>OY992773.1:24051094-29986407 GCA_963921325.1 Logfia minima | reverse complement strand
GGCTATCCGGAGGTGCTTTTGGGGTGCTATAAGTTGTTTTTATAACAACCGCTTGTGATAATATTATATAAATGCTGCAAGAATTTATAATTTATGTTGGACTAATGTTTTAAGGCTTGGTCTAGTTGCCAAACCTCGTAGTGCTTATTAGATGCATTAGGAAATGGCTCATAATTATGCTGGTTTTTAATTGATTCTCTTATAATGACATGGAACTATGTTCCACGTTGTGAGAACTGAGAATTTTCATCTTAACTCAACATAATTGTTGAACATTAAAGATGGGCGTAGGTTTATTATATTCTTATTCCTTGCTTTACCAGTGTCTAATACCCAGGTTATATTTTAGTTGGGCTCAGGACAAGATTAACATGAAATGCTGTCAATATCATTTGACCAGACATTCTAATGATATTTCTGGTTTTCTTGTTGATATTATAGGTTGAAACTAGGAAATGATATTATGTACGAGTTGAACGACAAAGGTAAAACACCTGCTGAGGTGCTTGGGATGGATTATAAATCAACATTGAAGCCTGTACTCGGTTCCTTCAGTGATGAAGTAAAGAGAACTTCAATGGAAAATCTGGAAAGTTTGATTCATCTTCAACAACAAGCCCGTGACATTGCTGCAAAGATTGATGCAAAAAGAAATTGTATTGCCATGCTTCAGTCACGAATTGATGAAGTAAGTCCCAGTTTTAAATTGTTGATTTGATTTATAAATACTCTCTACAATGTCTTGGGCTAATTTATTGACTATGAAACTTTTAAGTGGCATCTCCATTACAAAGAAAAGAAAAAAAAAAAAAAAGAGGTCTCATTCATTAAAAATTTGAAAGAATTCTACAATTTGAATTCAAAGGTGGGTATTGTGGTGGACCCACTTGTGAAGTTTTGAGGACTATGTTACTGATGTTGCAAGTGTGACAATAGATGGGACTTGTAAGTTGATTATTGACCTAAAATATAACTATCTATGGCAATCAATCATAAACAACCTACTAGAATGCATATCTTCTATTGATGAGACACATGATAACCACACCATATGAAATTGACGGCACTTCCTAATCACATGATTTCCTTGCCAGTACTTGTGTTTATTATCGTACCTGCTATCTATCCAACAACTTTGTGTATGTAATTCTAAAATTCCAGCGGCTTTAACTGATGCACCAGTGAAGAACAGTATAAAACTGTTGATCTACCTTTTCATATATAGTATAATGGATAATCGTACACCAAGTAACGAGCCCTTAACGTAGACAATTGTTTTTCCTTGGATTATAGGACCAAATATTATCAGATGTTTAACATATAGAACTAGAACCACTTATTCATCATGTCTAGGAGGTAGACTTGTATAAATTGTTATTAAATTCCCATGTTCAATAGACTGATTCCACTTCTGTTTTGTACTGGGCGATGGTGAATGTAATCATGTTTGACATTAAAGGATTACAGTTTGAAGCCAATATATTAAATCAGACTTTTAGATGAAATCTAGAACTCTATCTTAATAAATAGGGATTACATTTTCGTTTTTACTAATTATATTTCTTCTTATAATGGTGTTATGTTGATTGTTTGATCAGGTGGAAACTCGATTGAACTTAATAAAGAATGAAACGCAAGATTACACCTCCAGGTGTGCAATGGAGGCTAGACAGTTGGTCGAGAACTTTGAAGCCGATTCTCATAAGGTCGATGTTGTCGAAAAGGAAGCTCATGAATTTGTTGAGGTAAGGTTTTGTTTTTACCTCTTTCTGGGAAATGGCAGGTACCAATTTCTAAGTTTGATAATGAAGCAAATTTTCTCATTATTCTTAAACAAATTACTGGATGCAAAATAAGTTTAATTTGGCATTTGAAGATCAAAATGTTGGATATCCACAATGTCCATCAATGATGGTAAAATAGCCAAATAGGTGAGTGTAGTTAAGCTGTACGAATGGCATGAATGAGAAATGGAAATTTTAACCCATTTACTTGTGAATGGGTTGAATTGGGTTATGTTTTATCTTTAGTGTGTGAAGCATTCAATATAAAACAATTAGGTAAAAATCTGTTGGTTTGGGTGTTAACGAAGCTGCCCAACATGTTCTATTACTTTGTAAAACCACCTAATCAATTTTTATTAATGATATGAATTTTGTAATCATATTTGATAAAATTATATTTTTAAAAGTTAACTTTGAACAGAAGGTGTTTGGGTCAACTAAACCCATACCAAAAATACCCGTTTGTCCCGATTCCATGTTGACCTGCTAACCCGCCAATGTTGCCACCTCTAGTTAAGTAAAAAGGGTAAAACCGACCCTCTGGTGGCCCCCACCTACCGGTCCTAGGCCAACATAGAGAGGTAAATCGCGTAACCTGTGGTTAAAGGAACATGGGATGGGGATTGAACCCATGACCTCCACATTTATGTTGCATGTCCCCACCATTAAGCCACGGTAGCTACCATCCTGGGGACACCTCTAGTAAAGTAGGCGAATGCCGTTGAGCCATATGAATGATAGAAGACCGAAAATAATTAGCATATACTATCTATTTAAATCTATATTGTTTCCATCACATTGTAACAAACTATTTATTTGTGAAGAGTTCCAAAGTGAAGTTGCAGCAAGCAATAACACAAGGTGAAGATGAAGTTCAGATGTGTGCTCAAGAACTCTTGGCATTGATTGATGCAGTTTCAAAGTACAAAGAGCACACTAATTCAAAAATATCCGAGATGAAAGATGCGGTTTCAAGAACTGCTGCTGCTGTAGCAGAAATTCACAAGGCCTCGTTAACATCTACTATTGGGGGTTCAGCAAATAACCCATCCGCCTTAAGTCTAGAGTGTTAGTTATCTTATGTCAGTTTTTAATGCAGGGTATCATGGCAACATTTATGTCTAAAGAGTTGACAGATGAATTCTTAGTTTGATGTAATTAGTTACTCTCAAAACGTGGTTGAACCAGCTTATGTGCTTTGGCTTTACAGGCTTTTTTTTTTTTTTTTTGTTTCGTAATTTGTTACTTTATTTTATTTTTATTGATGCTCTTAAGTATAAGAAAAGTACACTTATTTCAGATCATTATTGTGTTGGAGTGTGGCATGGTTTATAACAATGTTTTGCATTTTGGTGCAAAACACTTGTTTCCCTATTGGTGTAGGGGTGTAAACGGTAAAGTGTAGTGCTGACATATCTTTATAATGTTTTGCCAACATATAAATGAAAAGGTTGACTAAAATCTTTACACATCAAAAGGCGGCAATCTATATTTACAAGTGCTTTCGCCAAATGTTTTGGATCATAAGCTAAGAAAATCTACAAAAACATGCTCATCTGTATCCCACCTATGTTTTTCCTTTACATTTGGCCAGCTTACATCACTCTAGACATGCAGCTATTTACAGTTGATTGTCATAACATATGACCTCCCTATGACAACCTCAGAGTACAAAACTTATACGGACACCGTGAAACACAGAGTGGAACCGCAAAAAGGTACATTTACCAGTGTCAAAGACAGATGAATTAGCAAGTGATATCACTGTTGTGGGCTCAATTGAATTCCATTACACAATGGAGAAATAGGGCTTAGGTTCATGGATACTGGAGTCTTGACAAATGGGTGCTTCAATAGTTGGGCAGCAGTAGGCCGATCATTCGGGTTAACTTGTAAGCATTTAAGTATGAAATCCTGGGCATCTTCAGACAAAGTATTAGGAATAGAAGGAGGTTCACCTCTGCCAATTCTGAATAATGCTTGCATCTAAAGAAGCCAAGGGCAGGATCTCATTAGAACAGCGTTTGAATCAAAAACCGTAAAACGTAAATTTGGTTATTAATAAAATATACTGGAGAAAGCAATTTGGCACATAACTTAATATTCAATTAAATTGGAGGTTAGCACAAACGTAAACATGAAATATTGAGCAAGTGTCATACATACCCCTTCCAAGTGGGAGTATGGAACTCGGCCTGTAAGCATCTCTAACACAGTGCAACCAAGGCTCCATATATCAGCTGCAGGTCCATAGCCCTTGTTCCTCCGATTATTAACAACCTAGGGATGCATGAGGAGAATGTCAAATGATACATATCTATAAGAAGGTAATCAATAGCAATAACTAGAAGGGGAACGGGTCAAACAGGTTGCATGGGTCAATCTGGGTTGTATTCTATCTCTGACGAGTCAAATAAAAATACATCGTAAATGGGTAAACGGAGGAAGTTTTCCCTGTTCAGGTTACCCGGGGAGGGTGAGTATTTTTACTCAGATGTATGCGGCTCAACTGGGATTTCCCGTGACTATTTCCCTAGCCACCCCAAGATGTGCAGCTAGCGAGATTTGAACCTGAGACCTCTTGTGAGGATATCAGAACACCAACCACTAGGCGATCTTGGTGATGGATAAATAAAAATATATCACTAAAAGGGAAATGGGCCAAAGTCAAAACGAGTTACATGTAGCCAAATGTCTATTATATGCATGCAACATCCCTATCATTTTACTTAAATATTAAGATTATAATCTTAAGAAAATTGTTTTTGTAATCATAATTTACACACTAGTTAATTATAAAGATTATAGAAAAACTAATGAAAAGTGTATGCAGGTCAACCCACTCTGATCCAACTTGTTTTGACCCATAATAAAATGTGACTTGTTTCAACCTGAATCCTTTTTGACCCATAAGCCAACCACCCGATTAGCCCATCTTGCCATATCTGCCATAAATTAAGAGAATAGGACTGACCTCTGGTGCCATCCAATATGGAGTCCCCTTGCAAGATTTAATGTCATTCAATTTGGTAGCCTATACATACAATTGGTGTTAGTTTTTTTTAAGGTTGTAAAAGAAATTGATAACATGAGGAAAAAAAAAGAAACCATGTGCCAACTACCTTCGCCAACCCAAAATCTGCAAGCTTCACAGACCCACTCACGTCGACCAATATGTTAGCACATTTGATATCCCTGAAGGATGAATATAATCTTTCGTAAGCCAGAGAATAATACAATCATGAAATTGACAAAGTATCAAACTGAATAAAAAAATATAATATAGTAAGTGGCTCATATGACCACTCAACTCTAAAATTAGAATGAGGTCTAAAGTGGCGAGTCTAAATAAATAGAAGAGCTCAAGAAAAAAAAAAGATAAGAACATAAATAACTAAATATGAATTCTCACCTATGAACCACATTTCGGCCATGCAGGTAAGTCAAACCACTCAAAATCTGTCTTGTGTATGTAGAGACTTGGGAATCCCGTAGGCGATACTTTTGATAAAGATTTGCAAGCGAACCTTTGGGTACAAGCTCAAGGAAGATATACAGTTTTCCGTCATCCTGAGACATCACGCCATCATCTTCAATCAGTTTGTATGGATAAAAATAAAGCATATTGATAGAAAACAAATTCAAACCTTATCGGTCCCAAGATACCGAACTATGTTATCGTGTTGAAATTGACTTAATAAAAATATCTCCTGAAACAATAGTAATACAAAATAAATAAAAAAATGTGCAGAAAATCAGGACTTAATGACCTAGAGAAAACAACTACCACTTATAAATCACCTGTTCAAGTTGAAAAATGCTCTGCTTTCCTTGGGTTCCTTGATCAAGCAAAGAAACCTCCTTCACAGCAAAGAAGAACCCATATCTGTAAACATATACATAAGTCCTCTAAGTTGATGAAATGAAACAAAAATTAGAGAATAGGCTATCCCGTCGACTATTGTTGACATGTGGTAGTGTTGTCATGACTATAAAAGAAATATTACATAACTTTGGTGTAAAATAATTCCTTAGGCTAGACACCTCTCCTTGGATCAAGTAATCACAATTACTTAACAAAAATGCTGGGCGACTTTCAACAGGTTGACTGTCTCTTCCAAAGATGCCTAATTTAACCAAGACTCAATATTATCTGTACTGTATCCTAACAATTGCAGGAATTCAGTTCAAGACCTTTTAAAAGTTAAGGGTTTTATCTATGCAATCTAATAACATCTCAATCATGTCCATTTTATCTAGGATGTCCAAATGAGATATTAGACACAGATTAAATCCATATCATCATCACAATCTTGGCCATGATCCGCTTATATAAGGGAAGGTGAGGGGGATAATAGTCAATTCAAAACAATTATAAAGGTAAAGTGAGGAGGAAAACTATACAGCCTTGTGCGGTATATCAAATCGAGCATGAAATATCATAATGAAAATTATGCTATAACAATAGCAAAATGAATCATCACTTACTCATTAAAGCCTTCATAAACAGTTCCAAATGAACCACTTCCAAGAAAATCACCCTTCTGCCAGTTTTTTATACTGCAGCTAACCGATCCGTTCGGTGAAACAAAATACTCAATTTCAGTAGCAGCATTCTCCTCATCATCATTCCTTGATATCGCCATCCCACTAGTCTCTGTAATAACAATAGCAGCAGCAGATCCAACAACCGCTGCAACCGCATCATCACTAATCACAAGAGTATTATCCACAATCACTCGTGACATAATTGGAGGCCGAGCAAAAACCGGTGGCGGCCTAACACCTTTAATTCTACTTTTAACTTCACAATTACCATCTTGCAACACACTAACAGTTTCATCATTAACAATTATGCTGACGTCATCACTAACTCTAACCCTATCCGAAGTTCCGATTCTGCCGATATCATCAGTACCACTAACACTAGCAGGAGATATAGTTCTGCTGACGTCATCACTAATCCTAACGCTAGCTGGAAATCCAGTTCTGCTGACATCATCATCAACCCCAACCCTAGAAGACGATTCAAAATAACTAATACCTGTAAGAGAAGAAGCTTTATGAGCTTCCCAATCAGCTGCCGGAATTGCGAAATCGTCCGGTGAAGAAAACCCTAGCGACCGGCAAATTAAGTCAATATCGCCGTCACTTCCTTCAATTCGGTAACTATTTCGATCGGATAACGATGAAATATCGAGCGAGCGAGTTCGATGAGCTGATTGAAGATCAAATATTGGTGAAGATGATGAAGATGATGACGATGATGGTGATGTTGAAGCGTCGTAATCGACGTTTTTGAATGCATTTCTTCGGTCAAGTTTCCGTACTAACTGCTTCTGTTTTGTGTACATTTTTCCGGTGAGAATTCACGGCGGACATTGACGGAGAATGGTTGACTTTTTTTTATTGTGAAAATGTATTTATACAAGGAAAGTTATAGTATGTGACTTCAAGTTTATGCAAGTTGTTAATACTACCCCTTGAGAATTGAGATTATGGTTATTAAACTTTTATTGTGTTTGTTAAAACAGAAATTACTACGGAGTAATATGGTTTAAGTTCATTAATGAACCAATATAAATAAATAGTGTTACTAGTTTAATCTCAAGCATAGTTTGTCAAGTACTCCATCGGGTATATAAATTTTTAATCATTACACCTTATTAATAGAAAACTGACAGTATATGATTAATAATTTAAATATATGATACTGGAAATTTTACTAAAATAGATAGAGGAAAAAAATTGTATTTTGATTATGTTTTAGACATCAGTAGAGTTGATAAAAGAATGAAGTAAAAATACATGTAAATATGTATTTGTATTCATTGTGTTTCCGAACACGAGTATATAAATTGCTTATGTTAAAAAGATAAAAGAATATGAAAACTATATAAAAATGTGTATGTTCATATATCATATTCAATCGGTTTCAAATTTATTGTTCACATATAAAAAATACATAATTTAAGAAAAAACAATTATTACATTATATTTTTATATAATCTGACAGTTTTACTTTTATTCTCTGCTATTTTTTGTAACATACATATAAAATAGAGTAATATAAGAATTTCAATTAATTATATTTATTTGTCTTTGAAAGATAACAATTAATTAATTTAAAATATAAAAAAAAAACATAAACTATAAAATATGGACCAATTAAGTAATATATTCTCAAGTATATTTGGGAAAATGCTTATACCCAATATTTATGTGTAGACTAAGGATGTAAGACGACTATTACTTAAATTCGCTTCAAGTAAATAGGCGACGTAGAGTATAGTTTGAGAGATAAGAGGGTGAATTTTCAAACATGTTTAAACTATGAGGAGTTAAATGTAACTTGTTCCCATTCCAAATTGTCCAATACCATAATACCATAATGTTTTTTAACGTTAAATAGCTGGCATGAAAGCGACTAAAGATTATGTTATCAAAAAGATCAAGTAAATTAAGGAGGTGCTGCCACGTGGAGTACAGCTGAGACTTGAGGTTTACCAATACTGCCAATCGCAACAGCCAAGTAAACAACTCTAAAGATTTCAGCTTCTGGGAAGTTTATTTGGGCCATAGGCCAGTAAAAAAAGATAAAACTAATTCTCCAGCTGTTCTTACCGACTACTCGTATGGTCAAACATTTTAGAGGTAAATTGCATAACTTTGATTAAAAGAATATGAATATAAATATTAAAATTAGATTCATAATCTTCGTATTTATTTTATATATCTCTCAGTATTAAATTATCATCGTGAGGATCGGAGCCCCGTAATGCTAAGCTCGCTAGCTAAATATAATGTTAAATTGACTATTAATTATTATTATTATTATTTTGTTAAAAGTTATGTTTGTAGTAAGCTTGTCAAAAATAGGTCCAGCTCCTACATGATATTTTAAGGGTAACTTATTGGGTAGCTTTTTTTCACAACGTTTCTTTTATTTTTTAGTTGGAAGATACTTAACTAGCGTTAGCTATTGTAAAATAGTAAAATACCGACTTTACAATGGATAATGTCCAAGTCAATGTATAAGTGTACAAGCTAAGGTTCACGTTGGTTGAAAATCAAGTGTCCAAGTCTATCTAAAAGCAATGCCTTAGGTCGGGTACAACTTCAATGAGATGATACACATATTTGTCAACTTCAATACCAATATGAGTTCTCTTTGGGTTTTCATGGTTTTGGCAATTAAATAGTATTCAAGTTTGATACATGTATTAAGCAAGTAGTGTTCGTGAAATTGTGGAAAGATATCTTTCTCATCAACAAATATTTTTGATCAAAACAGAAGTATCTTTTAAAAAATTTATGATAGCAAAGTGACTCTTTAATCATAAAGTTGTGCGTTTAAGTTTTAAATTTTAGACAAATATACACTATTAATAAAAAAATGTATATATCTATGATGATTGTTTGATAGTTATTGTTTTTACTGAAAAGTTCTTTTAAAAAAACGTATCAAGATAGGTAAGTGATAGTAGTAATAATAATATAAATAATTGTGGTTAATGTCATCGTCATATCTTATATCTTCGTTTAAGAAATGACATAGAAAATATATCCGATTGATGAAATTTATTAATTTATTGCAATTGATGAAACAAATAAGACACAAAAAATAACGATATTTAATTCATTTTAAATGAATAAAAACGTAATATTCTATGTCCTAAAATAAATGTTGACTTTTAAAAGTAAGAGTAAATTACACTCCCTGTCCCTGTGGTCCATCGTTTTTTCACGCCTCGTCCCTCCCAACTTTTTTTCACAATCCGTACCCCGGTACTGGCTGTTTTGCATCTTTCTCCATCCCACCCTCGTTAAATCTAACGGATACGCCGTTATCTCAAAAAAAATTACTAAAATACCCTCATCTTCTTTAAAACCTCCAAATTTCCCAACCTTAATAAGCTTTGATTTTCTTTTATCAGTTCAACCCCAATGTTTGAAACCCAGTGACCTTCATCACCACCGCACGACACCTCCATCACATCCGCACCTGTACCAGAATGTCAGCCGCCACCACACCTCTACCAGAATACCACCACTACATTCTTCTCGAACCTAAGGTTTAATATTCAAATCGCCGGTCAAGATCTGTCAAAAAATTTCAACTAACTCTCCCTTTCTTTCTTTCATCCATTTATTTTCAGATCTGTCAAATCGCCGGTCACGATCTGTTTAATATTCCAGATCTGTCTTCCATTTAATTTCAGATCTGATTCGATTGTATGTCCATATTCGTATGTATGTTTATATATGATGGATTTTAGATCTGATTCGTATGTATGTCCATATCTGATTTGTATGTGTTTCCAGATCTAATTCGATTGTATGTCCATATTCGTATGGCTGTTTATACATGATGGATTCTAGATCTGATTCGTGTGTATGTCCAGATCTAATTCGTATGTATGTTTATTATGGTTCCGGGGTGGCCGGAGATGGCGACGTCGACTTAGATATATTAACGGGTCATGGGTAGAAAGTTGGGATTGGAGATCAATGTAGCGAGGCATATCAGGGGCTGATCTGTAGCATCTTACATCTCGTATAGATGGTTTTTTTTGTTAATTCTGTGCATAATGACAAGTGGGTTTGGTCTCTCGACAAGCAAGACATTTTTTTGATTAAGAAACTGTCACTTCTTGCTGGTTCACAACTATTTTGTTCAAATTGAGATGTTGATGATGATTAGTTATTGAAGTATTAATTAAGCTATCTAGAAATAGAGTTGTAGTCCGGAGTTGAAGTTTCAGTTTGAAGGGAACAAATATAAGATTAAAATTGAGATGTTGATGATGATTAGTTTTGGTGGCTCATGTGGTACATTGAAATGAAAACAAAAACAAGGTTGTTGTGGTGAACCGAAGAATTTGAAAGGGATGTTGATGATGATTTCATGAAACTTTTGTTTTTTAGTCATATTTGCTGCTGCTATTTTTTATTCATCCTCCCAATTTTTAGTCATTTGTCCAACTCATCTCTCCCGATTTTTAGTCATTTGATTTTTAGGAAATGAAAGAGATGAAGTTGGTGTTTCATTCATATATGTATTGTTATTGTTGATGTTTCATGTATGTATGTATATGTATGTATACGTTGAAGATCATGTATTTGAGTTTGTTTGTTTTAATTGTTTGTGTTTGTGAAATTGGGGAATTTTTGGATTTAGGGATTTTAAAGAAGATGAGGGTATTTTTGTCATTTTTGATGAGTTAACGGTCTACCGTTAAATTTAACGAGGGTGGGATGGGGAAAGATGCAAAACAGCCAGTACCGGGGTAGGGATTGTGAAAAAAAAGTTGGGAGGGACGAGGCGTGAAAAAACGATGGACCACAGGGGCAGGGACTGTAATTTACTCTAATGTGTTAGTTTATTAATTTACTTATAATTTACTTTTTTATAAAAGTAGTTTAATGAGTAAAATAATCATTAAATGTATATTATGTGTAAAATATGTACCTTGTTTCTCTTTTTCGATAACATAATCATTCATGCTTTCTATTAAAATTTGATCGATAGAAACTAACTAATTTGGAAACTATTTGGGCTTTATGAGGGCAATTGGGCATACCGCAGTAATGCGTAGCCCACCAGTTAAATAAAACGTTAAATTAATGATGGTAGGTTAGTGATGGTAATAATAATCGGGATAATTATGCTTAACATTAACGTCACATGTCTTTTTTCACTAAGGGCATTAGGAATATATTCGATTGATATAATTTCTTACTTAGTTGCAACTCATGAAAGCATGTGAGTCGAGAAAAACTTAATAAAATTACCTTCATCTTAAGTAAATAAAAAATAAGTATAAAGCCCTCACTGAACAATAACACGTGACATCATGTCTCTTAACATTTTGTGGGCATAGCCCAGTTATGTTTAGTTTAGCCCACTAGCTAAATAGAAAAATTAGAATTGAGAAAAAAGAAAATCTTTTTCTTAAATTTCTAAAAACAACAACAACAATAATGATAATAATAAAAACAACAACAATGATGATAGTAATGATAATTTGTTAAAAATACATTGCTTTTTTTTTTTTTTTGTCTAAAATTGTTTTTACAATAAAAATTTTATAGTTACCTTCAAAATTTTGTTGTGTCTACTCATTTGCCACGTTCACATCACACTTTACATGTTCTCTTATTTGACAAGTACTATTATTTTTTCGAGTTATATATTTCTATAATCTTCTTATCATTCTTGTTATATAAATAGGGTCATATTACCTCTTATAATGACATGTCAATCATTCTTATGTTGACGTTTCATCAATTTTTAATGTAGTTATAGAAAAATTTGTTATCCTATTTCAAATTCAATCATGGTCATGTTTACTCTTATGACACGTACACGTTTACAACATACTTTGTAGTTTTATTATATTAAGCGCTTTCACCGTTTATCAAAAAAGTTTCATATTTTCAACCTATACTTCTCTTTAAATTGTTAAAATGAAATGATTAAGAACCTCTTAGAGTATTTCAAATGTAATATATTTAAAAAAATTATATTTAATCAATTAACAAGGTGTCAACAAAAAAATGGCATAAAGTATTATGAAAAAGTTTCACGGAAACTCTTTTTTTTTTTTTTTTTTTTCCTTTTCTTTCTCAAAACACTCTATTCATTAATTTTTAAATGGAAAATTGACCATTAATGTTAATATTACCTAACTGGAAACTCTTTTTTTTTTTTTTTTTTCCTTTTCTTTCTCAAAACTCTCTATTCATTAATTTTTAAATGGAAAATTGACCCTTAATGTTAACATTACCTAAGGTTGCGGAATATTAGTGTAAAAAATGGACTATTCATGTGAGAAAGTTAATGATTAAACATTAAACAATTGTACTTCTTTTGAGGTTAATTTTAACATTATTTATGTTATCCGAGTTTTAGATAAAATCAAAGAAAATACCCTTTGTTATCTTTATATGCATGAGTGGTATTACCATTACATATATTTAAATTTGTTAGATGTCTTATAGTTTTAATAACTAAAGGCTTTGTCAGTTTTTATTTGCATCATCTGAACTAATATAACTTATCAGTAAAAGTAGTTTATTCATTAGTTACACATTATTGTCATGACTTTTTTTCGTATTACTTAATTCTTGCAACGTTCTTTTTCTATAATTTTTCTTTCCATTTTACATGCTTTAAATGAGTTCTACATATATATCCGATTATACAGGTCAATAAAGATTTTTTTTTTATATTTTTATTCGTGAAAATATCATAAACAACAACTAATACTTGGACACAACTAATAGCAAAATTATCCATCTGAAATGATAGACTGTTAAGAACATGAGATTTAATTGTTATTCGTTGATTTATGTATGTTGTAAAGTTTCATCATGTCTTGCAACTGATTTTCTCTTCATGTAATCTAAGATTTAAGGTGGATCAGACGAACTAATCGAGTGTTTGTGTTTGCAAATAGAACAGGAGAAAACATAAAGTTTCTTTAATTTTTTTTCGTAGTGATTAACTATCATCCTTATAAATTAACATACAAACAACATTACAAAAACCAACATTAACCTATTTAGTCGTTAACCGTTTATCACACACCCTTAAATATTTAGTGATATTTTTATAAAAATTACATCATATCATAACATATATTTCTAATATAACTTAGATTTTCTCCCTCGCAATTTTTCCCTCTCTCTTTCATCCATCACCACAACACACACAGTACAACACCATTTGTAACCGCCGCATCTTCAATGTCGACAATTGCATCACAAAACTTTTTTTTCAAAAACATTGTTGTCCGTCTCATATTTTCTCATCCAAAAATTTTCTTGTCTTTATCATTTGATAATGTGTTTTGGATTTAAAATTTAAATGTCAAAAAATCATCATAATTATATTTGAAAATCTTACACCTAAAATAAAAAATGGAATCAAATCTACGAAGTCATATTTAATGTAAATCACTGTATTAGAAGAAGAAAACTTTGTTACTGAAATGTTTTGATAAGTTAAACTCATATTAACCAATCAAATCGTATTATTTCATTAACCATTTTACTCGCCAATCAAGTTATTAAAATTCTTACAAAATGTGATTTAATAAACTTCACGGCTCATAATTTTATAAAATTTTATTAAATCAGATGATGTGAATTTTAGTAAATCATATTTTATAGGAAAATTAACAATGTTGATTGCATAATAGAATGGTTAAGCGATTTGATTGATAATACGAGTCTAATTTATCAATACATTTCACTTCATTAACAAAGACATGATGATTTGAATCCATAAATTGGTTGAATAGATACATCTAGGACTAATCATGATTGAAAGTAGGAATGGTAATTACTAAAAATAAGGGTTAAAACAAAAAATAAAAAATAAATAACAAAACTTTTCATCAATTTTAATCGTCACATAAACAAACTCATCCCCACAACAAAGAGACCGACCCCCACCAAAAAATAAAAGAAAAAGAACTTCTCAATCCCCTTCTTCGTCTTCCTTCTCACACAAAAACACACAGTAAGATAAAATATTTTCCCTTAATCAAACCGTGTTTCTACAAACAGTTAATACTTTTTTTTCTCTATTCATGTTCACAAACGTTTAAAAAGTTTCACACTTTGTTAAGAAAAGCCATAATTTTATATAAAACAATCGCTAAATCGGACTAAAAAAACCAAGAAAACAGGGGCGGCTAATTAGGGTTTTTTTAGGTTTTTATTAATTTTCAAGATTCAAGGTGGGTTTAGTGAAAGTTTTAAATTTTTGGTTGATTTTGTTAATTTAGAATACCCTTTTGTTATTTTCTCGTTTGTCTTGTACTAAACTGAATGAACAAAAACAATAACAAACCCTAGTTTTGTTCTGTTTTGGGTATTGTGATGTTTAGAGCTTCAGGGTTTGATTGTGTACTGGTACTGAAGGATTGTTGATGAATAGGTGTTTTTTAAATTGTGGGTTTTGATGATATAATAAGTTTGTTTTGGTTTATAGGAGTGTGTTGATTGAACTTATTTATAAGATGAGGGTCTTGTAAGTTTGTTTAATCTTTTTGTTTTTGGGTGTTGTTGAAGTGTTTGATCATAAACACTGCAATGTACATTGGGCTGTTTTTGTATAATGCTTAGTACCAATTATGGAAAAAACAGAGCCTACATTTGTACCCGAATGGTTAAAGAACAATGGAAGCTCAACAACTATATCTCATCAATCTTCATTGCATACTGGTAATTTTTGTATTCCTGTATGTTTATGCACAATGTTGATGTTAATGTGGTTGTATTTTTAGTGCCAATTACTTATAAGATGTTATTTTTTTGCTGTAGATGATCAAGGTGTATCTAAACCTTTGAGAAATAAGTCATTAGATAACGAATTAGGACGTCCCACAACTTCATCGTACTTTCGTCGCCCTTCCAGTAATGGTCTGAATTCAAGTTCTTATAGTAGTTTTGGGCGGAACCGTGATAGGGATAACGTAAGGCGTCAGGATTATAATTATTCTGATCCATTAGCTAGTATTTTGCCAAGTAGGTTTGAGAGGGACGGATTAAGGCGTTCACATTCGAATCTTTCTGCTAAACGTGGTGAATCATGGCCTAGGAAGGTAATAGGCAAGAAAAATGGTCATAATAATAACGGGAAGATTTCATTGGAGAGAGATTTTCCGTCTCTCAGAGTAGAAGGGGATACTGAGATTGGTAGAGTGCCGTCTCCTGGTTTGAGTAGTGTTATTCAGAGTTCACCGACTGGTGGTGATGTGTGGACTTCAGCTCTTGCTGAGGTGCCTGTGATGGTTGGCAGTAATGGAAACAAAGTTTCTGTTCAACAGCCTATTCAACCTACTTCAGTATGTGGAACTGCTAATGTGACAACAGGTCGGAATATGGCTGAAACTTTGGTTCAAGGTCCTCCGCGTGCTCAGACTGCTCCCCAGGTACTTCAGAAGGGGTGTTTAGATTTGACTTTGGAGCAGACTATCTTATTTTTGTAACCTAGGGATGTAATAATCATTTTTTTGTTGTTTGGACTTTTCCGATTATAATAAATTGTGTACCAATTGATTTAAAACTGATTATCTGAGAGACCTTTACTCCGTAAGGTGTTTGATTTTTTTTCATCACTAAAATAGTAAAATGTCTGTTGTATCTGTAATGTATTAATTTTTTAAATAATCAGAAGTTTTAGAACACTCAACCATTTGATTATCTGATTATCACAACTTCAAATTGCATAAGTACATCTAAATACCATCTCTTAGAGACTGTAATCCCTTTTTCCTTTAGCTGATTATCTGATTATATAACATAACATAGACCTGTCGTGTATCTGCATTACTCATTTACACCCTATTCTGTGGTCATTTGTTTATATCTAGTCTTTGTTTTGTTGTAGTTGTCCGTTGGAACTCAAAGGCTTGAAGAGCTTGCCGTGAAGCAGTCCAGGCAGTTGATTCCCATGACTCCTTCTATGCCTAAAGCCTTGGTAAGAGTTATTATAATCTGTGTATTGATCATTTGATCTTTAAAATGCCCATTACTTTTATTTTCATTACTGTTAATATATATAGCCCACCTTTTTAGCATAGTAATCCTTTTTCTTGCTTGTTTGCTTGTTTTTTGCCAGGTAAATAAGTGTTTTTGTTTTATTTTATGGTTTTCTTTGTTCTGCTATTTATGACTACTCACTCATCTATTTTCATTTGGTAAGATGAAAGAACTACCAAATAGTATACAACATTTCAATCATGCAAATAACACTATATCTCAAGTTGCACGGTTCAAGTTCTTTGAGCATAGTGTCCAAAATTCTATTGTCTAGTACGTTTTTTTTTTCTTCGTGACATAAGTACACCATACAAATACTAGTGCACTACCCGATATATGTCTTTAAAACGTAGTATCCACACTTTTTATGTATGCCATGTTTTATAGAATCTGATTTGATCTGTATGAAATTGGTACGGAAAGTTGATTCTTTTTCATGATATAACTAGTTTTCTCTTCTCTTCTATTCATATTGTAAATCTTAAATTTATTTATCTTTATCAATATCATCTGATAATAAAAGATTTTTTTTATTACTATACTCTACAAAACTGTAGTAAATGACCTCAACTTGGATTTAATTTTTAGAACTGAAGTTTAGTTTGTACGTTAGACTGGTGTTTGATATATGTGTTTCTCACATGCATGAGCAGCTACTTTATTTGTAGATTATTCACTTCTCTAATTTTCTTAACTTTTTTCTAGGTCTCAAACTTGTCTGATAAGCCAAAGCTAAAGGTTGGTCAATTGCAGCATCAAAGTTCTTTGCCTCGACTCGTGTCTGTGAAATCTGATGTCAGCAAGGCATCATCATTGTCACCGCACAACGTTGGGAAACTCCAAATTCTCAAGCCATCACGAAATGGTATCAGTGTCCCTACTGCTAAGGAGAGCTCAAACTCGAGCCCGACAGCTGGCAGTATTTTACCAAATAGCTCCCTTGCTGTCGTTGGATCTGCTCCATTGAGAAACACAGATGTTGTGACCGTTGTTGTTGAGCGCAAACCTTGTATAGAGAAGAAACCCTCTCTTCAAGCTAAGAGCCGGCATGACTTCTTTAACCTTATGAGGAAGAAATCTTTGGTTAATAACTCATCTGTTGCTGCTCCTGATAGCGGTTCATCTGACTTGACCAATGATAAGCCTGGTGAAGGTGGTGGGACCGAGGATGGTCAAGTGGTGGTGGATAGGTCTTGTGGGCTACAGCCTTCAGGTGAGCATAAGGTTGATTCGAGCTGCAATGGTGAGACTGAGATATACAATAACGGTAAGAACAATTCAAGTGCTGATGTTATTTTGTACTCGGAGGAAGAAGAGGCTAGATTCTTACGATCGTTGGGCTGGGAGGAAACTGCTGAAGAAGAAGGCCTCACGGAAGAAGAGATTAATTCTTTCTACAGGGATGTAAGTAAGGTAATATATCACAAATGAACTGAATCTTGTTGTATTAGTTGATAAAGGGTAGATAGTTAAATTTTATGTGTAAGAAATTCATCATTCATTTTGTGTTTGATTTATGTGCAGTACATGAATTCAAAATCGGCTTCGAATTTTTTCAAAGGAACACAGTTGGAGTCTTTGATGCCGCTCAACTTGCAGATGGGAAAAAATGGAGACATTTCACCTGAGACTACTAAGGTGGACTCTTAAGCTACTTTGGTGTATCAAGATTAGGAGTGATGGTTATGAAATCTCAAAAAGATAGAAACTGTGTTTTTTTTGGTCTCTGCCTTCTCTGAGACTAGGCTGTTTTCTTTCATCTTTAGAGGGTTTTGAGATAAAAAAGAGAATAGGATTTAGGTTTTCGGTTCTTTGCAAGCAGCTGAGGAAATTGATTTGGTTGTGCAAAGAAATCTGGTTTTTGTTTTACTTTTCAATTCAACGTAGTGGCTTATGGTTCACTAGTCATTTTTAAGGGGAAAAATACAAGAAATTTACTTATGTGTTTATCTTGCTCTCCATGTTTTTTTTGGTGAGTTCTTTGTAGTGGTTTGTCAACCAAGAATAATTCGTTTAGTGGAAACTTATCGTACGATCATGTAATAATCTAACATGATGTTTACTTCCACAATGGCCAAACGCTTTCTAATGATTCTTTCATGACATAAGATAAAAGTCTTTCAAAATACAAGTTTTACTAGATTTGAAGAGGATGATAAATAATACCATAAATGCGTTAAAAGGATCCACACAACGAAATCTTAAAGAAGATACCCTAATCGAAATGTTCTGTTTTAGCATGGTAAAACAAATCAACCCTCAAACCAAGTCCAATGCTTAAGGCTAATAACCATCTGAACTTGTGCACTTAGATGTGTTTGGGGAAGTGAATGTGGCATATATTCGTGGTCTGCATTACATGGTGACGTTCTTATGAGACTATCGGTGCAACATATGGATTTTTTTTTTATTTTTTTTGTGAAAGAGTGAGTTTGAATCTTCGCTTATTACAGAATTGTAAAGGGAAATAAATGAAACTGAGTACTACTACTAGGGTGATGTAAATTAGGGATAAGGAATGAAAATAGACATACAATATACAAACTCTCAATATTGGTTTACATTTAATTTGACTAATTCGACCAAATTGAAACAAACTAGCTGCGTCTACGTTAATAAATTTGAACAGAGGTAACTGGTTTCACTTGGGGTGCTAATTCATATGTATCGGTGTAATCAAATCCGATTATATGAACCCATGGGTTTTCAAGATGGACAAAATAGTTTTGATCGTCTATGGAGTCAAATTGGTTGCATAGTGATACACTTGTGTTTTACCTAAAGCTTGTGGAAGTTCATAGTACAAATATTATTTTTATCGATTTGTTTGTATCCTATTAAGGATGTTCATTGATCGAATCATTTATATAAACTAAATCTCATTGATTTCGATAATATATACTCCCTCCGTCTCAAATTAAATGTCTTGTATCAGATTTCACGGAGTTTAAGAAATTGCTTTGGCTATTAGTGAAGATGACTATTTTACTCTTACTTTTTGTACAGACTCCCATGTATCAGTTTTGAGAAAGGATAAAATGGTAAAGTTAATTTGCTACTTTTGGAAATTGACATTTATTTTGGGACAAAAAAAAAAAGAAAACAAGACACTTAATTTGGAACGGATGGAGTATATACTTATATACATACACTAACCGAATTGTACATGTATGATTTAAACGTATATACGATTGGCAATACATGCTCTACGTTTTAACCATAGATCAAGTTAATTTTTTTTCCTTATTCTCTAACAAGCTGAACAATTTTTATGTGATAAGTGATAAAAATTTCTATTATAGCAGAAAATATCTAAAGCGATTGTGAAAGGTATCGTTGTCATATAGATAGTAACAATAGCAGTTTATGTTAAAAAAAAATTTAATCAAGATCACCAACACTTTTAATAAGTGGAGGAAGAGAAATAAACCTATCAAATTGAATCATACACAAACCCTAAATAACAAGATCCGGTCTTTAAAATACTGTAGTTCTAGGGGCCAAAATCAAGCTAGAAATATATCAGGGAAAAAAAACTACAACTTTCTCAAACTTATAAACACATCTAAACAAAAAGGGTTTTGCTTTGGCTCGCAAATTCAAGGGTTTATTTGGAGTCACAGATGGGAACCATCCAAATCGAGAAAACCGAGCAAGAGCTCCGAAAAGAGATCGAAGAGCTACACCGTCAACAATGGGAGGTATATCCTAAAAAGCTTTACATCAATTTGTTTACTTTTAAATTATATGCACACCAACTGTTTGATAAAATGCCTCAATTACAGATTACAGAACGCCTTCGTGATCCTAGAGGTATCCGTCGTGGTGGCGGTATTACTGGTTCCGGTCCTCGTAATTTTAGCTCAACTGGTCCACGTCAGCGTGGTTTTGTTAGACCTGTCATTTTTCATATACTCATTCTAAAACCTTTCATTTCAATAAATCAAAATATTTGTTTATTATTAAATTAGATGTTTCTTTTGTTTAGGCGGATAGGAACGAAGAAGACCAACCGACTCCAAAAAGGCGACTTTCGTCTACTGTTGTCAGGGTAGTTGAAACAAGAAATTTAGTGTATTTTGTGGTGTTTAATGCCTTCTAAATATATAATTAGTAGTGTTGTCTTTGTGGTTTTGTAGATTGAGGAAGGGGAGATAATTGAGGATGGTGTGGATTCTTTAAAGAATGATAAAGATTCAACCTTCGAAGTGACTGAAGTGGGTGGTAATGATGAGAACAATAGAAAGGGGCCGAACTGGGCTAGGAGGGATGGTGTTCATAGACCATCCAAGGTTGTTGATTTATATTTTTACTTAAGTTTTTGGTGCTGTGATTTTGAGTACTTTTAGTATTTATGTAATTTTGTTATTTGTCTAGGATTCTGAAGTTCCCCCTTTTGAGGATGTTCCTAGAATATTACCAAAAGACGAGGATCCTAGTTTGGTTAATAGGAATAGACGAATGCTCGGACAGCTTCTTGGAACGTTGGAGGTATGACTGATCTCACGCTCTTTTACATCTGTCATTCAAGTTTTAATTTTTTTTCTTGCATGTTTTTGGATATCTGGTATGTTCAGTGTATTCTTTTCCTGTGGCAATTGTTGTATACTGCGTACTATCGGCTTGTTAGTGGATACATCTACTGGTAGATTTTGTTATTTGGTTAAAATAAATGATCTTATACAGTGCAAAAGTAGATAGAGGCTAATCTTATATTTCAATAGAGCGTCATTCATCATTGTTTGTACATCATGCATCATTGTTTGTGCTCCTAAATACTAATTAGCATCAATAGAGCGTCTGTCAATAATGACAGCATGTCATTCGGCTTGCTTTTGTCAGTTGTGTATTCATATTTAATGCATTGAGGTTTTTACCTGTATAGGAAGGGCAAACATATTTAGTATTATCCTCTTTTCTTATTATTACCTAGGGCCTTGGTTTAAAAAGGCGATAGGCGATCCGAGGCGCTCAGGGCCTGAAGGCCAAGGCGCTAGGTGCTAAGGCAAGAGCCTCACGGCTCACGTAAAGTAATTCATAACACAACTTGAATCTAGCTTTGGAGTCTTCAATTAATACATGACTTGTAAAGCTCCGAGTCTTCAATTAATTCATAATCCAACTTCAATCTAGCTTCAATTTGCTTTTGTTTTGTATATTGGAGACATGAGCGGTAAGAAATTTGGAGCCGTTGTGTTGTTAGAGTCTTAGAGTCGCTGTATACTTTTTGTTAGGATAGGGTTAGTAAAGGAACATTGGATTAATGGACTCAATATTGCTTAACGGGCTTAATTAAAATTGTGTAACCCATTGTATCTTACTAAACTGGGCCGCCCATATACAAGTAAATAAAAGAAAACCCAGAAAATAGCAAATCGATGTAAGGCGCCCAAGGCACCACCTCGATTTGCCTGGCACCTAGGCAGCGCCTCATGACCAAATCTCGCCTAGAGTAGAACCAAGGCTTTATGCCTAGTGCCTCATGGTGCCTAGCGCCGCGTAGGCGCACTTTTTTAAACCAAGCCAAGGGCTCACAAACTTGGGCAGATGAACATGTAACAAATGAACATTGAAAGGTATTTTTTCCTCATCAATGTATATGTGTGTATATAGATCTCAATTTATATTGGTTGTACTTTTCTGATGTTTACATCCTACTGGATGATAATTTTTATGATGTTTACGTGTTAACTTTCAGAGATTCAGGAAAGAAGACGTGAAACTCTCTGGTTCTGAGGCGTTTATGAGGAGGTCTGATTCTCTGAGAAGAGTAAGTATTGTTTATCGTTGGTCTGTAATGTTTTTGTTCCAAGATAGTTGTCTAATTCTGATCGGACATAGGCTAAGCAAAGAGCCCATGAAGAAAGTGAAAGATTGAGGCTACAAGAGCGTGAGAATATTGCCGAAAAGAGGAAAAGAGACTTGGTTTGTTTTTCAATCTTTTTATTTCGATCACATCTCAAGTGCTGAAGTTATCCTCTATTATTTTCTAAGTTACAAAAAATGTCAGCAATTGGGTGGGCCAGATGAGTTGGGTAATGGGTTCAAATGGGTGTTCTCCTAATGGGACAAAACATGTCGGATTGGGTTGATCCGTAACACTTTTGTCCAAATTCTTTTAAAATTTGTTAAAATAAATAAATTAGCGTGACTAATATGATTTTATTGGTTTAATGCTTCAAAAATATACTTTAGACCACTTTCAACCACTTTCAACCAGTCTCCTCTAGGGCTAACTTTTTTCTTTTAATAATTATTACAGAGTATTCTAAATCTTTTAATTCGTTTGTCTCGTAGGGATAAAATTAATCACAATCGACTCCCTCATGAAAATGCATTGAGTTGGCTATTATGGTTCTTCACTAATTGGTAATTTTAACAGAGACTTAGAGCACGTGTTGCTGCTAAGGCAGAGGACAAGAAACTGGAACTGCTCTTTCTTAGGTGGAGTGAGCATCACAAAAAACTTGGCAATTTTCTAAGGTTTACATTGTGTCATTCATTATATACTATGATACTACTGCAATTTTTATTTTCATTTAAGAGTTATAATTTGATTGATTATATTGCAGGTTATTTTTAATTTTGGTCCAAAAAGATCCATATTCACAATTTTATTGAGACAACGATACGCTTCTTGTCATGTGTTGAAGCTGCTGGATGGCTCGAGGATTCCCGACGTGCAGAATTTCTAGGTTAAATATATTATTGTCGTCTCATCGTAACAACTCATGTCATATCGTTGTTGGATTGTAATTTTTCAGGACCAAGGCAGAGCCCCCTATATATTACTCTTTTGCCAAACTGCTGGATAAAGATTCAGCCTTAACTGAGGAAAGAAAAGAGCAGGTAGTTTTGGGCTGCATATTACAGAGTATATATTTGTGTTTGCTGAAAAAGTCTCCCGAATTTGATTTAATAATATGCCTGGAAAGATCAACTTGTCATAACTCCTTTTGAAGATTTAACCTGATTTTCTCTTTTACTAATATCACTGCAACTGATGCTGTTAATTAGACATTTCAAGAATGGAAGGCTGCTAGGAGAGAGGAATTGTCTCAGTACCAACAACAAATTGGTGAACAGTTTGTTTCCAATGTTGATAAAGAGCTTGAAAAGTGGAATAATGGGAGACTGAAAAGAAATGGAAACAACGATACCATGAACTTGCAAGAAACAATGGACAAAGAACTTGAGACCCATAGACTTGAACACGGGCCCAAAACACGTAAGATCCCAGGTGGCGACAATAATGAAGACGAAGATGACGTGGAAGATGACGTGGAAGACATCAATGTCGGGGAGTATGACATGATGGATGATGTGCTGGACGTTGATGAAAGCAGGAGAGCTGAAGAAACTGTGAAGCCTGAAGCAGGTACCCTGAGCCCACCTCCAGCTAACAAAATTTAATTAATTAGCAAGTCTTGTTTGTCGTGATATTCATTTGGTTCGGTTTTGTTACTCAAATGTTAAAATTGTGTTCATGTGAACTTTATTTTCTGAAATTTTGTTATAACTGAATTATATAGTGGAACTTAGGATTATTAATATACCGTCTCAGATTTTCGTTATCAGGTCTTGTTTCTGTTGTGTATTGGAGCATAAGAATAAAGCTAACAGATTTGTTGGGATACCTAACAAAAGGGTTATTCCGCACCAAATAAACATCGAGCTTCTCATGTTTTGCACACATCGATCAAAAAAGAATAAACTTTTGAAGATCAACTAGAGGTCTAATCTTTGATCTAGCTATGCGTACTTTCTTTTGCAGTTGGCCTAAGCACATGGCTGGTAAAAAACTAAATTAAGGTATCCCATCCCACTTGGTCTCTAAAGTTGTCTTGGAAAAGAACCATCTATGGTGTAAGGATATGCATCTATATGACCTATATTTCAACACTTTATCTATATTACATGCTACTATTAGCTTTTACTTTGTATTATGTTACATAATAATATCAATTTTAGGTGAAAAATAAAAGTTCTATATCTTCAATACTTGTTATGCTAAAAAACATATTTCATGATACTGATAACAATTGATAAGCATCAACCTAAAATAGCAGATATCTTTATTTTAGTAAGTGTTTCATAAACCATTGCATCATTTACTAAATTGTTTCTAACTCAAGATGGATATAATGTTTTTCCAGTGAACAGTTTTGTATCAATACTATCATAACATAATAGTTTTGGTTAATATTTGTCGAAATATTTTCTTACCAACAAATCATCAATTTGAGTTAAATACACATAATAGTAACGTATTAAATCTTGATTTTATAACATAGAGTTTTATCAAATATCAGATTGTATCTCCGTTTCATAAAAGTTAAATCATTTCCTGTTATAACTTTAAAAGATTATTTTAAACCAAATAATTATAATTATATACATCCCTTATAATCAAACTTTACTTAAATCACATTTTAATTATGTGTTAGTTTATGCTGTGAGATCAAAAGATCTCAATCAATAAGTTTTGCAGTTTTGATCAGTGTTTTAATAAATGTATATGTAAATTATTAATCAGAGAGTAAGGTTTTCAGGACAAGGCAGTTGCATTTTGACGGGAAAATGGGGTATATGATCTCAACCATCAATTTATGTGATTAATGGTTCACATTTGATGCATTTTAATAAAATCATTCATTTAAATCTAATGATCTGTGGTGATTATTTATTTTTTTTACTCCGAAAAGTGTGTTCTTATTATATGTTATTATTAATTATTAATTATTAATTATTATTACTATTATTACTTTGACGTAATTTAATTTAATAATTATTATATTATTATTTATTATATAAATATAAATTACAATTATGTGTATCGGATTTGCAGGTATCGATTGACTGTTCATTAGTGATTAGCCCAAGTAAGCAGTCTCTTGTTTCCAAGCAATGTGGATTCGATGGTTTGCAGGTATGATCCGACCCATCTCAATCCTACGTTGATCCAACAAATGTTCTATACTTGCTAGGAAAAGATAAATAAACTTTTAAGCGTTTGAAATCCTCTATTTATTATTTTGTTAGTTTTTTATTTCTTTTTTATTTTTAAAAAAATGTAAAAAGAAGGTTGGTTTCTTCTGCTCGATTGCTTATTAAATGCAGATAATCGAGGAATATTCTATATACATCATCTTTGATTCTTCAAAATATGCTCACACATTATTAACAATAATTTGTCGTGCATCACTATATACATCGAAGTATTTAATTTGATGTTTTAATATAAATTTTTTTCAATTAAACATCAAATGCATGTTGTAAAGTATGCTTTACAACTTGTATTTTGAGTATGGAATTAACATCACAAATATCAAATATCGTTAATCAATTTAGACAAAAAAAGTTTCAAAAAATAATTCACTCTATGATATTAATAATCAAGTTTATTTGTTATTTTTCTCTTATATTTCTTTTCCTTCAATTCATCGACCACATCAGCTTTCTAGATTTCAATATTTTATGTGGATGGAAATCATTTCTCAAATAGATAAGACTAAGAGTATATTGTTTAAAGTTAAGAAAAATGATATATATGTCTAATTAGGTATACGTGTTTAAAAATGTGATTGGTAGATGAGAAAATAATTGAATGAGATTAGAAGAGAGAATAAGTGAAATACATGTGTTAAAAGCTGTATAATTAGACTAAATTAGTTATATGCATAATTAGACGAATATAGATTTACTCTGAATTTAACATTAGTTACTAAAAATAACCCATAAGCAATTCTGGCCCATTATGATTTGGGCCTTGTGCATAATGCTTGGGCCGTTACGTGTCCTTTATTTTATATAACTATGACTACACCCAGAACTCCAGAAGGACACCACCAAAGAAACAAAGAGAGCATTGTTTGTGTGTTGCATATCGAATGGATTTCTCTAGGCTTACATACGCAATGGCGTCAAGATCGTACGACAAAGTCGCTGATATTTGCGATCAACTCATGCTTCAGGTAACCTGTACGTATATTCGATTTGCTTTTTGTTTTTTATGTACCACTACTGAATACTGATTGCACTTTAGGTTAAATTCGAAACTCTAACTTTATAATAACCGATTTAAGTTCAATTTTACAATTAATTTTGTTATGTAGATTGCTTCACAAGGCGTTGCGTTTCAAGACGAATGGCCGTATGCAGTTCATCTTCTAGGGCACATTTATCTTAATGATCTGTAAGCTCACACAATTTTCATCTATTGTGCTTGTGTTTTGTTCGTAAGTACAGCAGACTGGTGTATGTCTATATATGTATGTACATGTGTTACGCATGAATGCTAATTTAGGAAAAAAAACTGAAGAATGCAAGGGGGCTTTAGTGTGTAAATTATGTCAATACGTAAGTCATAATTGACGTATTATATTGTGTTCATATTTTAATCTTAGCGGTTGAATTATGTTTGCTTCACTAGACTTATAGTTGTCAATACTTTGATATTGTGGAACACTCCTTGTAGGTAGCAGATAACTTACATGCACTTATTAGCTTCAAGATGTGTAAAGCATCCATGTACGATTTCCTGTAAACAAAACATTTTGCTGTGTATTTAACTTGTATGATGGTAAAGTTTATTAAAGTTGATAAATTAGTGTATAAGCTATTGGGCATATAAGACTTATGTACGTATAAAAGAGTTCCTATTTTTCTTTCCTAATTAGTTCTAGAAACAGTTATCCATCAGAATCTGTTGTAAATTGGATTAACAAGAATGCAGCAGCTCCTTTAATCAAAGTAACACTCTCCTAGAACAAGAGCATCACCACTCACAAGTCACAACATTTAAGCTCTAATCAAGACCTTAGCTATAACAGTCTTACATTCCACACAGGAGGCTAGTAGTAGATGAGTGATGGCCTAAGGAAGAGGACTATTAAGATGGTGTTTAGAATTGCATTTTAAAAGAATTGATTTTGCGGAAAAGCATGTCCCAACCTACTTTTCCAAAACTGCGTTTTCTCTCCAACAACATGCAAATTATCATTTTTTTAGCCAAACACTTTTTCTAATTATTTGCGTTTTATGAATGCAATAATAAGATAATCACTTTAAAACACAATCCCAAACTCCCCCTAATAACGATATGAAGGAATATAGATCTAAGTTTGAGGACTAGCTATAAACCCAAATTTAGACACTATCTATGAAAAGTTCGTTTGAGGACTATCATAATGTACAGATATACTGCTGTTGTGGATTCATAACAGAGTCACACTCATCGTCCTAGAAACTGCTAATATCATGCTCCAGTCAGGTATGTCAACGCAGTATTAGTTGCAAAAGTTTTGCATTGGAACAGGGAAGCCATGTTTTGTTGAAGAAAACAAATGTAGATGAAGTCAGGTGATTCATTGACATAAAGCTAGTTTAATAGTTGAGAGAAATAGAAATAAATATTATATGTAGTGACAAAAAGTTTGGAGTTGATGCTTTATCCTGACATATGAATATAAAGGGTAGTACCTCTTATGTGCATGGCAGCTTCTCAGCTTATGAAGAAAGCTAATTACTATATGAGGATATACGACCCTTCATATTAAAGCATAAATATGGTTTAAAATTTGACACCCCCAACTCTCATTTCTTATGATATTGTAACTTGTTTTAATTTCTATAATTAAATAATTAAGCTTGTGTTTTTTATTGGATATAGTGGGGCCTTATTTATTTATTTAAAATTCATAGAAATAGTGCTCGGTTTCTGTGGAAATCTGTACCACTGTCAATCAAGGAGAGCTGCCCAGAAGTAGCTACTGTCTGGAAAATTGGGCAGCAGTTGTGGACTCGAAATTATGCAGGTGTTTATGATTCGATTTGTGGATTCAATTGGAGTGCAGAGATCCAAGATTTTGTTGCTTCATTTGCAGGCAAGTTGTTATGTTTTCCCTCTTTTTTAAGTAGTCACTTCAGTGATTTGTACTATACTTATCAGTTCGGTGGCAAGCTTGAAGCTGATTTTGGAATGAAAATACTGTATGGACTATGGAACTTGATGATACTAATGTAGTGAAGGTTTTTATGTGTAGAACTTGACATAATTGATTACTTAGGTTGCTTTCCTATTTGTATGGAGTATTGGTCATAAGTTTGACAATGATATACATGAAAAAATAGTTAGTGTGCCAAAAAATGACATTTTAAAAGTAATAGCCTGAAAGTACACAATACTATATTCTAACTTCTAAGGAGTAACTTCGACTAATGGTGCTAATCTATAGCTGCTAGCTTCATGAGTTAGTTTTGATTATATGTTGCAGAAAGATACACCCGGAGGATGTTAGAGCTACTGATGTCGGCTTATTCAACTATAAGTATTCAAGATACAGCTCTCCTTTTGGGGATGAATGAGAATGATGCCACAACCTGTAAGTTTTGTGCTTGTATCTCAAGTAAATTTTTATTTTTGAACTCTACCACTGACTCACTGCGTTATATATCTTTATGTTTATGGAAAATGCACAGATGTATTGCAACAAGGGTGGAATGTGGATGCTGCTTCCAAAATGCTTACAGTTAAGAAGCAAGCTGTTGTAACCGAGCAGAAAATAGACCCTTCAAAGTTGCAGCGTTTGACTGAATATGTATTCCACCTTGAGCACTAGCTTACATTTCATGTAAATTTTCAATCCACTTACTCTGCACCAAATTAGCACCTCCAGTGGAACGTAAGACTATTTTACAAATTCTAAATTAGTGAAATTTATTTCAGGCATATACTTCTTACCAACTCGATCACGACCATGTTCATGTTCTCATACTTATCTTTGTTGGTATTTCTTATGCATGATCTGATCAGGATGGCATGTGTCCAGTTGTCCAAACAGCCTACTTGTTCTAAACTGTTAGATGTGGCAAATTGATAGTACTTGGAAAAGGGTCGGGTTGGGTTGACCCGCATCAATTTTCTCCATCTCTTTCAAACTCATCTATAAATTGATAGATAATGTGTTGATTATGATTAGAAATAATATAATATCGATTATAAAACTAATCACAGTTTCATATATAAGTGATTCACGAAAATTTCCTCAAATCAAATTCAAAAGAAGTCAAATATGTTGGTTTGAAGTCAGGAAACTTGGGGTGTTACATCGTGCAGTTCACATCGTGAATTACATACCCATTTATCTTATCTATACCCATTTTCGTTTATATTTCATGTTTTCAACTTTTCATCTTTACCAGTTTTTAGTACAACATTTACTACTGTATGTTAATGTTATTTCTAAATACACGTATAGAACACATGTTAGTATGTATAGTTTTTCATATTAACATATGGAAGCTTTTAAATTAATGCTTTTCAATTCCAGCAATCATTAAGCAATAACCACATCTTTATGTTGCACTTAGACATAAGATAAGTCGATAACACTACACATTTGATGATTATATGATCGTTGTAAATAAAAGTTTAACCTTAAATTCCATACGTTTTAATATCTGGATGTTCTTCAAGCATATGGATTCGTTCGTCATCTAAAAGAACCTATGCTTCTATCCCATCTTCATCATCCATCATGATCACAACATTTTCAATTTTAGGTTTTAGGGTGCTTCTCCAAACTGGTTCACCAGTCAGCCCAACCAAAATCAGCTTTAAACAATGACATTTTGCACCAAGAAGTGAAAATGTAGTAGTTTACATCATTATTCCTACTAATTAATTTTGATTGACCTCCAAAATGGGCTTCACAAGAACCTCATAATATTCTTTCTCACCAGGAGTTGCAACTTGAGAGTATCGCTATCAACCTTCTTGATTGATTCAATTTACTACACATTTATTTTCCTGTGATGTTCACACTTGGGTGTTGTTTGGTGGGGTGAAATGAATCAAAAGAAATAGAAATTGTTCTATTTACCTTGTTTGGTATGCTAAGGAAATAGAGGCGGGAAAACACAATTTCCTGAGATATCCTTCACGCAAATAGTGTAAAAGAGGTTATAAGCAGATAAGTGTGTATGTGAATTATAAGCACCAAAATGGCTCAATTTTGGATTAACTGAAACCCAATGAAGAATTTTTTGGGGGAAATATTTTGGTAGTGTATTATGTCAGTTGCTCTGTAATTGTTAGGAGTGTAGTTAGTTTGGTTATTATGGATCTTGATATCTAATAGATGATTAGATATAGCATATACTGACTAATATGAGAGAATGTCCAATTGTACATATTGTGTAAACTGAATGAGTGATGTATCACCTCAATTTTAATACTTATTAGAATAGCAACTATGCAAGTCAATGATGTCTCAACCCGAACAAGTGGAAATGCAGCAGCAAGAAGCATCTCGAACATTGTTGTCTTCATGTCTGGACGACAGCAACACTAAAACAACAAAACAGTTAAATTGAAACTGCATGGAATCAAACATTGATCTGTGACCAGAATCTGTATCCCAAAAAGTCTGAGGTAGTGGGAATTGTTAGTTCGTTTAGCTTAATATTTGCAATTCTTGAATTCATTGCCATGTATATGGATGTAAGCTTTTGGTCCTCACTTCTTGCAGATTCTCATCGAGTGCATAATGCCCAAAGAGTTCCCAAGAGCACCATCTCATGTTCAACTATAAACTTTGATTAAAGTCTCCAATTCTTATATATTATCTGTTGTGAATGAAACTGTATTTGGGAGCAGCATATGCCCTCTTCATTTAATCAAGTCATATTATACAGCATGTGCTTGGTAATTTATTGGTGTTAAATGATTGAATTTGCAGGTGTACAAGATTGATGCACAGTCGGATTACTGCAGATACGTATGAGCTTGGAGTTTCAACAAATTGTTACATCCTTGATTGGTGTAGTATTGTATAGTACAAGCAAATAATGTACTTGGATAAATAGTGTAAAATTTGGTACTTGTATATATAGGTCATATTCAAACATAACTTTTATTGATTTGTATGCTTATACAATATCACTCATAATTATAATACGTTTTCATTTTTCTGTTTTTTTCTACCAAACAAAGGAAGTGGTCTGTTTATTCATTTTTCGGATCAATTTCTCTGACATTACCAAACAAGGGAAATATCTACATTTCTCAGTCAATTTCATTTCTCACCATTTCTTTTCACAGCTTCATTTCATTTCTCTGAATTTCTCCCTACCAAATACACCCTTAGTTATTTTCTTCACGTAGGTAAAAGCATGAAGAAATTATGAAAAAAGAATAGATATATATTATGTATAAGCGCAAAACAATTTTGTTGCAAGAAAAACTGTTATGATTTTATGTAAATTCTCAAGGTTTTAAAACTGATCATATTGTACTTTTACGTGCAAACTTCACAAATTTACTCAATCTTCAAAATCAGAAACGAAATATGCATATAATTGCTGTAATGTTTGTATGATTACCTACATAGAAAGAAACTGCAACTTGCAGCATGCTATAATGTATATATTTCCTGTGATGTTTGGGACAGGGATAATAGTGTTTATATTAAGATTAATATTATAAATTATCAGAAAACCATAATCAAACTTGTATCTTTGATATTTTAATGTGTTGACTCATGCATTTATTTCCAAATGGCTCTCGAGTAGCTGACTAAACAATCCACTACAGGGACCAATTGTTAGAGTTGAAGCCCAGTCAAGGACTATTTTGTAAAATTCTTCAATTGCCATAAAAAGGGTCTTGCAACTAGGTAAATTGGCAAGTATTTTGTGTTGACATATGACAAAAGTTCACCCTCAAGTATGTGGTTCCCATGTCTGGTGATGCATCATCATTCATCAATAAACATGATCAATATTGATTGCTGATACAATGACAAACATTGTTGCCCTCAAAATTACAATAAAACAGCTTGCTTTATGGCCATTTTCCACTCAAACCATCATACTTACAGCTATTGAAGCTAATGTGTAGAGGAGGGGACCATCAAAATGTATCATTGTCTATTCCTGTCACATCAAAATGCCATTCATGTCTAACCAAAAGTCATCTAGACATGTTCCATTCAAATTATTGACTTTCCCTCTCACATGTTAGAAATCTAAAGCATCTGTAAGGAATATTTTCTCATATTTTTCTTATCATAAAAGAGTAACCTCAACAGTCGTGACTCGATCCATGTATACAAACATTAACTCATAAATAATTCGGCATTCATACTACAACATTCCATCTGATGAAAACATCAGTTTTTGGATGATAATTTTCAGCTGCAGTAACTTTTGTTTTTTTCAAAATATTATGCAAAATTACTTATTCCCCTGTATCATCAGTATCGCTGATTATTAAGGGTAGTGATTTTGGTCCATAAGATTCTCCATAACTTTTTCAATCATTTAAGGTTATTTTGAACATTTGACTAATAGCTGATTATACTAACTAATCACAATAAATAGTAACTTCCCTAACTAATACTGCTAAACAGCAAAGGCAATATCTTCTCAATCATAAGTTCATAACAGCTAGCAGCCTAACAGTTAACCTAAAGTTGAAAGCAGAACAATCATCAATGCAGGGCCTTGTGTATACATAAATAGGATTTCGTCTAACAAAGAATGAATACTTTGAAGTAACACAATTGCTTTCAACAAGAATAAAAGCTAAAACTTAACTATGAGCACAAAAGAAACATAGAAAAATATACATTTAGCAAAAAGAAAGACGGTAGGAAATAGGTTCCTTACATAATAAGTTCACTAGTATATTATATGAAAATTACCTGACCAAGAATTAACAAACTGTATTTTTCTCATGCATCTTCTTTTTTTGGTTCTTTTTCCACTTTTTCTCACGAACATTGATCTTTAAGATTGTGACGTACCCAGGGTTCCAAGAGCTTCAGTCCGACAATACATGATTTTACGAAACACTTCTCTCAATTGACGATCCAATGTATCTAATCCACTTTTACATGAGTTACAAACCAAAGATAACTCCTGAACTCCATCTTTCACTTCTTTCTGTTGTTCTTCAGTCAAAGGGAACTGTTGAGCAGAGTCTATCAAATCAGACATCAAGTTTATAGATTTCTCCATTTGATGAATCTCTTTCAACAACCCAGGACTATTCTTACGTTCACGCTTCTTAGATTCATCCAAAATTCTAGTATGAAGTAACCACGATGGGCTACTCCATGAGAATTGCCTTGGTATAGAGAAATTAAATAAACCACGATCTTGACAGGGAATTGCAGCAACCACAGTCCACAATACAAACATTAAAACAAAACCCATTGTGAAAACACAATTTGCAAGGCCATTATGTTGCGAAATTTCATTCGTTCGAGGAGGAACCAAGCTATTTGCCATTGATTGAAGCTGCTTACTTGCAGACCAAGAATTAGACACACTCCATGAGAGTGATTTCGCATGTCCTTGTTTACGTTGATGATTTACATCTTTTCCTTTATTGGGTCGCCCAAACGATCTATTCCTATTAGAAAAAATTGATCCAGACTCCTTATGATCATCAAGCATAACAATAGCTAAATCAGTCAATGCTTTTCTTGCCCTCCTAAACTGCCCTTCACCTATCACATTCCTCTGTTTTGAATCAAAAGCAATGGAAACAATCTCTAAATGCTTACGCCAAAGCCTCACTTTTTCAATCCCGTCACGTACAGCGTTACATATATCTAATGCTTTAATACTCCGATCAAAAAATTCCGTAAGCAGCCTAGCTAATGGAGGTTTTGAAAAAGCGTCCGCATTTTTTAACAGAATAACCTTAAAATCTTCTTGACAAGTAACAAATGCATCTAGCAGTTTCGACATCCAATCAATGGATAGAAATTCATCAGCGGAAGAATCTGAAAGCACGTGAAACTGACTCGATACTTGTTCTTGAAACCTATCAAGTTCACGATCCAGTTGTGATTTAGACTTATCGTTCACATCCTCGGAATGAACTTGCTTTTGATCAACTCCAAATCCTAAAGCGGATCGAAATGCCCCAAACGACTTACTAGAACTACTCGTTGAAGGCATTTTTCGACTATAACACTAGATTTACCCAAAAACCTCCATACAAAAGTTTCACAAAATAAACTCTATATCATCTCTCATAACAACGAGAAACACGCCAGCCGATAGTTCAATCCACCCTGAAAACATACAATTATACGAAATGATCATCCAAAAACTAGATCAATTTCAAATAAATAAAAAAGAAGCTAAAATACAGCATATTCTTTTAAGCTGATACAGCAGCTATAAAAACAGTCATACAACTGCACCACTTGCAGGACGCAAAAGTGCAAAAGCTTGAAAAATGTTGTACAACAGTAAGAATTGATAAGGCAAAAAAGCTTCCTGCAAAGCCCTATCTAGCTAAATAATTATCAAAATTCATAAACGAAGAACTCTGTCACAATGATCATTCATAATCAACAATTATAGATATAATTCAACCATGTTCTACAGAAAAACCTAATTCATTCTTCTATAAATTAACAAATTGAAATGGATGATATCATAAATTTCAAAATAAAAAAGAATACTTGAAAATACATATCTGATAGCATACGTACGTACAATACAAACAGCAGATCTAGAAGAAGATGAAAGAAACGCATATAAAATATAAATAAATGGAAAGTTAATAAAAAATAATGGAAGAAAATGGAAGGAAACGTAGGGGAGGAGTTTTGAGAACCCCTCACGCCTTTTTCGAAGTTATAAAGAAGACATAAATCCCAAGAAAGAGTGTATGAAACAAGGATGTTTTGCTCATGACAGAATCAAACCCCATTAATAAATTAATTAATTAATTAAAATATATTATAAAAATATATTATTCCTTTTCCACGCCTTCTTTTATTTATTTGTAAACTATTCTTTTATTTAGTTAGTTGTGATAGGTAGATACAAATACAACAATAGTGTTTGTATCGGAAGACTTGGGGTATATTTAATAAAGTAGTCGTAAGTCGTAGTGTGAACTGCAGTTGTAATTTTACATTATGAACTTTTTATAAAAAATTATTTTTAATAGTTTTAAGATTGTGAGATATTTATAAGATTATAAAGTTACAGCTTATACATAACAAATAAAACTTTTATTTTTATATGAGCTTTTTGTTCAAAAACTAAAAGTTAAAGCTTCTAAAACTTCTTAAAATTCTACGTCAAATAGAATTTTATTGAAATGCACAGTAAAATTGCTAAAATAATTGGTATGTAACATTAAATCATACGCTTAAAATGACACGTGTAATGTTTTATATAAGCAACCAATAAGTCAGTAAAAAGTAACGATTAAGAAACTTTATTTATTAATTTAGGTTTCTTAGCCACACCTAAAGTTTCTACACCCACGCAACCATTGTTTTGCCTACAAGTTAATTTCTCAACTGCATAGTATGTAGTTATTTGATTTTCTTCGTTAATTTATATAATATATCAGACTTAACTTATAAGCATCATCATTCAAAAATCTGATATTTCGATAATACCAGTTAACTCATGTCAGACTGTCTCAAATTCATCTCGTGACATGTAAACAAAACTCGTTTAATAATCCAATCAATAAATATAGTCCACCATAGTTAAGGAATTTTAGTACTCCATAAATTGTGTTTCTAGTTGTCTCATGTGAGTATCGAACCCGAAAAAGTTTCAGATGCCTCACTTTTTGTAGCTAACTAGACTACACGTTCGATGTACTAAACTGTTAGCTTGATGAGTAAGGGTTGAGACTTAGTAAGTTAATAGCTTGATGAATAAGTTTTGGGACTTAATATTTATCTATAATCTCTATCTCTATCTCTATTTCTAATCTCTAACCTCTAACTACATATAATGCTTCTTTACTATTATTTTAAAATTAGTCTCAACATAAGAAAATGTCTAAATCACCCTTAACTTATTTATAGTATTTTTATTAATAAAATTATTCCCTATTCATAATTCATAATCTTTTATTATATATAATTATAAGTATATAATATATAAATATAACTCTTTGTTATATAAAATAAAATAATAATTCATACAAAACATTTATAATGTACGTCCTATTTTTTGAACGTATACTCTCTTGCACCATCAAATTAGCTTTTTGTTTTTGCTTTCTAATATTTCTTCTTAAGGTACATCTTCATTGGTTGTCAAATCTATATTTGATATCGTTTTTAGTGCTTTTATAGATTATACTTTTATAAAAGATTAGTTTTCATTTTTATTAAAATTATGTTTCTTATTAAAATTTTAAATTCATTTGTTTTAAGTTATTTTTATTAAAATTGTTTATGATAAAAAAATCAATTTTTGTAAATAAAATTATTTTTAATATAAAAAGATCCGTTTTGATAAAAGAGGTGTTCCTTTTTATTTTAGAAAAAGGTTACATTTTATATCAAGATCCATTTTTATGAGAATAGTCATTTTTAACGATAAAACCCTTTTTTAAATCACAAAAAGAATATTATTAAATACAATAAAGACAATCAACCAAAATTGAAAAGATTATAATATAAAATAAATAACAAAATATGAAGCGATTGATTTGACCAAAAATATACACTTATAAATTTTAAAGTGTTTAAATAGAGATGTAAAATGTCATTAACTTCTAATTAAGCCATATTAATTATTTGCAGAAAATATACTTGCTCACGTGACACACGTTGAAGGAGCTTGCATAAAAGGTGTCCTGTACCGCAGAGTTGAGAGGTAGAAAATATTCGCTATATATGAAATAAAAGAACAATCTAGTACAAAAGAAAAATATTTTATTAAGCTTTTTTTAATAATTTTATCTATAGTAGTATATAACATACTTTTAAAAATAAATTTTATTGTTTTATCCGCACATTTATCAAAAATTATATTTAAAAATCTTATTGAAGTTATTGAAATATCTCTATATTTATTACTTTGAGTACATCTTTATCACCTTTTTAATGTTTGTCGGTTATAAATCATGTTAAATACATTATTATCCATATTTAATTTTAATATAAGATTAAAAAACATTCCATATGCATGTATTATATCTATGTAATTCTTATTAGTCATTTCACACTCTCTTACTTAATCCTTAAATAAAGATATCGAAAATTACCATTTTATCCATCCACTTATTAACCATATAAATAATTCAATTAATTCTATATGTCACATAATACCTTTGAATATCTTCTTTCTTCTTTAATATCAAATTTTTAAATTTACAATTACAATAATTTAAACTATTATAAAAATTCACTTTCATTAAAGAAGTAACAATTTTTCTTGAATTTAAGTACCATTAAATATTTATCTCTCAATATTAACATGTAGAATCTTCAACCGCTATTGTGCGCTAGTTATATATAATACACGCATCTTAAGATTTTAAGTTTAGTGCATGTGAAATTTTAGACCATCTATTTTTCTCTAAACAATACATAACCATTCAAAATGTAGCTTACTATAATTTGAATTGATTCTATAAACAATGAAACATCAATAATCTAATAATTCATTTTGTAACTAATTACATACATATCTATGTATATCTAATACAAATGTATGAAATTCTAAAATGTTGTAATGTTCATTTATGTTATCGAAGATGAAAATCAAACTTAAGCATTAAGCTATCGGACAATTATCGAATACTCGTCGTTCTATTCGAGTATCCTTATAGTATATATATACACATGTATGTATATGTATATGTATATATACATGTGTATATATATGTATATGTACATGTATACATATCAAACGAAACTGAAATGTTTGAAACCATCAATAAGGATTGTTCGATTCACACTTTCAACTACAGCCAACCTTTTAACACTGCACTTCTTTTCATGCCATGTGTACGTTCACCTTTTACTTTCTTTTTTATGTTGCTTTTTTTCTTTTTATTATTTCTCTTTCTTGTGTTATATGTTATGTGTGAAACAAAGGATCGTTTTGTATTGGATCCTTATGAACTAGTTAACTAGTATTAAAAATCCAGTGTTGCAAGTATTTATAAGATGTAAGTATGATGTAGGATACCTACTTAAATTTGTGGTGGTTTTATGAGGATCTTTTAATGTGCCTTTTCTTTTGGCTTATACTAATGACAACGATGTAAACCCGTGGAACATAAAATATAAACCGTCATCTTGTAAAGTTTGGAACAAAGAATATTGTTTGATTCAGACTTTGTTATAATCATACTTTTTATTTTATTAAAGTTTTTTAACGTCACAATAATCACTTTTGAAAATACGCACAAAACAACCTTTACATTGTTTTTCTTATTACATTAAGAACTATTTTGCAGATGATATGTTGCTTGTACAATGTTTAATTATGTGATCAAGAAAGTTGAGCTTCTCGTTTCGCATACTCAAAACCAGGCTTAACATCACTTAGAGTGATAACAACTAATTCTTAGCAATTAACCAAACAAAATAGTACCCCAAAACTAATTATTCCATGAAATCATAAATGGTAGACTGATAAGCTAGCTCACAATCATATTCACTTTAGTTTATTTATCTGTGACTACTGACTATTAACAAACTAAATGAACAGTAAAGAATAACGAGTATGTTCAATACTATGATGTAACCCATTTGTCATGTACAAAACTATCATTCTATTTTTATCATTCACAATAAATACATTCCATTTTTAGGTTGTTGGTTCTGTTTGCACATCATCAAAACATTTAAGTATGTCAAGCCTTACGCATATGTTACATATACACATGTTTATCAAATACATAGACCTATATACATGTGCATAGGAATCAAAGAACACATAAACATTAGTATGTTTTACATGTTTGGGATCATCTTTGAGGGTAGACAAAAGTTCCATTCATAGGCTCCCAAAAAAGATATATATACATGTATATTTGATAAATAATTTAAGTGTTATAAGAATAATGAAAATAAGTTTGATTATGTCAGAGTTGATTGTATTATAAAAAAATTTGAGTTAATTTACATACCTCTAACCATATACTATAATTTAGCCTTTTATTATAGGGCTGGTGATCAACTTCTTTTTTTTTACTCATGACCTTCAAAAACTGAGACAAACCATACAAAATGTTAAAAGTGCATATGTAAATATGTTTGTTTCTGTGAACATATGCATATAATTACCTTTGAGTTATGGTTTATACAATCCCAAATTAATAAAGGTATACATCTAACGAATGCCAAATGGACATGAAACCAATTGAGGTTATGTTCAGAACATTGTGGTGAGGTAAGATCCAAGTATCAATCCTATCAAGTTGTATCAGAAGTGCACTTGTTTCCCACTCACCGGATGGACCTTAGTAAATGAATAGTCCAACTCAGTTAGCCTAGATCATGTATAGGGTGGTCCAGTGGCTACCTCAGAACAGGTAGCACACGGAATAGTTAGACGCAAGATTTTGACATTACAAAGACCAAACCCCTCTAAATTTGCAACAATAATGCTAATGAACCAAATGAAAGACAAATTCCAGTAGCATCATGAATGTTGCCCGCGACTGCTACCAACACATGTAAATCATACAATGAACTTACAAAAGGTCAATATGATTCCAAGACTGGATAACAAACGTGCACAGCATAACTTCTGAGTTCATATAACCATTACACAAACAAAATGTTAAACTATTTTTCTTTAATTTATTCACAAGCTAGTTTGGTGTCGAAGCTGCTTAAACAGATTGCAAACGCTTGAAATGCAGATAAAGGATACCGGTAATCCATGGTGAACATGTCTTTACCAACTTTCCCAAACTGCAAGATAACTTTGTCATGTTCCGGTTGAGCTGGCTGAGAACCTCCTGCTGCTGGCGGTTGCGGTGGTGCTGCCACTGGCTGCTGGGCGGCAATCAGTTGGAAGTTCTTGACAGAAGCAATTGTCACCCGTCCCTTGAAATTCAAACACCAGCACTGCAACTGTTCATGCCACCTAGGTGCCTTGTTTTTTAAGACCAGGGGTAATTTTGACTTTTCACTCTCGGGCACGTTACTTGATGTTGCAGCCCCTAAGATCTCCGAAAATCTCGAACTGCTAAATTCGGTGGAGCGGTCAAGTGACTTTGAGAACGATATGCTGCGGAAAGAGTCTTCTAAGGAGTGAGAAGGAAGGAGGAGTTCTGGTTGACCAGGGACTGAGCCGCCTGGCTCAAGTGATGACGCAGGGATTGACTGCATGATGCAGTGCATTCTACGTGGCCCCCGTGTTCCAAGCACATTAAGCTCGTAGGTGATGTGGGCAATGTTGTAACTGCCACTAGGCACTTTTGGTGAGACTTTTTTGGAGTGAAATCTTCGACTTGATCGGCCTAGTGGTGGTTGTGTATGAACATTGTAATGTGGAGGTTGTGTATCGTATATTATAAACTTTGTCCCAAGAAAATTTGATCTGAAACACATCCAATAAAATAGTTATCTTCAATTCACGAATCAAATCAAGAATCACCATGTGCTAAAAGTTGTAACAAAGTATCATAAGATTCATTGATTCAATAGCAGGCATTTCACTGGGCATGATCGGGGATTCAAATAGTTGGCCTACAATCGTATCATGTACAATTCTCACTAGGATACATCAGTCAATTAAGAAAAGTTATATTTTTTTTCTTACTTCACATACCTACATGTATTTTGACAGTTTCTGAAACTTCAAACGAGTTAGAATTAGATAAACGCATAATTGGGAGAAAATCTTGAATACTATACCTTAGCTTTCCAATGTAAGTGCTGCTTGATCTTGAAATGTTATCAGGATCCATGGATATGACATACTCTGTACAAGTAGTTCTGCGTGTTCGTTTTGCAGAGAGCAAGAACTTCCCGTTTTCAACAAGCAAAGCTGCTGCATAAACAAAGTTCAACATAAGAACTGGTGGTGTATAATACACTACACTACACAACACATAAGCAAACATTTTTTTCACCTTTTATAACATTCCAAAGATAAGAGTGCAAGGGTTCTTGTACCACCATGAATACTAGGATTTGACGGTTTGTCGATTTTTAGGTAGATATGAAGTGCGCTTATACGAGTGTGTGAGTGAGACATAAGTTTAAAACGAAACAAATAAATAAGAGAAATTTTGCTCATATTCATGTGCGCATACTTAAGTACTCGGATTTGATGATTTGTTGAATTTAGAAGAATTGGAGTACGCTTATACAAGTGTGTGTGTGTGACATAAGTTTAAAACCAAACAAATAAATAAAAGGATATATATTTATAGTACATAAGCATATGCCTAGGGGAAAGCTTTTGTAGTTCTTTTTTACTTTTACTTCAAGCGCCTCTCGCGTTGGTAGACGAGGCAAAGTGGGTTGATAATGAAATGGGGCTGATCGGGTGGACTTGACATGCAACACTTTAAATCTCAAAAAAGTAAGAAGTTCTACTTCAGTCTTTAGATTATGTAATGATATTTACATTTCCCCATTTTTGGTCAACAAGTTAAGAATACCACCATCAAATGTGAATCCTGCTTACATCCTAAATCTAAATGCCCAAAGCGGTTGATGATGAAATATTCCATACAAGGAGAAACACCTCTGATTCCTAGCTTATATACAAAAGGTTAACTATATTCAAACCAATTTTATAACAAGTATTTTATTTGATATCTAAAGTCAAGATAGGACAATAAATAGAGACTAGCATTTATCGAAGTCAAAAAGCCCTTACATTTAAGATGAATTCCATAAGCATTGACCAAAATCAATAAATGATATGTATCATAAAGTCTAACACTTCACAGGTGTTAAAATTTGAATTTTATAAAATTAGGCACACATCAATGCTCACCTGGACTAAGACAAAGGAATAGCTGGTATGTCAAGTTGGATTTATCCCTTTTTATAAAACATTGAATGGTACTATCACGAGCTCCCGGCTGAAACGGTAAAAAGATTATTACAAAATCATCAACAACTTTTTATCGTAATTCATAAATCAAATTAAAAAGATCTTCTACCTGCTTCAGGGAAATCGGAAATGTAAGCTTCCCACATGATTCAGGGGTTCTAACAATCTCTTTACACATACTTCTCCACGATCGACAAACAGCAGCACAAGCAACAACATGTTTTCTAGCGGGCCACACGGCTTCACTTTCTTCCAATCGCTTAATTACATCAAAAAGAAGCTCGGGAGGAAGATTAGCCCAGCGACTGTTCTGAACCACAAGAGCTGCTTGATTATTGATATTATCACTCAAATCATTTACAGAACCCTGTGATTTTCCTCTATTATGATGCCCTGAGAGCCTCACTTCAAAACCTCGCCTCGATAAACTCCCAAATCCATCCCTCACATCACGAACTATACTACGGAAAGACATTAAGTACAAACAAAAACCAAGATTTTGTTCTTCTTGCTGAACTCAGAGCTGCCAAAAAAAAAGTAATAATTAGAAAAGGCAACCTCACATGGGCTTTAAAAGAGGTTAAATTGCACATATCATTTATGAAGGACTAACCTTTTTTGATTTTTTAGACACACTTTTAAGTTTAACCTGAAGTTAGCTAAATTATAGAACCATAAACAATAAATTAATTAATGATAAATAAAAGGTCACTTCTAATTACATGGCTACATGACTTAGATTGCCTTCGTAAGAACACTTTGACGAAATTAAAGTATATTCAAGAAAGCATATATAATTTATAATTAGTGTATCAATCAAAAGTAAAAAACTTAATTGAAGGGAAAGAATCTTTTTTCCTTCCCTTTTTTTTTTTTTTTTTTGTAAATCTTGTTTTAGGGAATGAGCATCTGTATAAGCATGTTCTTTATACCCACCTCAATCATATCTATGATAGATTCCTTATGTTCCTAAGTTAAATACAATTCCATTATTAATTTTTGTATAAAAGTTTAAATAAAAAATAAATAACTAAATACCTGTTGGTGAAAAGCTAAGATTCCATCAAATCTGAACTGTATGAGCTGCAACCAATTTTAGGTAAAAAAAATTATATATCAAATTTAAGCCACATATGAGCTTATGATGAAGATGTAAGAAACAAAAGAGCTAAAAATTAGTTTTTAAAAAAAATAAATAAATCAAATTCAAGCCACAAATTTGAATAATGTATTCAAGAAAATCAAACACTAGATCCTGGAAAATATTCCAATTCCAACATCACTTAAAAGTAAAAAGTAAAAGAGTTTACTTTAAAAAGGTGAAATTAGGGCACATAAATACAACAAAGATATGATGCAAGATTAGAGATCTATACCTTTATGAGAAAAATAAAATCTTGAAGATTAAATTAGATGTGTGAGTCTAATAACTTCTGACAAATTTTCTTTGAGGACTTTCTACAAACAGATAGAAGGACAAGAAGTAGATCAGAAAAAGGGGGTAATTTGGGTCTGATCCTGAAACACCCAAAAACACACACAGTCTAAAACTCACACACTCTGTTCTCCGGACTCGAAGCAAACATTAAATTTAGCTCAACAAATCAGGGGAAGGTGAAAGGATGAATAAAAAAGTCTAAATGAATATTATATCAATTTACTTTTTACAAATTTACAGTCTTGCCCCTCAACAATTCTTATGTAACATTTTTCGTAGTTTGACTTTTTATCTAATGATACAATTTTCTTTTAGCCCGGCCCATAAAACTATAGCCAAAGCCCACCCAACAGTCTTTCTTTGCATAATTGCATCAACTCAGCTACAATCATCATCAATGTCAACTTCAATCATTGCATCTTAATTTGTACGTAATCACTTGATTTCGATGTCCCTGTCTCCATCGATCTGATCTATACATCCAAACCAGTCAGTGCAAATTAAACTGATTTAATCCAAACTAATAAACATAACATTATGCAACATAAACCAAAATACAACTCTGTTTACATCAAGGTTGGTGAGGTATCCAACTCTATGCATTAATGGAGTATAACACAAGAAATAAGACATATGTGTCACACATGCAAATAAAATACAAAGAAAAATGATTAATAGGCCTAATACATGGACATAAAATAAAAATAGATATAAAAAAGGAAATGATAGTACATATAAAAAATTCAATGGATGAGATGATGAAAGAAAATTGTGTGAAATATGTGGTAAACATTGAATGGATTAGGCCTTTTTCAGGTCTATTTATTTAGTTATAAATATTCATTTCTCTAAAAACTTGAATTTGGTGATAACTTATGAGTGAGAGAGAGATTTACCATCAATGTCCTCTTTCCTTTATATATACATATGATAAGATTAATGGAAACCAAATGTTAAAATTGACATCTTGATTATAGGATTAACATTTTAAGCAAAAGAGTCGATAACAAGTCTCTATGTATCAACATCAACTCCTAAATCAGACCAATTAATTTCAGATACAAAGTATAACAAAAACTGAAACATTTCAGCATCTTTCAAACTTTTAAACTCTCTGACTGAGTTCTTGACCTTCATAATTTTCCCTTTGAGAATACACAAGCAACTCATCGCCTTCATCAAAAGCACGAGCCATAGATGAATTCTCGAGATTCATTGTATTTGTTGTGGTGTTTGAGACATCATTTCCGTCTTTTGAGCTTCCTGAAGACGACATTTTTGTCTATTTGCTTTTACCCTATAGCAAGCACAATGTACAACCCAATTACAATCATTACAGATCCTAACACACTGCAAACAAGTTAGCATAGTCACTAAGTAAAAGTACAGAAATTAGTCCTTAAAAGTGATGCAATACATTATAGAAAAATTCAATTTAATGCATTATTGTATAAAAATGAGGTGAATCATATAGAATACTTAGGTTACTTACCTTCCAATGTATAACTTTTCACTGAGTGCAAGGAAGCCTGCTATCGCAAGAAATACAAGCAACAAAGGGTTGAAAATTGACGCGACCAATGGGCCTTGCAGATGCTCGGCTGCCATGACCAAAAATATGGCTCCCACTGAAGTTGTACCCTGAATTCAAATATGTTGTATTTATATGTCAATCTTATGATCAAGGTTAATCCAATGAAATAGGGGATGATGAATTATTTACTTGAAATGTAACACAGAACAGTCTGACGTTCCAACTGAGCTTCCATTAACTCCAAGACTTTTCAGTACAAACAACTTACACAAGCGATTGTATAAAGCCGAGCACACTAAACAAAAATGTGCTTGAGTAATGACATGGATAATTCGCACTCATTTTACTCTGTACATCAATAAATTAGTAATCAACATTTCATAGAATTAATAACTAATCGTATTCAAAATTATTTGAGTGATGATATCCAAAATTCACAAATAGCCAAAATTATATTATAGTCTTAATAAGGTTCTTTAGGATGATAAGTTGAGAAATTACCTGAAGGGTCAAATAAAGGGCAACAGCAAGAGCAGAAGTCAGTGCCATTACAGAGCCAATTATATGATCATAAGTCTTGTGGACTTCTGTTGCATGTTCATTCATGTGTTGAGCACCATGCAAAATATTGAAACGAGTTGACCAAATGTGAAGTTTTTGACCCTTGTAAAATTTACTACTCTAAAATATAAGATAACATAAACAAAGTGGGGGATAAAATAGTCACCTTTCAATGAAGAGACCAATAGGAAGAACAAAAATGGAAGCAAATAAATAGCGATAAACAATCAAAACGCTCATCCGCAGCTAATAAGGAACACTAAATCCGGATATTATCAATTCAGCTGCCACCATCATTGATGTCGCTTTGCGTCTTATTATTATTATTATTTACTCTATCGCTTGATTTTGATCTTTCTATCATATTAATCCTTCTAGCTTTTTGAGGAAAATCATGAAAAGCTTGTACAGTTTGCACTTTATGAACATAACACGACTCTTTATCTTTATACCTTATTGGCACGCATGCTAGTAAATTCTTTAATATTTATGTCAAATTTTTATAACAGACAGAGGCTCTTTAATATTAGTTTACTCACTCATAAAAAGTGTTCATATTTATGTGTTCCGGTGTTATATGGACTTTAATATGTTGGTACAAACTTATGGTATTGTGTTTGCTTCTTTATAGCATTTGGAGTGGATACTGACATACTGTTGAACACGAAGTTGAACTTAAATACCGAGGAACACCGCTCTTTTTTAGTGTTGAAAGTTCATTGTTGAGCTATCAAGGGCGAATGTAAGACTTGTGATGAGTCCTATTGAATTTTTAATTACATTGTTATTTCCTTCAATTTCATTTGTAATATTGTGTTCCACGTTGAATTACTTCCCTTAAAAATAGATCTCGATGTTGAACTTAACATTAAACTCAGCATTAAATTTAACACCAAATCACTCTTCGTGCTCATTCATCAGACATCTAGCAAAAACATAGAGAAAAAATAATTATTTTTTAGAGAAGGCGAGAGAAAAATAGACAGAAGGAAGCAATTTTAGTCTACCAATTTACACAACAATGAAGTTAAGTTTTACTTAACATAAAACATACACATAAACAACCCAAACGAATATTTTATATATTGTTCTTGTTCATATAAATAAATAGGAAAAATAAAGTCTATTCTAACAACAATCAACCCAGTTAACCGTCGATCAAAACAAAAACCTCATATATTTCCTTTTTGTTTTCCTTCTTTTTTTCTTGTTAGAAACTCTGAATCTCATGTTTTTATGATACAACAACTTAAGTAATCTCTCAATCGTTGCAACTAGTTTACCTAGAAACATGCATGTCAACTTTAAGAAGTCACGATAACATCAATATGTCGACTTTCACCATTTCCACTTCGCACACTCGAGTGTTTTGAATCACTATCACCAATGATTTCAAAACTAGATCGTTCTGATTCACCATCAATTGCACCCACACCCGTTCCTATGCTTGATTCTTTTACAGGACACAATTGCGCCACCTTCTTTACCTCTTTCCCTTTGCCCCATAATACAGCGTATAGTCCAAAAATTATTAATATCGCACCCAATACACTATCAAAAAAACTAACCCTTGTCAAACTTTTGGAAAATAAGCTGAATTTTTGCATGAAATCACTTGATCATCCTTTTCTTATTTCAAAAAACTTAATTAATTGAACCTACCTTCCCAAATGTAGGCTTTCATTCAAGATTAAAGATCCACCAATAGCCACAAGAACAAGCATAAGAGGATTGAAAGCTGACACGAATAATGGACCTCTCATTTGCACACACCATGTGATAAATGTAAACATCAAACCAGATCCCAACATGCCCTAACAAAAAAAAGAATTGTGATCTGTTAACAATGCAGTAAAATTAATGTTCACAACTAGCGAGTATGGTTTTTCAAGCTAGCTTCTAAAAATGAACATGTTAGTAATTAAGACGGCATACCGTATAAGCCACAGTCAGAAGTCTAACGTTCCAACCGAGCTTCCAATCACTCCAATGCCTTTCGGTACTTAACCCAAACACAATTGCTTGAACAGCACCCATTGTTGACGTGAGAGCTGTGACTGAATATGGGCATGGGTACGTTTTCACCAAATTCGTCTATTCATATATAACAACGAACATAAGAAGATTTTTAAATCTTAATTATCTTGCTTTGGGATACTTGATCACTTATTGATAGAATGTTATATACTATTTTTAAGTTACCTGAAGGATCAACCAGATGGAATAACTTATACAACTACTAATGGCCAACAAAGAACCCATGACTCTATTGCTTGAATGTTGAAGATTTGATGCCTGTTGACCCTTCAAAAGGTCAACATTGGTTTTCCAGATATGAAGCTCAACTCCCTTGTAGAAAGTCAACAACATAGCCCCACCAACTCCAAATACTGTCCCTATTATCTTTGCTGTACCAGAACTTGTCTTCCATCCCAATCTTTCCATCCTATATAAACATTTGTGATTTCAAGAATTTATACACTTGAACGCCACTTATGAATTATGGAATTGAAGGTGTATAAATATGTTGGAACAAATTTGTAGGTAACCTATATTTGTTATGAAATTGTGAAAACTGCATATATATGGTCTATTTTTTTATTTTATTTTTTATTTTTGACATAGCATTTTAGCTAATTTAACTATTGGCTAGATTGATTATGATCGAAAAATGTGAAAAATCACATTTTGATAAAGATAATTATTTAATCAAATAGTATCGGTTACCCGAAGCAAACAGCTAAAACGAAAGTAATGGCAGGAATGAGATTAGTGGTAGCCGCAGCAAATGTAGCTGATGTCAACGATAAGGCCTTCACATACGTATTTTGCGCCAACGAACCTCTGCAATATTGTAAATTGTACCACAAAAATTAAATAAAAAATAAAATAAATTCTATAGTTAGATGAAGTCTGGAAAGATTACACGTATACAGAAAAAGGTAGATTTCACGTTATCACCACATTCCAAAAATAGCAATAAATACATTTACGATTCATGCACTTTCAATGTTTATTTCTGGTCATATGCATAACCAATATCGCTTTTATTTTGAGTTATCAACTATCTGAAATAGATTATATATATATACTAGTAAATTTTATGTGCAATGCAACGGTACATTATATATAAAAGACAAGTTTAATTTATGGTGGTTGATAATAATTTTATTTCCACTTTTGTAGTTGTTACTTAAATTAGCTAAGGATAATTTAGTCATATCGGATCTTGAATCTTTTAACATTATAAAAGAAAATGTAAATAATTTATAATGTATATAATATGTATTTTTATTATTTTTTGAATAATATGATATTAGAAAAGGGCATAAAACCTTCATAAAGGTGGGCTTTACACTTTTTGGGTTGGGCCAGCTCCTATTCTCACTGTTTCTTTTCTCCAGTTTTTTAACTTTAAAAGTATTTTCTGAAAACTATAACAATTTTCAAGAAACACACACATTTTTTTCTGAACTTTTTACTTTTCACCCGCATCCGACCCATATTCAAATCAAATACCTACGTACTTTTATGGGAAAATGATAACGTGTGGCAAAAACATAAATGAGTGACAAATTAATTAGAGCATTCTTTCAAATTTGCCCCCTTTTTGTTCTGGAGTCACGTAAAGCACAAATGTCTATCGGTATTGCAAGAAGATTGATTAAAATCACATGCACGTATCTCTATACAACAACTATTCCCAGCTACCTCCTAATTAATTCATTAAAAGTAAATATCCTGGAATTTAACTAATTAAATGTAACGGTTTTAGCTTTATTAATTAAGTTTCAAAAACAAAAATTAAAATATAAGAATTGTCGTTTGGTTTCGACTATCGACGAAAGCAAACACAAAAAGAACAGATAATTTTGACCGTTTACGCAATTCAATGTCCATCTCATGAATAAAACGTAATCTAGTGTAGTAAATAGGAGTAATAACATACGTACCCAAATAAGCCACAACAAAAAGCTTGCAAGAGTATCATCCATGTCAATTTAGGCCTTTTGTTCCTGTGAAAAACAATACCTCCAATATTAAAAATAATAATAATTAATTAATTAATTAATTAAGAAAGTTAATATAACTAGTTGTTTCCCATTTGTTTATCGATTTAAGCTACAAACTTATTATTAAAAAAAAAAATGAAATACTATAAACACGTTTACTCCCAAAGCAAGAAAACTGTAAAACTTTTTAACACCATACCGTTATAATTTCGTAAATTCTTCCTTTCTAAAACTAAATACAACATTTTCTTATAATCGTAAGTATATTGTAACATATTTTGCCACGTAAACATGAACATATAACGCATGATGAATCCAAACCTTTCAACTAAAAGGGCAATCGGAACAATGAATGCAGTAGCGAATAGAAACCGATAAGCGACAAGAATAGGAAGAATCATGCCGTCATTAGCCGCAAGTTTATAAAGCATATTAACTCCTGCAAACGTGGTTTGAACCGCAACCATCAACAATACTGGCTTCAACCCATGAATGACATTGCATACCTTTACAAGATTCATCATTTTTCATAAACCCTACAAACAAGAAATATACAACAGGGAAAATATTTATTTGTTTTCCCTATTCTGTCGGTTTGGTTAACTAATAAATGTTACAATAGGTTTTATGTCAAAGAATTGGTGAAATATTTGCGTGTGTATATATAGATTTAAGAGGAGAGAGCGAGTCTATTGGTGTTTGTTGTCGAAACAGTAACAAGAAGAGAAGAATAGGTGTTGTATAAATAGTGAGCACCGCATATGGAGAAATGTAAATTTGGATGAATGACATGAAATACCCTTTCATAATCACCAATTGCCAATAAAAGTTTACAACTAGTTAGAAGTGTTTTTAGAGATTGGTAAACTCATTGGATATCTTTTATGTTTTTTCATCTTATGGTGTTGTCACCATATGTTAAAAAGAGAGAAAAACACACAATAAGTTCAAATATTATTTTTTAGAATGATAACCACTACCGTCCACTTATATATATGAAACTACAAATTCTATAAGAAAAAATAGTATTCGACTCTCTAACGGTTCTCACTGATATTACAATCAACATAAGAAAGGTAAATCGTTTAATGCGGTAAGAGAAATATTAAAACGTAATCTTGTGTAGTAAATAGGATTAATAACACACGCACCCAAATAAGCCACGACAAAAAGCTTGCAAAAGTATCATCCATGTTTAGGCCTTTTATTCCGGTGAAAAATAACACCTCCAATATTAAAAATAATTAATTAAAAAAGTTCAGTAACTAGCTGTTTCCCGTTTGTTTTTTGATTAAGCTATTAACTAATTAATCTTATTATAAGTAGAACATACCCTTATCATTTATTAAATGCTTACTTAAATGCTATTAGAACTAAACTTTTTGTTTTATACTCATTTTACTTGAATGCTATTAAATAATTAACCTATTAACATACCGTTATCATTTCTTAAATGCTTACTTTCTAAAACTAAATACAACATTTTCTTATAATCTCAAATATATTGTTTTTACCCGTACATGTAGTTTATTTCATTGGTGAATATTTCAAATAATTATTGTAACATATTTTGCCATGTAAACACGAACATATAACGGATGATGAATCCAAATCTTTAATCAAAACGGAAACGGAACGATGAATGCAATAGCGAATAGAAACATATAAGCGACGGGAATAAGAAGAATCATGCCATCATTAGACGCGAGTTTATAAAGCACATTAGATACTGCAAATGTCGTCTGAACCGCAACCATCAACAATACTAGGTTCAACCCATGAATAACATTGCATATCTTTACAAGATTCATCATTATTCATAAACCCTACAATAGGGGAAATGAAATCCCTAAAACCTTATTTATACGGGATAAATCTAACTAGTTTCTTTATACGAATCTAATCTAATTCATATTTACAATAAAAACCCTTAAGTTTAATATTTCTTAAAATAATTTAAATATTAATTGCAAATATAACCTTTAAGCTTAATTAATTTAAACTAGTTATTTATTTACAAACTTAATTATAAATAAATACTAATTTTAAATACTTATTAAATAATTAATCATAACAGTTACTTATTACTTATATTAGTAAAGTGAATATATTAAATACATTTAAAATTATTTATTATCATATAATAAATATATAAATAATTTGCTAATTTATTTGACACATCAAATAATATTAAGGTTATGTTTAATATTCGTACCTCGATTGATTTCACTCATATAAATATTTTGTTGATAATCAAATATTATTAATCTTGTTAATAGTTTTACACTACTTATTCGGTTTGTGCTTACCGGTGTAATCATGCATTGTTCTAGCGAAGCTAGTTATACCGTTTATTCTTATATTGACACACACAATCATTTTATCATGTCTCTCACTACTACACTACCATCGCGGAAACTATATCCTATAATCATACATCAATGTGAAAGCAAAATGCATAATTTGATTCATTTATGTGATTGATGTGTTACCAAAACAATGATACATATTTTTATTCCTCTGTTTTAAAAATCCTTACAATTTGTATGTATACGTTCTCAATGTATTTGACATGAAATTCAATTAGATACATTAATCCTTTATCGTTAAAACTTAAAAACAAAGTGAAATTTGCCTTATAAAATATATAAATATATTGGGTAGAAGACAAGTTAGGAATGAAGTTTGGCATATGTTATTTTCAATTTCAAAATAAGTTTGTTTTATTCTAAAAGCACAATAGAGAACAATAGGAATTGTAATAAGAAAAACACTACTAAAAACCTAAGAAGTGGAAGTTTGTCATTGCAATAAATTATGTTTTAATCTATATTAATTAATTGAATTATTAGAGTTGAAGAGTTGAATTATTTCCTAATAAGAAAAATTGTATTTTAGGGTATAACATATTGTCAGTTCCAAATTAAACACTATTTTTCCCGTATGATTAATAATTCTTTAATGTAAAATTTAATTAAAAATATATTAATTAGTTAGAAAGTAGAAAGTTTGTTTCTTCATAAAAGTAATATTGAATCATCTTCCTACCTTATTTTAATTGTATAAAACAAATCTTATTATTAATTTTCAACTTGATAAAATAAAACAAACTTATTTTTAATAAAATTGGTATCATAATTCGTTTGTACCCATAACACCGACAAATAACACGATATTTCTTAAGGAAACTTACATTTCGTGGCCCAAACAAAAACGTACTAGAACTTCAATGTAGCTCCACTTCAATGAAAGAAAAATAGTTAGATGGATTGTTTTCTTTCACAATCCGCTCAAATATGAACGAAAAAGATCCACAGTAAAAAGTCCATCCTAATTCATTTATTTCCATTTGTTTTCCTCCTAAAAAAAAACTCAATAATAGTTTTTTATTATTTTTTCTAGTTGATTTCTTTTCCTTTAAACTCCAAAGAAACTCGAGAATGCAGCACTAGAGTTGAAGAATTGAATTATTGGCTACTAAGGAAAATTTTATTTTAAGGTATAATACACTTGCAATTTCAGAATTAAACACTATTTTTCCCGTTATGATCGATAATTCTTTAATGTACAATTTAATTAAAAATATATTAATTAGTTTGAAAATAACAAATTTTTTTTCTTCAAAGTAATACTCGATTATCTTCCATACCTTATTTTAATTGTATAAAACAATCTTTATTATTAGTTATCAAATTGATAACATACAACGAACTTAGTCTTAATAGGGCTAGTAACATAATTCGTATCCGTAGCACCAACATATAACACGACACTTGTTCAAAACTTAAAAAATTAAAATATTAAAGGGAAAAAGAAGTTAAACATCAATAAATAAATATAAGTAGCTTAGAACATCTATTCATATATTTTCAGTTTTTAACCAGTCTACACTAATTTCAATCCAGCTTTTAATCAGTCATCTGACTGATAGTGACTGAATTAGGAGTCATGCAGTTATAGGATCAATCTGATATTTTTTAATCTGACCTTTTTTATAATAGTTTCAATGTGGTTTAAAATTGATTTTAATTTTAAAATGTTTTACATATTCAACTTTGCCGTTTGTCTAATATTAGTTTGTTTGTAAACTCATTGGCTTTATATGAAAATGAGAGTGTTACTAACTTGTAAATTGCTGTATTTCATCTAAATCCGATACTAACATTTCACACTCTTGGAATCACTTATGTTCTTTTGTTTTTCATTAATTTATGCACTTTTAAACAGAAAAACGTGGAAAGAAGGTGCTAGCTAGCTAGTCAGACACAGTGTGAATGCCTTTGACTTTTATCTTAATAAGCACGATGATGAGTGGTTCTCGATTCAATAGAATAAGAAAGTAAAACAATAGAAGTAAGTCATAAGGAAAATAAATGACATGAATTGGTGAGCCCCTGAACCTCAAACTTTATGCTCATTGTTTAATGAAAATGTCTCGCTTTTTCTAATTAATTTACGGATCGAGTATATATATAGTTGAATTAGATTTTTTTATTTAAATTTAAATTTTTTGGTTTCAATTTTCAACCACTACAAAAATCAAATCATACAATTTGTAACTCCTATTAACCACATCCAAGAACAAAACACATGACTAGCACGCTAGGTTATATGAATATAATGGCAATCGTTTAGGTACATGGATAGAAATAATTCTTGAACATGTCATTAGCACAATTGAAAGAATGAGAAGACATCTAACTTAAGCCGATGATCCGATGATCTTCGATAAGTTTGAGCTCTTACTTGTTTGTTTCGACAACTTTGGATTCTTCTTTTTCTTTAGATGGGACAATCTTAGCCTCTTCCTTCTTTGGTTCAGTCTCCTTCTCGAGAGTCTTTTTCTGTGATCATGTAATTCCAACAGAATGAAACATGTGAGTCAATAATATACGCCAAACTTCTTTTATCGTTGAAACTTGTTTTAATACATGAACTCCACAAAAAGTTTGTAAGAATGGGAAGATTTTGATATGTCCGATTTCTTTATCTGAGGCCGAATAGTGGGCCATATGATAAAGCCCAATATTTAGAGAATTATTAAAATCTGAGGCCGAAAAGTTTGTAAGTAACATAACAACAATAAAAAGAATACGAATTAGTTGTTATAGAATAATACGATTTAAGATATGAGATAAAAGAAAACCATAGTCATACCTCAACGATCTTAGAGTCATCGACAACCTTCTTATTGTCATTGTTCTCCCCTTGATCCTTTTCTTTCTTTGTTTCTTTCGCATCGACAATTTTTTCGTTCTCCTTGGTAGTGATCGTGTTCACCGTGGTTGTCACCTCGGAAACAATGTCCTCTTTCAAAGTTATAGCCTCCTCAACAGTTTTCTTGTCGCTAACAACCTTCGCCACCTCAGCTTTTATTGCCTCCTCCTTAGGAGCCACAACATCCTCCTTTTTTGGCAACACCACCACCTCATAGGTCGTTTCCTCTTTAGGTGGGGTCACCACATCTAAGGTAGCCACTTCCTTAGGTGGGGTAATTACCTCACATGGATTAATTACCTCTTTAGACACGGTCACCACCTCAGAGGTAGTTGCCTCCTTAGGTGGTGTAACAGCGTCAGAGGTAGTTACCACCTTAGGTACGGTCACCACTTCAGATGTAGTTTCTTTAGAGGCGGCCTCTTCTTTAGGAGACAATGTCACCTCACGGCTGGTAGTCTCTTTGTTAGGGATGGCTTCCTCGTTAGCTGCCTGTGGTTCCGGGGCTTGACCATTTCCGTCTTTCATGCCCTTAAAATTGAAAGCACTATAACAACCACCCATGTTTTTTAACTTGAAATAACTTAAAATTGAATCAAACAAAAAGTTACTGATTTCTACAAATCAAACTGGTTGCTCGTGCTATATGATACAGGAGAGTGCTATGAAACAAAAGAACAAAGAAAATGCGGATGAATAAAGTTGATGATATGTTGAAACTGAAGGTCCAAATGAAGTTTTATAGTAAGGTTTTTAATATAGGACAGTATTTCTTTTATTATTTTTTCTTTCTAATTTTAAAATGTAAACCCCAATAACTTAATAATCCTAAATATAATCAAATCAAATGATTCCCACGTCTCATGAAAAACTGGCAATGCTTTTCTTTTGAAAGGTCTTACGATGATCATGACATTTTTTTTCGTGTGAATATTTATAATAATAGGTGTTATATCATCGACATCGTCATCGTCATCGTCATCGTCGTCTTCATCATCATCTTTTTATAAGTAAACGATAGTTATTTGGAGACCGTTAGTTAATAAAGAAACTGTATGTATTTAGGAAAGTTGTACATTCTTCAATAATAATAATAATAAATAAATATGATTAGGATGAAAACCTTGCTAATTGTAGAAAGAAGTGTGGACTTTTCTGAATTTAAATTATAATGGTTTGGCAATCTCTCAATAACAGGCTGTGTTATGTGATATTGTATTCATTATTGTTGGTATCACAGGCTGTGATTTAAAACATGTATACCAATCATCATTACTATACACGAGGGATGTGCTAACCATGAATGCATTTTTTTAATTAAATTAAAGCAAATATTTTGACCTATTATTTTGATTTTATATTGAGAACGTTTGATGTTAACACAGTCGAAATTTTATGATATGCAAATAATGGTCTTTATAATATAAAAATTAAAATTAAAATTAAAATTAAATCCCATATAAAGGAAGATGGGACAAGAATGAAATGCATATAAAAGAATTTCTATCAGATTTTCTATCAATAAATAAAGAAAATATATAAATAAATAGTTGGTGTATATAAGTTACAACATCGTTTGATTTGTTACGTTTATCTATGCATGTCAAAACTTTGATAATTTTCTTTTTTTTTTAGCGGCATATTTTATTAAAAAATAAACTTTTAGCAAGGAGCTAGAATACAAGTCAAAACTCTAGTAGTATTGTTGTTAGTTTACCACAAATTGTTGTTGTAACACAAAAGCCCAATTTTGACGTATTTTAATGGATGCACGTTTGATTAATTTTCTACCATTTTCCAAACAAAATTATACATAAAAATCAATCGAAATTTTATGATTTCCAAACGTCAAAAATTGACTATTTTCTCGTAGTGTCACGTAACAATAAAATAAAATAAAATCCAAAGAACATATACCACCAAAAATTTGATTCAACTTTAAATTGACATGTGATTCGTAAATAATGGTAATTATAGTCTACCAATCACTTTCAATGAATATTATTGCCATTGATTCAGACTCCCTCTAAATCCAACCGAGGACCCAACAAGTCATGAGAACCCCTGGATTGAATACTGAGACAGTACAAAATTAAGAGGTGTTTGGACTTTGAAGTTGAGTTTAGAAACAGATGTTTACATTTTTAAATCACATATAATCTATTTTATATGTTCGACAGGTAGAGTGTGACAATTGCTTATTTTCGTTTCTAGAGTGTCGAAATGCAATAAAAATAGGTTCGTTTACGGTTTCATAACGCACTTATCCGCCTTTAACCTTACCTACATACCCATATAAAGACCCTTTGTCCCTTTGACATACCAAGACCTCACCGCCTACTTTTTACGTGGCCTACGTAACCTCTCATCACTCATCATATGAGTCTTTGAGGTACAACTTCTTTAATTACTAATGTTATATTTTCAATTCTCTTTAATAAAACCTAATAAACATGTGATTGTGGGCTTAAATGATAACCTATTTTGCTAAGATGGTTTTTATATATCATTTGCAGGACCTTTAATCAGGATCAGGATATACTATAAACCAATACTATCAAGTATCAAGCCTAACATTTCCATAAAAACTGCCACCTTAAGCATATGAATTCGTTGAATTTTTGTTGATATTTGAGAACCATGAGCTTAAAAACAATAGAGACCATCTTAGTTTTTGACTCGCTATCGGTTAAGTTTTGGATAAGTAAACTATTTTGCTTGTCGGATTGAACTTTGCAAAGAAAATTATACGTACATAGTTTCTTTTTGTTTAATTTACAATTTTCGTCCATGTGATTTGCCACTTTCTCAATTTGCATGCCTCTAAACTTTTTACTAAACTGCCTATCCGTTTACTTGACTTTGTTGTCTCAAGCTCATCCATCCCTCGTTAAACTAACAGGTGGATCTTTAACTCACGATAGATAGTCTATACAAAAATGTTGCATGTAAGAAAATTAAATTCTTTTATGTTAAATTAAAATAATTCATTAATGTTTAAGAGTGTCCATTTTTAAGAATTTTACTTGTTAAGTTATTAATTAGTCTAAGTTGCCAAATGCTTAAAAAACTGCTTTTCATCTTATTGTGTTATTAAAAATCATAATATAATCCAAACACCATGTCCCCACAATACATTTTATTGTAGTTGATTATCTAATTTTGATTTATAAAAAGCTTAACATGTTTTTCAAAGGAAATTCCAAAAACCATTATGTGAAAAAAAGACACCCAATTCCTTACAATTATGTGCAAAAAGCACATCACATTCGGATCTGAATTCCATTATGCCAACCAAACAGGATATGGAATAGAATTTAGATTTCAATTTTATATGATCCCTATGAATTATGCACGGCAAATAGAGGCTAAGAGGGTGTTCGGGATTGCATTTTCAAATAGATGTTGCATTTACAAATCGGTGTTTTGAACAAGCATGTACCAATCTGCTTTTTCAAAATTGTGTTTTCTCTATATCAAAACCCAGATAATTATTTTTTTGCTACGCATTTTTTTTTCTAATTACTGTTATTATGCGAATGTAATAATTAGATAATCTTCAGAAAACGTAATCCAAAATACCTCTTAAGAAATTAACACAAGAAAAATGAATAGACGCACCAAATTTGATTATTAATTACTAATAACCCGTTGTTAAAACTTCAATTTATTCATTTAACTAATTAACATGCATTTTAAACATCTTACATTAATATACTAATTTTTAAATTTGTATATACACACAAACCGTTTAATATTAATATAATAATATAATATATTTCAAGCTTATATATTATCTTTTTAATAATTAAATATTGGGTATGCCATTATCAAAATGTTCCTTGGTTAAAATTTAAATTTCTTACTGACGGAATTTGGAGATGTCAACGTTAACAATTCGCTTAAAATATTATGTTTTATATATTCTTTATCTTATATTATACTTACATATATATCAATTATCATGATGTGACTACTAACCTCATTAATGAAAGTGTGCCATGTATTTTTGTTTTGTCTGTCTTTTGTGGAATACATTATATATAATATATTACATATTTAGAGTTAAGTTCAAATGATAACTAAATAAAAAATAAGAACTATGAGAACTACTAAATTACACATTTTTTCACATGTGATTGGCTTCATTCATATGTAAACATTCATGTACTTTATGATTTATAAAAACAAAAAGCTAAAAAACTCTAAAATTATATCTCAAAACACAATATAAGAAATACATGTTTACAGGTGAACTATAATGTGAACAAATCGGTAAAATGTGTTTTAATACGTAATTTTTGAGTTTTTAGCTTTTTTTTTTATCAATCAAATGTACATGAATGTTTACATATGAATGAAGTCAATCACATGTGAAAAAATGTATAATTTAATAGTTATCGCGGTTCTCACCTTTTATTTAGTTCTCATTTGAACATGAGCGCACACATTTAAAAGTCAAATAAAACTCAATATACCAATATATACAATTATGTTGCTGTGAATAATAACATCGCTAATGAAAGTGTGTTATGTGGTTTTGTTTTTTTTTGTTCTTTGTGAAATATATTACATATTATATATTCAAAAGTCAAATAAAAATTTAATAATTATGTGTTGCTTCAGTAGTTATGGAGGAAACTTAACAGTTTTATGGAAGAGATCTCCGAGCATCTTCAATGAAAGTTTTTTATAAAACTTTTTTTATGCAATAACGCTTTTATTCATTGGAGGGAGAGCTTTTTTGTATAAAAGTTTGAGAAATCTCAAGTCATACCTGAAAAACTTTTTTGAAAGTGTGTGTGTATGATTTTAGAAAAGAAAAGTTTTGAAAAGTTTTTTATCATAGGAGACAAAAGTTTTTTTAATAAAAAGTTGACGTGGCAAGTAAAAAACTTTTAAAAGTTTTTCTTCAATGTGGATGCTCTCAGGTTCAAGTCCACTTTCTTGCATTTTTTTTTTCTTTTTTTTTTCTTTTTTTTTTTTTTTTACACATTATTCATAATCAAAAATTGAAGGGTAATGTTGGTTTATAACATTTTAGTCTTATTTTTATTAAATAATTAAAAGATGATACAATAGAAAAATTCTTCTCCTTTATTATTCTCTTTCTTTTAACTAAGGGCGAAGATTTAATATTAGGGGGTCAAAGTCAATTTTGCTAGCTTGTCTAGGAGCTTCGTAAAATAGCGTAATTAGTCCCTACAAATTTCATAATACTCCTTTATTATTTTATTAATGGCAAAATATCGTGAAAACGTGAGAATGACTTTAAAAACACTTTTCAACTATCCGAAAAATATTTTTCTTCAAAACTTTTTCAATGATTATTATTAAAATAACTTTTGGACGTTATGATAAAAAAAATATATTAACTTTTTTTACAGTCCATAATGTTGTGATTATTGAAGATAATAACAAAATATAATATGATAATCACATTTTGATTATTCTCTAATATACTGTGATTATCATGTGTTCGATATAATCACAATATAAGACTTGATAATCACATATCATTCACGTGATTATTAAGTTATAAAATCTTATTATTATGAATAAAGAAATTAATAAAAATTAGTAAAACATCAAGAAGAAAATTATTTGATAAATAGATTGTAGAGGTTATTTGAATAAGGAGCTATAATTTTTTTTATTTTTTTATTTGTAAAATAACGTGTTTTGGATATTTAAAAAGTAATTTTAAAGTCATTTAAGTTCTCACGATATTTAACTTTTTCATTTAAATTCAAGTATATATATATATATATATATAAACAACCTAAAAGATTTTTATTTTCGTCATTCTATTCTATACGTTATTTACATGTAATAAAAATACCTCAAAGAATTGCAAATTCTTGTTTAAAAAGGTAAAATAAAAATAGTAAAATTTGAGAAATATACACCCTGAATTAACATGATCTAAAAAGAAAATTTTTTTGGGGGAGAAAGCGGAGAAAGAAAAATTTAAAATTAAAAACAAGTATGATTTAACAAAAAAATAAATATTATTTCAAAAAATGCTTTATGTGATTCAATAAATACTTATCTATGATTCAAAAAAGTTTTTCATTAATAAACATTTTTTTTTAATCAAATGGTTAATTTGATGAATTAAAGAGTTAATTTGCTGAATCAAATGATTAAAAAAAAATTTCTTCCCTTTCTTCACCAATTTTCTTTCTTTCTTGAACCCACTCATATATATATATATTTGTCTGATTACATGTTAAAAAGTATCAGTTTCTCATTCTAATCTAATAAAATCAACATTTGTAGGGAAATCTAATATTGCAAGGTAAAGTGGTTAAAAGTTAAAACAAATAAGCAATTTTGCCAATATATATATATATATATATTTGTCTCGTTGTCTGTCAAAAAGTATCAATTTCTTATTTTAATCTAATAAAATCAACATTTGCAGAGAAATCTAATATTGCAAGATAAAGTGATTAAAAGTTAAAACAAAGAAGCAATTTTGCCAATGCAATAATTTAACGATGCCAAAAATAAATACAAAATAAAAATGACAATAATAATAATTATAATTAATAATAATAATAAAATAATAATAATAATAATAATAATAATAAAAAGAAGAAGTAGAGTTCCGGAAAGTACTAGATGGCAGGATCCAGGCCCGACATAATTCACGCAACGAAAAAGAAAAGAAACCCTTTCCCCACTTCTTTCTCTTCGTGATCTTTCAGTTGAACGGCTGCTCCCCTGTTTTGACGGTAAAATTATATCTCAATTTTTTTATTTTTTATACGAATGAAATTAGATCTAGTTCACTCTTATAGTCTTATTCTATCGAATCGATCTGTTAGTTAATTAGGGTTTACATACATACTCCAATATAACGAGGCTACCTCTGCAGGTGATTCGCGCATCATAATCCTTTATCATTATTATCATGTAAGTAATAATCCGTGCTTTTATTCATTTGTATATTATTGATTTAGAAGCTGTTTTTCTTTTGTTTCGTTATTCATTTTATTTTATTTTTAATTGTTTCATTAATCTTAATTAAGGTCGGACGAAGAACCCGTTGATCAGAAGAAGTACTTTGAAGAATTATGCAAGCCTAAGTGTGTTAGAGCTTGGCTAAATTATCAGGTAGTATTTCTTACTATAGTATAGCACCATGAATATATATCAAAATGTTTGGTCAATTTCTTGTTGAAGTCTCTTAAATTGTTAAAAGTTAGTGCTGTCAAAAAATGGTAACTTTTTGTGTATGTTAATGATACTAATATCTCGGGTTCAATTCATATGAGCTGAGGAAGGAGGAACCTGATTTGTTAGAATAAGTTATTGAAAATGATGTATCAGTTGGTTGTGCTACCATCTGACTATCTGAGTGGGCCGTTAGGTACCCTTAATTTACCACTTGCTCGATCGACTTGGGTGTCTAGTGTGAGCCGCTTAGGGTTTGTTTAAAATCAACCTTGCAGAAATAATGACAGTATGATGCAAATCAAATGCAATAAATGAAAACTGTAGATTACCCGAAGACCAAGGTTTTGTAACTGTGGATATAGAGGAATTACAAAAATGCTTGAGGTGTACGAAGATATGTTTCAGTGACATGAATTGATGGTTAAGGAAGAGTGAACCTTGATAACGAGGTTACCAATAGTATGGTACATTGGAATAGTATATTCTAAGGGAACACTTTGGCGTTGCGGTTTGTAACTGCTAGAATGCTTACTAAGTAGAATACTATGGTACTTTCCGTCTGTCCCGAACATGCTTACTTTTGTGAAGATTACGTTACTCTTGAATCAGGTCACGAATTAACTAACAATACCAGCTCTAAAATGAAAATGTAGATGAATAATGAAACACGTTAGTATGTAATTGTTGGTAAATAGTTAGTTAATGGAATGGATTTTACTCTAAGCTAGTAAACTCTAGTCAAGAAAGAACAAGTAATAATTAGTATATCACCGGATATTTGGACCTTTAATATGACTGTGGTAAGACTCTCTGAATTCCGCAAGTCTTTCGCCGTAATGACTCCATCAAGGTGAGGTACACCTTGGGATTATGCCACCATGACTTCTCTTCATTGAATTTAGTATACATTGAATTAAGAAATGAGGATATCAAACTAGAATTCGGGTTAGAAACTAGTAGCATGAGAATGATAGAAAATTGTTCAAGATTGATGGCATATCATTCACGTTCCCTTTTGACAGTAGTCAATAGCTAGTTTAATATATCAAATATAAGCACTTTAGTAGTTGCGTGCCACTCATAAATGAAGTTAGAGGTTGTGAATTTGGGAAATAGGCCAAAGTTTAGAATGGGTTTGTTTTGGTTTTCTTGGTAGTCGCCTATAGAAGGTACATTAAAAAGAAAATGATGTCTTTGAATTTGCTTAATAGTTCATAAGCACAACTCAAAAGGTAATTTACATAAAAACTAGTCTTTGATGGTAATTCAAATTGTCTTATAGCAACTAAATCTTTAATTTGTTATATATATTCTTCTGTGTCAAATTGTTTTTTAGCAACTAAATCTTTACTTTGTAATATCCTCTGTTTCTTTTATATCATGCTTTAATTTATTATTTACCATGTGTGAAACATATGCCCTTTCCTTGTTTTGCTCCATCTGGTGGGGGATAAAGGGTCAACTTAGGTGTTAGTTGTTTTATAGGGAGTTCAATCTGTTGTTCTTAATGAAAGTTGTAGTTAGCTTTGGTAGGATGTTTTGTCCGACTTACCGATACGAGACAGTGTAATTATATTAGTTTATACATGAAAATGTTCTTAGGTTGAAGTTTGAAATGTCATCTCTTGGTTTAATGTGCATATACATGATATACCTACTATTTGACCATTTGAGAAGGACCGCGTGCTCTTGTAACTCTGTAAATCATGTTGTATGTAGCACTAAGAGCAATGAAATTGTCTCATAAGAAAGTAATAATAATATGCACTTGTAGGAAGAAGCATGTATGTTATAACCATTTTGGTCTTCTTTGCCTAGATAAATAGATTAATTCTCGTTCATATTGAGCAGGATGATTATATGATTATCTCTATATAATCAATTAATACGATATGTGGTCTATGTTTACTAGATTTCTTCCTTTTTGTCAATATTATAAACCATGTATTCGAGACATGTTTGTATTCACTATGTTATTATACAAATTGTGCAGGGATGTGTGAAAAGGGTTCAGGATGATGAAACTGGCCACAAACATTGCACTGGACAGTACTTTGATTATTGGCAATGTGTCGACAAATGCGTAAGTTTATTTTGTTGTAGATTTTTCATTACTCAAATCAATTTGTCTAACTTCATTCCAACTCATCTAATACTGTGCCTTACTTGAATGCAGGTTGCACCTAGGCTGTTTGCTAAACTGAAGTGACAAGTACCAGGGTGTTATCGAGATCATATAGATGACTCATTTTGTTTGCAATGAAACTCATTTTTTGGTAAAACAAATATCTTGAGCTGAACATGAATAAGGAGCGACTAACGTGCCATGAATTTTATTAGTCATTGTGGCCACAGCCTCGTAATTTGATGGTTACTCATCATCCTCTCCAAGGAGACCCTTTAGTTTGCAGTATTTTCGTTCTCCTTTATATTGATCATCAAACAAAGTTTAAATAGAAGCGAGAAGTTCACTCCGTGTGTCACTGCAGTATTCAAAATTACATTTTTGAATGAATAGGTTAACAAAAAAAAAAGCGCCACAGCAAGCCGTATAACAATTTGCTGTTGAGGCCCTGTCATACTGTATGAGCATATGAATATAAAAATTAAAATAACCTTCTTTAAGAATAGAAGTGATGCGTATAAGAAAAGATAATAGAAATATTACGAGATGAACTTATAATGTAATTCAGAGTTCTTTTTGTGTTAGTGATATAATAATTCGTAGTCCCAAAAAGCGGCAATTTGGACAGTCCCTCAACCAATCCGTACAAAATAGTTATTGGATAGCTAAATACAGATTTATTGTTCAAGCCTGTTTTAATGTTCTCACTCCAATTCGTTAGCCATGAACTTGACAGCTCCGCAACCAACCACCATAGTCAGTAGTCAGTCACCCACGACCATCAACTTTCTTTCCTGAATTCAAAGAATGCAAAACCAAACGAGATATTGTTCAAATACACGCCAAATTCATCAAAACCGGACGCATTCGAGACCCACTTGCCTCTGCCGAGCTTATCCATTTTTACACCTTTCCCGACCCACCAAACTGTGATGCCCAATATGTACGCCAATTTATTTGACGAAATGCACCAACCAAACTGCTTCTCTTGGAACACACTCATTAGAGCTTATTGTGATACCGACGATGCATTAGAAGCTTTAGTTTTGTTTAGACAAGTGGTTGAACTTTTGGAACCCAATAACTTACATTTCAGTCTGTACTTAAAGCGTGTGGAAAAACGGGTAGGATTGAAGAGGGGAGGCAAATGCACTGTGTTTTGTTGAAACTCCGGTTAGATAATGATGGGTTTGTGTTAAGTAAAATGGTTAGAATGTATGTCATGTGTGGTTTCATGGAGAATGTTTATGCGTTCTTTGATTTAAAAGATGAGATAAAATGGGATACAAGTCAGAGTTGTGTTATGGAATGTGATGGTGGATGGATATGTAAGGGTCGGGGAAGTTGAAAATGCACGGAAACTGTTTCATAAAATGCCTCAACGAAGTGTAGTATCGTGGAATTCCATGATTTCTGCGTACGCACAGAATGGATTTTTCATGAAGCGTTGGAATTGTTTAGGAAAATGCATTTTTGAAAATTTGACCTATATTGTATTTCCCTACATTCCTTCCAAATTTTTTTTAAATACAATTTTATATGTGTAGAGATTTACAATTTATAATACCTTCGTATCTCTACTACCTTATTTCTTTGTTTTTGCAGTATGTATAATATGTATTTATCTATAATATTGATATTGGTATTAAAAGAGCATTCAATCACACAAATTTAGCCAAATACACCCTTGTTTTTGTCAAAATTATGTTCATTAATGCAAATTTTATTATGCTACTTTAACAAATTATTCTTACCAAACTAAAATCTATTTATTATCACCTTATAAATTAGTAACTTTTATATAAGACATTATAAGTTACACTTCTTCTCATTTTTACAAATATATGTGTTTGTCATAATTGAATATGTCTCAAAGCGTTTTCAAATGTTACAAATACATGAAATCCATTAATTACCATATTCATTTGCATGACATTTTTAGGTTAGAGCTGGATGTCTAACTACTTAAAGGTACCACAATATATTCTCTTTTACATGTTTCTTTTTGTAAATTAACTTTGTACAATAAGAAATATTATTATATTTGGCAATGTAACAATATGCCACATAATGTTACATTTGTTTTTGGAATGAATTCATTTTCACTAATAAGATAATAAAGTATAGAAATTGAATACAAATTGATGGAGAGTTAACCTTATTAGGCTCTTAATATTTGGTAATGCCACCTCCTCTTACATTTTTTTTCTAGAAATGATTAACTTTCACTAATTAAATATTAATTTATAAAAACTGAACGAAAAGTCAACCATGTTATTTATACCGATCAAAGTAAATTTTAAATAATAATTGTAATTCAAAATTTTTATAGGTTGAATGTGATGTGTACTAATTTAAACCATCCTTCACCCTTTTTTTTTTTTTTTTTTTTTACTTTTTATTAAATTATGTACTATCATTATATAAAGATTTGAGATTACAACTTAAGTACAAAGAATTCACACCATAAACAACTATTTGCTAAAGACTACACTAATGTTATAAATAGAAGAAATCCATCATCATACTATACTCATTTGGTTATCTAGCTTTTTTGAGGTTAACCGACATGTCTAACAACTTGAAGGTACTATAATGACTTTCTCTTTTGTTTGTTTTTTTCTTAGATTCAACTAAAACTTATACATTTTTTACTAATATATATGTAATATGATGGTTTGCAAGTAAATGAAAGAAAAACAACGATAAAAAAAGTGAAGAAAAAATACATGAAAATGAAGTAATTGAGGTTTATGATTCGAATGATGAGATGGTATGACTAATTCGACAATTTATCGTGTTTTTGATCAAAATAATATATATGTTTTTATTATAAAGATTTTTACTAAATTTTTTAAAGTATAATTATAGAGTCTATTGTAAACTCAAAAGCGAAAGTGGGAAGAAAAGATTAAATACTTGAAATGTGATGAAGTGATTGAGGTTTATGATTCACATAATGAGATGATATAACTCATTCTATAATTTATTCATTGCCAACTGTACATTGCTCTTTCACATGTAAAGAGTCAGTATTAATGTATGATCAAGACGGCGATGTTACTCATCATACGACAAATGTTATATTTAGAAAGGTGCTTTGAGATTTATAATTTCTTAAAAATTCTAATATATATCTTAACTACTTTTTATTTGTAGAACTCTATGAACCTTTTATATTACTATTTTATAAATTGTTATCATTAATGATTATTATTTATACTAGTTCGTTAAACGGGTTTAATACAAATTTATAATAAATACTATATGTCACTCTATAGCGTGATCATTAATGCTAATTTATATAAATTACATATACTCTTACTATCAACAAAATTTCAAGATTCAAAATTAATAAATCGTAGCCGTCCCGGCAATTTGGCAAAAAGAATAATTCTTATTCTTACTCTCATTTCTTTAATTTTCTTTATAATAAATGCGATTCTTTTCGTTGACCACGTCATATAGTTTCAGTGGTAGTACGAATCAATACCAAGTCAAAATAAAAAATAACTGCCACCAATGTCCGACAAAAAAGTCAAACTTCCATAAACAACCTCTCCTTTACATCTTTTTGCAGATTCTAAATTCCTTCTTAACAAATTTAAATTATCTTTCATCTGTACTCCAAATTCAATACAATTGCAAACAAATCAACAAAAAATGGGACACGGAAGTTCAAAATCACTCTCTTCCAATGACTCAAATTCGAAATCACACACTTCACGTCGTGAAAGAATAAAAAATAAGCTTCATCTTCACCGTCGACATCATCGTAGTGACCATTGTAGTAACCGCGGTTCACGTTCACAGCATCCGAAACTGAATAGTTTAGAGGATTTTGCTGGCATAGCTTTAGTTACTCTTATTGCCGTATGATTTTCATCCTCCTATTAATGTGTTTGATTTTGCTGTTTGTATTGAAACTGAAATTTGAAGTTATGTTTTTTGTAGGCTGAGATGAAATTCAGGGATAAATGGCTTGCTTGTGTTTCGATTGGTGAACAGACGTTTAGAACCGATACTACTGATCAGTTAAGTGTTGTGATTGTTATAATTTGTGTTAATGTTAAGTTTTTGAAAATTATAGATGGAATACTAATAGTCATATCAGAGTATGGATCAAATAAGAACACTTCAAAAATAAAAACGGTAAGAACGCTTCAAAGTTGCTCTTATACTTGACAAAATCATTGGATTCACATTTGTATATCTCAAATATGCAAAGAAAAATGAATGCACATTTTTAAATATGTATACAATTTGAGAAAAAAGATTGATGCACAATTCTACATTTTTCATCTAAAATCGTGCATCGATCGTTTTTTCGATTTTTATGTATTTATAAGGATGCGCATCTATTTTTCTCTACATATTTGAGATGTATGAATGTAAATCTATTGATTAATGGGATACGTTTGCAGATATGAAACGTTCTTACCCGTTCTTATTTTTAAAGTGTTCTTATTGGAACTCTACCCAGTCATATCAAATGTATATATATATACTTATATATATATACAAATGACCACAAATCATTTGTTCTTTTCTTTGCATTTTTTATCAACCTATGTTACTTGTAGAATACTAACAAAATTGATCATGGTAATGTTGTTCTTTTTCGTTAAGATAGTTTTTATAAATGGAAAACCTAGAAAACAATCTTCAATTTACCTACTCGACAGCTGCACTAGCGAGTCGGTATTGATGTGCAAAGTTTTATATTATTTTTATTACTTTGTTTTGTTCGTTCATGTTTTTTAATTGAAGTTCTTATTATCAATATGCAGAACAAACAAGCCTACATGGAACTCAGTGAGTGAATTTTCTTATAGATGTGCTTGAGTTGTGCGTAAGGTCTTGTGATTATGACATTTGCCTTTGGTGACATTACAGGAGAAAAAGTTTCTTTTGGAAAGGAATGGGCCTCATGTTGCAAAAATAACCGTTTTTGAGGTTTGTTGCAAAACTCATACTATGTAATTAGTTATCCACAAATCTGCTTCTCTTGAATGTTGTAACTTCATCACTTTTGCTTGTGTTGCAGACTAATAGACTATCAAAGAACAATCTCATTGGGTATTGCGAGGTGGATCTTTTTGAATATCTTAGTCGGGTAAGTTCTTTCTATTAACAGGGTCTTACATTAGTTTTGTATTATGGGCCATGTTGGCCCACATTCTAGATATCTCTTGCATTAAACGTTGATGTACTATATTTGGTTTGTGTGTATGCATGAACAATTCTCTCAATTAAATATAACTCTTCCTTATCCTTTTGATTTCTATTTAAGTTATGGTATCAGAGATCATCCAACTCTCCTCATTATTCAAGTATCTGTTCTCGTCTCTCTCACAAATCTTTCACAATTTCAACCTTCTCTAAATTATGGTCCATCGAGCCCACATGCCTTCTTATCAGGCCCAAGTACCCAACTTCCTGCCTCCACCTGTACCAACACAACCACAACTACCACCACAAACGTACAATCTGCTCATCCTATGGTTACACGTGCTCGTGCATGAATCACTAAACCCATTAATCGCCTTAACCTTCATATTACCAACCGAAGGTAAAACCGACGGTTTGATTTCCAATAATGTAATAACCGAATTTTTTGTTTCGATTCGGGTTATACATATAAATCGAACCGTTATTTTTCAATTATTTAAAAAATTTATTTATAGTTTTATATATACTATTTTTATTAGGGTGGGGATCAAGAGGGAAGTAAAAAAATTAGGGAAGGAGGGAAGCAAATCTCAACCCTTGATTTCATCATAAATGAATTTTAAAAAATGAATGTTAAAAATATTTATTTATGAAAAAATCAAGGGCTAAGATTTGCTTTTCTCCTTCCCCAATATTTGAAGCTTCCCTATGGATCCTTTCCCATTTTTATTATTACTCTGAGTCTCTAAGTCTATAATTGTAGTTAAATAGTGATTACATATTTTGTTTTATTATATGTAAAATAGATAGATATTATATTATAATACTCCATGACTCCCATCAACTCTTCAAGCATCAACCGGTGATGCTCAGTGATCCATCTAATCCATAGGTTCTTTTTAACCAACAAAACCATAAGCGTTAGTCCAATCCATCCATAGTTCCTTCTTAACCAACTAAACCATAACCATTAGTCCATCTACATAGTAATTAGTGGTGTGATAGAGTTAATAGTGGGAGTCTAGGAGATAATGAGGTAATGCAATTGTTATTTATAAAACAATTAGTTAAATACATAAGGTCAGAAAGTCTTTCAACCACACAAGTAGGATTGTAGGATATATTTGTTGAAAAGAAGATGAAAAAGATAATGCTTGTGAATCCTATAATAAACATTCGTGAGAAGGTTGCTACTGACCAGGTTCGGGTTCTACATGTTCCCTCAAGATACCAGTATGTAGACATCTTCACAAAGGGCCTTCCATCCCCCTTATTTCTTGAGTTTAGAGACAGTGTAAGCGTCCGTCAATCTCCCGCTTCAACTGCGGGGGCATATTAACAGGGTCTCACATAAGTTTTGTATTATGGCCCATGTTGGACCACATTCGATCTCTCTTGCATTAAACGTTGATGTACTATATATTTGGTTTGTTTGTATGCATGAAGGCAGGGGAAACAATTATCTCAATTAAATATAACTCTTCCTTATCCTTTTGAATTCTATTTCCATTACTTTCTTCATGAAATGTATTCTGAAGTTATTTATGTTCGAGGACTATAGATCATCAGCTTCTTATAATTTACAGGATTCAGATTCTGACATTGAAGTGTTTGACTTATTGGATCCGTCATCTTCCAGTGTAGTGGTTGGCAAAATATCTCTTTCATGTTCTATTGAGGTATGCTATAGTCACATATTGTTTGCTCTGCCTACAGTTAGTTTAATGCAGCGTAATCCATGTAAGTTTCTCTGTTGTCCAGGACCCAATTGAAACAGAGAAGAGTTTTGCCAGACGTATCTTGTCTATTGTTGTACGTCTAGTATCATTTTTTATCTTTTTGCTAAATTTTATTTTTATTTTCATTTACGTATGCATACATAGCAATGCCATTTTATAATATTGGATCTCTATGTTTTTTAATGCAGCCTTTTGGTTATGCAGGATTATGACGGTGATGGACATTTATCGTTTTCTGAGTTTTCAGAATTAATAGATGCATTTGGCAATCAGCGGGCAGGAAAAAAGGTTTGAACTATTAATATTTAAGAAATTATATACCAAATCAGCACAAATAAATAGTTGACCAGCAATGTAATTTTAAGGAAGGATCTATTTTCTGGCAGAAAGAGGAGCTCTTTAAGGCAGCTGATGAAAATGGAGATGGTGTTGTCAGCATGGATGAACTGGCTACACTTTTAGCCGTGCAACAAGAGAAGTACATCATTTGAAATTATGATATTTTATGGTTTATATTAGGCCTCTACTGTTTTCATTGTGTTTTACTCTTATGAACTTGAATGTAGTTTACTGTTTGTTTAATTCCTGTTGGTTGTTTGCAGGGAGCCACTGATAAATTGCTGTCCTGTTTGTGGGGAATGTCTAGATGTTTCCGATAAGTTGAACTCGATGATTCATATGTCACTATGTTTTGATGAAGGCACTGGAAACCAGGTTATGACTGGAGGCTTCTTAACTGATAAACAGGCCTCCAACGGGTGAGAATATATAATTTCATGTATTATTGGAATAATAAGTTATCAAACTTTCAATTCTAAGATTGGTTCAAGAGTTTCTCACATCAATAGTTGTTGTTCCTTTCAAGGTGGATGTTTAAACTCTCTGAATGGGCTCATGTCTCATCCTATGATGCTGGCTTAAATTCTGGTTCAAATGCTTCACATATTCTGGTACTCTCTCTTTATATATCTCTAAATATTATGTGTCTGCGTATACATATATATGGTTGTGTGTGTGTTATGAAACTATGACATCTCAGCAGCTGAATTGACACACAGGTTTTTGACCTGAAGAAAAAGAGGCTTGTAGAGGAAATAATTGATCGAAAGATTGTGCTATCGTTGAGAGCCATTTATCAGTCTAAAGTAGGGCTTGGCATTATGGACAAAGGTATTCAGTTTGCTTCAAATCCTTAGTAGTTTATGTTTGGTCATTGTAGAATATATTTCGAGGTAGCAGTTTTGACCAGTTTATGTAAAACCGTAAAAGTGTTGATTCAGGGTATACATCATGTCTAATGAGTCAAATGGGTAATTAAGAATTACCTATAAAGAAAACTGGTTGAACGGGTCAAACCTATCAAACATGTCAAAAGTCACCCGAAGGGTATTCAATATGCATAAAATCACCTAAAATCATGTTAAATAAGATAAATGAGTTATTGTTGTAGTAATATATTTATTTATCATACTTAGCACATAAATTATTATTATAGCTCAAAAAAGAAAAGAAGAAAGTGATTCTGGGTTAGCCCAATCTAATGCATTCTGACATGTCCACAAAAACCTGTTTTGACCCGTTACCAAACCCACCCGTTACGCCACCTCTAGTGTGGATATACATGTAAGTCCAGTTAATTATGTATTTCAACGTACCTTATCATGATACTGGTTTGGTGGGCCAATGGGGTGCAGGGGCAAAAGAATTATTGCAGAGAATATCAGAAAAGCAGGGCAAGAAAATGAATACAGTTGAATCTGCAAAAGATATACCAGCATTTCTTAAGTTCTTCAAGGCAAGAAAATAACTTTCTGTCTGTTGCATCAAATTCGCTATGTTACAAGTTTCTTCTTTTCTGATTACATTGTGTTGTTTATATTATAGGATCAAATCAATATGGCTGAAGTTAAATACCCTTTGAATCATTTTAAGGCAAGTCAAATTCATTGTTAGACGTCATTCATATATTACAGTAACTTTCATCAACAAATCATATGTGCGCAGACATTTAATGAATTTTTTATAAGAGAACTGAAACCTGAAGCAAGACCGATTGCCTATCTTCGACGTGATGACGTTGCTGTTTGTGCTGCTGATTGTCGTTTAATGGCATTTAATACCGCTGAAGAAAGTCTCAGATTTTGGATCAAGGTTTTTTACACCACTTTTGAGTGAAATGTAACCATTGGTTTGCAATATCAAAAATGATTTGGTCTTGTATCATTAACTTGTAGGGTAAAAAGTTTTCTATCAGAGGTCTTTTGGGTAATATACCGTGCTCCAGTTCTTTCATTGGTGGAACCCTAGTGATATTTCGATTGGCACCACAGGTACATAATTTCTGATTCATTCGTGCTCATTCCTTGTAGAGGTGGCAATTTTGTCGCATTTATTTATGAACTGGTTGATTTGACTTACGAGTCTTCCTTAATGGGTCATATGGGTTAAATTAAAGAATTTGTCTAATATAGGAACCGGTTAAATGGTTTGAATGTGTGAAATGGTTTGGATGTCTCTCAAACTGTATTTTTAATGTTTATAAATTGTAAGTCAATACCTCTGAGTCATTCTATTCAGGAAAAAGAAATATTATATTTGTTAATGAAATACTTTTAGTCATCATATGTTAAGACATTAACTTTCTTTAATTTGTTAATGAAATACTTTTAGTCATCATATGTTAAGACATTAACTATTCATAAAATTTGGAGAAAGCGGAAATATAGAATTTTAGTGGTCAACCAATCCCAACCTACCTGTTTCGATGTTTGACCTGTACTAATAACAACCCATTTCAACCCGACCCCGTTTTGACCCATAACTCAGCCTGTCCGGTACACCTCTAATAACAATGTTCATTTTCTTATATTTTTTCCCTTACCTTTATGACTCTAAAGTTGAAGCTTTTACAAAATTTGGCAGGATTATCATCGTTTCCATTTCCCAGTTTCTGGGAAGATTGAGCAGATTGTTGACATACCTGGAAGCTTATATACGGTGTGTTCAGGGTTACATGATACCACACATGCACTTGTGTTTGCTGTCATAATCATCTTTAATTGTTATTTGCATCAATTATGCTTTAGGTCAACCCGATTGCTGTAAATAGCAAGTATTGCAATGTGTTTACCGAGAACAAACGTGCTGTATCTATTATGTCAACTGCAGATTTCGGCAAGGTTTGTCATGTTCACTCCTTGGTGGAAAGTGTAACGTTTTCTTATAGTCTAGTAAGATCTTAAATTGACATGATTAGGTAGCGTTTGTGGCAATTGGAGCAACGATGGTTGGCAGCATCACATTCACTAAAAAGAAGGGAGATTATGTTCAGAAAGGAGACGAGGTTCTAAATATGTCATTATGCTGATTACTTTTAGTTATTTTCCTCATTCTGTATTTGATTCTCATTCTCCTATTAAATTTTAATTCACAGTTCGGGTATTTCTCGTTTGGTGGAAGTACAGTCATTTGTGTCTTTGAAAAGGTTAGTTACTGTGCATGTTTACAATTTATATGAACTTTGCAACCATTCTTGCATATACATCGTAAGCATATTATATTTATCACTAAACTTTTGCAGGACTCGATCGCATTAGATGAGGACCTTTTGGCTTACAGTGCAAGATCAATTGAGACCCTAGTTTCCATGGGCATGCAATTGGGCGTCTCTATAAAAAAACGAGCAGAACTCCCGTTGCCAGACATCAAAAACATAACTATCTTTTAACTTGTAAAACATGCCTAAAAAAACTAACATTTTACACAATTGAAGATATATAGATCAGTCTTCTTGTTTTGCTCCATTTGATTTCTGTTTGACTTGCTCATCCATGGCATCCAATTCCTTTTGTGGAATCTTTTCCATTTCTGGATACTCGGATGTCCTTGCAATGCCGACAGATCTACACCAATCATAGAACATGTCAAGGTCATCATATTGTTTAGCCACCCTCCTGTAGATACCAGAGACTTTCACAGAATGTGGGACACTGAGCTCGTCAAATCGATAGGTTAACACACCCATAACCTCTCTTATGTCATAATAAAGCTGGAAGCTTTGTACTAGAATTGGGTATAAAGCCACCATCACCATTCTGTGATGCCTTGCTGCACCTGGCAGGTCGGGTTGGGTTGATCAGTAAAATATTCAATCTTTGTCCATTTATATATATAATTATATAATTAATGCATCAAGTGTGAACACAAAAACAATAATCAGGGAAAATGTAACCTGTTGGCCGGCAAGCGAGAAACCGCTCAAGGAGTTGCATCAGATGATTAAATCGAGCAAATATTTGGTCATTTGTCATTTCACCAACGGGCACAACTACAGCTTTAGTTATGGCCGTATGTTCTTCTTTATCATCGTTTTCCACCTTCGGAAGCAAATCATGTGTTCTTCTCATCTTTCCTTGCATTTTGTACTCAAGTTCCTCATCAAGAAACAAAGCGTATGTTCGAACAAAAGCAGCATAATCCCATGTGTTAGATCTAAGTGCATCCCTAAAGTCTGACATGTTTAGTAGACGGGTCCCACGCCGCGTTGCATTAAAGATCTCTTCCTCATACGCAGGGTTACCCTCATGAAGCAAGCGTTGAACCAACATGAGTGTCTTTAAGGCCACAACCCAATTCCTGGTCTTGTTGAGGCGTTGAGAAATGGTGTTAACACATGAGGCTACGTAAAGAGGTGAGGATTTAGAGGATGTAAGGTTCAAGATTTCTTGGATATAACATTCATCGGCAGGGTATTCATCGTGGCATGTGGCTTTCACAATTGCAACATCAAGGTCGGCTCGGTTACCAGCTTTGGCTAGGCGTATGCTCGTTTGATCCTTGACTGCAGCAATGGCCTTGCTGAACCTACCCATGGACATTGCAGATAAGGTAAAAAACCTGAAATGAGGAGATCAACAACTTTGTGGTTATGACCCAAGAAAGAAATTGTGGTCAAGATTTTGACTTTCTTCTTGTCAACAACTGGGGTATGTCTTCTACCCCAGAGAAGTAATGGGAATGTAGATTTATTGTGTGGAAACTGATTTTTTGACTTCCTTCTCATTATCTTTCTTTCTTTCTTTTTTCTATCATCAACTCTTTTTTCCTACATCTCTGAAATTAGATACCGTACATCTCTCTATATTTTAGCATTTGAATGTTGGGATAAAAGAGGAGAATAAGGACCCAAGTGGCATCACCCTCTTTCTTTCTTTCTTTCTATATATATATATAAATAATATATAATATATATTATAAAAAAGAATATAGTATGACATTTTATAAATGACCTATACAACTCGGTTTATCGGGTATTCTAGAAAACGTGATGCATAGATAGCTTGATGAGTTTGCTCAACATTGATGGATTAAGTGTTAGAGATGTTGCAAGTAAAGATCAAACAGCAAATATTTCATATTTATTTCAATTGGTAATTAATTATTGGTAAAGGTAACAAATATCGTCCATATCCAGTCATGTAAGGCGCTGATTTCTCCATTTCTTTATCCTTTGATAAATTTGGCGACATTCTTGACATGAATGTAGGTTATGTACTTGAACTTGATAAAGTACTCTAAATTTCATTATTTATTTGTCTATACCTCGATCTTTTTAAGTTTAGTTTTTGTTGGTCTTAACATATAACCCTGGTATGCATATTCCAATTAAACTGATATTGCTACTAAGTTAGTTCATGACACACTGTATATGTTTATAAAAATTGCAATATTTGTCATGTATACTTGATCGATTTTGGGAAAAGAAGTTTGCTACTTCGAGAAGTGCTCAAGTTATAATTTAAAATAGTATTACTCTGTATCAAGACTTTGTTATTTGTCTTACTACAATACTTGCTATGTTTTGTGATGAATTAGGGCCCCCTCAACACAAATTTCTGGTTCCTCCCCTGGTCATGAGCCTTTCACAGTCACTTGTGTAATGCAAGTAGATGACCAAGGGTCAAAACAGGTAATGTTTTATTCAAATCAGAATGAGTTAAATCAGGTTGGACATACTTCCTATGCTTTTCTAAAATAATATTTATAAGTTATATAGTAGCGAATTTTCTAAATAAGATTACAAACTACATTAATCTCAACATTTGTTTGGAGAATGATTTAAGACTTCATGCAGATGAATACATTTGGGATGACTTTCAACCTTTTTACCCCAAACCAATCCATTTGTATACGAATGAGCCGAAATTGCTACAACGCACATGGTAACGATTCTCGGGCAAAAAGAATACAAGTATAAATAACTTTCTAAAATAATAACTTTATCGTAAAACATCTAGAAAGTATACATGTCTGGACCACTCGGTTGGTCAATTTCAATTCGGCTGAAGGCCTAATCAATAAAAGATCATACTTCAATCTCTAATAACATACACGAAACCAAAACAACAAAGCCTCCATTAATGTGTGATCCATTGAAGCAATTGCCCAAATCTAAACATATTTTCCTCTATATTTTTTCTTAGGATCCTTAATTTTGGTATCTTGATCATCAATCAACGGAAAATCAGGACTAAAAACTGCAGCATGAAGATTACCTTCCTCCAACCACTTGACATGATTCTCCTTGAATTCCAAATGTTGTAACCTAGCCGCCTCTGCTATTTCATCAGTATATGGTGAGATCTTTACCATAGTCAATAATACCCTGCTATAACGATAGCTTAACATCTGTTCACAGCTGGCAATTAACTTGAAACAAGGGTGTTCTGGGAAATTAACATCGAGTGTGTCACTGTCTCTTAGTACTGGATAAAAGTAAACGAGACGACCACCCATAATGAGCATTTTGGCTGCCATGTCAAGTAGATCATGGACACATTCTGCTAAGCTGTATGCAGCTGTTGATGGTATATGGCCGGTCCTTTTGTCATCGGGAACTGTGTAGGGTCCCACAACCCCTTTAAGTAATTTTCGGCCACCTGATTTGCGACCTCCGGCACGAACCCCATATGGAGGGTCACATATTATTGCATCAAACACCTAAGGGAAACAGTAAATATAACTAATTGTTGACTTTCTAAACCACAGCAAACTGTAACAAATAAGATTTAAATTTACCTCTTTTAAACCAGGCCGCCAAGGAGGAAGGTTATTATCTGCTCGTAATAGAGAAACTGGCATTTGCAATCCATACTGTTATAGACAAATCATCAGCAAGTTTGATCTTTTTAGTGTTTTCAACTTCCCTTGGACTAAATTCTCAAAAGAGATTAAATTCAAATTTACCTGTTTAAAGTTACTCCAGACATTGCAATCTGGTCCACGACCGTCACGCACCACCCGGATATCAATATCTGCTCCCTGAAAGATTTAAATTATAGGAAGCTAAAGATAAAGTATGATAAGAACTAGAATTGGCATATTGGGAGGGTCAGACAGGTCAAGTAACTAGTCAAAAAGCTTTGAGTCAAAACATATACAGAGTAACTTTTTTATAGAGGTCCAAATTTCGTGGTTTTTAGCATTTGGAACACTTTGGTCTTTGGGTGGTTTTACACCCTTGTGACCCACTCAACCCATTTGACCCGTTTCCTTTCTAGCTAAGCAACTATGGAAGAAGAAAAAAAAGACTCAATAGTTGGTAAATGGGTCATACTTGCCACCTCTAGAAAGGTGACATATTTATGCCAAAGAAAAAATCAATCACAAACCATTGTCATAGCTCCAAAATGGGCAGCAGCAACCAAAATGCTTCCGGTGCCAACAAACGGATCATACACAAGTTTCCCAGGCATGGCTTGTGCTTGGTTGGCCATCAGAAAAGCCACTTCTGCATCCATTGCAGTCGGTCCAAGATAAGTACGACTTTTCAACTCATATGTAGGTATGAGCTTCCTATCAGCAGCACCAACCTCACGCCCAAAAAAGACTCTCTTGTCAACAACCGGTGGAAGCCCATTGTTACATCCGTAGTCATCCGTCTCAATAAGCCAAAATTTATGCTCTGGATTCTTCAAGTCAACTCGTCCCTGAAATAATTTATCACCATCTTCTATCACTCCAAATATAAAAAACCATCAACTTAAAATATGAAGAATGTGAATCACAACAAATCGATTTATCTCAATTAGAACAGCTGCATATCTGTTGAGTAAGTTCACCAGACACAAGAAGCGGGTATCAAAATATGTGCAGTTGGTTGTAGAGGGGGCAGAAATGGCAGTTTATCGGTCAAACCGGGTCTTTTTGTGTGGGTCATAATAAGCACATTTTTCTTTCTTTTCTTGAGTTTAATCAACAATTAAAGTGTTGAAAACAACAAACATGTTAAATATGATTAGAAAACTATAGGCGGTTCTATTGATATATAATACAATTTGGGTGATTCCAGAGTATATCCCAAATCAACCAGTTTGTTAAATGGGTCAAGATTATTACAATTAAACAATTAACATCAAGGCAGCAATACATTTTCTGAAGGCATGCCATTGCATTCTAGTTGACGATTGTACTGTAGTAATCTGGCTTGGTTTAGTGTATAGTTGTAACTTATAAGTTAACCCGCCAACTAGAGAATAGATTGTAAGAAAGTAGCTGTATAAACAAGAAACATATAGAAAAGCATAATTTACCTGAAAGGGAATGTAAGCCATCCCCTGAATACGAGCCGTTTGGTCCTTAAAGCTCATGGCCTTACCAAATGTATCAATTATAATCCTGAAAGAACTATCTGAAGTTATATACGGCAACTTCCGATTATCTGGATACTTATTTATTGCTTCTTTCAATTCCTCATCTGAACTCCCCTCTCCCCATATTTCATAAATGCCCTTCACAAGAATACCTATGCATGAAAGTATATAATTATTTAAAACAAATGACGGGCGTACACGTAGATCCATATAATGGTTATACTTGTACAAATTAGATCGCAACTGCAACTTTAAAACCAAAAATGTTACCAGAATAACCCATAATAAGAAACCAACTTTTATGACACTTTTCGTATAAATGAAGTGATATTAAGCTTGATTGACTAACAGCTGATCGAATATCACAATATGAATCACTTAAGTTTGAAAATTTACAAACTTGACAGATGTATATCTCTATTCAAGTCAAAAATCAGCAAGTGCACAACCAAAAAAACTTGTGATTTTGATACTTCAAAGTTCTAGCAAACACTTCAATTGAGATACACAAGTGGCAAGTTTGTGAATCTCTTCAACTTATGCATCATACATAGAATGAAAAACTAGCAAAAAACACGTAAAATAAAAAAAACATACTTCGATTGGCAATATTGCGAGCGATATCTTCGGAAGGAAGATTAACGAAATGGAAAGGGGAATCAGGATGGTGATGTTGAGGAAGTTTCCATTCAAGTGAAGTGTTGTCTGATTCATTATTATGATGATCGAATGCACCAAACAGTTGTGCTAATGATTCGAATTCAGGTTTCCTGTAATCTAATAATCTATGGTAGAATACACATAGATACCACATTCTGTTTTGTTTCGATTTGGTGTATGAAACCCTAAAAATGGACGAGTAGTGGGAGGCGGAGAAGGAAGCCTCGAGGGTTTATGTTAGCGAATTCTGTTAAACCTTTTTCAACTATTTTTTGGTAATATTTAATAATAATTGGATTTATTTTATTCTAAAACATTTGAAAAGATTATAAAATTTTGTTAAAAAAAAATCCGAACTCAATTACACAATTTTAAGCATATCATATTAGAATCTAGAAATTCATTAGACTAAATATATTTATTATTACTATTATTATAATAAAAAGGTCAGGGTCAAATAATTATTATAATAGTAATTTTATGTCATCGTTATTTTTAATTTTAATATTTAGTAATTTCTTTTTTATAAAAAAATAGTTAAAATTTGTACTCTTTATATCAACTTTTCATTTTTAAAAGTTTTTGATGCACAATTTATATTTATGATGCATGCTATGAATTTTTAATTATAATTTTAGATTGTTATTGTATATTTATGTGTAAGCTTTGCGAATATCTTGTTAATAAAATGTGTATTAATACATGTACACAAGAAAAGCATTATTGTGTATCAAGGTGTATCACAAAATGTAGTTGTCTATTAAATAACTTTTAGTGAATTAAGCTCATATCAAAGTGTATAGCATTTTGAATAATTTTTAATGAAATTAAGCTAATATTTGAAAAGTATGATATTTTGAGATTTTGATATTGACTTTTTCTGTCGCAAAATTTATATATTAGAAAAAGAAAAAGATCATTATTACTACAATAACAAATAATTAATTATAAACGACTCTAGATGATTATTATTATTATTATTATTATTATTATTATTATTATTATTATCAATTCTCATTTATAAAACAGACGCCAGCTAAATAATTTGTAAAATGAAAAGGAGCATTTTTTATCATTACATTTAATAATTTTAACTTAAATATTTATTTATAATAATAATATTAATTAATAATTACAAATTAAAAATAAAAAAATAAAAAATAAGAATATAAAGTCAAGTTACCAAGTTAGTAACGATCTAATCTGTAAAAGATATTTGAGAAAGCCCATTTAAGCCCAATACTTCCGGAAAATAGGGTTCGATCCAAAATTAGGTTTCGGGTTTAACCCGTTTGCAGTTTCGTACGTAAAGATATATAGATAGGGCACGAATATATACATACAATCATTCTTTCGAAATCAACGCTAAATTTCTCGAAAGATTTATATAGATCGCTTCTTTCTTCTGGTAAGCGCACTCAATGATTGATTCATCTGATGATTTCGCAATTAATTCTTGTAATCTTAGATCTCAATGTTTATAAAGCTTTGTTGACTGATCTGCAATCGATGCTTTTAATTATATGTTCTTATTATATAATTGATTACTACTATCAATTTTACGATTAGAATCATGCTCGATCGTATGTATGAGATTCAATTACTACAATTATTTAGTCAATCGTAATCGTGTCTCTAAATATTTTCGTTTGTGGTATGTATTCTTATGCTATCATATGGATCATGATAGTTCTATTTGTTGAATTAATGAATTATATATGTATATGTGTGTATGTGTATATATAGATGATATCAGATTTGTTTATTCTGATGATGTTAAGAGAGGGGTTAAATTGAGTTTCTACTGTAAAACAACCGTTATGGTTGCTTTTGTTGATACACTGAAGTATATAATACTCTTTGGCAATGTGGGTACGAATAATTTTTTTAAATATGGCTTGTGTGAATTTATCACATGATATTTCAGTTCAGTTATACTTTCTAATAGTTTATAATAGTTTATGGATTTTTTAAAGAGTGAATATGAAAGTAAATGATTTCAAATAGAAGGCCAGCAGAGGGCACATGTGATTGTGATGTAGATTGGTTTAATTTACTCCTTTTATTTTTGCCACATTAGCAATGAAGGTTAACTGTCCACGTCTGATTTTTAAATATAGTTGCGATTTGTTTTATTTATTTATGTGTCTCGTTTTGGGGTGGATGGTGGGAAGGTCTACATATTTTTTTTGTAAAAGAAACAAAGGAATAAGAATTGAGACAAGTTTGGAATCAGATAATGCTAATGTTATAGTAATCTCCTCAAGTGAGTTTATTATATTAGCTATTTCATGTCATAGCTTCTGATATCCTGTCTAATGTATTCTGTTTAGAGACGTTACTCTTAATCACTGTAGTAGTTGCTTTGAAATTAGATCAAGAAAAGAAGCTCGCCCTGATGTTTAACATGCTTCTAGTTGCTGTTAATGCTCTGTTTACTTGGGTATTGCAGTTGTAAACATGTCAGATGATGTTGAATACCGCTGCTTTGTTGGTGGCCTTTCATGGTCAACATCTGATAGAGCACTAAAAGATGCTTTTTCAAAGTTTGGACATCTTCTTGATGCAAAGGTAATATGGATCGCATGTTTTTCTCTTCTCTAATTTGTAACATGTTGTTTTTTTCTTTTCTTTCTGGTATGTGTTGAAATTTACTTTGACAGTGAAACATGAGTCTAGGTAATCATTCTTTTGTTCTCATGAAAGAAGAGTTATATATGCTTGCATACCTTTTTTTGGTAAAGCAATACGTCAGTCCAAACATTTGGATATAGGCTAAAGATCCCTTCAAAAATTTAGAGTTATATATCTTGTTTTGTCAGTATAGGTTATGTTATTTTCTTTTGGTTTATTGGGTAGATAAGTTTGGATTTAGAAGTTAGAGTTTTGCGTGCATAGGATTTGCTCTAGGTGAAATATTGTTTACAAGTGTAGTATCCACTGTTTCAAGTTGTTTTGTTTTACTTTACATTGTAGACGTAAAGTTTGGTTATTTCTGTTGAAGGATCTAAAATCTTGATATCCAGAGCTCTATATATTTTGGTTAAGATTATTGTTTTTCATATTATATAGGTTGTTTTAGACAAGGAGTCTGGGCGTTCACGAGGATTTGGTTTCATCACTTTTGATGATAAGCATGCAATGGAAGATGCTATTGAAGCAATGAATGGGATTGATTTGGATGGGAGGAACATCACTGTAGACAAGGCTCAGCCTCAAGGAGGTTCAGGCAGGGATTATGATGGTGATCGTGGTCGTGACCGTGGACGTGATCGTGGTCGTGATCGTGATTATGGTGGTGGTGGTGGCGGCGGTGGCCGTGGTGGCCGTGGTGGTGGGGGTGACTGCTTCAAGTGTGGTAAGCCAGGACATTTTGCTAGGGAATGTCCAAGTGAAGGAGATAGAGGGGGCAGATATGGGGGCAGAGATGATCGTTATGGTGGGGGACGTGGTGGTAGTGGTGGTGGACGGTTTGGTCCTGATAGGAATGGAGATCGTAACAGTGGACGCAGTAGGGATGGTGGTGGTGGTGGTGGTGGTGGTGATCGATACAACCGTGACCGTTCTGGACCATATGAACGCCGTTCTGGTGGTTTTCGATGATCGATATAGGTTGAGCTGAGGTATGATTTATTACATAATATTATTGTACTATACAGGTGGAAATTTTGACACCCAATATTTTTAAGAATGGCTTTATTTGGGCAATGTTTGACGGGTCAATAGGCTAATAGTGAAAGGGGTCATGTGGGTTGATTGTCGCCAACACGAATTTTTGGAGTGTAAGATCTCGTAAATGTTATATTTGACATGTTAGATTATTTGAAATGCTACTATATTTACAATGACATTCGACACACTAATTGTAAATGTAAGTTCAATTTTTTGGCAAAGATTCTTTGGGCCAAACCAAACCTGACCTGTAGAAATTAATCATTTTGACGTAAACCCATCATTTTCTTTTACCCGATTGCCACCTGTGCCATACTATCTTTTGTTAGGAGTAGTGCTTATAGAGTTATGATTGTTTAAATTTGCAGATATTTGCTCGAGGGGACTGTGCTGGATCTAGATGCAAATGGTGGGGTTTTTCTTTCTGCAAAATGTCGTTTCACTTCGTATGTGCTTATTTGGCTCTGAATTTAGTACTCAAATCAAACTTTTGAAAGTTTCACAACTTGGCACCTGCTACATACTATGTTGGATTGGTTCGTGGAGTATTGTGCTTGTTATGAATGTCCTTTATGCTGCTGCTTCTCCTTCTCTACTTTCTTGCTTAAGTGATTACAACTTCTATTACTACTGCTGATGCACGATGAGTGAATTTCCTCATATGCACTTATACGTCCCAAGTTTATGTGGTTGACAATCAAATTACTTTTGGGTCCTTGAGTTTGGTCCAGTTCTTTGGTGGAGCGTAAAGCGGGTAACCTTTTATGATTTCGTTACTGAAATACAATCGTCTTGGTTACTTAGCCTCACTATTAACATATTTAACCTTTTGGCAGGCTATTTGGCTATAAATAAGGGTACATGATTTGTTACTAAGTTGGTTGTGTTTAATCAGTTCAAACATGATAAATTTCGAAAAGCTTTATCTGCAAGTGAATAATTGATAAGCCACAGTGATGGAAGATTTTTGTCGTTCATGGCACTTTTGGGATCTGGCATGTCTTTTGGGAAGATGGTTCTTATTGTTTTTCACCTAGTGATGTCCTTATGTCCCTCTCTTCAAGGTCTGGTTCTAGAACCTTTTCCAGCTCATAGTTATTGTTCTTCCTGATTGCGAGTCTGCACTTAATTCACATTTTGGATGCTGGCACCTTTTTGAGTCGTTGTGGAAGAACATGTGATACTTTGAGTGACTGCATTTCTGATCTTTTGTTTTCTGCCTGCCCCAAATGTGACCAAAGTAGCGCTTACCCACACTTTTCACCCGAGTTGTGAAGGTTTGCTTTAGTCGTCCTATAATTAACCTGCAGCCATTTTGTTCCATTCTTCTCATTATTGTTTTTCTGTGAATTTTATCTCTACTTGCTTGGTTTAGTTAATTCCTTATTTATTTTGTTTTTTGCAATCAAGATGTGCATGATTGCTTTTACCATGATTATCTATAGCAATTAGGTTCTTTTACCATAGTTCATAGCGCTGACGGTTGGGTATCAAATCATGCAGGTAGTGTTGTACATTTTCCTGAAAAAATACCAATTTTGTATAACACAAACATATTTTTGTTATTTTACTAGTGCATGGGGTTTTGCTCAACTGTTATCCAGGTGCCAATTAATAATGTATTTCTTATGGTTAATGATATTCTAGTAAGTTCAATTATGAGACCTAAGTTCAAAGATATCCTAAACTCAAATAATTTCAACCAATGGGAACCCATCAAGAATTCCTCTATAAATGAAACGAAACATATATCATTTAAAGATACACTAATACCAGTGTTATTTTTCTGTCACCTATCACTAATTTTCCCCAAATATACAAATCGTTTTTTTCTTTCTAAAAGACAAATTAAACTCTTCATCTCGAACCAAAATGAAAAGTGTCCAAACTTACTCGTGATGTGATCATCAAAACAGCTTTATGATAACCAAGTTGTTCACCCGCGTTCACTTCATATTGAAATTCTTGATAATGTTGAGATGTATTTACTTTATTAATTTAATAATAATTAATAAAGGAAAATATTCCGTCTGCATGGATGTAATTGCGATGTTAGTTTTAGTGGATGGACTGTTTATATATCTTAAGCCCTTATTAAGCATTTACCTTTTTTTGTTTAAAACTTAAAAATGGGATATGCGAAATCTCTAATTTACCCTTTTACACAATTGGAAACAATCACACTATTTAATACAAAATCACTATATACAAATAAATTTAACTACCTAACACTATATAAACAAACTTGATGCACCAATTTAAACACACTATTATTAAACCAATCTCTTCATGTGTGTTTGAATTTTGCTATCTGAAATATAGTTTTATTTTCTACTACTTTTTTATGTTCTTTTTTACATCACCATATGAATATAGTATTTTCTATGATTTTTTGTTTAAGTGTTCTTCATCATATTACTTCATATTATTAGTATTTGTTTGATCTGAAACATATATTCAAATCAATTTCACCGTCGAATATATAGTTGAATAATATTATTGCCGTCGTCGCATTGCGCAGGTACTAGGCTAGTTTATAAAAAAGTAGTCGAAACTAAGTATCTTTAGACTACCTACCTAAACTAACTCGTATTGAAAAGCTTATCCAATTTGACCCGAATGTATTTTGATTTTGGACCTGTGTTGAATATCACATTATGAACACTTATTCATAATAAGGTGTTTGTTATCGTAAAACAACAAAGATTAATTATAAGGATAAATCCTTTTCTAAATCAAATATAAACAATAAATTAGATTTGGAGGAGTGGTAAGTTAGTAAGATTTTGGAGTTTGGTCGGGTTGAATTGAACCACGTTCGAATCAAGTAGTTTTGCTTTGATAATATTTTGCCTGCCTTCAAATTTGTGAACTTTAAATAATTAATTTGTTTTCTTCAAACTATACATGTTGTTTGCCTTCCAATTTGTGAGGGTTAATTAATTTTTTTTATTCAGACTGTGCTATTATCTTATTTATACATTTATCATAGTTCACTACAATCATAATAGGTGACATGATCATGCATATGAATTAATGATCATTATGATAGATGATATGTCCATATTGTCACTTTTACCTATTTAATCTTATTCAAACAATATGGTTATATGAGTGATATATTAATAAAATAAGACTTTGGTTACTTAAGAAGTATATTAGTTTGATAATCTAAACTACATAAATAAATATGTGAAACGTACGAGTTAGGACAAAAGGATAATACATTATACATAGACTTAATTTTCAAAATTAATATTAAAAAAATATTATTAACATTATTTTTTTCTAATACTTTCCTTAAATTAAATATAATATAATAATTATTAACATTACTTTTATTGTTGTTATCACTTATATTATTATTATAAATTGTGTTCTAATATACTATTATCACAAAACGCGAGTTTATAATTCCTTTAAGAAAGTTAATCTAATTGATATCGAATTAGAGTTTCATTTCTAATGTATAAGAATGTATATTTTATAATATCCGTCGTAATGCACGCGCAAAATAATTCTAATTTACTATCAACGGCAAATAAAAGTGCACTGGTAAATAGATTAATGATACGGGAATTCTTTAAACAAAAGTTATATTTTAGTACGTTATGAACTAATTAGCACTTCCTTTCCACATGTGACTAATATTTCATGCATTTTTGAACTTGTAATTAGTCAGACCTACAACCCACATTTAGTGGAAAATAACTTGGCAAAGTCTAAATCAGTAATAACAGCCACAAATTAAACCATCAAGTTAAACGGCAAATCACAACTATAATCAGAAAATTAAGTGTTATGATTCAAAATTGCCTACATTATGTTTGACTATAATATTTTATAAGCATCATATGCCCATAAATCACATTTTGGATCTTCTTGTTCATCATACTGATTGCTCTCGTTTTCTATTCGATATGGCGTTTCAAACGAGAGCAAAATCTCCTCTTCTCTTCGTCTATTTGTCGTACATAATTATGGTTTCGGCACAATCCCCTCGTTATGCTTGTGACACCGATAAAAATCCTAACTTGAAAATGTACAAATTTTGTGATACTTCACTTGATATTAGTACGAGGGTGAACGATTTGGTGAAGAGAATGACACTTCAAGAAAAGGCGGGGAGTTTAGTGAGTGTAGCCGATAGTATTACCCGCCTTGGGATACCATCGTACGGATGGTGGTCTGAGGCGTTGCATGGTGTTTCGGATACTGGGCCCGCAACTTGGTTCAATAAGAGTGTAATCCCTGGAGCCACTAGTTTTCCTCAAGTGATTCTCACTGCAGCCTCATTCAATGAATCTTTATTCTATGCTATTGGAAAGGTACATGCATGTTATTGACAAATTTCTGAATTCCTTGATTTTAGGCGAAGTGGTTTGTGTTAACGTTGTTTAATTACTGTAGTTTCAATTTTATTTTAATGCTATGATTTCAAATTTTCAAGAGTAAATCTCAGTAAAAGGTAACATATAGTTTAACTACTAGAGTTTTAATCATATTGTAATGTAAAAAATTTGATAATTATAGGTGGTTTCGACTGAAGCTAGAGCGATGTACAATGCGGGTGTAGCAGGGCTAACATTCTGGTCACCAAATGTAAATATCTTTCGAGATCCGAGATGGGGAAGAGGGCAAGAAACGCCAGGAGAAGATCCACTTCTAACAAGCAGATACGGAGCTACTTATGTTAGAGGTTTACAAGAAAGAGAGGATGGCGATAAAGAACTTCTTAAAGTCGGAGCTTGTTGCAAACATTACACTGCTTATGATCTTGATAATTGGACTAGTGTCAACCGATATCATTTTAATGCATTCGTATGTTTGTTAAGTTTTTATTGAAATGAAATTAACCTGACTCCACATGAAGTTTTATAGATCTTTATAGGTTTGAAAGGTGACATTTTTATTTGATTTTTTGAAGGTAACAAAACAAGATATGGAGGATACTTATAACCCTCCATTTAAAAGCTGTATTTTGGATGGACATGTTGCGAGTGTTATGTGTTCTTACAATCAAGTTAATGGCATACCAACTTGTGCTGATAAGGTGCTTTTGGAAGATATGGTTAGAGGCCAATGGAAACTAAACGGGTAGATTCTTTGATTCAGTTAATGAATTAATTTGTTTAATATACATCCGACACAAAATATAACATACGTTTTTTGGTATTCCAGATACATTAGTTCCGACTGTGATTCGTTACAGGTCATGTTCAGAAACCAGAATTGGGCTAAAACACCTGAAGAAGTTGCAGCCGATGCATTACACGCAGGTTTAAAAAAAATACTAATCTATATTATGTTTGGACAGTTCAGCAGTGCTGGTTATCAACTTCTTTGAGGAAAATGTTGTAATCGTCTAGCATTTGATGCAGGGTTGGATCTCAATTGCGGGGATTCACTAAAGAAATTCACAGCAAATGCAGTCAAACAGGGGCTAGTAAATGAATCAGTAGTCGATCGGGCTGTCACAAATAATTTTGTAACACTTATGAGGCTCGGGTTTTTTGATGGTCACCCAAGCAAGCAATTGTATGGAAATTTAGGCAAAACAGATGTATGCACACAGGCTAACCAGGAGCTAGCCCGTGAAGCGGCTAGACAAGGAATCGTGTTGCTTAAAAACAGTGTTAACTCGTTACCATTGCTTACGACATCGATCAAGTCTCTAGCTTTAATCGGGCCTAATGCTAATGCAACAAAAGCCATGATTGGGAACTATGCAGGGATCCCATGTAAATACACATCTCCTTTAAAAGGGCTATCGAATTATGTTAAAGCCGTGTATGAAGAAGGTTGTGATGTCAAGTGTAACTCGACTGCTAATTTTGAGAAGGCCAAAAATGTTGCAGCTGATGCGGATGCTGTGGTTTTAGTAATGGGTACAGATTTATCTATAGCGGCTGAAGCTCTCGATAGGACTGAAATTGATCTTCCTGGTGAACAAAGCCTTCTTATTACTGAGGTCGCGTATGCAGCTAAAGGACCTGTGATCGTTGTTATATTGTCAGGTGGGGGAGTGGATATCGAGTTTGCAAAATGTGACCCGAAAATTACTAGTATTTTATGGGCCGGGCTTCCGGGCCAAGAAGGTGGTGGTGCTTTGGCTGATGTTATCTTTGGTCGTTATAACCCAGGTAATTATTTTTCGTTATGTTGAACTGCATTGCTACAAATGATTCACACTTAATAGTACGTGGACATTCACACTCAAAATTATATTGTTTCCATATTTTGCGTTCACAGGTGGACGACTACCGATGAATTGGTATCCTGGATCCTACGTGGACACGGTACCCATGACCAACACCAACATGCGACCAGACCCAACCACGGGTCAACCCGGACAAACCTACAGGTTCTATAGAGGCAAAACTATTTTCCCATTTGGGTTCGGGCTAAGCTACTCGTCATATGTTCACAAACTCATCAAAGCGCCCAAACTCATATCAATCCCATTAAACCAAGCTCATCCTTGCCGCTCATCGACTTGTAACGCTATTGATGCAACTGATAGTTCATGCAATGACTTATTTTTTGATATTGAGATCACGTTAACAAATGGTGGTAAAATGGGTGGAAGTCACACGGTGTTGTTGTTTACTTCTCCCCCAAATATCTTCAATGCACCACAAAAAGAATTGGTTGATTTCAAGAAAGAGTGGCTGGAACCACGGCAACGATCCGTGGTGCGATTTAGAGTAAATGTGTGCAAGCAATTGAGTTTGGTTGATGAAGAAGGTAATAGGAAGGTTGCATTGGGTCAATATCTTCTTCATGTGGGTGACCTTAAACATTTTATAGATATCAAGGTTTGATGTGGGTGTCTTATTTTAGCTAGCCATTGTTATTGTTAGGTTTAGTTTTGCAAGAACTAACTAGGGTTCGATCATTTTTGTAGTTGGTTTTCGTTAGGAAATGATGTTTGCTTTTGTTCAATATTACACCGTAATATCATTTTGAAGGATGAAATAATATGTATGCTGTTTAACTACTTTATTTTTTCCTTTTAATTTATAGTTACATTAATTAGTTAAATTAGCGTAAATCGGTTGAGTACCATAACTTAAGATAAAAGTTGGCCAATTTATTTAGCTTTGTTTTGTAAGAAAACATGACCCTTATAGAAAAAATTACATATTTTTTCATTAAAACTTGTAAAAATATCATATGTATTTAAATACAAATTTTTAATGCACAATGTAAAATAATTTTAATACGTATTTGATAATATATTACATTTTACATATTTTTTAGGGAAAAATATGTAGTTACCCCTGTTTATTTCAACAAAAAGGAACCCTATTCAAAATTATATATAGCATCACTGTTTTATTATTATACAAATGATTTTAAGGTTTTGTTAATTAACAATACATATAGATTAAGGTTGTCTACGATAATCAGTTTTAAGCATTAATAGTGATATAATAACCACTCAACCATCGATAATAATTACATCTAACCGTAATATACAACAAGTTAATGCATAAGATTCATTCAACTACGCCAATCTCACCCTATTTAGTGATCTAATCATATTCTTGTTTAACTCTATTAAGTGCTCGGTCTGTGACAATACTTTTAAGGATGAAAATCAAGAGGGAAGAAAAAAAATTAGAGAAGGAGGAAAGCAAATCTCAACCCTTGATTTTATCATAAATGAATTTTAAAAATCACAAATGATTTCAAAATTTAACATTCATCACAAATAAATATTAAAACATTTATTTATGAAAAAATCAAGGGCTAAGATTTGTTTCCCTCATTCCCTAAGACTTGAAGCTTCCCTATTGATCATTTCCAATACTTTTAAATATGGAATGTATGGTGGCAAAGAGTGTGTGAAAGAATATTTTCAAATGGCAATCTTGAAAAGATATCAATTTTTCAAACATACACGAAGTTATCACATGCTTGGATTACATTTAAATTATGAAAAGAAAAAAAAAAAACGTACCAAATTTAACGTTGTTGTGCAATCAACAATTTGAGTGCTATGACATCATAGAAATGAGCTCATTTTCACTCACAAAAAGTCAAGAAGTAAAGTTTTGAGTAACGATATCAAACTTCTTTCTTTCACTTAAATTTCTAGTAGAAAAAAGAAGTTGTCAGTAATTGAAATTGTAATTCAAATTATAATTAATTATCTTTATTGTACGTATTTCTTCTTACTATTGGTGGTGCATTTTAACGAAATATTGTAATCCAAAAGTCATCTCTTATTGTCTTGTCCTGTTATCATTTTAACGAAATATTTTCCTTAAGAAAATATTCTTATTTACTTGACTCTTATTGATAAAATTAATAAATCAGAAGCTAAAACTTCAAAAAAAAAAAAAAAGAAAAAATATGTAATCTGGAATACTTAAACGATAGCATTACAACTTATCCCAATGGACAAACGACAAGCCCGAACATGTGTTACTTACATATACTTTTCTTTTTAGAAATTAAAAAGCAACTTATTAGTAAAAATCCCTCCGATGAAGGACGTCAAAGCACACATCTTGAGTCGGGCAAGGAGCTCTACTAAAATGACCACACAAAATATACTAGTAATTCGCTTCAAGTAACAATGAACCCACACAAAATATACTAGTAATTAATCAACCATAATAATTAAGATCGCTTCAAGTAACAACCAAACCGGCTGAACCCACGGCTTTGGTCAACCCAAAAGTGATAGCCATAGCCAACCACCCCCCAATCAAGATCCTAAGTGTTGGCTTCACCATTGGAGCACCACCCAAAAATGCACTCAACCCACCAAACCCTACTAAAGCCAAGCTCACCACACCCACAACCACTCCCAACCTCACATGATAATTATGTATAAAAGCCGCTGCTAGCAACGGCACAAGCGCTCCAAAAGCGAACGCACATGATGATGCTAGAGCTGCTTTTGTTGGACTTGGTAGCTCATTTTTCTTATTTTTTAGTTCGTCACTATCAATTTGACCATTCTTGATATCGCGTTTAAATTGTGACATTTCAATGTCATATTGGGAATAAACGGACACGAATTCTCCAATAGCCATGCTACATGCACCACCAACTAGTGTAGCAATCCCAGAGATGATCATGGTTGCAACGTCTTTACTTACCGCCCCAACGCCCATCATTATGCTTGCGGTTGAAAGGAGGCCGTCATTAGCACCTAACAAAGCCGCTCTTAGCCATTGAGCTCGTTTGGCGTAGTTGAATGGTACTTCAGTGGTTTCTTCGATTTCGATATTTGAGTTATCAATGTTGATGGTTGCCATTGTTTGAGAAGGGTGGTGATGATATGATGGGAGAATATGAAAGTTAGTACTTTAGTAGTAGGGGAAATATATAATTAGAATTGTGGAGAACACACGCCTTGTGATCCCTTTTTATACACCAATTTCACCCACTATTTTTAAGAATGAGTCACGTGTTTTATAACATTAGTATTACCCTTCCATTTTATGATAAATACACAATAAAATAAAGACAAATCAATGTTTATTACTAATGCGGTTATTAAATAGTTGAAAATTTAACCTTTTAAAGCGGTTATTAAATAGTTGAAAATTTAACCTTTTAAAAACTAGCTAGAACTGATTTTGTTTCACTTTTTTTTTATAGTGTAATTATGTAGGTAAAAATAAAAACTCTACTAAATTATGTAATTGTTTATAATAATTAATTTTATTCATACGTGAACATTCATTAACTCTTTCTTTAAAGATTACTTTTTAAAACATTTTTTAAACGACTCATTCACACAATTTTATATTCACATATCAATTCTTTCTTCTTTTTTCTTTTTAATTTTTACACAAAATTTTAGAATTTACAACTTTTTCTTTCTTTTTAAATTAAACGTACATCAATATTTACATATAAATAAAATTAATTACATGTGAACAAATATGTAAATAGTAGCTCTCATGTAATTATTATTTGAACCTTCATCGATATAAATGTATAAACATTAATAAAAAGATAAACATTAATTTTGAGAGGAATAGTAATTATCATACGAATTTGATATAGTAATTAAAGGTATAACTAAAATTAGTTGGTATTTTGTAAATGTGAACAATCTGAGATCCGATACTTTCTTTCAAATATTACTTTGTGGCCCGAAACGACCACTTTTACGAGTTGGCCGGCCATCATCTTTTCTTTCTGCAAGAATCCCTTCACTTTTTTCAAATGATTTTTCTTTTGATATTCTTTTCATTCTATAAAAATTATATAACGTCTAAACTGAAACCATCTTATATATTCTGTTTATATTACTGTAAACATACAACCCATTCAATCAAAAAGAAAGAAAGAAAGAAAGAAAAGACAGTAGCTAGTGGATGTTTGGTTGACCATTTTATTATGTTTTAAAGAATTTGAATTTGACAAGAAACTATGAAAATATTGAAACGTAAATCACACTCTTTTAAGTATATAATTTTTATTTTTTTTGGAATATATATATATACTAAAAGAGAATAAAAAGTTGCTCTATATTTTACCACATAAATAAAATGACACGTAGCGACTTCTCATAATTTACAAATAAATAATTATTTAATTTTAAAGATAGACTAAAAAATATATTTAGATAGAGTTAGATAATATTTTAATATAATAATAATTAATTAAAAAATCTATAAATTCTACTCAAACACTAATTGACAAATAATGTTAAACTATTAAACCTATAAAAATTGTGAATATAAAAATTGTTTAACTTAAATTGTCATGAATCCTACTCAAACACTAATTGAAAAATAATATTAAACTATTAAACCTATAAAAATTATACATATAAAAATTGCTTAATTTAAATTGCCGTGCATCGCACGGTTTAAATCTAGTATATATATAATAGGAGTGGGTTTAAGGGAGAAGGAAAATTTGGTAGAGAAGGGGATAGAAGTTTTTTAACCCTTCGATTCAGTAAAATAATTCATTGATTCAATTTGAAATCATATTTAATTTTTATTGAATGATAGTTGTTTTTTGCTAAATTATAGTTTTAAATATATGTTGCTTCAACTTCTTCTTTAATTTATTTTTTTTCTAGATCCTGATACTATATAATATGATGTATACTTAATTATAACATTAGAATTACAATAATGAGTCTTATATTTTTCTATTATATTATATATTAATATTAATTAATATTACCCACTTAATTAACGGATCACGTGAACACTAAATTGTTTGCAAGGAATTAAAATAAGCATGTGACCGGTTATAAGATGCCCTAATTGTACGTAAAAGAGAATAATAATAGTTCATTGTCGCATGCAACATTGCACATAAATAGTACAACTTAATTTCGAATAGTTTTTTGCTACTCTATTTACAGAATTATTTTTATTATTAGGTAGCTAACAAACCTTTATAGAATAATAGCTTTATAAATTCGGATGATGTGAACAATCAAATTTAGGGTCACATGCCCTTGAACTCATTTCTTTTCATATCATTTATGAACACCATTATAACCATGCTATCAACTATATATTCTCTTTTTTAATTTTGCAGTTTTCAGCTTACGTTAAACATTTATAAAAAAAAATCAATACACTCCCTTTCTGTTTCAGTCATATATTTTGATGATTTCTAGTTTTAAGTAACAATCTCGCTAGGTTAATTCACCTAAAGTCGAAGTAACAACTTATTCTAGTTTACCCGTACATCGTCTTTTATCTCTCTAGCAAATTGCTTAAAGATTATGGGCATGTTTCGCACGCAGGTTTTATGAGCTTTTTGGAACTTAAAGCTTTTAATTTTGAAAATTAAGTTCCTCTAAAAAATTAAGCTTTGTTTTGGATACACAAGTTTAAAGCTTTTAGTGTGAAGATTAAGCTCCTAATTTAAAAGCTACTCCAACTAGCTTTTAAGAGCTTTTTGATCATTTTACACTTTGATATTACAGCTACAACTACTTTACCAAACACAGTTTACAAATAAAGCTCTAACTTGCAAGCTAGAGCTTATAGCTACAACTACCAGCTTCAGCTTACAACTAACAGCTACAGCTATCAGCTACAACTAACAGCTAATTTTGCCAAACATACCCTATATATCCACCGGTGAAGATACAGAAGACTGGATGATGCTCAGCCCTCTCAACAACTCGATCAATGTCCCTAACCAACTCAAATTATATATTATTATTTAGCTCAAAGTCGTGAGTAATAGTACAAAAAATTTTACTATCTGACATCCCTCAGTTACTTATTAATCAAATAATTTTCATATGCTTTTACAAAGTTCATGGACTCGTAATTGCGTTTTATGTACATAAAACTCATAAGTAATGCTAGATGTGTCTAAAACTAGTAAATTATACATAATTATTTTTGAGCAAAGTATGAGGTCCTAGACTTTAAATCAGAGGTCGCACCTCTATATATCGTAGGTGTCAACTGTGTTGTTAATTAACTACTCAGCGCCTGAATTTACGATGTTAGGATCACCTGTCCCTTCATATTCATTTCTTTTATAAATGCAGTTTGAACTTGTAATTAAGGAGTCCAACATTATAAGCAATTTGAAGTTTTCATAGGCTTTTCAGTATAGTCGTAAATATCATTTAACAACTGGGTAGCCAGAAATTAAAGTTATCACATTAAACTCACTTCTCGTCAAATATCATATCAATCAAATACGTACTTAAATTGATACGAAACACTGTGCATGGGTACGTACGCCTATATATTACTTTCAGTTTTAATGCTTAATTGTAAAATCTAATAAATACACTTTTTTTGCATAAAAAGGAAATGAAAGCAACATTGCGTTGCTAAATAAAGATCTCCCAACGGTATCGTATTCCTTTTTTTCTCACGACATTATTTGGACAAGGTCGACAGATTTAACCCCACACGGCACGACCCATACTATACATAATTAATCTTATCCTAATTACTTACTATTGTTAGTTTAACATTACATTATTAATCATCAAATAATCTGTGATGTAATCACTTAATATTATGAAAGACATATAGTTTAATTCACTTCTTTTTAGATACAGTCCTCTATCATACTTTGATAAATAGTTTACTACTACTTCATATTTTTATTATTTTTAATAATAATAATAATAATAATAACTATTGTTGATAGAATTATCGGAGCACCAAACTTTGATGCTGCTAAAAGCATATAAGCTAACACCTCTTAATTTTCTGTATTCATTTTCACATTGTTAATATCATGAAAAGAACGGAGTCCTTTTGACTTTTCGATATATTTATTTCTAAGCTGACACCCGCATTCGAATGCTTTCAGGATTGAATACTGAATTTCATATTAATGCTATAGTAGTATGAGGACTGAGAATTGACCTACAACTGAACATTGCTTACTCTAACGCTTTAGAACTGAGAACTGGGGACCACGTTAGGGCCACGTCATTTCTTAAATATTAATACAAATACATTTATATTTTTTAAAAACACAATAATAATAATAATAATAATAACAATAATAATAATAATAATACATTACACTAATATTAAAAATTATATTAATTAAAAAAATGTACGTGACATTAATACTAATAATAAAAAAATATTTGGAAGGGATCCATTTACGAGTTGATAAAAAGAAAAGTGATTTAATTATATAGGTTGTATGTATATATATAGTTGATGTAGTAATTAAAAAGAAAATAAAATTTTTGTATGGAAAAAGTGATAGTTGTATGTATACATAGGGTGTTTGAAATTGGAAAAAAAGTGTTAAAAAAAGTAAAAGTATTTTTAATATTTGAAATTGGGCTCACATGTTCATCCTGTTCCGTTCCCAACATGACGAAGCCACCAAGACAAAGACTGAAAACAGCTCCATATCTATGCTTGAAGACGAAAGATGGTGCCACGTATACTGAGGGCGAAAGACACTCCCGTCTGGATGCAGGAATAGCGACATGGACTAAATGCCCTGTTCAAGCCAAGGAACTTACACCGAAGAGTCCTGATAAATAATGATTAAGACGAGATTCTGTATTTTTGAACCACAAAACACTCACCGCTCCCATAGGAAGTGGCTAATTATCGTGGTTAATCATATTGACCACCTTCCCACTCCTTATAATGAGATTTAATAAATAAAAAAAGAAACCACAATTAGCTGTCACTGAAATTTCCATATCTTATTTTAAATATTATAATTAATTATAATTGCAATTATTATTCAAGTTATTTGATGATTTCTAAATGGTATTTAAAAAGCAAGCGACATATTTGAAATTATGTTTCAAATTCTTTAAATGAAGTTTCAAGTCAGGTTTCGATTGGAGGCCTAAAATAACTACCTTGATTTGTAATCGAACAACTTAGCCAAATAACAATTTCCACGCGCACCTTAATATCTTTAGGTGATCCATCTTTGATTTTATGGTCGACTCGAGTAACAGAAGTGTTGTCTGTTTTCTTAAGTGCTTGTTGCGTAAAATGTCAAGTAACAACCTTTTATTTGAATTTGCATATAGGATTTTGGAACCACCTTACTCCCCTTCCAGCTAGTAAAATGCTTTCATGTCTAATCATCAATATCTGCGACAAATTATGTTCTTCCTTTCACTTGGTCACCTACCGACTAATGTGGTCGCTTACCTCTAATGATAAAGAAATCAACACATGACATTCTTCACAAAGTAATGAAAGTTACACAGATATAGTAGGCATTATCAATGAGCCAGATTTTTATTGATTTAACACAGTATCTGCAACCAGGAGTGGATTTACAAGGCGAAAAAGGAAAGCTATCCTATCAAGAAAAACTAAGTTTTTATAAGTATTTAATTATATTATAAAAAAATTTTGTCCGTTTGATTAGAATTTTCTAGTTCCGCCCCTGTGTGTCTACAACATCTCATGATGAAATCTGAACGATACAAATAATTCTAGACAAAATTTTGAGGGAGTTCTTTTGTATGTTTTGTTAAAATAAAACAAGATTTTAGTATAATTAAAATTGAAGCTGATGTTATAGTAGTCCACTGATAAATATTATTATTCATGCATGATTTGGTTCCATTGTTCCAAATATATTGAACGTAAGGCTTCACATGATGCGAAGGATTTCTATTTGGGAGAAGCCAAGGATTTTAAGCTTAATTGAAATGATAAAAGAAACAGATCTTATTGAAATCGTTTAGTAATTTTGTTATGTGTCCCCCGCAGGCCGCCTGGCCCAGCCTCTTCCATTTTGGCTCACTACTTTAGGCCCATTTTATTTGGATCTTTATCTTTAAGTATCTTAAACTTAATAATTTTATGTAAAACTTATTTATTTTTTTTATTAGTATAACATTACCTTATTTTTCAACTTTTTTTTGGAATATATTAATTATATAATAAATATTTTTTGTTTTTCTATTTCCTTGATTATATAAAACCAAAATGATTTTTATAAAATATATTCATTTAAATACTAAGATTAGGTATATAATATGATGGGATTGTATTATTTAAAGTAAAATTATACGATAATGTATTCAAGTGAATAACAAATGTTTGTTTTTCAACTTTTCAATCCCACCATAAGAAAATTATTTGCTTTAAAATCTCACACCGTGGTTAAAAATTACTCATTCTAAACATAACAATATATACTACATGTTCTTCAATCTAAGATGTATAAAATACGTATAATGGACAATCTAAGATGTATAAAATACGGTTAAAATAATCATCATGTTCTTCAATCCTGTGGAGAAAGAATAATCATCTAACTAACTGAGAAGAAAGTTAAAACAAATGTGCCCCGTGAATGTCATTCGACTTTAATTACTAAACAGTGAGTTCCGAATGTAGGTCTTGTATTACACGAAGTTGGTATTTAGATATGTAAAAGAGCAAGCAGAGACATACCAGGTCTGTAACAACCAAAGGATTGATTGTATATTGTCTAGTAGATTTAGGATTGAACAAATAATTTTGTTATTAATTTATGCAATGAATATTAGTGGTGATTTCAAAAGTAAAAGCAAGGATTATGTTTCATTACAGCGAACAATTTAAATATAAATTTCTATTTATAATGTCATTTTACATCGACAACATAAGAATAAAACATGCATCCGTATATAGTAAGTCACTCTCGAGGGTGTACCCAGTATGTCATTCAAACGTTTTGTTGCTTCATCACCTACAAAAACAGATATTCCAATAGGAGATATTACAAACACATTCAGGAATAATGGCCCAATTATTTGTAAACGTCTCAAAGTCAGAAAGAAGTAAATGTGACCATTTTAACCCATTTATATGAAAACTGGTCAAGGAAGGTTGTACTTATAGATAACAGGTCTAGTAAACAAAATTGGCTATCAAGGAAGTGGGTCATAAAGGTTACACAAGTTGACAGTTGTCTAAAGTGCTTTTATTTGTAAAACACAACAGAGATTCTTTGAAAAATGGAACAAAAAAAGTGTTGGCAGGTCAACCCAAACCATTTTAACTCGTACTTAAATATGACCCATTTTACCAACCCATCCAATCCACCAGTTTTGCCCCCCTAAAAAGAAGCCACTAATTGTAGAGATTTCTGAAGGGTAGTAAAAAGTTTACTAACATCATATATTATTCGTATTCACTCGGTTGGCCAAGATAATTAACTTGGATTTTTGGATTCGGTGTAGTGAGAGTCTAGGACCATGATGTAAGCATTGTACACTCAGGTGCAACTAAAGTCGTAAAGTAACAAAACCAACTTAAAGTACCTGCAGGAGATTATGAACTCAGTGGAGCTGGGGCTGGAGCTAGAGGAGGATATTCAGGAAATATCAACTTTGGATTATTCGCAAAGCTGAAAGAATAGAAGATTCTACAGTCATTGTCAAAAATATGTGACAGAATTTCACTATGGTGGCAATTTCGTTCCATGTACTTATGCTATTATTACTGAAATGGTATAATTATTGCATCATATAGGACACACAAATACTTATATAACCAAATTGTATCGGGTCAAACCAACTAGTTAAGACCCATACAAAAGTCACCCGTTTTGATCCGTTACCCAACCCACCTATCTTACCACTAACGAATTATATAATTAACAACAGACCTGATAGATGTGAACCTTGAAAAGGAGCCATTGTAAGGAACATATCCTCTCAAATGGTTGTTTGATAGATCACTGCAATAAGAAGCAACCAAGTTTATTTAGCTTTGTTGCAACAGTTATATTTTCGATACATAAAAGCAGGATAGCCAAATATGAAACTCACAGAACTTGTAGAGTAGTTATGGTAGTTAATGAATATGGAATAGTTCCTGACAAAGCATTGTTGTTGAGACGACTATCCTTGCACAAAAAACAGAGAAATAACACTGTGACTCCCCAGACAATTGCAATGATAAACCCATAGAAGATAATCAAATATAATAGAGGTGGTAGCTTTGACCCATTTGCTTTATAAATTGTTTTATTGGTGCTGTTTCTTATCTCAAACAGGTCAAAAGAGTCGGATTAAAACTAGTTTAAATGGGAACTGATCAAATGAGTTGAAAGTTGCTGAAAGCCTATTTTTGATTTAAACCTCTTAAATCACACTAGTCAAACATCTAAATTAGTAGTATAATGTAGTTCAGTTTTTCGAATCATACTAAGCACATTTGTTTTATAACAAATGAAAAAGAAAATGTTTGTGAGCTAACACAACCCTAACTATGATATATATTACCCGTTTCAACTCAAACCTTTTGTGGCCCGCTACCCAACCAGGAAACTAGCCACCTCTAACAAATAAGAATCCTGAACAATCATCAAATGAGAGCCAAATCTAATGAAAATTTTCATCAAGAAAAGAATCTGAATGGTGAGAAATCATACAGGAAGCGAAGTTTCTGAAGGTTTCCCAATGTTTTTGGAATATGACCTGCTAAATGGTTGTCGTAGAGATCCAAGCTCACCAAGTTTGATAAATTTCCAAGCGCTCTAGGGATTATTCCAGTGAGGTTATTACCAAAAATCTCCCTGTTACACACGTAACTTAGATGTGAATCCATCATGAGTAATTATTAGATATATTGAAGTGGGCAGGTCAAATGGGCGGGTAACTAGTCAAAACAGGTACATGTATTGGTACGGGTCAAAACAGGTCATTTGTCCAAGTTATTATATTCTAAAGATAACTAATGCGTCAAATATGATTTAGGAGGTTTAAAGTCTAAAGATACACTTTAGGTGATTTTCTCGGTTTGACCTCTTTATAAGTAAATAGGTTGAAGTTGCAACCTTTAAAACAGATCTACAATATTATATGAATAAGCGAACTTTCAGTCACTTTAAGAGTAAAACTTACAAGTACTGTAGGTTTGTAAGTTGACCAAGCTGTGGAACCAATTGACCACCCAAGTTCGCGTTTCCTAGATCACTGCTACCAACAAACCCCAGAACATAGATTTGTAAAACTAGCCAACAATGAAAGTAAAACCATGTCATGTTCGGTCAAAAAGGTCACGAAACTTACACTCGAGTAACACTGTTTTCATTGTTGCAGGTAACATGAAACCAACTACATGGATTGGCTAGGTTTGGATTCCAACTTTCCAGAACATTGTTAGGATCACTTAGTTGCGTTTTTAAGGCATATAATGCATCACCTGTATTAGCACGATCGAACTCGATTATTTACAAGCTAATCTTACAGTATAAAGGTCATGGATTATTATCTAGTTCTTCCTACGGTATGGAGATTTATTAGTCTTCATGTTCACTCTATATATTTAGGACAAAAGATATCATGATCTGGCAGATAATTATTTAAAGTAAGTTACTAATTTCATTACATCTAGTTAAAAAACTGACATCAATTAAGATGGCACATACCTTCAGAATTCCCAAAAACACTTGACAGATTAAATAGCACCAAAATAAAGCAGAAAATACCAGAAGTTGATATGCGATCCATATCCCAGAATTACAAACAAAACAGAACCCAAAAAAATACAAAGTTTTAGACTTGTAGCTTATAACAAAACTCAAGTAATAGCACCTACTTATAACACCACAAATAATATTAATAAATGGAACACTATTTCAAATTGGAACTTAAATCATCCAGTAATTGTGGGGTATGCAAAATGAAAGAGACAAATCGAAAAGGTTTGAATGGGCGTGTGGGTTGGGCTCAGTCATTATCTTGGTAGTCAAACTAGTTTTATCTGTTTCATAAAATCCAAGTACTTATATAGGAAGTGGTCTTGCAATTCTAGAAGGAAGATAAAAATAGAAATATACCCAACCATGCCCTTAGGCCACTTCCAACATATCCATCAAACGTTGTATTAAATTTGGTGTAAAAAAAAAATCTTTAAAAGATATGTCCGTATCAAATGTAGTTAATCTCCAACGTATGCATTAAATTTCTGCACCAAATAATTACTTGCATTTACATATTGACCCCTAAATTATATATTTTTGTACTTAAAATTAATTATTATTATAAAAATTCAAGTTTGATTATAATATGAAACATAAATAACTAATACATTACAATGATAAAGTTATTAAAAACTTACATTATCTTTTTAGATAATTTGCCTTTATTTTCTTTGATTTTGGACTTACATAATAAAATTATTTTCATTAAAAGGGTTTAAAATGAAAATTAAAAATTTGGTGCAAAGTTTAGCGTTGCACCAAATTTGGTGCAAAATCTTCAAAAATTTAGTGTACACTATAATTTACACTAAACATTAAATTTGATGTTTTGGTGCAAAAAATCAACTCCAACCAACTCACTTTAAAATGTTAGTTGACTCTGAAATTTAGTTGAAATATAATAATTTATGTATATTGTTTAAACTTATTAATGATCTCATTCTTTAAGAGTCGTCGTTACAAAACGAAATTAAACTTAAAAATGAACATTAGGATGTTTTTCTTATGTTCTTTTAGAAACAAAAAAGAAAAAAAGATAGAAATCAAAGACCTACATTCTATCACATTGAAGACGCAAAACTAGGGGGAAAAGATAGAAAACGAAAAGAATGCACTGAACGCACCAAGGCTTTTGACTTCAACTGTGCTATTATTTATTTTATTTTTATTATTATTTGACAATTTATTAGTTGAATTGACTCAATTGTTTCCCTATAAAGAGGTTCATTAAGTCAGAATATCTTTTAGCCATCGGATGTTGTGAACTTGCATCTGGACGACCGTTTTAAGTCTATAAAATGTAATTCTGTATGCTAGTTAATATATTCAAACTAGACAAAAATTAAAGACGATAGTATTGACCCTTATAGTAACAATTAAAAAAGCATTTTACTGGTTCAAAGACACAATTAAAAAAGCATTTAAACATCCATCGGTCATTGATTCAGGCGATCCGGAGGGATCACGCTGTCCTATTCACTCTGTTTTGTATACTTTTATATGTTCCAACTTATTTTAGTTTACTAATTTTATGTTTTAGAAATTGTATGTACTGCTGACGTTTTGTGTTGCACTACGTAAACGATTACGTGGCAAGAAATCGAGTTTTACTGGAGACATGGATTTGTTAGGCGGTACATTACATCAAATGAACATTTACCCGGTTTTGATACATTAAATCGAGAAAAAAAATAGTTAGGTACATAGAGTAGACATCCCACTATAGTCGGGAGTATTCCCCTCCACTTAACCCAATTGTATATGTATGTATACTTTTTTTAATTATAAATAAAATGTTTTGGACGGTTTTATATTAAAAGTAGCTTTTGGATTTACCTAAAAAATAGTCTAATTTGCTTTCGATATTGTGCTCATCCATCTATCTATCTATTAGATTCAAGCTTTAAATACATGTTGTATCATCTACAATCACAAAATTCCATCAATCAATGAGCAAGATCAAAGTTAGCCTCCTGATCCTTGACTAGAATGGACAATGGTGAACCCGAATCACCCACTTCACACACCAACTACTATCTGTGTGACCGTGATTACGCCCCCCACCCCCCCCCCCATTGATAACCTACCATTAATACGGTTGATATCCAATAACCTTCTACCATGGGGCTTACTGATTATTGCTTTTTTGCATTACAGTTAACTTATCTAACTTTAAACTTTAATCTTTTACATATGATATTGGTTTTGGGCTTGACGTTTGTGATCATTGGTGGTACCGGTACTTCTCTTTTGATAGTTGTTTGTTTTGAAATTTGGAAAGAGGTATAAAAGTAACACAAACTTTCGGGCGATCCTACACATCCTATTTGTGATGTTTGTTAATGGGTTTAGACTTTCGTGTTACTGGTGCCTAGAACAGTCGACTAGCCATCTTTGGCGAAAATTAGGCATTGTACATATTGTAGTTTTAGCATTCTTGACCACGATATGCTGCATTTGGCGGATTGTTAATAGATGGCAAGAATCTCATAGGAGTCAGGCTTGGGTACTATCTATAGTAGACTCGACTGAAGTAGCTTGATTTCACAAGATTAAGCATCAAGATTTTTTGAGACATGTTTAGATGGTTTTTTGTTACGACTCAAATTTCTATTTATCCTTGATAGTTGAGAGTCCTTAGTTCATGATATAGATACTCCTTAACAGTCTTTTTGTAGGTTCAACAATTTTGAAGCACGTATGTTGAGAAACAGATTTTAATTTATTGAACTTTTATAGTTTATCATACTAAATTAGCACATGGCCAAACACATGATGATTACAGTCGATGTCGTAACTCATAACTAGATTGCCTTCAAGGAACTGAATCGCCTAAGAAAGAACATGACATCAACCCAATAGTACAATACGGCCCATCCACCAATGTGTCAAAGACATTCCTCGAATACAAGTATACAACTAATGTATGCATCAGGCAGCATTTCTAATAGCCCGATAGTAATACAAGAAATGTAGTAACTAACAACTTTGACAAGAAAGTATGCAACTTTCATACAAATAGCATTCAACAAGGTTGCACATATAAAATTATATGGAAGGTGAATTGGTATTGTAACGTTTCATATGGAATTAAAGTTGACAGAACAGAACTAGTTATCATTTACAACGTTTCAAATCCTCATGTAAAAAGATGACTATATTGACACAATGACAATTTTATAACAATACTCACATAGTGAACTTACCAGCAAATGCATAACAAACTGATATGGTGTCACGCCACAGAAGCAACAACAATGATGTAAACGTTAACATGGAGCTTTATACAGAAAATCCAAGCATTATAGAATATGATTCTCTTAAATATCAAGATTTTGACAACTGACAAGTTCAGTAGACCCAAAATTCCGGGAAGCAATCACGTTCCATATGTTTGGTTCAGATGTTCTGGTTGATTCAGATGTTCCTTCTCCAGAATTAACAACTGCCGAATTATTCCGTTTATCAGCCTGCATTACTGCAATGTTATGGTTACCATCTTTAGTGATGACATGAAGCTTCCCTAGTAAGCCTGCGAGTAGATAAGGCGACTCAGACTCTGCAAAGTCACGAATAGGTACATCTCCTTCAACCACTTTCCAAGAATCATCCTGGTAATCATAAACTTTAATTTTAGCACTTTCTAAAGAACTAGAAGGATCCAATGCATATAAATCACCATTAACGATCACACTCAATTTGGTTCCTGCCTGCTTAGCAGGCCAACCTTCACCCATGCCTGTTGGCATATCGACCCATAAATTTGTTTCGGGATCATAAACTTCACCACCAACATCAACAAAAAACGGCCAGCAGTATAAACTCTGAGGAACATATAGTTTCCCTCGGTAAGATGTTAGTCCCGTTGCAATTGGCTTAAGCAAATCTGCTAAAAAAGCTGTTGGTAACACTTGTGCTTTTGAAAACGGCATGCTTGGTACTTCTGACCATAACTCAGTTTCGGGATCATATACCTCTGCAGATTGGAGTGGTGTCAATCCACCACGACCCCTGCTAACACCGCCAACAACAAATAATTTGTTATTCAACACACCCGTTTTGCAATAGGATCTACCCACAGACATGGAATTTGCTTCACTCCAAGAATTTGACACCGGGTCATATTTCCATACACGGGTCATGGCAGCAGCTTTAGAGAACCCGCCCAGCATATAAAGGCAGCCATCAACGGCTCCAATAGCACAACCACAAAACGGGATTTGATCTGAACCATCCGCCCTTCCAAGCCATCCTCTCACTACATCTGCAATTCTGATACTTGATCCTACCATGTTCCACATCCGAGAATCAGACAAGCCTCTTTTATAATCGTCTTCTGTAGGCACTTTAGGAATAGGTGGCAATTTTAGCCACTTTCTAGAAATCGGGTCCAATGCATGCCAAAAGAGCCGATCGCCCTGATTTTTGGTCAAAATGTAAAGCCATTCCTCTGTAGTACCCAATTCTTTCCTGACCTTGTAAATTTCTTGACTAGTTACTGCAGCTTTCCAGCTGCGTGACACCGCTTTTACATTCAAATAGCAAATTCTCGGAAGCCTGGCGAGAATCTCGAGCGATATTTCATCAGGAAGACTGGGGATCAAACGAGGCTTATCCTCCCAAAAACTTGATGATGTCTTCTGCTTCTTACAAGATTCACTCTGTGGAACATGAAACGTCTCGGTCGGTCTAGAATTATTTAAGCTCAATAAACCTCCCATCAAAATATCCTTGTATGTATATCAAGATGAAGATAATTTATATCACTTATAGTGACTGTCTATTTTCTAATCATATCCCTGACCGCATAACCTCACCTGCATATTGCATTGCTTGTTAGACTAAACCTAAATACATATAAATTTACACATCAAATCCGCATACCAAATCTGCTGCAAAATTAGCAACCACATCAACAAAAAACTCCATAAAATATGAACTTTTTAATTTCCACCAACCACCAGACTGTTCTATGGCAGTTGTGTGAAATATGGATTACAATAATTAATATTTATATTTAAGTCACAAATTGCAATACATGAATCCCTAAAATTACTGCTAACCTAAAACAGTAAAATCAGTGATAAATCAGCAACATCCAAGTCAGACACAGTAAAATTACAATCAGAAATCGATCTATATAACTAAGATTTCACCCAAAACTGTGATTTAATTTTAAAAAAACTCTATTGTTAGGCGATATATGGAGATAGATAGATCGGGTCAAAATTAACCACAAAATTGGATGAGAAATGGAGATTGAATCGGTTTGATTGTAGAAACGAAGCCTAAAAATCAAAAACCGAAAGTGAAAGTGACAGAATTATACCTGGTAATCAAAAGAGATAAGAATTAGGGTTTGGGGGGGATAGAGATAGATAGATAGAATATAGGGATACAGGATATGACCATACGCCGGAATTGTTACTCAGTCACTCAGTCACAGTCTACCATCGGTGACCTTACATTTGTTTTGTTCTCTTTTTTCAGAGTGGAGTGTCCTTTTTGTTAGAAATTATTCTTTTTAAGAGCAACGGTTAAATTTTAAAAGGTTTTTGTTGTAACTATGTGTAATAATGTGTAAAAATTTTAAAAGTTTTTATAAAATATATGACTCATACTCCTTTTAAGTTTTTTAAATTCTGTAGACGGAGTACCTACCGACATCAATGCAGTCAATTATGTGTCTTTTAGAAATTAGTTATCTACTTCTCATTTTATTTTAGGATTCTTCTTCTTCGTAGGGCATTTGTGGCACGCAAGAAGGGCTCATGTTGTAGCAGGATTTGAAAAGGAAATTGATCGCGATTTTGAACCTGTTCTTTCCATGACCCCTCTTAAATGAGACAGGAGATCAAAGACTTGAAATAGGTGTCACTTTGGTTCCCGCATACATATAGGGATCATGTCCAAGGCCGGTTCTGAGGGCGGGCAGGATGGGCAACCGCCCTGGGCCTCACCTTGGAGAGGTTCCCAAATCTTTTATGTATAGTATACTAGACTAGGCCATTTTTAAAGAGGTGTTGCCCTCTTTTATAATCTTGCCCCGAACCTCAAATTGACTTGGACCGGCCCTAATCATGTCATAAAAATATATTCTTTTTTTTCAACTCATTTATATTTAATCAATTTTTCCTTAATGGTTAAATTTTAAAAGTTTTTTGTTATAAGAATGTGTAAGAATTTATAAAATATATATTATAAATAAATTAATAGCTCTTTAATTCATACAATCTAATCAAACTTAATTTGTTACTCTCGTTAGCAACCTATTCCAATCCAACTTTTTAATTTAATTTGTTTTTTAAATATATATAGATATATATATTATCAATATTAGTTTCACTTTATAAAGAAATAGAATTAGATATTTTAATGTATTTTATTATATCATATTTAATTTTTAATAAAATTGAGTTTATTAGAAAAAAAAATACAAATATAGATAAATTTATAAAAGCTTTTTAAACCTAAGTGGAACTACATATTTAGGTTTGTTTTACTCTAATAATTCAAAGCAAAAACTCTTTGGTTATTAGATGCATGTTATTTTCTGATCCCCATAAAGCTAAAATCTCAAACTGGATATGTATTCATAAATGGAGGCACCGCAATTTTCTAGCATTCTCAGAAGAAGACACTTGTTATAACATCTTCGAACTATGCTGAAATGATTGCATTACATGAAGTTAGTAGAGAATCTGTGTGGTCGATATCAATGACACAATTGATTTTAACTTCAAGTAGACTAGAAAAGGACAAGAGCCTAACTGTGACTTAAGAAGATAACACATCATGTGTTTCACAAATGAATGAGTGGTATATTAAGAGTGAAAAAACGACACATATACCTCCAAGATTCTTCTGATATACTCAAGACCTTATCAAGGATAACAAGATTGAAATGAGATATGTTCAATCCAGGAATAATTTAACAGATCTTTTCACAAAGGCGCTTCCTACTGCAATCTTCAAGATACATGTCCACAGTATTGAAATGCGTCATGTGCATAACATGTAATGATTTGTGGATTTCAACATGAGGAGGAGTCAACTATATACTGCACTCTTTTTCCCTTCGCTAAAGTTTTTTTTTCTCACTAGATTTTTCTTTAGTAAGGTTTTTAACGAGGCAATAAGTAATTGAACGCATATTTGAAAAGTTTTATCCGAGGAAGAGTGTTATCAATTATCGATTCAAGATATTTGGATGTACACATTTTCTACTCTTTGTATGCTCCACATACAACATACTTGTCTCCTAATTACCCAAACTTGTAAAACCAATAGTATGTTATGGTAGTATAAATACAACTTCCATGTAAATTAAATTTATGCTTTAAAATTATAATTGTAATTGTATTACTTGAAAAAAAATATAAAAAAAATAGTGGAATTAAGTCTTTCTGAAAAAGGATTATCTATTAGCAGTGTTCAGTATTTGTTCAGTATTTCTAAAGAAGTGTTGACGTGATACTAAACTGACACTAAAATTTTATCAAGAAATATCATACGTCAAAAGTGACCTTATATATTATTATTATTATTATTTATTTATTTATTATATAAGATAAAAGAATATGGTATGTCCTTAATCAAAGGTTTTAGCTCAACGTGTACGGGAAGCCAAGTCAACTCAGCCAATGGCCGGAGATGTCGGCACCTACAAATGCTTTAAAGACCGTCAATCAAAAATATTAATATTTAATAATATATTCCAACGTAGTGTTAAACAATACATATCGTGATTGTGTCTAATTAAATGGTCTCATGACTATTGATTTTATGATTGATCGAGTTATTGTAACTCAAGGATAATGATAATTTTCATAGTTACGTTTTACAACAATGTCTAGTCACTAATTTTATAATTAGTTTTAGCATCTGATATAAAATCACTTGCGTATTAAATTAAGCCATCTTTTAATTAAGTTGTCATGAAATGGAGAAGATGTACGTGTATTATATGGTCAATTTTTTAAAAGTCATCTTATTTTACTTGGGGGTATCTTCTTTTGTCTTCTAGATTTAGTTGACTTTATAGATACGATTTATATAAAAGACCTTTGAAGTTTATACTCTGGTCATTTACCTATGGAATTTAACGGACTCCGATTATCCATTTACCAAATACAAATTGAAAACCGCAGCTAGATAACACACACACACACATACAAATGAGGGTTAGAAATAAGTCATTTAACTGGACTTTGACATATTTTCAAATACAACATTTGGGCTAGGGGTTTGGGCCAAGTGGATGAGGATCCTATCCCCTAAATTTCTTTGCCCGACGGACCCGCCCGGCCGCCCGTAATATGATGACATTTCTTCTACTCGTATTTGTTTTTGAGCGTTGGGTTTTCATTCATACATTGTTATTTAATGCAAGTATGTAATATCAAACTAAATTTAGACATTACTAATTTAGTATTCATCAAATCAAATTAATGTTTCCTTGTACCTATCGAAAAAGGTGTGTGGAATCAAGATGTTATAACTTTTTAAGATCTTCTCTAATTATAAATTCATAATAGGGATACTTTCGTCTTTCGTTCTCGAACTACGTGACTCTCGTTCTCAAAGGTCATTATAGGCACGATTAGGGCGGAGCTAGAAAATTCAAACGGAAGGGGCAAAAAACATATATATATTTTTTTCTATAGTTTTGTGGGGGCAAAAATTTTAAAATATTATTAATATTTTAATTTTTTTTTTCTTTTTACGTATTTTCAAAATATTTTGATGGGGGGCAGCTGCCCCCACTCTAACTCCGCCCCTGAGCACGATCATATTCTGGATGACCATCCTTATGACTACTTTCTCTAGGAAACGAAAAGAGAACGAAGAAGTGGACCACCAAAGGGTTTTTTTTTTGTGTCTAGTTTTCTTAGTGTATATATGTGTAAATTTAAGTAAAATTTTCTTTTAAAAAAATGTACCATTTTTTCTATTTATAATATCTTGCCTTTTTTATAGCGAGGTTTTCTATAATGTAACTTTGATTAATTGTATTATTATTAATGTGACGTACTTTTTTTATTAATGAAACTTTTATTATTATTAATGTAACGTACTTTTTTAATTAGACTAATTATACTATTATTAATGTAACATACGTTTTTTATTAATGTAATTTTTATTATTAGTGTAACATACTTTTTGAAGAGTTTTTTAAGTTTAAATTCGTTTAGTTATGAAACTTTTATTTGTTTGTAATCATTATAGTGTAATATTTTATTAGAGAAAAGTTAAAATAAGACTGAAAAATCTTGTGATGATGGAGTGATCAATCTCAACGATCCATTTTTATGAAGATAATAAAACCTCCATTTTTCCCCACGTATTAAAAAATTTAATATCTCAAAAACGGCGATATAAAATTTTTTAAAAATTGCACAATAAAAATCAACGTTTTTTTCTTTTTGATTAGACATCTCACATAGTATACTTTTGATGAACTTTTTTGTTTCATTTTTTGGTGGGTTTTGAAAATGAATATCACACGTGATAACATCTAAATATCACATGTGGTAGTCTCTGGTATCACATGAGATAGTTGTTTTTAAAATCCACCAAAAAAATGAAAAGAAAAAAGTTCGTTGAAAGTATATAATGTGTAATGTCTAATCGAAGAGAAAAATACACTGATTTTTATGGTGCAATTCTTATAATTATTTGACTGGCCGTTTTTGAGATATTTAATTTTAAAAAACAATAGGGGAAAGTGAGATTTTTTCAAAAATTAAATATGATAGATTTAAATAAAATACATTAAAATATTTAATTCTTTTTCTTTAAAAAAAGCTAAAATTGAGTTTAAAAAAAGCTTTTATAAATTATTACACATTCTTACAATAAAAAGCTTTTAAAATTTAACCATTAAGGAAAAATGGATTAAATATAAATGAGTTGAAAAAAAAAAAAAAAAATTTATGACATAATCCTTATATGTATGCGAGAACCAAAGTGACACTTATTTAATTAAAAATGTTTAGCTCACCAAAAAAAAAAGAAAATTAAAAGAAAATGTGTAGCCTAGGCCACGTTCACAATCTATGATTGCTAAAGTTTACCAATCTTTCTAATAAACTCAATTTTACTAAAACTTAAATACGATATATTTAAATAAAATATATTAAAATATCTAATTCTTTTTCTTTATAAAATGAAACTAATATTGATAATATATATATTTTTTAAAAAATAATAAATTAAAAAGTAAGATTGGGATAGGTTGCTAATAAGAGTAAAAAAATTAAGTTTGATTAGATTGTATAGATTAAAGAGAGGAAAACTAATTTTTTAACAAATTTTGTATGTTTGGTTGAGTTACTGATGGTGATAGTCTCATTGGTTCTCTCATTTTTACAAAAATCTTGTACTCATTTGAACTTACCTCCATTTTGATATATTTATTTTTTCATTTTATTTGTTTTCTTTATTTACTTATAATAATAATAATTATTATAAAGCAATAATTCTTATTATTAAGAATTTAACAATATTAAAATTGGACTAATATTAATTGTAACACTAAAAAAATATTGATTAAGATTTTTAAAAGATGAATAGTATTATTTTATATATAGAGAAAATTTGACTTTTTAAAATTTTTTATTTAAATATAAAATAACCATTTGAAATATGTTTTTTTCTCTATTTTTATCCTTTATTTCTAGATATATAAATAAAGAAGTTTTTTCAGAGGACTATTTGGAAGGCCTAACGGCTAAAGTTTAGAAGTGGATGGAGGGTGCATACGGATATCACTATCCTTGCATTTGATTGGCTACAAATCTATCCAAGATTTCGGTTGGTCCTACGTGGCTCCATTCATTTCTTTCCTTTTGATATCACCATTCACATATAATACCATTTCGTACCCAATTGTATCAAACAAACACACTCTCATCAACTTAGTATATTGTTTGTTTACTAAAATGGCAGCTACTTCATCAACTGCTGTGCTTAATGGATTAGAATCACACTTCTTGTCTGGTGGAAAGAGAAGCCAAACCCTGTTATCTGCACCAGCTGGCAGTGCTGCCTCAGTGGCTGCCGCTCCTAAACGGCTCGTCATCACGGCAGCGTTTGCTCCAAAGAAATCTTGGATCCCTGCTGTTAAAGGTGGGGGCAACCTTATCGACCCCGAATGGCTCGATGGCTCGTAAGTTCTCTTCCTTTCTCTATGTTTGAAAATGTGACACCTTTGAACTATTTGTTTATGAATAACTTGATCTGGATTTTTGTTTTATGTCAAACAAATCCAATGGGCAAATTTAAGAATATATGAAAGAAATAAATCAAATGGGTCAAACAAATTAAAATTTGTAAAAATGTTAAAAAGCACAAAACCTCACAAATCATATTATTCAAATATGTAACTTTTGTAAATCGTATTTGATAGATAACTACTCCCCCTTTTCAAAAAGAATGTTACTATTTGTATATTTTATTTATCGTAAAAATAATTTCTATTTTCAAAAAAATTTACAAAGTGTCTGAAAGTATTTTATACGGGCAAAATAGACATTTAGCTATTCAAATGTGTAATAATTAGTTAATTACATTCAAAAACTTTGTGCATTTTATCCAAAGGACACTTATTCTTGAACCCACCCGTTTTTAATAGTACCAAACCAGTTCATTTGGGTTAAATGAATACTTTCTAAATCAATTCTCATCGGATGCAATTAAACTACAGGCTCCCAGGAGACTTCGGGTTTGACCCACTTGGTCTAGGCAAGGACCCAGCATTCCTAAAATGGTACAGGGAAGCAGAGCTCATTCACGGGCGATGGGCGATGGCAGCTGTCCTCGGTATCTTTGTTGGCCAAGCATGGAGTGGCATCCCATGGTTCGAAGCTGGAGCTGACCCAGGTGCCATTGCACCATTCTCATTCGGAACTCTTCTGGGAACCCAACTCCTCCTCATGGGTTGGGTTGAGAGCAAACGATGGGTTGATTTCTTCAACCCTGAATCACAATCAGTTGACTGGGCCACCCCATGGTCCAAAACTGCCGAGAACTTTGCTAATGCTACCGGAGAACAAGGTTATCCAGGTGGCAGATTCTTTGACCCATTGAGCTTTGCGGGCACGATTCAAAACGGAGTTTATGTCCCGGATACGGAGAAGCTTGATAGACTGAAGTTTGCTGAGATAAAGCATGCAAGATTAGCAATGGTGGCAATGCTAATTTTCTACTTTGAGGCAGGGCAAGGGAAAACACCACTAGGAGCTCTTGGCTTATAAGAAGTGATTGTGTAATGTAACATGTAAATTTGATCTATTTATTTAGAGAAATCCCAGATTTTATATATGGTACTTTCGGATCGAGGAAAGTCCATTGATGAACGAAAGTAATCACTGGTTGCTACTAGAAATGAATCGAGTAAAGTCCATTGAGGAACAAAAGTAATCATTTGTTGCTATTAGAAATGGATCAAGACGCCTAAGGGGCGTTTGGATTTGCATTTTACACTGAGTTATTAATGTTTGGATTGATAAATTGTTTTTCTTCGAATTAAAACAATGGATAGTAAGGTTTATATCAACTATAAGAAAACAATATATCAGAGGGTGAACTCAAATGTGCCTAATTACCCTACTATAACATCAACCAAAGAGGGCTTTCTTCCATCTTACGTAATCTATCTTCTTTTTTTCAAATGCATGCCCTTTTTGATCAATTTTCTATTCATTTGATTAACAATCAGAATTAGCGAAATACTCTTAGCAATCTTATCATCTAGTAGATTGAAATCACAGTATCCACAAAACTTGATATTGAAGACAATGTTCATACTCACTCAGTGAATCATTACAGAGAGTTCAAACCACAAAAAAGACATTAAACACCTTCGTTTACTGTGTATTTTTTTTCCACCTGATTATGTGATTTGGATTATTCAAAGTCAAATGATTCATTTCAAACGCACATCCAAATACCTGTGGAAAAGGTTGAGAACTCTAAATCTTAAGCAAACATTAATTGAGATTTCAGAAATCTTCTTATATTAACAAGAGAGATTGAAACAAGGAACCTACATTGCATTAGAAACATCGCGATAATCCTCCCATCAAAGATTACATTAAGAAGAGGGTCTTAGAAGAATCCATTGGATCGACTTGCTCATTACAGGTTATAATAGAAAAGCATGGAAAATGGCTCAAATAATGCAAAACTTCAATTCCGAGATGTTACATAAAACGAAAGAACTCAATCACTGCTACCCATGGCCATCAAGAACTCACCTTCACAGACCACCTCGCCTCCAACATATGCTTTCCCATCCATCTTAGCGATTCCAAAACGTTTTTGAAGTTTGGTGAGTGTCATTCTCATGACCAAAGTATCTCCGGCCACCACTGGTTTCCTGAACCTCACTTTGTCAATTCCAGCAAAGAAGAAACTGTCACGTGACCCTCCCACTTCTGGTTGCAGCATTACCAAACCACCAACTTGTGCCATTGCCTACAAACAAATATTCCGAAACATTTTTTAGTTTTTCAAATCAAGAAAAGAAAACTTCTTTGCTGATTTTTCTTTTTTCAAATGATTTTTCATCACTTAAACAAGAACAAAAAAAAAGACTAATTTTATATGCCAAACCCAAGCCTCCAACAATTGGAGCCATGCTCAAGCTTATATGAGCTACTTAGTCTAATCTTATACTATTATTTTCAACAACTCATTCCATTTCTGGGTTTTTGGGAAATGCCATGATGATAGTACAGGATCAGAGGTGACAATTTTAACTCATCTACTAACAATTGGGTCATTTTGGGTTATGTTTTGTTGCACAATAGTCCGAGATGGTTGGCTCACATTTATCAAGTTTACAAACTTGCAGAGATCTTTCTTGCATGCTCATAATGTGGGTTGCTATTTATCAACAGTGTTTGCCCAACTTTGGAAGAAAACGTAGGTTATGCATGTTGTAAAGTCAAAGAAAGAAGACAACGTGTTGTCGCGTGTTTCTTTTTGATTTCATATGGATTATATATGTATGTGGCCAAGAGTTGTGCAACAAGACTTATGCATGTGCAGGTGCATATATAAATAGGTGTTCATGAAGAGAGGAGAAAATCATCACAAAGAAGAGAGAGTTGATACGCATATCAATTGAGAGGCATTCTTTGTTAGGTTAAGAGAGTTTGTTCTTGTAAGGATTGAAAAAGAGTGTACAAGAAACTTAGACTTTATCCTAAAATCTAAGGGGCTTGGGTTTGGGTTTAACTCGTAGTGTACGATTTCTTGTACTAAGATCTTTTTCACTATAAGAATAAAGGAAACTCTTGGGGGTGGAAGTAGGCAGGGTTTTGTCGAACCACGTAAATCATCGTGTCTATCAGTTACTTTATATTGCTTTCTATTTCTCGCAAGTTTGTCTCAAACAATTATATCTTTGCTTCCACTCCTATGGGTGTGTTAGGCAAGTTTTCATAGCATGTTTTATCTTCAACTAATCAAATGAGTTAAGGTAAAATATTCAGCACAAAGGAAGGCAAATGGGTTGAGCGGGTCAAACAGGATGAAAGTTATCTGAAATGTATATGCATACAACCTCATAAATCACTTGGAACAGGTTATTTTCTACAAAACAGAAAGATCCTGATATAAAGTGCTTGTGGTTCGACCCAACCCTACCCAGACTATCCATTTTGAGCCAAACTTGTTACCCAAGTCACCCATTTTACCCCCACCCCCCCCCCCCCCTCCCCCCTCTCCTTCTTCTCATGAATTTTGACTAATTTGCTACATAGTAGCTGAGGGTGGAATAACACTCTGATTTTAATTGATTTAGTCATAGTTAACAACATCTATTATATAGATCTACAACTCTGTTAATTACCTCAATTGTAATATATACATGCATTTTGACTTTTGATAACACATTGGCTCATTTCAATCTGAAAATTATATAGTTAAAACTTTACATGAATGGTTTGTTTATCGAATTAAGAATTTATAGGTAGTCCTACAAGCATGGAAACAAAGGTGTTGATCAGTAGCATATAAATATAGTTGACTTAAATAGAAAGACCCTGTGTTATTATTGTCAAAAAAAGAAGTGCCCTAAAACTACTACTGTATTACTTTTCTTTTCAGACCACTAGTGGGTTTTGCCAGAAGAAAAAGATGCCCCAAAAATAGTGATTATCTATATAGACCACTTAGTTGTTTATCCATTCATTTTAAACAAGAATCAGCTTGAATTATGAACAATAATCTGAATATAAAAATCACAAAGCAACTATATATACAGGCCCAACACCCAAAAAACAGATACCCCATTATAAATTATAAATAAGATGTAAACTAGAACAGGAACTTTAAAAGTGTACCTCAACCATAAGAACACCAGGCATAATTGGTCTGTCAGGAAAGTGACCAGGGAAAAAGTTATCGTTGATAGTCACATTCTTGATCCCAACTGCTGAAACTCCTGGATTGTACTCAATCACCCTGTCCACCAAAAGAAATGGAAATCTGCCAACAACAACAAAAACACAAATCAGAAATTAAACAATACATATCATAATTTGTACAAAAAGTTAAAATCTTTATTACAGAAAAAACATGAATACTACAAAAACACAACCCCGAATCAGAAATTAGACATTATACAGTATAATTTGCACATAATGTTCAAATCTTTTTAAGGAAAAAGCATGAACACTACACAAAACAACCCCAAATCAGAAATCAAACTTTACATACAATAATCTGTAGATAAAGTTCAGAATATCTTACACAAAATACATGGGCACGACAAAAAACAAGCAAACAAAGAAACCCCATATTAGAATTCAGAAATCAAACAATAGATCATAACTTTTAACAGAAGTTCAAAACATTAGTAATGAACAACCATGGAAACTAAAACAAACAATCAAAAAGCGATACCCAATCATGAATCAAACAACGCATCATAATTCCAACCAAAAGTTCAAAACTTCAGTGAAGAAAAAAATGGGAAGAGAAAAACAAAACCAAATCAGAAATCAAGAAAAGAGAACAGACCTGTGGGGCAAAATCTCACGAATCTGATTGATATCAACAACCGTAGGATATGCAGGAAACCCTGAAGACAAAATTAGAAACTCAAGCCATTAAACACATAAAAACCATCAGAAAAAAATAATAATTGGGTTTTTAAAATTAAAAACATACTGAGTTCAATTGGAGTTTCATCTTTTGAACTACTATCACTTGCAGCTGAAGTACAATTGACAACTAAACTTGTTTTCAATTTGGACCTAGAGATTCTTGGAATCGATAATCGATTGAGTGAAAGAGTTTGAGGGGTTCGATTGGAGATTTGGGACTGAGAATTGAGTGGCGATATGATAGATTGAGAGAGTGTTGAAGAAGCCATTGAAGAAAAATGCACTTAGGGTTTTGAAATTTGGGGTATTTGTGGAGGAAGTAGTTTGACTGATGTCGATATTTCCGATGTGGCGGAGGGTGGCGGTTAGTTCGGTGGTTAGGAGTGAAGATGACGGAGATACCAAAGTGCGTGTGTTGTGTTTGGACTTTGGAGTGTTCACTTTGTAAGTAGGAGTTGGTAGTTGACGTCATTCGGGTCGGGTAAGTTTGAAATTGAGTGAACCTTGGTTGAACAGAACACTTGACATTAGTCAATTAGGTGGGGGGTTATTTTGTATTTTATTTTTATTTTTCGTACATATTATCAGCTTGATCAACTGATTTAAAGAAACTACAAGATGCTGATTTATTAAGAAGTGAGTATCCAATTAAAAGGTTCGAATCTTGGAAGAGGCCTGATCGTAACTTTATAAATAATTAGTTTCTAAATTTGTGTATATACGCAGTGATATAAATAAATATGTATTTTTTAAAAATAAATAGATAAATTTCTATCTTTGTACAAATGTGATGGTATAATTAATATATTAAGTCAAATTTAATAAATAAAATTTTAAATTTTAAAATATAAAAAGACAAACTCTGAAAAAACTAGTTATATATTCTAAAACTTTACATTAAGATTAATTTTTTTTAATTTTTTTTTTCATCATACCTTACAAGTGTACAACTACAAAAAAACATTTTTTTTATCAAATTACAACATATAACTACATTGTCATATAGAAGTTCCGATTGCCTCGTAGTTCTAGTGAATGTATGATTTATAATGACGAGTGTCCTTATTTCTTTGAACCAATAACATTTCAAGTCGTATTTAAGTAGCTATGTTGTTTTCTTATTCGAACAAAGTTGTGTTCAATAACAAAAATACAACCTTTAATCACTATGTATAACTCACATACCGTCATCACTTCACAATAAATAATAAAATGTCAAAAAAGATAATTGTTTACAAAACATGTATATAGATAATAGATAAATGTCAACGAGACAATACAATGATAAAAATAAATGTTAAATATAAGTAGGTAATATTATTCTTAAATATATAAGGATTACGATTGGTATTAAATTTAAATTATAACAAAAAATTGAAGATTTTGATAGTTAGACTTCATATATTATAACTAATCGTTTATTAGTTAGTCATTAATTATCTTTTAATAGTTTAAAGTATAAGGTTTTATTTTTAAAATGAACTGAAACAAAGGGATCTAATTGATCAATTAAACTTTAATTTGAAAAGATGATGTCATTATGTGCTAAATTTTAGCCTATTTGATCAAATTAAAGAATTTTATTGGTTAATTGAATATTTGATGATATCATAATCCGATCTTTATGGAAATTAAAGATTAACTAGTTTAATAGAGATTAAACTTTAAGAATTTAAGTGTAAATATTGTATAACTTGAAGAACAAGTTGAGGTTATTTATAAATAGAGAACCTTACACAAAATATTAAGCTAATTAACAACCCTAATTCTCCCTCTCTCCCAAATTGTCTCCGTCCTCCATCTTTTAGCCAAAATCGGCCCAAACCCCAAGGGGCTTCTCGGTTCGTAATTTGATCGCGAACCTACTCGGTTATTAAATGTTTTAGATTACACTTTGAGTCTACCACTCATTCGACTATAAATTACTGGTGGATACCTAACGTGTCCTCAAGGTTGTCGATTTCAAGGAAGAACATAAGGAGAAGATTAAAGTTTTAAGATTAGATTATACTAAGCAATCACAAGTAAGTAATACTAAACCTAACTTTGTTTAGTTTAGTAATTGTTTACATGTTTTATTAAATGTATTATGATCTTGGATAAATGCTTGATAACCAATATGATTGGTTATCCTAACATTTTCACATAACTTGTTGTAATCAAGTAGATGTTACTTTAATAAAATTGAATTTGTTTCTTGTTTGCTTCTCTTTACAAATTTTTTAAATCTTCATCTGTCGTACCTTTCTTGCAAAATTGATTTAACCATATAATTTGTTGAGGATTTAGACAACGTGCGTAAACAGTTTTTTTCGTGTTTGATCCAAAACAAGGTATATTTTGGTCATACCAAAATCGATCCAAGGGTTTATGAAACTCTTGTGATTTTCTATTTTAGGTAAATGTTATATGATACCTTAACTAAAATTATACCTTCAATCGTTGATTAAGGTTTAAATCGTTTAAGCCGAATTTTACAATTAAAGTTTCTTGTTTTGAGTTAAAAAGGAATTATACTAGTTTTTGGTATGCCCAAATTGATATTGGGGTTTATGAAACCCCTAGTTAAATCGATTTTAGGCTATTGTTAGGGTATATGGTATCCAAACCAAATCTAAAGTAATTAGTATTAACTGAGCAAGAAAAAATCAACACTAAGTGTTTGAACTAACCCTTGTGTTTGTCGATTTTAGCTAGGTTTTAGGAACCCTTAAAAAATCAATTTTTACCCATTAATATCATCAACTTAAGGTTTATGAAACACTTGGCATAATTTAATTTTTTAAGGCTTTGTGGAATCCTTTGCAAAATCAATTTTGGGATCCTGTAACCCCTTGGATTTATCGATTTTTGCAAGGGTTTGTGAAACCCTCTGCAAGATCGATATTAGGGTTGTTGAGCCCAAAGAAAATGGTTTTTGATAATTACAAGAATTGTTAGTTAAATTGAGTTACGGTTTATAAACATGTCCTTCGCCATGAACGGAAGTAGTTTGTGCTCGAGACCCCTCTTGGTCCCACCCCACCAAACATTGCAATTGCGACCATTAGAAATGCCCATACTAAGCATGTGAACGAGTTGCTTGATGTACAATGTTTGATGCTTGCAACCATACCCAATCTCCAAGTTAACGACATGGAGACTATGACGTTTGATTTGATCTACCTACACATATATATGATTTTCAGAATTCTTGATTTTGTTTTCTATTATGCGCAAAAACTAAATTTTACGCTTAATGTTTCAATTTTTGTTTTGTGCCACATTTCATATTGCTAAACTAAATTAGGTATGTCAATACAATTAGACTAACAGATGATATATATATCATTGTGCTCTCGTATTGCAGCAGGTAAATATATTATTTCATTTTCAAATATAAAATGATTATTTACATAAAATTGCATATGTCTATTGCTTAAAAGTTATAATTGTTTAACTATATATAGTTATTTACTTGAGATTACGCGATATTACACATATAATGTTTAGTAATGGAGACATTAATGTAAAGACACCTAAATTTTTATTCCAAAAAATGAAAGAAAAAAAAATTTCGTCGAAAGTATATTATGTGAGATGTCTAATTGAAGAGAAAAAATGTTGATTTTTATGGTGTAATTTTTATAGTTTTCTGACTAACTGTTTTTGAGATATTTAATTTTAAAGAATGTGAGGGAAAAGTGTGTAGATGATATAAAGTTTGAAGTTCGAAAATATACAATGTTTGAATCAGGTAGGAGTAATTTAGATATTTTTGATACTTTTTTTAAAGTAAAGATGGTAATGTATAATTAAATGATATATAATTAAACAGTTATAACTTTAAACAATAAATATTTACATATTTTATTTAAATAATCATTTTATATTTGAAAATAAAATAATATAATTATTTATTATAATATGATGTGCGGGCACTATGCTATTAAGGGAGTATACACGTATTGATGATCTTTTTTAAAAATTGATGTTTTTTTATATTACGCAAAAAGAAGATTGAATTTTTATGGGTAATATTTAGTGCTTGATTTTGTGCGTAATGCCCTACACACCTTAAGAAAATGAAGATGCGGTAAAATAGTGGAAGGTTTACAATTTTCGGAGACACGTGGCTCACAGTGTTTGGAAAGAAATACTAGATGAATAGCATGACTGAAAATGTATCAAATCAAAGGTATGGCCTCGCAAATTATTCACCACTCGTATTTCTCATTGTTGACCCTCATATTACCCAAACTAGCCCTCGCTATAAAAGAAAAATACTATACTTGCAAACAATTCTTTAATTAATATTATGAAAAACTTTAGCTGATGATCTTTCAAATCCACGTTTTTCCAAATATCTGTAATATAATTTTTAACGTATTACAAAATATTAATTTCAATCTTGCTTGATGAAACACATTTTAAAAAAAAACTTATAATATCATATTAAGTTAGACATATTGTTTCGAAAAATTTATAAGCTAATTCAACCGTTTAAGATTCGATAAATTAACAGTTGTTATTTTCTTTAACGTGGTATAATACTGAATATCAAAAGGTTCTATAGGTAACGTAATTTTTTATTTTCTTATAGAATTACTTCACGCAAGATATTTAATAAAATCACATGCTTTACTTATCTTTTATGAAGATTTATTGTAGGAACATTGATTGATTGTTAGTACCGTTCACTTAGATACAACTGACCTAAATTATAATATTTAAAGACTAATTAATTAAAAAGATTATTCACTGTAACAATTCAAAAACAAAAGGGAAAAAGGGTACTTTTGTCAACAAAAAAATATATTCTTCTTTGTCCTTTTAATGGATCTTCGGCCGTTAAAAGTGCAAAAAGTTAGAAAGGTTTGTTACTAGAAAGAAAATTTCCTTATAACAAACTCATGGATGAAACTTTCAAAGGTTTTATCTATTTTTCTTCTATTTTTTAACATAAAAAGGTCATGTGTAAGAAATAAAATAAAACCCATATAAACTTCTTTTTGGCAGCATCAAACTCTTAAGGGATCATATTTTTTTCATGGTTTCTCTGCTAACTTTTTTTATATTTTTCACACGATTTCTCTGTGAGTGTGTGTTTATTGATTTGTCTCTCTCCAGCTATTATGGCGTGAGGCCATATAAGTAAGCCGGTATGTACACTATACATTAACACATACATACTCTATGTGTATTAGTGTATACAATATTTTCTTCATCTTTGCATGCTTCACCAAACTCTAAGATTGAAAAATGATAAAAATGGGATTCTTGATTGTTTCCCAGAATGAAAGTTTGGAACTTTGATGTGGGATTTTGATTTTTAGGTGTTTCTTGATTTGGGTCTCTTTCTGTTTTTGTTGTTGTACAATTTTTGTTTGATTGAATTGAAGATGGTTGAGAAAATTGAGATTGCTAATGAGAATATGAAAGATGACGATGAGCTTGAAATGTTGTTGGGTGAGATCCCTCATGTAACATCATCACTAATCACCCATCATCATCATTTGTCACATGTTAATGATAATGATGTTTATGAATCTTATAACCCTATTGTATCTCAAACTATGAATTATCGTATGATGTATGGTATGTATCATGATACCCCATCATCTAGTTACAAGAAGAATACATGTATTTTGCCTTCTAGTGCAAGTTCTAGTCCTCAATCTAATGGATATTTTTCAAGCTTTTTTTCTAAAGGACTAGATGATCCCACCTCCAAACCCCATAGGCTTTACAGAAGTTACAGTTCCACTTTGCCAAATTTGTGTTTTGGGAAAAAAATTGATGAGAATTTAGGAACGACAAATTCAATCAATTTTAGCAAACACTTTTCGGATTATGGTGTCATTCAATCTAAGTCGTCTAGGAACCCAGCTTTTAGTAGCGAAATCAGTCCCTCTTTCGGGTTTCAACAATCTCGTGGCATACAGAACCTTGAAACTTTGTACTCTCAATCGAATTTTAATAGGAATGTGTTAAATATCCGGTATCCTGCAAGCTGCCAGATGGGAATTCCAACTTTAGATTTAGCTTTTTCTAATAATATACATTGTTCACGACGAAATGGGATGCTAGAAGCTAGTGAGGATAGTTTGATTAATCAAGGTCATGAAAATGTAAATCATGTGCGAAATGGAGGTTATAGAGGACAAAACAAGAAAAGCAATCACTCCCAGTTCGCGAGTGCTTGTGAAAATGGTAGAATATCAAATGGAAACAAGTCTTCTTCGAGACCCATAAAATGTAACACCTTAGCTGATGTCAAAGGGTACATATATATGTTTGCTAAAGAGCAAAATGGGTGTCGGTATATACAATCTGTTTTCGACGAGGACAATCAAGAACATGTAGAGATGGTATTTAATGAGACAATTGGGCATGTGAACGAGCTCATGGTTAATCCGTTTGGGAACTACCTTATGCAAAAACTTTTGGAAGTTTGCAATGAAGAACTAAGGATGTATATTCTAATGGAGGTTACTCGTGAGCCAAGGGAACTTGTTCATATTTCTTTGAATCCTCACGGGTAAGTTTCTTCTTCTTACAGAAATTTGTTAACGTGTACTAATTAGAAGCGTACTTATATAAAAAATTGTGTTCGTAAAAGGACACGGGCGGTGCAGAAGCTTATAGAGACTCTCAAGACAAGAAAACAGATCAAAATGGTTATCTCTGCACTTGAACCAGGATTACTCGCTCTAATTAAGGATCTCAATGGCAACCATGTTATTCAACGATGTTTGCAGTGCCTTAGCAATGAAGATAATAAGGTTTGACATCAGCTTTAATAAATACATTAGCCTTATTTTTCTTATTTAGGTGCTAGCTCTACAAAATTAAGTGAGATATATATGGACCTGTTGATTTTTAAGCTTTTGGGGTGATCAGGAATACAAGAAATAATATTTTGGTTGAAGGTTTAGGATTTGATGCTAAACATAACTATCTTTAATATTTTAAACTATCTATTATTGCATATATGTAATGTAACATTATACTAATATTCTAAGTAAGTAAGAACTATGAAGATACTACCTTCATTTTGTGGTTTGTATCCAGGCATGTGTATGCATACACATGCATAAATGTACCTTGGAACCTTTGAACTTTTAGCATTGGTGAATAGTTATATACACATATCATGCACCAGAATCGTGATACTAATGTTCCGCCTTTTAGAAACATAGTTCATACATTCATGTATGAATCGGGACCTAAAAGTTAGCCCTTTGCATTGGACTCTTGAGGTCAAATAGATTAATTCTCAACTTCAAAATTATTTCACGAAAGAACTAGTTAGTTAATTATGTTTTAACTCTTTTGTATCTGTGTTTGTTAACATTGATTCTGATCCAATATTCAAATGATTTTCAGATCCAAATATCAATAATTTATATTGGACTTGTCTCCTAATTTGTTGCAAGTGCATACCATGAATTTTATTTGGTAGCATTCTTTATCGTAAGAAAATAATAATATAAGAGTACATTGTTATCTAATCGTATCACTTGAATTTAAGATAAGACTGGTATGTTGGCAAAATTGTACCTGTGGAAACTATATATGACACTAAGTGTAATCTATATATGTTCGATCACTTGATTGCATACGACCATAGTAGAACTTGAAAGAGACGGGTCTTTTTGATAAGGCTTTACTGATCTCTTTGTTTTTTTATGGCAGTTCATTTTCGAAGCAGCTGCGAAGTTTTGTGTTGACATTGCTACTCATCAACATGGTTGTTGTGTACTGCAAAGATGCATAAATCACTCATCAGGCAAGCACCAAGAGCGCTTAGTACTAGAAATTTCTTCAAACGGGCTTCTTCTAGCTCAAGATTCATTTGGGTATGCTGATAATTATCAATTTTGTTGAGAAATTTATTTTCTTCATATTACAATGTTTAAATTCCTTATAATCATTTTCATGCATGTTTTATGTAGAAACTATGTTGTACAATCTATATTGGAGTTACAAATCCCTTCCGCAATATCAATGTTGATCACTCAGTTTGAAGGAAATTATGTCCATCTAGCAACACAAAAATTCAGTAGCCATGTCGTTGAAAAGTGCTTATTGGTACTAGATGACCATGCCAGGACAACAATCATCCGTGAGCTGCTCTCTGCTACTCATTTTGAACAGTTGCTTCAAGATCCGCATGCCAATTATGTTATCCAAACCGCCCTCTGTGTTGCCGAGGTTTGGATCTCTTTCTAGTATTCATTAGTCCAGTCTAGATATAGGAAACCATTTGAGTAACGGGTTAAACTGGTTTCAGATTCGAATGAGTAATTTTTATGAGTCAGTTGGGTTGACTAGAAACACTTATCGAAAACTTTTGAATTCTTATAAACAATTAGTACCAAAAAATAATTATTTCCGTATAAATTAAAACCTTTGTATTAAATGATTTAGGACTTTTATCACGTTTGAACTACGGCCCGTCGACATCTTTGGCATGTATTTTCACTTACATCTTTTTAAAAAAAAAGGTGAAATGTTAGACAAATCAATAGATTCATATATAAGTGGGTGGAAATTATTACATTTACTCTAGTCGGTTAAATAACATTATCTAGTTTTCTAACAGGGTTCTCTTCGTAAGTTGTTGGTGAAAGCAATTGAATCACACAAGGCAATCTCAAGAAACAGCCCGTATTCAAAGCGGATTTTCTCTCACAAGCTTCTGAAGAAGTGACTATATATGTCATAATGTTGTTGTTTCTTGTGTTCATTACCAATTTTTTTCTCATTCACGATGGCCCTAAATTATCTTTGAGAACCAGATAATTTGACATTGCTCGCGTGTTCAATAACCAATTATGTTGTTCTTTTGATGGCTGTGATGGGCTTTGTCATTTTGTTTTGCTGATTACAAACGTCTTAGAAACTTAGAAAACATTTTTGACTCGGAGTTTCTTAAAGTTGTGCCGTATCTTGTTATTAATGTAACTTTCATTTCATGACATTTATTATCATGTGTGTATGTTCGTTTCATGCACGTTTCAATTATTTAAGAGTATTTTGGCCATTTCATAATTTAAATACGAGGCCTTGCATCATGCTTATATGCTACAACTATTCTAAGGGATTTGTTAGGATCGGATAACCATCATTGTGATGTGATTTTCGTTTGGTTTTGTTTGAAATATTGGGGAAACAAAAGGAGGGAATTTGGTTAGGAAGAAGTTGTGGGTCGAATTATAAACTGAGTTTTATTAGGGTGTGTTTCATTTTGCTAGGTTTGTATAGAGGGTCAAAGTTGCGTTTACCAAAAGTTGGAAGGAAGAAAGTTTTTATCTACTTTAGGACATAAATATAGACCATGATCACTTTTTTAGGAAAATTATATGGCGATTGAAAACAATGGATGATGACTTCAAACTAAATTGACTCTATCATATTAATTATTGGTGAAATGGATACATCAGTTATTAAAATAGTCTTATCTAAGAAACTCTAATAGAATCTATTTTTTATATAAATGGTCGTTTCGACGATATATTAAGTTCAAAATTCGATTGTTTTTCTTCTTCTCATATAAGTGATCATAAGTTGGTTACTCCAACTACAGTAGGGATGGATGAGTTCAGGATGAAATCGGTATCGAATCGTTTGGTCTTAGTTTTCTTTTTAGCTCTAAAGTGAGTACCGAATACCAGACCGTTCGAAGCGGTATGGTACCGGTGTGGCATCTGTACCGGTGCGGTAAAAGCGGTAACATACCCGGTTTGGTAATTAAAATATAATAAAAAAGAATATCTAAATCGTATATGAATGAATTATTGTGTACGTATCTTTTATTCGATAAAAATCAAAGGCAATAATTATCAATGTATCTCAAATAAATAAAGTTCATCATTTAATATAGAAGGACAATGACAAAGAACAATGTATATATACGAAAACGTTGTTTTGTACCATGTTATGTGATTTTGTAATGACACAAAGTCATGTGCAAGCAGTACGCTCGGACTTCGATTTAACTAGAGTGCTAAAACGTGAATTTTTCTGTCAAAAAGTACTAGCTAATGTTTTATAAAATTTCAATTGTATTCATACGTGATAGTCAACTATATTTTTTTAATCACCAAAAAATATTATTTTGTGTTCATATACACATAATATGATCACGAAAATAATGTTTTACTTACTAATGTTTTTTTCCAAATAAACTTTATAAAATATAAAAAAGAAACAAACGACCGATAGCAAAGGAAAACATATATATTTCGGATAGGTTACCAGAACTGAAAAAGTAAGAAAATACTAGTACCGAACTGGAAGTATTGATTTTCTTTTTGGTCGAAAGTAAATAGTGAATATTGAATATCAAAGTATCTAAAATCGGTTAATACTGATTCGGTACGGTACCGATACGAAAACATAAATATGGTACATATCCTTACCCCTAAACTACAGTGACTAGAATGAGACATAATTACAAGAAAGTGCAACGATAAAGCTGGCTGAAAATGAAGTCAAATGAATGACCATAAATCCATAATATTGCTAGATGAGTAAAAGTTCAGATCTTTATATCTAATCTGTTCTCTAATGCATCTTATTTTACTAATAATTTTAAATTTTAAATTTTAAATTTAGACTCAACTATGAGAATAATTAAATTACCCTAAATAATTGTTACAATACTCAAATCATCTCGACAATTATTCTCACTAAAAAAAAAATGACAACTTACTATTATTAAGATACTTAAAAGAGAAATGCCAATTAAAACATACTTAAAAAATTAACTAACTTTAAACGAATATCTAAAATTTTTAATTTAAATAAAGTATAATTACGTATATTAATTATTATTTAATTGTAGTAATAATCATAAACATAATACTATGTTAAAATGCTAACCGAATTAAAACTCCAACTCAAATCAAATATAAAAAACTAATTAGTTCAAAATTTATCTCTTAACATAAATAAATAAAATCTCCACCTACTATTTTACGTTAGCCTAATTCTAGTTACAGTAACGTTTACACAAATGCCTTAAATTACAACCTATTGATGATCAAGTTTTTATTATCATACATAATGATACTAAATCCTAATTCGTAAACCGATGAAAACAGCACACCTTTATTCTCCATTGTGTAGTATGATTGAGCATTATCACAGAACAAGTTTAGTGCTTCAAACATTTGGGTGTTGTAATGGTAGCGATCACAATACCAATGGTGGCCAACAAGCATTTGTACGAATTGTGATATTTGTGGTATGTCAAAATAGACGTATTTTAAAGAGAGTTGATTATATATGCACGTGATATAATTTTAGTTTTTCTTTCGGTGATTTTGGCTATAAAGAACTTTTTTTTTTATAGGATATTGGTGATAGTTATAACATGAGCGAGGGAGGGATCAAAATTACAACGATACAATTAAACTCTGTTAAAGACACGGTAACAATATTGTTACCCTAAGCTTAGAATTGCTTCAAACATCATATACCGTGGTAGTACGTATGTATTTACATTTTTTCAATAATTTAACCTTCCATAATTTTCCCGAAGCCCATAATTCTACGTTAAAGTATGTTTTTTTAGTGGAAAATATTTCAAACTATATATTCTCTAATAAATAAATATATAATATATAATATAATACTGTAATTAAATTGAATAAAAAACAGCAAATCACATGACCTACCGTGACCACTGAAAGTTCACAAGAGCCACTACTTGGCTGCCATTAGGTCCCACATCGCCACGTCGAAAATTAAAGAGCACACGTGGCACAATCATACGATGGAAACAGATCGTATATCGTCCGTCTCCCTCGTCCACCAATTTTTTTTTGATACTCTCTTTCCCCTTGTTTATTTTGATCTCCTCTGCCACGTGTCACCCCCATCAACGCCCCCCCTTATTTTCCCCACCCAAATTATTATTATTATTTTATTTTTTTCATCTCTCTCCGGAACCTACGAGATTTGTTTCTGTGGATCCAAAAATTAGGGTTTGTAATTTCAGCTGCTGTGTTTACTTTGACTTTCTGGTAGAATTACTCGAACTTATGTTATTTGCTTTTGTTTAATTTGAATTTTGTTTGCGACCTATGAATCCAGATATGGTTTTTAATTAGTATGTGTTGTTATAGTTGATGCAAAGAATTTATTATTTTAGGTTTTTATGCTATAACTTAGTTTGTCTAATTTTAATTATGTATTGATGATTTACTTGAAATTATGTTTATTTGTTTTTGTTCGAAATTGTTTGCGAGCTATGAATCCAGATATTGTTTTTAATTAATTTGTTATTATAGTTGATGCAAATAACTATCTTTATGCTATATGTATTAATGCTATTTATTTCTTATTATTTTTGTTTTTAATTACTTTTCAGGTGTGAAGTACTCTTGTTTGGTTGGATTATTGATATTTTAAAACAGAGGTAATCCACGGTTTATCAAGTTTGTTATTTGTTTGTTATTTTGGCGAAGTATGAAGGTGGATCGGTTTGCGGGGTGTATTAATAGTGCTGGATAGAATTAGAAGGAATGTCAGACTTGTCTATTTATGAGGTAATTTATTTTGATTTTTCATGTACTTGTGATATATTGTTATGCTGAGTAATTTGTGTTCCTAAGTGATTAAAGTTCTAATTAGTGACGAAGACTTGTGAACTGTGGTTAGCTAGTAATATGTCATGTTTGTATCTTATAACAATTGTATGTTTTCTAAAGTATTTGGGTCTTGTATACATGCATTTGATCGATGAATGTATTCATTTCTGAATGGAAAATGTTCCGGGAAGTTGGATCACAAGTACCGACATGCATGACATTTATGTGCAACGGTCCCTTGAATTGTTAGTTTTGCTGGCCAAGAGTTTCTTACCTTTCTATATTCATGGAATGGAATGTTCTTCAGTCTTCTTTAAAATGAAACCAACGTGTAGCCTAGTTGGTTCTGAAGATTGGGCCATTAGGAAGTATTCTGGGTTCAGTAGTCGAGCCAAAGAGGAACATTAATTATCTGAAAAGCTCCTTGGTAAGACTGGATCTGATTCAGCCACCATCTGAACATGCCACTATGTGAGCTTGATTTACCTACCACATGGTGGGCCTGGGGTGGTCTGGCGTAGGCCAGTTGTGGTTGCCAGAAGATCAACTTTTCAGCCACAGATAATGCATTAGAGATGGCTATCCTTGACTCTTGAGCCTTTGAGGGGACTCCATTGAGACCTTTTATCCTTCCTTGAAACAAGGGAAGTACAGTATCAAAAATCAAAAATTCATGATATAAGAAATAGATAAGATTTAGAAATGCATTTCCTAGCGGTTACCACTTTCAAGCAGTACGTAAAAGGGGGATAGTTTTCTCGTTAGGAGCTGGCTTTGTTTTCATAAACTTTTAGAACATGACATGAATACAACTAGCAAAGCTTTGATTCGGAGATACGTTTTTTATACTTGAGAATATTTTTTTAGCTTGAAAAGAGTAAAAAAAGAAAAAAAAAAAGCACGTCAACTGTATGTAGGTGCTTTTGTATAGTCTAAAGATGTGGCAGCTAAACTTTTGTATCTGGTGTAACAGCTTGATGATATCATCTGGGATGACCTTGAACGTAATGGTGATCATATAGTGCCACATCCTAGTAATGATCATGGTAGTGAAGATAAATGTGAGGGTCGCAACAGTAAGAAGCCTCGACCTGAAGTAACACCTCCTCAAAGCAATGAGGGCAACATCTATGCTTCTGGTGGTGTGTCTCAAGAAAGAGACTCTGAGACCTTAAATAAAGAAATGAACATGATGGAAACAGACTCATGGTCTCATACACCTAATGGTGTATTCACCGCTACTGGTGATGGTGACTCAGCAAAAGACATGCCTAGTATACAATCTGGTGATACTAAACTATGTACAGATGAAGGAATCCTAAAAGATACTCGTGGTGCAGTTGATAGTACCTCGTACAGTTACCCTACAAGTCACATCACCCAATCAGATAATCTTAACTTATTCTCGAACGATGGTGATGGTAAAGAATCTAATGATCTATTATATTATGGTTGGCCTGATATCGGAAACTTCGAGGATGTGGACACGATGTTAAGGTACTCCTCACATAAAATGTTTGTTCACGTTTTTTTCAATGTTAAGAAAGTAACGTATCATTTTCCCATTGTTATGGCGAACTATAGATTTATACGTATTATTTGTGTGTGCAGCAATTGTGATTCGTCATTTGGACTAGGGGTAACAGGCAATGATGATGAATTGGTCTGGTTTACATCTGAAGATCCGGATGGAGGTTATGAAGAAGCCATGAAGATGGATCTTAAGTTTCCCTGTTCACAGCCAAGTGGTTTATCAAATGTATCACAAGATCACGAACCTCAAGAAATTGGTAACAAAAGTTTAGGCCACAATTCTGTTGGCTACATGCAGAGTACTTATCTGCATCAAGCTCATGATAATGCTCCAATGCAAACGACAGGTGGCTTGCTGATCACAGATATCAAATCTGAAACTAAGGGTCCCACATCTCCTTCCCGAAAGGAATCTTCGAATGCATTTCAGCCTTCATTTAGTGGAAACCAAAAACAAAGGAGTGTAATGTTTCAGGCTTCAAGAAGTGATATGGGTTCATCCGAAAAGCAATTCAGTAAGGAAAATAAGATTGGAAGTCAAAGTGATATAGATGAAATCAGGAAAGGAGCTTCAGCAGATTTAGATTCATTAAATGTACGAGAAGGTTCTTCCATTAGCTCAGAGTTGGACGAAATTTCTATAGAAGCTTCTAGTTTTCGCCAGCTCCAACAGGTTATGGAACAGGTAGGATGACTTTTGACTTTGACGACTTTATGAAGTTTAATACTATCATGATGTAACCGGACATGATATTTCATGTTGGGGGCCCGTGATAGTTTGTAAACATAGCACACAATTTGTTTATATTTTCTGTTATTTAATTGCTATTTTTTAAGCTGTGGGTTCTAAACCTTTGTACTTTTTCAGTTGGATTTGAGGACTAAGTTATGCATAAGGGATAGTTTGTATCGTTTGGCTAGAAGTGCAGAACAACGACACAACTATGTCGGCATGAGTGACAGCACTACAAACTGTGGAGCTACTACGGGCCCCTTAATGGCCGAAGGGACCAACAAGTATGTTTTCTTTCTCTATCTCAATATTGTAAGGGATAGCATACATGTATACATACATAATTTGGTGGAAAAAAGTTGATAACCGGCAACTCCAACCGGCCCACAATTGGCTGCCTATTCATAATGTGGGGGGCATACCTAACTCACTCAGCGGTTGTGGCTATGGGGGTGTCAGGGTTTGAACCCCTGGCCGTCTGCTTATTTGGTGGCAAAGATGCCCCCACCTATTACCAACTGAGCTACGCGCCATTGACTGTATACATACATAATATGTGTGTGTGTGTATTTTAATTGTATGATGGTCACAATGGGCTTCTTTTTCTTCTTCACTTTTATTCCTTACATTTGTACACTTATACATTACAATTCGTGTAAGATTGCATGCAAAATTCCTTTTTCTGAAATTTTAACGTTTTGTTTCAGATACACTGGCCTTATGGATATGGAAACCGATACAAACCCCATAGATCGAACAATAGCGCATTTATTGTTTCATAGGCCTTCAGACTCATCTAACAGACCTACTCATGTACCTCTCAAACCAAATGTGAAGGTATGATGCAACAAAGCCCTTTTCTCAGAGCTAGAGTGGCTATTTTAATCCATTTAATTTCTAATGGAGCGACTTATATTACTCGGTATGTGACTATGTGTTATCTTGAATGGGTCAATTGGGTAAAATAAACACCTGATTAAAAAGAATAGTGACAAATGAGTCAAAGTGCAACCAAAGTGTAGTTACAATGCATACAGCTTTGTAGATATCAATGTTAAAATGAACGCCAAAATGTGAGCTTTCTAGATATAAATGTTAAAATGAATGCTAAAATGTGTTTCCTAACACTTTCAAGGGATAAAATTAGTAACTTTTAGCTAGAAAGAAAAAGGTCAAAGGGGGTAAAAGTTAACCTAAAAAGGAAACAAAAGAAATGGGTCGAAAGTTGCCCATAATGTCGTCTTAATGTATATGATTTTCTGAATCGCTTTATGATATCAATTTGGATTGCTTTTTGTAGTCATACATTTATATTTACATTTACATTTAATGCATATACTACTAATAAATAATGAAAGTTGATAAATTGTTTGCGGGTCAATCTAAACCTACCGACACTAAAAACTACGTGTTACGACCCGAATCTGTTTTGACCTTTGACACAACCAGCGGACCCACCCATTTCGCCACCACGATTCTTGTTCAATTAAATCCATTGAACTGTAACCTAATGATTATCCCGTGTACAATTTGCCAGGTTCATGGAGCAACAACGGGTCCATCAATGGTGGCTGATAAACTATCTTGTCAGGATGTGGAAAATGAATCCGATGACAAGATTTCAAGCACTGGAAAAAACTAACTTGTCAGTTAGGCAAGCATGCTAGATCTTAAAGTGACTTTTATTTTATCATGTGCAGATATAATCTATAAATTTATGAGAGTCCGTATATGGGCTCATAAGCTTGTTTAATGGTAGTGGATCTCGGGGTGTTAGTATTTATTGGTGTCCATCCTTGTGTATCTTCATCGTTTTGACCGTGTAGTGATAATCAGCTGTATCTAGTTCTCATGGTGGCCCAATTTTCACCTAAAATTCGTCCATAAATGTTTATATGGTGTGTCATTTTGATTCCTAAATACTTCCGATACTGCTTCTAGTTCCATAGTTGTTATTTTTAATGTGAAAGTACCTCATCGGTTGTCATTCTGCATGCTTAATGTGATGCAGTAGTTGATAAGCTACCATATTTTGGATTGTTCATTTCATACCTCTAATTTATAGAGGACTCCCAACATCACTTTTGATTCTCTAAAAAGTTTATAATACTTAATTAATTAAATATAATCATAATGATTAATACAATATTGTATTATTATAACAAATAATCTGATTTTAGTAGATTTTATTTAAAAAAGATAATTTATTCGGTAGGGAGACATATTTACGACTTTCTACCCCTTTATTACAAAATTTAGTGGGCATATATATATATATATATTCAACTCATAAACCTATGTCTTTTTATTACAAGCTATGCGATATATATACCTTTTTCATTATGGTCATGAAAAAGTCGATTACCCTTTTTAAGTTTTGGTACGTTTTCAATCAATTCAATTTATTTATTTATTTATTTTTTTTTAACAGCTGACAGATATAAATATATAGAAAAAAGCAACTAGCAAGGTGTTAGAAGTTAAAAAGTATAAACATTCTAGAAAAAAACAAAAACAACACATCCTAGCTACTTCTAAATAATATATATCTGATTTTAATGCCTCAATTTTTACCTATAAATATGACCAATTATGTATCAATTCAATTCAAGCATATCAATTAAATACATTTATCTCTTATTCTACACAATTGTCGCTCTTTACATATCAATTCAAATACATCAATTTAACCATTTAAATAAATTAATTATACCTATCTTATTTTAACTAAATAAATTATACTCTTTTTAATTTGTTTGAATTTTAATGTATTTTACTCTTTTTTAGTTAATATAATATTTAATTTTATTTAAACACATCAATTCAATATATTTTTAGTTAGTTTATAATTCTGTTACATTAGAAAAAAATTAAAAATAATAAGGAGTTGAAAGGTATTCTATTAGGGTGAAAAGAAGGTTACAAGCGATTTAAGAAAAAAAAAAAGAATCCATTCGACGTCATTGAAATCCGTGTGACCGTAGATTTACCGGTTAAAAAACAAAAAATGGCGGAATATCGTCCAACCAATTCAGAACCAACGGAAAACTTCACCGGAAATCAGATAAAATCTTTCTCTAACATTTTCCGGCCACCGGAGATCACATAGTATTACATTATTAATTAAATTAACTAGAAAAGAAGAAAAAAAACACATGCATGCAAATAAAATGAATGAAAATAAAGGTGGCGACTTTTGAATTTGATACATATATGATAATTTGAATCTGACTGTTAACAGATCAAAATTATTGTTGGTTTGAAAATTCACCATGGGGATTATGAATAGAGTGTTTAGTAGGGTACGTAATCTCGATGCGTATCCTAAAGTTAATGAAGATTTCTACAGCCGAACGCTTTCTGGTGGTCTTATTACGTTAGCTTCGTCTATTGCAATGATATTTCTCGTTTGCTCGGAGCTTGGTACGTGCATCGATCTTTATTTGGTTTGTACTTTTGTAACATATGATTTGTTGTTTGTTGGTAGGATATGATTCTTTTCAATTTTCGCCATCATCGATCTAATCTTCATTACGTAATATACTAATCTCAATAATGTGGTTGTTATTGAAGTTTAATGTCAAATTCGATGAAGTTTAATTCATATTAGATTTATGACAATAATGTAATTAGGCTGGGGATCCGTTTTGATAATTGTACATAATAATGTTATGATCTGGTAAATATATTTATTTATTGAAAATTTGCTAATATGGTAATCTTAATCACATAACTTCGTATAGCCTTAAATATATTAAAGTCATTATCTCAATATTGTTGTTCGCGATTTTTCCCGTTGCAGGACTATATATCCAAACAGTTACTGAATCGAAGCTTATAGTCGATACTTCAAGAGGGGAAAAACTTATGATTAATGTAAAGATTTAGCGTATAAGTGATTAACATTTAAATCAAGTTATGGACTGAGAACTGAATTTATATCTGTTGGTTTTAAATGCAGTTTGATATCACATTCCCTTCTGTTTCGTGTACGCTACTCAGTCTTGACGCCATCGATATTAGTGGGGAACAACATCTTGATATTGTATGTATTTTCAAAGCGTTTACAATGTTTTTCATTTGCGTCACTGTGAATTTATTACTGAGATTTATGCTTGCAGAAACATGCTGTAATGAAGAACAGAATCGATCCTAATGGTAATGTGATACAAGTGAGATATGATGAGATTGGGAAGCCTAAAATTGGCAAGCCAGTGCAGAAACATGGTGGAGAGCTTGCACATAATGAAACATATTGTGGTTCTTGCTATGGTGCTGAAATGGTACGCTGATCTTCTTTGATGCATCACTAGATGGAACATAAAAATGTCATGAAACAGTTGATTCTTGTAACTCTGTTAAACGTTGCAGAATGAAGCTGAATGTTGTAATTCTTGTGATGAGGTTCGCGAAGCATATAGAAGGCGAGGCTGGGGATTGATGAACCCTGATTTGATTGACCAGGTGCGCTTTTGTTTCAAGATTATATGTAAAATCTTAACAGGGCTAATACTATAGGAAAGTAAATGAGCTATCTTCCAAAATGACCATTTAAGTCCCTCAACTATTTTTGGCGTTCCATTTAGGTCACGTATACTAGCGCCAATTAGGATAAGCCATGTTTTAAGATTTGATGACGTGGACAACATGGTTATAAGTTATATAATAAGTCAAACTAACAAAAATTATATAAAATCCAAATCAGCCGTTTGTCCATGTTAACAAAGTCTGTATAGCTTGGATGACACATCCATTTGTAATGCGTTTGACCGATTGCAAGTCAAATTACATAGGTGTATTAGGACAAATAAGTAGAGGGACTTCATTAGTACGAAAGAGAAGGGAGGTACTTATATGGTCATTTTGGAAAAGTAGGTTGGTTTTAATGGTTTTATAGACACTAGTAAGAAACAATGCTAAAAGTTACCCTTTTTGGCATGTCAGTGCAAAAGAGAAGGGTTTGTGCAAAGGATTAAAGCTGAAGAAGGTGAAGGTTGCAATGTATATGGATCCTTAGAAGTCAACAAAGTAGCTGGCAATTTTCACTTTGTCAAAAGTTTTCATCTTGCAAATATGCATGTACACCAAACAGCTCAGGCTTTTCAAGAGGATAGTTACAATGTAGGCTACCATTTTCATGTTCTACATTTTTGCTAATTATTAAATGTTTGTGATTTTTTTCGGGTCACCTTCTAAGGTGTTGATTGATTTTTCAGATAAGTCACAAGATAAATAAACTATCTTTTGGAGGCCATTATCCTGGTATTATAAATCCACTTGATGGGTAAGTTTCTGTCTTAACTATCTAGCATCAAAATGGTTTTTTAAACTAAAGATTCGATGACAACTATTGGTGGTTATTGTTATTTATATGGTTATTCAGGGTGCAATGGTTTCAAGGAACTCCAAACGGAATGTATCAGTATTTCATCAAGGTTAGTATATTCTACAGTGAGTCTAGGAATCTCTCAGGTTACATGATACATGAAAATACAAATAATTCTTGCTAAATGGCAGGTGGTACCAACAGCTTACACTCCTCTTAGAGGCCCGGTTATTCGGTCAAATCAGGTACTTATGAACTTCAAAGAGAAAATCTATTATGATATGATCAACTTTTGGTGTTCCAAAACACATGAGTTTGTATTCTACAGATCTCTGTAACAGAACATTATAAGAGTCCAGAAGTTGGTCAACGGTCACTTCCTGGAGTCTTCTTCTTCTATGACCTCTCTGCAATTAAGGTCTGTTTGATTTTAGCTATTATGCATGGTTAAAAATGGACACTCAGTCTGATTGATTTCCTCAGCCCTTTATAATTTCAATTTGTGTATCCCATCTTATGTTATGAGAAAAATGAAAAAGTGAAAACCGGACCTACAAAATGGGGAAGGAACCGTTTCTCACATTGGTTACTGATTATTCATAGTATGGTTCTCTTTGTGGCTTCTGCAGGTGACTTACACAGAAACACGTACCTCCTTCTTACACTTCTTGACCAATATTTGTGCAATAGTTGGAGGTATATGTTCAATTATGCTAAAAATCCAAAGGTGTCATTTTAGACTCACTGACCTATATATGGGTCAATTTTGGTTATCTTTTTCTGTAACGGGTCAAACTAAAGGATATAATCATAAGAAAAACGGGTTAAACAAGCCGAACATATTGAAGGTCATCCAAATAGTATTTAAATGCACAAAGGCTTGTTATCACTTCACTAAAAAGAGTGAGAGTATTCCTGTAATAATACAGTTCATATAATAATATTTTGCTCATCAATGATTCTTTAAAATTCAAAACATTGGATAACCACAACCTGACCCGTTTTGAACTGCCCATTTTGTCACCTCTAGTGCTCACAATCCCAGCTCATACAATTGATAGTTATTTCCTTTAACGTAATGATCTTTCATATTGTATTCAGGTATCTTCACAGTTTCAGGGATCGTAGATTCATTTATTTACCATGGTCATAGGGCTTTGAAGAAGAAAAGGGAAATTGGAAAATTAGGCTAAGGTCAAAATGGTCTATTCCACTTTAAACCTTTGCCACATAATCCTATGTTGGTACAATTTCCTCTTCTTCTCCTTCGATATTGTCATTTTAGTTATCTTATCTGCCTATCGATTGTGCAACGGGTCATCATCGTGTATAGTTTAGTGACAAGTTTAGCAAATTTTATTCTTTGTAAACAGTGTACACCATTTTTGTCTCAGTATACTAAATATAATATGTTTGATAGATACAAAATGTCATTGTACAAGTAAACCCAAATAGGCACAAAAGGGAGGATAGTTAAGTTATGGAGTTTTGGTTAAAAATAAGAAAGGAAGGAACTCTATTGGAGGGGAGAAAATGGTAACTCAAGAGTACAGTAGCCAGCATTAACAATAGTAACTAGTAAGAAGTTTCAAAACTGTAATAAGTATACATGATAGACTCCAACTTATTATTCATATACTAAAGTATTAAACATATAAAACAGTCTCATTTCATAATAACCAAATTCAAACAATCTTCATAACTTCGTACTAATATGTCCTAAACCATTATCCATTTGCATAATAAAGTGCACAAATGAATTGAGATGATCAAGATCCCGAATAATCTTATCGAGTGCAAAGATTTTTGCGCATGTACTAAAATTATCTTGATGGCGTTGCGGACATGGAATCATCGGTTAATGAACGGTCCGCGGATAAATCTTCTTCACTCTCTGAATCCACATTGGGGGCCTTAATGCTCTCAACTTCTCTTACTACTTCACTCATATCGGGTCGCTTTTCAGGAGATTTGTCACAACAACGAACAGCTAGTTGCAGCAGTTTCAACATCCCATGAATCGCACTTCTTTGCACCATGATTTCCAAATCAAAGATCTCAGCAGTCCATTCTTCACGAACTGCTCGGTGAACCCAAGTACAAAGGTCCACAGCTCTGTTGTCTTGTGGAACCGAATGAACACTAACTCTTCCAGTCAGGAGCTCCATAATTAGGCTACCATAGCTCCATACATCAGACTTTCTTGTGATCTTTTTGGAGGTTTGGAATTCTGGAGATTTGAAAGAAACCATTCGTTGAACGGAGATTGTGCTTGATATGATAGAGGTGAGACCATAGTCCGAAACTAGAACCACGTTGTTGTCATCGATGAGTACATTAGATGATTTTAAATTGCCATGGGGAACTTGGGCTTGTGAATTGGGGTTCATGTGTAAGTACTCTAAGGCTCGAGCCACTCCACATGCTATGGCTAACCTTTCACTCCATCGAAATGGAACTCGCTCACTCGTTCCTCTTCCTCCTATATTCACAAATGATATTGATATATTTAGGTACTTTTGACTTACTACGTACAATACAAATGACTTACTGAGTGATATGAATATAGGAATGCTAGACTACTAACTAAAATGAAAATAAAAGAAAAAAAGATTGAAGTTAAAAAGAAGATGGTCGAGTAAAGTTACCATGAAGGCGATTGAAAAGGTTCCCATTACTTGTGAACCTATGCACCAACAATTTCTCTTCATTTGAGTAAAAGTAAGCAAGAAGTGGTGCCAAGTTCGGGTGTTTCTGAGCCGCGATGACTTGCAGATGATTCATGAACTCATCTCGGCTCAACGGCTTCAAGTCTCTAAGCCTTTTCACTATAACATTTCTTCCATCTTCCAATCTCGCTATATACGTGTTCCCAAAGTTCCCTTTACCCAAACTCTCAGCCGAAGCCTTCATAAGATCACCTAATTCGAACTCAGGCTCTCCATCCACAAAAACAAGCTGTCCTTGTTTCGGCTGTTTTGTTTGATGATCAACCACTTTAATTGGTATTTCTTCACCATTTTCCCCATCATCCTTAGGTATTGCGTTCTTTTGCTCCATGATCTTTTGCTCCATGATCTTTTGCTTAAGTAGTTTATTCTTTTGGTAGAACATAATTAACAGTAAAATAAGAACGGAAAAACCTATAACGTTGATGATAATCAAAATTAAACCGGTTTGAGACTTTTTTGAACTACTTGAAGTATCATTAACCGATGATGTGCGAGGACAAGTTGGAAAAGAAGGCGGTCCACACAAATATTGGTTATGATCAAATGAAGAGGCGTTAAACGATTGAAGTATTGCAGTATCCGGTATTTGCCCCGAGAGATTATTGTTTGAGACATTAAGTTCTTTTAAACTAGATTGTTCAAACTGAGGAATTGAACCATTCAACCTGTTTTCTTGAAGTTGTAATGACTCCAAGAAGACCAACTCAACAAGTGAAGGTGAAATTGGCCCATTGAAGTTGTTGCTCGACAAATCAAGCTGTGCTAAGTCCACGTTCTTTGAAAAGTCCATTAGTTGCCCGAATATCACATTATTCCTAAAGCTCAAAACCGATAATGCAGTGAGGTTAAAAAGTGCATCAACCTTGATTTCCCCGGTGATGTTAAGATTCTCAAGAGTCACACCAACAACGTTGCCATTGCAACTAAGCCCGAACCATTCATAGCAATTGTAACTTTGCCATTTTTCGTCAAGAAAGGCGTTGTGAAAACCGTCTTTGAGTGCTAAAAGAGCATTTCTTTCATCCTCAGTGTAACCTACTGTAATAGCCGGATTTTGAGCAGCAACAATAACATAATTATGTAGAACAAAAGATGCAAAAAATACTAACAAGAAAAACTTTGAAAAGCTCATGTTGATTTTGGTTTTGATTTCATGGACGTTGGAATGAAAAATGAGCAACAAGTTGGGTACTAATAGCAAGATATGAGAAAAATATTCCACAAGGATACCATTTACATCTATGAGTTGTGGATTATTTCATTGTTGGAAGAGGATATCAAGAAATGTTTTCAATCGGAGAATACTAAGACTAAGACATGTGATATTGTGGTTCATAAAGAATTAATTGTAAGATTATATTTATATTGGGTAGATATATGACGAACAATGAACACTTTTTCCTTTTTAGTTTAATCAAATAAAAAAGAATTCCAATATATATATATATTAAATACGATTCATAGCCTTGTAAATTTAAAGTTTGAACAAACCAAGGTTTACTAGTCAGCCCCTCAGTCTTGTCTTGTACTTGTGTTTATTTTATTTTTCTTTATTTAAAATTGGTCATTTTTCACTAAATAGTAATTTTTCTCACAACAAGATAATATACTTTATTTATATGATGTTCTCGAGTAAAACAGTTTTCGCCAACACGCACGGAATACCTTCTGCACAAAAAATGCTGAACAAACCGAGGTCAGACCCTCAACATCGTTGTCCTGTAGCTGCCCATTTTTTTGTTTTATTTGTTGATTAATTACGTACTTTTTACTTGTAACAATTTTTAACTACCTAAAAAGTACTCCGTTTCTATTGGCCACCATATGCGCAAGTAACTACTCCGTAGTTCAGTAAGATATTATAAGCTTCAATTCAAATACTGAGTCTTGACTAGCCCTCAAATTAGGAGGTTGTGAGTTCAAGTACCAGATTGTGATAGATGTAAACATTCGTAGAATATGTATACAGTTTTTTTCCATAAAAATCGATGAAATCTTATTGAGAAGAATCTGAAATGACTCTTATGCACTACAAAGGAAGAGAACATGACCTCCTAAAGCATTGAGATTCTTCTCTAACCCACTTGACACATATGGACTAACAACTTACATTCGAATGATCACATTGAATTGCCATGGATCCATATTAAATGAAACTACAAAAATCCAAAACATGCCCTTGAAGAGACACTAAACATACAGAATTGAAACTTGACTAGATAAAGAATCACTCGAGGATATCCTGAATAAGCCATTGAGATTATGAGGTCCATTAGATTCATAGATCACTTGAAAGCCGATAATATGGCTAGAAGTGTGTCCTCTGCATGAATTTGCTCTCACAATAAACTTGCTTGTGGTGCATTCACAAAATGATTGAAACGAGCATTTGCACAAAATAGTACTAATTATCTATCCGTGTTGGTAGGTGTGAGTTCTTTCTTTTTAAAGAAAAATAAAAAATACTAATTTAAAAAATAAATAACCCATAGAGATAGAAAGAGGAACCAATCACTTTTTATTACTCGGCTAGGTATTTACTTGCTATAGTTATAGTAATCATTAATCTATAGTTAACAGCTGAAACATAATCATCAACTAATTTATATTTTTATCTTGAACAAGCACTTCCATTTGATCTTATCATAAGCCATCGTTAATCACCTCATGTGAACTGTAAAGATCAAACTTGATCAACTTATATCCCTATGAGCATTTAAGCATCCTAAAATTATCCTTTCCCCTTTTTATCTTAAAACCCTGTCTTAATAATTAATTGTTACTTGACATATGTAACGCTCCGCGTCCCGATTATAGTTATACCTAGTCATAGATACTGAAAGAGATTGAATCGTTGTCTCTTTTCACCGATCTCATCCCATATATATATATATATTGATTACAATACACATAAGATACGCTAAGGGTCTAACTAACCAAAAGCAATTAGAGGGATTACAATATACATTCTATGTCTACATTATCTAAATAATTCAACAATTCATTACGATACATATATAAATATACCTCCGCAGTCAAAGCAGGAGGTTCACGAACACTGAAACTGTTCCGAAAGTCATCGAAAAAAATGTGTGGTAAACCTTTGGTGAAGATTTTCACGATTTGATAACAGAGGGGACATGAAGTACTTTATACATATATCAATAGATACAATAGAAATCAAATACCATACCCTTAGAACTATAACAAAATCTTTCTTCTTCCGACATCGTCCAATATTATAATTTTAACCCTCTTTACTTCAAATATCAATCATAGTCCTCTTTTGAAAGAACTGAGATATGTATAATAGCATGTTTAAACCTAATGGTTTAGTGATGATCGTGTGTCTTCAGTGCAAAATACTGCACACAAGATGGTCAATGCTTATGATAATTATTGAAAATAATAATAATTGAGATTTCCGTATTAACATATTTCGGGCCTTAATTAATCCATATATATTTTTATACACTCATAACACTAGATAACCATGTTCAATATGTAGTTCTCACTCTCATACAACCAGACCGTTGCAATACTTAAAAATAAATCTCCAAAAAGCAAGTAAAAATACAAATACATTTGGGATGTCAACCCAAAGCCACACGACCTGTTTCGAACGGATTTTTACATAACTGGTTTTAATTACAACTTGTTATGACACGTCACTTTATCCATCATTTTGCCATTTAGGTTTTTATCAATTTTTAAAAAGGTTCATGGAATTTATCATCATATCATCTAAATGCCGATATTCGACTAAGGTGCCGGTCGCACAAAGACGGTTTACTAGTGTTATTGTCGTTACTTAATTAGTTGTAATATCATAGAAGAATCGGTTTTTTCACCTCGTTGCATCATATATGTGTTTTGCATCCTTAACTTCATTTAAACCTAGAAATTAATCGTCACAGTGTCGAGAGATCTTCAAGTTCAAATCGTCCGACCATTTGTTATCTTTCTTAGTCTTGTTGGTTTTGTAAACTTATACGAGTATATACCTTTTTCATGCTTTTCGTACATATATATATTTTCAAACACTTTATGTTTTCTCAATAAAACCAAAGTTAAATGTACACGAAGATTGAGTTGATCAAATATAATTACCATATTTAATAGTTAGGGTAATCAAATACGATCATTAATTTTTTATTACAAGTTCAATGTACCAACAAAGGAATGTAATTACAGACAGCTAACATATTTTATGTAACACTCTGTGTGACTTTGACCACATTAAGTTACCCATTTTGACCTGAATCTGCTTTGACCTACTATCCAATCTCCCATTTTACCACCGCTACTCCTAGGAGCCAGTAAGTTTCTCATCTGTCCATGCAAGAATGTTATTTCTGTATGCTACCGTCTTATGTTGCACGTTTTGCAGGTGGTACATTTGCTTTATACTCATTAATATGTAGGCATGCTAAGGTCAGTCTTTTTCCAAATCAGCTTGCTTCTGATACGCGCATATCAAGCTTCAGATTGAAGGTACCATCTGCAGAACTTGAGAGATCATTGAAAATAAAGGAGTATCTTGAAACTTCATTGGCTCTGAAAAAGCTTGTGTTAGTGTTGGTGCTTGCTGGTACCTCCGTGGTCATAGCTGATGGGGTTGTTACACCTGCAATGTCAGGTCCGTAACTATTTTGAATTCTTTCCATTTCTTACTGATCTAACAAACCTTCAAAAATATCGAGGTCAACTCATGTTTATTGATAAGAGTTGGAGGGTCTTTCTTTCTTTGACTTTGTGTGTGTGTGTGTGTGTGTGTTTTCAGTTTCTCACCTTCACTAATTGTTTCATGCAGTAATTTCGGCTGTTCGTGGTTATAGGTTGGAGTTCCGACAGTTGAGCAAGGTGACATGATCCTACATGTAATGCTTAGACAGATGATAATATACATCTAATACAAAAATGTGATTGCTTCTTTCTATTTGAACATTTATTGGAGAGTAGTAGAAGAATATAGGATTCATGTTGTTCCCCTATTTTCTCTAAGTTAGGTTAGCAACATATCATCACAGTCTGAAAAGGCAACATATGCTGTATGGAGAACATCTCCTCAGGACATATAATATTATGGCTTTTACTATGGCAAGAAATTGATCAAAAAGAATCATGGTTCATTAAGAAATTGATCATAAATTACTTTTATGCATTCACGAGGAAGAATTGCAGGAGGGGGACTGCAACTTTAAATGCGCCTCGCCCACACTTAATCCAGGTGGCCATGACTTACATGGTCTGAGTCAGTTGGTTATACTTGATCCAGAAATAAGTCGATATCATTTTTGTTATGCTGATAAGGACTGTTGATTTCTTGACTAAGTGGCTGTTAGTATATGCACAACACATGATCTTCATTGTTAGTGCCGATTTTGACATCTTTTATTGCCCGTCTTTCGAGTTGTAGTTATTTGTAATGGATGGGCATACACGTAGACTGTTTGAACTGTTAGTTCGTAGGACTGGTGAAGTATAATGAATGCACATAAAATAGGGAAGATATTGTTCTTTTTTTTGCTGAAATAAATTATAACTGGAACTCGGATAATAATGGTTGCAGTGCCCATGCTACATAACCTGGTAAGTGGCAATTTGAGTTCCATTGACAAGAATTACAGAATGGAAGAAGTTTGGCTATTTGAACGAACGCTTAAACCTAATAAACACTTTCGAACTATAAATCATGAATGTTAAAAAGATTTTAGAATTGAGTAGTTTATCTTTCCCATGATTTTTGTAAAGTAAACTGTAAATGTGGTTAGGCACTTGCTGCGCATTTCAAAAGCAGCAACTTAACATTATAACCTAACAAGGGGCATTAGGCCAAAAAAGAATTCAACGGTTATATAGGGTTCGGTGTTCATTAACGCACAAATTAGCTCAGCCTTGTCTACCACAAGTAAACAAGACGAAATGACTAAATTACCCCCTTATAACAAAAACTATACATGTCTGTGATTTGGATTCACCACCATGAAATACATTACAACAGAAACTCCAGAAATTAATAGTCACGGGACTACTTAAATTTTAATTAATCGAGTATTAATTAGGATCCTATTCTCAAATCGGGACCTGCAAAAAGTATTATTTTAAGAGTTTATTAATTAATCGAGTATTAACTAATAGAGTATTAATCAATCGAGTTTCTACTTTACAATTTATGTAAGGGTTTTGGTGCTTCAATGTCTTGGATTTCATACAAGGATGGTCCATTAATTTTCTTTTGTTGCGATGTGAATCTGAACCTCAGAAGTAATGAATTGGTCATCACACCAATAGAACTCAAACCCATGAGGGCACCTGCAATTGAGGGAGTAAGCATCAACCCCGTAACAGGCAACAAAGTTCCCGCAGCTATAGGAATCCCAACCTGAAATGTTGCAGTCATATAAGTTATGTATTGACTGCATTAACATTACAACAATAATCTGACATTTTGAACAAAATGATTTTAGAAGGTTGTATCACTTGTATGCACTGAAAATACACGGGCAATTTTATCCCAATTGGCCTGTTTGACATGTTCCAGACCCATGTGATATGAAATATAACCCACATCGACCCATTCATAAGTAAATTGGGCGAAATTGCCACCTACCACTTTTATCATACCTTCAAAGGTTAAACAGTTTTATTAGTTTAAGGTGGGGGCGACTCTTTTGGGAACATGTTAAGGAAAAACTTTCAGAACCCAAAAGCAGACATGGTAAATTGATAATCACAAGTTTCTTTTCTGTTTTCGCAATAAAAGACTGTAACAAGTGAGAGATTTAACTTACAATATTGTACCCAAAAGCCCACCACAGATTTTGCTTCACAGTCTTCATCGTTTGTCTGCTAAGCTCCAATGCATCAATTAACTGCAAAGAAGGGGTTTATGTCAATCAACATGTTACACTAGTTTACTGTTCACCCCAACCAACTGTCTCAAAATTAAAAAACGCATCTAAGGTCTTCATGGAGCTGTCACGTTTTGGTTCTATTCTATTCGCATGGTCCCACACAGAGCCTGTCTGTGATGTAAATCATCCCAGCTATGGTTCAAATCAGTAGGGGTAGTAAAAAGGACCCTGATCACTGAGAGGATCGGATCACGGTTAAGCGCTCGACTAAACTTAGCTCGGTGCCGGGTCAAAATATGGTTAGCAGAGAATATAATAGATAAGGTGCAGTATTATTCCCAAGGTGTATGAAGTATGAACAAGTAATTCTTTAGAACAAGTAATTCTTTAGAACAGTTATTGGACTGGGCCCCAAACACATTTTGTCTTTCTTTTCTTAAATTTTAGAGATATTTAATATTTTTAATATAATTAAAGAAGCTTATAATTACAATGATAATCTAATTATCTTAAATATAATGTCTTCAAAGGTATTATACAATCTGAAATTTAGAATGCACTTGGGGACTTTTGACCCATTTCGATTCAGCTAAATTAATTCTTATTACCAAACTTGACCCGTTATATGCAAAATTGAACAGTTCAAAATGGGTAAAAAATTCCACGCCTTTACTCGAAGTGTACGAAAATATCTGGCTTCATTCCAAAACAACTATATCATCAATTATTCTAGGGAGAGTCCTTTCTCTTTAATTTCATAGTTGAGAGTGATAGCCTGTACCTGCGAAATTTTGTTACCCATTAGTACAACTGAAGCTACCTCGCTGGCAGCTCCAACGCCTCCACCTATGGCAACTCCTACATGTGATTCAGCCAGGGCGGCAGCATCATTGACTCCGTCCCCAACCATTGCAACTACATGCTGATCATTCTGAAGTCTGCTTATAAATTTACTTTTTTCATCAGGTTTAACTCCATAGAAGACCTGCCACGAAGAGAAATAATATGATCATCATACTGCAAAAAGCTATCCCATGTTCAAATAATGCATCATTTAGGTTTACAAATTGCAAAAATGGAAGGTAATAACTGCATGTGACAGAAAATCAAACTACCACAAATGTTTGTACCTGTTCCTTTGGAATACCCACAACAGATGCAACATACTCAGCTGAACTCTTTTTATCCCCAGATAGCAAGTATACATTTATTCCTTGACTGGTCAAAGATTGAACAACGTGTGCAGCATCTTCTCTTATCTGATCCTCGACATAAATAAGACCTGCAAGGACACCATCTATCCCCACATACACAATGGATTGATTTTTGAACTCTTCGGTTTCTATAAATGGATTTTCAACAACTCCGTGCCTGCATTAGAATCAATATTGCAAATGACCTTGTAAGTAGCTATAGCATTCCGGACTACGTTATAATGCATGCGTTAAGTACCAGAATAACATGATAGTAGCAGAGCTATGAATATCTATACACAACTCAAAAACATGATAGCAGCAGAGTTATAAAAAAAAAATTGCAAGTGTAAAAGTTCATCACACGTAAAACTTCATGTCATTTTATAGAAAATTGGTTATAAATTACATACCTCCTAACCCATTCCAATGAACCAACAGAAACTATCTTCTTCCCAACTGAAGCTACTGCACCAGATCCTGGTTCCTCCATAAATGTTCCATCATCTGCCTGCATAACAAGTATATGCATGAAACATTAGATTCATTCATGTCCCATTTGGTGTTTATTAATCAAACAACCATCGAGAGTATAAAAGCAGCAGAAGAATCAACTTGTTTTTCTTTTAAGAAAAAGAAAAATCTAGGATTTGATACTTGTTTTGATGATGATAAACAAGGTGCTGGTAGAGGCAGGGGAAAAGTGAACTGTTTGAATAAAATTATTAATATTTTTTTTAATGAAAAGTTAAAGTTGAAAAACAACTTGTATCAGAGATACAAATGAGGAATTTTGATAAATATAAACTGCTCTGGCCAGCAGGCAATATTAGGTACCTTCACATTAGGGCATTTAGCACCCCGAGCAGCTTCCAGGATAGCTTTTCCAATTGGATGAATTGTATTAGATTCAACTGCAGCAGCTAATTTCAGTACATCAATTTCAGACCATTTGTCACTTGAATTTAACCTGCATCATGGTTGCTTCCCCAATCATCTCAATTGCATCTTACACAAATTAAAACTATATTCTAGTTTATGCAAATGACTTCTGGAGTATCACACTTAGTAATTACTATCAAATAGACCACAAATATATGTTGGTGGTCAAAGTACCTAGCAAGAATTTTCTCTTCTCACAAGGTTCAAAAATTAGGTTAGAAAAATTCACTCTCCCCCCTTCAAGTCTTCTAATAACTTAATGTGATAAACTTAACTCAATTAAGAGGCTTTACAGCTACATTAAACTACATTACAATCTAAATATTAACAGATGCTAGGATCGATACTCAACTGTAACTCGGGATCTTCGTCAGATTTTGTCGTCACAATATTTGTGACAACAGGTTTGCCGATAGTCAACGTCCCTGTTTTGTCAAACACAATTGTGTTCACTGAAGAAAATTTCTCTAAGATACTTCCACCACGCAACAGCAACCCCTTTCTAGCACCAAGCGAAGTTCCAACCTTCAAAATTAGTGGATCAAGTAAAATATTTATTCACACCACAAGAAGCACACACTTTTCTCATATGAGTTGGTTCAAATAAATATCTCAGATAAAAGGTATTACCAACACAGCAGTTGGTGTTGCCAAACCCAGTGCACATGGACAAGCGACAACCTGCACTCAGAGGACAGATGTTAAGCTTCCACATTATAAAACAAAATATTCCAGGAAACATTATTTTTAGAAAGTGCATTAGAGTTTAGTGAAAGATAATTCAAATACCAAAACACTACAAGAGAGCTGCAATGCCAATGACATGGCACTTCCATTGTGAAGAGTGGCTGGTAAAATACGTGTACCAAAAGCACTCCAGAACATAAATGTGGCAGCAGAGATTGCCATCACACCATAAGTAAAGTGTCCAGCAACCTAGTAAGGCAAGATTGCATTATTATAAACATAACAGCGTATTTAAAATTATAATATGCACACCGCTAGTAGATGAACTTCATTATATCAATTAGTTATCATTGAATTTACAACAAGATAAGAGATGAATATAGGACCTTGTCAGCCAAGCGCTGAACAGGAGCTTCTCTACTCTGAGCTTCTTCTACCAAACGTACAATGTCTCCCATGAAGGTCTCACCTCCAGGCCTTTTTACTTCAACAGTAAGTGCTCCATTAAGGTTTATACTTCCTGCTTGCACTTCAGCCTACAACACACATTACAATTATCTATTGTAAAGGAAGACTATCAAATAAATCTCACTTTTTTTTTTTTTGGCGTAACCAGTGAAATTCTACCTGGAACCGGGAAAGCCACCCGCCCTCCACAATTCTGGACTATCAGGAGTGGAGGGGGTGGGGGGGGGGGTGTTGACCTGTTGCCCCAAGAAGTTGCAGCTTACGGGATTCAAATCAAATAAATCTCAACTACTAAAAAGTTGAGATCTTCTTACACACAGACACACAAAAGATTTATACAATTCGTATTTCCAGATAAAGCAGTCACATTACCCCTGGAAGCTTAGTGACTGGAAGTGGTTCCCCTGTGAAACTTGATTCGTCCACAGTGCTTCTACCAGCTGTCACTATACCATCAGCAGGAACACGATCCTGAGCAGTGAGCATAACATTTTGTTAACACAAAGATAGATTAAATTTTTAAGGAATTTTTTCTGACATTTTGTAAATGAATTAATTTAGTAAAAGTTTACTTACCCCAGGTAGTACAACAATTTTATCTCCTATAGAAAGACTGTCGCAAGGAACATCCACTGTTGAGCTCGACTCTTGATCATCGTCATTCACTAGAAGACGAGCTTTTGGTGGCAGTACACTAAGAAGGCCTGTCATGTCACTGGTAGCCTTAATTTTAGCTCTTTGTTCAAGATTTCTTCCCAGCAAAACAAAAGCTATCAACATAATTGGTTCTTCAAAAAAAACTTTCCAGCCCTAAATAAAAAACAGTAACAAAATGTATATGATCAATCAAGTTTTATAATTATTAGAATTTAAAATATATATATATATATATCTGAATTACACGTGTAACTTTACCTAATGGTAAATTTTTCTACATTGGTCATCATGCAATGTTAGGGTCAGAATTTGTTCTCATTCTCACCAGATTTGGCACTGAATTGAACATTGGGTAAAAATTATTTATACAAGTAGTAACCACATGCTCATGTTTAGATTTATTTAATTTGGTACAAGTTAATGTCAAGCAATTCTTCAATTCCTACTTGCTTTTCTTCTTTTGTCTAGAATTCTTCAATTCGTACTTACTTATTGCTCACTGAGCCAAAAGGTGCTATTATTTGGATACAAAGATAAAATCACAAACAAAATCACAGGGTTATGATTGACACTGAAGAACTTGAAGCACATTCTTGGTTGAGTTAATTCAATCATATCCTGTTGTTTTATACTCAGCAGAACTAGTAATTATAACTTTGCTAAGTGATTGAAAAATAAGCCAGAGACCTCGTTCCTTAGGGATCCTGGTCTGTTTTTTTTAAGTTAAAAGCCAAATCTGTTCTTCCTTCGACTTTTAGAGCTTACTTTATCTTTCCATGTATATTTCTGCACTATTGAACCCAACGCTCGATAAGGTAGAGCAATTCTATGTTTGCAGGTAACAAGAAACTATTATATCACAAAAGAACAGTAGTGGTTACCAATTTTGGTATTAATGCCGCAAACGAGCTAACGGTGAATGATGATATTGCCCCTAGACCAACTAAAGTATTCATGTTTGGAGTCCCCCTTAAAAGACTTCTCATACCATCAACAATAAGTTGGCGTCCAGGAATCAGCAATGTAAATAAAGACAAAGACAAGTGGAAACCAGTGGAATGCATGGCATGGATCCACCAAGCCTTAGTTCCAATGAAATGAGAGACATGCCCAAAAAGGCATACAGCACATAAAGCCCAAGATACTGCAAGTCCCCTACCTGTTAAAAAGAAAACTTTTAGTCAAATTATCAACTAAACATCATAAATCACAATAAATGATTCAATTAGGCACATACCACTTTCTTTTAATTGGTTACGCTTTTCATCCACCTTTCTTTGAAATGTTTGGAAGACACTTTCTTTCTTTGAATCTGCAGAAATGGTAGTAGATGTGCAAGATCAATAGTGACTAAAACAAGATAACTTCAGATAGGAATCAACCAATTCGAATGAAGTTTTACATCCAAATAGAACCTTAATACGTGATACAATGAGATGCTTGATAATAGGAAGAATGTAATTGGGTCTAACAAAATGCAGATGAAAGTTAAGAGTGAAATGCTACACAAAATCTAGTTGTCAACAAAATGGATCGCAAACATTTAACGCATAAATGCTAGCTAAATTAGAAGATAATTTCGTAACCAAGAAATATAAGAATAGACACCTACCTTTGAGTCGATCAATATGTTAGAGACTTCCCTCAAAATCGAATATTCATTATGAATTGAAAAGTAGGGAAATCGATTAAAATTTATACATCAACAAAATATCTACGTATTAAAACATCAGAATATTTAGACTGCATGGAGACGCATGGTATATCTTATTTAATTTTTTAATGGAAGATATAATCCCACTAGTTTTTTCAACTAGCATTAATCATTACTCGGTACAAATGTAGACTAACGCGTTTAAAAAGTGGGATTCTCTACTACATAAAATGAGGAGAACAAAAACTCAAACTACGTAAGCCTTGCAAAATGTGAAGGTGCTTCAGCGGTAGAATTGCCTCCTTGCAAACAAAACTCACCAATGGATACAAAAACTAAATTAAACAAGACTCAAGATCGGACCACCTTTCAAAGATAGAGTTGACGGTTTTGGTATGAACAAAGCAACATATAGAAAATATATAAACAAATAGTCTAAGTTACAAGGACATACCATAAAGGATTATGGTTGCTCTTACAAGAACCCATTGCATATTTAAGATGACTCTCCTTCAGTCACAGCCTCACCTGCCAGTTACCCACCAATCCTCAATAATAAATACCGAGTCAAAAAGACTGAAAACTTATTCATGTCTTCTATTTTTATAGAGGTCTTTGGTAGAAATCAAGTAGACACCTGTATGCTTCTTGTCATATTTGGTAGAAGTTTCTTAGGGAAATTGTTTATGTTGTGAATTGGTACCGTTCAATATATAAAAAAGAAAACAACAACTTAAATTAAACAATAAGGTTCCTAATAACTTAGAAGTAACCAAAACGCTTAATTCTTGTGTTATAGGACCAAAATACTAAGACACATTGAATTTGGGACATGGAGATAGATCAGTAACTACTTTGGTAACAGCATTACGAGTTTATAGAGAAAATATTAAGTGTGTTTAACAAAAGACCCTTTTAGTAGTTAATGTGTTGTTATACAAGTTACGCAACAAAAACATGTAGAACTTCAACCCAAAAAAAATATAAGGAAGAAGATTGTTTCTAAGTTAACAAAATGCCTTTTTTGGTAGCTTAAAATGTTTGAATTTTATGGTTGTAGCAAAGAAGAAAATCCAAGGCTATCTAATAAATTGGAGGCCATCACCCCCATGATAATGTGCATCACTGTAGAGGAAGCCAGTATAATATCATTTTAATAACAGGAGAGCACATCATGCAAAGATTCTTGTAGGCCAACCAGAACCAGATGACCTTGTAATCTTACACTTGACCAAAAAAACAATAGAACAAAAAAAAATGGACATAACCGAAAGAAAATGCATAACACCTATGTGGAAGCATCATCGCATAAGCGGAAGCATTACAAAGCCTCGACCTTTTGAAAGACTTTGATAGTTACATTCGACTATAATATTTACCAGAAGCACAAAATATCACTAAAAATAATAGATATCTTAAAATTTTCATTCAAATTCCATTTTATAACATGCTCTGTTATTACAAAAATCTGATGATAATTTCTGATGAAGAGAACACAAAAACACAATTTAACATGCAAAATAATCAGGTATAACTGTGAATTGCAATACAACAGGGAATTCAAAATGATGGTGGAGAAAAAGCGGACCTCTGAGGTTAGAATTAAATCCACAAGTTGTCAAATGTTTAGCAAGTTCTTCTCCTAAAGTTATTTGCCAGTTTGGTGTACCCTTGGCTTCGGATACGGGCCATACAATTGCTGTCTCTGTTGTAAGATTCACACTGGCAGAAGATACCAGTGGCTGTGGACACATGAAGTATCATCAGTAACTCAGCTCATTTCAAGATACATACAGCACCAAAGAACTTGGTTCTTAAAAAAACCTCTCCACTAATCTCGGCTACTTGAGCACACAAATACCAAAACGTATATATGATATAGAAAATACTTACTTGACTCTCCAAAATTCTTTTCACACTTGCAGCACACCCTCCACAAGTCATACCCTAACAGACACGCGGTTTGTAAGTTGAAAAATACAGAACAAAGTAAACTACAATTTCACACGCTAAATAATAACTATAATACTATTCAAAAACTAACTTGTGGCATCCAATAAGTAAATGTGCAAACACGAGACGCCTTACTTAAGCTGTGCAATAAATTTTGTTTGTTATCCTGATGCGCTAATTGATATATTTAGATACAAAAATACGTTGCTTTATAACCATAATATAATATACATAATTAAATTAACTGTCAAATAGTAGAGCATTGTGAACCATAATACATTTTAGAGTTTTGGACATTGAATCTCTACTTACAAGTTATTATCTTAGCCTGTTATATCATAACATGATCAATCATCAAAAGCAACCGTAATTGAACAAATATAATGCTTACTCCAACGTCTAGAATGATGACATCAGACGAAACTGCAGAAACGTCATCAACTCCAGCCGCGATACGATTCGCCTTAACCTCACCTCCATCACCACCACCATCACCCCCACCGCCGCCATACACACCTCCATGACCTCCACCATTACCGGAGGCAAATGAAACAGCAGAACTCGACACACACGCCAACCGATACCTCACCGGATTGACTCCACCGCCAGCATTACTCAATCCAAACAAGGGAGCTGCAGAACCGAACTTCCTAAACGATCTCCGACAATCAGCTTTATTTCCGGTGATAGTTCGCCGGAAACTTATAAGTGCGAGCTGATTCCGAAGTATTTGAGCACCGGCGGTTGTATGAGTTAGGGTTTTGGATAGACCTAATACTGTGGCAGTTGTTGACGATGATAATGTTGATTCCATTGTCAGTTAACTGGATAATTGACTTGATTTTGTTTATAGTATGTATATATATGTGTGTGTGTATAGTGTGTACCTACCACCTGTGGTATTTTGATACCCTAGATATGGTAATTATAATACTAGACGTTATCTGCTCCATGTGATGTATTGGAAAGGTTATTAATATGAGCATTGGATTAAGAGCAATCATACAGACTGTGGATCTGGAGCAGAAGTCAAGTAGGCCATTAAATAAAGTCGTCGTTCAAGTTTGGTCCATGCTTTTCACGTGCAACTCGGAAAAGTATATTCTATTATATATTATAATTAAAATTAATTAAATTAAATTAAATTAAATACATAAATTATAATAAAATAAGATTATATCTTCAACAAGACGTCATTGGACCGTATAATTTTAAGGCGTGGATGAGATGGTATAGATTTCGGGTTTATCTCTTGTTCGTGCGTTACGATGGGATAAACTTTTATCTAATTTAGCTTTGATCATTTTTGCTTGTTGTTTTTATATTTGAAATTCTTATTATATATATTATTCTCATTTCTCCCTGGAGTAAATACCTTTTGTTATATGCAACTCTTTATTTCTTGTGAGAGATCCATAATAAATTGTTGTTTAGAGAGTTTAACTAGATTGCCACCTAACCATTTTATTAGATAATAAAAGTATGTAATAAGAAAAAGAAATTAAGTGTTGTCATTCATTTTATTCCGCATGTATTAAAAGTGTATACACATAAGAGTACTCGTTATTAACATTCAACAAACCAGAATTAGTTGTCACATAAATGACTTATCATTATCACTTATTCATAACTCAAACTTATAAAAACACACAATGTCATAATTTATTCACCACTTACTAATTATTTATATTTTTTTATTCTTTTATCATTGATTTGACGCATAAAAAAATTGAAAACTCAGAACACTCGTCAAAATCACCATGAATCCAACCACTATATCTCCCATTAGCCCACGCCAATAATGCAGCTAATGATGCACATGAGAATCATAGCACCGCAAATTGCGCATCAACTGCTCTAATATACGGACACATTGATTTTTTCATTTTTATATTAAATTGTCGTGTGTTGTGAGACCTCTTATTACATATCTATTGTAATTGCACTGTGGATGCTATTCAAATCCAATTTACATATCATGTTATTGATGAATCTTGTTTTTATTAATTTTACTAGTTTTTAAATCCGGAGTAAAATAGAGGAAATGTCAATTTAATTTATTGCACGGTTATAACCTGTGATATTTGAGTTATTTTATCTAGAGAGCAAGTTGGTTCTTTAATGAACCATTTTGACGTAAGGGTTACTTTCTAGAAGAGTTTTTTTTTAATAATATATGTGTACCATATAGATAAAAGTTAGAAGGATTAAATAGTGAAGAGCCATCCACCAACAATTACATTATGTTCTTGATAAACTTGTAAGTAAAAGATAAGCGCTTTATCAATTAAGCTAATGTTCTCAAAGATAAGCTTTCTGTTTGGATGAATAAATAAAATCTTTTCATCTTTAAATTATTTATTTTATTTAATAATATAATATCAAGATAAATGTTGAGCCGCATTAGTTAATAGAGTTAATTGGTAAATGGACAGTCTTAGATTGGTTAACAAGGGTAAAATTTTTAACAAAACATCAACAGATATATTTCATATTACGTAATTGTTTTCTAGAGTTTAAACTTTAAACAATGCATTTTAGACTTATAAACATCTAGAGTTTATTTTATGTGTACCGACAAAACTGGTAGTAGGATACACTTCCAAGTTAAATCGTTATATTTTCAGGTTCAGTTTTAATTTGCAATTTGAAAACCTTGAGTTCATATTTAAGAGGACACCTAGCTTATCAATCAGTTCGGGTATTTTCTATTATTTGGGTCCCCACCACTTGGGGTTCAGTTAACCGGTCTACATTCATTCGATCGCCGGCTGAACAGAGAATAGAACAACTCCTTCAAACGGAATACAATGAAACTGAATTGCCTAGATCACTCAAATGCATAACCAAACATCTATTGACGCCCACAAAATGGCTTTCTCCGATTCTAATGTATCAGATACATTATATTTCACAAAGAAAAAATCGACCAATAAAAGAAGAACAATAACCAATACCTATCCTTTTCTGTGACTATTTCTGTAGGCCGCCTACATTAGAACATCATATCTTTTTATAATCTAATCTTTCGCTATAAAAAGGTTTGAATAATGAGCTGCAAAAAGAACGAGTAAGATCTTACTAAAGCTTAGGTTTTGGACTTGATGATTCTAGTGACCATCTAGGAGGATTGATTCTGTAATCTTCCACTGGTTTCTCCTTCTCTTTCTCCTGTGCCTCCACTTCATCGTTTTCCAATACGTCCTTTGGGAATGCATCAGGGTTTGTCTGAATACATTTCTGCAATGCCACAAATGGCTGCACACAATCTGAGCCTTTCTCTTCAGCAGTGCTCATTAGAAAACATTTAAAAGCCTCTGAAAACTGGGACCCGCAGGGCCCACTTCTAAGGTTTTGAATACAAGGACATTCTAATGCTTTCTGAGCTTTGGCTTCCAACGATGCACTCTCGTCCTCATTGCCAAATGCTGTAGCTTCTGCAAGTAAGGATCCCAACGAAGGTGGAGAATTTTCAGTAGATGGAGAAGACGAGTCTTCCGTTTTTGAATCTGGTACAGGGGTATCAACGGTCTTGCTTTGATCTTGACCCATTTTGTATTACTGCAGGAAAAATAACTGAAAAAGACACACATGTTAGGGTGATCCAGTTGGATACCATGTCAAAACATGTAATTTTCTACATGGGTAGAAACAGGTCAGGATAGTCTCGGTTGACCGAAAGCACTTTGTCCTGTTCTTTAATTTGTTTTAATACAAGTTTAGTGTGTTCAATATTATTTCAATGATTTCATAAGTAAAACGATTGAGGAGGGTTTGGTTTATGCAAATATATTAACACTTTTGGGCAAGATTTGACCCATTTCACCCGTTAGTGGTAAAACTGCCACTTCTAGCATAAAGATTAAGTAAGCTTCATACATAACACCTTTTTTTTTTAATTATTATTATTATTATTGTTATTATTATTATAGGAAGAATATACCTACTTTCAAAATAGAAAGTATTGCAGTACATGAGACAAGTCAATTAGTATAAGATAAAAATCTTTAATTTACCGAATAAAGTAGTACTTCACTTAATAGCAACTAGGAATACAGGAAAACACAAAAGCCACAACTTCATCAATCCTCATAACCTCACCTAGGCTATTAACCTCTACTGTAAAGATGCAAACAAACTAAAAGACTACAACATATATTTCATGCATCAATAGCAGACTAGCATATTTCCTAAAAGCTGCATTTGGTTGATACGAATGTAGAAATGTACTCGTTTATTCCAATCGTTAATTTACTTATCATATTTTGTATCGGAGAATGACCAGCCTAACATGAAATGTGAGCCTTCTAGAGTTTTTTTTATTTTTTTTATTTTTGGCAGCAGTTAAAGAAACTGTTAACTGACAACTCACCAAAATTACCAAACCACAGCTGATGACTACATGAATTTATTTCATTTTTTATCATTAAAATTTAAAGAATACATCTGTCAATTCCAAAACTTAACAACACCGAGATTAATCATTTACGTTTGAATAATGCGAACTAAAAATCAAGTAGTTAGTGTGAACAAACAGTAATATATCATCTAAGTTCAACTAAAAGAAAATACATAAGCATCATAAGAACCTTTCTCATATTAACCATAATACGCATATTCACATCAAATAAAATAAATAAATAGATAAATTATGATATAACAATTACTGGTAAAATGAAGACTAGGGTGTTCAATTGGTAAGAATTGAGACAACGAACCTGGTTATTGCGGATGGGGGGAAATGGAAGAATACACTAGGAAGGGTTTAGTATAGCGATTTGGGGATTTCGCTTATTTATACTCCATGTTAATGTAAGGCTTTCTTTTTCTTTCTTCCTTTTTTTTTTCTTTCTTTTCTTTAGACTCGGTGCAAGTAAAATATAGAAAAAGAAAATAATAAAAGAAAAACTTTTCAATTGCTTATTCTTTTTAATAAAATGAAAAAGTTACAAAAATCTTAATGAAGATGCTATTGGTGAAAAATAAAGATAAACAGTTAAATAATTTAAATTAAATGAATTATGTAATTAGTTTGTAAGCATAGTATCTTTTTTCTTTTAAATATATGTATATGTATATGGGATAAATTGAATAAAACTAGTTGTAATAGATTTAGCATGCAGTAAGATTTATCCTTTAATTGAAACAAGTTAGTGATTTTTAAACATTTGTTGTGCATTACTTTTTTAGAAATTTTGATTTATAACGGTAACATATTTGTTCTCTCATTCTTTTTAATATACTTTATTATTATAATGTTTGCGTTACAATAACTGACCCTTCAATATCTTGTTCTTTATGTAGAATTGCAAACGCACATCTTACTTCAAAATATTAGATTGTTTGGAAAAATTAAATTTTTTTATTCACATTTAATTCATTAATTGTTAATTGAAAGAAATAAAAAGATACTATAGACATAAAAGTGTTTACTGATTGACTTGATCGTTTCAATTCGAACGAAAAAACTAACTCTTATGACTCAGCACACTTTAATACCAGTAAAGACTTGTCACTTATTCACACGGTACCGTAGCCAAACCCAGTGCCAGTGACAATCTGTGATCAGAACCTAGTCAACGGTATGTTGGTCTAGTCTAGTATACATGAGGAATTTCACTATAAAAGTTATATGCATACTGAAAAATCAACAAACCTTAAATTACATGTTTATATGGTTCTTGAGAATATGAGAAACTGCTCTTTGGTAAATTCTTTCAAAATGTTACACTTTAGACTTGGGGGTGTAGCCCACCATGTAGCGAGGATTGAAAGTTTAATCTTGCGTTGGTTTAGGCTTCTCCGGTATCTTGTCATTAATGTTTTGAAATACGTCTTTTGGGAATGCATTGGGGTTAGTTTTAATACATCTCTGCAACGCCACAAACGGACCAACAGAGTCTGATCCTTTCTCTTCATTACTGCTCTTCAGAAAACACAAAAAAGCCTCTGACCACAGGGGTCACCCCTAAGGTGTTGAATACGAGTACAGTCTAATGATTTATGAACCTTGGCTTCAAGAGTCATGTTTTAATCATATTAAAGCTTTATCATACATTGATATCAAAGTATTAATTTGGTAAATGGTTCCATAAAACTCAACTACTTTACATCCACAACATTGATACATGATTAGTAGCCTCAGAGGATCTTAAATTTGCAGATTCAAAGTTGTAAGCAATAATTCTATGTAGGGGAATGGTAATCAAAGATGAGTTTAGGATCTTCAAGGAAGTACTTACTGTTTCGTTTAGGATCAATTGAAATTAGATTTGCATAGGGAGAATTTATAATCCTTTTTATATCATATATATACACTTACATATTATATATATATATATATGTGTGTGTGTGTGTGTGTCTGTGTGTGTTTATGATGGGTTCGGTAGTAAGTTGGAGAGTCAAGCCACCGTTAAAACGCAGAAAAAGAATGACTCATATAGTCTTCTAATATTTGAATTTTATATATTTAAAATCGGGTCAAATTTTAAATTGTTATCAATGTATGTATGCTTTTTTGTATTAAGTTCAGTTAATTGCTAACAAGATGTTATTTTTTCTGTATGAACAAGTCGTGGAAGCCTGCAAACTTAATGTGGCTATTGGGTTGATTTGGGTTATGTTTTATATTTTTAAGGTCAAACGGGTCAGTAAAAAAGTGCAAAGAGACTAAAAAGGAAATCAATCAACAGGATCAAACATGCCAAAATTCACCAAAAAGATTCTTTTAATGCGTAATGCCTCCTAGATCACTATTCAATATATAAGATTGTTTGTAGCCAAACACGGAGCCATAAATTCTTACAAGTAGGTTCAAAACTACTACAAATTAATGACACCAAAACTTAAAAAGAAAAAACAATAATTCTTCAATTGGGGTCAGCTGACCCGACTCTATCTAGCTCCATCCATATTTGTAAAAATTATATTTCTTAGTCATATACTCATACAATGTTATGTTCAGCACTGGTTCAAGATTGGGGAATGTTTTTTCCCAATGAAGTTATCTGTATACAAATTAAATGTTCTTTATGGTTTGATGAGACTTGAAAACGGCTCTTTGATAACTTCTCTCAAATTCTTATGCTTTAGACTCACGGTGTTGTCATCAACCATGTAACACTGATGGAATTTGTAATCTTGCCTTGGTTTTGGTATTGGTTTCTTCACTATCTTGTCTTTATCGTTGTCTGATACATTTATCGGGAATGCATTGGAGTTAGATTTAATACAGTTCTGCAATGCCACAAACGATTGCACACTATCCGAGCCTTTCTCTTCATTAGTACTTTACAAAACACAAAAAAGCCTCTGAAGACTGCGAACCACAAGGGCCACTTTTTTAAGCAGTTGAATACTAGGGCAGCTTAATGCTTTTTGAGCCTTCGCTTCAAGAGACGTTCTTTTGTCATCGTTGAAAAATGTTGTGGCTTTTGCAAGTACAAATCCCATGGAACGCGACGATTTATTGGTATCTGGTACAGGGGAATTAGCCTTGCTTATAAATTGTCCCATCTGGTGTTATTGTAGGAAATTTTTACGTTTTCTGAATGTTCCAAAAGGCGAGAAAGTTAGACATGTATGAGTGCAATCATCTATTGTCAGAAGTAGAGATAATTTAACTTCATATAAGTGACATATTATTGATATATTTTTTGTTGAATTATTTGTAACTACTACTTGTCATGCATGAATATATACCATCATATCAATGTAAGATACATAATCGTAATTAAAATAGATGGAAGTTCAGGATAATAGATATAAAATTTAAGAATGAAGCACCTGCTATATAGTTAATTCCGCAAAAAAGTTGTGTTGATCCAATGCTTTATCATCCACTAAATTTGGGGTTTGGGAATGAATGTATATCGAGGAAGGGTTTGGGTTTGGGTTTGGGTTTGAATCTGATCAACTGAAACTAGCGTAGGACTAAATATTGATATTAAAAATATATATATATATAGTAAAAAAATAGAAGCAAATTTTTCATAATCCGGGCCTTATATACAACTGGGCCGAGCCCCTAATAATATAATAGGTAAGTAACTTACAATCGCATAAAGTTGTGCGAAATATAAAGCATTTATGCGAAATCAACCAAACACAATTCATTACTGCCTTTGTGAACTCGTACAAAATCAATGTTTTGGACCAATCATTTTCTGCATTCACAAAAATTCTATATGAAAATTAACGAAATCTCTTGGCCACAATTTTATTCACCATTTTGCAGAGACCTAATGATTAGGGCAGAATTTTCTTCACCATTTCTTGACCAATCTTGATCTGAACCATTTTTCCAATAGAATAACAATTACTTGAATCCATCTATATGTTTGGAAAAACAACAAGTTAACAAAAATGGAAGAAAATGAGGAAAAATGCAAAACACCATTGACAAATACAGTTATATTTATTTGTATTATTGCAGGTTCTGCTGGTTTAATGTATGGATATGATACCACAGTTTCGGGTTAGTTCTTCATATCATTTAATGCATAAATGCAATGACATTATGATCAATGATTTAAACATCAAAACTCTTGTAAATTATAGGATTTGAATGAACCTAATTACAATCTATATGTATGTTGTCTGTAGGAGGGGTGATGATGATGATGCCATTTTTGGATAAATTCTTCCCGTCGATTTTGGCAAATATGAGGGACGCGAGAGAAGACCAATATTGTTTATTCAATAGCCATAAAGTTACTGCATTTATCTCTTCAATGTTCATAGCTGGTTTGGTGTCATCTTTGTTGGCGGGTCGACTCACAAATTTGGTAGGACGCAGGTTTAGTTTGATTACTGGTGGGATCCTTTTCTTAATGGGAAATGCCCTTTCGGTTTCTGCAGAGGATGTGAATATGCTCATTAGTGGCCGTCTATTCGTAGGGTTTGGCATTGGTTTCGCAAATCAGGTGTGCACTTTTTATATAATGTAAGTCCTCGGATTCTGTTACGACAATTAATGATAATAAAGGCTCTTGGTGTACCCTTAAAAGTAGACCAAGCATAAGCGTACTAAGACGGGTTGGATAATGGGTTCGGGTTTAAATGGGTCATTTCAGTAAAGGTTCAAAGGAGTCGAGTCAACTCGGACTGCGCTTACGCACATGCATCTTTTTGCCCAATTTTAATATCTTTTTCATCTAGCTAACACATTAACTATGATGACAAAAACGATATGATTATACTAATAATATCAATCTTTGAATAGAACGACTGATAAAGGTCTACATATTATAAATAGACTTTTGGGCAACTTTCAACCCTTCTCTGGGTAATTAGATGAGGTTTTCTTTCAAGTTACCCGGGCAAGGCGAGTATATTTACTCAGATGTACGCGGCCTAACCGGGATATCCCATGACAGTTTCCAACCCTTTCCCTGGCCACCCCAAGATATGCAGCTAGTGAGGTTTGAACCTGAGACCTCTTGTGAGAATATCAAGAAACCATCCACTAGGCCACCTTGGTGTTGGTTCTTGAATTTAGCTAAATTTTTTAATGTGATCATATTGAGATAAAGTACAATGTAGTATTAGAATTCCTGAACACTTGGTCCAGAACGGCGATGCAGAATACATCGATTGTTAAAGGACCCTTTCCCTCTATAAAATATTTTGAAATAACTCAAGTTTCAAAACCTTAACTACATGACTTTTAGGGTTCTTGAGACTAACAAATATGTTCAATTTGTTGCCTTCAAGGCAGCTCCAGTTTACATAACAGAAATGGCACCATCAAAATGGCGAGGAGCTTTAAATTCAGCCTTTCAGTTCTTCATATGCTTGGGCACTGTAATCGCCAGCTTAATCAACTTAGCCGCCAACCACTCGAACAGCAACTATGGCTGGAGGCTCGCATTGGGATGTGCGAGTGTCCCAGCCATGGTCCTGATCATTGGGGCCTTATTCATTCCAGACACTCCATCCAGCTTGATCCAAAGGGGCAAGAATATGGAGGCCCTAGCCGCATTGACCAAGGTGCGGTCAACTAAGGCTGGGGCTGAAGCGGAGTTAAAAGACTTGATTATCTCCAGCCAGGTAGCAAAAAGGAGCCTTTGGAGTCCGTACATGAAACTGATGGAACCGAGATACAGGCCACCGTTAGTGTTGACAATTGCGATAGCAGGGTTTCAACAGCTGACGGGGGTTGGTCTGGTTGCTTTTTACGCGCCTGTGGTGATGAGAACAATAGGACTAGGAGTTGAAGGGTCTTTGTTTGCAGCGGTAGTGATTGGACTTGTAAATTTGGCATCTGTACTCATGTCGACTTGCATGGTTGATCATATTGGAAGAAGATTTATGTTTCTACAAGGTGGCGTGCAAATGATTTTTGCTCAGGTATGTTTTAATCGTTTGAAATTAGTTTGGTGACAAGATGGGTGGGTCGGGCAGGTTGGGTAACGGGTCAAAAATACATTTGGGTTTAAACGGGTCATTTTGAACATTATTAAAAATAAATAGTGGGTTACTTAACAATCTTATTCCGATAATAATCAGAATCTTTGAATAAAATGATTAAGATGGTTGCATGCAATCATGCAATAACATAGAGTTTGGGTGACTTTAATCCATTTTGACCCCTTTTTACTTGAATTATCAATTTTAACCCATTTGAGAAGAAAGATGGTCAAAATTGATCCCATTTATAAATAAAAAGGGTTGAAATCGCCATCTCTAGTTCAGACCTACATCCCTAGTTGTATGTATTAACCAAAATGAAAAAAAATAATCAAATTGAAGGTGTTTATTGCATGCACACTAGCAATTCAATCGCAAGGTGTGATTGTGGATTTTCCATATAACTACGGGATCGCGGTGCTAGTCTTGATGTGTGTTATTTCATCAGCTTTTGGATGGTCATGGGGTCCACTGACTTGGCTTGTCCCAAGTGAAATACTACCAATGGAAGTTCGTACAGCTGGAACAGCCATAGGTGTTGCAACAAATTTCCTCATCACATTTATCCTTGCTCAGTTATCAATGTGGATGCTGTGTTCTATGGAGTTTGGGTTGTTCTTTTTTTATGGTGCCACAACCTTCCTTATGACCACAATTATTGGCGCCTTTTTGCCTGAAACCAAAGGCGTTCCCCTTGAGTCCATGGAGAATCTTTGGAGTAAGCATTGGTATTGGAAGTATGTTGTCCCTGCCTAGACTTGGTTCTGTTTGACTGGTTTGACCTCAACGAGTAAGTCTGCCTAAAGCAGGATATAAAAGGAGTCTTTGGCTTACCTGTCACTGTCGTATTTTGAACAATTGTTTCAAATGGTAATGTGTTCTTGTGACGAGGATCTGAACCAAAAAGAGACTTTGTTTCCGGTATTAACGAGTATTTCAGTAAAACAGGCATGAACATGAGCATTTTCAGGTGGTCAAGATAGTGGTCTCAAAAAGTCATGTTATCCTTATTCCGTAGGGATCTAGAAAATGAAGATGTTAAATGTAAATAATTAGGACCATTATTATTTTTTCTTAGTCCTTGGAATGTATCTACTTATTTATTTTTCAGGAAAACAAGACCACACAAGGAGTTGAAGTTGTCGTTCCTTAAAACGAATTGCTTCTTGAGGAACAGTAAGTTAAATTTGTTTGTATTTTGTATCATACTTGGTGATCCAAGTATGGCTGCATTTTTTATAAGTAATAAGTAGTTACAGATTTTAGGAGTATTGGTTAAGCTTTTTGGAACGCTTTTAATGTTTAAAAAGACAATTAAACATAGACAGCTATACTGTTTATTAGAGTTTGATAATGGAACACTTTAAGCTGGTTTCACCGATGGTTAAGGTCTTTTTTCTTTCTAAATTATACAAGTCCCTTATTCTTACACGCTAAATCAAGCAGTTAAACTAAACAGACAGTAAGCAACGTCCTTGATTATTTTCATAAAATCTTGAACCATCTGATGCAAAAAAAAAGCCTAATCATAGCAGCCACTGCCTTGCAAAGTACTTTGAGTAAGAGAAACTGAAATGGCTGCACAACGCAAACCATCAACTGTACATCTAACCCATATGATAGTATTCTGATCTAGTTCAAAACGCTCTATAATGGCAAAACAACTCATAACAAGTTATCACAATGAACCTACTGATTGTCAGCTAGAATTATCATCAATGCTCTGATAGAACAATATGTACCCATGATCCGTGTTACTTGCATACTCCTGAGCAGAACCGAAGGCCGTCTGTACAGCAGATTCTTCAATCATCTCCACATTCTCATCATCAAAAAATAGCCAGTGGTTGTGACTTTTAACCAGACTGACATAATGGCCATGGTTTGGCCCACTCCCGACATGAACCACCACTGCGAATAAAGAATACTCACAGTCGGCATCTTCCATGGTGTTGGTCAGTTTTAGCTCCAGAGGGAACACAACACGATATGATAACTTTTTGTACCTACCAAGCTGTTCCATGTACTTGAAACGTTTTAAATGTATGACCAATATATGTGGCGGTTTTTTTATCTTCATCCGCTTTTGTGCTTCCTGCAAGCTGGGACCATAGGAATAAACAATTAACATACCAGGTTACTAATGGTGCCAATTTCAATCGATTTACCTACAAACAGGTTGATGTTATATACAACCTCACAGGTCAAATAGTAAATTTCAAAACTTGGCTTGGAATGGAACAGGTCAAATGAGACAAAAATGGATACAGATGCTTAACATCTCTTAAATTGCTACTAAAGAAAAACTATAAGGTACTATAACAAAATAACTTATACAAAAGAAGTATAGTTGCAGAAAGTGCCAACCTGCAGCATTTGTCACAGAAAAACTTATCCTCGGCATTTAAGGTCTCAGTAGAGCTGAAGTTTTTTAAACAACTTGTAATTGAACTATTCTGCTCTATATCAAGGCTTAAATCTAAGAATGTCTCGTCCCTTGCTGTCACAGTCTCACACCTTAAACACCTTGTCTCATTTGTAAGTATACCCTGCATATATACCATAATAGAGGAACACATAGCATTAATCACCACTACATAATATCAAATTTGCCACTAACGAATATATCCAGGCATGGACAATGTACTGTATTATTAGAGATGGCAATTTAAATCGATTTACTAAATAATGGGTCTGATGAGGGATATGTTCTATCTCTAAGGGGTCGACTGGGAAAGATAGAAAAACTACCTTAAAAGGCAACGGGGCAATAAGGTTGAACAGGTCAAATGGGTTAAACGTTGCCCAAAGGGCACTTATAATGCATAAAACCTCCTAAATCATTAAAAATGTAGATTTGAAATAATAGAACTTCCGGAATCATATTTGACACGCTAATTAGTTATGGAAAAAATAAAAAAAATTCAATGTTTTGGATCAACCCAACCTGGCCCAGACAAAACTATCCGGTTTGACCTGCTACCCAACACCCTAATCTTGCCGTCTCTACCATCTTAAGGTTCTTGGCACAGAAAAGGATGGTAAATTATCACTGCTGGAGACCAAAAATTAGTATCCAAACTAACCTGAAAGTTTTTGTGAACCCAGGTTAGTACAGGCTCTTTCTTTGCACCATTAACCTGACCACCATGCGGCCCATTGGCAATCTTATCAGGCGGTGACAAATTCTCCACCGGACTTTTCGCTGTTTCTTTCTCTACTATTTCAACAAGATCGTTTAACAAGAAGTTTAGAAACTCGTGTGCATCCTACAGAACATTTAAAGTGCAATGACATTAGCAATAAAAATTACTAAAATTCAGGAGCAACATGAAGAACGTGACTGATTAGCACCAGAGTACATAGAGATTTATTTATTTCATGTTATTGGCCCATGTAATTTCATCCAATGTCATACACCCACACACACACACAAACAAAATCTGAATGTACCATGGGTATTATGCACAATATGAAAGTTTACACAGCCAAACTCTGAATGTACCTGATGCATGTAACCACGAAAAAGCTCATTCTCTTTCTTCACTCTTTGTACAAAGCGTTTTGGAGCCACAACACCTGTTTTCTTCTTTTGTGTACTAATCTAAAGAAGTGAGAGAAAATCAAGTCAGCCATGCATTCAAAAACCAATCCTGTAGTAAAACAAGAACAATCTTGTCCCGAAAAATGAATCTAAATGTGTGTGCAGTGTAGTTAATAATGATCAAGAAATTTAAGATAGAGCCCTATATCTCACCAAACATTCAAGCAATGACATTATATAATATAATATTTGAACAATCATAACTGATATCTTAAGTCACGATCATCGAAAAAATCATTTAAAAAAAATCTAAGATGCAAGAATGACATCATATCTTATATTCCATCACATCGTCCTATTATATTACTTATTTTAACTATACTTGAAATAAGACAGAATACTAAGAAGTAACCTACAGACTCTTGCAATCTTGCCCCTGAATCCAACTTAACAATTCTACCAAGAAAACATCAAGTTCTATGACCACTTCATCTTGTTATTAACTTTTGTGAAACCATTTGGATAACAACTTCTATAAACAGAAGACATATTTACTACAAAGAAGTCAAGTAAAACTGATGATGAAGAAAACAATACTTCAAGTCTACAAGTAGTGAGAAAACTACCACAACGGAGTAACCAGAAACTATGGAAGTAACAGAATAGCTCATGCAGATGATATATTTACCATTAAACAAAAGCAAGAACTAGCATGACTTAAGTTTATTTCTAACTAAATCGTACCTGCATAAACAACTCGGCTAAACACGTAAGAAGATTTTCTTCTACATCTTCTGGATTTTTACCATTGCCATAGTATGCGAGCAGCTGTTTACGAAATGGAAGACAGTAATAGAGAGCCTGTAAAATAAAGCCAAATCAAACAATAAAGTTAGGCTTATTAGCAAGGTAAGCATCTAACGCCAAGTAAGAGGGTATTTCCAGTTTCATGCTCAATCTAGCTTATTCAATTGATTTCAACTGCAATTAAACATGTCTTCAAAACTCAAAAGTAACACTAATTAACAAAAAAGGCGTGATCTTTTACTGAAACAAGTAAACAAACAAGTAAAGTATCACAATTAAATCAACAAATTGTGGGCTTAACAATTTAAAAAAATAAATAAATAAAATTGAAAACCTGCAAAACACTGTTGCAATAGCAAGTATTTCCAAAGTTTTCGAGACCAAAATATCGTTCGCCTTCTGGAAACTGATCTCCTAGAGCTCTCTCAAGCTTAGACCCTGTTGCTCCCATGAGACCGTCAACTAAATACCAAAATTCCTCTATTTCTTTCCTCAATCTCTATCTTTATATCTATACCTATCTCTATAACCTAACAATTTACAAAATCAATGATATCCAGATGGAATCGATGTTCAATTCGAATTCTACTAGCCTTAGGGTTTGTTACAAATTAAGTAGTTGTGCAGCAGAACTGGATGGACTTAGTTTGCAATTGATTAGGATTTATGATTAGAAACGAACATATTGAATAGAATTGAATTGAATTGAATTGAATAATGGTTGTGTGTGAGTGTACAAAACTGAATTGATCGATTTAGGTCGGTTGACTCGATTGTTTTTGTTAGGAGAGCATGTATTTTTTTTCAAGCTTTCGTAAGAAGATCCACACTCCAGACTTTGCACCCAATCGCAATCAGCACCAATCGTGTGCATTTACCTCTTGTACCGTACAAACAATTAATTTTCCATAACGAACATAATCATCAGTTCACGAATTTTTTCACAAAAAGTACAGAAGTACAAATATGCTGAAAGAAAAACGTCATTTATCAAAAAAGCTACTTGGTTCCAATCGAATCGAGTTAAACTTGAACTTGACGAAAATAGCATGCGCTTGAGCTCAAATGAATAGTTCAACAAACTCGATAAAAGTTCGAGTCAAGCTTAAGTTGCCCTATAGAAGCTTGATCTGGTTGAAGCACTACTCAAAACAGTAGACTTCGTGATAAAGTAGATTTTTCGAATAGAGATAAAGCCATCAAAACATTCAAGCTCAAAGTTAGAGTAAAATAGTGGGTTGGGTTTGAAGTTATTTAGTTCATGTTTTTTAGCTTGAATTTTTTTTCTCTAGGTAAAATTAACATTGATGAAATTGCTTTAAGCTTGAACATAGCCAAACCAATTTAAATACGGTTTATTTTTTGAATCAATGTGAAATTTCGAATTTAAATCTTGAATATGAGCCCTAGAAAACAAATATGAAAATCATATGAATGAGAAAGAATTCATGTAAAACTAGTTTACGATAACAAAAAAATTTTGTAACAACCCATTCCACATCGATATGAGATAAGAAATTTGAGTCCCCTATAAGTCTAAACTAGTAGGTTACTAGTATTGTATCGTTGTTGAAAATATAGAAGATATTCGGGTAGAGGTTTGATAGAATAATTAGTTATACCTTCAACAATTAAGAGGAATAGTTGTTCTCTCATACGAAAACGACGTTTGAAATACTCCTCAGAGTATTTTGAGTTTTCACCAAAGTAATCGTTCATTAACATTTGGTGTGCACCAACCCGATCACGATATATGTACCGACATGTACGTGACCTTTTGGAACTTTCGGCTTCTTCTTGAAGATATAAAACTTCATTACGATAATTATGAGCTTGAATGATGAGCAATGTCGTTTCATCGTCCGAAGAAGAATTGAATGACATTATAGAGTTTTTGTGTTTTTGAAGTGCGTTTGAAGATGAAAATAAAAGTTTCGATGTGTTTAAAATTGTATTTGAGGTGTGGTATTTATGGATGAAAAATACGGTTTAAAATATAGTAGCCGTTGAAAACTAGCCGTTTATTTTTATTTTTTTTTATAAAAACGGTATTATAACCGTTAGAAAATAAAATTGGGTCGAGCAGCGTCCTGGGTGGGACGCCCTTCCGAAGTGGCGGAATGCCGTCCGACGATGCTCTCGACAGAGAACGGAAACGCATGACCTCTCACTCCGTGTGAAAACAGATCACCTAAATTGATTTTATTTTCTAATTATAAAAGTGTTATTTGAGATAATCAATGGGAAGTAATCAGATAACTATTTAAGGACTATTTATGCCATTTTCGAGAAGCATGAAGGATCCGCTAGAAAAGAAGTGCTGAAGTGTTATTAGCCAACCTCATATTGCTTCCTCTAATTTCCAATTCTGAACAAATCTGGGACTACTTATGTGGCCATAAATTCTAACAAGATTATGCTGATGTCACACCGTGTACTATCTAAACACCATAACATTTACTCTTGTAGTCATGCCACGTAGCAAAAGGCAGATGACAAAAATTTATACGCTTGGTCTATTGCATGATACACTTAGAGTGCCTATTTCGTTTGGCCCATTTCGTTTCTAATCACCGAAGGCATTTTTTATAAATGACCAGCAACGAAAACTATATAACAAGTCAAACTACTTACTCTCATTTAAGCAACAAGATAGAGCACCCCCGAGTAAATTGCAATGTAAACTTACTAAACACATCTGAAAGAGTGTGTAAAATTGGCATATCTTATTGACCCACTGTGGGTTCTTGAAGGTAACATAGTACTCTTTGTTTTCAATAGAAAGAATCAATAGAATAGAAACAAGGGGAAAAAATGGTTATCTTTTTTAAAAAGTAAAATAAAATTTAGCTAGAAAGGGTGCAGGGCTTAAAAATCCAGAAGACATCTAATCCTTTTGCTTCATTCTGTGTCGAAAGGGGAGTAGTTTGACTTGAAGAATTGCCTTTGACTTCCTTCTTCATCTCCTTGCTGCTGATTCCTTCCATCTCTTGAAGTATACCCCTCTCCTATTTTGATCACCATACAATACAGTAATTTGTTATAACTTAAAACATAAATTTTGTAAGGTGCAGGCATACCACTTTTTTAGGCTTACGGAACATACCTGAGGTTTAAGGCGAGAAGCCTTAGATGGGGTTGTTTTGGTAGTTCCACGATTAGCCGAAAAGCATTGAGGTGATGGAGGATTAGTTCGGATCTGCAACACTTTTTCCTCATCTTTGCTTCTTATACTTTTCATATTTAAGGCAGTCGGGACGTTCTCTGATTCACAATTCAATCTGCATATGTATCATAAATTAGTCAGCGAAATTTGACAAGAGAACAAAATGACTATGAATGACACTTTTGTGATAATAACATAGAAGGTTTGAAACATATAAATATAAATATCTCTGATTTTGTTAAAAAGGAGATAAAGTAATACTTAAAAGCCTAATTAGTTATGTTGCAAAACTGATTACTTAAAAGCACATGTAGTTTATCCAAAACCTAAAACGTGACTATCACAACTTGAAATCACATTAACTACCCATATGATTAAACATGAAGAGAAACAATGCTTATGAACATTCAAACTAAACGGTATATATAAGTAACTTACTTTTTCTTCGTAAGCTTCTCCTTGACAATGCTTTGCTTCTCAATTTCATCATATTTTTCTTTCTTAACCTCTAGCAATGGCATCCTCTCATTTTTACTTTCCTGCAAGACTCCCATTTCCTGTTTTTTTGTACCCACCACACTCTTGTTTGCAGCCTCTTTGTCCCCATGGTCCTTTGCCCTTAACGCTAATCGTTTCACCTCATTACAAAACTCAGTTACCTGACTCAATATATCCTTACCACCAAATAAATTACGCGCAGACAATGTGCTTTTCAGCAGCTTTGGGGTTTCCTCTTTTGGTACGAAAACATTTTCTACATTGCTCTTCTCTGCGCTTGACTTAATCATTTCTTTTAATGATTTTGCTTTGTTTATCTGAGGAGTTGAGAAATTCGGGTTCTGATTCTCACTATCATTAACACATTTAGTATTTTTCGAGTCTTTGCATAATGGGAAACCTCGTTTCTTCAATGCAGCATCTCTATGAAACACAATAGAAGAGTGATTTAGGATTCGAAAACTATAGATATAATCAGAAGTTATAAGTTTCAAAGTCAGATTTTTTTTTTGTTTATACCTCAAATTTCGATCACTTGGGATCACAGAAACACTAGTAGATCTTTTAAGCTGCATAGAAAGATAAAAGAAGACAATTTTAGTACAATATTTACACAAGTCATAAGAATTATACAAAATGTTAAGATTTAATGAATATATCAAATCAAATATTTAAAGATAACTACTTTTTTAGCACAATTTCAATTAAATCAAACATGAACAGATCTATAGAAAACATTTTACGAAAATCAGTAGTGGTATATTAAACCGAAATCAAATAAAATTTGGGAATCAGAACCTTTGAGGAATCAGGAGTCTTATGTCTGAAGAAATCTTCCACTGTCTTAGGATGATTACAATCTGTAAACCACAATCATAACAGAAATCAATACACACTGAGACTATCAGTTTCAGCATCAAATCTAAATTCAAACTATACATAAAATTATTCATTAATTACAAATACTAATAAAAAATTATACCAGGGCGGCAGAACCAAGCTTCATCATCAACCGGAGGATCATGATCGGAGAAATCGATCCATTGAGGAGCGTTAATGTCTTCGTAAAGTACGTCTTTTTCAAATTTAGAATCTTGCCAATCGATCACAGCGACATCCATTGATTACTGAAGAATATGTTACTGTTGATAAATGAATAAATAATAATTTCTGTGTGTGAAGTGAAAGAGACACCTGAAAACGTTGTTGAAGAAAGAAAGAAAGAAAGGGGGTGATGGGGGGTTTTAGGTTACTGTTTTTCGACCGTTGGAGATATCTTCTTATTTGTCCATTAACTTTACAAGAACTACAAAAAAGGCCCTCCACTTCACGGGTTCTTATACGTTAGTCCACCGACACTTCGTTTAATGTTTTGGCTACAATTTATTAAGGTCGCGTTTGGTATTTTTGGTCAGATGGAACTGTTTAATATGACACTATAACTTTTTAATCAAAAACTAGTAACTGAAAAACGAAATTGTAAAAAAAAAAAAAATTCTCAAAAGATTGAATCTTGAAATAAAAAATGTCCTTTTTAATTGCAAAATGGCTATCTTGTGACTTAAAAAATTACTATCTTTTTATTTGATATTTTTTAAAGAACCATTAATCAAATCAATCAAATAATAATAAAATACATGCGATATAACTTTAACACCATGAAATTATAAACTTTGTGGACTATTTATGAACTACATTGGTCCTTCTTTACAGACAACCATTAGCGGAGCTAAAGGGTGACTAACATATAATGAACCGAGCGTCTAAACCCCTAACCAACCTATTTTAGTAAGAAAGGAGTAGAGTCCACATAAGTCACATCCTCTTTATTCGTTCTTGATTACTACTAGTGCTATATATTAGGACAATCATCATCAATAGTCATTGTATTTAGTTAAAGTATATCTAACTTGTATATGTAATATATTTCAATTATATATTTCTCTATAGATTATGTGGGATCGATCAAGACTTTTTCATACATATATTCCTTTCTTTGATACATTATACATTTTTGTTTACTTGGGTATCCATATTATATAATTTAACCCGATAAAATACTTTGAATCATTCGATCCATAATGAATATTGAAAGTATAAAAGTAATGGAGAACCTTTGGCGAAAACAAAACAATTATTTTCTTCAAATTCTAATGGTTCTAATTTCCAAACATAAACTATGTTAAGATATTTTTCACATTTACTTTAATTTGGTGTTCATTAACTAAGAGACTCATATTTTTCTTGCATACAATATATATTGTTACCATTTTATGATAAAAATAGTTTCCCATCTTGAATTACAGACTTTGTCTTTACAAACCTTAATAAAGTTGAATATAAATTGAATTTGATACATTATATAAAACACAATCCTTATGACAAATGCTATATCTATGAAAACTATAGAGCAAAATTTGAACAAAATGATATGGCTTAAAACATTACTTATACCATACTAACTTTGAAACCCATGTACACACGGATAATATAAATAGAGATGTACTTTTTTATAATAGAATAAATATATAAATATTTATTTTTCCATATCGAATCATTTATATTTTAAATCACAATAACAATGTTTATTTTATTATGTCAAATTTGATAAAGTAACTTTAAAAAATAGAAAAAGATAAAGTTTTAGAAAAAATCGGTTATATGTTTTGTTTACAAAATGTACATATAGATCATAGATAGATGGCCACAAGACAATATAATGATTAAAATAAATATAAATATAAGTATATAAATGGGAGTTCAAATGAGTACATGTTTTTATGTGAAAATAGGAGAACCCATATGAGAAGTCCATTTGGAAAAACCCCAATTTACCCCTACATTTTTTAAATTAAATATCTCAAAAAGGACAAGTTAAAATATTATAAAAATTACATCACAAAAACAGCTCCATTTGGGGGTTTGTTATTTTGATGAAAATGGACGGTTGAGATTTGTTCACCCATACTTTCAAAAAAGTATACACTCAAATGAACATTTGTCTAGCTATGTACTCACTCCATCCCAAAATAATAGTCAAGTTTTGACTTTCTGGAGTTTTTTTTTTTAAATTTGACCTTAAGTATATTTAGTCGTGTTATATAATACTTGATGAAAAATATACCAATGAAAATACATTCAAAACTCAATCCATTCATATATTTTACATCAAGTATTATATAACACAAACAAAAATATTTAAGATCAAAGTTGAATAAGAAATACTTCAGAAAGTTAAAACTGGACTATTAGTTTGAGACGGAGGAAGTAATATAATTCTTAAATATACAACGATTAAAATAAACATTAAATTTAAGTTATAATAAATATTAAAGATATAGATATTAAACTCCGTATATTATAACTAATAATTTATTATTTAATTATTCATTAAATTTTAATAATCTAAAGTATTAAGTTTTAGGTTTAAAATAAATGAACTTAATTGATCAATTAAATTTTAATTTTTAAAAATAATCAATATGTGTTAAATTTTAATTAATGTAATAAATTAAAATGTTTAACTAATTTAATATTTAATAACATCAACATTTGATTCTACATTATATTTAAAATTATAATTTTAATTTATCAATAGGAAAGTTAAATTAATAATTGTAACCAACTAGGTTAGCATAGTTGGCCACCAAAGTTTCTTTATGGGGTTTTGGAGAGGGGATGTTTGGCTAGGAGTTCTGAAGTTCGAGTCCCACTCGAGACTTTTATCATTTCAGACGATAAAAAAGGAGGAATCGGAGGGTCTCAGGGTTAGCATACTGCCCAATTGAATGTTACTACTAAACCTGAACCACTAACATCTAACAAGCCGTTCTAAAAAAATAAAAATAAAAATAAATTAATAATTGCACCTTTTCGATTAGAATTATACCCTGTCCATCGATCCATGCCCGTACGCCGTACCCGGTTACCTGGTGTGGTTCGATTGGCAACATGCGCACAATAGCAACACACATCTGATCATTTCCAGTCTTCTACTTGGAGCGCACGATAACACAATACACCTATTTCTCTCATATGCTAAAACCCTTTCTTTCATAAACCCTACCAAAACTTAAAAATTCGTCGGATCACCAGCGTTGGCAACACCGAGTCAAACCCTAGCTCTTTTTACATATTACATCCTAATTGATCGATCGATGCCTTTAAATCTGGAAAAAATGAAAATTAACGTCTCGAATCCAAGAGTATGGATCGTGATCGGCGTTAGCGTTGCCGGTATTTTGATCGTCACGGCGGAGACACGGCGGCGTAGATTCAAAAGTAGGTATACGGTAAGAGAAGGTTACGGTGTTTTTATTGAGCGATTTGAGTTACTTCCGTTTCCTCAGCCGCCGCCTCCCGCCGCTAAACAACCTCTCTCCGGTTTAACTTTTGCCGTCAACGATGTGTGAGTTTTTATGTTTTTTGTATGCTTCAATGATCACCAGATGACGAATTGATGATGCTTAATCAATGACAAGTTTATTTCTTGATAGAAATTGTTACATATCTGCTTTGTAGCCGAATGAACTACTTTTTCTAGTGTATGTAATGGATACCATGTATATTAGTTTACGAGAAACGTCTCAGACCAAAAAAAACAAGTATTGATAGAAATGATCAAAAAATAAAGTAAAAGTGAAACGGTTGGTGCTTGGTCTGCAGAAATATTTCAACAATTGCTCATTTTAATTTTCCAGCTCAATGCAAAGAGTAACTGTTGTTGTGTTTTGCTGTTACATTGTAGCTTTGATGTGAAAGAGTATGTGACTGGCTTTGGGAACCCAGATTGGAAAAGAACACACGAGGAAGCTGGGAAGACTGCTGTTGTTGTTACTTCTTTGTTGAAGAGTGGGGCTACTTGTGTTGGCAAGACTGTTATGGATGAGTTATCTTTTGGGTACTCATTTCCTTCTTTTGTTATATTAAGACATTTAAATTTGAAGTATCTAATAATCTAACCTGTCATAAAGACAAAGGTTACAGTTACACATAAGCGTTCAGCTGCTGCGAATTACAGCATTTTCTGAATATCTAATGCATGTTGTTTAAGATTAGTTGATCATGCAGTTCTGGCTATGTAAGCCTTGACGACAAATATGAAAAAATCTCTACTTAATATAATATGGGAATTGTGTGATTGCTATTCTTATTTGTTTTTTTCTTGCTCTTTGATGTGCGCATTTTTTTCCTTTATAAAATTCTATTTTGGTTCATGAAAGCAAGTAATGGACTGCTGTTTCAGGATAACTGGAGAAAATTATCATTATGGGACCCCAACAAACCCAGCAATGCCATCTTATATTCCAGGTGGATCGTCTAGTGGTTCAGCCGTTGCAGTTGCAGCAGAACTTGTTGACTTTGCTATTGGTATTGTTTGTTTTTTTGGTAGATGAAATTGTTACAAATGGAATATTCATGTAGGTTTGATAATCTGATGTTTCTGTGGTGTAACAACCACATTGCTCGTGCATCTTAAAACTTCATTTTCTTAAAAGTTTTCCTGGGTATAACCTTTTTACCTGAAAAAAGCACTTGTATTTATTAATAAGCTTGTGCTATATTCCATTTTATCTGCTTCCATTTCTCCTCTCGAGAAAGGGAGTAAATTTTTAAAAAGTTACATAACCTATGAAAGATATAGAATAATAACTGTTGTTCCATGTTAAAAAAGTTCTAATTCGGTGAGATGGTTTGACACATGAATTTTTTTTTTTTTAGGCACTGATACCATTGGGGGAATAAGAATTCCAGCCTCATATTGTGGCATTCTTGGATTTCGCCCTTCACATGGAGTTGTATCCAATATCGGGGTGCTCCCAAATTCACAGAGTTTAGACACTGTTGGTATGTAGTCTCGGTATGTTCTATTTAATTTTGTTAGTTTTTCAGTTTTAAAGTCAAACTGCATGTCAGTAAAGGTCCTTAGATTTTGTTTCACATTGAATTGTTTGACGCGCAGCCTGCTGTGGTATTTTTTACCCCGTACTTCCAAGTTTTGTTTACTCTTATGCTGGTAATGTATTTGTGATGAATAAAATCTTTCAGGAATATTTGCTCGTGATGCTTCTGTATTGCATAAAGTTGGACATGTTCTTCTTCGATTAAACCCAGTGGAGCCTAGAAGGACGAGACGCATAATTGTGGCAGACGATTTATTTCAATTATCTAAAGTTCCTCTGCAGAAGACTGTATATATTGTTAGCAAAGTAACTGAAAAGTTATCTGGTTGTAAGTTTCTTGACAGGATCTTTTTATTTCCATAGTTATATGAACATATGATACCACTGACTTATGATCTTAGAATCTACAAACAAATGGGATGACAGTAGTGATACTAACTCTATATTTTATTTTTAATCAATCTTTTTGCAGACCAAGCACCAAAGCATTTGAATATTGGTCAGTATATTTTGTCAAATGTTCCAGGCCTAAGTTACTTCCGTGAACAGACATCAAACCTGCGTAGTGGAACTAATACTTTGAAAGCTCTATCTTCAGTGATGTTATTATTACAGAGGTACACCCTTCTTTTTGCATTTTTATATGGTTTATGGCACAAGATAGCACCCACTCTCTCCTTCGACTTACTTTTGCAAAATAGGGGTGTGATGCCCCTTTTATTTATATATTTGTATTTGTAACTCTTAATGTGGTCATCATTCTAGCAATTTATGGCATCCCACTAATTATTCTTTCAGATATGAGTTCAAAACCAATCATGAAGAATGGGTTAATACAGTCAAGCCCAAGCTAGGAGCTGATGTATCTAATCGTATTCATGCAGCAATTACAACCACACATGAAAATATCAAAGCTTATTATAAAGTAAGGACTGAAATGCGAGCAGCTCTACGCAGCCTCCTAAAGGTACTACACGTAATTGACTCAGAGCTCTGTTTTGTGCTTATATTACCTATTGCATTTTGTAATTATAAGAATTGGGATAATGAATACTTGTCACATAAATTACTTTGTTTTTATGTTGTTCTAGGCTCTTAGCCCGTATAAAGTATTTTTAGAGCTATTTATCATGTCTATTCTTGTTGTGGAGAAAGCTACTTTATGTACTTGTTTATGATGTTGCTGGCTGTGCTGGGTGATACCAAATATATTTTACAAAGTATCCCTTAAGAATATATGGTGTGAAGGTGTGGCACAACCATGGCTGTATAATATACCGAAGTGCTAAAACCTGATACTTTTCTGATTATAGAATCATCTCAATCGCGCCTTTTTTTTACCTCAGTCAAAAGATGGTTTTGTTTTCATGCTCTTAATGACAGTATTGTGTCATCATCTTTCTTTTCTTTTTTTTACTTTTTTTTTGTTTTGCCAAATGTTGTATTCTATTTACAAATGAAAACTCAAATATTGCTATATTGATGATACAGTATCATATCTACTTATAGCACGTATTTCAGTAGTAGTTTGTCATGAAGGTGGCTTATTTGAATCACTGTGCCTCATTAGAGCATGGTAACTGTAGACTGTTGTTACTTTGACATGTTCAATTGTATGATCATATAAATTGTATTGCTTTTCTTTTTATTGTCCATGCTTTATGTTCTATTTAACATGATCGCAAGCAGTTACATGATGCCAATTGATGCATGTCTGGTGTGCAGGATGATGGAGTTCTAGTTGTTCCTACGGTTGCTGATACTCCATTAAAACTCAATTCAAAGAAAGCTTTGTCATCGGAATTCAGTGATAGGGCATTTCCTCTATTAAGCATTGCTACTATGTCCGGCTGCTGTCAGGTAAATTGATATGAAGCCAACTACGTTTTTTCTTCTTTATTGGACCATCCTAAATCATAATGTCGTATGAATCATCTCTAGGTTACTGTTCCTTTCGGAAAGCACGAAGATTGTCCAATTGGTGTTTCCTTCATTGCTAATCATGGGTCTGATAAGTTTCTCCTTGATACTGTCTTGGACATGTACCAATCTCTACAAGGACAAGTTAGTGCGGTTACCAGTTTACCGCCGTCACTAGACTTGAATGGCAACATGGATGCTTCTGAATTGTTGAAGGAAAAGGTTTGACCCTTTCAGTTAATTGTTTTGTTATGTACCAGTATAATGCCTTGCAATATTTAATGTTCATTTGTCTGTGCGTCGATATTTACACAAATTATTACATAGTTAATGAAGCCTTTCTTATATTTATCATATGGCTAGGTTATGGTATTGAACTATGTGTAGGAATTCTAGGTGTTTCACATTCTCAAGTGACATACACTTATTATTAAATTAATCTTCTATTGTTTGCACTTGTGTTATGAGACAACAAGCAGAAGTTGGTTAAAATTGGCAGGCTTCCTTTGTTATTAGTCTCTTTCCTGCTTTTGCTGTGTAAGAAATCAATACTAATGACATTTTGTTTTAACCTATGATGCCTTGGTTTAGTTATTGCCCTTGCTAATCTGAAATCTCGTTTCTATATATATCACACTGAGAGGTCATTGAAAGGAATTTGATAATTTATCACCTTTTCGTATGTTTTCTGTGTCTTGTTTCAGGGAAATGCTGCATACAAGGGAGGACAGTGGAATAAAGCTGTAAGCTATTATACTGAAGCAATTAAGCTGGATGAGTCCAACACTACTTTCTACTGTAACAGAGCAGCTGCATACTTAGAATTAGGATGGTATGATCAGACTTTTAGTTCTTCTGAAGTAATGATTTGGTACTTATATTCTTCTATATTTCACTCGATTGACATGAAGATGGTTATATATTCAGCTTTCAACAAGCTGAAGAGGACTGCAGCAAAGCAATATCACTTGATAAGAAGGTTAGGAATCATGTAAATGATATCTATTCTACTGTCACTGTACCACGGTGATGTGTGTTGCTTGTGTTTCAGTTTGGTGCTGTTAAGCAGTGTAACTTTTTTTATGGATCTGATTTTTACCTGATTCTTGAGATAGGTCTAAAGTTTGCGCTGGAAGTAGAAAATGTTATCTTACTTGGAATCTGATAGGTTATTCTTGTGTTGGTAATGATATCCAGGGATTATATATAGAGGTGGCAATTTCTAGCCATTTATGAATGGGTGAATTCAGGCCATGTTTTCTCTAAAAGGTCGAACAAGTAAAAAATTGCTTAAATGGAAACAGGTCAGATGGGTTGAAAGCCCGTCAGAGTGTAATTCTAATGCATAAAAGTTTCCTAAATCAGTTAAATTAAATAATTATATTGTTTCTGAAATAATATAAATTTTGTAATCTTTTTGACCACTAGCTGTTTTTCAAAAAATAATCTGAGCAAAAGGTGTTCCAGGGCGACCAGACCTGTTTTGATTTGTTACTTAACCATCCTATCACCCTCAATTTGCCACCTTTTAGGGATTGTGTTAGGGATTGTGTTTGAAATTGTATGCTACAGGTATAATACCACATACCACATAATGAATATAAGAGTATCATAAAGACAAGTGAACATTCTCGAGTTCCAATATTCTTGTTATGCTTTGTATTCCCCTAGCTGTTTTACTGATATTCATTTATTCTAAGACATCAGAAATCATGTAGTCTTTCAGTGTGCATGGCGATGTTAAATACGAAATAGAGGTTCTCTTCTTTAAGATGTGATGGGTGAAACTTCTAAAGCGCCTGAGAACTTGTTGTATTATATATGTGCTGCTCTAACTTAAAGTAGATCTGTGTATTTGACTCTAATATGTATTTTAAATTAACATGGAGGTGCACATTAAGAGTTCCATTTTCTTTGTGCAGAATGTGAAGGCATACTTGAGACGAGGGACTGCTAGAGAATCAGTTCTCTATTACAAGGAGGCTCTTCAAGGTGCGCATCCTTCTCGTTCGGAAGATTTGATGTTAAAACTAACGTTTATAGCTGCACAGTAGTAACTGAAAAAGTTATTTACTAATTGTGTTTTTTCTTAAAAGTACTCTTTTTTTCTAGCTTTTTAACACTAATCCTAATCACAAAACAAACTACACATTAGAAAAGGAAATGATATATAGGCCTAAAATAGACCTAAAGATTGGTCTAATGCCAAATGTCATGCATCCAATATAGTATTCTATTTTTCGTTGTATTATCTAATTATCTATTCTTTTCACTTAATTTAACTCATTTGTAATGACTTCACTTAATTTGACTCATTTGTAATGACTTCACTTAATTTGACTCATTTGTAACGGCTTCACTTGATTTTACTCTAGTGTATATGACCTCACTTCTTGTTGTACATAGCAATGCATCTACAAAATTACTGGTTCACTTGGACATGGTTAATGATTGATTTAAGGTTATTATTCATGTACAAGGATCTTTCTCCCCTGTAATTGAATTTTCTAATGCCTGCAGATTTTAAGCATGCCCTCGTACTAGAACCCCAAAACAAAACTGCCAAAGTGGCTGAGAAGAGGCTGCAGAAACAAGTAAGTTGATATACTTTGGCTACTTGGTTTTGATTTAATGCAAAGGTCCGTGAGTCTTGAAAGTTATCACGGAAGAGACAGCTCAAAAGTACTTTTGTTTGACATAATCTTAACTGGCCTCCTGCGGCCCCTCTTGTGAATTCCTGAAACTTAATCAAGTACCGTACTCGTGTTTTCTACATGCTGCAAGTTGAGTGCATTTTTGTCGAGTTCTTTGGGTCCAGATCAAATGGTTAATTTTATCGTAGCGTCTACTAGTGTTTATATTTTACAAAAATAAATATTTTATACAACACTACAACATGTTCCTGATTGTCGTGGTTAATGACATGGCTCTTGCATCCTGTTCTAGTGTTTGTGAGCTACCTTCCATGTTTAGTAAAATTATTATTCGTTTTTTATGTGTTGTGTACTAGATTTCTTTTCTGGACTTCAATATTTATTAATCAGATGGATGAGGCATTTAATCTGTTTGAGTAAATATATGTTAAACATTTCTCTTTAGTCAATTTCAAAGGACTCTTCTTTCTAGTTTGAAGATAGCCATGTAATTGTTGGATAAAAGATATTGCTAATTTTAAGATTGAACATGCCAAAACATCGAAGAATTAGAGCCTAGACCTGAGACCTGTGCTGGGCATTGCTAGAGTCTGGTCTATAAAATGAAGGTTTCATCTGTACATCCTGGTGATCTTAATGTGTTTTGGTTAAGGCTCGTAATTTGAACCTGTGAGCAAATTACGGATGAAGTCCTAGTGTTGGACATGCTCTTTGAACTTTTCATTATTTTGGAACAAAAAAATGGCAAACATACTTGCCCTGCGCTCAAGTAATCTGTTCAGTGGCTTTTAAAGTTTCCATGGTACCTCATTAATCAATAGCAGTTGCGAATTGTAGAATAAAATTTTCCAAAGAAAAGAATAATGAATGGCATAAGATATCTGAGATATAACTTCTAAAGGGTGTTCTATTCCGTATGCTTTATTTGCATATTGAATAAAATATATATTCGATAAGTGATAGTACTCTACCAACAAATTTAAAACAAGAGCAAATTTCACATATAATCCTTGTGTTATGTCGAAAATGTACGGATCATCTCCTAAAAAATTAAATAACATCAGACATGCTTGCGTTTAATATTTTTTATCAATCATTGTTCTTTTACAACTGAAATGACTAAAATACTTTTATTTTATTTTTTTTATATATAACATGTTTTTCTGTTGTTTTATTACTTTTCATTTTCTTTCTTGATTTATTCGATCTCTTTTTAATTCCTAAAAGAATTGCCATTATCATCACAACTGTTCGTTTTCCTCCGTTCCTCCTTTATTCTTGTGTGACTTTGTCACACCTAGGGATGACTTGTGCAACTTGCTCTAATGACAAAAAGAATAAATTCGTGTTATTAAGAATTAAGAATCACTTCTAAAAGCACATCTACTACGTGCACTTTTTTAATGCAATAAATTACACTATTTTAGTGTAAAAAGTGAACTTTTGAGTATATGATTTCACTTTTAGACTTTTTCTCTTAATAAATTATCTTATGTAAGCTAAAAACTAAGGGTATTAAGAACAAATTGGTTCAGTGTGTTGCACTAAATCTTGACATTGAACATTTTAAATGATTTGGAATATACTATTAAACGATATAGGAATGGATGAAACGTGTGGTTTGTGAACGTGATAAGATTACCCAAGAATCTTGCTATTATTATAATTTTTATATAATCAATAAATTTTCGTAATAAATGTAATGACAATTATTATTATTATACTTATTAATTTAAAAAATATGAATTAAAATTTTAGTAATTTTAAAAATATTAATAGTAAATTTATAATTTACATAATATATTAATATATTTTAATTATTATATATATAATTATTTTATGTGAATAGTATTTAATGTAGTATTTAATACTACGTCAAATTTAGTATAATACTAAACATTATTTATCATTGTACTAAAATGATGTAATACTTGATGCTATCATTGTAGTGATTTTTTATACTCTTGTACTATCTTAGTGAAAAAGATACATTTAGTGCTCATTGGAGATAGTTTTTTTTTTTTTTTTCTTTTTTTCTTCTTATTTTTTAAGGCAATCGGAGATGATCTAACACTAAATAAGGGAAGGGAGTATTATGCTTTGATATCTTTAAGAAATGTTGTGACTTTGATATCTCTAAGCGTTAGATTCCAACGTCCATGCTTGCCTTTATTTTAAAACACTAAATTTTCTTTATTTGATTATAATGCTAAGATTTTAATTTCATACACTTGAACACTATAAGGATCTTCCTTATATGATTATCAATACGTTGAAGGAACTTTTAGACGCTTGATTCCAAGTTTTATGATCAATGATTGAAACAAACACCACAGTTGTTTCGCTATTGAGATCTAATCAACTAACCACAACCCCCATTTGACCATCCGAAATTGAATATAATCTTTAGACCATGGGTGTTTTGGTTTAGTAAATATGTACATATTAAAAGGTGAGGCAAGCAGTGTATCTTAGGGTCACGCCATTCTTATGTATAAAGGTGGAAGCTTTGAATATGTGGAGGTGATGGTCGTTTTCTTGATTTAATCATTTCCTATTATACCTGTAGGACCGTAAAGGACATACCTTTAACAATGAATCAATATAATCAAAAGCTAAAGCGCGGAATTCAATAGCTAACCAAAGTACATTATGAACCAATATCAAAACAAACAATCACAAACAATTATATTAATCAATGAGACCAATTGTGATTTACAGATGAATGACCAGAGACAAAATACAAGCTGCACAAATTCGTGGATCAACAACTACTAAAACTGAAACCCTAAAAAAGTATTTATAGGTAACTAATTAGTAACATAGGCGATATTGGTGATATCGCCTATGCGATATTGTCAATATCGCTAATGCGATATTGCCAATGTCGCCATTACATAATATTATCAATTTAATTACAACTCAAAGCCTAGACCAAGTGACAGACACTCTAAATGTACCAACAATACCCTTTAACAATCTTCAAACATGAATGTCATATTGTTAAACTAAAATACATGTGTACGTAAAACAGATTCATCGGGGGAACTTCTCATACCTTCAGAGATATAGAAACAAATGCCCATTGGGCACTAAAAGAAATCACAGAACAAACATCAAAAGCAAGTAAAAACAGAAGAAACACCCTATGTGAGAGGAAGAATCCACTGTACAATGATACATCCCGTGCTTGACATTAATGCAGGTGCCCCTAAGAAGATGCTGTGTATCTAAAAGCTTGTGGAGATGGTGAGAGTTAAAATGTATAACGACACTCTTTAGATTCTAGGAGGATTTGAGTAGCCATTCCTTTTATTGCAAGTTAGCCTTGGGAGCTTCTTGATGTGGTAAGGTTATAGCTCAAATGGGTCGTTTATATTGAATACTTTAGAAGATGATAGTAGGGGTTCCTGAAAGTTTAATACAATGAGTACCAATTCGAAGCTAATAGAATCAGTTGATACTTGATATACATATGTTGTCATCGATGATCAAGTCTTGTAGTAATGGAAACAATTTTGGCCCATCTACTTAACAAAAGGGTCGGTTGGGGTTCTATTTTATCTGTAACGGGATAAATAAAGTAATTAGCTAAAAGAGAAACGGGTCTAACGGGATGTATGTCATAAAAAGTATAATTTTAATCCTACACCTCCTACTCAAATAACTATATTACTCGATAAAAAAACTATCTTATTAATCAGAATATATATTTTTTAACCATATTTGACACGCTTTATAATAATAACAAAATAAAAACTACAATGTATTTTGTTTAGAAAAAAAAAAAAAAGAAAGATCCAAACCCTTGAGTCAAAGTTGCCAACTTGGAATATACAAAAACTATTGACGAGTCTCCAAAAGTCAAAAGCAGACTTTGGGACAATGTAGCTCTTAAAAGTAAAAATATAAAGAAAAATCGAGTTTCACCTGTAGTCTTTCACGGTGAAATAGTCCCCGTAGACTGAAGCATTTCGTCTTGGCTGCCAAAATGTCTTTATGCATTGAAGCCAGGAGACTAGCATAAGTTACTCTTGTTTCTGTGTTGTCCAAAAGTGCTTTCCTGAAAGTGTATGTCATGGCACCTTCCATTTGTCTTCCTGACTCTGAGAAAGCCTGCACAAGTTTAGAATTACTTTGAAAGCCCAAATGCCAAAGTCAAAGTCATTTTTTTTTGGGTACTAAAACCCAAAGGGTAGAAAGGTATCATATAGATAAGAAAATTTACTCACAGATGTATCAGCAGCTAGTTGATTATCTTCACAAGCACTGATAGAAATGGCGTGTCCACCACTAGTACCTTTGTAAACACCAGATGGAGGGTTGTTATCTAACCAACGATTCCTGCCCATGAACCAAAAATGGGACATCAAGTTCAAATATCAAGATGGGCGGGTTAGTTAACGTGTCAAAACAGGTTTGAGTCGAAACGGGTCATTTTTAGTTCAAATGGAAATGCACTAGGCTGGGATGACCCCTCTTTTGTCCACTTCTTATAAATAATGAATGTGTAACGTGTGCGTGTTATACATGATTACACTCAGTATTATTATCATTACTCCTATAATAGACAAGAAGTCATCAAAATGTTGATTAAATAACGTTGGGAGACTTTAGCATTACTCCCAAAGTTTTTCTTTTTTCTTTTTTACTAGTATAAACTTGGCAAGACTTTAAACTCTTCTTACCCATTTGTCTTGTTCCCCTTTTAAGTTTTAACTGAACTTTTTGAGTTGAACCACTTGAGATAAAACACAACCTAAAATAGACCTATTCATAAGTAAATGGGTTGAAATTGCCAACAACCAGCTGCTGAAACAATCTAACATGGATGACAGATGGTTAGTGAGGCGTACTCTTTTGTGCTATAGACATTTGGTAGATCAAGAATTGTCCCACTGTGACAAGCATCAATGATGGCGTGAAGTTTGACACCTGTCTTGAGAGGTCTAACAATGGTGTCATTGATCTCATTGTCAACAATCATTCCTGCAGTTCTAAAATCTAGAGGGCATATTGTCTCATCGAACCCATCAAGTTCATCATCAAAAAAATCTGGTTGTCTTAACCCATGACCTGAAAAATAGAACACCAGTGAGTCATCTTTCTGGTTGTCCTTCACAAGCCACCTCAAAGCTTCTTGGATGTTTCTTTTTGTTGGATGAGGGTGCGAGCCCATTTCTGCACATCCGGTCACAATGTCAATCACACTGTTCCAATCAAGTAGTAAAATTATCGGAAACAATACTAAGCAGCCATATTTAAATTGAAACAAGCACTAGAGGAATAATGGGCAGGGCAGGTGGCTATGGTAACGATTCAAATCAAGTAACTTTGAAACAGTCCCGGCCGGTTCAGGTTGACCCGAAACATATATCATCCAAATTTTATAAAAAATATAATTATTTTGGATAAAAGAATTTTAGGAGCTTTATGAGAAAGTACACTTTGAGCGACTTCTGACCCTTGTTTGATTTATCCGTTTGACCCATTAAAGGTAAAATATAGCCCAAACAGACCCAATAATAAGTTAATGGGCCAAAATTTTCACCTATAAATTAGTGAAAGGATAAGGAATACCTGCAAGAATGTGGATAGAGCTACTTGGAAAATGAAACCGCGACATAAGTAATTCTCGCATGCTGATCACATCATTGTTAGTTCCTTTCAGTTTATATTTCTGTTTATTATAAGTTACACCACAAAGAAGTGCACGCTTTCGTTTTGTTGGCTTCCAGTTCCTTATCGACTCAAGAGTTGACTTCTCGTAACTAGTCAAAGAATTAGAATTCGGCAAGTCTCGCCTATGCAGTATGTTTCTAAGGAAAATGTGCAGGCCCTTTGGATCACTGACAAACTTACCACGCTCTCGACTTGAATGTATGTGTGTTTCTCCATCATCTGAAACAAATTCTTGACATTCAGTGCAGCAAGTTTGTTCAGTTGTTGATGACATGGCAAGTTTATAAGGTGATAACATATACTCAAAATAATGACTCAACCTAAGGAAGAAAATAATGTTTTAGTGATCGTAAAACTGACGGATTTATATGACAGATAAAGTAAAAAAGGTTGCAACTTGAAAGGGAACCTGATTCGCTAACATACGACTGATCATTTTTGTGCTTTATGAAGCATCAGATTCTGTTCAAACATTTAACATGCTTCAGCTGGCAATCAAGAAGGAGATTGGCACAATCAACGGGCCCTGTCCATACATAAGACTGTCTTTCTAAGATTCTTGTTTATGCCCGTTAATCTTTCACGCGTACGCCTGTTGTTATCACCCAAACCACAGAATGATCTGGTTGATGTAAAGTTACATCAGATATGATCCATCCTTAGAAAAATACAAAAATGTGAAAAGTGATTTCTGGTGATCTTCAACCGCTCATTTTATTCTTTGAGCACTACTACTATATGAAAAGAAAACATCAAGTTAACTCTACGGGTTATCCTCTTTATAGATACCGATAATTGCTTAAGCTTTATTTCATTGCATAAAAGTTGTTTGAAGAAAGACTACGTGAATTATATTGTTGCTTTATTCAAGTTTATAATCGACTCCTCAATGTATTCACCAGAATTAGAAAGCTAACTGACATACAAAATAATGTTAAGTAAGACATAAACACAGGGGCGGAGCTAGGTTAATAATACCGTGGGGAAAAAAATATTGTTTTTTAATTTCTTAGGGGGCAAAAGTTATATAATACCATTATTAGCCTTAATTTTTTAAATTTTTTATGTAATTTAAAATTCTTTGAGGAGACAACTGCCCCTCCTTCACCCTTTCTACGTCCGCCCCTGCATAAACATACAGATTCGGTTTTCCACTAGCATTAGCCAGCATTTGTTCTGTGCTGCTGGTTATGTAATTCCACCAGAATCAGTTCATATAGGAGTACTAGGAGGTCTTTACGGCTGTGCATAGCACAACCCATGAATATTAACCTTGTTTTTAAGTGATCGTAGTATATTTTGGTGAAATGTATGTATAAACTCTCGGTTTAACCCACCAAGTTCCAACATGGATGAGAAGCCAACTGCCATTATTCGAAAAAACTAACAACTAAATTCAAGCTTAATGTATATACATATCCCTGTGGCCCAAACCTTATGATAGTGTCAAGAAGCATGTTCATGTATATCCTTGTAGCCTAACAAAGATACTTTTCTCAGTTCACAAACAACTATACCAATTTTTTTTAAAAAGACAAATCTAAATGAAATCCCCAAAAGTCATACGGGACAAGAATATTGATATTACCAAGTGTACCAAGCCTAACTAAAGTGGTCCATTTCAAAAATCTCCACATCGACTTGCCATCGGCTTGTATTGTTACATATTGGGTTTGCCTCGAATCAACCCAAAACTTGAATGTCATTTGGAATTTTTTATGTGGGAAATACATCTTTTGCATGACCTCGAACTTCCAATTATTATTAATGGTGTATTCTCGAGTTTTTTTTTAGTGAAAAATAATGGCATGGAAAACAAAAGAGAAGAAAGGAGAAGAAAGAAATGTGATATAAGATAGTTCACATCTATTCTCGAATTGGAAGGAAAGTAAAAGAAAGGGAAAGAAAATAGTTAGATTAATTCTTTCCTTCACAATCACCTAAAAATTGGAAGCAAAATATTTATAACAAACAATCCATCCATTTCCATTCCTTTCCTTCCTATAAAAAAACTCGAGAATGACTTTTTATTATTTTTTCCTTTGATTTCCTTTCCTTTCCACTGAAAAAAACTCGAGAACGCAGCGTAATTGAAATTGAAATGAGATACGAGCAGCTCACACACTCTACCCTTCATTTGTAAAAAAAGTACAAGGAAAAATATTTGAAACATCTATCTTCTATCTTTTTATCTTCTAAAAGGAAGTCATAATAATGTTATAATTATTTTATAGTTAATTTAACCTTTAGATGTAACTTTTTGATTGTAATCTCACCATTAATTCTAATTAGTCAAATTGATGATATCATTAATAATTCATTGAATGACGAGAGTTCAAATGAGAATAAATATTTAAAAAAAATAAAAATCAGCGTTTTTTTCAATTTGATTAGACATCTCACATGATATGATTTCGATAAAAAAAAATTTCTCATTTTTTGGTGGGTTTTGAAAATGACTAATTTACGTATAAACAATAAAAATTTAAGTATTTTTATATGAATGATTCAATTACTAAATTTTTTATGTGTAATCCTATATAATCGCGAAGTAAATAAACTAATTTCAATCATCAGAAATTAAAAAATTAACAATCCATATAGCTAATCTATAAGCACATCCAATTGAAGACTCGAAGAGAATGATATTAAAATTTACTTGGGAAAAAGAATTAAGCAATAATATTACATTAAACAATTGTTTTAATACAAAAGACTTGCTGAGTTGGTCGTTCAAAGATTTTTTTTTTTTTTTTTTTAAATGATTGTCCATGTCTAAAATTTGGTATTATCAAGTTAAAGTTGGTTTTTCTATAATTATTATCACTAGTTAGAATTTATAGGAGTTCTTCACATTATTTTTTTCATTTAATAGTTAATTTAATTAAAAATGTGTATGCATGGCATCATTAAACAAAAAGAAGATTGCCAAGTTCTAACTTCTAACCTCTTGGATATCAATTCTCCTCGTTAATACTACACAGTAGAATATCCGCGCAATACAACGGGAGCATTTTATTAGCTTCACATTCAGTATTGTGCTTTCTGAAATATTTTAAAAATCTAAAATCATATGACAATACACGAAGTATACTGTTTTGTAAATGGGAAAAATCATTCTTTTAACAATTTTTCAAAAAAACTTGTAATAAAATAACTCAAAATTAAATCATAAGATGTCATTGCAAATGCGATGGTCATCGGGTTGCTAGTTGCGAGTGCCGGGTTTCGAGTTCTTAATGGACAGGTTGCGAGTTGTAAAGTCGTTTGTTGAGTCTATTTGATTTTTTATTTTTGGTTTATTTTTTTTGTATTTTGATACTAAGTATTATGTACGTTACATTGTAATCCTAAAACTTGATTAAAAATTTGAATTACTCGTCCCAACCTTGATTAAACGCTTTCATCTCATCACAACCATTCTCATAATTGGCATGTCCCGTAACTACTAATGGTTCAAAAGTTATGTCTTTTTCGGAATTTCTTATCAATCTTAAAAAATATATCTCAAATGCATTATATTTTATAATAGTATAAGTAAAGAGAAATTTAAGTTAAAATTAATTGTCATATGTTAATTAGTTTATGGTTTAATAATGCTTATATTAATGATAATTAAATGTCACATATTAATTAGTTTATAGTTTAATAATGCTTTGTATTAATGATAATTTATTAAATGAAGGGGCATGTTAGTCATTTCTATAGATTTTTTAAAAAATGCTCTTAGTAATTATAATGATAACATAGTAAAATCTATTTTAAAAAAAAAAACATTGAAATGTATTATATAATAGTATAGATAAACTGCTCCATGAAGTTCCATTTCAGTATTTCAATCGTATATCAAAGTGATCAGGTTCGAACTCTTATGTGACCTAAAGAACAATGTATTTTTGCAACAAAATGCACATGTAGACTATGTCAATCAATAGATGCCATCAAATACTTGTTTAAAGTCCCAAGATTAAAACACAGATTAACATATTTAATATTAATAAAGGGTGTTAGGGTAAGCATCCCCTCATTCTCTCATGCACGTCTCTCCGTACACACACATAGAGGTGCAATCAGACAATGCATAGATACATATGGCTACTTTTTCCGATCCTTACTCGTCACCCATTAGTTCGTGGACCTCTAATCCTCAGTTTCAAAAGAAGTCCAACATAGGTGGTAGTCATTCGCTTAGCTATATCTCATAATCTTCAATTCTTTGTCACACAACCAAAAAAAGAACATCATCTAAATGAATCACACGTACGAATCATTTATACACGAAAACTCATGGCCCTAACATGTGGAGAAAATGCAAAATCCGTATACCTAATATATAATTTTATTTTATTTTCAGAAAAAAAATGAAAATCCTTATACAATCATATCACATTTAAATTGAATAACTACTGCTCAAGTCATTAACTCATTTTAAATGATAACTCAACCACAAAAAGAAAAAGTATATCTCGAACATCATTAAACATACAAGCGTCGCAACAATTCCCTGTAGGAAAACGTACATAAATTAAATCAGTAACTTAAGAACTATGAGAAATCAAAACAACTCAGCGATTATCATACCTGAAGGCTGAGATAGTACGCATTTTAGGAGGCCATATTGAGATAGTACAATAGTAGGCAGTAATAGAAAATGGTAGATGTATGTGGTCAAAAAGGGTTGGAAGATCTTATTGTCTAATATGTCGCTCAAAGTCCTTGAGATTCAACCAAGTCCACTGTGATAGACCATTTATGCTGATGTGACTTTTTCTGAGTTTGCTTATAGTAAAAAGAGCTTTCTTTCTATATAGATGCTATGAATTATGGTGGATATAGTATTTCCAAACTTAGAAAGTTAATAGAGGGTTAAAAACACAGCAGGCTGATATCTGAAGGTGAGATGAATAAAAAATTAAAAAGTATCCGACCTACCGGATTCGAACCAGTGACCTAAGGATTTCAGCATTTTGACAACTACAGTCCTCCGCTCTACCAACTGAGCTAAGGTCGGTTGTTGTTTAGCTTCCTTTTAAGTGTATATATAGTATCATTAAGTTATTTTTTGAAACGATTTATAACGATTTATATGGTTTTCACAAAAATAATGAGCTGGTTATTTACTTAGATTTTCTCATACATAACAACCATAAGAGATAAAATATTTTTTATTTCAATAGTAGAATATATTAAATTAAAATATAAAATAAATTAACAAAAAATTAGAAAATTCAAGTGATAACTCTTAGAACCATTCCTAATAGACAACCTAAAAAGGCCAAAATATAACCATATTCGACTCTCGAAGAAAATAAACAACACCAAACATATACACCAATCCTAATTTAAAATTGACATTTCAACTAAAACAACTGTCATTATAATAAAAGTTATCAAAAAATACCGGTCTCCAAACTAATAAGTTACAATATCATTTGATGGAGAATTTTAAACACTTTGAATGACCCACTTAAACTCTTTTTAATTCCTTCATAGTTTTCTTAAACTCATATAAACTTATTATTGAATATTTTTTGACGTTTTATTTCTCCAATTGCTTCGCTCCGCATCATACGGAGTAATTTTTATGTAAGTTGTGAGTATGGATTTCACATTCTTTATAGCTTCTAAAAATTGAGTTAGTGGTGAAAATGGGAGTATTTCAAATCATAACAAAACTACATGTGCACCATCGAGCTATGAAGTATTTTCTGGATAATAGTTGCATATAAAGTACTAGTATTAAATAAGAACAGTAACTAATACATCATCAATTTTATTTTTACACCATGTTTATATTTTGTTGTATTGTACGACTTCATAAAATATATTTGATGGTGTATGAATGAAAAATGATTATATAAGAATTGTTACGTCTCACTTCCTGTATATGCTAGATTTTTTAAGGATAAGTGTGTGTGAATGTACTTAATTAACTTAGCCCAATCTTTATTGTGTGTTTCTAATTTCATTTTGGTCTACTGTATATTGAACTTTCAACTTTTATCTATTGTATGTATCCGATGAATTATTCAACTGGTAGCCGTCATTTTTAATGACTTGATGATTGTATAAGTTGTCACTTCATCAGACATGCGATTGACACGTCATAAAAAATGAGTCTCACATCAACAGTTACAGGTAATTCAAAGTGCTAATATTGAAAGTTCAATAAACACAATATACCGAAATGAAGTCCGGTACACACTATAAAAACCGGCTAAAATTAAATACATTTATACGCACTAATCCCTATTTTTCACATCAATTGAAAGTGCTATACTATACAAATGTCTATAAACAAGTGTGCATCAACCAGCAAACGAGATTCATAATATCATGTATATTGATACCAAGCAAACAAGCAACAGACTATTTTATTATAATTAGATAATGGTAGGCAGTAATAATTATAATAATAACAAGAATAATAATAATCGGTTGTAGTTTCTGGGGATTTTCTGTTACTGCACGGAGCCTTCGATGAACACAAGTTTGAAACCTTTCTGCATTTACAAAACCATTGTCATCCAAATCCTCCAACTTACAATATCAGAACTGATGTATATATATATATATTATAGTAATTAAAGTTACAAGAAGACAGTTGTACTAAGTAATTAAGGATCTCGAAGCAGTGATGATAGGACGTGGGTAATTTGGTGGACGTAAATAACAGCAGCAATGATAGGGCGTGGACACAAAACAGGATCTGATTAGAGTAACAAGAAGCTTCTACAAAATAATAGTCATCGTATTCGTATCGTATGGTATCTCAAGAGATAATGATGAAAGTGTGTTGCTTTGTTGTTTTATTACGCACAAAATTTCTTGGGGGACAAGACACCATTAGCAACTTAAGTTTTTTACTTATAGGGTTTCTTTTATAATTTTTATATAATAATATATAATATTTAATATATATATATATATATCGTTGTGACAGACTGACATCATGTCCTCAATTGAGGATCACGTTTCTTAATTGATTTAGCCATCTCAACTTCAAATTATATGGTTAAAATAAAATGACATTCAACATTTGCATTTACGTTGTTTGCTTTAGTTTTAAAGCTTATATTTTTTAACAAGGACTCGGGTTTTACCCCTAACACCCTATAACCACAACGCGCTGAGTAAGGATATATTTGGTAACACGTAGCAGTAGCAATAAGCAGTAGCAGTTAACAGTAACTGTTTGTTTAAAAAAAGTGTTTGGTAACGTAACAGTAGAAGTAATTATAAAGTGTAAAATTACGAAAAATGACATATACACATTATTTATAATGTACTCATGTTATTTTTGAGGGTATATAGGTAATTTTAGAACCAAAATGCTAGTTGCTAGTTGAAATGCTTCCTCATCAAGCATTTAGCAAGAAGCGGTTAGAAAATATGCAAACTCTAGTTGCTTTGTTGCCAAATAAGCTTTTCAATCAAATCGCTAACTGCTAGTTGCTTGTTGCTCCAAAATGCTTCCAAATGCTTGCTACCAAACACAACCTAAGTCAGATATGCCGACATCGAATGTGAGCGTGTTTGGATTGGCACATAAATTACAGAAAACTCTTCATATTTTTCCGAAGAATTATTTAACAAAAGTACAAAACTGTAAAGCTAGAATGCATGTTGAAATTGGTGGAAAAATTAATCTTTTCCTTTTATAATTTATAATTTATTATAACAAATAACAATAACAATGTGAAAATTTTAAATTGCGGGTTTCCAGATTTCATATTATGAAAAATGAAAGTTGTATCTCTAACAATTTCTCTAACATTTAAACGTATTTTTTAAATTCTCATTACTTTTCTAAAGACATAAAACAACTTTTAATCTCCAGGAAACTGAAAATACAAAAATAAAGAATTTTTTCCATAACTGAATACACCCTTAGGTTTGTTGGTTTTATCTGTTTAGGCCGAGTCTTGGAAACCTTCTATCAGCTGCTACGTATATGGATCATAGGCAACAACTGCAGTGAGCTAAATATCAGATCATGGTTATTCTTGTGACTGGTTAGCATGAAAACAAATAAAGATCAACTGATCAAGAATCATGCAATGCACTGTTGAGGCACGCACGCGATTCGTTGGTATACAAGGGTTAGAAAGCAAATTCCGGTTATAAAGACTCCCCATTCCAAAATGCTGAAGCTTTTTCCTAACTCGAATCTGTAGGCTTGCGGGAAAGCAACCTAACCACATGACAATTATAGTGTTTACTTGACTTGCTTGAACCTGCAGGCTTCAAAATGAACACGGCAGTTTTTATAAAAGCCTCGAAGAATATGATTGGAATATGTACAATTTCTATATTCATGTGCTTCTGATGAATTTCAGAAGATCTTTACTGGACCCACAAATAACTACTACGTACTAAACTTTGGAAAACCACTACTTGTGCAGACTTTTCCAGGACACATATATGCAGACTTACGAACTTAGAATACCTAACCACAAGTAAATAGACATAGATATACGCCGAGTTAATTAAAAATCCTAAATCCATAACTCATGATACAATTGAAAATCTCCTATTTTTCTCTACTGTGCACATAACTGACTAAACTAGACTATGGGAAAACCCTGCTGCAATACCTCAATAAATTTCTTGAAAACTATGAAGGAAGATTCTATTAACATACTCGATTTTATGCAGCCTTTGAATCCAAAGCTAGAGTTGCAACTTTCAAATTCTCCACTCCAATCATCATTCTCAACTAGTTTCAGCTTTCGTGCACATTATTATTGAATTGTTTGCAACTTCTGACGTTGACCTCCTCGACTCATCAACTCTCAACATATTTGCAGCCTCTCTCAACCCACTAAGAAAAGCTCCATGCATTGTTGCTGGATACTGTTTATTCGTCGCTTCTCCCGCAAAGAAAACTCTGCCATTTCCGATACTCTCAGCAAGTATGTCGTAATCATTACCCGATGCACCAATCCCAACGTAAGAATACGACCCGTATGAAAACTGATCTTGACCCCACCGAGTGCATATCGCCTGTAGCGGTTTAGGTACCGCAATCCCTTTTGGATTAAAAATCGCCTTAAGAATTTCCATAACTCGGTTTACAGATTCTACAGGTGACATTCGTTCAAACTCGATTGCAGCTTCTCCAGCTACTAAAGCTACAAGAAGCGGCCCACCTGATACGGACGAATAGCTATAGAACAAAAAGAACTCACCTCTCATACTCGATTTATCCGATAAATGCCCAAACGTGTCGATTTCACCTCCCCAAAAATCATACGGAAACAAGATTGCAACCTTGTTTAATAACCCAAAACCTAACCTTTCTATTGCATCTTTCTTCCTTTGAGGAATATCGGGTATGAATTCAATCGAATTCCTTTTAAGAATACCTAACGGGACCGTGCATAGAACCATATCTGCATGATACTCTTGCCCATTAGCATAAACCAACACCCCATCGGATCCATATTTTATGGTTTCTACCATTTGATTGTAGAAAATCGGAAGATTTTCAGCTAAAGCTCTGATAAATCTATCGTTACCGCCCGGAATGAAACAATGATCCCCACCCATTTCGAATGGATCATCTTGATCCCAAAAAACCATCGACAAATTCGACATTAACGTAGCATTTGCGTATTCTAAATTTGCCAAATGCCAATCTAACAGCATTTTTTCTTGTGGATCTTCTGCTACTCTATAAACATGTCTAAACGCTTCTAGAGCCGTACCTAACGGAACATCTATCGATTTTGCTTCCTCCATCATCGATTGCCGAAGCTTACAAACCCTATCTAATAACTTATTAAACGAAACTTCAACTTTCGAATCAATCTCAGGGTTAACCGTTCTTCCATTAGGCAAATAAAGAGGGCAAATGTCTCTCACTTTATGCAACGGAAACCCTAGCTGCCGTGCTAAAACCCCAAGTGGATTCCCATTAATCCCAGTGAGCACGCTGCCACCGAGATCAGCGGCAGCAACACAGTCACCACCAGACATTTTTTTCGTGCGAACACGGCCGCCAGGCTTTGTTCGTCCCTCTAAAACCACAACCTTAAACCCTAAAAATATCAACTGTCGTGCTGCTACTAATCCGGATAACCCAGCGCCAATTACGACGACATCACCTCTAGAAGAACCTTCTAGAGGCTTCAGTTTCGCAGCCTTTACGGATTCGGATAGACCAAAGTTAATATAGCCGTGTTGTAATAAAAACGAATAGGCCGAGTCAACCAGGTGAGTATGTTCAGCTCGAATAGCTTCGAGAGCCTGTTCTCGAGTTAACCAAACGTCAACGTTTGATCGCCATCGAGCTAATATATGATTCCGTACAACTATATAATTAGATTGTTCAGTTCCACCTATTGTTTTGACTACATTAGCTTCTATTTCTTCTTCAGTCAACGAGTCAACGGGAAACCCTACGGAGATTGCAATTAGGGTTTCAACGTCGAGATCTGATGAGACTCTACGGCGACGGCGAGATGTTAAGTTATCATATTCGTATTTGTTTGTATCGTTGGGAGATTTGTTACCTGATTTGCGACGGATGACGTGGACGGTAGCGGTGGAAGGTATCATTTCTGGAAATTGTTTCTTTCGACGTCGTCGTTTTCGAGGTGCTGGGAGTGTAGTATCAGTGGTGGTGTTGTGGACTAGTGGTGGGACCGGAGGGTTGACTGAGTCTGGTAATACGGTGTCGGATTGAGTATGGATATCAGGAGTGGCGGATTGAGGAAGATGATTGTTTTCGAGAGATGTGTTTTTGTCGGAGGAAGCATTGTTGTGGTCATTGGAGACATTGTTGGGGTTGTTCCCGGAGAAGTTTTTGTCGGAGACGTTGTTGGGGTGGTCGGAGGAATGATCGTTGGGGTGGTCGGAGATTTCGGGTTGGGGATCCATGGACGGGTGGTGTACGACGGCAGCGAAGGAGCTCCGATGAGCGGATATTTGTGTGGGTATGGGTAGATAGGTTAGGGAAAATATTATCAACTACAAATTTAGTCCTTGGACTATTTGTTAATTTACATGTTGAAGTTATTGACAAAAAAATAATAGTCTAACATTGAATTTTTCTACAAAATTTCTACATCCACTTAAGTGACTATAATATTAGCTTAGAAAAAAGAAAATATCAGACATTTATGCATCAAATATATTAATTAAAATGATACTTATAAAATGAGTAGGGAAAAGTCTTATAATATCTCACACTTTTAACATCAAAAAAATTATATTTATGTTAGGCTGATTTCTAAGTTGATTCTCAAATTTAACTAAAAGGTACAAATCTTTTATAATAAGCATATGTATAAGGATATTTAAATTCAACGTACTAATTATATAGTTGTAACTTGCATATTAGTTAAAACGGAAAAAAGAAATTTGAATATTAAAGAATTTTGTAAAATGAAGATGGGGTAAATCAAATCGAAAAAAATGTCTAGAGGGAAATCATCAATACAATGAAGTCAATCTAGGATTGGATGCTTCAAATACATATTTGAGAAGATAAAAATTATATAGTTAGATGGTTACAAAAATAAAATTTAAACTTTTTAAAATTTTCATTTAAGAGCAGAGAAATTATTCTAATATATATTCAAATTAAGCTAACCTTGAATATATCCATTTAGATCTATGTATAATTATTTAATTTGTAAGAAATATCATGCTACACATGACATTATTGAAATTATACAGTTATAGAGATTCTTGAAATTATACAGTTATAGAGGTTCTATAAGACTGTCACCAATGTAAAATTTTGTTATAATTACTGTGTAAGAAGTTTCTTAATAAAATTCTTTATATAAACTTATTGTTCTAGATTTATCATTTTTTTGTGCTCAAAAACAATGAAAAGGTACATACATACTATGAGATAAAATGAAAAACTTTTTTACTTTTAAACCTTTCAATCCAAATTGACACCATTAACTTTATTAATTCAATTTTGAATTATAGAAGTCTTTGAAAAGTTTTAAGCCATTAAAGCAAAAAGATTATATAAGGATTTAAAAAAAAATCTCGAACACATTAATTAATTAGAAAAAAGCTTTAGGTTGCATTTGAGATGCTTTAAGCTTGTAAATGAAACAAAGTAAGGGAGAAAAAGTTACATATTTAGTCCTCTTACTTTTATATATGTTTTAATTTACGCAAGCACCCATCGTTTTCCCCCTAATTTATAAAGTTATGTACTTTGAGCCTCGAAAGTATTAAAAAGTACAAAATTAAACCTCATTTATATACGTAAAAACAAACACCACCGCAACGTACAAATGAGAAAGAAGTTAGAATTGGGGAAAAAGGTAGACGAAGAAAGTAGCTGGTGTTCCGCACCAACAAACGAAGGAGCCGTCTTGATCCATTCTCGATCATCATCTTTACAACTATTACCAATTTCTGTACAGAAATTTAAATATTAATATAAATATAAAGAAATCATGTGGGTATTCTATCTGATCTCGTTGCCGTTAACGATGGGGATGGTGATGTTAACATTACGTTACTTCGCCGGACCTGATATCCCTCGTTACGTACTTTTCACCGTCGGTTACACCTGGTTTTCTTCTCTTTCTTTCATCATCCTCGTTCCCGCTGATATTTGGGCTGTACGTTTTTCTTATTCCTCTTCATCTAATTTATTTAATTAATTATCCAATTTGATTGATTCATCTATTACCAATTGGATGAAAGTTGTGTGATTTATTAATCCTAAGCTGTTGCTTATCTGAAACTGGCACGGATCGATTACCTAAAAATTTACATTTGTTGATTTGTATAATTCGGGCAAAATGTATCCTTTTAATGCAATGCGATTTCAGCTAACTGCTAGTATTGTGTGCTACTTATATGGCTGCCACATCAGCAAAAAAAAAGTCTTACAAAAATTAAATTTTCTGACCTGTTACTTGATGCAGAGATCAACAGCTCCATACAATACACTAGATTGTATGTAACTCTTAAAGTTAAATGCATACAACAATAAAATCTGGTTAACCAGATACATTTTTAATTGTACTTTGCCCTGAAAAATTAATGTTGTAATTGAATTATGAGCCTTGTTCGTTAGTTGCTGCATTTGGTGGTTTATAATTTCATATCCAGTTTGGTCTGGGGCAAGAGGCTTGTTGTTGTTGTTGGACCATTTAGTTCACATCAGTGGTTATTGTGTGGGATACTGTTTGTGAAAACTTTTAGTACATATAAGATCAGTTGAAGATAGTGTTTTAATGTTCAATCAAGATGATGATGCTTAATAGAAGACAATTCCTGTGTATTACTAGTTTGAATCATATTGTATTGTTAATGAAGTTCATATGGGTACTAGACTCTATATAAATATATAATTATTTTCCGAGATTGTGAGGAGCTTTTTCTATAAACTTAATTTTTGGCTAGCAAAAAAATAAGTATGCTCAATGTTCAACACATGTCATCAAGTAGGGAACATTTGTTAGTAGTTTTACTCTCCAATTTTTGTGTTGCCATGCTCATAGTTGTTTATATTTTCGTATTAAATATGGCATCAATATTTGCGAAGTTCCTTTTGATAGATTTAAAATAGTTATTTTAAGTTGTATGTGTGTTTTCTTCTATTGTGCAGGCTATGAGTGATCAAGAGATAGGAGGTGTTTCTTTCTTTTGGAGTTGGTCATATTGGAGTACATTTTTACTTACTTGGTATGCTTTAAGTTTATTTTTTTGTCTGTTTGTTTAAACTATTTATATTTGAGACTTGTACTTTATAGTTTGCAACTCTGTTTTATATTTGTTGTTTTGTTGGTGGCTATTATCTTTCATAACTAAATAATATAGTGGCTTGTAGATTAATCATATTTTCATAAATTATAACTGAACTATTTTTTATAAGCAGGGCCGTGGTGCCTATACTTCAGGGTTATGAAGATGCTGGTGATTTCACAGTAACTGAAAGATTAAAGACCAGTTTACATGTAAATTTGCTGTTCTATGTGATTGTTGGCTCTGTCGCACTCTTTGGACTTATACTGCTTATATTATTGCACCATCACTGGTTTGTTTCTTGATACCTTTACTTGATAGATGTCAGCCCATTCTATTTTGTTGTAAATCACTTTAAACTTTTTGGTATTCGTGAAATCCTTGTATTGTTCCTAAGACTGTAGATTTTACTTAAACCAGAGCTAGTATTCCAATTTACTTTCCTTAGTAAAAGTCTTATATTCTTTTTCATTCGTTGACAGGAGCGGTGGTATCATTGGGTTTGCCATGGCTTGTTCCAATACGTTTGGACTCGTCACCGGTGCATTTCTCCTTGGCTTTGGTTTAAGTGAAATTCCAAAGAGCATTTGGATTAATGCCGACCATATAACTCGCCAAAAAGTTCTTTCGCATAAAGTTGCTAGGGCGGCTCTAAAACTTGATGATGCTCATCAAAACTTGTCAAATGCTATTGTTGTAAGTGCCATTATTTGTATGCACCGTAGTTAAGTTGTTACTAATTTCCACACTGATCACAATTTCTTTTAAAATGTTGCTGACGTGAGTAGGATATGATTAGGGTTAAGCTTTGTAATTTTATGTGTGCTATTTTTTTAGCAAATAATTCAGTTATTGCATTAGGTTGCTCAAGCAACATCAAAGCAAATGTCAAAACGCGATCCATTGAGACCCTACATGAATATCATTGATAAAATGTTGTCAAACATGGTAACTATTCCTTAATGGTTTATTATTTCATTTCTTGTTTGTGGGAGCTAGAAGACGCATTGATATTATAATCTTTTTTTCAGCTTAATGAAGATCCCTCTTTTAAACCCCAAGGAGGAAGGTTAGGGGAAAATGATATGGATTACGACACTGATGAGAAATCCATGGCAACACTAAGACGTCAACTTAGAAGAGCTAAAGGAGAGTATTACCGTTGTAAAAGGTCAATACCAATCCAATTTTTTGGAAGCAAGTGTTTAAAGATCATGAGATGTTTGCTTACTCATTTATGTTTTCCCTTCATGATTAGTGAATATATGAATTTCGTGATGGAAGCACTTGAGCTGGAGGACACACTAGAGAATTATGAACGCCGTGATGCTACTGGATGGTTTGCTCTCTCAATTCAGGCTTGTTTTTCTTCCCATTGGCATTGTGTCTCTTTATCTAAATATACTAGCTTACATAATATGTTGCGTGTTCAAGTTCATAAGAGGTGTCTTCTTTTCCAAGTATTTAAAAAATTGAAAGTTAGGTTATATTTTTTGTAATGGCAAGTTGGACCGATGAACTTATGTAAATTCTAAGGTTATGTTTAAGTAAAAAATTTATCAAAATGCCCCTTTTTACCTAAATGTTTGTATATTGATGCAATTTCGATAGCTAAGAGTTTTCGGTTTTTCTTTGGAACAAAACATAAATTATTTGATGCTTAGTGAATGTATACTATTCTTCGATGGGAATGAGTATAATACTACTCTCATCAAATGGGAAATCTAGTTAACTTTATTTTAGTTTTATTGTCTAATCAATGTAATATCATCTGCATATTTTAATCTGCACTGTAAGAGACTTTTCTGGATTTACATATACTAGTAGCTAAATAATTGACACTTGTACTTATAGTTTTCGTAAAGAATTACGCTGGAAATATAAGAGAAGTTAAGACACTTTCTAGAAACTTTTGCTTTTTTTTTTTTGGCGATTGCACGTTTGAGACATTATGGAAAATTGGTTCGAGATTTAGAAGGTTGATTTTTTTGAAATATGTCTAAAATTGTATTGATTCTATTAGTACATCAACCATGAGTATGTCTGTGATGAAAATTCAACATGATTGAATGAATTAAACAAATTTGTTCTTTGTGTGATGTAGCACGAAGCTACCGAAGAAGGGTATTATCGTATACCGGATGAAGATAAACCACACAAGGGTTGAGAAAACTTTTCTCGACTCTTATTATTAATCAAATCACAAACATAATCAAGCTCATGAAAACTAAATAATAAAGCCCTATTTATACTAGACAAGTACTAAATCTATTAGGAAATACTATAATTAATCATAATCTAACAAGGAAACTAATCTACTTAAAGATTATGATTTAAATTAAAAGACTCCCTAATATACTAGAAGACTCCATAATTATTTTAAATATATTTTTGCTTTCCAAGTAATTATCCAATTCCTTGCGGATCATGTTTTCTCCAATTCTGTACCGCATCATTGTGACTTTTTGTTTAGACAGTGCTGATATATACATAAAGAACATATTGCTGTCACAACACATTTTAGCCAATGCTTTGCTGTACTTTAGATGACAACTTTGTTTATTTTATGTACCAAGATTGTAAAAGAACCTTTAGATAATGACTTGTGCAATTTTACTATTTGAACAAAACCTACGAGGATAATACCCATACTGCAGGTTCAAATATTTTCTCCATTATTTCACTTTGTTTAACCTGCAGGAAATATATTTCAAGCTTCAGAGCTGAGCGTTCAGGGAAGATAGGGTCTTTTCTTGATACGATGGGTAATCTTCTTATGTCCCCAAATCCTATATCTATTTGCATGCTTTCTAAGTCATATATGAACTTCCTTTTGGAGTATACCTACAACACTGACGCTCCTAATAAAAATGAATTATTTTGCAGAGTTGGTATGGCGGTGTATTCTGAGGAAGCAACTCAAAAAGCTTTCAGCTATCATACTGGGTTGCTTGACTGCTGCAATTCTTCTAGCAGAAGCCACTATACTTCCGAGTGGAGTTGACTTTTCGCTTTTTTCTATTTTGATTAATGCAGTTCAAACAAATGGAGTGCTTGTGCAGGTAATTACTACCTTTCTTTCTGTATTATTTGAAAAGCTTAATATTGGTAAAACTATATGTTTACTCCCCTCATCCCAATAATTCAATATGTGGCTTGTTATTGAAGTGCAAAATTCTATTTGTTGGACAAAGGTTCACTCTATATCTCCTATTGCAAAAGTTGTAAAGATTACTGGTATATATGTTCCACACGATTCCTCTATTTTGTGTTCAATGAGTGGCATTTTGGATACTTGGACTAACAAGTAATTATCTTCGTTATGTTATGTACCCAGTCAAATGTTGCATTTATATTCGGGTGGTATGTATAAAGATATTGAAAAAAAAAGTATTTTGCTCTAGAAAGACTAAGACTTCCATTACTCTTTTGCATTTGTTTTCAGGTTCTTGGTTTCATTCCCCTAATGTATATGTGTGTATGCACTTATTATTCATTGTTCAAAATTGGAAGGCTGACATTCTACTCACTTACTCCCAGCCAAACAAGTTCGGTCAGCCTATTAATGATTTGCTCGTAAGTCTTATCAGCTAAATCTCATTTGAATACATCTATAACAGTAATTAATATTGACATTAAAATGTCTACCAGACAGGTGGCACGATATGCACCTCCAATCTCATATAACTTTCTAAATCTTATCCGTCTTCCACAAGATGCCACTACTGTCTTTGAACGGGTTAGACTTTAATCTTGTAATATCTTTTTAATTTTCTAATAAAATTTAAATGAATGTTCATAGTTAGACACTAATCTTTGGAATAACATATGCTAATAACATGCAGAGAATGGGGAAAATTGATGATGCAGTCCCCTTTTTCGGGGAAAACTTTAACAAGATCTATCCACTTATCATGGTTGTATATACCATAATGGTAGCAAGCAATTTTTTTGACCGAATTATGAGTTACTTTGGAAACTGGAAGATATTCAAGTTGAGAAGTGAAGCCGATGATGATGACCTTGACGGATTTGATTCATCAGGATTAATGATTTTGCAGAAAGGCAAGTTCTAACCATCTCCTTATTTTCCCTATAATATATTTGCATGTAAATAATTTTTTATTTTCCTATTTTTATTGTTCATAGAACGTTCTTCCATTGCGAAAGGGCATAAGGTTGGTGAACTCGTCATTCCCCTGGCAAGATATTTCAATGACACAGCTACAGATATCGAATCTGGAAGCAGTAGTTTGGTAAGTGATTTCTGATTGATGTATTCTGAGTCATATTGCTATATTTTAGTATAACTTCCTCTAGTTAAATCCTCTTATTATTTATTAAATTAAGTCTCATAGCATCATCATACTGGTTTAGGTTGCTGCCGATTCAAGACCAACTCTTTCAATCGAAGATGGTAAGAGTGGTTTCATAGAACGACCCCACAATATCACCAATAAATACAAAGCATTGAGAATGGATCAGACCTTAGCTCAAACCAGCTCAGATGTAAATACTGACACCGATCCCAATATGCGAAATGGACAACCATCTAAAATATCTTTAACCTGGGAGTCCATGAAGACAAATCTCCAAAATTTGAGGTCTAATATGGCGGCTAAGAAATTCATGCCATTGCGCCAGTCTCAAGATATACGAGAATCTCAAGTATCTACTTCTGAATCTCTAGATGAAATATTTGCCAGATTAAAACAACGTTCACGAGAGGACGAGGATCTCGATGGGTATGAAGCGGGTCCTAGTAGGTGAAGGAAATTTGCAGAAGTGGGTGTAAATTTTGTTGTATAGGATGAAGAAATTAATTGACAATTATACATAGTGTACCTGTAGGTTGTAGCATAGAAGGGAAATGCACCCACAGTTTAGAGTAGTTAAGCTTATATGTGTATTACTCTGGCTCTATATACAATATTTTACTCATTGTTGTATTCTCCTATAATTCTTTTTAATTATTTAGTTGTTTTATATGTTAATTGTTACGTATAATATTATATAAGTGTAAATACGTAAATTACGAAGATGCATTACCTGATTGAAAAAAATTAGTTAAATAATAATTATAATATTTATTTTCAGAAAAAATTTAATAAATTATAATTATAATATTTAATTCAACTATACGTCTAAAGATCCCGCGTGAAAACTCAATGTTCAATAACTGACTACTTACAAATGAGCAATATTATATTCTCATATTTATTATTTTGTCTAATTCATTTTTGCTAATGAAATGATAACATATGCTGCTAACTATTTTTCTCCTCTAATAATTTTGCTACATGTCAGCATCATATTAGTACAAGGGTCGTTACGCACAATAAACAGAAGGATAATCATCATTGGCTTACAAAATATACTTAGTCTATGAATAAAATACACACATTTTAAAAAGATGGTAACTTGTATCTTAAATTTGCTATTTTGACAATAATATTTGCCACTTGATTGATCAAGGGCAAAAACGTCAAAGCAAACACCAAAACTATCATCAGTAAGTACCACTTTTTTCCCGCCAAAACCATAGAATAGAAATCCCTTTCGCTCCATTTTGGCGTTTAGTCAGTCCTCCGATGGTGATGGATATTGAGATGCATGACGGCGCCGGAGATGGTGATGACTACGTCGAGCTTAAGAAAACCCTAACGGACTTCTTAACGGAATATTGTTCCGATCAACTTCAATCAATCGTTGCATCCTCAGATGAACGCCTTCATTACCCTCTCTATGTCGAGTATGTATCCTATAAAATCAAACCGAACTGTTAACCTTTACAGTTTAATAGTTTATTAACAGAAAACCTCAATCAATATCTTTACTTGATTTGTTATTATTTTGTGCCTCAGTTTTGCTGAACTTATGGAACACGATTCACCACTTGCTCATGAAATCCTTTATGAACCGACCAAGTACTTGCCTATATTCGATAAAGCAGCTCAATTAGCTCAGGTTTGTTTATATCTTCACTATTATTGTAGTATAAAATATGGTTTTAGCCATATAATTGATGTACTCTTAACAAAAAGTGTTAATATGACCAATTGTACATCACATAATTGTAATATTGAAACATAATTTTAAAAAGCTTAATGGGGGATAGGTTATAGAAAAGTAGGATGTGTTTATATTGAGACTTTTTTTAAAGTACATTGCTATTATATGGCTAAACCCCTATATTTACACTTGTGTATTTCGTTGCATATGTGATTTGGTCTGCATTTTTGAATATATGCATACAGATAAGAGTGTTATCTTAGGGTTCAGGAAAGGTTTCTGTACATCTATATATTGATACGTGATATCTTTATTGCTATAGTTAATTTGTCAGTTTTGATGCTGATATGTTTTTGGGATCTAGGAGTTGGTCTATTGGCAGGTTAAGAAACTCTGTGAGATTCAAAGTCGTAAGGAAGGTTCGGAGCATCTAATGCCAAGTAAAAAGGAATTTTTGCATGTTCGGATAGAAATTCGTGGTCCCGTGCTTGATGATTCTGGTACAATTTTTTATTTTTCATTTATTTATTGACTTCTCTGTTTAGTTCATTTTACATTGTTGCACATATAGGAAACTAGGCTGTAATTTTGGAACTCAAGGAATGAGGAGTTACTGATATGTACTTTGATCATGTAGATTTTTGTCCGAGCATTGGACGTGTCCGTGTGAAGCATCGTGGCGTCCTTCTCACTTTGAAAGGAACGGTAATTAGATCTGGAGCAGTCAAGATGATAGAAGGGGAGAGGGAATATGAATGTCGGAAGTGTAAACACAGGTTGCTTTTCACTAGAATATTCTTTTATAATTACTTATAAATTATAAATTATTATTAATAACTGCATATGAAATTATGTCATCCTTGTAAAAGTTATAATAAATTGGTAATAATTTGTTTTTTATTTTCGGTTCATGTAATGTTTGCATAAACTTAGTTCATAGTCATACCTTCGAGTTCTCGAACTGTTTCAGTATAGCTACTTGTTTTACAATATCTAATAGAAGATCACATATAGCACTTTGTTGTACCAGAATACTGTTAGTTTTCATGAGGTCTACCATTTAGTCGATGTTTCTTGGCTTCGGACAACTAATTGGAGAAGTTAATATGTAGGTTTAAAGTTCATCCTGAACTGGAAAGCAGGAATTCCATACCCAAGCCAATATATTGCCCCAGCCAGGTAATTATTCACTCTTTACTTGTTTCAGTGATTTTAAACTACCTTGCCACCTACTACCAATGTGAATTTCTGAATTGTCGTTAAACAAACTGAATTGCATAACCAAAAAGGGGAATTTACAGCGAGGAATGTCTATGCTTTAAAGTAATCGTTTTCATGCATTTTTTTTCTGTTTGTGTTTCTTTTTTCCTTTTTTTTCCTTTTTTTGAACTTTTGTGGATGTTCTTCTAGTTGTTGACTATATATGTTATCCACTAAACAGAAGCCCAAATACTGTGAAAGCACCAGTTTCCAGCTTCTAGAGGGCAACCAAGTCTGTCATGATTATCAAGAGATAAAGATCCAAGAAAGCACTCAAGTTTTAGGCGTTGGAGCAATTCCACGTTCAATTCCTGTTATTTTGCAGGATGATCTTGTTGATACTGTTAAAGCTGGAGGTACAATATCTTAACATGTATGTTGTTTCCTAGTCTTCTGAGCCAATCAGTTATGTTAATAAGCAGCAATGCTTCCTGTTAGGAGCTTCTGTATTCAAGTTCGACCCTACTTATTTGTCTTCTTAACTCATCATTTTCATGTTCTAATGCTGACCTCTTGTACAATCATATGCAGATGATGTGATTGTCACAGGAGTTTTGACAGCTAAATGGTCCCCAGATTTGAAGGATGTTCGGTGTGACCTGGAACCTGTATTAGTAGCTAACTATGTGAGGTATAATGTTGCTTCCCATTAACTTGTGAATGATTTATTATGAGCACATATGCAATGGAGCGATATTTCTAGAGGCGAATAGATATGTCTGCAGTTATCCTTTTTTGCTTTTAAATTAGAGTTTGTTGTTTTTAGGCGAATACATGACATAAAGTTGGATATTGAAATCCCTGAAGACATTATTCTGCAGTTCAAAAGTTTTTGGTCAGACTTTAAAGACTCTCCATTAAAGGGTAAGATAGTGTTGTTTGATGGTAATAGTCTGCTACGATCTGTTTGAGCATCGGTGTCTACCTTATTCACAGAGAAAGTTACAACATATTATCTTTACAGGTAGAAATGCTATTCTTCGTGCTATTTGCCCACAAGTTTACGGTCTCTTCACTGTGAAGCTAGCAGGTAGCTTTTCTCTAAAGTCATTTCAACCTTTATAATTGGTTTTGGCATTACTATCTTTTGATTATGAATATTAACTTAATAAGGTACTTGGGACAGGGTTACCACCGAGTAGAATTGTTAATTTCTTTCTTCTAAGATTAATTGATAATCTTTTTTGTTATGAACAACAATTATTGTTCAATGTAGTTGCCTTGACACTTATTGGCGGAGTACAACATGTTGATGCTTCTGGGACAAAAGTTCGAGGCGAGTCCCATCTTCTTCTGGTTGGCGATCCAGGTACAAGACGTCAAATATATCCTCATCTAGGCTTAAGTCTATAAACATGTTATAGAAAAAGACGCTTGAGAATATACCAACTTGTTAGAAAATTCAACTACAAGGTCTCATAATCAAGAAAGTAGACTCTGGATAAATTTTGGCATATTGATTCATGGACTTTCAGATATCTTGTCTAATAAATGTTCTCATCTAGGTTCTAGTTTATCCTAAATACCAAGATGTCCTTCATAAATGTCTCCTGGTAAGGCATAGTTAGCACACTGTGATCTCTTTAATTGCACCATTAAACTTGCCCTTCAATTCAAAGTAGTCCAAAACTTTGATTCCACTTGCTTAAAGGGTTGTGCTTATCTTTTAACATGAAATTATTGACAAAAAGTTTGATTGACTTTCCAATTATTTAAGTTTGCAGGTACAGGAAAGTCTCAGTTCTTGAAATTTGCTGCTAAGTTGTGCAAAAGATCTGTTATCACTACTGGGTTGGGAAGCACAAGTGCTGGATTGACAGTCACAGCAGTGAAGGATGGAGGTGAGAAGTGATTGTTTGTTTACTTGTGTGCCACTTTTGAAGAGAAATGTTAAATAATGGAATCCACCGAGAAGTAATATAGACAATGAGAATAACTCGTATACAACTATTTACGATTGGTCCAAAGGATGACATACTTGACACGCCTGTTATACTTTGTTGAGGAATTTAGTCTTCTTTAAAAGTTCTTTCCTGGCTACAGATCATCAAGACTGGCATATCATTTAAGGGGTTCCGTTCTGATTGATTATGAAAAATAAAGTGCTTTATTGAACTTGCAGGTGAATGGATGCTGGAAGCTGGGGCCCTTGTTTTAGCTGATGGTGGACTTTGTTGCATTGATGAGTTTGATAGCATGAGGGAACATGATAGAGCGACCATACACGAGGCAATGGAACAGCAGACTATAAGTGTTGCTAAGGTGGCCTTCAAACTGTGGGTCATTATATATACACTTCATCCCCACTCTATTAATAACCAAGATCATTTTTTTTATGACTCTTAAACTATGGGTTAGAAGCCTTAAAGGTTTGATATAACTTTTATTAAGATTAATCGTTGTTTTGGTTTCTGGTTGTTGGTTGGCTTTCATGAAACTGCTTTTATGACTAAGTAGCTATTGACTCCAATACTTCATTTACAGGCAGGTCTTGTAACTACTCTCAGTACAAAAACTATTGTCTTCGGTGCAACAAATCCCAAAGGGCAATATGATCCTGATCAATGTATCATTTCTAGGAATTCTGTTACGTTCGGTTTCATTTTTGTGATATACAGTGTATTTTCCTCTTATCATCACTAATTTAACGTGTTTATACATTGTATCTCTTAACAAATTTCAGCTCTATCTGTCAACACGACATTATCTGGACCTCTAATTAGCAGATTTGACATAGTCCTGGTTCTCTTGGACACGCAGAATCCTGACTGGGATAAAGTTGTCTCGGATCATATTCTTGATCAGGTACCAACTAACCCTGCTGGTTGTTCCCTGGGCTCTACTCATCATCACGACGACTAAACCTTGACAGTGGTCTCTATGGGCAGGCAGAACCAGAAAAGGACAAATGTCAAGAAGATCTCAGTAAGAAGTGGCCCCTTTCCCTGCTCAGAAGGTACAGTTTTAAACTTGCATCATTTAGGAACTCAGCATTTCAATGTACTCATAGCACTTATATGGTGTAAGGGAAATGTGGGTGATGGTGAAGTTGTGATTCATCTTGCAGGTATATTCACTTTGTAAAAGGGTTTTTTAGACCAACTTTAACCAAAGAGGCAGAAAATGTTATCTCAAGATATTATCAACTCCAGAGAAGATCTGCAACAGAAAATGCAGGTCTCACCGCTGCCTTCACATCTTCCTATCTTATTCTCTCCTAACTTCATATGCACATTTTTATCATTATTTTTTAATAACCAATGCAGCAAGAACCACTGTCCGGATGCTTGAGAGTTTAATACGACTTGCTCAAGGTATGAGTTTTATCTCTTCCAAATTTACCATCCTACATCATTTGTGTACTAACTTATTACTCACACTGCAGCACATGCAAGATTGATGTTCAGAAATGAAGTCACTCAATTAGATGCCATTACAGCGATATTGTGCATCGAGTCATCCATGACCACATCAGCTATTGTTGATAGTGTTGGGAATGCATTGCACTCAAATTTTAGTGATGATCCTGTTCAAGAATGTATCCTTTTCCTTTTAGCATATACCTGCATGAATCTTGATTATTTTCTGGTGGGTATGCTTTTGGGATGATTTGATAACAAAATACCAACTTATGTGAAATTTTGATTTCAGGTAGTCAGCTTTTTTTCTTTTCTTTTTTTTTTCTTTTTTTCTCAGAAAAGACTTTCAAAACCTTTTGATTTAAGCTCACCTTTAACTTTGACAGAAGGTACCAGGTATCTGTGCCCCCTATCCGGCGATTTAACACGAGTTCTTAGAAAGTTTTCGTAAGTTTTAAAGCTGCAATGCCCTAAAAATTTGCTAATGACATATTAATTATAGTGGTAGTTGGTGGTGAATCCCTTGACTAAAGCCTCAGATGCCAAACAAGAAAAGCAGATCATTGAGAAGCTCAAGTCTTTTGATATAACATCCATATGAATCTGATCAAGTTGGCATCGTCAATCCGATAGATGTAGCAGGTAATATAATTAAGATTGCTACTGCACAGGTGGCCATGGGTTGGGCGAATATGGCAGTCATGTTGATACAGTCCATATAATTAGTCATGTACGTGGACACATGTGACAAAGTACATGAATTTTTGTATTGTTTCGCATGATGCTATTCGCTCATATAGTTGTTGGACGACTCTGATAAGTATGTGTCACTTGGTTTCCTCTAAGACTTGGTAAATTAGAAGGGACGTATACTATGAGGCCTTTATGCCGGGACGTAAGGTAGGTGTTTTCAGTATGACACATAGGCATGATTTCGGCATGTAGACATGTATTGTTGAATCATCCTGTTACATGTTTCTCAAATGGTACAAAATTCTAAAAATAGGATTGCCCTAGTGTGACAAGAAATGATAATAGTAAGTTGTCTCACTTCTGGGACGTTTTTGTTCAAAAACGAAAAGTACATTAATATTTTAAAATAATAAATCATCTTAATGCTTTACCTTTTATGCTTACGGTTATAGTTATAACTTGAAAAAAGTTCTTTTTTCTATTGTACATTAAATCATAATAATAAAAATATATCTCCAACCGAATAAATCCATTACTATTCAGTTTGGGTCTACCACACAAAACATAAACAACTATATGGGGGAAACTAGTATCACATTGAGTGATTGAGAATTTGAGACCTAAAAATTAAAAAATAATCACATTTAAATAAAATGATAACCTGCACCACCACAACCCTATGGGATATCAAAGAATCAATAGCAAGAAATAACTCTTGGAATCTATAAAAACATAATATAAGATGTTTTTTTAGAAATGTTTCTATTTTTTATGCATTCCAGCCAAACCTATGCATGGACAAGATAAAACATAAAGTTGCTAGATTTATGTTGAAATGCATGTATTGGTATGGGTCCACTAAATACATCTAATTAAACTTCGATATGACTTTGTATAAAGTGATAGTAACTAATTAGAATAATGTTATTTTATTACATATTTTGAAGAATTTTCTGTTGCTCAATAATTTTGATGGAAAATCTTGTATCAACCATGTCCAACATGTTACCCAAATCAAACCCGAGATAGAAACCTCTTAATTCAATCTTGGTTACATGGAAATATGGTATGAGTTCAACCTAAATATGGTATCAAGATCTATTCATCATTGCAACTCATTTTCTATTTTAAATTGTAACAATAATTTTTGGATCTTCTTAGTCTACACGATTAATACGTTCATGTCCCGACAAAAATTTCCATCTCTGTCAGGTATCATGACCCTTGAACAAGCTCAGACCCAAATTATCATTCGCGTCAATCGTTATCGGAGATGGTTGAAGTGTAACTTCGTATAGACAGATAATTACGAGATTCGAATGTGCATCATCAACTTCAAAATGCTATCGAGCACATTTGGAACTTCCCATCAAATTTTCATGTTCGAAATAATTAATGTAATTGTATTTTTATTTTTTAGTTATTGCAATGTTATTTTTATTTCTAAATGTAATGTTTTATTTTAATAAATATGTTATATTTAAATTTATGTTTTGAAGTTATAATTGTAATTGTATTAATTGAAAATAAAATAAAAGATAGTAGGGTTAGGTCTTTCTGAAGAAGCGTTATCCGTTGACAGTATTCAATCTTTTTGAAAAGATACTGAGCTGATATGATGCTAAGCCGATGTTAAAAAAGTTTTCAAAAAGCTTATCTGATTGGCCTTGCCTTTTGCTAATATGACCTTTTGGACCTTTTGGTTGTCCAAAGGATACCTTATCACTTCATTATCCAATGCCCATGTATGTGTGTTCCACAGCAAATGTACATGTAAACAAACACCATAAATCGATCATCTAAATAAAATAAAACTAAAAAACAATCCGTATGGAAAGGCATTCAGGCCTTGTAAAAATGTGTAAGGAGTCTTCGTACGCAGTTATCCATCTGAATATACGAGAAATATATGCTAACATTATGCAACTCACAATTTCATTTCTAAATTAAATCATTGAGACCAGTTATCATATGATTGATTCCAGAAGGTCAAAATTCAAAAGTCAAATATTTATGTGCTTTCTTTAGTTCTTTTGTGCTCAAAACCCTATCATGAAATGAAGGGTGTTATCCAATGAAATGAAAGATATCTACTTGCATGGAATTTCAGAATCAATACAGCCCCAAAAACTTCCACCATGCACCCCCAACAACTGTCCAGATCACGGCGTTAACACAAGCCATAATGAATCCGATTCTAAATACATCTGGGAGCTCCACATAACCGGCTGTTGACAACATAAAAATCAAAACAAAAAGTTAGTCATAATGACCAACATGACTTTCAAGGTCAAACATATTCCCTTAAATATTCAAACTTTACATTGACCATGTCATTATCTGATACCAAAGTTTTGTATTTATGGATTAATTCAAAGCTTCATGTCTTACTCAAGGTTTTCCAAAAAGATCTACAGCAAAATAATTATCAACTTGCGTTCTGGAGATTACTTCGTTTGACCTCAAAAGTCGAACTGTGATCACTGCTTAGTAAAGGTGGCAAGATGGGTGGGTTTGGTCCACGGGTGGGGTTGACCCGCAAACACTTTTTGTACATATTTTAATAGTGCAAAAAAACAAAGTTCTAATAACAATTTTATCTCTTTTAATAAAAGGATTTAGAAGATTATATATAAGAGAGAGTAGCTCACCTCCAAAGTAAACAGCAGCTTGACCACTGCTATAATGAGTTTGAGCACCAAATAAGTTTGTGTTGTAAGCTAAAGCAAGAGCCGCCAATACACCTGGCACCCCAGCTGCTAAATGCATAGCAAGAAAGGCAGAATATAAGGCTCCCACATGGCCCGTTTGACTAGCAAACATGTAATGGATTAAGAAATAAGATCCTTGAAGAACACCAAATGCAGCTGGCCAGCTCAAAGAAAAAGACTGAAGAAATTTAGCTACACAATTAGACATCCATGTTACTATTCCAAGATTCGTCAGTTGTCCCGCCATGCCCACAAGAACTGCAAACCAAGCCAATGTGTCCCATGCCGATTTTTCACTTAAGCAATCATCCCATTCAAGCACTCCTAACAATAATAGTACCGATAGCCCCAACATTGCAGTAACAACACTCGGTATTCCAATAGAATCCCTGTTTAAGGAAAAATAAACCACATTAGTAATTTGTACTTGTTAAATAAAATAATAATTCTCACCATTTTCCATTTTGTGGGCCCCTTATTCTAGTGGCAGATCCAGTAATACTTGACCAGAGTATGCAAGATCATAACAAATTAATTTTTTTCATACACAATACAATTCTTTTTCAAGATAAGCATGTGCATACACTAGTTTTCATGTAGTTTTGCCCATGTAGTATTCGCATCTTGTTTGTATACGGGACCCATTCGTTCTCACAATATCACATCAAATAACCAGGAACCACAAAATTAATATTTTAAAAACTTAAAACTAAAGGTACAAGTTTAATGGTTTATTAACAAATGAATTGACTCGGTTTATGTTTATCTTTAATGGGCCAAATGCGTTAGACAAATATTTGGCTACAAAGCAAGCAGGTTGAAAGTCTCCGACAGAATAATTTTCATGGATCCAACATTACAACCTCTTCAATTTAGCTTTATTATCAAAAAATAAGATTATTACGGTAATACTATAGTTTTTGCAAACATATTCAACGCATATTTTAGTAACTAAACGTTTAGACTTTAGACCCTACCCGTAGGCCGTAACCCAACACACCCAACCTGCCCATTTTCCACCTCTAGTCAATACAGAACCTAGTAGTTTACGAAATATGACATACCCCAGTACCCAAAGTGAGACAGCAAGAAGCATAGTGCCGATCATCACCCATTCATTCTTTGTGACAGGACCCATGGCTTCAAGCCTCTTGGCAGCCTGGGCAGGTGCATCCGGTGTATCTTTGGTTTCAGGAGGATATATTTTGTACAAGATGTACGGAGTAAGTAGAAGTGAAACAAAAGCAGGCAAACTAGCAGCCTTGAACCATGAAACCCATGGACTTGCAATGACTAACCCAAGTTCCTCAGCCAATTTCAAACACAACAGGTTTTGTGCTGCAGCCGTCAAGAAAAGCGCACTAGAATTGCCAGCACACTGTCAAGCATCATCACACAACAAATTCATGAAAATAGTCCCATAAAAAGTGCAACACTTGTTATAAATTTCTCTCACGAAAAATTGATGATCCACTATTTGTCATATAAAATGACGTTTCGCATTATATACATCTAGTTCATGGTCAAACATTTATCTTAAGTTGGGTGTCGAGTCAAACATTTCAATTTTCATGGAATGGAATGGACGGCAAATGTATGCAAACATGACTAATGTACAAATAAAAAAAGGTCAACTTGCATGGACAAGTACTTAAACTAAAAGAACTCTTTGGGACATGGAACTAAAAGTTGACAATTCTTTTTGTCAATTAACTTAATGCATCAAAACTTGCCCTCTTGCTCCATAAGAAGCCATACCTAATATACAACACGATCTAACTTATATGACAATTTGTCACAAATTTCAATTTGTTTATATAATTTTCTTCCATTACAATGGTCTCGTATCCATTTATCCTAGACTCTAGAGTGAGATTCATCATAATTGAGCACATTAATTAACAATGACTAACAAAATTAGGAGATTAACAAGAAAATATATGCATATATCCCCATAAAATGCATAACCTAATGGAAATATAATAGCTTTTTACATCAATTACTTTACTTTTAAGATTCAAATAGTGCAATCCTACTGCAAACTCTCATGACCAGTAGCAACTAGATGAATCTAATTTCTATGATTCAATCAACATTTCATCAAATACAAATGTAACAACTTAGTGAATCTCATGATCATAAGTAACTAGATGAATCTATTTCCTACATTCAAATCAAAATTTCATCAATAATAAATATTAAAACTAATGAAAAACTCAATTCAAATCAAATAACATACCCAATGAACTAAAGTTAAAATCTTCTAAAGTAAGCTAACCTGAAACTGAGACTGAATAAGATACGACCCCAATTTCTTCGATGACGGATCATTCGGTTTACTCCCAGCCGAAAGCGACAACGACTTAATAATTGGCAAAAAAACACCACCCGCCCTAGCAGTAGTACTAGGCATAGCAGGAGCAATCAAAGCTTCACTCAAAGTCAACCCATAACTCAACCCCAATGTACTTTTCCCTAACCACTTAACAAAATACGTCGCTATCCGATCCCCTAACCCCGTTTTAACAAACCCACGAGCAAAAAAGAAAGAAATCACAATCAACCAAATAACTTCATTAGTAAAAGCACTAAAAGCAGTTGTAAAACTAAGTGTTTTAGTTACAATAGTAGTTGTAAGTCCCAATAAAGCCCAAGCACCAACTGGTAATGGAGATAACACAAGTCCAGCAATTGTGGATACAAAGATTGATAATAATTGCCATGCTTGTGGGGTTACTTCAATTGGTTTCGGGATTGCGAAACGGACGAGTAATCCGATTGCGACCGAGAGTATTAAAGGTACGATCTTTGCACCTTGAAGTTGGGGTTTACTGGGTTGGGCTGCAACTGATGATGCTGATGATGAAGATGCTGAAATGGGTTTGATGGGTTTTGAGAGGGGAGTTAAGAATGAGGGTTTGATGGTGGTGGGGGTGAGGAAGAGACGGAGGGGAGTGGCCGCGGATGGTGGTGGTAGTGGTGATCGGAGAATGAGTGAGGGTTTGGAGAGAAAACGAGATCGGAGGTGGAGGGAGGGTGGGTGGAAAGATGTAGAGAAAAGCGCTGAGGCTTCCATTTGCTGTTGGTTGTTGATGAAGTGATTATGGTGAAGATGAAAATGGTGGGTTTGAGATTGATTTGCAGAAATGGTGATTTTGGAGGGGGGTAGTGAGTGAGGGTTAGCGGAGAGAACAAAGAAGATGAATCTGCCACAGAATTTTGTTAGCGGGTAAAGTTATGTACTTTTTATTGTTTTTTGAGTACATATCACATTTAGTTCTATGTGGTATCTAAAGACTTCTGAAAATGGTCCTCAACTTCAATATCAATAAAAAATAGAATATCATGTTAGAAACTCACATAAGTTATGGATGGTTAAAGGAAATTCTAATAAAAATATTTGTATTTTGTGTTATACAACTTTTTAATTTATATAGATTTGCTTCTTACGAGTACCGATAGATAAACTTAATAAAATAGGTTTACGGTATGATTCATTTAGTTGTTGATGTATTTTCGCTCTCTTTATGTGATTAATTATAGTATTATATGTCACACTTTTGTTGCTAGGCTCATCTTTTAACCTATTTAATTGGTTTTGTCTGTTATTTTTCTTAACGCATCCATAATGGGAGTTCTAAGAAAATCTATCACTTGAGTGAAGGATACTTTATAGTACACAAAACTCAGTAAAATGGTAATAAAATAATTAAAAGACATTAGGGTCCGGTATACTTACGAGTTATTAAATCTCAAGTTTTACAAGAAAAGTTATTTTAGAAGATTTGAAGAAAAAAACTCTAAAAGTTTGTCTAATAATAGAGAATTTTAAAAGAGTTTTTTTTTCATTAGAGACATTATTATTTAAATTCAAAATTGACCCTTGAAATTTGATGGGTCGATACGACGATAAAAAGGTCCTTTCAACATGCGATCTATACATGCATATATTACAAATTAAATGTTCGTCATTATTATCAAAATGTTATTATTAAAAGGAAGTTTCATCTTTTACTTAAATAAATGCATAGAATTTACTATCTAAGTATTAGCTTTGATCGAAATAAAGTCTTTTATTTAGTCGATTGATTGAAATTAAAAGGAAAAAAATATTGATTGCTGTATAAGTACATAGCATTTAAACTAGTGAATATAAAATAAAATCGTACGACTGGCCCACACTTGCTAACTGATTCATCATGGAAAGAAAAGAAAAAAAGAATAACAATAATAATAATAATGAACCGGGCTCAAATCTCTAACTGGGCTTTAGTTATAGACAATAGAATTATATATTGAAACATACTCCGTAGTCCGTATACATAAAATGGGCCCCTTAGAGAATTGGGCTTTCTGCAGTACACCACCTTGCACCTTGCAGGCTTGCACCTAGGCATGAACAAAAACCGGATTTTCGAAAAATCGGTTCGGGTTGAAAAATCGGACCGATCTTTTTTAAAGGCAAAAATCGGTTTTTGGAAAAACCGGTTTGGAACCGGTTCGGTTTTTAGGAGAAAAAACCCTACCCGATTGTAACCGGTTCGGGTTGAAAAACCAGTTTGAAAACGGTTTTTCTATATAAATCGGTTTTTTTCTAGCGTTAAGCGTTTTAAGGAAAATCAACGTATTTTTCAAAAAAATTCCGATAGAATGTTAGTACATTATGTATGGAAACATAACTTAACAATAACTTAAAGCAAAGTCTTCTAAATCTTCATAAAAATATTATTGAAACCAATAATTCTATATAATTCAATCTTATTCGAGCGTTAAGCGTTTTAGGGAAAATCAACGTATTCTTCAAAAAATTTCCGATAGAATGTTAGTACATTATGTATGGAAACATAACTTAACAATAACTTAAAGCAAAGTCTTCTAAATCTTCATAAAAATATTATTGAAACCAATAATTTTATATAATTCAATCTTATTCGAGCGTTAAGCGTTTTAGGGAAAATCAACGTATTCTTCAAAAAATTTCCGATAGAATGTTAGTACATTATGTATGGAAACATAACTTAACAATAACTTAAAGCAAAGTCTTCTAAATCTTCATAAAAATATTATTGAAACCAATAATTCTATATAATTCAATCTTATTCGAGCGTTAAGCGTTTTAGGGAAAAATAATGTATTCTTCAAAAAAATTTGGATAGAATGCTAGTACATTAGGAATGAAAACATATCTTAACAATAACTTAAAGCAAAGTCTTCTAAATCTTCATAAAAATATTATTGAAACCAATAATTCTATATAATTCAATCTTATTCGAGCATTAAGCGTTTTAGGGAAAAATAATGTATTCTTCAAACTTTTTTGGATAGAATGCTAGTACATTAGGAATGAAAACATATCTTAACAATAACTTAAAACAAAGTCTTTTAAATCTTCATAATAATATTCTTGAAACAAATAAGTCTTCATAATTCTTCATAATTCTTCATATTCTTCATAATCTTCAAAAATCTTCAACTTTTATTAATCTTCAATCCTTTTAACATCTTCAATTTGGGTAGTCTTCAAATGTCGAAATCTTCTTCGGAGGAAGCCTCTCGCGAAGCTTCATCAAGAGCAATCTCTTCATGGGAAAGTGATATTGACATACCCGCTTCCACCTCGATATCGTGTATATCTCCTTCGTATTCCAATTCACCTTCAAGATTTGAAACGTTTTGTATGCGTTCCGCAGCGTCTAAGTGATCATTCAAGCATATACACATCTCTAATGAGGCCGGTGTGAGTTTTGTTCTTCGTATAGATAGTACCCTGCCACTAAGAGAAAAAGCGGATTCCGAAGCTACCGTAGAAGTTTGGACGGTTAGTAAATCTCGGGAATGATGGTTAGAATGGGAAATTGAGATTCCCTCATTTTCCACCAAGCCAAAATATCAAAATTTGCGAATTCGTCGGTAGGTATTGAGGATAAAAAATCCGTTCCGGTATATCTCCCATATTCGCTAGTAGCACTTTGGTCACCATCACCCATTGCCCGTTTATGGTTTTCTTGTCTTAAACTATTATATAAGTTAATCTCGGGATCTTGGGAAGAAGATGAAGCAAACATTGTGGAAGCCGGATTTATAGAAACCATTGTTGTTGAACTAAATTGTTGAAAATAATGACCAAATAAATCTTTAAAAGATTTGTTAAAATATGATTTTGTATTTTGTGCAAAAAGTGGATTCTCATCATTCAAATCCAAATTAAAACAAATGTTATCGATAAGTAATTCCACCCCGGAAATGTTCAAACATGGGTTTAACGCGGCGGCACAACTAATTACCGGTGGTATTTCTCTAAAATATTTTCTTAGTTTTTCTTTCATGGGAGCCACCATTATTGCATATACATCACCCCAAAATTCGTATTCGTTTAGTTTTGAACTCATTAAATATATTTTCTTAAGTACCAAATGACTCGTGGGATAATAAATACCCGATAATAAAGTAGTTGCCGTTTTAAAAACTTTGAGCAATTCGGTTATCTTTTGAATAACCTCCCAATATTCGGAGGAAAATGATGTTGCAAGGCCTTTTTGAACAAGTAGATCATGAAAAACGGTTAAAGTGTCGCGTTGCCGTAAACCACATATAAACATGTTGTAAGTCGAATTCCATCTTACGGGCATGTCCCAATTAGGGGTTAAAAAAATGTTATCCGTTTCTTTACATAATCTCATATAATGTTTGTATCAAGTCTTACCCGAACAAAATATATCTTGTAACATAGTTTTATACGCGTTTTTTACAACCATTATTTGTGTAACCGCTAGTCCGTCTTGCACAACCAAGTTAATGATGTATGCAACACATCTACTATGGTAGAAAATGCCTTTCAAAGGTGGTTGGTATTTTAGTATTAACCTTTGAACGGCGTTTGTATTATTAGTTGCATTATCAAACGAGATTGAAAAAACCTTTTGTTCTATTTTAAACATTTTCATTACATCTCGTAACATGTAAAATAAGTTTTTACCCGTATGAGGATAGTCAAAGTTTTTAAAAGCAATGGTACGTTTCATCATTTGCCAAGTTGAGGGATCAACCCAATGTGCGGTAACACAAAGATACGAACCGGGCAAACCATGAGGAGCCGACCATACATCGGTTGTTAATGATACATTTGTATTTAAGTTTTCAAAACCGATTATTAGTTGAGTTTTAGCATTTTTCCACAATTTAAGAGCATCACGTCTAAGAGTAAGACGACTTACATGATTATATCGCGGTTGAAGAGTATCTTGAATGACCTTAGTAAGCCGAGGGTTGTCGAAGTGGTTGAACGGCAAAGCTTCTTGAATCACAAAGCCGGCAAATGCTTCTCGACACCGCTCCGCTTGGTATGCAAAAATACCCCCATCCTGTGACATAGTTGCTTGACCCTACTCGGGATTACTTTTGATTCCATCACAATACTTTGTAGAATGTGATCTCAAAGTAGAGTTGGATTCGGCTTTCAAAAATTTCCCGCAACGTTTACAAAATGCCTTAGTGGAACCATCCGACAATAACACTTTGTCGTAATTAACCCAAATCTCCGGATTTTGTTTGGTTACCAAAACTTCAACAATAGTTGGTGCATTTGAAGAGCCAACACCGGTGGAAGTTGAAGAAGATTGAGTTGCCGCCATTTTGATAGCGTTTCAAGAGCGTTTTGAGAGGAGTAGAGAATTTTTTGAGAGTTTCGTATGTAAATCGTAAGCGTTTTGAGTGTTTAAAGACTAGAATTAGCAAGATTGAGTGTTGTGACTAAACCAAACCCAAGGTATCTATTTATACTAGTTTTAGGATGGCAAAATGGTAAAAAAAACCTCAAAAAAGGTCAAAAATTCAAAAAAATGGCTAGTTTGGTAACAGCTCAAAAAACCGGTTTTCCAACCCGGTTCCGGAAAAATCGGTTTGTACCCGGTTCGCAACGGCTAGAATCAAAACCGGTTCCCAAACCGCCGGTTTTTGGAAAAACCGATTTTGATCGGTTTCAGTTTCGGTTTCGATTTCAATTTCGATTTTTTTGTTCATGCCTACTTGCACCTGTAGAGAGGTTGGACCCTGTTTAAATTTATTGCACCTAACTTTTAGTGCACCTATAATTATAAACATACATTTGTTATATTTACTAGAGTTTAATTAATTGACACGTTGTTTATACTTATTCGATTGTGTATGTCTAACAGATTAGAAAGATCATGAGTAAGGTATAAGTAGAGACGTCGATACTTAAAAGAACGTTTTAAATTTTAACGGCACCTCTGACGGTTATTATTTTAAAGAATTTTTGTGAGCTCTTTTCAAATGAAACAATTACATATATACTCAAGTTAATTTGGATAATTATATATTTTTTTAAAAGTGTTTTAAAGGTATTGTACATCATGTATTAAATGCTCGTGTTTTAGGTAAATATGATATTATTCAACTTGGTATTACGTAATTCTCCCTTTTTGAATCGCTCTTAAAAAAAAAACTCATTGCTCAAATGATAAAAGATTTTTTTATAGCTCAAAACCGTTTAAAAACTATGTAAATATTCTATGGGAGAAATGGAAGCTCTTTTCTTTCAAACCTTCCAACCAAATTTCAGAACCCGACTCTTAAATATTTAATCCATTTAAACTATAAAAAAATGCGTAGTGTTTTTTTTTTTTTTAATTTTGTTTGAATTTTTCTTATTGAAAAGCTTCTTAGAAAGGTACCATCGGAAATGCCTAAAAATGTCGTAGTAGGCTCGTAGCTCATTTATTAACTTTAAAGACATTACGCCTACGGCTAAGCTTTATATTTTTGAAAATTTAAAGTCTAAACTCACTTGAATTAATTGTAATGTGTTTAATTTTCTTCTTAATATTTAATTAAATTTATTTAATTAAATATGTGAATGTAACACTTACGTGTATGGTAGTAGGAGGGTGACATTCAGTTAGGAGTGTACAAATAGTTGGGTTTGCGAAGTTATTCAGTTCGATTTATTATTTTTTTAGAGAAGATTTAAACCGACAAATAATCAAACCAAACATGTTCAAACTTAATCCAAACCAACCAAATTAACAATTGGGTTCATCAATTTGGGCCCTATTAATATGAAAATATGAAACGAGATAAAATGTCATCGATCAAACTGTTAAAACTTAAAACCAACCTACACTCTTTATCAATAGGAAGCAGATTCCATCGATTTTTTATCCCTTTAGTTCAACTATTTAACAATGTTTTCTACAAATAAAGTGTTATTGCTATCATACGAATAAAATGTTATTTGAAACATATCATATATTGGAGTAAATTATATAAATGGATGTTATGTTCACATCGACTTATAAAATCATCAATCATTTTTTTCATGTTTTCAGTCTAATAACTTGACTTTCGTTTCATAAATGGTGCCTCATTAACCTAAAATGACTTAAATATCTTTTTCTATTATTTTCTTTCAATGCATTCGATAATGCATATAATAGCATGTTAGTTATTTTAGACGGAAGATAAACAATTTATGAGATAAAAGTAAGTTTTATAGACAAACTGTCAGGCGGGAAAAAAAATTGAAGATAGTTTTTACAAATACATATAAACCACATAGACGATTTATTAATTTACTCTAAATATTGCAACAAGGTACCGCACTAAACGAAATTATAATAAAAGTTTGATTCGTTTGGGATTCTTAAGAAAAAAGAAATAAATAACAAAAAATTTACAGTACAAAGAAGACGTGGACCTACTACATATTTAAAGATCCCCTACATATTCGTTTTAAACAATTGATGTTTCTATGTATAAAACTGTCAGAAATCTGCCTTTCTTTTCAAGATTCACAAGTAGTAAACCAAACCCCCTGCTTTCAGATTGATTTCCTCAGACCACTATAATGGCTTCTTCATCTTCCACACTTCTACTACGATCAAAGTAAACTTTCATTCTTTTTTTCTTCAATTATGTCTTAATGTTATTAAGAAAAAAAGAAAAAAAAACTAGGGCCCTTTTCCAGCGTGTTAATGCGCTCATGTTTTTGGGGTGTCATGTTATCTTGCTGCTCAATTTGAATTACTAGACTTCTGTCTGAATCACAAGAAAATGGGTTCTTTTATGTTTCCATTTTTATCTGTCTTCAAAGAAGTTCTTGATTTTTTGGGTCATTTCAAGAATGAAATCCATTCATTGGAGCTGGTATCTGCAGATTACCTCTTAATTGACACACACACACATTTGTGTTTTATGATAACAATAAAGATGGAAGCTTTTTCCTTTCTTTATTAGTATTTTTTTTCTTTCTTGCTGTAGACTATGTTTACCGCCTTTCATCTACTCCAAATGAATCATACTGCTTAGCTTTTCGTGTAATTATTCCGCTTCTGGAATGTCTTAAAATAGGATGTCATAGGGGTAACAAAATATACACATTGATAATATAATTTTGTACTTACTGATTTCGGTGTTTACCATGATGTAGGATGACCTTGAACTCGAGCTCTTTATATCTTTTTCCATGCAATGAGCTTGCAACAGTGTCATTTCTTGGTACTAAATTGTGCTCTACACGTAAATCTTATATGAGTGTTAGTTATGTCGGGAAAAATGTTGTTAGAGCGTCATCCGGGATTGAAATACAACCTGATTCTATAGCATTGGGAACACTTGCAGCAGAAATGCTTCCTAATATGAATTCTTTTTCGGTTTCTGCTGATGATTATGATCTTGATCACCCGACCCCAGGTTTTTCTTCTATTCCAGAGGCAATTGAGGATATTCGCCAAGGAAAGGTGGTTGTTTTTTTCTTTTTTTTTGGTCCTTCAGATTTTGCAATGGCATGAAACTAATGGGGTATTTGGATGCACATTTTGCAAGTGATTATGTTATATTTCTACATATGATGTTTAGTTAATCTGCAGGTAATAAACTAAGCAGTATAAAATAGTGTTTGGATGTGTTTTGTCATTTGAAGTTGTAATACTCAGATGTTTGAATGTTAGACAAATTAACAGATTTATAGATAAAAAATGAAAAAAAAAAATGATATTTTTAATTTTCGGAGGAAAAAGGGTAAATTAATAATTTTATTGTACCCTTAGCTAATTCATTTTGTTGCTGTTGTTATAATTTTTTTTTAATCCAAAACTGACCATTTAACCCTTATGTTATTTTGGTTTATACTTCAGATGGTGGTGGTTGTGGATGATGAAGACAGAGAAAATGAAGGAGATCTAATAATGGCAGCATCAAGTGTTACGCCTGAACTATGGCTTTTATTGTTAAGCATGGAACTGGGATTGTTTGTGTAAGCATGAAAGCCGAAGATCTTGAGAGATTGCAACTTCCTCTAATGGTGACTCATAATGAAGAGAAGCTTTGTACAGCATTTACAGTATCGGTGGTATGTACTTTTATTCAGTGATTTCTGAAAGTCCTTTAATTTATGATCCTTTATCCCAAACAATCAGCTCTATCATATGTAAAAAGGGTGAATAGTAATATAGTAGTGAGTAGAGGTGGAATTTGGGTGGGTTAGGTAACAGGTCAAGACAGGTTTGGGTTGATATGGGTCAAAATGGGCCACATCAGGTTGGGTTGACACACAAACACTCTTTGTTAACTTTTATATCTTTATAACTAGTTAACACATTAGGCATGAATGCAAACAATATTTTTACAAATATATTTTAAATTATTTAAATAACATGATTTAGGAGCTTGTTTGCATTAAACATAAACTTTGAGCAATTTTCACCTCGTTCAACCCATTTGACCCGTTTGCTTTCAGCTATACGTTTTGTTAGGTGGAAGTAAAAGTCTTACAATAGGTTACATGAAAGGGTAACTAGAAAATTGTATTATCCTTTGGTAACTATTTTTTATACAACCAATGTGAAACTTATTATACCTGATAGTCTGATACTTAGAAGTTAGAAGAAGCAGCAGAAGCAGAATCTCTTTATCTTCAAGTCGCAATAATCAGTTATTTGACCAGTAAAATTTCAAAACTGATTTTATTTTTTATTTTTTTGCCAACAAATTGACAATTAGTCTTAAATTGCAAATCCAAAGACCCTTTTAATCAAGTGACATGAACTATATTTCTGGGACTAAAGGAGTATTGTATTATTAGTTTATAATGTCTAAATAGTTTAATGCAACAATTGCTATATGGTTTAATATACTGTCTTACAGGATACAAAACATGGTACAACCACAGGGGTGTCGGCTCGTGATAGGGCAACAACTATAAAATTTCTAGCTTCGAAAGAATCAAAGCCTGAGGATTTCAAGCGCCCAGGCCATATATTTCCACTGAAATATAGGGAGGGTGGTGTTCTAAAAAGAGCTGGTCATACCGAAGCATCTGTTGACCTAGCCATGCTAGCAGGGTTTGACCCTGTAGCCGTATTATGTGAGGTTGTTGATGATGATGGTTCCATGGCTAGATTACCAAAACTTAAGCAATTTGTCAAGAGAGAGAACCTAAAGATCATTTCTATTGCTGATCTTATCAGGTGTGTGATGCAGATTTCATCATCTTGGAAATTAGAGGTAGCAAAATGGGGGTAATGGGTCAAAACAGCTAAATAACTTTTGGGTTGAAATGGGTCGGGTCAGGCTGAGCCGAAACAGTTTTGTCCAAAAAGTTTAATTTTTTCTCTTACAAACAAGTAGTGTGTCAATTGTGAAAGAAAGAAATGTTATTTATTTTGAGTTACGGACAAGTAGTGTGACAAAGTTGAAATAGAAAATTATGTTATTTGAGCGACAATCTAATTTTTGTCCCAAAACATTGGATGACTATCGACATGTTTGACCCATTCGACTCATTCCACATATTTCCTTTTTAGCTCATTTTTTTAGTCTTCCCATTTGACCTCTAATAATTTGGAAGTCTATTAATGAAATGGGTTCTTTTGACATTTTGAATTATATCACCAGGTATAGGAGGAAAACCGATAAATTAGTAGAACAGGCTTCTGCTGCAAGGATACCTACTACATGGGGATCATTTATTGCTTATTGTTATAGATCGATCTTGGATGGGATGGAGCATATCGCTATGGTCAAGGTGAGCAACTTCTGTTCGATTTCTAAGGCTAAACTTGTCCTGTAGACATTTGGCATCAACAGTTTCTACTCATAGTAACTATAATGAATTTTTATTTATAACTTTTTACTCCATATTATTCTTCCTGTATAAAATCTGTATAATTTTCTGTTGGGAAGTCTTTCTATTGACCTTAAAAGTCAAACAGGGTGAAATCAAGGAGGGGAAGGATGTTCTTGTGAGGGTACACTCAGAGTGCCTAACAGGAGATACATTCGGGTCTGCAAGATGTGATTGCGGCAACCAGCTCGCACTTTCAATGCAACAAATCGAAGATGAGGGTAGGGGCATATTGGTGTACCTTAGAGGTCATGAGGGTCGAGGTATCGGATTAGGTCACAAGCTTCATGCGTATAGTCTGCAAGATGATGGGCGTGACACTGTGGAAGCCAATGTGGAGCTCGGGCTACCAGTTGATTCAAGAGAGTATGGCATTGGTGCACAGGTTAGTTCACAGTCTTTCTGCACTTCTTTAAGTCACTTATGAACTCATGTGGTAAATGTCTGGGTTGGGTAACGGGTCATTGCGTCTGAGACAAAGCTGGTAACTTTTTGGTAATGGGTTGGCACAGGCTGGTTTGAACTGAAACACACAGTTCAAAATTTTATATAAATAACTAGTGAGTCAAATATGATTACAAAAATTATATTAATTCAATAATATTTGCTTTTTGCCATAAACTGTTTAGAAGGTGCTATGCAATAAAAATACATTTTGGGCGACTTTGGACCTATTTGACCCATTTCCTTATAAACTGTTTTTTTTTTTCTTTTTAAATTTTGTAATACTTTGACAGAGATGAAATTTACACCTAAATGTATCGAAAGTGCCACATATACAAGAAACCGATTGGGTTATAATCTTAACCATTCGCAGATTTTAAGGGACCTTGGAGTTCGAACCATGAAGCTGATGACAAATAACCCTGCGAAATACATCGGGCTCAAGGGTTACGGTTTGGATGTTGTAGGCAGAGTTCCCCTTCTTACTCCCATCACAAAGCACAATAAGAGATATCTTTAGACCAAGCGAACCAAGATGGGTCATGTTTACGGTTCAGGATCAAATGGGTTGCCTAACGTCATTAATCAAATCAGCAAAATAAACAATGAGAACCCGATTGGTTAACAAGTTTTGAAGCGTTTTATATTCTTATAAAGTTGAATCACATTTTTAACTTACACACATTACAGAATTCATAATAGTAAACAAAACTCCCATTCAGTTTCAGAAATATAAAACTAAATCCATTTGTTTGTCATAGATTCTTGCAAGGACTTGATGTATATATTTTGATGTTATAATCTTTTTGTAATCTTTTCATGTTTCTCTCCTCCATACGAGTCCATGCTTCTATACTCTTTAATATCATAATCTTGCTCTAATTCTCGCATGCTTTTCTCATCTAAATGAACCCATGTTTCGATACCATCACCTTCTTGATCATCCATCATGATCACCAAATTTGGGATTGTGTACTTTCCAGGACTTGCCCAAATTGACCTACCCCAACCAAAATCAGCTTTGTAGAAGGAAAAGTTGCAGAAACAAGTGAACAAGTAGAACTTGACATCATTATCAACTACATTTTGATTGGATTCCAAATAGGAATTAACCATATCCCCATATCCTTCCTCACCATGTGTTAGTAGTTTAGCGCAATCTTTAAAGGTATTCTTAACCGAGTTAGACAAAAGTTCGTAGAAACCTCGAAGATCAGTCTTCTCACCTTTGCAAGATCCGAGCTTGGCAGTTGCTAGACCCCAAAAATTCCCAACCGAGGGACTACTTTGTCCCTAAACTCAACTGGTTGGGCAATAACAGAGGTCTTAGATTGACCATTGTTTACTTGAACCACGAGTAGAAACGCTTTCCACAGTAGTGCCACAGCAAGCTGCACCTTTGAAGGTTTTCGAGACCCAACCCGTTTCCCAGTGCGAATATCGGATCCGCATTGAAATGAAACCTTTGTGCCACATTCTTTACACTACTAGGGGCTCCTAGATCAAGATTAGGTAAACCCTTTTGTGGGAAGTAAATGTTTGAATTAAAAACAGGAGATTACTTTTCAACTTCATACACACCTTTCTAGTAGTCCAATTGTTAATGAGCGAGGGATATTGCCCCAGTTGCAGCGGTTGTTAAATTTTATATGATCATGTGTCCCGGGAAAATGCTTATTTAAAAGTTATTTATTTAAGAAAATAATTAAACTCACGTCTTTCAACATTTATTACTTGTTAGTGACTCATTACTAAACTGTAAAATCTTATATAATAAAATTGTCTTGAAAATAAGAAAAAAATTGATATGTGCCTACCATATCTTAAATTGTAAAATTTTCTTGAAATACAATATATTAGAAATTGAAAGAGTATAATACAAGTAAGTTCTAAATTCATAAAGAGTTGAATTGCATAAAGTCAGGATGGCCGAGTGGTCTAAGGCGCCAGACTCAAGTTCTGGTCTTCGAAAGAGGGCGTGGGTTCAAATCCCACTTCTGACAAATCGTTTTTATTTGTATTTTTATGTATTTATTTATGTTATCATGCACCTGCTACTTTATTTGCGCATATCAATCTGATCGTGAATCCGTGTGTTAGAACATGGCGGCTGCTCGATCACTCTTCGGTGGAATCGTCAGGTAACTAACTAACTCTCAAACCTACTTTTAATGTCTATTTTTTTTTTTTTTTTTTTCAAACCCTAACACTTTACTTGTTTCTAAACCCTAGAAACCATTCATACACCAATGGTTTACTGAGGTTCATATCTTCATCATCGTCTTCAATTTCTTCAAAACCGGAAATCGTTTACGAAGAATCACCGATTTCCGTTCCGGAACCACCTGAATCCGATTCCGGTGACGATTTGAAGAGCAGAATTTTCCGGTTGAGACTACCGAAACGCAGTGCGACTAATGTGATTGAGAAATGGATCAATGAAGGACATCAGATTACGATTTATGATCTCCGTCGGATTTCGAAAGACCTTCGTAAATCGAATCGTTATAAACATGCTCTAGAGGTTGGATTATTTAAAAGTTTTGATAATTTTGTGTTACTTTATTGTTAATTATGTGCTTATGTTGTGGTTAGATATAAAGGTCTGACTGGAAAGTTAGTACATTATGTTACTCGAGCAAGAAATTGACTAGACATTGATCACCTTGGCATTACTTCTAAATTCAGTTGCCAAAAGTTAGATATTCAAACACATAATGCTTCAATTACTTAAAAGACGACATTTTTGGGTTATTTTTTGTTTTCATTATATTTCTGATCAGCTCTTCGTGATCACTTTTTCATACTATAATCATCTAGGTTTCTGACATAAGTATCTTTTTAACTAGCTATGCATTTATGAAATGATGACTGCATTCTTCATGAGAATTCCCGATAATATGCTTCAGTATGAACACTGCAAAATATCTTAAAATTGTTAGTTGTTACAGTTACTTGTTGCAAGCCTATTTCTGCATGCTAATCCAGAGATCTCGGCTTTCTGAAGCTCTTTGTATATGGAGAATGGAATTCTTTTGCAACCCTTAGATGAAATCTAAGGCAGATTGTTGGAACTTGGTTCATGTAGGGTGATATTGTTATAATAATTGATGTGAGTATCAACCATGAGAGTTTGCTGTTTCTTTTTAGCAGGATAACTTTTTATCGATAGTTTTGGATAATTTGTACATTCCTGTGCATGTTCTTGTTAGCACCGATAAAATACTTAGTAAGAATATGTGCATTTGCAGTTGTCAGAGTGGATGGTTTCACGTGGAAAATTTGAATTATGTGACTCCGATTATGCATTCCGCATCGACTTAATGACAAAAGTTTTTGGTATAGATGCTGCCGAACGATATTTTGAAAGTTTATCCCCTACTGCTAAAACAACTGAATCTTACCTTGCGCTTCTCCACTCTTATGCTGCATCAAAACTAACTTCGAAGGCAGAAGATCTCTATATAAGGATGAAAGAGTCAAACCTTCCATTGAGTGCCATAACATACAATGAACTAATGACATTATACATGTCAGTTGGGCAGGTGGAAAAGGTCTCATCTGTTGTTGAAGAACTCAAAAGCCAAAAGGTCTCTCCAGATATTTACACTTACAACCTGTGGATAAGTTCGTGTGCTTCTGCTCTAAAGATTGATGAAGTTAGAAGCATTCTTGATGAAATGACTACTTGTGAACCTGGCCCGAGTGAGATTTGGGAAAGATATGTGAATCTTGTAAAAATCTATCTTACATCGGGCCAATTAGTCAATTCAGAGCTCAACTCTGTGGTTATAAGTGAGAAGGGTATTACACAAAGCGAATGGATAACTTACGACTTTCTTAGTATACTTCACTGTGCTTTGGGAAATAAGGATACACTTGATCAAATATGGAAATCTCTAAGAATGACAAACCAAAAAATGACTAGCAGAAACTATGCTTGCATATTATCTGCATATGTGATGCTTGGCCATTTCAATGAGGTTGAAGAAGTGATTGATCAATGGAAGAAGTCTGCTACAACTGACTTTGATGTATCTGTAAGTGATAGACTTATTAAAGCGTTTCAAGAAGTTGGGTTGATCAAAAAGGCAGAAGCTTTTCGTGTGTTGCTAACGGAGAAGTGTGACCTAGAATGAATTCATGCAGAATAAGCTTAATATCTGGTAAATGTGCTTACTGAATTCCTCTGGTTATGTTTCTGCAGTATTCCTTTGATGCTCATAGGGGATTTCCCATTATTGATTACTTGTTAAAAGTGGCATACCAACATTGATGTTTTGTTAATCATCTCTAGGAGTTATTACTGGATGTAATGACAGCAATTTTTGTAGTGTTAGCCTTCCTTAGATCATGCTTCTATACTTGTATTTACTGAATGTAGACCGGATATTCTTACTTCCTTCATTCGACTACATTAGTTACTTTCAAGCATTTATCTTCATTATGTAATCAGTCACATAGCTAATTTTGATTTTAATCATGCTCCTTGTTTTAATTCAGGATTTGCTCATCACTCATCAGTTGTGGTCACAAGCAACTTGCAACCTTTCTTTCTTTTTCAGTTGAGAAGGGGGAATTCTTTGCAAATATCCTATGGTCACTTGTGTACCATTGACCATATATTGGGTGAGCCTTGATTGTGTCCTCGGGTTGGTCAAAGTGTCAGAACCCATAATCTTACAAATATGTTACTTGCAAAAGGGTATATACAATGTTCTGTAGTTTAGAACACCAGTACCATGTATGTCTGCTTAGAGTCTTTCACCATAGATATTTTGGCTCCCACCTCACCAAACATTTCACAATCAATTCACTTAGTTTATAACGAACGAGATGACTTCTGTCTCATTTCTTTTAAGTTCATTTATCTCGTAAAGTTTACAACTTTTGACTTTACACAATAGAGTTTACATCTGGTGACTGTTTAGTATTTTAAACACAATCAAAGATACCGTCGTCAACGGATGCTCACCGTTGACGGTCATGTGTGTTTTGCTGAACCATTGGTGGTGAGAATTGTTCGTGTTTAGAAACTCATTTCTATCGTCAAGAGCATGTAATGCTCACTAAATATATGGTAGGGATGAGCTCGAGACGGAACCAGTATCGAATTGCACGTTTTCTTTTTGGCCCTAAAGTGAGTACCGAATAGCATATCATTTGAAGCGGTTCGGTACCAGTACGGTTCTAGTATTAGTGCGGTAAAAATGATACTATACTGGTTTGATACCGAAAATCTAATAGATGAATAACTAATACCTACACAACTACTTTAAACATTTTCACTAGGTCTAAAATATTTTCAAACCAAGTGAAAACCAAAATTCGGTTACCTAAACAATTTTCTCTATAGTACAGGTCAAAACTAACATAGTTTTTATTCAAAAGAAGTCTTAAATTATGTTGGCAAATGGGGTTTAATTTTATAAGTACAATCATAGATCTTGTTCGACCGAATAACTCAAGCAAAATTTTTGTTCCAACATATGGAAAAGAAGCTTCGTAGGCCAAGACCAAAGATAAAGAATTTAAACAGGAGGCTTTTAACAATATAGAAACTGCAAAATTAATTAAACATAATGCAGCAAAATATGAGCATTTTTACAGCTAACATTCCAACAATGTAAACTACGGCTAATATCTTTATGTATTCAAAACCACGCACAATATTGATTAGTGGCAAAAAGTGAGACTTTCCATATTGTGAGTATGGTATCAAAACTGAAAAAGAAGGGAAGATATCGGTACCCAACTGCAAGTACCATATTCATAAACAACGTAAACTACAGTTGAGATCTTTTTTAGTCAACATCAAGCACAAGATTGAATAGTGGCAAAAAAGTAAGACTTCCCATATTGCGGGTATGGTACTTAAATGGGAAAAAGTGGAAAATACCGGCATGGAACTGGAAGTACTGTAATATATATAAATATCGGGTACCGGAGCGTTTGAATCTGGTTAGTACTGTATGGTAGAGGTACAAAATCAGAAATTCGGGTATGGATGCTCACACCTAATTATATGGGGTTAAAACCCCCACTTCATGTTTTCGTTGGTTACTTTTAGACATAATTTCAGATTTTTTGACGGGTAGTAATATTTTCATCATTGTTTTTAATAAATCTAATAAAATTGTACCGTACACATAAGAGCACACATAATTGACGAATACTTTTTTCCGTTTTTTACCTTGAACGCCAAGAGTCGGGTGTTCAAGGCCGGCGTGCGAGAATGAATGCATTTTTGCGTTCTTTTCCAGACGGCTCTTTTTTGAATTATTGTTTTTTCTTTTAATTTTATAGCCGGTTTCTTTGATTTTTTTAAAATTATTTTTTCATACATTATAAATACACTTGTACATCATTTTAAACACATCAGCACACTCTTTCTCATCTTCATGTACTTAAAAAAAATTATTGTAATTTACAATGTTCAACAACGACAGCTAAAACCCGAATGCCGCATTATTTGGTGATGATCCATATCTACGTCCACGGGGAAAGGCAAGGTGTTCAATGAACTCAAAAACGTCATCCGGTTCAACCGCTTCGTCTCATGCTTCTTTTGATGACTCAATAACATTAAATTTAGAAGTCGTCACTTAAACAAAAGCAAGCTTCTACCAAAGGCGAGACATGGAGGCTGGTCTCAGAATATTGAAGATGTCAGCGGACAACTTGTCGGAAGATGATATATTTATTCTCAATTTGGAAAAGGCCAGGGTTCGTGCAAAGTTCAGGGTGGAATAGAGGATCGAGATCGGGACACGATTAACTACTATCATCTTTTAATTATTGTCTTTTAGTTATGTAATTTTTGTTTTTAGAACTTTTAATTTTATGAATGTACTTTTTCAATTTGGTAATGTATTTGGTTTTAATTAATTTATTGTGTTATTTTTTTTAAATTAATTAAATTTGTAGAATAAGAAACATAAAAATATAAAATTGAAGGACACTGAAAAATCAAAGGCAACCAATGCCTCAAATTTCGTCCGCAGTAAACTAAACACTGAACTAAATACTGAGCACAAGAGCATCGACTCTTTTACTATAAATAATGCATAATTTTATAAACTTATAAAAATAATAGTGAAAATCTTATCCGTTTTCAATAGACAATATGGATAGTATAATTTTTTTTGAACATAACACTAAAAAGGATAGAAAGGTGAAAAGTTCACAGAGTTGAAAAAGTGAGACAAGTCAAAAACCATAACTGTATCCTGTGTATGAGCAATTATTTTGTTATCGAAGATTCTTTTACTACATAAAATAAAAAATTCAACTTCTCAAAGATTATTAATCTGTTACAAGAGAAAAAATTTAATTTAAGAAATTAAACACGACTTAAAAGAAACAAGAAAATGCTAATTATAGTTTAAGAATTAGGAAATGGTAGAGAATGCTATGTTGATTAAGAAAATGGCTAGCTAGATCAGTACTAATTTTGGAAATTGGGTGAAAGAATGAAGCTTTTATGATTTTATTTGTTTGGGACTTATCGATCGTTTTTGGAGAAAGAGAAAGGGGATTGAAAATGTAGTATCTAAAGTTGTGCGGTCGCATGTCTCGTTAGGAGACAATTCTAGGATAACTAAGATATGTAAAGAAGTAGTACAAAGAGATAACAATCATAAAGATATCATAACTGGAATTGTGACTGCACCGCCTTTTGTAAATGTGTGTTCCGACCCTCGTGGTAGGGGTCTCAAGAGGAAAATCGGGTGTCTTAATTCAGCTACTAAAATGGGTAGGAAGAAGAAAATCGAGCAAGATTTTGAATCGGGTCAAGGCATTGGTCAAGGGAAGTTTGGGTCAGTGGTTAAGTGTAGGAGTAAGGTTAGTGGAGAAGAATTCGCTTGCAAGATTTTTACCAAAAGGGAACGAGATTGTGCATAAGGAAGTTGAGATTATGCAGCACCTTTCTGGCCATGCTGGTGTTATGACATTGAAGGCGGTTTATGAGGATGTTCAATGTTTTCATTTGGTTATGGAGCTTTGTTCTGGTGGGCGGCTGCTTGATCAGATGAGGAACGATGGTTTGTTTTCAGAGCAAAAAGCTGCTATTTAATTAAGGAATTGATTTTGTTCTTAAATATCATCATGAAATGGGTGTGATTCATGAACATGTGTAAGTATTCATTTTGACTTCATACTATAGGTCAAAGTCTATATGGTGTGGTTGGAAGTCCTGCATATGTTGCCCCTGAAGTTCTGAACTGTTGTTATTCAGAATAAGTCGATATATGGAGTGCTGGTATGGTCCTCCATGCACTTTGGATCCGTTTCCTCCCATTTGGCGGTGATTCTGCGAATTCCGTATTTGAGGCTGTCAAGAATGTGTCCATTAATTTCCAAGATGAATTATGGAACTCAGTTTCGCAACCTGCCCGAGATCTTATAGGCTATAGCCCATAGGCTAACAAGAAACGTATCCCAGAGGTATTCTGCTGAAGAAGTACTACTTAAGCTGTGGATACTCTGTTTGACATTCATATTTTGGTTCCATTTAGGGGGTGTTTGGATCCGTATTATGAAACTGATTATCTGATTATTTCAACAAGTCACATAATCACTTTGAAAATGGACTTCAAAACACCCCATTAATGTTCTGCTCGTGAATCCATGTTCTTATTTTTAACAACTTGTTACCCTTTTTTTGTTTATTAGGGCATCCTTGGATCTTATTTTACGTGAATCCAACATTAGATTCTCTAACTTTTGGTTCCAAACTGTAAACTCGTAGTGCTTTAAGTTCACATCAGCTAACAGACATGATAGAAGTAGAGTCCGAGAATAAAGTTCACACCTCCTTCAATGTTCCCAAACAGCATATCTGAAGACGAAGATTGTTATAAGGTTGACATACTTGCTTTTGCAATTTCACATGTAAGAATCTCAGGGCCACAACGAAGCAGGATATGCAGTCCTACTACCAATCCTGCGCAACATGAACATTCCTCTAACATTACAATAAAAAGTCTATGTACAGCTTTTTGATGGTATGTACTCTAATTTCCTTTATTGTGTGTCCTGCACTTTAATGTGTGTCCTGCATTTTATACGCTTTTGACTCTACTGATGGTGTATGTATTCTAACTTCACTCATCTGATTCTCTAATATATTGGATTTTGATTATGAGTTTTCAATTCTTCATAATCATGTGGAAAGTGGACTCCAAATATCCCTTTAAATGTGTATTGTATGCATGTACTGTCACATGTATTTATTATTATGTTCAAATCAATGTCTCCAAAAGCAAGGTGCACCGTGCATGCATCAAAGATAACAGTGAATAAACCTACTTCTTTGGTCCCACAAAAATAAATTAAAAAGTGACATTACTAAGTAAGCAAATAAATTTACCCATATATACCTGTTTCTGATCAAGTCAATGTACCAAATGGGTCGTCTTTGGTCCCACAAAAATAAATAAAAAAGTGTGACATTACTAAGTATGCAAAAAAACTTACCCTTAAATACCTGTTTAGAACATTAGCTGATAAGTCAATGTATATGGGTCTTTCTTTTGTATCTTCACACAACCGGGCCTAACACATTGATAAATATCTCTGTGTGTGTGTGTGTGTGGGGGGGGGGGGGGGGGGTTGGCCCACATCTTCAGCCCAATGTTGTGTTAGAAGTTTTTTACCCAATAGTCCAATACTAGTAAGACGTTTCTATTTACTCAGAAAAAGTCTCATGTCGTCTCTACTAGGAATTAAATAAATTGAAAATATTGCTTATTATTATTTAAATATGTGACTAGGAGTATTAATACCAAGATTAGTGCTTCATTTGTAAGCTACCCATTGGAAACACACTTTATTGCAATATCAATAAACAAAATATTAAGTCAAATTCTCTCATCGTTCATAATTAATTCATTACGATTGTTTGATGTCGGAACAATAGTCTCTCATGTTTGAATTTCTTGAGGTAAACATTTTGGATTTTAAAACGGTCAGGGGATATCTCAATTAGACTACATAAATTTAAATAAAATAAAATAAAACTTTTACCTAGATAATCTGAACAGGTAAAACTTTATCAATTTTATCAGTTGAGGAGCAAAATGCTGGTTCAATGCATTAGATGCGCTACGATCTTTGGGAGTAGACCAACGAAAAAAGTTGATCAACAACCCCAAATAGTTTAAGTGTTATACTAAAGATACTAAAAGACACATTGGGACTGTACAAAAGTAAAGTCCAAGGGACCTCCCACACCCATAATTCACCAAAATAATACAAACCCATTTCTCTATCTCCTTCTTCACGTGACACCCTCCCTAAATAATTCTCATTTCATTTTCTCTTCCACACCATTTTTGACACGATACCCCCACCCCAATAAAACACACATAATTGATAATAGGTAGCCCTCCATAAACTATCATATTAATCATATGACTCCTTCACTCTCCATTCACATTTCTTTCACAACCATGAATGAAAACAACTTTTTAAGCCTCACTTTGTGTACATTCATATAATACTTTTATACACACACAAATCTGAAATAACAAAAAGAAAATCATGGAATTCACAAGGTTTCACCAGCTAATGATTATTTATATCCGTACACAAACTACACGTTTTTGTCTAGTGGGTGGAAACCACACCTCTTCCAGATTTTGCAGCCGCTAAATTTACTCTTTTTTTTATTTTTTTTTATCAGTTTCTATTTTTCTTGATTTTATACTGTAACTTGTTTCTCATCTGGGTATCGCCAAGTTTTCGATTTTTATTCAATAGATCATGAATTTGGCTCGTGGGTATAGTTCGAATTGCAATAAAAAGATGAAACGGATAAAGGGTTGTTATCAAGATTCTGTTTTGGTGATCAAACTACCAGATTCTAGAATTTTGGGTGTCATCTCAAAGTCGTTGTTTTTGGGTATATTCATTCTAGCATTACCTTCAATTGGGTCATTTGTTAGATATGTTTCTGAAGAACAATTAACGAACTCGAACGATTTTCTGCCTATGTTGTTTAATGATTTAGTGGTTGAAGGTATTTTTAAAGATGGCCAAAAGGGTCTTCTTTTGAGCTCTGGAGTTGGAGACTTGTTTGATAATTTGTGGTTTTTACATGATAAGGGAATTGATGTTGTTATGGATATGGATTTAGATCAACAATTGCTGATCCCAAATGAGGTGTTTGATTTCGTGTTTGCTTCGAGTTTAGAGAATGTGAAGTTTATTAATAGAGTTGTGAAGGTTGATGGTATTGTGGTTATGCCATTAGGAAACTATCATGATCGGTCTTATGAGTTTTTGAAACGTTCGAATTATAAGATTGTGTATCTTCATCAATTCGATTCAGTTATGGTTATGGCAATGAGGAAAATAGATGGTGAAGGGGAAAATGGTGTGTTTGGTGGATGAATTGTTAGTTCTTGGAATCTAGTAATTATTCAAAGGGAAAATAAGCTAAGAGATGAAGGTGTTATAAATGTGGGTTCTATCAAGATTGAGTTGATCATGTTGTAAGTAGTTTGTGGCTCGTGTATGTTAAACTGGATCTTTGGTTGGTGTTTGGGCCTTTAGGGTGGGGTCAACTTTATTGGTTTGCATATGATGTAATGTATCTTTTGAATGTTTTGTTTGCTTGCATATGTTAAAATGCATTATTGTAATGTTTATATGTTTTGCATATATTAAACTGCATTAATGTTTATGTGATGTGATAAATGGCCATCACATGTGTCTACTACTGGTTTTGTGAATACTATGTTTGGTGGTTCAAGTTTAGATCGGGGTCCCATACCGCATCGTGAAAAAATTAAATAACTTTGTTTTGTATTTTTATTTCAAAAAAGAGATACTAACTTAAAACGACTGTCGTTTTAAGTTTGGAAATAATAAAAACCAAATAGAAAACCTTTTTTGTTTAAAGTAATGGTGCACTGGCCAACCATAGCATGTATAAATCTTATTTAATCTTGATTACCATACAATTTAGGTCTACCAAATATTTCTATAGGCTTCACCCATACACACAAAGACAGGGCTGCCAAGAGTGGGTTTGGATCATTAGTTTTTTTTAGTTTCTTTTAATTTTTTTCTTTTTTCTTTTTTCCTTCTCTATAAAGCCCTGTTTATATATGGATGGCCCTAAAAAGCTGTCGCATAAAATCAAACTTTTAGGCTAGGTTAAGGGCCAAAGCCCGAAGCTAGTAAATTTTATTTTTAAGAAAGTAAAATTAAGATAAAAACTTTTTAAAAGGCGAATATGAAAAGGGTTTGATTCATATATAATAATTTTTATTTTAAAATAAATAAAATAATATTTTAGTCAAATGATAAATTAGTAATTTTGTTTGTATAATTATGACTATTTAATTAAAATTAAATTTTTTTTCGCTTTTTTAGCTAATAACCCCTCCTCTCCTCTCCCATCACCCTAGTCTCCATGGTAGATTCTATCTTTTTGACGTCTCATTCTGCAAAAATAAAATATCTTCTTTGTTTTGATTAAAATGTATCTTTCTATAAGAAGAAATTAAATTGATTATCTCTTATTAAGCTGTCCGAATTTTCACTTTTTGGCAATTATTCATCACTAAATTCCAATGGAGTGAAAGATCTGTCCACACACACAGTTGAATGAGTCCTAAAAGTCAATATTAGGCCATAAGCTTGTTAATGGGTCATATTTGGATAAAATCATGTCATGGAAGGACTTTTCGTATATGGTAAGAGTTCCAAATCTATCTCTAGAAGGTACGTTGTTTTCCTCGATCTGCTACAATAAGTTGGCTTCTCATTGAGGTTAATGTGATGATCTGTGTACAATGGATATGACAAATATGTACTTCTTGTATCGATTTCTATATGGTTTATAACAAGCCTCACATGCTTTGTTTCATGGATTGTCTTTTTCTTTGAAACATCTTGGATATTTTATTTCAAAGACCGACTCTTGTCCTTTTATCTTTCGTATCAGCTATTATTTATTTGTTGATTTAAGTCATTGAAATTGTTAGGGGCGGAATTTGCTGTCCATTCAGTCAAATAGTTTCTGAAACCTTATATTCAGTCCATTCTCTGTTCAGGTATTCAATTCTCACTGACGTTCATCCCTGGAAGCACATATATATGTAGCCTTCCTCCTAGGCAGGACAGGGCTGCTATGTTTCTCTTTTTTTTTTTTATGGAGAACCTGTTATTTACTTGATGACAGGCTAAAAATCATGCTGGAATTTTCCCGGTATTTATTTGTGGGCTTTTACATTGTTAGATAAAACGTGATCAACAAAGTTGTAGTTCATTTTCGTATTTGTCATATATTTTTGAAAGAACGTAAAAACATAACTTCTTTCCTTAGCATAAGTAACAAATACATGTGATAATCTAGAAACAAATGGGTCAAGTGGACACCATTAGTTATTGGAGGTTTGAGCTTCATCAAACTGATCACTCATCAGATAAACAAAGGTATTGTTTACGAGGAAGGAGGGAGTATCCCTCCAAGGAACAATGAGAACAAGGTGAATGCACGTTCCGGCTGGTAGCTTGGAACCTTATGGGCTGCACCTCTGACAGTTATAAAAAGCAGTCCTTTGTATGCCTCCAAATACCCTCCAATCTCTTAACAAGATTTCATATCAGCATTCACAAAAAACCTATTGTGTAATCAACCACGCAATTTTCGTTTGATTGTTAAAACCATATTTTTCTATATGAATAGCTTATATACATGATATCCTTGTCTTTTGGTCATATTTTTTTTTCAGATAAAACTGTTAATCCATATGAAATGAAAATGACTGGACACCAAAATAATATTCTCAGAGACTATACATTAATCACTAAAATCACATATTAGTTTGTAGGACATGTAGACTTTCAGATACCAGCTAAGGCTCAGGCGAGATTGATTGAAACACAACGTACTTCACAAAAGATGGTGCAAAGTCCAGACAAATAGTAAGAATTATTGTTATTAGTATTTTGGTTTAGAACAATAATGTGTGTGAATAATAAGGATTGAAAGTTGAGTGTTAACCTCCTTATTGAGGTACCATGGCCTCCTAGCTGTCTCAACCAGAAGATTGAGGGTGTTGATTGAGTACCTAGAAGCAGTAACTGGAACCCGAGCATCCACACCGTCACTGAAAATCAAGAAACAATATATCAACCATGAATTATACATTGTTTTCAAATTTCCAACTATGGAACTAATCCGAGCCACTCCAAGTATCTGCAACTTAAAGTTTACCTAAAGATCCATAGCCGTTGGCCGTTTTCAAGTAGATACTTGATAATCGAAAGGATGGTAACTGGACTGTCATTCCAGGTTGTGAGAACATCACTGCTAACATTGTTATAAACATTTCTAATTATTTTTTGGCTTAAATTATAACATGAACCCTATATATATATATATTAGTCTAAGGTTCTGATCTAATTAAGGGACCTGCATAAATCCTATGAGGTAGGTTTCTCATTGAATGCCTTTTGTACAGCGGAGTTGTTGAGATAATTTATAAGGATATATGGCCAGCACGGATCAAATTCGTTAATCTGTAAGACAGAAATTTAAACAATGATAATTTCACCATCCCAGTTTTTCTCATATGTGATGGAATTCATATAGAGGCCTTACATCACCAGAAGTGGCTTAGGCATGTCTTTGATCCGGGGTCAAACAAATTGGTGCATAAATGTTGTTTCTGTCAACTTTTCCACCTCACTTAAAGCTTTGATTCTAGCATTTCTTCACACTTCAGTCATAGATTCGTTTTTGAAGACGCAGTATTTAAAGACGGCATCATGAGTCGCATCTGACCTTAAAGCATGACTCCACCAATAGTCTTACATTCCTATCTGATTCATTTCTTCATCAATCCATGCATTTCCTATCTGCAGATTTTACACTAAGATCATTACTTTTAACGTGTTTGTAGAATAAAAACTAGAAATTGGAAAACTGGTCTATCACTGTGAAAAGTGTAAGTAAACTATTGTTTGGTTAGTTATCTTGTTGTTAAGAAGGATGATGTATGCAAGTTGAGGAACATAATGTCCAGCTCTCGAGCCAGTTAACAAGAAAAACGTAAGCATCATCCGCAGTGTTCTTGTCACCAGTATAATCGTAATCAGAAGCTGTATTTAAATATGAGAAGGCCAGTCCAGCTGGAGACTCCAAAAAAGCATATTTGCAACATTTTCCGTGTTCATTAATGTAATTAATTAAGGTAATAGAAAATGTGGTTTAGGATCTAACCCTTGCTCCAGGCATAATCATTCTTGAATAGAGTTTTTCCATCACTATTGATTCTGAACGGCCCTACCTCTGCCATGGCTCTGATCATGGAAGAGCATGCTGCTTCTGTTAGACGACAGCAATTGAAATTTATTATTTTACAAAATATATATATAATGAATCGATGTTGGAAGATTTAATGGATAAACATGATTAGCATGAAAAAGTTCCTCCACTTAGCCACATAAGTGGTGGTTTAGTCCAAGAGTCAGTGGGAGACTCAACCAAATAATAGAAAAGAGCCCTGCCAGCAGTTTGGTTGACAGTAACATATCCTGAGTACTGATTAAATCGACACCTGCACTGGCAATTTATATATCGTGTCTAGCTGTGCCAAACCCTCTTGAGGTGCAATGTAAACCGCAGAGTACTCATGACTTTCATCTGAAACTGCAAACGTATCAACAACAGGTGAATTTCTAGATCCTTTTGATTCTAGCAACTCAAAAAGTCTGTCTGCCTGAATATCGGCATTGCTTAAACCAAACAAGGAGAAAAGGCAAAATGTTGTTACAAGTTAAGTCATTCTGTTTTGTACTTCCTAATTTAGTTCAAGTGCTTCTATATATAGCAGGGGAGACCTTAAGATCCTAAGGATGACTGTTTTATCTCATTCTGACCAATGATTTTGAAACTTGCATTTCAAAAGCTGTCAAACAATTTGTTTGAAACATTATAACGAGCCGGCCACTTTCGTAGGTATCGTTTTGGAGTTGAATCATTTATATGATTTAAAATAATGGTCTGCACACTTTTATGCATGCCTGTCATACGTGGGAAATTGGTCTGGTTAAGTATGGTAGATTCTGTCTTTTTGATGTCTCATTCTGCAAAAGTAAAAATATAAAAATCTTTTTTGTTTTGATTAAAATTATATCTCTCTATAAGAAGAAAGTAAATTGATTATCTCTTATTAATTTTCAACTTTTGGCTATTTTTCCTCATTAAATTCCAATTGATTGAAAGATCAGTGCATGCACGCAGTTCACTGAGTCCTAAAATTCAATCTCAGGCCATAAGCTTGTTAATGGGATAATAGCATGTCATGGAACTTGGAACGACTTTTCATATATGGAAAGAGTTCCAAATGTATCTCTAGAAGGTACCTTGCTTTCCTCGATTTGCTACAATAATTATGCTGCTCATTGACAATATGTGCCTCTTGTATCAATATCTATATGGTTTAAACTAGCCCAAACAGGCTTTGTTTCATATTGTCTTTTGCATTGGAACATCTTGGATTTTCTAGCTAGTTCAAAGACCAAATCTTGTCCTTTTATTATTTGTATCAGTTGTGGATTGACCTTGTTTTGACCGGCAATAGTCAATACCATCTTGATGGCATTGTTCGCTCTCTAGGGGCATTATTAGTGGTCCATCCCCATATATTTGGTCAAATGGTTTCTGAAACACTTATATTCTGTCCATTGCCTGTTCGGTTATTCAGTTTATCGCAAAATCAGTTTTGTTTTCACTTCTGTAGAAGCACATATATAGTAGACCCTAGGGAAGACAGGGCTGCTCCGTTTTTTTCTTTTTATTTTTTGGAGAACCTATTTACTTGTGGACAGGCTAAAAATCTCTTAGATAAAAATAATGTTAGAATTAGAAATTGACCAGGTATATACTTTGGGCTTGAACATGACTGCATAGGATATGATTAACATAGTTGTAGTTCGTTTTCATGTTGATTGTCATATTATACTCTTGCAAGATAGTAAAAAAACATAAAGTCTTTTCTTAAGATAAGTTTCAAATACATGGGATAATTTAGAAACATATTGGGTCAACTGGACACCATTAGTTATTCAACATTTGAGTTTCGTCAAACTTGTTCATCCGATAAGAAAAGGTATTGTCTACGTGCTAGGAGGAAGTATCCCTCCAAGGAACGATGAGAACAAGGTCAACGCACGTTCTGGCTGGTAACTTGGAACAGTATGCCCTGCGCCCCTAACTGTTATCAGAAGCAGTCCTTTGTATGCCTCCAAATATCCTCCGACCTGTTAGCAAGGATTTCATGTCAGCATTCATTAAAAAGTAGTATTGTGTAATTAGTCATGCAATTTTTGTTTGATTTTTAGAACCATATATGCCTCCAAATATTATTATTATTATTATTATTATTATTATTATTATTATAATTATTATTATTATTGTTATCATTATTATTATTATTATTGTTATTATTATTGTTATTATTATTATTATTATTATTATTATTATTATTATTGTTATTGCTTAGAACAATATTAATGTATGTGCATAAGGAATGAAGTTGAGTGATCACCTCCTTATTGAGGTACCATGGCCGCCAAGCTGTCTCAATTGGAAGATTGAGGGTGTTGATTGAGTACCTAGAAGAAGTAACTGGAACCCGAGCATCCGTATCCCCACTGAAAATTAACAAATAATCAACCATGAATTATCGGTTGGTTTAAGTTTCCAACTACGAAACTCATCTAGTTAAAATTTTCACGTATCTGCAGTGCTTGCCTAAATATCCATAGTCGTTGGCCGTTTTCAATTAGATATTTAATAATCGGAAGGATGGTAACTGCACTGTCATTCCACCCTGTGAGAACATTACTGCAAACATGTTTATAAACATTTGCAATTAGTTGTTGGCTAAAACTATTACAAGAGCCATATTAGTCTAAGAGATCCACTGATCTAAGGGTACCTGCATAAATCCCATGATGTAGGTTTTGCGTTGAATGCCTTTTGTACTGCAGAGTTGTTGAGATAATCTTCAAGGATATATTGCCAGCATGGATCAAAAACATTAATCTGAAAATAGAAATTGAAACAATGATGATTTTATATTTCAGTTTTCATCATAGGTGTTGGAAAGTGTATAGAGGACTTACAGAACCAGAAGTAGCTGAGGCATTTCTTTGATCAGGGGTCAAGCAAATTGGTGCATAGATATTGTACAGATCAATATCTCCCATCTCATCCCAAGCTTTGTTTGTAGCATTATCACACATCGCAGATGATGATTCGCTTGAAAAGTCGCAGTATTTTAAGATGGCATCATGAGTCGCATCTGAGTTTATAGCATGACTCCACCAATAGTCGTACATTCCTTTCAAACTCGTTTCATCATCAATCCACGCATTTCCGATCTGAAGATTTTACACCAAGATCATCAAGGATTTTGTAGAATAAAAAGTAGAAATTGGGAAACTGATCCAATAATTAATGTAGAAAGTGTAGGTGAAGTCAACTTACAGCGATCCCTTTGATGTTAATGACTGTTTGGTTAGTTATCTTGTTGTTAAGAAGGATGGTGTATGCAAGTTGAGGAACATAATGTCCAGCGTAACTTTCTCCAGTTATGTAAAAATCACGAGTTTTGTACTGAGGGAATCTCTCGAGCCAATTAACAAGAAAAATGTAAGCATCATCTGCAGTGTTCTTGTCACCAGCATGATCGTAATCAGAAGTTGTATTTGAATATGAGAAGCCCACTCCAGCAGGGGACTCCAAAAATAGCATATTTGCAGCTGCACATAATATTTTCCGTCTTCATGAGTAACATAGTTAATTAAGGTAATAGAAAATCTGGTTATAAATATAGGATCTAACCGTTGCTCCATGCATAATCATTCTTGAAGAGAGTTTTGCCATCACTATTGATTCTGAATGGTCCTAGTTCTGACATGGCTCCGATCATGGAAGAACATCCTGGTCCTGTTAAGACGGCCACAATTGAAATTTAGAATCTGAAAAAAATATACTAAATCGAATTTAAAAAATGTACATTTGTTAATGTTGCTATATATTTCTTTTAAGAACCCACTAGAAATAACTCTTTATCATTTTTATGCTCTTATATATGTCTGATATACATGAAAGAGTACCTCCATTTAGCCACAAAACCAGTGGTTTAGTCGAAGAGTCGGTGGGAGACTCAACCAAATAATAGAAAAGAGCCCTGCCAGCATTTTGATTGACAGTAACATATCCTGAGTACTGATTTAAATCGACACCTGCAGGTTGGCCTGGTAATCCATAAATCTTGTCGAGTTGTGCCAAACCCTCTTGAGGTGCAATGTAAACCGGAGAGTACTCACGAGTAGCTTCATCTGAAACTGCAAATGTATCAAGAACAGGTGAGTTTCTAGATCCTTTTGATTTTAGTAACTCAAAAAGCCTGTCTGCCTGAATATTGGCATTGCTTAAACCAAACAAGGCCAAAAGGCAAAATGTTGCTATAAGCTTAATCATATTGTTTGGTACTTTATAGTTTGGTATAATTGTGTCTATATATAGTATACTGGGCGTCAAGTCCTAGGGACTGTTTTATCTCGTTCTGACCAAACCGGCACACTAAATAAATGTACTGTTTGATATTCTATTAGATATATCCAATAAGCCGGCCACTCTCGTAAGTATATATTTTGGACTTAACTAAATCACAATAATGGTTTGGTGACTTTTATGCTTGTCACATGTGGGGAATTGGTCTCATACTAATCATTAGAAAGATGCTAGCTTGATTGTGGCATTACTGATGTCTCTTTCGGTAAAAGTTCCAGTTTTCATTATACTTGATTGTGATGTTCCATCACTTTTGGCATCAAAAGATTGCTCATTCTTTCAAAAAATGTATAACTAGTCCATGCACAGATTTACTGAGTCTGAAACAGTAAAACTCAATCTCAAGCAATAGGCTAGTTACACTGTAAATATTCAGATCGAAATGAATCAAGCGACCACAATATATGCGTGCAAGTAGTTCAGATATAAATACATAACATCGTTTTAGAATATCAGTCATGGAAGAAATTTCACATCAGTACAATTTTTTGAAATCATAAAACATTAAAACACAGAAAAAGGACTTGAACGTAGAGAACACAACAGTAATAGTGGTATAACTTTAACAAGAGTGTGTGCCACTTCATAGATCACGGTATCTCAGATGGGATAGGAAAGTCATTGGGAAGAGTAGGGAATTTTGGAACTGGCAAGTCATTAAAATCTGGTACTTCCAATGATGGCAAATGGGGCAGTTCAGGCTTTGGAATCTCGGGCAATGTGGGCAGTTCTGGTTTGGGAATCTCTGGTAAGTCGGGCAGTTCAGGTTTCGGGATTTCAGGAAAATCAGGGAGTTCGGGCTTAGGAAGATCGGGCAAATCTATCTCAAGAATGTTTCTTGCTTCTGCTACAATGATGCTACTCCTCATTGATGTCAGTGTGATGATCAACAATGGTATGACAAAAGAAGGGTATTTGTGAGGCAACATTCTGATATTAATGATGTGGTAATTAAGCTACTTATTGATAAAAACTTATGAACTGTTTGTTTTCTTATGCATAAATACCAGTTTATATAAAGTAGATTGGCCAGAAATAATAGATTCTTGATAAAGTTGGTAGGAATGCTGAGGTTTGTTAGCTCAACCTCTCATCCATTTAATTAAATTACCACATCAAGAAATCTTTTTTTAGTTTATTTTACTTTTCTTTTTTATAGTTGCACATATACCATTATGAATTTGAGATTCTAAACAGATAAAAAACGAAGATGTGCAGACAAAGATAGAATTATTTTAAAAGACTAATGGAAAATTAAACTAAAATTTCAAGATGAAGACAAAAAGGCACATTTTCAACAAAAATACTACTATATATGTCCAAAGAAGCTCATAGACTAAAAAAAAAAAAGAAAAAAAAAAAAAAGCTCCATAATAATGAGGCCGGTACACTTCCGGAGCCCAATAATTTTGAGCCCAAAAGACCGTGAATCACGTGAGTACCACCCAACTTTTATAAGCCCGTGGCTATCAGCCCATCAGCATGAACAAGAAAAAGTTTACATTTTGATACTCCAAACACAAATTCTACCGCAATACCTGTGCGAATAGGAACACTCCTCGTTCCCTAAAAAAACAGAAAAAGAAAAATGGATTAAAGAAGCATGAACTAAGAAAATAGTATGCACCAAATAGGATGATAAAACTTAGGGCACACCCAACGGTGCGTCCGTTTGGCCGTCGCTATCAACCGACGAAACTGACACCAATGCACGGCCCCGTCAGTTTGGTCCGTCGGTTGAAAATGTCGGTTTTCCGACGTAGCTTCAGTGTTCGAGGTTTGAGGTTTGTTCTTTGTTCTTTGTTCTTGACTATTATAAAAAAGTTAATAAATAATATTTTGAATAGTTGTAACAATTTACTAAATACAAATCTGAACTAATATACATACATAGATTTTTAAATTTTTAATAACCATCAAATTCAAAATTTCAAGTTTCGATTAGGCTATTTTTTAATTATTCAGTGTGTTTTTTTTATTATTGTACTGTTTTTTTTTTTAAGAAATATAATATTTTTTTAATGAAATGTGTTTTATTTTAATTATCTTGTTTTAAATATGTTAATTAAATAGTGAAAAAAAACTGACCGTCAATGGCAATGGTTAGTCAGTTGTTAGTCAGTTTTGAAAAAAGCTGACGTGGCGGTGAGTTGACTAGTCGGTTTTAGTCACGGGAATGGTCTTATCGCACTTTGTTGCCTTTTGGCCTTGTTTGGTTTAATTAATGCTGATATTCAGGCAGACAGGCTTTATGAGTTGCTCAAATCAAAAAGATCTACAAACTCACATGTTCAAGACTCATGGTCAGGTTTAAATGATGCTACTGATGAGTACTCACCTGTTTATGTGGGACCACAAGATGGCTTGTCAGAGCTCGAGAAGATTTCTGCATTGCCAGGCGAACCTGCAGGTGTCGATTTTGATCAGTACTCGGGGTATGTTACTGTTGATCCAAAAGCAGGCAGGGGCCTTTTCTACTATTTAGTTGAGTCACCTACTGAATCTTCAACAAAACCGTTGGTTTTATGGCTAAATGGAGGTATCTCTCATGTTAATATATATTTATTGTGCCGTTATCATGTAGAAAACAAACATATGTACCACGAGAGTTTACAAGTTAACTGCAAACCACCAAAAATTGGTTTTATAGATGAATATGAATTCATAATTCGACTGCTGTAGTAACTAGAAATAACTGCTGAAAATTTTCAACTTTGGCTCGGCATATTTTATCAAATACATTTAACCACAGTCATCTTATAGGACCTGAATGTTCTTCCATGATCGGAGCCATGGCAGAGCTAGGACCATTCAGAGTCAATAGTGATGGCAAAACTCTCTTCAGAAACAACTTTGCATGGAACAATGGTTAGATTATATTTCAAATTTTATGCTCGATCTCGTTCTTTGTAATATATTATACATGGATCATATACTTGAAAAATGTTTTGTGCAGTTGCAAATATTCTGTTTCTGGAGTCGCCTGCTGGAGTGGGCTTCTTATAATCAAATACAACTTCTGATTATGACAATTCGGGTGACACGACCACTATGAATGATGCTTACACTTTTCTTGTTAACTGGCTCGAGAGAGTCCCTCAGTACAAATATCGTAATTTTTACATAACTGGAGAAAGCTACGCTGGAAATTACGTCCCTCAAGTAGCCCTTGACATCGTTCTTCAAAATAATATTACAAACCAAACTGTCATCGAGATCAAAAGGATCGCAGTACGTTCACTTTATGGAAACCTTTTAGCCATGTGTTATTAATGTTGATTTCGACCAGCTTCACACATTTATAATGGTTACTCTGTGAAAGATGATAAATATTGGTGTTAATTATGCAGATAGGAAACGCTCTGATTGATTATGAAACGACTTTCAAAGGCATATATGATTATTGGTGGACTCATGGTGTAAATTCAGATGCAACACATCTAGCGATCTTCAAATACTGCTTTGGGAATGATACTTCAATGTGCATGGAATATACAGATAAAGCTATATGTGAATTGGGAGACATCGATATCACCAACCTTTATGTGCCAATTTGCTTGAATCCTGAACAAAGAAACGCCTCTAAAACTGGTTCTGTAGGTTCACTAATACTTATTACAACACCTGTACTCAATAATGATTACTAGAATTATTAACCCAATCAATGTTTTGTGTTCTATCTTTAAGATTAACATCTTTGATCCATGCTGGGAAAATAAGCATAAATCCTATCTCAATGACCCTGCGGTGCAAAATGCATTCCACGCAAAACCTACATCATGGGATTTATGTAGGTGTGCGCCCTTAATTAATGAGTCACTTAAACTAATATGAATCTCATTATAATTAGTCGATAACTGGTTATGAACCATTATGTGTGCAGTCATGTTATCATGAGATGGAATGACAGTCCGAATAACATAGTGCCGATAATCTGGGTTCTGACTAAATACGGCCAACGGGTATGGGTATACAGGCAAGTTTCTAACTGATGACTATGTCTCAGAAATATGAAATGCTTACAGACACTGGAACGACCACTTGCTCTACATACGTTCCATACATGGAATATATCTAAAACGACTAATTAACAACTCACAACTGATGTTGCTTGATTTTGCAGTGGGGATACAGATGCACTGATTCCGGTTACCGCTTCTAGATACTCGATTAACACCCTCAACCTTCCAATTCATACACCTTGGCGACCATGGTACCACAACAAAGAGGTGATCACAGAACTTAAATTCTTTCTTATTCATATTATTGCTTCATAACAAATATTAAGTAGATTTCCATCACAATAACAGTCACACTAAAACCATGTTTCAAGAGAAAAAAAAAATTTATCCAATAAATTAAAGTTATACGATTAAAATATCTTATTGCTTCTACTAATATTCTCTTTTACTTATTATCCAAAAAATGGTTAGCATATACATTCACACGCACCTTATCTAAATACATACTACTTCCGACCCATTCACACAGTTAGTCCGATGGCTGTAATTTTTCCAAGGATTTTGGCTTAAGTCTGCGATAAAAACCCGCAGTTCCAAAACTTGTTTGACTGCTACTAAAATTGCATAATGTTGACAGGTTGGAGGGTATTTTGGGGGAATACGATTAACTGCTTTTGATAACTGTTAGAGGTGCAGGCCATACTGTACCAAGCTACCAGCCCCAACGTGCATCGGCCTTGTTCTTGTCGTTCCTTGAAGGGACACTCCCTTCTTCCTCATAAATTACGTACTCGTTTCATGTTTTCCCCAAACACGTTTGACTTAACCTCAAATGTCAAACAATGTTAACAACTCGATCGTTGGGTGTAACAATAAGACATGCATAATTGATATTAATAATATTTTAGATATACATGCCCCTCAAGAGATTTGAAGTTAATTTTTTTAGAATAATAAGCCTAAAACGTAACCCACACATTATTTATAATCACGATAAAGATATACTCACTCCTTCAAATGTGAGGTTTGAATCCACAACATTTTGATTGATGGGTCTGCCGCTTGCTCAAGTTTGATAGAAATTTGAAACAATGTAAAGAAAAAAATATTAAGAATATTAGTGACATTTTTAAGTTTTACCCTCCAAAGAAGTAAGAAAAGAAAATAAAAATAAAAATTTATATTGAAAAAGAAAAAGAAAAAGAAAACTATAATATAATTATGAATCATTATGATTGCAGCAGTAACCATCGTATATATATATATTAAATTCTAATAGTTAGTCAAAGTAACAATGGACATAGATACCGTACTAATGCTGGTCATATATATAAACAAATCAAATATTTTAAACTTTCTGTAGGATAAAATTAGTTCAGCGACCTGTGACAAATCTTCGCTCAGAAAAAAAATCTATGACAAATCATCTTTGATCTTAACAATTAATAATAACAACCATGTTCAAACTTACAAAACGTGTAGTTACTTAAAAATGAAACGGATAAACTTATTGAAGTCAAACGCCGTATCAAAGTTTCAAAAGGTAGTACAGTTGCAAGTCTAATTATAGATAAGAAGTTGAGCTAAATAACACCTATACATCTATATCATTCTCACCAACTTATGTATGTGTCCTCTTCTTCACGTCTCACATCCTCTATATAAATTTAAATCATCATGCATACATTCTCAATACAATTCATATCCACAACTTGCTAACGATGGCTCATTTTCACCTCACTTCCTTTCTCCTCATATTAGTTTCAGTCACTTTAGCACCAAATATCATGGTTGAGGCGCGTAAGCTTTTGGAGGTACCCGAGATTCCAAAACCCACAGTTCCCGAGCTTCCAAAGCCTGTAGTTCCCGAGCTTCCAAAGCCTATAGTTCCTGAGATTCCAAAGCCTGTAGTTCCAGAGGTTCCCAAGCCAGTAGTTCCGGAGATCCCAAAGCCCGCAGTTCCAGAGATTCCAAAACCCGCAGTTCCCGAGCTTCCAAAGCCCGTAGTTCCAGAGATTCCCAAGCCAGTAGTTCTGGAAATCCCAAAGCCCGCAGTTCCAGAGATTCCAAAGCCCGTAGTTCCTGAGTTTCCGAAGCCCATCATTCCCGAGATTCCAAAGCCCCCAGTCCCAGAGCTTCTAAAGCCCACCGTTCCAGAGTTTACAAAGCCTGAAGTCCCCGAGGTTCCAAAACCCACACTTCCGGAAGTTCCTAAACCCGCAGTTCCTGAGATCCCAAAGCCCGCAGTTCCAGAAGTTCCTAAACCCACAGTTCCTGAGATCCCAAAACCCACACTTCCCGAGATCCCAAAGCCCGCAGTTCCTGAAATCCCAAAACCCACACTTCCGGAAGTTCCTAAGCCCGCAGTTCCTGAGATCCCAAAACCCACACTTCCGGAAGTTCCTAAACCCACAGTTCCTGAGATCCCAAAACCCACACTTCCCGAGGTCCCAAAGCCAACAGTTCCCGAGATCCCAAAACCCACACTTCCCGAAGTCCCAAAGCCAACAATTCCCGAGATTCCAAAACCTACACTTCCCGAGATTCCAAAGCCCGCATTGCCAACCGTTCCTGAGTTGCCAAAAGACTTCCCTATCCCTTCCCTGCCACATCCTTGAAAACCTGCTTTTCTGAATTATAGTGTGTGATTTCGTCACTTCATTACGAGCTACTAGTATTAATACCAACATTTCATATTGTATTCCATATATAAAGATTTAAGGATTATTTATGTGTTTTTCTCTATTTTGTCATATGACGAATTTAATCTATGTATCAGATACGTAACTGATTTGTGTTATATTGTTTAAACACTTTGATTTCATGCCTTGTTGTACTAATGAGAAAACCCTACCATCATGTCAGTTTTTACCCCTTGATAGAATTAAAGATCAAACAATCTTGTTATAAAAGTTAGAAAGTTCAATTACAATAGAATAAACAGCAATTCGATCAGTTATGTATGGTGTTTGTGCAGTTTCGTGGATCATATAATAAAAAATACAACACTAAATATGTAGAAATAATTTTCTAATTAAAATAACAACAAAGGTACGTACTGTAGATATAAAGAGATTAAGCTTTATAAATAGTTGGGGTATTGTTATTGTTTATTACGTTTGTTTTATAATAGTACTTCTAGTTTCGATGGACATTTGCGACGGACTTGTGATGAAAGTATAACATGTCGCAAATCTGAGGATGGACAAATGAATTGCGAAAAGTTTAGACGAATTCAAAGTTACGCAGATAATTTGATATACAAAGAAAAAAGAAAAAGAAAATAAAGAAGAAAACGTAACACAAAAAGGAAAGAAAAAATATATATATATATACCTTACTCCCTTATAATGGTTTTATAATGGGTGCAGAGGGAGTTCCCTACACACTTTTGAAAGACTAAAATACCCTTTATTTATATTAATATTTACATCAAACTTACCCACTTTCCCTCACATGCTTTAAAATTAAATATTTCAAAAATAGTTAGTCAAAAAATTATAAAAATTACACCATAAAAATTAGAGTTTTTTTTTCTTCGATTAGACATCTCACATGATATACTTTCGACAAAAAAAATTCTTCATTTTTTGGAATAAAAATTTAGATGTTTTTACATAATGATTCAATTACTAAAAGTTATATGTGTTATCCCGCTATTTTTGTCTCCCTCACATACGTGTCATCTAAACATAAAAACACATAATAAACACGATAGAAAAAATATAGATCGAATAACGACGTCGTTGCTTCGCGCGGGTACAAGGCTAGTATATATATAGGCAAGAGGGAAACAAAAAAATTAGGGAATGAGGGAAACAAATCTCAACCCTTTATTTCATCATAAATGAATTTTAAAAATCAAAAATAATTTCAAATTTTAACATTTATCACAAATGAATGTTAAAAACATTTATTTATAAAAAAATCAAGGGCTAAAATTTGCTTCCCTTCTTTCCCAATATCTGAAGTTTTTCTATGGATCATTTCCCTATATAGAGGTGAGTTCATTAAATTATGGGAGTATAAATTTCAACCGTCCATCTTGATCAAATAACAAAACCCAACATTCTTAAAAATTAAATATCTCAAAAACCATTAGTCAAATTGCACCATAAAAATCAACATTTTTTCCTCTTCGATTTAAGATCTCACAAGGTATACTTTTGACGAATATTTTTTCTTCATTTTTTGTGGGTTAACACATGTGTTACGATTGACTAACAAAAGTGTTACTCGCGGCTATCACATGTGTTACCAAGGACTATCACATGTGTTATAAGCGATAGTTGGTATTAACACATGTGATAGTCGTCGGCAACACATGTGTTATTTGTTTATAACACATGTGTTACCAATTTTCAAAACCCAAAAAAAAAATCGTCGAAAGTATGTCATGTGGGATTTTAAATCGAAGAGGAAAAAACGTTGATTTTTATAGTGCAATTTTTATCATTTTTTGATTAACGATTTTTGAGATATTTAACTTTTAAGAATGTGAGGGTTTTGTTATTTTGATTAAGATGGACGGTTGAGATTTGTACTCTCATACTTTTAAAAAAACTCATACTTGAATGAACTTTTGTCTATATATACAATATGTTATATCTAGTTCAAATTAGAATTGATCCTCACACATTAGTCTTCTTAGAAAGAGTTTATTTGAACTGTGTGACATTGAATATGATCTCCGTAAAATTAATAGTGACCCACTAAAAGTCCGGCTCAAATTACCACTAATTTTTTTTAAAAGTTACTAGTAATGAGAAAGGAAAATTTGATTGCAATTGATTAGCTGTTAGAAATCGACAGCACGTAATTACAGATTTAGAGTCATGAACAAGACGGGTTCAATATCCCCATGACTTGTTATCATCAATATTTTATTTATTTAACTTTTTATTTTTGCTACTCTGGATATTGGTTGCTGAGCAACCTAAGAAAACAGACATATATTCATTATGAAACATTTTCATTAAACTTGTTAGTCGCTTAATTTTAAGGATTAGAAAACTACCTATGTACCTTCATTTTAATTACATATGTGATAATTAATCAACATTTTCTTCAAATAATGGGAAGAAACGTTTAATTATTTAATGAAAAATAAGCGAAAAAATTAGTCGCTACTTTATACCGAGTATATATCCTGCTTATCTTTAGTTAAATACCATGATCATCAATGATATTAACAAAAGAACTACAATCATGTTCGAACTCAAACATGTTAGACAATTATCAAATGAATAACTACATAAGCTATATATTAAGTTGATCACCTAGGAAAATTAAAGAAAATATATAGTACCCTTTTCAAGCAACTCAATTATATAAAAGAGTGGGATTTTTCAACGCTATGCAGGCAGGCACCATATCAAAGTTTCAAAAGGTAGAAAATTAAGTTGCAAAAATTATTAATTTATAGACAAGAAATTGAGCTACATAAACCTACATATCTATATCATTCTCACCAACTTATATATGTGTCCTCTTCTCCACGTCTCACACCCTCTATATAAATCTAAATCATCATGCATACATTCTCAATATATTCCAACTCAGAACATAATTTTCCTAGCTTCTTCTTCAGTCATATCCACAACTTGCAACAACAATGGCTCATTTTCACCTCACTTCCTTTCTCCTTGTACTAGTTTCGGTCACTTTAGCACCAAGTATCATGGTTGACGCACGCAAACTTCTGGAGGTACCCGAGCTTCCCAAGCCCTCACTTCCGGAGCTTCCCAAACCCACACTTCCTGAGATTCCGAAGCCTACACTTCCGGAGGTTCCAAAGCCAACACTTCCTGAGCTTCCCAAGCCCACGGTTCCCGAGATTCCAAAGCCCACACTTCCAGAACTTCCTAAACCCACAGTTCCCGAGATTCCGAAGCCCACAATTCCCGAGCTTCCAAAGCCCACAATTCCAGAGGTTACAAAGACTGAAGCTCCTGAAGTTCCAAAACCCACACTTCCAGAACTTCCCAGTCCCACAGTTCCAGAGATTCCAAAACCCACACTTCCTGAACTTCCAAAGCCCACACTTCCAGAAATTCCAAAACCTACACTTCCAGAACTTCCCAAGCCCGCAGTTCCCGAAATTCCAAAACCCACACTTCCTGAGCTTCCCAAGCCTGTGGTTCCCGAGGTACAAAAGCCCTCAGTTCCTGAGGTTCCGAAACCCATATTGCCAACCATTCCTGAGTTGCCAAAGGACTTCCCTATCCCTTCTCTTCCACATCCTTAAAAACAATATTTTGTGACTTCATCACTACTACTATTATTACCACCATCTTCCATCATTGCGGGGATTCCTTGAAAATTTATGTGTTTTCTTTTATTATGTCATATGGCGATTAATTTATGTACCTGATATATTATAAATATATATGATATAGATTGTAGAAATAATATGATTTCTTGTTCATAAAAAATTCTATAATTTTACATATGTTAGACAACTTAATCGTTATAAGGATCAAACAACATTCATGAAATTATTTAAGGGTGGAGTGCAATTGAACAAAACAAAAGATAGAGAGATTATATACATCATGAATTGTGAATGTAGAAATCAAAATAATAAATTTGTTTGTCTTAGTAAATAACTTTCAATTCGCAGTGCGCAAATGTAAGTAACTCGTACAAAATATTGCAACTGTGACTTGCGTACAAATGAGTTATGATTGGTTTTTACAGACTTGATACTCATGTTAAAAGAAAACGGATTTCATTAGCTTATAACTTCAAGTTAGAGCAAAGGAATACAAGTTTATTCCATCAAATTTAATTAAAGCAACAGTTTTTAGATTACCAGATATCAGGAAGAAAAAAAATAGTTTGCTCGCCGATTGTTGAGAATGTGGTTGATGTTACTGACAATCCAGAAAGTATAAATTCCACCATTTGAAGCTAGGTACAATTTCAAACTTCTTGGACGATGTATATTACACCCGATGAAGAGATGCGTTTTAGTCTCTTGATCCTCGTAACATAATGGACACCTCAGTTATCAAGATTTGATCTGATTGGGAGTTTCTTATCCGAGGATAAATTAATTCCATTTTCTAAATGTATGTTCAAACAACCGAAGAGAAACACTTGTACCTAAACACCGTCATTCATTAACATTATCACGCTAACAAAAGTACAAAACTACCCCTTTTAAGCTATTCAATTAAATATTAAGATAAACATTTTTAAGCAGGTTGCAAGCAAGTATGCTTGACTAAACATGGTAAGTGATGATATGTCAAATCACATGACGAGAGTGTGGACCGTACATGTGGACTTGCTAATCGGTATCACTCACGAGAATGGGTATTATTGTTTAGATTAGTACGAATGTTTGGAGGAGGACTATTGTATCGGGTGGCGATTCCCTTTTGGCGATTCCCTTTTGGTAACACGCATTATACATAGATAGGTGCTGTTTTACGCCACGTATCCATGACTAGAACCGAACAATTATATGAACCAGTAGATAGACGTGAGGGTATGACTATATTGCTGTGACATGTTGATACGGATGATTAAATCTGGGATCAATTCTGGTCTACCTCAAAGATTGAAACCAAATATAAAATATCCATATTAACTACAACTATAAGGAAGCTTCTGATTCTCTTGGAATTATGAATAATTGTGATATTGAATAATATTAGTTCATAGCATGGAATCTATGAATTAATAGAAAAGTGATATGTGTTCCAATTGTCTCCACTGACATTTACGTTTACATGGTTTTATAGACAAACTAGAATAAGTCTTTTGTCCCTTCCCATGTTATCTTGTTAATTATTTTATATAAGTTGGCCCAATATTTTGGTTCATTTTATTGGTCCTTTTGTTGGTGAATTACATGCTGATAGAATGGTAGATACCCTATTAGTAAGGTAGGACACCTCGAAATCTTATATATAGATAAGATGTTGATCTAAACATACCAACTTTTAATTTATTCTCACCAACTCATCTATTGGTGCCTATTTCTTACATCTCATACTTGCTATATAAATCCAATTCATCACTCATACATTCTCAATCCAACTCAAACACCTTCTCCAGCTTCTTCATATTCTTCTTCAGTCCTTTACATTCTTCAATATCAATGGCTCATTCCCACCTTACTTCCTTCCTCCTCATACTAGTTTCAGTCACTTTAGCATCTCTTAGTGGTGGGAAGAATGTTGTCAAGGCACGTAATCTTTTGGAGATACCCGAACTTCCAAAGCCAGAGCTTCCCGTCTTTCCAAAGCCCGAACTCCCAGAGCTTCCAAAGCCTGCATTTCCTGAAATTCCGAAGCCTGCATTTCCTGAGATTCCAAAGCCTACATTTCCTGAAATCCCGAAGCCTACAGTTCCCGAGCTTCCAAAGCCCACACTTCCTGAGATATCAAAACCCACATTTCCTGAAATCCCGAAGCCAATATTGCCAACCATTCCTGAATTGCCAAAGGACTTCCTTTTCCCATCCCTACCACATCCGTAAACAACTACTTTCATGAATGCCCGCAACTCTTTCACATCTAGTATTTACTGATACTATCAAGATCTTCATCATTTCAGTGTGTTTGTTGAATATCATTTAATCATTTATACATGTTTTCCGTTGTTGTGATATATTGTGATTGATTTTGTATGTACATTTCACACGTTTTTAATATATGTCACAGAGATATTATTGAGTATATTTGATTTCATGTGTTGCTGGAAGCTGCAACTTATGTGATTTGAGTGATAATCAGATATCCACCCATGACCCTTACAGTTAATTTGCACCGTAAAAACATTTTAAGATTAAACTGCAGACTGAATGATGGTCAATACCTGCAGTAATTTACACAAAAGAACACTCTGACTGCTTTAGTCACATTTTCATTTTCAATTTTTTTATAACTAACTTTGATTATTTATCGCCAGAACGTAATTAAGTCACTGGATCAACCATGTGGTCCATGTTACCATGGTTGCATTACTGTTGGTTTGTGACATCAACATTTCACACAAAAGATTCTAATACCGATAACATAAAGTTATAATTAAACACTAAAATTTGGACTTTTCTGTTATAAGTTTAAACTAATAGAAAATAAACGCCATCTTAAACTTCAGAAATGGACGGTTTATAGGTGGAAATATAAGTGCATACTAAAATCAAGGTCCTGAATAAATTACTGCAGTCCTATAATAAGTGCATACTAAAATAAGCAGTGATCACAAAAATTATGAATAGCCCACAAAAACTAGCTTTGACACATGCATCTAGACAACTCTATGATGCCACATCAACGGTCTTAAGTATGTCATCAAACAATTTCAACAAAATACGCATGTCAATTGTTTAATTGCTTATGTTGTTGAATTCTTCCGAAGTACGTATGTAAATTCTTTTGTAGTGATATAAACAAAATATGTACCTAAGAATGGTTGAGTAGTTCTTTAACTGTTCTTTGGTTAATTTGTGCAGTACAGATTGTGTGTCCCAAAAAGAAATTAATTTGCCTTTGTTCAAATATTATGTGATGATATAAATGATTCTGATGATTTGGTCATATATAATAAGTACTACTGATGTTTTTTCCTTTTTAAGGCTCTTCAATGTCGTTTTCAACTTAATTATTGCAATTTTAACAGATTATACCAATAGAAAGATAACAAAATCAAGCATCCATGGTAGAGAAATATGGTAAAGAAGGAGACGATTAATGAAGAAGACTATGTTACTTGCATTAAACATCCATGTGATGCAGAAAGACAATGATGTTTGTATTACACGAATACATAAATTTCACTATGCTCATATCATGAAGTAGACAAACCAAGAACACCCCACAAATTTTATCCAATAATACATCACAAACAACAGCTAGTCTTATGACATACATGTTTTATATCTAGTTATCAATATCAAGAAGAATAAGAACAATACAACATCAAGACCAAAATTCACGGTTATTGATGGCATATCCACCTGTTTCCTGTGCTGGACTGCTCCTCTGGTAATCAAGAGTCCACTTCTCGTATGTACAATCTATGAAATTATAGTAACCACCATGGAGAGAAAGCAGACCTTTCGCCACTCTTTCTTTTACCCATGGGTATGTAAGCAAGTTCAACAGTGAATTATTTATGGACTCCTGGAAAGTTGGATGAAACTCAATTCATCTGAAAATGTTCAACATTTTGGTACAGAAACAGACAACCTAAAATATTACTCCCACCACATTATTTATAAAAGGGTAAGCAAAAACTGTTTTGGCTGCTTTTCTATTAATAAGAATAAAAAATACAATATAAAAAAACTGTTTTAGGTCAACCCAAACCATTTTGACCTGCTCAAGAGTTACTCGCCTTAACTTATTACCCAACCCATCTATTTTGCCACCTACATATGTATAGGGAAATCTAAGATGAGTTTAGTTGGTAAAAATTCATAATAAAACACCTTTTCGCAGTGTCTACACTGCTGGTCAAAGCTGAGGTTAGAAGTGGTAGCCTTTGTGCTCGATCTTGCTGCCTTTCCTACTACGACCCAATTCTTGATAAAGCTACTGAAATCAAGCAAATTTATGAGACTACATGTCTAATAAGCATTGAAAGCAAAGAATAACATGAAAACCCCGTAAAAACAGAAAATGAAAAGGATTGTGTTCGTCAAACCTTGACTTCTCTTCATCCTCCATGCTCATTAGGGCACGGATGCCTCCACAACAGCTATGGCCAGTCACCAGTATATTTTCAACCTGCAATTTACTTATAATCACGGTATGTTGATTCTACATCATAAATCAGAATTGAAGTTGTATAGGTCAAACAATGCTCATGTATCTACATTTAAAAGATGCAAGACATGATCATTAACTTGAGTGGAGACAAATTAACAATACTATAATAATGGCATTTATATATTTATCTGAACGATTACATATTGTGCAAATTGCCATTAGGTACCGGTAGTTCACTTGGAAGTGAATACATCATAACAGAGATCCTTTGTAAATTAAATCGTTTGCGCTACATATTTAACAAAACATATTATTTGTAGCTTTATTGGAAAGTTGGCTTACTTTTCATGAAAGCTGAAAGGTTCATATCAGTTTATAAGATTAAACTTGGTTTGTTTGAAGTCAAAAGTTCTCTTCTTTGGGAAGATGGGATAAATTGTAATTTCAATGACGAAAAAGATAAACTTCATTTTAAGATAAAACAAACCCCAGATGAATTTACGAACTACAAATTAATTAACGGATATGTCAGTATTATTATCATAAGAAGTTCTCTTACTTCAAGAGCGTTCACCGAAAATTCAAGTGCAGCATTTGTTTCACATGGCCCATTCTGCACACAAAATTAGAAAGGACATAAAGACTTGTACTAGAGACTGACACAGCTGGCAAGATAAAAAAACTTACAGAAATTAAGGTCGTTAAAAAATGTAGCCAACTGATGAGAAAAAAAAAAAAAAAAAGGAGAAGAGCACAACTTCAAAGTCATCCCAAGATACCTCAAATGGTGGAACCAGATTAGCCACATTGCGGACAACAAAGGCGTCACCAGGTTGAAAACCCAAGATATAAGAGGGACAAACTCTTGAATCTGCACAAGAAATCACCAGAAACTATTCTTACAATTGTCAGTCAGCAAAAGGGTAATTTATCAAATAAGGCATAAAAGGGAACGCAGGAATTACAATTACAATAAATATTAAATAAACACCTTTGGGGCCTGGGCTTGGGCAAGTGCTTCATATCTCTCCAAGTTTTCCCTGTACATGAATAATTTCTCAAATCAACAGAAATAGTTGACTCTATAGTCAAAACATTCAGGTAAAAGATTCTTTCCACTTACAGATATTTTTGTTTTTTGAAACTTAGAAATCTATGCTTCATCTCAGCGAATGAATCGATGCCGTCATTAGATTTCGTTATAAGCTTTGGTGGATTTTCTTTAGTTTCTTGAACCAGACCTACCCCCTCCCTTGAGGCTTTCAATCTCAAAGCCAAATTGCTCCTGTAAATGTGTGAGGCGGATAGGTTTAGAAATATATGATATATATTTTTAGTAAACAGAAGCATTAGTAACCCTTGCAGATAACATAAACCATAATAAAGACATGCTTATCTCTTAGACTCAATCCTGAAGATGGTATTGATGTCTGTAATTAATGTCTTTCCTATAGATAAATCAGCAAACCATCAAATCAAATCCAATCAAATAAGAGACTTATGACATGCGAGCCATGTGGTTAGGGGAATATCTAATCAAGCTCCCACCGGAAAAAAGACATTTTCAGAGTCTAGACGCAGTTAAGATTGTTGTAGAGAATAAACGGTTACAAGGTACAATGATCAGGCATCTAGCAACAACAAAAAAATTCAAGTTTAGCCTAATGGTGGGAGATAACAACCAGCCCAGATTCAAAGAACTGTTCGTTGAATCTGGGTTGGTTCTTAGACCAAGGAAAATAAACGACAGTGTTACAGATAATAATAAATCTCTCACTAAAATGATGTTGGATAAATTATTGCATTCATATAGGCTTCATGTAACTCTCATCCCATTCAACCCAATTGACTAGTTACTCTTTCAGCAATTCTTTTCTATGTGACCCATTTGAGATAAATCACAGCTCAAATACACCCATTGCCAACTACATGAACATATGAAGTGCCATATGCCTTCACGCAGTGTTGATCAATCTGCTTAACCTAAAGTAGATACATCGCTACAATGACTGCACCCTTATGAAAAGGACCTAGACCCAAGCGTTACTGTATTTAAAAACAAGCATAGTTGGCATAGGACAAAAACAAGCAAACACATCTGGCTTCAGCCTCCTCTAAGCTTAAACTTTCACAAAAGATCGCTATTTTGGTCACGATCTAATGGATTAATTGATTGACGTTATATTAAATCACCACCTTATTGATTAACAATTATTTTACCACCAAATAATTTCTCTTTCAATAATACTACTAAAATACGAGAATACGAATTGTATTCCAACTATTAGCACATGAATTTATTCTTAAAAGCACTCAAGGTAAAAAAAGAATTATGACAGACAAAAAAAACACACACACACACACAGACATAAATGTGCAGTGAACTTTTTGCAGACTTACTTGGAAGTGCTCAAAAATCCCAACTTTGACTGCTGCTCAATTTCCGAAAACTTCAACTTGGAACCAGAGATCTGTCACAGAAATTAAAATAAAAAACACTAATCACTCACATGAGCGTTTCATCAAACACCTTATCAGCACACAAAGAGATATAGAGAGAGAATGGAATACGGAATATTACAGTTGATGTTGAAGCAGAGGAATTTAGGAAGTCTGACTTGTAAACAGGGGAAGATCCAAGAAGTGACTGCGCCATTTTCAAAGAAATTAGAAGGGGGTTTTTTTTATGGGTTTCCTGATTGTAAGAAAATAATGATGAATGTATGAAATCGGAATCGGAATCGAAATATTATATATAGTGGAGCGGTGTGTTGGTGGCCAGATCAACAACAATTGTTTCATTCCAAGAAAGGCGGAGAAATCAATGCTACCAAATTAGGAAAAGCTGTCTGCTCAGGCTCCAAACTAATTGGGTAGCGTTTGGTGGACAGATTTCGAGGGATTTGTGTTTGGTTCGGTTATTTTAAATACAAATGCATTTTAAAATTCAATGATGGAAGGATTTTGAAAAATCTTTTAATAAGTGAGGGATTTGAAATCCCATAACGCAGGAGGTTCATTTGGCTTATATCGGAATATACCTTTTAATATCATTCACAATGGCTTTTTATCTCTTCTTTTTCATCTTTCTTTTTTTTTAAAAAGTCTATCTTTTTATTTTTATTTAAATTGAACTAGTTAATTGTTTCGCAGCTATACATAATTAAGTAAGGAATTCTTTTATATCGGAATTAATCATAATTTATCTAATTAAACATATCAAACTTTTATTGATTTTAGATATATAATTTCATCGTATAAATATAAATTGTTGTGTTTACTTCTTCGTAATGTAGAGTTAAAATTAATACCATTATTATTGATTTCATCAATAAAAGTTATAATGTTTTTATTACCTACACTATCTATACCTTCACTCGTTTCTCGAGACCAATATGGCAGATAGATGATATAAACAAAACACAAGATATTTTAGGATTTAATAAGATTAATAAAAATAACAACATGCAAGCTTTATGGGTTAAATTTTAGATTGTAAATAAATTCGTGTATGAAATAAAGTTATTTAAAAAGAAAACGTGAACTAAAAAGAGTTAATTATAAAATGCATGTGCTAAAAACGACATATTTAACAAACATGAAGGACTATCATGTAAGTGTGAGAGATTGTTTTGTTAAATAGGAATAGTTGTTGGTACACCTATAAAACTAAATTTTTTACTTATAATCAAATCTTCACCGTTGGATCATCATGGAAGGTACCCAATTAATGGTCCAGATTACTCTATAATGTTCTGTTTTAATTATATATAAAGATAAAGATGTAACTTTCCCGAGACCTGTAACTATCGTCGCCCGCTAGTTCGACAACGTATGCGCGTCTTCTCCAATGAGACATGTAACTATCACTACCGGAACTAAACCGCCTGCATAACTCATCACTACTGGAACGTAATCGGTGGATCTCATAACAGCCGAAACTCACAGAATCACCAATGTTTCTCAAAATTTAGTTTTTCGGTTCAAAAGTTTTTAGATTTCCTTTTTGATTTATATTGTTTCCTTTTCTTTAATTTATGTTTGAACATCATTTTCCTTCTTTTTTTTTTTTGCTGGCTTGAAAGATGTATTTTCTTTTTGGTTTCTACTTTGAAAAGCTACTAGGTCATAATCTCGCGATAGCACAAGACGAATTTAATTTTTATAAATGAATAAAATATTGTAGTTAATTTGTAGCCAATTCTTTTATATAGTTTATAGACCCGCGATAAGACACGAAAAAATTAAATTTTATAAATGAATAAAATATTTAGTTGATTTTTTTATATTGTGACTGACTTTTTAATTTAAAAAATACATTAAATATTTAAGGGCCGAAAGTGTAATCATACTACAGAAATGTTGATCGTTGCTAGTTTATAGACCCGCGATAACGCCGAACGAAATTAATTTTTATAAATGAATAAAATATTTGGTTGATTTTTTATATAGTCTATAGACCCGCAATAACGCCGGACGAATTGACTTTTTATAAATGAATAAAATATTGTGACCTATTTTTTATATTGTTTATAGACTCTTTAATTTTTGTAAATGAATTAAATATTTGGTCAATTTTTTTAATTTAGATAAATATATCAAATATTTTAAGGGTTAAAAGTGTAATTATACGAACGAAATTTAAGATCGTTGAATCATAAAGGGTGAAAAAGATTGAAGGACTCAGATTCCTTCATCATATCATCTTTTAATTATATATAAAAATAAAGATGTGTTATTTTCTTATTAAATACATGCCACTATGTACATTATACAAACCAATGATTTGTAAAGAAATTTTGCATAGATGCGTTGATAATTGTCAATATCAAAAGGTCGCAGCAAGTTTTTGCTCACTTTCATTGCAAAATTGATTTTGTTAATATAAAAGATTCCAACATGTATGTATCTTAGTATGATTGTTTGAATCCTTTCGAATCATTTGCTTATGGTTGAAATTGACTGGATATAAAAGTGGAGTTGTAAGATTATGTGTGTAAAGAAATTAATGTTATTTTCAAAAATTAATATGGGACAATATTGTCATTTGTCATTATCTACAAAGGTTCTGAAGGATGCAATTGATGCCAACCAAACATGAGATGAAATTTACATTCCAATATTTAAAAACCCCATGATTTCAAATCCTCTAAGATTTCAAATGATGGGATATCAAAAACTTCAAATTTGTTCTTTAATTATAAAATTATTCCATAATGGTAACCTTTTAACTCAACATAAAAAAAAACTACCAACATAATATCAACTAAAGTTATAAAGAATAATAATACTACTAATTATAGAGTAATATGAATAATGACAATACTAACTCATATAAATAATAAAAAGAAATAGACTATAATCTATTACTTGATTTGTAATTCTTCAATATATATATATTATATAACAATAACAAAAAGATATGATATAAACTAAAGTCATCTTTTAGTTTATGTATTTTGATATAAACTTTCATTATTAGGTGAAGAAGGTGTCTAAGAATGTAATTTTAGGCTTCATTCACGGGAATTGTAGAAGTTTTAAAAAAGTTGGGATACAGGGTGCTTTAAATATAATCTAAGTGAGGTTGAGTTTTTGTTTATCTTATGTTTGGTGTTGTTTAGGTGATTTAGGTTTAATATGTTTTGTTTTTCTAAATTCCGCTAGTTTTAATGAAGTTTATTTGCTGTTCAAAAAGGATTGGATTTTGAATAGTGTGTAAAAGCTTTTTTTCTTTTTAAATGTTTAAAATGTTAGGGAAAAAAGAAAGAAAAATGGGAGAGAGAAGGTTCGAACCTAAGCCTACCTTTTTAAACCACCACCACCACTAAACCAATCCAACTTTTGTTATACATGTAAGACTTTTATATATATAACAGATAATACACTTTATAAAAAAAACAAAGAAGTTACCATTCATAATTTGTTATACTATTAATTAGGTAGTTACCAAATCTAAATCTAGTTATTCTAATAATAAATATTTTTTTAGAAGAGTATTGATATTTGAATATTTCATCAATGATATTTTTACCATTAATTTTGATAAATACATCAAAATAAGCATTAAGAAGTTATACTATGCAAATAAATAATGCACAATTTATGTGTATTTGGCAAAAAATAGTGGTAAAAATATCAATACCTTTTTAAAAAATTTATATTACTCCTTCCATCCCATTTTAATTGTCCACTTTATTATTTTCATTTGTCTCAAAAAGATTGTTTACTTGCAAAAAAATAACTATGAAAATTCACTAAACTCTCATTTTATAATCATTTATTTCTAAAATAGCCCCTTTAGGGTGATGATTAACATGCGAAAACTTATTGTATATAATAAATAACCGCTCTCTAAAAGTAATAGTTAACTGCCATATACAACCCTTTTATACGTATTATTTATAGTTTGGTTATCTGTCTCAATATAAGTGTCCAAATTTTAAAATTTGTAAGTATCTTGAAACAAGTCTTCACTTACTATTACAACCTATCAAAAGATATTTTATTAAGTAGAGATAATAGTTGATCGGTGAAAAGTATAGTTACGTTGCATTTTTGAGTTTTTTTTTTTAATGGAAGGAAAGAAAATTAATAGAAAAAAAATACTAATAAAAAGCCATTTTTTAGTGGGAAAAAAATGAATGGAGATGAATAAATTATAATGGACTTTTTATTGTGAATCTTTTCTGTTTATAGTTGAGCTGATTGCGAAAGAAAACAATCCATATATATATTTTTCTTTTATTTATTTTACTTTACTTTCGACTCAAAAATACATATATTATCTTATATTATATTTTTTCTCATTCTTTTTTCTTTTCTATTTTCTATTTCACTTTTTAAAATAAAAATAAAAAAATTCAAAAATAGAGTAAATATTTTTAAAACAGACATAGGAAGTAACAAACATATGTGCATGGGAAAATTAAACTAAAGAAAAACACCAAAAGGAAAAGGAAATATCCACGTGTGCCTGGCTACTCCACAGTTCATCCTTTCCTCAACTGAAGAGAGTTATTTTACTCTCACCCTCGCTCCGCCGTAAACCACCCTACAACTGCCCTCCCTTATCCACTTTCACTTTTATCCATATTCAATGGCATCCATATCTCAATCATCCTTCCCTTCCTACACTTATCATCCTAAACTCATGCAATTCAAATCAATCAATTCGTCGGCTCAATCTTCTCATCGTTATCTTTCTAGGGTTTTAAATTCACCACTTACATGTCGCTGTCAAAAAAATAATAACAATAAGGATGACGATGAAAGCCCTAGCTTATGGGAATCTGTGGTTCAGGAAAACGTTAGGAATGTAATCAAGTGGTTTGATGATTTTTTAACTGGATATCGTGACAATCAGATTGAAAATGTTGTTGGGAAGAATGATAGTGACGCTGATGATTGTAATGTTGAAGATTGGGATTGGGAACGGTGGAAGAAGCATTTTCATGTGGTTGATGAGCAGGAGCGAATTGTTTCAATTTTGAAGGTATTTTGTTAGGGTTTAGTGCTAGTTGAAAGTATGTATTCTGTTTGTATGAGTGAATTACTTCGTAGGTTATTGGGGTGTAAATGTTACTAAATTTGATTATTGTTTATCTGTGTCATTACAGTCACAACTGAACCGTGCTGTTATTAAAGAGGATTATGAAGATGCTGCTAGGATTAAGGTGGCAATTGCAGCAGCTGCTAACAATGACACTGTTGGCAGGGTGATGTCTCAATTAAAAGTAAGAGAATGATGTACTTTGTTCAGTTGAAAACATCACATTTGCAATCACAATATTTATATTGTTAATAACGTGTTACATGGATGCAGAAAGCCATAAAGGAAGAGCGTTACAAGGATGCAGCATTTGTGCGAGATTATGCTAGTGCAGGTTTGGTGAGTTGCTGCAATAATATTCGTTGTCATCTATTTACTCGTTTGAGTATTTTTGTATATGTGCGTGGTTTTTTTAGGTATTTAATGTTTGTATAGTTCATTTATGTGTCGACAATTCTTATCAACTTAGTCATTTCTGTATTGGGCTTTCTGAACTTCATCCTATCTATATACGTGCTTTCACATATGATTTATTATATGTTATTATCTTACGTTTTAGGTGGGTTGGTGGGCTGGATTTTCAGATGATAGCAAGGACCCATATGGTCAGATCATCCGTATAAGTGCAGAGCATGGAAGATACCTTGCTAGAAGTTATAGTCCAAGGTAGTGTAGCTACTTTACAGGCATCCTTTATCATCTGACTTGCAAACATTCTTTTTTAAATACCCTTCGAAGAAAATGGTTAGTCATTTTTGCACTATTGGTTGCACTCCATTTGTTTATGATGCATCTAATCAGCATTTCATGCTACCATTGCTTGTATTATTTTATATTCAATTTTTTGCTGTTGTTTTTTAAACTTTTAGGCAGCTTGCCAAGGCTGCAGATGGTTCCCCATTGTTTGAGCTATTTATAACAATGAATGAGAAAGGAGAATACAAACATCAGGTAGCTTTCTTTATTTGGCTCAATTTCTGTTGACTTTTTTCTTAACGTAATTTACTATGGGACTGAATTTGCATGATCAGGCTGTATACCTGAAACGGAACGAAAATCCACGAGGTTTTTCAATTCCTTCCTCTGTGTCATCGGGTCTTATTGGCAAGGTGGATCCCTTAGACTCCACGCGTGACAAAGATGATCTATTTGCAAAAGATAAAGAAGACACAGATGACGGTGATGATATGACTGAGGAATATGGTTTTGAGAATATCTTGAGGGATATGATTCCTGGTGCAAAAGACATGAAAATCAAGGTGATGAATGTGACATCACCAGGAAAAATAGACAGGGATTTAATATCCAAAGTGGTTGAACAAATCATGGAGGAAGAAGATGAAGATGATGATGGTGATGGTGATGGTGATGGTGATGGTGATGGTGATGATGATACAGATGAAGTCAAAGATGAAACTGATGGAGAACAATATGATATTGATATTGATATAGATACTGGTAATACAATAGTTGATGGTGAAGTTAATAGTCAAATTGCAGTTAAGGTGGTAGTTGGAGGTCTGGTTCAAAAAGTTTCCAACAACACATCTCAAAAAGATTTAATTCGAGTGCCAGCTAAGCTTGAAAAGAGAAACCATTCGTCATTCACTTTCTCTGTCGAGAAAGAAAAGAAGCCGCTTTCGTCCAGTAATGCACAGTCTTTGAGGGACAGAGATGCTAAGGTCCTAGATAATCGTAGCATAGACAGTGTTATGCTTGATCTTGCCAAGTCTATCGGAAGAGGGAAGATACCCGTGAAGGTCAGCTTTTGGTACATTTTCGTGTTGTATAGCAGATGAATTGATTGTTTGGACTAGTGGAAAGATGTGCAGGTCAGAGGGGTTGAATAATTGGTCAATCAGGTTGAGTCAAATAGCGCAATTTTCTAGTGTGGGTCAGAACAGGCCCTGTTCTGGTTGGCCGACCCACAAACACCTTCTTATCCAACTTTTTTGGTATTTGATAAATAATTAAATGCATTTGATCATTAAAAAAAACTAATTTACTGCCATAATATCTTTTGAATATAACAATTTATGAGGATTTATGAATTTGAATACCCTTTCTGACTTTCGCCCCGTTTAACTCGTATCCTTTCTAGTTAAATATTTTAGCTTAGTCATTTGAGCCGTTAGAGGGCTTAGAGATAATAACATAACTCAAATCGACCCGTTTGTAGGTTAGTGGGTCAAAATTGCTCTCAAGTATGGACTATTGCTTCTCAAATCCTCTTGACAGTATCCTTTTGTTTTCCAGGTGCTTAAAGATGTGAACCAGTTGATAAATCTTAGCCTCAGTCAGGCTCAAAATCGTCAGCCTTTATCTGGATCTACAACATTCAACCGCATTGAGCTTCCATCGGCTAGAGATCCTTTAAATGGTAATTATAGCTGAAGACTTTTAGCATCTCTAGTTCTTTACTGCCAATTGTTTTGTTTATGTTCATTTTTCTACCTTCAACTGTGGCAGGACTATATGTTGGTGCACATGGGATTTACACTTCGGAGGTAATTCAACTAAAACGTAAATTTGGTCAGTGGCCAGAGGATGGTAGCTCAAAGTTCTCAAATCTCGAGTTTTATGAGTATGTAGAAGCAGTAAAGATTACTGGAGATCCTTATGTTCCAGCTGGCCAGGTAAAAAATATTTTTTCCCTTTTCTTAGAATCATGTACATATCTTTTTACATTTTATTTTCTCTACAGGTTGCATTTCGTGCAAAAGTTGGAACCAAGTATCAGCTGCCTCATCGAGGCATCATCCCCGAAGAATTTGGAGTGGCAAGCCTTTAACTTTCTTTTTTTTTTTTTTTTGAAATTTTATCATATTTTTATAAGCATTTCTGAGTTGTTTTTGGCAATTCAGATTGCTCGGTATCGGGGACAAGGGAGACTTGCTGACCCTGGATTTCAGAATCCTCGATGGGTGGATGGTGAACTTGTTATCTTAGATGGAAAGGTGTCCACTTTTGTTTCTTGACTTTTTAGGAGTTCTACTAAATGTGACTGATGTTATAATCCTTTCTTTCTTTTGGTCTTTTGCAGTATATTAATGGAGGTCTAGTTGTTGGATTTGTATACTGGGCTCCTGAATCGCATTTCTTAGTGTTCTTTAATCAGCTTAGGCTGCAGGACTAGATGCTATTTGTACATGAAATTTCACTTTTCTTTTTTTTCTCTCTGGTTCAGATTATATAGGTAAGCTTTTCATCTTTCCCATGCTTAGCAGGTATATTCCCAGTATTACTATAGACGTTCTCATGAGATGCAGTCATAACCTAATCATTTTTTTTTATTTTTTTTGTTGAAAATATTGAATCTTTTTAGAGCTAGTGGCATACTTCCTGTGTATTATTTTCTTAAATTATTTTCTAGCATTTTTCGTTCAAAGTTAATGTTACTTCCTTATTGTCTTTCAGTGTCAGATGACTTGTGTTTCTATGGAGTCCAACAAGCAGAGCTAGGAAGTGTGTACACACTTCTTTAAAACTGCAGTCTTCCGTCACTTAACTGACAAATGTAATTATTAGCTATTTGAAGCATTAGTACATTGGATGTAAGTAAGTAATTTTGAAGCAGAGTAAATTTTGGCTGCTTGAGTTCTGCTATATAGGATAAGTTCTTTGATGTATCCCAATTTTAAAATTAATCAGTTATCATAGATTTTTATCAAGTGGTGATTAAAAATGGTTGAAACATCATTTACATGTATTTATTTATTTTATTTTTTTGTGAAGAGATTTTGCTTTTCTTTTGAAAAGTACTCTTGAGTTGATATGATGTTTGCAGAGGGTTTAATTCTCTCCAGCTAAAGAAGCAGCTCAAAGTCTTCAACTTCTTGTATAGTTGTATGTTCTTTACTGAATTTCTCCTTTCTTATTGATCATATATGAGTTGTCTTGCTACTTAGTGATGTGTAGGAGTGGTTATGTAAATTTCACTTAATGATGTGTAGGAGTGAATTTTTAAATTTCACTTTTATTTTCTTGAAATTTATCATTTTATGAATTTGCTATTTCGTAGTTCAGAGTCTTTAACCTCTGCCAATTTTTTCTCTTACAGGAGCATCCTTAAAGTTATCCTATAGATGACCTTAAAAATGCAAGTTGTTTCTCTCTTTTAGTTTCTTTGAACAGTAAAATCTGAATTATCAGGCAAAGATAGGTTAAAAGAGTAACGGAATTGTATGTTTCAGGAATCTTGAAATAAAAAGGCTCGATGAAGCAGTCTTTAATACATAGAGAAGGCAGTTATAAACGCCACCGTCATCTTAGGCAGTTCAAACTTTATAATTCGACATGAAACTGAAGTAGCACACCATGTCTTTTTATAGACAACTTGTAACATACAGTATATTCATGGCAGATTAACCACATGCATACTCTCTTCCATTCAGTTTAGTTCACCGAAAGACACATTCTTTGCTATTTTTGCTCCTCTTCCTTTGGCCATGTAAAGACCCATATGATGCATTATCTCCTGCATAAAGAGTTCATTAAGCGATGATCAATCTTATACGTTCCATAGTATACTAATTATTATATGTAACATTTGAAGTAACAGACTACTGAGGACTACACTGTACATATCCTTTTTACCTGGGGATAAGCTAGGGCGTCTTTAGATTCCCCTTTTTTTTCTTTTTTGGGATAAGCTAGGGAGTCTTTAGATTCCCTTGCAGCCGATACTGGGAAATCAAAGGTGGGACAACCATGGGAATATACCACTACATCTTGCAATGGTGCAAGGAAACCACGGTTTCTTGTTGATAATGTGGAGCAAACAAAATCCAGCACAAATATCATGTTAGCGGGTTATTTTAAATAGGGCTAAAAAATAAAATAAAGATATATAGGGTTTTTAGGTGTCTCGGTTTACGGCAAGTTGAATATTATCTATTTTAATATTCAAACAGAAATGGCTCACTCCTTTAATTTATTGTATAATCACACAATGAGATAATTGGCTTGGACGAGAAGGAAAGCTTTGGAGTTGATAAAATATTAACGATGTGTTGTAGGAAGCTGTGATGAGAAGAATATCATATAATATGATAATGGCAGTATACAAACTTTGAGTCGTTGGAGTTAAGGGGTACGATCAATATTTCGGAGGAGGTGGTTATGGATTTGTAGGTTCTTTGGTATGCTTTGATATTATGCTAAAATGAATATTTTCCATTGATTCAATTGTGCTAGACGTAACACAAATACATGACAAAGCATAGATGGGCTAAACCTAATAGAAAATAGCCCTATCTAAATAATAACCCGCTAACAACCCCTACAACCAATAACTTCAGCAACATACAGTCAATAGCTTGAGGTTGTTAGCAGTTAAAGTTGTATAAACTTATATGCTTAATTTTATTCTGCTCACTGTAGGCTTGGAGAAATGTTTACCATTTGAATGTTGTTGCTTTTCACCCGGTCTACAAAAACATTTGAACCATCTTCTTCAGTAGAACCTATATATCCATCATAACAGTCCTTGCGCCTGATGGTTAGATTTGGCTCTTTATCCAACCACTTTAGAGCTGTATATATAACAGAACTTAAAAGGATTAGAGCAAGCATGGAGTACTAGGATAACGGTGCTTCGCATAAAGGTGCAACAAGGAATAAAATTCTAATGTTTTGTTATAAAGCAAATAACCCATCTAGAAAATTAGATTAGATGGTATACAAATATCAAATAGTTACATAGAAAAGTATCAGGCCTGAAGGGGCCTAACTAGTCGGAGAACCGGGTTTTGTACCGGGCCTAACTGGCTTTTAGAACAAACATTAGGCACGATAAGCAACTTTCAAGGTCGAATGGGCCTAAAGGAACTTGGATTTTTCGGGCAGGGCCCATGACCAAGTGTGCATCTCTACACCATATGGTGCCTGACAATTCACCCATAAGAGCTCACATACATATATCAATTTCACTTATATGCGCTTGCGCATACACACACAAATACAGATTCATACATGCAATACATAACATATATATAAACAAAATAGAGTTTCACATGGTCCAAAATCCAAAAAGGGCTCAAAACTAATAAGGAGTACCCAATAGTCTGTTCATTTAGACGCAGTGAAAAGTGGAAACACGAGAATGAGTTTTAAATACAATCCTGATTTCTTTCTTTTTCATTTTACAAAAAAGTTTGAATAGGGCTCACATTTAGTACAATCTTAATTTAATTGTTTTTTTTATTGATGTCTCATAATTTGTAGTCTAACATTTTTCATTCTTTGTTTCACTTCATTTTTTTAGTTATTATTTTTGAGAAATAAAGGGTCCATCAAAAGAACACAAATAATAACTCTCTCAGTAAGTTGATGATATTGTCAACTGCTAATTTTCTTTATCTTGTAAATAGATTACTGATTATCACTATCTTATTTAAAAAATAAAATGGACATATTAATCAATATCCTCATAATCATAAATTTGAGTTCGTTGATTTATAACTCTAATCACCGTTCACGTAAAAATGTTGGTTCCTGTAAACGTAGTCTACAAATTTGTTACATTGTAAATTTTATGATATTTTAGATTGTGAATAAATGTGTATTTATTAAATACAATATTCTAAACATGATATAGAAATAAAAAACTAAAACATTCTATAAAAGTTGTTACATACAAAAATCTAAAGTATTACATTGTTAAGTACATCAACCGTTGACCATCAACCATATCTTATTTCTGGTTTACGCTGTCTGTTGACCATCAACCGTTGTTTTCCAAATAAGAAATTAATTTTGAATACTATATGCAGACATGTACTATCCCGATGTTTCCAGTGATTTTGATGCCACCAATTATTTGCGGGCACTAAATGAAATTCCACGCTGACAAGGTTATGAATATACACTCAAGTAGACCTATAGCTAGAATTTGTTAATGTGTTGTTCTGAAGCATGCTATTTGTTTGTATATGCTTTATATATAGACTGGGCTTCTCATGAACAGCAGTACTTTACTATCTTGGCAATAGAAGTAATTTCTGGTGCATGGCTGCAGGTTTTATTTTTGATTGCTCATTTTAAATTGACTAATAAATCAGCAATATATTTTTATTATTAACTAAAATAAAACGGTGACTAAAGTAAGTTCATGTTCATAACTGCCCTCCTCCTTGTGGTAATAAAGAGGAGACAATAGTCAGCATATTTGTTCCCAACTCCCAAGGGACATGTTGTCAAGGCTGCGTCGTTACTTCATTTAAGAATTTATGAGGTGATGTTAGCTTAACTTGTTTTTAAAAACTCGATTGGTTGGTTGGTTGGTCGAGAAATAAGCTTTTTTGTGTTTTTGTTTATTGTTGCAGCCAGGGAACCAGAATATGTTGAAGTAGAAAAAGAAATGAAAAAGTTGTTGCAAAAATAACAAAAGAACTATTTATATTTTTTACAAATACAGGTTATAAAATAACCCCTGCTGTACAACCGTTGACCAACTTCAGCCCTCCAACTATTAACACTTATGTTGGTTAACACAAAACTTCCATTCTTCTTTTCCTTTGTACCCTGAAAACACAAAAGGACTAACACTGCAAGTATATATTTATTTATTCCAAGTAAGATTGCAAACACCACATAATCATTTTAACAATTCAAGACTTTTGATTCACATTAATAATCCTTTTAGAACCAAATTGGCAAATGAATGTGTGTATTTAAAGTAAGTATACATAGTGATATTCAAAATTTCCCAACACAAATTGGAAGACTGCAAACAACAATGGCTGGGGATGCGCTTTCTCTCGAGTCTATCATCAAATTTTTCATGATTATATTTATGGCAAATAAGAGACAGGAATCGCATCATCCGGCTTACTTTCAAGCAAGCTAACACGTCTGACTGTTCAAACATCAAATTAAGAGAAACAAGATCAGATGGTCAAACTCAATATTGAATTTTACTTCACTCAATAATCTGTAAAACATTTATTAAAATCTTTATTGATATTTTTAAAAACCTTTAATATATGGAACCTTTTAGCAAGAAAGGGGAGTGAACTGACAATCTAATCCCCTGCCAACAAAGTCATGAAGGCAACTGCTATATGCCTTTAACTCAAAACATAATGTGTTTACGAAAATATAATTAAATACAGAAAATGTAAACATATAATCACGATTCAGAAATCAGAAACTTACAACTTGTAATGAGGATAATCAATTACAAAGATTATCATTTTTCCACCTCTAGCTATAGAAAATCTGTATATCTTTTTCCTGCAAAAAAAATAAAAATTAAAAAGGAATTACCCATTAAAGTTCAACTTAAATACGAGTTAAGTAAGAGTAAGTAAACTCTAAGATGGGCAAACTCAAGATGGACAAATTCTATGGAGAACACCAATTTAGTTTGAACATAGCAGAACATGGGTTGACGACTATGTCGTCAAGAGAACTTATCCGATCATATCTTAGAGTTTCCCATCTTCCGTCGCTATTTTTGATTTCAACATCTTTGAGGTCACTCTGGCTTGTTCTCCATTTGATCATCGCTTCTGCGATTAGCTTCCAGTAGTAATTACTGTTGATGGACGGCACTTTGACATAGTTAGGATGGCAAATCGAAAGAAACGCATCAAAGAGTGATGAATGCTCCCACGGATGGTTACTTAAGAATCCCTCAAATGATATCTCATCAACATTCGTAGCCGGAAACATGAGCCTTCGTTTGAGATCATCAACGTCGATGTTACATGGCAAGGCACAATCTTTACTCATGTTTACAATTTTGATGTTAAACTTGCTTGGGACATTGAGTGCTTCCCTCATCCGGATAAAGAACGGCGTATAAATTCGATTTCTCAAATTCAGTTTTATTTCAATTTCCTGGGGAGCACCGGTTGGAAACAAGAGACTAGGCATTTGCGTGCCCTTGTAACGGAAAGATAATAATTCTTTTACGTAAACTGGTACCACAATTTCCTTTTTTTGCTTCAACATGAGGATCAGTCTCTTCAACGAAACACAAGTGATGTCCACATGGTATAGCCAAGAACACTCCATTTCAATGGTCAAACTCTCGAGAAAAGGAAATTTCGAGTTGATCATGTCAAGAAGAGTCCGGTTCATGATCACACCGCTTAAACATAGTTGTTTCATGCTTTCAAATGAATCCGAGTTAAATGCTAAAGCTTTATATGGATACAACAATCGTCCCCCATAGCGTCCAATTGAATCTGACATCAATGCTGGATGATCCCTGTTATATACAAACCGTGACTTGTAAACAAACGAACTAAGACTTGGGACGTCATCAATTTCCAACTTACACTTTTCTCGTGGTGAAGTTATTTTTAATTCTCGAAGAAAAAAGAGTCTCCTAACTTTGATTGTCTCTAACCTATTGCAAAATACAATGTTTATCTTCTCAAGTAAGGTACAAGTAGACAATAGGTTATCAAGTACATCTTGACTTATGCACACATCGAGCAACTCCAATACTCGTAGGGACACACATCTGATAACAGGAACCCAAAGGAAATTGTCCCTCCAAGTATCAACTTTTACACTAATCGTACTTGGGTTTTCACGGGAGAATATCTCATCTGGCAGTGTGAACGGATCTCTCGTAACACAGATCCTGAGGGTAGGGCTGGTAGACCAAGCGTGTAGCCATAACTTGGATAACACCATGGTACGGGCAGCTTCTTTTGCAGGTAACAAAGATTGTATGATCTGGATTAACTCTGGAACTTCTAACGAGGGTGTGCGGATTCTCTTCGAAATCTCCATTAGCAGATTCAAATTATTCTATCGATATTAAATCAATATTCTAGAATCTTTAATGCAACGAACGTACAATTATAAATAATAAAAAACATCAACCTACTTTAAAGCATAAGCCTAAAACAAACGATTTCATCGAATCATAAAGTAAAAGTTTAATTACGTTACCTTCAAATATACGATCGAACTTTTTATTGGATGCCGTCCAGCTAGTTCTCTGTTTCAGTAATGAATTCTTTAACCCCCAAATATTAAGATGATGTATTTATAGGATAATACTTGGATCGAGTTGGGGTATATTTTGTTCCACAAGTCTACTTGGGCTCCAAGTATATATTTTTATTAATTAATTAAACTACCATAATAAATGAAAGAAACCGTAATCATCACATTTAATTAACTCTATCATATATCTATAAATTAATATCGTGTTTGTTTCTCCATTAAATAAAATAAAACTTTCCAGTTAGACTATACAATACATATAATTAACTCTTATCATTTTCTTTTTATAGATATGTAAGTATTAGTTATCGTTTTTTTATAAACATTTTCTTTTTAGTAAATTATGAAAAATCTTAATATGTGCTCATAAGTTACAATCTCATTATCTATTGCTCTAGTTTTATTTTATTCGTTGTTATACAAAAACATTCCAAATTACAAAAAATCACATATTTCATATTCTCCATAGAATTTGCCCATCTTGAGTTTGTACCCATTATTTGATCATGCATTAACTATTTTAGTTTTCAACATTCTTATTAAGATTTCAATGTATGTAGTTGTTGTTATTAGTTACTCTTACTTATACTCGTATTTAAGTTGAACTTTAATGGGTAATTCTTTAAAAAAAAATGTAATACCCTAATAATTTAATTAATGAAAATGATAATAATATCTATTTAAAATATTTATAGTAATATCTATATTTATATTTATATCTGGTCCTAGTTCTGGTCAAACAGAGGAACAAAAGCTGCAGGAGGATGTTAAAGAACAAGAACACAGATCTGGAGAAGCTACACATCAGCATGAGGATGACGTTGAAGAAGATGCACATAAAGAATATCAAGATGAATTAAAATATGAAACACATCAGCATGATAAGGATGTTGAAGAAGCGACTTTTGTTGAAGCATCTCAGCATTTAGGATGAAGATGTTGTGCTGTCCTATTATTGAAGAATCGTCAAACACATTTGACAAATACTTGTTTCACAGAAATTCAAGTACTATATTCTTGTAAAAGTGCATTTGTAAAAACATTTGACAGAAATTTGTTTGCATAGAAATTCAAGTACTCTATTCTGAGAAATCGCGTTTGAAAAACATTTGATAGTATTTGTTGCCATCGTCACAGTTTAGAAGGCTGTAAATGTGTTTCCTGAATGGACTTCAGACTTTATATCTTTTAAATATAATGTTGTTTTGTTTTTATAATTTAAATTAACACTTTATTGATTTGTAAAAGAATATAAAATAGACAAAAATATTTGCAGGTCATCCGACCCATAAAATTGAAGAGTTTCTAGCCAAGCACATAGAGGCGGAACTATTATGATGGTGGGGATAGCACGTACTACTAGTTAATTTTTTTTTGACGTAGTGTAAAAAACTTTAAATTTTTCATATTTTAGTAGAAGTGCAACTAGTGAATTTTTAAAGTGCAACTAGTGAAAATTTTAAAGTGCAATCAGTTCTTTATAAAATTACTAACTAAACTATTCAATTTTTATTATAAAAGAATGATTTTTGATCTAAACTAACAACTTACTTTTTATTTTTATCCTTTTAAGCCAATGTACATTTTTTTTTCCGTCAGAGCCATTGAAACTTGATATTTTGTCTTTTGCCACTATTCGTACTATCCATCACGAGATCCGGTAAACAATTGATGATGTGATCAACTTTATAGATTTAATTTTGCGACACATTTGTTGACACGTTTGCTAACTTGAATAATAGAGTTGACCTTGCTCGTTTGATGGTGGAAATGAAAATGCATCTTTTTTTTCGCGTATTCTATCGCTTATTAAAATTAGCTTTGCTTTTCCTCGTTGCAACTGTGACTGTTGAAATATGTTTTTCTAAAATAAAGCTTCCGAAGACACAATTGCGGAATCAAATGAGAGATTATTATTTGAATAATTGTTTTGGTTTCTTCTATAGAGAAATATGGCACTTGACAATGTTACGATTGAAGTTATACAATTAATGTTTCCATCTTCTAGGTGAATGTCGAGGACAACTATGAGGTGTAATTTTTTATACTAGATATGTAACTACTCTCAAATTTATATTAGATGTGAAACTAACACTAGATGTAATGTAATATTTTTTCTAATATTCTTTGTTATACTAAACGTAAAATTACTCTTAAATTTATAATACAACCGGTCCAGTTTTCAAAATTTTATAAATTAATAAGCTCAAATTCATTTTAATGTTTTATGTTAATTAATATTATATAAGAATTCCTTTTGAGTTCTTTTTCTTACTTGAACTACTTCCAGGATCCGTCCTTGGGACGGAAGGTTAAGATACCTGGAATGACCCGATTGTACAAAATTGTGAATGAAGAAGAAGGTGCTGGGTCAGATTCAGGATTTTGAACTCAATTCCTGAGATTCGGATTTTGAATTCCTCTATCTTGATAATCATTGTCTATTTATGAGTGGCCGAAATCTTGTTGACAAGGTGAGAAATTTCATTCAGACCAAAAAAAAGTAGTTAAACTCTGCCCAGTTATCCTCCATCAGTTCTATTATAATTTTTGGTTGATTATGTTTTGTATCTTAATTTACAGGCCAAGGCATGGATAGAGGTTGGTTTTTGTGCAAATATCTCATAGCTGCAGATTATCTAATTAATATGAAGTTTTAATCTTATCTGAATTAATGTGTAGGTGGGTGCAGTAGCAGATAGGGAGGATTACGATGTCACATTAGTCAAGGTTCTCGGTCCTGAAAGACAGATAGTGAAAGCATGTTCAGCCATGCGTGAAACCATTACGATGGTACTATTTTAAATCATGTATTTTTTATTTTATAATTTTCATGATGAAATAAACCGGCTATTAACTTAAAGTCTCTTTATAGCCAAATGATGACATGGATGAACCTTGCGCTGAGAATATGGTTCCCCGTTGATGAGGAACCACCGGTGATTCTCCCCTACTTGGACAGTGATGTCGGACGAAGAACCACCAGTAATTAGTCCAGAAATGCAAATCCAAACACACACCCAGATACGAAAACTCATAGTGATGACTTTAGTTGTTAGTTGTTAAACATGCTCATAAAATGCCTAAAAGACTTTAACGCCATAAAAGTATTTTTTTCATGAGTTAAACGTCTAAGGCCCTTCTGTATTGATGAACATGCTAGACTCAATATCATACATCTCCTAAAATCTTGTTATCCTTATACATTTGGGACAACTTCAAAGTACAAATTCGACATGGTTGACTATTAGAAGTCAAAGTCAGTCTATATAAAAACCTGTTTATAATACTTCTCTAGCATTAATCATTTATGATTAATTTCTCTCATATATCGTCATCTGATCTCGTTTCAAAATTCACTTTTGTGGTGTATGAAACCAGATTTCAGGTGCAAAGGTTATAGTACATGAAACTCGTTTAGAATTGACCGACCACACTATTGTCATATCCAGTACTCCTGATCAAACCCAGTCGGCTCAAAGCCTCCTACAAGCATTCATACTCATAGACTAGCATTGATGAATTCTACAAGTTTTTTAAGTAACCAAAGATTTTGTCTGATGCTGCAGTAATTATTAGTTACAGTCATTGACCTTGCAGCAAAGAGAAAGCAAACAAGATTGTAAGAGTAATACTTTGAAGGTCTATTGTTTAGTATTAACTCTTTAATTATTCCTTTTGTGGGTTCTGAAAATAGCTAGTTTTAGGAGTCAGATTCTGGAAAGTATGATATCAAAGTGGCTCTTGACGTGGATCGTATCAATCATCGTGAAGCAAAATATTACTCAAACGAGTATAGATGGTATAATACCGAATAGCATATTACCGAAGTCAATGATCACACAATAGCATATTACCGAACTCAGACGGTTTTTCAATAGCGGTGAACAATGGAGTTGGCTAGCTTTCATGATTCCCCAGTCAGAGAATCACTGGTCATGAAGATGAACTTGCCAAGGTCAAAAGCCTCGGAACTTTGCTTGAACGTAGCCAGGTACCTACTAACATAATCAGCAACATTCCTAAGTTGAAACCAGAGTTGAACTCACTGATCAATATCAGGCAGCATGTTCAGTGAGAGCAAAAACAGAAGCAAATCACATGCGAAATATATCAAAAACACTGAAGAAAACCATGACCATTTTACAAGAACCCAATAAAGTGCAAATCTGTACATTAGCCTTCCAAACATTTTACATGAACACTACAAATTGTTGCAGGTTTATGACTTCTTCAGAAGAGAAGTGGAGGAAAAAAAATGTGGAAATCAAGACACTAAAAGACTGAACTGCTCCAGTTCTCTCAACTGGAGCTCAGGAAAACAATGCACTATAATGTAATAGAAAAGAATAAGAAGTCTATGGCTCCATAGTAACAATCTTCAGTACCTATTAGAGGACATCTTTAATGCACCCCGTAAAGACAACCATCTTGTGTGGTTTACTGATCAAGTGTCGGGTAAAGACCAAGAAGGGAACTTCGACTGTTTCCATTTGCCTCTACATTGCCATAAAAAGGTGCATGCAATTCTCCTGAATGAGAAGACTTAAATGATCTTTGATTCTTTGGAGAAGCGGTGTACGAGTCCATTGAACCACTAGTAGAAGGATACATCGATGAGGTTGGAAGCCCGTGCATTTTAGGGAGACCCGTTGTATCATTATTAGTCAAACTGTAACCCCTCTCCACTGTTTCTGCTTCCAGAGGTAGTTCATCAATTGTCTGTAAACAGGAACAAAAGAAAAATCAAATTAACCACTAGAACACGTAAAGACATAAACCATGCGTCAAAATGCCGAAAAATACCCGAAAAGCTTGCTGGAGAAGACGCAGCAATTCACGGGTGCGCTTTCTCTTTATAGAAATATCATCAGGTTCTTGCAACATTTGTTCAAACAAATCATCTCTGTCACACCCACGTGACCAACACAGCGTTAATTATCATAATCACAAAATTTTATGAAGAATAAGCAGCCAAAAAACTAAAGATCTACAATTCTGGATGGAATCAAGTCTAACAATGGAAACCAAGAAACGCAGATGAAAACAAATCTCAACCAATCCCTGGTTTACCTGTACAGTTTTTTAATGAAGATATTGTGCAACTCTCTTTTTGTATGGTTAACCTGATAATGGATAATAAAACTTATCATCATTAAAGTTATAACAAACAACTAAAATGTCACAGGGGAAAGGAGTGTTAATGTGTTATCAGTAGAAGAGAAGTCACAGTTACCAGGAAGTGCATGATAGCCTTGGGTACATAGTCCTCGATGTTCTTCCTGACAATATCATAATATGACCTCAACAATAACTTTGTGACGTTAATCTCAATAGCCTCTTGATCTGAATTGGTATCAGAGGGCCTCAAAACCGTTGGTGGCTGTAATGAAGGTCAAAAAAAGGAAAAAGAATATCAACTATATCCGACTCCTAGTCCGATCAATTTTATCAATAACTATCAAGACTATAAGCATACCTCCTTCAAGTGAATCAGTGAAGATGAATAATCCATATGATCTGTCGTATGGGCAGGTTCATCAAATGGCTTATTTGCAGGGTTCTCTTTGGTGGATATTCGACTATCTGACCCACCAAAAATTGATGAGATCCCCCAGCTTGTGCTTCCTGGAAAACCACAGCCATCAAAAGTTCACTACTCATCCTAAAATCAATCTCATGAAGCTTTTATGTAGTTTTATTTTATAGCAAGACCTTACCAGATGTCTGTTTCTCAATCTCGCCAGCATGCCGAGAACCAGATTGATTATGCTGCAAAGTTAAAATCATTAATATATAAGACAGCAACAAGACACGAGAAGTATTTGCTTTGCATGAAGGTCCAGGAATTTGAACGGTGGAAAAGTTCAGCCAAATTTCCTTGTCATCTCCACAATTTGCATCCATTATATTTATCTACTCATCATACTATACAAATGGGGCTCACAAACTGAGTGGAGTTTCATTTTATCAAAATAATAGCTTGATATTATGCCCCAAGGCATAACCTTGCTTAAAACAACATTAACTAAGAAAACATACATAGCCGACTTACCAAAAAACAGCAATTACAACTTTTAAAAAGAATGAGTAAAGGGAAGCGGTAATTTCAACCTGGTCACCTAAAAAACAGTTGAATTGCGGTTATATTTGACCTCTAACACATCAAATGTGTATTGAGTCATTGAGTGAACTTCAAAGGCTTCGTTAAAAATGGTACCATCGATTAGGAAAGAATTAGAAAGAAACTTAAAGTGTATATTAATGCTTACAATCTCTTAAATTGATTTAGTATTTTAATGATATTAGTTTACGCCAAAAGAGAAGGAAAACAATTTGCCTGCACGTCAAGCCGAATCATGTTCACCTGTTACACAGGCTACCCATTTTACCACATCTATAAAAGACCCTAAAAGCATACAGGATTTCCAAAAAAAATAAAAAATGTGCACAACATTGAAACAACCTGCTCTGTAACTATTCCGTTGCCTGATCGGCCAAGAAACGCCCGTGACTTGATAGCTCTTTCAGATTGTGGTGCTTTGTCAGGCTCAGAAGTATCCTGACCAACCGAAACAAAATGGAACTGATAGTTAGAAAAGACATCAGCAAATGAGCAAATAAGCAAAACTAGCATCACATGAATTATAGTTACACCTTTTGCCTTGGAATCGTTGTTGCAGCCCTAGAAGACTTGACTTGCTGCATTGCTAATTCCACAGCTTTACTCCCACCAATAAAATTTGGGTGTGAAGTGTTTATATAGTCCATCTGCAAAAATATCCAATAAAAGGAGAGATGAGTCATCTTTTGCACGACATGAGCTAGGTGGTAACAACAATGATATACCTCCATTTCAACGATGTGCCCAATCATGGTCTCGGAAGGTTGAAGACCATCCCGTAAAAAGTTCCCGATAACGTCGTCCATTCGCTTCCTGAGAACAGGGAACCTCTGTAGCTCATTAACCATACACCGGTGGCTCATCTGAGAAACGGGGATAAAACTGAAATCAGGATCCAGATGCAGTATATGTCATAATGACACGGATAGGTTATGATTAAACCCGACCTTTATTAACTCGTCATAAATAAATCTAGCACACTGAACACTAGGATCTAACAAACGAGCAATCTGTCTTCTGATAAGAACTTCAAAAGGAACCTTCAAATGCAACAAACATCAAAATTAAAAGCATTAATATCAAGCGTATGCAAATACGAAAGTCACAAAAGATAGAAAAAACTGTCAAAGTCAGAATAAGACCTACTTCTGGAACAAATAATGCAGATCTAGGGCCAGTTGCATTCTGTATGGCAGTTCGGATGTCATCATCAGTCAGGTCCTCACATGGATCAACTTCCTGCAACAGGAATCCAATCTCATAAGCTTTGAAAGATAGAAAATGGATATGCTGATCAACTTCAATTAAAATCATCCAGAATAGAGATTATAATTAAAAATGTGGAGCCAAACAGATTCACGCATAATAGGACAAAGCATGCCTAACAATTAAACTAGTCCACAAGAAATTGAGGAAGAAATGATTTAATAGATATACTAATAACACACCTCCAAACTCTTTACAAATATGGACTGGAAAATATAGTGTATTCTTGCTCCTCCAGACAACTCAGATGTTGACATCTCTTCATTCTTTCCCTCAATCATCGAAGAAAAGGCTGTTTAATGAAATCAACAGATCATCTATTGGATCAATTATCAGAAACCTTAACAAATACATAAAGTTGGCTCCCATTATTATTGACAAAAATCATAGGCAGGAAAAGTCATCCAACCTTCTGAATACTTGGAAAGAATATTTAGGAGAAGTGCTCCCATGCCAGCCTACAAATTATTAAGAAATTTTTTTTAGAACGAAACCTAGCAGAATTCACTATCACGACTATTCATAAGATATACAAGCACTCGTAGTACAGACATGTTAGACACCATATGCGGTTTGTTTTTTTTTTATCATGATACGCAAAATCAATGTTGCAAGTCTCGATGAGCAATCTCTAAGTTGACAGAAAGAAAGGTCATGTGCTTCTAACGTACATAATTGATATTACTAGTATAGAGCTTCTTCCACTGTTGTGAAGGATACAGATGATTCAGCCCATGATAAGCACTCATTCTGGGTAACGATAGAAACAAGTGACCAACTCACTTCCATTTGCAACAGATAATTTAACATACTATAAAGTTACTACACAAGATCAGTCAACAAACTCGAAAAAGGTCAGGATTCAATAACAGAAGACTTCCATTGGGTACCTTTGACTCCGTGATCTCTCCATAACTAGCATGCTCCTTCGCCACAGAAACTAGTGATGCACTTACGCGTGACTTCAACCCTGGTAGGATGGTTTTGATATGCTGTACCAGAATCTGCAAATAAGAAGAAACAAATGAATCTGACACTTTATGTTAACACATATCACCTTTGATATGGATGAAAGAAATGCAAAATACCTGGTTCAACTTCTTTGCCAATTGAGGCACTCCGCAACGATCAGCAAGCTCATTATAAACCTACACTACAGCTAGTTAAATCAACTGAATAAACCATAACAGTTAAAATTGTTAATTCAAGAACACAGTTTCATACCGGGCGACTGCGAAAGAACTTCTCCTCAGCCAAAAGTGCATCTTTAATGGTCCGGTTTAGCGAGATATCCTAAGTAAGAATATCGTTCATCACATGAAATTAAATGACAAAAAAAACAACCACAGCTGTTGTGCCCTAAGATGTTAGCGCTCTTCATACGTTGGTAACAAAAGATGGCCAATCTTCCATTAAACCAAAAGACAAAATAGAAGAAAACAGTTAGAATTTGATTTGAGTGTTAAGAAAGTGACGAAATTACCTCTTGGCAACGATTTACAACACCCACATAACCAAGTCTGAGGGGGATTACTTTTCCTAGCAAAAAATTGCGAGCATCCGTACCTCTGTCCATAATGTCCAACTAAAGCAGTGAATAGATTAACCAATGTCAAAAATGGACAATACTAGATGATAGCAAAAAATACAAAATTGAGCAATTGGATCTTATGTATATTGCACCTTTGTTATCACACCAATTGTTCGGTAACCTGACAGTGTAAGGAGGAAAATATCATATTAGAAAGATGGTCTCAAACAAGAAACTACTCAACTGAAATCATGGTAAACGGCATCAGCAAATACCATCTGGATCAGCATTTCCAGCTATCTGAAGCGCATCTGAGTTTGCAAGATCAGCATTTGCTGGTGTCACAGCAAGTATTAAACAACTGGGAAGCTTAATGTATGACATTATCATTGTTCTAATACGAGCTTCAATATCAGAAGGCTGATCACCAACGGGAACTTTTGTTATGCCCGGCAAATCAACTAAGGTTATGTCAAGAACATTAGGTGAAAAAATCTTCAATCTGATCTGCTTGTCAGAGACACCCTTGTTTCCTCCTGCTTCCCTGTCAGTCTCAGCCTAGCATTTCCAGATTATCAATATATGAAATCGGCTATCATATTTATTGTAAGAAAAATTAAAATTGCTTAATGCTTAATATTTCTATTAAAGGACCCATGGTCATCAAGCTTGTACTGGATCACATTAAATTAGTTTCTTAATAGCTTAAGAGAATGCAAATGACATCTGAGGAACATCTTTCTTAACTTTCTTTTCCCATGTTAAACATTGATGCAAATAAAATACGCAGCTTACATAAATGAGTAGTGTAGACTTGCCTATAAGAAGATAAAAATTAATGAACAGCACTTTCTGCCATCCATTCAATCTAACTGTCTTACATCAGGTCAATGCTTATTCTCAAGATCTACATGACTCTGAAAAAGGCTGAGATCGTACTACTGCAAACTGCAAAGTATGCATGATTCATCACACAGTGACAGTGTGTCATTCTAATAATGTAGTATGTATAAACATGGCAAGTGCGTTTGATCACATCTGATAGTAGATAATAAGGCCATCAAGTCATCCACTATCTCTGCCACATAATTCCCAAAGCTTAAGACTCGTTAGCAAAGATCCTATGACAGCAAGAAATCCTCACTCTATTATGATTATGTATGCCTAATCTAGTGATTGCCAACTAGAACTTCTTTGATCTTACTACTTTATAACTCCAAACCTACATCTACTTCAAATGTACGTCTATATCATTACAAACTTCACATGATTCAGTCTCTAGTACAACAAATAAGGCATTGCTTGAGACGTACCATTCATGTTCTACTACAGTTCATATATGTACACTTCATTAAATACAAAATTAATATAAATTATTTCATAGAAGCTACAATATTAGATAAAACTATACATAACACCGTTCAATAATAAAAAACTAATAACAAAATCAAATAATATATATCTATACCTGTATTTCTCTGCGAATTTCATTGAAATCATGAAACCGCTTCCCCGGAAGATGCAAAAACTCTCCATACTCTTCATCCGTACCATCAGGTTTCCGTTTAATCTGAAGAAGCTGAAGCACAAGCGGGCGTCGAGTACAGATATCAGAACCTCTAGGTAAAAAATCACGGCCAACAAGCGCTTCAAGTACACTTGATTTACCACTACTCTGACTACCTACAACAGCAACCTGAGGTAGCTCGATTGTAGATGAGCTTCCTAATTGAGCAAATATGTCTTGTAATTTGTTCACGACCGGAATGACGTTGTGACCTAACGACGCGGCGTTGTCTTTAGTGTTCGTTGGAGGTGTGGATGGAACTACAGGTTCGTCCGCCATTAGAATTGATTTAGAGATGAGATCGACTGAATTAAAATTGAGATCGGAGAGTGTTATGAAACCCTAGATATTTGGGGAATTTGAATAAGGGTTTATAGAGACGTGTGGGGGCGTTTTGAATTGGTTCCAAGCAAAATAGAGGAGAGATGTTCGAAAGTCAAGATTTGATTCTTTTTCTTTTTCAACAAGAAAGTCAAATATTTAGCCAGGGCGTTTATGGTTCGGGTCTTCACGATTAAACCCTTGAACTAAAACAGGTCGGTTAGTTTCGTACATTGGTTCGATTATCTAATCTCTATATATCGATATCGCGATACCCCGAACCGAATCGAACCAAATCAAAAATCAAACCAAGCTAACGTTAATAATATCACTATATATTATCTTTATCTGTATTTGTTACATAAAAGAATTTGATCGACATCTCAAAAATGGGTCAACACATCACCTATCCCCTATATAACTATAATACTAAATAACACTCTATTAAACAATATAAGGAAATCATCACAAACATGTTACATGTTTTCAAAACAAAGAAAAACTCGTTAATTATTTTATCAATATTTTACATCATTATTACTACTATAACCTCTCACAGCACGAGCCACCAAGACACCATCTTACCAAATCATTCGGATCCGATGCTAGTCATAATCAATAGGAATGGCATCTCCGACCTTTTGTCTTTCATATTTCCGCTTTAAATCAATAAAGAGAGTGAAGTGTATCTCAAAATAAATGTAATAAACAAGTTCTATAATATTCAAACACTTTCGCGTTTAGCTAATGAATCCTTTTGTCTTGGGATGTAGTAGCATTTTGAATATGTTTTATAATGTTGAAACTGATGATAGTTAGTAGCACTGGTATAAAACAATCAACTACTCACTACTTATTACTATATGTAACACGAGATTGATTATGGTTCTGTGTTGTTTGCTTACTTTTTGGGTTTAAATCTAGTATCGACTCACTAGAAACTTTATTAAATGGTTCAAGTCTTATTAACAATGATCACCCCCATTAAAATTCAATGCAATCTTCTTGTACCTTACAATTTATGTTGTTTGTCATGTGGATATGTGTGGTTACATAGGTGTCATTTGCCAATAGAATTCAAGGCAATCTTACATTATTTATATTTTCTTCCATTTTTCATTTAATTTAAGTGAACATAAAAGCAAAACAAAAGAAAAAAGAAAAGGAAAATGAAAATGAAATAAAACGAAAAACGAGTTCAATGAATATTTACATTCCATCGATAGTTTTCTTTCAATGGACTTTATGAATACATAATTGATTGATTTAATTATAAATCACAGCTTCCCCTTAAGAAAGCTAGTGCATAGCTTTTTCCATGCCTCCCTGTCTGGATCTCGTTCAGCGATGCTAGTTCTCCCATTTACAGCATTCCGCTCCTAATAACAAAAATTGCTAACATTAAATTTCATATATGATTCATTTCATGCACCAAACAAATTAATTTGTGTGTATTATAGATCAAAATGTTATGTTATAATAGGCCCCATTTTCATAGCACTGAGCGTGAATGAAATTGATACAACCTTGATTGATCTAATGTAGCATCCTTAAAGTAATCTTTAAGCTTTCTACACGTGTACGAATGCACATTTGTCCTTCCACAAATTTGATTGATTTAATGTTGAGATGACCCCATAAACCACTTTATACAGAGCAGTATGTCTTATCTTGTTTAACTTTATAATTTTTGGTGAAATATGTGGAGGGAGTTAAATGGGTTGATGACTTGAAATCACCCTAAAACATTTGAGATTGGTCAGTCCCGACCCGATCTAATCAATTTTAAAATTTAATATAAATTACACATTGCAGTACCTCAATATAACTTCGTTGTAGAAGGCGATCAATAAGTTGCAAAAGAATATCCTTGGTGTACTCGGGGTGGCCTTGAATACCCATGATGTGATTACCGCACCTAAACATCTCAACCGTAGTCTTATCCGACGATGCCAACACTTCTACCCTTGATGGAAGTTCCAGAACCTATTTTCATACCATGTTTCAAAAACATTTACTTTATCTAACAAAAAGAGGGTGATATTTAAGTCGATCAGTAACTTTTAAGAAATGTAAAATGTACCTCATCACGATGACATTCAATCAATGATAACCGAGATGGCAATTTCAAATTAGCCAATGTCTTTGTGGATGTCGACAAATTGATGGTCCGAATTCCTATATCCCATCCTGATGTTGCACGAGCTACTTTTCCTCCAAGCGCGCGTGCTAATACCTAATAATGTTTTCACATCCGTTATTCAATGTACATTTTGTAAAAACCAACATTTTGTAAGCATATACATTACTAAAAACCAAAACGAACTATAAAAAGTTTAAAATTCCTACTAGTATCCTTATGATATGTATTGTTTTTGAATGTGATCACATAATGTTAAGGTGTCATTATTTAAGTGATGCAACTTACACTTTAGCAACTAGCATGAAACAAATTAGACAATGGTGGTGGTCTTATTCTTGGATGTTTGGTGGTGGACATTAGCCATGTGTCATGTGGACTTAGCTTTTTGTGAGGAATTGAATAATTCAAGAATCTTTTATCCAAACAAATTAAAAAATATTAAAAAACATGAAGACTCAATAAATTTTTGTTAGCACTTGCATTATTTCTTGGGTAACTTAAATTAGGCATAGCAAACATGCTTTTACACCAAATTCACAAATAAAAAATAAATAAATAAACAATAAATATATAAAATAATAATAAAATAAAAAGGATCGGATACAAGAACAATATGTGGTGAAAATTGGCCAACTTTTTATAAGGTGTATTGGAAACCACTTACTTTTAAAGTTATAAAAAGGTCCTATATGGCTATATGGTTGCACTAACGTTACGTGACAGGACCATTTCATGACCTACAAATTCATTTCATTTTTCAATTATTTCATAATTTGCATACAAAGTACATTGCGTGTGTGTCAATATATTGTCATAATCCAATTTCCTTATCTGTATTCATCTGTCTTTACCAAAAGATAGTACAAAATTACACGCCAATAAAATAAAAGTCATTATTATCGCAAAAGACCTTAAATAACGGCATGTATAAATGATGAGAAAATGGTTTGTGTAAATGTACTCGTACCTTTTAAGTTTTAACCCTCGAATCATGGCCAAATTCATGACTACTTTTTACCTTAACAAATAATTATAAACTATTACACCCTAACGATTGGTCCATTGCAAATAGCCGATTACGCCTAATAAAATAACGAAAAAATCATCCAAATGAGCAATACGTGAAAGTTAAAATGGTAAAATTCATACATTTTTGATATTTTAAATGACAAAATGAAACCAACGAAGTATAATGACTAAAATTGAACGAACTGAATTTATTACTCCTATGATGTTTTTTATATATTTTTTTTCTAGTAAACAAAGATTTAACAAACTTTAACGTTTTCTTTTTCAATTGTCATTCTAATATTAACATTTTTAACGAAACAGTAACAAAAAATGATCGCGTTGAACTCCTTGACTTTTTGTTTATTCAAACTTTAGTGGCAAAACTAAGTAGAACTTAAGTAAAAGGACTAAACGTGCCATTTCTCAAATACAGCAAAACAACCGTGTAAAAGACAGCTGCACACTTGTACATCAGATCAGAATTTTAAGATAAAATAAAAATTATATATTAGTACTAGTTAACACTTGTAAGAAACAAATCAGCAAAACAGTAAATTACCTGATGACCGAAGCAAATGCCAAGTACTTTTTTATTCAACGAATCCAATTTCTTCAACAAAATTAAAAGTTTACAGATCCAAGCATCGTTACCATGCGCATCACTACAACTACCGGTTATCACAAAACCATCGTAAACTTCGATCTCATCATCCGTAGGAAACTGACCGTTACAAACACGAAAAACATCCCAAATTTCGCCTTCTTCCGCCAACATTTTAATAAAAACACCAAAGTATCCCCCGTATTTCTTCTTCACGTAATCCGAGTCTTCTGCGCATAAAAGAACAGCAAATCGCTTTATTTCTTTTACTTCTTCCATATAAAATGAACGTATAATTGTTACGCAATTGAAACGATTATAATATGTGTGGATTTTTTTGCTGTTTAGGATTGAGGTGGATTATAGTGAGAGAAATTAACGGGGTTGATTGATCGTCGGAATGAATGTGATTAATTTTTTCGCTACAATACAATGTATATATAAGATGTTTATGTATATGTTTATACAGGGGAGGATTCATTTTTGGAGTTTTACTTTTATGCCCCTGATTGTTTTGTAATTTACTTAACAGTCCTTTTGTATATTTGTTAATGCTTGGTGCATAATTTACAAAAGATTATGAGAGTTTAGCTTTATATTTTTTGTAAAGTTTAAGCCTTTTGTATTAGTTGGTTACAAAATTTTACTAGTTTATTGAATTGATGTTGTTTTTGTAGATGTATTTGATTTTTGAAACTTTTTTTTGCGCAAATACGTAGTAATTAATTGTATTTTTCTTAATTGTTCTTTTACCATTTTATATATTTTAGCTATAGATATAATTATAGGTAGTGAAATAGGTGGATGGGTCGGTTTGAAAAATTGGGTTAAAGTGAATTTGGGTCACAGAAGGTACGGGTTAGAACGGGTTCAGGTCAAAACGGACTTACATAAATAAAATATTTCGTGACTTAATTTTTAATTTTGATTTGAATTTATTAGGTTATGTATCTCAATTAACTTCAAAAATAAAATAAAATAAAATAAAATAAAATTACAAAAGAATATGAATATTATGTGTTAAAAATAATAAAATTTGTAAAATAATATGTAAAATTTATAAAAAATCAATATTATTTTTAATTATTTGTATTTGTTATTGTTTAAGTATTTTATAATTATTATTATAATGGTATAGTATTAGTGCATTGTATAGTTTACTGTTTGAAAATAATGAAATTTTAGTTTCATCCACTTATTCATTCATTCTACTCAAAGTGAGAAAGATAGATACTCAGTATGACTCGTTCAAAAATAAAAAGAAATTTAGTACAACTCAATATTCATACAAAATAGTCTATTAAAACTCATATTTAAAAATTTAAACTAAAATTGCCAACTTTAGATACAACAATAATTACATTACCCAATAATAATTGTATAAGAATAAGAGATAAAGTCTTCTAACTTTAAATAACAATGTCAACTTTCAGTTACAATTTTCAACTTTGTCAAATATGCTTATTTATTTTAAAAAGGCTAACATTACAGCAAAAAAAAAAAAAAAAAACAAATTTACATAGTATGTTCTAATTAATTACTTTATGAGTCTTATTTTATTATCTATATTACTATTTTTTTTAATAATCTACTCATTTAAAAAAATAAGTAAAATTATTAAACTCTCACATCTACTGTTATTTATTACTTTTATAATAATTAATTTTTTATATATTCTAAATAGAACCTACTTTTATATAAGGTCATAACGGATATTTACATACTATATCTTAATTTTTTTGCTAAAAAATTTATATATTTAGGAGGAAGAGAGTACAAGACAAAGAAAAATGAGAAAAATATAAAATCCCTTCTTGCAAGTTACAAATGGTCCATCATACATCAAGTAATTTTGTAACATATATTCCTCTTACATATTTTGTAGATGCTGCCACGAGTCATAGAGCTGCAACAGGTGGTCCAATTGCAGTTGGCAGTTGGCACCGAGTGCAGGCTATATGTCACGTTTATTTTCTAGATATATAAGTTAAATGCTATTTAAAAATTATTGAATTTGTGACTTTTGTACATATAACGGTACCATAATCGTGGGAAAAAGATCTTGACGAATGCACACTCTTTAACGATGGTCTTTATTTAAAGAAAACGTAGATGTGAATTAGCGACATTCAATGAATCTAGACATGATTATTGTGACGTTTAGATATGCAATTATTTTTGCGGGTTTGATTTTGACATATGCCTTTAGTTTTCATTAAAACTAGTTTTTTTGGACATCTAATTGTTTTTATACATTTGTTGTTTTACTTACCAATTAACGATTTCTAAAATTCGTTACACGTACAATTCGTGACTATTGCAATGACAATCTATCATGGTATTGGTCACCGTGGTATATAGAAACTGTTTGATCATATCCAATGCTCTCATACTTAGCATCATACGTAATCTTATCTAGTATGATATGTAGTTAATTAAGGAGAATTTCAAACGATATTATTTTACCTAGTTTAACACCGCACGTTTAAAGTATATGACATGATCATCATGTCAACGACTCTAAACGTAGATGTATTACTTTGACGATTAATTTTGCACCTTAAGCAATCATTGTCACAAATATGCAATGTTTACATTATTTAGATTATAAGCAACTGTTGATTGTTATATCAACTATTACGAGGAACATAGTTGAGAAAATGTCCAAATAAATTAGGGATACAACGAATTTTAGTTGGATTAGATTGATACATTGAACCGTAAGAACTTTGTTATATTTGTAATTTTATTTAATTTCAAAATGATGATACCAAAGACAACGAACATAACATGTACACTAATATCATACTATATAAAGTGACGAATGTACATTGACATCACTTGAAATGGCTATATACCATAAATCACCTACTATCTTTATCCCAATTAAAAATGTTTTACCTAATTATTTTTATATGTCTCAACAAGGTTTTAAATATTTTTAGTTAAATTTGTCTTAAATATAAAAGTAACTTCGATATTTTATCAAAGTTTATAAATTCAATATTTTTTCTTAGTACATATTTTTTTTAAGACGGAAGAAGTATTAAATACCAAGCAAACATCACTTGAACCATTACCATCATGTATGCATTTATATGTAAACCTCATTCATTGATCGTAGTTGCTATATGAAGAAAAAATAGATGTCAATCGATTGCTATGGGGGTACATGCTTATCATTAAGTGTATTCGTTAATAAATAAGCAGATAAGTAGTTTTGTGAAGAGTGTTTATTTTTTTCTTATTGTTAAAAGTATACTTCAAATTATCAATCTTAATCATGTTCATTCTTGATTCTTATTTGTGGGTCTAGGCTGTTTCAGGTTGATGATTTAAAGTTGTTGAAGTCGAAGTCTTTATCGTATTTTCTCAGTTTAGAGGATTAAAACTGTAAATTTCTCACTATGTAGGTTATAGACTAAAGCCTTACGAGTCTGTAGAATACATACTGAAATCATGTAAGTATGGATGGTACAGATTAAAACTTTCTCAAACTGCAGTGTCCAGAGTGACAAATTCCAAAAAGTAAAGCTATATTTATGTGTGTATATTAGAATACAATCAATTAATTTTGTTGTATCATTTTAGTATGTAGTTCGTGATCATCTGTATTTTAAGTATTATTTGTTATTGTTATTAATCATCTTGATCAATTCTTGTATATGTTGAGTGATGAGATCATCACCTATTGGTTATTGAACTTGAGGGTTTTGAATACATAGTGAGGTTTTTGTTTTGTTTTTGGGTTGAAAACCTGATTTTATTTTATTTCTTTGATTCGGAAGTTATTTAAGTAATTTTGTGTATAATTTGCTATTCTTTGATTAAATATGATCTACAATCACAATTTGTTTATTTATATACTACAAAAATAAGTAAAATGAAAATAAGGAGGAGAAATAAGCGATTTCAAACTCCCTAACAAAATACAAATGAATGATGAACCGATTCACGATGAAGCCAAGATCTTAGCAATGAAACAGCCCATTGAGCACATTGAGAACTACAACTTCTCAATTTGGACTGAATCATTGGCTCAACAACAGACAAATAAAAAATAAAAAATTGAGCCAGCTTATACCTTAACATATTAAACAATTAAAAAGACTACATAGATTAGCATATCTAACAAATAAGTAAAATAGTTTATTTTCTATTTATATGATATGACAAGGGAAATGAAAATTTGTCATTAAGGGACATGATTAATATATTGTGATCACACCATAGATTTTGTATGTTTTTTCAAATGTTGATTAAAATACAATTATATTTATACATATGTGAAATAGCCTTAAAATAAGTCTCATATGGCAGATAACACTAGGCGCATATGGAGCAGGGTATTTTTTTTCTTACCGTTCCTAGTCGAGAACGTCGATTTTCCGCCATTAACCCACACCCGACAGCTTTCTGAAAGCCATTCCAGACAGCCTTCTCGATTGGCGTTCGTCGCGCGACACCGTTTGAAACTTAATTATTTTATTTTATTTGATTGAATTCAACGGCTACTTTTATAATTAAAAATATATAGTTTAAATTTGACCATTTTATGACCGTTATTTTAAACCTTATTTTCAACTTATAAATATCACACTTCAAATACAATCCAAAACACATCAAAATACTTATTCTCATTTTCAAATACACTTCAAAAACTCTATAATTCAATGTAATTCACAATAATGTATTCCGAGGCGATTACAAAATGCCCGAATGCACGGAAAAGTCAATACGCATGAGGCGATCACAAGTATTCGACGATTACACTTGAAGTCTTTGTCTCATATGACATTTGAATTTGACATGCATACTTTTAAAGTTGAAGAATCAAACAACGAAAAAACAATTTTACCATTCCTTATGCTTTTAGGAAACATTGGGAACCTTATCTTGATATTACTCGGTGTCTCATGTTAACATATGTGAATCTGAAGAGTATTAACTATTAAGAAATATATATAATCGCTTGTTTTATTTGCAACCAAATAATAATAATTATTATATAACTATATTAGTAAAGTAATTTAATTAAGTTCTAATTCAATTAAGATCTATAAGTTAGGTGGCAAGAAACACATGTTATTCTATCTCGTGATGGAAATTAGATAATGTTTAATAATAGAGTTCATTTAATAGATTAATTTTAAAATTATTTAGACCACTTTTGAAGTGGATCTCGTGGTGAGTTTCTCCGCCGAGCACGGATGAGCATAGACAGTATGCAAATCATGCTCGCTATTCGTCTATGTGGATTTCATGAAACGAGCACGAAATTTTGTGAGCCTTACTTATTTTTTATTCTTTTCTCCTTTTTTTATTAAAAAAAAGTAACTGTTTATAACAATAATTTCTAACGAATATATCTGTTAAAAGAAATAAAAAATGTCATAGGCCAACGGTAATAAAATATATATATATTATTTTTTTATTGAAAAATCTATTTTATATATATATATACACAACAACCAATTCATACAATTGACACTAAATGGATGCAATTAATCATATTAATCGTACTTTTGATGATTATTTAAAAGACAATGAACTTATAAATTTTTTTACAACGATACGTTGAGGAAGAAAAAGAACATATCGGAGTCGCAGTTCACACTCGCAATAAAGACCTTGTAACTACATACAAAGGGATCATGAAGGTTCCAGGCAACATTTGATGGAAGACTACTTTTCCAATAATCCGAAATATTTGCATAACATGCTTAAAAGATGTCTTCGAATGTGTTTGCTGGAGTACTACTTTGTACACTTGTGTGACATTGCACAACATAATTCAAAAAGATAATGGATTCGCAATAAGTCCATTTGAGGAAAAGTTTCTCGCTGATCCGGCTAATTTGGTCCGAGACGGATTTAGAGAAAGGGTCACGACGCGTGAAGTAAAAGTAAAAGAAATATGCGATAAAGCGGTGCACGACAAGTTAGGAAGGATCTCACTGGACACATTGAACGCTCCTGCACAACTTTTGAATTGTATAGACTTTTAGTTATTAAATATTTATTATTTATTGTAATATTTTTTCTATTAATGAGTAACTATTGTATTGTTAGTTTTATTTAATTTAATTAAATATAATTGTGTTCTTAAGAAAAATAAAAAATAAATAAAAAGTGGGTCTCAGTTGTTAGTCAGAGTAACTGTGAAAATTCCATTGTGATTAGTCGTGCTCATATGATACCCACGATTAACTACAACGAACCATCGCCACTACGAGTGGTCTTATGAAGCTACATTAAAAAAGTCTTGTAAACATACAACTTTCAGTTTATAGTCCTTTACTCCCTTTGAATTGTAGGGATCGAGCAACGATATTTGCAAAGGGTGTTTTTTTTATATCCTTCGCTTTATAGTCTTACGATAACTAAAATATATAGTTATTCATAAGTTGACGTACTAACAGTGCTGTATATCTATCATCTAGCGCGAGCAAGATAAAACATATTGTGAGAGCTTTAAAAGAATCGTCTTAAATGCGAAAGATTATAAAAGTAACCAATTGCACAACCATAAACATTATTGAAACAGCCTAAACATCTTAATTACAATTATTACAATTCACAACACAAAATTGATAAAAAGTAGCAAAATAATAATACCAATAAATATCAAAACATCAATAAACCTAAGCAACGATTAAACTACCTACTTATAGTAGTAGATTCAATCAATTTAATAATTGATTAAGTAAGTTACTTTGTATAGTTGAACAATTAAATACGACTCGAAACTTATGATATTAAATAGACGAGGATATTTAGCCTGTGCGTTGCGGCGATTTTTCAACTTACATTTTTGGATGATAATTATTATAGAAACATAGTTTTTTAATAACCATCCAAAAAACATAGATACAATGCAAGTCACAACAAGCCTTATCATTCATGAGTTCATAAACATGTAGCTAATATTACTAAATAACAACTCGAGCGAATGAACTAATGAAGAAGACAAAAATACATAAGCATACATATTTATATGCATACATGGACAATATTAACATACCATAGCTAGACTCAAATCATATTTGTGTTACACCACAAATTAAAAGTTTCTTACTCGATATAAAAAATAAATTTTCAGTAGCAAAATGATAGCAATAGTCCTTCAATCAATAAATGCGCCAAAAGTTTCTCCTACCATCACTATGTCAGATACAATAGGATTTAACAAATCTAATGAGTAGCTGTATCATATACGATTTACTACTGTAGACCCTTTAACTTTCAACACATCAGTGACATGCTCGAACCTCCCAACGTAATCTGGAAACAAATTTATAATAGTCATGTATATGTAAAAACATAAATGAAGTGATATACTAATAAATATGACTTAACTGTAAGTATCTAGCGGTTATCAATTGTTGAACATAGCGTATCATAGTCAAGGAACTTGAGGTAATAGGCAGGAAGGTGATCGTATCATAGTCAAGGAACTTGAGGTAATAGGCAGGAAAGCCATCACCGAGTATATGCTGAAACTTTCTGTTAGTTAAATTAACAGTCAGTTAGAGTGAAATATAGGTACACGACAATATTTACGTAAAGAGCATAAATGTTATAGTGAAAAAACTCACATTTTTATCAACGAAAATAAAGCAACATTCACTTTTTGGCCCAAAGGATATCCACTTCCTAATGATCTTGATTTCGACGGGTTCATCCCCATCTCCTGGGTTAAGGTTTGCTATCATTGTAGGTGCCATTTTGATGTATCTTCTTTTAAACAATAAGTAGAAGATTTGGCTTAGCAGTTTACTTAAATATTAACTCTTTTACAAACGTTACGCTCATTACAACATTAAGAAACAACATTCTATGTTACTAAACAAACATGAGACATAAAATAGTTTATGTAATATAATGCACAAATATGAGCTGAATTCGAATATCTTTGATTTCTTAAATAAAAAGTCGAAGAATTAGATCTTTTTGCTTGAATGAAAAACGATTAATAAATATATAGAGGCACATATTAAGAAGGGTACAACAAAAATCTTTAAAAATATCTCTAAAAGTAATAATTAAGATAATAATAGACAATATCTTCCGAGATACGATCATTTCTACATGTGTATGGAGGTAAAGGAGAATTAGGTTTTTTTTAAAAATGTGAGGTGTAGGGATGAAGAAGAGCATGAGGTACTCTTAAAGTCAAAGAATAATGAGTATGGAAGTTGAAGTATATGTTTTTAACCATGTCACACGTTAAAGCTAGGAAGGTATCTACCTATTTTACAAAAAGAAGCGCTAAATTACTGTGGAGTACCTTAGAATTTTACATGTCAGCTGTGAATAATCTCAGACTGTTCACTCAAAGAAAAATTTGCACGGGAGACCATGCTATATCTTACCCCCATACTTGTACAAATCTACAGTAGTAAAAAGTGGTGAAAGCTAAGAACAAGGTAATCAATCATAGCTTTGATGTTATCTATCTACTCCTTTCAATTTCCATTAGCAATCTGCTGTTTAAAGCTAGAGAAAAATAAAAATATTGCAAGCTTGTGGGTCTTTCTATATTCTGCCATAACCATAGGAAATGTGAGGTTAATAGGCTGGTTAACATTTTGATTTTGGGTTTTGATTACGATGATCCAACATATCTATTTTTCATACACGTTTAATGAGGCTGGTTAACATTTTGATTTTGGGTTTTGATTATGATGATCCAACTCTTCTCTGATTTTTTTAGAGATTATTCGTGTAAAATGTTGTTTGCAGATATTCATATGTCTCTGCATCCTTCAGGTTCTTCATGGACACCAAGGAATTATAATCGGGTATTTTTGCATATACATGTCGTAACCAAAGAGCATGAGTTGTGATTCTTTGTGGGAGTTTTTGCTAGATTTGAATCTTTTGTTTCTTTAGTTGCACCTCAAGTGTTTGATGTTCTGCCTCAGAGAAAATTAGTACAAATTATTGGACTTTGTTTTGTCTAACGCATATACTATTTGTGATTCTATTTCAAGTCCTAATAAATATAAATATTTCTTCAATTGATTATAAATGTGGATTAATTCATTTCCCAAGCTGTAAACTCTTGTAGTTTTGTGATTATTACAACTAATTGCTATCTTAGTATTGGAATTCATTATAGGCTTCTTTTATGATAGTGTTGATTAAGCTTCATTTCTTTCTAAAAGCATCAATCTGTATGCAGTGAATATTACCTTAATTAATGTTTGTTTGTGTTGCACTCATACTTAGTATTATATGTCATGTAGTTTGGGTATGTATGCTGCTTATTGCTTTTATCTCATTTTCATGCTATCCGCAACAATATGAAAAAATAAAATATCAAATATATCCAAAACATCATTTTTATTTTGGAACAGCTAATATGGTTACAAAAAATCATGGCATTCTGATCAATGGCCAGCCATTGCCAAGGTTTTTCTCATCTTAAATGTGCTGCCATTTTTGCTTTTTATATATATATATATATATATTTAATTCTAATATATTCTTAGACTTGTTCAGTTAATCATGCAAGATCTTTGTTAGTGATGTTTCGATAATGAAAAATGGAAATTCATGACTCATTAAAAATGATCTATAGATGTGATCAATTTGACACATTTTTCATTCTCGCAGGGCATTTTGCACATTTATGTGGGCATGTATCAGTTTCTTCAAATCATTGTATCATTTTGATAAACATGTATATTATTATTTATAGGTCTTCTTTGCATACAGTAGTGTGATAAGATATATTTCAATCAGCAAGAACATGTGTAGCAAATCTCAGACACAATGGAAAGACCATAAGGGGAGCTTTGCATACGATGGTGTATGCCTGTATGAGATCACTATGAGCATTTAGAACATGAAGCATTTAGAACATGATATAACAGGTGCAATATAGACTAAAGTTTTTATGTATCAAGTGTAACTTAGACTAACGTGCTTTAGTAGTTGATGTTTTGGGAATGTTGGGTTAATGCCATGAATGGTTTTGAATCCCATCCATATCATGAGATTTTTTAGTATTATAAACATCAGTTCAAACAAGGTTTATTAGTTCGATTGTCATTTTAGTGATAAATTGCTAAATTTTTTAAAAAAGTTGACATCAACAGTAGTGGGTTGTGCTATGCACAACTTTAAAGACTCCCTAATATATATATATATACCACCAAACCAAATAACAAATCTTAAAGAATATATGTACCACAAATATTTTATTTTATATAGATTAGAAAAAAAAATTATTCATCAACTATCCACTATTCCTTTAATAGTAGCATTTAGCTTCGGTAAATCTTAATATAAAGAATGGGCTCTTAATTTTCTCTTTTGTTGCTATGGGCTGTGTAAGAGGGCTAAGAATATTGCTGGGGGGCTGACTTAGATGGCGGCCCTTCCCCTTATTTAATGGGTTGGATCCGCCCAGAATAAAAACACACATACAAATATGAATTCGAACTAAGAACTGAAAACCTCAAATTTACACTCATTTGAGGAAAACTATATATAGTTGGAAAAATTAGAAATTATTTTCTACAACGAAGCGACCCTTTAATTATTAATTAATTATATTATATATATATATATTAATATTAATGGTCGCTCAGTTATGATGGATCAATGATACTTTGGGTGGAATTAAGCACCTGGAATTGAATTATTAGAAATTGACGTTTTTATGAAGACCAAACTTTCACACAATTTCATTATGATTAATTGATACCAAATATTTACAGTTTATACAGTACAATTATTACAACAACTCATAACGTACAATAATCAATTTACAGCATATTGTTGCTAGGTCACACCACGACAATAATTAAACATCATTTTATTGGATAAGAACCATCGATCGTGTCATTGGTTGATGACTAACGACCGGCTCCTCATTCGATCTCGAGCTGATGCCACAAATGGAGTATAGCACGAGCAGTGCTACCCGACCACAAAGCCACAAGTAGATTTGGCTTCGAAACTTCCTTCGATTCAAAATTCGGAGAATTTTCTAGACACAAATCAAGAGATTGAAGAGGAATGGGCGACTTATGAACAAGGCTGCTAGGAATCTTGTTATATAGATCTGAAAGTGGATCATCGACGTTATTAAGTGCACATAAAACTTCCCTTATGGAGGGTCGTTCATCCGGGTCAGGATGAACGCACCACAACCCAAGCGTTATCAATCCTTTCATTTGTTTTTCGTCATAGAACTCACCTAATTTTGAATCAACAGCTTTAAGTATTCGGTTCTTATCGTTTCTATACAATTCCCTAACCCAATTCACCAATGATCTTTGATTTTCTTGAGCATTAGGGTCAGTACATTTTCGTCCTGTTACGATCTCTAAAGCCACCACTCCATAACTATAAACATCTGATTGACGGCTAACTTTGCCGCTAGAAAAACATTCAGGAGCTAAGTAACCGAGTGTACCAGCTAGAATTGTGGTATCTGGTAACTTATCATGATCAACAAGTTTAGCTAATCCAAAGTCACCAAGTTTGGGATTGAACTCTGAATCTAACATTACATTACTTGATTTTATATCTCTATGCAATATACATTGCACACATTCTTCGTGTAAATATCGTAGTGCCATTGCTAAGCCTCTAGCAATATTATACCTGACGTTCCAAGGTAACGATGATTCAGATTTGAAAAGATGACCATCTAAGCTTCTATTTTCCATCAACTCGTAAACAACTAGGAGTTCACCTTCAATCTCGTGACACCAACCAATGAGTTGAACCAGATGTCTATGTCTTGCTTTACTTATGATCTCGACTTCTGCTTTGTACTCCTTGATCCCTTGTTTAGAAGTTGTGGATACTCTTTTGACCGCAACTTGAATGCCATTTTGTAAAACCCCTTTGTAAACTGCACCGAAACCTCCTTCCCCGAGCTTCTTTTCTTCGCTAAAGTTGTTCGTAGCTTGTAAAAGTTCCTTAAAAAGAAATGCTCGTGGATGGTAACTTGATTCCAAGGTTATTTCTGGATCCTTGCGAACAATTTGATTGACATGATCATTGTTTGGCTTCTTGTTCCAGAAATAAACACAAACATAAACCACGAAAAGCGCAACCAGCAAAGCAATTGCAGATTCAGCTCCAACCCAAACAATTTTCCATTTCTTCTTATCTTTTCTCCATCTTATCTGATCAACTAGTAAATTGGAGCTATTGAAAAACCACGACTTAATCAGTATGTTTTCCCTAAAGCTGCCTGTAGATGACAATGATCTAAAACCAAACACAACCCATTCTGGCAATTCCAATCTCAAATCAACTGCATAGTGAAGCTCAGATTGATTTGGAATAGTAGTGTCATTAAACAAGTCTATGACAGTAACAGTTAGGTTTTGTAAGGTATGATTATATACAATACTAACAACACGTTCTCTGTTGTTTGTAATGTTACCAAAAGAGTTTATGTTTATACCTACTTCGTTCCGATAGTTATCAAATACAACTGTAGCGAATTGACTTGATGCCATCACGTGTGCATTTGAAGCGTTAATGATCACCGGAAGCTCCAGAGTGCCTTTTGCAGTGTCAAGAGAACTGTTCCTAGCAAGAAAGAAAGAAATTCCATCACCATAGTCTGTTGCATCATTCGAGCTGATAGAAAAGGTGAAGTTCGTGGTAAAATCGACAATTTGACCCGAAATAGTGTCCCATAAATGGAGCGGTTTCGCATAGATGGCACGACCAACTGCATCTTGGCTCGGGACGTCTTCTTGGCTGGCAAGTTGGATGCCATCAGTGGAGATGTAAGTTCCGGGACCGTCGGTTAGTATGTCTTTGTTATGATTATGAGGGCTAATTTGAGCGATATCAAATACAAGGGAATTTGTTATGCGAGTAAAACATATTGTGATGATAACAATATAAACAAGAGTGAAGTTCATGTTCTTTTGCAAGAACAAAAGTGGAATTGTTCAAATTGAGTAGACAAAGAAGATACTAGTTCCAAGTTGTATACTAGCCACCAGCTACCCTGTACCAAGTGACCAACACTCCAAAAGTCTTTGAGTTAAATTATTTAAATATTTTTTGCTAGCTGATGCATGGGATGGTGGGACCATTCTTAAACTATCTGGGAAATGTTTACAAATATTTCTTTTTTAAGTTACAAAGAAGTGTTTACTAAAATTACAAATATTTTAGGGTATGTTTGGTGAACTAACTGAAGGCTGTAGCTGTAGCTGTAGGTTGTAGCTGTAGGCTATAGCTGTAGCTTTAGGTTTGGAGCTTTTCGCGAAAAGCTACTTCTAGTAGCTTTGGAAATTTGAGCTTTTCGTTGGATTCTAAAGCTACAGCTTGTACATGACAAACAAGACTTTTATTTTCATAGGAGCTTTTCGTTCAAAAATTAAAAGCTAAAGCTCCGAAAAGCTCCTAAAAGCTCCATGCCAAACATGCCCTTAATCTTGATGAGCGGCTCAAGTTTCGAAGAGGCGTACACCGAATTATCAAAATATCTTTTTATTTTGATAATGTATCTATTTTCTAGTCGTTTTATGCGAATTTTTAAAATGCTACAATATAATATTATCTAAGTTCTGATAATAGTATAATATCGATGGGAAATACTACATCTATTAAAAACTTACAAACAAACTCTCACAAAATGACATGATATAAGTGTTAGATCAATCAAAATATATCAAACTTTCTCTCTTTTACTTATCTCTCCTAATTTAATTGGTTAACATTATTTTGTAAATTATATTTTGTAAAATTTGTGTGGCTCTATCATTTCTCAATATCAATATATTCAATTTTCCTTGTCATATGATATTGTCTATTTAAAATAGTTTATTAAAAATTTGACATTGAAAGGTATTTTTTTACTAAAACAAAAATAACGAAAATGATTAACATTATTTTATATGTAACAAAATATCTTTAACCTTTTTAGCAATAAGAAATAGATTTATATTTTCAATCTAAATATATATAAAAAAAGAATCAGAACGATCTATAAAACTTAAAAATCAGCACATTTTTTTAAAAACATTAGCATATAGAAGCATATGATATATACTCACATATTTTTCTTCATATAACATGCAATACTTATAATTCACATTATGTTCATGTCACTAATGTGATGTTTTCTCATTCAATATCTTTTTATGCTACAATATTAACAAATATAATAAAAACAAAAAAGTTAGATTAAATTCATAGCTTATGACAGTTTTTAAAATAATTGTTCTTATTACTTCAGCCATATAATATATGATAGTATAGTATATAAGTGAAAAAGGTGTTAAAGAAATCAAATGTGAAAGCTTAGATGATGGCCTATGAAATACAAGGATTGAAAATTCAACATGTATGAACAATGGAATATTTATCTTGTGAAATTGCTTAGAATTAAATTCATAATGGGTTAGTCCCACTTTTTACATTTTACAGAAGGATTAATTAATTACTTAGAAACTTAAAATTTTTGAGACTATTAAGTTTTAAAAGATGATTTTATACGAGTATGTAATAGACTTGTATGAAAATGCGAGGTCTTAAAATTTTGATAGTCTAAAATTTTAACTTTACTTGCTTTATTTTTGAGCTACCACTAATAACATGCCATATATATTTTATTATTGATGAAGAAAAGAAAAGTGCAACATATATGATGCTTTGCCGGTCCTTGTAAAACTAAGCGTAATTAATATACAGTAGAATAAAATATGAAGCCATTAACATTTAATTATCACTATTTTGGACATATCCAAAATGCTGAGTAAGGTATGATACGGATCTGTATTATTATATTATAAAACGTCAACATTGTATCGACGACCTATGACTTTGATTCTTCTCAAATCTTTGAATAAGATCCGGTTTCTTGAGAAAACATTGGATTTTCGAGGAAATTTTCAGTTAAACAGCTCTAAGATTTTACATTTGATACGCCATATATAGTTGGCATTTAAGGTGTTGAAAGAAAACCCTCAGCACACAAACCAACATGAATCGATGATAAGAATAACAACAAAATCAACATACAAGAACACAAGATAATACTTCAATCAAACAATTTTATTTATTCACCAAGTTAAACACTGTAAATTAGTTTAAGAAAAGAACAATCTCCTAAAACCAAAAGCTTAACGCCAGAGATACAAAACCGAATCACTGTAGAAGTATATCATTTAACGCCAGAGATTCTCACCCATAGACTTTATCCCCAAATTAGCTAATAACCAAGTACCTTGTAACTTAAGTAAACTTAATTCATAAACTAACTTAGTCATAATTAATATAATTAGTTTAGTTTTATATTACTACCCTTAAATATTCGCTAATATTCCTAACATATGAAATAAGGAATTCAAGAAGTTGAATAGTTGATTAACTTGATTGACAACCGATACTTACAAGATCACTTTCAATTCTAATCATATTGTTCGTATCACTTCAGCGTCATATTAACACTTTTCAAATTAATACAAAATTGATACACCCGTATCAACTTTTGATATATCATTTAAAATTTTTGAACCTTACATTTATTAATATATCTTTATTTATATACACTAAAAATTAAAAATAACCCGAGACAAACCAATTATTATATATCTACACTCGTACAAATAGAACTGACATACCAAATGACGCAATGATGCGAATAGTATCAGTTAGAGACGTGAAAGAGACACACGGCAGTTTCCCCGCGTTGGAAACGGTCAACTAGATCCGTTTCATTTTCTATATATATAAAGCAACTACTTGCTTTCATACAGTAACATATAAATCATCAAAAATGGACATATCATTATCATCATTTTTTAATTATTAATACTTTAACAGTATTCAATTTTCTTTCCTTAAAATAAATTATTTAACGTGTAATAATATAAGAAATACGATATTCACTGACAATTTACAAATAAACTTTCACAATATGAGGTGAACTAATAAGATAAAGTGAAAGAATCATAAAAGAGAAATACACTTAAATTGTAATTGATTCATCTAACTTTTCATATTATATTGTGAACTTTATTTTATAAAATGAGTGTGGTCCTAACATTTCTTTAATAATATTTCATTTTCTCTCTCTTTTATATATATAAGAGAAATTAACATCTCAAGCTTTTAAATATTGCCACATTACTATGTAATAATTAAGATAACATCACTAATAACCTTCAAGACTTAGAACATGCACTATGTAATTATATTTTGACAATATCTTACTTAAAAAATTTTAACTTTTTTTTTTTTTTTTTGCCTTTGGTTATATATATATATATTGACAATACTTTTTTACTTTTAAATCTTAACATCATCTTTTTAAGAAGAAAAGGAAGATTCTCTTTTGTTGTTTTATCTTTTTCAAATTTTTTTCTTGTAAATTTGGTTTTCAATTTTATAATTATATTCAATTGAAAGTGAATTGGACATCTTAAAACTAATCATATTTCTTTTTTCTTTATATTTTGACTTTTGAAAACACGCGTCATCATAATTTTCAATATGATCAAACTCATATATTACAAGTGTTGGTAATTAGAAATAGTTGATCGATAAGAATATATAGCGTTTTGTTTTGTTTTGTTTTGTTTATGTCAAACATCAACTAAAGATAAAGTACATATAACATTACAAAAGATTAACATTAGCTTTTTAAAAGTGAGCCATAGTAGTACTATACTATATAGTTAATATGGAACATGTATGTTTATGTAGCAAAATGGGTGGTGTCATCGTCCAATTTGGTTAACTTTATTTATTTATTTCTATTTTTGAAACCACTACATGAAGGACATGTTTAGTTACGAAACCTCTTTCACTTTTTAAGAAAAATAAAGAATGTGTTTAAAATATGAGTTTTTTAAAAAAGTGTCCTAAATAGAAATTTTTATTTTTTGTTATTAAAAAGTTTGAAAACTACTTTTTATGATTTTTTAAGTTTTCCAACTCTACTATTTTTCGAAAAAGGATAATATCATTTCTTACATTTGAATGCGTTTTCAAAATTTTCATTACTTCTCTAAATAAGTAAAACGCTTATTATTTCTTAAAGAAATGGAAAAATTAAAATAAAGAATTTTTTTCAACTAAGAGTCCTAAAATTCTAACAAAAAGCAGAGGAAAAAGAACCAATTACAAACAATAAGTAGAACTTTGATTAGAAGACCAGCCGCTCCAATTAATTTTTTTAAATTTCCTATTTCTATAAAAAAATTCTGGTAAGAGATAAGATTGTTATCTAGTTCCGTATGGTGTTTAATAGTCTAGTTACTTTCAGGTCCAATAGATCGAAATTTGTATCGCCCTACATATACGTAAATAGGAAATAGGGAACTACACATTGTATGTTACGGAATCACCACCGAGTTACATCAAAAGTTTGGCGCCGTATAACCCATATTGCAGCTCGAACAACTACGATCTAAGACTAGGAGCAAAGCTAAGATAAAATTATCTAGAGGGAAAAAACTCATTTTTGTTATTTTTTTCTTTTTAAGGGCAAAATATTATAAAATATTATTAATATTCTTAAAATATTTACATAATTTGAAATTTTTAAAAGGGCAGCTGCCTCTACCCCTTCTACATCCGCCCCTTATAAGACACTTTTTTATGGTTCGTTTGAAGTTTGTAAGTAACTTGCCATATTGTTGATGCGAACGCGATTGATTGATTACCAACCGGACCTTTTTAGTCACCAGACAAATTAGAAAAAGGATTAAAATAACTGCACCCCTTATATGTATATACGGAGATGTGTGCGCTGAAAGGAAGAAGGGTGCTTGTATTGTCCGGCTTAAAAAAACACGTGTTGCAGTTTTTTTTATATCTATTACATATTGGACATCTTTATTATTGACTCTAAATCCACCACCCTGTTTATCAAGATTCACCGGAGTAGGAAGCCGAACATTGAGAATCCTCCACGAACTGATGTTAACTGCGATTGGTCACATCTTGTTCCATCGAACTGTTTCTAAGGATGAAAGTAGAAATATTGGAATTGAGCATCAACAATCACACAAGCCCAACTATCCGGTTTATTTTCCAAAGGAGTGAGAAGCTCCACATATTGATCATGTTCAGGCCCACTGAGATTTAGCGTCCTTCAGGCTCAGTTGAGAATCCATATTGAATTGGCTTTCTAATTTTGTTAGGTTTAAAAATTTCCCAAAATAACACTCACAATTTCCATGAGTGAATAGATATTGGAAAAATTAGTAAAACAAGAAATATAAACCCATTAGTAATTACATATGAAGTATAACCACAATTTATAATGGCTATAAAGCCTATAATGATAAAAGCAAGCCATTCATTTTTAAGTATAAAAATCATAGAAACAATTTACGTATCACCAGTTAAAGTTTTTATTAAATATTAATTGTGCGTCTCATCGTATACATTTCTTGGTAATTTCGGTGTTGACAATGGTGTAATTATTAATAGAATTCAAATAACGTTGTCATGTAGTAGTTTAATTTCTAGCTATTACTAGCTGTTTTTAATATGTTTAGAGACACAAAAGCATCACGAAGGATTGCACATTTAGTTGACAATTTCCGTAAGAGATAATTCAAAATCTATACATGACTGGAAAAAGTTGTCAATATAATAACGGTATCTAGCGACCAACTTAACGATGTATAAATACAACAGTGAAAAGGATGAAGAAGTAGTTCTCAACGATATGTTGTATATATGCTATTTTTAGTCAGTACGTCTGCGACTTGACGATTAGTTTTGAATAACGGAAGCGACACCAAATAGCAACAAAATGCCAGTTGCTATATAAGTGGCTACCGCCATCGTTGTGGGGAGTACAGGAAGAGAAGCTTCAGAATTTAGAACTTGAATTGCTTGTCTCATCGTTGGGGCGAAGTTCTGAGTCAGAGTGCACACACCGTAATCCAACAATCATCAACCGTTTGATTTCTTCTTTCTCCAAATCTGACCCTAGATGTGGATCAACCGCGTCTAAAAGAGCCCCGGTCCCATAAAGCTCCCAAACCCATTGTAATAACTGTCTTTGATTTTCTTGAGCCTTGTACTCGATGGGCTTTCATCCACATGCTATTTCCAAAGCAACAACTCCAAAGCTAAAAACGTCTTATTCTTTGCTTGCTTTACCGGTTACTACATATTCAGGAGCCATGTAACCTAAGGTTCCAGCAAATGTCGTTATATGCGAGCCTTTCTCGTGGTCAACCACTTTAGCTAACCCAAAATCACCGAGCTTTGCATTGAAATTTGAATCCAACATCACATTACTTGATTTAATATCTCTATGTAAAACGCATTGTTCCCATTCTTCGTGTAGGTACAACAAAGCAGAAGCCAAACCATTTGCATTTTTGTACCTAATGCCCCAACTCAACAAACTCTTCGCCTTGAAAAGATGTGAATCTAAACTTCTGTTTTCCATATACTCGTGAACAAGCAATAGTATCGTGACACCAACCTGTGAGCTGAACTAGGTTTCTATGTCTTAATTGGCTAATGATCCTAACTTCGGATGCATACTCCTCAACCCCTTGTTTTGAAGTCTTTGACACCCTTTTGACTGCAATTTATGTGTTTGAGTCTTTCAAAAAAACTCTGTAGACCCCACCAAAACCTCCCTCGTTCTCAGCAAAGTCACTAGTCGATTGAGCTAATTCGTCGTAAGAGAATTGTTTTGGCCCGACGCCCATTTTGAATTCGTGGTTCATCTCAACATCGAATGAAATTTCTTCTGCTTCATCTCCCTTTCTATTCTTTTTCCTTCTCCATAATACAAATGCAAGCACACAGCAAAAGTAATCGAAACTGGTAATCCAACTATTTGTCCCACCTTGCCGTTTCTTCCATTCTTCGAATCAGGAATCGGGAGATGAATATCAGGGAACAGGACTGGTGGCACATTGCCATTTCTATCATCCGGTAAATCTGAACTATCAAAAGTCCAAGATCTAATGGTATTCCTCTGGAATGCTGCACCAGTCGCTGCTGAAAACCCGAAAATAACCCATTCCGACAACTGATTCCTTAGATCAACTGTAAAAAGAGTCCACCTTGACGTACGACCGTATTGTTCTGAAAACCAGTGAAGGAAACACTGAGATTCTTGGAAACCGAATCATATGTAATCCAAGCTTGACACTCACGCCTACCAGTTACATTGCTTAACCATTTTTGAGATGCAGCAGAAGCAACAGAGCTAATGTCAATACCCACATGATCGCCCATTGAAGTATCCCTACCGATTACTGGATCCCAATTTGGGTTCCAAAAAGTATTGAACTCCACAGAAACAAATCGGGAAGCTGCAAAATTGGGCGTGACATTGAATGGAAGCCCCATTGCTCCACCATCTGTCATGACTATTCTGAGCAAGAAAGAATGTGAGACCATCACCATAAGAAGTACTCCGATTTGAATCAATCACAAAGGTGAAATTGGTAGAGAAGTTTGCTAGTTTACCGGATCTACTGTCCCAAAGATGAAGTGATGTGATGTATGTCGCCCGTCTGGCGCTCCATCCAATCAGATTGGAATCAATCGTATATGGGGTCAACTGAATTCCTCCATCGGAGATATTAGCTCTGTTTCCTCGGGATTACTATGGGCCGATATTTGTCAAGTTGAAGGTAATTGAAGCTGCATAAGGTATGAAAGCAAGAAGGAAGAAAGTATCTGATGATGTATTGTGAAGTACCCCATGATTGTTGGAAAAGTTTCTTCACATGGACATATATATATGAGTCAAACACCCTGCATGCAGCTAAAAGAAGGTATAATTAGCTTGAGAAGACTACTGAAATTGGCTAAGATTTTTTTGTTTATGAGATATTATATATTTCTAAACATATTCCATAAAATTGATCTCTGCAAACTACACTTAATTACTATGAATCCATGCGTTTGAAAAAGTCAAAATCACATTAATTAATGACAATCATCTATTAGGTACATTCTTGGTTTGGGTATGAGATTAAAATAGAGTTTTATCATATTAACTTAATTTTTCTTGGAACGTTCAGAAAAGTCGAGTAAGGACCTGGCTAACACTTTATTATATATATGCAAACGAAACAAAGATCTATCTAATCTAATACATATTAATGTTAGAAATTCTATATTAAAGTGAGTTAATTGTGTCTCATATAATTAAGTTAGTAGATAGAAGGTGATCGAGATGACAAAAAGCTTTATTTCTTTGAAGTGTTATTACTCCATTAATTAATTAAGATAAGAGCGTCATTCTGGATTGAATAAATAAAACCATTCCGTATCTTAATTTGACTTAACAGCCGGCCATAACGCTAGCTAGGCAAGGTGTCATAATCACATCACTATTACTTTTAACTAACGGATACAATATTTTCGGTAACTAAAATTTATAATTTCGTGTCTAATTCTTTCCAAGACAATCCTACTATCATTTTTCTCCTCCCAAAACTACCAACGAATCGGTAGCTTCTTTTTGGTGAATTAGTGACAACTTTAGTTAGTAAGATAAAATTTGACAACCCTTTTAGTCACAGGCTCACAAGTTATGTAATAAAAGTGACCAAATTTTGGTGAATGTAGTGTATTCATATTAAATTTGTCAATAGTTCTGCACTTGAGCATATAATTCATATTACATTTCTTCAGAGTTTTATAGGATAACAAGTATGGTAGTTTCAATTGTTAAGACTATATGTCCAATAATATCCTTTATAGAGAGGTGTTATGTCTAAGCAGAGTAAATGTATAGCTCTGGTTCATATAAAACAAGGAAGGTTTCTTGACTCCTAATAACAATTGTCAAAAGTTACAAATCGGAAAAGTTCGTCAACACGCTTATTTAGCGACCAACAAATAAGGATTGGTTCGAGGAATCTCTGTTAGAGACGACATTAAATGATTGGTTTTGGAGGATAGAAGGTATCCAGTAAGATGAAACCGGCATCTTTGAGGGGAGTCTAGGCACGGAAGCTTCATGTTTCAGTACTTGAATCACTTGTCTCATCGATGGGCGAACTTCAGAATCAGGGTGCACACACCATAACCCAACGATCATCAAATGCTCGACTTCATCTTCCTCAAACTCTGACCCTAGACGTTGATCAGCTGCTTGTAAAAGAGTCCCCGCCCCATAGAGCTCCCAAACCCATTCTAGCAACCATATTTGATTTTCTTGAGCCTTGTACTCAATGGGTTTTCGTCCACAAGCTAACTCTAATGCGACTACTCCAAAACTAAACACGTCCGATTCTTTGGTTGCTTTGCCGGTCACTACACATTCAGGAGCCATGTAACCCATAGTTCCAGCCATCTTCGTTGTTTCTGATCCTTTCTCGTGGTCAACCAACTTAGCTAACCCAAAATCTCCAAGCTTTGCGTTAAAATTCGAATCCAACATCACATTACTCGATTTAATATCTCTATGCAGAACACATTGCTCCCATTCTTCATGTAGGTACAACAAAGCAGAAGCCAGACCATGAGCAATCTTGTACCTTGTGTCCCATGTTAACAAGCTTTTTTCCTTGAAGAGATGTGAATCTAAGCTTCCGTTTTCCAAGTACTCATAAACAAGCAGGAGTTTGCCTTTCTCATGACACCAACCTGTGAGCTGCACCAAATTTCTGTGCCTCAATTGGCTAATGATCCGTACTTCTGATGCATATTCATTGATCCCTTGCTTGGAACTCTTTGATACCCTCTTGACTGCAACATATGTATTTGAATCTTTCAAAAAACCTCGATAAACCCCACCAAAGCCTCCCTCCCCAAGCTTCTCAATCTCTGCAAAATTCTGGGTTGATCTAGCTAATTCACGGTAAGAAAACTGTTTAGGCCCGGTGCCCATTTGAAATTCATTGTTCATCTTAACATCGACTCCACCCTTTTCAACTTGTTCATCCCTGTTTTTGTTCTTCTTCCTTAATAAAACAAACACAAGCACGCCTAGAAAAGTAATTGTAATCAATACCAATCCAACTATTAAACCCACCAGCAAACCCACCTTTTTGTTCTTCCCATTAACGGGACCAGGACTCGGTATTGGTGGCAGCTCATTGGTTTCATCACCTGGTAAATTCGAACTATTGAAAGTCCAAGACCTGACCCTATTTTTCTGGAATAGAGCTCCAGTTGCTGCTGAAAAGCCAAAAATAACCCATTCGGGTAACAGTTGCCTGAGATCAGTAGTGTAAAAAAGACCATCTTGACGAAAAGCTTTACCTTTTTGAAAACCAGTGAAGGAAACACTAAGATTTTTTGAAACCGAATCATACGTAATCCAAGCTTGACACACTCCCCCACCAGTTACATTACTTAACCATTTTTGGGACCTAACAGAATTTAGAGAGTTGATACTGATACCAACATGATCACCGATAGAAGTATTTGTAGCGTCTAATGGATCCCAATTACGGTTCCAAAAAGTATCAAACTCAACTGCAACAAACGGGTTTATCAAACTACTATTTGTGCCAATGACCGGAAGCCCCATGGATCCACCAAGATGTATCTCAGAATTATTCTGAGCAAGAAAGAATGTGAGGCCATCACCGTAGTATGTAGTCGTGTTTGAATCAATAACAAAAGTGAAATTTGTAGTGAAGCTTGCAAGTTCACCAGATCTACTGTCCCAAAGATGAAGTCGTCTGAAGTAGGTCACTCGCCCTGCTTTCGCGCTCTGATTGGCTACAATCCCATCTGGGGTCAACTGGATACCACCATCAGTGATATTAGCTACCTTACCATCCATTATTATCTCCCGATTCATATTTTGTGGACCAATATTAGTCAAATCAAACGTAATTGAGGCTGCATAAGGGATTGAGAGAAAAAGGAAGTATGTGGCCAAATGGGTCATGTAGCAGGCCATGATTGTGGAAACTTGGAAGTAAAATTATAAGGTTTGTGTTAAAACACTTTTGCTCAACTTAACTATGTATAACAGACAGCTATTGAATTGGTCTTGAGTTAGGTTTATGAGATTGCTTCATGAAATTGACAAAAAACATTAAAAGATTAAACAAGGTACGTCCACGATTCTTTCTCAGAACGTACTGAAAAGTCAAGCTGTTTACATTTTATATGGATATGGAACCAGTTCAAATACTTTGCATGTTATGTTACTTTGGAAATATAAGTTGATGTTGATTTACACCTATAGAGCACTGTATTTGTAGTCATACTATTACAAAAAATATAATGTCTGAAAAGAGGGCCCATTTTTACATTTTTTAGTGAGCCTGAGTGCCTGACCATATTTAGTTTTGGGGGCCTGACCATAAAATTTTAAGGTATGTTGTTAAACACTTTGCCACAACCCAACTCACCTGGATTCGAGGCCTCCCCCCTTCTTTATTTTATTTTCAACTAAAAATAGACGTTTTTTGTTGTTCTTGTTGTTGTTGCTGTTGCTGTTGCTGTTACTGTCATTGTTGTTGTTTCAAAATCTGACCCTAGACGTGGATCTACTGCTTCTAAAAGAGCCCCAATCCCATAAAGATCCAATACCCATTCTAGTAACCGTATTTGCTTTTCTGGTGCCTTGTACTCTATGGTCTTTCGCCCACAAACTATTTTTAATGCAACAACTCCAAAACTATAAACATCTGATTCTTTGCTTGCCTTACCGGTGATTACACATTCAGGAGCCATGTAGCCTAAGGTTCCAGCTAACGTAATTGTCTGCGAGCCTTTCTGATGGTCAACCATCTTAGCCAACCCAAAATCCGCAAGCTTCTCAATGAAATTCGAATCCAACATCACATTACTCGATTTGATATCTCTATGCAAAACACATTGCTCTCATTCTTCATGTAGATATAACAAAGCAGAAGCTAGACCATGAGCAATTTTGTACCTTGTGCCCATGTCAACAAGCTTTTTTCCTTGAAAAGTTGTGAATCTAAGCTTTCCGTTTTCCATATATTCGTAGACAAGCAGGAGTTCGCCTTTCTGGTGACACCAGCCTGTAAGTTGGACAAGATTTCTATGCCTCAATCCGCTAATGATCTTGACTTCTGATGCGTACTCTTTGATCCTTTGTTTGGAACTCTTTGACACCCTTTTCACTGCAACATATGTGTTCGAATCTCTTAAGAAACCTCTGTAAACCCCACCAAAACCTCTCTCTCCAAGCTTCTCATTCTCCGCAAAATCACTCGTCGAGCGAGCTAATTCCTTATATGAGAATTTTTTAGGTCCTGTGCCCATCTCGAATTCATTGTTCATTTCAACATCAGACGAAATTTCATCTTCTTCATCTTCTCTATTGTTCTTCTTCTTTACCCTCCAAAAAACAAATGCAAGGACAAATATTAATACAATCGTAACCGATATTCCAATTATTAATCCCATCTTATTGCTTTTCCCACTGACCGGATCTGGGCCTGGGTTCTGTCCTTGACTTGGCGGCATCCCATTGTTTTCATCAACCTGTAAATCCGAACTATCGAAGATCCAAGATTTCACGTTATTTCTCTTGAACAATTCTCCTGTCACTGCTGTAAACCCAAAAATAACCCATTCCGGCAACTCTTTCCTTAGATTGACATTGTAAAAAAGTCCATCTTGACGTAGAACCGTATTATCTTGAAATCCAGTGAAGAAAACACTAAGATTTTTCGAAATGAATCATAATTGATCCAAGCTTGACACTCTCCTCCTCCAGTTATATTACTTAACCATATTTGAAATCTAAAATAAGCAAGAGAGCTAATGCTAATACCCACATGATCACCCATTGAAATGTTGCCAGAAACAAATGGATCCCAACCGTTCCAAAAAGTATCGAACTCAACAGCCACAAATCAGTTCATCATCTCAATGGTTGTGGCATTGACCGGAAGCCCGATGGCCCCACCAGCAGTCATCACAGAATTATTCTCAGCATCAAAGAACGTGAGGCCATCACCGTATAATGTAGCCCCGTTTGAATCAATCACAAATGTGAAGTTGGTCGAAAAACTTGCTAGCTCACCAGAAGTGTTGTCCCAAAGATGTAACGGGCCGTCTAAACCGCTCCTGCTTGACGGTTTCATTCAGCGCTAATGCCATCTGGGGTCACTTGGATCCCTCCATGTGAGATATAAACACCATCACCTTGTGTAAGTCTTTCTCGATTCTGAATCTGCGTACCGATATTTGGTAAATTGAAGTTGCAAAAGGGATTGAAGCAAGAAGGAAAAGGGTGATCAGATGGATTATTGAGAACGCCATGATTATTGAAAAATTGCTACAAAAGTTGCAGGTAATTATGTTGTTTTTTTAACATGAACATGACTCAAAAGTAACAGGTTTTGTAACTATGCTAGAGTTAATTAATGAAATTGTGTAAACTTTTTGCTGAGTTGAATCAGTCATTAATTTTCTTATTGGATAAAAATATAGTTATATGATATTGAAATATTGCCTGAATAGTCAACCACGACCTAAGTAACATTTTGTAATTTGATACCTGTAATAAATATTTTATAATGATTTTTTCTATAAATACAATTTTGAAAACTAATTATTGGATCCATGATGTTACAAAAACTAACATAGTATATAAACAGTAAAGTAATCTATACATTTTTTAACTTTTAACACCGATTGAAATACAATTAATTTATACATATCGAAAATGTTAACAAAGAATGACTATATTAATTTTAAACTCGAATCTCGAATAGTTATTTTCTTTTTAGAAAAATATTAATAATATTAATTATCACTTAATCTCGATTCATAAACCGAATCGCTAATTTCTTATATTCGTTTAGCCGTCCAATATGAATTTTTTTTTTATTCTTAATATCATAATCATGATAATAAGTTAATAACTGCATTTAGATGCCTATCTCTATTCTCTAAGGGATAGGCTGGGCCATGAGTCCATGACCAATGTTATCTATAGAACCACTTCTAATATTTTTGGTGCCTGGCCCAAATATTTACATGTAGCCCAAGGAATTGAAACTAATTAGGCCTAACAATATTTAAAGGAGGCTTTGCTGAGTTTCAAATTTGCTTTTGTGTGGTCATTTGTGTTTGATATTTATTTAAGAACGTTCTATTATAAATTTTGCTGGCGTAGCCACGTATGAGGTGGGAAGGGCCGTGCCCCACTCAAAGTCTTCTAGCGACAACAATACATGTAATTTAATGATAGCTTCGTTAACAAGATTTTGACCCTATTTTGAAAACTTCAAACTAATTGATCCATTTAACATATATTTAATATGTACGTTATAGCAAACCTAATCTTTCTTATATAGTAAAAGTAGACCTTGAGCTCGTGGGATGGAGAGACATTTAAAAAATATGATTGTATGTTTAATTGTAAGTAGTTCAGTAAATTTGTGTTATTAATTTAAAATGTGTAGTTGTCATTAAAAATGAAAATAATTAGTGACATAAATCAAACCATATTAGAACAAAGAATTTGTAAGTTTAATTTTAATAAATAGTAATAATGAAATAATATAAGTCAAAAGTATGAAAACTACAAATTTTGCCAAACTTCTTTGTAAACGACATTGATTGTAAAGTTGAACATATAGTTGCTAGTTTATTCCTCCATAATTACATGAGTTTTGACAATAAAAAATTATAAAATAATTACTTAAATTTTGTAAGTATAATAATGAAGATATAAGTTTTATGTATTAAGTTTCATATTATTATGTTTGGTAGTCATAAAAAATATAGAAAAATTCTCAATTATTCTTTTTATGTTTTGAAGATTTTATTTCAATGTAAAGAAGATAAAAACAAAAACAAAAAGTTGAGCGAAAAAGAACACTAATATATAAATATAGACTATAATGTTACTTTAAGATTATTTGATAAATTTTGTAAGTATAATAATATAGATATAAGTTTTGGGAATATTAAATAGGATTATTAGGTAATTAATTTGAGGTGGTTAGGAGATTAATAAGAGATTGTCACATAATCAATTCATATTTTGTAATTAATGAGAGATTGACACCTAAGCAATTCAAAACTTTATTTTTTATATATAGATATATAAATGTTTTTTCCTTAACTTATGTGATTGCATTTTGTAAGGTACAAAATAATGTGGCATAATTTAGTAAAGTTTTAAAGGTTAAGTGTGTCATATAAGAATATTGAATTATCAAATATATTATTATTTATTAAACTATTAACATTGTCATTAAAATAATAAAATAAGACTTTTTATATGAAATTGACAATTAATATTCCTATAATTTTTATTTTTTTCATAATCCCTTATTGAATCATCTTTTTTCTTCTTCCCTTTATTATATTAAATTGCTTTCAAAAATTTGAATCGTTGACATGTGGAGACTTTTATTTTGAAATATGATCATTCATATATTTTTTTTCCTTATCAATCTGTAAATTTCTAATTTTTATTCATATTTCTTCTCTATTTCACTTTCTTCAAAATTCATCCTATTGGGATTACAGTTTCTTCTCATCATCATGTATGATCCATTACCACATATTATATCCATCTAGGAAATAAATGGCAATCTAAATATAACTGATTATTCAATAAATGTGTTCGTATATTAGTATTTAAGGATATTTGTAACATCCTAAAAATTCAGTTTTGGTATTCTGTGACACAATGGTAGTGTCGCAGATGGGGAGAGTGCGACACAAGGATTGTGTCGTAGCCTTGTGTCGCAGAACGGGTTGAACTGAAAATTAATCAAGGTGCTTAAGTGTAATTCGTGATATATATATGTATTACACCGCTCAAACGTTCCAGACAATTATCCAGACTTCTAAAATCAGTTTTAGAGTGAGAAATCGAGTGATTAGAGAGAGAAAGTGAAGAATTAAACTTTGAACTCAAATTTGAAGAAATTGGACCGTGATTTCAAGGTAAGATTTCGATTGTTATGTGTTATAGTTCTTATTAAGTGAATTGAACCGAGTGGAACGAGTTAATTTGAGTATTTCATGTTTAAAAATCGAGAATTTCGAATTGGGGTCTGATCTGTGTTCTTCATTACGACACAAGGATAGTGTCGTAGGTTGTGTCGCAGGATTGTTCTGCGACACAAATGGTTATGTCGCATATGACGGCAATATTGAATATTGCGACCCAATGTTGGTGTCGCAGGGTTCTGTTCTGCGACACAAGGGTAGTGTCGCATGAGCTTATGGTGCGACACAATGCTTGTGTTGCTAAAGTTTATGAAAGAGTTATATGTGTGCTAATGCATGATTATCATCTTGTTAAAGTTTGGTTATGAAAATTCAATAGGTGCTGAAGAAGCAGGGAACTCAAATAACAAGCTAACTTCCTTAATTGATCAAGGTGAGTTCATATTATGGTTATATTTATTACGTTAATAAATTAGATCCAGTTTACATTCGTGCAAGCAGACTTATGCGATAGATGATACGGTGGTTCCATATTGTTTATGGTACCACACCGTTGACAAATGTACAGCTAACAGATGTTTAGATGGATCCGGATTACATCCGTGTAAGAGGATCCACATGACAGAGTTACAGGTGGTTTTATATTTATATGAGCCACATGATAGATGTATAGGTGATTTCATGTTGTACATGAATCACATGACAGATGAATAGGTGATTTCATGTTGTATATGAATCACATGACAGATTCTCTATTTTGATAGAGATTGTTAGCCTCGTGCTAACTCAGTCGAATTAAGAAAGTAAATCAGAGTACAGATTGTTACAATTGTGCATAGTAAGCATATGATAGTTGTTAGTTAATTCATGTTGACTTCAGTTGTTATTGAAATCGAATTACTGGTTTATGTTGTTGTCAAAATTAAATTACTTGTTTAACTCTATATGAATTCACTAAGCATTAGCTTATCCATCAAACTGTAACCATTTTGTAGGTTCGAGTGACCTGGTAAGAAAGAGATACCCGGAAAAAGGGAAAGCTTAGTGAATGATTGCTAAACACTTGGCGTAGGTTTGCAAGTGTTAAATCTTTTGAATCATGATCTTGGTTGCTCAACTTGTTACCTAAACTTAGTTTCGTTTGTAATAACTCAAACATGTTTTGTAATGAATTTGATCAGAATGAATGGATGTAAATCAATTCAGTTTATGATTTGAAATATGATTGGTAGGAACTATGGTGTAAATTTTTTTTTTTTGGGCATAACAATATTTTAGTGTACTAAGTGTTGTTTCATTATCATTAATTTTAGGTTTACAATGAATTTGTATTCTTTCGTTATCATGAGTAATTATTAAACTTTTATACAAAAATAATGTTTGTGTGTAATTATTTTTGGTTCAATATATTTTTATTTTGGGTGTTGGTGTTGTTTCAACATTTTTCAGAATGCCCAACGATTACTTAATGAAATGATAAAAACAAATGAACAACTCATGACTTAAAAGTTAATAGTAGTGAACATATTTTTTAATATGTTGCTAACATGCTATACATTTATTTATTCTACATTCAACGTGGTATATCTTAAATGTTATTAAACATGGTTAAATACTTAATGTGTTGCTACAGATTTCCCATGTATATGTTAATGGTAAAATATGTAGATCAAATATATTACTGTAATACTTAACCTGAAGTCTTTGCTAGCTGTTTTTAAGGACATTATCTGTGAATCTCCGATATAATTATCTTCATAATAATTTCATTCATTATTCATGTTATCTTATCTTTTAATTTTTTTTTATTGTGAATAACATAAACCGTATCAGAGTATTCAGTAAGGATATCGAAGGATATCAAAAAGACTCTTAAAAAGTGATTTTGTGTAACAAACTGATAAAAATTTCTATATATCATCTATTCATGTAACAAAAAATTATTTAGATTAATTTATGCTACACAATCTGATTTACTCATGAAATTACTAATTTTATTTTATTTTTTAATATTCACTACATAATATGTGATGATGTTTGTGATACCCTGCATCACACGAGATTTAATACTACTTAAAAAACTATGAAACGTAATTGCGTGATTTTGGTTGAAATTCTTATTCGACATTCGACACGCTCGCAACTTCAATTTCTTTATCATTTTGTGAATGGTAAGTTACCATTTCTCTCAATACATTGATTATCTTATTAGTCATTAATTCGTTGAGTTCCAAATCGAAAGTGCTTGCCAGTTTATTGATATATACTAAGTTTATTAATTTAATTTGTAACTTCGGTAATCAATTTAACAAATTATATATAAATGAGAACCATGAAAATCTCTATATATAAACGTATATCAAGGAGATAGTTTTACACTTTTATGTATAGAGTATTTGTTTAATAAATAGTTTGTTAGGGTTTTAAATGATATATTCAAGGGCATAGCAATAATCGACGGCATAGCATTTGCACTGTCAATAACATAAAAGATTAGGTGCAACTAACCAATAAATAATTTTTTACCTTTCAATAATACGGAGTAGCTTGTAGTATTACAATTCACTCTGTAATATTTACAACTAGTTTGAATATTATTTTCTTTATTACCTTATTTAATTTTAGTGATTTTAGTCGTATAAAACATAATGCTTAAATGATTAACTATTTATATTATCATATACTTTTTGAAGCATATTTCGTACTTTTGTAATATTGTCAAATTTTGATCCACCCAAAGTAATAATTCCAGCTACGCCATTTTTCAAGCATGAGACTCGGAATTTTTCTTTTTCTATAATACTTGTTTGGCCCACCCGAATGATAAATATGACTACGCCACTGATGCCTTTACACTGTAATAATAACAGTGAAACCCAGTTCTTTACGTATATGTTACAGTCAAAAGCCATATACATTTTACTGAGGGGAAAAGTTAAACGACATGTACATGTTATTGCATTGAGTGCAGTAGTGACATAGATGGAGACGAAGAAGACTTTGTAGAAGATGTTTTTTGCTTCGACGAATCTGTAGTGTTAGATTCGCTACTTAATGATTGCATATGGGCAATAGAAGCAATACGATGTAACGAAGACATGCTAGGTGTTAAGTAAGACGCAACTGGCATCTTTGAGGGGAGTACTGGTAGGGGAGCTTCAAAGTTAAGTACTTGAATTGCTTGTCTCATCGATGGGCGAAGTTCCGAGTCAGGGTGCACGCACCATAACCCAACTATCATCAAGCACTCGATCTCTTCTTCCACAAAATCTAAGCCGAGACATGGATCAACTGCTTCTAAAAGTCTCCCGGTCCCATAGAGCTCCCAAACCAGTTCTAGTAAACGTATTTGTTTTCTTGTGCGTTGTACATGATGGGCTTTCGCCCACAAGCTATTTCCATTGCAACAACTCCAAAGCTATAAACATCCGATTCTTTGCTTGCTTTTCCGGTCACTATACATTCAGGGGCCATATAACCCAAAGTTCCAGCTAACATTGTTGTTTTTGAGCCTTTCTCATGGTCAACCAACTTAGCTAACCCGAAATCACCAAGCTTCGCGTTGAAATTTGAATCCAACATCACATTACTTGGTTTAATATCTCTGTGTAAAACACATTGCTCCCATTCTTCATGTAGGTATAACAAGGCAGAAGCCAGACCTTGGGCAATTTTGTATCTTGTGCCCCATGTCAACAAGCTTTTAGCCTTGAATATATGTGAATCTAAGCTTCCGTTTTCCATATATTCGTAGACAAGCATGAGTTCGCCTTTGTCGTGGCACCAACCCTTGAGTTCCACCATATTCTTGTGCCTCAATCGGCTGATGATCTTGACTTCCGATGCATACTCCTTGATCCCTTGTTTGGAACTCTTGGACACCCTTTTGACTGCAATGTACATGCTTGAATCTTTCAAAAAACCTTTGTAAACACCACCGAACCCACCCTCCCCAAGCTTCTCATTCTCGGTAAAGTCACTAGTCGCCTGAGCTAATTCGACGTAGGAGAATCTTTTAGGCCCCGTGCCCATTTCGAATTCATTGTTCATCTCAACTTCAAATGCAATCTCTTCTGCTTCAACTTCGCTGCTTTTCTTCTTCTTCATCTTCTTCCTCCACAAAACAGATGCAAGCACAAGCAAAAAAGTAAACATAAACGATATTCCAATCGATATTCCAACTATTAATCCTACCCTGCTATTGTTCCCATTCACAGGACCCGGGTCGGGTGTCATCCCATTGTTTTCATCAATCTTTAAATCAGAACTATGAAAAGTCCAAGATCTGATGGTATTTCTCTGAAACTGAGCTCCAGTCGCGGCTGAAAACCCAAATATAACCCATTCGGGCAACTCATTCCTGAGATCAACCGTGTAAAAAAGCCCATCTTGATGTACAATTGTATTGTTTTGAAAACCAGTGAAGGAAACACTTAGATTTTTCAAAACCGAATCATACGTAATCCAAGCTTGACACACTCCTCCACCTGTTACATTACTTAACCATTTCTGAGACCTAACAGATTCAAGAGAGCTAATGCTGATACCCACATGATCACCCATGGAAGTGTTGCTAGAGTCAGATGGGTCCCAACTGTTCCACAAAGTATCAAACTCAAACGCAACAAACCGTATCCTCGTGGCAGTTGTTGATGCAGTGATCGGAAGTCCCATAGCTTCACCAGCTGTTAACACCGAATTATTCTGAGCAAGGAAGAATGTGAGGCCATCACCATAGGAAGTACTTCCGTTTGAATCAATCACAAAGGTAAAATTGGTCGAAAAGCTTGCTACTTCGTCATATCTGCTGTCCCAAAGATGAAGATGCTTGAAGTATGTAGCACGTCCCGCTTTCTCGCTCTGATTGGCTACAATCGCATCTGGGGTCAACTGGATTCCACCGTCGGAGATGTATGCTCCGTCACCATCGATATCTATCTCTCGATTCTGATTATGTGGACCGATATTTGTCAAATTGAAGGTTAATGAGGTTACATAAGTGATCAAGAGAAAATGGAAGCAAGTGACCAAATGGGTCCTGAAGGACGTCATGAAACAATTAACTAAAGAAACATTGTTAGAAATGGTTACAGATTTTTTGTTGCGATGAATTGTTGATGGGTTACAGATTGCAATACAGCTTTCTGATGTTCAGAAATGACATTGAAATTTCAAAGTAGCCGTGTCTAATTTTTCATAGAATCTTCTACAAAGTCATCTAGCTAATAATTAATATGTACGCGGCCAACATTGACCTATATTTTTTTAACATGAAATTAGACTCGATCTTGCATATAACTCACGTTGACTAATCTTAAGATTTTATTCAATATTCAAATTATTAGTACGGAGTTTAACCACTTTGACTTTTTCCGAGTTATTATTATATTATAGGTGGAATGGTTCCTTTTCTAGCATGAAAAAGAGGTGTATGATTTGGTCTACACTGTATTTAATTTGAAGCTTTAGAAATAATAACGTTTTTGAGTTCTAAACAAAAATCCAATTAATCTACGTATTTAAATCTAAATTTAATTTATTTATTTATTTAGTTAATTGATCCACAGGTATTTAACGATATGATATATTTATAAGATCAGGATACAGGGGAAGGAACAAATTTAATTACATCGAAAAGTTGGGTCGACTTATATTTATGTTTTTTCCACACAATATATATTGTTAGAAATGGTTAATCATTATGTTGGAATGGTCCCATTCTGATGCGACTCGTTGGAATCGGTCACCACCGTAAATCAAACAACTATCTATAAGTTAATATTAAACAAGTATGAAATAAAAAAAGAATAACATATATTTTGTGTAAAAAACCTCTCAAGAGAGAGTAAAAATTATGGGACATGTAGGCCACTTAAAAATCCACTATAATAAAAGTTATTACAAGTTGAAGACGCTCAACTCTCGACATTATTAAATACTCTCACATCTCTCCCATTGGTAAATCTACAATAACAGAATCCACTCCCGTCAATTTTTGAATCATCGAGACCACCACACGAGACGATCGAAGATGACTCTCATAACCCCTCTCTATTTTTCTCTCAACATCCTCGCTAAAAAAACCCTAACACATTAATCTCTATTTTTCTCAAAACACCGTCGCTAAAAAACCCTAACACAATGACTTCTATACAGGGAACATATGGTAACTTCCTTAATAGATTACAAATTAAGTTACTAATTAGAAGTTAACTTCCTCTCTATATTATAAAATTAGAATCATACTCGACGTAAATACTCAACATATTAAACCAAACTGTTCACTTATAAATAAGCAATTTTACTTTTTCTTAATGGCAGTACGATATGCCATCAATTACTAAATTAAAGAAGTAAGTACCCAAAGAACAAAAATTATCCTTCAAAACGTTGCAACAACTTTTGGGAATACATGTTGAGAATTAAGAAAGATTGTCAATAGAGATATTTAACGACCATTTAAGTAAGAAGTTATTGACGATATCGTTTGTGTTGAAGTACTTGATGATTGGATATCGACAATAGCAGAGGTGGGAGGCGTCGAGTAAGATGCCACCGGCATCTTCGAAGGGAGTGTAGGCAAGGAAGCTTGAAAATTTAATACTTGAATTACTTGTGTCATCGATGGGCGAAATTCTGAATCAGGGTGCACACACCATAATCCAACGATCATCAAACGAGTGATTTCTTCTTCCTCATAATCTAACCCTAGTCGTGGATCAACAGCTTCTAATAGAGTCCTGGTCCCGTAGTGCTCCCAAACCCATTCTGGTAACCGAATTTGCCCTTCTTGAGTGTCATATTTGATGGGTTTTCTTCCACATGCTATTTCTAATGCAACAACTCCAAAGCTAAACACATCTGATTCTTTGCTTGCCTTTCCCGTCACTACACATTCAGGAGCCATGTAACCCAAAGTTCCAGCAAGTATTGTCGTGTGAGAGCTTTTCTCGTGGTCAACCAATTTAGCTAACCCAAAATCGCCAAGCTTAGCGTTGAAACTTGAGTCCAACATCACATTACTCGACTTGATATCTCTATGCAAAATGCATTGCTTCCATTCTTCATGTAGATATAGCAAAGCAGAAGCCAGGCCACGTGCAATTTTGTACCGTGTGACCCATGTCAGCAAGCTCTTCCCCTTAAATAGATGTAAATCTAAGCTCCCGTTTTCCATAAACTCGTAAACAAGCATGAGTTCTCCTTGCTCGTGGCACCAACCACTGAGTTGCACTAGATTTTTGTGCCTCAATTGGCTAATGATCATTACTTCCGAAGCATACTGCTTGATCCCCTGTTTCGAAGTCTTTGAGAACCTTTTGACTGCCACGTATTTGCTCAAATCTTTCAAATAACCTTTATAAACACCTCCAAAACCTCCCTCTCCAAGTTTATGTTTCTCTGCAAACCCCGTAGTTGACCGAGCTATATCAAGGTAAGAAAACCTCCTAGGCCAAGTAGCCCCCATTTCAATTTCATTATTCATCTCACCAAAAGATCTAACTTCCTCCACCTTTTTTTCATTATTTTTCTTCTTCCTCCTCCATAAAATCCAAGCAACTATAGCCAAAACAATTAATAAAACCAATGGTCCAACTATTAATCCCACCACAAGCCGAGTCTTGTTTGAGGGTAACCCTTTACTTTCATCAATTTGTAAACTAGAACTACTAAACATCCACGATTTTACATTGTTTTTCTCACCTGACTCACTAGCTGCAGCTGAAAACCCGAAAATAACCCATTCAGGTAACTCATTCCTAAGATCTACCGTGTAAACTAGTCCATCTTGATGTACGACCGTATTGTTTTGAAAACCAGTAAAGGAAACACTTAAATTTCTGGAAGCTGAATCATACTCAATCCAAGCTTGACACTCTCTTCCATACGACACGTCATTAAACCATTCCTGATGCATAACAGAAGCAATCGAGTTAATATTTATACCAACATGATCACAATCTGAAGCATTATCCCAATCGCTGCAATAAGTATCAAACTCCACCGCAACAAATGGAACCGTACTATTATTGGATGTGGTATTTAAAGGAAGACCCATAGGTCCCAAGCCATGTATCAGAGAATTCTCAGCAAGGAAGAATGTGAAGCCATCATCTGGATGGTAACGGTTATTCGGGTCTCCTTCAATCACAAATGAGAAACTGGTAGAAAAGCTGGCTAGCTGGCTAGTCGTGTTGTCCCAAAGATGAAGTGGTTTGATGTATGTTGCCCTGCCTGTACTGAACCTGTTTGAAGCTGGAAGTTGGTTTCCTGGAGTCACCTGGATTCCGTCATCAGAGATATAAGCTTCACCCTCTAATGAGAACATGTTTTGGGAATTTGGACTAATATTTGTAAAATTGAATGTAACTGAATTTGCATATGGGATTAGGATAAGTAGGAAGCATGTTAAAATGGTCATGATTTAATAAAGTTGCTAAAAAAATTGCAAACTTAAACTTTTTGTAACTGGTTGTTCTTTACAGTTACATTAATATTAAACCAGGGATCATAGCTCCTCTAACTCTGCATCTACTAAGCATACAAATAAGTCTTCTTTGAGTTATAGTCAGTCAACTTTGTGTTGCTCATAAAAGGATAAAAAAATCAACTTCTTAATATTATTTTTTTGGAAAAAGTCAATTTTCTAATTTTCTGTAGCGAGCGTTTTATATTTTAGGGTGTCTTTATCGGTCAACTTATTCAATAATAATAATAATAATAATACGTTTATACACTAATCATGCTTGTTATCAACTGCTTAAATTTATCTACATGCTTCAATAACGGGTTAACAAAAACATGAGAAATACATGAATCCGCACAAAACTGAAAATTACATAGTGATAATTCAAAGTATTTACCCGTACAAAACTGGAAATTACATCCGCTTTTGACTTGATTTTGGAATGTATTCTTTTGAACAGCTCAACATATAAACAATTAATGAGTTATAACAAATAATTTTTACGGACAAGACAAAAAATCTAATCTTCAAACCCAGTAACACGTTAAGCAGTCCAGCTGTCCAGGTAAAGTCCTCAAATGTGAACACCAATACCGGAATTCGTTCAGAATTACTGAAATTCTTCTTTGAACGAAAATAATAATATTGGTAATGTAAATGGTAAGATGAATACGTTACGAATAATTTTGGGTTATTTTAGTGTCTTCTCTGGCTATATCTACATCATTAGCGACTAATTCATCATGCATCCGAGACTACTTGGTCTCCATCCCGTATAAATTTCCACGAAGTTTTATCAATATTGTTTTACATGTAATGATGTAAACTATTATTGTAATTAATGTACAAAAATGAAGAAAAAGTAAAGTTAAAAGAAGAATGGGTTATACAAGGAATTAAAATTCCTTCTACTAAAGGAATTAAAAACTTAGAATTCATCAAATTCCTTCTACTAAAGGAATTAAAATTTTCTTTTCTTTGATGAATTTCAGTTCTTTTAAAAAAATCTCGTGTACCAAACGCTACCTTAGGATTCAAGTCACTTTTCTAATATTAAGTCTGTGTACCATCAAATCTTATAGTTGCCAGCCTAAAAATGAGTTGTATCTAATCTGAACATTATGACTATCGTGTAAGAAAATCAGACACCGCGGTTATTAGATAAAAAGATTGAATCTTATTTGTAGTTATCAATTTAAGAGAAAACCATTTAGGAATGGCGAGTAGTAGCTGGATCGAGGTTGGGCAAGGTGGGCTGACATAGGTAGATCCAAGAGCCCAAAAGTATGGGGGTGATACTTCATACTTGCACTCTTTTTAGTCAACACACACCACTTCATACAAAGCAACTATTTTACCCCTGATTTGATTAGTATCATTTAAGGAATCTATTTCACACCACCGACCACCCTTCACGCCGCTACCATTCATAGCTGCAGACACCACAACTCCACCGTCTAAATGTCTAATCTCCATCCCTATCTTTGATAAATATCCAAAGAAATTAAAATCCCTAATTTATTTTCGTTTTAATTAAATACATACATATTGTTATATACACATACATGTATGAAGTATTTCTTTTGTATTCAAAACCCTTATTTCACATATTCATTGAATTGAAATCAAATCAATTTAAGACATTGGTGTTTGTTATTTGGAGTTTAATTTTAGTGACATTAGAGCAGATACGTACGTATAATGATAAGGAATTAATTGTTTTATTTTGTAAAACGTTGCGGAATGTTGAATACCCTTATAATAAACGTCAAACGATGACTAATAGCCAACGAATGACCCGTAAACTTTATTTCGATTACGTTTTGCAAACTTCGTTGTGAATTAAATACCACCTCTCTAGAATCAGGGTTAGGGGATGGGCCCAGTAGCCGGCCCAACAATGGAAATTCGTTAGTTTATAGTACTAGGCCGCCCTAGCCCAGGTAATATCAGGCCCCCTACCTGGAAGTACTATTCCCGGATGGATTCCGATCCGACAGCCACCGGGATTCATGCTGACTGGTGACGCCGAGTGCTAAGTTCGTATGGCGATGATGGCTGCGCTCCTAAATCGTCATACTTGACGGGTAATCTTAATTCCAAAATCCGTAAATATGATTGTAAAGTTGTAATTCTAAGTTGTATGAAAGTGAAATTAAGAGAAACATATACTGTTCTTATTTGCTATTTAAGTTTCATGGTACAGTTTTGTGAAAGTTGTGATTTTGAATAGTTATCAGGAATTAGCTATAAAGAAAAAGTTATTCAAAAAGTATTTTGAAAATTATGAGTTGAAATGTGAGTAATCTGGCAGATAAATTAAAAATATTGAATTGTGATTATGTGAACTTCAAATCGCTACCTCTATTTGAAATTGTTGTTAAAGTGGTGTACTAGCTATATAATTTGTTATTTGCAACTGCGAATGGTTCTCGTTCTTTTTTGTTGGAAATTAAGGTTCTTAAGGGATGTAATTTCAGTGCATGTCCTTGCAGCCTATTGGATTTTATTAGATATGGATTTTTAATTTTCAGATACCCAAGAAAAGAAACTTATAAATACTGAAAAAATAATCAATGTAAATCACAATCACAAAATTGCATTAACTTAAAACACCTAATCAAGAACATGAGCATGCAACTCGAAAGTCATAGATAAGTATGTGGGCGTGATCATAGAAAATGGGTGGGCCTTTTGGCCACTGAAAATTTATAAGGTTCACTTCGAATGCAACAGTGACACAGATGGTGAAGGAGGTGCGAAAGATGGTTTGAACTCTGAAGAACTCTTGTTATAGCTTCCACTTGACGATGGGTCGTCGTCGGTGGAAGTGAACCCATATGAAGGCATAGGAGGTGCAGAATAAGTCGCAACTGGCATCTTTGAGGGGAGTGTAGGAAGGGAAGCTTCAAACTTTAGTACCTGAATCGTTTGTCTCATTGATGGGCGAAGTTCAGGATCAGGGTGTGTGCACCATAACCCAACAATCATCAACCGTTCCATTTCATCTTCCCCAAAATTGGAATCCAGGCGTGGATCTGCAGCTTCAACTAGAGTTCTTCTCCCATAAAGCTCCCAAACTCATTCTACTAACCTTGTTTGCCTTTCTTCTATGTTGTACACAATGATTTTTCTGCCACAAGCTATTTCCAATGCTACAACTCCAAAGCTAAACACATCTGATTCTTTGCTTGCTTTACCAGTCACTACACATTCAGGAGCCATGTAACCAATGGTTCCAGCTAGCATTGTTGTCTTTGAGCCTTTTTCATGCTCAGCCAACTTCGCTAGCCCAAAATCTCCAAGTTTTGGATTGAAATTTGAGTCCAACATCACATTGCTCGATTTGATATCTCTATGCAAAACACATTGCTCCATCCTTCGTGTAGATACAGTAAAGCATTAGCTAAGCCATGGGCAATTTTGTATCTTGTGTTCCATGTCAACAAGCTCTTTTCCTTGAAAAGATGTAAATCTAAACTTCCATTTTCCATAAATTCGTAAACAAGTAGAAGTTCTCTCTTTTCTTGACACCAACCAATGAGTTGCACCAGATTTCTATGCCTCAATCGGCTAATGATCTTGACTTCTGATGCATACTCCTTGATCCCCTGTTTGGAAGTCTTTGACACCCTTTTTACTGCAACATGGGTTCTTGAATCTTTCAAGATACCTCTGTAGACCTCACCGAAACCTCCCTCTCCAAGCTTCTGGTTCTCTGCAAAGTCACTAGTTGACTTGGCTAATTCGCTGTAAGAGAACTTTTTCGGACCAGTGCCCATTTCAAACTCATTATTCATTTCAATGTCAAATGCAAGTTCTTCAGCTTCATCTTTATTTTTTCTTCTTCTCTTCATCCTCCACCACAATACAAGGACAACCACAATTGCTAAAAGTAATCCAACTATTATATCGAAAGTTCTTGTAATGTTTTTGGTTTTCATGGGTAAATCGATCGGTAAATCAAAACCATTAAAACTCCAAGATTTTACATTGTTTATCTCAAACAAAGTTCCAGTTGCAGCTGAAAATCCAAATATGACCCATTCAGGCAACCCCTCCTTCAGATCAATAGTATAATCAAGTCCAACTTGCCTTACAACTGTATTGTTTCGATACCCTGTGAACGAAACACTAATATTTTTTGAACTAGAGTCATAATTGATCCAAGCTTCACACTCTCTTCCATGAGTTATATTACTCATCCATTTCTGAAACCTAACAGAAACAAGAGAATTTATGTTTATACCTACATGATCACCTACAGAATTATTAGCAGAATCCCTTGGATCCCAACTGTCCCAAAAAGTATCAAACTCAACCGCAACAAACGGATTTGTCATGACAACGGTTGACGCATTGACTGGAAGCCCTAAGGCTCCACCGGCCGTGATCACAGAATTATTCTGAGCTAGGAAGAATGAAAGGCCATCAGCATAAGCTGTAGCCAACTTTGAATCAATCACAAAAGAGAACTTGGTACTAAAGCTGGCTAACACACGTGACTTGTTGTCCCAAAGATGAAATGGTTGGATATATATCGCCCGGCCTGCTTTCTGGTTCCGATAAGAACCAATCTCGTCTGATGTTACTTGGATTCCGATGTTCGATATGTAACTTCCGTTGCCTGATGTTACTATGTCTCGATTCTGATTCTGAGGACTAATATTTGTAAAATTGAAAAAGATTGAAGTTACATGAGGGGTATTGAAGACTAGAAGAAAGCATGTTAAGATGAAAATCAAATGGAACATGATTGTGGAATTAAACTTGCTACAACAATTGCAGGTTCTTTTTTCTTTTTATTTCATGATGATATATGTGGTTGTTCACAATTAACATGAATAAATAAAAAGGGTCTCTGTCAATTCAACCATCATTCTAGTTGGTTGATTTTTCTTCCTAGGATAAATAATTAGTCAGGAGTGTGACTAAAGGATTAAATTAGTTTACTGAAATTTAATGGCAGTAACATAATCAAGAAAGAGTCGTAAAAGCCTTCCCCGGTATGTTTGGTAAACTAGATGTAGGTTGTAACTGTAGTTGTTGGTTGTAGCTGTAGGCTGTAGGTGTAGGCTGTAGGTGTAGCTTTAGGGCCTGTTTGACATGGAGCTTTTAGGAGCTTTTCGGAGCTTTAGCTTTTGATTTTTGAACAAAAAGCTCATATGAAAATAAAAGCTCTGTTTGTCAAGTACAAGCTGTAGCTTTATAATCCAACGAAAAGCTCAAATTTTCAAAGCTACTAGAAGTAGCTTTTCGCGAAAAGCTCCAAACGTAAAGCTACAGCTACACCCTACAGCTACAGCTTACAGCTACTTCACCAAACATACCCTTAGGTTTGAAGTTTTTCGCGAAAAGCTACTTCTAGTAGCTTTGAGAATTTGAGATTTTCATTGGATTCTGAAGCTACAGCTTGTACATGACAAACACGACTTTTATTTTCATAGGAGCTTTCTGTTCAAAACCTAAAAGTTAAAGCTTCGAAAAGCTCCTAAAAGTTCCATACCAAACATGCCCTATTACTAACTAAGATAATATCTGCACATAGCGATGAAAAAATTTATTTACTTCACAGAAAAATTTATTTACTTCATATTCGTTCAATTTATAATAGTATATTTTGTATAATATTTTAAAAATAAAATTATATATCAATACACTAATATATAATATTTTTAAAAGGAAAACATATTTTTTTCATTTTTTAAATAATATTAAAACAAAATATCCCACAAGTTCACCACCGCCCAATTGCAGTTGCAAGGGCCGGGTTGCAAGATGCAGATTCGTTAGCCCGGTCACAAAGTTTGAATTTTTTTGACTTTTTATTTAGTTATTTTGATATTAAATATTATGAAAAATCTAAATGGTATGAAACATAATGTGAAATTTATTGCACGGTAAATTGTATTCTAAAATTTGATAAAAAATTGAAATTCTAAAATATAGAAATAGACAATATACAAATAAACTTAAACATATAAATAAAGGTGTAAAAATAATAATTAAAAAAAAAAAAACAAATCAAGGATTTTTTATAGTTTTTTAATAATTTATAAAAATGTGTAAAATTTGAGGAAAATTAGACTTGAAGGCTTTAGAGAGGAATTTGACTTCGAAAGGTGGACATACTGCCATTAGCAGTTTGCAAACACGATCGTCTCCTCCCAACCACGATCGTCTCCTCCCGACCTTTTTTTCCATGATTCGCACAACCTGTAACTCCCAGCGGTACAACACTTATATCATATGTTTATTAGTTTATAATTGACGATGATAGTATTAATGAGAATTGAATAAATGAAGGGGTATGTTACTATTTTCCATTGATTTCTTTAGAGACTAAATAATATTTTTAAGGGCAAATTAGTCATTTCAATCTTAAAAGGAAAAACTTTCCAAATGCTTTATATAATATCATGATATGATATAATTTGACTAAATTTCATTTTTTAGAATTTTAAGTTTTAAGATAGAGAATGTGAAATATTTTATAGATATAGATATATTTTAACAAAAACTAAATGTCATATGTTTATTAGTTTATGATGTAATGATCATAGTATTAATAAGAATTTAATAAATATTGGGGTATGCTAGTGTTTTCCATTGATTTATGTAAAGACTAAATAATATTGTAAGAGTATGTTAGTCATTTCAATCTTAAAAAGAAAAACATCTCAAATGTTTTATATATTATCATGATATGATATAATTTGACTAAGTTTCTATTTTTAAAGTTGTAAGTTTTAAGAGAGAAAAAGTGAAATGTTTTATATTTAAGTATAAATATAGATATGTTTTAATTAAAATTAAATGTTGTATGTTTATTAGTTTTTAATGTAATGATGATAATACTAATGAAAATTGAATAAATGTTGCGGTATGTAAGTATCTTAAGTTTATTTTTTTTAAAGAATTTTTACATATAAATAAAAGATAGATATTATTTCTTTCAGTTATGAAATTATATTATAATTTATATATTATAGTAGAGTATTGTATTAGATCGCTTCGAATAGCTATCATGACTAGTCATTTACTTGACCATACCGAGATTTATTTTCCGTCGTGATCGTCCTAAAAAACTAAAAAACTAAAAAACTATTTAACATATAGATGTATGTAGTTCAATTAAAAGAAGTGTAATGATAAATTCATCATTAATTTTAATAATTTCATTAAATTATATATTATTCATGAATATTATGCATGGATGTATACAATGTAATTTATTTAATTTTTCATTAATATTTTTTTATTGTTGGATGTATACAGTATAATTTATATAATTTATTTATGTACAATTATGATAATTTTATTAAAATTATTAATGAATATTGTTGTTAAAATAATCGCCTGTAATAAAGAAAAGAAATTGGAAATAAAATAAAATATCTTTTGACAAACACAACCGAGTCCTAATCAGATGGTGTTCACTAAGGGCAGTCCCATCCCACCCGTCGGTTTCTACCGACGGAACGACGCCGATGTCACGGCATCGTCGGTCGGTCCGTCGGTTGGAAATCTTCGGATTTCCGACGACGTAAACTTTTTTTTTTCTTTTTCTGCGATTTTCTTTTGTCTTCTTCTTGGCCAACGGCCTAAATTTGAAAATGGAGGGGGCCAGCAAACAGAAAACCCAGCCCAACGGCTTCATTCACACAACCCAAAAACAATTTGAATTTTCAAACTTTTTTTACTTATTTATTTTACTTACAATTTTATACACTTTTTTACTTATATATACACACACTTTTAACAACTATAATTCACACTCAAAACAACTACTTGTTTCCTCTTTATAATTCATACAATTTCACACTCATTTCATACACAAAACCACACTCATTTCATACACAAAATCACACCCATTTCATACACTAAAACTATACAAACCACATCCATTTCTTACACACACATCTATCTACTATAATTCACACTTAAACAACTACTTCTATTCTCTCTATAATTCATACAACTACACACTCATTTCATACACAAATTACACACCACAACATCCATTTCATACACAAAAACTACTCAAACCACATCCATTTCTTACACAAAAATGTCTAACAACCAAAACCAAAACCATCTTCATCAAACATATCCCAAGATATGCGGAACAATTTGATAAATACTCAAATCCCACACATAAGTTCACAATCGAGTTCATCCTCCGCTCACTCAAACTTTCAAACACCCTCTCAAACGTCTCCACAATTTGGGTTTGCACAATACGTACCACTTACAAACCCAACTCTCAACCTTGGTACCAAAACCAACAAAACCAACAATTCCAACAATTCCAACTATTCCAACTATCACAACAATATTCACAAACCTCAAACGTACCAAATCCAAACTTCACAAACGAATACCAACAACCTAAAATCCCCGTTACCAACCCCGAAGTTGAAGAAAGTTCCGACGAAGTTGAAGTTGACAAAAAACAAAAAAGAAAACAAGTTCGGTGGACCGACAAGGAGGCGCAAATTTTATCCGAACGGTGGATACATTGTTCGGAAAATGGCATACAAGGAAACTCGCAAACCGACGCGAGTTTTTGGAAACAAATTCGAAAAGACTATAATTCGTTAGTCGGCAAAAAACGCAATCTTAATCAACTCACGGGGAAATGGAACAAGATTGCACCTGACGTAAAAAAATTCAACGCACTCTACAAGAACTATTCGGAGCTTCACCCTCAAAGCGGTTCGCGAGATGAAGACGTACTAGTAGCCGCCCGAAAGCACTTTAAGCAACAAAACAATAACCGTAAATTTATTTACGAGCAATGTTGGAATGTACTAAAACATTACCCGAAGTTTTTTATGGAGCACGGGGTAATGGGCAACAAACGTACATTTCAAACCGACCAAGAAACCGTCAATCTAGAAGCGGATGACTCCCAACCGATAAACGCAAGTCTACAAAGTAACATGCAAAGGTTGTTTCATGACGACTCAATACGCCGTCCACCTGCTCGCAAGTCTCAAAAAAGTTCAGGTTCATCGGACGCGGCTACTTCATCAAGAAGTTTAAAAGATGAAAATTTTGAAGCCCTTGAAGAAGTTAAAAGGACCGTTCGCCTCCAACAAACTGCAATAAAAACGATCACAGAAAATTCGACACAGAAGTTAGCTTTCAAAGCTTTGGGTTTGCTTTATAAAAAAATACCAAAGCGGGCTTTAAAAGAGGAACTAAAAATGATTAAAGCCGCTCGAAAAGATGTGATAAACACGTATGGTTCAATGTTTAACGGGAACGATTTGAACGAAGACGAAGACGAACACGAAGCCGGTGCCGAAGACGAAGAATCGAGTTCCGATTAGATTATGTTTTAATTATTTAGTGTGTTTTTTATTATTGTAATGTTTTTTATTTTTTTAGGAAAAGTAATGTTTTTTTTAGGAAATGTAATGATTTTTTTAATTAATGTAATGTTTTTATTTTAATGAAATGTGTTTTATTTAAATTATTGTGTTTTAAATAATTAAATAATGAAAAAAAAACCTGACCGTTAGGGATGGCAGTGGGCAGTCAATTGTTAGTTAGTTTCAGTCAGTTTTGGAAAAAATTGACGTGACGCTGAGTTGACAAAAACTGACCAGTCGATTTCAGTCAGGGATGTGAGTGGCCTAAGCTCACTATCCCCAAGCCCGTTTGGATTTAAACCCCCTCAAGCCCAGTTGAAAAATAATTTGATATTTCATGTTATACTGTAATTTAATTTATCTATTTTATTAAGGAATGTAAAATATTTTTGAAATATTTTTATATTTCAAATAAATAATTTAGTGTTTCAGAATTTTTTTTTTTTAATATCTTTATAAATAAAAGTAAATAATTATATTTATAATAAATAATTTAGTTGTTTAAAATAAAAAATAATCATAAATTATATTTATACAATATAAAATTAATTTCAGATGAATTGTTAATGAGAGTGAAAATTTGGATTTGGTAGGTTGTGTACGTGGAAGAAAGATAAGTTAATTTTTTTAGTAGTAAGCTGAGTTTATTTTAGTTGTAATGAAAATAGGCGAAGACTAGTTTCAGTTAAACTCAACGCAAACTGAAAAAAGAATACCATAAAGCCCCACGTTCTGAAGCTAATGTTTGTGCTCTCAAAGGAAGGCTAAGAAGAAGAATAAATAGGATAAATCCCTTAATTTAATCGACTCCGGTAATTAATAATGTGAATTATGGAGTAAAAAGGTATATTCAAGTTCCACAACACTACTACAAAGTATTATTTTCTTTTTCAATAAACCTATATTTTTAATATATAACTATTAATAATATACTATCATCTTTTTTCATTCACTTAGACCACTTGCAATTGTAATGGGTTCATCCTGTCTCCCATACTTACAAGACGGATGAGGATGGACGGAGTGTAGAGTGTGGTGGCAGTTCGTCGTCGTACACAGGACAGAAGGAGCACGAACAAGATGCGGGGGGCCCACTTGTTTTTTAATTCCTTTTTTCCATTTTAAACAAAAATGGTACAACAAATAAAGCAAAATATACAATTTACTTGAAAAAAAAATGTGAATCTCAGTTGTCCGTCGTGGTCCTTCGTAAAAGTTCGACTGTGGTTAGTCGTGGGATGATTTTCCATCATGCTGATGTCACACTCATGATGGATCATGACGGATCGTCAACACAGCCGGTTGTTTTAGCTTATTTTAGAGCCAATAATAAATTAAAAATAGTTAAAAATAATTGTAGTTTTACGTAAAAACACATGCTTTAAACTTTTGGCAAATAAATAAGCATGATTTAACACTTTCACCGGTAATTATCATATGATCAAATCCTTAGTTGCGACTTCAAACAAGTCAATGAACTCGAACATGTATACAAGTCCACAACGAAGTGAGGATTTATTTCACTCGTTATATTACATTTCTAAATGCATGTATAAGAAAATAAGCTAGCCAATATTCACCAAAACAGTAAATACCAACACACACACACACACACAAAGCATATGAAAGTGATAACAACAGTTGTGAATACATATTGAAAACTACTCCATCTTGTGGTAATGTATAATCTGAAAGCCCTCGTTTAGAATCAGAAAAGTTTGTAAACATTGGTATTTAACGATGAGCCTGTTGAAGATGTAGTTTACTTTGATGAATCAAGAGTAGAGACGCTACTTGATGATTGGTTTTGGTCGATGAAAGTGTCACTAAATAAGGACATGGAAGGAGTCAAGTAAGAAGCTACTGGCAAGCGGAGTGCAGGCAGGGAAGCTTCAGAGTTTAGCACATGGATCACTTGTCTCATCGATGGACGAAGTCCTGACTCAAGCTGGACACACCATAGACCAACGGTCATCAGACGCTTAATTTCTTCTTCCTCAAAATCTAAACCTAGACTCGGATCGACTGCTTCATGAAGAGTCCCAGTCTCGTACAGCTTCCAAACCCATTCTACCAACCATATTTGCTTTTCTGGCGCAGTATTTTTGATGGACTTTCTCCCACATGCTATTTCCAATGCAACAACCCCGAAGCTAAACACATCTGATTCTTTGCTTGCCTTTCCCATCACTACACATTCAGGAGCCATGTAACCCAAGGTTCCAGCCAACATAGTTGTCTGAGATCCTTTCTCATGATCAACCAACTTAGCTAACCCAAAATCACCAAGCTTCACGTTGAAATTTGAGTCCAACATCACATTACTTGATTTGATATCTCTATGCAAAACACATTGCTCCCAGTCCTCATGTAGATATAGCAAAGCAGAAGCTAGACCATGAGCAATTCTATACCGTGTGCCCCAAGTCAACAAACTCTTTCTCTTGAAGAGATGTAAATCCAAACTTCCATTTTCCATAAACTCATAAACAAGCATGAGTTCGCCTTTCTCGTGGCACCAACCCTTGAGTTCCACCAGATTTTTGTGCCTCAATTGGCTAATTATTTTTACTTCTGACGCGTACTCTTTGATACCTTGTTCAGAAGTCTTCGAGACCCGTTTAACTGCAATATAAGTTTGTAGATCTTTCAAGAAACCTTTATAAACTCCTCCGAAACCCCCCTGCCCAAGCTTGTTTGCCTCTACAAAACCATCAGTGGCCTGAACTAATTTCTGGTACGAGAATCTCTTAGGTCCAGTGCCCATTTCAAAATCTTTATTCATCTCCAAACCATATGCATCTTCTTCCACTTCTTCTCTTTTGCTTTTCATTCTCCTCCATAAAAGTACAGCAAAGATACCTGAAACGGAAAGTAGTACTATAGATAATCCGGCTATTAATCCCGCCATGTGCCTGCCGCTATTTGTACCTGTCACTGGATTCTGGCTCGTAGTTGGTGGTAGCCTGGTATTTTGAGTGAGATTTTTGGGGATAGATGCTGGTGGTGGTGCCTTTTCTTCATCAACCTGTAAATCCGAACTAGTAAAAGTCCAAGATTTTATGCTATTTTTCTCATACCAAGTTCCAGTACCAGCTGAAAACCCGAAAAGAACCCATTCAGGCAACACTTCCTTTAGATCAATAGTCAGTTCAAGGTTAATTAAATCATCGTCAACGGAAACACGAAGACTTTTTGAAGCAGAATCATATGTAACACGAGCTAGGAACTCTAGTCCTTCTGTTACATTGTTCGGCCAATATTGATATCTAGAGGAGTTGAGAGAATTAACATTGATGCCTACATGACTGCACGTTATTTGGTTTATCGATGGATTTGCACAATAAGGGTCCCATTGAATATCACAATAAGTATCAAACTCAACCGCAACAAATGGAAATTTCTTGGTATAGGTTATGTTATCAACCGGAAGTCCATTGCCTCCACCGAGTGCTATCAAAGAATTATTCTCAGCGAGGAAGAATGTAAAGCCATCAGCATAACCCTTCGTACTAATATCTGTGATTGAAGCAATTACGAAGGAGAATGAAGTATCAAAGCTGGCTAGCTCACTAGATTTTTCATCCCAAAGATGAAAAAGTTTGACGTACTCTGCTCGGCCTGCTTTAAAACTCTGATTTGCAGCAGTCCCATCTGGTGTCACTTGGATTCCGTCGTTTGAAATATACGCATCACCGTTAGTTACTATGTCCGTGTTCAGATTTTGAGTACTAAAATGAGTGAAATTGAAAGTGATTGAAGCTGAATGAGGAATAAAGACAAGGATGAAGTATATTGAGATGACCATGATTATGAGAACTTGCGTCAAGATTTGCAAGCTTTTGGGTATATGGTTGTTCTTGATTGCCAATTGGTTTTGATACAAGTCACCTACACGCAAAACATCCTAATATTCAATATACTAATTAAATGTATTGGGTGAAACGTCTTTTTTATCTTTTTTGACACATCAAATACTATTACAAGATAGAGGCACGTTGTGTGTATATCTAGCATCCTAATATTTAATAGGCGTTAGTGTTTTTAATTGTATTCAACTTTGTCAAAAAAGCTATTGTGTGTATCGTACTTTACGTGGCTCTATTAAATGTACTGAACTCGTAAAAACACATAATTGTATGTAATATTTTGACGTAAAACTTTGTATGAGTGACACGTGGGTGCTTTGTATGAGTGACACGTGACCAAATTACATACAAATGTGTGTCTTTACGAGTTGAGTACATTTATAAAGGCGTTCAAAGTACGATATACACAATAACTTTTTTGAAAAAGTTAGATACATTTAAAAACACATAACCCTAAATTATATGTGTAGTTATAAAGTCAGGCACCCAAATACTGTTTCTTTATTACAACAAACCAAATACTATTACAAGATAAACAATTCAATCAATAATTGTGATCTAGTAACAATCAATGAAATGAAAGTAAAACATGAAATGAAATGAGTAGAAATATAAAAAATTATCTACAGATATATACTTAGCTGAGTCCGCGTTTAATATGGTAGCGTTAAAACATATTCATTGTCTTGTTCCCAGTATATTACAGATTAACAACCGAATCAGTGGTATCCAGAGTTAACGACATTTGCCTGAAAATTTCGTCTAAAATCGAATGCTAAGCAAACTTTTTCATAGAAGCTGATCGAGCAGAATGGCAGAATGTCAACTTAAGTTTGTCAAATAATGTTAACTGGTTGTTTTGAGTCATGTGTGTAATGTCTTTTCTATCACTCCTATTTACCCTTAAGTAAAAATATTTCTCCACCTTTTTAGAAAACTTCTTTAAAATTATTGAATTTGTTTAGGGATAAGATTGAGGGGAAGTTAAATTTATAATAATTTGTCAATCTAATCCTGTAACTAAGCTATTATTCTAACTTGGTTTGTTTAAGTTTCGGGAATTGTCAATTTGTAATTCTGAGGGGTTTTTTGGATCTTAGATGAAAGTCTAAGGTGGTTGCATGGAATGAAGAAAAATTAAGGGTATGTTTGGTAAAGTAGCTGTAGGCTGTAGCTGTAGCTTTAGGTTTGAAGCTTTTCGCGAAAAGCTACTTCTAGTAGCTTTGAGAATTCGAGCTTTTCGTTGGATTATAAAGCTACAACTTGTACATGACAAACAAGACTTTTATTTTTATAAGAGCTTTTCGTTCAAAAACTAAAAGCTAAAGCTCCTAAAAGCTCCATGCCAAACAGGCCCATAGTGGCCTTAGTTATTCTATACTCACGATTTTATTTTTTACCAACAGTTTTGTTTAAAAAAAATGAAAAGAAATAAGTAGAAACGGAAAAGGATATCTATAGATAAATGGTAAGTCGACACTTATGTTTAATATACGGCTCACTGTTAAGTAGATTTGTTATCATGTTATCAGGTTACGACAACATCCAAATCAAGTAGTGGTGCTGCTAGACTTCACAACACTTGTCTGAAAACGTTGTTTAATCTGGAATGTTAAGCAAACTTTCTCTTGGAAGCTAATGGTGCGTAATGTCTACTCAAGCTGTCGAATTATGTTAACCAATATGTTTGAAACCCAAGTCGACCCATTTGGTAGCTAGGTTTATACTAGTTTTCTCAACCGTTTCAACCTTGGGGGTTTCCTGTTAAACCGGCCAACTGGCAGCCTGGAACTAGCAAATAAACCGGTTTTTGTTTTCATTGTATGAGTTGGCCGGTGTTTGATGGAGGGGTGACTGGAGATATGATGGAGGCGTTGATCGGGGAGAGTCGGAGTTGCATTTAGAGGTGACGACAGGGTGACCGGAGTCTGGAGGTCTCAAACGGGAGTGATAAGAGATATGATAGTAGTTGTTGATAGAGGTGGCTGCCATTGATGGTACTTGTTGGAAGGTGATAAGTTTTTGGTCAAAAAGTTGAATGTGAAAAGTAAAAACAAAATTCTAACTCTTTATTGTCGATAAAATTAAGTTCAAATGAGAATGAGATTTTTTATGAGAATGGAGGAATCAATCTCAACAATCTATATCATCAAGATAATAATACCCCCAACATTTTTAAAAAATTGAATATCTCACAAACGGCTTGACAAAAAAATATAAAAATTGCACCATAAAAATCAGCATTTTTTTCTCTTCAATTAGGCATCTCACAAGGTATACTTTCGACGAATTTTTTTTTCATTTTTTGGTGGGGTTCGAAAACTGGTAAAACATGTGTTAGTCATTGGTAACACATGTCTTAGTTTCTGTAACACATGTGTTAGTTGCTGGTAACACATGTGTTAGTCACAAGTAACGCATATGTTACCATTAACTAGGTAACATATGTGTTAGCTGCTGGTAACACATGTGTTAGTTGCTAGTAGCACATGTGTTAGTCGCTAGTAACACATGTATTATCAACCACTAACACATGTGTTACCAGTTTTCAACCAAAAAAAAATAAAATTCGTCGAAAGTATATCATGAGGGATGTCTAATCGTAGAGAAAAAAACGTTGATTTTTATGGTGCAATTTTTATAATTTTTTTGATTAGCCGTTTGTGCGATATTTAACTTGGGGGGAAAATTCGGTTTTTGACAAATGGATGGCTAGGATTCATTCCTTCATCCTTACTAAAGTTCTCATTCTCATTTGAAATATCTCACAAACGGCTAATCAAAAAATTATAAAAATTGCATCATAAAAATCAGCATTTTTTTCACTACGATTAAACATCTCTAATGATATACCTTTGACGAAAAAGTTAAATTATCATTAAATAACTAGTGATGATGGCGGTAGTTGGTCGAAATAGCATCACCCGAAAGGATCTTAATCTAAATAGTAATTATTTAGTTTAACAAAAAAGTCAAATTATCATTAAATAATAAGTGATGGTGATTGCAGCAATAAGTGCATCCGTATCTAAGTGATGATGGCAGTTACTAGTGACAGTGTTATGCCAGTTATATGTCAATTTAAAAAATGTTGATATAGTAACAAACTATATAACTGATACAAAACTAATACACTTACAATTACAATTAAGAGTGGTGTAAAGTTAATGAAAATCATACTTCTCATTAACATTTCCAACGGCTTATTATATGTAAGGCGGTAAAAGTCAATGACTGAGAAAGTGAGACATTAATCATTATTCTGGAATCTCTTCTTCTGTAGTCTGCTCCCTGTCTAATGGTCCAAAATCTTGCACAGTGGCTAGACAAAGTCTTCGAGTTATGGTCGGATGCACTTATTGCTGCAATCACCATCACTTATTATTTAATGATGATTTTACTTCTTTGTTAAATTAAATAATTACTATTTAGATTAAGATCCTCTGCGGTGATACTATTTCGATCAACTACCTCGATCAATTACCGTCATCATCACTAAAAATTTAATGATAATTTAATATTTTCGTCGAAAGTATATCATGAGAGATGTCTAATCGTAGTGAAAAAAAATGGTAATTTTTATAATTTTTTGACTAGCCGTTTTTAAGATATTTAACTTGGGGGGGGGGGGGAAATTCGGTTTTTGCCAAATGGATGGCTAGGATTCATTCATTCATCCTCACTAAAATTTTCATTCTCATTTAAACTCAACAACATTCAAATTTAATGACGAAAGGTAAAAATTTAATCGAATTTATGTTGCGGTTTTGACAATTGATTAATTATAAAAATTTAGGTTATACTGTTTGGTTTTAAAAGTAAAATCGATGATACCTATTGTTTTGTTTATTCAATCTATAATGCATGTTACGAATCTGGATTTGGAGTTGTTAGGTTTTGTTATTTAAGTTTTGGGTTTGTTTGTGTTTGTTAGATTTTTTTAGTCTAGGGTTTGATTTTGATTGTGTATATATTTCAACATGTGTGGGTTATGATTTTAAAAGTACTAATTTATTTAAGTTAAATAGAAGTTGCCATGGCTTACTTTAAAATATGAGTAGCCATGCTTTGCACTTGGTTTCAATAAGGATACAGTCTCTGTTTCGATTAAGTACTTGGTGTCTGTTTTGATTAAGTACTTTGTTTCTTTCATTATATAATTCATCTTTTTATGGAAAAACTACATGTGGTAACTTTAACCCAGATCAATTTATATTACGTGTATCTATAAACATGGAGGTCATATATGTTAGAAAAAAGGTACTAAAATAATATACTCTTCATTATCATGTTGGCACACTAATTCTTTGTAGAATCGTTCTACATATTTGGTCAAAAAGTATTTTGGGTCGAACTGACTTGGGTTTTAAGTAAATATAATTATTTATCTGTCTCTTACTACTTAATATGACCCTGCTCTAATGTTTATTTTGTTGATATAGTTTACAAATCAAGGTTTCAAGTGTGTGGATGATGGAAGAACAATGCACTATACAAAAAGTAAAGGTAAACAAAATTTCATTTTTGTCATCTCTATTTGATTATTCGTTTGCTTAGGGTCTATTATTTTACAAAAGATGCATCTAAAAATCAGGTGGTATGTATGTATGGCGTTAAGGAAAATTCCTCTATTCGATTGCCCACATGAAAGTCATACTAAAATGAGCAATAAGTCAAAGTTGGGTCATTATGGAAGTTGGGTCATAGTTTCAGTTTTTGTAGGATTCAGTTGTAATCAATAAATAAAAATAATTTTTGTAATCGTTGTAATTTGTGTTATTTAGAAATTTGAAGAGGATAATGGGTGTTTTAGGTTAACCCGACCTGTTTGACCCGTTTCAAAGAAGTATATGTTTGAATCCATTAAATTGCCACATCTTCTGTAATTGATCTGCGATCTATATAAGTAAGATTATTTTTATTAGTGTTTAATGCATAAAAATCTAATCATTGAGCTACTCCTTATGCATAAAAGGAACTCAACTTTTTATATGGTATGCATCTTCCTTTGTTCTAAGATAATTTCATTTTTTGTTCTACTCTAATTTGTTGTTATGCCATATTGCCATTGGGTAAATGTGTTAGAATATTAAGATCAAAATTTGTGGAATGGATACATATAGGACTCGGCTTGATGTGGAATGGATCAAATTAACTGTTATAACCTTCTTCCAAATACATTGGGGCTTGGCTTGATGTGGAGCAACTGGCCCAGTAAGATATGACGTATTCATCATTCTTTTCTAAGCAATGTGGAGCAATGGGTAACTTATAACTCTTGATCTAACTTTGATTTAAAATCCACACAAGCATATTAACTGAAGAAATGGTTCGTGCGATATCAATTACTTCTTGATCATCATTGGTTATTAGACGTGACCCTGTTCAATCTATTTCTGTTTTAGCACCCCTTTTTAATGTGTTTGATGTGTTACACATGATACATAACCCGAATGGACCATTTATAAGTATATGTGTCAAACTGGCATCTACAAAAAAGTGCTATTAATTGTACTCTCATGGACTGAACTTCAAAGGTCAAGTAGTATCTTGGGTAAAGAAAAGGAAGTTCATGACCATGTTTATGTCATGGGACTTGAGCAATATTTTGATTTATGATATTAACCATGTTTATGCAATATGCATACTACTGGATTGGTTAAATGTTGGCCTTTCATTTATTTATTTTTCACTTTTATCATTGATTTTTTTCCTTTCCAACAAAATTAATGGTTATTTTTTAAACCGCAAGATCCTTGATGATGATGGTGGTGTAGATTCCTAATTCGATAATTCAAGTGTTGCTCAAACTGCTAAAACATTTGGGTTTCATTGTGGTGATGAATACTTATCTTGAATTTGTTGTATATTTGACATTACTATAGTTTAGATATTTAATAATATTGTGTGTATTTACTTCTGTTTAAATTTGATACTTTTATCACTACAAATATGATATGTCTCTGTTTTATAGAAGTTCCTATTAGTGGATTTTGTTATGGGTTTGTCACTTCAATAACACTTAGTCAGTAATCCATTTACGTTGAACAAGAATTTGACATTTTGACATCTATTTTTTTTTTACATTATTTAGTATGTTAAAAGATGTTCTAATGATTTCTATGTTATGTTACATCCTTTTTAAGTAGAATCATTACTACAATTTACACAGCTTTAAATTTTTATTTTTGCTAAAATCCTGACATTAACATTTGTTATATCAGTCCACATGCTCAAGAGGCATGCAACAATTAAACATTTAATATTAGTAGGTCGTGTTTTGAAACTTTTTATCTCAAACACAAATATATTATAACAATAATTGTTATATTTTACTCGTTAAACTTATATTGTTGGTTAAACTGAGTATTACGATCATTATTTATCGAACAATTTTTTCTAAAATCAGGTCAAACTTTACGCTTACATAATACTCCTTATGAGTTAACATAATACAAACAAATAATCAAGAAAAATAATAACAAGATATATTATTATCATAATATTGTTTTAAAATCGTAAATTTTTAACTTTATAAAGATTTTGAGTTATCTCGTAATTAATATTGTCACATCAAATTTGGTGCAAAATGTGATGATAAAAATTTTACATTATAAGTTTACACACTTCTAATGATATACGAGTCGTTGAAAAGAGTTTACATCTATTACCTTGTATAATATTTTAGTACAAACATTATCATTCATATATCATTTACCTTCTTTAGATTTTATTTAATCTATTTTGTTCATACTCCGATTTCACGTTACCATTTTGTTAACATGATTTGACTTACAAATTTTTTAATGTACTAAATAATTTTTTCATTCATTTATTTATATAATAATTCATTTATTATTTTTTAAATACTAAATGAAAAGAATAATAAACAAACTATAACGATAGTAATATTAATGAAATTGTGTATTATTTATCTACTTTGAATTGTACATATATATGTTATGTTGTTGTTAATCACATACCATCAAATACCTCGTATTACATTATTTTAATAAGTTAATATACAAATTACCGTTTATATATCATTTATCTACTTTAAATTGATGTTTCGATTTCACGTTAAGTTTTTGCTGATATAATTTAACTTATATATAGGTATAATTTCACATTGACAAACTTTATATTTCATGTTAGCTTTCTTTATAATTGATTCTCATCTTATTTACCTAAGTAAGTGCTAATCATGTTTTCTCAATATTATATGTAATTTCAGAGTAAAATTAGTTTAAGTTTGTGAACACTGAAATCTAAATCTAAATTTAAATATAAACTAAAATAGGTTGTACAATAGTAAGGAATTCTTATTGCTCTCTTAACAAATTTTTTTTGAAAGAACTAAAACTGTTCATTTTGATTCTTGAATTGAATGAACAAAGTCAATGCGTTTCCAAATTGAATGAACCAAAATTCGCGTTCTTTAATTTTGGGACCTATTTTTGTTACTTTCTAGTTTCACCCAAAATGTGGGTTTTAAATGCTTCCTATTAAAACAAAATCTATGAAATTCAATCGAACGTGATTACTTATTAGAAAATTATTACGATCATGCGTAACCAAAAAGTTTTAGTATTTGTAAATGCATTCAACTTTGTCAAAAAAACTATTGTGTGTATCGTACTTTACGAGACTTTATTAAATGTACTGAACTCCTAAAAACACATGATTGTATGTAATATTTTGACGTGGAACTTTGTATGAGGGACACGTGGGTGCTTTGTATGAGTGACACGCGGATGCTTTGTATGAGTGACACGTGACCAAATTACATACAATTGTGTGTTTTTTACGAGTTAAATACATTTATAAAGGCGTTCAAAGTATGATACACACAATAGCTTTTTTGAAAAAGTTAGATACATTTAAAATCAGATAACCTTAACCAAAATTGTGAAGAAAAATGGACTATTATATATCTGACAGCGTTTCAATATATTCCTCTTCGGCTTTTGCTATATACCCGCGTGTATACAACCAATAGTGAGAAACAACATTGTAAAACTAATGTCGATATCCTTCCGGCAACCAATTTAGTGCTATCCATTCAAATACAATGAAAGGTGATAAGCATCTAAATGCTCGTCTTGACTCGCTCATGAACTAGCTTTACCTTCTGATCACAACACTAGTTGTTGATAACAAGTAGAGGGAAATTTTGGGTCCAACACCTAGTAAACATTAACCTCCACATTTATTGAAGAAGATCTATTTGCATAGAGTTGATTAATATATTTCTAAGTACGTCACAGAGTTGGGAAATTCCGATAGTTTCAGAACTTATACAACTCGATTGTTTTCTTGTTACCATGATAGTTAATAATAATACTTCTTTGTCCGATGTATTGCCTTTTCAATCGTCATCGGTAGGTTTGTCAGGATGTAAATGCGGTTTATGATTGGAAGATTTTGTATGTAGTTTCTATGTTGAAATTTTCCTTCCTCACCCCCGACATATTGATACTTCACCATGTGATAAACATGAGGTTGTTTTCACAACACTTGATATTACACATTTACATGCGTAATAAGTACTTAAAACGATATTAAGATCCAAATCTAAGATTGTATTCTTCAACATGTACAACTTAATCATAGCAATACAAGATGCGTATACTTTAAGATGTCACGAGCAAACTTTGCCGAAGAAAACATATAAGGCACATTTATCTTAGCGTTTGGTGGTTGGTTTATAAAACTAAAACATATTCATTTAGAGTAGTTGACCAAATATTTAAAATGGCCACCGTTGGTAATTTATTGCTCAAACCTTGGAGTATATATTTTTGAGAAAAGGTGTGATAAAAACCAGTAGAATCGATGCTTCTTTAGCCAAATATGAGATGAAAAAGTGGGTCGAAACACTTAAATACAAGGAGATTTTGAAAATCGATTCAATCTGAACCATTCAACTGGTTGAAGCTGAAGTCAGATCGGTGACCGATTTGATCTACAATGGTTAAATTATGATTTTTCTATCAGCGTGATCCCGCCAGTTTTCCACTTGAATTTGTTAACTGGGCATTTTTTAAACTTTTCATAACTTTTCATAATTACTTGATAAAACTATTTTGAAAGTTTTCAGCATTTTGATTGCATTTATTTGTTTTTTAAGTATTGTATTATAACTAGTATTATTTGATCTTATCGGTTTAATTGTGTGGTTCAAAGCGGCCAATTTGGTTGAACTAGAACAGAACTTTTGAATGGTTTGATGATAAAACCGGGTTTTAGAATATCGTTTGAATATAACAAAAAGAAGTATAATATGAGTAGTGGCAGAATTAGAAAAAAATAATTTAAGAGAAAAGAAGAATTTCTTTTGTTCTTTTTCATTTTTAGAAGGCAAAACTAATAAAATATTATTAATATCTCTAAAAAAAATTTTTTTCACGTGATTTGAAAATTTTTAGGGGGTGACTGCCACTGCTGCCCCCATTCTAGATCCTATGAATATGAGAACACTGAATTGTGCGAAAAACATCGTTCGTAGTTATAAATGCGATGACACATTTCACTGTAGGATCAACGGAGATTGTTGCTTAATCTAATGACGTAGCTACCATAATTTTTTATTATTTCAGCAATATAAATTTATAATAAGTAAGGGTCCCTTTAAGGAAATATTTTTGCAAAACGTAACATTGTAACCATTTATATAGCGTTTCCTAAAAATTATTACATTATTTTATAGAGATATATAACCCTTAGTTACATAACCATACTCTCTAATACTAGACAAAGAAAATGTGATTGTGCACCACAATTAATCGGTGTTTCACTCTAATATGCTTTCTAAAAATGTACAAGATTCAACTTTTACCAAGTGAAACGCCAGTTTCACCCCCTTTGTCGATTACTATATCAGTACGTGAACTAAACTCTATCTCTTCCAACATTTTAACGACCATCCTCATCGAGGGTCTTAGCGACGGTACCTTCATCGTACAATGGACCGCAATGCTTAACACCTTAACCGCCTCCTCTTTTGCTTCCTTTGAAATGCTGGGGTCCACCAATGCGATCACGTCATCTTTAGTTCTCATTTCATTGTGAACCCAATAAACTATGTCCTTATTTTCACCAAACTCGGGTTCCATGGGCTTTTTCCCGGTTACCAGTTCCATCAAAACAACCCCAAAACTATAGATATCACTTTTCTCTGTTACATTAGTTGTGTATCCATATTCTGTAGAAAAGTTTACAATAATCAGTTTAACTCTACAAAGATAGGGGATACATTGATACAATCAAAGTAAAGTGCAACAGTTTTTATACTAGATAAAAGATTATAAACTTTAAATTTTAAACTTAAACAAAAAACCACTTGTGTCCCTCGATTTAAACCTTGCTGCACGAAACTTTAAGTGCAGCCATAGGACACAAGATTTTCTTAAGAAGATATGGCATAAAGCCATAAACGTTACTAGAACTTACCAGGAGCTATGTAACCGTATGTTCCAGCGATCATATGGGTCGAGTCCATGACCTTTTCTATTTGCACAATCTTTGCTAGACCAAAATCTGCTATTTTCGGTTTCATCTCTTCATCCAACAAAATATTGCTCGACTTCACATCTCGATGTATCACTGGTCTATCACAAGCGTGATGTAGATACTCCAGTCCCCTTGCGGCCCCCAACGCAATCTCATACCGTACACTCCAATCCATCTCAATCTTCTGATATGTATGTAGCCGGTCCCACAAGCTCCCATTTGGCATGTACTCATATACCAACAGATTCGAGTCCTCGCTAGTAATGCTACAATACAACTTGACCACATTCATGTGACGAAGAGAGCTCAAAGCAGCCACCTCGGCCTCATACTCTGGCCATCGGCTTTTTCCTTTTGGTAAAATTGCAGCACTACTCCGGCTACTACTCCAAGTACCGGAGTCCATGGACCCCGACTTCCACATATGTTTAACGGCTAGTTGTTCTCCGCATTCAAGAACAACTTTGTAAACATTGCCTGAACCACCTTTCCCAATTATATTCTCTTCCTTGAGGGATCTTAGCACTTCATCTTCTCTGATCTTTAGAACATGAAACCGTCTCACATCCCACGAATAAACCCGATTGATTGGACTTTCACCATTGTTCTGCCGCAACTTAATGAAGAGCAAAAACAACAACGACAACAGCACCAAAACCGAACCGGCTATGAAGCAATACACACCAACTCGTAACCGATTCTCTGACTTGTGGGAAACCGATGAACATTCCCGCAGATCCTTACTTCCATCAGCACATAATCCCGGGTTCCCGGCAAAACTGCCATTGTACGCCACCAATAAAAGGGCCCGCGGTACACGCCCGATCAACATGTTGTTTGACAAGTCAATAAGAGTTAGCCTCAACGACGATAACCTCGTGGGTATTACACCTGATAATTTATTACCCGATAGGTTTAATGAGTTCAAGCTCGGTAAAGAGCCAAGAGTCGCTGGAATTTGGCCCGATAATGAATTCCTAGCAAGGTTAATCTCGTTTAGAGAAACACAAGAGCCCAAAGACTCTGGGATAGCACCCGAAAACATGTTATCTTGTAAATGAAGATTACTGAGCTTCTTCAGTTCACCAATATTTGAAGGAATTTGACCCGAAAACTTGTTAGAGATCAGCTCGATTTCCACTAAAGATGAAACATTCGATATTTCCTTAGGTAATTCACCCGAAAATCGATTGTTAGCTAGAAAAAGCTGTGCCAATGAGTTTGATTCACCAATATTTGATGGCACTTGACCCTCAAACTGATTCATTGCAAGATCAATCATACTTAACTTGGGCAAACTCCAAATCCCATCAGGAACTTGGCCCGAAAGCGAATTATTACTCAATCTCAACCGAAGCAACGAAGAACAACCCACATAGGTCTCGGGAAGCCCGCCAGTGAAGTTGTTTTCGAGCATCAAAAGTTCTTCCATCGTCCCCATTTTACACATATCAGGTGGAATCAAACCAGTGAAGAAGTTTTGTGATACATCAATAAATTCAAACTCAGCCCATGACCCCATTTTCGGAGGGAGTTCACCTACAAACTTATTATCATAAACCGAAAACTGCTTCAAAAACTTAAATTCTCCAAACTCTTGAGGAATTGAGCCCGAAAACCCGTTTTCAAACAACTGTATAGATTCTAACCGAGTTAAGGTACTTAACTCGGATATATCACCTTCAAGACTATTATTTGAAACATCAAATTGAACAAGATCAACTAGATTACTTAAGCCAACTGGTAGAACCCCTGATAACTCATTATTATAAAGCTCAAGCCTTGTAAGCTTCGTAAGTTTCGTGATCCCAATCGGAATCTTTCCCACCATATAACTATCTGCGAGCTCGAAACTTTCTAACAAACTCAAGTTTTCGATTTGCTCCGGTATTTCCCCTTCAATGCTACAATTCGAAAGATAAATCGTGTATAGATTTTGAAGGTTTAATATCTCTAAAGGAAATGAACTTTTATCAAAATGATTGTCTCCTAAACTTAAATAAACAAGGGCAGACATATTTCTAAGCGATTCCCATGGAAATCGCCCAGAAAATCCGCTCAAGTTTAAATTTAGAAACTCGATACGAGATAATAACGATAAATCCGGAACTTCTCCTGAAAATAAATTAACTCCCAAATCAAGGGTATTCAAATTAGTGCAATTTGATAAATGGGTACTGATTGTTCCATACAAAAAATTTGACCCAAGTGAGATTTTTTCGAGTGAATTTATAGAGCAAATCGACTCGAAAGAAATAGGGCCCGTGAGTTGTTGTTCCGAAAGGTTGATTTCTTTAACTGAATGATCGGAGTTACAAATAATTCCGGTGAAGTTGCAGACTGAAGTTTGGTCATTCCATGAATTGAAAAGTTGTGAGTTTGAAGTTTGGAGGGTGGATTTGAATGTGTATAGAATTTGCCGATGGTCTGATTGGGAAGATGAACGGGGTGTTGAGAGAAGAATAGTTAGAAGGAAGAGAATAAGACGGCGGTGACCGGAGATGAATTCCGACGTCATGCCGGCCGGCCGTACTGATTATGGAGGGAGTTTTTTTACTTTTTTATTTTTGGTTAAATTGTTTGTTCGGATTGGCATGTGAATGGGAAACGAACAAGATATTTGGTTTTGTGTTCTTGGTTAGAACTTTCGTAGTTCACATGATTGAAGCAACTATATGACCCGAACGTTGTAACTTATCACTAGTCCACCACTAGTTTAATGGAGTATAGCTTTTCAACACATTTATTTGTCTCTACTATCAAGATATTACTTCCTCCGCTTCAGAATAATTATTTGTCAAAAAAAAAAATAATAATAATAATTTTCTTTTAACTTTAAATCTATAAATTGTCAGATTTATTTTTATATTTAAGATAAACTTAACTAAAAGTTATAAAAAAGTAAAATTTAGAAATAATAAATGTGTGTGAAATATAACGTTTAATAATTATTTTCTAAAAATAAACAGTTTTTTTTAATAAATAAAAATACTAAAATGACTAATTAAAATGAAAAAAAAATTAATATTTTATTAAGTAATTGACAAATGAAATATTGCAATTTTAACAAGAATTACAAATAGATATATTACATGCGAAATGTGCGTGTATTTTAATAAGGCAATGGGCAATTAATTAATTTATTAATGATTATCCTCTCTTCTAAGATTCCACTCTTTTCTTTGACATAAAAGCATCAATTTTTTATTTTTTTTCTTTCTAAAATTGTAGATTAAATTGTTTATTATTCACCGACAATCAAGATTAGATAATTTCATATCATATGGTCCATATAAAATTATCTTTTACATATTTAATTTAAAGATTTTTAGTTAAGTGCTCTATAGAAACACCAAACAATGGTTTTTGACTTATACTTTAACGCTAATCTTTCTAAATTGTCCTTGTCAAAACACACAATGGTTTTTGACTTATGTTATCTTGACAAACGACACCAAACAATACTAAATAATATATAAAAGTTGTTATTTTTTCTACCATTTTATTGAAGATCGTATTCAACTTTTTAATAAAAATAAAAAATGGAAATAAATGTCTTATAAGATATAACCAATGTCGGCGTCAGTAAATTCTTTTGCTATCGAAAACAGTAATCATTTCAAATAAATTATACAGTAATTATTTTATTATTGCAGTTTTTAAATGAAAATGAAAATATAGTATATGATTGAAAGGACATGTTAAAGTTGTTTGACTCAAATGACGGCCGCCCAACGTTGACGAAGCCTCCATAATCCCACGTGGGATATGCAACTTTAATTACGTGTTCATATAACAGTTTCGATTCATTAAAAATGGTCAACAGTTGTGCCGACGTTTATATCAGTGAATTCGTTTAATCTTGTTACTGTTAGCTTTTGTCAAATATTACAAACGCGAAGTTTTACATGCTTTGGACTTGTATTAGTTGTGTGCTCAAAACTTGTAGACTCATTGGAAAATGATATATGTTATTGTACTCTAAAATACGAACTTCTATTCTGTAAACGTCGTTATCTCATCTCATTTAATTTAATATAGTAAGTATATATAACCATCCCCGTGTAACTAACAGTCTGTAAGAACTACAAATGGTTTCATTAAACATACGTCTTCTTGCCGTATGTATACGTTTAATATAGAACATTTATACGTTTGATATAAAACGTACGTGATTATTATCAATCTAATGATGAATCAACAGTGCATGGTTAGTATAGACAACCTTGTGTAGATGTATGGAGTTGTGTGATAGGAACGTCGTAAGATTAACATGATACAATATTAAAATATAGTTTCTTGAGTGGATTTGTGGTGATGAACCTTTTTTTCTTTCTTTCTTAAATTATAGTTTTAATTTTTAACAACTAATTTATATGACGTGAGTCTGCTGTGACACAAATTCAAATAAAGTAAAACTCCTCCTTTTAAGGAAATGCAATATTATAACAACGATTATAGGTTCGATTTATATCTTCACGTCTCTATTATATTTCTCATGTTTTGTGAGACTAGTCGATAAAGATTATCGTAAAGCTGACTACTTTTTTGATACATCTCAAATCTCTCTAAAGCCCCTAAATATCATATTTCTTAAAGTATACATTTTCATTATAAGACCACTTGTAGTTGTGATGGTCCGTCGTGAGCATTACATCACCGAGATTTAAAATCATCCAACGACTAATCACAGTGGTATTTTCATGATTACTTACGACTAACAACCATGACCTATATTTTTCAAGTAAGTTGTACTTTATGCTTTATTTGTTATAATTTTTTGTATAAACCGGATAAAAAGGGGGAAAAAATAACTAAGTGGAACCTATATTTTTTCTTGAGGATTCGGTGGTACACATGACAACAAACGATAAGCACGGATTACACTTCGTAGGTGCTTACCTGTGCTTGAAGGACGAAGATGACCACGCCCTCCGCTACAAATGGTCTAAACTCTAATTAAATTAACTAGTACATATAATTATGATTATATTTTACAATTTACAATTTCGATTGTCGATTTATATATACTAATTTAAAGTGACATGAACACTTACAATAATCGTACTAATCCACATTGATCATTTAACCATAATCATGGGCAAATCAATTCCCTATAACGGTTTACATCACATCCAGACACCTTTATTTAGTTGTTTTTCATTGAACACTTGCAAAGTTGCACTAGTCCCAATCCTTGCTTAACTGTTACCTGCAGCAGTCCATGCAGCAAGATTTAAGATAAGTTTGATGCAACAAATTTTGCACACTAGAATCAGTTGGTCCGAATACATTCTTCCACCGTTAAGAATTGAATTTTATGATCTTGATCAAAACCCTAAAAGTTTCCCCCAATTCAAAGGATCCGGATCTGTAACCTAATTCTCTATCTGGGTTTTCAATTAAGATTCAGAAGAATACAAAATCAGTCACCATATCTGCACACAGAGCCACAAAAGCTTTAGATATAGGATAAGGGCTTATTTTCCACAAATATTTATTTTTATCTAACTATTAAATTGGCACCAAATATTTAATATTTTATCCATACTTTTATCTTCTACACACCTTCCCACTTTTTGTTAAAATTCATTTATTCATGTCTCTTGATCAACAATAAACAGTTTTATCATAAAGATATAAAATTTTGTAGCAAAAATATGGAAGCCAATCAGAGAATTGCAAGAATTGCAGCTCATCTCCACCCGACAAATCACCAGGTTTTCTTTTATTTCCTTGATCCTTAATTTCATACTTTGTAATCCATATGTTTTTATTGAATTTTTGTTATTTAGTATTTTGTTCTTATAAGTACACTATTTGTTACGGATCACAAGACCCCTAAGGGTTCATAATCTGTTACAATTTGATCAAGAGGTTTAGAGGTGTTGATGAGGATGGTGTTTTATTGCATAATTGTGTATTATATTTTAATCTTATTATTGGGAAGTGCTTAATTGTATTGAAGTTCAAAATGTACAACCTGCTTTGTAAATTGTAACTGATAAAAATTTTTAAATCTTTACTTATGGGTTCCTCTGGTTTCATGATTTTTGATGCTTGATGGTCTTCTACCAATCTTGTGTATAAAACTCAAATCTTGATGATGGGTAATGCTAAATTTGGATAAAGTTCAAAACTTTACACTGATTTTGTGATTCCACATTTAAAGATGTTCGTCTGACAGAGGGAGGTTATTGATGGCAGAGTTTTGAGGATACCAGACATTTCAATGATTATAAAGCCAACTTGTAACTTTATTATAAGTATTGGGTAGTACTTAATTTGGAAATAGTATTTAACTTTGTGAAAGACGATATACATTTTGGTTTCTCGACATTCATGTTTTTGATTTTGTAGTTTGTCATTTTTGTTGAATTATGTACCGGAAGATGGAGGGAGGGTCGGTATTGGAGCGGGCTAATTGCAGAGCAAAGGGAGGTTCACCTGGGTTCAAAGTTGCTATATTGGGTGCTGCTGGAGGGATTGGTCAACCTTTAGCTATGCTAATGAAAATGAATCCATTGGTTTCAGTTCTTCATCTCTACGATGTTGTTAATTCACCTGGTGTCACAGCTGATATTAGCCACATGGATACTGGGGCTGTGGTAACTTCCTTTTTTTAATAGCTCACAAGTCACTACAGATGCATAACAATCTTTAATTAATGATTCACTAAAGAAATGAGTAACTATTGATTTTCTTACCAGGTGAGAGGTTTTCTAGGGCAACCACAGCTTGATGCTGCGCTAACAGGAATGGACCTTGTGATTATACCTGCTGGTGTTCCAAGAAAGCCTGGAATGACAAGGGACGACCTCTTCAAGATTAATGCCGGAATCGTTAAAACACTTTGTGAAGGAATTGCAAGGTCTTGCCCTAATGCAATTGTCAACTTGATTAGCAATCCTTTGAACTCTACAGTTCCAATTGCTGCTGAAGTTTTCAAGAAAGCTGGCACTTATGATCCTAAAAGGCTGCTTGGTGTCACTATGCTAGATGTTGTTAGAGCCAATACTTTTGTGGTATGCAATCAATTGTGTTGTGTTCACAAGTTTCTGTTATTAACATCCGTTTGTATTATGGAGAATTTTAATCGTTTTACTGTTTCAGGCTGAAGTTTTGGGACTTGATCCAAGAGAAGTTAGTGTCCCGGTGGTTGGAGGACATGCAGGAGTTACAATTCTGCCCCTACTTTCACAGGTAAAGGAAGAGCTAGATCCAGATTAAAACATATGAACTTTATACTCACAATTTTATCAACTTTGCAGGTCAAACCTCCGTGTTCCTTCACAAAAGAAGAAACAGAATACTTGACAAAGCGCATTCAAGATGGTGGAACCGAAGTTGTTCAGGTAAACCATATCTGTCTTATTTGGGCCTTGGCAAAATGGGCAGGTTGGATAACAGGTCAAGATGGGCCGGGCCAGGTTGACATAACACACGTTTTGTCCAAATTTTCTTATAAATAACTAGTGTCATATATGATTAAATGGCATTTTGGGTGGCTTTTGACCCATTTTACTCTTTTTGTTCTTAACCTAGTGTTTTTCGTTTTACAGTGACTTTTTAGAAACAAAACATAACCTGAATACCCATTCATTAGTGAATGGTTCGAAGTTACCTTCTCTAGTTTTCTTTCTCTGCAATTGATATGTGGGTTGATTATATAACTTAAGTAACCATTTCAGGCAAAAGCTGGGGCTGGTTCTGCAACACTGTCAATGGTGAGCCATTTAACTCTTATTTTATTTAAAGGAAGTGCACAGTATCGAAACCCATAAAAATGTAATAGAGAATATGTTAATTGCACAGGCATATGCAGCAGTAAAGTTTGCAGATTGCTGTCTTCGTGGCTTAAGAGGAGATGCTGGCATTGTGGAGTGTGCTTATGTAGCTTCTCAGGTACAAATTACGACCTCCTAAATTGGTTTTATTCAAAAGTTCAGACTATAATTGTAATAGAATAGTAATCATAATTAACAATTTATTTAATCGTAGAAATACAAAAAATGGACAAATATGATGTATTCGGTTCAACCTGACACAGTTCAACTTGTACTAATAAGTCACACATTCAACCAAAACTTGTTTTGACCTCTTACTTTACCCATACAACGTGTTCATCTTGCACCTTTGGTAGGTATATTTATCCATTTACATGGATCAGAGTTTGAAGTGCTTATAAAATGTCGGTTAACAGGTCACAGAACTCCCTTTCTTTGCAACCCAAGTTAAACTAGGTCGTGGTGGTGCGGAAGAAGTACTGCAACTTGGACCTTTGAATGAGTATGAAAGGTAAGCCATGGACGCACAATGTTACCTTGTTTGTAAATTGTTGTTGAAATAAGAGAATTTATCTTTAATATATTTTACAAAAATAGGGCTGGATTGGAAGAAGCCAAAAAAGAGTTGGCAACTAGCATTGAGAAGGGAGTTACTTTCATTAGAAATTGAAGGGCTGTGAGGTTGAGGTGGTATTCAAATGTTGATTCTCTTATCATGTCTTTGTTTATTACTTCATGTTTCTGATAATGTACCAATCTTATTATACCTACAATAGATGTATCAGGATACCAATATATATACTATGCTAATCTTTTTACACCCATATTGGTATTTAACGATTTATTATAACCTAAGTACTTTGCAGCACACCATGTTTGATAAATCAACCCAAATCCTACAAGAAAGATGCGCTGTCTGGATACTGCTAACAAACAAAGACCATTTTACTATTATACACAAAACATGATCTTGCAAAGGCTCGAAAAGGAAAACAGGAAAAGGGGTCCATCTTTAACTTGCCTAGGTCTGTCAAAATTGACCTCCAAAGACTTTACAAGGTAAATAGCTTAGGAGGACCCATACTAAAAGCCATTGATGAGGAAATATTACCAGTAATGACATTAGGTGCCATAGTGTCCTCTACCCTAACCGGATCAGCCTGAATGACTCTCTCGAGCACCATCTTGTCCCCATCCAACCGAGCCAACACCTCAAAATGCATTCGTATGATCTCAGGCTTTGTTCTCCACTTGGGATAACCCGCCCACTCTGGCCCTTCTCCTGTCAACTTCTCGACCTGTAACCCTATCTTCACAACTGTCTGGGCTGATACTTCTGCTCTCAACAGCCTGAAAGAACCCTCTTCACTGGCTTCAGAACCCAAAACTGAAAGGAGTGGTGACTCGAAACCAGTCAAGTGTGTGTTTGACCCATTAACTGTTGCAACGGGCCACAGTGTGGTTAGGTGGTTCACTGCCTTCGGCTTGTTAGCTGAGCAAGATGGTTTAGGATAAGTGAGTGATGTAGGGCCCACAATAAGTAGAGAGACTAGTTGACTTTGTGTATGAGAAGCGTGTCACAGGCGGTCAGCTAGTGTCAGGAAACCCGATGCAAACCCATCTTGGGTTTTGGTCAAAGGAAGTTCAAGCTCAATCAGTCTGAGTAAGCTGACTGATTCCGCACCCTTGACTGTGACAATCTCCCCTTCTTCTAGGATTACTTTCCTCAACTTACCGGTCAACATGTGAACTTACGGGTAATGAATGTTTCAAGTCCTTGGCATCTTGAATCCTTTGCTCCATAGGACAGCAATCTGGAACAGATCCAAAACAGATGACCATTGTGAACCCTTCTTTTTTATCTTCTTCGCTACCAATCCATTCTGATTGCTGGTATTTGCTGCATGATCATCTTGCACCTGAAGAATGGGCTAATCCATATGTTTCCATCTATTTGCATCATCCAAAAGTTTCAAGGGGAGCACATCACTATCAATTTCCAAATCAAACTCATAAGCAACGGATCGACCCACCAAAGCATCCTTTAAATCGAACCCAGATATCTTAAGATCATCCGATTGAAACCCTAATCCCTTAACTATAGCTTCTTCCAAATCCTGATATACCAAGGTCCATCTATGTTAGTTTAAAAATCCTTACTTTTTGGCCCAATAATGATCACATAAAACCTCATACTCAAAAAAACTCTGAAGCAATTAGAATAAACATTATTCACATGAATAAACATTTTCGATATATGTTGATGAATGAATGTTTTCTAGATACATATGACCATTTTTATGGTGTAAATTACCTTATTCACATATAATTTAAAATTTGTGGGTCTACTTTGTGATTATGTCGCACGGCTATCGAAATTTACAGTTCTGCCAATGTTTTTGAAATATGAATATCAAAAGATTATGTCCTGAACCCAAAAAGAATTCCAAATGAAAAGAAATTTTTTAACATTTTAAGAAAATTTTTCTTAGATGTATGGCTTTAGGATAGTGATTAATGTCTGTTAGTGATGTTATATAACATCACCTTCAGATAAAATTATACTCAAATAATAGACTTGAATCGAGTTGAACCGGTTTAACGACACCAGCTCAAATCTCGCACGTCAAGTTTCACTTTTCAGAATGGAATGTCACTAACATTACGGTCCTACCCGAGGAGACGATTTCGCTCAGTAACATCCGAGCTCGGGCTTCATTCTTCCTGAACTTGGCTAACACACACTTTGCATGTTTTCCCGATAGTGTATGACACATAGTACAAAAGCGAACATTCATGCAAATGTTATTTGCATGGTTACCCCCATTAACTTGGTCGGTCCACGTAAGCACGGATTTCAAAGAATGTCTACATTCTCATACCCTAATTTACATATTTCTATAACCTTCTTGAAAGTACGGATTCACTATATAAACTTGTATTTGTCCTCATTCATCAAAAGCACCTCATAAACTTGAAAAATCTTCACTATATGCTAGTATTCATACCCACGTAATGCGGCAAAGATAGGAGTTTGGGTGACGATAAGCCAATAACGGTAGTAGTGTAACAACGTGATGATTAAGTGTTTGATTACTGGTTAATAACCTTTTTAAACTTTCAAAATGAAAATATTTAGATTTTGTAAAAGTGAAACAATGTTCGTATCTATATCTTTAAACCCCTAAGGCCCATTCTCTCACTAATTCTCAATTGACAATTATGTTTAATGTTTGTTCACATTTTACTCTTCTTTTTTTTTTTTTTAAATTATTGGTAAGTAGATCAAAATATCATGTCCTTTAGTAGTGTTCGGTTACTGAGGTAAATTTAAATTGTTGACAAAAATTAAGATTTTAAGATGCATCCAAGATGCATTATATGTAGTTATAAATAGATTATAGATTGTTAATTAAGAATCAATTTCATAGCCACTCTCGATTAAGTTAATCTCGAATCGAATTTATACGTACTCGGCGCGTTAAAGATAATCACCTATAAACCTTTCTATAATTTACTCTCGTGATGAACTCTTAATCACCTGTTGTCGTCGAGATCAAAGCCATTGAACCATTACATTGCACAATTAACGTCAAAATCAATACATAACCTACCGTATTTAAAATCTTAACGGCCATTTTAAACATAAATTATCAATCGAAAGGTGTGATGTGATTCAAGAATCTGGGGATCTCAACAGGTGATCAAATTTGTATTTCTTTGATTTATTTATTTTTGTTGGTTTCTTTTACTTCATTCAACAAATTTATCTTTGTTTTCAAGGTTGAACGCAAAAATTGTTACAACAGGGAATTAATAAATTGTTCTGGAGAAGATAATGACGTGGAAGCAATGGTAGAGAGTACATTACGGTGATGATATTTGATTGGTTCACGTCGTTTGTAAGTGAAAATTAAACTGGGGCCTACACTGTCTAACGACTAACGAGTGACAACCATGACGTTTCCGGTAATTAACGCGGGAATGACGCACTTGGTTTGTAAAATAAAATATATTTTTGTTTAATCGCAAAACTAGGTGGTAGCCGGCAAGTAGAATTTATATTTCTAAGTTAGAAACTAAAATTTATTTCTTATAAGAATTTGATAAAATTAATTGGAGTTCGAATATATAAAATGACACAAAAACACTAAAAATTATATAATATATAACGATATAAAATGTATTTATGTAATTTCTCGTTTAATAAGTATGGAGTTTATTTTTTAATACTATTTTAAATAGTTTTTTTTAGAGTTCATTTTTTAATAAGCTATCAAATTTTGTCTACCATACAAGCGTAGAAGTTTAAGCTTATAGAAAAAATAAAATTTAAACTTCAATAAATACGCATGCTAAACATACCCTAATATACTCAAATTCATTTATATGATATTAGTATAGCATCGGCTAGTATGACTATCTATGTAACCACACATATATATATATATAGGGTGGGAATTAAGAGAGAATAAAAAAAATTAGGGAAGGAGAGAAGCAAATCTCAACCATTGATTTCATCATAAATGAATTTTAAAAATTACAAAAAATTTCAAAATTTAACATTCATCACCAATGAATGTTAAAAACGTTTTTTAATTAAAAATAATCAAGGGCTAAGATTTGCTTCTCTCCTTCCCCAAATTTTGAAGCTTTCCTATGAATCTTTACCTTATATATATATATATCACTTATAAAAAAATATTTTATGCGGTTAATTGTATAAATAAAATTGTGTTGTAAGTTTTAATGGAGAAATTGTTTGTGTATTTATGAAAAATTAAGGGGCCAAAAATAAAAAATAAATGTACTAACTTTATTTGAATGACGATTGACCAATAAAATGGTTTTTAGCTAATGTGAACCAAAAAGTCATTAATCCTGTGATTTATATTGCAAAATTTCACATATTAAGAAATATTTTTAGTTAGTGTTTTTATCGGAGGAAAAATTTCAAGACATGTAAAAATCTCAATTTTTAGTGGGTAGTGAGAACTTTGTTGCTCTTTAGAGGTGGGGCCGATAATTTTTGTTACGGATAAAGTTCAACACGAAATCGTCTCGACAATAAATAGGTTGTGGTCATAGTTTTTAACCTGTAAACCTGTCAAATTAAAATACGATAATTTGACATTCTTTATTTGTCGGGTTTGGGTCACCTAAAAGATTTTGGCTTGACCAGATGACCCGAAACATTATAAAGGTGATTTTAATTATTTTTTGATTTAATAATGTTTTGGTACTAAATAAATGTAATATATAAAATTTTAAAATTTTATAAATATTTTATACTTATTGATGATTAATTATTATTTTTGAAAAGATTAACTATTATAACCTATTTGATCTGAAACTGACCTGTTAAATTTGAAAATGACTCGAAAACTTGTTGACTAGATTAAACATATAGTTACTTGGGTCGAATTTGAATTAGTGGATTTTGAGTTGAATGGAAATATTTAACCCGAGACTAAGTTTTGGTTGATCATTTTTAACTCACCAACCCGAAATGCAATCCATAGTTATAAGAAGTGAAAATTTAGTTTTAGAAGATAAAAGAAGTATTTGAAAAATGATATTTTGAAGCCTAAAATTTGCAAAAACTTGAATATTTCACTCTTCTAACTTGTCAAAAATTTAACTCGCCCTTCATAAATAAATGAATATGATAATAAGGAAACTTTCACTACTTGTGATGAACTATAATCAATGAGTCATTTTCATATATTACATAGCTGGATTTGGAGTCTTTAATTATTTTAATTTATAACTGACATTCAAATAATTTATCGCTTAATCACCAATCATAGCTGGATTTGGAGTCTTCATTAATTTCTGGCTAAAAGGTGGATGACATATCGACATTCAATAATCTTTTTCTTAATATTTTTTAAATTGAATTATGTATTCCAAATTATGTAATCCAATAATAATCCACCAATAATTATACGTTAGTTGGAAGTTGGAACATAAGTTTATTAGTCTAGTTTAAAACGTATATAATATTTCCACCTCCATGTAAACTTTAATTTTTAATTGACATGAAATATATCTAGACACACCTACAGAATCGAAATCCCCATAAACCATTGACCTAAGAGGATTAGCCGGGATCTCAGAGTTTTAATTAATAGATATTGATATTGATATTATTGTAATTGTAATAAAACGATATATGAAAAACAATATAAAAGGCATAATATACTTTAATTTTGTCTTTCGAATCTAGTGAAGTAGAATATTCAGATTGTTTCGCAAGATCGTAAGAAATTAAACTTGGGTGTTACGCGAAAAAACCTTCAATAACTTAACGTATTATTAAATGAGTCAAAAAGTAAAATACGTATCCTTTAACCTAAGTGGACCAATTAATACAAACAAATGTCTCGTTCATTCATCTATGTTGATGAACCTAATTAAAATATCTTTTGTGTTTTCTCAAAGTGTTTATTGAAATTTCTTTTTGCTTTTATTTAAGTAATGCATGTTCACGAAAGATTTCGTTTGTACTTTTTATTACCGTTCAACCTGGATGTTGAATCGAATAGGTTTCTGGTTTTGATTTTTCGGATTTTAAGTAACCTCTAATCCATGACAGCTCCAAACCAAAATCCAGGGTCACCAAACTCAGAATGCCCAAATAAAGATCTGCTTCAACCGGCCATGTTTAGGATTTACCTAAATAAAAATATTGCTTACGTCAGATTTAATTTATTTGGATAATTGTTTGTTTTTTTTTTAAAAAATGCAAAAGTTTCAAGCTAGTTATCGAACCATCCAAACTTAACCAATTTTAGTTATTTATATGGTTGTTGGAAAAATATATTGGTGTTTTGATTATTATGTTTGGTTTATTTGAATAGTTAAAGCTATACACAATCTATAAAAATAATTGTACAAGATCGGAGTAATTATTATAAAATTGTATATCATTTAGAAAAATTGTCACGTTACCTACGTTGAAGTTGTTATTAATTGCTTGAAAGAAGATATCGTCATGTCTTAAAAATTATAAAGCTAAAGTTCAATCTGAATATTATAAGGATTTATTTAATCATATTAGCTGACGTGATGACAACAATTGATCAACATCGTAAGATAACAACTCTCGCATATACTCCGTGATAGACTACTACACAAACAACAAAGCAGTAATAGGACTATCTAACACGATGAACACACTGCCATTTATAAGAACCCTTTTTAAATTAAAAAAAAAAATAAAGACGGTGAAACGACTGCCTTATATTAAAGAAAATTTGAGTTGAATAGTTGCGCGAGTTTTAGATGTTTTTTAAGAACGGAGCTTTTATTTAATATAAAACGGTGAAATTTGAATACTTTTGACGTCATTTTTAGGGGATAAATATGGCGTTTTTTTGTTTCTACTACAAGCGGGTTCATACGTACTCAACGCGTTAAAGATAATCACCCATAAACCTTTCTATAATTTACTCCCTAGATAAAGTACTCTTGATCATCTCTTGTCGTCGAGATCAAAGCCATTGAACCATTACATTGCACAGTTAACGTCAAAATCAACACATAACCTACTATATTTATAATCTTAACGGCCATTTTAAACATAAATTATCAATTGAAAGGTGTAATATATATTGAGGGATAATCCAGAGGGAATAGGAGAAATTAATCTGGGTCATCCGTTAACATTCTTCGTTATTTTTTAACATAACTAACAATATTCACGAAGAATATTAACGGACGGCCCGGATTGACTTTTCCCTTTCTCTGGATTACCCATTCCTTGTAGATCAACCCCTATATATATAATATATATATATAATTATATATAAAATAAAACATAAATTAACATATTACCCATTCTGGTGTGTTGAAGCGACTGCTGTTTTAACACATTATTCGTTTATTATAATAACAATAATATATATTGTTATGCATGTATATATATAGCATATAATTTTTTTCTTACGACATTTCTTATTAGCATTATGAATATTATAATTGATAATATAAAACATTTAGTTAAGCAACAAATATAAGAAATATAGTTAAATGGAACAAATTAAAAGATATTCATATTAAAACTTATAAATGTACATAATGGAAATGTACCGTGTCCCCAAATTACTTTTTAACCACTTTATAACCAAACATTACATCATATCTTATACAAATTCAAAAATCTCTCTTTAAATTCATAGATTTTTCAATTTCTTTGAGTTGTTTCCAAAGATTTTTCATACTTCTTTTTTTCTTTATTAAGTTTTTGCGTCCATTTGCTAACTTGATTTTGCATTGCTTCATTTCTTTGGCCAAGAATATATAAAAGTTTCATCACCGGAGAAGGAGGGTGTGGATGTAAATCATTATCCGAAATTTGAAAAGATGATGCATTCTTGTTTTTTAAGATTAGAGAAAGTTTTATATAAGTGAATGTTAGATGAGTTTAGAAATGAAGACTTTGGACAATTTAGTGCACAATATAATTAAAGGTTCAACAATTAAGTAAATATTAAACGCTTCACATTTAAACCAACCATTCAAAATGCCCAACAACCAAAGCGATTAAGTATTATGACCGTTTTTTGTTGAGATAGAAATGGTTGGTTACTTCAAAATACTCATTTACGGTGGGGCACTTTCAAACCGCTTTATCCAAATAAGGTGGATGAAATAAACCACCACGGTTTGATATTCATAAGGCAGTTTTTCTTACACCGCTTTATTTAGTACTAAAAAGCCGCCTCATAGTCATTTAGAAACTTACATTTTTAACCTTGCAGTGGTTTTCCTTCTTGAACTGCCTTTTAGTGGCGCCTTAAAAGTCTATTTGTGTAGTAGTGATAAGCATACTTATTTATTGTTATTATTTTATTTAAGATATTGAACTTCATGTTGATTTATAAATCAAATAAAAGACTTTCATCTAAATTTGTTAAGTGCAAGTCACCTTAAAATTGACCACATTATCGTACATTAGTAAATATCCGCGCAATACACCGTAAAGTAAATTAATCAAAAGTTGAAAATCGTAATAGTGTTATGCCAATTTATCCTATTCCGATAAATTTTGACAATAAAAATGAATCGGTGATTGTAATACCTCATTTAAAGTGACGGAGAAACGAACAAGTCGAAGTGCTTAATTTAGTGAAATAGTTGGAATTATAAAATTTCTTGAAATAGATGGTAGGTCTTAAAATTTCATTTTAACAATTTAATAAAATAAAAATATGAAATATTTTATATAATAATATAGATAACACTATTGATTTACTATTATATACGAATTTTAAAACCTCCAAGCCACTTATAATTTTCTCTTTCCATTCAATATTTTCTAAATTATTTGAGAAATATTTGTCGTCATATTATTTATAGACCAACAAACTCTTTGGAAAACCAATGTTCCGACTTGATAATTGACCGTTTACATGCTAAACAAGTTGAAAAGTCAAAATGTATGCCTTAAATAAATAAATAAATAAAACAAAAAGAACGATATACTGTACCTTATATAGACATAGATTATATATGTAAAAGTATGTACAGTACATTTCATTATGACTTTCCCTAATTTATATTGAATTATTAAAAACAATTTGAGCGTGAGAATAGTAAGTTTGAAGGTGAAAATAAGTGCATAACGTAGTACGTTGCATGAATCTAGAATTATGAATACAGACATTGATTATTTAATCAATTTAGTCTAATCAGAGGTGGCAAAATAGATGGTAAAAATGAAATCATGGCAGAACATGTTTTCTTTGAAGTTTTTAGTCAATGTATGTTGGGTTGAGCTTCAAACATGTTCTGTATATCCTTTATAAATACTACTTGAATCAACCAAACGGGGCGAAACGATTGTGTCAGCTTTTAGCCAATTGACATGATATGAACTTATAATTAACATTACGATTTCTAGGAGAAGATGCTTATCAATCATTCCATAAAAATTACAAGAATTATTGCATTACTACGAACCAAGAATTTACAAACAGAATACAGAAGAAAAAAAGACCTTTAAAGCACGCATCACCAAACACTTGGACTGATTCATAGGCCTGTTTTTTCATCCAACAAAAAAGAACCATAAAAAAAAACCCTCTCAAGTTCAAGTGAAAGGGTAAAAAGTTGAAAAAAATGCCTATCAATTATAGCCACGAGGTTGCTAGTTTACAACAAGAGGGCTGTTATCATGGTCAACAAGTCAACAATGAAAAAAGTTAAAAAAAAACCCTCCTGCAAAATGAACCCCGAGGCAAAACAAGGTTTTATGGCATGAAAATGGTTCTAAAGTGATGGACAATCCCAGGCCCATGGGGTCACCGAATGTTTAAAATAAATAAAAAATAAAAAAGAAATTGTAAAAAACAAGACGTTTTTGTTTTGCAGGCACGATTATAAGTGAATTTCGAGCCCACAAAATGAAGTAAACTCCTATTAATCATCACACAAATTGCTTGATAGCGAAACGTAGATTCTTCATGAGGTCCTTCATTGTCATAGCAAATTCTTTATCAATCTGCAACAAGAATGTTATGGGTCTCAAATATGTTACAAAATCACAACTCTGAGTAATCAAAATGAATAAATCTCATAAAAGTGTAAACTTTGGTACCTTAGCAATAACCGTGATATCAAGTGCGCAGTCGGCAAATGTCAAGGAAGTGCTATTAATAACAGATAAATGAAGCTTTTCTATTTCACTTAGAATCTTTTGAAAGGCACCTGCCTTTTTCTCACAATGAATTCTTATCAAAACATCGTTACCGAAGAATCTTGCCTCAATTTCAGGAAGCTGGTCATGAACTGGGCCATCATCCAATGAAGAACTTTCACTAGAATCAGCTAACAACTCATATCTCTTAACAAAAACCACTGATTCTGTGTTTGGTCTTTTCTTCATTTGATCCTCAAGTGTCTTCACTTTCTCTTGAAGCGTTTTCATGTGCTTTATTGCGTCTCCAAGAACAGAAGCCTTATCCATCTGTTAATAGCATATACAAGTTATGATATAATGTTACCTAATAAGTATATCATCAAACAAGGAAAAAAAAAAAAAAAAGAGAGAAAAAAGCTACCTTTTTAAGGCCAGGAACTAAAGCAGAGAGAGCAATGAACCTCTGGCTAAGTTTTTCTCTCCTTTTTCTTTCAGCTAAGATGTGATCTTGAGCTGGTGCAACTTTTGTGATGTTTTTAGCAACATCAACACCGCCATGATAACCTTTTTCAAAACCAGAGTTGACTTGATGGTCAAATTGGAGATGAGAATTAGTGAACAACCCCTTGTTAATCTTGGAAGAAACAGTCATTTCTTCTTTAGGCGTCACAAGGATTTGATTTTGATTTTGATTCTGATTCATCAAGGATTGATCATTAGTTATGGACGAGTTCCAACTACTAGTTTTCATCTGTTTAGTTGGTCTTGGAGATAGTTCCATAACAGGTTTGTAATAATCAAACGCATCTACACTAGCATTAGCATGAACAGTCGTATGATTATAATTCCTGTTATCTCCAAACGTATCAGCGATCAAACCGAGTTGATCATCAAATGAGCTGACTGGACATTGGAAATTGAAAGAATGATCTTCCATTCCTATCATTTCTGAGAACCCTCTAAAAGTTGAAATCTCCATGGCTCTCTTTAATAGACAATTGTTTAAAACTGGTTAAACCAGCAAAAATGAAACCGAAAAGGAACCCTGAAAAGATCAAAATACACACATAGACATCAGATTATGCAAATACCCGAAATCAAGAATCATATTAGAAACATGAGAATAGACGAAAGGTGATACCTTTTTTGGTATAAAGAACAAACAAAGCTTTAGTATGATACGAAGATGAAGATAATAACTTAAGTTTTATATATAGAGATGTACATGTAATGTACCTACCAGTTATGGGTCCTTTATTTCTCTCTCTAGGGGTTGGCAATGTGCTCTATACATGGCTACTTGAACTTTTAAAAAAGGTTAATTATATTATGGTGGGTAGTTTGAAAGGAATCAACTGGTTTTTATAAATGATTTAGTGGTACGTTTAATTATTAAGAGGTGCTTAAAGACTTATTCAAGAAATAATTGATGGTGAACTGTTGATTAGACTTTTTATCACCTAATGTTTACTTCAATCCGTGATGACCCTACCTCTGTTTGCAATTTTATAATTTCTCACATGAAAGACATGTTTCTTGTTGTTATCAGTCATGACTCATGATGACGCAACGGAAAATCATCTATAAATCTGTGTAATGTTAAAAGAAAACTAAAAATATGAAGATGTTACATTTACTAAATGAAAAATACTATATCGTGTGTGTCCAATGTTAAAAATAGTGGGAGAAAATGAATGATTAATCAATAAATAAATTAGATCATAGAAATAAATCAATAATAATCGTGTGAAGGAGATTATATAGTTGTATATTTGTCATAAATAAATGAGGTTGAGCAAAATACACATTATTATTTTATTTTTTTAATTATAAAGCGTAGAGTTGAAAAACATAATGTGTCACAGGGTGGCCCATGTGAGTAGAATTTCACCGGTAGTCTTAAGTTTGGAAACAAGTCCGCCACATTTATCGGGAATTTTTTTGTCGTATTCGTCTACGGAGTATACTTTCAACAAATCGAACCCCGTCCTACCGACCAAATCAAGTCCTCCATTTAATGATCCAAATCTTTAATGAAATTACTACGTGGAAATCGATTAAACTTTAATTTATAATTTTATTTTATTCTAATTTATCATTGTTAAATTATAAATATTATTGTATATATTTAATAGTATTTTTATTGATGTATCATTTGTGTGAGATGATACGTTTAATCCACACAAATTAACATATTATTAAAAATACTACATAATACATATAACAACAATGATATTTGATTATATGAATTTAAATTTAAATATACATACCAATACTTTAAATTGATTTACTATAAATTAAAATTTAATTAATTTTTTAATTAAATGATTGGATCTTATCTATTATTTATTTAAGAATTTAAATAAATGTAATTATAATTTTAAATTTGAATGCATAATGTATAAACTAAAAGGAAATTGTAGATATAAATTGATTTTATTTTTTGTAATTTTTATATTTATGTAATTAGTAACATAGATATAAACGAAATTTTTCATTTTCAAATTCTAAACACTAAACATGATGGCTAAAATGCATTATAACAATATAATGAGTGTTGACACTAAGTTTTTAATGTTCTCAGGGAAACACTGAAGCTAAGAATTGGAGAAGTGGAGGACACAAAGTTTCCAGTGTTTTCAAACATTAAAAAAAAAAAGTGTGTTTCAATGTCTCAGATCAGACATTGACCGGAAATGCCTTTGGAGAGTACGGAATGTCGATTCTCGGTGTTCTCGCTCTTGAACGGCGAAAAATTTCCTATTAAGCTCCATGTACTATAACGGTTTTTAGTTAGATTAGTATAAATATTTTGTGTCAAAAAAGAGAATACCATATAACAATAGCAGCTAAAAGACTTGAACAATTGACCTAGTGTTAGTGGTTGCTACTGATTAACAATTGAGCTACACTGACACATGAAAACGTCAAAATTTGATATACTCTGTAATTGGTTGTAAATTCTCTATCTTATTTATCAGAAAAAAAAAGTTTATTTTAAAGACTTAAAGAAAGTTTTTCTACTATAGTGAAAAAGTTTTTTAAGAAGTCCTCTTATATTGGATTGGATAACATAAACCTTGAATTGGTTTAATAATTATTTTCCCTTACATTATGAACTTTGTATTACTTAATTATTTATATAATGAAACTAAAATTAAACAACAAATACGATAATAATTTCTCATAATTTTCTATAAGTGACACTAATGTTATAATTATGACCATTTTATCTTAATTGAGGAGCAATTGTTACACAATGTAATACATTCCTTAACATGACATTCGAAACAAATGGAGAACTCAAATTATAAAAATGACATTTTTCCCATCTCTGATAGTGTATTCAAATCAACACCAAACTCATGTTTTGGTCACCACTTTGGAATCCTTTAAACCTTTCCAAAATGTACATATATTATATCATTACAAAGATATTCGAACATATTTTAATGCAACACATATATATTTACAGCCAATTAAAAACTACGAAAAATCATTCATAGTTGCTGAAAGTTCAGCAAATCGGCCCCACCAGGTTGTTTGACGTCCACTTTTCGACCACTTAAATATATTTGTTTTCAAAAAACCTTATATCATTTTAAAGATATTCGACCATACTTTCATTAGGTACTTTCAGTTTTCTCCATAACACAACACATCAACCTATACAACAACTCAAAAATCGCCAAAAGTAGTTTTTCAGCTTTTTACCCAAATTACCATATGACCCGTTTTCGCAACTTATTTAAACCACACATTCATATAACTTTAAAACCTGCATTTTCACTTCAAAATGACCAACATGTTTGACACCATAACATACTTACATATTTAAATCATTTACAACCAAAAGTCATAACATCATTTGACTCGTTTTGACATTTACAACAAAATGTGGGCTAAAGTAACAAGTCGGGTAACCAAAGTTATGATTTAAAAGATAATACTTGAATAACCTATATCTAGTGCTTATCCACACCTACCCAATGCCAATACCTTCCCATAATCATTCTTCTTACTCGACCCGCTTGAACCTGCAAGGTAATTCAACTAAAGAAATAAGCAAACGCTTAGTGAGATTATAGGTGATCAAACAAGTAAACAACTTATAAATCAATTTGGACAACCAGTGATTCGATTGAACCCTAAATAATCAATGGAACAACTCGAAATCAACTATAACTTGAAATCAATTAACAACTTGAATACAATTAACAACGTGAATTCAACTTGCAACTTGCATATGTAGAAATCATATGCACCACTTTACGAATTCGTGTTCAACTTTCCTTTTCATATAACAACTTGATTAGCACAAGGCTAACAAATCCCCAATATATATAAAACGACTAATAGGTGATTAAAATACCACATTTAAACATATTACAACTTACCTGTGTGAACACTCTTACACGTATGTAATTTGGATTCATTTAACTAACTTACCCATTTATCCCCTATAACACTCACATCTTGAATTTAAGGTTGGCAATTTGCCAATATCGCTCACCACTTCCTTAGTACCTAACCAACATCACATAACAATTTAACAACATATTAAGAACGTAACAACATATCATACAGTTTCTCTTACCACTAATTTACTAGTCAATCACATATGCACAATTTGACTTTTAAAGTCAAACTAACCATAATTTCACCATTTTAACTCTTTAACCATTCTATTGTTCAATTGCTTTTAACACCACTTTAATCACAATTAATAACATCAAAACAACTCTTTCAATCCAACAATTAGTAGGTTATCTTTAATGAGCAAGAACTTCACTTTTTCTAAGTTGGTTATTGTAAGTTTCTAACAAAATTTCACCACTAATTAGTTTAAAATCAATAACTAATAGGTATAGACTCATACAAGTATCAAATGAACACAACTCAAAGTTTTTTCATCTACTATCATCATTTCAACCCTCAATCATCATTTCCCCCAAATCCTAGGTCAATGAACAAGAACATATACTTACTTTCAGGTTATGGATGATGGATGAAGCTTCAATTTGATTTTCCTAAGCTCAATTTGGTGACTACAATCTGATTTCCCGTTTTTCATTCTTGTTCTAGATGATACATGAGAGTGTGTGTGTGAGAACGTATTTTGTGTGTGTGTGTTAGGTATACTTCTATAGTTTTAATTTAGTTAATATGTTAGTTTGTATTTACACTACTAACCTGTTAGTCTCATTTACCCAAGAATATTTAATCCTTGATTTAAAACTTAACCAACTTAGATGCATTAAAATTAATAATACTAATAACTTGACTTATTATATAAACAAAACATATATATGCAATAAAATATTACCACTATTTTCGGGGTGATACAACAGTGTAGTGCTCGAGACGACAGGAGCACGGACGGAGTGAAAATTGTGCTTATCAGTTGTCGTCGAGAAAATGATGAAGCAAGGACAGAAAAACTGTAGAGCCTGCACCTTTTTTGATTTTCTTTACACATTTAAAAAAAAAAAACAAACAAATCAGAAGAAAAGAAGAAAAAAAGAAAAGATTGAATCTAAAGGTATATGGCCTAGTGGTATACGACGAACCTACAACCTCCAAGGAACCCATCAACTTAGAAGTTGTGGGTTCAAGTCTCGTAGATGGTAATTTGTGTGTGTGTGTGGATATATGTATATAATGTGTAAGATAAAAAAGACGAAGATGGAGTTGTAGACTTGGATCGTTGATAAAAAAGAGTGGAAGTGAAAATTTATAAATAGTGACATGATGGCCTTATTTATTTGAGCTCGTTTTTAGGTTTTTATTTTTTATTTTATTTAGGGTAGTATAATAAATAAAATAAAATATTTTAAGTTAGATTTTACTAAAATCTAGATCAAATATATAATATTTTTATATTAATGAAATATTATTTTTAATTGTTGTATTAGTATTATTATTTATTTTTTAGAAAAATAAGTACTCACACACTGCATTACTATAAAAATTATATATAATTGTTTCATCTGATAACTTGAACATCCTAACATGATAGTTTGAAATGATCATCTCAAATAAAAAATAATTGTTTATAAGAAAAATGAAATTAAATGAAATAGTATGACTCAAATTGTATTCATGACCATTCGGAACAATTATTATTACAGTCGTAGAACAATATGCAATCGTTGCTCACGTGACTCATAATCCTAAATAATAACTTGTGAGCCCATACACTGTCACGAGTCCAAGTGGTGTTATCGGCTAAAGTAAATTATGAGCTTATATTCCATTTTTGTGACATTTGTAGTTTTGTACTTTCAAAACTTTAATAATTTTTTTGTTTTTTTTTATTTTATATTGCAAAAAACCAAACCATACCTGAAACGTTCATTTTCCCGGGAATATAACTCCGTCGTCTTATTCTTATCCTCAAGATCCAAAACCCTAAAATCAAAGCCGTGGAAATGGAGAACTCGCTAGAACTCCGATCGCTCGGAAGCACCGGACTGAAACTCAGTTGCGTCGGATTCGGTGCATCACCTCTCGGCAGCGTCTTCGGTCCTGTTTCCGACGAAGAAGCCATTGCCACCGTCCGCGAAGCATTTCGTCTCGGCATTAACTTCTTTGACACTTCACCGTCAGTAATTTCTGGACTTTTTAAATTTAAGTGTTTTAATATAGGCCTTCCGATGCTATTTTGATTGTTTAGTTACAGTTATTAGGGGAAACTGAGGGTAGATAATTATCTAATTTGCCTAGGGTAAATATTCTTCTAGTTTTCAGCTATACTTTAGTTGCACATGAGGTGCTCTGATTCATTTTGAGGTCAATTATGACTTTAAGTATCATTGATTAATGTATTTGGAACATCTACACTTACAATGTTATCAAAATTGCATTGAAAATGTTTCATTTTCAAAGGGAACTAAGTTTTCAAGCCATATAAGTCACCTTTTTAGTGTAAATCTTTGTTTGTGTTTTGAAGGCTTTGCGGTCTTCGTTAGAACTGAGAATTCTCTTTGTTTGTATGTTTTTGTTCTGAGTTTTAGATTTTACGGAGGAACGTTGTCTGAGAAAGTCCTCGGGAAGGCGTTAAAAGCTGTTGGAGTGCCGAGAAATGAGTACATTATTTCAACAAAGTGTGGAAGGTATAAAGAAGGTTTTGATTTCAGTGCCGCGAGGGTGACCAAAAGTATTGACGAGAGTTTAGAACGGCTACAAATGGAGTATGTTGATATCTTGCAGTGTCATGACATTGAATTTGGCTCACTTGATCAGGTTCTTAATCAAAATGTTTTAAATTATCACATTGGTTTATTTTTACATTTCCATCTTATAGAGTAATTAGATAAAATTGTCACTTATAAATCTACTGATTATTGGTTATAGGTTATAAATGAGACAATTCCTGCTCTCCAGAAGTTGAAGGAATCAGGGAAAATCCGGTTCATTGGTATAACTGGACTTCCATTAGAAATCTTCAGTTATGTGCTTGATAGGGTACCACAGGGCACAGTTGATGTAGTTCTTTCATATTGTCATTATGGAATTAACGATACAACGTTGGAGGATCTAATACCATACCTAAAAAGCAAGGGAGTTGGTGTAATTAGTGCATCCCCTTTAGCAATGGGACTTCTTACTGAAAGTGGCCCTCCAGAATGGCACCCAGCTTCACCTGAACTTAAGGTCTGCTCAAAACAGCAGTTTATTATATATTTTTTAAAAGTTGGTGTTTTATGTTATTACGTATTCGTTCCATTTGGTCTCAGGCTGCATGCCAGACTGCAGCTGCCTTCTGTAAGAAGAAGGGGAAGAATTTGTCAAAATTAGCTATGCAATACAGCTTGCGTAACAAAGATATTTCCACTATACTCGTGGGGATGAGGTCCGTCAAACAGGTGAGACTTCTCCATTCATGTTCCTTGCCCTAACCTGATATGTAAAGTTGTAAACAGTACACTCCGATTTCTAACCTAGATGAATCTTATTTCCTTTGTACGGTGCCAAAAGCTTCACTTGATATCCACATTTTATCTTCATTTGTTACCGAGTTGCATGCTATAGACATTCTTGTGTGTCCAATTCATTGGTCCTATTCTGCATTCGAGTAGCTTTAAACATGGACATCTAATGATTTTATCATCTTATTGATAATGACCCAAATGAATATAATTTAGCTGCAAGGAAAATGAAAGTGAGGACATACGGGTTGAACATTAAATGCTTATAACCTTGTATTGACTTTATTTTAGAAAGCGATACATGTTTTAAGTAATATAATCTTTTCTAATCATATCAATGGGGAAATTTTGATCAAACCGACCCTTTTGACCCGCACTAAATTGGTTTTTATACAATGTCCTCCCCTTCCCTTGTTCGCTCAATCAGGTGCAGGATAATGTTGCTGGTGCTTTAGAACTTGCAAAGGGTGAGAAAGACGAGGAAACGCTAGCCAGAGTTGAAGACATACTGAAATCTGTGAAGAATCAGACATGGCCTAGTGGTATTCAACAAAGTTGAGCATTGTTCAATTGTCATTTACGTGTTTGTTGAACATAAAACAAAATTCTCCTTTGTTGAACATAAAAAAAAAATTCTCCTTGTATCTGCTGTACACCTATATCTTACTGTAGGATGCTTTGTTAATAAAAATAAACGATGCTAATGGAAAACAGGTTGTGGGTAAGATGGTTTTAATCCCATGGTGAGGTCAAGCACTCAAACTGATAAACAACCAATACTCCGTTGGTAATCAAACACAGAAAAGCAGACACTCTTTGCCTACCTGCTTTTATTACACACTAAAACATAGTTAAAAGGGAAAAACAAACAAGGCTAATGGAAATACATGTCAATACGTAAAAACTAGCTTCTCTAATATTATGCTAAAATTCCATGAGACTTCAGTACTGTTAATATACTGATTCCTCATTTGTAGCTGCATGGGTCACAGTTGCATGGGTTGCACTTGCACCCTCCATGCTCAGCTGTTGCATCTCCGGTCTCTATTTCACTGCACCACCACCAATAGAACTCATTAGTCTCACATCCAAAATCCATCAAAATAATAAACAAGTGATATATTGTACCCTGTACCTTACCTGCCATTTTTTAGTCCATTTCATATCATTTTCTTCTTAAATTTTGTGCTAGGTGAATCTATAATAACTAACCTTTTGTTGAGTGCAACACCAAGAATAAGGGTGTCAGTGGTTGTAGTGGTCTCAAAAGAGCTTGTATCTGGGTACATCTTGCACCTACAGCCAACAAACACAGACAACTCATTCCATCTCTCAACTTTGAACTGCACCACTGACTTTTCTAATTTAATCTTCATATAAACGAATACATTTATATATCATAAAGGATTAAGTTTTTACCCACTACAGCTGCTGCCGCACTTGCAACCAGAGCCACAGCCACACTTTCCAGCACAGCAAGATGGGAAGACATTATTTTGTTACTTGAAAGTTTTAGAGTAATTTGGTTTTTGTTATGACAAACTATCAATTAAAGGAGTGTATGTATGTATTCTCTGTTGAACGAGTTAGTGCTATTTATAAGCTGCTGTATGAGGCCATGAGGTAACAGACTATCAATGGTTATTGATCTCCAGCGTTCACGTGTCACCCATTTTAACAGATTATGGCGGTGATACAAGTTTGTCGTTCGGGTCTGTTTATTGTTCCGGATTTAAACCGTATTTGGTATCGGGTTACCTGTTTTTCAGCAACGCAAAGGATTTCGTATTTCCATGTAAAACGGATATGCGAAAGGCGAATCAATAAGTACTACGTTTATTCATAAAAACTTGAGTAAAGTTAGTCAAATTAGTCAGTATAAGTTTTAATTTGGGGTTCATTTTTTTTATGGATCTGCAAACGGGTTCAAATAGTCGGATCTATGAAAGCTGATGATACAGCATTTTTCGGGGCCTACTGTGACACGTGTGTCTTGCATATTCCAGCACGACCTGGTGCTTTTCTTTCTAGTTGTTTGGGTATCATTAATTACTAATTAGTTACCGTACCTGCTCCTCGTTTTTCCCAAAAAGAAAAAGAAAGGTTGATACTTTACGAATAAGCGTAAGTTTAATATAAGCTTAATATACTAATCGAATTTATTAAATTTACTAGTTAACACTTACATGACACAGTTTCATAGATATGTTTCGAAACCAAGTGAATTGAACGGCAAAGATTATGTTTCGAATTTGTTCTTTTAAAGCGTTTATTTGATTAGAATCAAAATATGTAAGTAGATGTGACTTTATTTACTTAATAGCGTGTATTACTTTTTAAATAAGTATATTAATATTGATAGATATAAACAATATCAAACACCTCAAAGTTAAATGTTCAAGTTATTTGTGATTTGTTCATAAAATTAATTGTTATTTTATTTATGTAGATAGTATATGTATTGTGGACAGTACAAAAGTTACGTGTTGTTCATCAATCATTTTCCTTTATTTATATATGGAGACGAGATGGAGATTCAGTAATTAGAAGACAAAAAGGTCTATCAAGTGGTGTTTGATCTACTGTTATGTGAGTAATCTTCCGATTTAAAATTATAAGTTTAAATTTCGTGAGAGATCACGTATATATAATATGTATCATGAGTACATATATTAAATAAATGAAATATAAGTAATTTGTCCTTTTTCAACAATTAATAATTAAGGATAATAAAATAATATCAACTTGAATAGTTGAATAAAGAAAATAGAATAGTATTACGTTTGGACCACTTGTGTATACTTTTCGTTACTTTGTCAAGAAAGGGTAGTTATCAACGGTCGAGACTCGAGAACATGCAACATCGACCATATCATGAAATTCATGTCCATATAGGCTTGATTTAAAATTATATCTTTTACTATCTATTCACTTACATATTACAAGCATAGTATGCTCATGTTAGTAACTATGAAAGAGGGATATGATTCAATAACTCAATAATTTTCTGTGAATCATATTTAAAAATTACTTTTTGAAGACAATATTACAATCTTAGAATTGTCTTGGTTCACGAATTTCATCTTAGAATAATTCAAAATAATATTCAAATATTAGACAATCAAATCTATGAATCCGAATATTCATGTGTATGTGTGTGTTTGTATTTGAAAACAATGCAAAACCTATATTCAACCAACATGGCGGTTACGTTTGAAATTTGAATTTCGTCACCGTAGTCAGGGGCTCTGCCCCTTGGATCCCGCTAGGGCCGTTGCCCCTAGTACTCCACAGGAGGGTGCGGCCCCCTTAACCCTCACAATTTTGATTGAGTCTGAAATATAGTAATTTAGTTAGGTATGCACTTTGCATCACCTAATCTGTGTCCACTAATCTCCAATGCACTAAAATATATAAATAGTCCATTTCCATCAACATATTTTGTTTTATGCGATCGTAGCCCTTTCTCAGCTAGGATGACACAAAATAGCAAAGTATACAAATCTTAGTAGCATAATAATAATGTGTTCCTCGTATTAATATGTACACCTGTGGCAATTGATGCCTCTCGAGAGACTCGGTGACTGCATTTTTGATGCACCGCTGGTACATCTAAGAATCGATGACTGCATATTTCATGTATTGTAATCTGAGGATGAGAAGTGCATCGATGTTGAACTCGTAATTGAGTTTAACATGAAGTTTCATAATGAGGTTCATTTTTAAAGGAATTAGTTTGATATAGTATACAGAATGAAAAGACACTCACCAGATTATATTTAATCAATAAAATTGAAAGAAAGAAAAATAAAATACACCCACCAGAACAAGCGTTTGTAGCTCAACACTATGCATTCACCGCTGCCTTCAATACTGAAAAAAGTGGAGTTCTGCATTCCCAATATCAAGCAAAGTGCTACAACATTAAGCATGTTCACGCCTCATACTCTAATTAAACACATCCTATACCGCAGACATATTCTAAATCAACTAATCATTTTTCTTATGAGAAATTTAAATTTATTTTAGAATCCGAGATCCTATCACGTGTAACGCGTCCATCTTCTAAGTTATGTTAGCCATGAGCCATTAACTTCCTCCTAAAATTCATAATTTGTGATGGCTCCTTGGGGTTTGAAAAGGTAATTACTTTTCCTTTATTCATGATATAATATATATATATATTAATAATTAAAAGAGAATACCAATATGCTTATGTGGCTCCAATTATAGACTATCAAGTATATAAAAATTTGACGTGTTAAACATATAATTTTTCGGGGTTCTTTTTCATATATACACTGCTGATGTATCTTTGCATTCTACTCTTCCACCGAGGAGGCGTTCGTAGCGAGAAGCAACGGATGTCGTGAATGGTGGGAGGTAACAGAGAATTTACCTATTCATAGAGTGAACCTATGATCGATACAAGATATAATAATTGATTGACTAAAAAACCTTATGTGAAAAAAATTAAATCTTAAAATTAATAAATAAATTAATGATCATCATTAATTGCTATTGTTTTTCAATTTTAAAATTAATAAAATAAATCAGTGACCATAATTAAATAAATTAATGATCATCATTAATTGTTATTTTTTTTATTCTTTGAATCAATTGTATTAATAGCTTTTAATATATTAGTTAGTTGTCCATTTTTTTCATATGTTATACTTAACACATAGTTAAATGTTAATTAGTTAATTGCATGATTAAATTGTAACTTGATTAATGCATAAACTTTCATAAGTCCATACATTTTACTCAATAAATAAACAATATCACATTGACGTACATTGTACGGATTTAACACTAGTATATACATATATATATACATATACTATTAATGCCTTACAAAAGATAATATATAAAATAAAAAAAATTGTATCTATAGAGTATTTAGGCCATGCCCATTCGTGACTGAAATCGACTAGTCAGTTTATGCCAACTCAGCGATACGTCAATTTTTTTCAAAACTAACTAAAAATTGACTGACAACTGCCATCAGTGACGGTCAATTTTTGTTTCTGGGTTCCACATTTATCAATATACTTCTATTATTTAACACTAAAAGAAAAAGTAAAAAAAAAAAAACGAGGCGTCGATAAAGCGACACAAAATCAACCAAATCAAATCGACGAAGAAAGTGACTAAATGGTAACATTGATGTCACTTTTATAACATCAAATGCGAACCAATGTGACTGGCCTTAGTATATGTTATATGTAACCTATAGTATACAAGTATAGACAAATCTTAAACAGTAGTCTTTCCATATAGTTATTGCCACTTTTCAAGAGTTGAGAAATCAAATCAAAAGTATATACCACTTGCGATCCGATTTTCATAAATAATAAATAATATAGTATATTGTAGAAATGAAGTGCTGAATCAGTATCTAGTCAACATTCTACAACACAGTCCACTGATTCATAACGCCTCTTTTCTCTTCTTTGTGGCTGCTATTTGAAACCTCATTTTCTACCCATCATCATCATCATCAATGGCAGCTGCAAGAATCATGATTTCAACAACAAACATTGGTGCATCATCTTCTTCACTCTTCAAAGCAGCATTATTCAAGCCTCAATCTTTAAGCCTTTACAACAACACAAAATTAATTTTCAAGAAAAGGGGTTTTTCTTGTTCATCTCTTTACAGACCTGATGTTCAGATCAAGGAAGAAGGATTACCTGAAACCCTAGATTACAGAGTGTTTTTTGTTGATAATTCTGGCAAAAAGGTTTGATTTTTATTGAACCCTATTAATAAATTTTGTGTTTTTACCTATTGGGATGTGATTATTTGTTTGTATATGGTTGATAATTAGATGATATGTTAATATGAATGATTAGGGTTTCTTGTATTGAAAAGTGGGTATGGTAAATTTTGATTTAGGGTTTATATATGTGTATGAAATGAAATGAATTGATTCAGGAAGCTGCGTACTTGTTAAATTCAGAAAGATAAAGTTTTTTGTTTTGTGTTAAACTGAGCTGGTTTGAGTTTAGTTCTTGATTTTCGGACGTAAGATGACATGTTATTCACCATTTAGGGTGCATTATGTATTGGATTGTTGGGTCGTTGAAAAATGTTTTCTGGAATGCTTGATTGTGAAAATGTCATGTTAATGGCTGTACCGAAAATAATGTGAGTTGTTGGTTTCAGATCTCACCGTGGCATGATATACCGTTACACGTGGGTGATGGAGCTTTTAATTTTATTGTTGAAATTCCCAAAGAATCAAGTGCAAAGATGGAGGTTGCTACCGATGAGATATTAACTCCCATTAAGCAGGATACAAAGAAAGGGAAACTTAGATACTACCCGTAAGACATTTATTTTATTATTCCTTTTTGTCCCATAAAATCACAGAAATTGCAAGGGTTTCCATTTTGTGGTGTCCCAACTCGCATTTAAGCTGAGGCATTACCTTTTTGGATTAATCAGAAGCACACATTGTATAACTGTCCTGTCATCTTTAAGAAAACGATTGATTCTACTAAATAACATTCTTACTATGTCATTACCGAATGAAACTATCTCAGTTTTTCATGTCGTAACTCGTAAACGTGATCTGCAGAAGTAAAATGTTAAATGACCAATATGCGTAGAGTTGTTTATTGAACCTTGGCCTTAAAATCTCCTCATTTGGTCTCCCATACACTAAGCTACATTTATTAAACTAACTTAGCTGTTGTCTGTCTTTCTTCTTTGGAGCTAATAGTGGTCATAAATACGTCTGTTTCGCAGGTACAATATTAACTGGAATTACGGATTGCTTCCACAAACATGGGAAGATCCATCATTTGCAAACCCTGATGTGGATGGAGCATTTGGAGACAACGATCCAGGTAATTTGAATTTCATTATGTTATTTCTTGGTGCCGTTTGATTTCAAGTGACTGCGTTACAGATTTTGGGTTTATTCTCTCTCCTTTCATATACCAAAAAGTAAATTGAAAACGAATATTTATATTACATTTACTTGGTCTTATATGTTATTTTTGCAGTTGATGTAGTTGAAATTGGTGAAAGCCGTGGGAGAGTGGGCCAACTTATGAAAGTCAAACCCTTAGGCTGTCTAGCTATGATTGACGAAGGAGAACTTGACTGGAAAGTTATTGCAATTTCATTGGATGATCCAAGGGCTTCACTTGTTAATGATGTTGATGATGTTGAGAAGCATTTTCCGGTATGTTCTTCTACAACTAATCATGTTTATATTTGTTAGATAGAGGCCGTGTTTGATAAGATTGAATGAAAATATATTGAATAATTAAGAGTTCTGAATGGGTTATAGGTTTTGTTTAGACTTATTGCCGAGGGAAAAGTACAAGTTGATGAAGTGGGTCGGTCCGTTGGTTTTTTAACAGTTCAAAACAGAAACCTTTTATGGTACAGGTCGAAACCAGTCAAGCTGGATTGACCTGAAACACTTTTTTGTCCACATTTTAAATGTGTTTTTCTAAACTAGTATCGTGTGTGATCTGATTTAAGAAGTGTATTTTATGTTGAGCATATTTTATCAAGTTTCTGATCTAGTTTAATGCATATATGTAGTCATTGACTTTGTTACCCTATTCTTCAATTATTTATGCTCTAAACATAACATGACGTGACCCATTCGGTAGTAAATGGGTCGAGATAGCCTCCTCTATCGTGTTTCATTGGAAACTATAGCTAGGGAGCTACCTTTCTTCAATTAAATTGTCCACATTTGACTTATAAGTGTCAAAAAATACAATTATTTAACTTCCACAAGGAATAGATACTGTTTAGTTATAGATTGAATATAAGATTATTACATTGGGACTAATCAACCGAATTTATTCAGGGAACTCTTACCGCAATCAGAGACTGGTTCAGGGACTACAAGATCCCTGATGGCAAACCTGCCAACAACTTTGGTCTTGGCAACAAGGCAGCGAATAAGGTATATGCATTTTATGATTTGGGCGGGCGCAGTTGAAACTCCATAGTTTACTTTTACTTATGTCAAAATAATAATCCAGAAATTGTTTTTAAATCCGAACTCGTGTTCAATAATATTGGGCCGCCTTTACCTATCCCTATTTCATTGATTCATTACACTTACAAGTTGATAACACTAAATTCTGTTATTTTAACACATAATTTGCTTTGAAATGAAACAGGATTATGCTCTGAAGGTGATAACTGAGACAAATGAGTCATGGGCTAAGCTTGTTAAGAGAACAACCCCAGCTGGGGAGCTTTCGCTTGTGTAGATGCAAATTCTTAAAGATTTCTCTTAGTTGCTGGTCTAATGTGCCTATGTATTTTAAGTCAGAAATCTTTTTTTATTAGAGTGACATTTGATGCATCTTTTTTTACATCATTTGTGTCGTAACGGCAACTCAAATATTTTTCAGTCATTGATTTAAGAAACTCATTACATAAATCGATCAATCACATGAATTTGATTTGATATGATATATGCTTGCTGTACGGTTTGAACGCATAACTATGGTCAAAATTGAAGAAGTAGCATTATGGCAGAAAGTATATGAAAAAACAGCTGAAAGGCCTGTACAAATTAAAAAGTAACTCATGGTTCAGCAGTTGTTTTCGCTGTATTATCTTCATTCGAAGGTGTCGTGTTTGACTGCTCAGATGTGGTCTCTTTATCTTCATTATATCTATCAACACTAGGAAGAAAGACCCCTGCATGAACAAAGTCATCAAAAATTCATGAAAGTTGTAAGGGATTTTGTTATGATTTATAAGACGTAAAATACCAGGTTTGATTCAGCATTACCTATTAACCATATTCCAGCTGCCAAAAACAGTATTGAAGTCAAGATCAAAGTAGATTTTCTCCAATTTTTAATTTCGTCCTGTTTTATTACATGTAAAGTATAAGAACTTGTCATCAAACTACACGTAACTCATTTCGTTTTGAAGAGAAAGACACACCTGCAGAACTCCAACAAGTGGAGAGGAAGGTACGTCACCAAAGACATGAATAGACACAGTCGACATAGCCATAGCCAAAGGACGTAAGCTCGGTTTAACAGCATGCATAGAAACAAAATTTACAGGACCCTGCACTCAATAGTATATAATGTTTCATTGTAAAAACGGAGTCTTTTATCATTATAACAGTGACGATATGTACATGTACAAAAAGTTACCTGAGTGGCAAAAACCAATATCTCCCCAATTAGAAAGAGAACGAGAAAAACGTACATATTCTTGAAACAAAAGGCACTAAAGCAAAATATTGCCCCAAAAAACGTTGTTGTGGACAGAAGCTGTGGAGCATTAACAGATTTCATAAATATAAAACACAAGTAGTTTCTGATGCAGTTAACGGCCATAACGATAACATCATGATAACGTTGGCCGAATATTTTCAAGAAGTTAATTTCGGTGGCGGAATCGGACGAAATTCGCACTGTTAATTGGAAATGGCGAGACGAGCAAGGCTCATCGCTTTGCCATGAGCCCTGGCACTTTTCGGCCATTCGGGATCGTTTAGGGGCCGAAAATGACGTTTTTCTGATTTTTAAGCTTTATTTTAAACTTTTGGATTTTGTTTCCTTTTTTGTATTTATTTGGGCTTCTTTCCTTTTTATGTTTGAACATATAATCCGTGATTATGGTTGGAAAAACACAGATTATTATTACTTGACGGCCAAGGAAATAAACCTCTCATTGAGAGTTCGAAAATTCATCTTGTTTGTTCCTTTTGTTGTTCGGTCACACGATCCGGCATTAGTTTCAGTTGCATCTTGTTCATATTATTATACATAGAATTTCAAGATATATGTACGACCAAAGATCCGTGCCATATTTTCAAAGAAAATGTGTACCTTAAAAGCATTGGGGATTGTAGAACTAATATGATCCAGGATAAAACCTCCTGCTAATGTCCCAACGATTCCACTAACGATCGTGATCCCTCCAAACATCATGTCAGCATTGCCCTATGAAAGAAAATATTATCAAAAAGTAGGTCAGCGAAACCTTAACTTTAGTTTGAAATTTTGTCATCTGCAAAACACAACCAACATCTTAACACAAGGTCGAATGTTCTTACCATACGATATATGCTATAGCCAGCCTTCGGACCCCAGTATGAATAAGCCCCAACGACAAAGTTGTAAGAAATATAACCTACAAAAAGCATAAGAAATTAGACGCTTAAGATGTGTTGTTGCATCAGTATAACTAGTTTCTCTTAAGATTGTGTGAAATAAGTACCTAAAACATTTACTACATATATCCTCTCAAGAAGAAGAGCTTTAACATCTTCGCAAAAGCTAGATAAATGACTACAAGAAGTATATGCGCTACTAGACCTGCAGCAAAAAGAAGTCCCAAAATAAATAGTGTAAAAAGGTGAAGTTATCAGAAGTTTAATATGAGATACTTTTATAGTTTTATATCATTTTATTCGAGAACAAACCAGAAAGTTTTCTCTGACTTATGATCAGTGAACTTCTCTTTTGGAGATCCAATTATATCTTTATCAACTGAAACACCTGCATAAATACAGACTATGAGCTAAAAGAAAGAAAAAAGATCTAAATCAAGTCTACAACTGCATATGGAAATGTTGAGTACCTTTGAGTTGCAACGGTTTCATTATAAAACCCAAAACAACAAATGGCACCATCAGAACTGCCTCACCAAAAAATGCATAACGCCAACCGTAACTATCTCCAACCTGAAAACAGACGACAGCAATAGCCATTAGTCTCACCTGTTAGGAATAAAGTATAAATATAAAAATAGTAGAGACAACAACAACAATACCCAATTCTGCTGTTGGCGGGGTACGGGGGAGGTAAGATGTAGACAGTCATACCTCTACCCGAGGGTAGAGAGACTGCTTCCAACAACAACAACAAAAATAGTAGAGAATGAATAGTTAATACATGCTATCACTTACTAATCCACCATAAACATAGCCAAGGGCAACTCCCGTAGGTATACACATGTAAAATATACCCAACCATGCTGATCTCTGTAATGGAAATATAATACAAGTTTAGCTGTTAATACCACTATCATTTTAATGGTAATTATTAAATAAATGTCTATAAATATATTGAAGACATCTAATAGTAAGGTAGTTAACCGGATAAATTAGGAACCTGAGTAACTGGAGCATTTTCATCTATGAATGGAGCTGCAAGACTTATAAAAGAAGCTTCACCAACACCTACTAACCTGAAAATACCAAAGGTTTGCATCATAATGTCAACATCAACGACAAGTTGCAAGTTATGATGATTAGACTTGGTTTGCTCACATTCGGCAGAACGTAATTGTCCAAAAACCAAGTGAAATTCCACAACCAATTGCAGAGAAAGTCCAAACCGACAACCCAACTGCAATAAGCCTGAAAGGATTGATGCTGCACAAGAACATTGCTAATTATATCGACCCCAAAATTCTTTTTATTACAAATAAACTGAACACTGGTTTTTTTTTAAGATTTATACTTACCTCTTAGCCAGTGATGCAAATATTGGAGATGCCACTAAAAGTCCGACCATAAAAGCTGAAGATAGAATCCCATCTTCAAAATTGGTTAAATTAAACTCACCTCTGCAAAACAACCAATGCTATGAAGTTATCTCTGAAAAAGATGAAAAACAGAACTAGTTTACGATAATAAATTCTCTTCAAGAACCAAAATAGGTCAATAAGACTTACTGAAGTCCGGAACCACGTGAGCATTCTCCATTTGGCTTACAACTTCCTGGAACCCCATTCACACCCGTACTCGCAATTACTCCTCGATCCAAATAAGTTACCAAGTTTATCACACAGAATAACAAAAGCAACCTATTAACATACACAATCAATTACACTCACAGTTTCAGCTCATACTTACAACTAACATCGCATTTCACAAATGATTCATGTGATCCACTACATGAACGTTTAAACAAGATCAAATTACAAAAATAACCAACAATCATATCAATGAAAAGATTTATGATAGATCACAGATCTGCGGATTCTCACATTAAAGAACAAAAGAAAAGAATCATTATACGCTTACCTCTTAGGTGTGAACCATGAAACTTCGAATGAATCATTTAAATCGCTGTCTATATCAATATCAATAGGAGGAATTGTTTTGTCATTTTTGACATGATTATTGAATTCTTCATCTGCAACACCCATTATTATGTAACTATAATGCCTGTGTATTGAGTGTGTGTTTGTTGTTGAAGAAGAATGCCATCACAAAACACTTCCGTTATACTGTCAACAGGTGTCAGATTTACATCAAGTTTGCTTTAATTTCTGTTTTGTTCTTGTGTTATTAAGTGGTGTTCCGTGTCTCTCTGATGTTATTTCTTAAAATTTCATATTTGAAAGTTTTTCATACATTGCAATTTATATCCTCATTATTTTGTTTTGACACTTCAAACTACAAACGTCAGTTATATGATTTTTTTAACCATACTAGTTATTGAAAGGATTAATCAACAGCACAAAATTTCACAAAATTGGCATGATGTTGAGATTACTGCTTAACCATCTTAATATAAAGAGGTTAAACCATGAACTGTTAAGCTACGATATTATGCAAGAATCAATTGTATATTTGTAATCCACACCTTGAAATCACTACGTATAACACAAGAGTTGTTCCAACATTTTGGTGTATATGAAACAAGTTACTTGTGGGTAACACAATGAACCTTAAGTAGGCATAACGATATCTTTGTAGCAAAATAATGATATCCACATGACCAATTAGTCATTTACTAACTATCGGTTATTACGTTCAATAGTTGAGTAGAAATAAGTCAAAAAAACACTTTCACGTCCATTGCCCACATACTCATCATGTACATAGGTATCATCTTATGAGTATTAGCAATTTTATATTATATAAGGCAAATAAAACTTGAGTAGAATTTGATATGCGTAGTGTATCGACTCCATTCAACATATGATGAACTGAGACCACTAAACTTACATGAGTGAGGGTCACAAATTTGCTGAAAGAATGTTACAACACAAAATGGAAGACTTCTATGAGTTACAAACAACAATGGTTGGGGATGCTGTACATTTGCTTTCTAATTAGTCTACCATCCATGTTTTCAGGTTTATGGTAAAGAAGAAATAGGAATTGCATCATCCGGCTTATTTTCAAGCAACGGTATTACGTCTGACTGTTCAACAGTGGTCACTTGATTCTCACTGTCTTCAGCGTACTTGTCCGCACTGGGAATAAAGATACCTACAGAACAAAATGTACAAAAGAAACATGAAAATGCGTACAATTTTGAAATCCCACTTGGCTGCACTTTATTTACTACTTGGCAATTTCAATCACTTCAAACTCATTAAAATTCTTTACCCGTTGTTGAGTTCAAGTGAATTGACCTACTCATATCCAAACTGCCCTTTCAATAACAACAATGTAGAAATACTTGTGATAAATTATAACTTTGTAAAGATGTGGAAAGATACATATTATTGAGCCTATAATTTTACCAAAGCTAATAAAGCATTAGAACTTGAATGTTCTTGCAGCATCGTACCTATAAACCATATCCCTGACGCCAAAAAGAATACTGAAGTCAGGATCAAAGCAGATGTCCTCCAGTTGTCAACTTTGTCCTGTGTGCACATAAAAATATTGATTCTTAATAAGAACAATGATTTATAATACAAATATAGCTTATCCTCAAAAAATCATTTCCAAAACTTTGCTTGTTTATATTGGAAATCATAACATGAAAACTGATTCCCAGTCAAATCCATAACATGTAAAAGAGAGGCAAACCTGCAGAATCCCGACAAGTGGAGAGGATGGCACATCACCAAAGATGTGAATGGATACAGTTGACATAGCCATAGATAGTGGTCGTAAACTTGGTTTAACAGTATGTAGACACACAAAATTCACAGGACCCTGCAGCATATATGATGTACTTCCCATATCAGAATAAGAAAGTCTTTTTTAAAATATGTCATACTTGATACATCACATCCTTGACACAAAAGTTACCTGAGTGGCAAAAACGAGAATCTCTCCAATTAGAAAGAGAACCATGTAAATGTACAAGTTACTGAAACAAAAGGCAGTAAAGCAAAATATTGCTCCAAGGAATGTTGCTGTAGAAAGAAGCTGCAAAGTGTAAATAGATATAATCAATATAAAACACAAATTAATGGCTCAACTCTCAAGAAATACGTTACCTAGTTGAAGTTGCTGTATATTCAGATCATCAATGCACAGTTTGAAGTAAAGGTGGCAAAATAGCCGGGTCGGGCAGGTTGAATACGTGGTCAATGTGTGGCCGTGTGGGTTGAAACAGGTTGGGTCAAGTCGTCAACACTCAACACAAAAAATTTACCCTTTGTTTTTTCTTTATAAATAATTAAGGTGTCATATATGATTACAGAATTCATATGATGTCAATTATTATATACACTTTTACTCCGCTTCCTTTTCAGCTATATTTTAGTTTAGCAGTTAGAACTTTGAACCTTTAGAGATAAAGCATAACCCGGATCGACCAATTAAGAAGTACATAGGTCCAAATTGCCACCTCTAGTTTGAAGACTGGCAGGATGTATGAATGTCAGCACAATATTCAAAGAAAATCTCTACCTTAAAAGCATTGGGGATTGTGGAATTCATGCGATCCAAGATAATACTCCCCCCTAATGTCCCCACAATTCCACCAACAATTGTTATTCCTCCAAATAATATATCAGCATTGTTCTGTAAAAGATGAAAAATTCAGATGGAAAACTTTGGCAGCTACAAATGTCTTTTTATTTTATTTTTATCACATGAAGTATATTTTTTGTCAACAGAAACAGTCAACAAAAAAGTCGAATGTGCTTACCATGTGATATATGCTATAACCAGCTTTTGGTCCCCAGTACGAATACGCACCAATGACAAAATTATATGCAATATAACCTAGAACATTTATGACATATATCTTCTCACTCAAAAGATCCTTTATATCTTGCCAAAATCTGGATAACTGATTGGAAGTAAATGAAACATAGCTGCAACCACATAAAGACAACTCTATATAATTTAAAAAGAGTATAATCCTCAAATCCAGATATCATTATTTTTTTTAGAAAGCAAGTTTTATATATTGTTATTATTTTCAGAAATACCTGGAGTGTTCCTTAAAGCTATGGTCAGAGAAATCTTCATTCAAGGACGTAGGTAACTGTTTATCATTTGACATCCCTGAATATATTATAAAAATCGTTACACTACGGCCACTAAAGAATATTCTTTTTATGTTGAATACTTGAATAAAAACCAAATATAAAAAAGTACCTTTCATTTCTAAAGGTTTCATGGCAAAACCCAAAATAGCAAATGGCAGCATTAGAATTGCCTCACCAAAAAATGCATAACGCCAGCCAAAACCAGCTCCAACCTATGAATAAAAAATAGCAGGCATTAGTTTGAACACTTCTGGTCAAATTAGATTAATTGAGTAATTATCAAGATTCAAGGTCCACAATAAGAAAGAAGGTCAGGTGTATACCACTCCACCATAAACATAACCAATAGCAATTCCAGTCGGTATGCACATGTAGAATATTCCCAGCCATGCTGTTTTCTGCAGAACAAATGGGTGTGAGGTTTCTATTAAAAGTATATTTATTAAATATATGTTTTACTAGGTTTGGTCCTCAACCTCATCTAATCCTGCCATATAAATGAAGATCTTTTCATACCAATTGGCAAACTAGGTTCAAACGAACAGTAAATGCTTAGTCTTTTTCTTGCCTTACCACCTAAATGGGTAAAAAAAGGTGAGCCCATGACATTTAGGTGTCAAAAACCATTTATATCCAGATTATAGTTTTTAAGAACATAAACATAAAATCGGAAAACTTTATGGATCCTTGGATGCATAAAATGTAAATGAAGGATGGGTAATTTCCCAGTGAGAAAGAGAACCTGAGCTACTGGAGCATTGTCATCAATGAATGGAGCTGCAAGACTTATGAAAGACGCTTCACCAACACCAACTAGCCTGAAAAAAACAATATTTCAGTGATACCAAAAGCTAAGAAGAGATGTCACATGTTATGAAAGTTTATGGTGTTTGAAGTAGTCAACTCACATTCGGCAGATTGTGATGGACCAAAAGTCAACTGAAAACCCACAACCAGCTGCAGCGAGAGTCCACACTGACAGCCCAACTCCAATAAGTCTAAAAGGATTGACGCTGCCCAATAAACAATACTTAGATCAACATTTTAACTTATTTGACTTGAAATGTAGCAAAATACACATGATAGAATATACAATCAATAGCGAACCTTATAAAATAGTACAAAATTCTACGAGGAAGTACAATGCGGAACAAAGTGAAGATGTTTGTATTGAAGATATGAAAAAGATCTTCATTTATACGGCAAGATTAGATGAGGGATATTTCAAAATGATACGACACATACAACATGATACGATACGAGTGAATGATAAAGACTAAAGAATCTGAAAATGTGAGATAAGGTAACGTTGAAATATGTTGATAACTTGATATTATACGCAACATATCTAACAGTCAACCACTTGTTTGTAGATACACAATACGGAGTACTATTTATGTTCAGACTGTGAGTGGTCATCTGTCAGAACACTTCAATACACTTCATATTTTTAGTGCTTTATTAATCAACTATATTTGGTTGTGGTTTTATTTGTTTTATACGGTGTGTCAGTGTGCTTACACACATGACTGTGTCTTGCCACATTTGTTTTGCGAAAGAGACGAGGAAAGAGAAAATAGTGTTCAGATGCATCGTGTCAACCTAATCCATATGACCATGACCAATTCCAGAAAACTAACTAATTTGCATGCTGCTCATTACATCTATTACCTATCTGACCCATCATTCAATCCACCAAGCCCACCCCTTCGGCCACCTATTTGATTTATATGTAGACCTCAAAGATATATAATCAATCCTTAGCTAATATGACAATTCTACCATTTCCTAAGTTAATTATGGCAACTATGTTTAGGGGTATTAGCTAAGCATGCTGGATCTACTGATGAGTACATTAGGAGATACAGTTGCTTTCAACTGCAGAAAGTTTACTAACTTTCTTGTTTTAATTATTTTGTTAACAAAAAACTTGTAGTGGTTATAGAAGCCCTCGCCAAAAGAGTATTTATGCACACTTCGATGCGGAATTATATACATAGAACATTTTGAATTTAGCATTGCCTAGGCGCAAGGCAGTTTGCAGTGAGAAAAAAAAAACCAAATCCTAAAGTCGTTGCCTTACAAAAGCTGTTTGGAACGATACACTAAAGTCAGGCACGAGTAGTATAATAGGTGTTAACTCACAGGTAATGAACTTCAGGTTTGATCTGTACTGCCTTCACACCAGTACTTGAGATTAAGAATCCAATAGCTGAAAGTTTTTAACATAAAACTCTTGTACAAGTAGCATGCTCATACACTTTGCCTAGATTAGCTTACACTTCACAATGATGGTTACTAGCAACCTAAAATGATACCTAATGATGTAGATTCATTAAATCACCTCTTGGCCAAGGATGCAAATATCGGAGATGCAACAAGAAGTCCAACCATGAAAGCAGAAGAAATCACACCATCTCTAAAATTTGTCAAATCAAAATCACCCCTGCAGAACAATAAACATACAGAAAACATCTGAGCAATAATGTTCTAAAGTAACCAGCCATAGCTCAGAAAACAAAAAAGACTTACTGAATTCCACTACCATCTGAGCACACACCACTTTCTGTGCAACTTCTGGGACTCCCATTTACACCATTACTTGCAATTGCGCCTCGATCTACATAGTTTACCAAGTTGATCACACAAAACACTACAAGCAACCTGTGCATACAGTCATACAGATCCAATAAGCTCCATGAAATCAAATGATTCTCAAAAAGGATCAAACTGTCAAGAATGGGAGACCTTCATGTTGCAACTAGGCAGAAAAGATAAAACGTATTTCAAATTATTTGCTTTTATCAGCCACCATCAGACAATCCAGAATTTCCACCTATAATCTTATCTCAATGTTGATATTTTATTAAACAACTAACAAATGTCCTCATTAGATATTGCAACTTGATCAACCGTCACACCCCAGAGAATCAAAACCAAATTCCAATCTCGAAGCTCACGTCTTTAACAAAGATTGAAAAATACACGAGTTCCACGCTACTTTATGTCTTTATCTGGGCTTTTTCAATCAATCAAAGAATCTACAACGACAATAAAAGGGTACCTTTTGGGAGTAAACCAAGACGGATGAGCAGGAGTAGGCTCGGATAAAGAAGATGAATCTATAGCCATATCACTTAGGTCAAATAAGGGGCTTCAAAAATTCTTGATCTTCAAGTACTCCCTTGTGAAACCTTCATTTACCTGAACATACAAACATACAAGTTATATACTTATTTACTATTTCACATAAATTTATTGACTTTGTATGTTTTAGAACATAACACCTACCAAACCCTCTTTCTTTTCCCCTAATGTTTAATTCCTATCACATCCGAAAGTTGTTTTTCCGTCATACAACCAATACAAATTCAAAACAATCTGAAACCCTAATTACAATCATGTAAATAGCCTAAATGGAAGTCCATTATTTATAAACAGTGTGTGCAGATGACCTAAAAAATCTAATTAGGATGTTACTTGTGAAATTATAAATAGAAGAATTTGTCAAATTGGCGGGTAAGGGTTGACTTAAAAGGGCAGTTTGACTGACCTTACGCGGTGGTGACGGCCGACAAAGACGGTTATAGACGGCGGAGGATTAATATTGATATTGATATTGATATTGATATTTTTACTCCGTATATCTGTTGATCAATAAATTTTGAATCTTGATATGTATAGGTGTGAGCAAGAGCGGTCTTCGCGGGGACACAAACTAACGTGCAATCTAATGAACCAGAGAGAGAATGATTCTTTATTTATTCCATAGGTAGATTTAAATTTGTTTATTTCGTTAATGTGATCATGATTTATGATCTGAGATGACGTTGGTGGTCGTTGTGCGTTTACGAAAGAGGGTGAACAGGATAGACGCTTTTTTGGAAAAATAAATAAATAATTTTTTTATTTTCTTTCGGATCTTCGTTGTCCCTTAAGATTCTGATTTTAATTTAAATTTAGGATTTGATTAGATATCATAATAAAATTTTCATTCGATCCAATTCTGCTTGGTTTGAATGGATCTGCCTTGGCTTGAATTGGTATACTTTTAAAAGTATTTTGGATTCCAAATTTCAATATCACATAACTATAACGAATTACAATTAAAATCAAATAAAATGATAAAGTGTTTTGTAAAACTTCAAACGTTGTATAACGTTTCCGTTGGAATCTGTACAATATAAGTATAGTTAAACCTAGAATAACAACTATTGGATATGACCGTCATTGTGAAAAAATCCGAGGAAGAAGGTCCTCTTCAGTCACTTTTTCTTTTCTTATAGGGTAATTAAATTCAATGTGCAAAATCCCTCTTTTTTCTTCCTATTGTTAAGGGTAGTGATTTGTAGAATGGGTCATTTGTACGGCGTGTCATCTTAATGCACATAATACAACTATATCATCTTTTTGTGCATATTTATGGTGTGTATACCACATGTAAAAATTACATACTTTATATAAACTAAATAAATCATGCAGTGATATTTCCGTAATTAGATAAGTTATGTTTTTATTGTTTTCTTTTTCATTGTTATTTAATTTAATTGAGTAATCTTAATTGTAGTAAATTAGTAATCAATCATTATCTTTATTTAAGAGCATCTTCAAATATAAATCAGCTGATCAGTTTCAACACAAAAATGCAAACAATAGGTAATGGGAGTTCTAAATGTATTTTTTACACAAAAATAGTGTAGAAGTGTAACAAAAATACACTCAAATGTTAACACTACACTTTATACTATATTAATACAATAAGAAATAGTGTTCGATAACTATCACCAATGTGCTCTAGTGGTTTGCGTCCAAATATCCTTACAAAAGGTCTCAGCTTTAAACCTCACTAGCTGCACATCTTGGAGTGGCCAAGGAAAGAGTCAGAAATGGTCACGAGATACCTCGGTTAGGCTGCATGCATCTGAGAAAAAATACACATCCTCCCCGAATAACCTGAAGAAGGAAAACGTCATCTGTTTACTCTGTTTATGACAAATAGTGTTTAGTGCTCCACCAGATTTGGTCACTAAACACTGTCACATTAAATAATATATATATTATATAATAATTAAAATATATTAATATATTGTATTGATTATAAATGTGTGACTAATATTTTTTAAAATTAATAAATTTAACTTCTGCTATGATATTTAAAAAGAATTCTATAATTTTTATAAAATTTTCAATTATATTTTTGAAATTACTAAATAGAATGATTGTTATTATATTTATTATGAAAATTTAATGGTTACATAAGTATTCTAATATTGTATTATTGAATTGTGTATTTTAAATAAATTAAAAGAAAATTAGTAAAGATTTAATATAACACATTAAACAATTTTTTTAAAATATCATATTATCAAAAGATTATCTTTTCGCATTAAAATAACGCATACAACGAAGATGTTCTAATATAAGTTTTCTGGTACTTATTCCATTTTCCACATAATCAAAGTCTTTGCTTCATTGTATGCAGCTCTTTAATAAAACCATTTTTTCTGACATGTGGCTATGACATGTACTTAAAATTTTACACCATGATATATCCTTTTATATTTAACTCATTATTCTTGTAAAAGACGATAATGCAGTTTGTAACTTATTAAAAGTCAATATGGATGTTCCCTACCTTTCTTACTAGAGCCCTTTAAATCGTTAATCTTTATGAACACATACAGGAAAGAAGAAAAGATTAAAAACATCGTATTGGTGGCAGAATGGACGAGCTCGGAAAGATGGGTAACATGAAAACGGGTTGAGGTCAAATTAGTAAACTTTAAGGCAAGGTTGACAGCCCACACCTTTTTTCTCCACAACTTTTGAATTTCATACATAATTTAGTTATAAGTATGACTACATATACAAGGAATCAGCACATTGTTCAGTTGAAACCAAACAACCAAGCCACACGAAGCAATTTGGTTTCTTAAACCAAAAATCCTTCAGCGTTCCAATTTCTATACAACCAAAAAAGTACTCGAATGCAACAAGTTACTGTCAAGTGACAAATGTAAGCGACTCAATGTGGATTGTTCACTAAAGAGAGCAACATTTACTTCTTAACCATGCTGATGAGATGAACCAGAACAAGAACTAGAACCATCTTCTCCAACTTGAAGCAGCTTCTGCTTCACATGTCTGAGTTTGGATACCAAGTCACTTATATCACGAGTACGAGGTGTCATATCATCCATCATCTCATCAAAAGTAAGTTCTTTAAGCAACTCCTCCAATTGTTTTTCTGCTTCAACAGATTCCCATTCCCATGCCTGCAACAGAAAACAAAAATAACAATAAGAAAATAGTTTATCGACCAACCAATCAATTTTGTAGAAACAAGTTAAGCTAACATCACCTCATAGATCATTGAGTTGATTAATGACACAGCCCTGACAACATGTCCTTTTGGACCACATATTCTGACTATTCTCTCCAATTCTTTACCACCTGGATGGGGGTGTTTATCAACCTGAACCAACATCATTCAACATTTTATTTTAATTGATATACAAATATATGAAATGATTTATTAGTCAAATCAAAATGTACAATAAAAATAAAAACCTGCACCCATGCACCCGAAACTATTTCCAGTGCCAAGATTGTACTGTCGTTCTTCCCAATGAGACGCCCAACCTGTATAATTAATATACATACAAACCACAATACTTGAGAACAACAAAGATAATAAGTTCTGGTTATAAGTGTAGATTTATAACCTTGTCCACATGGATTTTCATTGCATGCCCATAAATAGTTGGTGGCATCAAAATCACTGGAAACATTGGGATAGAATATGACTGCATATACATTCCAAAGCAATAGTTAATTACTGCATAAAAAACAACACAAATAAGACAGGTGGCTTAACCTTTAGGATTTCATCTATGATGAGCTCTTCAGCCATTTTGACTTCCTCAACAGTACCCACCAAATCAATAAACGAATGATAATGACGCTCACTTTCAACATCACCTAACACACCGATTGTGGCTTTTGAGACTTTGTGAATTTCATGTAGATATCTGAAATTTTCTCCAGTAGGTTTGAGAAGCTGTCGATAGATAAAGGTATCAGCAACACAAGTAAATCTGGGTACATATCCTTTAAGACAGATAAAGTGTGACGTATCACATACTTCCATATTACGAATCCGGTATGTTTTCCTACCCAATTGCGCGCCTGCAGCAAATGCCTCACGTAGATGCTGGATCTTTTTAGTATCATCTTCTGGTAACAAGATAATACGCTCATATTACAAAAAGAAATAGATAGAGCTACTTTCAGCTACAAGTACATATGCGTTTCGAGTATGAGTACCAACTATACCAAGAACAATATTTTCACTGCAACATTTGACACATAACTCTTTTATCTCATGATATATTTAGTGACATAAATCATAGATTTGACTACAAATTTAGATGTAAAACAGTCACGTCAAGTTCTCAAAGAACTTAAAAAATTCTCAAATAATATTTTGAATCCTAAAATTAATATTCAAGTCTTTACAATCATTATATCCACTATGATGCACACCACTATGCAATTGTATTTATTGTGTTACGCTAAATCAACCTACATTTACCAAAATCATCAGTATCTCCATCAAGAAAAAATTTAGTAGAAAGACCAACAAGTTGATTTCCTTTTCCATCTCATCCTTAGAAGTAAGTTATTACAACTATGAACTATCTTGATCATATATCCACAATATTGATCAGCATTTATTACAACCTTTTTGGTTGAAAAGAAAAGAAACAAAAAACAAAAAAACAAAATTACAAGCAAACATATATAGCGTATCAATTAGAGTGCTTGTACAACAAGATCCGTACACAAAAGATTTCTTTAGAAAATATCTGGGAAATCTCACAATAATGTGTTTATTTGACAACAACAATCAAATTTCCTCACATCTTTCAAACTAATTATTTTCAAGAGACTAATTAATAGGTAAATCTCTTCATTCATTTCATAAAATATTTGAACACATTTAAAGTCCACAGAATTTACCGTCACGAAGTTTATGTAACATAAGTACATAACACATCAATTAAATCGACAAAATCTTTACATTTAAAGATTGATTTGAAGCAAAAGATAAAACAAGAATATTTTAGAACAATTATTAACTTCAATATTCACACACAAAAAGAAAAACCAAAAAAAAGCATAGAAACTTTTACCAAAAATTCTGATATAATAGAGTTCACCACGAGTTGGATCCGTATTAACGCTCAGTAATGCTTTAGGCAAGCGCAGATTTGGTTCTTCAATTTTTGCCTTTTTGTATTTGTCAAACGTTTTATTTAGCTCCATTTTCTTTTCTTGAGAGAGAGAGAGAGGGAGAGAGAGAAAGAGAGAGAGAGAGAGAGAGAGAGAGAGAGAGAGAGAGAGAGAGATTTTGTATTTAAAAAATGTAGACGATATTAATGGGGTTATAAATTGTCAAATATTTGATTTACGTATACATTATATATATGTATATATTACATATCATTATTACATATAAGTACAAATATACATATTACATCTATCGAACTTCATTGGGAGAGACGGTTACTTTAGCTAGGAGAATGTTTGTTTACTTTCATGTTTCAGTTATATTTTTAGCACAAATAATATAGTGGTTTTAGAATCCCTTGGCCAAGAAGAGCCTTTCTGCACACTTTGATGGAAATTATAAAAATATAACAGTTTAAGTTTAGCAATGTCTAGGTGCAGACAGTGAGAAAGGTACCAAATCCCAAAGTTGTTGTCTGAAAAACGAGTATGGAACAATACCAAAATCTCAGGTAGGAGTAGTATAATAGGTGTGAACGACTTGCATGTAATGAGCTTCAGCTGGCAGTGAAAATCACAGGTCCACCCATGGCCCCACCCAGTGTCTACTTCATGAGGTTGTGCTTGTTACAGTTTTATAACTTTATAATGGTTGGAATTAGGAGAGGCTTTATCCTTGAATTCAAATGTCAAGTAATCACGACTACAGAATCAACTGTTTCTCAGAAGTTGATGTTAAGAACAATATTTATGCTTACCTGCAGGATATATAGTTATGTTTTTAACGATTTACCATTACCGTTGAACCTTATTCGCATAGAAATTAATACAGCAAAGAAGAATGTTTAATCAAACTCTTCTCTATATGCCTACTCAAATTCTAGGAAATACAACTGAATACCTGATGATGTGTATAGAGGTACTGCTCACTTAGAATGATGGGTAACTAATGGTAATCACAACACTCTACCTAAATTAAGTAGCAAGCTCAGACACTCTACCTAAATTAGCTTACACTTTAGAATGATGGTTACTAGCAAGCTCATACACTCGGTCAAAAAGGGTAGCTAATAATATACAGGTAGATAGTAGATGCATTACCTCTTGGCGAAGGATGCAAATATCAGAGACGCGATAAGAAGTCCAACCGTGAAAGTGGATGAAATGACACCGTCTCTAAAATTGGTCAAATGAAAATCACCCCTGCAGAATAACAAAACAGTTGAGTAATAATGTTATAAAGTAATGAAACATAGCTTAGAAATGAAAAGACTTACTGAATTCCACTACTATCTGTGCACACACCACCCCCGGTTACGGGAAACAACCAAAATATGTTGCACCCATAATTTTAAAATAAAAAATTTAAGTAAAAACATTTAAATAAAACATGTTTATTAGTTATCTGGTTATACCAATGAAACTTTACAATACTATTTTACGTGTTTGTCCCAACACCACGGGTCCCAACCTATAACTTTAAAAACTCAAACATTATTTCAATGAATTTGTTTAGATAAAAAGATTTTACGAACGATGGGTAACTAATGGTAATCACAACATAGTCCAAAGATCCTTGCTCCATTATGGGAAATGTGCAAAATTTTCGCCACATGTATTTAATTCCAAGCTTTGCCTTTGCTATGACTTCCATGTACACCATCACCTAAGGACATACATCGACAAATACGAAAGCTAAAAAGCTTAATAAAAGCACAGTTCTTAACTCCACAACTAAATCAACAACCATTTTGTCCAGTTGACCCAAATTCACCTATTCTCGTTCCTTTTCATCAGAATCCGATTTTTGGGAGTTTCCAAGCATTGTTTTAACTAACTAAAAGATACTATTGAATCTTAAAAATATCAAGCAACTATTGTGATTGCTCATCATCAAATTTCCAGAAGTTGGTTATTTTGACCCAACATACCATTTTCGACCCATTTTAGTACTTGTCGAAACACTTCACACTTGATCTTCTAAGTATTATGGAAATATATATACACTTACTTCAGATTCAGTAGCATAAATAAAATCACCAATTAATAGTTCTCTATTTAATGGATATTTCAACCCATTGGGTCACTTTTGACCCAGGTGGTTACTTCGACCAACTTTCAATTCTTATTTCATTTCATAAATCTAATTCACTTCTAACGGCTCATATTAGAGTTATAGAACTCAACTAATGTCATTTGACTTCTAGTCACTTATTAACACATATGGGTCCAAAATTACTATTATTGACCAATTGCGCACTTTTGACCTATTTTAGGCTTCTTTTCATTTCAAAACTTTAATCAACTTCCAAAACTTGATTAACACAATCAATTTCATTTCATTTTAACTTATATCAGGTTATTAAGTATTAACACACGTAGCTCAAGGGTAAGAGTATTGACCCATTTTACCACATTATCCAAATGAATTTTTAACCCAATACCTGCATGCATCATAATATTAGCTTAACTCAATGTTGAATCAGAAACAATGGTTTCTAATTGAGTATAAGATGCTTAAATTACAATAGATATTTCATCATCAAAACTCAACCCTTTAGTCTACTCAACATACCCTATTTAACATAAACTAACACCGTATCAAGGTTACGAATTTACCTTAATTTCTTTGAGATCCTTCACAGTCACAACTCTCCATCATGATATTACTTGAAATGTCCTCAATTTGGTCACTCTTCGTTTGTATGAAAATAATAATGAAGAAATAATCTGCTGGCCAAACTTTTGGTAATGGGCAGAAATGGTCCCTTCACTTCCAATCCCTTCCTTTTTGCCCCTTTTGACTTTTTAACATTGACTTTTTAACATTGACTTTTTAACCAATTGACTTATTTGACTTTAGAAAGCTTCAAACACCAATCAAATACAGTCATAATTCAACAATCAACTTGTCATTTTGGCCTTAAAGTTTCTATGTAATATCATATTGTAAACTTCAAATTATTACAAAATGAGAATAAGAGCTTTTTAACGAAACAAGTAAACTCAGTCAAATATATATTTCGTAAAGTAAGCAATGTAGGGAACTATCATTCTCAATGAAATTGCACCACTGTACATATGTTGTTTGCTATATGTACGCATCTAGTGATCAGCAATGCATCATGATATTACTCAACATGTCTCATAGTTTACCAATGCGCATGACAACCAATCAAGGCCTTTGTTTTCGACATCAGCTATCATACTGTTTCCTATCTTAAAGTCAGAAAGTTAACACAACATTCACTACCAGCATAGGAATTTGCTTCGCTATTAAAGAAAAACATAGAGACCAAACTCTAAGAAGTTCAAAAATTGAAATTGCTTCACATGAAGATATAAAAAATTGAATGTATTGATTACAACCTGTCTTTGGAGAACCAATTTCATTGACTAGAGTACTTGTAATTCTATACAACCACCAAAAAGAAATCAAATGCGACAAGTTTCTGTAAAATGTATGTGACACAATGTACATTATTCACTAAGGAGAGAGCAACATCTTCTTAAACATGCTGCTGAGATGCTTTTTCACCAGCAGTCGCCTTTTCAGCATCCTCCTCATGCTGACCCATTTCATCCTTTGACTGATTTTGTTCTTCTGTTTGACCAGAACCAGAACTACCTTCTCCAGTTTGCAGCTTCTGCTTCCCTATAGTTAGTTCGGATACTTGGTCAGTTATATCACGAGTAGGAGTTTTTGTGCCCTCCATCTTTTCACCAAAAATAAGTTCTTTAAACAACCTCTCAATTTGTTCGTCTGCTGTTTTAGATTCCTTTTCCCATAGCTGCAACAAAACAAGAAAAAGTAATCCATTAAAAGAAACCTATATATAGACCAACAAATCCATTTTCAGGAACAAGCTAAGCTAACGTCACCTCATAAATCGTTGAGCTGACCAATGACGCAGCCGTAAGAACGTTTGACTTCGGACCATATATGCTGACTATTCTCTCCCATTTTTTACCACCCGGAGGAGGGCGGTTATCATACTGAAAGAACATTGTTCACCATTTATTTCAGTTAATACAGAAATACATTGACTGATTTATTAGTGAAATTAAAATCTGCAATTAAAATAAGACCTGCAGCCATGCACCAGAAACTGCTTCTACTCCCACGATAGTACTGTTGTTGTTCCCGATGAGACGCGGGATCTATTGAAAAATCAGAATTGCAAACAACAAATCATGCTTCAGAACAACAAAAGCTAACGAGTTCTTCAGGTTATGAGAGTAGATTTATAACCTTGTCCACGTGGATTTTCATTTCAAGCTCGAAAATAGTTGGTGGCATCAGAATCACTGGAAAAACCGGGATAGTATATGTCTGCATACAGCATTCCAAAGCAAGAGTTAATTACCACATAAACAAAATAGCACAAATAAGCTAGGTGGCTTAACCTTTAATACTTGATCTATGATGAGCTCTTCAGCCATTTTAACTTGATCAGCAGTACCCACCAAGTCAATAAACGAATGAGCATGACGCTCGGTTTCATCATCACTTAACACCCCAATTGTGGCGTTTGAGACTTTGTGAATTTGATGTATATCTTTAAAATCCTCTCCAGTAGCTTTGAAAAGCTGTGAATAGATAAAAATATCAGCAAGACAAGTCAAATAAGGTCCTTATTTTAAAACAGATAAACTGTGGGATGACACATACTTCCATATTACGAATCCTGTATACTTTCCTACCCAGTTGCGCTCCTGCAGCAATTGCCTCGCGTAGATGTTGAACTTTTTTAGTATCGTCTTCTGTTAACAAGAGAACGTCTTGTGATAATACGCTCATATTGCAAATAGATCGATAGAGCAAGTTTGAACTACCAACTACACCAAGAACGACATTTCACTGTAACTTTCAACTTGACACTTAAGTCTTAATCTTGTGACATAATTTCCTAAATTTTCCTTCAAAATCAGATGTAAAACAGTCAACTAAAGACCTCAAAACAGAGACTGAAGCAGGGTTTAAAAATTCCCAAATACTATTTTGAAACCAAGGTTAATGTTTAAGACTTTACAATTAAACATTATCATCATAATCGACTAGACGACCTACACTTACCAAAATCATAACACCAATGACTATTTATTTAGAAGAAACTAATTACTAAATCTCTTTGATTCATTTCATCAAACACTTAATATACACATATGAAGTCCATAGAATTTGTTCTTGATCCAAACATCTTCAATAGCTAACTTTATGTAACAACACATATCAATTAAATCAACATAATCTTTTATGTAACCTACAAAAAATTAATTTCTTGATCAATTGCATATTAATTAAATCAACATTTAACAGTTTATCTCAGAAAACCTAGAACTCCACAGAAGTCACATTAGTGATACACAAGATCTTCATATGACCTATGCCCAAAGATTAATTGCAAAAAGTAGCAGAATTCTTACCAAAAATTTTGAGATAGAAGAGTTCACCATTAGATGGATCGGTATTAACTCTCAGTAATGCTTTAGGCAACTGCAGATTCGGTTCTTCAATTTTCGCTTTTTCGTATTTGTTGTATTCTTGATTCTGCTCCATTTTCTTTTCTTGAGAGAGAGAGAGAGAGAGAGATATTGTTTTTAGAGAAATTGAGAAGATATTAATGGCGTTAAAAATTGTAAGTGAGTTAAATCACACGTTTAGATACAATAAGATATATAGGGTTTCAACTGAAAAGATAACAAACGGCGGGAAAGTCTGTTACCACCTGACTCTTGATTTAACCATATAATTTACAGTTAAATCCTCTGAGATATATATGTTATTTATTATTAGTCCCTGTATGCTCTATTGTGAGAAAAGGTGATCCATTAATAACAGATACTTTTCATTGGTTTAAAGTATCATTTACTATTTTATTCTAGGAATTGAAAAAATGTATTTGTTGACATTATACATTTTTACACTTAATTCTATATTCGAAATCAACTATATTTTTTTTCTACGGTTTAAAACACCAAAATATTATCCAATAAGATATTTGTTGACTTGTGACCGACTGGGAAGTGTTAGAACTGAATAGGTAGGTAAGTAATCGAAGATCGGCGAGATTTGCTATCTGAAAATAGAAAATTCATGCACTTTTTAATGGTTTTCTGAAAGAATTAGAAGACAAAAGTTGTGTTGGCATTTAATTTAGTTTTCTTCGCAATTTGACACAAAAGTTTAATTTCAATATGGGATGGAGTTCTAAGTAATGAACTAATGATAAAGAAATGAACTTCTCCGTTCTAAAAAATAGAATAAATAAATAAAAATTAGACCTCGGGATCTCATACCCAAAAGTCAACCTGAGAACCCGATTCGCCTATTCACCCATTCACCCATATCAGTTATGTGCGTCGTGTCCGAGTTAGGTACTTTGTCCCGGGAACCCATTTATTAGATAAGTTTGGGTTCAGGTTGGGTGTTTTTGACCTCCAACCCAACCTTACCCGAATTCCCACCCCTAAGTCTGGTTCTAATAATGCAAGCGTTTAATTCACTGCATAACTTTTGACTCAGCCATTACAGTATTTATAACACCCCTTAAATTAAGATAGGGTTAAATATGTAATTTGACTCGGAAGCGATGGATAACAATAATATTATATCTTATTTTACAGAAAATTCCATATTTTTTCGCGAATTTATAACATTTAACTATTTCCGAAACAAAACACTTATAATTGTTATACAAAGACCACATACATGTTAATTTACAAAACATCTGTAAATATATCAGAGTTAGCACGTGTCAAACATTCTTCAAAAAACCATCTTCCTGCCTAACCCACAATCTTAAACATAACCTGCAGGAAGAGAAATGGTGGGATTAGCACGAAGCTAAGTGAATGAATGTACAACTAATAATTCAACTTAGCATAACAATCCGTTTACATTAAGCATGTAAAACACATAAACTCAAGAGGATCGGCGGTTACTGCGGAACCCTACAGCTGCGGTGGCCCACAGTAACACTTACCACAATCTGTAAAGGTCCATACAGAATAGGCCGATAACTTGGCACTACAACACAACAACACACTTTCCAGCGACAACACATGTATCTTGAACGTGTGTTGAACACAATAGTAGTCAAGTCCAATCGCAATTGACCTCTGAATACACAGATGCCCGAAGGCCACAAATATAGCAAGCAGATATTCACAATCATAATTCAGACTAAACAGTCTATCAAGTCTACGTTACTTGTTGTAACCACATTATTACAACTAACTCAAATTATGAGTTGCAGATCCACTCACCTGTCTGCTACTGTCCACCTCTCAGAATTCTAATATTACTGAGTCTTCGACTGATCTGAGAATACAACAGATAATGAGTTAGTAACTCATTTCGTAATCGTATAACATATCTCAGCGCATAGTATCTAGATAATAAATATTTATCAAGTTTAAATCATCATAATAGCACATTCTTACAAGCAGGTAATTCCCTGAAGTCTAAGGAAATAAGAGTTCAATCTGGAACGAAACTCGAAAATCCCGGAACGTCATTTAAAAATTGAAAAATGCCATTTTGAAGCCCAAGACGACCCCGAAAGGCCAAAAACTTACAGGGCTATGGTACATAGTCTCGATTACTTGGTCGATTCCGAGTGACCATGCGAATTTCATCAAAATCTAATTTTTAGTAAGATTTTCAAAATCTGCGACGTTGCCAATATCGCCATAGCGACATTGCCAATATCGCCAAATCACTAGCGATATTGCAAGCGAAATTAATCGCGATATTACCTGCGATATTGGTGGCGATATCACCAATATCGCCTAAACCAGTTCATCTGCGTATTTGCAGAAACTGGGCTGTTTTTTTCACCAAAAATTCCCAAATCGAATTCTAACAGCGTTTTTCTACCAATTGAACGTTCCAACACTTCGTAAATACATAAACAAACATTCGAAATTCATCAATTTAACATAAAAACACATAATTAAATCCAACCTACTAACTTTTCTCTCATTTTTGTAAAAACTTAAAACTAATCAAAACTAACCTTTAACTTGATTTAATCCACAGAAACGAGTTGTAGGAATGATCTTCTATGAATTCCGAATCTAATGACACAATTTGGAGGTGTTTTGAGCTTGATTTGAGCTTCAATTTTGCAAATGTGTGTTTTAGTGTGTGTTCTTGGTGTGTTCTAGTGTGAGATGAAGATGGTGATGAAATGAGGATTAATTTCCTGAATTTGGTTTATATATATATTGATTTACGTATACTACGATGTATTATTATCATTAATCTAACACACGATGGTATTAGTTCTAATATTTAGGCATATCCGTATTTTAAACTAAAAATACCATAATTCCCATTTAATTATTCCTAACAATTACCCACTCAAACATTTCATATAAATTGATCCAATTAAATAAAGTAAATAAGGAAATGAATTTACCGAAAAATACTAGGCCGATGGGAAGGATGTTACAGTATTAGAATAAACATAAGACTCAATGTTGAATATCAGTGATGCAATAACAGTGTCGTTGTTATCATTCTTTAAGTCTTTAGCTTTTCATATGCATTTTCAGTTTTTTACTATTTTACTACAAAAGTATGTTTTTCTCCTACCTTATTAGACATCAATATTCATGATAGGGGGTGTTCACGGTTTGGTTTGATTCGGTTTTTGGAAAAAATCCAATCGAATCGAATATTTCGGTTTTTTAATAATCAAAACTGTTCGGTTTTGGTTTCTCTACGATTCGGTTTTTCGGTTTCGATTCGGTTTTTATCGGTTATTTTCGGTTAATAACCGAATTCTAAACTTTGATCAAAATAAAACTTTTGATGCAATTTCATTTCTTCTAATTCCGTTGTGTAGTTTGTTTGTTTCTTTTTTTTAACATGTTTATAGGATCCACAAACGTTATATTATTCATCTTATTTGAAACAAAATACTAGATTATAACTCGCGAATTCGCAGGATTACACATATATCTTTTAAATACCCAAGATATTTATAAAAAGTAACATTTTATCGTCACATTATAATTCAATTTAATTTATACGGTTCAAGTAATATAACAGAAGGTGATAATTTGTTGTGGGCGTTTTTATAAATTGTCATGTATAATTAACTCATTAAAACAATAATAATATAGATCTTAAATATAGATTGATGATGTATAATTTAGTTGTCGTTGATTATAAACAGTACTTTTTTGAATTAGTTGTTATGATGTAGACCGTTGATAAATAAATGTAATATTTAAACTATTGTTTATTATAAACATAGTAATGACTATTTCAACGTTGATAGTCAAAGTAGATATAATTTGTCATAATTCTTTTGTTATATACAATAAATTAAGTATGTTATCGTATAATTCTACTTGTTTGGTTAAAAGAATTTATGACCTTGTGTATTTAGTTAATTATTTTATAAATAACAATTGCATTATCTCATTATCTTCTAAACTTTCATTATTAACTCTATCACGCCACTAGTTTACTATGTAGATGGACTAATGGTTATTATGGTTTACTTGGTTAAGAAGGAAATACGAATTGAGTTGAATTAATGATTACGGTTTTGTTGATTAAGAAGGAACTATGAATTGAATGGATTATTGGAGCATCTACCTATTGATATTTGAAGAGTTTACTGGAGAGTCAAGATGAAAACTATATGTATAATTCCACTTTTCTTATCATCGTAGTGATAAAAAGATCCAATTCTGATTAGGTCAAAGATGCCGCACAGCTACTAGTTTCATTCAATCAAATTCTTGCATTTTATTTCCGTTCAACTAATCCTCTTTCATTTCACCTGCTCTCTCTCAATCACTTTATTCAACTGTTAGGGTTTGTCAACTCTCTTTATTTATATATTTCTGTTGCTGCTGACTTTGGTGGTTTCAATTCCAGTATAACGATGATGATCAATAATGTTCATACTAATTCAACACCATCATCTTCCTCTGCTTTGACTTTTATCGCTAGTTCTCGGAATCTTGTGAACTTTAATTCGGTTACTGTGCGGACATTGAGTTGTGATCTAGGATCACTAGGATGTGTAAATCTCAGATGCGAGGTGCGATCGGATTCCGATTTGATATCGGTTTCGAATTCGTCTAGTCTTTCTGCTCTTGAGCTTCTTAAAACCTCTGCAGCTGAAAGTGAGTTTTTTGTTTTTTATGTATTCTCATTCTATTTTATATCTTGTGATTATTTTGTCTAAAAAAGTTGTAGGTGATGCCATTAGATTTGCATGATCGTGTTATTAACAATTTATGTATGTTTGCTGCTTCTTAGTTGTCATAAGGAAATAATTTTATTGCAGCTTGTGCTTAGAAATCATTTAATGAAGGCATCTGTTAGTAAACAATTCTTTGATTGTTATCGTTCTCGTTTTATACGTAGTATATACCCATAAAAGGTGTGCTGCATTTTAAGACGTTGATTCTGATATAACTTATGATGCAATTGATAGCCTGATATTGTTTCATGAGATCAACATTAGTGTTTTTTTAATAGAAAGAACGGGAAATCACGTCTATGAGAGTTATTGTGTTGTCGTTTATATAGCAATTTACCTCTGGTAATTCTCTAGATAATATACGAGGCCTGCATGATCTTCCATTGAGTATTATAGCAGTGTACCCGCACATAGCTGCAGGAACAAATAGTTAATTTGACATTCACAAATTTTATTGTTTACACTATATTGTTAAAAGTTTAATTTAAGGATATGTAAAGTTTAAAACTTAAGGGTTGCAATTTATAAATTAGTAGTTCATTTGGAAAGTAATTAATAATTTTTAAGGGTAATTTGGACATTAATTATTGTTGAGTCTAATTTTAAGAAAAGAGATGGAGATGGTTTATATATAGTTAAGAAAGATAAGATAAGATAAGATAAGATAGTACTTGGAGTTATTAGCTATACGATCTTTCTTTCAACTAGTTGTCCTGTTCATTTTTGTAGTTATTGAGTTTTGTGGAGCGTACAATACCATATGAAGACTTGTTTATGTTCTCAAAAACTTACATATTCTGCTTTATGCAGGATATACAAAGGAAAAGAGTGGCATACTGGTGGTTGGGCTTAGTTTTCACACAGCACCAGTTGAAATCCGTGAGAAACTTTCCATTCCAGAGGCAGAATTGCCTCAAGTAATTAGTGAATTATGTGACTTGAATCACATAGAAGAAGCCGCTGTTCTTAGCACTTGCAACAGGATGGAGATATACGCTGTGGCACTCTCCCAACATCGTGGTGTTAAAGAAATCACTGAATGGATGTCAAAGGTACTAACCAGATACCAGTTTACATACATCAATTTCTGTATATTGAATGATAAATGATTAAACCCTGAATTGCACATTCAAAAATTTAGGTTAGTGGCGTTCCTATTTCAGATATTCGTCGACATCAATTCTTGTTGTATGAAAAAGAAGCCACAAAACACCTGTTTGAAGTATCAGCAGGTCTTGATTCCTTAGTTCTTGGAGAAGGACAAATTCTTTCTCAAGTAAAGCATGTTGTAAAAGTTGGACAAGGAGTCCCCGGGTTCGATAGGAAGATCAGCGGGCTTTTCAAGCATGCAATCACAGTTGGGAAACGAGTCAGAACCGAGACTAATATCGCTTTTGGGTCAGTTTCAGTCAGTTCAGCTGCCGTGGAACTTGCTCAAATGAAGATTCCTGAACATTCTTATGATTCCACATATGTGTTGGTAGTTGGGGCTGGCAAAATGGGAAAACTTGTGATCAAACATTTAGTTGCAAAAGGGTGCAATAAAATGATGGTTGTGAATAGATCTGAAGATAGAGTCTCTGCCATACGTGAGGAGTTTAAGGATGTTGAGATTGTCTATCAACCTTTTTCGGAGTTATTGTCATGTGCTTCAAATGCCGATGTAGTTTTCACCTGCACGGCTTCTGAAACCTTATTATTCACAAAAGATCAAGTTTCTACACTCCCCCTTACAAGTGAAGGACTAGGACAAAGGTTGTTTGTAGATATATCAGTTCCAAGGAACGTGGAATCAAGTGTCTCGGATTTGGAAACAAACCGTGTGTTTAACGTTGATGATCTTAAAGAAGTTGTTGAAGCCAACAAAAAGGACCGCTTACGCAAGGCAGCAGAAGCTCAATTAATCATAACAGATGAAGTGAGAGAATTTGAAGCTTGGAAAGATTCTTTAGAAACAGTGCCAACAATCAAGAAACTTAGGGCTTATGCAGAAAGAATTAGAGCAAGTGAAATGGAAAAGTGTTTAGCAAGAATGGGTACAGATATATCTAAGAAAAACCAGAAAGCTATACATGATCTTAGTAAGGGTATAGTAAACAAGATACTTCATGGTCCCATGCAACACTTGAGATGTGATGAAACTGAAGGTCGATCTTTGAACGAGATAATTGAAAATATGCATGCTTTGAACCGGATTTTTGGACTGGAGATGGAGATTTCCATCTTAGAAGATAAGATTAGGTCCAAGATGGAGAAGTCCCAGGTATGAGTTAAACAAGTTTAGTTGGAAGTTCATTTATTCATATTTTTCGGTCACTAGATCTGGTGATCATTTTGAGCAATTTCGTGACTTATGAATTCCCATTGAGAGGCTATTGTTGAGGATGGAAGAGTGTAATGATACTGGTTTATGCTGGTACAATAGTAAAAGCTGTATATTATTCTGTCAAAACCAAATTCGAGTGTATGGTAATTTACCTAAGAAAAACAGGTTTGTTTTTCTGGTACAAACATTTATAAGCAATATCTCGATTTTTTAACATAAAATTTTCGTTTTAGAAAATGTCATGCTTATCTTTTTGCTTCCATTGTTATTTTTCATAGCAACCTAATATAGAATGTGATATTATCTTGAATATGTATCACAAAAAGATTGGTTGTTTTGATCATGGGCCTTAGACTGGTCCAATGGGCAGCTGTTCTTGTTCGGTACTGATCATGGGCCTTAGACCGGTACAAGGGGCAGCTGTTCTTGTTCGGTACCAAAGATGGCTAGTTAGAGCACAGGGAGTAGTGATTCAAGTGTTACAGTGTTTAGCAATAGTGTTTAGCGGGAACTAGGGGTGAGCATGGTTCGGTTCGGTTTTGACTAAAACATAAAACTGAACCGAAAGTTCGGTTTTTGAATTTTTGAAAACCATAAGCGTTTGGTAATTTCGGTTTCGATTTTATTCAGTTTCGGTTTTCTTCGATTTTTTCAATTAAGCTTATTCGTCAAATACTTTTATTAATATACATTATATACATTTATATTATCCACAAATATTCTATATATATAGGGATGATCCAGAGGTAAGGGGTAATTCTGGGGGAAGAGAGGAAGTTAATCTAGGTCGTCCATTATCATTCTTCTTGAAGAATGATAAGTAACATTCACCATGATGAATGTTAACGGATGACCTAGATTAGCTTCCCCCTTTCCCTAAGGATTACCCCTTCCTTGTAGATCAGCTCCCTATATATATATATTAGAAACGAGTTCAAAATTTTACTTTAAAGAATTAAATATACATACATACATTATACATATACATGTTGGGTATTTATAAATGTGATATTTAAATAGTTCGGCTCGTTTTTTTGTCAGTTTTAAGAGCAAAAACTATAACCGAAAATCAAAACCGTCGATTTTTGAATCGGTTAGGTTTTCTGTTTGGTTTTTCGGGTTCTTTCGGTTTTTGCTCATCCCTAGTGGTAACACCGTTGCAAAAAAAAGGGGGAGTGTGAACAGTGTTTATGAAAGTGTTCATGAATTCATTTTTAATTTTTTTTATTTGTTAGAAAATTTAAATAATTTAATAAATAGATATAAATAACAAAATAAATAAATTTATTAAATATAGTCCTAAAAATTACAATTCATAAAAAATAAAAATAAAAATTACAAGTCTTAAAAAATAAAAATCAAACGTCTCCCGAATTAACATCTCCTGTTAAAAATCAAACTAACCGTTAATATTAAAAAAAAAATATAATAAATAAATAAAAAGGAAAGAGCAGCGTCTCGGGTGAGACGTTGTGTCAGTTATACCGGGTGGGACGTTCCGAATGGAGAATGGGCCATATTTCACCCCACTATGTATGTTCTTAATGACTCTGAGTGTTTAGGTGGGTTTATTTTATAAAATTTGTAATTTATGTACTTATTTGAACATAATAAGCTTATGTTTTAATGTTTGAGTGAGCTTATTTGTTTGAGTTTATTTACTTATTTACAACAAATTTCTAAAAACTCAAAATAAATTACAAATGAACTTATTTAATTATAAGCAATAAGTATTCAAAATATACACCTTCTATCATCTTGGTATACAATATATTCTTATAAATGGGATATATCACTTGTTATCATTATCCATTTAAAAAAAAAAAAAAGAATAGTTAGATTATAAATACCTAAGCTACTCTTAAAAACCAATAAAATATCATACTATGATACTTTAAAGTCAATAAGAAACTCACAAATTTTAAAAGTTTATTAAGACATGTACAAAAGAAAATAACAGCGCAACATATCTCGGTTATTTGCACACTTGCCTTATTAGACAAATAAAATATCAGTATAAGACATTTTTTATAAAAATAAAAATCAATCAATCAATCTAGTAGATAGATGGTGGTATACAAGAGGAGATGATGCCATTTGGTATGTATGCTTTGAGTTTTTAATACTCTTGATGTTTGACTTTCAAGCATCATTGATACAATTTGTCAACATCCTTGTCGCTCATCATTTCTCCCCCAAAATATATCTTCCAATACACTCCATGAGATCTTTTTATCAAGTTTATGATTTAATTATTGGACTTTGTGTATCTTTATTATGAAACATTTCAACACGATACAAGTTTTACGTTTTTTCAATTGTATATGATAGATTTGAGTGTAGTATACCTAGCCGGTTAAAGATAACATACCATGACTAATGATATTAAGGTCAAACACAAGTTAGTAGTTTTTTAATGCATTTCAAGCTGGGTACATTTAGGCGTTTGAATTGTAATACTATTACTCGAGCTTTTAGCCAAATAAGTGAAGAGATGAATTATATTTATAATTATGGTGTTTTTTCAATTATTTTATCAATTTTGTTCTTTTTCAAAAAAATGGTTATATTTACTTTTTGCTAAACATAAACTGAAAGTAAACTATCATGTGTGTGTATAAATTATTACTTGTAGTAATCAATTTTTGAAAACACGATCGAATCAGGAGATTGCACCTTTTCAACCATTGTGAATTGGCTTTTGGGCGATGTTGACCAAGTCAACAACCGACAGTTAAATCAGAAATCATAATCGGATTCGACCGGTTTCTTTTTTAAAACTTTTCTAGCAAATCGGGTCGCTACTTCTTCAAAAATGTTTAGATTCGATCAAAAACAATAACCACACCGCTACACCACAAATTCATCATTTTAATGCATATAATACAACATCTTCACGGCTTCAATGCATATTTATAGTGTAAAAATCATTTTTATCATATACAAATCACTACCTTTAAAAAAAGTTATGAAAGATAATGTTAAATATTAAATATCTAATACTTTACTCAAAAAATTTTAAATTCCAAGTAATTTAAAATAGGTATTTAACACTTGGTATAATCACTTTATAGTTGAGGTTTGAAAATAAATAAAAGAAAAAAAACCCCTACTAGGGAGGAGTATAAAAAAGAGCTATTACAAATACTTGATAGGTAATTATTTTTGGAAACACATTACAATGGTAAAAATATTTAAAAAGAGCTATTACTTCTTTCGTTTATTCTAAAAAGATACTATATTTGAAAAAATAACTATAAAAAATTATTAAACCCTTAATATCCTCATTTATTACTACCATTAACTCATTTTTAAAATATTTCAAATCAAATTATTCTCAATTATAAGGGCAATATTGAAATTTTACTTTCCCTTCTTTAAATTCAAAAATTTATGTTGAAATACAACATATTTGTGACGGAGAAAATAATAAAGATAAAAACTAACATAAACATTCTCATATGCAAAATACAAATCATACATCTTATAAGACATGTGTCAACGGTCCTTCTTTGGAGCGTCTTTGGAGCTTCTTCATGAAGATACCACTGGCACCAACACTTCCTTTGAGCGTCTTCCATGTTTGCTTCTTGATAAAGAAGTATGAGGACGGAGGAAATGCTTGTGAAGTGGGCCGTTCTGTTTTATTTTTAATTTTTATTATTTGTTTTATGTGTGTTGTAAATGTATTATTGGTAAATTGTGGGGTCCAGTCTTTTTTTAAAAAAAATTTCTGTTAGCACGATACAATCTTTCTTCAATTTTTCTAAAAGAATACTAATGTAGCACTAATATAACATAAAATTTCTTTCATTGAGAGAGGTCTAAGTTACCTACAAACAAAAACACTCTACAATCAAAATATTTCAAAGATTTAAGGTTTTCTGTACCTACTAAAGTAAATGGTGAGTGGGAGAGTATATAATGAAACTATGACTCGAGTGTATGTGATTTGGCTTTTGTCAAATCTTTAATGTTTGTTTAATATAGAATTGTTATAATATTAATAAAAATAAAAAGTAACAGAAATATTGTTGATATGCTAGTTATTTCTAGTTATGTTAGCTGGTAACTACAGGAGTATTAACTAATTAAGTATTTAACAAGAATCTTGTTATCAGTTGTAAACTATTTCTAGCTACTTGACGTGGCAAATTATTTATATGCATTATTAGTGTCAATAATATAAAAAGAAACGCTATTGTACTATTGTTGTTAGTTTTGTTGTCATTATGTATTACTATCGTTAATATTAATTTCAAGAGATTTATTATAAGGTATTTAAAGTATATTCTTATGTTCATTTTTGTTGTTATTATTGACTTTTTTTTTCCAAAGCAGGGAACTTTATATAGGACCTAAATATACAAGAGGTATAAAACGCCTGACAAATTAACAAAGCTTATGTATTTGTGTTTGGGTGAATATAATGATTGAAGTGATATGAACGTGACATTTGTGTGTGTGAATGTAGTGATTAGAGGGTATAAATCTTAAGTTGGTGGGATATAAACTCACAAACCCTAATACTCTACGTACTTTTTCTTGCTACCAAGCTTATACATATGTTTCATGTTCACCTAGATAGGCTAGCAAATAAAAGTAATCTTTGGTGACGAATAAAGGGGAAAATAAAACAAACTCTGTCCAACATAAGCAAAGTTTGATAGAATGAAACGTGAAGGTGACTAAAATTAATCGTATACATGATAAATATTGGATCTGGTCCAGGTTGAAATTTTCCACCTGGCAACAGTCAAGTTGGCTGTTTGCATGTGTTGTTCCTTTCCTCACTGGATCCCACCACTTCCAGCTCCCAAACTATCGTCGACACGACTACCTACATATACAAATCATATTACCACAGTTTATTTTTAAATTTTCTCTTCGTCATGGTTTTGGTAATTTATAAATTGAAACATTATTTACTGTTTTTTGCAACAACAACCAAAAAAAATAAATGGTTACAAGTTATCATCGCATTATATTGTATTTAGCACGTTAAGTTATAATCACATCATTGTATTATACTATTTATCATACTTACCATACTAATAAATATAATAAATATTATATTTATAATTAGAGTTTTTTCTATTTCTACACTCTAAATCTTTTATATACACTTCTAATATAACTATATGGATAGGTCTCATCTATATCTATATCTATATCTATATCTATATATATATGTGTGTAGGGTACACAGATAGTAACCCCTTGTAATTGTGGAGTACAAGTTAACATGATTCTTATTCAAACAATTAATTTCTTTAATTTCCAAAACTTTTGTCTAAACATTAAATTATTAATTAGATATTTATGAAAATAATATTTTAAGACAAAGACCAAGATAAAAAGCCCATTTTCCACTTCCCTATGTTCCTCAAAATTTTCACAAGCTCACATTCAACCTCAATACACTGACAAACCACCCAATCACTCTTCATGCTTCCCCCTGTTTCCTGCTAACTTACGCCCATGGAAAACTACTCTTACAATTCCTACCCTGAATCCGGCGGTTCTTCCCCGCGATCACGTGAAATCGACTTCGATAATCCACCGCCATGGGACGATCAATCAACCGCCACAAACAATAACTATAAAGTCAAGCTTATGTGCAGTTATGGCGGTAAAATTCACCCTAGACCTCACGATAACCAGCTAGCTTACATCGGCGGAGAAACTAAAATATTAGCCGTTGATCGTACAATTAAATTCAACGTTCTAGCTATGAAACTATCAACGTTATGTGATTCAGACATGTGTTTGAAGTATCAATTGCCTGGTGAAGATCTCGACGCGTTAATTTCCGTCACCAACGATGACGATCTCGATCACATGATGAATGAATACGATCGGTTAAACAGAGCGTCACCTAAACCGGCGAGATTGAGATTATTTTTATTTCCTGTTACTGTTCAAAGACCGGCTCATAGTTTTGGATCCGCTGAAGGAAGATCGGAACGTGACCGTTTCGTTGAGGCGTTGAATTCCGGTCCGGTTCAGTCGGCTGGAAATGCTGATTTCCTGTTCGGTTCGGACAAAGGTGTAGCTCCGATACCGGTGCCTGTACCGGTACCGGCGCCGGTAACGATGCCGGTACCGGTTCCGATAGTTCGAGAGATTAATATTGCAGATCCGTCGGTTCGTCATCACGAACCGGACGTTACAGCTTTAGATGAACGTGCAATCGAATCGGATCGGATTCAGAGACATATTCAGGATCTACGGTTACAAATTACCGAAGATCAACAACAATTACAACAACAGCAGCAATTACAACAACAAAATATGTACCGGAGACAAAGTGATGAATACGCCGGGGATTATTACGTACAACGAACGGCGGAAAAAGTAGCTACGACGACGTTACCTGGAAACGCACCGTCGCCGGCACCAGGATATCAAATCTCCGGCGGTTTCACGGCGTCTAATGTTTCGTCCGATCAACAACCGGTTTATATGGTTCCTGCTCCATCTAATATGTATCACGCGCCTATGGCTAGACCGGTTACCGGTCCGGTCAGCCACGGTCAAGGTCAAGGTCAACCTCAAGGTTACTATGCATTTCAGAGGATGCCGTCGGATGTTTACCGTGAACAGCCGGTTTATAACGCCATGCAACCGGCACAACCGGTAGCAGCACCACAACAACCTGTATTCACTCCACAACAACAAGCACAAAAACCGGAAGGGATGAGGATGGTTCAGTCAACAGCTGGGATGACAGATGGCAGTTATGGTCAAGTGGCGTATGATAACGGTGTTGGTAGGCATGTTTACTATACTGCTCAGGGAGCTATGGTTACACCACATCAGCAACCACAACAACCGTTACAACAGAATACACATCAGTATCATCAAGCAATGGGAGTAGCACCAGGAACATTGAGTCAAGATGGTAAGGTGATTGCTCCAAACAAGATATCTTAAGTCTCTATATGATTGTCATGAATTGAGTGAATGGGTTGGTTTCGAGTTTATAGTATTATGCGATATTGAATAATCGAGATATGTGTTTGTGTGCGTTATAATGTAGTATAAATATATAAAATATATTGTCGTATATCCATTTACATTGTTCTGTACATATGTGTTTGAATTTACGCTGTTTTATCTATACATACACTGTATATTCTAGGAATTTGGTGTATATGGAGTCATATCGATGTTGTTGTGCTAGTATCTGATCTCCGAATTTTCGGAGACTCTGGACAAAAGAAGGTTAATTATTAAAATGAGGCTATGTAACACAAAATTAAATCATAATTTACGGTGTAGTATAAAAATTAACTCAAAAAGTTTTGTGTCTTAGATCATTTTAGACACGATTAGGTTCATTTTTTATTTACTAATTAGCAAATAAACTATTTATCAGATACTATACGTACTATATACACATATACATCTTTTTTAGGTTCGAATAAATCAGAAGTTCTAAACGGTCGAACATTTCGTGCGTTCTCAAATACGGCCTTCTAATTATGTAATTGTTATAGAACTACTAATGTAAGTTCTTATTTAGCATGAAATAAGTGTTATTATGTTATTGTATAAGGATGAAATAAACGATCGAACACTTCGTGCGTTCTCAAATACGGCCTTCTAATTAACTGCTAATTTAAGTTCTTATATAGCATGAAATAAGTTTTAGCCAAATGATTGAGTAAATTTAATTTAATGGTAAGGCTACCTAAAATTAGATATTAGGTATCAGCATGAATTGAATGGTATAAGGATCTTTGTAATTGGGTTGTTGATATTACATATGAACTTTGTATGGGTCCATATAATATAATATTTTTTAAAAGATAAAGGAAAGGAAAGGGACCTAGGATTGAATTAAAAAGGGAAGATGATGGGGGTGTTTGGATAAATGGGACAAGTGTTGAATCGTTGGGTGGGTGGATGATATGCATGAAATGCGACTTGTGATGAGTTGCCATTTTTATAATAGTGATTGATGGGTTAATGTTTTACAGTCAAAATTGGTTGCGCGTCAACTTTAACCAACTCATTGACCTCCATTACTACCAAAGACCACCTAAATGGATGAGAAAAGCCTTTTCGTTTGTTTATAGTTACTTCTCCGGTGATGTATATACAAAGAAGATTACTTCGTATATAATATAATTGATAAATATAACTTGCAGCCATGTAGGTAAAAAAATTAATTCAAGTATGAATTTTGTTAAACAAATATGAGCTATCATTAACAACAATTTTTTTTGAGTGGTTAGTAAAATGGGCAATGTTTGACAACAAAAACTTTTGGGTGGTTAGACAGGTTACTAATGAAATTCACGTTCTTCGTTCTAAAGCACAAGGACGACTTTTCTTGGAAGACTACCATATACATGGACTCGTTTTTGTCCTTCTTTTTTCGGTTTACGTTCTAGCAAAGATGAAGGGAGAACGTGAATGTGTGAAACCTAATTTTCAAACGGTCAAAATTTTACACACAAATGACAAAAATAAATTATAATCTAATATAAGGTTTATTAAAATTTAAGTAGTAAGTAATGACTTGTGGCTAGGGGTGAAAGGCCAACCAAGATCGGATATAGCTGGTTTTTCACGAAATCTATTTCAGTAGAGCGTATGATGTAGATGGCCCAAGGTAGAGCACTCAATGGGCTAGGGTGGCCCCATTTCGCCTTACCAACCCCAAGGAAACTTCGAATACAGGCCTAGATCGTTTGTACAGACAGACTTTTGTTTGAACACGGCGTTAAAAAACCGATTAAGTTTGTGTAAGATGTTGGAAGTGATGGTGGCGGCTACTTTGGTGGTGGTAGTGAATAAACAGTTGAATATGTTTTAGCATTGGATAAAAACTTAAAGATCTTAAATGATTAAATTACGGAGTTAATAATTTGATAGCAAGAATAAATTATAATCTAATAAAAGGTTAATTAAAATTTAAGTGGTAAGTAATTGTTTGAACACGGTGTTAAAAATTATATTAGTCATTCATTGAAATTAAAATAAAAAAAATATCATGTTTAATTTGTCTCAAATGTAAAATGGTTCTTCTGTAGAATATCATATTTTAATATTGCAATTTTTTTTTTGGTGGTGAGTTGTGGTAAATGGACGGAGATATGAATTTGACGATCGAAATTAGAATTATGGAGTATATATGTCGCTTCGAAAGTTCTAAAAAAGATTATTGCCATTTCCAACAACTTTTATTTATTAATTAATAATAATTATTTGAAAAATGTATTTTCTTCGCATAGTGTTCTGACACTCTTTTTTTACTTTTTGAAACTAGATATAAAGATATATTAAAATAATTTAATCAAAACCAGCCCTCTACTTCCCACCCATCAAGTTATATACTCACTTTTTGTTTTTTGTTTTTAATTAATCTCGTTTCGATCGTTCTTTATAGAGTCAGAAATATGTGTAGAAAGACCCGATTCTACCCTGAACTCTTTCTATTTTGGATTATCAATTGAGATCAGTTTATGTGTTCTAAGGTATCAAAAGGTTACTTAATAGCCTTATTAATTAGGAGTTAGTGTGATAATGCAATTAATTTTAGCATCTATCAAATTTTATATTAGTCTATTGGTTGTTTAAATTTAGTTTATTGTGTATTTCCGATGTCTTATTTATTTGGTTATCAGTATTTTTGATGATGTAACAACCATATAAAGTTGCTACGTTATCTGACACGTAATTAAAAATAAATGACACATCAGCGTGAATAACTAACTGCATGTCAAATACGCTAAATAAACTAAAATTAAAAGTTTGATACACATAATATATTAAAATAAAGTTTGATACGTACTATAGATATCGAACTAAAATTAATTGTATTTTCTCGTATTAATCTCTTATAATTACTACTACATATGTGAAATTCATACGTGAGCAATAAATCCGATTGAAATTTATAAATCAAATTAAAAACTTGAACCATTCTCGAAGGTGGTTGAAAATTTAGTTCACTGATTCGAGTTTAAGATAGTATTTTAGCAGTAATTTATGATTATGATTATCGAACACAACTTGATCATAAATTATAAATAAGATATAAATCTTGAAAACCTTAACCAATATTATCCTACTAGCAAATATCCGATCAATGTGACGGTCCATATAGCGATGATAATGGTAATAGTGGAATAATGAGATATTGAAAGTATGTTTATGTTTAGAATGTTTATTCTATGTTTTTTTGTGTTATATTTATAAATATGGTAATGGTAATAGAGTGAAATTTAATTTATATATAGTAATAATAATAGATATTAATATGAAATATAAATTTTGAGATGATTAAAATGTTAGTAATTATATACGGACCATTATTTCTTATGATTAAGTTAAGAATTAAATCAATAACTCAAATGAAATGAAATAAGTACTTTTAAATTATAGATAATTATTCTTATTAAATTTTACATTAAATTAAATACATTATATTGAAAACGAGATGCCTTCCCAATTATAATTATAAATAAATAAATAAATACTCCTATTCCAACGAGAATAAAGTAAAGGACAATGCGTTTGTATGTACAAGTGCCACACAACTGAAACTCATTAGAAACGCAACTCAAAATTCCTCCCAAATGCAAACAAAATAAAAATAAAACACTCCATTTCATTCCTTTACGCTACAACCGCAAATAAAAATAAAAATAAAAAACAAACTTTAATCCTATCCCAAATAATTCCCCCACACCAACCCTTACCACCATAGCCAAACCCATAACTCTCAGATCCCGATTTCTTTCTCAATTCTCCGTTACTTCACATCAAAACTTCAATCAGATATGTCAATAATAGATCCGTCCATGGATTATACATCGCCGGAAATATGTACGAAGATCGGAGAACACCGTACTTTTCCGGTCACCGGATTCCGGCAATGATATCCTTTTTTTCTCTATTACAAATTTAGGTTTTTGTAAAACGGTGCGTATTGTCGTTACTGTGAATATATATATATATATATATATTTTGTTCTTGTATTATTAAATTATTTATTTATTTAGGTCATTTTGCTTTTGAAGCTAGTTTTCATGTATTTAAAGATTAAAAGTACATAAATATATAACCTTTTTTGTGTTTTAATTAAAAGAGTTACTTATTTTTTGGGCGCAAATATGATTATTTTTTAGTGTGTTTGGAGGTTTAATTTTTGTAGTATATTTAATATTTAATCCTCTTTCAGTAACACCTTTTTATTTTTATTTTTATTTTTTATAAATTAAATATAATATATTATCTGTACTATGGTTATATCATTTTAGTATATTAGTTCGGTAAAATTATACGTATATATTTTGGAAAACTATATAAATAAAGGTTTATAAGTATATACTCCACAAATATATAACATTTTGTATTTTAATCAGAAGAGTTGGAGTACTTTTTTATTTTATTTTCAGGTTTAATATTTGCTATAAACTATTTATTTATTTATTATTTATAGCATAACATGCTATGTTTCTCTTTACTAGAAACGGTAAGAGCATAAAAAATCAAGTTCTGTTTTATACTTACCGTGTTATTTTCTCACCTGTTTTATTTATCTTTGTCTGTTTAAAATTTATTTCTTTTTCTACACACGATTTTATATTATTTAAGTATATAAAAAGTCATTTTATTGACTCCATTGCTGGTGTTATTTTATAAAATAATATTAAATATTTTCATTTGTGTGACCAAACAATTTTAAAGTAATGGGTATTTATCATCCTTTGTTAGTTACGGTTTTTATTATTTTTATTTCTGATTGATATTAATAGTTATAATTTATGATTTAGATTTATATTTATAGTTAAAATATTCAAAGCAAAAGGAATATATATTTATTTGAGGAGGTGATTAATTTATTATTTTTTAACGCCCCAACACCCTTTTAACCTTTTTCTGGTTGCAATACAGTCGCCAAGGCTCTTTTGGTCATTTAGTTAAAAAGGTTGGTCATCCTTTTTGACAAAATTACATTTACACCCTTGACACGCGCGGCATCACGCGCTTCTTTTTTCTTCCACGCGCGTGTCTGATATAAGCCAGTCCACGTCATTATATGTGTTTGGAGAGTGGAACTGGTGTGAAGGACCCACCTCTATAAAAACATAAAAAAAAATCCTAAATTAAAGCGCCCAGAACTCACGATATTTTCATCAAAGGTGTAGAACTTGCCACGCGTCAAATGGATACAATCTCAGCCGTGGATTACAGGTATGACGGGCAGGTTGCCCAGACAGCAAGTAAATTCATATCATCCGTTAGATCAGCGGTCTGAAAGTAATCGACGGATTATATCCTGCCCGTCGTTAGAAGGGTCAGATCTTATCGCCTTTAAGAGCCAACCCCAACCCCTTCAATCTTCGCTCAGTCTCAAACCCTAGAACGCCATCACCACCATAGATAGATACAAAAATTATATATCTGTATGTTTTTTTTATTTTTTTTTCGTTCTTTCCGCGGTGACAAATAATAGATCGCTGATCGCCGTCCTTTGTTCATATCCGACGTCGTTCTACACCACTACATGTTTTCGTTATCAGCTTTACGGCTTTTAAATCGAGATAAATCAAGATCTCGCCGGAGCAAATCTGTTACCGGCGGTTTATGGCGTCGACGGTGTTAGCGAGCAGGAATCAGAGTCATCAATCATTGATGGGAGAAATCCCTAATTATTCGAATAATAATCCTCGTCATCTGAACCCTAACCCTAACCCTAACCAAAAACCTAAATCAAGCAAAAAGAAACATTTCCCTATCAACGGCCGGCTACACAATTCACATCACGCGGTTGATTCATGTGGTGTTGTATCTCAAGCTGCATCTGATGACGCTTATTCGTTCAATCAAAGACCGATTGAAGCCGCAACCACCACAGGTTTCAATCACGCTGGATTTGTAACCTACAACGTTTCGTCGTGTTCCAGAAGCGAGATTAATGAGCTCCGGAAGAAATTGGTTTCGGATCTTGAGAGAATCCGTAACCTAAATGATCGGATTCAAGCAGGCGAATTGATCCCTAGGTCATCAAACGGTAAATTCAAGAAATTGTCAGGGAATAGAAGGATGCCAGGGTTTGGATCTAGCAACAGCAAAGAGGGGAAAATTTTGCGTCAGGGTTCAGTAAACGGCGGTGAAATTGATGAGAGTCTGATGAAGATGTGCAGGCAGGTTTTGACGAAATTGATGAAGCATAAGCTAAGTTGGGTTTTTAACAAACCTGTAGATGCTGTTGCTTTAGGGCTTCATGATTACCATCAAATTATCAAACGGCCGATGGATTTGGGAACGGTGAAATCTAATTTATCCAAGGGTTTCTATTCGAATCCTGTTGAATTCGCTTCTGATGTTAGATTGGTGTTCGAAAATGCCATGCTTTATAACCCTAGAACCGATGAGGTACACAGAATGGCTGATCAGCTGTTGACGTATTTTGAGGACCTGTTTAGACCCATTCAGGCAAAATTGGCTTCACATAATCATAATCAAAATCATTATCCTGTGAATGAGTTCTCTGCTGTTGATGAATTGGATGGGAGTTCTTGGGACGATATTCCGACGCCTGATAGATCGAAGAAGATGAAAACGAATGGCGCAGTTGCTGTTCCTGTTCCTGTTGTTTCGAGTAAGCAAAATCATTCTACTGCTTCGAATCCGAATCCGATAATACCGCCTCCCGTTGTTGTTCAGTCGCCTATACGGACTCCATCACCAATGCAGCCTGCAGAACCGGTTAAGCCATCTTCTACGGCAACAAGGGGGACTTATGCCAAGCTGCCTAAGCCGCGGGCAAAGGATCCAAATAAGAGGGAAATGAATATGGATGAGAAGCAGAGATTAGGTTTAGGGTTGCAGAGTTTGCCACCAGAAAAGATGCCTCAGTTGTTGCAGATTATTAGGAAACGGAATGATCGGTTGGCGCAAGAGGGGGATGAAATTGAGCTTGACATTGAGGCCTTAAACACTGAAACGCTTTGGGAGCTTGATCGGTTTGTTACGAATTGGAAAAAAGCTGAGAGCAAGGCGAAAAGGCAGGCGCTTTTGGTGAATAGTTCTTCAGCTGTTGCTGCTGCTGCTGCTCCTAGTGTATCAGCTGACATTGATGATGTAAGCTTTTCGATAGTTGAGGATAATTTTCTGCGACTTCGTTTTATTTGATTTTTTTGCTAATTGTTTTGTGTTAAATTCAGATTCCTGTGAGTGAGAAAGTTGATGTGATGAAGAAGAGCAAGAAGGAAGCAGGGGAAGAAGATGTTGACATTGGGGATGAAATGCTGGAAAGCAGCTTCCCACATGTGGAAATTGAAAAAGATGATGGTGGTCTTGGTGGTGGTGGGCAAGGTCAAGCTGCAGTTCATGGAAATGACAATGCTGCTGATCATGCAAGTAGCAGCTCTAGTGGATCGAGCAGTTCGAGTAGTGGAGATTCATCTTCCTCCAGTGGTATCGAATCTTGTCTTTCATTCTATAGTTAGCGAATTTGAAATTCGTTGTGAAAGAGAGGTTGTTGTTGGAAGATTGAGTTGCTTGCTTACGAGATTGATTTTAATGTATTTTCAGATTCAGACTCTGGGAGTTCTTCAGGGAGTGATTCTGATGCAGATGATGCACAATCATGACAATCAAGACAGATTAACTGAATTTGCAGTCAATCTGGATACAAAAGCTAGAAATGCATATTGTCATTGCCGTTACAGTATCTGGTATGTTGGTATGAAAGAAAGAAGGGATTGCTAGAAATGCCTGGTATGAACAAGAAGGCAAGAAAGCTCGATAAGGCGAAGAGCTGCGATGAGGTGAGGATATGAGATGTGATGGTAGTGAACCCTTTTGGTTAATTGGGGTTAATTTAGGTCCAACTCAGATGATGGTTTTCTTTTGTTGTTTTAATCCTTATGTTAATGGTTTTTGAGGGGTGTTGCTGACTTTTATATAATAGGAGAGGTAGGGATAGAGTTGATGAGAGTTCTTGTTTGTACATATGACCAACAAGACAGTTTAGTGTAGTGGTAATCTATCAAATGATTTTATTGGCAAATTCTAATTCTATTGATGTATTCAACGTTCAATGTTGTTAAATGTCTACATTTTGCCCAAAATGAAAAACGCAAAGATGTGTTGCCTATTCTAAAAGGTATAGCATGTGTCTGCATTGTATTTGGTACAGAGGATGTGTCGAGTTCCACAGGTAAAACATTAATAGGAACTATTCACAAATTTGAAGTTCTGAAAGAAATATAAAGATCTGCATGTGCTGTTTTGGTTTCAAATAATACCAAACATGCTCTTTTAAGCTAAAGATATGTGTAAAATATTTAAAAATTGATAGTTATGGTTGGTCTATAAGCTTTAAGATCCGATAGCAATAGATTGTGGACTTTGAAATTGGAAACTTGTTTCAGACCAATAAAAGGTTTGTCTTGACCTTGAATGGGTCAAAATGTGTTGACTTGTGGTAGTTGGTTGATCCATATGCTTTATTCTATCTTAGACCATTCCCGATTCGGAATGTGTCACTTGAGACATAGTAGCGTCATATAATCACTTCCGAAATTGATATAACTCTACCAACTCAGACTATATTACTTTAATTTCTGGAACCCACACATATTCAAATAAAACAATTTTCAATAAAATTAAAAACTTTATAATAACTAATTAGAAAAAACATTACATAAATTAAATAAAAAAATATAAATTAAAATAAAACATTACAATAATTAAAATAAAACAAACTAAAATTAAAAACAAATACGATTACACCAATTAAGCACGACGACAAAAATTTGAAGGTAGGTGCCAAATGTGTTCGATAAGCGCGGTTGTGAAGTTGATGATGAACCCTCAAGTCGTGTAATTCCTTGTCAATACACATTTGTGTTTCAACCCTCTCCCTCCACGAACGTCTTGGAATATTTTTCGGGTTTGACAGATAGTCTTCCTCAAGTGGACATATATTGCGTATGTTGTTCTCAGTTATCGTGTTGTGTAAAATAACAAAAGTGTACATGATGCGACGTATTTTGTTGATACTATATGGTCTTGTCGGAAATTTAATAATTGCCCAACGTTCCTGAAGTACTCAGAATGCCCGTTCTACATCCTTTCTTGCAGCTTCTTGGAAAATCCTAAACTTCATATTATTTTCCTCAATCGGATATTTAAACGACTTCACAGGAGTCGTCTATTCTAGATAAATTCCATTGGCGAGATAATATCTTTTTTTTGTAAATTGAGTCCCAGCAATATTATACGTTACGTAGGGAGCCATATCTTTTGGTAAATCGTTTAACAACTCCGATCCATTAAGGATGTTAATGTCGTTGTTTGAACCCGCCAGACCAAATTAAGCGTGTAGTATCCGCATATCGTAAGAGGCAACCACTTCGAGCATGATCGTTGGATGCCCTTGATCACCTCGTCTATATTGACATTTCCATGCTACTGGACAATTATTTCAAGGTCAATGCATACAATCGATACTACCGAGCATTCCCGGAAAACCATGTAACTCTTGATGTACCAAATGTAAACGTTCAACATCTTGGAGTGTTGGTTTCCTAAGGTATTTGGTGGAATATAAATGAAATACACACTTAGTAAATTTATCCAAAGAATCATATAATGTTTGTTGACCCATGTTTAAGTACTCATCAAATGAATCGGCTGCGATATCGTACGCCAACGTATGGTAGAAGTGCACTTTTGGTAAATGTTGAAATCAATTTTATCGACAACGTCATAACGTTGATGGAAACAATCAAAATAGGGTGGTAGAGGTTGTTGAGTGTAAGATGTTATACCTTCACATATACGGAGAAATAATGTTCGACTCATCCGGCGGATATGTTGGAGTTGGAGAAAGGTAATCTTGCCACAAACGTTCGGCGGCCCCGACACAATCTCTCGGTAAGTATCTTCTCGGTGCTCTTGGCGACCGGCTTGAACTTTCGGCTTCATCTTCTTCATCCAACCTATCAAGCATGTCTAGCATCATGACCGGATCATAACATGTCGTGACCGTAAAAAATTCTTCTTCGTAATCGGAATTGGAGCTTGAAGACGAGTAATGATCCATTTATGATTATGTTTTGAATGTAACGAAATAATGTAAAAAGTGTGTGTGAATTATATAGAATAGTTGTGTGGAATAATGTATTTAAATGAAGTAGAAAGATGATAAAATTTGTGTGAATTAAAATTAGTTTGTATGTGTATTTATAGTGTGTTTGGGGTAGGATGAATATGTTAAAATTATATAAATAAAATAATTTTTTATATATCCGTTTTTAACGGATATATATATGTTTTTAGCGGATATATTAAAAAAATTTATTTTTATTCTTTTTATTTAAGCTTCAACAGTCAAAAGGGGTAGAAAAACAAATAAATATCTATGGGGGCCCCACTCCTGCGTCCCTCACTCTGTCACCATATGGACGCATCCCACCGACGCACCCCGTCAATGCCGATGCCATCGGGTTCCCCGAAGCGACGCGCGTCAGTTGGCCACCAAAGCATTAGCATTGTTTATGGTCTTATTTTATCATTGATTGATATCGATATTTATATTTATTCTGAAAGAGAGTATGCAAAACTGGAGGACACTTTTTAAAACTATACCAACAACCCTCGAGCTATAGATTTTCGCAATTGTCATGAAAACCAAGATACTTCAAGTTGGTCAATGTCAAGTGCATAGCATCCATCAAACATTAAAATAGAACAACTCCAACTTTCTTGCAGATACTGGAATCATGAAATCTACATGAATGAATAAAAAACTGTTTCTAATCCATTTGATACAATTGGATTCATCAAATTCACATGATCACAAAATCATTCATTTCCAATCCAATTAATAATAGATCAGGCGTGTTTTCATCTTCAACTGAAGTTAACAGTTGCTTCAATACTGCATACATCAACATCATTCCAAAACATAAACAACAGCATTAAACAATTCTCTAATATAAGAAGTAACTGAGATGTAGTTTCATATAAGAATCTGAAAAGCATACGTAAAAAACATAAATATCAGAAGTCTTGCATAATTTCACTGCTAAAATATAAATTAAGAAACAAGCTAACCAAGTGCAAACATTAATTCTATATGATTCCCATGCCAGTTTCTTGAGAATCGTATACAGGACAAAACTCACAAGATAACTCCATATGCCACTCAACAGAAACACTATCCCAGCAGAATTTTCAGAAGCTGTAGTTTATAGTTGCTGCATCTTTAAAGGAACAGTTCCAAAGGTTTTATACACCAAAAAGATCCTCAAAGGAAAATACCAATTCATACCTCTAATTTTCTTGGTTCTTTAAATCAAGAAAGGGTTTACCAATTTGAGTTTCACAGACTAATTGAACATCTTTCTCCAAAGATTCAAGAAACAGTGTGGATAATCTGAGACTGCTTATAATATTAAAGATTTTACCACAAAATTTACGTACTTCAGCCCTTTTTGCTTGCTTTTCAGGCATATTTGTCAACAACTCCTTGATCAAAGCACACAATTCAGGAAGATGCATACTTACCATCTCCTTTCCTGCTTCATTTCCACCCGTGTTTATGGAAACAAATGGCTTCAATATCTCCAAAACTAAATCTAATGCTTCAACTTGCCTAAACTTAGACTTCGCACTGCTACACTTCTCCACAAGAAATCCAAAGAAATGTTGAGCAACCCATGGCCACCTCCTAAAGATCTCTTTCAAGAATTGAGGTTTCAAATGAGAGTTTTTACCATCAAAATAACCCACCAGAGAGTTTTTTAAGATATAAAATACCCTTTCCAATTCAGCTTCTGAGAAACTTCTAGAATCAATCATCTTCAGAATCCAATGCGTTGAGTTCTGAGCAAGATTAACAATCTTTCTGTATCGTTGGAAAGACGCAGACTGTTTCTTCTTTGATGGGGTGATTGCTGTTTTCTTTTTCTTGAACGGTTTTGCTGCTAACTTCAAGTTCTTTTCCAAAAGAGGCTCAAGGATTGATAGTTTTACAGATTCTCCTTTCGGGTATTGTTTTGCTTTAAGTATCTCATGCTCCATGATTTTACAAATACGGTCACCAAGCTGCTCACTACCCTCGGTTGTGTGGGGGTTCACAAACGCCTGTGCCAGATTTGAGAATACTTTCAACACTAGGGGTTTGCCTGCATTACAAAAGACAGATTATGTCTTTTTCTCATATACGATTAGTGTCTATCTAAAACTAACTTTCAGAATAAAGACTTGCCTTGATTCTCATGGAGGTATATTTCCAGCAACGAAAGAACACGAAGTTTAAAAAGAACTAGCTGAGAATGAGCAGTTTCGCCACCAGCTTGGTTTCTTTTCTCTTTAAAGATCTGTGCAAGATACGAATCCATTCTGAACATAGCTTCATCATCCATTCCACCATCAGAATCATCGTCTGAATTTTCTTCACGAGGTTCTTTTCCAATGGTTCCCCCCTCAGAGTCTTCAGACTGTTCTAGAAGATCATCATCACCAGTATTATCACCAGTTTCTGCTTCATCAGAATCTTCTGCTTCTTCAATATCTAAAAGATCATCATCATCAGTGTCATCACCTTCACTATCCGTCTCTTGACGTCTAGCTGGTTTCAAATCTTTCTTTATAACCTTCAACATCCTAAGCAGACCATTATCTGTCACATCATCACTGTAGTACTTGAAAACCTACGTAAAGAAGAAGCAAGAGCATTATCTTTTACAGAATCTGTTGCAACAAGATTATAAGAAGCTCATAGAGTCCCATATGCAACATGTTCAAACCACCATAAACCCATATGATCAGGTAGATATACTATTCTCACAAAAATAACCATGCTTACCCACATGGCACTAGTGAGCAAATTGTGAAGCAGACAATCTTAAAGAAAACCACACTAATATATAGACAACCGTAGAAATACCTGCTCAATGGCAGACCGCATAGGAGCTGATGACTGTGGAAGCAATGAGAGCAGTGTATCCACAAATACATCCATCAATTCAGGTGCTTCATTACTATCTGGTTCATCATCTGAATCTAGGAGATCGGGTGATGGGAAAAACTTTTTGCAGCATATTATCATTTCAGATGCAGCTTCAGAGAATTCCCCTGGTCTGAGTAAAAGTTGGAGCAGCAATTGGATGAGCAGGTACCTCAAAGCATGCAATCTGTTAGCATTTGCACTCATTCCACAATTCCTTTCCTGAAATCATTTAAAAGTAAAAGTTGGTTATATGCAACACTGTGGAAAGCTGAGTTTCCATTGCAAAGAAAAAAACAAACTTTCTAGGTAAAAGTAGCAGTGCGTTACCTCTGTGGAAAGCTGAGTTTCCATTGCTTGCAAGTTTTTGAAGGCCTTTTCATCTTCATCATTCAATGACCTAAAGAGGGATACTGAAGGAATATTATGTAATATACTAAGAAACCGCATAAAATAAGAACCAAGATCATTCGCTTCAAGCCCACTTGTTACAGCATGAGGGCCCTCTCCTTTTTGAGCATTTGCCAACAATAATTTCAGCTGTTCAATACACATTCCACAAAGAGAACTTGAAGTTGCAGCTTTTGGCCATCTAAACTTCTCTTGTAATTCGAAAGAAGTCACTTCAGTCCCAAGAGATGAAGAGAACAAACCCTGAACAGCCAAAAACTTCAATATTTCTTTTTGAACACGAAACTTTTCTTCATTATCGAGCTTTGAACGTTTCAAAACATTCGGGATGGAGTCTATAACCCAACTTTTCAAAAAATCAGGAGTCCCAAGTGTTTCAACAAAACCTTTCTCTTCAATTGACCCGATTTCGGAATTATCATCTGTTGTTTGACTTTGGTCAGAAGGCTCTTCTGAAGCAGGTGTCACGTCAAGATACAAGTCTATCACGCTTTGAATGAAAAGCATGCAGCCAGCTTCCGTAGCAAAACCCGACGTCAATTCTTTAACAGTTTTAGTCCGTGTAACGCAATCGAATTTCCAGTTGCTGTATTTTTGTAGAGCCATAATAATTGCCACTCGCCTACTGTCATCAAAGCTGGACAATCTTGAAAGAAAATTTTTTGCAAATTTATACAGCCAGGAATCCTTTGTGGAGAGTATATCCACTAGACACTGGACAATCTTGAAAGAAAAAACAATAGGGATGCAAGATACAGGTAGCCTTGGTAGGGCCAGAAGTATGATATCAAATACCAAGTGTTTCCGATCATGTGATGACAAAAGAAGTGATCCTTCGATAATAATATTCCAGAAATTTTGCAGATTTTTCTGGATATCTTCATCAGCGGAACTAGATTTGCGGTTCTTTTTGTGCTTTTTTGCAGAGTTTAACCCTGTTGCCAACTCAGACTGCTGTGGTACAATATCAGGTAAAAGAATATTTACCAAAATTGGCCATACACCATGGACTCGAGGCTGACAAAATGTGGACTCCTGCAAAACCACATAATTAGAACACTAAAGCTCTTAAAATGGATGCACAAAACCATGAAGCAAAACCAAAAATAACATCACCTTCAAGCAATTTGCAAGAGAGGATAGATGGATGGCAGAAAACATTGAGTTAGAACTGTATGGATCAGGCAAGAGCTTTCCAAACAACTTGTTGTCAGCTGCTACTTTTTCTCTGAGCTTAATAGCTAGCAATAATGCATCGGGATTTGCAGCTTCCATGGCTCCTTCAAACCATTCATGAAGAACGGGAGCTTCAAGCACTTGCTTCAAGACAACTTCAACAGGTAACTGCAATCCATATAAATTCAGTATGTAGCAACCGTGCAAGTACTACTACAGATATAATAGATGACTAAAGCTACAAGAAGAATAATTATAAGGAAATGCTTCTGAAAAACAGAATTTGAGAACAATCAACTATTTGCTTCCAAAAAAAAGAAATAAAACACAAAACACAGAAAGCTTGACCACCTATGTGTACCATCACAAATTAATCTTTATAGTTTCCTATAGATATCGATACATGAACAAATGCTTGTGTAATTCAGTTAAAGAATCATTGGACCGGGATCGAAACAGTTCTTGCTAAAGCTGCAAAACAAAGCTAAGCTTCAATTTTTTTGAGCTTGATCATTGTTACCTTTACAATCAAAAACCTATTATTGTTTACTCCACATCCACCAAAAATGGTCGACAATCAAAATAGAGTAACTTGATCTTGAATAGTCATCGAGTGGGCTTAATAAACATATTATCCTGCTGATGGCTTTGAGCATGATACCACAAGTGAGCCCCAATCCCGAAGAAATAGTGCGGACAGTATTATTTTGAAATGGACCATTGTCCTTGTTCGTCTAACAGTGAACATTTTCATTATTACTGCTATGTGTCATCACACAAATTACCCCTATCTGTAGTTGGCATAAGTATATCATTTTCCTAGACAAAGTCATGTCAATTCTTTTGTCGTAGCTACTGATAAACAATAGTTATAAAACAGAAAACAACTACCACTGTTTGCTACAGCAGAAGGATACTTTACGGCATTTAGTGATTAAAGACACCAAAATTTGAAGATATAATTATTCTTTTTTATTTCTCTGTGAGGATGGGGGTTGCTTTATGAACTTAACAAGCTCCAAATTACCTAACTTGTATGGAAGTGACACTATCACATTGAAGCATGTCCACTATTATCAACTATCATAGTAATATTATTAAAAGTGTACAGACTTTTTCATTCCTTCAAATTATTAGGTACCTTTTCAATCAGTTGCAGGATAACCACAACAGCAGGCTCCTGGAGGTATCGCTTCTTGGCAGCCAGCGAAATAACAGAGGTAGTAAATTCCTTGATAATCTCAGGGTTCTTATCAGAAACACTTTCTTGAGTTAGTTTTCCTGATCGTGCAAGAGCACCATAAGCAAACAAACGACCTAAAAGACAATCTTTGATCTCCTGTATGCCATTAAGAAAAACACCAAACTTTGAAAACACAATGGCTGCCAAAGTCATTCCCAAGAACTTAAAAAAAGATTAGTATCCCACCTGACCCTTCATAGAAGAAGAAACTTCCAATAAGTCAACAATTAGTTTCAGCAGTGAGTCCAACGCAATATTAGGAACCGCACCAACTAACAAAGTCAAACCCAATGCAAATCCTTGTCTTGCACACTGCAAATGAATGCCCAGAAATAAGTAAAATATGTAGAAAGATCATAAACATTAACTCCTTAAAACTAAAGTAAAAGGTAACAACAATCATACCTCTCGTGAGGACGAAACACCACGAATAAGCCTTCTCACAGCGTATCTCACAGACGGTGCACAATTATTTAGACCATCATCTTTCTCAGCTTCCAACTTCAATCCACCTTCAACATCCTCCTTTTCCATCACATCATACGCCTTCTGAACAGCCTGCAATTCCGTCACCAACATCTCCGCAGCAGCCTCCCGAACCCCTACATCTAGCACCCCCAAATCCTTGAACACACCTAGATGAAACTCAGGCAGACCACCACCTACCCTATTCTCAACCTCCTTAACCTCCAAACTCACCACCTTCGGTTTCACCTCACCGTTATCATCTGAAATGTCTCGCTTACGTTTCTCTTTATCTAAAGCTTTTCTTCTTTTCTTCCTTTCCATTGGCTTAACACCATTTGAACTAACATCATTGCTTTTAGGGTTTTCTATTTCTCCTTCATTCTTTTTTACCTTTTTCACTTTCTTCCTTAAATGCTCACTCGACTTTTTATCATCTGAGCTTTTGTTGTTATCTATTTCTACACTATCAGAGCTCCTCTTTTTACCACCCATTGATCCGTACAAAAAGCTAACAACTTTAACAGTATCTGTATCAAATCAAAAACAACAACGGATATATTAAATACAGAGATTGTAGATACACAATGAAGCAAATTGAAGCATGATATTATATTAATTGATTACAAAATTAAAGGATACAAACCTAATTTTCGATTAATTTGTTATACGGAAAGCGTTAGGATTTTGATAAACCCTAAATTATTTAACAGATTTCTTTTTCCTATGTTATATTGATATTGATATTGATATCGGCAATGACGAAGATGCCCTAGGTTTACAACACTATAAACCCGCGCCGCTTGTTATTTCCCAGTGATATGTTACAGTTTCCCTCCTTTTAATTTGGATAAGTTTCAATTTTAACTAGAAATGACAATAACTGGAAATTGAAGTAGAAATACGATGGTAAAATCTAATATATCTATTACTTAACTTTTTGTTGATCAAATACATCATCAAAAGAAACTAGGGTTGATAAATGGTATGCTTGCATGAAAAAATGATATGAGACTTGTGTAGTGATGTTAAAATACATAATAAAATGTTTGTTAGATATAAAATAAATTAAGAGCATCTGTAGTGGGGAATTGTTATAGATATATGAAATTTTAGTTGATGTATTTGTTACGAGGGTGATGGTCCAAAAACTTTCGATGATGTTTCATTGTGCGAGATTATTTATGTATTTATATTTAGTGTCACTTTCATATTTACTACTTATAACGTTCAAAACTTTCATATTTACTACTTATAACATTCAATTTGGAATGAATACGCAATGTAAATCATATTGATTTTTACCTTTTGTAGGAATTTGGTTTTTAGTTTTTACTTGGTAGAATGTAGATCCCTTAGGATGGATCTTTTGATCAAATCGCTCAATGGAGATAATCACACGAATAGAATATAAAGCTTAAAGCAATGAAGGACAAATCAATAATAATACTTTATAATTCTTTATCAAATATTCTCAAGAAAATAAGCAGCCAAAAGCAGAGAATAAGTGTGTGTAAAATCCCCCAAAAAGTCTCTTCAATTACAAAGTAATTTGAAGTATTTATACTAAAACTGGCCGACATTAGCGACATAAGCATTATGTCGCTAAGACACTATGCGACATAACACTATGTCGCAGACACACCTAATGCGACACAAGGCTTGTGTCGCATAACACAGAAAATGTAATTCTAACTAACTCAATTACATTAACAAACACATTACAAACTTGACCAACTGACAGACACACTAAGATGCATCAACAAACTCCCCCGTGTCTTCAGCTTGGTCTTCAAAATCTTCAATCAAATCCAGCATGTTGGAAATACACCGCCAGCGTGTATTCCATGTGTTACACATACGTTGACAATCCTTTGAAATTGAAATGCGATCTTCTTATTCACATCATTTCTCTCATTAAAGCGAATTGGATTATCAAACAATTTCCTCAAGAATCAAGAATCTGACTGTTCACCAAAATTTAATATTTTTTTTTTTTTTTTGAATAAATGATAAGAACATAATATAATAAGGTCACAAATATTACTTTTGAATGGGAAAGAAACGTAACCCTATCATGTTGACTAGCTCATCGAAACGAGCACGGGAAAAGGCTTTGGTGAACAAGTCGGCATTCTGCTTAAGGGTATCTATTTGGACCAGATCAATTAGGTGTTTCTCATAGCAATCACGAATGAAATGAAACCTAATTTATATGTGTTTGGTCTTAGAATGTTGGACAGGATTACGTGTAATACATATAGCAGCAGTATTATCTATATGAATAAGAGTCATAGTTAAGAGTAAACCGTAATCGCGCAACTGGTGTTGTATCCAAAGAACCTGGGAACAGCAACTAGCAGCAGCAATGTATTCAGCCTCTGCGGTTGAGGTAGAAACAGTCGTTTGCTTTTTGCACTGCCATGATACGAGCCGAGGTCCAAGAAATTGACATCCACCAGAAGTGGACTTCTTATCCATATTGCATTCCCCATAATCCGAGTCCGAGTAAGCAGTGAGCGCGAAGGTTTTCTCATTAGAATACCAGAGACCAAGAGTTGGTCTACATTTGAGATAACCGAAGATTCGTGTAACTGCCTTCATGTGAGACACCTTCGGTTTAGCCTGATATCTGAAACAGAGAGAGACTGCAAAGACAATGTCCGGACGCGATGCAGTGAGATACATCAGAGAACCAATCATAGATCGGTAATCTTTTTCCGGACAGTCCACTTCATCTTCCGCTGGACCAAGGTGATGATTCAGCTCTAAAGGCGTCCCATAAGATTTACAGTCAGTCAAGTTATACCGCGTAAGCATATCATTGACGTACTTGGACTGATGAATGTAAATCCCTTTAGCAAATTGTTCGACTTGTACGGCCAATAAAAAGTTCAGCTCCCCCATTGCACTCATTTCAAATTCTGACTTCATGATCCGCTCGAAGTCGCGACACAGTTCATCCTTTGTGGAACCAAAGATGATGTCATCCACATAAACCTGTACTAACAACAAGTCCTCCCCTGCATGCTTGATGAAGAGAGTATTGTCGATTGTTCCTCGTACAAAACCATTCTTTAGAAGATGAGTTGCAAGACGCTCATACCAAGCTCTAGGAGCTTGATGAAGACCATATAACGCCTTGTCCAGCTTGCAGACGTAATTTGGATTTACTGAATCTTCAAAACCAGGAGGCTGTTTTACATAAACCTCTTCAAGAACTTGACCATACAGAAATGCACTCTTAACGTCAAGCTGGAACTCAATGTCTTTGGATTATATCGATGCCACTTACAAATGGCTTTCGAAAAAGAAGAGTCCTATTGGCAGCGTGCTCAAATGGGTTCCTAAAGTTGTTGCTTGAAGAAAAGACAACTATTGATTCTGTTGTTCAGGGGGGGTAATTATTAAATTTTGGTGAACAGTCAGATTCTTGATTCTTGAGGAAATTGTTTGATAATCCAATTCGCTTTAATGAGAGACATGATGTGAATAAGAAGATCGCATTTCAATTTCAAAGGATTGTCAACGTATGTGTAACACATGGAATACACGCTGGCGGTGTATTTCCAACATGCTGGATTTGATTGAAGATTTTGAAGACCAAGCTGAAGACACGGGGGAGTTTGTTGATGCATCTTAGTGTGTCTGTCAGTTGGTCAAGTTTGTAATGTGTTTGTTAATGTAATTGAGTTAGTTAGAATTACATTTTCTGTGTTATGCGACACAAGCCTTGTGTCGCATTAGGTGTGTCTGCGACATAGTGTTATGTCGCATAGTGTCTTAGCGACATAATGCTTATGTCGCTAATGTCGGCCAGTTTTAGTATAAATACTTCAAATTACTTTGTAATTGAAGAGACTTTTTGGGGGATTTTACACACACTTATTCTCTGCTTTTGGCTGCTTATTTTCTTGAGAATATTTGATAAAGAATTATAAAGTATTATTATTGATTTGTCCTTCATTGCTTTAAGCTTTATATTCTATTCGTGTGATTATCTCCATTGAGCGATTTGATTAAAAGATCCATCCTAAGAGATCTACATAGAATTCCGGTTAGTGAATAAAGTTTTATTAATGAATAGACTTTAGAAAAAATGTAGACATCTATGAATAAATTTAACGTTCATAAATGTTTGAAAACTGAGTTTATGAAGGACAAAAAATGGGTGCAAGTTGCTAGCAATAGAGTGGCTTGTCTATGAAATGTATAAGTTTTTTATGCCTTTTGACCCTCTTAATTTCAGATCGTACTAAACTAATGTGAAGCTATTATTGAATTCTTAGTTATAGTTGTACAAAAACACTTGTGCAACTAACGTTTTCCATTTCACTCAAATTCTAAACCTTCAGTACCTTTTTATTTAAATTTATACTGCATAAAATTGGCTATTTTGGGTTAAATCTTTTTGGCCAAAAGAAAGAAAACACAATCCACATCCACGTTACTATATATATCATTGATGGCCTACATTTTACTGTTCACGATGAGAATGATACGCTGTACTACCGGTGTATCGCAACTTTCGTACAACTATTTTGGTCAAACGTGTCCGAATATTTTTCTACTTGGATTGCAAGTAGATTCTAAAGTGAGGTTGTAAAAGACTCATATAAAGATGGGACAAAGCCCAAACAATAAAAATGAGTTTTAACTTTGATTTAAATTAGAAGAATAATCGCGTAATTCAGCGAAAAAAATTTATTAGTTTTACATTTATTCGATATATATTATTATATTTTGTTGGTATATTTTAAAAATTCAAAACTATATAACAATATGCGAAGTATATTGTTTTGTAAATGATTTTTTTTTTAAATTTTCAAAAGAAGTTGTAACAAAATAATTCAAAATTAAATATATCATAATATGTCATAGCAAACTCGATCGTCGGGTCGCGATTTGTAAGTGTCGGGTTTCAAGTTCTTAATGGACAGTTTGTGAGTTGTAGTGTCGTTTGTTGGATCTAAAAGTCTAACTTTTATTGATTTTTTATTTTTGGTTTGTTTTTTTATTTTATTTTGACATTAAACATTATGTACCTTACATCGTAATCCTAAAACTTGATTAAACGTTTTTATCTCATCTCAACCTTTCCGTCCATAATTGGTATTCCGATAACTACTAACGGTTCAAAAGTTATGTCTTTTTCGAAATTCTTTATCTAGAGTCATTTCTATCTTTAAAAAAATATCAAATTTATTATATAATAGTATAGATATATAGAAGTTTAAGTTAAAATTAAATGTCATATATTAATTAGTTTATGGTTTGATAATGCTTGTATTAATAATAAATTTAATAAATGTAGGAGTATGTTAGTCATTGCTATGGATTTTTTTAAAAGCTCTTAGTAATTGTCAAGGTAAAATAGTCACTTCTATCTTAAAAAAACATCTCAAATGCATTATATAATATTATTAATAATGTCATATAGAGAAGATTAAGTTAAAATTAAATGTCATATATTAATTAGTTTATTGTTTAAAAATACTTGTATTAATGATAATTTAATGAATTGAAGGGTATTTTAGTCATTCTATGGATTAAAAAAAAATTATGAGTAATTATAGGAGTAAAATAGTCATTTATATTTAAAAGAAACATTAAAATATATTATATATTAGTATAGATAATCTTTTTATGCTTTGAATATTTTAAGATTCTATTTTCAATTCTTCATTATGAACACGTAGCTTCGTTTTTGTGTGCTTTTGTTTCATTTATTGTTAATTTTGTTTTTAATTTCATCTTTAAAAATTACTACTATTAACTATCAAATAATATTCTTCCTGTTTTAAAATTAGTATTCATTTTTGTATTTTAGTTTGTCTCAAAATAAATGTCAACTTTTAAGAGTTATATATTAAATTTACTCATTTACCCGTAATTTATCTTTTCATAAGACTAATTCATAGAATACTATACAAAAAGTAGAGGTAAGACCGTCATTTTTTTTCTTATACAATATACTAATTATGATTTTTTAAAAATTTTGTAAAATGTGATTATAAACACTTATTGTGAGACGGATGAAATAGTTAAAAGTACGTAGTCAAAGCTTTTAAATACTATAATTTGTTTTTGAAGTAATACTTTTAACGCATTTTTACTTAAATTATCAAATCCAGATTATTTTAATAGATACTACTATATTTAGATGAAACTTCTTTAATTTAATTTCTACATCATCACAATAATACGTATACGACTAACTAATATTTTGTAGTGTTTAGGTGGTAACGGATAGATAGATTTGTTAATGTACAAATAATCAATCATTTTTGATAACCCGTTCTACTAGAGGACAGAAAAACATACCGTTAAATTACCGCAACGAAGTGCTGTTTAACTTCCTTGTTATTTCTCATACAAACGAGTTTTTTTCTAAATCCAAATTTGACTCTTCATTTAAAACCTTGGGACAGATCGAAACAACGACTGCACAAATTTGCTCTAACACGTCGCTTTTCACCTCAACAACTGAATCAAACATCACACATAGGCACACACATGATCACAAATAGGTATTTGGCCAGATCGATTGCAGTCCTTTGGATCTTAGCATGTGTAAGGATAATGATGTCCTTTTCAGAGTAACAACAGCAATAAAGAAATGCTTATATAAGATGTATTACTGATGGCATCTTCATTGCAAAATGCACCTCCAGAGCAAATGTAAACTAACCAGATACGTGATTATATCTACTACAACCCGATCATCTCATGGTTTGGTTTTAGTTACAAAAACCGCTAATAACATTGTAACTACCAGAAGAAAAGATGCTAAAAACCACTCTACTTCTTTACTTCTTCATATTCCGCCTCCGGTGTCTGATTACCACCTCCAGACCCGCCCGAATCACCTCCAGACCCTGAACCACCCTGCATGTGTTGTCCAATCTTTGACTGTGCCTTATTTGCAGCATCAATCTTAGCTTGAATCTCAGCAACATCCTCACCACCAGCAGCCTTCCTCAAATCCGACACAGCGGTTTCTATCTCAGAGACAACATCACCAGGAAGTTTATCTCTGTACTCATTCAAATTCTTCTCGACACTATAAATGGTAGTGTCAGCATTGTTCTTGGCATCTATGAGTGCTTTCCTTTCGGCATCCTTTTGAGCATGTAGCTCAGCATCCTTAACCATCTTCTCGATCTCAACATCAGATAGGCCTCCTGAGGACCTAATAGTAATTTGTTGTTCTTTGTTAGTGGCTTTATCTTTGGCCGAGACTGTGACGATACCGTTGGCGTCGATGTCGAATGTTACTTCCACTTGAGGCATGCCTCTTGGAGCAGGAGGAATGCCCATAAGTTCAAATTCACCCAAAAGCTTATTGTCGGATGCCATTTCACGCTCTCCTTGCAGCACCTTGATGCCCACTTGGGTTTGGTTGTCTGCTGCTGTCGAAAATACCTGCAAACAAAACAACAATTACCTAATTTATTGGATAAAATCATACAATGGTTTATGAGCTTTTAAGCATTACATGTTAACTTTGGGCACTCTGTTAGTTTTCTTTTTAATGATCAAACATAACGAAATTTGATCCATTCCCAAGTAAATGTGTCGAAATTGCCACCTTCAGAATAAAGACATTGTAATCTCACCTGACTTTTCTTTGTTGGGATTGTGGTGTTCCTACCAATGAGCTTGGTGAAGATACCGCCAAGTGTCTCGATACCAAGAGACAAAGGAGTGACATCAAGAAGAAGCAACTCTTTAACATCACCACGAAGAATACCACCCTGAATTGCTGCTCCCATGGCAACTGCTTCATCAGGATTCACCCCTTTGCTTGGGGTCTTACCAAAGATTTCTGTAACAACTTCCTGAACTTTAGGAACACGGGTCATCCCTCCCACAAGAAGAACTTCATCAACCTCCTTGGTTGTGATTCCCGCATCCTTGACACAATTCTTACATGGGCTCTTGGTTCTCTCAATCAAATGGTTAACTAAAGCTTCAAACTTGGATCTTGTAAGGGTGATGTTGAGATGCTTAGCTCCAGATGCATCAGCTGTAATGAATGGCAAATTGATATCAGTTTGAGTTGTTGACGACAGCTCGATCTTAGCTTTCTCAGCAGCTTCCCTAAGCCTTTGAAGAGCAAGCCTGTCCTTTGACAAGTCAATTCCCTCCGTTCTCTTGAATTCGCTAACCAAAAAGTCCAACATAGCATTGTCAAAATCCTCTCCTCCAAGGAAAGTATCACCATTCGTTGCTTTAACCTATACAAACAATATAATTATCACTTCAATCTATTTAAAGAAAGAGAAGGCAAATTCCTAAGATTGCATACCTCAAAGACACCATTTGATATCTCCAAAATGGAAACATCAAAGGTTCCACCACCAAGATCAAACACGGCAATAAGACCCTCTTTGTTGTTTAATCCATAGGAAAGAGCAGCAGCTGTTGGCTCATTAATAATTCTTTGCACATCGAGTCCAGCAATCCGGCCAGCATCCTTGGTTGCTTGCCTTTGGGCATCATTAAAATAAGCCGGCACAGTAATAACAGCTTTACTAATCGTCTTCCCAAGATAAGCTTCCGCAGTTTCCTTCATCTTAGTAAGAACAAATGCACCGATCTGGCTTGGAGAATATTTCTGCCCATTGGCCTCGACCCATGCATCTCCATTTGGAGCCTTGACAATCTTGTATGGGACCATTCCCATTTCTTTCTGTGTCTGGGGGTCTTCATATCGTCTTCCAATCAACCGTTTTGTCCCAAACACAGTATTTGTAGGGTTAGTTACTGCTTGACGCTTAGCAGGAGTACCCACAATAAGCTCTCCTTTCTGGTTAAATGCCACAACTGACGGTGTCGTACGTGACCCTTCAGAGTTCTCAATAACCTTTGCAGTCTACACAAAAAAATCATGTTATTAATCAGATACAGATAAAACTACGAATAACATTAAAAAAAGATGCATGGATTTTACCTTCCCTTCCATGACTGCAACACATGAGTTTGTGGTACCCAAGTCGATTCCAATAACTTCATTTCCAAGAGGTCTTGAGCTGCAACAAAAAAATGGTTTAACCAGATTGAAAAGGGAAATAAAGCATATATGTAGTAATGTGGACAATCGCCTTACCTGAATGGTCTGGAAATCATGCCCATCTTATGACTCAAATGTGACCCAACCCATGATGATTTGGTTCCAGTTAACTGCACACAATTCATAAGATTAGATTCAAAATCAAAATCCTGAAGTTTAATTGGGAGATAACAACTATTGCTTACAATAATACACAACTAAAGAAGAATCTCTCCACAGGGAAATTAGAAAACCAAAAGAAATGCCGTTCATTAGTAGTAACATATTGATGTCTAGTGGTAATAAAAAAAGAAACATGTAACGTGTCAACGAAACATCGGTATCCGTCATAACAAGCAACAGTCATGTGATTATTTCTGTGTAACATCGACAACTACGCATATATAGTATTGCTGGTACTGAATACTTATTTTAGATAAACAATCTGTATTGAAACATATGTTTTGCAATTGATTAATCATGGAAATTCAAAACACAAGACGGGCAAGGAAGGCAGATGATGACATAACAACACATACAGATTACAAGTCACTGATGTAGTAGCTACTGGATGAAGCTCATAGACCAGACAAATTCATGATTTATGGATTTTATTTTATTTTTATTGTATAAAAACAGAGCAAAACATGCATGATAAAATTTAAGTGTCAATTAATGAATCAACCAATAATAAACATGCACAGATCCTTGCAAACTAACAGTAATTAGACATATGAAGACATAATGAAATAAAAATTAATTCCATAAAATATCTAGTAACAGAATTGCTCAAAGTATATGATAATAATAATAATAATAGATTAATATGACCATATATAACATGATAGATACACATAACAATAACAGATTGATAAAATTTGAAACATAACAAAATTGAAGATTAATAAAATGGTAAGGTAAAAAGGAAAAAGTAAATACGGAATTGAAGGCAGATGAGATGTGTCGTTGACGAAGAGATCTAAGAAGCAACGCGGCGGTGGCCATTCTAGCAGCAGACAGATAAACGACCAACGAGAGATGATTGATGATGATCAATTGAGTGGGGTTTTGGAACACCAGGGTTTATCTAGGGTTTTCTTTCTTTCTTTCCGAGTAGTAGTGGAATGGAATTCAATTTAAATTAAAATAGAAATGAAAAAGAGGGCCGAATAAAGAAGTTTATATAGCGACAACGTAGTTCATAATTAGTTACTTACTCTATCTATCTGTCCCAACATTTTTAATTTCAAGCTGTATAATTACTAAAATTTTAATTTAATTTTACCATATAAAGTTAAAAATTTGATAATTATTTTAGAAAATTTCAAAATAAAAAGTTAGATTATAAATTTAAAATTAAAAGTATTAAATTAATAATTGATTACAAACCTTTCTCTTTATTCTCACTAAAAAAATTCTATACACCGGTTAATCATAAACCACAAACCCAATACTTAACACCTAAACCCTATACTTCATTAATTTATTTATATACACAAGACCGTGAATAAAACCCAAATTAACCAATTTATAAGTAAAATAGTAAACATGACCTTACTAAAATGTTAAATACTTATCCTTAAGATAAATGCTCCTAAAACTTAAATACAAAACCCTTCAAAAATGTTAAAACACATAAGTATTCTAATAAATATATAGAGTAAACCTTGACATGTAACTCATAAATAAGCTAAATATATAACCTTTCTAAATATATAAACACATAACCATTCTAAAAGCTGAATAAGGAACCTTGAACACATAACCTAACTAAAAGTTAAATGTATTGCCCCTTTAAAAACCTAAACGTATAATCCGTTAAAAGCTAAACATCCTTATAAAGATTTAAACAATAAAACCTTGATGCGTACCTCGTAAAAACAAACATTGTACCCTCTTGAAAAACTAAACATTAAATCTCAGACACATGACCCTTCTAAAAAGTTAAACATTAAACCCTTCACACAAAATCCTTCTAAAAAGCTAAAAACTAAACACTTGACACATAAATCTTATAAAAAGTGAAACAACAAACCTTATAAAAAACAAAACATTAAACCCTTGTAAAAATTTAAACACTAAACCATTAGCATATAATCCTTCTAAAAAGCTAAACTCTAAACCCTTGATATACAACCATAAAATCTAAACATTAAACTCTTGACACATATAATCCTTAAATAAAAGTAAAAACTAAAATCATTTTATAAAACTAAACACAAATTATTCTAAATTTAAATAAAACTCTTAAAAAGGTTAAAGACTATACATTTGACACAGAATACTTCTAAAAAGCTAAACAAAAAGCCTTCTAAAAAGTTTAAGATTATACATTTGACACGAAACGCTTTTAACAAACTAAACACAAAAACTTTCTAAAAAGCAAAACAAATAATATATAGACGGAACCATGATTCCTATTATATATAGTTTCATCCGAAGTTCATTAAATTAACCCCATTTGGTTTGTATTTGGTTTCACATGGAAAAATAGTCACTAAAGAATTAAGGGTGTGGCTAGTTGTGAATATTTTTTTTTACAATTTTTCATCGTTAATTTTCTTAAAAAGCGAAAAGAGTTTTTCTTCTATAAAATTTGTTGAAAATTTAAAAATTGTGTTTAAATATTGCATTTTTCGTCTTGAAAAGGTTAGAAGATTTTTAAAGAATTTTAAAAAGTGAGGATAGTATTATAAAAGAAAAAAAGTAAAAAGAAATCGTATTTGTTTTTACTTCTAGTTATGGTGTATAATATAAAAAAAAAAAAATGAGTTTTCTATTAATTTTTTTTTATCAGAAAACATTAATTTTGAACTTTTTTTAAAAAAAATTCTTTTAAATGAATGGGGCATTTTTCTATAACTAAACACGTAACAAAAAAAATAATTTTTTATCACATGTGAGACATCACCCCACAATGTATTGATTAGTAGATCATGCGTATACCGCTTTGACCCTGTAAAGGATACAATCCAAACGAATTCAATTTCAAGAAGGAACTTGTGCAAGCCAAATCATTGCTTATCTATACTACCTACTTGCACTTAGGTTGAAAGTCACACGAGTAAACAAATAATATTGTAATAATCAACCAAAGAACACATACAATATAATATAGCACTATTGTAGCTAAAGTAATCATAAAACATAGTTTTGCTACTCTACATATATAGTGAGGTTTTGGGCAATAAATTTAGCATATATTGGTATCAATTAATTAGTTTGTAAGAACTTAAATTATTAATTCTTCCTAGTTAGTTCTAATGGAGTGAGTAAGATTATGTTTTATCTCGTTTATATCAGAAGATTAATTTAAGATTTTAGATGAACTAACAATTCAAATAGGTAAAAGTTATGCCCAGAGTATATGCCATCACTATAGCAAATACACTCCCATCTGTATTCCCAATTACCTATAAGTAAAATCACTGAAGATGTAATACCAATTGGTACTTGATAGCCCAGCATCTTATGAGCATAAGCAATATTTTAAAACCCGGGTCGATCTGGCAGGGTTACTCGAGTTGACTCGGACTCAGATATAAAAGCGGGTTGACTCAGAGCAAGTTAATGTTGTATTTTGACTGGGATTGACCCGGCGGGTTTAAAGGGTTGACCCTGGTCTCATGAGCCGGTTATTGCTTTGGACCCGATTTTCTTTTTCCTTTTTGTTTTTATTCTAAAAGTAGACAAAATGGCTCCATATTTGCTGCTTTTTGGCTTCATATTTGCAGATTTTGGCTTCATATTTGTTGTAATTTTACTGCTGTAGATATGTTCTATTTAGTGTAAATATGTTACTATGTTTTGCTGTTAATTTGGCTACGTATTTGCTGAAAACCAGGTTGACCTCCGACTCAACCGGTTGACCCGGGTTGACCCTGATCTGGTCAATGTGCCGGGTCAATTTCAAACCCGGATTCTAAAACATTGAGCATAAGTACTGTAAATTAATATAATAAATTAAAATCATTTTGCAGTTGAACCAATAATCACATTAGAAGTAATGATAGTTCATACCCTAGAGGCATAGAGTACCACATTTACTTAAAACTAATAAATGCTCTCAATCGCATCACAAAAGCATCCATTCTAAAAGATGCAATAGTTCATGCGCCAAGTACAGAAGACCACATGTAAACAAACAATTTGATAGAAGTTTTTATAATAAACATTTTGCTACAAAGTTATACTCGTCCAACAAAAGAGCATTAATAAACAAACATCTAGCATTCTCCAAAATTTGCAACCATTAAACACGTGGAAGTTACCAAAATTTGGGAGCAAAGATGATGATTTCAATTTGGGTTTTCAATCCGCTACACATCCAACTGCATGGTCTTTTGATAAACTCATGGTTCTTTGTGTGATTCGAACTTGCAATAGTCACATACTTATTGTACATCACGTAAGAATGGAATACCTTTATAACAACCATCATAACAACCATCTTTCTTGATAGTCTACTTGTTACTCTAAACATACATGTTCATTTTGAAGAAAGCAACTGCACAGGCAAAATGCAAGTTGAGCAGGAGCAAGACAATTTTTTATTATTGTTCACATCAAAACGAGGTAAACCCATCTATAGAAGCGGTACACAGAATATTCCACAAGGAAGACTTAGTAGTAGCATTGGCAGCTCAAATTGACAACAATCTTAAAAGAGCTACATTATAAAAGAAATATACAACACTGGTAGATTTTAGTTGTACTGTCCATTAACAATACTACATCCATTGTACCACATCAAACAAAAAATCATAATTAAGAAGATAAAAACTTATAGGTGGCATAAGGGGTGACATGGTAACGGAACAAAACATATATAGGTCAACTTGAATAATTTTGGGTAGTGATCGAAACTGGTGACCTTCAGAAATAATTTTTAACCGGATTTGGTATAATATATAATAATAACATATAAATTTGAGTTGCCTACAAAATTGTTTTCAAATATGAGTGACCTACAAAAACAAAATAATATATTTAGGTGACCTTCAGAAATATAATTTCATATTTAAAAAATATACATCATGTCTTTTATTACAACTATATATACATTTACCGTATTGCAAAAAAAATAAATAGTGTTTTTGTCAAAGTAGTACCAAATAGGCAAATATTACTTGTTCAACCAAACTCTTTATCCAAACCACCTCACAACCTCTAGATTTCTCATACAAACATTCATAACTAATTGTTTATTTTTGCAACTTTTGTCATATCATAATCCTCAATCTAAGACTACTCCCGTACAGAAAATAGAATCATTACGTTTAGAACTTAAAGTACTAATTGTTTAGTTTTGGGGTAAATAGCATGTGTTTAGAACTTAAAGTACTAATTGTTTAGTTTTGGGGTAAATAGCATGTGGAAAGAAGCCGATGGAACTGAAGGCTGGAAAAGGGAAGATCAGAATGGTGGAGTGGGTTTGGGATCTTTACGGCCAGTGGAAGGTTCTAGAAGCAGCCGATAGTAGACTTGAGGGAGATTATGATCAGAAAGAAATGGAGTGTTTGATGATTGTCGGGCTCTGGTGTGCACATCCTGACAGCAGCTCTCATCCTACAATTAGGCAAGCGATTAATGTTCTTAATTTTCAGTTTCCACTGCCCAGTCGGCCAGTAAAGATGCCTGAACCAACTTATTTCACCCCCTTTACAAACTTGACCATGTCTTCACGAATCAGCCACACACAGGGCTCAAGCTATTGCCATACCACCGAATCTACAAAGTTCTTTACTTCATTAAATTGTTTTTCTTGTGGGTTATTTATCATGTTGTGTAATTCGCAATTTCAAGTTCTTTTAGACTTTTCATGTTTTTTTTCCCTTCTTGGATTATGTGGGTGTAACAGGTGAGGTTATTACTTGCTTGTTTTGTGGTGCATCTGTGTGAAGTAGAATATTACAGGTCACCTAAGTTGGGTAACTAATCAGATGGGTTACTCTGGTATGTCCAAACAGTCTGGGTCAATTCATGTTGAGTTGTTAACCGGAAGCCCTGTTATTATTTTGTAAAATCTTCTATAAAAATGTGTAACATATGTTCACACAATAAGAACTATCACAACAATTATCTAATATCTAGATTTAAGTGATTAAGAAGGCTGCAAGATTCAACATCCACTCGTAGAGTATTAGCCTGATCATTTGACCTGTTTTCTGTTAATCTACTATTTTCATTTCACCCATTTGACCCATAAGAAGAAAAATTTGGGTCGAAGTTGACCTTTACTTTTTACCAAAAGCAGATTAGCAAAACAAGGGAGATATTCTGGTGAAAAAAGACATCTAAGAAACTGAACATTCATAAAGTACTGGTTTTCTACATTTTCACATTACAATGACCACTGAAAAGCAAATGTAATTATCTCTAGAATCACAAGATTCTTGAGCTCTACAAGAATCAAGCATTTTTCACGATTCTAAAATTACACTAAATAAATAGAAAGACTTAACGGCAACTGCAAGAGTTATTGAATGGTTTGGAACTACAAAACCTGGAGGGTTGTCTGAAGGTTGATTTTTCTCACTTATATAGCTCCTTGAATCTCCGACAGGCTTCCAACACATTGTTCCGGTGGCCAAAGGCACTGACCCTCACAAACCCATCACCGGCGGGTCCAAACCCACTACCAGGAGTGGTCACGACATGGGTTTTCTCTAGAATCTCACTGAACACGTCCCATGAGCTTTGACCAGGGAAGTGAACCCACACATACGGGGCATGTATTCCTCCATAGACTTTAAACCCTAGTGATGTAAATGTATCCACTATAATCTGAGTATTTTCTTTGTAGAACCCAACCACTTCATGCATAGCCTGCAAGAATTAGAAACACATTAATGATATAAATCACCAACAATACTAGTGTTACCAGTTACCGCCATAAACTGACATTAAGACCTTCAGGAGAAAGGCATGCGAGGCCACCAGCTTGGGCGATATTTGATGCACCATTGAATCCGGTACAAACAATGCGGTTAAAGTCCTTCGCCACAGGAAATCCATCTGAATACTTAAGTTCTTTCGGGACTACAGTCCAACCTAATCGAACTCCAGTAAATCCGGCATACTTCGAGAAAGATGCTGTTTCGATTGCAACCTGCCACTCTCCAAAATGCAATACAAGTTATCATTGTGCATTTTGGTTGAACAAAAAGCAATCAATCTTCTCTAGTGCGATAACATCAGGGAAGAAATAACTGTATATGAGCATTCAGCTTGTACAGGTGAACCCCAGAGATGGCAAAATGTGCAGCTTAGGTAACATGTCAAACCGGGTCATTTTTGTAGATGTCTAAATGGGTCCGGTTGGGCCACTCCTACCAATTAAACAACAGTTCCCCCCCTTTTTTTTTTCAACTTTATAAAGATTAATAGGATTATAAAAAATACAGGGTTAAATTCATTTTGAATTTTATTTTTTACAAATTAGGAGGTTTCAAACATTTGAGAACATTTGGGGGTACTTTGGCACATTTGACCTGTTCATTCTCAGCTTTAACTTTTACCCCTTTGACCCATAAGAGATAAGAAGCAACAAATCGACCCAGAAATAAGTAAATGATTACAAAGTAAGGTTCTGATTGTACCTCTTTTGCTCCAGGGATTTCAAAGATTGATTTAGGAGTGTCACCAGACACATACATGGCATATGCTGAATCATATACTATGATGGACCCATTGTCCTTGGCAAACTTTACTAATTGTATCAATTGCTCCCTTGACGCAGCAGAACCGGTTGGATTGTTAGGTGAACAGAAAAATATGATGTCTGTTCGAGAAACTTTAGATAAATCAGGAAAGAAATCATTCTCTGGAGTACATTTCATGTATTCGATTTTCCCGAATTTCTCAACATCCTTTTGAAACTGTCCTGTCTGACCCATGATGACACTTGAATCTACATAAGCCTGCCAAAAGAAATGAAGTTCGGAAATAAGTTGCAAGTATAAATGATCTGGCGGTAACTAGCTTTTTACTAGCATCTCACGGTTCTACCATTAACAGAAGTACAGCAGCAGAACCAAGTGCACTTCTGATTGCTAATAGTGAACTTGAAGAATTGACAGGTCAGGTGGGTTGAGTAGCAGATCAAACAGATACGGGTCAAAACATACCACTCGTTGGTACTGTTTGAAGCGGGTCAGGTCAACCCAAATCACTTTTTTGTCCAAATTTTATTACATTATTGATATAAAAAAAGTGTATCAAGAATGGTTAAAAAACTTATGTTATCTCAATATAATACAAGTTCTTGAACTAAAACCATTTATGAGGTTTTACAGATAGAATACACTTTGAACAACTTCAACCCAGTGGAACTGTTTCATCTAAAGCTAATTTTCAAATTTTACCGATGCCCATTGGCCATTACAGATAAAACCAAACATTTATCAACAATTTGCCACCTCTAGTACTTATACTTATAATAGTCAAATGAAGAACTATAAATAGGTTACCGGATATGAGGGATCTTGCACCGCCATTGTAACGTTAGACCCAAATAAGACCTGCCACAAAGAATCAATAAAAGCAGATGTCAATTGCCTCTAGTAATGATGATGGCTAATAATGACCTAATGAGAAAATGTGTTGATAACTTAGATGATTACACCAAAAAAAAGTAAATAACAATTGAGTGCACAAAACGCAAATAAGCTAGTAACACAAATGCAAACCTGAAGGCGAGAAATGTCAGATTTTGCACCATCAGATACAAATATGTCATCTTCCTCTATGCCAAGGTTTGAATAAAACGCTGAAGCAAGTCGGGCTCTCAGTTCCTAACATGTAAATGGCGTGTAAATGTTAATTAACTAGTATTGCAAGGTAAATCTATCACTGGTGTATGATCAGTATTTGTACACCAGTTTTACTTCCCAACAAAGCATACTATAAGCACCAATATAGTAATATGAACATTTCCAAAGTTTATCACAATTCAAAATAAGTGTACTTGATTGCATTAAAATCATAGGTATGACCAACAAAGACCATCAATTATGTATACCTTTTCACCTTGTTCAGCTCCATATCCACTATAACCCTCAATAGTCGATAAGCCAATGGCTCTCTGACAAGCAGAAAATTGAAACCTTAGTAGACAAATTAGTAGAGAAGACAAGAGATGGCATGGGCTATGTAGTTCTAACGAAAAAGCAGGTTACTTTCATAGATGAGTTAGAATTAGCTTTCATTCTAAATCAAAAGCAACTAAGATACCATGAGTTATTAGAATGTGGATGCGTTTAAATCCTATCACCAATAAAAGTAAAGATCTACAGCGAAGAAAAATACAGCAAGGTGCAATCATACCTTAGCCATTGCAGAAGTAATGACTTCTGGAATGGGCTCGGTAGTATCACCGATTCCAAGACTAATCACTTGCGCATCAGGATATTTCGACATATGTGCAGCCTTCCTTCTACCAATCTGTACTTCCACAATCGATAGATATTCTTATAATAAGCATCATTACCAGATACAATATAATAAAACAACAGACAACAGCATGATAAGTTATCGGTTATTCGTGCATACCTCTGGAAAAAGGTAACCAGCTTGAAGTTTAGCAATGTTGCCATTGCGAGACACTTTCGTCTTGTAATCTACAAATATAGTAACACATTATTACAATAATAGTAATTGTTAACTATTACTCGTATTTAATATACTGTAATAAGTTAATAATAAAATGTGCTAGAAGTGTAATTAATTGATGAATTACCAGTTTGTTCAGCAGCAGACGAAGTAGCTACACATTTATAAACACCTACTTTTTTAGAAGGTATGCTTACATTCGGAGACCTGTAACAATAACCGATAGTTTATATCTTTTAAATTAATCAACTATTTGATTTGATATAAATAATTATATGATATTATATTGTATAAGTAATTTAATACCTTACAACATCGAAGGTGTTTCGAGCAAAGAAAGAAGAGGTCGACGATGAGATTGAAGTCGCAACGTGATTATTGAGAAGTGCAGACATTTTAGTGATGATCAGGATATGATTGAGCTGGAACAACCTACACAAATGGCGCACTGACTTTATATGGCAAGGAAAACCTAGCTAACTTTTGACAGAATTACATACATAGTCCTTTTAATTTTCGTTAATTATAGATTAAACACTATGAATTTTTAAAGGGCTATTCGTGAAATGTACATTTATAATGAACAATAATTGACAGTAGACAATTAATATAGGGACTATTATGTAATTTACTTATACTACAGTATTTGTTCTCGAAGGTTCAGAAACCACGAGCTTTTAAATTCTGTTTTATCAACCCCTCTCGATTTCCCCCGTTTCACGATCCGGCAATTCTCCGAGGTTTCCATCACCTCTGGCCACCGTCAGCGAATATTAATCTCTATTTTTATCGTCATTTTATTCAGGTAATTGTCATTATTCATATCAACAGAAGATTAAAGTTCCTTTTTTTAAGATTTTGAGCGCTAGGGTTTAGAAACATTAATCATATGCTGCACGAATTTTAGGTGTTCGTAGTTGTAAATATCTAAATAGAATTTACACTTTTAGCTCTTCTAGTGTTCAATTTATACATAATTAGTCTATCTATATATGCCGTTAGCTGCACATAACAATTTCCCATATATATGTTGGTTTAGATCACTTAAAGAATTGTTTGTTATAATGTAATTGAGTGGAAACTTAAAAGCTTTGAGAATGCTATAAATGATTGGATCAATTTGTCAATATCATTTAGTGAGTGTGGTGCTTGTTGTAGGAGTATAGTCTTTTGTATTTGAATTTGATGCATTGCATACTTTGTTTTTAATTGTGTAAATAGATAATCTGTGTTTTCCCTTTAAAAATGGTGTACAGATATTGGGATGGATTTAGAGACAGAAAACAGGATAGCTGCAATTCTCATGAAGGAGGCAGCGGAATTGCGGCGACAAGCTGATAGAGACGGTGTGGATGCATACTTTAAGCCTCCAAATGTTAGGGGCAGGCCAAATTCGCGTTTTCTTGCTGCAACTGTTCTTGGTGTACAACAGGGTAAGATTCTAATATCTTAACATTCAACATTTTCAGTTATTCTTGTATTGTTTGATGAGAGTCATTTTACTTGATACTAGTAGAAATGATGGAGACTGGGTTTCGGAGTACTTGTTTTAGAAAGTAATTGAATTGCTCTCTGCAGTTGTTGATTGAAACAAACTCTAATTCACTTTTTAAGATAAAGCTAATCTTTAGCATGATTCTTCTCATATCCACGTTAAGTGTTGTTTTCATCTACATTATATTGTGGATGCTCCTTATTCCGGGATGTTAGATTACGCTTTGTTACCAAATTGATTTTCCTTTTTATTACTGAAGAGTGTGATAAATTAAAGCGTGTAATGTCTATAGCCTTGTTGATCTACTTGCAGCTAATCGGATTGTTGAAGTAAATGAGATGTGGCGAATACGTCAGAAAGAGAAAGAGCTGGATGACAGGCTTAAAAAATATGATAATAGAAGTACAAGTCATAATAGTGTAAGTAGCTTCGAAAAGAATACAAACACCACTAGGCTTGATGATTGTGAGCGGAACAGCAGTTTTCTGCGCTCATCAAGCAAAAGAGGAAGTGAAGATGATGGACTAAGGGACCATGAGATTGAGGAATTCTTGCACTCGAGGTAACACCTCATCCTCCATCATATGCATTTGGGTGTGCTTGATGAGAATTAGAGGTGGCAAAATGAGCGAGTTGGTTATCAACACTTTTTTGTTGATGTTTTGCTTTTATAAATAGATAATTTATTGAATGTGATTAACAAAATCGTATTAGTTTCTTTTAAGCTGTTAAACCTGTTGGATTCATTCAACCATTTTAACGTTTAGCTAGTTTTCCATACCTCTCTCGTTATCAATAAAAAGTACAGCTCTAATTGAACTAACATCCATATAAATGGGCTGAAATCACCACCTCTAATGAGAATGACACGTTTATACACATGTTGACATATCTTGTTTATTTTTCAGATATGTGACAGTAGACTCACTTGTTTACCGATGACAGGGAGAAGCGTGGTAGGGGTGCTGTGGGGTCTAGGATGGATGAGACAGGTCCATACATTCTTGGTTGCAAGGAGAAGCATGAAGCAAGCCCTGATGAAGGATATAGAGGAAGTCGGGACAAACGTGTTATTCTTGGTCCAGAAAAACCTCGTAATCTGAAATTGAGTTCATCTTCTGATGAGGAGTTTCCTAAAGAGAGGGAGAAGAGGCCCAAAAGAAATGGTTCGAGCAACTGGAGTCGCAGAAAACACAACTCAAAAGAGAAATTAGGAGATGTTAAGAAGAAAAAGAGGGAGAAAAAAATAATTAAACAACGTAACTAAGACTTAGGAATTACTTGTAGCTAATTCACTAATTGTTTGCATTCTAGGTTTGCTTATGATGTTTTAGTTTAACTAGCAACTCCTGTTGGTACCAATTAGATGAATTATAGGAGAAGATGTTTAGAAGAGTTTTATTCGGTTTATTGATCATTATCAGACTTGATGCTTGTAAATTGTACTTTTTCGATTTGTAACAAACTGTGACTGTTTGGTGATCTTCTACATATGTTTTTGTACTAATACTAATGTCAATTCCCATGGAAGTTGAAATTGATCTTCAATTAATTTGTTTAGATTGTTCAATCTCTTTATTTTGCGGTTCTATTTCATGATGTGTATTGAAATGGGAATTAGCCCTTTATGGCTAACTGGCTATATGATACAAGTAATATGGGCTTTGGTTCTGGGCTTAGCATCACACCCAATATAAAAATTCTACTTTGAGCCCACTATCAAAAGTTAGTAGCCCATATAAATAAACGCGTAACAAAAGCCGATCCTTAAACCGACAATACGGGGTCCCGTTCCTACTAACATGCGCCTGGTGCTCATTTACCAATCTCATCCTCGCACGAAAACGCAGCAATTTTACCGTACAACTTTATTCATTTCTTAATCACCGTATCCGATAGATACTATATATATAGCCACTTGATCTTTTTAGCACAATCTTCTTACAGTAAAAATAATAAAAACACAGATCTAGATCCAAACTAACTAGCTAGCTCTCTTAACTTCATTCAGGTCACACACTGTCTCTATTCTTCACTCTTATTGCATTGTATTGAATTGTTTAATTGATTGATGATTTAATGCTTGTTGAATTTGATCACATTAGTAGTATGAATCACTGACTCTTAATGTTGCTTCTGAAGTTTGTTAATTATATGTCATGTATGCTTATTGTTAATGTGATTTCGTTGCTTCCTTGCTTGCTTTTCTAGGGCTTATTACGATGTTAAGAAAACCTAATTCTGAGCGTTTAAGTTGCTGAACTATTAAGAAATTCGATTTAATATCGGATTCTAATTATGTCTTTCAAATGTATATGGTGTGTGAATTGAATTCTAACTTTGATTGCTGTTCTGTAAATAAAATTTCTTTCTGCAGGTTTATTACAGATACATATAAACGATGTCAAGGAGGCCAGCTAGTTTATCTCGGAGATTGGGAGATGGAGCTGGTATTCCGTTTATGGGATCGTTGAATTCGAAATCACGTGCATCGCCATTTTTATCCGTTGGGCTTGTAGTAGTGGTTAGATTTTGAAAGCAATTGCATCCAGTTATACTGTCATTGATTTTTATCATGATTTAAATATTTGAGAATTTAGCCTATTTTCTTCTATTGAATATACTCGTCTGCCAATGCTGAGTGGGAATTTACTTTTGGTGGTAACTTTCAGGGAGCTTTTCTGATAATTGGTTACGTTTATAGTGGTTCAGGTTGGTAAACATCTGGCGATTTGAATGAATAAAACACAAACATAGACACTTTGATTTACACACAAGTTTGGATTTTGTATTAGCTGAAAATCAGTCTTTTAGATGCTGTTTTCTTCAAGAACTAACTGAGGCTTTTTTTGTGACAGGTGGAAACAGTGGTGATAAAACATCTTTAACTAGGCTTGAAGGTAAATCATTAGTCTTTAGATATATGCTAAACAACCTGATCAGCACTGCAGAGTTTTTAACAATGACATTTATTGATCAGTAAAAAACAATTTTCTTTTGAATTGTGGTAATATATGATGTCCCTGTTCCTTTAGCCATGTCTTTACTATTAGCAGATTTGATCTTAGTAATGATACAAATGATCAGCTATATGGGGTGTTCTTTTAATTTATAACAGCACCTTTTCTAAAACCTCATAAAAGAACACCTGATCTCAATGAATTAATGTTCATCTGTATATGCAGGTGGTGGTGTTTCATGCTCAGCAGAGATTTATCAAGCATTACCATATCTGAAGAAAGCATATGGTGATAACATGCATAAAGTTCTGCATGTGGGACCTGAGTCCTGTGCAGTAGTGTCCAAGCTATCAAAAGAAGAAGATACAGAAGCATGGGGTCTGGAACCATATGATTTGGATGACAGTGATGCCAACTGCAAGAACCTTATACGCAAAGGCATTGTCCGTGTTACTGATATAAAATTTCCTCTCCCTTATAAGTCAAAATCGTTTTCTCTTGTCATAGTGTCAGATGCTCTTGACTACTTGTCTCCAAGGTACCTCAACAAGACTCTTCCGGAATTGGCTAGAGTATCTTCAGATGGATTTGTTATTCTTTCTGGTACATTTCTGGCCTATCATATTATCTGTTCTTAATTACTTACTCATGTATATTGCACAAAGGTGGCAATTATGATTCATGACCCATATACTTATGAACGGGTAAATTTGGATTTTGTAATATTTCAAATCAGGCATTTAATTTTTTTTTTTTTTTTGCTAAAAAGGAACAGGCCAAACTGGTTGAAAGTTGCGTATATTAATGTTTAAAAAAAAATTATTAGCACATTCAGTAATTAAAAAGCCAGAGAGATGACCCATCACGTACTAAAACTGACCGGTATTAACCTGAACCCATTACCCTACCTGCCCATCTTGGCACATCTAGTTTTACATAAGCAAGTAGATGATCAAGATTCAAGATAGAAGTTTCTTATGATCAATTTTTTGGATGCAGGTTATCCTGGTCAGCGTAGAGTTAAAGTTGCTGAGATGTCCAAATTTGGCCGTCCTGTAAGTTCTCTTTCTCTGTTAATCACTGGGCTTAATTTTGTTCTGAATTCAAACACAATAATGAGAATTGAAGTTCATTATGGTTAGATAATCATTTTAGTTGCTGATCTTCATTTTGTGATAGTCTATAGCTTTACTGTCTTTGTTGGTTGATTGAAAAACCCTGCTATCCAAATGAATTTCTAATTTAGAACCTTGATGATTTTATGTAAGGACCTTTATTCCGATACAATGGTATACAGAATTAAATTTGGTCTTAAAACACGTCTATGGACCATTAATAAAGTGATTGTTGATTTAATAAAGGCCTTTGTATATCAAAAATCCAGTAAAATATTATGTAAATAATAGATAATAAGATAAAGTTTTCTAGATAATACGATTTAGGGACCTGAATTGGTCCGTTTCAATACATATGGGTTGAACTTATCACCTCTAATAAATAACAAACTCCTTGATTTTGCATTAGGCAAAACTGCGAAGCTCTTCTTGGTGGATTCGGTTTTTCGTTCAGACTAAATTAGAAGAGAATGAAGTCGCTACTAAGAAGTTTGAAATGGCTGCAGCCAAGAAGGCATACCAATCAACCTGTCAGATTTTCCATCTGAAATCACTTCATTGAGGTAGCCACAGGTTCCTCCCCAATGGAAGAAAAAACAGGAATCAAACATAAACTATAAAGTTGAAAAACATACACCATGTTCTAAAACAAAAGCAGTTGGAATTTTTTTTGGCGGGGGGTTATTTACTCTCAAGTGGGCTCATTAGCATACTCAAGATGTAGATGTATATTGTTACATGTCTTTATTTCGTGCTTCTTCTTTTTTTTTGGTTTCATATTGTTGGAAGAGCGATGTAATTTTAGACTGTTTTATCTTCATAGTATTGTTTTTTATAGTTTAAATCAATTGTAAAACAAGCCCAGTTTGTTACCTCCTAAGTTATTTCTCTTGATTTGGTGTTCCCTTCTTTCTTCATACTTCTGGTTCTTGTAGTTTAATGGGAAAGTGCCCCCACTCACTATTGTAATCTATAAATATTAGTCATATGACAGAAATGTTTAGTATTGCATGTCCGGGATTTGTGTCGAAAAGCATTGTGACATACTAAGCGGCTCTTTCGAGATATAGGGTAAAACCCTCAATTGATACCCAAGAAAGCTTTTACTGGGTAACCAAGATCCTTATTTCGTATGATGCACAGGAAAATGAATCGTGGCTATTGCGACATACGACCTGCACTAAACTCTGATGAGTTTACGAGTGGTTCTGGCAAGTCATAATTTTGATCCCAAAATCAATTATCTTTCATCATCGTAAATCCGTGACAAACACTATGCAGAAGCGATACTAAATCCTATTTTCATCCCTACACGTTATTATTTTATTAAGGAATATATAAATATAAATATTAAATATAATATAAGAAACGGTCGTTAATATCATCAAAACTCCCTGTTAACCAATAAATATGTTTGATTTTGTTCAATCGGCTAAGTTTAAGGACATGATAATATCATTATTCAAAAAATAATAAAATTTAATTAATATTGTTCTTAATTTATTTTTAATTTCATAATTATTTATGTATAATATATAAGAAATATGAATATCAATAATAATAAAAAAATATTGAACAATTTGATAACAAATCTTCCTATAAAGTTAGACTCAATTTGTTTCTATTTCTTTACAAATTAAAACTTTTTTTTTATATATATAAATGTTTTTTATTTTTCTGAGACCTTTGTATCCTCTTTAATTATTTTATTAAAAATCAAACATATAAAACATAACTAGAATAGTGTCAGCGTAAAGGAGTGAATAAAATATTTTTGTGATGGTGAACTTAATATCAAAAATATCTTCAAATATAATTTTTTTATATTTAAAGGAGCAAATATTAGAAATACTATTAATAATAAAAAATTTATATTTTATATATATATTTTGAAGTTGCCCGTATGTATATACGGATTTAGAAACTAGTATATATATATAAATATAGAATTTTATAAATTATAATTTATAATTATAAATAAAAGTAAAATTAGAATCAAATTGTTTTTGTTAACTGTCAGATTAGTTAAAGTAATAATTCTATACTGTAGGCGAACATCCCAATTTCCAAGGACCGATCAGAAAACTAATTTGACAAACGAAACGACGACTGAAACTTATAAAAACACACCACCGTCCGCCGCAAAGCCACGGCGGAGAGCACCGCCAATCACCACCACAAATGACATCAAACCACCACCACCACTTAAAAAAACCTCATTCTTCGTCTTCTTCATCCTCAACTACCTATTTCTACATCTTCATCTCTATCCTCACCATCACCTCTCTCTTTCTCCTATCCTCTCACTACCTCACTTCCTCCACGTCACCAATTATCATATTGGAACCACAATACGTACCTGCATATAACGACGATAACGGAGCTGTATCAGCTTCATCATGTGATTACACAGACGGCAAGTGGTTTTACGATCCAACAGTCAGATCTCAACGGTATGATGAAACGTGTAAAGAGATATATAAAGGATGGAATTGTATTACTGGTAATAGATCCGGTGCGGCGGAGATTGTGAAGTGGCGTTGGCAACCTAATCACTGTGCACTTCCGTCGTTTGATCCGATTCGGTTTCTCGAATCGCATAGAGATATTAGTATCGGTAAGATAATAGTTACTTATTATACATATAATAATAGTAAATAGCGATATCGGTACCTGGACTTATCAGTTCTTTTACGCAGTTCAATTCATGTTTGAGTTGCTGTTATTGATTCAGCAGTAGGTTAATTAGGTGACACTGCTGCTGCTGGTGAATTATAAATTCAACATTACTTGTGAATTATAAATTCAACATTACTATTACAAAAAACTAGTGCTGTATAATATGACTTTTAAAGTTAACTGTAGTAGTACTATCTAATTAAAACTAAAAGTTTAGGTATAATAAAATATCAATATCAGCATGACAGCACCTGAATACATCAACAAGTTTATTATATGTTTAGTTTTCCTCCTAGATTCGGTAGGTTAAACTGCTACTAGTAATCAGTAAATTCATCAGTTAAAGATTTGACATTCTTGTCAAGAAGAAAGTGTATGCATATGAGTATTAGAGTTTAGACTTAGACTTAAGAGTCACTTATAGTAGTTTCTACTATTTATTAGGAAAATGGGAGAGTGGCATATAATTTATAAGGGAAAACATTATTACAGTGCTCTTTTACCTCTATGATAGGGTGGTATATTAAATTATCAATTTATTTTTATTTGTAGACTATACATGTGCTATACGAATGGTAGAATTGTATGATTTAATGATAATCAGGGTCTGGCAGTTTGCTATAAAGATTATTGTAGGATGAAATTATGGAAGGATAGGACATAACCATTTGAAGGCTGACGAGAAATAGAATGTCCCAGAGTGTATGATAGTGCTTACTGAAACTATTTGCAATCTAGGGTCCTAGGCAAAGAGGTTAGGTTGCTTTCCCGATGTTATGTCCATATCTGGTTTCTTTGGGAGGTGCATTCAAATTTATGACTTTAAGGGTTGTATGTGTAATGGAAATGAGGGTTCATGATGCTTGCCATACGTCCTATACTGCAGAAGTGGCTTCAGTTGCTTTTCATGTTTGTTATTGATTATGTACTGTATGAGTCTTATGACTCTATTAAGAATTTATTTGTAGACCTTATGAACTCATAACAGTGCAGGGTTTGTTGGTGACTCCCTGAATAGGAACATGTTCGTCTCTCTTTTCTGTTCTCTGAGACGTGTTGCTGGTGAAGTAAAGAAGTGGCGCCCTGCTGGAGCTGATCGTGGCTTTACTTTTCTCAAGTACAACCTCACTATAGCATATCACCGAACAAATCTGTTGGCACGTTATGGTAGGTAAGCTGTTTTAGTGTGACAAGTTGGGTGTCATGTTTCATTGATAACTTTACAGCCTGTAAGAATGACTAGTTATTTATATCATAGAGGTTGTGGCTGTTGCAGAATAGTTCAGTCTTGTCTTTGGCAGAATAGTTTATTATGCAATTGTGTAGTGCAGTTATTCTTCAAGGAAAGTTTTGATCTTATTAATAATACGTTCTTTTGTGGCCATGATAAGTTCATATTATGTCAATACATGATAATATGATATTGTCAATTAAAAACGTAGTCAAATGAAATATAGTGACAAAGGGTATATGCATTTTAAGTCAGAAAAGATCGGTTAACTTCTATTGTGGTAACATTCTTGTGCTTATTTTCAATGTTAAAACGTTTAATTAGTATATTTTGTGCAGCTAGTCCTATTACTGACTAAAAGGTATGATAAAACATTAAAACGTAGTGTTTGCTACTACCTTAAAAACTGACTCTGGCATGAATTATACTATGATATAGGTGGTCAGCGAATGCTAAGGGTGGTGAGCTGGAATCTCTAGGGTTTAAGGAGGGATATAGAGTGGATGTAGATATACCTGACAGAACATGGGCAGAAGCTCCAACCTGTCATGATATTCTCATATATAACACCGGACACTGGTGATATTTCATTCCTCCTACAAATATCATTACTCGCTCACTAATCTCTTGGTTTGGCGAATGTGATTCCAAGTGCCATATTTTGGTAAAATGGTTCAGTGCTTCTATGTGTATGTATTTGTCAGGTGGTGGGCTCCTTCCAAGTTTGATCCTGTAAAATCACCTATGCTTTTCCATGAAAATGGTCAGCCAATGCTACCACCTTTATCTCCTGATGTTGGGCTTGATCTAGTTTTAAGACGCATGGTAAGTATGTTTGGTTCTCTAGTGAAGTTCTTAGGATGCATCATATATTCATATTTTACTTAAAACAAGCTCGTGTGGCCTAGTTTGGCATGCCGATATTTTTTTTTATAGGAGCTAATGACAAGCTCCATTTGCTGTTATGACAATAATTGGCCAAAGGGTCTTGTAATATCGCTAAGTTATGGTAAAACTTAAGTATGCGATCGGATATAATAAAAAAACCGATGTAAGTGATGAGCTAGTAGAAGATGTTAACCTTGGTGAAATGTTGCTAGATCATGCTGTCACCAAGTAGTTGGGAGATTCAAGTAAATATAATCTTTCTAGGATTGAGACATTTGAGACGTAAGCATTGGACAGATAATTGCAAACAAATTCAAACATGATGTTAGACAAGGTTGTTTGTTATTGATGACACATTGTATCATTGATGATATATCATCGTGACTGTCAGTTGAACTTTTCATAAGAGCAATTACATTTATTTCTGATTGAGATGAAAGTTTATAATGCGTGGTTGCATGCCTACTCAGATTTGAATAGTGTTATTTAGTATATCTATGTTTACATGTAGATATCATATGTGGAAGAAAATGTGAGACCAGGGACAGTTCTATTTTTTCGCACTCAATCTCCTCGGCATTTTGAAGGTGGTGACTGGGATGAAGGTGGTTCCTGCTCACGTTTGCAGCCATTATCATCAGTGGAGGTAAAGTCTTATTATTTACTGATGTAGCTCAACAATGGTACTTTGTATCTTATGCAAATAAAACCATAGGGTTCACTTGTCTCTTTAGCATGCAAATATGCAACTGCAAAGTTCAAATATTGTCTTCATGCATCTCATTCAGGTTGAACAGTTCTTTTCTGTGCAATACAATGGAACGAATGTGGAAACACGTCTTGTGAATGAGCACATATATGAAGCCATTAAGGGTACTGTTTTTCGCTTACTGGATATAACACGTATGAGTGAGTTTAGAGCAGATGCCCATCCTTCTTCTGCTGGTGGAAAGAAACACGATGATTGCATGCACTGGTGCTTACCTGGGATTACAGATTCTTGGAATGATTTATTCATCGCATATTTAAGTAGCATCAAGGTACGAAACTGAATAGTACCATTGTAGTTGATGGCTTTCATTTAGAACTGAAATATCCTTCCTCAATAGATACTAACCTGTTGTACATTATTTAGTAGGATAAGTTAGATTCGCAGGATGGTTCTGTTATCAAACTATACTTTCATCTTGTATTATACCATCATTTTAATATTGTTATTTTTTATTTCAAGATTGCAACTGATTAGTTATGTGTAGAAGTGGCAATTCCTACCATCTATATGCTCATGGATCGTTTGTATTATATCTCAAATGGGTCACTGTCAGATCAATATATTTAGTTAAAAGGGGAGCGGGAATGGGTCAAATGGGTCGATCCTTTTGAAAATTTTCCTAGGTCTATTTATAATGCATACAACCTCCAAAATCCTTTTTAGTTGGAGATTTAGATGGTGAATGTAATTATCATAAATAACCAATCTAATTTCTTATATAATCTATCTTTGAAAAATTGACAAAGAAAGTGTTTGTGGGTCAAACAACCTGCCTTTTCGACTTTCCTACCATTAACACATAACCGACAATGCGACTGAAAATCAAAATTTCTTCCCATCATTGCTTATGTGTTAATTGTAGGAAAGTCTCCATCAAAGTGAAGGTTGAGAAAATAATTAGATTAAGCTAATAGAATGGTCTTTGTTAGAATTAGAAAACTTATAAAGCAGAAAGTTTGAATTTCAACATGATGTACAGTTTGTAATTAGATTCCAAACTTTTAAGATGAATTAATATGACCATCGTCGTGTAACCATTAAGAAATGAGATAAGAGAAAGTTGCATAAAAATGAGACAAGTCCCTTTCTGAGGAATTAGAACTTTATGGTGCAAAAGGCAATGCGTTCGGATGTGACAGTAATTGAGCCTCATGAAAAGTAAATATTAGACCAACAATATCAAAAAAGGATAGAGAACATCATCTACTTGTTAAGATTGTGAAGGTATACAAGAACACGATCTTAATATTCTTGTCCATGAATTCAATGGTCAAATCCCTATTTCATGGACAATTTTAGCAGTTGTTGCTGAGACATTATTATTACTTGAAATAGTCTAACGCGATAACAACATCACAAGAAACATAATAAACTACAGATATATATATATATATATAGATATTCTTTGATGGAATCAATACTTTGAAAGATAACATTCTTTTGGGAGTTTGTTTTGAAATCTCTTATTATCCTGGCAATAATCGTAAATAAGGTGATATTTCCTGACCCATTTGAACAATCTCCTCTGCTTCCAAGTTAAAGAACTTAACTCCTCTTTGTTCCACCAGTTGCTTGAGCTATCTGCTCTGCAACTCCTTGCATTTCCCTTCCATACACATGCGTCAATTGTATAATTTGCAAATGATGCAATGAACGGGCCTTTTGACCAGTCAACTTTGTCTTTCCCTCCACGTGTCGCCCAGCTGCTGCCATCCCATAGGCTCATCTTGATGCTCATAGGCTGCCATCTAGGGTAGGCCACTCCCTTGTCTGCATGGTTCCTATATGTTCTTATTGGAATAAAATCCACCATAAACCTGTTCATGAATCTTTCATTTAGCTACACAATCAATGGAGGTGCAAAATATGTTCATGTCAAAAAAGCTACTTTTTTTGTTTTTCTTTTTGGTGTTGGTTGAGATGGGTCGTGTTGGTTTGTGTTGACTCGCAGCACTATATAAAGATTTAATAATTTAAGTATCTGAATAACATGAGGAGGTTTGGTTTTTATGAGAAGTAATTTCATGAAATTTGTCTCAAAAAATTCTTACACAATTTGGTGAAGATTCCATAAAATCGAGTAAGTATGAAAATCCTTGGTGGGGTCAAACCACAAGTTGATCCTCTCTTCTCTGTTGTCATAACCGTCAGTGAATATGTTTGTTTGTAGAATGTATGGCTCGTCAGGAACGTTTCCTAGGAACTCAAAGTCTATTTCATCTCGATTAGGTTGGTCAGACGTAAACTGCATGGTGATAAAAACACTTCACATAAGCACTTGTTTCATTTATTGACAATTAGAGGTGGCAAACGTGCGAGTTGGACGTAAAACCTTATGCAGGTAAAGATGGGTCCAACTAGTCGGGTTTGATTGAGGAAAAACACTTTTTGTCTGATCTAGCGTGTCCGACGAATATGATTATATAAATTTATATTGTTTCCATAATATTGTAAAATTTCAGACTAAACGATTTAGGAGGTTATGCTTAGAAAAACTCTTTGGGTGGCTTTCAACCCCGCCAATCCATTCTTAAATCTATTTTTGTTGGTTTACCCAAAAAGATAAAATGAACTAGCATGCTCATAAGTAAACAGGTCGAGATTGCCACCTCTAGGGACAAATGAACCTCTTTTGGCTTACATAAAACGCCAAGACTGTGCCTGCCGAGTGACCAGGGACCAACTTGATTGGCATGTCAATTTGACCAAACAAAAACATGTCATTAGAAGCAAAAGCAGAACCTGAAAACATTTTTCGAGTTAGTTCCCATTACTCAATGCCCAGATGAAAAGTGTTTTTTTACCAGATTCTTGATCGAGCTTCAAGCTTCTTGATCGACCATCAGCGGAAGTGTTGACATGGCTAGGTGACCAAATTACAGAGAAGTCTTTATTGAAATCTCCAGTTGAAACTAGCGAAGCGAATGAAGTTTCTAAGAGAAAAATCCCACAAAGGAAAATGGATTTGAAGAAGCTGCTCATGGCCTTTTTATGTTTAACTTGTGTTACAAAAGATTATGAGTATGTTGCATGTAACGATATATATATATATATACTATTGTATGCCTTGTGAAGGTACTATTAAAACTATTAATATATAAATCTATGTACAAGAATATCTTTACATGAAAGCAAGGGTTTATATATCAAATTACACCAAGAGTATATAGTGATTTTACTTTATACTGACAGTATATATAAGCTGTTTATACAAATTGGGCATAAGAGTCATGTTTGGGTCAAATAAGGGAACTTTTATTCTAGTTCAAATGCATACACTAACAACTTTAACGGCCATTAAGTTATGTAGATTTTTGTTTTTAAATATAGACCAGTCCTGTTATGATGATTTGTATTTTGGTATGAAAACTTTTGCACTTTATTCTGAAGTTGCAGATATTGAACTTTAGAATAATATTATCATAAACCTTTTTAGGTTCAACATGGCTTTTTGTTGACATTTCATGGAAAAAGAAAGCTTGTAGGGAAAGGGATAACATCAAGTTTCTCTCTTATTAGGTTTTCTATAGATGACTTGATCACCGATTACAATTTATGCTTTTCCTCTTCTATAGTGTTTTCAAAAATGAATTTGTTAACATCAAACTTGTTATATTCATTACGAATAACAATTATTCATTTATTTATTTATTTATCTTTGTCGTTGTTGTTTTCAAATTATTTAGATTTTTCACAAGCTAAACGCTTCTATCGTTTAAGAGAGAATTTTAGAGATCTAATAGCAGTCCGAGCATATTTTATATCTTTGAAACCCACAAACAATCTATCAAAAATAGTAGATATATTTGAATTTGTCTTATAATTTTGTTGTGTTTAATTAATCTGACTTTTTTAAGTAGCAATTATCGCTAATGAATTGTCTCAAACGGACACTATAATGTAATGGGAATGTTAAACTAGGTTAGAGGACTAGTACCACTTTTACAAAAGTCAAATTACTCACTTGTATGAGGGTTGTTGTTCACTTTCATGCTTGCAATTGATTGTTAAACATAACAAGAAATAAAGTCCTAACTATAATAAATGGAGCTCATTTAATTTAACCAATCGTGGTCATGCTTAGAGAATTGTCACATACCTTTATAGTTTCTTAGGTCCATGTTACCACATTCGTCTTATCATTTTCGCTCTGTTAAATAATTCGTCTGCATACCTACACGGCTACACATTTTAGCTAATTAGCCCAACCCACTAATCTCTTACATAGCCCAATATTGTTTAGCCCAACCAACTGATCTCTTACATAACCCAATCTTGTTTAGCCCAAGGCAAGGATCTCTTAGATAGCCCAATCATGTTTGCATGTTCTTTTTTAACCCAGGAGATGTGAAACAATAACAACTTTATAGAGTTCACTTCAAGTAAAGAGATTATAAATCGATATTTTGATATTATAGACTCAGATAAAATCTTACTTAGATAATTTATAAAATGATTACCAAAAGAAAATTAATAATAACTAAATAATAAAAACTTAGATTCAATGAACATACAAGTTGTTGTGGAATGTAGGCAGTGTGTGTACAAAGTTAGGTGTTGGTACTGTGTGCCAGTGCACAAAGAAAATTCTGGAAACTAGCCAATAAATTATATTTAATTGTCTTTGACATTTAATCCTAACTAAGAATTAATTTAATTTAATTTAATTAATTGCCGGCTAGTTTCTATAATACATGTTTCACTATTTAACGAACAAATACAGGCATCTTAACAAGGCTGTACATTCACACAAAAGACAAGTAGTATCCACCAAAAGTCGTGAAAGTTTACTACAACTCTTAATATTCAATTGTTTGAAAGACTAATATAAATACAATTGAAAGACTAATATAAATACAACTGTTAATGATGGTTGTAAAGAACAATGAAATTAAGTGTAATTGTCAATTAATTACTTTCAAATGTTAAATGCATTGATGCTTGCTTTTTAACTTGAGAAAATTGGAAATTAAAAAAATAGTTGTCCATTTGATGAGCACTTTAATAAGGTTGATGGTGATAGGATGAACCCCACAAATCATAATGTATTGCCTAATAATAAGTCCAAGAAACTCCAACCAAGCTATGCTCTGTCTTCCATTCATATGCCCTCCATCTCATTCATAAACACTTAAAAGATAAGTATAAATTAATATATAAAATTATCTTCTTTTATTTGTATATATGTCTATGTATATGTATATACATGTATGTGTACTGTTTATTTAGAACACTAAATCGAATTTATCAATATCATCTAATGGTTATCAAGTTTCGTTTTAAAATGTGACTTTAGAATATACATCAAAAAGATGTTTAACCACCTAAACTTCTATGTTAATCGTCCGTAAATGTATCAAATTTGTTACGAAATCTTTCTAGTGGGGGAGTTTCAAAAAATTGTTCACGTGTTATTGATTGTGACCATTGGCAGTGCGTGCCTTGGTGATGTTTTTGGTGGTGTGTTGTAACATATGATATCGAGTGTTATGAAAAAATGTGGTTGAAGTTGTAGATAGTGGTGACCCCGAAGTTGGTTGTGAAGTAGAAATAATAGGGATGGTGATTGAGATAGTAGTTGTGGTCATTTTATCATAAAATTTGGTATCGCCGAAAAATATGAATGAAGTTAGAGATGATGGTGCCATCATAAATGGTTGTGAAATAGAGATAATAGGAATGTTGATAAAAATAGTGATTGCGGTGGTATTACAAAAATGTGAATGAAGTTAAGAGTCAGATGAATAGCCCTCTTCAAGTGTGAATTGAGTTAGATGCTTGTTCTACAAAACAACACATCATCTTTACAATTGTCCCAAAAGAATGTTTTTTAGGTGTTAATGTGTTGTATTACAAATGATGTTCACTCCACCTTAGTTTCAAATGATGTTTTTTTTTTTTATAATATTCAAAACCAAAGTAATTTATACATTACAACAAACAACTTCAAAATCATGAATTCAATAATCAAACCATCTAAAATTGGTTTCTTCAAAAACATCTGTACAAACAATAATCTCCCAAAAAGATCATCACACAGGGAAAGAAAAAAAACAACTGTGAATTCGACTGTACACTCTCTGCTTCCAGAACATTCAAAAACGGCACAAAAACAAAAATTGATACAAAAAAAAATCAAACAACTATTCGCCGTCATGCCTCAACTCCTTTCGGAGTTTCCTAGAGAACGGCTGGCAAGCATCCACACTCAAATCCATGGCCGCCGCCAATGCCACAAACGCAGCTGCATCTTCCGTGCAAGTCACGTGCTGAACCCCAACTTCAACCTCCTGTTTACTACACTTCCCTCCCCCAGCAACCGATGATGACATCACAAAACCTTGATACATCAAATGCGCCCATGACCCGAGTTCAAACTCCGAACCCGACCCGGTTCCAGACCCAAAACTACCGTTCGGTGTAGACATCGGTGAACTCCCGCTGTTGCTCATATCAATAGTAAACTTACCACCCGTTTTCAAACTTATACTCGAGTTCGATAACGTTACCGGATCGAGCCCACTCACTGTTGCGTCAGGTAAAAGCTCGAACCGGTAACCGATGGAGTCTTTATTTTTAGACTCTCTCCAGGCCTCTAAACGGCCCCACGGTTTCCAGGTGCTATCGCCCGGTCTTAAAATGAGCCAAGCACCTGGGTTCGATGCGCTGACACTGTTTGTCCCGTTTGACGGAACAAATGGTGTCACCATTGACGCCATAGCAACTGGCGACCCGGATAAATCATGGATTGTAATTGACCATCCTTTTCGCTCGTTCACCGGTCTTTCTTTATCGCCTCGTATTGAGCCTAACCAGCTTTTCGATTCGTTTGATTCCGATAGCGATGACCTATAAAAAACAATCAAACACATCATTAGGTTTAGTGACTAAAATTGGTTCAGGCATTTCATCAAACACTTTGAGTATATCGACTAAACATGGTTATTGAAAAACAGGACTTACTCAGATCTCAAATTATGTTCTCTGTTATTTCTGAAACTGAATTTGCAAGTGAAAACAGCTTGACGAACATTCCCATTGACTTGAAATACTTGTGGGCTACACTCGGGTTCACCATCAAACTCAAATACAAATCTCGGGTCACGTTCGACCCGAATACTCAAATGCAACATAATCGAACTTTTCGAACCACGGTCACCAATCCCCACCCACCCGTTTCGTACGACCACAGACCCCCTCTCGTTCACCTCAGAATCCAAACCCACCGTCACAACTCCCAAAAGCTTACCCGACCCGAATCCACAAACCGGTTTACTCTTGACCCGACCCGAATAAACCTCAACTTTCAACACGCTATTAGATTTATCAAACTCCGACTTCTTCAAATTAAAACCCGCTTGAACTTGATCGTTCACTTGATTTACATCACCATCGGTAACTGAATTGATTTCTGCAATTTGCGTAGGGTAGTTCTTTAGCTTGATTTTGCAGTAATTGGCAATTGCCGGAGTACTTCCGGCGCTGGCTCCGGTGGACTTTAAACCTAAACTTCCGACGAGTATTCGCACATAAGGACACGGATCCATTGCGTCCTGGAAGATTAGAGCAATTTTGAAAACCTAATTTGGGAATTGTTAAAGCGTGAGTGCATATATATTATATTATTACATTTATTTTAAAGTGCAGAAGGATTTTAATACAGAGAAATAATGAGCAAGACAGAGAGATTACAGGCTGGAAATATTTTCCAGAGATGTAATCATAAAGAACAGATTAGATGTAGTACCATGACTTGTACTTGGTGGATAAAAAGTTGTATGTTAATCTGGTTTGTGGGGTTATTAGTTATGTGTGATGGTGTAGTGCGTGCGGGAATGAGCTGGGGGCACGTATGCTGAATAAGATGCCAGCTATTTTAATGTATCTTTTGGTGTAAATAAGTACCTGAATTATAGAGATATTATAATAATGGTCCTTAAGTTATGTTAGTTTGCTCATTTGGGTTCCTTTAAGTTTTGACCTTGTTAATTCTATTGGAGTAATTGACATGTGACAAATGACAATAGTGATAGAGGTTAAGATACTGTTGGCTTGTGTCCTTGATTTTGGCCGAACATGAGTACGTATTTACTTGAAAATGTGTATAACGAATTTAACTAGATTAGTTAACGCATGTGTTTTATACGTGAGACCGGCTTATAAGTTACAACAGAAATATATATACTTTTGTACTACTTGATAAAAAGAAATCAATATGATTATTCAAAAATTGTGGATGATTTATAATACACTGTTTTTATGAAAAGTGAAAGAAAATAATCTCGATTTGAATTGCGTATCAGATCTAGTATGCAAACTTTAAAAATAATGCAAGTTTATGTTACCTATTTTTTGTTTTTATCAAAATAAGGACCGATGTAATCCACTTTTGTAAAAAACACATCATATAGAGCGTGTTTATTAAAACGAATTTATAGTTAGAGTTGTAATTTTATAGATGGCGCTTATATTTAGGTTATGTTTGGCATCTAACTTTTAGGAGTTTTAGTTATTACTTTTTGAACAAAATTTTCTTTAAAAAATAAGAGTCTTATTTGTTATGTACAAGTTGTAGCTTTAGAATTTATTGAAAAGTTCAACATTTCAAAGTTATTGAAAATAACTTTCCGAAAAGCTCAAAACATAAAGCTAAAACTTACAGCCTACAACTACTTTATCAAACAGACTCCTAGAGCTAAATTATAAAGCTTGTATTTTCTCTTATAAAATTATTTGTCAAAGTAGTTGAAGCTGAAATTTAAAATGTAAATTTACATGAAATGATAAAAAAAGGTATAACCAAATACATGTATAAAACATTTAGTACGAGGTATATGCGTAATTTTAATTATTTATAAGTTCTACTTTTTAAAAAAAGAAAATTACATTTTCTTATTTTTTATGAGCTTATTTTTTTTCTAATAAACTCTAATATTTTTATTTATCAAATAGCGCTTTCAATTAAACTTATTAATAAGCTTGAACTTACATAAGCTATGTTATCAAATACACTCATAAATTTAATAACAAAACATAATATTGTTTATTCAGTTTGATCATACAACCGAAAGTTAAATAAACAAAGTTTTCATGTATTTCTTTATGCTCAAAGACATATCGCCGCTTTTGAACTTAATAATTTTGAGCCAAATTGAGAAATACATCATATGATTATCATGATCACCTATATATAGTTGGTAGCTATATATCCTTCTAACTTTCCTTACCATTAGTAAAGTCACATGTTATGTATGTCATTTTAATTCTATAGGTTTTCCTCTAGTTATAATAGAACTAAAGAAGCAAAAATAATAATATTAATTATAAATAAATATATAAATACACATTTATGTACGTACATATCCTTATTCACAAATTTGGACTAGAACCAAGGTTCATCCTATGTATCACGTCTAAAATCTTCATTTGAAACCAAAAGGATATCTTTTTCAAAACATATTTGATAGTTGGAGTAGGTATAATTCATGATGTGAGTTTAGGTTTTCCCCCTTAAATATCATTGCTATTTTCGTACCTCCTTTCGTTGACTTCGATCTCGATTTTACTATATTCAAGTTTACGACGAAGAAAGACTCAAATTTACTTTACTATCGTTTAATCGCTGACCAAAATCAATTTGCCTTTTAAGTCTTCTAGTCTTTTGCGTTCGTATTGAAAATAAAAAGGAAGTGTTATAATCAACATTTCGCCTAATGTATGTTCGTCTAGAAACCATTTTCTTTATTTGGCCGGCTACGGTTTTTCCTTCAACTCTTTAGGTGTTTTTCTTCGAAAGTATTATATGTTTGTGCTTAAGAAGATGTTGAAATGCAGAACATGTCGGTTACATTAATTCTTGTCTTAATTTCTTCTGATTAACCCATAAATGGGAACGAGTGATTTAAAGGAGAGCAATGACTGATTAATGCATAATTGGGAGGAAATGGGAATGACTGGTAGTGGTTGCGAGCCACGTGAGAATTAACAAACAATAGAAAACAACGATAAATAAATTTAATAAAAATATGATGCCTCCCAAATAGACATATATATGACTCCGTAAAAAACATAAACAACTCTTAAACATTGTCACATAAGACATGTGAAAATGACCTATAGAGAATGTGTACACGAGAGTAAACCCATTTTGAATAATAAATATTAGTCAGATAGATATTGTTCGATTACTATTAATTGATAACATTAACTTTAGTTAACTTTGATTAATATTGATGATGATGAATATTAACAATTTATTAAAGTAATATTCGTCAATTAATGATATGATTTGAAAATGAAATTCATCTGTAAAAATATATTATTTATAACATCGATTTTGATTAATATTTACTGGTAAAAATAATTTTACCATTTTATTCTGGATCATGTCCTTATATATATATATATATAAGATTCAGTTTCAATGAGAACATGTTAAAAAAAGAATGACGAGAACAAATCCTATTAACATTTTTATTTAACTTTTATTGTGAATCATTATTTTATTTTTGTTCACAAAAAATTGAAGAAATGAAGTTTTCTTTTCATTTTATGTCCACATTGGTTAACCTTAGTTTTTTTCTGTTCACATCATCTTTTTAAATGGTGAATTTATATTTTTAAGGTTTATAGTTTATGATAATTTGTGTGAACTAATAAAAAAACATTCACCATTTCAAACATGTTATTAACCAAAAATAAATAAAACTTCACCATGTAAAAATTTGTGTGAACCAAAAACATAAAGTTTCACCCCTTTATAAATTATTGTGAAGATTATATCTGAAGTTCACTTTATTTATAAAAATGTCATCGTTAAAATCATTTATTTTGGGCCAAAATATATTTTCACAATTCTTTTTAATATTGTGTTCTTTCAAGATACTATGCTCGTGTGTGTATATATATATATATATATATGGGGCTGATCTGCAGGGAATGTGTAATTTTGAGGGAAGGGAGGAAGCAAATATGGGTCGTCTGTTAATATTCATTACGGTGTATGTTAATTAACATTCATCATGACCAAATTAACATTCACCGTGATGAATGTTAACGGACGGTCCAAACTTATTTCCCCATTTCCTACAAGATTACTCATTTTTTTTGGATTATTCCTATATATATATACTAGATTTAAAGTGTGCGATGTACGACAATTTAAGTTAAGCAATTTTGATATTTACAATTTTGATAGGTTTAATAGTTTAATATTATTTTTTAATTAGTGTTTGAGTAGGATTCATATATTTTTTAATTAATTATTATTATATTTAAATATTATGTAACTCTATTTAAATTTATTTTTTAGTTAATCTTTTAAATTTAAATAATTATTTAATTTTAAATTATGAGAGACCGTTATGTGTCATTTTATTTATATGATAAAATATAAAGTAATCTTTTATCTTAATTATATATAAACCATCTCCATTTATTTTCTTAAAATTAGACTCAACAATGGTTAATGTCCAAATTACCCTTAAAAATCATCAATAACTTTTCAAATGAACCACTAATTTATAAGTTGCAACCCTTAAATTTTAAACTTTACATATCTTTAAATTAAACTTTTAACAATATAATGTAAACAATAATATATGTAATATTAAATTGACTATTTTTATTCCCGCAGCTATGTACGGGTACATTGATAATTCTTATTTAATATATATATAGATAGATAGATATAGATATAGTGATTTGGCAATAAGACGGTCAAGAGCTGGGCAGTGGAAAATGGAAAATGGAGATTGGATAAAGATTGGAGATTCGTCTCTTGATGGTGGCGCCAGAAGGGATCAAATAAACCATGGGCTTGCCTGCCCCCACCACCCCCTAACATTTAATTGTCTTATTATTATCCATCATTTTTTTATTACTATTATAACCTTAATAATTTTAGTTCACATATCTTTGACACTTATTGATTTCGTATTCTATACCTCATAACTACACACCATCGTCGACGGTTTTCTATATAGTCCTCTTAAAATTTGAAAGTGACATTTTGAGTCCTCTCAAGTTTATTAATGGTCTTCTCAACCCTTTCTATTTTTCTAATGACAGGTTGATATGGTTAATTAAATGACTAAACACACACGAATAGATTTTGTGTAGACTTAACGATGCTATCCGACCTTATAGAAAATCGATTTATATATCTCTTAATGAGTTGATGTTAGGAGATTCCATAGATGGTGGTTTATGTCAGGAGTATAGGTCAAACCACATACACAGTAAATACAATTATAATCACATAATCAACAAACTGATACGGTTAAACTATAATTCAATTAAGAAACGTAGTTTAATCAAAATATTAATAAACGATAGGAACTCTAATTAAGTAGAATAGAATTCAAAATCGATCATTACTTGATTAAGTTTCGTGGTTGAGTAAATTGATTACAGAGAAAATGAACTGCAAATTCTAAGCTAAGAAACGAAACGACAAAATCTTTTGATGTTTTTTTACATTTGTTTGTGTAAACTAACTTTCTTGCATAGAACCATAAAACAACTTTAACAACTATCACGTGCAACGCGTGTGACTTCTCTAATTTCGTTACACAAACAAATGTAAAAACATTGCATAAACGTAAATCAAACATCAAAAGAAAGTAAAAACACTGCATAAACGTAAATCGATACGAGAATACAGTGTGCGTGGTTATACCGAATCAACATCGTTGCTTACTCCATGGCCAAATAGAAAGACTATTGTATTAAATTCCTAGTCTAGGGTTTATATATGATATGATTACATTATATAGAGTAGAGGATAAAAGAAAACTAAAAGAAATTCGGTTTTGAATGACTGAGATGATCCCCCACGATCATCAAAAATGCGTCACCGAAAATGAGATCCCTCCAGATCAAAATTGTTCCCCACAGATTTAATCCCTTGTTGGAACCTTGTTGCTAGGTCCCACTTGACACTTGTTCATCCCGTCGGGATCTCGAGTTTTCTAGCAAAACGCGTCAATTGTTGCTAGAATCTTCACTTTAACAGTGTATTGGTGACAACGATTAATCGTGAACCAGCTTTGGAATATAGATATTTTCTCACTCAAGATCGAAACAAAGATAGATCATTAGAAGTATCCCAAAAATCGAATTCAGTAACACATCCAACAATTAAATCAATTACAGAGAAAACAATGAGAATCGACATGATGTAGCTAGAGTTGTCTGTTAATCATAGCGAATGCGCTAGTAAACTACAATATACTATTCTAGCTAGAATTTCAGTGCCTGATTATGTACGCTCTACAATGAGGACATAACAAGTATATGCACAATGAGTCATTCTATCATATGAATAAGTTCATCTAGGAAATGTTGTATTTCCTTACAATGATGTCACATATATAATCAATAACAATATATGAATGGTTTTGCAAGTAAAATAAAATAAAAATTTTACTGGATTTTATTTTCTTCTGAAGTTGAAACTATTAAATAAATACTCAATATATGTATCCATTCATTTCATATACTATTTATAAATAAAAGAACTTTTTGATCTCCTAGAGTATCACATGGCTAGGTTATTAAGGATCTTGTACCATCACTTGATGTTCATTTGATATGATGAATGTTGTTATTAGTCGTTATAATGTAATAATATACTCCTTTCATTTTCAGTAGTATATACATTTCACTTGCAAACCTAAAAGCAAAGATGCATAAAAACTGATGGATTTGGTGGAAAGCTATTCCAACCCAAAATGGTGTAACATATATGGTAAAATATATATATGTTGTCATTACACCATATATATTTCTGTATAAGCTAGTTCGAATTATAAAAGGTGTTTCCATTTAAGCTATTTTGAGCCCGGCAATGCCATCATCTTGATTAACATCTAGATTAGCCTAACCGATGGCGATTGGCCTCGTCTCGTTGCAACCTTTTCCTTTCTATGTGCTACCTTTATTTTTCGAAACTCTGTCAATTATTTGTTTGTTTCTTTCGGTTTATCGTGTTTAGTAATAGTTTTTGTTTGATGTGCTTGGATTAAACTAGATAAGTATAAGTAAGTAGTCGTAATTGACTATCATCGCATGCAAGTTTTTTTTTTTTTTAATAACTTTCAAATAATGCATGACATGTTATTAATTTGAGTATTAAGAAAAGATGTAGCTGAATGATGCAACGCCTTTGATTTGTGTCTAAAGCAGTATTAAATATTTGTGTAAATTTTACTTTTTGCTAAACTATATCTTCCTAAAAATAACATTTTTACCTTTTTCCTCAAAGTAGGTCTTTGTACATCACATGTCTGATGTCTCACTATCATTCAAATTTTGTGTAATATCCATTCTGTGCTAATAAAAATAGATCATTAACTTATGCAAAAATACTACTCAAGTACTTGGTAATTGCAAATTAAGAAAATAAATGAGTTGGAAAAATAATTATTTGTAATGATTATTAATGAGCAAAGAAAAACATTACAAGTTTTTAAAAAACCAAAATCATATACTTTGTGAAAAAACTAAAATAAATGAATCATAAAAAAATCATAATGTAAAGTAGAAGAAGGCCAGCCTTATTTTAGGGCTTATCATTATGGCTAGAAATTGGGCTTGCCCTAGTATAGACATGCCCCCACAACAATAACTAGTTAACTAGTTTTAGACTTTTAGTACTACAATAAATTACAACTTTTCCTCAAATGTAATTTTTACAACACATGCACCTGTTTTCACTTATAATGGACAATTGATGTAAGTGGACCATTTATCAGTAAAGTTGTTGTCATTAAAGAATTTAAATGTTCACTTTGGGTTGAATGTATAGAATAGAACTTGTTCCTTCATTTTAGGCTATAAACTCCTTAACATATATTATATCATATTTTATATTAGTCTAAGTGACATTACACACTTCAAATATATTTCAAAACTTCAGGGTGCAACATAAGAATACTGGATACAAATTTAACTATCAATCTGTATTCAACATCCCAAATGAACTCGATTTCTACCAAATTTTGTACTATGGTTCATATGAAACCTTATACGAAATCATAAATAACTAGTCAAGTTACTTCATTTCAAAAATAATTATATCCAAGAGTAGCACATTTTTATTTCTAAGGTAAACGGATCTCACTTTAAATAATGTGAAAATGGGTGTTGCCATCACTATATTACCATGAAATATAAGTTTACAAATGACGCTGGTTTGTAAAAGGTGTGAGTTTTCAAAACAGAGATCAAAACGTCTTACTTCTAATGAAGGCGATAAGAAAGGTCTCGTAGTTGTTGAGGATCAACCTCTGAAGGTGAACGAGTAAGAGCACATTGTGCTGTTGTTGTTTTTGGGAACGCTATCACATCCCTTATCGAGCTGCTACCACTCAGTAGCATCACCAATCGATCCAACCCAAACGCAATTCCTCCTGGAAAAACAGTTGAAGTTTGTTCAATTCAAAATTCCCCAAAAAAACAAAGAATAATTGTACCAAAAAGAATAACGAGTTTAAGATGTGATGCAACAATATGACTCTCAAAGTCAACCGTGCTGAACTTCAGATTCGAAATCGACAAATAATCTGCAGCACCACTGACCTATAGTTTGATCAACTATTGAGAAGTAAATTTTGTTATGTTATCAGTATACTTTCTTGAAGACACGAAAAGTTTCAGATTAATTCTTAACGTTAAAAAATAGTCCTTTTGGCCTTAAAGTAAAGTGGTGGGAATTTCTTACCATGTGGAGGAGCACCCATGTCAAGCGCCTCTAGAAGATATCCGAACTTTGCTTCTGCCTGCATGTATATATAGCAACTGGTAAGAAGCTGTCCAAATGGAGCCTTTTGACTGATCAGTATTTTGTTTACACGAGGTTCAACCAATGACCCATTATTAGTCGTATATCCTCACCTGCTCAAGGGAAATGCCAACGATCTCTAGAACTTTTTGTTGGACATCACGCCTGTATATTCTCAAACTTCCTCCACCAATCTAGAAACAGCAATCAAACCAAGTAAAAAACAAAACTTTCCAAATATAAAAAGCCAGCAATTCGTTGTGTGAGTCTCACACAGATGTTGCTACAACAAATAATTATGACAATACTATAGAAAAATACCTCAACACCATTGTACACCATGTCATAAGCCAAGGCACGAGCAGAAGCAATATCATTCATGTCTTCAGAGTTCGGGGCAGTAAATGGGTGATGAAGTGCCTGCAAACGTTACGTATTTATGTTTCATAAGTTTTTAACTAATTAATTTTGTTATATTTATAACATTTAAATACTAGTTGAGCATTGTAGTACAAACCTCAAGCCTCTGTTCATTATCATTCCATTCAAACATCGGGAAATCCGTTACCCACAAGATAGAATGCTTGGACTGCGCATTACACAAAATAACATTTTAGCATAATATGCACACACGTTACTATGTAGATAAGTGGGTCAATTATTGCATTAAGAACTTACATGGTCAACCAAGCCTAACATATTGGCTACGTACATCCTGAGACGGTCTAAGGTTTTGTTAACAGATGCATTCGGACCCACCGCAAACAATATAAGATCACCAGGTTCTGCCTCACATCTTTTCAAAAACAATTCTTTTTTTGTGGGATCCAAACTTGATGTTAGTGCAGGAACCCCTTCGAGTTGACCTACAAGGAGAATATTTTGACTATAAAAACCAAAATATCCATGAATCCTATTCGTATCCAAAGATATCCGACATCCAACGTAGAAATCCTTTTTATACGATAATAATATCACTCCTCTAAGGTATTAAACAACAATTAAAATAAAATGTGATTCAATAACTTGCACGTAAGTAATGTTTCTGACAGTTAACCAGCAACTATATACACCGCACATTATAGAATATCAATAAACTTACTATATTATTCACATATAATACAATGTTACAGCAATAAGACAGTTTTTATAATCATATTTTACATATTAATTAATTATGAAAGTTAAATATAGGCAATGAAACTCTCTGTCGCACCAACCCACCAATTTTGACCTGCAGTAAATATATTACCTATTTGACCAAAAAAATTTGACCCATTACCCAACCCACTTTCTCTGAGCATATAAATTTAAATACTATACCATCTTCCATGATCTTCAAAAATGGCAAACCCTTTGCCCCAGATTTGATTGCTTCACTGACAATTTCACCTTTCTTCAGAGCAGTGTTGGAAAAAGCTTTGGCTCCTGAAGGCACACGTAAAACTTTGATAATTCCACCACCACTTACGGCATCCGTGAAAACTTTGAATGAAGAATCTGAGAAAATATCAGATACCTGCAATTACAATATTAGCGAGAGAAGGGGCTACATAAATTTTCCTATACAACAAAGATTAAAATAAGTTTTGCACTGTGAACATAGATATTTACATCTTTGAGTTCAAGATCAAAGCGGGTATCTGGCCTGTCTGAACCATAACGACTCATTGCTTCGGCATAAGTAAGCCTTGGGAAAGGATTTGGTAGCTCAACACCTTTGATATCTAGAAAAACCTGAAACATGCAAACAATTCATGCCTTGAAATCATAATAATAATCAGGTCTCAAAGGGTCAAATGAAGTGTTCAGAATCAAAGAAGAATCCAGCCTAATTTAGCGTAAAAATTGAAAACAAAGAGAAAGGTTTAGAATCAAAACCCTTCTTCTTTCATTGCATAAAAAGTGTTTCTAACCTTTCTAATCAAATCTTCATTGAGGCTTAACATGTCCTCAAGAGGGGTGAAAGCCAATTCCATATCCAATTGCGTGAATTCTGGCTGTCTATCAGCTCTTAGATCTTCATCCCTAAAACATCTGCAACAAAACAATCCTGAATTAGTTGAACTGTCACAAAGAAGTGAAGTATAGGCACTGTCAATAAAATAAACCATAAACCATAATTATTAAGAAAAATATATAAAAGGGGACCTTGCTATTTGATAGTATTTGTCAAAACCAGAGACCATAAGCATTTGCTTGAATAGCTGTGGACTTTGGGGCAAAGCATAGAATGTTCCTGGCTTCAGAAGTTGAACTAGTGTGAATTAAATAGAACTACCATAGCATTCTGAATAATACCAGACATCAGTAAGATATATAAACAAATAGGAGTGAGAAACCAAATCGAGCTTTTAGAGGTCAAGTTAGTGATTTTCAAAGAGAACTAGAGTGTTTGACATTTCAACTTTGACTAAACCTCTAAAGCATTTCAACTAGAGTGTTTGACATTCTTGTGTTCCTAATTAAAAAGGAAAAGGCAAATATTGTGTATAGCTTTTGGTGTATGTATGTGATTCTGTATGAAGTTTTTCTAGAAATACATATGGATGAATCTTCACAACTTCCAACTCAACAAACTCCTTTCTCACAAAGCCGTTTAATTCAAACGCAGTGATGGGTTCTTCATAGTTCAACCAAAAATTCATGTTGGTGTTTATGTATGTGCACTTTAGATATGAATGAAAATATAAGATAAACCAGACTTCAGATCAGGTCACACCATATGCAAAACTAGCTAAGAGAAGAGTATAAAGAATGTTGAAAGAAATGTAATACCTGAACTCTTGATGGAACCAAATAATCCCGAGCACCTTCAGGAGTCGACCTAGAGAGTATTGGAGTCTCAATCTACCTTACACCCGTGAAAATTTCAGGATCAAAACAAAGCAGGGATAATTATTTATTAAAGAAACTAAAAGTTTCACATTTGAAAATTTCAGACCAGTTTCAAGAAAGTACCTCCACAAAACCATGCACATCTTCTAAATACCTTCGAATGAGCTTCACAACTTGATGTCGTAGCATTATGTTGGAATTCATTTGTGGTCGACGTAAATCAAGGCATCGGTATCTACAAATTCGATCTTAATACCTTTAACAAACAATAATCCCAAAAACTATAATCCATCTTTAAAGTGAACTCTTCATAAAATATTAACGGTAATGTCTATAAGTGGCAATTTCAGCCCATTTACCTGTGAATAGGGTGATTCAGGTTATGTTTCATAACATTCAATAAAATATATACTTAAAAAAGACAAAACAAAACAAGATAACACCCTAAGAAAACAACGAAGTGGGTCAACCAAGTCAAAAGTCCCCAGGGATATTTATAATGCATAAAACCTCGTAAAAATAATATTAGATTACTATTGAAAATATATAAGTATTAAGTTTCATAATCATATTTGGAACATTAAAAACGTTGGACAGAAATGTTTTGGGTCAACCCAAGCATTACCAAAAAATCTACCCGTTTTGACTCCCAACACTACCCACCCAATTTTCCACCTCTAGTAATGACAATAACAACGGCTGTTGAGTGTATGTAATGCGGAACTAGCAAAATAAGCATGCTTTCTACCACCTCCAAACAAAATATTAATGTGATTTACAGAAATCTATGCTTTTTACCTCAATCGAAGTTCCTCTTTGATAGAATCTTTGGCATCATCTGAACTGGTAACCAAGAATGGTAACTTAGTCTTCACAGAATTCAACACTTGAACTTGCTCTGCAGTGACCTGAAGTAGATTATTGATTACAACATGGAAATATACATCTCGGTTTTGAGACCCTAAATCACAAATGAGCCTACCTCTATCATGCCAGTCTTCATGTTTTTATTAATCGAATCACTTGGACGTAGCCGAACAACACCTTCTATAGAAACCACATACTCAAGTCTCAAGTCATTCACCATAGAATGAGCATCAGGGTATTCATTAGGAAGTGTCGTAACCTGATTTTAACCAATCCAACCATATTAACAAATTAATGTTAATGCGAATATGAAAATAGTATCACAAGATAACTTCACACAAGAGATATATAGAGCAAATGACTTACTTACGGAACCAAGTTTTAATCTTTTTACAAACAAATGCAACTAAAAGTTGATCTTTTGCCAGTTAATTGCAACCCTGCTACAACTAAAACATGCGAAAAAAATTCTCACCAAAAATGCAACTAAGATTTTTACCTTTTCAACTTACAAAAGATATCAAGTTTCAAACCTTTTTTGAATAAAATTGGTAAAAAGATTGAAACTTGCATATATAAATCACTTTCGCGTCAATAGAAACATATTTAAAACACAATCATTACATACAAATTAAAATCAAGAAAATTTATCAAATAAGCAAACCTGAACAATTCCAGAATGATCTCTAAGACTAATAAAAGTAAGCCCACCATGACCCCTATGAAGTGCAACCCACCCACAAAGTCTAACCCGTTTACCGACATCATTTTCACACAATTCACCACATAACCCATTTCTATTGACCCATTCAAGAGTAGTGGTTTCATGAATGGATCCGGGTACGGATTCTCGCCGTTCTTTGGCAGGATTACTGACAACAGGTTCAACTGTTGAAGCAGAAACTGAAGATAATGGTTTTGTTAAAAGGGGATTAAGGAATATGCGGTTAAGGGGAAATAGAGTCCGGGTTTGGGATGAAAGGTATCTGGATCGGATAGCTATGTCGGGTAATACCCGCAAAATAACGGACATGGTTCTTGTTTCTGCAGACGGGGATGGGGGAAAGGGCTGCTTATCTATTTAGAAGAGATGAAAGAGGGTTTTATAGGTTGTAAATTAATAACCGATTTTAAATGGTCCTTCCAGATTGTTATTAGGCAATAAAGGCCCAGAGTTTATTTAGGGTTTTTGATTGACTAGACGAGACTTGACAATTTATGTTGAGTTCAGGCTAACGTATTAACAGTTTCACAGTGCTCAAATTTTACTTGACTTGTTTAATTCTTTCAAAAAGTTTAACTTTTACCCATACACATCTCTAGGCGGGTTAGTTATTTCGACCCGATTATGACCTTAATTCGTTTACTTTCATATCATATTTTCTGTTGTATAAAGGATTAATTTTTGCTAATCATGATGAAAAATGATATGTGAGACCTTATACAAGTGCACTACTTTTGAAAAATGAGTTATTATGAATTACTTATAAAGTAAGCTTTAATTAATTAATAAACTGAAAAGTAGTAATCTAAGGTAGATTTAGTGTGCTCGTGACACTTTGGAATTAGGAAGTGATTTTATAGAGCACAAAAATAAGTACATCAGAATAAAGTACATCTGATGTTGTATCATATACATAAAATGATTTTATGATGAGTGCTTTATTTTGGATGGTGAACTTATCACTTATCTTCTAGATTTGACAAAAAAAATCCAGAACTTCTTGTTTACAATTTAATGGTATGGATCTAACTACCAGAGAATGACTTGCTCATCTGCACTTCACATAGAGTACACTTCAAATCTTATAAATTTCAGTTCAAAAGTAATAAATGAGTGCACAAAAAGAATATATAAGTTTTGAATATATAATTTAGAAGAATAAACTGAAGTAAAAATATAAAATATTTTATTTTTATTATAAAACAAAAATAAAATATTTACATATATACTAAAGGAAAATAGATAGTTGATTCACATTTTATCACGTACGAAAAATCTCACGTAACGGCCTCTCATAATTTAAATAAATAATTATTTAAGTTTAAAAGATAAACTAAAATAATAATAATTAATTAAAAAATTTATGAATCATACTCAAACACTAATTGAAAAATAATATTAAACTATTAAACCTATAACAATTGTGAATACAAAAATTGTTTAACTTAAATTGTCTTGCATCGCACGGTTTAAATCTAGTATATATATATATGGGAATGATCTAAATGGAAGCTTCAAATCTTGGGACATGAGTGAAACAAATCTTAGCCCTTAATTTTTATATAAAATAACACTTTTACCATTCATTTGTGATGAATGCTATAGGTTGGAGTAACATTCGTCACATATGAATATTAACAACATTGATTTATGATGAAATCAAGGGTTGAAATTTACTTCCCTCATTCCCTAATTTTTTTGTTTCCTCTTAATCCCCACCCTATATATATTATATATATCCATTCGAATAAAAAACAAAAGTTTATTTTCTATCTAGAGGAATAAAATAAAACCTTAACCGAAGACAAATTTCAACGGGTGATATTTTATATCGACAAGCAAACCAACCTCACCAAATCCAAACGGTGTTACTTGTATCCACGAAACATCAACCACATAATATATCCAACGCATACGGCGCACAACAGCATTCATCTACCCAACTTTCCTAACATACGCTATATTCACCGTTACGACATTGCTTCACTGCCACTTGCTTCATTCTCTCTCTACAAGTCAGACACTGATACAAATTTTAATCAGTTAAATTAAAATTCTCATATTTTCAAACCCTAGATAGATAAATGGCTTCAATTCAGATACTGAAGTCCGGTTTATATCCGTTTACAGCTTCACGATCATATTCGAACGAACGGTTAATTTGTTACGATAACAGACGAGTTCTCAAATTCAGGTCAAAATTATCGACTAACAAACGGTTTATCGTTTCGTGTAAAGCTCAGGATACTGATGATAATGAAAGCAAAGGTATATATGTATATGTTATGTTATATAGCTTTACTGTTGATATGGTGTGGAGATTAATTGAATTATTTGATTAAGAGGTGTAGTGATTGTAATTAATTTTGTTTTGGTGTGTAGTTGTGTTGGTTCTTGTATCATGTAATGAGTTTTTATTGGTTTGACTTAAGTATTGGACCTGGAAGATGTAAGAGGGTTTTTATGTGTTGTAAATGGTATATGTATGGTGTTTGGAAGTTTCATTAGCTTATACAAAAGCATCAGGAAGTTGAGTAATCTGATAAGAAGCATATTAATGAAGTAGTATTTTATGATATTCCTTGGTTATTCAGAGGGAGTAGAAGCACTTGGTTCAACTTGATAAAATGAATGAAAAATGTGTGGTTAACTTAATTTAATGCCCAATGCAGTCAGTATGCTGATGTACTAACTGTACTTTGTCGTTGATTTATCTACACCGGAGTAGGAGCTATTAATGTTGTGGGTGACTTACCAGTACATCATTGAGACATATATCCATATCTTCCTGCTCCATCTTGTTTCCGCCTTTATGAGTTGTTAAAACATGTTCAAACGTGTTATAAGAGTTTGGAATATTAAATCGAAATGTTATGGAGACATATACTGTCTAAAACCATAATGTTTAAGTATAGATAGGACCGCACCATATCAAAGTACTATATGTATTTTTATAGAAAGTGGTTATATGACGATATCTACTACGTATTATCTAAGGTATATACTAAATGAGCTCCACAAGGGGGAAGTTGAAAGCACGTTTGGTTATACCCCGGAATTTCCATTGTCATTCTGATAAGTTTTTACATTATTATTTCTTACCTGTCTCCTTTTTTGGAATTTTCCCATATCTATGACCCATTAATGGACTGGATCACCGTATGCCGATGGTTGTAATTATTGGGTTTTTTTATCTGCTCGTCTATATTTCAACTGGGTGTAATCTAAAGAATCCAATTTGGTTTTCTGATGAATTCACTGACTGCAGGTGAAGAACCTACAGAGTCTTTGTTCATGAAAGAACTAAAGAGGCGTGGCATGACTCCCACTTCATTATTAGAGGAAAGTTGGAGCACCTTGAAAGATGAGAATATTACATATAAGGAAGAAGACGGAGGTTTTACAAATAGAAATGCTGTATCAACTGATTATGAGAAAAGCCTATCTAATCAAAGGGAGCGATCTATGGCTTTAAACAGTGAAGGTCTTGAGGTTGAAAATGCTACCTTAGTGGGTTTTTTTTTCCTTATTTGGTTATATATGGATATGTTACTTACGTTTGTGATACGTATGTCAGGGTTTGATTCCACGTGCTAAAGTCTTGCTAACCCTTGGAGGAACATACTTCTTGGCATTTTGGCCATTGATCCTTGTAACGATTGCATCATTTTCTGCTGTTTACCTTGTAAGCTTTCTTGATCTGTATACTTCTACAAGTATTCCAAGAGCTTCCTAGTTTTAGTTTCTGATTTTTTGACTGATATGCGATGCTCAGTAGAGTATAGTCACTACTAACACTAAATTTTTTGATTTTGCAACCATAATATTATGATATGCTTTTGTATATGTGTTTTGTAACGGGTGGTTACAGATGTAGAGAATGAGGGTTTGGTAGAACTTGAAGGGATATATATATATATATTAGTTTGGATCTTTAATCGTTAGGATTTAAATGTTCAATCGTAAATGAAGAAAACAGGTAATAGGATTAGCACTTTGTTTCTCCACTTGTGAGTCATTTGATGCTTCACACTTCTACATGTTGAGTTCATTATTCAGATTTTGATGGTATCAAGAATCAACTGCCCTTTCATCCATATTTATATATAATGTAAGGTGGTTGATTAGTAAAATGTCTAAATGTTCTTCATGAAGAAAAATAAAAGAATCTTATAGACCCAAATCAGCGTTACTAACTGATGATAACAGTAGGCAAATATGTAACTGATGATAATAGAACTGGAGCAGTTTTAATTGGCCATCTCAAGAAAAAAGTGTTGTAATTTTCATGTTACCCCCTTATCCCCTTGTTTGTATCCTTGCAATATACATGTTACTTGTTTTGAATTGTTTATGCTAAAAGAAGATTTACTTGTGAATTTAATTTTCTAATGGTACATGATCCACTTATTATGAAGTTTTACACTCCACTCTCTGCTAGATATCCTCATATTTTCTATTCCTGGTTGGCGGGGAATGTTGACGTATAAGGCAACGCGTACCTTTTTCTAGTAATTATCCATATTTAAGAGTTTAACATAGGAGTTCAAATGCATTTCAATTTAGTAATAGAAATAGAAAGAGGTTTTTAAAATGATTTTTTTCTTCGTTATTCTTGAGCTCCTGAAATTTGTAACCATGTTCATCATGTCTCCATTTGCAGTATTTTGGACCAAAATTTGTTCATGATGCTACCACAAGACAAGTATATCTACCCCAGTATGTCGATCCATATGCACTTCTTGAAGACCAACGGATCTCGGAAACAGCACCAAGACTGAATTAATGGTACAAGTCTTCCATAATCCATATACATCTTTAAAATATCAATAGCTAGACTTTTCATCATTATCTTTCTATGAAATTTCGCAAATGTTCTGTAAATGTAACCAAGAACTCTCTTTATAACGAGATTTCTTTCATTCAGACACTTGTAAATACAAATTCCTACTTGTACAATAGAATCACCTCTAGTAACTTATGTTAAACTCCTTTTTCCTAATTAAAGTCTACTGGAATACATATAATTGAACCCATTTGGGTTGCTTAGGACACAGATTGAAAGGGCTTGAATGATTGCACAGAAGTGATGAGCCCGCGGGTGGACCCAACCGCGGCTACTAGTGATACGGTCAAGCATGCTAGACTCAATATTTGCATCCAAATCCAAGTGAACGAGTACTTGCGGATCTTTGCTTGTGAGATGTACATCTCTATCGGGAAATAAACAGATAATGGCCAAAATGTGCCCGCACCAAGTAAGCCCACAAAGTCATTAAAGAATGGGAATATCATTGCAATTATTGTCGTCACTATCACATAGCTTGTCCTCCAAACAAATCTGAAGACATTGATATCGAATCCACACAACTGAAACTCTTTTGTGACAAGTTTGTTTTGTGGCCATTTCTTTTTACTCCAAGTCTCGACGAACCCAAAAAATGGTTGTGCCAAAACCTGGAAAATTTATAACAGAACAATCCCTAGGTTAGTTACAATTTTGTAGCAATAATGTTGTCACTAAAGGGTTGTGACTTCATGACCCGATTTCTTGATGGTATGACTTTACCTGATAAGCACCAAGAAGATGAACAACAATGCAAATATTAGCGAAGTCAATCAACCAAAATGGGTCGTAAAACCCAAATCCTGTCAAGAAGTTTCCTGGTGCAGCGTTTCCAAATGCTGCATACCCGAGCACCCCACACAGTAAATAGAATACAGTTGATGCCATAATTCCTGTGGCTGTTGCCTTCTTCATTTGTTCGTTTTCTGGGGGACCTGATTTTAAAGTATCCTGCATTTTATTAACAAAGGTACCCTGAGAACAACTTCAAATTATTAAATAAAATCCTCATTTTCATCTGGCCCACTTACTTGTAGATGGCTTAATTGCGGTTGTGTTTCATCTTTTTAACGGATCAAACTAATACATTAGCTTAAAGTGAAAGGTGCCGAAAGTTGCCGGTGTTTTATGATAAACAACTTGCCTGAATTTCAATGAGGACGAAACAAAAAGAATAGGCGAAAGCAATATCTCCAAGCGCTGAAAAGGTTTTCCACATCTTCTCCATCCCTGAGAAATCTTTACTAACTGGTATTCCTGTAAGAGTTGTCTTCCCAATTCCTTCACCTGTAAACACGAGAAAATGATCTTTAAAAATTTCATAAAAGGATCGGATGATATATATATAGATGACGGAGTACAAATGAATTTTTTCCTGACCTGCAATTTTAGCTATTGAGAGACCAATTCCAATCAACGAATATGTGAAGGACATAATAGCAGCAATGACTGATAGCGGTGACAGCTTATGGAAGTTGGGAACTTGGCTTAAAACAATTTGAATGACCGCGAAAATCACCATAAACGAGTTGTTGTGCACACGGCAATCTGCTTCGTGGCCATGTTTATGGAAACAGTTGGATTTGTTTATTGCACTGATGAACAGAAATAAAATCAAACAACATATAAGATCCATGCCGGAAAATGAAAGGGAAAATTGAAATTGTTATGAACTTACGCCATGCTGATAGCGGTAGTGGTGGTGTATCCGATGGTTATTCCGGTTAGAACACCATACTGAGCTATGCCACAGAGCTTGTATTGAAGTGTTCCTGCATGTCATATACACAAACACCAGCAATTAGAATTATCTTAAATTTACAACCTTTCAATGTAATATTCTGACTTTCAATTTAGTAAGATAATATTTTTAGGATGAAAGAAAAATTTACTGTAATAGCAACATACTTTATTAATTTTCATATATAATATAAAATATGCATGTACACAAATTACAAATATGGTCCTAAAAAGGACAAAAACAAATTATATATACTGAAAAATAATATATAGAATATGATATGATATATCACCTACTCCTAGAGTGAGTATTCTGTTAATTCGTTGATATATTATTATTATTATTACGTTTTATACTTATCTTTTGTATTTATTTGGGAACAACTTAAACCGACAATCAGTTAATGGTTGACGGTGGAATTCTTATCTGTTTGTACTAGATGTTTACCCAAAAATGTTTGTAACGTCAATATTTATTACACTACACTAACCAATAAATGAAATAGTTTCCCAATATGTAAACATCTTTGCTTTCTACTATTTAGATGAACCATAGTAAAAAGTCAAAAGGAAATTAGAGAGTTACCAAGATTGGATTTTACTGCATCCATGTAAGTATAGTTTCTGGTACCGGTTATAGGATCAGGTGACCGATAACAATCGGTCAGCAGAATGGAGTTAAACATAGTAATGACCGAAAACAAGATTAGAGTGATGGTGCCCGCGATCCATCCTAATTGAGCAAAACACCATGCTAACGATAACACTCCTGACCCGATTACTGCTGTTATGATATGTGCACTTGCACTTTTCCAATCACCTAAATAAACATAATAATACAAATAAACAATTCAAAAATAAACTCTACTTGTGTGACATGGTAACAAATAACGTGTCATACAAAAATTAAAATGTGCTTAATTACCAGTTCGCTTTATTCTACCATCGTCATCAAGTTTTTCGCTTGGAAGGTACCCGTTTTCGACACCCGAAAAACTCGAACTGTTTTGCATATTTTCTTTTGGGATTGATTAGATTTGTAAAGGAGAAAGACTGTTATGATTTGAAACAAACAATGAGTTGAGAGGGATATGTTTTTCTTTGAAATTGATCCCTCATTTGGGAGGAGTCTTCATCTCTATTTATAGTGTGTTAATAAGAGTTCAGAGTCTCTGGTATATGGGTCCTATTAATATTAATATAATATAATGTAGTAAATTCTGCTAAAAGAAAAATAAAATAATGTAAATAGGTACATTCTTAATTTTAATTAATTAATATGCTTTTTTATTTTATTTTATTCTTGTGTGTTGGGGTAGTGGTTAACTTTCTAACTTGCTTTGATCAAATTTGCTTCCATTTTTACTTAGACAAAAACCAATATGATTGATTTGACCATTAACTTAATAACTGAAAATAAAAAATAACAAACTGTTCAAAAATAAGGATTACTCTGTTTTTTTTTTATTATTATTAAAAGGGCAAACTTACAATCTGTCTTACATATATTATATAATATAAATTATAATTACAAATAAATAATTAAAAGAATTATGTAAATGTATGTATTATTGCATTGTATTTTACCTTGTGACATACATAACCAAACATATACGAGTTTTATAAAACAAATATGCTGAAAAATATGCTTAGAACAAATATGCTTTAATTTTTGTTTATAAAACATGGTATTTATAATTTTATTTATCTTATGATTATATTTATATTATTTTTATCCTCCAGAAACGCACAATCGTTTCATAAACTTTGGTCCACCTTCACAAATTTTGTGGTTTCATTGCTGAAAAAGCAGATATTTAAAACACATTTCAGTCAAACGGTGCGTATATCCAAACACTGCATTTATTATAACTTTGTAGTTTTAATGCATATTCTGTTTAAATCGGTTGATTTGAATCTCAACGATATTAATTATCTAGATTAATTATATCATTCCACATACTATATACTAAGTAATACGACAAGACCAACTTTTACGGTGAATCTAAATCGTCTTGATCAAAATTTGTTTGAAAATAAACGGTTTAGATCAAGTATAGAAAAACTTCTAGGATATTAATTTATAAAAAGTATTAAAATAATAAAGTTTATTATAGTAGTAATAATAAAAAGGTATTTTTATAATTAATTTAGAATTAATATATTTTTTAATAAAAAGATCATATCAAAATTATTTAAGATGAGATAAAAGTATTTTTGAAAAACCATGATACACAATTAATTTTTATGATACACACTATAAAATTTTTAATTTGTATCACATTTAAAAGTTATAAAAATTGTGATACACAAATGTAAATTGTATATCATATATTTTCTTTAAATTAATCAATTTCATATTACAATATAAAATTATAATAATTTTAGTGTTATCTTTTAATAAAAAGTATAAATATGTTAACGTTAACAATAGAAATATTTATTTTTATTATTGCTGTTATAATAAATTTTACTATAATAGTTTTATAATAAACTTTATTACGATAATGTTTTCATAAAATTATATATTTGATTAGAGTATATTTAAATGAAAAAAGTGGCCCGCCACGTTTCTTGTGCAGCATATGTATATGATGACTTTTTTAAGTGGTCAACTAATTAAATGGTTGTTACTATATGGTTTGAAATTAAAGTATTCAAAGTCAAAGTTGAGTTATTTTGTGACCATTTATTACTGCTTTTAGTTTTTCATAATGAATTAGAAGCAATAGTAAGGAGAAGGTTAAGTCTTGTTCTCTCATTGTTAACTTTTTAAATTGAGTTATTAGTAATGGTCAACAAGCAGGGTTAATTAATTGATAATAGATCATTAGTCCATAAAATTTAGTGATTAAAAAGATAATAATTTGAACCAAGATTAAAGGTGAAAGTTTTTTATTGTGAGAAATGTGATAATACTTTGATTAATGGGATTTGTAATTTTGAGTCACGAGTTTAATATGCGAAATTATTTAAATATTTTTATAAAAATCACATCACATATATATACAAAAAGTTGAAATATAATTATAAATTAAAACTTCAGTTTATAATTTTGTAAATCCTTTAAAAATATAAAATTGTAAATCTAAAAAATGTTTAACTTATTTTTGATATATATTTTATAATCATAAGTTATAAATACTTTGGTAGTGCATTAAAAAATAATTGAAAATGGGTAGTTTATAATTATGTTGGTTTTATTACTTTTGTCGAGGACACCATAAATACATAACGTATCCACAGTCGGCGTATTATACTATCTATATGATGCAATCCTACGTCATCCTTCATTAAGTTATCCATAACCATATCGTTTTATGAGATGCATACTTTTTTTTATGTGTAAATAAAACTATGTATGTTCATAGAATAAAAAGGAAGAAATGAATAATTACTTTACAAACATATGAAATCAAATATTTAAGCTTTTATAATTAAATGAAAGAATATGATTTAACTTTGTTACATCGTGACACGTTCATGCTTTTTGGAGCCATGGAAAAAAGCCAATATGTAGCGTGGCGTTTTACTTTTATCGATTACCACTTATCAAATTGATAAGTAGTTTACAAGGATCATTATACTTTTATTTCACTTTTGTAACCTAATATTTATTAAAACCACAAAGCAATTATATTCAGTTTTATGTACAAGAGTTCAAAATTATTTGTATCTGAATTAGTAATTTAAAAATCTAACTTGAAAATATTGGAAAATTTAAATATCCAAAAAATTCCCGAATTCGATTCGGATAGTAGACTTCAAATATTTCAGATATATTTTAGATATCTAATATTCAATAAATTTTATCTTTTTTATTTCTTTCTTTTCCCCTATAGTAGTAAACTTCGCCGTTGGAGAGGACAATTTATTTGCAAAAAACATCAATAAAATAGTCAAATGCTTCGTTTGAGAATTATGGATTGTTTTGGTTGGTTATTTATTGTTGGCAATCATTTCAATTGCGATTTTTAATTTAATAGTTTCAAAGTAACCATTTTTAGATATTCGGATAACCAAGTTTGGATATTCAAAAATGCATATACATATAGCGAAATTCAGTATTCATAATTTCAGATATCCGTCTTTAAACGCCTCTAACTTTATGACTTTTGTGAAACAAATTTATTCTAAATTAAATTAAATTTATCTTGGTTATTAAACAAATTAGTGACACACACAACTTGTAGCCCCATTTATATTCTTATTCTTAGAAAGTGCCATACCTACCAATTTAGCCTAAATTAATAACTTGGGCATGTTACAAAAAGCAAGGAGTAGATTACTTTGGTTGTTAAAGTTTGAAATTATTGGGCCAAAATAATATATTTACAAAGAGTCTAAAATACTCTTTCAAGGAATATTTTTGTGTTTGGAATGTTTAAAATAGTCAAGTGTTTTTGGGGAAGCCAAAACATATAAAGCTTGCTTTATGTGATATTATATTATTGTTTCAAATCTAGCAGATAACAAATGATAATGTAAGTAAAATAGACGACTTCTTTTTGATGGCCGAAGGGAGGTGGAACTTCATCTTTTTTACATGATTTTTGTTATATTATTATTTATTACAAATATATGTAAGTTTGAAATTGTGGAATATTCTATTCTCAAGTAATCGTACGCAAAAGGTATCGAGTCGCCAGTTTACTAGGTTCCTATAAGTTTTATGTACTCGAAATTAAGGAAGCATGTCACGATTTATGTACAAGTTAATGGGCAATTATTTATTTATTTATTTTAAGAGCAACCTTTAGTTACTAAACCAACAAATTACAAGCAAACAAAAAACCAGCCAGTTGATTTTGAGGCTATAAAACTTGCTAATGTAAGTTGAGATGTGATAATTAGTTAATTTTCATCATCTAAACAAATTTAGTTAAGTGTTTTACGACGGTTGACGGTTTAGACACCAACTCATCACTAATTAGTCAAACGGAGAATAATCATATCGTTCTAGCTTCTTAGTAAAGTATAAAAACCATTAAATATTTTCAAATCTAATCTTCTTATTTATACGACAAGATCATTTGTGATTCCATATATAATTGAAACCAAAATTCTTCTTACTTACTTACACTCTTTCCTAATCCTTCAATCGATTCCAATGCATAAACTTGTTATAACATATCAAAGCAGGATAATTGATAGTATAAGTTCTTACTGATCGATCTCACGACTAATAACTGAATTATACTACAAAAATATTCATATTAGAGCAATGTTATAGTTAAACAAGTTCAATCATTTCGAAAGTAGAAAGATAACTAAGAAAGAATTTTTAAATAAACTCGTTTGTCTCAAAATCAGTTTGTAAACTTGTTTTGTAACTCTAGATTTTCTCTTCATATTACTACCGAGTAATACTTGACTCCAAATGTCTATCCATTAACAACAAAACTTGAGCTTATATATAACCCATTCACTAATGAATTATGAAACATCTAAATTAAATGATACTATGTACCTAAAGATACTTGCCTAAGTATGTGCCTAGAAAAGGGATTGGTGGATACATTAAAATCATTAGTGGAGATAAGGATATAGATTAGTTAACTCAAATGAAGCCGAAAGCTTCCATTTATACTGAAAGTCTCAACTTGTTTAGCAATGCAAGTCTCGGTAATAGCTTAATCGATTTTGTAAATCATTTTTCATATTGACAAGATTCGGAAAATATTTTGTTTTAAATATTGAATCATTTTCAAAAATAAAATTCAAATGCAAAACTTGTGCGAGCTCGGGAATTTCAAAGCTATATTCGTGTTTGCTGGTCACAAGGACATGCAGTGGTTCACAAATTCAAACTTAAATTTGCACCCCTTTTGCACATAGACAGTGGAGTAAAATATACCATAAGAGATCACATCGTGACCTCCACCATTCATCATATAAGCTACTCCAAACTTTGTCGCAAAATTAATGTGGGACAAAGTAAGTCACATTTCTTAACTTTCATTTTTTGTTTCAAGCACTTTACTTTGAGAGTCGGTATCTTATTCACATCACCTCATTTTTGAACATATTTAAGTTCGTTGCGAAGTTCTTGTCAAATAATATGTAAACCCACAAAACATTACCAATATATATTATATATACATATATTTATTTATGTTCAAAATCGATAAAAGTCATATATTCAATCAAATTTCTTAATAATTTAGACATATATAACTAAGCATACGTATCATTATTCAAATTATATGCCAGTTGAAATATAATTTAAGGCGTTAAGATATAATTGCTTTTTTATTTCCTCTTTTTATGATTGTTGTGGAGCCAGGTTATCGATCATTTTTTGGTTGGAGGGTCGGCGTAGGCGCAGGCACAGTGAACCAAAGTCTCCCATGTGCATCTAATCAAAACCTAAAATCACTCGTGCATTATCATACTATATCTGAAAACGATGTCCATTATATTATTTACCTTTTTCGATATCTTTTGAGAAACAAATATTCTTTGTCATATTCAAAGTTGTGCTGTCATTTTTACATACATTTAACACCGTTTAAACTCGAATTAATAGTTTCATTTCTATGCACCTTTTTAAGCTCATTTATTCCCGGTAATCTAACCTAATTAATTCATACCAACTTGCAAGTACTCACACTGAACAGTAACATATTAATTTAGTCCTTCTCTACATCATGTAAACGACTTTATCTTATCTTATATAAGAAAAAGAATCATGTGGGGTTTTTATCTTGTACGTATGACGATTAGTTGAATATGTAACAGCAAACAGATAATTCCTCCAATACTACATCCATCATATCATATATATTTTTAAAATGTTGTTAGTAATAGACGATCTTACAATCTATCACACACATATATATGATAAATAATATAGAGATACGTGATTGATTTATTTATATTTTTAAATACTGCTATTATTATAATTTCTTTATTCTTATTATTTAGGGTGTGTTTGAATTGAAAGTTTTAATATGTGGGAATGACAGTGAAAATATGAGAAATGATAGTAGGTGTTTGTTTATCATATCCTTTTGTACCAAAATTGATTCTCAAACTTTATAAAAAGTCAATAACATCTGAAAACCAAAAAACTCATTAAATTGACAAATAAATAAAAAATCATATCATATCAATTATAATGAGAGTATTCCAATAGAAAGTTTATTTTTTTTAATAAGTTTGCAAAATTTATGTTATTCTCGACATACTTTTTTATAAGTTTGTGATTATATTGTGTAAGATAAAAAAGCTTCTAAAATATTTTTTTTTGTTGAAGAGAAAACGTTTTTTGAAATTATTTAGTTATTCTATATGTTAACTTCTACAGATTCTTATATAAGTCTCGACACTTGATTTGTAATATTTAATTCGACCGGTGATTGACTATTTATTGGCAACGCGTGGGGTAAATCCCCTCGTTGTATGTATATGTACTTTCTAGGAATAAAAATGTATACACGCCGTTTCCTACCAACTTCATACACCAAGTCGTTAAGTTGATACCACGTTAAATTCTTCAATAACAACAAACAAAAACATGAAAATGTATTCCTTGTATACATGTTTACTTTATGCTAAAAAGAAATAAAATATATTATATCTTAAATAATATATAAGAATCATACTTGTGATAGTATCATCTTAATTTGAAATCTAATTAACCAATCAGAGACCATAATTTAATTAAAATAAATTTTTTAAAATTGAGTAAAATTGGGTATTTGATGACATCATAAATTATGATTTTAAAAAATAAAACAAATAACTATTTTAAAGATACACATAGTAAACAAGATAATTAGTAAATAATACTATTAACATTATTTAAATTATATACTATTAATTAATGAAAGAATTAATATTTTTTATATAGGTTTTTAATAGTTTTATGTTGTTTGTTATATGAAGTGTTTTGAATTTAAAATTACTAATCATATTTCACGAATTACATTTGTAATTATTTTCAAAAATGTTCAAATAATATTATTTCATAATTTTTAAAATGACCCGTGTGTATACACGGATATAAAAACTAGTATATATATATATATGGTGAAAAATCGCTCTCTTGACATTTAATAATTTAGAAGAGACAATGAAATGTCATGATGCACATGACAATGTGTTATGAGCTTTCCGTTATTTTCATGCAAAGGGGAAACGATAACGACATTTTAATTTTCTATAAAGGTATACAAAGTAAACATAGTGCTTGACTCGTTGACTGTAGATGTACATCAATTAATTGTCTTCGTTTGACTTAATACGTGAGTCTTAAGATATTCGACCCCAGCTAGATTTTGTGTTCTTGCATATCTAGAGTATTTAGCTCTTTATGAAGCCATTATTGTGAAGTATTATGTTTTGTAGCCAGCAGATATATTAACAAAATACCAAAACCAAAGACATCAAGCAAAACCCTCCACTTTCTACAAGCTATAAAAAGAAAGGAGGGACGACACACCCAACACTACCAAATAAATAAAATAAAACTAAACATTAAAAGAAACTACACGACAGAAGTAGGCAACTATGACCAAACTGTAGCAATATAAACAAACCCAAAGATGGAACATACAAACAAGCCCGGCCTACTAAAACCAGAAAAGAAAAGGAACTCCAAACTGACATATTTCGTTAAATTGTGAACTTTTTTCAATTTAAAGTACAAAGTCCTATTATTTTTATTTGTCATTTCACTAATAACGATTTTTTAGCAAATTTCCTTCTCTATAAATGACATATATACTTAATTGATTCATATTACTCAAACAATTTTAAATCTATTGAGTGAAAAATGAGATAAATTTAAGTTTAAAGTGGTTATTGGGTTTTTTAAGATTATACAAATTCGACCATAATATTAAGCTAATGTCATTTCGTATATCTAGTTTTGTTTTTAGTATACCGATCTTTGATACTTTTGTAAACCCCATAAGATTCAATTTTGATTGTAATATTAGTGATGTTCGTAAAATTTCTAATTTAATGACAAACTAATAGTTTGATACGAAAAAAAAAATATAAGTTTTGTATTAAATAGAAAATTGGGTAAAGTGTGATATTATTAATATTTTATTTTTTCCCCTACTGAAAATTGTAAAGCAACCTTGTGAACTAAGGACCTGCTCCCAAGTTGTTTTTTGGAAAGAAAAGAATAGAAGTGGAAAGAAGAAAAATCAGATTGTGTTCCTGAGTTTTTTCTATAGAGAGAAGAGAAGAGAAGTTGGAGGAAAATCTGGATATCTTTTATCTCCAAACTTTATCTCTAAAAATGGGAAGAAATGGAAGGATGGAAGATTAAATAAGCTAGAAAATGAGATTTCCTTTCATTTCTCTCCAACTCAGGAACACGAAACGTGTAAATTTCCTTTCTCTTCTTTTCAACTTGGGAACGCAATAGTATTCTTCCTCTTCTTTTCTTTTCTATCATTTTCTTTTCTTTTCTCTTCTTTTCTTCCAACCAAAAACTCGAGAGCTGACCCTAAAAGATCCAAAACATTTATTATCATTTTTGGTTGCTATATCAATCCTTACAGAAGAAATAGTCTTTTTCCCCCCTCAAATCTTGGGCTTACATTAAATATAGTTCAAAAAAGTTGGCCCAGTTGTTATGACAGCAATTTAGGCAATTGGATCCATGAACATTGACGGGGAAAATAGTTAGAAACACTCTGATAGTTGTTTATTGTTTCTTGATTGACAATATCATATCAATTAAAAATAATCGAAGAACATAATTGTAAACTTGTAACTTCAGAATCATATTTTATTATATTATTAGTTATAATAGACAATTTTAAATTAATTGATTTAACTGTTGCTTAAAGTTTGTTTAAGTTAATTAACATGAATCATCAGTCTAAAACGAAACTTGTGAAAATAAATTGAAAAGAAGGAATTCTAAATATTCCTAATTATCATTATGAAAATTTCTTGAACCTAAGGAGCATCCACGATAGAGCTTCTACTAAAGGCTTTTATGTAAAAAGCTCACTCCAATGGAAAAGAAAATTTTCATTATACACAAAATTGATTAAAATACTAATAAAATAATCTAAAGACATGAGATCTAAGATAATGAAAATATATGGGATATAATATACCAATAACTTATTAAATCTTAGGTCAATAATAGTTTTAATTTTCAAACTTTCAAAAAGAATTCGTTTTAACCTTTCAATTTTTTTTTTGATGTTCTAACACCTTAACCTATAGGTTGATTAAAATTTAGTCTCTTTAATTTGTTTGACCGTTTAAAATAACTTTTTTGATAACTGATAACCAGTTGATCATATATAAGTTTTATATAAGAGTTTGAGGGTAAAATCATTACTTACATAAAACTATGGGGATTAAATTGAGTTTTTAAAAATTTTAAAAGTATTAACCTATGAGAATAGATCATGATGATTTTTCTAACCCATTTAAAGTTAAGGGGAAAAAACATGAAAAAAATTGAAAGTTTGATAATTAAATCAATTTTAACCCTTAAATCTCAAGCTTCGTAAGAAAAATTACAATAGCAGAAGAAAAGTGTTTTTCAATAAAAAAGCTTTATATAAGCTTTGGAAATTTTGTATCATTGATGACTTACATATAGAAAAGGAATTGTTCCATTTCAAACTTCAACCAAGCAAATAAGAAATACTTCAAACTAATATGTTGTTTACTCATTGAAGTCTATAAATTTGATGATTAGATATGATGTATAAAACCAAGAACAAATATTTGCGAATGAATCAAACCCAAAACACTCTTCTCAGGATACATTCTCAGCTGGAACTTTAGGTTGTGTAGTGATTATGTAGTTGCCTGTTGTAGTGTTGTACAATGATAATGATGATGTTATTAGACATCTTGAGATCTAAAGATTGCTATCATACCACAAGAGTTGTACAAACACATCAACATCAGATTTAAACAAACTTTGAAACACATCAAATGCCAAAAGTCATTATTTGTCACATGGCCACAAACACACATGAGAAACACAGAAAATATCCATCACAATCCAAACTCAAATCACACACAAAACAAGACAACAACCCATGTCTATCTAGTACTCATCTCCTTCATCACCCTCATCTTCTGCACCTTCAGCACCAACCTCCTCATAATCCTTCTCCAAAGCGGCAAGATCCTCACGAGCTTCAGAAAACTCTCCTTCCTCCATACCCTCACCGACATACCAATGCACAAAAGCACGCTTAGCGTACATCAAGTCAAACTTGTGGTCAATACGGGAGAACACCTCAGCCACACTAGTCGAGTTAGAGATCATGCAAACAGCCCTCTGCACCTTGGCCAAATCTCCTCCGGGAACCACAGTTGGTGGTTGGTAGTTGATACCACACTTGAATCCAGTGGGACACCAATCAACAAACTGGATGGTCCTCTTGGTCTTGATTGTTGCGACAGCAGCATTCACATCCTTGGGGACCACATCACCACGGTACATAAGACAGCAAGCCATGTACTTGCCATGACGAGGATCACACTTAGCCATCATGGAAGACGGCTCAAATGCACTGTTTGTGATCTCAGCAACAGATAGTTGCTCGTGGTAGGCCTTCTCAGCTGAGATAACTGGAGCATAAGAGGAAAGCATGAAGTGGATCCTTGGGTATGGAACCAAGTTGGTTTGGAATTCAGTCACATCAACATTCAATGCACCATCAAACCTCAAAGATGCAGTCAAGGATGAAATAACCTGGATAAAACATAAAGCATGTTAATAACAGGGAAAAACAAAGATGGTTGAAATGATTCAAACTGTGTCTGGGTGAAGTTCTTGTTTACCTGAGAGACTAGGCGATTGAGGTTGGTGTAAGTAGGACGCTCAATGTCAAGTGATCGCCTGCAGATATCATAAATGGCTTCATTGTCAAGAAGAATGGCAACATCTGTGTGTTCCAAGAGAGAGTGGGTTGAAAGAACACTGTTGTAAGGCTCAACAACAGATGTTGAGACCTGTGGAGATGGGTAGACAGTGAACCCAAGCTTGGATTTCTTTCCATAGTCAACAGACAATCGTTCCAAAAGCAGAGAACCCAAACCAGAACCAGTACCACCACCAACAGCATTAAAAACAAGGAAACCCTGGAGACCAGTACAGTTGTCAGCAAGCTTTCTAATACGGTCCAAGCACAGGTCAACAATTTCTTTCCCGATTGTGTAATGACCACGGGCAAAATTGTTGGCAGCATCTTCTTTGCCACTGATCAACTGTTCAGGATGGAACAGCTGGCGATAAGTACCAGTCCGCACTTCATCAATCACAGTTGGCTCAAGATCAACAAAGACAGCACGAGGGACGTGCTTTCCAGCACCGGTTTCACTGAAAAAGGTGTTGAATGCATCATCACCTCCTCCAACTGTCTTGTCACTTGGCATCTGACCATCAGGCTGCAAAATCACATCAAAGCAACAGTGAAACATCCAACATCAGCATAAATGCTTGCATTGAACATATTATTAGAAATTGTAATGAAATTCAGTTAAAGGAAACAACACCATCATAACTTATATTATAACAAATCTTTATACACAACAAGCTAGGAAATTATAAAAAGAATTTTTTTTTTACCAAAGCATTTTTAAAAAGTTACCGAGTCATATGCAGATTAATGATCTTAACCTATATCAAATTTGTTGACAGATCAAGTAGAAACTAAATCTAATCTAGACGTAATTGAGTATATTTCAAATAAAATAATTAAATTATAACTTTAAAATTAAATAAAGTTGCAGATCCACAAGTTAATAGTACATTACATACAGATCCATAGTAAAAATGCATACTTTTTACAAAAATATACTGAATTTAAATCAAAATATAAGAATTAAGCATCAAATCATTGAAATTAGTAGTCAGAACACGCAGATCTAATGCAAAAACAACAGATCTACATCTAAGTTCACTAAAATTAACCAGATCTGGCGAATTATAACAAATTATAAGCTTTAAATTATATAAATGTATAAATTACACGAACAGTGAAATAGATATATACCTGAATGCCGTGTTCGAGACAATAGAGTTCCCAGCATGCATTTCCGACTTGAATACCGGCCTGACCGATGTGAATTGAGATGCATTCTCTCATCTTCGCTGATGAATAGACTTAAAAGAAGATTAAATTTGAAAATTAGGCGAAAAAACAGTTATAATCAAAAGGCGTTTATCAAGACGCCTTCAGATGCAAATGGATGGGTGTTTGGAACCTAGGGTTTGGGTATTTATAACAATGAAGGGAGTGAGTGATTGAGAGGCTAACTATGGTTAGGTTAAATGACAGCGGATAGATACAGGATAACATACTATGGTTTAACATTTTGATTTAAATTTTAATATTTGCCGCCTGCTGTTAGGTTTTTCATATTTCATTTATAGCCCCCCTCTTGTTTAAAAGAATGTGACAAAATCCCTTAAAAATTATTCTCAACTGCTGTGGAAGAACTTTTTTGTTTGTTTGTTTGCTTAATGTGATCACAATAACAAAAAATTCATTAAATAACTAGTATTAAAAATAACAAAGTTATCTAAAAATAAGTATACATAGTGTGTTCAATCTTTGTTATTTTATATATAATTAAATTAAATCAATAGAGATATTGCATGATCATAGGAGTTTTTATCCCGTAAAGCTTGTTCGAGGATTAGACCATCGACCTTGCTAGTTTGCTGTCATTTGTGACTTCTTTTGGACGTGGGGTTGCTTTTGGAGAGTGAAAGTAACATCATGTTGGTTTTACTTGTTACCTGTGGATAAAAGGTCAAAAGGGTACTATTAATAAAATGAATGTCGTTTTTCATAGCTTGGTTAGTAGTACTATGGAATTTGTGTTTTCATTTTCGTAGTGACCCACACAGCCACACCTGGTGTTCAATAGGCCGGGTTTCAGATTAATTGGGTTCTTGGGTTCGGCTTATTATGTACCCCTCTTTTCTTTTGAGCAACTCATTTCTCAGTAAAAAGGACACGGAGAAATTCCTCTTCACAAATTCGACTTCCCCAATTTCTCCTCACAAAAAGTGGAAATCACAATACAAAGAATGGGATTTCTCGGGAAATTAATTTCTCCGTGTTTTTAACTCCCTGACTAACCAAACAAAGAAAATGAAATCATTTCCATTTCTCTTACGAGACTGGGAGAAAAGATGTGTGCCAATTTTGTAATAGACAGACAGATCATACAGATTACCTCGTACTCCACAATGTTGAACAACCATGCATATATTTCACACTAAATGCAGAAGAAACAAGTAAAACTAACGAGATGCAAGTGGATACAAAACCAAGTGTTCCAGATTAAAACGATTTAGCAAACCGTCACTCTCAACTACTAGCAGTTCATTTGACGTCTAATCTTTCAAGAGAGAAAAAAACATAAATCTTAGCTAAGACGAGAACATTCAAAAATGTGGTCCATACTACACCATTTTTAAGGATGTTACAAACTAACAAATTACTTTTCTGGCTATCCCTTTACTTCAGATCTCCCCAAGATATATCTGTTTATCGCTGCTGCAAGATCCGATAATAGGTTCAGTAGGGTGAAAGACACATTCGTTAACCGATCCAGTATGACCAGGAAGTTTATACAATATGCGTCTTGAAGTGGTATCCCAAATATAAACCATCCGATCAGAACTACCCGCGGTAACTTTACTCCCATCAGGTGACCAACTACACTTCAAAAGATTCTGCTCCACATTATGTTGATGTCCCTCCATTACCTTCACACACCGATTCTGCGGCGCATACGGACGCATATCCCATATACGAAGCGTACAGTCCATCCCATTGGTAAGAAGGTAGGACCCATCAGGGCTTAGTCTCACACCTGTTATCATATTCTGATGACCTTCAAGAGTCATAGTCACTTCATTTCTCCTGATATCCCAAACTTTAATAAGGTTATCAATTCCACCGCTGTATATTTTATCTGAAGCGTCAGAAAACGCAACTGCAGTGATTTGATACTTATCAGGAAACGTCTGGATAGCGCCTCGTTGACGTAAATCCCAAAGCTTAGCCGTCCCGTCATCTGATCCACTTACAACAAGAGGTGGACCCCTGCGGGACGGGCAACATGAGTTCACGAAAGACGAGTGTTCAGACATTTTCTTAATCTGCTTCCCTGTTTCCACATCCCACACCCTTAAAGTCTTGTCGGAACTAGCTGAGATCATCTGCAACCCATCACAAGTCCACTCGAGATCCAACACGGCGTTCTTGTGACCTTTTAAAACCATAAAGTTCTTGCATTCGCCACTCACGTGCCAAAGAAAGATTTCTCTGTCGTGAGAGCCCGAAGCAACCATTGTTCCGGATGGATTGAACTTGAGGGTATAGATTGCACTCTGATGACCTGACAGCAACATGATAGGTGATAATAAACTTGAGGTTCTATGTTTACCATTTGGCCCGCTACTTGTTATATTCTGGTGACCGGTATATGATAATTCCATTGCCCGTGGGCCCATAACAGACATGACACCCACTTCACCTGTTTGCATTTTACCTTGTATTATGATAGATACGACGTTTACCGCTTTGTTTCCTGAAGAAAAAAGTTGTGATATATCATTATTTTTACTTCCAATAGAATATGGTGGCAGCTTATGGCTTAATGAATATTGGAAAAGGCGATAAGCTTAATTTAATGGCTTATTTAAGTCTGTAAGCTCAAGTTGATATGCTTATAAATTGTATAAAGTGAGTTTATAGGCTTTTCCAGATTCAAATGAGCTGAGATAATAAGCTTACCCAAACATCACATTAACAATTTCATTAGCATATAACTAGGGGTGTGCAAAACTCAGGATGAAACCGTCATACACGACAAACTGTACCAGTACAAGCTATATTTGCTACAGTACGGTACTTGGTACCAAATTTAGCAAAAACAAATCGGTGGGTATAGTAAAGTTTGGTGCATGTTCGGTAAGCCAAATCTGTTACTGGTTAAAAATGTCATTGTGGTGGAACATTACACTAAATTACTAACTCGTAGCTTGGGTCCGGTTTTAGGCCCTATAACCAGTAACTTACCGATGCCAAATGTCCAAACCTATAGTAAAACGCGGTATTGCTATGGCCCTGTTTCGAACTGTTTCACATATCTAAATGAATAACTACGTTTAACTAGGTCAACTTTTTAAAGATGCATGGTGTACTTGAACATCTGTGCTATTTAGAGCATCACCAATGTGGCGCTTTAAAATATCTTTACTGAACATCTGTGCTATTTAAAGCATCACCAATGTGGCGGTTTAAAATATCTTTACTGAACATCTGTGCTATTTAGAGCATCATCATACTCTGAAATCACAGGTACAATTAAAAAGATAATAATGACGTAATTGAAGTCTATTAAGATACTAAAAGGAAACCCTAATGTTGAGGTTTGGGGTTAAGATAGTGTTTTGTGATTGATTACGAGTAATAATTTTGCATTGATCAGTCTATCAGAAGAATATAATCGGCATTAAGATCTAAAGTATTTAAAATTGTAGCTAAAATATATATATATATATCGAAAGTTAAAACAACACAGGAAAAGGGATATAATGTCTACCTAAAATGCGGATAAAATGGAAAGAGATTTCGGAGATTGGCTGGAGGTGATGATTTTATGGTGGCTGCTGCTGCTTCGATCGGAGAAGTTGATCGACGAAGCTGTTGCTGCTGCGATCGGAGAAGATGAGTGACGGGGCTGGTACAGACGATGAAAAACAAATACGGAATATTTGGGGATGTTCGGGTAAGCTGCTTAGATTTGTAATGGCACCATTGCAAAATCTTCTCACATTGTGATTACATATTACCACCTTCAAAATGCCGGTTTACTATATTACCACCTTTAAAATGTTGATCTTTGTCTTAAGAAACCCTCTTATTAAAACATATACTACGGTATTATTTTCTTATTAAATTATGTTATGTTGTGAAAGTAAAAAGGATTGGATTTGAAAAGCCATCGACTCTAAATCATATTAAGTACGCAGATTATATTAATGTTTTTGCATAGAGTTGGAAATCTAAGAATTTGTAAAAATTTTGTATACTTTTGAATATTGGAAAGGATTGATGGTAAACTTGTTATATACTTGGATTAAAGCTAACGAGTATTATATCATAAGTGTATTTACAAACTTCAATTCTTCGATGGGCTCGTTCCATTGAAAACGTAAAAGTACCGATAGGAATCAATCCGATATAATTTATCTTGTGGTAAATAGTGTATCTACTCATTACATGACAATCTTTTGGCTCCAAAGGTGATTCTCAAATAGCTAAAAACTTTAGAAGTTATAGATGACATCTTTTAAATATACATGTGATGGCACATAACATAGTTTGTCAACCAAGCATAAGAAGTATTAGAGTCATCTCTTTGCAAACAAAAGTTTATTACTATTACATGGTGCTACATATCTAATGAATAACTAAAATCAACTATTTCATTTCATAAATGTGCTTCAATGGGTAAAAATGTAAAACACAATCTCCTACAAGGCTGTTTGATATCATTGTTTTGATCCTTTACATAAAGCACAGCTCAAATCAATCCATTATTAATAATGATTGATGTTCAAGTTGTTACAAGTAAAGAGTACTATCACCAATTTGAGACATGTATAGTTGAAGGAATCTGTATGTAATAAACCTATACTATAAGGTACTTATTTGTCATTTTCTTGAATATAAATTCAACTCACCTTAACATCTACAAACTCCAATGTGGGGTTTCATATCCTTGTCATTACTTGCAAATAGCCAAGAAGCATACACCTGTAACCTTTCTCCATTTTTCTAGACCAATCTCTGATCAACTCAAAATCCATTTCTTATAAATAATTCCTTCACCATCATGTTCCCCTGTTTATCCCACCTCAACCATTACAAGCAATTCTTCAAGAATGACCACCACTTTATCAATTCCCACAATCTTCAACTCCATTTCTCCATACCCAAACAAAACCCCATTCATACCCACATGTTCCTTCCTCAAACCCCATCGTTCATTCATTCTCCACAGCCCAAAAAGACTAAACTTTTCACTTAAAGCAGAGAAAGAAACAGAACACTCAAATGTAACAGTGGCTTCAGCTGAACATGAACATGAAAATGATGAAAACGGAAATGAAAGTGATGGGAATGAGGAACAGCAGGAATTGGATTGGAAGAATGATGAGGAATTCAAGAAGTTTATGGGGAATCCTTCGATTGAAGCTGCGATTAAACTCGAAAAAAAAAGAACAGACAGGAAGCTAAAGGAACTTGACAGGGAAAGAAATAATGGTAATTTAATTAATGGGTTGTTTAATCAAGTGATTCGTGATAGTTTGTCTAGAGAGAAACAGAGATTGGAGAAAGCAGAGGAGAGTTTTAAAGCTCTTGATCTCAACAAGGTGAAACCTTTTATTTATTTTTTTGGTTGAATTTGATAAATCTTGAAAACCCATGTCAATTTTCTTAATTATAAGGAAAATTTGTGATGCAAGGTAGTAAATTTGTTTTCTCTACGTACAATTTGGACTAGTTTACTGACAACTCGATACACTAAAATGGGTAAAATGAAAATAAAAGGGAATTTTAGTTAACAATGGTAATTAATATTTTGTTAATTTTGAAATGGCAGTTAAAAAGTTGCTTTGGGTTTACTACGTTTTTCGCAACAGATGTTAGGCGATTTGGTGATGGAGGGATTTTTATTGGGAACTTGAGGAGGCCTATTGAAGAAGTGATCCCAGTATTAGAGCAGAAGTTATCTGAAGCAGCAGGAAGGGAGGTGGTTTTGTGGTTCATGGAGGAAAAGACTAATGATGTTACAAAACAGGTAACTTAGATTGCTGCTAATTCTTACGGTTTTTATGTATCCAGTATTTCATGAAATGTAGTAGTTAATAGTTATCAACAGTGTAATCCACAAAATTTATACGATTGGACTAAATATAATGAGCTTAAACACTTCTCAAATGTGTCAAGGTTCATAATTAATCCTTGTTGTCAAATGTCTAAAGGTTTGTGTGGTGCAACCGAAATCTGAGATTGACCTTCAATTCGAGTTGACCAAACTGAGCACACCATCAGGCTATATTGCTGCAGTAGCCTTAGCTGTGACCACTTTTGGGACGATTGCTTTGATGAGCGGCTTCTTTCTCAAGCCTGACGCAACATTTAATGACTACCTAGCAGATGTTGTGCCACTATTTAGTGGTTTCCTAACGATTTTAGGTGTTTCGGAGGTACCATATCCCCCTTTTCTGTCGGACTTTTAGATATATGGTTTATTCTGAGAAGTGGCATTTCAAGTCATTTACTTAAGAATGGGTTGATTTAGGCTGTTTTTCATCTGAAATGGGTCAACTCGAAATATTTACCTAAAAGAGGAAGCAAGTAAAATGGGTTGAACGGGTTAAAGTAGACCAAAATCTATGTTAAATGCTTACATCCTCCCGAATTGTTTTAATAAAGATATAATATAATAATTATTATTAAAATGTAGTTTTTTGTTTATATAATGTTAATTAATAACACGTTTTTTTATTTATATAGAACAAAAATAAGGACAAAAATATGTGAAGGTCGTCCGACCCGTAAAACTGACGAGTTTCAACACAAGCACATTTTGATCTGTTACCCAAACCGATCAGATACTCAACCCATCCATCTTGTCATCTCTAGATTTTATCAACAAGAAGTGCGATTCAGTTGAATCCATCAGCATTATGCTCCTGTTATGTAAAAGAAGACGATTTGACTTTTAGTGTCAAAGACAGCGACTTTGTTATCAAAATTTATTATTAGCTTTTAACATTTCCGAGAAACATTTGATGACGATATTACAGTTCGTAAATATCATACGAACTGGAACTATTGATATTACCTCTTACAAGTTATAACCATTTCCGCATTGATTTTGACATAAAAAAGTGGTCAAACTGTATATATGAGTTCTACTACTGACGAATGTTAACTTAATCTTTCCTGCAGATAGCAACTAGGGTAACAGCAGCACGTTATGGTGTAAAACTCAGTCCATCATTTCTCGTGCCCTCTAATTGGACGGGATGCTTGGGAGTTATGAATAACTACGAGTCTCTTCTTCCTGACAAAAAGGCTTTATTTGATATTTCAGTAGCACGAACAGCAAGTGCTTATTTGACCTCATTGGCACTAGCGGTAGCTGCTTTTGTTGCTGATGGTAGCTTCAATGGAGGCGATAATGCTCTGTAAGCCTTTGCTGCCATCTAGGATTCTAGGGATTTCAAAGTGGGTGGGTCAAAAAGGACAATTTTTAAGTACGGATCAAAACAAGTCATTCAATATAAATTGTTCATATGCAGGTACATAAGACCACAGTTCTTTTACAATAACCCATTACTTTCTTTCATCCAATTTGTTATTGGGCCATACACGGACGATCTAGGCAACGTGTTACCTTACGCCGTCGAAGGTGTCGGGGTACCCGTTGACCCTCTTACCTTTGCAGGGCTTTTAGGTGAGTCTCATCACACCGATTTTCATTATACTTAATTTCCAACAAAAATTTCCTTATTTGCTCGTTATCATTGTTACGAAAAATCAATGATATTGAGCCGTGGTCTACAAAAGTGTACAACTTTGTGATTAGTGATGGGCATTGGTCATTTTCTAAATAGTTGACATTCCATTTGAGACAGGAATGGTGGTGACCTCGTTAAACTTGTTACCATGTGGAAGGCTCGAAGGAGGCCGAATTGCTCAAGCCATGTTTGGTAGGAGCACTGCCGCATTGTTATCTTTAGCCACTTCATTTATGTTAGTCATTGGCGGTTTCAGTGGTAGTGTCCTATGTTTGGCTTGGGGGCTCTTTGCGACGTTTTTTAGAGGCGGAGAAGAGATGCCGGCAAAGGACGAAATCACCCCTTTAGGCGACGGTAGGTATGCCTGGGGGTTTGTCCTTGGTCTCATATGCTTGCTTACACTTTTCCCGAATGGCGGAGGAACTTTCTCTAGCTCGTTTCTTACCGGACCATACTTTAGAGGAGATTTGTAATTGTAAGCCAAGTTGTACTCCATATATTGCTAGATCTGTAATTGTAAGTCAAGTTGTACATGTTGCTGGCTGGTATATATTTTGTATTATAAGACCATGTATTTATATTATAGGAAGCACAGATGTTCATGAGGGGTTATGTACTGAAACTCTTCTCAAAAGCCCATGATCCTGATTAAGTAAGTTTAGTACATATAAAATAATGGACCCTGATTGGATTTTGGTCAAATTTACTGTAAGCATGTTAGGAATGTATGAAGGCTGGTGAGTTATGGATATCAAATACGAGTTTTCAGTAAAGTTTTAGTTTATTAAATCTACTATGCTAAGAATATAATAGTGTCGAATGTGATTCCATGTTAAATCTTGTATAAAATGATTTTTTGGTATTTTAAACCTTAATAGGACCAGAAATGATACCGACACAAATTGGATGAAGGGTATTGGCGGGAATCACAATGAGAACGAGAAGGAATAATATAATTTGTTTGTTTAAAAGCGTGTGGATTTTTTAAATTAGAAATGAACCTTAAAAAAATGATAATTTTTCTTTTAAGAAAGATTCAACTACGGAGACGAGTTAAAATGATATCCATTTTATTTGGTAATTTTATACACTGTAATTGTCAACAAATTAAACCTACTAAAAATCATTTAATGATTGTATACGACACCACACCACGATGACTGATAATGGATAAGTTATGTATCTTAGGGGACTTAAACTATAAATCTCAAGTAACTTAACAACAGATATTCCCGCCTTTCATCTCTTTGAAGTTCAAACGCTAGATGTATGTATATACGTGATTGTTTATAAGTAAATGTAATCACTTGACATTTCTTAACGCCTTTAAAATCTTCTGCACATCTTAAAACATATATATATCTCTCTCCCAAGAAAAAGAAAATGGAGCGAAATCAAGAAACAAAAATGGATCAAAATCAAGAAAAGAAAATGGGGCAAAATCAAGAATTTGACAAATACGCGAAAGCGAAAATTGAAGAACTGAATCTGCAGTTGCCTAATGATTTACTGAGAGTTAATACTGATCCATCTGGCGATAAACTCTACTATATCAAAATTCTCCGTAAGTACCCTGCTAGGTTTTAGTGGTGAAATTTTATCAAAAGTTCCAACTTCTGCTGTGTCAAAGTAAAAAAAATTTATGTCAAACAATTTCTGCTGTGTTTCTTGAAATAAATTTCACTCATGGGGTTCAAGTTGCTTCTTTTTGTATCAGTAATCTGATTTCTGTTGTCTTATCTATTTCTTGAGAAATTGAATTACATATAGATATTTACTATTTTGCTATATTATATGTTTCTTGAAATCAATATTTGAGTGTATGTTATGTGTAAAGATTTTGTTGATTCTATTCATCTGTTAGGTTACAATAAGTTTGGGACAGTAATCATTTTCAATCAAGAACAAAGTCTGCAAACATTATATATTTAATGATATGTGTGTATTCTGTGTGTTTGATGAAATGAATCAAAGAATATAATTCAGCAGTATTTGGTTTCAGTAAGGAATTATGATTGCTGCTATTTAATTTAGTATGCATATATGTCAAAGAAATATAATATTGTGGGTTATTCTTAGATTTCTAAGGTATTATTTAATGAATTAAATCTTGGTTGGAATAACTCTTTGATCAGGAGCAAACTTTAGAAACCCTGTTTAAGTCTGTATTTTGAGGACTTGACTGGGTCGTAGCTCAAACTTGATCTATATGTTTCTTTTTATGCAAAATGAGCGTATTATCACAACATATTCTCTTGTTACCAGAAGACGATACTAAAAGAGTTCAGCATCTACGTGAAGCAATTGCTGCAGGAACACAACTAGATAGGAAAGTATACCGGATTCGTAATGTGGAAGTATGTGACGTCCCACAATCATACGTTTCAAAATATGGACCCTCTTTAACTTGTCTTGCTGATACTTTTATCTATTTACAGCTTCTCAAAGCTACTGTAGAAGATTTCAAAGTTCTAGATATAATTCAAAAAGTCTCAAAAGCCACAATTGGTGTGTTAGGTGATGCTGAAAGTGAGCGTCATTTTCATGCATTTATTGATTTGGTGGGCACTGTTGAAGAAGTTAAAAGGGCTGAAGAACTCATCATAGATCAAATCCTAAAGGTTAACCATCTCCTATTTCTTATTTGTGTTGTTTTTTAAGAGGTAATTAACTCTTGCTTTGGATTATTTATGCAGACATATACTTTCCCGATGTTTCCAGTGATTCTGATGCCACCAAATGTTTACGGGCATGAAATGAAAATCCCCAGGGACAAGGTCATACATCTATACTCAAGTAGACTGATAACCTGTATAACTCATTATTTTTGTTGTTCTGAAGCATGTCTTGTGGTTTGTGTATGTCTGTATTAAATAGGCTGGCCTTCTCACTGGGAACAACACTACTCTCTTCGGAATGGAAATAGTTTCTGGTGCGTGGCTGCAGGTTTGTATTTTGATAGAACATTTTCGTTTGAATAATAAATCAGTCGATATATTTATATATAAATTAAAAAACGAACATGGTGAATAATGTCCATTTGATCAGTATGATAAACAGGAGAGAACAGTCCGCATATATGGTCCGAAGCCACAAGTTGTCAAGGCTGCACAATTACTTCACTCAACACTTTATGAGGTAATGTTAGCTTAAGCTGTTTTTAAAAGTCGGTTGGTTGGTTGGTTGATATATAAGTGTTATTTTTTTGTTGCAGTCAGGTGAATATGTCGAAGGAGAAAAGGAAATGGATATGCTGTTTAGCGAACTTAGTTTTGGTGAGAAGATGGAGGGTATGAAATCTCGTGTGCGTGACATAACTGACCTCGCATCCAAATTAATAGAAGGGGAGCAGAAGCTGCAAGATGGAGAAGGTGGTTCTGGTTCTGGTCAAACAGAAGAAGAGCAGCAGGAGAATGTTGAAGAAGCTGAACAGAAAGTATCTAAAGATGAAGCACGTGAGCATGATAAGGATGTTGAAGAAGCAAGTTCTGGTGAAGCGTCTCAGCAGCATGTTTAGGATGAATATGTTGCGTTGTTCCATTAGTGAAGAATCCACAATGTGTCACACACATTTGACTTGTTTCATAGAAGTACTCTATTCTTGTAAAAGTACATTTGTAAAAACATGACAGAAAGTTGCATATAATTTCAAGTACTCTCTTCTTGTGAAATCGCATTTGAAATAGATTTTGTTGCAAATGTCACAGTTTAGAAGGCTGTAAATGTGTTTCCTGAATGGATATATGGACTTCAGACTTTATATCTTGTAAATATAATGTTATTGTTTTGCTTTTATAGTTTAAATTAACACTTCATTGATTTCTAAAAGAATATAAAATGGACAAAAACATTTGCAGGTCATCCGACACAAAAATATGACGACTTTCAACCCAAGCACATTTTGACCATTACCCAACCCACCCATCTTGTCACCTCTGCATTTTATTAACAAGAAGTACAAATTTAGTTGAATCCATTAGCATTATGATTCACTGATAATGTTTATGAGACAGTAAGTTCGCTTTCCAAATAAATATTATAATTCTTAATTTCCGAGAAACATTTGATGACAATTTGCAGATATCTTGCGAATTAGAATCTATTGATATTTCATTTTGTAACCATTAGCACATTGATTTTGACATCAAAAAGTGGTTGAATGACCTCAATGGTCAAACGATATCTGTGATGTCTACTACTGATGAATGTAAACTTAACATGTTCTGCGGATAGCAACTAAGGTCACAGCAGCACCTTAGGGTGTAAAACTCAGTCCATGAATTGTGCCCTCTAATTTGACGGGGTGCTTGGGAGGTATAAATAACTACGAGTCTCTTCTTCCTAACAAATAGGCTTTGTTCTATATTTCAGTGCACAAACAGGCAGTACTTATTTGACCTCACTGATGCAGTATCTGCTTATTTTAGCTGATGGTAGCTTCAATGAAGGCGATAGTGCTTTGTAAGCCTTAGTTGCCACCTAGTATTCAAGGGATGTCAATCGGGTTGGGTAACGGAAAAAAAAGGTCAATTTTTAGTATGGATCAAAACGAGTCAACTCATTTGACCCGACATGCAAACACTTCTTTTTTTTTTAGTAATATGAATAAGTAATGTATTGAATATGATTGCAAAAGATCCACTTGTGTTAACACTTTACACAAGTTGGGTGTCAGGGTACTTGTTGATCCTGTTGCCTTTGCAGGACTTTTAGGCGAGTTTTGTTGCATCATTTCCATGATCTGAAAGTTTCCAAAAATTAGTAACTTATGTGCTAATTAGGATTTACAATCCTTTTGTCAGAAGTCTACAACTTTGTGACTAGTGAAGGACATTTTGGTTATTCTTTAAATAGTTGGTACTGGTATTACATATGAGACAGGAATGGTGGTGACCTAGTTAAACTTGTTACCATGTGTAAAATGTTTTACATGAATTTTTATAGGAAGTATAGATGTTCATGACTAGTTGTGTGAGTGCTGTTTGTATCTTGTTATTGTAATTGTGGACAGTGTACATTTTATGATGATATATTTCTACCTTTTACATTTCCTATGATTATATAATCATTTATTTAGTTAAAAATAAATATCCATTTCAGGAATGACATATTACAAAACCTCATACACGTCAAACTTGTTGACTAATTCTTATGTCAAAAGTTTATATAGATTAGTACTATACCTGTGTAATATGACCTTCCACGAGTAGTGAAAAAGCCTTCTATAGTTTCATTTTATTGATCTTTTTAATAACACAGTTTTAACACATGATAGTATCAAAATAAACAAAAAAATATTGTTTGGAATATTAAAATATGTAATAGGATTTTCATCTGTATTGCATACTCGTAAAACATATGTGTATTGTAATGGGGTATAAATATCTAAGACATCACTTCTTATAAATACTTTTACTCGTTTTGTAACCGGTACGTACACCATTCGCTCTCAATATATGTTGTTATATTGCATGTTCATCTCATTTTGTTTATATTCGATTGTTCCAATACTTGATATCGATGTAACAAAAATTAGAGGTGCAATGTTGTAGTAATATGAGAAGGATCCAAAATAAACATGGTAAAAAGACAGAAACAAAGGTTACCTTTTACTATTTAAGCCAATTTCTGCTACACTCTCCCCAACCTGAATGCAAAACCCTCAAATTGAATGCAAGCTCTTTGTTTTACTTGTACCCCTCGTTTCGCAGTCGTAATCAACCTGTCATGCCGCCGGAAAACCTTCAAGTTCCGAGCATTCTCATCGGATTCTTCCAATCAATCTCGCGGCGGTCTTCCTCGCTTCTTCTCTGACGTCATCCCTACCTCCAAGGCAACATATCTCTCTCTAAAATACGTACACACTGCTGAAATTAAATTAGTTTCTTAATTGTTTTATGACAGAAGTGAAACATATCCCATAGACGCATAGAGCCAACAATATCGTACAGAGCCAAAAATATCTCATTGAAGTGAAATTATCGCACAGAGTAGCAAATGTCTCATAGAAGTGAAAAACATCACACGAAGTGAAAAATGTCACACAGAAATGAAAAATATCACACAGGAGTCAAAGATTGTGCCCCATTTCACTGGCTCTAGACTATAGTATTTCTAAAACGTTAAATGGGAGGCTAATTATGTTAACTAATTTTTCACTTGATTGATTAGGGTTCCATTGTTCGTGTGCAAGGGGATGAATTCTGGCATATGAGTAAAGTTCTAAGATTAAATATTGATGACAGGTATGCATGTTTTACAGTATATTACTTATAAGCTAATCGATTTTATTGCTGTCAAAGTTGACATTATTTCTAAAAGTTCATTGTAACTATATGTTATTGCAAGGATATATCAAGTATCAAGTCAGTTATGAAACAGAATTATGTGCTTAAGAAACTAAGATGGACAATGATTATATGTAAGAAGTTGAAGCTCTAAATGATATTAATGCCTGTAATCAAATGTAGAAAGCACGATAAGTTTTGTGCTAATCACACAACATAAATGTTTATGTATCCTGTTGTGTGGTAGCCTAGTTTCTTGGATATTGGGGACTTGCTTTACTTCTCGTTTCGCTTAATTTATTTGCGATTTTCTTGTCGTATTATGAAACCTTGCAAGGATAGAGCTCTTTAATGGAAAAGGAGGTCTGGTTGAAGGTTGCATAGAGAAGATTGACCGAACTGGAGCAGATATAGTTTCACTTGAAAATCCTAAACTAGTATCCATTAATACAACCCAGTGGCACGTGTTTGCTGCTTTTGGTAGGTTTCGTGGACAGTGAATACACTGATGGCTTGATCTATAAATGGGCGGTCGAGCGAGTTGGGTAACGCATCAAAGCTAGTAATGTTTTGGTAGGGTCGAAATGGGCCGGGTTGGTTTAATACGAAACACTGTGTACCTTTTGTTTATTATATTTGTGTTGCATACGATTACAGTAAATCCTATCATAATAGGTTTTGTGAATAATCAATTTAGTAGGAAGTATGAGTCTAGAACACTTTGAGAAAATCTCAACTTGGTTGACTCGCTATATTAGATATATTTTATTTTACTCATATGACATGTTAGAAATAATAAAATAAAACATACTCCAAATCAACCCATTCATAAGTAAATGGGTCGAAATTGACACCTCTAATTTTAATGCTCGTGTGTGTGAAGTTAATGTTCCATGACATGTACTATATAGGTACTCTGAAGGGTGGTCGATCTGACTGGCTTATAGAGAAATGCACAGTATGTGTTGATTAAAGTCCGTATATCTGATTTCAATAGAATTTTCAATTTCGCTATGGCAACAAGCTAATTTGTATGCTTTATTATCTTAGGAGCTTGGAGCAAGTAGTGTAACACCGCTATTAACTGAGCGTTCTCCTTCAATTTCTGAGAACAGGGTGGATAGGTTGCAACGAGTCATATTAGCTGCAGCTAAACAGTGTTGAGTATCAACTTTTATATACCTTTATGCAAATCTAAATAGGTTTGTCAGTGAGTCAGATTTGGATCGGATTTGGTATTGATCTGATCTGACCCACAACCCAACTAAATGGATCGTTATTTGATCTATTTGTTAAAGGTCCATGATTTATAACCATGGCCCAAATAATCTATATATATGGATCATGACCCAGATCAACGCATTTAGAAAAATTCAGCACATTTTTGCGAAATATGATAATGTAACACAAGTTATGCTTTTAGAAAATGAAATGTAGATGGATTGAGGAAGCTGGTGACGTGTGGTGGAGGGGTAATTTAATTAGCAAAAATGATCATAATGTGCATAACCAGCTTATTTTTCGTGCACGTTTAACTCATTATAGTTTGAAATGCTAAACCATATTGTAGGTCAACGGCTGCATGAAATGACTTTGAACGCTCCATTAAAAGTTGGTGGCCTCTTACCTATTGTAAGTCACTTGTATCGGTGGTGTGTGTGGTAGGTCTGATGTCTTGCATCATATAAACATAGTATAATTAAAATACACTACCATGGATTTCGTTTTTTTTCCTTTTCTTGATTATAGAATTATCCGGAGTCCGAAATTTTCTTATTGTGTCATTAATATCATATTTTTGACCCTCATGTTTTCACTATGTCATTCCCTTAGGTTTCACAATCAAAACTATCTTTTATAGCTGCAGCAGAGGCTGCACCAGTTTTGAATGCTTTGGCTCTTTCTCAAAGAGAGTCTGTTGGCTCAATTATTATTGGACCTGAAGGCGGTTAGTATCCTCATTCTCTCTCTCACACACACACACACACAAAGTAGTATGCATACAAGACTTTGAACCCTTCCATTTTGTTATCAATATTAATTATCTTTTTTGATTAATAATTCAATTATTTCAAAGGTAAGAAAGTGATGTACCTTTTTTATTGAATGCTTACCAAAGTCAATTGTTGGCTAATGCCTTTTAACTTTCTCAACCCTGAAACTTTTCAACTACGTACTGCTGGCTGGTTGGAGGTAGTTATGGTTTAGAGCAGCGTTGTGACCTTAAAATTATCATTATTATATTCCAGACTTCACAGAAGCAGAAGTAACGTCGATACTAAAAGCAGGAGCAACAGCAGTTGGGCTTGGGCCACATCGCCTTCGAGTTGAAACCGCAACAGTTGCACTTCTAGCAACAGCAATGTTATGGTCAGATTCTCAGCAATTAACTAATTCTTAATATGCTCTTGGGTAAGCCTCCATCATGCGTTAACAAAACATCCCTGAAAGAATCCAAATCTTCTCTTCTAAAGATCTATTATTGCAGGTTCACAGGTTCTTACAAAGAATAGGGAAATTTCACTTGTTGATGAGTAAATCGATAGTATGATTGTTATGAAGGTGCATATCCTGGTCTGACCCATGTGATTACATTTGCAAGACGGATCTCTCTTAATATAATTTTAGCTGATTAAGAACAAGGACCTACGTTCTACACTCGGTTTTGACCATTGACCTCTTTTTATAATGTGGTTCCTTTTTTCTATGACTTTGAAGTTGTCACGAATGTTGCTGTGGTGAGTGTTTATGTTGACTTTCTTTTAACTTTGGTTTAAAAGATAATAATCTAAATTTGCAAGATTATTGAATGGAAGAATTTAGAGACAAACATGATGAAAATGAAGTCTACCTATGATAAATTGGCAAGTCATTGCAATATTATTGACCAAATGTCTTTGTAGCGTAAATGGACCGTTTGACTTTTAGTGCAATAAGTTTTCTTGGTTGAGCGCAGAATTTATTAACCAGATTGGAACTAGTTTCCCCATTTAATTTGTCAGAATAGTTAAGTCGCCAGTCTATCTTGGCAGCTTCTATTATAATCTGAAATAAAGATTATCGTATTGTATTTTATTACATTTGAATTTGATAATATTATTACTTCCGTAATGCAATTTAGTTGACCCTCATTTTTTTTCTAACACTCCTTTTTCTAATCTTAAAATTTTTTTCAGAAATTATCATTACATCCTTCCACTTATCTCTTCACTTATTAATTATACAAATCATTCACGTAATATTATATTTCACATAATACATTTAGATATCTTATTTCTTCTTTTATATTAAAACTAGGTATAAACCTGCGATAACGTAAGTCAAATTTAATTTTTATTTGATCAATTTTTTTATATAGTTTATAGACCTGTGATAATCTAATTTTTATAAAATATTTGGTCTAATTTAAATAAATACATCAAATATTTAAGGGGTCAAAAGTGTAACTATACGAAAGAAATTAAGAATCGTTGGATTGTAAATGGTGGAAAACAGTGAAGGGTTCAGATTTCTCCATTGTATCATCTTTTAATTATATATAAAGATATTGAATTTACAATTAAAATAATTTAAACTATTATAAAAAATCACTTTCAATAAAAAAATATCAATTATTATTACATTCATATATCATTAAACATTTATCTTTCAATATTAACATGTAAAATCTTCACCCGCTGTTGTGATAAGAATTTGACGTTAGTAATTAACAATTGATAGGTTAATGAGAAAATGGAAATATATGGGATGAACTCCTGATAAATAACTTTTAATTAATGCGTTAATCATACGCAGTAATTCTTTTTTACCTAATCCTTTTGTCTTTGAAAAGCTTGTACGGTTGTACGTCTTCAGATTTATGTGATTTTAAATTACATTAATTACTTTAAGTAAATACCAACTCCATGCCCTCTATTTAAAGTTTGTTCGAACTAAATGAAAATCTTTTAAATGATATTAGCGTTAGAACCTCGCACATAGTAACGGATAAGGATTTTACATGTTGATATTAAAAGACAAATGTTTAATGATATTTGAATGCAATAATAATTGCTAATTTTTTATAATAGTTTAAATTATTATAATGGTAAATTCAATATTGTGATATAAAAGAAGAAAGAAGATATTTAAATGTATTATATGAAATATAATATTAATTGAATGATTTATATAATTAATAGATAAGTAGAGAAATAAAATGATAATTTATAATATTTTTTTTATATAAATTAAAAAAAAAAGTGTTAAATACTTAATAAAAATTATAAATATGGTTAATCATGAAAGTATTAAAAGAAAAAAAGATAATATTGGTAATAATTAGTTCGAGTAAGCAATTGAATAATTAAAAGACATTGTTAGTCACCCAATCCAACAAATAATTAACGTCACAACACCCCACTTAAATAAATACCAACTCCATGCCTTGTTTTTAAAGTTTGAAAAGAAAAAGACAAAATATGACATTCCGCCATTCTACAAGGACCTAAAACAAACATTTTATATTTGTTTATTGACTAAACATATATAGCGAATGAAATCAGGTAGGTACGCAACTGATTCCATAAATAGCTACAACGCAGCACAGATTACTGAGCTTGCTTCTCACTTTATTCCGTTTACTTCGCTCTTAATTTCAATTACAGATACATGCATATGTATATATATTATATATGTATGTGTAGATTGAGATTGTTAACAAATTAAGGACGACCGAGATCATGACGAATCAGTTTGGGAATTTAATCGAAACGATAAAATCGAAAGTGAAGGCGTTGAAGCGGAAGAAATCGAAGAAAGTGTACGTGAAAATGGATAAAACGAACAGTGTTAGGGTTCAGATCCGTAGCAATCATGCTCGTAAACTCATTGATAAAACTCTACAAGCTGCTGATCATCCTGGCAAGCGCACTATTTCTTAATCTTAAGTTTCATTTTGAATTTGATTTTGATTTTTTTGTGTGTATAATTGGTATTTAAATTATTAAAGTTGTGATGAGGTAATCTAATCTAGATGTTTCAAGTTTGTTACAATTTGTTTATCTCTCTAAATTGAATGCTTTTCTCTCTCATGCATATACACACACATATATATATATATATATTCTGAATGAATTTAACTTGTAATGTTATTATTTTATTTAAATTTAATTCAATTAATTACTGCCTCGTGTGCATAAGAATTGTTACAAAATATTACGAATATGCGCACCGTCCCAAAATAACCATCTACTAAATAAATGAGTTTAAAAGTGTGTAATTAGTACACTTTAAATGCTTAACCTTAATAAAGAAAAATTAACCTTATAATTATTATTATTTTTTATTTTATTTTTTTCTACGTGAAAATGTTTAACTTATAAGATGTTGATAGCCGGGTAACATCGATTTATATATAATGCACAAGCCTATTAGGCGTTAATCAACTGTAATACGAAGTAGGCAGGTTAAAAGGTTAATTTGATAAGCTAATAACGGTAATATGAGCTTATTGATTTTTCTATAAATTTAAGAAACCAGTAAGTTTTAAATAACCTAATTCAAGCACCACCTTAATAAATTATTACGTGACACTTATTTTTTTAAAAAGTGAACCATTTAGTTCACCATTAACTTCATTAAAAGTGACACATATTTTTTTTGTTGTTATTATTATATTATTATTATTATTATTATTATTATATTATTACTCTTTTAGTCTCTCTTTTCACACGTACAAAGAGACGCACATAAATATTATAGTTGCAAGTATTTTAATAAAAATAATGCCTAATTACGATTAAATATGATATTTATATTTCGAGATTGAGAAAATGGCAGGGTTTGAATTTGTGACATAATGAGATTCCAATCCAATAATTAATTTCATGTCATTTAGTCTTAATGAATTACTATTTTTATCATATTGCTTTTATACTGGTCATAATTTTGTTTCTTGTATTACGGAATAAGCAAGTACTGTACGTTTTTGCATTTAGTTGACTTTTTGGGTATAAAAAACTAATTTCGTAGATTATCAAGTTGTTATTTGGTGAAGGTTGATCCAATACACACGAGTTAAACATGATATGTTTAATAATTTCTTTAATGTTACTCATTATATTTTTTGACATGGTCAAATAAGATGGCTCTCAAGTCTGGGAAGTAATAAATAAGTTGTTTCCGACAGAGTTGAATGTGGCTGGATTATCGAGTAATCAACTTTTTAGTTTTAACTTGCTTGAACCATGATTAAGATGATGCTTAAGTTAACATCTTTAGAGATTTAAAACATAACTGTGCTTGTGTTATATTCAAAGTGAATTGCAAGATTTTGATATTGTAAACTTATGTGGAAACATCAATACTTGTCAATTCAGGTCGGGTCGAGTTAACCTGTTTGAGGTTAGCAATTTTAGTTGGGTCGAATTGACCTTGGTTTGAGTTGTTGAGTTGGTGGGTCAGAACTAGTCGACTCAAATCTGACTCGATATTTTGATCGGTTTGAGTATTGTAACCCAACTAAAAACCTGTTAACTCGGACCCGACACAAGTAACCAGTGTATCTAATCAGATCAACAAATTTTCGAGTCAGTTTCAGTTAACTGATTAATTTCAGGTCACATTGGTGGATCTCTAAATTTATAATTCATCATAAATAAGCATAAAAATGTTCATCTAAATTTAATACTAAAACATCATTCAACACTTTGGTTAATCAAATTAAAATAAAACATTAAATTTTTGTAACTACCTTTATAATTTATTCGGATTGTCTAGTCGACACAAAAACTCATTGGTAACCCAAACACGACCCAAAAAGTTGTAGGTTGGTGAGTTTTAGGTTTGCGGATAAAAAACCCTGACTCAAACCTGCTTATTTTCGAGTCGGTTTCGTGTCACGTTTTCAATCATGTTGGAAATTGTGAACCCTAATGTACAGCGGATAATGTGTTGCAATTGGATTCAATCCATTTGAAATTTATATTCGTATTCGTAATGAAATTTTTTTTTAACACGCATTCATGACGAGTAAAAGCAAGTAACGGGTTTCAATTCCAATCAATTCATTTGATTTTGAGTCATCTTTATTACTGACGGTTATGTCATTATGTATCTTGACCGTTTTAATTAATACGATTGATGTGTACGAGCTTTAATAGTTAAACTGAATTGAAGGTACTAGATATAAATTCAAAAGTACACTGATAATAAAAACCGCTTCAATTCATAGTTAAACACCAATCTACCTAACGATAAACTTGAAACTTGAACTTGTATATTGAGACCGAGATTTGAACACAGTTGAGACAAAGAAGCAGAACAAAATTTGACGAATTATGAAGCGCAAAAGAGAAGCAAGATAACCACATATATAATAGCTGGAACAAACATATAATAATCTGCATTTAAGCTAATCAACGACGAGCCAAAGGAGTTGAAGCTGAAGGAATATGTGTACTTATATGATCAATGTATGCCACTTTTTTATAGGTCTCGTGAACTATCCAACTTTCTAAAACAGTGAACGTGTTCAAATGTGATGTGAGAATATATTGATGGGTTTTAAGTTAACTATTGCATTAAAGATTTTAAGTGAGCAACACAACATTTTTTTCATCAAAAAAAGAAACTAAATTTGAACTTTTCATAAAAGATAGAGGATTAAAAGAGCAGCCTTCTCATGGAGAGAAGAGAGTGCTATTTATCTGAGTCGTCCATTATCAAGATTGGTCCATATTTTTTGATTTATGAGCGGGGTGTATTTTGTCAATAGGTGAAAATTAAAGGCTAAAAGTGTTACTTTAATTGATAAATTATGAAATCGGTTAATTGGTCAAGTCTTTTCCATCTCATTAAAGTTCTTTACAAGAAAACACACACTCACACTCTTTTTCTCTTTTGCAAACACACACTAACACACTCAATTTCAAAACACACACCTAATTTCAAAATACACACTCTCATTAATCGCTCCTTATCGCAAAATTAGTTCAAAATAATCACTCTTAATCGACCAGATTGCTTGTAATCGATCGCTTTTGTTAAAAATGTGTTGAAAATTCCAAAGGATTCTCAAGATTTGGTTGCTAAAGATTTAAAAAAATTAACTCGCAAGAAGTTAGGAAAAAAAAAATTAACTCGTAAGTTAAAATCATAACTATAGACCTTTGTGAATACGATGATGGTGAAAACGATTAAAACATGGTTATAAAGTTGAAGGGTTAAAACAAAAATAATTTGAAAGTTTGATGATTAAACTATTATTAAGCTACAATCAAATAATTGGTGGCACATATCGTAAAGAAAGCCCGAGTTAAAGGTAAATTGGAATCTTGGATCACTGGCTCAGTTGGTATTGATACGGATTAAGATCATTTCCAACCATCTCAAAATCTACAAATTCAAATATAGAGAAAGAAGAGCATCTTTGAAGAATATTTCATTTTCAATCATATACTTAAAAAATAATCCTTCAAACACTTATATACTAAATTAATTATTTTATTAAGGCATGATAATCAATAAAACATATAATTTGACAATTGGATGATGAATAGTAATACTTTATATTTCAAGTATTCTTTTTACTATACTATAATTTTTTTTTAAATATCAAGTATGGTTTGAGAATTTTATTCTATAGTCTGAATTTGAAGAAAAAATATATGTTTATAGTACAAGATTGGAGATGACATAAAAATGTTTTTTATTATTTGTTTTATAAGTTTTTCTTTCAATACAATTTGAAAGTTGCTTTTGTTTTTGCTCTAGCCTGAAGCTTTTATGGTCCAATAATTTTATCTTTTATGTATTGCTCTTTTTTTTCCAAATTAAAATTAAAAAATTACAAAAAAGTATGATTAGCTCTTGTATAAATTATTATAAGGTCCTTTTATAAGGACACATGTAACTTGTTTTTAAAGGAAAGAAAAAGTTTTGAATGTCACATGAAGTTGATAACTTAAAAAAAAAAAAATCTTATTCAATGATTATACTTTTAAACTTAACATAAATTTTTACAAAAATAAATTTTACATAATTACATTTTAAGTTTAACATAAATAAATTTGAATATGAGGGACTAAAATTTAGTTATTCCATAGTTGAAGGACAACAAACGAGATTCACACAAAAACAGAAAAACAAGACCCGGTCAAATACATTTCAAACCATCACCTTTAACGACGTCAATGAAGGCCCGTCGTCAACCACCGTTAAAACCCACCACCACAGTCGCTTCATCTCTGGCCGAAGATGGATTCCTTCCGACACGAGCCGCCACACCTCACCACAATGTCTAGGCAATGGCTCCTCCTTGATTCCGCCGGTCAAAGTCAATTGGTTGAGGCCGAGAAACACACGGTCATGCGCCGGACAGGATTACCGGCACGTGACTTACGTATTCTTGCTCCCATTTTATCGTATCCTTCAAGTCTTCAACGGTACTTGGTAGAGAAGGAGCTATTGTTATAAATTTGGAACATATTAAGGCAATCATAACAGCACATGAGGTGCTTATGATTAATTCGAAAGATCCATTTGTTGATTCGTTTGTCGATGAATTGAAACGAACTGGTAATGCGTCATCGTCACTGACTGCCTGTCAGGTTATTCATGTGGATTTTCTATGTCTATTTAATGACATAAACATTGTTATATAGGTTGCAGTGATTAGTGTCATAATGAACGAAATAAGTCTTTTATATATTAAATTTTAGGAATTTATGTTTCTTTAATGTAATGTATACGTGCATGATTCATGTAAGTACGTAACAATCATGATAGCATATAGTAATGAAACGGTTAATTAGCTATTGTGTATTTGTATAGTTAAACATACATACATTTGGGATTGAAGTGTAAGAGCTTTATATCCAATTACTTTTTGTTAGTTAAAATGTTAGTGTAACAGGGGGGAACCACAAAATCTGACAATACAGACTGGACAAATTTGTATGATTTAGGAGACTGGCGATCAACGGGAGTTAGCTCTCCAAGAGTATCCACTACGAGTGTTGAGAAAAGCGAGGAGGTGAAAACCGATGAAATACCTTCTCTTGGTAGCCAAAATGGACCGAATATAAACCCATTCGAGTTCATTGCACTTGAGACCTGCATAGAGGCAGCTTGCAGTTCCTTGGACAAGGAGGTGACAATTTTATCTTTATTAAAAGAATTATTAATTTTGTTCATTTTCTATTGCTTAGTATATCATTGTGTATGGTTAATTGTAGTGGTAGAAATTTTCACCCATCTAGTTATGTATGGTTCAATTTGGGTTGTGTTTTCCCCCAAACGGGTCATATGTGTCAAAGGGGTTGAATATATCACCCGAAGTCTATTTTTTGAATGCATACAAGCACCTGTTTTGTTTTATTTGAGTACGTAATTATTCTTGTAATGATACAACTTTACAATCCTGGTTTACACTTTAATATTTGAACTAGGCAAGGACATTAGAGAAACAAGCACATCCAGCTTTGGACAAGTTGACTACAAATATTAGTAACCTAAATTTAGAAAGTGTTCGTCAAATTAAAAGTAGGTTGGTTGATATTTCAGGACGTGTTCAAAAGGTTAGTGGTTTTTTTATGCGAACTAAAACACTTGAACTGCATTTTGGTCTTGAAGTATATCAAAACCCATATTGTTTAGATTGATTTAGGTTAGGGATGAATTAGAGCACTTGGTTGATGACAATGAAGATATGGCTGAAATGTATCTGACTGATAAAATGTTGCAACAACTCGAAAATGATTCTGCAACGTCAGTAAACGAACAAGATGATGTGGATGAACAAGTTATTCAGTCAGATGATAGGTTTTCCTCTTTTTTGACACACTTTTTTTAGTTTCCTTTCTGATTTAGGAATTATCATTATATGCTTATGCATTATTTTAGAGTTCGTACAGAAGATGGTGAGAACAAACATGAATGTGATTTTAAAAGAACGACTGGCCAACAGGAACAATATTTTGGATTTAATACAGTTGGAAGAGAAACTCGTATGTCTCGAAATGGTGGCATCAAACACCGTGACGTTGAGGAACTAATGCTGTTGGAGGCCTATTTTTTCAGATTGATGGTCCAGAGAATAAATTGTCCACGGTATGCTTCTTAACGTGCTAGATTGATTAGTAAAGCAAACCCTGTATCATAAAAAGAGTAATGCATAGAAAATAAAAATAGCTTAAAAGGCAGTGGGTCAAACGGTCAATAGTCTCCAAAAGTGTGTTGGTAATGCATAAAACCTCCTAAATCATTTTATATAAAACTTAGATAATTATCATGAAAAGGTTAAAACCTTTGGAGAAAAGGTGTTCCAGATTGACCCTACTCATTTTGACCCGTACCAGACATTGCCCATTTCTGGACCTCTAATACTAAGATTACATACCTAGCTGAGTGAGTATGTGGAGGACACAGAAGACTACATTAACATAATGTTGGACGACAAGCAAAACCATCTTCTGCAAATGGGCATCATGTTGTCAACCACAAGTCTAATAATAAATGCATTTGTGGTTGTGGTTGTGGTTGTGGTTTAGCGTTTGGAATGAACATCAACATTGACCTTTCCAATGGCGACACCCCAGCTGAAAAGGAAATTGGTAAGCGTAAACTTATGTGGACCGTTGGTGGCTGTACCACTGGTAGAATCTTCCTATGTGTTGTAGCCATCGCCTGGTGCAAGACCCAAAGGCTTCTAGAATGATCTGTTGAAGCCATATTTACTTCAAAGTTTTTGAGTTTTGGTAGTTTTTATATGATTCCGCCTCTTTCTTTAAGATCCCATACCTGGTTCATCTCAACCTGACCCGTTTTAAAGAACAGTGGCAGGGTCTGACTACGTATGTAGCACCACAATGAGCTGAAATTTATACTAACTAGTGAAAAATATGTAATTTTTACTTGATTGTCTTGATGTTACTTCCACTTTTAATATAAGTACAGAGAATATGTTGTCATACCATTCTTCTGCAACAAGTATCAAAATGGTGCGTTAAAATATTTTTTGTGTAGTTTTCCTACTTAAATTATCAGAGTATCGTTCAAGTGACTGTCGATAGTTTAGTCCGAATCTTATACTTGTGTATTTTCCCATTTCATATCAAAAGGAAAATTTGATGTGCCTTTAAATTATATGTAATTATGTATAACCAAACATACAAACCACTCTGTCAAAAAAACTGATATGGTGTATATTAAAGATCTTGGCCACCACTTTGTAAGAACTAACAAAACTACTCTTAACTAACAAAAAAGGAAAAAGTATAAAAGCATTTAAAATTTGTAAAAATGTCTCTAATCTAAAAATCTAATGTTCCACTTGCTTTGATGAGCCTGTCCCATTTCTTCTACTGTTAGCCTGTGATGGGATCCCCTTCAAACCATCTGTTCATTGTCAAGTACCCATGTTGTTAGGCTTTGTTACATTTCAAGAGTAAAATACCAAAACGCATCGCAGCCTTGCAGGCCAAACAAGAAAAACTCTGAAAGAATCATAACAAGATTTATAAACAAAATGTACCTCAAAATAGGTTGTGGAATGGCCCTGTGAATAACTAAAACTATCATCGTCATCTTCCATCAAAGCTTCTTTGTTGCACACTTTCAGATCCTTCTACAAAAATGAAAAATATGAAAATTAAAACATCATTATAAGCATAGAATACCATTTAAATTACTATTGATTATTAATCCATATATTATGGATCAATCAATCTATACAAACTAGTGTTATGCAATCATGTGCATAACCATTATTGGGTTCTTAACAATAACATTAGAAAATATCAAGATGGTGTCCGTTTTCAAGTTCACAGTTGCCTTTTTCTTATCCTAATCAGTATACTTTGTAGGTTTGTTACAAAACTAGTCATTATTTTTATTATTCTATTATACATATTAATAAGATGATAAACTTTAAGATACATGATTGTAGGCAATTTTTAATGATTGAGTTCACCCCCTATAACAAACTTTAGTGTATAAAACTTCACATGAATCAAAAAATCAGGAAGAACACGTTTGAAATGAAAATTAACTCGCAAAATGAAAACGGTATAGTAAGAAACACTTACACTGGAAAAACTGAAAAATGGAGAACTAGCAGTGTCATCAAGAGAATCAGGCAAATCTTGCATTATGTGTCTATGGCTATGAAAACTTGTTTGCTTAAGAATCTTTCTTCTTTTCCTAGAGCCCAACATTAACGTAGGATCACATGAGAAAACACCGTTGTTATTGTTGCAGTATTCGTCTTCTTCGTGTTCTTGAAAATGCGGTGGACCTGATGATGCATCCGAAATCATAGACATATCATCATCATCAGTATCATCTTCTTCATCACCATTATCATGTTCATGATCATTTTCTTGATCATGTTCATTTGCTTTTTTACATGATATATTATCATGATGAGGGATGATATTGGAGTGTTGTAAGTATAAGGTCCAACCAGATTCACAACCACTACTTGATTCTTCTGAATCAAAAACTTTTTCCATATTTTTGTGATTTAAGAAATGGGAATAATTAAGTATGCTAAGCTTGTGTGATGTTAAGATGTTGAATGGAATGAAGTAGGAGAAATTAAGATGTGTGGAATCTGATTGTTTATATCTTAGACTAGTTTTGTCGTGATGTGGGAGTATGCAGATGGGGTGAGCATGCGATTTCATTGGAAACTGCATCTTGGTGTTGGTTCAGAATTGAACCACGAATCTCAATATCCAACTAACTATTCTTCTAGTATATATTTTATTTTAATTTTAATATATTTTAAAATGGGTAGATCGAACCGATTGGATTTTGGATTAAAAGTTTCAAACGGGCATCTTTCTAAAATCATTTTATACGGGTCGGGTTGAGGTGGAAACTCTTTCTTATCCACAATTTAAGTTTGGTCATTTCTTATATGTCATAAATCAAAATAATGATTTTTCCTAAAATCATTTTAAATCAAAATGAACTAATTAAGTTTGGTCATTTCTTATATGTCATAAATCATAAACGTTTATATAGCATTAATGTATTTTCCTTATTAACTTATATTGTAAAGAACGGTAATAAATAATTTGTTTATTTCAGTAGATATTTTATTTGATAACTATTATAATAGAAATTATTATACATTTAATATGATTATATAAAAATTCAAAGTTTAGCAAAATAACCATTTTTTATTTTTTATAGTTTCTATAAATTTTGTAAGGATTACATCGAAATTTTCTTATTGTTTAGTTTTTCACTTTTCGATGTGCAACTTACTAGATTAATTTAAAATGTCAGGTGATTTACTCTCTTATTTGAATCCACATATATATATATATATATTGATTATATTTGATTTAAAAGTTTATAATTAATTATATTTTGTACATAAACATCAGGACATCCAAGTGTGATATATTAAGTTTCTTTTTTGTTATTTTAAAAATGTGCAAAGAAACTAAATCAATTTAATTCAAAAGTGATACGTTGAAATACATAAATTATTATTTTGTAAGGGAATTATTATAAATTTTATAATAAATTATTTAACTAAGAACAATTAAATGACAGCATATATAATCGCACTGCTGCTGAGTCATTGGACTTATCCACCAAGGGATTTGTAAAATTCAATGCTTTAAGTTGTATATATGTAAGCCATTTAATTATTCAACTTAATGCAACGTTTATCCAAGTTTAATTAATTAATTAATTAATTTAAGATTCTATTATAATTTGAATGGATTAAAGAAAAAAACTGTAGTGTAGTATTCACTCAGAAAATGGTGATGCACGTGTGCAACTTCTGTGATCACATTACATTCCTGAAAATTTGCTCCATGCTTGCCTGCAACGATTCAACCGAGGACAGGTATCGACATTGGTTCAAAGTAAGATTAAATTAAGGGAAACACACAAAACATTACACTATATATTTATTTATTATATTTACTCTTTTTAGTTTTTATTACAATAAATTAACGGTTCATTTGGTTATTATCAAAGACATTTTGCTAGTTATCTCAAATATGATAATTATTGTAATATTATTTTATATTTGATGAAAAAATATATATAATAATAATAATCTTTGATAGAAATGCAAGATTTTCATGTTCATTGAAAAAGAAAAAAGAAATCAATTTATTGATAATCGTATCATTGCTTGTATTATTATTTCATCTTGTAAGATTAGTTTTATTTATTTGATAATCATTTGTTTGATATTTATAACAATTTAATCAGTTTTTTATATTTATAAAGCTATTTTAACTATATATAAAAAATAAAAAATATTATTAACTATATTTCGTATTTTCATGTCACGCAATATAGTTTTGTGCAAGTGGATAATAACTTTTAGAAAGAGAACACCTAACTTTTTAACTCATATTAATAACATCATTCGGAGCTTTCAAACAAATCACATCTAAGTTTCCTTTTAGTTTTAGATTTAAGAATGTATATGTCTCTATGATACTGATTGTGGTTCATAATATATAGTCTGAAACTACTTATTATTATTATTATTATTAATATTAATTATTATTATTAGTAAATTTACAGTAGGCTAAAATTTAGGATTGAAAAAATAGTGATAATTTTGAAGGGTACAATTCTTGGAGCGTGGTGTACTGGCAGAAATCTGGTGGGTGCATATATTTTTTAAATTTCCTTTTTTCCATAAATCCCACATGCATGAAAAGTAAACACATGTGTATCCACGTGCGGCATATGCAACACCGTGGGAATTTTCAGGCTTCAGTTTCCATCACATTACACGTTTTGTCACGTGAGACACACACTTCAATCCCATTTCCTTTTCTTGATTCTAGTTTTTTGCACCCTTCTATAAATTATATTATTTATATATTATATAAGTCGATACCTTTTACTCCCAACTATTACTATAACCTAAGCAAGTTACTATGTAGAAAATAAAAAGTACTTCGCAAATTTATAGTTATTCTACTAATAAGTTCAGATAAAAATATATACACATATAAAAGCATACGCAGTAGAGGATGAGGTCGGGCAACCTCGATCGGCAACCTTCAAAGTTCCATTGGAGTTGTGTCAGGGTCGGTATTAGCAACTCAAAATCTACATGAACGTTGGCGCTTTTGTGGTTAAGAAGAAAATACATGGTTTGTGTCAGGGTCGGGCTTTTAATTTCTTACACTTACACTAAAGAAAATAATTAAAAAGTAAAAGATAAAAAATAGATCGAAAGAAGTTCTATTAGAGTGAAAAAAAGATTAAATGTGATAGAAAATAAAAGTTAATGAAAAACTAATGTAACGCTGATATATCGTATAGAGTTAAAAGGAGTTTTCTGCCAACTAAGGTAGTGGCGAAGCACTACTGAGCAATTCACGTATCACTTGATACGGATGACTTTTGTTTTTTCGCCGGACTACAGTTTTGAGTTTCTCACAACGAATGCCCTAAACTAATATAGTATTCATCTCCAATTTATGAGTTAGAACTTTAAAATCATAATAAATGTATGTACGTGTGAATATATCATATAGTTCGATAGTAATTCGATTATGAGTAAAGATGTTTTCAGGACTTCACTTTCAAAAGGAATAGTAATCAAATTGTGGTGACTAGGGTTGTAACCGGTTGTATATTGTGCCTATGTGAGCATCTAATCTTTATCACTTCTTCCGATAACTAGTGCGTATCAAAAACCAAAATGATAATAAATTATTAACTTTTGTTAATAATGTTAAGATTAATTATTTTCCTTCAATATCTATAGAATAGAATTGAAGTTAATTTTGAACAAATAAAGAACAAACAATAAGCTGGAGTGTAACATCAAATTTCAAACATTAAATATTGGTTAATGTTTGTTCAGGAAAAAAGAGTTTATTTAACGAAAATACTTCTGGTTTTTTTACTTTTTATAGCTATAAAGGCATAATATATGATCGTTAAACTTAAAAATCAACGTGTAGTCACTAAAAACAATTAAAAGCCTTAACAAGTTGGATTAGATTTAGTTTGAGTGGTAATGTTCGGAGACACAAGAATTAAGGATGTCTCACCAACTCTGACTCTGATTCATCAGTCAAACCTCAAGTGCCTTGTGAGCATCTTTTTCTTGGATCACTCATTCTTTAATTCCTTGTGTTTTCAAATACAGATGTTCGAACGAAGGTTCAAATAGAATAATTATTAGAGTAGTAATGGTATAAATCAATCAATTTATAATTTTTGCCTTTTTTTTTTTATACTATTATTCTTATAGAAAAAATCTATGTCATTTCATTTCTCCCTTCCACTCAATCACTCACCATCATCTACATCCAACCACCACCACAAGCACCAGTTGGGCGACAAATCTGCTTAATCACGGCCGTAATCATCAGTGGCTGACGAATTATCACCGTTATTCGACGAGCAAATGCAATTTCAATCTGACAAGCATGATTCATCTTTTCTATAGTTTCAGGTGAGATCTTCGTTAATTTATTTCCCGGCAAGCCTTCTTTCTCAGATCTACGACTTCCAGCCATTGATGTTTATGGTAACTGTACAAATAGTTGCAATTGCACAAAACGCGACGACAATGTAGGTGTTTTCTGGTGATGGCTTTCATGGCAACGACCGACGAACGCTCGCAGCTACCAGCTACCACCAAGTCGCTACTGGAATATACTTTTAATGACCATATTCAAATGGAGGGTCCAGATCTTCTCCCGTCATTATAACATTAGGCTACTAAAGTACAATAACCCTCCCCCAAATATTTATATGTATCCAATTATCTTAAATGCATATATTAAAAACATTAAACGGTGTATAATTAATTTGGTGTAAACATTTTAAAATAAAGATATCAAAATGATACAAAATAAACTAGTGTGTAAATCAATGTTTTAAAAACTTTTGACTAGACTGTTCATCTCGCCGGTTCCAGTCGGACCGGTTGTTGACGTTTTTTTTTACTTTTTTTCAAAATTGATTGGGAGTTAATGTTTAATTCTACTCCATATTGACTGTAAATTTTACGAATTTGAAATTCGAATTTTCTATAGCAAGTCATGAGTGGTCAAAGTTCATTTAAAAATAAAAAAGTATATTAATTGTTAAAATTGAGGTTAAAGAAGCCGAATTTCAAAAAAATACACATTAAAGTTTAAAAGGGTGATCTTTCAAAAATGTGATCTTTCAAAAAAATGTGATCTTTCAAAAAAATGTGATCTTTCAAAAAAAATTTAAAAAAGTCAATTTGGTAAAAAATTGGTCCAATCTCACCCAAAAAACCAGTCGGACCGCCGGTTGTTGACTTGGTCAACTCTGCAAGAAAAATGGGTATATTTTGAGCCAAAAAATCTCCAATTCCCGGTTCGACTGGTCGAACGGACTAATTGGACCGGTTTTAAAAACACTGGTGTAAATCCAAATTGCATAGTTTAAAAGGGTGATTTATTTGCTATTCAATATATACGTTGGAGTTTATATGACTTTGGGGGTTGAGTTCAAATGAGAATGGAAATTTCAGTGAGAATAAATGAATGAATCTTAATCATCCATTTTGCAAAACCCAATTTTTCCTAAAGTTAAATATATCACAAAGGGTTAATCAAAAAATTATAAAAATTGCACCATAGAAATCAGCATTTTTTTCTCTACGATTAGACATCCCTCATGATATATTTTTGGTAAAAAAAAAAAAATTCTTTTTTTTGGGTTGAAAACCAGTAACACATGTGTTAGATGTGTTACTAACCACTAACACATGTGTTACTGGTTTTTGAAACCCACCAAAAAATGGAAAAAAAAAAGTTCGTCGAAAGTATACCTTGTGAGATGTCTAATCGAAGAGAAAAAAATGATGATTTTTATGGTGTAATTTTTATATTTTTGACTAGCCGTTTCTGAGATATTCAATTTTTAAAAGTGTTGAGGGTATTATTTTCGTGATGAAATGAATGGTTGAGATTGATTCCTTCATTCTAACGAAAAATTCTTATTCTCATTTGAATTTAATTCATGACTTTGGTGTTAAATAAAGTTTAACTTGTAAATAAAAAAAATACAAATATTTGATATAACATTGGAAATGCATTGATAAACAGTGTTTCGTTTCGCATATAAGTTTCTTTGAAATTATACATAACAGGGGAATTAGTTGAGTCACTTGTATTGAGCTCTTTCTTCAAATTGTATTATTTCTTCAACCTTATTAAAGCATTAACGAAATTTATATTATAATAATAATAATAATTATTATTATTATAAATTGTTATTATTTTATTTGAGAACATTGAGATGGTGATGATGTACATGAAACTATCAAAGAACCCAAAATGTTACTATAAAAAGTGAAAAACAAATATCTACCCTTTAAAGATCTAGTCTCTCGAATAAAAATTTGTAAGGTTCATTGCAAATAAATCATGTCGGGTTTAGATTGAAGCCCAATCAATTCAACACTGGATACCCGATGCCCAACTTTGTAGGATCATTTTAACTGTTTCAATTGGGCCAGGAGAAAGGAATACTTACAAAACGAATCCCGTGAATGTAAAGCCTAATTAGCAAATTGGGGCATCCTGTCTAGTTAAGCTGGGCTTTATAAATTATGATCAACATTGATTGGTCCATTATTTCAAAAAGCCCAACTAGAGTTGATCAACATTGTGTTTATACTTTATGTAAAAAGAGATGTAAAGTTAATGTTTGACGGGAAATCAAATAAAGAATATTAAATAAAAAATTGAAAAAAAAATTGACTTAAAAAAACCTATTAATGACACACAACATGCAAGCTTATGGGTTGCGTGTCAGAGTAAACGATTTCGTAATCGGGTAATCAACATGCAAATTACGAACACGCAACACATAAATTTACGCTTTGTGTCTGTCCATTTGTGTGCTGCGTGTCTATATTTTAATATTATGGGATACCTTTGTGACTCCTCACACTTTGACGATAACCAACAAACACACTTTGTGACTCCGCATACCTCACCACCAATCACAACCACCGTCGGCCGCAAATACTACCGACGGCCGACCCTGCACCACCTTTACACCACCAACCACAACGTTTTTAACATATTACTGCAACTACCATTAACCGCAACCTCGCCACAACGTTTTAACACGTATATTTATATATATATATATATTATAAATAGACATGTAACTCGTAACCACCAAATAATTAAATTTGTATTTGTTTTAATAGTTAGTTAATTTCCCATGTTTGTTATAAGAATAATTTGAAATTTAAGACACCGATTCCATTTGTTTTGCATAATAATATAATATGCATATAAATATGAATACCAACTTCATGTCATGGCTTCATACGAGGTGAGTCAAGCTCGATCTCGGAAAATCTAAATTTGTTTCTACCGTATTAGACTATGTTCTCGAACTCAATTTCGTGAATTCCGACGCAAACGTATGTTTCGTTCAATGAAAGTTTTTGATTTAAGATCTCACGTAGCTAGCAATATAAAACGCTACTTGATTAAAGAAGTTTAATTTTAGGTTAAACAATTATATATCATTATACTAGTTTTTACACCCGTGTATTCACACGAATTATTTTTAAAAATATGAAATAATATTGTTTGAACATTTTTGAAAATAATTGCAGGTGTAATTCGTGAAATATGATTAGTAATCTTAAATTCAAAGCACTTCATATAACAAACAATATAAAACTATTAAAAACCTCAAAGAAACCATTACGTAACCAAAAATATGAAGAAAAAAAAACAAATAATAGAAGAACGCGTGTTGCCTATTTTTTAGGGTGATTTTAAACATAAACTTTTAATTAATAGTATATAATTTAGATAATGTTAGTAATATTATTTATTAATTATCTTGTTTACTATGATTATCTTTAAAACAATTATTTGTTTTATTTTTTAAAGTCATAATTTATGATGTCATCAATCCTTAATTTTACTCAATTTAAAAGATTTATTTTAATTAAATTATAATTTATGATTGATTAATTAAATTTCAAAATAAAATGATAATATCTTAAATATGATTCTTATATATTATTTATGATGTGAAAACTATATCTAATAAGACTCGACTCAAAGGGAAGCTAAAAAATGTTAACATGTATAATGCTCCAAAAGCTCGATTCGACATGGAGTCAAACTTCATATAAACTTAAGCCAAACTAGTCTTTGGTTCGTCACAAAAATGGAATGTATATTTCTTTGGTGCTAAGAAAAGCATATGCTACTGTTTGTGTTAGACAAGTGGGTTTCTTGCTGTTCTGCGTCGTTTATTCTGTCAAGTGTCAACCATATATTATTATAATAATTTTCTTTATTTATACCTTTACAGCTTAAACAAATTGTAATTTTCTTTAATACAATATCAAAACAACCTGTTATTACATGAATGTCGTTGTGATACTTTATACAGGCTTTGTAATATGTATTACAACAATGTGCCATAAGTTTGTAAAAGAAGGTTTAATAGTGATAATAATTAATAATTGTAAATTCACACCTTAAAAAATCATTTGCTGTTTCGCAGTAAATCGAATTTTTGTATATAGTAGTTTCGCAGGCTCGAAAGAGACGATGTGATTATGCTAGAGTCAATCATATCTTTGGAAAAGTAAAAGGATGCGGTTTGGAGCTGCTCAGGTGATAAGGCCCCGGCCCGATGGCATGAATTTCGGTCTTATAGAAACGCACTGGAACGTTGTAGAATTGGATTTCTTAAAATGTATTAGGCATTTCGAGCAATCTGGTCGTCTTGATAAGGGTGTTAACCCGTCTTTCATTGTTCTTGTGCCAAAGATTAAGGAGCCAATTGAGATCTCAGATTTTTGTCCAATAAGTCTCATTGGGTGTATCTATAAAGTGCTATCTAAGATATTGGCCAATCGATTGTCAAAAGTGATGCGTAAAATTATTTCGCCAAATCAGTCAACTTTTATCGCGGGCAGCCAAATTCTTGATGGGGTTCTTATGGCCAATAAGATTGTTAATTTTGCTAAAAGGGCTGGCAGTAATTTGCTTCTTTTTAAAGTAGATTTTGAAAAAACTTATGACAATGTCAATTGGTGTTTTTGCTTGATACGATGGCTCATATGGGTTTTGGTATCAAATGGAGATCCTGGATCTATGGATGCTTATCATTGACATTTATTTCAATCTTAGTTAATGGGTCCCCAAAATCAGAGTTCATCATGGGAAAAGGTCTTCGTCAAGGCGACCTACTCTCGCCTCTTCTATCTCTTATTGTTGTGGAAGCCCTTTAAGTGGTTGTTCTTGAAGCGTGTGATAATGGTTTTTTCAAAGGTCTTTCCTTATATGATGACTGGTCAAACATATCTCTTCTAGAATATGCTGATGACGCATTATTTTTTTGGAGAATGGTCGATTGAAAATGTCATTAATCTGCTTAGCATCCTTCGGTGCTTTCAAGATGCTTCGGGCCTATGTCTAAATCTTCAAAAATGTAATCTTTATGGTATTGGTGTGGAGTTAGAGAAGTGATGGAATTGGCAGCTTTAGTTAATCGTATTATGGTACCTTGGCTATTATATATTTAGGATTGCTGGTGGTTAGTGATTTGAGTAAGGCTGAATACTGGCTTTGTGTTATTGATCGGGTTCATGAAAATCTAAGTTATCGTCTGTTGGAGGGCGTCTCACTCTATCTAAAGAGGTGTTAGGGAGTATACCTCTTTATTATCTTTCTATCTTTCGGCCCCGATAAAGTCCTTAATGCTCTTGAAAACATCAGACACATATTCTTTTGAGGATTTATAGAAGGTGAAAAAGGTGTGTCGTGGGTGAAAGGGGAAAGTGTTCTAGCTAACATAGATATGGGAGGATTGGGAATTGAATCTTTTAAAGCTAACATAGATATGGGAGGATTGGGAATTGAATCTTTTAAAGATAACATAGATATGGGAGGATTGGGAATTGAATCTTTTATAGCTAAAAATTTAAGCCTTCTATGCAAATGGTGGTGGCGGTTTAGGCTCGAGCATGAAGAGCTTTGGTGCAAGGTTATCAAAGTTATTCATGGTTCAAATGGAGGATTTAACATAAATTTGGAAACTGGTCTATGTAAAGGGGTTTGGAATGAAATCCTTAAAGGTGTTTTTGCTGTCGATAAAAATGGTATCTCTTTTCTCAATCATTATACCAGAAAGTAGGTAATGGTAGAAACATTTACTTCTGGGATTATATATGGGTCAAGTCTGGGGTGGGTTTGAAAGAGTGTTTTCCTCGGTTATATGCTTTGGATCAAAGAAAAAACTGCAAGGTCAATGAAAGGTGGAAGTATACTGATGGTTCTTGGTCGGGCTCTTGGGAATGGCATTTAATCCCGTGTGCGTGCACATTAGAGGATCTTAATAACTGACTATGTTGATTGATAATCTTTCTCTAAATGCAAATCTCAAGGATGGTTGGGGGTGGTCTGTTGACCCTAAAGCCAAGTTTTATGTGTGTAAGTTATCTAAGATTATTGATAACAAGTTGTTGGACCATTTTGCTGTTGGTAAGAATCAGTGCTGGAACAATTTGGTTCCACTTAAAGTAAATGTCTGTATGAGGAGGGCAGGTAATAATCGCCTGCCAACCTATTGAAACCTGTTAAATCGTGGTATCCTTGTTGATTCTGATTTGTTTGCTTTGTAATTCTCATCCGCAATCAGTCGAGCATTCCCTGATCCATTGTTCCTTATTTTGTGGGGTTTCTAATTTATTTCTTTTCTTGGCTGTGAAAAAAAATCATTTGTTGACTACCACTTTGAATAAAATCCATAGGGAATTGCAACATATCGTTTTTAGTTAAATTCCCCATTCACGGATTATCCTATGTCATATATCCACTCACGCGTTTCCCACGCGCTTACGTACACACACCAACACTTTTTCTTTTTCTTTTATATATACCTTTTCTTTTTCCCTCACTTTATAAAAACCCCCAATTCCACCAATTCCACCATTAACAAACCTCATCACTCGAATCAAGTTTTTCAACAAGAATCATGAGTTACTACAATCAAGGCCAACCGCCAGTTGGTGCTCCACCACCGCAAGGTATATCTTCAATATTGTTAATTTGATTTTGTTTTAAGGTTAGATATATGCATTATTTGTGAATTAGGGTTTTGAATGGTGTTTATTTGATTGTAGGATATCCACCGGAGGGATACCCGAAAGATGCATATCCGCCAGCCGGGTATCCGCAACAAGGATACCCACCGCAAGGGTACCCACCACAACAAGGGTATCCTCCACAGTATGCCCCTCAGTATGGTGCTCCACCTCCTCAACAGCAACAACAACAAAGTTCTGGTTTTATGGAAGGATGGTAATTTACTGATTTACCCTCTTGATGTCTCAATTTTACTTATGCATGTCATTGTTGATTTGGTTAGAATAAGGATCGGATCTAGATTGCTTGATCATGGTAATTTTTTTATTTGAAAAATGTGATGTGTGTTTTGGTCGGAATTTATATTATTACTAATTTACTATTATTTTTTTTATTTAGGTTTAGTTGATTTTAGCACAGATCATGATTTTTTTGCTAATACAATTGCTATTAATTAAGTAGGGAGTATGAGATTTCCAGTAAAACAATTTAATTCACAAGGGTAAGACAGTCTTTTACACTATATCATTGAATCTTTAAGTTTGATGAGTAATGTGATTAGTGGTTTTAACTTTTAAGTCAAAGAGTTTGGTTACTAATTAAGATTTTTAAGTTGTTTAGTGAAGGGTGATTGATTTCATAGAGAATTTATCCTTTATATGGAGTAATGATCTCTGTTTGTTAAACATACATTTAGGTAGGCCGTATGAATCATTTTTCATCCTTATCATGTGATCTTATAAATGAAGTTTCATATGGTTATTTTATGTTATGTGAATAGAGCTTATCTGAACTTGGTGGAAGATCTGTGCATTTTTGTTTACATAATTGAAGATGACTCGAGCACGTTTATGCTACACTGTTAAGTAGAATTATTGCCTTTTAGTTTCTATTTTGATATGGTTTGCATTTAAGGAGGATACATGAAGAATATGACCACAATGATGTTTATAGCACAAATACGGTACTCCAAATAATATCCAATTTTTCCAAGGTGTCTTAATATTCTGCTTTAATAAACTGAGGTATTGTTTTTTTTTTTTGCGCGTCTTGTGTTTATAATGTGGTGAGAATTATAGAAATACTTTTTTTTTCTTCTATGCGTGATGAGATTTGTAACAACACCTATAACCTTGTGCTATATGGTTTGAAGAAACAAAATGTGATATTGGTTTTTATACATGTAAAGTGAGTAGAAATGAATATGGGAATCACAATGAGGACCGAATAGCAAAAGGAAATGGTATACGTGTGACAAAATGGTCAGGGTGTAAGGTGTCTTGTTTCAAGTTGGACTCGTCAACACCTCCTCTTTTTTTTTTTTTTTTTTTTTTTTTTTTTTTGTAATTGCTGCACATTTTCCCATAATTAAAATAGTAAATATGATCATGGAAACTCTTGAAAAAAATGATGCAATTGATCTAGTAGAAGTGGTTTAGTAGTTATAAATGTTTGAGCACCCATTTGTTATTTTGGTTTCTTTTAGTAGGTCAAAGTTTTGACTTTGTTAATGGTGGTTGTGTGCAGTTTGGCTGCTCTGTGTTGCTGCTGCCTGTTGGATGCCTGCTTTTGAATGAAGTGTGGATGGGTAGATGGTGTACAAGTTATCAAGATTTAATTTTGGGCTATCATCAAGGATTGGACTTGTTACCAGATTCAAACATTTCTTTATCTTTTTGCATATGATTTTGGATATGTTGAAAATGAACTAAAAATGTACCTAGTGGTTTCTTTTATGGATCCTGAGTTGTTGCTTTTGCAAATCGTTTCACGTATTCATCTTGTGTTTGTAAAGACGTTAGGCATACCTGAAACTCTTATTTGGGTTTGCAGTGCAGTGTTTTAGTCCTTAACTCTATGCTCTCTTTATCTCAAAAGATGAAAAGCAAATTCCTTTTGCGAGTTGATGTTTTCGTTCACGAAAAGCAATGGCTTTATTTAAGAAAAATGTAACATAAAGGGCTTAAAAAGTTGATCATTATTTTTCCAAGTGTGAATATTTTTGAAATGGTAAGTGCTATAAATTAGACATGAATACTTTATATAATTGGCGTTCTGGGTGAACACGATATTAATAGAAGTTAGGGATTGTTTACTTAATCACCAAATACGGGTTATGAGAAGTTAGAATGTGGGTTCTGGGTTATGAGAAGTTAGAATGTGGGTTCTGAGAAATTAGATGGTTTGATACACATGGTCATAGCTCCAAGATTTAAAATCTAACTTATGATTCGACTATCAAATAGCTGCTAAAAGTTGGAAATTTGAGTCAACAACCCAAAAGGTTAGTTTTCAACCACCAAATGTATATTGATAGGTAGGTTGAAGCCGGTTGGAACTATTATGTATAAAATGAATGATTTGAACTTTGAGGTATAATCAATCATATGTGAAAATGCATGTAACATATTGTAAGTTATTTAATCTATAACTATCAGAATTCATTTTTCATATTGTCTTAAAATTGAAATTAACAAGTTCAAACTAACTAAATTGCTTGTAATCATACATTTATACCCGATTACCCGACCTTAGATAATAAAGTCACGAGCTTTCTTTGATTATTACACCTTTCGAAAACAAAAATACTGAGAATAAAACTAAATTCAAATTAACTAAAAAACTTATTTATGTTTAATGTAACACTTTTCAAATTATACCAAGCTCTAAACTTTAAATAATGAAAATGTACATGTAACTCAAACTAAACAACCCGAATACCTGTAATTGAACCGATATATAAAATCAGATTAACATATAATTCTAGCTCATAGACATTTTTCATGAAAATATAGTTAGACGACTACCTGTTGTTTTACACCATTTCCCTCTTATACATAAATGTAATGTAATCACCTACCTTGATTTGAATATGATCAAATTTTAAGTGATACGAAATGAATTTATATACCAGAAAGATCTGATTGGCTTTTAATTTGCTTTCTTAGTTCGATACGAAACCGAATACAACGTTAGGTTAAGGTGCATTTAATTACAAATATATATCTCAATTCTTTTTCCTGTTTTAGAGACTGGAAAGTATTTTGTATCTCTAGAAAATAAATATAAATTCAGAAAATACGTTCAAACGTAGAAAATTAAATTTTATTTTTTAATAAAAAATATAATATACCATAAGTTATTGTTATCCATATCTATTATTAACTAAAAGAGAATATGAGTGTACTTATGTTGCTCCAATCATAACTTGCCACCTATACAAAAATATGAGGTGTCAAGCTTAGGATTTTTATGAGTTTTGTTTCCATTTATATATTGCTAATGTGTCTTTTTATCATAAATGTCATATTAATTGTCAATGTTGACTTTATTAATTAGTATAATTAATGACCATCATTAATTGCTATTGTTTTTCCATTATGAAAATTAATAAAATAAATTAAATAAAATAATGACCATCATTAAGTGTTATTTTTTTCATTATTTGAATTAATTGTATTAATAATTTTAATATATTAGTTAACTATCCAATCCATTTTTTCTTATGTTATACTTATCATATAAGTAATTGTTAATTAGTTAACTGCATGATTAAATTGTAACATAACTAACGTATAAACTTTAATAACTGCATACATTTACGCAATAAAATAAATAATATTACATTGACGTGCATCGCACGAGTTTTAACACTAATTTGTAGTTATATAAAAGGAGAAAACAAATATTTTTCTTTCACCTTGTTTAATGTAAACCGTACATATGGATTCCCTTTACAATTTTGTTAAAAGAATTCTGCAGGAAAAAGGAGAGTTTTGTAAAAAGTACCAGAAACTCGAGTGACAGGGTGGAACCAGAAAACAAAACGTAAACAAATATAAGGATATAATCCTTTTCGTTCGTCCTAATTTCTCCTGTCTAAATCTGATCTCTAGGGTTTACACAAATTTCATCTCAGGTAACTAACTTAACTCCCTCTGATTTACCGTAATTCTGTACCCATATGCATATATATACGACTGTGTATCGCATCATGTTCAATTAACTTAAACAGTATACTCCTACCATGGTTCTATTTAACTACTACTATCAGTTATCTGCTATTGTTTCTATTCATTAATTCCAATTACACTTTAATTCCGACTTTTGATTGACTAGTTAATATTTTTTCATCAAGACAAGATATCAATTACGGAGTATTTGTTCAGTAAAAAGTATGTACAGTATTTAACTATTTATAATGATGTATATAGTTTGTGTTACATCCTTATTGGAATTTGCAGCCATGGATGATAAGTTAGACGATCCTGCCGCAGTGCTTTTGCGCATTGAACTGTTGGAACGCGGTATGCTCACTGGTTTTTTAATGTTTTATTAACTAAACTGATGCTAGTAACTGAATGTTTGTATTGATATGTAGAGCGTGATGAATTACGAAATGATATAGAGCAAATGTGTATGCAACATGCTGGACCTAGTTATGCTGCTGTTGCATCCAGAATGCATTTTCAAAGGTTTCTGTTAATAGAAACTTTAATTTTATTTGTATATATGTACAGTTTCATTTTGTTGATTAGTATTAATATTATTTACAAATTAGGACAGCTGGTCTGGAGCAGGAGAGAGATGAATTGAAAAAAAAGTTTACTGCTTGCTTAAGAGGGAACGTAAACCTCCAAGAAGAGCTTTCAGAGGCTTATCGTATCAAAGTGAGATTCGCCTTCTTTCTAAATGTTTTTTCAATGATTAGTGATCTTATAAGATTAATATTCTAATCCCTTCTGCAGAACCAGTTAGCAGATTTACATGCTGCAGAGCTTACCAAGGTTTCTCCTTTTCTTTTTCTCTAGATATTGATTTCTAAGCTTAAATGGAGTGACAATAATGACAACTATAATAATGTTTATGTTAATTAACTTTTGTAGAGCTTAGAAGCAGAGAAGCAGATTAAATTTTTCCAAAGTTCAATTGCCGCTGCATTCTCTGAACGTGGTACTGCGATAATGGAGGTGTAGTCTCTTGCCCTCTGCATCTTCTTAAATGCAATTACTTCAGTCAATTATTCTTTAATGTTATTTGAGTTCGAACCTGCACTAAAATCTTTGATTTGAAATTTATGGTTGATGATAGGCTGAACAAGCCAAGGAGAAAGAGGAAATTGCGTCACAAAAGTTTGACACTATGAAACAAAAGTAGGTATATATTGCTTGTCAAGGCACTGCCTTTATCTTTTTTCTGGATAAACGTTTTTATGCTAATTGCTGATTAATTTGGTGGGATCAGGATAGAAGAACTCAGCTCGGCTGTGCTCGAAGAAAAGACACTTTCAGCTAAACTTCAAACTAATTTAGGAAAAGAAGGAAACGAGAATGAAATATTTAAACAGGTACTATGTTGGCTACATCATCTTTTGCTATTACATGATTTTTATGTAAGCACCGGTTTTTGAATTCTGTATATTACTTACAGGTGATCACTAAGTTCTTTGACATCAGACAGCATTCTTTAAACGAATATGATGATGCTAGTTGGGAGGATAAGTGTGCTACCCTATTGAATGATTCGGAAGACATGTGGACTTTCACTGGTTCTGGGGAATCATCTACCACAAAATACATTGTAAGTTGTAATAAGTAACCAACGACTACTAAAATTTTCCATATGCAATTGGAATGACTTTTGATTCAGACAGACTGCACTGGAGGAAGAAGTGGAGGCGTTGAGACATTCCGTAAATAATCTTCGGAGCAAGCTACAAATGGTATTATCTTCGCTTCTGGTCTATGAGTGGTGTAAGAATGTTATTATACGAGAACAATTTTGCGCTAAAGAGCATTGAGAATAACAACCAGGTAGTTAGTTTATTATGGGTTGTTATTGAGCTGTTATACACTTTGGTACCTTCACTAACCAGCTCAGATAACAACCCAAGTTTAACTAACTGTTGTTCTCTCGTTGCTATTTTACAGAATTGCCCACATATATTAACAAAGAACATTATCCTTTTAGTTTCTCCTTACTAAGTTTTCACTTCTTACTGGTAAACAGGGATTGGAGATCGAGAAATATTTGAAGAAGATGGTTCATGATTTGAAAAACAAGAAAGTGAGATTTACTTTTTACTTGACAACCAGACTATGATGCGAAAATTCATGCTAATTTTTGTGATTTCTTTTTACTCAATATAGGTCTTTCTGGAAGAGAAGATAAAAAGGGAATTATCAGGCTTACGTAGTTTCCATTCTCATCACAGGCTCGAGATTGTGAATTTGCTCGAGGAGGAATCTTCTTATTTAAAATCAGTTGGTGATGATATCAAAGAAAATATAAAACAAATTACTATAAATGGAGAACTTAACAGTATGTTTCCTCAGAGAGATGTGACATTGCAAGAAAATGACTGTCGGGATGTACATATAAGACCTGATACTGGCTCAGATACTATTACAAAGGTATATGATCCTTTGCTTGATTTTGTTGTTTATAGTTGTGTTATGAAAGACAATAAAATCCAAAGGAAAACGAGAGAATATTTGAAGTGACTGTACCTAGAGATTGATTATTAAAGATCATATGTTGCAGGAAAATGTTTCTGATGTGCCAAGTGTGTCCATTTCTGGAGCTGATGATGACTCAGAAGCCCTTGTTCAGAAACCAGAAGACAAGGTATGTGTATTAAGTGTGCTCGAATGCATCTGTGTCTGTATGTGCTTCTGTGCTTTCTTCTCTTGTTCCATCTAAAAGGAACATAGAGAAGAGGAGGGCAAGTTTGCAAACCACAGTTACTCTTAAATCTGTTTGACTATAGTTCTATGTACGTGCATGGTACAAGTGGCAAAATGGCTGAGCTTGGCGGGTTGGTTGACGCAGAAAAGTTCAACTGTTTTTAAATGTAAAACTTGTTGTAATGTTATTTTTTTCAGGACAAATCGATTACGGAGGTTATGCATTTGCACACTCTGGGCAAATATGGACTTGTGCGATCTGTTAGACTATATGACCCATTTCTATTTGTTATATAGTCTGAAATGCCACCTGTTTAGCTGTGCAATGATGCTTGATTTTCTTATGAAGTAATTTTTTTCTTATTAGTCATCATAAGATTACTCTATGCAGGTTTGTGTTCAATGGTTCTCTGTTTCATAAATTTTATAGGAAAACATTTCGGACATGCCGAAAGCTTGCAGTTCTGGAATATGGGATGCTTCTGAACCCCTTGCTCAGGCATTGCAAGAGAAGGTGCATGTTCACTTTTGTGTTTATATATATTGATATCCAAACTTCAGATATTAAAATTACGGGACATTATATGAGCCTGTCAAGTTTTCAACTTCAACAAAAAAAATTTCAGGTTGCAGCATTGATGCTTTTGTCACAAGAGGAAGAAAGATATTTGTTAGAGAGCAATGTAAATGCAACTCTTCAGATTAAACTGGAGGAGCTCCAAAGAAATTTGAAACGAGTAACATTTACTATATGTGTTGATTCAGTTTAGTTCCATTGCTTATTATATGTTGCATATTATGAGCAATTGCAATTTGTTAAAGCTAGTAAAAATTTTCAATAGGTGACAAATGAGAAGGTAGTTGCTCTTATGGAGTTAGCGCAATTGAAGCAGGAGTATCGTCTACTACAGGAGTATATTTGATGCCTTCTTATCTTTAAACTATATGGTTTCAAGTCTATACGACTGTTGATCTCTAAATGAGTTTATGACATAACTATGGTTTCCACACCTATAGGAAAGTCAGTGATGATGTGAAGCATGGTAAGGGTTTATCTGGGAGTGAAGAGAAAAGCATGTTCCAGTATAAGGATGGAAGGTTAAAGGGTTTGTTAAAAAAGACATACTTTAGCCAGTGGATCAATCCTCACCAAGCGTATGCACAAAATATTGGTAAAAAATCCACTAGTAGCACCATGGATTTTGCAAGGTTTGTGTGTTTTTTTTTTCTTATTCTTTCTGGTTAAGGAGATATTGTGCTTTAGGTTCATTTTTATTCTTTTGTTACTTTATATATCATGCAGAATGAGAATCGAGTATACCGCAATCCAAGAGAGCTTGGACAGTATGGAGCATCTAACTTCTTCAATTCGTAGACTTCGTCTGTCACTTGTTAAGGTTAAAGAATCTGTTCCAGCTGAGGACACAGTTGATAGAAAATCAGAAATAATTGAAAACGTTGTCACAGAGGCAAACCTTTTAAAAACCGCACTTGGTAGTTCTCTTCCCGTAAGTTGGTCAGCTGAGGCTACTGCTGACTTTTCCAGTGCAGAAAAGGTTGACTGTGTGTCTGCAGCTGGTTTTGAGATGGTGGAACTTGTTATATTAGCCTCGCATTTGATAAGAAACTCATGTGTTGAAGTCAGACCCCATCAAGGTGAACCGACCCTTGAGTAGAACTTTTTTTGGGTGTTCCAGCTTGTTAATGTTGTAGGTTAGTGATCACGTTTTCTGGTTTGTAACCTTTATGTTGAAGCAACCATGTTTATATTTGTGATAGTCTATATGGTCAATATGCATTTGGCTTTTAGGATGCGTAGACATTTTTTATATACACAAACTGAATTTAAACTTTAACATCTCGAATTCTCAATCATGTACGTGTACGTGACTGTGATTTGTGTGACTTAAGTTGGACAAAAACTCTAATACAAGCATATGTAAGTGTCAAATATTTCAAACAATTTCACCATGGAGTATTTCCTCTATGGTTTGTATACTCCACTTTTGGACCTTTAATAATGGAGCGTTCATTATTTGACAAAAACTCTAATACAAGCATATGTAAGTGTAAAATATTTCAAACAATTTCACCATGGAGTATTTCCTCTATGGTTTGTATACTCCACTTTTGGACCTTTAATAATGGAGCGTTCATTATTTGGTTTAACCAAATAACTTAATTGATTCATTTGTTGTTTGGATTATTTGAATTGGGTTATTTGGATTTGGTTTGATTTTTGAGTGAAACCAGATAAAAAACGGTTTAATGGTTTGGTTTTGGTTTGAATATTCAACCGAGAACCGAATAAACATCATTTATTAGTAATTGTTTTTAATAATACAATCAGAATAACTCAGATATAACTCTAATTACTCATTAAACTCAATCCAAATATCTTAAATGCAAATTTATTTGAGATAGAAGTGGGCAAAAACCGGTTTCCGATCTGAAACTGATTTGTAAACCGGTATCCCAACCGGTACCAAACTCGTCTGAGTAAAATTAGTTTGGTTTCCAATTGATTCAACACTCTAGTCGTTAAAATCGGTTTGAAACCGGTTTTGGAAACTGTCCGTTAAAAAACAGCCGTATAGCCGTTAAAGTTGGTTTTTAGCCTTTTTTGTGTTTTTTGGGAGCTTTTTGTCCATTTTGATAGTATATCTATATACATACATATATATATATATATTAGATGTTGATATTCAGTTACAACACTCAAAAGCTTCTAAAAACACTTTCAAACCGCAAAAAAAACAGTATAACTCTCAACTCTTAAAAACAATGGCATCATCATGGGAACAATCACAATCTTCCCCCGGTGTTGGTGAATTGTCTAGTAATGCTACGCTTATTTCCATCATAGCGACGAGAACAAACCTGGATATTTGGTGAAAGTACGACTTGTGTGAAATGTCGAGCGGTCCTACAAAAGCTCGATGCAAGAAATGTGGGGCATTTTTAAGGAAACCGAGAATATTATTTTGAAAAATCGTTCAAACCTCTATTGCAAAAAAGTGAAATTTGGGTCGGGACATGATCAAACGACAATGGCGAAAGATGCTACATTTTGGCAATACGAAGCTAGTTTGGTGCAGGATAGGATGTCGAAGTTTGTGATTCAAGAAAGTTTGGCTTTTGACCACTTCAACAATTCGCGGTTGATGAAACTCATCCAAGAAACGTTCTAACCTCGTTATTTACATGTAAGTCATTCAATTATTAGACGAGATGTTATTAAAATGTGGAAATTGCTAGAAATGAAATGATTTTATGTTTTCAAAATATACATATCGGTATATATTTAACTTGTGATGTTTGGATGGCTCTACATGGTTTACCGGATTCGTACCTTTGCGTTACCGCTCATTGGGTTAATCCCAATATGTGTCAAATGATGAAGCGTATGATTCCGTTTGAATTATTTGGATATCCGCATATTAGCGAAATTTTTTATAAAATTTTAGATTATGTGATAAAAAGTTTTAAACGAGAAGGATAAATATTTTCTATATCTTTTGATAATTCATCCAATAACACCGCCGCCGTCAGGACAATTATAACTAAAATATAAACTGTTTCGCGATGGTGTATTTTTTCATAGTCGATGTGTTGCACATATCATTAACTTAGTTGTGCAATATGGACTTAGTTGTATTGGAGACATAAAAGAAAGTTTTAAACAAATGCTACGTGATATTTTTAGTTCAAGTAACGCTAAATACTATAAATATATAAAATTTTGTGTCGATTCGAAATCCCTTTGGTTAGGTATGAATTGGGACGTACCTACTAGATGGAATTTGACATGTAATATGCTTGAAAATGATTTTAGACAAAAATTAATTTTAAAAATGTTTCATGACCTTCTTGCATAACGTAATCGGGTTACACCTTTTTCGGAGTCGAGTTGGCATACTTTCAACTAATTACCGAAAGGCTTGTTGTTTTTAAACAAACAACTAGTATTTTTTTATCGGGTGTTTATTATCTGACTAGTTGTTTAGTGTTAAATCAAATATTTTTTTAATGTGTTCCAAAATAAACGAGGTTGAAATTAGGGACAACATTTTTGAACACATGATATAACTAATGAAAGTCAAATTTATAAAATATATTAAAATTTTGCCTCTGGTTATAACTTGTTCCGCCACTTTGAACCCGACTTTAAATGTTGGAGGGGTTGAAACTTTACTTCAAAATATTCTTACGATTTGAGTTTTTAGAGGAATACCCGAATTTCGCGGCAAAAGAAATTTCAAAATTTAACAAAGTTTTCGAAAGTTTGTTCGATGTTTATTTGTCAAAGTATGGTATTTCCACATCCCTTCATACGTTATTCAAAATAAGGGGGCATCTGGATCAAGTTCTCATGCTAATAATGAAATGATGCGATTATATAACACTTTGAGAAATGAGAATACCAAAAGAGCTCGATCAAGCACTTCTAGTAGCGAACTAGGAAGATATATTTGTTTCGACTTTTTGGCATACATCACTATTGAAGAGTTTAATAATTTGGATATTTTGGCTTCGTGGAAAGAGCATGAATCTCAATTTTCGATTATATCTGCTATGACACGTGATCTGTTAACCGTTCAAGATTCGACAGTAGCTTTGGAGTCAGCCTTTTCGGTTAGTAGTCGGGTTATTTCACTAAGAAGAACCAAACTCACCCCTTTGTCGGTGGAAGTAGGTATTTGTTTGAAATACTATCTCGAAGGGGAAATGGTAAGGGTTGAGCAAGAAATACATGAGGAAGAGATAGAAATGGGATTGTCGACGATGTATCATGTATTTCCTAATATTATTTTATATGAGAATAAACAAGAAAATTGCCCCAAAAACGTTTTTTGTACATTTTGCATTTCCGAAGTTGATATTTGGATAGAAAGGTGCTATCCGGCGTATAGACTGGACATATACGGCGGACAACACCTTTATGACTTAACCTGGTTTCAAACCAAGCCAAACCGGTTTGGATCGGATGAGAGTTTCCTTGACTCGAACTGGTTTGAGCCAAACTGGTTTTGAATCCGGTTGACCAAACCGATCTAGTTTTAAAATCTGTTCGGTTTTGCCCATCTCTAATTAGTTCAATTCAATTTTTTTAATAATCTAAATGATAAACCAAAATTCCTTTTATTTGGGTAAACCGAAACCCAACCAAATAATCCAAACTCTAATTTGGATGGTCTGGATTAAGCAACCTACGTTTTAGATTGGGTCTGGAGTGGATTGAGAGTTTGTCAAAAATCGAATAAGTCAAACTGAATAACTTTATTAACCCGAAACATGATTAATTGAACAATGACATTACGGTGCCTCCGACCACCTTTTTACTACTTCTAATTTTTTATAAATTTTGTAACATCGAAAAGGTAAAAAAAGGAAAGCTTTTATATTTATGCCGGTTGGCTTTTCCTGACCAATTTCTTCCTTGCTAGAACTAGTTTTTCACTACCATTTGGACGCCGATCATTTTCTTATCTGTATAAAAAACCGTATTTTGCTGCACATGCTTTCAATTTGAATTTAAAAACTCACATCAAACGAATTTTAGCATTTTTATATAAGCACGATAGTTTTTTTTTTCGATTTCAGTTGCTTTTGTTGTCGAAATGAAAACGGTTTCCATACACGGGCACGGTGCATCGAACAATCGTACATCACAAATATAAAGATGCGAGGCGAGTGAACAAGTTGATTCTTTTTCGCTTTCCGTGAACAATAACTGGGCATTTGGTCTAGTGGTATGATTCTCGCTTCGGGTGCGAGAGGTCCCGAGTTCGATTCCCGGAATGCCCCTTATATTTTTCATTTTGCAGCCTTTTTATATTTATATTTATATTTATTATTATTATTATTATTTTTTTTTATTTTTATTTTTTACTTTGTTACTTTGTTACTCTGGAAGCGTTGGTACGTAATTATTTCCACAGCTTAAAATCCCTATCACCGGCTTTCTTATTTTTCCGGTCTCCTCTTGCCTCTCCTACCGTCGGCTCTCCGCCGGAACACCACATCGGTCACTACTTACCCACTTCCACTGCTTCTGAAACAACAACAAAACAAGAAATCGTCTATTCTTTTCGGTGTTAGAAAAAGGTAACAAATTTGATACCTTGGAATGATTATTTTTTGTCAATCAGTTGGTCATTGGATTTAAGCGCTATTAATTCTTTGCTCAAGTTAAACATGTTTCCGATTAGTCATTTTTCACTTACTTTAACCAATTTATGCGGGGTCTTAATTTATTAGGGTTTAAGAATATGTGGCTAATAGGGTTTATCAATTTTAAGTCTTTGTTCTCTTATTGGGCTGTTAGTAGACACTTTATTGTAGATTTGTAATAATAATGGTATTTTATTTATTCAGTACATTGACACTTATTAGCACAACTTGTGAAATATAGCTTGATACAGGGCATCTAAGTTACAATCTTGCTAATTGTAAAGATCAAGTAATAATTACCTTACACTTGTTAGTATGTGTTATTCAAAGTATAAACATATCTTAATTTTTGTACTAGTGCTGAAATAGTTGTATTCTATGTTGTTCCAGAAGCTGTTCTTTCGATGCTCAAGCTTCTAATCGCAGGTAGGTAAGACTCTTTATTCTTGTTCGTTATTATTGTTATTATTTACTATGTTCTGTTGCTCACATTTGTAATTAGAATAGACTAAAAAACTGTTCTTAGCTTAAAAAACATAAGTTTTCTCAAACACGTATGTTAAAGAATCGGAGGTTTGTTCTTCAATTTGGAGTCTTTTGTTCACGCAACGTGCTTTTATGCTAAGGAAGCTTTTTACAGGATCTCACCCCTATTTACATATTTGATTAATTAATGCTGTGTGATTGTCATTGAACTAGTTTGACTAATATTGTTTCTGCTATTCACCAACTCTTTTTATGTCCTTAGTACGATTCCTTTTCATAATTGCTGCAGATTAATGCTGTCATCAAATTTACCTAATTTTGCTTAACTAGATTTATTGTGTTTTCTCTTCCAGATTGCTGCCAAACTTCCAAAGTAACCATTTCTCCAAAGTTTTTCAATCTGGTCGGTGTCTTCATACATCATATTCCCCTGTTACAAATTTCATCCAAACTTCACCCAATAACAACGGGAGCAATTACATGGAGATTGATATCGATCATCTGTTTAACTCATGCACAAAGACCTACCTTGCCAAATGTCTTCATGGAGTACTTATCGTGTTGGGGAAGGTCCAAAGTCTATTCATTTCCTCGAGGCTGGTCAACCTTTATGCAAATCTTGGTAGTATCTCTTTATGCCAACAAACATTCGATCAAATCTCAAATAAAGACGTTTACACTTGGAATTCAATGATATCTGCATATGTTCGTAATGGGATCCCCAGTGACGCTTTGCATTGTTTATACAAGATGCCTAACTATGAAGTGAAGCCCGATTTTTACACCTTCCCACCCGTGTTAAAAGCATGTCATGTTTTAAATGACGGAAAGAGAATTCACGGATGGATATTGAAAACGGGGTTGGAATGGGATGTCTTTGTGGCTGCTTCGTTGGTGCATATGTACTGCCGTTTTGGTTTGTTTGATGCTGCTTACCAAATATTTGAAAATATGCCGTTTCGAGATATGGGTTGTTGGAATGCCATAATCTCGGGGTTTTGTCAGAATGGGAAAGGTGAAAAGGCACTTGAGGTTTTGGATGAGATGAATTTTGAAGGGGTTAAAATGGATTGTATTACTGTCTCTACCATTCTTCCTGTTTGTGCACAAATGGATGACATGGTGCAAGGAAAATTGGCCCATTTGTATGCCGTAAAGCATGGGCTGGATTCTGACTTATTTGTTGGCAATGCATTTGTTAACTTTTATGCAAAATTTGGTGAAGTAGAGCATGCACAGAAGATCTTTGATGATCTGGTGACGAGAGATTTGGTATCATGGAATTCAATAATCACTGCGTATGAGCAGAACAGTAATCCCAATCGTGCACTTGATTTTTTTCGTGAGATGCAAATGAACGGATTTAAGCCTGATTTGTTGACGCTAGTAAGCGTCACCTCGAGTATTGCTCAGTCTCAGGATTCTGGGAGTAGCAAATGTGTCCATGGTTTCGTTCTAAGGAGATCCTGGTTTGAAAAGGACGTGATAATCGGAAATGCGGTGGTGGACATGTATGCGAAACTAGGAGACGTTGATTCTGCACGTAGACTTTTTGAAATAATCAACCTTAAAGATGTAGTTTCATGGAACACAATGATTACAGGATACGGTCAAAACGGTCTTGCAAGTGAGGCCATTGAGGTGTACCGTGCGATGGTAGAAACTGCATCAGTAGCACCAAATCAAGGAACTTGGGCTAGTGTTATACCGGCGTATGCTTACATTGGAGCCTTAAAAGAAGGGTCAACGATCCATGGGCGGGTCCTGAAAACAGGCCTACTTTTGGATGTCTTCATAGGAACATGTCTAATCGACTTTTATGGAAAATGTGGAAAAGTCGAAGATGCAATGAACTTATTTTATGAAGTACCTAGAACGAATTCGGTCCCGTGGAATGCCGTGATCGTGTGTGTTGGCATACATGGAAATGGGGAAACGTCTCTGAAGCTATTTAGGGATATGCTCAATGAAGGGGTTCGGCCCGACACTATAACTTTCATATCCTTATTGTCGGCATGTAGCCATTCGGGTTTAGTCGAGCAGGGTGAGTGGTGCTTCAATGTGATGCAACATGATTACGGGATCACACCGATGTTAAAGCACTACGGGTGCTTGGTTGATTTGTTAGGTCGGGCTGGACAGTTAGAGAAGGCGTATAATCTTATAAAAACTATGCCTTTACAGCCTGATGCTTCAGTTTGGGGTGCTCTTCTTGGTGCTTGTAGGATATATGAAAATTCTGATTTGGGTAAGGTGGCTTCGGATCATTTGTTAGAAGTTGATCCAGATAATGTTGGGTATCATGTTTTGTTATCAAATATCTACGCAAATGCTGGTAAATGGGAAGGTGTGAATAAAGTGAGATCGTTAGCTAACAGCAAAGGGTTGAAGAAGACTCCCGGTTGGAGTTCCGTTGAGTTAGACAATAAAGTCGAGGTTTTTTATACTGGGAACCAATCGCATCCACAATGTGATGAAATATACGAAGAGTTGGATAATTTGATGGCAAAAATGAAGATTCTTGGTTATGTTCCCGATTATAGTTTTGTGTTGCAGGATGTCGAGGAGGATGAAAAACTGCATATTCTTACGAGTCATAGTGAAAGATTGGCGATTGCATATGGAATTATTAACACACCTGCTAGAACACCTCTTCGAATCTTTAAGAACTTGCGGGTATGTGGAGATTGTCATACTGCTACTAAGTTTATTTCTAAAATTACTGAGCGGGAAATTATCGTGAGGGATTCTAATCGGTTTCATAATTTCAAGGATGGTGTATGTTCTTGTGGTGATTTTTGGTAATCTTCAAGTTCGTAACAGTCTAATAGATCTCATCTTCCTGTTGTATGTATTATTACAAAGTGCTCAATGAAAGCCTATTCTTTTTTAGATAACCTTGAATGGTTTTGTTTCTTCTTTCTAGATAGGCATATTGGTTTCGGCCTTTTGGGTGAAGTTGCTTAAAATTTCACTTGGTTACTTGCAGTTGACTCTTGATTGAAGTTATAACAACAAGCCTTGATTTACGATTCTCACAATGTTTCGGTTTTAGATGTATTTATGCTATCAAGTACTATATATATAGTGTCGCTTAATTTCGGTTGTAGATGTGTTTATGCAGTCCTGATCTTACATCTTAAAACAAAGTGAAATGCTTCTGGGCTCATGTTTATTAAAGATAACATATAAAGCAGATGGCTGAGCTTATAAAGCAAAAGCACCAGTGGTCTAGTGGTAGAATAGTACCCTGCCACGGTACAGACCCGGGTTCGATTCCCGGCTGGTGCAATGGTGAGCTATGATGTCTTACGCCTCGCTGGTGGAGGGGTCCATCATATTTGTCTGACTTCAAATGGAGACATTTATAGGCCTTACTGAGCACTTCACCTTTTTGTTAATATTTTTTGTGCTTGAAATTGGTAGCTTTTCGTTATGGTTAATGAGATTAATAATTCATTAACTTGTTTAATTTCTCCTAAAATGTTGTATATACAGTTTTTTTCTTACATTTTTATGGTTGAAATTAGAAGTTTTTGTTCTACAGCAATTGATCGGTACTTGCATTTGAACTTTGACCATGTTCTGCAAATTTTCAAAATAGTTTACATTTAGGGTTATCGGTTAATATAAAAAGAAAGATGGGATACGAATAGACGACAATAAACAAAATAGTAACAAATTACAAATGTCGGATGCAGTGACAAATCCAGATTCAAAACAACCTTAAATACTATCCATATTGAATCAAGTTGCAACTACATTCAGGATGATAAAAATGCAACTATTTTCAGGATATGAGAAATACATGCTTGAAATTATACAAAAATATAACTGCAAAAAATCCTAGTTATATTAATATTCTCAAGCTACTAATTTGATATGCAAGATATCTATTGCAGAATCCAGTGCTTCAACCTTCAAATATTGAGGCATCTGTGGAGATTTTGCATATTTTCTAGGTTGGTTATTATCAAAATCCGAAAATGTAACTTCATAATCTCCATGAGTTAGCGAAGTCTCGTAAAAACCATGATGGTCTGTGGTGGCTGTAAAAACTGCACCAAAGAATTCGCGATGTATCTTGTCTACAACATCGCCTGTGGCCAAGTTGTGGAAATTGTTATCGGTTAAACACATTCTGTAGCAGCCTTGTGGACTCCAAGCTGACCACAGAACTATCCCATTTACTGATGGATGTGCATGAGCTTCTCTTAAAACTTGCTCCAATACTGTTGCCTGTTATTCACATTACTTTCAAAGGTTAATTGTTGGAAGTGTTTCAAAAGTTTCGAATGTATGTTATCATTTTAAATTATTGCTATCTTATGTATCAAATAACTTCTTCATTAGGTAACTGGTGTTTTCTTTTCCGCTGCAACCATGTGAGTTGTCACATCATCAAGACTGATGCCACATCACCGGTTTAGAAGTTAAAAGAGGTCAAATACATACAATATTAGTAATTGAAAATTTGATACAGATATTTTGGTTAAAGCTTGAAATATTTTTGGACAATGATCATAATTTCAAATCAACACTGCATTTTGATGAAAAACCTTCATATCTATGATCATGAATTAATGGAAAATGCATTATACTTAAAACGGGTTAAACGGATGGGGTTTTCCTATTCAGGTTACTTGGGAAGAGCAAGTATTTTTACTCGAATGTACACGCCTAACCGGGGTATCCCCGTAACCGTTTCCGACCTTTTCCCTGGCCATCTCAAGATGTGCAGTTAGTGAGATTTGAACCTGAGACCTTTAGTGATGATATCATGATGCCAACCACTAGACGCTCTTGGTGATGGTCGGAAAATGCATTTTACTTGTGCATATATATTTCTTGTTTTTGAAGTAAAACAAAATAGAAAAAACGGATACCTGATTCGGGCCAGCTTGAACATCTACTTCCGTTAACCAAATAGGCAGTCCTGAAGTTGCAACCTTATCAATGGCGGATCTCATGTAAGGTATGTTGCATTTGCTGAAGTGACCTTCTAACCCGATTGATAAGGGCCCATTATAACCCCCAGCCCGAATCTGTCTAATTTTCTTTAAGTAACTATCGGGAGATGAGGCATGGTCCCCAGGGGATTCAATACTATTAAAATCGTTCAAGAACAAAGAAGCGGTTCTATCAAGAGCTTTAGCTGTCTTATAGAATTTCGAAGAAGCTGATCCACCAAGTTTACTTTCGAAGAAGTTAAAATGCAAATTCTCATTTACAACATCCCAAGCAATTACTTGGCCCGAATATCTACGCATGACCGAGTTTATTCTCTTTATGGCTGCAGCCGCTAGTTGTTGTCGTCCAAGTTTAGGAACCCAATATGGTTGATACTTGGGGTCGTCCCAGAACACATTATGCCCTCTTACCGAAACTCCATGTGATTTTGTGAACTGAAGTAATGCGTCGGCTGCCCAGTAGTCCTCGTGGTTTTTGTGAGCTTCGTTTGCATACCATTTCATTTCGTTTTCAAATGTAGTAAACTTAAATCTTGAAAGGAACCATTTTTTATAGGCCCGGTTGTTTAAAATGTTCTTGTTAATGGCACATCCAAATGGGAAGTTTGCATACTTCTGTGCAATTGTTAGTGTCCTATTTGCTAAAGGTTTGCCTGTACTATCAACTGCCTGAATTTTCACCTTACTTTTCCTAACCTGTCATAAAAGAAAAGAACTTAATTATAAATTTATAATCATTTGATTAACTATAACAATGAACATTGCTTAAAAGAGATGGTTACTATGATAAGTTTTGACCTTCTCAATGCTTTGATGGTGATGAGACTTCCACTCTTCTTGCGTAAAAAGTTGTAATGAAACGCTATCGACCCATATATCAATCGATGTATTTTCGCTCTGTGAAAACAACAAAAAAGTTAGCAAACAGTTATCTTTTGTTGAAAAAGCCCAAACTTTTCAAGTATTTTGTTTCTTTTTTCCCATTTCTTCTTTCAAATAATGTTGTTTTGTTTAACTTTGATAAAAGATGTGAATATATCATTTACAATCTAAACTTTCTGATTTGAACTTATTTAATTATTTAGGCCACTGACTTCAATAGTTTATATATGGATGATTTTGAATTTTTAACTTTTAACATGCCATTGATGAAACCATCCATAAAGGGCTCCCCTTCATAATGATGGAAATCATAGTTTTGAAATACGTAGTAAAGATTTTATCGCTCGAAAACATGTGTAAACAACCTGTTAATAATTAGTACATTCCTTAAATCGTATGCTTAAACATTGACAGCTCATACGACGAATACCATACCTGAAAATAGAGCTGGGCCAACCCAGACTCATTCACGGTTAAGCCACCCTTAAGCATTGACCAACAGCCAGATTTCGCTTTGGTCAAACCAGCATTGTAGAACCCAGTTGGCGTTTTAAACATAGCAACCACAACAGCATCCCCATGACTTACTTGCACCCAAGCTACATATGTTCCAAATTCAAACACAAAATGATCAGCACAAATAAAAACATAAAGTCTAGTAACTGTAAGTTTTTTTGTTAATCGAACATCGTACCAGAAAACGTGTAAAGTTTGTCATGGTCTAATACAAACTCCTGGGATACACTATCGAATGATTGGTTCCTTTGATGAGCAACAATGAATTCATTTCCAGTTTGCGACGTTTGTAGTTTTAGTTTCGCATTGCCAAAAGAAGTCCAACCTTTTGATCCGTCTTTTAGCTCGGGGTTAACGACTATTCCGCCTTCGTATTGAGGCTTATTAGGAGCTTCTAAGCACTTTAACAAGATCAAGAATTAATCTTTAATTTGTTAGTAACCAAAAAGAAAAAAGAAGCAAAGATTTTGTTTGAAGGAGTTTGTAGACATGCAACTGTGCAGTTTCAGGTTACCTGACTTGTAAAACTATAGTCATATGGTACTGCATCTGCTAAGAATCCTGTGCACAAAATTCAATTTAAAAAACATACAATACTTTATTAAAATCATACAGCCAGTAAAATAATATAATATTAATATAGTATGATCAATTGAAAGCTTTATAATTTTTAATTAGTCAGTCAAGTTAACAACATTTGGATATGCATTTCATTCATTTGTTCTAAAAAGTAATTTATTTATTTGTCACATACATAAAAATCAATATTCTCGAAGGTAAACCAAGTTTTAATTTAAAAAGCCATATTTATTTTTTATGGATATTTCAACTGATTAAGCTAAGTCAACGATATAAATTCACAACAGTAAATAGATAATTTGCAATATATCATTTTATTTTGTCTCCTAGTTATATTCGATGATCTATTAATTATAAAAAGTACAATATGAATTAAAAATATTATATTACTATTATTAATTAATAGTATTATTATTATTGATGATCATTATTATCATTATTGGGAGTATTATTATTATTATTATTATTAATAATAATTATTATTAAAAGTAAAGTGAAATGATATATCAACCTCGCTTATATGGTTAACTACTATAGCTACCATAAAAATAAAATATGATTTCTTATATTCTCTTTTGTCTCTAATTTTATTTTGCCTTTGTCATACGTCATTATCTTATTGAAGTATATAAGTTAAGTTGATGTATATATTTTCTACATAAAAACGTCACTTGCAAGAAAAAAATTCTAACTAGTTTACTGTCGTGAAGGAACTTGTCGATCGATAGATTACATAATTTCATCTTTTGAGTCGTCACCTATTTTTCTTTTGCGCCGACAAAAGAACGATGTACTTAAACACGGAATTTATTCACTTAATTAAACACATAATTGATCGTGTAATCAAATTCATTCCATGGTTAATTAATAGATATTTAATGTATTTCTTGTAGAAAAAATATAAGAAAAACAATAATGTTGGATTTTTATTACATTAATCATCTAATGGATAGTTGCATACAACAAAAACATAACTGTTACCTGAAGTTAGGAAAAAGTAGAACACAATCAAATCCACGTAATACCATGTTCTCTTCTTCATGTAAACCTTAAACACATAGAAATGATTAAAATAATAAACAAAAATATTATCGAATAGATTGAAAATGTATTGCTTACGTGTTACATAAGTCGATCAAATGCGAGAGAAACTGTAGCGAATGTTGAGAAGTTGAACAAGAGTGAGTGAATTACGTGTAGAAAATTGTAGGTGTTTATATAATGTAATAAATACCTTATATATTTTGATCAAGTGTAATTACATATATTGTATTTGCTTGAAATGTCTCATATTCTTATGATTTCAAGATAATACAGTTGGTAGTTACTCTAGTTGTAAATATATTACCATACCAAACATACCAATTAATTGCAAATGAATGATGAAAGTATTGCTGGATGTGCTATTTAAGTTTAACTATACTTTGAATTAATATGGAAATAATAAATAAAATTCTCTAACTCTATAATATTTCAAAGAGTTCTTTCATATTAATTAAATTAAATTATTTAATATAAAATGGGGTGTTAATTTGTAACGGAAAGTTTAATTAACCATAATTGAGTTGACTATTTTTGTTTAACAAAAAGACAAAAGATATAGTATCCCCACTATGGCAACTCTAATGGGATGAAATTAGGGACAAAAAACCTTCAAGTGGACAAAAGATATAGCATCAAGTGATTATAATCATGTTGAAAGAGTAAGGATTAAGTGATGTAATCATGTTGTAACACATTTTTCAATTTGTTCAACCTTCGGCTTAGCTATCACCGATTTCTTTGTTGACTTAATTCTTTGTTACCCACCAACTTTTCAAAATATGGGTGTTAAAGTTGGCGGGCTTTATTAATCGTTGTGGCCCACTTATATGGCAAGTAGTTAGTTAGCTCCAGCGGACCAAGAAAAGCTTCCGACTCAGCGAGTTAAATCTTTCAAGTCCATTCCTTTTGGGCCTTCACCAGGCCCAACTTTGAGTAATTTTCTCCTTTCAAACTTCTATTAGTCTAATAAAATTTCAAACTTAAAAGAACTCATCGAAACATTAGCAAAATCTAAACGTTTTAAATTCGATCATGGGGAAATTTTTATATTATTATTCATTTTGACATGTGTGACTTATTGCCATTTTAAAAATAGAAAGTTAAGTTAAAGCTTTTAAAATGCATGTAGGATCGTATGAAGTAATTAGCAAGGAACTGAATGATTACTAGATCCATTATTTATGACCGATTTTCGTTATTTTTTTTTCTATTATATGCTCTAATGTTGATATTTTTTAAGGCCAGTAAAAAAAGCAATTCATGTAGGTTGACTTTTTTTTTTTCTTTTCCCAATGGGCAAATAATACTTTAATCCATTCCTTTTTACTACCGCGTACGACTAGAGTGCGCCGTAATCAACACACAGCACATTCATCGTATTCAAGCTACTCCAATTGAATCAAAGAGTCCATGGTAAATAAGACCATGATACACTCACCTTTCACCTAGTACTCCGGGTCAACCCATCACCCCGCCCACAACATTCCATGCATCCAACATTCTAAATCTATACGTCAATAACTCGCTCCATTTTTTACCTTCTAATCTTGTTCTATTCTCCTTAATTCATTACAACGATGTCGAATATGATCAAAGTACTCTTCTCGGTCTTCATTACCATCGCTGTAATCACTACCCTCACATTCACCACCATCAGCGACGATCAGGTAAACACACCGAATGAATCTATAGTGGTGAAACCATTTTCGAAAAGAGCAAGTCGTTTCCTAGTTGAGACCAAGAACTTTAGACAAGGAGCGGACCACTGTAAGAAAGACGACGAGATTTGCTACATCTTAGAAGGGAAAAACTCGACTTGTTGTAACAACAAGTGTATGGACTTGAGCGAGGACAAACACAACTGTGGAGCATGCAAGAACAAATGCAAGTTTACAAGCTCGTGTTGTGGAGGGGAGTGTGTCAATTTGGCTTATGACAAGAGGAATTGCGGGTCATGCGGCAACAAGTGCATGCCTGGTGGTTATTGCATTTACGGCCTCTGCAATTACGCCTAACAAATTACTTTTCTTCTTTCTTGATCGATATATTCAGTTTATCATGACCGATTATTCTTTAAGAGTTCTTTGATACGCTTAACTACTATTGCTAATTAACTGTTAATATGCAAGTATACTCAATATGATACTTTACACTACATGTAATATATAACAACACGTTGTACAAAATGAACTCCAGTTAAATTTCAATACGATCAATATGTTGTAAAGTTGACAAACGGAGGATAGTATCGAATTTTCGTACACTATAATGTGTGAAATTACAGTATTTATGTACCATGCATGTCAAATAACATTCTAATCGTGGTTCAAACAAGCGAAGGGCTCTGTGTTTGGATGCAATGGAATATATAGTTGATTGTAGAGTTGATGGAGTTGTTGTGCAAAATCAAATAATCATATGATAATCGTTATAAACGTGTATATGATCAATGAGAGAGTTTGCCCTAATTGTATTTTTTATTGATTTATCAATTAAATGTGTCTTCAATGATTCGTTTACAAATGAAGGTTTAATGGCTCATTTATAACCTAAGCAATAGTCACATGTTTGATCATAAACAACATTTACAAGCTCTGTTCATCTTAACATAAGTCATATACACCCTCATTATTTAATTTCAGTTTATTTTTCCATATCCATTTCGATGGGATAAACTAATAAGTATACCAATTTTGAAATGGAATAAAAACACAATTTCTTACAAATTAACAACACAAAACTATATTCAATGATACCAATTCTCATAATCTGCTTGTGTTGATCATTTCCTTTTAATTCGTATATATGAAACTCAAGAGCAAGAACATAAATAAAAGTCAACCAATTTTTAGTGCAAACAACTTCAATTCAGCAAGATCTTCTAATAAAAATTACCTCAAGAAATAAATTATATGCTTTTAGCTCTTTATTTTTATATATACTTAAGAACTCATTTCAAATGGTAAAATGAGTCATCTATATGGAAAATAATAAATTGACAATTGTGTCTCACTATTTGGTTAGTTCATCTATATTCATCAAATATGAATTCTATCGAGTAGATATGAACCGGATCAATGATAACCGTCACCCTTAGTTAATAGGTCATTATGAGATATCAAAATGTGTTGGGATGGACCCCCTTTATGTATCAATTGTTAGATTGATTATCACCGTAACAAATCACACAATTATTTGAGTCAATAATTAAATGCACACGAAACAAAAAAAAAAACATGAACACACTATATTTTACATGAAAAACCTATCAAAAGAGAGTAAAAATCACAAGATATGTACATTACTTAACACTCCACTATTATGAACAATATTACAAGAATGAGCGATCCTCTCAACACTCTTGAATATGCTCACAAATCCTCAAACCACTGTCAATGATATATTTCAATAATAGAATCCGTACCCATCGTTATTGAATCACCAGAGATTAGCTTATTGCATGGGACGGAAAGAGACGACTCTCATAAACTCTTAAAACTCTCATTTATATAGACATCCAACTTGTTCTTCAAATATATTGTTACTCAATTTCAAATTTCTTTATTTTTAAATATCCAATCATATCCCAACAAAATGGAATGACTTTTACCCTGTGATATTAATCATAGAACGGACGCTCTGTATTGCACGTAAAGCTCTTGATGTCTTAGTAGGGGTACGAATTAAAAACTAAAAGCCCACGATTTGAATAAATAAATAAATATGTGTAAGCTTCATTCAAATAGATACATCCACGTTATATGTTTAGTTCAATTGATCACATATCGCTACTTTTGCTGAGTAATCAATCAACTTGTAATTGTATTTTTGCTTAATTCAGGTGGAAGGAAGCCCCATAATTACCGTCCATATACTGTTTGACTTTTACATAGTATCTCCGAATGTATCTACCAGTAAAAAAGTCAATGGTAAAGTTATATGATATCTTCTTCAGCAAATCCTATAAGTTGACTTTTCCAGTAAACTGGGAACTGTTGACAATAATTTAAACAAATTCCTTTTTTTTTTTTTTTTTACCATCGCCCTCGTAGGTAATCGGCGACTTAATTTTAGAGTGTGTCCTAATCAACCCCTAAATTCACCGTATTCGAGCTAGCATTTTGAGAGAGTGAACAATAAGACCATTAGTTAACACGCCTATATATATAACTCCCATAACCTTATCGTTTCATTCATCTCAACTTCCTCCACTCCCTCAATTCATTCACTCCATTCTTGCAGTTCCAAAAAATAATTCCCTTCAATTTCTTTCTATTCTCCTAAATTCATCACAACAATGTCGAATATGATTAAAGTCTGCTTCACGATATTCATTACTATCGCCTTAATAACTACCCTCACATTCACCTCCATCAACGACACTCAAGAAAACATGCCGAATGAATCCATGGTGATGAAACCATTTTCCGTGAGAGCAAATCGTTTCCTAGTTGAGACCAAGAACTCTAGACAAGGAGCGGACCACTGTAAGAAAGACGACGAGATTTGCTACATCTTAGAAGGGAAAAACTCGACTTGTTGTAACAACAAGTGTATGGACTTGAGCGAGGACAAACACAACTGTGGAGCATGCAAGAACAAATGCAAGTTTACAAGCTCGTGTTGTGGAGGGGAGTGTGTCAATTTGGCTTATGACAAGAGGAATTGCGGGTCATGCGGCAACAAGTGCATGCCTGGTGGTTATTGTATTTACGGCCTCTGCAATTACGCCTAATTAACATATATTATTTTCATCTTTATTGTGATTTTCATTTTATCACGACCATTCTTTGGGAGTTCTTCACCATGGCTCTTAAGTTCTACTGTTCATATGCAAGTTCTATACCGTCAATGACGACTATACATGAATTTTCACCACGGAAATCCCAAGAGTTGTGGTTAAAATTTTCTATGTTATCAATATCGTGTAACATATATAGTGTATATATTATAACCAATAAAAAGTTATTTTCGACAATTATTTCCCTTTTTCTTCATTCATTACTTTATGTGTATTCGATCTGCAATTTATTTGGCTAGATACCTCATTAGACTTCATTAGTAATTTTGGCCCGTGCAATACACATGTAATTTTAATTTACATTATTTACTATCTATTGATATTAATATAAGTTAGATAATTATGAAACAATAAACATATGTAAAATGCAAGTTATGGTTCTCTAAATTTTGATATAAGCTAATGAATTGATTTACTAAACTCTTACAAATTGATTATTTGGCTTGCTACCTCATCAGACTTCATTAATCAGTAAGTACAAATATTAGAACGTACTAAAATAAGTCAACATTATTTTAACATCAAGTAAAACATCATATCATTGTTCAATAAGTGAACCCGCCATATTCAATCGATCTTAGAATCTTACAAGTTATAAAATTACCAACCTCTTTCATCTGGAAATCGAGTGAAGCAGGGTCGTAAACAGTTTCCATAACGGCAGTGTTTTTTTATTTTCAAGGACAAAAGGAATTAGGATAATATAATATCGATCTGTAAGTTGAATATATGGAAAGATCACTCTAGCGGATGTAAAATCTAAGCTTAACAACAAGGGCATGAGGGAGAAGACATAAATTAATCCACGTTTAACAATGAATATTTACATGTTTGATGCAAGTGAAGATTGAAATGAAATACTTCTAAATGTCGTAGTCATCTTCGAAACCAACTATACTACATGCCGGAAGTATAAAACTAAATGTTCTTAGAATTGTATAAAAGGATGTCTGAATTAAGATATATACCACAGGTGAATATATATGTTGATCAATTATATGAGTTAAATACCATATCAATCAAGTTTAAGTAATTGACACATAGACTATGGAGTTGAAAATATAATTTGTCAATCTTGAAGTATGGAGTTAAAAAATCTTGTACCATGGCTAGTTTTATTAACAGGTTATAAATTATGGATGAGTGGAAAAAAGTATGGAGATTATTGATTATATGATTCATGATGCTATGCTAAAACTTATAATTATTTTAGAAAACTAAAAGCGGAATTGAAGTCAACAATAGTACCAGACCCTGTCATTCTTCAAGGATCTTTCATGTTTCAACACTCAAGCAATATACTTTAATACTAAAATATAGTTTATATGCCATGCATGTAAATATTTTATGTACATTTTGGCTAGTAAAAGAAGTCAACGCTAAAGTTTTTATGATATCTTTTACAGCAAAACGCGTAAGTTGACTTTTCAAGTAAATTTAGGAATTGGTAACGATGCTGTAAAAAAAAATAGAGTGTACACTAATCAACACATAAATAATAAATTCACCGTATAAGCTAGCTTTTTGGATGATTAAACAGTATGACCATGACACGTTTCAACAATTGTCAACCCTCACCATAGCCTATAAATATAACTACCAAAACCGTATGTTTCATTCATCACAACTACCTCCGCTTTTAATTATATACCTTCAGATTTCATCCTATTCGATCTCCTTAGTTCGATCATCACAAAAATGTCTTCCAATATGATAAAAGTATTCTTCATGGTCTTAATCACCATTGCCACAATCACGATGTAACCCCTAAAAAATATGATACACAAAACAAGTACTTATTAAGTTTAATGCTACAAAGAAATAACTTATTTGTAAGTAATAATTGTATTTAGAGTTAAAAACATATATCCTAAAAGTTATTAATTTCAGGGTGTATTTAGAAAAGGGTTTATCGACTAAGGAGGATCTGCTATGTAAAAAATTGACAAAAAAACACATATATGTGTTAGAAGTAAGGATACGTTGAGACACTTTAACCCATCAATAATGACCACATTAATTTTCATCATATCGTGGCAATCACAAAAAATTGTAGTTAAAAAGATGTTGTGTTTGACTGTTTGGTACGCATACATATATTCTGTAACATGCTTATGGAGGATTAAGTTCAAGACACGTCTGTAAATAAAACAATGTACTATATGTATATTTAATGTCTGAAAACGTAACTATGTATTTATGTCTCTAATTTATATCAAATCCTTCAAAGATAACATAATCATCACCGTGACCACATAGCAAACATGAACGCACGTATTATATATTTCCGACAAATTAAGCACGAGAGCTGTATGTAACTTTCATTTGATACTCTGTATCCGGTCTCCAAATTCACTAGTTTTCAATTAAAAAATATCTAAATATGCATTTTTAACAAACTAACACATTAAAAAAGCAAAAATAAATAAGAAAGATATTCCATCAAAGTGGCAAAATACGCTTGAATACCAAAGAAACTGTTCAAAGTCAACATTTACCGGTAAAAGTCAACAATTCGTAAAACATGTCAAATTTAATATTTTGACGAAAAAGTTTTAATCAAAAACTTAATATTGCAACGAAAAAGTTAAAGGTCCATTGCCCTTGCGGTATCGTGGTGCCCTTTCAAACATGATATTGAGAGTTTAAGTCCTAAGATAGATATAATGCACATATTTATGGTAGGGGTGCGTGACTATTTGTCTTTTTAAAAAGAAATATTACAATGAGAAAATTGAAATTTGTAAAAATAAACCGCAAATTCTCAAAAGATCAACATTCACAAGAAAAATTCAAAATTCATAATGCGTTCAACGCAACAAATTATGATAAAATATTTAATAAGTTTGTAAGTTGTAGTTGCATATACTGTTCCTTAAGTAAGGTTGAAGAGAACTATGCCCATTCATATACTTTTTGACTTTCACATCATATATGTACATACTTGATTTGTTTGTTTCAAATTAAGCAGAAGGATGAACTGAAACATACGAGCTATATTTCGGTAACGAATGATGGTGGTCAACTGTCATTTAGCTTTGATCTGGTAGAATACAGTATATATTAACTCGTTGGGCTTGAGACATTTCCCTTTTATCAGTTAATACTAAATACTAATACCTATAGATAGATGGGGTATATATATAAATACTTTTAGTATTATATGCAACCGCGTAGGACATCGACGACTAAATTAGTGTGTGATCTAATTAACACATTCATTCTGTTCACCTTATTAAAGCTACCATTTAAAAGAGTGCATATACAGTAAGTAAGATTCACCACACACAATTCACCTGGTACCCCGGGTCAACCTAACACCCGGCCCACCGTATACATATAACTTCCAAAATCCATCATTTCATTCATCCAACATTTTCCACATCAATTACTTACTCCTGTATATCTTTTGTTACCATGTACATTATTATTATTATTATTATTATTATTATTATTAAGATAGATGAATATGACGTAGAAACGTAGAATCAACTAGTACGCACATTAAAGTATAATTTCGTAGGATTTGTGGTCAACTAATTTAGATAATCTTGACACTTCTTAAGTTGGGCCGAAGGATACCATTAATATGCTAAGACATTTGCCCATATGAAGAAAGAGTGTAATGTCTTTGCAAACATTAATTGTGGTTTAGCCATCGACATTGGTGTATGCTTCTGTCTGATGAATATGATGATTTCTTATCCGATTTTAAAACCAAAACTAAATCTTCCTTTCTTTTCTGAAAAATCATACTAACACTTATCGTTGGTATTATACAGGGTAAGTCCATCAAAACTCGTTAAATTATATTAACTAATAAAAATAATTTTTATTACGTGTACTAAACTTTTTACCTATCGTTATTGTATGTATCTTACATCTTATAACGTGTAAACTGATAACGCAATGATAACATATCTAGCTCTCATATCATAAAAGTAGAAATATCATTATCATATACCCAATAAAAAGTACATCAAATACATACGATAAAAATTATTAAAAGTTTATTACACACATATTTACTTAATTTTATCGTGTTAACACATAATAATACAATATGATTAGCTAACTCAATTATATAACTAAGCCTCGGATATTTTTTTTGAAAAGATCATGTGAAATTTCACCGAAACATAAGAATCTAGTGGGTGACCAAGACAATTTATTACGATAGCAATTATTTATTTTAATATATGTTCAAAATATATCTTTTTTTCATGATGTACAGTCATACATTTACCTTTATTCAACTAAGCCAACGATTTGATTGTTATTTTGTTAAACAAACATCGTTAACTCTCAACCACTAATTTATACACAACATTGTTAACAATTTTATAAATAATATATCGAAGTTTCCAGACAATTCATTTTAAAGAAAACGAATGGTATAATTAAATATAGTATCTTGTAACATAAAGATGTGTATTATTAGGACATACAACAAATTAACCCGTTTTTATACATAACCTTTAACGAATCATAAAACAGGGTTAGACTATTCCTTGAAAAAGTAATTGTCGCATAACAATTTATTGTCAAATAAAAAAGTCAAATACTGTGTTATTTCTTAAAAATACTTGAAATCATCGATTAAACATTATAACTAAATAAATAAATAAATAAATAAGTAAGGAATCAAACTTAATCCTGGTTATGATTACAGAATGAGTTATTATATATATTTTCCTTTAAAATAAATATTCATAATGTGGTGTGTGTGATTAGAAAAAAGAAAAAAGAAAAAGAAAATGAAAATGAAAAATTCAATAATGCATTAAGCCCAAAATAAATAATATAAGAAAAAGATGGCCCATCACTATATAAATCTTCTCCGGGCTTTGAGTCTACATATTTGAAGGTTTTCATTCCGTCAGAAAAATAACAATAATAAAGAAAAAAGTAAACAATTAGGCGGTCAAGTGAAATAAGTTCAACTCAAATGTCAGAAGCAAATAATCAGTAAAGTAAACTTACGAGTTACAACTGCAAATTTCTGAGGTAATGTTCTATTTTTGAAATGCTTGTTATCAAGGAATGTTATTTAGTAACAATAAAAATTTGTATACAATTCTAATGTTGTTTTTTGGGGGTTTTTGGGTCTCTGCATGTTTAATTCTAGGGATAGGGTCACCAAAATTTTAGTCGCTCATCAAGAGGTGTGGAACTTCAATATGAAACTATATTTAGTTCTTTAAGTTTGTCAAAAATTGAAATTTTACTGTTAAATGCGAGGAAAATTGAAGTTTTACTCATTTTGATAAGCCAGAAAATTGTCAAATTTGCAATCTTTGTTACCTTTTGTTGGATTCAAATTATTAGGTTGTTTGAATCATGATATAAGAAGATAATGATGCTTTAAGGTTCTATTAAAGAGTAAATTACGCATTTGGGGTTGTACATTGTGAAATAAGCAGCAGAATGGCAAAAAAAACATTGTGAATGAGACAAGCACATTTATACTTGACAAATGTAACATATGTTGCAGAGGCGTAAAAGGTTGAAAGAACATATTATTTGATCATTATGTTACAAGTATATAGAAGTTTTGTTTTGTTTGTTGTTTATCTGGCAGAAACTGTGAACTCCCCAAACTTAGCAGCTTACGAGTGAGTGTGATGCGTATACAAAACATGTATATATTTGTAAATAGTTGGGATGTATAACACCATAACCGTTTTAAGTTTATAATCTTTTGTAAGTTTGTTGAAAACCTTTGAGATCATAGTTGGATACATGGGTAAGTACAACAAGTTTTTTGGTTGCTACTTTAAACATTATGGGAATGTTGATCTTTAGGAACCCATGCATTGAACTATATATTATAAGGCAGAATCGGAAGTTGGAAAATTTCCGACCCTCTTTTAGGTACTAATGTATAACTTTCGAATTTTAGTCAAGATATATGCTTTTGATTAACTGATCGACTAGTATTATATCTTGTTCTGCAGCAGGTTTGTTCATATCAAAAAGAAAACATGAACCAGCTCACTATATGCTCAAGATCGAGTCATTCTCCCTTCTTCATGAAGCTCAAACGTTCAAGATTGAATTGGATATTTTTGAAGCCGGTGGTCATAAATGGTCAGCTCTCTAACTTAAACTCTTTCCATAACTGCAATCAAGTTTACGTGACTGTTTACTAGCTTGTTTGTATCTGCCTTTTTATTAAATGAACTTACTTTATTTGAAATTTAGGAGACTAGATTTGTATCCAAACGGAAATGAGGAGGAAAACGAGGGAAAGCACATTGCTTTATATGTGGTAATATGTGACACCGAAAGTTTACCAAAAGGGTGGGAGGTCTGTGTTGATGTATGTTTTTTTGTGTACGATCATATACGTCAACACTATGTAACCTTCCAAGGTAAATTTCTTTTCATTGAGTAACTTCATTCATTGTTTTGCTTGAATACTTTTAGAAAAATATTTATTTTGTTAATCTATTCGTTCATAGATGCTGATGGAAACAGGACAAGGTTTCATGAGAAGAAGAAAGAATGGGGTTTTGACGAACTAATATCACTAAAGCTATTTATGGAGAATGGAAATGGGTACTTATTCAATGATTCATGTGTGTTTGGAGTTGAGGTTATTGCAGTTCCAGCGTTTACACAAGCAGATCGATGCCTACTGATGACAAAGCCTCCGGCAAATATGAATAGGCACACGTGGAAAATTGATAACTTTTCAGCTGTAACAGAGCACATTTTGTATTCAGAAGTCTTCAAAATTGGCAAAGTCAAGTGGTACATTGGCTTTTACTTTCTCATATTCGATAATAATTTCATTTGGTGGTTGGTTTTTTTATTTAAAACACTGGATTTGTTAATAATGTCATAGGAATTATTTCATTGTGGTTTCATGACTCCAGGAAGCTCTCACTCTATCCCAAAGGACTCAACTCAGGGAACGGTACCCATTTGTCAATCTATTTATGTGTACATGATTCCGCTTCGTTTCCTGATGGTTGGCAAGTTTATGGAAAGTTTAAGTTTCGAGTTAAATGTCAAGGTAATAGAGCCGATGCTGAGAAAGGTAAAGTCAATATCTCCTTAACACATTTCAACTTCTTGATTTCCATTTAACATTTTCCGAATTAGTAATGTGGCTTATGATCATTAAATAAAAAATTGGTAAACGGGGACAGTTCAAATGGATTGATAGTTAAATTCTTAACTGAAGCATCTACACAATCTTTGTCAAAAATTTAATTATTGTTGGAAATGATACGACTTCTGAATCATATACGACACTAGTATGTATGTTATGAAATTAATCTTTTTGGACAATATTTGTTTTGGGTCAACTGAACTCAAACTGTGTTCAGTACTGTTCACCTATACAAAAAAGTATTTTTGCTTGACCAAAACCTGTTTTCACTCGTTACCTATGTACTTATTTGACCTGCCATTGCCACCTCTATATTTTAGGCTGAAATTAATTGTTCCGACTTATTAAGGTTAAAACACTTGGATACAGAATATGAACGTTAGACTACAAAACACATACTAATATGCAAAATTCAGCCAAAATATGTAGTTAATATGTGTTGCATGATGTTGTAATTATGCATCGTTTGATTGTACTAATGTACCTTGCAGAAACTGATAACTGGTTCTGCAACACGGATGATGATTGGGGTTTTTCATCTTTTAAGCTACTGAGTGAACTCAATGACTCTGCAAATGGCTTCTTGTTGAATGATAATCTTTTTGTTGAGGTCGAGTTTTCAGTGATGGGTACGTTAAAAAATTTCATTTGAAACATGCATGATGTTATTGCTTACTCTTGAGTTGATGGTGGAAATTCATATACTATTATTGTAGGACTGCGTTTCATCTAGCTAAGGATTATAGAATTTGCTTTTGGAGTATCTTATGTCCTGCAAGAAGACTGTAGTGTGATTAATTATGTCTATGCTAAGAATTGTGTTATTATGATTATTGCAAGTGTATTGTATGATTGTGAATGTAATTAATTAGAAATATTATTATTATGAATGCTTTGGAGTTAGTGGGTTAATAAATGAACTACTTACTAATCACTTATTAATTTATTGTAGCTAGACTTGTTGAAAAGGCCAGCACTAGTTCTTATTGATTCACTCATGACTTGAATTTGCATTTTGACCATTCAACCACTAATAGGTGCATTCAATCGTCTTGTATATTTTTGCTATGAAATTAAGTCTTCTATTTAGATGAGATACCTTCATCTTGTATTTGCTCATCCATTATTGGCTGCTGGTTGAAGTGGCTCAACTGGAGGCCCCTTTTTGAAGTTTTAATCATCTAGTTGTAAGGGATGACTTTTGGCAGTTGGAAATTGTTTGAATTGTGGATTGCAATTCATGTGCTTCATATCCTCACTGTTTGAAATGTGGATTACGATACAATTTATCGCCGTTTGCAGACATTGGCTATTGGAAATGTTTAATTGGTTATCCATTAAGATTAATGAGGTGTATCTTGAGAATTGCATCTCTCTTTGATAACGTAAAGAAAATGTTAGTAATGTATATATTGTTTAATTGGTCGTCGTACTATTGCCAATTGACCTTGAACGCTGCTCGTCAACTCTCAGCTTCGCACAACCAATCCTCTTCTCTCGCTAATCGTGTTACAGAGTGTCTATTTATTTTTTACTTTATTTTTTTATAACGGCAACCTGAAACCTATCTCACACTACCTAGTTAATCACAAATATTATATTGATCGGTATAGCTTATCAGTGGAACACTATAAACCCTAAGTTACTCAATTGAGAACAGCTTAAAAGAGAAAAAGGGAATTTCATTGATTGTGAAAATTAATAAATCATAAAACTGTCGTTACAGGACTCTCTTTTATACTCTAAAATCTAACCAATCACTATTAGACACCTGGACCTCACTAACTAATATTTTCTTGCCTTATTAATGAGTTGACTTTAGCTGACTTATCTTGAACTACAAACATTAAATTCCATTCCAGTATTGCCACTGCTTCAACAGATTTAGTGTTCATTGCTTAAGAAGTTGATCAATTGACTATCTTATGGTAAACAAGCAGTTGTATGTTCCGATTGTTTGCATGCTATTGAATTGCATTTTTTGGAGCCAAAATAGAATGCACGATGATGGTTCAGCAAACAATACTTGATGATGGTTCAGCAAACAAAATTATAGTTGAATCCTCAGGAAATTAAAGATGCGACATATATATGAATGCATATTTGTGTTAACGTAGAGTGCTGAGAGAATGGATTCTGGCCATGGTGTTAGACTAAGCATCTTGCCAGATGATATCATTCATAAAATCCTTTCTTTTATTAGCATCAAATATGCAATTCAAACAAGTGTTTTGTCATCTAGATGGAGGTTTATCTGGAAATCAATGGTCTATCTCAATTTCTCAAGTGAAGATTTCATTACTTTGGACAAATTCTCTGAATTTGTTACTCATACTCTGTCTCTCCGCGATAATCAAATAGCTTTATCTTCAATCAATCTCAGTTTTCCTGAAAAGTTTAGCAAGTTATTTCTGTCTCTGAATTTGTTACTCATACTCTGTCTCAGAATTTGACAATTTTTTCAATTTTATTTCATTTACCGGTTAGTTGATCCATTCCCCGTTTGTTTCTTTCACAACTTTTATTTCTTATTATGTATTACAATGCCACATTCTTTTATTCATCTCAAAACGTAGAGTTTTTGTTTTTGTTTTTATTTTTATTTCTTTTGATTTCAGGAGACTAGAATTGTATCCAAATGGAAATGAGGATGAAAATGATGGCAACCACATTTGTTTGTATCTAGTGATATGCGACACTAAAGTCTGTTAAAGGGGTGGGAGCTTTATGTTGATGTCAATTTCTATGTTTACGATCATATATGTAACAACTATCTATTTGTTTTTTGTTTTTGTTTTTTTTATATGAGGGTGCTCAATAAATAACAGCCACTTTGTTATTTGATTTTTAATATAGATGTTGATTGATTGATATAGAATAAGGTTTCATGAGAAGATCAACTGGGGTGTTGACAAGCTAATTCAACCGGGAGGTGGTTTAAGGACAGTAACCGTGGAGAAAATTTTAAACATGCCCACAGCCAAAATTTTCTTCTAAAGTATTCCTCCACGGTTATATTTTGGCTGTAAGGTTTGTTGAACAGAGCTTTGTTTTTTGAGTACTGGTTTGTCGATTTGTCATTTGTGATGTTGGTAATTCATTGATTGCATTTTATCATGCTCTGCAGAATTAAAACTTAAAAACATTCCGTTATGTCACTGAGGCCTTCAAAATCTTTATACAAAATCATACTCTATATCATTGTGCTCATGTGACCCAATAATAACTCTGTTTATCATCACATTATTTGCTTCAATACTCTCGTCGCTCAAGTTTCTTTCAAAATATAAATGGTGTTTTCCAAACCTGTTTTTGTCATGTGTTCCCTTTTTCCTCAGCTACCAACTTGAACGATTGTAGGTTGAGATCTGAGGATCTGAATTCAAATTTAATATGGACACCTATCGTAAATATTTTTGGGCCCACGTTAAAATCTTGGATCTACGTGTTTTACAAATTTAGATATTACAAAAGCCTAAATCACCAATACCAAATTATACTCCGTACTAAAGCCCAAATCACTTAATAATGGGGTAAAATACTAAAATCACATAACCTATACGAATTGTAATCGTCCTTTCACGGCCTCACCTCCTATCTCGGCAAAGGGAAGGTTCTACTCTTATCAAAACCTTTTTTAAGTAGCAACTGGAGCTTGGAACATATAATGAAATGATGAATTGATGATGTACAGTGTTTATGTTCAGTTAACAACCGATGGTTTTCATTAAGTCCATGTTTCACTAGTTTTGTACATAAAGTGTATTATATGGAGTAAAAGCTAAAAGCCTAAAAAGTACACATATTCTATATTTTTATCAGTTTTTGTTGTTTGCTTGTTTCCCTGCAATAGGTTTGTTTTCCTAATATATAAGCCAACATTAGCCAAGTATAATAAGTGGTAATTTGGGTGGATAAACCAAGTTTGGCTAGTGTTTTAATATTTTACAAACTTATAAAGTGGTTATTTGTTTTCAAATTGCAGTTCGACTGTTCATTCAATCAGAAAGTGTTGAGTGTTTATTGTCTGATGTTGTATTTGAGAAAAATGTGTTGGATGGCATTAGTAATGAACTAATGATACCTTTATAGATAACTTATATGTTATGAAATTCGTTGCAAACAATTGTATTGACCCTATAATAGTATGTTTTTTAATATATAGGATTGAGTGTTTCAAAATGTAAGTCATTGACTTACATTCTCTGTATTAACAAAATTAACTTCAATTGTTAATTACATTTTGAAGCACTTAACCTTACATGGCCCCACCCATTACCCGACCCATCAAGGCGACAACCTAGCGTACTCACTCGTTTTGTCGCTTAACTAATTTAGATACACGTGATTCTTAATCCTGGATTCGCCACTGTGCAGATATGTTGATATCAAAGAGAAGTCGTGAACCAGCACATAATATGTTAAGATCGAGTCCTTCTCCCTTCTTTCTCAATTTCCAGCAATGACAATTGAATCTGATGTCTTTGAAGCCAGTGGTCATAAATGGTCAGTGTTTTTTTATCCTTTTCTAATAATGTTTAAAAATTTCTGTCACAGCTTATTATCCGGGTTAGTACTGCCTTCTTTTTAGAAGAAATTTATATGCTAATTTATATAGGAGGCTAGATTTGTATCCAAATGGAAATGTCATGGACTTAAAGAAGGAGTATATTTCATTGTACGTCGTATTGTGTGACACCCATCCAAAAGGGTGGGAGGTCTTTGTAGATGTCACTTTTTTTGTTTATGATCATACACGTCACACGTATGTAACATTTCAAGGTAAAGTTTTCTATCTACTAATTTGTTAACTACAACTTTTCTTCTGTACCACCTATTTTTTATAAGCCATATCATACTTATGTATTCGAACGTCGTTTTATAGATGATGGAAACATAAGAAGGCTTCATGAGAAGAAGAATGAATGGGGTTTTGAGAAACTAATATCACTGGAATCTTTTAATGATAGAAAAAATGGGTACCTATTGAACGAATCATGCGTGTTTGGAGCTGAGGTTTTCGTAGTTCCAGAATATGCAACGAAAGACTGATGCTTAACTATGATAAAGCCTCCGGCAACTATGAATACTCACACTTGGAAAATTGATAAAATTTCATTTGTAACTGATGATAAATTGCAATCAGAGATTTTTAAAGTTGGGAAACTCAAATGGTAAATTAGTTATTATAGTATTTAATTCCAGTAATTGGTAGTTGCCTTCTTCTTTATTGTCATATTTCTTTTCTTGCTTTCTTTTTTTCCTTTTTCTTTTAGGAAGTTATCACTATATCCTAAAGAAATTAAGGATGGATTGGGTACACACATATCATTCTTTTTAGGCGTACATGATGCTTCTTCACTTTCTGATGATTGGCAAATTTTTGCACATTTTACGCTTCAGGTTAAGAGTCAAAAGGGTAATGTCGACAAAGAGGGATGTAAGCTCTACCACTTTTGTATCTTTATGATTCTGAACGCTCATTTTAGAACATGTTTTGCGTTACTCTATTACTGTTTATCTGATAAAGATGGTCTGTCTGTATGCATTCCCTTTCTACCTTGCAGCAACTCATCACTGGTTCTGCCACTCAGTTGATGACTGGAGTTTTACAAGTTTCTTACAATTGAGTGAACTCACTAATGCTGCAAATGGATTCCTGTTGAATGATACTTCAATCGTTGCATTAGAGTGGGCTTGGTAAAAAAATTTCATCTGAAACAATATGTGCTTAGTTCACTCTAGTTGGTTGTTATTTATGTAATAAATTTTGAGACATCTCAAAATTGATGTGTACGTTGATCCGTGATTTTGTGATTCATGGTTGACATTGAACTGTAATTGATCGAACCTGCATTTGGTGAACTGGAAATGTTTATTTAGTATAAAATGAGTACGTATGCACTTCACTGTACAAACTGTCTTATATATTTGATTCTGCCGGTAAACCACACACCCATATTTTTCTCCGGTATTAGATTTGAACCTAGCACAATCAATTTCTCATCATCTGTAGTACGCAAAAACTTTTGAAAGGTTGCACTTTTAGCCGTATAGAGTTCCAGGCATTGGGGGTTCCAAAAGCAACAATAGATTGTCAAAATCTTTATATGGATGATCATATCTTGTTTTCCTTGAACAACTTTTTAAGTTAGTTATTTGATGTGTTAATTTGTTCATTTTATATGTTGGTCAACTTAATAGTAGGATTATGCCTTTTGTTATTTTGTTATCCTTACTTATTATTCAAAGTAGAAAATTGTGCATTATTTTTGCTAAATAAGGACCTCCATCTACAACATGTGAGTTATTTTGGTTACGTTAATTGAAACAGAGCTTGTGAAACTACTCCTATCTTTTCAACCAGCTTCAAACAAAACCTTGTCCAATAATAATGGGGTACTTTCCCTCATCATTTTCTGAAATTTGTTACTCGAAAATAGAGTTCCACTGTAAGCCATTTATTGCAATATCAAATTAAATTTGCATGCGTGACCACTGTTTCTATAACGTTGCGGATCCTTTAAATCCTGCAATTAACAAACCATATGCTACTAAAACCTTTATTCTAACATACATTTGTAGAAACCCGAAGATTGACCATTATTAAGGCAGAGTAGGAAGTTGAAAAGTTTTCAGGTATTATACCAGAATATCACAATACAATTTTCATTTTTTTTTTTTTTAATCTTGATCTTGATATTGATATTAATATTGATTTTAAGAAACTATACATATGATATGATGATGCAAATATATTGAATCTGTTGAAGATTGACCATTATTATAATGGTTTGCAATTTTTGTCACGGCCTTTATTTTGTCTGCTTATACTACTGTTACTTTATTTACATCAAACATTCTATACTTCAACTGTATTTAGGAGGCTAGATTTGTATCCAAATGGAAATGTAAAGGACGAATATGTTGGCAAGTATATTTCGTTGTATGTCATAATATGCGATACTGAAAGTCTCCCAAAAGGGTGGGAGGTCTGTGTTGATGTCAATTCTTTTGTTTATGATCATATATCTCACACTTACGTAACCTTTCAAGCAGGTAAAGTTTTTTTTATATACTGACTATTTATTATTTTATTTATGAGTACAACTGTACATGTTTTATAGATGTATATGGGTATAGGACAAGGTTTCATGAGAAGAATAAAGAGTGGGGCTTTGACAAACTAATGTCGCTGAAGTCTTTTATGAAGATTGCAACTGAAACCATCAATGTTGGCATGCAATTCATTTTCCTCTCATAATAAGAGGATTAGTTCACCCATGTTTGACAACCTAATGTTGGCATGCTAAAAGATTACAACTGAAACCATCAATGCTTCCACCAATTATCTATCTGATTTTATCTCATAATAAGAGGATTAGTTCAATTCATCTTGATGTTTCCATTAAACGGTTAAAAGAAAGATTGAATGAGTAACTTAATATATTTTGTCATGCTGCATTTTTTTTTTCTGGTGCTGCAATCAGCGTACCAACCTGATCCTTCTTGACTCTATATTTAATTTACAAATCCTTATACAAGGATGAAAGTAGCTATGACCTTAAAATCAAACTGAAGAGGAGAACTGATGAAATCTATTACTATAAAATCATGCCAGCAGATAGAGCAATTTGAAGCACTGGGGACTTAAAGGCACTAATCTGTAATTGGTGCAGGATTGCTTCTGGACGTAACAGGTTTAAGCAAAATGCAAGCTTCAGCATGTACTTTTTTTAGGATCTGTTCATTGAGATTGTTTCATCTTTTATTAATGTACTGTCATAACAAGGATAAGGGGTGTTAAAGAATGAATTCACAACATAATGCTCACACACAACGATAAGCAGATCGATCTTGCAATCCAGAAAATGCAACTTTTAAATAATACTATACAGAAGCTAATTTGTACTCACTTAGGCCCTCAAGATTCCTTTCTTACCTGATAAGATTTGGGACAAAAACGGGTTGGGGCTCCTGGTGCGCCCGCTCGACCTGCGGACACGAATGCAGCTTGAAAAATTTCCGGGCTTGCGCAGGCCGGTTTTTGCTGCAAGCCGTAATTTTTGGACCCGACCCATGACCCACAGTTTGACCCGGTTTGATCCATAGTGTGGAAGTTATAACAATTTCAGGTGCGTTATATAAAGGGTGTTTGGGGTTAACCAATCGTTCTCTCTCGTAATAAGCCTGCACACACTTGTTCTCTGCTGGGATCTGCTAAATTAAGCATCAAATACCTGAGTCAACTCATGGTTCATTGAGAGATTTGCAAAAAATAAATAAATAGATTTTTCTGATGAATGATACACTACCTAACGATTTAAATTATGTAGATCAAGTCAAGATAACAGTGTCATTGTAGTCATTTAATGCATTTATATTATCATGACGATCTGTATTCACAAGTTTTATTATATGACCATCTGTATTCACAGCTTTGAACCATCAAACAATTAAAGATAAACCCAAAAAATATGCCTTCTTTGAACTTTAGGGGGAACATAGGAAGTTGAAAAGTTCCATCTTTTATAAAACAGTTGTTGTTTGCTACACCCATATATATTCTCTTTTTAGCAACTATACGTGTGCATAGAGCCTGATGGCTCTTTCCGGTACTGAAGATGGACATGATCATCTTTTCAAGTTAATTGTAATTGGAGATTCAGGTGTAGGCAAATCTAGCTTGCTGTCAAGATTCACCAGGGGCAAGTTTAGGCTAGACCCAAAACCAACAACTACAAACAACATCGTTTCTAGACATGTATACATCCATGACAAGGTTATCAAGGCTCAGATTGTGGATATTGCTGGTAATCACAGATATTGCGTCTTTAGTAATGATGTTCAAGCGCAAAATGCAGACGGAGTACTCATTGTTTATGATGTTACAAATTATTCCACCTTCGAAAACGTTGAGAAGTGGTATGGGGAGTTGCATATTGCAAATAGCGAACTTGAAGTCATGCTTATTGGGAATAAATCTGACTTGGTGAAAGACTCGGTGACTAATTTGATGGATGCTGGAAAGGCATTTGCTGAAAGGGCGTCACTCAGTTTTATTGAAACGTCTGCCAAGGATGACAGAGATGTAGAAAAGGCTTTTGTTGGGCTGGTGACTCGGATCTTTAGACAGGTTTTCAAAAATGTTAGCAATAATGATTTAATCGATGCACCTGCTTCTCCAGCAGCAATTTCTTCTGAAGGTAAGAAAACAATGAGGTTTAGATGGATTTTTTATATTCTAAAGAACACAAAGATGCAGTTGATTCAATACATATTTCGTTTAGCAGCGCTGATATTTAGATCAAATGGGAAGAACGAGCCAGCCCATTAATGTTGTTTTTTTGGGGGGTTTTGGGTCTCTGCATGTTTAATTTTAGGGATAGGCTCACAAAAAGTTTAGTCACTCATCAAGAGGTGTGAAACTTCAATATGAAACTATATTTAGGTCCTTAAGTTTGTCAAAAGTTGAAATTTTACTGTTAAATGTGTAGAAAATTGAACTTTTACTCATTTTAATAAGCCAGAAAATTGTCAGATTTGCAATCTATGCTACCTTTTGTTGAATTCAAATTATTAGGTTGTTTGAAAATGATATAAGAAGATAATGATGTTTTAAGGTTCTACTAAAGAGTAAATTACGCATTTGGGGGTTGTACATTGTGAAATAAACATCAGAATGGCAAAAAAAACATTGTGAATGAGACAAGCACATTTATACTTGACAAATGTAACATATGTTGCAGAGGCGCAAAAGGTTGAAAGAACGTATTATTTGATCATTATGTTACAAGTATATAGAAGTTTTGTTTTGTTTGTTGTTTATCTGGCAGAAACTGTGAACTCCCCAAACTTAGCAGCTTACGAGTGAGTGTGATGAGTATACAAAACATGTATATATGTGTAAATAGTTGGGATGTATAACACCATAACCGTTTTAAGTTCATAATCTTTTGTAAGTTTGTTGAAAACCTTTGAGAACATAGTTGGATACTTGGGTAAGTACAACAAGTTTTTTGGTTGCTACTTTAAACATTATGGGAATGTTGATCTTTAGGAACCCATGCATTGAACTATCTATTATAAGGCAGAATCAGAAGTTGGAAAATTTCCGACCCTCTTTTAGGTACTAATGTATAACTTTCGTATTTTAGTCAAGATATATATTTTTGATTAACTGATCGACTAGTATTATATCTTGTTCTGCAGCAGGTATGTTCATATCAAAAAGAAAACATGAACCAGCTCACTATATGCTCAAGATCGAGTCATTCTCTCTTCTTCGTGAAGCTCAAATGTTCATGATTGAATCGGATATTTTTGAAGCCAGTGGTCATAAATGGTCAGCCCTCTAACTTAAACTCTTTCCGCAACTGCAATAAAGTTTACGTGACTGTTTACTAGCTTGTTTGTATCTGCCTTCTTATTAAATGAACTTACTTTATTTGAAATTTAGGAGACTAGATTTGTATCCAAACGGAAATGAGGAGGAAAACGAGGGGAAGCACATTGCTTTATATGTGGTAATATGTGACACCGAAAGTTTACCAAAAGGGTGGAAGGTCTGTGTTGATGTATGTTTTTTTGTTTACGATCATATACGTCAACACTATGTAACCTTCCAACGTAAATTTCCTTTCATTGAGTAACTTCATTCATTGTTTTGCTTGAATATTTTTAGAAAAATATTCATTTTTTTAATCTATTCGTTCGTAGATGCTGATAGAAACAGAACAAGGTTTCATGAGAAGAAGAAAGAATGGGGTTTTGACGAACTAATATCACGAAAGTTATTTATGGAGAGTGGAAATGGGTACTTGTTGAATGATTCATGTGTGTTTGGAGCTGAGGTTTTTATAGTTCCAGAATATGCAGGGAAAGATAGATGCTTAACAATGATAAAGCCTCCGGCAACTATGAATACTCACACTTGGACGATCGATAATTTTTCAGATATAACTGATATGGAATTGCAGTCAGAGATTTTTAAAATTGGAAAAGTTGAATGGTAATGAACTAGCCACTATTTCTTGTCATAAAGTTCAGTAATTTGTGGTTGTGCCTTTTTGTATTGGAATAATCACATCCTTTATCTTGCTTTCTTGTTTCTAGGAAGTTATCACTATACCCTAAAGGGGATGGTGAATGTGATGGTACATATTTGTCATTATATTTATGCGTAGTTAATGATTCTTCGCTTCCTGTTGGTTGGAGAGTTTTGGCAAATTTTAAGCTTCGTGTTGAGAGTCAGAATAATGTCGATCAAGAGAGAGGTAAGACCCAAACCTGCCCACATTTTATCCTTATGATTTTGAATGCTCATATTGAAAAAACTTTGTCCATTGTTCTGCATTACTCTGTTACTGTTATACTTCATTTTGATGGTTTGTATGCATGCATTCCTTTTTTACCTTGCAGATTTTACTCACTGGTTCTGCCACTCATTTGGCAACTGGGGTCATCCATGTTTGTTGTCATTGAGCGAACTCACAGATGCTGGAAAAGGATTCCTGTTGAATGATACTCTTATTGTTGCAGCAGAGATTTCATGTGTGGGCATTGTAAAAAATTTCATATGAAACATGATATGCTTAACATTTGTTAGTTATGAAAATATATTTCCTTGTGGTTTCAAAAATAATAAAAAAAGGTTGGTTATTTCTTTGGTAGAAGTTTTGAATTTTTAATTCAGTTTAGGTGTTTCGAATGACTGCATTGAATGAATGTTGATATATAGCTCATCATTCCCATTCGATTTATTTATTTTTAAGTTAAAGTCCTTCAATTCTACATATTGTGTTTAGTAGTTTAGTACTAGTCAATTAGCAATCAACTTCTATTTTTGGAATGTAAACTTTATACATATAGATTTTTGTGGTAGGAAAAAGTGATTAGAATTACAGATCATATATTATCAGTTGAAGAATGTTAAAAAGAGAGGATGAAAGGGGGGTTTGAAGAGAGTAAGGAGAAGAGTAAAGCTTAAGGGTAAAATGATCATTTAAAAATAATTAACAGCTGGGAGGTTAGATGTAACGGAGTAGGGACCGTTTATGTAACAATATTTGGATTTTTGGACCAAACATGCAAAAAAAGGTTGAGGGACTAGGAGTGCGAAACGGACTAAACCACGGGGACAATTTATGAAATAAACTCAAAGATATTATAAATCGGGCGGTCAAGCGTGAAGTTAAAAGCATAAAATTCAGTAACGTAAAATGCTAAAATTACGGCTGGAAATTCTTTTGGGGGTTTTCGGATCTCTGCATATTTAATGTTTGGCTTCTGGGATCAGCAACATGGCTTCTGGGATCAGCAACAAAACATGTCTTTAATTGTAAACGGCTGGTATGTATAACACCATAACCGTTCAAGTCTATAATCTTTTGTAAGTTCGTTAAAACCTTATTAGATCATAGTTGCGTAAGTACCCCCAACAAGTTTTCTCTGTTTCAACGGGGGTTGAAATGAAATCATAAATTTCTTTTGCAAACAAAACCAAATGGTGCTTATAAGTCCATGGAAAAATTCATCTTGAAAGTTTTATTCGTACCCTATCTTCACATCACAGTTTTAGCTTCTGGAACGATATTTTATCGGAATCCAAATTAAAAATTTACTTAATGGGAACATTGATCTTTAGGAACCCGTGCGTTGAACTATAAGGCCAACCCTCTTTTAGGTGCTTATATATAACTGTCGTATTTTAGTCAAGATATATGCTTTTGATTAACTGATCAACAAGTATTATATCTCGTTTTGCAGCAGGTATGTTCATATGAAAAAGAAAACATGAACCAGCACACTATATGCTCAAGATAGAGTCATTCTCCCTTATTGTGAAGCTCGACCCTTCAAGATTGAGTCTGATGTTTTTGAAGCCAGCGGTTATAAATGGTAAGCTCGATATGATCTGTTAACTTTTTTGCAGATTAATTGAAGTTTCTTTCACAAGTTGTTATTTGAATACTTAAAACTTACAATAAATTGTTTATTTAGTTAGGAGACTAGATGTGTATCCTAATGGAAATTATGAGAACAAAAACAAAGGTAACCATATATGATTATCTTTGGTGATATTGTAAATGTTTAAGAATAGAATTGAAATCTTTGAAAGATTAAAGTTGCAAGACTTTGTTGCTATGTATTTCACAATGGATAGAAGTGTAGAATAGATATAATTGGAAGGTTGGTTGCATATTTAACTCTTGAGGTTACGCTTCTATTAATAGGCTTATAAAACTTAGTTCGTATGAATAGGCACATTTGGAAAATTGATAAGTTTTCATCTGTAATAGAGCACATTTTGTATTCAGAAGTCTTCAAAATTGGCAAAGTCAAGTGGTACATTGGCTTTTACTTTCTCGTATTCAATAATAATTTCATTTGGTGGTTGGTTTTTTATTTTAAAACACTGGATTTGTTAATAATGTCATATGAATCATTTCATTGTGCTTTCATGACTCCAGGAAGCTCTCACTCTATCCCAAAGGACTCAACTCAGGGAAAGGTACACATTTGTCAATCTATTTATGTGTACATGATGCCGCTTCATTTCCTGATGGTTGGCAAGTTTATGCAAAGTTTAAGTTTCGGGTTAAGTGTCAAGGTATTAAAGCCGATGCTGAGAAAGGTAAAGTCAATATCTCCTTAACACATTTTAACTTCTTGATTTCCATTTAACATTTTCCGAATTAGTTACGTGGCTTATGATTATTAAATAAAAAATTAGTAAACAGGGACAGTTCAAATGGGTTGATAGTTGAATTCTTAACTGAAAAGCATCTACACAATCTTTATCAAAAATTAATTTATTGTTGGAAATGATATAACTTCTGAATCATATATGACACTCATTTGTATGTTATGAAATTAATCTTTTTGGACAATAACTGTTTTGGGTCAACTGAACTCAAACTGTGTTCAGTACTGTTCACCTATACAAAAAAGTATTTTTGCTTTGACCAAAACCTGTTTTCACTTGTTACCTATGTACTTATTTGACCTGCCATTGCCACCTCTATATTTTAGGCTGAAATTAATTGTTCGACTTATTAACGTTTTAACACTTGGAAACAGTATATGAACGTTAAGCTACAACTCACATACTAATATGCAAAATTCAGCCAAGATATGTAGTTAATATGTGTTATGCATGATGTTGTAATTGTGCATCTTTTGATTGTACTAATGTACCTTGCAGAAACTGATAACTGGTTCTGCAACGCAGATGATGATTGGGGTTTTTCATCTTTTAAGCTACTGAGTGAACTCAATGACTCAGCAAATGGCTTCTTGTTGAATGATAATCTTTTTGTTGAGGTCGAGTTTTCAGTGATGGGTACCCTAAAAAATTTCGTTTGAAACATGCATGATGTTATTGCTTACTCTTGAGTTGATGGTGGAACTTCATATACTACTACTGTAGGACTGCGTTTCATCTAGCTAAGGATTATAGAATTTGCTTTTGGAGTATCTCATGTCCTGCAAGAAGACTGTAGTCTGATTAATTATGTTTATGCTATGAATTCTGTTATTATAATTATTGCAAGTGTATTGTATGATTGTGTATGTAGTTAATTAGAAATATTATTATTATTATGAATGCTTTGGAGTTAGTGGGTTAAGAGATGAACTACTTACTAATCACTTATTAACTTATTGTACCTAGACTTGTTGAAAAGGCCAGCACTAGTTCTTATTGATTCACTCATGACTTGAATTTGCATTTTGACCATTCAACTACTAATAGGTGAATTCAATCGTCTTGTATATTTTTGCAATGAAATAAAGTTTTCTTTTTAGATGAGATACCTTCATCTCGTATTTGCTTATCCCTTATTGGCTGCTGGTTGAAGTGGCTCAACTGGACGCCCCTTTTTGAAGTTTATTCATCTAGTTGTAAGAGATGACTTTTGGCAATTGGAAATGGTTTGACATGTGGATTGCGATTCATGTGCTTCATATCCTCACTGTTTGAAATGTGGATTACAATTACAATTTATCACCGTTTGCACACATTGGCTATTGGAAATGGTTAATTGGTTATGCATCAATAAATTCTTTTTTGGGCAAATAATGCCATGATGGTTCTTGTTCAGGACTCGTTAAAATGCACTTAAAATGAGGTGACTCACTCCTAGACTCACATGTACACTTGACACGAACCTTGACATGCTATTTAGGGACTGACTCAGACTTAGTCAACCCGACATGTGACTCGAAAGAGTCAAATAATCCAGCAGTCATCTTCATATTCACTTCTTCCTTCATTGATTTAGTCTTCATCTTCATCATTCTAATTTGATTTTGAGGTTTGAGTTTGTTCAGTAGCGCTTTGTATAACAACAATTGCTCTGTTTGCTGTCTAAAATGCCCGATCATGTATTTGTGTGTAATCCCCAAATCTCTTACAAAGATCAAAAAAGTTCAAAAAGGTTTTGAGACTTTTTCCCTCTCAAATCCACAATTTCGTTGCTTAGAGTGTTTTATAAGCCTTAAATAAATTATTTTAAAAAAATCAATCAAGGTAAAGTGTATATATGTAAAGTAAACTCTGCAAATGCGACATTTTTTCCTCATTTTGTGGCAATCTAGCTAGCTGATGCAATACCCATTCCACCTCCAGGTGAATCTTACAGTCCTTTAAGCTCAGAAATAGTGTTGGTCCGTTTGTCTTTCACAACATCTTTAAGCCTTATATCGAGGAAAGCCGGATAGTCCTATATAATGAAATAAGAATAAGATAAGAAACATCATATTCACATTGACGACGGTAAACTATATTTTGAAATACGGATCCATCACGTAAGTACGTTTCTAAGACATTTTTGCCACCAGGAATTAGTTCTAACATACAACTCCAGTATACCATCAACTGGTGGCTTGTCACAATTAAACGTAAAACTTTCATTCCATTTAAGAGTTTCATAATCCTTCACAATCTGCAAAATCTGAATCCAAAAAATAATACTAAAAGGAATAAGAAAAGTCAAGGTAACCCAGCCAATACATTTAAGAGACTTTTACAACATTAGTACTACCACCAAATTAAATGCACTATAATTCGAAGCACAAACCCTCGTAGTTCTCCTTTGTAATCCATATGACGATTCTTTCAAATACAGCCGAATGAAAGGATCTTTTCCTATGATATCTATGCCTTTGTGGATTGTGACGACAAGCAAGCCTCTACCCTCTGCAGCATTTTCTTCATTATCGACGGGAGTGTTCATAGCTCTGACAACTAAGAGCGCTAACAATCTTTTATGCGTTTCTTAATGCACCGTAAACAAGTATGGGCGGCAGATAGTACTTACTCTGAACTATTTAAGACCGATACCTCAATGGGTTTTGCCAACAAGCTCCGTATAACCAAATTGATCTTTGTCGAACACCTGCAAGGAAAAAAGGTATTACAAGGAGCTCATCCCTATTTTGACTTTCGTTGTTAACGGTATTCTAATTGTTAGTAAGTGATATAGCTATACAAGTATAAAAACAATGTAATTAATAGTCTAACAGAGTAATGCTGGAGGCTTTGTTTAACAAATTTAGCTAGTGTCTCCAACTCTGGAACCAGTTAGGCCTATCTGTCATTTTTCTAGTTAATATCTTAAGATATAATATAACCTTTTCAACAGAGTACTTGACATTGAAGGGCAATTTCAAGGGTCTTCATGATATCACTCATCAATGGACGTCCTTCACGTTTTAAACATTGATAAGCTATATCTGTAAACACCTTCCAAGAATCATGATTTATTTCATCTTTTATATTACCTAAAATAAATTCATTTGTTTTGTTTTCTTCGTAGTACCGTCCCACCAATCTTGCTAAAGATTTATGCTTATCGTTGTTGTTGCCAATAGATAGCCCGCCACAAAAAACCTCAAATTACACAACCCCAAAAGAATAAACGTCAGACTCTTTTGTTAAAAACCCTGTCTCTACGTACTCTGGGTCGCAATACCCCACTGTGCTACTGGTCGGGAAACTACGTATGTATATTTTTGATTAGCTGGGCCAATTCTGGAAATGCCCGAAATTGAGATCTTGGCATTCCAATTGTCATCTAGTAGAATGTTGGAACTTTTTATATCGGAATGCAATACCCTTTGTTGGGTCCCCACCGCACTATGAAGGTATGATAATCCTCCAGCCGCCCAATGCATATCGTAAGGCGTGCAACCATTGTTAGCTCACTGCTTCTAAGATATTGGTCAAAACTTCCCATAGAAACATATTCATACACGAGAATATTTCCACCACATTCGTCACAATACCCTAAGAGAGAAACAATATTATCATGTCTGTATAGAGAAAGCATAGTTATCTCCTTCCAAAACTCAACTTCTCCTTGCCCAAATGACTATCTAAACGCTTCAATGTGACCATCGTTTGACCTTCAGAATGGACGATTTCTCCCTTATGGCACTTTCCTGAAAGCTCCTTTACCAATGAAATTTTCATTGGCGAAGCTGTTGATTGCTGATTTTATATATAGCTTCTAATTGAATTTTAAGATGTTCAAATTCTTTTAAGCGAAACATCCTTTTGTTTTGATAGTTAAACAAAACTAAGAGCCTGTAAGATATTAATTAAAGATAAGCTTAATTATACTCTTATAGACACATGAGTTACAATGAGTCATTAACTTTTTCGACTGATCATCTCATCAAATATTTGTGTTCCCACAAGTTTTTATTTTCTTAGAATATAATTTTATTCTATTCGTTTGCATTAATGAAACTACTAAATTTAATACCCAACTGATTTTCTTAATCTGCTTAACAAAGATGGTGGTCAAGATGCCAACTTTAAATTATATCAAATTTCATTTTTCTTCAGTTTAATAGTTGATATGTTTATAGGCGGACGGAAACAAATTGAATATCCTTAGAAGATGTAACTCATTAACTCATTGTTTTCACAAGGGTCTATTATCTAAAAATACGATTTACTTTCAGTTTTGTCATTTTTTCCCTAAGTACTATTTTATATCCTAGCTCACCGTCGTACTTTCAATTCTTGTCCCTGTTTCCCGATCTGTAACGTAATTTTACTAATATATTTCAAGTTATATTTTCGACTTCTATTTCAAGTTTAATTTTATTTATCATTCAAAAATAAAAGGTGAAATAAAAAATATAAGTAACAATATGTTATAGATTGAGATACCGTTCAAGGCTTTGCTTAGGGGCGCATTCGTGCCTTAGGATATTTTCATCACAATCATCAGAATACATACTCTAATAGAGAGACAATACAAAGAAGACTTACGGTTATGGTCCAACAAAATACTAAAATCATTACGTAATGATCTCTGCCCATTATAGAAATTAATATACTCCGTGAAAGACGACGTGTTGAAGAACAACATAATCAAGCTTGAATCACGGATTCATCACCAATGGAGTTAGCCGTCAGGTACACAATCTCGATTCTTGTATTCATAATAATTCAGTGTTTTTATAATAAATAAAGATCCTAACAACATAATTAATTAAGCTAACATAACTCAACGATATATCCAATGAATTTTATTGAAGTGTCTAATTAGTTTTGGTAGTGAGCAAACGAAGATATCTCCCTCTATCGTTCCAAAAGGTTGATGAAAATGGGGTGAATCTGAATGCTGTTAAAGTATCATGTTCAATTTACCTGGAGTAATATCTGTATACGTACACTCTTTTCAAAGACGATCAGCTAGCGTTCATAGAGGATTCACGAAATGTAGATATACTTTGTACTAATTTCAATTGTTATTCTTACTGTTACTTCAATAAAACAATACTATCCACGTTGTTACAGGTTTACGGCATCAATTGTAATGACCGAAACCTGCCTTATTGTCATATTTTATATGGTATTGTACGTCATAACTTATTTACTCGTTATTATAATATTTAATTATATAAGATAATGGCATGTAATGTCTCGTATCAACGAATTTATCGGTTCTGCAAGATCATAAAGGTTCTAAAAATTATAATAGGATTGTCCAGACTCCGAACTAACACAAACTCCGAACAAAAATAGTTCACTTCAAAAAAATCTCCAAATAACCATCTAACCAATAAAATTTAATCATTAACGAATTTATTCGTTTGGCAACATCATACAGTTCCCTACTACTATACATAAAGTAACAACGGAAAAGAAATTTTCCATCTTTTTTGTGGCAATCTAGCTGCGGGATACCCATTGCAACTCCACTCGAAGCTTACAGCTGTATCTTGAGTAGCTTGAGAAAACTTTGTTGATATGTTTGTCTCTCAGAACGTCTTCAAGGTCGATAGAGATGTAACCCACATTGTTCTAATGAAATAATAAACATCTTATTCACATCAGAAGTAGTTAATAATAATAATAATTATAATTATTACTGTTATGGGTAAATTACAATCGCTGCCCCTGTGTTCTTTCAGATTTACACGTTGCGTCATTAGACTTTGATTTTTGCAATCCCTACCCCCATGGTTGGCGTTTTCGTAACAAATCAACCTCTCCCTCGTTAAATCTAACGAAATGACCGTTAAGTCAGACAAAATGACTAAAATACCCTCACTTTTCTCAATCCCCTGCAATTCCCCAATTTCAAAAACACTAATTCTCCCACCAAAAACCCTAATCAGTCAGCCGCCTATCCAATCTTAAACACAAATCTAATCGGCCAACCACAAAATTAATTTCATACAAAATTAAACACAAATTCCAATTCATTTACCCTCAAATTCCACTCACACACACCAGCACAAATTCATATTTTTCTTTTATCCATCTAAATTCATTTACCATCGTCACCTGAATCAAAGCTACCTCCATCTCGTACTTCTTTTCCGTCAACCGAACTACTGCAACTTCGGGTGATGACGACCAACCAAAATCATTCCCGTTTGTTTTTACTACTTCATACATCTTCAGTGGTGCAATTAGGGTTTCGGCGAATGGATCCGGCGCCGAAGTAAATATGCCTTTGTTGTTGCTGGAACGAGATTTGAAATTTCCTTTGATTCCGGCGTAACGAGACATGAACAGATCTAGTGATGGGTGCAAACGAGATGTGAAGTTTCCTCTGATTTCGTTCACGGTAGGTGGCGTACTCCGGTTCGTTGGTTTTGTTGAACTCAGTGGGTTCAGATCTGTTGGAGTTTGACAGAATAATCGTGATCTATAATCGGATTTTGCTGATAATAACTCGTGATCTATATTGAAACCCACTTGTGGAGGTACAAACTTGGAAGTGCGGATCTACAATCGGCGGTGGTTCTGGACCTGTGCATCGTCGGAGAACAAGAACAGAGGAGGCAACGGCAAACAAAGAACAAGGGTGTTTATATTTAATTTTTGGTTTGAAGAATTGTGATTTTGTTATATTTGGGTTTTGTGGATCTGATTTTGTGGATCTTTTACTAGTTTAGAAAGTCAATTTGTGTGAAGCAGAATACGAGAAAAGAAAAAGGAAGATGAGGGTATTTTAGTTATTTTGTATGACTTAAGATCATTTCGTTAAATTTAACGAGGGAGTGGTTGATTTGTTACAAAAACAGCAACCATGGGGGTAGGGACTGCAAAAATCAAAGTCTAAGGACACGGCATGTGAATCTGGAAGAACACATGGGCAAGGACTGTAATTTACCCTACTATTATAGTATTATTAGAGTATAGACACACGTATTCACGGAGGATCAAAATATAAATATATGATTTATAAAATACGATAATAAAAAACAGGATGTTAGTAAATAAATGAAATGTTGATTGTGAATTAATTTTTTTTAATAGAAATACTTACACACGTAGACATCTTAAATGGTTGAAATTCGTTGAGAGTTTCAACGGATTTTCAACAACAGATTTTAAATGGTTTCCCATGTCATTTGATCAACAATTAAATAATTATAATTATCTTTCTCATTTAGAAATATTTTCACAAATTCTCAACGACATGTATTTGACCGTTATAAATTTGATGAACTATATTGTTTTCCCACAATTAGCGGAGGATATTATATACCAAATTTTATTAATTTATTTTTGAAAAAAAAAAAGTTTTCGATAGAAATTTGTTGGAAAATAGTGGGATTTTAGTTTTATTTCATCCGATTTCCACGAATTTTTTATCGTAGAAAATTCGTTGTATATTTGTTATATAAATGTTGTCTAAAATTATGCTTCTCTATTCCCGTTTATAAATCGACAAAAATGTGTGAGAAATTTACCCACTGATACTTGTCATGGGAAATCTGTAAGTATAATCATATTTAGTGTAATAATCACATTATATTTTTCAATAATCACATATGTGATTATTATGTTACATCATAACACTTTTTATTTATATTTTCATCATAACTTATAAAAGTTAATTAGCAAATAATCGTCAAAATACTTTCGAAAAACAATATGCTTCGCATATTATAAAAAAAAATTAAAATCATTCTTCATGATATTCGGTTCTCTTTGGAAATTTATTATATATATATATATATATTATACCAATGGAAATGATCAACAAAGAACTAAAAATTTACTAAGAACTCTAGGAACTACTCAAATCAACAAATTTGAGCCATATGAGTTGAAAGTTTCACAAATTATATGTTTGTTAATCTTACTTAAAGTGTATATTAAAGTATTCAATAATTATACACTGAAAAGAATTGAAAAAATCAGAGATGCATCGATGCATCTCTAACGCATCTTTATTTAGGTGTATTTATCAAAATTTGACTTGTTTATTGACTTTCACGATCAATAATTCTATGAGAACCTTAAATGCATCTACATAATTTTTAGATAATGTTATTTTGACAGCTTATATGGCTTCAATTGATGCATAATGAGTAGTTCTTAGTGGAACTCTTCACTATTTATCTATCTCTATATATTTTGAAAATTATTCTATCCATCTTACCGCTCGAAGAAGTTTACGCCACCGCTGACTAGATTTAACTGCAAAACTCAAATGAATTGGTGTACTGGCACAACCAAACGTAAGACTTTGATTCCATTCAAGATGCTCATATTTGCCCAGAGTCTGCAGAATCCGATTCCAAAAAATATGTTTAAGAAAAAACTAAAATATAACCCCAGGATGATTTAGGAGGCCTTTTCAATTAGTAATACTACCACAAAATACATTATAATTTGAAACACAAACCCGGGTAGTTTTCCATTCGCAGCCAACTGATTTTTCCAAAAACACCTCAATGAACGGATGCTTTCCTTTAATATCTATGCCTTTGTGAATTGTCACGATAAGCACGCCTCTAACCTCAGGAGCAATTTCTTTATTACAAACTGGCAGATAGTTACTCTGAACGGGTTTTGTCATAGATCTGAGAACTAAGAGTGTTAATAATCTAATATATGTATTTCTTATTGCATTCAATCAAGTATGGACATATACTTACTTTACGCAATCCAATTCCGACAACACAGGGGTTTTTGGCCGTATGTAATTGTATATATTTAGGTTTTCTGGCCACAAATACTTGTTTGCATCTTCATCTTCCTCGAACACCTAGAAGGAACATTAACACAAGTGTTAGCAAGGAGATAACTGATATTTAGATGTAACTGTTTTTTTGATGGCTGAAAGTAATAGCACTCCCCATTCTTGGGGGATCTGAAGTGATTATAGGGAGATTTTCCTGGTCGACCAATTAAATTTTTTTTGATTAGTTTTCTTAATTAACTAATCTTATATATAGTTAATCTCTAATTCATTGTAACTCGAAGTCACAAAATTTCTTGTGTCATTATTCAATGAAGGAGATTACTCGATTTATGCATGTAAATTAAATCAATCACATCCATAAATATAATTACGTTTTGTATGTTTTTTATTTGTTTTCATTAAATTCATATCACTTGTTTTTATTTATTTAAGTGTTATTACTCAAATCCGATCATATTGTCCTAAGAATATGTAATTGATTGATATATCTAGTCAAATAGACAAATATAAACGCAATGTAACTACTAGAAAATGGCTGAAAACACTTGCGGTATCTTAATTATTATTTTTAATATCACGTCTATGCAGATATTAACAGCGCGCATTTAATTAAGTTCTTCAATATACAAAATGTCAAGTTCTCCGTATTATATATACATTTGGCTGCTTTTAATCTGCCATCTAGTTTTCTCAAAAGTAGCAGCTAGGTTCTCATAGTCAACAACCATATGTAACTTATAATTATAAATAATTAGTGGTTGATCGTATTGGCTAATATTATATAGGAAGAACGAATTAATTAATATCAAATCGTTGTTGAAATTGTCGGTGGCGAATTTAAAAATCAATATGTGGAGACAAAATATTACTATTATAAAAAAACGTTAATACTACATTAAAAGTTAAACCTAATATATGTAAAAAGAATTTTAAAAACAAAGAAAAAAATGTATAGAAAGTGAGCTATTTTAAAATTTTCTCTACACAAATGGACTATTAATGGGGTTTAATTGCATTTCAGCTTAAATTATGCTAAAAAAGTACATGTATTTCTACCACTTAGCTCAATAGCATGAGGGGCGTAGACACCCCGTACTTGTGCACTAGATCCCTTCCTGAAAATTGCTATTGTTTTCTCATTTGTATTTAAATGTCCTCTTAGTTTCTCACTAACTATAATAATTTAATTAAACAAATTTTATTAGTATTTATGGGTTGACTTCAAATTAAAATGGAAATTTTAGTGAGAATAAATGAATGAATCATAGTCATTCATTTTGCAAAACCTAATTTTTTTCCCCAAGTTAAATATCTCACAAACGGCTAATCAAAAAATTATAAAAATTACATCATAAAAATCAGCGTTATTTTCTTTACGATTAGACATCCCTCATGATATACTTTCGATGAAAATTTTTTTTTTTTTTTTGGGGGGGGGGGGGGGGGGGGGTTGAAAACCGATAACACATGTGTTACCGCAACTAATACATGTGTTACTATGGACTAACACATGTATCACCTAGTTATTGGTAACATATGTGTTACCAGCGACTAATACATGTATTACCAGCGACTAATACATGTATTACCAGCAACTAACACATGTGTTACGGAAACTAACACATATGTTACCAGTTTTTGAAACCCACCAAAAAAAGAAAAAAAAAAAGTTCGTCGAAAGTATACCTTGTGAGATGTCTAATCAAAGAGGAAAAAAATACTAATTTTTATGGTACAATTTTTATATATTTTTGACTAGCCATTTGTGAGATATTTAATTTTTTAAAATGTTGGAGGTATTATTATCTTGATAAAATTAATGGTTGAGATTGATTCATACATTCTCACAAAAAATCTCAGTCTCATTTGAACTTAATTCTAGTACTTATAGTTAAAACTATTCTTAGTAAGTAATTTACTAAACCCGTCTATTCCCTTTTAAACAAACTTACTTGACGTTGAAGTGCAATTTCAAGGGTCTTCGCGATATCACTCATCAACGGACGTCCTTCACGTTTTAAACATTGATAAGCTATATCTGTAAACACCTTCAAAGAATCGGGATCTATTTCATCCTTCATATTAGCATAAACAATATCATTTACTTTATTTTCTTCGTAGCGCATTTGCACCAGGACTTCTAAAGGTTGACGCTCACCATTGTTATTGTCAAATGATAGCGTTCCACATAAAACCTCAAATAGCACAACCCCAAAAGAATAAACATCTGACTCTTTTGTTAAACACCCCGTCCTTGCGTATTGTGGGTCGCAATACCCATGCGTGCCTACGGGGCTGGAGAAAACAAATGAATATTCTTGATTAGCAGGGACAGTTCTTGAAAGGCCGAAATCTGAGATCTTGGCATTCCAGTTTTCATCGAGTAGAATGTTGGAACTTTTGATATCGCGATGCAACACTCTTTGTTGGGTCCCTATTGCACTATGAAGGTATGCCAATCCATGTGCCACCCCAATGCATATCCAAAGGCGTCCAGTCCATGTTAACTCACTATTATTGAGATATTGATCAAGACTGCCCTTAGGGATGTATTCATATACGAGGATATTTTCACCACATTCGTCACAATACCCTAAGAGAGAAACAATATTTTCATGTTTATATTGAGAAAGTATCATTATCTCCTTCCAAAACTCAACATCTCCTTGCCCAAGTGCACGATTTAAGCGCTTTACGGCAACCATTGTAAGCCCTTCCGAATGAATAATTTCTCCCTTGTACACTTTCCCGAACCCTCCTCTCCCAATGCATCTTTCATCGGAAAAGTTGTTAGTAGCTGATTTTATAGCCTTTAATTGTATTTTAAGATGCTCAAACGCTTTCAAGTGAGACATCCTAAAATTTGATAGTCATACAAAACTAAGAGCTCGTAAGAATTTATATATAGCTGGAGAGTTTGGAAGTGGAATGAACATAGTAGAAAACAAATACTCTCTTTCACACAGGCGGAATGAATTAGTCGTATTTAGTCAACTAACCATCACATTAAATATTTTATAGTGACGTTTATTTTAACCAAATTTGCCCCACTGTATATTTTCTTTTTCATATGTTTTTTTTTCTTTTAGGAAGCATTACTTTTTAGATCAGTCCATTGCGTATTTTTATTTATTTATTTTATTTAAATAGATAGACAAGTGCATATTTTTTATTCTCATTTTTTAATAGAGGTGAGTTCGTTAAAGTACGAGTTTTTTTAAAGTATGTGAATACCAATAGGATTGTGTCATTTGATACAAAACCAACTTTCTCCCACTTTTTTAAAAATTGAATATCTCAAAAACGGTAAGTCAAAAAATAATAAAAATTACACCATAATAATCGTCATTTTTTTTTCTTTGATTTAAGATCCCACAAGGTATACTTTCAACGAATTTTATTTTTTTTCATTTTTTGTGGGTTAGCACATGTGTTATGATGGACTAACAAAAGTGTTATCCGCGGCTATCACATGTGTTATCAACGACTATCAAATGTGTTACAATCGATAGTCGGTGTTAACATATGTGATAGTCGCCGGTAACACGTGTTATTTGTTTATAACACATGTGTTACTAATTTTCAAAATCCATCAAAAAAATGAAAAATAAAATTCGTCGAAAGTATATCATGTTGTATCTTAAATCGAAAAGGAGAAAACGTTGATTCTTATGATGCAATTTATAATTTTTTAATTAACGGTTTTTGAGATATTTAATTTTTAAGAATTAAAGATTTTATTATCAAGATCAACGGTTAAAATTTATACTCTCATACTTTTAAAAATTCTCATAGAGTAAACTTTTATTTTTTTTACTATGTTAAGTGAAGTGATTTTTCTTTCCTTGATTCTCTCGATTCAATTAAACAACGGATGGTTTAAATGTAGTCAAGTTTGAATATTTCAAATATTATATTCGGATGGTTTACTTGAAGTCAACTTTGAATATGTCAAATTTTTTATTTTTTTATTGACGTTTCAATTGCACTCCTGCATTGATCTAGAACATACAGTACTTTGTATATTTAGAGAGAGCACGTTGAATTTGTCATATTATACAAAAATATGTATATGTATTTGGGAATTAATCTATACTGATACGAATTAATCTATACTAACATATAATATATATTGTGATAATTTTTTAACGATAAATTTTACTATTTTGCTCATACAATTATTAAAAGTTTTTTTAAAAAATTCAGAGAACTGACTAACATACCCCTAATTATTAATTATTAATATCCCGTTCATACAAATATTATTAAACCATAAATTAATTAATTTATGACATTTAATTAATATATCTCTAATTATTAATTATTAAATTTTCATTAATACAAATATCATTAAACCATAAACTAATTAACTTAAACTTAAACTTCTCTATATTTATAGACTGTTTATATCATATGATGTATTAGAAATGTTTTTTAACATTACTATTTAATGTAGTTAATTTTTAATATCAAAATAAAAAAAAAAAACTAACTAATAAAATAAAATTAGTGAAACTTAAACTTGTTCATTAAGAACTCGAAACCTCACACTCGCAACTCGACAACAAATTTACAAAGACATATTATGGTATATTGAATTTTTGTTTATTTTGTTACAATTTTTTTTGTTGAAAATTTGTTAAATTGGTGATTTTCCCACTTACAAAAAAAACAGTATTCTTCCTTTATTGTAATGTAGTTTTTGTTTTTTAAAATATTAAAGAAAACATAATACTACATATCGAATTAATGTGAAACTAATAAATTTTTTTCGCTACATTGCGTAGGTATTCTTTTAGTATTACTGACAGATATAATTCTACTTTCTTATAAGAACTAGCTTATAACCCGCAGCTTTACGGGGCTGATACATGTTTTTAATACGAATTTAATAAATAAAAAAAACTATTTGTTATTTATGCATTTATCATTGTCTTTTAACGGTCCATAATGTAAATATATAATGAACAATCAAACTGCAAACACGTTTATTGACGTGTCAGTGTTTTGGGCGAGCAAACGAAAAACTACTTAGTGACCAAAACCTAAAAATTTTGTTATTTATTTTCAGCGACAATTGCATATTTTCGAGTTGTGAGTAGTTTATGCATCTGCTGAAATATCCTTTAGCACAAGTAATCCGCCGACAAATTACAAAAACTATTAGTTAGGTGATTAGAATGACATTTTACTTCAACCTTTCAAACTACGTAGTACTATTTGTTGTGGCTAACAGATTAGATTTTCTAATTTTAGTTAACGACGAATGATGCATATTCCTGAATAATCTAATTTTTCAATTATTCAATCATTTCATTTTACTTATTCTTAAAGGAAATACAATATAGTGATAGCAAGAATTTTATTCGTTATCTCTATATCGTTACTTATATAAGTAGAAGAAATTCATATAGTAATTAACTATAAATAAGCTAAATCTTTTTTTTGTAGGATTTTGCTTTTAACCAAGCCCCTAGTTAGAAATAAAAATCAAAACACACAATTCATAAACATCAACCCCGAAACCAAAAATTATGTGAAATTATGAAATGAACCGGACGTGTGTGGGCAAAGAACATAAGATTCTAATACTCCAGGCCTACAAATATACCATTCAATATTTGAAAATGATATCCATTCGCATACAACTGGTACATGATTAATAGATAAAAAAAAACTACCCAAAGTCCGTAGAAGTTTTATTTCCTTGCCAGCCCATCTCTTTCCAAAGCTCTAGTTTGGATAAGTTGACATCCATAATTCCATACTAAATTCATTCTGTCATCAAACTTATACTATAAGCTACTTCTTATAAATTGTAAAACATGAAGAAAAATAAAAAAAAACATATTAACGGATGCTTAATTGATGCTCCAAAGAGGATCCATTAAAAGGGACCTCCAATCTTTTCAAAAGATTTCCGAGTCTTGCCTCCTATGTAATGAAAAATGTTTACTTTATTAACGCTCAAAGTAATATATGAAGTTTTGTGTTATACTATTGTGAACAAAATAAAGTACTTAATCAAGAATAGACGTAGCTCTGCCGGTTCAAACTAAAATATGCACAAACAAATTATGGGTTTCTCACATGCTTTCTATTTGATTTGGAATGAACGTGATATTATATCAATTTTAATAAGGACCATCTTGAAGTGGTTTGACATGCGCAAGAAGGTAGTACAAATTCAACTAATACTTACTCGAGAAGATATTTTGAAACGGATACTCCAGTGTGTCCAACAACAGCGTCCCAGGAACAACATAAATCTGTCATTTTTATACGATTAACAAAAATTAAGTGTAGAATAGATATAATTGGAAGGTTGGTTGTATATTTAACTTTTGAGGTTACGCTTCTATTTATAGGCTTATAAAACTTAGTTCGTATAATTGCGACAATGCTTTGCTTCTTTGAGTTCCAACTTCCAACAGAATGCACCCGAACCAAGATTGAAAACATAAATAGAAGTACTCTTCATATCATCAATACTTCCAGCCCAATCACTATCAGTATATCCTTCAAGTTTCACATCTTTGTTTCTCTCAAAAATAATCCCCAGATCATGGAGAGAACCTTTCAAGTATCTTAGGGCTCTCTTGGCAGCTCCCAAATGAGAACTAGATGCTAAAGTCATAAACCTTGATAAGAAACCAGCTCCATAAGCTAAATCGGGTCTTGAGATTGTCAAATATAATAGGCTCCCGATAATACTTCTGTATGGAGTTGGATCAACTAGCTTCTCTCCATTTTCTTTAGGCAACTTGCAATTTAAAACAAGTGGTGATGTAACTGGTTTGACAAAACAGCTTCTGGATGGGATTGTTTCGATTTTATGCTGTTAAGTGAATTCGGTGATCCGGAAAAGGGCTTCCTGTTGCATGACGTTCTTACTGTAGAAGCAGAGATTCTAGTTATGGGCATGCTAAATTTCAACTGAAACTGAGAATGTTTATCCCTAATCATTGTTGCTTTGATTGAAGTTAATTAATGTAATCACTTGATATTCGATTTCAAGCTAGCTTGCTCACATAAAAGTTTCTATCTACATGTATTACACACCAAGACACCTTAATTGATCTTATGGATGCTATTTAAGTTGTCATTCATTTTTAAATACCACATATAGTATATGCAGTAACAAATCAATAATTAGTTAAAGAAGCCTTACTTACGTACTATACGGTACAGTATTTTTTTACCGGGGTTAATTAATTTGTACATGCATACTCCATCATCATCAGTTAATATATAAAAAGTCAATTCTTAGGGGGTGTCTCATGTCTGAATGGGCTTATTTTCATTGATTATTTGTTTATTTTCATGTAATAAGCTTAAATTTATAGTTGCGTTCCCTAAATCTAAAACTTGATCGCTTATACATATATAAAATAAAATAAAATAAAAGCTAAAAATAGTAAATCAACGAGTTGCTACTAGCTTGCTAGTCAAAATTACACATATATCCACTTACAAGTGACGTAAAATGGCTACCCTTGTATATACTTTGACTGAAACTAGCGTTTTTTACTGTATTTTTTTTACCATAAATTCAAATATTTTTTCTACTTCGCCGGCAACTATTTTTTGTCGTGAATGTAAATCTTCAAGTATTGGATTGTCATAGGACATAGGAGAGAGAATAATCTCAATCTAAGTGGAGCCAACGCGTTTTGTTCATGAAAATGTCAAGATAATAAAACTAACACGAAACCAATAATCAGTAATCATCTATTACCAAATACTAATAATTATCGACTACATGGTTTCACACATACATACGTACATAATTATACAATCCAACACAAACCTTATATTACAATTGATTAATCATCCAATAAAAAAATTAGTATTTTTTAAACATTCCAATATCTTTACTACTTTTTGGACTTGGAAAGTTGATACGAGTTTGGAGTTGAACCTCTAGAACTTCTCTTGAAACTCTTTGATTGTGGCATACAACCAAATCCTGATCTTCGTTCGATGTAATCATCCGTTGGTGCTTGAAACTCTGATCTAGTTCGCCGGTGAGATGAACCCTCGACATTTGAATTCGCATCAGCTCCAACGAGGACATGATAGCTGCGAGTTGATCCGGCTGAAAGGGAGCGGTAGCTATTGTGTGGCCTTTGTTTCTTCATGGCATGCACTAAAAATGGAATTAGTCCTTCCATATTTTTAATTTTGCTGAACGAAAAATGAATGCTAAAGAGCTAGGTGGAGTTTGATATGATTATGTAATTCAATAGATGAATGAAGTTTAGGTGTGACATTATGTTATATATATAATTCAAGGAGTGTGGGGACACATACTTTGAATATAGAAGGATTAAATTGCGTGTTATTGACTTTTCTGCCCTTCTTGATAAAGCAAGTTGACAATTCTTTAAGCATTAACAAGGACAAACTTATAATGTTTGTATTATAGTTTCTTTAAGAATATAAATATATTAAGTTAAGCATTATAAAGTTTACCCATGTATGGAATTGCAAATATGGACTTTAAAGGACAAGAAAGTCAAGCAGGATATTGTTTATGGAAAACGAATTTGGATAATGAAATGTATAAATAGTTGTCAATCCGTATTACTAATTGACAATGCAACCTATACACGTAAGCTTCTAAACTCAGATCTTAGGATATTTTGATTGAATCCGACAAAGCTTCGGTTGAATTGTGTACCTAATCATCTTGACTGGTTATTCTATAAATTAACTTATATGGCTTTCAAAAGCAGCTGCTATATAAGTTAGACCGATAATAAGCTCATTTGGATATTATGAGTCTGTTTGGCATGGAGCTTTCAGGAGTTTTTTGGAGTTTTTTGGAGTTTTAACTTTTAGTTTGTGAATAAAATACTCATATGAAAATAAAAGCCTTGTTTGTCATGTACAAGTTGTAGCTTTAGAATCTAACGAAAAGCTCAAATTTTCAAAGCTACTAGAAGTAGCTTTTCGTGAAAAGCTCCAAACCTAAAGCTACAGCTACAGCCTACAACCTACAGCTACAGCTACAGCCTACAACCTACAGCTTCAGCTACAGCTTACAGCTAGTTCACCAAACATACCCTATATAGTTTATACCTAATAACATCTTACTATAATTTATTTTATTTTATTTTTGTTTATTTTTTAGAAAGACAAGTATTAACATACTTCACTATCACAAATACATACGTTAGTCCACGAATATATATTACTATATATATATAATTGTCCCATCTTTAGGACTTAAACACCAACTTTATGATTAGAAGAGTCACTACTATACCGTTACGTCAATAATCATTTGATACATCTTACTATATTATTATGTCACGCTATCAAATACTCCCTCTATCCCAGAAAGAATGTGCCCTAAATTCAAAGTAAGTTTAACTGAAAATATTTAAGAAATTAGTTATTGTGAGTAATAAATTAGGGTAAATTTGAAAACATAATGGTTTTTTATAGTTATTTTTTATAAGTGAAATTTTTTTAAAGACAAATGAAAATAGCAATTTGGACATGTAAATTGGAATCGAGGGTGTAGTTAGTTAGATATCCTATATTTTATTCTTAATATGTGAAATTATTACTATCAATATTTAAATGAATAATATATATATATATATATAGTGGGGATTAAGAGGAAAGCAAACACCCTTTACCATTAAAATATGATTTTCAAGCAAGGTTCACAAAATTAAAGTTTGAAATATGAATCAATCGATTATATACATCATTTAATGAAATAATGTTGTTATAATTTAATATTTTAAACAAATAACTCTGAAAATTGACATTTAATATTCACTTGTGATGAATTTTACTCAAAATTACAACTTAATATTATTAAACATTAATTTATAATAAATATTAACTCATATATATTATTATACATTGATTGTAGCATTTATCAATAAATATTGTCATTAAAAATTCATCAAAAAATGATGTTAAGTATCATTCATTTAAAATAAATATTATATTATATATGATGAAATTAAGATATGAAATTTATTTTTCTTCTTTTAAAACTTTGAAAACTTCCTTATGAATTTTTCTTATATATACTACGAGAAGTTAACATTAAACTCATTTGGACATTTATCAATTCTGACTTTGGGTGTATTAAACCACATGCTCCATATAGTACGTAATAATACATGGGGGAGGTGATGTGGGATGGTGTCATATGTTAGAAAAATAGTTGTGAGCTTGAAGGTTGTTGTAGTAATCTTTTGTTAGAAGGTTAAAAGGATGTCAAATTTGACCATGTTTAATATTTTGATATTTAATGATGATACCACTAGCCTTTGTCACTTTAGCAAAGTGGGTACCAAGGAAAGTGATTGTCCAACGATAATAATAATAATAGTAATAAATATATAGAATAGTAAAAGAGTTTATTGATCGAATGAAATGAACTACAAAATCTTATATTTATAGGCTTAGTTTATAATCAAGAAACTTAATTATAAGTGAAAACTAAATTAAACTAATCTCTATAACTATTGACTAGATATAATTACTAATAAACCTATATAATATTTTTAAATAATATTTTAATCTTAAATAAATATATATTATATTATATTTTAAATATAATATAATAATTGATTATTAATATTTAATTGATTAATATAATTATTTGATTTTTTCAAATTGATTGAAATTAAAAAAAAAATATAGTATTATAAATTATGATTTTAAAACTCACTAAAATGATGCAATTACCTTTTAAAATAGATAATAACATATAATAATATTTGATTTAAAAGTTATATATATATATATATATATTTTTTCTAATATTAAAATGTCTTAAATGATAATTGTTTTTCATCAAACGTATATTTTTAAAATCATATTCAATTGATTAATAGCACCTACATATTTTTATTGTTATAGTTTTATAAAAAAACATACTAACAAACTTTAACGAATGTATGAGAATGTTTGATAGTTATGTCTATATGAAAACCACAATAGTAGGCGGTAATACGTAGACGTTTAACCCAAACTCAATTGCAACTTTTATGGGTGATAATATGGCTAACTCGATAACCCTACAACTAATGATGCTAAGAATACTATACTATTAAATAATATTTGATTTTGAGATCCAAGACAATTGCATGAATAAAATAGAATGTTACTATCTGACAATGTGATTTGTTAATGTTATATCATAATCAAGCGTAATCATCGATTAGAGAAATTAAGTTAGTGCATGATATATTTACGAGTTTTGTGTCAAAAAATTTAATTTAGTAATATCATATTTATCATAAAGACTTAAATAATTCATGTATATACACAAATTTAAAAGCTAATAAATATATTATAAGAATGGAACTTGTAATCTCATCGTTTGAAATCAAAATTCAATTAACCAATAAAAATACAATATTTACAAATTTACTCCCTCCTTTTTATTTAAAAAATAAGAAAAATAAAAGATAAGATATAAAATATTCCCAAATTTCCTATTCAATTCATCGCCCCCTGCTGCCCGCCACCGTCCCCAATATCCTCGTCAGCCTCATCACACAACTCAAAGCTGATCGGTTATTGTTCATTTGACGATTTAATCGATAAGCCAATGGAGGTAAGAAGTCGAACTCAATATAATAATGATGACTTATAATTGTGAATTTACTGATTTGTTAGTATTGTGTTATCATCAATCTATCTGGGTATCTAAAATTTGTGATTTTTTGAGAGGGTTTTATCTAAAGATATGAAACTATTGATTGTGGGTTCGGTGATTGAGGTGAGTAGGGTTGGGTTAATCGGTTTTTGATCAATCATAAAGCAACCCGATAACGAAACACAATAATGGTTCGGGTTATTCGGGTTAGTTTGATTATAAATTTAACTTGGTTATTCAGGTTGGTTAAAGTATATATATAATGTTAGCTACTATATATATGTATATATATACGGATTGCAAATAATGATAGAAAAAGTATTAGTGTGTTTTGTGTTGCAAATATATACTACCACCAGCCAGTATTAGTGTTTTTTATGTTCATTCAACAGTTACAGTTATGTTACGGGAATCCATTAATTTAAATATGTAATTTTATTGATAAAAAGAGTTTGTTGTATTTGGAAGAGTAATGAAAGACTTCGATGTATAATTGGAAGAAGACTAAAGGTGAAAACAATCCAAGGAGGGAAGTACGTGGAGATTATTTGAGGGAGAATAAAAAGTGTGAACTTACGAAAGTGACCATGCAGTACCTAATTTAGGTACTGCTCGCAGTACCGATACTTTGCCCTTTATAAAATTGTATAGTAAGTCGTGATTAATTTCCAAAACTTATATTCATACTCTTTCATTGTCTTAGTTTTTGGTTCATTCTAAGCACAACTAAGATTTGTATGTGACAACATGATATACAAGAGTAGTTTCTTTTCAATTGAATTTGTAAGTTAATGAGGTATACAATAGGTGTTATAAGGAATATAACTGATGTTCTGTGTTACAAGTCCATGGTCTATGATTGCTACCCAAGTTCTTTAAACTTTTATTTTGTTATGTGTAATCATAATCCTTTAGAATTTGATGCTGTTTGATTGATCTTAAACACTTCCAGTCACAACTTTACTCTCTGAACACCTATATTAGTATACAAAAAGTAAGATTAATATCACCACAACAAGATGCTTTTTATACATACTACCTTAAATTATTTAGTTGCAAATTACATTACATATCTTTTTTAACTCACATATAATGATATAATTTTAATATATACATTATTTTCATACTTATAAAGATCAAATACAAATTTAACGGACCGTGTGTATATACGAGTTTCAATGTCTAATTCTCTAGCATAACACGCACCCCTTTATTAAGTGATAAGATAAACAAAACAAAACCTTAAGCAATTAATAAAGGATACAAAATCAAATGACAACAAAAACCAAAGTATAGGGGGACAAAGTGTCATTAAGCTATAGTACCAAGTATGACCACCTGCTCCAGAGTATTAACAGGGAGAGGCGGCTTTAAGCGCGAATAGTGAGTTGACGCCTTGACGGAAACAACGAGGAAAAGGTGTAAAAAGTAGATACAAAAATCAACTTCATTATCACCAAATTTGTGGACCTTTTCACATACAATATTTTAATTTAATCCTGTGGATTTATCAAACGAAATTAGTTGTAACCAAAAGTGGGTAAAGTAAGCTAATAACATCTACTATTATTTTTGTATATATATGTAATTTAAATTTAAGGATGGATATTAATTATGATAAAAAAATAGTTTTTAAAAATCAAAAGTCGTTAGCAATTGTGTACACTTTATTAAAAAACTAAAAGATTAAGGTCCATTTCATTAACGACTGTTTGTCCATTTATTGTAAAAAAAATCACAAAAATATATTTTAACCATCAATATATAATTTATTCAGTAAAGCATATCAAAAGCTGGAATAGCTCAGTTGGTTAGAGCGTGTGGCTGTTAACCACAAGGTCGGAGGTTCAAGCCCTCCTTCTAGCGTCTAATATTTTTGGAATTATTAATCTACTTTTAAAGCAAAATTTATTACATGCAGTAATAGTTAATAATATAACATACTCCTACGGATACGTTTGATTTCTTATTGTTAATTCGCACGTGTTTTACATTTCTATCTAATAATGATCTAGGTCGAATTTATAGCAGCCGGAGAGGATGTGTATTAAATGGCACTTGATAGTCATTAATTAAGATTTTTAATTTCTCCTTCATGATCCATATAATATAGAGAATTTTTTACTTTTTTAAAAGGAGAAAGACATACATGAAACCTTGACAAAATAAAATACACGTAAGTCTATACATTTGTTTATAAGTTTATGAGATTTGTTCTAATCAAATAGGGACCTAAACAATTTTGGTCAAGCTATGAACAAATATTTGGGTTTGCTTACGAATAACTATTTCAACAACCTTTTTAGGTATGTAGTTCAAGTTCAACGGTACTACTTTTTCGACCGTTGTACCCTAGGAAACAGACAACGAATCTATTTTCAGGGAATTGTGTCAAACACGAGCATGGACTCATCATTTTTTGATGAATATCCTTTCTGTCACACATATATATTTAACATCATCAAAGCAACACCGTCTGTCAACTACCTCCACCTTTGTCTAATAACACTCTCCGACCTCAATCATTGATTGAATTAATCTCATCTCTCATATTAATTTTATTAATTGATAATTAATTAATTTATGTATAATAGTCATGTGGTGTAAAATAGGTCTTACAAATAATATAATCGTGACTCCGCATTACAACTTCATCGTTTATGAATGTTAGTTTTTGTAATTTTCTTTTGTTTGACGTATCTTAAATGCTTTCAGTTACAAATTTACAATCTACATATTCAAATTCGTATACAAAAAATAACATGAATGTGGCACCACTAAATGCTTAATATACTTACTACCTTAACTAATTTCATTTCAAACTTAATGACATATCTTTTAATTCAAATAAAATATCAGAATTTTATCATATACTTTATTTGCCTAGTTATGAAACTCAAATATAAGTTCAACAAAGTGCATATATACATGAATTTAAAATCTAGTATAATTAATATGTAGCAACACTCTAATAAAATTTATCGATTCTTATTAAAAGTTACAGTATAATTTATTCTTTATTCTTATTAAAAGTTATACATTTGACCTCCATAAGTAATTTGGGAAAATAGGTTTGAGAAAATTAGTCACAAGTAGAAGATTAAAATAGTAAAATTGGTAGGTAGTAGTACTTTTATCAAGTAGGCCTCACTTTTCAGAGTTGCTCCCAGCTCATACTATGGTGTAGGGTTTTTCACAAAATTTATTGTTACTCATTGTCAGCCCCAGGTAGTTGATACTTTGAGGGGAAGCAGGATCAGCTTCGTGTTCCTTTTTTCCAGTCCCCGATGCAACCCCGTCATGGTAGTTGTGCTACTAGAGGCTTTGAGAAAGTCAAAATACGAGAGCACTCATCTCGGGGGTCCCCAAATTGTATATATAAACATTTACGAATGATTATATATAAGCATTTACAATAATATTTGACTTGCTAAATAACCCTATTTATTCAATAGTTGATAAATAGTTGTTTTTTTGTCCTTTTCATTTGTCGATCAAAAAATTACGAATGTAAATTATTTGTTTTATAGAAAGACAAATGAAATATTTACATGTTTTCTTTCTATTAGTATAATGTTATGCTAAAACACAATTCATTTTCTATTTTAGATATTAGTATAATTTACAGTAATGATTTAAGCTATATTTCATTCTTTTTAGACCAATATTTTGTAAATTTTATTTCATAATCATATGGAGATTTCAAGAACTATTAAAATTTCAATATAAATTGGCAAGTGTAAGAAATTTAGTAAAGATACAAAATCTTAAGAATCTAACAATGATCATATATTTATGTTATTGGAAAAGCTATTCAAATTAATTGTATGAATATTTGTTTTAACTATAAAAAAGAAAATAGAGAATTGTCAATAAATGACATAGTACATATTAGTAAGCATAAAATACAATTGAACTATACATAAAACACTTGATAAACAAGAGTAAGTATAATCAAAGTTGACGTAAATATTTAATATGGCAACGAAGGGTTAAGATGATGAAAATACAAGGTATATATAAAGGGTTAATTGGTTCTCTCTATATTTATGGAATTATTGTTAATCATAGATCCAACTCATAGTTACATAAGCGTGATATATAATTTAAGGTGAATGTTCAAGTATGATTGGTTCTTATGGTAGTAATGGTGGGAATAAACTATTTTATTTTAATGTTAACTAATTTTTTGATAAAAAAATTATATCAAAATTATTAAAATTCTATGCTTTTGAATATGTGATAAAAAGTTTTTTAAAAAATATGTGATATACACTATAAATTTTATAGTGTGTATCACAGTTAAGAGTTATAAAAGGTGTGATACACAAATTTAAGTTGTATATCATATATTTTATTTTAAAAAAAACTCAATATCATATTATAAAGAATAAAATTATAATAATCTTGATATTATTTAAAAAATATATATATATAAAAACATGCTAAAGTTAAAAATAAAAATAATCATCTTATCTTATAAATAAATAATATATAAGAATCATAGTTGTGATATCATCATCTTAATTTGAAATCTAATTAACCAACAAAGGGTCATAATTTAATTAAAATATATTTTTTATTAATCCCTTTAATTCTCTCAATTTAAAAATAAATATTATTATCTTATCAATTGAGAAATAACATAAACATTGTCCTCAAAAGTTTATTATTATCTTTTAAATTTTGTTAACAAGCATAAACGTATGCCGGGATATATGTTAACATAAGTTAATGGATAAATAATACTTTTAATTTTAACTTGATGGATCTTACAACGTAGAATGTCGATAAAGACATTTCGGAAAATACTAAATGGAAAATGGTCCATGCTTTATACATATGAATGAAGTAATTAATCATATTTCACATTTTTATATAGCGTGTATCACTTAGTCTTATTTAATTTGAAATTTAATCTATGAAATATTCACTTAATTATAGTTATTTATTAACTACTTTTAAAAATGATACTAACATATATATTTTTGTTAATTAAAAAGTTCTTTACTAACAAATCAACTATCAACTATCATATTAATGAATTTCACACAGTTTTATAAACCATGTACATTCCTTTATTTTTATTATAGTTTTGATTTCCCATCAACTAAGTAAATAATAAGTGGATTTTTGAAATTTAAAAAGTGTACGAAGTAAGAATGAGAGGTGGTGCTACAAGTTGAATTTCAAAATTAAAAACGTCAACACCTTTAATTACATTTACCATGCCCAATTCTTAATTAACCAAATGTACTAAGAAGACTACAAATTCTCTTACTCGATAATAGTTGATTTGAGAACTGAGACAACTATAGGGAGAAAAATAACAGCGTGATTTATGACCATTATCGTAATAAAAGAATAATACAACAATTGATTAATAAAATTAAGTTAATCCATGATAATTATAGAGTTTTCTTTTCAAAAAATATAATTTATTAATATCATTTTCTCTTACTAGCTTAAATGACATGTGTATATACACAGGACCTGCATCTATACACAGGTTTAAAAGCTAACTTTTAATATTACAATCATAACAGGAACTAAACTACATCTCAATTAATTAAAATACTAATATAATGATTTATATATTTTAATATTAATTTACAAATTAATTCATCCGAAAATATATATTTTCAGATACAGCAGCAACGCGTCGGGTTAGAAAACCTAGTGACTGATTAAAGTTCAACAGTTCCTTTTTTTCACTCACACGTTCAACATTTTTCTTCAAAAATTCCGAACAGATATCGTAATCTATTTATCAATTTCATATCCAATAAACAAAACCCTAAATAAATTCTTCAACTTTTAGGGTTTCTTAATTTCTATTTAATCACACTCATACTCACATCCTCGAACATATCGATCGAGAATCAACGATGGATAATAAACTATATACAGGGTTTATATTTATAGTATTGAGCTGTGTGTATATTGAATCAGTAATTGGTAGATTTGTAGTTGAAAAAAACAGTTTAACAGTATCATCACCTGATAATATCAAAGGGAATCATGATAGTGCAATTGGTAATTTTGGTATTCCACAATATGGTGGTAGTATGGCTGGCACAGTTACTTACCCTAAAGAAAATAAAAAAGGGTGCAAAAAATTTGATGAATTTGGGATATCTTTTAAAGCAAAGCCTGGTACTTTGCCCATGTTTGTTTTGGTTGATCGTGGAGGTACACACACTTTAAACTTTCTTAATTAGATAATTGATGGATACATGTATCACTGCCTAATTGTTGTATCTTTATTGGGTATATCTTTATGGTTGTTTCTTTTGTTGTTATTGGTAATTGCTGTCATAATCTATACTGTTGAGGTTAAGATTCTTTTTTTCCACAATGAATTTGGAGTTTCCCTTTTGGGGTTACTCTATTCGTGTTTCGAATGTTGGCTATTCTTTGGACTAATTTCTGTTTTTTGGATGATATGGTTAATGGCATATTTCTTTAGTTGTTTAGTTAGTTTGGCAATATATAAGTGTGTTAATTTGGCAAAACTAGCTAATGTTTATCACTGACTTTTGCTTTATTTAATTGAATTTGCAGGCCCTTTTTTAGTTTGTATGGTGGATTTATGTTTGTTAGTTTATTGGAACTATGTTTGGTGCATATTTTGAGTGTTTACTCTTTTTGTGATAAAAGGCTGAATTTTTTGTACTGTTTTGGTATCCAGATTGCTTTTTCGCATTGAAGGTATGGAATGCTCAAAACGCTGGTGCATCTGCGGTTCTTGTAGCGGATGACATTGATGAAGCATTGATAACTATGGATACACCTGAAGAGGATGCTGCATCTGCAAAGTATATTGAAAACATAACAATCCCGTCTGCTTTAATATCCAAAAGTTTTGGAGAAAAATTAAAGAAAGCAATCAGTGACGGGGATATGGTGAATGTGAACCTTGATTGGAGAGAATCCGTTCCGCATCCAGACGATCGCGTGGAGTATGAACTTTGGACAAACAGTAACGACGAATGTGGAGTTAAATGTGATATGTTGATGGATTTTGTGAAAAACTTTAAGGGTGCAGCTCAGATTCTTGAGAAAGGTGGATACACTCTATTTACGCCTCATTATATAACATGGTATTGTCCTCAAGCATTTACGATAAGCAAACAGTGCAAGTCACAATGTATAAATCAAGGAAGGTATTGTGCTCCTGATCCTGAACAAGATTTCAGCACAGGGTATGAGGGAAAAGATGTGGTTACTGAAAACCTAAGGCAACTGTGTGTGTTCAAAGTAGCAAATGAGACAAAAAAGCCATGGGTTTGGTGGGACTACGTCACTGATTTTCAAATTAGGTGCCCCATGAAAGAGAAGAAGTACAACCAGGAATGTGCTGAACGCGTTATCAATTCTTTAGGTAAATGTTTTTCAGATCCTTGATTTATAAATAACGAAGCTTGAATACTAATATAGATTTTTATGCAGGGCTCGATTTGAAAAAAATTGAGAAGTGTATGGGAGACCCTATTGCCGATGCTGATAATCCTCTCCTCAAAGAAGAACAAGATGCTCAAGTATGTTGCTCTTATATTTTTAAATAGTAGAGTAAGATAGGAAAATATTAGAGGTGGGAAATTTATTTATTTACTTATGAATAGGTTCATTTGGGTTATGGTTTATATGTAATGGGTCAAACAGTAAAAGAACTTAGAAAGTTTAGCATAGAGAAGATGGGTAAAATAGTTTGGAACTCGATAGTAGTCTAAAAGTGTATTTTTACTACATAAACCTCCTGTAAATCATTTTATTATTTAACTATTTGACACGATGGTCTTTTATCAAAATGTAACAATTAGTGGACAAAAGTTGTTCTGGTTCGACCCCTACTAGATACCTGTTTTGACCAGAACCTGTTTCATCTTTTACCCAGCCTTCCCATTGTGCCACCTCTGGAAAATGAAAAATGAATTAAGTGCCTATATCTCATGCCTAATAAGAGGATCAAGACACATGGAAAGATCAAAGGTGAAAGTAAGGAAAAAGAGAATGTGTTAGCCAAGTGTCATCCATTTTATGGATTAGGCATGTTTTTGGGCATGTATATCATTACTCCTAAAAAACATATTGGAAGTTCAAATGTTAAATTATCAAACTGTTATTTTTATGGTTTCCAGATTGGAAAAGGATCCAGAGGTGATGTGACCATATTGCCAACACTAGTTGTCAATAATCGACAATACCGAGGTCAGTTCTTATGCCTGCTGATGTTCAAATTAAGGTAACATGTATTTACATATTGATATTAAATCTTGTGGTCACAGGGAAGTTGGAGAAGGGTGCTGTTCTGAAGGCCATTTGTGCTGGTTTTGAAGAAACAACCGAGCCAGCTGCTTGTCTGAGTGATGGTAAGCTATAGATTTTTGTTTTATAGGTGATTACATGACACTCACTGTGTAGTCTGATTAATGTTTCTTCTTTCTCAGATGTGGAAACAAATGAGTGCTTGGAGAACCATGGTGGCTGCTGGCATGACAAAATTGCCAATGTAACTGCATGCAAGGTACATTTTGTAACTTGCAGGATCATGATCTTCTTGCATATATTTATCTATTTCTAATTAATACATTTTGACATGAAGGATACTTTTCGTGGGAGAGTTTGTGAATGTCCCTTGGTTGATGGGGTACAGTTCAAAGGAGACGGTTATACCTCATGTGAAGGTAAACTATACGGTTCTCTTCAAGTAAATGAGTCCTTGTAGACTTTGTATATCCTAGATTGCATGCAGTCTCAAATGTTGATACTGTAAGATAATAAAAACAATAGCTTTTTTCTTTGATTTTACCTTTGATTATTGAATATGGCATAAATAAAGATAATATTCCGAAAGCTTCAAGCTGGAATAACTTTCCAACATAAGGTAATTAACTTTGTTGTAGGAACAGCGAAAGAACTGGTGGTAAATGCACTTACCTTTGAAACATAGTTAGGACATATTATTGCGTTCACTATATTGTTGTTTCAAATTGTATATATTTCGTGTTGTTACTTTGGTGTGTGTGTGTGTCAAATGGATTTTGTTGACTTTTCTAGAGAAGTCCGGTATACAACTACAAGTCATTTATTATATTCTGTAGTCACATGATTGAGTCTTGCTTTTTAATTGTTTGTAGCAAGTGGGCCAGGGCGTTGCAAGATCAATAACGGAGGATGTTGGCATGAAACCCGAGATGGGCATTCATACTCTGCTTGCTCGGTACTCTCTTCACAACTATGTTTTTCTTCTCCTTTGTTATAAATGGAAAATCAGACATATTATCAATTTTTTTGTTGAATAGGATAGCGGGAATGGTAAATGTGCATGCCCACCTGGGTTTAAAGGTGATGGTCTCAAAAGTTGTGAAGGTAACTAATCTTGCTGTCTATTTATTTTTTTTGTATATTTTTTTAGTTTTATTTAATTTTATTTTTTTTTTGGGTGAGAAAATAAGTACACATTTACCTACAAAGTGTATGCTTGTGGAGATTGAGCACGATCTCCATATTCGTTTCTACATATCTACCTAACGAATTGCTGGGATCAAATGTTTAACACCTGAAATTTTGATATAAGGGAGTGTTTGGATGTGCATTTTGGAAATTGATCATGTCATATTGTATTATTGGAATTAGAATTTAGATGATCATATATAATGAAATCGGTTGTAGAAGATAGTGGCTGGATGTGTTTCTGTTGTCTAAAGTTTTAATAATCAGATAAACAAACGTTTTAGTGTTTGGTAAATTCTAATTAATTTTGTAGAAGTAATAGATGAAGTTACCAGAAAGGACATTTTTGTGAAAAAAATGACAAATGTTTTGGGAAATTAGAATGAGCTTCTGGCAGATTAGTTTAAAAGAAAGGGTGTGTAGGTAACTTTTATTTTACTCTTAGATAATTATTTGTTTCAAGCATAATTTGTTTACCGAAATGTTAAAAGCATAATTGTGACTTCGTAAATGTAATAATCAAATAATCAAACTCCAAAACGCAACACCAAACACTCCATTGCTGTGAAAGCAAGCTAGAGAGTAGTTCAGTTTTCACTACTTGTTAATCTATAAGTCAACCTTCTTACCTGTTAATTTTATTCACCACAGATATCGACGAATGCAAAGAGAAGAAAGCATGTCAGTGCCCTGAATGCAGTTGCAATAATACCTGGGGAAGCTATGACTGCACCTGTAGTAGTGACCTTTTGTACATGAGAGACCACGACACCTGCATAAGTAAGAGGGTCGCTGCAGTAAAATCTGCATGGACCGCTGTTTGGGTCATTATATTGGGTTTAGCCATGGCTGCAGCCGGAGCATATCTTGTCTACAAGTATAGATTGCGGGTAAGAACTTCTCTTATCTTATAATTATGTGTTTAAAGCATGCATTTTTAAATCATGATATATGTGCCTCGGTTTTATCTATCTTTTATTTGGGGGAGGGGGAGTTAAATGTTTATTATTTGCCAGTGCTACCAATGACCATTATTTGCCAAGTTTTCTACAGTCAAATAGGTAAAATAAAGTAAATAAAATATATAGCTTGAAAGGAAATGGGTGAAACGGGTTAGAAGTTACCTAAAGTGTATTTTAAGTTGTAAAACTGCTTAAATCATTTTATTTATAAATATTACTATTTGTTCAGATATAATACTTTTTCAGATCATCTTTGTTAAACTGAATTCTTAATATAAAAATTTTGAATTTTTGGTCAAAAAGTTTTCGGGTTGTCCCGAGCTATACAAACAAATCTGTTTTGACTTGTTACCTATAATGTGGAGCATTGGCCTTTGTGGAAGTTATATAACACATGTTGAAATGTCGGGTAGTAAACAAAAAGTTTGTAGTAATGTTCTTGATCAAGTAAACTATATCCATTAGCATATGAATCGTTTTATTGAAATCGCAGTCCTTTGTATTCTTAACTTTTCCAATTGTGACGTCAACTTTCAGACTTACATGGACTCGGAGATCAGAGCTATCATGGCACAATACATGCCTCTGGACAACCAAAGTGAAGTTCCGAATCATGTAAGCGTGGAACGTACTTGAAAAACAAGACTCGTGGATGAGTTCTCAGGGCTATGGTGATGTGTTGATGGGTTATTCCATATACAACCAACCGATGAATTCAAACATTTTTCTTTATGCACATTTGTGTACCATGATAGACGATAGACTAGTGTAGGAAACTTATGAACATGGAAATGTGATTCTATTATCTCAGTTTAAGCTTGTAACTTGTAAGTGAGATAGTGATAAATGACGGGAATGTAGTTTATTGTTACAAATTGGTGTTCACCCAAGCTCTTTTCATCTACCTGTTACAAGTTAGTTTTCTTTTTAGGGATGGGGGGATATAAAATTTAGATATTACTATATAATGGAAACACACATGTCTTCCATTATCATCTTGAAATATCTAATCTCTACATCCTACATATTCTCAAAAATGCTCTTTAAAAATCGAATAGCAAGTTCTCTGTCAATTTACTATTACTAAGAATGAGTCTAAAGTTTTGGTTTATGTTCTTTTTCCTGATAGAGAAGTTGGTATATACCACTTCAAGAAACCTTTAAGTTTTATGTTCACTTTCTAAACAATTTACCCTACCTTTAATACTTCATGAAGTTAACAACACCAGAACATGTTAATCAAAATTTCATGCTCAATTAATCTTATCACAATGTCTGATATCTTTGCATCAAGGTGAATTGTGAAATGACAATTATTAACTTACATATTAACATATTGAAACAGGTGTCACAGTACAGCATGAGAAATATGGTTCAATTTTTACATAAAAATATGGTTCGAGTATGAGATGATCAAGAACTTTGGTCAAAGGAACAACTGATCGACAACGGGTCTCTGACAGTGTGTGTGTGGTTTTTTTTCCTTTTTCTTTTTTCGTTTTTAAGGATGCCACCACGAAACCTGGTTAAAACAGAGGTAACTGCTGCCCCTCATTGGCCAGATCCACCCCAAAACCACGTTGAGCGATATTGTAATACAAAATACCCATAGTTGCCATGCACACCCTGCATTAGATTTTAAGTTGCATAAGTTACATATAGAGTTGGCAATTTCGACCCATTAGCATTAGAATAGGCCGATTTGGGTCATGTTATATATGTAACAAGTCAAATGCATTAGATAAATGTTTAACTAAAAAGTAAATGGGTCAAATGGATACAATGGGTCAACCTGGTTAAAAGTAATCTCAAATGTATTCAAATGTATAATTTCTTTTAAATCGCGTCATTATTGTAATAATATAGGTTTCATGATCAAAGTTAACACATCAGCTATTTATAAAAGTAGAATTTAAAAAGTGCTTGGTGCAGTCAGCCCAACCCGGTCGTTTTGACCCAAGTCATCTACATGTTTCTATAACGGAGGCACCTATGTGTGAGAAGCCATATTAAATGTAAAAAAAAGAGTAGGAGAAGGTACATGATTGCAATGACGAGAAGTATTTTTCTTGGATCCATTCGAGATGGTCTATGGGGGCGAGTGTGGATGTCATTTCCGTTTGCATCTTTTTTAGGAGGCGTAGTTACTGGCAAAGATGGCAGACCACTTGACCAGAAAGGTAGCAGCTGCCTTAGAAACTTAAGGCGAAAACTACCTACGATCATAGTAACAAATTCATTACCCAACTTAGCAGACAAAAGAAGGACTTATGTTAAAGAAGTAAAGGGAAGTCTTTAATATAACCGATGAATATAATCAAATGGTCAAATTTTGCTAATTCTGTTTACCAAAGGATACAAACAAAATAATGAAAATGCAATGGGGTATTTTTTACTGAATTTACTGCTCACCCCTTCGTGTGTACTTGCTCTTATTAGTATCTTCATCATCTGCATGATAAGTAAACTCAAAGGTTTGCTTGTCAGCTGGTGGAGTACTCTTTCTCGTGGTAGCACCAGACCGTGTTACATTAGCCAGTAGCAATTCAAGACATACCACACATTTGCAGACGCATGCTTTATTAAGATGAAACATGTCAATTTTTAGTATGGGTTGGGTTGACCAAAAAACCAAATTTTGTCCCTTTTTTGAAAAATATAAAAAAAACTAATTATCTTGATTATATAAAAAACAATATTTTATATCTTTGAATAATTTGATTTTTGAGGTTGTATGCATTACGAAAATCCTTTGAACTTTCAACATTCTCTGTTTAGAAAAATAATTATTTGAGATGTTTGGGTCAAAGTGTAAAACACAACCCAAATCGACTCACTCGACGAGTAAACTGGTAGATAGTTCCACCTGTAAATTGCATGAAAAGGGAAGTCCAAACTCCAAAGTGTATATCCACACTTGAAAAACTATTAAATTACTTACACCACCAGAATTTGGGCTTTTCGAGAAATTGGCCTCTTTAGTAGACTTCTCTGAACCAGGACCATCTATCTTTACAGTATCAATGGTTGAAAGTTTAACAGAAGCATTTCCGGTGGCAACTTTTGGTCTTAACGGATCTGAATTAAAAGCGGGTGGTGGTCCATGAGTATAATGTTTTGGTGACGATGATATTGGATAATTTCCAAACAAGTTCTTCTCATTTCCACTCTGCAAAACAAAATGGAACATTTTGCATGGACAAAGGACTTCATCAACAAGTTTGCAAAGTTGATTACTCAAATACGGTAAGTACTTACTGATACTTACTGACTAATCCATTAGGAGCATAATTGTATCAGTGGAGGAACCTTTAGGGAACCCTAGCATTTTAATTAGCCTATTTTCAACAATTACCTGCATAATTGCTTCCTTTAGTTGTGAATAAAAAGGGGACCCCGAGTTTTTGACATTCTTAGGAGGCCATATCTGCAAAGATAACATTCTTTTTATTAGAGCCAGTTCAAATAACAAGCTACATAACCATAGAAGAGTAGTCTACCGAAATTGGACATGCTGGACAAACATATCCAGCTGGAGGAGTATTCGGAGGAAGACTTTTAATATGAGAAACCAAACAATATGTATGTATAATATCTGAAAACATGCACAGAAGAACAAAAAGAATAAGTAATGTGATATATTTCACTACTAGATACATATCTATTTTAAATGCACACAATATAACATACGTAAGCATCCAAGTCGTGTTGTTTGAGACTCATTGCTCTCTAGGAGTACTGCTTGGCACTGACAACACTTTGTGGGCCAATCGTAGTCTCCATCTATCACCCACGCTGAATACGTGCCAACCTACAAAATTAGCCATAAAGTCTCAATCAACCAATTGGCATTACATATATATGCTCATATGATATACAAGTGATTGATTACAACTTACAACGCAAATTCGATGATCTCGGAAACATATGCATTCTCCACAAACAGGAACTTTGTGTACAAAGCAGTACAATTTAGTTGCCTGCATGTTATCAAAGCATTCATATCTTCATCATTCGTTCATAATAACCTATAATTATTACGAATATAACGGTAGGTCGGTAGGGTTATATACAACGTAACGACTAACAATGCATGGTATATTGATACCTTTCGACATTTGCAGACCACCATATGAAAATGTCTATGGGGAAATTGATTTAATTATGGAAGTTTATAGGGTTTAGGTGAAAATAATTGATATAGATCTGTGAAAAAAGGTGATGAGATGATAAATTTACATGTTATTTATTGGAAATATTGGCGAATTATGAGAATGATCCTTCAACGAAGGGATTTGATGAAGGGGTGTTTGGTATCATCAATTTGAGGCAACTTTGATAAACTTGCGCCTAAATTTGGCTTCTAACGGAAATTTGACATGATCGTTATTAACCAATATTGTTGCACATAAACGGTTTAACTTTTTTACAAAGAAGTTTACAAATAGCACATATAAACGGTTTAAACAGATCATCAATTTAATTTGTAGCTGTTTAGCGGATAATTAATCTCTTTCATTTTACAAAATGATTTGGTTTAATTTCAGGATATTTTCACGTGGTTTTACCTTTTTACTTTTGTAAAAAAGTAAAAAGCAAATAGAATAGAATTATATTTCTAAGCTCATACACAAAAAGAACCGGCCCATTAATCCTCAGACGGGCTACCAGGGAAGTCCAATTCAAAATAAGCCCAAATGATAAAATAATGACCCGATAATTATTCCCCAAAATTTGAATGTAAACCCCTTAAAAACACCAAAATCAAAACAAACCTGAAATTCAAATCCCATATCCCCCCATTTTTCTCCACGCATCCAAATCTTTCAATCTGAACCCTAAGATTTTAATCAACTCTGATCAACTGCAAAGTAAAAATGACTGCGGTTCCACCGTTCACCGGCCGTGAACTCACAAATCCTCCGTCCGACGGCATCTCCAATCTCCGATTCTCAAATCACTCTGATCACCTTCTCGTTTCTTCCTGGGACAAAGTACGTTATCAATTCAGTTTGACATAACTTTTAATTAAAATCCACATTGAAATCATTGATAACAAATCATAAGTGCTAATTGTAGAACTTATATATTATGAAGCATTAAATGTCATGGTCTTTGAATTATATTTGATGACAGACTGTTCGACTGTATGATGCAACCGAGAATGTACTGAGAGGGGAGTTTACGCATGGAGGTGCTGTACTTGATTGTTGCTTTCATGATGATAGTTCTGGTTTCAGTGCTAGTGCTGATAATACTGTTAGGAGGTGAGCAGAATTTTTGGTATTAAAATTATATGTATTTCTACAATTGTTTTATTTTGAGTAATCATTATGACACACTAGGGCTTACTCAATATTTAATAATGTTGTACTTAATCGCAGTTAAGCTATAGTATCTGACAATGAGAAGAAATATTTTTATGGTTGCTGCTTCTACTGGATACTAGTAATAGTATCAAAAATATGAACATATACATGAACACTCTCCTAGTTGAATAGGCTATTGATTACATGAATACCTCCAGTTTTCACTCTGATGGTTCATTGACAATAGATTCTGGATGTTTGAACTTAATATTATTAGACGATGGCTGACCTGATGGCTTTATCGCTTTTCTATAATATAATGGTACAGGATATGTTGACTTTGTTGGATTCTGGATATTTGAACTTAATATTATTAAACGATATGGCTGACCTGATGGCTTTATCACTTTTTTCTATAATATAATGGTACATGATCTGTTGACTTTGTTGGATTTAGGTAACTAGAAACAAAAGTTGTACTTGTATTTCAGGCTTGTTTTCAATCATGAGAGGGAGGATATTCTTGGACGACATGATGCTCCAGTTCGATGTATTGATTACTCTTATGCAACAGGTTGTTCTTGGTTGCCCTTGTTGGAAATGATTTTAATCTGTACAAAAGTTTGTTTTTGTTTACCAACTCGTCATGGATTGTAACTATTCCACTGTTATCGGAGAGCTAAAACGAATTAGATAAAAGATTGTAGGCTTCAATGAATAAAGAAAATACCTCCAACAATGTTCAATGTATTGTACAAAAAAGCTTAATAGAATGTACTTGAGGCAGTATTCACATAAAAATCAACATATCAAAAAAGAAAAGTAGCCTTTTGGTGGAGATCGGTCAATTAGTGAAGCATAGAAAACGAATTTGGATATGTTATTGTTTTCTCAATAGTTGTCAAGTAATAAGTAGTAACACAGAGGCACCTATATAATTTTCCTACTCTGGAAGAGGGATATAATTAGTCTTTTCTGTATCTTAAACACATTCCAGGGCAAGTCATCACTGGGAGTTGGGACAAAACCTTAAAGTGTTGGGATCCAAGAGGTGCTGGTTCTGAAGAGCGTTCTCTGGTGGGGACATACACTCAACCAGAACGTGTCTACTCTTTGTCTCTTGTTGGGAATCGTTTAGTAGTGGCAACTGCTGGGCGCCATGTTAATGTTTATGACCTGAGGAATATGTCTCAACCTGAACAACGTAGGGAATCTTCATTGAAATACCAAACTAGATGCGTGCGTTGTTATCCTAATGGAACAGGTATAGTTCCTAAAGTCTTTAAGTGAAGTTCTTTAAAATTTACCTTTTCTTTCTGCTTGTTTGTGCCCTTCATCCTCATTAGAGAAAGATGATGACTTGCAGGTTATGCTCTCAGCTCCGTGGAAGGGCGTGTTGCAATGGAGTTTTTTGATACTTCTGATGCTGGTCAATCCAAAAAGTATGCTTCTTTCCCCCCACCTGACCATCATCCTTTAAATTATGTTTTTAATGATATATTCATGCAGAACGTTTATTTTATAGCCAACATTTTGTTGTTGATGTCTTTGTGTTTTCTTCAGATATGCATTCAAGTGCCACCGAAAAACAGAAGCTGGAAGAGACATAGTCTACCCTGTAAATGCTATTGCATTTCACCCAGTGTAAGTTTGTTTTTTATGGTCACTTAATTCACACTGTTATAGTCAATGAGCAGAAGGATGTTTCTGACCTCGAAAAAGAACATCAGTCTTTAACCCAAAACAAAAAAATATTCAGAAATGAACTGATCTAATTCGATAAATGCACATGAATCCTACTATATGTTAATCTGACTATAAGTATCTCATTTACTAAACACACTTGCAGCTATGGTACATTTGCAACAGGCGGTTGTGATGGTTATGTCAATGTATGGGACGGGAACAATAAAAAGAGACTATATCAGGTATATCTTATCATACATGCTTACATTCTTTAAATCTTGTCTGGTCAAATGAAGTTTTCTACTATGGTCACGATTCTGATTTCACTGTCTATCTTCAGTATTCAAAGTACCCTACAAGCATTGCGGGTTTATCATTCAGCAAAGATGGCCGACTATTGGCTGTTGCATCTAGTTATACATACGAAGAGGGAGATAAACTGTAAGAACCTAATTTTAATCTCTACATATTTTTCTTTTTCTTAAAGTGCAAATTTAGACCCTTTTTCTTATGAATGTGTTGGTTTGGTCTGTGTTCTACCTCTAATGGGTCAAATTGATAAAATAACATATAGTTAAAAAGAAAATGGCTCTGCATTATTAATGCATATAACCTACCAAATTACTTTCTTTGAAAACTTCGAATTATGTTGTACTAATATAGCTTTTGTGATCATTTAATACACACCAACTGTTTAGAAAATGGTAGAAGTAAAAAAGACAAAGTGTTATGGGCTACCCCAACCCGATGTGTAGAAACTACCCATTTTGACCTTTGCCCTTTTTTCTTTCCTAACCCATCTTGCCACTGCTATGTTTTTGCGAAACATCATATATTTACGTCATTTTGTTCATCGTGCAGTCATGAACCAGATGCCATCTTTGTCCGTAGTGTGAACGAAGGCGAAGTGAAGCCAAAACCTAAAGCTTACCCCAATCCTGCTACGTAACTGGAAGCTACATAAAGATTGTTTTGCTGAATAGTATATTTTAATGTGTTTTTAAGGAACTACGTACTCAGATTGCATAGATTGTAAACTACTATTCCCTTATTTGAATGTAACTTGTCATCTTGTTCAGCAAAATATCTTTGCCAACTGATGGACAAGTGCATTCAAGTTTACGCTATTAAGCATATGAATCCAGAAGCTTGATACTCGTGTGCCTTTCTTTGAGTAAGTTTGATGTTGTGTATGTTTCCCGCAAAAATGTTGATTGTCAAGTGCACTACATTTAACTGAAGCCTATCTTTTTTGTTGATTGAATTGACACCGGAATATAAAATGTCGAAAGAGTCTAATTGACTGGTTGGTATTTTTACCAAGTTAGTATGTTTTCGTACTAAATTATGAGAACTGATACATTTTTGAAACTATTTTCAAAACTAGTAGAATTGGAATTGCCAAAGCCGCTTTTAGCCTTCAATTAATTTAAAAACGGGATTGTTATACCCGACTTTGTGTTATTGTTGAGATGAAATAGGTTTGGCAAAAATGGTTTTACTGTTTGCCGGTGAGAGAGAAGTGGGCTTGCCAAATCCACTTTCACTTTATTAGAAATAAAAATAAAAATACAACTAGAATACAAACCCATTAACACATTAACCCTAGCTTAACCGATACTTTTTCAATAGGGTAACATGCTTTTTAGTTCCCTTTCTATTCCATTTCCACTGTATTTGGAATGACTTGTGCAAACAATAGGTTTGGGCTCTCACCTTACAGCCCAAACCAGAATTAATGGGCCCAATTACACTCGTTTTTCTGAAAGTTTTTGTTCAAACAGATTTTATTTGATAAATAATTCGGCATCAACAAATCTATCTAATCTTCTAATGAGTGGTTAAAGTAAACTGAAATTGACTGATTGAGTCGAAAGTCGTACAAAATTATTCAAATGCATAAATAAAGATACTATACTTAGTAATAAAATAATAAAAACATATGTTAAAATAAAAAAATGCAGATAAACAGATAAAATATGTAGTAATGTGCCAGTTAATTAGACATATTTGGGGTTTCTATGCTAGTATGTTACATAGGTTTATATTTAGATTAGATCAACTGAATTATAGGCTAAAGATTTGATGACGTGTAATTGAAGATACGTAATATATGACTTTAACTACCTTTCGTAGTTTGATTGCGTTTATATCATCCATCCACGTGTTACCAACCTTTTAAGTACGTGGCAATACTTAAATATTCTTTTGTTATTTGTAGTTCTTCGTTGTCCGACACACAACACCTAATTGGTTAATTCTAGTATTATCCTTATGCCTAAAAGAAAAGCCCATCTGTCTCCCACAAATGGCTTTGTTAAGTATTTGGATCATTGCAAATATGTAATAAATTAGTTATGTAATTTGTCAAAGTAGTCAATATTAATCAGTAATTAATCTATGATATGATGTTAAAAATGTCAAATCTAATTACCAATTGTAATTGTAATTATCGTTTAATTAAGTCTAATTAGTTTTTTTAATGTTGTATAACAACTATAACTAAACTAACAAATTCATAGGTAAAGAATCAAGTGAACGGATTGTTATTAGTATCATTTATTAAAAAGCAAATACGCGTACGCAATCGCACTCGCACTCGCACTCACTCGGACAAAACAATGAAAGTTGTATGACGTTAAGTATTTTGGTTACCAAACTAGGTGTCCACGTGTCGAACACTTAAAAAATGCAAACCGCGTTGCGTTTCTTGCCGTACTTCCAACGCCTTCAAACACCGACGTCAACTTGGCATCACTTTTGGTTCATCTCGACTCTCTTATTCCCACTCTTAAAACATCAAATATAATTAAATTTAAGGAATTATCCATTTACAAGTAATTTATAAAAAAAAATTGTATAAAGGATATGTGATGAAATTATGAAAGAAACATGAGTTAGTTAATATAATTAATACATTTCTTGACCCACATAATTTTATACGTAGTAAAACTTTTTGTAAATATATAATAAATATGTCACTCTTTTAACTTTTTAACGTAAAATATCATTATAAACTAACACATTTGATTTGAGGTCAATTTCCTAAATGTAAACGACAACGTTTAGAAGTTATTTTGCTAAAGCAAATATCTTAATATTTGGTAGTTTAGTGATTGGCCAGTCTTGTTAGTGAACTATCATCTAAATATGTTTTATTTATATTGGACCTACCCTATTAGTTTTTTATTATATACTTATTTTTTTACTGACCCTATTATTCATCTAATAAAAAAATAATCAGTCTAACATAGTATAGTATAAGAGCCTTAACTCTAAAATTTAACATTATTTTCTCTTCTACAATAGCCGAAGATCACCCGGCTAACGTGATTGAATATTACTATATTAGTGTCAAAAAGATTACGAACGGAAGTGTTCAATGTTATTCAAATCAATTCGATTCAACTCAATTTAATCATTTACAAGATCAACATTTTAAGGTGATAATGGTTCGATATAAACTCACTAACAGGTCTTATACAAAGCCCTTTTTGAAGGTGGACGAAGTGATCGACCACCCAGGGTCTTTGAACTATAGGGACCTCAAAATTTATATGCTTGTGTGTCTATACATATACATATAATTTGATTGTTAATTGCATGAAAAAAAAAATTATAGTTGTTTCGAAGTGGATAGAGTTGCAATAAAAAAAATAAAAAAATATTTTATTACTAAATTCGGCATCTTCTCTCGGTAATTATTCAGTTTTTATTTAAGACCCCTAAAAATTGGAAAACGACATTGATCTTATGACCTTTCCAAGTTTTCTATATAATGATGCCATTTTGTGGCATATCTCCATAGATATCTCTATAGGATGTAACTAAACAAAGAAAAATCATAGGCAAGTAGTATTGAAGCATGTGTACCATAGTCTACCATTATTATTTTTAACATCAGTTGACATATGTTGATCTTTTCTTATATTTTCTTGATAAATTCATCAAATTTTTTGATAAATTCATATGGTTTATTATCCCCACAACTTTGAGTCTTGTAAGTTAAATATGTCCTGATTCGTCACACATATACAATACGTATATCAATTCATGTCATTTAGTTTTATATATGTAGACCATATCTTATGAAGGATTTAGAAACTTGTTGCATTAAATAGGTCCGTTCTGTCTTCGATTTGGTCAGATGCTCGATCAAGACCAGCCCAACAACATTAGCATGTTTATCGTTAGTTTCGACGTGCTATTAGTGATTTGTAGAACTTTAAAAATCGTCCGATAACATGCCAAACTAGCAAATTTGTATAGGTCTACTAGCTAACGCTCCATATTCGACTTTTGCACAAGACAATGAAATCGAACTTCACATACGAGTTATGGTTTAGATAATAAGCTAGAAGACGAATAATAAAAGTTAAAGCATAATATCCTGGAAATATTATGGGATAACTGGCTTAAAATTTAATCCATGTGTTTTCTATCAACTATCATCGAATGTAAAGGCACGTGGTTTGATGCAAAATGCAACAATTGAATATGTGAATTTGGCAGTTTTAAGTAGAGTGCATAGTTAAACATGATAATTGGCATAAATGAGGATATTTTTTAGAGTGTATTATTAAAAAGGTCGATTTTAACCTTTTAAATATAAATAAAATTTTAAAATATATTCAATTTGGTCAATTGTAGTGTTTTTTTAGTTTTAGCAAATTTCTAAACATTTAAGCGAGTATTATTTTAGTTTGAACGAATTTCTAAGCGTTTGAATGAATGTTGTGAATTTGAACGAGTTTTTATACATTTTAATAATAATGATTATAATTGAAACAACAGTATATTATATGTCTTTTTAATTTGAGTGAACTAGCAATTATGTTTACACTACAATTTGCTTCAGTGTGACGTGATAAAGCTAGATTTTTCATCAAATTTAATATATTTTAAGATTTAATTCACATTCAGATGCAGAAGATCAAAACGGACTATTTGGTAATTTTCTCTGTTATTTAAGTTGTCCATTTCTAATCGAAATTTATAATTAAAAAATGGGATGAAAGTTTATACTGTTCACGTGCATATAAATAAATAAATAAATAAGTGAAGGAGTGGTACACCAGCAGCAGCAGCCATGTCCAATTGTCCATTCTCCTGGCTCTTTCCTTTTAGACTAAGTAAGACGTCAATGCTTACATATATAAGTTAATTAATTATATGCTAAAGTTTTAACTTTTAATGATATGAAATGACTGCTAGCTCTAATAAAAAAAAAAAGACTTTATCCATTATTCAATGTAGATTGTTCCAGGAAGATCCTTAGTTTGTGTTGGAGAAGTGAAAGATATCAAGGATCATCTACAAGATAAAACAAGCCTTAAATAGAACAAGTTGAAGAATACTAATTAGATTAGTAAGGAAGCTTCTTGAGTGTTTTGGATCATTACTTAATGTTAAGATGATGATAATACTTAGCACCTTATCCCTAGTGTCCACATTGGATGTTTGTTAGGTAACCACAAGACAAAGTCATAGTAATTAAAGTGTTTTCATTGTTCATTAAAGTTATAGAAACCTAGTATAAACTATCATATTTACTTATGGATAAGTATAAAAATTGTTAGATTTTATAACTATGAATGGCTGAGAAAACAAAAATAAGGAGTTGGAAAAGGTCTAAGTTTTAATGGAGAGAAATATGTAACTTTGTAAAAGTAAAGTAAAAACACACGTTTTAAAGAATTGACTTGGAAAAAGTCCAATTGCCTTCTCTACTAGTCTACTCACAGGATTATTATTGTAGTACTGTGACTTTTATTATTTATATATTTTTAATTAAAATTAAATTAAATGGAAAATAGAGAGTGGCAAGTAGTAGGCTAGTAGCAGCAGCCATGTCAATGTCTTGATGGTTTCCTTTAAAACTTAAAAGACGTAAGTACCCTCGTAACTCCACTCCCACTCTTGTTGACCAGACCGCCGACTTCACCGGTCGTCTACCCACTCAACTCCATTCAACCTGTACCCTCCAACTGCCGAATCTCACACGTACCCCTTTGAATCATTAAAATTTTAAATCTTTTAATATTTGGTATTTATAAAAAAAGAATAGTGGAAACGTACAAGTCAAGTTTTTAACTTTTACGGAAATCGTTATGCTAAATAAAAGTCTTTTTATGTCAATACTTATCATGACTATTCACATCAAGACATTAATGTTCTATGTATTAATGTAAGGATTTGAATGCACATATATGATCATTAACAATTACAGTAATTATCTTACTGGAATTTATATCAATTATTACGTATTATTATGTACGCTAAAGTTCAATCTACCTTGTTATACTCGTTGCTACTTGTTTGTCTAAATATAATTCTTTTAACCATTCAAAGTAATACACTTGGATTAGCAGACTTATGTAGATCACTTCTATGCTTCAACCATATCTTAATGATCTCAAATAAATTTAATTTTAGTGATCTTTAGCTTTTACATCACATATTAATAAGTAAATAATAACAAGTAAGAATGAATACTCACTCTTGTAGATACAAATGGACCATATTTAAAGTTAGAAGGTAGGACTCATCATATTGAATATGATTTATTGAATATAATTAGTCAACTATGGTTTGGTAATACTTTCTTTTCCCCTATAAATACACATATCACAACTATACCAAAACCATAATCACTACAACTCTTCAACACTTCATTTACAAGACTACAAGTTCACTCATACTTTAATAAACACCTACAAACATCTTACACAAAAACATACAAATGGCACTTGAAGCACTAAACTCACCGTCAGCAACTACGGCGGCTGCGCCACCATCTTTCCACTACAACCACATAAACCACCCTACAACCACCATACTTCAAGATTCTTGGAATAAAGGCAAGCGTTCAAAGAGACCAAGAACCACCACCACTAATAGCACCGATGATAGTGACGTCACCACTCACCCCACCGAAGAAGAATACTTGGCTTTTTGTCTCATGTTACTCTCACGTGGTACCACCAACACCCAATCACCACCGTTACCACCACTAGTGACGTCACATAAATGTAATGTTTGCAACAAACAGTTTTCATCTTATCAAGCACTTGGTGGGCATAAAGCTAGTCACCGGAAAAACACCTCCGACGACCACCATAACAGCCACCCAACAACCTCCACGTCAGCCACCACAACCGTTAGTGCATCAACTGTTTTGAAACCTAGTGGTAGGGCCCACGAGTGTTCTATATGTCACCGGTCATTTCCCACCGGTCAAGCACTTGGTGGTCACAAACGACGACACTATGACGGGAACAACTCCGGTGCCGGAGCTGCAGCTAGCGGTGTTACGAATTCTGGAAAAACTAGCTCATCTACGCATAGTCAACCGCGTGATTTTGACTTGAACTTGCCGGCGTTCCCGGAATTCAGATTGGGTTTGAACGTTGAGTTTTTGAAGAAAAGTCAACCTTTTATTGATGAGCAAGAAGTTGAAAGTCCTCATCCGGCCAAGAAACAACAGTTGACGAATTACTAATATGTCCCCATGGAATCAGTAACTCTGCTTCGGATTTTTTATTTTATTCTTATGAGTAATTTATTTATTTATTTATTAGGTTAATCAATGTAAAGAGATCGTTCTTTTCATACTATATATATGTATATATATATTATATACACGATTGATTTTATTCATTAATTAATGAAAAAAGATTTTATTATCTCTCGATGCATCGCTTACTTGGTTTCAAAATTGTCATTCACTTATTTATTAGTATAAGCTTCAATCGCCTACTTTTAAGAACAATTAGTAATATTTTAAAGTGTTATATATTATTTATAATACTATAATGTATAATTATTAATTATTAGTGTATGATTAAAAAAACATTTATGTACAATATCTTTTTATAAACTACGTAGTATTATGTTAAGACAGTTTTAATTATTTGACTAAGTATTAGTTATTGATTTTGGGGTGGGATGTTTAAACGAAAACTTGGCATGTGGATAAATTCCTAACTCCACATGTCAATATTACTCATGGGGGCGGCAGTACTGTAAATTGTAATTTTCTCTTTAATTAAGTTGGCAAGTCATAGGTTTGGTTCACTGGCTAAAACTTTGGACACGTATAATCTAGTTTAACGGTTCATGAACCATGACTTCATGTACAAGTTAGTTTGTCTAATTAATTAAACAGTACAAATGCGGTTCTTGTGGGACTTGCATGAATTGCGTTCTTTTACTTAACTTGTAGAGATTATTAAGATGATATATATTATTCATTTATAGATAAATAGTTAGATTTGTTAGTTTATTACCACTTTTTAGTGTTTTGTTATATTTTTCTATTTGAAATTATATTAGCTAAACTATCCGAGTTATCTTAGTCTATACAAGAAAATCTTGTAATCACTTCGTTATTAAATCAAATGCATTATGATTCACAGATTAACAATCGCTATTTTGTGCTTGTTTTGGAACTGCAAATCTATCACATATCTTACGTATTATGTACAATCGTATATATATGAACTTTGTTTTGAATTAGACATGAGCGGCTGAACCCAAAACCGACATACTGATTGGTTTGTTTCTTACTTATCGATTGGTCAAATGTCATTTAGTAGTTTTAAGACTTTTATTTCTTCCAACTCTTTATCATCTCCAATTTTTGTTGATTAAATACAATGTCAATCATTCTACAAAAGTATGTTTGTATCAAGTCCTAAAGAACTTATAATACGCATCTCGTGATAGACTAGCTGATTGACTCAGTCAGTCTAAGGATGTCACATTTGTCCTCACCAAACTTCCAAACCCAAGTGATCCAGTATGGGGTCAAGTATGACTCATCCCGGTCAAAAAAAGAGTTCAATTCGGTGACACCCGAACCAAGCATAAGCTTGGACTCGCCAAATTGAACCCTATTGTGTAGTTCACACCTGCTCATTAATTTATTTAAAAACATTTGGCAGTTGCCAAACTACATGATATGTGCGTCATCTATACCTATAATCTTGATAAAATGGCGAAAAAAATCGGATACTATATAACATACTATTTAGTGAAATTTGTAGCTTAACTACTCATAATATCAATATACCTTACATTTTCAAATACGGAGTATTCCATAGTGGCAACTTACTTTTCAAACGGTTATCAATTAGTTTTGTAAACTTTGACTATATATTTGCTTTGACTCAGAAAGAGATTTTGACTTAATCTTGCATATGTAATTAAAAGGGTCTACTCAACTTCAGTCTTTGACTCCCTAAGTCCGTATTCAATGGAGTAATCTATAATTCGAGAAAGCTACGGTATATTAAAACACACAAGTCTTAAGTTTAGCATCAACGTAAGAATGGATGTGCTTCTGTATTTGAAGGTGGTCTGTTTTAGCTTCTGTTTTGATTGCTAAGCTTCTGATTGTTTTGTGTCGTGTAGCAGTTTTGAATTTTTGCTTCTTGACATATTGCTACGTCTTCTAGCAAGGTTTTGTTTTGGTCATGTATGGCTTAAAGCCTACTCATTGTTGCACTTTTACTTTTTACGTGATATTAATTCTATTCTAAAAAAAATTAATATATGAAACAAATTATTAATGCACAAAATTTTGTATATGAATTATTGAATACCAAAATCACATGTGATTTCAATATTGTTATTACTGGATTATATTTGTTTTATATATTACAGTTGCATATTTACGGATTATACGATTCAGATTGTGTGCATTGCAATCATACTTAGTTGAGTAATATATAATTTAACACCCTCGAACTCAACAATTCTTTCTTTTTATATAAACGAGCTGTATTGTAAGAAGTAAATAATAGATATACTGTCAACTTTATTATTATTATTTTTATAAATAAATAAAAAAAACAGGAAATCTTTTTAATGGGCTTCAAGTCTCATAAGACCGAATGCAAGACAGTTTAGTTTTAGGCCCAACTAATTGTTACCAATTGGAAATTCAATTTGGTGTAAGCCCAACAGACCAAGATGCAGAAATGTGTTGCATCTTATACGTGTCGTGTCATCATGCTCTTAAACAACTGTTTCTTCAATAAGATCAGTTTAAAGCTAGAGGTGGAAATATCAGCTCCCATAAAGGGGCACACAAATAAATAAACCTAATACGAAAAAAACTAATTGAAGAGTATTTATGTGAAAAATATATATTCTATAAGCTGAAGCTTAGTCTAGAAGCTAAGTCAAGAATTCAACGAGCTTATCTTAAAAACTTATTAATTCAATAATTTTTGTTAACCAAATAAAAGTTTTATATTATTTCTGGTTGTAGTTTTTAAAAAACATTTTTTAAATATACGAGTAATACATTCACTTTTATATACTTTTTGTTTATCCCTCTTCTTAATTTTAGCCTTTTTTATATAGTAAAACACGTCATTATTAATCATGTGGAGAAAAAAAGGAGTGAATGAACATGGAAAGTGTCCATATTCTCGAAAGCCCAAATGGGGTCATTCATTAAGGCAAGTCTGTTAGGGTGCCGAAGCCCAAAGGCTATTGTCATAATCATAATAATGTACAAAATAAGATTATAATGTGATAATACATTGCACGAGAGGTGTTTATCTATGAAAACTATGCCTAATTCAGTAATTTGTCTCCAGCCGCTTAGATTATTTGAGGTTATCACCAAAGTCATAACCTATGGTTACCAAACAACTGTCCATAAATGCAATTTGGAACCTTTATATCAAAGACTATTAGATTCAGATTATACATTAATTACAAGTGTTAGGGGTCATTTCATGCTATTTGATTTTGCATAATTGAAGTTTGTGGTGTAACGATACATTTCGTATGTACAGTTTGTTAACCAAACTTTAAAAGTCAAATGTCATTTTAATTCTTTATTTGTTCTCATAAGATACTAGTTGTGTTGTTCTAGCCAATAAGTGAAGCTTGGCCAAAATAAAGATGACAAATAAATACATGGAAACATAATCATAAGGAATAAACACTCTTACAAGGTAAAAAAAAATTATTAGCCATTAGAGGTATGTTTGGTAAAACTAGCTGTAAGCTGAAATATATAAGTTTGAAGTTGTAGATTGTAACTTTAAATTCAAACTGTAAATTGTAGTTTTGTTCATACAAATGCGTTTGGCAGACTTGTTATAGATGTAACCAGTGAATGTAAAATGACAAAAAAAAAAAAACAACAATAAAAAATTTAATTGTAAACATAGTTAACATATAGAATTTATTATATTAATTAATAAATATATTTATTCTTTATGTAACATATATATAAATTTATTTCATATTAAAGAGCATAAAATTCTAATAATTTTAATATAATTTTTTAATCAAAAAAATTAAAAGTTCATTCCTACTATTAACACCATAAGAAACTAAATTACAATAACACCTTCTTATATAATAATATAATATAATATAAATGAATTTGAACTCATTTCTAGCGAAGAAAAATGAAAGCGAAATGACCATATTTGACAGTTTCATCCCAGACTTGATTGATAGCGACAATAGTTCCGACAAAGAAATAAAACACACAAGCAATTTTTTAAGGGTTATGGGGTTTATACACCCTTGATGGGATATATGTATGTGCGGATGTAATAATTGAGTGTGATAGGGATATGACTTATATGTGTGGGAATGCAATTATTGGGGTATAAATCCTAAGTTGAGGGTGTATAAACCCACAATCCCTTTTTTAAAATACATTGTTGGGTTTGAAGTTAATTTCTCAAATGAGTTTTTCAAGTTTCTCATGTATTTTAGGTTGAGTCACATTTTTACAGTTTAGGTCCAGAAGCTCTCGTGTTGCATATAAATGTTCACGCTCACAACATCTTTAGTATTCGTTAGGAATTGTTTTAGGTGATGTTCTCAAACAGTCGAAGTTGGTTGTATCTGGAAGTCTTATTTCAACTTTGTTGAATGTCTTTTCTATACATATAATTTGGTTTTTCGTCAATAAATAAACAAAGAAGTAACCAAAGAAGAAGCACCGGCCACTAGTTGCATTCATGTCTGTTTCAACCGAAATCATAAAAGGATAACTATGTAAACTTGTACACTGAAAGCTCCATGGCCTTTTTGAACGCTACTTGATGCATGGTTTCAGATTAGAGCTTTTAATTGATTTTAAAAGCTCTCAGTTGGTGACACAAAACAACACTTTTAGTTTTGCAGGATCTTTTTGTTCAGAATTGAAAGCTTAAAACTTCACAGAGCTTCCAAAAAATCTCTAACAAACAGGTCCTAGATGTGGCTCCTATATGACAAGTTTGGTACATTTGTTAGCAGACTTGTTTTATTAGTATGATATGGTTCTGTTTGGAGTATAACTACTTTATGGACAACTACAGCTACGTTACAGAAAAATATAATACAACTAATATGATTTTATTAAAATAAATTTGGCCTTTGGGGAGCTATGAGTGTATATTGATATAAAACTAATTCTACAGCAATATTGACCTAGTCAAAGTCAAAGATTGGTTTGGATTTGTGTTAGGGTCCTCTTAATTAACCTCACCAATACATGTTGCATATGCATAATTTGGAATAAAAAGAGCGCTTTGACTTTGACCATGAAAAGTCAAAATACATTCAAAGCAAACATAGATAATTGGGAAAAAGGTTGAGATCTAATTTAAAATTAAATAATATAATAACAGTGGGAATCAAATCAAAGCAAAGTGATTAAAGAAATGGAGTTGGTCATAATCAAGTTGGGAAGGATTTGTGAGTGTAGTGATTGTGGCACAGTCAGCAACATGTGGTTTTAAGCTCTGGATTCCCTTTGGGAAAAAAGAGAATGGGAAACACTTTTACAGTGATGTTAGCCACTAAAAGGTTGCAAAACAACATATAATACTAGTTGAATAAACATATCATAATATTTAGGTGATGACTATATTTTGTGTCCACTAATGTTGAGATTAAAATATGCTTTTGATACTTCTTATAAAAGAGATTGCACAATATGCATCTACATCTACATATTGTTTTAAGATGTGTTGTGGTTATTGATAGCTTTCAACTTGAGTTGTTTTTCTTTTCTACTTATATGGAAAAGGGTAAATCTTATATGAAGTAAATCATACCTTAAATTAAAGGGAGAGACTTGTTGTGAAAATACTAAAACAAAAAGATCACAATGCGTAAATATTTTATTAAAAAGTTACACTTAACAACACCTAATATTTGTGCAATTGTTATATTGAAAGAAGAAAAAAACTATGTTTTTAATCTTTTATGAAATTCATTAGGCAAAAATATAAGAATAGAGCTAAGCAGTGAGCATCAATCACTTGTTAATAGAAATATAAATATAAAAAAACAAAAAAAAAATGAGAAAAATAAGGTGCTAAAGTCTATTCTTGGCATCATATAAGGTGATACATGGAGCCAAAGATTCATTCACCACTTGAAACACTAGATAGTTGTTTGTGCTTGTTACTCGAACATATTTTATTTTCATTTCTAACATCATTATTCCTTAATTAATTACACTAAGATACAAAAAGATAACATTATACACCCATAAAAATTTAGATACGACAACTCTGAAAGAACTATAATAGTTGCCGATATGTACAGATAAATAAATATTAAATAACGAATGTGAAAGAAACAAATCATTATAATGGTATCTCTTAAGATAATTATAATATTCGTCTCTTAATATAAATTAAAGTTAGAAATATATAATAGAAACACTAATATCAAGTTAAGTTAAATGTCGTACGGTAAAAAGTAAATAACTCTAACAAATATTTTACCATGAGGGTACTTTATCTGTATGATAAGATAAATAAAATAAAATAAATGAGATTTGGTACTATTTACTTTGGTTTTACAAGTTATGTATGATCTGGAGAAAAAGCTTCATCTTAACCTTAAAAAATGAGCAAAAAGCTGATTGTCGGCAATGGCGTGCAACCTTAGCCTGTGATTCTTCATCTCAATAACTATATTTATTTTTTTCGCCTCGATCTCTACAAAATACCAACAAATAATTCATTCAACCAATCAAGACCTCTATTGGAATCTTTCATTTCTTCACAAAAAAAAGTTACTGTACTTTTTCTTTTCTTGTTCCTTTCAAATCCTTAGTTGTTACTAGTATAATTTATAAAGATCACAAAAATCGTTCTAAAGTTCTCCTTCTCATACTATATTGATTTCAAATGATGTATTGTATATATAAGACCACCTAAATATTCAACTTCCTACTCAAAGAGTCTAAGATGACTTGTATGTTAAATTTAAAAATACTTTGTACGTCACCCAAACATGTATATAAACGCAAAGTGATGTATTGTATGAAAGACGACCTAAATATTCAACTGATGTATTATATTCACCATTGATGTCTCAAAATACACTTGTTGTGCTCAAACTCATTTACAGTTTGCTGCAATGGATTACTTTCCTTTTTCTTATTTTCCAAATTTCGCTGGTTTTATATACGTTTAACACAACAAAACAAACTTTATTTACTCATCCACAAACAAATGTTATCTACTTAATCAATCACAAGAATAGTTACAAAAGATTAAATTCTCATTGAAAGGAGATTTATTTTCAACAAAACAATGGTTCGTATCATCCTGTGTGTTGGGGTGAGGTTAGCGTGCTTTGAGGGGATGTTTACAAAATTGGGCAAACATTGAAACAGGCAGTAAGTTGGGTATTGGTGCAAAATTGGATTTATGTTCATTTTAAGTAGAAAAAATATATATACATATATATCTATATGGATGAAAAAAGAAAAAGAATCACTTGTTGTTTTCATTCAAAGGGTGTTTATGTCTTTTTATTATAATAGAGGGGGATGTTTCACTTTTGCATATTTTTGTTATTCCCTTTGTTATCTGGTTTTCATTTGTTGATGGGTCCTTATATGTTAACTTAAAATTTGTGCATGTTGAGTGCTCTGTTTCTGCCTGCAAAAGCCTTTCATTCTATCAGTTTTAGCATTTTACCCTTTTTCACCACCACCCATACCCACTTACATGTGTTTCTGCCATTCTATATGTGTGTTTTATATATCTATATCTATTATCTATATATATATGGATACCATTTGTGAACATCCATTGCTTATACCATATTGAAGTTGCCTACAACCTCATGCAACCAAAAAAGGTAAAAATCTTGGGTTTTGTCTTGGTTTACATATATATATATAAAACCTTATGGGTCTTGTCTAAAAATCTCTGATTTCAAATGGGTTTCATGCAAGATTGAATCTTTGATTCTGGTTACTAAGATTTTCTCCAAATTTTAAGTCTTTTTTTGTACTTAATATTTATTTATGTAAAAACAGAGGAAAAAGATGCTGTTTGACTGTTTGTCTAGAGTTTAGGTAGGTTGTATTTCAACTGATACCAAGATGCTGTTCTTTCCATTTTGCAGGTTTTATTCCAATCTGAAGTTGAAACTTGAAGACTTTATTTTATTTTTAATTTGAAAAAAAAAAAGAAAAAAAAAGGTTGAGTCAGATTTGTGTTTTGTGGGAAAGAAAGAAAGAATTAATGTAGAAGAGTGTGTGTTACTGTTGGTTTTGTCTCCTGAGCTGACCGGGCTCCGTGGGCTTTGCCGCTTAACCAGGATACACTGTCTTCATTCATCACCTTCACAAAATATATATTTATATTTTATCATTTATATCATTAATTTCTCTCTCTCTCTCTCTCTCTCTTTAAACTTGACTTTATCTTTCACACACAAACATTGTTGTGTCAAGATTCTTTTTCAATAACTATATATTCATAACCATTACTAAGATCTCATTTCTTCTTCTTTTTCTTTTTACCTCAACACAAAAGTTGGTTTTCATTTAAGTTTATTCTGGGATATGATTAGTGTGTTTTCAAGTTGATCAAATTAAGTGGAAAGTTGGCTGGGATTGGATTGTAGTCAAGAAGGTGTTTGAAGATGAAGTTTATGAAACTTGGATCCAAACCTGATTCATTTCAGACTGATGGCAACAATGTCTGGTAATATTTCATTTTGGCTTTTTTGTTCTTATTTTTTGGTTGATAGCACTTTTTTTATATTTGGGTAATGATTGTAGATGTTACTACAATCTTTGTCACTGTTTAACCATATTGCATATGAGTTAGGACTCCTTTCCTTACTGTTTGGAACTATTGAGAAATAAGGTTGACCATGGCCCACCTAGCTAGGTCCCTGGTGACTCAAACCTGTGGTGATTTCATGTAAAAAGACAAAATTTAAAAATTCATCCTGCCTTTGAGTCACACCCTTAAGACAAAAGTAACGATGAATCTACATTTCTCCTCACAAGCTCACATCATATTCTTGCACTAATATAATTTAGACCAACAAATGAAATTCTTAAATTGTTTTAACAGAATGTAAATGAGTTTATTAGTCCCTATTCAAGAAATAAGGATTGTTCTCAAGCATCTTGTGAAGATTGCTCAAAACATCAAGGTTTTAGTATAACAAAGCAATAGATTTTATACTGTAATAAAAGTATAACAAAGCAAGAATGAATAAAAGGATCGATCTTTACGTACAAGTATAAAGTTTAATCTGGACTATTGATTAATGATTAACAAATACATATATTGTGCAGGAATGTGACTTCTGAGTTGGCAACTGATGTCGTCATCAATGTAGGCGATTCCAAGTTCTATCTACACAAGGTATGCTGATCTAAACAAAAAAAAATCATATTATAAGATGAAAAATAACATCTTAAGTTTCAAAAGATGTGTACCTTAGATCTTGTACCCTCTAACAAAGAAGGTTTTTCCTTTTCGTGTTTCTGTAACGGCGAAGATCTGTTTGTTCTTTTTTTCTTTTTCAGTTTCCACTTTTGTCAAAGAGTGGCCGCTTACAAAAACTAGTTGGAAGCACAAACGAAGAAGTTGACATCCATGAAATCCCAGGTGGTTCTACAGCTTTTGAAATATGTGCCAAGTTCTGTTACGGCATGACAGTAACCTTAAATGCGTACAATGTTGTCTCTACATATTGTGCTGCTGACTACCTTGAAATGTATGAAACAATCGACAAAGGAAATCTCGTTTACAAAATCAGTGTATTCCTCAACTCCAGTATCTTCAAAAGCTGGAAAGATTCAATCATTGTCCTTCAAACTACCAAATATATGCAATCTTTATCTGAAGAACCTAAGCTAGTCAACCTTTGCATCAACTCCATAGCTTCAAAAGCATCGGTTGACGTCTCAAAAGTTGATTGGTCTTATACTTACAACCGTAAAAAACTGCCTGAAGAAAATGAAATCACAGACGAGGTAAATGGAGGGATTAGAAGCCGAATGGTTCCAAAGGATTGGTGGGTCGAGGACTTAGCTGAACTGGAAACCGGTTTATATAAACAAGTTCTATTGAGCATTAAAAATAAAGGTTTGGTATGCACTGAAGTTATTGGAGAGGCTTTAAAGGCTTTTGCTTTAAGAAGATTGCCAGGTTTTAACAAGGGCATTGTACACAGTGGCGATACCATAAAAGCTCGGTCTGTAGTTGACATAATTGTTTGGCTATTGCCATTAGAGAAAGGTTGTGCTTCGTGTGATTTCTTGCTGAAGTTGTTAAAAATTGCTATGTTGGTGGATTCGGGAGAAACAGTGAAAAGGGAGTTAGTTAAACGGATTGGTCAACAATTGGAGGAAGCTACCGTGCAAGATCTTTTGATTGAAGCTAAAGGAGATGATGAAACGGAGGGTGTGATTTACGATGTGAATATTGTTCATGAAATAGTGAAGGAGTTCATTGTTCAAGATCAAAATGGTGAATTTGAAGATGAGATTCGAGAAACAGGAAGAGCAACTGGAGGGATTTTATCAGCAGCTTCGAAGTTAATGGTGGCTAAACTGGTTGACGCGTACTTGGCTGAAATATCAAAAGATCCGAATCTGCCTTTCGGGATGTTTGTTGATCTTGCAGAGATGGTATCAGGTTTCTCTAGACCTGCTCACGACGGGCTATATCGAGCCATTGATATGTATCTCAAGGTAAAAGTTACTTTGAAGCTTGTTCCCATGTTATTCAAAAAATTATGCCATTATTTAGTAGTACAAATCTTAAAAATAGACACGGAAGTGTTCACAAATCAACACTAAATGACCAGGCCTACTCCGCCTTGTACTAAAAATGATTTGTTAAATCTGAATATGTTTTTGGACCATTATCCAACCCCCCCCCCCCCCCCCAATCTTGTCACATCTAGCTGTATGCATCATACTTGGTAACTAATGATTGTGATTTGCTGATAACTTTGCCATACTCTGATGCAGACACATCCTGGGATTAGTAAGAGTGAAAGGAAGAGAATATGCAAGTTGATGGACTGCAAGAAGCTTTCAGTAGATGCATGCATGCATGCCGTTCAAAACGAGAGACTTCCACTGCGTGTCGTGGTTCAAGTTCTCTTCTTTGAGCAAGCTAGAGCTACAACGTCTTCGGGTAGCAGCACTCCTGATCTTCCCAAATCAATGAACGCCCTCAACGTCTCTAACGGAAAACCTGCAACTCATCCGGAAGATGATTGGGACGGTGTGGCAACAGCTGAGGAACTCAAGGCTTTGAAGGAGGAGCTTGCAGCCTTGAGAATGAGGCACCATGGCCCTAAGAGCACCGTATCGGATAAGACTTCGGTTCCTAGAGTCAAAGGGCTACTTTCCAGTAAGAAAATATTTTCAAAGATTTGGTCAAGTAAAGGTGGGATTAAAGAGAATAGCGGTTCGGATTCATCCGAGAGTCTTGGTTCTGCTAATCCTGATGAAGCTAAATCAACCCCTTCTAGAAAAGGTAGATATTCGGTGTCTTAGTATCTCACCAAACATCAGTGGCCGTCTTTATAGTTTTGAGCAGAAAGAAGAATATGAAGCAGTGCGTGTAGTATTAAATACAGGAAAGCATACGTGTGGTAGTCTTTTGGGGGTGTTGGTCTTGGTAGGTTTATTATCAAATTATGAGATCAATTACGCATATTGGGTAGAATTTGATGAACCCAAATGAAATCGATATTCTCTTAAAATCCAAGTGTAAAGTTTCATGATGTGATCCTTTCTTTAATACTGAATGCAACATGAGGGAATTGGTACTAGCTTCAAAAATGGTACTATTCAATAGCAGCAACGTACAACCCGAACAAGCATAAACTCTCATTATGCTCAATGTTCAAACTTTACCAAATTACAAGAGAATTAAAATAAGTGCAATTACACATCCTATATATTTACAATCTCTATAAAAACCTAGACTAGTTAGACACAAACTACATTTCTTCCTTGCAAATCGAGTTACAAGAATATTTAAAAAACAAACTTCCCAAAAGAAGAGAAAAAAACCCGAAAGTCACAAGCTAAAAAGTCAGCTACTTTATTACCTCCGGAAACTTCATTCTTCACTTGATGTAATGTTAGCATTTCTTGAATATTAGATCAGTTCTACACATGTGGCTTTTTCACACACTTTGTTTGTAACATATGGGTTCTCAAACTACAATCTTTGACCTGTTGGATTCGTTCACAATAATATTATAAAAAGAAAGATGGGTCGAATTCGACAGAAAAATGAGCATGGGTCAAAATGGCAACAGTTTACAAGTTTCTGTTTTTACCTTGAGGGCTGCTAACATTGACAATAAACCTTTGCATAACCTAAGCAAAGCTTGCTCTTTGGCACACACATTAGCAAGTTCGGATACCATTGAATTCACTTCCTCCACCTGAAAAAACAAGGTTGTCCAATTTTAAATAGTCAGAAGAAGCAGATAATCAACAGACAACAGTAATCGAAAGGGTTGTTAAACATATGAACTGGATGTGTTTTGGCTGCTTAAAGTTGTAAACTTGTAATAATAAGATAATTAGTCATTTAAGTGTTGATTGCACACTCTGATTATTCTAAGATATTAATACATTAAATTCCTAAAAATACATTCTTTAAGCTAAAGCGTAGAGACCATCACTTGACACTTTGCTAAAATAAGAAGAAAAACTACCTTCACACAGAGTGTGCATGTTGATGAACACACCGCCTGCATGACATCGACTGCTGAACTTATAACATCTTTCATACTTTGGAGGTCAGCCTGATGGTATCAACACCAATGTAATCTTTTGAGAAACATTCAACGTTTAAGAAAAAATAATAAGGAAAAAACAGTAAGAGAATGTACAATTGCTCCACCAACTGGAAGACGAAGAGTGCTAGCTTTTAAAGCTTCAATTGCTCCAAGCAATGATATAGAATGGTCTTTATCTAAAGAAGCCCAATCTTCCAGAAAAGCTATCTATATTTGCAAATAATAAAACTTAAGTTACACTTTGAAAAAAATAAACAACAGATTGTTTTCCATGAAATAAACTTACTTGTTCCTTAAGAATAGAGGCTAACTTGAGTTTTTGCCTCAGTAACTGCAGCCTGTGTCGTTTTTTGGTGACTGAGTCACGTAAATCAGAGATTGTAATCCATGCATTCCAGAGATTTTTCTGAAAACAAAGCATGCATTTAGCTCATCAAGTCAGATTTGTGTAGCTTAATAAAGCAATATAAAGTATGACTGGCCAAGTAACTATAAATGATAATAGATCTAAGCATGTGGAACACATAACAACAGTTTTTGATCAATCTAGCCCCAAATGGAAATATCATTTGATCCAGAATCTATGATCTATGGTAGGTGTTTATCCAACTTCAATGGTCTTGGAATTTTAGCTAAAATTAATTGTACTTCACCCAAAAAGTACTTAAACAAATACATTAGGTCATTTATTGGCTGAATAACCAACAATAGCACACATGATGGTAAATTCACTGAGGAGATGTAAAGGTGGCAATTGACATCAATTCAGGTTATCTTTTATCTTATAAGGGTAAAATAAATAAATAAAAAGCCTGAAAGGAAACAGATAAAACAAGTCGAAAGGCAGCCAAAGTGTATTCACCCGAGCCAACTTTGCTGACCAGGCACTCAAACCCAACACTGGCGCTCCACAAATACCCTGCAAACCCATGGAACTAGGCCAACCACCAACCCTCCATGATTCTGGATTCTTTAGTCAGGTCTTGTGGCCTCAATGAGTTGAAATTTCCGTAATGGCGTTATATGAACACGGAATGCCACGCATTCACCGCTCAACCGCCTTATGAGGTTCAAAGTGTACTTTTAATGCAAAAAATCCCCTAAATCATCTTATTCAAAAAAGTTTATTACTCATTAATATAACTAGTTGTTTATAAAAAAATTTCAACCGCCCCGACTAGAGTTCTACCATAAAATTACTCAAGTTGACCGGTTGAAAAAAATATTATTACTCGTTAATTGCATCTTAAGGATGCTAAGACAACTAAAACTGGTGGATTCGGGTTCAGAGTGATATATGAAAAGTTTTCAAAATTTGGAAACTAGGTTGAATCCAAGTTAGCAGTGTTCTCTTGAACCTTATTGATAGTCTGAGAATATAATGTTATGAGCAGGGTCATTGAACATGACATTAGTCACCAACCACTTTGTTTACAAGTTATTTGAATATCCAGTATAAAAGCTAGAACTTGAATCACCCTTAAAAGAGGTTTGTCTGTTTCCCTTTTTTCAAGAATTTAAGTATCTTATATGTTCCTACATATAAAATTTTCTACTAAGTAAAGGGCTTAATCCCTAAATAACAAAACTTATCTTCAACATTTGCTCAAACTTAGAGCATATCGCATATGAATTGAGGAGAAGAGTCAGGATATACTACTATAGAAGTATAGAAGTTAGACACTACACTTATGACAAACTTTTAACGTAATTGGTCTCAGCCAACCAATTATGCCAACTACAAGAAACAATTCGCTGATTACTCTTTAGTTTCACCAAGCAACAACAAAACTAACTATATCAAAGGGTCAAATAAAATTACCTACCTCCCACTTCTTTAACCTAATGTGGGAGACTTTATTCACCTCACAAGAAGCAACTCCTTTCCTCACAAGATTGTTCTTTTTTGTCATTTTATGTATTGGTTTTTTGATTAAAAAAATCAGAGTTTGCCAAATACTCAAAGAGCTAATCACATTCAAACAATCTCCTATAACCTATTTTTATTGCAGCTGAATATGGCAATCAAAATTACATAATCACTCTTAGAACTCAGTCACATCCAAACATTCCCTGTATAAGCATCTACAAGAAAAAAACCCATATCTAAACAGGTCCTCTCCTTTTCTTAAGATATCAGCCAAATTTGTTGTTCTAAATAGGGCGTCTCCTCATAATATAACACTCAGAGATAAGCTTGAGGCCAGCCAACAACTCCTTCAAAAGTGTAGCTACATGGCAACCAAAGATCAGAATAGTTGACCTCTCGCTATGAACATTAGCAACCATCAAAATTTACTACATAGTATCTTTTACATTTTATAAGAGACTATAAAAGGTTCATTAAGACATCAAGTCTCATTCACGTTTCCATAAGAAGATACTGTGGTATGTTTGATTTCGAACCATGAAATAAGTTTTAAAAGAATTGTTAACACCCTTTTACAAAAGAAATGAGTATGCAACTACGGCATGAAGTAATGGATTAATTGCACCATATACCCTACTTATCTCACATAGTTGCAAGTGGCATTAACACCCTATGTATACTTTTCCTGGATTAGTCATGTTCATTACTTTTCTTTCTAATTTTAAGGATACCGCATACCGCTAGTGGGTTGTAACTTTTTCCCAAAACATAAAGGCTAACTCTCAAGAAGGAAATAAGATCACTAATGCCATTTTAATACTTCTTTCTACCAAATATTTGCATGGCCATGAACTATACCCTAATCTCTCCGAATCAACCTACAAAGTTTTAAGATTGGACTCCCTCAAAGAGATTGTGACTAAACAGCATGATAAAATGATGTCATGTTCATATAAACACATGCATATGAGTATTGCAATTTAACATAAAACGATAATTATTCATACCTCTGAATTATGTCTCTGCTTCAACAATGTATCTTCAGTTGTAGCATTAACAAACCGCCACTGCAATTGCCGATTGTAAAAAAGCCTTAACAAATGTGCATCAACAATTCGATTTTCTCCAACCTTCCCTCTTCTAACATCAACAGCAAAACTAAGTACCGAAGGCGTCTCATTAAAACTAGTACCAATGGTTCCTGAAACCGAATTCCTTCTAGGACTAACCATTCCACGTGATGGCGAAAACACCCCTGATGATGTCATAAACTTACTCGGTGATGCGGGTCTCATTCTGTTAGGTGAAGCAATGGTTCTTGGTGAAGATAGCGGACTATCACTCGAAAATTTCTTGGCAAGAGCCATTTTTGATGGGGTCACTAGTTTTGAACCAGGACTAGTCGAGAGAGGTGCACCAGGGTCCTGCAATCTCCTCATTCTACTATTCGTTTCTTGCCAAAACTTAGCTGACCCCACCATCCCTCTTGGACCACTATGTGAACGGTTTAACCCGAAACTTTCTTGCACCCCGGATGTGCTACCTGAAGACACGCTATCCGTATCCGAAGTAAGATCAGACTGCACAATAGATGAATCATTAACCAAATTCCCATTTGGATTCTGTTGAATTACACAATTACCCAAATCAAGACTCAATCTACCACCATCAATTGATGACCTTCTGCTATCCAAATTCATAGACTGGTGTAAAGCTCTAATCACATTCCCAGATCCGATTATGTTACTTTTCTCAACCCCACAATCCAAACTCAAACTTTTTGACAAAACCGTTTGATTTGATTGTCGGGTTCGTGCAGGCCACCGATGCTGATCAACCGGTTTAGTATTCTCCCCATGATCACCTGCACCACAATCAATCTTACCCCTTACAGGGGTACCAATTCTTTTCCTTTCAGGTGTACCTTTTCTCACACTACTCAAATTAGGGGACTGTGGTGTTTCTTTTGTTTTACTAATTGGTAATGAAAAGGCTGAACCTTGAAATGAAACTGACAGACTTCTTGTAGATGTAACCAAAAGTTTAGTAGCTGCTGATACGTCACCACCACTAGCAGCATTGTTGGGTTTCAAACTAAGATCTGGTCTAGTAGATCGCCGGCGGTCAGCAGAAACTGACCGCTTTGCAGCCGGAGTAGTTGTATTTCTTGAAACTAAAGGAGAAGGGAACCTTCTAGAAGACGTGGGTATGGGTAAAGATGGTAAATTTGAGTTTGAATTTGAATTTGACGTTGAGGGTGAAGGAGATAAGTATCTTGAAGACACTTGTCTTGATTTAGGTCTTGTTGTTGATGATTTATTATCAATAATTCCATTATCTTTTTCAGAAGGTAATAATGGGGGTCTTGTTTGGTTAGTTGTTTCAGAAATTGCAGCCACCATCATCTAAAAAAAATGGTAATTACGAAAAATTAAAAGAACCCAAATGAAATCTTGAAATTTTTGAAAACTTACCTCACATTGTCGAATTGAACCCAAATAAAAGATCAATATTTCCAATTTTTATTCAAAGTTTCAAAACCCCATTAACATAAAGATCTAGAAACACCATGGGGACCTAAAATTGTGCAACTTTGCTGTAATTCGGTGTTGGTTTTACAAACCCAGATGAAGAGTTGAACCAATAGTACAGTGATGGGGTTTCAAGATTCAGAGAAAAAGCAGAAGCTTTTTGGAAGAGGGGAAGGGGGAGTGGTGAGATTTAGAAAAAAAGTGATGGAAACAATACACACAGTTGAGTGTGTTTGTGTGTGAATGAGTGGGGTGGGGTGGGGGAAGGGGGTATGTGTGTTTTGGGAGGTGTGAATCTTGGAGAAACCTTACGTTAAACCAAATTAATTTTTCTTAATTGTCCCGAAACAAAAATGATGCCACTCTGTCCGTTTCTCGTATATTTTTTATTGTATTAAATTAAACTTTCATTAAAAAGGAGTTACAGCTACCAAATTAATGTTTGTAGATTTGCAGTCGTTGAATGGTGTTTGGGACTGTGTTTAAAGTGATTATTATAAGTTTCTTGAATGTAATATGCAATTTTAATGTCGATGAAAAAACATGAAGTATTTATTTGCTCATTTTATACGAAAATAATTTTTTTATACAAGCACCATGGAGATGCTTTACTAGTAACTACTAAGTGCTTGAAAATAGGTAAAGTGGAAATACGCGAAACCTTCTAGCGTTTGTTCTAAAGATGATTATTATGATAAATTAAGGGTTACAATATGTATAATAAATACATTTGTGACATTTGATAAAATTAATATAAAAATAGTGTTAAATATAAGTTTCAGATAAAGAATTAGACATATTTATACTCACATATCTTAAACATATTTTTCATTATATTTTTTGTCCTGAAATATGGTTACATTTGATTGATTAAATATATGAGAACAAGTGCAAATATAACTTAACGAAAGCAATCAAAGAATATGAAGAATTAATATAGTTATATTCAATTGATGTGATTTGTTTAATCCACGAGCAAGAACCGAGTAATCTTCTTTATTGACAATAGTATCGAGAAATTTGTGGTTTATCGTAACAATGAATCATGGATTAAAATATTTATAGGATAACTAATTTTGGTAACAAAATAACACACGTTTTGCTAAAATCGCCTTAGATCGTGTCGCGAACTAATTCCATCGCGTCACGGTCTCCCATTTCGCGTCACGGTCTCCCATTTCACATTGCGATCTAATAACATCGAGTTGTGATATCCACCTTCGAACAACGAAAGGCCTTCTGATCGAAATCATTAATTTGTTACACGCTAATAGCGTCGCGACATGTATCCTTCATCGTCACAATTTTCTTCCGACAATTCACTTTAATCCAACTTCAAATCACAACCCAACACCTTTTTATGCTTACTAGTCTTGTAATAGTAATGTGAGGACAATAGACAATAGTAGATGTGGTGCTGTAAGAGACGAAAGAGATGATATGAGTAGTTATGTATTTTCTATGTGAAAATTAAAATGTGTTTTTAACTCTGCATATCCTCAATATAGCGTTTGGTTACAAGGTTCGGAATTTTAATGGCACTTTAACAACAAATAAAATTAATAATGTCGATTTTATTGGTGATTTACGTTGATTAAAAATGGATTTCAAAACTATAATGAATGTGAATTAAACGGAATGGCGTGTTAAGAAAGCTGGGGCAGAGTCTATAAAACTCGATTGGAAACGGATAGAACTCATAGTTGAATTTGTCATGTCTAGAGGAATATCGATCCTAACTCGTTTTTATTTTCTTATCAAATTTTGAGTCGCGTCTAAATTCTTCACGTATGGTAGACTTGCAATAAAAATATTTGGCTAAGTTGTTTATGTTTTTTTTAATATAAAAATGACTTGAATGTTATAATAGATAGGAGTTCAAACAAATGGAAGTAATCGAACAAATCTTACATTAGATCTAACGAGTTGTCCTTTTATATGATATGTTAGATAAACCAGGAATATGTAACACTCATTTTCAATATATACCAGACCTATTTGTAGTAGAAATGAGAAAAGGATAGCTAAAGAAGTAACGAGCAAAAGTGGATTGTTAGTTTGTGATACTAATTAATCAATTTATATCACAAACACTCTCATAAAATGGTTGTCACTTTGATGCGTCACCCTCTAACGGTAATGGTTCACACAATAAATTATTAAACGGGACCAAAATGCTTATAAATAACTGATTATGACATATCAGCTACGAGATACAAAAAGATAATATTAAAATGAGGATGTTAATTCTATACGAATAGCTATAACTGTATGATAAAATAAAGATAAGCTTATCCCCTTAGAGAGAATGGAAAATTACTCATTTCGGTCGTTTATTCTAGTGATCAACGATTCACAATATTTGAGGTAAGACATAATTTATGACATAAATTGTTTAAATATGAGAGTTAAAAGTATTAGTTTTATTATTTGACTTGTTACTTTCAATTTTTATCATGATCATCAGATTCAAGTTATCATCTTTTCAGTCTCATTAAATACTAAAACACACACTCACACACTTCGTCACTTATTTAAACTCACACTCTCATTAATCGTTCGTAATCAAAAATTACTTCAAAATAAAAACTCGTAATAGCTCGTATTGCTTGTAATCGTACATTTATGTTAAAATTATGTTGAAAATCCCAAATGAAGGACGAAACCACCGAGCGACCTGACTGACATCACCAACGAGGCATGACCGCCGCCGTGCATTTGCTCTTATTCTCTCTTTTTACAATCCCCCAAAACGGTTCTATTTTTCAGATCTATCATCGTCACCACCGCATCTTTCGATTTGTTTTCCAGATCTAGAGCACAAAGATGATGGTTGTTCAGTTTTCCCTTTTTCATATGTAGTAGTAGGTTATTTTTTATTATTTTTTCAGATTTACTATATAATTGTAAATTATGTTAAATTTTTGTATTAATGTTATGTGTATGTTACTGCATTTTAAGTGTGGTTCGTTGCCGCATTTTGCGAAGAGCATCGCAACGAACGTCGGCCGGAACAAGAAAATGAAACAAGAAAAAGAGAAGAAAAACAAGAAGAAAAAAGAAAAAAAAAATACAAAATCCGGAACACAACGTCTGCGGGGGGACGTTGTGCCCGGAACGCCGATCGGAACTTCGATCGGAACGCTGTCCGGGAGTGAAGGAACGGCGTTCCCGACGACGTTCCAGTCAGGGAACATGCATGTTCCTCCCCACTCATTGTGCTCTTAGTTTTTTTGTAGCTTGCTTCAATTTATTATTTTTTTTTCTTCCAACAAAAAAAGAAAAAAGAAAAACTACATTTAAATTCTCGTTTGTCTGCATCAACCAATGTGATTTCTCACCTTTTGTGTTTATATTTTGATTTCTCAACCTTTTTCAAAAGAGTTAATAATAATAAACAAATAAATAAATAAAAAGTTTCTCAAATTCTTTTCTTATTTTTTTAAACATTCAAGTATTTATTTTCTTTGAATTATATCTCTCTCATTTTTTAAAAGAAAAAAACAAAAATTAAAAAAATAAATGTCTATTTCCTTTTTAGCGCCATTATCTTCTCTCTACGATTCTTAATTCTCTTAAAACAAATACCCGTTAACCAATGTGATATGAAAATTTTGAAGACATCCAAAAAAAATAAGTTGCTTGCTACCGTACATCTTCACCGCTAATCATTACTATCATCGTTGTGCCGTTACATTAAAAGTTCATGTTTTTGTCATCTAGCCGTCATGTCTTTTTTTGCTTTACTTTAACTTTTGCATTTATTTTTCTACATTTTATGTATTTACACTTCAGTTTGAGCGTCAATTTTTTTACCGCTCCAACTATGGGGGAATATTAGAGTATAATTTAATAGGTTATAAGTATGGCCCAACCCAATTATATATATGGGTTATGGTCGATTAGATTTATAGGATTTCATGTAATTATCATAAATAGTTGATCATAAGTTCAATAATTTATGAAGTTTCATTGTTCAATAAACATATCAAGAGAGTACAGTAAATAAATAATGATTAACGATTTTGTAACAATGACAAAATTAGCACGTTAAATAAAAATAGAGGGATGATGTTAGATATTTACTCTTTTTGCAATGTAGTTTTTGCTCGTATTCGATAGGAATTGATGTGTTTGTTTCGATATACTGTTGTTCTCCCTTGTCGTGACGTGTCCTTGAAGGAAATAAGAGAGTGTAGCATTTAATGGTACGTCATGTGTAATTGCATTTTTTCATTTGAACATGATTAGTAGGTCCATGGTTACACTTGATATACATGATGGACAAAAGCATACAAAAGGAGGCTTAAGCTCTGACAATGCAACGTCGGTTTGGGTCAGTTTTAACCGATAAAATCGATGTCATTGGCACGGGATCATCGATTGGGTCGTCGGTTTTGGTTAGTCGGATATCCAACGGAGTTCAGTTTTTGCTTCGGTTAGATTTAAACGTTTTATGTTTTTTTTTTTAATAAAAGTAACCGTTACATAATTAGAAAAAAAAGTTAAATTTTTTTGAAAAAGGTAATCCAACGGCTTGTTCAATTAAAAGATTCCGTCAACGTTAATCGTATTTTTTTTTTCATAAATGTAATGTTTTTATTTATTTTATTTTATTTTCAGGAAATGTAATGTTTGTTTTTAATTATTGTAATGTTTTTATTTTAATGAAACGTGTTTTATTTTAATTATTGCGTTTTAAATATATATATTAAAAACTGACCGTGACCAATGGCACGAGTCAGTCAGTTGTTAGTCAGTTTCAGTTAATTTTGAGAAAAGCTGACGTGACGCTGAGTTGACAAAGAGTAACAAGTCAGTTTTCAGTTACCATTGAGAATGTCCTTAGGTTATTCACTTTATTTTATTTTGTTGACAAACACTCTTCTCATTTTTTCAATCTTTTTGGGATTTTATTTTAAGGCTTACATGCATCTTATATAGAACTTGCATACTTCGTTTTGCAAGCCAAAAGCACAAAGTGATCTAAATGAGACGGCCTTGTAGTTAAAGAACAATAAGCCGACTGAATTCGAAAGTCCTAATCGACAACAATAAGCCGTTTGAATTCGAAAGTCCTAATCGACAAACACATTTGTTAGCTTAAAATGGGGATGGGTCGAAATTATTCGATTAACCAATATTTATTAAGAAGGTTATCTACAAGTCTAGTGATTACAATGGGTATTTGTCTAGGGCGAGTTAAAAGAATCAATCATTTAATTGAAGACGTGGGATAAAAATTATATTTTTAATATTTAAAGATGGAGGTATGAATGTACATGTTTCAAAATATGGACATGAGAGCGTACAGAGTGGGAATAAAATTGTCACCGTTCAAAGTTCATGACATCGTCGAGCAACGTTTTGTCACTTCAAAATGGTGTTTCGAACAATGTTTCTAAACACTATCCGGGGCACGAAGTTCTTTCTTTTTCTTAATTCAAACAACTATTTAAAAAAAAAAAAACATAAGACAAACGATTGAACGGAAAAGGTTCGTGAAAGGATGAGTGAAACTTTGGCTCGGGACGGGAAAACAATTGAATGTATTTTTTTTAATGAAGTATTCCTTTCAATTATGTACTTTTTATTCTAATGAATATATTTCTTTTATTTAACTTATTTTGTTATTTGTTTCAATTTATTAAATTATTTGAATTTCTAAAATAACAAAGAAATTAGAGTCTGAAACACTATTTAAAATACTGTCAGTGTTGGCGTCATGCTATTATATAAAAGGAATTATATAAAATAAGTAATATACATAGCGTCATACTACGTATAAATTAGACATAGATATACACATTTAGAATTCCTCGTAAGTCATAATATATAAATCATACTATTTTAAAGGTATATATTTTGCACAATATATATTTGACATTAATTAGTTTGTCAGTGTTGGCGATGTGTTTTTTCATATTAAACAACTCTGCATAAATGGAAAAATAAAATAATTTTGATAACATTTGAATCTTTTAGATATATAAAATGCAATTAAATTCTCACAAGAAACCCAGTATTGTAGACAGTTTACCTCTTACAAATTAGTCTTGATTGGATCAAACAACGTACCCACTTCACAAAGTCCAAAATCTCAAATATTTAGAAAGAAAAATAGAAGCCCTTTCAATTCAGTTCATTTTATAAATCATCTCTTCGCCATCATATCTTCAAAACCCCTTAACGATACTGCAAATATAAAAAAATATAAAATAACATTAGTCCAGTGTTGATTTGTTGCCATTTTCAACAAGTCCATGATATAAGGTACCAAAATTAAAGAAGTAAAATAGTGTGGCATAATAAACCACACTAAATTCCCACCAATAATCCTTTTCAACAATTTATAGATTTCCAACTCGTTTTTTTGACTAACTGTTGGCTTGAGCCGAGAATCCGTGATGCAACCCGACCCCCCCCCCCCTATTATGCCACCAACAAGGCAATTACGAAGAGCATCGCAACTCTTTTTTGGAGCATAGCATAGCATTGGAGTAAACTCAATACTGCAAACACAATGCAACTTACTATTGATGCAGGCAACTTACTATTGATGCAGGTGGCACCAAGTGATTGCATTTATTAACATTGAATCAGTCATAATGTGTAGTATCATCTGTCTAGAATCATGTTGATCAATAACAAAATCTTTTATTTGAAAGTTGATCAGTGTACCTTAATGAAACCAATTTCCTTAGCGTTGCTGTGAAAACACTGTCTGCAGCACATAAGCCCGTATTTCCTAATTATTCCATGAGAATTCCCACACACACGGCTGCAAAACACCCAATCAACAATTTGTACTTAACAATGTCAATTCAATAATTATCATACCGCGAAACATCAAACGTATAAATCTTGCATAGAATCGTTTGAATGCATTTTCACAACAGCTCGACAGCCGATTCATTAGTAAAATTGCAAACAATGATGTGACCTAGTTTGATTCACAAACCCTAGTTAACTACTTCCACTATCAATTTGTATTCTTGAAACAACGAGTTACTAACTAAACTAATCAGTATTTACCATTGACCAATTCATCGAGTCCACTCTCATAGCTGTGGTAACCTAATATCAATCCAAACAAAACAAGTTTTTATTTTTGGGATTCTATAATCTATAGATATCCAAAACCCTAATTATTGACCTAAGCTAGATTTGCATCATTATGAATAAAAGAAACAACATAAAAATTGAATACCAAATAAAATCAAAATTGTTGTGATTATAAGAAATACCAGGTGCGTGAACCAGGGCCATAAGTTTTAGGATGTGAGTTCCAGATGTTAGAGTGCCCCATCTTCAGTGATAAGATCCAACCTGAATTTGGTAGAGCAAAATTAGCGCCGCTGTGTAAAGTTTGATACTTTTATTTTTATGTGATTGTGAACAGGTGAATCAATTAAATAGCGCTAACCTAATTTCGTTTCTTTAAGGGTGTTTTTGACTTTTCATACTTGCTGTAATTGGGTCGGACAAACTTGACCCGAGTAACAGTGGAATGACTTCCAACCTGAAATCTATAAAAAGAAGCGAATCAAGGGGAGAATTAAATAAGAAAAATGGCGGACAAACAGAAAACTGTATGCCATTCTTCGTCGTCTTCTCGTGATCAGAACAAAGAAGAAGACAACTTGATAGCGTTGTATGGATCCGAATCCGGATGGGTCGAACCCCGTACTCATTGCGATCATTTAGATACACTTTCTTCGGATCTAACCCACATCCCCACACCTGACACTCCCTGCAACAGGTTCCAAAACTTATTTAAAAAACCCCCAATTTTTATTTAGAGCTACTTTATTTATTTATTTTTATTATTAATTTTTTTTTTGGCTTTTATAATTGTAAATTATACGTTTTATTGCATATGAATATATGATGAAGGTGTGATCATCCTGCTGAGAATTGGTTATGTTTGAGGTGTAAAGATGTTTTATGTAGCCGATTTATTAACAAGCATATGCTCGAGCATTATCAACAACAAAATCATAGTGTAGCATTGAGTTACAGGTATAATATAATGTGATCACTACAAACTTACATTATATTCTTTCATAGAACTGTTAACAATACCCGAATAGTACTAATTGTGTTTGGTTGTTTGGTGCAGTGATTTGTCGGTTTGGTGTTTTTCGTGCAATTCGTATTTGGATGCTCAAGTTATGCCTCTTCTTCGTCCAGTTTACGAAACTGCTTACTTATTGAAGTTTGGTGAAGCACCGCCTTTTCGGACAGTTGAGTGTTTGCAATTAGGAAATTAGACTTCTATGCTACAAGTTCTTGTTTTTAAAGTGTTAAGCTTAGAACGACTACAAAATGTGAGAATGTATACAATGTGTTTGGATTAGATTAAACTACCACCACATCTTTTGTTTTACTAGTTACTTGCGTTCTGTTCTGAATCAGCTTTCAACCAGGTCAGTGCAACAACCTGTATCTTCAACATATAGGAAATAAGATCCAATTGTTTGTCTTGCATAACCCTACACTTTATTAGCTTCTATTTCATTTGTCTTGAAAAGATATACATACCCGTATGTTCCTTTTTGGTAAAAGATAAGAGATACATCCAAAATTAAGTTATTTGTCTATTGGCAATCAGTTTTGTTGTTGATAAGCAGTTTTTTAGATATATGATTGCAACAGGGACTATGTGATTTAGTATATTTGAGCATTTAAAAAGTAAGAAGATGAATGATGGAACTAAATATTGTCAACGATTTACTGTTATACTGTAATTTTGTTTATAACTCACTTATGAGAAGAGCATCAATCCTGTTTCTTTGTGTCTGCATGTTTCTAGGCCATTTAGAAGTTGGAGATGAGATATTGGAGGAAACTAAACAAAGCCATACAACATTTGAGACAAATTTCTCTAGTTTCCTTCAATTCTCACTTCCAACAATCCAGGCCACTCTCAATTCAAGTCAAGCATCATCATTGATTCATATCTTGGTCACTTTGAAGTTGGAGATGAGATATTGGAGGAAATTAAACAAATCCATACAAATATATAAAATGGGTTTATTTAGTTTCATCCAATTCTCATGTCCAACTTGAACAAAATATCTCCCGCTCTCACTGAGAATTGAAAACTTTATGTGAATGCATGTTGTAGTCATTTAAAAGCCAGAGATGAGATATTGGAAGAAATTAAAACAAAGGTAGAAAATGTCCAAACTGTGAATTGGATTTTTATCTAATTTCAGTTTAAGTTCCCCTCCAACTTAAACACAACTTCGGTTGGGAATTCAGTCCTCCACTCTTCATCCTTTTATATAAACGTTGTGTACACCTTTATGGATCACAAGTTATGCATGTAGTCAAAAAGCAAAAGAATTTCATGTTTACACAAAACTTGAGTTCTGTTAGACCTTGTGTTGCCTTGTGACCATCTAGAAATCTAGAATCTAGAATTATTCATATAGCAAGGGTTGGTCAATATTCAAAGCATAACATAGTCAAACTATTTACAAGTTAGGGTTGATATCATATATCCTCCTATTAAACATCAAAATAACATATATCCCCACCTTAACACTATGATAACATATATCCCCAATGTAGACTATTCATCTCTCATATTTACCCATTTTGTTAATTTAATCATAATAAACACTTTAAAGTTTTGTAACTAAAAGTAATTGAACATTAAACCCTTACTCCTTCTTCCTCTAACTTTGATTATGACCAACAAACAAACCAAAAGTTATATGGCTTAGTTAAAAACAATTTTTTTGTTTTTCAAAAAGCAATAGTTTTTATTCATTTCATCCGAAATGTACATACATAAGCCATATTTATTAACATCTTACATATTTGCACAGCTATACTTACATTTATAGAGTATCCTCAATGTAGCTATTGACTTTAGTACCCAGTTGCTTAAATATAGTTGTGCGTTCATGTCTCTACTGTTGAAAGCAAAATGCTAATTAACATTCTTTCACATACCAAATGCTAATTAACCACATCAACATGAATCCCAATCTGACCAACTTCGTTGATCATTACACCCTGTGCATTATTTGTGTTGTTATTCATATTTTTGCATTACCTTATTTGGATCGAATATTCACTGGTTCCAGACTTCCACGTAAATAATCTCTCTTTTGTTCCTCTGGCTTAACCAAATACAATATTTCTAATACTAAACTAAATCCACTAGAACATCATAATACAAGGGGTCAATAAAAGGGCGGAGAAGTTATAAGGGTAAAATGGTCTATGACTTTTAATTTAAGAATTTTAAAGTGTTTTTAGGATTAAATTAAAAGAATGGGTAAATTGGAGATATATGTTATTATAGCGTTTAGTTGGGAGAATATATTATTTTAATGTTAAATAGGGGGATATATGATATTAACCCTATAAGTTACAGTTATTTATATATGAATATTGTTCATGTTCATTCTTGTGCAGAAGTCTAGTTACCAGTACAAGATTTCAGTTAAGAATTCCATTTTTTCAAGTCGAGTATCAAACATCGGATCTTTTGGGACAAATGAAGGTAAAAGGCTTATGAAACAAATGGGTATTCCAAAAACAAAACAAAAAAAAGTATTCAACAGATAAATATCTACAGGACCGACAGCTGATATAAAATGAGACATCGACAAATATTAAATAAGAAAAGAACCAAAGTTATAACAAAAACAAGTAAACTCAAGTTAAGTTTACAATATTTAACTTGATGTTTGAGTAACAATGGAATCACTAGTATGTGAATGGAAATCCACCCATGATATCTATCAATATACATTTCTGGTACGGATATATACCAACAACTAATCAGTTCGACCACCAAAAAGTGTCATAGATCCTTGTAAATCACATAAACGATGCTCACAGTCCAGCTTTCCCCATCTCGCATCAACTCGCTCACATGGAAATGTTGGCTTCCCAAGGCTGAAACACAAACCATACAAATAATATATGATCACCAAAGTGGGATGACAATAAATGAAAAAAGATCATTCTTATTGCAGAGGCACATAGAATGTAGTGTATGTTCCATATGGAAAGACCTCATTTCAAAAGATCTCATATACCATCAGAAACAACCGAGCCCCAAGTGGGCAATTATGGTAGATAAGTTGGTTCATTCAAAGATACGCCTATACATATTACTTTTTACAGTATCTGTTATTTCAATAGACTACATATCAAATCTTTTTTATAATTTACAAGATATAAGTTACCTCCGGTTAACAACATTGTGCACTCGACAAAGCCATTGGGAAAACTCAGCTTGAGAACCAGCCTGTACAGGATTTGAACTGCCACAAATGTAAGACATGATGCTGTCAATTAAAAGGACTGCCTATGCATCTTTCATGCTAACAAATAACAAAAGTAACTACTAATTCTGATCTCACACACATGAGCACATTAAAATCTTAGAATTAATCAAGGTGTGTAGGGTCACCAATTTCATCAATGTGTACAAACAAGAGTTGCACGTTGAATATGTTATATAACCTATCAATCCTTTTGTCAAACAACCATTCTAAGAGTAACTAGCACACTTATTTCTCATAGTTGGAAAATTGCAATCAAAATTTCAGAGTTGATTAACGATGATAAATTTTGTTGATTAACGATGATAATGTTGCTTTTTATGCATTCTTACACATTTAAGGATGATAGTACATGTGAGTTCCATGTACGATACATAGATGAGCACTTCGGACCCCTTTATGGGTTAACGGGTTGATTTGTGTTACGCGTCATCTCCAACAGGTCAACTGAGTTCATTTTAGATGTTAGCTAAAATGGAAACCTGTTTGACGGGTCAAACTTGTTAAAGTCACCAAAGTAAATTCAGAATTCATAAGAATTCCTAACAAAATTTATTTCAAAAATTAGATTACTGTTGTAGATATATAATTTCTTTGATTGAATTTAACACATAAACTATTTATCAAAGTCAAAGGAAAATAACAGAAAAGTGCTCTCGGTAGGCCAATCCAACCTGACCCCACTTTGACATGTACTTAGAATAACTTGTTTTGACCCATTACCCAAACTTCTCTACCTGCCAATTTTGCTACCTCTAATTCTTAAAAATACAGCAAAGGACTACCTTAGCACTTCTTTGAAGTGGTCAGCACATTCCTTGCAAGGGTATATGCGAGATAATATTGCCATCTGCAGGGAAAATACAACCCCATCATGCGACACATGTTTTGCTTCTATAAAAAGTGTTAATTAATGCTTTGTAACATTGTGATACTGAAAGATGAGACAGAATTAATCAAAGGGGTAAATACCAGTTCTTTAACATCCTTCTTTTGCTGCCTGGTGGGCTTTTCTGGATACTGAAAACGTTTTAGAAGCAATGAGTAATTTAGTGATACAACTGAAAGGCATTGTCAGAAGAATGAATGAAGTAATTCATGCTAAAAAATTGTTGAAAAAAATATGAACGGCCTAAGAGTCTATCTGATGGATATTGCTTACAACTGCTGCTGTTCGTACATGGATTTAGTAATACATAGGTCATTACTTAGGCTCTTTTTTCTTCCTTTAAGCAATTGTTTGGCATACACTGTTTCACATTTATATAATTCGTTCTATTCTAGAACGATAAAACTATTTTGTTTTTCGATCATGGAGATAGAGGGGATACAAGAAAAGTACATATATGTTTTTATTGATCTAGAGAAGGTATATGATAATATGATACAGTGTCAAAGAGAGTGATGTGGTATAACTTGGCGAGAATAAGGTTCCTAGAGTGTATGTGAAGGTTAACAAAGAAAATGGAGGCCTGGTAACAATCACGAAAGAAGGTGATGGCGAAAATATATGTTCTCCCCTCATTATATAGTCAAGTCACTGGCTAGCATCATGACCTATTGCGGCCCTAGTAATGGATGAGCTCACAAAAGGCATATAACATGTTGGATGTGTATGGTTTCCTCCAATAACATCATGTAGAATGATGAGACTAGGCAGTGCACTCATGCAAACTTGAAATCACTGAGAATTGCCTTAAAGTACATGTAGTGAAACTTCGATAGAGTTAATAGTTTTATGATACTTAAAGGAAGCTTATGTTGGAATCAGTTAAGGGAACTGCTATAATAATTTTATGTTCTTGAACACAGACTGTTGGATTCAATAGTTAAAAGATGATACTTGCACAACAATCATCAGAATTGACAATGTAAACCCACTCTCTAGTCTCTCTAAGATGTATATAGTGTGTGGTACCAAGTGATATGACAGCTGAAAATCACTTTCTTGTTGTTTTTATATCCATGACTACTTCTTTCATAGGAGACCAACGATTGGGTGCCTGTGAACCTAAGTTAATGACTTGACTATATTTTACTCCTTTTTACAATTTAATATATATGTATATATAGACAAACATGTGCACAATATTTTTATTTTATAAACACACACACAGTATACATGAAATAGCACAACTAACAAGAGGAAACCTGAGCACCAAGAGTGTGAATGAATGTCCAAGTGGCCCTTCCAAGCTCTTCTTTGGTCACTGGACCAGACGATATTTGCTGCAGAAAAGACAAGCATAAAGAAATTCATTATCTCACAGAATATGTACACTTAAAATATACACACAAATACTTGAGTTCCTTTTCAAGTTACCCCAACATATATCACAAATAACATCCTTTTAGTCCATCCACATTTTTTCACCAACTAAAAGAAAACATAATTTGATCAATAACTCCATCCATATTTTTTATTGTTATTCAACAAGCCCGTCATAAAATACAACATTGTACCACAAAAACAATAACAACGATGCAAATACCGTATCACTATCATACAGAGTAGCATATTTGTGGTTCAGGACTTACATCAAACAGCTGGTGTGCATGATGAATTCTCACAAAGAAACTTTAAATTCAAGTTAAATACATGGTATATATACGGTTGTTAACAGTATAACGGAGAAAGCAGATACCTTTTTTGGGGGGTCAGTGGGTTGAGGAAGAAAAGAATCGGCGGACAGCATCGATGAAGTAGTTGCTGAAGGTGTAGTAGATACAGAAACTGAAACCTGTATATTTGTGGGTTGTTGGGGGATGTTAATTAATTTGGATAGATTTGATTGAATGGAGCCTGAAATTCTTCCAAATGTGCTGCAAATTGCTTGCATAGGATTTTCGGACATTTTGATCCAGGGGGAGCGGGGGAACTTCTCGCTGGTTGTTATCGTTAGTCTTAAGATCGCGAAAGTTTACGAGGTGTTTAGTTGAAGAAAAGAAGGTAGACTTTTTCACAAAATTTGTCTACAGAAAATGAAAAATTGAAAAATGCTTTTAAATCGAGTACTTTTTAAAAAGCTTTTTGAAAAGATTAAAAAATTATTTTTTATCTTATAATTGGAAATGAAAAAGAAGAATTCCCACTTTTTTTTCTTCATCACACCCTTTCAATTTTTTAAAAATTTTCAAAACCTATCAAATTTAATTAGTTTTTTAAAATAAAAAAATACAATAACATTTTGAATATATTTCTAAATTTCAACGCTTTTTTTAAACAATGCAAACTTTTTCTTTTTTAGATAATTAGAGTTGAAAAATTGTAGAAAATTTTTCACAATTAAACACACCGTGAACTTTTTATTGTGTTCCAATTAGATTTTTTAAAAACTTTTTATATTGTTACATCGTGTAAATGCAATAAATTATTTTTGAGTGAAACTGCCTTGTTGTAGTAAAACTATTTATTGTAGATATTCACTTTGTTAATTAATATTTTACACTCTTTTTTTCTTAACTATGTTTTTGTTTCACTGAATATTTTCTTAGTAAGGTTCAAGATGGGTCCTAAGTACGTATTGATAACACATAATAAACGGTGAACATTCATGAGGGAGTATTGTGAAATTATTTATCGTAATATTCACTTTCCTAATTAATATTTTACCCTCTTCACCTATAGATAACATAAGTCATATTGTAACATATTTTTTTTACTAATTAATAAAAAAAAAATCATCTCCTCTTCTTTACTATTGCTCTTATGCTTCTTTATTATCTTATAACACTTCTAACTTTATAATTTATTTGAGCTGGTAGTTGATGTCAGGATCTATAACCAAAAGATGTTTGTAATGTTACCTAAACATTGTTGAAGTGTCACTCATATATATTTTTATGTTTTCGCCAAAAAATAAAAAGAAAACCTTTATAGTTTATTTCAGTTTGATAAATAAAAAGCTACAGTATTGTTATTTTGATAAAATCATGAAAAGAAACTAGAATAATATCTTGACTTGTTAACAAAGTACAATTAAGTTAAAAAATGAGAGTAATTTATCGTATCAAGATACTAGTGGGTACGATGGCCATGTGATGCTTTCATGATGCTAAAAACATATATGTAGATAGAAAACATGTTATATTCATTTATGTTTGTTTGCTTCTACCATTAACATATAAACATTATTGAACACATATAAGATGGGTGTGTAACTGTTTTCATAATATATAATTAGTGAGAGCATCCATGCATAAAATACTTATACATTTACTTAACTTAGTTCATTCCTTATCAACGACACGTCGACACGGCTCCATTCTGACATGCAAATGAAAGTTCATACTTTAGAGATTCCACGTAGTAATATAAATAGAAGATGTAACTAAGAAAGTAACTATGTACTTGACTATATTTATATCATATGTTACTTATCTAAAATATTTTTGACGTTAAATTCATAGTATAATTGATAACTAACAATTGGTACGATGAGAACAACAATTTGATATTTTTAGTAGGTTGGTTTATAATTTTTCTAAAAAACATTTAAGAAAATATGTTAGCTTTTTTACGAAACACGTGGTTTGAATTTTATTCTGTATAGTAATCTATTTATTTTTTATTGATTTTTCTTAAAAATTAAATGTTTTGATTAGTTGTTTTACATAACATGTCATTTAAATCTTTTTGTATATCAACGAAATTTTTTTGGCGATACAATAACTATTATAAATGCTTACGTGTTAAAAATCTAAGACATCATAGATTTTTTCTAGTGCATTCAGTCTTTCGATTTTTTTTCGTTCCTATTCTCCTTTCTTTAAAAAAGGGGACTTAGCATATCTTGAGTTAGTGCAGAAATGGGATCTCCTATCATATCTTTTTCATATAATGACTAATAATAATATTAATGATGGTGACGATGATTATAATAATGATGACAATATTAATAACTAATGATAATAAAATGTTAAATAAGTATTCATTAGATGAGTGGAACATAATTTTTAAAATATGTAAATACATCACTTTTTAATAATTAAAAAATAATTACTGTAATTTTTTAGATGTTAGGCAAACACCTCCTCTCTCATATACAGGCAAACACCTCCTCTCTCATATACACTTTTTCGTATACACGTAAGAGTGCAATCAAATAATCCATTCTTTTAAACTGTTTATAATCATAAATAAATAAAAACATGATTCATGTTACATCTGACAACATCCGATAGTGATAATGTTTTTATTTACAAAATGATAACTTAAATTTATAATGTCAGACAATTCAATTCGTGGCTGCAAACATATGGGAAAAGAGATTGTGTCTTGTTAAACAATCTCAACTTGCTGTTTAGAAAGTCGAACACACCATCTTCTACTGTAGACTTCAATTCAAAGAAACAATCTCATGTATTTGATTTGATTATCACAGAATCACAATCAAAACCCAGATCATAAATCATGGTGACAGCTTAGTATCCAAAAGATCAATCTTTTTTAACCATCAAGATCCATCCTTTTTGGGATGGGTTTGGTGGTAAATAAAAACCCTACAATCTTGATCAATGATGGCAACAGTTCAGATAAGAAATCAAATCCTAAACTAACTTTATTACCTCTAATTGCCTTAATATTTTATGAAGTTTCTGGTGGTCCATTTGGTGTTGAAGATTCAGTCAAAGCAGGAGGTGGTGCCTTATTCTCTTTATTAGGATTTTTAATTTTTCCTATATTTTGGAGCATTCCAGAAGCACTAGTTACAGCTGAATTAGCCACAAGTTTCCCTGAAAATGGTGGTTATGTTATTTGGATTTCATCAGCTTTTGGCCCATTTTGGGGATTCCAAGAAGGATTTTGGAAATGGTTTAGTGGTGTTATGGATAATGCACTTTACCCTGTTTTATTTCTTGATTACCTAAAGCATTCAATTTCAATATTTGATGACTTATATGCTAGAATTCCAGTTCTTTTAGGAATTACTATTTTGTTAACTTACTTGAACTATAGAGGTCTTCATATTGTTGGGACCTCTGCTGTACTACTTGCTGGTTTCTCTTTATTCCCATTTGTGGTAATGGGTATCCTTTCGATCCCGAAAATTAGGCCTAAAAGGTGGGTATCAATAGATTTCAAGAAAGTGCAATGGAGGGGTTACTTTAATAGTATGTTTTGGAACTTAAACTATTGGGATAAGGCTAGTACACTTGCTGGTGAGGTTCAAGATCCTAGTAGGACGTTTCCGAAAGCTCTTTATGGTGCGGTTATACTTGTGGTTTGTTCATATTTGATTCCACTTCTGGCGGGAACAGGGTCGTTGGACTCAGATTCTAGTGAATGGAGTGATGGATATTTTGCTGAAGTTGGGATGTTGATTGGAGGTTCTTGGCTTAAATGGTGGATTCAAGCTGCTTCTGCAATGTCGAATTTAGGGTTGTTTGAAGCTGAAATGAGTAGTGATGCTTTTCAACTTCTTGGTATGAGTGAGATGGGAATGCTTCCTTCTGTATTTGCTTCAAGGTATCCAGCAAATCATTAATAATTAGTGCGGTTCTTTACAGAGTTTTGGCATGATATATATAATGTGATATCAATAGCTTAAGTGGAAACATCATTCAATTGTTGGAAGTTTGAATCCTTATAGCTTATCTAAAATCTTATAGAATATTAAAGTTCAAATTTCTAACCTTTACAGTTTAACGTTCAATCTTATAGAATATTTACTTAAAATGTACTTCAAGATTCCCTGTTTGTGGCACTGAAATCGTGTAATCCTGAATGATAATCCTATTTGAAGTGCTGATGTTGTGACCTGTCATGGCTCTATGTACACCACTCATTTTGTTGGTACAGTTTTCTTTACAATATGTATAGTGAAAATTGCTAACATTTTCCCTTCTAGAAACTTTTCAAGTTAAGGTTACTTATATGTGCTTCAAATATTTAGAAAATTAATCAGAACTTAACTATATATCAAGTCAAACTTTCAAGAGTTCATGAAAAAGAAGGGTATGAGCTATGTGTGGGTATGCTACTATATATGCATATACACTGCTTCTGTTTTATGCCAAAAGATGTTGAGTTTAAGAGTCCATTTTATACCATAAAGATGTTGAATTTGAGGTCCCCAACTCCCAAGTCCGTTTATACCAAAAACACGTCGTATTTGAGGTCCCCAAGTCCTTTTGTACTAAAAAGATGTTGAATTTGAGGTCCCATATCTTTTAGATTTGTGTTCTGCTTATTATCTGCAATTGCAAAACCTCACAGGTCAAAGTTCGGGACACCCACAATCAGCATATTATGCTCAGCAACTGGTGTTATCTTCTTGTCATGGATGAGTTTTCAAGAAATCTTGGAGTTTCTCAATTTTCTTTATGCAATTGGAATGCTTTTCGAATTTGCAGCTTTTATAAAACTTAGATTAGAGAAGCCAGATCTTCACAGACCTTATAAAGTTCCTCTCAAAACATTTGGTGCAACGATGCTGTGTGTACCTCCTGCTTTTTTGCTTGTACTGGTTATGTGTTTGGCATCCGCAAGAACCATTCTAGTAACTAGTGCAGTTCTTGTTCTCGGGTTCATTTTGTACCCGGCTATCATTCACGCAAAGAATAAAAAGTGGGCTAACTTTATTTCTGATGATGATTTAAGTTCAAGTAACCGCGATGTTGAAGATCGTGAAAACCTGACACTTCATGTAGGTGATGAAGCTGAGGTCAGCCTGCTGGCAGACTCGTCGTCTTCTAAGATTGAGAAAGTGTCGGAAAGATTACCCGAAGGAGGATCAAAATTGGTGTGAGATTCTTGGACATACTGTGTTCTACATTCAGTAATGTATTTAAAAATATATCATATGATGTACCAATGATTGTATTCATTATTTGTAGATGTTAGAACTATTTCATGTCTGTTGTAAACTGCGATTTTATTCAGTATTGATTATGAGTATCAAAGTGAAGTGTTTCAAAGAGTGTACGAGTCTGATATTACTTGGTAAAAGAAAATATTGAAGTGAGAATGTTGAGATAAGACTATTGATGCCTGATATACTTGTACAATTAAGTTGACCAATGGAATCATGCTATGAAGCTTGATGTATTGGAACACATACCTTGCATATTACATCTTAAACCCTTTGAGTTATTTTAGTAGCATAACTAAACCCCTGTTTTATAGCTTCTTTACGCTTCATTGGTCTATATTTTTTCTTTGCAATTTTACTGTTTGATCTTCATTTTTTCCCATTTGAAGCAATGCTATGATTTTGAAGATTACTTTAAATCCAAGTTTGTTTCAAAAGACCCTCACACTCTGGTACGATATAAGATTCGTTATGAAGTAAACTAATAAAGTACTAAATATCGTTGTTAAATTTATTTACGATTAATCTTCGATGGATTAAACTAACGAAGAAACAAATGTAGTTCTTAGCTCCCAAAAATTTATCTCTTTCGTATGACAATTATCATTGCTTTATACAATATATTTTCTTCAAGTTTTGATTCACCTATTTTATAATTTCACACATTAGCCTCAAAATTGGGTATTTTATACTTTATACACGTTGTAATTGATTTACATAAATGATAATGATCATTGAGAATTTAAAGATCACTTCTTTTATTAGTTTCATTCCAAAAGACTTAATATATTTCTAAACTTAATCATACTCATTCTTACAAATATCAATGTAATTAATGCATTTTGAAACATATTATTATTATATTTAGTTTACAAGAGAACTAATGATAGATAATTTTACTATCTATGATTAATATATAGTTATTTTCTATACAATAAACCCTCCTTTAATTAAAATACAATTTTTAGTTCTACAATTTTAACATTTTCACTGTTAGTTTCTTCTTTCTCATTGTTGTTAACTAACTCATAGCTCATAATCTCAACCTTTTACTCGTGACTCGACTGGTGAGAGATATACATTTTACAAAACACACACACACATATAAGGTCCGAATTAGATAGAATAAATTTTTAACATAAATAACCTGAAATAACCTATAAATAGTATGTGCATCAAGAAATATTATAACTTGGAGTTGTGCATCAACGGGCATCACAAAATCGAAAATTATATAATTATCTTTTTCATCCATTAGAGATTTTTGAGTATCATTGAGTTTTTCATCCGATTAGCTCACTATCGAACAATTCAGATTTTATTCTTTATATTTTATCTTAAGGTTTTTTTCACAAGAACCGACCTCTATATATATATATGTGGGGATCAAGAGGGAAGCAACAAAATTAGGGAAGGAGTGAAGCAAATCTCAACCCTTGATTTCATCATAAATGAATGTTGTTAACATCATATGTGATAATGTTACTCAAAATTTAACATTCATCACAAATAAATTTTAAAAGTATTTTTTTATGAAAAAATTAAGCGCTAAGATTTGTTTACCCCCTTCCCCAAGATTTGAAGCTTCCCTATGGATCATTCCCCTATATATATATATATATACAAGTGTAAGAACAAAATAGTGGAATACTTAAATACTTTTACTAAAATATTACAATCTCGCTAGTTATGAGATATAGATTACAATTCATCCTGAAATACGCACCAAAAATATCCAAAATGACGTTTATAATATCCAAAATGGTATAACTAGCGATCAAGTAATAAACAAAATGTCAAAAGATTTGAGAGACAAAGAAAACTAATCTTCAGCATCAAAGTGCCCATCATATTACCGTCAAAATTAAAGTACAGAACACTGTTATCACTCCACTTTATCAGTAACATGATTCTCCAAAAACACTGTAAATCAGGGTTCACCACTCTTACTCTAATGTTGATGATATTAGAGATATATTCCAAACACACACATATATACTTCACTTTTCTCTCTGTTTATACGCTATTACACACATGTATACATAAACAACAAAAACACAAATAATGTACTAACCTTCCCTCTTGAATCGGTTCCCTGTGGAATCAAGTTTTTGATCTACAAATTGAAGAACCGGAGCCAACAAAATAACCAGCAAGAGGTTTTTCTATTTTGAGAAATGAACCGATACATTTTATTGTTAAAAGTTGAAATCAAAGTCCTAATTATTTTTCGGGGGGGGGGGGGGGGGGGGGATTTTTCAAAGTAGATGATAGAAATGTTTGTACTCCATCCCCTTTTACTAATTATTGTTTTAAATTGATATTAAGTGTTGATTGATGAAAAGACTGTGGATTTTACACAAGATAATATTCTCACCTAAAATCCCAGCCTCGCGCGCGTCTGCGAGACGGGTCGGCTTGGTCCGAGTCATCAAATAACTCGCGAGTCACCTTCCAAGTCATGTTCTCCTTCGAGTCACTCTTTGAGCTCACTACTTTTTAGTAGCTTTTGACTTGACTTGTATGAGTCGACTCGCGACGCGACTGGTACAAGTTTGACAACTACTTTCTTTCTACGTAATTATGTGTTGTTTGCTATACGTAACACTTTTTTTGTCTTAATACATTAAACTTTCAAAGTATTATTTGCAACATCCAGTAAAGTTCAGGGTTAATTTTTACAACTCACCAAAAGATGGTCAAACCGGGTTATTTCCTGTTCTTGAAGAAGTTGTAAACCATTGACACCATAAATTTCGGGCAAAAAAGGGTTTTCTAAAATTCCCAAATCAAAATTCTAGGGTTTCAATTTCTGCTTCAAAATTTAACACTCGATCGAACCAAAAACGAAAATTCAATAACCGATTCAAAATTAATCGTCAAACAATCGCTGAACAGCAATTCAATTTCCAAAATCAAGGACTGCGATTCAGGTCAATTCTTTCTCAATTCATTCTATTTTTGTTACTGATTTATTAAACTAAAGATGTTAACTTTAGATCGGAATCAGTTACATAGTATTTTTGTATTTGTGTTCGCATTGAAAAAAATATAAGCTTTTTGTATTTTTGTAAGTTTGATGTTCACATTAGTATTGATATTGATCAATTTGGTATACAGTTGAAATTTTTATAGTCGAATAACTTTAGTTACTTAAATTATTTAGATATAATTCGTGTATGTAGTTTCTTAACATTTTGGGTGAGGTGTAATTATTGTGAATGTAGCTGGACATGTTACTTCAAATATGCATTTAGATTCTATTAATGGTAAGATATACAGGTATTGTTATATATAAAAAGAATTTGTATATGCAATTTAAAACTTTGGTAATGCTATTATATAGTTGCGACCAGTTAGTATATGATTACAAAAGTGATAGTGATAGTTTCATGATACATGTTTCTATTATTCTATATAGATTCCGATAAAAAGAAAATTATTGTACTGTAACACTTTATTTTGGGATGTGATTTCAGGTATTTTAGAAGAAATGGGTCCGAATCAGCAGTATACAAGAATCAATACATTAGAGCTGAAAAGTATTTTATATCAGAAGGTTGGACAGCAGAGAGCTGAAAAGTATTTCAATTTGCTTAACAAACTATTCAGTCTTCAGCTCAGCAAGAGCAACTTTGACAAGTTATGCATTCGAACTATTGGGAGGGAAAATCTCCCCCTTCACAATCGGTTAATTTCTTCAATTGTGAAAAACGCTGCTCTAGCTAAAGTTCCACCACCAACGGTAAAAAAATTAGCGAATTCTCTCAATGTGAAAGTTGGAAGGCCTTCCCAGAAAAACAGTCTTCAGTCACTTTATGGAGATGCATTTCCTTTATCACCTCGAAAAAGCCGGTCTCCACGGGAACGCAAATTCAAGGACCGTCCTAGCCCTCTTCGGCCAAACGGGTCTAAAGTGCACCAGGAGGTCCATCAAAGTCCAACTGAGCTTCACTCTCTTGGTAGCAGACCGCCTGTTGAAGTTTTATCTGTGGAAGATGGAGAAGAAGTGGTTTCAGGGAGTCCAGGCACTCAAAGCAGAAGCCCGGTTACAGCTCCTTTAGGTATTTCTTTGAAAACGTGCCACCCTCGAAAAACATTATATCATACTTCTGTATATGGTTCAGATGGTTTACGGGCCCAGCCTCAGACTTGCGAAAGCAGTTGTGAATTACCAGATAGTAGATATATGAGGGGTCGCTTGAAAGACAAATTGGAAGGTGAGGGGCTAAGTATCTCAGAGGATTGTGCTAACTTGTTAAATGTTGGTTTGGATGCTTACTTGAAGAGATTGATGGAACCGTGCATAGGGCTAGCTCGGTCTAGAATCCCACGGTCCATACCTGGTTTTAATGGAAGCTTATCTGGGTTGTATCGGCAAAGGCCAAGGATGTCGCACGTGTCGGTTTTGGATTTTAGTGTTGCAATGGAGTATGATCCTTGTAAACTTGGAGGTGATTGGTCAACACAGTTTGAGAAGTTATGCTTTAGTACTCTTACAGAATAAGATTAGTTTCATAAGGTTGGGGGATGATTACTCATTTATTGTCTCTTGCCATTCTTGTAGGTGTTTCCATCATTATTATGGAAATATGTTTTTTTTTTCCTTTTATATTTGTCTCTGTTTTATGGGGACTTTCAAGTCTCAATGGTTTATGAGTCCGAGTGGTATAGCAATACGAGGATATGCCTCAAAGATTGGGTATATTCTCATGCATTTATTCAAGTTCTTGATTTTGTATCCATTATTATCTCGTTCGGGTTCCTGATTGATTTTCATTCATTTATGTTGGAGTAATCCAATGTTACCAATAGACGTGGAAAAAACCCACCATTGGGTCAAATCGGTTACATTCCGAGTTTGCGAGTTGCATTGATGTGAAACTGTTATTATCTTTATATATAGTTTTAGTATAAATACTCTGAAGCAAAATCTTTTACACGTTTGGCTTGTTAGTAATATAACATAACCTGAATTAACTGTAACAAGTGAATGAGTCAGAAACAAAAACATCTATTTACCAAGTTTACAAATAAGGAAAGTAAAGCTTTAAAGCAGTAAGGGGTTATAATTCAACTAATTAAATGGTAAACATGATACAGAAAAAGTAGTGTATGTGCAAACAATGGTATAATTTTGGCCGGTAAGTTGACTTAAACTGTATGCTTCTGTGACAAGGGAAACGTGCTAATGGCTGCATCCCTGCTTGCATGATACTTGGTTCTTTTGTCGGATAGGCACTTGTGCTTCAACTACTCTGACAACGGTTCTGGTGTTTGGTTAGTTGGTGCTTGCTTTTGCTAAGTTCGCCATGTATGTAATGTAAATTGTCCATACATACGAAAATGAGTTGCTCACTAGCGGCTGCATTAATCAAAACCAACATGGAAAGTCAGAGTTAGCACAAAAAATCTATAATTTATCAAGATGACAAAAAAAAAAGGCTGCATTAATCAAAACCAACATGGAAAGTCAGAGTTAGCACAAAAAATCTATGATTTATCAAGATGACAAAAAAAAAAAAAAAAAAAAAAAAAACATGCTGTTATACTTCAGCTGTGAAAACTACAACACAAAGTCTCCTAGTTGAAGATAAGTTTGTTACAAAGATTTGTTAGCTAAAAGGTCACTACATATGAATCAATGATTACTAGCGTAATACCCGCGCTATGCAGCGGAATACAACTTTTTATTATATAGCGTGACTCAGCAAAAATCGTATATTATGTTTGTTCTTTAGGGATTATCTATAATGGTGACTCAATGACGGTAGTTTACTTGTATGTAGAATTAAGGATTTGGGATACGGTGGTGAGTCTTATGAATATGATAAAGTTAATATTAAATAAAAATTACATAAGTTATACTTGGAAATGTTGAGTCTTACTTTTAAGAGTTTCTATATATAAAACACCAAAATGCTTTATATATTAGTATAGAAGTATAGATATAGAAGTATAGATAGATATAGAAGTATAGAATTATAGATACTGATTCAGATCCAAAAGTATCAAAGGACGTATTTCTTATACGAAAATATGTATCATGTCAAACCTTGTAATTTCATGAATTATGAGACTCTACAGAGTAAATTACTTGGGATCTAATAAAGAGCACAAAGTATAGGTCTTACCTGTAAATGAACGGGAACAAATCTGAATGTAATAAAATCACACAACGGCCAGTAAATGACATTATTGATCATTGTTGGCAACATGTCTCGTTTCAATCTTGCCACAATTTCGTGACTTTTTTCACCTGAAAGATTCAACAACAGTGACATACCTTCTTAGCATGCAAATTAGATCCACATATCAACATTCAATTTTTCATTGACAACCGCAATCCTCAACACTAAATGAAAATACACCACCATGAAGCCAATAATGACTAGTATATCAAAAGGAAACTCTGTAAAATTTAATAATGGCATAAAAGTAATACCTTGTAGGGCTGCATTGACGGAGAAAAATGCAGCAGTCATAAGAGGTCCAAACAGAGCCTGCCCCATGAACATCTTTTTAAAGGTAGCAATAATGTCCTGCTTAGGGAGTAGTCTTGACACAAAGTTAAACCAGAAATGTAGTGATGGACCTGCTATTATCATTCCGTATCCAGCCATACGACAAGTCCGAATCAGATCATAAGCCTCTGAAGATGACCGTACCATTGTCTGAAGAATTAATTATCAACAAGATGAATAGGTTTCAAGCAATACAATATTTCTCGGAGTAATGTTCAATTTAACACGTGAAACTTGTGACATTGAATTGCACAAATAACAAATATTGATCATGACAAGGTAGAGATGAATCAGTACAGCAACAGCTTTAACAATATCACGATTTTGAGGAAACTAGGTGTACCTTTAAGACTACAATATGATTTTGGTTCTGGAAAAAACCAGATCGCTCATATATTCTCGGATGGAATCAACTTCAAAATTATCATAAAACTAATTGTGTCTGATACTAGATCGAGTTCTTAAAGATGGACAAACCTTGTAATCGATAAAAAATAATGGTACTTTCTTATTGCAATTGACAAAAAATGGAGTTATTAAGTAACATAACATACTGATTATTACACATATCGATCTTAGCATGTTAAAAGCTACTCGTATTAAATTTCTCCTGTAGAACAGACATAAAGAACCGCATAAGGCATCTAAATCTAGAGAAAGCCAAAGAGAGAATACTAAAGATAAAAAGTAAAACATCAGTGTTTGCAATATTAATGAAGTCTTCTTTACTACACATCAAACAATTTTTGCTATATTAATGAACTTCTACTACAAATACGTAATCTTTTCGTGTTCAAAGAACTATAATATCTGTCAAGTATCCAAATTTTCCGAGCCCTAATTTCTAATCATCAACCTCAAAATTGCACAAATGCTAAACAAAAATAATCAAAAATATATTTGCAATTAAAACAAAAACAGACATTATTACTGTATTCGTTAATAAAAAGTACCTGAGATGTGAAATCAGCAGCAGTATAGATAAGAGCTGACGTGATACTTTTAGTAAGAATAGGTTTAGCTTTAATCATTCCTAAATACCAGCCAACAAAACCACTATTTGTAATTGAAGCCGATATGTTTTTATTACTATTAGTACAAAAGGTTCGTTTGGGGACATGAAATCGGGAGTAAAATGCTTTTGAAAGATGTAATTGTTGTTGTTGATGGATGTTGATTCTTTGAATCAGAAGGGTACTTGAATCTGAAACTGAATGTTTCATCATTAATATGGTGTTGAATGCTTTGTTGCTGTTTTTGAGCACGCTCGTATTCATTTTGTATCATGTAAATGAACAATGCAAATGTGTTTGTGAGGGTTTCAGGGGGGAATGAAATTTGGGGGGGAAGAAGAGTTGGGTTTTTTATGGTTTCCGGTAAAGAAGGAGAGAACGGCGTTTGTTTCGCTGGCGTGTTAGTTTGTGATATTTGGGTCTTACTCGCGCGTGTATAACATGAATCTAATTTGAGAAAGACAAATTAAATTCGATTTTCGACAACTTTGGATGTATAAATAATTGGTGGTTTGTTTTCTTATAAAGAGCTTCGCAATGAATCAATAAGTGAAACTAGGTTGATCTAACTTATAATGAGTTTATAAATCAGAAAGTGAAGGTTGTGTAGTGATTTCTTGTGATTTGTTTTAGATCTATTTCTTTTCGCATACTGGGGTGTAACTTCTAAAATTTGCAATTGTGTATGATAGTTTAAGCAATGCCAAACTTATAACACAATCAATTATTTCAATGAGAATTTACAGATAGAAGGAGATACCCTTAAGAAGAAGGAGATACCGTTATCCTGTTCTACTCGTTCTTTTCAGTTTCGTTCTCCTTAAATTTAATCCTTGATATTCAAGTTCCAAAAGTTTATTTCTATCAACAAATAAATTTTAGATTTTCCTTGTAAAAATAATTAAAGTTTAATCAGTTTAATCAATAGAAGGAATTCAAGGTTTATTTTATCAATCATAAAAGGAAACAGAAAAGATATATAAAATCAAACTTTTGTTTACCCATGTTAAAAACGTCATCAATGTTTTTCTAATATTTTAATATTATGTTACATTTTGGTTTATGAAATTTAACTTATAATCTTTTAGTGTATGAAATGATATTTGTTAAAGGTACAAATCAATATCATCTTTCAATTTTATAATTTTAAATAATGTATAAAAAATATAAAAAAAAAAAAAAAAAAGATAAAAATAAAAATAAACTTTTTTTCAAAAAAAATAGATTAAAGAGGACTCAAATTTAAAAACTCTCCTAACACCTATTTATATCATTAACCTTAAACACCACACCAACACTAAAATATATCTAGATTTTAAAATACAATATAACATTACATTTCACTAAAAGATTAAAGCACTATTCACTCTTTTTCAAATTGTTAATATAAGAAAGATAAAGGCACTATTCACTTTTTTCATATCTAACACTACATTTTAGTGAAAAAAAAAAAAAAACCACTATTCACTCTGTTTTAAATTATTAATAATAAATTATATAATGTAGATAAATAATAATGAGCGTGGATTTACTTTTATAATGATGCGAGTGGAATGAAAGAAAGCATAATGTTTGACTTCAACCATCTTGTAATTGGAACATCACATAAAATTCAAGGGTAGGCAAGTCAAAAATGATATTGCCACGTACAAGAAAAAACACCTAACACGTTGCCATTTACGATTTGTTTTGTAATTTATTATGTTCAAGAGAAGACCGGAAATTCCCATTATAACCCCCAACTGAAACACCACTGCATGGGATGTTACAGGTGGCAAAGCTTTCTTCTGGGTTTGGTTCATTTACTTTTTTTATCTGCATTATTCACCAATAACTTCATGTTTGATATTTGACAAACAAAAGACTTAACTATTTTAGTTTGATCATTTGATTGTTTTATACTATGATATAACTGTGGTAGTTCCATTTTCGTAATATGTTACCTATTATACACCTTTCATTTTGTTTCTGTTAATCCCTTCTTTTCTTTATTATTTTTTTATCATGATAATTTTTGTGAGAAAGAATATTCGACAGCAAAACAATTAAATTCACAATTTATTAAACGAAACAATAATGTGTCCTTCATGAATAATTGTTATTTTATAGTTACTTTCTTTAGCTGTACTATATATTAGAAAACTGAGGGCGTAAAAAGGGTGAATAATTTAAATGATTGAATATCTTTTTACAAATCATATATAGAAATAAGTTTTCAAAGACAGTATATCAACTCTTAATTGTTTGGGTTGCATAAAATTCTTATCGAGAATATTCAAGTTTATAACAATCAAAACTTATGTCCTTATGTTTCTATGTGTCTAATTTCACGTTTACATACTTTAAATATAGTCCATATAAGTTTCTAGAATTATGATTTGGTCGCTAAAATCTTGTCAGTAATCTGACTAAATCTGATCCAGTCGTTGAAACCTAGTCGATGGTCTAACCAATCTAGTTGCTGATCTGACATAATCACTTATCTGACCAATCTGGTCGTTGATTCAGCGAGTACAACAACATCAGTGAGCAGTTGAGCACATAAGTATCAACTAGCGTATTTTAGCAACGAATCAAATTTGTGCAAGCGTTTCAACAATGTTTTAGCACGCGTTTAAGCAACTTAGTCTAGATTGACTTCCGCAATTATTAGGAACCTAAAAAATAGTGACTTAGTAAGACGTGCACTCTGCATCACCTAAACCGTGTTCACTAAACCCACTGTTAGACTAAGATACAAAATACTTTATTAAACTATTCTTAGGTTAAACATTTTTAAAAATCTCTAATATATCTTTGGTTTAACTATACTGTATGTGTCATTTTACAGTTTGTTTACGAGTACCTCGCCAACTAACAAGTCATCAATTTGAGCATTAGGAAACCCAAAACTAACACATCTCACATCTTCAAAAGATTAATGAGATTTCTAAAAAGCAAAAGGAAAAGAGAAAAAGCTCAAAAGGGCCATAATTCACGTGCTAAACTCTTGTTGGAGACATATGGTCTATAGATAGATTATATTTCTTTGGCCCTTTTAGTCTACATTATAATGGGCCGCACGTGGTAAACTTTTGTACCGATTTACTACCTGAATGGCTGAATGGTCGCGTGCTTTGTAAATGAGAAAAAAAAATCCGTTAAAATATTAATTAAAAATACACACTATTAAATGAATATGTAATTATTATATTTTTTTAATCAATTAAATATAATTTGTATCACTTGCATACTTTTTTTTAATCAATTCTTATATAATAAAGACACTAATTTTAAGATAACGCAAAATAAAAATTTTAATATTTTAAGTAGGACGAAAAGAATAATAACTTGAGATTCAAATAACAATCGTTCAATACTTCAATTGTTCATATATACTTAACAAAAATACATGTTGAAACCTTTATCTACTTTAAACAATATAATGATAAATATATCAAAATGTTAATAAAAGTCTTCTACCCATTAGCTACTACGTCTATTTATCAAATTTAACTTTAAAGGTCATCGTTTTTATAATTATATCGAATACATTTCAAAGTTTCAACCCATATTTACTTTATTTGGTTAACTAATTCGTCAATCTGAGTATATTCGATAAAACTAATTATAAGTTATATATCGAGTATGTTTGATAAAATTACTTATAAGCTACAACTATAAATTATAATTGTTAGCTGTAGTTTTTATTATCAACTGTCAATTTTCAGTTTACTTATATATTAACATTTAACATAGTAATTATAATCGTAAATTGATATTGTGAAATGACACAAAAACACGTGCATAAAAAATGACATTATTTAAAGTTTATCATATACAAATTATTAATATTCCCTAATCTATTTTTGAATCGACGTATTTTAGTTCTTGCAGTTGTAGATATTATTGTACATGGCATATTTGGACATGTGCAAGTGTCCATTTGTTTTTGTTGTATCTTTAAAGAAAAAAGAAAAAGTAGTTCTGAGTGTTGTACAATTTATTATATTATATTATTGTAGAAGTTGTCACACATATCGTAAAAAGTTGTTATATATTGATTATTTAATTTAATTTAATTTAAAGAAAAAAGTACAAGTCCTATAAAATGTGAACCGAAGCATGAAGGTAAAGTACGGAGTACAACGTCGGAGGGCATTTGTGTTATTTTGGGGTATAAATTTTTAAACGCTGCATAGAGACGCTTTTGATTTTGAAGCTTTTCAATAAAATAAAAGTTTAGATCATTCTTAACAAGGGACGTATCGGTACCATGTTATTTGTGTCACTTCAGTGCCATCTCATTACTTTTCAAACCGACACACATGTGCCAACTGTGAGTGTGTCACTTTAATTTTTGGGTACTACATTTACAAATATACCTTTATTTACATACACTAAACAAACACTAAAAAAAAAAAAAAAAAAAAAAAAAAAAACAAAACCAATACACTCTCTCTCTCTTGCAAATCGACGCAACCAACCGACGCGTCAATGTCAACGGTGTCGATCGACCGACGCATGTCGATTCTCGCACCAAATTAACCGTTGTATGAGGCCTTAAAGCTTTTTCTTTGAAACGGAGCTTTTAAGTTACGAAGAGTTTATTTTTTCAAAATTAAAAACTAAAAACTGCTCGCCAAACAGAATCTTCATTAGTATGTTAGATTTACTTTTATAAGGACTATACTAGAATTGTAACTGATAAAAGGATAAAAAGTGTAAATGAACAATTGCTTCAGGGACGATTTATGTAAATAACTATTTTAACCAGAATAATAATTTTGATGACGACAGGCTTTAATATAAGTCCAATATCCTATGAGAAGGCACCATTGAAGTGATTCTTCTCACTGATCTGCTAGGTGCTAAACTTGTTGCAGATCCGTGATCTGCAAATTACGATCTACTTCTCAGAATCTGAATATCAGGTTCGTTAAACTAATTCAATCTTGTAGCTAAAAACTTGTATTCGGTACGAATCTGTTATCTTTAGTTCTTTCAATTGTATACAAAATCAACTGTGTGTGTGTGTTTCGTGTAACTATTGATGATTATATTCTTCATCAGATCTCAATTATCTGATTTTTTGAATGTGTTTATATTTTGATCATTTGGTAACACTTTTATGGCTTAGGAATACAGAGATGGATTGAATTTAGAGAAAATGATTGGTTTAGGAACTATTCAAATGAATCCAATTGCGTTCACTTGAAATAGATAGGATTTTAAGTTAACAAAATACGATTCATTTAAGAATTATTATTTTAATTTAAATCAGTTTCAGTAATTATATTCACACATCTACATATATTTGCTATGAAAGGTTTATCCAATTTCTATTTATATTTCGAATTGCTTATTGTAAAGTGTTTTTCTTTATAAAACAATCAGATAAGAGGTTTTAAACGAGTGTTTGAAATGCTAGTATGCTATAAAGAATAACCAGATAAGCGCGGAAATAAGCAATCTCAAACACCCAAATATTTTTTCAAAGTTTGCATTTTCTTTCTTGCATATTATTAATATATGGTTTTTTATAAAACTTAAAGCTTTTGGCTTGAAGAATATTACTCGGATGGATAATTAGTTTTTGCTTGTAACAATATCAGTAGATAACTTACAGATTCTGAAGTTTATGCACAAATATGGCATTTTTTTGCAGATAATTCAATATGGCTTTGGTTACAACTGCTGAGGTTTGTGATGCAAACCCTCAACTTATCGTAAGTGGTGAGCTTCGTGCACTGCAGCCTGTTTTCCAGATATACGGTAGACGCCAAGCATTCTCTGGTCCAGTTGTCACCCTTAAAGTGTTTGAAGACAACGTTTTGGTGCGTGAATTTCTAGAGGAAAAAGGTAATGGGCGGGTCCTGGTGGTTGATGGTGGTGGAAGCTTACGATGCGCCATACTGGGTGGCAATCCTGTAGTGCAAGCTCAGAACAACGGTTGGGCAGGAATTGTGGTCAATGGGTGTGTAAGAGATGTTGATGAAATCAACAGTTGTGATATCGGGGTTCGGGCACTGGCTTCTCACCCGGTTAAAGCTAATAAGAAAGGAATTGGGGAGAAATATGTTCCTGTTGCATTTGCTGGGACTAGAATCTTGGATGGGGACTACTTGTATGCGGATACAGATGGGATTCTGATCTCCAAAACGGAGCTATCTGTTTGAGAACCGTTGTTCTTTAACTAGGTAAGGTGTGATAATTAATTGTATTTGGTCAACTGTTTCATGTGACATGCCGATATTTGTGTACCAAATTCTTGACTTTTGAGAATACTTAAAGAGTATGGTAATATGTTGTCTGTCCTAAATCACCTTCAACTTGTGAGGTTTGGTCTAACTAACTGACTATCTTTAGCTTGAGGTGAATATTTTGATTCATTTACTTATGAATGAATTGATTTGGATAATGTTATATCTTTAACAGATCAAACAGGTAATATCAAAACTATTATATAGCTTAAAAGAAATGAATTAAACTGGTCAGACCTCCTAAATCATTATTAAGTAGCTTTGTTGATTTTGGACAAGAAGTATTCAGTTTGACCCGTAACGAAATACTTGTTCTCATCTGTTACCTAACCCACTCGACCGACCCATTTTCCCACCTCTATCTTGACCCATTGTTATGGGTCCAAAATGCCTACTAAGAAGATGGGTTTAGTATATGGCACCCTTGATCTAATTACCCTTTTCAGACCAAAAAATTGTATCCGTGGTATATTGATAACTTAATATCCTGTCTTGGCTCTATCTTGTTATGATATTGCGTAATTGTTATTTATCAGCACGCCTACAACAAATCAGTTACAGTCTTGTATTTCATATCGATAAAAGAATGCTATACCTAGGTTTGAAGTATATGAATCAATATTGTTGACTAAAGATAACAGGAACCAAATCAATCAAATCTCAGGAGAAAACTTGACGCGCTAAAGATAACAAGAAGAGCACCAAAATAGCAAACGCCAATCGAATTCCATCAAGAGAGAACCCAAAATTTGCAATTATATATGGCATTTACCCTTTGTATGCTGTAAAACATACTATGATGTATGTTCTGCTATTTCATTTTATGTAACAAACATGGAGGTTTCAATAATTCTAAGATAAACACCCATGATTGATAAGAAATTAAGAACACGACATTTTCAAACAAGGAAACTAATATAGATGAGAAAATGGAAAATGAAAAGTAGAAAGTGGGTCCAAGTCAACAAATGGAAACAAAAAGAGCAGAAGTTCTAGAGAAGTCAAGTTAGTCAACTCATATTTATGACTGGTCTATAGTCCACCAGTTGATTATTTGAAGATAAACAATAATTTACTTTTGAGTCTTGTGAAATAAATGTTTACTAGTTTGATGATATACAAAAGTCAAAGCAATTAAAGTAACAATGGAACAAGAGTGAGCTACCATATAATAGTAATAAAAGAAAGACATAACCCATTAATATAAAGTTTTACTACTTTGTTTGCAAATGTCGCAGTAAATTGAGTAGGGTACCTAAAAGGCTGAATTCTCTTCTTACTATCTTATTTGATCTGTTGAGATCATGAAATTTCATCATAAGTACTTTCGAAAGGGATAAAATTATATGGTTTTTGGCAAAACGTTCATAATTAATAACGTTGACGTTGATGATTTACAAGCTTAGCTCTGAGTACAATATTTATAAGTGCAATATCGTGAAATGCGTTAGGAAATGTTTCTCTATATTAAGAAACATGAGTATTTTACCAAAAGTAATTTTATCCGCTTTATTTTAAAGATAAGTCTTGAACTAAATAAAATGATAAAAGTAAATTAAAATATTAAATTATGTATTTTAAATAAGATTTAAAATAAAGTCTTAGTGCGATATATATTTGAGTAACCTTTTTTAGTGTTAATATATTGTCAAAAACTTCTACTTTTACATTATAATAATAGCACAATTTATAACGCTAAAATAGTATAACGTTGGAGATGTTGCACTATTAAAAAAGTTTACAAGTTTCATTCAACCAAATTACAGATGAACAAGAAAATGTAATCAAATCACCAAAAACACCTTATTTTTGAATGATCACATACATAATCAAATGATGTTCCTTCTTACTAAAACGTCACATATATGAAATACAAGGTTGCCAATCACATTTTAATCTACATTAACTAAGATGAAGCTACAATTCACACTTAGATTTAGCTAAAATACATAATAACTCTTCTGGATATCAGAAATAAAATAAAACATTCTAAAATATATTAGTTCTATATTATTAGCTTTTTAGTCTTGAATCTACCAAATCAATAGCTTACATTAATTTAACTTTTTTTTAATTTCAATTATTTAGATAAAATGCAAAGGGATATTTCGATAATTTTAAATGTCATCAATATCATCATTCCCAAGCTTATTTCACTCATTTCTTCCTTCTTTCAAAAATCAAATACACAAATTAACTCTCCACAACTGCTCTTTTTCCCTAATTTCTTTTAGTCATCAACAATCTTCAAGATTATATCAATAATCCGCACACTTTACTATATTTTTCATCGCAAATATGTTTTGCTGACTTTTTTTTACTCGATTTCGTACCTCATTCTTACTTTTTAGCTCGGTTTTTACTCGAATCACTTTATGGATCTAGCTAGTTCAATTAATGGTATTGTCGTTACTTCCATTCCTCTCGAATCTAAATGATTGAAAATACTTGTAATAACTCTGTTTTTGCCCTAATTTGTGTTCGAATTTTAATTTTAAATATTTATTACTATTTCTAGTTTATTACACTCGGTCAGTCACAACATTTTTCCATTGGAGAGTGTATATCTGAAGGTCTGAATGCAGTAGTGTAAACCCTGAATTTGCACACTAAACATATAGAAATTGAGGCTCTATCAATTGCACAACTGCCTCAAAACTCCCACCAGTATCAATACTTCCCTCGGTTACCGAACTCGTTGTAACTTAGTTTCTTGATTATATGTTACCAATTTAATGTAGTTTTGTTGTTATTTTGACTTATATTTCGTATGTTATCGTTGTTATATTTTTCAGACAAAGAATGAGGTGTAAATAGTAGAAATATTGTTGTTGTTAGAACACCCACAATGCAAGGTTGAATGAGTTTTTTTGATGACTTGGCAAAAGTCTAATAGCATTGTGAGTATGCCATGTCAACCAAAGTGCAATGAGAGTTCTTTTACGTACACACTCTCATTAGACTATGACACATGCTCCTATTGGTAGTGCATTGGACTTTGACCAATGAGATTATAGTCTAATGAGTTTTATAAAGTTTAATAGATTGTGGGTGTATCATATAAAAATATAAGATGTTACATGGCAGTGACTTGGCAATGCATTGAACTCTCAAAAGTCCAATGCATTGTAGATGCTCTTAGTTATTCTCTCAAAGGTACTTTACATTTTCACGTGTTGTTACTTTTGTCTCATGTGTATTTTTTGTTAAATCATTTGTGGTCATATGATTTATATGTATGTTATGTTATTATCATATGTTGATTAAGAGTTATTTATAGGTAACATTGTTAATTCATATGTTCCTTTTGTTTATTAGCTAGAATTTACACGATTGTTCCTTTTTAGATAATGATATTTTGGGGAAGAACGTATTCTGAATTTGGATATGCTGTAATGTTTTTATATTTTATGTTTTTGTTATAGTGATTTATAAAATGACAAAAATGCCCCTTTATACTAAAATAAGATGGTGCAATTTGATTGGTTCTTGCACTCTCTAGATGTTTAGTAGTTTTAAAAATCTCACCTCTTAGAGGGGTGCCAATGGTTTTGTCCTTGCAGTGTCTCTCATCCATCTTTCATGTCCACCGTTGACACCGATCCGTCTTTGCATGTCCTTCTTCCTCTGTTTTCTTCATGATGAAAAAGGTTGAAGACTAAATAATGCGGGCCCAACTTTTTTTGTTTTGTTTATGTGTGTATAGTAAAATTATCATTGGTAAATGGTAGGTTCAGTCTTTCTGAAGACCGGTCATCTGTTTGCAGTGTTTTAGTCTTTGGTCAGTCTTGTTGAGGAATTGCTAACGTAGCGTTGAGTTGGCACGAAAGACTAAAGAAAAATCAATCATCGGATGAGAATGGTCTTAGTCAATGTATACATGCATTTGAAGTAATTTATCCCTTTAACTTCACAAACAAGTTACATTACGTTTAAAACAATGTATCTTTGGAAGATCTAGAAAAAGATATAGGGAAAGGTTCAAATACGAATGGTTATTATGGTAGAAATAAACACTTTTATTTTTAATTCTAAAACTAATTAAACTTTTTGATAAAAAATTATATCAAAATTATTAGAATCTTACACTATTTTTTAATATTAAATAAAAAGTTTTAAAAAGATATGTGATACATATTATCAAAATTTCTAGTGTGTATCATAGTTAAAAGTTATAAAAATTGTGATATACAAATTTAAATTGTATATCATATATATATATTTTTTTTAAAAATCAATCTTATATTATTAAAAATAAAATTATAATAAGTTTTAATATTATTTTTTTACAAAAAAATATCTATATATATTAAAGTTAAAAATAAAGATATCAACTTTTATCATTATCACCCTAAGTAAGTAAATTACAATGACCTACCTCTAAATATATAATAGTAACATTAAGGTAACATAATTTCGCTAAACGATTATAAAGCAAAATAATTATATTAATATTAATCCCATAATACAATAAATATAAAATAATAATAAAAAAATGTAATATAATATAATTCGCCGCCGTCTCCGTCGTCGTCGTCGGTTTCCTCTCACGCGGCGTTTCCCGACTTTTTCTCCGGTCCTTTCCTTCCTTCTCACCACCGCCTCTATAAAACTCTTTCGAAAACCTCCTCATAATCCTTCATTTATTAATTTATTAATTAATTAACCTATTCTCCATTGATCTCTCTTTTATTTTAAATTGTATGATACATACACGGAAAAATGTTACGGAAGTTTGTGAATCCGTTTGATAAATGTTTAGAACGACGAAACGGTGATGAATTATTATGGCATGCAGATCTAAAACCTCATGCTTCAGGTGATTTCTCAATCGCTGTAGTTCAAGCGAATTCCAGCCTCGAAGATCAAAGTCAGGTCTTTACGTCACCTTCTGCCACGTATATCGGCGTTTACGACGGTCATGGAGGTCCTGAAGCTTCTCGTTTCGTTAATCGTCATCTTTTCACGTTAATTGACAGTAAGTTCGTTTAATATAACGTTTAATTGATCGATACGTATCATATGAGCGAATGTTGTCTGTTTTTCGTTCAAACTGTTAATCAGATGAAGTGATTATATGATATGAGTATCTGCTTAATTGTTGAATTTTGTAAATGATATTAAATTCATGCGTAGTTTATATAATTATGTAGAATATGAAACAGAGGCGGTTGCGTAACAATTTATTGATTAAATGAGGCGATTTCGTAATGATTAGTTATAGAATATATTCAGACATTTAGGCTTGTGTAAAAATAAGCATAGAGGAAGGAAGATGACTCACAATTATGTTAATAAAGTGAAGCGATTTTGTAATGCTTAACTACTGAATTTGATGAGACTTGTATGTGTATTTATATATATTTCATCTTTTGTAGAATATGCAACGGAGGAAGGAGGTATATCTACAAATGTTATAAAGAAGGCGTTTAATGCGACAGAAGAGGGATTCCTTCAAGTAGTGAAACACTCTATGCAAATTAGACCACATATTGCCAAAGTGGGATCATGTTGTCTTGTTGGCGTTATTTCAAATGATGACTTATTTGTTGCAAACCTTGGGGACTCAAGAGTTGTCCTTGGTCGGAAAGTTATAGGAAACGGGAAAACAAGAGTGGTTGCAGAGCGTTTGTCAAGAGATCATAATGTCTCTATAGATGATGAGAGAAAGGAAGTTGTAGCACAACATCCTGGTGATTCACATATTGTGGTTTACTGTCACGGTGTTTGGAGAATCAAGGGTATAATTCAGGTACAAAATTGTTTTCGATTGTCTTTATTATCAACATATGGTATAATGATTATACGAATGACGAATCATATTAGAATCAAGTGTTTAGACTTGATGCATGTTCATTCATTCCGTTTACAAGATTGGCAGCTTGTTAGGAGTATAATATAGGTGCATAAATTATGTTACTGGTGCATATGAGAATAAATTATGTTCTTTTAGAAGAAAGCATGACACATTTCGCCATCTTCTAAAAGGGGTTATACTTCACACTTCCAGGAGATACATGTTTCACTCTGGACCACCCTCTTATGGTGCACACGAGGCTATATGAAGATCTTAACTTTCAACGTGTCGTGGCTCCAGAGATGATATGTTCTTCTACCTTTTCCTCTTGTTTATCGATATGGCTTACATGAATATCTATGCTTTTCATTTTTGCTTAGTTTTTGTGTAGTGCAACACACTGAGTGTAAATATGCTTGTAAGTTCGAACCTTTTTCACCATTTCATTCACTTTACACTAATGTGTGGTATGCCGGACACTTTTTACTTTTCAGGTTTCAAGATCTATAGGTGACTTCTATCTGAAGAAACCAGAATTCAACAGGGATCCATACTTGATGCAATATGGAAACCATGTTCCTATAAAAAGACCAGTTTTGACTGCAGAACCTTCCATTATCTCTAGAAAGCTTAGGCCTCAAGACTTGTTTCTGATATTTGCTTCAGATGGGCTCTGGGAGCACCTGAGTGATGATGAGGCAGTAAATATCGTACGCAAACATCCAAAACAGGTTAGCTAGCTTCTGAATACTACATACGTGTTTAAAGAATATAGACGTCTGGTTTTAGAAAGACATGAACAGTTAAGTTAAATATGTAAACATCATATCTTGAATAAGAGGACCAATAAAATGAAAATTTGAATTTGACTAAATGTATAGGATCAACGACCTTGTCACCTAAAATTTGTAGCATTAAAGGAATACCAGATGTGATCCAAGCGGTTGGTTTAGTGGACAAAAGCTTCTAAGACTTGTATGTTTGGTTCATATGGGTTATGGTGAAGCGCTTTGCGTGATCCCTTTGAGTAGTTGAGCCAAAAGTTAGACCACAAAAATAAAGTAAGAGTGAAAGGAATACTAAAAGCATTGCAGTATGATAAAATTGGTGACCCTGTTTTTTGCACTTAGATTAGTTCAAGAAAATTGTGGACGATTATTGAAAAGCTAGTTTATAATACAGGGAATAGCTAAAAGATTATTGGGAGCTGCTCTTGACAAGGCTTTAAAGAAGAGGGAATTGAGATACAAAGACATTAAGAAAATTGAAAAGGGTACAAGACGTCGTTTTCATGATGATATTACAGTCATAGTAATCTATCTTGATCAACAAAAAGGGTCGGCCAATGATTCCAAGCTGGGTTGCACAACTGCCCCTGTCGATATTTTCTTGTATAAGGAAGATAAACACCCTGTTACACATGATCAGAAACAGAACGATATTTCAATTCATTAAACGGTCAAAGAGTGGTTGGTGTTAATAAACTTTGTTTTATTTTGAAATTGTTTCTTAACTCAGAAACATCATATTGAGTGGTTCATTTTTTAATCATGGATTTTTGGTACAAAATTTGTTAAGTACAAAAAATATTCTTTTGGTATGAATAACAAAGATTCAGAGGTACTATTTGGCCCTTATATTCTTTCCACCATGTTTTGTCTATCAATTGTTTGAGCATGAGACGTACTTCTACTTCTTATACATTTAGGACATACCAATATGATTAGGTGATTAACTTATACATGGCTACTTATCAGAATAACTAGATTCGATACAAACCTCTCCTGTTTTCTTTTGTTTTTTTATTTTTATTTCCTTAGATGAATGATAAATGGTTTTCTATTTGTATTTATGTAATTCAACTGTTCAAATAAAGTGAATTAACTTTGAATCCACTTTATTCGGGTAATCTGACCGAATTATAATTTGGATGGTTTGATTTAGGCTTACCATATTTTGGTCTGGGTGTTGGGTGAATAAGAGGTTAACCCTAATAACCTGAAACTCGTGCAATTGTATATCCCTAATTATATTTAAAAGTTTCAGCCTCGGCTATTGTTTTCTGTTACCCAATATACAATGGCTAGCCACATAGGGTGGTTACTATGTGTCAATATTTTCCTTTTAAGGAACATACAAAAATGGATGTGTATGATGTTTGTGGCTGTTAAGTTTCTTTCAAGTCTGAATTTTAAGAGCTGTGATAATGGTTGTAGCCCCCAATTAATGGTATATAGGTAGGCAAAATAATTAAGCCAAACTAAATTAATTCGTTGTATATACAATGGCGACCCACATAGGGTGCCCCCACCCAGGAGTACTACTAAAATTGAAGATGAATTTATATATGAATGCCCTGTGAAAGGATTTTAGCCCACTCATTAGTTGAACTGGCATTGTACCTGTATAATGCGGTAGGATAGTTGTGGCGGTAGTGATGGTGCCATGGTGGTGGTGGTCTAAAACACTGATAAGAACATTAGAGTGTTTTGTAAGTGTTTGCATCTATTGTAAGAGAGAAAAATAAGGCGCTTTTATAGTATCAGTAAGAGTTTTAATAGGCTGGACAACTTTTAAGGTGTAACCAAATTCATTATAAACTTTTTCTAGAAACATTAAATTGTTAAAGCCATGGATGACAACAAGTAGTTAGGTTTTGACTATTTTGAGGATGCAATTGAAAACAGTACAATTGTACAAAGGACTATAGTTGCACTGTAATCTAAAGTCTAGTATAAATATAGCGTTACAGGATCGCATCACATTTGAGCACAAAAATGGAGATAGAAAACAAAGCTCGTGAAACCCTCAAGACCAACTCCATCAAACCATCGTAACCATAACATCTCTTTCTTCAATGAGCAAATGCCTGACATCAACACGTAAGCGTCTTACTCTTTACTACTCCACATCACAAAATGCACAAAATCATAAACTTGCCAACATATTTAATCATTTGGAGATATATACTATCGAAAACATTGACAGATTTTTACCCATTGGCTAGGAGATATATATGTCATACTTCTTTGATCGATTGGAGTGATCTAGGTGCTCTATATGTCCAAGCCAAAGCAAATTTCCAACTATCGGAATTCTAGGCCTAAAGTGGGAGTTTAAATCTAGAATGCTAGACGATTTACTCCCCTGTGACTTTGGTGAGGCTGGAGAAGTTGATGATCCGACATTATCTGTTAAGTCACAACTTTTGAGTGCGGTGGTTTTGCAATTGGTATGTGTTTCTCGCATAAGTTTGCAAATATGTCGACTATGTGCACTTTCATTAATAATTGGGCTATTAGAAGCCAAGGTGCAGACAATGAGCTAGAATTAAGTAAATATTCGCCTAATTTTAGTGTATCCGATCGCTTCCCAAAAGGAGGTCAAGTTGATCTTAGCCCAAGAGCTCCAAGGTCAAGCATTGGGATGAACATACGGACGCAAATGTTTACATTTAAAGGGAACACAATATCGAAAATAAGAGAAAAACTCTAATTTAAGAAAAATAAGAAGCATAGTCCCCTCAGAGGTACAAATTATTGTGGCACTTTTATGGAAGGCCTTAGTAAACATAGGTAAAAAGTAGACATAGGTAAAACAAACAAGCAACAATAAAAAATGTTCATTCTTTCACAAACAGTAAACTTGAGGGGGAGAGTAGTACCTAAGTTACCCGACAACTAATGCGGGACTTTTAAGTTGAGGCTCGCGAAGGAGACAACACCGATCTTGAAGGTTTCATAGATCTTTTGCATGACTCGATCAAAAAAATAGATGATGATTATGAGGTTTTATCTAAGCCCTTATTAGAGTTGGGAGAAATGCAAATCACTAATGATTTTTAACTTCTATGTGTTCTCTTGGTGCAAATTCTCATTCTACGAAGCTGATTTTAGTTGGGGTAAACCGATTCGGAGAAGTACCGGAAAACTTCCTTAAACAAATGGTGTGATTATGATGGACGATCAAGAAGGTGATGGAATAGAAGCATGGGTTTGTACAGATGAGGAACATATGTTAAAATATGATATGTGCTCATTTGTCATGTTAGATGGAAGAAAAAATATATAGTATCTAACTATCTAATGTTATTTCTAAAACTACAATGTTCAGAAGAAAACCTTTGACTAGTCAATTGTCATATTGAGTTGACAGAATGTGAAAAAGAACGATATTAAATGGTTTGATTCGGTCAATTCTATATTATATACTCCGTGTAGTTTAGTTGGTAATAGATAGGTATCACAAATAATACAAGGTTAAAGATTTGAACCTTAATACTCTTATATTCACAATCAGTGAATAAATCAGTTATATCCTCACATTATAGATAAACATTTTATTGTGGGTTGATTTAAGTTGTTTTATCAACCTCTTATTAAAAGATGATTTGAATTAAGATTAGGACTCTATGAAAGCGCAACTAACATTTATTAAGTTTTAAAGTTTGAAAGTAATATTATTCTGACTTTTAGTTCTATAAAATGCGGGAAATATCGTTAATTACCAAAAATTACTTACGCAAAAAGGTGAGGCGGGGTCTTAATAGTCATGTATTTCGAGATTCAAAATTAACTAACACCGAGTCGTGCAAGAATTTGAGTATTTTAAATAAATGTGTATATATTTTGATATATAATATAAAATATTTTTTGGCTCCGATTTTAAATAACATGAATGAATTAGATATATATAACAACTCTGTTTTAATATATAAAAATAACATATTGATCCGTGAACACCTTCTTTGTTTAATAATGTTTTCTTAGTTTAGTAAAAATGGGTATATTAATCAATTATGATTGAGAGTTACATACAATTATACAAACATTAACACACATATATATATATAATAACTGATGATATACGTATAAACACAGTTTTTGAATGAACACTCATACTCTACGCCACCTTTAATGAAAACCTGGCCCACCTTACTCTACCCGTCACCACAACCTCTTGCCTTTGAAGCCAAAAAAATAAAATAAATAAATAAATAAATAAAAATCTAATTTTATTTTTTATTTTTATTAATTTTTAAAGTAAAGATGTAATGTAATTGTAAGAAAGATAACATGTATCAATCAATGTGTTTTCGTTCTGTATAATCAAATTGAATGAAATACTTATTAAATCCAGATCGATTTTAATTAATTAAATATCTTTTTAATATTGGACGAAGACGGTTTTGTGTTGGAAGATTGGTGTCTTTATTTAAAATGAGTTTTTGCTTAGATGAATAAATATTTAAAGTGTGTGGGCCAATGAAATGATAGGTTGAAATGATTTTGATAAATATATAGTATAGCATAAAAAGGAAATGATTTATGTCATATTTTTAAAGCAATGAAAAATGTTGCTTTAGATGCAAAACTCCCCTAATGCCTTCTTTTTAATGCCAATGATGTCAACCAATGCAACCAATTAAATTTGGTTTTTGCTTTAATGAAACTTTACTTGATCTTAAAAATTAAAGGATGCAACTCGAAGTTTGTTTATATATATTTATATATATATATATATATATTATTTGAATACAAAAAGAATGAAACTTTAGAAGAGAAATAAAATAAATGTATACTTAAAAAAAGTATGATTCAGTAAAAAAAAATAATATGATTTTAAAAAATACATTATGTAATTCAACAAATACTGATCTATGATTCAAATAGTTATTATTAGTAAACACTTTTTTCGAATCAAAAGGGTTAATTTACTGAATCAAAGGGTTAAAAATAAATTTTCTTTATTTTCTCCTTCAATTTTCATTGAATTACACTTTTATAATATAAATGTATAATTTTATTTTTCTAAAGAAAAATTCAGAAAACTTTGAATAATGTTTCAATACATTATAAGAATGTACTATCTGAGCTAATTAAGAAAGTTCCATTTAATTTTCTCATAATAACCTGCTCATTAAAATATTAACTCTCATTGTTAATATGTCAAGGCATTACATAAAATGTAACAACTAACGTACCATAAAACTTTCATCATTCAAGGTGTGGATTATTTACATTTTAGTAATATAAAGGTTTTTGCAAGATCATGGGTGGAGTTTGTTGGTCGGATGGATTAATAATTGTCGTTTAATGAAGGGTTAATATTGGTATTAAAATTATCAAAATTTACATATTTTATTGTTTTATATATTTATATGTTAGAAGTTCTAGCTATTGTATGTATAAATTATAAAAAAATATTTGATGTATATATTAAAAATTTTTATTGTATTTATCAAACTTTATATTATGTATGTTGGCAATTCACATAATTGAATATATTAAATGTTTTTATACTTTCATATATACAACAGAACTTATAAAGTATAAATACATACGATAACGAGTATATAAAATTTAATACATTACTATATCATTATCCCATTAATTAATATTGTGACTACATACATCATTTTGTGTTACATGCTACATTCATCCACTCTAGATATCAACATATAAATTTATCATACACCACAATAATTTAGATTTTAGACAGAAACAATGTGACAAAGTTTGAGTCATGGATACATTTGTTAACAGGTAACCAATCATCAAACAACAGCTGGTTTTAAACCCCACCAACACATGCGACTCATAAAAGCAGTTTTTATGTCGTGATTAGCTTCGATGATTATTGAATAAATCTTATTATTGTTACTTTTGTAAAATATATAGATCAAACACAAAACTCTAAACCACTGCCTTTTATTTTATTCTCTCTGTCATCTTTCATCATCATCATCATGAATGTTTGTCGGTTAAATTTTAAAGATACGCTTATACTCAAGCATCCATTTAAACTTCCTTCTAAAATATCAATCAATTTAGGGTTTTAAAATAAGATAAAATACAATATAATTGGATAAAATGATATCATAATAACATATTGTTTTGCATCCATTAAACTTCCTTCTAAAATAATAATTTAATATTTTAAAAAAGAAAATAAAATATAATCGGATAAAATGATATTTATAATAACATATTGTTTTGCTCCATTAAAACTTTCTTTTAAGAAATTTAGCTTTTTTAAAAGAAAAAAAAAGGATATTAAATAATAACATGACTTAATGATGCCAACTTCCTAGATTTATACCTTCTTTAATTTTAGGTACCAGTTTGGTCAAACGTCGTCGAGAATTTAGTTCATGTGTGGTCTTTGATAGCAATATTGTAGACGCTATTTTATTTCAAAACTTTATCCCCACTAACTTATAAACAATTAATAGTATCTTTAATTATTTTTTTTCGCTTAATCATTTTTTATATTTTTTTACATTTATCTCTAACTTTATTTCCATCCATTATTTATTTTTTTAAAATCAAAATGCATTAACCTAATATCTAAATTGAACGCATATATATAGTTGAAGTTAAATAAAAAAAAAATTAAGGAATTAATATAAACTACTAAGATTGCGTTTGGTTCGCGGAATTATTTTGAAGTAATTTTAATTCATCAAAGAAAAGGAAATTTCAATTCCTTTAGTGGAAAGAATTTGTTGGAAATTAGCTTTATAAATTATTCAACCAAACAAATTAAAGAAAATTGAATCTAAGTTCCAATTCCATCAAATTACATTCAATTCCGTGAACCAAATGCAACCTAAATCTTACCATTGTACTATAAGCATATTACTCAAAAATAAAAATGTCTAAAATTGTGGAAGTTTAAGAAATTAGTAAGAAAGACAAATATAAATCTTAGAATATTCAACAAACTGTTACCAAAAAACTTATAATTAAAATGTTTATCTTTTCATGACTAATGATATGCATACTTTAAATAAGCTAAAAGATATATTTGTACTTAATCTTATGGGGAGAAGTAAAGGGGTTATATACATTAAGGTTGTTAAGATAGAAATTTTAATTTTAAAATTTTACGATTTTAATTAACATAAACGATTCAATTTTACATATGATTTGCTTAGGATTTTAAATCTTGATCATAAAATGTTAAAATCTTAATCCGTTATCATAAATTAATGAATTAAAAAGATATAACTATGTTAATTTTATCTAATAAAGTTCTAATAGAATAATTATGTAATTACTAATAAAAGTAAAACTAATAAATTTTCTTAAACAAAGATGTCATACCGCTTAAATTTTATAACTCTAAAACAAATATAGTCATTCAAATTTTTATGAATGATATTGACCTAATATTATAGTGTTTAAACTATTTTTTTTTTATATTATTTTGTCATGCATTTGATAATTTATATGTGTTATAACATACATATATGAGAGATTATAGTATTCAAGTAGAATTTTAAGATTCCGATTCGATCATACAATCTTGATTTTGAAAAGACAAAAACGATCATAAATAATATCTCAACCTTAACAACCCTGATATAAATGTCATCAATCTTTAAAATGTAAAAACTAATTAATGAAAATTTTCTAATCCAAAAAAAATAATGTGATTAATAAAAAAATATATGCATGTAATGTATGTGTTTTTAATAAGATTATAATACTTTTAAAATGTTACATGATCTATGAGGATCATAAAAATTCAGCATTAGAAATTACCTCTCGCAATGCGAGGGACATGTAGTACCTCATTATTATCAATTCACGATCTATAACAAAATAACACATCATGTTGCTTATTAATATATATTTTTCTCAAACAAAAAGTCATTTTTGAATAGCGATATATATATATATATATATTTATAGAAATAAAAATAATATACGTCTAATTCAATGATTTACGTAATACATATTTTTCAATTTTTTACAATTATTTTGAAATGCAGTTCAATCTCATTGTTAAATTATATTTTTATATCTATATGTTACTTTTATCATATCTTTATCAACAAATTGTTTGATATGTACTTTTCTCATCTCAACAAACTGCTGTTGTAACCTACAATATCAATAGCCCCACCACACCAGCAACCAGATCAATATAAATACTACCACCCTCTCACTCTTATCAACACTTCCACTTCTCAAAACACAACCATACGCGGCGCGGTGCACGTTAACACTTCACACTCCTTGACGTATACTCACCCACCCAACCACCATGGATCGCAAAACCGCCGTCCTCACGGCATTCATCTGCATTATCCTCTCCACCGTCGGCGGTCAATCCCCTTCTGCTGCCCCCACCGCCACCCCTACTCCACCCACTACCACCACTCCACCACCCACCACAGCATCTCCACCACAAGTCGCAACCACTCCACCACCTGTCGCAACCACACCACCACCTGTCGCAACCACACCACCACCAGTCGCTACTCCAGTTGCATCACCACCAGTAGTAGCAGCTACCCCACCTCCCGTCGCAACACCACCACCCGTCGCATCACCACCACCAGCCACCCCACCTCCAGTGGCAACACCACCACCAGCTCCACTTGCTTCTCCCCCTGCTCCAGTTCCGGTTGCATCTCCGGCTCCCATTGTTACTCCGGTAGCTGCACCTGCTCCTTTAACTTTAAGCCCACCCGCACCTCCCACCGGAGCTCCTTCTCCGTCCCTCGGAACCGATCTATCTCCAGCACCGTCAGCTACTGACGTGGTAAGTACATTTACATATGTACACGTTCTAGATCTGAACTATACTACTGTACTATTCAATGTTAGTTAACTCGTAAAGTAACAGGATATGTTTGCTAAGCTATACACTTAATTGCTAACTTGCACCTGAAATGCACATTTAATTGCTAACTTGCGCTTTTGTCCATCAGATCTGAACCTTTTTATCTGAAATTGTATACCATTATATATATCCACGTAAAACAAATACTTCAATTAAAGAGTTGGTAAAGTTTGGTACACAAACAAAAGGTAGACTTTATTTTCAAATCAGGAAGTATAGATTTGGAAATGGCGCACAATAGCAATATTGCTAATGTGAGCTATGTATTTATGTTTTTGGTGTCTCGTGTTTCGGGAATTTGTCGTTGGGGTAAGTGATCACGTGTTTCGTCTTGTTTTTTAGCCATCCTACAGAGGGTTCCTTATCTTTACTATATATCCGACAGATTTTTCATCGCGGAAAATAACTATATTGTTTTTAGATAATTATTAATATTTTAATTAGCATCTCAATTATGCTTTTTACTAATATTTATATTTATAAATTAAATTTTACTCTAACTCTATTATTATTTTTTATATATATATAATATATAAATATAAAAACACACAATAAACTTTTGGAATATACACGTACTTTCAAAATATATACATTCATTCAATCTCTTATCACTCCATTATTGCTATCATCACCACCCCCTACCACATGAACCTTGCATGAGTATTATGCTAATCACCGATAAATTGACTTGGGTGCTTTTTAGTTGAATTATAGAAGTTATAACAAAACAAATCTTTGGGAATTACTACAAAATCAGGCTTTAAAAAATTACTAATAACTAAATTAAGTAATTATTTGATGTTAAATGTAGTAAATGGATCTCTTCAATACTTTTAAGGTGTCAATCAATCTGTTTGACCATCCAACATGTCATATGTGCAAGATAGATTCATAAATAGGGCTTTATAAAATCACCTTCAACTCATTTTCTTCTTGACATTCATCGAAATCAAAAAGATCTAATTGGCATACCAAACTAGAAGTTATATCTTAAAATGGCAAGAAAAGACCAAGAAACACATATTGCAATGCAATGTTAGAGGAATAGAGCCCTTTCCGATTTTGATCGCTTTTTTGCATGTTTATGAACCGGATAGTTTTAATGATCTTATTTGTGACCTATATATTACAGAGCGGTGGAGCAAAGATGGGATCTATGGCTGGGAGCATTGTTTTTGGATGTGCTCTTGTTTACTCGCTACTCTAGAGATGTACTTTTTATACGCTTTCGAGTTGGGTTCTATATAGTCATGGGGAGTTGAGTCGCTGATTGAGAAGTTTGGCATTGTATTTGTAGTAGCTATTTACATTCTTTTTGGGGGATGCAGTTTCTTGTAATTTTGATTTTGACATTGTTGACATTACTACTATCACTATTGCTACTATTATATTGTATCCATTTATGCTACTTTTTGCAAATCATTTCTCTTGGTAACTGTCTTTTTAAAAAAAGCAATTGTTGCATCACACAATATGACAGATATTGGTAACGTAACTTAATCATATGGTTGTGAGGTGGGCTTGGCACGGGCCTGAATACCAGTTTTTCTTATTCGATGCCACCTCATTACGAAATCCTCAAGTCGACGCTTACTATCTTGGAGCTATTCGAATCTGAAGAAACATGTTTTATTCATTTGGATGAATCCAAAACTTATGGTGAAAGCAATAAGAAAAACAAGCTTATCGTGACTCTTTTATAGTTTTATATCTTAGATTGATCATGTTAGGTGGTATTCTGTGATTTTGAAATTTTTAATTTTAACACTGATCCGTTCAAAGATTTAACAAACACGACGATCTTAAATGAATGTAATAAAATTAGGAGTAATGAGTAGATGAAAGACTAATAATTTTTGAAGGAATACTATTTTTCTCTAGAAATTTCTGTTTGTTTTATTTGTTACAATGACTTTTGTTTTCTCTAGGCTACCTCCTACTCTCTTTCATTCGCTCTATTTATATTTATAACGAGAAATAAAATGGAAGGATCTCTCCATGTTAATACGTGGGCACCATGGCTTAAAATGAAATCATGATTTCATGGGTTCATTCATGCATGAATGAATTAAGGAGTATGCCACCACTCACCCACATTCACATAAAAATCATAACTTCACGTCTCCTTTTTTTACGATGGAAATGGTCCAAACTTTTAACCGTTTTCCATTTTGACTTTTTCTTTGTTTCTTTGTTTTAATGTGTCAAGATCGTCACGGATCACATTGCCTCTTATAGAATTGTTAACGAACGCCTTCCAAATGAATGAATCTTGACGAAAGAGGAATCGACTTACATTAAACATTGATGGTGTATCATGCCATTTGGACTCGGCCCGTACATGATCAAGCTCATATCCTTCCATCTTGGGCCAATTTCCATCTCCTTGACATATAGGGAAAAAAAGTAAGTTGGAAGGAAAACAAGCAACGCATATCCATCACTACACCATTTCCTCCTAGCATCCATCTACACAACCGACCTTACCAAAACAACATCTTTGATGTGTTTGGTAACCGGTGATTGATTTATCTCTTAGTATCGGGTTTGTACATATATTAAAGTGTAAAGAATCGATCACACCCATAATCATGCACTCAAGCTGGACTAAAACGCCTTTTCCAGGTGTGTGACAATGATATCACGTGGACTCAAAGACGTTTATGGATTGCAAAATTGGGAAAGATACATGGAGTAAAAGAAGGAACATGGATTTAAGTAGCTCCAGCAGACTTAAACTTATGATATCACAAGTGAAAACAAGCTCTAGAAGTTTAACCATAAAGTTGGTAGTTTGGAGTTGTAACTTGTAAACCCCTTCACTTGAGTATTCATTGTAATGATCTGCAGTTGCCTTTTTCGTCTACCATCTGGCTTGTAGGCTCGTGTTAATTATGATTTATATGGTAAAACAATCATTATAATTTTGCAAACATACTTGATACATATGAGAGCAAAAAAATGGGAAAGTAGTGTTAACAGGTCATCACAAGTTAACTGACCCGTTCAACTCGATCACTATAGAAACAGTCATTTTGATATGTTATTCAGCGTGTCTTGCTTGTCCATCTGACCATTTCAAATAAACATACATACCCACATCAGTAAATATGAAACCACAAACTTTAGAACCCCTAAACCTCGTGTGCAACCTTAGCATAAACTTACACTTTACATCCAACTGATCATTCCATATGCAACACTCACCTACCCTTTATTCATTTCTTTTGCCACCCTTCCTTTCCCCTATAAAACACTCTTTCTCCTTCACTCTGCAACAGCTAAGAACTATCACTCCACTTCTATATTTACATATCACTCCCTTGTACTCTCTGTGAACTAGCAAAAACCACCCTTCACCAACTTATCCATAGCTTTTTAGTCATTTTGTTTAGTTTCAATTTTAATCTCAAGGCCGAAAATCCTAAAACCAAATGAAGAAAATTTTCATGCTTGGAGTTCTCCTTTCCCTTCTCCTTGCCACTTCTTTCTTTCAACCTTCCTTGGCCAATATGCAAGGTATCCCTACATGTTAAATATTATCTTTTTCTCTAGGTGTTAATTAAGTTGTATTATTAACCATATATCAAAAACTATTGTTTATGTTCTTATAAAAACCGATTAACACACATTTTATATTGCTACTATACATTGATTGTCTATGTTCTTATAATACATACTGATTTATGTTTGGAAAAGTGTTCTGTAAAGCCAAATGCAAGGGAAGGTGCTTGAAATCAGCGTTTCCAGACAAGTGCGTGAAGTATTGTGAGATATGTTGCGAAGACTGCAAGTGTGTGCCCACGGCGAATATGTACGGAAACAAGCATGAATGCCCTTGCTATAAGGACAAGAAAAACAACAAAGGAAAACCCAAATGCCCTTGAAGTTCAATTTTATTGCTACTGAAAGTTGAAACAACGAGGCAACATCAAAAGCCCTTGAATTTTATTTGCATTTCTTCCTACCGTCACCCTATTATGTAGGTCTTTTAATGTAATGGACTTTAATGTGTCTTTTTAGTTATTAGTGAAATAAATGGACACCATTTTCTAGTTGTCGTCGCTAGGCTATATTTGTAATTACGTAGGGAAATGTATGGTTGATTGCTCAATAAGAAACTACTAATCTAATTAAGTTCCAATGCAATACTACTAATTATCTTACAAAAAAGTCTGAAATTTGTCTATTCTTTCATGTAAATTAAACTTTGGTTGAAGATTCAATCAGATTTCTTCTGTTAATTTAGCCAATAAAAAGATCAAAAGACCAAACAAATTAAACAGATCAGATTCTCAAACTAACAGCTTTCACTCCATCCTTTAACTTTTGGCATCTTGAAAACAATATAAAACAATCAATAAGTAACGCATGCACAAAACAGAGCACTGATAAGGCATTTTCATGGTGGCAAACTAATTCTGTTTCGTCCATTGTAAATTAGAACAAGAAATTGAAACTGACTAAATCAAGTTAAAACAGAGAAAAAAAGATTTAAATCGTTTGTCACATTATCACATGAGCAGTTAATCAAATAAGTTTAACCATTAAGTTCAATAAGTAGCTAGGTGCTCGAATATGATCAAGACCAAATTAAACTAAATGCATATATGATTAATTAAAGATCTAAATATACTAGCACACAAAAATCATATATAACACTAGAACAATATGAGTATCCACCACAAAAATTCAACATGTACCACTAATAATATGTTTTTATACCCATAGTCTTCCCCAATTTCACCAACTGCAACTCGACTAAACAAAAGATAACATACGACAAGACAAAATACGACCTAGATAGTAACTATAATTAGACAATATCTTATAACACGAAGACACGCGATGCGGTTTGGTTCCTTCAACGTTACTCCACAACATAAACAAACAATAAGTGGTGATAATCAGTGGCACAACACACAACTTCTTCATGCATGTAGCAATCCTCGAGGCTTGCTGTTTTTAGCCACTGCTAGAACCCTTTTTCCACGAGGATGTCTATGCAAATATGGGTACGCTTTCTGAATTCTGTTGATCAACATCTCCCTAAGAGTTCCCTACATTATACAAAATATTATGTTAATTACAATATAGGCATATATAAAGTAGTCTTAAAGTAAGATCAGTATGACTTGTATACGATGATCAAACCTTTGCATGCTTAGCGCAGATTGGGCAACATAGTTCCCAAAAGGATTATGAATAACCCCTAAAAACGATGAACTACTGTTTATGATCTCTCTAATGATAGGCGTAGATTGATCCCCTGGAGAGTCCTTCAAATACTTCTCGATAACATTACTTGCATACTTGTTCTGAGCAAGAGTGACGAAATTCCCAGCAAGCTTTTGCAACACACTAGCAGTAACATCTGGCATCTTCATTCCTAGTATGTGTTGCACAACTTAATAAATAAATATAGAACTTAATTTCTAAGCGCCTGTTTGTTTTTCACTTAATAAATAAATATAGAATTTAATTTAGTAGGTCATTTAGGTATTTATATATGTTTCAATGAACAAAACATGCATGAATAATATAAGTCATGAAAACGTGAATTTTCATATTAAGTCATGATTTTTTCAAAAGCAATAACATACTTCAACCGTCTCATATTTGAGGGTTAAATTGATAATTATTAGTTATTCAGTCGATTTATTCTAACACATAAAATAAACACTATTATTTATCTACGACTTATTTATAACAGATATTATATATTCACATATGTTATCAATTCAGAATTTTATCGATAAAAAAATAAAACATGTCCTAAGAGGTAACGATATACAGAGGATTAACTATGAAGATGTTGATAACCACATTACATGTCCCTCTCAAATTTCATCTTAAAAGAGAATTATTTAGTTATCTTAAATAATTTATGTTAGATTCTAATGAGGGTTGATGTATTTGTTATTTATTAATTTAAATTGTTTTTATGCTCAATAAAATAAAAGGTATATATTAAAATATATCTAAGGGTTGATGTACTTGTATGTTATTAAAATGGAATTATCGGTCAACATATAAAAGAAATAAAATAATAACGATACATAAATTACCACTAAGCTTTACAACTTTTTAACGGCCATATTCGTCAATTACAGATTTTGTATCAAACTTTTGTACCAAAAAGGTGACATTATTTTATGGTTATCTAATTTGGGATTAAAAGTTTAGTGCACTGCACAAAAGATACACATAAATAACAAAGACTTAAATACAAAGTCATTCTTAACACTCGAATAAGTTTTAATAGAATATTATTAGACTGTTACTGTATTGCAATAGGAGAGCACCAATAGTTACGAAAGTACGTGTAAGAAAAAAAAAGGAAAAAAAATAAAAATACCTCAATTAATTGATTGGGCCTGGCCCATGTGATTGTATATTTAGGTTTCTACGTACTGACCTTGTGTTTTCGTATTTTTTTTAGAGGGGCGACAATACAGAGATGTAGTGTTTTCAACACATTTAATATGAAAAGCCCAATTGCAACATAATTTCTGAGAGGGGCAACCCCCTCCCCCCGAAGAAGCTCCGCCTCGCCTCTACCTCCTACAAATTCAAACTTGTTCAAAGTTTAATTTTTCAAAAGGATAATGAGTTTGCTTGGTAAGATAAATATATGTTATACTCGTAGATTGTAGTTGTAAGTTAGTTGTAAATTGTAATTGTAAGTTAGTTGTAAATTGTAGTTGTATTTATAAACTGTATTTTGAAGTGTAAAATGATATAAAAAGTTGATAATCGACAACTCTAACCGGCTCACAATTGGCTGCCTATCCATAATATGGGGGGCATACCTGACTCACTCAGCGGTTGTGACCATGGGGGTGCCAGAGCTTGAACCCCTGACCTTCTGTTTATTTGGTGGCAAAGATGCCCCCACCCATTACCAATTGAGCTACGTGCCATTGGCGTAAAATGATATAAAAAGACATGAATATAAAAATAAATAATAAGTAAAACTAAAAATATAAAAATAATATTTTAGTGTAAAAATATTTAAATTAATGACGAATATGATGAATATTTGAATTTACTTCATGGATGGTAGGAATTTTTTATCCATGCATGTATTTCTTTGTAATTATTTAAGTTATTAATAAAATTCTGCTTTCTCTAAAAAATTTTAGTGTAAAAATAAACAATCATAATTCAAATATCAACTCTTAATATCATAATTATATGTATTAAATATTTGATACAAAAATGTTTTTGATTTAATGTATTAGGACATAATATATTTCTATTAGTGGTTATACATATATAACTTTTTATTCATACCGTGGGTAACATGAACATGTTCATTTTTTTAAAAGAGTATTTTTAATATTTTTAGGAACATCAATATTATTAATTTATTAAAAATGAAATGGACAATAACTTCAACTAATAATTTGAATAACTATCAAATTGTGATATTAACAAGGGCAATCATGTAGTTGTATTCATTAAAAGCTCTTTTCATTTCTAAACGCTTGTGGGATTAACTTTTTATTTACAAGCTTTTAAAACAAATTAAAAGCTCAAACCTCTTTTATCCAAATGAAACTTTTATAAATAATAACCTTATTAATTTGAAAACAAAAGGTAAAAGCTCCTAAAATATTTGTGTCAAACATACCCAATAGAAAGAAATACAAAATATATATCCACTTATCTCAATCAAAAGTTTTACGGAGTATAGTATGTGTTTCGATTAGGTAGTTTCAATTTATCACCTTAATAATTAATTAATTTGTACCTTATACTATCTATTGTTAATTTCAAATATTTGACAAACGTAATAAAAAGGAAATCATCATCTAAAACTCAAATTAAAAAATATTATTTACGAATATTGAACAATTCAAATTAAATTTGTGATGTTAGCTTCAATTAATACCAACATATTAAAAAGATAATGTGAAATTACGAAGTAATTTTATTTAAACTTATAGAATATCTTTTAACTATTTAAATGATTTATTTTATAAAAATATGTAATTTTGTATTGCAGAAAAAGAAAAGAAACAAAAGTAAAATTTATTATTTTTTGAATAGTAGAGGTTTCAAATATTAATTTTCAATGGTAAGATGGAAATGTTTTTGGATTGAAAACAAAACTAGAGTAGGAAAAAGGAGAAAGTAAAGAGAGGTAGGGGAGGGGAGGGTGGAGAAAATTGAGAAATTGGGAGGGAAAGGGGAAAATATATCGCGCGCAGTTCAGATGCCATTTCCATAACTTCTTCTTCTTCATCTACCTATTTATCGGCGGTGAGTCTTTTTCGGAAACTCTCACGCACCGACATACTTTCTGTATCTCTAACTTCAAAACAAAACCCTAGATTCTTTCTTACGTATCAATTTGCCTTTTATTCATCTATCGAGATCCGTTTATGTTATTCAACCAGGTAACCTACTCAACTCACTCATCAACTCACATCTGTATCTATGTTTATTCTTGAATGTTATGTTTACATGCTTATTATATTAGCTGGTGATAAATGTTCAATTTTCGGAGCTTGAAATGACTTTCATTTAGCCATTTTTTTTTGTGATGGAATGCGTTATTGAGCCCTAATTATTGGAAAAGCTAAACTCTTTTGAGGCTATGGTGCTTCTTGTTTTTGGAATGTGTTTTTGGTTAGATGAAATTAGGGATTTTGGGTCATTAATTGGGTGGGAAGGTCACAATGCATCTAGTAACAGGTTCATATGAATGTATATCTAAATAATTGCAACTTTTAGGTCTCGTCTGTTGAGTTTTAACTGATACCTGTGTATTTTACTATGCACAGTAGCTTTGTGCGAGACTAGACCAATTAGGTATGCCTAGTCATGCACGTGTTTGTGTTTTTGACGTTGTTCTGTTCTCTGTTTGGTTGGTCCCAATAGCTGGTGATAGATTTTACTCTTTGTGAACCTTGAAGATCAAATTAGCAGGACCATGACATGTTCTCATGTGATGGTTTTTAAGGAAGTGCATTTTTTGAGATATTTTGGGTTTTTGAAGAAGTTAATTCAGGAAAAGACTATTGATTTTTTGAGTGTTCACTTGTAATTACCGTTATAGTAGTAAAATTTGGAGTTATTCAGTCGAATTAAGGCACAATGGGTGAAAATAGTGTGTGTTATATGGCTTGAATTTGAGTATGAGTGCCATCTAGGTGGGGAAGGTCTCTATGCACTTAGGCGACTGGCTGATAATTTTTTGTTGTTGATGGTTTTAGACATTAAATCATACAAGTTAGGATCTGTAATGGTGGAAGTAGCATAGAAGCATGATTGTAAGCCTTCATATTTGTTGTATGTTGATGTCTACACAACATATTTTAGAGCTATTTTGATGTGCCACGTGCCCTAATAAACATACACAAACAACACACATATTCCTAACCATGGGTCTTACATGGTTATATAGCTCTTTCCAAACCAATGCATATATAAGATACTAAAACAGCCTTTTCTTTTTGTTATCGTAGGCTGTAGAGTCCTGTGCTACATAATTAGAGGGAACCGCCTTCCAATTTTTCTATAAAATTTGAGTAATAAAACTTTCATCGAATAAACATCTATTTGTGACCATAAGTGACCATGGATATTTCCGCACAAGAACATTTAGTTCAGTATAACAAAAGCTTAGCCCCTGTGCGAAGTGTGTCAGAATTGATTCAAGAAGCGAAAGCCGAGTGTTCTTGTGAAGGAAAGGATCTTAACAATCATGAGAATATGGAAATTCATAAGAACATTGAATTGATCAATGGAAGTGTGATTGGTGAACCAAAAGATTTTACTGGAATAAATTCAAGCCCTATGAAGTTGGGACATTTACATGAGGATACATCAAAATGTTCAAGTCTTGAGAAATTAGAAGCAACTCAAAAAGATGAAATCATGGAATCAAGTCAACATGGTAAACGGAAGAGAGGGCGACCTAGAAAAGAGAAAATAACTTTCACAGGGAGTCCGAGGGTCTTACGCTCAAGATCACAAGAGAAGCCTAAAAGCCCCGAGTCTATTGAAGCTCCTTCACAAGATGCAGAGAGCAAAGAAAGGAGAGGAAGGAAGATGAAGAAGATACAAAAGGATCAGGATAATGAATTTTCAAAAATTAAAACACATTTAAGATACCTACTGCATCGAATGAGCTATGAGCAAAACTTCATTGAAGCTTATGCTGGTGAGGGGTGGAAAGGGCAGAGGTTTGTTCTTCAACTCTGACATTTCATGCTGTTATCAAATTAAATATTGCATCATTGTGTTCTTTCCTTCAAATAGGAAGTTGTTTTAAAAGATTTTCATGTGTTCAATTCAGTTAGTCGAATGATACTTTTATGTCATTTTTGATTAATAGTTTGTATCTTCTTGTTGGTCTATTATTTTCTGACAAGCAGTGTAGAAAAAATAAGGCCCGAGAAGGAGCTTGAACGTGCCAAGTCAGATATTAATCGTTACAAATTGAAAATAAGAGATCTATTTCAACGGATTGACACATCATGCGAGGAAGGAAGGATTCCAGAATCTTTATACGATTCTGACGGGCTAATTGACAGTGAAGATGTAGGATATATCTTCCACCATAACCTTGTTCTCTGATCTTCTTTTCCTATTTTAATTGTTAGACAGTTATTGATGACGTATAAAATACGCAGGAGATTGCTTATAATTGCTTACAATTCTCTCTTCTTTTGGTAGATATTCTGTGCAAAATGTGGACAGACAGAAGTCAGGCTTGACAATGATATTATTCTTTGTGATGGTTTCTGTGAACGCGGATTCCATCAATTTTGTTTGGTACCACCTTTATTGAAAGAACAAGGTAGCGCCTCATTCTTCCACCTCTATCCCTAATATAATACGAGTAATATTTTCGGAAAAAACTTATGTTTATACATTACATATTAAATAGACAATGTACACGTTTACTATCATTTTGGGTTGAGCATGTCATTTCCGTTTCTAGACTCGAGTAAAGTACCAGTGATCTTAAGATATGAAATGGGTTTAAGAAATGCAAGTGTTTCTTCTTTAATGTTGTCTTTTTGATATGTAGTTCCTCCTGGTGATGAAGGGTGGCTTTGCCCTGCTTGTGACTGTAAGGTTGACTGCTTTGACTTACTTAATGATTCTCAGGGGACTACTCTTTCTATCAAAGATAATTGGGAGGTCGGTTAGTTCATTTGAAAATCTGTTACCCTGTCTCCCTAAAATAGTGCTTTGACATCTTCTAACATATCATTCTTAAGTGCAGAAGGTTTTCCCTGAAACTGTGGCCTCTGGGAATAAGCTGGAAGATAATTCAGGGCTTCTTTCTGATGATTCTGGAGATGATGATTATAATCCTGATGGTCCAGAGGTAGAAGAGGAGATAGATGCAGAGGAAGATGCAGAGGATTCAAGCTCAGATGACTCTGATTTCTCTTCTGCATCTGAGGATTTAGCGGCTGTAGCAAACAATGAACAGTTTTTAGGGCTTCCTTCTGAGGATTCAGATGATGATGATTTCAATCCTAATAAAGCGGATTCAGATGAAGAGGCTACGAAAAGTTCTAGCTCAGATTTTTCATCTGATTTTGATGATCTTGGTGATGTAACCAAGAATGAAGTCTTATCATACGAAGTTCAAGAGCCCTTAATGTATGAAAATAAAGAAGAAATACAAGAGACAAATATGGAAAGTGGTGATTATGGTCCCATAACTGCAAAGAGACATATTGAGAGATTAGACTACAAAAAGCTGCACGATGTGAGTATATATAGTTAAATTTGTTCGACTGCTCACATATTTTAACTGTTCAAGCCACAAGAAAAAAGCATGATATGTTACAATTAGTTAAAAGGTTTGACGGTTGTTATTCTTCTTTCCTTGTTTGGCTTATATTGCTTCTGCTGTCCTCATCTTTTCAGGAAACGTATGGAAATGTTTCATCAGATTCAAGTGATGAAGATTTTACTGATTCTGAAGCTCCGAGGAGACGGAAGATTGCTAAAGCATCAAAGGATATGGAACTTAATAAGAAAGGGAAAGAAAGTGAGTCAAGTCCTGTAAGGATCAGTAAGAAGGTAGATGGTGAGGGCGCTAGTAGTTCTCTAGCACATAAGGGTTCTAGTGATAAAAGTGCATCATCACATAAAAAAAGAATTGGGGAAGCTGCTGCCCAGGTATTTCTATGATTCTTTTTATTTAACAATAGCGATATGGATAACATAATCACTATGTTAAGGCCATATGTGTTTCAATATAGTGTTATTGTAAATGTGCTTCTGTGATTACGTATCTTAAAAGAGTGTGTATATGAGTTTGGTGTGATTTTAATTTCTTCCCTATTTTGGTTTTGCCGTCTACATGTGAGGTAGGTGTTTTGACCGAGCTTCTCTGTTGAAATTTAACAATATTTATTCCTTGCGAAGCTTGAGTTTTACGTAGTTCACATCAACCAAGGATAAATGAGCTGCCGAAGCCTTAAAAAACTCAATTTGGTACGTAAACCACCATAAGTCAACTACTATTCTACATTAATACCTCTGTCCCCATACGAAGCAGCTCGCCTGAAATCTGGAACATATATAATAACAACATTTTGGCTAATTTGCACATGACTAAGTACAAGTTAACTAAATCAAAATAGCATATTGGCAGTGCATTTCGCTCAGCTTGTAACTGTAAGGGGTATGCATAGGTCTTATATGAGGGTATGGCAATTGGCAGCCCCTTCCTCTCTCAATTTGAAAAATCCCATAGTATAGGTATGCTCAAACCTCTCCTTTGTAGTAACATCCCTGAAAAATGTGAGAACTCTGAGCATATAGATGAGTGGTTTGAAGTTCTAGCAACAAGATCTCAAGTGTTCTGCAGTATCATGTTCATGTGATGATGATGGGTTTATGTTGCTACAATGACCTAATGATATCATTTCATATAAAGATCAAATAGCAACATAAATATTTGTTATTCAACTTTTATATATCATATACCCATGGGAGTTATCATAACTTTCTAGGGAATCACGGAACAAGAAAAGCAACTCGATCATTCGGTTATAATCAATTATAAAAGAATATACCAAACTACCAAAGGACTTGCTTCCAATAGGAAAAGTGATTCTGTTCATGCTACCGAGTTTTGGGATCTCTTCACCTAGTTACAAGTTCAAACATGTCCCAGTTCTAGTCTGTTTAGAATAAATGCTTTTTATTTTTGTTGTGGGGTCTTAAGAATTTTCTATACTGTTTACGTGTTATACCTTTGCTACTGTCTTGTATTTAATCATATGATGATCTTCTTTCCTGTAGAGGCTCTATGAATGTTTCAAGGAAAATCACTATCCTGATCGCAATGTCAGAGACAATTTGGCCAAAGAATTGAATCTCACTTGCACTCAGGTCAATATTGCTTCAAAATTTAAATTCAATACACATTAAGATTTCATGTACTTCCTCATCATCTGATAGCATCGTGTTTTTTCGTATATTATTTCACAGGTTACTAAATGGTTTGGAAGTGCTCGATGGAGCTTTAATCACCCTGGAGGACGCACCAAATCAGTAAAATCACCCTCTGAACCCACAAAAAAGTTAAGAACAGAGCAAGCAAACACGTCAAGCTCTATAACCCCAAAGTCCAGAGAGAGAAAAATGGATGCAGATCATTGTGATGCTGATATCACTCCAAGTTTAAAGGAAGCTTCCTCAACGGATGCATCAAATCAAACTACTCGAAGAAGTGGCAGAGTTCAGGCTAAAAGACAACCTGAACCCTAATTCTGAAAACATATACTATTAAGTTTTTATCTTCTATGAAGAATTTGACAAAAGGATTCGCCCTATGGACAATATTGATGGATCTTGAACGGTAGACTTGCTTTCATTTCAGGCGAGTTGGATAACGTAGTCGACACTTTAGACCACAGTGTTATCTCCTTACGAGCGTCAAGCACTTTGATATGAATGTGGAGTACACGTGATCTAATCCAGTTGATATCAGTCTAATTCCATTCCAACCTGGTGGGTATTGTAGCAGTTTTAGCTGCTTGTTGCCGCCATGTATTGCATTTGTTCACTTTCACCTTAGTTATTTTCAAAAATTCTCACAAAGTAGACATTTTTCGGAGATACATCTATTGACTTATGAGTTTGTACAATATACCTCGTCAATTTTCCGCTAAATTTATCGATATTGTAAGACCGTGTATGCATTTTAACTAAATTTGTGCAAGATGTATTTTGTTATTAGGAGTGGAATACTTCTGATTGATTAATTTTGGAATAATTCGTTAAGTTTATTGTGAAGTGAAAACATATGCGACTTCTTCTCAAGAGCCATGAGAAAGGAAGCTCTTGCAAAAAAAACGAAATATAATATAGAAAAAAATAATTTAGGATGAGTTTATGACAAATTTTATTACTTATATTTATTTTTAATTAAGGGTTAATCAAGTTTTAATATGTACTTTCATTTAGTTTCCATTTTTATTAAGGGTTAATAATTAGTTGTTGAATGGTGTAATATAAAGAGTGTGATGGTAAGCGGGTTAATGTACTTCGTTATAAATAATATTAAGAATTTGAATATAAATCTTAGTTTCGATATGAACGCATTGAAAACATACTTTAATAAATGTCAACGATTGTATGTTTGAAATGTATACATACATTATATTTTGTTATGGGTCTTCAAATTCTCTTAAGGCATACGACTACGTAGAAAATGACATGGATGTAAATATGGATTGTTGCTAAACTTACAAAGGGGTAATTAAAATTGCTTAAATAAGTGTTTATCTGCTTATTTTAATAACATATATGCAGATCAAAATATTTTTTGAAAACTGATTATCTACTAAAAATAAACACTTAAAAATAAACAAAGTGACACATATTTATTTTCTAAGCAGATAAGTGTTTCAAAATAAGCAATCCCAAATACCCCCTAATTATAAAATTTTGAGAGGATGGATCATGCGGGATAAATAAATTAACTTTTTAAAAAAAATTGATCAAGATAAATTTAGTAAAGTACAACTTTTTAATGGGCTTAGTGAGCTTAGTGCAGGAGAATATATCCAACTATCACGCGATGTTTATTGTGTGTACTCAACTTACATTTGCTATTTTTAATGCATCTAACTTTCAAAATTTGTATTTTATCCGTAGAGGTTGACACATCATCAAAAGTACTACATAATACATTAAAATATATTTTTTTTGAAAATTAAATGCATTAAAAATAGCAAAAATAAGTATAAACATCGTCTGATAATTGAGTGCATTCCTTCCATTAATCCCCTTTTTAATTGTATAAAAGATCATTTTTGGCGCTTTTTTCAATGCAGAGCTCTGGTATGAAACCGAAACTGACATCGAACTCTCGCCAAATAATGTTCTTAGTCAAAGGGCATACTAATGTTTCTCTGTATACATGTTTAAGCTAATTACACCAAAATTATGGATTGGGATCCCCTCAAAAAGTCATCTTCCTTCACGATCTTCATCTCAAAACATTACTGTAGTACTGTATTTACTACTCCGTAATAATCTAGAGTGTGAAATAACAGAAACTCTCATGTTCAAATTGAATATGAGAATATCTGAATCCCAAATTTATTTGGTACGGCACAAAAACACAACTCCTTCCAAACAGCCATTGAACTATTGTTAAATCACTTAGGTTACTATGTCTTTGTAAAAAGCACACCAAATATAAATTGATAAAAGTTGCACATCATCATTAATGAATATGTGAAACGCTATGGTTACAAAAATGATTAAATTGTGACGTTAGACATATTATTCAACCTTGTACAAATGGAAGTTGACAAACAGCACAATTGCAAATGTAGAACTCATAAGAATCCAAATATGAATGAGCATTACCAAAAATAATCTAAAACATGAAACATGTCACAAATCAGTCTGTAGGCTGAATCTGAATATATAATTTCTAGAAACAGTATCTATTTTTATTAATTGTTCCAATAACCAAACACAAAGTGCTCCATTGGAAAAAACCACTTACTATGACTGCCAAAATACTCTTTGCAAGCTTTGCCTAACCAATTGCCAATCAAGTACCTGCATCATACAAAATTTAATAACCTGTAGTTTGGAGAAAGCACGCCAATGTCGTTAACATGGTATATTGTCTACAGATTTAAAAATGTGACTTTCAACTTCTAATAGTCAAAGAAGACTCGATAACATACGTAGGCATTCATGATGCTTTAGATGAAGATGTAATGGTATGCACATGTAAACACTTATGTGCAGGATTGAGTAGAATAATGTAGACTCCCCCTACCAACCTTGGCCAAATGTTACCTTGCTGCAAGATCCATATCATGATTATAAGTTCACTTTACCATGAACCGATGTAACCATTTTAGACAGGTTTGTTTGTCCACGGACCCACTGCATAACAGGCCTAGTAAGTGCAATCACATTTCTATTATTCATTCAAATTTTTTGACATCAGTATGAGACTTTCTATGAAGTAAGACAATTGGTCTTTTATCTATGTTAACTCAGATCTATATATAATTATCACTCTTCTACAAGGTCAGATACTTAGTCTTTCACACTGCCAATGTCATTCTTACCAAAAAGAGGAGGTAAGGGCTAGGAATCATATGGGCCTTATGCTCGTTGAATCTAGTTGTTGGGTGCCCATAGTTTAACCCAATGATATGACAATCTCATATTCATGTACCAACAAAACTTTATCAATGCCTCCTTAAAAAGCATATTAAACATTCTTTTAACTCTAAGAGGCTGTGATAATAGATTCTTTGCTATATTAAGCCTCCACTAGAACTCTATAGTGAGAGCTAAAATTTTACAAGAGAAAACTCTCAAAAGTCAAATTCGCACCCAAATACGATAATTATATATAAAAACAGAACAAAAAAAGCATCAATTAAGCTTATCTTAAAACTTATCAAAACACTACTTGAACTTCCAATCCAAATAATATAAATGACAAAATGCAAGACAGACCACCTAAGATAATAGTTACTTCGTAAGACGAAGCATGTCACAAACATTAGGACTGTTTCAACTATGCGTTTTTGAAAATTTCTTCTAAAATGCATGTTACACTTAACAAAAAAGTTAGAACAGATAGTTAAATAAAAATAAAAATAAAATATGAGAAACCTACAATGTTTGTATGCCTGTAGTGCCATTTGATGCTCGAAATTCCTTCAAATCACCCATCTTTTCCATTCAACCCTACCAATAATAAACAAATCCCAATCCCATTTCTTTTTATAAATCACAACTTTATTCAAACTTAAACACAAACACATTACTTAAACAGGTCAATTAATCAATTTCAGCAGAAAAATTTGCACATAATAAGCCCTAAATCCTAATTAAAAAACAAAAACAGAAAATTGATTTGGAAAATTTTATTCCATTTTATTTTAAAAAACTCACAACTAGCGATCCTGACAAGAGCGGCAGAAGGTACCATGAGACAGCTCGCAAAAAGCTCGCACATTAACGGTGAGGTGTGAGGTCATCCGTGCACCAGCAAGCGGCAGTAGAGATTGTGCGCAACCTAATTCTCCTAAAGTCCTAACAATACACAAATATATAGATACAGATTGAAATTATGAGATGTTAGTATCAGCGAAATTAAATTTTCTTTTAAAAAAAGGGAAATTTGAGGTGGAATATGTACCTAGGGTTTCCGAGGCGGCGGGAGTGGAGGCGAGGAGCGGAAATGGGCGTAGGACGGAGGCGAGGGAGGGGAGTAGATGATCGGAAAGATGAAGATCTTGCGGTGGACATCAATGTCCTGGAGATTGAACCGCGCCATGCCATTTTTGATATATTTTTTTTTCTTCTCGGGATTCAGATTTTTGAAGGTAGGAGGATGTTCTTAATGGTGAACTAGGGTTTTAGCTTTTGTGAATTATAGGGTTTCTCCCAAAAGGTTATCTTCTTTTTCTATAGTATTTGTGAAAAAGATATAAAGTGTTTTGTTTAGATTTTGTAAGTTTATGTAAGTGTCTAGCATTAGAAAATAAATGATTTATTAAAAAGGTTAGATGATTATAAATATAGTTTATAATTAATAATAACTAGAAAAAGCATTTAAATATTTAAAACACGATTATATATATAGTTTAGAATTGAAAATAATGACATAAAATTGTAATAAGAATATATAAAAAAAATAATTTACAAAGAAAAACCTTTAAAATATTTATTACACATTTAAAACTTTTCTTGTAGTTTTTTTAATAACTTTTAAAAACTATTTTAATTAAAAAATTGAATTTTATTCGATTTTTTTGGGGTGATAAATTCATAATAATCTAAAAAATTAAATTTTATTCGATTTTTTTGAGTGATAATTCATGATAATTGCAAAATAGAACTTAGTAATTAAATGAGGAAGCATCTCACTTCGACATAAACACTACTCCTTACAGTGGCACTCATTTGGTTTCTATGAAGATGAAAAACAGAAACAATTCCATGAAGGTTTGTGACTGTTTTCCTTCAATTAGTACAGGCTTTAACATTTTTGCGACTAACATCTTGGTCAACATAAACAGCATCAAAGTATGAATTTGCCGGCCAAAAACACAACAAAAAATCTCACATTTCCTCGCAATGTATGCTTCGTACCAAAACTTGCATGAACTAGTAACCTAAAAATGGGATGAATGGAACAAAGGTGTCGTCTTTATGCATCTTAGCTGCTTATTGAACGTGTAAACCTTCCCAGATGATATTTTGGCTATTATGGTAGTTCCTCTGTAGTGCACTCTTTTTGTAGAGTTTTGATTCTTTGAGTTTTCTAAGTTGGTGTTATTGGAGAACCAGAGACCAAATTCATGAAGATTGCCTTCATTCCATGAAATACTAACTGTTACATTACCACGAGCCTTCAATCCTTTGACTGAACCATTTGACCATTTATCTCGAGGAAGTGCAGGAAGCAAGTATAGGTCTTTGATCGTGCTCTGAACTAGCATCTCAGCTATTGCTGCACAAAACCTGACACAACATCTCAGTCAATCAGTAATCTGTTCTGGTTATAGGTGTCAACTAGACGGGTTGGTAACGGGTCAAAATGTGTTCAAGTCAGCCGTGAATTTTTTTTGTACGAGTAGGTCGAGTTGAGTTGACCCAAACACTTTTCATCCCCTTTTTTTAAGTTTCTTATAAATAATTAGTCAAATATGATTTTTAAAAATCTTGTGTTTCAAGGTTATCTCACCTTCTGAATAAAATGATTTAGGAGGTTTATGCATTAAAAAAGTACAACTTGGGCCACTTTTGACCTTTTCATATTACGCTTTAATTACCCGTTTCACCGTTAGATGAAGCATAGCCAATTGATCTATTCATACGTAAATGGGTTAAAATCTTCATTTTTATTTCCGGACGTGGATGTGGTGCTTACCCGAAGTTGGCGTCAATTTGGAAAGGAGGATGTGCGGTGAACATATTACTGTAAAGTCCTCCTTCATAATCACTTTCATGATCAGGGTCAACCAAGTCAAACAAATGTTTGACCATTCGGTATGCATGTTCACTGTTGTGAAGCCGGGCCCACAAAGCAGCTTTCCATGTAGTTGACCATCCGGGACCCTCCTCTCCTATCACAAAAGCGAAAACATAAGCCTTTCGATGTAAACTTAGCAAAAAACAAAATGACTACTTTCAACCTCCAAGGCTCTAATATATACATAATTAATGTTTTTTATGTTTAGACGAACCTTGAAAGCTACATCAAACTAACAGCATAGACTACAAATAGAATAATGTTGACATTATATATTTCAAGATATTCATGCCAACTTTCAACGGCAAACCTACCTATTCTTATACCCCTTTTTCAAGAAACAGAGCATATTCCATACCTCTTTTAGTAAGAGTGAAATCTGCAGCTTTACAAAGATCTGGAGTTCTCTCAACGGTTATCGTGTGCCCTGGGAAAAGCCCAAAAAGGTGTGAGACATGCCGGTGATGCACCTCCGGATCTTCAAAATCTTGTGCCTGTCCATCATTAAATTGTTAGAAAAGCAGTCACCATATCCAAAGTTGGCAGTTTCAATCTATTTTATATACGATTTGGTGAATTTGGGCTGGGTTTATCTCTAACAGGTTAATATATTTTATTAGCTAAAAGGGAACGGGGGTCAAACTGTTTGAGATTGGCCCAAAGTTATATAATTAATGCCTATATATACTGATCTTATATTGATATATATACTATATTAATATTAATATTTTAAGTCTATATCATATAGCATACATATATCTATATAGTATAACTGCATTTTAACCATATTATAATAGACTTTTATACTTATATCATATATTATACTTATAGCTTATAATATAGACACACATTATATACCTATATATTTACATTCTATATATCTATACCTTAGTATACAAACGCATTTACTGACATATATTTATTTTCTTACTTATACTCATTTTGCAGTACTACATATGCGTTCATGTATGCCGGAGGTCTCCCTGGAAATAGTCTGTCTACCCTCTGGTAGAGGTATGACTATCTACATCCTACCTCCCCCATACCCCATCAATGGCGGGATTGAGTATTGTTGTTGTTGTTGTTGTTGTGTGTGTGTATATATACATATATAACATGTGTGGTATACATATAACATTTGTACACACAAGCAACCAGAAAGAAACAATACAATAGGCATACCCATTCAAGAATGGAACCATCCCTAGCAATCTTTGTTGGATAAAGCCGTGGTTGAGCTTTAACAACTCTTTGGATCAAATCTGAATTGCTTTTTCCCAAAACCTGTAAATTAGCATCTACTTTTATAAGTGATGATAATCAAAAGACGGAATTTGTAATCCAGTTATTACCTCTGCAGCAGAAACAATAGCAATAAATACTTCTTTTATAATTGAGATGTCCATTGTTGTTGAATAGCTCACACTTGCAGGCTTACCATCGGGAGCAACAAACATATGTTCTGGAGACGTTGAAGGATTAGTTTCAAGATAACCTCCTTGACCTTCAATCAACCAGTCCAAAAGGAATGAAACACATCCTTCTAGCAATGGATATGCTTTATTTGACAGAAAGTCCTGTTTATTAAATAAATGTTAACATCCGATCGATTTATAGTATTATATTTGTGCAGTTATGTTGCAAGCATACATTTTCATGCTGCATGAATAATAAGTGTCCTTATCTATCTATCTATATCTATATCTATATCTATATATTAGTTCGAAAGAAAACCAATAAAAATGCATTCTTCATAGTTCGTACATTGACATATTAAACATCCAAAATATAAAAACGGACCATATGTTCGGGACTGCATTGTATAAAATTCTTTCTGTCCGATGTCACATAAAATATACTCCGCATATTTTAGGTTGGGATATTCGCAATTAACCTCAAAAGGTAATTTAACAAGTAACCGGTTTAACCTCAAAAGTCAAATGTATCTCCCTAATGAACAGATGGAGTAAATAAGAACAGGATAGTAACTTACTTTGTTCATTGTATAAGTATAATGCTCCCATAAATGAGTACAAAGCCAAGCTCCACCCATTGGCCATAGAGCCCATACAGCCTCACCTCGGTCCGGGGATGTTTTGGCCCAAATATCAGACACTTGGTGTGTAACCCACCCACTGGCCTCATAATTTACCTGTCACACTAAAGTCTGTTACTAAAGTAATAGTTCACAGATTGATAAATGTCACAACATAAAGAAGATCGTCTTACTTTTGCAGTTTTACTTCCATTCACCGATAGAGATGAAATGTAATCAAATAATGGCTCTTGGCACTCATGCAGGTTGCACGAAAGTGAAGGCCAATAGTTCATTTGAAGATTGATGTTCAAGTGAGGAGCACCACTGCATGATAAGAGAAAACAGGCCGCCCATGAGTAACGTATTTAACTAAGTCTTTGTTCGAGAACACAATAAATATATACCAAAATCAATTAAAAAGTTTGTAAATAGTAGGTAGAAACTGAAAATTTACTTTTGATATGTGCTAAATATTTGAATTTAATGAGGTTGAACTTTCCTATCCGAAATAACATTATCTCTATTGTTCATCATAAACTTTTTAGTCCTTTTCTCTTTAAAAAAAGGATAATATACGTGGATGCCACCCAAGTTTTCAAGTTTTTTCATTAAGGTCACCCATTTGTTAAAACAACTTCAAGGCCACCCAAGTATGTATTCGTTTTCATTTACACCTATTTCGGCCAAATGTATGGTGGAAATTTGTAAAGTGATAAAACACCCTTAACTTTAGTCTGTTAATCTGTTAAATAACTGTTATTGTATGAGACTAAGGTAATAGACCAAGAAAACTTACTCCCATGGGGGCTCAACTTTATCATTCCAAATACCCTGCAAATTAGCTGGCTGAGTTCCAGGCCGTGAACATGATATTAACAAATAACGTCCATATTGAAATAAAAGCTCTATCAAAGAAGGATCTTCGTCTGTTTTAAAAGACTTGACTCTCTCAGCAGTTGTGACATCTAAACTTGATCCATCATGACTCTTAGAGCTTTTTGAGAGCTCAAGAGAAACACGATTAAATAACTTTTGATAATCATCTATGTGACGATTATAAAGTTCTGTATATGAAAACTTGCTTAACAACTTCAAAGTATTTAAACACTCAGACGTAGGTTCCCACTTTGATTCTGAAGGGTTGGTAAACGGGCCATCAAATGAAGACGACCCCACCAAAAGTAAGACAGCCCAGTCACAGCCCTCCACCCTAAGTTTTTTCTCATCCAAAACAGTAATTGAGCCTGTCCCATTATTTATTTGCAAATCAACAACTGTGGAAAACTTTATTCCCTCGGGCTTATCATCATTTTCAGCGAAAAGGGTCGGTGGTTTCCTTCGACCAGGACACGATCCTTCCATGATAATCTGGTTTTGATTGTTTACATAAGAGTGATGATGTAGCTTGCTGTCAAGGGATGCTGTGAATGATAATGATCCGGATTTGCTTGCAGATATCTTGGCAACGATAACTTGATCCGGGTATGAAGCAAAATGTTCTCTTGTGAATTCTACCTCACCTATAGAGTATTTGATTCTTATGGTGGCCGTATCTAAATCCAACTCTCTTTGATACGTTTTATCATCGTATGTAGCATGATTATCATCGAATTCTAGGTTGATATCTCCCAAAAGTTGGTATACCTTCAGTTGTACAAGAGATCATATTAAAATGAAGTGACAATAATCAGATTTTTTTGTTGGCATGAAACAGCACAATAACTAAGACTGATTATTCAATATAACACAACCACTCTCAAAATGTACATCCAAATAATCTTTTCGATGATCTGATTATGATAATTCAACATCATATAATCATTTTCAAAACATAAATCCAATAATTATCAACTGCCGCATCTTCAATTACAGCTGATTATCTTATTATGATTATTCAATATCAATATAATCGTTCAGAAAATGCATATCCGATATACCCCTTAACTTATATGGCCATCTAAAAGTAAAAAAGTTAAGTGTATAAAAGATGTATTCGAAAGAAGCATACATCGGAGGGATCGCCTGATAACTTGACTGCTGCTTTAGTAGCTTCAGCATATTTTCCATCATCCACAAGCTTTCTGACATCAGATAGTGCCGTTGGAGCGTCTGGATCCGTGTAGTTCCCGGGAACCCCTGTCCACAATGTATCCTCTGCAACAACACAATTCACATTTTAAGAGCGATAATTGATGTTACTTGAGATATCTTTCGCAATGACTCGTGCAACCTGCTTATTTGTATTGGGTAAACACACAAACAACAGGAAAAACACAAAGAAAATTGTGGTTCACTCGATGTGAGTATGTCAATGAGCATTGATGAAAGCAAGACATAATAAAGAATAAAGGAAAAAGATGGTTAAGGCCCGACAAAATTTTTGTAACTTCACATCAGTATCAGCTAGAATTCAACACTCCACAACAGTGATTACCAAACACATAATCTTACTTTGACAATTGCTGTCAAACAAAATTCGAGGACTTGTCATTCTTTTTGTCCATATTAACATGAAAGTAACCAATAATTCAAGTCATATACAAATCATACCCATAATTCAAGTCTATGCATCACTAAAATCATAGAAGAAATACACAACGATGACATTTCAAGATTTTGAAAAAACATAAAAATCCAAGATAAAAAAGAAATAACAAGTAAAAGTTAAAACCCTTGAATTTCAGTAAATGGGTAGTGTCAAAAATGAAAACTTTACCATTAAGATTAATAGTTTCAGATGTAACACCACCCCAAACCATAGCACCAAGGCGCCCATTCCCAATTGGAAGTGCATCAGTCCATTGCTTAGCTGCCTCATTAAACTTCACCTTCAATTCTTTCTTTTCTGTTTCATTTAAACTTGTTAATAATGATGACGGTTTCCATATATCTTTATCTAAAATTGGTTTAACCATAACCCATTCTTCATCTTTATCTTCCATTTTCACCCAATTCTTTCAAAAATTAAAGCTTCCTTTTTAAATTTCTTTTTTCTTTTGCTTTGATTTAATGGTACCACCTACTCTGTCTTGTAAGTGTGTGTGTCAGTGTGTGTATTGTTGACCCGACCCATAGAAGGTGATGACCCATTTGGGTTAATGCTGAAAGAAGAAGACAAGACAGGTGATTTATTAGTTGAGGTAATTGGGTTTCTTTATGTCTGTTTGTGTGTGTCGATTGGGCCCTTTTTTGTGTCGGTGTTGGGAAACTGGTCCCGTATTGTATATCGATGGAGATTGCTCTTCCACGTGTATTACAAGATTGACTGAAATTAAGAAAAAAATAATAAAAAAAAGAATTTATGTTAACAAAGGAATTTCACGAGATGAGTCACATGTTTGGTTACAATCCCCTCAAATAATTTACAGTATTCGCATAAAAGTAAATTTTGTAAAGCAACTTTTTTAATACATTGATGAGGAGCTGAAGAAAATCTTTATGATGAAATATTTGAGGGGCCAAGTTACAACATGAACCATTTGATCATTTAAAAATTACAACAAATAATGGATTTTGATCGTTAGAAAATTAATTAATAGATATTTCTTTCACCACGAGTGAATTAACATTAATGAATGTTAATCGTCTGTGATAAATGTTAATTAACATTTATAAATGTTAACAGAAAAATTTTAATTTATTTATTTTCTTGCTTCAAAATTACTCATTCCTTGTGGATCATCGATATATATATATATATATAAAAGTTTATTTGCTAACTACCTTATCATGGTTATTTATTTATCTTTTATGCCTGTCGAATAAAAGTTCCAATAAGGAAACGTAACTGTATTTTATAAATAAATGTCGTATAAGATTGTCAATAGGTAAGAAACATAATGTTTTTGGTATATATTAATTTTCAATTTTATATCTTTTTTAATAAAAAAAGAGTAAGAGTATGAAAGACACTTATATAATCACCGAAAAGCTTTTAGAAAACGTTTTTAAAGAGTTTTTCATTGCAGCAAGAACAATTTATAAAAAGATTCCTACGAAAAAACGTTACAATTAGAGATACTCTTAATTATAAATTTTTTGTAATAACTTTTCTTGATCCTACGAACTAAATTTTAGTAATTACTATCTTATGATTTTTTTTCTTTTTCAACATGAAATACACGAGTATATAAGTTAGTATACTTATTTCAAACTTTAATATATGTACTACCTTAAGTAGTGTAAATTTAAATTTTGTGTATATGTTTTAACTCAAATACAAATTTTATCTTATACGTTATTGGCATACTTATAAAGATTAAACACAAATTTTATGATTCATGTGTAAGACAAGTTTCAAAGCTAGTATATTAATATTAGATTCGATCCGGCAAAAGATATATAGTCTAGAAACACCATCTCATATTTAAGCTTGTCGTGACTTACATAAATATGTATGTTAATTTATTTATTAAACGCATATGGTTTTAATTTACAACATCATATCGAAGTATGACATTTACATATAAGTACATAACACTAACAAATTTACACGTATACACCTCATTATGCACCCAGGATCAAAGGCAAATCAACCTCATCACACCACTCCACACACCTTGTTTCATAATATGAACTCTTCACCTCATTTGGGAAATAACTCACCCAAACTTGAGCCCCAATCCTCCATTTCAAGACACTCCCTTCCATTTCCTTGTTTAACCTCCATTTTACCCCTTCTAACCCTTCCGCAAATACCCAATTCCCTGATTTAGTAAATGACCTATTTGCCCCTGAGTACCGCTTCTGAAAACTTTGGCTTATTTGATCACCATTGGCCCCACCGTAGTCGCGACCATTTGGTTGCAACGTCGATACTTCTACCCCTGTCATGTTATCACATAACGTTGTTTCGAGTATCGCCACATATCCATCCGAATCCTGGTCCCACCTCCACGTCCTCGTCGTTGCCCTCGTTGTTGTCCTTGTCATCGCCTTCATCTTTGGAACTTTTGTATCCCCAAAACTTCCCTTCAATATCTTTTGCGTTTCAACCTCTTTCTCAATATTATCTGTGGATCGACCCAAAGTCAAACCGGTCACATAATTTGCCCCACCTTCCGGCCCAATCCAAACCCGAACCCTACTTGGAAAATGCCTCTCATGCATGTAAACATTCTCTTCATTGTTACTAAACCCTAATTTTGCCATGTGGACCCTTATATTATCAACATGTGTTTTAACCAAAATGAAATTCTCCTTAAACTCAACTGAATATTCCAATTGTATCACAACCTCAATTTGTTGATGGGCCAATGCATATTTTAGCACAGACTCTTTAGCCTCTAAAACTGGCCCCACATCGTTAACCCTATTCGTTCTGCAGCGCGTCATAGCCATTATCGGTGCGTACCCTTTCAAAATCCAAAGCCCATGAGTCTCAGTCGCATAAGAGAATCCTAGGTTGTTATAAGACGGCGTTAGTAGTTGTAAACCTACGCCCACTTCTCTTAACATCAAACATTTTGTCAACATGTATCCAAACGTCCGCATAACACAAAGCTCCACGTCATAACCAGCCGAAACAAAGAAAGCCCGCAACACGGGTGCATGATTGGACGAAAAAGCATCAAGGTTTGGAGTTAACATGGAGTGGAAATATATTGAGCCAACATCAGAAGGCGCGTCACATGCACATAGCCAGAATAATCTCGCTAGAAAAACAAGATTGAAAAAAGTTGAAAAGGATTCAGGAGAGTGAGAGTCTAGGATCCATGAAACCGGGTCGGGTTTGAGTTTTTGGATTTGGGAACGTGGGCATGTGGTTGTGATGCTATCATGGGCAGTTGGTGAACGAGAGATGATTTCTTGAAGGAGTTGGAGGACAAGCGGTAAGAATGGTTTGTCTGAATTTACATGACACGTGTCAGAAACCCATAAAGCCTTTTCTTGATATGAAACGTAGAAGGTGATTGATAGAAGATCTGAGTTAGAAGTGAACTTTCTTCTTGCTTTGATTTGAAGTGAGTCGGTTGAACTCGTTAAATCAAAAGTGAGTTCAGATGTTGAATCGGTTGGCCACTCGTTGGAGTATGGTAGTTCACATATCCATGACCATACGTCCATCTTCATGCAAACTTGTTAAATTATCTCTCAATGTATGTTTGTGTGTGAATTGAGATGTTGTATGTAGTTAGGGTTTATCATGTTTTTAATTTATAGGGTAAATGAGTGAATGTAATTTGGATAACATGGAGGTGGTTATGGCCGCAGAAGAAGGACGTTATGAAATTGGTGGTTTAGAGTATTTTGTTTTGGTTTTTGTTTGATATGCATTAATGACTACTATTGGATTTTTCTATGCTTGACCATCAAGCTCTTGAGTCAAGATATCATTTTTCTTTTTAATTATTATTATTTTTTATAATACCACGTCCAATTGTTAGAACTTAAATTGTGGTTTCGAAGTCACGGAAGTATTAAATATCGAAAGTGAAGTATATGCATGTAGGGACGTGGAATCTTGAGGCATGCATGCAAGTGAGAGGTACATAAGTTGACACGTAGGACGTACAGATCTGGAAAGACTGGTTCATGTAATTCTATCGAAATTTATATATTTAAGTACTACTTATAGCAAAATTTGATATTAACATCATAAGCCATTTATAACGTTTTAATTTAAATAGTTTATTAAGTAACTTAATTTAAAAAGAGGAAATTTGAGGGAGAAGGTTGTGTTTGGTAGCAAACATTTGGAAGTATTTTGAAGCGATAAACGATTAGCAGTTAGCGATTTGATTGAAAAGCTTGTTTGGGAACAAAGCAACTAGAGTTGTATATTTTCGAACTGTTTCCTGCTGAATGCTTGATGATGATGCATTTCAACTAGCAACTAGCATTTTGGTTCTGAAATTACCTATATACCCTCAAAAATAACATGAGTACATTATAATTATATATGCCTTTTTTCGTAATTTTACACTTTATAATTACTGCTACTGCTACATTACAAAATACTTTTTTTAAACAAACAACTACTGCTACTGCTACGTGTCGCCAAATATACCCGAAGTATTCTAAACTAGTCATTTGAAATTAAAGTAAAAGGGCATAATGGGTATTAAAGTACCAATTAGTTTCTTATCTCGTAAATCATGGAGGAGCAATTTCTTTTTATTGTTTTCAAAAACTAATTATAAAATCGATTTCTTTATTTTAAGGAGCAAGACAAGATACGTATGATCTATAAATCAATTACCGATTAGAAATTGATTACGTACGTTTGTCGGTTCTAAAAACCGATCCATTAAAAGAATGGATGTGGATAGTGGATACTGGATACAATCAAAAGGATGGCGAGTAAATTATGAAGATCATATGAAATCTGCGGGGTTGAATTTAATCTCTTAAATAAATAAGCCAACATTACTGTGATACTAATTTGTCACAAATTATCAATACATAAATTGAAAACGAAGCGCAAAGAATATGTAGTATTATTTAATTCATTAACCCATCGCGACTCAAGAACCAAACTTGACCAACGAATGTGTATGACATTGATTCGAAATTTTATAACTTTAAATCATAAATTTTATATCATTCATTTGCAAATTTTATTGCATTACTTTATAAATTTTGTAACACTGATTCGTAAATTTTATAACAATGATTCACAAATTCTATATCATTAATTCATGAATTTTATAGCAATAGTTCAAAAGTTCTATCTCATTGATTCATAAATTTTATAACAATGATTCACAAATTCTATCACATTGATTCATAAATTTTATAATAACGATTCAAAAGTTCTATCTCGTTGATTCGTAAATTTTATAACATTAATGATTCACAAATTTTATCTCATTGATTCATAAAATTTATAACAATGATTCACAAATTCTGTCTGATCACAAATTTTATAACAATAAGTCACAAATTCTATCTCGTTTATTGATAAATTTTATAACAATGATTCACAAATTCTATCTCATGAATTCATAAATTTTATAACATTGAATCACAAGTGTTATAACATATGATTCAAAAAATTTATAATTTCTTACTAAGTTCTACCTAAATTAATTTCCATGAACTCAAACATAATCATAATAATCATTCTTACGATTCAATTTCGTTAAAAATAGAATAAAATAATTAACATACCCGACTTGATTAAGATAAATTGTAATTGTTTTATAAAATAGTGGTTTTTATGCTTCACGTTGAAAGCCACTAAATTCTACCTGATATTAATTTCCATGAACTCATATATAATAATAATAATTATTATTAATAATTATAATAATAATAAACGAATAGCAAGCCTCAAATTTTTAAGAAACTCCGTGAAATTCACAGTTGGTAAAAACTGAATAAATCTGTATGGACTATTATACCCTTACAACCTTCTATTAATATTGTAAATATTTACAATTATGCTATCTTAGTTTTTGAACCATTGATTAAATAAATAAATAAATGGTCTAGATCTGTTTTCCCACTTCTCTCACATAAAGTTCTTCTCCCTAGATCCATGTCCGATTTATTAAATAGATGATTTAAAAATAAATGTGGGGTTTTTGAATGATCATATGTAACTTGTATACATGTCACTTGCATAATTTGCACATACAATTTGTAAAACCTTAGTCACTTTAACAGGGGATCGGATCATAGTATTAAAATCAAAAAAGCTAGTTAGCAAATTCAATTCATAATACATACCAACACATTCTGTGTAAATATTTGTTTCTTCTCATATTTAGCCTTGTAGTCACTCCAAAATTGTTCCACAGGCTTCCCTGTTAGCTCTTTAAAATAAGACACATCGGAAGTCTTCTTCATCTTGCTGTTAAGCTTTGCTACAAACCCCGGAGCGAGACTATCACAATACTCGAGAAAACGAGCACTGATATCGAACCCATCGTCCCATTTATTCCCATCTCCTCGATTAGCAAACTTCTGTAAGCTATAATTTACTTTCAGAAAGGGATACTCGATGTTAGGAATAATAATAGAGATTGTGACTACTTGCTTAATGCATAAGCATGTGACAATAGCTGAGGGCATCAATGAGCCACTAAATCTTCATTTATACGAGATACACTTAATTGATAAATCAATAAAGAACACAATTAGGACAAATTCTCTCGTTGTTCTAATCATACATTCATAGATTCACACACAATTATTATCCGTTTACTTGATATAGGACTTACAATTGATATAAGAGCGTGTAGGATTGACGATTTGAAATAAATGAAGCCAAAAAAGAATCGTAAAATCAATAAAATTCATCAAGAATTGTTCTAGAAAGTTATGTGCTGTTCATATTTGCACGAATTACAATTCATCAAATCATCAAAGGATTTTTTAAATTAACTACACAAAATCACGATCAACAACCACAGGAACATCAATCGAGTATTTATTTTCAGAATTAGATCTCGAAATCATTGAATTGGTTTGAATTAAAGTAACTGGGTTTTTGGATGTTTTGAACCTGTGATTGATATTCTGTCAATTGAAATGGAATTCATGAAATTAGTCCGATAGAAAGCTTCAATTCATCAACATAAATCAGATCAACAATTACGAGTTTAATCCGTTCAAATTACTAGTTTGTGATTGAATTTTCGTCGAAAAGTGCGACGCGGCAAATTTCTGATCAAGTTCATCAAATTAGTTGTTAATTTGATCGAATTAATCTAGTAACAAGCTTCGCGATAAATTTCTGAGCATAATTCATCATCAATTCAAGGACTAATCCATTCGAACATGATGAACGCGTGTTGACAGAATTTGTTGAATATCAAGGATTTTGTGCTTCTTGAATTCGATACATTAACAGGTTTTGGAAATCGAATTCGGATTCAATTGAGCTGGATACCGAATTCAGACATTGTATTGGATTTGGATAGTGAATTCGGATTACTAAATTGAAGAGTGGGTATCGAACTCGGATTCCATGATGGAAGAGTGAATACCGAATTCCGATTACAGAATTGGAGAGTTTACACTGAATTCGGATCACACAGGTTCATATCGAGTTCGGATCACACAGGTTCATCCCGAATTCGGATCGCACAGGTGTTTGAATTGATTGTGTATATCGCGCGATATACTTACAGATTGCGATAGAAGGTGGTGTTATATCGAGTGACGTACAAACAGGATTGTGTGTTCGGAAATCTCGTGCGATAGAAGGATTGTGTGTTTGTATATCTCGGGAGATAGAAGAACGAATTGGATCTGATCTGTTTTCTGGTTGAACAATGGATACCGGGTCACAGTTGCTTCAAGTGATTCGGGTACAAGGTGGAAACGGGTCAACTAAGCATTTGAATTTGAGTTGACTTTGTTTTTACATTTTGATTTCTATTTTACAAAAGTTAATTTCTTATTTTACAAATTAATTTTTGTTTTCAACCTTTTCAAATTAGTTTTCTTATATTACAAATTAATTTTTGTTTTCCAAATTCAATTTTGAAATGTAAAATCATTGATTCAGAGAAACAAACCACTACTCAACAAAACAAGTTTGTAAAGGAAAAAGCTCACCTCTTGCAAAAAGAATGAATATCTCGAAAATATGAACTCTTAATTAGAAACGAAGTTATCAACCTCAAAGTCAATTCATGTACTTAAAATCCGCACTTTTATAGAACATTTAACTTTCTTTGAAGTTATTTCATTAATAGCAACGAATCGTTGATCCTTAATTTACATCAACAAAAATAACAACAATGATAAAAGTAGTACATTAACAACATTGATAACAAAATACTTATAAAATATAAATGCAAATATTATATAGGTTAGAATTATCATACATAAAACAATAATAACGATACTAATAGTAGAATGATAACAATTTTAATATAACACTTTAAAAAATAAATGATTATATGGGTTAGAAGGAATGATAATATATAACACAACAAAAGGGGAAAATATGTAATTGACTTCAAAGAAACAGAGGAATCCACTTCGAAAAACCATAGAGAATATACGTTGAATAACAAAGTCGATGGTATCTATATGTAGATAACGAATTAAGAATATGTGTAAATATAGAAAACTAATTAAAATAGGTATCTAAATCTAAATCTTAGTCTTACAATAAGAGTTTAGAATCACTGTTAGAATCCTACATAACCTCAACTTATTGCTGATTGCCCGTGATATTAACGAAAAAAGATATTAATAATATTCCTAACTCTTTGTTCCATTATATATTTAATTTAATTATAAGAGTTTTGAATCACTATTAAAATTCTACGAGACTTCAACTTATTGTCTGCGATATTAGCAATAAAAAATATAAATAATATTTCAGACTCTTTGTTTCTCTATCATATGTTTAATTTAATTATTAATTAATAGTTATTTGTTGTTAATAAAAAAAAATAATTAATGTGAAATGAAATTAAGAGCGTGACACAATTCAATATATGGTGCACTCTTTGTTTCCGTATTCTACGTGTTTATTAATTATTAATAATAGAATAATAATAAATAGCTAAACAATTTTTTGTAGAATTTATAAATTCTTTAGTTAATTAATCTTATATTCAAATATAATCTAATTTTTAGTATTTAATTTAATTTAATTTAAAATTATTAGAAGTTGTCACGTGATATTTTTGTCTACATAACAAATTTTAGAGCAACTATTGATACTCATATAATATATATATATATAGATAGATATAGATATAGATATAAATAGATGTTCTTTTACATCGATATTTTTACAATCGTGGTGTGTTATCAAAATATATAGCGTGTCTTCTTTCATAGTTTTTTCAAAGATAATTTGCAAAGCCTTCATACATTTTTACTATAAAAACACTTATATCCTAAATTAAATAATTCAACAACATTATGTTGTAAAGTTAACGGTTTTAATGCCATATTTAGCCTTGTAGTCTTTCCACAGTTGCTCTAACGGCTTACCTGTTAGCTCTTTCCAAAAGGCGACATCATAGGCAGTCCTCATCTTTTTGTTTAACTTTGCCACAAAATCTGGTGCAAGACTATCACAGTATTGAAGAAAACGGGCCGTTTCACCATACCCATGATCCCACTGATCCCCTTCTCCTGGTTTTGCAAATCCAGGTTGCATCATATTCGCTTTTATTTTTGTATAATCTGCAACACCTTCTTGTAGTCCCGGAGGCGCATGCCCCCCTCCTCCCCATTGTAAAACATGAGTCATTTCATGGTGCACAACGGCCGTGAATTCCTTTTTGTAGTCCCATTTAGCATCCCCTTTGTACGCTGCCATTTGAGTAGTACTCATATTAATATTATTCTCGCCCCACGTAAACGCAACACCCCCATCGCCAGGTTTGAATTGGGCGATATAAAGATTCACCGAGGTTATAGGCTTTCGTTCAGCGGGGGTGTTTTGTTGGAACACGTTGGACCATATAAAGTTGTTAGCTTGCCCCATTACTTGCTTCGTGTAGGCAGCTCCGATTTCTTTCTCAAAACGTTGGCCACCGGGCATTTGTGGGACCGCGTTGGTCACTTTGTAGTCAATGGTGAAGATACCATTGAAAGATAATGAGAAGGTTAGAAGGGTACACAGGAGATAATAGGAATAGGGAGCCATGAATCATCTACCTAGAGACTCAACGTGATCATGTGTCAGCTAAAAGTATAATAAATGTACATTATATATACAAAATTACGTACACAAACGTATCTGATTGGATTTTATTTATGTAAATTCTGTTTTATGCTTTCTAATAAGGTACTAAACATGTCGATGGGTTTTCCTAAATATGGAAAATTAGTTATTTTGCAAGGTTAGTTTAGTTAGCTCGTTAGAATTAACTTCATTTTCTATTTAGTACTTGGACACTCGGATGATATACTTCCGCACAAAAAATTGTTTATCTCATATCTTAAAATATTGCTCGATCGGTATATAATTACATTGATTTTGTAACTAAATCACATATTATATAGAATAGAGTTTGAAATAAGTACGTGCTAGCTAGTAATTATTGATAGATATTAATTATAATGCGATTAAAATTTGTTGTCTATTCACATGTGAAATTATAGTTAAGGTTGAATTGAAATTCGAATTTCATTATTATCTAATTACTTCTTTAACTAGAAAATTTCATATGTCTGCGATTTCGATACAATAAAAATAATGATAAAAGTACATATCATTTTCTAATTTGATTACATAATTTTATATTGTCAAATAAAATTATTCACATGTGATTATAGTAACTAATTGATTTGAATCTCAAAAATAATTCTCCACATAATTGTGACTACTGATAAGTATTAAATCAGATGTGATTCACATTAAGAATTTCAAATTAAACACACATTTAATAATGATTCCTTTTCCGTCTAAAGTATATATAAACTCGTTCTTATTGTGTTCACAGTTTCTTTGATGTATACACATTTACAGTAGTTAAGATATTTTATTTTTAATAAATCAATATATCCGTGATTTATAAATAGATGCCTTTGATTGATATTTTCGTTCTTTAAGTTTTCGAGAAATTATCTATGTTGTTAACCGCAAGATTGCGTTCTCTTAAGCTTATAAAAGGACTGATTGTGCCTATTCAGAAAAGATAAAGGGTGAAAACGTAAAAGATTAAAGCTGATGTGGTATCTTGTTAGCAACACCTAAGATCATAAAACTTGCGTACTTGGTCCCCTAAGCTCATAAAAAATGCATTGTTTAAACACTTAAATTACAAGACCTTGATCACTTATGCAGATAACGTATTACACGATCTATAAAAGTTTATTTTAATTTCCCACTAGCAAATTGAATTATTTCGCTACATATACCAACCCATTTAATTTCTTATCCAATTCTCAAACCTTTTGACCATATTTAGCCTTGTAGTCCTTCCAAAGTTGTTCCACAGGCTTCCCTGTTAAGGTTTTAAAATATCCGATATCCCACTTCACCCTCATCATCTTGTTAAGCTTCGCCGTAAACGATGGAGTTAGAGTATCACAATATTCAAGAAAACGGGCCGTGAAATCGTACCCCTGGTCCCACCTATCCCCAGTTCCCGGCTTTGCAAAGGCCGGCGGGTAATAATTTGCTTTCAAAATGGTATAATCCGCGATCCCTTCTACCAAACCCACAGGGCATCTACCCTCACCGTTCCATTGAAAAACATGCGTTATTTCATGGTACATTAGGGACGTGAATTCCCATTTTAAGTCCCCTTGGTACCCGTCCAAATAAACCGAACTAACATTAATCTTGTTGTTGCCCCAAGTAATTGCTTCGGCTCCTTTATATTCCTTTATGATAACTTCTACTGTATCTACTGGCTTACGGTCTGCCGCAGTTGTTTGTTGCAAAATGGTGTTCCATACGTACATGTTGATCTTAGCCATTATTTCTTTTGTGTACGGAATTCCGATTATTTTAGTGAACTTGATGCCTCCGGGAGTTTTGGCGGCTTCATTAACCACTGTGTAGGTCATACCGGAGGAGATTCCATGGATAGATAACGAGAAGGTTAAGAGGGTGCAAAGGAAAACGAAATGGGGATCCATGGAATGTGTACTAAGTTTAGGGTGCATGAACTATAAGTGTCATAAACACACACGCACATATATACACACACACACAATTAGAAAAGGAAAATAATAGCAAAACTATTTATAATTCATCATCAATTATGTTAATTCTGTTTCTTTCTTTTGAAGGACTAGCTATATATGTGGATTGGTTTTCCTAACAATGGCAATGGATTTTCAAAATCTGGGATTTGTCATATTTATGTTTAGGTATAAATTAAAATAATCTAATGAACATAAATCATCAATATCAATTGGCTAGCTCTATAGTGCTAACACTAGAACAACACCAGGTGACATTTGTTTCACAGCTGTCTGGTTATAGTAGACATAAATTTTAATTATTTTAGATCATTGTTTCAAATGTATATTGTTACATTCATATTGACTTTTCATTTAATAAAAAATAAGTCAAAATAAAAATTGAAATTATATCATTTTAGTCAACGTTTTACAGAATAGCTAGTCAAAGTCAATTTACCCAACAAATCTATATAAGTTGGTCCATGGTTAACCGTCTATACGAGTTAACCGTTGACTAAGAGAAATCAACTTTATAAGTAACGTAGTGTAATTTAGTTTGATAATTTTGTTTATAAACCTACTGTTTATGCAGCTGCTTTCGTTACCAATTTCTCAGATTTCTTACGTCTTTTTAATAGATAAACCTGTAGTTCTATAAGTTGAGACATATGCGTGATATGTTTTCACGCTTCTCTTTCTCATCATGTGTGCTGGTGGCCGGGTGAGAGGTATAGAAACCAGTTTTGTTGAACGTTGTTTTCCTCCTTTTTTTCGTCGGTAACATATATATTTTTTCTAATGAATCTTATTTGTGCTTGTACAAATTATTTTTACATTGATTTTATGTCTTGCCATCATCATATAATTTCATTATTCCAAATGTGCTGATCATATCTAAATTTTTGATGATATTCGACTATTCACATAATTTTATTAGTCGCATAAACTTCTACTATAATCGAACTTCGAGTGATTACAATTAAGGTATGCTTTTTGTTGGACATGTATACACATAAGATAATCCGAATCGACATAACAATATTTGTTTATGATGTAAACAAACAAGGGAAAAAAGTATACCAATTAATTAGCAAGTTAAATTCAACCCAACTTTATGCAAATTTATATCTTTTGCCCATATTTAGCGTTGTAGTCCTTCCAAAGTTGTTTCACGGGCTTCCCTGTTAAATTTTTTAAAAAATGCGACATCATACGTCTTCCTCATCATCTTGTTAAGCTTTGCCACAAACGATGGAGTGACAGTATCACAATACTCGAGAAAACGATCAGTGATAGCTTACCCTTGATCCCACCGATCCCATGTCCCGGTTTTGTATACGTTGCTGGGTCCACCGTTTGTGCCTTTAGTGTTGTGTAATCTGCAATCCCTTCAACCAACATAGGTGGTGTACGACCCTCACCGATCCATTGAAGAACATGAGTCATTTCATGGCTCATAAGGTGCCTGAAACCAAGTTTGATGTCTGGGACCCTTTCGAAGAAAAGGGCGCTGACATTAATCTTGTTGCCATTAGCAACTCCATCGGCTCCTACGATATTGTCTTTTATCACGAGGTCCATACTGTCTATGGGTTTGCGGTCTGCAGCGCTGGTTTGTTGCAAGACTGTGGTCCATATGAAGTTGTTCACCTGTCCCATCATTTCTTTTGCCCCAGGAACTCCGAGTTTTTCCATGAACTTGATGCTACCGGGAGTTTTGGCAGCTTCGTTAATCACTTGGTAGTTCACGGCGGAATCAATTCCATGGAAGGATAATGAGAAGATTAAAAGGGTGCACAGAGAGGATAGATTATGAACCACGGATTATTGTCTACTAACTCAAGGTGTATGAGCTATAAGTATCATATCATTATTACACACAATATATTACAGAAATATTTATAGTTGCACATCAAACATCATTTATGTTAATTCCGTTGCAATCTTTTCAAGGACTTGCTAACTACGTAGATTGTTTCCTAACTATGGCAATGAATATTCAAAATTTAGAATTTGTCATATCATTTTTTACATGTGGATTTAGAATATTTTACTGGGAAAAAAATAATCATTAATTTCAATTGGCTATGATACATTTAAAATCCTTATTTGTATAACGAGGAAATATTTGTTTTCATGTCTCATTCTGACAAAATGTAGGTATAATGTGTGCTAATATGGTAGATGGTTTAAGATATGCGAGTATTTTTCGTTCTACAATAAAATAAAATAATAACGAACGAGCCGTGACACCATACCCTTGATCCCACCTATCCCCTTGTCCCGGTTTTGTATAACTCGGGTCCATGTAATTTGCTCTTATCACCGTGTAATCCGCAACCCCTTCAATCACCAATTTGGCGTAAGCCCTTCACCATACCATTCAAACACATGAGTCATTTCGTGGTACACAATGCCCGTGAATACCCTTTTCACCATCTCGCCTTGAAACCCATCAAATTTAGTTATTTACACTAAACTTAATCTTGTTGTTGCCCCAAGCAATCACTGCGATTCCTGGGTACTGATCCTTTGAAGTCCACCATGAAAGCTCCACGGTATCTAGGAGTATGCGGTCCTTGGGGGTTGGGGCTGTATTGTTCCAAGACCGTGTTCCATATGAAGTCGTTGCTCACACCCATTAATTCTTAGGACTACGGAAGTCCGAATTTTTCTGTGAAATTCATGCCACGTGGCGTTCGGTGGCTGCGTTTGTCACTTCGTAGTACATAGCATTGCAGATTGTATGGAAGAATAATGAGAAGATTAAAAGGGTGCATGAGAAAATTGTATAGGGAGCCAAGGAATGTATGTCTACTAACTTGTAAGGTGATAAAATATAAGTATCATAGGTGCACTTATATATACACTAGTACGAGTTATTTGCTGCCAATTTTATGGGATTGTATAATTTGTGGTCAATGGTTGTGTTTGGTAGCAAGCATTTGGAAGCATTTTGAAGCAATAAATGACTAGCAGTTAGCGATTTGATTGAAAAGCTTGTTTGGCAACAAAGCAATTAGAGTTTGCATATTTTCTAACCGCTTCCTGCTAAATGTTTGATGAGGAAGCATTTTAACTAGCAACTAGCATTTTGGTTCTGAAATTACCTATATACCTTCAAAAATAACATGAGTACATTATAAATAATGTATATATGCCCTTTTTGTAATTTTACACTTTATAATTACTGTTACTGCTACGTTACCAAACACTTTTCTTAAACAAACAACTACTACTTACTGCTTACTGCTACTCCTACGTGTCGTTAAACATACCCTAAACATTAATTTGATGCCTAATCCATATATTAATCAGTAATTAATATCAATTTCTATACCAATTATACTTTCCCTTAATTCACCTTATCTAACAACTTCAAATCAAAGACTTCATCTAAATTCATTATTTTTACTTTTACGTCCAGGGTCATAAATGTCAATTTACTGATTTTCTTTATTCATTAAACTAACTAATTTTGGTCTTATTTTTTTCGCCTTTTAATTTACACACTAATTAACTTAAACTTTAACAAATCTAAAAAATTAAATTTGTTAATTTAATACATTGCCTTCATATTTCTTGGTAATTATATATTCACATGGAAAGAATTAAAAGTGAGTAATTCTACCTTAATTCCATCAAAATATTTGGTTGATGTAATATTTTTAAAAGAAAAAGTCACCCAAATTCTAGCCATCTTTAATTTACTCTATTGTCGATTAAATATATTTAAGCTAATTAATTTGTAACCTCTTTTGTTCCCTCGTTAGCCAATACAATTAATTATTTTGACACTCCTTTCATATATATTCTCACTTTTCAACTATAATTCAAAGAAATATAATACTAATGTTTTTTACTATATATATCTTAAGATTTTCGAAAAAGGTTAAAGAATTACTTGAGAGTAATCAGATATTTTATTTAATAAAAAAAAAGTATCTAGTTGATTAATTAACTGTTTATTCTTTCTGTCTCAAAAAAATATCTTTTAAATTTTCTTTTATAATTTAATATAGGTTATTTAAATGTCATTTTTATCGTTATATTTTAGATATGACCAACTTGATATATTTAAAAAATGAGTTGTTGAAAGTAATAAATGAAAGTAAAATGAGAAGTTTGATGATTTTTACTAGTTATTTTTTGTAAGTAAAAAATATTTTTAAGAGAGACAAACACAATAACGTGAACATTTCTTTTGAAATAGAGGAGGTATATTGTTCCCTTTACGAATGTTTTACTCGTCGCAACAACACCTAATGAAATTTTATCAAAAAGTTCTTACACTTTAAGGGACAAACCGACTCGTATTAAGGATGAATGGGAGGATATGTGTACATATAAGATAAATTAGAAATTGGTACGAAATAATCATTTATAACGTAAACAAGCAAAAAAAAAAGAGCAATTATAATTTTTGATTATTTCACTAAATGTGAACCCAACTTTATGCAATGTTTATATCTTTTGCCCATATTTAGTCTTGTAGTCCTTCCAAAGTTGTTCCACAGGCTTCCCAGTTAAATTTTTAAAGAATTATCATACGTCTTCCTCATCATCTTGTTAAGTTTTGCCACAAACGACGGAGTTAGTCTATCACAATACTCAAGAAAACGAGCCGTTAAATCATACCCTTGATCCCACCGATCCCCTTGTCCTGGTTTTGCAAATCCCGGTTGCATGTAATTTGCTCTTAGTTTTGTGTAATCCGCAATCCCTTCAATCAACATAGGTGGTGTACGACCCTCACCATACCATTGAAGCGTATGAGTCATTTCGTGGTACAAAAGGGCCGTGAAATGCCATTTCACAACATCGTCTGGGTAAATTTCCAGAAAAGTGGTACTAATGTTAATCTTATTGAACCAAGCTATACTCGCAGCTTCTTTGAAGTCTTTAATGAAAATTTCAACAGTATCAAAGGGTTTGCGGTCCGCGGGGCTATTTTGTTGGAAGACAGTGGTCCATATGAAGTTGTTGATCTTGCCCATGATTTCTTTTGTGCAAGGAATTCCGATATTTTCCGTGAACTTGATGCCACCGGGACTTTTGGCGGCTTCGTTGAACACTTTGTAGGTCATAGAAGAGTAGGTTCCATACAAGGATAATGAGAAGAGCAAAAAAGTGCACAGGAAAAATGAATGGGGAGCCATAGAATGTCTACTAATTGGCTCAAGGTGCATAGCATATATTATATACACAATTTCAAAAAACTTATAATTGCACATCATTTAAGTTAATTCGGTTGGATACTTTTCAAGGACTTGCTAAATATGTGAATTGGTTTTTACTAACTATGGTAATTAATTTTCAAAAGCTATAATTTGTCGTAATAAGTTTTACATGAAGATTTATAGTGTATGTACCGAAAGAAAAACATTGATGTTTATTGGCTATAGGCTGTAACACAAAAGGTTACAAAAACAGTTTATCAACGGTAATCAACAACAATTAACATCAAATTAGCAACAAAATAGCTTACAATATATAGCTGCAAAAATTATATAAATAAATAGTACAAATAGTCAACAACAAATTTCAATTTTCAACAAAAAAATACTCATTTAGACCTTTAAAGTTTTAAAAACTGAGGTTGCGTTTTGTTCACAGAATTGATTGGAATTCAATGGAATTGTAATTGAGAATTCATTCCTTAATTTGTTTTGTTGAGTAATTGATAAAGTTAGAATCCATTAAATTCCTTTCACTAAAGGAATTGAATTTCCTCTTTCTTTGATGAATTCCAACTCCTTCAAAAAAATTATGTGAAATCAAACGCAACTTAAACTACCGTGTGAGGAAAATTCTAATATAGAAAATAAACCAATAAAATGTCTTATGGTTTCAAGTAATATACAAGTCAAAGGTTCCAGACAAATTCTACTGTATTGAGTTGAATATAAAAAAATATAGCAAAGAAAGGGCCTTGGGTTGTAATTTGTTAGAGTCGAAGTAAACGAAATAAGCTAAACAGGCCTAACTTCTTTTTGTTTGATTTTCAATATGGAGGCCTATTAGAATTTGTAAGAGCAGTCCACCAAAGTAGTGTATAATTATTTATTACTGGGCCGAACTGGATGGGGACCCCTGCACGGCTGCACCCCCTCTAGAAGACTGGATCCGCCCCTGGCTATAATGCTCATATTATAAGAACGTACAACGAGCCAACGAGGTGACATTTTTCTTTTGTCTACGGGGATATTTAATTACGTATATTATATTTGGTTTCAATACAACTCTCTATATTTCAAGTGTACGTTTTGTAATCTGCTTTTTGTCCTATATAATTATCCCAAGTTAAAAAAAAATCATCATTGTTAAATTTTATCATTAAAATCAAACAATACAAATAAAATGAATCAATATGAATAGACACGCATTGTAAATTAGTCATGTAATTTTTATTAGAATCAGAATTTTAAATGTAAAATATGAATAATTCTTGATCGAACTAATATCTCGATGCTAAGTATAGGGCAAGTAATATGTAGTTTTATACAAATCTCGACAATTAGAACATGCATCAATCACAATATCACATTAGCTTTCTTTTTTTTTTCTTTTTTCTTTTTTTTTTTCTTTTCTCTATCTTCTGATTCTATCTTATTAACTATTTGTTGTTCAAAAGAAATAATTTTTTTTTATCACAAACCTTAGTGTTATAATCCCAGTTAGGGTTGTTAATCGGGCCAACCTGATTTTATTAAGGGTTCATCAGTTCGAGTTAGTTGAAATTTTGAAAATTATAAATTTACCTGCAACCCGACTCTATTTAGCAATTAGGTGTTTAATTTATGTATATAAAAGATGTTTTTTATTCTTGCAATATGTTTGCGGATATAACTAAATAGTTAATCATGTTTAATAGAAAGTACAACAATAAATAATGAAGTAAAACTACGTTGTTCAAGTTATTATTGCTACCATTTATTTTATTATTGGTCAAACAATTAGAACATACTTATATTGTAATCTGTTATAGACGTATACCTTTCATTGTATTATTAGATCCACAAAACTTTCAACATGGATTCTGCTTACTTGATGAGTTGATTCGTATTTTCAGAGTATATAAATACCACTAGAGGTAGAGGCAAGAGTAAGCTTGGTTAATGTAGTAACAGACTAATACTTGCAGACTAGTTGTGTACAATCAAATAAATAAGCTTCAAATTAATATACCGAGAGCTAATAAAAAAAACTACTAGGCTAAATCGGGTTAAACTTAAACCCGATTAAACTGATATCGTCTAACTTGCAACCCTACCCTGATAAGTATTCGAATTAATTTGTATAATCTAATTAAGTTTTTTAACCCTATTAAACCCGATAATAACAGATTTAATAGGGTTCAGATTGGATCGGGTAGGGTTAGGTTTTTACACCCTTAATCCTGGTCACTATTTTATATTTGTCTAATACTATATGCACGAAATCAAGCCTCTAACCGTTGTATACCGAACTTAATTAACCAGCAAATAAAAAACTAGAATAAATCGTATCATATCACAATTAATAATTAATGATTATCTAAATAATCAACTCCCTTGACTCCTAACACCAAAAAGTAATCATCTGATGTCTGCATCACGAAATTAACAGTAACAACTTGATCGTCAATCTAGTCCAAAGTTCAAAACGTTTTCCTCGAACGCTGTACAATCTCAATTGCCCTAATGACATCTTTCCTAATATACTCAGGTACGTAAACCTTCCCTCTAAAGCGCCACATAATAGGCGTTTCTTCAGACCCCGAACCATATCTTAACTCGTTCACCGCCATCATCTCTTGAACTGATGTCACCTCCACATAAATCCGCTCCGATAGTTCCTTCCGCATCTCATTAACTTCATTCTGCAACGAATTTATCTTACGTTCACAATCTTGATTTTCTTGAATTTTAAGGGTTTTGTTCAAGAGTTGGGCCTTCAAGTATGCAAGTTCTTCGAGTTTCACCGAAAGCTTCGGAAGGCATGATGGTCTTAGGAACAATCTTGGGAGAGTAGATGGTACTTCTATAAATTCTAATGCAATGTCTTCTTGCATCTCGAACATTATACTATGTATAATGACAGTGCATATATATATATATTATATATAATACGGATAATATGTTAATTGATGATCGTTGTAAAGGATGATGTTTATTTCATTGAACATTATATATATTATGACAGTGCGTGTATCATATGGAAAGTTGAGTTTTATTAGGATTAGGATCATATGCGTGATCATAAAGCACAACGCAATCTACGTCCAGTTTTATTATTTCGAACTTTCTAATTACCACCCTCGCAGTTTCGGTATTTCATAATTATACCCTTCATTAATTTTGTTTCTTTTATATGTTTCCTCCTCAACTTTTATATAAGAGCATCCAACGTTGAAGAAATGTTGTTTAAAAATTAAACTATTTTACATATCACGTAAAAAAAATATTAACTTTTTTTTTACTTTAATGTAAAAAGATTTTTAAAAAATCTTTTTTAACCGAACGAGGAGTTTAAATGTAAATATTTAGACAAAAAAACTTTACACTAAAAGTTTAAAAAATTTCAAAATTTTAACTAAAAAGCTTTTCCTTCACTTATAAAAAGCTTTTCTAAGGCTCGAAAGTTTTTTTTTGTCTAAAATAATATATATTAAAAGAGAAATTTAATTTAAGATGCTCTACGTGTGAGTTTCGTAAATTTTTCTAGAGAAAGTTAGACGTTGTTAACAATAAAAACAATTATCTATAAATTAATTAGTTAGTAAATACACTCTTTTATTGAATTTAAAAATAGTAAAATAATTAATAATTCTAATTCAATTTCTTAGTACTTTTGAAAACTATATTTCATACGGAGTATATCTATACACATTATAAATTGTTTACACATTTTCTTTATAATGTTAAAAGATTCAAGATCCGAAATGATTAAATTACCATTATCTAATTTAAGCAACAACTACAAAAGTAGAAATAAAATCCCATCACCGTAAATTAAAATCGTCTTTTATGTATAATGGCATTGCGCATGAAGTTTACTAGTATCTTATTATATGGCCTTAAAAGTTAATATGACTCGACTTCGGTCCAAACATAGATTAGGACATTATCAAAACTAGGCTTAATTTGAATGAATCAAACTCTCAAAGTCCTTTGGTAATTACCGTAAAAACCATTCTTTCACTAAAAGCTCTCTAAATAAAATCTTCAATTGTTATTTTTTAATCTCTCAATATTTATGTTCCCTAGATTACCAAAAAAATAATAATAAAAACAAAATCATTTAAAATCTCTGCATCTCTATTTCACTACTGTAAGAATAACACTTGACATAAAAGTAATACAACTTGTTCGTGTTTAACACGGAGTACGTAGTTTCGTTCAAATTTCAAACAAACTAATGATATCTTAAAGATACATTGACTATAAGAATAGGTACGTGGATGGCGTTGCATATACTTCCAACAACGAAATCCATGTAAGTGCTAATTACATCCAAGGGTATTCGGGTGACGTTAAGACTTAAGACTGAAAGTACTTTATCATGAAATGACACATGTTTGGCAATGGAATGGGAATGGACAAGCACAGGGAGGTTCACTAGAAGGAATTGTGGATTATTTGAGGTTGAAGGCGGGGTATTCACCGAGCCATTGGGTTCAACCGGGACAAGGTGATAGATGGGATCAGGGTACGATGTCACAGCTCGGTTTTTGGACTATTGTAATGGTATTAGAAATGGGTTTGTTAAAAACTATGAACACAACAAGATTTAACTCAAAAATTCACATTATAAACTGTACACAACATTTATCAGGATATAATTTCAAAAACAAGACTATAAAATCTCACCACAAGAAATCTCTCCACACACCTAATCTAAACAATCATCTTTGGATGATTTATAGATAATATAGGACTCACAAATACAAACCCTAATCTGAACAAGAAAAGTCACCAGAGAAAAATAAACATACAGAAAACAAATATCTTAACAAACTATGAGATAAAAAAATACAAGACATGTTTATATTTACAATAAAAATAAATTTAATTTGAGAAATATAAATAATATACATACATGATACATATTATTGAGAAATCGATAACAAATTGACATGTAAGTACCCATCAGACCATCCTAGTTCCTAAGAACTAGACAACTAATCTTGAATTTTAGAAATATAAATAATATACCGCACCAAACTCACTTCTTATTTCCAAATTGTAGCATCATGCGCCATTATCGTTTGATCAGCCACCGACCTATATTTCACCGCTTTACAATAGAGAGTTGAATGGTTATTCAAAGTAGTATTCCCGGTTTCCTTAAAAAATGCCACACATTTCTTGCATCGAACTTTTCAAGGACTGCTTGACATTTCACACAAGTCGTAAATTGCACCAAATATTTGGGTTTTTTTCGTCACTATGACAGAAATAACCGTAGCATTACTAGATGATTCCCCAATATTGACGAAAGATTGTTATTACCCCCATGATGATGCCATTACGTTTGAGAGAATGAGACTTGAGAGTATATGTTGCGTTTTTTTGCGGTTTGAGAGTGTTTTTAGAATTTTATCACACAACTTTTGAGAATTTGAATGTTGTAACTAAACCTCAACATCTATTACATATATACTATGCAATGGACAAAAAGCTCTCATAAAACAACAAAAAAACGTCAAAAACCGATTTAATAGCCGTTTTCCAACAACTAGTATCAATTAGACAAGGGCTATCCGCCGGATAGCTCCTCAAACCTGTATCAATGGTCGCAAACCCAAACGAGTTGAAACCGATCAAACCGGTTTGACTCAAATCGATTTGAAGTAAACTAATTTTTAGTTTAATAACCGATTTCAATTTCCAAACTTATTTTTCGGAATACCTCTGCCTTATTGTACCTTAATCGAATTGTGGCATTTGTTTTGACTTTTGAGTCAAAGGTAAAATATTCTCTCATACAATATTGGGCCAAATAAATTTCATAGGCCCATTTGACAACTCTGACAAACACAAACTGGTCGTTAGAAGTTACTCAGTTAGAACTTAGAACCGTTTTTCCTTCGTTAAACCCTAAACCCTAAAGTATGACGGTCTTTTCTCATCTCCGGCGAGTCCTTCTCCGATCACCACCGGTTATTCCGTCATGTGGTGGCGCCAGTTCTTTAGCATCATCGTATCACCACCTTCACACTGAAACTAACTCCACCGCCTTTATTAAGAAAACAGAAGATCAAAAGAACGAAAACACGAAAGGTAAGTGGTTAACTTTGCCGCCGTACAATATCACTGTTAACGGTGCGTCGTTAGGGAAAAACATCGCCGGAACACGGCAATTGACTGGTGAAAGTGACGCAAGCACCACGACGGCAATCAAATGGGTGATGCGGTGTTGCCCGCAGCTCCCTCGGTCTCTCGTGCAAAAGCTATTCCGTTTGCGACAGGTAATTTTCTTTATTTTTGTATATATTTGATTATATTCTGTTATTATATTTGTCAAATTCTATTCTATTTGTTTAGCATGAATTAAAAACCTAAGATTTACCGGGAGTGGTAAATGGTTACTATTCAATAAATACTAAATGACCAATCAATTTTTCACATGTGGCCTTTCGTATATATATTTTTCCTTTTCTCGCATACACTTCACATCATGTGAGAACTCCCATTCTCATTCTATTCTCTCGATCTAAACCAATTTTACCTCACATTCTCTCTTCTTCTCCGTTTTGTTTTATGCTTTTGTTATTTGTTAGCTATTTTATTCTTATGATGTCTAAGTTAATCCATGAATGTCGTTTAAAATAATGTCGATCTATGTTGATTGAGATAGTGTCATGTGATCTTCATTGCGATTTTGAAAAGTACTCTGATAAACTCTCTAAAAGCATATTTGAAACCTCTATATTTACTATGAGCAAATATAACTATTCAATGAATAGTAATCATTTTTGTTGCGATTACAAATTGTATCTTTTAAGTTTTAAATGGTTAAAATATTTAATAAGTTTAATAAAAATTAATCCGTGCTTTGACATTATCTTTTATAGTAAGATTTACTTTTAGTCTCAGTCGAAACTAACACCACCAGTTTCATTTGAATCGTTCTATATACATAAATAGTAAATATTAATTTGAGTTTTAGAGAGTGATTTCGTTTTTATTACGTTTGTCAAATATTTAGAGTTGTAAGATATGGTAAGAACTACAAATTGGTTAATTATTAAGGTGATAAATTGGATGACGTAAATGGAAAAATCGTTGAAGATTTTGTATATTGTATTTGAAAATATGGTTTTGAAGTTAATAAGTTAGTTGATGAAGCTAGACAAATAATGTTTATAATGTTTTAACGGTAAGCTTGAAGTATTAATGTTTTAAGATATCATTAAAGAAAATTACATATTGTACAAGTTTGTATATAATAACTTTTACATAAAAGGTTATAGCTCTATTCAACAAATAAGATATATTTATTAATGTAAATATATTTTAGATTGGGTAACATATATATTTGTATTAAAAAAATCAATCTTTTCTATCTGTATGTTGGCCTTAAATATTTCACTAAAAATTGTAATATATTTTGTTAGTTACATAGTAAAATTAATGTGTCATTATAATATTTTTATCTTTGTTATAAGTAAAAGTTATAATTTATTCCGTTGATAATGAATATAACATCACATTATGTTGTTAAATATCACCATGTATCAAAGTTTACAAGTAATTAAGAGTAAATTTATTTGAAATAAATTAGATATTCAGACTTAATGTAAATATATTATTTTTCTATATAAAAATAATCATTTAAGAAGTTCCGCTGCAATGCGCGGGTAAACATACTCGTTTGACCACAATCTTGAAATACATATGTATTTATACAGAAATCACAAACACTTCTAAATACAAGTTCAGTAGCAGAATGCCAGCAAGGGATCCATTTGTTAATTATTAAAACTGAGGGTGGCAAATGGAAATTCAGGTTTTGGATGAAAAGACTGTAACTAGCATTTGCACTTGCACACCTTTTTCATGTAATCAATTTTATATTTAGCTCTATTCATACTCGGAGCATGTATTGAACTATTGATATTAAATAATCTCTGGTGATATGTTGTAGGTTCGGCGCAAAACTTGTGAAGGTTTAAACTCTGATCAGGATGTTCAAGCTTCAGAACGCCAAATTAAACGGGTAAATGATTAAATTTTTGTATAATTGTGATTCGGATCTGGCCGTGTTGACGTGTTCTGTAAAGACTGTAATAATAATCTTACGTGACCCACTCCTTTTATCCTTTTTCCCGTTCGAAGCATAGTTCTCACAACATTCATGAAAACAGTACATGTTCATGTTATGCTTGGTATTTCTTCAGGTGACAGCAAAAGATTCAATGAGATTTGGCGATACAATTTATCTTCCTATTACAGTACAAGCATTGCCAACTGAGAAAGCAGAGTGCCTTTGCAATGAAGAAGAATTGAAGTTTCTTCATGATCTTGAGCTATATAAGGTTCTTAAAATCATGGCTGGCAGCTGGCTAAGATAGCGTGTTCATTTTTTTACCATTCTATTTTCACTCTAGCTTAAAAGATGTTCGTGTTCCTTCTCTATCTAATGTTTAGGATTCGGCAATTATTGTCATTAATAAACCTCCTGGAATGCCCGTTCAGGTGAGGTATTCACATCACTGTGATGTTCCTGTACGTATACTGTCGTATTCAGAACGTTGATTGTAATTTTATATTTCAGGGTGGTATTGGGATAAAAAGAAGCTTAGATGAATTAGCTGGAACTTATTTGAGACATGACTTTTCTGAACCACCCAGGCTGGTGAGTTATGTTCCCACTTTGCGAAGAATTTTTATCTATATGGCTTGATCATTCTGTATACTAGACAATTTCGATAATACTCAGTTTAATGCTCCGCATAAGTGTTTGAGTGCTATAGAGAAAAACGTATGATATGCCTTATTTTGCATAAGTTATAGGGCTGATTAATTATACATGAACAATTTCAATGACTTTTTGTAACAATTTTGTTCCAAGGCTTAATCTCATTTGTCTCTATATTGTGATCAAACAAGTTTGTAATTTATTAGGTGCACAGACTTGATAGAGATAGTAGTGGCATCTTGGTCCTGGGGAGAACACAACTAAGTGCTACTGTTCTGCATTCTGTCTTCCGTGAGAAAACCTCTTGTGCTTCCAATACTGTGAGTAAAATTTTCTGTTTTTAAGTTGTTTTACTTATAGGTGGGCACTGCAAGTTTTGCATTGTACCATTCAGTTTTACTGATAAGTGTGACATACTTCTTGTTACCATTTAATGCAACACACAAACGATTTCTTATACCTTCTAACGTAACAAATTACATACTCTGGTTAAAAATTGCAAGTATGTTTCACAACATGGTTATAAAGAAGTATGTTTCACATTTAGGGAAAGATGAGTACATTGCATTTTCTTGCAGTTTGCCTCACATGAAATGCCAAACACCTTCTAACTTATATTTTTGGTAGGAGTAGTTTGTTTTTCTTACATGATCCTTTTCCTGTTTATTTTCAATAGGATTTAAAGAGTGAAAAAAGATTTCTTCAAAGAAAGTACTGGGCACTTGTACTTGGATCACCAAGGCGTCCACAAGGTCTAATCTCGGTTCCTCTTGGAAAGGTTGGAATTTAAGTTGTTGGCTTAAGCATTTCCTCATTTCCTCATTTACCATTTTCCATATCCTTTTTGGAACTCATGGACGCGACTACAAACGTTATTTGTATTGTTCCCTGTGAAGGTAGTAATGGATGATGGAAGATCAGAACGGATTACAGTTGTTGAAAATGTATCAAGAATGTCATCACAACACGCCATAACGGAATATCGAGTTCTTGATTCTTCTATACATGGTTTGTTCTTGATTTTGCTACAACCTTTACTGCACTACCTATGTTGCAAATCAAATGCGCCTTTGCCTGGTAATAATCAAGGGAACAGGCACAATCATTAGTAGGAAACTGGGAATATGTTAAAAGTTTCTGATATATGCTGATCCATCTCATTTTATATTTATATTATAGTTATATGGCACTAGCTCCATTAATGAGCTCAGTTGCTGCGTCTTTTACTAGGTGGATTTGATGAAAATGAACTGATATGGAGGGTTTGTTTTAGAGGTGGCAAAAGGGTAGATTGGGATGGGATGGGTCTAAACGGGTTGAGCCAACCTCCCACATTTTATGATTAATTTTTTTCTCTAATTTTGCGAATATATTGTGCCTTGAAAATGATTACAGAACTATATAATTGAATTAATACTTAGAATTCATTGAAGTAAAAAGATTTAAGACATTGATAACGTTTTGAATAAGTGTTCTCTGTCCTTTGACCCGTATAACCTATTTGATTTTTCATTTTAGCTAGTTTTATACCGTTACATTTGACCCGTTTTCATATAAATAAATTAAAGTTGCCACCGCTGGTCTTTTTTCTCAGGACTACTCTATATAACCTGACACTGTTGAACTATCACAGGCCTCACTTGGTTAGAGTTGTCTCCACTCACTGGTAGAAAACACCAGGTACATATCATTACTTGATTCGGTTTTTTAAATCTACCGCAGTTCCTCAGAAAATGTTCAATTTCCCCTTTTGAGGCAAAGTCAAACCTATTACTTGTGGATCCTAAAACTTACGAAGGACTTGTTTCTTATTTAAGAACCAACATTATTCCCCATATTGTAGATCCTATGTTTTTACTGATGCCCCCTCACAAATTTGCACAATCTGTCTGAAGCTGAAAAATAGAGGTGTGAATTTTGGCCCATTTATTGTATCTCAAATGGGTCCAAATCAAATAATATAGCTTGAATAAAGACGGATCAGATGGGTTGAACGGGCCAGACTGGTTAAAAGTATAACATCCAACATCACCTTATTAAAAAACTTACTATGATTAATTTAGTTATGGTAATCATACTTAAAAAGTAATTGGCTATGAAAGTGTTTAAGAAAGTGGGCTTAGAAGTGTTCATGAGTTAACTCAACCAGCCCTGTATTTAAACTATCTGCTCTTGACCCGCCGGTCACAACCTCTATTGAAAATTGTTTGTTTGAACTGAAAAGTCCTAACAACACTTCTTACTATAATTTTATATCTTTATAATTCTTCTTAACATCTTTCTCCTTGCAATTTGAAACCAAAGCTCCGAGTTCATTGTGCTGAGGTATTGGGAACCCCGATAGTTGGAGACTACAAATACGGGTGGCAAGCTCACAGGAAATGGCACCAAATATTCTCCTCTAATTTTGAAGAGAAGGATGAGGTGTGTAACAGAAAGTCACTTCCCTTCGGCCTTGATCTAGAGAGCGGGAGCATCACCGATAAGCAGCCTAGCCTTCATTTACATTGTAAAAAGATGGTGTTGCCAGATGTGTCATATACTATAAAGCGCGCCCATAATTCTTCTTCCGATTATGATTTTGAAGACATCAAAAGCCTCAGATTTGCTGCCCCATTGCCTCCACACATGCAAAGGAGTTGGGACATCTTGAGCACTTAGTCTGATTGTCGGGGAACAAGTGAGTCCTTCGAAGCCCTTTTGCTTGATCTATAATATGCATTCTGCAAATTAGGCTCTTCAACCATATCCCATATGATTATAGAATACAGAATATATAATTACTCTTCAAAACAGATTCCAAATTGGGCCTTGGGGGACACGGAGTTTTGACTGGGCCGAGGTTTACAATAACATGGCCTTTTGAAACATGAGTGTAAATCCTATCAAAGATCAACTCTCGAAGGGCAATCGATAATTTATTAGTGCTTTTTATTATCTTAGTGTTGTTATTTTGAAGTTACGAAATTTTAACAAATTCATCAACTGCCTTAAACAATATGAAAGTGATCTTGGTTCAAGGGCACCGTGGTATAATCTTATGAAGGTTTGGATGCAGAGAATGCTACAACGGATTTTTGACCACCGATATCCATATAATTTGAAATAGCTATGTAACAAAAAAAGTTTGAATCAGTGAACAGAACAAATCATGTCAAACCAACTGTGAGAAAAAGGAAACAGACCCACCAATTCGTGCTGCTGCTTCCTATTTGAAACTGTGTCAAATTCTGCAAGTTGCTCTAGTTTCTGCAGTTGCAACGAGCATAAGGATTATATATTTATGTATAGGCTCAGTTTAGTCCATGCATCTTTTAGATCATATATCAGGTTTTTTTAGCTTTTTTAAGTATATCATTTTATTTACACACTTATATGTACCCAAGCAACCAATATACTATATACATCTAGTTAACAGAAGAAAGGTAGGTGTATAAGTATTACTCACAAATTGATTAATGGTGGGATGCAACCATCCTGTTTAAATCGCCTTTATAGTAGCAATAGCTTCCAGACCTCCGGCTGCACCCATGCAATGCCCGATCAAAATACATAAGAAGATAATGTCAATATGAAGTTGACCCTATTGATATACAAAGGCAGATCGTGGTGGGGTGCACTTTGGTGGCGTTTATTTTGATTCCTGTAGTGTTCTCGAATACCTTCTTGAGAGGATTCACTTAAGCCAGATCCCCAATCATTGTGGATGCAACCATCCTGTTTAAATCGCCTTTATAGTAGCAATAGCTTCCAGACCTCCGGCTGCACGTGCAATGCGCGATCATAATACATAAGAAGATAATGTCAATATGAAGTTGACGCTATTGATCCAAAAAGGCAGATCATGGTGGGGTGCACCTTGGTGGTGTTTATTTGATTACTGCAGTGCTCTTGAATACCTTCCTGAGAGCCTTTACTTCAGCCAGATCCCCGATCATTGTGGAAGTTGTGTGTGTGTTGATGTGATTTAAGTAAATGATAGAAAAGGTGAAGTACCTCCTCTACTGACACACCAGCAGCCACCGGGCATTTTTGAATACAAGATGTAACACAAAGTCCCTCGGATTGTGGATTAGATATATGATATGCATCACTATTTATTGCACCTCCTAGGTACTCGGCAAGTATTGGAGCATCCATTTTCATCGCATGTTCTAAACTCTCCATTACCTTTGAAAAAAAGTATACAATTATTCACGTAGTGTATATATGACACTCTTAGTCACAAATGAATTTGGTTGCAGTGAGGATCAGAAGACCAGGTCTAGAAATGTCGATTCTTTATAAATATTGGTACTCTTAAAAAAAACTTTAGAAATGGGGTTGCTCTCTTTACTTTCAAGAAAAGCGGCCCCACATCAAGCCAAATGCAAGGTACATAAAGCAGGTTTACTAAAATGGTGTCAATATAGAGCCACTCAAACATTTATGCTGATGAAAAGCAGAGTCTAACATGGGTGATGAAGTTACCAAAACACCTGCACCTTCTCCCATGACGAACCCATCTCTATCTTTGTCCCATGGTCTACAAGCAGTCTTGGGATCATAGTTTTTCCGAGACAATGTTCTAGTAGCAACAAAGCCTCCCATTGTGACAGGAGTAACCATAGCGTCTGAGTCACCAGCAATCATCAAATCAGCCCTACCTTCACAGATATGATTTGCAGTAGCAAAGAAGCAATAATCGGATGTTGCCCATGAAGCAGAAATTGAGGAATTTGGTCCCATAAATCCAAGATCGATAGCAAGTAAGGCAGACCCGATGTTTGTTGTCATAAAAAGTTCTAATGGTGTGAGTTCACTATATCTCCTCTTGATTAAAGACTCCACAACATTTGAAAAAAGGTAGCACCTCCCAATGCAGTTCCAACAAGTACACCAGCTCGCTCCTTATCTATCTTCTGATCACCATGTGAAAGTATTGTAACCAATCATACCAAATTATTAGAAACACGATAAACCATAGGGCTGGCTTTGGGTCTAACCGTATATGAACAACCTATAAATCAAGAGGTTGTGCGTTTAAGTCTCATTTATGACAAATATATAATATATGCAGTCGTATATAATTGATGATGTGGAGTGTGTTAGTGTTTGACATTCTAGAAATTTACATCGGAAACATGATAAACGTGTAAGATTTATATACCTTGGAGCATTCAACGCCAACAAGATCAGCAGTTTTAAGGGCTTCTTTTTCCAGCAACAGTGCAAAATCGTTGACAGTCATCAAGTCCTTGGTCAAGTTTGCCATCAATATATCCATTTGACCTGAACCCTCGGATCTGACCAGCAAATTGAGTGGTGAGTTCTGAAGCATCAGATTGATCTATTACCCCAATTCCGCCCTCCCCAGCCAAGAGTTTTTCATAGATCATATCCACGTTATTTCCAAGTGCAGAAACGAGACCCATACCAGTGATAACGACTTGTTGTTTTGCATTTTTCTCCTTTTTCAAGGCGATGGTGGTGGAGTGGCGGGAAACTAATACTTGGCAGCGACTACTGGTGGTATGTGCTCGTGATTTGTTAATTAGGGATAAAGAGTTTTTGCTGGGTGGGATTAGTGAGGACGCAAAGAGAGGTGTTAACTGAAGAAGAGGTTGAGCTTCCATTATTGTCTAAACTGTAAAGAATGATGTATGAAGATTTGAAACTGATACGAAAAATTGAGTACTCAAACTATGATAAAAAGATCCTCAGTTATTTATGTACATAAATAAATATGAAAGTTAATTGTTTACAGTTTTAGAAACATTCATCTTAATGTTTAGAAGGTTATGTATAATCATTACTCAAACAAACAAACAACCAATTGAATTATAAATGCAGTTATATAAGACGTCAGTTGGGACTTATCATTTAATAATCTAGTTCGCTTTGTCAACAATATACTATCGGACATACACATTGTAGAAATGAAACACGAAGCCGTTACCAATTAACTTCACGTGGAAGATAGGAAGTGACTATACGGTAACAGGGACATGTGAATAAAAGAAAAGACAAATAAACACTACAACATTAAAAAGTATATTGGGCTCACATCATACTTTTCTAAAAAATTTCACTTAAAGAATGTAAATGTTTAATTTTTTGAGGGTTAAAGTTAAAAACTAGTTAATTGGTTGAGAACTTAAATTTGATAAATTTGCGTCGAAATGAATTGTTATGTTTTTAAAGAATGTAAACTTTGTCTTCGTCGAAACTTCATATCAGATAATTTTGTTTCCATTGGAAAAGCATCACTAACTGGGTTTCTAGTGACGAAAATTTACCATCGGAAACAAATTTTAACAAACGAACGCCAATGTATTTGACCATTAAGCACTGTTTACTAGTAGTGGGAACCCCAAGGAAAACCAAAACTTTTTAGTTATTCGCGACAACGTCGATACCGACCGACATACACGCCCCACTCTAAACTTATTATGTGGAAAAATGTGCAAACTGACTTAGCGGTCTGGTCATAGAGTGTCAGCCCATAACGAGAAACAGACCATTTTTTCGCAAAATCCTCTCCTCCAGAACTAACTAAGCTACGTGTTTGAGAGTTGACCTCAAATTTGCAGCTCATGGGGATTGAACATGGGTCTCCACTGGAGATTCCCAAGCCTTCTCCACAAAGCAACCCTTTTGGGGTTTAGAACTTTTTAGTTTCGTCCTAAACATGGTCGAAATATCGATTATACCAAAGTGTTCCAACTCTTTATTTCGTTTATGAGAGAACTTAAAAGGCACCTCTATAATAGGTTAAATGTCTTGAATTAAAGCACAAGGGCTAACATATCTAAATAGAAAACAAGTTCATGAATTCTGATCTTTTATCAAATGCAGCAAATATACGCCTGTAAGTGACATCAAATTGCTCTGAAGTTGAAGAATTTGTAAGGTCATCAAGACTTGAAAGCTGAGAATGCTAGAACGCAATTGTGGCCACCAAAACCAAATGAATTTGAAATAGCTGGATACCAAGAAAGTTGTAGTGAGATTAATCAAACATAGTAACAAAGACTAGAGTGAAAAGGAAACCAACTCACCAACATTTATTTCATGTTGCTGCTTTCGATTTGCAACAGTGTCAATATGTACGGCAGGTTCAGGGTCCTATAGTTGAACGAAAGACGTGATAATAGACAAAAGTCAAAGAGGAAATGTGAAAGAAAATGAATGTAGGAAACACTTACAAATTGGTTAATGGTTGGATGCAGCCATCCTGTTTGAATTGCTTTGATTATAGCAATTGCTTCTAGACCTCCAGCGGCCCCCATACTGTGTCCAATCATAGACTGAAACATATACAAGATTTCAACAATTTTAATATGGAGTTCATATTGTGTACACAACATGGACCATGGGGGATTTCACCTTGGTTGCATTCATCTTGATTCCGGCAGTTTTCTTGAATACCTTCTTGAGAGCATTTGACTCGGCTAAATCCCCAATCGTTGTGGATGTTGCATGTGCGTTAATGTAATTTACCTAATCAAATAGATTAAGTAGGAAAAGATAATTAACATGTGGATTTGTTGAAGATTAAACATCATCAAACAAAAATTAATTGAGGAAAGATGAAGTACCTCTTCTACAGACACACAAGCATTAACGAGGCTGCTCTGTATACAATTTGAAAGGCCGAGCCCATCTAATTGTGGATTCGTTATATGATAAGCATCATAAATTACTGAACCTCCCAAGTATTCAGCAAGTATTGGTGCATCCCTTTTCATTGCATGTTCTAAACTCTCCATAACCTGCAAACATATATATCACACATATATCCACATACAAGCAGTACGACGAACTATATTCTACAGTATTTAGTATGTGATCAATTTGGATGCTATACCAAAACACCTGCTCCTTCTCCCATGATAAAGCCGTCTCTATGTATGTCCCATGGTCTAGAAGCTGTCTTGGGATCATCATTTCTTTGAGACAATGCTCTACAAGCAGCAAAACTTCCCATTCCTATGGGGTTAACCGTAGCATCTACGCCACCAGCAATTATCAAATCAGCCTCACCTTCACGGATGTGAGTGGCAGCAGCACGAAAGCAAGCATTGGACGTTGCACAAGCAGCAGAAATGCTATAATTTGGTCCCTTAAATCCAAGATCGATTGCAAGTAAAGCAGAGCCCATGCTTGTTGCCATAAAAGGTGTGGCATATGGTTTGATTTTACTATAACCTCTCGAGATTAAAGACTCCACAGCGTTTGAATTTACGGTAGAACCTCCCCGTGTAGATCCGACAAGTACACCAGCTCGCTCCTTATCTATCCGCTGATCACAATGAGAAAGTAATGTAACCATGCATTCATATCAGATTATTAGAAACAGGACAAACGTGTAAGGATTACAAACCTTGGAGCATTCATTGCCATCAAGAGCAGCATCTTCAAGGGCTTTTTTCCCGGCAAGAATGCAATATCGTTGGCAGTTATCAAGTCTCCGGTCATTTTTTCCGCCAATATATCCATCTGACCTGAACCCACGGATCTGACCAGCAAATCGAGTTGCGAGTCCTGAAGCATCAAATCGATCTATTAACCCAATTCCGCTCTCCCCATCCAAGAGTCTTTGGTAGAACACATCCACGTCGTTACCAAATACAGAAACGAGACCCATACCAGTAATAACCACTCTCTTTTTTGCATCTTTCTCCCTTTTTGGGACGGCGGTAGAGTTTAGGGAAACTGTTACTTGGTGGCGAGTAGTGGTGGTACGTGGTGGCAATTTGACGATTGTGGATAAAATATTCTTGCGGAGTGGTTTGAATGGGGCTGCCGAGAGACACGTGCAATGAAGATGACATTGTGCTTCCATTATTGTGTAGAGAATATTGATGTGTGAAGATGGTAAAGCTATGAATTGAAACTGACTCAAACTATGATTAGAATATTTAGGTACATAAATAGATATGAAATTTAATTGTTTACACTTTTAGAAACATTCAACTTAATGTCTTAAAAGGTTGTATAATCTTTTACTCAAACAGACAACCTATTGAACAATTGATGCATCTATCTCTTATGGAGTACTATAAGTTATATAAAGCGTCATTTAGGACTTAACATTTAATGATCGATTTAGTTGGTTTTGTCTACAATGTATTTTTGAACCCAAAGATGTAAGGAACCACACACAATATATTACCTCCCAGGTTTCTATCTACGGAAATACGCCATCTGAAACACCTTTTAGTGACAGACCACTGTGTATTTGGCTTTATTTATTATTTTTCGGAAAAGTAGATTGACAGTTAGTAAAGCTCCGTTTTCTAGTAATTTGGTAAGGGGAACTCCATAGAAAACCCGAAAGTTTTTGGTATGTCTTATGCAAGTTTTGCATTGTACCATTCAGTTTTACTGACAAATGAACATACTTCTTGTTACCATTTAATGCAACACACGTACCATTTCTTATACCTTCTAACGTAACAAATTACATACTTTGGTTAAAAATTGCAAGTATGTTTCACAACATGGTTATAAATAAGTATGCTTCACATTTACGGAAAGGTGAATAGTCATTGCATTTTCTTGCAGTTTGCCTCGCATGAAATGCCAAACACGTCTTATGAACTAATAGATGATCCTAACTTATATTTTTGGTAGGTATAGTTTGTTTTTCTTACATGATCCTTTTCCTGTTTATTTTCAATAGGATTTAAAGAGTGAAAAAAGATTTGTTCAAAGAAAGTACTAGGCACTTGTACTTGGATCACCAAGGCATCCACAAGGTCCAATCTCGGTTCCTCTTGGAAAGGTTGGAATTTAAGTTGTTGGCTTAAGCATTTCCTCATTTCCCGTTTTCCATTTTCCATATCCTTTTTTGAACTCAGGACACTACTACAGATGTTATTTGTATTGTTCCATGTGAAGGTGGTATTGGATGATGGAAGATCAGAACGAATTACAGTTGTTGAAAATGTATCAAGAATGTCATCACAACACGCCATAACGAAATATCAAGTTCTTGATTCTTCTATACAAAGTTTGTTCTTGATTTTTCTGCAACCTTTACTTCAACCTTTAGTGCACTACCTATCTTGCAAATCAAATGAGCCTTTGCCTAGTAATAATCAAGGGAACAAGCGTAATCATTTGTAGGAAACTGGGAATGGTTTTCAGAATTTCTGATATTTATTGATCCATCTCATTTGTCATTGTAATTGTATGGCACTAGCTCCATTAATGAGCTCAGTTGCTGCGTCTTTTACTAGGTGGATTTGATGAAAATGAAATGATATGGAAGATTTGTTTTATAGATGGCAAAAGGGTAGGCTGGGATGGGATGAGTCTAAACGGGTTGAGCCGACTTCCTACTATTTTATGATTCATTTCTTTCTCAAATTTTCCGAATATATTATGTATTGAAAATGATTACAATACTATATAGTTTAATTAATACTTAAAATTCATTGAAGTAAAAAGATTTATGTAACGTCCACTCTACCTAAAAATAGTTAGTTTATATGCTTGTTATAAGATTAAAATGCTTAAATATGACTTATATGCCTATTTGATGCATAATTATGGGGATTATTGTGGAAATTAGAAACCAAAACTTGTTTAAATGGTTGGAATAGTGAAGTAAATGTTGAAAACCCTTAGAGTAAGCTAATGTAAGGTGTTACACTTGGAAGATATCAAGAAACAAAATTTAGTGTTCTATGGGCATAGATGTGTAAAGTATAGAGTCTATAAAAAAACTGAGATTATTGACATATATTCTGGAATATTATTATTCAGGATTGTATATAATTTTGACAAATGCGTAGGCAAAAACCTTATTATTGAGGATTGTATATAATTTCCACCGGAGATTCCCAAGCCTTCTCCACTAAGCAACCCTTTTGGGGTTTAGAACTTTTTAGTTTCGTCCTAAACATGGACGGAATATCGATTATACCAAAGTTTTCCAACTCTTCATGTCGTTTATGAGAGAACTTAAAAGGCACCTCTATAATAGGTTAAATGTCTTGAATTAAAGCGCAAGGGTTAACATATCTAAATAGAGAACAAGTTCATGAGTTCTGATCTTTTATCAAATGCAGCAAATATACGCCTGTAGGTGACATCAAATTGCTCTGAAGTTGAAGAATTTGTAAGGTCATCAAGACTTGAAAGCTGAGAATGCTACAACGGAATTGTGGCCACCTAAACCAAATGAATTTGAAATGGCTGGATACCAAAGAGAGTTGTAGTGAGATTAATCAATCATAGTAACAAAGACTAGAGTGAAAAGGAAACCAACTCACCAACATTTATTTCATGTTGCTGCTTTCGATTTGCAACTGTGTCAATACGTACGGCAGGTTCAGGGTCCTATAGTTGAACCATAGACGTGATAATAGACAAAAGTCAAAGAGGAAATGTGAAAGAAAATGAATGTAGGAAACACTTACAAATTGGTTAATGGTTGGATGCAGCCATCCTGTTTGAATTGCTTTGATTATAGCAATTGCTTCTAGACCTCCAGCGGCCCCCATACTGTGTCCAATCATAGACTGAAACATATACAAGATTTCAACAATTTTAATATGGAGTTCATATTGTGTACACAACATGAACCATGGGGGGATTTCACCTTGGTTGCATTCATCTTGATTCCGGCAGTTTTCTTGAATACCTTCTTGAGAGCATTTAACTCAGCTAAATCCCCAATCGTTGTGGATGTTGCATGTGCGTTAATGTAATTTACCTAATCAAATAGATTAAGTAGGAAAAGATAATTAACATGTGGATTTGTTGAAGATTAAACATCATCAAACAAAAAATAAATGAGGAAAGGTGAAGTACCTCTTCTACAGACACACAAGCATTAACGAGGCTGCTCTGTATACAATTTGAAAGGCCAAGCCCATCTAACTGTGGATTCGTTATATGATAAGCATCACAATTTACTGAACCTCCCAAGTATTCAGCAAGTATTGGTGCGTCCCTTTTCATTGCATGTTCTAAACTCTCCATAACCTGTAAACAGATATATCACACATATATTCACATACAAGCAGTAAGATGAACTAAAATTCTACAGAAATGAGTATGTGATCATTATGAATGGTATACCAAAACACCTGCACCTTCTCCCATGACGAAGCCGTCTCTATGTATGTCCCATGGTCTAGAAGCAGTCGTGGGATCATCATTTCTTTGAGACAATGCTCTACAAGCAGCAAAACTTCCCATTCCTACCGGGTTAACTAAAGCATCCGCGCCACCAGCAATTATCAAATCAGCCTCACCTTCACGGATATGATTGGCAGCAGCACGAAAGCAAGCATTGGACGTTGCACAAGCAGCCGAAACGCTATAATTTGGTCCCATAAAGCCAAGATCGATTGCAAGTAAAGCAGAGCCCATGCTTGTTGCCATAAAAGTTATGGCATATGGTTTGATTTTACTATAACCTCTCGAGATTAAAGACTCCACAGCGTTTGAAAAAACGGTAGTACCTCCCATTGCTGATCCGACAAGTACACCAGCTCGCTCCTTATCTATCTGCTGATCACAATGAGAAAGTAATGTAACCATGCATTCATATCAGATAATTAGAAACAGGACAAACGTGTAAGGATTACAAACCTTGGAGCATTTATCGCCATCAAGAGCAGCATCTTCAAGGGCTTTTTTCCCGGCAAGAATGCAATATCGTTGGCAGTTATCAAGTCTCCGGTCATTTTTTCCGCCAATATATCCATCTGACCTGAACCCACGGATCTGACCAGCAAATTGAGTTGTGAGTTCTGAAGCATCAAATCGATCTATTAACCCAATTCCGCTCTCCCCATCCAAGAGTCTTTGGTAGAACACATCTGCATCGTTGCCAAATACAGAAACGAGACCCATACCAGTAATAACCACTCTCTTTTTTGCATCTTTCTCCCTTTTCGGGACGGCGGTAGAGTTGAGGGAAACTGATACTTGGTGGCGAGTAGTGGTGGTACGTGGTGGCAATTTGACGATTGTGGATAAAATATTCTTGCGGAGTGGGTTGAATGGGGCTGCCGAGAGACGCGTGCACTGAAGATGACCTTGTGCTTCCATTATTGTGTAGAGAATATTGATGTGTGAAGATGGTAAAGCTATGAATTGAAACTGACTCAAACTATGATAAGAAGATCCTCACTGTTATTTAGGTATATAAATAGATATGAAAGTTAATTGTTTACACTTTTAGAAACATTCAACTTAATGTCTTAAAAGGTTGTATAATATTTACTCAAACAGACAACCTATTGAACAATTGATGCATCTATCTCTTATGGAGTACTATAAGTTATATAAAGCGTCATTTAGGACTTAACATTTAATGATCGATTTAGTTGGTTTTGTCAACAATGTATTTTAGAACCCAAAGATGTAAGGAACCAAACACAATATATTACCTCCCAGGTTTCTATCAACGGAAATACGCCATCTGAAACACCTTTTAGTGACAGACCACTGTGTATTTGGCTTTATTTATTATTTTTTGGAAAAGTAGATTGACAGTTAGTAAAGCTCCGTTTTCTAGTAATTTGGTAAGGGGAACTCCATAGAAAGCCCGAAAGCTTTTGTTATGTCTTAAGCATGGTCGAAATATTATTAATATATACCCGAGTATTCCAACTATAAAATGGAATGTGGGTATCGTTCACCTTTCTAATTCCTATACATAGTGGTTTTTATGACGTTATTGGTATCATCAGAGAATCTAAAAGACATCTTTATATTACATTAAACTCTCAAAATTAAAAGGGTTAACATTTTTTTTATAGGAAATAAGTTCATGAATTCTTAAATTCATCTCTTATCAAATGCAAGAAATATATGTCTGTAAGCGACATTAAATTGCTCTCAAGATGAAGACATATTCTGAAGAATATATAAGGTCATCAAGGCTTGAATGCTGAGAATGCTACAACCGAATTGTGGCCACCTAAACCAAATGAATTTGAAATGGCTGCAAACCAAGAAAGTTATAGTGAGATTAATCAATCATGGTAACCAGACTAGATTAAGAGGGAAGGAAACAAACTCAACAGCATTGATTTCATGTTTCCACTTTCGATTTGTAACAGTGTCAAATAGTACTGCAAGTTCAAGGTCCTACAGTTAAACCAAATGCGTGAGAATAAAGTAAAGTTAAGGACGAAGAGGAAAATCACATGGATTTAGTTATCACCTACAAATTGATTAATGGTCGGATGTAACCATCCTGTTCTAACTGCTTTAACTGGGGTGATTGCTTCTAGACCTCCAGCGGCCCCCATACCGTGTCCGAAACATATACAAGAAGCTGAAAATCTTAATTTGGAGTTCATATCATGTAGACAACATGGAGTCATGGACCATGGCTCATCATGATTCCTGAAGCTTTCTTGAACACCTTCTTGAGAGCATTTCACTCAGCCAAATCCCCATTCATTGTGGAAGTTGCATGTGCGTTGATATAACTTGCCTATAAAAAATAAATTATCCACAACTATCAAATCACCAGCACGTATCACCACCCGACACAGCCTATTATTTGCTTCCCACTCCTCTACCACCACCCCAAACAGGGAGAAGGATGCAAAAAAGTGAGTTGTTATGGGTGTCATTTCTGTACATGGACACGAGGTGGATATGTTCTATGAAAGACTCTTAGCCGGAGAGAGCAGAATTGGGTTAATAGATCGATTTGATGCTTCAAAACTAACGACGCGATTTGCTGGTCAGATTCGTGGATTCAACTCAAATTAAATGGGTATATTGGTAGCAAAAGTGAACGGAGACTTGATGATTGTCAATGTTATTGCATTGTTGCTCGGAGAAAAAGCTCTTGAGAATGCTGCTCTTGAGAATCGTCTGGGTGACTCTATATAATGAAAAATATGGGCTATATTAATTAATTTTAAATGGGTGCAGATTGATAAGGAGTGTGTGGGCGTCATTGTTGGATCTGGTTGGAGTTGTTTTAAGGTAGTGACCGACGCAATCAAGACGTTAATCAGAGGAGGTTATAGTAAAATGTGACCATTTTCAACTACTTTTGTTCGGACAAACATGGGCTCGGCCTTACTTGCTATCGATCTTGGCTTTGAGGGACATCCAATTATTGCTTCTATGCTGCTGCTAATCATATCTGTGAAGGCAATACTGATTTGATGATTGCTTGAGGAGTTGAAGCTTGTGTTACTCCATTCTACTTGGAGGTTTTTCTGCTAGTAAAGTGTTGTCCGAAAGAAACCATGATCCCAAGACTGCTTCTAGACCATGGGACTAAGATAGAGATGGGTTTGTCGTGGGCTAAGGTGCTGGTGTTTTGGTAACTTTACCACCCACCCATGTTTGAGTCCACCTTTCAATTCGGAAGGAGACTGTAAAATATACAATTTTGTAGTTCAACTTAATTCTTAATGCTTTTTACATATATGGACTTTATTGCTTATTTTTGCAGGTGATGGAGAGTTTAGAACATGCAATGAAAAAGTATGCACCAATAGTTGCCGAATACATCATGTATTCAAAGAACCCTGGTGAATGTTGGTGTGTCCGGAGAGGAAGTAATTCACTTTATCTCTTATATTATTTAAAATTCGAACTAGTTAAGTCTACAAGCAACTCGTAGATGACTATATTATAAACCTGATTTTATTAATAGGTAATTTATATAAATGCCCATGCAACTTCCACAATAACAGGGGATTTGGCTGAGGTAAATGTTCTCAATAAGATATTCAAGAATACTTCAGGGATCAAAATAAACGCAACCAACGTGAAGTCAATCCCTAAAGATCCATGTTGCCTTCAGTCTTCACAACATCAACCCCATGTTAACTTAGCTTCTTGATTTATTTTTTAGTGTATTACAAGCCATTGTTTAGGTGCTAGTGGAGGTCTGGAAGCCATTGCTACAATTAAAGCGATTCAAACAGGCTGGTTGCATCCAACCATCAATCAATTCGTACGTGATACCTACATTCATACTCTTTTTAGGTTTTACCTTGTACTTCTTCAATGCTAACTGTTTGTCGCAACTGTAGAACCTAGAACCTGTAGTAGATTTTGATACTGTTGCAAATCAAAAGGAGCAACATGAGATATATGTTGGTGAGTTTGTTTTCATTTCGTCCTTTGTTGCCATTGTTAGGATCAATAAACAGATTGTAAACATTGATTTTATAGTTAATCATGTGACTAGCGTTTAGCTAAGAGCACACGGAGTGGGGAGGAACGCGTACGTTCCCCGACCTGAACGCCGTCGGGAACGCCGTTCCCCCACTCCCGAGCGGCGTTCCGGACAAAGTTCCCTTCAGTGTTCCGGCGGCAGCGTCCCCTACAGATGTTGTGTTCCCCTTTTTTTTTTTTTTTTTCTTCTTATTTTCTTCTTTATTTTCTTGTTTTATTTTTTATTTGAAGAATATATGATTTGTGTGTTTGTGTGAGTGTGTATGTGAAGAAGAAGATGATGGTGAAGAAGATGATGATCGGAGTGTGCGTGCAGCCAAAATCGGGAAGAGAAACTTTAGGTTATTAAAGGACCCATTTTTATGGGCTCATTTTTTAGAATGAGTTTTTTAATGGGCTATACATATTTAATATATTAATTGGGCCAAAATATATTAAATCAAAATGGATTGCATCTAACTTTTTTATTTTTAATAAATCAATTTCTTTTATTTAATTTATTTTGTTTTTTCCTTCTATTTTATAAAATTAATTGAATGTTCTAACAATTAAAAAAATCAGAAAAAAAATTCTTGAACACTGTTCCCACTCTCTCCATTTTCAGCAACAATGTTCCCGGAGAATACTATTGCTAAACACTATGACAAGGATGTCACCACTCCTTGTGCTCTAAGGTTAGTTATAAACCACTTTACATTGTAAAATCATAATTGCTCTTAATAAAAACACATTCAAACGAAAGTTCTCTCATCGTTCATACACATTCATCATACGATTGTCTGATTGTGGACTTACAGCTATGATTTGGTATGTTCACTAATTCCATTTTTTGGAGCACAGCTAGTTCAAATTCATTTGGTCTAGGTGGACACAACTCCGTTGTAGCATTATGTGCATTCGAACCATAACATGATTATCAAGACTACTGCTTTGGCATGGGCTAGTAACTGGTTTGGGATCAAGCACTGGCTTACCCCCTACTGCTTTCGCTATAGCATAATAGTTGCTGAAACAAACAATAAATAGTAAATGTACTGATGCATTTACATCTATTTAATAGTAAGATGTAATTTTGGACATTTATAATATCGATGGTTATTGTTAAACAAGTATTCCTTTATTCAAAATAGGTGACTAAAAGTACACTTTGTATCTATTAATAATTAAAAGAGGATATCAGTTTACTTACGTGATTTCAATCATAAATTGCCACGTATGCAAAAATTTGAGGTGTCAAATATATAAATTTTTTAACTTTTTTTCATATATACACTGCTGATATATCTATCTATATCATAAAAGTTAAATTAACTACAAACGTTAACTGTATTAATTAGTATAATTAATAACTATCATTAATTGCTATTGTTTTTTTCATTTCTTAAAATTAATGTATGTCTATAGGTAGTCACTAGTCAGCCCGCAAAAATAAATAAGTCAAATCCAATATATATGTCTATTTTCGGTGCTTTAAGATCAGTTGTGGGCTTTGTGGCCAATAAAAATAATTCCACCTAGTTTCAAAACATCATTTTGTGTTTAAAGAACACCATTTGTTTTTAGAGAAACAACTGTACCATAATTGTAAATCGCCAAGTTACCATCGATCCAAGAACTTTGCCTCATATTCTATTCATCCATTTCAAGCAAACATGCACTTAATCTTAGTATTTTTAATTATTGAATTTTTGCTAATATTTTGCAGTTTCATCGTTAAATCATTTATTAAATTAATTGCTCAATTATATATTAAAATTTTAATGATTTGATTTTGTATAACATGAATTTGTTATTTGTTAATTGTGGACCTTAAAGAGATATAATATAGGAATTAATATTATATATTCAATTTGACATAAGACATGATACATAGATTGTATGATGTTATTATATAATACAATAAATAAATTATAGTATATAATTTAATTTGTCAGACACAATACTAATAAGCAGTGTTTTTAAATTCGGGATGATCCGGCCAGTCGGACTGGGACCTGGGACTCGGACCAAGCGGATTGTAAGCGGGTTAACTTCGAAGTCAAACTCGGTCAAACCCGGTCGGGTTTCCGGTCGAACCGGGGTTGACCCGGTGAACCGGACCGATCGGACTGGATTTTTCATTTTTTATAATTTTTTTTAATTTTAAGGACTAAATCTGAACATCTTCAATAGTTTAGCAACTAAATCTAAAAATTTAAACATGCGATTGAATCGGTCGATCCGACCGATCAAACCGATCAGACCAAACTCAAGACTCAAACCGGATCAATAAAAACTCAATTTTTAAAAAACTGCTAATAAGATAATAAAATAGATCCCTCTAAACACCTTTAATTTCTTAAGCATTAATTAGACGTCTAGACACTTGTCATTTTATTGTTTAATTGTGTTGATATGAGAAATTACAAGAAATTGATCGACAACTTTGATTCTAAGAGTTCCAAAAGTATCGCACTATTTGAATGAATATATCCAATTGAATTGATTTTTAGTTAGCTGTATTGGGCCTAATATCCAATGAAATTGATCCTAACTGAAAGCCCAAATATTATATGAAAACGAGGGTTAAAAAGGGACAAGTAACAAATACAAATGGTGATTCAGATTAAGCGGGCAAACCTAATTTATTGGTAAGGTGTAAATTGAAATTTTGATTAGGACGTACGTACCGGCCACCAACCTTTATGTTTTTGGAGTGGGGCCTACTAAATTAATTAATGTCTAATGATATAACTAGGTTTTAATATGTTGCAATTTTGTGATATAATAAGTTAATAATTTATTCATTTGTTTTTTTGTGACAAGTTGGAGTATGAGATATCTGACTTTTGAAAAAGAAAGGTTATGTTAATTTCTTCATTGTTTTTATGACATTTTTTTATGTTAATTTATTTGATTTAAGGATATCTTTTATTTTAATTTTTACAAGAAATTTATTAAACGTATCGTCCCAACCAAAACTTATGTACTAAATCATCAATCAATAATATATATATATATATATATATCCTTTTAAATAAGTAAATAGTAATAATGAATGTGATCTGTAAGTCCAAATTTTAAATACTAACTTTGATAAACAGAGTGAGTAGCTAGAAATAGCAAAAAGAATGTACGTTTATTAATTTTAGATATATAAGTAAATAATAATTTAATCATCATAGATTAATTTAAATATTCATTTATTTAATTTAATATTTAATATTAAAAGAAAACACCAATTAGCTTTACTATACCAACAAATATTTTTGGCATCTAGCTTTCCTTTATTTAGTTGCCTTATTCACCTACTGACCTGAAATATAATTCTATATATATACATGGGTAAGTTGTATGCATACATACTTTAAATTTGTTTGTGCTATACTATACAAGTTACTTAATTTGTATTATATTTAGAAAATGGGGAGCATGAAAGAAGAGAGGAAGACTACAACTACAGGATGGGCTGCAAGAGATCCTTCTGGTCTTCTATCTCCCTACACCTTCACTCTCAGGTAAAGAAATTGTAGTAATCATATCTATTTAGTGAATATTTTTAAACATTTGTTTGATTGATTTGTACAATAATTTGGCAGACAAACAGGACCAGAAGATGTGTTGATCAAGGTCATATGCTGCGGTGTGTGCCATACCGATTATCATCAGATTAAAAATGACTTTGGGGCGTCGAATTACCCCATGGTTCCGGGGTTAGTCATTCCATTTCTATAACCATGTTAAAATCACAACTCCAGAAAGCAATTCTGGATTCTAATTTCTAAAGGACAATCTACACAAAACAGATGGTATTTTTATATATTTACCGGTACTTTTGCTAACGTTTTATCTATGTAAGGTGTCACATGCCATTCATACAAGTTAACACATCATCAAAAGTAGTACATGATCCAATACAATATTGATATTTGAAAATTAGATACGCATATTAGGCTAAAATGAAGTTGGATACATACTATTGAGTTTGAGCTAAAGTTAAATGCATTCTCACGCGTTAATCCCAAATAAAATGGTTTCTTTTATTGGTGGATGTAGGCACGAGGTGGTGGGTGAAGTGATAGAAGTGGGACCAGATGTCCGTAAATTCAATATTGGCGACATTGTCGGAGTTGGGCTTCTAGTGGGTTGTTGCAACCGTTGCAGCCCATGTGAGGCCGAGGTTGAGCAATATTGCAACAAGAAGATTTGGTCATACAATGATGTTTATACAGATGGTAAACCCACTCAAGGTGGATTTTCTAGCTCCATGGTCGTCCCCCAAAAGTAATGTACTAATTAATCTTTTTTCTAATGATTTGTGGCTTGTTGCACCTATAATTTATTAATAATTTTTTTGTTTTACATATTATAGATTTGTGGTTAAAATACCAGAAGGATTATCACCGGAGCAAGCAGCGCCACTATTGTGCGCTGGGGTGACCGTGTATAGCCCGTTGAGTCATTTTGGGCTGAAAAGTAGCGGGTTAAGAGGAGGTATACTTGGATTAGGTGGAGTTGGACATATGGGTGTTTTGATTGCGAAAGCAATGGGTCATCATGTTACTGTCATAAGCTCCTCTAATAAGAAAAGGGAGGAGGCCATGAACGTTCTTGGAGCTGACGAGTATTTTGTCAGCTCTGATGCTGCTAGACTTAAAGAAGCAACGGATTCACTTGACTATATTATAGATACGGTGCCTACACCCCACCCACTTGACGAATACCTCTCCTTGCTCAAACTCGACGGGAAATTGATCGTGTTGGGTGTTATTAATGCCCCTTTGCAATTTGTCTCTCCTTTGCTTATTGCCGGTTAGTTGTTTTAATCTTTTTCTACTTCTCCTGTATCTCGTTAAAAAGTAAGGTTTTTATTTATAAATTTGTTAATAATTATAACTTAAACTTGAATGTGATTTATTTTGAAGGAAGGAAAACGATCACAGGAACATTTATAGGTAGCATGAAAGAAACCGAAGAGATGTTGAAGTTTTGCAAGGAGAAAGGGGTTAAATCAACAATTGAAGTGGTGAAGATGGACTATATCAACACCGCGATGGAAAGGCTAGCCATGAACGATGTGAGATATCGATTTGTGGTGGATGTTGTAGGTAGTAAGCTTGAAAACGAGTAAAAAAACCGATAAAAGTTGTGTTACATTATCATAGAAAATGTTTCACGTGATTAGCTATTGTGCAAATTCTATAGGTGAAAAATAAGATTGGTATATTTTGAAGATCTCAAAATATCGAACTTTAACAAATGGTTAATAAGGACAAACAGGAGGCAAATGAAATGTCATGTCATAATGTCGAGTCATGGAACCTTGATTGCGACAATGAGTAGCAAAATAAAATATCTATATGAAGGTGATATTTTGGTGTCATGGCGATGTTAGTGGCTTTGTTTGTTTTGTTTTATGGTTGTGTTTTTCTATAGTATATTAATATCAATAATGTAACGTGGTAGTGTTTGAGGAAGACAAGTCATACATCATCGATTTGCATGTACGTTATTAAATTAAAAGTTGTTTAATATCATATTCTATTTACGCTTTTTACATTATCTCATATCAATCCAAAATATATGATATATTAATCGACTGTCTCTATTTAATATACATGAGAGAGCATTATTTTTATTTTCAGGTATAAAAAGACGAATGAATGTTAATTAAATGTTCAAAAAATGAAAATATTTTTATAAATTAAAAATGATGTTATAAATACAAATATTCACGAATAAATTAACTTTTATAAATTACAACGTCGTGATGAATATTAGGATCAATATGACTCTTATGTCATACAAACATATATGTCAAAGTATCGTTTTCGTTGTAATCTGTTTTTTTCTTTTAAGATTAATTAATATTAATATATCATCGCCACTACTATTTACTATTTAGTGCATGTTAAATGTTGTATACTGATTTCCCAAAAGTTTGGTGAACTCCGTGATAGGTATTGACCATCTAGAAGCTCATCATCACATGTTTTTCTAGTCCAAGTTGATTTCCCTGTTCATGTTCATGTAACACGTGTAACAAATAAATATATTATTTTAAGTTTTATAAAGACAAAAAAAAAAAAAAAAAAAAAAATCAAATATACGTATCTTCCCATGTGATTCCAAGTCCTTGTTTATTCAATCTTTGATTTGTTATTTTCAGGAGTCATATTTATTAATTTACGTATTATGATCTAAAATTAGAAAGTTGGCTAATTGAAATCTTTTCATTTTATATTTTCCTCTTTAAACTATAGGTTTTCATCCGTACGATCTAAAAGTTTTGAAGGGTATGTGAGAAAGAGAATTGTACAGAGCTAGTTTATTTGGGACTAGATATCTACTAACCTAAAATAGGTTAAATTGATTATCATCCAAAAATTAGACGTTTTGTTAAAATTTCTATTAGGTAGCGATTAAGGGAAAAATATTTTTTTTGGTGGAAGATGAAAACAGATAATATTCATTACGAACAATGTTACCTTCACCAACAGAAATCAAAAAAAAAAAGAAGTGAAATATTAAATGTTAATAAGAATCGAAACTATACATATTAAGCTTCTTTGAAAAAATTTATATGTAGGTTATAATATCAATTAATAAGTATTAGATCCAAACTCGTTAACTTTCATCGTGGTAGATGTTAGTCATCAACTAATGTTATAATTTAAAAATACTTATACCATCGATTTTGACTGATATTTACTGATAAAAATAATTTTGACTATGACATTTTGATTGGTAAAGATAACATTGTTCGTGATGAATGTTAACTGCTTCCTTCTTCCCTTAAAAAAAGTGATTCCCCTTAGATCATCCTTATATGTATATATATATATATTTCAATTGAAAAAGTGTAATGAAATTGCATCTAAAAAATTTATTTTACTGAAAGCAGGTCTCACATTTTCGCAACTGCCCAGTTATTAGGGTGGGTCGTGAGTTGCATGTTTAAGGTTGTGGCAAAGAAACGGGTAGTGAGGTGCTGATTCGTGGTCGGGTAGTCGGGTTATTGCTTGATAAATTAGTCAATTTTTAAATTTTTATAATTTTTGAACCGTTAAGAGTTATGCAACATGCCAATTATAGACGGACCCGGTCGAGACGAGAGGAACGTTTTGGTAAATGGCCATAGGCGTTTGTCCACCTTTAGAAGTTAAACTCCATCTCTAAAACTTTCAGTTTTAACTTTCCTTATAACTTAGACATGTTTATGCTTTTAAATTTTTAAAAACGAATTCTTATATGTGTTTTTTTATGGAATAAATTTCTTACACATGTATTTACATGTTTAATTTCGTTTTATGTTGTCAATTTTGATATTCAATAAAATTATTTTTTCAATCAAATTTTAAAATTATATTTTGATGTATAAATACATATTATACTTTGAATATCATACTATTTTTATTTCCATAATGCTTAATACCAAAATAAAATAAAAATCCAACTCGCAACTACGCTTGGACCACACAACTTGGGTTGTCATTATTATTTGGATATAACTGAATTGTCCAAATAAACTATTTCGATTGGATCAGAGTTTTCAGATTGGTTTTGGTTACTATGACTAGAACCGAATAATCCAAATAAACCAAATAGTAATTAATAATATATGTAATATGTTGTTTATTTACCAGAAATAAATGTCAAAGGTTTTTTAAATTATTTTTCACATATAAAACCTTATTATATAACAGGTAATGCTAATATGTATTACTTTATACTAATTCAAAATTTTAACTTTTAAATGTAAAAACTAACTCCAAAGTTTCATAAACTCTCAACACAACATGATTTTATGTATCCGTTGATACGCCTTGTGGCATTACTCTTTCACAAGTGAAATCATACTCTCGTTTCGAATTTGATATTTGTTTGAATGAATCATATTCACATTTCAAGAACCAAAATCAAAATTAATTTATGTAATTGGATTAAATTTATTCCAATCTACCCACACAAACACCCCCATAAACAACCATAATCCAGGATGTACAATCCATTTTCCCAACCACGACCTCGGGACATCCAACTCACAACCCACCCGTTGCAACTTGTAACCGGTTGAGAACTGGGGGATTTTTTTATTATTTCTTTTTCCTTATTTAGAAATTTTTTAAGACTTCTGTGAAAAAAAATATTTTTGTTAGTATCAGGTTTCGAAAGATCCTAAAATTATAAGGTTAAGATATAAAGCCCAATCGATGGCCCAATAGAATAAGTAAACTTAGTATGGCCCAATGGGCCAAGGTCACTTTCAATCCTCAGTACTCGCAAAATTCAGAAACAGAAATCGTCATCTTCCTCCGGCACGATAAACCGGCGTATGTATACCTAATTAGGGTTAGGGTTTTATTTCCTCCGGCGAGAGAGATGTCCAATTCAGGGCGGCCGTTGGCTGCGGCGGGTAGAGAGTTACAGATTGTTCCGGCGACATCAGATAGAACAGCGATCTCTGCACTTCCTCCTCGACATCCGAATAGTTCTTCTTCAGCTCTTGTTGAATACACGCCTCCTGTATCTAATCAAGAAGATGAAGACCTAGAGATAAAACTACGTCGTATTATTGATCACGTTCCTGTTCGTGTTAATAATACTTCCGGTAGTTCTGCTGGTTCTGGCTCTGGTGACTTCCATCAGGTTTTATATCTAACTTTTATCAATTTCCGAATTTAATATTGAAATTGAATTTGAATTACATGTTTGACTTGCTGATTAGTGCTATATTTTAATGAATTAGACTGTTGTTTGAGTTACTCTGTGTTGTGAAGGAGCTACATATACATAGGAATATAACCTCGAATATGGATGTAACACATAGCCTGTAACTGTTTTAAACAATTATGCTTTTCGGTACATGATCACTTGCTGGAATAAAGAGTTGACGTGAGTGAAATGCCTAGTATGGATATAGAATGTGGGGTATTTGGGTGGGCTTATATTTAAAGCTTATTAACTTATAAGCAAATAAGCTAGAAATAAGGAGATTATTTCAAGCTGATAAAACTTCCCTTACAAATAAGCAAATAAGCTTTTCCAAACACTAAACCTTGAGCTTATTAGGTTCAAATGTGAATTATTTTATTCTGTGTTAGGGTACGAGGATGAATTTATATTTTGAATCAATAGACTTAACCAAGTAGTTTCTACTGTAAGTTCAATTACTGACCAATGCAGGGATCACGTTTAAAGAAATTTATATGTTTAAACTTGAGCGATTACTCAAGGTTGAAAGGGGAATAAATGTCTAGTTTATATTGTACTTTAGGGTGATAACATCTTGTTAGAGTACTTTTTGTGCAAGATCATGACCATAGACATTTTAGTGTTTGTACGCTATGAAGGTTTACTTATGCGCATGTATTCCACTTGTTCTCAACTTAAGGGGGAGCTCTAAATATGCCCTCTTCAGGTTTAAGGGAAGCCAAAATCGATAAGATGTCTTTCTTTTTTTTTCGTTTTTTAACTTGTATCTTGACTCTTGAGACATGATATGCCAAGTTGTTTCTAGTTTGAAATATAAAGATTAAGTAACTAAGTCTGGGTCAATGAACTGATAACAGTATTAGATTGGTAGGCTGATGTGTCTAACAGAGTTCAATCATGTCATTGGTCTCAAAAGCACTGCGTTCCTGACACATGTGATCATCTCATTTCATGTGATCTGGTTATGGTTAGCAGGCCCCTAATATTCATCAATTCCAAGTGTTTGTCTTGTGTCTTTTCTTCTTGCTTAACCAACTTTTGTCCATAGATGTACAAAATCCTTGTCCCTTTGGTTATGGTTGGCAGGATACTAGTCGATAATTCCAAGTGCTTTCCAACTTCTTCTTATAAACCAACTTTAGTTTATATTTTTAGGGGATACCACAAAGAAGAGATCAACAATGATTTTTCAGTTGCAGGACAACTAATATGTCCATGCTGCTAAAAATTGTGCAGTGACAGCTTGCTATTCTCATCCAGTTTAAAAAATTGATAATAGACTTAAACTAAGCTAAGATTTTGACTATGTGTGTCCACAGTTCCACACTCTGTGCATCCGTACTTATGATCTTTCTTGTACGGAAGTCGTCCTTTGGTTGATTTTAATCTTCCATGCAGTAAACATGTTTCCTTCACAAAGTGGTTTATTTCTAATCACCAAAGAGCAAACAAAATTTCTTCTTTGGAGTCGTTCATTTATTATTTTGAGATTTATTCCAAATTCCAATTTCTAATAATGTAGAATGACCATGACTTGCATACTCATAAAATGACGATCCCTGGTTGTAGCTGTATTTGTCTAATAAACTTAGACATGTTCTGTTTGTATTTTGGTGTCGTTTAGTTATCATTGATGTTACTGTCTAAAACATGTTTTTGAAACAGTATCGGCAGATGAGACGGAAAGAACAAGACCGGCTTGCAAGAATGGACGTTGACTACCAGAAAAGAAAAGAAGTGACAGAGTTTAATAAGAGGAGAGAGGAAAGATTAAAAGCTGCAGAAGAACGAACTGCCAAGAAACGCTTGAAACGCCAAAAGAAGAAGCAAAAGAAACAAGAAAAGAAGTTGAAGATAGAAGCAGGTGACCATGAAGAACAAAGAAAGGAAGATAAATCTTCGGATGAAGATCAAGATGAAGACTCAGGCAATGATGAATGAACAAATTTACATGTATTTGAATGCAAGTATGATATTTGTTTGTTAATTCCATGTAAGGTTGAGATAGCTGTAAACTGTAACATTTGAAGCAAATTCTTAATATTAACTGTTAGAGTAAGTTGGCTTGGTTGAAATGCTTGAAAAAATTGGTGATAAGCCATAAAGATGGCAGCTTGAAAAAGTCTTGTGATGCAGGTCCAAGCGTGGAGGAACGGAACTTTTTGTTTCTAGAGGTTAAAGACCACATGAGTAAAGGGCTTCACTAAAATAAGCATATCTTGGGCTACATGACTCCATTTCAGGCCCAAGACCAGTTAAATTGGGCCCAAAAACACTGTATTTTTTGAGTTATTTGTATTTTTATGTTTTTTTTTCCAATTTGTTGAGCTTTGTTTGTGGGCTAGTTTTTGGCCCGTTTGTCTTTTTAGGCCAATTTGAAATTCTAGGTCTATTTTAGGGTTCTATTTTGATGCTTGAACATTTAGTTTTTGATTATTTGGTGTTTTGGTGCAAAAAACTCATCTCCAACCAACTTACTATATTTAGTGCAAATTATACTGTACACCAAATTTTTGAAGATTTTACATCAAATTTGGTGAAACACTAAACTTTGCACCAAATTTTTAATTTTCATTTTAACCCTTTTAATTGAAATAGTTTTATTATGCAAGTCCAAAACCAAAAGAAAATAACGGCAAATGATCCAAAAAGATAATGTAAGTTTTTAATAACTTTATCATTGTAATGTATTAGTTATTTATGTCTAATATTATAATCAAATTTGAATTTTTATAAATAATAATTAATTGTAAGTATAAAAATATATATTTTAGGAGGTAATATGTAAATGTAAATAACTATTTGGTGCAAAAATTTGGTGCATACATTGGAGATGAATCACATTTGGTGCAGACATATTCTTTAAAGATTCTTTTTTTGCCACAATTTTGGTGCAGCCTTTGGTGCATACATTGGAGATGCCCTAAGAAATTTCAATTTTCTCTCAATTCACAAAATTTGTGTCTTATTGGAAAAATCACCATGATTATCGGCATTCGTTGAATCAACGATAATTAGAAGAATTGTTCATGGTATTCGTGTGAGTCAACATGTTCAATCTGTGTTTATCTCGTTTTACCCTACATCACCTTGACTAAACACAACAAATGGAATTTGAAGTGAAGCTCTACTGGACCAAGCATGAAGAATGAATCTATATATGTGCACAGAAGGGCTGACAACCTAACATAATTGTGTGTGAGCAATCAATCGGTGGACTGACCTCTTTAGACAAGGGAGGCAGTAGGAAGAGACCCATTAGAAATAAATAAATGGTTATGATGGAATTCAGATAATAGGTAGGAGCATAAACTGAAACATTCTGAAACTACAAAGATAGTTATTAAATCGTTAGGATAGCATAAAAACCCACACAACAACTTGCTTCTCGTATCGACGAATTAAAAGTGTTTAGCGGTTCAAAAATGCAGAATCTCGTCTCAATCACTATGAATTCGATCTTTTTGGTATTTTTCGTTTATTTGGATGATATGATGGGTCAATCATTTGCTATACGTGGAAAGAAAGGGGCTTGTATATCATTTTAGCATAGCTTAAGGGTCTATCTTGAAATAATTGATTCTTACAAAACTATCTGGTTGAACACAAAAACAAAGAGATAGCCATTGAGAGGTGAAACCAACTCCACATAACTGAAAGTTTTCTCTCGATCCTCACCGGCAACAATGGCAGTTGCTCAACTTTCTTCCTCTATCTGTATCTCCACCCGCGGTACTAACTTCTCTCTCTTATTGTATATAGATATATATTTGATTTGGTTGAAGTGTTTTTTTTGTTCAATTTGTATTCGTCTGAACAACCACTCACAGTTGCATTCGTTATTAATATCTATTAAAGTTAAGAAAGAGGTTAGTTGTTACTGAGTAATCATATCTGTTCTTAATTGTTAAGACTTGTAGAGTTATTTGTTGTTGGATTTTGCTTTATGTACAGTAAGTTTATATGTTTTGGTACAATTTTCAGCTAGAATCTCCACCGTTTCTTCATTTCCATCATCCAGTTTGCCTCGGATTGGGACAACGTTCGTTTGTGGTTCTGGTTCGCCTCTAGGTATTTCTGTGGATTGTTGTTGGTTTCACAAGTCAACTGATTAGTTTGTTATGTTTAGCTCATAAAAACTTTGGGAATTAGAAACTAGGTCAATCTGTTTATTACGGCTATTCGTTGGGAAAATTGAATAATTGATAAATATGAGAAATGTCTTGTATATTTAAGAGTCAATTTATTCCAAGGAATGTGTGAAAGTTAAAAATAATACCCACATCGGAGTAAGAATTTCACTCAAGGAATGAGTGGAAGTTCATTGTTTTTATAGTTTCAGGACTCAAATAAAGTTCATTTCTAACAGAATTTGTCTTTATTTAATAAATTTGAACTCAGACTCAAATTTTGGCAAAAACTGAAGTATAGACTTTTCTTTAGAGAGAAAATTTAGAATAGCACCCACATCTGACAGAATTTGGATTGTATGTTACTTTTTGCAAATGTGCCTTCTATAAAAATCAATTTGAATATGTGAAATATTAAAAACAAATCATGTGATTCCTGTCATGTCACTAGTTACTAAATTTACTAACTATATGAAATTTGAAACATTGTTATTGAATTGTACGGAGTAGTAATAATCATAGTTACAAAGGACCATATGAATTTTCTACCTGCTTGAATAGAATTTGAACATGGAGGTAAAAGAGATATACAGGGCTATAATCTGTTATTTAAAAGGATTTTCAGAATATAGCTAGTTATATGTGTGAAGTACTCTTTGGATAAGGCTAGAATATATGAGGGTGAGAGCTAATAACCACTCTGATTTTTTCAGTAATATCTGGAACATATTATCAAAAGGCTCTAGTACGTAAGCCCGCAGCATTTTCTATAAAATGTGAACAAAGTAGTAAGGATGGAAATGGTTTAGATGTGTGGCTTGGTCGAACAGCAATGATTGGCTTTGCGGTGGCAATTAGTGTTGAAGTATCAACTGGGAAGGGGCTTCTTGAGGTATGGTATAAATTTTAATACTTCTATTAATTTTGCTTAAGGTGCTGGTATTATACACTAGTGTGATACATTGTGATTTCAGAAGGGGAAGAAGCTGATTCTGTATTGACTTTTTGTTTTTGCTTTAATTCATATTTGTGACAATCTAACCCAAGTGTGAAACTGATCTACAAGTTCCCAACTCTTTGTGCATGTTTTATGATTATTACTTTAATTATTTTTTATATTGATGTATTAACATCCCACATCATCTGGGCTTTGCAGAACTTTGGGCTCACATCACCCTTGCCAACAGTGGCTTTGGCAGTAACTGCGCTTGTGGGCGTTCTTACAGCAATTTTCATCTTCCAGTCTGCTTCTGAGAATTGATAACACTAATACCTAACCTGGTGTTTGTAAAGCTTGTGTATTTATTCTTAAAGATTATGCTTAATTTTTTTTTGTAATGTAATTTATAATTTTTCATGCCAAAAACAATGTAAGCACTTGAGAATTTACTAGTAATGGAGACTTTCTTCATAATGAGACCATTGTAGGTGTTCTACTGTTGTTTGTTTGGGTTGGTAAACAAATTCTACATGTAGTAAATGTGGATTTATGCGCTGTCAGACAGACAGAATATATCCTTCTAGTTTAAAGTCTCATCATACTCACTTTCTCAAGACATATATAATCACAAATACGAAATTTCCACTTTCCAGTTACGTACAGAATCTCAATGGGAAGCTCCAGAAAGCGATTGCCTTTATGCTTGTGTACTCCTGGTAAGATTCTTATTCTTCATTACCTTTACTCCAACCTGTGTGATAACTTGAAGCACAATATCTTCCGTTCCTTTTTATATGACCTTTTGTCATTCATACTTGATAATAGTTTCACACGGGTGGCATAGCCCTTATTCGTTCATGCAGGTGAAGCATCCTTTTAAAATTTCCCGATTGGAAATGCTATGTGTGTATTTTCCCTCAATATATACAAGACTTCCTGGTTGTTTCCGTTCTAAAACTTTTTATTCAATATTAGCATGGGCTCGAAAATTTCTCGAGTTAAGCAACTTCTTGCTAAACGTGACATCAAGATCCTAATGCTAGGTCTTGATGATTCTGGAAAGACTACCATCCTGTATAAGCTAAAGTTGGGGGATTTCATTGCAACTGTACCTACTATTGGTATTGATCTTGCTTTCTCATTCTATATTTAATTATCATTAATTTGCACCTTGATTTGTACATGGACTAATATCTACTGTATGTATATTTGTGAAGGTTTCAATGTGGAAGCTATGGAATACAAGAACATCATATTCACTGTGTGGGATGTAGGCGGGCAAGATACGGTGTGAACATGCTACCTATATTTATGCATCTATACTGCTTCTTTTTATGATTTATGTATGCTAACAATGATTTGAATTATATTTTAATTTGACTGGTCAAACAAATAAAATTATTTAAAAAAATAGCTAAAAGGAGAAAGGATCAAATGAGGCAGGTCGAAAGGCGTCCAACGTTTTATTTAATGCGTACAAACCTTTCGATTAAAAGGGTGGACAAAAAGTGTTTGGAGGTCAAACCAACCCGGCTTGTTTCAAGCAGCACTAAAAGCTGCCTGTTTTTGTTTCATTATTCAACCTGTCTGTTTTGCCACTTCTGACAGAAGCATTCTTCTAATTTATGTATACTAAATGTTGGATTTCATACGTAAACAGATTCGGCCTCTGTGGAGACATTACTATCGGAATACTCAGGCACTTATCTTTGTGGTAGACAGTAATAATAAACGAAGAATTTACCAAGCTAGGAATGAGTTACATCACCTTTTAAACGAGGTTTGTGATAATGGAGTTTTGCCTTTATTGCTTCAAGGCTGTCTTTGATTAGTCATATAAGAACTTCATGTGTCTCTTCTCTTAAATAAATTTCTTTTATAACTTTTCTTGCAGGATGAACTGAGTGATGCAACAATTCTTGTATTTGCCAATAAGCAGGACTTGCCCAATGCTATGAATGTTTCTGAGGTCGCTGAAAAACTAAAATTGCACACTATTTCTCAACACCGTTGGTAAATGACCGTATTCTTGCATAATACTCACATATTTCTCCGTCGAAGCACTAAGTTAGTGCTTTTAGATTACATCATCAAACCTTCCCATATCTAAAACAGAGGACAGAGTTGGCAAGATGGGCGGGTTGGGTAATCGGTCCATGAGCTGAGTTGAGTTGACCAAATGGCACCTAATTGCCTCTTTGTCCATGTTTAAATACTTGATATAAACATTTAATGTGTTGATTATGATTAAAAAAACATTGTTATTAGAATAAGCACAACCAGTCGACCTGTTGATAAGTAAATGGTGTAAAATTGCCACCTCTAAACAGTGGGTGAAAGAACCATTTCTTGGTGTTTAACTGAATAAATTCCCCCATATAATATAATAATAGATAATAGCTCATACGATAATTGTTGGGACACCATATGCATATTGGAATGCAGAATGCCGTGTCACTTCTTAGAATACCATAATACCTTAATTTGAGCTACTTGGCTCATGACATATCTATTTGGTATCAGGCACATACAGAGTACTTCTGCAACAACTGGGCAAGGACTGTATGAAGGTCTATTCTGGCTAACCAACAACATCCCTAACAAAGTAGCACGACCGGGTTCATGCATCTCTGTCCCACACCGTAGAATATGTGAGGCCAGCCTCACCTAACTCTCATCAACAAATGGGAATGGAGAGAGAGGGTGGGGGTGCATGTCTGGGTCTGGGTTGGGGGGGGGGGGTAGCTCGAAGTGCGGCACAAGATAGATATACACAGGCTACAGGCTTCCATATTGGTCGCAACGCGTGAGTTGTAGTAAGTAGTAACCTTAGTTATTTCTTCTCCGTTTATCTTCACATTTTACATCAATGCTTCATTATGGTAGAAATGGTTATAACGAGATTCCAACATGCTTGGAATTAAAAAAAATGATAATTTTGAGATACAAGTATTTTTTAACTTTAGGTCGTGTGTAATATCTTCCTTAGAAATCAATGAACTAATGACCACATCGCAGAAGGAACTAGATAATCGAAGGAACAAATGGCATGATTATGCAAAACATATTATATCATGTCAACAAATTAAAACAACATCGAAGGCTGTGCAGTCCACCCAACAAATTAGTTATCCGTCTCACAAGGACCGTCCAAATGCTTGATATGGAACTATGAAAGAGCTCAAGGTTACCAGTAACAGATACGCACTATTACATGTAACATCGACGGGGACTGCATTCATATGAGGAACGATGTGATTTCGTTTGATTTTAAAAGAAGTATCCGTCACGCTCTAAAATCATGCATGTTTCTACAATATGTCCAGCCAGATCATGTTACAAGTTGTATTATCATTTTACAAGTTCTGTCAATTCTAAGCACACTTGTTGGCAGATCTCCATAAACCCATAATAACACCAAGTAATAAGACTTAAATTTTAAAACATAAATGAGCTACTTGGAAATAATTTGGTAAGTTCTGATACCATATTTTTATAAAAAAAAATATTAAACCAATTTAATCATATGTTTTATCTCTTCACATGGATCATAGAAACAAGCGCATGAATTCTAATTTATAGGATGCTAGCTTGAAGCCTGTTACAATTACCCAATTCTACCTCTTCATATCAATACTTTGGTCAATGAGTATCTCAGTTAATAACTGTTGAATATGTTCCTTCACGTACAAAAAAAGTAGACACGAAGGGTGTATAAGCAGAGAAATAGGGTGACAATAAGAACCAAATGTGTACCCTGTATACTTGAACACAGCAACCAAACAATGTCGAATTGAACAAAAGAAACCAGCCAGCGTCATTATCTGATTATGTGCCATGTATAGGTTAATTACAACTTACAAGAAACACGACACCTAAATAATATGTGATTTTCTGTTTCAAGATTCTCTTCACATATCAGAGTTCAACCTTGAGTGTAACTTCAATAGAAGTTTGATCCATGGCGAATCTACATGCATGTCACATGTGTTCATATATAGGAACCACTTAAACCTCGATAAAAATATATATATATATATATATATATTTACTATAAGAACCAAACTATATATTAAGGAACCACATTAAATTTTACTGTAAGAACCACCTTATTTGGACTGCATATTTGTGAGAATTTGGAGATTCTCACAAAATAGCCACATCATAAACACATTGCACAAAATCCTATGATTTATTTTCCTAGTTAATCATCCTAACAGTCCTCCTAATACCATAAAATCATGCCACATGGCATGCACTTATTCTCTTCCCTCTTATGATTTTGTTGTTAGCCATGTGTCATTCCTTGATTGTTAGGAGGATTAAGAAGGATAATAAATCATTTTCCATTTCTTTATCTCGCTCCTAATCCTACCCGTGGCTAACTAGCGCTTAATTGTTAGATTTGTCCGCGTGGACTTCATCTAATGTTTTCTCATCCAATTAATTGGAATCGACTTCCTTGGTAGGCTATTCTAATGTTCCCAAGTATGAATGCGTATCGTCTCTTTTAAATGTCCCTAGCTTGATGAATCAGAAGCTGGTTACATTGTGTTAAATTGATGCTCATTCAAGTGACCTCCATTTTAAAATTTGTGTGGTGTAACCAATACTATATATACTTCCTCAGTGACGAAATGCTTCTTCTATTGGTTGCTCTTTTATATTATACCTTATGTAGTTGGAGCCTTGGACAGTTCTATTAGAGTGGTTGGGTGTTGTTTTTTTTCTTTCTTTTTTTTTTCTTTTTGTGTCGTTTTATATTAACGTTTGCCGTAGAAAATAAATATGAAGGCGTAATTTGTGAACTTGCTATCTAAATGTACGCGAAATGTTAAACTTCATATGCCACTATGCACTTATACTTTGTGGATTATCGTTGGTGAATAACCATATATTACTGCCGTTCGTGTGGTTTCTTTTTTATTTAGTACCTCGCATTTCATATGGTAGGTAAACAGTCATTTTAGAAGGAGATGTTAGTAGGTGCCAATGGTGAACAAAAAACCGGAAACCGGTTTGGCTCAAACCGGTTTGGTTTGAAACTGATTCGATCGCTTTGGAATTTTCCAGCTTTAAACCAGTTTCAATCCGAACTGGTTTGGACTCAAACCGATTTTGACCAAACCGGTTCAGTTTGAAAACCAGTTTGGAACCCGGTTTTGTGCACCTTTAGGTGCCATATATATCCTATCAAATCCATCAACAAAACACATCGTTTGAATATCACGCCAGATAACATATATGATCATCTTAATCTTAATTATGAACTCAAAAAGTAGTACTTGAAAAGTGAAGGGGCTGATTGATAAATATTAAAAGACCGGTTAGAATAAGAAGTCGTGATGTTTGCCATAGCTAGGGTTTTCGATCTCACTTATTATAAATTTAAAACGATACCTCCTTTATCATATCAGCCGTAGGGTTTCTTCGTTTTTCACAGGCGCCTCTCGAATTCACGGCGATCTGAGCGGGTTTGTAGGATTTCAGGTATTCATATGGTAAGTGTTCGTTCTTTTTAGAATCTGTTTAATTTGCTAAATTTTGTAAGCACTAATTATTTGATCTAAATTCCGAGCAGGATTTGTTTCGTTGATGTGTATCTAGATTACCATTTCTCTTATCTTGTTACATTTTTTATATTTCCTTAATCAGGACTAGAATCAGGTAACGGATCGAATCTTTTTGTCAACAAAAACAGGTACGTGATTTAATTTGTTTATAAAAGGCATGTAAATTTTCTCTTACAAACACATATAAATACGAGATTTGGACCAACTTTAATTGATATATATTATATATGGAAAATGCTAACTATATGCATGCAGGCTGAACGTACTACAATTTTGAGATCCAACATTATGATTTAAAATTTTAGCACGGCCTTTCCTTCTTTTTTTTTTTAATAAAAAATCGTCTATGTTTCTTACTAGTATCTGGAGTATTTAATGCACGGTGAAGATTGGTATAGTGAAAATAAGATGATGATTCGGCAATGTATTAAACCTCAAAAAGATTGTGTATTGTGGATGGTGTAATTAATTCGGGAGGCAAAATTGTTCTTTACAAGGAATCATTATAAGGCTCATCTAAACCTGAATTGTGGATATTATCCACCAACTTTTTGTTCGTTCATTGGCAGAACAGACTTAACTATCATCAAGATAGCTAGCGATTGATGTGATGTTATTCTTATATTCTTATAAAAAGGATTAAGTTTAAACTTCACTAGTCGTACATTTTTAAGGTGGTTTAGGTGATGTTAGAAATGATTATGGAGATATTTCAGTTAGATCGCATTTATATAAATAAAAATAATTATCCTTCTCAAATGATCTGAACAGAAAAAATCTATCTTGTATTGGAAGAAGAGACTTGTATAAACATAAAATATGTGCTTAGTATTAAAGATTAAAACTAGTTTTGATAAAATGACTTATTTTATAGTTATGAACCTTCTATCATAGTTAATGGTACATACAAAACAAATTAGTAATATCTTTGGTGGACAGAAAATAAATTAAAGATATATAATAGACGGTGATACGTACACTATTTCTTTTCATATGTAGAATTCAAGTATACTTAGCATCAGTGACGTATAATTGTATGTACACATAAAACAAATATACATCACTCATATATAAAATACCATTCCGTGGAAAATATATACGTACTAAATACCAACAGACGGTGCACGTCTTTTTAATTAGTTGCCCGAAATTTTATTGAGGGTCGACTTCAAATAAAAATAGAAATTATAGTGAAAATAAAGAAATTAATTTTAGTTATTTATTTGACAACTCAATTTCTTTTCAAATTAAATATCTTACAAACGGTTAATCAAAAAATTATAAAAATTGCACTATAAAAATCAGCGTTCTTTTCTCTACGATTAGACATCCCTCATAATATACTTTTAACGAAATTTTTTATTTTTATTTTTGTGGGGTTGAAAACTGGTAACACATGTATCAGTTGTTGGTAACATATGTGTTATTAGCGACTAACACATATGTTACTAGCAACTGACATGTGTTACCAGCAACTAACACATTTGTTACCAGCAATAACATATGTGTTACTAGCGACTAACACATGTGTTACAAGTTTTCAAAACCTACAAAAAAAGAAGTTTGTCGAAAGTATACCTTGTGAGATATTTAATCGAAGAGAAAAAATGTTGATCTTTTGAATGATAATTTATATATTTTTAACTAGCTATATGTGAAATATTCAATTTTAAAAAATATTAAGCGTGTTATTATTTACTGATGTTCCCATCACTCTATTCGTTCCAAAATATTATAAACTGCTAGATTTTTTCTGTGCTATAATAAAACAGAGTATTTGATTGATAATTTGGTGTTTTTTAGAAATAAAGTTAAATGTTATTAACAAAAATCGCTAATTTCTGTATTGCTATGATTAATCTTACCGCTTTTGAAGTCATTTAGTAATAGTGGCCAAGAATAAAAATGAAAGTAAATATTTAATATGAATATTAAATTTAATATTGAGAGTTAGTATTACTACAATGTAAATAAATAATGACAAATGCCTTAACTATTTATAAGATTAGTCTCCTTAAAAGAATATAACTATTATTTCTTAAGTAGATGCATTCTAATTAAAGTAGGAAACAAATTTTAAATTTTTATTCAAATTAAAACTAATTATTTAAAATACTTAAAAATAATTAAAATATTAAAATGTCATTTTGAGGCTTTAGATGACGCCGAATACTCAAAATTGCCCTTAAATCCTGATGAAACAAAAACTTTTTCAAATTAGGTCATTTTCTAGAGACTTCGTGAATTTTATTAAGTCCAAAATAATAAAAGTCAACCGGTCAATTGTGATTAGAATGATGATGTCACTCGAATTTCAATTCTACTTGTGATAACATCATGATCTACATATCTCTTAGTTGTGATTCTTCACTCGTTTTTTTTACTTGAATTTTTTCATAAATGTTTTCACTGACTCGTTAATGGTGTCCTTATCAAATGCACTTACAATATTTGTACTGTGAGCTTCTCAATTCTTCCTAATAGATTATGAGTTGTATCCTAAGAGATACCCCCATTGAATTGCTAACATTTTTTTATATTACAAGCAATGTCATCAATAATTCTTAATATGGGGAATGGGGATTATGCTTGATACCTCTAGATAAATGGTGGGTTACTCAGTATTATGTGGAAAGAACTTTGAATAACACTCCGTAATAATTAGTGTTTTTTTTAATATAAAAATGTCTTCGAAACTATCAACCAATTACAAACGGTGATGCATATAAACATAAAACATACAAGCATTTTTTCTTAATTAAGTTCTTGTGAATTTCAAAATGATTAACTGAGAGTAGTATAATGTACTCAAGGTTGGTAAGAGAAAAGAGGTGAAAGTGGGCAAGTGGCACTGAGATCATCAACACACTTTTGGTAAAGAAAATGTCATCAAACACCCAAAGAACTAACATAGATTAATTTCTACCTTTTTTCATAACGATTTCTTTTTTAAGTATTGTTGAAGTCACCACCTGGGACCAACCAACTCTGGATTTCATAACGATTTTATGTGAAAAATGGAAATATTTCATATAGATCCATTTGAGTGGTTGAAAAAACGTTAATCAGTCAAGTGTTACGATTAAAATAGATCTCATGATACCAAAAATATTACTGTTTACGAGTCATACTAATCCGTTAAACGTAATTCTTAAGAATGCATACAATAACTACAATTTATTGTACGTTTTTTTTAAAAGATAATATGTGTCCATTGATTAAGAATCTTTCACGAAAGAGAGATGTTTATGTTACTAAAGAATAAAAAGACACATATATATATTTTTATTTATATATTTTAAGCATATTTAACATTATTCAAAGATTATCGTAGAAGACATCTAACGTGCATTTAAGAATTATGTGCTGTTAGTAAAAAGTAATATATATATATATATATATATACAATTTATTGAGCATTGATTTACCAATAATTAATCTGAGATGAAAAAGGAATGACAACTGAAAACGCATTGATACACTGACGCTCAAACGTCAAACCCAGATGTGTATGTCTTAACGACTTGAATGACGCATGAGACTTATGTGAATGATTTTAAAGCCTTTTTTAAGGGCATTATTAAATCTATTAATATAATAAAAAAATACAATTTTAAAAATTGTAAGTATGTAAATGTTAACTTGGTAGATTAAGTAGATTAATTGGTATGGATAAAACTGTTTAGAATTGCGCCATACCGATTTCTAATTAAACAGTTAGCCGAACATATAGGGTACTTATTTATTTAAGCACAAAAGTAACCATGAGAGTAAAATTCAAAAGGAAGAATTACATATTTATCCAACTTAAACTGAATAAAATTATCATATTTATCTAAAATACAAGTACACAATGCACAATGTATAATAATTTTAAAATATATTTAGAAAAATATATAATTATTAAATTTAACTTAAATATATATGTAATTGACCTAATGCAAAATGACTTTTTTCTTTAACATATTTACATTGTACACACTTAGAAAGGCAGAAAGTAATGTCATAAAAAGTTGATACTACATTATGACATGTATAAAGTTTGGTTAAAATTCTATACTTAAAAACATGAACTCGTCACTAGAAAAAATTAGTTATTATTGAGTATTATCAAAAAGTCTTTGATATATAAGTACAAATAAATTTAAGTAATTAATACATATGATAATATAGTTATTACTTGATAGAACATGTTACTCTGCATTAAAAGTTGTAATATTGCATTGAAAATTGTGTCATGTAAATATTAACTAATAAATTTAGTAAATTTGATTAGTATATTGAGTTTGAAGTGTGATTTATTATAATTATATTTTCTTTATCACGAAATTGAGAGGGTAGAATGATGTACACATTTTCATATGAAAAGAGCTACACTATTGTACGTAGACACGTCATAGAGTAAATACATACATATTTATTTATTTTATATTTTTGTTAAGTTTGATATTTTTATAGGTTATGTTTCATGATTCAACGTTAAGACGGTCTGAGTCATATGTTCCCAAAATACCTACACGTCTTCACTCTTCACAAGTCGTACTATTTTTATCATCAAGCATTCAATTGATATTTAAAGTTAAAACCATGCACATTAAATGCACAAATCATCCAAAATACTACGTAATATTATTAAACAATTATTTACATCTAGCTTCTATGTATATTCTATAGTTCCAAAATTCAATAAAATATACACTTGAATAATAATCTCATTAAAATACTTACTTTTAAACAATAAAGTAATGACAAAAATTAGACAATAAGTAAAGGCTTGATTGTCTCTTTCAATCATAATTTTGGTTCGGGATCAAGCTAAAAAAAAGTGGCTAAACGAAAACCACAAAAACCAACACGTGGTCATCGAAGTACTACTTTATCCAATACACCAGGTTTAAGACTGAATTTAAACAGATAAAAAACAATAAAAAATTAATTTATAGTTTATACTCATCTAAACCACGTATGTATGTAGCCGTTAATTTCAACGGCAAATGGACTAACTATTAAAAAAATTGTTTTCCTATAAGCTTTTCCTAATCTGAATGTAAGATCCCACAAACAATATAAAAAAGTAGTATTCCATTAATATGATACGTACAACGTAATCGTCAACAAAAAAATATTCAAACCCAATATTTAACTACACTAATATATATATATATATATATGTAAATAATATAATAATATACAAATAAAGATATGTAAAAATAAGAAAAAAAACGTAACTCAACTTCATGACTTCGGTTTCAGTTTCCCACGATATGCTTGTTTGCAAATCGACAGTGGTTTCTGAGATTTCAAGCAAAGTCCCGAGGATATCGGACACATCTTCAAACAATTGTCCCCTAAGCTGCCGGAAAGTGACGTCTTGCCTGAAAAGAACTCTTTCGGCGGCAACCCTATTAAAAAGTTTCCATCAAGAAACAATCTGCTTAACGACGTCGTTTTACTATACTCCCATGGGATTCTGCCATGTAAATTGTTGTAACTTAATGTTAAAGAAGCCAACATGGGGTACGTTGAAAAGTTCGCCGGCGGGTAACCGGAGATTTTGTTGAACTCAAGGTCAACGGCAATGAGCTTGCTGTAGATCGGTTTTAGTATTTCGACCCCAGTGAAGCTGTTTTTAGCTAAGTTGACTTGTTGTAAAGATGGTATGAGAAAAAACCAACCGGGAATTGTTCCGGTGAGTGAGTTTTCACTGAGTTCCACTACTTCCAACTGAGTTGACTCAATAAAGGTCTGTTTTTGGAGGTACCCAGATAAAGAATTTGCTTTGAGTGCAAGTTGGATGATGTTTTTTGGAAATTTCGGTAATGGGCCGGTGAGTTTGTTGTAACTTAAGTCAAGCCGAGTCAACTCAGTGAGTTGGGTCAACGAGTTGGGTAAAGACCCAGATAGGGAATTGTGAGATACGTCTAAAGTTTGAAGCTTTTTAAGATTTGAGATCGCCGGTGGGATGACGCCGGAGAATGAGTTTGACCCAAGAATGAGGGTTTGGAGATTAGGAAGAAAGAAGAGTGAATTAGGAATTGGGCCGGAGAATTTATTGTCGGAAAGATCAATGGTGATGAGTTGAGTGAGTTGAGAAACGAGTGGGGAGAGAGATCCGGTGTAACCGGCGGGATCAAGGGTGAGTTGGGTGACTCGGTTGCCGGAGCATGATAAGCCACATAAGAAGTGAGTGACATGAGGTGGTGAACATGGGTCAGAAGTGAAATCCCATGAATATAAACAAGTGTAAGAAGGGATTGTTTTTGGGTTGATAGCGGATTTAATGGATTTTAGTGCTGCGATATCGGACGATACGGTGGTGATCGCGGTGGCCACGGTGGCAAAGACTAGGAGGAGGAAGAGGGAGATTATGGTGGTGGTGGACATAGTGGTGAATATGATTTGTTGATGGATAAATTAGATGTTTTTGTGAGGGGTTTATAGTGGAGAAGAATAAGGTTTATGTGACAGCAGGAAAGCATTAGAGTTATGGGGAGATATAACATGAAATGATATGAAGGTTGTTTTGTGTTGTATTTTAGGCATGTTGGAAGGTTGGTAGTGCTCATTCCTTTCCACTATTAGTGATTACAAAAATTAAGGTTAATTGTTTCGTTATGGATCGAACTTTATAATTTTTATTATTATATGTAATTGCCGTTCAAAAGTGCTATTGTATATATTGAACTTGTGATTTTCATAAATTGTATGTTGACTTGCTTTTATTAGCCTCGACAAAAAAGGAAACTTTCATTTTTTGTAATGGTCAAAAAAGGAAATATTACATACAATATACGAAAATTACAAGTTCGATATATACAATAGTACTTTTGAAAGGTGGTTATATACAATAGTAAAAAGTGTAAAATTCAATACATAACGAAACAATTAACCCTACAAATTATAAAGTTTGAAAGAACTCCACTAATTTTAATGTACACCAATAAAATATCATTCATACTCATCGAAGTCTCTATTAATTGGTTGAAATACAAAGTGGAAACTTAATTTTAGACAACCAAAAATAAAAATGTGAACATTTAATATGGGACAAAGTTAATTTATATATATATATATAGTATCAGGATCTAAAAAGAAATAAATTTTGAGGGAGAAAGGGGAGAAAGATATACTTAAAACTATGATTAAGAAAAAACAACTATGATTCAATAAAAAATAAATATAATTTAAAACCGAATCAAAGAGTTATTTTACTAAATCGAATAGTTAAAAAACTGTTCTCTCCTTTCTCCACCAAAGTTTCTTTCTCCCATGAACCCATTCATATATATATATATATATATATATGGAAATGATCCATAGGGAAGTTCCAAATTTTGGGCAAGGAGGAAGGCAAATTTTAACCTTTAATTTTTTCATAAATAAATATTTTTAACATTCATTTGTGATGTATGTTGAATTTTGAAATTATTTGTGATTTTTAAAATTCATTTATGATGAAATTAAAGGTTGAGATTTGCTTCCATCATTTCTTAATTTTTTTGTTTCCCTCTTGATCTCCACTATTTATATATATATATATATACTTATATACTTATTTGATAAGCATGGGTTAAGAAATGAGATCAAATAAAAGCATGAAGTAAATGATACAATAGATTATAGAACTTGCATAAAAGTTGTACCAGTAGACGGTGATTTGGATCGAAAGATCTATATGGGTCAAGTATGTAATTCTCATTTTATTATAAGGGCATTGCAAATTTATCAAAAAGAAGTACTAGTAACGCACTATAAAATAAAGTTGATATGGTGGACAAGCTAATGATGAAATGTCAACAAATTGTCCATTATTGAGTCTACCAACCTACAATATGTTGCCAATGTACACATTTTTAATTTGGAGTTCTTTTAGTTATTTTTATTAGAGAATATATGTCATCAGGTAAAAGTTACTCCGTATATGGTTCGTCTGTATTTTAGAAACTTAACATTTTAGATATAACTTGATTAAGTACTAAAATATAAAAGTACAATTTCATAAATCCTGCTGTCGACGATGTGACCCAGACGGCCAGAGTGCCAGGCCCATTATGCTTTTGCACGGGGTATATTTGGCCACAAAACCCTTTCTGTGGTGCACCTTTTTCCGTACTCTCAAGTCTCAAGCGTCGGTATCCAATCCAACTCACCCAACGCCCGACCCGTCTCGCCCTAGTCAAGTTGGCCAAATTTTCTCACATTTCAAATATAAGTTTGACCTGTTTTTAAATACCAATAAATTATGTTTTTATTTTATTATGAAGAATTATTATATCTAAAGCTTATTATTTTTTTGAAATGGCAATCAAATTTAAGTAATTGTATTACCATCGGCCTTAAGATTTCATAACCTTTTGATAATAATGTCTCATCCGATCTAAAGCACATTAACGACAACCTTATAGCATTGAGAATGATCTTATGTAAAGCCCGATGTTAACTTTCAACATAGAATTTTATATCATGTATAATTTTAGAAGGAGTGGTTCAATATTAAATTTGAGTATGACAAAGCTGAAGAGGACATACTAAGAGTTATCGTCAAAGACTTTAGCGATACATTAACCGTTGTACATATTTTTTTTAGTAACTATCTTAAAGTTGTTGGCGATAAGGTCTGTTAGTACAGTAATTTTGCTAAACCCACGTTTCCAACAAAGAAATCAAACCTTTTCAAAATTCTTATACACTTCGTGAGACAGGCGAATTTAGAGCTTGAACTACTTCTGAGTTCTGACTTCAAGGTTGCTGTGCCTTTGTATTTACCATTGAGCTGGATCAAACAATATGTATGTGTCCAATTTTAATCCGTTAGTGAATTGCTTATGCTCCAGTAACGCATATAAAATACTTGACCCGGTGAAATCTTTATAATTATAAGTCTGTCGAACTCCTCTATAAAAAATTGTAGTTTTATATTTTACATAAGCTAACCACAAATACCTTTTTCCACGAAATTATTTAATGAGATATCATATTATTATTAACAATAATGAAGGTGGCATTTGATTTGGAGATGAAAATGACCATAGGTATAGGTTTAAAAAAAAATAATTATTATTATTATATTAAAGCATTTGTTTATTTTATAATCTATAAATTGTATTTATATTAAAATAAAAATGAAAATTAATAAGGTTGAAAAAGAACTTAATATAGTAAGCGAGAGATAGAAATAGTGAAAAGAGATAATGAGTTGGTTTTTTAAAATCTCTTAATGTTAATGGGTTTGTGTAAACCTTCATTTCATAAGTTTTATCATATCTATACCTACTAACCAATAACAATAATCACTTTAATACTCGTATCCACACCCCAAAACTCTCAGAACACACACCTCCTAAGTTGTTATGCAACACTATTTACAAATTGTAAACATTTCATAGTTGGGTGTGATGCTAAAAAGAACTTCAAAAGGACTTTTGTGTTGCAAGATTTTGGATGGTAGCCGATTTATGACATAAACTGTAGAGCTAAATGCATCTACCCAAAGAGAGGCTGGGGCATGAACATTGAATAACATAGCCAAGCCCGTTTCCGTAATATGTATGTGCTTGCTTTCGGCCCTACCGTTTTGCTGAGGCGTGTAGGGGCAAGATACACGTTGATGTGTGCCATTACTGTTTAAAATTTGCCGAACACATTGGTTTAGAAACTCGGTTCCCCCGTCACTTTGAAATGTTTTAACCTTGCATGAAAATTGAGTTTGAACAAACAGGAGGAAAGTTTTTAAGATTGTAGCAAAATCAGATTTACGTTTGAGGGGATAAAACCAAGTGAATCTTGAATGATCATCCACAAAAATCACATAATATGAGAAACCATCAGTAGGCAAAACAGGTGCTGGGCCCCATAAATCACAATGTATTAAGTTTAGAACATGCATGGATTGTTTTAAATTGTCATTAAAGGGCAAAGGCTTGCTTTTAGAGAGCTGACAAGAAGTGCAAATATCTGGTTTTGGTAAAGCAGATGTTATTGATAAAGAACCGGACTTATTCAAAAGTAAAATAGTATCAAACGCTACATGTCCTAATCGACTATGCCATAGTTCAAAGGAAGCACAGTTCCGTTTATTTTTCAAAGCTGCTAAAAATGCTCGTTGTCCTCGCTCCAATATATAAAGCCCATTCTCACATCTTCCCTTTGTTAGAGTCTCCTTGGTGATGCGATTCTGAATAGTAAAGAAGGTGTTAGAAAGAACAACATCTACTGGAGAATCGTTCGTTAGATTGCTAATAGAAAGGAGATTTTTGGTGAGATGTGGTACCACAAGCACATCTAATAATTTAATATTGTTGGATAAATTAGATTTACCAACATGAGAGATATGTAAAATATTACCGTTTCCAACTACCACTTGATCCTTTCCCGAGTAGTAGGAAGAAGAGTCAAGATTGACCGGTGAGTTTGTCATATGAGCAGAAGCCCCAGAGTCAACATACCAGTCAGGAGTGTGTTGAGTAACAGTGCATTGTGATTGAAAGGCTTGAACAAGATTCACATTAAGAGGAGAACCATGCTTGGCAAATGTAGCAAGATCGGGACATAAAGAAGCGTAATGACCATTCTTGCGACATAATTGGCAATGAGGTTGTCGGCGACCACGACCTCGTCCACCAGAAAAACCACCTCGGGTCTGATTAAAACGACCACGAATACCACCATTCTCGCGGGAAGAAGAGAAATTATGTTGTTGTTGAGCTGTGAAAGCCACAATAGGAGCAGATGTACCATGCATAGAATTAATAAATAACTCGTGACTTTCAGCTTGTGAGAGGAGATCACGAAACGAGGGACGAGGTTTGACGGCGTGATAAGCCGTCGAAAAAGTCTCAAAAGTCGTGCCAAGACCGCAAAGACACCAGTGAGATTTGTCAAGATCATCAACCGGGTGACCAATGGCAGCCAACTGATCACAAATATTCTTGAATTTTCGTCCAAATTCATTGACAAAAGAAGTACCTTTGTGTAGTTGACGGAGAGAGTCGCGTAAATTCTGAACTCGTTCCATTGAATCATGACTGTAGGTAGATTCTAAGGCACACCAGATGCTACGAGCAGTTTTGAGGCCAATAGTTTCAGCCATGGCCTCCTCAGATAAGGAGGATTTTAAGATGATTAGAGCCCCCTGATCTGCATCATGCTAGGTAGTAAAATCCGGATTGGGAAGGGATTTCCCGTCAACCTCTTTGGTGGTTGGAGGAGAAGAAAGTGTGCCATCAACGTGACCCAACAGCTTTTGATAGGAGAGTATAGGAAGAAGTTGATCCTTCCAAAGAAGATAGTTTGAAGAGGAGAGTTTGATGGTAAGAAGATGGAGAATAGTGTGGAGAGGAAGGGTAGAATTGGTGGTACTGTTGGGAAGGGTATCGCCGACAGTCATGATAGCCGAAGAAGAAGCAGAGACGGCTAGAGTTAGAGGACCGAAAATAAGGCTGATACCATGTAAGGAATATAATTTCCAGTTGAATGTTTCTCTTGTATTCAATTGTATATATAATACATAGGATATACATACAGTAACAAACATGTTAAAAAATAAAATATTACATAAAATCAAATCGTATCTTTTCCAATACAAATGAACTTCTTTTCATATTTAATTACTTTTTAAGATATGTCAAGTATACTTTCATTTATTCACTTTACCTAAGTAATTGTAAAAGCACAGAGAATGGTGACTCTCTTGTTACAGTGTTCAGCAATGGAACACTGTTGCTGAAAATGAAAGGAGTGGAAGCAGTGTTCAGGATAGTGTTCATGAATTTATTTTTGATTTTTTTATTTGTAATAAAAATCAAATAATTCAATAAATAGATATAAAAATAACAAATAAATTAAATAAACCATTTTAATTTTAATAAGTCTTGTCTAATTTAAAATAATTAATACAAATAGCCCAAATAAAAAAGACCAACTTTAAATAACAAGCCCACAAAAATAGGCTCATTTTAAAAAAAATTAACCTACAAACCCAACTAAAAAACTTAACCTAAACCCATGTGATACACACATTACACACACAGTCTTCTTCTTCTTTTTCTTCTTCTCTGTTCCTGCAAACGCACACTACCCTTTTTTTCTTCAAATCAAACAAAAAATAAGAGAAAAAGAAAGAAAACAAGAAGAAAATAGGAGAAAAAAGAAAAAGAAAAGGAGGAACACAGCGTTCGCGGGGGACGCTGATCCCGGAACGCCGACCGAAACTTTGACCGGAACACTGCCCGGGAGTGGGGGAATGCGCACGTTCCTTCCCACTCCGTGGGCTCTAACATTAGTACACCCGGATCATTTTTAAAATCCTTTACCATTTTGTAAATGACACAAACAATTTGTTTTTTTTTGTTTTTTTTGCATTTTTAAAGACAAAATTAGATCATTAAATACTCTAACATTAGAGGTGTAAATGCACCAAATCACTCGTAAACTCTACTTGAGCTCGACTCATTAGAAGCTCGAGCTCGAGCTTGAACATATTTTCAAGCTCGTTTATTTAACAAGCTCAATCTTCCTATATCAAGCTTGAATAAGTTCACGAGACTAAACGAACTTTTTATTTATGTACACTAATTATTTTTTAATATAATAATATAATATACAATAACATAAGAGTAATTATTATACATATAATAATTAATATAATAATAGTAAATCTTATTGTACACGATTAAAAATTAATTAAACTCGAGTCGAATTTAAATTTGTGTAATACCAAACAAGTTGAGCTTGAACATAATATATTACACTCGAAACAAGTTGTGTTAAATTCGAATTCAATGAATTCCGAACGAGCTAAACTCAAACATTCTCAAACTCAGTCGTTTACACTCTACTCAAAATGATACTCATAATCAAATTCTGTATATCTATTGTCCAAGGCCCAAAATAATATAAAAGCACACCAGTCACCACAATACTGCTTCTAGTTCTTCTTCCCCCACAAAAGTTGAGGGTTTTACAAAATTTAGGGGTTTTATCCATTCCAAACCCTAGGAGAGAGAAAGCAACAAGAAATGGACGGAGCATCATACCAGCGATTCCCAAAGGTCAAAATCCGTGACCTCAAAGACGATTACGCAAAATTCGAACTCCGTGATACCGACGCTAGTATGGCCAACGCGCTCCGGCGCGTTATGATCTCTGAAGTCCCAACAATCGCCATCGATCTCGTTGAAATCGAGGTCAATTCGTCGGTACTTAACGATGAGTTTATCGCACATCGATTAGGTTTAATTCCGCTAACGAGTGAACGTGCAATGAGCATGCGGTTCTCTCGTGACTGTGATGCGTGTGATGGTGATGGTCAATGTGAGTTTTGTTCAGTTGAATTTCATCTGAGAGCTAAGTGCATTAATGATCAAACACTTGATGTTACCAGTAAGGATTTGTATAGCTCTGACCATACTGTTGTCCCGGTTGACTTTTCTGATTCTGGAGCTGAGAATCCTGAAGATCAGAGGTTTGTTTTTACCTGTGGAATATATGGTGTTGAAAGTTTGTTATGTGAGTGAAATTATCAGCGGTTTATTATCTATATTTAGGAATGATTAGGTTTTATTATATGTTTTTGTATGATATGTTTAGGGGGAATTTTGTATTGTTGAAAGTTTGTTTTTAAAAACTGTTATGTTAGTTAGGTTATTGGTGTGTTATAAGCTTTAGTTGTGGATGGTTACATTTGTTTGTATGTTTTTTCATGATGAATAAAGTTTATTTTATGAATTGTTATGTGAGTTTGGTTAATTGGTATGTTATTAGATTCGGTTGTGATGCTTTCTTCTTTTATGTATGCTAGTTTGGGGAATTTACATAGGTTACTAATCAGCCATGGCCACTCTGTACCTATTGATTGAGACCATTGTTCTGTTTCACAAAGTAATGCTGCCTGGATTAGACCTGTCCTAGACTTGGTTATGGTAGGACCCTTGTTCAATCTGCATTTACTTCTCAATTGCTTTTGGTAATTTCAAAACTGTTGGGCTATTATTTGTACAAAGATTTATCTTAAAAACCCTCAGAAGGAGTGTTTTGTTGCACGGAGGTTCACCCTTTATTCAATCTTTCATGTTGATTAATTGCAGAATATTCTTTCAATTTATGCACTTGCTGACTTATTTGACTTAACACCTGCTTTCATGTAAAGTAGAAGTCAATTTTGTGAAGTTAACATAAATGTTGCTATTTTATACTTTCTGCTGCTGGAGAAACAAGGCTATTTTTTGATGTGGTATCTGATTTTGACGTTGTGACAACCTCTTCGAGAAAACATAAAGGGTTCTAGGGAAACATCTTCATGATATATTTTCACCAAAGACTATCAATGCTTATTGGTCATAATGTCATATACAGACCTCCATTAACTACTCGCTATTTGCACATTGATGGCTGTGATCATGAATGGAGTTCCGGCTAGTTTTAAGTTATTTTTAGCTCATCTTGTAAGGGATTATAGTTCATTCTATCTCAATATACTTGGGATGAATTAAGATATCAATAATAATGATGGTTTGTTGTGCTTAGGGGCATCACAATTGTAAAACTGCGCAAAGGGCAAGAATTGAGGCTAAGAGCAATAGCTCGAAAGGGGATTGGAAAAGATCATGCCAAATGGTCACCTGCTGCAACTGTCACTTTCATGTATGAGCCCGAGATTCACATTAACAAAGAGATGATGGAGACTCTATCACTTGAGGAGAAGACTAGTGTGGTGGAGAGCAGCCCTACCAAAGTCTTTGGCATAAATCCCCAAACCCAGCAGGTTGATTCATTTTAGCTTGTTAATATTTGTATATAGTGATTATGTCATAGGTAAGCACTCTACTTTTTTTAAGTTACTGAACTTCTTTTTTCTCTTAATACAAACCCTATCACTAAACTTTGAAAATTTGTTTCATTGAGGTCACTTTGGGGGAAAAAGGACCGTAATACCTATTAAAAATCGTTGGTTTTTTGGTTCCAAATTTCGTAAAACGTTAATGACTGGGTGGGTAAGAACACTGGTTTATGCATATGTATCGTTAGAACACTGGTTTCTTTTTCTTTCCATAATGCTAACAAACTAAGTCTGTGGAAAGGGTGCAGCGTCCATCGCTCAATAACAAACTAGTTGGAAAAGTTTCAAGTTCACGTTAGACGAGAATAATAATGGATACTGAGTCGATGATTGTACCTATTGGATGTTATATTTGATTTTCTTGTTATCAGGTGGAAGTGGTGGATCCTGAGGCATACACATACGATGATGAAGTGCTGAAGAAAGTGGAAGCCATGGGGAAACCAGGGCTTGTTGAAATCTATGCAAAAGAAGACAGTTTTATCTTCACAGTCGAATCCACAGGTGCAGTCAAAGCGTCTCAGTTGGTGATTAATGCCATTGATGTTCTAAAACAGAAGCTGGATGCAGTTCGCCTGTTGGAGGAATCTGTGGAAGCTGATGACCAGTTTGGGGAATTGGGTGCTCATATGCGAGGAGGTTGACCATTTTGTTGGCTTAAGTTTCTGCTTGTTATGTGCTTAAATTTCTCAGGAAGCACTTGGTTTCTTTGCTAACAATACCATTATCTGGTAAATGACCCAGAGTACTTAGACTTGTTTCTCGATGTCAATGTAGTAAATCAAATCGTCTAGAACTACTGTTTTTCATGCTTTTGAGTGTGAGTTCCTCTGTATGGAAGTAGGTCTTTGATGTTTAAACTGGGAATTGCTTCATGTTCCTTTTAGAGGTTGCTATGGGTAATGTTCTATCAAGTGTTGGCCATTTGAATCAACTGTAGGAGGTGATTGTTTTTCTATATTTCTCTTTTGCTATAATAGAATGGGTTAATCAGTTTATGTACAATTATGTGCAAAGACCAAGCTTGATACTTTGATAAAGTCCCATGTATATATTAGTCAATGCAGTAGGAGTTTAGAACTACACAAAGTCCATTTATTGATATCCATTTGGAACCGCCTTGTTTCTTGTAGCATTCATTCCATGCGAGTGTTTAATTATAACAATTATTACTTGAAAATGTTCTCTCAACTTCTTTGTTTATTGGCAAAAAACCAAAATAGTTATATTATAAAACACTTCTCAATTAGATTCAATTACTGCTGAACTGACTTATCAAGAATTAACTACGTGTCATTTGGCCTAGACCTGGTGCATAATCAATCAATTATTCACTTAAATACAAAATCACTAAGAGCGACACCATGTATGACTGTCCCATTTCTTCAATGGTTCTCATTAACTCGTAAATTTACAAGCAATTATTCGTCATGTCTGCTTATATAACTTGTTTAAAGAACTAGCTAACTCATATCTGCTTAATTAAGTGTCAAACAAAAAGTACTAAATGCCTAAACCAATAAGGCCAGCTCATTAATTCCAAACTACAAACAAACACCAGATTATTCATTTAAGATGACATATTAGCCCACATCTAGAGGGGAAAACACATGCCTCGCTTTGTTCATAGGTAAAAAGGAACCCAGCTTACAATGGCTGAATATCACAACAAACAGTCAAGCAACAACACAATAATACATTTCACTGTTAAAGAACGAGAAAATAGAACATCAACTATTATATATACAACATCTGTCCATCAACATCCAAAGAATGAATTAAAATGTATATTCAGTATTCCTACACCTAATACATATACAGGTCAAGCAATTAAAATGCAAGCTACACAAGTAATTCTCTACCTACTTAATTTAGTAAAGGAAATAAGATATCCTGATAATAAAAACTATATGTAGGTCACTGAAAAGACTTTCGCCTTTTGATCATATCAGCTGAATATATACATTGCCTCACTGCATCTTCTTTTTATGGGCAAGGATTGTACCTCAATATACGGGAGGATAAACCCCTGGATAGGAAGAACCTGATAATGAAAGCAGCATCTAGATTAGTATACAGTAGCGGTCAGGGATTTAAACTACTGATGCCAAAATTAGGTGAGTAAAGTAAAGAGCCAAAACATGTAAAATTTAGTACAAGCCAAAACTGATTGATTCGGAGAGACTGACAAAGTGACAAAACTACTCGTATATTATTTCAATACAAAAATCAATTTTCCCAGTTTTTTTCCCCCTTTATCCTTTAATAAAGTGGCCTTATGCCTTTGTTGACTTTCAACCCGTTTCACTTGCTCAACTTACTTGACCAGTTAGAGATAAACGTAACTGCAGTCAACCCGTTTGTATATATAATGGGCTTAAGTTGTCATCTCTACTTGAAATCTTTTGTTCAAATAAAAATATAGAATCAGTATGAGAAGTTACCATTAGAATAGTGAGAGCCATATGGCTGAGGAGGATAAGCCGAATTAGGAGGGTATGGCTGAGGAGCATAAGGGGCTGCCTGCAGTGGGTATGGGGATGGTGGATAAGTACCTGAATTAGGTGGGTATGCAGAGTAGGGAGATGGTGCAGGATAAGCTTCGGCTGGTGGATATGAAGGTAGTGGTGAATAAAACATGGATGAAGCTAGTGGTGGTGCAGAGTACATAGAGAGCTGAGGTGCACTTGATGTACCATAAGGTGGAGCTGATGTAGCATAACCGTTTGCTGGTTTCTGTAAACGAAATAACATGTTTTAATTGAGTCGATGCGAACACAGGTTCTTTGTAAATGAGGAAAATATGACTTCAATGAATATAACTAGACTAGTTGTCAAAAAGTAACGATAAACATGAATTGGACTTACATTGGCATTGGAATAATGCATTATCAATCGTACCTCACCAGCATGCCTGTATAAGATAAATTTTATGTTAGCACGAGCATGTTACATAATATAGCTTCAGTCACATTAAAATCTTAAACCAATCTAGGATCTAAAAATCATGTGTTAGAGCACAAACCTGCCAGATTTGGTCTGCAACGCCCAAGAGCTATCGTCATATCCATAAGAAAGAACCTTAGCTAATTGAACCCTAAACACCACAACAGATCATCCATATAGAAATATCAGTTTAATGATGCCAAAACATTAACTAACAGTAAAAGCACACAAAGAAGAGAAGACAAAATTACTTTCCACAGCCGATAAAGTCATCACGTGAGACAGTATTGCTATTCCATACAATTATATTTAACTCTCTTAATCCTTCAATCAAACTATACACAAATTTCTCTTGAAATGTAGGGTTCTTGCCTCCATCTATTATTACACCAATAAAAAGAAAACTCCAATTATAATCTGAATCAGTTAAATTTACGCGGTGAACAATTAACATATGCATTTTAGAAGTAAAAAGGGAGTAAGAAATAATTATACCTGTACAAACACGAGTGCGATTTTTGTTACTTCCATAGTCAACACAAACATAAGGATCTTGCCTTGATATCCATTCTGTGTCTTTCAGTTTATTGCAGCCAACCACTAAACATCCATACAAATTTATCGAAATTAGAAACTCGTAAAATCTACAATTGTATAAATAAACATAAGCATATCGATTAGTTTTAATTGAACATTATTTAGAACAAGTAACATAATATCTGGCACAAGAAACATACGAATTGCGACTTTTTAACTTTTTATTACTACTATTATAAGCACAAATTGATCAATTGAGGTAACTCTCTTTGACAATAATTCAAAGTAAATAATAACAGTACGAACGAACGGATAAAAATAAGTACGTACCAGTGATTTCAAGGAGATTTCCGTGAATTCCGTGATTATTCATCAATTGATGATTATGATAACTTGATAATGATGATGATATTGCTGCTGTTGTAATTAAAGGGTGAATATACATGCAAATTGGAACTGAAAATTTTAATGATAATGATGATTCGATTGTGTTTTATAGCATTAGAAAGTACGTAATTGAACGCGTTAATTAGATATAACAATTTCCTGAAAATGTTTGCAGTTGGATTATAATCGTGGAAGGTTTTTGGTTGGTTCTTGGTAGGTACGTTCTGCCGCGTCGGGCCAAGTCGCTAAGTTTAGAAACGAGTATCAGAGACGAATGTTTCTTTTACCGGCACGTTACCGATTAAATTAATATATTTTTTAATGTTTTAGTGAAAAAAGAATGAGATAAAAAAATAACAATAAAAAAATAGAAAGATATATAGAGTAATAAAAAATAATTTAAAAAAAATAGTTAAACGTAATATTTTCTTTCACAACTTGTTCAAATATAAAAAGAAAAAATCACAATAACTAGTTCTATTCTAATTTACTCATCGCTATATCTTTTTTTCTTTTTCTTTCTTTTTTTTTTAAATTTGAAAATAATCTTTTATTATTTTTTTGTTAATTTTGTTTTTCCATAAAAAGATTTTGAGTATGCATCATAAATAAAAATAAAGATCCTAAAAGTAAAGGAGTAATATGTTAATTTTAAGTCTGCGATGTTTTAATTCTTGTTTTAGAAATTCTAAATTTCTAATGTTTTAGACTTTTACTTTTGCGTCCTTGATATTTTAACTTCTAAACTATTATGATAATAGTTTACTTCTTGGTAGGTACATTTATGTTTTGTAAGTTTTCTCATACTCATTCTTACGAAACAAATATCACCTATCACTTTCATACTTATACAATCATTATAAAACCTTCAAAACAAACACCGCTTAAAATTTAGAGGTTAAACACACAAAAAAACAAAATTTTAGAATTGAAACAAACTTTAGGTGTTTAAACACCTATATACTCCTTCATTTTCACCACCTCACCAGCCACCCTTTACCACTAATAACCTCCAACGGTTGCCATTGAAGATCATCTCTTGCATCCATCTCTCTCTCTCACACACACTCTTGCTCTTTCTAATCTCTATAAAGTTGTGTCATCTATGTTAATCATATTCAAAAATCAAAGAAGAAGAAGAATATTTGAAATAAATAACATAAATTTTAGGTCAGAGTTTTAGATCTAAAAAAATCTAAGGTTGTATTTGTAGATGTAAAACAGTTTTTGGAGTTTTTTTTCATTATTTCATCTTAATCTTCAACATATTAAGATGTTTTCAAGTGTTCATCTCAATATTGTTTTTCAAAATGTACTTTTAAAAATGACACAAGATGTTTGATGAAATGTCTCAAAAAGATTTAGTTAGTCAAATTTATTTGTGATGTACTGATTTTGTATTGACGATGAACCTTTCCGATGGATTTTTTTTACTTTCTAAAATGACTAATTTAGACTTTACATAATGTTGTCCCAAATTATATAAATACTAGACATAGAACAGATATAAGAATAAACCAAATTGACTTGGATCTCAAATGCCATTACTTGGCTATATTCATCAAGTTAATAAACATTTAAACACTTTTGTGTCTCCAATATCATTACTTGAGTCAACCCATCAAAATAATACACATTTAATTACACTTATTATGTTATTATCTTGTTCTAATCATCTATTAGTTACCTTGAACTTAATTAGTGAAACTATTAGCAAGTTCTTCAACTCTTCTATCACCTACTCGTACAAACACATATACATATATGACACAACACAATACAACTCTTTATTAACTATTTTCACAATTTTAACTTTTTCTTTCTTTTTTCTAACCAAGATTCAAGTGTCACCGTAATACTCAATTCTCGTAAAATATATTATTCGCCAACTAGCAACTGACTTCTTCACATTTCGTCGCTGGTCCATCAAAATCCATCGGTTAAAAAGTAATTATTTACATGAACGAAACTGGACACTAAATATATATTCAATATTACATAAACTAGTAAATATCAAAACGTACAACCAATATGTATCCAAACAAGTGACACAAAATATCCAAACTTGCTCTTAGTTACTCCATATTTTTTCTAGCTGCAATAACAAACAAATATCTATATATGCACATTATCATTCAAGTTATAAGACCTTTTATAATATAACTAGTTTTTAAACCGCGTATACTCACGGGCCTCTACGCAATGAATATGAATCATCAATTGTATTATGGATTCTTGTGGTGAGTTTAGGCACCAATACCTATTATGACCAATAATGATAATTAAGTCAATAAATTAGAACCTAATATTACATACTAATGAACAATAATTGTCTATATTTAATAACCACAATTCCAAAACACAAAAAGAGTTACCTTTTTGACCCCTCTATTTTCCCTGAGGAATAACCTTTGGTACGTGGTATATTGCTATTTTTAAACTTTTCACGTTTGAAGCTGACTAATAGCTCTCACTGTATCCTCGATCTTGTTCTTCAAAACATTGTGATTGAAGAGTGTATGAACTCGTTGATTAAATCTTTGAACTACTTGGTCCATTTGATTTTTCCCTCCATGTATCATTTTCAATTTCAAGTTTCTAAGAGGACAATTCGGTCTAGTAAATTTATTACTGCAGACCTTTGACCGTTTTTACTTTCAGCAAATATATTAGGTCGTAATGTCATAATTTCGAACAAGTGGATCCATCAGGCACTCATTAGACGTTGTCGCAGTACCACCTAACCAGAGTCGGATTTCATGTTTGGTGGGTCTTGTTTCGTTGTTAACGAGTAATGATATTTGTAGTTGAACATGACAACAAAGTCTCTTTATGTGTAAGAAAAATGAACGGTAAATATCGTTCTAGTAGAAGAAAGTTACGTTTCAAACAGCAACATGGGTTTGGCAAAATCAATCAACAGAATTTACATATAGGTCACATATACAAATCTATTTTTTCATGAACTGATATGCTAGTAATAAATAGATAATTAAAACATTAACACAGAAACTATATGTTGATACAACGACTTTTTCTTGCCAATGATCGATCAATTACTCCACGTTCCATATGTTAAATCTCGTATTTACAGCCGATCAAATTGAACATGATGTCAAAATTAAGGTCGGTGTTACTAACGTCACCAAATAAGATAACACATCCAAAAAACCCTAACTTGGTTAATTACCATTTACATAAAGAAAGTACATTGTTGAACTACTTACCTGATAGGGGGACTTAGATTTTGAGAAAATATTGGGTTGATTTGGGAGAAATTAAATTAAAATGGACCATTTTATGAATGGAATACGTAGATGAATAGCTTACATTCTTGAGGACTTCTGATTTTGAAGAGAAAAAAAACAGGGGATTATAGCAGAGGCTTTTGTTTTGCTTCTTGATAGAGGGACCAGATTTCGTCAAAATTGTGACTTGGGCCAAAGTTTATGCAGATTGCTTGTGGGCCAATTGAGGTATGAGCCCATTGATTCACTCTGTAGTTATTTAACATATGAGCACTAAGAGTAACCATTTTAGCAAATTGTTGAATATATGATTTGCTTGTCTAGCATCTAGTGAGTTGTGGAAGAATTAACAATTAACCAATATCATTTTCAGGGCATTTCAAGTTTTTGATCGAGTTTAACAATATATTTAGTTTTTAATATCTAAATTAAGTATTTCAATGTCTGATATGTTAGCTTGTTATCAGTCCGTACACACATTACCAAAGAGGCATTTTGTAGTTAAAATGTCAAACTTAGATTTACACAGAACCATTATGGTCATGTTTTATTATTTAAGAAGCTATTTTTCTTTGACCATGTAATATTTGGAGGATATGCTGATAAACTCTTTATTTATGTTGTAAGATCATTTCCTTCTTACAATCAAAACGTGACGATGACGACTACAAGTGAATCAACACATATTAATGAGTTCACGGGTGGAGAAAAAACCGTTGACCTGGGGTGACAGTGACAAGTGATCATCACACATTACCACAGTTTCGTATTATCTAAATTAGGCATAGGTATTTCAATGTATGATACGTGAGCTAGTTATCAATCCATATACACATTACCACAGACTTATGTGTTTTCGTATTATCTTAAGTTTCTTACTGTAGTATTCACTACTAGAAAAGAAGGATTTTCTGGCGACAAAAGTCGTCGTTAAACAGCCAAATGTCCCCCCATAAGATCTATTCCGGCGACAAGTCGTCAGTGAAGCGTCGTCGGTGAAGGCTCGTGCCTGTTGGTCTTTACGGATGACATTTTGCGACGACAAGTGGGCCCCCAATTAATTAGTTTGACCAAGGAAAAAAGTTTAAATAAACCTTTTACCGACGACAATATGGCGTCGCTATTCTATTTTATTAAATTTTTTATTTAAATTAAATGATTTACCCACGACACGGTGTTGTCAGTAAAGGGTGTCAGATTTTGGTCATCTGTTGTTGCATAGGCTTTTTCAAACGACATGTCGTCAGTAGCAGGGTTAGTCATTTGTCGTCGCTAAAGCTCTTTAGGGGCGACGTGTCGCCCCTAAAGAGTCCTGCAGTTTTTGACATCAGGTTGCTATTTTTGTGTTATTCCTAAGTTTTACCCTACTTTCCTCACTTTTCAAATTGATAATGCATATATGCAAACGATTAAATTCTAGATTAATATTGTTCTAGATAATCTAACAACCAACTAGTTTAAAAAAACAAACATACCAACAAATTCGAACAAAGTAACAAGTTCTAACTAACTAGTCCCAACAAACAACCCAAATGTAATTGTTCAAAACGCCAACATAATAACACAAACTTACTCATCATCATCTTCATCTTCATGTTCTTCTATGACCTGAAAGGTAGGAATATCTTGAACTGATATGTTATACAGTCTCAAGGCGGCATGCATAGCATCCGGAAATTGGGTTTGATTCTGTGTAATCTGGGCTTGAGATTGCACTTGAGTCTGCAATTGGGTTAGCAATTGGGTCTGTTGAGTTTGACTCTCCATAACTTGATGAATTTGTTGCGGGGTATAATAGTTTGGTGCTTGTGACCTTGATGCTTGTGAGCCAACACTTGAGAGCTTTCTGCCCCGTCCCCTATTATGTCCGCGCCTGGACCATAACTTTGACTCCATTGCTTCCTCTTCGCTCATGGGATTTTGACTCCCCGCTTGTGCTGCCGTCTCATTCACCAATGTCTCCTAAAAGTAAAAAAACAAGAATTATTAGTAGTTTACCAAATCTACACAATTCTTCATTAGTAATGACTCATTTCTTACAAATTGGTTTTTGGCTATATCATTATACCACTCTTGATTTTTATTCTTATGCATTTTACCTAAAGTCTCAATGATACTTGGATATCTACTGGTGTCAGTGTTTCACTGTAAACACAAAAACATAAATATATAATAACTAGTTAATCCAATTAATCACGACACTTAATTAGTTAGATTTATAATAAGGCGTTTCATCTAAGTTGTTTGATCAAATACCTAAGGCATTTGATAAAACCCAAAGCCGTTTCATCAAAACCCTAAACCGTTTCATCAAAACCTTAAGGCATTTCATCGAACCCTAAGGCGTTTCATCAAAACCCTAAGGTGTTTGATTAAACCCTAAGGCGTTTGATAAAACCAAACCCTAAGGCGTTCCATCAAACCCTAGGCCGTTTCATCAAACGCCTTAGCGTTTGATCAAAATCCTAAGGCGTTTGATGAAACCCTAAGACTTTTGATCAAAACCCTAAGGCGTTTAAAATTAAAACTAATTCCTTTCTAATTGTAGTTTTTTGTATTAATTAAATACTCTTATTTTTATTAATATTTAATTAACACAAAAATGTAATTATGATTAAAACGTATATTGTTTATAATTATTTATTTAATTAATTAAACATATTATACATTTTAAAAAGAATAATTAAAAATAAAATTAATTTTTAATTGGTACAAATGATTATAACTATAACTATCTTTATAATTATTTTTTATTAATTAAATACTATTTAATACATAAAATAACAAAAAAAGACTTGTCGCCAGTATAACTCTTTAGCGACGACTTGTTTATTTTAGAAATTAAAAACCACCGGGAAAATATTATTTTGGCATGAAACAAAAAAAAATTAAAAAGAAAATGGATACTCCTTTACCGACGACCCGTAAATGGTGGTCAAAGCCAGAGGATATTTTGTCTTTTTGTGACCTTTTAGCGACGACATTTTTGTCGCCTCAATAGGTGTCGTCGCTAAATGTTGTTTTTCTTGTAGTGATTTTGTAGTTCGAACGTCAAAGTTAGATTTACCTGGTACTAGACTATTATAATGTAGGTCAGGTTACTTAACTCATCGATTTAATTTAGTAATTCAATCGAACAAATTAATACAATATTAACTTAATAGAATAGTTTCACATTAAAATATCTATCTATTAACCCTTCTTTGACCGTGTAATATTTGGATGATATGCTGATAATAAACTCTTTAGATATTTCATAAAATGGGTATCTTTACACGTTGCGTAAATACACCATACATAAGATTATACAGTTGGAACAAATATTTTACAAATACAATGAGGAAAGTTAATATTAATTTATCAATTCCTTATGCAAAGAAGATATACCGACACATGTAGACCGAATAAAGGTGTCGCCTTTGTGACTTTTCATTAACGATTTGTATCATCGATCATTGATGTCAAAAATCAATTACTGCATAAGTGTTTTGACAATTTCAGGAGAATCAATACGACATGTAAGATTATAGTCTCCAAAATTGACTTCTAGAAAGTGTTAAGAGCTGAACATTGAAGGACAAACATATCTATACCATATGGACAGTTTTTACAACTATATTTTTTATATATACATACAAAAATATGCATTATAGTTGTGTATTAGACGCATAATTATTCAGTAAGGTGAATTTAGTGGAAATTATAATTCTTGTACGTGGAAGTAATTCTACCATCACAAGACTCTTATAATAGGCCAATGGATGGATATGATTGATTAAATTTAGTACTGATTGTCAAGATGTAACCTTAAAATACTGGACGTAATCTGCATAACAAGAAAATTAGACCATGACGAATTTAAACACTATCATCAAGTCATTTATACACATTAACTAATAATATTAAATTATATTTTTATCACTTCAATAAAGTTTAATGACCACACTTACTAAGAAATATAGTCGGATGTATATGAGGATCTTTAATGGTAAATTGTTCGTTTTTGTTCGTGTAGTAGACACGTTTCACGATTTTTATTTTTTTCTGATTTTGCTCGCATCTCTGCGATTTTCAATTTTTCTAATATTGTCCTTTTCATTAACTTTTGTTAAGTTTTTCATTAACTCCGTGTAAAATGATCAAAATACCTTTATCTTCTATTTTCCTTATTTGTTTTCTACTTTCAGTCCGTGAACCCTAACTTTGATATCTTTCTTCAAGATCTCACACCTGCTCCATCTCCATTTTTAACATCACAACTCCTTTTCTTTCCCCATTTCTTTTATGTCCCTTTCTCTCAAACACAAGCATACACTTCACCCAAAAACACTCATTAACCTTTATAACCACGATTACTATCTTCACCATTGCTGGAACACACGCCTCAATCACTGTCCGCCGGAAAAACGAACAACACCATCGTTTTAGTAACGGGAGTCGCCTAAAAATACGGCCATTACTGCCGGTTCAGTAATTGGTGAAATCGTAACCGGTGTTCGTTGATTTAGGGTGGGTTTTCAAACAAAATCAAAACCCTAAATTGAGATTCAAAAACCCAAAGACCAGAGTTTAAGTTCCAAATTTGCTCTCGATCTTTTGCGAAGTCTTGTTGCTTGGAATCGGTGGCTCTCGATCTGTTGTGAATGATGTCGTCACCGGAGTCCGAATCAAAGGCCAGAGCTTAACCAGATCTGCTCGAATGGCGATGGAGACGGCAACAGTTGCTTCAAAGCTACTCATAAACTTCGGTAATGGTGGCGAATATAGAGGGGAGGAGAAGCAGGTTCTCCGATGACCTGCAACATCGGCCAAAACAAATGATGACCAACATATTTCAGATCTGCAACATACGACACCAGTAGATGACTGGCCACCTGAATACAAACTTTGTACTCCAGATTCTGTCAATTCATGCCCGTTTAATGGCAGTCCGAGCAAGGCATCCTCATAAGATGATTGGACATGATGCACAGGGGACGGTCCTTCTTGATGGGTCCCATTGGATGAGATTAAGCTTTTCCCAGGTGAACCAATGGCCCGCATTGAATCAGGTGATTTTGGTTGATTCAAGATCATGGTTTTTACATGGTTTGGTAGCTTAATGTTATTCACTTCACACCAGTTTGCAATTAGTGCCTTCACCATGTAATTAGGAATAAGATTAGTGTGGGCAAGAGTTTTGATTTGATTTTTGGATTTGGTCATCCTTGAATCTGAGTTATAGTAAAATAGTTCTCAATGTGATGGTCATCCTTGATCTTTTATTGTGTCTGTTTTTGATAATCGATGAATTGATTTAAGATTTGATTTCAATTTGTGTTTGAGATCTAGTTTTCACTTATATGGACAGTGGCGAATGTATATGTACATATACAAAGGGGGTCCTTGGACCACCCTTAGGAAAAACCCATACAAATTTTTAATTAGATCTTATTTTAAGGAGTTTGGACCCTCCTTGCAAATGAGTTTGGAACCTCCTTATGAGTTTGGACCTTTATGATGTGATCAATTTTAATAATGAAACACAAGTATTGGAGTCTTTGTTTTTGTTCATGGCAGAATTTTAACATAATGAAATTAGGAAAGATGAAGTTGTATTTTATCTTGATAGACTATAAGAGTTTGGGCTTGCAAATAAATATAAAACAAACATGGACCGTTGTATTTGAGCCTAGTTCTTTTTTTCTCCATAGAATATTGAAGTTTTTAAAAGCTTCACAAAACATGGGCTGTTAAATTATTGCAAAATTTGTATCGCTTTTGTCTTAATCTTTTTGTTATGTTCTAGGCAATGAACTTAATAACTTAATAAGTACATTTTATCTTTGACTTTTACCTTGAATTTTATTTAGTTAGGATAATATTATTTGTTTATGTTACTTGTTCCCATTACTTGCTTCTATACGCTTTTTAAGTTAAAGAGAGTCTTAAAAATATTTTTAGCAGAGAAACTGATGAAAATGTTAGGACTATAACCCAACCCGACCCGATAACTCATATGATCTAGTTATTTTTTAACATAAAGGAAAAATGGACCCACCTTAATTTCTATCCTAGATTTGCCACTTGATATAGAATCGATGATTGCTTCAATTTGTGTTTTTGTTTTGATTTCGATTTGTGTTTGGGTAGCAGGTGGTTGAAATTAAGGTTAGGGTTTGGAAGTAAAGGGAAGAGGCAAAGAAGAAGATATGGAAGGAAGGGTATTTTGGTCATTTACAAAAAGAGTTAATGAATTAACCAAAGTTAGTGAAAAGGACAATGTTGGCAAAATTGCAAACCGCAGGGACAAAAATCACGAGCAAAATCAGAAAAAGATAAAAACCATAAAACGCGACTACCACATGAATAAAAATGAACAATTTCCAATTTTTAATATTCTATTAAAAATGGAAGTTTTTAATACTGTTCCAATTAAAGTGTTCTAAGTTTCACTGCTGATTTATTACATATCCAATTTCTATTAATAATTTCAACCCTAAATGATTGCTTGGACCGCCACATTTAATAATCTCTGTGAATTTAGTCAAAAATGCCCGTTGGTAAATAGGCATGCATATATGTGTGTTGATGTTTGAATGAAATAATGTACACTACCAAATTTGGTATTCAAGTAAATCAACATTCTTATCAGTTCCATATATATATATATGTAGCTTCACTATTTATCTTTATTCATCACTCTCTACACAATTATGGAAGTTCAAGGTCTTCTTCAGTTCAAACATCTTTTGGCGGACCCACTCAATCCATTCCGCAATAACATTTCATCCGCAATTGTAAAATCACCAGCACGCACTACCAGCAGTAGAGACCCCTGCCTGGTGTTTGCTTCCCGCCACTCCACCACCATCCCGAAAAGGGAGAAAGATGCTAAAAAGCGAGTTGTTATTACTGGTATGGGTGTCGTTTCTGTATTTGGAAACGACGTAGATATGTTCTACAAAAGACTCTTGGATGGGGAGAGCGGAATCGGGTTAATAGATCGATTTGATACTTCAGAACTCACAACTCGATTTGCTGGTCAGATTCATGGGTTCAACTCAAATGGGTATATTGACGCCAAATATGACATGAGACTTGATAACTGTCAACGATATTGCATTGTTGCTGGGAAAAAAGCCATTGAAGATGCTGCTCTTGATAGCCACGAATGTTCCAAGGTTTGTAATCTACTCTGCATGCTTTTAATAATCTGACATGATTAGTTACATTACGTTCATACGGTGATCATCAGCAGATTAATAAGGAGCGAGCTGGTGTCCTCGTTGGATCGGGACTGGGAGGTGTTACCGTTATTTCAGATGCTATGGAAGCTTTCATCAAGGGAGGTTATAGTAAAATCAAACCATATGCAGCACCTTTTTCAATAACGAGCATGGGCTCTGCTTTACTTGCTATGGATCTTGGTTTTATGGGACCAAATTACAGTATTTCTGCTGCTTGTGCGACGTCCAATTCAAGCTTTTGTGCTGCTGCAAATTATATACGTGGAGGTAAGGCTGATTTAATGATTGCTGGTGGCGTGGACGCTTTAGTTGACCGCACAAGCATGGGGTTTTTTGCTGCTTGTAGAGCATTGTCTCAAAGAAATGATGATGCCAAGACTGCTTCCAGACCATGGGACATAAATAGAGACGGTTTTGTCATGGGAGAAGGTGCAGGTGTTTTGGTATACCATTCATTATGCTCCCAAACTCATTTCTGCCGAATTGTAGTTCATCTTACTGCTTATATGGGGACATCTATGTGGTATGTTTACAGGTTATGGAGAGTTTAGAACATGCAATGAAAAGGGATGCACCAATACTTGCTGAATACTTGGGAGGTGACGAAACTTTTGATGCATATCATATCACCGATCCACGGTTAGATGGGCTTGGCATTTCAAATTGTATACAAAGCAGCCTTGTTGATGCGTGTGTGTCCATAGAAGAGGTACATCACTTTTTTCTCATTTATATTTTGTTTGAACATGTTGAGTTTACAACAAACTCACAAACATCTTTTCCCACTTAATATATGATTAGGTAAATTACATCAATGCACATGCAACTTCCACGATGAATGGGGATTTGATTGAGTTAAATGCTCTCAAGAAGGTATTCAAGAAAACTGCTGGAATCAAACTGAATGCAACCAAGGTGAAGTCCCTCACGATTCATGTTATCTACACAATATGAACTCCATATTAAGATTGTTGGCATCTTGTATATATTTTAGTCTATGATTGGACACAGTATGGGGGGAGCTGGAGGTCTAGAAGCAATTGCTACAATTAAAGCCATTCAAACAGGATGGTTGCATCCCACCATTAATCAATTTGTACGTGATACCTACATTCATGCTCTTTACCGTTTCCTCATTAAATTCTTTTAGTTTCACGTCTTTGGTTCAACCGTAGGACCCTGAACCCGCAATACAATTTGACGTTGTTGCAAATCGAAAGCAACAACACGAAATAAATGTTGGTAAGTTTCTTTCTTTTCTTCCCAAGTTTGGTTACCACGATATAATTGTTAACCTCACTTACTCTAACTTTCTTGTTATGCAGCCATTTCAAATTCATTTGGTTTAGGAGGCCACAATTCTGTTGTGGTGTTCTCCTCATTCAAGCCTTGATATATGGACGTTTATCAGTGTTGACATTTTTACTATTTCTAGTTTCGACGAATGTATCAAGTAAAATGTCCGAATATGGAGCAAGTGGATCGATCAGACTTTCATTAGGATTTCATGTTTAGGGGTCTTGTGTCGCTGTTAAAGAATAACGATAATATTTGTATTTGAATGCGATGACAAAGTCTCTTTATTTGTAAGAGAAACAAACTGTTAAATACGTTTTATATTTCTAAAAGAAAATTATGTTTCAAACCGATACATTTGTTTGGCAAAATCAATCTTCAAAATTTATATAAGCGTCATAGATGCAAATCCGTTTTTTGATGACCTAATATGGTAGTAACAAAGAGTTAATTACAACATCAACACGTAGTGTATATGTTAATACAGCAGCTTTCTTCTTGGCCATGATCGATCTAAAACCATAAGAACTCCGGTGTGTTTATATAAAATAATTTAGTACAACAAATATATGATCTTTCTCATTCTTTCTTACCATAAAGCAATCATAGTTCAAAAGACATTAATCTAATTCTCAAGCTTCAATTCAATTGCTCCAGGTTCAATATGCATGTTAATTAGTAACCGATCAATTTGAATAAGACAATTTCCAACCTTGGCGTGTTATTTGAGTCAAATCAGCACCTCCAAAATTGATACACTCTTACCAATCCAGGTGTGTAACTCTAATTTATGAGCCCTACACATATTTAAATAAGAAAATTTAATTAAAATTAAAAACTTTACATTAATTAATTAAAATAAAACATTACATAAATTAAAATTAAACATCAGACATAATTTAAATAAAATAGTACATTAATTAAAATAACAAACTAAATTTAAATAACTAATTTAGTCTTCATCGGAAGAGAACCCACTTGGTCGTGCATCTTGACCAAACATCGTTTTAAAATCGTCTTGATACTTGGCTATGATTTTATCCCGAATTTCTTCAAGTAGTTTTAGTTGTATGTGTATTTATTGTGTGTTTAGGGTAGAATAAATATGTTAAAAAATAATTCTCTTTTTAATAATCCTACAGGCATGTATAAAAAAATTAAAATTAGATTAAATTAGTGGGCCCCACTCATGCACACCAACCGATGTAACTGTGCCAGTCCGTCAGTCGACTGACGCACGTCGGTAACCCAACCGACATTCGCATTGAGTATGTCGTAATAATATCTTCAAATTCAATTTTGCCAATATCACCACTCACCAAATAAGATAATACGTCAAATTTGTTACCATTTAGATGAAAGCATCGGAATACATTATTGAACTACTTAATTACCTGATTGTGGACCCGAGAATAAATTGGAACATTGTACAGAATACATAGTCGACGGGAGATGCTGTCGTTACATTTCGCGAATACCATACAAAAAATAACCGTTGGTAAATGGTAACAAATATATTAAAAATACAATGATATTGCCATAAATTAAAGTTTGTAAATAGCAACTCCTTAATTTAGCAAAGAAGATATATCGGCACATGTAAACCGAAGAATGAACGTGTCATTTCTGACTTTCCATTAACATACGTTTTGTATCACTAATGCCCAAAATCAGTGACTGTATATGTGTTTTGACAATTTCAGGAGAATTAATATGGCACGTATGACCTTGGTGTCCAAAATTGACTTTGAGAAAATGTTGATAGCTAGCCGTCTATAAGAAGAAAAAATTGATAGAGAAGGGAAAAAATAATTTTTAATCTTTTGATTTAGCAAATTAACTATTTGATTCAGCAAATTAATTATATTTATTTGTATTGTATCATATTTGCTTTTTGGCTAATCATAATTTTAAATATATCCTTTTCCTCTTTCTCCTCTAAAATTTCTTTCTTTTAGATTCTGATAACTATATATATACTATATATGGGACGTGTTTTTACATCAATAATTTTGATATACAGGTACAAAATTATGCATTATAGTTTTCTAATATTTTTGTATTATACGCATAACTAATTAGTAAGGTGAAATTTAGAGTAAAAGTAAAGAATGTGGTGTAAAATCATCATTTCTACCATAAATTAAAGAGTTACAGTTATAAAATTTTAGAGCATCTAAAAATTAAGAGACGATCATGTTCTATCATCACAAAACTCTTATAAGGGCTGATCGATCGATGAAATATATAATGATTGTCAAGAAATAACCTCAAATATTATATATAAGAAACATATGTGTATCTATATACAACAATTGTGTCACATGCATGTCCATAATTTTTATTATCATCAAAATGAAAATAATGTATTCATTATATTTGATAACCGATAAGTATGTTAGGATGGTTAAGATTAGGGCAGTCCCAACCGTTTTTTCTTTTGCGATTGAGTTGGTTTACCAATGATGATTCAATTTTATTTGTTTAATTTCTTTTTCCTAAATCTAACTGTTAGATTAAAAGAAAGAAAAAAAAAGAGCAATTTTTTTGAAAATTGATTCCATTCCAATAGCTACTTGTTTTTTTAAATATATATATATATTTTTTAATTTATTTTATCCTACTAAATCAATACACAATTACTCATATATATATACACACTCCAAACAACTATAATTCACATCAAAAACAACTAATTCACTCTATAACTTATACAATTATATACCTATTTTATCAACAAAAAATACATATTATAGCTAATTCCGATTCCGATATTGAATAATTTCAAGAGCTTACAAGCATTTTCGATTCGACCGCCGCAATCCATATGGTTAATTTGATAGACTCCGATTCGGACGAAGACGGAGAAAGCTCATTCCATCCGCCAAGAAAACAAAGACGATTTTTACGGAGAAATCGCGATGAGGCCTGCAAACGTTTATTTTAGACTACTTTGTCGAGCACCCAACATTCCTGGCGGATCACTTCGACGACGTTATCGAATGAGCCGACCTTTATTTATCCGTATATGTCAAGGTACATTATCGTACTCCCAACTTCCGCTACCTCCATATTTTTCATATTTTCATCAAAGTCGAGACGCTACTGATGCACTTGGTTTTAACGTTTATCAAAATTGAACTTCCGTCGTACGCCAATTGGCATACGGTTGTGCCGCCGATGCGCTTGATGAATACTTACACATGGGTCAACAAACGTCATACGATTTTTTAGACAACTTTTGTAAATGTGTATTTCATATATATTCGACCGAGTACTTAAGAAAACCTACACTCCAAGATGTGCAACGTTTACATCAACGTCATGCCGAGTTGCATGGTTTTTCGGGTATGCTCGGGAGCAACGATTGTATGCACTGGCCTTGGAAAGAAAGGGTTGCAACTCAATTACGTATAGACAAGGAATTACGCGATCGAACGGTGCATCATCAACTTTGCAATGCTCTAATCGAACACGTTGCGCAACTCCCACCAACTTTTCGTCAACATTAATCGTATTTTTTCCAATAAATGTAATGTTTTTAATTTTTGTATTTTTTTAGGAAATGTAATGTTTATTTTTAATTATTGTAATGTTTATATTTTAATGAAATGTGTTTTATTTTAATTATTATTTTTTTAAATATGTTAAAAAAAAATCTTGAGCGGTGACCAATGACATGGGTCAGTCAGTTCTTAGTCAGTTTTGAGAAAAGTTGAGTTGGTAGAAAGTGACCGGTCAATTCAGTCATGATTAGGAGTGGGGTTGAGTTAATTAAATGGGTGATGTGATTTGATGTCACATGGGGTTGAGTTGTCGCAGCTTGATGGTTGCGACGCGAAACTGATTTAAAGGTCGGCCTAGAATTATTTGTTTTGCTTTAAGCAAATTTATCTTTATTCTATCTATATTAAATCCTTTGTAATTTTAATCTAAGCCTTCATTACAATAAATGTGTTAATTATTCATACTAATTTATTTGTATTTTTGAAAAGTGTGAAAAATATAATCAAGTTATTCTCAATTATTATTATGTATAATATGTTTACATTTATAAGTGTGAAGAAATATATTATAAAAAAAAATGTTTACAATTCAAAACTTGCAAAACTTAAAAGTGTAAAATATATTTTGTGACACTCAATTTCTTCACACTTCTTAATCATAAAGAAATTGGATGTTACAAAATGATTTTTACACTGTTAGGTATAGATTTTGCTTACCTTTTTCACACTTATAAGTGTGAACATGGTAAATTATAAATATTGTGGTTAATTAAATTTCTTCACACTTAAAAATGGGAACATTTTGTGCATATTTATCCGTGTGAACAACTTAAAAAATAAGTTCACACTTTTTAAAAGTGAGAAGAAAAAAGTGTGAAAATAGGCGTTTTTGTTGTAGTGCTTTGACTTCGAAAAATAATAGAAAAATCTCCGATTTGGCCCCGTAAACTAAAATGATCTTCAAGTTGGAGATTAGACATAACCACGTTAAATCCTTGTGTTCGTATTATTTCATTAATCTTGTTGCTTGGCATATTTATCCGTTTATTGTTTGTGGGTGTAACCTCGATTACATGAGTGTTGTTTGGGTTGGTTAATTACTAACAACAGGTATTAGAGTGATCAACTAATGGTGTCAGCTGTTTGGTTTCGCTACAATTCCTTACAACTGGTATCAGAGCTGTAGGTTGAGTGATTTGAGAACAATGGAGGATGTAAGCATGCTCAAGAGTAGGTTTTGATGGTTAGGTTTTTTGTTGCTGCAAGACAGAGATTCGTGATAGATCTTGATACAGAAGAAGTGAAACATAAGGGAACAATAGGAACGACACGGTAATAGGATTTCACTACTACAAAAATAGGCAACGCGATCATGACGTTCGGATCACGATGCGATGGTGGTTGGTCGTGACGCAACGCATGACAAGATGTCGGTCGTGTTAAGGTTGTGTTTGGCCGCAGTAGGACGGATTCGTTAATTAGAGTCGATGGGTATTTTGTTGCATTGAGGGTTTTGTGGAACTCGGGTTATATTATCAGATTTCTTCTCTTTCAAAATGCTGATGAGAGGGAGTTTGATGTTGCGAGTGCATGATATTATTCTCGGAGACTTACTTGATACAACTGGATTCTCAAAGATATGAGGAATGTTACGGAGTTCAAGATGATGGTTTTCTCAGTTGGATTGTTTGGTAATAAACAGTATCACATCCGTTTAGTAATCGACAGTAGGAGTTGTGGAGAGAGCTTGGATACTGCTCACGGGTTAAAATGGGAGATCATGTTTATGATCGGGTATTCCATGGTTCATAATGACTAGGCACATTAGAGCTCGCAACACTTAGAAGATATCGGTTGTAGCAGATGTCAGATAGAACGCGTTTGGCAGAGCTTAGGTATCAAGTGATGGGTTTGGTTCAACGATCGTGCAAATCTTCTGGAGGAATCATTTGGTTATTTACAAATGGGTTAGAGGCAGATAATCTTGTAAAAACTAGTGAGCTTCCGGGTATTTTTGAGAGTTTCGGGAAGAACTCATGGGAGTTTGGTAACCGAGGGAAGTGTCAAAACTAGTGGGAGTTTGGCAACTAACAGGAGTCTTGAGATGGTTGTGAGATCGATGGATTGCAAGTTTCTACGGGCTTGGTGTGCGGATTCCGGGTAATACTAGAGCATTCAGACCTTCAAATTTATACTCTCCAATGTCAAGTTTTTTGTGACTGACTGAGTATTATGAACCTAGAATCTTCTCAAGAGAGCCACAATTATTAATTTGATATGTACAATAGGAGCAGGTTGAGTGGGAGAAGATCTGTTCATAGAAATTGTAGCTACGTTTTGGTCAGTGTACCAGTGAGAAAGTGGAAGTTGATAATGTAGATTTTCAAGGTTGTGATTGCATTCTAATGGTAAACCTTGATGATGATTTATGTGTTGGTTCTATCTGTGATGTTGTAATTGCTAGGAAGAAAATTAGATAGACGAAATTTTGTAAGGGTAGTCGATGACATGTCAGTGGCATGATCAAACGTGGCTATAATCGATGAATTGAAGCTATGGGTTTGTCTTGAAAGAATCTTGTGGTTGGAGTCGTCGCATGCTTCAACGTATCTTTTTGGGCTAGAAGATGGTGGTGTAGATAACAAGAGAGTGGTCCTAGTTTCATGATGTATGTTCGGGTAGCTTTGTATCGAAAGTCTTTCGACACTGTGTGGTCGAGCTGCGTGTCCCAGATGGTATTTCAGTGGTATGGAGTCAGAACGGGTGACATTGTTGAAGAGACATATTGTGAAGGGTTATTGGTTTTGGGTTGATTAATTCTTAAGTGTGAGATTGTTAAGATTGGTTAAGGTTAAATTATTAAATGGGTGATCTGACTTCATGTCATGGGAGGTTGACTTGTGGTAGCTTGTTGGTCGCGACGTGAAATCCTTAGATCATGACGCAATTAGAGTCGGCCCAAAATTATTTGTGTTAGCTTGTAGGCTAAGTTATCTATATCCTATCTGTATTAAACTTAATGTAATTGTAACCCTTTGCTTTGGGATTTGAAAAATAATTGAAAAACTCTCTGGTATGGTCCCGTGGACTAAACAGTTCTCCAAGTTGGAGATCGGACATAACCACGTTAAATCCTTATGTTTGTATTGTTTCGTTTATCTTGTTGTTTGGTTTGTTTATTCGTTTACTGTTTGTGGGTGTGACCTCAATTACATGAATATCGTTTAGATTGGTTAATTACTTATAATAGATATTAGAGTGATCAACTAATCGTAGTTAGTTGTTTGAGTTCACTGCAATTTCTTACTAAGTATGCACCGACAATAAAAATTTATCAGCGTATGTAACACCATCATAAAATCATTTATATATGTTGACAATTGCATGTTGATATTGTTTAAGTTGGCCAAAGCCCAACAAAAAATTAATCAAATCATATTTTTGTGGTAATATTATGTTATGTTCAGCATTAGTAACCTTTAGACCACAACGTATGAGGATTTTAGTTCGTGTATAGTTAACTTTTTATCACCTCAGTGATATTTAATAACAGTACTAAAGAATATAGTCTACTGTATGAGGATTTTAGTTTAGGTTTTTTAATACACTAAAAACAACATTTTCTAGTTCAAATATATTATACAGCCCTAATTAAGTTGTGGTACGTTTCACTGCTGATGCTTCGTACGTGATGTATATCTATATTTATAAAATGAAATAAGAATGCGAATTTGGTATTCAATAGGGGTGGCTCAAGGGTAAAGCCAGTGAAGCTAGCGCTTTAGGCCCCCGATTTCATAAGGCCTCAAAATTTCAATGCCATGTATTAGATATAGAATAACAACAACAATCTTCAAGATATTTTAGCTTTCAAGGCCTCAAAGAATATAATGTCTAAGAGATTATATCCACTTTATGTGAAAAACAACATTGTAAGGCGTCAAAATAGTTCAAGTCGTAAGATATTAAGCCAATTTTATGTGAAAAAGTGACTAGACTTATTTTTTGTTACTTAGTTATAGATGATTTCGTTTAGAAGTTTTTGACGTTCTATTTTGCGCGTCTTTAATTGCAATATTTGTTTTTCATTAGATATCATCAAAGTGATTTTCTCATAATCTTTATGTTTCGCGATTAAATTCCCAAAACATATTTTTATGGATGATCATTTATCGTATTGCTCAAATAACCAACTCAATCATTTCAAAAATGACTCAATTTAGTGGATGAGTTATTTGAATTGCATATTGAGTTTAATCTAATCTTTTACTTGGTATATAGTTGTTAAATGACACATAAAACTCAACATTAAGTATATCATGTAATGTTTTAAAATGAAATCTCAAAATCTATAATTAGTTGATAATGTGATTCCTTTTAAACTCCAAAAATTTATATTCATATAAGTAAAAGATGAAATATGATATATTTTTTCTATATAACATTTGCTTTGGAATTTATTTTTTTCCATTTTGTTATCAGAACGTATTAAATTAGTAACAAACTTATAAAGTCGACATACTATATCATAACGGAATGGATGGACTGACTTTTCAATGTAGAAAAGTAGATTTTTTGTTAACGGACAAACTTTATTTATATGCAACAAAATATATCAAATCGGTTAGGCCCCATATTTTATGGTTCGCTTTAGGCCTCATAAAACCTTGAGCCGCTCCTGGTATTCAATCTTTCTAATCGGTTCCGTATACAGCTTCACTATCATTATACATCACTTTTCTACTACAAAATAATGGAAGTTCAAGGTCTTCTGCATTTCACACATCTTTCGGCAGCCCCACTCAATCCACTCCGCAATAACATTTTATCCGCAATTGTACGATCACCAGCACGCACCAGCAACAGTAGACACCACCTGGTGATTGCTTCCCACCGCTCCAATACCACCACCACGAAAAGGGAGAAAGATGCAAAAAAGAGAATCGTGATTACTGGTATGGGTCTCGTTTCTGTACTTGGAGACGACGTGGATATGTTCTATGAAAGACTCTTGGCTGGAGAGAACCGAATTGGGTTAATAGACAGTTTTGATGCTTCAGGACTCACTACTCGATTTGCTGGTCAGATTCACGGGTTCAACTCAAATGGGTATATTGACGCCAAATATGACACGAGACTTGATAACTGTCAACGTTATTGCATTGTTGCTGGGAAAAAAGCCCTTGAAGATGCTGCTCTTGATGGCGATAAATGCTCCAAGGTTTTTAATCCCTACATATACTGCATGTTTATCCTATTTCTATTAATCTGATATGATTGGTAACAGTACTTTCATATGGTGATCATCAGCAGATTAATAAGGAGCGAGCTGGTGTACTCGTTGGATCGGGAATGGGAGGTATTACCGTTTTAACAGATGCTGTGGAAACTATAATTAGAAGTGGTTATAGTAAAGTCCCACCTTATACAGCACCTTTTTCGGTAACGAGCATGGGCTCTGCTTTACTTGCTATCGATATTGGCTTTATGGGACCAAGTTACAGCATTTCTGCTGCTTGTGCAACGTCCAATTCTTGCTTTTGTGCTGCTGCGAATTACATACGTAAAGGTAGGGCTGATTTGATTATTGCTGGTGGCGTGGACGCTTTTGTTAACCGCTCATGCATAGGGGCTTTTGCTGCTACTAGAGCATTGTCTCAAAGAAATGATGATCCCAAAACTGCTTCTAGACCATGGGACAAAGATAGAGATGGCTTTGTCATGGGAGAAGGTGCAGGTGTTTTGGTAAACCATCCATACTGATACCAGACTCCCCTAATCGTATTTGCATTCAACAATGATGGATATCGGTTAATGATTCTACATATTTGTACTTTAGGTTGTTGCTTATAAGTTTATATCTATCTATGTGGTTTGTTTGCAGGTGATGGAGAGTTTAGAGCATGCTATGAAAAGAGATGCACCAATACTTGCCGAATACTTGGGAGGTGCAGTAACGTGTGATGCATATCATATAACGAATCCCCGATTAGATGGTCTTGGCCTTTCAAATTGTATTCAAAGCAGCCTTGCTGAAGCATGTGTGTCCGCAGAAGAGGTAGTTCATTTTTTCCCTCAGTTTTTAGTTTCTTTGAACATGTTGAATTTAGGAAAAATTCACAGATTATCTTATCCTACTTAATCTATTTGATTAGGTAAATTACATTAATGCACATGCAACTTCCACTGTGAATGGGGATTTGGCTGAGTTAAATGCTCTCAAGAAGGTATTCAAGAACACTGCTGGAATCAAACTGAATGCAACCAAGGTGAAGTCCCTCATGATTCATGTTATCTACACAAAATGAACTCCATATTAATATTGTTGGCATCTTGTATATATTTTAGTCTATGATTGGACACAGTATGGGGGGCTCTGGAGGTCTTGAGGCAATTGCTACAATTAAAGCCATTCAAACAGGATGGTTGCATCCCACCATTAATCAATTTGTACGTGATACCTACATTCATGTTCTTTACCGTTTCCTCGTTAAAATCTTTCATTTTCACGTCCTTGGTTCAACTGTAGAACACCGATCCTGCGGTACAATTTGACATCGTTGCAAATCGAAAGCAACAACATGAAATCAATGTTGGTGAGTTTCCTTCGTTTTTCCCAAGGTCTAGTTACCAAAATTTGTTAATCTAACTTTCTCAAACTTTCTTGGTATGCAGCCATTTCAAATTCATTTGGTTTAGGTGGCCACAATTCTGTTGTAGTGTTCTCATCATTCAAGCCTTGATATGACCATTTTATCAGTGTGTATCTTTTTAGCATTTCTTATTTCAACGAATGTAAAGTAAAATGTCAGAGTATCAAACTGTAATAATCGCTTGAAATAAAATAAAATGACGTCTAAGCTAATACATCGGTTTGGCAAAATTAATCTTCAAAATCTACATAAAGGTCATAGATACATATCCATTATTTGAGGATAAAATTACAAGATTAACACGTAATCCAAATGTTGACCCAGGGGCTTTCTTCTTGCCCATGATCGATCTAAAACCATAAGAACTCCAGTGTGTTTATATAAAATAATTTAGTGCAACAAATCCATGATCTTTCTCATTATGTTTAACCATAAAGGAATCGAAGTTCAAATGGCAGTTATCTAATTCACAAGCTTCAATTGATCCAGATCTAATATGTTAATTATCAAATAAGTAGCCCATCAATGTGAATATAATATTTAAATTCTGATTCAGTATCGCTAATATAGTAGTATTACCACTCACCAAATAAGATAATGCGTCCAGAACCAATAATTTGTTACCGTTTAGATAAAGGGAATACATTATTGACCTAATTAATTGCCTTATTGTAGACCTAAGAATTTGAAATTATGAACGAAAACAGGGGGTTGATCTGGGAGCAATTAAGTCCAAATTGGAAAATTGTCTTAATGGAATACTATACGTAGATGAATAGATGCTTGTGGACTTGAGAATTTGGAAAACAAAAGAAGATAAAGAAGAGAGGGTTTATGACAGCAGATATTCTAATGTGTTCGAACAAAATTAACTAGCAGGAGGAGTTTATATCTGGACATGAAAACTGTAACTTATATTTGTTTTAGAACTATTTGGTAAAGTAGCTTTTGTATATAGTAAATAGACTTAAAATGTTAAAGAAATTAAGATTCAAATGAGATAATAATATATAAAGTAGAAATTATATAAATTAATACTCATGAAATTACTCAAATTTATTAATTACAGAAGTTATTAATTAATCGAGTGTTAATTAGTATTTTATTTTTAAATTGGAACCTGTAAAAAATATTATTTTAAAAAGTTTATTACTTAATCAATTATTAATTTATCAAGTTTTTACCGTAATAAATAAATGATATTTTTGTAACTTTATCTTTCATTAGCTCTATCATTTTCTTAAAGTTAGTTTAGTTAGCTTATTTTAGATAAGATCTTATATTTTTCTTAACAAACAACACTATTAACTGGAGTTTAAAAAGAAAAAAAAGATTAAACATAGATAAACTCTAGAAAGTACTATGCCAAGTTCACCATGCAAGTCTAGCTTCTAAAAAGAAGTGCCCAGTTATATAGAAAATGTGATTTGGGCCAAAGTTAATGCAGATCAATTGGGCCAATTGAGGGGTTTTAGTTATAAAGCCAAAAAGGTGTTCACTTGGTAGTTCTTAAACACATTTTGGTCGTGTTGCTTTTTTTCTTCTTTCTTTTTTGTAAGATCGTTCTTACAACCAAACCTCGAGGATGATAACTACAAGTGAATCAGCACGTTCTAATTAGTTCGCGGGTGGAAAAAAAGTCCGTTGGTCTGGGTGACCGCGTGATGAGTAACGTCACATGCCGTGGACACCCTACATAAATAAAGTTTATAAATATCAACTCCTTAAACAAAGAAGATACATCGGCACATGTGCGGGCCAAATAATGAAGGTGTCATTTCTGACTTCTCATTAACGTACAATTTGTATCATTGATGTGAAAAATAATTGACAATTTCAATAGCGTCAATATGACACGGCTTTGGTGGCCAACATTGACTTTGAGAAAATGTTGACAGCTGAATATTAGGAGTTTAGGACAAAAGATATGCATTTTTAAGTGTTGTATTATACGCATTAGTAACGTGATACTTTCTATACTCGACAAACCCTATAGTGTTTGGTCCTTGTATATATCATGTTCGGCTCCTGAGAAATGATGGTGACGCTGATTAACTACATCTCAACCTCACTGCTAGTCATCAGCATATACAGAACATATATAATCATTAGTCTCCAACTAAAGAATGTAGTCTGATCTAGAAGATATAAACGTTAGTTCCTATTTATTAGAATCATATTGGAAGTTTTAATACACTAAAAGGGACAACTTTTGTCAAAATTATGTATCCCCAATTATATTGTTTAAGTTTCACTGCTGATGGTTTCTGGTGTATATTTATAGCGTTTCCCAGAACATTTTACTACCTATATTTATAATTTCTTCTAATAATTTCAACACTTAAATGATTTCAAGGACCACCACACTTAAAATCTATGTAAATTTAGGCACAAAAAAAAATTTGCCCGTTAGTAAAGTGGTGTGCATATTTATATGGTTGTTTGAAGAAATAACAATGTGAATTTGGTAATGCAAACTTTCTTATCAGTTCATATATAGCTTATATATAATTATACATTACTCTCAACTACACAATAATATAATGCAAGTTCAAGGTCTTCTTGAGTTAACACAGATTTCGGCAGCCTCACTTAACCCACTTCGCAATAATATTTTATCCACAAGTGTCAAATCACCAGCAAGCACCAGCAACAGTAGAGACCGCCTGGTGTTTGCTTCCCACAACTCCACCACCACCATCCCGAAAAGGGAGAAGGATGCTAAAAAGCGAGTCGTTATTACTGGAATGGGTGTCATTTCTGTACTTGGAAACGACGTGGATATGTTCTATGCAAGACTGTTGGCTGGGGAGAGCGGAATTGAGTTAATAGATCGCTTTGATGCTTCAGAACTCACAACTCGATTTGCTGGTCAGATTCGTGGGTTCAACTCAAATGGGTATATTGACGCCAAGTATGACATGAGACTTGATAATTGTCAACGATATTGCATAGTTGCTGGGAAAAAAGCCCTTAAAGATGCTGATCTTGATGGCCATACTAGCTCAAAGGTTTGTAATCCTTACATCACTACACTACAAGAAAAGTGTCATTTATTTAAGTGTAGGTTAAACATTTTGGACACTTTCATAGCTGATTTTTTTGCCTTTAACCACCTTATCTGTTTAAGTGATACTTCTTTCAGTGTGTCACTAAATGAGGTTTATCTTGTGCTGCATGTTTGTCCTGTTTCTAAAAATCTGATATGAATAGTTACATTATTACTCATGGTGATCAACAGATAGATAAGGAGCGAGCTGGTGTACTTGTAGGATCTACAATGGGAGGTTGTACTATTTTTTCAAATGCTGTAGAGTCATTAATCACGAGAGGTTATAGTAAAATCAAACCATATGCCACACCTTTTACGCTAACAAGCATGGGCTCTGCTTTACTTGCTATCGATCTTGGGTTTATGGGACCAAATTACTGCGTTTCTGCTGCTTGTGCAACGTCCAATGCTTGCTTTTGTGCTGCTGCAACTCACATCCGTGAAGGTGAGGCTGATCTGATGGTTGCTGGTGGCGTTGACGCTTTGGTTACCCCCATAGCAATTGGAGGTTTTGGTGCTTGTAGAGCGTTGTCTCAGAGAAACGATGATCCCAAGACTGCTTCCAGACCATGGGACAAAGATAGAGACGGCTTCGTCATGGGAGAAGGTGCAGCTGTTTTGGTATACCATCCATAACGATCGCATACTCATTTTTGCAGAATTTTTGTTCATCTTGCTGCTTATATATATGTGGATATCTGTGGGGTATATATATTTTCAGGTGATGGAGAGTTTAGAACATGCAATGAAAAGGAATGCACCAATACTTGCAGAATATCTAGGAGGTGCAGTAAGGTGTGATGCATATCATATAACAAATCCACGATTAGATGGGCTTGGGCTTTCAAATTGTATACAAAGCAGCCTTGTTAATGCTCGTGTGTCTGTAGAAGAGGTACTTCAACTTTTTCTCGTTTATTTTCTTTTGAGGATGTTTAATCTGCAATAAATTCACATATTATCTTTTCCTACTAAATTTTTTTTTTTTTTTTTGGAACTGCTTTCCTACATAAATTCTTAATCTACTTGATTAGGTAAATTACATCAACGCCCACGCAACTTCCACAATGAATGGGGATTTGGCTGAGTTAAATGCTCTCAAGAAGGAATTTAAGAGAACCGGAGGAATCAAAATCAACGCCACCAAGGTAAATTCCACCATGGTCCATGTCATCTAACTAATATGAAGTCCATATTAAGATTGCCAGCTTCTTGTATATGTTTCAGTCTATGATCGGACACAGTATGGCAGCCGCTGGAGGTCTAGAAGCAATTGCTACAATTAAAGCTATTCAAACGGGATGGCTGCATCCCACCATTAATCAATTTGTATATGATACATCCTACATTCATTTTCTTTTCCCCTTGCTCGTTAACTTTATTTTATTCACAATCATATTTTTTTGTGCAACCATAGGACCCCGAACCTACAGTACAATTTGACACCGTTGCAAATCAAAAGCAACAACATGAAATCAATGTTGGTGAGTTTCTATCCTTTTTCTTGAGTATAGTACTCTGGTTACCATGATATATATGTTAACCTCACTTACTCTTAAATTTCTTGGCATGCAGCCATTTCAAATTCATTTGGTTTAGGTGGCCACAATTCCGTTGTAGCATTCTCAGCATTCAAGCCTTGATATGAAAATATGTTTGTTGTTTCTAACTTTTATTGAGTTCTTATTTGTGCCTCTATGATTATTCAACCTGATCACATATGAACTGATAACACGTGAGTGGTTTCTAATAGTTCTCATTTTTTTTGTTTTTCTCATTTGAACCTAACCCTATACATATATGTAAGGGCTGTTATACAGCATTTTATTATTCATCCCTAACTCTATCTCCTTCCTATCCTTCCACAGTTCCACCAATGTGGGACAAATATACGTTTGTAGTGACATAAATTAAAAAAAAAGAAGCATATTCTGACATACTATTTAATTAATGTTGATTTTGTTGTATGTAGTAGCCTTATAATAGAATCAACTATTTATTGATGACACACATATCGGCATATGGATACACAAGATTTAACTTCAACAAAATAACGAAAGCAATAATATGTCCGTACACTTTATGTTTGCTCAGAAAAAGAGTTCTCTAAATCAAGTTTACGTATAGCAAGAAACACATCCATTTGTTGCAGGCAGGGACAACCTCATTTCAAGATCTTATGTTGATCCTTTGCATCCGATAACAGAGATCGAACAAACAATCGTAATCTATTGATATAGTCTCAGAATTGTTGGGAATTGTTGGGATTTCCCCCTCCAAATTCAACTTTGTAGAAATCGATCTTTGGTGTCCTAGCAACCTCAATTGTCCAAATCAGTCAAGTTGCCTAAAATGATTTGTTTATGCATATTTAAATGATTCGGCAGAAATACAAAACCCATCATTTCTATTAGTAAGGCACTTTTTATCGTTGCAAAACACAATTGCCAGAATAAGTTATAGGATAAAATTTACTACCATTTCGAGGATAATTGCCAAGTGGATCATTGAAATCAAGAACACTTGGTGACTGTAATTGAAACAGAAACATTATTTTGGAGTAAAAGATCATAGAAAATCAAGAGGTACTGTTAATATAAACTTTTTGACAAACTGGGTTTAGTCACTACTATTGACGTAAGATCAAGCAATTGCATATTAACTACACAAGTTTATCCTCTACCTCCTCAATTTAGTAAAGAGCTAAAGATATCCTGAAAATAAACTATAGGTCACTATAACAGAATTCTTCCTTTTTAATCATATCAGCCCCATATATACCGTGCTTCCCTCAATCTTCTTTTTCATACGCATGAACGGTACCTCAATATGGTGGAGGATAAGCCCCTGGACATGATGAACCTGATATCAGAGCAGTATCTAGATTAGTAGAGTCGAGGTCAGGAATTAAAAATAGTAAGTGTGTCCAAATAAAGATAAAGATAAAGATAAAGAATCAGTATGAGATATTACCATTAGAATAATGGGAGCCATATGGCTGACGAGGATAAGCAGAACTAGGAGGGTACGGCTAAGGTGGATAAGGAGCTGCCTGAGGTGGGTATGGGGGTGGTGGATAAGCACCTGAATTAGGTGGGTATGAAGAGTAGGGAGATGGTGCAGGACAAGCCCCAGCTGATGGATATGGAGGTAGTGAAGCTGGTAGTTGATAAGGCGTGGATGAAACCAGTGGTGGTGCAAAGTACATACGGACTTGAGGTGCACTTGATGTACCATATGGTGCAGCTGATGGAGCATAACTGTATGTGGGTTTCTGTATATAAAAGAGACAACATAAATTTATTGAACCAGTGCAAACACAAATTCTCAAATCATTTAAATGAGACCGACCAAATAATATTGTTAAAATAAACAAGATGGATTAAATTTGAACTTCTTGTCAAATAGTAATGCGAAACATGAATTGTACTTGCATTGGCATCCGAATAGTGCATTATCAATCGTACCTCACCAGCATGCCTACATAAAGTGAGTTTTCCATTAGAAAGCTGTGTACTTCCTCAAACTTACAAACCATAGTATCTGCCACACTAGCAAAGATGAACTTAAAAACAATATGCGTAACTAAAAGTCTGAAACCAAATTTATCCAATGCAGATATTGAAAATGACTGCCCTCCACAATGTAAGTTCTTTAGGGACCACTAATTGGACCTCCAATGTCTCAAGTTTGTGTAGTCCTCCCTCAACCAAAAAATGAAGAATAACCACAACCTTTCAGTGTGTGAATCTTTTTTGCAGTAAGTGTACTATCATTGTTTTAAGTTTGAAGTAATATGGTTCAATTGTGTGCATTGAATACCTACTAAAGCAGGTAACTACTTATTGAGGAAAGAACCTCAATCTTGTAAAGGATGCATTACATTATCCTGCTTTTGCTTCCAAGCAAAAGATTTTTCCAATGAGATATTGAAGTTATAAATCAAAATACCATCTGAAAACAATGCGTAGGAGCACAAAACCTGCCAGTTTTAGTCTGCAACGGCCAAGAACTATCATCATATCTGCAAGAAAGAACTTTAGCTAATTGAACCCTGAACACTGCAACAAAAGATCCATGGAAAAACATCAGTTTAATCAGGCCAAAACATCAACAACCAGATTAAAAAACACACAATTAGATGTAGAAATTACTTTCCACTGCCGATAAAGTCATCATGTGAGATAGTATTGCTATTCCAAACAATAATATTTAACTCTCTCAATCCTTCAATCATACTAAATACGAATTTCTCTTGGAAAATAGGGTTCTTTCCTCCATATACAGATCCAAAAAGTTCAAGTCAAAAGCCAAATCAACATCAATCAATTAACACATGCTTGTACATTTCAAAAGGAGAGTGAGAAAGAGGACCTGTACAAACACGAGTGCGATTTCTGTTACTGCCATATTCAACACAAACATAAGGATCTTGCCTTGATATCCATTCTGTGTCTTTCAGTTTATTGCAGCCAACCACTAAACATCATCCATACAATTTTATCAAAATTAAACACGTAAATCTAAATATCTGTATAAATAAACACAATAGGAGACGCATATTGATCGAGTTTTAATAGAGGAAAATTTTCAATAACTCAAATTAAGTAACATAAAATCAATTAAAAATCAAAATTAGAGATAACTTACATAAATATCACGAGTTACGAACGAATTGTGAATTTATAACTCTCATTACTTATACACAATAACATATATATCAATTAAAAATCGAAATTACAGATAAGTTAAAAAGAAAAGAACTATTTAAACTATAAAAAAAAATTATAGAATCAAAAATAGCACAAGTTAGAAGATAAAAAATAAACTAATGTACGCATAATGAACGAACAGAATATTTAATAACTCAGTTAATTAGTAATAACGGTAAGAACGAATGTGTGTACCAGTGATTTCAAGAAGGTTCCCATGAATGCCGTGATTCTTCATCGATTGATGATCGTGATAACTTGATGCTAATGAATTTGAAGGTTAATAATGCATGCAAATTGATATTGAAATTATGAAGAATAATGATGATGGGATTGTATTTTATAGCATTCGGATCCGTGTAGTATTTACGTCTCGGATCGGATAAACCCTAGTTTTGGTTTTGGTTGGTAAGTGCTTCCGCTTCAGGTCGGTGATTATGGAAACGAGTATCAAAAGCAAAATCAAATCAAGAAACAACTGGCCAGTTATTGGCCTCGCGCGTTTCACTTGAAATAGATTTCCTCTTTTCTTACTTAACATGGCTCATCATAATACGGGTTCGTAGAATGATTTAATTACAAAGTAATTTAATATCATTTTTTAATAAAATATTTGAGATGTAAATTATTTGTATTAGCTGTTCTGTTATTACATTTTATGGTTATTTTATATTTTATATTTTACTTAACAAACAAAATTTGTTACATAAAACATGAATATTAGTTAATACGAAATATATAAGTGTCACATTTAAAGTAATAAATTGTTTCATAAAACTAGGATAACATATATTAATTAATGAAATAATTTTATATTGTTATAATCAATAAAGTAAAATAAATTAATATTAAAATACTTTTTAACTTTAACACTTTTATATTTCAGAATTATGATATCATCAAAACATCAACAAATACACCAACTGAACCTACATCAACTTCATGATGTCAGTTTAAGTGTCCTTTGATAAATATAATAGATTTCCTTTTAATTTTAATTAATTAATGAATTAACGAATAATTATGGATAATTGGTCCAATTGAATTGTTTGATTTGGTTAGGGTAGATCTTTGTCGAATTTAACATAATTGACCTATTATTCTAAATTTGAAAACATGTCCAACTTAATACATTATTTATATATATATATGATAATAGCAAATACTCATGCAAGCAACGGTCCATGTGGTGATGGTAGGTGACGGTAATGATAGTAATGGTGGAGCGATGAGTGATTGAGAGTATACATATGTTTTAAAGGTTTATCGTATGCTTTTTTGTGTTTATATATTTATATATACATGGTAATGAGTGAATTTTGATTCATCTGTAGTAATAATAATAGATATTAATAGTAAGTATAATTGTTGAGATTATAAAAATGTTAGTAATTATGTAAGGGAAATATAGTCATATTTCGTAATTGAATTGAGAATTAAACCAACGGGTGAAAATGTTTTATATGTACTCAAGATTAAATCTATTCTATATTTATTGTACATGTTATGTTATTTATTTTTGTTTATTCTAAAAAAGTTTTGTAAAAGAAGAATAATAATAATAACAAATACAAAATATTAAAGTTCCTATTTTACTCTTTTATTATGGTCATAATCTCGAATAAAGAAATTAGTACTTTTCTAAATATGTCAAGTTGTTGGAGTTAAAATTGTTTTAATTTTTTCAAGTGAGGGCTAACTTATCATAAAATAAAAAAGAATTGTCTTGGGAATAATTAAACTGGGACAAAAGATGTAAGGAAATTTAGGTTTAACCATTTAAATAAATAAATGAAAGTGAGCACAGATTTCAGTGTTATAACTACGTTAAATTATGAGATCAGTTAGTCATGGCGATGTGCAACTCGTACAAGGACTAGTCATGACTGCATATCATCCTAGCCAGGTATTATTCGTAATACTATATAGTCAATTTTCTAAGGGCATATAGAAGTTGTTGACTGTCTGAGTGTGTAAACTTATTTCGACTAGTGATCAAAACTAGACCAACCAAATCCATGTCGAATAATAATCAAATTTAGTCCAACGTGTCCAACATGCACATCTTACACAATAATGAACTAAATTTATTTGTTGAAAACTTACCGGTGCGTTTAGTTATAAAAAACTCTTATTGTTTTTTAAAAGATTCTCTTACAAAACTGAAAAATTTTAAAACGTGTTCAAGTTGAATTCTCTGAAGATGTTTTCTAAGAAAAACTGAAAAAGTATACCTTACAATTTAATCTTCTACATCTCCTATTTTAAAAAATAAAAACTTTATCTCTTATGTTCGAACACATTTTTTAAATGTCCCCTGATTTTTAAAAATACAAAACTCTTAAAAACGAAAAAAAAAAAACTATAAAAATATTTTTCTGTAATTAACGATCTTGTCGAACTTTCCTCGATTATTTCCCAGCATAGAAATTCCACAAGAAAAACAAAGTTATACGGAGTCAACAACTAACAAACTTAATAGAAACTACAACCACTAGAACAAGGCTATACCATCAATACTAAATCCTACGGGCGTTAACTATATTATTCAACAGTTTTCAAGCGTCTTACAAGAAACTCCATCCAGTTACAACCAAACCCGCCTTTGTGACATTCATGAAACTTTGTGATCCATACTTTCTGAATGAGTAAAATAAAGATTTAAAATAAAACTTAAGTAACAACTGTCTCAGGAGTCACACATTCTCATCACTTTCATAGTCTTCATCATCTCCAAATGTAAATACAGATGTATCAGCTGCCATTGCCTTAAAATCACTAACCTCTCCAATCGGGTTAGCTGATACAGCACCATCGGTTTTGGGCCCATTGGTGGAACTTATTAGGGTCAAACCCGAATTTCCTAGTGAAAGATTTTTGGTGTCATTTGACAAACTTGCAATTCTCCCAGATGTTGAATTGGTTACAGACGCAGTGTCAGTTTTTGCTTCGGACTCGGTGTCGGAAAACACCTCGTCATCTTTTTCATTAATTTTGGAGTCTTTAGGTATATTTGTGGAGGTGGCTGGCGGTGAAGTATTACCGCTTGTACCCTCGGTTGATTTGGTAGTACTGTCGGTATCAGGTTTTGGTAGAGTAGCATTGTCATAGTCCACAACCACAACCTCCACTTGAAACCCAGGGGATGGCAACTTCCTCTGCAAGTAATTCAAAACAGTTCAGCAGAAGCACTAAATATACAAGAAAATGAGCCATCTGATGATATAACTTTTTGGAATCTTGTAGATCAATATCCATATAATCAGCTCTTTAACTTATCACAACTTCGGAATTTTCTGGATATACGAAACATTTGATTTTCGTAGGACATTTCTTGCAATGTAACACATATCATCATAATGTAGATATATTAAAATTGGATCGAATGTTACCTTGTCAAACCCATCAAGGGCGTTAGTGGTTAAAATCTCCCTGTTCTCGATCATTGTTGTGTTCAGCCAGCTTCAAAGATAGAGATGAGATAAACATTACAGGATTACAGATAAAGAATGTATCTTTTTGTAAAATGGAGTGCTTTGCAATAAAATTAAGGATTGACGTGTACCAGTAGAAGTCGCCTTGACGATCATGAAAATGAATTTTGAAATCTCCAGTTAACTCAGTTACACCGGGCTCTCCAGGGAGAGCAAAGACCATTACACCCTTTCTTGGAGCAGAAAACCAAAAATCTTCAGGCTGCACAGTTTAATAACTCCAATCCTCAGTGAACATTTTGTCATAGTTAAGACACATGATTCTAGCGATCTTTAATGAGGGTATATTAGTCAAAACCATACAGTTTAAACCTTATGTGATGAACTGCTGATCAAACGTTTGTCCATTATATAATGTAATACTTCTAAACCATTTTCTTGATTGTGCAGGAACACATTTTTACTCAAAATGTTATTAGTCTTTAATCCTTGCCTAGCTGCTGTCATTAATTTTGTGACAAAAACATACCGATAGATCTTTGGTTCTAGGATGCTTCTTGGTTGAAAAGAGAACACCTGAAGAGTAAGAGAGATTGTCAATATCTATATACAGATAGAAGAAAGCCTCTAATTAAAAAGAACAATAATCATGCAACATGTAAAAGAAGGCACGTGCATCAAGAGAAGTTTAAGAACCTTCAGAAAACTGACCATTATAATCTGAGACAGTAATAGAGGGCCTGATCCAATACGGGCACTTATGAAGGCGAATTCCTCTAAGCATACACCTACAATATAAAGCTCAAACAATCAACACCACCAACAGATAGGACAAAATTAATGTAGTTACACCAAATATAATAACCTTTTAAAAAAGATACATGTGATTAGCAATTTACCCAGAAGCTTTAGAAGTAAGCATATGAGATTGGGATGATGGAATTAAAACCATATGATCTATTATATGTACCTGCGCCCAGGCTGATCTTCTCCATTAAAGTACGTCAGAACACGTTCAAAATACTTGACGTACCTCTGATAAAATAAAATAAAATAAAATAAAATAAATGGACAGCAGAGTAGAAAATGGAGCATATCAGGTATATTTTAACAACTTGAAATGAGACATTAGGTGGCAAAATGAGCAGGTTGACGAGATGGGTTGACCCTCCAACAGTCCATTTATTTAATAAAAATTATTTAATGCATTGAATATGATGTGAAAAACTATCTTACTGTTACAATAAGAATCTAAACTTTATATATAACAATTTAGATCGTTGTATGCATTAAAAATGCACTTTGGGTGACTTTCAAGTTTCAACCCATTTGACTCATTTCTTTCTGAGCTAGATTTTTTTTTATCAACCCATTGGTATCAAACATAACATAACACCAATCGACACATTAATAAATAAAATGGGTCAAAATTGCCACACCTACTACCCATAAAAAGCAGAAGCCCTAAATAAAGCTAAGCTTACTATTTGACTTGGGAGAACAAGCCCTTTTCCATCAACACATCTTTTTTGGTTATAGTATGATATAGACTCCTCAGCTGTCGGGAAAAACTGCAGAGAGAAGTAATACTGAATATTACAACTACACCTAACAGAGCAAAAGAAGTAAAGAGCAGAAATAAAACATCAACATACAGTTTGCATATGAATTTTATATTTCAGAACCAAGGACTTGAAATAACCTTCAGATATAAAAGAAGACTTGAAATCATTAAGCCTGTTCTTGCCATTCCGGCCTTACAGTGCACAACCACAACATTCTCAATGTCCTCTTTCAACCATGAGTAAGCACTCTGGCAAAATGATATTATAAGTTGAATGGGAGGACAATTATGGTCATCAAATGGGAAACTAGCAACCTGCAAGAGTAAATAAGGGTATGGGACAGCAGAAATTAAGAAATATTTAGCCACGAAAGCTCCATCCTAATTACTAAATAGAAATAAGTCAAAGTAGCAAATTATGCAAGGCCAACAACCAGTCAAAATGAGTTCAGGCTAAAACCAAGTAGAGGTTGGATTGGATTGACCCCCAACACTATTTTTCCAAATCTTTTTGGCGTTTTTATAGATAACTGGTGTGTGAAATGTGATCACAATAAACTGACATTTTGTTTTATGCATTAAAAAAACACTTTATGTGACTTTCAAACCATTTGACCCGCTTCCTTGAAAGCTATTTCTTTTATCTTAGCCTTTAGCAATAACCTATAAGTCCATTAAAGAAATCAACAAGATTGTCACCTCCAGAAACAAGTTACACGCTCAAAGTCCAAAATTTATTGTTACTCGTTTCATGTGAGGATTTAAATAAACTGCACTGAGCACTATGCTTTACAAATTACCATTAGAAATGATAAAACTAATCTGAGAAAAATAAAGCATTATAAATGTCTGAATCCGATACCCTTTAGGTCTTTATTAAATACCAAAACTAAACTATTAATCTCTGGAGTAGTGCAACCAGACGGAAATATCAACTGATGCCCATAAAATTCTAGGTCAAAGGTTTAACCCAAAAATTCTATGTCAAAGGTTAGTTAACAACCTACAATTCTATATACAGACAAATAACAATTTTTCTTGCTCGAAAAAATGCAATTAATGAAATAGAACAATTTTCAGTAGCAAATACATATAAGTGAACATAAGTTGAGTTGTTAACAAACCTTCCCCTCAAACAGTGATGCATCATATAGCCTTTCAGAACAGAGATTGTACACCTTGTACTTATCCTGATAATGACAAATAACAAAAATTAAAATCGAACATCTGAATCAATTACTTGAGATAAGTAATGGATGAATTTTGAGCAGCAATCACAACCATATTATACAATTACTTCAAATACAAAATTCCCAAAACTATCAGGCCCATATAAACTTGCTCGTCTATCATCATACAAATATGTCATCATGAAATGTATAAAACCTAATATGATTACAGAATAAATGTAAATATATATATACAAGAAAACATTCTCACCTTGTGATATGTTTCAAAAAATCTGATAACTTCCTCCATGTGGTTACGATAAAATCCCTACAACACATTTTTTAAAATATCAACTGAACTGTTCCATCAACTGGGAATAGGTATTTCATTAATGACACTGACACCATGTTTACCTCAACATATCCGAAAAAACCAGAGCTCATATCACCAGCAGGGAATCCCATAGCAATTATATTCTCAGTGATGTATGTCATATCTAAATCAAATCCCCCTTCCTGGAACCAGGAGAAAGTAACAAGAGGTCATGCTTGTAACAAAAAAACTCTTTTGTCCAATACCCCTTTATAATGCAGAAAAAATTGTATGTGTTGCTCTATGGGTTTTTGCAGAATTATGTGGCTGCTTAGGGCATAAATGCTTTAACCTTAAGTACAATCAGTATTGGCTAGTCAACTTAACATGGAATTAGAAAAAATATAGAGAACTGATAAGTTCTCAGAAATAACAATAAAGGATGTGGAAAAAATCACACATATTTAAGATTTCTGAATGGTGAGATGGTAATTTGACAAGCCTATATAGCAAGATGAATCATGACATACCAGATATCTTCGTTTATTTTGTGACACAACATGACGAGCCTTGACCTGGACTGCCTTTACTGCATTCTTAGATGTGTCTACCAAACCCTTAGTGAGTGTCCCAATAATACCACCTTGTGGCGTTGATGGAGCTCCATCAGGACTATCATCTTGTTGATGAGACTTTGGAGACAACCGTAGCCCAAGTCCGCTAGTCAAACGAGCAAAGGGTGACCTCCCACTATTTTCAGCTGAAGAATCATCTTGTGTACCTCCCAAAGGTTGAGAAAGTTTCAGATTCTTAGCCCATGTGGTTATGCCAGAAGCAGAAAGCTTTGTTGGTGAATCTTGTGCAGAATCATGTCCAGTATCCACTGCAGTAGCTTGTAAATCCGATTCTTTAACAGGAGGAGATGTTGTCTTAGCAGATTCTAAATCCATTTGTGTCTGAGATCTCTTTGTTTCAAACGGAAGCAGCCAATAATGCACGTAACATGTCCCTGTAGCTTTCTTGCAACCACAGCCTTCTACAAAATCAACAAGACAGTGTGTATAAGAGTTGGGAAGTTGCTCATGAAATGCTAATTTGTAATCCAGTGAACCCAATGACTACCAGTTGAAATACTATTTTTCCTTAACTGATCAGCAACCGATATTCAAGAGGTTAGATAAAGGTGATGTGCCTATAAGGTTATGATAATGGTTTATTAGCCCATGAGATTTAACTGTTTCTCCTAATAGAGCTTCAACGTCTTGGATAGTAACTAGGCAATCAATATTGAATGTAATCTGACAACCAAGTTGATGCATAGTGTCCATAAATTCTAAGTTCTTCTATTTCTAGTTGGGCTGAATATCATGTACATTAAATACCAATACAAAAACAGCCTGCATACAATTTCATTAAATGCACAACAGTCACTTTTTCAGATCACCTTGAAATCAAATATGATGGTCCATCTCCCTGTGAAGATAAGTCACTACACCGTCTCGGACTGTCGGCCATACAGTAACCTCCTTAATTTGCAAACGATTACTAATTACTATTACTAATTAAGCAAATAAGAAAACAGCAAAATACTAAAGCCTTAAACTGAGTAGCCACATTCATCTAAACAACTTAGTAAATCTAAAACTCATTTCATAAGTAAACATCGTTTATGTAACAATAGTTACTATATTTTTATCATTAATTTAGTTCAAAGTGATCCAATATATATAGATATATAGACATCAGAGTTCGTACACAATCCTTGAATATCAAACTAAAATAAGACCCTAACATTATTCTTGCAAATAAATAGTCGTAAAGCTAATTACAAAATCCAAAAATAGCACAAAACAATTTACACTATAAGCAATTAATATTATCCCCAATCCACGTATCCTAAAAACTAAAATAGACAATTCAAATAAGATATTATTCTGATCTACAATCTTCACCAACTAATAACAAAAAAACACTATGTAATCGTATACAAAAACTTGCGATTACAATATTTGCATACATACAACTTGATATGAGGTAATTAAGTAATTTACAAGAGCAACAGTCAGTTATAGCTCGATTAATAGTTTAAAAAAGACGTTAGCATATTTCATACCAGAATCGGTGGTTTCCGATAGCGGACCTGTAGTGGTTTCCGGTAGCGAACGGCGGTACCCGGTGGTTTAAGGTAGCAGTGACAGTCGTGTTCTTGCTTAAGTTGCGTTTTTTATGCTATTAGATTTTGAACGAGGCTAAAACTAAAATGATACGTGAATTAAATTTTAAGTATTTGCAATATAGTCCTCTTGTTTTGGTTTTCTGTACATTGACCATCATATGTGTTCAAAGTTGTTATAAAAGTTCGTGGCTGTTACGAGTATTAGCATTTCTCTAGTATCAATCAATATCACTAAAAATCACTAGTGCAATGAACCGTACAAATAGTTATTGGAGCAACATATAGACGAATGGTTGATGTGATATATTTACATACATCTATTAAATATCAAAGCTTGAACTAAGAAAAATGTTAGAGCAGCTTACTCAAATAATTACTATCTTTTCTCAGAGAATGCAACTATAGAATTATTCCATAGTCTACAATGTCATTTCCCAAAATAAACGTTTGAACTGTGCAAGTTCAAAAGAAGTTCATTAAATGTCACATATATATATATATATATGTGGGTTGGTGTATAGAACTTTTAACTATAAACATCGTGACAAAGTAACTAGAACAATAATAGAAACGTGTTGAAAAATAAATCGAACAAAAAACAATATTACCAATATTTTCTTATGATTGTAAATGAGCTAAAAAGGTGAACTTGGGCTTATTTTCCTACCCAGAAAGGAAATGTCGTGGTCCAACTCATGTGGAGAGTGATCCAATGTCTAGTCAAATACACAAAAACCTCCTAAAAGTCTCTTTATTAGAAAGAACAAAAATAAAAAGTTGGACTATTTTTGTAGTTATAATTAGCATGATATTTATTTATAATAAAAAAATTTATACATAATAGGTATGCCAGTCGCCCTTAAATATGGAGAGTTTCTATAATTATATGTATCTATTAAAGTTTTTCGACGGCGGACGGTCATTTTTTATTGTGTCCTTTGATATGCGTGTTCAACAATATTAGTGTATCTCTTTGTTATCCTTTATATGGTACATGATTTGTTTCGCTTCAAGTACTTTTTTTAACTTTCGGGTTGGTGTCATCTTTGGTCATTTATGTTGAAAATTTATTGTTACTAGTACAATGATTATCATAAATAATTTAGATAATACTTTGAATTGTGAACGAATTACTTTAAGATTATAGTACTTCGACTCATTATTGCTTCTGATTATACGAAATCTACAATTGGATAAGATAAAGCTCAGACTCTAGTTTTAGGCATGAAAATGTAGAGCAAAACATAGAAGCGATTTTTGAAATTGTTCATGTTTTTATGAAAGACCAAATCATGTTTATATATATAGTATAAACAAAGTGACAATTGATAAAAAGTCACAACTCTTAGTGAATTGTTATATCATTTTATGAATAGTCACAATACCCTTTCAAGTATATATCTATATACTGACGTTTAAGTAACAGTTGTCCTATAACTGTTACTAACTGCATCCCTTTAACATATGTGTTTGTTCATTAGCGATGGTTCATTCTCTCACTGATACAACTGTCACATCCTTAAAACCATTGTAACAGTTTAGTGACCACATAAATTTGTCACTATTGCAAACAATCAAGAATCACACATCTTAGTCTACATTCAAAATCTTTGACACTCATTTTACTCAACAATAAGTTAGTTTATACGAGTATGCACCTCACACTTCCTAACTCATATTATAACTTAACTTAAACTCCTTTTGATCTCTGTAAATCTCAATTACACTAAAGTTAGTAACAATTTATTATAGCAAAAAGTACAATTTGTCAAGTTCGTATAAAAATGGGTTGAGTTTTATCCTATCTTTCATTAAGTTAACTATGATTGATAAAGCGTCTTAAATAACATGTTCTTTTTAGCATATGGCTTCCTCAAGGAAATGATCCAATGGTGTCTATTTGACGCTAATGTGTTTTTTAATCAATATGACATGTCATTTTAAAGAATATATTGTATCGCTACCACTTATACTTTATAAATTGCTGTAATTAATGAATATTGATATCGATATTCAACTTAATATAAAGTATCGCTGTTACCTCTGCACCATTTTCTTTTTGATAAAGGGGGTTACCCTGATTAACTTTTATAAATAACCAATATGTGTCAAAAAAGATTGCTATTACCTTTGTGCCATTTATAATTAATAAATCGAATTGCAACAAGTCATTTCTCTTTATCATATAGGTTATATAGGTCGAACAAAAATATCTTTTGTTTTGCTTAATTTAAATAAATATAATGCGATTAGATTAAATTAAATTAATGAAAAGAGAATGAGAAAGAATTATTAAAATTAAATGGGACAAAACAAGTAGAACTAACTATCAATTCAATGACAAAATCAATGTACGGGTCCCTATAAATGTGGAAATTACACAATAATAGAGTATAGTGCGGTTGTATTTTGTAAATGACACATGACCAAACCATTTGTCTCCCTTTGTATAAACACCAATGGGTTCTGTTTTGTGTGAACCACATCGAACCCACTCTCTCACCCTGGTCCCATTTCCCTGATTGAGTCTTCTTACTAGCACCGACAAATCTCCCTCCATTTTAATCACGTGAGGCAGGTGACAAACTCATTTTAACAAATGATTCCCCTCCTTAATGAATCATGTCATTAACTCTTAACTTCAAATTTTAGTATGTAATGATAAGCATTTTACTCTGTTTTTAGGCTGTATGTATGCAAAGAGTTAGGAGATAATTAAACCAAAATAGTAAAGGTTTAGTATTAATAAAAGTGTAAATGTAAATATCTTCCATCTATAAATATGGTATATGTATATGTATATATATAATATAAATAAACATATTTTAAAAAATGTTTAAAATTACCGGATTTCGGTTAACCGTTCGTACCAAAATCATAAACTGAAACCAAATTTTTTTTTATTCGGTTAACCAAACTGGAAAATCAAAAAAAAAAAAAAAAAGAAAGTTCGGTTAACCTATAATTCGGTACGGTTTGACAATTTTTCGGTTTGATGTTTCGATTTTGGAATATTTTGAACTACTATAAACTTCATTAAGATACAATCACTTGGGTTAGTATTGTTTAAATATTTCTGTAGATGTTAAGATGTAGTCTCAGTTAGTTGCAACTACGAAGTAGATACCTAAATATTAAGCATCACCTAACGCTTTGATTGTTGACTAATTAATAGACGACTTTTTTAAAAAACGAATGAAACAAAATTGAAGCATCAAAATGATGGAAAAGAGGTTGGTTCAAAATATTCTGAAAGGACTTAAGAGCCGATACAATAAATTCTATTCATTACTATATTTTATGAATTATGAATTCGACAAGGAGTCGATATCATCAAAATACATAAGTTCGTCAAATGCATGCTTGATATCATCGTCAAACCTTAAATAAAAGGACCATGCTCAAATAATGACTCTCGTTAGGATGTTACCTTTGATTGTTTTCATCAAAACATATCCATCAAGAGATGTATGAAACGCAAATTGAATACTTATTACGTCTTAATTTAATTGTCCGCTACATTTCATATATATCGCTTTAAAAAATGTAATAATTACAAAAGACACTTTTGTTATCGGCTTAAATCGACATTGTTGGACGAATATTTTAAGACGTATCAAACCTAGCATAGAAAAAGCAAATTGAGACTAATGGAGTATAGATTTTTATACATTTTGATCATGATATACATTACTTGTGAAATCAAAGGATCAAATAGGACAAAAAATGCTCACGTTTTCCTTAACCTTAAATTCTATTCAACGCTTCCACCAACAACTTGCAAATTAAATACTAATTGTTTGCTTAATAAAGGATCACATGTCACACACCCTAAATTCTTAATTCGTATTATCTTCTTCAATCCTCAATATAAAACCGTGTTCATAGACTTCAAAGTAGTAAAGCCACCCAATCATTCATTAGGAATAAGAAAATTCCTTTCATTGTCAAACAACAAACAATATAGAATATTCCCTCAATAATTTCGTTTTATTTAGAAAAATAATTTAAAATAGAAATAGATTATTAGTCAATTTTAAATCAACTACCAAAACTTTCAAAATTATTAAAATAACTAACAATTTATTTACAATTATAATATCTGAAAATTAAAAAAATATATGACACGTCAGATAAAAAATAAATATAAAATATAGTGTAAATTAAAGAGATTTTTGCTTTTAAAACTTTTTGTGGTTGTTTTTTTTTAATGGCTAATACTTGATTTTAATTTTAGGTAACTTTTATTTTTATTTATTACATATTTTTTATTTTTTATTTTTTTAAAAATTATGAGTAATGACTTTTATAACAGGTCGAGTGTGTGCAATCATCTAAAACAAACCAAATGCATGTGCAAAACAGGAATTTGAAAATATATAAAATAGAAAGACATTTTTATTATTCACATAAAATAAACTAATTGGAATTTTATACCCAAATATTACTAACTTTACTGTACTCATTTCACTAATCTCGTCGTCGCTACCGACGGCAGATTCCGGCAAAACCTAAAACCATCACCACCACCACCACCGTAACCCATTTTTTTCACCACAAAATGCCCCAAATTACCCACAGTTTCCACCAAATTCTCTCTACACAAAAACTCATCACTCCCCACTCTCTCAACCTCCCTATCAAACTCATGGACAAACACATGCGTTTCACCGGCACCACCGTTTTTACTCCTAGCCAACACACCCGCCGTAAAAATCGCCGACAACCTCCCAGGCGCGTCAGGAAAATATCCACGTGGACCATCAATTAAAATAACATCCCAAGCGACGTCGTATACAAAATTAGGTAAATCATTAATACCCAATTTACATTCAGAAAATAATAAATTCTGAACGGGTCTACATTCTTTCCGTAGCTCCAATTTCGCGTACCGGATCAAATCATGTAAATCGGATACTTTCGTTATAAACTCAACGTCGTAAGCTTCAACTCCCAAATTCTTCTCTTCCAGCTTCGAGATGACGTAAGCACTTTCGTCGATGAAAGTGGTACGGCCGTTAATATTAAGCGCGTGATAAAGTAACGTTTCATGAGTGATACCAAAAACAAGGAGATTACAAGGGGACGAAGATGAGCATTTATGGAGGGTGGTTGTGATGGAGGTGAGTTGGGGTGTGGAGAGTTTTGATTGGTGGGTAGAGTTTAAGGTTGTTGAGGCGTAGTGTACGAGGATGTTGAAGATGGTCGGGTGGAGAGGGTGGGAAATGGCGGCGGCGGCGGAAGTGGTGGTGGTGAAGGAGAATGTAACGAAGAAGAAAGTGAGGGATATGGAGAGAAGGGTGAGGAGAGTGAAGAGGTAAAGACGGTGGTGCTGGTGGGGGGAATTGGGGATGGCGATCGAAGGGTGGAGAAGGATGAATTTGGTGTTGTTGGGTTTCATTTTTTGTGATTTTATTTATTTTTATTTTTATTTATTTGACAGAGAAGGTGTTTATGGTTTTGGGAAGAAGAGAGTGAGCGAGACATTTAAGGGGCTCAAATCGCGAGGGGATTATTATACACCAGGACCGACCGACTGGGTAAAAAAGGGTTCTACGGTGTCGTTTTGGTAACCCGAGATTTGTATTTTTTCAGGCATCTTTTGTTGCTGTGTGAGACTGTGGAGTTAGGTTTAAATCTTTAATAAAAATATAAATATAAATAAAAAATTGTAAAGTACATGGAAAGATGTTACAGCCAGGTATATGTTAATTCTGTGGAAATTATTAAAAGGATAAAAATAATGAGAAGTAAAAGGAAAATAGAAGAAAGAAAAAGGTAAAATGTTGGGAGGGAAATTTGAAAGGATTGAAGAAATTGTAGTATTAAAAAAAGTGGGGATGAAAGACGTGGTAGGTCATGGGTGGTAGGGTCCATTCTGCGAAAACTGGGCCTTGTTCTCTTGTTGGATTACTTTATGGTGTTAGAACTGTTTTTTCTTTTCTAAATAAATATTAGAATAGAATCGTATATTTGAAGATAATTTAAATATATTATTTTATTTTTGTTTTTATTTTTATAGGTCATATATATTTAAAAATAATTTCTTAGAGTATTTAAATATATTATTTTATTTACTCATCTATATTTGAAAATAATTTTATAGATCATTTAAATTTGTATATTGTTTCATGTATATTAAATTTGACTAAAAATTCATTAACAATATGAAGGACACAAATAATTATATATTTGAATAAAACTAAAATAATATGAATAATGTTAATTAACAAATATACGGGTACTTATGTCATTTTACATTTTTTATGAGTTTTTAGTCGAATTTGGTATACATAAAACAATATATATATATTTGGGTAGCCTACAAAATCAGTTTCAAATATAAGTGACGTACAAAAAAAATGATATATTTAAGTGGCTTACAAATATATAATCCTATGAATATTTAATGTTAATTACTGCGAGTATTATTATTGTTATTACTTTTGTTGTTGTGTTATTGTTATTGTTATATCAGTATCAAATAATATTGAAAGTTTATTACATCAAAAAATGATTTTCATAATACGATATATATTATAGCAGGTTTTAACTTGTATGCACTTATATGAAATTTTCTTTTCGGAATATTATTTAAAAAGATAAATGAAGTTATATTTGTTTATTAACAAATTAAATAAAAATATAAGACAATGTCACTACTAAGGTATAATGTTATGTATTCCAAATAATGAAGAATCTTTAATAGCATACGAAAGTGTTATCATTTTTGTCACCTTTTTTGAACGTCGTTCAAAGGCGTTTTCCACTTCTTGACACCGTTTCACATGTCATTCTTAACGGTGCTTTCGAACAACATCCGATCTACGGCGATGTTTTTTTAATAAAAAATAATAATAAATTCGTTATTTGACCGTTTTCTAGTTGTTTTAAAAATATTTATTTATTTATTTATTTTTAAAAAGCCACCTACTTTATAAATAATACACTTCATACACAATTCATAACACATCAAAACACTCATTCTCATCTTTAAACATTTCAAAAACTCAAAAAATGTTATTCTTCGCTATAATTCACAATGCCGAACAACCCAAACAATATGTACAACATACACTCCTAATGGAACCCTTTTCAAAATGTGCCATCATCTTCAAACCCGTCTACACCAACCTCCTCAAACACACATATGCCTAGTTTTGGTCATTCATACCAAATGTCTCAAGATTAAGTCCCTCAAACACAATACCTTCAAACACCATACTATCAACTACAATACCATAAAATACAACCAACTCAAGTCCCTAACAAATCACCCGAGCAATATAACAATTTTCTAATGTGGCAACAAGCTCAAAACACCCGACAACCCGACATGTAATCACAAGGAGATGAAGTACTGACACCAACCTCGTCTCGAAGATATAGATCTAAAAAGCATAAATAACAAATGGAGTTGGGATCATCACAACCTTAACAAACAAAGACCGTTCCCAACCTCAACAATTGAGTACAAGAGGACGAACTACGATTAGCACAAAGTTGGATTGCTGTTTTCGAAGATTCCAACCGAGGAAATGCCAAAGCTGCACTTCGTTTTGGTATCTTGTTGTGAATGAGTACAATATCCACAACCCGCAATTCCAACGTAACAAGGACATGTTGTCTTCAAAGTGGATGGAACTTGATAATGTATGCCAAAAGTGGGAAGGCATTTTGAAGCGGCTTCAAGGCCAACCAAGAAGTGGGGAAGGGCCGATGATTTTCGATTGCGAGCAGATGCTCAATATAGGTAGGAATGTGAAAGACATTTTCTACATTTTCAAGCGTGAAACTTTTTGAAAGACGGCCAAAAGTGGTTAAATCTCAATCTCTTTGTCGTTGGTAGACGGAACGTTCCAAAACGCCGAGAAACGGTGAACTTGGATGATTTGGATTTGGTCGAAGAACCAGAGGGTAACGAAAACCCGAATGCCGCGCTATTTGGTGATGATCCGTTCGAACATTCACGTGGAAAAGCAAGAAAACTAAAATCCCAAAAAAGTTATCCGGTTCCGCCGCTTCGTCTCGCTCTTCATTTGATGAGTTGCTCACATCAACCTATCAAGGCATCCGGATTGATATATAAAATTATTACCGGACAAAGGACATTGAAGCCGCGCTTAAAATTTTGTCGATGGCGACTCATCATGTAATACCCCATTACTTAATAAATAAAATAGTTATTATAATTAATTTTTTTATAATAAATTATATAAATATCTTGATTAGTTAGTGGAGTTTGATGAATAAGCCTAAGAAAACATGTAGACTTATGACTAATCTTTACAAACAACACTTGTACATCTTTTAAATATTAGAGGATGACTAATCAAGACACTTGTAAAGCATGTAACTAATAAGATCAATGACTAATCAACATAGTTAGTGGTATAAATAGGTGATTTATGCTAGCTTATTCCTCTTCTTGGTAATTTTGAAAGAAACAAAATAAAGAGTATAAATTTCCATCTCAAAACTCATAACATATACATACTAGAGTTTTAGAAAGGGGAAGGATTAGTAGAAGTAAAAGGTGTAGGTCAACAATCATCATCTCATCTTTCACCATTAAGTTCTCATCATAAGGTATATACATTTACATATCTCAAGTCTTAACATTTTATTTGATGCTTATTGAATTCTTTATTTTCATTTCTTTGATGCATATATAATTAAATGTAATAATCTCCAAAGTAATGGTTTAACCATGTATTAGTAATATGATGGTTCAACCATTCTTGAAAAATGGTTAATAAAATGTTACAAAATGAATCTTTGTGTAAAAATTGGCTAAAAATCCGAATTATAACTATAAAATTCGGATAGGGGCTTTAGTGACTGTTTTTACAGCTTTTGTGACAGAAAAATCCGTCGCTAAAACTGTTGCAGATTATTTTGAACATTTTGTGACAGATTTTGTAGTGTCACTAAAAGTGACTGCACACATTAATCTTTTAAAATTGTTAGAAAACTTTGTATTTAACCACTTGCTTTACTTTACATCAAACAAATTTTATAACAAAATAATGAAATATATAGTTTGACAATTTAAAAGCTTATATCTTACAAAATAAAAGAAAATGACATATTGTAACATTTTTAGATTACCACTTTTGTTGTTAAATGAATTCTAAGTATAGCCATTATATTGGTTTTAGGAAAAGGCAAAGGAGTAATCAACCTTCCAAATTAAGTGAGTATTCTTGTGTATTTTCAAAATGAGAATGTATGCTAGTATATGTGTGTTTATTCTTCCATGTAATATGACTTTTTATGACATAATTATATGCTTTGATTGTTGATGAAATTGCATTTGTATTTTATACATTCTAATGATTGTTGTGTGATGGACAAATTACTTTTAAATGAAAATTTCTTGATATTAACTCAAGTTGGTCAAGTCTTTATCTTTGTGGTTTTGACTCACCATAACACTTAAAATGATTAGCATCGCTATCAATGAGTGTCTAATGTCCTACATCACAATAATCGGGATCCCTATGAATTCATTAAATGTTGATTTTGATTATATTATGATTGTATTATAAGTATACTTGTTCATTATTGTGTGTGATATTTTGTACACAAACACACAAGCTCACTAAGCCATTTAGGCTTACGCATTACATACATTCTCAGGTTCTAAGAGGTAGACTCAACTCGTGATGGATCAATAATAGGTGAAATGGAATAAGAAGACTATTTTCCTTATTATGTGAAAATTCTCCGACGTTTCTAGTTGTTTTATTTTATTTTAAGATGTAACTTTTGTTGGTTATTAGGCACTTTGTAAGATATTTCCGCAACAACTCTTTATGTATTTAAGCTTTGTGTAATATTAAATCGGGGCGTTACACATCATTTATTGGAACAAGAAAAATTCATAATGGAAATGGAGAAGGGGAAGATTTGTGAAAGAATGAGGTGAAATGTTGACTCGGGATATGGAGATACTTGATTATCTAGGACTTTTAATTAGTTTAACGCACTTTTAAGTTTTACAACTTTTAAATTATTGTCTTTCAATTATGTTTTTTAGGACTTGTAACATGTAATTCTACTTTAATGAATGTATTTATTTTATTTAATTTATTTTGTTATTTGTTTCAGTTTGTTAAATTAATTGAATTTTTTAAAAACAAAAAGTAAAAAAGTTCAGAATTCGCAAAAGCAGTGTCCTCCATTTTTCAAGCAATAATTTTCACACCAGAATACTGTAAACACCGTAGACAGAGTGTCCTGTCCTGCTCTAATAATTGATCTTGAGGAAGAGCGTAAAAGTGGATTCTTGAGCGTAAAAGTGGGAGACAAAAAGTGTCTTCCCGAACAAGAATATGTTAAATTGTTAATAATAAGTAGAATTTGTTTTCTTAGGTGAGAGTAAAATCTGATGAAATGGGCCGAGTTCAAAATATATATTTTCATGTATGGGATCTCCTATATACTTGTCTTCAAAAGCTAGACTGTGTTACATAAAGATAGTTTCTATGTACATGTTTAATAGATTAATTAATCTATAATCTATAATAAACATTAAATAAAAAGATGTTTACTAGTCAAAGGGTATGTTTGACAAGATTAGCTGTTAGCTGTAGCTGATAGCTATAGCTGGTAGCTGTAAACTGAATCTGGTAGATGTAACTGCAAGCTGAAGCTTTATTTGTAAACTGTGTTTGGTAAAATTGTAGATGTAATATTAAAATGTAAAATGATCAAAAAGTTCTTAAAAGCTCCTAAAAGCTAGTTGGAGTAGCTTTTAAATTAGAAGTTTAATCTTCAAACTAAAAGCTTTAAATTTGTGTATCCAAACAAAACTTAATTTTTTAGAGCTTAATTTTTAAAACTAAAAACTTTAAGCTCCAAAAAGCTCCTAAAAGCTGCGTGCCAAACAGGCCCAAAGTGTCAAACTAATCAATCTTATACGGAGTACGTAAAAATCCATCCTAAGAACATCCACACCCATAGCTTTTCACAAGGCTTTTTCAATAAAATGGTGTACGAGCTATGCAACACAATTAGTTAAACTCAAACCCACTTTAATTCAGCAGTCAACTAACCCATTGTACTTTAATTAAAATGGTTGTGAAATAACCTATATTTAATTAAACAAATAATTAGCATATAGTAATACTTAATTCGATTGGAATGATACTAATCTTATACTACAAAATTTGTAAAGTTGTTTAACGGAATGTCCACTTTAAACCCACTGTGGTTAATTATTGTCTTCATTATTGGTGTTTATAGAGCCCCACCATTAACGTAAAAGTTATGGACACATGTTTAAATATTGTGGATAAGACAACAATACAACAAATTAGCCTGTGTTTTTTAGCTTTAAGCATAGATGGTTAGTAAAAATTGACAACAAATCAACCGTACTTAATTATCTTGACCAAAAATGATAGCATTACATGTGATAAGCGTCAAAGGACTTGTATTTTCACAATCATATCATTTATGTCTCATTGTTTTCTTCATTGAAGCCACAGTAGCAGTGACCACAACACTATATGCCAAAAGGTCAGTGGTTCATAAACGATTGATCATGAACTCGTTAACTGGTCACTATGGTTAAAGTTGTACTCCGTACAACTAAACCTTCAGCAAATACTTTAGATCCGAAATTAATTTAAGTTCAAACGAGTTAGACTTTATTAAGCTCAGTTAGAAAGACCAGTCGAAACCTGAAACATTTATTTCAGAGCTCAACTCAAAAACTAATGGGGATTTTGTATCCTATGTACGAGTACGTAATTACTAATTAGATGGCTTCAAATGTGATATTTTGGTTGGGCACAACTCGAGATTGCTTAATCGCTTATCAGCCATAGTAGATGGATGTTTTTAATAAGAATAATTGTAGTTTTACAATTAAGTTTACTCAAATATTTCTGCAACTCTAATTGATATCTCATAAGTATTCTGCTATTAAATGCAGTAGAACAGAAAAAAATTCATCTAGATAAAGGTGTATAATCTATCAGTATACCTCATATTGCAGAATCACTCGTCCTGGGTCCCTGGCTACCAGGTTTGACAGCAGTGACAAGAATCTGAACATGTTCTATTTTTACACAAATTCCCCACAGTGAGTTTCAGGAAGAAGAAAGTACCAAGGAGCGAAATATGGCTTGATAGCGAAATATGAAGTATTATACCTCACCAATGAGCTACAATCATAACTTTTCAGTCTCAATCTTGTGAAGATTCTTAATAGCATGTTTAATCTTAAGGGCGGCCCTCACAACGTCACCCCTTGTAATAAGTCCTACCTGTAAGAAATTATGATAGACATGAGGCTCTTTCGAAACTCCTCTGATAGGTATTTGTTAATAATGAAATCCTAAAATAGCAAGAAGAGAAAGCATCCTCACCAGCTTGCCATCAACATCGACTACTGGCAGCCGACGGTATTTCGTTTCAAGCAACAACCTAACATGAAAAAGATGTGAAAAGTAAAGAAAATTCCCAGCTTTAAGAACCATGCCCAGTCCACTAATACAATTAATTCTGAAATCTAACATGATGGTGCCGGATTAAAGTTTAGTTCACAATCAAGAAGTTTTAGCATTTTTCCTCCTTAATATATGTTAAGATCAGCCTCCTTAAGGTTAGCGGTTTTAATACCTTACAGCTTCCTCAAGGTTAGTGGTTTCATGAACAACAAGAGGAGAAAATGTCATCAAATCCCCCACAACTTTTCCATCAGTTTTACCAAGTAGTTTCTGTATCTCATTGAACGTCTGTAGTATGAGGACATACATGAAATGTGAGTTATAGCTCAAAGAGATGACTGATATCTGATATATAGGTGACAACATTTTCGGATACAAGTTCAAGATAAAGAAAGATTGAGCTGTGCATTCTCTACAATCAATGGTTAAAATATCAAAACATGCAATATATTTCCAGTAAGAGGAGATTTTTGACATACTTTCCAAGAACTATTGACATCAGGGAACAGAACTGTGTCGCCTTGATTACCACCTGAAAACCAAGGTGAGAGTAATATAACCCAGCATCAAAACTATGAGAAGAAAAGAAAGAACTAATAATCTACAATTCAAAAGCTTCAAGTAGTGCAAAAAAGTGCATGATTTCATGTGTATGAACAAGATCTACCTATTACATACTTTAAATTTGTTGAACACGTAATCAACTTCCAGTTGACGTGAAATTTCACAAATCCGAGTGCTCGATAATTAAAACTCACTTTCTCTCAAAGAGTGTATTCATACTATCTTTGTACTTCTGTTCAACATAATGATGTAAAATTTGGATGCCCTGGATACTGGTTATCCGTACGTTTCCTAACTTAGATTTCACAGTTTCTAGGTATTGCTTCTTAACTTGATAGGCTTATCTGTGGTTGTAAAACAAGATAAAGATGAAATAAAAGAAAATGATACTTGTTACAACCGAGCAACAAGGTCAGAAGATTATGGTCTGTACGACTTCCCAGTTATAATATCTAAAAAAGACTGAATGCACTAAAAAACTAAGAACTCCTGAAGGTATGATATATGCAATCTAAAAACTGAAGCATGCAGGGAGAATGCTTGCATAGTTTAGAAAATAACATCCTTGAATCAAATAGAGAAAACAAAAGTTACAGATACACAATGGAGCGACATCATCATTGAACAATGAACATGGACTTGTACATTTCAGTTTGAAGTTTAATAGACAAAATATCTAAGGTCGAGGAGAAACCAATGCCCCTCTCGGTGTCTCAAACTAGATTATAATATACGAACACTATATAGATTGTTATGATATACAGTACTTTGATTCAAGGATTAGCAATAAGTAATTAGAATTTTTAGAATACATCCCAACAAGTTCAACTAAGGTTCAAGGAACATAATATAGTACCTGAAATTGAATCAAGTGCTAACAAGTCATAATCTGAAACAACACCAACCTGGATTCATTTACAAAGAGACTATACTGATAAACTGTATAATAGTACAATGAATGCATATAATAGAGAACAACTTATTACACTACCAACCCTATTGTTTTAAACCAAGCTACATTAAGATAACTCGACCAAGGGAAGAACATACCAAATTCCAATCAGCATCAACTACTGGAAAGCCTGTAATTCTTTTCTCCACGAGAATCTCCAATGCTGTTAATACAGGGCAGAAAAATGAGTTGTGATATCTGATCCGTCAGTTTACCATAGCAGAACTCATACATACCCTTGTCAACCGGTGTTGATGTTTCTACCACAAGTAAGTCCGCTTTTCTTGTCATAAACTCAGCAACTGTGTATATTCCATCACTTGGCTGCAAATTCATATACCAAAATCAGGTAAAGATCGACAAGAAGGACGTGTCCTGAAATCGCCTAAACATGATTGACAACAGTTATGATTTCAATACTATCTTCCTTAGACTATACTGATCCTCAATAAAAACGTACACAAATTGGTGATAGATATGGGACCTTTAAATTGTCAATGTCTGTCTCTCTGCACACAAGCTAGAAGTTCTTAGCTTTTTGAGGCACCATATTCATAAAAAGCAACTTGTAGAGCTAAAGCAGAACAGAGCTGTTACTTGAACTCAAGTAAGATAAATGTCACCAGATATGAAGTGTTCAAATTCTAGGAAAGAAGTAACAATCATAATTAAAGCCACTGAGGACTGGACCTAACTCTGCCGAAGGGGCAATCTGAGAGAGGCAACTATCATTTTATCTAGTGGAACATGCATAGAATTTCGGTTATTTTAGAAGTTACAACTGGAGCTACGGAGTAAAGCCCACTTAAGGGGATCATTTTAATTTATTCTTCCATATTAAATAAATCTCCACAGAATTCTATCCTGTCTCACTCATCTCTTTTTTATTCTCTTCACAAGATATATAGTATTTTAATACCAATATTTTTAAGGATAGCATCATACAAATATAAACCAACTCTCTTACTAGTCACTTATAACTACTCTTCTAGTCAACTCACAAAGTAAATAACTTTGAACTCGTGTCATTCAACACTTCTCATCCTTCGAGAACGATATCAGATATCGTATCAAATCTTGTTCAATTTACGCTATCCTTTTGAACTTACATCCATAATATAATAAGCTTGTAACAAATATGTTCTAACTCCTTAACCTTCACTACTATGCAAAGGAACATAAATAATTTCATTGTAACATAAATATAATTCATAAGGATTCTTCAATAATCACAATTGATCTCGAAAAGTCGAAATAACCTAATGTGATCATTCACCGTAAAACTAAAATAAAAGCTACACGTATACCTTTCATTTCGATATCAGATCTGAAAAGTAAAGCTGATCACGATGTCAAAATAACACAATTATAAATATACAAAACTAAAATATAATATACAGAATCAGTAACAAAAAATATATGATAAAAATTTGATTTCTTACAGCTGTGGAATTACTAGTATCAGCAGCGACGGAATGAATAGCTGGCAAACGCTTATAATCGCGATCGGAGAACCGTAGTAACAAAATAGTTCGCCGGAGAGAAACACTAATGTGTGAAGATGTAGACGGTAACCGACGATATTGTGTGGCGGAAACATTACCGGAAATACAGGTTGCCGGTAGCATGATCAAGTCCATTTTGAAATTCAGAAACGCTAAACTAAAGGAAGTTGCGTGCGTATGTGTATTTGTATGAGTAAGAAAGTCATATTTTATGTATGTGGAGTGTGAATTATATAAGTAGTTAAACGGAGAATCGCGAAGAAGGTGAACACGTACACCTTGCGAAAGGGAAACCGGTTGTAATTCAAACCGAATTTTGTTTGGTTTTACGGTTGATTCACCGCTTTTCCATGCCAATTTTGACTTTTTAAATTTGGATTTGATTGTGATTACAGAGCTAAGTCAGCAAACTACGTATATTAGTTTAAAGATTTTGCTGACGAGCAGTGATCATTATTTAGGGCCTGTTTGACATGAAATTTTTAGGGGTTTTAGTTTTTATATTTTGAACAAAAAGTTTCTATGAAAATAAAAATTTTGTTTGTCATGTATAATCTGTAGCTTTAGAATCCAACGAAAAGGTCAAATTCTCAAAGCTACTAGAAGTAGCTTTTCGCGAAAAGCTCCAAACCTAAAGCTACAGCGACAACCTACAGTCTACAGCTACAACTTACAGCTACAGCCTACAGCTAATTCACTAAACATACCCTTATTTTAACGATTAAGTTTTTTTTAATGGTTAGTAAATGATGGTGATTGTTAATATTCAGTGCTTAATTATAATTAGGTTATCATCCCGCGATAATGCGAGACGAATTTAATTTTTATAAATGAATAGAATATTGTGGTTGATTTGTAGCCAATTTTTTTTTATATAGTTTATAGACCCGCGATAAGGCGCGACGAATTTAACTTTTATAAATGAATAAACTATTTGATCGCTTTTTTATATAGTCTATAGAGCTGCGATAACGTCGGACGAATTTAATTTTTAGAAAATAAATAAACTATCGTAACTAATTTTTTTATATAGTTTATAAACACTTTAATTTTTATAAATGAATAAGTTATTTGGTTTATTTTTTTAATTTAAATAAATACATCAAATATTTATGGGATCAAAAGTGTAATTATACGATAAAAATTAAGATCCTTAGATCGCAAATGATGAAAAATAATAAAGGGTTCGGATTTTTCCATTGTATCATATTTTAACTATATATATAATATAATATAATATATATAAAATAAAATATATAAAGATTAGAGGTTGTTGACGATTTCATTGTGTTTCCTGATATCTTTTTCATAGTAGTATTTCGACCAAAGTTGATATTTTATCTATAACTCTAAATACTACGATTACCAATTATTATTAAATTAATATATTTCTCCTATGTATTTACAAATTGATTTTTACATCAGAAAACCATTTTTACAAATTCCACTTCATCTTTGTGTTTGCATGGAAAGAATACATTTGTAACAACACAGTTAAAAGAGGGTATTCAATACCCAATGGTGCGACTAAAAACGAGTGCACAAGATGCTAACTAGTAAAAATGACCAAAAACTCTCTTTATATACGTCCACAAAATACATCAAGGTTTTTGCATCTTTATACACTTTTTCTAATATCCCACGAACCATATTCACAGAACTAACAAAAATAACACAAAACGAGGTTAACTTCTGGATTAATGACAAATATTGCTTACTCGTTACTAGAACCACCTTACTCAATCTTCTATTGGAATATTGCGCCTACGCCTCAACCCTAGATCAACATCATCTCTCATCAATGCAACTCCTACAAGACCCGAAGTCTCGACTACAGGACCCACGGTCTCCTGTTTGTCTTCCCCAAAGTTATGAAGTCTACGACCAATCAAATAGCGGTCATCTCTTATTGAGTTGTGAAGGTTGGTGAACCAGACATGAAACCGCTTTGCGCAAAAGCATAACAAACTGAAACCAAGGCACCCAAGCCATGCAAATCTGTAAACAGCTGAGTTGACTACTAGTGGGTACCCGTAAAGCAGGAACAGAAAGAGTTTTTTCTTTTATTACGAGAAAGAGTTTGCAAACCACTATATTGCAGAAACAGAAAGATCTTTTCCAAATCCAAAAAGATAAAAATGATCGCGCAAAGCCGTTAAAGAATTATTATATGTGGTTACATAAGTAACATTATAGCGTCAGAATTAGAATAAGGGTTAGTTTTAGTGAAACAAAATATAACAGATGAGCTTCTACTGCATTGCACAAAATGACATGGCCTTCATTTCAAGTACTTACCATTGCATTTTATGCCATGAGTTATCGGGAGTAGGGGGAAGGAATTCAACATTGCTCTTCCAAGGTATATGGGAACCACAATCATAGCAGAATTGAAGATTAACAGTGTCATCCATGCCACCAGCAAAAGCATCACAATAGAGAGTACATATCCATACCTCCTAGTAGATATATATGAAATATATATATCAGATGAGATGCATGTCTAATCCTCAGTTTCAAATGAAAACTTAGTTCTGCATAAAAATTTAATGTACATGCAATTCATGATTCTGTATAATATTGTTGTAATATGTTTCTACAACTTACTCTGAATCAGATTGTTCATCGCCATCAACTTCTTCTGCAAGGCTAGCACCAGCTGCCGCCTGTCTGGCTCTGTTTAAATCTTCGGGAGCCAAATATCCAACCACGGCTCTATCATGCCCACCTAGTTGACCATGTCTTACAGGATCTCCATTCCCATTATCTTGTCCAGCATCATCTTCAGACTGGGCGGTAAGAAATCTGTTAAACCGAGTGCTGAACCAAGTGCAGTAAACCAGTAGCTCATAAGTGTCTTGATCGTTTCCTTCAATTTAAAGTGCTCAATAGCAAATGGGATGCAAATTTGAAAGAGAAGCATGTTAGCAGGAATCTCAGTAAATGGATCCGATACTCTACAAAGATAGATGGTGCTTGTGAGAAAATACAAAAAGCAGTAGAATGTGAAATTTTTTACAAAAATAGTTGACGCCCCAAAAACATAGAAAAAATTCTTACGATATATCAAGAGGGAAAACCGATGGAGCCGTTCGAATGGCAAGCTTAACTGGCAGAAATACAAGCATAGCAATTAAACTCCCATAAACAATGACCGACAACAAAACCCTGCGGGCATGCTTGTGCACAGGATCATCAATCAGATCTCGGAATGGATTGTAATTAGGATCGGCTGGATCTCGCAGAAAGTATAGAACTCCATTACGCAAAACCTGCCAAATGCATATGAGATATATTTAGTCCCAATAACAGGAGAGCAAATTGGGATATCAGACATAGAGGTGGCAAGATGGGCAGATTGGTTAACGGATTGAAATAGTCGAATTTTATTCAGGTTGCGTTGACCTGCAAACGGTTTTTGTCCATTTTTTAAACATATACTTGACGTGTTAATTATGACTACAAAAAAAATCTTATTACAATAGTACTGTACATCTTTAGAAAAAGATTTAAGAGGTTATTTCATATATGCATTAAAAATAGACTTTAGTACTTTCAAACTGTTCCCAACCATCCAACTTTTAATCACATTATCTGTTGGCCCATTTGACCTGTTTGAGGAGAAAGAGGAATCGGCCCATTCATAGGTAAACGGGTGCCACCTTTAGTCAAACATGATCTAGTGAAAGGTTATCAGGGTATACCCCACGCAGAAGGCTGATGAATATCAATATCTGTAACATGTAGACAATCCCTACAACCCAATGAATTAATGAGCTTGCCAATGGAGAGGACGAAAAGAACTCAACTTGTTGAGTCATAGACTTTCCGAATATTCTGATTGTACAAGCATCTAGCCACCATCCACACATAAGAGGGAAAACCCCTAACTCAATGACCAACAGGAAGACAACCTTTATCATAGTCATTAAATGTCTCGTTGCTGCCACGCACTGCCTGAAGAGTGAAGGAATTGTCTCAGCAATACCATATAACCTTCCAGTGGTCAAAGGCTCTCCTTTAGTGTACCGAATTAACGCAGTAGCTCCAAGGTAGAAGAGGACAAGTGAGAAAAGGAAAATGTAACCAACAGCAAAAATTGCAATATTTGACAACCGTGATGCCTCAACGGTTGCCCCTTTCAGAATATCTGCTGAAACGTGAGATGTGACATTGTAATATCTGGCGTGGCTAAGCATGTTGTTATGTGGGTTGCTATCAGATGTCAAATTTGTGACCACAGTCAGTGCATTCTTTAATGTAATATTGGCCAAGGCAAGTGCTTGCTCACTAAGCTGAACACCAGTTGACAACACAGGAGTAGCAGAGGATGATAAGAACCATGACAAATGAGAGTATAAATCGTCCTAGGTGAAAAGGCACGAGGATTACCACCCCAAGAAATATCATATTGCTAGCAAGAACCTATTAGTAGTAGAATGCTTACAGAATTAGTATGAAAGAACAACAATTGCAGAAACCGAAGGAAATGATTTTAAAAAAATTCAAGAATTATTATGGAATATAGCAACAGAAATTAAAAAATTGTACTCACAGTAAATGCATTTTCCACCAAATGGAAAACAGGGCCCTGCATGCCAACTAGCTCATCAAAAGAAACATCCTCTGCACCATCCCCATCATCTAAACCATCAAAAATCTGTTCAACATGCGCCTCAAGACGCGCTGCTTGCATATCCCATCTGGCTGCAACATTTTCTGCATTCCTTCTTATCACCTGACCAGCCCCAGCAATCCCTTGGGCTCCACCAGCATATTCAACATTCCCCTCACCAATAAGATTTCTATTGGCTTGAGCAGGTTGTCTTCTAGCAACACGTGCACCATTTCTATCTCCTTCATCTTCTCTGTCACCTTCCTGCCCACCAATTTCTCGCAAATGTCTAAAATAATCCCCCAAAGATGTAGCCCCAAGAAAAATAAACACTATACTTGCAGAGAGAAAGAACCCATGAAGGCAGTCAGTAAGAATAGTTCTAGTGGAAATATGACTCAAGAAGAGTCCCTGGGCTTCACCATAATTCCTAACAAATGAGAAGCGCCATATCCAGAAAGTAATAAATGGTATGATCAAAAGCATACAGAAAGCACAAAACTGAGCCGCAGAAAGAACTGCAACACATGATATGCTTTCATTGCCATCCCAACCACAAACTCTTGAAAAGGAAGCCTTGTGGGTGCATTCTCAGCATACACAGGTGAGAAGGAGAATGGGTGCTTGCAAACCTGAAACAAGTTAAAAGAACTATTGTCAAAGCACTAAAAAAGAGCCACTAAATTCCACTCATAAAACTATGATGAGCATGTATATAAGGTGATAGATTGTTCATATAAGAAGCATGGTACACATTCTCAACAAAAGGGAGTGCAACCGCGAGCAGAGTGACTGCCTGATACCTCAATAGTCAATCTACCACCATTTTTCCATTGGCTGATCTAACTTCTGTGCCATCCATTAATATATGCCCCAACACAAAACAAACAATAACACTTCCCCATCGGTAATTCAACAAGTTTGAAAGATCAGCTACTTAATCTTTTAAAATACTTTTCAAAAAACAATTAAATCATTTAAATACTTATAAAGTTGTAAGCTTAACACTTTCTTCAAAACCGAATGTCTTCTCAGATTGCAGAACAAATTTAATACTGCCGCTACAAGCACAAGGATACCGAAGAGGATTATCATCGTCTCCAGAATTCCGACAGATCCTACAAACATCCTCATCATCATCGTCATCATCATAATAATTCCGATTAACACTCTCTGGTGCGGTTTCTCCGATTCCGTCGTGTGCAGCTAGCATCGCAGGAGGGATCTCCATGTCTAATTATTATGATTATTATTACTATTATTATTATTATTATTCAGATAGTATGTACGCATGTGCAATTGCGTATGTATTTGATGTTAGGACTTTGAGGTGTGCTTTTTTTTGTGTGCCCTAATTAAATATTTGTAAATTTAGAAAGCGCCATTTTTTGGTTGAGATGAAGGTGGAAGGAGGTTGGGATTTTGAATGGAAGTTGACAGCAGAGATCGGACGCGAAAGTGTGTGCCGGTTCTTTATATATCTTCTACATTTGTACCCCCTTATCTATTTCTTATTTACGGTTTTGTCCTATTGCTGTCCGTGTTGGTTGGACCGTAGTGCCCTGTAAAGTTGGGATATGTACATGGAAGGTTTAGATACGATGGAACCAAATAATAAATAAAGTAAATTGTCAATTTTTATTATTTTATTCTTGATTTAATATTTTGCAAAAAACATAAATTAAATTACTTAACTCAGAGATGTGTTCGAGTTAATATGATCGTTGCAAGATGCCAACCAAACAATAATATTTGATACATTATTGAGACTTTAACGACGTTAAACTACAATTAAAGACGGTAACAATTAAAATTACTCAATAAACCCGCATCTTCAACCAAATCAAACTTTAAACTTTACAAAAATTATTTACCGACTAGTGATTGATGCCGGCAAAATATGATAGAGGCGTCCCGTTAATTCCGGATGCTCTATCTCGTAATAACAAATAGGCCCTCTAAATAAAAAGCTTACATAAATAAACATAAGATTATAATTTCCAACAACATTTGGATTATAAATTAAATTATATCAAAATAACATAAATATGTAACAATTGAATTATTAGTTAGGAAAATTAAAACAAAAATTGAATAGTGGAAAAAATTTATCTTACAATTTAGATGAATGGTCGATTGATAGGTGTTAAAAGTAGAGGCAATCAAGATTCCACATGTTATAAATGAAGTCGCAGTTCTATGTGCAAATATTTACGTAAAATTGCAATACGTTAAATCAATTTTAAGTTGGTCCACTAAAATAGTCATACCTTAATCTACTGGGCCCAGTTATTATTATTACAGTAATACTTTCTAATAGCCAAATGAATATGTTATCATTGTATAGTCTAGTATTTATCAAGAAGTGGTTTTTATAGCTTTTTATTATTAAGAAAAGTTTCAAAAAAAACTTTTAGTAAAGCTTTAGAATTTTTTTTTGAATTTTTTGTCATTTTAAAATAATTTATTTGAGTAATGCTTCATATATATCAAGCAATAGACACCTAAATCCGGTCCTTTTTATTAATTTAATACATGTTTAATGGGTTTTTTAACCTTAAAACTTTGTATCATTAGAAAGAAAGTTTTTAACAAAAAAAACATTTTTAACAAAAGCTTTCTTTGTGAATGCTCTGCGGTTTTTTTTTCAAAACTTTAAAAGCTTTTTTCACTCGAATGAAACAAAAACTTTTAAGTACACTTGTTCTATTAAAATGTTAATGCGAAGAATGGTGGTTTATGTCTATAACTTGATAAATTTCAAGCTTTAAAAAAAATTATACTTAAATTTAAAAAACTTTTTCTAGACTTTTCTCAAAACCATTTTAAATAGTAAAAAGCTTTAGAAAAGCCCTTGTTGGAGGGACTCTAATAGAAGGTTGAGATCGATAAATTGAGCCCCTCTAAATTTAGAGGCCGTGTGCGAATGCACCGGTTGCATACCCTCTCCTCCAGCACTCAATATAACTAACTGATGAAACCGATAAAACAACGTTACCCAAATAATTGTGAAGCCACAAACTTCATTTATCGAACCCACCAAACATCTACACCACAACTTTTGGCGAACACCCAACACGAGGACACGAGGACATTGAATCAACCTAACGAAACCCAACCTCAAAGCCACAAGTTTAACATATTGTCATTAACATCAAATCCACTAGAAACGTCAAAGACGAAAACCTCAAGGACAAAATAGGTTCACTTAAGCTTATGGAGTCAACATAAAAGAAACTAACCAAACGAGCAAGAAGACACGTACTAGAGCGAACACGGGAGTCGAGGTTGAAGTGTCGATGTAACCAAAATCAAGATTTGTTTGCAATCTAAATTGGGTGGTGGTCAATTAGATGTAGGAAGGATTAGAAAGTGCTTGAGTCTAGGAAATTGCTAGTGAGAAGTTCAATATGACGAAAAATAAGGGTCATGTCTGAAAGGAAACAAATAACAAATATGGATTGTGAGTGAGAAGTTAGGGTCATTGGTGAGCCCTCCAGACGTCCGGCTTGGGGCGGAGGTCGGACGTGACAGATCTTAATTCGAATCTAGGGTTTTTGTAAAAAAAAAAAAAAAGGAGTGTGCGAAGAGATAGATAAAGGTGTATACTTTTTTGTTGAAAAATATAAATTAAATCGATTAGATCAAATCAATTTAATTTCTATTTTTTGTAAAAAAATAAAATAAAAAATAGTTGTCAATTAGTTGGATCATCATTTGAACTAATCGTTAAATACGTAATTAACTCTTTATATATTATGAGTTTAAGAAAGTTTTGCATAAATTCACTAGGTTGTTGTATTCGAATCTTTAGAGAATTGAAAAGCACATATATACTAACACGTATATAGAGTTTTCTTTGGATAAATGGTTTAAAACAAATGTTTCACCAATAAATTATCATCGGTTTGTGGTTCTATTATTGTGAAGTGAATACAAGACCAATCGATAACTATATATGTATTTATATATATTTTTTGTTCGCTGTAGCCGTTTTTTAATTGACTTATAAGATTTTTAGTGATAATTTTTAACAACGAAACAAGCATCGCCAAAATGAGTTACAATAGATATGACAGTGATATAAAATGCATAAACATCTAAATAAATTGTCATATATCTGACAAATGTATATTACTTGATGCATCCACAAAGGAGTAGATCACAGTTTATTTTTCTGATATAAGCGGATTAAAATTAAAATTAAATTAAAATATTATATATATGATATATTATATTAAGGGCAGTTTAATCCCTTTATTTATTAATTTTCAGTCTTATGATTATAGATTATAGACACTTTGGGGGTAAACAATGACCTCGTAAAAGAACAATACGGTCAATTGTTTAAATACAGAAAAACTAATCTTCATAAAAAGAATATATTAGCTACATGTAACTGTAATTTGTAAGTCACTTTTCACATTTTAAATTAGTCTTGATACAGTTTGATTTTTTCGGAAGAAAATAACTTTCTCGAGTTCTCATGTATATCTCAATCTTTTTAGTGAAAATTAAAGTTAAAAAAATATATTTTCTTCTAATTCAATATAATTAATTCATTCTAAGATTTTTAATAGTGTAAATTTATTATTTTTTTTGATATTTTGTAGCCAATAAAACTGCATAGACTTGCAGTCATGTTAAGCGCCCAAATATAAATATGAGGTTAATGGTAATTAATATTAATAACTACTACTTTTAACTATTACAAATATAATTACAGATTATTTTATATGCCTCATCATACATCAATGAATAGTATGTACATTCCAAAAATTATATAACTCAAAATTATGTATTAACGGATATCCCATCTAAAATTATATCTTAACTATATATAAATCATCTCCATCTTTTTCCTTTAAATTAGACTCAACAATGATTAATGTCCAAATTACCCTTAAAAATCATTAACTATATATTAATTACCCTTAATGATTAATTATCATCTTACTTTATCCCCCTAGTTATCATTATATCTTTTGTTTGTCTATTGTAATAAGTTTATGACACACCATTTTGTATCTATCTAATTATTTTATAAATGTAAACTTCCTATAATGAAAATGTACAACAAAATAATCAACTGATTAATAAACTAAACATATATGCCGTAATAGAAAATATATGTTAAGTGACCAATATAAACAAAATATGAATATAATTTATATGTTGTTAACTTGACGTAAGTTAAGTATACCATAGCATAAAAGTTAGTGCATATTTAACTGCTCAATTTTCTTTTTGGGTATACCCAATTAGTTCGTAACTTATTTGTTGTTGCACATAAGTATTTATACGTCTGTTGTACGAAATATTTAGGTATATACATATAATTTAATTAACATTTTAAATGGCCTGTTTGATATGGAGTTTTTAGAAATTTTTCGGAGCTTTAGCTTTTAGTTTTTGAACTAAAAACTCCTATAAAAATAAAAGTTTTGTTTGTCATGTACAAGTTGTAGCTTTAGAATCCAACGAAAAACGCAAATTCTCAAAGCTACTAAAAATAGTTTTTCGCGAAAAGCTCCAAACTTAAAACTACAGCTATAACCTACAACTAGTTTACCAAATATACCCAAAAACCATCTATTTCATATTGAGTTTTAACCTTCAACGGTAATATGATAAGTTTTGTGAGTGGGCATTTGAGATTCTTTTACAAAGCAAAAGTAGATGGAAAGAAATCAAAGGTCATGATTTTGCAGGTTTCCCTTCTCTCATATCTCAACTTCATTCCTTTCTCTTTTTGAGTTATTTTGACCATTTCAACATATAAAAGCTCGCATCGTCGATTTGGACATAAAGAAATGTCTTTCGTCAAAAGAGTATAATGATAATGAATGTTGTTAAAAAGAAAAAAGCATTAAATTTATAGTTAAAATTGTTTTTAAAATGACATATACTATATCTTTTTAGTAGTAACGTTTGATAACATATTAATTATAAATGCTCTTGCAAATGGCATTTGACCTATCAATTTCTTAGGATAGTGTTTAAAAGGGTTATAAAGGTAACACATATATTAGGGTCATTAAGATAATAATATAAATAAATAAATATATATATTTAAAAAAAAACATAACCCATTTTTCTTACAGTCGTCGTACACATGTTAACAACTATTTAATAAAGTTCTATTTTCGTTATTAAATTGAAAATTAACTTAAAAATGTTATTTTTACAAATTAAGTTTTAACTTAATTAATGCGTATTAATTACATTTTTTTATATTTTCATAAAACCTTTTTGTCCATTAAAAGTATGTTTAAGTTGTTAACTACACAAGTTAGCCAAATCTTTAGTATCTTTTCTATTACTTCTTTATTTAGAAAGAGCAACTTTTATTAAAAGAAATCACCAAATTAAAAGACCTTACACATATGTCTCAACAATGAAACTTGACACATAAGTCATAACTAAACCTTGACTGATTGAGGAACCACCGGTATTAAGGCTATAATAAAGATGAGTTGGCCGGATAAGATAATACGTCGTTACCTACTCATGTAACAACTAGAACTAATGTTACCTTTAATATGATAAGAACGAACTTTAATGACATTTTTGTTTAGACATTTGTAGTAAGTGTGGTTGATTTTTTTATTATTTTTAATGAATAAATAAAAGTACTCGTAATTCATACTCCTCATTCTCACTTCATGATGAAACCCGACACGTATCTGCGCCAGTTGTCCCCTCCCTCTGTTATATAATTTTTTTTGTCACCACTCCCATTTTCTTTTTATTTACTGTTTTATTTATTTTAAACGTCTAATAAAAATATACAAATCATAAGTACAACTTTTGTAATAACAAACATACAGTGTATCTTCTATCTATTTTTTACAGTTACACATACGGTTACATTCGATGGCTTTTGATATCATCGTATACACGTTCTAAAAACATAATTTGATGGAAAAAATGGCATACTATGCTCTTATATACTCTTTAAAAACGTAACAAAATTATTATATGCGAATAAAAAGAAGTCAAAAAGAACAAAACATATTTACAATTAATTTTGTATCATTTAATTATAATAAATTAGATATTCAATGCTTAAAAATTACAACATTGTAATAAATAAACCTATATAAGTATGTTATTTTTATTTTTCAAAGACCATTCACTATGATAACTCGTATTCATCTCTCACTTGATGAAAAAACGTCTACAGTATGCATGATGCCGAAGCCGAACACACTGGATATGGCCACGAACCCACCACTATGGTAACTCAAAAATACACCAAATATTGTTGTACAACAAAATGACAAATCCAATGCTTACATTTGATATATTTATCAAAAGTTGTGTTGTATTTTTCACTTCCTTAACTCAAGCAGTGAGTCAGCCGAGTGAGTACTCCAAACGACTCTCATAGTGAGTACTCCGAGCAACGCTCATAGTGAGTAGTCTAAGACTAATAGTAGTACGTTTAGTTTATAATTTTTTTAAATGCATATTTACAAACATTTTGTACCGACTAATCCGGCACGTACGTTGATGTTGCAAGGCGAGTGTGCCAACCATTGTGTCACTACTATCAGCACCAGGACTGTATGTCTGTCTGTGTGACAGATATTTGTACTGTAGTACTACTCCTTCAATATATGACTTTTATTTTTCCTTTGAATTTTACTCAACTTTAGCCATATCATATGGTCACACTCATATGTTTTCCCACTCAATTCACCCTTCCACTCTCCTCAAACGAATGATTTGTTTGTCGGTGGGTTTTCACCAAACATGAGCTTGTAGCCAAAACTAATAATCATCACATTTGTCCATTTTATGAATATAGTCTCTTCATATATATATATATATATATATTCTTTTCTGTCAAGATTTTAACCTTTTTCACACCCAGTTGCTGTGTATTGTTGTTTTTTGTTGGTGAAATTTACCATATTTCTTCTTAGCTTGATTTATATATACAGGTAATAAAGCTTCTTTTTGTTTTTTCTTAGTGATTTTTAATTATTTCCATACTGGGTTTGCAAGGTTATACAAAGTCCACTTTTATGTTGAACATGTACTCCAATAAATATCTATAATTTATATACAAAGTAAATAAACCGAAAATGGACACACACGATTAATTTAAGCCGTACTATGTTGACAAATATAAATTATTGTATGTATGATAGGAACATTTTACAAAAAGGTATTCTTACAAAATTATGGGAAATAAAAAAGTGGAACATCTTAGTTTTACTTATTTTTATTTATTTCACTTTTTATTTAAAAATAAATTAAAAATCTTATGTCAAATATTTTATAGAAATATCGTTTATAGAATTTTCTTACGTATAACGTTTCTCTTTTTTTATATATATGTTGCATGCAGTGGGGACTGAGGACATTAATTCTTTATTTTAAATATATGTGTGTATATATTTTATTATTATTCTATCTGGATTTAAAGGGTTAGAATCCCAAGTTTATAGAAAATTACCAAGTGTTTCCTGGTAAAGATGCATGCTTTTCTTTACTAGTGGAGAAATCCTCACTTTTGCTTTTCTTTTCTTTTTCTTGTATTTACCGAATTTATGTAGGATCATTGTGACTGAAACAGAAAATTATGGACCAAAAAACATGGCTTTGGAAGAAAAGATCTGCCCACAAGTCTATTGATTCAAACACTGAAGCTGAAAATGAAGCAGAGGTATATTTTCTTAACTAACACCTCCTTTTAATTTACTTCATTTTATTGTAAGATATGATTTTTAACTAGTTTTTGGTTAAATGCCTTAATGATCAACCTGTTTTTCACATGATCATGTTGATAAACAGGATAGTTTGCTCACCTGGAATCAGTAAATAGAAAGATAAGATTCAATGTGCTTCTTAAAGAAATTGAGTTAACTGAGACTCATGGGGTTTTTATGATTGCTTAATTTTAAAAAATCCATTAAAAAAATAAAAAAGATTTCGGTGTTTATTCCTTGTAAAATAAACAGTTTCCAAGATAATGTTTGGAATTTGCTTATCTGGTAAGTGCAGTCTCTCCAATTCCCTATTTCACTTTTTGTAATCAATAGACATGTTTAATTAAAGCTGCAGCATAAAATTATAAGTATGTAATTAATAAAAAAAATTTAAAGCTATAAATTTGGTGGGACATAATTTGAGGGTGTGTAGGTGGTGGTGGTGGTGGTGGTGGTGGTGAGTCTATAACTGGTTGGTGGTTGTAATGGTGGAGTAGGAGGAACAAGTGATGCAAGGAGAATGAATTATTATACCTACTTGTCGTTACAGCATTGATAGTTGCACATTCTGTATTGATTAAAAAACTATTTTATTCTTATTATTATTATTACTACTACTACTACTACTACTACTACTATTATTATTATTATTATTATTATTATTATTATTATAAGTTAAATATGATTAAAGTAAAAATGTGCCAACCACTTTTGTTGTTTTAGCCCCTTATTTCTTACCAAAAGCTTTAATACTTCCAAGACAATTTTATTCAAAATAACTCTTTTTTACTTTCAATCTAATATTAATATTAATAATATTTAATATAATGTGAGAATGATTGGTTTCAGCCTTTCAGGCACATAGCCAGAAAAATGGTAGTAGAAGTTGATCACTAAACTAGTAAATGATGTTTAGCAAGTGATTGAATTTAAACCATCTTCAATGATGGAAGTATGACAAAGTAAAATAATCTACCGAAAACGAGCAATTTATGATAAATTGTGGAAATGTAAATGTAAAAGACCATTGCTTTGGATTCTTTTGTCCTGAAAGAGTTCATTGTTGTGATTTATTTGACAAGCTATGGTTTGTCAGCAATGGTTAGTCAAATATGATAATTTGGAAAGTTAACAGTTCAAACAATTTACTTTGTAAAGAAAGACAAATTTTCGAACCATCCTTTTTCTTTTACTTTGTTGAGAATGAACCTTCTTTTTTTGAGAATGTACTAAGAAAAAGCACGAATCTTTAAAATACTCGACAATTTTTGAGAAACTGTGGAAGTGCAATTGACACATTTAATCTAAAATCACTCATTACTACCGTACACAGTGTTTTTTACTGCTAATTGGCAAGAACTGGGATTTACTTTAGATGAGAAGCTAATACAATGGTTCAAAAAGCCAGATAATTAGTCATTGAATGCTTACCATCATACTGATTACTGAACATGTTCCATTTATTTAAACAGAGACTTCAGTATGATAAAGAAGCAGCTTTGGAGAGAACTGTGAAAAGCCTCCATGAAAAGGTAGCTTCTCTTCTTTGTGAGTGCAATGCCAAAGATAACCTCATAACTGAACATGCAAAAACTGCACAAGAAGCCATTGCAGGTGACTCATTAATCTTCTTAATTTAAATCTCAGGGCTTGTTTGGATTCTTTGTTTTTTTAAGTGTTTATCTTCTTAAAATGTATAAAGTTACCGACTTGCGTATTTTTAAGTGCTTACTGCTTTTCAAATAACCATATAACTAGATCATAAGCAGTTTTTAGAAGAGTCTTTAGTATCGCTTACCTGCAACAAAAATAAGAAATAATAGTTAAACACTTAATTTTTTTTCTTTTTAGAAAACAGTAGGTAAAGACTTAATACGCAATCCCAAACAGATCTTTTTGTTTAGAAATTTGATTTTAACATTTTTGTTGCTTGTGAATGTTCTTGTTTTCAAAGATCGGGATAAGGTTGTTGCAGAAATGGGGCTGAAAAGTCAAGAACTAGATGCAGCAGTGCAGCAGAAAGTAGAGGCTAACGAGAGGTTAATTCACTTAAATTCTGCATTGAAGGATTACCGGCAGCAACTAAGTTGTTTAAAAGAAGAACAAGATCAACGGGTAACTGAAGCTGTGGAAGAGCACAAAAGGGCACATATAAGATTAGAGGAGAAATTCGGAGATGCAAGTAAAAAGCTAACCAAATTGACAGTTGAAAATGCTCAGCTTGCTAATGCTCTACTGATGAAAGAGGAACTAATCGAAGAGGTAAGTCATCAAATGTCTCAAGCTACAATAGAGTTCAATGAGCTGATTATAAGGCTAGATTCTGCTGATAAGGAAAACGATATCTTGAAATATGAATATCGGGTTCTTGAAAGAGAGCTTGAGATACGAACACGATGTGCTGATGTGGCAAATAGACAGCACCAAGAAAGTGTGAAACGTGCAGTGAAGTTAGATGCTGAATGTAAGAAACTTCGGTTGTTGGTGAAAAAGCAGATCACAGGGTCTAATGACAAGCGAATGGTTTTCTTGATAAATCGGTTGTGTGAAGTGGAAGAAGAAAACAAGAGTTTAAAAGAAATTATGCAAAAAAGAGATGACGAAATTCGTCTTTTGCAGGCTGAATTTTCTCGAATCAGAGGTGATGAGACCCACGGTAACGGTGTGAGTCCACGGATCACGATTGGAGATTCAGACATGAGTCTAATGGATGATTTTGTTGAAATGGAGAAATTAGCAATAGTTTGTGCAGATGCAAGTAATATTGATTCTGTAGGCAAAGAATTAGTCCTGGTGGAAAATGATGACATCATTAATCCATCTACTGAAAACTGTGATTGGTTACAGAATGTTTTAAAGACGATTCTGGACCAAACACATGTTTCAAAAAGAAATATCAATGAAGTCTTGAAAGAAATTAAAATAGCTTTACAATGTCGAAATGATTCAGATCCTGTTGGTGGTTATATCACATGGAAATCTCCTGATACTGAGAAAAGCATGAACACTGAAGTGGATGGCTTAAAAGAATCAAAGATGACGGTTGAAGACCAACTCGAGAACCAGAAGCTGATCAATGAGGAACTTGATCATAAACTTTCTGTTGCTCAAGTTCAGATAAATGAAGCCAATCAGAAGGTTTCAGCGCTCAAAGTTGAACTGGAAGATAGAAGTCACTGCTGTGAAGAACTAGAAGCAACATGTCTTGATCTACAACTCCAACTAGCGAGGTGACCTCTTTTTGCTTAATAGTTTTAACAAATTATTACTAAATTCTAAAAATTTAATTTTAACTTTTGAAAGATGTAATGTGCAGTGTCTCTGATAAAGATACGGCACGTGCAGATACAGAGCAGGAACTGAAAATGGTCCAAACCGTAAGCAACTTTTCATCTTTTCAAGAATGACAGAACATTCCACCCTAAACAATTAGAGGTGGAAATTGGGCTGGCTGGACTGTTTGAGTAATGTGTCAAAATGTGTAACTTCGGAACTGGCTGAAATGGGTTGGTTCACATTGACCCAAATCACTTTTCTCCCATTTTTCATTTAAATGCATTAAATATCACAACAAAGAACTTATTTTTAGTGATAATATAGCTTTTCGAATACAATGATTTAGAAGATTCTATGCATTTGGAACACAGTTTGAGCGGCTTTTGTCCTTTGACCTTTAACTCATTGCCTTTTAAATTATAACTTTGATTTTACCCATTAGAGACAGAATATAATCGACCCATTATAATACCCGAAAGTCCAAAAAATATATCAACTATATACAAGATTCTCTGTGATTTTTCCGGCCCCAAGGGACTTTACTTGACCCTTACCCCAGTCTCCGAACTCACAACTTTTGTCCTGTAAATCTCTGCATGATTTAATTCATACACATGAATAAATGCGATAGTTTTCTACCTTACTTGTATAATATGTTCTTTGTATGCTAAGACGTGGCTGTAGCAAAAGTTTCCATGTAAGTACAACCTTTGAGTTACAAATACTCTGCAGGGATGGGAAATAACAGAAGCTTCTGCAAAATTGGCAGAATGTCAAGAAACCATATTCAGCATTGGTCGCCAGTTGAAAGCACTAACACCACCACCACCACCGGAGTCAGCAGAGTTGACTAGCGATAAGAAGTCAAGTCAACATTCATCTTTACGTGACGTCATGGTGGCAGAGGATGGTGGCGACATGGAGGATCTGCTAAACTCACCCAAGACTAAAGAGATGATAACTGCCACAGAAATAAGAGTACCGCCGCTTGTTGTTCGTGTTGGGAGTTGCAGGTCACGCGTTGCACCTGGGGCTTTGACTATTGTACCTAGTAAGAAGCGGGGTAAAGGCGCCGAATTGTTGAGGAAACTTCTGTTTAAAAAGAAGAGAGGAAGTAGCAAGAACAGAGTGCTTACTATTGGTGCATAAAAATTAGAATGGTATTGTGAATGGTGTGTGATTTGTTTATTTAGGGAGAGCCCAATGACTTGTGTTTGTGAGCTTGGTTATATTTAGTCTTGAATAAAGATTTTTGTTTAAAAGTACCGAATTTGAAGTCATACAGAGTCGCTGGTATGAACAAAAAGATTTGGGCGTGTATGTTTCAACATTTAAGAAGATCCGAGCAAAACGCTGACTAACGGCACTTTTCAAATTTAATGACTAACAACATGTTCAATGAATCCATCATGTTTACACGAATATCCTTTTATTTGGATGAAAGAAAGTTTTGCAGTGATGCGATCTAAAAGATCCAAATTGAGAAAGAGGCACAATCAACCTAAATTGCATTGATGTTGGACGTAGAAATATGTACCATACTTGAGCAAACTTGCAATGACTTCATAGTGAAATACCTAAATGAAATTTGACAACAATGAAATTACCCCAAAACCTTGATTACCACTAGAGTATAGTCTATAGATCCAACTCCACCATCAACAATATCAAACTTTGAAACGAAAAACTCGAAGAAAACCTACAACCAAGTTTGATGAACCCAAGACAAGATGGATGAATCCCAGAACAGATTCATGAAAGTTTCACTATGCTGGAACATGCTTTGGCCACAGATTCACAGAAAACAAGCAAAACATTTTTTCATCTATTTTTTATTTTTTATATAAATAGCTGACAAGTTACAATGTGAATTTAGAAACATTAATAGATCAATTCTAATAGTATTATTTTTGAATAAAAACAGCTTGAATGCATTAGAGAAGCATTTTAGATAACTTCACATTTACCAGATAAAAATGAAATATAACCAAATTGATTTAGGGGGATTCTATTTACACATAGCGACCAGGTAAAAATTGCCAACTAGAGTACTTATAGAGCAGTAATAAACTAAGGGGTCTACTATTTGAACACCTTCTGGGGGTGATTTGACTAACACATACACACATGCATAGGGGTGATGGGACTGGCACACATACATATACACCACACAAGGATGTCCATCTAGAAATATAGGGGTGTATTAATAGATGTAGGAGTTTAGCACCCCATCAAATTTAAGAGTTGAAAGGATTACTGAGTACCCAGCAAAATACAGTAGATACCCAGACTACAGACCTGCCCACTATTAACCAACCGTTTGTCAATATAGCTGGAAATTTAAAGCTTTCCTACTTGGCATTGTTGACAAGGATAAGCATTAAAGGCCTAAAATTCAGAAGCTCCTGATGCAAAAAATCCAGCAAAACATCCATAAATGACTAAAATCCAAATAACCCACCAACTAAAACTAGGCCAATACTTTCATTCCTCTCCAGCTATGCCACTGATAAAATGGTGTTGTAAGCACCCATCAAAGCTCAAAAGTTCAACTAAGCATTCCGCAATGATTCCCCATCAAGTGTACATTTGCACTTGGAAAAAAAGAAGAAGAAAGAAACCATCTAAATCACCTCATGGTGTTTGCTTTGGACAATGTTAATACATAATGAGTAGTGCCATCCAATTTGCAGCATAGTTAGAAAGATAATGGTATTCACCATTATATAATAAATTCATCAAAATGCTCAGCCAAACATCCATGGAACACTCACCTGTGCATTAGTTTCACATGGTGTCACCGCACAGAAAGCAACTTGTATCCACAAGTACATCAAAAGAATTCAATAATCATCCATCCTTGTACCAGACAAGAACCCATCTAGCCTAGTAATTCATCTAAAACACATAATGGTTTTTCTTGAATTCCCACTACTTAACCAAAATATAAAGAAAACCAGAATACTAGCAAATAGTAATGGCAAGCAATTCCCTGTCATATTATACACTGCCCTAATACCAATACAAAAGATCATTATTGATTCCATGAACTATGAAGTCAGAACTTCAGTCAAGAGAGTATTTTTAGCGTATAGCTCCAAAATGTTATATGATCATAAGCTGCTCCAAAAGGTTAACAAAACCATTACTAAAGATGGTAACCCGACACAACTAAAACAAACCGTTTAGGGTATTAAACGGGTCCACACAACTAACCAGCTTAATAATAGGTTGTGTTGATAATAATATATTAAAGAAAACAGTAACTCAATGAATCAATCTACACCTAAAGCATTTCCAGACTTGTAAACAAACTACAATTAGCTAGTAATATAATTACTATCATACACACTAAAACAGTAACTTAAAATCAATCCACAATCATTAAGATCACGTAAAATTCAATCACGTTCAAATAATTCAAAAATCATTACCATTACCATAATATAGTCTAACAAGCAAAATTAAACCAGTTCATCAAATTTCATAATAACAACTTCAAAAGCATAAACCAAAACTAATAATACTAATAATCATCATCAAAATAAAATAAAATAAAATAAAAACATAACTTTCAACGATAAGATTTCTGAAACCTAGCACGAGCACCACGACCACCAAACTTCTTAGGCTCACATCTTCTCGGATCAGCAACAAGCAAAGTCCGATCATACCTGATCAAAATATCCTTTATTTCCTTCTTCTGTTCTTCATCAACAAACTTCTGGTAATACGCCACAAGTGCTTTCGAAATGCTTTGACGGATTGCGTAAATCTGAGAAGTGTGACCACCACCTTTCACTCGAATCCTCATGTCAACGCCCGCAAACTTTGAGCGTCCAACGAGGAGAATCGGTTCATACGCTTTGTTTCGAAGGATTTCAGGCTGAAGGTGTTCAATTGGAGCTCCGTTGACCTTGATTAGTCCACGGCCTGCCTTGCAGTGAGTTACGGCGACGGCGGTTTTCTTCCGGCCGAAACATTGGACGGAATTTTGTGAGGCTGCTGTTGCCATGGTTGCCGGATGTACAAAACCCTAATTTTATGATCTGAAAATGGGGAAAATCTGAGAGGCGATGAATTCTTAAATGAGAAGGGGGTTTATAATTATATGTTGTTAGGTTTGATTTAGGGTTTTGATATTGGGCTTTTTCTTCTCTTTAGTGGTAACTATTTTGTTCTGGCCCATATAAATATTTGGGTTGTTTACCGGTTTTACAATTTGTTTTTCTCTTTTTTCTATATATATATTTAATTTAATTAAATATTTAATATTAATATTAAATTAATATTTAATATTTATTTATAAAAAGGAATTTGCTAGAGGCCTTAAATGCTATATTTTAGATATTCAGACACGTATTATTGTACTTTATTCAGATGATAACTACGTCACTAACTTGCTAATAACCACCTCACCCCCTTAATGTATCGTTATTTATGAACAAAATATTTGTTAAGAACTGTATTTAGCAGATTTCCTTATATAAATGATGATGGTGATTTAAATAGCGAATATCGTTCACGCTTCGCTATGAAATTTCCGAAATTTGAGAGGTATGAGATTAAAGTTATCTTATACTATAGAATAAAAACATATTTATAGATTTTAATCTGGATCAGCGATACATTTTTAAACATATAGTATTTTACATGATGATTTCATTTTTTGTACATTCCTTACGATTTATGTGTAATTGTAGATAATCATTTGCTGCGTTCTAAAACCAAACATTATCTTACATTCTTACACGATGAATGAAAGTTTTTATGTATATTATCATGATTTATTTAAATTTTGTTACACAAATACAGACTATGTGATAGTTCTTGAAATTTGGAAATTAAATGACGGTATTAAGAATTAATGTATTTGAAGAAACACGTACTTTCTAATTTTTTCTTGAGTTTTTGAAAAAAGACGGATATTTTATTAAGTTGGATTAACTCTATAATAATTCTAGTGTAGTTAAAAGATAAGTGATTTTAAAGTAATTTTTGTTTCGTTTGTGATTATTCATACTAATTATAGAAAATCCTTGATAATATATTAAAATAAAACTCAATAATCACGTGTGACTATTTAATCATGAATTGTTATCATTAAATTTATGAGAAAATCATAGAATATAATTTAATCATCACATGTGATTTTAAGTCATAAAACGTAATCATTCTTACATTTAACAATAGTTTATAAAAATTATTTAAATAAGAAATTTCAAAATTACGTTTGGAAAAAACGTTACATAAAGTTATACATTCTCACAAAACATTGCAATCTCATGTTAAGCTTTAACAAACTCATGTTTTACATAGGGTTTTAATCTGATATCATATATAATCAAGTTATTCACAAAATAGTATTAGATCACTTATATTTGGGAGATACGGTCATCTGGCCCGGAGAGAAAAATTGGGTGATTCGGTGCCACGATGAAAAAAAAAAAAAGAAGCCCCTTGAATATATATATTTTTTGTATATATATAATATAATAAATTATGTTCATCAATACTATGAAATTGTTATAAACATAAAAATTAAAATAATTGTAAAAAAAATAAAATAAAAAAATTTAATCTACACATCATGATTGTGTCGAGAATCATCACCACTAGTTATAATAATTTGAAATGTAAGGTAAAAGTTAAAATAGGGAAATGATCGAGCTTTCTAAATGAAAAAACCTAAATTAACACGTATACAGGGTAATGCATCGGAAATAAGTTATAGAAAAACTTTGATATAGAAAAACTTTTATAACGTGTTGTGATAAAGAAAAGGGAAACAAGAAGCAAGTCGTATTAAATAACAAAAACTTAATATTTGAATAGTAAATAAGGCTCAATTTCAAACATCCCAAAAAGGTTCAAGCTTTACACAAGCCATATATAACAATAGAGGTCAAGAAAATTCACTATGAAAATGATAAAAGTCATCTCATCAACCATGCTAAATATAAGTACTGGTGATGGCAAAAATTTGCTCTTTTCCGAACTGATGACCAACCGAAGAACCTCTAAGAAAATTATGACGATTTAGAGCTAACCCATTGCATAATCTCCGTTGAAGCCTGCTTATATATCTCTTCATAAGGAAAAGTCTCCACAAAATGATCACCAGCGCTTGTCTAATAAAAAAGTGCGCATATGAATATAAATCAACTGGTGTAATAAGAATTAAGTCATAGGTCTATGAAATACATATCAAGCATATTTCAACTTGTTGATCTAACCTTAAAAACGACTTAAATTTATAAACACGTAAAAAATAACATAAAAAATACAAAGTTATGAAAGATAATGTGAAACATTACTTACATGGGCATGGATCATAAACAAGCATTTTGATTGATCCGAACAAATCTGAGCAGAAATGACCTCAATCTTATGCTTTTCCAAAACAAAGCAAATTCCAGTCTTTAGGCCCGGCTTTAGGGGGGCACAAATGCTAAAATGTGCATCTGGGCCACACACATTTAAAGTGACATTTGAAGAAGCCCAAGTTTGGAAGACAGTTGGTGAGGAACATATTGTGAAGGGAAACGAGGTTGAATTAGAAGGCGAGAGCCCTCCAAAGTGGCTCGTTGAGGAACCCTGATCGGCTAAAAAGGATTCCCTACTAGCTTTGAAGGCCATGGTATGTGGTTGATTTGGGGAAGCAAGAGGTGTGTTTGATGATAGACCATAGAGCCTTTCTAGCTTCTTTTTTTCGAGTTTTCGAACAGCTTGTTCCATGGTTTTGATGTAGATTACAGCCTCATCTACTATTGTGGCTTTGTCAGTCTGCGATAGGTAAGTATTCGAACAGAGTAAGATAACATAGTTTAGTTCTAAATGTACTTAAAAAGCTTTTGTTTTATTTTTTGAGCTGTAGTTTTAACACCATTTACAGTGGACTATATTCTACGGGAATCAAACTCACCGCGATATATATTAAAAAGTTGCATTAAGGTTATTGTACACAAATTTTAATTCTTGAACTACTTAGTTTTTTATAAATGTATGAAGAAATTTCTGTATCTACTATACTATTCTGCTGTCTTCTACTCAAATCAGTAAATGTTTTTATATATGTATCCAAGTAAGGAAACTAGTAATTCTTTTTTTATGATCAATGTTCCTCAAGCACATACTGCAAATTTATTCGATATACGGGAAAAGTTTAACTTTGATTCGTAAGATAATATGTCAAAATTTAATCACCTCTTGGCCCCAAAACTATTGATCATCTTTTTATTATTTTATTTGTTCCAAAATTATACGAGTAGTCAACTTACAAAAAGAGATCACCGTAATTCATCAAACTTCCAGTTGGCATTGATTATCAACACAACCAGTTGGCATTACGTAGAACAGCGAGTCATTTTAAATACATAATTTGGTTAGTAAGCATTTAACTTAATAGTTGAATAAAATAGCTAAAACCCCCTATAATATAATATTATTAGGAAAAATATTAATTAATTGTATTTTTTTCTTGTACTTTTTTTTAATAAAAATGGTAGGATTATTACAATAAGTAAAATAAAATAAAATAATAATAATTAAAAAATACTATCACTAGAAGCAAACCACCAATTATAAAATAATAAATTAAATTAAATGCCATCACTGGAAGCAAAAAAGAAAACGTTAATAAGATGTTAAAAAAAACAACTTTTGCCATCATTTTCATATTAAATGAAGAATCTTCTAGTTCTGATATTGAGAAAATTTTACCAAAAATATCCACATGCATAAATTTTAAAATCGCTGGACGATGCCATTTTCCCGTGGCTTTAAAATATTTAAAAGAGGTGATAATTTATACACCACATAGTTTTATTTATATATTATTGAGTTTATTTTATAGTGTTGTATATTACAAGATTATATAACATATTTAGTAATGAATAAATAAAAGATAGTGTAAAAATAAGTCCTCATGTAAAATCGGTCTACGCATAGTCCTTTGTTTTTTCTTTTTTCAAGTATAGTAAGAGATGAACAATTTGATATAATGACCATTAAAAAAAGTAGAACAAATTAAATGAAATAGACATTTAGGTGTTGAATTAAAATTGGTATATGTACCTTATGAGGGAGTGAAGGTATTAAGGAATGTAGTTCCTGAAACATCCCTTTCATTTTCTTTCTTCTTTCCCTTTCAGTCCAAATATGCAAATCGTGCTCACTTACCTCAACCTTAATTGCTTTTCCATTATCCTTATAATCCCGACTCACCTTCACATCGTCCTCGTTTTCCGTCTTAATAGCATCACCAATATTTTTGTCTGCGACGATTTTAGCTACAACAACTTCTTGGTCACCACTACTTAAACCACTTTGATCTTCCATCTTAGCTTGTTTCATCTCATGACTTTGATTATTACCTACATTATGATCAGTGAGACTTTTATTACTTGATGGTCGTTCTTCTTCACGACCACCTTGATCACTGGGCTCATCGCTCGATTTTTTAGACATAACCCACAAATCAGTTTTCTAAAAGAATCCTTCTTGGCTAGCCCCTTCAACCACCTTAGACTATATATATTATGTAGAGGGAAATAAAGGTGTGTTAAAAAGTTATTCTTTAATAAATAAAGTGGTGAGAAGAAACGTAAAATTGATTTATTTGAAATAAAAACCATCAACTAATGATTTGTTTTATGCAAAATTAGAAACCTTACAGTTGTACTTATGGTTTGAAACATGAATGAAGGGCAGTTTAATTAGTGTAAGAAATGTGTGATTTTGTGATATAAAGATTAAAAGGTGGTTTAGTAAAGGAAAAAAATGGCTCATCTTTATGTCTGTAAGTGTTTATGTCTCCTGATTGTAATCATATGTTTCAGATGTTACTTGTTTTATGTTTTGCATTTTTATTGAATTGCTTATTTTTTGGTTATCCAAACTTGTCTTTTTATTAAATATATGGAAAACATATGATTAGCGTATTTAAAACATATCTTTTAGATGTATTTAATTAGAAGATTTGAGATATATGAAAATATACAAAATATAAAATAAAACAAGTATCAAATAACGAATAATTTACTAATATTATTGAAATATATGTATTATTTTATTACTAAAAAATGTTATGAAGAATAAGGTTATTCACATGATCCACAAAAAGATCGATAATATTCTTCGTCATCGTATTTACGTGATTACAAGCGTTACATATTGATATGCAATGATTAAAGATATTAACAGAAATTGTAATGATGAACTATTACAAATGTCATGCAAAACTCGTTTTAAGACAAAACAAAAAATCTTTAATTTTTTGCAAAATGTTTAAAGATAAAACTAGTAGATTTCCCGCTTTAAGTAGCGATAGAAATTAAAGTTTTAGTGGTTATGTGGCGGCGGCTAAAGAAAGAGATGAGAGGGAGACTCATAAACAAAATGTCGTATATATAGTAAAAAAAATTTGTCAGTTATAATATTAACATAATACTTTTCTTCAATGTGGTAAACAATAAAAAGTTTAATATTATCATTTTATTGGTTAATAATTGATTAATATATTATATTATTTTAAAATTAGCTAAATCAATTAAATGGTTTTTCTAATATTTTTAAGTAATTTAAAGAGTTTCTATATTTACAAAGTCAAATGAAAAATATCATAGTAACTTCATATTTACTAATATACAAGTTTTAAGTTAAAAGAGTAAACCATTTATAAAGGTTTAATTTATAAGACGGTTTATATTTCATTGAATTTTGTTTCATTACAAATCGAGGAGAGGGTGAAGTCTAGCTAGATTTGAAATTGAAGAGGACCCAGTACTTTTTTTTTTTATCGTGTATTAACAACGGTAAATATATTATTATTTATTTATTATATCATATTAAAATAAAATTTATACTCATAATTTTGAAATAATGAAAGTTCACATGATGACATACTTGCATCCTAACCGATATATATTGGTGCTAGTAACCATGCATATACTGTTACATTCATCTAACTATCAACTCATTCAAAAAAATCTATGAAGTCCGTTATCAAACGAGTATATATATGTATATATATATTTTTAGGGTAGAAACCACCTTTAAGCTAGAGGTAGCCCGAGCTACAGAGTCACTTTTATTTACGAATGTCATATTTTAAAAATGGCACTCTTTGTTAGTGCTAAGGGTTTCAATATAATTGGCATACTCATCATGTAACTTACACAAATTGCAGTTCTCCTTCTATTGAATGTTGGATTCAAGTCATCAAGTCAAGGAAAAAGTTTAGCTAAAAATCATAAAGATGATCTCAAGATGAGTGAGTCTATTATAAGTAATTTCTCAGAATCTTCTTGTACGAAAGAAGTTGGGGAGATGCTTGGCTTTGATTTCGGGAATGGTAAAGCTAATGATGTGGGAATGGGAGGTCAGACGCGTGTCTGATTCTCAATTCTATCAATTTGGTGTGTATTTATCAATTACGCGGATGATTTCCTTAAATTATAAAAGGTATTTTTGATGGTGAAAAAAAGGATTGGGCTCGTGAAATTATTTCCCCTGAGAGGCTTGACTTTATTGGGTTTCAAGAAACAAAATCTAAAGTTTTGGATTCATTATCAATTCGCAAGATTTGGGGCAGTGACGATTGCGGTCTTATGTATAAAAGCTCAATCGGGTATTCGGGTGGTATTCGTTCTATCTGGAACACCAATTCGTTTTCCATGGTAGGTTCGTTAACCGGTAATCATTTCCTGGTAGTTTTTGGGTCCGGCATTCGGGTGAAAAAGTGTCTTTCATTAATGTTTATGCTCCTTAATGTAAACGTCAAAAAGAGACACTTTGGTCTAATCTGCTTTCGGTTATGATGATTTAGAAGGTATTAAAGTTATTTATGGTGACTTCAATTCTGTTAGAAGTCGTAGTGAAAGGCTAGGTTCTCAATTTGATGATCAAGAAGCTAGGAATTTTACGAACTTCATCAATCAAGCTGATCTTTTTTATATTAAACTTGGAGGGCGAAAGTTTACATATATGAATTCAGAAGGGTCGAAAATGAGTGAACTGGATCGTATAATGGTTTTAAAGAACTCTTTGGATGTATGGCATGATGTTTCTGTTCCTGCCCTTTTTCGAGGTCTTTCTGACCATTGTCCACTTCTCCTTAAAGTTGTACAGGTGGATTTTGGCCCTAAACCTTTTCGTTTCTTTGATGTCTGGTTGGATCATCCAGGATTTCGACAACTAGTTGAGAGCTCTTAAGCTGGTGATTTATCTTCCTCCATGTAAGGATACTCTCATGCGTGGTAAATTGAAGCGTTTAAAGCAATATATAAAGAATGGGTGTTCAACTTCTTTTACTGGTCTTGATAGAACTATTGAGGAGTTAAAATATGCTATTGTTGATACAGAGGTGCAAGCAGAATCTGTTATGTGGTCTCCTGAAATGAGAGCTAAATGGGAAGCTGATTCTATTCGTCTTCAATCCTTACTACAAACTTGAACTCAGATGATGAAACAACGTATTAGAGTTAGGTGGCGATAGGCGGGAATGAAAACTCACGCTCCTTTCGTTCAGTTGTCAAGTACAAATCAAAGAAAAAGGATCTGGTGTGTGTTAGTTGGAATGGCCAGTGGGTAGAGAATCCTAAGGATATTAAAGAAGCGGCTGTCTCTCACTTTAAAAATAGATTTAGTGAAAGGATCAAACCAAGACCTACTTATAAAAACTCTCGTTTTAATAAACTTAAAGATTCTGCTAAAACAAATCTTGAAGTTCCGTTTACTCTGGAGGAGATTAAAGGTGCTGTATATATTGTGTGGGTTCGAAGGCTCCCGGTCCAGATGGGTTTAATTTTAATTTCATTCGGAGGCATTGGGATCTCATAAAAGGTGATATTATTGACTATGTTCGATTTTTTGAATCTAATGGCAACTGTGTGGATGGATGTAATTCATCTTTTATCTCTCTTGTTCCAAAAAAGAAAGATTGTGTATGCTTCAACGACTTCCTACCCATTAGTCTAGTTGGTAATATGTATAAATTGATTGCAAAACTTCTTTCCACGAGATTGAAGAAAGTTTTGCCAGATTAATAATAATCAATCAGTATTCATTGAAACCTTCAATTACTGGATGGTGTCTTGGGGGCCAATGAGATTGTTAAGTAAGCTCGTTTGGCTAAATCAAAACTTCTCTTGTTCAAAATGGACTTTGAAAAAGCTTTCGACTGTGTTAATTGGGATTTCTTGGATTCAGTCATGGAACAAATTAATTTTGTTATAAATAGCGCAGATAGATTAATGGGTGCATAAGATCTCTAGGATCTCAGTTCTTATCAATAGTAGTCCTACAAAAGAATTTTGTATGGAATGAGGGTTGAGGCAGGGGAATCCCCATTGTTTCTTTTTTCTTATCGTTGTGGAGGTGCTTAACGTGATCATTATTGATGCAACATTCAAAGGCTTATTTTCAGGTTTTCCTATAAAAAATGATAATTTCCGTGTTTCTTTGCTTCAATTTGCCGATGACGCTTTGTTATTAGAGGAATGGTCGGAAAGGAATGTTAGAAACCTGGTTCGAATTCTTAAGTGTCACGAAGAAGCTTCGGGTCTCAAAGTTAATATACAAAAAAGCAGGCTCTTTGGTATTGGGGTAGAGTCTTGTGAAGTGGAAAGATTGGCGGGGTTGATTAATTGTGGTTTCGATAAGCTTCCTTTTATCTATCTTGGTCTTCCAGTCGGTAGAAATATGAATCGTGTCGAATCTTCGAATGTGGTGGATGATAAGGTAAATTTGCATCTTAGTTCTTGGAAGTCTAAGTCCCTCTCCATTGGTGGTTGTCTTACTTGGGTTAAATCGGTTCTAAGTTCGCTTCCTCTATTTTATCTCTCTTTATTTCGAGCTCCTAAAGTGGTGCTTCATAAGCTTGGGTGATCTTGGCATTGGTAGTTTTCATGCTAAAAATCTTGCACTCCTTGCTAAATGGTAGTGGTGTTATAGAATAGAAGGTGGGTCTTTTTGGTGCCAAGTGATTAAATGGCTTTGGGGCATGGATGGTCGCTTATTCTCAAATGTTATTTTAAGCTCTTCACATGGTAGCTGGGGAAACATTGTTAAGAGTGGGTTAGAAATTGATCGTGTGGGTTTAGCCTTTTCAAACTCCTTTTTTAAGAGGGTTGGTGATGGCAAATCCTCAGGATTTTAGGAAGATCCTTGGCTTAATTTGGTCAATGGTCGACTTTGTGAAATTTTTCCACGTCTTTATGCTATTGAATCAATTAAGGGTTGTTCCATTTTTGACCGAAGACCTTTATCAACAAATTGGTGCGATGGCTCGTGGGCTTTGAGAAGGGTTCCTCGTGGTAGATCTCATGCTGATCTTGTGCAACTTGTGGGTTTTTTTTTGGAGGGGATGGTGTTTGATGATCACAAGGTAAGGGGCTTGGAAGTTAGATGTTTCGGGTTGGTTCTAAGTGCAATCCATGGCAAAGGCTTGACGATATTTTTTTGCTTCCTAATTTTTGGTTAGTAACGTGGATTTCATATGTTCCTCGTAACGTGAACATCTTCATCTGGAGGGCCATCTGCCCATCTTGGACTGTATTCCTACTCGTGTAAATCTCAATTGTCGTGGAATTGTTTTGCTTTCTACTTTGTGTCCAGTTTGTTTAAAGGTGCTTGATTCGACTTCTCATTGTTTAGCTTCTTGTCCTACAGCTCGTGTTATTTGGTCTCATGTTCTCTCTTGGTGGGGGTTTGCGTAAGCAAATATTCCGGATATCAGTTCTTTGTTAAGTCCGGACTTCGCTAAGATTGGTCATTCACTAATAGATAAAGTATTTCACGGTGTTCGATATACTGTTGCACGGTCAATTTGGAAACGTGGGAATTCAGTTGTTCATACTCGTTCCGAGCAGTTTGTTATCCCTGCATTTGAAGAATATGTGTTCCATATTCATTCCACCCCTTTTCTCTGGATCCATAATCGTTGCTCAAAGGTTTCTTGCTCGTGGGAGTCTTGGAGATCAAAGCTGATCATGCCTATTTCTTAGGATTTAATGTAATCTTTTATTTTCTTTAGGTGTGACTTGCAGTTTCTTGGTTGCTTTTGGTGTTTCCTTGAGCCAAGTTGTTTTGCTTCTTGTTTGTTTCTTTGGCCCCCATTCTTGTGTGTTTTTTATGGTTTGAGCTTTTATAAAATTGCCGTTTCCAAAATAAAAACAAATTGCACTTCTACATTCGGCAGACCCGTGGTGGACAGATGACGGTCCGTTTCCATTGCTAGTAAACCGGCATAGGCCACCACCGTGGCGCAGGTGACAGGCAAGAACGGATGATCCCACTTCCTTTTTCGTTTTCTTTACGGCCTTAAATGACTTTCTATTTAATTGAGGAAAAGAAGAAAGAATCGAGAACCAGGTGTGAGTTGGAAGAACCGAAGAAGAAAGATGAAGTGGGTAGTGAGTGGGCTAGGATTTTATTTATTTAATTGGGCTTTTAAAAATATATGTTGTTATAAATTAATAATAATTCATAATACCTTGGGCTGTTAACTTAAAATCAATAAAATGAATTTTATAAGTACACATATATTTTTATTAATGTTACATTGTAATGATAACTTCATTTGCATCTCCACAACCAAAGTTATAATACTGTCCATACACATAAATCCACATACTTAAAACCTTGTTATGGTCACAAGTCACAACTACATTGTTAGCAGGCTTCAACTAAGTATATACTTTTTTTATCTTTAGCCCATGGCTGCTAGCACCTTACTTTCCTAAAACAGTATCTAACATTCGGCTTATAACTGTTGGCCTTTTGTCATTGTATCACGAATCTCCAACTATATATAACTGAGACTCTTTTGTCACTTCAAAACATACTCAAACAAAACGACTCGATCGATGGATCTTCGATTCGTCTCCTTTCTTTTCTCTTTCATAATCATATCAATTACGTCGACCTCATCTTCACCGAATGATCATCGAGCTGCTTACATTGTTCTTATGGACAAAAGAATGATGCCATCACCTTTTCCCAATCACCACAATTGGTACACTTCTATACTTTCATCCCTTAATTCGGATGACGATCAAGTTAACGCTATGCATCTCTACACGTATAACCATGTCATGGACGGATTCAGTGCAGTCCTTACAAAATCTCAACTAGCTAAACTTGAAAATACGCCAGGTCATCTTACAACGTTCGAAGAACAACTTGGACAACTTCACACGACGCATACACCTAAGTACTTAGGACTAAAGAAACACGCTGGATTGTGGCCTGTTTCTGGCTTTGGTGAAGATATGATTATTGGCATAATTGACACAGGAATTTGGCCCGAAAGTGAAAGTTTTCATGATAAAGGGATGTCGGAAGTACCTTCTCGTTGGCGTGGGACATGTGAAAATGAAGATTTCTGTAATAGGAAGCTAATTGGTGCGCGTTCGTTTAGTGAGGGAATGAAGCATTTAAAGGAGAACATTTCAACAATAGATGATTATGATTCTCCTAGAGATTATGAAGGGCATGGAACACATACGTCTTCTACTGCAGGCGGTAGTCGTGTACAATTTGCTGATTATTTCGGGTATGCAAAGGGGACAGCTACTGGAATCGCACCAAAAGCTCGGTTAGCCATGTACAAAGTGTTGTTTTTGGACAATTCTTATGATGCTGCAGCAAGTGATACATTAGCTGGAATGGATAAAGCGATAGAAGACGGTGTGGATCTAATGTCGTTATCATTAGGGTTTTTCGAAACACCTTTTTATCAAAATCCTATTGCAATTGGGGCATTTGCAGCTATGGAAAAAGGGATATTTGTTTCTTGTTCAGCTGGTAATGCTGGTCCTCATCGTTACACTATTCTTAATGGAGCTCCTTGGATAACTACGGTAGGTGCAGGAACGGTTGATCGCGATTTTGCTGCATTTGTTACACCAAGTGATCCAAACTTTGAGACCCTAATTGGGAAATCAGTTTTCCCCGAAAATTTGTTGGTAGAGAGAGTTCCTATCTTTTATGGATACGGGAATAAAAGCAAAGAAAGTTGTGAGATACTTGATCCTAAAGATGTTCAAGGGAAGTACATTTTTTGTGAATTTACTGATGGGATAACAGTTGAAGAATTAGAAACAAGTGGAGCTATTGGAGCTATTTTGAGTTCGGATTTCGGAAACTTCCTCCGGCCACGAGACTTTAATGTCCCGTTCGTTGTACTCGATCCGAAGGTTGGAGATTTGTTTAAAAAATACTTGATCAACACAAAGAACGCGAGTATTAGCGTAAAGTATGGTGAAACATTGTTGGGTGTAAAACCAGCTCCACAAGTTGCATACTTTTCATCAAGAGGGCCCGACACAAGATCTCCATGGATCTTGAAACCAGATCTGTTGGCTCCTGGAGTCGATATCTTGGCTGCGTGGGCCCCAAATAGGAAAAGTGCACCAATCGGAAATGATTACTTGTTAAGTGATTATAACCTCGTTTCGGGTACATCCATGGCTTCTCCACATGTAGTAGGCATAGCTGCTTTACTAAAATCAGCCCATCGTGACTGGAGCCCGGCTGCAATTCGATCAGCAATGATGACAACAGCCGATATTCTTGACAACAATCATAGCATAATCATAGATATGACCACTGCAGAACAAGGTAACCCTCTAGATTTCGGTTCGGGTCAAGTTAACCCAAATAAAGCCATGGATCCTGGGCTTATTTATGACATTGAACCACAAGACTACATCAACTATCTTTGTGCAATAAACTACACAAGAAATGAAATTCGAGTAATTTCAAAGAGATCAGAGATTAATTGTGAGAATGCGACACTTGATCTTAACTACCCTTCATTTATTTTAGTCTTAAATAACACGAACACTACTAGTAACACCTTTGAAAGGGTGTTAACCAATGTGGGGTCCACATCAAGTTCTTCGTATCGAGCAATGGTGAAGACTCCTCCTTTTGGTATGAAGGTTGTCGTTGATCCTGAAACGATCGTTTTCGAAGGGAAATATAGTACAGCGAAGTTTAAGATTACGGTCGATGTTGACATAACTCATGCTCCTCCAACCTATGCTGGGTATTATGGTAATTCTGGGTATCTAAGTTGGGTCGAGGTGAATGGGACCCATGTTGTTCGAAGCCCAATCGTGTCTGCAATGGCATCTGGCAAACCGCCGTAATAAGATGGAGAAATGAGTTCCGTATATGCATAAAAGAGCAGGTTTCAACTAGCTTAGCTCTACAAGTTGCCATTTAGTAAACTGTATAAGGCTCAAAAGTGATCTTACAAGTGTTTCCAATAATGATGACATCCCATGTCTGTTCGCTTTAAGCAAAATTGGACGTTCTACATGAATGTAATAATTAGTTAAGATTGAAGGTGTTACCACGGTTTGTAAATTGAAGATTCAAGAATTTGTAACAGAGTGGACGAATCAAAAGTATAAAACTATGAGAAAAAACAATTCAACGCTACCAAAATATAAAATTAGCAAAAGACAATTCAATATCACCAAAAGTGAAGTTGTAAAACACGTACCAACACAAGTGAGTGAAAAAATAAAAATAAGTAATCAAATTCCCAAACCTTTGATGATCCTCGTCAAGGAAAAAAAATTAAAAAACTTAAAAAATGAAAAAAGATTATTAAAAAAAGAAACACACCCGGTGGGACTCGAACCCACAATCGCCTGATTAGAAGTCAGACGCCTTATCCATTAGGCCACGGGTGCTCGTTTGCTATAAATTTTCTTGAAGGTTTTAAATATCATAATTGTATTTTGCACATTGAGAATAACCTGATAAACTGTGATTGTAGTGCAGTAATGAACTCTGTAATGGTGATTGTATCGTCTCTTCCGCCATCAAATTTTCCGATGAAGACGGACGCTGCTGCATTCCCTACATCTCAAATGATATCCACTGCCATTACTCACCGCCGGCAACTACTAAATACCTTCGATTTCCGCTTAAACCTCCCTAAAACCCTGTCTTCTTCTCCATCCGCCACCGCCAGTGTTAGTACAATTGAAATTGAACCATTACAAACTGAAATTAAACCATCACTACCTGAAATTGAATCCTCAGTTCCCGTCAAAAAGGTTTCTATTCTTCTGATATTCCATATTCATCTCTCTGTATACATATTTTGGTTGTATAATTATATTCTAGTTTTCTTAAAGGGCCCATAACATTCAAAATTTTTTGATGTAAAGTTCAATTTTTGCTAAGAAAGGAGTCTAAAATTTCAAAATTATAGATAAATTCTATCAAAAAATATGAACTTTATTTGATTCCTCAATTTGTAAAAAATTAAACTTTGACTCCTTTCTTGCTTAAATAAGAGTGATAGGATATGAAATGATGGATCGCTAATTTGTTAGTTACTCAATGGTAGCATTATAAGCCATGCAATTAGGGACCTCTAAATACATCTGTAAGGGCCTGCTCTTGAATTTTTGGTTGGAAGAAAAGAAGAGAAAATAATAGAAAATGATAGAAAAGAAAAGAAGAAGGAGAACACTATTGCGTTCCCGAGTTGAAAAGAAGAGAAAGGAAATTTACACGTTTCGTGTTGCCGAGTTGGAGAGAAATGGAAGGAAATGTCATTTTCTAACTTGTTTAATCTTCCATCCTTCCATTTCTTCCCACTTTTGGAGAGAAAAGATGTTCAAATTCTCCTCCCACTTCTCTTCTCTTCTCTCCATAGAAAAAACTCGGGAACACAATTTGATTTTTCTTCTTTCCAATTCTATTATCTTCCGAAAAAATAACTCGGGAGCAGGCTCTTAGTTTTAGAGGTTAAATACAAGGATAAAGTAATTACATGTATATTTGCATTTAAAAACTTTGAGGTTTATTTTAGGCCAAAGTTGACAAAGAAACCTACTAACACAACACATATAACCTTGTACAGATACACATAGATATATACTTAGTTACTTATATGCATAATTACATGTATATTTGCATTTATGGTCACAAACAAGTGTTTAAAACTGAAGTACTAAGGTATAAATGGCATTCAAGTTTTACCATTTTGAAACCAATTCTTTATTCATCTAGTTTTGGCCCAAAATATTGAGTCTTGAAATTACATTTTCTTGTTTGTAGATTTGAACAGTTTGCAGAGTAGAATAGAAATGAAACAGAACTATGATGACCCTTTCATGTAGTTAAACTTTAATAAAATTGTAAATCCTCTTGATGTATTTTTTCTTTATATAACTACCAATTTGAGAAGCTTCAATTGTGTGTTTTAATAGGTTTTGATCCCAATTGGGTTAGGAACAGAAGAAATGGAAACTGTTATAATGGTGAATGTGCTGCATCAACCTCGTGCAGAGGTTATTCTCGCTTCAGTTGAGGCTGAATTAAGAGTTAAACTTTCAGGTGGTACCTTACTTGTTGCTGATGTATCAATTACTGAATGTTCAGATCAAATGTTTGATCTTGTTGCTATTCCTGTAAGTTCCCCAAACTTCAAACCTTCTTTAAGTTTTAGTTTTGTTTAATTGATATTGCTGTAGCCCGGTCTTCTTAGTTTTCTATGTTTTTCTTTTTGATATTTATCTCACCTGTGCATCTGTAGGGAGGCATGCCTGGGTCTGTACGTTTAAGAGACTGTAAAGCACTCGAAGAAATTACCAAGAAACAAGCTGAAGAAAAACGGTTATATATGCGGCTATTTGTGCTGCTCCAGCTGTTACACTTTTGCCCTGGGGTCTTCTCAAGAGAAAAAAGGTATATATGCATTTTACACATTTAATACCACGTTTTTGTCTATCTTAATACTTACTTGGTAATGTAATTATGAACGCTTTCGGCGTTTCTTCTCAGACAACTTGTCATCCGGCATTTTGGCACAAGCTTCCGACTTTCCGGGCCGTTAAAACAAATCTTCAAGTTGCTGAGGAATTAACAACTGGTCGTGGCCCTGCTAGTAGCTTTCAGTTTTCCGTATCACTAGTCGAGCAACTTTTTTGGGAGTCTACTTCCATGGATATCGGAAATTTTTTGGGGAGACCTGCAATTCTTACAAGTTGTTGTAGTCTTTGACTCTTTGTGGTCGTTATGGATATTAAGAGTGAAAATTTGATCTAATTCTTCATTATATAACTTAGGTTCCGTAAAAGCTGTGATTTGAGATGTTATGGATTAATGGATGATTGATGTGAGCTGACTTTTTCTGTGTTTTTAAATTTGTACGAGTTAATGGATGCTGCTGATGATCTTTCTTGGAAGAAAGAGTTCAATGAAGTTGAGTGGGCTGTTGATCATATCCCTCGTGTACGAGTTTCATCTTTTCTTTTTCACGAGATTTTCTGTAAATGTTTTTGTTTAATAATTGTTCTTTTATATTTGATCACCACAGGTTCTCATTCCAATTGCAAATGGTTCTGAACATATGGATGTGATTACAGTTGTAGATATTCTACGACGACTAAGCTAGATGTTACAGTTGCTTCAATTGAAAAAACTTTGACTATTTTGGGGTCCCATGGCATAAAAAGTGTCGCAGACAAGTTAATTAAGAACGCTGCTGAATCCGTGTATGATATGATTATCCTACCGGTGAGTTAACCACAGTGAGTTACAAATATTTATAGAAGGTTCCATCATGCTAAATTTTCTTACGGATGTCATGTTTCTATAAATGCTGAACTCTAGGGAGGAGACACTGGTGTTGAGCAGTTACAAAAATCCGGGATTTTGAAGAAATTTCATTCGTCGATTTCAATTCTTTATAAACAAGGCCTGCTCCAAGTAAGTTGTTTGTCTCTGATCAACTATTTTAATTATTATACTTTTTAAAGGTAACGGATCAATTTGGGTTATATTTAACGGGTATAATAATGAAAATTAGCTGTACGGATATAAGCTAAACTATGCTCGAAGTGTATTCAAATACAAAAAGATTGAATTTATTTTCCTTCTTGCAACCATAAATACTTCCTGCAAACAAACTCTCATTCTTTCGGAAATGTAAAAAGATTAAATTTTTATGGTGACCTATATTGGATGAACCATCAAAATGTACACAACAATCGTTTGTCGAAAACCAACGACTCTTACTATATACAGTGAGCAATTTTACTGACTAAAACGAACTTTATTGCTCCAGGACAAGAAAGCAGCCCCTAATCCATCTGTACTGAGCAAGCTCGAGAGCAATGCCATGGTCGATTCTCAAGTTGTGATTGATGGTAGACTAATCACGTGTAGGGGTTGTTCAAGTGGCCCAGAATTTGCATTGGCTATTATTGCCAAGTTTTTCGGGCATGGAAGAGCAAAAAGTGTAGCTGCGGGTCTTGTTTTTGAATACCTAGCAACCTAAATGCAAGTGAAAGCTACTACTTTGCTGGTTCAACTAGTGCAAGTTGGGTGGTTTGTATTAACCCCAAATCCAGGTTGACACCAAGGGTTATCGGTTAAATTCAAGATTTAATCTCAGAAGATGCTTCAGGAAAGTATCCTAATGCAAGGCCATTGATGCTGTAAAGGATCATTGTGGCTGGTAATGTCATACGATTAACTTAGTAAAGCCCTTTGAGTAACATTTTTCATATGTATGCTTATATGGCATGTTAGCTCTTGTATAAATGTAGGTTTGAATACAAGAAAAATATTTTAGCAACACCTTTTTGTATTTGGCTGGTTATGTAGAGTAGATTCCGCACCCTTGTGATCCCAAAACTCGCGATCAAGAGACCAACCCACAAAATATGTAAGATCAGACTAAAAAACATATTATTCAAACCTACGCAATTCACAATAATTACACATACACAACCAGAACTTGGTACCATGTGAAGAAAAATCAAAATCACATATATATGTACATACTCAAATCATTATGTCTAGTGCAGAAATGACCCAATCTGAAGCCTAATTTATTGGAAGTTATGTTTTACTTCAGATTTTGTCATTTTTTATTCCCGTAAACCATACCCCAAGTATATTATACTTTCTATCTGCCAAGTTTGTTTATGTGATGCATTTATCTACCAAGGTCCTGTTAACGTTCTTCGTAAGCGTAATCTCTTATTTTCCCAAAACTTCACTTTCTCCGGTACCTGCAAAATCGATATAACTTATGTGTTCGAATAGCAAAGGAGGGTGATTTATTAAGAAACTTATATAGTAAACCCAAATAACTACATATCATTATCATAAAGCATATATAAACATATCTATGGAAGTAACCAAAGGATCAACTTTGAATCTTTAAAGTTAAAATGGAGTAATTTATGGTAATACATGTTAAACCGTAAATAAACTATCACCAAGATGGTCTAGTATTTGGCATCCTGATATCCTCATAAGAGGTTTCAGGTTTAAATCGAACTAGCTGAACATCTTGGGGTGGCCAGGGAAAGGATCGGAAACGGTCACGGGGATATCCCGTTTAGGCCGCCTACATCTGAGTAAAAATACTTGTCCTCATGTTTAAACCTCACTAGCGGAATATCTTTGGGTGGCCAGGGAAAGGGTCGGAAACTGTCAGGGGGATACCCTGGTTAGGCCACGTACATCTTAGTAAAAATACTTGCCATCTCCCGGTAATCTGAGCATGGAAACCTCCTCTGTTTACCCGTTTATGTTAAACTGAATATAACTATCATTAACATATCTAAAACACACAAACCAGATTTCTGACACCTCCATAAATATCTTAGAACAATTTTAGTTAAAGAATAATAACAACTGCTTGATGTCATGCTGTCATGAATTATTTGGATCAAATTATACTAGAACATAGTTTTGTACTACTAGGCTGAAAACGCATACCTGAAAATTCTGCAACTCCATGATTTCTTCCTGTAAAGACCAACAAATACAACAAAAAACAGGTCATTAGAAGGATCAACGTTTCACAACACTGTTTCATTAACACGTTTTAGAACGCTTACCTGCTTTTTCTGCAACTTGTGGTTGAGTTCTTTCAGTTTTGCAACTTCTGCTTCCAGTTCCAATGTATATGCCTGTCGAGGCAATAAAGATGTCAAACACATTGAAACCAAATAAAACAAAATGCATGTTCAAGAAGTTTACCTGTTTCCGAGCCCTTGACCTTGCAGCAGATTCTCTGTTCTTAATCATCCTTTTTCGCCTTCTCTCCACAACTTTCTCCAAAGTACCACTCCTTTTCCTTTCATGAACACCACCTTCACCATATGCATAACTCGGCGGTGATGGTGATGTATCCAAATTACTGTTTTGGAACAAATCTGATGGAGATTTTGGCCTAGGGATACTCTTCATTGAGTTATCCTTCTTTCCAATTGTAGAAACTCTATTTACAGAACTACCCATTTGAGGATTCTTCACTACATTTATAGCAGTGGTGAAGTTAAAACCAGCCTGCTTTGGGATAATTTTCTGCAGTTTAACCTCATTTTTACTCTCTCTAACAATTGGTTTTTGATGAAAACCTTGATTCTGGTTCTTGTTTTTTAGACCAAAAGCTAAACAATTTTCATCACCAAAAAGCCTTCCAATTGTTTGAGTTTGGTTGTTTTCCCCAACTACCCCTGCTTTTTGCAAGAAGTCCTCTAGTGTCATCTCACCCAAAGCTGGTTGCTTCTCTTGTGGCTGAAAGTTTGGTTCTTTTATCAAATTCACATCTTTGTGCAACTCTCTCCAAACTTCATCTACTGTTTTCTGGCTAAGTGTTCGTGGTAAAGTCAAAGATCCTTGCTTTTGCAAATTCCCATTATTAGCTGTGCCGAAATTGGAGATTGCTGTCACTGCTTGAGTCTCTTCAGATGTCCAAATGTTCTTTAGGAGGTCATCCATACTCAATGATCCCAAATCCCTCCCACTCCCGCCATATGTGTTTTGTAAGTCATCAAAACTCAATGCGCATATAGAAGATTGTTGAGTCAACGGAGATTTCGTCACTACTGGCCTACTGGTATGAGATTCTGGATGTGGTGTGTAATTACAGTTCTTGAAGTTAATAAATGAACTCATTGCTCAAACATTTAATACCTATCAAAATTTTACAAGATCAAGTTATTCCCTTAATATATTGATAATTGACATCTATATGCAAGATTCGTCGAATAATTTAAAAAAAAAAACGTGGGTATGAGGGTGTAACAATAACCATTGATCTTTCTTGATAAAGTATCTTTAGATAAGGAATCAAAGATCATACCTTTATGATTTTACTTCAACCTAGCAAAGTGCCCTGTTATTAAGGTAGGAATTTTGTAGAAAAAGAAAAGAAAATTTATATAGATAATGGGCATGGAATTGATACTGTAGCCTAAAACCTTTATCAAAACTGAATCCAGGAAAATTGTACTAGTTCTTCTTCATGAATTACAAGTCACCAGAGCAAGAAAATACTATATTTCATCCATTATTATTAAGAAGGTGAAGCAAATTAACAGTAAAAATCCAGTCATGATCTAATCAGAAGATATTATGTTAAATCAAACTATAAATCTATAATTTACCTGGATATCAAGAATTCAACCTCAGAAAAGTACATCACACATTCAGGCATAGAATCAGCTGTAAGAAGAAACATAAAAGCACATATACATCAAGATCCAAGTTTTAGTCCTGAATTACTACTCATTTTCCTTTATTATCTTTTTTTTTCATATTTATATATAGCTCCCAAAAGAAAAAAGAAAAAAAAAAAAAGGAATAAAGCTAAACATTATCCAAAACAGACGAGTACTACAGTACTACATTTCACAGTAAAGCAACATATTATCATCATCAATAATTACAGCAAAATTTAAAAGAAAACTCAAAGATCAAATGTAATACTACCAGAAAACAGGTTAAAATATGTATAAAAAGTTGAAATCCTTAGTAGGGAACATGGGAGGGACAAGCATGATTTGAAGAAAAACATATAAAAAATTGAGACGATTTTACCCTTTAGAGGGAGAAAGTGCAGCATGTCCTTTTTCTTGTTTGTTGAATTGGAAGAGATGACAAGTGTCTTGTGTTCCTTTCATGACTCTACATTTATAGGATTTGAGGCTCACACAATTACACAAACACCCTGATATTTTATGGAAAGTATAATTAATAAGTTAAAGGTGTATTTACACAAACATGCCTTCAGCTTTTGAATATTTGTTTTGGCTATCTCCATAATAATTTTCAAAGAGAAAAACAAGGGTGCTGCTAGCAACACAAAATTTCTGTGCAGCTCACTGGCAACTCAGATGTTATTATATAAAAGTTATAATATTTATTTAGGTATAAAAATAAAAATTGTTTTATGTATAACTTTGATGTTGCTAGAAGCATGTATGTTAAGCTCTAATTTTAAATTTCAATTCAAAACAAACAAAATTACTATAATACCCACACATAACCATATCAATTTCTAGAATTTACATAATAGTAAAATACATGTAAAGTATCGGAGCTTCAACAAAACCTCAAACAAGAACTGAACATTATAAATCCAAATATCTATAACCATTAAAATCATAGAAATCTATATATTATATCTGAGTCGCTTATCATGAAAATGAGCAAAATATTATCGGACGTTTTGCGCGGTGCATCATGCTAGTGATTAACAAGTCATGTTATTTTGTAAGGATATATATTTGCAAACAAGTCGAGACAAGCTTCAGTTTCACTGAAGACTTTTTGGGAATTTAAATAACTCAATATTATATAATAGAAACTATGCTCGATCAAAGCAAATATGATTCCAGTTCAAATGAATCAAAAACCGAACATCATATTATTTTATTTTAATCTAGAACGAAGTGAGTAATAACCAATATAATATATTCAGGAAAAGGTGAATAGTTGATTATTGATAATATGTACTTAAATTGTATTTACAATACATGTACTGCTTCATATGGTTATAATGTTTCATCTCAAAATGTAGTCTAGGAGAGTTATGGGGACTTATGACTAATTGTATTAAAGACTAGTGTTCAATTTTGAAAGAATTAAAAGATGAGGGGCATATATTTACAAATTACGATGCTAAAGAAAAAGTACTCTTACGTATATGAGGAAAGTGAAGTTGGACTAATCATTATGAGTGCGAGAGATTATTCTGACTTGAATTATCGATTTAATAATTGTGTTAGATACAATATAAATATATAACAAAATAGAGAAGGACTAAGTCTAATATAAAATAATGATATTTAAATAATAACTCGTTAACAGTCCTTCACAGTTGGAGCGGAAAAAGGGAAAAGGTTCAAACTGGCGCGAAACTCGTCAAATAACACATATGGTAGGCTTTTGGTGAATATATCGGCATACTTGAAGCGTGATTGAACATGCAAAACGTGAACCTAACCTGCAAGAACATGGTTGCTTACAAAGTATATGTCAATCTCTATGTGCTTCGTGCACTAATGTTGCACGGGACTAGAAGAGTGATAAAAGACATATACATTATCTAATACACAGGCTTAGCAGAACATAGTGGGGAATGAAGCTCTAGTAGAAGATTTCGCAACAAAGAACTATTTGCCACAACATTGGCAACACCACGATACTCAGCCTCTGCACCTGAATGAAAGAGAGTATGATGTCGCTTAGAAAATCATAACAGTAAACTGTTGCCAAGAAAAACACAATAGCCCGAAGTAGAGTGGCGAGCGGTTGGGCAACCAAGCCCAATAAACGTTCGAATAAGCTACTAATGAAGAAGTCGAATATGAATCAGGAGCAAGCCATGCCCCAAAAGTACCATTCACATACCGTAAAATACGCTTGAGAGCCACAAGATAAGACTCTCGAGGATCATACATGAAGAGGCATATTTGCTAACCGCATATGAGAGATCACACTTAATAAACGTGAGGTCCTCTAGGGCCCCAGCGATACAGAGTAGGATCAGCAACCGAAAAACCATCAACACCTAGTTTAGACTCTGAATCAACCGGAGTACGACAAGGCTGACAGTTCAGCGTACATGCACGCTCAAGAATCTCGACTGCGTACTGTTTCTGAGAAAGAAACATCCTGATATCAGTACGAAAAACCCAGATGCCTAGAAAACAGTTGAGCAAACCAAGATCAGACATGGAGAATTCCCGGTGTAATTAAGCAATAATCTGTTGCAGAAATGTCATAGAGGATGCAGTTAAAAGAATATCATTAATATATAAGAGTAAATAGTCATTATCCGATCTCTGCCCGAAAAGAAACAATGACAAGACACAACGGTTATGCCAAAAACCAACACGAGTAGCATAACTCGCAATATTTTCGACAATATTTATGAAACCAAGCCTGATGTGCCTGTTTAAAACCATATTAAGATCTCTGTAGAAGACAAGCATGATCGGGACGTTGTGGGTCTCGAAAGCTAGAGGAGGATGCATATAGACAGTTTCAAATAAAGAGCCATGTAAATATGCATTCTTAATATCCAGCTGATAAACCGACAAGTGTTGAGAAACTGCAAGACTAAACATCGTGCAAATAGTAGCCGATTTGACAACCCAGATAAATGTCTTATCACGGTCAACTTATACCTGCTGATTGCGTCCATTAGCAACAAGGTGAGCCTTGTATCTACTAAGTGATTCATCTGCAAAGTACATGTACTTGAAAAACCACATAGAATGAAAATGTGGCCGTGGCACAAGAACCCAAGTATAATTTTTAATAAGCGCATTTTATTCATCAAGCTTAACACCTTTTCAGTTGGGGTCATCTAAAACATGAATGTAGCTTTTAGGTGAGGTAAAATATTAGATACATTATGATTAAGAGGATTATGTGACAATTGTTGAGTATGTGGAGTAATTGATTAGGTGGACTAGTATGCTAAAAGTGTTGTGAGCTGATAAGTTAAGAATCAAGTCTCGCTGAGTATATCAGTATAGTTATTATGTTAGGTCTGAAAAAATGTTAAGAGTCTAAAATATGATTTGTGAAATCTTATATTAGTCTTGCAATTATTATTGTATTTGAGCAGACTAAAATAATTGAACCTGACTAATTTCTAAAATTCATTTGAACAATTATATATTTTGGAATCACGATTTAGAGATAGGCTACAAAGTACAATAAAGTTCACGATGTAGAGATAGGCTACAAAGTTAAATAAAGTAAAGAAAGCTAGCTCTGAGTTTGTAGATAAATTAAGATTTTAAATATTCAAAGACTGAATATAAAAGATTCAATAGTCAACGATGGTAGGCCGTGAAGAAGCTTTTGATAAATAATCAATTGGCTATTAAAGAATATTTGAAAGCAGAATCACAATCGGCAAACTATGATTTGAAAGAAAGCGATAATAAGCAAACACCAAAATCGGGTTTGCTATTAATACACAAACACCAAAATCAATAAAAATTGATATTAATTCAACCGAATGAATCGAAAGAAAGCGACTGGTGCATGCCACACTTAATAAACAATAGATACTAGGACTAGGATAGATTAATTACAAAGCACCAACTATAATATTGTATGGCAGCAGTAAAGGCTAGACGAACAACAAATACGGCTGTGGAGAAAAATATTTTAGGGTTGTTGGGATTAGCGGGTATTGTTCTGATATCATGATAACCGAATAATTGTTATTAATTCAATAATTGTTTATATCTAATATAAAAATACGAGAAAGTATAGATGGCCTAAACTCAATATAAATAAAAGTTTATTGTTCAGTTATGCGTTAAACTTTAATTTTTCTAATTGTATGGGTTCAACTTTAAAAACTTCTATTGTATATTAAATTGCATTTTTTAACCTTGACAAAAAAGAAAACTTTCTTTTTTTGAAATGACTAAAAAATAAAATATTACATACAATATAGATGTTTTGAAAGTTTACCTCATACAATAGAAGTTTTTAAAATTGAACCCATACAATTAAAAAAAGTTAAAGTTGAGCGTATAACGGGACAATTATCCCTATAAATAATAACTCCCTAACAATCTCTAACGAATAAAATTATAGTACATGAAGCGTTTTTCACCGTCCATTATTCGTACACAAATATCTAATTTGTAGATCTGTTTCTTGTCTATTTTTTTTAGTCAACGTAAAAGATATTATAAAACAAACAGTTTTGGAATGAATAAAAATTGGTCAGTTGTTGGGAGGTATGGCACGGGGGAGAGATTGTCATCGGCAGTGGCTGCTGTTGTTTTTGCTCTCGTTTTTAATCACAACAGCATACATCTTCAGATAACTTTTTGGTTACATCAAATGCGAATATATATTTATAGTTAAATGTTCAAAAGATAATGATGATATTATCGCCTAAGAGCAAAGAGAAATATACAAGCGTCAAGAGGAAGTATAAACTTCAGAAAGGATAAACATAAAATCCAACATGAGCGATAAATTGAAATTAAAACCTTTAATCTTAGAAACACCAACAAGAGTGGTAATAATCATTTAGACATAAAGTTTCAAAATGAATAATATCATGACATTTTTACGTAGTTATTTATGGGCCTAAGTGGCCCAAAACATATATAACCACAGTTTAAAATCTATTGTGTAATGTACTTAAAAAAAATTATTGTACTTAACTTTTTAAAAGTCATGTTTAATGTATTAAGTGACATGTTTACCTCTTAACCGGTAAACAAGCTTTCTACATGCATTTATTAAAAGTTGAACATCTGTTAAACTTCACCATATGTCGATTAACACATCTCCAGTGTCAATTCATTTCCGGCCATCTCTCACGTTACATTACGTACTCTAAAATGATATTTTTTTGTATATTGTTACTGCAAAACAATATCGACGGAAAAAATGGGCGGATTTGATAAAATCGACTTAGATAAAGCATTTTTTACATATACTTTATCATCATTTACTTTAGGTATTATCGCATGAGAATGGATCTAACAATAACACGATTTCTATTGTATATAATCAATTTTATTTTGGTCAATTGTGTGTATCAAACTTTCAATAATGGTTATTCTATGTATCCGATGACTTTATCCAGTAGTCGGTATTTCTGATTACACGACAACTGTATAAGTCGCCATGTCACCTTACACGTCATCACCAAGTCATCAAAATGAGGCCTTTCAGTATTATCAAATCCTCTATCTTTTCTTATGCCATTGTTCTTTTTAGTCTTACTCTCTGCATGCACTTATGTAGCTTTTTTATCGAAAATTAAAATTATTTTTAAAACCATTTCCTTTGTTTTTCTGAGCCAAAAGACATCTTAAGTGTTCTATTACAATCGTCAACACGGTTTATTTTGCTTGTAAATTCTTACTAACGGAACCTTTTCTAACAAATACACAAATGTTTATAGTTCATGCGTGGTTATACAACATGCCTAACACGTAAGTTTATTCACAAAAAACATCATATTTGTATAATATGAACTATGCATCCCTCAATTACGGTGCCAGGTCTAAGACGTACAACCATTCATGGAAGAATCACAAATCATAAATGACTAATTATATGCAACTTAAATCCAATCGTATATGATCTGTCGGATCAAGCGAATTACAGGTGAGATAGGTTTTGTCGTATATTTAAGTGTAATGGTGAACTTAGTGAATTCAGATTACGTGGTGCAGAGTGTACACTCAAAAAGTTACTATACTCCAGAGGACTGTGCCCACTTAAAAGGGTTCTAGGGGTAGCGCTCTTAATGAGATTCAAGAAATAGAGGTCCTTATGACGATCCCGCTATCATTGTATTCTGTCATATTTTTTACCTTGTTCTTTTTCTTCTCCCTTTGAGTCGTCATTCATGTTTTACAATTATTAATTTCGGTAGTGATTTATTTTAAAAGCGTGTTCTTGGTGGTTAATTAATTGCATCATATTGTGTCAGATCGCATCCTTTGACTCAATATAAACAATTGGGCTCAACACTATGTCTTCCATATATTTTGTCGAATTCTTTTAGTTGGCTTATATATTTGGTAACTTTTATACTCTAATGATTCATTGCTTATCTACGACTGTTATTTAACTTTGTTGTAGTTGCTATTAATATACATTCAGTTTTGGCTGTTACTTGAATATGTTCTCTTGATTATTTGTGGACTGAGGATGCCATCTTCACATGCACCACCTTAACTATACTCATTATCTTCTATATTAGAAAACTTTTAAAACTTGCCTTTTGTTTAATTTGGTTGCATCAAATGATAAAGATGTTATAAGGGTGTTTTGGTACAGAGAAATGACACAAGAGAAATGAAAATGAACTGATTTCCTTTGTTTGGTTGGGCAAGGAAATCGTAACACAGGAGAAATTCTGGGAAATCATCTCCTTTGTATTTTAATTTTCATGCTACTTGTGGAGAAATGTGAGGAAGTGAAATTTGTGACGGAGAATTTCTTCGTGTTCTAAAGCGGAGAATTTCTTCGTGTCCTAAAGCTCAGAAATGAGATTTGGTTAAGAAAAAAAGATGTATAAATGAGACGCATCACGTGGAAGGCACATTCCATACATAATTTAGAAAGTTTCAAACCCTAGCTCTCAAATGGTGACTCCACTCCCCTGCATCTCAAACGTTTCTTCTCCAGCGATATCCTCCTCTTCGGCGACAACTTCTCTCAAATGCTTCTTCTCTGGTAACATCTTCCTCTCCGGCAATTGCTTTTTTCCGACAATAGCTTCTTTTCCGACGACCACTTCTTTTCCGACTATAACTTCTTCTCCAGCGGTGTTCATCTCCTATCGTTCATACACAGTTTTTCATACAACTTCTCCAAAATATTTTTCATTCATATATTTACGTTTACCAGATGTCCAAATGGATACTTTTAAAGATGATTACCTAATGCCATAGCATGTGATTGAGTTAATTTTGTATGCTTACCCATTATATCAGTTGATGGATAAAAGACAAAAGTAATATTTTGGTTCAAATGTAGAATAACATAAGCAATTTGCTTTTGAATTAATTTTGAATTAAGTTTATAGTAAGAGCATAAGAAGCGGTGAAACTGTTTTTCAGTATTTTGAAAGGAAATTATTATTGAAAAAATAGAGGAGTGGAAAATAGTATTCTAGACTTTTAATTTTCTTTATTTTAAAAAGATTCAAATAATTTAATAAATTGAAACAGATAACAAAATAAATTAAATAAAAGAAGTCATTCATTAAAAAAAAATACATACTAAAAGTCCTAAAAGAACAATACATAGCCCATTTTTAGGGAGAATCACATATATACCCAATTTAAGTTGGTTAATTACATATTTCCTCAAAACACAAGTGTTTAATGCATAATGTTAAAATAATTTTAAAGCATGTTTGGGGCAATATGTAATTACCCAACTTAAGTTGGGTATATATGTGATTGCTCCTTAATTTTAATGGGCTTGACCCAATTAAATAATTTAAAATAATGGCCTATTTTATAAACCTAATTTGGTCATCTTCCTTTCCTACGGACAACAAAACACACACAAATACAAACTAATCCTACTACATTTTCTTCTTCAATAAAGCACACACAAACACAAACACAAACTAATGCAACTGAATCTTCTTCTTCAAAATAAAAAGAAAGCATGCAAACGAAAAAAGGAAGAAACATCGTCGTGTCTCGGATGTTGTTCGAGAACACCGTCCGGCACGCTACTAAAGAGTGGGAAGACGGTGGTCAGCGGCATTCTTAATGAGAAACAGTGACAAAAGTTTGCCCGCTCTATATGCTCTAACTTTTTATTGTTAGTTTGAAATTTGTAATTTTTTGAAAAGGGTGTTGACTATTTTAGTAGTACAAATTGTTGTTTTTATGTGTTGATTTTTATGATTTTTAATATGCTATGCTATATTAATCTATTTAATTTTGTTGTTGTGTTTTGTTAGTTTTGATTGATGACAAATTAAAAAATCATGTGACTATAGTATCCATTTCATTTCTCAACGTTGACGTACCAAACGAAAGAATTGGATTTTTGTTAATTTCTCGCGTCAATTGTCTGTTGTTACCAAAACGATGTCATCAATTTCATTTCTTTCCATTTTACTTTTTAACATCATTTCATTTATCTTAATTTCTCTCAACGTGTCCTAAGTTAATTGGTTACGCGATATGAAAATTAATTACATGAAGAATAATACCAAAGAGCATTTGGCCTATATACGTATATGAAAGAAACCAATCAAACACTACTTGTGTGTTTAAATCAACATTAAAATAATATACATATAATGTATTATAAGTGTAATACTTCATTAAGTTAAAAAGAGAAGTCTCATAAATCTTATACATACAATACCAGTTTGTGTCAAGTTATGATTATTTTTTTTAAACATCGCCTTTTAGAATGTGATTATGAAAATTAGTTACTTTTTAAAACCATTTAAAAAAGCAGTGAAGTCGAGTTTCCTAACTTCTCAAAAATTGAAATCAAGTTTAGAAAATCCGGTCTAATTTAAAGAGAGAGGAAAGTAAAGTTTCAGAAACACAATACTTATTTTGTTAGATACATGTGATGAATGGAGACAAGAAATATGAGAAATCGGGTTTCAAAAACCTGACTTCTAAATGAGTAAAATTATTAAGAAACCAAATATGTAAGTATGGACAGTTTTGAGGATTAAAAGATATGTTATATGTCATATCATTATCACTACAAAACTAAACCATGTTAGTATCAACCGTGTTTGATAAGTATCTTAGAGTGATGCTCGAAAATATTTTGGGAGAAATCAACCCATGTTTATAAATATAAATGAATGAATTAATGAACAACTTCTTTACAATCAAAAAGCAAAAAAATTTTTGAAGGTAATAGGTGATGGGAATGATAAAGTAGAGCGGATGAAATGCTCAAAGTATTGCAGGAAACAATACTCAAGATACATGTGATGATTGGGTGTGAGAAAAGACCAATCCAAACTCAACTAAAGTTCGGATTAATGATATAATATGTAACAAAAGTCACAAAACACGTTTGTTTTTTATACGTATATTATATAGTTTTAAAATGCATGTATGTTATTTGCTTTTTTTTTCTTTTGTTAGATAACTCGTTTTCTTTGTTATTTTTTAGTTTTGCAATCCAATAATACCATTAACAACCTTACCGAACTAAATTATATTGCATTGAGTTGCTATATAATTATTGATGGCCTTTTATCCTAATAATGTCTATCATGAAAAAGTGAGCAATAATTTCAAAAGTATTTTCTCGACATTTACAGATTATTGTAGTTAAAATGCTGTTCATTTTTCCATGGTCAACCCATTTAAGGGAGTTGTCCAAATTATTATGACAATATATAAAAGATTCACTTATGACTGTATCTATAGACTTGCTTGTATTATTACTGCCTTTTCTAGTAACGAGTAACTATTTTATTGTCAAAGTTCAAAAATTAATCGTATAGAATAAATATATTCTTCCCGTTCTATTTTTATTATTAATACTACTATTTTTATTTATTTTAAAATAATTATCTACTTACAAAAAATAAGTATTAAAATTTATTAAATTAATATTTTTTTACCTCTATTTATTATACTCAATCATATATTATATAAAAAAAATCAATCAAATTTACTTTAAATATAAGGGTAAAACTGACAATCATATAATCTATTTTAAATACATCAAAATTTATTAGATGATAATAAACAGAACAAAGAGAATAATATAGTATAATGTTAAATATAAAATTAAAAACACACTTAAAATACAGAATTTAAGCATTAAATTCAATCCATTAAATTTAATTTTGCAATAATGATAACCAAAGAATAAGGTAAAATAACAAATTACATTAACACTATAACCTTATAATTAGGAAAAAATACCACTATCTTCATTGCTAGATTTTAATTATTTGGACTATACATTGACTGGAAAACTTAAATGTTAGTAAACCAACTATCAAACCGCCACTGACAATATTTGACATGGGTAGAAACATATAAAATTGAGACAAGATATCTTTCTTTAATTTAATCATTTAATGTAATATACCGAATAAAGCAAAACGAAAATTAAGTAAATTACATAAATTTTGCCAAAAATAGTATGAAAGCCCAATGGGCCCACAAATGTAAAGCTGTACCTTACGGTATCGTAAATCAGGTTTCTTACACTCTTGGTTGGACCCCACTCTATAAAAAACTCTCTCGAAACCCTTATTTCTCGCTCATTCTCGCCGGACATCTCTCCTTCCGCCGCACACGGTGGTTGTATGTACCAATGACTGACAAAAAGAAATTACCTTCAATTCTCTTCAAAAACCGCACGTGGTCACCCGATATTGACTGCGATAAAGAATGGATGAAAATGAAGATGTTACATGAAAAGAGGGAGTTACTACGTAGCCAAAGCCTTGATTCAGCTTCTGTTTTTGATGTAACAGAAGATGATATCAAAGAGCTAAAAGGTTGTTTTGATTCAGGGTTTGGGTTTGATCCGAATAATGAGCTGGATCTGAAACTTACACAAATTTTTCCTGCTCTTGAATTGTATGCTGCTGTTAATCGTCAGTTTAATGACTACAATAACAAAAAAGATCTGTCTCGTTCGTCTTCTATCAAATCTGATTGTTCGTCTGTTAACTCGGTTCCTAGTTCCAGTTTTATCATTGATCCAAGTACGTGTTTTGTTTGTTTGAGACATTTTTAGTTTTTCATTTTATGTATATAACAGATTGTTTCAAACGAGACTTGTACTCATAAACTGTCGGCTGACTGGGTGATATGTTTTTACTTGAACGATTATCCGATCTATATTTTAATATTCATGCAAAAAAAAATTATTGTTTATTTTGTATCCTTCTTTTTGTTTATACATAAATTACATATATATACATACATATATTACATATATATATAGCTTGAATCGCATAAAAACACTTATAAAATAAGAATAAATGATAGCAGATTTTAGCCTTTTAGCCACTAAATATTTAAATCAGTGGCTGGATAATGGTTTTTTAAATAACAAAATAATTTGACTTCAATTTTCACTATCAAGAAAATCCCTAATTAGTCTCTCCCACATTCCCAAACTTACAGCCATTCAATATTCTTACTTTTTCAAATTAAATCAAACCTAAGTTTATCTCTTATTCATACAAGACATCACAAATATTGGTGAAGAGGAGGTCGACTATGAAGTCTGTATTATCGTTTTTACAAGTCGATCGTCTTTATCTGTGGCTGACAACACCATCAACGAACATCCTTGTGCATCTTTCTGATTTCGTTGGATAGACGCGTTTTGATTCATATTTATCATAAAAGTTTGTTTATTTTTGTCAAAATTCGAATAATGTATTTTAATTATTTCCTTCAACCGTGAATATCGTCTTTGTTGGGCTTTAATTTTCTTCTATATTGTGTTTGGATGTACACAATCATTTGATGAACAAAATTCTACGTGAGCATCTGTATACATTTACGTAAGGGCTCGACAGTATGTTTCTTTTGATTAATTGTGCATTAATTAATTAATTATTTATATTGTGTTTGTTAATTTTTTAACTGTATATATAGATGACGATCCGAAGGAGGTGAAGATGAGATTGAAGCGATGGGCGCAAGTGGTTGCATGTTCGGTTCATGTGGCTTCAATGAAGAAGCCAACAACTGAAGTTACTGCAGAGGTTGAAGAAGTATAGATCTATGGAAATCGGAAAGATTTATTAGTATGTATGTCTATGTGTGTTTTTAATGTGTGTTTTATGGTGTAATGGATTTTGGGAGATCGTGTTGTTGAATGTGAACGAGAGATGTTGTCGGTTTTGGAGAAAATTAAGGAATCAACCATTAGATTCTTCTAGACTTTATAAACCTAATAATTGTTGTCCTAAATCTTCGTGTTTTCAGTTTTTATTTCTGTTTAATATAGTATGTTTTATCTATTTCATTAAATAATTTATTACTTCACATATGTTGATGAAAATGAAACATGGAAATTTGTAGCATTTTTTCAAAACGGAGATAGTACTTTTGTTTACAGTTGGCAAGAAAATATATTTTGATTTATAATTAAGTATGTTTATTATATATAATTAATAAATTAATACTTAATGGTTATATGATATTAAATTATGATATTCAATAATTAGAGTATACATAGTGGTATCGTTTTTAATAAAATTTTGGCTCCAGAATGCCATTAGACAGTGTTGTCTTACACTGCCGCAGCATCTCGACGGCATTTCAGGCACCGTTTAACCTGGGACAATGCGTTTTGTAATTTTTTAATTTTGTTTCCAAGGGCTCTTTTAATAATAAAGCTTAAAAATCTATTGATTTTCTAGCCGTTATCAAGCCATTTTTTAATTTATTATTATTATCTAAATCACTTTTTCATATCTATAAATGTTACAATTCAATGTAACAAGGTATGTGTGTCTTCAAAGTGGTCGAAACTCAATACAACATGTCAAAAGTAGTGAGACATTTGAAAGCGGCTTCAACAACAACCTAAAAGTGGAGAAGATGCCGATAATTTTCGGTTACGGGCGGAGGCTCAATATAAGTTGGGAGTCGAAAATTCGTTCCTACATTTTCAAGCGTGAAACTTTTTGAAGGACTGTAAAAAGTGGTTAAATCTCAATCCCATTGTTGTCAGAAAGTGGAACGTTCCAAAACGTTGCGAACGGTGAACTCGGATGAATTGGATATGGACGAAGAACCGGAGGGTAACGAACAAGATGATGAAAACCCGAATGTCGCTCTATTTGGTGATGATCTGTTCGAACGTCCATGGGGAAAAACAAAGAACTAACATCACAAAAAACGTTCTTCCGTTCCACCGCTTCATCTCGCACTTCGTTTGATGAGTCGCTCACATCAACTTTTCAAGGCATCCGAGCCGATAAAACAAAATTACTACCAGATGTATGACCTTGAAGCCGCGCTTACAATTTTGTTGATGATGGCCGACTATTTGTCAGAACAAGACAAATTATAATGGAAATGGAAAAGGGAAAAATTCATGAGAGGATGTGGTGAAACTTCGGCTCGGGATCTGGAGATGCATCGGGGTAGGGAGATGCTTGATTATCTGAGACCTTTAATTAGTTTACGCACTTTTTATTTTTAGGACTTTTAAATTATTGTCTTTCAATTATGTTTTTTTAGGGCCTATAATAGTAATTTTCATTTTAATGAATGTGTTTCTTTTATTTAATTTATTTTGTTATTTGTTTTGATTTATTAAATTAATTTAATTTTTAAAAAAATAAAAAGTATAAAAGTCCATAATATTGTAAAAACAGTGTCCTTCACCTTTTTAACAACAATGTTTTTAATAAAATGTTGTAAAAATATTGTCACCACTTCTTATGCTCTTATATGTGAATCGAGCAAGATTTAAAAATAAAAATAAAAAATGAATTGAATGCCGTCTGTTTCTGGAATTTTGAATAATCATATTCTATTGTATTTTGATATTTTAGTTCGATCTGATTATCAAAGACTTACTAGATTAAATAATGGTAAAATAGTGGTATTTAACTAATCCTACTATACTATTTTGTACGTACAATGAGTATTGAATTGACTATTCAAGATCTATCGTTCTCAAATAACATTATGATTACAGAAAGAATTTATGCAAATATATATATATATATATATTTTTAACGGCAAAATTTTATAAAAGGAAACTCTAAGAAAAACTAAAGAATTACAAAGAAATTAAAGATGGATTTTGCATCCATATATCCCGAGAAATCTCACTATTCCAACAACAAGAAATCCAATTAAAAGATTTTATAACAATCTCATCAAAAAGAATCGAACGCCGCAGAACACACGAACCAAAACGAAGTTGATTCTTGAAATTCCATAAGTGGCACCACATCACGTAAAAGCATCCTTCAAGCATGACTTTCTTCGTAGCAGTCAATTTAAAGAAAATTAATTAAGTTAAAATCTTTATAATAACGTATATAAGAAGACATGTCTGCATACATAATAGGATGTAAAGAATACGCATCATTATGTAAGAACGCATGATCGAGTTGATACACATACACATATTGTGTATTCACAAAACTCAATCATGAGTTCGATCATAATCAACGGTCCAAACATAAACTTAATATTATGTTTATACATCGATGGCTTTAAGTAAGATTTAGTTTCTCCTATGCATCTGGTTTTTCCCATAGGTACATACGTATTGCAGTTGCATTGTTACAATGTTACTAAAAAAATGTCATTCAGTGACATACATAAAAAGGTGTCACTAAATTAAACTAAGAATACTGAAATAAAAGAAGTAAAATGCATCGATCATTACAAAAATCAGTCACGATAATATCCAAGTGTTTTTACCTACGTCTAAAAAATGTGAGAAAGATAGCTTTTGATTTTCATGTGACACAATTATTTTCACTTAAAGTGTTTCTTGAACATAATTTTACTTTCACATGAAAATAGTTGGCGAGACACGTTTAACATTTTGTCTTTGTTCATTAAACTTAGGATTGGAGATCGGAGACAACCGCTCCTATAGTTGAATTCAGAATTATTATTTAGGATTAATATTAATAAATAAAATTAAATAAAAAAGTAATCCAAATAAATTAAGTAAGTCTTGCATTGCATTTATAGTGAAGTCGTTTATTATATTTAGTAAAATGAAAAAGTTAGTAAAAATATCTTGTTCCCAGCCAATAACTTTTTTAAAGTTGAACAAATAAATGTCAATTTTCTTTTATTTTGGGGCGATTTTAACTTACAACTTATAAAAATGAAATATTGAAAGTAATAAATTAAAATAAGCTTGAAAGTTTAATATTTTTTTTATATTGGTAGTTAATTTTGTAAATAAATAACTTTTTCAGACAAATAAAAATAATAACGTGTTCAATAAAATTAAAACGGAAAAAGTATATTTATATTATTAAAATATGTCAAGTATACAACAATGCAGTTTTATTTGAGTTACTCGATTAAAATTAATCTAAAAGCAACAAAATCATCTTTAAAGCTTGAAGATAATACTCCGTAACTACGTAATAAATCACTTGTAATTTTTGTATAGACAACTTTGGACAACAAAGAAATTACTTTTATTTTCTGTCAAATATCTTTATATTTTTTCATGTCACGTAATCGAATAATTCTAATTCTAATTCTAATGTAATGTTTAATGGACGAATAATACCTGGCCCACAATAGCCAAAGATATCATCATTGCATATCCTCCGCTTTTTCTGACGTGGCATAGACAGATGTGGATAACACGTGTAAAAGCGTCGCCATGTATGTATACCGTTGTCTTATCCGTACCCATACCCTAGAAACTACGAGTGTGTGAACGGAATATGAGTGGCCGGTCTGATTCGTCATCGCCGCCGGAGCTAGCAGATCTCACCGCCACAGAGCGTGACGATAGTGAGTTGACTCAGTCGGAATCGGACTTTAACTCGAACTCAGAGTCGTCTTTGACTATTGAGAATTCGAAAATTAGGTTACATCAGTTTGATATTTCAGCTAAGGTAACTTCCTTAAAATTCTGTTTTTGCTCTAGTAGTGATGGTATACTTTCTATTATCATCATTCCAGATATAGCTAAATTAACCGATATATATACATGAGTATAGATATATCCGTTCTGATTAAATTCATTTTGGACATTGAATTGGAGATTTGTGTTCTTATATCCATTGGAGTTAGTATATACATGTCTTATGCAGCTACGCTTGTGAATGTAACAGTTATTTGTAGGTAAAATGTGTTGTGGCTTCCAATTGAGTGTTAAAATGAGGAGGAAACACTAATAGCATAGATACAAGATGAAGATGTTACATAACCTGCTTTAAGGAATACGTGTGTGTGATATGTTATGATTTGGAGTTGCTTGATATTTTATTATTATATCTCCTTTCATAAGTAACTAATTAACTAAATACTGTCTTCTCTACTTATGGCAATTGTTGGAATGAGAAAAATGATTTTCTCAGGAGACACGCTAAAAACAATATATTTCTAAACATAGAAGCTCTGGTTGTTGCTTAAACTATTTCAGCAACATTAATTAAACTCATTACGTATTACTAAAATAGAATAGAAGTGCACCGAAGTTCTCTTTCTATCTGGTTACCAATATGTGCTAGTTTCAATCTTCGGTATCAAGAAGGATTTGAATCATACGTTCATAACGTTTGAAAACTCACTTCTAAACATAATAAGTTTCATTTATTTTACCTATGGGTGAAAACATCTAACTCGTTAAATCCTTTTGTTTGGTAATCTGCTAATTCCCAAATCCAATTTCGATTTCCCCATCCACAAGATATCCTAATTTGCTACTTTGGACCCTTTTGTGATCCCCCACCTGCACACATAGGAAGTGAAAATTCAGGTATAATAAATTACTAAATAACACATATACTCCATTGCTTGAACCATCCTAGCCTTAATAATTCTAGTCTCGTTTTTATCTATGTGTTGTAGACAATGGTTAAGGAATTCGTAAAATAATATTGCGTCTGTACAAAGGATGTCAAATAACTACTTTGTTACAAACAAATGTGACTGTTGTGTTGTGTCCATGGACTGACCAATTACTCTTAATGCATGACTCAAGACCTACTTGATGTTCAAAAAATGTAAGCTTTCGGAGCAAGCCTTATAAACTAGATCAATTGCTACTTCTTCATCTTTTTGTACCTACTCTGGTTTATCTCATTGTAAGGGTTTATTCCCCTTAAAATACTGTGTGTATATATATGTTTGTGTGTGCTAAGGGCTCGTATCTTTTAGGCAAATCTACTTTATTTGTGATCGATTGGTTGTTTTATTACAGGATTCTCTCACAGCTTGGACAGATGAGAAACATAATCTATACCTTGATCATTTGGAATCATCATTTATTGAGCAATTGCACCGGTCTGTATTGAACTGCCCAGCTGATTCTCGTGTAGTCCGGGAAAGCCATCACAGCCACAGGAGAATCAATGATTTCGGAATCATTGGAATCATCATTTATTGAGCAATTGCACCGATTGGAATCATCACAGCTAATTCTCGTGCAGTGCTGCTAGTAATATGCTCAAGGGAGGTAAGGAGATTTATTTCAATGATTCCAAAATACGCTCACATCAGATTCCTTCAAGGCATGGGAAATCACTTGACTGCGTAGAAGGTGATTATGACCATTATACACATTTTCCTCTAGTCCTTAGTTCACCCTACACTTGCATAAACTATTATGCATGTCACATATTACAAGAAGAGGTTTTCCTAATTTATCATTAAATGCTTATTTCGGTAACCTTGGAAATATATCCATGCAATGGCGTTCCTTGGTAATTTTACTTGGATATTTTCCAAGTTTAAACTTCGATTCATCAATCAATGTTAATTAGAATAACATGCTTGCATATTTTACAACGTATCAAATATCGTTATTGAAATGCTTCCCATTCTGCAGCATATCCCTGCTGGCGCTATAACTTCCTTTTCAAACCAAATGGTTTATCTTCTGTTTTGTAATTTTACCATTAAATATCATGTTATGTTCACAATGTTATACCTAGGTGTTTGACATTCCTCTTTCCGAGAAAATAGCTATGACCTTGGTTATATCATGTCATATTGCTGTCATCGTATAACACCCCCCCCCCCCCCCCCAGTTTTTTAATAGTTCATATAATCGACAAGTGGTGTATGCTACTTTGTCTCATTCGTGAAATCGAATTAGGTTTGTTTTATCATGCCAACAGGATGACAGGGCACAATCGTTGTATGAATATTTTTTCCTACTAACGCAGGTTTTAGTACCAGTTCATGAAACCTTGGAAGTTTTTGTGGGAGACTGAGATTAATTTGTTTATTTTCAGAGTTCTTGGACTAAAACTTTGCCCGATAAAGCAAGCGAGCATATTTGTGTAACAGCGATGTCTAAGTGGTCAAAGACTATTGTATCAGATGTTTGAATCAAAGATCAACTAGGTTCAGTTGATATCTCCTCATTATTTCATTGCTATGTATCCGTTAATGAAAACAGTATAAGCGCTATACTTTTTTTTGCATACTCTTTTAGATCTTCAGATAAGTTCGACTGTGAATACAAATACAACAATGTTTACCTTGAATTTTCACAATTGGTACTCAACATGGCGAAAATTTTGAACTCCGCCCATTGTGCTACTCTGCAACGTCACCTTGTTATATACAAGTGTGTCGCATATTTGATGCTTTCGTAGTTAGACTCCATATGAAGTTGTCAGCAGTGATCATCTTTACCATCAGTCTGCTGTATGAAATGATGATTTTGTTGAAGAGTGAAACAGGTATAGATTTACTCTTCAAAGTTTCTGCTTAGTGGTTGGGTGAGGGATTCGATCATCCTATTTGATTGTAAACTAACCATAATTCTTGTAAAACTGTAAGTAGGAAATATTACAGTTTGAAAAAAGTATCACTCATTCTTGTGAAGTAAGGTGTCTTGTAGTTATTTTTCTTCTTCTGTATATTCTTAGAAGATTAACCCTTCGTTTACTATTAAATACCATATGCAAACATCTTGAGGGCTCCACTCTTAATTATTAAATTTAACTGAGTTCATGTGTCTGAAAGCTAAATTGCATAGCAGATCTTCGGTTACTGGTTGCTATAAATGAAAGCATTTAAAAGTAGATTGTTGTTTTATGAATGAATCTTAATAAATAAATAAATAAATAATAATAAATAATAAATATATATATAATATAAGAAGCGGATGATAACATTATCAAATCTTCAATTGACTAATATAATTCTTTGATTTTATTAAGTCGAGTAAAATTAGGGATTTGATGACATCATCATTTAATTTAAATTTTTTGTCAATTTAGATCTTTAATTTTGCTCAATTCAAAATTACAATCTCAAACTTTTTAAATTATATAACTCCTAACTGAAATATTATATCGTTATCAAAATTTATAAAATCTATTTCATGTATTTGTATATGTTCACAAACATAAAGAAGTACTTATATCAATAAACGTTACGTTAAGTTTTTTATGCGTAAAGAAATTATATACGAATTCATTCAATTCAGTTAAATAATATAACATACTTTTATTATACTAATTTATTATTTTAAATACATTGAGATAAATAAAATAACTTCAAATACTTCCACATACATCTCGAATCCCACATGTAATTTTATTCAACCTTTTCAATTAACAAGTTATAGGTCTAGGATAAGATTTGCGGTGTCAAATAATCTCCAACGTTTCAACGAACATATAATCTTAAATCTTTAAATTAGTAATAGAGATAAATATAAGTTATTGCTCTATCATCTAGAAAGCTAATTTTTAATTAAAATTGTGTCATTTATAATTCTTATAAAAAATGTAATCATTAATTAACGTAATTAGGTTATGACATTTGAACTGTTGTGTCAAAAAATATGACTTTTTAATTTAATGTTTAATTTAGTAGCTTAAATGACATGTGTGTATACATGGGTTAAAACGCTAGTAGATAGATATACAAGGCTATCTTGGTTATTCACATCATGTAAATGTTTCTTACAGGAATCGTCAGAATATACTGTAGTTTCCAATGAATTTTAAAAAAAATTCACCCTCCTACTTTCTTGGAATGATTTGGTAAGCTGAGACAACATTGAAGCTCATTTTTCTTTCAATAATGATAACTCAACTTTATCTTTGTCTTTAATACTTAAAGCATTCTTGAAGACAAATTTCATTCTTACTCTTCAACGACAACGTCTTGACTTAAACGAATCGTTGGAGTAATTTTCTTTGAAACTCACAAATATTCCAAAAGGTTTTTGCCAATGAATCCTCATTTAACTATGTGATCTCAAGCTCCCTTCAAACTGTTATTCATCTTTTGGAGCTACATCATCTTTTGATTAAACCAATCTTTATTATCTGGATTTGCTTCCCCTCTAACCAATAACTCTTATCAAACTTGTAGGAAGATGCTGTGAGATATCATTGAAAACCATTGAGATTTTTTTATCAATGACAACTTCTTTGAAGCTTTATCTTTCATTGAACACCTGTCAAATTTAGTTGAGCGGCTCGAGCATAATTCATCTGTTATCTTCCATTACATCTTCTAAAATCTCAAGTTATTCAAAAGTCATAAATTTCATAGAATTTTATCAATTTGGTTATTTCTAGCAATTTTTTGTTATTTCAGAATTAGATAAACATACTTCTATTTTTTACTTCCTCCGTCCCATAATAAGTGTCTACAGTCAATGGTCACAAAGTTTAAGAAAATATATTGTCTGGTAGTGAATGTGACTTTTTTACCCTTACTTTTTGCACAGACTCCCATGTATCAATTTTGAGAAAAAAGTATATCAAGGGTAAAATAGTAATGTTAATATATTACTTTTGGAAGTGGACAATTATTTTGGTGCAAACTAAAATGGAAAGATGGACACTTATGTTGGGACGGAGGAAGTATACTATATTAACAATATTTTTATTATTTCTATTTACATCTGATGTGTTTAAATATTTTTTAATTAAAATGTTATTTTATTTATTATAGTTAAATCATCAATCTTCCTCCTAATTTATTTCTAGATATTTTATAATTTGTACTCTGTATTGGTTTATTTGGACAAAACTTAGTTGTAGATAACCGTTTTTAAAATTCTTTTAAAAAAAGCAAATAATCATATTTATAATATAACAAAAAGTTATTTAAGCGCAAATGAAAATATAAATTACTTGATTTTAAATATTTTTTATATTAAAATCCATTATGACTCGAGCCCATTATAACTCGAGCCCGTTGTATCCCGAACCCATTTTGACCCGGTTGATTTAACCAATCCGCCTGTTTATCTTGCCACCTCTATATCCCGTCAATATTTGATTAAGAAGGTCATTTCATTTGTACATTAATGATAATCTTTTTATGTTGTTCAAACAATTTTCATTTTAAAGATTTACTATATGTTAAAAGAAAAAACAAATATGAAAGGAAAAGACCTGAACATTGTCATTGAAAAAATGTTATTACAAACAAAGCGATGAGTGTGGTGAAACTTGTTTGTTGTTGAGTTAATGATTCATATTCATATGTTTTTGTACTTAAACATCAAAAGTTTAACTAAACTTACAAATATGTGTCAATGTTATAGTCTTAATAAATGTTATCTAGAAGTTAAGAAATGAGCAAAGAACTTTTAAGTTATTTATATTTTCTAATAAAGCATTTTTATATTTTGATTTATTCTTTTTTTAATACCTAAATTACTCTTTTACCTCTTTGTCTTATAAACACGTGTAACAACTATCCTATAAAATATCTAACAAACATTTAAACATTTTATATCTTCATTTAAATATTAATTTTATTATTATTATTATTATATAATTTCAAAAATAGACACAATAATTTATGTTTTTATCAAATTTCAAAATTACTTTGTTTATAAATTTAGTATGCTTCTACTAAAATATTATCTATAAGATAATGGAAAAATAATTATATTATTATTTAATGCTGACATGTTATTAATAAATATAAGTTATATGAAAGTAAAATATATAATTTGATGGTTTTTGCTGCTCGAATAAAATGTTAGATGCTGACTTATATACGCAGGTTTTCAGTAGATGTGACAACATCATCAACATCAATATCATCAAATATCAATAATTCTAGTTCTAAGTAATAAATAATAAAAAGTGTAACAACAAGTCAATTACAATAAAATGTTCCCCAATTTCATGAATCAACAAATAAAATACCTCCGCCCGCCACTTCGATCCATCACTTTCTTCCTCAATCTTTTCACCCTCAAATCCCTAATTCTACGTGCCTGCACTCTCCGTATTTTAATTCCCACCAATTTCAAACAATTTATTACAATTCAAATTCAACAGATGCATGCGCATTAATTCTTTAAGCTCTACATTTTGCAATTCAATTCGAATTCTATGGAATCGATCTGGAATCAAGATGTCGTACCGACTTCATGGCGTTTTATTTTCGCTGTTTACTTCGCGTTTGCTTCTTTTATTGCCAGATTTTTGCTCGATAGATACATTTATCAAGTAAGATTCACTTACCTGTTTACTCAATTTAGGTTTTCGTTACTGTTTCCTTCAATTAATTTCTACTCTCAAGTAATGTATCTACTTTAGGTTTTCTGATTTCTATCATTTTGTATCTATATGTATGTATATGGAGTATTACATTACAATATCTTATTATTGTAATTCACTTGAATGCACTGGTTACTCCATATTAAATTTGAGTGCTATTACGTGTATGATGAAATGTTGATGTATGGTGCTGTTATTTAGTTCAAGCAATTTATGTATTTTAGGTTTTATGATTCATATTATTATGTATGTTTATGTATCTATTACAATTTCCTATTACTGTACTTCACTTCACTTGTACACCTTAAGATGAGTGATTGATTATACAGCTCTGTTTGTTAAAAATTTGTCGTGTATGCACTTGTTAGTTCCTATTAACTGTTAGTATATGTATGTGTATGCAATATTGATGTGTGGTTCTGTTATTAAGATGATAATGTGTAGAAATATGATATGTTCATTTGGATTTTGTGACGATTGAACATAGGCTACTGGATATTTGATTTATAGTTTGTTATGTCACTATTGAGTTATAAGATTATTGTCTCAGAGATTGTCGATATGGTTGATGAAAAAGGGGGACACCCCTTTGAAGATGAATAAAGCTACAAGAGCAAAAATTTCTAAACTTACAGAATCTATGTGGAAGTTTACGTATTATACGACTCTTGAGTTTTGTGTTCTGGCGATTACTTATCGCGAGCCTTGGTTTAGAGACATAACAGCATATTTTAGGGACTGGGAAAATCAAAAGATAAAGTGAGTGAATATATGTTTGCATATATTAGAGATTTTATTAGTATTGTCTTTCAATGCATGTAATTTATATTTTCTAACTTTCAGGTTTTCTTTAGAGCTTGTGTATATGTGCCAATGTGGGTTCTACATCTATAGCATTGCTGCCCTCCTTTTATGGGAAACTCGACGGAAGGATTTCTCTGTGATGATGTCTCATCACATAATCACTGTGTTCTTGATTGGCTACTCCTACATCACAAGGTATCTCTTGATTCTGCACTTGTTGTGTTAATAAATCAAGCATCTACTTGCTGTTTTTCGAATGTATTTTACTCCTTGTTGCTCAGTTACATATGCCTCAGACTTCTGTACGCATGATCTTCCATAACATTTTGTGATTATATCAAACCTTTACTCCTCAAGTCACCTTTCTAGCAACAATCTTTATGTCGTCCACTTTTTCTTTTCTTTTTATTTAAAATTTTGTTATAGCAAAATCGTTTTATCTATTTTGAGATATATTAGGATAAGGGTAAATATTCTGGTAAGGACAAATTGCTTGTGGTGGTTCATCCATTGCGAGTGATGGACAATTGCCCAATTCTTTTATAATGAGGAATGGAATGTCAAGACAAATGTTGTAGACATCAGCCTTGTTTCACGTATCGCTTGCAATAACTAATCCTTACAGTACATTCAGTTATAACCATATCTAAAGAATTGAGGAACCATGCACCCATCCTGCAGTTAATCTGATTTATGGGCCAATCAAGAAAACAGAGTAAACAAGTGTTAATACAAATGAAATTTCTATCTATTAGTTGTTATCACAAAATTCAACGTTCAATGAAAAGTTATCATTATATAAACACTAGTAAAAAGAAGTCTACGCTCTGCAAACTACATTGGAGCTCTTAAACGTAGGTTATTTAGAGTTTATATATGAAGTTCTGAGGAAGAAAAACAGACTGTAGAAACTTGCTGATAGAGTTCTATTCCATAAATACTATCATATTCTTGAATGGAAGTCATATTCTTGTAGTGCAGACCTGTAAGGTATAATTCATACCCTTGAGACCTTCCTTGAAACAGACAACTGTGTTGCCATTATGTCTATAAAGAAATCCGCGCAAAAAGAGAACACTACTGGAGTCCAACGTACCCAATTGGTGGTCTTAAATCTAAACAAAGAAAAATATACGAGGCATTATTATATAGTTTCTTATAATTGTTGTTTGCATATGGTAGTCCAAAGTGACTGTTTTATACTCTTTAAAGATATTTCATAAGAATGAAAGAGGACATACTAGTATTTAGCAAACCATCACCAAGGTGACCTAGTGGTTGACGTCCTGATATCCTCACAAGAGGTCTTAGGTTCAAATCTCACTAGCTGCACATCTTGGGGTGGTCAGGGAAAGGGTTGGAAACGGTCACGGGGATACCCCGGTTAGGCCGTGTACTGGGTAACAATCTTTGTTGGGAGGAACAAGTCACGCCCAGGAGGACTTTGCAGTCTTTGCAATCCCTAAGGTCTCCTTTGCGAACCAGGAGGTAGTCAATCTGTGTGTCATGACCCTGGTTATGGAAAGTAGCTAAATGAGCATCCCTCTTATTGAAGAAAGAGTTCGGGACCACTAAGTCGTGCGCAGTAGCAAACTCTAGTAGTGTACATCCTTCTTCATTTCTCACTCTATACCTGAAGCCGCCATGAACTTCCAAGTATCCCTCCGCTTCTGCTCCAATATGTCCATTTAGGTCGCCTACTATGATCAGTCTTTGATCGACTCCCACAAATTCATCCCGGGATTCCAGAAGCTCTTATTTTCCTCCTCACCTAGACCCGCTTGAGGTGCGTATGCGCCGACGACGGTGAAAGTCTCCTCAAGCATCGACCTTACCGAAATAAGTCTATCACTATACCTATCCACATGTACTACCTTGTCTTTGAGATGCGACGCTATAATGACTACTACGCCGTTTCGTGTTGTCCTTGCTCCATTTGGTTTATAACCGTTTATCCCTATAGTATCGTTGCTCTTCTATTTGGTCTCTTGGAAACACGTGACATCTACCTTTCGATTAAACAAGGAATCAACTAGTTCCATAGACTTTCTAGTCAAAGTTCCTACGTTTCAACTACCCACTCGAATCCTAATGGAATTCACTAATCTCTCTAATCGCCTCAACCCTCTAGCCCCACCCGCCCCTAAGCTAGAATGACAAAGGCTACAATAAGGAAGTGTGAAAACAAGCAACAATATAGTAGTTAGGAAGATTTAGAAGGATAGTAAAAAGTAATCAAGGATTAATTAAGTAAGAAATACAGATAGTAGAATTTGTATGACTTTAGGGGCTGATGAAGTTGGTATATATATAATAAAATATCTAATAAAGTATGTATATTATAAAATGCTAGTATATATATTTAGTACTGTATATTAATATTCTTATTTATATAGATATAGATATATATGTAATATTATATATAAGTATTTATATGATATGAGTGTTCACCGATCATAAGTAAACACAAACTAGATAGTATACTCTAATAATGATGATGTAATAAGGAGTGACAATATAATCAGTTTATATTAGATTAATAGAAAATTTAGAAAATTAATAATCTTTCATTTTTTTATATATAGACTTTTTAGAATTTATGGTAAGGAAATAAGTTGAATTTTAGGGAGTAAATATAACTAGTGGAACTTAAATGCGTATGGAAAAGAAATAAGAAACGATACTCTGCCAGAAAATAAGAATTTTCCGGTCAACGGGCGGAAAGATCAAACAGGTAGCTGGAATTCAATTTCCCAATTTCCGGCAGGTTTGCCCTGGGTGTGCGTAATAGGAACATTAAAGTGTCTAGTGATAGGACATAATTGAGAATTCCAAATTCCAGCTGTGATGAATGATACAAATCTAAAATGACTCTTTATCCTATCTTTAATTGTAGTTCATCTTGCACACAACACCAAATTTACCAGAATGTTATCTCAATTAGGACTTCGTTTCAGGATAAATGACAATTATAATTCTCATTGTATACTTTGGTCATCTCTTTTTTATTAGATTGTTGGGCAAATGTATTCAGATTTTTTAACTGCATTAGTTTGATTTTGGTAGGTTGTTTCGACTTGGATCTGTAGTTCTTGCAGTACATGATGCAAGTGATGTATTTCTTGAAGGAGCTAAGATGTTCAAATACTTGGGTAAGGAACTCGGTGCAAGTGTGTTGTTTGGAATGTTTGCTGTATCATGGCTTATACTCAGACTCATAATCTTTCCATTTTGGTGCATAAGAGCCACAAGGTTATCTTTTCCCCCAACTTATCTGTTTCTTTTTCCAATGCATCTACCTTTCCTTCTATAATAAAAATGTCGGTTGGTTGGCAGCATCCATTTTCTTGATAATCTGAGGCCGTCAGAACCATACCATATGAGCTTATACTACATATTTAATACCATGTTGTTGAATCTGCTCGTCTTCCATATATACTGGTGGATCCTCATCTTTAACATGATAATGAGACAGCTCAAAAATAGAGGAGAACTTGGAGAAGATATCCGATCAGGTAATATTATACTTCTTAACACCATTATACTTGGCTTTTTGTTTCATAGAAATCAATTTTTATTGCGAGTTTATTTCTTTTCAAAAGCACTGCAATTTGCAAGAATACACAAATATGAAGTTTCCGTATTGCATCGTTTGCAAACTGTTTGGCAAATCACCTGTTCATACTATGGTATATTCTATACATTCACAAGAATAATAGGTGCAGAAAATCAAACCCTCTTGCATACCATCTGATTTCTTTGTGCGAACAATTAAACCTGATACTACCCTGCACTTGTAATCTTATTGATTTCATCAAATTAATATAAATGATTGCTTAGATAATTAACATTATTCGTGAAAAAAATGCCTTCTGTTTTACTTTGTTGGTTAAAATGATTAAAGTTCTTCTAAATCGATATACTTATATGGTTGTGTTGGAATAAACATCTGATTAATAACAGTTTTTGTTTGACTACGTAATTGAAATAAAATGATGAACGTGATATCAAGTTGATGTGATGTAAGCTAGTTTAATAGATGGAAAAGTAGTTGAATGATTGAATATGTTTAGGAACTATGCTGCTTGAAATAGAACAATTCATTGTAGCTGTCTTTTTGGTTGATCGATTAACTAATTAGCTGCACAAATGAATTGAAATACAGATTCTGAAGACGACGATTAGTTTGAGAGATTTTGATCAAGAATGGTTACAGTTTTATACAGTCCTGCAGCTATGATATATGTACTTGTGATCTTTGAAAATAGGGTTGGAGTTTAATTCATATATGGTTCCTAGTGGAGATGACTTCTTTTATTCTTTAAACTCTTCTGCTAATAGAAAAGGGCTATCAACTAGTTTTTTGACACTTGTTTCGTCATCGTCGTTCTTTTATCTCAATTCAAATAACCATTCGCCGGTTACCCTTTTGGAGTCTATTGTCCTGCTATTTACTCCATACGACGGGGATTATGAACTTGCAGTGAGACTCCCATGACTGCTTTTAAATTAAGGTAAGAATTTCAACATTTTTATAAATATTAAATAATAAGAATTAGTATATAAGATGATAACAATTATTTCAATGAAAGTAACATTGTTTTCTTGTAGTATATCACTATAACCGATTAGCAGAGTTGCCAATTTCAATCTATATTGATAACGTGCAAACTGTAATCTATATTGTTGATTATTAAGTAATTACCATATATACGATTAGTCGGAGGTCTGGTTGCCGTTTTAGAGGCTTGACTGCCGTTTAGAACTGTTCATTAGGGACATTTTGGTAATTTCCGGACCCGGACCTGTGCGTGTCTTCCTCTGCCTTGGGCCCATTCTTTTCCCGAACCAGAGTCAGATGATACGCCGATAATGTTGACCAAATAAGTTCCATTGTCACCGCCACAATCACTTGCCACTGACTCCTACCAATATCAGTATAATTTTGCGAGATATCAAAATCGATAATCGATAGCCGAAGATCAACGATCATCTAAATACGGAACTACAAGAAATCTTGAGAAAGGATGGAGAAGGTGTAATAACAGAGTAGGCACTAGGCAGGCCCATGGTGTTACAAACCAGTGGGTGGTTTTGGTTTTTCTTTTTTTATTGTAACTTCCCTAAGTTTCCTTTAATTTTCATTTATATTTATATTTATTTATATTTATATATACTCCGTAATTGATAAAAAAGAGAAGAAGAAGATGTTATACTCTTAACAAAACTTAAATACTTAAACATTATCCCATATATTAGACTAATAATATTTTGTTGTTTTCATCAAAGCTTTAATAACTTTATTCAGCTTATACAAGATTTAAGAGTTAATTGGTTGGTAAACTGAATGAGTTTTAAGTGAACAGCAACAACAATCAAAAAAAGAAAAAAAAAAAAGTAACAAAAAATAAACGTAGAAACGTATTTAGACCCAACCATTTTAATCAAGAACCTAATGTGTTAGTGTATTACTATAGATTTTAACAATGACCCTTGAATCAATAAATACATATAAATAGTCATACTAAGGGGGTGTTTGTAATTTCATATTTAAGTATTTATCTATTTATTATTTGCTTTTTATAGCATACTAAGTCAATTCAAACACTCTAAGAAAATTTGCGTATCTACTTATTTAGAAAATTAAAAAACACTTAAAAATAAGTAAGTTGGTTCATATTTATTTTTAAAGTACATAGACTTTAGAAATAGACGATTTCAAATACTTTTGATATAATTAATTTGACTCGCATTTTTATTTTTTTAAGCAAAACTAATATCTTTAATTCAGATTAGGTTATTTCAGACATTGTTAATGCGTAGCGAAGCGCGCACCATATACCCCTTGTTTGGTACATACTTTATATTTGATTATCAATTAATTTGGTATATTGTTTATTTTCCCATTTGTGTATAAGCATGTTATGTTTTAATGTTACTGAAAAATATTTATATTTAGTTTAAGAGTAGGATGGAATCGATAAGTCAAAGCCGTGGACATACCGTAGAGAGTCTATGAGGTTGGCCCAAGTTTCTTTGACCTTCTAAAGAACTTCTATATATAGTTGGCTCGTCCACATTTTCCTCCTTTGACCTTCTGCAGTCAATATTTATGTATTTAAATAAATTAATTGAATAAACCTGTGTGTATATACGTACACACGTGTGTCTTCGCACGCACGCACGTCACTACAAATAAAACTTTAACAATCTCTATCTGTTTATTATCTACCTGATTTTTTCCACAAATAAAACTTTAAAGGAAATTGTTCGTTTTTATCCCTGTGATAGTCGCGTTTTGACACTTCTATCCTTTTTCGAGTTCGCTCAATCTTTTTGTCCTACATGTTGTAATTTTCACTAGATTTGTCCAATTTACTAACTTTCGTTAAATTTTTCGTTAACTTTTTATAAAATGACCAAAATACCCTTCCTTTCATCTCTTCTTTACCTCTTCCCTTTGGTTTTAAACTCTAACTCTAATTTCAACCACCTGCTATCCTAAACACAAATCAAAATCAAAACACAAACCCAAATCAAAAGAAAAACGCAAATCAAAACCAATAAATTATTTTACTTTAGTATGAATCTTTGGTATGAAAACCCAATAACCCGTAATCAAAACCACTAACTCAAACATACTAAAACTTCATATCTATCATGAACTCAAACCATATACCTGAACTCACCTGTAATCAAACCTATATCCAAATCAAAACCTAATAACTTGGAATCAAAACCACAGAGCAAATCGAGCAAATTCCGGCCAAACAAACCCGGCGACCCTTCGATTGACACCGCCACCGTGAAAATCAAGCCATATTTAAAGATCGAGATCTGAAAATTGAAATGTGTACTATAAATACCCTAAATATGACAGAAAAGCACCCTAGATCTGAAAATTGAGCCATCTTAAAAAATCCCCAAAAGCTAGGTTTTCAAATATATGAACAAACCCTAAAAGAAACAAGAAGATGAAATGGCATTTGCGGTGGGTAGCGGCGGATTTGCAGGTCACGGTAGCGGCAGTTACAGGGGCGGTCGGAGGTAGAAGCAGGTCTGATCGTTCCTAATACTGTTATAATCGAAGAGTTTGAGAGTTTTGAATATATAGATCATTAGAAAAGGTCTGTAATTTAGTGTGTGGAAATATGAAAGTTTATTTATACAAATTTGTGATAGGTTTCCTTCTACTGCTGCTACTGTTAGTTTTAAGATAAATGGAGAATGCTCGCACGGGAATCAAGAGTGATTTTGGCTAATAAGATAAATGGAGTTTTAAAATGGAAAATCAAACACCACCAGATCTGTTATTAAAATTGAGTGTTGTATATATATGTTGATTTATAAGTGTAATCTGGGTTTGATATTGAAATTAGGGTTAAGGTTTGGAAGTAAAGGAAAGAGGTAAAGAAGAAGAGATGAAAAGAAGGTTATTTTGGTCATTTTACAAAAAGTTAACGAAAAACTTAACGAAAGTTAGAAAATTGGACTAATCTGGTGAAAATTACAACATGTAGGACAAAAAGATTGAGCGAACTCGAAAAAGGATAGAAGTGTCAAAACGCGACTACCATAGGGACAAAAACGGACAATTTCCCAAACTTTAATCTAGATGAAGAATATTCCTTTATTTTGCCATTACTGCTTTCTTAATATAGCTATTAAACATACCGTTAATAATGTCTCAATCCCTTCACGTTTATTCAATTTTCATTTTACCGTTATTTTTTATCTGTTTTTAATACATAACTATTACTATTAAATTGTCTATTAAATTTTAACTGGGCTAGCTTAGTTGTCCACCAAATATTTTTTCATGGGAAGGAGATGTTTAGCTAGGGAAGGTCTCAAGTTCGAGTCCCATCGGGACTTTTACCCCTTTTTAGGCGATAAAAAGGAAGAACGGGAGGGTCTCAGGGTTAGCATACTACCTAATGAATGTCACTGCTAGACCTGAACCACTAACATTTAACAAGTCATTTTAAAAAAAATAAATAAATAAAAAATTATTTATTAAGTTGGTGTTTTAAGTTTTAACACCTAAACTTTTATCCCAATGATCTTATTCTTAACCTTTCATTCATTTAGCGATTTAACCCTTAATTACTATGTTTTTTTTATATGTGATGCTCTCGCTTTTATATAAGTTTTACACCATATTCATTATTAATAGTACCATATAACAAAATTATACCATGTTTTAAATCATTCTTGTCTTACAAGTAGAAGTGATTTGAATTTTTCAAGAATTAACGTGTACAATAAAAACATATATATAGAAGGAACCCTCTCCTCACATGACGTATGTTAAGAATTATTTAATAAAGCGAAATTTTAATAAATAATAAAAATTATAACTATAATTAATTCACATGCATAAAATGGAAATTTAAAAGTTTGTTAAATAAATTTTATGTTATACTTGAAGTATTAACGTATTTAATGAAGCATAATATATATTTTTAGAATATAAGTTAGCCAAACCTTAATTAAAACGTCGTATTATATACATTGACGAATACTCTCAAATACACATTACCTTTTTAGAATTGAGTTCAAATGAGAATGAAAATTTTGGTGAGAATGAATGAATGAATCCTGGCCATCCATTTTGCAAAACCCAATTTTCCCCTAAAGTTAAATATCTCACAAACGGCTAATCAAAAAATTATAAAAATTGCACTATAGAAATCAGCGTTCTTTTCTCTACGATTAGACATCCCTCATGACATAATTTCGGTAAAACTTTTTTTTTTTTTGTTGAAAACCAGTAACACATGTGTTAGTGGTTGGTAACACATGTGTTAGTTGCGGTAACACATGTGTTAGTGGCATGTGTTATCAACCACTAACACATGTGTTACCAGTTTTCGAAACCCACCAAAAAATGAAGAAAAAAAAAATTCATCGAAAGTATACCTTGTGAGATGTCTAATCGAAGAGAAAAAAATGATGATTTATGGTACAATTTTTATAATTTTTTGACTAACCGTTTGTGAGATATTCAATTTTTAAAAATGTTGAGGGTATTATTATATTGATGAAATAAATTGTTGAGATTGACTCTTCCATTTTCACAAAAAAATCTCATTTGTATTTGAACTTAATTCTACTTTTTAAAATTTTTTGAATCCCACACCTTTGGAAAACAATAGTAATTTGTTAGATACAAAATCGATGTGTGTAGGATACTAGCATTGACTGAATGTAGATACATAAGTGTCGATTTATAGATAATATCGAGTGTACATATTTGAAAGTTTAACAATAAACAATTTTGCATTTCTTAAAAACCTAAAATAAAATAAAAAATAATACAACATAAATGAAAAGTCAAACCCGTGGACATACCGTAGAGTCGCCCGTTCACTTCTCTAATAAGTAATAACTCTTGACCTTCTACCTAGACCTTGACCTTGACCTTTCATAATAAAATATCCGTATTCATTTTATATATTATAAGAATGAAAATTACATCATCATAATCGCATTGTTGACACTAATGTCTAAAGGTCCCTATCGAATAAATTGGTATGATCTTTACCCAAAATTTGGAAGTGGAATGTGTAAAAGATTTTATAGTTTTTATTTCTTTATTTACCGAAAATATTTTATACACAACTGTATAAACTTATTTTTACACAACAAATAATTACATTTAGACAAATTTACCCTCATCTCTTTTTGTCTTTTCTAATAAAGTATGGATTAATTAATTAATAAAAGTTTTAGTTATAAAATGAAAACTAGGAGTTTCCTTAAAATTTAAAAACTGTATTTTCAAAGGAAAAACTAAGAAAACGTTTTAGGTTTTCATATGTTACATATTTCTTTTATCTGCAACATATGCCACAAACAAAACTATAGTTGTTTATTCTAGTTGTCGGCCTCGCCCATAATGCAAGCATTATGTGTGTTAATATGTTTTAGTTTAACAAATAAAGGATCCTTTTTCACTGGAAAATGTCTTTTAAATAACTTAAAACTACTTTTGAAGCTTCTTTTCAAGCTGAATTAAATAAATGCTTTACATGTGATGATGTGAACTTGTCTATCTTTTGGATAATGATATACTTTATTTACCATTCCATATGAAGACAAATTTTACATATGATTGTTTTTCCAACAATACTATTAGTAAGTTGACATCATGCAGGAGCGATTACAAAAATCGAAAAATTAAATTACAATCGAAATAATCGAACTAAAAATATCAAATGAAAGTTAAAATCGAGATTTAATTTTTATAAAACAATAAAAAAGAATCTCTGTTCGATTCGAGTTTTACCTAAATAGCGAATATATATTTGATTACTAATTAATTATATACATTTTAATTGTACATACAAAATCTACTATTTCAACTATAAAATTATATATCTAACTTGCTTTTTAAAGTAGAATTTTGAATTATTACTACATTATATACTTGATTAAATGAGTTGTTAAATCTCTAAAAATATTAATAGACGTATAATTTAAATGACATGGTTAAGCTTATTTTAGCGTTCCTGTATCTTTATAAATACTTCGTAATACATTTTTGTTCAATATTGTAGTCCAAATATTTTAGCTCGTAGCGTAAAATTCGGTAATAAACCAAAATAACCGATAAGAAACTGAACCGAAACTAAAAAACTGAAATACCGAATTATATAAAAATCGAAACTGAATAATTATAATTATTAAAAAACTGAAGTATTCGATTTGATTCGATTTTTGTCAAAAATCAAATCGAAATGAATCAAAACGTGAACACCCTAAGATCATGAATATAAGATGAAATATATCACAATCAAACACTAAATTCAGCAATACTTTAGAATCGTTGTTAAGCTTGCACAAAAAACTCAAACATATTTGGAGTCATTATCCTACATATTTTATTAAGTATATTTATTATATAAGGTTAGATATGTAATGTAAAATGTTTTAAACTTAAGCTAGAACTGATATATCATATGTTTCAACTATTTTGTTTTTTTAATTGTTTGTCACTATTATATTACCAAAGTAATAAAAGTATTAGAAAATTAATAAAAGCGTAATATTATGTTAAGATTATACTCCATATTTGTAAGTAATAATAAATGTTACATATCACATGGTGCTATTGTTTAATGCAAATAGAGTCTTAAATAAAAAATATGAAAAAGGTTGAAACAAAAATATTTGTTACAATATTAGAAATTTAAATTGTAAATTATATATATTATTTTTTTTTAAATCAAAAATCTCATTTTAAAGAGAATAAAAATATAATAATGTTGGTATTATATTTTTTATAAAAAATATACATATATTGATGTTAAAAATAAAAATATTTATTATTAACTTTATTATCATAAAAAATAATATATAATAATCTTGTCCTAAAAAATATATTTAAAAAATATGTTGGACTTGATTGGATCCGGATGGATTCAAGTCTCGTATTGTAACATGTATTACAATTTTCATTTAGATTAACATAAAATACTTTTCAATTTAAAATAGTTTTTCATTTAAAATTGTTAAGTATCGAGTAAGATAACATATGTGTCGTTTTATTATTTTAATATACAATAATCCCGTTTATTTGTATGCAATTAATAATTGTATCAAGAATAATTTATATTATATAAATTTCAAGCTTTTGATTAAAAAAACCACAATTTAAATACTTAAATCAATAAAATAAGAACATATGTTTTGTATATCATGTCATCCTTTTTTTAAAAAAGTGAATTGAAGTGTTCCTTAAAAGCTAAAAGACGGTGTTTAATGGTTTGTGATGCTGACACGCTCAACGTTTTCTTTTACTTTCTTTCCCAAAAAGTTTCCCGATAAAGCAAGAAACCGTGTGTGAACACAGCCCAGTTTTGCCAGCTCATCACTTCACTCACAAATAGTAGCGACTCAATTACCACGTGGTCCTATCCAATTAAGTAATTAACCCTTCGCGAGATACTTATTCAAAGTCGTGTACCATCAGTGTCTGAGCTGGTATCGACGTCAACACCCATTCATATAAATACTTTGACTTCCTTCATTCCAACCAAACTCAAAAAATATCCAAAATCATAAACAACAAAAATTCACTTTCTCTCTCTACCAAAACATGCAAAGTAGACTCAAACAACAAACAATAACAGCCGCCGCCAACCACCACCAACCGTCGACGATGCAACCGCCATCGTGCCGACGCCTCACTGGCGATGAAGAAGCTTCAGTAATGGTCAACGCTTTAAGAAATGTCATAATGGGAGGTACTTCACATATAATGTTAAATGATCAACGATCACAAGTATACGGACACAACAATATAAGTTTACCGTCCCCCATCTCAGAATTCGTTCCAGAATTTTTGGACGGGGGACATTCTGCTCCAACAGGAGGAGCGCCTGTTCCTGTTCTTGACACGTGTCGATTTTGTGGTATAAACGGGTGTCTCGGGTGTAATTATTTTCACGACGATATGGATTTAAACCGTGGCGGACGAAATGTTAATGCGGCGGGAGTTGGTGGGCCCATTAAGAAGAAGAAGAAAAACTACAGGGGAGTAAGGCAACGTCCGTGGGGGAAATGGGCAGCCGAGATTCGGGACCCCCGAAAAGCTGCACGTGTTTGGTTAGGTACATTTGAGACAGCAGAAGCGGCTGCTCGAGCTTATGATAGAGCTGCGATAGAATTTAGGGGACCGAGAGCGAAGCTGAATTTCGCGTTCACGGATTACACAAGTTCGTTGTTGTTTGAAAATGATGAGGTGGCGAAAGAAAAAGTAACGAGAAAGAAGACGGAAAATGGGAATAATAGACGAAAACTTGAAAAAAAGACAGTAACGGAGATGAAACCGAGTGTGGAGAATGATTTTTTGGAAACGATTGGGGAAGGAGATATACAAGAATGGATGATGATGTTAATGGATTTTAATGGCGATTCTTCTGATTCAACGTTTAGTGGAAATGTTCATAGTGTTTGATTGATTATAGAGAAAAATAGTTTGAAGATTAAGTTGGTTAAAGCTTAAAAACACAATGTTTGTAGTTTGTATCGGAATAATTTTAGTTTCCATGGTAGATGTAAGTAACAGAGCAGTTGGTATTTTCAATTTTGTTTGGAAACGGATAGAAATGTAATTTCTCCGGTTTTTATGAATGGAGATTGAATTTTAAATTTTATATTCTATACTTCATATATAATATGTAGTTATGTTGATACAATCGAATTCTGTTTTAGATTCCTATTCGACTCCAACCGGTGCAGAAAATTACGATCAAATAATTTAGTCACTAGCTAGCTACTCACTAGTTCCATTTAAGGAAAATAAGCACGTTTTTCACAAGCAAAAAATTAGTTAGAGTAACGTAAAGGTAAGCGTATAACTACAGCCATGTACGGTGTACAATGTACATTATTTAGGTTGAAAGTTTCCATCAGCAATAAAATTGATTTCTCAATTTGACTGTTTGATATGAGGGTACTTTGTGGTCAAAATTGGTACATGAGTCTAGCTAATATATCATGTGATATTGAAACATGTTTTCCCTATTAGTAAACATGGTACCAGTAGTCCATTATGAATACCCTGTTTGTTCCATTAGTAGGCTAATGGGGCAACAAATTTCAATTAGCCTTTTTCACTACTTGTGTTATTTCATTATCAACCGCTAAGAGATAAAAAAAATAGTTGATCGTAGAATAAAGATCTTAACATAATAAATAACTTGGCTTTAAGAAAAAGAAACGGGCATCATTTTCACGTGTGAATTGCATTCACACATGTGATTTATTATAATTTACTAGTTAAGTAATGTGTATGTTTCATAGGAGACAGCTGGTGAGAGGTCGGCTGTGCTTGAATCAAGAAACTAATACTAAACTAGGAAGTGGGTTCCTACTGCCTACATACCAAATAGGTTGTTTCGGGTAATGCGTGTTAAACCGACGCACAAAATACGTAATAGTGACTAATACAATGCGAGGTATTTTTAATAATGGAATTTTTATTTTTTTTTATTAAACACGTAGTTAAGATTTTAAGACCATCCATATTTACAGTTTTCGCTTGTCCTAGTGAAAATATTGGAAAGCCATGGAGATGAAGGATGAGAGGAACGATTAAATGCTAAAATGGCGTAGGTCCAGCAATTTGTAAGGGATGTTGCAAATATGGATTTGGCACTACTTAGAAACAGCAACAAAAATGGAAACAAATATATTAACAAAAGTTCTTTTTTCTTTTTTTTGATACCTGAAACCAACAATATGGTAACACCTTCTTGCGGGAAATGATGACCTTGGTAACTGAATTGTTTTCGGTATGTTGATTTAATCCGAGAAGATTATGATCGCTGAGTATGATTGAGAAGATGATTCATGTTCAACTTATTGTATTAGAACGTTCAAATAGCAATTTTATCGAGTTGCATTCAAGCATTGTTAAACTGTAATGATCTTCAATAAAAATTTTATTATAGCTTTAATGGCGGTCCATAAAGAAAAATATTATGCATTGACGTGAGTATATTAATAATTCACTATCATTTTTAAAAACGCTCTAGTCAAAAAGTACGTCTTCTAGCATAAAATTTATTTTTATAAATATTTATGATTGTCATATACTTTTCTACTTCGTATTATTTAATCATAGGAGACTAGGCATTATATTTAACAAAAATCATTATTAGGATATTAATTAATTAATTAATTAATAATATAATATATAAAATACACCTTTCTTTAATTTATTTTGCTTTCTCTATGGTCATAACTAACAAGTCAAACTCGAGGCTTTATCCCTATTCGGATCATTTCCCCCCAAATTTTTACCCGCTTCATTTCACTATCCGGATCCTTCACCGACGAAACCACCACCACCATCCACCTCCCTGCGCTCACTGTTCCGCCGTCTAAATCTACCAACTCACATACTCCCTTGCATGTTTTCGTTCACTTAATAACCTAATTGAAATGTATTCCATAAACCCTAATTCTATCTTCACCAAACCCCCAACCACCCCTTACCTACCACCTCCGTCCACCATCCTCCGTCCCCGAGCTACCTCAGACAACCTCACCTGGCCGTTCACTTTTTCCGCCGTCGCCGATTCTTCCTCATCTTCCGGTAATCTCAATAGTAACGATCTTGCCGGAGCTCCGACACCCGTAGAGAAACGACGTAACCGTAATTTAACTAACGATATTAATAACAATAGCAGTAATACTAAAATAAATGCAAAGGAGAGATGGTCACGTGACAGAGAGAGTTACTTAACTGATGATGATGATCCTTTGCCGTTACCGATGACGTATCCGGATACGTCACCGGTGTCTCCTGATGTTATCGATAAGCGGTTACGCTGTGATCCAATGATCGAGGTTCGTATTGTTCTCTTCTGGACTTGATTTAATGATATGATACATGATCAGGATAAGAAAACGTGTTCAAAGTCTGTTAGTAAGTAGTTGTATTAGCTACAGTTTGATTGCTGACAGTTATGGCATTTGAAGTTAGTGTCAAAATAAGTTATCTAGATTAAACTTTATGTCATATCATACCAAACTTTCAAGTTAATGAGACATGAGGATTGTCCTATTTCTAACTTGCAAGTATCAGTTTGAAATGTTATAGAGATGTGAGTGAATAGAAATTGTAATAATATTGGTTTGCTGACTAACTGTTTTACTTGTAGTTAAGAATATATCTTTTGATGAAGGTTTTGTAGCATTTTGAAAAATAGAAGGGAGTGTGAAAGTTATACTATGTAAAAGGCGTTGATTTGCATGGGTTTTGTTTGTCTTTCTAATAGGACTATAACTTCAGTTAGTTGTTATTTGACTAACAGTTGTTGTTGTAGAGAAGATAAGAAATTTGGGTGTGTGAAAGATTTAGTTGGTACTAATTTTGTGCAACTGTTATATAGGATTGTAAGGAAGTAGTTTATGAATGGACTGGAAAATGTCGAAGTTGTCAAGGATCAGGATATGTGAGTTATTACAACAAAAGGGGAAAGGAAGTTGCCTGCAAATGCATACCGTGCCAAGGGATAGGTATAATGTTTTTGCGGCTCTGTAGTTTATTTCTTGAGCTTTGTATCTCAATAAATGGTTGTGGTCTTGTGAACTTTGATATACGTTTCAAACTACAAGCAGTCGGTCTAGTGGTTTCTTACAGTATGTTTAGAGCAAAATTACTAAGATTTCTATAAAAAGTACTAATAATTCATCTTCTTATACTGAAATTTTTGAGAAATTGAAGAGGTTTCTACTACTTTAAGAAATCAATACATTTGGTTAAATATTCTTTTAATTGTTTAGGCTTTATATTTGTAATCATTTTCCATACATCTTTTGCCTGGCCATTTGAGCTTTGAGATCTTATTTGATTCTTTGTAAAGATGTACACGCCTCTTTTCATCTGTTAGTATTTGCATAATAGAATCATTGTATATGTCACACTTCGAATATCCATCTAACCATCTTATGTTTGATGGATTTAGCCAGATAGTATTATGGTTTGATTCAGATGTTTGAGTATGGATTCATCTTCAACTTTGTCCTTACAGGTTACGTCCAGAAGATTACAGCACGCAAGGATATTGATGTGATGGAGGATTTGGATAATGGAAAACCTCCTTGACTCGCATAACTTTAGATATTATTGTTCTATTTGGATTTCGATGAGCTACTGCTTTGTGGTTCATCTACGGCTTATTGTTGTAATTCTTGAGCTACCAGCTATTTTGTAATACTTGAACCCAGTCATAGAAGATACAGGGATAGAATCAGGGCTGTATTTGTTTTGAAATTATGCAAATAATAAAGAATAATTTTATAGGATTTTATATTTTGAATCTTGCATGTTATATTACATTAGAGTCTCAGGCAGAGATGCAACTGCGCAAGTGTTCCAGATGTTCAGAAAGATTGATCGTGCTTGAAAATGCAAATACAGAAAGGTTGGCTTAAGATCATTGTACAAATATAATGCATCTCAATTGACAAACAATAGTATATTACCTTACAATTCGCAGTTAAACAGTAACCAAAAGTGCAAGCGAATTCAAACCCATGTTGTCAATATACAAATGTGAGGCACATGATTTTGCTTGAAGAACCTACTCGAACTTATATTTGATGCAGATCACTTGAATTGTACAAATTTGCATACTAATATCATATTCTCCATCATTAACTGAGATTAGACACATGATATACCTTGTAGTCACAAGTCATCTTATAAGAAAATACAGAATTAGGAAAATAAACCATTCACAATGATTAAACTAGGATTCAATATAACAAGGTATGCAATATATAAAAAAAACCGAAACATCATCGATATCCCTACTTCAGCTACATGAATGCTTGGAGCATTCTTGTAAGATCACCAATACTATCATAAACAAAGCCACAAACAATGCTTTGAGTAAGAACCTGGTGGATAATAACCGCACAATTTTAATAAACTAGGAGCAGCTTCACCAGTAATCCCCACAAGAACATTTTCCTTCTTTGAAATGATGAAACCTCTTGTTATCTCTAACAATCAGTTCCCGGCCCACAATCCTAGACATAATCTTTATCGCATTATGACAGTCCCCACAAACACGAAGATTCTTAATGATCCTTAGCGGTGTCCTTGCTGGAGTAGATATCAGTCCATACGCAATCGCCAAACGTTCACTATGATAAAGCAGCGCCTGCTCTTTAGCTTCTTGGTCAATGTCATGAAGAACATATCTAGTATCTGGGACATAACTTTGTTCCTTATTAGCAGCCCTAAATTTTTCTTCATCTTTGTAAAGTGTCGGGCTCCTAAACTCACTAACCCTATTCTTACCCTCAAGCATACTAATAGCAGAGAATTTCTTAGGAAGTGGTGTCGGGATTTTCTTAGGATTGACTTTTGATGGATCAAGACTGATCAGTATCTCCTCAGCTCGATCCTCTAAATCAACGTCTCCATGAATTTGAGCATAGTTCATTAACGCTTCCCATATTTCAGACGTGGGTTCAAACGGAAGTTTCTCAACATACTCCAAAGCTTGAGCAAGATGTCCAGGTTTCCCAAAAACACCTAATATCCCCAAATAGTGTTCAATTTTTGGACTAATTTTGTACTCTTTCTGCATCGCTTCAAAATGTATAAAACCTTCTTCTATAGCATCAGCAGCGGCACACGATTCTAAAACAGCAAGAAACGTTTCTTCGTTTGGCTCCAAGCCGGCATTTCTCATATCCTCAAACATCATCAATCCATCATCACCAAACCCATTAGCTGCATACCCATTAATAATCAAATGCCAACTATCCATATTTCTGTCAGACATATGATCGAACACCCTACGAGCATCCACCATACTTCCACATTTACAATACATATCGATCACTTTTTGAACCAACTGTATATCACCTCGGTAACTCGATCTCAAAAAGTAATCATGCACTTTCTTAGCTTCTTCAAGTTTCTTCAATTTCCCACATAGCGCAAATAAAACCCCAAAACAATCAGCATCAGCAAGCTCACCTTGCCCCATCAATTCAATAGCGTCCTTAAGCTTTCCCTCTTCACATACACTCAATAAATCAACTTTTTTTACAGGAGCATGATTAGAGTTTTGTGGCGAGTAATTAAACGGCTGCTGCTGCTGTTGATGTTGATGTTGAAAATTTTGTCTTTGAGCTGGAGCAGTTGGAGCTTGTGGAGGATAATTTTGACGCAGATTAGGGTTTTGCTGATAATTATAATTTTGTTGTCCAGCATTTTGGGGGTAGTTTTGATGCTGATTAGGGTTTTGCTGATAATGATAATTCTGTTGGGCAGCATTTTGAGGGTAATTAAAACGCTGATCAGGGTTTTGTGGCGGTGGATGATTTTGGTATCCGTGATTGAACTGTTGGTTATATTGATTATTAGGGTTTGATTGATGATGATGATTTGGGGGTGAATTGAAAGTGTTTGGGGCAGTTGATGTAGTTAGGGTTTTGATAGAGTTACGACCATGAATGGAATCAGGACAACGTAAAGATGTGAACTTGAGTGAGGAAGTGAGACTTGTTCTGCGAATCGCCATTAGAGACGTCATTGTTGTTGTTGTTATTGGGGGGGTTTTGAGTTTATTTGTTAAACCCTAATGTGAGTTTGTGAGAGTATGTGAAACGAGGAGTGAAGAGATGAATACAAGTCGTAGTTGGGCTCATGGGTCATAAATGGGTCGGGTATATAGCTGTAACATTTTGATTTTTTATATTATTATTTTAATATCTTTTTTACATATGTTTTAGCTAACTGCATTATATACCGATTCATGTAATAAACTCTTTTCAATCATCGTATAATTAATTATTTTTAGCTTATTTGAGGTAAATAAACTTTTTTGTAAAGCCAAGTTAGAGAAGCTGATTCAAACTTACAAAGGATTCTACATCTCTATAATAAGCTTGCAGCCAGCAAGCATAAACTCATTTACATAAACTTGTTTACATACTTAAACTAATCCACCACCGTCTTTTGGTAATAATTAGTATAGTATTATCAAGTTACCATTGTGTCTTTCAACTTGAGTACTTAAAATTTTTTTGAACAATTGAAAGTAATAACCTAAACACACGTTCTCAATTGCAGGACTGATTTCCATGGTTTCTATGTAACGGTCTTTGTTTCATACTGTAATAATGCATGTAGCATTGCAGTTGATATACTTGGTTCATGACTTACAATGATGAGTTAGAGCAGCATTCATGCAGGAATGAAGCCAACATGTATTCAGCAAAATCCACTTAAAACAATCAACTAAGAGTTGTCAACAGATACCAATGGAACATAACTAGTTATGTACAACAAATAATATGATGAACTTTATACAAATTAAGGCTTCAAAAAATTCATGTTATGAATACATATATAGCTACAAAAACCACCCATTAGACTTACAACTTTACAGAGTTGGGCCTGAACAACAATCACAAACAAACAGTTCTGCCACATATCAAACTTTACCATTTTCTCACTTTTAAATGAATAATAACTTGCACCAACTAGTAATATTATGTACACATCAAAGCTAATAATGGTTCTTGCACCGACACACCATCACTGGGACAATCTCCACTGCGCGCTTGAGGAATTCACACAAGAGCTTTTGCAGTGAGTCATGACATCCCACTTCCCTCCCACTATTGTCACTCCTTGGGGTGCTCCATCTCTTGCTATAAAATCACATTTGTTTCTTGTTAAAGAAATCAGTTAGTTTCCACACTTCTAGAGACCTTTTTCTGTGAATTAACGAGGCTGTGACTGAGTTGTGCCTAGGTATTTATCCATCGAATCTTTCTTGTGTTCAGGATCAAGGCTGCACAATTCACCCACCAAGTTAATGTATAGTTCTAATCAATACTTTTCATTAATATGGAAAAGATTATTGATCTACTGTTGAATGGGTTAATACGGGTGGTGTTTTATCTTAAACGAGTCAAATAAAAAAACTTTATGTAACAGATAAATGGGTCAAACAGATTATTGTTGACTATAGTCTAATGCATACAACCTTCTATATAAAAAATTTCAAGAATTAGAGTGGTTGTAATGGTATTACTTTAAATTCATCTTCAAAGCAAAATTAATATAAAAACAGGAAAAAAGTGTCTGAGCGTCAACCCAACCAGAACCTGTTCAACCATAATCAAAATTGACCCATTACGTAACTTGCTCAACCCACTCATGTTGCCACATGTATTAATATTATATGAGAGAGGGATGTGGATATAAAGAAAGATGGACACCAACCTATTTCTGACACCAAGAAGAGCCGAGTGTACTGCATGTGCAGCAGCAGAAGCGGGAGCAATTGCGGCTCCAGGAGCCGCCTGAACAGCAGTAGAAAAAGCCGAGCCAACACCAGCCCCACGCTGATACTTTTTCAGCGGAGTTTGGACTAAAGCAGAGGCCGATTTTCCAAAACCATCTGTGATCGTCTCAAAAGCCTATCGAGTAAATCACCACGTTAAGTTTTTATCTTATAGGATGATACACAAATACGGTAAGCAGGTAAAAAATGTGAAAACCTGTTGCATTCCTTGACGAGCATCTTTAGGTTGACTGGATCGTACGTTAGAAGATCCTCTGTTTTGTATCGGTGACGTTGGTGGACTCGTTGAAATTATGTCTTCAGCTTGGACGAGGATGGCATGGGCCCCGGCTGCTAAATGTGCTCCGAGTCCAATAGCCTCAAGTGAGACGCTTCTCAAGAATGCGATTGTACCTAGTAACAACATATATGGATATCATGAGCTTCAAGACGATTTACCAAAAAAAAAAAAAACAACTTGGATGCATTTGCAATTACCTCTTTGCATACCCTTAACTATTTTGCGATCTTTCTTATAGTTCTTCACAGGTAAAGTAATTAACTTTGCCGCACTAGAACCAACAGCAACTAGTGACCGAATGGGTGGAAGACCTTTCAATAGTTTATGATACTGATTCTGAGAAATATCTTCCAACCACTCGCCAATAATTGTGTCACATACACTGCTCCAACCATAAACACCAACAGCTAGAACATGTTTCAGTTTCAACTCCACCCCCTGCAACGCATACAGTAAAACAGTTATTGGTTTAGCTGATTACATTCATGCAACTTTAGCTATTGTTTATTTATATTATTAAGATATTTTGCGGTTGGATTAATATTACCTTCCACTGAAATAGATTAACAAGTTCCACAAATTTCCCATGGCCTAATGCAGCAAAGTCAACACGAGAAGGAATGTAGTCAATTCGAACAACAAAAGGTGATACACTAAACTTCTGAAAATAGGGAAGTAATGCCTCCGCTGTTATGCTATTGCTTCCTAGGGTAACAATATTCTTCTTTGGTGAATCTGATTCAACGATATCCTGATAATGATCATTAGATGAATTTTTCCCTCCAAAGAAGCTAATTAGGAATTCAAGTTGGCTTTGATGAAGATGCAAACGCATTGGCAGTACTGAAATTTGTAACCTGAAATATTCAACATTAGAAAGCATGCAAACAGAATACAATACGAATAGAATAAATAGAACTCAAAAAACATACCGGTATTCCTCAAGAGGAGTTGAAGGATGTGGTCTAACGGATTCTAAATCTAGCTTTAGTGCTCTAGAACGGGACTCTCTAGGACGATCTTTCGATTGATAACAACCAAGAACCTAATAAACAACGATAGCATTTAACACACACTTTCTTCAACGTAATAATAAAACCAGTTACAATCAAGATACTTTAACAGAATAATACCTGTATCCAGGGTGCACCCTTGCTGAGATCGTTGACAGAAAATTCCTGAACCGATACTGAAAGCTTAGAAACACGTATTTCACCATCAGGGAATACGTCACACTGAAGGCCAACTTTTGACAAAGCAAACTCCAAACAAACGGCTTTATTCCTTGTATATTGCCAGTCAGAACCAGCATAGAGTGTCCACCTTACATTAATATTTTTTAGAGCCACACGACCCTTAACTTTTGCATTCCCGATTTGTGTGGCGGAAGTCTTAGTTTCAACAAGTTGATTGGAACCGGTTTTTACCCCACTACCCAAAACATGGTCTTCAACAATCTTTAACATCGAATCTCCATACCATCCATTTCCAACATCGGCCGTCTTTAGAGTTTCTGATTTGGTCCTTCGCAATCGGTTGTTTAAAGACGGTTCGGAAAATGGGCGGAACTCAGATAAAAAGTAGCCATCTATGATCTCCGGCATGATAGCATGTGAACTCGACGGTTCATTATCTACCGACCCAAACACTGGCACATGTTCATGGTAAACATCCAAGTTAAATGCTCCTTCAGATATTTCATCCATCAAGTTGAGTGCACAAGTTTCCCCATTTGAATCTGAACTTGATGACGCTGAAAGGTAACTTGAGCTTCGGATTTTGTTACTTTCTTGTGCCAGCTGGATATTATCCCACCTAGTCTGCAAATGCACCATCGATTCCTCAACATCAGGGGCAAAAATCTGCTGGATTTGAGACGCGAGACGCGCGAGTCCGAACATAGAGTCTTGGCAAGTATCAAGCACGATTTGGGACTCTGAACATTCTAGTTCCCATTCATTTCCACTCTTGCAATTCATTCGTAAAACCACTTCAACATGCGTTTCTTCCGCAACTTTTACATACCCAATCTTTCGAAGATTTTGGTCACTGTAACATCCATCGAGATACTTGAGCCCCGATTTTTCACAAAGAAGAAGACCCAAATCATGAACTTTGATTTCAAAATCACTCTCCGCCGAATTAGCAGATGAAACATTGAACAGTTTCAAACTAGATGCTGCAAAAAGACCAGCAACAGACTGTTCTTGAAAACAATCCTGCTCGACAACCACATTACTCGAGTACGGTTCATAACTTAAACCAATATCAATCAAATTAAGAACAAAAGATGAATCTCTCTTCTCTGAATCACCGTCACTTTCCGTAGCAAAAAACGAAGTGATGGTATCAAACCAATCCAAACGACCGCCGACTGCAACAAGAGTAGCACATCTGATATTTATAGATACATGACTCACAACATTATCTGGGTCCCACATATGAATGATATCAGACCCTGGAAACCTAGATGAGAGTTTATTTGAACCTTCACCGTTCCCACGTCCCCTGGTAAGGTTATCACATGATATAAGAACAAACTCTTTACCGTTAACTCCTGTAGTCGAACCCCACAAATTTCCCTCACCATGGGATACCCAGAGAAAGTCGGCACCTGAAACTCCCCCCATAGTTGATACCGTTTGCAATTCAAAGTTTCCAACTTTTAATTTCAAATTGCACCAAGAGCCTGGAAGTTCATTCTGAATCGAGCTGTTGATGTTCTCCGTTGGCGAGACACTAACAGAAACCTCCACAAGATCACATTCCACAAGAATTGATGATTGAGACGATGAAGTATGTTTTTCAGAGGATACGCTTGACAGCCAACTCGTCACTTGATGCAAGAGATCATGTATGTTTTGATATAATGATCTGTCCAGATTAATAGTGACGGGAGATAGATGGGCATGCAAAAAAAAAGAAGAGCTAGCAACTAATTCTTCTCGTGTTCGGGAGTTAAATTCTTCCATATCTTTAGTGGTGTTTACAAAGGCAAACCCGTGGCCTTTACCAGTAAAATTACTTCTGCTATCTGAATTAGCAAGAACCTTGGCTCGTTTTGTGATCTGCGGACCCGTAACAGCATTGTCTTGCCATATCATACTAAACACGGATAAACGGCCTGCTTTATCAGAAACCGATAAAACCCTTTCAGCATGATATTTGAGCTTAGAAACTGATGAGACGAAGTAAACCGCAAAATTTCCCAAACTCAAATGCAAAGACCGTGAGGTTTTTACACGGAATCGTTGACTTAATTGAATGTTCCTGTCTCTTGGAGTTGATGGTGAAGAAAGATCAATAACGATAAACTTATTCCAAGATAAGTAGCAGTTACAATCTTCACTCTTTTCCAACGGGAAACATAATACCATTCTTGCATCGAGAAGAGAAATATTACATCTAATAGTTTCTTTATGCGAGCTCTTTGGACCAATGTCTTTTCTGCTAGGTATTTTGAAGGAGTTCTCAATTTCTATAACGAGGTCTAACAATGTGGTTACCAGATGAAAGTTTACCCAAAATACAAGTGGCGGAAGTTTCAATGAAAACGACTTTGGCCCTGAAACAGGTGTGATGTATTGGCATCGCATAATGCCAGAAGTTCTGAGCAGTAAGACTTTGACCAAGTCAACATGACCTCTACGATGTCTTGAAATGCCATCACCCAATAAACTCAAAGGAGGACAAGCGCGTTCAACCGCAGCTTGCTTATTTCTGATCAATGAAGTTCGATCATACGTGGTTTCGTTTTGAAAACCCAGACTGAAATGGTCAGAAACCTCAATATGGTTGACTGTTGCTTCAAAGTTGAGTTCTTGAGGACAGACCTGTTGACCTTATCAAATTTATAACTTAGTTGATATGAAATTTCAATGTGAAAATAATAAAAAAAATCTTGTGTGCACAATTATATTACCTGCAAGACAAGCTGCATGTCATGGAAATCTGCATTTATATAGTGGACATATGATGTTTCATATTTCTGGTATTCATCCACAAAAGAAAACACGACTGTAATCTGTGTGATCCTTGCCTTGAGACTGGTTTCAACATGTTTCTGCTCTGCATCACAGTTATAAAAACAAATTACAAATATATTTATATGCTTCCATTTCTTAATTTGTTTAAAAACCGTATAAATCATAGAACACCTACCAGAAGGGATATGAATTGATCCAGAAGCAAGATTTGATGCAGCAGTTATGGCACTGAACACGGAACACGTCCAGTTCCACATCCCACTGTTCCCCAGTGCAGATTGTGAAGTTCGCAATTCATCAAAACACTCAAAGAATTGATCCACGCTGTCAAACATGATGCAACCCATACACATTAGCAAAAATAACAACTATCATATGTATCCATTAGAATGGAAGTATATAAACCAACAACAATACCCAATCCCGCCGAGGGCGGGTATGGGGGAGGTAGGATGTAGGCAATCATACCTCTACCCGAGGGTAGAGAGACTGCTTCCAGAAAGATCTCCGGCAGTTGCGTATGAAAAAAATAAACAAATAATGATAAATAGAAGTAGGAAAATAATATATATAGGGTTGGGTTCCAGTGAGAACACAATGTTAAAAAAAGAACGGTGAGAACAAAAATAAAGCTTCACTCTTTTGTAAATCTCTGTGAAGCCAAAAAAATTGAAGGTTCACAATTAAAAAATTTCTGTGAAGCCAACAAACAATAAAGGTTCACAATTGCAAAATGAAATAAAGGTTCACAGGTAAGAGTTTCTGTGAAACAAAAAGATATTAAGCTTCACTTCTTTGTAAATTTATTTGAGGCCAAAAAATAAAGAAGGTTCAAAATTAAAATATTCTGTGAAGCCAAAAAATAATAAAGATTCACAATTAAAATTTTCTGAGAAGCAAAAAAAGTTAAGGTTCACAAATAAAAATAAATTGTATATGAAAACCGAAGTTGTTCTCACTGTTCTTTTTTTAACATTGGGTTCTCACTGGATTCCATGCCTATACTTATATACATGTGTGTGTGTGTGAATATTAAGGGTATATGACTAAAGATAGGTAAAAAGTATATAAACCAACCTGGCCCCAAAATCTGATTCTTCAGTTTTCGGTTCTTGGTTACTGCTGATGGGTGATGTCATCCAATCTGATATTAAATGTGATCCCCGCAACAAAGTATCAAAAACTGAATCTTTTCCAGTTGCAGAATACGATTCAGCTGAAAATGTTTCAGGTTTCTGACAAGAAAACATAAAAGAACCATGGGATGATGAAACACTGTGGTATACAGATTCACTTGCTTTAAAGCTCTTGCGATCATTCTCCAGTTCCTCGAAAACATTCACAAAATGCATAAAAGTTTTCAATGAACCCGGTTGTAATCTTAATTCTAATGGGTCAATGTACACATCAGCATCCAGTTTTCTGATGTCTAACGAACCGTTCTTCCATGGTATACTTAGTTTTATCATCCCTGAAACTCCACCTTTTTCTCCTGTAATGATAGGTGTCGTGGCATTTACTCCATAAAACGTTTCACCCAAACTTTCTCCATTCCCATCTGACTGAAGAAACTCAAGTATTGCTCCATCAAATTTCACAAAATTTGTTAATCGACTTAGTCCAAGAAACCCGTCAACTGCTGGTTGACTATCAAGGTTGACATCTTCTGAAATTCCTGTCCCGCATTCCACTTCACCAAACCGCAAAACCAAAGTCCTGGCAACCCTCTTTCCATTTAATCCTTCTGACGATGGATCAAGTGCAATGATTAACTTTTTAATTTTGACATGGAAGCTTGTAAGCAACCACTTAACCATTTTCGCAATCGTTTTAACTCCTTCATGAATATCAACAGATGCCGTTGTTATGGTACTGTTAACAGTATCATGTTCAGGTGTCATAAAGTCATGATTTGTGTAACTATTATCATCTTGACCTGAAGTAGACGTTTCATTTTCAAATTTACAACTTTCTTTTCGACCTGGGGCAAGTACAATTTCAAGTTCTTCTAACTCAATCTCACAATTCCTATTCTTCCATGGAAGTTTAACAGTTAAAGAAGCAATCGATCCTTCTTTCACAACCAAAATAGCTTCTTCACCAAACTGAAAACACAGGGGTAAATCCATAATTCATAAATATGTTAAATATAACATCTTGCTTATTAATTGTAGATTATTTTAAAGATTAAAAACCTTCCATCATAATCAGAATCTAACATCAAATGAACTTGTAATTACACTTAAATAGCAGTATAATCCATGATTCTAGAACAAAATCCAATTCAAATTTAACAAACATAAAATCAAGATTCAAGGAAGCAAACCTTTTGATTGATGAAATCAACATTAAGTGCTAAATCAGAGAGCTGAATTGTGCCGTTACTAAGTTGAACATCAAGTTGATTAAGATCAATATCGCCAAGTAGAATTTGCCCTAATTTTTTCTTCAATAAAAACTTGCAAATCTTCTTTATGGCTAATCGAGAGAACATGGCCTCAGCCGATTTTGCAAAGTTCCATGAAAACATCCCTTTATTGAAATTGGAATTGGGATTTTAGAGTTTCGGTGGGAGAATTAGGGTTTTTGAAATTGGGGAATTGCGGGTGATAGAGAAAGATGAAAACTTTGGCGTCCATCCAAACAGAGAAATAGAAAGATTAGGATGAAAGTATATATAAAACAATGATTGAGAGTTTGAAACAAACAAGGATACAAAATTATGGATTTTATATTTTGAATATTACTTTGAAGCTTCCAAGTTTCTTTGGAATCTTTTCTCATAAGATAATTTATATTTACAAAAACAGTCCCTTATTTATATAATTTTTTTAAAATTACACACATATCTAATTTAAACTTCATAATAATTTACATATCTATCCAATATTTTATATTACATATAATATTCAAATAATAAATCCTATTAACTAATTCCCTAATTCATCACGTAGTGTGAGTGCATCTCAATCACGTGTATGTAATTTTAAGTTGTAATTGAATATATGATGTAATATAAGGTATTGAGCGGATATGTAAGTAATTATTGAATTTAAATTAGATATATATGTAATTTTTTCTTATCTTTTTATTTTAATCAAACATTGTGATTTATCATTTAAAATCTACTCGAAAAGGTTTTAACATGTACATACAAAATTATTACTAAACATCAATTAACTATAGTGGGTGTAAAATCTACAGTATGGAACTGTAAATTATATGTGATAACATCTCAAGTACTAACTAAGAAACTAATGAGCATGATAAAACGATGACATCGTTCATTCCTGCGAATGCTTTTATTTGAATAGACATTATATTTTGAGTACGCCACTAGAATTTTTTTACTTTCAAAAAAGTATAATTATTTTTTGCTATCTGAAATGCTCAACCAGTACATCGACTTATAAAGGCTTTCAAAACCTTTTATGCTTGCCAAGTGGATATTACTTAAGCCGTAAAGCTACCTCCCACCAATATGATACACTTAGTTCAAAGTTTTCTACAAAGTTAGTAAACATTATTATGGATGCGTTTGACATGCGAGTTTAAAGGTATTTAGTCTATAAAACCATCTCTAATATGTATATTAAAATACTAAATTTAAATTTGATGTTTTAGTTTAAAATTCATCACCAATTAAATCACTAAATTTAGTACAAATTTTAGTGTACTTCAAATTTCTAAAGATTTTACATTAAATTTGACGCAACATCAAACCTTACATCAAATTTTTTAATTTTCAAATTAACCTTTTTGATAAAAAATAATTTTATTATTTAAGTCAAAAACTTATAAAAATAAACGTCATTAGTTGTATAATTCGTTTGAATACATTATACTTTGTCTACAAATAGATTCGTCTTAAACTCGTATACAAAATTATATTTGTATACGTTATTCTAATGTTTATTGTTGTAATGATATTTATTAGACTAAATAATAAATATGTTATATCCAAAGTCGATTTATAATAAACTTTATATTTATAACGATATCATGTATTTACCTTTAATATTGTTAAATTAATTTTAATATATAAACTTACAAATAAAATTATTATATATACTAAGTTATAATATGAAAATTTTTTATAGTGCAGTGTGTAAATATTGTTAAAAGTTTTGTGTATATATTTAATGCATACGTTGGAGATGAATCACATTTGATGTAAACATATTCTTAAAATATTATTTATTTGCACCAAATTTGATGCAGTGTTTAGTGCATACGTTGAAAATGTCCTAAGCTTAAAATTCTAGCATTGTTTGATACACTGAACTTTGTTGTCGTTATAAATATTGAAGTTACATGTAATGCATATTGACCTAAGCTTACTTCAAACTTTGGCGATTATATAATGTATATTGCAAAAAATTTACTAAAGTATCACATGTAGAAAAGTTTCAAACAAGATCTTAGATAGAGCATGTAAATACTTTGAATATTAACTAGTCCAACTCTCGCGATATGCAACAGAGTAAAACTTATTATTAACGGTGAATTAACAATTTGATATATTATTTATCTTTTTACCGAATTGATTAACTATGGTGGTATATTACTAATGGTCTGAATTATCTTCTTTGACAACTACGGCTTGAGAACAATGTGGTGTAAAAATGAAGAGGAGTGATACTTGATAATTAATAAAAGGTAAATTAAATTTAAGAATGAGAATCACATATGTATATTTATAGAAATTTTGAATCTAAAATTGTGATAAAAATTTTTATAAACAAAAAACTTAAATTCTTTATATTATAGTATAAATATAAAATTAACTTTATATTAAAGGTATAATAGGATTTTTATTTTATATATGTTTTTAAATTTTAAAGAAAAAATAGTAAAAATAAAAAGTTATAGATAGATCTTCTTAGGGAATTTTAAAAATATGCATAATTAATCTAGCGTTTGTTTACAAAACGATCCCTAGTTGTATAGGTTTTGTCTTTTAGGAAAAAATTCGATAAGATATTTTTATTTCAAGTAAGTCCTTCATATATGTAGATTATGAAATTTTCATTAGAGATTTCTTGTCGGCTGCAATTATTGTATGCGGTTATAATAAACCATTTAGTAGAAGGAATCCAAAAAATACATACTTTGGAAAATATGTGTATATTAATTCTGGAAAATAATAATAATAATAATAAATAATAATGATAAAAATACTACGCATATGTTAAATTTTCAACCATAATTTTCAACATTTATAAGTTCTACTCATCTTACAAGCAAATATAATTACACTCAAAGTTATACTAATTCAAATATAATAGTTATAGGATTTGTCTCTTAATATTGACCGTGTAATTGATAGATGAGGCTGTCAAAGAGTCGATTACTCTTTAATACAAACATTTGTTCACTCATGATAAATATATGCGTTTGGTTAAATATTAACCATTGTGTCATGAACATGAGGTTAATTGGAAACTCATTCTAAACTTCATAGGTTTTTCTTTCTGTTCTTTACCTTTTATTGTTTATAGATGTAGATATAGATAGGATGACATTAGACGCCTTTGCAAACAACCCCCTTTAAATATCTCTATCTCCTCGTGGACCATTTATTTGTTATTATTATCATCATTGTAGTCACAATCACGATCAATCCCCTATATTTGACCTTTCCTTTCTCATTCATATTTGTGCTACCATCCACATCCATTAGCAAAGCTATCACAAAACTTTATTCTTTCATTTTAAAAGGCTTTGAAGAATACACCCAAGCACCTGGTGACCAGAGGTCCAGAGCTCAAGAATCAGATTAAAATAATGAGACTAAACATGGTTTTAACTTTTTCAATAAAATGGATTTAACCAAATTAGAAACAATTGAATGCAAGTATTACTATACTTATCCTGCTGAGTTCATACGTATCGGGATAACTGAGTTAAACACCTCCGAACTTGATAATTTTATCTGGTTACAATAAATTATTTACAATTGTAGTTTGTTAACAAATAATATTATCATACACGGCTTGTCGAGTTTTTTTAAGTAGAAAAAAATGAGATGAAAAAGAAAAGAGAAGAAAACGATGGAAAATAATATAATATAAAATAACTCACGTGTATTCTCGAGTCGAAAAGAAAGTAAAAGAAAGAGAAGAAAAATAGTTAGATGTATTGTTTCTTTCACAATCACCTCAAAATTGAAGGAAAAAAATTTATAACTAAAAACCCATTCATTTCATTTCCTTTCCATTCATTTCCTTTCTATCAAAAAATTCGATAGAAAAATTCGAGAATGGAGCGTTAGTGTCATAATGAGATTTAAACATTTCACTAATAGTTACACGATTGTCCAAGTTATGAACTAAAGTCTACCTTCCATAAGATATATACAGCACATCAGAATTTGTCTTGGTATGTAGTTTTTGCCATTTAAAGTAAAGCATATACTCCATAAAAGATGGCCACGTAATAGGAATAACTTGTAATTGTAGTCGTAGTTATTAATAACATAAAATTGTCTCTCTTATGAATTGATATGCATGACTTATGTACTCCATTTATTTTCATGAGACAAATAGATTGATGAGAAAAAAACGAATTCATTTTTCTTCAGTTTAATTATATTCATACATGATACATACATCTGCAAAATTATCTCTAGATTATAAACAAAGACAGAGCTATCTCGAGCATTATTGAAGCAATTAACTATTAAAAGAAAAAAAAATATTAATGCAAGTTGGTCTCTCTCGAGAGCAGGTATAAACACAAACATCAAAACGATTGTCCCTTTTGACATGATTACAATATATTATCGAAACTCCGACCATGTAGAAAGTTTGATTTAAACTGTCAACAGCCAAAAAAACAAAACAAAAGTTACACACTTGGTTACTTACACTGCTGTGTTACAGAAAAATGGAAACTGCAGAGAGCTTGGTTTGCAGCCCGCAAAACCTTGATGTTTTCTACACCTTTATGCGGATTACAAATGAACCTGTTCAGCAATTTATGCAAAATAAAAACTCCTTAGGTTAAGTTGGACATACTAAGCCATTATGGTGGTTAGCATGACTATATTTTATGCCTTGTCCATTTTATGCTTAAGTTTTCTCATAAAGAAAATATTCTAATGCGTATAAGTAGCGAGTGACTATGACTGTAGCAAAACTGTCGAGCCACAAAAATACTAAATTTTTCATGTTGCGCAAGGGTGGTAAAGATTTTTTACATTATTTTGCTTATTACGGAGTACTTTTTACAGAAAAAACTCCCTGTTCTATATTATTAATATGAAATAATTACATACAGGACATTTTGCTACAAGCAAGATGGCTAAAAAGAAGTACATCTACCCAAATATTATTACAATTATAGACTAACCTTTTTTTTAGGTAAGCCGTTTAAGAGGTTTTACGTGCTTCAATACATTTTGAATGATTTGTAGGTAAATGGGTCAAAATTTCCGTATCAAGATTAACATGTATCTAAGACTGTTGATTCACAATCTGTGCTATTTAAACCCAATAACTCATCCATCAGCAACTCAGGTTGGTTAACTGTTATGATGTCTTAAATCTTCTTGATTGACGAAAGGCTGAATATTTTTTTCAGGTAACTAACCCACTATATAGATTTGCTTGACTTTATAAGTTCATGTTAGTTTGGTCAAAATTTTGAGTCAGAGCATGTGAAAACTTACAAGCAGGAAGGTTGGATATATCTGCAGAAACAGCACAAGGAATACCCAAGTTTGAAAGAGCTCCCCTTATAATTCCACATGGGAAGTAGAGATGCATGCCGGTTGTTTCTGCAGCTTTGTTTACAGCCTCTTGAGCTGACCCTTGTGTCTCTGTGGACGGGACCCCTGACATGCGTGAAAGCCATGCGAACTTATCATCTTGCAAAACGAATGTACCCTACAACAACATCCACTATATAATTATATTTTTATATTGTAATCATTGATATATGATACGAGTGTGGAACTTACTCTATGATTAGTCTTTAAATTGTCTATTTGCTTCTTGAAGAGCTCGGACCAGAAATCTTTACAGATGAACTTGATCGCTTCCAGGTGATCACTAAACCGTGGTCTCTCCATGGTGTACCTATTTAAATTTTATACTTGGTAAAAATTATAATTTATAATGATGTTAAAAATATTCCATATAGATGATAAACAAGATTTGGACACTAAACATGCAAATATGAACAAGGGTACCAATACTTAGCCAGTTAGTCTGTTCATTTTAACAATCGATTCAGGAATTGTTAATTGTATATCATTTCCCCCTTGTCTAAACATATAAAAGAATAAAAAAATGGCAGGGGATTGATGCAAGAGAATAAGGACTCAGATTGTTAAAGCTTCAATAGACTCATATGATTGAAATGAATAGCTACACTCGTTAACAAAAGACAGCTTAAAAAGTAGTATGTGTAAAAGGGAACATATATAGGCACACATGCAGTCAGAATTAATGATTATCATTATCAACAGACCTCTGTGATGAAATACTAAATTAATGACGCTAGTTTATCTCTAAAAATAAATGAAAGAAACATTAACAGTATTTACCATAAATCGTTTTGTTGTTGCAATCCAACAATTACATAACTATAAACTTACATGGTCCATAGAAGCATTAATTTAAGAGATTACGACACTGTCAGGTAATATTAAGTCAGAATATTAGATACATAGTCTACGCCTTACGCGATATAGCCATATAGGTTCATGCTAAGACTTTTAAAGTCTGAGCTCTATTATCTCAAATTCTAACCCTTAAATTAACTCCTCAAGTAACTATTTAAAAGAGTAATGTCCTAAAACATAATCACCTTAGTGCCCTACACTCGAGTGTTAAATGTCCGCCTGTCAGGAACCAACTATATGCAGCAGATCATAAGCTACCCATCATACCCATGACAGACAAATGACATTCATTACACAAGTTAACTACCTGACACAAGCTCAAAATTAACTATAAGCAGATCTCATATTTTCTCTAGCAATGCACACACCGATTAGTTTACATTTTCAAATGTTATCGCATACAGTAAGCTATAAAATGTAGTTGTTCCATCCGTCTAATATAACAATCAAATAGCAATACTAAACTACAGACAGTGCAAACACCAAGCGATTTATATTTCAAAAAACAGGCATTCACCTCCTGAAATGTAACAGATCATGGCATATCTCCAATTTTCAGATTTAACAAAAACCTAAATATTCAAATCACAAATTCCATTGGATATAACTCCAACCCCATAACTGCATTCAGCTAACCTTCTTAAAATTAATAGAAATGTATTTCTAGATCTGTAAAAAAAACCTAACAGCTCCGGAATCAAATTTAATCAAATACACATACACTTTAAATTTAATATCTATAATACTTGTTAAGATCCAGACGAACAAATACCGATTCTACAGCTACCGTGCCCTAACACGATCTAACACTACAATCAATTAAATAAATACGGTAAGTGACATTTTATATATATAATTGAATATATTTTAAATATTTATTGCGATACGATATGATCTATATACCTTTCGGAGAGCTGATGACCGACTTGATAACCGATGGCTTCAATTCTGCGAGCAGCAAGTTCGGGCTTAGAAGCGTAGAGAACATTGCAATAGGATGATACAATTTCTGTAAGTAAACTGTCCATACAGCTTTCAGATACTTCGCGCGCCATTTCTCGATCTCAGTGTTTCTCGCACGGTGATGATGATGAACTGATGCCTTGTTTCTCCGGCGATTTCTGATAGTTCTTTTGCAGCCTGTGGTTGGTTGTACGTTGTGGTCTAACGGCTTGTACATTTTTTAGTTCACAATTGGGTCATAACTCAATTTTCTTTTTTGTTGGGTCGAGGACTCATAGGCTGATGGCCCATAATCAGTGACCTTTGGGCTATGCGTATCTCTTTTATGGACTAGTGAATAAAAGGAAACTATGAACAATTATATATTTATACGATTATTGAATTTACATTACAATTTAAGTTATCTATTTTCAAATTTATCATGTAAAATGCATCATATACATGAGTAAGTTAGAAATTATAGCCGAAATAAACGACTAACAATAATTAGTTTACGATTCTAATATCAATCGTTAGCAAAAATAAACCCAAACAATACTCACGAATATGTTTACTAATAAACGTAACATGTTTGATTTTATCGAAACTTATAAAAATCACATACTCCGTATTAAATGTTAGATTTACTAATTATTTAATCAGTTTTAGTTATCGAATTCTCAGGATTTCTACCGAAATTATATTCAAAATTAATCACTTTCTATGATATTTTGAATTCTGCCTTTTACGTTTGTTTTAGCTTTTGGTCAACTCTTCCATTACCCATAAACACACACAAATTCATCAGCTCGGATGTTATTGGAGGACGACTATAGCACCACTTGCACGTATGCAAGTATCACGAGTGGCAAAAGAAAATAAATAATATTCATTTTTATTGTTTAAGTTCAACTAACAGAATATCATCTAAAAATGATATCATATTCAAAATAATAGAATACTATGTTACGTGCCTTAAATTAGAACCCGTTGAGAATAGTATTGAGACGTGTACGCCTCCTAATCACACATGCTTGTGATGTGTGAACTACTTTCTTATAATTGTAGAGATCATAAAATTGAGAGTACCCGTGTCTTTCTTTCTTTCTTTCTGCTATTTTCTTTATCCTTAATTACATCATTAAAATCTTGTAATTATTTATGTATCTCTTTAGCTCAAACCAACGAAAATACAAGTAATTGGGTAAACATATAATTAGGTATATAATGTATCACATCCTCGATACATAATAATCTCTTGTTAAGAAAATAAGTAGTTAAAAACACCATACAAGTTGCAAATCACCAAATTAAGACAAACAATATTCTCAGGCTCGTTATGATTGAGCTAAAAGTTACATCCCAAAAGTAAAAATAACAAACAGCCCTTAAGCTACTTGGTTAACAAAAGAAATCAACATTTGAGTAACACCTTTTGCCTTTTCACTCGATGGATTAAACAAATGAAAGCAATGATCTTCACCTTCATTCTCTACGAACTCAACTTTCCCACCCCACTTACTTTTTTTCAACGTCTCATTATATTCCACCCCTCTTGGTTTCAAGTAGTCCTTTTCAGCTACTAGTATAAGTACCCTTGGACAATCCATTTTTTCAAGATCCGAATCCGAACCCGGATTAAGTTTCGGGTCATCATTCGACCCGGAACTACCCGGATACAGATACTGGATCAGCTTATCGGGCTTTTCTTGAGAAAAATAAGGGTGAATGGTAATCAACCCGCGGATACCTAAACCGATTTTATGAACTCCGGCTTGGACCGCAACGTAATGGGCTAAATTCGCCCCGGCACTCTCACCGAGCAAAATGACCCGAGTCGTGTCAACATACTCATTGATCCACGGGTCGGGTCCTGATCTGTTTGCATGAGCCGCGATCCACTGAATCGCGGCCCAGCAATCGTGGTACGCTGTGGGTAGAGAGTGTTCTGGGGCGAGTCTGTAGCCCACCGCGATAGCGACAACTGGAATTTGTGAAACGAGCGGTGTGAGGAAGCCTTGTGTGACGATATTAATCGGTGATCCGATACAAAATCCGCCTCCATGGATGTAAATTATGAGAGGGAGTTTTCGCGGTGGATCTGTTGGATTAATTTTCGGGAGGAAAATTCGAGATTTGACATCGATGTCGGTAGAAATGACGATGTCTTTGGATTGAACTCCGGTGATGGGATCAGTTGACGGTGGTAGGCGGGGGGTGGTGAGAAGGCGTTCGATCCGGCCATCAGTGTATACGCGTAAAAATGGTGCGAAATCATGGGCGATTTCGGTTGTTGAAGCCATTGATGGGAGACCAGTAAGACTGAAGAAAAATATAGGTATAAAATAGGGGGGAAAAAGTGTAGTTGGTTAGACAAAATTGAATGATTGTTAGTTGAATAATTTTGGTTGGTGAGTTGTGACATCTTTATGGGTAGAAATGCAGTGGTAACAGAATAAAGATCCACCTAATATTTACATGGTTGTAAAACTATAGTTGGATTATTGGGATTGGTTGATGTCATAGTTTTCTCTTACACATTTAAGACTTTAAGTTATGGAATTTGAGAAAAATGTTTTATCGTTCTAAAGCAACCTCTATGGCGGTGTATATATTCGTTGTCAACTTTTAAACCAGTACATAAATTTACTTAAAAAAATGAGGTTGATTTATATAAATCGTTTAACAATTTTTTTTTAACGTTTAAAAAATTATTGACCTTTATCATGTTATTTATCTGAAATATTATTTATATTAATTTTAAAACGGTTAATCATTTTATTTTCTAATCGATTATAAAAAAATGGGATAATTGATTGATGATGCGTTAAACTTTAACTTTTTTCTATTGTATGGAGTCAACTTTTAAAAGTTCTACTGTATGCTTTTAACTTGCTAAAATTCCTATTGTATGTCTTGTGTTACTTGAACTTCCAGTTTTCAGTAAAAGCTTATACATGTCAAAGATTCGGATGATGTGACAGGATACATAGAAAAATTAAACCCGTTTACCTTACCCGTATTTTCGACCCATAAACAAACATAAGCACCTAATTGGTTTCAAAATTCCAACACCAAGTCAGAAACCTTAAACTCTAAAATTTCCCACATGAAATGGCTTACAGATCATGAAACATAATGCAAGATCATGACTTCTTTTTATATTTACATGTACATACTGTAAGATTCTCTTGAGGCCATTTTAAATTCTTGGGGGTCATCTGGCTGTCCACCCCCAAAATACAAACGCCTTGACTTAGAATTTAACATGCATTCCATCACTCCAACAAAGAACAAAGAACAAAAAGCCAACAGATTTTGGATCTTCAAAATCCCAAAAAAGTAGATCAATTTTTTTCTTTTCTGAAAAATTAAATAAATAAATAAAAAGAATACCTTCTTAACTAATAAGAGTGAAACTAAAGGGGTTAATCAACATCTAAGTAGATTAGAAGAATTGACTTCAAAATCTAGCAGAATTTATGAGTTCATAACAAGAAGCAACTCTCAATTGAGTCTTACTACACACAAGAGCACAAATATAGCTATCAGACCTCTAAATCTGGACAAAAATGGAAACAACCAAATGATGTAACTAAAATATGTAAAAATAAAATAATACGATATCAACTCAATTGGAAAAAAATCTGAGTTCTTAGATCTATTGTCGTCATCGAAGACTTTTTGAATCACTACCTTAATTTCCAGATCCACAAAACTCGATTTCCGAATCCGCTACTAAATGGTATTTTTCGTGGCCACAACGTTGCCGGAGTTGTTGTCAAGAACATAAGCTCGATGGGAATGACGCAATCACCGACTATTCTGCTGCAGGTCGCCCGAGGTGTTGCTGTAAAATGGACCATCGCTGCAACGTTTATGTGTTTTAGATGGATGTCGATGATGGGTGTAGTGATGATGATGGGTGTAGTGATGATATGTGGATGGTTTTTATGAAGATGGGGATGTGGTACAGATGAAGAAGAAGCTGAGAAATGAGAAGGAATGAAAAGGGGGTAAATTTAGGGTTTCAAAAATGGGTTGGGTATACAAAATGGATATTTTAATTTCGGGTTAAAATATTGACGTGGACATATACATGGACTCTGACTTGGCTGTCAATTAGGCTTAACTGGTTACACGTCATCAAATTTTCGGTTTCAAATGACACACAACATACAATAGAGATTTTAGCAGGTTTACATCATACAATAGAAGTTTTAAAAGTTTACCCCATACAATAGAAAAAAGTTAAAGTTTAGCACATCATAAATTAATTATCCCTAAAAAAATTATGCCGTACTATGTAGGTAGTTTCTTAGTTTTTCAAAAAAGAGTAGACCACTTCTTAAATGTTCAGTCGTTCTTACTTCTTTTCCTTAGGTTTATACCAAATCATTGTTGGAAAAAAATGAAATGAAAGTCAATAATTAATTAAATGCAGCTGAATTGACTGATATTGATCCAGAGTATATTGAGCCACGAAACAGAAGGCGAAATCGTTCAAACTGTCGAGCCTGACCCAAAAATCACGAAATTTTTAAAATGATATAATAGTCTAGATTTTCAACTTCAAAAAGCCCGATACATTGAACCAGTCAAATGAATATAAACAACCACCCTAAAGTCCTAAACTAAACTGGTTACAAACTTACCTTAACCAATACTTCGTCAATGAGTACAAGTTATTATTTTTATTGTTTTAAAATGGAAAATACTTGCACCCTATAATCCAAATAGACATATGTTTTAAATAAAATTTCAACTTATAGCTTCTTAATTAATAACATATTTAAACATTTATTTATTTGTTTAGCAGTAGATAATCAAATATAAATACTTTTATTTAGACAAATTATCTTTTTATTTTAGAAAGTAATAAACACTTGAAAATAAGTATAATGATATTTACTTATTTTATCAATAGATAAACAATTATAAGTAAGCAATCTCAAACACCCTCTTTACTCTATGGTTACTCTTTAAAGTGTACATCTATTTACTTTCTGAAGAGCTCGGACCAAAAATCTTTACAGATGAACTTGATTGCTTCCAGGTGATCACTAAACCGTGGTCTCTCCATGGTGTACTTATATAAAGTTTATACTCGGTAACAACTATAATCTTTAATGTCGTTATAAAGATAAAGATACCATATAAAAAATAAACAAGATTTGGACACAACACATGCAAATATCAACTAGTGTGTTGGTACTTAGTCAGTTCGTCTGTTATAACAATTGATACAACGTTGATAATTCACAGAAAACTATATAACTTAAGACATTTAAGTCATATGAGTATGTTCCTAATGAGGATGCGATTAACGAGTTATCAGAAACATTTATGAAGAAATTTGAGCGAATAAAACGTGTGAAGAATTGAGACTGTAATTTTGTGGATGATTGTAACACCCACTCTTGTGGCTTAGGGGTAATCAGGTAATTTCCCAATTTTTGATATATATATATATTATATTAATGTGTTTATTAGATAGGAAAGTTAGATAAATGTCGAATAGTTAATTGTGTCAGGTAAATTAGTAATAGTTGTAAATTAAAATAGTTGTCGGTAAAATAAAATAACTTGTCTCGCAAAACGGTTTTCAGGTTCCAGACAATAAGCCAAACACGGGATTAAAATTAGCAAGTCTTTGAGTTGGTTGGTGATATAAATCACCTAACTCACCAATTTTCATCTCATTTCACCAACTCATTTCCTTCATTTCTCTTTCAAGTTTCTTTCCAAAAATCACCAACTTAAACATAAATTGAGTGTGTTATTGTATAAGCTGTGAATCCTTGTATTACTTGCTATCATCATCAGATTGTTCCTACATTTAATCGTAAGCATTTTTATTTTTTTTTGTTGTTGTTATTTTTGGTTATAAACTTGAAATTAGGTTAATCTTTGTAATTGTGTGTAATTTGATGTTTGAAAGATGTTATATGATGTTATATGATGTTTAATAGAGGTTAGAAAGTCTATAGATCGTTAGGAAACTGAGTTTTTGTGTTTTTGAGAAAATTGGTTCGGTTTTGGGGTTTCTGAGTTCATCCTGCGAGTTGACTTTCTGCGAGTTGACTTCTTGCGAGTTGACTTCTGCGAACTCAACTGAACTGCGAGTTGACTTCCTGCGAACTGAACTGAACTGCGAGTTGAGTTCCTGCGAACTGAAATGAACTGCGAGTTGAGTTCCTGCGAACTGAACTGAACTGCGAGTTGACTTTCTGCGAACTGAACTGAACTGCGAGTTGAGTTCCTGCGAACTGAACTGAACTGCGAGTTGAGTTCCTGCGAACTGAACTGAACTGCGAGTTGACTTCCTGCGAACTGAACTGAACTGTGAACTGAACTGAATTGCGAACTGAACTAAACTGTGAATTGAATTGAATTGCGAACTGAACTGAACTGCGAACTGAGAATTTTTAGACGTGATTCTGAAAGTTTTGTTTTGCTAAATTCAAAGTGTATAAGTATAACTGAATCATTATAACTTGATATATATATATATTTATAATTGTAGAGTGGTTATAGCTAGTAATTGCTACTTGATAATTGTTTGTCATTTTGTTATTGAGTAGTGAAATGTGTTAAACAATTATGGAAAGAGTTGCTAACTACTTAATTATTATATTCTCAGATCAGCAGAAGACTCAGTAACATAAGATCTCTGAGTGTGGACTGTTGCAGACAGGTGAGTGGATCTGCAACTCATAATTTGAGTTAGTTGTAATGATGTGGTTACAACAAGTAACGTAGACTTGATAGACTGTTTAGTCTGATTTATGATTGTGAATACCTGCTTGTTATGCATATGTGGCCTTCGGGCATCTGTGTATTCAGAGGTCAATTGCGATTGGACTTGGCTACTACTGTGTTCAACACACGTTCCAGATACATGTGTTGTCGCTGGAAAGTGTGTTGTTGTGTTGTAGTGCCAAGTTATCGGCCTATCCTGTATGGGCCTTTACAGATTGTGGTAAGTGTTACTGTGGGCCACCGCGGCTGTAGGGTTCCACAGTAACCGCCGATCCTCTTGAGTTTATGTGTTTTCGTGCTTAATGCAAACAAATTGTTATGCTAAGTTGAATTATTAGTTGTACATTCATTCACTTAGCTTCGTGCTAATCCCACCATTTCTCTTCCTGCATGTTATGTTTAAGATTGTGGGTTAAGCAGGAAGATGGTTTTTGAAGAATGTTTGACACATGCTATAACTCTGATTTATTTATAGATGTTTTGTAAATTAACATGTATGTGGATTTTGTATAACAATTATATGTGTTTTTCTTCGGAAATAGTTAAATGTTATAAGGTCGCGAAATTTTATGGTCTTTTCTGTAATATAATATATAATATTATTTTTATCCATCGCTTCCGAGTCAAATGACAGATTTAACCCTGAGGTAAATTTAAGGGGTGTTATAATGATGATGTTATGCCTAGTATAAATGAAAACCGAGTGACATCATCATTATCACCTAAGTGTCGGATTGATTTTTTACTATCTTGGAATTGGACGAAATTCGTTTACGGTCACTGAAAAACGGCCTAACTTGCAATTTTAGCCATTGGGGATCGTTTAGAATATCAAAACAACATTTAATGTTTTAATCGTTTTTTAAATATTTTATTTAATTAGTTTTAGTTCGAATAAAAGTGTAGGATTTATTTCCTAGTTTAATTATGTCGTCATCTAGTTAGGAAATAAGAGCTTTACCTTTTCAAGAAGACTCATCTTATAAATAGTTATGACATTTGTCATCATTTACTTAATAATATCTTTTTTGTATATTTCGAATTTAATATTTGTGTGGGTTTATTCCGTTTCTTGTTCTGCGTCAGTTCCAAACACTTGAGCAAACATGCTGATACACAAGAGCACAAGAATGATAAGACTGCTATGAATATGTTAATTGTATGGTATACCCCAAACAAAAACATGAAAAACTAACGAGATTTCATGTATTTCTAATTAAGGTCCTATTACTATAGATAACTTGAAATGGTTGTTGCAGACTTGCAGTTTATTGTCTTTTATGTGTTTATAATGGGTAAAAATTAAAATATGTAAATCTCTAACATATATTTCTAAGTTCCCGTTAATAATATGAAACAAAACTTGGATTCATGTACAAAATTTAAGTCCTTTTCTTTAGCTTTCCGGACAATGAACATAGATTATGTCATTTGAACTGTTGAAGTAACAATGATACACAACGTTACTTCCCACAAGATTTGTAAGTTTAAATTAAATGCTTCGATCAATATACTCCAAGCAGTAACAGCATACCATCAAACAATGAAGATTACATTTCTTTTGTTGATTCATTTCAGTATGCTGGTTTTCAGGGATTGCTATGGTGGAAATGGATATGATCCTCTCGAGAGTGCTTTAAATGTTCAACGTTCTAAAAGATCACAAACGGGTCATGTCAGTAAAAAAAATTCCACAATAGTAAACTCATATTCAACGGTTCTATGTGGGCCCACAAGATGGGTTGAAAGATGTCGATAAGATAACAGCTTTGCCAGGTCAACCATCAGGAACAGAGCTTGATCAGTACTCAGGGTATGTGACAGTTGACCCGAAGCATGGGAGAGCACTGTTCTACTATCTTGCAGAGTCACTGATCAATTCTTCCAGTAAACCTCTTGTACTATGGCTGAATGGAGGTAACCGGTTCTTACATATTTTTTTAATATGTTGATCAAGTGGTTTCAAGAACTGAGCTATGATCAATTGGCTGCAGGGCCGGGCTGCTCTTCGTTTGGAAGCAGGGCTATGATGGAACTTGGCCCATTTCGAGTCAATGCTGACAATACAACCTTGTCCCATAATAAATATGCATGGAACAATGGTAAGAATCACCTATAGTTTCTTATAAGGGGGAAATAGAAACCGAGTTTGTTCATAGTTATTGATCATAACGTTTGCAGTTGCGAATGTACTTTTTCTGGAATCCCCGGTGGGAGTTGGATTTTTCTTACTCAAACACATCTTCAGATTACGAAATTGGAGACGATCAAACAGCAAAAGATTCGTATACGTTTCTAATCAATTGGTTAGAAAGGTTTCCAGAATACAAAACGAGAGACTTTTATATCACAGGAGAAAGCTATGCAGGGCATTACATACCTCAACTCGCACAATTGATTCTTCAGAACAACAAGATCACCAACCAAACTATCTTTAACCTCAAAGGAATCGCTGTGAGCAACAAGTTACTATTAATTAGTTTTTCAAATTATACTTCAATGCTGATTAAACGAATTGATGGGACACGTTCATGTACTGATATTTTACAGCTTGGGAATGCATATGTTGATGACGAATCTGAAAACACGGGAATGTTTGACTATTTCTGGACACACGCGATAATTTCTGATGAAATCCATGAAGGAATCATCTCCAACTGTAATTTTTCTGAAGGTGCAACGATTACAGAAGAGTGTGATGACTATCAAAAGCAGGCACACATTGCTAAAAGCAACATCTTCTTCTATGACATCTACACTCCCTTATGCTCACCATTTAGTAATAGCACTCCCTCAGTAAGTCTGTTTCCTTATCAAGATACATATGCATATTTGGAGAAAACTATTCACATGATTGAAACAGATATCAGGATTTGATCCATGCACTGAAAAGTATATCTATGGGTACCTGAACACTCCTGCAGTACAATACGCGCTTCATGCAAAACCAATTCATTGGACGACTTGCAAGTAATATCCACTAGTATTCATTTCCAGGACATTCGAAAATTAATTATTTTGAAACACGTAGAAATATACATAATCATGCTCAGTAATTATACATTTCATATAAATACAGTAAATTCATAGGCATCAACTGGAAGGACATGCCCTTTACAGTCTTGCCTGTGGTTCAGGATCTAATGGCAAGTGGAATCAGTGTTTGGATATACAGGTAATGAATAACACGGTATGTTTTTCATGTTTCCAGATTAGCCTATTACATAACTAAGAGGAGTCCAGGATTGTGTTTTCAAAACTGCATTTTGGAAAAACATGTCTCAACATGCTTTTCTTTAAAGTATGTTTCCTCTCTGGGAAGACGCGAGTAATCAATTTTTCGTCAGACAAAATTTTCTGATAACTTGCGTTTTGAAAAGGTCGTGAACAATCTGTCCAAAACGCAATCCCAAACACCCTCTAAATATTACTTTGATTTGTCAAAACTGCAGTGGAGATACATATGGGAGAGTACCTCAATAGACAAACTGCAAACGTCAGTCACGACACCATGGTATCCATGGATGTACGAAGGCGAGGTAGAAACTAAAGCTAAGTTCCATTTAACTTACACTTTTGATAATTCTTTAATTAGTATTGAACTTAATTTCAATTCATGATGTTGTTTAGGTTGGTGGCTATGTTGTGGGATACCAAAACTTAACATTTGTGACCATCAGAGGAGCAGGACACTTTGTCCCAAGCTACCAACCAGCTCGTGCACTTGCATTCTTCACCTCGTTTTTGGATGGACGGCTTCCTTGAATTCCAGTTTCCAACCAATCGATCACTTGTGTTTGCCGAGTTTTAGGATGATATACCTGAAAGTATGAAGAATAAACCTTTGATTTTTTTCTTTTAGAATGCATATGAGCATATATGTTTTTCTACAATGAATTGAAGATTTGAAGATATATTATGAAAGTAAAACAACTACCATTTTTATAGCATCGAATTAATTAAGTACTTATTGACTTATAATTGGAACATAAGAGTCGATTAATGGTATACACAATCCAGTTGATCGATGAAATGAATTTTCGTACGTGTATGTAATTTCATAGATGTTTTCATCTTCTTGTCACTAGCTACTGTGAAAAACTTAAAATCTACAATGAAAATATTGACAGAAAAGGATAATCAAATCCTCCAAAATTTATCTAAATTTGTTTGTGCAGGCCGTTATGTAATGAACAAACACTTCATCATGTATCGAATTAAAAACATACATAAAGTAAGCCAAATCGTTGAAGCTAACGAAAATCATCAGAAATGTTATACAAAATGAGACCCTTTTGGAGAATATTCATAAATATTTCGAAAAGGTTAACATAACGGTAATCTCAATCGTCATGTATTGGCGTACCATCTTAACTTCATCATGTGAGAAGCTTTTAGGTTGAGATGACGGTAATCTCAATTTCATATATGGACGTACCATCTTAACTTCATCACGGGAGAAGTAAATGAAGCTGATTATTTAACGGTTAATTTATATAACGGTCCATATAGATAGTGTTTTACCAAAGAATTTACCTAATAGATAATCATGCTTACAAATTATGTAACTTTTTGCCATCAATCACTAGTTTAAATTTTAACTAATTAAATTGAACAAGTTGCATTATATATGATACCGTATTTGTATCTACTCATTAAGCGGAATGTATCTACACAACTTAGAGGCATATATGGTCAACTTGTGATCTCAATTGGGTTAGCATGGGAATGGCCACACCCCTATTTAAGATGGTGGGCATTTAACTCAACCATTTCTACTACACTATGGTTGGCTTAATTTAAGTCATTTCTATTAATTAGAATGTAACAAGTATATTTTTTGGTATACTACTTTTTTAAAGTAGTACGTTTACATCAAAATACATATAATTTTGGATCTCAGAATTCCAAAAATACATAAAGCATTATCACTTTATTCGGTTAGAGTATATATTTAATTTCAGAATGTACACATGACAGAGACTTGGTAATGTTGTTAGCAAGATTGTCACTAAATCATTGTTTTGCGAAAACAGATTAGGCTAAGGTCCTGTTTGGCATGGAGCTTTTCGAAACTTTTAGGAGCTTTAGCTTTTAAATTTTGAACAAAAAGCTCCTGTGAAAATAAAAGTCTTGTTTGACATGTACAAGCTTTAACTTTATAATCAAATGAAAAGCTCAAAATTACAAAGCTACTAGAAGTAGCTTTTCGTGAAAAGCTCCAAACGTAAAGCTACACCTACAACCTACAGTCTACAGCTACAGCCTACAGCTATTTCACCAAACATACCCTAATTAGTAAAGTTTGTGTTAGGTACTTTTTAATATAAAGGGTTTCTATTACAATTAGTTGTCAGTATGATATAATCAATAAATGTCAATATAGTTAAGCTAATATCAATAAGTTTAGGGAAACTTATTGATTAACAATTTATTTAATTGATTATTGGTTAACATCATCCAAATTTTGTGATTTTAGCAGTAATAGTGGATATATTTGGTGAAATAGTTGTAAATTGTAGGCTATAGCTGTAAATTTAGGTTTTGAGTTTTTCATGAAAAGCTTCTTATAGTAGTTTTGAGATTTTAAACTTTTTATTAGATTTTAAAGCTATAGGTTGTATATAGAAAACAAGACTTTTATTTTCATATGACCTTTTTGTTTAAAACTAAAAATATGTTTGGTGAAGTAGTTGTAGACTGTAGCTGTAGGCTACAACTATAGCTTTAGATTTTGAGTTTTTCATACTTATAGTAGCTTTGAGATTTTGAGCTTTTTATTGGATTCTAAAACTACAACTTATATATGACAAACAAAAATTTTATTTTCATTGGAGCTTTTTGTTTAAAAACTAAAAATTAAAACTCCTAAAAACTTATAAAAACTCCATACAAACCCTACAAGTTAAAATTTCTAAAAATTTTATACCAAATAGATCCTTAATAAGTTTAAAATGCATAAAATATAGGGTTTTAAAATTTGAATTCATAAAAGAACAGATTTTTAAATGGAACACGCAAAATAGAAATCAATATTATGCACTTCTAAACTTTAAACGTTTTTATTAATGCATGCTGTATCTTGAGGACTATAAATTCCTTCTCCTGTTCATTAGTAGCAAGCAAACCTACCATGAATGATTTCACCCCCAACAGGTATGTAATTTGCGACATCCCTCCCGTCATTTTTAACCTTTTTGTCAACATGAAAAATATTTCTAACGTTATAATTGCAAGTTTACAACTGCTACATTTATAGATTGCAAGGCAAAGTTGCCACAGTTACCGGCGGTACTAGTCGCTTGGGCAAAAGCGTGGTCAGGCTCTTCGCTAAACATGGCGTCAAAGTCGTGGTCGCCGATGTCCAAGATGACCTAGGTCTTTCTCTTTGTAACGATCTACAATTTAAATCCGGAATAGGGACGGAGCCAGGTAAAATTGATCAAGTGGGGTCATTTCTTTTTTATCTTTTTAGTATACTGGCCCATTGACATTATTTAGCTCCGTCCCTACTAGGTGATAATGTTATTTACGTCCATTGTGACGTCACCAAAGATTCACACGTGAAAAATGTCGTCGATGTGGTCGTTACCACGTTCAGGAAACTCGACATCATGTTTAATAATGCGGGCATCCCAGGAACCCTAGATTTCACAATCTTAGAGTCGGGTAACGAAAACTTCAAACGTGTTTTCGACTAAACGTATTTGGATCATTTTTGGGAGCTGGACCATGCAGCTAGGGTTATGATTCCCGCAAAACGTGGTGTGATCTTATTCACATCCAGCTCAGCATCCGTAGTTTCTGGTGAATCACCACACGCATACACCGTATCAAAACACACGGTGGTAGGGTTGATGAAGAATTTGTGTGCTGAATTAGGGCAACATGGGATTAGGGTTAATTGTATATCACCAGGTGCGGTTTCGACACCGTTTCTGACAAATGCAATGGGGTTGGATAAAGAGGGGGTTGATGGCATTTTGTGTGCATCATCGGTGTTGAAAGAGTTGGTGCCAACGGCAGATGACATCGCGGAAGCGGCGGTATATTTGGGTAGTGATGCTTCCAAGTCTGTTAGTGGGATTAATTTGGTGGTTAATGGTACGTGGTTATAGTACTACTAATACTACTTATTCAAGTGTGATTAAACAAACTTTTGAAGCCTTGGCTAAAAAGACGTAATAATCAGGTCAAGAGGTCAATGCATTTTGTTTCAAATTTAAACATTGCATTGGTTAATTAAGATCAATATCATATTTATTATTGTTAAGGTTATTTATTTTTGTGCACTTTCATTTGAAATTATTTTTTTAGAATAAAGATTCACAAGCCAATAATCATACTCATTCGAGGAAATGAGTTGGCAAATTGGGCCAAAATGGGTGAAAGCTATAGACCACGAGGAGCGGCATTATTTACATATATACAGCAAAATGTTCCATAAAATAATATCATAAAAAATTATTTATTTGTCCACCTCGTTTTCCTTTTTGGATCGATGTAAAAATACTTTATCCTTTGGTAATTTGTATGATGGAAGAACGCGCGCTAATCTACTTGTATTTTATTTTATTGTATTTATTTATTATTTATTGCAAGTGGTCAAAGTATTGCTAAGATACCAAGTTGGCAATTAACATTTTGTATGATAGGAATATATGCTGATGTTGATGCTGATATTTATATATATATGGGGGAAGGATCTATAGGGAAGTTTCAAATTTTAGGGAATGAGAGAAGCAAATTTTAGCTTTTGATTTTTTCATAAAAGAACATTTTTAACATTCATTTGTGATAAATGTTAAATTTTGATTTAACATTCATCACAAATGAATGTTAACAATATTCATTTATGATAAACTCAAGGGTTGAGATTTGCTTCCCTCCTTCCCTAATTTTTTTGTTTCCCCCTTGATCCCTCCCCTATATATATATATATATATATATTAGTGTTAAAACATGTACAATAGAAGAGTGTGATATTATTTATTTATTGGATAATGTATGTAGTTATTAAAGTTTACAGTTATTTAATATGCATACCAGTTCTATAATTATTATCAATACAATTTTTAAAATTTTTAAAAGGTCATTGATTTATTTAATCATGATCATTAATTTATTTTATTAATTTTAAAATTAAAAATTTTCCATATGATAATTAATGATGTGGAAGATTGATTGTGAAAAAATTATGAAAATAATACTTATGAATTTTTTGTATTTGACAACACTTGATTAGTGCCACATAGACATAATTAAGTATCCTCAACTACACTTTTATATAAACCAATTGGGCTAGCTCAGTTGCCACCAAGGTTTCCTTATAGGGCCTTATGAAGGGGATGTTTGCCTAGAGGAGGTCTCAAGTTCGAGTCCCACTCGAGATTTTTACCCCTTCAGACGACAAAAAAGGAGGAACAAGAGGGTCTCAGGGTTAGAATACTGCCCAATTGAATGTCACTGTTAGACTTGAACCACTAACAGCCGTTTAAAAATATATACACTTTGATATATAATAAAGATATATATATATTAACGTTATAAGAAAATTTTGAGAATGACTTTAAATTTCGTACTCACTAATTATTTAACTATTGAAACATTCATCTACAACTCACTTCTTATATATTCTTATAATAATAATAATGTAAATAGTAAAAAGTTATTGAACAATTCATAATGAGAAGAATCATATTACAAGGGGTGATGATATTTCTACCATTATTTTTCATAAATTCATCAAAATTGTGTATTAAGAATTTGTACTGTATACATAGATAATGCATATGTTTGATGAATTTATAAAAAAAAATAAAAATGTCAAACACCCTATTACAATAAGTTATAACAGAGTTGTAGCAATAGTCATAGATACAAATTGACAATAGATACAAATTGACAAGAGACTTTAAGAATATATTATAATTATATTATATTATATAGTTAGGATGGGGATCAAGAGGGAAGAAAAAAAATTAGTGAAGGAAAGAAGTTAATCTCAACCATTGATTTCATCATAAATGAATTTTAAAAATTTACAAAAAATTTCAAAATTTAACATTCATCACCAATGAATGTTAAAAGCATTTTTTAATAAAAAAATCAAGGGCTAAGATTTGCTTCCCTCCTTCCTCAAATTTTAAAACTTCCCTATGAATCCTTCCTCGTACTATATATTAGTATAAAATAAAATTAGATTTCATGTAGAAAAACTTTATTGAATATAATGCTATGAGGGTAATGAAAATTGACGTTTTTCTTTTTCAAAATTTAGACTAATAATATATCAATTAGTGGTTCAACCTTGTGCAAATAATTCAACATTTCAACGTCTTGCATTTGTTGTTAAGCACTTAAATCTTCCATTGCACCAAATAAAGTCTTCTTAAATATAATATAAAACCGGCAACCTTGTATCAAGTTCCTGCTGTTTTGTTTCGTTTTAAACAATGAAAACATAAGTTTCGTCACTCGAACTGTAAACTCAACAAGACGAGATTAAACCTCGTTGCTTCCCACAAGAATCCATATGTATATATATAAGTGTTTATGTCTCATAAAGCAGCAAAGCAACCAACGTATATATTTATAATCAATGAAGACTTCATTTCTTTTATCCGTTTCCTTTAGTCTGTTTGTTTTCGTGTCTTGCTATGGTGGCAATGGATATGACCCTCTTGAGACCGCTTTAAAGATCCAACGTTCTAAAAGATCAGTTTTGGATCATGCGAGTACACAAGGTCTCAAAGCTGAACTCTCATACTCACCGGTCTACGTGGGTCCACAAGATGGGTTGAAGGATGTTGACAAGATATCAGCGTTGCCAGGTCAGCCAGATGGAACAGACTTTGATCAGTATTCGGGGTATGTAACAGTTGACCCAAACCATGGGAAAGCACTGTTTTACTATCTTACAGAGTCACCGGCCAACTCTTCTACTAATCCTCTTGTCTTGTGGCTCAATGGAGGTAACATTTTCTCTACTTTTGAAGTCATTCGTTTTCAAAAACTAAGATTATATTAAACTGTACCCCACATATTATCTGCACATTGTTTATAGCGAGACTTGAACCCACAACCTTTTGGGTGATGTGTACGGCTAGGCCAAAGACCTTTTGTCAACAAAAAGTAAAAAATAAAATAAAATCTGAATCATTGCAGGGCCGGGCTGCTCTTCTTTTGGAAGCGGGGCCATGATGGAACTTGGACCATTTAGAGTCAATGCTGATAAAGTGACCCTGTCACGCAACAAATATGCATGGAACAATGGTAAGAATCATATATACCTTTTATATGTTGAAATAAAAGCAGAGTATGTTTTGTAATTATTGATCATAAGTTCATAACCTTTGCAGTTGCGAATGTACTATTCTTGGAATCCCCTGCGGGAGTTGGATTTTCTTACTCAAACACATCTGGAGATTATATAACTGACGATGTACAAACAGCAAAAGATTCATATACGTTTCTAATTAATTGGTTAGAAAGGTTCCCAGAATACAAAACGAGAGATTTCTATATTGCCGGAGAAAGCTATGCAGGACATTACGTGCCTCAGCTTGCCCAATTAATTCTTCAAAACAACAAGATCACTAACCAAACTGTCATTAATCTCAAAGGAATTGCTGTAAGTCTGCAAAACTATTACCAAATTTTTATGCTATATATTGATGTGAACGTAAATAATTAATATGCTTATGTTGAAAAATTTCAGCTAGGAAATGCGTATGTGGACGACGAAACAGAAAATACAGGAATGTTTGATTTTTTCTGGACACACGCGCTTATTTCTGATGAAATCCATGAAGGAATTATCTCAAACTGTAATTTTTCTGAGGGTGCAACGGTAACACAATCATGTGACGACTATACAAGTCAGGCAATGGCTGCTTTTAGTAATATCTACTTTTATGACATCTATGCTCCTTTATGTTCAGCATACAGCAATAGCACTCCTTCAGTGAGTTCTTTTTCTATTTTACTCGATCTAAACTCTAACCACACATATCTCAAGAAGTACATCTTAACATTGAGTTCACATAAATTGGAACAGATATCAGATTTTGATCCATGCACTGAGAATTATATCGCAGAATACTTGAACACTCGTTCTGTGCAACAATCCCTTCACGCAAAACTGATTCAATGGGAAGATTGCAAGTAATAGTGATTGTTCATGATTTTAATTTTTTGAGGACACATACAAATATTTTTCATCTAGCTTGATATTTACATACAGAATATTTTATTTGTATGCAGTGAATTCATCAATGTAAACTGGAAGGACATGCCATTTACAGTCTTGCCTGTGATTAAAGATTTGATGTCCAGTGGAATTAGTGTTTGGATCTTTAGGTAATGAATCCAATGCAACTTATTTAGCACAAATGGTATGAAGTTAATTAGCATTTTTTCAATTATTTAATAAAAATTGCGGCTTTATAAATATCGCAGTGGAGATACAGATGGGAGAGTACCAGTGACAGTAAGTAAGTACTCAATCGACAAACTACAAACATCAGTAAAGACACCATGGTATCCATGGATGTATGAAGGCGAGGTAAAAAGGCTTTCATTTAATCTTTTCACTTTTTGTTCTTTTTCAATATTGCCAACGTAAGTGACTCATGAAATTTGGTATGGTTATTCGATATCCAGGTTGGTGGATATGTTGTGGGATACGAAAACCTAACATTTGTGACAATAAGAGGAGCAGGACACTTTGTCCCAAGTTACCAACCGGCTCGGGGACTTGCATTCTTTTCTTCGTTCTTGGAGGGAAAGCTTCCTTGAAAAACACCTACTATTTCGTTCGTACTAATTGCTAATTAAAACTTGAAGAATATTGGGTGGAGATTGATCTTTAAGCATGGATTCATGTTATAGTTTTTATATTGATTTTTTTACTTTAAATCATTGTTTCGACTTACTATTTTGTATTTGATCATAAGTTCTAACTCTGAACTGTTAATGCATTGCTTTACTTGAAAGATGGTTTGATGTTTTTTCACCTTTTTGTCAGCCTCAATACTACACATTCAAAAATCACAGTATACTATGAAAAGATCAACTAAAGATTATATGAATATTATAGCCATATGTTATAGTAACTGGTGGGTCAAAAGTAGATGGTTGTCCAAATTATTGTAGATATGGCAAACTTAAATTAACATGTATGATGTATCAGATGGGTCATGGGTGGCTCAGCCCACTTGTGAGACTTATTGTGAAATGTGAATATAATGAAAATATAAATAAACTTGAAATTAGCTTTTTATGTAGACAAACTTTCTTGAATATAAAATGAAGATAATGAAAATTGAGGCTTTTTCTTTTTCATATTATCATAATACATTAATTTGTGGTACAGCCTTGTGCAAATAAATCAACATTTCAGCTTCAAACTTTTGTTGTTACGCGTCCATTGCATTATATAAAGTCCTTTTTAATATAATATAAAACCCGCAACCTTGTATCAAGTTCCTGTTGTTTTGTTTCGTTTATAACAATGAAAAGATAGGTTTCGTCACTCGAACTGTAAACTCAACAAGACGAGATTAAACTTCGTTACTTCCCACAAGAATCCATATGTATATATAAGTGTTTATGTATCATAAAGTAGCAAAGCAACTAACATATTTTCGATCAATGAAGACCTCATTTCTTTTATCTGTTTATTTTAGTCTGCTAGTTTTTGTGTCATGCTATGGTGGCAATGGATATGACCCTCTTGAGACCATTTTAAAGATCCAACGTTCTAAGAGATCAGGTTCGGTTCATGTAAGTACACAATAACTCACAAGGGAGCAGTCCTACTCACCAGTTTACGTGGGCCCACAAGATGGGTTGAAGGTGTTGATAAGATATCAGCGTTGCCAGGTCAGCCGGCTGGAACAGACTTTGACCAGTATTCAGGGTATGTGACAGTTGACCCGAACATTGGAAAGAACTGTTTTACTATCTTACAGAGTCAGGGGTCAACTCTTCTACTAATCCTCTTGTACTATGGCTTAATGGAGGTAGCATTTTCTTTATTTTTGAAGTCATTTAGTTTAGAAACTAGTGAGCTTTTCTAGAACAACAAATTCACACATGTTATGTTCAACCACAAATACTATCTACACACTGTCTCAAGTGAGGCTCGAACCCACAACGTCTTCGGTAGCAGTGTAGCACTAGAGCATACGCCATCTGGTTCAAAAAAAATCTTTTTAACAAAAAATTAGAATTGAATCACTGCAGGGCCGGGTTGCTCTTCTTTTGGAAGCTGGCCATGATGGAACTTGGACTGTTTAGACTCAATGCTGATAAAGTGACCCTGTCACCCAACAAATATGCATGGAACAATAGTAAGAATCATTAAAAAAAATTATAAAGTGAAACAAAAGCAGAGTATCTTCATACTTAATGATCATAAGATTCATATAATTTGCAGTTGCGAATATACTTTTCTTGGAATCTCCTGCTGGAGTTGAATTTTCTTACATAAACCCTTCAGGTTATGTAACTGACGACGTACAAACAACAAAATCACTAACCAAATTGTCATTAATCTCAAAGGAATTGCTGCAAGTCTGCAAAACTATAATAGCAACATTTTAAACTATATATTGACAGTGAATGTAAATAATTGATATGTTCATGCTGATATTTTTTAGGTAGGAAATGCATACGTGGATGATGAAACAGAAAACACAGGAATGTTTGACTTTTTCTGGACACACGCGATTATTTCTGATGAAATTCATGAAGGAATTGTCTCCACTGTAATTTTCTGAGGGTGCAACGATAACACGTGTAACAATTTTACAGATCAAGCATACGCTGCTAAAAGTAACATCTACTTTTGTGACATCTATGAAAACCTAACATTTGTGTTTATAAGAGGAGGACACTTTGTCTCAAGTTACCAACCAGGCTCGTGCACTTGCATTCTTTTCTTCGTTCTTGGAGGAAAAACTTCCTTGAACAATTCCCACTATTTTGTTTGTCCTAATTGCTAAGTACTAGAACTTGAAGTACAGTGGGTTGAGATTGATCTTCAAACATAGATTCGTCTTATACACTTCAAATCGTTGTTTTGACTTATTATTATTGTGTTTGATCTGAAGGGGCTTTGTTTAGCTCTACACGGTTACTTAATCCATTAATCGCGTTACTTTAAAGATGGTTTCACATTAGTTTTTCATCTTTTTTGTCATCCGCAATATTACATGTTCAAAAATCACAGTTTACTATAAAATGGTCAACAAAAGATTATATGAACATTAGATCCATATATTATAGCAACCGGTCGGTCAAACATGATGATCATTTGATTTGGATGTCCAAATTGTAGATATGACGTACTTAAATTGAGATGGGTCATGGGTGGCTCAGCCCACTTGTGAGATTTGTTGTAACATGTGAATATAATGAAAAGTATACTTAAAAATTTGAGGGGCGATTAATGATGTAGCCAAATGCAGAGTCACTTTTGTAACATGATGATGCATTGCACATAAAATAATAAAAATCAAATCATAATAAATAGGATTATTTCTTTTATCAGAAAAACTGCCAAATCTGATAACATGGATATCGATCAAAAGTTTGGAAATCAGCTTTCAGTTATGTAACATAAGTTGGTTCCGAAGGAAATGATTTTAATAAATAGTCACATTACTGAATATTTGTGGATTTTCTTGTTAAGAAACCGATCAATGTTAATTTTTTTTTAACTATTTTTAATATTTTATATTTAACTTTATAATTAAATTGAAAAATTATTAAAACAAATTCTATTTACTATTACTATTGAAAGAAAAAAGAGAGTTTTTAAGTGTACATTGATAACATAAAAATCTTTATGCACGTATTTAGAATTTCATAGATGTTGTAAAATTAACTTAAAATTACAAAAATATTGAATGAATTTAATGAATCATTTATAATATATAAAATGTCACTGTTAACTATCGATGTAGACCAACATTACGAGTGATTACCGTTAATAATTATTAATTTTTTTTTTCATTAATATTATTGTTAGCTATCAGTCAATTACTAATGTATTTTTCATTTTTCTTTTGTGATTGTTGTATTTGCTTGTGTATTTAGTAGTCTATTTTAAAAAGAAACCTAGAGAATCAAAACCAAGAAAGTCATAGATGGTAGCTGCCAAAAACAAACTCGTGCTTTACGACCGCTTATTTTATTCATGAATTTATAAAATTGACATTATTCATTTCTTTATTTATTCAAAGATAGTTTAGTTGGTGTTTATATTTAATACGAAGAATAAACTAAAACACGTTTTACATAAACATGGTTTTATAGAATAAAATAACGATGTTACAGTCGTTTTTTAATACATGTAACCAGAGACGTCCGCAATAATAACTATATAATTTTAGATGGTTGTATGCATTATTGATGCTTTAAGGACTCCTACGTGTTTTAACCAAATTGATTTTCATGATGTATAATAACATTTTTTTGTCAAACGTTACACTAATGACTAAATAACTTTATTAAACTATGATGAAAACTTACAAAAGGCTATAACTGATTAATAACAACCAAGTAGTTATAGTTATATATATATATATACTTTACTGCTAAGTAATTTAATTTATAAATCATTTCATTAGAAATGTGTCCTTTTACCTCTATTACGACAAAATGTTTTTCTAATATTCTCTTTGTCCCGAATAAATCGTTCACTAATAAAAAAAAATCAATTTAAAATTGAATAATAAAATGTCAGTTTTATTATTAGTATTCAAAGTAAGGACCGTTTAGAATATCAAAGAAATAAGTTATTGAGAATAATACATGTGGTAAATTTGAATTTGATGATTTTTAATAATTAATAATTTATTATAATTTGACAATTTTTTTAAATATATATAAATATAGATAATAATAATGTGATATTCTTCTTTTGGAAGGAGGGAGTAACGAGCAAACAAGTGTGCTAATCTCAAACTATAAAAAACCATAATTAGTTGAAAGCCAAAAAAAGGCGGCTTATAGCTCATGACTTTTTTATGCGTATTTAATTCAATAATACCCCCCTTTCCTAACACTTTCCTTTTTTTTATTTCCACATATATATTAAACTCAGAATACATCCTCCATTCACGCCACCAATTCACCACCATAATGGAACCATCAACCCTAATAAATGTTCACGAACACAAAAACACAGATCACGATCAACAACATGATACCGATACAGATTTCGCTTTCGACTTCAGCAGTCAGTTAGACCAACCTTTAATCACCGCAGCCGACGAGTTATTTCATTGCGGAAAGATCAAGCCATTAGACCCCTCCCCACATTGTCCAAAACCTCCCTCATTTTCTCCAAAAACTTACAACAAAAACTACACAAAACCTTTAACATGTCATGAAATAAAAACCACTATAACAACCACCAAACACAAATTAGTGTCCGATATACTCTCGGACGATCAAAAAGTTGTTAAAAATGAGTTATCATTAGCATCACCTTTTGGGTTCATTTGGTACAATAAATGGAACTTAAAAAACTTGTTATTATTCAGAAGTACGTCTGAAGGAAGTGCGGTGATAACAAATGATGTTAAGAACTCGAGTTTTAGAAGTACCGATGGATCGGTGGGGTCTACGTCAAGGAGGATGAAGAGGAAAGTATCGGCACATGAACTACATTATACGGCAAATAGGGCGGTTGCAGAAGAGATGAGAAGGAAGACATTTTTGCCGTATAAATCGGGGTTATTGGGTTGTTTAGGGTTTGGTCATAATCTTCAAGATATTTCTTCTAGAGGAAAATTATGAATTAAATTAATTAGAGAAGTGTTTGATTTGTGTTACGTACAGTTTTGTAAAACTTGTTTTTAGTTGAGTGTTATATTTCTTTTGTAAGAGTCCAAGGTTTGGTATAGTGTATAGTATAATATAATGATTTTTTTTTTTTTTATTTTGTTTATTTGTAAGTGATTAATTATTGGTCAAGTATAATTATAATCTAGATTTTTATTCGTTTATTTTATTTTTATTTTTTATTTTTTATTTTATTTTATTTTATTTTATTTTTTATTTCGATTTAGAAACGTTTCAATCTCAAGAGGCCAGGGAGAAAAAAAAACAAATGTACATTGGGTAAATACCAGTCAAAGTTACACGTATGTGTGATTTGTAAGTACCAGTCACATTAATATTCCTCTGAAAGCAAATTTGAACATTTAATCAGCACAGATTTATATTTCTCTGCCTTAAATACACTTATGTAAAGTAGAAATATATGTCCATTTCGAGAAACCCACATGCATTGTGCTCATCATTGTGGCTGCTTTCATTTGTATTTACGTGGAGTTTATGACTAAAAGATGGGTGTAAATCGATGGGTCAAGGATAAGAGATGGTTGTCGACAAAATGGTAAAAAAAGTAAAAATATACTTATGTTAGTTAGGGATATATGTTTTAAGATGCATGGGTTTGGTAATTGTGTTTGGTGATAAACTAGGGCACGTACCGTTTAAACTTGTTTGTTTTATTATACTTTTTGGGACCAATGTACCGGTTAAACTTTATCATATTTAAACGTCATCATGGTGTCAAATATTTGTGCCTATTCAAAATAAAGATTAAAATTCTCTCTTGTAAAAATTAATTACTCAACCATAATGAACTTAACATCTCTACATCAATAATCGATAATGATTCGATGATTGTTCCAAATATTGTGTTTTACAATATGTTTACATACACTTTTGAGATAAAAAAGATTAGTTGCTAATTAATCGGAAATTGCATATTTCTTAGATTCATAAAATCATTACATATGCCGCTTTAAAGGGTAAACAAAGAGAGCTTTTGAAAGCATGGGGTTGAAACTTGAAAGCCAACATAAAGACCAAAAATGTCAAAAGAAAGGGAGCATAAGAGACAAAAAGGCGATAAAAAGAAACACGCGAATTATAGTTGGGCCACAAATTCTTAATTAAATGTAACTATAATTATTTGCACACTTGTACATTTGATTTTTCTTTTCTTGATAAAACAATATTTTTATCATAAATAGCGTTAGTAAAATAATTAAGAAACAACTAATGAAATTAAAATATACTTACAAAATGGTTCAACTTCGTGAATAACATCCTCAAAATTCTTTTTATACAGATATATAATATAATCCTATAATATTTCTGTTGAAAACAGGGAAGCACAAAACCACTACACATGGTTGGCCACTCGGCCGGTTTATCTGACCAAACATCTCGTCAAAAGTCAACCAACATCAGTTAGATTTAGTCAAGACCAACCCACTTGCAGACTGCAAGTCTGCAACTGCTCGTGTTAAATTCTCTACTTCCAATTTCTATGCCTGTTTTTTACACTAACTAATTTTATAATATATGCATAAAGTGTTTGTCGATGACCGAGTCACAAAAAAGAATAATGAAAGTACTGGAAATAAGGATATTAAGATATATAGTAAATTCATATTAGATATGATACTGAACGAAGTTTTAGGACGGAGCTAGATGTCATTAACATCGTCAACAAGTTAAGAGAAAGAAGACTAAACTGAGATTTTAAGTAGTGTTAAAATAGATAAGTATAGTTATATGTAATTATTTTATTCATACTTCTATTGATATATGTATTTATATATTTATATATATATAAAGATTATACGGGAAGGTAATATAAACTATAATTAATGCTTTTGCGAAGTTTAATATAACTGGTCATTTTTTTTACTCTATTATCTAAACAGGGTGTAGATGCAGCGAACAGAAGAAAACATTGATATATATCCATACCTTATTTTTACGTTAAACGTACTAAAATGGATATTTTGAGCAGGTAGAATTATAAGTGGAAACGAGTTTGAGCCGTTGATACTGATTTTTCAATAATAAAATTTATTTTTATGTTAAGCGAAGTAATATGAGAGGTCGGGCACCATAGGTTGTAGGTCCAAATGGGTTGGGTCAAACTCAAGTAAAGATCAACTATTTAAATAGTTGATGTGCTGAACATGATTACAGAAATGTAATATTCCGATGAGATGCATTTGGCTACAGTTTGGATGAATTTTTCAACCCATTTGAACGTATCATTTATTATTAACTCAGTTGGCTTAGCCTTTTTAACCCTTTAGATATAAAACATAACCAAAATCAACCAATTTCAAAGTACATGGCTTGAAATCACCACCTTAAAAATGATTGGAACACAAGTTGAAGAGTATTAATAGGAAGTGCCAAATTGGATATCATTAATAAGTTTGCAATGACACGTACAAGGAAACCTATAGACAGTAAGCACAAGCATAAACAATTATGTTAAACACTTATTTCTTTAAATTTTCTGATTCAACGAAAGTGAAGTTTATAATGCTATGTTGTTTTTCATTACGTGGTTAGTTTCATTATTTCGTTGCATTGATGATCAAACTACTTGGGATAGATTTCCTCTGAGTTGAGAAAATTCAATTCATTCTGACAAAAGTGTTTGAAACGAATTAGTTGCTAACTAAAGCTCACCATTAATTCTTCTATACAGATGTTGCTTGCCAAGATTTATATGATCACACCCTCCAATTCAAACATCACTCATTCTCCGTTCGCAAACGATTCATTCGGATCTTCTTCATCAGAATCAAATTCAACCTGCACAAAAGTGGTCATTACAATCACAACACTATTTTGACACTGACTAAAATCACAAATAACGCTTCAATAAAGATAAATAATGTTTTACATTTTCATCTCTAAACCACCTTTCATGACAATCATGCTTCCAACCAGCTACTGTAAACTTAAGTTCCCTCCCCCTGTGTTCTCGATTATCTATTGGGACTTGCACACCGTCCTTACCAAATACCTCTGTTTGACCAAATGTCGAACTGGTCAAACCATACGCTTCACTATCAGGGTATCTAGATTGGCTGTTGTTTGAAGTACTTTATTCAGGATAACTATGTTAAAGTATCTCAATAGTACCTTTTCGTGTTTTTCCAATCAACGGTTTACTAGCTAAGTTTGTCTGTTTGGTCACTATGCCATCAGTTTTCCTAATGGAACTATAATCTATCGATAAAGCTATTCGCTTATTCATCTCATTTTGTCTTTCCTCTTCTCTTTGTTTTACTTGCAACTAGGCAGCAAGATGTCGTCTTGCTTTCATGTGCATCTGCAAATTTTGAAGAATTTGTAGTTAATCCTATGCAGTCCCCGTCTATAATTTTAATTTGAAATCCTAATAAAGTATATCACTTAATTACATTTATTGCGAATAGGGTTTTTACTTGATACAATTACAATAAGTTTAATGAATACTGAAATTGGCATGCAAACTAAGGCAATCTGATTATATGAAATAAATGTACTTTGAATTTATTAGGTATATGATGATATGATAGATATAAGCATATATGTTCAACGTATATGTGTATGGTTAAATTTGGGGAAATATTCGGGTTAGGGTTTGAATTAGCAGGGGAAGACAACAGAAAAGGAAACATATAGAGAGCATAAGAGGGGTATCAAGGATGGGATTGTGAGGGCAAGGAAAAAATGATCGCGGTCGGCATCCAAAAGGAGATCGTTGACTCTCCTTTTCCGGTACTATGCTTCTCTCCCCCAGCTGTCTCCTCTGAACACGCTCATTGATATGGAGTGGATCATTACAGTATACGTACACTTAAAGGTTGAAGGGTGCAAACGAATCGAGCCGCTTGGCTCAACAACTTTAGTAAGATGGAGTCATCAGACTCGACGAGTGCGTTCTATATGTGGGTGTATCAATGGACTACTTGATAGGGGTTAGACAACGCTTCTAGCAAAGTTCAAGAGTCAGAGCCCCTGGCTATGATCACGAGTGAGGTCAAGTTCAATGACCAAGTTCCCAAACGACAACAAAAATGACCAAATCCAATATACCTGAAAAAAATAATATTCAAATATAACTGTTTTAACCGACATCATGGTTGACACCTATTATATGCATAACTTTAGACACAGTTCAGAATACATAAACATCTCAGGAATCTAATTATGTGTTCAAATAGATTCAAATCTTTAGTCCTATGTCAAAGCAAATTTCGTGAATCTAAACATCAATAAGATCAAAATATCACTTTCTGAAATCGATTAATTACATGATTCTAAATATATCCGAATTTATATCATTTACCATATATGCACCCAAATTTCCAATAAAGTGGTCACGATGCTAGTTCAAGTTATACGACTCTTCATGATGTAACCTTTAAGCTCGATCATTAAACACGAGAAACTCGATAATAGTTTAAGATGAGCCTTTTTAAACTCGAAGTTTATATGAGCTCTAGTCGAGTACTCACTCAAGCTCAGCTTGCTCGATAAAGTTCAAATCGTTCAACTATATTTAGTCGGTTTATGAATAATGTACATGAAATTATTGTAATAGTATAAACAAACCTCACTTCTAAACTCCTAAATTATGATCAAAGATGTATAAAATTGTTGTACCTTATGCATTGAAAAGTTGTATTTTAAATTTCCATATGTATAAAGTCAATATATAAAACCATAAATACATGACAAAAGTAGAACCATTAGTTCCGACAGTACAAATACATGTCATGGAACCTCAGTGTAGCCCTGCAGTAACATTACTCAAACCAATTAATTAATCATTTAATCAGCTACCTAAAACATAGTAAAATTTCAGAAAACGGTTTTCTAAGCAATATTAGTTAATTAATCATGTCGATGATGAACTGAAACTTCTCCGTCATCCGGCGGTTCACCTTGGCCGGAGGTGGCAGCAACTTCACCGGCGCTCTCCACCATGGCCAGCGGTGGAGGAGGGGCGAGTCTCCCGTCGATACATGACGAGCATTTTGTTTCAACCCAATCATCAAAATCGTACTGCCGGTGACCCATAATTTTCCGGCCAGAACAAATTCTTCCGATCACCACCGCAATTGCACCCAGTACCATAATCACCGCAAGAGCTCCGACTGCGGGTCCGACTGACCCGTTACGGTGATGGGTACGGGTCGGGTCAGATGGAAGAGTTGACATTTAAAAAAAATTACTCCTACTAAAGATTAAAAAGATTGAAGCTTTTTTGGTAATGTGGATTTGGGGTTTTGGAAAAATGATGTTGGATTGAATTGTGGAACAAAATGTGAAATTGGGAAAAAATAAAATCTCAAATTAAGAGAGAAATGTAGGTTGACTCAAGAAACATGAAGCTGAGTTTCAAGAACTTTCCACACTGACTGTGTGTCTGTTTGTGACTACAAAATGAGAGATTGTAGGCTTGTAGCAAGTCGAATAAAAAAATTTGTGTTCAGTGTTGACTATGGGGGCCCAAATTAAGAAGTGGTGAGAACCCATGGGGCCTGGCTAAGCCCATTTAAAAATAAATGTGAGACTAGATTATAAGATTTCATAAACGTTGAAATAGAAAGATTATATGGCAATCGGCATTTTTGTTGACGTCAATAATTGAAAACATGCTGCTAGTTAGGGGTGACGATTCGAATTGGATTGGGCTGATCCGTTTAAGTTGTTGGGTAAATGGTTCAGAACTAGTCAACTCAAACTCGACTTAATTTTCTAATCGGGTTGATTATTTCAACCCAATTTAAAACATGTTAATCTGGACCCGACCCTAATAACCCATTTATCTAATAAGTTTAATAGATTTTCAGATCACTATCAGTTAACATGTTAATTTGGGGTCAAATGGGTCACATAGGTCAATCTCTAAATTTATAATTCATCATAAATAAGCATAAAACAGTTATAAAGTCCCAAAAAGATCATAACCTAGTATGTTCATCCAAATTTAATACTAAAATATCATTAAACACGTCGATTTATTAAATGAAAATAAATATTTAAAATTTTAATTACTTTTAAAAAAGAATTGGGTTGTCGGATCAATCCCTCAAACCTTATTGGGTGACCCAAACCCGATAAAAAAACCACCAAGTTGACGGGTTTGTGAGTCAAAACCCCAATCCATACTTGCTTATTTTCAAGTCAGTTTTGTGTCGGATTTCAAATCGTGTCAGAAATTGTCAACCTTACTACTAGTGGGATGTATGTTTTTTGTGTCTATCTCCCTAACCAACTAAATGGACTTTATATAAAAGATTACATTTAAGGGTGTAAAAGAACAATCGCTCACTCTTGTATGGTGTTTTCGACATGTCCAGTACGATGATCTTATTAGTGTTCCCGTGTTTGTTACAAAAAACTTTGAATTTTTCTAGTCTTTAGCGACCGGTGGTTCTTTATCGAACGTATGGAGCACTAGCCATTCTTTTTTCTGGTATACCCACACCTATAGTGCTCCATGTACATTATGGGGAAGGTATTGATATATGCATATTCAACTTCACATTCTAGATCAACCAAAAGTGATAGAAAGTCCAAAGGCCACATGCAGTTCTGGAAGGATTGATCAACTCTGCATATTGCTTTGCTTCAGAATTTATTGATTTGAGTCGAGTAAAAAAAAATCATATGATTATATGAGTTTTGGTGTAAATAAACAAATAAAAATGGTAAATATAATGTCAAAAAGATATCTATGGCCCATGCAGGTCTCGAACCTGCGACCTTCGCGTTATTAGCACGACGCTCTAACCAGCTGAGCTAATAGGCCATTTTGCTTTTTTTGTTATGACACTAATTATATATTCTGTTGGCTTCAGGATTAACAGCTTTTAGTTTCTAGGCTAACATGATTTTATAGTATTGTATAAAAGGATGTAGAAATCTGTTTCTTTGAGGATCTATGTGCAGTTACGTGAAATTGTCAGTCTAATTTAATATAATTTGAAGTTGAAATATTTATTTTAAAATTTACAAGATCAAACAAGCTATCAGGCAACAAACACAATCAAACTCTTTAAAGTCAGAAACATACAAAAGAATTCATCAAATAATATAATATAATATCAATATCAAATTATTATTATTACAAACATAAAATAAATAAAAACACTCTTATCTAATATGTTTACTAGCCTGACAAAATTTGAACAAATATTACGGTGTGGTGGCCAAAGCAGGAGACATTGGCTTCCCTCTTCCCATAGTAAAACCCCTAGTTCCATCAGGCATTCTTGGCCCTTTAGGACTTAATTTAGGTGATGATGATGTTTCCGAATGTGCCGAACCACTTGATTGTGGCGATTGTGAAAGAACGCCACGTCCATTATGACTCGATGTGCGTATCTTTGACTTCCCACGTCCCGGTGCCCATCCTTTCTTTGAACCCTCTTCAGTCTAGCCAAGAACGAATCAAGATCATTAAAGGTGGTAATTTCAACCCGTTTACTTATTGATGGCGTAATGGGTCACTTTGGGTTATGTTTTGTCTGTAACGGGTCATATAGGTAACAAAAAGAAAATAGTTAATATGAAAACAAGTAAGATGGGTTGAACCGTTTTGATGCATAAACCTTCTAAATCCAATAAACTGGATTATTGTTGAAATCCTATGACTTATGTAACCAAATTTGACACGTCGATTATCTATAACCAATCTTAATATTCTGGACAAAAAGTGTTTTGGGTCAACTCAACCAATTTCATTTTAAGCTCTCGATCATCCCTTTTGGGATAACTATATTAAAAATACTTACATTATTTTCGACAGCTGGTTCTATAACAATTGTTGGGGAAGATTCTTCGGGCAAGTCATACGCTTCATCAATTTCATCATCAAGTAATCCATCAAACTCCGACTTCCTAGTCTTCAAAACAGACTTTGGCTGTACGTTTAAATTATACACTTCACAACAACTAATAGATTAATGTTTAAAATAACTAATAACACAATATAGTAGACATTTGAATTACATACAGAACGTCGAAGCATTAACCTAACTCTCAGCCCTTTTCGCCAATTCCTTTCATCATTTAACTTCTGAACCTGAAAACAAACTTCTTAAACAATGTCTCAAGACATGTAGTGGTGTGGAGGATGTTAAGATTCTATAAGAGAAATTAAACATACTGCCTTTTCAGCCATCTCTGCTGTTTCGTATTCCACCAAAGCATGAAGCTTTAGAACAAAAAATAATGAAAAAATGCATTAAAGAAGTAATTGTTGGAGTGGTTTAATGAGCGATTACAAAGTGATTAAATATATAAAGTAAATCACGGGCTGATACCTTGTTACTGAAAACATAATCTCCTCTAGAACGTGAAGAATTAGGCTCTTGAGGGTGACGAATGCGAATGGCTTTGACACTACACAATGACAAAACTCAGTGAATCGCTACAAGACATATAAAAGTTTGGTTTCAAAATCTACCTTCTAACCACATTAAATATTTTCTCTAGGTTCTGATGAGAATGATCTTCGGGTAGATTCTCAGCAACTACAGTACGAGACTGCATTCACAATTGATAAATCAAATATTGTTGATTAGAGTTCAACTCATAGAATTGTCACAAAAGTTGACGAACCTGAAGTTCTTCTTTATCTTTCTCCGTAAAGGGGTGTCTACGTCTAACTTTCTTGCCATCATTGCTTACAACCTAAAAATGGTTCAATTAGACCGGGGAATCGTTCGTAGTTGCTAAAATATCAAAAAAGACATACCAACTTTGAAGACGAGCAAAGAGCTTGAGAAAGCAATTGATTATTAGTGATGCAGGATTTGATTTTCTTCATAGATGCAATGACAGATATGGGAACTGTTACACAAACAATTTTCGTTGATAAGATCACATACTCATTCTTTCGATATCTTATAAATAAATAATTTTGACCCTCAAAATGTTAAATAGACTAAATGGAATAGTTTAACGCTCTTCATTATCTTACCATATCCCTCGGGGTCCTTACTAATGTGTTTCACCAAGGATTCATTGGCAAGCAGGCTCAAGCCACTAAATTGATACTCCACCTGTTAAAAAGCAACATTAAATCATATAACCTAACAAAACGTTGATAATCAACAACGCTGACAGGTCTGCACGTCCCACTCCCAGGATATTATGCGCAAGACAATATTCAGGCTGACTCAGTGCCCCACTATAGGAAATGTGTCCGCCCATACTAATAACCCGACTATTGGAATCAATTGAGTTATGCGCCTGAGGGATGGCCCTAAAGTAGTAACATTTTTTCATATCTAAATTTCTCCAAAACTCCTTTAACAAAATAATCGAACACATTTTTTTTGCTAATTTTATTTCCAAGTATACTTACTATAACATAATAATAATCGATACTCAACTCTCAAAAATCATAAAACAAACATAACCCTTGAACAAAAACCATTGATAATTAATACACCAAAACAAGAAAATAACCTGTTTGATGATTTTTTGTTGAAGATCCTCAGTGAGGACATTTTTGGAATAGGTTGGGGTGACAACCTCCGGATTCGAGAAAAACTGCACCTGTTGATCTTGATCACCACCTCCACCACCAACATAGACCCAATCAACCGGGCCAACACCATCATTTTCCCCCATACGGACACCTACATAATTAAAACATGGATAAAAATAACCCGAAACGGGAATTTGGGTATGGGACCTTGGCACGAATTCGGGTGCATGCGCATTGAATTGAAAAGAGTTAGAATTTGAAATTTCCCTTATTTCATCTTTCTTAGATGCTTCTTTGTCTTTATTATTTTCTTGTAATTTGTCTTCTGATTGTTCCTGTGCCATTTTTTATTTATGTTTATTTGGATATTTGTGTTTGAAAAGATTAGAGTGATGAACAAAATTAATCTTTATTTATTAAGGTAATTTGGACCATGTGAATTCTAACATAGATTTTGTGATCATGGGGTTGGGTTGTATTGAAGCGAAGAAAATGGCACGCTTTTCTCACTGTAATTTTATCTCTATTCCACATTTGGCGCTCAAAAGTTCGTGTTTTAAAAGTTGTAAAAGGTTATAATACAATACATAATAGATAATATAAAGAATAAATAAATAAATAAGATATAGTAAGCCTGCTTTAAAAGATCATGTGCTGAAATTTGAGAAATTGCTATTTGTTTGATATAAAATTTGACTTAAAATATACATTGTTATAAGTAAAAAGTTAATGCTAGGTATTCATTTAAATAAAATGAAATGTCATAACTCATAAGTTGGATACTTGATGGGATGGCCCAATAGGCTCACTTTTGCCATGTTTTCATTCAACGTCAGCCCACTAAACTCTGAACCAAATAATGAGATATTATTTAATTTTTTGTACAAATGTTTTACATTATTTCATCAAAATATAAAAATTAGCACGTGCCTTTTGCACCAATTGATTGATTATGTGTTATTGTTATGAATTGTAATTGTATGTAGTGATAGGTGATTTTGTCTCAAAGAGTGTCATCTTTTCTCACACACCACACACTACAATAATAAGTAATTCAGTTATTTGCAAGAACGATAATAATAATGAGAAGTAATTTGTATATTAATTACTTATTTTTATTTACATCACTAAATGTATTTTTATAATACTATAAAACATAGTTAAAGATATATACAGAAAGAAATGATAGTGAATAAATCATCACTCGTAATAATAAAAATATTATAAGCCACATCATTAAGACAATTATAACTTTATTATTGTATTTATATGGTTTTAAATATAAGCAATATATTAATAAAAATGCACATGTTTATTGTTATAGTCGCTTTACAAAAAGAAAATATACTATTAGAGCATGCAGAGGTGGGATGAGGTTGCCAAGGACTAAGTTTAAAAGCCTTTAATGTTGGCTTACATTAGGTTAACCACTCATTGATTAAGGTTAAGCTGACGTTAAAGGCTGGGGTTGAGCCTCTAATGACAGATCACAAAAGTTAACCCTTCTTTTTTTCCTTTGATTTAATTGGTTAAAGAAGATTTTGTGAAACCTTTTTAATTATATTTTTGACATTGAATCAATCCTCAAAAATCATATATGATATTAAACTTGAAGTTGAAAGTTAATACTGACCTTAATATTGAACAACTTATCGTGTTTTTACTGTTATAATAATAGAAATAATTAATAATAATAACAATAATAATAAAAATAAAAATAAAAAGAAGACAGCCCCACCTTGGATACCAAAGCATTGGCCTATCAGTGTGGGCTCAAATTTGTCTCAAAGATTCTTGTTTTGTATTTTGTGAAAGTGACTCTTTTGTCATTTACTATGTGTTACCAAGCAAGCACTATCACAGCTTGTTTAATCTACCAAACGTTATTGATTAACTACATATACGGGTTGAAAATGTTCTAAACGTTCATTGACGTAGTTTAATTAATTAAATACATAAAATCGGTTTGAAATTTAATCTAATGTAATTCTAATTCTAATGTTTAGAAATTGGGTAGGTCTCGATCTACTAGAAATCGTAGTTTTTAAATTAAGCGGTGAAACGACCTCTTTCAATTGAAATTTATTAATTATTTAAGTATTATTATTATATTATTATTCATTGATAAATATCTTAATGCTAACGAGAAGGTATCTTTTAAAAGGACAGCAAATTGGATGGTTTGCAGATTATTTCACATTATTATCGTCATGTCGTATTATCAGACATGATTTCATATCTGTACACTATAAAAAAAAAATGCATGCTTCACTAATTTAGCACTTATGCAACACAACTAATAGTCTAATACAATGTTTACAACATGACTAAAATATAAGTAACGGTGTGAAATAATTTTGATCATCATCCATATAATTAAGTATAAAATTCTCTTCAAATATAACTCTATCTCTATATCTAAACATAAAAGAAATAAACAATTTTTTCAGCATATTCATGTTTTTAAAAAAACTCTCATTCAACCATTTACTCTAAAAACAGAACTCTTATTATTCTACTTAATTCATTTATAGACAATATTTAAGAGTTTTCAAATTTAATTCTTTTAGTAATAGAATTTTTATTTATTTGTAATCATTATAGTGTAATATTATAGTATATTTTTATTTTTATTTTATTTGTTTCATTTATTTACTAATAATAATTAATAACCAACAATCTTTATTATTAAGAATTTAACACCATTAAAATTTAACTAATATTAATTATAACCCTAAAAAGTATTGATTAAGAGTTTTAAAGTATGAATACTGACATTTTATATAGTGAGTAAATTTATTTATTTTTTAAAAATTTTCTCTAAATATAAAGGAAGTATTGGAGTGTATTTTCCTGCTCAATTTCTCAACAAAGAGATAGAAAGAACCCGTGGAGAGGGCTTAACATGTAAAACAAGGACAACTATTTCAATGATTGAGGTAGACTAAACAATCAATCGGAGAAATAATTTTTGGAGAAAGAAAGTTTTGTATTCCTAACGTTGTTACCTGTGAAACAAATATGGGCTTATTTTTAGCTGTGTTAGACTTATAGTAAGCTTTTGTAAATTCTACATAGTTACCCCTTTTAGCCCTTTTCCTCTTTGGTATCCAATGTATAATAAGTGACATTTTTTATGAAACAAAAAGGTTTCACATTTCTGAAACATTTGTATGAAAAAGTTCATTTTGTTGATGTAAAAACCAATAAAAAAGGAATTTATTATTTATTAATTATTATTATAGTACAAAAAGGAATTTATTATTTATTAATTATTATCATAGTACATACAACCTTTTTGAGAATACTAAATCCGATGCTGTAGATTCCTGTTCCAATGAGTCAATAGTCAAATTTTACAATATATTCGTACTGTATATCTTTTAATACAAAGTTAAATATCTTTGACCAGTAATGAAAATAAACATGTAAAATAAGAAAAAGAATTTTGAAATGAGAAGATAAGCTTTCCCAAATGCAAAGAGACCTAATGATTCATGAGATGCTTTTCCCATTTCTCAAAAGCCAACCTCTCTTGCTCCAAACTCACTCTTGCAGAGTCTTGTGCATGTTACTATACCTCTGCACTCACTAATTACACAACACACATTTCCCTTCCCAAATTACCAAAATGCCCTTATTGGAATTTAATTATACTAGCCAGGTACAATCAAACAAAAGATTCAAGATGTCACAAGGGAATAATGTGTAGTATAAAATATTGCATTACTGAATGATCATGTTTCCTCATCTCAAAAACAAGTGTATCTCATCTCACATGAAGCCAATAATCTAAGAAAATGGCATCAACTCAGATCAAAAAACCTTAATGGGAGCAAAAAAAAATAAAATAAATAAAGTAAAACGATCAACTAATCCTGCAAAATTTCACTCTTTTTGTTTAGTTTTTTTTTCTAATTTTTATGAGCTCTCCCACATTAATTAATCGCCGCAATATACTATGTATCTATAAAGATATGTAAACTTCTATACGTTATCTTTGCTTGAGATGTGCAGATGACCTTTCCAGCAATTATTCTCAGATTTTTCATCTTCTCCATCATCAATACTATCACCTCCAGTAGTGGAAGTTCCATCAGTGGCACAGTTCAGGAGCGGTCCATCAGGAGAACCTGAATGAGAGTTCAAGTGTTTTTCAGCAAACTGATCATGGGGTTGGGTCCAACCTCCTGAAGCAGTACCTGATGGAAGCCTTTTTGTATGTAGACGGTATTTCTACAATTGGCAATATAAATGAGCCCGTTTAGAATTTAGCATGAAATAGAGTAATTGCAGTAGATTAACAGAAAGATAGCTTACTTGCAAATGGCTCTTCACTTCATCGTTGGTGAGACCATCAACATGCATAAGCTCTCGAATCTGCTTCGGGGTAGCAGCTGCAAGAATATTGGAACCTAACTTGATTTAGGATTATGAAGATCAAATGTCTTCGAAACTTTGAGTAAATTGAACATAATATGCACTAAATTGGATCTCTGATGGTATTATGCTCCATAACCTTAAAATTTAAAATTCTTGTTACATGAAAACTGCAACATTTGACTAGACATTTACGTACACTTCCATAAGATGTCAAGTTAGTACCATCAAATTTTGTAACAATGCATGCCTATAAACCAATGGTTGCATTTTCATGAGACATCAAGGTTTGGTTTCCAACAAAGGTTGATCATAAAGCAAGACATTAACAAAGCGCCTTTTGAACATAACCAATGATATGCCATTTCACAAGTTTTGGTCAATAATCTACAATACCTGAGTTTGATCTAAATCTAACATATTTAGCATCGAACATTCACATTTCTAAAACTAACCTTTTGAACCACCAAGTTGTTGCAACGCATTAACAAAGCGCCTATGCAATTCTGTAGACCAGCATCTTCTTTGTTTCCTAGATGTCTGCTGCTGTGGCTGCTCAGATTGAGGGTTACCGATCTGTATATCAGACTGAACATCTGGTAAAGAAAAAGGAACCAGATCATTCTTATTGGCAACAGTTTGTGTATCGAAAACATTTCCCCTCGAGAAACTCTTGATTCCAGGAGTGACAAGGGACAGCCCAGGAACACCAATTTCCTTCTTAAATTGGATAAACTTCCCACAAAACGAACCGTCAATCGTCTCAGATCGTTCTTCCTCAGTTCTCTATAAGCAAATCAAATACATATATGAATCCAATAACAAATAGATGCATACACTTAACAAAAACATGTATCACTATATATTTCTAGCTTTTTTACCTTTTGAATTACTTGCTCCACTGGTTTCTGTTTCGAAACTCGATTTGTACCCAAATCGTTGTCAATCGTGTTCCATAGCTGAGTAGAAGTCAACCAGTTCTTCTTATTACTTTCAAATTTTGGATCATCATCATCATCATAAGGCTTCTTAATTGGTATAAATTCTTCAAGTGGCTGATTTTTTGATTTCTTATAAACCATTAATTCCTCTTTCAAAGTAACAATTGCTGAAACAACAGATAAAATAAAACCATCATTCATTAAAGCAAATCATCGAACACTTAGCATACATCTACAAAAATCATAAACTTATACATCTATATCATCAAAAACCATCAAACAAAATCAAATTAACATACTAACCATCATTCATTAACAGCATACACAGCGGCAGTTCGCGTTTAAACGCATCAATTTTACTAATTTCCGTCTCTAATTCGCTAATGAAATCATCAATTTTAAGAATCTTTTCAGATATGTTACCGATTCTTGTAATTTCACCCAAAAACTGACTAATTGTTTTAGGGATAAAAATCGGTTTGAAATCCAAACTCAACTCATGAGGTGCAATCAATTTACCCATCAATAACTTTTGATTTCGATGATCGCAAATGTAAAACAGAGGAAGGTAGGATCTGTATCTATATATATAGTTGTGTGTAGATATAATTAAAATTTTGTAGGAGAAAGATTGATCAAAGGAATCTAATTTTAGAAAATTAGATCATTATAATGGTATATATATCGAATATATAGATATAGATTTAATAAAATTTATAGAATAGATATACGGAACAAAATAAAAACTCTGTGAGAAGAGAGAATGAAGATTCTGTTTTTTTTTTTCTTCACAAGGCCGGATATTGACAGTGATTATATGTGTGTATTCTCACACGGTTCGTCGCGTATATTTTATTTATTTATATTTTTTATATTAAATTACAAAAATGTCCCTTGACTTGGACCAGTTTGCAATTCGAATAAGTCGGACCGCGTCGGATAATGATATGTGAAAAATAAATATGGTTAGAAATTTCTATATTTAATTAAATTGATAAAACTAATTTTATTACTAATAAAGATTTTGTGAACATTTTAGGTGGTTTTTCGACTTGTTCAACAAATTTGAGACGTAATTGTATAACAATTGTTATGACTAATTTTTATGTTTTATTTATTGACTAATTATCGATTATCGATTATCGATATCAATAAAAAATCAATTTTACGTATAACATATATTTGTTATAGGTGGACTATTTCATATGATTTGTTATTGTAGTATTTACGTAGAGTAATTTATGGAACTTCAAGAATGATGTATCGTATCAGCTTACGTAGATTATAAAAGTTGAACCTTACTTCATTCAGACGTTCAACTGGTCTAGTCATTTGTGTCGAACGTTCGTTGTAATACGAACTATTGTAGATGTGATTTTTGAAGCCTCACCGGCAACAATAAAAGGTGTTATGTTTATAGGTAAGTGTTGATTATGAGACATACATCTATAGATGTTTGTTGAAAATCCTTAGCATTGTAATTGTGGAACATGTACTCTAAATAGACATTAAAAACAGATATTGAATTTAAATATTTATATCATTATGTTGATAAAATTATTTGGTAATTTGTAATTATGGTTATTTTTCATGTCATATAAAACACATTGGCCAACATAAAATGAACCCTAAAATTCTTGAATATTTATTAACATGTATGTTATTATTATTATTAGTATATATTAATACAACCCAAAATACTATATATACTTTTTTCTTCTAGAGATCTATGGGTTTATGGGCATATATTCCTTCCTAAGTTGATCCATTTTCTAACTTATATATGAGATACTTTGACCAACTTATAATGTAGTCGGTTTTGTTTAAATTATTCTTTTATGTCTCTAAACTTTAAAATCCATATTTGTAGCACAATAAGTCCAAGTTTTTCTACACACTTAGTTGGATATTAGTCATGTGTACATCATGATCAACATTTGTTTATGTCATCCGTAAGGCTTTTACCACATGGTAGTGATGACCCTTTTTTTTAACATCACTGAAAGTGTAAAAATAAAATGTCAAAAACTATTATTCTAATTTATCGGTTAGTATAGGTAACTCTAAAGGAGCATGAACTAATTTTTATGGAGGAAAAAGATTTGATTATTTAAAAAAGATTTTTGGTTATATATGTTATGAGTAGATTTAGGTATTATCTTTATCTTATCTTAAGTAAGTTTATTTGAAATGGAAAATAAAAATAAAAACAAAACCAACAAATGCAATCACGTTGACTTTCCAAGAGTGAGAAAGATAATTGCAGTAGAGAGGATAAAAAGTTGACATAAAACCCACTCAAACAACCCAAATTACGTGGCAAGAACACCTTATGTCCAATCTATTCTATATACTAAAGGGGAGTTTGGAAGAAATTCTTAAGCTGACTTGACACCCTTTCTTACAAAGAAATTTGATGACGTGGTTTCATGAGAAGTGAGATTTTTTTTTTTTTTAAATAAATTAAAAATTAATTTAAGGCCTCTTTCGTGTGAATTAGAGAAGCAACTTCCTTTTATAATGATTATAATTTAAATTTAAATGTTCTGTATTTGATTACTTAACGGGCTTTAATTTCATTGTTTTCTTTTACCTATCACGCGTGCCTCTTGGTTTCTCTGCAAATTGTCACCGCCCAAATTACAATTAAAGAGCTCAATCATTTACCACATTCATCTTCTTTCTCTGCGCTTTTTATCTTCCTCATCTCTATTTTGAATTTATCGATCTTCCTGACTTCGATTTCTATTTACAAATTTCGTATTCATGTTCAGTTATGGTCAATTTCACTTTATAGTTACTTCACCATTTTGTGGGTTTTGGTTCTTGATAATTTTAATTTCCACGGTGTTTGTTTCGTTAATTTGATATCTACGATTGCGTTAGATTTGTTTGAGTATTAATATTAGTTTTTTTCTCTATTTCTTTCCAGGAGATTTAACAATTGATTCTCAGACTATAAGAAATCTATGTTTGTTCATCTTCTTTCAACTTTCTACATTTTTGTGTTTTGTTCATCGATATTTGTACAGTTTGATCTTTTGATCAATTCCCTTTTGTTTGTTGGATAGAAATCAGTGGTGGAAGCTCAAAACTTTTCAAGATTACAACAGTTCAATAGTAGTAAAATCACAGCAACTAATTTTGGATATTAAAGTGCAAAGGTACAAGTTTCGAATTAATATTTTTTTGTTCTTACTATCTGTTCTTAAGAATTAAAGAGTTCTTCATTTAAATGATTTGGATTTTAAAGAGTTCTTCGTACTATGTGTTTGTGCGAATCACAACAACTATTTTTTTGTTATAACTTTAACTATAATTAAAGAGTTCTTCATTCCTTCATGTGGGTTCTGGATAGTATTATCATTTAGATTGTTTTTTGTTTTATTTAAATGATTTGGATTTTAAAGCATTTGAACCCGATTTTGTTAAATTTAGAGGTTGTGTAATTTAGTTAAAAATAGATATGTTTTGTGGCGTACGGAATGGATGATGATTTATTTATAACTTTAACTCATTGTATCTGTTTTGATTCTTCCATGGTGCTTTGACGTTATTTTAATTTTTATAATATTTAGACCTATTCAACATAATAATATTTCATCATTCATGGTTGGCTAATTAGGAAAAGCATGATAATTTTTGGATAAGCTGCAAAAAGACAGGTTAGTGAGATGAATTTGGAGTTGAATTTTATTTATCTTAATGTCAAACCATTTAATTGAAGATTTTCAAATATTTCATTTTTCTTTCTTTTGTAAGGTGGTTTTGGCCCATTATCTTGTGATACATATTTAATGCCATTGTTAATTTTATGGTTATTGTTGATCTTGTCATTTGTGTCAAGTGGTGTAGCTTATTTTTCAATTGCCAAACCTGCAAAAACTGTGCACTCAAATTTGTTGCATTTTTGGTAAATAGAATAAAAGTTGCATAAACGTGTTTTCAAAAAGCTTTAGGTTTCTTTACACACCAATTTTTTTATGTCGATGTCTTAGGGAGTTCGATCAGTTGCAGCTATGAAGAGTAATAGATTATTTGGTAAGAAAATCATTTTTTTTTACCAAGATTGTACATAAAAGTTCTATTTTTGACTTTGTAAGAGGTGAGAGGGCTTAATTTTCAAAAGAATGAAACTTTTGATGGCTCCATACCTGGGTGAGTTACATTGAACTTCTTCCCATATATAAACTGGTTATTTATTCATCCCGATTGACATATCGTTAAAATAGTTTTCGCAAAATTATGAAAAGAATACTATGAAGTTTTTCAGTTCTTCTTTGGTTAACTCTAACAAATTCACCCAGTATTAAAAATGTTGCAGGAAAAGTAAAATGGAAAAGATGGCATATTCACAGTGGCAAGCACTAAAGCACACCACAATTGGTACAACTATTTAATTTTATATCAACTTTACCTACTAAAATAGTTTCTTATAACACACATTAAGCCAGTAGTAAAAATGCATGATATCTATTATGATTGTTAGTTTAGTTTGTGGGGCTTCAGTTGGTACGGAAATTTGTAAAGTAATTTTTTAAGTGTTTATTATTTGTATCTGTTGCTGCAGTTTTGGTCTTCTGATGCGTGAAGGCTTCTCGAGGGCAAGGTATATAAAGGGTAAATGAAGTAGGTGTTAGTGAATTTCTAGATATTTTGCTGGTGTATAGTCAATGAATGTTCATAGTCAATACAAAAACTATTAACACCTTAATCTTTAAAAGTTTTCTCTTTTGGTATTTAAGCATCTTTTTTGGGTTTTAGATCTAGATTTGTAGATTTAGGTATATATGCTAAAATGTGGCAGTAGCTTTAGTTTTGACTATTTTTGCTTCAATATTAACAAGGTTAGTAATAAATTAAATAGTATTGCATCAACATGATACTAAAATTCTATGGGTCGGGTGCATGTCAAATCCATCCAGTGTGTTGTTATAAGACATTGGGTCGTAATTGCTACTGGTTTTGGGAGTGTGTTGTTATAAGGTAATTGGGTCATAATTTTTACTGGTTTTGGGTTCTGATGGTTGCCCTTTAGTGGGTCGTTTGAAGATTTCAGTTCAAATTTTTAAGTGTTTATTATTTGTATATGTTGCTGTTGTATTTAGTCTTCTGATGCATGAATGGTTCTCGAGGGCAAGGTATAAAAGGGTCGATGAAGTGGGTGTTCGTGAATTTCTGGATATTTTGCTGGTGTATAGTTGGTTCCTTTTTATATTTCTTATATTTTGCGTTTTTGGATCAGGTCCGCATGTGTAGACTTATGTTATTATGAGTTTAGATCCTAGCCTATTTGTGTTGTTTAGATCCTACCTTTGATCTTAAATCTCCGCTGATTGTGTATTTTGGTTATATGTTTGTACAGGGATTTAGTATTTCTTATATTGATGCATACAATGATGGGATGAGTTCTAATTTGTGAAAATGTAATGAAATAGTTTACTAAATTTTGGGCTATGTTATTTGTTTTTTACAGTTATTATGAATGTCCAAATTGTAATTCTGGTGGTTTATTGGTTTGTTTTTTTCTTTTGTGTATGGATCAGAGTTGAAGTTAGTTACCTTCTTTGTGAGTTCATTTTGATAATGGTCGCACTGATGCAACTACTAGGCTTATTTCAAATACTAATAATAATATAGAAATGCAGTAGCAACAAGTTCAGTATGAACATTGTGGGATGATGGTCATAGGAATTATATTGTATAAGGTGTTGTCAAATGGTTATGATGAACATTGTAACGACAGCAAGACTTGAAACAATATCAATTTCTTTTCCCGTCCTCTCTTTCTCAATTTCAACATATTGTCTCACCCCTACATGAATGTAGGTGCTTGCTGTTTCATGTGTTATGGTTGTCTGGTCACCTATTGGCATCACTATTGGTGTTTACGACATGTGCCATATGTATAGACAATGATATATTTCGCATGGATATATGAAACTAATGTCAAAGTTTAATGATGTTACACTTACAAGCTTGGATGATTAAGTATTTTTGTTCACAAATTTGGATATATTAAAGCTTTGGTTAGTTGATATATATATGTATGTATATTGTCAGCTAATTTTGTATTTTTTGTCAAACCCGTGTATACACGGGTCAATAAACTAGTAGTTTATATTATTAATGTGTCAAATTTGATTACAAAAATATGTAAATCTTGATTTTCTAAAATTATATAGTATAATCATTTTTATTGTTTTATATCAAAATTCAAAATATATTATTTAATGTACATTATCGTGTTATTGAAAGGTTTATGTCACACATACATATACTACTAGATATCTATAATCAAACTATAATCAATGTAAAACAAACTATAGTCACAATAAATTGATAATATACATAGTCATATCACCTAATTGTATCAAAGATGTATACAACATAAGTATCAACTTAAGTGGGCGTTGCATTTGCAAAGCCTTAAATATTTCCTAATATCTTCTTAATATATAACATCGTCGCTTAATACTTTCTAAAAGGACACGGTAATATCTTTAAAACTCTACACCTCATGCTTTACGCATCAACTTGATTGGTTCCCTTTTCTACTAATTATTAATATATAAAAACTTTACATGATTATCTATTCTTTTTAAAAAATATATAACATATCATGGTTTAATGTGCTCCTAAAACTTGACACGTGGATTGTTTTTAAAGTAATGCATTAACATAAATTCAATTTAAATTCAAAGCTCTTTAAAATGTGAATACACCATAATTTTTAGAATTTAGCACATGCTTTTAATTATTATATAAATCCCAAGCTTTCATTTAGCTTTCAAATGAAGTATCACAACTAAAATAATAATAATAATAATAATAATAATAATAGCTACATTTTTTTAAATTAAAAATTGTCTAACATCTTTTATACATATTCAAAATTTGTTGCATCTACTCTTTTAACACATTCACATCATATTTTATCTTATTTATGTTTTAGCAAACACTCTTACTTTCTAATATATTTTCTTAAAAATAAATTATCTAACATTTTCTTTACATATAAACATTCTGCAACTATTATCAAGATTTTTCGTGTCTATTCTTTCGGCACATTCACATCTCGGTCACTTCACATTATTTATTTTTTAACAGACACTCTTAGTTTCTCAATTTATATATTTCTTATCATTCTTGCTATACATAAAAAGAATACTATCATCCTTTGTTTGACACCTATAAACTTAGAAATTTGACACATTATTAACTCTAAACAAGTTTTTTCTTAAAAACCATTTAGTTTACTCATATAAAAATACATATTTACTGAACTTGTTACTTTATATGTTCATTAAAACATTGAAAAAATAAAGTTCTAAATGTTTAGAACTAGCTAGAATTATTAGAAATCTCAATTAACTTGTAATGTAAAGGTGTTAGTACATTTATTTTGATTATTTGATAATAGTAACTATACATGAATATAATTCATATTTTCTTAGATATATAGTATATCAGCTTATATCTTATCATAGATATATTTAAAAAGAACATAAATAAGCATATAGACACTTTAAGGATTTTCACGTCTACTTTAAAAAAATTACAAGGAAAAAAAGTTCATTTAGAAAACAAGTTGAGTAAAAAAAACTCACTGTCATCATTATACAAACATATGAAATAATTATTTCTTATATAAACATGATAACTAAAAATGTAACACCTAATGCCTTTTAAATTCAAAGAGCATGGTAACAAATTCTAATAATATTTTTTTGTCATTTATATGTAAGCTTTAGACTAATAATATTTATTTCTACATATACATCATAGTTCATCCTAATACTAATGATATTTATTTTTTTCTTTGTGTTTGGATTTCAAAAATTAACGCATCGTCATAGCTAACATTATGATCTAACTCATTTACCGAAAAAGTTGATACTTGAAAATAATAGATTGATGAGAAAAAATTGGTTTTTTTTCCTATTTTCATCCGGTATCAACTAACAATAATAATATGCATATAACATTACAAAAATCAACGTAAACATATTTACCTGTAAATTTACTAGTAGACTTATAAGTTATAACTTACTTTGACGGATAGTAAAATCTATTTTTAGTTTTAAATTTAATTTATCTTCTAAATTTTGTCGAATAATAATTATTCAAAATTAGCTACTGATACTGCTTAAAAATTAAGCACATAATAAGTAGGTTAATACCGGTTAAATATTAAGCGCATAATTACAACTCTCTAAAATACCGTGAAACAATCAGAAACATCTCCAGTTGAAGTTTACCATTGTTTCACCGGTAGTCTATTACGCCACCGCCATACGGCGGTTTCCCCAATTTAATCTTCTTTTTACCCCAAAATCTAATTGCATCAATCCGTTGTATAATTCATAATTAACAATTTATTAGTCTCCACAATCATTCCCGATTTGGATTAAATTCTTTTGCCAGTGTCTTTCTCATAAACCCTAGTCGATTCCCAATTTTATATGCACAGATACATACAGTAATATATATACACATAGTCACTTCATAATCTTCGTTTAAATTGGATTATGGAAGAAGATAAAGACAGTGTTGAATCTGCAGAAGCGCTTGCAAATGAAGCATTGGTGAGTCACATCAAAAATTTTGCAGTTAAATTTTTTTATTTCTAATGTACTAATTTGGAATTTATGTGAATTTTCTTTTTTCTTTTTATTTGTTAGCGATTGCCGATAACGGAAGCAGTGCCTGTATATGAGCAGCTTTTGGCTACCTTTCCAACTGCAGTAAGTTTATAACTAGGGTTTAAATTTTTTAAAAATGGTTGGTGATGATTCCTGCTTAATTTGTTATTGATATTGTGTGTTTGGTTGTTAGGCTAAATATTGGAAACAGTATGTTGAAGCACATATGGCTGTTAATAATGATGATGCAACAAAGCAGATATTTAGCAGATGCTTATTAAATTGCCTGCAGATACCTCTATGGTATGAATTCTTTCATAATTATACATGGTATATTTTAGTACATACAAATGCTTATTATAACTAATATATTGATCTTAACATACTCTCAATTTTATTTCTAGTGTTGTTCCTGATAAAAGAGGTGGCAATGTATTTTATGATTAACTTATGCTAGTCAATGTTGCTAATAAGATGGGCTTTTCTGATTATGTCATAATTATGTATACTGTAGGCGTTGCTATATAAATTTTATTAGGAAAGTCAATGAGAAGAAGGGGCTGGAGGGTCAAGAGGAAACCAGAAAAGCTTTTGACTTTATGCTCGGTTACGTTGGTTTGTTTTCTTCCTGTATCCTCTAGGATAACTGTATTATTGTTTTACCTTTTGCTACCAAGTCTATATCGTTTTTCTTTTCCTCCTATGAGCAGGATCTGACATTTCTTCTGGGCCTGTCTGGACTGAGTATATAAACTTTTTAAAATCCTTACCGGTTAGTAAGCTATACCTTGTTTACCACATTAACAATTTCTTAATTGTCTAAAAGATAATGATGCAGGCCCAAAACCCACAAGAAGAGTCACAGAGGATGATTGCTGTACGAAAAGTATACCAAAAAGCTATTGTGACTCCTACACATCATGTAGAGCAACACTGGAGGGACTACGAGAATTTTGAAAATTCAGTTAGTCGTGCTCTGGTAATTATCTGCTTAAAAAACTAAAATTCAGAGCACACTTGTTTTTTTTTCCTTCTCTATTTAGAGTTTTAGACCCAGAAAGAGGTCACTATTCTAATAATCTTAGGTTGGTTAAGTGGTTAAACTAACTGTTTGATACAGCTTCCTAGAGGTGTGACATACTATGATGATGATTATTTTGACCGACGTACTTCATGCCTAGTTTCCCTTTGTATATGATTCTATTCTTAACTCGTACAACCTCCTAAATTGTTTAATGGAGATATTTGAATTATAAATGCAATTCTTTTTCTTTTCTTTTTTAATCACGATTAACTTATTTATATATTAACAATAGGCCAAAAAAAGTGTTGCACGTCAACCCACCCTGGTCTACCTATTTCGAACTGTACTTAAAAACTGTGTCAACCCAAACCCTTTCGACCCGTTACGTAGCTCATCTGACCTGCCTGTCTTGTCACCTCTAGTTTTGATGATATTATGTTATACAGGCCAAAGGACTGGTATCCGAGTATCAGCCAAAATATAACAGTGCAAGGGCTGTCTATAGAGAGCGAAAGAAGTATGTTGATGAGATTGATTGGAACCTGCTTGCGGTGCCACCGTCTGGTTCTGTTAAGGTAATTTTTTATTTTTATTTTCTACTTTTAATTGTTAATATATTTGCTCACTGTTTCCTTGCTTTGACAGGAAGAATTGCAATGGACAGCATGGAAGAAATTCTTAGCCTTTGAGAAGTATGTTTCTTATCATCCTGCATGTATTACACCTTTATCTCTATCGTACAGGAGATCTTATTATAGATACCATTGTCTGAAACTACCTTGTTTTTCTTTTAATCTTTTGCTTCACTATATTTTTATCTATAAATTTGGTTGTGTGACTCTCTCTTCATTAAAAAAATATATCTTGACGTTGTTGTCTCGCTACAGTTATGGTTTCCCATAATCTAACCATAGAATGCTTACATCAGCATAAGTTTTGTGTAACTTTAAGGGTTTATAGTTCATTTCTTTACTATGCGTATTTATAATCTCAGGGAGAACCCACAACGGATAGATACTGTGTCTGCTAACAAGCGCATCTCATTTACTTATGAGCAGGTATATTAAGCTAACTATTTGAGTCTTAATAGCATTATATGTATTTAAAAGGTACGTTTGTATTTGGTTATATGGGTTTTAGTAGCATACACCATAGTCAGTGGTTCTTGTCAATATTCAAGGTTTTTTCTTTCTTAAATAATTAATTCGATCTGTTGAAGGGCAGCATCATATGGGTACCTTTTGCTGTATATCTTGGCTGCATTACTTTTCTCTTCTAACTTTATCCAACTTCTCTCTTTCCAGTGCCTCATGTATTTATATCATTACCCAGATATATGGTTTGACTATGCTACATGGCATGCGAAAAGTGGTTCAATAGATTCTGCGATCAAAGTGTATCAACGATCATTGAAGGCTCTTCCTGGTAATTTTGATGAACACTTGTAATTAAATGTAGAACTGTCTTTTATACTTTTTGTAAATGATTTGAAGTCCACTGTGTCGATTAATTTCATTTCAGATTGTGCATTGCTAAGGTATGCTTATGCTGAGCTTGAGGAATCACGTGGGGCAATTCAGGTATATTAAGGGTGGGATGCAATTTTGTTCATATTACATATTCTCTTCGGCATCTATTGGTCTAACTTTTTCGTGTTTCAGGCTGCAAAGAAGGTATACGAAAGCCTTTTAGGAGATGGTGCCAATGCAACTGCATTATCACATATACAGGTATGATCTCTTGTTGCTATTTTGTGAAGTTATCACTCTTAAGAACAAGCAAATCTGTGATATTAATATAAAATCATGAGAATAGAATATGGCCAGTATGTGTAAGTTATCTCCCAAACAGCTTCATTTTCTGGATAATCTTTATTAAATTTTATGTTCTAATTAGTTTAATTTATAGGTTTTTTCGTTGTGTGTGCTCATCAATAACTGATGCATGAAATTTTTTTATGTATAGTGAAGACACTAAACTTGTTCTGTTCACCCTTAGTTATTTTTTGTAAGCCATTATCTATTGACATGCAGTTCATTCGTTTCTTAAGAAGAACGGAAGGTGCTGAGGCAGCTCGCAAGTATTTTTTGGATGCACGCAAATCTCCAAGTTGTACTTACCATGTTTATGTTGCTTATGCGACGATGGCGTTTTGTATGGACAAGGATGCAAAGGTTAATGCCGCTTTGTGTTGTACCTTCCTATATTTGTTCTTCTCTTTGACTTTCGCCTCCACATCTAATTCTTGCTATCTGTACACAGATTGCACATAATGTGTTTGAAGTAGGGTTAAAAAGATTCATGCATGAGCCTGGATACATTCTTGAGTAAGTATGTGTTTCCCTATCCTGATTTTTGATTTATTTTTCAAATGTTTGTCAACTGCATTATTAAAGTTGAACTATAACTTTTATTGTTTTATGGCATATACTTTGATTTGAAGATTACGTATTTAGGTTATTTGTGGAATATGCATAATTACTTACCGTTGCATATTGTAGATATGCAGATTTTTTGTCTCGCCTAAATGATGATCGAAATATCAGAGCTTTATTTGAACGTGCATTGAGCTCGCTTCCACCCGAAGAGTCTGTTGAGGTGCATTGCTCTTGACTTCAGTACCCTAATAAATGTTTTTGTCATCCTCACACTGAGGATATTATCCGTTGTATATGATATGACAATCTTAGTGTATAATTAACTGATTATGTGGTAGGTTTGGAAGAGGTTCTCTCAATTTGAGCAGACATACGGAGATCTTGCTAGCATGTTAAAGGTAATGCCACGTTATTTCGTACTGAAGTATTTTATTTTATAATTTCAACATCGTTTCAGAATGTGCATCCAGTTTATCTTGAACTTTGTGTGGACTCCATATGTGCATTCAGAAGTTGAGATATGTTGTGTTTATATACAGGTGGAACAAAGAAGGAAAGAAGCCCTTGCTAAAGCAGGTGAAGAGGGGGCATCAACTTTAGAAAATTCTTTGCAAGATGTTATATCAAGATATAGTTTTAAGGATCTGTGGCCGTGCTCGTCAAAAGAACTGGATCATTTATCTCGCCAAGATGTATCATCCTCTCTTTTCCCGTTTTTCATATAAACGGAGTGTGTGAAATCTCTACTTAAAATTTCTTTTTTCATTTCAGTGGCTTTCGAGTAATGCAAGCAAGAAAATTGAAAAATCAGCTCTGGCAAATGAAACAGGTTTTTGTAGTTACTAACTTAGTATTGCACCTTCTTTTAAGTTGAAGTTTATCTAGTCACTGATTATACTTGCTCTTCTAAGCACAGATAAAAGCCCAGGACAGTTGCCAAATTCAAACATATCCTCTAAAGTTGTATATCCAGATACCTCAAGGATGGTGGTATATGATCCAAGACAAAAGCCTGGTATGCTACAATGTGAATTTAGCTAAAAAGGTTACGGGTAAAATGGGTTGATTTGGGTTATATTCTAACTCGAATGGTGCAACTAATTTAACTAAAACGGGTATGGCCGTATGGCTCAACGGGTTTGAGAGTCACCCAAATTTCGGTTCAGTTTTTTTTAGCTAATAATCTGGATTAATATCTCAATTATTTAGGTGTTTTTAATCATAATTAGCGTATTCTATATATATGACAAAGTTGAAAATATAAAAATGTGTTTACCGGTCAATCCACCCACCTGTTTATACCCGTTAACCCCTCCCCTGCCCAGATAGCGACCTCTACTGACCTCTGTATCTTTGCAAGTTTCCACGTTTTTATCTGCTGCTAATTTATGTCTGTCTATCATCACTCACAGGTTTAACCACTCCTGGTCTTCCTTCTACGGCTAGCCCATTGCCTAGCTCTAGTGCATCACCGTTAGTTGCTGGTGGAGTGCCAAATGCCCCTAATGTCATTCCAAAAGCCCTGCCTCCTGCTTTGGCAGCATTCATAGCAAGTTTGCCCCCTGCAGAGGGTATTAATTTTATGTTACTCTTTACAATGTTTAATGTATCGACTTCTTCAATGATCTTCACCTTGAACAAGGTCAAGTGTGCTGCATTTGTGAAATAAATATGTGATGACCAAGTTAAATTTTTATAGCTAGGAAGTACTAGGATCTGAGTTAGCTTGTTCAGTTGCTAAAAGATGAAGTCAGTAGATGATTCTAGAGTCTTGAACATATCTGCTACATTTTTTAATGGTTGATGAATTCCCTGAAAATGGTATAGGTCCAATGCCTGATGTTGATTACGTTATATCGATATGTTTACAAAGCAATCTACCGATTGGGGAACCTGGCAAATTGCTGATTCAGCCTCAAGCAGGACCTGCTTCCAGTGATGTTTCTGGATCAAGCAAATCTCATATGTTCAAACCAAGAGACCGACAACATGGGAAGCGTAAAGATGCAGACAGTATGTTATAACTTCTTTATATCTAGATTGTTTTCTCATATATAGATATGCAAGCAGTGTATACGATGGGCATCTTGCTTATCTTTGACCATACACGTAGTTATAGGAAAATCTTCAAATGTTTTTATTACAAAAATAAGATGTTTTCCTTGCGTCTTCAGTGGATTAGGTTGTTAAAGGTGTCTCTATGCTCCTACATGGTTATTTTCTTTGTTCAACTTTTTTTTTTTGTAACTTATTCCTCTACTTGAGGAGGGTACAAGACCTTTTCTTTGACTTATTTACTTATTTGACCTGTTTAGGACAAGATGATGATGACACTACCACGGTTCAAAGTCAACCACTGCCTAAAGATGCTTTCAAGATACGACAGCTAAGAAAAGCCCGAGTGGCTGGTGCACAAGCTGGAGCTACATCATATGGTAGTGTACAAACTGGATCAGCTTCATATGGCAGTGGACTTTCAGGGGAGCAATCCGGCAGCTTTGGCTGATGGTTCAGTTATTCCGTTTATTTGTGGTTCATATGAGAGTTAACCATCGAGCAAAAACCAGTGAAGTGAATTTATGCCTTACTTGTGATCACAGGTCGAAGAAGAAAGTGTAGGCCACTGAAAACCTGTTTAGTATTAGTGGACCACCAGGTTACCATTTGTATGTTGTAGATTATTATAGCTAAGAGAGCCAAGATGTAACACATAAATTAATACTGTTAGGTGATCGCCAAGTAATATTAGTTGCTGTTCACTCCTAAAATCCAAACTTAGTATTTCATTTGAGCTTTTAAACACATGACTTAATGTTTTCAAATAGTTATTTATATAACAGTTTTGCTATTGGTCCATAGTTTTCTGCTTGTTCATTGTATGAATCTTATGTGTTTTTTAATAGGCAAGTGATTTCCTGAAGTTCGATAAGTTGAAAGTTGTTGGTATAGGTCTCTCTCTATTTATTATATGCAAACACTGAAAACTTAAGTAGTTAACTATTAATATCATTAATCAATTATTATCCTTTGGTCTCATGTCAGTGAGTAGTATAGAATAAATAATGAGAGCAACCATGAAAAGCCCGAGTGGCTGGTGCACAAGCTGGAGCTACATCATATGGTAGTGTACAAACTGGATCAGCTTCATATGGCAGTGGACTTTCAGGGGAGCAATCCGGCAGCTTTGGCTGATGGTTCAGTTATTCCGTTTATTTGTGGTTCATATGAGAGTTAACCATCGAGCAAAAACCAGTGAAGTGAATTTATGCCTTACTTGTGATCACAGGTCGAAGAAGAAAGTGTAGGCCACTGAAAACCTGTTTAGTATTAGTGGACCACCAGGTTACCATTTGTATGTTGTAGATTATTATAGCTAAGAGAGCCAAGATGTAACACATAAATTAATACTGTTAGGTGATCGCCAAGTAATATTAGTTGCTGTTCACTCCTAAAATCCAAACTTAGTATTTCATTTGAGCTTTTAAACACATGACTTAATGTTTTCAAATAGTTATTTATATAACAGTTTTGCTATTGGTCCATAGTTTTCTGCTTGTTCATTGTATGAATCTTATGTGTTTTTTAATAGGCAAGTGATTTCCTGAAGTTCGATAAGTTGAAAGTTGTTGGTATAGGTCTCTCTCTATTTATTATATGCAAACACTGAAAACTTAAGTAGTTAACTATTAATATCATTAATCAATTATTATCCTTTGGTCTCATGTCAGTGAGTAGTATAGAATAAATAATGAGAGCAACCATGAAAAGCCCGAGTGGCTGGTGCACAAGCTGGAGCTACATCATATGGTAGTGTACAAACTGGATCAGCTTCATATGGCAGTGGACTTTCAGGGGAGCAATCCGGCAGCTTTGGCTGATGGTTCAGTTATTCCGTTTATTTGTGGTTCATATGAGAGTTAACCATCGAGCAAAAACCAGTGAAGTGAATTTATGCCTTACTTGTGATCACAGGTCGAAGAAGAAAGTGTAGGCCACTGAAAACCTGTTTAGTATTAGTGGACCACCAGGTTACCATTTGTATGTTGTAGATTATTATAGCTAAGAGAGCCAAGATGTAACACATAAATTAATACTGTTAGGTGATCGCCAAGTAATATTAGTTGCTGTTCACTCCTAAAATCCAAACTTAGTATTTCATTTGAGCTTTTAAACACATGACTTAATGTTTTCAAATAGTTATTTATATAACAGTTTTGCTATTGGTCCATAGTTTTCTGCTTGTTCATTGTATGAATCTTATGTGTTTTTTAATAGGCAAGTGATTTCCTGAAGTTCGATAAGTTGAAAGTTGTTGGTATAGGTCTCTCTCTATTTATTATATGCAAACACTGAAAACTTAAGTAGTTAACTATTAATATCATTAATCAATTATTATCCTTTGGTCTCATGTCAGTGAGTAGTATAGAATAAATAATGAGAGCAACCATGGATTAATCAGTTTTGTATTTCTTCTCAGTTGTATATAGAAATAATAATGAAAATTACAAAAGTTAATAAAAAAGATTTAGGAAAAAAGATCTTTTTAAAAAAAAACATAAAAAGTGAACCTGACGTGAATCGAACACGCAACCTTCTGATCTGGAGTCAGACGCGCTACCATTGCGCCACAGATCCATTGTATTGTAGTTTTCACATTTTCATAAAGTTAGTTTGGTCACTTTTGAGGCTGTGAGATCGAATCAAGCGACTACATGATAATGCATTTCATTTGAGTTTGATTTTGCTAATCAGCAGTGGTTCTCAAAATCGTGATTGGTAGGATATTAAAGTTTTCATCTCAAAAATCTAGTAGAATCGATGTAACATCATTTTAGACATATTATCGTTTTAATGTTTCATATAAATTAATTTGTGGTATAATTACACCACATGAAATAAACTAGTTCATTACAACAGCATGTACGATCTCAATCACAATCTTGCAAAAAGAAGAAAGAAAAAAAAAATGAAGATTATGAAGAACATATTGATCTTGACAAATTTGATGTCTACAGTATGCTAATATGAATGAAAAATAAATTAGGGATTACTTATGTCTAAAGTAAGCGAAAATGTAAGCATATACCATAGAAACCTTGGTTAATTTAGTATGAATGAATTATTTCGACAAACAAAAGTATTACAAGAAAATCAATCCCATTCAACATCATTAGATTAATAAAAAAAGAATCTTGAAAATTGCCTGACTAAATCTGAATAACAATTATTCTACAGAAAGAACATAAAAAAGATTACACATGATTAATGTAATGCTTGCTACATCTAAGGAAATAAAGGCATGCAGCTGAGACCAGTGTTTTCTGGTATTCCCATCATCAAATTAAGATTTTGTAACGCTTGACCTGAAGCTCCCTTCACAAGATTATCAATCTGCAAAACATAGTTTTGTAGGATTAGCATACAATTAACATAAGAATAAACAAGGTTGTATTAATTAGTTTAAACATAAAGCATGATTTGAATGGGACATACAACAGATATGATTATTGCTCTCCCTCGGATGCGATCAGGGAAGACGTTTATATGGCAACCATTGGAACCTTGGACGTATTTGGTGTGTGGAGCTTGATCATCCGGTAGCACCACTACAAATTCTTCATTCTACACAAACAATATGATAAAAGTCGTAAGGCATGTGAATTAACGGTGGGCAGTTTTGGCCCATTTCTTTCAGATTGTACTTAAAATTGTTACGGGTCAAACGTGTAAACGAGTTTCGAGTGCATTGAAATGCTTACAATGTCCTTAATCGTTTTATTTAAATAAAACTTATTACTTTATATTATAGTTTTCACAACCCTATTTAGTTTAACTACTGGGAAAAATTGAAAAAATATAATGGAGAAAAATTATCAGCAGGTCAACTCAACCCGACCCAGCCCATTTTGATCTGATCCCGTTAATCGATACATCCAACCAGACATATTGCCACCTCTAATGATCAGATCGGATATATTAAAGAAAAAGAAAAAAGATTACCTCATAATAGCTCTTCAATTTTTGCTTCAAATCCTCAACTGAAACTCCAGGAGCCATTTGTACATTTATAGTTGATTGCATGCCTCGGCTCTAGAAGTTAAAATAGTTTATAACAAAGTTTGATTAAAACAATCATAAAATGAACGGCTAGTAACAGAAATAACATAAATACAATTGTAAAGTGAGTAACAATTACCATTGGCATTAAGGTAGGAGTAAAGCTAACGGTTACTCTTGAATTTGCAGCATCTGACAATTCTTGTTCAATTTCAGGTACTGAAAGTAAAAGGCACACTATCACCACATGAACTATGATGACAATAATGGTTGCTTATAATCAATAATTGCATTAGGACATCGATGCATCCTGTTAATGGACAAAGCACTGACCATGACGATGTCTTGTGATGCCATAAGAAAATATCCCTTCAGATACTTCTGTGTATAAATTTGCCTCTTTTGCACTACGTCCTGCAATTTCAAGAAAAACTTTTTTGAAATTCCTCAACTGGGGTCAGTATATATATGTTAGAGGTGGCAATATTTAACTGGTCAAAACAGATAGTTTTCAATCCGGGTCGGGTTGAACCATCAACGTCTTATGCTCCCTTTTCCTTGATATCTATATATAGTGTGTTAGAGATAATTAAAAATATATATCATTATCATGTTAATCTGATTATATTGAATAAAGAGATTTAAAGTTACAAGCATTTAAATATATAATTTGGGTCCATTTCAACCCATTTGAAGTGTGTCATTTTTAGTTAATTTTTTTAAGTGATCCGTTAAAAGGGTCAAAATTACCACCAAAATTAGATATGTAAAGGTAGCAAGGGTTCAGATAAATAACCCGCTCCACTAACTCCAGAGTTTGAAACAATAACAATATTTTCCAATGCAATAAGGCTAGCCTGACACAGAAAAACAAAAGCAATATTTGCCAAATGCGCTTTCGACAAAAAAATATTGATAATAACTGTTGTGCCATGTCATTGTGCTGACATGGTACAACAAAGCAATAGGATTGGTTGTAAATGTAGATGGCTTCTCTAACTATTTTCAGACGAACACATTTCTTTGTTGTACCGCACGATTTTATGTATTAAATTGATACAAAGGTTCTTGGGATGTGAAAATGAGGAAGAACCAAACCTTGAGTAAGGGAACAAGAGGGAGTAAAATAGTAGTAGGATAACATCCAGGATTTGCAACAAGACGTGCACTTTGAATCTTGTTTCGATATATCTCAGTCAGACCATACACAGCTTCTTTCTGCATACAGATAACCAAAAAACCTCTAAAATATAAAGTAAAAGGCATGTTTAACAAACAAATTAACCATTTGATAAATAGCTGGCAATTTAAGAACTAATATAAGGGATAGATTGTACCTGCAATTCTGTCGCTTTGTGAGGCTGACCATACCATTCTCCATAGTCATTAATATCTCTTAATCTGAAATCCTGCATATATCTCTTACAATTACATGTATTCTTATATACTCAAGGACTCCAATCAGATTTTGAAGCAAGAACATAAGGTTGCCAAAATGTACCGCAGAAAGATCGACAATCTTTAACTTAGCTGGAAGACCTTTGATAATTTCCTGCAATAAGTTTATAGATAATAAGAAATTAAACACAACTTCCTGACCGCAAGAATCTTAAATTACATTGCATCTAGAAATTATAAGCAAATTATATGAAGCTATAAAGCTAAAAATTACAAACCTGAGTGGTGCCATGTGGCAAACAACAAAAAACAGCCTCTACACTGGAAAAATCTGCATCTTTCACAGCAACCAAATCAGGCAAATCCTGCAAACGTAGAAGCAACCCCACATTGTACGATTTTTTCTTTTATTTAATAAAGACAATACTCCGAAACCTATCAAAAAAGAATGATCAAAACTCTGAACAAATACGAACCTGTGTAATCAGATGAGGAAATACCGATCCGATCGATTGACCAGCTTTTCTATCAGCAGTCATTAGAGAAATGCCAAAGTAAGGATGGTTTGCAATGAATCTAATAAGCTGAAATAAAGAGAGCATGCTATAGTTAAACTTGAGTTGACGTATACAAATAAGGCACATATATGTTTTCTTTTTCCGTTTTTGGCCACGAGTAGAACACAACAAAAAAAGTACCATACAAAAACTTGGCTAAAAATTTGTTGCAATCAAGATACATGGGATACTTAACAAACATTACATGTATACCGTGTAAAAATTGAGTCTAGACACTAACAATTAAATAATAAATAAATGAGATATTTATTTAGTTGGTGAATGAAAAATATACCTCTACGCCTGTGTACCCACTTGCTCCAAGAATACCAACTTTAATAGACTTGTCCGACTTCTGAGCTGATACCACGGAAACACTGGAAGGCCTTTTCCCAGCATACAGTGATTTCGGTTTATCCTAGAATTAAATTAAAATTTCATAATAACAATTACTCAAGTGATAGTTCTTCTTTTTTTCTTTTTTCAATTAGAGCCCTTTTGAGCTGTATAATACAAACCTGAAGCTTGGAAAAGCATCCTCCATCTGTAAATGCCGAACACGGAACTATCACTGAATTCATCTTATTTCTACTTAAATAATAACTGCAGGGTAATAATGAACAAACAGATTATTTGTCGTCCAAATGTTGAGTTATTGCATCATGGATATAAAAATCATGAAGAAACTTTGTAAAGAGGACTAATTTACTAAAATGTGGGTAGATTATAATAGAACCTTGTTAGATTATAGCACACACAATGTTCAAACTCATGCTATACTTGAATCTTTTCTTAAACAGTTGAAGTAATTAATTAAATAATATATACACATAGACATATGAGAACAATGTATGTATGTGTTGAAGACTTGAAGTTACCTTGGGAATTAACTAAGACAAATGATGATGATATTGAAATTAATGAGTTTTTTGTTTTGTGCAGGATTATGAGAAAGAGATTTAGCTACTACATTCGGTGGTTGCAGACGAGAGAAAATGGTAAAACCCTAAAATCAAATAAAGAAATTAAAAACGTTTTTTTTTCTTTTTCTTTTTTGTCGAAAATTATTTGACTTCTTTCCTTTTATTGGCTTCCGCCAAGGTTGACTGGAGTCACAGTCAATCCGGTAGTAGCTAAATCTCGGGCTTTGGGCCCCGAAGGGCTAATCTTCATATGTGGGCTTATTAACACAATACTTTGGGCTTTTGGAAGTTCCGTTCAGGTTAAACTTTAAAGATTCGCAGATTAATGTGTTTATAGTAACCTCTTCCTCGGTATATATATATATATATATATATATCTATATTTATTTAGAGTAAGAATTCATAGAGAAACTTTAAATTTTAGGAAAAAAAAAGTAAATATTAACTCTTAATTTTTTCTTAAAAAATATTTCTAAAATTCATTTGTGATGAATGTTAAATTGGAGTAACATTCGTCACGTTAACAACATTCATTTATGATGAAATCAAGTGGTTGAGATTTGCTTCCCTCATTCCCTAATTTTTTTGTTTCCCTCTTAATCCTCACCTTATCTATATTTATATTTATCTATATTAAAGGGGAAGTAATTTAACTCATTCACATTATGAATGTTTGAAATCCATATTAAAGGTCGTTTCAGAATTTACCACATAAATAAAATATCATATGTCAGCCTTTAAAACTTTAAAATTAAATTAAATAAATAATAAGATTAAATAATATTTAAATATAATATTAATTGATAAAAATAATTACGAGTCGGACTCAAACACTAATTGAAAAATAATATTGAACTATTAAAAATAATTAATTATATTAAATATAATAATATTAATATTATTATTTAATTCCTTAAAATTAAAAATCTAAAAATTTAATTATAATTAATTACATTAAATTTGATAATATTAATAATATTATTTATTTTTTTTAAAAGTAGCAATATAATTTTTCGTCAATTTTGTAGTTTCAAGTTACGACTACTTATTTATTTTTTAAATGGTGAATAAACATTACATTATATATATATATTGTATTATTTAGATTATCGTGCATCGCATAGTTTTAAATCTAGTATATACTATAGGAATATAGAAAGTTGCCCCAGAATTTGCCACATAGGCAACAATTCCACATGGCAACTTTTAAATTTTTTGATTAAAAAAATAACTTTAATTCAAATAGTTTAAATAATCATTCAAATTAAAACATAGCAATTACTTATGTAAGATGTGTCATACTAAAACACTAATTAGTAATATTTAACACTAAGTATTAATATTTTTGTTAATTTCTATTAAAAAATTATATAACAAATTATCGTGCATCGCAGTACTCAAATATTAATTGAAAAATAATATTAACCTATTAAAAATAACTAATTATATTAAATTTAATGATATTAATATTATAATTTAATTCCTTAAAAGTAGCAATTTAAGAATTAAAATTAATATTAATATTATTAGCTAATTTCTTAAAAGTAGCAATTGGATTTGTTTTTGTTAATTTTGTAGCTTTAAGTTACGACTACCTATTTATTTTTTAATGATGAATAAATATTACATTATAAAGATTGTATTATTTAAATTGTCGTGCATCGTACATTTTAAATATAATATATATTTTATATATATGATTTTTTTTCTATTATCCAAAATTCCTTAGATTGACACTATTGAAAATTCAACAAAAATCTTATGGATAGATAATAACACATAACTATAAAAAAAAAATATTTGATGATGTTATGTTAAAAGAATGGATCAATTTATATTAAGATATTACAGTTTAGAGGACCAAAAGTATGAATAAAATTATTTACAACAACGATTAACATTTGTGTTACTAATAGTACATACGTTATCTCCTAAAATAGTGTTTAAAAGAAACAACTCCAAAAAAAACATAAATAGGGGGCTAGGTTCATAAAAGGCGAGTTAATTTAATATGACATTGGATGACAAATGATGGATTAACCACATAACTTGAGTAAAACAAACGAACAAATTTGTGAAATGCTAGTGAGAAATTTGTGAAGAAACTTGACATAACTTGTGGTTACAATTTCAAATTTAATGTAGATTTACAAATTGTTATACAACTATACAAAATTTCTTATGGATAATGAGCCTATGAAACGGCTTCTTTACAACATGTAAACAAGTTTCAACCTCAGAAACTGGGGATCACCCTTTTTACAAAACTATACAACATAACCTCATATAGCCACCAACACTATATTCAAGAAATCTTGAATGTTAAGTGCCAAAAATGAGCTTCACCGATCTAAAGTTGAAAGAAATGGGCTTCGACTGGATGATCTAATGTTGGTTTGTCGGTTTCCATCAGCCATCTGGGGCATGATTTCAGACAGCCGCACTCGTTCAGTACGGATTCTAGTCTATTAAAATATTAAATGCATTAGCAGAAGTACTACTCTGTAAAATGTAGCTGAATGATGATTGTTGGTCCAAACCAAAAGAAAAAGATTATATAAGTATACCTTATATTGCAGATCTTGTAATTCCCTTTCGAGGGTGGCCACACGATTTTGGAACTGCTCCAATGCTTCTTCTGCTATGGATACGCTAACATCAGATGTCAGCCCTGTTACTCCGGCCGCCTGTTGCAGAAAGAAAGAAACAAAGATTCTAAATAGGTGAACATTTGTTTATTTTTGCTAATGAAAGTTATATATCAAACATCAAAACAAGAAACAGGATTTGCTATTTAAACCATTGCGTATCACTCTCATTGCACACTAATTACAACGACAATTCCCGGTCCCGCCAAAGGCAGGATATGGGAGAGGTAAGATGTAGACAGTCTTACCTCTACACAAGGGTGGAGAGACTACTTCCAGAAAGACCTCAATTATTCTTGTGAAAATGTGAATTAAAACTAAAAGTAAAAAGAACTTCAATTTGCTAGTCTGGACATTAAAGACATGGTGCATGCCATTTATGTCCAAATCAACTTGTTGCACAGTGTAGTCTCTTTACTTTTATTTTTACACGTAACAGCGGTATGCATGATTGTAAGAGAAGTCAGCAATAAATCTACAATGAAGACTTTATGCAGATTAAGTATTCAACAAGACAAAAAGGATTTTAGCATTTCTTGGCCTACTCTCTCTCAGAGATTCTAATTTTGATTTTAAAGTTTAGATTCCATGAGCTTTGTATCTTGTGAGTTATTTATGACTGGGTCGATGGAAATAACGTATTACCCTAACAGGTAGCATTTACCTTAAAAGGAAACATATCAAGTCAACCCACTTTGACCGTGAGCCAACCTGCTTGACCTGGCCGTTTAGCAACCTCTACAATAGACATGCTAAATTCAACACTAACCTTTAAAATGCTGGTGCATAAGGCTGCCAACTTCTGTGATACTCGATCCCTCTGGTCCTCAGTTTCCTGTAACATTTAACAAATTAAATCAATCTTTCCTAGTAAGGACTAGCCTTGGAGCATCAGTAAGGTCACGTTTAAATACCAACCTTAAGTTTTTCATCTATTTGTTGCTCAGCTTCCACACAATAGGAATTCTTCCCACTGGCTGCACGTAAATTAGCAAGCTCTTCTTTAACACGGCAAAGGGTAGCATCAGTTTTTCTCAACTTACGACTTAGTTCTTCATTTTGGGCTTTTAATGCATTGTTCTCCTCCTGTTATTATCTTATCTTCAGTTACAGTTTATCACACCAAAATAATAGCACAAAATGAAAGTTATATCTGATAATCTTGCCTTTATTTTGGCATGATGGTGAATTCTTTGTTGAAGATTTTGCTGTCCCGATAACTTATTTACTTCAGTTTCAAGCTCAAGGACCTTCATCTTGTGATTATATATTTCAGTCTATAAAAATGAAAGGAATTTAGCAAAAGACATGGTCAAAGAATATAAAGTGCACCTAAACTATTTTGGGTTTCAGACCTTGAACATTTCATTTTCAGTTGAAAGTAAACGATCTCTTTGACGGAATTGTTCTAATGCAACCTGTGCTGCAATCATCTCAGCTTGCTTCTTTTCAATTTCCTCCAACCACCTAGTATATTTTTTAAAAGCATTAAACAAATGTTAGGAGGTCATGCCTACCACCATTAAAAGGGTACCTCTACATTTTACTAGATGTGTCAAAATGGGCAGTCTGGGTAGCACATCAATATAGGTAGGACAGGGTCAGACAGACCCACAAAGATTTATTTGTGTTTTCAACAAAGTTAAAAATAAATAGCTTTTAAATATTATTAAAATAGTATGACCACATTTACCCCTTTCGCTCGATGACCAACTCATTTAGTTGTTGTTTGAGCTTAATTACTTCCTCTTCCTGCGACAAGAAAGAAAGATCATTCAGAAACTTTTCTGCTTATCATCACTTCATACATATAAGACTCAAAAGACGAATATGTTAAATCTCTTGATAAACCTTATCATACCTCAGACTGTACTCCAGCATTATGAGCCCGAGCCTTTTCAGTTATTTCCTCAATTTGGTGGCCATCCACCAAGGACTGCCATTAAACACAATTAAACCATCAGAGAAAACCTACATACTTCAGAAATATTTAGAATTGGAATCCATAAAATAAATAAGCTATAGCTTTACCGAATAAGCAGTCATATCCAACTTTATGCCCAATAGATCCCGCAATACATCATGAGTCATGCTCCCCGACATAGCTAATTTTGCATTCAGTGCAAATATCTGAAGGTACATATCCATATAAGACAAAAGACATGATGACTGTGAAAAAAATAAAAACGAAAAAAGATTCAAAAAATATGCCTCTTTTTGCCGATTTGTAGCCAATGCTTCAAGCTCTTCAATTCTTTGTCTTGCTGCAGCCAGCTCCCCATCTCTCTCAGACTTCATTTGATGTGCCAAACCTATACCAATGCATTTAAAAGGAGACCCCGAACCCCTTGATCTTGATGCATTCTTTTCTAGTTTCTTTGATGGTGAATTTGAGACGTGTGGAGCAGAACCATCCAATTTAACCTGATCAGCCATTGCCTCCAACGTCTTGAACTGTTCAGAGTTAATAAAGATAAAATTAGAAACATGAAAAAGCACTCATGTAATTCCCAACAATCGCATTAAAGTTTTTAATATGAAGTGGGAAACCAAAATTTGGCTTACTGTTTGTTTATACTCTCTAGCCTGAGCTTCAGCATGCAGATTAAGCTCAGTGATGTGTGCTTTATGTTGGATAATCTGTGGAAATTAAAAATAAAGAGAAGTTATGACCTAAATCTACCTACAATTTGAAGCACGAAAAAGGGAAACTGGAAGAACTTGCACCTCTGAATCCTTGGAGGCAATCTCTTTCTCAAGAATTTGAACACGATGTAAGACCTCTTGAAGACAATTCTCCTTCTCATTCAGAAGCATTTTCATGTCAGAATCGCTACTTTTAACGCTGTTAATCTGCTGCTTGAAAGCTTGGAACTCCACTTCCAGCTCTTCGCGTTGCAACCGTTGCCTTTCAGCCTCTCCTTTGACCATGTCAACCTTTAATACGTAGAGCATTAACAAAGTTCTCAATTTATGTTTAATATAGATGTCCAAACATATACTGCCTTATCCCAAAATATTAAAATGTCTGAATTATTTATCAATTATCTGAAATGCCGAGTCAATGACAGGATAAAGCTTTTGCCAAACGAAACCAATACCATCAAGATAACAAGCAAAGAAGTCTTGTAAATTGTATCATTCCCAACAAGGAAATGTTGAGATACTAATGAGACAGGTGAAATACTTTTTATGTTAATGTCAATAAGAAGCTCACCTGGCTCTCGAGGGCGTTCACAATAAATTCAAGCTCCTGAACGGATTTCTCATATAGTTTCACCTCCTCGTCCTTCTCTTCAGCATACACTCTACTCGTTTCAACCATCTAAACGGTTGTTTGTGACAAAAATCCATTAGGAACATATGCATGAGATTTCATTCAAGGTGGCAAAAAGAGTGGGTTAGACAGGCTAGGTAACAACTCAACAGGTTTGGTTACGAATGCGTAATGTTAGTACGGGTCAGGTTGGCCAGAAATATCCTCTATGCAAAAAGTCTAACCTTTTATCAATGATTGGTGTGTCAAATATGATTAAAAAGGTTTTAGTAGTGCAATAATACATAACCGAAATCTACACATTCATCGGTAATTAGATTGAGATTGCAAACTTAATAGATCTCATCATGTAAAGATAAAACAATAACAATTCAACTACCTGTTTGGCTTCTGTTGCAATTGCCTCATTTTCTTCAGCAAGGGCTTGTGCCATCTCTAACTCCTTTCTTAGTTCAATTACCTCTGCATAAAGATCATCTTTCCTACAACTAACATTATCTAACTCACGCGTTCTTGATCCAACCAATGTTCTCATTTCCACAAGAGCAGACTCCAATTGAACCAACTCCATTTCAAAGCTTTCATTAGCTTTCTTTACCTCTACCAACTCCACCTCAGCCGTTTCTTTTGCTTTCATGGCATCTTTTACACTTTCTGTCAGCATTTCAATTTCCGAAAATAGTGATCTTACCAGTTCACCCTCTCTCGAAACATCTGCCTTGAGCATGGCAATCATGGCTACTTTCTCCTTTAGTTCAGATTCAAGCACTTGTTTTTTTACTATACGTTCATCAAGCTCTACCTCTAAAGCCTCCAAAGAAGCTTTCAATTCTTCAATTTCATCTTTCTGATCCTGTTTATTGGAGGAAGATTCCTGCAATAAATGTAGATCAAATAATAACCCTTCAACAACTTCATCCTTCCTGCCCAACTCACTTTGAAGATTACAATTTTCAAGAATTACCTCTTTAGCAAGATTTTCTAAAAACTCAAATTCTTCTACAAAAATATTTAGTTTTTCAGTACAGCTGTTTATTTCTTCAAACCTTTGCTCTAGTGACACAGTTCTCTCACTTAACAAATTAAGCAGTCTGTTATTCTTCAGATCCAAAGTACTCATCAGATTTACACACTCTTTTGAGCTCAAAACATTAATAGCTTCCCATTGTTTGAGGGCAGATTTCATCTCCTCCAAGTCTTGGGAAATAGTAAAATATTCTGCCGTTATCTCCTCCTCGTGTAGTCTCATGTTTCTCAGCTCAATATCTTTGTTTTCCAACTCTTCTTGAAGTTTGCATGATGACATTTTAAGCATTTGACTTGTTAGAAGCATTTTACTTCGTTTTTCCTCGGCATCTTTGTGCAAAAAGGCGACATGTGCTTCTTTGTCAAACAAGATTGCATCCAATAATTGTTTGTCCACATTGCATATAACCATGTCTTCCTTAAACTTCTCAAAAACCGTAGACATGATCTTATTCTCTTTTTCGAGATCCTTTCTCTGTGAATCTTTTTCTAGAAGTACTGATGACACAATAACGAGCTCAATCTCTTTCACTAACAAATCCACAATTGCTTCCTCCTGAAACTGTAAACTTTATATTAATTTTTGAATAAAACAACTTAGGAAGTAGCATGCACTAAAAATAGACTGTGGACCCATCCCCTTCCCTTTTAAACGAAGTTTATGCTATGAACCGTTTGAGATAAAACATAACCTAAACCACTCTGTTCAAAAGATATGGGTTGAAATTGCCACATCTATTTCATCCATCTAACAACTGATTTGACAAACTATGTAAAATGTTTGATTGATTGTTAATTAGAAAAAATACCCTTGAATAATACAAGTAATAGGCAATAATCTTAGAATTTTTTCTTGGAGGGTTTAAATATGAATGCATACCGTTCTTTTCTGGCAGCACAATTTGCATGATTCCTGGATAAGTTCTTCAACGGTCTGTATCTTGTGATCCAAAGAAACCATTGCTACTCCTACTTGTTTTTCACAGTTATCAACAATAGATTGTAATTCCAGAACCTGTGTCACAAGAAGTTCAATACTTCTATGACTCTGCTTTTCAGAAAGCCGAATCACTTCTTTCTCAGAACGTAGTCTTGCCATCTCACTTTTCACTCCATTGAGACTCCCAAGGGCAGTCTCTAGCTCTTTCTTCAAAAGACTAATGGTACCATCCCTGCATCTCACATCTCTTAAACTTCTGCAAGTCTGAAATAACCAAGTAAGGAATATCAATGCTTCATACACACAAACTAAAACAGTAAAACATAAGATTTGACCAAAATATCTAATCCATCTAGGGGTGCCCAAATGGGCAGAGTTGGTAACAGTTTAAAACTGGTGACTTTTTATGAGTCAAACAGGTCAGGTGGGGAAAATCACCACACTTTTTGTCAAACATTCTCAATTTTTTTATAAATAATTAGGGCACCATAATTAGAATTATTAAAAATTACATTTTCCCAATTATAAGACAATATGTTTGGAATGGAAATACTATTAAATCGTTGGACCCATTATAGTTAACGTAACCTGACTTGACCCGTTCAAAAGTAAATCAGTCGAAATTGCCACCTCCAAAATGCATCAATTGGAAAAGTTACCATGTGATTCTTTTTCAATTCATCAAGCTCAGCTTCTTTCTTTGTCAACCCTTCAAGATAATCATCTTTCATCTCAGAGAACCTGTTCACAGTCACAAATGCACCTATGGCACAACTATTTGCCTTCTTGATCTCCTCCTCCCTTTTTATGATTGCATTATTCAATTGAACTATCATACTGCTTTTCTCACTCAGTTGTGATGACAATTGATGGATTATTTGATCCTTATCACTGCAGTCTTGTTGGTGAGCTTCTGACATAGCCAACGTCGCCCCTTTTAATGACCTTAACATGCCCTCCATTTCATTACCTCTGTTTTTTGCTTCCTCTAAGCACGACTTAAGTTCCTTTATTCGTGACTCCTTTTCAAAGATGCTTCTTGTGATCATCTGTAGTTTTCCACATGCTGTGACATCATGAAGATCATTTGAGGCATCCTCAAGGGCCTCATGACCCGTACTAAGAATGTCCTCAATCTCATTAGTCATAAAGTTCAACCGTCTTTCATTATCTTCATACTTTTCCCTTAATGTTTCTTTGCATTCAGTCGTGACATTCAACTTCTCTTGCAAAAGAGTCAACTCCAATTTGGCCTCTTTTTCTTTCATGTCACTGTCATGCACTTGTTGTTGAAGACTGCTAATTTCTTCCTGCAAACAAACAATGACCTCGGCAGTTTCAGCCTCAACTTGTTTCCGCACTTCATCCATTTCTTCTTCATTGGATGCGTGAAACTCCCGTTCAGTTTTGTAAAACTTATTTGTTCTCCTAGCTTTTTCAAGAGAATCCCGCATCCTGTTCAACTTTTCTTGTTCATTTGAAGATGGTGGCAAATCTCTTAATACTTGATTATGAATTTTATCATTCAAAGATGTGATTTTTAGTTCTTTCTCATGCAGTTCTTGTACATATTGCTTATTACTGTTTCTAAGATCTTCCAGCTCGTTGATAGATATAAGTTGTTGAGTCTCATGAGCCTCGATGACAGACTTTGCCTCCTCAAGTTCCTCCATTAGATATTGATATTTTTTTGTTAATAACAAGTACTTTTCTTCTGTCAACTTTAAATCTCTGCTCAGACATAAAGTTTTTTCCTCTACTTCCCCACGGGACGAGCTCTCTTCCTTCAAAATCATCTCTAGAATGTCTACTTTCAGTTGAAGATCCATGACTTCTTCAATGTACTTTGCTGAAGTTTCATTCTTCTTCAGAAATGTATGAGACAACTGATCACCAACAGGAGCTTCCATTATGTACTCCTGAAAGAATATCAAGTTTATTAGTTATTAGAAGTGGGACAGCACGAGCCTGTATAAGCCTGCTATAGCCAAGCCAAGGCTTGAGTTATTGAAACAAGCTGAGCCTCAGCTTAAGTTTTACAAGCTGAACACACTCCAATCTGTTTTTTTTTCACTAGCCAATAAAGCTCGGGCTTTAATTAATAAAATATCTACCTCCAATTGCATATCCATAACTTCTTCAGACGTCTTTTGAGATATAGGCAATGACCGCTCACCTACTAAAGAATTTTCCAAAATGGGCTCCTGAAAAGAACATTATATACTAGTGAACAGAAAGTTTCAGATGCTTCTGATGTGTATCATAATAACTTGTTCATGCGCCATAATTGTTTCTTATAACAACTATATGTTACCTTTATGACCTCAATACCACCATCATGGTCATGCACTGCAGAATTCTGGTTTTTTAGTAAAGCATTTAGATCCTCAATTTCCTTGCAGAGTTTTGCATTTCTCTCTAAACAAGAACTTAGATTATTCCTGCATTTCTCCAACTCTTCCTGGCTCCTTTCCAACTGAAATCGAATAGAAAATAAGAAAAACCAAATTTAGATTGATGATACGTTTTCATATTCTATTAAGAAATGGCTTTGTAAAACCTCCAGTTGAAGATAATTGTTTTCTTCATCGTCCTGAGTAGCTTCCTGTAGCCATTATTGACAAATGTTATAAGCATCAAAATTATAGGTATATAGAAAAAAGGTTTGTAAAAGCCACAAAGTTGCCTAACTTACCTTTTGCATGGGACCACCTTGATTGGAATTCTCATCAATAAAGAGAACCAACTATCAAGAAAAAATTAGTTATAAGTATTTCAATACAATAAAAATCAGCTAGCTCCGATCAGAATTCTAGAATACCTGATTCCGCAGTTCGCATACTTCAGTTAACAACATATCTCTCTCCCCTTCTTCGTAGAAATCTTGAAATCTAGTAAAGAAATATAACATATAATGAGATAACCTCATATTGAAAAACTTCTTTTTGTTGAAATTTACCTTCGAAGTTGTTCTAGAAGCCTAATGTTTTCCAAAGCAAAGCGTGTGACTTCCGGGTTCCTATCAGCTTTTGCACGAAGGATTTGAATTTCTTCAGTGAGTGTGTTATTCTCTTCAAGCATATAAGAGTCGGCAGTTATTGATCCAGCAAGAAGAGACTCCATCCGTTGGATTTTATCTTCTCTAAACTTCAACATCATTTTTGTGCACTTGTTGTCCTCCTCTCTTTGACGGACCTAGAACAAAATTTCTTGTTTAGCAGAGGTGGCAGAATGAACAAGTTGGTTAACGGGTAATTTTGGTGCATTTGAAACAGGCGGGTCAGGTTGGGAAGACAAACAAATGCTTTTTTGCTCATTTTGTCAAAATTAGTTGATGTACAAAATATGAATAACAAAGTATATTTCGATCCCCATAACTCTTTTCCTTTCTAAACAAATCCCTTATCTTAACCCATTTGACCCATTAAAGATGACACATAAGCAAAATCAACCCACCTATAGATAAGTGGATACAAAATGCCACCACTTCTTTAGATACTAATACCGTCACTTATATACAAAACTCAATGACATGACATAAGCTTAAAAATACTTTACCAGTCGATTCAAATGCTCTATTTCGGCTTCAAGTTGTTTTATAGAAGTTTCCGACATTTGCTCTCTCCTCATAGCTCCAGTCATTGAAGTCTCTAAAGACTTAAGCTGGGAAGTAGAATTAACAGAAGTAAATTAAAAACACTAAATCAATATATGAAAATTTAAACAGATTTCAACTCATTTACACCATTTCCTACCCTATACATTTTATGAATCCCAAGTTAAATAGTACCTAAACAGTTATAACATCTTGTGAATTGATACTACTTCATCAATTAATGTACCTGTTTAGAGGAAACCCTCAGAATTTTGTTCTCGTGTCCAGGCATACTATCATTTTCGTGTTCTTGCCTGGCCTCGTCAACGACGTTCGGACCAAAAGTTAATGACCTGGAAACGTTCTGCCTCTTAAGGACAGCAAGCTCTTCCTATTTTAAAATAAAAAGATCAATTTACTACACATGATCTGCATGATTGTGGTTAAGGATTTGTTCTTATTAATTTGGAAGTTACACAACAAGATTACCTTTAGAAGTTGTATCTGGTGTTGAAGCGCTATGACATCTCCGGAGGCATCTTCGTTTACCACAGCCTTTGCAATGACAAACAACGTGAAAAGATACAATATAAGAACAAGGTAAATGTGAAAATTTGACAGCATTCTACCAAAATAGTAGCTTACATTGTTCTGAATAAGTTTTGCACGCTGAGCGAACTTTAAAGTGTTTAAAGTTTCAGTAGCAGAACTGACAGAAACAAAAGATAACTGATTAATCATCAAATAAGGAAAAACAAGAAATAAAAACAAAAAATTAAGTTAAAGGGTCTCAGCTCAAATAAAAACATATGAACATACCATATGGAGGGACTAACATTAGCTATTATCATCGTTTTTGAATTTCCGCCCAATGAGTCCTGCATAACATTGTGTTGTTAGCAATAGCGATTATGAAAGATCAAATCTCGCATAAATATTAATATGTGGTTACCTGTAAAAGAAATGTCAGTCTTGAATCTCTATAAGGAATATGTCGTGTCCTTGAATTAGCACCATCTACTAGAACCATTATTACATGCCTGCATAAAAGAATATTAAAATAAAATGGCATTACAAATATGGGAACACAAAACGATAGAGGTGGCAATTCTGACCCATTTATGTAGAAATGGATAGATTCAGATTATGTCATATCTCTAACAGGTCAAATGAGTATAGATCATTAGTTAGCTAGAGCCGGCTGAACCAATCAAACAGTTAAAAGGCTCTCAAATTGCTAATGCATACTTCTTAAATCACATTATTCAAGAAACTATAATATTACTATAAAACAATAATGTACATAGTTAACACTAAATACTCACATAGGATCCAAATTTGGAAACCAAAAATGTTCAGGTCAATCAGAGAAGACGCAACCTGCCTATTTTACCACCTCTACAAAACTAGAAAAAAACCGACAATGACACCAAGTACGATGTTCATACCCTAGAGTAGATAATGATTTGTTTATGCTTGCAGCTTCCTTTAAGCGCTCACCTTCAGCACCAGAAGTTTTTTGTCTGTTAGAAGAGAAAGATAGGTTTGATGAGCCAGATTACAAAAACTTGTAAATAATACAATAACAATAACAAAATCAAAGATTAAATTCAGCACCTTTCAGAACCAGCTAGATCAACGAGGTTCAGCCTTGCAAATCGTAGGTTGGAAGTTGAATCTTTCTCCCACCTGCTTTCAATTACACATGTGAAAACACTGTGGGAACGACTGCTTTCTCTGTTCATATTAGTTGCAGCTACTCTTCTATTTGCAGAACCCTAATAATAATAAAAAAAAAAAAAAAACAGAACAATAATGAGAGAAAGGTAAAGACAACAAACAAATGCAAAAAGATTAAGTGATTGTACAGTACCCGACTCAGAAGCCTAAGAATATCACCCACAGTGTGAACTTCAAATTCTGTCAGATTTTCCACATATACACCCTTCTTAACATCCTCCCGTAGCTGAAAGATTAAAAAATATTAGCACAAGAAACAGCAACAGATAATTGCAATAGTTCTAAGGTCACTAAAAGGTCAAACTTACTTGCAAATTTGTAGAGGAAGGGTCAAGCAGATCAGTAATTTGCTCATTGTATATCTCTAGAAATGAACACTTGCAATTGTACGTTAATCTTTCATCTACTCGACTTTCCTCTTCCTGTTGATAAGTATGGAAATTGATTATTTCAAGGTTAAATTGATTATTTGATTATAAAGAACTAAAAGAGAGTACATTAGAAGATTAATAAAAGCATAACCAATTATGGCACAATTACCGCAATGATTCTAGCAAACAGGAACTCAAACATTCGAGGAGTCATTCCCCGATACGGACTAGGTTTTACTTCAAGCTCGTTTATTTCACCAAGCATAGTGTGTGTCTTTCCGCTTCCTGTCTACAACCATTATCAAAAAGTAATTTAATGCGCATGAACAAATTTATATCTGCTCTAACTACAACCAATATCTTATCATATTACCTGTCCATATGCAAAGATACAACTATTATAACCTGACAAGCAATTCTCCACCATTGGTAGACCAGCCATCCTGAAAAGTGTTTCCTGCGCGAATTTATAATTATGAACATCTTGCAAATTGAATAACAGCATATCTTTACAAACAAAATTATGTAATTCTTCTCATGGTACCTGATCAATGGTTTCACATGCAACATGGTCAAAAGTGAATCTGGTTTCTGGATGCCCTAAGAAGGTCAGACTCTGTGCACTCTCTTGTTTTAGACACCTATTGTAACCTTGAGTACTAAGTTCCATGTTGTTGAGTGGACGAATTCGTAACAAAACCTACAAGAAAAAGCAAACCTCATAAGCTAAATCCTTTTTATCAAATAATTATGAAAGCCAAGTACGAATGTTATGTCAAAAAGCAAAACTTACCTGTACATTATGATCCATCCAGAATGATGGATCTTCTTTAAGGTCGAAATGTGGTACCTCAACTGTATTTACAGTAGTGTATGTGTTTTGCAATCCTCTGGATAGCGCAGCATAATTTGCATTGTAACGCATACCTCCACCGGCAGGAGGCCGTGAACTACCTCCATGAGACAGCCCTGGATTTGGAGGTTTACTCACGCTCTTTGTAGGTGTATTCTGTGTAGAATTACACTCGGAATACCCCGAACTTGCAGCTCTCACAGTCCTACATGACCTAGGAGTAATCATATTCATATTCATATTCCCATTCCCTGTTTTCCCCTCATTCCTTGACTCTGAACCCCACCCATACCGATTCTTACTCAACCCCACTTGTTTTTCCGGAGTTCTCATTGGCACCACCGATTCTGAATTCTTACTACCATTGACCTTAGTAGGTGTCCTATTGACTTTACTAGGGTTTTGCACGGATTCTTGAATCGAATTCAGCGGCGGCCTAGACAAAGAATCCGCACACATCTGAGATACATTTGACTCGTGATGTTTAACATTCACAGGTACATTTTCAGGTTCGTCAAAGTTAGAGTTTTGACCAGAATTCCGACGCAGAAATTTCAAATCTCTCAACATTCTGATTAACAAAGAAAATATAATTATAATATGAACGTAAGTTTGACCATAATGAGTAAATTAGTACTTAAAACTGATACCTGAAAGATGATGTGATAAATATTATTCCAAATCTACAATCAATTCCTGAAATTGTTATAGAAAAACGACCAATTAGAACTATAGTGTTTCATAAGGTTTAGATCAATATGAAATTTGAATATGTGTGTAAAGATGTAGGGAGTAATTATAAAATTTTGAAATTGGGGAAAACGACTATGGCGCTTTGAATTATTTGAATTTGATTTTAGGGTTTGTTTTAGTAAAAAGAGATAAAGGAAGGAAGAAATGAAAAAATAAAGGGGTTTTGTAATAAATAGGTGATTAACGGCCATATTTATATATGATATGGCCTCTCATTTGAATTCAAATTGTCCTAAAAGCACTATTCCGTATATTCTGGCTACCAAATAACAAGAGCTATGCTAGAGGGCTTTTTATTTTGGTTGTAATAGATGCTTTTTATCGAATCAAATCAATCAATTAAAGACTAACATGATAATAATAATTAGATTAATCTCTTAATCGTAACCTTAATATTAGGTTTTGCGATTACTCTTTTTTTCATTTTCACTTAATGTTCTCAGTGACGATATATCCATTTACACAAATGAAAAGGATGTATCAGGCTTGTAACAAGCTATAAAATGCAAAGTTTGTAACAAATTATGTTATGCGTATGTTCATAAAGTATTACGATCTCTTCTCTCTTTATTTTGATCTACTAAAGAAAAAAGTGATAATAATATTACAAGTATTACCGTAAGCTAATTTTAGCCGTAGGATATGTTTTCTTAATTGTGATCTCACAATTTATTCTAATTAATCAAATTGATGATATTATTGATAATTCATTTAATGAAGAGAGTTCAAAAGAAAATATATTTTTTTAGAATGAGAAAACCAATAAAAGAGCTCCTTTTGACAAAAATCATATTAAACAAACACTAAAAATAATTTATGAAAAATGGCACAACTATTAACCAATTCTTGTGGTAATAAAAGTCGGTTACACTTTTTTTTACAAAAAAAAAAAAAAAATCGAACGACAAAATGTTATTAACATATACTAGTAAGACACTAGTAGGAAGAAACAAAGATACAAAATGGACATTTAAGTACAATTTGGGTTACAATTCCAATCTACCCAACTAATAAATAATTTGTTCCCCCTACTCGAGTTCCAAGTGTATGAAAGGAGTTTGATATTGTCACTTAAAACATGTATGAAAGGACTTTTTTTACAAAATACTATGTGATATAGCATAGATCTTGAATGCAATATGTTTCTAAATTTATTTCAGACAATTTCAGTTAAAGATATTTTATTAAATGAACAAGTTTTAAAAATAATTCAATAGAAATTTACAAAAAAAAAAAAAAAACAAAACAGACTATCTTTTAATCTGAAAAACACTTAACTAGTTAATAATTCTATAAAAACACAATAATAGTAATTAAGTTTTTTCTCCCCACCACTTTCGCTAAAAAGTTCATTTAAAATTAGAGTTTGAAATTCATTGTAATGTACGGATGCATGAAAAGCGTTAAACAACCATACTTTGGGTCATAAAGGTGATCGATTCACATACTTATATAAGGGTAGTTTCAAGTTATGTTATATCCTCAACGACGAACAAACATCTAAAATGAAAATGGGTATAGCAGGCTAAATGAAATGGAATCTTATAAAGAGGTCAGATGTTTTCACTCAAAAGCTTTTAAGAAAAAACTTACTTGTATATATAATCAATCCAGAACGATGTTAAACTCCATCGACGCAATGCGGATATAAGATCTCCACGTTGTGACCTAAATCTCACCAAGAGTCTTGGGATGATGAAGTAAAATGATACCAATGGTTAATTAAAACTGTACAATCTTCTAAGTTAAGATGTATATATTGAATTAATGCATCTAAATGGTTTAAACTGAATAAAACCGTACAAGTATGTCGCTATTTTAAACTTTTTTAGTCTTTAATATATATTAGTACATGTTGTTTACATGCACCTTGAATATGTCTTAATGATTTAAATTGTAACCATATCATAAGAGATTATGTTTCAAAATGATTATTTTGCTCTTGGAAGCTTATGGAGGATCAAGCAGGCAAAGCACTTTAGTTTCTTGAATAAAATAACTTAAAATGTTTATGTAGTGAAAGGTCATATATGTCTCGTGCAGGATGAGACGATGGTGAAGATAGTCGATTGATCGGCAATCCGGTTCCTAACAAGGAAGCTCGTTGCTGATGGCCGCATTGCTACATATCTAAATCTGTTAATTTTTGTTGTTCTATCTACATCAAATAATAATTTAATTTATTTTGTTTATTTTTTGGCTTAAGATATATATACTTTTTGTCTTTTTAGTTTTTGATAATTAATTGCTTAAATATATGATCCATACGAGTTAAATTGTATGTCTAAGATAATAGTGATATATAATGTACAAATGTATAGATATGTTTTAACCACTAGTACTGTACTTGCGCATAGCTGCAGGAACAAATAGTTAATTTGACATTTACAGATTTTATTGTTTACACTATAATGTTAAAAGTTTAATTTAAGGATATGTAAAGTTTAAAATTTAAGGGTTGCAATTTATAAATTAGTGGTTCATTTGGAAAGTAATTAATGATTTTTAAGGGTAACTTGGACATTAACCATTGTTGAGTCTAATTTTAAGAAAAAAGATAGAGATGATTTATATATAATTAAATTTTAAAATAAAATAAGATAAGATAAGATAAAATTAAGATAGACGCAAAAAGTAAAGAGATATTATTACTTTTGTCATCACAATAAATAAAGAGAATAAAATAAGGAGGTTTTAAGCATTGATTTAGCATGTGATAATAATTTAATTATATTAGGTGTATTGATTTAAGTGATTGTGCAATTATGTTACACAGTTGGAGCATCCGTATCCGTAATGTTGTAGATTATATGTGGTCTCTACTACTACAACATCATACCACATTAAAATTCTTTAAACTATATCTTTCTATAAATTTAATACTTTACTTCTATGAACTTTTATAATTTCATAACTTAAACCGCTGACCTTTTATCATTATGCTATAATATTTTTTACTCTCTTTGAATCGGTTTTAGTGTCCAATGACAAATCTAAAAGAGGGTAAGGAGAGCTATCCTTTCAAAAAATTAAAATTATGTAAAATGAAATTTTTTTAAAAAACATTAATAATATTTTATGACTTTTGCCCTATAGAAAAAAAGGAAAAAGAAAAGACGACAAATATTACATTTTATCGGCTATGTAGTATATCTCTTTGCCTCGAGGTAAGCAACCTACACTTTTTATTATCAAGGTAGACTATGTAACTGGAAATTTTGTGCTAAAATCTTTGAAAATTACGTTTTTACCTATTAACAATTGAAAATGCTAACTAAGCATCCACGTCACATGACAACTATGTTTTTTTTTTTTGCCACATGTAGAATATCAAGATTTTTTTAATTTCTTTTAGAAACCAATTCTTTTTTATCCAAATTTCCCCACCTAACACCTGCACTGTCATGAACCCATACATTAACATGTATACATAAATATATTCATTCCATCATTATCGTCAACTCAGATCAAGACAATCTAATCTTTTATACATATATGTAAATCTACAAAACTTACATTTTCTATCTCTTTACCTCTCTTTGACATTAACAAGAATGATGAATTGAACCATCTTTATTCTCAAATTAAAACATCAAAAATCAAAAAATTTAGCAAGATGTAAAGAACCCTCGCTATTACTTCAGGAAATGACATGTTTATAATTCATATCATTTACTGTAAAAGAAGTACAAAACAATAATCTCATCTACAAAAAATATCAAACCACAAATACAAAATCTATTCACATCATTTACTGTAATTCACAAAAACAAAAGGCGTTCGTTGGATCTTCACCTTCTTTTTTTGATGCTTCATTTTAATCACCGTTGTCATTTGTTATGGGTTTTTCTTGCTGCCGTCGCCATCAGTTTTAATTGCTAGAGAAGATGGCAACCAAAGAGACAAATGCGAAATCAAAGAAATCAAAGAAAAAGATCCAAACTCAGTCACCAAAAACCTGCAATTTGAGTGTGTTTGAGACGCCGAAAAATCTTGAAGGTAGCTGTGATGGATATGAAAAATCGTGACGGTAATGAACACGCACTTCTTGTCGAAATCGGGTTCCACAACCACCATGACCGTTTCGTCCCATCAATTTAAAGTAGCTACAAATTTGTTCATGAGCTTATAGTGTTGTTGGGATTGATCGCGCTTCGATATACTACTTGTTGGGATCGACCATCACCACAACAATCACAACCATGTATAAGTAAACAAATAAATGCATAAAATAGAAAAACGTAACACGCACAATGTTACGTGGAAAATCTCTCGACGGAAAGTAAAAACTACTGGGCTACTTAAATTTCACTATAATACGGACAAAATTACAAAACGTGATGATCCTTTCAACACTATTGAATACCATCGCACATACCCTCACACTACACACCATTTTCAAGGAAAAAATACAATAAATAATTTGTTGTTGTCATTATTGAATCATCAGAAACTGACCAAACAGGACAGAGAGAGACGACTGTCATAAGTTCTCATTTTTTCTCTCAACATCCTCACACAAATCATACAAAAGACTCCACATTTATAAACAACACTAAACTTCTCTATCACATAAACTTAGTTCTCAATTTCTCTTGATCTTCAAAATCTCTGTATTTTAGTAATTAGAATCATGCCTAGCATTTAAATCGGTACAAATTCCTTGGGTTTTTAGATATGTGAAAATGAAATTTGATATTTTGATGTAAATTAAAGATATTTAATGCCACATAAGAAAAAAAAGTCACTTAAATAATACTATTATATAAAAATGACAAATAATCACTTGTTAATGGTTCAAGAGGCAACCTATCACTACATATTAGCATGAATTTTGTCAGTTTATTGCTTACCTTAATATTAAAAAGGGTAAGTTGCTGACCTTGAGACAAATGAGTATAGTAGATAGCCAACAAAATGCAATAATCAAATTAGAAAGAATAATTGTTTTTGCCTCATCAATAATTTTATTCTACGGTGCGACTTGTGGACACGAATGCAACTCGAAAAAATTCGGGCTTGCACATACCGGTTTTTGCTGTGATCCATAATTTTTGGACCCGACCCATGACCCACGGTTCGTACCAGTTTGACATGTTACAATTTCTATTATGGAAATGATTTGCATAATCATCACAGCTACACTTCGTAATTAAAAAGGATTTTGGTTGCTTCGATTATGAGATTTCATTTTAATTATAACGATTTCATGGTGCATTATATAAAGAGTGTTCGGAGTTCTCATTCAACACACGAAAATAATCCCAATTCGTTCTCTCTCACAATACATGCACACCATTGTTCTCTCCTGCGAATCTCAAGCAAGTTGGTCCAACTTCCGCTGTACAACAGCTGCAACCGTTGTACCCTGATAAACATACGCAAAATATGTTTTAAGAGAACCGTCTAGAACACATGACTCAGTTTTTATTTTGTTAATTTATTTTAATTTATGTTTATGTGTTACAGCTTCGGTTTCATTATTCTGTTACAACTTCCTACGGAAAAATAGAAAAATGCCTTTCTGGCCCTTAAACGACACCAAATGGCTAAGATATGCATGGGCTCATGACAAAAAATAAGTCTTACTCGTTGGCCCATTTTTCATATGAATTTCGTTGAATTTCATCACTATAGTCGACTTTAGCAAAATACACCGACAAAGCATTTGTAGCGTCTCCATTTGACTTGATGACAGACCCCAACTGACCCTGCATCAGATTCGGTTGGGTGGTCGTTTTGAGTAGTTATGTTTATGTTGATTTGGATTCTACTAATTTTAATGCATGTTGCAGAAAATTAGATTCCGTTTTTTTATTTGTCGAATTACCTAAATTGTTCCTAAACTTACAGTCGAACTAAGTTTATTACTCCGTAGTAATTTTTTCTTTTTAACTTACGTGGTTAAGTTAGAAATGAAATTGGTTAGTAAAAGTTACTGTTTTTAACCTTTTGCGAACCTATTTTGTATACATTGAAGAAAATGAATGAATGTGCAAACATATGGTCAATTCTCTAATGACCTAAATAATAGAGTAACTTGAATTTTTGATCGAATTACTTGATCAATTCAAATGTTTACTGTTTTATAATTGTGAGCTTAACGATTCTAAACCCGGTGAGTCATTATACTGTTCATTGGCATACTAGTGTCTGAAAAGGACAACTGGAACCGTACAAATGCTACACCATTCTGTCAAATTAAACAAACTCTCAAAAGTATGTGTCAGACTCCCAATCATTTATAGACTATAGAAGTAAGTACTAAAGTTGTATATCACAATCACGCATTGCCCAACAAAATATAAGGTGCATAAATTAACATCATATGATGTTTGTTTACAGTCCTAAATTATATCAGTATTTGTAAATGATTGTCACATTTAGACATCTCTAGAGTTCGATAATCACTTAATCTAATTAGTCAAAGAATTAGAATTAAAATAAGAAATTTTACAATGAAGAGTCTCGACCCTGTTCTTGGAGCTAGTTGGCCTCGTACACAAATTGTACAATGAAAGCAAGTGGCCATGCATGTTAATTCAATTCTAGTTAGTATGTTAAGCGAAGTTAGTGTATACTATACATTATGGTTCTTTTTATACTAACGCTTAATTTTGGTAACATCTACAAAATTTCTAATAGGTTATACTTCTAGTATCTTTCAAACATTGGTAGTGGTGGAGACAGGTAACGGTGACCAATACTTGGTGGAAGTATAATGTCATCGAATGTTGGTGGTGGCGGCGGAGATTGGACAGGTGGTGGTGGCGATGATGGTGGTGATTGTGGTGTCGCCGGAGGTGGTATGGTTGGTGACGGTGGTGGTGGAGAGAATATTGGTGGCGGTGGTGGGTGAACCGGTGGTGGTTTAGGTGTAGGGACTTCAGGAACCGGGGTTGGTGGTGGTTTAGGAGCCGGTGACGGGGGTGGTTTAATTGGTACTTTGGGTTTAGGTGTTGGAGGTGGTTAAACTGGTGGTGTGGGTTTAGGAGTAGGTGGTTTAGGAACTGGGTTGGAGGTGGTTGAACCGGTGGTGTGGGTTTAGGTGTAGGTGGTTTTGGAACCGGTTTTTGGGGTGGCTGAACCGGGGTGGGAGATGGTTGAACCGGTTTTGGAGGTGGCGGTTTTCTTTTTGGTGGTTTTCTTTTTTGACCCTCTTCATCACTATCAATCGGTGATTGACACCCATTTGATTCACAATCAATAGGCCGGTTCACTATCGGCAAACATTTCTTCTCATTTCTCTGATCGGGTTTATCCGACAAACAATTCTCCCGGTTATCAAAAACAAGCTCCGGTTTAACCGGTTTCTCACAACTCGGTTCCAACCCATCAAAATAATTATGAGAAAATGTAAAATTCATAAGTTTCGGCAATGTACAAACATTATCAACCACTGTACCAATGAATTCATTATGCCCAATATCAATCATCTCAACACCTTTTAAATTTTGAAATCCTTCAGGAATAGGCCCCACAAATTTTTTCTTACTCAAATCTAAAACAGTTAGACTTTCAAGTAATCCTAACTCATCCGGTAAACAACCCGAAAGTTCATTGTTAGCGAATATGACTTCGTCTAAAGTAGTCACATCACCAATGGTTGTTGGGATGCAACCTTTTAAGTAATTATCTGCAAACACGATCACAGAAGCATTTGAATTCCCAATGTTTTCTGGGATCGTGGAGCTAAATCGGTTATCGTTCAAGAATATAGCGTCAAGGTCTTTATTGAATAGTTCAGGTGGTAACGTGCCTTCGAAATTATTAAATCTAATATCTAGATACTTTAGTTTAGGCATTTCTAAGACAACATCAGGAAAGGGGCCCACAAATCGGTTATTACTTATGTCAAATTCGTGAAGGATCAGTAGTTTTCTCAAGCAATGTGGGACAATCCCACAAAATCTATTGGAATTTATATGGAATATGCTAAGGTCAGATAGTAGCCCGAGTTCAGGGGCAAGTTGGCCCGCTATATCACCATGACTTAAATCGATTCCAGCAACTGTTATTAAACTTGGATCATCGGGTGCTTTTTCACAAAACACGCCTTTATATGAACATACATCTACACCTTCCCAATTTTTAATCATGTTTTCGGGGTCTGAAAAGATTACCTTTTTCCATTCTTGTAACGCATAATATGCCTTTTTAAGCCTAGGATTAGGGAAATTTAACGCCGCATCAACCTCTACTTCCCAAATTCTGGGTTCAGGGTCGGTTTCTCTTGTTTGGACTAGGTGACGCTGTGTAATGGCAGCCACGAAAGCATTGTTTAATGGAAGTGATAATGTTCTTGAAGATATTCTGGAGAAAAGGGAAAGGATAAGAAAGCAACATAAGGCTTTCATATTGAAAGGTTTTGGGTATGGTTTGGTTTGGCCAAAAGTTGCTTATAGGAAATCTCCATACAAGGAATAATGATGGAGGAAGGTGTTATGGAAATGGAATCTATTTTTGGTAATAAATCATCTCCATGAACCATTAGACTTAAAGAATATACAATGTGAGTTTATATCGAATGATATTGCTTAACTCTAGCATGGTTTCTTCAACCTAAAATGGGGACAGTGAAAAACTAGAAGTGGCTGATCTTCCTTGAAAAGATTATTTGTAACAAAAGTTATGAAATTTAGTAGTTGAAGGAAGTAGATAGTACAAAAGTTACAATCACCTATCTCTATACTATTACGTGACATTTTAGCTATCAATTACTTATAGGATATCATAAATAAGGCGTATTCGAGTCAAGTTAAGCCAATACACTATCAACTTCGAGTCTAACTGGATCGAGCTTGTATTTTAAAGATTGCATTCGGCTCAATAAAGAATTGATACTTGCTAGCTTGGCTCGACGTGACTTGATTATCATAATTAAATTATTAATAATTAAATATTTAATATTAGTGTAACTGACTCGATACTTTCAAGCTCAATTTGACTCGGCTTGATACTTCCATGCTCGACTGGACTCGAATTTAAAGTCGGTAAGTAAGTTAAATATGCATAGTAATGAACAATAAAAATGTAAAAATGACACAAGTTCAATAAGGCTCGCAAGCTTTTGAAGCCGAATGTTTTAATACTCGAGTAGCTCGAGCTCTACTCGACTTGTACCAAGTTGATTTCAAGTATTTTATGAGCCGATCTTAAGTAGCTTACGAGTTATCTTGTCTCATTTACAACTCTGATCGTAAACACATCATTGTCTCGTATCAAATTAATTTCCGTTGGTTCATCCATATTATCAAATAAATAATTTGTTACAAAGATATAATATAACATTAATTTATCACATATGGTATTCAGTTTTGAATAAAATAGTGTTGTTATTTGAATGAACTTATTTTAATTTTGATAAACTCAAGACTGAAAAAAGTGTTGAAAAATCAAGTAACTACTATATGAAAAATAAATTAGACCAACTACCGTAACAAACTTGCATTACCTAGAAGTTACATTACTAGATGTCTAGATTAAATAATCATTTCAAAACTAGTGTAAGATTTGAAACACTTTAATTTTGCCTAAGTAGGTTGCTATTATAAATTTAAAATAGATATAACAGGTGTATGAATAATATTTTTTAATCGGTTATCAACATGATATGATAATGATAATGATAATGGGGCTTATAAGCCATAAAACTACATTCATATCGCATGCAATCATGTGATCTTTTGCTGAATTACTGATCTTGCGACAATTCTTAGATAGACCATATGGATATTGATTTGCAGTCATGTGGTCGTTTATTACAAACAATCACATCCAAAATCTTGATCAAACAAGGAAAGCAAATACACCTCTTGTTTCTCAAAACAGGTGTCTTTCCTTTTTCTATCACATTCGCAAACCGTATCGTACAAATGTACACCAGGTGCGACTACTTAGAGGATGCCCGTAAACTGTTCGATGAAATGCCTCAAAGAAATTGCTTTACTTGGAACTCCATGCTTGAAGCCTACGTGAAATCACGAAACGAACAAGAATCGTTGCATTTCTTTTATGCAATGCCGGAAAAGAATAGCTTCTCTTGGAACATGATTATTTCAATGTTTGTGAAGGCTGCTAAGTTAAACCTAGCAAGAAAGTTTTTCGATGAGATGCCGATGAAAAATGGGGTTGCTTGGAATTCAATGATTCATGGGTATGCAGAAAATGGGAGATCTATTGAAGCAGTTAGTTTGTTTAAAGATATGAAGTCGGGTTGTTATGGACCGTACTATGCAGATATATATGTTTTGGCTACTGTCTTTGGTGCCTGCACTGATTTGTTGGCTCTTAAATTGGGAAAAATGATTCATGGTTGCGTGGTCATTAATGGGGTCGAGTTTGACTCAGTGTTGGGAAGTTCAGTTGTTAACATGTATGGAAAATGTGGTGATTTGGATAATGCAAAGTTGGTGCTAAATAGTTTGTCGTACGTTGATGATTTTTCTCTTTCATCATTGATCTCTGCGTACTCGAATAGTGGCAGAGTTACTGATGCAAAAAGGATTTTTACTATGAAAAGTAACCCATGTGTTGTTCTATGGAATGCTTTAATTTCGGGTTACATTGTTAATAATATGGCGATGGAAGCATGTCTTTTATACAGTGAAATGAGGAGATCTGGAACTCAGGAAGATACCTCTACAATTGCTACTCTTTTGAGTGCTTGTGATTGTTTGGGTGTTCTTGATTACGGAATGCAAATGCACGCTCATGCTTGTAAATTCGGAGTGATTCATGATCGTATAGTCGCATCTGTGCTTATTGACACTTACATTAAGTGTAGAAGGCCTGATTATGCTTGTGAGTTATTTAGCGAGTTAAGTACATATGACACGATCTTGCTGAATTCGATGATTACAGTTTATAGTTCTTGTGGGAGGATCGAAGATGCTAAAAAGGTTTTTCAAAGTATTGCATCTAAAAGCTTGATCTCATGGAACTCAATGATATCTGGGTTAAGTCAAAGTGGTTACCCAACTGAAGCAATTGAATGTTTTCGCGAATTGAATAGAAAAAGATTCAAATTGGACAGATTTAGTCTTGCCAGTGTGATTAGCACGTGTGGTACGATTTCTTCACTTGAACTTGGTGAACAGTTATTTGCTAGAGCTACTACTATTGGTCTTGAATCTGATAAAATTGTTTCTACTTCACTTGTTGACTTTTATTGCAAATGTGGGCTAGTTCATAATGGTCGAAAACTCTTTGACCAGATAGTACACGTCGACCAAGCTTCATGGAACTCCATGTTGATGGGTTATGCTACAAATGGTTATGGAATTGAAGCATTAGATTTATTCAATAACATGAGAATATTAGGTGTCATGCCTACAGATATTACATTTACTGCGGTCCTGTCTGTGTGTGATCATTGTGGTTTATTTGAAGAGGGCTTGAAATGGTTTCACGCAATGAAACACGATTACTTTATCGATCCAGGAATTGAACATTATTCTTGCATGATAGATCTTTTTGCACGAGTTGGTCGTCTTGAGGAAGCTATAAATTTGCTTACATGTATGCCATTTGATGCTGATTCAAGCATGTGGTCATCGATTTTAAGAGGGTGTTTAGCTCATGGAGACACAATTTTAGGGAAGAAAGTAGCAGAGAAAATTACCACAATTGATCCGAAAAATACAGATGCTTATGTGCAGCTATCGAGCATTTTTGCTACTGCTGGGGATTGGAATAGCTCGGAGGAAGTTAGGAAGTTAATGACAACTGAGCGAATGCAGAAAGTTCCTGGTAAAAGTTGGGTTGATAGTTGAGAAAGCTCGAGTGTCTATGTTTAGTTAAAGTGTACATATACATAATTCATATTTAAGTTCATTAGATTATTACTCCGAAGTTTGCTGCATTACTTAGGAGATCTGTATACAACACGCCATTGAGTTTTTTGTTATCCTTTTATTGGAGCTTGGATAATCATATTTCAATATAAAGACAGATAAACATTAAACAACATGGGATTAGAAATGCAGTCCTACGCATCTTGCAGTAGTTATTAAACGTCTTGCTTGTGCAGACAAATACTTTGAATGCAACTTCCGTGATCATTCTTCTTCTTCACACCCTACACAAGGTCAACAAACATATATTTTTTTGTGAAATTAAGAAAGTCCATCTTATAGGGTTTTTGGAATGTAAACAGTATAGTATACGTACTGTCGGTAAGAGATTTTGATTCCACCAAATCTGGATAATTATGCAAGTCACGTGATATGTCTTAACGGCTAGATTTATAAGGAAGTTAAAAAACGGATTATTGATGGACAAAATTTTAAAAAGATGAATTATTAAAATAACTTTTAAAATATAAGCGCGAGTGATGAAGAAAATGTGAAATCACATCAACAATTTAAATAATTTACTCTGATAAATACTACTCGTATTTCATTTGTTATATGACTTGTTGCTTATGACTATTTAATATAATCATAAATTTTATGCTAATTATAAACTGTGACTTTAAATTTAAAAATTGTACCACTATAATTACATATGATTATTACTTTGTGTGTTGATTACATGTGATCATCTTTCCTTTTTAAAAAAGAAAAAAAAAATTATACATATGTGACATGTAAAACATGTAATTTGTAATTGTGTTTATTCACATGTCATTGTGATCTATGATTTAAATTTTACATATAATAATTACAACTATAACAAGATGTGAAAATTAGGGGTATAAAATTTGGTTCTAAATTATTTTATTGTAAGTTCCTTTATCAGGTCGAATTTGATCATTTGAAAAGAAACATGAATTACTAATTACTAGTAAATGATCTCACAATAGAGAAAAAGAGAGATACTACCGAAGAGAACTTGAAATTGAGAGTTTTAGGTACTTTTTGAAAAAGAGTTTGAGAAATATGTGTCTCGAGACTCTAAAATGTCGATAAGTTTTCTTTTTTATATCCTATTTCTATTTAAAGTTCCGATTTAATCTCTAAATTTTATAATTCATAATTTCGGCCCATATTTTAAATACATGACCATTTATATTCTATGAAATTCTAAAATCAAATCACTTTTATTCATATATATATACATATATTTTAATTAAATAAAAGCTACACGTTTAGTTGTAATTTTATATTAAGAAAGTAATATATAACATTTTACACAATTAAAATAAGATTTTACGTACAACTTATTATTTCATGCTTAAGGGCGTATTGTGTTAATTATAGTATAACATCATATCTCATCGAATGATCTTGTTTATTTATCTTTATTTGTTAAGCGTGAGTAACAAAGTCCAACCTCCAACTAATTAGAAACTCTTCTTCAATAATCCATAATTAACACACTAAAAAATATAATGTGCTATTTGTAGATTTTCTTGGAAAAAGAATTTTATGATCATCTCGTCTAGAGCATCAAACCAGTATGACCATCTCTATGTTTAGACTTAGTCTCAATGAGCATAACTCAAGCCAAATATCCTCTTGAATCCGTTTATTTATTTAACTTGCATTTATTCTTTTCTTTGAATTGCCTAATTTTTACTCACATCATCATTAATGTTCATAGATTTCTATAGAAAAGAAAAAGTAATGGAAATTTGAAAGGGTAATTATGTTATTTGTTATTAGTTACATTCAAAATCAATTACAAATTACCTAACCAAACACAAAATATTTCAATTCTTTTTTTTTAATGACCTCAAATTTCAATTCACTTACAAACTTTCAATGTTTCTCTTATAAACATCAGATTAGAATTAGATTAGATTAGACAAAACACTATAAAATTGTCGTCAAAGAATTAAACCAAAACCTTTTTAAAAAGAAAAAAACTAAATAAAATTTTACGTTTAACATCATACATTACACTATTATTTCATCTTCATCCAACATTTACATCACAATATCAAACTATATGGTTTTAAAATGTATTAGAAATATACATATTTTACTATTATACATACAATAGTAAGTAAAATATATATGATAAACGTTTTTAGAACTTCAATACATATAATAGTAATTATCAAAGTTTATTACATATGTTAAAAAAAAACTAGTAGACTTTCCGTGTTAAGCTGCGGTAGAAATTAGGAAGCTCGATGGTTTGTCTATGGTGGCGGCTAAAGAAAGAGATGAGGGGGAAACTCGTGAAGAGAATGTCATACACGTAGTTAATTTTCTTACCAGTTACGATATTAATATACTTCTATTGAGTGAAGTAAACAATTATAAGTTTAATATTATATGTTTATTGATAGATAATAGAATAACATATTATATATTTTCAAATTAATTATATAATTTTTATAATATTTAAATAAATTGAAAAGTTTTTATATTATGAAGTTAAATAAAAAGCAGTACAGTATCTTCGCATTTTCTAATATATAAATTCTAAGCTAAAGGGTATAAGTGTTTAACTGAACCCCTATAATTATCTTTGACTTTTTTTTTTTTTTTTTTTTTTTTTATCGAATTACAGCTTGTTAGAAGAACAAATTTAAAGTTACGAAGACACGGTAACTTTAAAACTTATTCATCCTGCTCCTTGTTCATCTTCTTCTTCAGCTATGAGTTCATCATTCTCATCACCATATTCAAGCACACACTAAATTAAATTCTATAAAATAGTCAATAGCGGAGATGCAAATTGAAAGCAGACATGAATATGCAAGGTCTTCATCATCAACAACAACAATTAGCTGCCCTAATTTCTGTCGCTCTACCCAAAGACAAGGATTCTTCATCATCATCATCAAAGCCTAACAACACTTCGTCTGAAAATGGTGAAGAAGATGCTTCTCGATTAGCAGCTGTTAATTCACTTCATCGCGCCATTGTTTATCCTCATAACTCGCTTCTCGTTACTCATTCTGCCTCTTTTCTCGCGCAAGGGTTTTCGCAACTCATTGCAGACAAGTAATTATCTACTATATATACTGTATCTATATATTCTGATTTACAATTTTAAACATGTTCACGATTGCTACTGGAGTTAGGTTTTTTACTTTGTTAGTGTGTGAATAATATTTGTTATTTTTGGCGCTTAGATGCTAAAACTAACTCATGTGTTAGAGTGGAAAGTATGCCAGGTTCAGTTTTGTAAGAGTGTAGAGGAAGTATGTGTACGGATATGTATATGTATGATTTTTGATAATCACCGTATGAAGCATGTGAACACTAGGTATGTAGTGTATCAGGAAGTTGGTGCATTTTATAGATCACTTCAGCTAAGGTGCAGCATGAAACTGCTTATATGCGAAATGATTTTACTTGTCTGTGTGGCGTTGATGCAATTGAACTCCGAAATATTCAAAACATAGGGTTCATAGGTTTAATAGCAGGTTGGCATAAGTAGATTTCACTTATCCCTTTGAATGTCTCCAGACTTTTCGGGTTCCTCTCCCTTTTAAATAATCAAACATGGTGATAACTTTCTAACAAACTGAGACTCTAGCTATTTTATCATGTATTTTGAAGAAGAATCTGTCTTCACCTTCTATAGTGAAAGCTATTTGAGAAGTTAATTAAAAAATATCATTGTTTATAACGTAACACATAAGTTGAGGTACTTAATTTCGGCATGTGAAACCAGCTCTTTTCCATTTTAGATTGTTAACCATATTTTCTAGTTCGTGTGAAGTTGGGGTATGTGTTCCAGTATGGTACATTTGCTGCACATGGTGCTGGAACCTCATAAACCAGCTTGTGAATTATATCATAGATCTTACTCTCTCAATGCCATCATTTAGTACTGTATAAGTCTTGGCAATGATTAGATACAATAATGGCGTCCCCAGGATTTTTTGGGACCAATTATGCATACTGATTAATTGTTCAAGTTACAACAGAAATTTCTTATCAAGTTTCTTTCTGTGTAGGAACTTTATGTACAAGGTATACAAAGTTATTTCCTTATTATTACTGATTATTTTTAATATGTACACTTTAATAGATCATATTCAGTACGTCAAGCTGCGGCCACAGCCTATGGTGCCTTGTGTGCTGTCTTATGCTCCCTCCCTAATGGAAGGCAGAACCAAGTAATTCTTGGAAATTTGGTTGATAGATTTATTGGCTGGGCATTACCACTATTTAGTAACGTCAATGCTGGTGATGGGACAGTGGAAATTGCGATAGAAGGTCTCCATGAGTTCCTTAGTGTTGGCGATATTGGAGCTACTGAGAGATACGCATTGCCCATTCTTAAAGCTTGTCAAGAGCTTCTCGAGGATGAGAGAACCTCCTTAAGCTTACTGCACCGCCTTTTGACTGTTTTGACTTTGATTTCTTTGAAGTTTTTCATCTGCTTCCAGGCTCATTTTGTTGACATAGTTGACTTGCTTCTTGGGTGGGCTATGATACCCGATCTTGCTGAAGCTGATAGGAGTGTCATTATGAATAGCTTTTTGCAATTTCAGAAACACTGGGTCAATAATTTGCAGTTCTCCTTGGGATTGCTTTCAAAGTTTTTGGATGATATGGATGTACTGCTTCAAGATGGAAGCCCAGGGACCCCACAACAGCGTCAAAGATTGCTTGTGTTATTATCTTGTTTTTCTACTGTTTTGCAGTCTACAGCTTCTGGTCTACTAGAGATATCTTTACTTGAAGAAATTAAAGACCCACTCAGCAAAATGCTTCCACAACTGTTGGGATGTTTGTCAATGGTTGGAAAGAAATATGGATGGTCAAAATGGATTGTTGACTCCTGGAAGTGTTTGACTCTTTTAGCTGAAATTTTGAGTGAGAGGTTTTCATCTTTCTACAGTATTGCAGTGGATATCCTCTTTCAAAGCTTGGACATGAAGAAGGCTGCTAAAACTTTTAATGCTGAGAAGCTTACTTCTTTTCAGGTTCATGGGGTTCTCAAGACAAATCTTCAGTTATTATCACTTCAGAAGCTTGGCCTTTTATCTTCATCCGTACATAAAATATTACAGTTTGATTCACCCGTATCTCAGCTTCGCCTGCATCCAAATCACCTGGTGACCTCAAGTTCTGCTGCTACATACGTCTTCTTACTTCAGCATGGAAACAATGAAGTTGTTGAATGTGCAATATCTTCATTACTTGAAGAGCTAAACATGTTAAAGAGCATGCTTGTGGCCTCTAAAATATGTTCTAAAGCTGAGGTGTTTGCACTTTTTAAGTTTGATATGAAAGTTCTCCTGAGCTGTGTTTCTTTGGGAGGTGGTAGTACTTTGATAGGCAAAGCCGAAATTGATACCTTATATGTTAATAGATCAGAGAAAATGATAAATCATCTTATTGTGAATTTGAATCCTTTTGAACCACCTCTTCAGGGATATGTAGAGTTGCAAGTAGGTATCTTCAAGATGTTGAATAGGTTAAGTACAATTGAATTTCTTAGCAAGTTTTCAATAAGGAAAAACAACAGTGGTAAGACCCTGTTTGACGAACAGAACGAACAAGTTTCGGTTGGAGATCTCAGGAATTTCAGTATGCTTATCACGAGAGCTCTTCATTTTTCATCTCCTTTGGCAGTTAAGTTAGAAGCATTACAATGGATACATACATATTGTGAAACTGTTAAGCGAATGTATGACTATTCAAAGTATACAGGTTGCGTCTATCATGAGTTTTTTGGTGAGATATTCTTTTCTGTTCTTGATGCTGCATCTGATAGGGAACCCAAAGTGAGGTTTCAGGTAGCATCTGTATTGGAAATGTTTCTGCACTCAAAAGTTATACCCCAGTCACAACTGTGTACTTTAACTGAAGTTATTCTTGAGAAGCTTGGTGATCCAGATGACGATATCAAAGAACTATATTTAAAGTTGCTTTCTCATGCATTTCCTGTCATGCTACTTATGTGTGGCATGCATTACAATGGAGCAGTTACCAAAAATAGGCCAATTATGCAGTGGAAGCAAATATTTGCCCTGAAGCAACTGTCACAACAGCTTCACTCAAAGCAGCTTGTCTCCGTTTTAAGTTACATTTCACAAAGATGGAAGGTGCCTCTTTCTTCTTGGATCCAACGGCTTGTCCATACTTGTCGAAATTCGAAGGATTTTGCTTTGACCCAACAAGAAGACACGGCAAACTTGAACGCAACTAGTTTATGGTTGGACACAAATGTGGAGGAAGATCTTCTTGAAAGAATATGTTCAGTAAATCTCCTTTCAGGAGCATGGTGGGCCATACATGAAGCAGCTAGATACTGTATTACGACACGCCTTCGAACTAATCTAGGTGGGCCCTCACAAACTTTTGCTGCTTTGGAGAGAATGCTTTTGGATGTCGTACATGTATTACAGGTTAATACTGAACAAAGTGATGTGAACCTGAATATGTTAGGTTCTCCTTATGCCCACTTGTTACCATTGCGATTATTACTTGATTTTGTTGAGTCGTTGAAGAAAAATGTGTACAATGCGTATGATGGGTCAACCGTTTTACCATCTCCATCTCGCCAGAGTTTAATTTTCTTCAGAGCAAATAAAAAAGTCTGTGAGGAATGGTTTTCTCGAATATGTGAACCAATGATGAATGCAGGTCTTGCCTTGCAATGTCATGATGCTACAATTCATTACTGTAGTTTGCGTCTGCAAGAGCTTAAAAGCTTAGTGGCTGCATCTATTAAGGACAGGTCAAGGACCCAAGTCATGGAAAACCTTAATAACATGAAGTCTAGGTTTTCTGGAGATATCTTGAGGGTCTTAAGGCACATGACCTTGTCTCTGTGTAAGAATCATGAGCCCGAGGCTTTAATAGGGTTGCAAAAATGGGTATCGGCTGCATTTTTTCCTTTATTTATGGAAGAAAACCAAGGTATGAGTGATGATGGAGGATTTCAACCGTTTTCATGGATCAGAGGGCTTGTCTATCAAGCACAAGGTCAATACGAAAAGGCTGCTGCTCACTTTACACATTTATTACAAACGGAAGAGTCACTTGGTTCTATGGGCTCTGAAGGTGTACAATTTGCTATAGCTCGTATTATTGAAAGTTACAGTGCAGTTTCTGATTGGAAATCCCTTGAATCTTGGCTATCAGAGTTGCAACTACTTCGAGCTAAGCACGCTGGTAAAAGTTACTCTGGTGCTCTAACAATGGCAGGAAATGAATTAAACGTGATTCATGCTCTAGCTCATTTTGATGACGGTAATTACAAGTCAGCATGGGCCTGCCTTGAATTGACTCCTAAAAGTAGCAATGAACTCGCACTAGATCCAAAAATAGCTTTGCAAAGGAGTGAGCAGATGCTTTTACAGGCTATGCTTTTCAATGTTGAGGGGAATGTGGAGAAGGTGCATCATGAACTACAAATGGCTAAGTTAATGCTGAATGAAACATTCTCTATTTTGCCTCTTGATGGGTTGACAGAAGCAGCAGAGCATGTTAACCAGCTGCATTGTATATCTTCATTTGAAGAGAGTTGCAAGATTTCAGGCACGCAAGACATGCAACAACTTCCATCGTTACTAAGCTCGTACATTACGGAAGTGCAGTATTCAAGTAATCATATCAATCAAGATTGTAAACCATGGATGAAAGTACTTCGCACTTATCGAACCATCCATTCTACCTCTCCATTGACTCTACATCTTAGCTTGAATTTACTGACTTTAGCTCGAAAACAAAAAAACCTGATGTTGGCAAATCGTCTCAATGGCTATTTGAGCAAGTGTGATTTAGGTTCTTCTGAAGAAAGTTTGCATAAATACATCTCATTAAGTGTGAAATATGAGAGCATTCTCTTGATGCGCGCTGAAAACATGCTTGAAGAGGCTTATGCAGGTCTATGGTCATTTGTTAGTCCTTCCATGGTTCCATCCTCAGCCATAGTTTCTGTTGCTGCTGCTGATGCTTTAAAGTCAAAGGCCTGCTTAAAACTTTCAAATTGGTTAAGAAAAGACCATTTGGATGTCAGTTTGGAGAACATTATTCTCAAGATACGATCAGAACTCGGTGCAGAAGAACTCACGTCCAACGATGATAATATGAACTCTCGATTGAAGATGAATCTCATTGTTGAGGAACTTGTAGGTACAGCTACTAAGCTCTCTACACATCTTTGCCCCACTATGGGGAAATCATGGATCTCATATGCTTCTTGGTGTTATGATCAAGCTAAGGCAACTCTACAGAGCGGCAGTGATACTGTCCTCCAATCTTGCTCCTTTTCTCCGATTCTTGGTTCAGAGATTATATCTCACAGATACCGATTAACTGAAGAAGAACTCTCAACAGTCAAGTCTATTGTTGTAGAGCTTCTTCAGAAAGCAAGAGATGTTAAGGATTTAAATGGTGTCTCTCAAGATGGAAACTTCGTGAATGAATCTCCTGAAGATATGGTGGTGCAGCAAGTAGTGAAAATAATAGAAGCTGCAGCTGGAGAACCTGGAGCTGAAAACTTCAGTTGTGAATGCCTTTCTTCTGTTGTTACCTCCCAGTTGGAAAAGTTGTTCCTTATTGTTAACATTAGTGAAGGGACCACACTATTATCGATTAATAAATTGGTTGATGTTTGGTGGTCTTTAAGAAAGAGAAGGGTGTCCCTATTTGGGTATGCAGCTCAAGGTTTTATAAACTACCTGTCACATTCATCTTCCAAGCTCTGGGGTAGTCACTTAGCTGGTGCTAGTGAAGATGGTCTAAAGAATGCTAGTTATACTTTGAAAGCTACACTCTATGTCTTGCATATTCTTCTTAACTATGGGGTGGAGTTAAAAACTATATTGGAACCTGCACTTTCACTAGTTCCTTTGTTGCCATGGCAGGTGAGAACCCTTTTTTGCTATTTAAGATTGCAAGTTACCGTTTCTGTTCTGACTTGTATGTCTGTTTGAAGGAAGTGACACCACAACTATTTGCTCGGTTAAGCTCTCATCCTGAAGAAGATGTTAGGAAACAACTTGAGAGCATTCTGGTAATGCTGGCAAAGCAATCTCCGTGGTCCATAATTTATCCAACCCTTGTTGATATCAACACAAGTGAAGAGGATCCTTCTGAGGAGCTTCAACGTATATTGGCTTGTTTGGTAAGTGATCGAGGTATTTACGTGGAAACCCTATCCTTGCACATTACCTGTACGAGCTGCTGCCCTGGTTGCTGTACATACAGGGACTTGTGCATGTCAATATGGTTTCCACGAGCATCATTCGTATTTGGGATTCCACAAATGCTACTTTCTCGTGTGTGTGTGTGAGGTGTCAAAATGTGTGTGTGTGTGTGGGGCGGGGGGGGGGGGGGGGGAGATGGGGTAAAATGGGTGTTCTTTTTGGAGAGTGACCCAAAACACTTTTTGTGCAAATAATTATTTGTTATTAGGGGATATATTATGTACTACACAAGATGTGTATTGTTACTCATTAGACCGCAGACGATTTTTGATTCCATGTTTATAGTTCTAAAATCGCACACAATCTAATATGTAACAGTACGTACCCATCTTGCACACAGCTAGCAGCACAAATCATTTTCCCTTATGTCATCCGTTTTAGTATTAGACGTATGATTATGAATTCCCTGTTTGTGTAGAGGAGCACTGAATGACCAAGTATTTATACTGTATATGCAGAACAAGCAGTATCCAAGATTAGTCCAGGACGTCCAGCTCATGATTAAAGAGCTAGAAAATGTAACCATTCTTTGGGAAGAATTGTGGCTCAGCACATTGCAAGATCTTCACTCAGGTAGCTTGTCCTGACCAAATTCATTATGGATAGTAGGTTCTGAAGTAGCAATTCAATCTGCAATGAATTTGAAACCATAAAGCACATGATCCAGTTTTCTGATGTCACGTAAAGTGACACACGCTTGCAACATGACGCTGTTCTTCCAAAATCAATGTTTGTTACCACATGATAGCTTATTATTATTAACAATTAGATTAGATTGTAGTGACATTTTGACATTTTTTGTTTTTGCCGTGACATCTCTGTAATTCTTGCTTTTAATTACTACACATTATTGCATTTTCTGTGTGATAGCTCATGACCTTACACATGCTGATAATCTTACCCATTTTATTTTTATCTTGATTTGGGAAAGGGGAGGGTGTAGAACCTAAGGATCTTCTAGGTAGTGTGACTGAAGGGGCTACTAAACATTTCATATGCTTGATCTATTCACTCGTAGATATGTATGCATTTAAACTTCTGTAGACCTCTGGCAACCCTAGTTCTTAGTTCTGTTTTTTCCTTTTTATTTTTTGCACATATTTTGCGGAACTACAGGCCACAAGTTCAGTCCTAAGCTCTAATCATACCATCTCTATCTATTTCTCGTATATTTACTCAGTAATCTGAACCTTTCGTTGCTTAATGTACCAATCATCTGAATTGTGACGTGTCTACTCATACCTAATATCTTTTGTATATCTTGTTAGATGTAACTGGACGGATAAATCTTCTAAAGGAGGAGGCGTCACGTATTGCCGAGAATTTAACTCTTAGTCACACTGAGAAGAACAAGATAAACGCAGCAAAGTACTCGGCTATGATGGCGCCCATTGTAGTAACCCTGGAGCGTCGTTTAGCTTCTACCTCTCGGAAACCTGAAACGCCTCATGAGATGTGGTTCCACAATGAGTATATGGGACCGATCAAAGCAGCCATTTCAAACTTCAAGTCACCAGCATCTGCTGCTGCACTAGGGGACATCTGGAGACCATTTGATAGCATTGTTGCATCTTTATCAGCTTATCAAAGAAAGTCATCAATTTCTTTGTCAGAAGTTGCACCTCAACTGGCTCTACTATCATCATCTGATGTTCCAATGCCTGGCCTCGAGAAGCAAATTGCTGTTTCTGAATCTGAACGGGATCTGAAAAGTACTCTTCAGGGTATTGTCACAATTGCATCTTTCTGTGAACAGATAGTTATCTTGCCAACAAAAACCAAACCTAAAAAGCTTGTTATAATGGGGTCAGATGGTCAAACATACCCGTATCTCTTAAAAGGCCGCGAAGACCTACGTCTTGATGCTAGAATAATGCAACTGTTGCAAGCTATAAATGGTTTTCTACATTCGTCTACTATTGGCATCCGACATTATTCAGTCACACCTATCAGTGGCAGAGCCGGTTTAATTCAGTGGGTGGAAAATGTGACAAGTATTTATAGTGTCTACAAATCTTGGCAGAGCCGTGCCCAGGCTGCACAAGTTTCAGGGGTTGCCTCTGGCAATACAAAGAATTTGATGCCATCGCATGTACCTCGGCCTACTGATATGTTTTATGGTAAAATTATACCAGCACTCAAGGAAAAAGGCATAAGAAGAGTGATCTCTAGAAAAGACTGGCCTCATGAAGTCAAGCGAAAAGTTCTTTTGGACCTTATGCAGGAGACTCCTAAACAGCTTCTTCAGCAAGAAATGTGGTGTGCAAGTGAAGGATTCAAAGCCTTCCGCATAAAGTTAAAGAGGTACTGTTTATAACTAAAATACTCTTTCTCCGTAGAGGCTTGCAAAAAATCACTCTGGATCAACAAAAGTCAAGAACTGAAGTCGGACTGGTAACCTATGTATTCAGTCAGCTTCTTGGTTCTTGATATATTAAAAACCAGTAGCTCTTGAAATTTTTGAAGATCGGTTTCTGGTTAAATTTGGTAATCGGCGTCCTTCTAAAAATTAGTATCTTTTAGTGTTTTTTAAGTTTAAAACAACTTCGTTTCCATATTAATATTTCGTAAAACAATAAAGCTATATAACCTGAAGTTATCGGACCACACTTGTTCTAAACCGCAACTGTACGTGTTTAGATTGGTCCTGTTTTCGGTTCCGTTATTCTTACTTTGGTGTTCGGTCAGTATCAGCCTGATGATCACCCCTATTTCTCTGCTACTACCAGCATTCTTCCGTTGTGTTAATTCATATTTTCATGTCACCTCTCAATGCGTAGTGGTAGCAATCAACTGACATAATTGCATAGAATAAGTACCTATTTTTGGATTATTATGCTGTTTATCATCTGATTTTATTTGCCTTCAGGTATTCTGGAAGTGTAGCAGCCATGAGCATGGTAGGCCACATATTGGGTCTTGGGGATAGGCATTTGGATAATATTCTTTTGGACTTCCATAGTGGAGATATTGTCCACATTGATTATAATGTGTGTTTTGACAAAGGACAAAGGTTAAAGGTCCCGGAAATTGTGCCCTTCCGTCTGACGCAAACACTTGAGGCAGCTTTAGGGTTAATGGGGACAGAAGGCTCCTTTAGAAAAAACTGTGAATCAGTTCTTGGTATCTTGAAGAAGAACAAAGATGTTCTGTTAATGTTATTAGAGGTCTTTGTCTGGGATCCTCTTGTGGAGTGGACACGTGGAGATTTTCATGATGATGCTGCAATTGTTGGTGAAGAAAGAAAAGGTATGGAGCTTGCGGTTAGTTTGAGTCTATTTGCATCTCGCGTGCAAGAAATTCGCGTGCCTTTGCAGGTATTATCACATTTTAATTGCAATTAAGTGATCAGGCCAGTCGTATGCTCATCTTTAAGTTAGAATTGTTAATTGTGATTAAGATGTATTATACTTAATCATATGCAGAAGTTGAGATAGAAAGATAGGCGGGTTGTTAACGTGTTTGGTTTAAGGTACAGGTCGAAACAGGCCGGGTTGGGTTAATTGGTTGAACAGCAAACACTTTTTTTTTATTTTTTTACTATTTCAAAATTTATGAAAGTTATTGTGTTATTTGTGAGTACAAAACTATTTATGTAATAGTAATCTGATTTGTATGAAATGATTTAGGAGGTTATATGCATTAAAGTTTGGACAATTTTCAACCTGTTCAACCCATTTGTCCTATACCCATTTAAGCTAATTTTCTTGATTTTATCCATTCCACTCGTTTGAGATAAAACCCGAACCATATAGACCCATTTGTTATTAATGTAAACGGGTCAAAATTGCCACCACTATGCAGAAGTATTCAAATCTTCTTGTTTCCTTACAGTGATTATGGGGGGAGTATAATAACACAAGGTGTATACTCTCTACAAAAGACTAACCTCCCCAATCTTCATAAAACTGGGGAGCCTTTGCTCACCATGGTCACCCTTTTGTACTACATTCCATTTGGTGCATTGTTCTAACTTACTGTTTTAAAACCTGTCCAGGAACATCATGATCTGTTACTGTCTACATTACCAGCTGTTGAATCTGCTCTTCAGGTAGGTTAAGATTAGTACAATCTGTTTTGCATTTTATGATTATTTCTGTCCCGAATCTTTGCTGATTCAAAGAATGTTACAACAGAGGTTTGCAGATGTTCTAAGTCAATACGAGATTGTATACGCTGTCTATAATTGTACAGATCAGGAGATATCTAAACTAATTCTTTGTGAGACCTCAGCTAAAGCGATTGTTGCCGAAGCAACTAACAAGTCAGAGAAAAGTCGTACTTCATTCGAGTTACAGGCTCGGGAATTTGCTCAAATAAAGGCTGCCGTAGCTGACAAAGCCTTAGAAGCAACTACATGGATTGAACAACATGGAAGAATTATTGATGCGTTAAGAAGCAGTTCAATCCCTGAGATTATGTCCCACATACAGTTAACTGGTAAAGAAAAAGCTCTGTCTCTTACATCTGCTGTTCTAGTGGCAGGGGTTCCATTTACTGTTGTTCCCGAGCCTACACAAGTTCAATGTCATGATATAGATCAGGAAGTTTCACAGCTAATTTCTGATCTGACTCACGGGCTCACTGCTGCTGTTACATCTCTCCAAACATATTCATTGGCTTTACAAAGGATTTTGCCACTTAATTACCTTACAACTAGCCCAGTCCACAGATGGGCTCAAATTCTGAAATTATCAGTTAGTCCGGTTTCGTCTGATATTCTGTCACTTACAAGGAGAGAGGGTGCTGAACTTGTTTCAAACATGCGTGAAGATGGTTTTGAGACAGTGAAGAACATTCATAATGATCTATGTCTTCAAGTAGAGAAGTATGCGGATGAGATTGAGAGAGTTGAAAAAGAGTACCAAGGATTGGTGACTTCGATTGGTGCAGAGACCGAGTCCCGAGCCAAGGATCGTCTCATGGCTGCTTTCACAAAGTTCTTGCAGTCAACTGGTCAGCTGGTGAGTTTAGGTTCACAGCAACAAGAGAGGACCAGAGATAGTAGATTACAAAGTGTAGTAGGTATAGCGGTAAGTTCTCTGTATGGCGAGGTTAAACATAGACTGCTTGAGGTATTGAATCAATCAAGTGGGTCAAGAACTATAAACAGCACTCTTCTATCCGAGTTTGAAGAAAAAATAGAGAAATGTGTTCTTGTAGCTGGTTGGGTAAATGAGGTTAATCAATCTCTCATGCCTCATGCTGATTGTATAATAGATAGACCAGATGATTATTCTGAGACAAACTGGGCTTCCATCTTTAAAACAAGTTTACTCTCATGTAAGAGCTTGGTTGCACAATTGGTTGAAAGCGTTCTTCCAAATGTAGTAAGATCTGTAGTTTCATATGATTCAGAAATTATGGATGCATTTGGATCTATTTCACATATAAGGGGTTCCATCGATACAGCACTGGAACAGCTGGTTGAGGTTCAGATTGAGAGAGCGTCTCTTGCAGAGCTGGAACAGAGCTATTTTGTGAAAGTGGGGTTTATTACTGAGCAACAGTTGTCTCTTGAAGAGGCCTCTGTTAAGGGCCGGGATCATCTCTCATGGGAGGAGGCTGATGAGCTGGCATCTCAAGAAGAAGCTTGTAGGGCCCAACTGGACGAACTTCATCAAAAATGGAATCAGAAGGACTTTCGAACTTCAAATTTAATAAAAAGGGAATCAAGGATAAAAGATGCTTTGGTTACTGCTGAAAATTGTTTTCAGTCTTTGATTGGTCAAGGACAAGATATTGAATCACAATATCCAAGAAGCAAAGCTCTTCTCTTGGCATTAGTTGAACCGTTCTTTGAATTGGAATCGGTTGATAAGATATTGTCATCATATGGTGGATCATCAGATTCTTCAACTGGAGTTTCCCTAGTTACTGATATGATTAATCATGGTAATTCAATACCAACAAATATTTGGAAATTCTCTGGCATACTGGAAACCCATTTATTTTTTATGTGGAAGGTGGCTGTTATGGATTCTTTTCTTGATTCTTGCATACGTGTAGCAGCTTCATCAAGAGATCAAAATTTGGGATTTGAGCAGGTTTTAAATGCTGTCAAGAAGAAGTTGAGTATCCAACTCCATGAACATATTGGTCAATATCTAAGGGACAAAGTTGCCCCACTTTTGCTGACTAACTTGGATACAAAAATCAATCTGTTGAAACAAAATAACCTGTATTTCGAAGATATGACGAGAGATATGGGAGCTGTTGAACGAGTTAAGCGAATGCTTGAAGAATACTGCAATGCCCACGAAACAGTAAGAGCTAGGATGTCGGCTGCATCGCTCATGAACCGACAAGTGAAAGAACTTAAAGAGGGTCTACATAAAACCTGCCTGGACATTGTGCAGCTGGAGTGGATGCATGGTGTCACCTTAAGCCCCTTACACAATTTCAGGCTGATATGTCACAAGTTTCTTTCAAGTGATGATGACACATTTTCATTGATTCTAAACCTTAACAGACCTAGATTATTGGAAACTATACAGTCTTCAATAGCGAAAATTGTTCGGTCTATAGAGGGCCTGCAAGCTTGTGAACAAACTTCTATAACAGCCGAAGGGCAGCTCGAGAGAGCCATGGGGTGGGCTTGTGGTGGTCCTAATTCAGGTTTGACCGGGTCAAACTCAGCGAGAAGCTCGGGAATTCCGCCTGAATTCCATGATCATTTAACAAAACGTCGCCAGCTGCTATGGGGTGCTCGAGAGAAGGCAACTGACATTCTAAAAATCTGTATGTCAATATTGGATTTTGAAACATCTAGAGATGGGGTACTTGGGATTTCTGGAGGACTTCATTCTACTAGAACAGGGGCAGATGGCAGGGCATGGCAGCAAGCTTACTTCAATGCATTAGCAAATTTGGATGCCACTTATCATTCTTTTACACGTGAGCATAGTAACCTTTTGTGTCAATCAAATTGCTAGTGTTATGCTGATAGCTGTTATGTTTGACAAAGTTTTACTCCTTGTGGGTTGATCAGGCACTGAGCATGAGTGGGAGTTAGCACAGAGTAACATGGAAGCTGCTTCAAATGGTTTACTCGCAGCAAGCAACGAACTGCGCGTTGCTTCTGCTAAAGCAAAGTCCGCATCTGGTATGTACTTTCTTTAAATGGATCTCATCTGTAGAGGTGGCTAGATGAATGCACGGTTGTGTTGGGTAATAAGAGGTGCCGGTTGAGACATTAGGGTCAACATTGCCACATTTACTGATCTGTATTTCATCTGAGAGCACTTGTGTCATTGCTCATATAGTCACATCATTTATTTGAAAGACCATCAAGTACTAAGCTTTCTTTTATACTCCAATATGGCATAATGTTACGAGTATTGTTTTTTTCAGGCGATTTACAGGACACTTTCGTTGCTATGAGAGACTGTGCTTATGAAGCCAGCATGGCATTGTCTGCATTTGGATCCATTACAAGGGGTCACACTGCTCTGACTTCCGAGTGCGGTTCCATGCTTGAAGAGGTATGGATATATAATACTTAAAAAAGGACAACACATATATTTTCTTGAAGTACAAATTTTGTAGCTCTATGAGTTTCCTGATATGAAAACTATTTTATCATTTCACATGGTATATAGGAAATATCATCTCCCATATATGATCATACTAATGCCCGATTTACTTGGTAGGTTTTGGCAATAACAGAAGGTCTACATGACGTTTACACTCTGGGAAAAGAGGCTTCTGCATTACACTCTTCTCTTATGGAAGATCTCTCAAAGGTTTTAAAAATTGTCTCTGAACATATCTAAACAAAAGCCCCCCTTTACTTTTTTGAGATTTGTGAGCCTACTGTGTTTGTATTTGACAGGCAAATAGCATTGTACTTCCACTGGAATCAGTATTGTCCAAGGATGTTGAGGCAATGATGGAGGCTATTACCAAAGAAAGAGAGACTAAAATGGACATTTCTCCTATTCATGGGCAAGCCATATACCATTCTTACCATGCAAAAATTAAGGAGGCTTGTTATGTGATTAAACCGTTGGTTCTGTCACTTACATTTTCTGTGAAAGGACTCCATTCCATGCTTACACGGCTGGCACGAACTGCAAATATCCATGCTGGAAATCTTCACAAGGTATGTTGGGATTTTGGTATCTTGTTGCACTCCCATTGCTTCTGCATTATATTCTACATAATCTCTTTATTAGAGGTCGCAATTTTGACCTATCTATATAGAAACGGATCAATTTGAGCTATGTTTTATCTTGAAGGGGTCAAATGAGTTTAGCTAAAAGTTGTAAACTAAAAAGCTACGGCTCAAATTGGTCGAGTGCTCAAACGAGTTTAAGTCATTAGAATTACTCCTTAGTTTATTAACTGTGTTTTATTAAATGAACTGATTATATTATTCTCGTAATAGTGTACCATTTTGAAAACTCCTGAGAAGGAAAAATATGATGTTCTATTGATTAATGACGGAAACTTGTAAATATATAAACATGAGAAGCAAATATTAGAAACTATCAATGAAACTAAATATCTGTACATAGAGAATGAGTATAAGAAACTTTCTAATATTTAATCTAACATTATCTTGAATAGCGGTGTATTCATTCAAACTTAACCAATACATATCTAGAAATGAAATACTTGACCGGTAATTATCTAGAATTTAACTTGTGGAACTTTTAATATTTGGAAAAGTAACTACCAACAGTTCCGTATTCAGATTTAGCCCTGTAAATTTTATAAAATAAGGTGTCTGGGTCTGCCCAACTTGACTCGATCCATATCAAGTTTGCTCGTTTAGACCCACTACTGAGCCTGCCAAATTTGCCGTTCTTAGTCCTTAAGTATCTGACATCTGTGGTCTCTACTAGGCTCTTGAAGGATTGGGAGAAAGCCAAGAAATAAGGTCACAGGAAGATCTTGTTGGGGATGACATTCGATATGATAATAAAGAGAATGGCGTCTTCTCAAGATCTGATGGCGAGTGCGATGAGGAGTTGCCTCAGATGACAGGACTTAGTATGCAAGATAAAGGATGGATATCTCCTCCAGATAGTATTTATGATGCTAGCTCAGACTCTGGCCCTACGTCAACTGAAGCAAGTGCTGTTGATAGTTTCACTGGCTCTGAAGCAACTGAACCACATCCATATGGACTTGATAGCAAAGAAAACACTGATGTATCTAGTTCTTCACCATGTGAGTTGGAGCCTGGAGATAAGGATGCTTGCCAACTGGATGGTGATCCCATAGAGGATAATCTGAATGATACGACATCACGTTCAAGTTTCTCTGAAGTAAATGTAGGTGTCTTGAATATGAAAATCGGTACCCAACGTCAAGAGGAAAACCACAAATCTCTTGCACAAAATACGGATACTCCAGGCCAAGTGAACAGAGTAAAGAGTAAGTGTTAATTCAAATTGCATTTCTCTAATTTCAGAGTTAAATATATTCTTATTATATTATTATCATCTTTTCACGAAAGTTTTGGCTCCCTGTTTGCTTGTTCAAACTCATCTCATTTTTGATGTTTAATGCCTGGTCCACAAGTTAAAAACGCTTATGCCGTGTCGGTTCTAAGGCGCGTTGAAATGAAAATAGAAGGTCAAGATATTACTGATAACAGGTATGTGCTCTTCTAGAAACTTTACCTTTTCAATTATCACATAGAAGGTGAATTGAAGACCTTTTTCTTTCTTTCCAGAGATATAAATATTGCAGAGCAAGTCGATTATCTGCTTAGGCAAGCAACTAGTGTGGATAATCTCTGCAATATGTATGAAGGTTGGACACCATGGATTTGAGCCTTCAAAATTGCCTTCCATCAATATAAAGTGCGAACAACCTGGCCCCTTTACATATCTGCAAGATCAAAGAGTCTAGGGCGTTTGTAGGGTATGTGTTAGCATGTCCTTTACATGCAGCTCTTGGACCAGGTATGCTCTAATATATTAGGTAACCGGGAAGCATCGAAACAACATCATGTTTCAAACAGGGCCAAGTTTTTCCAAACATCCTACGGGATTTTCGAGATGATTCGTTATGAGTCAATCTTTTGCATCCAGGTTCCAATCCGTTGAGAAAATTCAAAAGATGTTGCCAGGTATCCCTCCTCTGATTCTTCTTGTTTATATCATATAACGATGTTTTTCGTTGTATTACGGTTTAAAACTAAGTTCCAGGTCTTTTAAAGAAAACTAAGTTCTAGAAAAATATATTTTGAACCGAGAACAGGTTTTCTTTAGAATCTAGAACCAATAATTGACAGCCAGTAATGGTCAATTGCGCTTCAGTTTTCAATCTTTTAATTGCTACTGCCTTGTGGTTTTGCAGTTTTGGAGTTTCAAGACTACAATCTTTCTGCTGGAAATTGCAGACATCTCAAGTTTTTGTGAAAGCAAGAGATTGTTCTGTCGCGAGGGTATCATCTGCTTTATATCTATAGAAAATAACTCTCACACACCGACTTTGATGAGGTCTGAACCATAGCTGTTGGAACGATAAGGGTACTGTCTGTTGATAAGTTTCTGCTATTATTATGATCCGAAGAAAACCAAGTCAATGGTTTCTTGGTCGGCTGGACGGGTACTTCCTATAGAAACTTTCTTTGCATTAGGATCTAACCACAATACTTTTGCTGTTGGTTTTATTCCAATGCCCTTTTCTTGACTGTATTTAGTGGATACAACATTTTTCTTACTATAGCATATTTATGGTATTTCATAAGGAACACATCTTATACACGGAGACTAAAAGAGAAAAAATAAAATCGATGCTATTGTCTGGTTCACTATTTTGTTCTGCTAGGTGTTAACTTTCTTATGATTTTAGGTAAAAGGTCAATTGTAGGTTTTGGTGTTTGGAAGTGTGATTTGAAAGAAGTTATGACATTCAAGAATCGTATTCAAATTTTTAGTTTGCATCGAAGTAATATGTTCTATTTTGAATTTCGAACACTAATTAGTAATTAATTTGATTTCTAATGTTGAATAATCAAATCTTAATAGCTTTGCAGAGGTTTGGTTTCATGTGGCATAAAACCATAAATGACAAAATTAGACGAGTCGACAAGCAAACATGGCCGTTAAAATCGAATATCATTTACTCCAACTTTGTTTTTTTCTTTATAAATGGTTTCTTGTGCGTACATTGTTTTCGTTGGATGTCACACAATCGAAGTTTTATAATTCAATTGGAAGCTCTCTCAAGATATTTATTGCTCTAAAAAAATATCTTACTCCTTTATTTGTAAGAAAATAATATCAGAAAACCATGTTGTATCACCTTTAAGTCTTTGTGATTACATGAAATAATATCAACCACAATTTTCTTTTTTAAAATGGAATATGTAAATCACATACTTATCATTTTATACCTATGTCAATATAATATTTATGTTCCATTTATACATGAAAAAACCACACATATGTTAGATAAACGGGATAAGTGTTTGGGAATGCTCCCAACTTGTATCCGATATCTATTGTGTGTATTCAACTTAGGTTTGCTATTTTTTAATGCATTCAACTTTCAAAAAGTGTGTTTTGATGTATTTTGATGATGTGTCATCTGTGTAAGGTACCATGTGGCATACGTAGAGGTTGACACATCATAAAAAGTACTACATAATACATTAAAACACACTTTTAGAAAGTTGGATCCATTAAAAATATCAAACGTAAGTTGGGTACACATAATAGATATTAGATACAAGTTGAATGCATTTCTAGACACTTATCCCTAAATAAAATTCAATACTTCAACCTTGAATTGTTTTGCTTTATCTAACTTTCTTAAATTTGGACCAAAAAATGTATAGTAATTTACAAGATTAAATATGTGACTAGTGAGAACTCTATTAAAATACATACGTTAACAAGATTTTCTTTATAGTTTTCAAGAGAAGCAAAAGTAAGGTCTATGATACATAAGTGGTCCAACAAGGACAATGGGTCGGACTCATGGTTCGAGCCCATGTGGACCAGACTCTAACGTCGTCTAATAATAGAAAGCCAAAAAGTAACAACCCTTTTGGGTTCCATCTATTCTTCCACTTGTAACCATCCATTTTGACAATTGTTTTTCAATTGAACAATTTACTCTTCCAAAATAACAACTCCAACATGTGATCAAAATTCAGTCTTTATGACAAAACTTGGTATGTGATTGGAATCAAGGCGAATTTAACTTCAACCAAAACAAACACAAATTTCTACTTATTTGATGGTTTTGTTCTGGTTCGAGTCGCTGCTTTGTTTTGCATTTTCGATACACATATTAAAAGTTAGGAGTTAGTTTTGTTACGTCTTATTCTAAAATGATATGTAAATGTTACTTGTTGGAGTATATCGTTATTTTCTTATAATGTCATCAAGCTTCCAAATCTTTTTCCTTAAAATTGTTTAGCATATGAAAGTTTACTTTCACGTCGATATGTTTGATCTTTGACATCTTTGATTTAACTAACACATTTGAATAGCTTGAAATTGTATATCGTAACTATTTTATGTAAAACAACATTGATTTGAACTTGAGTCAAAAAATCTCATACCTACATTTGAGTAATTGACTTTCGTATTTTATCAATTTGGTAGTCTGTTTTTTTTTCTAAAAAAATTGAAATATTTGACATAAAAAGTTTTGAAGGAATTCGAAACAAACTTATATAGACTTTTAATTATCAAAATCCTCTAGTTTGATAAAAAAGACAGATCACATCTAGTTCGATCATATCTACTTTTGATCATATCTATATTTTTCTCCAGAGAAATTTAAAAGTGTAGGTCAAACTAAAAGTCAATATTCTGACGTGGCAGGCCAACGAAACATTCAAAAGAATATCCTTTTTCTCATTCTCACCTATTAAATATCTTCTTCCTCCAATCATCAAAGATCCTTATAAATACACTCCATTTTTCTATTCATCAAATCACAACTTTATTTTATTTTTTTTAAAAAAGTGAAAAGAACATTTAAATAATTTCTGTATTTACTTAAAGATGTCTATGGTGGTGAATTTGTGGATCGGAGAAATAACAAAACTTACCGACAAGATTCGGTTAAAGAAAAAACATCAGCCACAACACTTGCCAAATATCATCCTCAAATCTCAAAATGAAGAAGCTGATGATGAACAATTATCAGAATCAGGAATGAGTTTATTGAAGGTGGAAAAACAACCCATTTCGTCGGTGTTGTTAAAATCATCAGCAACGGAGAATGAGTTGTCAGAAGAGACTGTGTTTTGGCTCATGGATCGGTTTGCACCTTGCTAGCTAGCATAACATTATTATATTTACTTAATTATCTCCTTAATGTTCATGTGTAGTTGTATATGATAGTATACGTATGTTGCACGATGTTATATATATGTATATATTCTTTGAGATTTAGTGGAAAACTTTGTATAATTGAGTTTCATTTTGATTTGAAAATCCCTTTCTGTTGAATATGAATAGTTGATGTTTTAGTTTTCGCCTTTTCGGTGTTTGAACTTTTGAATTATCAAATATGTCAAAAGAAGCTCGAATGTTATCAATAGGCACGGAGTTAAATGTTTGTTCAGATGATTTCAAACAAAAACAAATCATTTTTATACACGAAGTTAATTATTGTAATATATATATATATATATGGAAATTAAAAAATTTGCCCTAAACAAATTCTTTTAAGTTATTTCTTCTAAATTTTTTTTATACCATTTTGCTCCATCCGGTTTCAAGGACCTTGCGACAGAACGTACTCGGTAATGTAGTCAAATTTGCGACCGGTTCCCGTGATTTACGATCGAGACTTGCGACTCGAGACACGGATTTGTGACCGAGACTTGCGACTCGAGACTGGAATTTGCGACCGCCCTTCTTTTTTACTCATGTTGACTTTCCATTTTTTGTAAATTTGTTAAGTTTTTTGTAAACTTTGAAAAGTGATATCTTTTGACTTATAACTCCGATTAAGTCACCGTTTTTTTTACTCATGTTAAGAGAGTCACATTAGTAGATTTTAATGCTTACTTTAAAAACTTTGTTACACTTATTTTGATATTTGTATGCTCACCACCATGAGATGTTGATTAATAAAAGTTGATCGGCAACTTTGCTTATAATAATATTAAGAGAGTCGCATTATTTAAAAAGTAGATTTTAATGATTAACTTTAAAACAAATTAATATAATCGGCTACAATATTTTATTCATTTTATTAAAATTAAAGAGTCTAAAACTATATGAAAAATCGGCTACAATATTTGTATTCATTTTATTATTATTAAATTCGTCTCGCGTTATCCCGAGTTTATGACCTATTTTAATAAATAGGGGGATAAATAATAGATCATATTTTTTCAACGTTGTACTTATTTTAACTTTTACCGATTAGTAATGTTATAAGAGAAAAAAATGGATCAACCATTATGAGACTTCTATATGAACTATAAATTATAGCCTTTATGGCTATTGTGAGCAAAATTCATTATCTTCTGCATTGAATTTTTATATAGATAATTTAGCTATTAACCATGTGTACAATTTGTATTACATTATGTAACTCTGTTTTTGTATATCACATTTGTTTATTTATACTATTTACGCTTTACACAAATCCTCATTACTCATTTCTTACAATTTTTTTCTTATTATTCATTAAAAAATAACAAATAAAGGGATGGTCTTATTTTCTAACAACTTTATAACGTAGTTTCTGTAGTTTCTGTAGACCACTCATTCATACTAGGAATGGGCTTATTTTCTTCATCTACCCATGCCAAAACCTCCTTTCCATACTCAATAGCTGCATTAACACTATCACCTTCTAATCCTGTCACTGGCGAAACATACAGTTTTCGGCCTGTTAGCTCACTAAACAGCTTCTTAAACTTTGCAGCAATGTACTGAAAACCATATTGTGCTACAGATGCATTATTGTTATTGTTTGCGCGCCCATCACTGTATGTATGGTTGGTGATGAATGGATTGAAGTCATGAAACCATTCACATTGTGTAAGAGGTGCAGTTTTGATCTTGTTTTCGAGTAGATCAAACTTGTTGAGTATTAGAAGGAATGCTTTATTTTTGAATCTTGGATGGGTGACTATGTTTTCAAAGATGTTCTTGCTTTCTAACATCTTGTTTTTGAGGTTTAAGTTGTTGTCTGCATAGAACTCGTCGTAGGAAGTTAGGTCGACACAGTAGAGGATGAGATCAATATCCTCAAACATGGTTAGCCATTTACAGTTGTCTCCTAGGTTGTTTGAAGTCAACCGAATCAGTTGGTACCTGCAAACATATGGTTCATCTTTAGAATGGATCAACATAATGAAGACAAGCAAAGATATCCGAAAGGGGGGATACACAAAAAAAGTCAAATGGGTTCCCTAATAATTAGCGGGCTCGGGGCCCAACTGATAAGCATACATAATAAAACCCTTGAAATATTAATATATAGTTTTTCACACGAACCTATTTGACTTTTTGATCGTCAACCTTTTAGGAAATGGGCCAAATGGGTTGAACGGGCCGAAAGTTACCTAGATTGTATATTTAATGTATACAAGACAACTGCTACAAAAGAATTGCTTGTGCACAAGGATCAAACATGAGGAAGTTAGATCAGCCCTATTGGAGATGGGGAGAAACAAAGTAGTAGGACATGATAAAATTCTCATAGAAGCATGGCGGTGCCTAGGAGACGATGGAGTGAGGTGGCTTATAAATCTTTTCAACAAGACGTTTAAAAGTGCTAAAATGCCCGAGGAATGGAAACTCAGCGAGATTATTCCTATCTACAAGAACAAGAGGGACGTCCAAATTTGCAGCAACTATAGGATTGAAGAGTAAGGCATTTTAGGTAGACAAATATATCTATTATACATATATATCATAGTTATTTTTAGTCATATAATCTTAATACTCATATATATATACTTATTTAAATAATAATTAAGTATGGTGTTTTATGTAGAATTAGGATAGATGAGTATGATGTTTTAGGTAGATAGATATTTATATATAAAGGTGTTTTTAGGTAGGATTATGATAGATGTGTATGATTTTTCAGGAAGATAGATATTTATATAGGAGGGTTTTTTTTTTTTTTGGAGGTAGGATTACGATAGTGGAGTGGGGTTGTAAGTAGATAGATTTATATTTATATATACACATATTTTATATTTATAAATATATAATATATATACACATACATTTTCATTATTTTTATCTCCATTATTGTATTTTATCTTTTATTTATTTATTATTATTATTACTACTATTTATTATTATTATTATTATTATTATTATTATTCCTTTCATTTGTTTGTGTGTGTGAGTGCGTGTATTTTTGCATACGAGTATGTTGTAGGTCTCCCTGGATGCGGTCTCTATACCTTCGGGTAGAGGTATGAGTGTCTATGTCTTACCTCCTTCATATCCCTCTCGGTGGGATTTGGGTGTTGTTGTTTTAACATCCTTGACCGTTTTATTAAAAAATATAGATATAGATTATTATTGTAATAATATAGTTTGCATAACCATATGAAACACATTACCTATTTAGAGTTATTTATTTTCTAAGAACAAAATTGTGTGTGGGTCAACCAGACCCGTACTAAAAAGTTACCCATTTAGACCCGCTAACCAACCCGACCGACCCACATCTGTTGCCACTTGTATTTGTACTGTAGACAGATAGATCCGTGGGCCAAAATACCCTCTTCATACACTGGAATTAAGATTATACAAGACTGGACACTCGGTAACTAAGTTTTGAATCAACAACTGTATGTGATATAATACTAACCTTTGAAGTGGAGAACCGCTCTGCTCAGTGATCTCCATGAAACTGTTCGACATTGAAGAGGGAACTGAGAACTCCATTGAAGCAAGCCCATTAGAAGACGTAATACCATCAGCATACAAAATGTCCACATCAGAAGGCTCAAAATTTGGGCTTGAGATTTCAACAGCCTAGACAGAACCGATTACTGATTTAATACTTTTGTTCTGAGCAATCAAGATCATGTTATATCAAATATTATTGTGATTTGTGAGTGCATACCCGAAGTAAGAAATAATCAGCAACAATTGGGAGTGCACGAAGTTCATTTCGTCTAGCATAAGTTGCTTGAAAGGCTTTATCCTTCCAAAGTTGCTCAACTGATGCTGAATACTCACGAGTTGCAGCTGGAAAAACGATTTCCAGATTGCCAGATGTCACAATTTCTAGAAGCCAATCAGAGAATGATCTCAACTTCGTACTTAATGAATAAGGATTTATTTCAGTGTTTTCTACTGAACCCCCTGCAGCTGAACAAACAAGCTTCAGATTTACAAAATATTATCGTAGATTTGAAATTCGCGTGATTATCAAAGCTGCTCATCATACATTACCTGAAGTACCAGGTTGATCAATTGGTTTTCTTCTAATCTGTACTGAATATTCTTCTTCAAATTGTTTAAGTCCCTCGAGTAAAATACTGATATAAAAATACAAGTTTCTCTGGATCAACGACTTGACTTTTTCACGTTCATCTTCCGAAAATGGAACTTTGTAAAGAATCTTGGCCTGGAAAAAGTATCCCAACAATCCATATTTAACAAATTTTGATTATTATAAACACGTGATCCGAAAGTAGAGTAATATTACAAATTATTTACCTGTTTATAGATGGCACTTGTACCAGATTGATCTTTACCAACTAGAAGTATTTTAGTTAGTGGCTTTAATTGACTGTCATTGTTGACGACTTCTTCCTCAGATGACATAAAAGATTTGGTTGGCATTGGCAAAGACAAAAGTTTACAGACTACCTTCATTCCTGGCTGAAACCAAATTTATCAAGAAAAGCTAAGTCAAGTTGTCCTAGTCAGCATCTGATAATAAAAGTTCTGACGTATTTAAATAACAGACCTTTTCCCATATTTTCCCCTTCATTTGATTCTGTCCCTCTTCCTGATAGGATCCATCGTGACTTACCCAAAAGTGAGAACAACCTTTGTAATTGATTCCGGCAAACTGCATAGTTTACAAGTAAGTCAAACATTAACCAAATAATCTATAATTCCGAATAGTAGTTAAAACTTTGAAGACACTGACCTTCAACATAAATAGCTCCGCTTTAGTGATCACCCGATTGTTTATCTTTATTTTTGTGTTTCCATTGCTAGCATTTTCCAAGATAGAACCACCAACAGACAGTCTGGGACTAATGATCTGGCACGGCTTATGCCCTTCCTGTTCACGATTTATCAGATTGATATTAAACACAGTTAAAAACCAAAATATAATTCGCCAACATGTACTTCTGACAAGATAGGATGTCATGTAGCATATATCTCTTTCTCTATATGACACAATTGGAGGTGAAAACTTTAACCGTTTTGCTTATGAATAGGCCAATTCGGGTTACATTTAATGTCAAACGGGTCAAACAAGTAGAACTTTTTTTTTTTTTTTTAAATTGGGTTGAACAGGTTGAATATTGTTAAAAGTGTATTGTTAAAGCGTAAAACCTCCTAAATCATTTTACAAAAACTAGTATTAGTAAAAAGTGTTTTGACATGAGCCTTTATTTGACACCAGATAAATAAAACTTAGACAAAAAAATGTTTTAGGTCCACCTGCTGACCCGTACCAAAAATTACCCAATTTGACCCGAACCGCTTTTGACCTGCTACCGAACCTACTCTACTGACCCATTTTGCAACCTCGAGACACAACAGTGGTAATACAGATATCAAAACACATATATCTACGAAAAACAAACATAGATGTGTATGACAGACCAATCATTTAGCAAACAGAAAAAGAGTTTATGAAGCCTCACCTTTCCCCAAAAGCCGGACAACTTATCATACCAATAGCTTCCGGGTACAAGTCTTTTTGGTGGGTAGGGACACGTTTGCAATTCAAACACTTCTTCAAAAGATAGAGGTTTTCCATTTACGATAACAAGCCAATACGGTGCTTGGTTAACTTGACACGATTTCTCAAAACACATAACCTGTTTAACTTGAAAATCTGTAAGCAAGTTCTTCAAAACCTTTGAGCACTTCCCTAATTGCCCACGTTTTGATTCATCAATTGGATACCCGATACAAGTTACACACTTTCTACCTTCTTGCATTGACCCCATCACTCTCAACACACATTTACTACAATACTTAGCATCACATACAATACAAGATTCTTTAACCATAAACCTATTCCCCTTAAGACAACGATGACATAACCCTTTCTTGATATTAGGATTAGCACGTGGCCTTTCAATAATCATTCTGGGCTCACTATAATCACTTTCGTCTTGAACCATAGCACTGTAATCGGGCTCACGAAATCTCACAATCTGAGTTCTATTTTCATAATCAGATGTCTCCTCGTTGACTCTATGGGATCGCTTTTCTTCACTAGCGCTTAACTCTTCAATCTCATTGTTATCTAAACCATCAATATCCGAATTAGTAGAAACTTCATGAGAATTTTCTTGGCTGTCTGAAAACTCCGATGAAACAGAACTTCCTTCTTTTTCTAGCAAATTCTCCTTAATTTCAGACGAAAAGGAGTTGATCTCTCTTTTAATAACAGGATAAATAATGGGTAACGACAGTTTACCAGAATTAGCAGGCGTAGAAACAATAGAAGCGATTGGAATACAGCTAACATCAACAGGAACCACCTTAGGAATATCATAAGAGACCGGGGGACCAGTGTACTCAGTGGCAAACGAGTACTCAATGTTGTACTCATCATCATGATCATCATCGTTTTTCAAAGAACGAACCGGTAGTATACTTCTTAGAATGCTAGTCATCTCACTAATCTAACTTAATATCTGAAAAACCAAAGTACTAAAATTTGAGGTGAAGCTTACACTAAATGAAGAGAGTATATAGTCTTCCCAAAATAATGCACAACCAAATGTGAAGACTTTAGTACTTAAAGTGTTGGTCAAATTGTCACGGTCCTTAACATGACTTTGATTATAATACTAAGTAAATGTGTAGTGACGTGCTAGCTAAATTGTAGACTAGGAGACTTGACTTCACTAGAAACATGAATAACTAACTTTTTGATATGTTGCATGCAACGACCATTTCAACAGGTTAAGTTCACAAAAATCTTCGTACTTTTGTCATTTGTGACAACATAAATCACTTAAGAGTATTTGCTATATTATATTATGATGTTAGGTGGCCTAGTTGTAAATTTTTAGTGATCTGGTCTCAACCATATGTTGAGAAATTTATGGAGAATAAAATGTGAATACAAAATTAGATTAAATTACATGAGAAGGACTTGGATGCTAGATTGAAGAATGAAGACTTGACTTCAAAAGACGCCACTAAATTGTTAGAATAATCAAGATGACCATTTCAACCTCCAACCTCCAAACGTTGATTGTAGTTTGTAAGAGACTAAGAGCTACATTTTTTTTTGGAATACACAAAAATAAATGAGTAGCTTTACAAAAATAATAAGTTAAACATATTAGTCATGTTGTTCGCTATGATAAATCCATTTAGAAACAACCCTAACTCATGAATTTTTATATCATTTTTGTATTGTGTACAAATTATCATCTCTATTAAATTCTTTGCAACTATAATTTTATCTTTATGTCTAAATATATATGAAATAAAGAATCTTTTTAGACATATTTCTATTTAAAAAAGAAAAACTTTTCATCCAATCATCTACTCTAAAAACACTAACTCTATATATGTTTATTCTACTTAATTTATTTTCAGACAATATTTTAAAATTTTATTAAATTAAGTTTGTTTAATTATGTTAGTTTCATTTGTTTGCAATCGTTAAAGTGTAATATTCTAATATATTTATATATATATATATATTGCTATATTATTTTCTCATTTATTTTGTTTTATTTATTTATTGATAATAATTAATAGGGTTAAAAGCCATAATTCACAAGGTACTTTCACTTTTGTACTAATGTAGGTAACGAATCAATTTTATTACCAATGTAGGTAATGCAATTTGTATAAGTGTGTCGATGTAAGTAATATGAGTCATAACTACATTACGTACGTTGGAAAAGTTATGTAAAGTACATTGTCAATCGGTAACACTTTTTACCGGTACATTACATACATTGGTAATAAAATCGGTCCAGTACCTACATTGGAACAAAAGTGAAAGTACGTTGTCAATCTATGACTTTAACCCCTAACTAATAAACAATAATCCTTACTATTAAGAATTCAACAATCTTAGAATTTCATTAATATTGATAATAATACTAGAAAGTATTGATTAAGATCTTTAAATGATAAATAATGTTCCTCTATACATGAAACTTGATTTAAATTAAATATAACAAAAACAATTGAAGTATGTTTTCTTCTTTAAATATTTTCTCCTTTATATCTAAATATATAGATAGATGAATTGTTGAGTACCATTTGGAAATGGTCTTAACTTTTGTCTTTTGAGTGCATATTTTTACATTCACTTCATTTTATATTTTTTTATCTATAGCTACGTCTAATTTATTAGATGGGTATGGACTAAGAGGGAAGAAAAAAAAACTTAGGGAAGGAGAGAAGTAAATCTCAACCCTTAATTTTATCATAAATGAATTTTAATAGTCACAAATAATTTCAAAATTTATCATTCATCACAAATGAATGTTAAAAACAATTATTTATGACAAAATCAATGGTTAAGATTTGTTTCCCTCCTTCCCAAGATCTAAAGTTTTCCTATGGATCCTTTTCTTTTACTAGATAATAATATTACTTCACCAAAAATAAAACCGTACAAAAAGAAAGTGTTACAATTTCATCATCACAATTTTGTGAAAAATGAAATGTGAAAACAGGAAATAACGTAAACCATATTATTAAAGTGAAGAATGATAATGGGGTAGTAGATCGAAGAACGGAGACTTGACGTAGAAATTTGAGATGTCTCCATCATCACTCATTCAATGGGTTTGATTTTTAATTTTGATAACGCGTTTAACTGAAGTCAGTCAATTTCAAGTTTGACTACAGAGAAGTTAATCCACCGTTAAAAATTATTGCTGTGTTCTAATAACTTTGACTTCGCATTTGTGTAGTGTTTTGCTTGTTTAGTTACCGGAAGATTCAGGCCACTTAAAGATCTTGTGTTAACAAATCAGAAAATAAAATAAAATAAAATATTAGATTGCTTACTATATTTTGGCATTTTGCCCATTTAATGAAAACTTTCTAACAATTTGACACTTTCAAGTCCCTCAGATCTTCGTCATTCCATTTCTTGCCTAAGTTTGACTTTCAACTTTAACTAATTTTAACACTCATCTACAAAATATGTCTTTCAAAATATGAAATTTTCAACTATGCTTGATTTATATATATATATATATACTAGTATCGAATTCTGTAAATAACAGTGAGTGAATATTTCGCATATTGATGTTGAAAAACAAATATTTAATGGTACATGAATGCAAAAATAATTGTTACTTCTTTAATGAAAGTGATTTTTTATAATAGTTTAAATAATTGTAATTGTAAATTCAAAAATGTGATATAAAATAGGAAATAACATATTTAAATGTATTATGTGAAATATAGTATTAATTGAATTATTTATATATTTAATAAGTGGATGGATAATTGGAGGGATAAATTTCCAATATTCTTATTTAAGGATTAAAAAAAAGAGTGTGAAATGATTAATAAGGGTAATAAATATATATATATGGTGGGGATCAAAAGGGAAGCAAAAAAATTAGGGAATTAGGGGAGCAAATCTCATCCCTTAATTTCATCATAAATGAATTTTAAAAATCACAAATAATTTCAAAATTTAAGATTCATCACAAATGAATGTTAAAAACATTTATTTATGAAAAAATCAAGGGCTAAGATTTGTTTCCCTCCTTCTCCAAAATTTGAAGCTTTCCTATGGATCATTTGTAATATTATATATATATATATATGTATGTATAAATTTATATGAACTCTTGAAATAATTGGGATGCTATAATAAAGTTCCTTCAATTAATCAATGGTCTCTAATTCGCCGCAAGGTAAATTGACATCAACACCTTCTGCTATCACATTTTCCATAGATGAAACCAACACACAATTTCATTTCATAGTCATTACATTCTGTAAATGAATATGAAATTTGTTCAGCTTAACGAATTATCTTACAACAAATTCTTGAGATGCAAAATGATGCATCACGTTGGTGAATAAAGTTTTAACAAACAATTGTAGCAGTAGTAATTGACCAGGTCAGTGCAACGATTATTAGAAGGGAGAGAAAACGTTAGTTGTCAGAATGTACTTACACATATTCATGTGCCACCAATAATGGATCACTTAACAACAAATATGTGCGATAGACATAAAAGAAAATATTAAATTTATTGATTCGTGATGCGTTTAATTTTTACGTTTTTATATTGTATGTGGTTAATTTTGAAATTTTCTATTGTATGAGGTAAACCTTCTGAACTTCTCTATTGTATGTAATATTACATTTTCTGGCCATTCCAACAAAAAAAAAGTTTCCTTTTTTGTCTATGCTAAAAAAGGCAAGTCATCATAAAATAGAATGTTATATAAAATTTATCTCATACAATAGAAGATTTCAAAGTTAACTCTATACAGTATAAAAACATAAAAGTTAAACGCATTACGAATCAATAAATCCTAATGTATTACCCTAACATAAAGAATTATACAAAAGTTCCACACCATTAGATCTACAATTTCTACCGATATTTATAAATGGGTCGATTTGCTTTCATCTCAAATGGGTGAAATAGTTCAATTAAAAATAAAAAAAGTTCAATAAGTAACTGGTCAAAGGTCGTCTAAAAATGTATCTTTATTACCTACAACTTGCTAAATCATTGAATTGTAAAATTTAGATTAATACAGTGATAATACTTCTTTTCTAATCTTCACAACACATTAGCTCCTAGGCTTTTTTTTCACAAATGAGCAAAAAGTGTGTGTATCAAAGTATCAAACTAATTGCTTTAACAAAAACTACAAACTGATATTTGTTACTCAACCGTAATACCCACCTCTAGTGAAATTATAACTGTTTTGGCACGAATGATTACAATCGCTACAATCGTTCATATATAGAAAAGAGAAACATAACTAACTTCTACCTACATATTTTTAATTTCTACCCTCTAAGTGTTAACTTATTACAAAACTAGCTTTAACTTATAACTTTGAGAAGTTGACATATTTAGTCCTCCAACTTGTAAAGGTGTAATATTCTTCATTCGCACCTAAGGTGGAGAATCACTGAGCCACAACTTGTTGGCTAGAGTAGAATGTTGAATTCGATTGAGGGCTTTAGTCAGGATGTCTTCCGGTTGAAAATGAGAGGGTATATGTGTAGTTTGTAAAAATCCATATTTTATCCTTTCTCTAGTAAAGTGACAATCTATGGTCACACGTTTTGATCTATCATGAAAGTATGGATTAGCTGCCAATATTTGTGTAGATTTGTTGTCACGGAAGAGTTTAATAGGAGGTGAAACATGTATGCCCAAATCTTTTAACATAAAATTAAGCCATAGAAGTTCACACGTGGTAGAAGCCTTATTTATGTATTATGCTTCCGTTGATGATCTTGAAATAATGACTTAATTCTTTCTTTTTCAAGAGACAAAGAATAACCAAGAAATATATAGCATCCTGTTAGAGACCTCAATGTCATGAGAAAATTTGCCTAGTCTGCATCATAAAATCCTGTGACCTTTAACTGAGACTGAATGGGGGTAAAATAACCCCTTTGAGATTGACTCTTTCAGATATTTGAGCAAATAAGTAGTTGTCATATAATGTGGTACAAGTATTAATTTATTTGGTGTATTTATCACCCACCTTATTTTTAACATGTACGAGTTAGTTGTCAACAAAGCATTCAATTAAATATTTTAATAATCAGACTTACAAGTCACCGTTTTCTCTCCATTTCTTGATAATATAAATTGTGCACCTTGGTGGTTAGAGGTTACTATGAAATTACAAGCAAAAAAGGTTGAAAAAACCATATATCTAACATTCTAACTGATGCAGGAAATTCAAAATCACATGAATACACGAAATCTGAGACTACATTAATTAAGAGTTTAAGATCCAGGCCTACCCGTGTTAAACTTCTCAAGTACCTTCAAAACTCGTTAAGAAAAATTGAAACTAAATCGTTAAAATTCAAAGAATTTGCAACCACTAGATCCCAAATATGTAATTCAACCTTTAAGAATCGTGATTTGGAAGATTTACAAAGATTAAATAGTCAATTATTTGTTAAGCGGAGTAGCATCATGTTTTAGTAGTTTTATGGGTTGACTACTTACGAACGATTTCAAATGATATAAAGACTCGAGAAATGGTATGGATCGTATTGGTGTTATCCCATATATTCACGATTTTACGTGTCAAGTCCGAACAAGAAAGAGCCATGATGAAAACCAATACGATATACATGTGTAATTGCATTTTCTCATGTATGATGACTAGTACATATCAGAAAGCATAAGCCAAACTCGTATCTAAATACATGGATCATATAACATGTTAATAAAAAATATGAACTAAATTTATGGAAAGTAAATTGTCTAAAACAAAAATATTTCATATGACATGCTAATTTATATATTCGGGTGTTACTTGACAGAGTAAGTAAAATAGTGAAGAATCATGAACTAATTAACTGTCAAAATATTGTTAGTATTTACTATTTAGGATGTATTTAATTAATTTGGGCCGCTATGGGCTTAATCTTAGTAAACACGGTATTTGGGCTATTATTTCTAACATCCACTTTTGAGATCTACAAATAAATACCGTACAATTATTAGGGTTTTGTGAATAATCGTAAAATCTCAACGATCAGAGAACGAAAAACAGAAGACACACACAGATCGAATCGAAGATGTTTCCGGGGATGTTTATGCGAAAACCAGACAAAGAAGCTGCTTTGAAGCAGCTTCGTGTGCACGTTGGTTTGTTCGGGGCATGGGTCGCTGCTATTCGGGTCGCTCCATATGTTCTTCACTACTTTTCTGACAGCAAGGATGAGCTTGTTCTGGAATTCTAGGGTTTGTTTATCCAATGACATATTAAAAGGTAAATTACTTAAGTTTATATTGAAGTTGTTATGTTGATTTATGATGATTCAATGCTGTGTTGTTTTGATAGCTAAATTAGGGTTGTTGAACTGTTTAGTTTGGTGGTGAATTAGGTTAATATTGATAATTTGTGATTAGTACTATTTAGTATTGTTTCCTTAATACTTTTTATGTATGTAACCCTAAATGTAATAATACTATGAGAATTGAAAAGCTTTGCTAACTGATAGTTCTTAATTTGTTTTGCAGCTACGTTGTGATAAGGCTTTGTGGAAGAAGTGCCATGTGAGGATAAATCTTTTCGGTTAGTTTAATTTTTTGAGATCATGTTATGCTTGAATCCAGGAAACTAGAAGAGTATATTTTGATGTTAATCAGTGGCTGCTATTACATTATATAAAGTTGCCCCTAGAACAATTGTTATTTGTTTAGGGTTTCTAATGTTTTATTATTAAATCGTAATGGCAAAGTATTCATTCTTCCAGCATGTGACTTTTTGCATTATAATTTATGGGGAACATATTGGATGTGTTTTTTTTACAGTGTCAACTGTCAAAACTGGTTATCAGGATCAGACTTGACATTTGATGTCATGTGCCAATTATAAAATGCATTATGAAAATTCAAATGTGAAACTGATATTTTTTTTTCCACTATAGCTCATTCATAGACAGACCCATGTATTCTTAAGGGTTAGGCTGTTGATCAAAATGTTACTCAACCTTGATTAGGTGTATGTCTACAATGTATACATGTATGTGATTATCATATAATACCAAAGAAAATAAACACATTAAAACGCTGTTGGGGGTATGTGAGAAAAATCATAGAAAAAACTAGGGGTTGGAAAAAGGTAGTTATGGTCAGGTTGGAAACTCCTCAAATTGGCTTTAGGTCGAAATTATGTGCTCAGGTTCACCTAACAGTAATATTTGTTCATTTTGAATTCTTAATATATCAAGTATTAAGTGATTAACTAAATATTATATGATTGCAGAATCATATTATTAGATTAGTGAGATATATATATTTCTATTTATAAGATGATTTAAGCATTTTAGATGGCTTTCTAACTTTTTGGCTTGTTCCTTATATAAGTATACTTCATCCATTTGAATACTTACCAATTAGTAGTAATCGAATTGACCCGTTTGGTGAAATTGTCACGTTTTTGTAAAAGTTTAATGACATTCTGGTCATTCATACTATTTTTGTAAGGTTGGAAATTTAAACGTGGGTACAAAACTAAGGATGGAAGTTATCTTTGAAACTGTCACGTGGGTGTAAATATTAGCCGAGTTGGCATAAGGTTGGAAATTTTAGTTTCTTAAGGAATTGTCGTATGTCTGTATGACTTCTATAAACACGTGTTTCATAAGGTTATAAGCCAGTTGATTTCTAGATCCGGCTTTATGATTCTAGAATAATAGTTGTGTGGGTATCAACCGAACCCAATAAGGTTTGAAGTTAAGAAACTCAAGTTTCTTAAAATTCACTTTTTTTTGCGGACGTGTATAAGTATCTGACTACGCTAATCAACTTTTAGGTCGACATTCTTAAGATTTTAAAGTAACATTTGTGTCGGTATCAATCAACGCCAATCAATTTTAAGGAAAGAAGATCAAGTTTATCAAAATTCTTTCTTCTGGGTATCAAATAGGACCATAATAAGGTTTAAAGTTGGAACTTATAAAAGAAACATTTGTATGTGTCGCCGCGAATTCTTTGATCGTAAGTTCGGGTTTAGCAAGTAGAAAAAGGTAATGGGTTTATGCGCATCTTGTCATTTCACCACAAAAGGCGGAAGATTCATGGGCAACTGGTCATCAACGGTTAAGGTGATCCACTCGGGTGATGGGCAGCTGCACGAATTCCAGCAGCCGATCACGGCAAGCCTTGTTCTCTCCTGCTACCCTACTGCCTTCCTATGCAGCAGCGAAACCATGTTTATAAACTGTCATGTACCTCACATGCCCGGTGATGAAGAGCTCCAGATGGGTCAAATCTACTTTCTAATGCCACTCTCAAAGTCAAACAGCCCCCTTTCTTTGGAAGAGCTATGTGCATTAGCCATCAAAACTGGATCGGCACTTGCCAGGTAGGGGTGCTTGATTTTGGCTTCGACCCTTAACTTCAAATATAACATGACCCAGTTTAAATTAGATTTACGTATGTGTTTGTGCATGCACATAAACATTATACCGCTGATGTTGTAAAAATACACTTATTTATATGTTGTGTATGCATGTACAGAAACATCATGTTTTATATTCTGAAAATAAAAATATACCTGGGGTAATCGTGCTTCAAAGTCATTAAGGATGGCAGGATTCTAGCTGCTTTTGGTTCATTGATATAATTCAGAATTCTGTTTATCTGAACCTAAACTGAATTTGAGCCATAATCGCGAATTTTGTATGATAGAAACTTTTTTCAGACAATATCAAACTCCATGTATTGAACATAGTTGTCGATCCTTTTCAAGTTATTAATAACTTCTGATTTGAATCGAACAAATTTTTGATGATAACAATCGAGTTCTCAAGTCAAATCAAGTGTCCCGAATTAGAAAGATTGGTTGAACTATCAAATGTAAGAGTGTGTAATCTTTTCATGTGTGTGTTAAAAAGAAAAATAATGAATGCATGAAAGTATACTTGCCGAATTTATGTTTTTCTAAATAAAGTATAAAGCTCAGAACAACATGAATATTTGAGAAAAGTACATTCTTTTATCATGTGGTATTTCAGTATGGTCCGCAACATAAAGTTCTAGCAACGTATAGTTTTGGTCATGTGCTATTTCGATATCGTCTCTTCTCAAAAGCTGGTTATGAAAATAGTAAACATTTTTATAGCTTGGTTTTATTCTTCATGTTAAAAAAACCCCCCCTATATTCTTGACTTATAAATTTGCTACATTTGCACTTGTACCCACTTTTAAAACTTTAAGAACATTCAAGAATACAAGCTTAATTTCATTAATTTTAGATCAAAATCAATATGTCCAAGTATGTATCTTTCTGGTGTTGATATTTACACTATAAAAATGATAGATATATCATAATTTCATATTATAAAAGCATATAGTGCAACTGCTCAATACTTAGTTTATAGTGTATTTAGCAAATTTCATGGTGTACATAACCCATATGTTAACCATGAATAATTTGCATCGCTAGTTTTTATTCAATGATGTGACAAAAAGCACTTTTTAGAAAAATATGCAACCACAAAGTTGTGGACTTGTGGGGAACAATCATGATTATGCACTATAGATGAAGACTACATTGATTGAATGAACCATTCATCACCCAAACTACTTGATGCAAACTTGAATTTAATCCCCCGAGTTAGGTTAAAAATAGTATATAGATACTTCAATTTGGAAATCCAAAAATAACTAAAAGTACATTCGTCAAACTCATCCAAATTAGCATTTAGTTTTCGTCACGGATATAATGTCTTCGACTATGAGTTGAATTGGAATAGCACTCCATAAATTTGATTTCATATATCTGTGGAATTTGAATTTGTACTCAAATGTTTTACATTTTTAACGAATCCAAATTCTATGAATAAGTGTTGTTCCATTATCTCTATGAGTTATGGAAATCCGATTAAATGATGTTAATTTTCATAATAAATAATAAATAAAAATTGGGAGGAAAATAAATAAAAAGAAAATAAAGATATTATAAGCAGGAAAATAATTGGTGTTGTTGACATCATCTGTGTTAGATGCATAGCAATGCAATAACATATCCATTTATAGGTTCATAAATAGTCGCTTTAAGTGATTACCTAAGTTGTTTCTAGAAAAAAAAAAGTTGTTTCAACGAAGTTAAAACGAATGTTACAAAACTCGTTCTTTCAATTAAGTAAAAATAATGTTGCAACCTATTCTCATTCATCATCATCAATGTTACAAAAGTGTATAGAAACAATATACATGACATTTCATCACACCCATCTCTTGCTATTTCAAAATTTACATATAAGTGCAAGAGAAAAATAATGGCACTCGTATCATCACACTACAATACATCATCATCCAAGAACAATACTCATCATAGCAGGTTCAACCTCATTCACTACCATTTAGACCCTTAAATTCTTGAATTAGCAGATCACCCGTTCGCAAACATGCGTTCTAGGTACTATCATCATCTAGGTATGACCCATTTTCGAGGTTTCAAAATTTGGCTAAATCTGGGGATAGTAGATAGCGAAAAGTGAAATCGTGAGCGGCCCACTCAATTTTCTTCAAGGGTTTCCCTTTTTGAATCAACTTGAAGCTCTTTTGGTAACAATCAGGCACCGAGTGTTCAATCATGTCCATCAAACCAGCATGACACAAACTTGAATCTTTTGCATAAAGATCAACAAGTCTCGGGAGGAACATCTTTTGTCCTTTTTGTATCTTGAGATTATAATGAATATACTCTTCTTTGGCAACTTCAAGTTCTTGGAAAACACTCTTAGGTGTGTATATCCGCACCTGAATCCACAAAGATGTAAAAGTTGTTAGATATAGAGATAGATATAATTGTAAGCCAGTCCACAACTTTATGAATCCAACTTGCAAGAACTCATTTGTATGCAGAATGCATTTTTTGAACATTTCAAGATGCAAATGTGTGTACCATGGGATCAGAATGGCTTCCTGAACAAAGCGCAAAGTATATAAGAGGTTGAGGGTGCTTCATTGCATATGATTTTCGCACATCTCTGGACTTGTACTTTGGACTCGGAAACAGCAAAGATTGAAACCACTAGAAAAATGAAAAGAAAAAAACGATCAAGTCTCGTTAAAATACCAAACAGTGACGCACTTTATGAACTATCATACCATACTTTTCAATGCAAAGTGTGAGTGTGTGTTGCCAAATGAGACCATATTTGACAAAAAAGGACGAGCTTGGAAAAAATTGAGAACATAAGTGCAGAAGGACCGGCATTTTTGACACTTTTTGTTCAACATAATTTGGCAAAATATTGTGTTATTTTATTTTCCATGATATTCAGCAGTAGAAATAACAAGCACTAAAAATCACTATAATTTAACGAAAATATACTTGTCCAGGATGAGGCAGTCTGCATCCCAGTATTGTACTCTGTATATCTCCAACACTAATGTTATGACCGCCGATATTAAAAGCCGCCTGTATCATGCAAATATACGCTTCACATTACAACGATGTTTAAGCATGTCATATTCATAGAATTGTTAAATGTCTAATTTAACCTTTAGGACTAATGAGATCCTCTTCAAAGCACCACGAGGAGTTCCATGAACCAAGAAAGCCTGTAAAGGACCATAAGATGTACCAGAATTTAGATTAAGCCACCTTAAATCACTTCAGGATTTGATAAATGATATTTGTCTGCTGCTGTGACTTTAATTTCAAATTTGAATTTAAGAAAATTATAATTGTTCTTTTTTTCAGCATCATTAACACTGAATTATTTTTCTTATTTAAAATACTTGTATCTTTTAATATAGAAATTGATTTTTTCTCGAGAACTAGATACATTTGTATCAATAGCAACACTGAAAGTAGTATGCTTGACCTTTAATGTCAAATAAAGACAACACAGAGTAAAACTGAAGAGAACTTTACATGCATCACCAGTGCATTGTGTATGTTGATCCAGAACGCCAACTTCTCCTCGTGTTTCAACTTTCTAGGATCAACTTGTTCTAACAGTGAAATAAGATACCTGTATAATGATACTGTTAAGCGCATTTACAATTTCTAAAGCACGAGAAAACAATTGCTTTTGTGTTCAAGATACTTGCCTGAAATTCTGTTGCTTGTGTTGAATACTACTTAGCCTCTGAGTACTTTTACAAATACCTTGAACTTCAACTGTAGTAAAGTTGGACCCACTAAACTCCATCGATCCTTCACAATGTGGGCTCCACATGCCAAACTGGTCTGTTGGCGAAGAATCACTAGGTGGTGATGGGAATGATATGGGAGATGAAGGAAATTCATGATTGAACAAAGGTGGATCGGCAATTTGACCATATATGTTCGAGATGCATTTGATCATTTCCTCAGATAACCAGTTTGCTGACATTCGAACATTATCGGCGATACATCCACCAAGATGCTCAGCCAGACTAACACTTGAATAATCATCCTTAACATGCTGGTAAATCAAGATTTAAGTGTATTCAGGCTTAAGTTATGTACTATAAACTAGCATATCATAATTCCCATTTCCGACAAACAAAAATGTTGCCTTATAGGTCAATAATAAAGGGCCTAATAGCAACCATGATACAAGAATCTTGAAAACTTTCCAAAAATAGAAATTGGAATTAATGGCTTACCTCAAGCATTCCTAAGGGTAAGGAATGATATGATTCTACGGCTTGATTGACGGCCATATAAAGCGGTGGAGTTCTGTAAGAGAGCGACGATTGGCTTCGAATAACATAAGAATCTTCCATTGATTGTGATTCCATAATGGGACAAACTTCTTTAGGTGGATTATCAGTTGAAGCTCGAGCAGGCATTGAACTGGTAGAGTTGACAAGCAATGATTGCTGTTCCTTTAAAGTCGACTTAATTACTGATTTGGCGTCGGTTGCAGATATTATAGATTGTTCCTTCTTATGAAAAGTTTTGCGATACAATGAAAGAAGATACTTCTCCAGATGCTTCACTTCAAATTCTAGTATCGATATTTCTTTGATTAGATCCTTAGAAGACTGCATCAGAAGCAAAAATCTTCAAAATGACATTCCAAACAAGCTACATATTTCAGTGTAAATAAAATGTTATTCGATTAGCAAATTACTGAGTTTACTCCACAAATAATCAACTTAAACTCAAATTTATTACATAAATTCAACACTAGAAACCACACACTGATTTAAAATAATCACATGATTTTTATTTTTTATCCAAACTGTTATCTACCGAAATTGGACGAAATTGACAAGCTAAGTCCGCTACATGGGCACAAACCTTTGTAAGTATGGCTTTATCAAAATGATCATGCAAGAATGGTCGACTAGTTGTTGCCTTCTCTAATTCAGTTCGTATTATAAGCTGGTCCTCAAGTTGCCTTTGGAGTTGTTCAATCTACATAAATATTTAAACAATTGAACCTAGTGATCTTATAACTAAGCCTTACTTATCAACATAACATTTAAAATTAAATGGTAAACCTCTTCTTTTAAGGAGTTTTTAACTTCAGTGCTTTCAAACCGCCTTTCGTCAGGGTCTTCGCAACTGTTCACCCGCTCCATAGCCTATTCAAATACGTCAATGCTATCAATGAACAGTAATTTTTTTGTAAAGAGTTGCAAATGATATAAATAGGTGAAAAGTTCTCACTGTTTTTGGTGGTTGAGGGGCATTGAGAATGGCGTGCTTATAGTCATGAATTCCTACTCTGGCGAGATCACAGTCAATGTTAAAAACATATTAAGCAAACTAGATATCTAAATTTGATATTACTACAAATTTATATGTCAATGAAATATAAACAATTATACACAAACTTTGTTTGTGAACCTGATTTCAATTTCATCCATTATTTCTATAGAATTAAATATTCTACCCTTTATTCTAAATAAATTTTAGTACTCAATTAGCATTTCAAACCATTGTACTTGACATTCTAATTCTAAACAACAAATGTACTTGCAAGATTTATAACCAAATTTTTTTCTTTTCTTTTGGTTCAACCAATTAGTCTGTCCTGTCATATTTGCCAAAACATGTTCCTCATTCAGAAATTAATCAACATTTCAGACCATTATACTTACGATTAAACAAACATAAAAATTGCAGTTAGCATAAAGCAGCAAACTTTACCAACTCTTCTGTACAAAAAGTTAATAACTATTATTAGTAATTAAGGAAATGAGTTTGCAAGATCAAATATGCAAGATCACCTAAAAGACTAATTTACATACATTAAGCTGCATTCCAAAATAATAGTATCACATACATACCTCTTCATTCTCTTATTCCTTGAACCAATAAGCTCCATATTTCACTTTAAAGTACCCCAACAAAATCTTGAAGAATTTAATCACCAACCAAACAATATTACAAACAAATTGCCTGGGCCCACTATTCAGAAAACCATAAAAAAAATAAGAAACACCATTAAAAGACAATGAAGAACACACATATACTGACAAAACTAACAAGCATTCCAACCATAAAGCCAACACTTAAAACATCAAAATTATATAACATCAATAAGATTCTGTTTAGCTTTCTGCCAATCACAAACAGAGTACATGCTGGTAAAACAGAGTATGATGTTTCAACCTCATGGACCCCACCTAAAATTCTTACGAAATTGAGATGATTTCAAACCCTAAATCAAATGGGTTTTGTAATTTTTTGGTTGGTGATCGGAAGGAGCAATTGGCATGAGTGTTTGTTTGGTGATTGAAAGGAGGTTGTAATAATATAATTTTGACTAGTCACTGGATTAGAAAGTGATACTACCTTTTGTGTGAAGTTGCTTTTGTAAAGTGTTGGCCTTTTTGTTTTTGCATTAAAAGTAGCAAATTTATGAATTGGAATTCAATGCTTAATATCTACTTCTCTACATAATACACACTATTCTTATATCTTATAAATATGGTGAAATAATATAACATACTCGACTATCGATAACTTTCTAACTGGATTATGTTCATTACGTGAAAAATAAATCAAGTTCAACCAACTTATCCAAAATAACATAAAATAGTTGGACATAAGTATTTGGATTATAACGGTTATTTTAGAGGATAATATCGGCTAACAACACAAATGTTGAGTGCTGCTAAAGGCAAAAGTTTTATTAAAATTTATAGTTTTGGTAATATTTTCACAGGATCTCTTATTTTAACCTAAAAGCACCTAAAGTTAGGTAAAGTTAGATTTCAGTATTTCTCACAGTTATATGTTTGATCTTGTGTAACATATGCAACTTTCTAGAATTCAATAGTTTTGTCATACTCAACTTTTTAGTTACATAGAATGTCTATCCACCCAATAAACCATACAACGGACACTTCATTCATGACAATTAAGTGGTCAATCTCATTCAATCCTACATCATCAATTGTAATGGTAAAGTACATACTTTCCACGCCACGTCAAAAACTTTTTAACCCATCGACCATGCATTAAATTGCCCTTAGTCGCTTCGTGTTAGGATGTAACTTCTTAATTTGTTGTTTGGGACCGTAAGTATCAAATGGCTTTTTACAAAAATGTCAAGGTTTTTTCCTTTAACGATAAAGACTCACATAGTTATACGCTTTTTTCTCTAACTCGTGGCTTATTTCAGACACCGATATAAGAAACATGTAATAGAGTGTGTCTAACACTTCAAGAAAACCAAATCAAACTCCAACACTGATATGGTACTTAATTTTTTTAGCCAATGATAAATGTACCATAGATTTTGATAAATTCACCGACACTGTGCATTAACATGTTATAATGTACGCGAATAATACATAACTTTGATGTATTTATCAAAAGTTGTGATTGATTTATCATCGCCCATTTTTTTTTGTTAATATTTGGAAAATAAATATGAGTACCGATTGATACTGCCTATTCGTGTAGAAAAATGAAAGGGTTCTTAACTTAAAAAATAATTAGATTTTTAATTGTTATCTAAAATGTTTTATACCAAATTATAAACATATATTTAATTTAATTTAATGTAATCAAAAAAGGCAAAACGAGATGTTATTTCATTTTGTGTAAAAGTTAATTTCATGCATTGGTATTTTTGTTATGTAAACAAAATGAGATGTCATTTTCTCAAAAGAAGTGAAAGGTGAAAGTGGAAAGCAAAAGAAAGAGGTTGGATAAGGAAACCTACACTGGACTATTGGAGTTGGTCTTCCCTTTTGTCTAGCTCACTGTACAAGCCACAAGGTCACTTCAAAGTTCAAAAGAATGTCAATGTTAATTTTAATATAGTAATTTGATTTGATAGTATATATTTTAATATATCAGATTATAAGTGTATTTTTATCGAAGGAAGAACCAAAAAAACATGCTTAATTGAATATAGATATTTTGTTCCTTCTTATAGATTATTGTAGTATGTATGTGGAAAATATTTAAGTCACGTACAGTTATTACAAAAGACACTAACAAAATTATGTTATTATCTTTTTATTTTTTTAAATAGATAGTCGATTTACGCATATCATCATTAATATATACTTTGTTTTCACAAATATATATATGTTTACCTTTAAATTTGAAAATTTTCATAATTAGAAGATCACATCAATACCGTTAAGTCAATAACCATTTATATATTATTAGATTTTTATTTTACATAAACACAATCATCCCTTTTTGTGCATCTTGCTTAAGCATGTGTGGAGCTACTTTAAGTATAAATTCCATCTATAATAATAACCAAAGAATAATGTATGATACTATGGTCGCTTTGTGGGCTAGAAAACACAATTGGCAATTGAAAGATAAGAAAATTTATTCTCAACTGTTTAAAGTGGCTTTTGGTCGTGGAGTAAGGTTAAAAGATGTTGTAAAGATGAAATATATGATTAAAGTTTGTTATTTAGACTAGATATTGCCGTGACAAATGTAACGGGTTTTGTAAGATAGCTTTTTTATCTATCATTAAGAATTTTAGAAATATGTAAATTAATTGTGAATTTATTTTAATACGTGTATAAGTATTGATAAATATCTAAAAGATTTATAACAACATTTAGAGTTGGCATTAACATATTATTGATATTTTACGTAAAATATAGATCTTAAACTGCTCATATTGTTAAAAAAATAATAAAATAAAAATTGTATGATAAATTATTGATTTTAAAAGTAGGAGTCATCATCATAAGTCATAAATCATAAATTATAAATTAAAATACGAGTGAATAAATTTACTTCTATAAAGTTTTATAGGGGTTAAAATGATCACATTGGAGTTAGGTCGTTTTAAGAATTGGATTATTGACTTAAGAAAATAAAAAGGATGGTTCATTATAAGAGTGACGTAGCGAATATTGGGGGCTCACGCGATAGATTTAGTATTTTATGGACTGGAGTGTGAATAAGTCAAATGTAGCCTCGTCGTAGCATCTATTGAGTGTTTAGGCTTTTGACTTTAATCCGAAAACTCCCTTTTGGATTCTCATTGTTGCATACACAGACGTCTACTCGTAACTTATATCTTGATTTGGTTTTTTATTTTTGACTCGCAAATTGTATTGTAATTTGATTTGTATGAGTCAAAATATTAACAAACTATATATAAATAATATATGATTAAGACGAGTGAAAAATGTGACATTACAAAGTTAAAAAGAAAAAAGTCAAATTGAAAAATTGCTGCATACTAATCGATCCAATCGGTCGGACTGCTGGTCATTGATCAAGTCAACAGGGCCCAAACCTAATTATTTTCAGATTGTTTTCCTCTAAAATGTTATTTGATCGGTCAAATAAGCTTTTAAAACGTTGCTATTGTGAATGTGATTTATGCTTCTAGAAACATATTAATTAGGTGCAATTATTTGTAAATAACAAAAAAAATACAAAGGTTAAGTTCTCAAACCCTTTAACTTTTAAACATATACACATTAATATCATATTTATACGTGAATGCATCTATCTTTGATGCAGCTACCATCACACCCACCTTCCCCTTTCATCCTTCATCTTTGTCCAGAAAATTTTCTTACAAATTTTAAGTTTTTTAGAGTGCAACTACCCGTCTCCTTGTAGATCCGCTTCATAATACTTGTGTCAACGTCAAATGCATCACTTATACATGGTTGTAAATAACTAAAGCTTCATTACCCTATATCAGTGTTTATGATATTTTGTTAGTATTGAAGTTGATAAAGTGTTATTTTTGTTTATATACTTAAACATTGTAGTGAGTTTCCTTTATATTTAACTAAAATTTCTTATTTTTATTGGATCAACTAAAAATTAACTTAGATGAAATCATTTTTAGATAAATCACTTATAAAAAAAAAAAACAAGTAATTGTGTATTATATTACGTATTGCAAAGGCAAATAATAAAATAAATTCGCACTTTAATTTTAAAATTTTAAAATCTCACGTAAACAAAGTTACTCTATCATTTAATCATACCATTACGTATATTTACATCTAACAAGAGAAAAGTAATGTGAATCCTTGATCAACAATTCAAAATCGTTGCATCTTAATAATACTACATTTTACGTAAAATGAAATATGCACGTAAAATGCATTGTTGTAAATATGGATCGTAGAACAAAAAATCAACGGCTGAAATTATCTATCATTTCCTACAAAGTGCAGTTATCCTTTTGATCCTACGTTGTAAATTTTTATTTATTTAATGTTTCAATTTCAATTAACATTACATATCATTTGCATTATTTAAATTTTAAGTATAGTTTACTTGATATTGGGGAGTGAAAATAATATGTAGTATTGATTAGTGAGTAAGCTGACAGACATGCTTTGAAGACAAATTTTAGTCTTTGGGTTAGTGTTGGATTAGAAGAAGATTCGATTTTCGCACCTTTTTGTCCATTGTATTCTCTTTTGGAAGCTCACACATGTTTTTGTTTTTTCATCGAAACCTTCTAGTTTCTATAAAAAAAAGTTTAATTAATTTTTTAATGATATAAATATTCGTTTTTAATAAGAAATATTACCTTTAATTTTACTCATTTGCTTATTGACAATGTATTATTAGGATTATTATGTCTTATAGATGGTATTCTTGTTTCTATCATTGAAAACTTTATTAATTATTATGATGAAGTCAAGTAAAATATATTTGATGTATAGAGAGAATAAGACTCTTATTTTATATGATATAATACAATAATTAAAATAGTTTAACAAGAAAATTAGAACCAAAAGTTTTAGTGATCTTTATGTATGTTTTCTTTTTATGATTATGCTTTTAGTTAAAGGTGCCTTTTTCCATTTTAAATAAATATCCCTGTTGAATAAAAAAAAATAAGAAGCAAAGAATGATAATGAAAAGGCAATGATACATGTATAGGAAACATATGCATATAAATATGTCTTCTCATCTCATTATGTGACAAATAACTTATGTGTTTCAAAATAAAAAGAAGTAGACAACAATAAGCTAGACATGTCAGTGTCTTTTTTATTTGTAATGGTTATTAATTGGTTAAAGGACAAGGCTAAAATGGAATCTTAACACATTGGAGAAACCAAAGAAAAAAACAGAACTCCAATCCATAGTCAAATTCAGTATTGGATTCTTTGTAAGAAAAAACTTGGAAAACACAACTTTTTTCCTCTATCCATGCTGATTCGCTTCTTCTTCTTCTTCTTTCTTCTTCTTCTCATGCATTTTTCCACTTTCTAAGCTGAAATGACACAGAAAATAAGATGCTTTCATTCAAATGTTTGTTTTATTGTTTATTAATTAAAAAAGCACACAATCACATAGTAGTATCAAAACCTTATTGGGAGTTGTAAATTTCCCATATTCCATGCATATATACATGTGACACTTTTTTAGTTTAAGAAAAAAGGATGAACCATCTCTGACCATCAGTCCCGGTAAGAGACCGGTAACGGCCCAACCCACAAAAGCCTGGTTGTAACGGCCCGGTTGAGTTCAATTTAGTTTTAGAATATTACTATGGTAGTAGTAATGTTTTTCTTTTCTTTTTTTCAATTTCTATCTGATGCTACTGTATATTGAATTGTTTCATAGAAGAAGACATATTTAGAAAAGAGAGAAGCAAATTATATGGCAATATGTGTTTACTTTATTAAATTAGTTAAATTACTCATCTCAACTTTAAATCTAAATTTTTTTCTCTTCACAGTCAAAACATCTTATTCCCATTTTTCATTCTCCTCTCTTTTCCTATCAACTTCGGTCACCATATCTGACAAGTCATCGGCGTTCAACCACCACTTTTCTTCTCAACTGCTCTTCCAAAGCATCTAAACCATCATCTCTATTCATATATAACTAAAAACGAAGAATCAAGTCAAAAACTGAAAAAATAATGTCTGATTTAAATATCGTCAATGAAATTCATGTATAATTCATACATCTTCATCTTACATTATGGTTTATCTAAGTTTACATTTTGAAATTTCTTAAAAAACATGAATGTAAAAAGTGTACATAAGGTGTTTGATGAAATGTCTAAATGATTTTTTGTTTGTAAAATTAAACTTTGATGCAACAACTTCATAACTATAGTTTACCTAATCAAACTCTTGTTTTCAAAAAAACATAAAAAGATTGTATATATACAATAATTTCAACGTATCATTTTATAAATATAATGCACCTCATTTTAACTTTAGAAATAAGATATTATAACTATGATGCACTATATTTTATTGTATATATACGTTGACAGTGTTTGTCAGATAACCTCGTATTGGTGTATCATAGTTAAAACCTTGATGGATCATAATTATATATACATATCTTTCTACTAAATGTTTTTCAAACAATTGATACATATGTAATATACATGTGGTTTGTTAGTTTTGTTCAAAACCCTGTGTTAAAATAAGAATAAATTTTAAAAAATCATAAAGATGATGTAGTTACGTATGTATCTTGCTAATTAAAATAATATATATTTTAAATTCTTAATAACATTTACTAGTGATGTTTTTTTTTAAGTTTTTCTACTGTGATGCATCTCAGTTTTATTTAAATTAATTAATTATCCTTGAAGTCGCAATCCAATTGTTTTAATTTTCAATTATAATAATTTGAAGTCGCAATTCGAGTCAAATCAATTAAACCAGTTTGTTTGAAATTTCAGGTCCGAAGTTCAAAACCTAAACTCGAATTGATTACATAAACGAGTGGATAGGTCAAAAGTATTCGACCCAAACATGATTAAGATAACCGTTCAAGTATATGGTGCAAACAAGTTGACGGTTTGGATCTTTTTATTATAAAAAAATGAAATAATTTTTTTGGTTGACTGATATACCCGTTAATTCAAAACTTAACTCAAATTGGACCCAAAAACCTAAAATAGGTTTCAGGTTTCGGGTTGGTAGGCTAACAATCTGGAAATCCAACTCTAACCAATTTATCTTTATTTCAGTTATTGTCAAAAAATATCACCGTTAATTATAATAATTTAAATTTAAAATATAATATACAATAAAATAAGAAAATAATATACCACTATCTTTTTTCAATTTTCATTAGATAACAACATATAACTGAAAGAGAACATATTTCAATTGATATATACGTAATGGTTGAATTGGTTAAGCTTTAAGTTTGAAAAATACCAATTGAGTTCGAGTTCCATTTTTCTCACAATTTTATTTCAATTTTTTAAGGTTTAATAAAAAGGAAAATGAGAAATGATCTAGTATTACCTAAAAGCATTTGTAATATTAGCATTATAATTTTATAATGTAAAAAGCATTTTTTTAATAAGACGACACTATTTTTTTTTTTTACTTTAGCGTGTACATATACAAGAATCAACTTGAAATGCATAATAAATTAATGAACATTCGATTGTATAATTACTTTTTACACATTGTAAATGTTAATTAAAATAATAATAACTTCTTATGATAATAATAAATGATTATCTACATTAAATAAAAACTTTCATATATGCATTTGTTTGATTTTGAGTGCATCAATGATAAAAATACACATAATATATTGTGGATACACTAAATTTTTTCTATTATCGTGTATATATCAATTTTGTAGATTAGATTAAGCTCGGTAAGAATAAATAACAAATTTATATTAATTATAAAGTTTAAGTTATTATTTTTTTAGTTTTAGTGTAATGGGTAGTGTACCACTAAATTTTATGCAATTTGATCTACGTTAGTGCAACATGAAAATAGTACTAAGATTTAGTATTAACATTTGAAATATTTTATTTGTAATATTTCTTTCACTATTTTAATACAAAATGTGCATTCAGTGATAACATTGGAGAGATGAATGCTCTTACTCACAAAAAAGGGGCTATTATGTATTAAATATATATTTTAAAGTTTAAAGTCTACAATGTAATAACTTTTATGAGAAAACTTAGATGATACTTGAGCGTATATGCTTTTCACCATATAAATATTGATTAACACCGTAAAATATATATAGAAAGTTACAAAAGGCATTTAAACATACAAAAATTACAAATCAATCCAAAATTTTAAGAAAATTTATCGGTGGCATACATTTTAATATTACTAGTATAATATCTGCACTATTATCTTGAAGTTTAATATCTTATAAATCGTAAGTTAATAAATTATAAATATTATATATTCGGAATCAGCGTTTTTGTATTTTTAATTAGAGATCCCACAAACTATACTTCCGACGAATTTTTTTTTTTTTGATGGGTATTAAAAATATAATCACATGTAATTTATAATAAAAAGTTAAAATTTGTACACGATTATTTATTCATGGTATACTTTTATTAACACAGGATTACAACTTAATATTTATTGAAATAAATATTTATAAATAAAATTTTAAAAATTACGTTTGTTTTAAACAAAAATCACATGTGATTGATAGTTTGATATTTAATCATATATGATTAGACATATAATCACATATGATTTGGTATATAATCACATGTGATTTTCGATTAAAAATTGATTTTTGATAATCAACTTACCGATATATGATAATTCATATATAATTATTATTTAAAATTACATGTGATTGGAGATATAATCGCGCGTGATTATTATTTAGTGTTTAAATCACACGTGATTTAACATTACAAACTTTTAAAACCCATTAAAAGAATAGAAAAAAAAAATTCATCGAAAGTATATTATGTAAGATATCTAATTAAAAATAAAATGACGCTGATTCTAATTATGTAATTTATATAATTTATTGATGTACGATTTGTGAGATATTTAATTTATAAAAAAATATATAATAAAAAATATTTAAAATAGAACAATTCTACTACTTCTCTCATTCTTTAATATTTTAATATTCTTTTTTAAACTTTCATCTTACTTAGATATATATATATATTTCGTTAAGTAAAAATGGTTTCACAATTCACATGTTATATCGATGTATCATTTTTTTTTATAATCAAAAATCAATCGTACCTCTTAAGTTTTACCCCGTCAATCATCGCAACGAGACCCAACCCCAACCCCCACCCCCTTTTTTTCCTTCACATGCCGCACCTATTCGCCGGCATATTCACCTGATCGTTACATATGTAACACCTATTTTCTAACTATAGCACCAAACCCTAAATTCGATCATCCGATTCTTAATTGGAATCATTTTTTCATCGAATTTCACATTTATTTAAACTCCGATGGAAGTAGATGATTGCATTAGTAGCTGCGGTGAAGAAGATTACTATAGCTCCGATCGTGATTCGCCTGATGATGCACTCGAGAATGATGATTCTTATTCTCACTGGAATCCCCCTAAAGGTTCATCATCTAAGGTATTCCCTAATTCTATACGTTTTCTACTCGTATGTAATTTTTATATGTATATAATTATATAGTTTGTTAGTTAGGGAGATACATTAGGTTTTTGCTGTTTTTAGGTTGACATTTGAATCGTAATTGAGACTGTTTGATTAGTGTGGCTGTGGATATGTTCAATTGTGGTGGAATTCGTATTAATTATCTGTTTAGTCCAATGTTTTGAATAGGAATTTGTGATGACGCTTTATTGATATCGAAATGTTCGAATTAGATGAGTTTAATATCCATGATTGGTGTGTTCTGTTGTGTAGCATTGCAGGTTGATATTTTCAGTTTTGAATTGTGTGTGGAATGGGGGTTTGTTTTTGTGAAGTAATGTGTATAGTATCTGTATATTTGTGGTAATGTTTGATATGTAAATCTTGATTTAAGAATGTAAAATAACAAAACTTGGCTGTAGATGTACTTTAGTGTTGGTTTACAGAGTGTTTGATCAGAGTGACATGTTTAGTTAGATATATGTTCATGTTTACTCTGTAATTATTCGATTTCTTGAATTGTATTGAGTCCATTGATCTCCTATACTTTCAACCTCTGGGAGACAGTGACGTATAGTACATCTTTTGGTGGTTAAACCACTTGTGGTTTTCTCTTACAAAGTAACAAAGGTTGGTTCATTATTTGTTCCTTCAAAGTAACAAAGGTTGGTTCATTATTTGTTCCTTTCTTTACACAGGTGTCCTCTCTCTTTGTTGTGTCTTTATGACCATAAGCGTATAAGTAATAACACATAGCAAACTATAAATGTCTGATGTGTTTTGATAGAACCTCGTTTTAGATTTTAGAGGATTTGTGTCTTGGAGATGACTAGTTTGAAAGTATGCCGGAGCATTTTGCAGTTTCGCCCTAAGAAGACAATAAGATACATACAACCCTTTTTATTTGTCATATTTTTTTTTTAAAGACAGTGGCACTTTTAAATCCGCTAGTAAGTATCCACTCCTATCTCTTACAAGGAGATGGTAGTCTAGTGCTTCTTGATTGCAGTACAAGTGCAAGTTTGCCACTAAGTGAGTACTATATCTCTATTAGTTGATGATAAACCTTGAGGTAAAGTATTTTATTGGATAACTATGAGCCTTTATAGATATCTTTAGTGGTCTGTAAATACAAAATACTGATTCATTCTGGCATTGATATCATTCATTGTTACTACTTAGCTTTTTGAATCTTTTTCGTGTTTTTTTGACAGGTCATAACAAGAGAATCTCTTTTGGCTGCACAGGTATAACGTCAGAACAACTTAACCAAACATTGTTTCTAACGTCTATTTTGCACCTTATCTGCTTGTTGAGTACTGATTAGTTACATCAATCTTTTAGAGGGAAGATTTACGCAGAGTTATGGAATTACTGTCTCTAAGGGAGCATCATGCGCGAACGCTACTGATACATTATCGTTGGGATGTGGAGAAGATATTTGCAATACTTGTAGAGAAAGGAAAAGACCGCTTGTTTACAGAGGCTGGTATACCCATGCTCGAGTCTCATGATATGGACTCTTCAGCGTCTACTTCCACAACAATGTGTGATATATGCATGGAGGACTTGCCATCAAGTGAGATGACAAAAATGGACTGCAGACACTGCTTCTGTAACAATTGTAAGAGATCCCTCATTGGCTGAAGTTTTAGGTCACTGGAATTTTTGTTTCAATGGATTAGAATTTCTTTTTGCAGGTGACTGTATTGGTTTTGTTTAGAGGGGGAAATTTCGACTCACTATATGAGAATGGGTCACATGTGGTTTTATTTGTTTAATAACAGGTCAAACGGAAAGTAGTTGAATGGAAAGGGGTCGAATGAGTTAAACTGGTCAAAAGTCATCTAACGAATGGGTCAAACTGGTCAAAATTCTTCTGATGCTTATTCAAACGCTTAAGTTGTTGATTTGTTTTTTAGAGCAAACTATCTTATTAGCCTAATAAATTAATTTTTATAATCATATTTAAAGCAATAGCTAGTTTGAAATTCAGATAAATGGACAAAAAAATGACCCGATTGGACCTAAACCCAGCTGCTTGACCTACCTATTTTGCCATCTATTGTTTTATTAATTGTTGGAAATGAGTGGGGCTAACACTGTTCCTATTTGTAGGCTGGACAGAACATTTTATTGTAAAAATAAATGAGGGGCAGAGTAGACGTATCAGATGTATGGCTCACAAATGTTTCACTATATGTGATGAGGCAATAATCCGGAATTTAGTTAGTAAAAGGCATCCTAATTTGGCTGAGAAATTTGATCGCTTTCTTCTCGAGTCGTACATCGAGGATAATAAAATGGTAAAATGGTGTCCAAGTACTCCTCATTGTGGGAATGCAATCCGTGTTGAGGAAGATGAATTTTGTGAGGTAGAGTGTTCATGTGGTAATCAATTTTGTTTCAGCTGCTTATGTGAAGCGCATTCTCCTTGTTCTTGTGCAATGTGGGAACTTTGGACTAAGAAATGTCGAGATGAATCAGAAACAGTCAACTGGATAACGGTTCATACAAAGCCCTGCCCCAAGTGTCATAAACCTGTTGAGAAAAATGGTGGCTGTAATCTAGTCAGCTGCATCTGTGGACAAGCCTTTTGGTAAGCCACTGTTTTGTTCTTTGATTCACTTTAGTATTACATTATCATCCTTTTAGTTTATTATTTAGATTCTGGGAAATAGTGGGATATTGTATTTATTTATCATTTGAATGCAATAATAGGTAACCTGTGACCTATGTTTAAGGCCTCCTTTAGTTATGCCTTGTTTGTATCTGTGTTTCGAACTTATTATCTGATCACTGCAATTTGAAATTACTATATTCAGTTTTTGGTGTTTGGATAAATAGATTCTGGTTCTGAGTATTTAATTATGAGCTTTGGATTATCATTTGCCTACTAGCTACAACAAAACTGGTCATCTAATAAAAAAATGAAAATTAGTTAAATTCTTATAGATCAATTTATTATAGTTTTACTTCGTTTCACAAAATGTTTATTTTTTCTTCACGAGAAATGTCTTTTTGGTCATTTTATTCACTAATTCTATAGATAATCAGAATTTAATAAATACCCAAAAGTGTGGTTACCTGATTGTACAACTTCAAACAGTAGTAGAAACACACCCAAGCAATATTAATTGTGATCTGTTTATTACAAGTGATTATCTGATTGTGATTGTTCAATCTCACATAACCACTTTGTAAACGCATATCTGAACACTCTTTTAGCAATATCTTTGTCAATGCTGAATTTTCTAATTCGGTTACATGTGAACTAGTTGGCTATGCGGTGGTGCAACTGGTAGGGATCATACGTGGTCAAGCATCGCTGGTCATAGTTGTGGTCGGTACAAGGAAGATCGTGAGAAAAAATCTGAGCGAGCAAAGCGGGACCTATATCGGTACATGCATTATCACAATCGCTACAAAGCTCATACAGATTCATTTAAGCAGGAATCTAGACTGAAGGAGACCATACGAGACAAGTTGGCAGTTTTGGAGGGAAAAGATTCACAGTTAAGAGATTTTAGCTGGGTTACGAATGGACTATATCGCTTATTTAGATCAAGGCGGGCACTTTCTTATTCATACCCGTTTGCATTTTATATGTTTGGTGAAGAGCTGTTTAATGATGAGATGACAAAAGAGGATCTGGAGATAAAACAACATTTATTTGAGGATCAGCAACAGCAGCTTGAAACTAATGTTGAGAAGCTTAGTAAGTTTATTGAGGAGCCATTTGATAAGTACCCTGAAGAAAGAATAATGGAAATTCGAATGCAGGTCATTAATTTATCTGTGATCACTGACAACTTGTGCAAGAAAATGTAAGTATGGTTTTTATAATTCGTTTATTTAGAAAAAGTAGAAGTAGATGCAATATATTCATGTGGAACAATTGTAGGTATGAATGTATTGAAACGGATCTATTGGGTTCCCTACAATTCGGCATTCATAACATAGCTCCATACTACTCAAAGGGGATCGAGAAAGCTACAGAACTTCCCGTGAGTTGGGCTGCAAAATCATGCAATACTGGTAAACGTCAAAAGCCGGAAGAACCAACTAATGGTAAAGTAACTTGAACTTCTTCCTTTAGCTGGTTTAACACATGAAATTTGAACGTCCATTGGTTGGACGGATTATTAATCAACTATAGAGTATTTGTGCACGCCATCTACTCCATTTCTTTATTGTGGGACCCCTCTCAATCTTCTATATGTTAAACCAAGGAGGCAAGCATGCCACAAGGCTCCCTTCCCCCAAGGGGTAGGCTTAGAGCAATAATTGAGTCAGCCAAGTGCTATTAACTTCTGTTAAGGGTCACACCAGTCTTTTACAAGGGTGGACTTTTTTATTGTTTATTTGTGTTGTGTGTATTCATTCAGATCCAAGCACTTTTTTGGTTGTGTGTTTTTACCAGGTTACATGATAGAGATGAAACATAACTTGAATCGACTACTCATAAGTAAACGGGTCGAAATTGCCACGAACTATTGAAAGTGAAGATGTCGAGAAATGTCAACATGTCTGACGTAGCTGTTTGTTAATGTTACAGGTGGTACATATGAATCTGATCGGCCATCAGGCTCAGGCAGCTCAGAAGAGAGTGGGTTTTCTCCTCGGAAGAGTGCTAGAAAAGAGGGATTTGGAGATGGTATGTTTGACCTTAATTTGCCTGCAGATGTTATTGATAGAAATTGAGGTGGTCTAAACTTTCAAAACTGAAAGAATGAGTTGCTCATGACTCTAGTTATAAACAACTGTATAGCTCTGACTTAGGAGCGACTCTATTTTGTGAATTGGTTTTATTTCACCAATCTTTTGGTTTAAACTATTTTTATATCAAGAGGAAAAAACCTAGGAACTTCTGGGTTTATTAACATATTTTGATTCCCACGGCCATGTATAGTTAACTTTCTGCTTTCTGTTGAAGCAGGTTGTGGGAGATTTTGATTGATCAAATTATGTATATTCATGAGCTTTGTGTTGTCCCAAGGTGTAAAAATGCGAGTGTTAAATGAGTGAAAACAGGTTTGGGTTATATATTTCATGTTTTTCGCAAAAAAAGAAAGAAAAAAAAAGGTCAAGGGGGTGAGTTTTGGTATGGGTCGAAACTCAAAACAGGTCGTACACATCTTAATAAGCATTAATTGCATGTTATGTATTTCTTTATTATACTAAACTTACCTTTCGGTTCGTAAGCCAAAATCAAACAATATAAAAAACGTGTGATTAGTATAGTTTTTAGTTACTGAATTTCTAGTTTAATTTTGCTAGAATGAGAAAGTTAAAACAAAAATTTACTATTCCCGAAAATAGTAAGATGGAAAAGAATACATCATTCCTCAGGAAAAATGATTAATCATTATATTACTTCCATAAAAATGTTTTTACTTCCCTCCTAAAAATAGTTGTAATTTTCTATTAGTTTGACACAAAAATTATTTTTACTTTCAAAATGTATACGTTATTTTCGTATAAAAAGGTTGCACTATTTTAGTGTAATTATTTCAATGAATACTCACACCAACTATTTAAAAATGTTACACTAAACATTTTTTAATTAATTTTAAAATCAATATTCAATGGTCTAACTTTTTTTCTTATATTATATTAATAATAAAATAAATTTATAAACTTTACACTATAGTACTAATACATTTAAGTTATTGTTATATAGATCTAGATTCAAATGAGAAACCTAAATATCGTAGGAACGTAGGAAATGACTTCAAACTCATTTTTAAATATTCAAAACACATTATTTTACAAAATTTTCTTCGTAGCTTCTCATTCAAATAACTTTTAGAAACTATTTTTCAAATAAAAAAAAATTCGACTTTTTTTATTTTTTAATTATTTTTTATTTATTTATTTATTCATAATAATCACATTTTTTAATTAGATAATCACATGAATAATACATGATTATCAAAATCCTATTTTGTAATTATCTCGAACACATAATAATCACATTATATTAGAGAATAATCACATGTGATTATCATGTTATATTTTGTGATTATCTTGAATAATCATAATAGTAATGACTGCAAAAAAAAAGTTCAAAAAAAAAGTTAATATTTTTTATTAAAATTTTTATCATAGTTTGCAAAAGTTATTTTAGTAATAATCATTAAAAAAGTTTTGAAGAAAAATATGTTTTAAATATTTAAAAATGAGTTTGAAGTCATCTCTTACGTTTTCACGATATTTAAATCTTTTAATTTGAACCCTCCCCTTATTATATATATATATATATCATTAGTAGTAAATAATGTTTAGCTTAAAAAAGTATCAAATTTCTCACCCTACTCTTGATTACATATTTTAAAAAATTGCACATCACAAAGCTTGTATTTTTTATGGTAAAATATATATTTGATTAACTAAAATTTTAATAGTTATAGATTAAAATTATGTGTATTTTATTTAATGAATAATCTTCTTGGAATTCATAAAGTATTGAAGGTACGCAAAAAATATTAATACTTAATATCAACTAACATTTAAATATAGAAGTCTAGATTATTTAATAGTATCTTCTAAAGTATTTTGTTAGTGCACTTGTTAGAAAATTCATTGTCAGGATATTTATTTGTTCAAATGAAACGTTAATGTATTAAATCCAAATATATTATATCTTTGTTTTAAAGGGAACTAGAAAACTATATACGAGTATGTATCATAAGCTCTTTGCTTAAAAAAAGAAAAGAAAAAAAAAACATGTGACATTCTATACTTCTATTTAGTGACACCGATTTATCTCCTTAACAATTTACTCTTTTTATTTGGAAGCACAAGTGAAAGCACCTTAAAGAAAAACACACACACATACAAAAAGAGAAAAAAAAAAACATAATATAATAATAATAATAAATAAATAAAATCTTAAAAGCAACATATTTGTTTCAATATTTCAATTACGCCAATAAATACAATTACTGATTTAAATGTATAGTTCAGGTCTAACTTGCCGATATCACATGAGAATCAAGATATACATGTAATTCCTAATTTCTAATACATAACGAGTAATGATATCTCATATGCCTAGAAGAGATGGTTAAAGATGTATTATGAAACGTTGAAATGGTTAAGATGGAAAAAGACAAAAAAATTATTGAAACATATAACAATAAATAAATAAAAAATTTATATTTAAATAAATATATCTTTTTTAATTCATATTATAAAAGAAACGTGATATGATATGAGATATACTTCAATACATATACCAAAATACAAGTATTACAGTATACCACTAAAATATATGATTTATAACTTATTGATACACGACCTTTAACATATGTATTGAAATAAATGATGTATTTATCATGACCTTTAACGCATGTGTTAAAATAAATGATGTATTTATCATTACTCAATGTTAAAGAAATTACTTTCATTTTATTTTTTTATTTTCCTTTTTACCGTATCATCTGTTGCGTATTCGTTCATGATTCATAACAATTTGTCAATTTCAACCGTCTAATCAAACATCCTTTGATCATCTTAAAACCAGAAAAATATACACACTAGTAGACTATCGTGGCATCAAATCATCCAGACAATATTCAATCGGAAATCCGGTACCACAAAACGCCAAAATTTTAAATAAAAAATATATAACGAATATCAAAATAGAAAAAACGAGACACACGAAATAATAAAGAAAACGAGGATGACCAGATAAATAAACTTGTGTTATTTGTCAAGTCCTCACTCATTCTTACCTTCAAATAGTACACACACCATTTCACCACACAGAACACGTACAATGGCATCTCTTCAACTAACACCTCTTTCGACTTGTACCGACCTTTCTCTTCCTGTGATCAGAGTTTTCCGATGCCGGAAACCTCTCTCCGTCCGATGTTCTGCAGGAGAATCTACATCATCACCGTCGATTTCCGTCGGTTCTGAATTTGACGCTAAAGTGTTCCGGCATAATTTGACCAGAAGTGATAATTATAACCGGAAAGGATTCGGACATAAGAAGGAGATTTCTGAGCAAATGAATCTAGAGTTTACCAGTAAGCATTCATTATTTGTTTCATTTGTTTAATTAATTAAGGATTTTATGATTAAATTTTGACTAAATTTGACGTAATTGAACTATGAGATTTTGTTAGATTTTATTACTTACATGCGAACATTTGATTATGTTGAAAATCACATAAGTATATTCACTGCGGAATCATGATCTGCTAATTAATTACTTGTTGTAGTTAAGATATTACCGGAATTTGACGTAATTGTTGTTTGAGAGCTTGTTAGATATGATTAATTTCATCCGTCTTTTATTTGGTGTTATGAGATGGATTAGCGTTTGCGATTTGAAATTGATGAGTTCATTTAATTTTTATCGCTGAATTTTGGCTGTTAGTTAATTACTTGTTATGACTAAATTTTACTTAATTAAACTGTTGAGAGTCTGTTGAGTGTTACTCGTGTGATGGATTAATTATGATAACTACTTGCAATTGGATGAGTTTATTCGATATATACTGCTGAATGTTTCATTATCTGTTAATTAACTACTTTTTGTGACTTAATTTGATGTAATTATACGTTAATAGTTTTTTTTCGGTTCTGACTAACGTCATGTGGCAATTTGATGCGGTTGAAGTTCATGAATGTGATGAATTAGTTAATGATGACTTGCAACTTGATGAGTTCATTTTATGTTCACAGCTGAACATTTAGTTGTGACACTTACTAAAAGAAGTTGTCTATTTAAAATAATCATTTCAATAACCTGTTTGTTACGTTAGTTTTAGTTGCATATAAAATAAACTAGCAAGCGCTAGATTGGTAGTTTGTCTAATTGAATTTCACAATTATGAGCATGTGGTTTGTTTAATTAATTATATATAAAGTGCAGGTGAATTGGATTTTTCTATATCCTATTATTATATTTTAAAAATGAATAGGTGACATCATAAAGACGTTGAAGGAGAATAACTACGAATATACATGGGGAAATGTTACCGTAAAGCTTGCAGAAGCTTATGGCTTTTGTTGGGGCGTTGAGCGTGCGGTACAGATCGCTTATGAAGCCAGGAAACAGTTCCCTGATGAGAAGATATGGATTACAAATCAAATCATTCACAATCCAACTGTTAACAGGGTACTAGTTTAATTCCACTGGCTATTTTAATAATCACCTATAGCTTACAATTTAGTGATGATTTTTTCTTCCAGTGATAGACACATGTATTAGGTTCTCCTTTTCATTGATTCCTGAATATTGGTATCTTTGTCACTTACTCAATTGAATACATTTCCGTAGGATTTCAGGTGCTAATATTATTCGTAATTGTTGTGGCGTGTAATGTCACTCTAATAAACACAATTGCTTTTGTTACCAGCTTCTTGGATCACTTTTATCATCCTATATGATATTTCAGTCAATCTTTATATGTGTTGTTTTGACATAATGGTCTGAAAGATTATTCAAATACACAAATGATGAAATGTTTCCAGCCCAATCACCCCACTGGCTCCATCAGAAAACCTCCTCCACATAGACCAGATAAATTTGAAACCACAAGTCCGATAGGCAAGGCCCCAAACAATTGATAGCACCTAGTGGGAAGTGAACCTTAGACCAAGTCTCTGTGATTTGCCACTAAGCCACTCCATGAGGTCATCACATTGGATAACTCGTCTAAAGATCGGTCTTTCTTGTTTGAGCCGTCTTATACAAAAAACAGACTTGTTTGTTGTCTGTTATTTCTACTTGTGTCATATGCATATATCCTGGAAAACTTGAGATATTCAACAGATGAAGCACCACTTTTCAGTTCTATATATTTGTTCTCTACGTGTTAGCTTTTTCTATAATCTGTGCCATGTGCCCATATCTATTGGATCATAATTAGTAAACTATTTTACTTTTATAATGCTAGAGGCTAGAAGAGATGGAAGTAAAAGAAATTCCCATTGAGAATGGAGAGAAACAGTTTGATGTTGTTGATAAGAAAGATGTTGTGATTCTGCCTGCATTTGGAGCTGCAGTAGAGGAGATGTTTACTTTGAATAACAAACAAGTGCAAATAGTTGATACGACATGCCCTTGGGTGAATAAGGTATTTCTTTCTCCTTTTTTTCCTTTTTCTCTTTCCTCTTTGGCTAAGTTACTTCTCTCTGTTATATATTTGTTTGCTCCTTTTCTTGCTTGCATACAATTCAACCGTGATTGTGGGTTTCACATGCATTCTATTATGTCCTCTATCCATTAAAAGATAAAGTATTATGCTCTTATGTATGTTTTGTTGGGATTCAAGGTGTGGAATTCTGTTGAAAAGCAGAAAAAGGGAGACTATTCTTCAATAATTCATGGTAAACATAACCATGAGGAGACTATAGCAACAGCATCTTTTGCAGGAAAGTACGTCATTGTCAAGAACATTGACGAGGTAAGCTTAATGCGGTTCTTCTAAAGTGAAATACACTTGCCAAGACTTGAATTTAATGATTTCATACTTGATCCAGGCAAAATATGTGTGCGATTACATTCTTGGTGGCAAACTCAATGGATCTAGCTCAACCAAAGAAGCTTTTATGGAGGTGCTGTACTGCTAATTTCCTTTTAATCAATTCGATAATGATTTTTCACATATGCTATGCCAATTTTTTCCTTCTTTCTTCTCTTCTCTACATCTACTTATATTTTTGAAATTTGCGTTCTTGCAGAAATTCAAATCTGCAGTTTCCAAGGGTTTTGATCCGGACAAGGATCTTGACAAAACTGGTGTTGCAAACCAAACTACAATGTTGAAGGGAGAAACCGAGGAGATAGGTTAGTTACTGTTTCAACTAGTTCATGACATTACTTGTTCAGAGACTTTCGTCCTTAATTAGAAATGGCAAGATGTGTGGTCTGGTAGGTTGCCTAACGGGTTCCGGTCGAAACTCGTCAGTTTGTAGTACATGTCGAAATAGGTCAGATCAACCAGAAACACTTCTTGTCCTTTTAAAAAGGAAATTAGTAGAAATAATAAATGCATTATAATTATAAATGATAATGAAAAAGCAGTTTATTTGGAGGTTGTATGCATTAAAAATAAGTTTGAGTGACTTCCAAACCGTTTCACATCTTCTTCCAATCTGACCCATTTCTTTTTTCCTAATTTTTTTTTATCAATGTGACCCGTTTCAGGTTAAAATTAATGTTCGACCGTTCGTAAGTAAATGGATCGAAATTGCCACCTCTACTTCTAATACTTGCTTTATGTTTCCTTATATGCAGGGAAATTACTAGAGAGGACTATGATGCAAAAGTTCGGAGTAGAAAATCTCAACAAGCATTTCATGAGCTTCAACACCATCTGTGATGCTACTCAGGCAAGTCTTTCTAGTTTCTTTATTATGTCACAACATACTTAATTTCCGCTCTTCATTTCCACTTTACATAAACTTATGACCGCTATATCTAAAAGCAATATGTCTTAATCTATCCCTGTAGGAGCGACAAGATGCTATGTATAAGTTGGTAGATGATAAAGTAGATCTTATGTTAGTAGTTGGTGGGTGGAACTCGAGCAACACATCACACCTACAAGAAATTGCAGAGGAACGTAACATTCCATCGTATTGGATTGACAGTGAACAAAGAATAGGTCCTGGAAACAGAATAGCTTACAAGTTGATGGTAAAGAGTCTCACCTTGACCCTGGTTTCTGGTTATTACTTTATTTTTAGCTCCTTTATGCAACTACAATTAAACTCTTCCGTTGCAACAGCACGGGGAATTGGTTGAAAAAGAAAACTGGCTACCGAAGGGGCCTATCACGATTGGTATCACATCTGGTGCATCCACCCCCGACAAGGTAACTCTTGTCACTTTGGAGAACAAGTCAAAACAATGATCTTTGGTGTGGGTTGGGTTGACCAGAACCTTCTTTGTCCAACTCTTATTTTTATTTACTTTTATTTCTTTATAATAAGTGTTTGAAATTTGATTATAAAACGTATGATATTTCAATGTTTTCTGATAAGATGATTTAGGATGCTTTTATTCATTATAACCACACTTTGAATAAGGGTTGGATCTTGACCCACTTCCTTCATTGCTAATGTTTAAGTAATTTCACCAATTTTACCCATTAGAAATGTTTAAGTTATCTTGACCCACTTTCATAACTTGTTACATCATATCGCTAAATGATTGTGTGCTTGATTTTCATAACTTGTTACATCATACATATGCTAAATGTTCATGTGCTTGATTTTCGTATCTTCAATATGGATATCTGCAGGTTGTTGAAGATGTTCTAATGAGGGTTTTTGAGATCAAAAGTGAAGAAGCCCTGCAACTGGCGTAGTCTAAATATGTATGTAACAAGATAGTCAAATAGTCTACTTGAATAAGTTTATGTGCATAAAAACATGTTCTCATCCATTTCAACTTGCTAAACCATGTACCTTTCTAAGTATAATGTTTTGTATTTATCTTAGGAAAACTGCGGGTTTAGGATGGACACTATAATATGGTAATGGATATGGTATGACACAAATTATTAAAGAACTTTTGAAATCATAGCAGCGTTTGCAAGTCAACCAAACCTTACAACCTCTAGTTTTTCTCATTTCTTACTGATGAAGAAACATTTTCAGAACTGTAAGAGGATTTAGTATAATTTTGTAGAAACATGTCTTAAAATTTTAACTCAATAGGTATCAGATAACCCAAAACCAGAATCTGTGGAACTCCAGCAAGAATTTTTATTTGTATTTTTCTATAAAGAATTTAATTTTTTTTTCACATGATTTCCAAATAAAAATAAATAAAAATTGAGTACAAAAAATATCTAAAATTTCTTGTAAAAGACATTTGGCTGCATGCTGTAATAGCTTTTCTTGATACTATGTCTATCCCAAAGAAACAAACTTGAACAACTTGTTCTGGTGAAAAATGAGATCCACCAAATACATTGTCATCCCCCAAAAGCTTTGGTTTAATACCTCCAAAGGAATCCACAACTTTCTAAGATGGGTATGGGTATGATATCAGTACATCAATTTTTTAAACTGACAGCAAGCCCTAATGCCTCAAGGTTTCAGTCCCTTAGTTTAGTTGTCCAATTCTTGTATCAACATTCTTGATACACATATCCATAGCATTCTATCATTTCTGCCAAAGAGTGGACACAGCATTTAGTCACAAAAGTCTGTCTTTTCAATTATGTTTTGAAGGGTTTGAATGCACAGAAATACAGAACTCAGAACCTCATGATTGATTCTTAAATAATCATTGAGATGTGCGAGTGAAAAGGAAACATTAATAAATGAGAAAGTTAAATGCTAGTAATTTAGAGTGAGATTTTGAATATAATATGATTACCATGACATGGATAGAATCAGCTTTGATTTACCAGAGCTTCAATGTCAGTTCCAACTTCAGCTACTTTAGAATCTTTCGATGCTTTTGCTATTTTGGCAATACCGCCAACTTCAAAGTCCAGCGCTATTTTCTTTACGGCACCCTCGAGCATCTGTCATTAGATTAGATTAGATTAGATAATGATGACAATGAAAAATTGAAGGAAATAATTGACTTGTGAGATGCTGGTTGAATATGAGCTATAACTAATTCAAGGATTGATGAACTTTTATAACCTTTTTTTGTTTGTAGAGAAAAATAAAAATTTCACAGAAATAACTGTTCTTGCAAAAATTATTAATTGTTCACTTGGGAAAACTAGTTGACATACTATGTAAGGAGATTCTTAAGATATTACGTCTCTTGTACATTCCATTATTAATTACACATAAATGCTATCTGCAATCTATTTAGTTGTCGGAAAGAAAAAACATGAGTTGTACAGATGAATGAAAAGATATACCAGCGAGCCAATAGCAACTAAAGCTCGGTATTTCGCATCAAGTTCCAATGTTTCCCCTTCTGCTATCTACATGAGAAAATAATCAAAACCAAGGTTATTGCACGCACAGTTCACACATATAGTAGAACAGAGGGAGAGCTTTCAAACATGTCTTGGCTAATCTGATCACTCGAGATCAGAGTGTTGGGTAGCAAAATTTTACTACAGGTAGCAGATTCAGCCCAATTAACTATAAATTAATTAATTCGAGTCATGCTTTAAAGTTAGCTATCTTAACCCATACCTGTTTCGAACTGTTACCCAACCAGTCCATATTGCTACCACTAATTTTTACTGATCTTGTATTTAATTAAAAAAGGTTTATGTACCTCAAGAGCTGCTGTAAGAACGTGAGCTTGACCTTCTTCATCCTTCTTTTCAATCAAAAGCACAGCATAACTATAAAGCTCAAAACACATGAAAGAGTTAGCTATTACCATTGTTGCAAACAATGAGTGAACTGAGAAGCAAAAAAAATGTACGAAGTTGTAGAAGTTATGTGCAGATGATAAGAATAAAAAGCTTGTAAAGAGTTACTAGGAGTCGGACTGCCAACTTAGTTTTGGCACAACACCACATTCAATTTCCATTGACGGTTTTTGTTTACTTTTACAAAAGTAAGAGAACGCTGAAAAAAAATTCATATGAAAGTTTCAAGGATTTCATAGAACGAAGACAACTGCTCGCGGAACTGAATTACATAGGACAAAAAAGTAGCACAGCTCAAATATGTAGTTGAATCATTCAATAGAGGTATCAGTTCCATTGATGATAACTCATTTCACAGAATTACCTTTTAATAACATAATACTTTAAAATCCAAATGTCATATGTTTGGCAACAAAGAGATCACTTCTCATTGTATTTAAAATTTATATGAAAGTTTCAAGGATTTCATAGAACGAAGACAATAACTGCTCGTGGAACTGAATTACATAGGACAAAAAAGTAGCACAGCTCAAATATGTAGTTGAATCATTCAATAGAGGTATCAGTTCCATTGATGATAACTCAATTCACAGAATTACCTTTTAATAACATAATACTTTAAAATCCAAATGTCATATGTTTGGCAACAAAGAGATCACTTCTCATTGTATTTAAAATTTATAAGTGCCAGCTGGATTCGATTTCAGTCTTTGAAGAATTCCAGAGAAAAAATGAATCACATGAGATATGGGGAGAGGTAAGAGGGATGAAATGCAACTTTCATTCCACTCCTTTTTAATACTACATTTCATTTCCACATCCGTTACTGCTTACACAAAGCAGCATAAAATAAAAAATAATGAAAACTAATACGCGCAAGGGACAAAGGCAAACAAATCAACGGAAGAAAGACAATACCTACAGCAATTTGGAGCTATAAATACATTAAAGGTAAAATTTCTGATAACTTACTTGAGCACCAATGTGGAGTAAGATACTTGCACATTCTTATTTGGAGATGAATAACAACTTGCAAATGCATCGAAAATCTACAGAATCAGATATATGGAATTTAGTATACTTTACTTTATAAATAAAAGCTGATGTTAATACAAATAAATAAATAAATAAATAAATAAATAAGAGAAAAAGAAGGTTAAACAAGAAAAATAAAGAGGTATTTATGTAGAACCTCAACACGACGATTTCGTAACCAGAGATGGTAGTCTGAGTTCTTGAAAAGATTAACCAACACACGGATGCTGGTTAAGAGATTTGGTGGGAGAGAACTACTTGTAACCTTCTGAATCAATTCTATGAATATATCTGAAAAAGCAGACAGATATCCATCATAAAAATTCCAAAGTAGTAAGAAATACCCGAAACGAAAAGCATGCCCAGAACTAGAAGTGACAATTTCGACCCATTTACTTATAGACGGGTTGATTTGGGTCGAATAAAAAAATAGCTAAAAGGGAACAGGTATCTAATGGGTCAGACTGGGTTAAAAGCCACCCAAGGTCTATTTTAACGCATAATACTTAAAAATCTTTTTATTCAAAAAATTAGATTCTAATTGTAGTACTACCTATTCTTGTTACCCAACCCGCCCATCTTCAACATTTACCCAAGATCTATAGCCACATGTAACGAGTGGCAAGAGAAATTTAAAATTTAGGACAGCGCATAGAAATTATGCTACTAAGTAGCCATTCATACTGCTGGATCTACTTGGGATATCAAATCATTAGACATAAAATGAAAAATTAGCATGCATACCTTTTTCATCATTAGCGTGCTTAAGAACAGCTGAACCATCCGGATGCAGAACAACCATCCTTAATATGTCAATAACTGAAGAGATAATATTTGATAATATAAGCATACTAAGGTTTCAGAGGTGGTCAAACTACCCATTTTACATAGAAAAAGCATAAGGTCATACTACTAGAATTATTTATGACACTAAGGAGCAACTCAACAAAGATGTATCTTTAGGGTGCCAAAATCAACCACAATAGGTTATAAATTTCAAGTTTTTACCTTTCAGACTACATACATTCGGTAAACCATGATTTATCATCCCTAGGACAATAATAATCCCTACAACTTATAAGGATGCTCACCTGGAAACATCATTGAAACTGGCCATGATTTTAACAACTTTAACAATAAGCTGACATCATCATTTGAAAATTTACTACTATGGTAATGTGATGTGTCCTTCAATAATTTTGCTATGGCACCCAATCTCGACATCTCAGCCTCACTGAGTGACAAGCTCTGCTGGCCCTAAAACAGAAAACCATAGATAGCAGATATGAGAAGCAACTATATAAGAGATCTATAAAAAGCATATAACTCTCCCCATTACACAAGAATTGCAATGTCTGACCCAATATATACAAAAACAAAAGCCATTTTGCATAGCTAAAGATACATTTCAATTTCTCCCCGACTATTTCTGTAATCTTAGAATTGGAGTAATGAGTAGAATATTGTGAAATAGAAGAAACAAAAGGGTACACACAGACATAATTTGACAAACACGCAACATAAAGATAAGAGGAACAAACACCAAGATACTGCAAAATATAATGAGATAGATGATAAATAAAGCAAAAAACTTACTGGGTCAGACTGTAAAGCATTATTCAATTCTGAAATCTTTTTAAGGATTCCATCAAACTGAGCCGCATCAAAAACAAGCATTCCTTTCTGGAAAGAGTTGTATGTCAGTTATACATAATATACTTCAAAATGCATTTCTAAGATCAAACATAAAGAAATGATCCAATATACGATTAAAAGAAATAGTTTCGGTCATGTTTGGAGAACTCTAAAGGGCAATCTTGTACAAAAGAACCAACTTGACAAGCTCAATGTAACCATTTTGTGTGTAACCACAGCAGTTACGTTTCAAGTGATTAATACTAAGGAACTCAATTTAAACATAGAAAAGTAACTAAATATGTATGCTATACTGGAAACTGGCAACAAAATAGACTTGCATAATACCTTTTCTCACTTGTATCCATTAAAATGTAAATATCACTTCAAACTACTTGCCAAAGCTTTCCAAATTAGTTTTGTCAATCTCACAACAAACTTACAAAAATGTTTACAATGTCTGACTATCTTCTTAGATTTTTGGACAGGGAAAAGTGTTTGAACGAAGAGTATTATAACTTTAGAAGATTTTATTGTGAATAAAGTAGATTATATTTATCCCATATTGATTTTGTATGATTACTAGAATCATGGGATTTAGTTGGAGTAATTGATATTGTACACCTAACTTTCCTAGTATAGTTTTCCCTGTAATTCAATATAAATGTTCTTTTTGTAATAGAAGAAATGACTTTTTTTCTCATATTGCTTATATGGTATCGGAACTTCAGGCTTGATCTACATGAACAAAAAAACCATACCCACCAACCACCATGTCTGACACAGAGTCTCCTGCCTCCTCTTTGAACCAGAAATCCAGTAAGGCAAACAACTCTCAAATACCCACTTCAGATTCTCATTCTGTCCAAATTACTACCATAAGGCTGAATGGAGACAATTTTTTGCGTTGGTCTCAATCAGTGCACATATACATCCGTGGTAGAGGGAAAATTGGCTATTTAACTGTTGAGAAGGCCAGAACCAGCCCGTGTGGATCCTACCTATTCCACTTAGGATGCTGAAACTCAATGGTGATGACCTGGTTGGTGAACTCAATGAAGGAAGATATTAGTTCTAACTATATGTTATCCACCGCTAAGGAGCTTTGGGACAACATCAACAAAATGTATTCAGATCTGGGAAACTAGTCTCGAGTATATGAGTTGACGTTGAAACTTGTGGAAATCCGCCAAGGTGAAGATAACGTTACTAAGTACTTTTACCGTTTTAAACGTTTATGGCACAATTTAGATCTATATAATGATTATGAATGGAAGTCCACAGAGGACGCCAATCATTATGAGAAGAATGTGGAAAATGATCATATATTTAAGTTCCTTATCGGACTTAATGTTGAGTTTGATGAGGTTAGGTGCAGAATAATTGGAAGAAACCCCTTCCATCTATTGGTGAGGTTTTTTCCGAAGTTAGGCGTGAGGAATCTCGTCGCCTTGTCATCCCCGGTAAGAAAGATTCTTCTGGTACCTAGAGAGAGGTCTTATTTACATTCCGTACCTACCAACTACTCAACAAACAACTGATATTCTTACAAAGGGTCTACCAAAGTAACAAATTGACTTCTTAGTAGGCAAGCTAGCTATGGAAGATATCTACAAGCCAGCTTGAGGGGGATTGTTGGAAAGAAGAGAATTATAATTTAGAAGATTTTACTGTAAATAGAGTAGATTATATTTACCCCATACTCAATTATTTGATTTTATATGATCACTAGAATCACGGGATTAGTCAGAGTAATTGATTTTGCACACCTAACTTTCCTAGCATAGTTTTCCCTGTAATTCTATATATACGCTCATTTGATAATAGAAGAAATAACTTTTTCTCTCATATTTCTTATAAAAAGTTATAGATTATAGATTAAGTGCAGGAGAACCATAAATTTTCAGACAGTAATTTTGCCCTTCAAGCTTTCATGTAAATGCTATAAGGCTACAAAGTTGAGTAACTGAATCCTATAACAGACACAATCAAATTTCAAGCTACATAGAACAGTGTTCACTTTCAGTAAAACCTAAACTATTTGCAACTACATGGGTAGCAAGAACATAGCACCAAGCCAATTAAGTGCTAGCTCTCTATATATGCAGAGACAATAAGCATACCTTGGGTATATGTTTGAATGTTGGTTTGCTTGATATGGCTGTTGCAAATGCAAAAGAGCATGATCAAATGCCATGCAAGAAAAATAACATATAGACATGAAAAAGTGAAAAAAACAAAATTCCGTGTAACAATCAACACATACAAGATTTGGAAGTCTGTCCTGGTACATAAGCACTGGCTGAAAGATGAGACGTAAAATCAGTCAATATGAAAAAACCTTAGAAAAGAAACAATTATTCGATTACACCATCAGAAATTATTTGACTACACCATCAGATAATGTACTTACAGCCAGTGTAAGGATCACGGAATGAAGAATCAAGAATGAAATCTTTTTGTCCTGAATTTTGTAGTATAAACTCTACAACTTGTTGACGGTAGGAAAGGGGCAGATTCTCCTTGAGGAGCCACTTATCCGCCGTGTCATATGCATTTTCTGTAAATGCCCCGAAAAAAAAGATAATTATGATCCATTACAGTATCAAATCGTATCATGAAGAAAAAAAAGGAAAAAAGAGAAAAATAAGTACCTGATCTATTATATGGCAATTTGCGAATTGGTTCACCATCTCCAATATCCACATCAAACACTGATAAAGTTTTTGTGGTATCAGTAGGAAACCAAAAAAAAAAAACATAACCATTAAAGATAAAGCAGATTCTAAAAAGGCTGACCATAATCATATTGTACCCCATCAAGAACAGGGCGCTTCATACCATCATCAGGCCCATCAATTACTTCCCCAATCTGAAATAGGCAAAACAAATGCTAGATAATGGCATCAAGAACCAAGTCATTTAACTACAATATCTAACCGAAATCACCTGCTTTTAATAAAATATACTATTCCCCACACTTCTTCAGTTTATGCAAAGTTCATCTGCTTCCTATTCTGAACTAATGTATTAGTGAAAAACTCACTTCCTGACAACTCACTAAGAAACTGATTGCTCTCATCTACATCTATTGTACAGCTTGCTTCGTGAAAGATTTTATGGTCTATGACAATTCCTGAATGGTGAGTCAAGAACAAAAGAAGATTAAATCACTACTTGGACCCTAATCTTCTTAAACTGCCACTTTGTGGTATTGATTATAGGGTCGATATTCTTGGTAGTTTTTGTATTGAGGAGATGCCCAAGTGTTAAGAACTGACCTACCCTCAAACTAACAATTGTTAAGAATCAGATGAGAAATGAGTGATGAATTGTAACCAAGGGGCTCACAGTCATATAGAAATTCCTTATAGAGCGACTTACTGTGTATCTTTTCCTACAAGCATATACACTCCATGGTGGACCGATTTGTACCACTTAATCGACCCCAAAATGAACAGTGAAGTAAAGACAAAATGTAATGGTTTTCAAAGCATGAAAACCAACACAACGCTATTAGAAGATTAAGTTGCTAATGCTGCTGTCATGAATACTCATTTGTGAAGTTTATCCATAATAGACCAGTATCAATCAACAGTGCGAGTAAAACTTGTGATGAACAAAATTTTGTCAACAGAATGTATTATATATGTGGATATTAACTATAATCATTGATAACAATTGGTTCACTAGTAAGAAAAAGATAAACAGCTAGACTCAATCCACGAGGGAGAGCATAAAACCTCATGTTAACATGTATAGATTACTACCTTATCCCACTTTTGTTCCCTCATGTTCCACGCGTATGCAACACCATTGTCTCCTTCCCGTACAACCATTGTCTGCCCATCTTTGGTTCCTGATCACCACAAAATCAAAGGGTTGGCTTTACTAATATCAAGAAGATTAAGGAAATACATCGAGATTTGTTTAAATAAAAAACCAACCTCATTATAGCCTAATAATCAATGAACGTTTTTATTTGTAAACTAAAACATTAACCATGAAGAAATCAAATTCTAATATAGAATTTGTAATTGACAAATAAATCTATACCGGTTTCCCAAAAATGTAAACGGTTGACAAACACTGCAAACTTTCCAAAACATAAATATGAATACAGGAAAAGAGAACATTGTCAAACAAGGCACATAGTGTTTGATTCGTTGTTTTCTTTCTACTGGATTTCTCTTTTTCATTTTTGCGATATTACTTACTGAGACTTAAAAGGAGAAGTATAATGGTTAGAAATGCTAACCACTCTTTAAAACTATCTTATATTACTCACGCAAAACATAGTTTAAAATATATCACATATTGAAATAAGAACACTAAAAGAGACTAGCTATAGAGAAAACTCATAAAGACTAAAAAAGTCCTTCGTAATTAGAAAATATAACTTAGGGTCGTAAATACTCTAATCTCCAGCCCCTAATTGTGAAGACCACTTTTAGAAGCTTCATGGTCCATCTAAATATAAATCGTTTCCAAATCTTTCAGACAATCATTGTTCCAAGTTTAATGCATTTGCATAGAAATCTCAATAATCTTCAGGTTTAAAAGGACGAAGCATCTGCAAGAACTTGTCCAAATCTTTGCATTCAAAAAGATAAAATTTTAAATATAAATCTTTAATTACCACACTTGTCAACTAATGGAACATCATATGACGTTGAAATAAGAAAACAATAGAAAAAAGTTAAAAAAAGAAAAAATTATAAATATTTGTCCCTAATCTAGTGATCCTTGCAACTACCTACGCGAACAAAAGTATGACGTTACCTGGAACCTGCAAAGACTCTAGACCAGGTAATTCCTCCAATTTCAAGCCTCCAACTCTTTTCCTAAAAACGAGATGCATGTATAATTAACTGTGAAATACACGATCCAATACATTTAACTGTGATATTTGAAGCAACTCATTGATTGATCAAAAAGTTAATGATCATACATCTAAGTCTGAACCTCATAAATGGTAAGAAAATAGGTGCTTAACTTCCATCACATATGTGGCGTAACCATACAGCTTGTGCTTAAACCTTGGACGCACAATTTTTTGTTTAAGTGTATCATATAATAGCGTTAAATTACGATTGTGATAACAACATAATTAAAGAAACAAATTTTCAATCTTTGAAGAACTTGGGACAAGGGACTCGTGAAAGTAGACTGTGAGCGAATTTTCCCCTTCAAGCCAACTTTTTTTTTATTATTTGACCTATTTGAGATCAAACACAAACTCAAACTGACCGCAGGCAAATCACCTTTTGGCTACAGAAGCACCAAAAACACAACTGATATTACAAGAACCCATAGCTACTAATGCATACATAGTAAGCAAAGACCAAAATGTTAGTGTCTTTCTAAAGGTATTGCTCATGAAATCATATATATCCAATACACAACGCAAAAGATGGAAAACATGTCTTCTATATTGAAAGCGGTAGATACCTGCTGCCCTTGTATTGAGAAAGTAGAGAAGCATATGCTTCAAGCTCAAGAGTCTCAGCTATCCTATCTTGATTTACAGTCCAAACACGAGCCACACCATCAGAACAAGCAGTCACAAAATCACCATTTTCCAAGAATTTAACATCCCAAACACAGCCAGGATGCTCTATGCTTTGAACACAAACTCCGTCTACAAGCCAAACACATACTCTCAATGGATAGACTTCAAAAAGGTTAATATTCAATAATATAAACTAGATGTTTTGTAGCCATGTCATAGGTTCCTTACAAACCCTGAAAACTGCAGCAATACTACATGTGATGGACACCTGATAGCATCAAGTACCATGTCATACAAGCATACCATGATATGAACAAAATCACTAATGAATCTTTCCTAAAATATTTGATTTTAGGAAGCATATAACATAGCTGAATCTTATGAGACACTTCTTTCAAAACATTTCACCACTAGACATAATCATCTCTGTTGAACCTTACTACTAGTCAGAAAACAATAAGAAAGCTATTCAAAATCATATTTTAGTGTTTTGGATGTATACAATCTACATTTGTACCAACATCATGAAATATTATTACTACAGATATAAAATTGACTCATTAAAATCACAGATTGCTCATGATTTAACAGAATATGGCCCAGACTTTAGAATACTATATAAAGATAGTTGGACAGACATGTCACCAACGTTGAGTGAGAGAGAGGGATCTGATATTTGACTTTCTTTTCAATAAGATTTAAGCATCGCAAGCATATGCATTATCGATTACAAACGCTATCTCTAAATGCGATCCTGCTTGGTATCTGCCATAAGTAAAATACACATATTCATACTTCAGTTAGAAAACTGAATGTGGCTTTGACTAATGTGGCTTTGACTAAAGTAAATTCTTTTAAATGATGTTATCTTAGTTCCCGATCTCAACTTCTATAATTTAAATGAACTACCATCCCATTCAATACCGGCAACTTCATACGGTGACAAGAAGCCCAGAATGAAGTGCAGAGGACAAGATATATCACCTTTCCATATCTTTGCTAGTCCGTCCTCACTGCCACTAACAACAAGGCCAGATTTATGTGCATCAACAGAATAGACGATTGCTGTGTGACCAACCATCTCCAGTAAAACCTCACCAGTAAGTGCCCATAACCTGATTGAACTGTCATTTACAAACCAATTATGATCAGTCAATTTAAAGCATAATGAGAACTGAGAATTAGTTGCATTAGTACATAAACAAAAACGGAATTAAGGAACAATAGTGGTCATATAATTAAATCCAAGAGGAAGCATGCCCAAGTCAAGTAGAAAATAGTACATACATCATTATTAAACATCCAAAAGTTATGAAAGCATGAAGGGAACGTATTTTAGATGTGTAATTAAGATGCGTGACGGCTGAAAGACTCGCCGCAAGGGGTACAGTTATTGTCAAGAGAATAAAAGCCAAGGCACAAATAAATGCCTTAAGTGATTCAAAGAAAAGTTTAATATTGGATATTGGGGGCTTTTGCACATATACTTCAGTATCAGATAAAGAAAAGGTTATTGGCAAGCATATACATCACACACACACACACACGCACACATGCAAAAAGCAGCAACACATGCCAAATATATAGGTACTTAAGAGCCAAAAAGCATACCCATCATGTGATGCAGAAAGTATGCCCAAATCAGGCATTATCGCCAAACCTCTCACTGTATCTGCAAAGTTTCCAAAGAGAAAGAGTGCCCTAAAGTTAAACATATGACATTTCAACAGAAATTAAAAATAAAAAGAGAGAGAGAAACACATTAACCCAGCATTCCTAGAAGCATCTGAACTTTGATTACAGAACACCTTTTTACTCTAATATTTTATGCCCATGCTTTAAAAAGTAGAGAAAGAAAAAAAGAAACCTGTATGCCCAGTAAAGGTATGGGTGCATTTACTTCCTTTCCAAAGCTTTATAGTGGTGTCACTCGAACCTGGATTACGTTATATCAAAAGATTCTGTTATAAAAATACAGTTCGATAATAGATGGTAAATTCATGGATTTTAACGAGTGTGACAAAATCAAATTCGTATATGTGAAATAAGGAATAATGTATTTTAACCTGTAATAAGTTCGCCTGAAGGTAGCGTCCTTACAGCTTGAATTGGTGACTTGTGAGCTTCCCAAACCTCAACTTGATGCTCTCCTTTCCAACGTCTTAGTGTACTTCCATGGACACAAAAGATGGAAACCAATATCAAATATAGGAATATATCCAACATTAGATAATAGTTAGTCGTACATTCTTTCCGTTTTGTAGCATTTTTAAAAAAGAAGCTTTTACATTTAGATTATAATGTACACAAATAAGCAATTTGACAACCTTTACACACTTAGAGAAATGAAATGTACTACTTTACTGGAATAGGATATTGGAATTGATTAGCCATAAAGACAATCGAGAAAAACGTTCTAAGATATCGAAAGTTTCTCAACTTACAGCCTTACAACATTGCCCATAGTAAAAGACGATTAACTAACCAGTCAACAGATGACGAAACAATGTCTGATCCATCCAAAGTGACTCCTGTGACTTGCATTTTATGGCCCTTGAGCATCTGAACTTTCTCTCCGGTCGCTATATCCCATACCAAAACAAGCGTATCCATACCGCCAGATATAAGAGCACCTTCTGGAAACTGTTCATTCGGAGAAATCCAAGTCAGTGGTCCAACAAAACTAGTATGCCCAAGCAGTATCTTTGATAAAGTGTAAGCTTTGTAGCTGGTCTGTTCCAAAGACCAGAACCTTATGGTTCGGTCTCTTGATGAAGTTGCTATTCCAACATTATTGCATACACATATACCACGAACCTAAAAAATTAAACAAACAATTAGCATCAGAACTCATAACAGACAAACTCGTTATATGTAATTGCAGCTATAATAAGTTCTTATAACAAATGTACGCAAACAACAAGACTTTAAACCAAATAAACTCAACAGCTGTATCAGATCTACCTATTTTGATGATAATTACTAACATTACCATATCACACCAGGCTTTAAAAACAAACAAAATGCATTGTATTCCCTTCTGAAGCTTGAGCTATATTGAACTTCTCGACGCTAATTTTTGAATTTCCTTAAAAAAAGAAGTTCATATGAATTCATTTACTATGATACAAACCAATTACTAACTTAAACGACTGTTATCATTAAAGAGCTAAATGAATTGTGCCAATTTTCAAAACATATCTCTGACTTGATAATCTAAGGAACGTAAATTACTAACTCATCGAATAATAATCCAAACATCAACCAGTAGAACACTAGGCCTAATTATCCTTCTAACAAATCAAATGTAGCACCAACCACTTCACGAATCCCTAACTTTCATCATATTTACCATGAAAATACGACAGTGTTCTTACTGTATTCAGCTTAACTCACATGTATGATGTAACTATATAAATCGCTCAATTTTCAGTTGCATTATCAATTTCAATTTTCACGATCAAAGAAGAAATCGATCAATAAATAAACAAAATGAACTCGTCAGCAACTTAATTCAATAGAAACAACGTTTATAATGAATTACAATGAAGTAATATGGATACATATATAAATATATACAGAGAGAGAGGGAGAGAGAGAGAGATGAGACATACGTCGTCTTCATGACCTCGAAGCTGACAGCGCAATTGGTACTGAGAGAAATCGATATCCATAGCCATATCAGAGAAAGGAAGAAAGTATTTAGAGAGAGAAAATGGTGAGGGAGAGAAAGTGTGCAAGAATTTTAATCGTCGTCGTCGTCGTCGTCTCCGGTGAAATGGATCGCTGGGTGGTATCGCTTGTTCTCCAAGTTGTGTTTTAGAGTACTACATAAATCCCCTCGAAGGCTCAAAATACTCTACTGACTAAACAAGTTATTAGGTGGTTTATTGAAACAAAAATAAAGTCAATTACATGAACGAAAAATAAAAGTTGTATTAGAACGTGGACAACAATAATAATGGATAAGTAATGCTAAAAAAATAATTCAGTTTTTATTTATGTATATAAGTTTATTCATTAAAATTTTTATTTTATTAATTTTTTAATTAAAATTTTATATCATTATTCGTTTTTACATTCTTCTTTCTTTTTCAACTTCGTCTATCATAAAAGTATTTTTGCATAATTAGACAAGCATTTTAGTTAAGAGTATCCTCCTTTTTATTAATTTGTTACTTATTGTCACTATCCACTTCAATCGATTTCTCAAGTAACATTGATATTTTATTCAATAACACATAACAAATTAAGAAGAACTTATGTGATTTTCTACAAATCAACGAGCACTAGCTTACCTCCAACGTGAGGAAGGAATGTTACAATTTATGAACAAGTTGTATGATTGACTCGAGAAAAAGATAATCTTCATATGTATATCTTGTTTGACTACATCATTTTCTATTTTATTTTATATAATATAATATGGTATAGTATTTACCTTTTTTATATATGTTAATCACTTAAACTATCATATCTTTTAATCATATTTAAAGTAATGCCATGCACTTCTTAAGATACAAAGAATCTTAGTGACGGAGAAATTGGTATGGAAGATTATGAGTCTTTGGATCATCAATAAATATCAACTGAAAATCTTGTAAGTTAATTTTAAAATGATAACAATAATAATAATACTGTTTAATTGTCTTTGAGCAACAAAATAAAATGAATATAAATATAAATATAAATATAAATAACATTCAATTCGATAAGAAGTTGTCCTTCCAAACACCACCTAAAACAAAGTACATATTAGAAATAAGATTGAACTATCTTTCTTTAGACATGCAGTTTCTTTTTTTGAGTAAATATTTGCATAAATCAAAGTGATAATATGAATTGGTAATCAAGTAAATAGTCGTAAAATAAGAATCACAGAATGCAAAAAACAACTGAACAAAATAAAAGCCATCTTGCAAAAGTTACCACAAGCAAAGGAATCAGTTCCATTTGTTCCACGTAAACAAAATAAAATACAAAAGTGGTCTTTCAAAAGCAATAATCATTTTTCAATGACTTTCTTTCAAGCCAGATTAATTTTACCACCAACTTCACCACCGTAGCAATTAGAGCAACAACAGTAGCTGTCCAAGCAACCACCAATGGCACCAACCCAACCACCGGGATCACCATGCCAACCACGATTGCAACGGAGGAAACAATTGATGCGACCGTAGCAATTTTGTCTGCAATAGAAGCTATCTTGCTAGAATACCAATTAGCGATTAATCTAGCTAAAACTAAAATCGATATTTTTAAAAATAATAATCCTTCCGTCCCATATTTATAGTTTATGTTTCTTACAAATTAATTGTCCACTTTCAAAAGTAAGGTGATGTAATTAGCTAAATTGTTACTTCTACTTTATATGTATGTCGAGTAAAAAATAAAAGTAAAATTGTCATCTTACACAAAAGTGATGTGTAATGATTATGTTTTTTAAACTATGTATCTTTTATCTTTGGATAATAAATTTGAGATGGAGAAAGTAACTAGTAATCACCTGTTACTTGCTTAGGGGTGTGTTCGACAATAACAGGTTGGATTATTTAAAAGATTACATAAACTAAAAAGGTTAATTATAAAATGCAGGTGCTAAAAAGGACATATTTAACAAACATAAAGGATTATCAAGCAATGGAGGAGGACTGTTTTTGTTAATTAAGAATAGTTATAGACACATCTATAAAATCAAAAATTTTAATTATAATTAAATCTCGACATTTTCATCATATGCAATTAATGGTTCAAATTTCTCCACGGTATTCTGCTTTAATTATATATAAAAATAAAAATATAATGATTAACACAAAATAAGAAGTTGAACGGACCGAAAATAAGGTAAAACAAACAAAGTTTATTAGGTTTTGATTTGTATGATGACCCATAATTGTTTGAATTTTGCTAACAATAATGCTTACGGATATGATTAAGAGTTCGTTTTTATTACCATGTTTGTTGACCACCAAATGATTTTGATTTGATGATATCACCAAAAACTTGAAAATCATAACTAACTCTTGATCGTATGGGATGAAAATGTTAATACCAATTGAACAACGTTATGAAAAGACCCTTTTAAACGTACTCCTCAAAGGGTTATTGTTAGTAAATCAGACAATTTAACATTTAAATTTACCTTTTTAAATAATCTATAGATTAGCAATATAGAAGAACCTCATCGATTAAAAAGTTTTGTAGGTCAATATCACACCACTAAGAAGCATATATGTGAGATAGGTTGTACTTAAAACAACTATTTATCAACTTTCAACCCATTTTAGTATACTAGAGATTATTTAAATTTACCTACTTGAACCTTTAATGATTCATCATCTACTTCAACGTACGAAAGTGAAATGTGTAATATCTTTTTACCCCTGAAGTGGTTCCAAGCCGGAACCACAACAGTTTAAATAGGTCCATTACATGTTTGTCATTCAATTTCTCCGGTTCCACCCAGTGTACACCCTAGTAGTTTGAATCAACTGGGAAGAACCGAAGAAATGACAGCTTTTAAGTTATAATCCCAACTAACAAATTAAGTGAGCACAGACATACAGTTACATATTAGAAACTAATTTACATACGATTAAGGATACTCCACCAGTCCCATTAAAGTATGCATTGTTTCGAGCGTCACTAGTCCACATGATTACAGTTCTTTCAAATGGACCAAATAGCTCTTAGAAATGCATGTCTGAAAATAAAAGTTGCAATATTAAGATCTAGAAAAAGATCCGACCAAGATATAAACAATGTGTTTTAGCACGAGAGACATGTTTAAGGAGCTGCAGGGACAGATACGTAATCATCCTCATCATCATTATCATCATGGTGGCCATCCTCTGAATCAGAGCTGGCCACCTGTTGACTCAGGCTTGTGATTGCTCTTCTCTCTTGTGTCGCACCAGGTTGATCTCTAACGTTGACCAAGTGTTTTACTGATGAAAGCAGGCAGAAATACCATAGCAAGTATCAGTTATATGCAGAGCTCTAGGCAAAAGACAGTTTTTTTTGTAGATTTGTAGATGCAGACCAATTCGTTTATGGATTGGTCAATTCCAGTTATGTTTTACCTCCAGTGGGACAAACGGGTAATAGCTACAAAGGAAATGGGTAAAATACGCGGATCGGATGAAACGAGTTCAATGTGTAATAGTAATACATAAACCCCCTAAACAATTTTATTCTTTTAAAATTTGAATTACTAAGGGAAAAAAATTACTTAGATTAATATTTATTTTAATTATTTAGAAAAACTACGAGAAAGAGTGTCCTAGGCCAACCTGAACCCTCTATCCATATCATCCGATCCAAAGTTACCATATTTTAACCCATAACCCAACCCGCCTATTTTGTCACCTCTAAGTCACCGACTTCTAGATTGGCTTTTTTACAAACTAGAACTGGTACTTAAAAAGTGCAAAAAAGGCTAGACTTGCACAAATAAGCAAATCTAAAGCTGTTTGAACTAGAATTGATTTTTGCCTTTACATTCCCACAATTTGTCCAAAATGGTTTTACTTATGCAGACTATATTGTTCTTTGAGTATTTTCACAAGAACGATCAGTAAGATGGTTCAAAAGGTATAAATACTTCTGGCAAAAGCATGAAAAGATATATACCAGACATCAACAACTTCATCACAATCGTCTTCAAAAATTGAAATTCACCTTGGTGAGCACTAATGAATTTACCCTGTAAATGTTCCCTTGTCAACTTCATAATGAATCACAACAACAACAACAACAACAAAACATTTGAAAAGTAAAAAGCATCTATTTCGGTTCTTTTGATAAATGGTCCTTTCTATTCTGAAAAACAAATATCCCTTTCTTTAAGGAGTGACCTTTGGGAATATAGTTATCTATTTAATCAACAGTAAACTCTTTTTGACAATTTCACCAAAGAGTTCATTAGGCTATGAAAACAAGTAGGAGATGATTTACCGCTTCACTGTAGAACAAGCCAGCAATTTGATCAAGCCTAGCTTGATGCCTCAAAAAGAAAGGGCGTAGATGATTAGTGTATAATTGCTTAGCCCCCTGCAGAACGATAAAAGATTTAGCATGTAAACTTTCATATTAGAACCTAGAGTGAAAGATTAGGTGGACAAAGGAAATAGAAAAATCCCAAACTAAAAGCCCGGGTGTATTTTAATTGGTTGTTAGTATCAGAAGTTGATGTCAATAAGCCCAACCCAATCCGCAGCTTTCCAACCCGTACTAAAAAGTTATCTTTTACATCCTGATACCATTTAAACCTGTTACGCAACCCACCCGCACCGACCATTAGTAGCTTAGGACCACGGTTTGCTTGTGGCACATCCAATGCTTTCAATTATCAAATTCAACTGTGACAACTTATGGACCTTGAGTCAGGATTAATAAATTAACCAAAATTTAGGAAAGGGTTGCTTACATTGGTAGTGGGAAGCTGAAGCCAGACAAGAAATGCAAGCTTCATGTGATAGTAAAGTGGAAACCTGAAAAGGTAGACAGCTTGAGATTTGCTAACTTGAGATGATATGATGGATGGCAATTCGAGAGTGCAAAGTGTTAGAAACTATACCATGATATAAATTTGTCAGCAAATATTTCTCCAACACTAAATGATCCATAAGCTGCAAGCAATTAATATTAATATATTAATATAATGATTAGAGGGAGAAAAACACATAAGGTTGTAAAAGCATCAAACATGATCATGATTCATGAAAGCTATTATTAAAATCGATCTTTATGACAAATGTGTGGTGTGTATGCATATTTACATTAACACCGCCGATAATTACCTGCCCAGTATAAAAGCCACTTTTGTTGCTCATTTTGATCTTTTGTCTCTATTGCTTTAAATGTAGAGTAAACAGGTAATGCAACTCCCACAGAACAGCTGCATAGAACATTTACCGAGTTACACATCAAGCTACTATATTTTCGTTCATGTACGAAAAAATTCAACTTGAAGATAAAAGATTCAAAGAGCCAACAACATCTAAAAATAATCCCCGTGTTTATTTAAATTATTCGGCCGACAAACCATGACAATATGACATTACTCAATGCAGGGGAATTTTTTTCGAAAAATAATGATTACATTAAAGCTTATTACCAGGCTGTTCGGATTACAATATTGGAATTAAGAGGAACAAGAAGTAACCGCAAGCCGACCTGCATTAATTAAACACATCGTACATCAACTTAGACTAATGCTTACAGTACCGATAAAAAAAACAAAAAAAAAAAAATTTAAACAAACAAACAGTTGCGAAAGAAGGTGTATAGCATATGCCAATTTTATTCATCAGTTAAAGTATTCACTATCTTACAAATCATAAACCGAAAAAACGAACACACTAAAACCCTAATATACTTGATCACATAATTAGCAGTCTCAGATTTTAATTATTAAAACAGAAAAAGTCTATAGTTTAATGATACGAAAAAATTGAAAGAAATAATGGTGGTGAATAGCTTAAAAATCATTGAAGAATGATAAACCCTAAGTTGAACAAATTACCTCAGATGGAAAATTTGATCCAAGAAACGCCATTAGGAGAATGATCAGTGATTAAATCAGCTTACTGAAATTTAATTATAGTTACAACTATAATTACAATTACAATTACAAGTATAATTATTAATTAGATTGACCGATTCGTAACGAAACAGAAATTATATTCATAGAGATTTACGGTGAATTGGAGTTTGATCGAGTTAAAGCATATATTTACATATCGGTCCATTAAGTTTATCAGATTGACATAAGGGTACTTGTAGTTTAGCTATTGTTATCTTAATTATCTATTATTTAGAATAATTAAAGAATTTGCATTCCTTCAAAGGTTTTGTACTAAATAATTTATAATATTTTATAAGTTCATATTTAAAGTAATTTTTACTTTTATTTTTTATTTAATCACTCAACTTTCATCGAGTGTATATATATTGTGAAATTAATTTAACTTTATGAATTAAACGGCTAACATGATTTCTTTTAGATAAAAAGACCGACATGAAAATATATTTACTTTATAATTCTGACATGCAAAATATATTACTGAGTTGCCATTGATGTTTACAATCTCCCAGCAGACACATATTCTTCTGTTGTAGAACTTTGGCACATGTTTAGGTTTCACAACTTTATAACCTTTGTTTTTGGTACATTTTGTGTATAATTCACTGTGTCGTTTCTTAACTGTAATTGTGCAAATCATGTGTTTTTAAGCAATACTTATTTTAACACTCGTAGAGTGATGTTTTCATATTAAATTATACATATACCATTACGCATACATACCTCTCATAGGTAACTATAATGCGTATCATATGTAATGAAAGAAATAATTAATTATTGAGTCAGCATCATTTAAGTCTATGTATATGATGGTGATTTGGAAAACAAACACAAATATGAACCCACATTAGCCTTTTTTATTTAAAAAAATCATGTCAGCAATGTAAAATATAATAACTCACAAAATTTAGATATTTTCAGTAAAGGTGAATACTCTGTAAATATTGAGCAGTTAAATCAAGACAACGAAAATCGAGTGTTTAAATCAAAACAATAAAAATGCGAGTGATTTTAAGTGAACACTTGTGAAACTTCATTGTTAAATGTGTTTTTAACCCTCTTTCAAACTTTATTTTTTGTTGACGACATTCTTTGATGTAGTCTAATTATAATATATAATGATTTTAAATAGATACTCGTAACTTTTTTTAGGAATGTGTTTTAAGGTTGTCGTTATATTTCTTTTAACTTAATTCTTGACTCTTATACGAAATCTAAGAATGTACTTATAAAATACTTTTACTTACATCCAATGTCGGTGTAAGATTAACCCATTAACAACTCAGAAATATCAAATTTCAAATTCAAACAATTTTGAGGTTCAACTCGAAGTCTCAAACCAAATTTGATATATTGTCTCCAAATCAATTTTTAGAGTTGTCGATTTTCAAACAAATCCGCCTTTGCGAATTCAATAATATTTTTATATTTTGTATCGAGTAACTATAGATAAGCTTCAAATAAATTCGACTTTGCATATCAATGCTTGGTGAATGGTTTAGCCAATTTTTTTATTCTTTTTGTTTTCATATTGACCACATTTTGTTATGCATCTCAATATTATGTGAAAAGTTGAAAAATAATCTAGTTTTTTTAGCACATAAACAAGTAAATAAAACACATTGACCATATAAATTTTTTGATTTTTTTACTTCAACTTTTATACTTAATAGTTAAAATTTTGTAATTAGAATTTGATCTAATACTTGGATCGAGTTATCTAACTTTGTTGAAATACGTATATTCAATTCGATTGAGAGTACAAATACAAATTCGGTTCAATTTTCCAATTGGGTTAATATACAAACAATCAAATTCAAGCATCTCAGAGAAAACCAAAACCCAACTCGATGAACAACCCTAACTCATACAGTAGAAATTTCAGAACAACCCTAACTCATACAGTAGAAATTTCAGCTTCTCAACCCGACTTCCCATCTATCATGAAACTTAAAACAGAACTCGTTACGAGCCCATCATTAGTCAAGAGTCGTATCAATAACACTCTTTCAAGTTTTTCAAGACCAACCGATGAAAATTCATGTAGAACACACCATTACAAAAGCAACATTGGCTAGACAGATGAAAAAACTAGGGCGTGGATATGTCTTCCATATTACATCATGTACAAGAGTGTTCCACAGTACCATAATTTATCAGCTAAAAGTCAGAATTCCTACAATTTTTGCACAAGTCAACAACTCACTTTTGAGTTTTCACCTCTCTTAGTGCCTACATAAAGAATCGAAATTCCAGGAAAATTTAGCATAACAACAATAAGAGGATACGCAACGGGATCAAGTATACATATAACACCCCAAAGAAGAAGTTTCACTTTTCAATGCCCTGCTGCAGATATTGAATCAGATCATATCCAGCAGTCGACCATTTGTCATATGCATCAGCACATATACGGATCATGAAATTTGCTGCTTCTCTCTCACTCATCTCTGGATGAAATCTCTTTCTTAGATTACCAATGGGGTCTCCCCTGCTAAAACAAGGTAATCCACTTTCAACCATCATTAATACCGTGTTTATGATCCCATCCATATACCGACGTGCAGCAAGGTATCCCTTCACACACAAGCTGTAAAAACAACACATTAATATAAGAGAGATCAGGAATAGTGAGACAGAAGATCCCATGACATGATTTATTACTTTATTGTGCAATGTGACCGGGGTTTTTTAGTTATAAAGCTGTTCTTGGTAAAGTTGACAATATTGATAACCACATCAAGTATTGCTAGGCATTGCCTTGGAAACTTCTGAAAGATGGAAAGGCTAACTTTTAATATTGAACTTGATCTTTGTTAGTTGAGGTGGCCAAATGGCAGATCAACCAGGGGATAATGGGCCAAATGGTTGCTGATCAAAATGAGTAGTGTCGTGTACAGGTCGAACGGGTCAGAAAAATGAACCGAATCTTGTTCAACCTTTTTGATTTTGTTATCACCAAGTTAGTGTGACAAATGAATAACGTGTCAATATGAGTACAGGTGGGTAGCTGTTATGTGGGGGTCAAAAGTCAAAACAGGTCAACCTGCATTGGGTCGACCATCCAACACTTTCTTAGTTTTATGGTCCTCTTTTCTTTAATTTCTATAAGTAGTTTATTAATATGAACCAATATTATGGTCAATATAATATTGAAATGTCTTTCCAATTAAACGATTTCAGACACTGTAGTCATTTAATTATACGATCAGCGATTTTTGACACGTTTCTTCGACCTGTTCCAGTTTACCTATTTCCCATTCCACAGAAACGGGTTAAATCACCAACTCTAGAAAGAGGAACATGTTATCCTTACCTTACAAATAAGAACCAAGTCTCACTTTTCATCGCACCCGATGGATCAAGCAGCTGGGTCATCTCATGACTCAGCTTAAAGTGAGCACTTTCAAACCGCATGTTTCCACCAGGTGATGTCTCCAAGATGAAACCAAAATCAATATGGACAAGTCTTCCAGAGCTGCAGTCACAAATGATCATGTCAATATGTAGTAATTTACTTGATGATGCATAGAAGGTCATAACAAACAGCTTCATTGTTATAATCTTTCATGATTGGAATTGCTACAATTTTTATGTTTCAAAGTAATGTCAAGGTAAAACATAGACAAAAAAATAGACTTTTCGAACTTACTTATCAATTAAAAGATTTCCATTATGTCTATCCTTTGGCTGAAGCAACAAGCTAGCAACAGCATAACCAGCACTGCTAATAATGAAATTGTGACGGGCAGCTTCAAAGCTCGGAGACCCAACTGCTCCAAAATCCTGTTGAAATATTTCATACAAACCACCATCAGTCGTCTCACCCATCTGGCTTCTACTGCGTGTATTTGGAACAACCTGCAAAGACAGAATAAATTGGGTTTCATTAAAATGCTTGCAACCCAAATTAACAAAATTATGCATGCAACGGGTTAGAATTAAACTATAAACTAAAAATAAAGTTTAAAGCCTCAAATGATATCGTATGACAATAACTAAACAGTAGTAACCTAAACAGTGACAGATGGCTCACCTCAATTATTCCTCTTTCTGGATCAGTTGGAAGTACACCATACGGAAACAAATAAAGATCGAGTCCAACTGCTTCAAATATGTCCTTCAGAAGTGAAATAACTTGTAAAGCAAGCACATCCTGTCGGCAGTCATCTCCAACCTGCATCAAGGAGGTTCATTTAACTACACAAGGGGGAATAAGCTCTTGTAATCATTTTATTAAGATGCAAAAATTATATAAGGGCTTTAACCCACATGGTATATTATACATGAGGGCAGATACATATGAACCAGCTGAAATCATGCAAATTAATGATCTGTTTGTTATACATTTGGTTGGTTTTGTGAAGTAAATGAATAATACTCGAGCTAATGTTATTGGTCAATAGGTTAAGTGGATTTCCCGGACAAGTCAATAAAAGTTAAGGAAATAATTTAGTGTCTTATTACTATTACATAAACCACATAGTAGTAATAATAATCTTAGATATAACTATTTAAAATGTTGTATATTGTAATCACTTAAATGCAAGTTAAGCGACTTTTGTCCTGTCAAACTAGTTTCTTACATAGTAATTTCTTTGATTTACCCATTGACTAGTTATCAGTAAGATACTACTTCAGTTAATCCGTCTTCAAACAAGCGGCTTAAAAATCTCATCTCTAGTTTCATATACAAAGATGCACCTATTGTAAATTGTGACAATACAAGCATATTTTTAGCCATTGCCCTTCGAATGACTTTCAAGCCGTTCAACCTGTTTCTCTTTACTCGCATCATTTAGCTTAACCCATGTGACCATTTGACAAAACATAGCCCAAATTGACCCATTTACAAGTAATGGGTCGAATTTGCCACCTCAATTTGCAACCACATAAGATTAACAAAATAGCTTCAACGATCTACAAGATTGAAAGATTGGTGATGTTACCTTGAAAATACAAGCTTGAGGTTTTGTAACATTAGGATCCCCATCTCGATCAGCTACGTCAAACGTGATCATAATTGGCACTTTTGCAGCTGATTGTAAGGGTATTCCACTGTTAACTTGAATACCCTTGACAAGCTTATTAGGAGCTGTCGGTAGATAAAGGTCATCGCCATCCAACTGAATTTTTTCCAACTCTCTGTACTCAAATCAGTCACATAACATTATTGACTAATTATTAAAACACTCAAAAGACTATAATTTTAGATATGGCAATGGCAACCTACTATAAGGGGTATGCAAAAATTGATCGGGACCGACAAAACCGAAGAACCAAACAGTAGGGGAGATATTCGGTCCAGATCACGATTCAAGAGCTTTACAAAACACGCAAGACATACAAAAATCACAATCGCTTCAATCTGGAACCACAACCAGACTGTTTTTCTAGGATTCTTTAATTACTTTGCAATTTACAATCCGGTTTGGGAACAAACCGGTTCAAATCGTTCCGGTTCTCAGTTCCATTATTTTATTTTTTGGTCCCAATCGGTTCTGTTTTTCCTGATGAAAACCCCTAGCATACCACAATAATTCAGTCTATGGTCTAAACAAGAGAAAGATACCTTCGTATACCATCTCTTCTCTCTTCTTTTGGAAGTGGATAGAGAACACCTGATATAGATGTCACTTTTTCAAAGAAATCAAATTCTCTGCGAAAGATGTCACGAGCCTTGGGATTGAAACCATCAATGATGTGTTCTCTAACAAGAGGCAGTAGAGCCAAAAATGCTGTTGTCTGACAGAAATTATACCCATATATGATTAGCTTCATTTGTTTTCAGAACAAGCCACAGGATATAAAATGGATAACAGGCTATACCTTTGCTGAAACTGCTTCTTTACCCTGCTCTGGTGCACAGGTCTCGCCCTGCCCTCAAAAAATACTCCAGTTAGTAACATGAAACTATGAAAGTTACAACAATACTTATTTATTGAAAAAAAAGAGAAAAATGCGCTGACCTGTAAATGCCATATGAGAATATGAGAGAACACATCACTCCTTTGAGCAGCTCTAATCAGGTATCCTTCAACCAACTTCTACAGACTCAGACAAAGATCCATTAGTAAAATTACACTAGGTAAACAACAGCTATTCAGTGGGACAAAATAAACGTAATTCCAGTAATATCCATGAACTGAATATTGGTTTGAAGATCTGCTTCAAGCTCATTATAACTGAAATAGTATTAAAGGCCGCTTCATAAAAACGAAAGCATTAAAATTATATAACACAGATACACGGGATGGAGCTACCTCATCGTCATATCTTAAAGCTTGTATTAGCTGAGGCATGAAAAAGGTTACACGAGATGGAGGATAGGACTCCAAGACCCTCAGAATATAAGCCATAACACGTGGGTGACCTTTGTATGCTGGAGTGAAGTACTCTAGTGCTTGTGTGATTGAACAAGCTGCCCAGTGTATTAACTGTTGCAAAAGCGGAGAATCTTCATCCACTGCCCTGGGAGTCACAAAGTATGGTAAAGCCTCCGGTATAGTACGGATCTCCAGTATATGTGACTACAGCATTAAAAGCACAGATGTAACAAAGGATAATAACATGAGAAGGTAATCAAGTAAATATATTTTACAAAATGATCACGAACAAATCAATAATTCAAATGCCCTATTTACTTTAACAAACTAAGTGCAACTATTAAAGATGGAAAATGAACAATCAGGAGGGTTGGGTAACTGGTCAAAAGAAGTAGCTTTTAGTTACGAGTAGGGTTGGCTTGATCCGGATCCCGTGTTTTGTACATTTAAAAATGATAAGGGGTATGTTAAATATAATTACAAAAACAATATAATTACAATAATAATTTAATGACTAAAGTTGAGTGTTGTAGAATATTGTATGCATATACAATTTTGACAACTTGGGACCTGTTTGACTTGCTCGACCCATGTGACTCACTTTCTTTAGCTAAAAACTTCTTTTGTCTAACTAAAACCATTTGACACAGCAGAAATTAAAAATAACCCACATCAGTCCATTCAAAATATACGGGCCCAGAATTGTCAACACCAGTATATGTATCATGAATCTTGTTTCACAGTTTCACGTTCATTTTCAGTATCTAAGATTATGATGGGCCCATTAGATCTGTAAAAGATTACTACTAAGGAGCATAGCAAGACCCGTGATATGGATTGTTTACAGATAGATACTCCACTGATGCTAATGAAAATGAAACATAAGGAGGCAATTTGTATCCACAGAATATCAGGAAATCAAATAATATTCAAAATGGTCATCGCTACCTGAACCAATTGTGTGAGTTCAGCCTTCAGAGAAGAATTTGTAGGAAATCTAGCACCCAAAGACAAAGCGATCCTAGGATCAACAGCGAATGCAGTTCTTGCATATTCAGTCCATTTCTCCGAGTTAATCTTAAGGCGAGAAGATGTGCTCTCTCTGTGAATAAAAGAGTAAACGGTTGTATGTATGGTATTATTAGTCATAGAAAATGGTAAAATCAAAAACTGAAAGAGCTGAAAATAGAAGTTCATAGAATTTACTTGGAGCCAAGAGGTTGTGCCCAAACATCAAGTCTTTCAGCTTCATGCTGGCATAGCATTAAAAGTATCTGCTTCCTCTTCTCCATAATGATAGCATTATTCTCCATTGATCCCCAAATTGGGTGATAAGAATCTTTCTGAAGTTGACAAGTGAAAATCACATGATCAGAACAATCAACATATATTAAAAGAAACATACATATAGTAAAAATGAAGGCACCAAAGCAGCCTGTGGTGTTGATAAACACAGGTGATTGTACGAAAAAAGACCTTACCATATTAAGCAAAGCGTTCCCATTTTCCTGACCGTGTCCTTTTAAATCATTTTGAGGAACATCCATTCGCTGATTTAACAGAAACTGGACAAAAGCATGAACAGATTGAGCCTCACTGTGAGCAAAATTTCCATTATTTGTCTCGTACCACTCAGGTTGATGGCAAAACCAGCCTAAAGAGGCCCTGCAAAAAGATGTCAGATTCAGTCTTCCGTTGACTGCCTCAAATTTCAATCAGCAAATATTCCACAGAAGTAATGTATAAAGAAAACTATATAAAACAACATCAAGTAGAAAGTAATACCGGTAAATCCTGTCTTCTAGAAGCTGGAGTCCTAATTTAAACTTATGCAGGTTCCCCTGATATTGGCATGAGCATAATTTCAGTCCAAGAAGCATAACAGTGAAAAATGTACCCGTGGCAGCTGGATGGCGTGAAACTCTCCAGGGGAATTTTGTAGTCCCCTGCAACATTCTGGCAATAAGCAAAAGTTGTTCTACACTATTGTGTCGAACCACCTGTAAAAACATCACGGGTCAGAGAAGAAAGGAAAAAGAAACAGAATAATCTGTACTCATTCACTAATAGCAGCCTATTGCATTAGTTCTTTGGGACCATAGTCTGCAATGTTTTCACCAAGTAAATAATGTCCAAAGGGGTAGTTAAAGTCAAAGCAAAACCATGTACAGGTTTCTTATAATCCTTTTAAACTTGAATATCTGGAGAAAAAGAAAAAAAAAATCCAAGAAGATAGAGCAACAAAATTGAGGTTGTAAGGAGATAACAACCTTCTACCAAGTTGTCTCATTAAAACAAAGAGCCCACATCTGTTGAATGTTTGGACGTACATCATTTAGCAAGCACATACCCAACAAAACAATTGAAAGCTTATCACGTTAGTTCATTCTTCCCTTTCCTTTCAAGTGAAAAAAAAAAACCATCATCTTGATTAATGATTAAAATCCCAACCAAGTTTTTAATTCATCTGAGCTAATTAGCCAATCAGAAGCTCAGTTGTCAAATCCCAAAAGAAACGAGTTGAACCTGTAAAAGTATCCAGTTTGAACTCTAGGGTTTTTTAATATCAATGACTTGCAACGACAAGTTCATAGTCATGGAGCATGCAAAAGCTTTGAAATCAACAACATAAGATAGCATTTCCGTGCTCGCATTCTAAAGCAAATATTTTACATATAGTAAAGATCATTTCACTCCGAATTCTTTACTGATGGATATTGTGGCCCATTTCACTCCGAATTCTCAACAAACCTATTTTAATTTATCCCAGGACAAGCTACAATGATGAGCGCGGCTAAACATCAATGAATAAAATAAAGCTTAAGAGGGAGGACACGAGTGTAAATACACCTAGCCGTATTCCAAATACAGTTTTCATAACATCTAAATAAACCTCACCTCAAAACGATCGATGAAAAACCCAAGCCATAGCCTATGTGCTAAAATCTCCTGAACTGGGTCCTTCTCTGGTAGTGTTTCTGGCTCACCAGGTGCAAGTTGAGGCCTTAACTTGGCAGCTGGTCCAAAGAACCTCACTTCAGACGCGAAGAGTCCGCGTTTGGTATCAATGGTCCATAACCAGGCATCAACAAGCTCTGCTAGGACTACAGAACCCAATTGAGGAGCAGCAGAAACCAACCATGTCCAGATGAATACACCAGTCTCCATGGCATCAGGTGTAGAAATATAAGCCGGACACCAGCAAAGAAGTCTCAGGAGCTGTGAGAAGCTCTCGGCACTCGGTTTTCTATCTGACGCCTGCAAATATCATCCAACAATTATTTAGCAAATTTATTTAACAAAAAAAAGTTACACAAGATTATCAATACAATAATACCGGCTTAACTAGAATAATCTATTAGAATAAGTCCTCACACTATATATCAAGAAAAATGTCACAAAATTATATAGGTTCAACATACTATTTCTGATACAAATTTTACAGCAAACTATCATAAGATATAAACTAATAAAGAATTTATCCAACAAATACATAACACACTTTTTAACACGGGTAATTTTATAATCATGAAGGAAATGAATCACAAACAATAAAAAAGAAAATTTTCATTACAACAACAACAACATTACCCAATCCCGCTAATAGCGTGGTATTGGCGAGGTAAGATGTAGACGGTCATACCTCTACCCAAAGGAAGAGAGAATGCTTCTAGAAAGACCTCCGTCAGACACATATGCTTAAAAAATAAAAATAAAAATAATAATAATAATAATAACAAATAATAAATATAATTATGAAAAAATAAAAATAATGATAATAACAATACCAATAATATATAAAACAAATATGACTATTAAGAGTATATATATATATATCTACCCGAAACAACCTACTCATCTATCATAATCCTACCCAAAGACACCCTTATATATAAAAATCTATCTATGTATGACACCCTAATATATATATATATATATATCTACCCCAAAAACACCTCACTCATCCATCATACTCCTACCTAAAAACACCACTATATATAAACATAAATATCTATCTACCAAAAAAACCCTACTTATCTAACCTATTTCTACCTAAAACACCCTACTCATTTAATTTATATATATATATATAACGATATTAAAATTAATAGTATACATAGCTAAAAAATAGAAATTTTCAATATCGAGGAGAAAATTATTTTTCTTTTTCTTCGGTGGTATCTCGACATGTAGTGCATATCAAGAATACCATAATTATGGTCATACTTCCTAGCATGGACAGAGTCAGGCTGAGTCATTTGGAAGCATATGCTCAGCATTGCCTTCCACATATTTCCTCGTGGTGACATTACTGGAAAAAAAATATGTAAATATAAAACAAAATAAACTTAAAAGTTTGGCAACATAGATGGAAATAAATTAGCCCAATTTGTCCTACATCAGAAAAGATGATAGTGAAAGATTTAGAAGTTAATGCTTTGACATATTGATAAAATTAAAAAGGCCATCTTATAGAACTGCATATTTTAATCAACTTTTTCAAACATAGTATTTTACTAATTCAAGTCTTGAAACTAGTGTTTACCAGATTCGAGAGAAGTAGTGCAGTCGCCTGAGAACAAGTCTCACGAAATGATGACTTGTCAACCTTCCCACCTTTCTCTGCAGCGGAAACAAACTTTTGAAGAAGACGCACAAACTTGTTAAGTAATATCTCATTAAAGGATTGCTTTTTGGGCCGGGTCGGTTGTGGAAAAGATCCAGATATCAGCCTTGAAAGACCGCCAGGTCCAGGAGCTGGCGTGGCAACTTCAGAATAATCATCTGCACTCTCCATATTCTCATACAACCTTGTCATGCCAGCAATTTCTCCTGCATGATTACACTTAACTGTGGCACTGACAATAGCAGTGCTAAGAACTTCAATGTTGAATGCCTCCAACAATTTGAGATTTCCACCTGATGCAGCGGCTGCAGATGCCATTACTGCAGGGATGTTGGCAGTTTTTGTGCCAGTCCAACAATCGATTTTACCTGTACCTATTTGTATCTCGGATAAAAGAGAAACAACATCTGTTGTGGGTTGTGCTTTTTGCCATGTGTTTGCTTTACAAAGTTGCTCCTGAAATTAACAACAAAATAAGTCAACCGGAGACGGAAGTCAGATCAACACACTGCAAGCCTAAACTATTTAGTTAAGTCTAACGGTCTAACCAATATTCGGAATACCAAATAATATGTAAACAATTCTAAATGGCAAAACTAGAATCAGGAAACCAAACAATATGTAAAAAATTATGCCTGCAACCATATACTAGCTCTAGAAACATAAAACTGACTTCATGCGTATATCATTCATTACAGTGGTACCCGGCCCAACATGAAGTTACACAAACCTGAAGAAGACCCTGGCTGGTGCATGGTGCATATGATAGTGAAATGACAATCCATTCTCGAACAACCTTTTTGTACAAAGAGCGAACAGAAGCAATCAAAGCAGGATCATTGACAAGAGCTGAAGGTGGGTTATCATTCACAGAGAAGAGGAGAGAATCCAGACAAGATGATTTCCACAAAATCTGAAGGCATGAACAAGTGGAAATTTTACATAAAAAAAGTAAATAAAGAACGAAAGCTGACACTCTTCTACTACAAATGTACTTTACCTGTGGAAATCTTTCTCTCAATCGAGACAACAGATTAACCGATAAGTCTCGGATGTGATCTTCTCTCATAGACATACTCTTTATGAGGAAACAAGCATGGACAGCCAGAGTCGACTCCCTAACCTCTGCGGCATCTCCTGTTTCGCATATTTGAGACTCCTGCAGATTTTTTTGAGATTCACTTTAATAAAAACATGTGCATCAGATATTTATACATTTAACATCATCCAGTAAAATTTGTGTAACAAGCAGCTCTAAACTAGACCGTCATGAAGACAACGAAAAGAATCATAAAATCCTTGTTCTAATAATCTAAAAGGCATCACATTAACTAATATGATCAGCATACAAAGCCCAAAAAAGTTGCCTCGTGTTCCAAGGAATGAAAAATAGCCAGACCCACACAAATTATAAGACATTAGGATCTAAAAATGTGTAACTTTACCCCTCCATTGTAAAACAACAATAACCATTTACTGAGGCTAGTATAACCATTAAGTCAGAGGACCAAAAAAGAACAATTAACATTTTAAAACAATACCTAAAGCCTTTAGACTAATGATGGTGCCAAAGCAAAGACAAAAGAAGCAAGAAAGTCAGTCTAGCACCTATGACATGTCAAATATAAATCCCATCAAAAAATTACTTTCGCAACATTAAATTCAAGATGAACTTTATTCCAAAGAAGATAGGTCATTGCCACAAGAAGAACATACAAGAAATATATATACAGTGGGTGTAATGTAGATAGCATAGGAGGATTATGGTGCTGACATGTGTCCTGACGCACCACCTTTACACTTTGCTGCACCATTTCCATCAACTGATGAGAAGGTCTTTTGGTGCATCGAAGTGTAAAAGTAATGCATCAGTACACATTTCAGCACCAGAATCATCACTACATTTTTTTACATTAAGCTCCTTGTTATAAGCAAACATCAACCAATAACTGATAACCGACCATGAGTAAAAAGTAATCCAGAACAGATAACAAATAAATAATAAAGGATAACAAAAAAAACAACTTATAAATTACCAGCCACGATATTGCTGTCTCGAAAGCACGACGAACGATGGCCATTAAGCATTGCGATACAGCCGGCATAAGATTTGGGCTTTTGAGATACTCAAAAACACAGCTGAAGGCACTCCTAGAAGTAGTAGAACTGGGACCACAATTAAGGATGCCGCCGTTGCTGCCGAATCGTATGATTTCCAAATACGCAACAGCAAGAAGATAAGTTGCCTTCACCCCTGAACATTTTTAGAATAAGAATGAGACGATCTTTCAAAAAGTAGAGGTAAACCAGGCATCTAACTCAAGACAACACACACAGAGATTTTAATGTGCAAAGAACATAGTTCGACAGTAACTGATAACATACTTATGAGGAGCACACTCGTAATACACGTGCTCCCAATGCACCAAGTAGCAAAGGCTATAACAGAAGTCTAGTGGTATATGCAACGTGAAGTAATAGGATATTCTAACTAGTACCACATACCTGAAATTGTGGTCATTGCTCCAACCTCAACGCACCCTCCTAATGAAGCAGAGAGTGCTGCTCTTTGGCTTAAAGCAGCTTTCTCATTTCCACTTCCTCGACGACTACCAGGATTGTGAAGGGCATTTAGTTCTAATTCATCCTCTAGCCATTTTACAGAACTGACAACCTGACAAAAAGAGAACAAAAGCACAAAATTATGAAATAGCTAAACAGGTTTTCTGCATCAAGGGCACCTGTCAACTGAAAGTTTAAATTTATATATCCTCAATTTCCAGAAAAAAAGGTAATTACTTCCAAATATTATAATAATCATCGAAGTATTTAAAAAACAAGTTTTACCCTAACTTAAGTCTAAATGAAAAGTACAAATGATCAAATTTTAAAGTTTCCAGTCAATGCTAACATACAAGGGGCGGAGTCCCTTGAGATATGCGCTGAACAGCAGAAGACCACTGAGGATTCCACATGTAGGGTCCACCCACAGCTTGAAGCGCAACCGCACTTGTGTTCCCTCCGTTGCTCAATGTTGTAGAGTTTGGCTTCACTGGGGTCGAGGAATTCAGCACTGGAGGTGCCAAGCCAAAAAGCGCAATGTAGAACCATAGGTTACGAAATAACTTCAGGAGTGAAGGTTCAACATCCACTGTTGGATCAAAATCAGAACATATTTCAGCCACAGCAGGAAGTAGAGGCCCAAGAAAATCAGCTCCGCTGCTGTAAATGAGAAAGAAAATGCATTGAAGTAACAGCATCAGACGCATATCTATTATTACACGTCTCAGTAACTTAACATTTTAAAGGAATGTACAGCAGGAATTCAAAAATATATGTTTTGCGTAATTATGAAATACAACAAAACACAACACTCACCTTCCACTTTTGGACTCAGCAGCCAAACCTACATCTGAGCATAAAGATAGAAGGCGATGACGAAAGTCCACTCGAAGTTTTCCATTTGTTAGGCCTCTAGCTATCGCTTGAAATCCTGCAGGAAGAGTCTTGAATGTAATTGAACTAGTGAGCATCTAAGGTAAAATTGATTTTACGAAGTCTAATTGAAGATGACGGTAAACAAATTATTGTTATGTCAAACCAGTTTCAAATCCACCAATATTAAAATAAATGAATAAAAGTATACATCAAAACAAGCAAATTATTAATGACTAGTGCAATAAGAATCCAGTTGCCACAAGGATATACCTCAACACGTTCTGTATTGGCCTCGGCTGGCAAGGTCTTGCTTTCTGCAGATCCAATGCTGGAAAGTTTACTTAAGTAGCTTCTTATCATAAGCACAACAGCTTCTCGGTAAGACTTTTCAAAACCTAAACTCGCGATGCGAGAAACAGCATCAAGAAGCTGCAGTGTCTCAACAAAGAAAGTTTGAGAATGCCTTTATGTAAACAGTTCAGGGAACATTAGAGTTATAAAAGAAGTAAAAGGTTCAATCATTTAGGTTAAAATTTTGTTGCCCAATGTAAAGTGTTGCATTAGCAGTGACAAGATGGACAGGTAAGCCAGATTGAGTAACGAGTAACAACAGGTTGACGTTGAAACATATTGTTTTTTATACAGGCCGAAAAGGATCAGACCGAGTTGATTTGACACACAGTCCCTCCTTTTGCCCTTTTATTTTATAGAAAAAATTAGTGCATCAATTCTGATTACAAAAACAATATTATTAGAACAATAATCCAAATCTTTCAATCAAAACAATTTAAAAGGATGTCTGCATTATAAATGGACTTTGGGGACTTTTAATATGTTTGAACTTCATATGACTCGTTACCCCTCGGGCTATATATTTTTAGTTGGCCTATTAGACCTGTTTGAGATATACAACGCAAATCAACCCATTCATAACTGAATGGATTGAAGTTGCCAGCTCAACATTAAGCAAAGATGCTTTAGTAGTGATTACAACAACAAAAAGAGTGATCCCAAAGATAAAGGATATAATCATATAAAACATGATTAGAGTGGAGCTCAGAATCCCATCCTATCCACCTAAAATATTAAAATTGAAATATTATGATAAGAATCGTACTCGGAGACGCAATATGCCAGGTGTAGAAGCATCACCCTCCTCCAAACTTTCAATGAATAGTGGCAATATATTGTCCACCACTTCAGCTTTCTTAACTTGTACATTTAGGTCTGCAAGCAACCGAATGACATTGAGCTGTACAACAGGAACTGTCTGATTCTCTTTAGCATCCTGAAGTTATGTACATCGATCATAAACATATAATTTTATGATGAATGAAAGAAAATTCCATTCCGATGTAAATTCTAATATAACAAACTGAACCCTAAATAGGCTGTCTTTCATTAAGTTAAAATTGTTGAATTCTCCAACAACATCATGGATGATTGACTAAAAGTAGGAAAAGGATTTGAGTTACATAAAGCCGAACTGGGAAAAATAGAACGCACTATGGGAAAATGAGATTTTTAGTTCAGAAGCTACTCGCCTACTCCTTAAGGCGTTAAGTTGCAAAGGTTGTTTACATTTAAGCTTTCTCCATAGGGTCATTTATACCATGTAGTAGGCACAACTTGGTGACAAGAACATGGAATAAGAATATAACTAACCTCTTCCTCATAGTCATTCCGATCACGTATAATTTTTGCCAATCCTGTAATAAATGTATTATTCACCAGAACTGAGTCCTTAGTCCATCCATATTCAACAATTTCACAGCATGCCTTCAAGACACTTTCGAACATATCTCCCTGGCTACTTCCCCAAGTATCAGCCTACAAAATGAATTCATACATTAACTATCTAAAAAACTAAACTAATATACAGAACCCAATGAGGCAATGAAGACCAAACAGATGATACATACTTGACGACATGTAGATATCACAAGCAATTTGAACCGTATAAACAGAACCGGTAGTAGATGACCTCCACGGGTAACAGCAATTTTCGAGATGCCATCAAGCAAGGAACTGAAAAGATCTTCACAAATTCGCAGCTTACGCCACACTGAATAAACGCAAGCTTCAGCAGCTTCTACTAACAAAGCCAAAGCTCCATACAACAATTTCTTTGACGATTTCCCATCTGAATCAAGGGACGCAATACCTACAACATATAACTTAACTGCCGCTTTGTAAACAGAAAGTTTGGTATTAATTATAGTTTTCAGTGATGCCCCCTGCTCCGTCCAATCACGCTTCCTTATCTGCCCAACCAATGGAAATTCACAAATTATCTCAATATGTTGCAGTCGTTTTTGTAATGTCAATGAACTACATATAAAATATAACACACTCCCTTAAATTACTTTAGGCAAACCTTACCTTTAGAAAAGATGAAATTGATTTGAGTTGATCCTTTGTAATAATGTGAACCCGTTCCAAAAGCTTGGGATCGATCTGCCCTTTCTCAAGAATATGTCCAATTAACTTAAAAGCAATCTCTTGTTTCTCAAGATTCTCTACCAACTCATCTTCAAAGTAAGCAACCCCTTTCCTCTCACTAACCACAGGAGTCCCAATCGCCAGCCAAGCACTACTGTTTCCACCATTCGTAACAGCACCCTTCGAATTCGCATCATCAACACCGCCACTAGAAGAATTAGAAGCAGCAGCATTACTGACGCTAATGGGCGAACTCTGCGACGAAGAATTCGAGCCCATCATTTCTTTCGGCGAACTACTACTTAAAACTCCAGAATCTATCCCATCAAGTAAAGATGAAACCAGCTTATTTCCATCTGACGGTACAACAGACGGAAAACTCACGGACACAGCACTTAAAAAAGCTCTAGAAAGAACCAAATCACCACACTTATCATTAATTGCAGCAAACACAATATCTCCAAGAAACCTTGCCACATCAGATTCAAAATCCGGATACAATTCACTTGCTCTGCAAACATATCCAAACAATTCGGTATAAAACATAGCAATCGAAGCATTACCAAACGCTTTCGGCCAAAATGATTGATCAAATGAAGCTGGAATTGCTTGTATGAAGTCAAGTACAATCGTTCGAGGACGTGAATCATTGTAATTATCGCATTTGGATATGAATCGAGCTGTTATAAGGATCGCATTGAGTTGAGACCGAGTAATTCTTGGAGATCCGGATTGAAGTGAGTTCAATTGAGGACATCGGTTGCATATCCAAGCAATTTTGTCGGGAAACTGGCTGGGGTTTTGTGCGATCAAATCGCAGAGTTCCGTCAATGCTTCCATTGTTAACTGATGGATCAAATAGAAGAAAATGAAAGTAAATATATTAAAGCTTCATAATGAATTCTAGGGTTTAGTTATCGGAATTGAGACACGAATTTGGGGGAAAACAATGTGACTCAAATCTTCCCTGAGTTCATTGTAAACCCTTGTAACTCTCTTCTTTTTCTGCTTTTTTCTGATTGTATTTTTTCACTGAATGCGAGTACCACACTCTAGCATGGTAAATTTTGGGGTATTCTAGCGATATCCATCACTATTTTTAGTAGACCAACACTAAGCGTATTTATTTGTACATTACAACTGTTTTTAGCATTATTCGGTGTATTTATTAAAATTAGCGATGAAAATATTGATACATTTTAATTAACTTATTTTTAAGGCGTTAAGCTATTGCCCGTTAAAGTGTTCGTATAAGTCTTTTTTATGGATTTATGAAATTGTTCATAAAAAAAATAGTGTAAAAACATAAACTTCAATTTTATAAGCTTAAGTCATAAGTGCTCCGAATAAACCAATCTAAACACCACTTTAGAAAAGGAATATCACCACTTTAGAAAAGGAATATTAGATTAGATTAGAGTGTAAAATAAATTAGCAATGTGTCAAAATTTAAAAGTTAGAGGGTACATGATATGAGTATTTATTGTAAAATAAGTTTTGACGGTATGTAAATAATGTACTAACAATAGCAACAATAATAATATTTAATTTCACTATTGATGGGGTATGAAAAGGTAGAATATAGACAATGATATTTCTACCGAAGAGAATTTACTAGCATAGATTTTAATTCCCAGTGAAATCTTTTGGACTTATTAAATTCAAATTTAGCTAACTAATATAGAGACAAAATTTGTTACCAAAAATAATAAATATGTTTATAGTATGCAGCTTAATATATGTTATAAAAGGTTATTGGTAGACGTGTAAATACAATATAAATTGGTAAAATAAATTAAATGTAATAAAAAAACAATAATGTATCAAACAATGAATATATTAGACATATTTATAAATATATATTTATACTCGTACTGTAACTGGATGTAACATTGTTATCGTATTTATCCTAATTTCTATAATAATTAATCATTCATCGTGGTGTATATACAAAATATGGAACATGAACATGTTCCGTACTAAAAATGTGATATTGTATGATCAGGTTATCATATTTTAATATATATCTATAAACATATGAGATATAGGTATACTGCAAGAAATATTTTGGACATACAATTGAGTTTTTAAGAGAAAATTGTTGGCACACTTGAAAAGCGCAGTACAACGGAGAGTTGTATTGCGTTCGGAAAGGATGCATCGCTCCCGAAAAGCAATTATAGTCCTAGTTAACCCGGTGAGACTCAAAATTTTCCAAAATCAAAAGAGCGATTGCATTGAAAAAAAATACTACCTAGTATTGTCATAATATCAGTCAATTTCATTCTTTTAACTAACTAAGGAAGAATTTGTAAATAATAAACTCCAGTGGGCGAATTTTACTTCCAATTCACATCTTTGTTGAAAGAATTTTTTTTTGTGAATTGGATTCAATAAGTTTTTGCCAATAACTACATCTACTGAATAAAAACATTAACTATAACTCATAGCCTTCCAAGCTAACGATGTAGGTTCTACTCACTACCCATATAACAAGCTACACCAAGTAAGAAGTGTAGAACCTTCTCATATTTCACAATGAAATCAAAATCTCAAAAGTGTATCTATAAACATATGAGATGTAGGTATACTACAAGAAATATTTTAGACATATGATTGAGTTTTTAAGAGAAAATTGTTTTTGAAATTATGATGTTGACTTATTATGATTTAAAAATCATTTAATGGATGTGTAGCTATCAGATTTTAATAGTTTATATTGTTAATTTATTTCTCTATATTTTTATTGCATTTTGACAATGATTTTTCTAGTATACTAGTCATTTAATTCTTTTTATGTGTTTAGCAATGAATTTTTATTGAATAATAAAGGAATAACATATAGGTCTTCAAGTATCTTTTGAAAATGATCTCTTTCATGAGAAAAAGAACTTTCTCTGAATTTTGAGTTTCGACCTTTTATTTGTCAATTGAGAAGTAATTATCAATTGAACTTGTATTTGAATTTTGAGTTTACACATGAATTTAGGAAATGATTTGGGTAATGACTATATGCATTAAAGGTGGAAGGAGTTGAATTTGCCACATGTTGAAAGCTTCGGGCACACCTGTAAATTGAAATATTGATCCCGTGAAAGTGAATTTTCATAGTATTTGAATATAATTAGTAGTAGAATAATAAAGTTAGGATTAAATAGTAACTTGATAAATATAAATTTAACGATTTGAAACATAATACAAAATATATAATAACGGATGAATGTAGTATATATAAATGGTATAAGTAAATATTAGAGAGTTTATAAATCTAACTATATATATGTATATTATAACAAACTACATGTATGCATATAGTATATATAGTACGCAAAAATATAGTAAGATCAATGTAGATTAGTAAAATATATATAATACATATCGTTACGATTTTATACCAAAGTTATTTGAAAATTTATAAATCACTTACTCACCATACTTTTCTATTATAATTCTAAACCTCCACGCGTTCATATCATTAGTCATGTCTTTAGACATCTACAACTCCTTCAAATATGAGATTAATCTTCTTACCTAAATTTACATCTACCCCTACTATTACCATACCCGTTCCCAAGTACTAAAACCCTTCGATCCAAACACACCTAACAAACTAAAAGCTTTTTTGGCGGGTATGACAAATGAAAGGTCGAAACTACCCTTCGTTCATCACACTTTATTTATGCCTCCGCACATTTTTACGCCATTTTCATTCCTTCAATTTCTCCGCATCAATTTTGCCGAGGTACTCACATTCACAAAATACAACAACTAAAATCAACCTTCCAAATGTAAGTAACCACTGTTCTTTTTTAATTCAACACTTTGTCATTCAATTGAACAATTAGGGCTTTGTTTGTTACTTAATTTGATGGTATGATATGGTTCTATACTTCTATCGTTGTTTAAGAATATATACACACGCACACACAATGACGATATAGATATATGATTTTAATTATATCTATACTGGCGCTCAGTTTGCTCTTGAGGTTTGGTAGTTAAAACTTTCATGATTTGAAAGGTTGTTTTAGCTTATATTGGATTTGTGAAGCTTGGTTAAAACAAGTAAAATTAGGTTTTTGTATGATATATATTGTTATATGTACCAGTGATGAAAAATGATTTTTTATTCTTATAAGATCGTTTTCATCGTCTACGAACTGATTAGAATTTCATGGTTTAGCTTTAAATTTAATTTGTGAAACATGGGGAAAACAAGTAAGAATTAGGTCTTTGTATGAGATATTTACGGTATATGTACAGTAAATGACAGAGGTTGTCTTAGTAAATTTGGTTAAGATGAAAATTGTTTTTATACCTTTCTTCAACTGGTATGTATTTCATCTCCCTTTTATTTAATTTTGTTTGTTCTGTAACATTTCTTTTTATTTTTTTATTTTTTTATTTATAGAAATAGCGTTAAGTAACAAAATATGATGGTTCTTGTCATTTGTACCAATCCAAGAACCCTTTTAGTAACAAAATTAAGATAAACAGTGATAGAATTGCGAGTCATGTTATAGATTTAAATCTCTTACAGCATTAGAACAAGAGTATTTTTTTAAGAACCTGGGATCCTTTTATGTCCGTTTTACAAAGTTCTATGCTCTCAATACCTTAAGGTATTTCGTTAGTACTATTAGATACAAGGAAATTCTAAAACATTTTGGAGAAGCCTAAATGGTGTTATAGATTTCTACTTTCTAGTGCCATTCTTTGTGGATGATTTGTTCACAGTCTGATAGTCATTGCGTGTATTCATTTATGTTTGTAGATTATGGATTTGGTAGAGGATTCTGAAGAGACTTTTTGCAAGATTACACCGGTAATAATTTTCTATATTCTTGTAATTGGTTTTGTTTTTTATAATATAGCTTCCATGGTAGTTGGATATCTTTATCAAGGGCGCATCCGCTCAACTCATTTGTCATTATCATTTTACGGGTCCCAAAGTAGTGACGAGAATGGATGTGGATGGACTCAGAAAATGAAGATCACAAATGCTGAAATTCAAGTGTTATAATTCAGTATCTGATTTAGTTTTTTTATGTGGATTTGATTATATGCAGAACGACAACATCATGTTTATTTTGGCATGGCATGTTCTCCACTTGATTCTTAGAGTCTTATACTTTGCCCGAGAGGTCCTACGTGCATTCGAAAGCTACCTTATAATGAATGGATTGCTGACAGCATACGAACATCTAAACTTAGACCGAGTCAAATATCTTGGAGTTGTCATCGACAGTGATGAAGCTCGTCAGACTTCAGAAGTTATTGAACTTCTGGAATGGCTTTCAGCCATTGGTATCAAAAAGGTCTGTCTATATGACAGGGAAGGTAAGGAGGCATATTTTTATTTTATTTGAATATTTACTTACATTCTCGTTGGACACAAAGGGACGTAAACAAACAAATAGCAACCCACTTCCCCATTCAACAATTAACATGGATAAAAAAGAAAAAAACAGAAATTAACTTCTAAAGGGGTCTATTACAGATTGATAGTATTACCCCCCTGAATTGAGTTAGGCACTTAGGTTTACTGTGTCTTTGTTCTTGGTAGTTAAAATATTCAAATACCGATTTTCAAAATTGTTCAAGGGGATAACGGGTTGCGAGAGCAAAGATAATTGGTTTTCTTTCTCTGTTGTTTGAATAAAATAATGTGTGAGTTTGTAATGATATTATTCTTCTACCTCTTGATTCATATCTGCAGCTCTTATATTTCGTATATATATTTTCTTAACTAATAGTTTCACTTAAATGTAGGAGTGCTGAAAAAATCCAAGGGAGTATTTCTGGAGAAATTTAGTTCAGCAAAACTATCCAATGTACGGTCTATAATACCTTGTTATTATGTAAATATGTGATCCCTGCTGAGTGTATTTTATTTGCCCTGGTACTGCAGGAGGAATCAAAAGACAATTCCGATTTCAGTAAAAAGCAAATGGCTTTTGAATTCGTTTCAATTTCTGATGGAAAAGCAGCAGTTGCAAAAGCAGCTAATGTACTTTTTAAAAAGTATTACTTGGATGGAGATACGAAAAAACCTTTCTTCACTGAAGCTTACTTAGCTGACGCATTAAAGACCCTTGGTTTGTCCTTGCTTGTGTGCATCCCTTTTTATAATCTATATATCTCGAGAAAATAGCAAAGAGAACGTCGGAACTTTTCTCTAGCAACTCATTGTCCGCACTCCAATAACTAAACTTAACGGAACAAAAGCACATAAGTGAGTTTTGAAAAATGGGTCTACTACTCCTCTTAAGTTGAATTTATTTTATTTTATTTTAACTTTGAAGAAGATAATCCCTTTTTATATTAAGCTATTACCAAGATAGAGAAAATGGGCCAAATTGTCTGCTAAAGTTTTTTGTTGTTTATTTCAATTGTTTAAGGGCAAAACTAGTTGCTAAGAGAAACTTCGTTGGTTTTCTTTGCTTTTTTCTCTTTCTATCTCCTTGCTAGTTGCAGAATCCAGTTTGGGCACTTTAAGCTTGAATATAGTATACATACGCTGACCTTTTGTCCGCTAATTTGGTTTACTGTTAGGTGCTGTTGAGCCTGATCCAGATCTTTTATTAATTTATGGGCCAGCAAGATGCCACCTTGGTTTTCCAGCATGGAGAATTCGATATACAGAGATGGTGTAAGCTACTCTATCATAGTTTCTTCAGCTTCAAATGATAATAAAGTTTCATAGTCTGTTGGGTGTCACATTATATAATACCATCATCATAGACACGGGAATTTCAACCCATTTTACTTTTGAATTGGTTGATTTGGGTTGTGTTCTATCTCAAATCTTCTAAATCATTTATATTTGAAGTTTTAGATAATTTTCTAATAATATTGTTTTGGGATCATATTTACACGTTAATTATTTACGAAGTTAACAATAAAAATTGAAGTGCTTGGTCAACACAACACAAGCCAACCCATTTTGATCTGTACAAAAGAAGGCCCACTTCAACCTGAGGTGCCTGACCAACTCATCTTGTCACCTCTGCATTCATAGTAAGAAATCACTTATATAGCAAAGTGAGACCCACATCTCGGCGTTTATAGGGTTAGGGAGGGAATTGTTTGTATGTAGTCTTTTAATTGCATTCTTCAGAGCCTGTCACATTTTTGTCACAAAGTAGTAACTTCAACTATTTTGTTCGATTATTTGAGTTTTGACCTACTTATTTCTTGCAGACATATGGGGTCACTGATGCACAAGAAGTATGGTTTAATTCTAAAAGCCATTCACAAATTCACCAAAGTGAAACAAAACTATGGTATGCGATTTGCATTTCTTATGACCTATCTTAAAAGATTTTATGTAGCCACAATTAACAACTTAATTATGTGATTAATATCAAATAGAACTACAGAGTAGACTTGTAATGTAGGTTGGTACTAAACAGTAGCAGAACCAGCTGGATCTAACAAAGGGGGATGAAATTTTCAATTTGATTATCATTTTATTTATATACATATATTTTGGTCACAGGTAGCTAATAAGTACTGTAAAGTTTATGCCCCAATAGCTGTCGCTGTTTTCTTTGCTCTCTTTCAACTCTGGATCTATGGATTCGAGTTCTAAATTTCTTGTTTTTTGAACTAATTTATCTACTTCCATATATGCAGGCTCATAAATGGTTGCCACTCTTGCATGACATGGCGAGTTCAAAAAGAGTAGCATTGAACCCCAAAACATATTCTCAAATAAACTCTTCTCCATGTTCCTATCTTGAACATTGAGAGATTATTGTCTATGCAGTCTTTAAGTAAACTAAAAACTAATACGATGATACGTAATTACCTTGGATTGACCATCTTCCTTCCTTTTTTAGATCTAGTAACTTGGCATCAGCCATATGGATCTTCCACTATACTATATTGGCAATCACTAGACATTTTATGAAACTTTTATTTAAAAAAAGTTGCTCACATTATAGATTTAATTTTAGTATGAAGGGTTATTGTTTATATTCATCTAAATGTCACTGACGTTTTGGTTATTGTTTAATCACTAGACAGCAGCTAGTTTCTTTCCTTATCGTCTATCATAATCACTCTCTTTATCTCAAATTTCTTCATACACATCTTCAGTCCGTTCGTATATATGATCCTATTGATTCAGTTTAAGTCTACATTCACTCGATTTTATCTTCGATTTTAAGTGTAGTGATCAATCTGAGCACAGTGGCTCATAATAACAACGTTTTGGTGGTGTGAATTCATGGTTGATCGGATCAATTTTGATGGATAAAATATTGTTGATTAGTTTTTATAGGTGGAGAAAATGGTTGTTCTCTTGTGTCTTTCCGTGAGGTTTCTGTTGAAGTATTCACATATTTGTTTTTGTGATGTATCTATTGTTAGTAAATTTGTTGTCAAAAAAACATACAAGATATGGAGTTTCTATATAAATGAAGAAGAAGAACATGTAAAGAGAATAGGGTTGACTCCTGTGGGTGAATGGATGAATTATAGTGTCAATGTGTGTAAGAGAATCACGTCGGGGTGTCGCGTGTCTAACAAAGATGGCAAGATGTCAAAAAAGTATAAACTAGATAGTCTGAACTGAACACTAAAAGTTGGACTCGAGTCCAATTCTTGCTACTGGTGCCCCATCACACTAGTTATTATAGTTTATATACTATTTTAAATAAAATTTTGGGTGTTTTAAACACATACGATCATACCAGACATCTTAAATCATGGAAAGATTTTCCTCCATATCGGCTGAACAACCGGACATCTTAAAAGTATGTGATCACTATCTTCTAGAGCTTAATTGTAGAAACAACATTTCATTAATGCAACTTGAATACGTCTTCGATTGAGATTTGTAAACCCCAAACCTTAAGTTTAACCAAGGGTTTACTTTTTATCGTAATTTGAATTGAATGCGTTTAGTTACTCGTTGACAGTAGCATATGGTACTATTCGTCAAAAGTAATTCATTATTTTATTACTCCCATTTTGACTTCACTTTCTATTTTCTAAAATTATTATTATATTATCGCAGCTCATCCGTAGTAAAAAAAAGAAAAACTGAAACAAACATTCTTCTTCCTCACAATGTTCCCCATAAAACATTACTTCTCTATGTGTTTTGTTCCCCTGTTGATAATTTTCATGTTTTCTTGTGTACATATTATACATACAGAACCTGTAGCTTGTAATCCCACTGATAGAGAATCAATGTTGCCATTAGCTACCAAATTTCTGTCATTTAATTGGTCTATTGCTAACTTTGATTGTTGCTCGTGGAATGGAATTTCATGTTTTGATCAAACAAGTATTTTTGACCCGCGCGTTGCGGTGGAACGATAATATATGTATCATGTGATGATTATATTGACATACAACTTAAAAGTAATGCATTAAGACACGATGTTTCGTATATAGTTAAATTTAAACATTCGTTTATAGTAATGGAATAAATACACTTTTTAGTTGTATTGAATTTCTTTGAAATTTCCTCTATCCGAATAAGATATTATGGGTTTATATCCTTTTCATTTTAGTACTTGTTCAGATGTATTGGTTTCCGTTAAGCCCATGCTTTTGACTTATATCAATCTAGATAACTATATGATCACAGAAAAAAATTGACAACATATTTACCACTTACGTGTGTGTAAACTTATAGAAAGATGTATACATCTAAGTTTTTAACCACATAATTGATTTTAGAGATATATGTTTATGACATTATTATAGATTTGGTATTGTTAAAAAAGTAGCTAAATAGAAAAATAATTTGTATAGTAATAATAAAATGTATAACATTATTTATGTTGTTATGATGATATTGATAAAAAATATTGTTATAACAACAATAACAATACCGATAATAATAACACAATAATATTGTCATTTTGGAAATCTCTAATTTATAATGTTAAATGGTTCAATGTGCAAGTCTATATCTCTATATCAAAGGGTTGTTTCATAATTTGAGGAAATAAAAGTTGACATTTTTGTTTGTTGTGTTTTAAAATATAAAAAGTTGAAACCAAACCTCGAAATAAAGACCGCATGCATGTACAATATTGAGTTAAACACTTCACTAACTGCAATTCATTGGCTTCATTTTGCATTCAGTGAGTTTATAATTTTTTTTATTATAACACTATTCATGTCACTATGTTGGAATAGTCATTTACCACTTGGTAAATGTAGAGGGTTCCAATCTGACTCATCCCCCCTTAGTTGATACTTCAAGGAGGTTTTACCCGTAATGAAAGAAAAAAAGTAAACTGGTTCACATAAGAATGGACGTCTTAGTTCACGCAAGAGTGCACGCAAAATAACAAAAAAAAAAGACTTGTTCATGTTCCAACCAACTTCAACGTCTCTATCTTCGTCGTGCAGTTTATTGTCTTAAAAGATAATCGTATCTCTAAACTTGAGATGTTACCTAAAACGCTAAAAATGAAGTCATCAGAGTAATGTAGTTTCGGATTGAAACTAACCATTATTCAATAAAAATTAGTCAATTTTAAATTATTATATGTTAGTCCTAGCTTAAATTTGACATGGTGACTTATTGAAAAAGCTAAAGTCTTTTAATTTTTTTGGTAAGCATAGCAATCAGGTAGCCAACTTCCATTGTAAAACAATAAAAGGAAGTTATTCCATAAATATATGTTTGAATTAAATTAGATCGGATTGGTCGTTTTTTAAATTAATGTGTGTTGATCCTAATTTAAATTGAAATAATAATTATTGAAGAAGCTTGAGTATTTATAGATGTGATAGTAAGCATAACAATTCTCTAACCAATTTCTATTGAATTATTTTATTATATATATATATATTACCAAGGGGTAATATAACTATTCATTGAACAGTTATTTACCTCCCGGTAAATATAGGGCTTTACAATGAATCGGGTTATTTTGGAATTATCCATACCCAATAAAAGCCTTAATGGTTCCAAGAGGTAGGTAGAATATTATAAGACGAACTCTCTGATAGCACGATTTATTGACATGAAAATCAGTACTAAAGTAACACAAGAGTAGGAATTGACATTGACAATAGTTTTGAAGCAAAATGTCCGATTTTGAATTCATTAACAACGGGTAGAACTCACTTTTGATTTTATATGCATTTACTTATATACATTTTAGTTGATAGTTGATTTTTGATTTGTTTGCTTTGTTTCTTTATTTAGCTAATTTGCCCAATTGCCCATTACACCTAAAGCCAATAATAATTCATCAACAAAGGAATGTGGTGACTTCGTTAGTTGGTTAACCAACTTTGATGTCCTATGCGACTCTTGAAGTACACACACTGGTTCGTTTCTGTATTCATGCTTACGTGGTTTAATCATTAAAATAATAATTGGCTATATGAAGAATGGTTCTGACCTCTTGCTTACCACCAGAAATGTAACTGTATTTCTTATTATGACTATGTCGATATACACTTGTGTGAACGTGATGAAGTCTTATTCTTTGATCTTGTCTCCAAATTTTCCCGCCTCCTTAGCATAACTTCAATGCCCAATTCAAGTACTTACCAGCTCACCATATTTCGAGCGACAAAAAAGGACGATTGTGCAACATCTATTATAACAGATTCACTAGTGTATATGCGACTAAACACCATTGAAAATATATAAGCATTCAACCATCATAATCGGAGAACTAATGTCTGCTGTAAATTCATTTTAAACAGCTAAGCAATATGCAGTCATTTCATGTTGTACACTATTTCAGATCGACAATTTAAAATGAAACCAGTTCAATTTTATCAGTGAACAAACTGCCTATAATATAATGGAATATGATGTACATACGGAAGATTTTTTATCAATAAACGAAAATTTTAAGTGATTGGACAGCTATATCCCTATACTAGCGTCAAATCCCACGCACAGCAGCGGGTGAAGATTTTACATGTTGATATTAAGAGATAAATGTTTAATGGTACCTGAATGCAATAATAATTGATACTTCTTTAATGAAAGTGATTTTCTAATAATAGTTTAAATTATTGTAATTGTAAATTCAATATTGTGATAAAAAAGAAGAAATAAAATATTTAAATGTATTATATGAAATATAATATTAATTGAATGGTTCGTATAATTAATACGTGAAGGGATAAGTGAAGTGATAAAATAGTAATTTCCAATATCTTTTATTTAAGGATTAAAAAAGAGAATGTTAAATACTTAATAAAAATTATAGATATATAGCGAATAGATATATAGCGAATAAGAGGAGATAACGGTGAAAAATCTCGGGTAACGAAAAAAGAAAAGGAAAAAAAGAAATATCTCGCATAAAGGAGAAGATGTCCCATAACGGAAAAAAATCTAGCATGATGGGAAAATATCTCGGGTAACGGAGAAAGATAACGGAAAAATTCGCACGGTATAAAGAAATTGTAAACATACGTGAGCTTATCCAGTTCTCATATATTGTTCTTTCATCATCCGTGTTCTCGATCATTCACCATCCGTTATCTGCCACGTGTCGATCATCACCAGCATCCCATCCATCTAACGGCGAACAACTTATTAGCCCTTTTACATTCTTTATTAAAATATAATTTATAATTATAAAATAACAATCCGCATATAAATAAACGGAATTAAACCGCTATATCAACCGATAAGCCCTTTTAAAAACCGAATTCCGTTTCACTGTTTCATTCCCCAAATCACAATGATCGGCGGTAACAACAACAACAACAACACTGGATCAAAGAAGCGACATCGTGTTAACAGCAACAGCCGTTTATCATCAACCGCTGCGTTAATTGATTCATCACGTGTTGACGGAACCCTAACGGAAGCATCTCATAAACCGTTACCGTCATCTTCATCATCCATCCGCCGATCAAATTCACGTCATTCTATGCATCTTCTTCCAATCGCACCGTCAGTTTCAAACGGATTTAACGATCCTAAAACCGCTGACGTCATTCTCCGGTTATACCTCGATCAATCATCGCCGTTTGGTTCCGACGATTCGGAAACGCAATTGGCGGTTGATTCGTCGTCGGAGTTTCAGATCTATTTACATTCTTCGGTTCTCCAGCGATCGAAGTATTTTGCCGCTCTTTTATCTGATCGGTGGAAGAAGGATTCAGTTGAAATTGATTATTATCGGTTTAATTTAGCTGTTCCGTCATCTGTAGGTTCGATTAATAATCATGTTACGGTTTTACAACTGCTTTATAGTAATGAGATTTCGAGCGCTATTGATACCGCAACGACTGCGCTCGAATTACTGCCTGTAGCTTTAGAATTACTGTTTGAGGACTGTGTAACGGCATGTGTTCGGTACCTCGAAGCGGTGCCGTGGACTGAGGATGAAGAGCGAAATGTTTTGAGTTTGATTCCTCTTTTACGTGATGAGGAATCGTCAGAACTGTTAGCTAGGGTTTCGCCTCCGAAATCGGATTTATCAGAGGAAATGCTTCACGGATTGATATTAACAGCGATTCAGAACCATCCTAACATGGCGTTTGCGAAGGCGTTTGTTGCAAAACTGTTGAGAGATTTTTCGTCTAGGGAGTCAGCGAAGAGAGTGTTGGATAAGTCGTTTGAAACTAGTTTGAAGGTGGTGAAGGAATCATTGGAGGAGTATTCCAGTCCAGATTTTCGAGGAGATCATAATGAGACAGAAGCGATTCAGAGGTTAAATTTGCATACTGCAATGACAAATGGAAGGCATTTGTTGTGGTTAATTGAGCGGATGATTGAGTTGAGAGTGGCGGATACAGCTGTGAAGGAGTGGAGTGAGCAGTCTGCATTTACTGCGGATTTGCAGAGGGCATTTAGGGATGATGCGTGGAGGAATATCGTTCCTGGTCTTCCTGCTGTTGTTCTGAGGTGTACCTGCAAGCTTGCCAATGCAGTTGCTGCTGGTGTTATTTTGGCTTCTCGACAGGTTTTCTTATTTCCGTTTCTCTTTTATTTTAATGCATGCTCTTTGTATATTTTTCTTATATTCTTTTTAGTTAATAGTTAATTTATAGTTAAATTGTCGGTTTATAAACATATAGGATTTATTTTTTGCTAGGTTATAAATTGGAGAACCGAGTATGTTGTGGTTTTATGATTGACCTGATCTCGCGTCATGTAGGAATAAACGATTTTTCTCAGTGTCAGTATGGTTACTATTCTTGTAGGAGAAATGCTAATGCTTGAACTTCTGCCCCGATCATATAGATTGAAATGAGTAAATAGATAGATGTAGTTCTAATTGGGTGTTTCTTGTTCTTGCTCCTGTAGCAAGCTGTGCATTGGTTCTTGATATTTCTTATTTATCTTCTTTAGAACATAGCAGAGATCCATATTTTGGAATTTACTTGTGCCATGGTCCAGATATACTTCTCCCAGTTCAGAGAAGAATGATATTGAGATTAGTTCATACCAAACCTATCAAATACCAAACCGGTATAGATTTGCTACTTTCGTACACGATATTAGAGATTTTCCAGTTGTAGTAATTCTTTCAAGGTATGTTAGTAATGATACAACTAGAGGGGATACTATGAAGATATCTATAATTTATGACAGTATTATCTTGCGAACTAATCCATATGATTTGCCAAACTGAAAACATGATTAGTAGTTTAGGCTTATACTTTATACATGTTCACGAAGATTGTTCTATCCTTGTTCAAACTTCCCATATGAACAGTATTTTTGAGGACGTGAACTAGCATCTGTGTGTTTTCAGTTAACATCTATTCATCGGAAATTATACTTTTTCAATTTTATTTATTTATTTTTTATTTGCTAATGCTAGAAACCTGTACCGTCACATTGATTAGATGACATAATGCTAGGACCAAATTGGATAATTTTGATAAGGCTATTATATCTTCCATGACTTTCAATTTAACAGTTAGTGATTATTTTCAAATCAAGCATAAAAACGATAAATTGCTGAAACTTCTCCATGCAGAGCTAGTTAGTTATGGTGATATAAAACTTCCCCTTTTACAATAAAACCTAGGCTTCAAGTCTTGATCGTAGACACTTACTTTGGTTTGGACCCATGCGATTGATCAACTGTTAGTGTTCCGGGTTCCCTAATGACAGTGGTTCACATTTACAGTTACAGCAAGTTTATAAAAAGCATAGTGAAATATATTCCATATTACAATTCCCAGATTGATGTGGCATGAGTATTACGTGGCTCTTTGAACATGCTAAATGCTTAATGTAAGGTGTCACGCACTCACATATAGACATATAGTGTAGCTTGGCTTGAAACATACTCTGAAAAGGTCGAGTTAATAATCCCAGTGGCTATGTCGCTATGATGAGTTGCAGGTTAGGATGAAGCTAGTGAAAGATTGGCTGCCAGTGTTGATTGTATGCAAAGACAACGTAACACAAATGCTTACAAATCATAAATCATTGTATCTAGAACTGGAAGAAACATTCTTGAAAATCATATCAACACTTCCCATGTCTGAAGCCCAAGAATTGTTGCAGCAATGTCTCAGTTTCTCAACTAGAAACGTGGAGGACTGCCCCCATTTGGTTTCAGCATTCACCACCTGGTTTCGCCGTGCCAACCGCCCATTACCCGGTGATCAGCACCAGCTTTCTTGAGCGTTACCAGTCCTAAATCATTGATGAAGACATAGCTTGGGTTTGTTGAGTAAAAAGTATAAACTCATATATTGGAGCTTTGTGTCTTGTACATACAAGTGGTTTGTTGCGTTTGTAATTTGACGTGAAAAACCTGTTCGTGTCTTTGTAAATCTTGGAGTAATTCGCATGGATGGTTATCAAATATTACTAACAAGGGATGTTCATGGTGTTGGAAGTTCATTGCAATTCTACATCCATACAAGTACCATGGTTGGAAAGTTTAAATTGGAAGTTAGATCAGAATTATTATTCGAACATGGTACACGGGGTAAAATGGGCGGGTTGGGTTGTGTTGTGTTGGCCTGTTGGGTACAACTCAAGCCAGATTCAAGTCATAATGTGTAATCTTCTGGATGTCGGGCTAACCCGTGAACTTATTTATTCCTTCGCTAAAAGCAATCTTAAAAATTTACTTCAAAATTTATCAAATGATAAATTCTTAATGCTGTTAAAAAAGATATCAAGGATTTTTTGTTAATTAAGCATATATTTTTTGGCGTTCTTCAACGTATTCAATCCTTCTCTTGTTGGCTATTTTTTAGCTTTACCGTTGATTCGTTTGATATAAAACAAGGCCCGAATTTTCAATGCCTAAGTTTACATGTAACCTAAAGAGAGTAACCTGCATAACCTTTTGCAGTCAAGACCAAACTTTGGACTTTTAACCTTAACATACTTTCATATCAAACAATTTAAGAAAGGATACCTTTCTCTCTTCCCCGCTTCTTTCCACAAAATTCAGATATAAAAAGTCTTGAATGGTCAAAATGATAAGCTAATGTCTGGCATTTCTTTTATATCAAAACAATCACAGTATCACACTACCTTATTTGTAACAAAAATTCACCTCAATGTCACTTATATCGTTCAGTTGTCATTATAAAGCATTCGTCATAAATACGAGTAATAACCTTTGAAGATCTCGTATCTACGAATATATAAAAGAATCATAGAAGTACGTGTGACATAAATGGGAACTGATGCATTTGAATTTGCCATTTTATTCTATTGTCATTACACTAAAAGTAGCAAATTAACTTGTTTTGTTCAACTTGTCAACCACTTATGGGTGATTATCTATCTAGAGAAATTTAATAAACATGTCGGTACAACATACAGATAAGAGACTATCTCGAAATGGACACATGTTATTGCTTATTTAAGTACTTATCTCTTTATTGTTTATTTTTATGCAGTAGATAGCAGATATAGACTTCATTGTATACTTATTTAAACGGAAATAAGCCCTTAGAATAAGTATATTAGTAACTATGTATGCCAACAACATATAACTCAGGTGTTGATTTAGGTGTAGCGATATGCTGCTACCCAGTTAAAGCTTATAAGTACCTATGTTTCGACACTTATACTATGCGTATATACATAAAATCACCCCTTCTTTGTGACTTGGAGTGGCGGTACCAGAACTTGTGTGCTGCTAGTTGCATCCATTATTTTTAGATGCTTACTCTTTATAAAATAAGGGGGTGTTTGTATGGGCTTATTTACCAAGCTTGTTGCTTATTGCTTATAGGTAAATAAGCTAGAAATTAGAAGATTATTTTGAGCCTCATCTAAAATAAGCAAATAAGCTCCACAAAGGTGAGCTTATTATGTTAAAATAAGCAATCAAAATAAACTCATTCAAACACTAAACGGCGTCTAAATTTGCTTATCTACCGTAAAAATAAGCAAATAAACACTTAATAAGTAATCCTAAAAAACACAGATATAATCACTTGGGACTAAAATTATGCAAAGTCCAAACAGCGTCTAAAATTTTAACTAATTGTGATGGGGTTTTGCTGGGATTAAAATCAACCCCATTCTCTTGCAAACGGATTTAGACACAGAGTTTTTGTCTATTTGTGATATTTTGTCTTGTACTTGACTCGTATTGAAAATTCTAGATCTGCCACTGATCATGTCCGTTAAAATTGGCACCTTTTTAAATTAGCCATCTCACCGTGCTTTCTTTTCATAGCACTATATATTTTAAATATCTCCCATCCCTACTAGTACCACTCACTTGTCTTGTTTCTCTTGCTGCTAGAAGACTTGTTTCAGCCTTCTTCTTTGATTCCCAGTGTGCTATAGATATATCATTGGCCTTTATTGAACAATATCATAGAATTTGATACCCTTTTACCCTTCAGGTTTCAATACAGCTTCTGCATCATAATTTTCGCCTTTTGATCCGATATTTAGCTTATACTGTCTATATTCTCTAAACAAGATCTATCTTTTCACATGGGTTTTCTCAGCTCATATCAGGTAATGGTGAATTCAGTAACTCAAGCATGGGGCTTCAACTTATAGACAAGACCGTGGACACTCGTTTGGAAAACGGGCACGTGAATGGTAACTGTTTTAGAAACAGCTACTACGGGCCAAGACACAGTTTTTACCATCCGGTCCCAAACTTATCTCTAGCTTGGCTAGATTTAAGAGTTTTCTACATTAGAATTAGCAAATGTGATATAAACAGTGAATCCACCCCTGAATATCTCATACAGATACTTTACTAGAAGTTGATGGTGTTAGAACTAGCATATACTCCAATGGCGTATCATCTCTTTTAAGACGAGACCGTTTAGACAAAAAATCCGAGGAAGTTACATTTGTTAGTACCGATAGTCTTAGGACAACAGGAGGTGTCAAGTTTGAGGTTTTCGATAAGGATGTTCTTCTCGTTTCTGGCTTTCTTGACATGTGTCATAGTAACGGTCTTCATAGTGAATCGAATGATTATGTTTCTGTATGGAGAATGGAATGTGAAACGGATATGGTTGCTGGAAACGGGTTCTTGAAAGGAATACATAACACGGATCTTGAAGTGTATCCACCGTCGATTGAGGTTTGTTTGACGGGGAGTTTTATGGGTAACCCGATAATTTTGACGAAAACTTTGCAACTTGGTTGTCGAAAGGAGCAACCAAGGAAGGGAGTACTTGAAGCTAGACCGGAAAATGAAACAATGGTGAATAGAGAAGAGGGTTCATCTAGCCTTGCTGTGAAGGTATGTGTTTTAGTATTTTAAGGTCATTAGCAATCAATATTTTCATTTCATTTAATCTGCTGACAGCACACAACTTATGTGCATCAGAGGTCATTTTTCTTTTAAACACTTCTGACCTTTCTCACATATAAACGATTTTTTACTCATTCTAGCCTAACAACAAACATTATATTTTATTGTTTTTAATTGTGTTAAAAGAGCATCAATGATACATAAAGGAAATAGAAATTGTGTTTTCTTGGGTTCGTAATTTCGAGTTTCAACAAAAGGAATTTTCATAATGTTTTAACTAGTTTATTTTCTCCGCGATTACGTGCAATGGACTATGGAGGTCAAACTTCTTTTACATTTTTAATTGTCAACTTTATCATAAATATACACAATCAGACATGTAAGTTTGTAACAACATGTAAGCTTGGATGTTGTTAACAGTGCATATCTTCTTCTTCTTTTTTTTTTTCTTTTCTTTCTAAATCGTGATTAAATGACATCTCTAATACATTAAACGGCCAAAATCAGATTTACACACGTTCATGAAGTCTATAAACTGCTTTTGGGTTTTCAGAAACTTCAAGCATCAATTTCTTGCTTATTTTATTAGACGGTGTACTAATTAAATGACAACTCAGTTTTTATTTATTTTGTGTTACTGCCATCTTTTGTGTCTAACTTGTCTTAATTGTTATTCGGTATTAAAAACAAGTGTTTCACATTTAACAATGTTTAGGAAGCACGGCACAAATGTATAAAAACCTTATCCTGATGAGGGGGGTCAGGATAGCATAGCGTGGCTGCTGGCACTAGTTTCTAAGTTACTGACCACTTCAATAATGCACCTCTTATTCTATGTGTAATAGAGGTGGGATTAACGGTGGGTGGGTCGGATGGCTGGTCGATCGGTGGATCAAAATGGGTTTGAATTAAGAGCGGTAAAATTTTAAATAAGGGGTAAAATGGGTAATTATCAAGTCTGGTCAAAACAAGTTGGTTCGGATGGTGAAAACAACCTTTCTGTATTTTATAAATATTGTATTAAATACATACAATCCAAATTTTATAATAGACAAGAAAATAGTCCGTGCAGTTAAATGCAGAAGTAAATGTGCATGTAATAAAAGTTAGCGTTGAAAATGTTACAATTTTTAGTAAAATTTTCACATTGCTGCACAAAATCAATGTGCAGTTATTGAATCCCCTAAAGATAAAAACCTACTTTTTATAAAAAAAGGTCTCAGGGAGTCCTAACTTTTTGTCGTTTGCGCTCCTTTTTGTCATTCATTGTTACATGTTTGTTTATACGCTTCTGCTTGATGATTTTATAGGCTGTGGATTACCCAAGCTACAATCCAGAGCATGAGTACCATAGTCTTTACTCAGGGATGGAATATGTTGAAGGTGAAGATGGTGAACTATCATGGTTTAACGCGGGTGTGAGAGTGGGTGTCGGGATTGGTATGAGTGTTTGTCTTGGCATCGGTATCGGTGTTGGGTTACTAGTCCGAACTTACCATGGTACAACTAGGAACTTCATAAGTCGACTTCTTTAATAAGGTCTTTTCCAACTTTACCCCCACACAACAACAGTAAGGACTAAGGACAACGTTAGAAGGTTTTACATGAAACCGGTGAATGGACTTTTGTAGGTATAGGTTAGTAACTGACTGGGTTGATGTCGTCTTCATGTAAATAATATGATCCGCTGTGGTTCCTAGTTGTTTCGGTTTATGTCTTCGGTCACTTTTTGTTTTAGATTTTTGTCACCAAAAGGTTGATAGGAATAAGGTCTTGTAATGGAAGTCTGTTTAGTGTTGATCCACTGTGGGTTATCAAAATAATACAAAGATATACGTGGTTGACTCGATATTTTTCGTACTTGATCGAATAGGAAAAGTAAACATGTAAGCCCTAAAACTCGAGAGCGCCATATGACACTAGGTCTCAATACTGTAGGTGACAAAATGGATGGGTTTCGGTTGAAACACCTAAACTATATTTTAATCGTGATCGAGCCCACCATGATAAACCCAGTTTTAAGAAAGCAATACTTTAAAACGGTTATAGCATTTATACAGCATTGCACGTCGGAATATATAGTTAAAACCAACTTGGAGAGATAATATGGACCATGCATATGGCAAGATAATCAAAATGGTGAAGCAAGTTTATAATGACTTTCACAAAAGTGAAAATGAACTTAAAAACCAATTTCTCCTACACATTGAATTTTGTATAAGAATGTATTTTTAGGTACTGTTAGAAGTATCTCATGGTTACAATGTTTATCATCAACTCCTGTAACAGAAGTGTGTCATCAACTTTGTAATTGTGGTTTGGGTACCCCTAATCCTTGAACCGAAGTAACTTATAACTCACTAGTATTTCACCTTTAAGAACCATACATGTATATGGTCTTGCAAATATCTCAACTGATGTAGCAAACCCGACACCTAGACTCGAAGATAACTAGCAAAGGGATGAGCCAAGCGAGATTAATTAGTACAGGTTGAAAGCAATCTATTGACAAACATAACCTTAATCATTCCCTATATGAAAAACTACATTAAATGAAAGAGCAATGCTAAATATACCTAAATTATATATCTAAATTTATGCATAATCCGTATATTGCACGAAGATGTGTATACATGAACATGACCTATTAACAAGTGCCCAAATGCAATTTCTTTCAGTATTCTTTCGAAAACGGAGACCCAACAGATCTTCACAGGAAATCCAATGAGGGATGCCTTAAACAAATTATAGACTACTCCATAAATATGTGAAGTACAAAGTAATTAGAACCCATGGAATAATAACAAAGAAACAGAGCAATACTACGTATAAAAAAAGGGTGTATTCGAACTACTTATTAAACACTAACCTTTCAAATTTAGAATGAATAGGCAGGGAGGTTATGAGTTCAATTTCCATCCTGATGTTTCTTTAATTACATATTATGCGATTTATCTTTCTGATCGTGAGACCGGTCGGGAAGTTCAATTCCCGTCCAGATATTCCTTTAATCGAAGTAACTTATAATAATAATATTACTTTACTTACTATATTTATATGTGTGAAATGTCGATGTTTAATTGATACCTTAGTAAAAAGTTACTTTAAGAAAGTTTAGTCACTGGTTCAGGGGCACTAGTTATCAAAACAAAGAAAAAGATATAAAATAAAATAATACGTTACACACTATAAAAACAAATGAAGTTTTATATTGATGTAATTAGTTCAGATTTTAAATCAAATTGATTTATACAATAGTATCTTCCTAAAAGATTGAGCTAAATATAGTTTTGAAATTATGATTAAATTTTCAACTTCAACATTAGTTAGACTGATACCCGTGTAATGTGACAGTTCATTCGATAAAAATAGGTTACGGCAATAATAGTAATGATGAAAGGATGAGAGATTGAAAGTATTTATATACTGAGAAGATTTATTTTATATTTTTTTATATTTATATATTTATATATACGCTAATATAGTAAAATTTTTTATATAGTAATAATAATAAATATTAATAAAAAATATAATTGTTGAGATGATTAAATTGTTTATGTAAGAGTAATATAATTATTTTTATTATTAAATAAAAAATTAAGTTAATAATTTAAAATGTATTATAAGTAGTTATAGATAAGATATAGAAATAGGGTCTGTTTGGCATGGAGCTTTTAGAGCTTTTCAAAGCTTTAACTTTTAGTTTTTGAACAAAAAATTCCTATGAAAATAAAAACCATGTTTGTCATGTACAAGCTGTAGCTTTAGAATCCAACGAAAAGCTCAAATTTTCAAAGCTACTAGAAATAGCTTTTCATGAAAAGCTACAAACCTAAAGCTATAACTAAAGCCTATAACTACAGTTACAACTACAACGTACAACTACTCCACCAAACATACACATAGATTTATAACAGTAATTATCACTTTTATAGATATCTGTAAGGTTAGCGGTTCACAGAATAAATTCTACCCAATCATACCGTATTTCCTTAAACCCACCGGTTCGTGTCAACCTATACATCAAATAAAAATACCGGTTGGCATCGCATATACGTGGAAGTAAAAGGCCGGCCGGCTCATAACGAGCGACCTCCATTAACGTTTTGTTGAGTTCACCATCGAAATCAGCATTAACAAACTTGCAGAAAATGGCCGCAATCTTAGCACGCAAATCCATCTCCGCTTTTCGCTGTCGCCAACTGGTAAGACCCATCTCCTTCTTCATCACACACTCATAAACAAATGCGCAAAATTTCTGTAAGGATATCACTTAACATCGCACAAATTGAATCTGTTAGGGTTTTGAATTAAATTTACATGCTTGATCAACTACTATTCTCAATTTGTAACGTATTTTAATAGATCTAATTATCGTAGACTAAATTTTTAGGGTTTGAAATGATTTTATTGAATTATTTTAATTCTTGACCTAATTGAATGTGATTATGGTGTCCGTACAGTTTAAAGTTGTTTGGATTTAAAGCAGTAGGCTGTCATGATGATTTAATTCTCCATTGAATGTCAGGCTGTAGCAGGACAAGCTTTGCAGGGTCCTAATATATGTGGGACAGTTTCCGGTGGACGAACTTTTGCAACTAAGCATTCGTTTTCCACCGATAAAGGTATATTAGTTATGCTATTATTGGAATTGTGATTTTTCTGATCATCTTTACAAGGCATATGTTGATGTGTATAAGTGTGTATGCCATTTTGTATAAACTGTATAGAGAAATCAATACTTTTATTTATTTTAGGATCAAAGTTCGTAAATATGTCATTGAACAATAAGGCGAGTGCCAAATTTGCTAACAATCCTTTGGCCGTCCTAGAAGTTGGTGTGTTATGGTTAAATTTTATTGCTTCTAAGTCTAGTAATCGTTTCTTTTGGACCAAGATAAGGAAACCCATGACCAATGCACGTGCTTGTTCCTAGACATTAGTTCCTTGCGAAAGAAGTAGGTAATCCATCTCCTAAAATATTATGTGTCGTGTACTTGATTGTTGCAAGGGCAATTTCAATTGGATCCAACATCCGAGGAGCAAGTGGTTACATGTTTAGAATGTATACATTCATATCGTGTAGTGCCAGCCATAAATAATCAGTGAAAGAGGTTAAATGTGGTCTAGCAAATACCTTCGATTAAGGTTGAATGTGGTTAAAATAATGTGTTTAGGGACACTAACGAGAGGATTATAGTGAAATCTTTTACCTTGCCTTTTAAAGTCCAAGCTCCTTCTCTGTAGATATAGATGGGCAAAATTAATGCGAAGTCGTTGAACAATTGGCTTGAAACTCTTGCCAACTTGTAAAAGTTGCAGTAGATGTTAATCATATTTCCGTGATGTGAATAAAGCGTCCAACCTTAGTGGTACAGTTAGCATACTAATTCTGGATATCTAACCGGCAGTGGTAAGTTAGTTATTTTTAGTGACAGTAGAACCATAGGCACACAAAAACTCTTTTACATTGCTCCTGTGACAACCCTAGGTATGGTTGTTCATGGTTGCAACAAGCGTTGTCCTACATATCCTTTCTATTGGAAGTTTATTTTCTAGTTTGTTATCCATTTAGTCTACGAGTCATGTGTTTACAACTTATTCAAATGTTGGTAAAATCAGAAACACTTACGTAAGTACACAAAATTGTCAAGGGTAGCTAATTTCTTGCTGTTAAATATTTCCCATACACTTAGCATAACAAACGACATGCTTTTGGGTAGATTCTCCTGTTGGCATTATTTTCAAGTTTTTTTGCGTATTACCGTCTAACTGAGCATGACTCATCCCTGGCCCAATCATAGATGATGAAGAAAGAGAGCAGCTTGCAAGGGAGATCTCAAAAGACTGGAGTTCCGGTACTTCCAACAGTTTTCTTTTGCCACCTCTATAGTCATGCTCTGCTTTTCCATGCTACTTATAATTCTGATTTCTATTGACCATGTTCAGTGTTTGAGCGGAGCATTAATACACTATTTCTGACTGAACTTGTTCGAGGTTTGTCTCTAACGCTCAAATATTTCTTTGAGCCGAAAGTTACTGTAAGTGTTTGACAACAACTAGTTTAGTGCTATCTCTTGGTTGTTAATCAAATACTAGCTACTTCAATTTGATTTGTAATTGTTCATTTGTAGATCAATTATCCATTTGAGAAAGGTCCTTTGAGCCCTCGTTTTCGAGGAGAACATGCTCTTAGACGTTATGCAACTGGAGAGGAGCGTTGTATTGCCTGCAAACTTTGTGAAGCTGTAAGTTTTACTTCTATAATCAATTGGTACTTTTTATTTCCGATCATCATGCTGCGGAGAAATTTCATATTTAAATTTCTATAAAGTGATAAATGATCCGACTATTTTATATAAACTTACCAAATAATTAATGAATGCACTTTAAACAAATTTACATCAATGCTGAGTATGGTAATCAATGGTCTTCTGTTGACATATCACCTTTGGTTTAATATAGAGGTGTCATTTAACCCATTCATATGAGAACAGGTCAACCCGGTGGAACTTAATTGATGATCGGTGAAATGGGTATAATAGTTTAGACTAGCCATAAAGGAAATGGGTTGAAAGTCCCCTAATATATATTCAAATGCTTACATGATAATTATTATACATTTATATATGTATTGATGTGTGTGCTTCTACACAAGATGGTTGTTTTTTATGGTTAGTCACTTAGTTGATCATACCTAGCAAATTTGTTATGGAGGAGTCCTCATTATGTTGTGTTTACATTTAATGGTTCTACATGCCTAAATAATTTGAACTTACAAGAGTTCTCAAATTTAATGCTCCCAGTAGTCCAAGACAGCTTCATGTTTACACATGACATCTATAGAAGTGTATAGATATTAATGCATCTCAATTCTCACACAATCAACTCACTTTTGATTCAGTAATCAGTTTCATTTGCACATAATTCTATTTCTGTTGTCTTATTTATTGGCAAACCTTACTAACTATTCGTTGTATATAGATATGTCCAGCACAAGCAATCACTATTGAGGCTGAAGAACGAGAAGATGGGAGCCGTAGAACAACCAGGTGGTGGAATGATGCTTACTAGTTTTTCTTCTTCCTCTCTCTCTCTCTCTCTCACTCACACATATACACACATTGTTTAAATTTCACAGGTATGATATCGACATGACAAAGTGCATCTACTGTGGATTTTGCCAAGAAGCATGCCCCGTTGATGCAATTGTTGAAGGACCCAACTTTGAGTTTGCTACTGAGACTCATGAGGTTAGCGTCAATATCCTACTAACTAATGATTATTTTTCTCATTTTCATCTATATTGTTTAATCCAAAATACTGGTTTTAAAACTAGAAATCATTTACTTATGAACTGGTTGTTGGGTTGTGTTCTGTTTCAAATGGGTTATATTTAAAGTTTTAGCTACAAAAGGAACCACTCGAATCGGTTGAAGATCGCCCACAGTTAATTGTTAACACATTACCTAAGTTGCGTCATTCAGAATATAACAATTTTATAACTTTTCTCTTTTAAATGGATAAAAGATTTTTTTGGCCAACATGTAAAAGATGGCATGTTTGCGTTACCCGACTCAGTGCCTACCCACTTTTCCGCCTCTACTTACAACGTCTAGTGTTTTCTCTGTGTTAACGGTTGGTTAGAAAACTGAGTGCAATTGTGTGAGGCAGTCAATCACTCACCAATTCTATATATCTGTTGCCACATTACAGTGACTCAATTCATATATTATCATTGTAGGAACTCCTATATGACAAGGAGAAATTGCTTGAAAATGGGGATAGGTGGGAGACCGAGATTGCTGAGAATCTTAGGTCCGAGAGCTTGTATCGGTAAACAGTGTTCGCCTTCATAATCTGCTGAGAATAAACTGAAGGTGTTCTTTAATATGTTTTGATCATGCTCTGTAAGATCTACATGCATTGAGTTTGTAGAAAGTTCAAAAAAATTGTTGATGACAATAAATGAATGTCGTGGCTTTTCTTAAGACGATATGCAAGCAAATGGAGAGTTCTTGTTTTGTAATTCTTTTCTGAAGGTAAGATGCTTTCAAGATAACTCCAGATATTCTGATTGGAACAGATTCGGTGTAGAATTTATGACCGTACTGTTTGGAACATTGTTTTTCTCTTCTTATTCGAATTTCAAGCCCTTTGGGCAGCTAATTTAGAGCAAGGTTTTTTGTCTTCTTATTTAAATTTCAAGTCCAACTTGGTAAAAAGATTTCAGGGGTGGAGTGTATAAGTTAGAGCCCTCTGTGAAAAAAGCAACCCATGTTACTTGAAGAGTTTAACTTGTTCGTTGGTCAAGTGTTTAAGGTGTTTATCTAAGGGGTGTTTGGTAGAAAATAATTACTATGGCGTCATTAATTATGATCAGACAACCAGTAATTAAATATTATACGATGGATGATTATATATCTGATTCTCCAAATTTGATTTTTTACCGTAGAAAATCACATAACTAAAATCATAATCCGGAATGTTCTAATTATCACAACCTTTAGTAGTACATCAAACACCCCTTTATTTGGATTGTTTAGTGTATGAAAGATGCTCATTTTACTTTTGCCAGGTTATGGGAAGATGCAGAGAACAAGAAATTATAGATTATTATCTAACCTGGCTATGAAAACTTCTGACAAAATTTTGTCTTTAACCCCCACATGATATTCAAGATAGAATTTGAAAGATATTTTGAAGGATAATGATTGTTCTTACTTGACTCTCTTAAACAGTGAGATTACTACACTAGTCAAAGTTAAGAGCAGAGATATCAGATTAAATGGAATACAAATATAGCTTTTGTTGTGATTAGGAAAATGATTAAAGGAGGATTTAATAACATAATAAAATAATATCGAGTAGTGCTAAATAGATCTAAAAATATAAATTTAAAATTAAATTATATTTATTTTATTTGGAATATCACTTTTATAGTTAATCTTTTTTAATTTTTACCTATCATTTTATGACATTGACGGGTTAAATTTTTATGTATATTTTTAGTTCTATAAGTTTAGGTCTATATATCATATTTCAATAATTTCTCTATTTTGAATTGCCATTCACTCTGCTAATATCAACTGTTTCTATTATTCTCTAAGCTAAAAGTAGACTCATGGAGAGTAACAGTTATGAAAATAATGTTTCTCTGCTAAAAATAGTAGAAAAGGGACGAAAGCATATGATTCTACATTGCCTTTTTCTACAAAAATAAAATTCAAAGGACAACTTTAGCATACAAGATTCCATGACCCACACAAAATCTTTTAGTTGGTACTCAGAATCTTCTCATGGTGCTGCTATTCGTAACGTTGTGTGTACGGACATTGTCCGAAACTGATCATACTTAGATTACACATCGTAATATTTTCATGAAAGCTATAAGCTTTGCCCCCACAAAATCCATATTCAGGAAACCATTGAGATGCCAGGCGATTCAAACTATAAAATTACAAAAGACTGATTTCGCAGTGAACACGTTATAACAGTTTGAAACTTAAATTTCTTTAAAGATCATTCAACTACTAGTCTTGTTTAAGGTAGCATTTTTTACCAGTACATTAACATTAATTATCTTGATGATAAAATCGGTTCGTTACTCACATTGAAACAAAAGTGAAAGTACATTGTCAATCTATGCCTTTAACCCTAGATTTAATCCTAATGCAGGACCGACACGCTATGATAAAGTTGGATTCTTATTTGCTTTTCCATTACTAGGTGGGAAAATATATACGTCAAGTTTGCCTATCATTGAACTCTTATCATAAGGCATACTTAAAGGGTTCCAAGACAATGTGTTTGAGGGTCAAAGTTGAAGGTTTCACCAACTTGTTAGATGGACCATAAGCACAATACCTTCGAAGAATGAGCGTCACAAAGATATATATATTCATAAATGCTACTTTTTGTTCAATGAAGCGACGATTCCAACTTTTAAAGTGACAATTCTGGATGGGTCAATTCGGCTTATGCTATTGGTCAAATGGGTATATAATTGTATTTTCAGAGCTCTGAAAGTAAAAAAATAAAAATAAAATGGTAAAATTATTAGATTTGACAACTAATTGCTGCGGGTAAACGTGCATAAGATTTACCCATTTTGACCCTAACCCACTTAATACTTAATAGAATCCGTTACCTAACCCACTCGACACATGCATTCTACCACCTCGACCAAATATCAGTACAAAATTCCATCTTGCTTTATACCTAGCTCTGGTTTTTATACATACAGATTCCTAAAAAAGTTGGTATACATATTTTTAGTGTCATGATCATTGTAGCCCCATTATCGTGTGGCCGGGCAAGAACAAACAAATGTAACTTTAGCAACTTGATCGCTAGGATCCTCGATCACTATCGAGTTCCTTCCTATGTTCCATGATAATATGTTACCCTTTTGAGAAAAGGAATTGTTTGATGTTTCATAGAGAATTTCTAGCTACATACAAATATCCAGTAGCACCAATCATCACTTCGATGGAGAGATAGGATTGTGCATTCTTATCTCTTATGTTCGAATTCTCAGATATGGTCAAGCAAGTTAATTTAGTAGTCTGATAATTAAGTTTTTAGAAAATAACAGATAACAGTAATCACTAAATCAAGAGATTCTTAATTTTTGTGTTCACATTAGTTTTTCAGTGACACAGCGCCATGAAATAAAAGGTTGACATAATTTTCTAAGAAACAGCTTGATTAATATTCAACTAATTCGAACAAACCCATTAATATAGCGATTGCGGATACCTATGAATTTCCTCAATCCTTTAAAATTAAGCAGATTTTAGTAGTCCTTAAACACTAGTTCTCAAAAACTTTATTCCTTTCATTAGCAACTATGAGCCACCATGGTCCTTTCAACGTAAACAGGCTACCGTAGGCGACATGATGTGTTAAACAACAATATATCACACAATGAATGTCATGATCAAAAGGCAACTGCCATGTTCATGGAATCAGTCCTAGCTAGAAGATATCTCTTATCCTACTAGAAATGAATATTGTTCTATTCGGTCACTATAATCCTAGAAGTAAGACAATCATACCAGAAGATTCCTTCCCTCTTAATTTCTACTTGAAAGATTAAACGAGATTACTAAGTCTTTTAGATGCAGTTATTCTTGATATAAGCGGCCTATATGAGACCAAGCATTGATATATTGGACTGTACAGAATCCAAAAAACAAAGGAACACGTAGTATTATTTTCTCATAACCCTCACCCCAAATAGATAGAAAGTGATGAAAAAGATTCTTGTAGTACTAAATGTACATAATTGTGTGTCCATTAGTCACCTGATAATCAACATTTGTATCGGTATAAATCTTCATGAATATCAAGTAAAAAGGTACATAAGTACAGCATCATATATAATTTTTCTGAAAAGGGAATCAAAAACAATAATAACATATGTGTTTATCCAGAGTAAAGGAAATGGACTAATTGCTTCTTTTGTTTTCTATTTTTCTTAGTCATCCATGATTTGATAAACAATGTTGTTCACTGTTCGGAAGCCTAGGGAATAACCACCTTGATCTCCTTGGTTTTCATTTGAAGCCTACTGTGTAACTGCTATGAGAATCGATCGTTCAAAAATAAAAATAAAAATCAGATCGTTGTTACATGTTGGGGTATTATTGTACATGCAACAATAACAACGTTTCAACGATAATAACGGACTAAACAAGGCGTGAATGCTAGAGCAGATCAAGTGACCTCTTATCCGACAATATCAAATCCTAGCAAGGGTCAAAAACAATGTTTTTAGTACAGCAGCAGAAAGAGCCAATACATATTTAAGACAGCAAAAGCAGTAGATTAAGACAACACATATCAAAAGAGATAAGTGGGCAACCTTAAAAGCAATATATTAAAAAATATGTTTTGTCACCATGAAAGTTAGAAGTCCATTATTGAGAAACAATGATCACATGGTATCGTTGACTGCTAAAGTCAATCCAAACAAATTATCATTCATTTTGTCCACTCCTTTTCTCACACAAACTTGCCTCGATCTTAAGTAGAATTATTTAAGAATTTTGGCTATATAGATATATTGGATGTGAATCATGTAATGGACCTTCGTTTGTTTAACAAAAGAAAGAAAAAAAAAGAAGACAAATTTTGAGTTTATATATATTCACATAAGCATGTAAAATGAAAAAACATGAATGCCAAATCTTTATAACAACAGAAACACTCACAATGATATTGATCCTAATTTAGGAGATAATTAAAATGTTAATGGGTTGACCTTTCTTGGTGATGGAACAAATCATTGTACGGAAACAGCTGGCCAGCTATAAAAACTTGGACTTTTGTTTAGGACAAGTTACATCTATAAGATATGCATGAATGTAGTTTGTTTTTGGTGAATTAAAAGGTTACTTTATCTTCTTATAGTGAATGAATTGACACCCCTGTGGTATGGTCACTTGATCTGGTGGCTAGCTTGGCCCCCTAATTTTCATGATAACAAATAGTACAAATTAATACTTGGGGACCGATGTATTTTCCTTATAACGACATGCTTATCCTTTAAGATGTGCAGTAACTTAATCGATTTGCCTAACTAAAGATTAGACAATAGATCCGAATAAACCAAATCATTTACGTACCTAGATGAGTTGATGTTTGGATCATAGATGTATACCGACTAAGAAATTATCACAACGCTAGGGATGTCTTTTGTATATTTTTAGGACCTTGATATAGTTTTAACTCACATGCTGACAGGTAGATTATAGCGAATAAGATGTTGACGGAGATATGATGGGATCATCGATAAATAGGAAAAATTACTGAATTCGGCAAATACAGATTCTTCGGCCACACGAAAGATAACTTTGGTCCTCCTCATTTGTGGTGCTTAAGGATACAAGTCATTTAAAATTCTTCTATTTGGGGAAGCTTTACAAGCCAACTAGCAAGACCCCACTTTACCCCCTCTCTTCTGGAGCTATAAAAAGACACATTGTCACCAATTGCCACATATCAGTTTTTTGAGGCTTCAAACAAGTATTACTTTAATCCTATATATATTCTTAAATTGCATTAACCTAATATATACATTTCCTTTTATTAGCATGGCATCTAGCTCAATGTCGTCACGTGGGTCAGGTTCATGGACTATCAAGCAGAATAAGGACTTTGAAGAGGCTCTGGCTGTGTTTAATAAGGATACGCCTGATCGCTGGCACAATGTCGCCAAAGCTGTTGGTGGGAAGACGGCAGCAGAAGTGAAGCGGCACTATGAAATCCTTGTGGAGGATGTGAAGCACATCGAAAATGGTCGAGTTCCTTTCCCCAAATATAGGACTACTGGGGCGTAGCTAAGGTAACATAGATACCACTAATTATGAGCTGGAGTGATTAGTATACATTAAAGCCCTTGAGCCTTCATAAAAATTAGAAGTGATTAAAGACCACATATAATTAATTTGGCTATCGCCTACTTAATAAATACCATGTCCCCATTTTTGACCATGTTAAAGTAACACGTTGGCCCAAGTCCATTTTCTGAAACGAATTTTGTAGGGGGATAGTAGTAGGCAGCTTGTTAAATGGCATGAAACCTCCATATATAACTGTGTTTGCTCCTTAAAGGGTTTCGAAATCCAACTTAGAAAACTTGTTTAAAATAGAAATTGTATTCTATATGTAATATAAATCCAACTTCGAAAACTTTTTAACAATAGAAATTGAATTGTATATGTAATATGTGTGTATCGCAAAACTTATTTAGAAGACCCTACTGTTACGTTTTTCCTTCGTCACAACCTTTTGAACTTAGATTCTTTCCTGTTCAACACAATTATCATTGCCTCTTTTTTACCAAAAATAAAAATTATCATTGCCTCCAAAATAAATCCTTTAGACAACTCGGATATTACTTATAGATGGAAGCCAAGGATATATATATATACACATTATGTATATATGGGGTTTTATTTATGAGAAATGAACACAACACGTTTTAGATAATCACATGTGGTTAGATCCACTCAAATTTTACTCACATGTGATTATTATGTTCACACGTGGATAAGTTCAATCTCATCCCTTAATTTTTTTATCCAAGGGCCTAGATTGATCCGTTCTTAAATTTGTTGTAGTTCTGAAGTGAACTTCAATTCCCCATGGCAGCCTAGCAAGTTTCTCCAGCAAAACAATGTAGCCATACAATTAATCAGTTTGTTACTTTTGCAATAGAAAATTAAAGTTGCAATGGAACATACAATTGTTTCACTGACAACAAATATTATAGAGATTAAATAAATTACATAAGTACTGAGCAACAGACATATTAAAAAAAGTTTAAAGAATAATCAATAGAACTAGAGAGTACTGATTCTTCTTCTACATTCATGCAGGAAGGAAAACCTAAAGCTCCAAGAATTTAAGTAAATAAAGACGTACGATCAATCATCGTCTTACATGGAATAAATATGCGATTCTCTTTAATCGACCAGAATCAATAATTGATTCTTTGATGCAACTATTTTCTTTCACAACTAAGCAGAAAATATCTGCTGTTATTTGTTTACCTTAGGTAATATATCATCAGTAATCGACTGAAATCACAGACGAAACACTGATTTTTTTCTTTTTTAATATGCATGTACTATTTGCAATTTTTCTGTAACGAATACGCTAATGAAATTCGTTTTTTTCATATGCATGCGTTCTGCATTTTAAATTCCATGTACGTCTCTAACATTGCAATGAATCTACAAATCAAAATATATGCTAATAGAAGAACGTCCTGCTAGGTTTAAACTACGGCTTTGAAGTTCTTTAGCATTGCAATATTGAAACAAGAAAGTCACCTTGCACGCAAAAAAAGCGAGAAGATTATTTCCGCCTTTTAAGGGTGTTGCCATATATGTTGGAGGATCGTACTCAAAATTTAGAGGATCTATAAGAAAAAATCTTTGATTGAGGCCCTAAAAACAATTAGCAACAAACATTAGAAGTATATATATTGTGTTATGCACCAGAAGATAAAGAAAAATAGGAGTAACGAGTAAGACGAAATACTCCATATTAGTGATTTTTCGAGAACTTACAGATAGCACATGCACATTTATGTAGCTTTTGCATGCACGCGACGCCTACAAATCTTTGTCCAGCCTAATATAGAGTTAACATTTTCATATTGACTTATTAACTTTATAATTTTGAGAAAGAAACATGTAGAATCATCGAGTACTAGATGGATCGTATGTAATTGCCAATATGTCACTTGGCGATGTGTTAACATTTGTACACCGGGCCTTAAAATGTGACATAACTGTGGTATGGTGGCTTAATCCATCAGATATCGATCATTGAAAAGGCATCCGCAGTTGGCCTAGGCAACTGCTTTTTTATGTTTTCTTTATGATCGAATGTTTACATGAGACTAATTAAATTGACAAATTAACATGTGTACATGAGCTGTAATCAAGCATTCATTTGAATATATGAAATAATATAAGTATTTAAACTTTATTTAAAATCTAGTATGGAATGACATGAAACGTTTTAAAATCAGATGACAACCATTAACGATGGAAATATATGATGTACTATAGCGATCCAAAATGGACTGCAATATAAAAAGTTAGCAGCTCTTGGCCCACTGCATTAATTTTGGTAGTAAATTTAATTTATAATTGATATTTAACTTTGATATTGTAAGATGTTGATGGAAACTTAAGAGAATAATAGTTTCATGCTTTTGTTAGAAAAGGATAATAGCTTCATCCTATAATTAGTTGATAATTTTGCATTTCAATTTATTCAAGTATCAAGATTTGTTTACATTTTGACATTTTCGCTTAATAAGTCGTGAAAATGCTTCTGTAAAGTACTTTATCATTATACCTTTATAAAGTAAAGTTCTTCATTAAAAGAAAACGATAAGATAGAACTCGATCAGCTCTTTCATCGATCGATATTTGATCATGTCGGGTGATGTACGGAGAAATTAAGTACATTTTTTTTTACCAAGAAACGTAAATGGTAAGATGCCAGCCAATTAAACTTCAATTTCAAGAAAAAACTCTTATCACAACAAATTAAAACTATAATTATAAATTATGATTTTTGAAATGAAACTACTAATTTGAAACGTTGACCTACTTTGTTCCTGTCGGAAAAAAATAATCATAAACCGAGTCAATCCGGTCCAGTTCACGGGGTCAGCTCGGCCCGACCGGAAACCCAGCCCGTTCATTCTTAGACGAAAACTTAAGTAAACTCGACAAGAGTTGATCTGGCCTTAGGTTTGGTTTCCGATTCTACCAGTCCGACCAACCGGGTGAACCCAAAGTATGAAAACAGTGATCTCAGGTGTTTCTTGTTTACGATTTTTTCTCATTAGCTACCCAAGTTGAAGGTGCGTATTATGCTTATGTTTAGCAAATTAAAATATGCATACTTTCTGGACGTAACACATGTTAAATCACTAGTCGTGAAGAAATTAATACAAGTGTCAATCAAAGTTGAAAATCAATTTTTTTAATGTTTAGTTCATTCAATTAAGAAATTATAGAATATAATTTTCTCATTAGTCAGCTAATTCATATCCGAGAAAATGTATTTTTATTTTTGTTCTCCTCCTTGAGAACCCGGTTTACTTCTGGAGCACTTTCATCCTCCAAGCTAGTGGGCCAAATGTAAGTACCATTAAAAGAGTTTTCATTGGTGGCCATGCATATGGCGAATAATGTTACAGTCTACGGTCAACTATGCAAAACGTTAGTACTCATGATATCATGATAATTAATAAACGTACGTGTACGTGATACCAAATGCTTTTGTACAGACTAATTGATATTTGTTGACTAATAAACGACTTTCACTGAAAAGTCGTCAAAGTGCTTCTATGGACTACTTCAATTTATTGTCATAATATTTAGAAAATCAAACGCAACTCTCTCTATGTAGTCATATATCTACCGTTGTCTTTCTTATTCTCCGTCCCAAGTAACCTTACTAATTACTAAGTTTTTGAAAACCAGTTCGACCGGTCGAACCGAAAAATAACTAGAAAGCTGGCCGAAATGAAACCGGTTATGGACCATCTTTGACCAAGTCAACGACCGCCGGTCGGACCGGGAACCGGCTGGTCAAACCGGAACCGGGTTCCGACCGATTTTGATATTTTTTTTTTTTCTAAACCGAAACCACGTAAATAAATGTTCCAAATTAGTAAGTCAACCGTGATCAAGTTGGAATTACTTTGTGTCCTTGGCTTAGAATATATAGGAGGCCATGGTAAGCTTTAATTTGTCTTGCCACTAATGTGGGACAAATTCAATACTAAAGGAAAATAAACACAACAAAAATGTCTACCACATGTTTTGAACCTCTAACCTTATGCTTGTTGAATGATTTGATTGCCAACTAATCTAGCTATTACTTTGTGATATTGTTGTAATTATTACTATTTTCTTACTAGTTTGTAAATGGTTATTTTAATAATTTTTTATATAGTATTTTTAATGATTATTTTGACAATCCTATAATAAGTTCATAGTCATTATATGTTTCATTTCAAAATATCATAATAGATAATTGTAGTTTTAAAAGTTTGAGTTATAAATTTTGAAATGTCATATATTTTCACTCGTAATTTGGATTAAATCACCGTTTTTTTCTTTTAACTATTGTATATTTTTCAAGATCTGTTTGTGACAAACTTTCAAAGGGGGTTTGTTATAATAAAGTTATAAAAAGTTAAGAAAAATAAAAAATAATTATAAAAAGTCATAAAAAATTGTAAAAACTCAAAAAGTCAAGAAAAGTCAAAGACCGGTCCAACCGGAACCGGAAGGTCGACCGGTCCGACTTAAAAACCGGTTTTTAAAACATTGCTAATTACATCCAAAACTGTCCATCGTTAAAAACAGTCAATCTGCTAGTGTCACAATCAAGTATGTTAAATCTGCTAATGTCTTTTTTATTCGCCGTCCCAAGTAACCTTACTAATTAGGCTACCATAATAAATACACATATAAATATATCTTTTAAATAAATGTAGATATCTTCGAATCTTTCATAAGTCAGCTCTAAAGATTATTCTTCATATTTTAATCTTTATCTTCGAACTCTAGAAATCTGAAACTCTAACTCTGAAATGGTTGAGTATGAAGTGCTCTGTTCAGGTTGAGTCCGAGTTTGAAGTTTCAGACTCAGTCACGAAATATCCTTCAAATTGAAAATCAATGCTTAGTTATTTTTTTCTAAACTTAGACTTTGATCCTCAGATTTATAAGTTGGGTTTAATAATTGTTTTTCCCAACATACATGTTTGTTATATAATTATCAGTTATGTATGTAACTATTAATCGGATTTGTCCTAGATTACACCATCAAACTTGAGGGCAAATGAACCCTTTATGGTTCAATATCTAGTTGCGCCCAGTTGCGGCTACTATACGAGTTCCCCTAAACATTGTTGGTTATAAAATCATATCTCACATCGGACACAAAAAGAAATCAAAGCTTGTAAAGTTTATGGGATACTTTCGCTATCACCAATTTGTTTTAGAGTAGAACCCCATCTAGACCTATATGCTGAACTTTGGACGAACTGGGTTGAAAAATGTCCTAACAAGTGGTAATAGAGCTATGGTTTTAGGTCAGTGTTGATGTGAACAGAGTCCTCGGTAACTCTCAGCTTCGGTCGATGATCCTCGTGATCGTCTGGTCTCTTCTCTTGATTTGCGAGAATAATAAGGCTTGATTTTGGGGGAAATAACATCATCGAAAGGGAGGCTTTTGTGGGGTTAGTATATTATTGAAAGGGAGGCCCATTGTGAAATTTGAGTTTGAGGGGAGGATTGTTGGGTACAAACCCATATTCCACATCGAACACAAAAAGAAACCAAATGTTGTATATAAGTGCATGAGTTACTCCATCTATCACCAATTGATAATAGAGTTGAATTCCATTTGAACCTATATACTGGACTTTGAACGAGTTGAGTCAACAAAGATCCTGAAATAAACACATATGGGTTTAGGTTTATATAGAGAAAGAATAACTTATTTCTTCTAACTTTATTGGTATATAGTATCAATCATCTAGGTTTTGTGTCACAATTAGTGTCGAGATGATATTAGATATCCCAGGTATCAAAGAGAATAAAAGGGAAAATCAATGAAATATATGCTAAAAAGCAATGCTGAGAATTCGGGTTTCAAAACGATTCAACATAGTGACCGGGTTTAAGTTAACCCGGTTTGTGACCCGTTTTTAGGAAATTGAATATTTGTCAACTCATATGATCGTGTACTAATTTCAACCTTGTTTGATTTGTTCAATTGTGACAATAATGGACTTTTAGTTGGAAGTTATAGATAATTAAATATTATTACACAAATCATCATGTCTTTAAGAAACCGTGTACGGATACACGAACAAAAGATCGGATATATTTTTTAATGCGATGCAAATATCTTTTTTAATATCGTTTAATGATTTATGATGACTACTTTAATGAAAAAATATTCAAGTTAAACTTAAAAATGAAATTTATACAAATGAAAGATTGGTCAAACTTAAAAAAAAATATTAAAATTACAAACTTGTCTGGTCAATCTAACTCGGGTCACCGGGTGGACCATTAAACCCGTCAGGTCACAACGGGTCAGAAACTAAGATTGACCCGACATGTTTTGATCCAACTTACTACCCGAGGCGCAATCTGCCCGGTCCGTAGGGCCAAATCAATTCAAATTCAAAAACCTTACTGAAAAATTTAGACCTATAAGTAAATATCCTTCGTTTAATATTTAACACTGGATTGTACTTTTTCTACCTCATTATATTTATCATTAACTTTACTAAATCTACTAATTATATACGTTATTAGGCCTATCTTTAAATCTAAATTTTTTAATTTTATTAATATTTTTTCTTAGGGGATTGTGGTTCTAGAAATGGAGAAGAGAGATGCTACATACCTACAATTACAAACAAATTTACGAATATGATTTATGAATTGACGTGACACACAAATCAAATAAGAAGAAAATGAGGAGATAGAAATAAAAGCGATTGATTGGTAGAATTCTATTTAAGCGATCTCATCACTTTAATTGAAAAGATTCCATTTGAATTGAAATTTGGTCATTCATATCAATTTGTAAATCGATGTTTGTAAACTTTATTTGGAAGTATTTCCCAATGGAGAAACCAGCTAATGTTATGCAACTTTGTATTTTCACTGCTAGCATTTTTAGCATGTTTTTATAAGATCTACACCGTTCAATTATAAATATTTCCCCAATTGCATGCAACTGTGCTCGACTTTATTAATTCGTATTGGAGAATGGTTAAATTGTGACTTGTAATTAATTAACTCTAAGGCGAACCGAAAGAATTTATGATCCGACCCAGCATTGGTGATGACGACGACCCAAAATAGATGGTGATACGTAAGCGGATCATCCCACTCGTGTCCAACCACGTTAAAACCTAATCGCGTATCTATTTTTGGGCCGGGGACCCTTTGAGTTTGGAGCGTTTTACTTTTATGCTTTTGGTGGATCAAGATATATGTATGTAGAAACCTTTAAATGAGATTATACAGGTGGCAATGCATATAGGACGAATCACACTCCTACGATAGACCAAAAGAGTCAACTTTGTAAAAAGTTAGTATTTATGACCTAACGTGCGGTAGTCCTAATCATTACATTCATACCTATAAACTTTTATATACATATATTGCTGTAAACGTGACATTAAATGCTAATTCATACAAAATTGTTCATATTTGTGCACTAACTTAGACCCTTTCGTTTACAAAGTCAACAAAGTCAACAAAATCCTTCTATAAACTACTTCACTTAAAATTTTACAAAAGATTAAATACAACTCTATATAAACTCATATACCCGGCCTTGTCTTCTTCACTCACATTTCACAAATCACCTTTGTAAGTAATCCAACAATGGACACCAATGAATCCTCTAGTGTCACCCTCGAGTATGTTAAATCAGGCTATTACTACCTCATAAACCTAGTGGCCTACCTCATGAACCGTTATCGCACAATTTTTCTTCTCCCTCTCATATTAGTAACCTCAAGTCAGTTTTCACGGTTAAACCTTGATGATATCATCAATCTTTACCATTTTCTTGAACGCAACCTCATCCTGGTCGTGGCATTACTCAATGTTGCGGTGTTTGGATTCGTTACATACATTTTGACCCGAGCCCGATCCGTTTACCTTGTTGATTTTTCATGTTACCGCCCACCGGACAACCTTAAAGTGCATAACGAAGTTCTCTTAAAGTGGGCAAAACAACACGGAGGTTTCAATAGTTCTTCGTTGGATTTTCTTGTAAAGATTCAAGAACGGTCCGGTCTTGGAGATGAAACTTATCTTCCGGCTGTCATGCAAAGCAACCCACCAACACCGTCCCCTACAGCCGCAAAAGAAGAAGCCGAGCGACAAATATTTGGAGCACTTGACATTCTATTCAAAAACACCAACGTTAATACTAAAGACATTGGAATCTTGGTCGTAAATTGCAGCCTATTTCACCCTATTCCGTCGCTATCTTCAATGATAGTGAACAAATACAAACTACACAGTAGCATTAAAACGTTTAATCTCGGCGGTATGGGATGTAGCGCGGGGGTGATAGCTGTTGATTTAGCAAAAGACATGTTACAAGTACATCGCAACACTTACGCGGTTGTCGTTAGTATGGAAAACTTGGTTGAAGAATGGTACAAAGGGAATAAGAAATCAATGTTGATCCCGAATTGCCTATTTAGAATCGGTTGTGCGGCCGTGTTATTATCAAACAAGTCATCTGATAAAAGACGAGCAAAATACAAGCTACTTCACGTCGTTCGAACACATCAGGCTGCAGACGATGCTGCATTTAACTGCGTCCGCAGAGAGAAAGATAACGACGGAATATATGGAGTTTCACTATCAAAAGACTTGATGACAGTCGCCGGCAATGCATTAAAAGCAAACATCACAACTCTAGCCCCACTCGTGCTTCCATTAAATGAACAACTTTTCTTCGTCGCTAACTTACTCGCAAGAAAATTACTGAAGTCGAAAACTAAGCCATACATACCGGATTTCAAGAAGGCGTTTGATCACTTTTGTATTCACGCTGGTGGGAAGGCCGTAATTGATGAACTAGAGAAGAATATGCATTTGTCCAAGGAACATGTCGAGCCATCTAGGATGGCTTTATATCGATTTGGGAACACATCAGCAAGCTCGATTTGGTATGAGCTGGCTTACACGGAGGCTAAAGGGCGTATGAAGAAAGGTAACCACATATGGCAAATCGCTTTTGGAAGTGGGTTCAAGTGTAACAGTGCCGTGTGGGTAGCCATTCAGGCCGTTAAGCCCTCAGCTAATAACCCATGGGCAGATTGCATTCATAAGTTTCCAGTGGAAATTTAAATACATTAAATGTACATCAGTTGTACGATCAGCAATTATGTAGTAATACGATCAGATATTATGTAGTAACTTTAATCGGTGATCCTATTGGTATTTCTAATAAACTTTTTTTATCCGTATTTTCGACCCTACGTAAATTATTTATGAATAGATTAGAGAAACTTAAGTGTAAACGTATAAAGAAGTATTCCGATACCCAGAGACATTAGCCTTTTGTATATCGGGAACATAGTTGATGGGCTATCTTTCGACTTAACAATGAGTTTGCTTCAGCAAAGTAAGTGAAGTATAAAATATGGTAAGTTGATATAGAAAATGAATCAACTTTTGAGCAAGGTTAATTTGTGCACAAAAAATGGGTGTATCAAGAGGCCCAAACAAATAATTCTATAACTAGGCTTAATTAGAAGATAGATCAACCAACTTTTAGTAGGGCCAAATGCTTTTAGGCCCATGAGCACCTTTAAAGTCTAGCCCAAAACATTGGGTATTCAATCATTGGCAGTTTAGGGGCGTTTAGCACCCCCTTTATTTACACTATGATTTTCGATTTATACACCAAAAATTTCTCACTGTTTTGTGCATATTACAGCTTGTTAATGAATAATTTTTATGAAATCAATGCTTGTATCGAATTAAATTGTCTGAAAAGTTTGATTGAAAAGGGTAGAATAGTTGAAAATTAAAACTTCTGAGTTGATAGACTAATCTTTATTTTTATTGTTTTTAAAAAAAAAGTGTTTCCACAATAATACCACCGTAACACCATCATTTAAAGAACCATATATTAGAATTTATAGGCTTTAAGTATTAAAGTTGGGAAGTCGGATTATGATGAAGTCAATTCACTTGAAGGAGTGATCGAAAATACAATAACTTTTAGGGTTATAAAATGCAGATGCAAAATACCAAATTATAGTTTGATGGTGTAATTGTGTGTAAATTTTCATGGATCATCCGTAGAATAAACTCAACTTTTAAATGCACATAATATCGCAAAATTAAGTTCTAATGCACAGTAGCATAAGATAATATTATTATTATTTTATTTTTTTTAAAACGGCTTGTTAGATGTTAGTAGTTCAGGTCTAGCAGTGACATCCAATTAGGCAGTATGCTAACGACTCTGAGACCCTCCTATTCCTCCTTTTTTATCTCCTAAAGGGGTAAAAGTTCCGGGTGGAACTCGAACTTGAGACCTCCTCTAGCCAAACATCCCCTTCCCCAAGGCCCCAAAGAAAATTTTGGTGGTCAACTGAGCTAGCTCAATTGGTTTCAATAGCATAAGATAATTACTCCGATCAAGAGAGTTAGCAATATGAGACAATATGCTAAACTAAGTTCTATGGCGAGTTATTCATCATTAGTCATGACGTCGAGTACTCATGGCACGTTAGTCACCAATGGGATCGTTGGCTTAGCAGATCGACTAGTACTCGAGCTCCTTAATACATACTTTCGGTGTGTGTGTATGTGTATAGTTTGGTTATCCTACAAAAGTGATAAAAATAAAATGGGTAAAAAGTCATATTGATGGTTAGATTGACAAGATCTGAAAATTGAAATATTGTACTTTTGTAATTTGATGTCAATTAAGTTCTGTTGCTGCTCCTTAACAGCCTTTAGAAACAGAAATACAACACAATGTCTGATACAAATAGCCAAATAAGAAATAAAAGTTTATACATATAGCTGCAACAAATCATGCTCAATCTTTTTTGATGCACAACGTATAAAAACTAGTACACAAACAACATTTTATTAAAGCATGAACCTACAATAAAGATACACAAACGTTAAAAAAGTTGATACATAATAGACATTTTTATTCACGATATTCAGATACAGTGGTGCACAATTGGTCAAAAATTAGACACAAAGTCGTTAGACAGCAGATTACTAATACGTGAAAGAAACTTGATACTTAGACGACACTATATTGATACACAACCCTCGGAAAACTTATGCACAACGATGATCAGCCTTTTCCTTGCTACAGATAGAAGTCGACATTCGAAACCCGACGATGGAGGAATCTGCTCGCAGACATGGAAGCCGGCAACAACAGTGATGCTGGATATTCTTCTTGTTGGTGATTTATCACAAATATGATTTAAGTGTAATGGGATTAAACTTATTTGACCAATTTGATCTAAATGAATATTAAACAAGTTTGGTGGTGCGGGGTGCACGTTTGTTTTAATTCGTTTTGGTCTTACGGGGATCCGGGGGCAGCGCCCCCGGTAGCGCGGTCCAAGGGGCAAAGCCCCTGGCTGGGGTCGAGCGTTTGACCCGCCCGTTTAGAAATCCGAATTTGGAAAGAAAATCCAGTTTTGACCCGCCCGTTTAGAAACTGTTTTCCCAACAGTTTGGAACCTTTTGAAAAAGCGGTTATTGGTCAGTTATTGTCATATACGATTTTGGTACAGAAAATCTCACAACATTCACATATTCGTTTCTAGAAATATTGAATTTTATCCGATTGAACTTTCGATTGTACCATCGAAATACTTCAATCTGAAAGTGTTTCACGACTTTCAATACATCCAAGTAATCGACAACCCAAATTTCTAACACTTCTCCGGCATAACAATCTATGGTGTGGATAATGTCGGGCGATGGTGCTATATGACGGGGCGGCGAAGGTGGTTCTTCTCCGGCATGACAATTAATACAACCTTGATTTATTACAGGGAAGACAAAAAGCACTGGTGTGTGTCGCTTGTCATTGATGTTCGTCACCTTTATCGTTGACTGTTGTTTGTCATCGATGGTACCCTATCATTAATTTGCCCTTCACACCAAATTAATTCTTCATTTCAAAGAATCTTTTGTTAATTTCTTTGAAATTAACGTAAATGATGGTATCAAAGTACGGGTTTTGTGCTTCTTTGAATCTGATTGGTGTAAAACGCATAACTCTTTTGCTCTGTTTTTCATTAGATCTCAGATTTAAATCATTATTCCCATTCCCGCCTCCAACCCCCATTACATATTTCATGTTTGTTTTCTTTGTTTCCACGTTTTTAGTGTTTACCACTGTCGAAAAAAGTTTAAGAGTATGTTTGTCTTATCATTAAAGATTTCTCATTTATGCTCGATAAGTAGATATTAACATCAAAATTACCTTCAGCTTTCACTGAAATATGTTTTTTTAGCATTTTCTTATAAAAAACATGTTTTATTATTATAGGTGTCATTTTTACCCACTTACTTATTAAAAGGGTTGGTATATGTGTTATTGCTTATTCGTTCTGTAAATTGAAAAATAGCTTAAAATGAGAAAGGTTGAAATGGGATATGGGGCGGAGCTAGAGGTGGGGCAGCTGTCCTTATAAAAAATTTAAAAATACGTAAAAAGAAAATTTTTTTGAAGGTATTAATAATATTTTTAAATTTTTGCTCCCATAAACTATAAGGAAAATAATAATAATTTTGTTTGTTCATCCGTATGAATTTCTTAGCTCCGCTCCTGAATGGGATGAAAGTTGCCTAAACTATATTATACATCCATCCATCGTGAAACGTGCTTTCTTTATTGATCGCCTCAAATCTGAAAAACAATTAACGTTTTTCTTTTTAGGGGACTGATCCGGAGAGTTCCTAATTGAAAAGCAGGCTGAATGTGAAACTGGAAGTACTTAACGTGTTTAGAAGAAGAGTACATAATTATTATTCGATCTGCAAAGAGACCACAGGGTTGTTTATTTTATTTAGATGTATTATTAATCTAACCGTTAGGTGCATAAAATAATTTTATGTATGTTATCAATATTTTAAAGTAAAATTGTATCGTAAAGATCGGCTTTCAACTCCGATATCAGCTTTAGGTTGATGTTGTAGGATATCAATGTTTGTAATACTTATTGAATTATTTTTTTTTATTCCGTTGCATTGCGTATGTAACCTTATTATGTAACCTTATTCTTGATGTAATAATATTATTAACTTTGTTTTTTGCTAAAAAACTTCAATCGTATTATCTACAGTACCTATTATATACTTACAATAACGGATATATTCAAAAAAATAAGACAACCAAATTAATGAGGTTGGTTGTTATTATATGTAGAATTTACATTGCGGTATTTTATACCCAAGTTTTCGTATTTTTTTGATGTTTGACGTAGTATAGTGAAAGCGATCTGCTATTCTAGAATCAGGCTGTTAAAGTATTCTTTGTTCACATGTATACAACAAGAAACAAAGTTTATATATATACTATATAGTCTCCAGCTGTACAAATGCACAATTCGAGTCTTATTATTTATTTTATAAGGTCAATATGATTTTTAACGAGAATGCATATATATTTAATTATAAAAACTAAAAAGTTATCTATACAATTATTTCTTTGGCACTATGTGTTAAATTAACAAACTTTCACTCTTTGCATATTATGTGTTATGATTTACAACCCATTTAATTGAAATGTCATTTTTATGAGCGGAGTATAAAATTTCATATCACAAAAGTTTAAGAATAAAAATTGCATAAATAAATACAATAATTGAAAACTTAATAAAAAAATAGACGTGACCGATTTAAAACATCTCTGATTCCATTTAGGAACGTGATATAGTCCATGTTTTCTTTTTTATTTGGAGATTTCAAAATTTAAATATCACCTCTTAACTAAATTATTTCGAGGAGATGCAAAATAATAAACAATTGAGTCCAATAATAGAAAATTAAACTGCATTCAAGAGATTACCGTTCAAAGTTTGTTGTTACATCGTCACTCCTCATTGCCTCTCTAAGTTTAAGTTGGTGGTTTTGCGATGCACAAGTCATGAAACTTAACGTTAATGATTTTCGACCTTCATGGTCACCGTTAATAATTTTGGACAATTAGACTTTAAAGTTTTTATACTCCCTGATAAAATGTATATATATTCTTTTGTAATTTGATATTTAGAGAGTAAACAACAAATACAACTATAAAAACAATTAAATTCATTAGAAATCCCTTACACTATTGTTTCCAATAGTTAATAAGTACAAAAGGAAATGTGCAGATAGTGAAAGTTTCAGGCAAAGGTAGAGACTGAATTTAAGAGATCCGTTTTCATAAGAGTTTATACGATTATAGCACCAAAAAGATTAATTTAAAATCACCATCAAATAGAATAAACGTATACATTAAGAGTTTTAAAAGGAAACTATAAATATTGTAAAGTTAGAAATACAATATATATATATATAAACACCCTATAAAATACTTTTTTTAAGCAAATAATTAACAGTAAAAATATTAATGTATAGTAACCAAAAGAAAAAGAAAGGCTAGGAGTTCCTTGAGAAAAAGGGAATTAAAAAACAAATGTTGCAACAGAGATCGAACACTGCATGTTCTGGTGAAAGGAAAAGAACATACCACTTTATGTATTTATCTATTAAGCTAGAGCTTTCATTATGGTTTCTATATATAAATGGATATAGTTGATTATGACTAAATATGAGCACCCGTTTAAGATAAATGAGTTCTAAAAGAAACCAATTATGGTTGGACACTTGTCGTCTAATTACTAATTACGATACTACAGGAAAAATACCTTCTTTCTTATAATAGATAAATATAATATATATATATGTACCCCTATATATATATAAACAGCTCTAATATCAGTCAGGAAAAAGACAAACGACGTTGACAAATTGATGATAACTTTTGTAAGGGAACAACAAGTATTTAATTTGTTTTACCAAAAACAAATACATGTCTATAAAATATAATTTAAAAAGTATGGAAGGTGGCAACCCAACGTGTTACTTTGTAACTCTATCATTACGTATATGATTAAAAAAATTGACAATATGTAAGTAATTTCATGCTAATATGAAAATTTAGTTAACCCTTATTTGTATCATTAGCATTATCTTTTGAGTTGAATATATCATGTTTGATTAGTATTCATAAAAGAACGTTACCCAATTAGATCTATATGTAGTCGTTAACTTACCTAGTTACCTAGAAGAGCTAGCGTTGATGTGTTATATCCTTTAATAAGGCCATCTACGAAACATATATCTAAACACTAAATTTAAACATCAATCTTTAGTGTTTTAATATAAAATAACTTCTCTAATCAACTCATCATTTTTCCTGAAATCTTTGAAATACGTTAAATATTTAAAAAATTTACATCAAATTTAGTGCAACATCAAATCTTGCACTAAATTTATAATGTTCCGTTTTAACCCTTCTAAGTAAAATGTTTTTATTATGTAAGTTCATAATTAATGTAAAACTTATTCACTTGTATTTTTTATGTAAATATGTTATATTTTTTAGTTTTATAAATGATGGTTGAAAAAATAAAAATATTAAACAAAATACAATAGTGAAAATATTGATTCGTTAAAGATATTAAATTCATGAAGCAAGATAAAATGAATAAAAAAATTACAATTAAATTAATAGTTTGAGAGATTAATCGTAAGTGTTTGGTACGAAGACATTGCTTTTATATTTTGGGATTTAAAACTGAAAATGATAGAATTTTAAAACCTACCTTTGTTCACAGATTTATGAGAGGTATACTCACACATTTGTCCTCTTCTTTCTATCCCATTCTTCTTTTTATTTTCTACTCTCTTATTTTTCCATTTTATCATTTCACTTTTACTTTTTATTTTATTATTATATTATAATAATAATTGTAAATAATTAATTTCTATATTTTTTTTAAAATAAACTAGCTTATCAAACAATCAAATATCTCTCTCTTTAATATCTTTCATACCTATTTTAAATCTATTCTCATTTCTAATATCAAGTTCAAAATAAACACCTTTTAATTGAAGTAAGATAAGACATATTTTTCTATAGATAGTATTTAAATATTAGAAATCCATTTGGTACATACATTTGATGTATATATTCGAGATAAATTATATTTGGTGCAAATATATTTATTAAAAAAAAAAAAATTTGTATATTAAATACATACATTTTGAAAATGACCTAAAGTATACCTTGTACAAAGAGGATAGACAATATTACTACAAGTTAATGAAACTTCAAAACACTACTTAGTAGCACATTTTAGTTTTCATTATAATAAAGGATTTGATTTGATTTGACCGTACATCCTCTAATTTTCCTCAATATATAACATCAAATTATCTTTTGGTCGTTTATAAAAATTGAAAGTTTATATATAAACAATTAAAAATTAAAGAGCTTTTTCTCTAGTGGTGTGTCAAAAATATAATAATTATAAAGTTGTAAGTTAAAATCTCGTTAAAATAGGATCTAGGATTTATAATATTTATATATATCATATGTAATAAATTGTAGAGTATGATTGTCATTGTTATTGTTATTATAAAAAAGGAAAATGATATGGCCCAAAAAGACTGTAAACTCAACACACAGCTGTCGCATTTTTAGATCTTAATAAACCTTTTTCCAAAAAGTTGGTTTCAACCAGTCTCTTTAAGATCAAGTTTTCCCTAAAACTGTCACATAATCACTAATTAGTAGTTGTTATATCATATCTATTTATAAGTTGTTTAATATGATGCTATACATTATTGAATCATGAAGTTTTTCATTATTTAAGAATTTAGTTTTTCATTATGAGATTGCGTCAACAATTATTTTCCCTCATACATCACAATATATGTCACAAGTAACGACAAAGTTTCAACTATTTATATGGTTGCGTTGCATCTAAATCAAATACGTTGTGTATAAGTCGTTTAACGTGACAAAGAAAGTGAAAGGATCAACCCAAGTTTATATTAGGCACTTCATTAAATAGCTAGATGCACAAATATTAAGTAGGATAAAGACCGATGAAACATCAAAAGTTGATAAAGTTGTAAATAGAGCCCATAAATATATATAGAAATATATGAATTTGAAGAAGGGTGAAAGTAACTTTCAACCCAAAAAATTAGAGAAGGAGACTTTATAAGTTAAAAGAGTGGTTGAATGAATAGCTATCATCTAATATGAATATGAATATAAATATGAAGACAAATATTTGATGACAATAATTTAATAAGAAAAGTCACCAAGGCAATTTGAGTCGCGTATATACAAAAACATTTTGAGGCTAATTTTACACCACTAAACTCAAATTTTTAAAGATTTAAAATTTTACGAGCTTTTTTATTTTCTTTTAATTTGTAACCTTTTTATTTGCTTTTATGCTTTTTGCCAAAATATGAGTATATAGTTATGTTTTGATAATTATTGCACACTACAAAAAATTTATCTCAACTGATGGATCAAATTGCAAAAAGATTTTGTATTTTGCAAAAAAGAAAATTGAGTTTTAATTTTCTTTTTTTTTTCTTATGAAATTTTGTACAATATTATATATATATATATAATGATATTTTGATTTTAATTTCACACCACTAAACACTAATTCTTTATCTTATTGATATTTCAATAGTTTATTCAATTCGAAATTGTTGTTGCATTTTATCTATACTACATGTCATTTTGATGTTTATTTCTGCATTTTATATATGTTGCATGTCATTTTGATGTTTGTTGCTGCATTTTATATATACTGCATGTCATTTTAATGTTTGTTGTTGCATTTTATATCTGCATGTCATTTTGATGTGAATTGAGAAAAAATAAAATTGGTTAAAAGGTGAAAAGGTTGTAGGTGAAAATTTTTATGTTATGTTTTTTTTCTTAACTTTTATCCCCATATTGCAATCCAATTACAAAAGTATCACACATTATTAACCATTAATTTAGCTTAATCTATTATCTAATGGCTCACATTAACCTTCTAACTTTTACTCTCCATATGACCCTTCTCTTTTAATTTTAAATCTTAATATTAGTATATAATTATAAAAAAAGAAATTAAAAGATTTATTAAATAAATATTTTAATTTAATTAAAAACTTTAAGTGCATTTAATCGTTTTAACATATATTTTTAATGTATAAGTTAGACAAATCCTATATATATACATATACTGTTTTTTCATCAATTAAACAATTTTTTTAATATTTCTCCATCTTTACTCTTAAAAATTACGCTCCTGTATTATCTATCAAATAGATAAGACAATCAATACACAGGTTTGTTGCAACCAATAACTCTTATTCATGAATGAAGCATCATGTTGTGAGGGGTATCATCGACATTTTATAACGTTTTGCCATTTTTTCCAAGCTAGAAACAAATGTTGGCATATCATCCCTTGAATTTCTTGTCAGATTCAAATCATGAAGCTTCCATAGTAATAGTAATTAATGTCTATTTCAATTCATTTCGTGCTCTATAAAACCTTCTATTAACTCATTTTTCTCTTATCAAATTCGACAGTCCAACCAGCCTAAATCTTTTACATATATAGTATTTTGGAATCTCGAACATTCGTGCAACATAAATTGACAACAATCATACACGTGAACACTTGTAATTTGTATTATAGTTTCACATATCAAATTAAAAAGTCATTTTAATCGTTAATTAAGTCGATAAAATAAGCCTGAAATAAAACTATTGGTATTGATAAAACCAACCTCAAATTGGTGATTTGTTTATTTTGTTAAAAAAACTCTTGATTCAAATCCATAAATCACCAACAATTATAGGCGAAGCCAGAATAAAAATTAATGCTATTAAATAACATATTTTTTCGCATAATTAAATAAAAATTTTACTTAGATATGTATAATTACATCAAAAATAAACTTAATCGATTAAAATCAACTTATTTTTTATAAGCATGTTACACATCAAATTTAATACTAGTTGCAACGATACTAAATCAAATTTTAAAAAAGAGAAAAAAGAAACAATTATATAATGTTAGACAAGTTGAACAGTGTTACGTGTCATTATACTGTCATAGTAGTTCTCTATTTTTTTCGCGTGCTTAAATTTTCATGGATACCATAATTTTTTCAACGATATAGCCTTTAACAAAATGGGGACATCTATAACCGTTTCACGGCATTATTCAAAACCAACATGTGCCATACAAATACAAATACCAATATGTACTTCTTCTCCATTAATCACCAATAGTTTCCCTTCTTAATTGGAAATATGAAGAGGACATAACAGTGATTCAGGTAACATGAATACTTCATATATGACTTGAATACATGTACAAAATGCAATAGTAAACATTTGTAGCTCATTAACCGCTTGGTCTGTCATTTATGGGTTGCATCAAAGCATTGGTACCTCACTGGAGTTTTGGCCTTTTGGGACCTGCAGAAACTCAATTGGTTTTTGCATGATGGATTTCTTGCGTATTTGTAAGTATAAACGGAGGAGGTTTTCCCTCCCTTTTCAGTTTATTCGAAAAGGACGAGTATTTTTACTCAGATATACGTATTTGTAAGTATATATATGATCTTCTATTCTTATTAATATGAGTGCTTGAACGTTTCCTCATAGTATCAACGAATACATTGTCATATTAGCATCTTCTTTGCAAATTATATTAGACTCTCACATTTTCATTATGAAAGTATAAGAAAAACCAAAAAATATATATAAACATGAATTTTATAGGGGTATTCTCAAAAATTGCAACATCTTCAATTTATCCCATTCCATTTCACTAAGTTCCTGAAATGTTGGACGAACATATTTGCTAGTCGAACGTAAACCTAAGAGATTAACAAGTTCATTTTACGATTTCAAGAATTTATGGGGTTAGTTTTTTAATGTATTTGCGATATTAAAAAATGCGTAGCAAGATGTTATGTTAAAATTACTCTGTTTTTATTCCATAGAAATAGATATACACTTGTGTATTTCCATTCTACATCAACTTCCATTTTTTAGTTACACAAATGCAAAACAACAATATATATTTCATATTTGTATCCGAACTATTTATTCATCAATTAAAAACCAGGGTTTTAAGTTAATATTCATTAGATTTAGACAGGATCGTGATCTTAAGTTAGGGGCATTATTATTCAAAGTACTTATTTTATTTATAAATGATCTACTCACAAGGTGCTAGAGACCAAAAAAAGCACACTTACAGAATATTAGATCGAACAGATTTTGAGTTGGACACCCGATCTATCCATCTTTAACCATGACCAATAAACAATTTCTTACAATATCCATTAGATAATAATTAGGATCGATAATTTTCAACATGACCTAAAACATGATACGAAACTCACTTGAAAATGATCAAATTGGGTCGGGGTTTTGTGACTCACGAACTCGTCAATCTAAAATCCGTCAACCTACTAATTTTTGGCTTGGGTTTGAGTTATTCAATAAGTTTTTGAGTTGACCCGACAACCCGAATAAATTTTAAATGTATTTAAAAGTTTCAATATTTTACTTTAATTTAATACATCAAATTGTATAATGATGTTTTAATATTAAATTTGAATAAAATACTAGGTAATATGATTTTTTTTTATGTTTATTAGTATGAATTATAAACTAAGAGGTTGACTCATGTGATCCACATAATCTGAATCTTTTTGATATATTACTTGAAATCGAGCTGAAAATCTGTTGACCTGATTAGATTAATGGGTTACCTGAATCGAGTAGGAGTTAGTAGGTTTTGAGTTGAGTTTAAATACTTAACCCGATTAAAAAATTAGGTCGTGTTTGAGTCGTCTAATTCTGACCCATCAACTCAATAATTTGAACGCGTCGACTTAACCCAATCCAAATTACCACCGGCCTAATAATAATATTGATAAAAAAAGAAAATCATCATCTTAACTATAACCAGAAAAGTTATGTTTATCACTATACTAGTATTAGTGAAGTATAATTTTTATTATACTTCACCATATACATGTTTCTAAAACAACTGACCTAACGCAATCTAACATTAACCCAACAAATACTAAAAAACTCCACATGGTCTACATGATATCACTTTCGATTTTGCTTAATAACTTAATTATGTCTTCAGAGGACTTCACTCTATAATTTAAGGCCACATGTATTTATGTCATTTTATAAGTAATAATTTTAAAATTAAAATAATATCACCAGTTATTGAAGAAATCATTTAATTCGTTGGCACGTGGACCCTTGGCAGTTGATAGTTGTATGAACTTTTATGTCACAAAGTTGTATCTACCTCTTCTACCATCTTTTAACTCTATATATCCATCTTTATTTCTCTATTCACCCACCCTTCACAAAATACTATCATACTTCTAGTCAAAAATCAAAACCCGTGTATTCAAATCTTCAACCACCAATGTCCACCCCTTCCCACCACCACTCCGCCACTGCCGTCGAAATCCAACCACCGTCGCCCCCACTGCCTAATTTTCTCAATAGTATTAAACTAAAATATGTGAAATTAGGATACCATTACCTTATGAAACATATTCTCACTTTTAGTCTCCTTCCTATCATAACAATCACAGCCGTCCACGTGTCCCAATTAAACGTTGATGACATTAGTAAATTATGCATTCAACTCCAATACAATATCATACTTGTCATGGCTTTATCTGGTGCTATTGTACTCGGGTTAACTGCTTACCTTATGACCCGACCCCGAACCGTTTACCTTGTTGACTACTCTTGTTACCGCCCTCCAGACAACCTCAAAGTCAAATTCGACGTCTTCATGGAACGCTCCAAGCTACACGGCGGTTTTAACGATTCTGCGTTAGAGTTTCAAAGGAAGATTCTAGAAAGATCTGGTCTAGGAGAAGAAACTTATCTTCCGGCAGCTTTGCATAGCATCCCGCCGGCGCCTTCAATGGCGGCTGCTAGAGAAGAAGCGGAACAAGTCATGTTTGGTGCTCTTGAGAAACTATTTGAATCTACTAATGTTAACCCGAAAGATATTGGAATATTGGTTGTGAATTGTAGTCTTTTTAATCCTACTCCTTCTCTGTCTTCTATGATAGTGAATAAGTATAAACTTAGGGGGAATATTAAAACGTTTAATCTCGGTGGTATGGGATGTAGCGCGGGTGTGATTGCTGTTGATTTAGCGAAAGATATGTTACAAGTACATCGCAACACTTATGCAGTTGTTGTCAGCATGGAAAACATAACTCAAAACTGGTTAGTTATTTTTCCGCTTATAACTAAGACTCTGATATCATAGAAGATTAAAAAATTGAATGCATGACACGTGTGATTCACTCATCTACATTATAATCATATGTTCTGTGATCGGTTACACTCAAACTTAGATGCTACTAGTTGCACTTATCATTTTTCAAAAAACTGATATCAGATATGATTTAATTTTGTCCTAATTCTTACTATGCACATTTTCAGGTATTTCGGTAACAAAAAATCAATGTTGATCCCAAATTGTTTATTTCGCGTTGGTGGAGCGGCCGTGTTATTATCTAACAAACCAACTGACAAACGCCGTGCAAAATATAAGCTACTACACGTCGTCCGAACCCATCAGGGTTCAAACGACACAGCGTTCAACTGCGTCTACCAAGAACAAGACGACAGTGGAAAAATCGGAGTTACCCTTTCAAAAGATTTGATGGCGATCGCAGGGGGCGCATTAAAAGCAAACATTACAACATTGGGACCACTTGTCCTGCCGATAAGTGAACAGCTTCTATTTTTCTCAACTTTAATTGCAAGAAAAATAATGAACACAAAGGTAAAACCATATATACCGGATTTTAAGTTGGCTTTTGATCACTTTTGTATTCATGCTGGTGGAAGGGCTGTGATTGATGAGTTAGAAAAGAATTTGCAATTATCTGAAGAACATGTTGAGCCATCTAGGATGACGTTATATCGGTTTGGGAACACGTCATCAAGTTCAATATGGTATGAGCTGGCATACACGGAGGCAAAAGGGCGTATGAAAAAAGGTAACCGTGTTTGGCAAATTGCATTTGGAAGTGGGTTTAAATGTAACAGCGCCGTTTGGGAAGCCGTTAGAGCCGTTAAGCCGACCGATAGTAACCCATGGGCAGATTGCATTCATAAATTCCCGGTTGAAATAAAGGTTTGATTTTTAGAAGATTAAAAAGTTAAAAGGGTTTAAAAAGTTATTGAATTGTGTTGTACTTTTTTTTCTAAAAGAAAATGTTGTGCTCATAAATAGCTGATACGTGTGTATAATGTTATTTCTTTTTTGATATAAAGATTTAATTTAATGTCATTGTTGGATGTATTTAATTTTCCAACTCAAGTGGATATTGGTACAAGTTTTGATGATGCCTTTTATGCTTTTTTATTATGTTTTTGCTTCGAGATTAATAAATGAAAGCGACTAAAGATTATGACCTTTTCGACGTTAAAACGTAAGGATTTAGTTTCATTTGTAAACCTCTGAATGTCGAATAAGAGTAACGAGGACCATCAGTTACATTGAAGAAAGAAACGCGTCATATCAGCATCATAGTATACCTTTTTTTTACATGCACTCATTATACTAAAAAAGTGAAAATTGATTATCGCTTTTAACTATTTTATCATTTTAAAATCATTATCGTACGAAGAAGAAAATTATCGTGCCCCAACCATGGCGGCGGAGTCATCGCACTACCAGGGTCGCCACCTAAGCTCACTCCACATGGTCTAACAGGAGTTATATACATCACGAAAGTATTTTATTTAATACAAACATCTAAAATGAAATAGCCTAGCATGAGACATGTTGGTACAACTCATACAATTTGTCGTGGTAGTAATTTGATTTGATTAGTCATGTTTCGTACCACTTGGGAGTAAGCACTTAATGGACACGGTTTGGAACGTATAGTCAGCCACCCTATGTATAACTATTTGCTTCATTTATTTATATTAATATATAAAATATTTTTGTATTTTAATTTAATTAATTTTTAAAATTAAATTTAATATTTTTCATATTTATTTATCTAATTTCCATTTCACAATATATTTGTATCTATACTAATATATAAAATATAAATTAATATTTTACTTTTAAATAATTCTTAAAATTAAGACTCAAGATTTTCATATTTAGTTTAATTTCCATTTCACAATATAACTTTATCATTTTTACATATTTTGCAGCTTTCACCAATTGTATCTCGAATCTCAGATTATACACATAAGCAAATTACTATCATCAACTCACAATCACGAGCAATGCACCAGTGAATAACAGATACAATATATGACTATCGTTGAGTCACTGTACACAATAAAAGTACTAAACTCCGCTGCATAGCGCGAGTATTATACTAGTTTTTTTAATATATGTAATATGTTTTTTTGCACCGTTAAATGTTGATCTGTAGACCGTAGTCGTAAATTATCGTTTTATTTTATTATAAAAATTGTTTAATATAGATTTATTTTAACTTAACAATTATATAATTATGTTATTTTTTGTACTTATTGAGAAAATCAACATAATTTTTCTTCTTTGTGACAGTAGAGCCACAGGAATTTGAAGTTCCTGATTACAAAAAAGATGTTAGAAATTATTATTTTATTCTTTTCCTTTTCTTCGTTATTTTCTCAATATAGCAAAAGTTTCGTTGATAATTACCATGGAGGTACTTGTGTTTATTTATATATGTAATTTATGCAATATGCAATTTGTTTCATAAATGATATAGCCATAAACAAGTGGATTACATGGTTCAATATGTAATACGCAGTAAAAAACGACTAAATGCCATGCATTAAGGCGGATTTGTACATCTACTCTTAAAATATGAAGCACCAGCAAGTAGGATCGAACTATCTACTCTTCAATATGGAAAACCTAACTATGAAGACATAAGTATTGGTTCATAAACTTACGTAAAATAATTAAGTATACTTTATATTAAAACATAATGTCAATAAATAATATTTGGAACCGATATATCATGGATCATGTCAAAAATCTAGCTCAATTGTATGGGTTGTTTCAATATATCATTGACCAGGTCAAACTTCTCGATCTCATTTGTATGGGTTTCTACTTAATTTGAATCGCAGTTAGTATATCTACGTTGACATTTGTTATCTATCAATAAGATTGTTCAATCGTGTCATGTTTTTACATTAATTAAATACCTGCTAAGGACTTTTAAACAAAAATTAAATATATTTACATTTTCACCCTCCAACTTTGATAAGACTGTCATTTCTGGCCAAAACTGATAATTATCATATTTTTTCAAAATATTATACTATGCAAGCCAAATGAACCTATATTCAGAGCTACCCTACCTATAAGGAAGCTCTGACCCTAATCTCAACATCATCAAAAATTTAATTCTTCTTTTCTTTGTTTCCTTGTGCTTGCCTTTTTTATAAAAGGATAAATAAAGAAGGGAATTATCAAAAATGAATAGATAATGAAAGAAGATCTTGCTTGATCCCATGTTCCATTTTGGCATGCAATTTGCATGAGAGTTGCAAGATTCATCCTCAAAGTAAGTAGTATTCGACTTTTCAGTTGCATGTTTTGGTCGCTCTTTATTAGGTGGAATATTTATTTCGTTTACCCTCTTTTCGGTCACATGTTTCTTCTTGTAACCCCATGTACAATATATGGCATGTTTTGATGTAATTCTGAATGAAAGTTCTAAGATTGCTTGTGTATCAATTGAGCATATATTGAGAACGATTACATAGCGAAATCAATTTATCATTCATTGGTACGTATATCGATGTACCCATGAAAAAATGGGTGACACTTAAAAGGAACAAAGATAATTGATGGAAAATAAAGTCCGAGATAAGCGTTTCTGAGTAAACTTTCGAGACTAGGTAATCTAGTATAGTAGTACGTACTTAGGGTCTGTTTGGTTGATGAGAATGAAAATGAAAATAAAGAAAAATAATTTATTTCCGTTAAAAGTATTTTGTTGATAGACTTTAATTTTATCGTTTGAAAATTAGACCCGAAACCCATCTAAAGGAGTGAATATTGGAACTTCATTTTCGTATCCATTAAAGAATACAAACCCATAAATTAATAGGACCCCATTTGGATGGGTTTAAAGAGAGCGTGCCACATACACTTCTGATAACCTCAATTCAGATTTTGGTATGCCTTCTGGTATGGGAATCACTTGCAAATTACAACTTGAAGGAAGCTCCTGGGATATCGTCTGATATCTCATCTTTTGACCCACGTGCTAATCACGTATACATATATGTCGATCTTGTCTTTAACATAAACATTGCACTTATATAAAAGGCGGTAATATGTACATTATTTTCGTATGTATACAACACGAGTATGCATAAAGAGTCGGGTATTTTATATATCAATAATGTACAATTATATGGTATACATAAAAAAAATTGTACAAACCACCACTGTTACATAAATACTAGTATACAACATATTTCAGTTTTGTTTTTGCACAAATTTGATAGCGTATTCCATCGTATGTTTACTATTCATATTATTATTTGTTGCAAAATGATATTTAAGTTACATATAAATAGCAGTTATGAATGACTAAATTTTTTAAATTCTTTAAAAATGTTGGAACACCATCAACTCTAATATGTTAAGACAATATCCATTACATGAGAAGCAAATCAAACTTATCTACATGCGAGCTCAAATCGTGGCTCAATTAACTGATCCTTCGTAATCAAGAATTTTTTAAATAAAATTAGGACATTTTTTATATTGACAACGATCAAACCATTCTCTTTTTAAATGTCAATATCGTTATAACTGACTAGGTTATGTGTAAGTTACCCTTTAAAATTATTTATTGATTAATGTTGAAAAACTAATCTTGTTTTATATATAAGAGTAACGTATGATATTTTATAAACTAAATAGTACACTATTAGTAACTATCTTAATCTTCCAAAAAGATTGAAATTGGACAATCCTAATCGACTTTTATATGTAAGGGTAAAATATGATATTTTATAAACGTAATAGTACACTATTGGTAACTATTTTAATCTTCCAAAAAGTTTGTAATGCAGCAATCCTAATCTGCTTATGCCAAACTGTCTTAGGCTCATCACGTGAGAAGTATATCAAACTTACCTAGCAGCGCATTCAGATAATGGCCCAACCAACTTATCTTATAACACCAAATAATTTTTCTAATAAATTAAATTTCTCCTTGCCGCTGATGCGGAATGAACCTCATATGCTTCCACATGCCCCCATCTTCAAAACCAACTACTTTACACATCGAAGGCAACTATCTTAGTCTTAATAAGCGTATCATGAATCCTGATTTTGTATCCGTTTCATGAATACCATCACATGAATATTAACATAAACGTTTAAAAACATACGAGGGTATTACTGTATGCACATGACAGGCAAACATCAAATCGTCTATATCCCAATTTGTTGAAGTTAACACGAAATCATTTCGTTCCGTGACGGGCACCGACCTATTTATCACTTATACATTAAAGTTGTAATGAGAATCATCCAAATCTTTGCTAAGCACACAACATCCTTAAGTTAGCTTACAACTATCTACTTAGCAGGATGTCAAGTTATGAGCTTTTTACCAAGTACCAATACCATAAGGAAAGAAAAAAAAAAAAGTAAAATATTACTGGAGTTCGTACAGCTACAAAAAATATTTTTATTTTCCTTTTCTCTTTCTTATAGTTTTATTTCACTTGAAAACTAATGGATCGAAATTAAAAAACGCGTTCAAACGTAATTATTAAGTTTTTAACTTTTAAATAGAAAATATAGAAAATTATAAAACTTAATTTTCACATTTGTAGTTATACAAAAAGAACAAAGATTTGTTATTTTCTTAAAAATTTTTTAAAAAAAAACCTTAACTTGAACAAAAATAAATAAAAAAAATTGTGTGATCGGCAACTCGGACAAGTAGTCAGCCAGCCTATTTAAGGCTGCTTTGTCACTTTCTGGCATAGACAATCATAAACATCTCGTATATATCCGATTTATATTTATATATTTCAAAGAGCCATCAAAAACGTGATCTTGTAATGTTCAAATATAACTTTCTGATTTAAGCAAGACATGAAGATATCGAGCACCGTATGTATACGATATTTCCTAACAATATCGTACGGTCAAACAAAAAGTTCAACTTTGATTAGAATAGAAAATGAAAAGGTAAAATAACCACATCCCACTCGTGTGTCCATGTTTAATTTCCCTTTTATGCAAATTTAATCAAGTGAGATAACTAAAAATTCGGATTATAATTATAATATAAGGAGTATTTTTGTTATTAAAATGATTATAAAATTATGTCATTGAAAATTATTTTATCTTTGAATACAAGAAATTTTATAGGCATGACTTCCAACTCATTTGATTTATTTCTTTATTATTTTATTCTAATTTATTAGTTTATGTGAAAGTTGGAAATATTCTAATTTATTAGTTTATGTGAAAGTTGGAAATACCATGCTCGGCAAACTCATCCAGAGTCATTTTGAAAAATGATAGAGTCACAAAAAGTTTATAAAATTATAAACATACAATGAGGTGAACCGATATAATGAAATAAGATAAATATGAAAGAGAAAAATAATTTTGTGTATTTTATTTTGTAGAATTTATGTAGATGTAACATTACTCTTTGCATAATCAATTTTGAAATATAATTTATTCTTTTTCAAAACCGTCGTACTTAAGTTTTCATAAGGAAAAAAAATAAAGTGGTTGTTTTTCTTATAAATATAAAGAGAAAGAGAAAGAGAACTCATAAAGAAGAGGAAATCATGGGCTGGGCTCGGCTGGGGTGGGGGTATTTAAAACAATCAATGGACTGGGCTCTGTTTATACTTCTATGGTAATAACTCACATACTTGATTATAATGCTTGTTTGAAACCATTGACCCGGTTAGTTTAGCAATGTGACAACGATTTGTCGAAAATGATTAGAAATTTCAACTTAAAACACGAAGGTTCTTTAAAGCTACTACCGCAAAGGGTCTTGATTGAAGAAACAAGGATTAACAGTAGTTAAATAACTAAGGATTTTGATAACCAATAGTTGGTTAAGGTCTCTTAATTTAGATTCAAATTATTTAATGAAAACTCACTTTCCTTATTCACAGTGAATAATAACATTTCATAACTAGTAATATCCATGATGATATTAATTGAAATGTTAGTATAAATATGAAAATATAGTGTTTAATAAATAGTTTAAATTTAAATTAAGAAATATTAACCAATGCTCTAAGGAGATAGTTATCAAAAAGAAAATGTCTAAATTGCTTAGAATTGAAGTTAGAACTTGAACTCTTATATATAATGAGCTTAGTCTTTTTATCAACACAAAAATAGGCTTTATGTGTACGGATTGGAGACCTTTTGAAAGTCAAAAGAGACCCTAATGAAATGGCATTGATATTTCCACCATCAATTTTGATAAATCCACTACAACTGTGTATTAACAAGTTGTGCTGTACACACAAACAATGCATACTTTTGGTGGATTTTATCAAAAGCGATGGTAGATTTATCATTGCCCCTAATGAAAGGCTTATAATGGCATTTTATATCATTATTAGTATATTAAGCATGCACACACATGCATATATATATTATATAGTATATATATATTTTTGTTGTACCTACTTGTAGTAGTTGACCAGACTTGTTGTACCTATTTGTAACAAATTTACCAACCCAATTAACAATAAATATGTTCGACCTATTTCTATCCGCTAAGATTGTTTTCATATACACTAAATTGTGTAGAAACAGAAAGAGATAGAGAATTATGGGCTTCTTGTATAAAGTTGCAAAGCGTCTAGTCTATGCAGTCATGAAGCTTGTAGGATTAACACCACAAACCATAGAAATAGAGCCTGGTACCATCATGAAAATATGGATTCCAAAGCAATCCATCATCAAAATTGATGGAAAACAAGTATATATACCACCCAAAAAGCCTGTTGTACTCTTGGTGCAATGTTTTGCAATGAATGGTATCTTTGTGTGGTTAGCACAAATCGTATTTTTAACTTGGAACTACTCGGTCTATGTGCCTGACCTCTTGTTCTTCGGTGGCTCAAACACCGATAGACTTGAGAGGTCAGTTAGCTTTCAGGCCGAGTTTTTAGCCAAAGGGATGGAAATACTTAAAGTAGAAAAGGTGAATTTGGTTGGGTTAAGTTATGGAGGGATAGTTGGGTTCAAAATGGCTAAGTTGTACCCAAACATGGTGCAATCTTTGGTGGTATCTGCTGCTGTTGTAGAGTTAACCATGTCCATTAGCCAATTGTCGTTGAAGCAAGTTAATATGTCAAGTTGGCAGGACCTTTTGGTCCCACAAACAATAGAGGGTTTTAAAAGGATGATGGCTATTGGCGCCCATAAACTCCCATGGATTCCAGGCTTCATATATGATGGTATTTTTGAGGTATTTATGGCATTCTTTACAAGATAAGAACTATTTTCTTGTTGTGATTGCATGCATTACATTGGAACTGAGATAATATTAAACTTCTATTAATCAATGTAACAACTAATATTAAAAAATGAAAACTAGCTTGTATTTTGAGGCTTTTGGAGGTTCTATGAGGCAGCAGGACTTGCACACCTCAAGGCAGTCTAGCATGTAAAATAAAGTTCACATTTGATTTCGAATTAATTTTTCTAAAACGTTTTTTTTTTCTTTTTTCTTTTTCGTAATAAACTGGCAGACTGAGTTCAATTATCGAAAAGAGAGAGGTGAACTCTTAGCGGCTTTGGTCATCCCAGACAAGGATGCGAATACTTATACGAACTACTCACAGGTTGTTAAATTTATGTTAAAACTATCATCATGTTTTATATAATGTCATTTTTGTCATGTTTACTTTCATATTCAAGAATGGTTGTTTATCAAATCAATTACATGGTGTTGCAGAGGATACATATGTTATGGGGTGAGGAGGACAAGATTTTTACTCTTGAGTTTGCGAAAACCATGAAAACGTAAGTTAGTTAGTTTCATATGTTACCATTTTTTAAAATGTTTGCCGACCGATTAACTAATTACTATATATTATACGTATGTGTACGTTGATATACGACAGGCGATTGGGAGTGAATACAACGTTGGAGTATGTAAAGAATGCCGGCCACCTTCTACCGTTGGAGAAACCCTTCACCTATAATCGACTTCTCAAACGTTTTCTTGGGAGTGCAAACGAAATTACTGCAACAAAAATGTGAAATCACCACCTTTTGTAGATTTGGGGCGCTCTTAATGAACTAGCAATGGACCGGCCTTATGCAGCGGATTTAAAACTTCATTTCAGTTTGTTGTTTTGTTTAGATTTCTTTAGGGGTTCTCACCATTTATGAAATTGAAACTGATTGTTTTTCTTCTGAAGTATCTAATTTAAGTAGAACCCATTAGTAAAAGAGAAGAAGATGAATCTCTTTATAAAATAATGGGCCTGGGGTATTGAAAACAATCCAATGGCCCATTAGCGAACACTATTTATGGTAATATGCATTAAAAGTTATTAGCAGTGTGTCCGCACATAACTGCATAAATAAATAGTTAATTTAACATTCACAGATTTTATTATTTATATTATATTGTTAAATGTTGAATTTATGGATATGTAAATTTTAAAACTTAAAGGTTGCAATTTATAAATTAGTGGTTCATTTGGAAAGTAATTAATAATTTTTAAGGGTAATTTAGACATTAACCATTGTTGAGTCTTATTTTAAGAAAAGAAATGGAGATGGTTTATATATAGTTAAGATAAGATAGAAAAATTTATAAAAATACCACTAAAGAGTCACATATTTAATTCTATACTAAAAAAAAAATTAAATTGCAAAAACTACCTTCGTGGCATATCTCTTCCGAAATCGTAATTTTTTGTGTATATTACCTTGTTTGTTATCCGTTTTCGATATGATTTTTTGATATTTTTAAAATTTTAAAATTTCTATAAATAATATAATCGTAAGATAAAATATTATCCCAAACTGTCATTTTAGGATAATACATTCTATCTGAAAAATTATCAACAGAAACACATAACCCGCAAAATCATCTTATCTTAGGGTTATATTATTTATAGAAATTTTAAAAATTTCAAAATTCTTAAAAATAAATACCGAAAACGAATAGAAAATAAGGCAGTTTACACACACAAAATTATTATTCTAGAAGCGATATGCCCGATCACGGGTGCACGTCTAAGCCACAAACCCAGAAACGTAACCCAAAATACGAGTTGTACGTGAAGATTAGTTTTTTACAATTTAAAATTTTCTTGAGTATAAATTTAAAAATATATTTTTAAGTATATTTTTGTTTTACTCAAATCGTTTTATTTTAAGAGAAAAAATATGTGATGCAACTAAAGGCTTCATTTATCATGTACTTCTCAAATTTGCTAATGATAAGGTAACTATGTTAAACATGAACCTCGACTTTTCTGTTTGCTACTAAATCTCAACTTTCGCGTTCATTTATTCTAGTTTATTTATCGAAATTTGTTTAGACTTTAAAAATCGTATGAAACATTAGGTTGATACTTTTATGCTCTCGTATGAAGATCAACTTTATGGCTCTTATTATCTTTGTCTTTATATTTATGCTCTTATGTCAAAAATGTATCTTAATACTTGATTTTTCTGCTTTCAATTTGACCTTCTAACTTTCTGATTATTATATTTTTATATCTTCAATTAAATAAGGCAATTTACACACACAAAATTACGATTCCTGGAAACGATTCGTCACGGATGTGCGTCCAAACCACGAGCCCTGACACGCATCGTACAAAATGCAAGTTGTACACGAAAGTTAGTTTCTTACAATTTAAAATTTTCTTGAATATAAATTTAAATAAATATTTTTTTAGGTGTATTTTTATACGTTACTTTAAATTAACTCGTTTTATCTTAAAAGAAAAAATATGTAATACAACTAAAGGCTTCACTTATCATGTGACTCTCAAATGGGCTAATGATAAGGGAATTATGTTAAACGTACTTTTCTGTTTGCTACTAAATCTCAACTTTCACTTTCATTTATAATTTATTTAACTAAATTTCATGTGCTTCTCAAATGGGATAATGATAAGGAAATTATGTTAAACGTACCAGTCTGTTTGCTACTAATTCTCAACTTTCGCTTTCATTAATTATAAACTTTATCGAAATTTCATATGCTTCTCAAATGGGCTAATGATAAGGGAATTATGTTAAACGTACTTTTCTGTTTGCTACTAAACCTCAACTTTCGCTTTCATTAATTATAAACTTTATCGAAATTTCTTATGCTTCTCAAATGGGCTAATGATAAGGGAATTATGTTAAATGTACTTTTCTGTTTGCTACTAAACCTCAACTTTCGCTTTCATTAATTATAAACTTTATCGAAATTTCATATGCTTCTCAAATGGGCTAATGATAAGGGAATTATGTTAAACGTACTTTTCTGTTTGCTACTAAACCTCAACTTTCGCTTTCATTTATTATAATTTATTATCGAAATTTGTTTAGAATTTCTTTTAGAAAAATCGTATGAAAGATTAGGTTGATGCTTTTATGCTTTCGTATGAAGATCAACTTTCTGGCTTTTATTATCTTTATCTTTATATTTATAACCCTATGTCAAAAATGTATCCTAATTCTTGACTTTTCTGATTTCGATTTGAACTTTTTAACTTTCTGGTTATAATATTGCTATTATATTTTCAATTAAATACCTTGTTCTATTCCCTTTTCCCTTCATCCTTATCTGATAATTCCAAAAGAATAGGGATAATACCATAATATTATTGAAGGGTCACTCAAATATATCATTTTGTATTTGAAGTCACTCATGAAAATGATCTTGTAAACCACTCAAATTTGCATTTTGATTTATCTTTACCAAATGTGACTAAAACTCTATTGATAAGCGCTAACATAAGTACAAATTTCCGTCATGCGACCAATGATTTTAAAGATCGAGTACCTAATATGGCTCAAACATTAGTTTTTCTTAACGTTTTATGGTAAGATATCGGCCAGATTCAATATACATGACATAAGAAACAAATTTGAATGATTTACAAAAGCATCTTCATAAAGATGTGATCTTCAAAAACAAAATATTATATTTTGGTGGCTTTGACATGTATTATTCCAAAAAATTTAACATGCGAATGAATTATGACATTCTAACGTCAATGTGAGTATTCAAAGGAAATTAAGTACACGTTTATTAGGGCAACAAACTTGTACGTGCTACTTAATTTGAAGAGTAAATACTACGAATTGATGAATATATGCGAAGAATGTATCATCATAGACTATTTCTATTTCTATTCGGCGAGCCAAAAATATTGAAAAGAATCCTTCTAGATTAACTACATACCTCAAAATGTAAGAGAAGAAAAGGTTATTGAACATTAAGTTTGAAATATTTTGTTAGATAATACACTTGCAAATGTGTGTTCTTTTTTCACAATATATCTCCATGTTACTTTTCTGAGTATGTTCATTCGTGTAGAAGAAACAAGGATTAAAAATGTAAAAATGGAATTTATAATTTGCTTAGAACTTGAACCCTAAAAAATGAGCTTAGCCTTTTTTATCAAAGCATAAATGGGTCTTGATGTTTACATTTTGGAGACCTATAAAAGTCAAAAAGAGATCCCAAAGACTAAAAAAAATACTGTAAAATTTTATATCATTAATATGCACACACATACATTTAGAGACCTATAAAAGTCAAAAAGAGATCCCAAAGACTAAAAAAAATACTGTAAAATTTTATATCATTAATATGCACACACATACATTTACAGGGCTTTTAAAAACACAGATTTTTAAACAATATCTTTAACAAACAACTTTACCCTTAAGACAGATATTTGTAGACTGTAGTAGTAGTTGGCCATAATTGTGTTGACTTTTGATCCCAACAATATCCCTATATATATATGTACCCATCAGGTAGTACTTTACACTAAATTGTGTGGGGTGAGAGATGGGCTTCTTGTTTGCATTGATAAAATGTTTACTTCATGGACTCATGAAGCTCGTAGGATTAACTCCCCAAACCATACAGATAGAGCATGGTACCATCATGAATATATGGATTCCAAAACAAACCATCGTCAAAATTGATGGAAAAACAGTATATATACCACCCAAAAAGCCTGTCGTACTCTTGGTGCATTGTTTTGCAATGGACGGTATCTTTGTGTGGTTTTCACAAGTTTTAGCTTTAACTTGGAAGTACTCGGTCTATGTGCCTGACCTCATGTTTTTCGGTGGCTCAACCACCGACAGAACAGAGAGATCAACTAGCTTTCAGGCTGAGTTTTTGGCCAAAGGGATGCAAATACTTAAAGTAGAAGAGGTGAATTTGGTTGGTGTAAGTTATGGAGGGATAGTTGGGTTCAAAATGGCTAAGCTGTACCCAAACATGGTGCAATCTTTGGTGGTATCTGCTGCTGTTGTAGAGTTAACCATGTCCATTAGTCAAGTGTCACTAAAGCATATCAATGTATCAAGCTGGCAGGACCTTTTGCTGCCACAAACAATAGAGGGTTTCAAAAGGACGATGACTATTGGTGCCCACAAACTCCCATGGATTCCAGGTTTCATTTATCATGGTATTTTTGAGGTATTTTTTGTGTTCTTTACCGTGAACATATCTATTCACTCACGGTACTACCTTGTGGGTACTGTATTGTCCACACAAAGATCTTACTAATTCGAGATAATTATTTCGTTATACGCTCAATTTAACTTTTTTTATTGTATACTTTCAACTTTTAACTTTTTTCTATTTATGCTCCAATCTTTAAGACATTTTATTGTATTAGGTAAACTTTCAAAATATCTTTAGGGCTTAGTGTCTCATAATGTATCCAACTTTGTCAAAAAAGTTATAATGTGTATCATACTTTATAGACTTCTATTAAATGTATTGAACTCGTAAAAACCTCTAATTTGTGTATTGGGTGACCTATCAAACACTTAGCCGGTCATTTTGTCTTCGGTCATCTTCTCCGGCAATATTCCAGCCACCTGACATCTTTTCCGATCACCTGAAATAAATGTTTTATATTTTTGATTTCTTTGTTCTATTTCTTGACATCAACAAAGATCATGAACAATTAAACCCTTCCTCCATTAAAAAGTTTATAAGATAATATATGTAGGTGATAACGGATCCCACAGATAATCTTATGGCTAGGGATTGTGCAAGTACATGTGGGTATGTCTCCGAGTACATTACTACTATCTTCTAATTTATCATCTTTGTACTAAAGTTTGAATATGATATTTATGAGTAGTCATATATATAACAAATCACAGAAAAAACCGGACCACCTTTGTCAATGCACCATATCTATACAGCAAATTGCGATCCCAGAAGCCACCACACCCTTCTTTGTTCTATTTCTTCAATCACTTATTTCCCATCGTCATCCCTTTTGTTATGTGAACCTTCGTTGTAAAAAAGCAGAAATTGGTCCATGATATAGTTTTAGTCCGAATTTCGCAAGAGAAGATGATCAGAAAGCGTGGTAACCGGCTAAAAATAGATGATTACCAGTTATAGCCGATTTGATACACAAATTAGAGGTTTTTACGAATTCAATACATTTAATAGAGATCCATAAAGGACGATACACACTATAACTTTTTTGACAAAGTTTGATACATTTTAAGACACTAAGCCCGTATCTTTATTTTAAGTTGAATTGACTTTCTTTGTCTTGACAACAAATTTTTTTTTCCTTTTTTAGAATAGCTAAGAAATAAAATATTACATACAATAAAGAGATTTAAAAGGTTTACCTCAATGATAGAATATCTTAAAATTGAAAGCATACAATAAAAATAATTAATTAACCATATGACAAAATAATTATCCCTGTTAATTTATATATCATACGTTACATATTAAGTGAAAATTATGCCATGTTTGTCTAAAGGTAACATAGTTGTCTTATTTATCAAGTGTTAAGAGTCCAACTTGCATCTTCTCAGTAAGGGCTTCTTGCTTTTGTTTTATTTATTTTTTTCCATTTCCATTTCCCCCTTTTCATTAATTTTTATCTTCCTCTAATTGATTCATTCGTTATATGATTTCAGTTATCAAACTTAATACATCAGATAGTGATATTTTCGCTTCATTTTTTTTCCTAACTTAACTTATATAGCTAGTTTATTATTTTATTACTACATGAAATTAAATATATAACTAGTTTATTATTTTACGATTACACGAAATTAAGTATGTAATTCTTTTATATTAATTAAAATAACAACATGCAAACTTTACAGATTAAATTATAGATTCCAAATAAATTCATATATGAAAAGGTGTCATTTGAAAGAATACATAAATTAAAAAGGTTAATTATAAAATGTAAATGTTAAAATTTATATATTTAATAAATACAAAGGATTATCATATATAAAAATAAAAAAAAGGAAATGTATCTGTCAAACACAATTAATTATGAGCATATTTATAAAATAAAATAAAAAATAATTAAAATTAAATTTTTAGTTTTAAATTATTAAAAAAATACTTAATTAATAGTTCAATTCTTTCATAATTATAATTCTTTTTCTAACTTAAATTATATAAAGGGTCTACATATTTGGTCCTCGTGATCTTCTTGATTCTCACATACAATATTTAAATTTGATCGGGGTGTTAAGTACGTTGATTTGATATGTGTTAGTGATAAGTACACTATGTCGATATATTTGGCTTATCCCTTAGTATATTGGTCAGTCTTGGGACTGCATTTTTCTTTCAAATTCGTCCTTTTGCAGTTTTGCAATTGAATGGGCTAATATGCTCTTATCCTTATTATTTTAATATTTTCTCTAAGTTTTTTCAATTTCTTTTAATTTAATTTCTTATTCTTATTCTTATTCTTATTAAATGTCATTTTAAATGGAAATCTCCTGCGTGAACTTACAGCGACAACCACAACATCATCTTCACAATAACAACCTGCAAGTCACTTTATTCTTATTATCTTCTTTTCTCCTCTTCTTAATAACCATTTTCATCATATAGAACAAGAATCAAACAAAATCAACTAAAAACACAACCTTCAACCAAGTTTCTCAAACATAAATGTGAAACCAAAACATCAATAAAAAACACAACCTTTTATCAACAATCATAAACAAATCTGAACTAGATTTAAAACCTAAAGTGAAAGGAAACCCAAATCAAAGTGAAAGGAAATTCAAAACCACCTCTTAATCGGAATGTTGACTCCCATTTAAACCAAAAAAATGTTGAAGAGTTCGAGTGTTTGTCGGCTGATTTGCAGGTCTTCGGCGGCGGGCCTATTTGTTTTAGTTTGGAGTGGTTTTGACGATTTGGACCTTCTTTAAACTACGATTTCAGATCCAGATGTAAACCAATATTACAAAGAGAACCTGGAGTTGTAGTCTTTTGATTTCCTTTCGCCGGAGTTACAGTCACGATGATGGTGGTCGGCGGTTCGATATTGGTGACGGAAGGATGACCCGAGTTGCAGTCACCGATGGTGGTAGCTGTCGTTTCAAGTTGCCGGGAATCATCAAAGAGAGAGAAGTGAAGATGAAATATGGTGATGACTTGATGATATAATATCAAGATGAAACATGGTGATGATTTGGGAAAGAGAAAAGATGATTGAAAAGAAAAAGGGAAAAATAGAATTTAAAAGTAATTAATGGAGTTAGGTTAGTATATGTTATTGATTGATTGATGATGATGATGATGATGATGATGATGATGATGCGCTACTGCTGCCGTTGTTTTTATTGTTGATGAGCATAAGGAAGATCTTCTTGTTCTATATTTTATTTAGATTTTTTAATTTATAATGACATTAAATTAAAGTAAAAATTGATATTAATAAAAATGAGGTTATTTTAGTCAAATTAAGTATAGAAGGATAAAGTTGCAAATTAAATGCAAATCACGAGGACGGCTATCGTAATAAACGATCTTAGGAAACGGTTTGTGAGAATCACAAAGATTATAGGGACAAGAAATGTAACTCCTACACGCAAGAAAAAAATAATTATACTTTATACATAAAGAATCGAAATCATCAAGTTTTATAAGAGTATGCTGAGTGGTGGCACTGTCCTTACAGTAATTTTGTAAGAATATTGTTACTGAAAAAGTGAACGACAATTTAGTGTTATGGACTTTTTTGTTCATGTTTTTTAAATTTAATTTATTTTAATAAATTAAAATAAATAATAAAATTCATAAAATAAAATATATCATTCATTAAAATAAGAACTACATATTACAAGTCCGAAAAATACATAATTTAAAGACAATAATATAAAAGTCCTAGTAATTAAAAGTGTATTAAACTATTTAAAAGTCCTAGATAATCGAGTATCTCCCTATCCCGACCCCAAGTAGAAGTTCCACCCCATCCTCTCACGAATCTTCCCCATTTTCATTTTCATTATGAATTTGTCATGTTCTGACAAATAGTTCTTCGGCATTGACAAAATCCTAAGCGATACTTCAAGGTCCTTCGTCTAGTAGTAACTTTGTTTATTAGTCCGGATGCCTTGAAAGGTTGATGTGAGCGACTTATCAAACGAAGTGCGAGATGAAGCGACGGAAATGGAAGATGTTTGTTGCGATTTTGGTTTTCTTGTTTTTCCCTGTGGACGTTCGAACGTATCATCACCAAATAGAGCGACATTTGAGTTTTCGTCGTCTTCTTCATTACCCTCCAGTTCTTCGTCAAAATCCAAGTCGTCCAAGGTCACCGTTTTGCGGCATTTTGGAATTATCCGCCTTCTGAGAACAATGGGATCGGGATTAACCACTTTTTGCGGTCCTTCAAAAAGTTTTACGCCTGAAAATGTATGAAAGATTTTTCGACTTCCAACCCATATTGAGCCTCCGCCCGCTACCGAAGATTTTAGACATCTTCCCCACTTCTCGATTGTCCTTGAAGTCACTTTCGAATGCCTCTCCACTTTTGGCCATATTGAGTTTCGACCACTCTGAAGACAATGTGTTCTTATTATGTTTGGAATGGTGGGTTGTGACTATTGTACTCATTCAATAGAAGATACCAAAATGACTTGCCAGATAGGGCATTTCTTAGGTTGGAATCTTCATAAATGACAATCCAAGTTTGCGTCAATCGTAGTCCGTCCTCCGACTCTCAAATGTTGCGGTTCAGAATAGTCTTTTTTTTGTTTAGGTTGTGATGATCCTACTGCCGGTTGTTTTCCTTGTTCTTTTTAACTATTTCTTTGAGATGAGGTTGGTGCCAATACCTCGTCGTCGTGGGATTGCATGTCAGGTTGTTGGGTGCTTTGAGACTGTTGCCACATTAGGAAATCGTTATATTGCTCAGGAGATATGTTAGGAATTGGTTGTGTTTGATGGTATTGTGGTTGATAGTATGGTGTTGTCGGGTTCGAAGATGATGATACGTTTTGGAACGGGTTCCATTGGGAGTATATGTTGTACGGAGTATTTGGGTTGTTCGACATTGTGAATTACGGTGAATAATACTCCCCCCGTCCCAAAATTATAGTCCACGTTTCCTTTTTTGTTTTTCCCAATTTAATTAACTGTCCACTTCGATAAATAGATGGGTATAATTAATTGAATTTACTTGACTAACCCTAATGTATATGTATGTCATAAAATAGTGTGTAAAAAGTAAGGGTAAAACAATCATATTGTCAAAAATTAGATCGTAATGAGTATGTTTACTTAAGTTGTGTGTTTTTTGTCTGTAGACAATTAATTCGGGACCCGGGAGTAATAGTTTTGGAAGTGTTTGAAGATGGGAATGAGTGTTTTGATGTATTTGAATTGTGTTTGAAGTGTGATTTTTATAGATATGAAAAGGTGGTTAAAAAAAAAAGTTAAAAAAAAACCTCAGATATATAGCGGCTATAAAACGAATATTGAATAAGGGTCGTTGGATTGGAAAAAAAAAAAAAAAAAAAAAAACATGCGCACTTGACACTTTTCAGGAATGGCATCCGTTAGGGTGTAGAGGAGTAGGGGAACACAGTTCTAAAGCTAGAATTTTGATCAGTTCACACTATGTGCTCTAAGAGTTGTTAATTTAACATAGATAGGCTTATTTTTCCCAAAAAAAAATATGAATAAAACTTTTAATAAATTTGTTTTATTTCGGGTGAAATTAAAATCAAACCGATTAATTTACGGTTCAGGACAGGTTTATACCGAAATAACTTTGATTTGATTTACCGTATTACATAAGAAAAAAAGTCAATCTGAGAACTAAAAGCCCGACATGACAAACATTTTTAACATTTAGATTTAGCCTCGCTAAAACAAAAAATTGATACCGTGCTAATTCATTTTTCTTGTTGTGATTGCAAGTTTCACATACTAGTTAAGATACTTCTAAACTTTTAAGAATCAGTGTAACTAATTAATATATTGAGTACACAAATTACAGATAATCTGTGTTTTTAGCTTGCACGCCCTATTGCCGTTGGATGAGTTCCACACCCTCAAAGCCCTAACATGTAAAATAAAGTTACATTTTATTTCGAAATTTTTCTAAAGGTTTTTGGTATGTACACCGGCAGACAATGTTCAATAATCGAAAAGAGAGAAGTGAACTCTTAGCAGCATTGGTGGTCCCAGATAACGATGCGAACACTGATACGAGCTACTCACAGGTTGTATAACTAACGTTAAAACTATCATCATATTTTATATAGTGTCATTTTTTGTCATTTTTACTTAATTATTTAAGAATGTTGTTTAAGAATATGGTGATTTATCAAATTCATTACATGGTGTTCTAGAGGATACACATGCTATGGGGTGAGGAGGACAAGATATTTAGTCTTGAGCTGGCAAAAACCATGAGAAAGTGAGTTAATTAGTTCCTAAATTCATATGTTATCTATTTTTCTCAAGCAACTAATTACTAATTTACAATGTATGATGCGTGTGTGTTGATCTACCACAGGCGACTAGGGGCGAATACGACATTGGAATATGTAAAGAATGCCGGTCACCTTCTACCGTTAGAGAAACCCTACACCTATAGTCGATGTCTCAAACGTTTTCTTGAGTAAAAATAACATTGCATTCACAAATAATATGTAATTTAACCACGTTTTGCGTACTTGTGTCGCAGTAATAAATAAAAGAAAAGTATTTCAAGTTTACAAGTGTATGTTTAGAAATAACAATAGCTTCATAGTCATGAGTGTTGGTTGATCGCCTAGCTTAAAATTACACCATATATACGTAACTACACAATATATAAACATACAAATAAAAAGAATAAAATAACAAGACAAGTGTATTTTAATTATTTTATACCGTATATTCAATTACTACATAAAATAAATTAGTAAAATTCAAGATCCTTGCATCGAAAGAGTTGATACATCTAGTGTAAAAAAGAGGGCCACACGAGTACAAATTGAAGTGACTTTTGCATTTGCATACATTATTTCGAAGGATATGATTATTAATCTCTACTACTTTAAAACAACATTCTGGCGTCATTAATTGTTTATCTTTTGTCCCTGTCGACTAATGTTAGTGTACATGCATAACTCACTAATGGTTCCTAACAGGAGTGTTAAAGAGATATTCGGGTTACTCAAATTCAAAAATATTTAAATGTAACTCGATTATAATAAGATTCAGAATTTTTGAAATTCAAATTATTCGAGTTCAAACAACTAAACAAGCTTCAAATTTAAATTACTTAGATTTTAGTTCGGGTGAGTTATTGAGGTGCAGTAGACCCCTCAGTCATTATTGCAATAAAGAACGTTTGGGTCCTTTCGAGTTGAAGTTGGCTCAAGTTCACTCAGATTCACGGTGAAATGAAACAAAAACAATGTATTCAAATTTAATTAGCTAGTATTACGCAGTGAACTTTGCTATGTTTAATGTATTTAGTTTTGAAGATCATTTATTATCAAATATAGAAATTCAATAGTCTCACTCCATTTTTTATCAACCCCATTAAGATCTGTTGTGAAACGCTTTTACAGTGTTTCTCCGCCAAGACCAAGAGGCCGGATATCGAAACCAAAAGATTCTGGACGTATGGAGCTCCGACGACGGTTTACGATGTGAGGAAGAGAGATAAAGAGAGGGTATAATGACCGGCGGCAGAGGCAGAGCAGTGGTGGTGGCGACCGTCGCCCATGCCGTTCTTTATCTCCGGCATCCCTTTCATATCCTCTTCTAGATCCGGATTTCAGGTAAGAAAGTGGATTCGGTGAATCTAAATAAATGTACAGATTGGAAAATAGGAAGAGGAAGGGTTGTGGATGCTAAAAATTTGCACTTTTATGCTATTAAATTTGTATATAAGTTTTGTGATTGATCAAGAATAAGGTTTCAATTTTTTCAATTCTATATTTAGTTAGTTTGAATGACATGTTTTCATAAATGGTGTCGTTTTAAATCTTCAGAACTAGAAGGAACGATAAAAAAGTAAAGGATAGGTTGGTCATTTTACAATGAATTAACAGACTGTCAGTTAGATTTAACAGCGGAAGGACAAACTTGGAAGAAAATAGGCACCAAAGAAATTGCAAGTTAAGTTTTGAGCACAATATCCTCCTCCATGCATATGCAAAGTTAAGTTTCTTTACAACATCATGGTTTATTCAACAAAGTTTTGCATTCACATCATTATATTAAATTAGCTTAGCTTCATCTTAATTGAAAGGTAAAGAGTCTAAAAAATATATCATGATCACACAAATAACAAATAAATTTTATATATACCCACTAACAATTATCTGATAATGATTCTGTTAAATGCGTATAAAAATGACAATTAAATCGAAAGAATAATTAAAAGATGAGGACATTAAAACATATGGGACAATTCTAACATCAAATTAACCTTAATTAGTTTATGGTTACTTCTTATTCAATGGGTAAAACAAATATAATGACACAATCCAATCTTACCTAATTATGGAGTATTATCGAATGCGTAACATACTAATACTAATATGCCCCCTAAAATTACAATCCAAATACTTTAATTACTTTGATTGATTGTCGTAAAATCCATTTTTAAATGGCGTTTGAAACAAATATAGATACATGTAATTTGGAAAAGAATGTTACATAACAAATTACCCGTTTAATATTGTTGGATCATTTTCTTTATAATATGAAAACCTTCGTACAACGTATCACAATATACAATGATTTAGCATATTACCAGTCATTTGGTAAATTAAATAAAGGCTTAAGGCTGATCCGCGTAAAAGAGTTGAAAATAAATCAAAGATTTTTGGGGATTAACTGCAAAAAGCATGTGAAATAAACAATCCCATACACACGCTAATTAACGAATAGAAATAAAAAAAAAAAAATCTTCGTTATAAAAGAAATGGAAAAACCATTTGCAACCAAAATTACAACAAATTTAATGAATAATGGATAATAAGAGGTGCTCAGAAGTTGTATTAGTAATGGATTACAGAGTTTTTCCTCACAAAATCATCAGATTAACGAGATTATATTTTCATCATCACTGCACCTCTTTTCTTGAAATTAAAATAAGAAAACTTAAAAACGAAAATCAAATAAATAAATAAATAAATTTTATTTTTGGTTTAATTAGAAAAATAAATAAAGGGGAAGAAAAATGGAACCGTATAACCAAGTAAATGTGGCAGCTAGGGTTGAAGAATTGTTGTGTTTATAAAGAACGATATATAAATAGGTACAAATAAGAATGCCCTAGCCAAAAATATCTGGGCTTTCATTATTGGGCTCAATTTGAATAAATATTTAACCTTAGCCCATTGAACGTGATCTGTCTTACACTTTTCTTTTTTCTTTTTATATAGAAAATAAGCAACCTTTAGTTTTGGATATGTAAATTCACATTTTATTTTAATAAGTATTATATTATTATTATTATATGATATTACTAGATTTAACTCGTGGGATACACGACAATTTAAATTAAATAATTTTTATATTCGTATTTTTTATAAATTTAATAATTTAATATTATTTTTTAATTAGTGTTTGAGTAGAATTTATAGATTTTTTATTAATTAATATTACATTCAAATATTATTTAACTCTATCTAAATCTATTTTTTAATTTATCTTTTAAATTTAAATAATTGTTTATTTTTAAATTATGAGAGGTCGTCACATGTCATTTTACCTATATGACAAAATATGAAGTAATATTTTATTATCTTTTAATATATATAGATAGATATAGATATTATATTATATTAGCATTGAGTTAATTAATTAATAAATAATACTAAATTAAACAAGATTATACGGAGTACAATTTTGGAGGAGGCACCGACCCTTGCGTGTTCTGCCCTTGTATCAAGACATAGTTAACGAGTATCTATATCTATATATAGGTGTAATACATAGAAACATAGATTTAATAATCGACCTAATCAAATCACTATCTAATACTCGGTACGTCTTATTCATCATTACTCTTTTTATTACTTGCCAATTATTTTTAACATATAAACTAATTATCTTACTTATTAGATCTATAATTAAGATTTTTAAGCCTATATATTATTTTTCTTTGAATTAATTTATAAAAGCTATTAAAAATTGTACCTCTCATGATTACGTTAGCACTGTTGTAAAGAGTACGTCACCTTGGAGCTTATTGTCTTTATTCAATCATTTAAGGTATACTCTTATCTTATTTATATAAAAAGTTTTGTACGATAATAGGCTTTGTCACGACAATGTTATAATTTATTCAGAGATTATGTAATCCTTTTAGTGGTCGCAATTATATTTTTAACAAAATAGAAAATTTAATCTTGTAATTGTGTAATTTTATATTTTTCTTATGAAGTTTACTCTAATTAAACACAATGTTAAAATATCTTAAGACTTAGTTTTGTCTAATTCAAATATACAAAATAATAAATAAATCAAAATCATTGATAATTGATAATAGTAATTTTACAATCCTCTAGAAGGAAAAAGAAAAAAATGCTCCACCTAACAATAGTTGGTGGTGGGAAGACAGATACACAATGAAAGTTCAAACAAATAGAATAAAAAAATGAATGAATCGGGACACGATAACGGGCATAATCACTTTCCCCAAAAGGGTGCAAACGTAATTATTCTTAAATCAAAGGGACTCGCTTATAAATTCACACCACTTAGTTATATTCATTAATCATGCTTCTCATAGACCCTATATATAACTAGTTACTATCTCCTTGTTGCATGCTCAAAGCATTTCTCAATTGCTCTTTCTTTAAACGTACCCGATCACCTAAAAAGCATCGTTATCGAAATAAAATGACTGATAAAAGTAAGATTTTGTTCATCGGTGGCACCGGTTACATTGGAAAATTCATCGTTGAGGCAAGTGCGAAAGCCGGGCATCCTACTTTTGTACTAGTTAGGGAATCTACACTTTCTGATCCTTCCAAATCTTCGTTGATCGATTCGTTTAAGAGTTATGGCGTTACTTTGATAACTGTAAGTCATAATTGTTCCAGTTTTCAGTAATTAAAAGTAAAACTATCGATCTGTTTACGACCTAAAATTAGACCTACAGTTACTAGTTGAATCTTTTATTTTTCTTTTATCTTATACATTGAATGAATTTGTCATGCATGTTCTTTTTGTTAGCTTTAGTTTTAGATATACGTAAGTAGATCTATTTATCATTTTTCTTTTCATGATCTTGGTTTCTTGTTTGTTTTTGGCAGGGGGATTTGTATGATCATGAGAGTTTGGTGAAAGCGATAAAACAAGTGGATGTTGTGATATCGACTGTTGGTCACCAACAACTAGGTGATCAAGGTAAAATCATAGCCGCAATCAAAGAAGCCGGTAACGTCAAGGTAACTATTAACATAACTTATAATCTTGTATGAATGAAAACAATTGTTTCTTTCATTTTGATTGTGGTACGAAAGTATTGAGTTTCTAGGCTGTTATTGATGATAAAATTCAAATTTTTTTTTTCTAACTATGTGAATATTTTTGGTTAAAGTGACTGCTCAAGATTATTCAATTTGTTTAAACACTTGTCCCAAATTTTATGGGGTTTTTTTCTGTCTCCATTATGTGATCATATATTATACTCCCAACTCCAATTTTTAGGCAGATCTCTACTATCAGTCCACCTTAAAGAATCTTGTAGTTAGAATATTTACTACTAATAATGTGTTAGCTACTAATATAGCATCAAAGTTAATTTAATAGCTCTGTTATAGAGATGGAACATGTCAATCTATAAAAGAGTGTTACAGTACAATGAAAACTTTCTTAACTGCAGTACTAAATATTATTAAATAAAAAGTCCTTGAATTTTCATAAACAGAGTTCACAGAGCATATGTGTAAAAAATTGTTGGAAATTTCTCTGTTTTGCATTATACATCATGTTCTATCACTGTTTGAGCAATGCAGTTCTTCAACATTAGCATAACTCGAAAAAGATAGTGCAGTCTTGTTGGTATAAAACATAGTGAATTATGATTTCTAACTTTTGCTATTGTTGATGAATTCCAATATAATCAAGAAATTTTACCCATCCGAGTTCGGAAATGATGTGGACCGTACTCATGCCGTGGATCCAGCCAAATCAGCTTTTGCAATCAAAGCTCAGATTCGTCGCGCCATTGAGGCTGAAAATATCCCTCATACTTATGTATCGTCCAACTGTTTTGCCGGTTATTTCCTTCCGACATTGGCACAGCCAGGAGTGACTGCTCCGCCAAGGGATAAGGTTGTCATCTTAGGTGACGGAAATGCAAAAGGTATAACTCAATTCAGTCTTTAATTGTTTTTAATCATGTGGCCATTATAAACCATTTATATGAACACAGTTCTAGCTGTATTTTATTGATAATGAATCAAACAGGTAAAATAGAAAAGATGCTATCAAGGAAGCAGCTTGAATGGGTTAAAAGGGTCAAAAGGTGTCTAAAGTGCACTCGAATGCTTTTTTTGATAATATACTTAATATTTCTAATAGTATAAGTTTTATTACATATAGTACATTAGTATCCAAAAAATATGGACAAGAAAAGTTTTGGGTGGGTCAATTCAACCCATTTAGAAACTAACTCAAACATGGTACGTTTTGACGTGATCACATACAAAGAACCCATTACCTGATCCACCCATTTCCCACCTGATCCACCCATTTCCCACCTCTACTAATCATCAGTGTTTCTCCATTATAGTTGTTTTCAACGATGAACATGACATTGGAACGTACACCATTAAAACTGTGGATGACCCAAGAACCCTGAACAAAGTTGTATACATCAAGCCTCCTAGTAATACTTACTCGTTCAACGAATTGGTGTCATTGTGGGAGAAAAAGATTGGCAAAACCTTAGAGAAGGTTTATCTTTCTGAGGACCAAGTTTTGAAGAACATACAAGGTATAATAAAATGATCCAACACAATAAAAAAGTATATCCCATTTTTATAATCTACAAATAATGTCAAATTTAACCATTTGTTTATTATCCTGCAGAATCCCCAGTTCCGATTAATGTGGTATTGTCAATCTCTCATTCCATCTTTGTGAAAGGAGATCAAACAAACTTTGAGATTGAACCATCATTTGGGGTGGAAGCTTCTGCTCTTTATCCTGATGTTAAGTACACTACAGTTGATGAGTTTCTTAGTCGTTTTGTCTGAAATGTTATCATTATTGGGCGTGTTGTGGTGCGCTGGTGGGTGGAGCTATCATAATAACAGAGTTTGTACCTATTGTTTGGATGGTTTCTAATTTCCCATCTCTTTATATGCTTGCTCATGTTACTAAAGTTTATAAGAATAAGAGTAAACAAAGACTTTGATTGCTAATTTGATATTGACTTTTTCAGTGTATATATGTGGTGGTATGGTTAGTAGTTGGTACAACTTTAATGTGTCAACATTTATGTCCTTACATTCCCACCACAGCGTTCTTAATAGTGATCTCCATTGAAATCCTTTTGTTTAGTTCATAGTATTTCTTGGGTGATAAATGCTTGGAAAATGGAAATCCCTTTTTTATCTGTTTTGACTTGTTGCTGAACCCCACTTACCACATCAACAAAGTTTGACCGCCATGAGTTTAAATCTTAGATTCGCCATTCGCCACTGAAGTATCTCTACAATGTTCAACTTGGCATATACTCAAATTAAAGTGACCTAAAAATGTTTAACCTAACACTCGGTTACATTATTATTTGAGGCTTTTAGGTCTTTTTTTGGGTGGCTGATCAGGCTTTTGGCCTTTTGGGTATAACAGTTTAACTTCAACTGTTATCTGCATTGCTGGGGATTTGACTTTTATGTTTCTCATCTTCTTTAGATTCATCCGAAATAGTAGAATTCAATTACGTTAAAAACTTGTACGCATTTTTGGTGCATGCCTTATATGAGTGGTTATATCATAATGAAGCATGATCAATTGAGTTTCAAATCATTAATATTGAAGTTTCTGTTTTTATAGCCATGCTCCTGATGTGTTCTTCACATGCTTCGTAGTTAGATTTTGTTTTAAGTTGATCCTAGTCGTCATCCTCACATGATTAGGTGTCATCACATGATTGGGAATTTAGGATGTTTACAGTCCACAAGGACTGCAACTAACGTATCTTGTTCTGCCACCATATATAACTAGTTACTAGAATCTTGTTGCGTGCTCAAAGCATTTCTCAATTGCTCGTTTTTCAAACGTCTTTATAGAAATAAAATGGTTGAGACTAGTTCGAAATTTGGTCTTCCGACGTTCATACTAGTTAGGGAATCAACACTCTCTGATCCTTCCAGATCTACTTTGATCGGTTCCTGTAAGAACTTTGGGGTTACTTTCATCCCTGTAAGTAATAATTTTAAAAAGTCACTTCAACTAACTTCTCGTTTGCAGGCTTCAAATAAATATTAAGAAAAGAAAAAAAAAAAGAACTCCACAGTCCGTGTCACACATACTCTGACATTGGTTGCACATCTTGATGAAACGATAAGAAATTTGTTATATTTACAGGTCCTTATGTAATGACAATTTTAAGTGTTCGTAAGTGACTTCAGGACATCAATATACATTGGTAGAAGAATAAAAACGTTGCTATTCTAGAGAAATAACGTTTTCTTAAATTCAACTTTCTGTAAGCCCTGTGTATTTTTGGCGCTCAGGGGGATTTGTATGACCATGAGAGTTTGGAGAAGGCAATAAAACAAGTAGAGGTTGTGATATCGACTATAGGTTACGAACAACTAGGTGATCAAGCTAAAATCATTGCCACCATCAAAGAAGCTGGTAATGTCAAGGTAACCATTAACAAACCTTATATGAATGAAAAATAAATTTCCTTTCTTTTTAAATTTGATTGTAGTACAATAGTATTTCGTTTCTGGGTAGTTACATGATAGAGCTCAACTTTTGTTGGTTTCATTATGTAAATAATTTTGGCGATTTGTCTCCTAAATATTATCAGAAAGATACAAAGGTATGAGGGATACCTTTTTTAATAATTAATTTTGGCAAAAAAAAAGTGTTGGAATTACCCTGTTTTGCATTATACATTGATAGTACATTGTAAATGTTGCTATGATTCTTAAATTTTGATATTGTTGATAAATTCCGATATAATCAAGAAATTCTACCCATGCGAGTTTGGAAATGATGTGGATCGTACTTATGGTGTAGAACCAGTAGAAACAGCATTTGCAAACAAAGTTCAGATTTGTCACGCCATTGAGGCTGAAAATATCCCTCATACCTATGTTTGTTCCAATTGTTGTGCCGATTATTTCCTTTGGACATTGGCACAGCAAGGAATCACTGCTCCCCCAAGGGATAAGGTTGTTATCTTAGGGGATGGAAATGCAAAAGGTAAACATAGTTTCGCTCTCATTGTTATATGAACACGTTTCTGGTTGTACTTTTTGATGACGAGTTAAAAGGATAAAACAGAAATAGTTAACTATCGATGAAGCGGCTTGAATGGGTCAAACGAGTCTAAAGGTGCATGTCAGAAGTGCACTCAAAGGCTTAAAACTTCCTTCATAGTTTTTAACTTCTAATTATTAAATGAGTTCTATAATTATATTTAACGGAGTACATTGGTACCTATGACAGCAAAAGTTTTGGGTGCGTCAATCCAACCCATTTGGACCCAAACTTAATGATGGTCAATTTTGAGTTTTTGACCTGAAATTGCGCCCCCACCCCCCACCTCTATATCGCTTCTATTGTAGTTTTTTTCAACGATGAACATGACGTTGGAACATACACAATTAAAACCGTGGATGACCCAAGAACCCTGAACAAGGTCGTTTACATCAAGCCTCCTAGTAACACTTACTCATACAACGAATTGGTGTCATTGTGGGAGAAAAAGATTGGCAAAACCTTAGAGAAGGTTTATCTTTCTGAGGACCAAGTTTGGAAGAACATACAAGGTATAATAAAATGATCCAACACAATAAAAAAGTATATCCCATTTTTATAATCTACAAATAATGTCAAATTTAACCATTTGTTTATTATCCTGCAGAATCCCCAGTTCCGATTAATGTGGTATTGTCAATCTCTCATTCCATCTTTGTGAAAGGAGATCAAACAAACTTTGAGATTGAACCATCATTTGGGGTGGAAGCTTCTGCTCTTTATTCTGATGTTAAGTACACCACAGTCGACGAGGTCCTCGGTCGTTTTATCTAAAATATTTCAATGGGCGTGTCATCGTTGGCCAGTGCACGGTGGGTGGAGCTAACATAATAACGAAGTTCCTACTTGTTTGTGCGGATGGTTTTTATTTTGGGTAAATAGAATAGATAAACTTATTGTCAATTATTCTTTTGTATAAATTTATCTTTTTTATTATCGAGGTATGTAACAAAGTGAAAGAAAAAGTATGAATATTTTTGTAAAGTTGATTTTTACCTTATCATAATTGAAATTGCTGACTAGTCAGCCACGTATGATGTCACATGAACTTTTTTAGCCACGTCGTCTGCCACATCAGTTGTATACATAGAACAAATTGTAACAATATGTTGCATTTCGCAAATAATGTATAAAAGTTCAATATCACGGATCCAATCATGTTTACAACGAACAGCCCACTCGTCAGCAACCTGCAAGCTTGACGAATTTTCATTTCTTGTAAAAACGTCACTGGTTTTACAAACTTGAGTACTAGTTTTCATATTTCGCTGGAAAAAGGTATCGGGGATTATGTCAGAGAAATAAAAGACGAGGGAATGGACTACATTTAAGAAAGATAATATGGATGTTTTGATATATTATATTTTACTTCAATTCAATAATTGAATAAATCGGTTGAAAATAAAAGTTATTTACAGTTTTTTATTTTATTTATTTCAACAAAAATGTCATGTTTTATATCACTCGTAAAAATAGTTAAATAAAAAAGGTAGGTTGCATATATGAAATTTTTTTGCAGTACGTTACTTATCCGATTAATGTTAATCACGTCACATTTAAAAAGAAAAGAAAAATGCTCACAAATAAAATTTACCGGGTCAACCGGTAACTGGTTACCATTTTACATGTCTAGACACAGTTTCTTTAGGTTTGTTATATACTTGAACAATAAAAAAGATAAGTTGTATATATGAAATAATGAGTCCCAGGACCTTACATATAATTCCATTTACCCTTTTATTTCGTAAGATGTTTATCTTGCTACAGTTTATTCTTAAAGAATAAAGAAAGACTTTTGAGTGCTCTGGAGTTTCACTTGCATATTGCTTACGACTCTTAAAATAGGCTCTAATAAAAGCAGGTTAAATTGAATTGCAAATAGTTGTCAACGGGTAAGATAAAGCATACAAGAATAGTTTAACATGTCAAACGGTGTTAAAGTACACTACTATAGTTGCAATGCTTAACTTAGCACATACTCAAATAAAAGTGTTGGACAAGACTAAAAGGCCCTTTATTTAGAGAGAATATAAAAGCATGTTATCAATTTGATATGTTGGGAGTTATAAGTTTCACATCACGGTTCACAAGGAAGCACTCCTAAGTCCTACCTGGATTTGTTGTCCAACTGCCCAAGGCATCCTCCATGAGGCTTGATATAATATCAACAGAGCAATTGACAGTTTTATGTATGGAAAACAACCCAAAATACATGGCAAAACGAAGCAACACTATCAACATCATTCATCACTCCCATGTTTGTAAATCAATGTAATCTATCATTATAATCTACACCTATTACCATTTTCATATGCTTCTGACATTTTGAAGACATTAACCTGTTTTTTGTATCTTCTACATCACCTCTTTCCCCCTTTCTTTCATCTTTGATCAAGAAAGATCAGAGACAACACCATCTCTCCCCTCCCCCAACCTGCTCGATCTTCAGTCTCCTCGTGAGCCACTGCTGCCACCTGCTGAAAATTTCTTACCGCTGTATTTCTGTTGCACAAGAAACACACACCATGTCATACAAGTGCCAGAGATGATTACAACAGTTGTCACCAAGGGTGGCAAAACGAAAAGGTTGTCCAATCTTAGGAATGTTTTTATTAGATAATGTGTGTGCAATACGAGTATAAAAAATATCTTATTACAGTATTGACCTACTCCTTTGAGTAAACTAATTTTAGAAGGTTATATGCTTTGACAATACACTTTGGCCGACTTTTGGGGCATTTGACCCATTTATTGCTTCACCCATTTGATCGGTTAGAGATAAAACATAATCTCAATCAACCCATTCATAAGTAAAGGGGTTGAAAGTCCACCTAGATGTCACCGCAGGGACAACATTGCTAGCAGTTGCTTCGTTTTTTGAAAGAAAAAATCAGGATCGGAAATGATTCAAGTTCAAAACCTACCTGCTTTCCAATATTGAATGGTACGTATCTGTATTTGATCATGTGCATGATTTGGCGTTTCATTGTCAGAGTAAATAGCACAAACCAGTAACATAGTAGTATGGGCCAAAATACAGGGACATCAAACATGGAGAAGAAGGTCATAAAGAATGATATGATGAAAGCCTTTGTGATGGCATACCTGGAAGCATAGCAAGAGAAGAAGTTATATAATCTTACTAAATAATGATATTATAATAAAGAAAATATCAGAAACCATTACTTGTGCAAAGAATCAACCAATTTACTGCTCAGAAGATAGTAAGAAATGTGAGTATTGGGGATGATTTTTGTAGTAAAAAAGTAAAGTTGATGCTGAGAGCAAAGAACATAAATAAATGAAAGACAGGAGACGATGTTCATACCAAAAACAACTATTTCATCTCAAGTCTCTTATGGATGCTAGATTATCACTAAATTCCAGGCAAAGTGACGAAGGTTGATGAAGAGTGAATGCAGGACATATACACATTTAAATTGCATAAATATCATTTTAGTTAATACCATAGTAGCAATAAATGTTAGGACAATTGGTAGGTAGCACACCAATAGATTAGTAGGCAACAGCATCATATATCAAATGAAGAATTTAAGGTATGCGCTAGTTGTAAATTGTCTGATATATTTAATTTCCCAAGTAAGACATTACCTATACAATCTATGTGGTCAGTGATTTGACTTTTCGGTGTGAAAATTACATATCGTAATAATAAAATAGAAAAACATCAAAAGAGTTCTGTTAAGACCCAACAGACTGATGATATGTTTACAAAAGGTTTAAACCTCCTTTTGTGCTATGAAACGTCAAAGCTATGTAAATATCAACAAGAGAATGTACTTCAAAGATTACAACTCCAAAGGGGAAAATACTTTACAACAACCACAATCCCAACCTAATGGACCCTATCCCAGCATTAGGGTGTCAGGTTGCACTGATTTAACCATATATTATTTATAGCATAAAAGGCAAATAGAGGAACACCTAAATGCATACCTTGATCAGCTCTCAGAACAAAACATGTGACGTACCAATTACATCGGTAGTTCAACAATAATTATAAACAAATATACATATACCAATGCAAGAACATACAGGAACACTACTTCCAACTATTTGAGTATTACGCAGGAGCCTTCCACGACATCTTCAAGATAATCAATACAATGGTTTTCGATATGGACTCCTAAATTCTAGTTAGTAGAGTATTCACATACCAGAGCTACATATACAGAATTTGTAACTGCAACAATGGCTCCTATTTTTCAAGTATCACCATCAAAACCAAACCAGTGAGAATCAGCTACAGCACACCAAGTACGTTACCAAAAATAGAAAACAAGAAAGGAAAGAAACTATTACCAAAACTTGAACTCAGGCAGCCGTCTGATAAAAGGCTTGAATTCATCCGAGCCTTTAGTAGGTAACATGGGACCATCAGAAGGTTCCAGTTCAGGATCAACCAATGGCGATAGAAATCCAATCAACAAGTTTAGTATATAGATTCCAAGACCATAGCTAACAATATAGAACCCTTGAACATAATAAACTCTCAACACATAAAGAACCACTAAAGCCGCAGTCCCAGACCACCTATAAACTGCATGTGGAGTAGTTTTATCCAAATAAGCCTGAAAAAGCCTCGAAAAATGCCTCCATTGGTCCAAAGTTGCAGCCGCTGATCGATCACCACCACCAACTCCTTCCATTGAAAATTTCAACTCAAAACCCTAACAAACAAAAATAATTACAGCTAATTACCATCATAATTTAGCTTTTAAACCTCGAGCAAGTTATCAGTACTGATTCTAAAGCACATTTCCTAATTATTAACGATGTTAAAATGCAGTTTAACTCGTGATATATTTTAGCTTCAGGTAACCTAATTTAATCAAATTAAACAACAAAACTTATGATAAATAGATAGATATTAAAAGAAATTAATCAAAAGTATCTAACATCAAATATACAGATCTGAATAGCTACATCAGTATATAGAAGCCCTAACTTGTAATTACATATAATTAATCACAAAATATAAGGACAACGTAATGTTTAGTAACGAACGAGATACATAACAGAAGTTAATGAAATTATTTAGGTACATAAGATTGAGAACGAAGATCAACTGAATGAAGAAGTTACCTCCGATGATGACGACGATAACGGTGACGGAATCAGAGTAGATCGTTGATCGGAGGAGAAGTCGGTGGTGGATGAGAAAATGGGATTAGTGTGTGAGATAAAAAAATGACGGAATCGCCCATTTTTTGTGTATTATACGGTAGAAAGTCGTATTGCTCGGACGGTGACGGTTGCTTACGTCAGAAAACGAATATGCTTTGTTTGACGGTTTTATCCTTTATTTATGATGAATTACAGTTATACACCTTTAGGTTTCTATCATGTGCATGTTATAGTCATTAGAGCACTCCCCCAGGGTGTCAAAAATCGACGTACTTGAATAGTTTACTTGAACCCGAATAATTCGATTCGAAACTTATTCGCCTATTCAAACTCGAATAACTTGAATTCGAATAATACAAATCTTATTTGAATCAAGTTACTCGTAAATATTTTTGAATTTTGAGTAACCCGAATAATTCGAATAAGGTATTTACTATACATATATAACCACATAGATAAGTTTTGCATAATTATAATTTATATGAATCTATCTATATATAATATACATATATAGTACTTATGATGATTTATATGAAACTGATAATATTATTTTGTAAAGTTTAAGTTTTGTTGAAGATATGAAAGTTTAAGATAGCGTCTTATTCGGGTTAAAACATGTAATTCATACCCGACCCGAACCCGAATAACCCGAAGCTTACTTGAATCGGGTTACCCGATAAATAATAAACTTGAAAACACGAATAACCCAACCTGAAACCTGAATAATTTAACCAATTAACATCCCCACTCCCATGAAGACGGGGGGTTCTTCATAATTAACAGTCACATTAGCGCCACGACAACAAATTTTATAAATAACTTACCAAAGACATTTTACTATCTATGAGTAACTACAATAATTGAACTTTTTCTAACTCCAACCACTTATTGTAATTTTTATTTTTTTCATATAACAAATAGTACATTTATATCTAAAACATACATTTATATAAATAGTATTCATTAATATAAAATAAAACATTACATTAATTTGTGCATCCGATGAACCCAAACTTTTTTGACTTTTTCAGCTTTAAACCTTACTTGGTGGACGAAAAATTGGATCTTCTTCAAACAATTCGTGCACCGGATGTTTTTCCGCCCGAACTTCGTCCTCTTCAAGATCGATTGGTTGGTATTCTTCGTAGTTGCCTTCAAGATTGTTGTTCGTAACACTCAACTGGTTTTGAAACTTCAGGTGAAACTTTAAAACCTCACATGCCTCCTCAAAACTAAAGTGTCGGCTCGCTTGCACCTTGAAAGGTGATGTGTTAAAATCTAGTTTTAAATTTATGAAGCCATTAAACACACCTATTGAAAATTAGAACACGCATAGGTAAGAGAACCTATCGTATCATAGTATAGAAAAGTAAGCTTAACCGAGATCGATCTCGACGAAACAGTAGTTGTGGATCTTGATATTAGACTTTAATTAATAATTAGGCAAGTAGCAAACAAAACAAGCATGTAATTTCGTAAAATTAAATAAGCAACAGTATAATATAAAGTAATTAATAATAAGAAAGTATACACTTCAGACTTAAGTTCCCCTATGATATGATTGATTATAAATTCTACAAGTTTAATATACTGAACACTTATATAAGCAATCGTATAAAAGAATTATAAAGTTAATAATAACAAGGTTGTATTTAATCTATAGATAATCACACAATTAATTATATTAAATACAATTATAAATAATAAACCTAACTAATTAATTGATTAATCATAATTAGCACATCTACTAATGTAACAATTCAATGTCTCAAATTATTAAGAACAGATTTGTAAAACGGTAGGTTTGCTCGTGAAGTAGATGTCAGTCACTCGCCAATTTGTTTAACTAAATTATTAAATCAAATAAATTAATCAACTAAATTCACATCTAAACATATACTCGTATGAATTAACAATATAATTCGATATTTATAATTCCACAAACCATATCAGATTGTGACATAAGCAATAATTAAATGCATATTTACATATTAAATGAATCATAAACAATTAATTAATATAAAAATACTCAAATCAATATCAAACATAATCAATCGTATATATTTATATTTATATATATAATACTACTCATCCATAATTAGGGTTCATCTAATCGAAGTGAATATATGTGAATTAGCCCATAATCATACTAGCAAACAAACTAAATACAATATAGGTCAAAGAATACATTATAAAGAGCAATCTAGTATAAATTAGAGGCAATTACAAACTGAATAAATCGCAAATCTTCGCGTTCATCTTTCTCCAAGTGGGTTTAACCACTTTTCAGCCTCCAGAACTTAGGCATGACTTATAAGAATATGTAGAAAAGAGTACGTTGTGATCTATTGGTTTTTCAATTTGACTTTCAGTTTTTAAGCGAAATCGAGTTGTAATCGAATTTGATTTGTGGTTAAATTAAATACATTAAAATGTGATTTTCTGTTCGATTTACAATTTTATTTTTCAAAACATTTCAAACCAAAAAAACCAAACCAAATTTACACCGTAACTGTATATCACACCGATAAACACGGCTACATGCGGTCTAGCTAGTTAGCTCCCTTATACGTGACCTTAGGTGCATGTACAGGTAAGTTTGTGTCTCTTGTCTACCGTCTTACACTTTTATAAATCAACAATAATTACTAGTACACCATAAAAACTTAACGTTACACAAATATGAAGGTAAGTTTAATTCAATTCAATTCAAATCATAAACTAATTAAACAGTTAATATTAACACACAAAGTTTGTATGAACACACTCGCAATCAATTCAAGTTTAGCACTGAGTATTAACATACATGAGACAAAACCAAAAAACTAGAATATCAAGTAACCGAATCGATAAATATTTACACGTCTAATTTAAGATGATTATGAGAATTAAAAATAAAATAATACTGTGTTTCGCTGCTTTGCGTTAGTATTATTATGCATTTGTTTATGTAAATATATTGTCAATGAAACTAAACCAAATAACTATCCCTCTAAAAGATATTGAGATTCACGCACTAAAGTAAAGTTTGACCAACAAAAATAATTTCATTTATAAGGCATGTTGATTTTCAAAGCTATTTGTATAATCGATCTATACAGCTCAACACAAGTTTACTATTTTATTTACGGCGTCGTTTTTGTTTTAATTTTAGCCTGCAGTTTCCAGAAAAAAAGTATCGAAGCTTATCATTACCATAAATAATTTACTTTGAAGATTGAAGAATTAAAAATGAAGTTGATTGGCGTACGGAGTGAATAAGGACGTACGTGGACAATTGGTTGCCAAATTTCAAACGAGCGGTAAAGGATTGACAGCTTGTCTGTTCGAGCCATCAAACCAAAGCCATTTACTGTACTCTTGATAACATGAACTTGTTGAGTCTTGTATTCTTGTAACTCGACCGAAGATTTCAACTGTTTTATTATAATAATCTCCTTGCGCAATATGTTCTTCAATCTCGAGCTTGTGATTATAGGACCATGGATCCGGTTCAATTTGGACCCACATGTCCACTAACTAAGTGTTAATGTTTTAATATTTTTTTAAAAAGTCAACAAACGCATAGGTCCTTGTTGATGTATTTGCGTCAATGTCTTTGTTGATTATCTTTTTTAGTTCTACTCTTTTTTTTCGACGATTACATATATCTTAACCCTAACCCAAAGCGTCAAACTAATCGTGTTGAAAAGTCATTCATGACCCGGACACGTTTATATACGAGTTAATCATGTTAGCACATTTACACTTGGAACTATAATAAAGAAGATACGTGACAAATACTAAAAGATGAAAGTCATAATATTGCGAGGTTATATGACTATATTAAACGATTGACACCAAAATTTAACAAGGGATCCAAATAAAAATGTCAACAAGTACCATTATTTACATATACATATATATTCTTTGTCTTTCTAACAAGATAAAACTAGACTTGAGACCAACAATTAAATTTATAACACATTTAGAGTCAAAATAAATATATTTATTTTTTAAAACTAATTAAAGATGTTATGATAACAACATTTAAACTCACCAATACAACATCTGCAAATATCTATTTTCTTCTTTGTTATTTAGTATATAAACTATAAAATCTTAAAGATTATTTTGTAATAAATGATCAAAGTCAAAGATTGATAGATCTACTTAAACATAGTGTTAATTTTCAATCATATTCGTTCAACTTGACAAATATCTAAACGGGGACCCTGAAAAAAGAATAAAAAAGAAACGAGAAAAAGTTAAAGTTTCAAGCTAGATATTTATAATATGATATTAATAAAAAATATCTAATGGATCATAAGGAAAGAAAACAGTAATAATCAAATACAACTTGGCTGGAAAGTGTCACGTTATCCTATTCAAACTATATGTTTTACTCACTCTATTTCAGTTAGAATGTTTATTTTAAACACACGCAATTTTAAAATTTGTTAATAATTATATTTTTCACTAATCAAAGGGCGTCTCTATTCATTAAAGTCTCTTTTAATTGTTTATAATAAATATAATATGAATGTAAATATTTATTTGAGACATTAAAACAGCAATAGACACTTGTAATGAAACAATAATAGTATTTCATGTCTTATTGTCCAAACTTACTGTACGAGTTACTTTTCAGTTTACGATTTTGTGCTGATCAAATTCACTATCGACATTAGGTCCATTACACGCTGGACAATCAGGTTAAACCAAATATTAGTCAATTAGTTTATTTGATTTCTACTCAACCAATTTAGATGGTTTTTTAAATTAAACGAAGAAGATTCTTTTTGTTCAAGTTATTTGGGGAGGATGAATTTTTTTATTAAGTTGTACGTTACCTAATCGAAATATCACGTGACCATTTTCGACCCTAATTTAAATGAATTTTTAAATATGTAAATAAATTATCAAGATTGATTATTTAGAAAAATTTATTTTTTATGCATTTGTACTAACAAAATTAGCAGATTAAGGAAAAAAATATATAACCCTTATAAAAATCTTATATGAAAAGAAGCTTATATGATAAAAGATTATAGGATAATCTTTTTTTAATAATTCCTACTAATTTTATGTTGTCCGATAAAAGACATTTTTTATGACAACTAGATGGAATTGAAGCTTGTGACTGCTAGTGTTTGAAGCTTATGGATACGAATTATATTTCAAATACAACTTTGAGTAACTTCTCTTACGAAGGATTCAAGAGGGTTACTTTTTTTAGAATCCTACTATTTTATGTTGCCAAACAAAGATTGTTATAGGAGATTGAGATTATTAAATTTACAAGCTCAAGTTCCTAGAATCTCATATAATTCTTCCTTCAAACACACAAAAAGATTATTCATTTAAAGGGGATTCAGATTGTTTAAACAAAAAGCTCAATTAGAATCCCCTAAAGTCGTTATGCCAAACACACCTTATAATAGCAAGTTACAATACTAATCTTTAAAAATCTTTAACTAATCTATTGACACGTTGATCTTTAAATTGATTTTTAGAAAATAATATGAACCTCATCATTAGGGGTGTTTAAAATCGGATATATAAAAATTTGAATATTCAAAAGATAGTTAATTTTAATATTCGAAATTTTGGATACAAATATTGGATAATCCAAAATATCCGAAAATCACCGCAATTTTTTTCTCAATCTTTTATAGTAGAAAGAACAGATGAAGATGAATAAAACTGTAAGTTACATAAGAACACAAGTTACATCTCTTTTCTTAAAAATATCCTTTCAAGTATATCTTTTCATCGACCCACCCTACCCACCTTATTAAATCATATATATCTACCATCCAATAAAACAAAAAAATATTTTAAACTCTCAACTAACTGAAAAACTAAAATAAAAATTATCTAATCATAGAGGAAAGAAAAAATAAAGATAAATGTGTATCAAACGGTTATTTGTATAGCGATAACTTTTCAATTATGCAGTTGCAAATATATTTGCAATATGGTGTCTAAGTATGCAAGTATGCGGCTTTCCAGAAACTATCCTATATTAATTAGTAGTGTGTTCGCGCATAGCTGCAAAAATAAATAGTTAATTTGACATTAACAGATTTTATTGTTTACACTATATTGTTAAAAGTTTAATTTTAGGATATGTAAAGTTTAAAACTTAAGGGTTGCAATTTATAAATTAGTGATTCATTTGAAAAGTAATTAATGATTTTTAAGGGTAATTTGAACATTAACTATTGTTGAGACTAATTTAAAAAAAGAACAAGATGAAGATGATTTACGTATAATTAAAATAAGATAAGATAAGATAATTAATAATATCCGCAGCCATTAAACATCTTTCGCTTTTTAATAGTTTATCTTTGTGTAGAGGAAAAAGCACACAACAAAAGTATTGAAATCATTTAACCAGTGGCTCAAGAAGACACTGGCTGGTTTTGGATTAGCTCGTCTAGCTTCTAAATACATTTCTCTTTTCCATCTTCTTCTCCACTACTCATCAATACCATACCTTATACCTATATACATATGTATGTATGCAAGAATCATGGACTTCCTTACTGTGGCCACAGATCAACTGTAATATCTATCTTCTTCTTCAATTCGTACGTACGACTGCCCACTGTAAACGAATAATATCTTGCACCTCTGATTTTTTATTTTATTTTATAATTTCTTCCTATTTACATCAACTTCCACCACATATTATTTCATTCACTACCTACTCAAATTTCTCTCTGTAATTCATCAATAGCACCGGTAAGTTTTTTCGAATCTCTTATGCTTACTTCAAACCTAAATCCATAATTCTAGTAATATGTATGCTCATTGTTTGTACAAAATTAGTTTTACAATCTTTTGTTGTTGCTATTTGTTGATTTGTTTTCATTTTAATAATGTACATCTATTTGTAGAGATCAGGTAGTTTTATGCAAATAATTGTAGAGGTATGTGATAGGTTTTTAAGATTTAAAATTGGGTCAAATTATTAATGGAGTTTTTGTGTGTAGTCTAGTTGGTTTCGAAGATGAGGCTATTTGGAAGTATCTAATTTATTAAAAAAACTCTTACGTAAAATTGGATCAGTTGATCGAACCATCATTTGAGGACGCTTACTGAACTTAATTTACACGTGATATCAACCTTTTCTGAATATATTTGGATTCCAAATTTAGTTTTGTAGTTTAGAAAATGAAATCATTTATTATTGATTGTTTGTAACCATTACATAGGTAAACATCTTGGGGTGGCCATAGAAAGAGCCTGAAATGGTGACGGGGACCTCAGTTAGGTCATGTAGATCTGAGTAAAAACAAAAGCTCGCCCTTCCTGGGTAACCCGAACAGGGAAAACCACATCCGTATAACCAGTTTATTGATTGTTTGTTAGAGATTAACAAGTGCTTTCTCTTTTTTATTTGTGTTACTTCTTGTGAATATTGGAGTTCCTTTGTGGTCATGTTTGCTAGTTTTCAGCTTATGGTGTTAGGTTAAGGTTCTTGGTGTTAACTTTCTTTTTTCTTCTATTGAACGTTCTTGTTTAGGTAGACAAGGTCCGGCTTGTGTTGCTTGAGAGTGACATTATCACAAAGTCTAGTTAACTTATTGTCAGACTCGAAGGTGACGTGATATTGGTGATAGCAAGCAGTAAGTTGAAATCATCATGCCTAGGAACATTGGGAAAGCAATGGAATCTTCTATAGATCCTCACCAGTCTTCGTGGTTGACGCATTGGACAGGAACAAGATTTGAAACAGATACACATAATCAATTAACTCCGTTCAATGATCGTGATACGAAGAAACATATGAGCAGAGTTGAAATTGCATCTGATAATTTTGGATATTCCAAAGGGATCAAAGATGTGGATTTGACAACAAGTTCAAAGAAACCAAGTACTCAATCTTTTCCGTTTTTTAAAATTGGTCTCGAACAAGCGGAAATGAAGACAGTCCAACCTCAAGTTTCTCACAAGAACTTAAACAATGGTTTTAATTTAGAAACTTCATCAAGAGAACGACATCTTCAACCGACAGAACATGTGAAGAAGCATCACATGTTATTTGGTGAGAGCAGCTACTCGTGTGCACGCCCTTCTGAGCAAGAGCACTTGGCTATAAGCCAAAAGCCCGAAATTCCCTTGTTTTATATACAAAACAACACATCCCATTTGAAATCCGACGATCCTTCTACAAGCAGCCACCGTTCACCAGCGTCTATTGAAGGACAGTACAAGAGAATGCAAAAACATATAGGACTAGGATTCTTTCCAAATCAGACTAGTTCTCACGGACAGTGCTCGTTTCAAGATGTACCTCATGTTGTTCGTGACGTGGAGATGACGAGGATGACAGGTGGCATTCATAGTTTTTCCAGGACAACTCACAGTTTATTGATCACAAAACAGACTGATGTTGAAGTGTATCGAGAAAGTCAGATCTATAGAGAGTCCCGTCTATCTACCCAACTTAACGGGGAAGCTTTCAGGGAGCTTAACTACAGCCCTCCACGTTTTTCTCAGGGTCAACCAGGATTAAAAATTCAACTTTTAGACTCCTCAGATCACGAATCACAAGAAAATGTTGACGGTGTAAAAGCTTCTGGAGATGTTCACAAAAATGAGTCGTCAGCTGATACAGATGCTATGGACATGGAATGTTTAAAGGAGAATTTTCTTTCTGGTAATCTTTTAGTTGAAGCACATTCATTGCAACTATTAATAATTTCATTTTTGTTGGTTTCATCACGTAGCAAATGTTGTATCAGTCAATTTCTGCCATTGATTATTAACTTACGTTTTGTTATCATTTGTTACAGGTGTACATTTTTCTCAGCCAAACAAGGTATGCTTACTGTGCCTTCAATCCTCTTTGGTTTTATTTTCACTTCGTAGGTCTTGTTCTGATTTCTAACTGTCCATGTTGGTAGCTAAGTTTTAGTTGAAGTATATGCTATCCGATTAACAGTTGGTTGCTTACAATGTTGAACTAGGAGTCCCAATTAGATGTGGCACTTTTGACCCATTTGCTTTTGAATGGTTTTCTTGGGTTATGTTTAATCTTCATGGGTCGAAAGAAGAGAACTTACCTAGTAACAAACGGGTCAAATGGGTCAAAAACTGCCCAAAGTGTTTTTTTGACCCGTACCAAAGATCTGCCCATTTTTAATTTCTTTTTTCTTGCCACGGAATGCCACCTCTACTCCCACTATATGCTCTCCTTACCTTACTTCTTGCTAAACATTCAGGACACCATGGTGGAATCGAATTTACCCTTTCTACCTCCAATTGCCATGTCAACAGAGAAAGACACACACAGAAAACGTAAAATAGAACTACCTGATATGAACGTAGAAATTTCCGCTCTACCAGCTGCATCAACGTCAAGTGATAAAGCCGAGCCATGTACATCAAGAACTCAAAGTTTGGATATGAACACACTACACTTAAATCTTGATCACACAAGCAACTCAAACTCTAATGAATGTTCCAACACTAACCTACGTTCAGAACCAGGAAGTAGATGGATCAAACGTCTCAAATTAAACTCTTCAACTTCTCTCGCTTTTGGTACCAAAATCGCAAAACTGGCTGAACCATCATCTCACAGTAAACTGAACAAATTATTTGCCGGAGTTTTTGATAAACGCCATGGTAAAAAAGCAGAATCTTTAGTGGGTGAATGCAGTGGGAGAAGTGAATCGTCTTCTGCACAGACAAAGCGTGAATGTAAAGACGTAACACTTTCACATTCTTGGATTCAAAGGTGGAGTCATAACCAAAATCAGAAAAGTCTTGAGACTCTGCAAACTTGCAAACCAGAGGATTCTAAATTTGCAAACGATGAAATTCAGAAAAAGCAGTTTCCAAGTATTGCTGCAATGGCTTTAATGGGTAAGGCCATGACTGGATATCAACAATGTAAGTTCCAGAAAAAAAAATCTTTTGTTATTTGGAATACCAAGACTTCCGAATAGGTGTCATGATTTCAGTTTTGTTCTGGATTGGTTTTGACAGAAGTCAAGAATTATCGGTGTTCTATCTCCCTTTTTTTAGTTTTTAACTTGATTGTATCTACTATCTACTACATAACTTCATTTTGGCTTTAAACAGTGGGTGGGTGCTTTAATGAAACTAGCAGACACCCGCGCAAAGCAGCGGAATACTTATTTTATTTAGTGATTTTATAAACATGTATTTCAAATGTACATTTGTTTATTTATGGACTAAATTATATTTAATTTAATTAATATCTATGTCGTTTCCAAAATTAAGTAAGGGTATTTATGTCATTTTCGTTCTTTAAAAATTGAACTTATTGAAGAAAAGGGTTAAACAAATTATAAGGGTGTAAGATAACCAGTTTTTGTTATTCGGTTTAAAGCTGTCTGTTATACTTGAACATGTAAAGGACTGTCTGTTAGTCCCTGAAATCATGGCTTGTATATTTATCTCTTCAATGAACCTACACAATGATTTTCTGCTAGAAACACCCGAAGTTGAAGTCAAATCATGTGAAGGCAGCGTTTTATATGATCATTGACCAACATGCTGAACACAGTTGCACAAAATGTGGCATATGCCAAGGCTATATAAACAATTTTATACCAAGTAACCTATTAGCACTCTTTTCATGAAATATAGGTAGTCGTTGATGGTGCACCCAAACTGCTTTTTAGAGATAAATTAAGTTGACATTTGACAACCCAACAATGAATCTGCATTTAATTGGGTATGTTTTATAAATTAGTGACGAACATATTTTACCATCACTTAAGAAATATTACATAGAGATATAAATGACCATATTTTTGCGAAATTATAATTTTTAGTAAAAAAGAAAAAGGTGATAATTCGTACATCACCTAAGGGAGATAATTCGTCCATCTAAATTTATCCGTATACCATTAATTCTGCTTTAGAATATTTTACAGGTCACAATTAGTAGTAAATGGATAAAAAAATTTACTAGACCCGTAACCTCTTTCGTGCATGTTTATTGGAGCTCCCCTAAAAACACCCATAAAATAAGACAAGTTCATTGGTTTGCAGCTTGTACTCCTTGGGAATTTAATAATGTCTATATTTATGGGAACATATTGATCCTATTGGGAATTTAACCCCATCTGCACACTCTTCTATGACCCCATCAGATCCAACACCTTCCAGATCCATAGTAAACAAACATATACTCCGTATCACTTTATTAATAATTATAGAAAAATATCCACGCACATTATCAGATATTGGTATAACATACCCATATGTAATAGTATGTGAATTGCATTATTATCATAATGCAATTATAATTATAATACATAGTAGTAAAGATGAGTACAACAAAAAGTGATGTTATGGACCTTTGTATGGGTACAACCACCAGCCCTATGGTTCAACCAAATGGACCCATGGTGCACTCAACTTGATCTTGGTCACAACTCACATGTTGACATGTCATGCACTCTCTGCATCATCACTTGTACTCTCTCTTACCCTTCATCCTTCAGTAAAAAGGACCTTTATATAACAACACCATCTTTAATTGTAGCCTTTTCCAATATGACTGTAATCCCAGATCTTATATAGAATCCTTCATCTGCTCTATCACCTTCTTCAACTCCCTATCAAGATTTGGACCCATAACATTTTCAGAACAGTAAAAGATACGAGTATATAAAATGTGATTACAAATACTATGATATAATAAATTCACCATTTCGCACAACTTTAAACCGTTTGACTTGTTTCCATTTAACCATTTTTTTTTCATTTCACGCATTGAACTCATTATAAAAAGTATAACTCGAATCAAATAATCATATATGAAACTTGGCTTACATCTTTGTTCATGATCGTCACATCACATCCAATCTTTGCATTCTTGTCTATAATGCAATTTCTGCAACGAAAAAGTGGCACCTTTAAAGAGAACAATTTTGTTTAAGGTGCTTCCAGTGTTTGTATTTGACATTGAGTTACCTGATTTTTGTGTTACTTCCTACGCCAATCGGGACCTTTCCTTCCGCAAGCAAAGAAGCGATCTCAGATTCTGTTTGATAGTAATCTGCCCCCAACATTAGTGTATCCTGTAACAGCAAATGTAGATAAGTTATAATAGTAATGTAGATATAAAAAATTGCATTATCTTGCAAAACTCACCTTAAGCTCGACACCAGAGTCTAAACGTGATCGTTCACCCACTATTGAGTGTTCAATGTTGCATTCTCTTAAGAAACAACCATGTGAAATAATAGCATTCTTGATCTGGAAATTGAGGAAAAATGAACTTTTTAGCATGCTTGATTATTTAAGATCTTGATACATAAAATGTTTTAAAATATGTTTAACCACACCTTAAAAAATGCTTATGACTACATAATGTAACAATCATATAATTAATTTCAAACGCCTTAAAAAACCAACAAATTTTCTGTTTGACTTTCGAGTATGACTTTACCTTGCTTTTTTCGATCTTGGATGGTGGCAAGAATCTTGGAGAAGTGAAAAATGGAGTCTTAGGATCATAAAACTGAAACTTAGGTACCTTCAAAATGACATCAAACTTCAATAAAAAAACATCAAACTATTTATACACAAAAAATAAATTACCACTTTACTGATTAAATCACCTCATCTGTAAGCGCCAAATTCGCATCATAAAAAGACTTAATTGTCCCAATATCTTCCCAGTAATCTCTGAATAAGTACGCCTGCCACGATTACCAGAATTACATAAAACAAATCAGAAAAATAAATAAAACATGAACCTCTGAAACTATTTACTTCCTTACTTGCACATTGTGCTCCGTTACAGCAGCAGGAAGGATTTCAGATCCAAAATCGTTAGATGTAGGGTATCTCCATCTTAATAGCTTTAACAAAATATCTCTTTTGAACACGTAGACGCCCATTGATGCAATGTATGGTGATTCTTTAGCATCTTTTTGTGATAATCCAAGTAGACTCGTATCAACTCGCTGCAAACACAATCAATAATCAAGAAAATGAACTAAAAAGGTAAAAATCACACTTGTTTCTTGTTTACATGATGTCTACTGACCATTGCTTGCAAATCTTCGCCTTTCGGTTTTTCAGCAAATTGAATGACTTTACCCTTGTTATCAAACTTCAATAGTCCAAAATCAGGTGCCCGGCTGTAAAATATAACCACATAGCACATCTGATTAAAAGAAACTAAATATAAAATGGTAAGAGTATGAAGATTAACATCAACAAACCTTTCGCCCACTGGCACACAAGAAACAGTAATATCAGCATCTCTGTCTATGTGATTCTGTTTGTAAATGTAGAAAGTTTAGTGAAAATAAGCACAATTTTAAGTCTTGTTACTTCATGATGATCAATCAACTAAGATCACGCATACCTGCAACAGGTTAAGGTAGTCCATACGATAAAGATGATCACCCGACAAGATTAGTATATCCTCAATATCCTTGTTTTTGGCATCCTATAGGAACCAAAAAAAAGTCAAATAATATATTTATAAAAAACAAAGCTTTTTGATAGTACATACAATAAAGAAATCGATATAAATGCACCATCGGACCTCAAAAACCCATGTAAATTGTCTCACGGCGTCTGCAGTTCCTTGGAACCAATTCATTCCAGTTTCGCCGGGCGTTTGAGTGGCAGCCAAAACCTATTTATCAACAAAAATTCCAAAACCAAGATTCAATAAATTGTGTCCTTTTAAATGTCACAGAAAGTAACATGATTTTTGGTTTCCATTCCACTGACATCAAGTAAATGTCACCACAATCACATCTTCAAGTCTTTTGATTAGTGTGACATATATTATTATTCATAAAATTTAGAACATACAGATCCTATTCAAAATTAAAAATGGTCATAAGCGACATACCTCTACAAACCCGTCCCCGAAATTCACACCGTTTCCAAAATACGTACGAGCTATGTGACGATTAAGTGAAGCGGAGTTGAACTGAGTTAGAACAAATATTTTGTTTATAGTACTGTTTAAACAATTGCTCATTGGGATGTCTATAAGCCTATAGCATCCTCCTACAGGTACCTGTAAAACACATATAATTTAAATCACATATAACATACAAACTTTTTCCCATTTACTAAATAGCTACTTTTGGTACGAGTCAAAGCAGATCGGGTTGGGTTGACCCGAAACACTTTCCGTTCAAGTTATTAATATATCCGAGTTATTCCATATACACAAGTCAAGCAAACAATAACATGAATCATGAAACTTGAAAGATCATAGCGAACAGAGACATATACTTACAGCGGGTGTAGCGGTTTTGCTGGTAAGAGGAAAGAGTTGAGTTCCTGCACCACCACCAAGTACAATTGCAGCCACATTTTTTGAGTTTACTCTTCTTCTCTCAAATCTTGGTGCTGTCAGTGTCTATAATTTGAATAATATTAGTTTTTATTCAATTAAAGATCTACGAACCATATGAATCAAACTTGAATGTCAACAAGAAACTCAAAATGATGCACAAATTACCCCATAATATGAAATAAAAAATCATTTCTTTGTACTTAGCATAATTCATCAAGAAATTAAACGAGTTCATTTGGAGGGTAAAGAATCTTTATGATCTATTACCATTACTTTTATTTCAAATAAAAATATCAAACTATACAATAAGAAATTAAACTATCAAATGAACCACAAAATTTTATAAATAAACTACAAATTGAACTCAACTATAAGAAATTAGAACACAAGAGTAACAACCATTTACAAAATAAAATTCAAAATAATAATTGAAGACATGTTGGAAACCTTACCTCAACCAAGGTTTCTTTGCCATTATCTGATGTAATGACATTGAAAGCAACCCCGGGTTTTGTAATCTTGCTAGCCTGCTTTTGAAAATTCAACCTGTTTTGCACATGATTAACCCAAACGGTGCTGTTTAAGCTCCCTCTAATCTTTTCACCTCTCAAAAACCCTTTATCCCCATTCGCACTTAATTTTACCAAATGGGTACTGTCTTTTAATGTTGAACAACAGTAATCCATTTTTTTTTTACAAAATTAACTAACCCCAAAAAATAGATATGATGATCAAAGACTAATGCAACCCTAATTACTATTAAAGAAAACCTCTAATATAAAAATGGAGTTTGTACAACCACTAATCTAAGTAACCAAGTAAAGTATAGATCACATAAAGATTTTTAATGTTACCCATAATCAAAGGTACCACTTTTTTATATACTAACTTTTTATTCCCAAAATGGGCTCAAATTTGAAGTTTTCAAGAAGAAAGCCTTTTTAAGAAACTTGAACAGGGGATGCTAGCTTATAGCATAAACTTGATCAGAACTGAAAATTTGACAATCCCAGATGAAGAAGATAAATTTTGAGAGTACCCAATTGACGATTTTTGAAAAAGTTGTGAATCAAGATTTGTTGGAAATGCGTGATGGTGTAGTGAAGAGTGTAGATTTATTGGCCTGTGAGCTCTGTCACGAGAAATCTGGGGTGGTTTTGCATGTATATATGTCTACATTTGTGTCATTATATATATTCAGTAAATGTTCACTTGACCATTTCAAATAGAGTTCGTTATTTTCACTAAACTTGAATGTATTTATAAAAGTTAAATGAGACTCCTTTTGATTATGGTAAAAAATAAAATTCACTCTATTACTAAGAAGATGTATATGGTGAGGATCAAGAAGAAAACAAAAAAAATTTAAAAAATATAAAAACAAATCTCAACTATTGATTTTATCATCATAAATGAATGTTGTAAACATTCATATGTGATAAATGTTACTCAAAATTTAACATTCATCAAAAATGAATGTTAAAATCTTTTTTTTATGAAAAGATCAAGGCCTAAGATTTGCTTCCCTCATTCCCCAAGATTTGGAGCTTCCCAATAGATCATTCTCATATATATATTAATATATATATATAAGTGGGTTCAAGGGTTCAAAGGAGAATGGAAAAATTGATGGAGAAATGAGATAAGAGGCTTTTAACCCTTTGATTCAGTTTGAAATCATATTTATTTTTTATTGAATCATACTTTCTTTTTGTTGAGTTATAGTTTTAAATATATATTTCTCTTTTTCTCCTTCAAAATTTTCTTCTTTTTAGATCCTGATACTATATATATATATGTAGGGGAATTAAATATAGGTCGTCTATTAACATTCATCACGGTGAATGTTAATTAACATTCATCATGACCAAATTAATATTTAACATGACCAAAATCAACACGCGACATCGAGACTCCATCAGCATTTATATGTTTTTATCATTTTGGGACACGCAGGTTATCATTACACTTATTATTCACAATACCTGTGATACAATTTTATAGAATAGAAAACGGGTGGTAACTTATGCACTATTATTTTTAGTTGTACGTTATAAAATGTGATAAAACTGTAAGGTACGTTTGGTGTACAGTTTAAAAATGATAGTGCAGGAGCCTATAGAAAATCTAGTTACGACTGTTTTATTGTGTATTTGTTTTCCAATCTCATTTGTTAAACATCTTTAAATGATCCATAAAAAGTTCAAAAACAAACACGAAAATCCCGATTAAACGACATATTTGAATTAAAAAATTATTGACTTTTCTCATATAGCCTACATAGCCATCTCTCTCCGTCTACTCCCTTTAACTTAGAATTACAAGTTTGATTTCGTTTTCAAATTGTACCAAATCACGCCACCAATAAGAACTTAAAGCTCTAGAGCCTTAAAAAAAACACTTAAAATACATATCCTAACGTTGTTCCGTTTTATAGTTATCGACATAAACATATTATTTCACTCTAAATTAGAGTAAATTTGCAAGTTTAATAGTCCATTACATGTTCTCATTTTTCTCGTGTTTCCAAACACAAAACTACAAAGAAAGAAAGGTAATTTTTTTTATCGGAATAATGGAAACAGGTTGGTGGGCTACATATATTAAACCACCTGCAATCATAATACCCGTTGTGGGTGTCACGTCAGCCACGACACCTCACGACGGATAATTGGCCACAGTGGTATTTTCACGACAACTCACGAAAGACAACTGGGACCCACTGTTTTCATTATTTTTCATTTTTCTTAAAACACATTTACTTTAATTAAATACAAAACACTATAATTAATTTAAAAACTACTTATTAATTAATAAAAAACATTTAAAATACAAAAATATATATATATATGTCATAAAAATAAAAGCGTTATCATATTTAAAATAAAATCGTTAGAATACTAAAAATAAAAATGTATTATTTATTTATATTATGTATTAAATAAATTAATATATTAGGCTGAAAACATTAACTTGACTTTATGCATATCGCTTCCATCACAATAAACATATTCTTGTACGATTAATTTCATACATATAAGCTGTTTAATTAAATTATGAAAATTAATATAATGCATATTATAACTTTTTTAAAATGAAAAACAAATGAGATATTAATTAAATAATATGTAGGCTCTGCGTGTTTTTCGTCCTGAATCATGTATTTCACTACGAGGACGGATCATAACGGTATTACTCCAGCCGTCCTCACCTATCATAACCGGTAGTAAGTTTTAAAACACACCATTAGAGGTGATCTTATTGTTCAATAGATATTTAGCTCACACAATTTTTTTCTCTTTTAAAGAGAAAAATAGCAAATAAGATTAAGTGCAACCAATTAATTTACCTAGATAAATATACACGTACTTTTGGTGTTACTGACATGTATAATATTTTTAGCTAATGGTAGGTGAACGTGAACTGCATACCAACTTTAATTCATACACATCAATTTTATTTAAATTGATCGTATTACTTTTTATATATAAAAAAACCTAATACTATAAATATAAACTCTACTTAGTAAGCATTACATTTCATGTATTTTCTTTATATAAATACATATAGAAGCGTAGAGGCGCTTGTATTGATATCCGCGTAAACAACCAATATGTATAAAATATAAATCAATCAAATCAAATCAAATGTTGATATGTGATTTTATCTCTCGTCTAGTTTTCCATACATGAATATCTCATTTTTGTTAATTTGTTTATATGATCATCAAACTAATTGATACCGTACACCTGTCAGTACTATCGGCGGTCCTAGATTCCTGAAAATGGTACCACAAAACTTAAAAGCCTTGGAGTTCGCATCTGGGCCATGAATAACCGCACACGTATCAAATAATTTTAGCAATTATTATTACAATAAATCAACTGTGTTGGAGTATTTTACACTTTACAACAATCCACATTTTCATTTACCATTTGTAGTTTTGTTTTTAATCGAGATTTTTTACCTTTATCTTTGTTACAAATCAAATCAAATCAACTGAATTTTAACTTCCAAAAAAGTAATTTTTCCCTTTAACTTGTTAATAATGAATAGAAAACATCAAAACACTGCACCTATAACAACCAATAACTAACAAACATTTCAAACAAAAGCTTGTGTTGGCATCTGAACAAGAGTCATATATATCTATCTATCCATCATGGGGTGTCTAAAAATACCTAATCTGTTCGTCATTTTGCCAATGACACCTACCGTTGATATATGAAAACACGTATCCATATGTTGTATGCCAATTCATTATAGTTCAATACAAGTACAAGTATAAATACAAGGAAAATTAATTTTTTACGACATATAAAATTTTGTTAAAAGAAAGTTGTTAAAAATATACTCAAGTTGAATGTTGCGCTTTGCGTCTACATCCTGAATTTTGCGCCTGTTTAAGAACGCGTGTCTGTACACAACGTGCAAATGGCTGTTGCGTTTTGCGTCTCGGCTTTTGCGCTTTGTGTCCACCCATTTGCGTTTTGCATACACCTTCTATTTTTTGGATAAAATTTCTTATCTTTTAATCGATTTTTTGATAAGATTTTTGAGATAAAAGATAAGGCATTTTATTAAAAAAAAAAAATAGAAGGTGTATGCAAAATCCAAAAGTTGGAACACAAAACGCATAAGTCATTTGCCCCCTGTGTACAAACTCGCGTTCCTCAGAAGGCTCAAAAACTAGTATGCATACGCAAAGCGCTTTGCATATAGGTTGGGTGTATTTTTAACAACCTTTTTTTAACAAAATATTTAATTTTGGTAACAAAAAGGTACAAAATTGAATTTCCCTAAATAAAATGTTATGACTCAACACAAATTTCTTTCAGACTAATAGTTGTTACATATAGTGCCCATGCTAAAGAGAACTTATAAAAAAAAAGAAGTTACATTCTAGTTTTGTTTGATAAAATTAACTGTTTACTGGAACTGGTAATCGAAATTTATTTTTGAAGTTAAAAGTTGGAGATTATTTTTTCATAAGTTTTTGACAAATTAGTTAAAGCTTAAAGTTGTGAATTGACAAAAAAGACAAAAAGACGCATGATAAATAATTTATAAGGTGAATTTATGTAATTTCTCATTTAATAAGCTATGAAAAGCTACTTTTAATAGCTTTTTTTCCCAAAGCTTATTTTTTCTATAAGGTCTTAAATTTATATATACCAAACAACACTAGAAACTTAAGTTTATAAAAAGATATACTTAATCTTTCATAAACTCCAATTAGCTCGTTTGCCAAACACACCTTATATGACTATATGGTAAACACAAGAATATGTAAAACAACACATTGTCTCGATACAAATTTTACATACATATCAAACATGATCCATCATTCTTCATCCATTATAGAAAAAATAATGTAACATTCAACAATTGTAGTAGCAAAAACACGCCATACCAAGTCCATCGCGGTGACAACCTCCACCTCTTGCCCTCTCATCTTGTTGACATTGTCCTTCATCTTGCCTCCTCATCTTGTCGACATTGTCCTTCACAATGAGACGGGATCACTTGATACCCTCTGAACGTCTTGCTTCGCTGTTTGCATACTCTCCTTTTCTCTTTTCTACCACCCACCATATCTTTAGTTAACTATTTATCTGTACTATTATATAATGCATTTGAGTTGTTTTTCTAAAGATAAAAATGATTATTTTGATATATTTATACTATTATATAATGCATTTGAGTTGTTGTTTTTTTTAAGATAGAAATGACTATTTTACCTATATAATTGGTAAGAGTTTTTAAAAAAATTTATAGAAATCACAACACAGTTCTACGGAGCAATCAATATCTGATGTTGTGCTTCTGAGGTAACACAATAATTAGTTTTAGAACGTAAGGTTTTTGAATTACCACTCATTTTGTAGAGACCGGATATAACCATTTTTTTGGATCCATAGCTTGTGAAATTTTATAACGCAGGTCTGAAGCCGATGTGTCTAAAATGGTTCTATCTTGTAACAAACATAAGGTCCAATCCCTCCCGTTGATTTGTAAATGGCCACAAGTCAAGTTTGAAGCAAGTTGTAATAATTTAGGCTAATGTTTTACATGAATACTATAAGTTACATATGTGAAAACTTGTTACAACTATTATATTCGTTGGTAATATGAGTGTTCACAGTTTGCTTCAATTCAATTTTATTGAAAAAATCAAATTGTACCATATATTTTGATTGATTTCTCTATGCTTTGGTTTCTCAGTTTTGATACGGGTTTTTATCAATTATTTTGTTTTATAATTGAATTTTATCCTGATCTAATTAAGATATTTGAGCTACAATATTAAACAAAAATACATTACGTACAAAGTATTTTGTAAATTTATAAATATACAAGTATTAATAATTCTATCATATATATTATAATAAGTCAATAATATTTTCAAAGATTTAAATACACTTAGTCAAGTATATAATGTACTAACTATTCAAAATTTCACCTAAAAATGTTATGTTTTATGGTATTAATAATAGATAATGCATGTATTTTCAAAATTCGTTGGATGATTCGTTGGTCGATATATCATTAAATTACTTAATATAATCTATAAATTTATATAGTGAATATTAAATAAAAGTATCTAACTAATTTGTAATTACATATAAGTTCGTTTATTAACGGTTTGGTTTTTAGGTAAAACCTGAATCAAATATGAACATTTCGATTATTGCATTATCAACAATCAAATTGTCGACGTTGCCTTCAGTTCGGTTTTTTCTATTCCATTATTTCAATTGTTTCGGTTATGACTCAGTTTTTTTTTCTCACCCCTTTTGGCGATTTCAAGTTCAACACTAACATCGAAATTCTTTTTCATGTTTAAATCACGCGATACCGCGTTGCACTAAACGGCTATATGGGGATGATGCCTTTGAAGTGATGGAGACACTGCGCAAGACCTTGTTGGTTTTGTTACCACTCATATTGATTCGATGAGCATAAACAAGATGAGTGAACTAAGTTTCGAGCAAATTTTAACAATGTTTGTGCTGCTATTTATGCAAAAATCATGATACTTCACTTGGTCAATGAGGTTTCTCTTTAAAGCAACAAGATTCAAAGTATTTGAGGACAAAATGTAAGTAATTTTAACTTTACTAATTACAATTGCTTTTGGTTTTATATTGAAACTGAAAAAATCTTTTTTACTTCTATAGTTGCTACTGGAAATAAAAACTTGGTCGTACCAAATCTTGAGTTTGAGTTCACCGATAAGGATACTTAAAACAATGGAACAAAGTTTTCAGACCTCTTAAAAAGTTTTTGAATCTACATAAAAACATTAAAAATATATAAAAAAACAATAACAAATTTATCTACACATTTAATGTTATTATTTCATATATTGTATCATGTATCGACATCAATAAGATTATAACCCATATTTATAAAATAAATCATACTATGAAATATTTAATAATACCAAGAACCAAACTATTATTAAAGGTTTACAAAGAGAATACACTAGAATACGAATTTACAGGAGTATCAATTATTTTAATTGGAAATTTTGTTATTATATCTTGCTATAAGAATCACGTTATTATAATCCCGTGAAATCGCGTATCTTAAACTAGTTTCCATTATATTCACATTGTGAAAATGAAACCATGAAATATGTAATAACCATATATGTCCATTTAAATTAATTTTCCACATAAAAATACACACAATAAAATATATTGATCACCTGAAAGAACAAGAGGAAAACAAAAAGGAAGGTATGGACTGATGTTTTCTTGCCATTCTGGATTTGATTGATATGCAAATATATAATGATTAATAAGTGATGTACCTATAAATATTGATTAAAAGGTGTGTATTTGTAGTGCAAAAATCGATTAAACATATGAACATTAGATCAATAATAATATTACCATAAAATATAGAGGGAATTTTAAATGAGAATGGATTAAAATATATGAACATCAAGTATCTAACCTGTAATTACAAATATCTTCATTTATTGTGAGAGTGAGAATGGATTAAATGAAATTTTAAACTAATTTACTAAGAACTAATTAATCAAAGTACACAAACTAAAATGAGGTAATATCATACTGTCAACAACCTTGATCGAAATAATTCTGCATATCTTTTGAGTTTGAAAATTTATTGCTAATGAAGTCATTCTTTTTGAGATCTAAGGTGATCGATACGGCACCAAATCAACGTACTTTTATACGAAACAATAACTAAATATATAACGTTCGTGGTTACGAGCACATTGGATTGAATTGGTACCCGAGTATTACAATATGAATGATACGTGAACAAATTGTGGAATCAAAGTCGATCGAACATACGGTTTAAGAATCTAAAAGATAAGAACAAGAAGATGGATTAAATAAATTTCTCAGAACGAATTTTGCAGTCGATATAGGGAACAAGACGAAAGAAGAAATTGCTCCGAAAATATATTGTGAATGGTATTTTATTCATGGCGTAAAATAAGATTATGTTTTCTTCTTTTAATTTTAACACCCGAGTACGTGTTCAATTAGGCATCTAAATGATCATAAGTTACATCGAAAAACTTTCTATAAATAAACACTTATATCATCATCTCAATTCTCAAGTTATCAACCTAAGTTCAAAATGGCTAAAAACACCAAAGTCAATACATTTTTATTTGTTTTTCTCTTTGTTTTCCTCTTGCTTGTTCGTTCAGGTGAGAAAAAGTGTTTTGGGTGTGGCGAAGTGATTTTGTGAAGTTGTTAGCTGTACGATTTAAAATGTTTTGATTTTTTAATAAGTTGTTGAATGTGATTGCAGATGTCATGGGTATGAAAGAAACGAATGGTTTGTGTAGACGAAGAAGCGAAACGTGGTCAGGGTATTGTGGGGACTCGAAGCATTGCGATCAACAGTGTAAGGATTGGGAGAAGGCAGATCATGGAGCGTGTCACCGAGATGGAATTGGCAGGGCGTGCTTTTGTTACTTCAATTGCTAAGTATGACGACAAAGTTTATGTATGAACGATAAACAGGCTTTACGTGTTTCGGGTTTTTATGAGTTATAGTTGATGTTTGTAAAATTTCAATAAAAGAATTACTATGTCGATTTGGTTTTTGTGAATGTAAGAAATAAAGTTATGTTTTGTTAACTGTTGCTTTGTGTTTTTAATCTAAATAATATATTTTATGGTTAAAAAATTGCTACTATGTGTTACGAATTAATTCTTTATATATGTGTTGGTGAGTGAATCTTTTAGATTTGTGTATTGAGAGTTGAGACTTCTTGAATGATTCATTTAGATACGAGTAATGATATAAATGTCTAGTTAAATGGGTCTAAAAACAGATTTAACCTATTTATTAATTAATACAGTTTCTTTCTTGTAATTTTATTTGTTAAATTTAATACATATTATTTTCACATTGTTATTCTACATAAAATCTAGAGCAATACTAAAGCCACGTACATTTTACATTTTTCTTCGGATAGTGTTAACGTTTTAACGATGAGTAACTTAATTGTCAACGGTAAGTAGTCTGAAAGAAATATATTTAAATTTAGCACGGAATAAAATTGTTACCTGGCAATTTCCTTTCTCTTTCACCGTTTATATGCATATACTTTTGGTTTTGAACTTCTGAGTCCAATTATTCGAATCTTTGGGTTTTGCATTCAAATTGGGTCCTCCTTTTTTATGTGTAGTGTCCACGTCGATGTTGAACTGTTGATTTCCGTATTCAAATGTACGCATTTTGACAATTAAAAGATGTATTAAAAACTTTAGCTAGATGGCTAATTATAAAAAGTCAAAATAAAAACTTTAATACAGAACTAATTCATAAGTGAACTTTCTTGATAGTCGATTATCAATCTTAAATTCAAAGTATATTAAAAATAATCTTAAATATAATACCGAAAAATGTTATTTTTACGTATAAATTTTCTATTGATAATCACATCATTTTACTGCACTCAATTATCTTATTATTGTTATTTGAAGCCATACGGATCGAGGATCTTAATGCTATTAGAAACTTTAAAACCAATAAAATAAAATAAAGTTTAAATCAATATGTTCGAAGTCAAAATACGATAACCTAAAAAGAAAATATATTGTAATCTAAAAGATACAAAAATTATTCCTCATATGTTTTGTATATATCCCAAATAAATTGAAGTAGCATTCGATGCTTGTGAGTCAAAAAGTTTCTAAATTCAAAATTTAGTCTCTTTTCTAATTAATCAAACTTATTATAAATTCGGATTTATGAATTTGTTATTTATCTCTCAAAAAATTGTTATGTGGACGGTTGACAACAATCAAATTGAAATTTGAGATGACTTAATAATGCATCGCTAACTTTCACTCTGTTAGACCACATATTTGATTAAATAATTTATGGAGACTTGTAAAGGTAACGCATCATGTTAAAATTATTATTTACAGTTGTAATTTATAAACATGGGTAACTAACTGTGACTATAATTCTGAAGTAACTTAAAATTGTACTGTATTAAGGAAAATTGAAATAATTAAAAAAATATTATTTTTTGTTTGTTATGCAAAATAATAAAAGTTATGAGTTCTTTTATCAAGAGATTGAGTATGTTTATTTATTTTTTACTTTTTCGTTGATAATTATTATATTCTCACAAATATAAAGTTAATACGTTAATAGTTTCTTGATTTGTTGGTAGTTTCATCAACGAATTCATTGTAACTTATATATTATAATTATAATTATTATATTATTGATTGATTTAAGTTAATTCATAATATCTAAAGTGTTTCGTGTTAAAAACTATAGTTTATTAATTTAACTTTTATTTTAATGGTATTGTAAACACGAATTTAAACGCTTCTATGTTAGTACACCAAATTCTGTTACTACTTAATTTAGCTCGTATAGTTATCGCATTTTTTAAAGTAATGTGATATTTTAGTAAGCTTCATGTATTAGAAAACCTGTGAATACATAAATAGATACTAAAAGAATACTACTTTTGCCGTTAGATTATGTGGCAATTTCTTAGTTAGTAAGTAAGGAGTGTGCAGCCATCCCTGTTTCTACAAATGTGACCATCATTATGCCACGTACTTTAAACCTGTTTATCCCTCCATTTATCTTTATTTGAATGTATGTTAGTGAATATTACCTTTCCTTTTTAACGGCTTTTCCTAGGATCATAACACACTTTTTTGTTTATTTTATTGTATTTTGTTGTTGCTTGTTTGGGTTATTTTAAAATGACAAACGTATCAGGTCTAATCAAATTTTAGGTTATTGAAGTTTATTACAATTCGTTACATCATAGAATCATTTTATTTGTACATGTGATATGTTACGTTCTACACATGCTTTAAAATACATCTTTTTTTAATAATTATAAATGAATAACCTCTACTCTTGAAACTATGAACTTAACGTATATAGTTATAGACCAATCATTGATTTCGGGTAGTGGTAGGTGCTATTTTCCCATTGAGAAACATATATACTTACCTAGAATGCTAGAACAACTAGATTCTTACCGATCCATGTAAAGCCATTTTACATGAATCCCATATGATCATACGTAACTTTAAATAATTAGGAAATAACTAAAAGTAAAAGGTGCAAAGAACCAATAATTAATTCAAATTCTTTTGAGAGCTATAAAAACCCACCCCGCCTCCGAACCTTCCCCACTCCAAACCCATAACAAAAAGAAGAGGGAAAACTCAACCACCTAATTACACCACTACTACCAAAATGGCCATCACTCTTCTTTTTGCACTAATGATTCCTCCCTTCAAACCTTTCATCACTTAAAAACTCAATCCAAATCCATAAAACATACACTTATAATTCTGTATACATAACCACGAATCGAAAATGAAACCTTTTGATATCGGAATAGAAAAAACCAACGCGATTTTGAAGTACCAAAGGCTTCAAAAACTCACAACACTTTTTAGATTCATTGAGATACTTATTTTCTTATTCATGATTTCAAACTTGTCATCTCAACTACCTTTCTCTATTAAACTTTCTAAAGATTACTTCAAAGGAATCACTTTCATGTTATTTAGTCCTAAGTTCGTTTTTGTTATTGGAAACATGATCATTTTGATCTTGTTTCTTAAATCTCGAGTTCATGAAAATAACGAGTGCATGGGAAATAATACTGATTTAAGTTATGAGTACGTTGAAAAATGTCATTTTGTAAAAAGTAGTACTGCAATTACTCCTACTACTTTTACTACTTCTACTAGTGATGTGAATAATGTTGCTACTTATAGTAACGTAAAAAAGATGTGTAGAAGGAAATCAGATAATCGGATAAAAGTGAAATGTGAAGATACAAAAAGTTATGGGGAATTGAGGCGGTTGGTGACAGAGAAGTTTGGTTGCCATGGCGGTGATATGATGGTGATGGAGAAGACAAATGTGATCAAGGATGAATTGAGTTGTGAAGATTTTAGGAAAACAGTGGAAGCTTTTATTGCAAGGCAGCAAAAGATATTGAGAGATGAAGAGTTTTCTCCTATGGTGTACATTGGTTCATAGACTTAATTTGATCATGTATTTTGTTTTTATTTCTATCTTTCTTTTAAAAGTTTATTAAGAAATGAAGTAATTTTGGAATGCCTTTTGAATGGGTCGTAGCTACGTTGGATGAGTGGTTATGTTAACCTCTTTTGGTGTAAACATAAAATTTGTAAAATGAAGTAGGAGAATTAGTAGATATTTTGGGTGTGGTTAAGGTGAAGACCCTCGAAAGAGAGAACAGCCAATCATAAATTGACACATCACCAATTCCACCCACCTCATTAAGGGCACCAAGGTAATTTTACGTTTTCCCTTCTCTCTTCTTCATATCTTTTTCTCCCCCGCTACTTCTTACCAGCGCAAATCCTTAGCCGGACACCGCCGCCCATCACCTGTCTTCGCCGTCAACCGTCGATATCATGTAAGATGTCTAATCGAAGAGAGAAAAACGATGATCTTTATAGTGTAATTTTTATAATTTTTCGACTAACCGTTTTTAAGATATTTAATTTTAAAGAATGTGAGGGGAAAATGTGTTTTTACCCAATGGAACTTTCTTATTAGTTCTTTTATTCTAAAAAAATATATATTCTCATTTGAACTCTCACCATTCTATGGATTATCAATGACATCATCAATTTGATTAATTAAAATTAATAGTAAGATTACAATTAAGAAAATACATTCAAAGGCTAAGATTAACTTACAAAAATAATTATAATATTATTGTCTTTTTTTTTTAAGAATAAAAAAGAAGATGTCACATCAAATACTATTGCTTTTATGTAATTCAACGTAAAAAATAGAGTTGCATTTTACTTTTACACTTTGTAGCATATCAATGCTTGTAGTCGACATAAAGTGCATTTCACTATTTTCTTAATATGTTAACAGTAACTATCGGTATACTAGTACAAAATAGCAGATAATTATTTTTTTCTCATATTCAATTACACGCTTTTATTTTAAAATATATAATTTGGATTAAAGTTTCATATCTCAATGATCGAGTGTCAATATTATTAAATGTCTACCTATAATATTATATCAGTTACACTCTTTCATTTTAAAAATGATATTGGTTTTGAGTTAATGGTCAATCAAATTTGCTTGAATTAACTTCTATAATTAAGTTTGAAAAGACAATTAGCCAATAATTTTTGTTAAAAATAAAAATAAAAAATGAAGATAGATTATATATTAGTATAGATATAGATAATATAATTATCTTGATATAATATGAGTTTTAAAGTTTAAATTCAATTTTTTTAAAAATGTTAAATTTTAAAGATTATTTATTGATATCATGCACTAAATTTATATATTCAATATCGTTTGTATATTTAATTGCTTTTTGTAATAATCTTAATGTTAAAATGAATCATTATTTTCAATATTCTTATGTATCATAACTTTAACACCGTAATGTAGTGCTGGCAATAGATGGATATGGATGGATCTTGATCCGCTCCATTAGTGATCCAACTTAAATGGATCATGACCCGATCCATGATCCAATAGAATGGATCATGATCCGATCCATATCCAATTAATTTAAGTGGATCGGATCACGATCTGGATCGATCCAAATTTTTTTTCTTTTTTGAAATTATTTAGACAAAAATACTTTTTACGACCGGGACCAGTGCTTCAACAATACATCTACTATTTATCAAGACCAATAACATATACATCTACTATTTATTCAATCCAATCATTGGTTGTGATTAATGCTTCAACAATACATCTAGTATTTATCGTTTTTTTTTACGTTTTTATTCGTTTTTCTTCCTTTTTTTACTTTTTCTTCGTTTTTTACGGTTTTTTTTACGTTTTTATTCGTTTTTGTTATATTTCTTCGTTTTTTTTTTACGTTTTCTTCGTTTTTTTTTACGTTTTTCTTCGTTTTTTTGGCTTTTCTTCGTTTTTTTACGTTTTTGTTCGTTTTTTACGTTTTTGTTTGTTTTTTTAATTTTTGTTCGTTTTTTACGTTTTTGTTCGTTTTAACGTTTTTTTTCGTTTTCTACCCTTTTTAACTTTTTTTTACGTTTTTTTTTGTTTTTCTTCTTTTTGTTCGTTTTTTTCGTTTTTCTTCGTTTTTTTAAAAACGAACAAAACGTTAAAAAAACGAAGAAAAACGAAAAAACATAAAAAAACAAAGAAAAACGTAAAAAAGCGTAAAAAAACGTAAAAAGCGAAGAAAAATAAAAAAAACGTAAAAAAACGAAGAAAAACGTAAAAAACGAAGAAAAACGTAAAAAACGAACAAAAACGTAAAAAAAACGAACAAAAACGAAGAAAAATGTAAAGAACGAAGAAAAACGTAAAAAAAACGAAGAAAAAGTAAAAAAAACGAACAAAAACGAATAAAAAAGGTAAAAAACGAAGAAAAAAGTAAAAACGAAGAAAAACGTAAAAAAGGAAGAAAAACGAACAAAAACGTAAAGAAACGAAAAAAGCATAAAAAAACGAAGAAAAACGAATAAAAACGAAAAAACCCGAAAAAAACGTAATTTAAAAAAAAACGAATTTAAAATTTTTATTTTAGTTAAAATCCGAATTTTAAAAACCCTACCATTATTTATTTTGGTAGATGGACCGGTCCAGATGGATTATGGATCGATCCAAGTGTTTAATTGGATATTTGGATTGATTTGTTGGATTGCTTAATGGACCAATGGATATTTTTTTTAATCCAATAAGTTATATAAGTGGATTGGATCATATTAGATTTGGATCGATCCATGATCCATTGCCAGCCCTACCGTAATGCATTAAGAAACTTATTATTGTGATGCACCAAAATTATATAAAATATAAACTTTGTCTTTTATCTTGATGCAATCATTTTATTAAATTATAATACAATTATTTCTAAATATAATTCACCGATTTTCTAAACTATGATACATCTTTTATAAACTATAACTCATAAAAAATGGTGTAGTGCACTACGGTTATAATTGTTGGTGCATCAGAATCTAGTATTTTCATTGAACAATTTTTATTGAATATTGACGCACTAGTTTTTAAACTACAAAGCAATTGATTTTCAACTATGCGGTTGTAATTATATAATGGTGTAGGGATTTTGGTATATCGTACTCATAATAAACGGTGCAGTACAGTTATACTTTCATGGTGCAATACATTTATAATTGTTGGTAAAATGCCCGATTTATTTTTTAATTGCAGCACAACTGGTAGAGTTGCAGGGCCAACCTGTCTTTAAAATTTTCCAAGACACTACTGCAACCGAATTGCTACGCAACTGATACTGTTGCGCCACAACTCCCTGCAGATCAGCACTTGGCCAATTTTTTGTTTCAAACACCACTTTTAACCAAAACTTATATATTATCATTATCAAATTGCACCATATTTTTGTTACCTAAAATATTACCTCAAACTATACCATCGACTCAAGACCCAAACTTGAAGTTAAAGAACCATTTTGACCCATAATTCATACAAGTAATAGTTTGACCCAAACATCAACATGACACCACTTTACTTATACAATGACTATTACATATGCAACTTATAAACACTTCAAAAATCCAATATGCAACAACAATAACCAGAACCATTTTCACATAAAACAAACTTTCTTTAAACTTATATTAGCTCCAAACAAAGTCATTTTACATATAAAAATTACGTACCATATTCATCATACTATGACCTTACAACACCCCTTGACACATTCCCACAACTACAATTTGACTCATACGTGTGCCATCTATTTCTTAATTCAATAAATAAATAAAAACATAGATCACCAACACTTGTAAATAACTTAATCTTTATAATCAAAGTGACTCATTATACATTCAAGGTGATAGTTCTAACCCCAAATATCAAAATATTATTTTGCCCAAGCTTCATTAACGATATTTGTGCAAGTTATGGTTGCAGTTGACAAAAGGGTGTTCAATACCATCAAGAGCATGATTTAAAAGATAAGACTTATTATCGAACCGATCAAAAAGTCCCACTATTAGCTTCCCACATACTTTTTGCTCAAATAACCCCTTGACCCGCTTGTCTCACCTATAACATTTAAGAGCGTTACTGTAAGCAAAATAGCTTAGTAAGTTACGGGCTGTAACAAATACATAACATGTACAATATTAAGGATCATTAATCTCTACCATGTCAATTTACAAGGAAACAACCTCTACTATCAAGGCAATGAACATTTGAACACTCTTGTATCTCAAATGCCGTTATTTGACTCTATTCATCAAGATAATGAAAACTATTGTATCTCAAATGTCATTACTTGACTCTATCCATCAAGATAATACACATTTGAACACTCTTATATCTTAAAATGCCATTACCTTACTTTATCCATCTGTCACTTACCTTAATTTTGCATAATAAATTATCTTGAACTTGTACCTCTTGATCACGTATTACACAAAATCACATATACAAGCTACTTACACATTTGGGTAATTATACTTCCCCCTTTTCTTTACCATTAATCATTTATTTTTCTACTAACTTCTTTTACATAACTAGTGTATTCATTTTGCACCAATTATCACTTTAATCTAGCTCTTATCTTTCTTTTAAAAAATATATATAATTTCAGTTCTGGACAATATGTGACATTTTTATTATGTAACTAAAAATAAATCTATAAACCACACCAAGCCACCAACCCCACTAGCCTAGAATATCTGCTACTGAAAGGATAATGTAGAATATGGTCAAAACTTAAAAAAAAAAAAAAAAAAAGACAACAAATCTTAAACAACCCTAAAGCCAAAAAGTGTTATATTTTTGTTTAAAACAAAAACCCATTATCTTCGAAGAAATTTTACCAACTTTTAACTTTTTTAATATCTGTGATACAAACATCTATTCCCTCTCCACATGAAGCAAACACATTTTCCACTTTTGCAGAAACTGAACCTGATCTTCTATACTTAAATGTGTTAAACGAGTTTGCTTACTGCGTGCGCTGCTACAGTACTTTTTAAATGAATATTTTTGGACATATAAAAAGAAATATTTACATTAAATTTAAATATATTTATTTTAAATAAATTTATCCTTAATTACTTGTAAAGTTCAATACATTTTAATAATTAATAATAAAATATGATGTTATATTCATTATCATGAAATAAATATAACTTTTAATTGTAATAAAACTAAAAATATTATAATGACTATGTAAAGAACAAAATATATTACAAATGTTAGTAAAATGTTTAAGACTGACATACAATTAGGAAAGATCATTTTTTTAATACAAATAGATATATGTTACCCAATATAAAATATATTTATAATAATAAATACATGGATTTGTGATTTATATCAACAACCATATACAATCCTAAAAATAAATATTATGTTAAAATAAGGAGAGATGATTTATTTTTAAGTTGGAAGTGTAAATTTTTTAGTTAAACGGTATGTCACCCTTTTTTTTATGTTGAAAACCCCTTTTAAATTTGTTATACCAAAATTTATATTATTATGAACTTTATGTTAAGTTGTTGAAATAAAGTTACAACCTTTTATGTAAAAGTTATTATATACATACTTATACAATATGTAATTTTCTTGAACGATATCTTAAAACATTAATAATTAGAGTTTATTGTCAAACATTATTTGTCTAACTTCATCAACTAACTTATTAACTTCACAAATCATATTTCAAATATAATATAACAAATCTTTAACTATTTTTCATTTATGTCATTTTATTTATCACTTTAAAAATTAACTAGTGAATAATGTTATAAGGAAAAATACATATTTAAAGGAGAATATATACTCCCTCTCTTCAAATTTAGTTGTCCGCATTTTCTTTTTGTAATATCTCAAAAGTATTACTATTTTTTAATTTTAACTAATCAAATAATGTTTAAATGGATAATAGTGAAATTTTAGTGGTCAGCACTCAGCAGTATAATCATTATCATTATATCTTTATACAATAAACACTTAAATTGGAACGGAAGAAGTATCTTAAATTATATTTTTACACCCCGATGCCAAATACCCATTTCTTATAATAAATTCTGAAAACACGAAGTGAAAGTAGATGGATCAAAAAGATACCCTGACCATATCCCTTATGAAGGGGCCATGACAAATTTTCCAAGAAGATCGTGGATTAAGAGACAAAAGTCTTCACTTTTTCTATAACAAGGCACCAAGGTACAAGTTACGCAAGCCATAACACATTGTGTTAAGATAATCTTTGAATGAAAAACATAACTACATACCAAATCACCTTAGCAACCGTAATCGGTATGTAATACTAAAGGATTCACAGTTACTACGTAGGTAATAAGTTTAGCATATCCACGCCGTTAGGTAAAAACTCGACGTAAAGAGACCACATATAATTGTGCCTGCAGGTAAAGATTGCACATTGTTATAGAATTAAATTCCTAGCTCAATTTGCATACTGTTTAGATGTGTATCTTCTACCAACCCAAAACAATATCTTTGAAAAAAAACAGGAAGAAAATGGAGATGCTTTTTTCCACATTAAAAGCAACATGTTAGGCTATTGGCTGACTATGAACTAAGGCACTAGATATGAAACTTTAAACCTGAAAGTCAAAAGAATTGATTCGGCCCATTCGTGGATTAAATTGTATATATTTTAATATGATTTCCACTAATAGCAGTAACCCATTTTCTAAGGCTTTCTAATAACATGATATCGATTTTGGAAATGTCGAGGAAAGCATGTGTCAAATGGTGCAATACAAATTACTTTTTCACCCTATTAAAAAGCGTTAACACTAGAGGTAGCAATTTCGACCCATTTACTTATAAATGGGAACATTTGACTTATGTTTCATCTATAACGGATCAAACAGATATAATCAACAGAATAAGCCTCCAAGAAAACAAGAGAAATGATCAAAAGTGCACTTCAATGCATCAAATATCCAAATCATTTCATTCAAAAAGATTATTATTATTGATATAATACAATTTCTGTAATCATATTTGAGGTACTAATTTATGAAAAGTTTATAAGTTATAAACAAAAAGAGTTTCGGGTCAACCCAACCCGTTGTGACCCATTATCCACCCGCCCATTCTCCCACACCTCTACTTAACAGTCTCAGACATAGTTGGCAATGACAAGTTTTTAAGAGAACTCGAGAATATAGAAACGTATATGTGCATCAATCATTGGAGGTGGTAAATATGACAATTAACAAATTCAAATAAATGATAACCATGCAAAACCATCAGGCACAGATACAAGTGTTAATGAGGACCATAGTTCACATTTTCTTACCAAAATCGGAAGATAGAAGGTATCTCTATACTGCCATTTTCATTTCTATTTTTTGGTGAGGATCGTAACCTATGAGTTTAAAATCTTCAGACACAAAAGCATCTATATCCTTCTTCTCAGAATTGATCTTTAAAATCTGCAAATCAACATGTTCTCTTCTTAAACATGCTCAAAAATTATAAAGGCAGAGAAATAAACTACTCGACACAGAAACAGTAGATAGTACAACACTAAAGGTGAGATGGGCAGGTCGATTTGGCCCAAATGACCAAACCAGCTCAATCTGGACTTTTTTGTTACCTTTTGGGTTTCTTTAGGCAAAATAGAATTATCCAAATGACCATTTTTGAACTGAATGAATTATCCAACCCGCTCATTTTGCCACCTCTACATATAATTATACTTACAGGAAAAGGTTTAGGCAGCTTCTGAAGCTGGTCCTGCAGAGGTCTGACATGAGTGCTATAGACATGAGCATCACCAAGAACATGGACAAAATCACCAGGAACAAGATCTGCCCATAAACATTGGTAAAATCAAATCCATATGCATGTATATTGGTTCCGATGGATCAACATGATTCTAGTTGATGCATTTAAAATATACATACCACAAACATGGGCAATCATGCATGTCAATAAGGCATATGATGCTATGTTAAATGGAACACCCAGACCCATGTCTGCAGATCGCTGATACATTTGACAAGATAACTCTCCTTGATTTACATAGAACTGCAGAAAATAAGCAGCGATATGTTACTTAGGGATCGATAAGAGGCAAAGAACCATGAACAAACCATTCCTGTGCAAACCTGTGCAAACATGTGACAGGGTGGAAGTGCCATCTGCTTGAGATCTGAAGGGTTCCATGCAGAAAGAATAATCCGACGATCATCTGGATTATTCTTTATCTTGTCAATAACATCAAGCAATTGATCAAATCCTTGGCCAGTGTAGTCAGCATGCATGTTAGTATACCTGTAAATAAGAATGCTTATAAGTATTCACTAAGTTTTTTTATCCAAAAAGTGTACTTATTTGTTTAATGTTCCAACCTTGCACCAAAGTGTCTCCACTGAAATCCATATACTGGTCCCAGGTCACCTTCTTCTCTATCCACCAAGCCAATACTGTAGTATAAATGAAATATAAAACAAAATTAGAAGATAAAAAGCCCATGCTAATAGCAAGTAAAAGGCGTGAACTTGCCTGTCTAGGTAGTTTCTGGATGCATTACCATCCCATATATGAATGCCCTTATCATGTAAGACCTGATAACCATAGAAGTGAGTAACTAAGAAAAGTTTCTTATAGTTGTACACACAAACAGAATTTATGTCAAAACATATAGTGACGGGATATAATATTTTCCATATCTCATGGTCTGGGACTCGGGGCTGAATAATTGCACGATTTGGTTTGAAGACAGAACAGGTTAACGCATGTTTTTTTAGAAATTTATCAAGACAAATATCACAAATATGCAGAGCTATAGGTATTTGTTTTTTAACATTTACAACATAAACTGTTTTCAAATGATAGCAATAGCACAAAATGAACTGTTACAGACTGTTACATATGCTTAGAATATCCTTGTGCAAAGGATATAACATATATGTAAACTGCCCTTCGGTCAAAAACGTTTATGACTTTTAGACCATCAAATTAACAGACTGATACAAAAGGTTGAACACACAGAAAGATGAGTTCATCACATATTTCTTTTGAATGATGAAAAACAACATTCCTTCAGTTTTATATGGCTCTGAGAATCTTTAACTTCTACATGACAAGTGAAACAGGTCGAAAAAGATTACCTTCGCACTTGTAGACCCACTGATAAACCACAAAAGTTCTTCCACAACTCCACGCCAGAACACTTTCTGTAGAAACAAAAACATGTTGATGTCATAGAATATAGTAGAATTGAGTTATATAGTTTCAGTCAATTGCGTGAAACCATTGGTCATTAATATCCTGAGACAAGCATGTAACCTGAATTCTTTAACTAATAGCTACAAATATTATTTAGAGAAATGCACATGCCTTGGTTGTAAGAAGCGGAAAAGACTTCCGTAGATTGAACCGCATCTGTCGGCAATGAAGAAAACAATTAAATGTATCAGAGAGATAACTTAAATCATCCTTTCACAAAGACAAATTGATTTAATCTTTGCAGAAAACGAGCTTGAATTACCTGGCAACCAAATTTAGACAAAGTGCCAGTCCCAGTACGGTCACCCTTTAAAGCACCATTATAAATGATGTCTTCCACCAGCTTCAAGTAAAGGTACTCCTCATGCTTCTCAAATATCTTTTTGGGCAAGAAAGAGAACATCCTCACATCAAACTTTGTTGAGTCGGAGCTACCATCAGACAATAAGCCATTAGTCTTAACAGTGGCATCAACTGCAGAATTCCTCACACGAACATAAGTAGTGAAACAATAGCGAACTCCTTTCTCCACTGATGGGAAAGAGGAGTACCATGGCTGGAATTCTGAAGTATCTATAGCAGGGATGAAAGTGTCACAATCAAAGTCTGCGTCAATTTCAGTAATATGGATAGCATCACAGCCAGGACCATTCAGGGACTCCCTGCAATAAAGCTAGTAGTTAAGTACAGACAAAGTACAACGAAACCTCATGATTAGATGTAGCAAATGGGGCGGGTTGGGTAACAGTTAAAAATCAGTTTGGGTCAACATGAATATTGTGGCTTAAGCCACTTTTTGTCCAAAACTTTATATGCATTATATAAATAGTTAGTGCGTCCAATATAATTACAACAATCATATTCTTTCAATTATAGTCTAATCTTTTGGATAGAATGAATTACGAGATTATGTGCATTAAACATACACCCATTTGACACTTAGACCCATTTGACCCACTTCCTTTTAAGCCATTATTTTTTTTATTTTACCCATTTGAACCATCACCAAAACCAACCAATTCATATGTAAAGGGGTCACGGGTGTCACCTCTACTAGGAATAAGTATACAACATTGTTTATACAAACCTTAGGATCTCGCCACCACCAATAAGAAACACCCTCTCAATAGATAGACAATAGGGAGACGATGCTAACAATTCCAAAGCAGAGACCAGGCTCCCACAAATTAGAACATTCTCTGCAGTTGCAATGTCAAAACTACCTGAACGGGTTAGAACAACATTGAGGCGACCAGTCAAGGGACGATGCTCTAGCGGTATGCTTTCCCATGTTTTCCTTCCCATTACGACAGCATTTTTCTTAGCTGGATCTGATGTACTCATAGCTACATCCTTGAAAAATTTGAGGTCAGAAGGCAAACTCCAGGGCAATTTCCCATCCTTGCCAATACCCATAGTTCGAGTTGCAGCAACTACAACTTGATAAGTCCTCCGAGGATCAGGAGGTGGTGTGCTGATAGTGCCATTGCATACTCCCACAACAGTTTCACCAGCCATTAATAGATTATTAACAGCCTGGGATAGACTTAAAAGTCCAGTTTTCTGTATGAACAAAAAGAGCATGACAATGAAAACTACTAAAGTTGTTTACTCATTCATGTCTGACCCTAAACACAAATGTAGTCAATACAAAAAAAATAAAAAATCCTACTAACAATTCCTCTCAAGGTGGACTTGCTAATTCTTAATACAATGATACTTAACATGACAGAAAAGTAGTATCTATAAGCAACAAATACAGTCCACCTTGCGCAAAGTTTGAGATATGAAATTCTAGAAAGAGTAGTTGTCTCGAGTAAGCTTACCACTCACATTAATCTTTCAGCAATCAGACTTTAATCATGGAGAGAAATTGTATTAAACTGATAGTATAAAATAAACTTTGCAATATTTTGACTTGACAGAAAATGTATGGTTTTATCTATTATATATCTAAATAAATTGTTACAGTAGCACGAGTATAAAATTAGAAAGACAAAAAATCATCAAATATCAGATGAACGCATAAGGAGACATTCAATTTATACAATACTTAATTAATCCCTAAATAAAACACAACTGTGCAAAAAAACAGTAAAATATAGGAATATGCCCAACCACCAAATAGTTTCATTTTCTATTCTGTATAATAATATTTATTATATATGTAGTAAGTAACACGCATCATTTTCCAAATTAACATAAGCAGTCAATCAACTTCCAAATTAAAAATAATCTTAAGCCTTATCAACAACAACATTATAATAATAACAACTTTACTAATCATATCAATGTTTAAGTGATTCTCCAATATTATTCCATTCCAAAAACATATAATAATAATAACAACAGACTAATATACTAAACCTAACAAAAAGCATCAACAAAATTTGAACGCATTTCGTCGAAATTACTAACTACGGCCAAAGTAATAGTGAAATTAACAACAATCGAAGTGATGAAATTAATAAAACGAAATGAAAGAAGGAGAAGGAGAAGAAGAAGAAGATTACCGATCGATGAACGAAGCGTGAAATGTACGAAATTGTGCTGAATATTTTTGCAAACAGTGTATGTGTGTGTGTGAGTCTCTATCAGTAGTAAATGATGAAAGACGAAATTAGGAAAAAGGAGTGAAAACGAGCAGCGGAAAAAAAAGCGGTATTTATAAAAGCAGTGTGTTGTGTCAAGGGAGAAAAAGGGGGGAATTTTGGGAGAAACGGCGGAAAAACATACATACACGCACAAAATTAATTAATTAATTATTTATTTATTTTATTATATATCAAAAAATAATACGGAGTAGTAACATTTTAAGACGTATATGAATATTTATAATAGTGCAGTAATAACCAACTCAAGAAGAAAAATGAATTCTATATAGCGACAATTGATTTGTATAGTAAAAGCATTTGTTGATTATTAGCTTTATCTTACTTTTAAACGTTAATACGTAGTAAATGAAATCGTCATTTGAAGTCAACTCAATTTAAAGGAAACGAGAAAGTGATTAGTATAGCAAAAACATTTGTTACTCAAGAACTTCATCGTTACTTTTAAACATTAATACGAGGCAAATGAAATGGTCAGCTTAAGTCAACGCAATTTAAGGGAAGTGATAAAATTAGTCGTGTCTAAATGTCAAGTAATAATTAAATATAACGCGTCATATTCAATGGAATAAATAAAAAGTGCAAGTCATTAACTAAATGATGGAGTATGATTTTGGTGAAATAGAATAATATCTCTTATGAGTTGCTTTTCGACGAATTAGGGTTAGTAAAAATCAACTGGTATGTTGTATTAATCAAACATTTAAGTTTAGTTACATTTTTTCTTATATGTATAAGCCACTTTCCATTTGTTGCGTAATCACATTAACTCAAATTCGTTAACCAAATGGAATTCACAATCCACTTTTGTTCCAAGTTGAAAAATGTATCTAAGAATACTTGCATCGTAATCGTGGTGAAGTCCCGTCCTCAGAACACGGACTACCATGAACATAGTGAAAACTGTAGTGGGTTCTCGTAATCACGCACAACAAGAGTTCAGGACAAATCTTGTGAGTCAACTTCATTTTTTTATTGTTTTATCTGATTTTGACTTTAAGCAAAAGAAAAAAAGTGACCGTTGGATATAAAAAACAATAAATACTCCTATATAAATACTCTTATATATATATATATGTACTTAGATGCATAATTACTTGTATTCCAATTATATGAGTTTGATTACTTAAGATAAATTATATCGTGAATAGCTAAGGTTGATTAGGATTCCCGTAAAAATCCTCTAATTCTACAATTATTAGAAAGTCCATACGAAGTAAATTGTTCGCAATAAGTTATTCTAGCATGACCACTGCAAGTTACGCGTTAAGGTCCTCACTATTGTCAACGATTTAATCTAGCGACCTCGTGCTAACGAGTGTCTAATAATTATACATAGAAGTTATTCTTAAGTACAATTATCATATTCCTTAAAGTTTATTAATTGTAAATTTCTTAACCTATTACCAGTTACAGTCTCAATTATAATTATGTAATAAGTTAAATAATCATAATTAACTAATAAATCTATACAAACGATAGTTATAACATAGATCTACTAGTTACGTTAAGACTCGACAACTAAACATTAAGAACAACTGTGAGTCTTCGATTAACGTTAACAATAATAATAAAATCTATAACACCAAAGTAAATTCATAAAATCTTTATATAAGAGTAATAACTAAATCCACACATAAAAATGGTCAATTCAATTCAAGTTTGCAGACAATATTAGAGAGAAATGATATCTAAACACATAGACATGAACGAATACAAGATAATAATACTAATGCAAACCGAACACAAGAACAAAATCTTCTTACCCCGCTTGAATCTCTTCAATCCGTGCTCTTCTAATGCTTTAGAACTCTAGAAAAACTTGTTGTGCATCTGCCTTGGTCGAATTAGGGTTGTGGAAAAGATTTGTTTGGAATTAGATTAACTTGGTTTAAATAGCCATATAACCGCCTCACATATCCCTCAGATAGGTTGAAGGTAGCAACCTGATAATACTATTCTGTCAGATTTATGGAACTTGCTCAATTTTCGCCGCTTTAAACTCCTTTTTGCTCCAGCTTCCATTTTTAATCCTACATGCAAATATTAACCAAATAAGTACCAAATTCAATAGTTTTGCAAGTAATATGAAATTAAGTACGGGAATATTGTCTATAAAATATGTACAAATAAGACCATATCATATATGCAACCGGGAGTAGGTGGCCCGACGAGATGATTATTTGCCGAAGATCAAGAAGGTGAGAATGAGGCAGTAAATCTCAAAGGTAATACTATCAACGAGCTTTTTGGTGATGATGTGATTCCATGACCCCCGCTCGCGGTCGCAAAAAGTCAAAGCTCTTTCGACGCAACGACTTATTCTCGTGCTACCTGTTTAAGAGTAGAAGTTGCGATGCAACATATTGCGGGCTATAAAGATAAGATCGAAGCTCAACGTTTAAAAGTTGTGCGTGAGATCAAAGAGGGCGAAAAAATGCGTGCGACAATTGAGGAACTAAAGTTTCTAAAAGAACATACCGAGAGCTACAAGTCAAAGGACAAAAGGCGAATTAAGAATATGAGAATTCATGGACCTCGACGAAGCCGAAGATGAAAAAGAAAACGAAGACAAAAAATAGTTTTACGATTATTCTTTTAATAATTGTTACATTGTACTTTTAAATTTTATTCAATGTATTCTTTTTAGCATTGTAACGTTTTTATTTTTATTGATTAAGTAGTTTTTAATAATTGTGTTTTTAAGAAAAATGAAAAATAAATAAAATAGTGTGTTCCAAATTCTAATCATTAGTTATTGTGCAAATCCCACTGTCGTTAGTCGTAGAATATATTTAATCATGCTAACGTGGCGTCACGACGGACCATCACCACTGCATGTGGTCTAACTGGTTTTGAGTATTTTGTTGATGTTAAAAATATAATTTTGTTGATTTTTCATACTGTTATATCATACACCCTTCTTTTAGGTAAGGATTTTGGGGGAAAGTTTAACTATAAATGCTTGTTATAGTAGTAATGATAGGAAATAATATTTTAATTTTTAATTTTTAATTTTTAATTTTAAAACTAACTAACTTTTTTGGTAAAAAATTATATTAAAATTATTAGAATTTTATACTCTTCAATGAGTTAATTTTTTTTATAAAAATGTAAAATACAACTAGTTTTGTGATACACACTATAAAATTTTTGTGTCTATCACACATAAAAGTTGTGTATCACAAATTTACGTTATATATCATATATTTTTCTAAAAAAATCAATTTCATAATAAAGAGAATAAAATTATAATAATTTTGGTATTATTTTTTTTACAAAAAAGTATATATATATGTAAAAATTGAAAATAAAAATATTTGTTTCTATTGTCAATACCATGAAGAATAATTCTACGATAATCCTTCCCTAAGAATTCATGAAGCTTGTTTGCTGTTTACAAAACACACTATTTTTTTATATATACAGTAAGAATTACACAACTTTACAAATATAACACCGTTTTTCTATGTAAAACAATCACAATGGTGTGGACGGGATTAAGGACCGTAGGAATGAAGCATGAAGTGTGGTTACTTCTCACTGTCATTTGGCAATTACACATAGAAAAGAATTTTACTGAATATGTTTTAACTACATACCTAAATCTATGACTAAATCATAGAACTAATCACATATAACATTCACTAATTTTCTCTTTTAATCATGAACGAGATAAGAGTGATTGAATCGGAAGATTATTTTAATCTACTTAATTAGAAGCTTTAATAACTATTAAAAATTAATGACATTTCAACTACGATGATCTTGATTGATACCAAAACCCAATATTTATTCTTTCAATTTGTATTAGAGTGATGCCCCAATCATTATCTACACTTCAAACAATCATCCCTACTTTGGTCTCTGTGTTTATGCATACTAAACATACTATTGAAATCCAAAGGGTTGAAGATCCATATTGGTGAACAGTAAGTACCAGTTTTGAAGTTTCCTCAATATCCATAAACCTATCCGATTTTAATTCCCTACAAGACTGCTCAACTATATTTAAAATTTAAAATTGTACTAGCATTAGTATGCTCTCTCTTACTCGATTACCTACCTCACTATTAATCTTCACATTTTAAACATCTTTTCTGTATAACATTTTGTGGTCATAATAATTTAGGGTTGTACATGTGAAAATGATAACATTAAAATTCGATAAGTATTAATCAACAGTTCGTAAGTTGTTACTTGTTGATGTTATCAGCTAATATATGAAATGGACGGCTCCATCTCCAAACGGTTTTCACCACCGTCCGCCATTGATCCTAATTTGCATTTTGCTTGTCAAGCCATTGCAAGCATTCGTGATGGTTGTTTTTTACCATCGTCACATCACAAAATTTACCTGGACTGGATTAACCGGTCCAATAGCCCACATCTTTTTTCTCTTCCCATACAACTCTTCTCTCTCTAACTACTTAATATACTCGCCTTCAATAACTCTAGACGAATCAAATAAATCACCAACGACATTATCCATCTGCGATTTTTGCAATCTTGTATCGTCTTGCAAAGGAAGTTTCGTATATATTCCCATGTCATCAACCGAAAACGGTCTCCGCTTTCTTCAAAAATCCCAAAAGTAGAAAAAAACCGAGAGTGGTCGAAAGTTGTAAGTCTCAACGTTTGGGAACGACAACACGTCTTGAACAACGTACGACATGAGCTAGTCGTGGATAACCGCGACTCGCGAGAGCAAAAATACGAGATTGGTTACGAGGGGACGAACAACTTTGCTCTTTGGGAGGTGAAAAAGCGGTTGAAGCGGACGGACAGCGTAGAAGATATATTTATATATATATATGTATACAGTTACTGTTATCTCGGACTGCGTTCCGGAAAAAGTAGCCTAATTGAGAAAGAAGGGGCGGGCACTCTTGTTTTTCAACCCCACTGTGCTATTCATAGTTGTGGGGAGCTTCTTGCTGGGCTGGTTATTCAGAGCCAGCAATTGGCTGTCGGATTTCGTCGGTGGAGAGTGGAGTCGAATGACGATTGGAGGTGCAATGGAAACGCGATTGACGGGTCGGGTGGAGGGGAAGTAAACGGGGAAGTTTGAAATTGGTGGAAATGAATTTGGTCGCCGGAAGTGGGGACGCGAGAACGAATTTGTCGGAGGTTGGTCGGGGAGCAGACAAAGTGAACGGGGATTTTGTAAGTGGATACGAGATCGGAGAGATGGAGTAGCTGATTTAAATGACCGTGTGCTATGAATGGTACCATCACTACAACTACTCGGGTCGGGTCGTTGCCGCCCATTTTAATTTAGATCGTAGTCTGGCGATCGGTTTTCAGATGATTTTATATTTATTTGTAACGAGAAATTGCTTTTATTCAAAATCTCGCATTTTTTTTCTTTGAAGTTTGTGACTGAATTAAATTGTAGATCGAAATGAAATGGAACTAGATCGACGGTTAACACTCTAAAAATCTAAAAAAGAAGGTAGATTGAAACCTTATGAAACACAAGAAAGTGAAGAAGGTGTCCAAAACACGAAACCCTAACTTCAGATGGGAGAAGATGAGACGGCGGCGGAGAGGTGTTTGTTTGAGGTGTATGTGAGTATTTGTGTCAAGGTTTGTTTGTGTGGTGGAGTGACGGAGGTTTTCATTTTTAGCGGGCCCACCATTTTGAGAACAATGGGTCAATGGTCAACGGGTGTTTTTTGTTTCTTATTTTATTTTATTTTATATATACGATTATATAAATTATTTAGGTTATTCGATAATATTTACACGGAAAATATAAATTTAAAAATTGGTCACGATAATAGTTTTGATATAGTTACACGGAAAATATATTTTATTTTATATATATACGTCTTTCACACACTACACTACAACTATTTTAAGGTTGCGTTCAACTAAAGATATATTTTAATTAATAGTATTATATTATATAAAAGATATATAATATATAGTATATTATTTATAACCATATCTCCATACCCATTTAAAGCACTAACAAACAAAAGGTGAATATTGCCACATGAAGAAGTTCCCTGTACTATCAAATAAACACTATCCATGTTATCGATCAAATAATAATAGTTTGTCTGTCGGTTAATTAGATTTTCTTTTCAATTATAAATTATAATATAATATAATTATATTATATGTTTATTTATGCTTAAATGCAAAATATTAAAAACTTATTTTTAGTTTTTAATTTCACAATGATATGAACTTAGACTGATCATGATTAAATAAGAAGCTAAATATTATTAAAATAAAAACATAGAAACTGAACTAATAACTTATTTTGTAAAGCTTATTGACATCTCTCAAATTTTACATTATATACAACAAATTCATGAATTATTTTTTTTCTTTTTTGGATAAAGAAATTCATGAAAGTTACAAATCAATATATGTTTACCATTTTCACATGATCATAAAGTATGGTGAGCATGTGTTCTATGTATGTGTTTAGTTATTTAAAAATAAAAAATATAACAATGTAGGCCAAAAATAACCAATTTAACCATATATTCATGATCAATGGCCCCATTTGACACATGCATATATTCATATTTATGACATAAAAACTATCATTCTTTTCTTTCTTTTTTCTTCTCTCTCTCTCTAGACTCCATTTTCCATTCATGGTTTCAAAAAATATATAGTCTGAGGGATATGAGATGATCATCAGGAGATTATAGAACAAACATCACATTTTGCCCTCCTTCTATTATATCCTTGCCAGTTTTTTTGTCGCTGGTACGTACGTAATTCCTTCATTTGAATCGTTTCTTAATAATTCATGTCTTGAAATTCGTTGTCGTTTCCTAGCTCTTGATTCTGTTAAGTTTTCATGTTCCTGAGGGTTACTTTGTCGTAATGTGTTTGTTTCATACATTTTTTATTCATGTGTACGATTTGAGACGACGAAATTGGTCCATGACAGGATGGTGTGCACTTGTTTAGCTAAGCATTAAAATGTGTTCTATAATAATTTGTTTAACAAGTTTGATAATTGTGAATGTTTGTGATATTAATGAGGAGGATATGAATATGTAGAAGGTGTATTGTTGGTTTATGTTAATGAATTATTTGTTAAACTTAATTATGAGAAACAATGGTGTATACAAAAAATTTGCAGGCACTTGGAAGGGCGTTAAGATTCGGTACTGCTGACAAACATTCATAATTGGAATAAATCATGAGTGAGTCCGGACCTGAACGCGCCGTTCGATCCAGTAAGTACTAAATCTCCTCAATGCTTTCATATTTTATTTGTTTTTCAGGATTATTTTGTAATGTGGAAGTTTTGAACTGCAGGTTTGGAAAAAATCGAGTTGGAGAATTCAGAGGAGGAAAAGAAAGCAAGGCGTAACTCTCTAAAGCAGAGGGCAATCAATGCGTCAAACAAGTTTAGGACTTCTTTCGCTAAAAAGAGCAGGAGAAACAGTAAGGTCATGTCTGTTGTTGTTGTAGATGAACATGATGCAGAGGATTTAAAGGCAGTTGAAGCTTTACGTCAAGCTTTGATCCCTGGCGACTTATTACCTCCAAAGCATGATGATTATCACATGCTTTTAAGGTTGTTTGCCCATGTTTCTGTTCTTATTCGTTTTCAATACTAACTATCAACTCTATTCTTAATTGTAATATGACCAAAGCATTATACAGGTTTTTGAAGGCTAGGAACTATGATCTCGAGAAGGCCAAGAAAATGTGGTCCGATATGATCCAATGGAGGAAGGAGTTTGGCACAGAAACCATCATGCAGGTATTTATGTGCATATCTCTAATAATTTTCCATTAAGGGGTGTTTTGGATTGCTTATTTTAAATGTTTATCTACTTATTGCTTGTTTTGACACCAGATAAGTGGATCCACATACCCATTTAAAAATTGTGTATCTGCTTATTGAATAAGCATTAAAAATAAGTAGGCTGACAAATACTTATTTTTAAGTAGATAAGTACTTAAAGAATGGCTCTATGCTACATAATTATCATTGATGAATCCATGAGCATGTGGGGTTCACTGTTTGTTTGTTTAGGATTTTGATTTCAAGGAAAGAGAAGAAGTCCTTCAATACTATCCTCAAGGACACCATGGGGTTGACAAGGATGGAAGACCGGTATATATTGAGAGACTTGGTATGGTTGATGCTACAAAGCTCATGCAAGCCACAACCCTCGAGCGTTATATCAAGTACCATGTGATGGAGTTCGAAAGGACCTTTATTGATAAGTTCCCAGCCTGCTCAATTGCTGCAAAAACGCACGTAGATCAAAGCACCACCATTCTTGATGTTCAAGGAGTGGTAAGTGAGTTCATCTTTACAAACTACATTAATCGGTCAAGATTCGGGAGTTTGTCACTTTCATATCATTCATACAAGATAAATTGATCAAATGGGTTTGTGAAATAGGGTTTGAAAAGCATGAATAAATCTGCTAGGGAGCTTATCCAGTCGCTCCAGAACATCGACGGTAACAACTACCCTGAGGTACTTGTCAATTCAAAATTATATCTCTCCATATTTCAATAACAGGTGGCTTGGGTAACACGTCAAAATAGGTGCTTTTGTCCATTTTTTATGGATAATTAAAGTGTTCAATATGATCACATAATTTATATTAGTTCAACGTTAACTTTTAGCTTAAAGCAATTTAAGAAGTATACATTAAAATACACGTTGGGCGACTTTTTACATGTTTGATTTGCTCAACACATTTAACCCCTTCCCCGTCTAATTAGTTCTCTTTTAATCACATTTGACCCGTCAAAGATAAAACATAACACAATTCGAATTTTCCTGTTGCATGTAGACTCTCTGCCGCATGTACATCATCAATGCAGGCTCTGGCTTTAGGCTTTTGTGGAACACAGTTAAATCCTTCCTTGACCCAAAGACTACATCTAAGATTAATGTAAGTTCACAAAGTATTCTTGGGATAATTTTTTTTTTATAACTTTATTAATGTGAAAAACAATTCTGTCGCGTAGGTTCTGGGCAACAAATTCCAAAGCAAGCTTCTGGAAATCATTGATGCCAGGTACTTAAACCAACATACCAAAGATTCTTTGTTATAATTCATATACGGTTTCTTATATATGCGTTGTTTTATATGTGGGCAGTGAACTCCCGGAGTTCTTGGGTGGTACCTGCACCTGTTCCAGTAAAGGCGGTTGCATGCGCTCTGATAGAGGTCCATGGCAAGATCCAGACATCATGAAGGTTATATTCTACTTTTATTACTTATAATAAATTGATTCCCTTCTGAAACTTATATTCATCTATGTCAACCTAAATAACTGATGTCTTTTGGTCAGATGGTCCGCAATGGTGAACACAAATGTTCATCAAGATCCGACATCCCAGATGAGAAAACCATTTCTGAGGATCCGTCTGCCAAAAAGGTATCCTCTTTAAGGAACATGCTGGTCTTTTGTTATACTCTATGTTAATAGGGGAAGATAGGCATGACGGGTAACGGGTCAAAACGGGTTAATGTTGAAACATTTTGTAGTACAAAAAAAGAAAAGATTCCACCTTTTATGATAGTTACATAATAGATCATTGTTGATTGCTAACATGAGTAGTTCCTTCAAGGTGGATGTAGAACCTTTCGGAAAGCAAGAGCCCGTCAAGCATCAACATCTTCCCTCAGTTCACGAAGAAGTAAGTGACCATGAACTAACTTACCTTCTTCATTAGTATCCTAGACAGCATATTTTATATGTTCACAAGTACCATAATTTCCATCCTTTATGCGTTTTAGTTATTTAGTTTTACCTTTTTACAGGACCCCACTAGCAGAAGCATCCCAAGCGCAAGTGAACCCAAAAGCCATGGACCTTCAGCTGAAAAGGTTGTTGATGCAAGTTATGCTAAACAAGTGCAAAAGGTTCCCACTCCACAAGGTACGGTATCATGGTCATCACTGTTACAGTTGATAAGTTCCCTCAGATTTGTAGTAGCAAAAGAAACTGTATACTTGATATTGGAAGTGGCAAATTAAAGTGTTGCCTGTTCACTTTTTGTTGAAATTTATTATTTTTCTTAAAATGCTTTAGTCTGAAATTACACTTTGAGTGACTTTCGACCTGTTCAACCCACATTTGACCTATTTCTTTTTTAAGCTAATTTGCTTATAGTGTGCTCGTTTGGACTATAAGAGATAAAACAAAACCTGAATCAACCCTTGTAAGTAAATGGGTCAAAATGGCCACCTCTACTTGATATGTAGTATAATCAGACAGTACTAAATTCTGATAACTAAAGCACCTGAAGAGCTTACAATATCATTTTTGTTGGTACAGATTACTATCATGTCAATGATGCTTACACGGCAGCTAACGATGGATTTGGGAACCACATCTTTACGGGCATGATGACTTTTATGATGGGAGTTATGACCATGGTCCGTATGACAAAAAACATGCCCAAAAAGCTTACAGAAACCAGCCATTACCCTAGTCCTGTTTATGAAGAGCCAATCAAACAGAGGCCCAACCCATACCAATTACAAGCGCCTGGCAGCATTTCTACAGCAGAGTATCTGTCTATGATGAAGCGTTTGGGGGACTTGGAAGAGAAAGTCATAATCCTTACCAACAGACCAATCGAGATGCCCCCTGAGAAAGAGGAGATGCTTAATAATGCTTTGCATCGCATCGAGTCTTTGGAGATTGAGCTATCTGCTACCAAGAAGGTACTTTTATCATCTCAAAACAGTAGATATTTTGGGCAAATTTTGACCCATTTCGCTTCTTTCCCTTTTAAGTTATTTCATTTTGACTTTACATGTTTGAGCACGTGTTAAAGACAAAAATAACTAGAATTGGCCAATTAATAACCAATTGGGTCAAAATTGCCATCTAGAGTAGTTACTCATGAGCTTTGGCAAAAAGATGAACTCAGATTTCTGCAGTATGATTGGAAGTTGTAGGATTTTTTTAAAATGATATTATATAAAATTGTGCAGTCTCTTGAGGACACACGAACTCAACAACAAGAGTTTGCAGCTTACCTTGAAAAAAAGAAGAAAAAGAACATTTTCGGTTTCTAAACTTGCAAGCGACAGACTACGTGGTTATTAAGGTAATGTAGAAGGAAAGGTGGGAATCGTGTAACCGGTGGCAATGTTGATTTTTTATGCACGCGCCTAAATGATGTCCAAGTGCACACATTTTGCTTTGCGAATAAAAACCCAATTCAAAAGTTGTGTACCATCTACAGTTTTCCAATTCTTTTATAGATAGTCTTTTACAATTTGCATTTGAAATTCAGCATCGTTTATAAGATGAACTGCAAATGCTAGTAACTTACAAGGGTTTGATTTGCATCTTCTTGTCTTCCATGAACTCAAAGAAGTCGAAGGCAACTTGTATTTCTTAATCCTCATTCCTCACATCAATTTATGCATTGCAAACATAAATATGAACGTGTAGTTCCCATATTCGTATAGTTAAGGGGGGATATAAACGTAAATGTCCATCTTTAAAGATAAGGGATTAAGGATGGGCTAAATGATTTATAATTTAGTATAGTTTACATAGATACATAAATATACATGATATCAAAATTTTAAAAATTTGCACAGTTGAGATAGATCACGTGAGGCAAAGGAAATTATGTTTCAAACAAGCACAGAAAAGTCACTAGTATAGAGCATAGCTCTTCCCAAACAAACAAAAAACCACTTAAGTTTTTGTCTCCGTCTCAAAGTAAACTCGGTATTAACAAAAACCTCGCACACTATTGTTAACAACTTGATAATGTAAAGCACACTCATATACCAACAAATACTACTAGAAGCGAAACACATCCAATGCACTTCACCAGCAAGATTTCTTCTTCTGCAAATACATGCAACCAAAAAATTGTATTAGCTACTTATTCCCAAAAGATTTAAATAGAAGTAAATATCCTAGCGGAAGCAATTACCCTGAACTTTTTCTCCTCTTGGCTATCGATGTAAGCAAGCAACTCTTCTTGCCTCATTAGAGCTTCATGAAGAGCCTGCACATACATAAAAAAAAAGAATGTCAGCAACCCTGGTCACAGAACTACTTGCCAAGTTAGCTAAACCACAGCTATAGTAATGGACAGCTGGATAACTTTATTGGATGCTTCATGCTTCGCCCCTATGAGGATTGTGGAGGGAGGTTCTGTAAATAGCATTTGCATTGCCTTTTTCATAATTGGTTATTTGGTAAAAAATTTAAGGGAGACCGAATTGCACAAAGGACCCTCAGCTTTAATTAGTCATGGATGAAGTAGCGTAGCCTGTGTATCCTATCATCGTGCTTTGGAAGTTCTCATCACAGATATTAACCCAAATTATGCAGACTTCATTCATTATAATGCTTTGCAACTCCAATAGCTAACAATATGGTGAACTTTGTCGTCACGGTATATGGATGCAGTAGATGTAGATATGGCAAATTTTGACTCGCTTATAAATGAGTTGATTTGGGTCATGTTTTCTCTCTAATGGGTCAAAAGTCGTTAATAGTGTAATTTTAGTACATACAACCTACTATATCACTTATTTAATAGTATAAAATTTAAACTCATAATTTACACTAATCATTTATAGACATAAGGGACATTTTGAGTCAACCCAACGCGTTTTAACACCTGTATAGATCCGTTACTCAACCACCTGTCACCACTAAGAAAAGGGAAAAGAAGTAATGTATATTACGAATTCATATATTGAAGGTTCTGAGTTGCTGTTTACGTTTTAGGAACCATAATTACTCACATCTATGAGGATAGATCTATCCAGCAATTAAAAAAAAGTCAGCAGGTATGTTTGTTTACCTTTTTGGTAGCAATAAGTTCTGCTTCTAATGCATCAACACGGCAAACAGCAGCATTTAGCAATTCCTCTTTCTCATAAGGCATCTCAGATGGTTTTGCTTTGAGAGTGTCAACCTTATCTTCAAGTTCACCAAGTCTTTTAAAAACAGAGGAAACAAGTTCTGCCTCTGCAAATGGAGTTGCAGACGGAGGTTGGACTTCTTCCCTCGGCACATTTTGGGCATCCTCAGACGGGACATTATGAAGCCTTTTAGTCACACGGGTCACTGTTGATTGGAAGAGTGTGAAAATGGTCATGAAGAAAACCATAAGAAATGCCAGCACTCGATCATTAAGTGTTTTTGGTGCCTCCTGAGCAGCAGATTCCAGAGCTATCCCTGTATCAAAAATCCTGGATCAATTATTACATAAATATCTAAAAACATTTGACTAGGCATTAAATTCACAACTCAGCGGCAACAATGCTATGATCAGACACCCCCCCCCCCCTCTCCACACACACACATGGGGCCTCCTTAAATCAGTCTCTTAGGACCCTTGGAAGTTTACAGAAGAGTAGAAGGTACACCATTCTCTTGAAGTGACAAAATCAAAATCACATCACTAACCCTTTGGAACAGATGGTTTCGGCATTGATGCTTGCTTCTTTAATACAGAATCAACAGCCTTATCTACCATGGGAACATACTCATCATATCCAGAAAATTGGCCAGCATAGCTTGTAGCTCCAATCACCTTAGACTATATACCAACAAGAAAAAAATATGAGTACTTACGAAATTATGGTACAAGCAAATAAGAATCACTAAATAAAATTTGGACCTAACTTGATGGAAAGCAAATAGGTATCTGTAGTTTTCAGCATCATAAGGCAAGAATTTCTACATAAGCATTTCCAGAAAAACTAAGCTGTTCTATTACTTTCTTCTTTTGAACTTTATGTTATTTTATTTGGCACAAGGAGCCAAGGAATAATTTTATTCTGTCCACTAGAAACTTGATATGTTCACTTGACACATACTTTACGGGAGTGTTTGACCATATTCGCTAGATGTCTTGAAAAGTGGTAATACCATGTAAACACCATCAATCTACATCATGTCAATGGCCTGATATGTAGTTAATTTCAGAAAAATGCCAAAGAAATGAACTTGTGACATTCAAGGGAAATTTCATTCCAAACGCAGAGTTATGCAATTCTAAGGAGCCAAAGGTGTATCATTAGCATATAGTTAAAATTTTAGTTGGATTTTTTAAACACTCACTTCTTCACGAACAGGAGTCAGCCTAAGATGGGAATAATTCAATAATGCTTTCGGGGATGCAATATCTTCAGCTTCTGATCCCGACTCAGCAGTGGATGTATCACTGCTTCTTAGCTGGTCAAAAGCATAACAAAATAGATTTTCAACGATTGCTAGAAAAATAGATGCAACCACAAGCAAATAACAACAGTTCAAAGTGTCTAACCATGGGTAACTGAGGCTTGGCATAAGCAACAACTTTCCCCTCACTGTTTAAAACTTTAACCACCTGTCTGGCACGCCGTGCTTCACCATTAAGAGCCAACTGAATAAAGAAACATGTGAAGATGAGACTCAAATGATATGAGCATACAAGATCACAAAACAAAAACCAAAATGCAGTAGTGCTTAAAGCTCCATAAGAATAAGAACCTTCAATATTTCAGGATTCTTCCATGGCCCTCTATCAGATAGAAGACAACCCCCTTGATCTGCACATGTACAGGTGCCACCTAGGAATTCCGGCAATTCACTGCACAGTTCTCCAAGTTTATTTTACAGAAGTCCATTATAAACAGATAAAAGGTGATATACTAGTTAATAGGTACATATATACACGTACGTATGCATGAATATTCCATATACATCATGTTCATTTGAAAGGAAGTCTAAAACAGTGGCTCTGTTATATGGAAATTAGCAAACATATATCATGAGCTACCTGGCATCAATTATCTCAAGCAATTTACACTGGTACTTGTTTCCAAGAACCTGAGAGAGAACCGAAACAGAAGATCAATGATCAACAGAAGGATACTTTCCAGCAATCTTAAGAAGTAAACAGTAAACATACATGAATCTTTGAAGTTGTCTTGGGATCCAGAAATGACTTTACAGTATTCCAGAGCAATCTAAAACCCGGACCAGCATTGATAATAAACATTTGATTGAGCGTCTGCACAGGTTCATGGTACCAAGTTGTTAAGGGCCGTAGTAATATACAAAGCATGATGCAGTTTAACTAGTTAAGAAATTGTTACTTCAGGGTAATTGTCGCCATCAATTTTCTGGAGCCGCATTATGAGCTCCCGAGCACTCTTAGAGAAGTTCTTCAATCCCTGAAACATTATAAAACGTCGGTTAGTCAATGTCACATCATCATATAAGTCAAGATACAGATTAGAGCAAGGGGAAACATACCACGCCTTGAACATCCAAAATTGTTGTGCTTGAGTCTATGTGCCTTTTTGCAGCAATTGAACAAGCAGGAAACTTATAAGCAAAGCTTTTCTCAAACTCACGCACATGATACTTTATGTAACGATCCATGCTTGTAACTTGCATGAGTTTGTTAGGATCAACTTTCCCCAATCTTTCAATGTAAACAGGTCTTCCCTCTTTGTCTACTCCATGATTACCATGGGGGTAATACTTCAATACATCATCCAACTCTTTGAATTCAAAATCCTGATAAGGTTTCAGTAGAAGAGAACATCAGTAATTACATATAGTTACTTAGTTAGTCAAAGAATGCATTATATATAAACAAAGCATACTTAATAAATATATTCCACAAATTAATCACCTCAATGATGGTATCAGTGCCAAATTCCTTTCTCCACTGGATCATATCAGCCCACATATTCTTTGCTTTTTCGATATCAAATTTTCTTGCTTTTAGAAACCTAAAAGCATATATAGAAAAGTCAATCTAAAGCATGAAAGGATTATATAGCAAGTTTAGTGGATGCATTTTGTTGCAGCCTAATCCAGCCTGGCAATCCGTAGATTTAAGCCGATATCATCTTAGACAGCAATAAAACTTCATTGATATTGCGAGTCAGTGAATTAAAAGAAACTCAAAGCTAGTAGGAATTATTTTAATTACCCACAGGATGCTTTTCCCTGTGTATCCTTTGTCATTGCAAACTATGTTGTACATTATAATCGTTAAGAAAAAAAGTTAAACAAGCATAATATCTAGTATCAGCTTCTACCAATTTGATTTGCCAGGCTCAGGTACAGCGTGAGGGTCGGTGAAGTGTTTCTATGATGCAGCATAATCATACAGCTTATGACAAGTGGTTCCTTCCAAATATGATCGATAAATATTAAAGCTAAATAGAGTACCTCAACATCATATGATAATCATCAAGCTTTTCTGGAAGCAGTTCATCCAAAACTAGTGCTTGACGAAATGCATCAACAGCCCTTAGTTCTTCGACATCTCGAATATCCTCAATAGAAACAGAGCTGACTCGACCATCGCTCTTTCTTCTACTGCTCTTTTTCTTGAGAGAATGTTTAAACTTGCTAGATGCATTAAGTGCTTTCTTTTTCAGTGAACCGATCCTTGTCCTCCTTTCATCCTCAGAATTTTCAAAATCAGACCTTCGTTCTCTTCTGTCGGATCTTTCATCATTGCCCGATGACCCCTCAAAGCCTATGAAGTAGTAGCTAACATGTAAATACGTATTTCTCTAACACCTTAGCATCAACGACATACACCTTTTGAGATATTAAGTAATGGTTTATAAATTCAGATAGAATAAACCAGATGCATAATTAATAGTACAATATCTATCGAAGATATATCTTTTGTGATTTAGATCTTATCTTAACTGGAGTATCCACTGTAAACAGGTTTATATCAAATCAAAAAAACATTAAACAACTACTATTTTGCATCTAACAATATACATTCAAAGCATTGAACTCTGAAACTTCTGAAAGATAGTAACTGTCTAGATGACTACCCATTCCAACAAATAGAGAAACTCGTCATTTACTATCGGTGTATACTAAGCTACCAATAACATGTACATATCTATGCATTCCATGCTCAGTTTGTCAAGGAATCCTGAACATTCTTGGGTCCAAATTTACGTATTTTACCACATTCAAATAAAGATCCAATGAACTTGATAATGAAACACATAGAAAAGAAAACTAAATGATACACAAATAAATTCCTCAAATTACAATTACAATTACAAAGAAATAAAATACCAAAATATATAATACAAAACACCAATTATGCATCATTCATGTAATATACAGAACCTAACTTTACCTAAACCCTAAATTTTGGCCCAAAATAAACACATACACACACATTTCAATTCAATCACACCCACGCAATTTTTGCATCAAAGTAAACAACTAACATATCGAAATTTATCAACTAAAAGAATTAAAGAAACTACTTACAAGGCCTTGCAAATCGATCGAGTGGTCCAGACATCGTATCTTGAAAATTTACAATTTCAACGAAATCAGTCAACAAATAACAGCTGCATTGTCATTAAAAGCCCTAAAATTAAACCTCAATCCAACAACTAATTAACCTCAATAAATAAATAAAAATAAAGGTTAGTTTACCTATAAGGAAAATATCACTTAAATCTTCTTGACAGATCAGTCGACCGGTGAATACATTCGGATTGCATTCATTACGAATTCGTATATTTTGATATTTAAAAAAACATGGGAATATAATATAATACTCCCAATTGGAAAAATATAAAATATATCGTCGACGGGATGAGAGAGAAGGTGGAGTGAGAAAATGAGGGTTTTGGGAGAATGTTGTATTTTATACACCGTAAATAGGTGTGTAAAGATGCCACGTGGCAGTAAAGAATGTGAATGTGATGTTTTGCCGTCGGTGGGATATGCAGTTCAATGAAATATCGATATCAAGTCAAGTAGTCAACTATGGAGTAAACAAATAAAATATTGTTATTTTTACTGTGTATATTATTTATTATTATATTTTATAATTATTATTACTAGTATTTTTTTATTTGTTGGTTTTACGTTTTTATATCCTGACAGGATGTTGTAGTGATTCCGTTACGAGGCGGTGACATTTGGTTCATTGTATTTGTAGTGCACACGTTTTAAGCACGTGGGGCTTTTAATGTAATTAAAGTCTTAAGAAGCAAAAAATGTAATTGAGTAAAGTGTAAACTAAATATAAATACGAGTTATTTTCATAGAATTGATAATTAAAGACTTACATTTATTTAAAGATAATAATAATAATAATAATTAATAATTAATAATAACTACTCATAATAAACACACAATTCATTTGAATTTATTTAAAACAATGCATCAGTTGAAATTTAGAATTGTAATTCGCCGTATTTAAAAGTTGTCGCATAATCTATTAAGATGGGCTTATCTATAATTTAACTGGTATTGGATCTCGTGTACAATAGCAGGTGAATATTTCGCATATTGATGTTGAGAGATAAATATTTAAGACGTAAATACAAGAATAATTGTTATTTATTTAATAAAAGTAATTTTTTATAATAATTTAAATTATTGTAATTGTAAATTCAAAAATATGATATAAAATAAGAAAGAAGATATTTAAATATATTATTTAAAATATAGTATTAATTTAATTATTTATATATTTAATAAATGAAAGGATAAAATGATAATTTTTTATATCCATAACAAAATTAAGAATAAAGTGTAAAATGATTTATAAGAATTATAGATAATATTATCTTAAATGTTTGAGCGATTTTATTTTGAAAAATTTATTGTATTTAGTAAAAGTAAACTAATAAATTCAAGTTAAGATTTTGAAGTTTTTTTTATTATGTAACATAAACAAGTTTATGAAGTAAGCATATCCAAACAAACCATAAATAACAATAATTTATTTTTATCAACATATAATAGTAACGATCGTTAAGTTTTTTCATCTTTTTATATCAAAACTAGTCGTTAAGGGTCTGAAGTTAGCCATATTTGTGTCAAAACGAAAAATGAAGTTAGATATCAAATATGAGGTATGTTTTATGCATGATTTGTTCATTCACTAAACTTTAATAATTAAACTTCAATTTAACATTTTGCAGGCTTTCGGATATGTTTGGCGCGAATAGAAAATAATTGTAACTATAAGTTGTAATTATGAGTTTTGACTTTTAACATAAGTTGGTAGCTGTAATTTTTATGTGGGTAGTTATCTTTAGATAAATAATGTAAAATAACATAAAATAAGATAAATGAAATTTAGATCAAATTGTTTATTTGAAACTTTTCCCTTGTCCATTACAAGATATTTGAACTGAGTTTTGAACTTGAGTATTTCATAAAACTTTAAAAACACCTAGCACTAGGTCAACGATGTAATAAATTTTGATATATAAATTTAAATCGGATGGCATATATATATATAATATAATATATATACGAGGGTATTTGAGTAACTGTCATAACAATAAATCTAAAGCGAATTCCAAACTCGTTTCTTTATTAGCGTTTAGATATTGAGATTTTAGAGAAGTTCCAAAAGTTCATAATCAAATATACCCTAAATTAATTACCGTTGAGTATGCAAGAAAACAAATTACAAAGGTCCGGTGCTCCTCACAAAAGAAAGCCCAATATAAACCCATCAAATGGGCCTCTCAGCCCAACATAAACATCACAGGCTGACAGCAGCTCCTTACAAATACGTGTAAGTCCTCAATACGTCGTTCACCATAAATCCCTTCACAACCTGTTGCCCAACATCTCCTTTCACAATTACGATTATACCCCCACACACATGCGCCCAACAAAAGGGTATTTTCGGCAATCATATAAATATAAACAAACCCTACAACCCAATATCCTTGACCACATCTTCAGCAGCTTCTCATTCCCCCCACAACTCTCCCTCTCTTTGTTCCCGAATCCCTCTCATAACACAAAGGGTACCTATATATACATACACATCCACTATATAAAATCGTTAATCTCTTCCTATAAAAATCCAACTTTTCAAATTTTCACCGCTCTTTATTCAACCCCTTTTGTTGATTTCTCCTAATTTTGCTTCTAATTCTCTAATCGATTCACTCAATTATTGAAAGATTCAAGAAAACCCTAATTCAGATTTCGCTTATTAAAGGTCTAATTAGAACCATTTTTTAAAGTTTTTGTCTTTTTAGTAATTGAATTGAAGTTTGGTACCTGGATTTAAGTTTTGATAAAAAAAACCTAATTTTTCTGTTGTTGTTAATAAGTGTTTTAGATCTTTAATGGCGGATCAAGTGTTGGAGGGTAGTCAACCAGTTGATCTTTCCAAACACCCATCAGGAATTGTTCCTACTCTTCAGTAAGTGCGTGCTATCTTATTCGGTAGTTCAGTATGTATCTAACTTAGTAGCTGATGTATTGGCAAAAGGTTATGATTTTGAGGATTCTTGATTAGAAATAGCTATCTGGGGAACTTACTTTTGTGAGTGTAACTAGAGCTGAACTTTTTATTTTTTGGGTGTGTAATATTAAGCTGCACGATCTGGTATACGTATGATGGTAGTTATAAACGTTGGTGATGTAGTTATGTGCAAAAAATGTATCTGTAGTTTTCGTGTTAATTGTTTGTGCTAAGTGTGCTTAATTATGGAAGCTGTAAGCGTGTGTGTGCGAGCACGCCTGAGTAATTGGTGAACTTTGAAGTGATGAGGCGTTGTAAAATGTCATACATATTTAAGTTAAAATGCTTATGGTTCAATCTGTATGATGTTGAGATTAAACTTTGCTCGGGATATTTGGACGGGAGTTCAATCAAAGTTATTATTGCAATCTCAGAAATTTGAATTAGAATCAAATAATCATTGGATTAGAAATGAAGGTTGAGCAATTGTACATATACCCCAATAATCAGTTTTCTGTCAGCAATTTCATACTTATTTCTCGAAATTTTAATTATTTAGGCTATAATACAAGCAGAAATATTAATTTAAAAACTAGTAATGCCAGACTTTTCAAAAATAGTTAGTTACAGTGATGACCTTTGCTGCACATTTAGAGTTTCCTCATTGATTTACCAGGAATGATGATGATGAGATATCATCTGATTTCGTTTCTCGAACTATGTTTGAAATTGACAATTGTGTGCATACATAACCAAATTGGCAAAAATATTCTTTTTGAGGTATTAAATTGCTAATGGACAAGTTCTTGTTTGTACATCTAGGAACATTGTATCTACGGTCAATCTGGATTGCAAGCTAGACCTCAAAGCAATTGCACTGCAAGCTCGTAATGCAGAATATAATCCCAAGGTATTATTTTCTTTTTCCATGATTATTAAAAGTGTTCTTTTTTTATTTTGTAAAAATAGTGACACTAGAGGAGAATTTTGCTGGCTAAAATATATGTATAATGTAATATTAATAGTGGACAAGGATGTAGACATGTAATTTTCAATTTATACTAGCACTGTTAGATTTTCGATTGTAGAAAATTTTAATTTCAGTGATATTTTTTATTTATTAATATTCTTCAGCGTTTTGCTGCTGTGATCATGAGGATAAGAGAACCAAAAACAACTGCCTTAATCTTCGCTTCTGGGAAGATGGTAAGTCCACGTACCCCATGGGTGGGTCAATGTGGGTTGTGTTTATCTCTAACGAGTCAAATGGCTAAATTAATTATATTTTGGCTAAATGGGAAACAGGTCAAACATTCCGAAAGTCAGCCCAAAGGCCCAAATTGTATTTTCAATGCGTACAATCTTCTAAGTCATTATATTTTAAACATAAAATTTAATTTTGTGATTATGATTACTGGATCAGGTACTATAATAATTGACAAAAATGTATGAAGTAAACCTGACCCAAACAGTCATTCTTTTGAAAATCGATAACAATGGTATCAGAATTTGGTTCAGATAGTTGTGTTTTTGAAAATCTGCTACACATGAATTTCTGTATTTAAGTTGATTTCAAACGTTGTTGGAAAACTAGATTCGCCAATTTGTTTTATGACGAATGTTGACTGTAATCTCTTTGGACTTTACTAATTAAATGTTCTAATGGTGATTGCTACAGGTTTGTACAGGAGCCAAGAGTGAACAACAATCAAAATTGGCAGCACGTAAGGTACTTGAAGAGCAAAAAATTATCCCTTGTGGTAATCTTGATTGTGAAGAAAACAAAAGCGTTGTATATGGATTTTTGGAATTTATATTGAAACGACATTGTTTTTAAATTTAGGCCATGTTAAAGTTGAAACATGTTCATTGAATTCAATATATGGTAGCAATAGTCATTTTTTAATTAGTGTGTGATCGTCTTATGCATTGTGTTAAACTTCAGTATGCTCGAATTATTCAAAAACTCGGGTTCCCGGCCAAATTCAAGGTAATCTTCTTATATCCACATTGTACTTATATTTATCCTCTTTCATTACTTCAAGTGTTATTTGTATGTCCTTTTTGCTGTATTTATCATGCTACTTGGCTTGTAGGATTTCAAGATACAAAACATTGTTGGCTCATGCGATGTCAAATTCCCAATTCGACTTGAAGGCCTAGCATACTCTCACGGTGCCTTTTCAAGCGTAAGTTCATTAAAAAAGAACATTTAATGAAACAAACGTCAGATAAATGGGAACCAGAATTAAAACGTTAGTTCGTGTGTAAAACTGTACATAGACGTCTAAGTTTTTATTTTTATTTTATTGCTCCTGTAAGCTTTTTAAGAGTTTTAGTAATGCTTTTGTGTGTTTGTTGATACAGTATGAACCAGAACTTTTCCCAGGATTGATTTACCGTATGAAACAGCCAAAAATTGTGCTGCTTATTTTTGTTTCTGGGAAAATTGTTCTCACAGGAGCAAAGGTATGAAACAGCTCCAAACAATGTTTTTACATAGGTCATCATCTAAAGTACGTGTTCAAGCCCTGTTTATGATGCACTTTCAGGTTAGAGATGAGACTTACACCGCATTCGAGAATATATATCCCGTTTTAACTGAATTCAGGAAGAATCAGCAGTGGTATGTCATATCTTACTACTTTAGACAAATAGTGATAATATTTACTTGTGTTTTGTTTCTTGCATTTGTTATTCAACAACAATTAATTTTTTCGTGCAGATTTGGGACAAATGGTTGGTGTTATAATGGTTCAGGCAAAAACTGAGAAAATGGCTCAAGTTGACTTCTGAGATTGACATGCAATGGGACTTTGACTTTGACTATATGACTTTATGAAGACATATATGTACTGTATGTAAATATATGGTGGACATGGGCATATTATTGTAACCCATTATTAAGTACACAGTTCTAAATATCATGTTCAGTTTTCCTTGAAGTGAGATGATTTGAACATAAGAGATAGTTAACATGAACGAAACTTGTGATGCAAACAACACACATCTGAATATTATATGTTAATTATTATATTTATTATGTATTATGTATATATCATCCTTTTTTTTTATTCTTAAACCACATACTGAATAAACAGGGGAAATAACACGGCAATTTGGAGACACCACTGAACGAGACACGGTTAAGCAAAGGCCTATCAACATTCAATATCATGTAATTAATGGCGAAATTAAAAAATGGACCTTCTAATATCAATGGATCGGCATTTTTTTGCCTTTCCTTTGGATAATTCAAAATATCCCCTATTTTTAACATCTCTCATTTTTGTTAACTTTTGTCCGATAAATTACTCATGTTTGGTTTAATTGCCCATTTTTTGAATCATTGACGGTATTATTGATACAATGCAAATAAGGCAAGTTGATAGAACTCTAAACAATGTCTGATAACAGGATGCTTGGTATGATTGGTACTAATGCAAATAAGACAAGTTGATAGAACTCTAAACAATGTCTGATTGTTTGGTATGATTGGTACTTTATCATAACTGTATGACCAAATTGATAGCTCCATGCAAATCGACTTTTCTTCTCAATTAATGGTGAAACAATGAATTTTAGCAAATCTTTGTTCTTTAATATCTTATTTTGTTCGATAAGTTAGACTAGCTTCGTTATCTCATGTTCAACATTCATAACTTTGTAGCTATGCTTGTTGATACTTTCTCTTACTTCCCAATAACGAAATATTACTTGCAAAAGTTATATGATAGCATATAGATGAAATTGAAATGAAGCACAAGTTGGTTAGTTTATGCATTAGGTTGTTATGGAATGAGATGACCTCAAAGTTTTGCATATTATATTTCAATAAGAAGACACAAACTCGATTTTTGTAACATCTAAAATATAGTTGTGAAACGATTGAGCAACAACCACTGTCAATGTTGTAATTTGTAAATGGTTATGTTGCCAATGAGATGAGTCACGAACAAGGCATGATGATAATATATCAAATAGTTTTGGTTTAACAACGTTATTATTTTGTGATTTGTAATGACAATATTTTTCAAGCTAATTATTTTTCTTTTGAAATAACTCGAGTGATTTGTTAACTCCGAAACTTATTTAATGGCAACTTATAACTACATGCACACAAAAATATGTTCAATATTGTCTTCCAAGTATTGTGTTTGTGGCCGAATTCTTTTTCCCGGCTCGTGCATCTATATTCGTGAGGATTATGAAATTACAAATTAAATCCACTACTTACAAAATCAGAAGTTAAGGGATAAATACTGAGACATAGAACTAATTAAAGGGCCATTCATGTTGTTTAGTTGACATATATGAACAGAAAAGCAAATCATGAAATGACAGGGCTTAAATTAAACGATTGATTCCCAATTCATTTCCAGATTGCTTCATCCTCTTCCTTCTTTCCGTGATTCAGATAAAACCGTAAGTTCCTTTAATTCGCTTGAAGACATATTAATTCAAGTAACTTGAGGTTTATATATTATTTGCGTTAGTGACTTTATTGTTTAGATCTTAATCCCACAATGTTGAATCAAAAGCTACATTTTTAAATTAAAAGTTATAAGCAAGAGCTCTATTTGGCTCAAAAGTTTGATTTTTTCTATCAAACGGAGTATTTATCCTTCTAGGGTTCAGATTATACAAACAACATATTTTTGCTCCTTTTTAATATTTCGGGATAACTTTTTGTATATTATGAGAGTAAAACCTAATATTCATGCTTAATTCTTTGAGGTTGGCACTAGTTTGTAAGCATGTGGAATTAAAAGTAAGTAATGCTTGTCATATTTGCATTTAAGTGAGTTTTGGATTAATATTGTTGCAAATTCCTTCTAGCTTAGTAATAAGAACGTTAAGAACAGCTCAAATTTAAATTTGAAACATAAATAAACATATTTACCTGTGCAGATGCGCCGGAAATAGATGCACAAAACAAAAGTAGTGATTTGTTGACTTTAGTGCTCCAAAAAGTTATTAAACACTTCAATAGGATCATAGAAGCATAAACTATGTTAGACTTTTCGTTTACATAATTCAAATTACAAAAACATGAGTGTTCTTTCCGTTAGTAATTTAAAAGCGTTATTCTCTAATAAGGTCATCGTTCTTTTTGTTATATTACCAGGTGTACAAGGGTTGTGATTGCTGAAGTATGGTGAAGGAGACAGAATATTATGACATCTTGGGAGTCACTACTGATGCGTCTTCATCCGATATAAAAAAGGCCTACTATGTCAAAGTATGTCTACTTCTTATTCATTCATCCAACAAAATGCTAAATATCATATTGTATAGATTTGTGTTTCTGACTCTACAGAACATTTGTTGGAAGGGACTTGTGATCTATTAAATTCTTAGAAATTATGTTTGACCTAAGTGATATATTGATATGAAGTTTGGGAGATGAGTAACACTTCAACTGCCGCTTAAAGTTTTTTGTATTAATTGTTGAATTTATGCGTTCCTTAGATCGTATGCATAATGCCAACCTGCTTATTTAACAATTTAACTTTGCATGTGTATTTTTATTCAATTTTCCTCATATCAAGAGTGGAATCAAGCTGATCATCACCATGTCATAACGATGTTGTATAGTGGATATTTTAATACACCTTCTGATCTTGAAAATCTTGGGTTACCAAACACTTAAAGTCAGAAATTGAGTTGCTGTGTGCTCTATATCACTTTATAAACAATTCACTTTCTTCAAGAAGTTAAAAGTTACAGGAAGCAAAAGCTATGTTTCTGATAACCAACTAAATCATCGGATACCAAAAAACTTGTTTCTTACTTTCGGCTGCATTTTGGATGTAGGTTGTTAATATAGGTAGTAAGTAGCAAGTTAGTGCAATTGATCATGATGTATGCTTGTGTTACTTCATTTTATACTAGCAAGAGCTGCAACTTGTGGCAACATATGTTAATTATGCATGCCCTGATGCTAGTATCAATTTAGCTTTCTTAATTAATATATAACTTTATTATAAGGCTTTCTGGTGTTATTTTAGGCAAGGAAAGTTCATCCTGACAAAAATCCTGGGGACCCAAAAGCTGCCCACAATTTTCAGGTGTGGTGTTTGATTCTTTTTTTTTTTTCTTCAGATTTTTAAAGCTTTAATCTTGAATATCAACATATGGCATTTTTTTAAAAATCTTTTCATGCTTAAAGGTACTTGGAGAGGCTTATCAGGTATTAAGTGATCCTGAGAAGCGTGAATCTTATGACAAAAATGGAAAGGCAGGAGTACAAGAGTAAGTAATATATATCATCTTTTCTCCATGGGATTGTTTTGTTTCTATGCATTTTGAGTTCCTTGGTGTGCCTTTTTATATTGTTTGTTTTTTCTATGTAAGACTTTAAAGCTGAGGTTTTTTTTCCATAAATAATTTCAGCGAGGCAATGGTAGACCCTGCAGCTGTATTTGGCATGCTGTTCGGTAGTGATTTGTTTGAGGATTATATTGGACAACTTTATATGGCTTCCATACAAACGGTAGAACTTGAAGAGGAGGGACAGGTTCCCGAAATTCGCAAGATGAAAGTCCAAGAGAGGATGAGGGTATATATACCTTCTTACTCCATTTTCCAAATGTTGAACCTGAACCCAACCTCATTCAGCAGTTAGCCTCAGTTTGTGGTTAACCTATGGTCCATATAGCATTTAACCACCCTTGTATGCAAAAAAGAAAAAAGAAAAATAATATAAAAATTTATTGAACTCATAATGATCAATAGTATGCGATAATAAACTCCCTTGTCTAAAAAAATGATATTATGTTTGATCTGGAAAAAAAACAGTGAAGGAAATTTAGTGGGTGCTTCAATGCAAGAAACTTAAGTTTGAATCCAAGCCATAAATTGAAGTCTGGATCTTTATATTGACCTCATTAGGATTTTTATGAAATATGTTCTTTTATATATTTAAATAAATATTCCTATACATAAAGTGGTTTGGTTTCGGCGAACCGCTTTTTCTAAAGTACCAAATACAAACTGATCCACTTTATGCAGCCCACCAAATTTCTTGTATTAACCTCTTCTTTTTTGGTTCACGGTTTGGTGAGCTTTGTAGACAGCGGTAATCAAAGGTTATTTGTTCTCTCATTATATAGGAATTTCAAAAGGAGAGGGAAACCAAGCTCATAACAACTCTGAAGAATCGCCTTCGACCATTTGTTGAAGGTCAAACATCTGAATTTGTAGATTGGGCAACATCAGAAGCTCGCCAGCTCTCAGAAGCTGGTATGTTTGTCTACCTTACGTCCCCTATAACGTTTTCGTAAATAGGGGTTGTCTCTCCTGCAGTGGCAATCATACTAATTGCCATTGAAGTTTTAAACTTGTAATCAATGTTTTCCTATGACTTTTCAGCTTTTGGTGAGGCTATGCTACATACTATTGGCTACATTTACACAAGGCAAGCTGCAAGAGAACTTGGAAAGGATAAACGTTATATGAAAGTTCCATTTATAGCTGAATGGGTAAGGGATAAGGGACACCAGGTGAAATCACAAGTTTCTGCTGCTTCAGGTTTGATTTTAGCAAATAGCTAAAGTTGGATGACTATGTTTTTTTAATTTTTTGTTTTTCAAAATAGTTGCATAATTAGAAAAATGAAATTGACCGTAGGAAGTTTATTGTTATTGCTGTATATAGGTGCTGTGTCTTTAATACAGTTACAAGAGCAGCTGAAGAAATTGAATGATTCTGAAGCGAAGGAAGAGCAGATAATGAAAGCTATTGAAGAGAAAAAAGATCAAATGATTAATTCCTTGTGGCAGATCAATGTTGTAGACATCGAGAATACCTTATCCCGTGTCTGCCAAGCGGTAAGTTCATGATTATTTGATTTTAACCTTAAAGAAAGCAATTACGAGGGCACACATTATGTACCACTGAGATAGCTACATTCTTAAGATAATCTGAACCCCTTGAGTTGGGATCTTTGCTCAAGTTCCCTATTGAGCTAAGGAGATAGACAAGGGAATGTTAAAAAACAATCCTTGTGTTTTGTTGTAATTTACAGAACATGTGTCATAGTTATTGGCTTGGGTATCGGTTAACTCGGTGTATTTTGCATGCAATCAGTTCTGTGGATTTTTATTTTGAAAGTGATTATGTAACTTGAATAATCCATGTCACTTAAATACATAGAGAATAAAATCTCTAAAATTAGGGTAAAAATAATAATAATTGGTAAAGTTTGTTTTACCCTGAGATAATTGGTTTTGTTTTACCTAGTATACAACCAGTTATCCAAAACTGGTTACTTAACCATTAAATATTACAAACAGAATATGTTCATCCAAAGTTTAGAAACTGATGGTCGCAAATCGCAATTGTCAGATAAGCAGCTAGATGAACTGTAAGTGCCTGCTCATTTTCATGTGCGGGCAAATAATTTATGTATGCTTGTTTTCAGGTGCTTAAAGATCCTACCGTTTCAAAAGACGAGCTCAAGCAACGTGCTACTGGAATGAAGAAGCTTGGAACGATATTTCAAGTAAGTCATCATTTTTGAAGTTTTTTCCATCCTCTTATGTTCTTTCTAGTCTAGTATGTATGAACATAATATGGGAACAAAATGAGATTGCATTCCATGCCATTCTCAGGTTACATAATCAGAAGCAATCGTGATAAGAACCAAGTATTGAATAGGATTCAAATAAGTACATTCCGTAAACAATCATACACAAATAACTCCATCTTATTTCAGGGAGCCAAGTCTATTTATCACAGAGATAACAGTTTGCGCCAAGAAGGCACCGAGGTCAACGCTACTTCTTCATCCAAGTAACATAATCACGATCCATGTCATCAAGTATGTGATTTTTATATGTCGATTATTTTAGCGAATTAATGTAATACATTTTGTTCAAACTTTATCAGCCGTTACTATTTGATGTTTGTGATATTGTCCTATAGAAATGTTATATCTAGACTTTTAGACGTGATAATTTCGACTCATTTATCTGTTAAAGTCGATAAGTATACGTTTTGAAATAAATCCAAAAAAGTTCATCCATTTCTTATATATACTACTTGAACCCAGTTCTTTAATCTACAAAATATACATGCGTGTCAATAGTTACCTGAATAAACAAATAAGCTCGATCAACAAGATAAAACATAACAGAGATAAACTTGTGAAGTAAAATGGAACGTGGCACCAAGTATCCCACGTGGCATATAAGTTCTCTAATTCAAACAAAACCAATGATACGTGTAAGCTGTAACTCAAAAGGATACATGGAAAACCAATTTATAAAACCACCATGACACCAATCCGTCTACAATTACTTTCACAGTTTCACTTGAAAAGTTTCTAGAAAATGGCAGATATTCGTGATGAACATGGCAACCCAATTCAACTGACCGACGAACACGGTCAACAAGTTAAACTCACTGATGAGCACGGTGTTCCTATGCACCTTACTGGGGTCGCAACCACCGTCCACTCGAGCCAGAATGTTGGTACAACAATCGGTTCCGAGCCCAAGATGCATGGTGGGACCCATTTTTCTTCAACTCCCACCGAGCCGTTTGTTGGTGTTGGAGTTGAAACTGTGCCAGCTGGTGGTGGACCAATTCCATGTCACCCAGGGACAGAAGGCCAAAAACAACAGTTTGGGCAGGCAGGAAGCTCTAGCTCCAGCTCGGTAAGACGAATACGCATAAATACATACACAAGCACACATTTTATTTGATCTGTTCATTTTAAGCGATTACACGTGAACAAATTTGTTTTTGTACAAATAATATTAGAGTATTCAGTTTTTTATTGTTATTCGACACAACGTAATTGTTGATAAATGAATGAAGTTATTCACGCGTAAATCAACACATAGTTATGTGGTTCTTGTGGTCTTTAACTTTCTTTTGACGAACATCGTCTTAATAATTTAAGAAACTTAGTTCACTGTTTAAGTTTAATTGACAGTTATGATATTTTATGGGACAAATTTTATAAAATGAGAACATGATATAGATAAAGATTCCTCCGAGTAGGCGTACAAGCGTACACGTCAGTCCTACACATGAAATAGAAATCACTAACATATAACTCTTTTATTGTGAAAAAAACATGCCAACTCTTTTCGATTTTGAATGTGTAATCCTTTTATTGTGAATGATCATTTTATGTTCCCTTATGGACCTTTATCGACCTTTTTAATATGTTATATTCTCATTTTATGAATTTTCCCTATTGTAAATTTTAAAGTATAGACTTTATTGTGTTAAAAGTGTATTATATTTTACTTTTTTCGAATAAGATGTACTTTCATTTATTATATTTATGATATTTATGTATTGAATCTCTCAATTTCATCTAATCTATTATTGTATGTTTGAGGAAACATACAATAAAATTTAAAAAAAAAAATATACATACAATAGACGGAAAAAATATACATACAATAGACAGAATTGACAAATTCAATACATATAATAAAATTTTTAAAAGTGCACACTACACAAAAAAAAAGACAAAGTGTAATTTTGAAACAATAAAGTCTAAAATATATACATTCCTTCATTTACTCTTTATGATTCTAAAATAGTAAATTTGGACTTTGGAGGCAAATTATGTTACTTATGTACTCGCACATTTTGTACTGTTACAAGGTTGCTATGTTATGATGTGCTTGCTACTGATGTTTGGATATTTAATTTAGTCGGAGGACGACGAAGAAGGAGGAAGGAGGAAGAAAAAAGGGTTGATGCAGAAAATAAAGGACAAGCTACCGGGCCATAAGAAAAAGGATCAGGAACAAGTTCCGGAGAAGGTGTACACGGCAACTACAAAAGTAACGGTTACAACACCTGGAGGGCCGTTGGGTGAACCGAAAACGGAGCACATACATGTGGAGCATCATGAGGAGGAGCATGAGAAGAAGGGTTTGATGGATAAGATCATGGATAAACTTCCCGGCCACCACTAACTTCATTTCCATCAGCTACGGTCTATTATGGGCGGTGTTTGTTGTACTTGTTTTTGGTTTTTGATTTGTGTAAGAATGTGGGAAGAAACATGATGTCGTTAGTTTTAAATGTTTGTTTTTAGTTATATAGTACTACGAGCTAGCATGATGGTAACAATTTTTTTTACTAGAGTTAATGATTAGTAGAGAATTATGCTCTCTCTTTTAGATATTTTTAAGAAAAAAAAAGATTGTTGATTACATGTACTTGGAGCATCTCAATTTATTTACACAAAAAACGTAAAATATAGTAGTTAGAAAATTCTTTAGTCAGAACTCAATTGATACAAAATAGAAAAGGATTTTTTTTAAAGTCTATTATATTTTAATCTTTTACTATTGTATGCGGCATACTTTTAAATTATTATTGTATGTATTAATATGTCAAATTTATCCATTGTGTGTATATTTTTCTTTTTTGGCATTCTATTGTATGTTTCCTAAACCGTACAATATGAGGTCAAAAAGTGGAAGTGTACGTGCAATAGATGGAATTGAAATGTTCAATATATACAATAGACTAAATGAAAAACATATAATAGAAAGTCAAAAAACGAAAGTATACATACAATAAATGAAATTGATAGGTTCAATATATATAATAGACCCAATAAATATATGTCTAAAATGTAATACACTTTGAAACAATAAACCTAATTAAAAACTCAATTAATACAAATTTATTCAAAAAAACTACTATTGTCGGTGACTAAAATGACTTTAAAGCACTTTTTTATATGGTGTAAGTTATGCCTTAAGGGTATAGGCTTATAGGCCCACTGAATGAAGTAATTTTTTTTATATATAAATAACTATAAATTATAACCAACAAACATGTATAATTGAAAATTAGTGAGTTTAATTAATGAATTTTTGTTATATTTGAAAAGTTTAGTGCATTTTATGAAGTTTAATCAGTGTTTTCAAAACCGGTTGAACCAGAAACTTCGAGGTTAGTGGTTCGTTATAAATTGATTTTTCTTTTTGTTTTGACTCGTAGTGAATCGGTCGGTTTTTAGGTTGAAACGGTGAACGGGAACCAACAAAAATCGAATTTCAATTTCTGTATTTTTTTAAAAAGTGATCAAAAGCGATTCGTATCCCAAAATTCTTAAGGATAAAACATAAAAGAAAAATGAGAAGAAAGCGGTTTCAATTTGCGGGCGACCACAATACATTATCTTATTCTATCGTTAGTTTTTCCGGTCACATTGCTGGTGACACTCATGGCGATAACAATGGCTATGAAAAAGGTGAAAGATGAATATTGGATGAACATTGGTGATGACAATTTATTTAACAATTTGTTTAAAGTATAGGATGAAGAAGATTGGAAATGAATTTGAGAAATCAAAATAGTAAAATAAAAAGAAAATTTGAAAAAGTGTTAATACTATGTCACATGAAGTGTCAGGGAACAACCCTCACCCCTTGATTTTTCATTCACTTTATGTTTTATATGAACTATGAAGTGTGAATGAAACTAAAAGTACAACTTTAATATTAAATATGACAAATTGGATGAACCTACCAAATCGGAACCGGCCTTTCAACCGGTTCAACTCAAAAATCGATTTTTAAAACATCGAGTTTAACCTATTATCTTAAGGTATAAATTAGTTACCTTAAATTAGTTAAAGAATTTTAAATTTATGCCTTAAATGTATAGGTTAATGGCGCTTTAATGATTTTAATTTTGTTATAAATAACTATAAATTATAACTAATAAACATATATAATTGAAAATTAGCGAATTTAATAAATAAATTTTTGTATTATATTTATAAAACTTAAGTGATTTTAGGAAGTTTAACCTATTGTGTTAAGGTATAAACTGGCTAAACAATTTTTATATACCGAGGTATTAAGAAAAGAAAAACTATGACTTTTATCTTCCACTTTCCAAATTCAATTAATTTATCATTTTCAACTCTTTAGCTAATAAATTATTACACGATTATCTATTAATAAATTCTTCAATGAAACAAAAATTGCTATTTGGTCATCCATTTTACCTTTTTATAAAAGACTCAAACTCAATTATATCAATTTAACTAGTATTTTTAGCCCGTATAATGTATGGATCTTCTTAACTTACCAATTATCAATTATTTGTTGCTAACCATCTTCTTACATGGTCACAATTTTGATTATTATTTATTTATTTGATGACGTTGGACATAGTTAAGATACTTTATAACAAAGTACTAATACCGAGTTAGATATTATATTAACCAAATATACACATCTAAAACATTTTATAGTCATATTTCTATATTGTTATATTTTTTACTAAGATAATATCACGGTGACCATTATACATCTAACCTTATACGATTAACAAACACCCACCGTTAGAATAATCCATTGTGATATTCAGAAATTTGTTTAATCAACAAAACTTAATCATTTGCTCCACTAAAAAGTCACACACACGTTATAGTTCATTTACTGAAATTTTATTGTTATAAAACGATTAGACATATTATTTCACATGAATTTGCAATTTATGAAAAATGAAGAAACATATGAAAAAATTGGTGCAAGTTATAGGTACTCTAGCACAATACCTATAATAAAATAGTGACATGTCATATGAAAAAATTGGTGCAAATTTATTATTATTATTTTTATAAATTGTTTATAACATAAGTATAAATATAAGTAATAATAATAAAAATTAAACACTTATTTATTACACTATTAATTATATTAAAAAATAAAAAAAAGTTGTAGGAAAGGTAATTAATTAAAGGGAAATTCAAAAAAATACCCTTTTTTTTAACAATATATAAAAATTTATCCCTTTTTAAAAAAAATTGCAAAAATGCCCCAACCCTTCGCAATAAGCAAATTTCATTTCGCAAATTTCAATTCGCAAATTTCACTTCGCAAATTTCACTTCGCAATTCGCAAATTTCACTTCGCAATTTGCGAATTGCGCGTTGACTTTCGTTGACTTTTGGATTTTTGAATTTTTTCATATTTTAGATGAATTTTTGTATAAATATAGCATTTTTTCAATAAATGATTAAAAACGATTTATTTATTAAATAATACATAACATAACAACATAACATTAAGGGAAATTGAAAAAAATACCCCTTTTTTTTAAGTATTTAAATATTTACCCTTTTTAAAAATAAATTGCAAAAATACCTCATTACTTCGAAAACGCAATTCGCAAAACGAAATTTTAGTTCGCAATTAATACATAACATAACATATTACAATGTTGATTTAATTGTGTCCCAAATGAACACTTGGAAAAGATTGAGACGGGTCATATTCTGATTGTTCGACCTTCACTTTTGCGTGTGACTTTGAAGTGGATCTTGATTTGGTTCTTGATCCGATATGCTCGTATGTTTTATCATAAGGAGCCATACAAGATGATCGACTATGACCTCTTTCTTTGCAACGACTACATGTTTGCTTTGGCTCTTTTTTCTCCTCACCTTTTGAAGGAATACGAGCTCGGCCAGGTGGTCGACCAGATTGCCTCTTCACAAGGATTGGTGGTAAGACAGTTTGCAGATCACCTGGATCGACCCATTCTGAGGGATGAGTCATTGGCTTTATAGCCTCTGAGTAAGCTGCTCGATATGTTTCTGTCGTGAAATACCTCTCTGCATAGCAGGTTACATCGTCCTGTTTGAAGAACCGAGCTACTGCCATAACGTGTCCGCAAGGTAACCCAGACAACTGCCATTGCAAACAAGTGCATGTTCGATTTTCTAAGTTCACGGTCCCATTCTTGTTCCCATCCACCACCTCACAAATCATATTGGTGGATGGATTCACCATCCAGCCCCTTGATTTCCCATTTCTCTTACCGATTTTGTGCTCGGCATATGGTGTAACAGGTGTTTTAAGTTCTATTCCCGTGTTGCGATGTTTGTAATACCATTGTTGTACCGAGGATCGAAAAAACTCCAACAACATTGTAACAGGGAGTCTCCTTGCATGCTTACTCAAGGCGTTCATAGACTCTGCGCTATTACTTGTCAAGTAAGCATATCTCACACGGGTAGCATGATGCCTTGACCATCTTTCCGGCCCAACATCTCTAAGAACCTTGGCCGAAGCTTGTAAGCGTCTAGAAATCACACCAAAGTGGTGATCAAAATCTGACCGACGGTACGCCTTACACATCTTCCAGTAATGCCATTCGTAGTGACTTATTTTGGAAGATCTGCTTCGCAAGTTCATCAACAGATGCCGACAGCATAGTGCATGAAATGCTTCTGGAAAGACACTTGAAATAGAAGCTGCAATTGAAGGAGCCCTATCAGAAATTATGGTAAGGTTTTCAACACAGAAACCATGAGATAAGAGGCTGTCACGTAGGTTTCCCAAGAACCAGGTCCAAACGTCGTTTGTTTCTGATGCCCCGATTCCATAGGCTAGTGGCAAGATGCCATTATTTCCATCCATAGCAACAGCAAGTAAATTAGTTCCCAGGTAACCACCTTTCAAATGTGCACCATCTATGGTAATTACTGGGCGAGTATAGTTGACAAATGTACGTATCTGCAATTAAATTAGTTAAATATCAAGTTCTGGCAAAATGTGTGAACATAAATGAAAACAAATTAGAGGTACTTACAACTGCACCAACGGACATGTAACACATTACGAATTGATCTTTTTCATCGGTAAGCAAATTTGTTATGCTCCCCGGGTTATGGAGCTTCAAATTGTGTAGGTAAAGTGGAAGCATTTGAAATGAAGCTGCGGGACTACCTCTCAACAACTCAATAGCATAACACTTTGCTCTCCATGCTTGGTTGTATGACAGACTGATTTTAAAGCGTTTGGTCATGTCTAGTTTTATTTCTTTTCCTCTGTATACACGCCTTTCTAAAGTCATCAACTCGCTTAGTACATGACCAAGCACCTTCTTGCTTGCATGTCGGTTATTTGACATGATTTGTGTACGGGAACAAGTGTGAACGTCAACTAACTTCCTAACTTGGAAGTTGTGACTATCTTTAATACGGCGTGCAGTTACCTTCCATTCACAACTAGGCAATATACATGTTGCTGTATACCTTGTCTTGTCCGACTTTTTTGGCTTAATCTGAAAACTTTCTTCAAGACACTTGGTATGCAATTGAAGAAGAAACTCCTCTTTAGTTTCAAATGTTTGTCCAATTTGAACCCTTAAAGAGGTTTCATACATTGTAACCGGACGTTTTTTACTTTCTGGAAGGTTATCACTTAACAGGGGTGGCATATTCCAGAATATATTCTTCGTTGATGTTGGTCCCTTGGTTGTATCTCTTTGATCTCCTTCCTCCTCCTCCTCCTCCTCCTCATCCGAGTGGCTATCATTATCACAATCAACATGATTATCAAACGGATAGTCAAATGGTTCATGTGGATTGACATTTTCTTCATCATAATGAGCATCATCTGAGGGAAGTTCAACAATATATGGAACATCCTGATGTCGGAGATTTGATGGGTATTGTGTGGTTGTTGATGGATATTGTGGGGCAGCATGATAATGAAATTGATATTGTGGTTGTGTTTGGTTAGGAAACGGAAATTGTGGATGCACTTGATAGTTAGGTGGTTGGTTATATTCGTGAGTTTGTAGTTGTTGAAAATGTTCTTGAAAACCAGCACTACTGCTACTAGTAGGTTGATTGCTACCACCACTCGAAACATTTGTTACATTATCAACAATGTAAATCTCTATTGGAGCATTATTAATTGCATGGGTCAAAAACTCTCCGAAATCTTCAACATCATCAGTTATATCAATAATATAATGATCAACCTTATACTTCATACAAATTGATGATTCAAATGGTAAACCTAATTTTTTTAAAACATTTTTTGATAAAACTCTGCGATTCAATGGTTTTTCTGGTGCAATAGGAAGTTTTAAAGGCACTCTATAACAATCTATTGGTAAATACATTGGCATGTTGTTAATATTTTCAAAACGACCTCCAGCACAAATATAAACCTTAAACTTATCTGAGAATTGACTCATTTTTTGAAGAAAACAAAGTAAATAAGAAGTTGAAAGATTTTGATTCGTACCTTTCTGATAATAGATGAAATGATGATATTGAAGATTGAGAGAATTTGATGAATTTGGTGTGAAATAAACTGATCAAATTCGGATGTTTTAAAGGTAACAATCTTATCCGAGTGAAATCTATAGAATCAAAAAAATCTTATCCGAAATGTCCTTTCGGATAGGAAATCTTATCCTATGAGACACAAACGCAAAACGCAAACGCAATACGCAAACGCAAATGCGAACACGGATAAGATTTCCTGATTGTTGATAAGATTTTCTAAATTTTTGTCGGATAAGGTAAAACTGTTATCCGACAAAAATCAACCCGGATAAGATTTTCTAGATTTTTGTCGGATAAGGTAAAAATCTTATCCGACAAAAATCAACCCGGATAAGATTTTTCATATTTTTGTCGGATAAGAATTTATTAAGATAAGATTTTCTAGAATTTTGTAGACGCAAACGCAAAACGCAAACGCAAATGCCAAGACAGATAAGATTAGATTTTGTGGAGATAAGATTTTCTGATTGTTGATAAGATTTTCCAGATTTTTTTCGGATAAGATTATTCCACAAGTATCTGCATATAAATAACGTTGATCCGGAAAACATTTTTCTCAACCAACCACCACCAGTTTCAGCATTCTTCTTGCTTCTATAGTGGCATCACCTGAACCTGAAGCACCATTATTATCCTACTTAGCTGGGTGGAAAAAAATAATGATGCTTCTGGGTCAGGTGATGCCCGTATAGAAGTAGATAAAATTGTATGTATATGTGTGTATACATATGTAGTGTACTTAAAGTCTTTTATACAGACCTCCAGCAAAACGCAAACGCAAAACGCAAACGCAAACGCAAAACACAAACGCAAATGCCAAGACAGATAAGATTAGATTTTGTGCAGATAAGATTTTCTGATTGTTGATAAGATTTTCTAGATTGTTGATAAGATTTTCTAGATTTTTGTCGGATAAGATTTTGTCAATAAAACGAGTTCCACCAGTTCATCAGTCACCCACCTCCACATTTCATTTCCATTTCACTACTGCAACATGAGCAATCGAAACATTGAACAGGGAAGAATCGTCGATCAATCTAGCATCATTTCATATTCAGTTATTCAGAAATTCGAGCAAAACTCATTGGGTAGTCTAATCAACCTTCTTGATCGAATCTATCCAATCCGTGTTCAAGAATTCTATTCAAACTTTCGTTTTGACCACCGTTTAAAAACTATCGAGTTCAAACTAAACGGACAACCCATTCAGTGGAGTCTTTCCACTTTCACTATGTGTTTGGAACTCCCAACTGAAGGAGTTCAATTCTATTGCTCCCAAAAAGAGTTAGGATACATTAGTCTTAGAATTATTCATCCCCATAAGTTAGTTGATGATATTTGCATCGAAGGAAGTCGAAGTAAATGTAAGTCACGTGGAAAAATTGAGGTATTTGATCTACAACCAGAGTTGAGAACAATGTTTGATATTGTTCGTTACAATATATGTTGTCGTTCTACAGATCCACATATTGTGTATGCCATTGAGGCTCTCATGGTTTATTGGATCAAGAACAATATCAAATTTGATGTAGGTTTTGTGATTGCATCAATTATGCAACATGCTGTTACTTACACCAATAAACCGATGCCTTACGGTATGTTGCTGACAAAGATTTTTCGACAACTATCCGTTGATACTGCGCCTTCATACGAACCTTCGTATCCACCAATCGGTGAACATGTTTTAAACATGTAGTGGTTTATTGTTTTCTGTACTTCCGTTCAATAAAATGTTTCTTCTAGTTGTTAACCATGTTTAAAGTGTTTCATCATGTATTGTGTTGTAACGTGTTGTTAATTATTAAAATGTTTGTAATGGTTTTTATATATTTTGTTGTAATGTTTTTAATCAATTAAATGTTTGTTTTTTGTTAATCATTTTTAAAGTGAACAAGACAAATATATTAATAAATAGTCAAAACAACTAAAACTATAACACCAATATTAATCAATAAATTGTATCATAATACAAAGTACAACTCTATGAAGAAGGCGGTGGTAATGGTGGCTGCCAATCATAACGTGCCAGGAAGAAAGTCTCCATCATTCTCTTTCTATACTCCCAGGCAATCTGCTGGGTCGACCCGGTCACCTGAATACCCTCCCTATAGCACAACGCCTCCATGTTCCTGCAGACCCAAACACCGCAGTCGCCTAGTGACCCTGACTGCTGAGGCACACCAACTGCCAAATCCAATGGCAACTCTACAGTATCACTCGAAAAGGGACGTTTCTTACCCTCCTCATAATGCCGCCAAAAGCCAATGGCATCCAAATACGGCAACAAATGATCACCCAACTCTTCCGCGATACGGCAACGTTCCTTTGTCGAACATAGTCCAGTAAGACTATCATATGCCAACACGTCCCAACTAATCAGATCCAACACCATCAATATCCACTGACTATGATTCTTGACGTGAACTGGAATAAGTACCTATACAAAGTCCGACAATTATATTAAAAAGGGACATTTTCTTGTAACCATATTGAATAAGTTTACTTACTTTGTGGCACTCCCACCAGGCTGAATATGGGGCACGTGTGCCATCAGCATATCCCATACAGTATCTATAATCAGGGCCGATATCGCCCGTGCACTCGACCTCTAAACCCAGCTTCTTCTTCTTCTTAATCTCCTTCATCTTCTTCATATCGTCCCTGTAGGTTTTGAAAGGCTTAATAATATCGATAAAACCTACGGGCATAATCGTCCAACGCAATGGCGTGTCAAGCTGAGTGGGTCGTGTCCAAGCCCAGTACTTCCACCACAGGAGTACCTCTCCCCAACCATCAATATGCTTCATACAATAAAAACGATTAGTAAAACAGCAGCAACCTCATTTAAGTTCTAAAAATAAACATGACATTAAACTCTCACCGTGTTCTCTAAGTATCCGCTGTCGATATCTCCATATAAACGTGCCCAAAAGTCCTTTGTCAAAAACATATAAGTGTTGCCCTGCCGGATAAACATACAACGAACTTCACCGCCGTTCATATATAGATCTCGCACAGTGGATGGCCCTGCTAGAACTGCAGTATCTGGGGGCGGGAGGGTAAGTCTGCCAGTATCCGGGGTCACCAATCTCGAGATCATCTCCACGATCATATCCTCTGTAATCTTCATCGACTTCTTCGTCGTCTTCTTCTTCTTCTTCTTCTTCTTCGACTCAACCTGATCAATAAACAATTCATATTAACTTAACAAAAGATTTAAAACAATTCACAAACAATTCAAATTATCATCCTAATTCAACTATATACAAACCTGCTCAACAACCTCCTCAACCTGCTTAGTCCCTACAACCTCCTCAACCTGCTCAGCCCCTACAACTGTCTCAACAACCTCCTCAATCTGCTCAGGGTGCTCAACAACATCCTCAGCCTACATATAAATAATAATGATATAAAGTGTATATTAATGATATCTGAATGGGTCAAAAATTATTTGTTGTTTAACTGACCTTTTGCTCTAAACTAACTGGCTCAACTGGCTCTGTAACCACCGGCTCCATAATCACATCATCGGCTCCCAAACTAACTGCCGGTATATCCTGCTCAAGCTCCTCATGCATACCCAAACGTTTTCTCGTGAGGAGTTTAATTTGTTTGGGTGTATAATACGGCGATCGCCTAGCCATACCTAACCGCCTCTCTCGCATACTCCGACGCACAACTCGTGGAGCAGAGATGTTGCCCCTGGACGCTGGTAATGTGTCAGATACATAACCCTCATCAAAAACTTCGTCGTCCTGAACATAAGTCATAAAATTACACGTTAAACATATATAAATTAATCCAGCACAAATTACTTATTAACATTAAAATACCTGACGACCCTCAACATGATCCAATAATCGAGCAATAATGGCGTCCTGCGCATCCGCCCGCTCTGCTAAACGCGAAATGGTGGCTTCCTGCGAATCCACCCGCTCCTTCAAACGCAAAATGGTTGCGTTCTGGGTCTCCACGCGGTCTCGTAGAGAGGCAACCTCTGTAGATAATGCAGTATGAGAGGTGTCACGACTAGTGGTCTGATCAGTAGCCTCAAATGTATCCTGAGGAGATGGTATGTGACCACCAGTCTCATCATGATGCTCAAATGTCGCATGAGGTGGGCTGCGTGGGGGAATAGGAGCCTCTGCAACTGTCTTTGTAGGCTCAACCTCGTTGCCGTCAAAGAAGTGGCAACTACGAATCCACCAGTCGCATGAAGCCTCAATCTCAGTCGGGTTTAGCGTCCTCAACGGTCGATCATCTACGTCAATATCATCCTGCAATGTGGATAACATGTTATAAATTCGTTATAACAGAGTCAAATAAGTCACAAATGGTCAACCTAATTCAATTGAAGTCCTAAATAGTCAACATAAGTAAAATAAGTCACAAATAGTCAACCTAATTCAATTGAAGTCCTAAATAGTCAACATAAGTCAAATAGGTCACAAATAGTCAACCTAAGTCAAATCAAATCGAAATATATAATCACTTACCGAAATAGTCAATATGTCGACATATTCCCTGAAACCACTAATTCTCTTTAACCGCATCCAATACACTGCTCGAGGCACTCCATCCTTATTACTCTTACTTGCATGGTGAACTAGCTGAAGATGAAATGCCTCCCAGATCCATATCTGAAAACAACAAAATATATTTAATAACAAATACATACCAATAGCACAGTTAGAAAAGTAACTAAATCAAATAGGTAATTCTAACAAAGTTACCTTAAAAGCCCACGTGAACCCAAGCAAGGTGTACTTCTTCGGCTGAGACACCTGACTGAGCTGACTACTCTTAGTGCTCCTAACTCTCAACGCATTCTTCAGGTGCGGATATGTATGATCCCAAAAACGAGAACCCCAAGGGTACTCGTTAACAGTGCTGAGATCCTCAAGCATATGCATCAAATCTGGAGAAACATGCTGAAACCCCTGCTTTGCCATAAAGCACCTCTCCACGAGCATGATAATACATACTCGGACGCAATCCTCATCGCTCATCTTCGTCGTACCATTAAACCCCTGAGCAAACAACATGTCTATATGCAAAAGACCTATATCCTTCAATCTCTCGTGAGGAGTGAATACCCGATCGCGTAAAGCAGGTCTCGTCCCCCAAAGTTTCTTAGGAAAATAATTCCTCATATCTGTATTCGAACCAAACCGGAATCCGGTAACTAAACAAAACTCTCTACGTCCGAATCGTATCTCATAATCGGGCGTCACTCTAAACCATAACTCATCGGGCTCCTCTATAGGCTTGCTAATCTTCGGCCGATCACATCGTTTCTGAAGCAAATTATTAACATATCCAGGGTCGTTGTCCAAACACTGGATATCTAACCAAGGCCCAAAACATGTACGTCGAAATAGCTTCTTCTGTTCCTCTGTCAACAACATATTAATCTCCTTAATTACCGACATGTGATTCTTCATTGTTAATGCAGCTTCGAACAAACCCTGAAAAATCAATCAATTACACCATGTCAAAAATAAGTCCACAAATATCATAATCAGTAAAAAATAAACTTAAACATTCAAATTAGGTCATAATAACTCAAAACAAGTTAGCATAAGTAAACTCAACTCAACATAAGTCCACACAAGTCATCACTTGTCAAAAATAACCATAACAATTCAAGTTAGGTCAAACCATATCATAACAACTTATAATAACTCAACAAAAGTCATAATTAGTCAACCAAAGTCAAAATAGTCTAATATAGTCAACCCAAGTCAATTCAAATTCCAAAATAAGTCCACAAAAATCATAACTAGTAAAAAATAACCATACCAATTCAAACAAGGTCAAAACAACTCCACACAAGTCAAAACAGTCAAACTAGATCAAAAGTGGGACAACCGAAGGTCAATCAAGCTCAAAACAATCAAACTAGCCCAACAAAAGGTCAAATAGGTCAAAACAGTCAAAGTGAGTCAAAACGGGGTCAAAACCGTCAAAAACAGTCAAAGTTAGTCAATACGGGGTCAAAACAGTCATACTAGGTCAACAAAAGGTTAAATTGGTCAAAACAGTCAAAGTGAGTCAAAACGGGGTCAAAACAGTCAAACTAGGTCAACAAAAGGTCAAATTGGTCAAAATAGTCAAAGTGAGTCAAAACGGGGTCAAAACAGTCAAAAACAGTCAAAGTGAGTCAACACGGGGTCAAAACAGTCAAACTAGGTCAACAAAAGGTCAAATTGGTCAAAACAGTCAAAGTGAGTCAAAACAGGGTCAAAACAGTCAAAAACAGTCAAAGTGAGTCAACACGGGGTCAAAACAGTCAAACTAGGTCAACAAAAGGTCAAATTGGTCAAAACAGTCAAAGTGAGTCAAAACGGGGTCAAAATAGTCAAACTAGGTCAACAAAAGGTCAAATTGGTCAAACTAGTCAAAGTGAGTCAAAACGGGGTCAAAACAGTCAAAAATAGTCAAAGTGAGTCAACACGGGGTCAAAACAGTCAAACTAGGTCAACAAAAGGTCAAATTGGTCAAAACAGTCAAACTGAGTCAAAACGGGGTCAAAACGGGGTCAAAACAGTCAAACTAGGTCAACAAAAGGTCAAATTGGTCAAAACAGTCAAACTGAGTCAAAACGAGGTCAAAACAATCAAACTAGGTCAACAAAAGGTCAAATTGGTCAAAATAGTCAAAGTGTGTCAAAACGGGGTCAAAACAGTCAAAGTTGGTCAATACGGGGTCAAACTTAGTCAAAACAGTCAACGTAGGTCAAACCTAAGTCAAATTAAGTCAAACTAGTCAAAATAACTCATGATCGAGATCGTAGTCGTTAACGACCTGAAAATCCCGGTCATGGCCGAGATATTTGGGTCGTACCCGAGTACGATCTCGGTAACGACTTGAAATTCTCGGTCATGGCCGAGATTTTCAGGTCGTAACCGAGTACGATCTCGGTAACGACTTGAAGATCTCGGTCATGGCCGAGATTTTCAAGTCGTTACCGAGATCGTACTCGGTGACGACCCGAACGACCCACAACACCCCGATTACGATATCGGTCACCACACAAACCATCGATCAAATTCGATTTAAACAACACAATCACACTCAATAACACATATACAATGATTTCATACAAAAATACTAACATTTAAATCATAAAACACTAAATTATACAACGCACACCAACTGTTCGACGAAATGCCAAGCATAAATTTCGAAAATTTTCAAACAATTCGGAATGTAAATGTGTTTATACCTCATTATTTGTCATTTTGATGTTGAATGTCGATCAATTTTATCTTTTCTTCGGCTTTTTCGAACGAAATATGCGTTACTCTTTTTTTCGTTCGAAACGGTCCGATTGCGAACCGCAAATTGCGTGAGGTGAAACGAAACGTGAAACACGAACGAGGTGAGGGGAAACAGGTGGTGGGGCGACGGTTGTGGAGCGACGGTGGTGGGGGGCGACAGTGGTGGCCGGCGACGGAAGAAACGATTCGAAATCGAGACATGAGTTGCGGTTTTTTGATTTTGAAATTTCGGATTTTCGTTTTTTTTTTTTTTTTTTTTATTTGAATGAACCCGGGTTGGTCCCGGGTATCCGGGTTGGTCCCGGATCGTAGGCAGTGAGTAAATGGGCAAACGAAAACCCAGACGAAAACCCGACGCAAATTGCGTTTCGCAATTCGCATTTTGCGAATTGCGAATTGCGTTTGCGAAGGGTTGGGACATTTTTGTAATTTTTTTTAAAAAGGGGTAAATTTTTATATATTATTAAAAAAAAGGGTATTTTTTTTAATTTCCCTTAATTAAACCCTAAAAAGCAAATTCACATCATCTAACGGTTCAAAATACGTCAATCAATTAATCAATCTCCATCTTCTTCACAGAACTCACAAGAACACCGCTTTCACTTTCACTTTCCCGCCACTAAAAAAAGGAAAAAAAAATGCTATCGCAATCTCACTTTCTATCTCTAAACCCTAATTCTAATTCACCTAATTATTTCTCACCAAAGTTTTTATCATCTTCATGTATATCTACATCATCACCATCTGCAACAGCCTCAGCATTCGGTAAACCTCGCAGAATCATCTCGATGACTACAACTAGGTCAACATTCTCGAACGGAATTGATGCAGTTACTCGATTCGATCATAGCGATTCTGAACTCGATCTATTTGCAATTGTCGCAAACAAATTAGCTGATGCAGCTGGAGATGTGATTCGGAAGTATTTCCGCAAGAGATTTGATATTGTTGATAAGCCAGATTTAAGTTAGTTTCTGTATTCTGGATTTTATATAAGCTTGTGGTATATTTTTGGGCAAAACTATTATACTGACTTTTTTGACTTTGACTTTGTTTTTTCATTTGACTTTGAAAGTCAGTTGTTGGATTGATATATTTTGGTATGATACTATGATTATTGCAAGGTCCGGTGACAATAGCTGATAGAGCTGCAGAAGAAGCGATGATCTCGATTATTCAAGAGAGTTTTCCTTCTCATGCAATGTAAGTTGCATGCTTGTGATTCCATTGACCTGCTTTGAGTCTGTACTTCTGATCAGGTCTTTGTAAAGGTTAATTGTTTCGTTATATATCCGACTTTAATTTTTTACTATTGTATGCAACCACCTTTTAAAAGTCCTATTGTATGTATCATCCTTTACAAACACGTATATTGTATGTAATGGGTGACCGGATGACCAAAAAACACCGGTTTTGATACATACAATAGACATGGAGACAAAGTTAGATACATACAATAAACATTTTTTCAAGAGGAAAAAAGCGGGTACCTGATCATCTGGTCACCCATTACATACAATATACGTGTTTGTAAAGGATGATACATACAATAGGACTTTTAAAAGGTGGTTGCATACAATAGTAAAAAATGTAAAGTTAGATACATAACGAAATTAACCCTTGTAAATTATAGTTTACATGGGAGATATTGAAGTTAATGAATGCCTAATGGAGAGATTGCACTCGGTTAAAGTTATTATCTTTCACCATATTGTGTTATGCTTAGTTCAAGCACATTTTCAGCTTAGAGATTTGAAATCATGATTTTTCATTGCGGCTTTCCCTGTTGAGCAATTTATGTTCATATGATTGATATAAGTAGTAATTAGAAGTTTGTATGACTTCGGTTGGCATCATATTCTAAATCATTATAGGTTCGACTAACCATATCCTGGTGGCTGAAGTTTATTGGTCGTGATATCGATGGAGCTTTTTTTATTTACTATTTTTTGTTTTGTTTTGTTGCTGTTGTAGGAGTAGGCAGTGGTGGAATCTAAATAATCAACACTTAAAGTTTCTGATCCTATTTTGTTTCTTAAACGATAAAATAAAAAGATTTCTTTTTAGTGTTTCCCTTCATACGGCTCAAATCTTAACAACCGCTAAGAAAAAGTTTGATACCACAATATTTGATGTCTGGTCGTTTGTATGGATATCACATGTAGTTCATCTTGCTGCTCGTTTAACTAAAGGAAAATACTTGAACATTTTCAGTTATGGAGAGGAGAATGGTTGGCAATGTAAAGAAGAATCTGCAGATTATGTGTGGGTTTTAGATCCAATAGATGGGACAAAGAGTTTTATCACAGGTAGTGTTCTGCAAGATTTCTTATGGAGTTTGTAGCCATCATTTGTTGGGCAGATTAAAAGTTGTTACTTTTGCTGTATCAGGAAAACCCCTGTTTGGCACCCTCATTGCTTTACTCGACAAAGGTAAACCGGTATGAATTATTATCATCCTTCAGAACTTACAAGTAGTAAATAGTTTGAATAGCATTTTTTTTTAAATTAAAATTTTTTTTATAACCTCCAGTCTCAATGAAACATGCTGCAAATGACGATGCTTAATTTACTAGTAGTTATGTAGTAACTATTGCAATGCATCTCCGATCCAAAATTTAGAAGCACAGAAAGCCCCTTTCTTTGTAGTTATCCTCCTAAACCACTTTGGGACTGAAAATTTGATTACCTATTATCTCAAGTTTGTTATTAAGATGAAACCAATAAACGTGGACTGTCCTAAACTTTAATGTTAATGTATAAGCTATAAACTAAATTTGTAGCGAAGGATACAATCTGTATAATTTTTTAGTGAATTTGAGGAAACTCTCATTAGTATATGAAGTTATGAACTTTCTTTTGAGGCATGCGTGTGTTATTGGTGTTTTCTTGTTCGATTTCAGATTCTTGGCATAATTGATCAGCCTGTTTTACGAGAAAGATGGGTTGGTATAAATGGGAGAACAACTAGACTGAATGGAGAAGAAATATCCACTCGCATCTGTCCAAAACTTTCACAAGCATATCTGTATGAATTGTTCTTAGTGTCCTTTCAGCTAAAAAGAACATCTCTCTTATAACCGCATGAGAGAGGCTTACATGATTGATGTTTCTTTTCGTATCTTATCAATTTTTATATAGGTATACAACTAGTCCACATCTATTTAACGGAGATGCTGAAGTGGCATTTGCTAGAGTGAGAGATAAGGTATGCCAATATGCTTCTTTATATAGGCAGTTGATTTTTCTTTCCAGATACTAAAACTGTGTATTTTGTTATATACATTTTGATGCATCGATTACTCATGTGGTAAAGCAATGTAGTTTGAAATCTGACTAGCTAGTCCAGTTCTTGAATACATATATGATTCAGTAGTAGTTTATATATATATTAACATTTACACAAAATTAATTTGTCAACCGTGGCTGCAAATAAGCATTGTTCTTTAGAGGGCAATTTTCAACCAATTTACCTAAAATGGGTTGGTTTGGGTTATGTTTTATATCCGATGGGTCAAACAGGAAAAGTTTAGAACCTTGACAATATTTGAAACAGCTTAAGTGGGTTTACGGGTCAAAACTTGCCCAATGTGTATCTTGATGCGTACAAGCTTGTAACTCACTTTATTTGAAAAAGTAGATCGTTATCTATGCATGTAAATATTTTCTTTATATATTATAAAATACAAAAACAAAAGAGTATTGGTGGTCAACGTGTTACATCTCGACTTGTCAGCCAACACTCCCTACCTACCCATGTTGCCCACCTCTGCTTGTTTTACAGCCTATGTGTAATTTGCTCAGGTAGAACAGAAATCCCCCATCTTTGTTTTTTGAGATTTCAACCTTCATGTTGCTGTTCTTTGTTTATCAATATTTTCTGGTACACTTGTTCTGCAGAGTGTTTTATTTGTTTACTTCGCTTTTCCTAAATAAGAAATGCCTTTTCACAAAATAATCCATGGCTCCATACCCTGTACTATATTGTTTGAAGGAAGCAGACGTATTCTCATCACACCTCATTATGGTATATATGATTCACAGGTGAAGATGCCATTATATGGATGCGATTGTTATGCTTACGCACTTCTGGCATCTGGGCATGTGGATCTTGTAGTCGAGTCTGGTCTCAAAGTAAGGTCTTCACTATGTATTATATATTTACATGTCTTCTACAAGGAAATTGTGACTAACAATGACTAGTAAAGGTGCTAATTTAAACCCGTTTACCTTATAAGTTGGATCTACTTGGGTTGTATTTTATCTCCGTGGCAAGGGGTCAAATGAGTACTATTATTAAATATAGCTAAACAGGAAACTGGTAAATTGGTCAACTCGCCATATTCATAAAAAGTAGATTGTTTTGACTATATAATTGTTCCGGTTTTATCAAGACCCTAGAAAATCTTGTAAATGGACAAAAAAGGTGCTGACAGGTTTGAACACGTTTTCAACTGTTTCCCGAACACCCATTTTTCCATCCCTAATAGTTAGTCATTCATGCAGTGTAAAATCACTTTAGCAAGATTTTCAATCTATCAAGGTAAACAAGTGATGAGTTGAAAAAATGTCTGACAACACTAATTCTCTGAATTTTCAGTTTCTTATGTTCACTGGTATTTCTGTCAACCAAAGTCAAAAGATCTTAAAAGCAGAGACTTTGTACCAAATGAACAACTAATTTTGAGGATGTTATCATGATACTGAAGTACTGTTCTTTTTCAGCCGTACGACTTCCTTTCCCTGATACCAGTGATTGAAGGGGCTGGTGGAGTAATAACTGACTGGAAGGGGAACCAGCTTACCTGGGAGGCTTCTTCTAACTCACAAGCAACAAGTAATATTTGTGCTACAAACTCAATCTCTTTCTCAATTTTATTTTCCTTTTGTTATATGGTGACACACATACCATACAATGAATCTTGTGAGACTCGAAATCCCAAAGGTTGGTGAGGTTCAACCGGTGCATGTCAACGAGTTTTACTTATGAATGTGTCGATTTAAATTATATTTTGTTTTCAACGGGTCAACTGATGTCAAATAAAGAAACTTTAATGTAAAAAAGAAACGGTCAAATAAGTCAAACGAGTCAAAGGTCATCCAAAGTGTCATTTTAGTGCATCCTACTTCATAAATTGTTTCAGTAGAAACTTCATTTATTATAATAATATATTGTTTCATAATGCATTAGTGATCTATATATATATGTGTATGTATATATATAGGCATGGGATACAGTGACAACTCAATCTTAAAAATGAACAGTGATAACACTTTCGGTCTTTTCACAGATTATTTTTTTTGTGAACCTTTATTCTTTTTGCTTTACTGAAAATTTTAATTTTTATTATCTTTTGACTTCACATAAATTTATAAATAAGTGAAATTTTATATTTTTCGCTTCACATAAACTTTTCTTTTAACTGTGAACCTTTCTTTTATTTTGCTTCACAAATTTTTTTAATTTTGAACCTTTATTATTTTTTGACTTCAAAAATTTTAATTGTGATCCATCATTAGTTATTGGCTTCACAGAAATTTACAAGAAAGGTGAAGCTTTATTTTGTTTTCACTGTTATTTATTCTAATATCGTATTCTCACTAAAACTCAACCCTGTATATACATATATATATATAGACTAGAGTTCAAATGATAAAGTTAAATATTGTGAGAACGTGAAAATGACTTCAAAAAACACCTTTTAAATATTTAAAACACATTTTTTTCAAAACTTTCTTCAGACCTTGTTATTGACATAACTTTTTGAAACTATTATCGAAATAAAAAAAATTTTACTTGTTTTTATATTTTAATTATTTTTTATAAAAATTTTATTCATAATAATTACATATTATTCATGTAATTATCAAGTCCTATCTTGTGATTATCTCAAACATATGATAATCATATTATTAGTGAATAATCACATGTGATTATGATGTTATATTTTGTGATTATCTTAAATAATCACAACGGTAACAACTGTAGAAAAGTTCAAAAAATAAAATGAAAGTTTTTTATTTATATTTTGTTCACAGCTTCATAAAGTTATTTTAATTGCAATCATAAAAAAAAAAAAAAATTTAAAATCATTCTCACGTTATAATGATATTTAACATTTTCATGTGAATCCTCCTCTCTCTCCCCTCTATATATATATATATATATTATGTGGGAATATAACCTTTTGCTCCTCATTTCATTTATGGCTTTCTCTTTATGTTCCCAGGTTTTAATGTAGTGGCAGCTGGGGACAAACAAGTTCACCAACAAGCCTTGGATAGTTTAGAGTGGCAGTAACTTTCTGACATTTTTATTTAATAACCTTTCACTTGGTAGAAGTGCAAATCTGGATATGAGAAAACTGACAGCCTCTATCCCATGAGAAATGCAACTTGTTATTTCTATTTGAACAAACCCTTATTTAATAGAACTACTCTACATGCGTCAATGGTAATGTATAAACATGAGATGAATAAGATAAACTTCAGCAGTTAATTATGACACAGTGAACTAGTTTGAATGCAGCAGTCTTTTATTTTATGCTTTTATTATACCAATCCAGAAATTGTACAGTGTCCGTCAAATCTATATCTATCTATAATACTATAAAAATTGAGTCCTCTTTGTAATAAATAATAGTATTAAATAACTTATTATAAATAAAATTAAGTCTCTTTATAATAAATGATATAGTATTAAATAAATTATTAAAACAATTTAATACTAATTACTTATTTTATGTTCATATTTTATAATTGTAAAATTAATAATTTTAAGTATATTTTTCAAGCAATATATATTTTCTATGTAATTTGTAATCATTGTATATATATAATAACTATTATTAGCTAATAAAACTCGAGTTTATGAATAAGTAATAGTATTATATACGTTATTTAAACAACAATGTAATATACTTATACTTAAATAATATTAGTTGTACGTAGTAAACGTTTAAAGTTGAGTCTTCCATAAATGATAAATGACATAATAAAGTATCTAAAAGTTTCAAGTTAATTAGCGACGCACATAATAAAATTAACGGCTTAACTTCTCTCGACCTATTTTAACTAGACTATGTTTGATTACATAAAAAAATGAGTTTTAAATAAAGATGTTTGACCTATTAGTTGATTAACTCATCTTACAATAAAGAGATCAACTTAATAAAATATTCATATGTTAAATTAACTTAACATTATTCATTTATAATTTTATAATATCTAGAATCTATAATAGTTAACTTTTGTAGCTTTATTTGTTTCGAAGTAAAATTATTGCAAAACTCAAGGTAGATCAGATACGTTGAAGATCGAGTTGCAAAACGTCAAATGGGCTTAGATGAAAACATGACATTACTTTAATCGGGTCATAACGGGTTACAGTAATAAGGCTCTGAACACATTCACAATTAAAGTAATTAAATAATCAAATAGTTTATATCTTTATTGTTAAAGTGATTAAAGATCGATAGATCAACTTGACATGATCTATTATAACCCATTATGTTTTACCCGCTTAATAAAATGACTCATCTCAACTGATTAAAACTCAAGTGTTCATAAATATAGAATTGAACCACAATTCGTTTAGGGGAAGTAAAGGTTGTAAATATATTACAATTATTATATTAATTAATAATATGTAACTACCGAAATTTTTTTTTAATAATGAGACAATTTTATCTTACCTTAATTTTCACCAAAAAAATAATTAAAGAATGCAATGGTTATATCGCATACGTTTCTTAAACGTGATTTAGAAGTTTTAATTCTTTTTTCCCTGTAATATTTGATTATAATTATATGATATTATTAGTTAATATGTCTTTTAAACTTAGAATAATATACATGTTCCATAAATAGCGTTGAACCTTGATATTGGTTATTTAAATATTACAATATATAATATTTATAATTAAATATTGATATATCTAAACTAGAAAAAAAATGTACTAAAAACAAAAAGCTGACGAAATTGCTAAATTGACACGAAACTAAACAAGTTATGGTTGGATAAGTCAAGTCGTTAATTCGAAACTTTTAACCTATTTAATTTTCAGAACGTGTTCAAATTGATATAGGTAATTAAACATGTTGGTCCGCCAATATCAAAACATGTATATCTGAACATTGGATCATATATACAATAAGTGAAATTTTTTGACGATTAACAAAACCCGTACATCGCACGGGCCTATACAACTTGTTATATTGAATGATCTAGTTTTTGTTGCATCATTTAGCATAACGAAGTTCAACAGTTTCACAATAAGTGTTGTAAAATAAAATGACCCAGTTTAAGGAAAATGATAGAAAATGATCTAAAATCTAAATAAATCAGCCTAATAAATTTGGTACCCTAATTAAATCTGATGGAAACGGTAAAAGGAGAGAAAGTACATGTTTATTAGACTAAGTCCCGTTTGTTTTTTACCTAATGAATAAATACTAAAAAGAATTTATTTATTAAATCGTCTAGGGTAATTTGTTTTTTTTAATACTCAGACGTTCAAAACACATAAAACAAACAATAATTTATTACATATGACTTATTCATAACAAACATTATATATCCAAACAGACAGTGTATCTATTCAGATCTTAATAAGAAAAAAAACAATGGAGCCTTACATTAGAAGTATCTGATAACCATTTTATAGGTTCTATGGACCGACCCTACTGCTTCATCAGGAGAAAATAGTTATTAGCCACAAGAGTTCCTTTATTTTTCGAGTGTACCCCTATTGTTGATCAGCATCCCATAAAAGGAGGATTAGAAAGGGCAGTGAATTTCACAATCCACTCTTTCTATTCGCTTTAGCCAGGCTTTCATGTGCACAAAGGTGTTCATGTAGCGAGACACGGAATGTAGCATTGAGAAAGAAGTTTTTTCGACACGATCTCGTTGTCTCTATGCGCCAGCAAAGGAAACTTCTTTCTAGTCTTTTGTCTAGGATGCGATTGATCTTGATGAAATACAACTCTTGATTGGTTTATGAAGTGATGGCGCTTAGAAGGCCCGTATATTGTTGCCCTTTCGAGAGCATTTTAGACTTTATCACGTAACAGGAGATCAATATTCAAATAACAGTTGGGAAAGGAACAAGGTTCAAGTCCTGGGGGGTGGGGGTACGATGAATGATTGTCTGGTCAGATCGTCGCTGGCATTATCATTGAAACTTACACCACTGCTTCTTTTGGTTTTATAGAGCGTCAAACATTCACACATCATAAATTACACAGTTTCATCAAGAAACGCATACTCAATGAAAAAACTATGAAATATCATAAGTCAAAGACGATATTAAAGTATTATCAATTAGCGTGACAACCAATAGTTTCATCGAAGAACAGATATTGCATGATAACAGTTTTCCCGCTTGAATACATTGGCATTAATTCATAATAAACTTGAAGGCCCTAAAGCTTTGGAGGTCCTGTGTAATCACACCAATTGCACACCCTTAAATATGGCACTGGATTTGTCATTGTCTGATTTCCTATTTCTTACTCTTTCCCGAATTCAGCATTATAATGAGCACTTGACTCCAGCTTCTTTGCCTCATTTAGTTTTTCTTACTCTTTCCCGAAATCAGCATTGTAATGAGCACTTGACTCCAGCTTCTTTGCCTCATTTAGTTTCCTTACCGCCTGAAAACATTTACCAAAACAAAAGCACTCAGTCACTTACAATTCAACAATCTACAAAAATAATTGTAACATTATATGGGATTATATTTTCTGGCCCCAACTTAATGTCACATTTCCATTCTAGATTTCCCTTAGATAATTTATACTTTGTATTTCAGGAAACAACGTACTCCAAATGTATTTGTTCATTAGCAATCATCCTAATATTTTGATCGCATTGGTTTCAATTCTCTATTTTGTGCCTATAGCTATTCATATACTCCTTAGTCAACACTATGATCAAACTATTAGTCAAGTCAAATGCTGCCTTTTGGTTCTACAAGCTCAGATAATTGACTTCCTTCACACTAGTTTGTGCAATCCCATTGAAATCTCTAGACTAATTATTTGCTTCTAGATGACAGATAACAGGTTAGTAACACAGTTACCTTCATGAAATCTTCATGGATAACATAATCACGTTCTGCACGAATTGCAGACATACCAGCTTCAGTGCACACGTTACGGAGATCAGCTCCGTTAAACCCCTGAACCAAACGCCAAGGATCAAATATCAGCAAGTTCTTTAGTAATAAATAATTTAAGGATGTAATAAAGAACTATTGTTACCTCGGCAAGCTTGACAACAGCCTCGTAATCAATTTCACCATGTTTGGCAATCCCAGCAGCATGGATTTTAAGAATTTCCATTCTTGACTGCTCATTCGGTAATGGGATCTCTATTTTCCTATCTAGTCGACCAGGACGCAGGAGAGCTGGGTCAAGAACATCAGGTCTGTTTGTCGCCATTATCATTTTTACCTGAAAGACATCCATTAAATCATGATATCATTCTATATGAAATTTAGGCTGCTGTTGTTCAATAAGACCTTGTAATGTTTCAAACCTTTCCAAGCTGATCAAATCCATCAAGCTGATTGAGCAATTCCATGAGTGTCCTTTGAATTTCACGGTCAGCACTTGTTCCCTCACTGAAACGACGTCCACCAATGGCATCAATCTCGTCCATAAATATGATGCAGGGCTTGAATAACCAATAAGCAACCATAACAACACTTGTTATTAATGTAATTGATGAAGTGTTGTGATATTAGCAAATCAAAAATAACAAAGAGGTTTAAGGCAGTAACAGTACTTGGTGATCACGAGCATAACTGAACATTTCCCTGATCAGTCTTGCACTCTCACCTATGTACTTATCGATAATGGCACTTGACACGACCTGTAAAGTTTTGTACAGAAGTTAGACACACACAAGCTGACACCCATTTGAGAATATGAAAATGGTACATAAAACTAGAGGCAGCAAGTGGGCGGGTCAGACGAATTGGTCACACAAAAACACTTGTGTCCACTTTTGAACTTTATTTATATTAATTTGATGTGTTAATTACGATTACAAAACAATGTATAAATGGTCAAGAAGGTTGTATGCTTGTATGCATCAAAGAAACTTTGGACAACTTTCAACCTGTTTCCCTTTTCACTTTTAGCTTAAATCTTTAGACTTAACCATCTGATCCATTAGAGACAAAAGACAACTGAAATAAACCCTTTTACAAGTACATGGGTTGAATTACCACCTTTATATATAAAACAAACAAGTACCTTCAAGAAGTTAGCATCTATATTGCTAGCAATTGCTCTAGCTAGTAATGTCTTCCCGGTACCTGGAGGTCCATATAGAAGAACACCCTGATCATAGAAAAAGGAATCGCTCAAGTGGGTAAAAATTCGGTAACCATGAATATGCAAGGAAAATTTTCACAACATGGAACTTATTGACAAAACCAATATGTACCTTGGGTGGCTTGATGCCAACCCTTAAAAAGAGCTCAGGATTCATAAGAGGCAACTCTATGGATTCTCTAAGCTCCCGAATCTGATCTGACAGCCCACCAACTGCAGAGTAGCTAACATTCCCAGGATCTTCATGAAGCATGTTATAAACAACTGGATCAACCTTCAGATTGTTACATAAGTGTTAGTCAAGACAAAGAAGGGACAACCACTAATTATATGATTCATAACTTATAAAAAAGAAAAGCACATAAACTAACTTCACGGGGGAGTGCTCTCATAATAGTCAAAGTCGTCATGTCAAGAACCACTCTAGTTCCAGCAGTCAGTTTTTCCTTGTCCACTTTACTGCGGCATCCAACCACGTACCTTGGACCACTACTGGCTTTAACTATCACTGCAATATAATGAATTATATTATTTTAAAAACTGTCTCCAACTTCTATAACAGTGTGATATGATTATCAGTGATGAAAACCCCATTGTAACTCCATGAAGTTTTTTGAATATTATTTTTAACATTCCCTACATTGTTTTGTTATTATCTATTTAGAATGAATCCTAAATTTTTAATAAATTAAAAACTACTAAGTTTTAAAATAAAAGGAGAAATGTTTTACATCGTTCATTGTCCAGAGGCCTTAGAACTTCGCCAATGATCTGCCCAACACTTTGAAGAGACTTCAAATCATCTTCTGTTTTAGCATAATCTTTCTTTGTACTCCGCAATGCCTCTCTAACTGCATGCGTAAGTTTTTGATATTGTTACTCTAGCATTAAAAGTTTGCATATGATTGGACACATGTCACAATAAGAAGAAGAAAAAAATCATAGATGAAAACGTCAACATCAAGTAGAGAGAAAATTAAGTAATAAAACCAGTAAGTAACTGGTTGGTTCAATCTCATAAGCGAAAGATTTCTTGCGAAACAAGACCTAGATTTGGGTAATATTATATATGTTGTATGAGGAAATTAATGATGAAAACTTAATAGAACAAAAAATCAAATGTAATCGACCTAAAATATCAAAGGTGAAAATTCTTATAGGACAGGTAAATCATAACTGCTACCCCAAAAGTTTATAATGACAAATAAAGCTGAACGAGGTAAGCCATAGAAACATACTTAACATCCTAACGGAACACAAATCAAAATATTCAGTAGACTCCTGATGACACCGCTTCTACATAACTCTACAGTAGTAATAACTGCTACTTTAGCTACAATAAGCCATGCCTTCTGGCATAGGTAGACCATAACATACAAAGTTTTGATGGTCTCGGAGGAGCTTTTAGTTTTACATAACAGCAATATCATAATAGTTTGTTCATTACAGTTCATAAAATAGGAAAGCTGGTCGTTCAAATTACATACAGTTAATTTAAGCATGATCAGTAACTACAGAATCGACATCTTATTTTAACTCCACCTAAATCAAAAAAGCATACAAATACAACCAATAAACAGGACAAAGCCCTCAAAATTTCACTGAAATTGTCACCGGTCATTCAATCGGTTCTACCAGTGGCATTCAAATACAAAACTTATAAATACAGCCCACCAAAATCACAAATTTCAGAACTTTAATTGATTACTTCATACATTTAACTCTCACATTTCATTACCTTGTCATCTCAGATACGGAATTAGTATAAACAAGAAGAAACAGAAATTTCGCAATAAAATATTTTAACCATTACAGTTGTAAAAGGAAAGAATTAGTACAAAAGATGTAAATTGGCATACTGCAAAGTGCTAACCCTAAACTACATAACCACACAAATAATTAATTAAAAATAAAGAAAAAATCGCTAATTTAGCATACACTGGATAAAATAAATGGAACTACAAACCCTAAGTAAGAATGAATTATGTTGAACTAGGTTATAGTGATTCAAATTAAATAAATTTAGAGAAATATGACCTCCTCGAACTCGAGAATCGAGCTCTTTATGCTGAAGCATCTTCTTCCGGTACTCCGTCACCGCTGCACGGCGGCGAACGGCATCTTCTCCCTCGCTCGACATCGGAAAATAATCGCCGGTGATTATGTGTGTTTGATCGATCTACTCGCTTGTCGTTCAAGAAAGCCAAAATAAAATACGGTGTTATTATTTTGTACTATGCTATACTTGTATGTAAAATGTAAATATGTAAATGTAACGTAACGAGGTGTTTCGGTCCGTGCGTTGCGGCGGGATATTCAAATGATAATTTCATTTTAATTTATGGCGAAAAACAGTTTGTAATAGCTATCAACGAAAGAGATACAAAAACACAAATCTAATGAAAAACTCAAGAAGCCGGAAATAAAAAAGCATACCTATTTATAACACATTAACATATCCTAATGCAATATCAAGAAGCCGAAAATAAAGCATTTTAGCATTAAAAATAATACACATCCCAAATAACGACATTCATTAGTAAATTGGCAGAATTAACAGATTACCTAATTGAGTACATATTTATTTAAGTACGAAATGAATATTTGATGGTGTTATACGTTACCCGCCCATTTCCTGTACACCCTCCCCTCCCGTGTCATATACCTTCCATCCCACTCTCCATCACCACTACCACCACCACTTATTGAATACTCATATTGACCATCTTTTAGAATATGATTGTAAATCTATTTTTACAATATTAAATTGTTTTAAAAATAAATTAAATCAAATATACCAATTAATATATGACATTTAATTTAACTTAAACTTCTCTATATCTATAGACTATTACATTTAATGGTGGTGAAATGGGCAGACGGGTCGGTTCAGTTAGTTGGGCTAAAACGGGTTTGGGTCCTAACGGACTTGGGCGACAAAGGGTGCAGGTCATAACGGGCTCGGGTCAAAACGGACTTACATAAATAGCAAATTTTGTGGCTTGATTGTTAGTTTCAATTTGAAGTTATTAGGTTATGTATCTTAATTAACTCCAAAAAGAAATTACAAATAAAATTGCAAAAGAATATGATTACTACGTTTTAAAAATAATAAAAATTGCAAAATAATATGTAAAATTTATTAAGAATCAATATTATTTTTAATTACTTGCATTTGTTATTGTTTAAATATTTCATAATTATTATTAAAATAGCATGGTAGTATTGAATTGTATTATTATTAAAATGGCATGGTAGTATTGAATTGTATAGTTTACTATTTGAAAATAATAAAATTTTAATTTCATTCACCCATTCACCATTGTAACCGAAGTGGGAAAGATAGACGTAGAGTATGACCTATTCAAAAAAGGGAGAGTCTAGTAAGCCCAATATTTATACAAAATAGTCAATTAAGGCCCAATTTATAAGGTCTAGGCTAAAATTGTTGGCTCTAATTACATTATATGATGCATTTGAGATGTTTTTTATGATTACCATTTAATGTATTATATATTAGTATAGATAATGTTTAATATCAAAATACAAAAAAAGAATAAAAATAATAATAATAGTGAAACTTAAACCTCTAGACTCAACAACCGACTCCACAACTCGCAACACATCCATTATGAACTCGACACCCGTCCATTACGTACTCGAGATCCGGGACTTGCAATTCGCAAGCCGACCATCGAGTTTCCAATAACATATTTACGATATATTTAATTTTTGGTTATTTTGTTACAATTTTTAAAAAATTTTTTGTTAAAGGTGATTTTTCCACTTATAAAACAGTATTCTTCGTGTATTGTAATGTAGTTTTTTACTTTTAAAATATTTCAGAAAACATAATATTGTATATCGAATTAATATAAAACTAATAAACATTTCCCGCTGCATTGCGCGGATATCCTGCTAGTTTTGTAAAAAATATATACGGAGTAAAATAAAATAAAAAGCTAAAGCCAACATTATCACCATTCTTTAACAAATCCACACATATAAATATTTAATAAGTTATTCTTTAATAAAATCACACATATAAATATTTTATAAGTTACTATTCAAAGAATAGTAACATTTATGTTGGTAAATGTTATATAGGTAAAATATGTAATGTAATGTAAATGTAATAATGTGAAATATTAAATATCATTGGGCCCACACCTATGGCCCAATTGTTGTTTTGTACCATTCAAATTAGGGGCCTTGAACCATAATTTTCAATTACATAAATTTATGTATTATTTTTTCCAAACAACTTAATTGTTGCTTAAAAAGCACCGTCTTTTCTACATATTAAATGGCTATTTCCTACTCAACGGGGCAAATTTTTACAAGTAAGAATATAATGTGATATCATCTCATGAACTCATGTAAAAAAATTAAATTTGTCAAAATTTTATTATATTAATACGTTTGAGTCAAATAAAATATTAATATTATCGTTAATATAAGATTTCATATGAAACCGATATTAAAAGTCTATCATGATAATTATTATGCTAATAAATTTTGTTATAATTTTACTCTATTTCAATTAATTTATATTTATTATATCGTTTTACTTCTTTAATATTTCATCTAAATGTAACTCCATTAGAAATATAAACATGCGTTTGATATTTATATCTCCCTAATTTCTTCTTCTTTTTTAAAAGTATTTGTATAATTTAAATTTTCTATTTGACGTATCAATATGATAACCATTAATGTTTTTGCAGGGTCTCATGTTTTAAAATCATGTGTCAGGTGTGGTCCCGATTTCATCATATGGCAATGTTTATAAAAATTCATAAGTTCCATGATTTTTTTTTTATTATATAGGTATTTGATTTCTAAATGGTTTTCAATTGAACCTCTATAACTTTAATGACCTTTTTCAATGATGGTTATGAATTTGGAATCAATACCTTGATGTAGTCGTTTTTTGTAAACCGAAAGATTCGAATTACGAGATCAAACACATGTGTGTGTTTACCCCTAATTATTGGCGAGCTTTGTATTGATACCCAACTGACTGAACCATAGATAGCTTTGATTAATTGTGTGTGCATTTGATGCAAATCAAGTTCTTTTGTTAATGTCTATAACTTTTTGTGTAACATTATTCAAATCAAATATTGATTAGAATGATCTAATTAACTTTTCATTCGATGAATATTACAATGTAACATGTGCATATAAAATCTTTGAGCTTGGTAACATTTTGCTTAACAAATAAAGATGCACATATAGATTGAATTTATAACATTCAACGATTCAAGCTGGTGGTTATTTGAAGTTTATGGTTCATTTATAGATATCTGGTATATATATAAATTAAATATATTAAATTTTTCGATTAAATGTATATTATATAAATTAAATATATTAGATTTTCCAATTAAATGTATATTCTTAATTGTGTTTCAATAATCAAAATATTGGTTCGTAATTAAAATTTTCCTATTAAATGTATATTATATAAATTAAATATATTAGATTTTCCAATTAAATGTATATTCTTAATTGTGTTTCAATAATCAAAATATTAGTTCGTAATTAAAATTTTCCTATTAAATAGTATTTTATAACTTGGTATGTAAATTGATAAAAAATATGTGGTATGAATGAATTGTGTGGAGTACTAACATAACAATAATAATCTAATTTTATAGATACCTTTAATTTAAGATAGAAATACATATATGTTAGTTATAGATTGTAAATTGATCATACATGCAACACATGTAACATTCTTGTATTAGAGACCATCTACGTATACATGTTCTGTATACACAAAAATACAAAATAGTTACACTCAATAAGTTATCTAATACAATAATTCAATTTTAAAAGTATAGTTAAAAAAACGTTGGTATCAAAATTCTACAATATCTCATCTTCTAAATAAGTGGTTTATCATTCACCTAATATATTTCAACTAATACAGTTTTATTATCACATAAACTTATAAATAAATGGTTATTAAATTTAATTTTCATACATATAATATTGCTTTAACAAAGCATCATTTTAATTATACATATAATATAATATATCATATTTTACGAAGCCATCCACCAAAGGGGATTTACACATTCCCTCTGAATCATCCAAATATTAGTGCAAATAAGATCAGTTACACTCGTGACAACATATAGTCCTACGACTAGAGCCACGTCAGTCACGATTATATATCCTGAGGCAACTACTCGTGGTGGTAATTGTCACAACTGTGATCTCCATTCCACTATTTTATTTAACTTCCTTTTTTTTTCTTAAAAAATAATTACTTTAATCAAAATAAAAAATTAAACTAAGCTAAAGAAAAACATTTTAAATTACATCAATATTGTAACATCCTCTCCTGCGGTCTGGTAATTTCTATTATTTTAATTGATTATCTAATTGTTTTAGAAATTATTTATTATTATTATTATGTGTTTCATTGTGAAACGTAGATAAATAAATCCTTTCACTTATTGTGACTAGTGAAATATTAATCGTTTTAAATTATTATAGATGACGGTAAAATAAAATAATATTTCTCGCAAAAGGTATTTAAGTTCCAGACAAAAGATTTAGGACGGGTATAAAATTATACCACTTAATTGTAAACCGACTTTGTAAACCGACTTATATATTCTCAACTCTTCTTCTTGAATTCATTTGATAAACTTGCAAAAATTCAAAGGAAACCTTAGCCCAAAATTTGATTTAATCTCGTGCTTCTCTGAATTCGAATTCATAGCATCATAACTATCAGCATCCATATCCTATTGCATCAGATTTATCCATCCTTTCATTTTCAAAAGAAGAGAAAAAGAAAAGTAAGTTTAATTTTGAGTGGGTAAATCAAATTGAAGCTTGATATGTTGTTATTAGGTGTTGTTTGATGTTACTTGAAGTATTAGAAACCTTGGAATTTAGTTTTCTGAAGTTTGGTGATTTTTGATTTGAAAAACTCGTTTTTGCAGCGAAGTTCGCAGTTCTCAGTTCATCCTGCGAACTGAGATTCCTGCGAACCGAGTTGCGAACCCAAATCCTGCGAACCGAACCCAATTCCTGCGAACCGAGTTGCGAACCCAATACTTGCGAACCGAGTTGACCTGCGAACCCAAATGCTGCGGTGCGAACCGAGATCACTGCGAACTGAAATTTTAAGATTTTGTTTTGCAAATTTTGAAAATGCGTAAGTGTTTTATAGACGTGGTTTTGTGAAAATATCACTAACTCGGATTTAGTTGAAATTCGCATGGTCACTCGGAAACGACCTAGTAATCTAGACTATATGTTATAGGCTAGGCAGTTTTTGGCCATTCGGGGTCATCTAGGGCCCGAAAATGACATTTTTCAGTTTTAAACGTCATTGCAAGATCTTCTAAGTTCATTCTCGATTGAACTTTTGTTTGCCTAGACTTCAGGGATTACCTGATTTGATAAATGGGCTATGATGATAATTCTGGAACGAATTTCTAACTTGTATATGATTTTCTGTTTCAGATCAACGTAAGACTCAGTGATATAAGAATCCTGAGTGTGGAGACGACAGAGGTATCGATGAGTGGATTCAGAACTCCTCATTTGATTTATTTGTAACTATTTGGTTACAACGAGTAAACGTAGATGTGTGTTACACTGTTTAGTCTTGATTATTGATTATTAATCTACGTGATATGTGAACCAATGTGTATTCATGTTATTGAGGTCAACATGTAGTTGGACTTCTGGTTATTATGTGATTTACACAGGTTTTGATTCATTTGTTGTGTTTGAGACCTGTGTATGAGTTTAATAACCATTAGTTATCGGTCTATTCTGTATTGGCCATACGGATTGACGGTAAGTGTTCTTGGGGAATCCCCGGGTACTATGATATCCCAAGAGCCACCGATCCTCATTGAAATATGTGTGTTTACGATTATTTGGTGCAATCATCTAGTTATGCTAAGTTGAATGGAGTGTGATGAATCTATTCACTTAGCTTCGTGCTAACCCCTCATTTTACTTCCTGCAGGATATGTTTTGATTAATAGTGGGTGCAGGAGGGGAATGGTTGATCAAGGAACGTTTGACTGCGCTTAAGGACTCTGATATGGTTTTTGTAATAAACCTTGTTTGGAGAATTTTATAATACCCCGTCTTTTGTAGTTTTAAACAGTTTGAGTATGGTGTAAATATTGAAAATGTAAACTGTTTATGTATAATGTTTAATATAAATACTAAGGTAATATATTTTAAATTCATGCTTATGAGTTTATTAATATAATAATATTAAGTAGAATGAGGGGTGTTATAAATATTTTTATAAATTAGATTTTTATTATAGATTATACTCCATCCTTCTCAAAATGACAATCCACGTTTCCTTTGTTATTTGTACAATCCACGTTTCCTTTGTTATTTGTGCCAATTTAATTGTCCACTTTCAAAAATGGATAAGTATAATTAATTGAATTTATTTGATTACTCTCAATGTGTATATATAACATAAAAATGTGTGCATCAAGTAAGGGTAAAACTGTAATTTTACATAAAAGTAGGTTGTAATTATTGCGTTTCATTAAACTGCGTATTTCTTGTCTATAGACAATAATTTCGGAACAAATAGAGTAATAAAGTTTAAAATAAAATTACATATAATTTTTTATTTAATTTATTGAGTTTATTTAAAACTTAAAAATGAGAGCCCACAAAGAAAAAAAGCCATGAAATATTTAGAGTTGTGATCTTTTACATTACACTACCTTCTTACTCAACTCATCTTCTTCCTACTCTTACCTGCAAAACAACATCAATATTCAACATACAACAAGAAAAAAAATCAGAGAAAGAAAGCTTATGATCTAAAAAGAAAAGAAAAAGAAAGGGGAATTGAAAAAGGAAGTTGGGTTCACTTTTATTCCGTCGTGGCTTCGTCAATCCTCCACGACAACCGATGAACATGAGACACACTCTGACTATACTCTCATTGTTGTCACTGCATGGTTCCCCTGCTCACCCCACTTCAAGTGGTCTAATGCATTTTTGCTAACAACACACATCTCATGTACAATCACTTTTTGTATAGCCTTTGAATGACAATACACCATCAGTCTTCTTATTGAACACAAATTTTGTATTTACTAACAACTACTAATATATTTTTCCATATTTGTTTAGCCTTTAAAAAGACAATTTACGAGCGGAATGCTATAGGGTTTTTCCACATTTACCTCAATTAAATCGGTTAACAAAATCGCGATGTTGATCGTAGGAGAATCATAGAATCATACGATCTTCCTACACAAAAACGTATTGGATCATTATATTATTTTTAAGTAAAATTGTAAGATGGTTAACAAGATTGTTAAATCGGGCGTAAAATTATAATTAAAGTAGATTATTTTTATTTTATAAAAAATATTCGTAGAATTTATGTTTTATATAAACTTTTTATTAAATTAGATTTTACAACCTAAATCATATTTTTGGATACCCGTATTACATAGATAAAAATGATTTCGGATAAAATCTCGATTTTAACGACGTTGATGTTTTAGAAACTGACACTTTTAATCCTTGGACTTTGTATGTTTACATAATTAGTACTTTCGTACATGTACATTAGCCACACACATAATAATAATATTAATATTTACGAAAGAAAAGAAAGTCAGCACCAGCAAAACTTTGTTCCCCACTATTTAGCATCAATTCACCCCTTCACTTAGCTCTTATTAAACCCTTCTTTTTTCTCTATAATCATTCTATTCCTCACATATAAAAAGTGTAATCGTTAAACAGACAGCGTCCCTGTCAATTGAATCAACAATGTAAGTAATTTCTGATATCAATTTGTTAGGTATACTATAATTGTTTAGTTTTTTTTTTTTTTTTTTTCGTAAGTCGAGCTTCAATTGTGCTGTTCAAATACGATGAATCAGTGATTCTTACTCTTATAAGTATATAGATTGTAAGTATTCTATATAAATATTAATTCCCCCTTTTTGTTGCAGTCAATGGACGTTAAAGACCGGAAGAATACGCAATCTAGCACACATTCTACACCTTTTGGTAATCTTTTTTATATATTTATTTTCTCACTGTTTATTTAGATATATTTATTTGAATATATATTTTTTATTTGTTAAGTTTTTTAGATGATCACGCAGTTGGAGCTACGGTTTTGCATGCATTGTGCTGTTTATATTTGTTTTTTCTTATCTTGCAATTTTTTGTAATCTATAAATATTGTTGTGATACATGTCTTATTTTGAAATTAATAAACCCTAGAAATGGTGTTATATTTTGAGAAATGAAGAAGACGAAAAATTAAAAATGAACTAACACTTATTAGGTTTCAAATTTTAATTGATTTTGCATAGATGTTACTTGTATTTGGTTCTTGAGGTTACACGGTGTATTTTGTAAGTAGCATGGAAATATTGAAGTCAGATTTGTGATAGGTATAGGTTTAGGATTTGTGATCTTTGATCATTTGTAGAAAAGATCTGGTAACGATAGTCAAGCAACAACACAAGTTAAATATGTCATTCAGATATGTTATATGTGTGAGTTAAATCAAGTTAGATGAGTAGGAATGTATTTTCACTTTTGTTAATTAGCACTCTCTTTTTAATTGGTATTCTAAAGTCCAATTTCTGAATTTTTAATCTGACTCATTTTCGACCTTTTTGCATAATATTTAGGTGTATCTTATTAAACAGCTGTCCATATTTATCCCTTGAACAGCCATCTGGATGCAGAATTTCTCACCTTATGTGGTTTGTGTTTGTGTGTTTGTTTCAGAAACATTCTTTGGACAAATGATTAAACGAGAAGAAAGTGTATCTCCGAGCCCACTGTACACTTCGTACACAATTGATGCAAACAAGACCAAGAAAGCTGTTGATCACAAAGATCCATTTGCTATTAGAAACTTGGTGCAAGGACTTGATTCACCTAAATATGGGTCTGTTACAAAAGATATTGAAGATCTTTTTTTGCTAAGAAAACAAATATTGATGCCTGTTTTTAGAAGGTGTCCCTCACTTCGGGCTGATTTAATGGATACAATTCCTGTGAAGGAAGTTTCGAATGCAAATCCTGTGAGGGATATTGTTATGATTGATAATGGTAATAGTCAGGATACAAATGCACCTGGTGATGTTGTCACCATCGACTCAGATGATGATGAACCCACACTTGGGAGGCCTTTTCAACCGTATCGAGACGTAGTCTTAAACAAACCTGAAGGACAGTTCTCAATGAAACAGTTTTTGGTAAGCTGTTCCACCTTTCTATTGATTTTTATCCAAGATCTGGTGTAACCTTCCATGCCTTCCTTGTGTTAGTGCTGCAAGCTGTTATGAATCAAGAAGTATCTCATGCTTACTTGTAGAGGTGGCAAAATGGATGGGCTGGGTAGCAGATCAAAATGGGCTGTTTTTCAAAACGGCTGACCCACTACCATTGTTTAATCCATTTCTCCAATTCTGTAAATACTTAATGTATTAAATATGAAATATGATTATAAAACTATGCTAAAAATAGGATTTTATTTAATAAAGCAAAGTCAGGTTGTAAGCATTTTGACACTCTTTAGTCGATATACAACCCCTTTGACATGTTTCGCGTTGTTTGTCCTCTTAAAACATGTCTTGTTCAGTGGCCTGGCCAACCTATTATTTTAAATGCAATTTTCATTTTAAGGGTTCAAGATTGTCTTGTTAACCATTCAACTTGAGTTTTGGAATCTATAATGTGGTACACATTTTCCTTGAACTTTTTCTCATAATTCAAAATTATGAAATTTAAATTACTTCAATTGATACTGTTAGATGTCTTTATATTTCAGTCATTGTACAAATTATGTTTAACATACTTATACTCCATACATGATATGAAATCAATTAATGTGTCTTTAATTTTCCTAATGTCTTGGTTTCATCACCATGCAGGAGGGAGATTATGCTCAAGGCCAATCTTCTGCTGGGAAAAGTGGAGGTGGAGGTGGAGGAAAAGGGGGTGGGAGAGGGAGAGGAAAAGGGAGAGGGAAAGGTGGAGTAGAACAAGAAGGTGAAGGTGTAGAAGGAGGACCGACAAATATGGTTGTTGAGTCTAAAGATGAAGAAAACAAGAATGTTGATGTTGATACAGAAATTACAGGTAAAACTAATAAGGGTGAGTATGTTGGAGTTCAATCCGATTCAGATATGGAGGAAAATGATTCACAATCTGATGTCAATTTTGATGGGCTAGCTGATATATGGAATGAAATGAATGTTGGATTAGAGCTATCAAAGGTACGCAATTTCTTTATTTCTTATCTGCATGTTCACATGCCAAAACAATCAAAAGAGTTAATGAAATATAGAGATAGTATATTGGGATCCATTATGTTTGGGCAAAATGTAGAAAAAGTAACAAACTTGGGTCCGATTTCTAGTTTAGGAAACAACATTCTCTAGACCAGTAAGAAACATTAGATTGCCTAAAATTTTGAGGATCCGACTTAAAAATTTCAATTTATGTCGATGTAACCTGGTATCAATTTTTTTAAGGACTGATGGTTTTCTGTAGCCTAAAATTAGCTGGTTACTTAAAACAGGACTCGGACTAAAGTCTGTTACCTTTTTTTGCAATTTGCCAACATTTATAAGTGAAAAGAATGTGAAGTGCTTCAAGAAAGGTTCAATTCATAATATATTTAGAGAAAATACTCAGTGTACCGCATTTTCATACCGTGTACTGCGTTTTCTCAACCTTGTATGGCATTGACATACCTTTGCTTGACCTAGATCTTCCAAGTAGTCCCTTGGGATTGACATGTGCTTAGTAGGAGAATTCAGTAAAGCTATTTAGCTTTTGAGAACAGTGTATTGAGCAAGCCCTTGAAATTCCTTGATACATTAAATTTTAATGCATGGAGTATTTTGGTCAATTTTCTTGTAAATTCATGACACCAGAATTTATTCCTGACCATCTAACTCTTGTCGAAGTTACTTTTGGTATAAACTAAGAACTCTGTTTATTTAATCTGTGTCAGGATACTGCTATGGACATTTCATTAGACGAACATGAGAAGGAAGAAGATGAAGAATGTGATCATTCTTTTATATTGAAAGATGATATTGGTTACGTGTGCCGTGTTTGTGGAGTAGTTGAAAGGAGTATCGAATCCATAATTGAGTTTCAGCGTCCCAAGGTCAGGTTTCCTCATTAAGCCTTTCATTTAATATGCCTAATTTACCAAAATATTATACTTATTCATCTATAAAGTTCATTTGCTTATACCTTCACTGGATGTATAGTGAACATGCCGATGTTATTGGATAGCATAGCATGTATTCTTTATGATTGTTAATGTGATTATTTTGCAATCGATAAAACATTGAAGTGTTGCATCCATTTCTTTTAAGTTCAGACCTCAAAGAGTACAAGAACATACCATTATGAAGGCCGGTCTGATAGATATTTAGATGGAGCTGGTGCTGATCTTAATGGAGTGAAATTACCAGGAAATGATTTCTCTGTGCAAGACATATCTGCTCATCCGAGGCATAGAAAGCAAATGAAACCACATCAACTTGAGGGCTTCAATTTCCTACTCAGTAACTTAGTTACTGAAAATCCAGGTGGCTGCATCCTGGCCCATGCTCCAGGATCCGGAAAAACATTTATGCTCATCAGTTTCATACAAAGTTTTATGGCTAAATATCCTGATGCTAGACCGTTAGTAGTTCTACCTAGAGGTATCCTAGCCACTTGGAAGAAAGAATTTACCAGGTGGCAAGTTGAGGATATACCATTGTTTGACTTTTACTCCCAAAAGGCTGATAACAGGGCTCAACAATTGGAAGTGCTCAAACAGTGGGCTAACCAGAGGAGCATTCTGTTTCTTGGGTACAAGCAGTTCTCGACAATAGTGTGTGATAATGATAGAAGCTCAGTTGCGGTCAGCTGTCAGGAGATACTATTAAAATGCCCTTCAGTTTTAATATTAGACGAAGGTCATACTCCACGAAACAAGGAAACTGATATTGTTACTTCTCTTGAGAAGGTTCAGACTCCGAGGAAGGTCGTGCTTTCAGGAACGCTCTACCAAAATCACGTGAGTGAGGTCTTTACTATTTTGAATCTTGTTCGTCCCAAGTTTTTGAGAATGGAGGATTCCAAGATGATAAAAAGGCGTATCTTGAGTAGAGTACCAATTGAAACCCGGAGGAACCTTTTCAAGAAAAGCACAGATAACGAATTTTATGAGGTTGTAGAACAAACGTTACTCAAAGATGAAATTTTGAAAACCAAGGTGATGGTTATTGAAGACTTACGTGAAATGACAAGCAAAGTTCTTCACTACTACAAAGGGGATTTCTTGGATGAACTACCAGGGCTTATGGACTTTTCGGTCTTTTTAAACCTCAATCCTAGGCAAAAACGGGAAGTTCGTGAGGTAAAAAAGATGGAAAAGAGAAAATTTAAAATTAGCTCTGTTTGTAGTGCAATTTATCTGCACCCTGATTTAAAACCTCTCGCAAAAACTATGATTAAAGACCGAGCTGATATCAATGTGAACGCGGTAATTGATGAACTATTAGAGAAATTGGATGAGAGAGAAGGAGTAAAGGCTAAATTTTATCTCAATCTACTTCGTTTATGTGAATCTAATGGAGAAAAGCTTCTAGTTTTTGGTAATTATCTACTCCCTTTGAAGTTCTTGCTCAGGTTGACCATGAAAGTTAAAGGCTGGAGCGAGGGGAAGCAAATGTTTATGATAACTGGAGATCATGACAATGATGTGCGTGAGGTAGCAATGGATAAGTTCAACAACTCTCCTGATGCAAAAGTCTTTTTCGGGTCAATTAAGGCTTGTGGGGAGGGTATATCACTAGTTGGGGCATCTAGAATTATAATATTAGACGTGCATTTAAACCCTTCTGTGACTCGCCAAGCATTAGGTCGTGCTTTTCGACCTGGGCAGCTAAGGAAGGTATATACTTACCGATTGATTGCTGCTGATTCCCCTGAAGACGAAGATCACACCACGTGCTTTAGGAAGGAGTCCATTGCAAAAATGTGGTTCGAGTGGAACGAGTATTGTGGTCGTCATGAATTTGAGATGGAGACCATTGATGTTAAAGATTGTGGTGATCCATTTCTAGAAACTCCTTGGTTAAATGAAGACATAACTGCATTAACTAAAAGGTTAGTATATCATTTCTATCTAGAGGTGACAAAATGCGTAGTTTAGGCGGGTTGGGTAACAGGGCAAGATGAGTTCGGATTGAAATGGTTTATTTTTATAAAACAGTTCAGGTTGGTCTGCGCCTTTTGTCTTATCTTTTCTTGAAATTTACAAATATTTAACTTTGTATAATTTTCTAAAAACTGTTTTATTGCAGTGAATTTAAAATGAGAGGTTTTAAGTATCTTGAAATTACATTGGTTGACTTTCAACCTGCTCAACTGATTTCTATTGTAGCTAATTTTGTAAATTTACCGATTTGACCTTTCAGAGACAAAGTACAACCCATTTACCACCTCTACCTGTAGTAAAGGCAATATTTGTGTTCAAAAGTATGACCTACTATCTGATTTTGCATTTTCACGTGTTTTGTATAGATCGTGATGGCAAGGCGTGTTGATATGTCTCTTCATTAGGAGCTACATTCAGTAGTTGGTAAAAATCTTTTATATTATCTTGTAGTTAACAGTGATGGCAAACCAATATGTCATATTCTTGTACTGGATGCTGATATGTATTGTGTTTTGCATATCTTAGCGGTATGCAATGTATTTAGTAGGTATAGAACGTTTCGATTTTCCTTGGTAAATGTACGACATCATGCTTGCTTGCATGCCTGCTAATTCTAAAATCACAATGCTTATATGTTATTTGGTATTCAACTGCCTTCGTCTGTTGTTGGCCTTCACTTTTAACAGGAAGTTGAAATTGAAATGGTATTGTATATTGTACTTCAGTGTTTTTGGATATAGTAACAATTTGACATTCGCTACTGATGCATTTATATACATACAATTACCAAATGTAAATGATAGTTTCACAATTCACAACCTCTTTTAAGAGATGTAGTTGAGTGGTTAATAACTTAAGTTTTATAAAAGAGGTTGCATGTTCAAGACATAGGGTCATCTTTTTATTATTTTTCACCTACACTATTGAGAATTGTACAAAGAAAATCTAATATATTAAAATCACAAACTCATCAAACACCTCACATACTTTCTAGACATTGTACCATCCATTTCTTTTCATTTATTCTTAAAATTTTATGTTTTTTTATTAGTTTTTCAAACTTATTAAATTTGAAAATAATAACTAATTCATATATTTTCCTAGCTAATGAATAATATGTACTTTAATTTTGTAAATATACTACCTATATATGAAGTAAAAAATATGCAAAAGTATACATAATTTGTTACTTTACATTCTTATTTACATAATATTCAATATTACATGTAAATTTTACATCATAGTTCATTATTGATTATAACATATACTTTTGAAAACATCTTTTTTTAAGTTTATTTTTTATAGTTCATGTAAAAACCATAATTAATTGCACAATATGTTCTTTATTTTTATTTTATTTTGATAATGGTGTTTTAGCTATGACAAATTGAAGTTGTGAATGTAATTATCATGAAACGCAACTTGATTCGAGAGCCCAAAACATATATAACTAAAAATTCTGACTAGCAATTGCATATGTTATCACGATGCATATCAAATAAACAAGTTTTAGATGTAAAATTAAGTGTGCACTAACATTTATCTTAAATTTGTATGTTAAATATGGTATCTCTGAGTTTAATCATATATATATATATATATAGGGGCTAATCTACAAGGTAAGGATAATTCTGGAGAAGGGGAAAGCTAATATGGGCCGTTTGTTAACATTCTCCGTAAAAAATATTAAAAATAGTGTGCAAGAATTTGATTTAATATTCTTCAAAAATAATGTTAACATTTTTCACAAATAATGTTAACGGACGACGCAAATTAGTTTCCCCTTCCCTCTGAATCATCCCTATATATATTATGAAGCACATGTAATTTGCAATTTCTCATACGTGATTAACCTTCCAGTATATTTTATTTTAAGTTTTCATTTTACTGATCCGTAATATATTTACTTTTATAGACAAAGGTTCATTAAGATATGAAGTTTTTTGAAAGTATGGAAGTACAAATCTCAACAGTCTATTTTCATCAAAATAACAAACCTCCACATTCTTAAAAATCGAATATCTAAAAAACGGTTAGTCAAAAAATTATAAAATTTGCATCATAAAAGTCAACATTTTTTCCTCTTCGATTTGAGATATCACATGACATACTTTCGACGAATTTTATTTTTTCCATTTTTTAGTGGGTTTTGAAAATTGGTAACACATGTGTTATAAACAAATAACACATATGTTACCAGCGACTATCACATGTGTTACAAGCGCATTTGTTAGTCAATCGTAATACATGAATTAACCCACAAAACATGAAAAAGAAAAGTTCGTCAAAAGTATACCTTGTGAGATGTCTAATATTCGATTGGTAATACGTGTGTTATAAACAAATAACACATATGTTACCGACGACTATCAATGTGCTACAAGCACATTTGTTAGTCAATCGTAATACATGTATTAACTCACAAAAAATGAAAAAAAAAAGAAGTTCATTGAAAGTATACTTTGTCAGATGTCTAATCGAAGAGAAAAAAATGTTGAATTTTATGGTGTAATTTTTATTATATTTTGACTTGCCGTTTTTGAAATATTTAATTTTACAAACGTAAAGAAAAATAGAATTTTTACTAAATGATACACTTCTATTGTTACTTCCAATTTTTTTAAAAAATACTCAAGTGAATTCCCCTTTACTTTTATATTAGAAATTATGAGGTGTTATTATATAAATTTTTCATATTTGTTAAGGGAACACTAAGTGTTGTCATTAAGAGTTTAGGACGTACACAAATTATTTTGTTTAAATTGATATTTGTCGGCGACATTGTTAATCCGTTTATCTAAAGATATATGCGTTTATGCATCGAGGCAACGTACTGGTAAAATGTCCTTGTTTGATGACAATTTTGAAATGAAAGTGTAACCTCTATAAAAGAAGACAATATCCGACAAAAATGACATATTTTGGACAAAAAGAAACTATTTACCCTTTTGATATATGTGTATATACTTTTGGAATCCACTAAAAATAAGGCGTTCTTTCTTGTTTTATTTTTTACTTGGTCAAAAGTTAGATATATTAGATTAATTAAATATAAGTAGAAGCTTTTCAAATAGTGTATTTGGATATACATTCTCAGTAAATTATCAATGTAACATCTTATAAAGTTAACGAGTAGTTAGTAGTAGATTTTGATAGACGTGAAATGCATACTTTAAACTATTACTTAAAAAGATTAAAGTCAAATTAAAAGTGAATAACATAGTTGTTTGCTAAACAACTCGATAAAGCTAGATTTCAAACTGGATGAACGGAGGTACTGCAATTTTAAAGCGTTCTCAAAAATAGACACTTGTTGCAATATCTTCAAATTATGAATAAGCCATTGCATTGCATGAAGCTAGCAGAAAGTCTGTATGGTTGAAGTCCATGACACAACTCATTTTGACTTCATGCATACTAGAGAAAGAAAAGATTCTAATTATGATATACGAGACAATGCAACTTATATTTCACAAATGTAGAAATGATATATTTAAAGTGACAAAATTTAAAATATACCTCCAAGATTTTTTTCGTACACTCAAGATTTTATAAAGAATAATCAGATTAAAATGTAATAGTTCAATCTAATAATAACTCAGCAGATCTTTTCACAAAGGCACATACTGCAATTTTCAAAAAGCACGTCCATAGTATTGGAATGCGACATGTTCAAAACATGTAATGCATTATGGTTGTCAAAATGAAGGGGAGTCAATTATGCACTACACTATTTTTCCCTTAGCTAAAGTTTTTTTTTTTCCATTGGGTTTTGGTTAGAAAAGTTTTTAACAAGTCAGTATTTCAAAATTGACTTTACATTGAAAAATTGTCATCGAAGGGGAAATATTATGAATTATTATTCAAGATATTTGAATCTAGACATTTTATACTCTATGTATGCTCTACACACAACCTACTTGTCTAGTAATTGCCCAAAGTTTGTGAAACCAATAGTATGTTATGACAGTATATATACAACCTCACTATAAAGATAAATGTGCACCAGTTGTATATACTTTATAAGTTATACATTATCATCTTTTTAAGTCTTATTCATCTTTCTTCTTTACTTAAAATTTTTTAAATGATATCGCTAATAGAGTTTTAATTGTTACTAGGTTATAAACCCGCGATAACGCGGGTCAAATTTAATTTTTATTTGGTCGATTTTTTATGTAGCTAATAAATCCCTGATAAGGTGCGGCGAATTTAACTTTTATAAATGAATAGTTTATAGATCCGCGATGACGAGTGTCAAATTTAATTTTTATTTGGTCGATTTTTTTACATAGTTTATAGACCCGTTATAATGCGGAACAAATTTAATTTTAATAAAATAAATAAAATATTATGACCAATTTCCTTATATAATTTATAAACTCTTTAATTTTTATAAACAAATAAAATATTTGGTCTAATTTTTTTAAATTAAATAAATACATCAAATATTTAAGGGGCCAAAAGTGTAATTATACGGAAGAAATTAAGATCGTTAGATCGTAAAGGTAAAAAACAATGAAGGACTCAAATTCTTCCGTCGTATCGTCTTTTAATTATATTATATATATAAATATAATAGAATATCTATTCTACCTTATAAAGAGTTTGCCCATTTCTTTTTGAAAGTTTAAATTTTTAAAAATGCGAAATGTCTATTATACCCTTATTGTTGACTTAATATATATGGAAACTAATAAAGCATTAAATAATTAATTATATACCCATTATAATTAAACAATTGTTAAAACATTTTTATCATGATTCGACCACTACCAGCGACTATCATCATCTACCATTATTAAACTTTTATCATTTGTTACCGCTGCATTGCGCGGATAATTTACTAGTAAAGAATAAAGATTAACCTATAAATATTTTAGTTTTTCAAAATAAATGGTATAAAACGAATATAATCAATAAAGCTGGTTTTGTAAGGAAAAAAAGAAAGCTTGTTGAAAATGACACTCGGCACACTCTCCAATTCCCAGCGTCACTTCAAAATTCACTTAATAACTGTTACGAAACCCTTTTTTCTCTTTTGTTTCCGTTATATATAATCATTCAAATTAGATGTAATAGCTATACCCAGTACGTTTGCTGTCAGCTGTATCTAACAATGTAAGTCTCATTTTTGCTTTAAGTGTTTAGGGTTTGTAATTGTATCCCATGTTTGGTTTTTTTAGATGATATGGTTACCCATTTGAACCCTAAAATGTGTTTAGGGTTTGTAATCCCCTGTTTGGTTTGTATTATGTTTTCACAAAATGAACATAAAATAAAAGCTGAAGCTAACACATTTTAGGGTGAATATAAGTTATTTTCAGTGGGTGTTTGGGACTGCAGTATGTTTAAATTTTGAAATAACCACACTTTTCTCCAGAAACTAAGCTAAAAATTACAAGCATTATTTTTATTTTTATTTTTATTTTAATTTGAATACTTTAAAGTGCATTTAGGCTTTTTAGTTTTAATTTTTTAAGTTATAAGCACCAAAAATATGCAATCCCAACACCCACTCAATGGTCTGATATTGCTTAATTCAAACTAATTTTTTGTTATTGTGGATTAGAAAGCAAACTATAACTATCACCTCTCCGCTTCAGAGCAAATGGCTACTAGTTTTTACGCAAACAATTCGATCCTAGGTGATGTAAATGAAAGAAATCCAGGTGGCAATGATACGTCGGTATTTTCCACCGAGAGGGTATAATATTTAAGTTTATTACTCCCTACAACATTTAATCTTGCTTAATCATCCAATAATGTTATCAGTTTTTAATGAAAGAAAGTTAATTTTAGGTGTTCAAGTCTCGTCAAGATTTGATGGATTGGGTGCAAAATGTGGGGCGTTCTCTTGGCTTCATAATCGTCACTAAAAGATCCAAGACTTTTAGTGGGGGGGTCACGTCTAAAGTCACACTGATGTGTGATCGTGGTGGTATATACAGAAATAAAGGCTCCAATAGACATCCTAAGGTGACCAAAAAGACTAATTGTCCATTTGAATTGGTAGGAAAATATTCCAAGTCGTATGATTTTTGGACATTAAGGGTGATATGTGAAAAACATAATCATGAACCTGCACCCATACACATGAAGGGTCATCCATATGCAATGCGATTGTCTGATAATGAAACTCGTTTGGTGCTGGATTTGTCAAGGAAGAATGTAAAACCACAAGAAATTCTAATGATATTGAAGAAGCTAAATACAAATAATATGTCTAGCCTCAGAACAATATACAATTTACGCCACAAATTCCGACTTGCAGGTAGACTTCAAATGCATGTCGTTGTGTCATTTTTGTGTGGCAAGAAGGCTGTACAACACTCGTGAATTAAGTAGGGTTGTTATGTTATTTTTGCATACTTGCTCACCATTTTTGTATGTTTGTTTAAAAACATTCATAGGAGAAGCAATTAACGGTGAAGAAATGGCATCTCCGAGCCCCACCGAGTCCCCAATGTACGCGTTTAATGCAAACAAGTCAAAGAGAGCTAGTGATCACATAGATCCATTTGCTATTAGAAATGTGTTGCAAGAGCTTGATTTATCTAAATACGGGTATGATTTGATGGTGACAAATCCAGTGAAGGATGTTTCCGTTGCAAATCGTGTAAGGGAGGTGCTTATGTGTCATGTTGGCAATGGTCATGATATAGATACACCAGATGCTGATGAATCCACATCTGCGGGACCCTTTCAACCATATCGAGACGTAGTCTTAAATAAGCCTCAAGGGCAGTTTTTGATGAAACAATTTTTAGTAAGCTGTCCCGACCTTTTAGTGATATAAAATGAACATTTGGTGTAACCATCTGTCCATCTGTGCTGCAAACTGTTACGATTATATAGTATGACATGCTTACTAGTAGAGATGGCAAAATCTATGGTTATGTAAAATATGAAAACAAGCCGGGCTGAGTTGACCCACTACCCTTTTTTAGTTTGTATTTCTAATTTTATGAATGGTTATTGACTTATTGTATCAAATATGGTTAAAAGACTATGCTATTATAATATTGTAAGTTCTTCTAAATGAAACCTTCTTGGAGGTTTTAAGTGTTTAATACACTTTAGGCTACTTGCAACCTCTTTGTCCCGTTTGACACGTTTTATTATTGCTAATTTTTTGTGATATAAATATTAAGATACAAATGTGTAGATAAAAATCAATTGTGTAGTTTGGTAAAGATAAACCTTGTTCTACTGCTCAACTGATATGTTAGTTTTGTTGAATAGTGTAACATGATTTGAATTAAATCATGTTCTATGTATGTGATGTTCTGTTTTAATCACTATGCAGGACAGAGATTATGCTCATGACCAATCTTCAACAGGGAAAGGAGGAACAGAAAAAGAAAGAGAAGGTGTAGTAGAACATCATACAAATACTGCTGTCGAGTCAACAGATAAAGAAGACAAAATCAATTATGTTGATAGTGATGTTGAGGTTGACAAAAAACTTGATAGAGGTGATGAAAATGAAAGAAAGTGTGCTGTCAACGGCACATCCGAGTTTTCCACAGAAAGGGTATAGTTAATTAAGCTTATTATTACCGATTTATTTTGCTAAATCATCCAGTAATGCAACGAATTTTTAACAAAAAGGAAGTCAACTTTAGGTGTTCAAGTCTCGTCAAGAATTAATGGATTGGGTGCAAAATGTGGGTCGTTCTCTTGGTTACATTATCGTCACTAAAAGATCGAAATCAAAAGTAAGAGGGGTCATGTCTAAAGTTATTCTTATGTGTGATCGTGGTGGTATGTACAAAACTAGAAGCTCCATTAGACGTACTGGGGGGACCAGAAAGACTAATTGCCCATTCGAATTGATAGGAAAATATTCCAAGGTGTATGGTTTTTGGACATTAAGGGTGAAATGTGAAATACATAATCATGAACCTGCACCACCACATATGAAGGGTCATCCATATGCAATGCGATTGTCTGATAATGAAGAGCGTTTGGTGGTAAATTTGTTAAAGAAGAATGTGAGTCCACAAGAAATTTTATCAACATTGAAGAAGCAAAATGCAAATAATATGACTACTATCAGAACCATATACAATGCCCGCCAGAAGTTGCGGAGGACCGAGCATGCAGGTAAAATTCAAATAGTTGTTTTTGTGTCATTTTTTTTTGCAGCGGAAAGGCAATACAACATTTTAATTTTTTTTTTTCTATAACTTTACATAATATTAGAAATATAATTTAAACAAGTGATTATTAGATGCTGCGTCTCTCACCATCTGGTTGGCTTTTGTATGTTTGTTCCAGAAACATTTGTGGGGCAGCATAGTAACAATGAAGACAGTGCATCTCCGAGCCCAGTGTACACCGCATACGCATCTGATGCGAACAAGTCGAAGAGAACTAACATTGAAGAAAATGCATCTCCGAGCCCGGCGTACGCTTTTGATGCAAACACGTCGAAGAGAAGTATTGACCAAACATATCCATTTGACATTAGAAACTTGGTGCAAGGGGTTGATTCTGCTGAATACGAGTCTGTTACAGAAGATATAGAAGAAGATTTTGTTTTTCTAAGAAAACAGATGTTGATGCCTTCTTCTTTTGGAACATTTTTTCCTCCTCGGGTTGAAATGATGGTGACAAATAATGGCAATAGTCATGATACAATTGCACCACATGGAGATGAAGTGAGGCCTTTTCAACCATATCGAGACGCAGTCTTAAATAAGCCTCAAGGGGAGTTTTTAATGAAACAATTTTTGGTAAGCTGTCTCAACTTTTTAGTGATTTTTTTTGAAGATTTGGTGTAACCATCCTTGTCTTCGTGATGCAAACTCTTTCGGATAAAAAAAATGCTTATTAGTAGAGATGGCAAATGAGTTGGTTGTGTAACATGTGAAAAAGAGTTGACCCACTACCCTTTTCTATCAATTTTCTAGATTAATAAATTATCTTTATCTCAAGTAAGATTACAAACTGTATAACTATATTCTACTTGGATTTTTTTTATAAAAAAATGTTGATGGAGGTTGTAAGCATATATTCATTACACTTTAGGTGACTTACATCCTGTTTGATCCATTTGACATGTTCCATTTTTTTGCTAATGTTTTGTATTTTACCCGCTCACCCTATTGGGGATAAATTACAACCCAAATTAACCCATTATTGGGTAATTTGGTTGCCACCTTTACTAACCAGTTTGCATGATATCTTTTTTAAATCTATCTATTTTGATAGGGATAGTTGGACCACCGGAGTTACTGAACACAGCAAAGGTCACGTACTAGCTTGAAACTTGTTCTGACCACAAGAGTTAATTAATTATATAAATAAATGTTAACATCCAATAATGTTATGATTAGAATCTCTTACACTAAATTTGAGTATGAAAATAAAAAAATTGTAATTTTGTAGTTTATTGTGTTATTATAATCTCTGATGCAGGAAGGAGATTGTACTCACAGCCAATCTTTATCTGCGAAAGGAGTAAGAGAACGTGTAGTAGAAGGTCGAATGAATATTGCTGTTGAGTCAACGGATAAACAAGACAAAGACAGGAACGTTGAGGTTGTAAAAGAGTATAGTGGTCGTCATCAATTAAAGATGGAGACAATCGTTTTAAAAGATTTTGTTGATCAATTTCTAGAAACACCATGGTTGAATGAAGAAGTAAATGCATTATATCAAAGATTCAAAGGTTGGTAAAATCACTTCTACCCAAGGCAGACATGGCAATTTCAACCCATTTTCTAATTAATGGATTGATCTGTGTTCTATTTTATCTTTAAAGAGTAAATGGGTATCATAAAAATTTAACTTAAAAGGGAAAGTTACTGAAAGGCTATTTCTAACAGGTCAAAGCTACTGATTGGGACAATATCACAATGATATGGTTCTTTTGTATATATAAAAAAGTTGGACACAAGTGTTTCAATTCAACCTAAGCCATTTTGACATATAATGAAAATTACACATTTGACCAGTTACCAACCTGCCTGATCACCTCTATTCAGGGGTAATATGTGTTCACAAGTGTCACTTGGTCTCTGATTTATCTTTCTCACACGTCCAATGTAGATCATGATGAGGCAAGTGATGTCAATATTTCTCTCTAAACTAAGAGCTGCATTGTTGTGGTTGGGATGCCCGTAGGTCAAGATCCTGTATGTTATCTTTTAGGTAACAGGTGGTTGTAAATAATGATGTCATATTCCTGTAATGACATGCAATTTAGTAGGTAAGCAAATTGCTTTCGCCGTTTGGCATTCTTCTTTTGACAGGAAACTGGTCATTTTGACATATAACAAAAATTACACATTTGACCAGTTACCAACCTGCCTGATCACCTCTATTCAGGGGTAATATGTGTTCACAAGTGTCACTTGGTCTCTGATTTATCTTTCTCACACGTCCAATGTAGATCATGATGAGGCAAGTGATGTCAATATTTCTCTCTAAACTAAGAGCTGCATTGTTGTGGTTGGGATGCCCGTAGGTCAAGATCCTGTATGTTATCTTTTAGGTAACAGGTGGTGGTAAATCAAGATGTCATATTCCTGTAATGACATATAATTTAGTAGGTAAGCAAATTGCTGTCAGCTGTATCTAACAATGTAAGTCTCATTTTTGCTTTAAGTGTTTAGGGTTTGTAATTGTATTCCCTGTTTGTTCTTTCTAGATTATGTGGTTACCCAGTTGAACCCTAGCTAATGTTGCTATTATGTTTTCACAAAATGAACATAAAATAAAAGCTGAAGCTAACACATTTTAGGGTGAATATAAGTTATTTTCATTGGGTGTTTGGGACTGCAGTATGTTTAAATTTTGAAATAACCATCTATGAATAAGCACATTTTAGGTGAATATAATTTTTTGATTTTTGATTTTTTTGAATTAGAAAACAAACCATAGCTATCACAAGTTATGACAAGTAAGCATTGTAAAATCACAAGTTATGCATTTTATGATAATCTTGAAATGAAATTGCAGCTCTGAGAAGTGAATATACGTCTTCGCATCTTTGAATCTTTACATGACTTCAAATGTGTTCATCTCTGTTTTGGAAATCCGAGTCAATACTGCTTCCAACCATTTCGACATCATGAGTTTGATCTGATGATTTTGACTCAAATGCAGAGGCTGCAGTACTACTTTGGTTGTGTTTTCTGGTTCAACTTTTGATGAGGAATTCGATTCCATTTCAGCATCTCCAGCTTCCTCTTTGTACATTTCTTCCACCAATGGCCTCCATAGATGCACTCTTGCGTTTATAAATCAATTTGAGACCTGCCCATTACACTTCCCATCAGTTCCAAAAGTAGGACATAATTCCTCTTTCGTTACCAGTGTTTATAGTATGATAATTTACCTGTCTTCCGGTCAACCCTGTTTGTCTTGCTAGCCTGATCTTGTCTGAATCTTTAGGTACCTGAAGAAATAAAAGAAAATGACTGATTAAAGGTGTCACTTGATAACCAAACAAAAGAAAATCATATGCATATACATACATATACATATAAAGAACAAAACAAAAATCATAACAATTTACATTGTTCACCCAGATGAACTATATCCACCAACATAGAAAAAAATTTAACAAATAAATTTTTCCAAAATGATTTTTTGTGAACCAATTTAGCGATTTTTTTGTAAATTGGACTCATCTTTCAATCTTTCAAAATAAATTGAAAGTACATAAGTACATCTGTAATCTTAGATAATTTGGTGGCAACTATAATGAAATTAATTATAGCAAGAATCAATGATTATAACATCAAGTGACAGTAATCGAAAATCAGTTTTGTAGAAAGAAAGTCTATTACTGTATGAAATTTAATCATTAAAGGAAACGGTAATTAGCAATTACGGGTGAAGAAAATGCTAGAACAACCAAGCACGAAGAATCTACACTGAAGTTTCAGGAAACTCTCTTTGTCGTCTCCAAGTATGTTGTTGCATCATCCCAGCTGAAGAGCTCTTTGTTGCCTGAGTTGCGGATCCAAAAACCAGACCGGTTGTTGACTTTTTGACATTTTTCTGACTTTTTTGACTTTTTTTGAAATTGATTGAGAGCCAAAAGACTTCGGGTTTGTCGGATGCTACTTTCTCACATTGTTTGGTCGACGACGTCCGTGCCCAATTTTTTAAAACCGCACAAAGTCAACAAAAAACAATGGAAACACAAGCCGAGACGGCTAAAAAGGAATTAATGTTCAAGGACTTCAATGTTCTCAACAAACCGATCAATCCAATCTTGTCACTCGACAAACAAACATTTCTCATTTGGAAAGAAGTGAAACACAATTATCTTAGGTCTAACGAAGACACAAACAAGGAATAGACTACAAGTTTAATTTTAGTTGTTTATTTGTCTTAAATTTTAGTAGTTTAATTGTATAGTTTTGTTATTATTAATGTAAGAGTAAATTACAGTCCCTGCCCCTGTGGTCCTTCATTTTTCCACGCCTCGTCCCTCCCAACTTTTTTCCACAATCCATAACCTTATACTGGCTATTTTGCAACATTCCCTATCTCTCCGTCGTTAACTCTAACGGATGACCGTTAACTCATCAGAAATGACTAAAATACCCTCATCTTCCTTAAAAACCCTAAATCAAACAAACTCTAAAAATAACCTGTATATAACTTTCCTTTCATTGATTTAATATTAAAAAAACTTTTATTTCGTAAACCACAACTACCGTATCTTTCATAAACCTCCACCATCGTACTTTCTGAATTGTTTATTGCAAATGGCTTATGCCTTCTTTGTAGAGTAACAATCTAACAATTTTTACAACACCATTGAAAGATTCATTTCCTTTATTGCAATATTTGTTTTCTTATTTTGATTTCTTGAATTTTGAATTACATATTTACATCAGACCCCTAAAACCCCAAATCACTTACCCCTTCAGTTCGTACGCCATTTCTAGCTCCCAAAACATGGTCGGACCTCTGGTTCGTGCTCTCTGGTCCACCGCCAAAAAATCAATTTCTTCCTCATCACCGTCTTCTTCATATATCAAACCTTTCAGTCATGCACTCGCCACTGGAATCTCACGCTCCTTCTCCCTCGCCACAGCTGCAGCTTCCGCCGCCGCAACTGGACACTTTCAGATCTAGTTTTTTATCGCGATTCCGATTAGATCTAGTGGGCAAACATTCATCATATTCAATTAAATCTGATTAAATTACTTTGCGTCTTTCGATCTTTGATTAAATCTGATAATTTTTGCCTTAACGGAAACCGGTGGTGTGGTCTTGCTGTGAATGTTGGTTGCAGGTTCCGGAGGTGGGCCGAGATGGTGACGTCGGAGGTGGTAGTAATGGGGATTTGATTTTTAGGATTTTACTCTAAAGAATTAATACATATACAGATAGGGGTTGATGAAGATGATATAGCCATTAAAGCAAGCTTCTTTCTTTCCCTTTGTTTTCTGTTGCTACTACTGTTGCTGCTGTTTGCAAACCCGGTTTTCTCAAGATTCGAAAATAAATGGAGAGGTTAAAGTTATTTGAGATACGAAAGAGGAGACAAAATTTTTTTAAAAAACTGAAAGAGATGAAATTGGGATGGTAAATAGATGGCAGATTTGGGAAGAATGAAAAACAAAGTTAGTTGGGAAATTTGTTGGATTTAGGGTTTTTAAGGAAGATGAGGGTATTTTAGTCATTTCTGATGAGTTAACGGTCATCCGTTAGAGTTAACGACGGAGAGATAGGGAATGTTGCAAAATAGCCAGTATAAGGTTATGGATTGTGAAAAAAAGTTGGGAGGGACGAGGCGTGAAAAAACGAAGGACCACATGGGCAGGGACTGTAATTTACTCTTAATGTAATGTTCTTTTCATTTTAATTAATATAATGTTTTCTATTAAACTAATGAGTGTGTTTTAATTGAAATTATGTTTTAAAAATATAAATGTATTTGTGTTAATTGAAAGAAATGAAAAATTAAATTAATTGGGGAGACTAAAAAAATTTTAGTATTTCAAAAGAACTGATGATGTGATATTAAACTAACAGTTTAATTTTTCAATGAGAAATTTTCTTTAGAAAAAAAAGCTAATTTAACTTAGTCCATGAGCAAGTTTATGATTATGTGGCATCGAGATTATGGGCATCTACATTATTTCACAAAGTCCTAATAAGTCCATGGATGATAAGTCCATAGATGCTCATGGACCTTGGTGAGAGAATACGAGTAGCCCCATCAACTAACTAATTAAGGTTTTATTATGTTTTAGTTTATGTAATGAGTTTTATCATGGTTTAGTTCCTAATGATTTGGTGGAGCATATTTGGGAAAACATTCATGGATAAGCAAACAATAACAAAAATGAATATTATTTTATCAAATTTCAAGTTTATTATGGTTAAACTATGGAATTTGGTTATCAATTATGTTTTGTAATATGGATTAAAAAGTGTGATATTTTAGTCTTTTTTATAATCGATTATCTTATAATCTATGTTTTTGTACCATTTACTATTTTATATAGAATGTATGTTTAGATATATATATTTAAAAATTTGTAATTGAAAATCAAATGTGATTATATACCAAATCATATGTGATTATATGTCAAATCATATATGATTAAATATCAAACTAGCAATCACATGTGATTTTTGCTGAAAACAAACGTAATTTTAAAAATTAAAGTATACCATAAATAAATAATCACGTGTTAATTAAAGTATACCATAAATAAATAATCGTGTACCAATTTTAACTTTTTATCATAAATCACATGTGATTATATTTTTAAGACTCGTAAAAAAAGTTAAAAAATCGTCCGAAGTATAGCTTATATGATCTCTAATTAAAGATAAAATGACGCTGATTTTGAATATGTAATTTTTATATTTATTGATGTACGGTTTGTGAGATATTTAATTTAAAAAACTAAATATAAAAATGAGTTTTGTAATAAAATTGAGCGATCCTATTAGTTTTTTCGTTCTCTACTTTTTTTATCATTCTTATTTGAATCTACTTTCATTCTCTACTTTCTATTTTTATCATTCTTATTTGAATCTACCTCCTTACTTACTTGTCGTCTTAAAATAAAACTAAATTAGATGACCCCTAATTAGATGTCATTTTAAATTTTACTTTTTTGTGCAGATTTTAAGTTGAACATACTTTACCGAACAATTAGCTAATACTCTAAAGCTGGTTTTGTCAGAAAAGAAGAAAAGGAAAGCTTGTTGAAAATGACAATCGGCACACTGTCCAATTCCCAGCGTCACTTCAAAATTCACTTGATAACAGTTATGAATCCCTTTTTTCTCTTCTGTTTCCATTATATATAATCATCCAAATTAGATGTAATCACTATACACACAACGTTTGCTGTCAGCTGTATCTAACAATGTAAGTCTCATTTTTGCTTTAAGTGTTTAGGGTTTGTAATTGTATCCCCTGTTTGTTCTTTCTAGATTATGTGTTTACCCAGTTGAACCCTAGCTAATGTTGCTATTATGTTTTCACAAAATGAACATAAAGTAAAAGCTGAAGCTAACACATTTTAGGGTGAATATAAGTTATTTTCATTGGGTGTTTGGCACTGCAGTATGTTTAAATTTTGAAATAACCATCTATGAATAAGCACATTTTAGGTGAATATAATTTTTTTATTTTTGATTTTTTTGAATTAGAAAACAAACCATCGCTATCACCCCTTCGCTTCAGAGCAAATGACTAGTAGTTTTCAAGCAAGCAAATCAACCCAAGGTGACGAAAATGAAAGAAATCCATGTGGCAACAACACGTCAGAATTTTCCACAGACAGGGTATAATATTTAAGTTTTTTACTATACATTTAATCTTGCTGAATTATCCAATATCACTACCAGTTTTTAATGCAAGAAAGTCAATTTTAGGTGTTCAAGTCTCGTAAAGATTTGATGGATTGGGTGCAGAATGTGGGGCATTCTCTTGGTTTCATTATCGTCACTAAAAGATCCTCGACTTATAGTGGGATCACATCTAAAGTCACACTGATGTGTGATCGTGGTGGTATATACAAAAATAAAGGCTCCAATAGACATACTAAGGTGACCAAAAAGACCGATTGCCCGTTCGAATTGGTAGGAATATATTCCAAGACATATGATTTTTGGACATTAAGGGTGATATGTGAAAAACATAATCATGAACCTGCACCCTTACACATGAATGGTCATCCATATGCAATGCGATTGTCTGATAATGAAACTCGTTTGGTGCTCGATTTGTCAAGGATGAACGTAAAACCACAAGAAATTCTAATGATATTGAAGAAGTTAAATACAAATAATATGTCTAACCTCAAAACAATATACAATTTACGCCAAAAGTTCCGACTTGCAGGTAGAATTCAAATGCATGTTATTGTGTCATTCTTTTTTGCTGCAAGAAGGCTATACAACACTCGTGACATAAGAAGGTTTGTTATGTTATTTTTGCATGCTCACTCACCATTTCTGTATGTTTGTTTAAAAACATCATAGGAGAAACAATCGACGGTGAAGAAATGGCATCTCTGAGCCCCACCGAGAGCCCAGTGTACGCGTTTAGTGCAAACAAGTCAAAGAGAGCTAGTGATCACATAGATCCATTTTCTATTAGAAATGTGTTGTATGAGCTCGATTTATCTAAATACGGGTATGATTTGATGGTGACTAATCCTGTGAAGGATGTTTCCGTTGCAAGTCTTGTGAGGGAGGTGCTTATGTGTAATGATGCCAATGATCACGATACAGATGCACCAGATGCTGATGAACCGACATCTGTGAGGCCCTTTCAACCATATCGAGACGTAGTCTTACATAAGCCTCAAGGGCAGTTTTTAATGAAACAATTTTTGGTAAGCTGTCCTGATTTTTTGTGATATACAATGAACATCTGGTGTAACCATCTGTGCTGTATATTTTGACTATGAAATGGTATGACATGCTTAGAGAGATGGCAAAATCTATGGTTATGTATCATACGAAAGCAAGCTGGACACCCCTTTTTAGTTCGCATTTCTAGTTTTATGAATGGTTATTGTATCAAATATGGTTAAAAAAGAATACTATTATACTATTATAAGTTCTTCTGAATGAAGCGTTCTTGGAGGTTTTAAGCATTTTATACACTTTAGGGGACTTACAACCTGTTTGACCTGTTTGACATATTTCACTTTCTGATATTTTTAAGTGATTGAATGTTACGATACAAACGTTAGGATAAAATTCTGTTACAACTTGTGAAGTTTGATAAAGATAAAACCTTGTTCTACTGGTCAACAGATATGTTAATTTTGTTGAATAGGTTACATTATTTGAATTAAATCATGTTCTATGTATATGATGTCCTGTTTTAATCACCTTGCAGGACAAAGATTATGCTCATGACCAATCTTCAATGGGGAAAGGAGGAACTGAAAAAGAAAGAGGTGCAGTAGAACGTGAAACAAATACTGCTGTTGAGTCGACAAATAAAGAAGACAAAGTGAAGTATGTTGAAAGTGATGTTGAGGTTGAACAAAAGCATGATACAGGTGATGAAAATGAAAGAAAGTTTGCTGTAAACAGCACGTCTGAGTTTTCCTCCAACACGGTATAGTTATTTAAGCTTATTACTACCCATTTGTTTTGCTAAATCATCCGGTAACGTTACCAATTTTTAACAAAAGGAAATCAATTTTAGGTGTTCGAGTCTCATCAAGAATTGATGGAGTGGGTGCAAGATGTGGGTCGTTCTCTTGGTTACGTTATCGTCACTAAAAGATCCAATAAAGAAGTAAGCGGGATCATGTCTAATGTTATTCTTATGTGTGATCGTGGTGGTACGTACAAAACTAAAAGCACCATTAGACGTACCAGGGGGACCAGAAAGACTAATTGCCCATTCGAATTGGTAGGAAAGTATTCCAAGGTGTATGGTTTTTGGACATTAAGTGTGAAATGTGAAAAACATAATCATGAACCTGCACCACTACATATGAAGGGTCATCCATATGCAATGCGATTGTCTGATAATGAAGAGCGTTTGGTGGTAGATTTGTTAAAGAAGAATGTGAGTCCACATGAAATTTTGTCAATGTTGAAGAAGCATAATGCAAATAATATGTCTACGCTTAAAACCATATACAATGCCCGCCAGAAGTTGCGGAGGACTGAGCTTGCAGGTAGAACTCAAATAGTTGTTTTTGTGTCATTTTTTTCCGAATACAATATTTTTTGGTGCTTTAATTTATGATAAGTTTTCATAATACTAGGAAAATATTTTAAACAAATGATTATTATAATACTGACTGTGTATATAACATCTACAAATTTAAACAAATGATTATTAGGTCCTGCATTTCTCACCATCTGATTGGCCTTTTTATGTTTATTCCAGAAACATTCGTAGGACAGCCGAGCAACAGTGAAGAAAGTGCATCTCCGAGCCCAGCTTACGCATTTAATGCGACCACATTGAAGAGAAGTATCGATCAAACATATCCAATTGATATTAATAACTTGGTGCAACGGGTTGATTCAGCTGAATATGAGCCTGTTGCAGAAGTTACAGAAGAAGATTTTGTTTTTCTAAGCAAACCGATGACGATGCTTTCTTCTTTTGAAACATTTTCCCCACTTCAGGTCGATTTAATGGTGACAAATAATGGCAATGGTCATAATACAAATGCACCACATGCTGATGAAGTGAGGCCTTTTCAACCATACCAAGACTCAGTCTTAATTAAGCCTCAAGAGGATTTTTTGATGAAACAATTTTTGGTAAGCTATCTCGTCTGTATTGTGATTTTGTTTGAATATCTGGTGTAACCATCCTTGTGTTCATGATGCAAACTCTTTCAGATAAAAGAAAACATGTTTATTAGTAGAGATGGCAAAATGAGTTGGCTGTGTAATATGTGAAAACGAGTTGACCCACTACCTTTTTTTTTTTTTTTTTATCAATTTTCCGGTTTTATGAATTATTATTGTATTAAATAAGATTACATAATCTAGTATTTTTTTTAATGACATGTTTTTGGAGGTTGTAAGCTGTTTTTAATACACTTTAGGCGACTTACATTCTTTTTGATCCATTTGTCATGTTTTATTATTTTTTTGTATTTTACCCTTTCACCTTATTGGGGGTAAAATACATCCCAAGTTGACCCTTTTTTTTTTGATAAATTGGTACTTGGTAGCCGCCTCTACTAACCAGTTCGCATGATATTTTTTCTTAAATCTATCTAGTTTGATAGAGATAGTTGGACCGCTGGAGTTACAGAACACAGCAAAGGTCACATACTAGCTTGAAACTTGTTCTGACCGTAATAGTGAATTCAATAAATAAATAAATGTTAACATCCAATAAATTACGATCAAAATCTGTTGCATTAACTTTTCAATATTAAAATAAATTATATTGTAGTATTATAATCTCTGAGCATGCAGGGTGGAGATTATATTCACAGCCAATCTTTAACTGGGAAAGGAGGAAGAGGAAGTGTAGTAGAAAGTCAAGTGAATGTTGCCATTGAGTCAACGGATAAAGAAGACAAAGACAGGAACGTTGATGTTGTAAACGAGTATTGTGGTCGTCATCAATTTAAGATGGAGAAAATCGATTTAAAAGATTATGTTGATCAATTTCTAGAAACTCCATGGCTGAATGAAGAAGTAAATGCATTACATCGACGATTTAAAGGTTAGTAAAATTACTTCTACCGAGTCAGATGTGACAATTTCAATCCATTTACTTATGAATGGATTGATCTGTGTTATATTTTATCTAAAAAGGGTTAATGTGTATTATAAAAATTTTAGTTAAAAAGGAAACGGGTCAAAGTGTTGAACATATCAAATGGGTCGAAATTAGCCCAAAGTTTACTCATCTAATCTAATTGGGACGATACCACACCAATATAGTTCTTGATACTACTTGTATATTAAAATAATAATAATAAAAAAAAATTGGACACAAGTGATTTAATTCAACCTAACCCATTTTGACATTTACCAAAAATTACCCTTTTTGACCTATTACCAACCTGCCTGATCTGTTCATTTTGCCACCTCTAATCTAGGGCAATATTTGTGCTAACAAGTGTCACTTGGTTTCTGATTTATCTTTCTTACGTGTCCAGTTTAGATCATGATGACACAAGTGATGTCAATATTTCTCTCTAAACTAAGAGCTACATGTAATGATGTCTGTAGGTGAAAATCTTGTATATTATCTTTTAGTTAACAGGCAGTGGTAAATCAAGATGTCATATTCCTGTACTGATGCAATTTTAGTAGGTAAGCAACAACTTGGCTTTGCTATTTGGCATTCTTCTTTTGACAGAAAGATGAAATGGGATTTCATGCTTGTTGGGTTGGATGTAAGCATTGTAACCTTAAAAGTTATGCATATTATGATAACCTTGAAATGAAATTGGGGCTCTGACAAGTGAATTTACGTCTTCCCATCTTTGAATCTTTACATGACTTTAAACGTGTTCACCAATTCTTGCCCAGCAAATGGTAAGAATTGATAATGTAGAAGTCTAGTCGACATTATTACAAGGAAAAAATATATGCATCTCATCTTTACAATTATACATATAGTTTCCACACTACTTGATAATAAATCAAGAATGTCAACAAAGTGGTCATTTCAATATAACCATCATTATTCTCTCATGCTACAAAATCATGTAACAAGTGAGAAGACCCAAACCTCTGTTGTCTGTTACTTGAATCTACACAGTCAAAACCGACTGTCTCTGGGCCCACGGATGAACCCCCGGTACCCTCACCACCACCTCCACCATCTTGTATATCAACAAAATTTTGATGATGGCTTCCTATAGAAGGCACTGGTGGTAAGCTACCATCTTCAGGGTGTTGTAACCCTAGAGTTAGCGACACCCCTTTTCCGAACCTCGTTTGCATCTGATATGCTGCCGCCATAAGCTGCTGATCGTGTTCATCTCTGTTCTGAAAATCTGAGTAATTACTTGTTCCTACCATTTCCACATCATGAGTTTGATTTGGTGATTTTGACTCAAATGCAGAGGTTGAAGTACTACTTTGGTTTATTTCTTCTTTTGTGTTTTTGGGTGCAACTTCTGATGAGGAATTTGATTCCATTTCAGCATCTCCAGCTTCCTCTTTGTACATTTCTTCCACCATTGGCTTCCATAGGCGAACTCTTGCATTTATAAACCAATTTGATACCTGTCCATTACACTTCCCATCAGTTCCAATAGTAGGACACAATTGAGACATCTTTCATCAATAGTGTTTGTAGTATGATAATTTACCTGGCTTCTTGTCAACCCTGTTTGTCTTGCTAGCATGATCTTGTCTGAATCTTTAGGATACCTAAAGAGAAACCAAAATGATTGATTAAAGCTATCACTTGATGACCAAACAAAAGAGGAACAATTACACATTTTCAGAACAAAACAAAAATCATAAAAATGTACATGGTTCTCCCAACTCAAGTATGTCCGCCAACATATTAATTAACAGTGATATTTTTGAGACAAACAGTAGAGATGATATACTAATTTTTCAAGTTTAGTTAAAAGAAGTATATAAGTGCATTCTCAATCTTAGATAATTTGGTGGCAACTAGCAGGCCGGAGGCAGGACGTTAAGGATGTTACAAGGGGAAAAAGAAAAAAATTCTTTCAAATATCACTAATAACCTTAAAAAACTAACTTTTTACATAATTCAAAATTTCTTGCAGGGCATCTGCCCCCTTTTAGGTCAGCCTCTAGCAACTAGTATGAAATTGATTACAAGAAGAACCAAGACACAATAATCAGAAAATCACTTTTGTAGAAGGAAAGTGTATTATGAAACGATATGCATTTAATCATACGACGGAAGAGGTAGTTAGAGATTACGGGTGAAGAAAATGCTCGAACAACCAAGCACGAAGAATCGACACAGATGTTTCAGGGAGCCCTCTTTGTGGTCTCCAAGTATTTTGTTGCATCATCCCAAGCTGTTGAAGAGCTCGTTGTTGCCTCAGTTGCCGATCTACAAACCGAAGCCTTGAAATCCCAACTCCTTTCCCATTTGTGATGGAATCAGTCTCCCCGAGGCTTCTATGAGTTGCTTTTATTTGATCATTTATTGCGTCTCTCAAACAACGAAAATGGCGTGAAATTGTTTGTAGGGCTAATGCGGTGTAGGGCTTAGCGGCCCCACACCCTGCTATCACATCAAATGCAGATACAACAATTTGCATTTGATGGTAGTATCGTTTGTACCTTCTGTCAACCTGTTCATAAAATTTTTACTTTAGCATTCTTGAATACATTCTCTTCAAGCAAATGGTACATGTTGACTTCCAGGGTCAAACTTGAAACTGTCAAATTCTAAAATTTATTTGATTTTTGTTGAATCTTATGTGGAAATAAGCTTTGATTAAGTTGGTCACTTTATTGCCCTGTATATATTTGAAATATATGGTGTTAAAATGTATAAAAACGGATATTGAGCTTCAATTGAAAAATAGTATGTTGGACCGTAGAAGTTAAAATTGTAAATTTTATTTTGGAAACGAGAGTCACCTCATCAAGCATAGAGATTAACTTTGTCATCTTGTTCTGCAAATCCTGTTTTTCAGCAGCCGAGAGTTCGTTTGCTTCATGTAACTGATTTGAAGAAGTTACATTCTTCGATTCTCCATCGACCCCTTTTGAATCATCCATCTGTTCTTTCCTAGAGTTATGTTTTTTCAAAGCTTTACCAACATTTACAATTTCATCAAGCAATTGTTGTGTTGCTTTCAAGTATTTAGACTCAGAAATCACCGTCGAAACATTCCCAGTCGATTCAACATTACTCCCATGAAAACTTGGTATCACAGTGTCACTACTCCTAGACTTATTGCTATTTTCAACCATTGAATCCGAACTCAAAAACGAAGAGAAACCCATGTTGGGATGATTCCTGTAATCACCGGAATGGAATTGAAGTCCTGCAGGCGAAATATGTGATCCAAGACTTAGTGACAGTCCTTGTCCTTGCACTTGCGAATTCCTACTACTCATTTGATCCATTAACATCATTTCATTATTCCTAGCATCTCTCCATGATTCCCCGATGCTCGTAAGGAGTTCTTGATGTGAGACAACATTGGAATCATGAACTCCGACGTTAGGAATGTCAATGCAACTGTTGGGCTGCTGGGAAAAGTTCATATACATCATTACATTTCCAGCCAGAATTGATGATTCTGATGAGTATGTATCTTGTAAAGGCTCTCTTAAGTATAGCATTGGAGCTGAATCTCTTCCATTTTCTGAAGTTGGCATGTAAGTTGACATTTCTTCAAGTCTTTTTATTTAAATTCCTGCAAGAAATCAATCAAATTACTAAAATGGTTAGAAAGATTTCATCTTTATGCAGGATAGTTCAAGAAACTCTTTCTACATGAATTTAATCATTAAAATGGAGAAAAGATTCAATCTTTATGAGGGATGATGTAATAAAATATTTCTATTTTCTAGATACATTTAAATCATCAAAATGGTAAAATTGTGAGATTCTTTGGAGGGCCAATATAATAAAACATTTCTGCAAAAACTTGAATGGGCAATTTTTTTATTGGATTGTGCATACAACCCAACCAATTTTTTTAGTTACTTAGTTCTATATAATTATGACTTCACTCTTATTATACATGCAAAAAGTTATCATATCTCAACGTTCTTTCGAAGTCGATCACTATGAGGGTAGAAAAGATTGAACCTTTGCGAGGAACAATCCAACGGAATTTTTCTATATGAACTTCGATCATTAAAAATGGTAAGCGAGATTATATTGAGAGATTCAGATGAGTTGTTTGTCTACCTAAACTTAGATGTGATTGAATATTTTGTCCTACAAATTAAAACATACTTGTTAAAAATGAAAAAAGGAGAAGAATGTTATGGTTGTAAATGGAACGAAGTATGAATATACAAATAAAGAAAACATCATTGCCTATGGTTTTGTAACAAGTTCATTCTTGCAACATGAACCTTTTGAATTTATCCGAAAATGATGGGTCATTAGAGTATTTAGGGTTCTCTTTATGTATGTATGATCGATCAATATTTGAGTAATAATAAAATATAATCGGAGTTTTATCGTTCAATATGGTCTTAGAGCGGGTCTAATTTAGACCGAGTTGTTAGTGATCGATCTGTCTCTCTTAATGGCTTGCCACCGCCACTGCTCCATTCTCTATTCGTCCTAACCCCGCTAAATCTTATTCTCTCTAGACACTTCAATATATCTCTCTTTTATTCTTCAATTTGCTGTTAAACTTTAACTCTCACGGTATCAGTTTATCTCCTTATTTTCCTTCTAAAATAAAAATAAAATAAAATAAACTTTTATCCACAATTCCAATTTCAAACTTGCTATAACCCATCTTATTTTTATTATTTCAAAAAGAACCTTATAAAAAAATCAATATTTTCTGTTTTCTATTTTTTATTTCAGCTTAAATTCATTTTCATCATCAAAATCTTTTCCAATTCTATCTCTTATCTTTCTTTCTTTCTGATCTATCTTAGTGAGCCTTTTTTTCTTTTTCCCCTTCTCTTCAAGAATTTTCCAAGGATATCTCCTTCAATAAACTAGTTATAGATCTAATATTTATGAGTTTTCTATTCCAGTCTCGATCTTTTGTGATTTTGCCATTTGAATTACTAGGAGTATTAGACGATAGTATTATCCTAGTTACATTAAGGGTTTATTAGGATATTTAGAATTTCTTTTTGTATTTGTAGTCTATAAATAGTTGACCAATAATAAAATGTAAATCATCGAGTTTTATCGTTCAATAAGAAAGACATAAGCATTAAAGCAACGAGTATTTTGATGTTAATTTGTTTGTGTACACAACCTCACATGTAATGCATAAAGATATATATTCCCTGTTTGTTTTGCTGCTATCAAACAAGGTAAATTTGTTGACAACTCTCCAATCTTTTTTTTCAAAATTCCCAAAATACCCTTCATCTATCATCATCAAAATTTTCAAACATTTCTATGGAAGCTAAGAAACAAGCTCATTCTTACTTTTGTCAATAAAATTTAATAAACTTCAAGACGAACTCACATAAAGAAACAAAGAGTTGCATGCAAATGGCCTTAATTCATGATATGTAAGAATCTTTGAAACCACTTATAAGGAAGTTAAGGAAACAAACTCAATTTTGTTCTTTCACTCAAGGTTGATTAATTTGAAGATGGAGCCATATAAATGACTAAAACTTGTATCAAAATGCTCCTAAATCATGATAAAATTTCAATTCTACATGTTTAAATAAGAGTTTTAGAAACAAACCAAATATATCTTTTTCTTTTTCACTAAAATTTGACCAACTTTCAGAAGAAACAACCCATTTAAATTCACAAGATACTTATGTGAAGATGCCCTTAATTCATTATAAATTTCAAGCTTTTATATGAATATTAATTGAAATAAACTTCATTTGATATTAGAACTACCTTTTCACTGAGATTTGTTCAATTTGAAGATGAACTCATAAAAATAGAATAAAAAAGAAGATAAAAAGTTTTGAGCTTGTTTGAGATGGAACAAAAGCTCTTTGTGAAAATCAAGCCACCCTATTTCATAATGTTCTTGATGTTCATATAGATTAGAAACAAAAAAAGTCAACCAATTAGGATTCATATTCATATTCATTTTTAAATAACATTAAAAAAGTATCACCTGAAATTATGTCATGGATATGTGTTTGTGGGGAACAAACAAACTTCATTTTGTTGCCGCAAAATCCATGAACTCATGTATACACAGATGATGATCCCAAGACCAGATTTACTTCAAATCTGAAATCCAAAATGCACAATCAATATGGAGCTGCCCGGAATTCAGACAGCAGAAGTACCCAACTTTGATGATTATATATCACTTCCTCAGTAAATCAAAATATCAATAAAAATCAAAACTTTTTTTAATCTTTCCTAACTTCCCATCAATTCTCACGTGAGAAAAATTCAAGAATTCTATGAAAATCACCTTTTTTAAATAGAAAAAAAAAACGAAAGAAAAAAACTAAAATCCACTTTCAAGAAAGTGTCTCTCTCCTCCACTCTCTATCTAAATATATTCACAATTGTGATATATATGTGTGTGTGTAGCTATTAATCTGATATGCTATTTTCTTCAATAGACTTGGCTTGCCTTTCTTCTTTATTTTCTTTCTTGACCTTTTTATTTCTAGTTTTCTCTCTCTAAAAGTAAGTATTTTTCTCTCCAGCTAATAGCTAATAGCTTTAGCTTAGCTGTTGATGATGATGTTGATGTTGGTTAACAAGTGTAATCTCTAACAACCAGTTGGTAGACCTAAACTATAAACCTCTACCTCTTAAACCCTTTCTCTCTCTATAATTCAACTTGTAGCTTTTTTTTTCTAATTATCTTTTGAGCATGGGGATGAAACAAGGTCACAGTTTCTACAGTATCTACCCATTTAGTCTTTTTTTTTTCCTTTTTCCTTTTCCATTTTTAATTTCATTATGACTTTTGGGTAGCTTTATTCCAGAGTTGTAATTTTTAAGTCGAGAGTTATGTACATGTGCTGATGCATAATTTACTAGTTGGTGTACTAACATTATTCTGAAGTTGGAGAATATAGGTTTGGAAATGGAGTTAGGTTTTTTAATGGACTTTATTTTTTAATTGTAGGTGCACCAGTAGGGTGCATACATCACTACATTATTTTTCTTGTTTTTATCTTCCTCTTTCAACAACTGCTCCCTCTATCTTTTGGATTTGCAATTTGATCCCAACATTTGTGTACTTACAACTTTCTACCCTTAACTTAAAAATCTTACCCTATTTGTCTTCATATCTTTATTTGAGTCACACCCAAATATTGATTAAGAATCACACCTGAATATTGATTGAGTTACAAATTATTTATGTATGTATTAACATGTTAATAAGAATCTTTAATATTGTTATTAACAAAACTTTAAGTAATAATAGAAGCTGATAGCATAAAAACTCCATGAATAAAGATCTACGTCATAAATGCATTTTAATAATGATAAAATATAGCTAGAATTAGGTAAATATGAATTAATTTGTTTAGTCTAGACTCTAGAGGCACAATTTGTATTAACTCGTATGATAGCCTAAATAATGTTATAGTTTCATTAGAAGCTTAGAACCTAGAAATACAATATGTAATTACGAATAATAATAATAATGCACTAATGTTCATACAAAACTTTAGATGATTTGATATATTTCAGATTCATACTACATTCAAATTTTAAAAGACCAAAAGAATTAATTTTAATTATTTATTTCTATAAAAATAATTAGTCAAAAAATTATAAAAATTGCACTATAAAAATAAACATTATTTTCATTTCAATTACACGTCTCACATGATATAAGTTTGACGAATTCAATTTTTAATTTTTAAAAGGTTTTAAAAACGACTATCACATGTAATAACAACTAAATATCATATGTAATAGTCATTTGTATCACATATGATACTCATTTTCAAAACCCACTAAAATGAAAAAAAGAATTCGTCGAAAGTATATTATGTGAGATGTCTAATCGAAAAAAAAAAACGTTGAATTTATGTTAAAATTTTTATAATTTTTTAATTACTCAATTTTTTAAATATTTAATTTTAAAAACGTGATGAGAAATTGAAATTTTATTAAAATGACTTTTCTACCCCTATAAATGAAGCTTTCTCATTAATTCTTTCATTGTCACTTAATTTTATATCCTTATTTGAACACAACTCAAACAATGTAACCTATTAATTTATTAGCGCAAACAAAAAAAATGCATACTTCTATTCTCTTATTAAAATTATTATTATTATTATTTACTTACTGTATTCACTAATATGTATTTTAATAAATAGATTCAAGTTTTATTTTTATCAAGACATTATTCATTTAGTCTGATTAAAATTTCAGGGACAGTGTCCCCAACTGATTAGTAATGATGATAGTGACCAATATGTCACTTTAATTAACTTATATTAATTTTTAAAAATTTGAGTGTAGTTAAATTTTCTTATTTCATGGGATATGCTCATGAAAAACTGGTTTGATTTGTGTAGGACATAAATCAATGATTATTAACATCTAACATTCAATTATATGTAACCTCTCATTAGTCATCATTAGCATTTGATTGTTCCTAATTTATTTAGTAAAAGAAAATTAAACTATTCCAGTTATTGTAAATTGAAAGTCGAATATGCATTTCTTTATGGACAAATATTTTATTATACCCACAAATCTACAAGCATGTACCTCATGCATTGATGTTGGTACATTTTCAGTTGTAGTAAAGTACCAAAAATGTGATGGATACAATTGCATATGTGTTTCTTGAATTATAGCTAGGTCTAACTATGCCAATTTGTTGTCTTGCTCAAGAGTTTGATAATGGCCACCAACTATTCTTTTCTTTAATTGGGTTAAGCATATCCTCTTGAGAATGGCACATCCCAACCATATTGACTTGCCTAATTCCATTAAAATACAATTACCTAATTATTTTATTAATGTTTCTATCATATAAAGTCTCTTTGGTCACATTATTTCAATTTGATGCTATGGAGATTGAAAAAAAAGGACAAATGATTTGTATTATGTTATTTCATGAAATTAATTTCTTTCATATGATTTACATTAGAGCATATCGAATGTATATATCATCAAGCAATGCATATGCTAGGTTCAATAATGTTAACAATCAAATAGTCATAACCACTAATGTTTAACTGTGCAAGTAACCTGACTGCACATAACCTCTAGATATTTGAGGTATTAAATTTAAACAAATTACTTACAAATATTATCTCATTGAAAAGTATGTAACGTTAATCGTTCTCACTTCTTGTCTTTGTATATTATAAAAGAATGAAAGAGATCGGAAGGATGGCATTTGGGAGTTGGATATTGGTCGAGTGCCGAAATACATATTATTATATTATGTCAAACGTCTCACATAATATAAATATATATCGAGTGGAGATCAAGAGGGAGAAAAATAAAAAAATTAGAGAATGAGGGAAGCAAATCTCAACCCTTGATTTCATCGTAAATGAATGTTATTAACATTCATATGTGATGAATGTTACTCAAAATTTAACATTCATCACAAATGAATTTTAAAAATGTTTTTTTATGAAAAAATTAAGGACTATAATTTTCTTCGCTCATTTCCTAAGATTTGGAACTTTCATATAAATCATTTATTAATATTTATTTATATATTTTTAGATAATGGATATCGGATATATACAATAACTGAGTTGCTAAAAGTTGAATATCATCAAATAGTAATTTAGGTTTGTTAGCACGTGCAATATGTCAAATTTCATTGTTAATCTTTTCTAGAATTAGAATCAGTTTGTATATTTACAATTTCGTGTTGAAGTAAAATTTTGAGGTGCCAATATGAAAAGGGTAGTGGACTAGTGGGGTTCACTTTGAATAAAAACCCAGGAGATATGATCACGGCTGACGTAAGCACTAAAGTTGCATACTTCAACACACGTACTACCCTTCAAACAAAAGCACATATAAAGCAAATTAATAATGCACTAATGCACACTTAAATTTCCAGCTATAATGTATCACTGATTCACTTCCCTTTCAAATAAGTATCTCGTTATAATTAACACACAATTTTAGATAAAAACACAATTTTAGATAAAGTATAAAATTCTTCCTTTTTAAAGTTAAATGGCATCGTCGTCCTTACTTTAGACATAGACTCATTTAAAAAAGTGTAAGAGTAAAAATATAAAGTTGATTATCTATTTTTGAAAGTGAATAAATACTTTGAGAAACGAGAGATATGTCTACGCATTTAAAATTTCACTTGCAAATATTATAACATGTTTACGAGTAGTTTAACCTCTTGAAAAGTCAAACTCAAAGTATATAGCTTAAAGAACACCCAAAGATTAATAAACTTATAAGTGGATACAAAAATTAGAATTGTAATCTACAAATGTATCTGTTTCCACTTAGTTGTTTCTATTGCAAATATTAGCTACTGCTACCTAAACAATGCCACACCAAAAAATATAAAAACGTAGTGTCTATTGTCAGTTAGTTGACCATAAAGCTACGAAGACCATAAAGCACTTACTAACATTATCTTTTTGGGGCAGAACTTCCAAGCCGTGTGCCCTGCATAAAACTCAATCAAAAAGAAGAAGATGTTGAAATAGAAGATGGGAGATGAAGAATTGAGAATCATTGAGCAAAGTTTAGGAAGAAGAGAGCACAACTTCTAGAACAATAATTGAAACAGAAACACAACTATAAATCGATAAAAAGTAAGAGTTAAATTAGAACTCATATACATTAAAACACACACACACAAATAAATAATAGAAAATAATAAAACTAAAAGAAAATGGTTCCCCGAATTTAACCCAAAACAAACATTTGTGGTATAATTAGCTATTCATGACAGATAGACAACTCAAGATAGAGTTCAAGTATGGAACCCTTCTGTTAGCTATAAGTGTGCTTTCTGTGATACTTGTGCTGATTCCCATGAACATTTGTTTTTTCAATGTGATTTCTCAAAAGCAATGTGGAATGTTGTGAAGAAGAAATTGTTATTCAGGGGGCTTCAGTATAGTTTGATGGATATTATTAAAACTCTTGCTGATTATTCATTCAAAAATAACATTTGGAGTGTTATTAATAGGCTCATGGTTACCGTTGTGATTTATTTTGTATGGCAAGAAAGAAATTACATAATGTTTAAAAGAGTATCAAGGACTGCAGAAGAATTGATCAAAGTCATTCAAGAAAACATTAAGCTCAAATTAGTGAGTTTAAGAGTTAAACATCTAATGCACTCCTCAAAGCTGGAGAGATTTGGGGGTTAAAAATGGGTCAATATGAAACTGCAGTATATGTGAAGATATAAAAGTTGTACCGGTATTGACTCGTGTGTAGCGAGTCATGAAAGATGGAACTGCTTATCTCAAGTTAATAGTGTTTGATGGATTTGTTGGATGTGATTTGTAGCAAGTTAGTAATTTGTTGTGTTCTGGATAGTCGCTGATCTAGAATCATATAGTAGTAGAACCTTTGTTAGGATTGAGAAGAATTGGGTTTGCTTTGTTTGGCTTGTGTTAGTCTAGTATTTCTTGTAGGGTTGGTCAGGGTATGTTCTGATGCACCATTTGTATTATTTTGTATCTCTTTATAGTGTTTGAAGCTAATATATTCTTCACCTTTAAAAAAAAAAAAAAAACTGAAAAAAACAACAAATTATGTTATTTCTACTTGAGCAATCCATATAAAAATCGACCATGTATCCAAATAACCTATTTGGAGTATGATTCAGTTCGAAACCTTCAAAGCTTTGAAAATTTTAAATTCATATATTAGCAATTTAAGCCTATATTCTCTAGACACCAAGCCTACATTCTCTTCAAACACTAAAGAATAATAAGATCAATAAAAGGGATGCAAACATATCAAACATTAATTGAAAGACATAATTAAATCAACATAAATGGAGATGAAAACATTCTTTGTAATCAAATTAGAGTAGACCTGTTCTGAGAAGTTTAAGCATAGCCTCATAAGTCATAGGCATGCAACTGATAATACAATTACATATTTAACAAGTTGATCTCTCCCATCTTTTGATTTCTCTTTTGTCTTCACTATAAAGCATTGGATCCAATTACCTAGTACGCAATATAAACAATTTTCAGTAGGAATTGGAACCTTGGGAAACAATACATATAAGAACCTTTTCAACAAACAACACAAAAAAAATACGACACGCTAATAAAATCACAAAAATCAAACTGATGATTTGGTGTAGGTTCATCTGCTCAAAACGAAAACGAACAATGGATGAATTATAGTAACTATGTGCTAAAATAAGTTCTAGTTAATCATTTAGGCATTTCATCAAACACTTCATGTGCATACAACACAATAAATTTGTTTACATATATTAAAAGATACATCTTAAAGTTTTGAATAACGTACTTTCAAAACTTGGTTTGGGTGTTCTTTCTCATCGGACCCTTGTGTACGAGTTTCTGCAATTAAAACGAACAATCATACTATTTAACAATATCTTAAAGTTTTGAGATAATTTTCTTGAGATATAAACTCAAAAAAGTAACTTTACGTACCTTTAATTAATTATCTAAATCCAATAGGTTAACGTATTTGAACAGCAAGTATCACCATCATTCTCAAAATCTAAACAAATATACAATCAAATCAAAAGTTAAACCACATATACAAAAGCAAATATTAAATAAATAAAAATTAGAAACAGAGGAAGAAGAAAGCATTCGACGTGACGAAGATCGAAGAAGATGAACAAAAACTGAGGAGGAGATGGGGAATTAATAGAGAGAATTAAAATCAGAAGTATAATTTTGTATTCTTGAATGCAGATAAATCATACTGAAATCTGAATTGATAGTGCACCGTTATATAAATAATTTAGTCACCTGGTCCCAAGACTACTTGGGTAGGTTGGTGTTGAACATTCATTTGATAACCCAGCCCATTAATGTAATTGCGATAAGCAACATAGCTTTTACCATTGAATTAATTGCCCATTAGGTTGGTGTTACATTATGTATACTGTGAAGGCTATTGAATTACTCATAATATTCTCAATGAAAGTTCAAGTTATCTACAATATACACAGAAGTTTTTCGAAAGTATGCAACTTCGATTTTTTATGACTTTTTTAAAACTTTCGACAGACCTTCCGGTGAAGAAGAGCGGATTTAGGCTTGCGTAATAGAAGAACGCAGCGGATTCCGATGTAATTAGGATAAGAGTCCATGAAACAAGGCTGAAGCAAGCAGGTTTAGTATTCTGGATCTTGTGTAGTAACACCCTGTTTTTTCTTCTGCATTTTCTCCTCATCATTATTTTCAGAACAATATTTTTCCATTTTCTGATTTACAATTCTAATAATAAAAAGTAAGATTACAACTCTGGTGAATTATTCATTACATAAACATTTCAGTTAACCTCTTCTCTGAATATCAATTACTATAATTTGTTGAAAAAGAAAAAGGAAATCTTGAAGAGAACATAGACTCGCCAACATAAACGTTATCTGTTAACAATTTATATGTAAGAGCAACATGCTTTAATCATAAGGATATTCGGTCTTTCAAAATGTAACAAATAATAAGTTCAAGAATAAAATTGATGTATTTATGTAAACTTGAAACCAAACCATGAATGCATTATATTTATTTAACACACAAAAACATCCATTTAAATTGCCAAAGAAATCAAATCCATGTTGGTTCTTTGCACACAAGTTTGTTTTGGTTAACTAAACACTTGTAGATTCATCTACAGGATTCCAAAACCGGTTGTAAAACCACATTGTATCAGCTGTCACCGCATATCCATCTTGGTTTCTATGCCACCCATAATACGCATGAGTTCGGTTCTTGATATCAAAAGTGGCATGTCCAAAACTAGCTTCTCTGTACGCCGAGTACTCTGGTTGAGGCTCTGACATGCTGCATCACCAACGAACATAATGTCAAGTTAAATCAAGTGTTAAAACATGCACATGTGTGTGTGTGTGTGTATAACGGTTAAAGATAAGAAAACATTACTTAGTTGCTAATCCCTCAAGGTTTCCTCCATCTCCAATGGTTATGTACACAGGAGCAGATTGATCGTTTACAGGTTTGCAGATCCCATTAACGATGTTGTAGGCAATGTTTGATATACGTTCCTACACCAATGAAGAAAAACCATAGAATAAGTACTAGTTTTCAATAAGGGATGATGTATGGATGTGAGGTTTGAAAGTCTGTTTATATGATTTTAAATAATTGAAATCAGATATTCAGCTGTAACAAAAACGGGTTATAGAAAGAAGTGATAGGATGTGCATGTGCTTCTGTTATTCAAAGTTGTAATAATCGTATTATTTAAGAAACTAATAAAATGACAAAGATTACTTCGTTCGAAAAAAGAAAAAAGTAGAGTCTAAAATTATGTTCAGATTTTCATATGATGATAAGCAGAACTAGTTTATCTAAACATTACAAACTGATTAGTGTGATTTCAAGCTATAATTATCAAAAAATTAATTCCAAAAGGCGTATGAGAGTCAACTTACCGAGCGTTCATAAGCATGTACATGACCAGCAAACACAACATCAACTTTGTACTTAACAAACCATGGCTCGAACATTACTCTCATGGATTCACCTTCCATATAGTGATAGTTGTAGCTGTTATACCATGGAGAGTGCAACAAAACAATTAGCCATGGTGTTTCGCTTCTGTTGACTCTGGGTAGTTCCTGCTCAAGCCATTTGTATTGTGGAGTGTATTTACCTAACAAAGTACATCACGTTGTAGTAACTTTGTCTGTTATCTTTATGACTAAAATATATATGGAATTCGGGTTGATTACCATAGGCTGAATATGAAGCTAAAACAATGATGTGGGCTGAAGCTCTCTTGATGGAGTACCAGAAGGGAGCAGTACTCTGCGATGACTTATAAGGAACATGGTACCGGTGAGTATAAGGCTTGAATGGTTCATCCTCTCCCTGCAATTAAATTATCGAAAACACGATCATCATATTTTCTAAGTTTTCTGGTATGGGCTAGAAATCTAAGATGGTAAAAAGAAGCCATTCACTTTAGAAGTCAACTGAAAATATCTTTGTGTATGAATCTATACTTACCATCGTGAACATTCATGGGAGGTAATTTTTAATTTATGATGGAACTAATCTCATGGTCAAATTTGAAAAAAGCATGTAGTTAGACTATATAATAAGTCAAAATATGATTTGTTTGTAAAGAAGGTAAAGTTTGACTTTGGAGTCAAATGAATTCACTTTCAGTTTCAAACATAATGTGCACCATCAAAAATCTCTCTGATAATTATAGAAGCTATGAACAATTGCAACAATTTGGAACACCTTTCAGTTTCGAATGTCTAACATAATTCACGTTGATCTCGTATTCGAGGAATCTCAAGGTTGACTACATTAGTCAACATTGAAACAAAATGAGTATATAGAAAACTTACAATTTCAGGTGCATAATCAAGTTCATGATTTCCCGCAGTCCATATCCAAGGTTGATAAGCTGTACTTCGCTCTACAAACCTTCCCCATGAATCCCATCTCCTGTTATCATGATTTGGATAGTTATCAGCATAAGAAAGGTCTCCCATAAACAACATTGTTTCCCCTTTCACAGGATTCATTTCATAATGTGTAAGTGTGAGGTTCGAATCATAACTCTGGCCCAAATCCCCTGAAAATTCACAAACAAAATACTTCACACTTATGAATCAGAATCTGATCTTTTTATACTAGAAGTGGATCAGTGGACGATTTGTGTGTTGGTAAACCAGTCAATACAGTTAATCTATTGGGTCGGGTCATCTCAGTTTGACCTGAAACGGCTTTTTCATCAAATTTAGAAAAAATAAAAATAATTAGTGTTCAAAAAATTATTACTAAAAGCACACACTATCTCAATACTAATCTAACTTTTCGAGTAAAATGATACAGGAGGACTTATGCACTCTAAACAAGTTTTAGTTTTGACATTTTCGACCAGATTCCAATTAGCTTTTTTTATTTTTTACTTTACCTTTAGGAAAACATAACCAAAACTGGTTCATTTATAGTAAATACTTGTACAAAATTGGTAAAAGTACAATACCAATGAGGCCGAACGTGTAAGGGACATCGGGTCCAATTTCAGGAGGAGTTGTGAACCAGAAAGTCCGTGATGAGTGATCAATCCCAACCTTGTAGTAGTATTTTGTATCATACTGCCATATTCCAACGAAATAAGTCAATGTGATTCAAATGAAACTCTACGACGGAAAAAGTCAACGTTTGACATTTACGTTGACTTTTTCAAAACTATTTGGATACTAGAATGATTGATTACCTTCAAATGAGTAATATTGCAATGGTGGATGAAACCAGAAGTATAATTGAAATATGAGTATTTAGTAACCAAGCCTTCAGCCTTGCTCTTTCTTCTGCTGTTTTGAGTCCAATAAATAACAGTATTTGAACCGGGTTCATCCATGGTTACCCATGACACAATCATGGCCTTTCCTACATGATCTCCTTGTGTTATATGTACCTTAAAAATCACCAACAAAAGATAATATCAATCTCTGAATCTCATTAAACATAAAGATATGGAAACACACATATTACATTGGTTTCTTTGTATTTAATGCATTTAGCTAATTAAATCCACAGAGTTCATAAGCTTGTCTTAAATAAACAAACAAATAATAAATTATACATTCAATATTGACCACATAACAACTTTAATCCACAAGACTTGTCTTAAAGTTTAAAAAAAATGCAAATGGTTTTATTTATTTATTTACAACAACCAACTAACTACAAAAAGTATAGTTTTTTTATTCTGTTAAGCTCACTTTTATTTGTAACAGATTTGGCAAAAAGATCTAACGTGGCATAATACATGACATGTATTACTTTAACTTTTGTAAGTTGAATATTTTCTAAATTTCTTCTAATTTTAGATATAACTTTTTAACCCTTTTTACATCATTTTCTATTGGATCTCAATTGTCTTATTATTTGTAAATTATTATATCTTTACTTAGTCAAAGTCTTAAAACATCAAGTACATACAGTAAAACACCAATACACACACACACCAACACACACTATTAGTTTAAAAACCCAATAATTTCATTTTTCCCAAAAAAAAATTATGCAAAAACAGGAAATCTTACCTGTTGAGGCGCATTATAGCCAGGAGGCGTACTGAAAACATCACTATCGAGAGGCATATCTATGGTTTTCTCAACTTTCCTTACAAAACTGCTTGTTGAACCTCCATCAACAAACACACATGATTTCAACACCAAAAACAACACAACAATATTGCACCACTGAATACCACCCATTTTATCCTACGCACTTACTCAGAGCTTAACCTACACTAACCTTAACTCCCACCCTTGTGTATTTTATAAGCTGAGGTTTGAAAAATAAAAGGAATATGCAAACAAGATATTCCTACAAAAATGTCAACGAGTTGGATTACAATTTAAACACCCGATTAGTTTTCCAAGTAGTTTCCGAGATCTAGATATACTTCCTAATATTAAGGAGGGAAACCATGTTTTGATAAATAATATGTACGTTTTTTAAGCTCATATTGTTAATCGTTTATCTGTTAGAATTTACATTTGGACGTTTGGAGTTGAAAACTTGAAATCGAAAGCATATTCTTGAAGCATCTTTATAAAAAAGATCAATATATGTTTTTTTAAGTTATCATAGAAAGTCAAGTATGTATTTAACAATTATCACTGTTTAGTTGAGTATATTGTAATGATAATAATAATAATAATAATAATAATAATAATAATAATAATAATAATAATAATAATAAGTACATGAACTTTTTAAGGTTAATTATGATGTACTTTGATAATGAGTACATAAATTTCTTTTGAAGATATCTTGTTAAATTGTATTTGATTATTGTTTGGTAAAATGGTAATCTTTTAGATTTAAACTATACATTAAGGCATATAAATTTTAAAAATATATAATCGGTTGAATTAATGGTTTATGGGGTAAATTTTCACAAGAAGTTAGTATAACAAAAAAAATATTGAACATTCTAAGTTCCCAACAAAATCTCCTATTTAGGATTTTTCTACGAGAGTCTCTCTATCACGCTATGAGGATTCAAAAAAATTTAATTTTCTTACCGTTTTTATTGTGATCTTCTATCTCTATATTTATGGTGGGGATCAATTACCGCATCTGTTGATATTCATCTCCTTTGTGAGTATAATTATTTCTTCTGAGGGATTTGTGACCTTTCTTTTCGTCAAATCTATGAAAAATATTAGTTACGAGTTCAAAGTTTGGGATCCTAGAATCATTCATATGAAGTTCTACTTAAGTTCTTCTTGTTTTTCTCAAGAGTCTTTTGCGACCAAATTTGGATCTTTGAAAAGAAAAGGATTTGGTTTATGTATTAACCTCAATGGCATCTTCAAACCCTCTCTCACAATGGTGTTCAACAGTTGCACGATTCACTTATGCGAATTCCCCCCGTGTTATTAAGGTGATTTTTAGTGCGAGGTTGTTCTTCTTTTGATGTTCGAGTAATAGAGTCATGTCACATCTGTACAAGACCCTCTTCTCATCGGAAATCTTTGGATTTGATTTCAATGCAATTTGAGTTAAATCATATACGTGTTATATCTTTTTTCTTTTTTTACCACTTTAGAGTTGTAACTACTATTGTAATCCTTAATTAACATTCTATCTAAAATTACCTCAATTTTGAGATACCGTTATAAATAAGCTTTCAAGCTTCAACCTTCTGTTAAATATAATTGAAAGGTTAGTAGAACAACAAGTTTTATATTAAGGAAAGTAAACATGATTTTTGTGTATAAATAAACGGATTATGAACTAATAGGTTATGAGATATTATATTTATATTTTTGTAAAAGTTCAAGTTATACTTAATAGAATTTTCATTTGAATTACACAGTATATAGAACCATTATAAATCAAGTTTTGAAATATAAAAGTACTTGAATAAGTTTTTGAAAAGAAATTAATCTTTATGAAAATTACCCTTTAATTAATTATAGTTTTTATTTGTGTCACATTATGGTTCTTAATAGATACATTGCAAAGTCAAACTATTTATGCATCTGTTTATTGTACACGTTCGATATTTCTATAAAAAAGGTGATATAAATATCATTAACCTTTTCTATTCAACTTCATCATGTAATAAAACCAAAACACACCTATATGTGTTGTATAAAATAGTATAAAATAATAATAATAAAAGATACAATAAGCACTTCTATATAAAGCTCACTAATACTAATACTAATACTAATACTAATACTAATACTAGTTATTAGTAAATTATTTGAATTGTACAAATATAGGAGTTCGTTGTATAGGTGTTAATATTAACAACTAAACATGAGTAGGAAATAAACAGACAAGCTACATTGACAACGACAAGAACTTAATGATTGCTGATATCAATCTTTATTCATCAACTTAAAGTTAGTAAGTTTTGGTTCGGTATTATAAGACGGAAAAAACTGATATTTAAGAGTTCAAACATATATTCTTACAGTCACAATTAACAAAATCTGGCTTTGATCCAATATTTTCATAAATTTATGTAAAGTTATTGTCTCACATGCAAAGAAGACTGACAAATTAAGTGAAAAAATCAATCATATACTACCAGGGAATTCAATATGGGTCAACTTCAATTATTGGACCCGAAAGTTTGTTTACGTTTGGCGCTATTAAAGTCAACCAGAAAAAGCTAAAGCAAGGTGCATGATAAATATGGAGGGTTAACTTAACTGGTGACCCGGCTTAAATGAACTAAGTTGGTTTTTGGGTTCTTAACATTGGAATTTAAGAGTTTAATTTTGATTAAAACCTTGTTCAATTCATACCAAATAATAATCTGATGATCTCTTCTTTAATGTATTGTTAAAGATATTCAAGCACAAAACATAACGTCCATATCAAATTTAATCTATTAATTAGTATTTTGATATCTATCTATCTATCTGCTAATCATATTTTATTTTAATTAATAAAATAAAAATAAAAATAAAAATAAGAATGGAAGTATCATAAATTTGAAAGATCCATCAAGAGATAAAAAAAAATAATGTCCAAAGTAAACGTTTTGCAAAAAATAAAATCAACATTTACAACAACAAAAATGTCAGAACTTCACAGTTCACACACGCAAAAAGAACGTCAAATTTGAAAGGAAAACCAAAAAAGGCCAGAAAACTAATTCTTAAAATTCTTGTGAAATGGGAAATGAAGGATTCTTTCACGTCTTAATATCACAAACAATCGCATGGCAAGTGGATTCGAACATATGTTGGAAAGGTGGAGAAGCTGTCGCAACTAGAAGACTAATTTGAACCGCAAACGCCAAAAACTTAGATCTGTTTGTTCGAACGTAAATACTTTCCATAAATAATCAACAAATCTTTATTACCATAAGTTGAACGATAAACAATGTTATAGTACTTCACATTTGCTAGAAGCCATGCGTTTTCACTAGAATGCTTCTTATTGGTAAAAAAAAATGACAGAAGCAGTGCTCAATGCTGCTAAAACAGTGAAAACTCATGAAGTCTTTTCCCCAAATATGATGTAGGGCATCATCTCAATTCTCATCTACATATATATTGTTCAAATCGAAGGGGCCAAGAAAGATAAATTACACATGCAAATATGCACAAACAGCATGACTGCTGAATGATGAGGGTTTTCTTTATTTAAAGATGGTATAGGATCACTCGTCTTCATCACCCAGTAACGCAAATGAGAAGGGTGCGAATTTATACCCATCTCCTTCATAGAACTTGTTTTGGAACTCTACCCAGTGGAGCCTTAATGCATGTAGGAAGGCACTCAGGGTTTCCATAACCAACAGCACTCCAACGGTTGCAAAGATAAACACAATGATGCCCACAATAAGGATAATTACATTATTGTACCTGTGTGTAAAAATAGAGATTTAGTGAAGAAATGATAAAGAGAAGTGCTTTTATAAATAAAAAACAATAAATCACCCACATCAATAAGTTGAATAAGATTCTTATGCCAAAGATCGACAAGATCTAGGAGCATTGCTACTTAGAAAGAAAGAACTTACCCCCAAGCAAGAAGCAGGACCTTCTCATAGAAAACAGTTGACAACTCTGAATGTGCCAAGCTGAAAGAAAAGAGCTTACAAGTCAAATCTATTACATAATAGAAGATACAGGAATCAAGGGCACTTTGACCATGTTATGCCTGTCTTATGATATTGACATCACAGTTGAGATTTCCAAAAATTGGCACTAAAGTGCAAGTACTTTTTACTAGCAAAATGCCAAAATCCAAAAGAACATATTATTGTCTTAACAGGTGCACAACTCAAAACTATTCTTTAGACTACTAAAACATGGCGCGGTGACTTAATTATGCTGGATATTTCGTTAATTTGGGTGGACAAATGCGTTTATTAATTAAAGCATTCGGAAACGGATGCTTCAAGTTACCAGGGAGGGCAAGTAGCGGCCTAACCGGGATATCCCCGTGACCATTTCCGACCCTTTCCCTGGCCACCTCAAGATGTGCAACTTGTGAGGTTTGAACCAGAGACCTCTTGTGAGGATATCATGACGCCAACCACTAGGCCACCTTGGTGATGGTTGATTAAAGCATTAGGAGTTTTACCATATTGCATTTCTATTGCTTCCTTTTAAATGGCAATGGACCATAATGTATAATGCATAGTTTAAACAGATAGATCAGAGTTCTATTAGGATACCTGAGTGCCCATAAACGAAGGTATGAGGCTGTATTTGATACTGCCCCAAGTACAAACTCTATAGTATGGATGAGTTGATGAACAAATACTTCACTAAACTCAAATTCTTCATGATCATGTGAATCATGATTTGCCTCCACCTGCAAGGAGTCATCTGTGCCTTCAAGGGGTGTGTAGGCCTGACCTTGATGGGTCTGAAAGGCCACGAATAACAAGGTTCAAAAGAGAAAGGGTAAGATAACAAAATTGTCACACACAGAGATGAAAAGGTATGCTAAAATTAGAAGAATCATGTGTTGGCATGGTGGAAAAATGACATACCCTGTTATGTTGTGCCTTCAAAATGAAAGGCTTAGGTAGCAACATCCACGGGACAGCAATTAGAGATAGCAGTAGTAGGACAAGCTGGAAATGAAACAATTTGTACCAGGTGAGAAATATAAAGACATTATGTTTATACTATCGTCATTCTTATGCATCAAATATCCAGAGACCAATGTAAAAACTGGTTTTGTTTGAAGTATCGAACCTGAACGGTCTTCTGGTTTGGAAAAAGTTGGTTTTCACCGAGCTCATCAGTGGGGCTAAGGAACATGTATATCATTACATGGTACAAATCTGCTTTTGAGCCAGTGCACCACTTTACAATGATGAGGAGGGAAAGGTAACCAAACAAACCATTCAAAAAGATCATCTGTGGAATAAATTGGAACCTGGAAATGGCAGAGTTACAAATATTTCAACTACTATACAATATATTTGTTTGTATGATAAATCTTGAATAAATACTATATATGGAAACAATTGGAGCATTAGGATAACTCTTTAAACCCACTTTTTAGAATATTTTGTGGGTAGATTGGATGTTGGGGGAGGGGGAGGGGGAATATTCATTATACAAATCGCGAACTAACCAGACATTCACAGGGTTCCGAAAGTATAGAGCATTGAAGAAGCTTAGGATTATCCCGAGGTTCATTTGGGCTACCCCAATAAGAATCGACATTTTCATTTTCAAAGAGTTGAGGAATGGCAATTCACTGCGACTCCCATGCCACGCAGGATCCACACCAAATGGGTATGTATCACGTACCTTTATCAAGCCTATGGTGGTAGCCTCACTGCAGCAAAGCAGGAAAACACGAATAGAGAAAATGAACAGATAAGGTGAATGAAGTGAGAATAGTCACTCCCTCAACTCTGTGAGGATTAAATAGGGAGCAATTATGCAAATGAAAACAAAACCGAACAGAGAAATCAGTTTTAGAAGGGGTCTGATAACTACCTGCATCCAGCATCACGGCAGGCATATGCTGAAGGACTGAATAACTCAAACGGAACTGAGAAGAACTCATTATAGATTAAACCGGTATAGATTGAGAAAAGTGCCATCAACAATATAACATAGCGACCCCCAAAAGTCATTTCCATTATGTCTCCAAGCTTCTGCATTCGTGAAAATGTAAAACCAAATTAGTCTCCAAGCAGAGTTGGAACAATAGACTTTTAAAGCCACCTACTAAGAAACTAATTAAAGATCTTATAGAACTATTAACCAACAGTTCTGTTCTTTTAGCCTAAACTTCAACTTTTGGGTATAAATTTACAATATTGCATCAAGATGCATAAAAATAACGCAATCATCTTAGGGTAATGTCTTCTGCCATAGCAGTAACTGCAGCAAGAAATGACTTACCTAGCTATTAACAATAGAGAGCGAGTGCTATTTACCTGGCTTGAGTATTTCTTCTCCTTGAATATTAAATATAAACTTGCCAGCAGGATGCATATGCCGTGCCCCCAATCACCAAACATAACCGCAAACAGGAAAGGGAACGTGACAACAGTATATACTCCAGGATTTGCTTCTTGGTATTTGGCAACACTGCACATGAGTAGATAGATGCTTTATAATTATGGAATGTTAAATAAGGACAGCCTTCACAATTACTAGATCCATATTATGAATAAGGGAAATTATCCAGACTAAATGTTAGATTTTCTTAACAGCCACATACAAAAACATGTTCTCTTTGAACTGATGTATCAAATAAACCACCGACTACAGTACCTATATATATGAGACATAAGAATGACAAAGTAATGCTTACCCATATGCATCAACAATTGTTTGAAATGATTCAGTAAATTTATTAGTCCGAAAATAGGTTGGAGGCAGCTCCTTTGTGTGCAAAACTTGGAAAATGGCACCAACTTGTGACTTGGAGTCAACTGTGGCAAGCTGCAGGGCATCCTGGATCTGCAAAAAGCAAGGGACATAGGAATAGTACCATGGCGAGATATATTTAAGATAAATTTAGTTGATTCATGCTGCAACAAGGTCGATGACATACTGATCCATCTTAACAGTAAACATAGAAATACGCAACTATTATGCAACATGAATAAAGATGATCTGTCAGCGCTACTCCTGTCAGCGACATTGTGATTATTTTTACACTCAATTTTAATTGCTTACGAGTAAAGGTGGAAAAATGGATGGGTTGGATAAGACTCAAAACATGTTCGGGTTAAAACCGGTAACCTACAAGTAAAGTCAAATTTGGTCATGCTGGGTTGGCCAATCCAAGTCACTTCCTTATTTGCTGTTTTGAGTTTTATAGAAACTAATGTATGTGTTACATATGATTGAATACCCAATTTCTAATTCCCTCAATACAAAAATTTTGGACGCCTTATGGATTTAAATACACAATCAATGACTTTTGACCCGTTCGACCCATTTGAACCGTATCCGTCCTGGTTACAAAATTCCAATTAGAGATAAAACATAATCCTAATCAAGTAAATTATGGACAAATGGGTCACATACCACCGCTACGTACAAGGCTAATAGGGTACAGCGACAAACCTGTTGGGTTGCGAAGATGGGACTCCACCCTTCCGCCACAAGACACTTCTTCGTCACATCAAAGCTAAGCATGTTTAGCGTGTGATAAATTGATTTTTCCTTCCGAACCTTGCAGTAGCAAGATAATAAATTTCAGAGATCCAGATAAGAAAATATAAACAGACAATTATGCTCGCCAATAAAAGCAATCTACAACTGGTAGCCTTGTAGGTCATACACACTCAAGTTTCAACATGAAGTCACAACAACACATACCAGGTCGTTCCACTGTTCATATTGTTTTCCAATGGTTTCCAACAAATTCCCACGGTGCAAAAGTCCAGCATCTATTGTTGTCTTTAGCTCGGATAGCCTTCCCGATACCTGGAAAGTGACAGTGTACATATTATGTGGAGATACAACCATTTCTGAATGAAAGAAAAAATTATGCAGCAATTTGGATTACCATGATTAGAAAGGTATGAGAGGTTCTCGAGAAATTTCAGAAGAACACAAGTTTGCATAATCAAATTACTGTATTGGAAGAACTATGCAACATACAATGTACAATGCCCCAAACAGTTCTGATCAGGGATTTGTCATAATCCCAGTATACATGTATGTTGAAACAGGTATCTGGTATGCTAATTAATTGACTGATGTTCCACAACTCCTACAATGCTACATATGTTCGTATGTAAATGTTCAAGTTCCTTCATGTTCTTATGCGATAGTTAATTGAACAAATTTTAATCTCTAATAACAAAATGAGAGGCAAAAAGATGTTCTGTACCCCAGTTATCATTTGGGCTTGTTTGCTCAAATCTTCGGCAAAAGGATAACGATTTGCTCCAAAAGCTTCACATATCTTAAGAATTTTGCTCTTGGCTCTTTCTCCGGAAAAGAATACCACAAAAACATTTTTCTCAACCTGCACAGAAGTAGTCATGTTTAAATAACTATTCAAAATTAACGTGTTACTGACATTGTTACTTGCACTTAAGTCAGAAGGTAAATGAATATGTTAGCATTATGCTTTGTTTGATTAAGCCAAAAGTTCACAAGCGGATCACAGGTTATGTGTAAGATCACAAAACTAGGTAATCCTGGTAACCAAATTAAGAATATACGTATACTGTGGGTATGGAAGTTAGATAATATTTTACTAGTGGAGAAGAAATATCACGGTTCTTAAATGTGAATGAAGGCTGAGTTTGGGTTCAGTTGAGCTTAGAGATTAGTAATGACCTCCTTAGGGAGCGTACAGATGTAACACAAAAATGATGTTTCGGTATTTAATTAAACCTAATATATTTACAGCAACATGTATCCAAGGTATCAAGAAAGAATATATGTAAGATCATGAGAAGGTTTTTAATTATAGCATCCATACGTTTAGCAGACCATCATATACCATGAAATGAAAATACAATATCAGACACAACTTCACCAGTCTGATTAAAAATTTAATATCAAATTCTCTTTAACTATAATCAAATAAAAAAAAATGTCACAAAAAACAGGAATATGAATAGCAGAGTAGGATACTCTGTGTCAACATTCACCAAAGCATGATGGAGAGATGTGAAGTAACATTCTATTTACCTTTTCACCTGAATTTGGATCGATAACAGCTTCTTCCACAGAAGACTGCATCAGAAATACGTTTCCCCTTGTGGCACGGAATAGAATTCTTTCAAAAGCCAAGGCTCTTCCTTTGGGCACAAGGCCAGTGAGAAACCCCAATTTGACTTGTTTGCCTTGGTCAACTGTTGATTCCTATTCATTAACATCAAAGAATAAATAAACCTACACTCAATAATGAATTTATGAATTAATGTCATAACATGTACCTGATCCTTCAATAGAGGAGTTTCCAGAGATTCTTCAGCAGCCTGATCTGATGAAAGTTCTCTCTGCTGTGCTGCAGCTCTGCTTTCTGCCAATTTGAAAAACTCTCCAGCCTGTGAAAGTTCAAGCAGAAAAAACTTATTAAAGTTCTTCTAGGCTCATATATTTTTTTAGTCAGTTTTAACAGGCACATTTCACATTGCACAACAGATGAAAATTGTGAAGCATCCATACGCCTCTCATTTAGGAAAAAACTCCTCAAAATACGATTAGGTAGATTATTTATCAACTTGAGTGATTTCTCCCTCTACTCTAACATTTCAAGAAGCTTGCCATTATGGCATTTCACTTTATCATTCTAAACCACAGTACACAACCCCACCTTAGGCCATAGTAAAAACTTTAAGGTAAGATATACTAGTACCTTTTGCAGAACCAGCTTATACTCTACAAGCTCATTATAGCTACGTTGCAACTTTTCACTATTTGCGTTGATTTCAATAAGCTCGGCTTCAAGGTCTCCAAGATTCACCTGAATAATCACAAGTTAAAAGGAAAAAAAAAAAAAAAAACTAAATTTCTAAACATGGTCCAAATTTATGCATACAAGTAAAACTTGTGTATACCTCCACATCATCCAGATTAAACTCATCTTTTGCCTCAGACTTTGCTGATGGCTTGACATCTGCCTTTGACATTTGATCTCTGAAGAAACGCAGCTTCCGTCCCAGCTCTGCACATCTTTTGATCTTCACAACAAAAGATACTTAAAACACGGTCCCACTAAATCAAAGTTTCAAGAAGTGATCGAAGCGAAAATTTTACAAGCCCTAAATAATTACGTCATACAAGCCATTTCCACACAAGGTTTTAACATAAACAGCAGCAAACCAGCGTAACAGGACTCCTAAACAAGATGCGTGTGTCTGCCTATCTTCTGAGAGGGGGTAAAACTGACCCTCTAGCGGGCCCCCACCGACTGGTCCCACGGCCAACATGGGAGAGGTAAATCGCGTAACCCGTGGTTAAAGGAACATGAAGGATGGGGATTGAATCCACAACTACGCATATATGCTCCATGTCCCCCACCACCTAAGCTACCATCGCTGGGACGTGTTTTCCTTTCTTCTGTTTGTTGGCAGAAACCTTAATGTTGCATATGATAAAATACTTCCTTTCTGGAGCCCACATATCAATAAATAGCTAATATATGTTTACAAGCATCAAGAATATTCTAGATGAACAAATGCTCCAACTGTTTGAGATGAGCAAACTAAATCTACAAGCATCAAGAATATTCTAGATAAGTGTAACTAACTTTCTTGTAACTACTCACAGTTGATATTGATGTGCCAAATTCTACAAGTTCACCGCTTTACAAAGGAATTCCACAAATCTATTTCTTCATTTCTTGTCATGTCATACTAAAGACGGAATAGTGGAAGATAGTAGTACAATTTTCATAGATTTTTCTCGTTTTATAAAACAGAGCTTCAAATGTGACAAAAGGCAAATATGCACAGGAAATTAAGGGATCTATGTGACGCATTCAGCCATATAGTAATCTTTACCTGTGTTCCAAAACTTGATTTACGTATTTATCTTATGAAGTGATCTTGTGAAATACTGCAGTCTAGTGAATATGCAATTCTAGTGCATTAAGTGTTTGGTGCATCAACCATCATCCAAACTCAGGTCAGTTTCAACCAACTTTCAAAGCTTACAACTTCCAGATTTAATTCCATATGAAAAATCATACCTATAACTTGAAACCAAGAAGACAACACTAAGCAACTTATTAAACCTTGCAGAAAAAAAAAAATCACCTGGCTGGCATATGTTCGCTGGAAAGGACTTTTTTCTGCATTCAGCTGTATATACCAATAAAATGATGTTAGACCAAGAAGCTTGATGTTCAATCAACAAGTCAGGAACCAACAATAACACACCTAAAATGTAATGGAAAATTATAAAAAGATCTTTCTAAATTTATTCTTCTATTTAATATTATAATTTGGTTAGTGGAATTAACAATATCTTTCCATCAAGCCTTTATCAACTGGATATGGCATCAAAGCCTTTTAATGGATAACTAACTAACTTTATATTCTGATAACGAATTAACAGACAAAAATATATATCACTATCAACCACGTCTTGCACTAGTCTTCCAGCTAACAAAAGATCACTAGGATACATATGTATAAATACATAGATCATGTCAAAACAGATTAACAATTAACTGAATTGAACTGATCATAGCTTTTAATTCAATCATAAAAAAACATCACGAAAGTATCAGCAAACCCTAATTCTACTAAATCTGCCAACATTCAAAGCAAATTATACAAATTAGTAATAATAATAAGACTAACATCTTTGAATTGAATGAGACCGATATCACCAAGGTAAGAAACGGTCAATCGAGCTGACTCAATTGGAATGATGACTTGTACTAAGTGCATCGGTTCTGACCGGAATAGATCCATCGGCGGACAACAACCGCCACCACCGCCGTTCTCCGCCATCTGTTGACAACTTCCGGTTGCGGTGTTTGAGATCGATTAGTAGTATAATAAATGAAAATTGTCTCTTGTCGCCTCTATGTTTTCAGTAGCCACGTTCCCGTGACTGATATTTTTCTGCTTTTGTAATTTTGATTAGATTTATTTGGGTTTTAGTGTACAGCTAATAGTAACGTGTAGAGTTTGGATTGGAAGTGGATTCGAAGTATTATTTATTAATAGATAAAAACTTTATAAGTATTATTTTTGAATTTTTGAATTATTAATGAAATTATTTTTATTTTCATGTTTGCAATCGAATGCAATTTATTTGAGATTTCTGTTCAAAACAAGAAAAAATATTCGAATCCCTTCAAACTAGTGATGGAAAAAATACGAATGAAATAATTTTCAACTTTAATGGGATCGTCAATGTCAATGATAAATTGAAAATATTTTTCTCATGTTTATGCTTATCAATTATTCAAACTACAGCTGATTTTGTCTATCGCAACCGCAAAGGTTATAAGATGTTTATTAATGAAACTTTCAAGCTCGAATAGGTGATGATTTTGTGAGAGATTGTCTAACTAGTGCAATACGAAAAAAAGCTCCGGCTCATGTTACGAAAATATTCCTTCCTAAAGATGAAAGAGTGTAAAGGGAAATTGTGATAGGAGGTGACTTAGTTCACATATTCAACAAACTTGGTACTTTTTCATTTAATTGTTTTATTCATGATGTGCCAAACTTCTTACATCCTATCGATGATATATGTTGTCTACAAAACTTGTAATGTTAAAAATTTAAGACAAATCATACAATTGGTGAATTCGAGAAAACTTCCCGATGATTTGTTTGAAATTGCAAAAGATAGAGTTCTTAATGGTGATTCTCAAGAGATAGTAAGGGATTGCAATAGATAGGCTTGCATTGGTCAAAATAAGTTGATTTTATGAAAAAGAAAAGTATAAGCACGATGTAGAGTTGAAGTTAAACGTCCACCTGGAATGAGATTCATTAGAGTCATAGTAAATTTGTGATGTCATAATGTGTGGCAAGAACAAATTATATAAAGTCAAAAGATACAGTTCACTAATGTTAATAATATGTATGAACTATAATGTTAAAAAATACAGTTGAGTAATGGTAATAATATGTATTAATTATAATGTCAAAAGATACAGTTGAGTAATATTAATAATATCTATTAGCTATAATTTCAAAAGATACAAATGAATAATGTTAATAATATTTATTTTATTTGCCGTTTATAAGAAAAGAAATATATAACATTAAATTTAAAGATTTGAGGATGAAGTAAAAATCATATAATAGAAAAGGGTATAAAAGGTATAGCAAAGAAAGTAGTATCTCATTAAATCAAGTATCACTTATAATAGGAAAATGATTAGCATTCAACGTTTATCAAGCTATGCCTATGGGGACACATTAAAAAAAGGCATAAAAGTAATGTTAATTGAAGTTTGTTGGTGCAAAACAAACCCAACTATGTACCCGGTATTTCAGTTAATTCGGTTCATTATCTTCTGTTCTAAGCTATCAGCCCAACGATGTTCAAACTCAATGGATACTTCCTTCTAAGATAACCGATAATCGAGCAGCTACTTTTAACATATATACTCAAAATTTTCCAATCGACATTTGAATTGACAAGTGACTGTCCAATACTCAGTTTCAGATTAATTTCAATGAACAAAATGCCAGACATCATCAGAAAGATCAAATACTGGTTGCCAATTTGCCATAGAAAACTTATCGACATCTTTGGTAACTAGATACGGCACCTGTACCCATTTTACGAAACTGAAAGCAATGAAGCAAGATACAAGTTACAATCAAAGATATACAAGAAATTAGTGTGTTATTGCTCCCAAAAAAAACAAATAGATAACCAACTTTTCGCATTAATTGATGAACACATGGTCAGAAGATAGATGAGATAATCTCTGATCTCTTAGCCCACCTTTTCAATCCATTCTTTTCTATTACATGCTTTAGCAGTTCTAACGTTTTACTCTTACAAGTTTGGAAATAAATACATATACAAAACAGGACTATACTTTTTCAGAAGTGTTTACGTACAGATTGAACAATCAAGGAATGACATGGGACCATAAATAACCAACTTGTTGAATGATCCTACATGGAAAAAATCTCCTGCAGGCCACGTAATATAGAAGACGTCGAGTATTAGTGTCCCCTTAAAATAGAAGACATTCAAGTTGTATATTACTACGGATATGATCATCAAAGTGGTTTAAAAGGCTTAGCTAGTAGTAAAATGATGATATTGAACTGCCCATATTTAATACATTACATACTAAGTATGCCATCAAGGAAGACCACCATTACTTGATATGAGTCAACTTCAACATTTAAATTTGTAAAACCAATATGCATAGGCTATTTCAGTTTAGGGACTCAATTCATAGATACATGGTTGACAATTTGTTCCCAAAATGAATGTTGCATGCTTTTAACATTATCAAGAGAAAAGAAGACTGGTATACCTTCATCTTGAGGGAGGTAAAGGGAAAATATCAAGAAGTGAAGGCAAAAATTCTATCTGAAATTTTGGTCCGGCAAATCGGACACTCAGAACAGGCAAGGGAACAAGATTTACATACTGCAAAAGAAGAGGAGGTAATATCATCAATCACATCATGTGGTCATGTATGGTGACAAGTAACATCAATTGCAATAGCAGAACTTACAGCTAAAATGCCGACAGGGAAGAAGCATTGCTGCTGTAGGTGACTCGAAGCATACTTTACATACATGAGAATTTGCATCTCCGTTACCAACGTAATTGACCTCTTTTTCCTTCATCTCTTGCATTCGAGCCTGATCACATGTTAATTATGAACCATGAAAAACCATAAGCTGAAACTTAAGAGTCTTGTGAACACCTAGAGGTGACATAATAGCAGTTGGGTAACTGGTTATGGTCAAAACAGGTAACTTTTGGCATGGGTTGAAAACGATCAGGTTATGTGACCCCAAACACTATATTGACCCCAAACACTATGTACATAATATTAATATACGATTACAGAAGTATCTCATTTCAAAAGCATCTATTCTTCCAGATAAAATGGTTTGGGATGTTTTATGCATATAAATACACTTATAAGCTAATTTCAACGTGTTGATCTATTTGACCTGTTCAATTTCTAACCAAGTCAACAGATTGGCAAATAAATGCGTCAAAATTACCACCTCTAAGAAAATTTATGTACCTTCAAACGAGCAACTAGGGGCTCTTCCTTTGTAACATAATGAGCTGTTTGTGAAACATCCAAACCTTGCCTCTCTTTGACACCTAAATTGTTACTATCCCCATCTTCTACTTTTGGGTGGTCAACAGTTTCAGGTCTCTCGGCATTTCTTCCATCACTATTTGATTCAGGAAGTGCACCTTTTGCTTCTTTCTTCAGCTGAGCAACAAGAACCCACATGTTTGCCAGATCATTTTCCAGAGACGCTTCCTTTTTCTTTGCCTCCTCAACCTTTTTTCGGTATTCCTCTTCAATGAGCTCTTTCTCAGACAAGGCAGCCTCAAGCCTTGCCTCTCTTTGCTTCCTTGCCTGTAACTCCATTCTTAAGTCTTCCGGGTCAAGGTTCCACGAGTCAAACTCATCGTATGCATCCTTGACTCGACCAGAGGACCGGTTTTTTCGAGCGGGTTTCATGGAATCGTACTTGCGACTACCACCATTAGCAGATTTAGAATTTGCCAACTCACAAGCAGCTATCAACTCTTTCTCAAGTTTTGCATTGTCCAGTGAAAGTTTAGTGACTTCACCGGCTAAATTCTTGAGTTCAACAGCAGCAGCAGATGCCAATTCCTTGGCGTAAGACGCTTCTTCAGACAGTTTCTGATTCTGCACATATAATCCACTATTCTCCTCTAGAATTTGAACACGCTCTAGCTTTAGCTTTTCATTCTCTACCTCCTGATCAGACGGATAAAGAAGAAATAAAAGAACATGTCAGCAAAACCACATTACCTCTTCCATTTTTAAACTAGAAAGCAGAGGTGGAAATTTCAACCAGTGTACTTATGAAAGGGTTAAATGAAAAATTAGCTACAAGGTGAGCAGGTCAGATAGGTTGGAAGTCGCCCAAAGTCTATTTCTCCAATGACAATAATAATCTGAACTGTTGAATAAAATAATTTAAGTGGTAGTAAGAATTAAAAAAGTCTTTGGGCAACTTTTCAGCCTGTTAGACCAATTTGACCCTTCTCATTTTCACCAAGCATTTTGTTTGGTGAGGTCCACCCATTTGAAATAAAACAAAACTCAAATCAACCCATTCATTAGTAAATGGTTTGAAACTGCCACCTCTATTCCCCAGGATCGTAGTAATCACCTGAATTTTAATTTTAGTCTTTAGCCCGTCAGTGTACTCTTTAGATCCATGTTGTTCTGAAGATGACAATTGCTTCTCATTAGCCATAGCCAGCTGTTGTTCAAGCAACATGATTCTATCCTGCAGTTCTTTGTTTTCTGTACACTGCAATAGAACAGAGAATAAATCAAGAGTTTAGAGAGTCGAAAAGCAAAGTTGTGTGTTCTAGTAGAACTGTATAGATTGGTAGAGACCCAGAGATACGGGAAGGTGTTGATGGCATAACATTTTGAAAGTTACCCTGATTTAGAGTTTATGGTGTAGTGAGGATGCATATAACAAAAAAAGTGATGTTTTATCTAAAATACAAATGTCTTAGACCAAATACTATAAAAGCAAGACACTATTCGATGATTATATATCTTTGCATTGTGCACCCATATACCTTGTTCTTCCATTCTTCCTGGAGAATCCGGTTGTCTGCTGACATGATCTGCAATCATAGATGGCAATCAAGCAAAAGAATCAATTAACATCATAAGTTGGCTTAAAATGTCAATAACATGTAACAATATAGACTCAAGCTTGTAATAACCATAAAAGGTTCAAGAGTATCTGAAACAGAGTACTAACTTCTAGCTCAAAACCCTTCTCATCGCACTGGGTCATCAATTTCATCATTGTCTGTTTTAGAGAAAAAAAAAAAGGCAAATTTAATATCAATTATTATCAGGAAGGTTGTGGGCAATACCGAAGAAAAATAAGTTTGAAAGGAAAACTAAAGGGGAGGCAAGTATACCTGCTGCATATCAGCCAACGATGTATTAGAAATCGAAGCTTCATTGCTTTCAACAATCTGTTTCTCCAAGGCGCTCATTTGCCTTCTTTTTTCTTCTATGTCATGTTCCAGCTGATCTATCTGGGTATCAGCAAACGTTTATAAGTAATCTACACAACCTGATACGTTGCATCAACACAATATTCAAAGTAAGAGTCCTGATCATCCATTTTTTACTCCGTCAGGGTTTGTTGCTGAAACATGCGGTAGATTCACATCCGATATGAAGACTATGCTTAGGTAAGCTAGCTATTTAAACTGGGGTTATGCCAAAAAGTTCTAACTATATTCTGAAGTTCTATTATACAGCATTAATATATTTTCACCAATTACATGTCAGCATTAAAACAATTCATTTCCACGACTGTTATCTGAATCATTCATGGTGAGTCTGTGTGTAAAGAGAGAGATAGGAACAAGGATTTACTTGGGACTTCGAGCTCTCAGGATCATTTGCAGACTGCTCCACTAAACGTTTCATGGTACTTGTACTGAATGCGATCTCTCCTGCAAGCATCTTCACTCTCTCCACTAGAAGGTCCATCTCATCTATTGAGAGTCCACCCTGTGATGAAACAAATTATAATTAAAACAACTGAAATAAAAATTACTGCCTTTTCGAGTTTGGACAAACAAAAAAGGAGTAAATTTGTTATGAATATGGAGATAAAAAAGGATTCCGTCACATACACACAACTATCAACCGATAACATGTTTAACTTGCACTCCAGATGATTGCAGAAATTATTGGCGCAACTACTAAAAATAAATCTACAGAGCTATCACACTGTCACCATGCTTACTGCTTTTCCCCTCTATGTGACATAGAAGTACAATGTATGAATGGCAGCATGTTCGCTCAATTTCGACCAGTCATCAAACGGCTATTATTTTACTAAGACTCAATGAATAGGTAAAGTTCCAAAACATAGCTAAAGTATGCATCAAACCATTGAAAAGTAGCCTAAGTATACTCAATTTACAACCTCCTAAATTGCGTTATTAACAAAATTTTAGATCATGCCCATATTTGCTTACAACATTCAATGAACGTACACATAAGAAAACCCATCCGTTCTGACCCATTCTAAGATATTATTACCCAACCCGCTCAAGAGTTCACTCTTTTTCGTGTTCCGATAAAAGTAACAATGGTGTGAGTAACTAAATGGTTATGAATTGACCAAGCAATGTACATGTCAGTTTGAATATATTACAAGCATATTTCCTATCTTACCTTGTAACTGAAATGACTAGCAACTGATGGTGTGTATCTTAGAGAGTTATAGCAAAATGTGCATAAAAATAATCCGGGTACATGTAGGCATAAGCTGAAAAACATCTATGAAAAGAAACTAATGCCTCACAACAAAGAAATATCTTAATATTCGTTGTGTAGCATTCAATCTTTATATAGAACGCTTATGTAACCAAATCTAGCAGTGACATATTTCGAGTACTAAAAAGCTGGCTATCAGAAAATCCACGGATTGAAAGAAAGAATGTCGTTGAACATACCGGAAGCAGTTTTGCACCACTGGCAGAACCACTAGTGACTTCACCTGCCTGAGTAGATTCAGTAATAGTGCTACCTGCTGCTAAGTCATTCTGAATGTCACTGTGCAAGAGCAGAGAACCATTCTGAAAAAGAGGCATTAAAACGATGGAATGTCAAGCACAAGTTGCATAAATCAAAATGCAAAAAAATTCACGCTTGTTGAAGATTCAGATGTAATTAGCATAAAACGTGTGAAAGACCTGAAGAGCAATTTGCATGAAACAAATTCCAAGCCAACACAAAGAGTTGATCAGCTATCAAAATTTAGCACTTCATATCTCACACTATACAGGTCATATCACACTAACACTATTTTTAGATGATAACAATGAAGATACTGAAGTTTAATTTCCATTGTGCGATCATGTCTTATGGAAAACCGATTGAGAACAATGAACATACCTCATCATCATTAGCAGGACTGTTTTGATGAGAAGATATATCAGTTAACCCAGGAATTGCATTTTTTGAGGAAACAAGTATTAGCTTTGTTAGCCTCTGAATTCTGCTCATGAGTGCAGCCTTCGCTTCTTCCTCTTCCTCTAAGCGTGATTGCATCTTCACTTGTCCCTCTTCTAACTATTATACAAACAGCACAGGATAGACTTTAAGTTAACTTCATTATCAAAAAAGAGTTAAAAAAGGAAAATTAACCTGTCAACCATGCCATTATAAATCAAAGCAACCTGAGATAGAGAGAATAAGAAGAAATAGCACCTTTTGTTTTAAGTTCATAATCTCTTCTGGATTGACACCTACAAGCATCCCCCTCCGCAATTGATCAAGCTCTAGTTTGAGAGCTGATATCTCCCTTTGGTACTTCTTAATTAAAGATTTTTCATCAATAATCTGCAAAATGAATATTTCAAGAGCATTGAACGGTGAGATTAAAATGGCTATTCTCAGTATAGTCCAAAGGAAATCCAAATGTTAATGTCACAGAAACCTTATTTTGAGAGGCATAGATTTCAATGCGTTTTGCCCTACTTGCAAATTTTAATGTATTGTGAGTCTCCTCCATACTACTCGATGCCGGGGTTATTGTGCAGATGAGCTGGAAAGAGAACAGAAGTTAGATGTGGTAATGCTTATGCATATATTAATACCACACGAAACATGACATGAAGTTAATTTGACAGCATCTTGAAGATTAGAGAAAGAAAAACTAGAGATGATCGAAACTCAAGGTTCAAGATTTTGTATCCTTACTGAAACATGTCCATGGCCACTCAAAGAAGACTGAAGAATGCGGGTAAGTTTGGAATCTCTATAAGGAACATGAGAAGCCCTTCCCTCACTAAGCTTTCCAATAACCTGCAACCGGTTCAGATACTTAGCCATATTAAACCATCATATGACTGGATATACAGAAGTTCCAAAGGTTCTCTTGAAGAAACACATAACCACTTACAGTTCCGAGGGTTAGAAGACTTTTGTTTATGTAAGATCCTTCCTTCCTCCTCAGTCCAGTTGTTTCAGTTTTTGAGCTCTCTGATCCCGCCAAATCAATTAGATTCTAAACACATAATAAAACTTTTTAATAAGCAATGCAACATAAAGTAACTCATGTTATACTAGAAAAGTAATACGAGTCATTCATACAAGTTGAGAAAATATGACACCATCGTATTCGTCCCCATGAGAGCTACTTTCAATCATCTGCGAGTTAAAATTAAATGTTAAGAGATAGTTATAAACAACTGTTGAAGCAACTATCAAGACAACCAGTAACATGTTAATTAATAATAAACACAAATGCGAAAACATTCCATTAGTGGAGGACCAATGAGAGGGGATTGGAATTAAATGGACCAAAAAATGAACCCTGAGACCCAGTCATTCTAGCCATATGTTTGCAGCTGGTATTTAAGGCCAAAAAACTATAACTTACAAATCAAAAAAGAAAGTGAACAATATAATATGTATCACGTGCTGTTAGATTCTTGGTTTAAGGTTAATTAGTTCACATAGTAGGCTAGCAGCTTAAGGATTCCGGTATCTGTTAACCTATCTAACAATTAGTGAGAGAGTGGGAGATTCAACTGAGAACCAATAAAAAGTTGAGAACTGTGAAAACCATAAGATTACTTTTTTGTTCACACGTGATGAAGTTCAACTATAGGTGATTTGAACAAGGAAAAAATAGGTTGTACGCATAAAATACAACATCAACAAGACAATAGTACAACACACTTAGGGTGTACTTTATGTGTACAAAGTAATTATTTCCATGCACAAATCATTTCCCATACGCGATTCTAAACAAAGTACGAAAAAAATAGAAAAATAAGCGAGAACTTCTTTCTCATTTTGGCAAAAAAAAGAAAGCTAAATATAGGAATTCTTTTTGGGGGGAGAGGGGGTGGTCCACCGACAGGGGCAACTGCCAGCAATTGAAAGAAAGTTGTGAACAGACGAAATGAGGATGTTTGACACCTCGATTGTCCCGAAGCCCTCTCATGAGAATTAAATCAACTTAGTCAATCTTTTGTCCGGTTTTACTGAAGGCAAAAAGAGCCTGAAATTGTCCGGCACCTTCGCGCGCATATGTACATTCTGTCGTTAAAGTGCTCCTTCCTTTACTTTTCAAGGAGAAGCGATTTGACCAAAAGATGGAGAAGAGAGGAGCTAGATAGAAGTTTAATGAGGAGAGGGGAAATAGTTAAGTCATTTTTTGTTTGGTCAGTAGAGTATAGATGATATGCTTGACTTGATGATTGAACTAGGGTTCAGTTAAGCATCCTCGAGTAGTTTGATGATTGAACAAGGGTTAAGTTAAGCATCCTACAGCAGTTTGATGATTGATCTAGGATTCCTAAAATTTTATTTACTTATGTGATATTTGTTTGCTTGAAATTTTAGCTGTTATTTTATTTATCGAGTTCGTTACATTTTTACTATTAATTGATGTGTTAACTTGCTTATAATTTTTCAGCAGTTATATATAAAGAATTGAGGTCAACAGTGAAAGCGCAGAACTTGAATATGTTTGAAATATATAATTTACCATCCAACGAATATAATCTCATAAAGAGATAAGACTACAGATAAGATTTGTGTTGATTACATACCAGTGTAAATATTGTATGACTACGACTGCTAAGAAGGTTAAAGTTATTTGAACCAATGTGCCGGTGCTCTGCAAACAGCAATATCAAGCAATGTTAGATGGTATCTATGGCAGCATGAACTTAATGAGATGTTACGTAACGGAATAACCGCATATAATAAGAAATCGTTTATATTTGACAGACCCGTGTCTCCTTTTACGTTTCAACGCTTACCTATTGTACTATTAACTGATCATAGTAAATCTATATGCATACTACACGCCAAGAGGAGACGCCCCCCATTCTTTGTTGTCCCCACCATACTTCATATACAAATGTGTACTAACCCAGAAGAAGAGAGACAACATACCTCTATACCTACATTATACACACTATTAAGTTTTAATACTATATCATTACTGTTGTAGTCTTCCCCCCCCCCTCTCTCTCTCTCTCTCTCTCTCTCTCTCTCACTCTCCACATATATACTGCTTTTTGGTTATTATTTTATTTATTTTTTAAAAGCAATATTTTTTGTTTATTACTTGTTCCCACGAAATTGATTAGTATATACTTACATTGCAAGGGGTTAATTTATTTATTTTATGAATGGTTGCTGAAAACTGTACATGCTTCAAGAGACAAATAAGCATACACAGAGATTTAGTTATACCTTCACCAGCAGCAATGAAAGAAAGGGCATGCCCGGGAGATAAAACCACCTCTTCCTTTATACCCTCAACATATGTACCCTATCAATGATAGAAAACAATCAAACATAATCAGAATACATATATAAATTATCCACGGATAAGATATAATAATACAGTAACAAACCAATGTCAAGAATACGAGCTAATATATAGAACAAACAAAATATAGTTATTAGATTATATTATACTTAATGACGGTATGTCTACTATTCTGCTCAAACCAGTGAGTCGGTGACTATTACAATTTTCAAATAAACAAAGAGATGGAATGAGAAATAATAGATATTAACAGACTATGCGGACAAGACCGAAAGACATATAGCAAGTTAAGACAGAAACCTGTGCATCTTCTCGAACACGCAGATTTTGGCCCGTTGGATCAAGCAGATCATTGATCACCTGAATGAGAAGTATAAGCAGCAATGTGAATCAAAGAATGTTACATAAACACTTCACGTGAGGCCCTCAATGGAGGACGCAGCCACTACGAAAATGGATGGGAATGCCAAACATATAAAAAAGAAGAAAAACATTGGAGTGTATTAGCAGTAGTAGAGAAAACCAAGGAGACATTATTTGTTGTCTACGCATTATAGTATCAAAGGTAGTGGGAGAAGTAAACTTCAACCACTTCGTTCTATGCATTGCCAGCTAACCATCTCCCAAGTTGTGGCATACCTCATTATATATCTCGATATATGACACACGCAGTAAGAACTCCCTTCCTGGCGTCTGAAATGTAGATACAAGGCGTTCGTTATTCATAAACTATATGTAATCACGACAAAAATAATAATGCCAGTGAACCAAAACCGTATGCAAAATTACACACACAATACAGACACACACACACCCCTATAAGCTTCTCAACCTTTCTAATAACCCAAGCCAAGACAATTGATGAATGCATATATGTATGTATCTACCTACATACATACCTGTAAGCATACATATAAATAATTTAGAAATATACATGTAACCATATAATAAGTTCTTAAAGAACACTTACATCCTGAATAATGCTGAAAACATCCTTTATCGCCAGGGGTATTATTCCTGGAGAGTTATGATCACCCTGTAAACACAAATAAGAAGGATAAAGAGTTCTGAAAAACATACAGCAACTACAGATAACTGTGAAGAGTCAGACAAAGAACATATCATCAGGAAGTTGCATCAATGCCATCTCCTTCATCAATTAAAATATACAAAGTGAACAATAAGTGGATCAAGTAACGATCTAAACTATTAACTGTCTGGTTACAACTTTGCTTTCTATTTCTGCACTTACTCTAAATACGCATTCAGATTCAATTAAGAAAAAAAAACAAAATGAAAAAAAAAAAAGGACAGGAAACAATATTGGCTATTCTTTATGTTTCGACAAAACAAAAATCAGTTTGCAAAATTTTGCAGACAGTAATCAGTATTATTAAGTTGATTTTGATGTTTCCACGTTTGGAAAAATCCCAACATACTCTCCAGTTGCCAATGACAGCTTTCCCTCTGCAAGCTCTGAACCCAGCTATATTACAGAATGGCACCTCTAAGATTTAACATCTAATCCACTTACCCTGCTAATTATCGGGGTTTATGGCCCTAAAATTCTGCAAGATTTACTATCATTCTGCTTATAACAGAATTGCATTTCCTTAATTGATATCTTATATACTCCAGCATTATCAACACTGAGGTACCATGTTATCTGCTGCCCTATTACAAAACTGCTGGACTCTGGGTGATGCACGAACTTCATCAAAATAGACAGCTAGTCAATTATCATTGTTGTTTCAGGTCTTATGTGTTTGCATTAGTTCCTATAAATGCACTTCATGAGTCTAGCGCTAATGGATTGTCATGTTTGCCACCAGGTTCTAGTTAGTGACTGGGAACCAAATGGGGGTGTACCTAAGCTACTAGGGAAATAGAAAGTCTGCAGGTGATCATCGTAGCATAAGTTGTTTTGAATGTTTTATAGATGCATACTTATTCTTTAAGCAGCACTGCATCAATAACAAAATTAGACAAACAGCTACATCTAAGTTAAAATGCACTGCTATAGACGATAAGCTCCTACCGCGTTCTTTTAAGGTACAGAGCAGCTTTAGCCTTTTTACTTACATTCGATCTTGAACGCAACAATAGCTTATAAATAAGCTCACGATCACTACGAATGATCAATATCACATAAGAAGAAAGCTGTACTTACATGCATTGTATGTGTCTTCCCACTACTTGTAACACCATATGCAAATACAGTTCCTGCATTAGCAAACTTACATTAGTTCCAGATAGTAATTTGCCCAATCCCTTTGGCCTTTGTAAATGCATATAGAAAATAAACGACTAAGCATAATTATGTTTCTAAAATTGATCTAGTTCTACCACACCATTAATGCCTTCCATAGCAGCTCTTATAACAGGTCCAGCAGCTACTTCATACACTTCCTGAGTCTCCGCATACGAACCAAATACTTTATCTGTTAAGCACAACAGCAATACAAGTAACTATAACTAAAATCAACTTCCATATCCACTTCAATCTTTCAGTAATAAAAAGAAACACCAAATTCAGTACCAAATGCATACGAAGTAGCTGGATTATACTCATTTCGCACAAGTGTATCTCCATCCGCATACCACGCAACCTCATCTCCCCTCTGATACTCTCGCTCACTACGTTCACCAAAAATTCAATAAACCATCAGCACATTGCCTTAATACCCCAGCAAATGTATATACGTACAAAAATAAAAATACAGATCTGCTGCTAAATTCAAGATTACCTCAAAGGCCTAAACCTAATCGTCACCGAAATGCTATCACCGCCTCCAGGTCTCGACACATCATCAATCGGTTCATCAATTATCTCATCAGCGGACTGATAATCTCCGTAACCACCGCCATGAGAATACATCGGATCGGATGAAGTTCGGATAAGTGTATCAGATCTCGAACCGTAACCGGTTCCTGAAGCTCCGTAAAACGTCGCCGTATTAGCAGAATTTGAAGATCGATTTACAGTCTGTTTGAAAGATGAAGAAGATGAAGATGATGAAAACGGACTTGAAGGCTTATTATTGCTGCTGTTATTGTTATTGTAAAATGATGAACTGTTAGTTGTTCCTCTAGATGAGGATGCTGCCATTGACCGATTCAACTCACCGATTCAACAACCGGACAAATTTAACGAATAACTTACTCAATCAAGCATATAGCATATGTCAGAGCTGCACATGTTGAAGCTATAGATATGTGATTCAGATTTGAGAAGCTTATTTTAGAGTGAGAAAGTAATAATGTATGTATATATTTTAGAGAGAGAAAGTGGGTGTGTTTAGTGTGTGTTTCAGGGTAATGAGAAAGAGATCCCTAGTGACTGGGAATGATAGTGGGAGGGAGGTAATTGAAAAATGAAAGTATTTGTTTTTTTATTACTATTTTGAATTTAAAATATAAAAATACGGACCAGCATATACTATTTATGACGTATGCCATATTTTTCTATTTTCAGGCTATTAAAAAACGATTGTATTTAACTGCATATTCGCTTGAAAATATCTGCTACAGCAAACATAGCCGAAAGTTACACATCAATAATAACTTTTTATTAATTTTGCTTTTGATTTAATAATTTGATATAAATAAATATTAAATTAAATATAATATAATATATGATATATAAATATGGACCAACAAATTATTAAAAGAAGATAGTCTGTTTTTAGGCTACTACGGAAAATAAGAAACAATTGTACTTGACCTTTATGCCTGTATATGTTTCCTTTTAAATATGGCTAAATTATTAATTAATATAATATAAAAATTAGTCATTTGTTAATGTAAGGTATAAATAAATAAATAAATAAATAAAAACGAATGTAAGATCTAATTTTTTTCTAATTAAACTCCATTGTAGAAAATATAGACACATTTTGCCAAAAACTGTAGTCAATAGTTTATAGACGTTCTTTCATTTGTATGTTAAAATTAAATTTCACTGTTTTATTATCAAAAATATAAATATAAATATAATATAATTTCACACTTCTTGATGGAAGTTATATATATTTGCTATATAACAATTTTGAATTTTATATTATTTAATTCATAATTTACTTTTAATATCTATAGAATAGAATGCAATATTGTTGATACTCAAACGTTGATAATAAAGTTAAAAATTGAATGATGCAATCACCTAATACATTGAAGTGATACGCCCCATTCGTATTTTGTAATATCACTTTAAGGTCATGTTCTAATAAGTGAATCTTAAAGCTTTGTATTTCAAATAATCTAATAAGTGAAACCTAAATTTTGTATAACTAACAAGTATTTTAAACTCCCAGCATAATTTGAATAAAACACACTTGTAATAAAAATATTAGTTATGTAAAACTCATTATTCTAACTCTAAACGCGAAATAAAATGATTTTATCTTTATAATAATATATTTATTATATATAAGTAAAGTGAAATTTTACATAAAAGCTATCTATTTAATATGTAAGGGATGTAGTTTTACTTCACATATGAAACTAATTCTTATAATATGAAGCTACAGATTAATAATATTCTTGTGTTTCATATGGTGTACGTCACAATCTAACTATTCGTACATGCATCTTGTTTTGACTTTCTCATAATTACATTTCATATCTTTGCATTCACTTAAAGTATTTGATTAAAATATATCATAACCATATATGTTAGGCACCTTCAAATTGAACATCATAATACAAAGCTTTTAACATTATAAATAAAAATATTGTTTATTTGTCCAATGACATTATAATATTGTTTTTAAAGTCGAATTGATTCTCAAACTAATTATTTTATAGGTCTCCCTTCTACAATACAACCATTACTTAGACCCCTGTCAATGGTTACGTCCTTGAAGCTTCTTCACAAGGATACCATTGGCACCAAAATGTCTTCCAAGTCCTAGGCACCCCGTCCTTCTCTTCGATCTTCATGAAGAAGTGCAGAGACACTCCATCTTCAAGTGATTGTGGGCCTAACTTGTTTTTTTATTTTGTTTTGTGTGTAGTAAAAATGTATTATTGATAATTGGTGGGGTCTAGTCTTTCTGAAGAAGCTTATTTTGTTGGCAGCGTTCAATATTTCTTCAGTGTTTTTGAAGAAGTGTTGACGTAACGCTGATGTGGCATGGAAGAAGCTTCTTCCATTAGGAGTGGTCTTAGTGACTCATTTGAACTACGCTAATAATGTAACTTGTGATCAACAGGGAGTGGTTGACTTTCTACTAAAAAAGTTTTAGATAATGATCAACTAAAAATAATATTTAGCAATAAAACACATCATAACTTTATCTTTTGTTATTTCAATCTAAATGGTTAATTAAAAAATAATACATAATCGTTCGGGTGCTTGAAAGTTCATATAAGCTAAAGTATATTCAACTTACAAAATATACAATTTAAAAATCATAAATAAAATATAATAATATATATTAAAAAATAGAATAGTAGAGTAAAGCACTCAAAATTTTAACTGAAATTATTTTTATAGTCATGTATATGAATTTTATTTCTAATTAAAGTATTATACGTTTAGTCATTTAAAATGAATATTATATATTATATTTAAGGCTTTTTTAAATAAAATAAACTTTGACTCTTTTTGTTAAGTATTTAAATTTAATATAGTTTAATTAAATATCAATTTTATCTATTGTATTTCAAGTAAGTTTTACTTGAAATATTCTAAAAAGAAGTTCTATTATTACTAAAAAATGAGGGTATATTTGGAATCTAATGATTTTTTTATAACTAAATACTTTTAAAAAAATGTTTTAAAGTAGTATGGTGAATAACAGAATTGAAATGAAAGGAATAGTATTCATTAAACAGTACAATGAGCTTCTTGGTAAAGGTAGGAGTCTTCAATGTAATTGACTTTATATTGAATTTTATTAAATTTTGAGTTGCTCGACTAAAGAGATCTTAATAATAATTATAAGTTGATAACAAAGTGTTGGTCATGATCGATATTAAAATTAAATAGAACAATTTCCTATAAAGATAAAAATAAATACTGTTGTTATCTTATAAATAACAACGTCGTTTTTATTTGAAAAAGACGTGTCTAAGAAATTGCAATATGTCATAAAACGTACACTCATATTCAATTCAAAACATTTCACAATAAAAGGGTTAAGAGTCGCTAATAAAATAAAATAGTAATTTGTAACAAAATTAGTCACACAAGTCTCTTGTATTTATATTACTCGTTAAAGGACGCATAGTAATCAAAAGTGGTATCAAAATTCGTTAAAATTTCACATCCGTTGTAAACAAAATAAAAGGTAAAATAATGGAATATTCCGTAATACATTTGTGGTTTCTTATTTTCTTTTTCTTTTTTAATTCAAAGGAAGGGGCAAAAGGGGAATTTTAAAATGAGAGGTGGCAGGTAGTGGATGACGTGGATTCGTGGGAGGTCGGGAAAATTCAAATGGGTTTTTGCTTGAAAGTGACGGCGCCATGAATACAAATACAAAATTAATTTTAAAATAATCGTGAAATGAGCGGGAATGAGAGTGACCGACCTAACGCCACGCGGGACAAATACAAGTACTCGTGAAAGACCGTATATGTCGGCCATTCGAGGCTTTTGAAATTTGAGTTGTGGCCTGTGGCTGTAAAGTAAACAAGTTTAGTCGAATTCAATTTACTAAAGTTTTATTTTGAGGATAATGTTAAATTTATTTTAAAATACATGCTTAAGTTTATGTTTATTCATAACTACGTGATATATTAATTTCACTTATTATCTATTTCGTTTTACTAATTATAACTATAACTATAACTATTTCCGTTTCACTTTTATTGTTTCTCAACAGTTTTTGTTGGATTTAATAATCATCTGATTTATGTCTATTTAAATCTTATATTAAAATGACATATTTGACTTAATTCTGTTGAGAAATAAATTAAGGTAAAATATAAGTTTAGTTCTTTAATACTCCTTCCGTTCCATATTTATAGTCCGGGTTTTCTTTTTTGTCTGTCTTGAAATTATTATCCACTACCAAAAGTAGATAAGTTTAATAAACTCATTTTCCCATTTTACCCTTAATGTGTAAGTATCACTATGTATCAACTAAGGGCATTTTCAACGTATACACCAAATGTTACACTAAATTTGGTGCAAAAAGAGAATCTTTAAAGAATATATCCACACCGAATGTGGTTAATCTCCAACATATACACCAAATTTCTGCACCAAATAGTTACTTGAATTTACATACTGCCCCCTAAATTATATATTTTTATACTTAAAATTAATTATTATTTATAAAATTCAAATTTGATTATAATATGAAACATAAATAACTAATACATTATAATGATAAAGTTATTAAAAACTTACATTATCTTTTTGGATCATTTGCCCTTATTTTCTTTTGGTTTTGGACCTGCATAATAAAATTATTTCAATTAAAAGGGTTAATATGAAAATTAAAAATTTGGTGCAAAGTTTAGTGTTGCACCAAATTTGGTGCAAAATCTTCAAAAATTTGGTGTACACTATAATTTGCACTAAATATAGTGAGTTGGTTGGAGAGGAGTTTTTGCACCAAAACACCAAATTTGATGTTTTGGTGCATACATTGGAGATGACCTAAATACCCAATAATTAAACATCAAACTAAATCAAGTCACCTTGTTGCAGTAACTAAATTAACAAAAATTGTACATTTCACTTGCTTTAATTAGCCAAAACAGTAAATAAATAGGAGATTTCTTTTCTTGACAAAACATGCACATACATTCATACCCATACATTTCATCCAAGTTTCAAAAGCTATATGTTCAAATTCTTTTCATCAAGTTAACGACATTTTCATACTCAACCTCTTTCTTGCTTATTTACCAATTCAAATACGACACAACCTCATCCAACATGCTTTGTTCACACTCGATTTGCAATGGTAAGTTACCTTGTCGTTCCAAACTACCCTTTCCAATGTGTGGTATTTGGTAGTTGTTACCACCATAGACTTTCATTATTTCTTTCATACACGTTTGTAGAGTTAAGAAAACATTATTTAGCTCAAGTGATCGCATTCTATCAAATGAAGTTTGAACCGCGGAAACCAATTCATCAATATTACCAAACGACTCTTGTTCTTTAAGAGACTGAATTGCTCAAAAAAATCTAAGATCCAACGCATTTAAATTAAGACTATTTGGTGGTTGAAAACGAAGTTGTATATCGAATCCATCTCGAGATGATGCTTTAAGAAACTCAATATCATTAATATTGATGTGAGGCTTTGCATTATCTTGTTGGATATATATTGGACCCGTATGACTTTGCGGCCACATAGCTCTTATAGCTGGTAAGACCTTCTTGATTAGCCATGCCCTTGTTACTTCCTTGGTCACGGATAATATAGGCTTCATTTCCATAGTCTCGACAACTCGATTCTTGCTTGAACGTTTTACGGGTTCTAATGTGGTAAGCGGGAAGATGCTAATCTTTCCCGAAAAGATTTCATTGCCGAGTGCATCAAATCTTGGTCGTGCAACGGCGGCTAAAAACATAACCTTGATAAACTTTTTACTTTTACATGTTATTAACGACTCATTCTCACCGGGAACAAGATAGTAACGTCTCGAAGCTCTTGACATATAAAACCATTTCTCATCAATGTGTACAATGTTAAACATATCATGAAATGCGGGACTTGAACTTGACAATGAACGACCCACCATAGATAAACAAAACTCTAACCGCACTCTTTTGTTGTTGTTGGTAAGGGTCGGTTTGACGGGATTTGTGTGTGGTTTAAGTGCCCCTTCCTTGATTCGTCTTTGCATAGTTGATTTCGAAATAATTATGCATTGAGCAAGTGACCGTATATTGGTACGAAGACGTAGTGGAAGTTGTGAAACTTGATTAAAGTTTTTTTGTAATCTTTTACGTCCCACAACATTTGGCATCTTTGGCGATAAATCAACCGCTAATCCATGATCGAGTTGAGTTTTAGCTTGATGCCAAATTCGACTTACGGTGCGATTACATACACAAAATAGCTCCTCTACATCACTTATAGAACATTTTCTCAATTCTCCATTGAAACTACTTTCTAGCAAAGCTTGATATATAGCCTCACGTTGTAACCTAGTTGTATATTTTTTAGTGGTTGGATTTATCGTAAGTTCCATTATTTGGAAGCATTGAAAATGTAAAAGTGAACTTGGTTGTAATAGGGAAAATTTGGAGCTAAATTTTGACTAATCACCTAAAATATTGGAGCTAAAAAGTTTATGTCGATTTGTTATAGTGGAGGAAAATTTTAGATAAAAGTCTTAAAAATAGGAGGGAATTATATTTGTAATAATGTGAAAATTAAGTGTTATTTTGGCGGGAACAATTTGCCTCCAAAAATTAAGAAATTAGAAATGACAACTTACGTTTTACATAACAAAAGTCAGTAGCACTAGTACTCCAAAAGTGTACTTATATTTGTTTTCTTTCAATATTGAAAAAGTGATTAAGTATGGAGTAATATAAGGTGTACAAAATAAAAAGGGTATTATTGTTTTATAACAAAAAAAATTAGTGTGATGATTGTATTTTCTTAAACTGCGTATTTTTTATGTGTACTATAATTTTGAGACGGAGGGAGAAATATTTTTTTCAAGTGAACTACTTTTTTGGGATAAACAAAAGTAAGACAGATGGAGTATAATTATATTATATCCACCATTCAAATTTTTAGGTATAAATTTAGACGTACTTTTTTTACACATAATTTTTTTTCTTAGTTTAAAAATATCGTTTAACATGTGCATTGAATAAACATGTTCAAGATGCATTTATTAAATTGCAACGTTTCCTACTTAAAGCACATGAAGTGAAAGCATGTTTTCGTTGTTAATAGACATTTAAATTTGGTTTTTACACTAATAATCAGGATTGAAAGCCAGCATTAAGATGAAACTTGAGCCCTTAACGTTGTATTGAATGGTGCAAATATTAACTCAATTTTTTTTCTTTTCCATCCAATTTCATTGGATCAAACTAATTATGTAGTCTTTTTTCACATCGAGTTTAATACCAAACCATTCCGTGTATTATCATCTAAAAAATATTTAATAACATAAGATTAATAATAAATACCATGTATTAGTTGAATTTCATATTTATACAAAAAGTAAATACATTTAACATTTATCAACATGTAACTTTAACTTGCATGTTAGACATTTAACCATGCCCTAAATTCTAAAAAGGAATAAGAGATCACATTATCCATTCACTCAAAAAAAAGTTGTAAATTTACAAAATAAAACTAGTAATTTTCTCTTTCAATAGATCCACACATCTTCTACTAAATTAGTACTCTAATCAACCTGTTAAAAACCAATATTGCGTGTTTACAACACACCCATTGAATTTTAAGAAGTAAACCACAAATCTAAAATTTTAACAGAGCTTGCATTTATTGGTACTATGAGAAATATGTAGGATAACTAAAATCATTTATGTGTTGGTAGTTTTGTAACTCAACGACAACACAAGGTCACTAGGAGCCTGTCCACTACTCCACGAGCCGCGAGCAGTCTTGTATCCTTGGTAAGAAGAGCCATGTGTGTATTGCAAAACCTAGAAAGTACTGATAAAATTTGTAGTAAATAACGCACAGATCTAGGTGAGTAATTGGCTTTATAAGTATATCAAGTATGAATAGAGGTTACAACTTAAACCTTACATACAACCACACTCGATCGCTCATAGTGCCTAGACCTAAAGAAATCATTAATTCAATGATTCTGACATTAAATATAGACTCATCACAAACTCTAATACAATCTAGAGAAAAATGAAGAATGTGATATACGAATTATGAGAAATAATTCTAGAAGTTTTCTTTTATATTATTTCAACTTTCCAGAAGTACAAAAAGACCCCTTACACTTGCCAAGTTCACAATTCAGCACCAAACCATTATATATATCAAATATAAAGCACTTACCTTCTTACAAGCCACACTTGTTACGAAATATTACAATTTTGGTCCCTATACTTGAACAAACTTAAAATTTAAAATAAATGATAAAAGAATTAGGGTTTATTATAATTGTATGTGCGAAAATTACAAGTTCGATAAATATAATAACACTATTGAAAGGTGGTTACATACAATAATAAAGAATATAAAGTTCGATATATAACCAAATAATAAACTTAAAGAATTAAAGATAAATATTTCATATTTATTTGTATCCTTCTAACAAATACGATGCCTATTTGTGTGATAAAAAGTATGTTAGACACTTACCATGCGAGTTATGTCGGTACATCAAATAACCCCTTTGATTTGGCCTCTAATTTAAATACCATGAAAGTTAACGAGTGTCTATAGTTTATTGGTAAACAATCCTAACATTCTTACCAAACGGCAGATGTACCTAAACAAATAAATTATAGTGATTTTATATACTTTAATTTCACTTAACTGCTATAAAATTTTCATTGATATTAATCATCACCAAAACTGAATTTCTAAATGGTATTAAATAAACAAGATATAATTTCCGTTTGTTAGCATAAATATTTATTTAAATGAATTAGTTGTAAAATAATACTTGTTTAGTAACATACTATAACATTAGACGTTGAGTGGATATGATATTCATAAAGTGACAAAAATATGTGACACTTGTTATGATTCATTCCATGAGAAGTTTTGTATCTACATTCTACAATACCAAGACATATTCTATTTATTTTATAATTGAGATTAGTATAAAAAAAAATGATATATATTTTATAACTAAACAGAATTGTTACGTTCAAGTTTCTTGTAAATGTTGAATGTGATGATATAAGATATGTTCATATGCTTGCAATTGACATACTCTATTAACTGTGAACTCTTTCTATTGGTCTAAAATGGGAAATTGCCTTAAACCAGTGATGGCATCAAGAGAGCCACATAAACAAGAGAAAGCAGAAGAAACAAAGCTTCTTGTAAATTCTACATTGCATGACCAGGTTGTACTCACCAATGACGATCACGGCTGCAAGAAAAGGAAGAAAGTGCGGTTCGACCTACAAGTTGATAATGCAGTTGCAGGCGGACTAATGGAAACAATCATAAGACCTGGAATGAAGAGAAGTGTAAGGGTGAAGGTGGTGTTGACACAGTCTGAATTGAAGCAAATCTTGAACAGGGCAACTACCTACCACTACCCATCCTCGTCTGTAGATCAGGTCTCCGGTCAAATAATGGTGAAATGTGGCAGAAGTAGAAGATCACCGTTGATGTGCAGATGTAGATGCTGTTGGAATCCTGCTTTACAAACTATACCTGAATCAGGTAATTATTGATCAATCACCTGCACATTCAAAACTCAATTGGTCTTTATTATGTATAGTTTTTCCTATTTGTTAATTGTTTCGATTTTATAAACAACCTTGTTCATATTTATCAAAAGTGGTTGTACTGTTGGATTCCACATCAATCGACGTAAGTATATGTCTTTGATCAGTCGACGTAAGAATATATCTCAACTTTATAGACTATATTGTCAAAACATTGCAACTATATTTAACGTTATAATTATTTATAAAAAATCCTTTAAAATGGATAAGAAAGTGCTTGCGACTTTGCTAGCAGCCTAACCTGTTTCGAAACAGTACCAACTCTACCATTCAGCCATGGGAAGTGAAGGTATCCATTTGCAAAGAACAACCTTGCAATAACTGTGAAATATACTTTTATACTTCCTTTGCATCAAGCAAGAGTTTGTATACATGATCTTGAAGGCCATCCAATAGCCAGATGATATTGTGAACAAAGAAATAAAAATAAATAATAAAATAGCAAACACGTGTGTAGAGGGAGATATGATGAGTTATTCCAAAACGTGGTCGATTACAAGTAAACAAAAAATCACGTTTCCTTGACCTTGAAAGTTCTCGTAAAGAACTCTTTATTACTCACTTTGCTCGAATTGACAGTTGAAATCGATGGCCAAAGACAAATCCGCTGATCTACAAGATCACTTTTGTGTAATCAGTTGTCGAATAACATAAGGAAGAATGCCACCATGGTTAAAATACGCCAACTCCACCTGTATAAAAAGCGAATAATGAAAAAACTGCATAAATAACAAACTAGTTACAATATCTGCAATACATTAGTTATTATAGCTGATGATTTCTACCCACTTACCTATGAATATGTTGATTTGGTTTTGGGTTATCCCAAACTGGTCAAATAGATTTTTTAGCTAAAAGCGAAAGCCATCAAACAAGTTGAAAGTCTCCAAACGTTATAATTTTTGCAATCATAATAGATGCATTAAATTGTCTCTTTAATAAATGGGCAAAAGATGTTTGCAAGTCAACCAATTCCGACCTGTAGTAACATATAAACCATTTCAACCCATATACGTGACCCAAACTGCCTGACCAGCACACAGTTGAGACCATGTCCACAACCTACTTTAATCTGAAAATCAACTAAATGTTGTGAAGAAAGCATACCTCCGTGTCAAAGCGGGCAGTGCATGTGAATGACTTGCCAGTGTCAGTAGTCACAGTGACATCTTGGCCAGGCCGGATCTCACTAATATTGCTCGGAAGGTCTATGCTATATCGTTCATGACCAGTCAACTTTAGCGTGTCTGCATCCTCACCAGCCTTGAAACAAAGTGGAATTATACCCATTCCCACCAGATTACTGCGGTGGATCCTCTCGAAGCTTTTAGCAATTACTGCTTTAACTCCCTATTGAATATCCATAGCCATTGTAACCATCACTAAAGAAACTGACAAATGAGAACAGTGGAGTGTGGAGGGAAGATGGTGGAGGTGGTATCGTATACCAATTTACTGAGGGTCGATTTGGGTTATGTTTATCCCTAAGGACCGTAACAAGATAAATTAAAGACCAGCTAAAAGGGAAACAAGTCAAATGGGTCAAACAGGCTGAAAGCTGCCCAAAGTGTGCTGTTAATGCTTACAGCCACTTGAATCGTTTTATCTCGTAAACTTTTGATTATCATTTTAAATGTTGTTTATTATTGTATTTAAGATGCTAATTATTTATAAAAAGAAAAAAGTGCTGCTCAGCCTAACCAAACCTAGCCCAACTGATTTTCACCCTACTACTAACACCCTGTTTCATCTCTGACCCATATGGAATCCCCCACCACCACATTGTTGCATGTGTAGGAGATATGTATAATTTTATTACTCACCTGCAACATAGGGCCCTTGGCGGCCCAATCTCTAGAGCTTCCACTACCGTACTCTGCTCCAGCCAAAATTATGGTGTCCTGGCCTGCAGCTTTGTATCTCTGGTAAGACGAGCAGTGGTTGCAATAGTTAAGCAAAAGATAATACTTGCAAACTTTACTGAGACGATATTTTTTTGCATTTATGAACTCACCGATGCTGCATCAAACACGGAGAGTTTTTCTCCAGTAGGAATATGCACCGTTTTTGGGCCGACTTCTCCATTTAAGAGCTTGTTAACAATGCGGATATTGGCAAAAGTACCCCTTGCCATGATTTCATCATTACCTCTTCGACTTCCATAAGAATTGAAGTCCCTGCGGTCAACCCCATGTTCAAGAAGAAACCTTGCAGCTGGGCTGTCTTTGTGAATGCTTCCTGCAGGTGAAATGTGATCTGTTGTAATACTGTCACCGACGTTCAGTAAGCAGTAGGCATCCTTAACACCGTGGGCACCCGGAGGGTCCATTGTCATGTTTTTGAAATACGGTGGCTCGTGAATGTAAGTAGATTTTGGGTCCCATGAGTATAGCTTGGATTCTTCGACTGATAAGTCATTCCACATGGGATTTCCCTTGGTGATAGCTTGGTAAGTGCTCTTAAACATGTCCGGCAGAACACTTGATTGAACGGCCTGCAATATTTTTTTTCAAGTTAAAAACATATGAATCTTAGAAACACTTATTGAACGGCCTGCAATATATTTTAATCTGATTTTGATATAACTTAAACTTATTTCAAGTGTGCTTACATCTGCAACTTCTTGGGTGCTTGGCCAGATATCCCTGAAATACACATTCTTCCCGTCTTTTCCAACTCCAATTGGTTCGTTCTCAAAATCGATATCAACCTGGCATACAAATCAGCATGTATTCAGATGAAACCAATATTAAGTGCACATTCTGCATAGCTCATGTCACCAATATTAAGTGCACATTCTGCATAGCTCATGTCATTTTCTTTCAAAGAAATTATTTTTATGGTCTCAGAATTCGGAGAGATTTCAAAATTCAATCAAATGGATTCATACCGTGCCAGCCAGGGCATAGGCAACAACCAAAGGAGGGGATGCAAGGTAGTTTGCTCTTGTCAAGGCATGAACACGTCCCTCAAAGTTACGATTCCCAGAGAGAACAGCAGATGCAATAATATCTGCAGAAGAGTGTCAAAAGCGAAGAAGATCAAAGATTAAATTCATTGCTTCAAAGGGATCAGGTTGAGTATAGCCGATATTATGCTCCAAACATTTTTTATATACCTTGTATGCCATATAATGATTACAAAATTTCAATTAAATTTGACCGATTTTAAATAAAGTTTTAGGAGGTTCGATGCACTAAAAATGCACTGACGAATATTTTCAACTTGTTGGACCTCTTCAACCCATTTGACTCATTTCCTTTTCTGCTAATTATTTAATTTGATAGGTTTTTAAAGATTATATTAACCAATCTGACCCATTTATAAGTATATGGGTCAGATTCCATCTCTACTTCAGACAGTAAAGTGATTGGAGTCATTTTAAGTCACAAGAAAGAGTTAGAAAAGAATGGTACAACGTCTACCATTTTCAGATATAGCAGCACCAACTGTTTCATCCAGATCCCCTGAATTACCAATACATGTTGTGCAACCATAGCCAACAATATTAAAGCCTTGCTCATCTAAATATTTCTGCAACCCACTGTAAGAAGCGAAGGACACATATCCTCATTAGTTCCCAAGGGGGCAAAACTAAAGAAATTTGTTCTTCAACATGTACAATCGATACCTTTCAAGCAAATATTTTGTAACAACTCCAGAGCCTGGAGCAAGACTTGTTTTAATCCATGGTTTGACCTGGTAATTGTGCAACATAGGAAAAAATTGTATTAGAAGACATGTATATATCTCGAGTTTAAGTAACAGGAAATGCAAAAACTGCAAAAACACAATACTAACCTTTAGGCCCAATTCACAGGCCTTTTTTGCAACAAGACCTGCCCCAAGCATAACACTGGGGTTGGACGTATTTGTGCAGCTAGTGATTGCAGCAATCACAACACTACCATGCCTGAGTTCTGCTGGTTCTCCGTGAAATGAAAACTTCACAACTTTGTCCTGCGCCTCTTTCGGTACAGCAAAACCCTGAAAAGAGTTGTTTTCGAGTAAGTTTAGACAAATACCAGTAGTGCACAAAAACTAAATCTCGTCCGTCTGAAGCTCACCTTAAATCCCACTTTGTTGTCAAGGCAGGAATGCCAATCTGCTTTCATGTCTTTCAAAGGAACCCGATCGTGAGGCCTGTCAAGAAATAAATAATATGGTAAAGATATATACTTAAAAGCATGATACATATAAATGGATCTGAGGGATATCTTGCTCTGGTAAAAACTGTTAACACACACCTCTTTGGCCCTGATATACAAGGCTCTACATCTTCTAGGTTTAGCTCCAAGTAGGATGAATATACTCTATCTTCTTGTGGCTGTAATTATAAGATATGATCATAATTGCATCTCGGATTGATATCCACTAAGAATCACAGGTAGAGATATTACCTCCTTATAGTCAACAAACATGTTGTTCGCTCTCAAATATGCTTCTATCATTGCTACCTAAACATCATAAAAAGGGAATCTTAATAGAGAGTACATGCAGGAAGCGTCAGACATAGTAAAAATTTTGAACTAGAGGTGGCAATTTCAACCCATTCACTTATAAACGGGTCGTTTTGGGGGGTTTTGTATGATCTCAAACTGGTCAAAATAATATAGTTAGCTAAAAGGGGAACATGTGGAATGGGTCATACATGTTTAGAGTCGCCCAAAGTCTATTTATTTATGAACGCAACCTTCTAAATCGTTTTATTTAAAAAAGTAGAGAATTATCGTAATAATGTTATTTTTGTAATCTTTATCAGAGCACATTTTGACCCGTACTTGTAAACAACTTGTTTCAACTTGACATGTTTTAGCCCTATACCGACCTAGCCTTTGTGCCACCTGCAATATAAAATGATAGCACATATATAGTAATAATGTACGCACTGTATCATCGCTTCGTCCAGTTAATCTGAGATATTGAAGAGTGACATGATCCACTGGGAAGAATCCCATTGTAGCACCATACTCAGGAGACATGTTGGCAATGGTAGCCCTATCAGCTAGAGATATTTTACCCACACCATCACCTATCAAAATATATAGGATATATGTTAGTTTTGTATACATTTGTTACCATCTTACTATGAACCACAGCTAGGTATACCCTACCATGGAATTCAACAAATTTTCCAACGACACCATGCTTTCTCAAAATTTGGGTGACAGTCAAAACCAAATCAGTTGCTGTTACACCATTACGCAATTTCCCTGATAACTTGAAGCCCACAACACCAGGCAAAACCATGCTCATTGGCTGGCAATATGGCAATACATTAAATTAGGATTACTATGTTAATCAAAAATCATCAACAAACTGCAATATATTTAAAAAGGAGTTTCTAATCCTTTACCTGGCCAAGCATTGCTGCCTCAGCTTCAATTCCTCCAACACCCCAACCAGCAACGCCTAGCCCATCAATCATAGTAGTGTGGGAATCAGTTCCCACAACACTATCAGGATATAGCACTCCATCAGTGTTGAAAACAACCCGACCCAGGTATTCAAGATTAACCTGAAATTTTATCAAATCCATATCAAGGCAGCACTTAATATAAGAGAGATAGGAAGCACACACAAAACTTGAATCCGAGCTCGGTATGTTATAGCAAGTATAATATAATTCCAGATATTCAATGCAAAAGAAAATAAATGTGAGCCTAAAATTTTTCAAAAATTAAACAACGTACCTGATGCACAATACCAGATCCTGGTGGAACAACAAGCATGTTATGAAAAGCTTTTGATCCCCACTTAAGAAAAGCAAATCTCTCCTTGTTTCGTTGAAATTCGAGTTCCATGTTTGCTTGTACTGCATTTTCTGACCTAGCAACATCAACTTGAACTGAATGATCAATCACAAGATCCACAGGAACCTGAACCAAACATCACAATGCAAGAAAGTCAATTTTTAGCATCAACACACATGGAAACACAGCAAGCATCCAGGGAGCTATTCCAACAAGTGTATTGAATGAGTAGGCAGACCCATTATTTTATAATATTATGTGAAGTACCATTAGCATGCAAATATACGTTCCTATAAACATGAAACAGAAAATCAATGCATGTAACAGGACATACCAAAGGATTGATTTTGTTAGAGTCGCCACCTAGATTATTCATGGCATCACGCATACATGCAAGGTCAACAACAGCTGGTACACCAGTAAAATCCTGGAAAACAACACAAAAGTTACAACATGATATCTCCACAAAAAATACGTGTGATCATGCAAAGTCAAATTGCTGAAGGAAGTCAAAGTAAGTACCTGCAAGAGAACACGGGCTGGCTTGAATGGAATTTCAACTTGCTTTGGTGCAGTCTTCTCCCAATCAATAATTTTTTCAACATCTTCCTTAGTAACTTGGAAGCCATCACAGTTACGGATTGCAGATTCTAGAAGAATCCTAATAGAATATGGCAGCTTGTCTGTTTTCCATACCAAAGGAATTATAGTTATACCAAAGTGAAGTGTCTTCCATTAGCTAACATATTATTCTAATCACATAATTTTATAGACAAAGGACGGATTAAATGAAGAATATTGAAATTAAACAATGCATGATAAGTGTTACCGATCCTTGGATCATTCAGAGCAGGCAAACTATAAAACTTTCCAAACTCCCCACCGCCAGGCTTGGGCAGACCCGTTAGAATTCCATTGAAAGCATTCTGAGACGCTGTACATACAATTAAACACATAAATCAGAAGAAGAAAAAAGTTGTAAATTTCAGGTGGCAACCAGAAAGCAGACGTGATAAACACCATAAGCGGTTTTCTACTGTATTGCAAGATTGTACTTATCAGAAAGAATATATCTAACTCAAATTTATATAATCCACTCTCTTAAACATATTATGACTCAGACTTTTATTGATAGAACGTGTTGTATCATGTACATATTTACTTATTTTAGCTTATCCCTCACTTCATTACATAAGAGAAAGAAGCTAAAGTTTAGATAAGTAGCACAAATAACATTTTAGTGTTAATAACTTTTTCGCTAGTAAACAAATCCCTTTTGTTTTGTCCACAGGAGCAATATGAACATTTTTACCAACTCTACTGCTCCACGTGTCAGAGTCAAACGATAACTTTCTGTGGTCAAACACCACATTACACACCAAATGTCAACGCATGTATAAAAGTCATATTTATATGATGTGAGAGGAAGCTAAGAATCTATAACAAAACCCTAACTATTCATTAACAAACAAAAAATCGAGCAAACAGAAACACGAAATTACCCATAGTAGCTAAACTGCGGTGAAATCGCTCAAGTACAGGCGACGCAGCGGTCCTGATTTGAGACGTAAGAGTCGCCGGTGACTTCCAATCAACACCGTGACTCCACCGCGGAACAGATGATCTGACTGTACGGAAGGTGGAGCAAAATCGGAACTGAGAAGCGACGATCGGAGATGAATCCGCGGACGGTGACGGTTGAGGTTTGGAAATTGAAGAATGAAACCTAGTGGCGGTAGTGGTAGTGGATTTTGAAGCTCTGCGAATGAGAGCTGAAGAATGAGGGCCTGTTATATACATAGTGGAATTAAAACAGAAACATACAAAAGAGGGAAATAAATGTGACAGATTATGATAAGGTGAGGGATGGGTTTGATTGATAACGACGATGATCAATCGATTGGGGAAATAATACAGGCCTATGGGCGTGTGCCACTTTTTTAGCTCAAAATTTTTAATAACTATCTTTTCATAATAATTTTTTAAAACGATAAATTCACAAGCGGGTTGATAAGTTTTGCAGGTACCGAGAAATTAGGCATTTAAAGTTTCAAAACTTTTTCCGTAAAAAGAAAAGAAAAACATTTCTTCTTATTCTTCATTCTCTAATATGACATGACATCATGTCACAAAAAGTTGTCTACATACGATGAAAAACGTAGAGAGTGATCAAGTTTACAGAACCGCTTCTCACTTCTCACAGTCTAGTCAATTTGTTTTATGAATAAGTAATGAAACTCGCTTTTATGGAGCGAGATCCATCCGATCAAGAATGCAGCGGGAAGTCCTCCAGTGCATATAATCTTGAATGAAGATAAGTAAACGACAAGTTCAAGTATGCATCATGAGCGGTCATTGAGCTACTGAGGGATCTCGAGTTTTGTTCGAGGTCATTAACCTGATTTTGAACCTTATTATCAAGTATTTCATCAATAAAAGTTGACATTATAGATAAATAATTTTAATAAATAAGTTAAACTATATACTGTAGTTCCCAATCAAAGTTAAAAACTAAAATCCAAAGTATTTGATAAGTACTAATAATAAATATTATAATATAATAATATTACTTTACAATTTACAATCTGCATAGAATAAAATGATACAATTATTTATCTGCAATCGAACACATCTTGTCAATAAATGATGTTAACGTTGTAAAGCAATCATTTTAATTATTATTATCTTAGAACAATAATAGCATGACAGGTATGATCTTCAATATGATTTGATTTAATTTAATTAATAAAATATGGCTTTATGTAATCTACGTGTATACTTTAGTTTGTATTTTGCAAAGAACTGGAAAAGAACTGAATAATTCAAGATAATTTGGTCAATCCAATCAAACATACACTTGACCTACTCTTATGGAAATTAACAAATTTGACCAAATATTTCAAGTTCTAAATGTTATAAAGTCGAACAGAAACAAGGCTAGCTGTCAATAAAACTCATGGTGCAGAAAAACTTTAGTCTGTTGGTGTAGTCAGCATCATCTAGCACGACTAGACGTGACAATTTCAAATTATTTGCTTACGAATTCATAGATTTGTTTCATATTTTTACACACATCGAACAGATCAAGTTAAAAAGTTAGCTATATATGCAATAAATCATGGGTCAAAATGAACAAACGCTTGAAACTCTATCTGAATAGGTAATCGGAAAAAAAAAAATTCCAGATTATTCATGAAGGGGGAGAGTTTTTTCTTTTTCTTCAGATGTACGAAGTTTAACTGGGGTATTCCATGACCATTTCTAACCTTTTTTCTTGACACCTCTAAGATGTTACCTAGCAAGGTTTGTATCTGTGGCCTCTTGTGAGGACACGTAATATCCTACCACTAGCTCATCTTACTAAAAGAATATTTTACATCATTTATTTTTTAACTGACGATAATATTACAATTCACTCATTTACAACTTGAACCCGTTTTGATCCGTGATCCGCCTGCATTAGACACCCATCTTGCCACCCCTAGTCACAACTTATCGATAAGGTATGTTCTCAAAGTTTGAGCCAACCAGACCCACGCCTAGCATAACTCGTCGATAATGTCCGCTCTTAAGGTTTAGCCCTTAACCATGGTCCTTTGTCAAGAGAATCCTTGTTCATCAAGCCACAATCTATGACTACAAAGAGAAATTCAACATTTATAAGAAAATGAATAGATCTTCAAAAAAATCATTATGCATTAAAAGCATTTGCACAATTGATACCCTGTATTTTAAAAAGAAATGATAGCGGTAATTAAGAAAACCATTTAGGGGCAGTTTTGTTTTTGGCTAACTTTAATTTGTTATTTAGGTAGTTTTATTCAAAAGAAGATCAATAGCTCTAATTTAAAATACTAAAACATTTAAAGGTTAAGATTAATTAAGAGGAGTCTAATTATAGAAGGACTCTCTAAGATTTCAGCTTCTTCTTTTCTTTTTCTTTTTTAAATAAAGAGAGAAGATTTTTATTTTTATTTATTTATTATTTTTTGTTATTGATTAATTGAGTAAATATAAATAGAAGAGACTCTTCAACGAAAGTTAAAAGAAAATACAAAATGAATTACAAGCAAGCATACCTCTATTTTAGTAAACTACAAAAGAAATAAATTAACAAAAAAACGTGTTTGTTGAGGTTGCCGTTGTGTATTTACCAACTCTTGACATTTATGGCTCTCCATATAAATAAATTAGCCTGCTTGATAACATGTGATGTAGTTGGTATTTGGTAATACTAACTGGTTGTGTCTTCAAATGTTACGTTATCTTGGAATAGTAGAAGATAATTTGTGTATTGTTATTAATTATTTAATTATTTAATTATTATTATTATTTGAAAAAATTGTTTTGTTTGTATACAAGACTACTAAGTCAGTCATAAATGCTATTGTGATGGTCTATTAACGATCTTTAGTGGCTTACAACTAATACTCATATTAGTTTGTTACTAATTTTTGTCTTTATTTAATATTGTTATTATTACTACAAACATTACTAGAGAAATTATAATGATATTTTAAAAAAGCTGTTATTAATTAGTCATTACATGCATAAATCTACATTATTATTATTATTAATATTCTTTTTTTATATATATATAAACTAAAACTTTGATCAATTAACTCATGACATTAATTTTTTCTACCATTTATTAGAATATCCCATACAATGTAAGGAAACATAAAATGTAGATAAAATTATTAAAATGGTCATTTTTGACCTTATATACGTAGAAATGGGCAAAATTTTGTAATATATTCATTTTGATCAACGATTCAACAACCATTCCAACAACGATATTAGCACACGTTTCAGCAACGATTCAACACGCATTTTAGCACATCTTTCAGCAACGCATTTAAGCAGTTACTCAAATTTGAATCCTGCAATTATTCCGAACAAAAATTCTTAGTGTAAGATAAAGAAAACAACATTTATTCAAATGGTGAATTAATAATTTTGCTTGCATAAATATAACCATTTAATTAACATTAAAACTCCCCATTTTTTTAGCTAACTATCCCTCCGCCTCCGCTGTTATCCTAATCTCCATAACCATTAGTATAAGCAACAAACCAACAAATCAGCAAACGGTTTACAAATCGTCATTTGCATCACTCTTTTTTCATAAAATTCTTTTATGTGCATCATCGTACACCTGTCGAAGTTATGTGCATCATCATGTTTATATTTATCGTGCATCGAATATGTGAAACTTGCAATTTTCAAATGGTATGAAATCAGTATCACCGAAAAATTTAGTGTGCATACCAGGAAAATTCAGTGTGCATCACCGAAAAATTATGCGTGCATCCCTAGAATAATTATCGTGCATCATGTGTTGGAATGTCTATTTTGCCCTTCAAAGTAATTAATGTTGTTTTGACTTAAAAATTGAATCTGGCCTCATCAACAGGCATCCAATGGCTCACATCGTGTCATATTTGTTTTACGTTAAGTTTTATGTTACAATAACCAACTCCCTATGTAAAAATATATAAGTTATAATTAATTAGAACCAAATGTAATATGATTTTTACTATAAAGTTTTACAATGATACTATTAATGAGATTTTAATACATGCAGGGGTATGTTAGTGATTTTAAATGAATTTTTAAATATTATTAGTAATGTTAGGGGTATATTGGTAAATTCCATCTTAAAAGAATTTTAAAAATGTATTATATATTAGTATAGATATAAAAAGGTTTTAGTTAATTATAATTGAATGTCATATTTTTATTAGTTTTAAATTTAATAATGACAGTATTAATGAGATTTTAATATATATACTATATGTTAATAATTTCAAGTAAAATGTTCAAATGTTAATAGTAATATTAAGAGTAAATTAGTAAATTCCCGTTTAAAAAACATCACAAATGTATTTTATATATTACGGTGGGGATCAAGAGGGAAGAAAAAAAATTAGGGAAGGAGGGAATCAAATCTCAACCACTGATTTCATCATAAATGAATTTTAAAAATTACAAAAAATTTTAAAATTTAACATTCATTACCAATGAATGTTAAAAACATTTTTTAATAAAAAAAATCAAGGGCTAAAATTTGCTTCTCTCATCCCCTAAATTTTGAAGCTTTCATATGGATCATTCCCCATATATATCATATAAGTAACTTAAATTTCATTTCAAAACAAAAATTTATAATTTATATTATTTTTTAACTTTTTTTTTGTTTTTTTTTTCAAATTAATACGCATTGCTAAATTCATATACAAAACAAACACCTTTAATTTGTATCAATCATATCTTTTCAAAACAAACGCCTTTAATTTGTATCAATCATACCTTTTCAAAACAAACGCCTTTAATTTGTATCAATCATACCTTTTAAAAACAAACGCCTTTAATTTGTATCAATCATATCTTTTCAGACTAAGAGTGTCTGTTTTGCAATTGGGTTTCATAATGAGTATGAGTATGGGTGTGGAAAAAAAGTATGAAAGAGTATTTATATAATTAGTTATTTTTAAAATATTAACTGAAATCAATCATAGGTCGTAATGAAGGCATATTTTATGATGCATGCGTGGGTCCTTGAATTATATTCACATTTATTTATTTAAACCACCACTAACGTTGTATTATTCCACCGAACACAAAAACACTACTTTCTTTCCACCAGAAAAGGAGATGGCCGACGGTGGCGGAATAGCGCTGACAACGGTGGTAGAAAGCAAAGAATGGTATTTAGCAGCCTACGCACCGGAAAATGTACCAACATCCGATCATCTAAAGCTACGTACGGTCACAGTTTCTCTAGAGCACGATTCGATCCCTGATCAACATGTCGTACTTCAAGTACTCCTGATCTCCGTGGACCCATATTTACGATCCAAGATGACTGGCCGTGTTGGTGATCTATACATGCCTCTACATGAAATTAACAAGGTTCGAAATTATTCTTTTTATATTTAGTGACAATATAGCGCAGTTATAAAGTAGTTCGCTATCAAAAACTTAAACTTTGATCTAGTAATCACACAATTTTTTTTTCACCAAAATGACGTCATTTGATTATTGTAAAAAAGATGGGAGAAATATATATTGAGATTTTTATGGTCTTAAAATATAGTTATACTAGTGTTTAATTTGCTGGTCATACAATTTAGTTATACGTGTGGTTGGATTAGTGTTTTCAATGATTTTAGCAGAAAAAGGAACTCAAAGTGTAACAGTGTACGTGGTTGGATTAGTTTTTTCAACGATTTTAGTAGAAAACCATTATTTTATAAAAGTTCAATTGACTATTTTGGAAAATTATTAAACTTTCCTTGTATTTGCCCTGAATGTATGTTTATTCATTTCCTTTTTGTAACTTTTAATGATAGTAGTTGATTGATAGCATATATATTCTACCAAAGGATGGAAAAGAGTCGGTCAAACCAACTACATCTCACTTATATGGTTTACCTAAATTTTTTATCAATCCATTAAATACTCATACCACTATGTATTATGATATTAAAAACGGAAGGTTTACATCAGTAAATTTTTAAAAGACAGAATAAAACACGAATACTATCTATCATGACATAAAAAACTGAACTTTTAAACATCATATTTACAAATAATACTTTTATTATATATTTTAGAAAAGAAAAAAAAATAGTTGCTCCATACTTTTTCCGTTTCACCGACGGAGTTTGCAACACGGAACCAAGAAAGACGGAGCTATAAACTTGATGGTGCCTATGGTGTCTTGGCAAGAATGATCCGTCTTATAAGATGACCACTAAAAAGGTTTTTATTTTTACTATATCTTAGACAACTTACTATCATGACACCAGAAATTGAAAAACTGAAGCGTCTTCAAAGAAAGACTCAAGTTAAGAAGCTCCCGTGCCTTTGGTGTTCTTTGGAGGAAGCTCATTTTTAGTACAAAGCCGATGCCTAATTTTGGTACAAAGACGGTGCCATAGACACCGGTCTTACTGATCTAACGAACATAGTTCATTAGTCTAGTATATATAATATATATATATATATATATCTAAATGCAACAGAATTGTAGTAGTATACTCTTAAAACATATGCTAAATTATTTGGTTTGCAGGTAATGACAGAATTTGGGATGGGGAGGGTGATACGGTCGAAAAACAACAACTTTAGTGAGGGTGATATCGTCATTTATCCATTTTGTCCTATTGCCGAGTATTGCGTGGTACCCTCAGATTTTCTTAGAAAGGTTGATCCAACGGTCAATATTCCATTCCCTGATTACATGAGCAGTCTTGGTAAATTACCCCTTCATTTAGTATGAAGCATATATACTGAACCACTTGGTCTTACAATTTGTTAAAACCTTGATATTAAAAAATCTTAAAATTACTTTTATATGTTCTCAACAATAAAGATTTGATTTAAAAAAAAAGTATTTTATAAAGTTCGAATGAATGGGATGACAAATATCCAGCTAAGATTAGTTAACTTAGGTATAGCAAGGACAAAAAAGTTCAAAATAAAAAGATTCTTTCTTTATTCTTTATTTTTTTTTAAAACCCGAATTCAGCTAACATTTGTACCCGCAATATTGATGCATGAAATATAAGGGGTACCGGGGTTTACTGCATGGGTGGCGATAGAGGTGATCGGGGACCCTAAACCTGGGTCGAATGTATTCATATCTGCGGCTGCTGGAGGTGTTGGAATGTTTGCCGGACAATTCGCTAAGCTAAAAGGATGTCGAGTTGTTGGAAGCACAGGTTCTGATGAAAAGGTACATACATACTATTAACATTACACTTGAAGATGCTACATGTTAGTATAGTTTACATATAGTTCAATATAGTTTACAGGTTACATGATTTGATCATTAGTAACAAACTTATATTGGATTTTTTGATCGTTTATATAATCTTACCAGTTTAACATATAACTATTTAGAAGAATCCAATCATGTATGCAGGTTCAACTTTTGAAAGATGAATTTGGATATGATGACGCATTCAACTACCGCAAGGAATCAGATTTTGATGCCGCATTAACAAAGTAATTCTTCGAATTTACTACTAGTATGTAGTAGGCATACATAAACCTGTGATAATTTGGGTTGCTGGAGTTGCGACCCGAAAGAGAGCTAGTTTACTATCAGGGTCAGCTCATTGATTTTACTGGGTTTGTGCGACAACTAAAATTAGGCCCTTTATTAACGCTGCATTTTTGAGATTTTTTTTAGTAAAAAAGAATGAGATGGAAAAGAAAAGAGAAAAAAGAGATAGAAAATAATGTAATATAAGATATCTTACATGTATTATCGAGTTGGAAAGAGAATAAAAGATTGGAAAAGAAAATAGTTAGATGGGTTAGTTTCCATCACACTACGCTTTGCTTTTCAATAAACTTAATCAAAAGTTGATAATCGACAATCCTTAATAGCACTAGTACTATCATGTAATAATAATGTTACACTTGAAATCTTCTAGTTTAATACACATTTTGTAAGGTTGATAACTAACAACCTATGCTAGATTACTGATCTTGGATTTTTACAAACAAAATGCAGGTATTTCCCAAATGGGATCGATTTGTACTTAGACAACGTTGGGGGTAAAATGCTCGAAGCTGTTCTTAATCATACCAACAAAGGTTGTCGTATCCCCATAAGTGGAATGATGTCTCAATACAACACAGTAAGTTAGTTTATATGATAATAATAATAATTGCGATATAAGTTTTTCTGGTTTAGTTAAATTACAAAATTTGTTTGTTTGGTAAAGATACCATCCGATAGAGAAGGGGTGAAAAACTTACTACATCTGGTAGGGAAAGAGGTAAAGATGGAGGGATTTCTTTGTGGATCGTTTTTGAATCGTTTTGGAGAGTTTTTACAGCAAATGGAAATGTATTTGAAAGAAGACAAGATAAAATCGAAGCACAAGATATATCAAGGGATCGAGAGTTTCTTGGAAAGCTTTGCTTCCCTCTTCTCGAGCTCCAACATCGGCAAAGTCATTGTTCAAGTTGCAACATGATTGATTAATGAGATTTATGTTTCAGTTTTCTGAGTTATCCATATCGACTCTATGTTCAATTGAATCATTTAAGATACCTTGATGTAAAAATAGAATCTACTATTCTAATGCAGTAAACAAAACAAGGGAGTACGGACATGATTTCTTATTGCAACCTTAAGTCAGGTTAATTCACTGGATATGGTTGCCTGGGTTCTTTTCAGAGAAATTAAAATAAATAATTGATAGCTTGACTCAATTTTGAGCAAATAACAGCAACACACATGACCTCTTCTGGGAATAAAAAAATTGACTGGATAACAGTATTGGAAATCTGGAAACACTGGTGAGCAGATCATTTTGAGAAGAGGTGGCAAGATGAGCGGGTCGGGTCACATGTCTACACAAGTTCTTGTTGAAATAACCCATGACGGGCTGCCACACAAACACTTTTTAGCCCCTTGTAATTGATGTGTTTTATCATGAGTTCATACCAAGAAAAGGGTATTAGTAAAAATAAAAATCTGATCTGAACATTCTAATTAAACGATTAAGGAGGTTGTATGTATTAAAATTAGACTTCGGGAGACTTTTAACCCATTTTACCCGTTCCACTTATAGCTATTTTTTCTCCAACCAGTGTGAAGTAAAACATATGCCAAAATCGACCCGTTCATAAGTAAATGAGTCAAAATTGTCAGCTCTAATTCGAGTAGAATACACATATTCAACTTACACATATTGCAAACAAATATAATTTCTTTATATAAATACAAATGATAGTGTCTGTCAATCTGTTGAGGTATCTTGCTCTATTTGCAATGACGGTATGATGAACATCAATTTATCAACAAGGACTGTATATCATAAACAGGGAATTGAGTATCCAAATTGATATAAACACAAATAGTACAAGAGCAGACCATACTGGTACCTGAGTCAAAACTCATATCGAGAAGCAGATAGAGTTTGTGCTGTTGCTGATGAAGATGCCCAAAAATTGATCACCAATCTGAAGTTTTCACGAAGAATCACAACAAATCTTTACTGAAATCGAGGTCTAGTGTGTCCTAAATAATAAGAAAAAGACCAAGACGAAAAACAAGTGTGATCCCAGATGACATTATCCCTTGCTCTACTTCTAATGGAAGCTTTCTTCCACCTCTTATCGCCTCGACAAGAATTAGTGCCAAAGAACCCCCATCTAATGCAGGCAAAGGAAGAAGATTTATCACTGCAAAATTAAGGTTTAAAATGGCTGCGAATTGATACAACCCATCAATGTTTGATTTAGCAATTTCTGCACCTACAGATATAATTGCAACAGGGCCCGAAACCTTACCAGCACTTTGTGAAAAGTTAAGAAAAGTCTGTTTTAAACTGTCCAAAATATTAAAAGTCAAACCCCAAAACTCGCGCCCCGTGAAACTAAAAGCTTCTAAAACATCTTTTGGTTTGTCCTTCAACACCTTAACATTTGGGGCTAACTGAACACCGATTCGACCGCTACCATCAAGATTCTGATCTGGCGTGACGTTAATTAAGAAATCTTTCCCACGTCTATTTACCTTAAACAACACACTTGATTTAGGATTTTTCTTAATGACATCAACAACTTGAGAAACCGAATTCGGGATGGTTTTGGGTAATTCGACGTCATCAACCGAAAGGATGACATCACCGGCTAGCAACCAGTTTCGAGAAGCAGCCGAAAAGGGGCGAATTTCGGGTACAATCACACCACGGAAGGATTCTTGAACAGGTAATCCAACAAATACTATTTGAGCAAATATTATAAAATATGCAAAGATTATATTGGCAATCACACCAGCTGAAATAACAAGAACACTATCTAATACAGGTCTATTTTTCAACAAATTTACATCATCAACTGGGATATCACTATCAGGATCATTATTAGGGAACCCTACAAACCCACCTAAAGGAAATGCTCTTAAAGAATACTCAACATTAGTAGCATGAAATTTAGCTAAAATAGGACCAAAACCAACAGCAAGTTTACTTACATGAATCCCTTGAAGAGAAGCAGCTAAAAAATGACCACTTTCATGAACAACTATAATTTCTGTTAATACTGACACAGCTTCTATTACAGATTGAGCACTTTCAAACCCACAAAAACCAAAGTCAACTAATGCTGAAGTTTTGAACTTTTTCTTGTTTCCAATTGGGTATCCAATTTTTTCATGTAAAAATTGTTTCTTTTCAAGAAAATTGAGACTTGAAGATGGGTATGATGAATAAGAAGTGGTAAAGATGAAAATTGGTGTTTGGGTTTGTTATGAAGGAATCTGATGGTTGAAGAAGAAGGGGTAAAAGGTGAAACATTTGTTAACACGATGGAAGTAAAGAATCACAGAGAAAAAGAGAAGTAGGGAGATCAAATTGGGTGGACTGTATACGTTCAAACTTTAATTTTTGAGGTTTAAGGCCAATTGGGTTATGGGCTTTAGGCCTTTTGGATACTGTATAAAAAAGATTCAAAATTTGTTATTTCTTGGCCCAAAATAGTTACACCCCAGGGCCCAGACGGCCAGACTCCACACCTCAATTTTTTATGCTACTAAATCTCTAACATGCTAAACTCATCAAATTAATTTTGTTTTTTCTAATAGTATTAGGTTAATAATTCGAAGTCGTCCTGTGTACTATTATTACCACATACATTCTGCTAACTTGAAAGAGCTAATCTCGAGTTCGAGTAAATTTGAGCTTAGTTCAAGATTAAACTTTATAAGTTCAAGCTCAAATTAGGTTTGCCTCGTAAGCATATGTAAATATTTTTATCATTAGAGTTTTTTGTACTCATGTAGTGCCGTATATACAGTTATTATGATTAATTAATAATTATAAATATATTTTTTTATTTCGTTGATATTTACTTTTTCTATTATTATATTATTATTATTATTATTATTATTTTGTTTCGAGTCTAGTCGGCCGCCATGAGCCGCTGCTTCTATATCACCTTGTCAAATCTCTTTATCCCATTCACAAGCCCTAACCACAACTATCCCCTTTTATAAAATAAATAAAATAAAAAAGGGCCAAAACCATACACGCACATGGTTTTGGCCACATCATTTCAACCGTTTGGAGTTAATTGACGCCATCAGCGCTACTCTCTTCGATTTTCAATTCTACACAAAACCCGCCAAGATCACCTCGTCGGACGTCTAACGTGCCTCCGGGAGCCAACTGCCGCAAATTAAAGCAAAAAAAAAAATTGTCTCCGCTTTGCTTTTGCTTTTTCTGCTTTTGTTGAAAGTTTGCTACCGCTTGTTGTCGGATGTCTTCAACAACAAATTAATTATTACTTTAATGATTTAGCTACTTATTTCTGTTTTTTCTTGAAGATTTGTCTCCACTTGTTGTCAAATATCTTCATCAACGAATTAATATATGCTTTAATGTTTTTACTTTTCCATTCATGATTTCGCTGCTCGAATTGTCGTGAGTATTACATGATAGATTAGAATGGCTCAAACCCGATTGTGAATTTAGGGTCCATTAAGGTTCTTATCTTTGCACTATATATATATATATATATATATTAAATCAATAAAACACAATGTTTAAATATCTCTCTCTTTCTCAATACATTGAAACTCTAACATGCTTAACTCATCAAACTATTAACGCATAGTCATTAGGGGTGTAAACGAATTCATCTCAGAGTTCCACTTAGCTTAAGCATAGCTTACGATAAACTTTGTAAGTTCGAGCTTAAATTGGGCTCGTTAACTAATATAGACATGTCTTCCATAAGACTTGAATTTTGGTGTATTAATTCTCATATAATTAGAGTACTTTATATAATGCAATGTTACACATACCTGATGGTTTAATTTTTAATGTGAATTTTTCATTGATATTTACTTTTAGTTTTTATTTACTTTCAAAGGAATTGAGAAGAATATAGTAGATGAGATATAACTTATAAGATAAAATTGACCAATTCTTTGGCACTACAAAAGAGCCATGTGTTAGCCGGCTCACCAATTCCTTCATCCACACTCAGCAGTCAGCACAATATTCAACTCATAATAATTCAATGACAAATGAATCCCATAACGTAGTGCATAATATTCTTTGGAACGCGTTAGACGGCAATCCTTATATATAAACAGTATTATTTTAAGTTATATGCAAAAGGACACAAAAAACATATATCATAAACCATGCACACTAGCTCTATATATATGGAGTCACAAATCAGTTTGTTTCACCATCAAACACATCTCATTTTTCATCTGTCTTTCGATTCATAAAATAATAGAGATGTCGAACAAACTCATCCTATTCAGCGTTTTAGCTCTATCTTTTGCTTGCCTTGCCTTAGCCGAGCCTGCACCCCTCCAAGATTTTTGTGTAGCCGATACCAACAACTCAGGTATTGTCATCTTTAAACAATATTACTCATTCGTTGAGTTTTTTAATTGCATATAACTATAAAGTATCTAGCATGAAAAGATGTAGAGATGGCAAGAATGGCAGGCTAGACAATATATCTAAACGGGTGGGTCGGGCTAGGTTGACTGTAAACAGATTTTTGACATTTCAAAAATTTTATTTCTTTAAGGAGTGATCTGATTAAGATTACAAAAAGTAATATTTCCAATAATGATCTAAGTATCTGAACAAAAAGGTTAGCCGGGCCCGGGTGTATACACTAAAACTAGCCTGTGGACCACTTTCAACCCGTTTGCCCCATTCTACTCGTAGATAAAAAAGTTTATATGAACCGTTCAAGACAAAACACAATAAACCATTAATAAGTACATGTGTAAGATATATAATTTGATTTGATTTGCAGTGAAAGTAAATGGTGTAGCATGTAAGAGCCCAATGCAAGTTCAAGCAGAGGATTTCTTCTTCAGTGGGCTCCACCTTATGGGTAACACATCAAACGCTGTGGGATCAAAGGTGACCCCAGTCTTTGCGACTCAATTACCCGGGCTTAACACTTTGGGAATCTCAATGGTTCGAATTGACTACGCACCATGGGGACTCAATCCTCCACATACTCACCCACGAGCCACCGAGATCCTAACCGTTCTTGAAGGGACCCTACAAGTCGGTTTTGTGACTTCTAACCCCGAAAACCGTTTTATCACCAAAGTACTCCAAAAGGGTGATGTTTTCGTGTTCCCAGTGGGACTTGTTCATTTCCAACGTAATGTTGGTAATGGATATGCAACGGTTATTGCTGCATTGAGCAGTCAGAATCCAGGTGCCATAACAATTGCAAATGCTGTTTTTGGTGCAAATCCTCCAATTTCAAGTGATATTTTAGCAAGAGCATTCCAAGTAGATAAGAGTTTGGTGGATGAGCTACAAGCAAAATTCTAGAGTAACAAAGATTTCCAATGACAATGTTTACAGTTGGTGTTTATTGGTGTGATTGTTTGATTTCATTTTGCTTTCCTTCTCAATTATTATGTATGTCTATTTTGTAAGTTATCATTATTGATTTGCAATGAAAAGTCTCTTACTATATATATTTCCGTAAATAGGTCTAAACATATTAGTACATCAATTAATTTAGATTATTCTATTTTATCATTTGACAACCATACCAGAATTCTATGACGATGTAAAGCTTTGGCTGTAGACTCTAATTTGTAGATGGAAAATTTAGAAGCCACTTGAACAATTTTCAGAAGACTAAAACGTAACTTATCCCAGTCTGGGACCCTTTCAACCTCAAAGTTTGAGGTGTACTGAAACAAACTCTGAGGACTGTATATCCTGTAAAATCTAGAAAACATGTCATAATGATGCAGCCTCTCTTCATGACAGAACATAAATTGTCTGTATTTACATGCAACACAAATTTAAACATAAAAATATACCACGAGAACGTACAAAAGGAGAGATATTGGCACGGCTCAATCAAAATCATGAAGCTAATTGATGAATGATGATTAACTTTGTATTTAGATTGAGCCGTTTTAACATCTCTCCTTTTCTCAATACCTTGAAGTCCCAAACACTAACCACTTTGCCAGATGTTTGTCGTGTGAGAGAGAGCGAGAGAAAGCAGATTGATATTCTTCTAATAAGCTTACTAGTCTGTTCTTCATATAAGTATTGCCGTCGAAGGAAATAACGACTCTTGCACACAAAAGATTGTGGCTGTTCGATGGATGTACCTACATATCTAACTCTTAACTTACTTGTACCTAAATAGGTCCCACCAATCTTTGCCATTGCTTTCAAGGCCAGGAATACTAGTCAGATAATTACGTTTTGTGTTAATTTTGTTCTAGTTCTCTGCAATTTCTATAATTACTAATCATCCTACAAACTGCCATTCTGCCTAAGAAAATGTTATTAGGCATGTCTCTAAAGTCTAAAGATAGATACACCGATCCTTTATTTTATGGGAGTCCCTCATGCGTCTGTATAAAAGTTATAATATTTGAAAATTTATAAATTTTATCGGAGATACCGTCTCTCTTTTACCAAAAAAAAAAAAGAGATTCTTGTCACTAAGAAGTAGCTCCACGTAGAAAATTCAATTATGATTATGCATGTAAGAACAAGTGCTATGACATTTACTGAAAAAATTGCAGTGAAAGAAACCTTAGCCTTAGTTTGTTATATTAATGTAATTCAATGATCACGAGCGTAACCTGGGTAGGGATTTTCTGTTAGAAGCTAATTATGTCAAGCTCTATAGGAACAAGGTATAAAATACAAAACTGAGATTTATTAATATTTCATAGTAGCAAGAGCACATAAGTATTACTAGCTATAATCGTGTACAAATAAACTCGAATTAAACAACAGTAATGAAAAGGTTGGCCAGAGCTTGTGTTGATCAACCCTGTTGTAACCGAAGTGGAACCGGAAGGTCATATGGGTTGGACCAGATGGGTCAAGATTGCCAACCGATCCGTGGGCTGTCAAATGGTTCAAAATTGACACCCAACCCGTCTGCAAATAGTCCCTTGTTTGACATAAGGAAAATTTGCAATATGGTCCGACATATTGACTATATAAACATTTAGCAAAGCTAAATGCAACTATTCCTTGAATAGTTGATGAATAGTATATATATTAATTATTTTATTTTTGTTTGTTATATACAAATGGTAATATGATACACTTTCATGTTATGAAATACCTTTTTAAGAAATAAATTATGCAAAAGATATGTCAAGTTAAACAAACATGATTTGAATTATGTAGGGATGAGTATTGGGAATTAATTGAGAAAAATTTTGATGAAATTGGTGTTTAATGTTATGGAATATTTTTTGAGAAAATGTTAAATTAGGTAAAAGAGATGTGAGGTTGAACAAACATAATATGAACTATGTAAGATGTTAAAATAAAAAATGATGAAAGTAGTAAATGATTTGAAGGAAAGGTAGATTTGATATATAATAATAATTGTTTATTTTCTTATTATATAATAGATCTTTTGGTTTTAATCTAAAGGATTTTTAAACGTGAAGGTCATGTTATACTTATTTTTGAAGAAATACAAAGGATGTTACTATTACCAATTAATATTTACTTAGATGATTTTTTCCCACTTTTAATTATAGAAAAACATTAAAGTTATTTTAAAGTTGAGAAATAATACATGCTGATTTTATGTTTAGTTAATTTATAGTAATAGTTTTATGTTGCTTATTGTTGTTTAAACATTGACATCTTTATAATAAACTTTACAATTTATAAAAGACTACTATAAACATATGTATTTAATGTTTATAAACACCGTAGCTTAAACTATAATTTCAGAAATATTATAGAAACTCTTTATAGAAACTATTTATAGAAACTCTTGATAAATAAAAGTAAGTATAATTTCAAAGTTGACGTAAACAGTTGATATGGCATGGGAGGGTTAAAGCTAGACGGTTAAGATAAAATATATGTTATGTATAAATGTTAGTTGATTAGTTTTTATATTTGTGGAATTGTGGTTAACTAATTTATATACATATATCATATATTAGAATATTAATACACTGACTTTGATATTTTAATATTAATTTATAAATTTTTTATTCAAAAAAATATATATTTAGATCCCGCCGCAACACGCGGGTTAAAAAACCCTCGTTTTCAATATGGCTCAACAAATCTGCAATATGGCTCTTTTATCAACAATAAGAATCTTGTCTCGCATAAGGCCCTTGTTTGAGATAAGGCTTTTTGTCTGACATAAGGCAAATCTGCAATAAGGCTCGACCAAATAAGCACTGTAGTTCAGCAAATCTGCAATATGGCCCTCTTAATCAGCACTTTGGCCCCTGTTTGAGATAAGGCCCCATGTTTGACACAACATCCATGTTCCACGTACCTTTTTTTAAGATTCGATATCTCATTTACCTCTAATCAACTTTGGACATATAATATACCGTTATGAAGCTCTTGTCAAAGACTACGCAATCCAATAAAATATAACTCATAAATGTTATATCTATATTTACATATTTAGGTCCAAAGTTTGAGAGAATTGCACTAAATACCCGTTTTCTCCAACAAGTTCTAAGTCACTAGCATTTCAAAAGTGATATAGCAGGCAATTTAGTGCTTTTAAACCTCAGAATTGAGATTGACCAATTCTTGGCAGAGCAAAAGAATACTAACTGTTCAAAGCTGGCTGACCACTTCCTTATCAAGACGAACTCTCACAATACTCAATTGATATAATTCTGTGTATGCAGTCCCTAATATTCGTTAGACGGCAATCCATAAAGATAATAGTCTTTTAATATGGAGAGAGACATATTAAACATTTCAATAAACAACATAAATAATAAATTAAAAACTATGCAGATTACCTATCTATATATGGAGCAACAAAGCAGCTATTTTTATCATCTATAACATCTCATCTGTCTTCCTATTCAGACTATTAAAAAAGATGTCAAACAAACTCATCCTATTGAGTGTTTTAGCTCTAACTCTTGGCTGCCTCGGCTTAGCTTACGAGCCTGCACCCCTTCAAGATTTTTGTGTAGCCGACCTCAACAGCTCAGGTATAGTATATTCTCTAGCAAAATTATTAGTGGGTTAAAACTATATTTAGAATGTATTGATGTAATATTGTGTTCAATGTGCAGTGAAAGTAAGTGGTGCAACATGTAAGAACCCAATGCAAGTTCAAGCAGAGGATTTCTTCTTCAGTGGGCTCCACCTCAGGGGTAACACATCAAACACTGTGGGATCAAAGGTGACCCCAGTCTTTGCGACTCAGTTACCTGGTCTAAACACTTTGGGAATATCAATGGTTCGAATTGACTACGCACCATGGGGACTCAATCCTCCTCACACTCACCCACGAGCCACTGAGATCTTAACCGTTCTTGAAGGGACTCTACAAGTTGGATTTGTGACATCTAATCCTGATAACCGTTTTATCTCCAAGGTACTCCAAAAGGGTGATGTTTTCGTGTTCCCTGTTGGACTTGTTCATTTCCAACGCAATATTGGTAATGGATATGCAGTGGCTATTGCTGCATTGAGCAGTCAAAATCCAGGTGCCATAACAATTGCAAATGCTGTTTTCGGTGCAAATCCTCCAATTCCAAGTGATATTTTAGAAAGAGCATTTCAAGTGGATAAGAGCTTGGTGGAACAGCTACAAGCAAAGTTTTAGACTAACAAAGATTCAAATGTGAAAATTGATTAATGTTTGTGTGATTGTTTTGCTTCATCCAAAGCTCCCATTTTTTTATTCTTTGTGTGTATCTTTATAGTTAAGTTCTAATTCTTTGGTCTTCCAATGAAAAGTTTGCTCCTAGTTAATAAACCATAAAACATTGTATTACAAATTTATTTATCATAATTAATTGAGGATTATTTATACTCTCGGTACATGTAAGTTATTATAATCTTAATCTCATTTGAAACACTGCAAACATGGTTCTCTTTTGGTTTGAGTGACTAAGCACTAAAGACCATTTCTAAGTGTCTCTTTCAAGGTGAGATTAAATAAGAATAAGTTGGATCATCTGCTGTTCTATGCACGTGGTTGTATGCAAATTTACAGTTATATAAAGCAAAATTTTTTCCAAGACACTATATAAAGTTATAAGCTAAAGAAACAGAGACAAAAGCAAGCAAAAAGGTGTAGGAGACATCATAAGCATATTTTTTTGTATGATCCCACCACTCATGACCCTTTATTTAGGCTATAATAATAGTAGCATGGGCATATGCATGTTTATGAATCATGAACCTCAAATGAACTGCAGGCAATTCTTGAGTCTTTTCAAGATTTTAATAAGATAATGAAGTCACCAAAGTAAACTAAACAAGGCTTAACCACCAAGATCCAAAACCTTTTGCATGATCTTTCTTCTTTACTTACTATATAAATATACTTCATATAGACCTACATGCTCATCCCAAACAGTAATTTTCTTTCTAACTCTTATCAATGTTCTTCGAATCCATGACAACACCTTTAATTTTCTTCATTTTGTTAGCAACATTCAGCCTCTTAGTCCTATGTCTTTTCATACGAGCCTGCACCCCTACAAGATGTTTGTGTAGCAGATCCAAGCAACTTAGGTTATGCTCCTTTTATAATAGTAGCAATTTAAGTGGTGTTTGGGATTGCTTATTTATAAGTACTTATTTTTAAATGTTTATTCAATAGATTTCATAATTGTGTTTGTATTAACTTATCTGCTGTCAGAATGATCAAATAAGCGCTAGAATAAGTTAGCCTATTTTATGTTTTAACTAATATAACTTGTTTTTCGATTAGTTGCAATTAGACTGAACGGTTTGTCTTGAAAGGATCCGTTGTTTGTGCAAGCTGATGATTTCTACTATAGCGGGCTCCACATTGCAGGCGACACAAGAAATTCTTACGGATATAGAATCACCCCTGTATCGGTATATCAGATACCAGGACTTAACACACTAGGGATCTCTGTGATCCGCATTGACTATGCACAGTGGGGAGCTAACCCACCACACATGCACCCACGAGCAACTGAAATACTTACAGTTTTAGAAGGAACTCTTCAAGTTGGATTCATTACTTCAGACCCACAAAATCGACTTATTACTAAAGTTCTTCAACGTGGTGATGTGTTTGTGTTCCCAGTTGGACTTGTTCATTTTCAAAGAAATTTGGGTCATTCAAATGCAAGTGCAATAGCTGCTTTGAGCAGTCAATATCCGGGAGTCATTAGTATCACAAACTCGATATTTGGGTCCACTCCGCCAATTTCTACTGACTTTCTGGCCCAAGCATTTCACGTAGATAACAAAACAGTGAATCAACTGAAAAAGATGTCGTAAATACATGATCAAAGCTAATTAGTAGTAGTTTTTGTGTGTTTGTTTATCTAGATTGGTTTAAGGACTCTGGGTGTAGGAGATACTAACCCAAAAGTTCAATAATTATCATAGTGAAGTTTAGAAAGCAAGTTTGTGTTCCCAAAAAGTGTTTTTATGATAGGTGGCTCTTCAAGTGTTTGACAGCCATTGCATTACACCAATCAACTCGTTATGGGCACAGGTGAGAGCAAACACAAGGCATGGAAGGACAGAAATGATACCAAATGATTGACATGATACTATTAATCAGCAAAGATAAGGAATCAACATCATAGAACTGCATTTCAATTTCTTCTTTTTTTAAAAAAGACGATTTTTATTTTTATTTTGTTTATTCGACTTTTTTGTTCTGTTCTTTCGCTGTCCATTCTCCAGAATGTAACTTTGTCATTTGTCAACCAAAGATACTTACGAGTTATAAAATACAAATACAGAACAATATCTAACAAGCAGGAATTGCATGATTGATCAAGTTATATGAAGCATCATAAAATTGAGGACATTAATAGCTTTAAGCTTCAAAGGCCAGGTCTAACTGAAATGTAGCAACAGGTGGACAAGATGCCATTCCTAATAATAATACATAACACATTGTCTAATAAAGTAGAGATAATAAAATTGGTCCTTTTAGGGAGTCATCATCATTTGGATCATATGATGTGTGGGTAGAGCATGCTTGACCATTTCTTAGAGTGCTACTTAAGACATACGTCCTGAAAGAATCCAAGAACGGGCCATCACAATTCCCTTTTACATGTTCGTGCAAATGCTAACAGGTATCATGAAATTTCCATGTATTCCAGGACAGCAGTTTATCACGTCTCATAATTTAGACATCAAACATGGTCCTTATATATATGGATCTCAAAACCAACTTCTTAAATACTCACAAATATAATTGCCTGCCCTTGTGCTTTCTCTTATTTAGCACCAGTTTCTAAGTATTCATCCAAAAATAATAACTAGAATTACAGATTTTGGTTATGGCAAAACAGATGGTCCATTTTAGTTTCTTTGCTCTGGCTTTCTTTTATATGGCCTCTGCCTTTGAACCCAAGCCCCTACAAGATTTTTGTGTAGCTGATCCAAGTAGCTCAGGTGTGTAAATATATTGCATGGTTTTAAAGGTTTTGCTGCTATTTTTTTTTCTTCTAATAAGTGCTTTTTAATTTCAGTTTATGTAAATGGCATGGTGTGCAAGAATCCTACACAAGTTCAAGCCAATGATTTTTACTTTAGTGGCCTACACCTTATAGGCAACAGTTCAAACCCATTGGGATCAAAGGTGACACCGGTGACTGTAGCCCAATTACCAGGACTCAACACTTTAGGCATCTCAATGGTTCGCATTGACTTTGCACCATGGGGAATTAACCCACCTCATACTCACCCACGTGCCACTGAGATCATCACCGTCTTAGAAGGCTCACTTGAGGTTGGATTCGTGACCTCATTTCCAGAAAACCGTCTGATCACAAAAGTACTATACAAGGGTGGCGTGTTTGTGTTCCCAGTGGGACTAGTTCATTTTCAACGTAATGTTGGAAGCAAATGTGCAGTGGTTATTGGTGCGTTAAGTAGTCAGAATCCTGGTGCTATAACAATTGGAAATGCTGTTTTTGGATCAAACCCAAAGATTTCGAGTGAGTTTCTAGCTAAGGCGTTTCAAGTGGATACAAAACTGGTCGATCAGTTAAAGGCAAAGTTCTAGAATAACGGACGATTGAAGACATGAGCCTAAAGAAGAGGGCGTGTGTAGAACTTGTTAGCATATGTTTTGTTACATTTAATTTATTTGTGTGTGAATGCTGATGTTTGGATTGTTCATGTTTGGTTCATGATGACTATATTTTGTTGGGAAACATTCATGTTAATTAAGATTTAAATTAAAATGGTCAACTCATTGAATTTATGTCTCATATTTTATCAAACTATAGAGTTAGATAGGATATATGATCAGAGAAAATATTTAGTTTCCGTTCATAGATATAACCAATTGCATGCCTTCATCTATGTAACATTTGATCTGAGGCTAAAAGTGTCCAAAACTTGTTATATTATTTGCAGATTATAATCGCATAGTTACAGTTAGGGTGCACAAAAACCGGTTTGAGCTCAACCCGAACCAGTTTTTAAACCGAACCGGTTTAGGTTAAACCTGGTCAAAACCGGTTTAAACCCAAACTGGTTCGGTCTAGGGAAAATTCAAACCGGTTCGACCAGTTTCGATTTAAAAACTAGTTTTTTTCTTTAACATCTCTAGTTATAATAGTACGCCTTTCGGGCTTTGTAGAGGCTAGGAGCAATAATTCGTTAGCCCATGGCTCAACAAAATTCGAGAATACAATGTAAACAAACTACAATTATTTCTTATAATCTATCAAAATCAAAACTTTAATCCACCAAAATCATATCTATTACAAAATCATTACATACAAAAAAAAACCCCAACTCACATATACAAACATAAATCTACAAAAATTGTTCTTCACATGGGCGTGGAGGTGGATTATTGGAGGTCAAAATCGGATCTGAAACAACACAACTTTGAGTCTCCGGAAAACGTAACCTCGATCCGAAACAACACAACACAACACAATGGCTTCAACGGCGGATTCGGTGTGTGACAGAATCGGCAGCTATATTTTTCCGGTGCCGCCGCTATCTCTGACTGATCTGCTCACTGCCGTCACTATTTCCGGCGGATCTGCTCCCGCTGCCGCCACTATGGATCTTATGGAATGAAATCTCAACTGTGGAACGCGTTCTCGATTTCTGTTTGCACACATTGGAATGCGTTCTCAACTTCTGTTTGCGTTACCAATTTTTGTACATGTTCAGTCCAGATCTTGCCCGAAAAACGTGATTAAGTCACGATTCCGGTCGAATCCGGTGATTATGGTAGTGGTGGTTTATGAACTCGAGAAGGGTGGTTTTTAGGTGTGGATTGTACCTTATCGATTTCGATTTCTATTTTCATTATATGAAAATTATGAGTTTTGAAATTGATTACCCCGATGTTGGAGTACGGAGATTATGATATGGTGATATCTTAGATACGTAAATATACTTTTAGGTAAAAGATTAAATATTTATATTTGAATAATGAAGCTTCAAAATGAAGCAAGTACGAGAAAGTCCTAAACAACGAGAGTGAAGCTTCAAGTTTGATTAATTTGTGTTATTTTATGATTGTATGATGGGTTTTGTATTGTATTTGTGGGTGTTAGTTTTTGAGGATGTTAGAAGAAGGTAAAATTAGGGTTTCAAAGAAAGACTAAGTTTTATGTTTTTGAGGTTGAAGATGATGGGTGGTTTTTGTCATTTTACAGTGGCTTAACAGCTTACTTGTTAACTTTAACAGAAAAAGGATAAAAATAGCAAAAATTAAAACCACAGGGACGAAAAATACGATAAGAAACGTAAAAGGATAAAATCAGTAACATGACAAGACCATATAGACAAAAATTACGATTTTCCCTTAATAAACTCTTAGCCCAAAATCTTGAATAATCGATCAAAGTGGGTGATATGTCGAATAATAGAAAGTAATATCAAAGTTAAAATAAATATAAATATAAAATCTAATTAAAATATTTTCTTTTACACGTTTATAGCTGATAAATGATTGAAATGTGTAATGTAAAATTTGATCCGGTATGAAAAGAACTTATCATAAAATTATAAAAAAATCAAACGCATAAATTCTTGTAACGATGTAACGATTTAAAAGTTTTAAGTTACGGAGTACCGATTTAAATTCATAAAATATATGAAATTGACTATATCGATAATCACTTTTGTTTATAAGTGTGAGTGATTTGGATCGTTTTCTTACAGTTTTTTTTTTTCTAAAACTTACGGAGCTACACACTTGAGAGCTAGTATAGTCAAACTTATAATTCGTTTATGGAAGTATCTAGTCTAAATAAAATGTTAGAAACCATGCTAATTAGTCAGTTAAAATAAAATAAAATATATCGTTAATCGCTACGGATGTAAATGAAGGTAGCAGTACGAGATGAGGAAGAAGCAATTATTTAAGATGACACAATCTTCTCTCCTTCATCATGTGCGGTGATCATGGCCAAATCCAGTAAAGGACCCACCAGATGTCACATAAATCTACAATTCATATCATGTCGCATTCTCATGCTTATTTTTTTTTATTTTTGTTGCGACTTTCTCATTGTATTTTAAGACATTACATTTTTAGTAGTATTTGTAGCGTTGATTATAATTATAGCTAATTTTTGACATCATATTTATCAAATTGGTAGATTAAGTATATTATCTATCAGTTTCACTATTTATAAAAAATTGAATAAAATAATAATGCATGATCACACGGTTTCTTGTTCTGCGTACCAAAAATTAAATAAACATGAAGTCATATATTTTGATACACCCACCCCCGTCAATTGTTGGGATACAACCAAGCAAAACTAGCAGTCATATTAATGAGTCGGTCCTTTCATTCTCTCTTTATACCAAGAAAACAATTTCAAAAAAGCAATAAAGCAAAAAACACATTCTATTTTATTTTATTAATAATAATTTAAAAAAATTTAAAGAAAAAGAAGAATAAGTCCAGAAGAGGTTGTTTGTTGTCCTTGTTAAGTAAAGACTAAAGCCTTCTATACATAGATCTGTATCTCAGTATCTCTTCTTTTTTGTTAAGAAACGAAAAATATAATGATGGAGCAAAGGACCAAAGCGTCGTCGTTTTTGGTGTCGGTGTTAGTTTTCTTAGTATTTCAGGTCATAAATGGTGAAGATGCATATAGGTTCTTCACTTGGAATGTTACTTATGGTGATATTTACCCTCTTGGAGTTAAACAACAGGTTCTTTCTTTTTTTCTTTTTCATGAAGGTCCTTTTTTTTTTTTGTGTGGGAAGATTAAAAGTGACAAAATGTTGATATATTGGTGCAGGGGATATTGATAAATGGACAGTTTCCAGGTCCACAGATTGAGTCTGTAACAAATGAGAATTTGGTAGTCAATGTTTTCAATAGCTTGGATGAACCATTTCTTCTTTCATGGTTAGTTTTTCACTTCTTTTTTTGTTTATTTATTTATTATTTATTTATTCCACTTGCTCTATGTTAAAGTATGTTTTTTTAGTTAGTATAGTTTGTTCTTGAAGATATGGAGTGTGCTTTATTGACTTGTACACTGGCTTTTAGTTGGGGTGTACTTATTGTACTTCAATATAGGTACACCATTACTGTTTCTTGAGTTGGGAGTTGCAGACTGTTTAAATTTCATCATGCTTTAGTGACTTGTACTTTTGTGACTAAGTTTTTAGTTGGGATTTGCATGGTTTGGTTCTTTGAGTTCCCTATGCAGTTAAAACAGATTATAGTATTATCATTGTTTTTTGAGTTGGGACTTGCAAGGTTGTGTTCACAATCAGATGCTTTAGTTACTTGTACTTAATTACTTTTTAACTACTCATTCATTGAATTGGGAGTGGCACAAAGTTCTTAAATTCAGCAGCTTCACTATTTTTTTAATTGAAACTTTAAGCATGTGCTTGGTTTAAGTGCACCATGAAATATTGAAATCCAACATGTTAGTGACTTGTAGTGTCTTGTACATAATAGGTTAAATCATTGTTTTCTTTGATTTTGCTTGTACGTGCACATTTAAATCAACATGCTTTAGCAATTCATGATGCTTTAAAAAGTTGTACAAACACTTTCGACTAGAAAAAGGGGAGTATTTTAGCTCAAAAAAAAAACAAAGTAAGCACTTTTAAGTAAGCATCGAACTTCTTGAAACTTTATTATTATTGCTATATGTGCCTCTAACAATATAGACCTGAAACCATGCCTAATTCATTAATTGATTAAAACATAAACCCCACTTATTCTATCTCATTACATTCACCAATCACCTTCAAATATGTATCAATCATATTGTGAGGCACAAATTTAGGCACATACGTTTATGCATATGTATCATTTTTTCAAACTTTCTGTATGTATCCGGTTAGCTTTTATTTTTAAAATAACGTGTTGCTTATATATGATGCCATGTAATCACCATGCCATCATAATTGGTGAAAAGCCATTGGTTTCCATATTACATTTGATAACATAAGTACAGTATCATATTTTAGGAAGTTTAATACATAAAAATAACCAAAATGGTAAATTTAGATACGGGTTAAGTTTGCTCTTTTATCTTACAATCTGAAAACTCTAAAATTCTTATTGCACTTTAAAGGTGCAATTAGCTGATAAACATTTCAAAATCACAATCCCAAACACTCCCGTAGTTGGGTTGTACCATTGTCTACTTAGCTAGGGATTTACATGCTATTGCCACTCAATATGTTTTAGTGACTAATGATTAATTCGTCACTGGGAGTAGGAATGGGATTATGCAAAGGAGAAACTCATGGCAAGATGGTGTTTTCGGTACAAACTGCCCGATCCCACCTGGCCGAAACTTCACTTATAATCTTCAAGTGAAAGATCAAATTGGTAGCTTCTTTTACTTTCCTTCTCTTGCATTCCACAAGGCTGCAGGAGGCTTCGGTGGCATCAAAATTGCCAGTCGGTCAGTTATTCCGGTCCCCTTCTCACCGCCTGCCGGAGATTACACCATACTTACCGGAGACTGGTTCAAGCAAAACCACACTGTAAGTGTGCTTATATTGTATAAATTTGAGTAAGTAGTGTTTGATGTAATGCCTAGCTGAAAGTCGGTTGGCTTGTGTGTCGAATTAAATAGGATCTTAAAGCAATTTTGGACAATGGGCATGATCTTCCTTTCCCGGATGGGATCCTAATTAACGGGCGAGGATCAAATGGATTTACTTTTAATGTTGATCAAGGTTTGTAAAGCTGAAAAACTTAAATGGTTATCTTGTTTTTGGTTTAACAAGACATGATTTTTTATTTTTTACTAAAATGATACTGGCAGGTAAGACTTATAGGTTTAGGATATCGAACGTTGGCCTTACGACGTCAATCAACTTCAGAATTCAAGGTCATAAGTTGACTTTGGTTGAGGTAGAAGGAACTCATTCTCTACAAAATACATATGATTCGATTGATGTGCATTTGGGGCAGTCTTATTCTGTATTGGTCACTGCTGACCAACCTCCTAAGGACTATTACATTGTCGTCTCATCCCGGTTCACCACTCCAGTGCTCACAACTACATCGGCTCTGCGCTATAGCAACTCAGTTGGCGGTTTAGATGGTGCACCTCCTGGTGGACCGACGTTTCAAATTGATTGGTCGGTTAACCAGGCCCGATCTCTGAGGTAATTACATGAAAGGTGTTTGATGAAATGCCTAAATGAAAGTAACAGTTACACAAGTTCTAATTTGTACTAATTCACTGTCTGAAAATAGGCGTAATTTAACAGCTAGTGGGCCAAGACCAAATCCTCAGGGTTCGTACCACTATGGGATGATCAACACCACTAGGACGATCCGGCTTATGAATTCTGCACCGCTCATTGGTGGCAAGCAGAGATATGCAGTCAATGGTATCTCGTTTATTACACCAGACACGCCACTTAAGCTTGCTGATTACTTCAAGATTTCTGGTGTCTACAACCTTGGAGGCATTCAGGACAACCCGAATGGCGGTGCTAACCTCCAAACCGCTGTGATGCCAGCAGACTTTAGAGGGTTCGTGGAAGTTGTGTTTGAGAACCCTGAAGACACGGTTCAGTCTTGGCATGTTGATGGCCATCATTTCTTTGTTGTCGGGTAATGTTCTGTTTCTTTATATTTGAGTATGACTTCATACAATGAGTTGTTACAAATAACTTTGTTACATCATTGTGATCCCACAGGATGGATGGAGGACAGTGGTCAGCTGCTAGTCGAACTGGCTACAATTTACGTGATACAATTTCACGTGTCACCGTACAGGTATGCCAACTAAACAATTTCATATAAATTTTGTGCCCCCTTCATCAATTTTCTGGCTTGGTTACAGTATGCACACATAGAGGAAGGATCTAAAAAGAACTCAAAGATAAACAATCATTTTTGGATGCACATGTGAAAATCAGATGCATAAGCATCCATATTCATCCGATCTTAAAATGATTGGTCCAAATTATTATTTAGGTTCTTACTGGAACCTTCCTGACGCACATAATTAGTTTTTATTAATTTACACAGAGATATGAGATGATACATAATTAGACATAGATACCGTGTTATGTTTTCTGGTCGTGATTGTGTGTGATTATTGGTCCTAAGCGTTTTCCTTCAATGTCTATCTTCTTTTCTCTTTGATTTCTCTATTTCTAACTTTCCATCTTTAAATATTGGTGTTTTGATTTAGGTGTACCCAAAATCATGGACTGCAGTTTACATGCCATTAGACAATGTGGGAATGTGGAATGTACGGTCAGAGAACTGGGCTCGGCAATATTTAGGTCAACAATTCTATCTTCGTGTTTATTCACCGGCCAATTCTTGGAGAGACGAGGCTCCTATCCCAAACAATGTCCTTCTTTGTGGACGGGCTGTAGGACGTCAAGCTTAAACACATTTAAATCATAATCATCTGTCTACAGTAATGATAGAGCGAGTTGTTACACGACGAATTCGTCTTAGTATTTTCTTTTTCTCATTAGGGTTGTGAATTGGTATTGTTGACTTTGTTGCTATTCAGATATTGGTTCAAAATATTTATGGCAAGATTATGGAACTTACGGTTATTAGTGCTAAATTAATGGTGGTCTTTGTAGTTTGTACTTGGTACCATACCACAATCTTCTCTTCCAATTCGCTTTATGAATTTTGCCAACAAATCTAAGTTCGGGTGTACGAAGTGAAATTTTGTTATTATATTGTCATAAAACTGTTCTATGTTATGACTATAATACAAGGTTGAAGGTTTTATGGAAATAGTTAATTGCCAAAATGTGCTGCTTATCTTAAAAATAAGTGTACGTTTTTCCAATGTGGTGTCACTCTAATATATCTTCTTTTTAGAAAGTCGTGTTTTCTTCATAATTCCATGGACTAATGTAAATAAACTTTGAAGGGTACAATTTTCTCAGAATTTCATAACGAAGTAAACGCTAGAAATGACAAGTAAACGTAATACAGTAAAATAAAGAATGAGTAGGAACCATTCAAAGCAATGAATCAGAAAAGTTTTCAATCATAATCGTGGGTCATATTAAGGATTAAAATATGATTTTTCTATAGATAAAATCATCTCCAGATTAGGTGTTTTATTCGTTTATCTCAATCAAAAAAATGTATAGAAAATTTCGTAGAAAAAAGTAAACTTAACCTCTATCATGAGCTACGTAAAGTTTGTGTGCCGCCGGTATAACTTGTTTTTTGTTAATTTCGTTTTTTCTTTTTTGTTTAGGATGTCCGCGTGTCACACGGCAATAGAACCTTGTGAATTACTATATATTACCTTAAACTTAAAAAATATAGAGAATATAATGGTTTATGTGGCATGTGAGGAAGAAGCAGGTATGACTTGTGAGTGTGTGATCACTGATCTGGATTCTATATATGCTCGTCTTTGGGATCAGAAATGTTCCATCCCCCCATCACCAAAAATGCCTAGCTCCAGTAGTAGTGTTCATCATAACAGTTACTACCTTGTGATATTTTCAATCATTGCAATCTGTGTTATCCTTGTAATAATACCAATCCGTATGTTTAATCATGCGAAAACTAGTTCACATAATCGTAATCAAAACATAATCACAGATCTTGGTGTAACAAGGTGGACACCCAAAGCTTTCCGGATCCAAACTAGAGCTGAAGGTTGGAAAACGCATACTAACACGTCCTTTATTGTAGACCACTACGGTACTACAAAGTACCATGATGGGATTTCCTTCATACGCGCTCGAGACAATCCATCTCTTGTACCTGCTAATCCAACTAGGAAGTTGTTGAGTTTCAATAGTACTTTTGATCCTATGAGTACAAATAACAACTCTTTGTTTTCTCATATGGATGAAAAGGTCAAAGTGTTGAAAGTAAAAGTCAAGTATGGTAGTGCCTCCCAAGTGAAGAAGAAGAAAAGGAGAATTGTGTTAACAAGTGCTGTTGTATTGTTATGTGTTGTGTTGATCGTCTTGTTTTTGGTGTTTGTTTTGTTCGTCTGTTTAAGGAATAAGAAAATTCCAAAGAATGAAAACCGTCAACAAATTGCAAACGAGGTTTCAACAGGAACGTTTGAGTTATGCTCTCCACGAGCGTTTACTTTTGAAGACTTATCGCGAGCAACCAATAGCTTTCACCATGATCAGATACTTGGGGTGGGAGGTTTTGGTGCGGTTTACAGAGGTGTTTTACCAAATGGTAAAAAAGTTGCAATCAAGCGAGTGTCAAGTTCATCTCAACAAGGTATCCAGGAATATAAAGCGGAAGTAACAATTGTTAGCAGATCAAATCACAGGAATTTGATTCAACTCGTCGGATGGTGCCACGAGAAAGAAGGGGAACTTTTAGTTGTTTATGAACTTATGGAAAACTTAAGCTTAGATGTTCATCTTTTCAAGTCAGAAATGACTCCCTTAAATTGGGACGTTAGGTACAAAATCGCTCAAGGGATAGCCAAGGCACTTCATTATCTACACGAAGAGTGTGGAGAGCTTTGCATTTTACACATGGATATAAAATCTAGCAATGTGCTGTTAGATTCCAAATTCAAACCCAAACTTGGTGATTTTGGGTTAGCCAAGGTCATTGATCATGATAAAACAACGGAGATTTCAGTTTTAGCTGGCACAAGGGGCTACTTGGCTCCCGAATGTCTACTAACAGGAAAAATTAGCCCACAATCTGATGTTTATAGTTATGGCGTGGTGGCTTTAGAGTTGGCAACAGGGAGAAGAACTATTGACCCGAATGCTAAAGATGAACAAAAGGTACTAATAAAGTGGGTGCAAAACTTGTATAAAATGGATAGAATTCTAGAAGCTGTTGATCCAAAACTCGGTGATGATTATGACGAACTTCAAGTGAAAGGAATCCTTGTTATTGGTTTATGGTGTGTTCTTCATGACTTGAATGAACGGCCTTCTATGAAGGAAATTGTTCGTGTTCTTGATAATACACCAGATCCACTTCTAAATCTCCAGATTCCAAGTCTTGTCCATGATTTGGTTCCTCATGATTTCGGTTCATCAATACTTGAAACTACTTCTAGATCTTCAGACTTAGTTGTATCATTGGAAATGGAAACACCTACAATGGATGTAGTTGGTGACACGGTTCTTCCTGAACCTGAAGATCATGATCACGCTTACTCGCCATGGTTTGTGTGGCGTGGTATATGGATCGTCTATTATTTAAGCTATCTGCATATAAACATAACCTGGCTTCGACCTTCACGCTATGTGTGATGTACGTTGTTTTTCCTTATTGATTGTGGACCGGTGAAAGCTGTTATGGAATCAGTTACCCTTTTTATATTGTATTCTATCTCTAATTGTTCAAAATGTAACAAAAACAATTGTTTTGGGATTGGTTATAAATCTTCCTAATTGTTTTGTGTTTTTAGTACGTACAACCTTCTAAGCCGTCTCATCAAAAGTGTAGGCTGTTACTATAATTATATGATTTTCTTAGGTACATATAACGCATCAACAGGGAAGTTATTTGTAAATAACATAACTTGCTTTAAACACAACAAAGAATTGTGCTTAATAAATTTATCAAATTCTAATAGAAACAACAAAAAAGCATTTACCGTAAGTCTTTCCTAACATGTTATTAATATAATAATATGTTCATTTTGTCACATATACAAGTAAATGATGGATAAACTTTACCGTCGAATGTTACTTTTTGGGTATTGTACGTGTTTTAAAATTACAATGGTGTAAACTAATGGATTTTTGTTTTTTCCTTATGCTAAGTCACTTTAATTTCATCCGTACATAATAATACTAGTTATTAACTATCAACTCGTCCCAATGTATGTCAATTTAAATAATATAATATTTATAATATAATATTTATTCATCACTAAAATAATAATAATAATAAATAGTCATAACTTGAAACTACTAATTGACCAAAAAATCCAATTACAATTTTTAAAAAATTAAATAATAATATTAATATTATTAAATTTAATATAATTAATTATTTTTAAATTTTTAGTGTTTGACCCGTGAAAATTTAATGATATTGTTAAGAAATTAAACAATAATATTAATAGGTTTAACAATTTAATATCATTTTCTAAATTAGTGTTTGAATAGGATTCATAAATTCTTTAATTAATTAATATTATATTTAAATAGTATCTAACTCTAATATTTAATTAATTATTTATTTTTAAATTATGAAAGGTCGGCACATGACATTGTTGCCTAGGCAAAATATGAAGCAACTATTTATACTCCTTTAGTATATATATATATATAGATATAGATATCTTATCTTAAATATCATATGGAAATTGAATGGTAATATTATCAAATATTCAATTAGCCAATAAAAACTTTAATTTTTATTAAATTGGCTAAAATTTAACATATAATGTCATCATCTTTTTTATTAAAATTTAATTGATCAGTTAAGTTCCTTTATTTCACTTCATTTTTAAAAATAAAACCTTATACTTTAAACTATTAAAAGACAATGCATGTCTAATAATAAACAATTAGTTATAATATACAGAGTCTAACAGTTAAAATCTTTAATTTTTCTTATAACTTAAATTTAATATCTATGTTGATCCTTATATATTTAAGAATTATATTACATATATTTAATATTTATTTTAATCATTATATTATTTCGTAGTCATCTATCTATTATCTATATGTATGTTTTCTAAATAGAACATATAACCAGTTTTTTCTAAGAGTTTATCTTTTTATGTTTTTTAGAATTAATTTACTAAATTTGATATAATTAAATAAACATATTTATTGTGATCTAAAATATATACGTGACTTGATATACAAAAATAGAAATTTATATATTTATTCTAAAATGCAAAAATATATATTTATTTATACTACCTTACATGACTCGATATACAAAAATAGAAATTTATATATTTATTCTAAAATGAAATATATATATATATATAGTACTAGGATTAAAAAAAAAGAAATTTTGAAGGAGAAATGGGAGAAAGATATATTTAAAACTATGATTCAGAAAAAACAACTATGATTCAATAAAAAATAAATATAATTTAAAACTGAATCAAAGAGTTATTTTACTGAATAGAAGGGTTAAAAAAGTTTTCTCCCCTTTATCCACCAAATTTTTTTTCTCCTTTGAACTCACTTCTATATATATATAGGAGGGATCAATGGGGAAACAAAAAAATTAGGGAAGGAGGGAAACAAATCTCAACCATTGATTTCATCATAAATGAATTTTAAAAATTATAAAAAATTTCAAAATTTAACATTTATCATCAATGAATGTTAAAAATATTTTTTAATAAAAAAATTAAGGGCTAATATTTATTTCCCTTATTCCCTAAATTTTAAAGTTTCCCTATGGATCCTTCCCCTATATATATATATATATATATATATTTATATGATCTTTTTGGCTACCTGTTTGATCTTTCCGGCTAGATACCGGGAATTACACGTATACCACCACTGTCTTGGTCTCTTTCGAGACTCTCCGCACCATAATCGTTGTTCTTTGCCCCAGGTACCATGCGTTTTCGCCAGCTTCACCACCCGTTGGCCGGAAAATTGCTATTTTCAAGCAGAGTATCATTTTTTATTTCTTTTCCATACGCATTTAAGTTCCATTAGTTATATTTACTTTCTAAAAAATTCAACTTATTTCCTTACTATAAATTCTGTTAATCTAATATAAAATGATTATATATATTGTCACACCTTTTTATATCATCATCATTAGAATATACTATCTCGTTTGTGTTTGCTTGTGATCTGTGAACACTCATATCATATAAATACTCATATATAATACTACATATATATCTATATCTATATCTATATAAGTAAGAATATTAATATATAATTTTATATCTATACAGATAAGAAATAATTAGCCTTATATATATACTAGCATTTTTATATATAAACGAGCATTTATATCTATATAAATAAGAAATAATATAGACATCTATATATATACTAAAAGAGAATAGAAGCTTGCTCCAGAATTTGCCACGTAAGCAGAATGTCACGTGGCGACCTCTCATAATTTTAATATATATTATTATTATTATTCAAATTTGAAAGATAAACCTAAAAAATAGATTTAGATAAAGGTAGATAATATTTGAATATAATATTAATAATTAAAAAATCTATGAATTATACTCAAACACTAATTGAAATTTAATATTAAACTATTAAACTTATAACTTATATTGTCGTGCATCGCACGGGTTTAAACCTAGTTTTATTATATACACACTAGCTTTTTATTAAACTTCATCAACCCCTAAAGTCATACAAATTCTATTATCTAAATATCTTACTAAATTAATACTTGATTACTGTTTACCATCCTTCTAAATCTTCCTAACTACTATATTGTTGCTTGTTTTCACACTTCCTTATTGTAGCCTTCATCTAGGTTAGTATAGACTCTCCATGAACCAATAGTTCTCGAGGTCATGTCCTCCTAGTTTAGGGACGGGTGACTTAGAGGGTTGAGACATCGGATATATTAGTGAGTTCCATTAGGATTAGAGTGGGTATTTGGAATGTAGGAACTTTGACTGGAAAGTCTATCGAACTTGTTGATTCCTTGTTTAGGCGAAAGGTAGATATCACGTGTTTTCAAGAGACCAAATGGAAGGGCTCCGATACTATAGGGATAAACAGTTACAAACTATGGTACTCGAGAGCAAGGACAACACGAAACGGCCTAGGAGTCATTATAGCGTTGCATCTTGAAGACAAGGTAGTACATGCAGATAGGTGTGGTGATAGAATTATGCTGGTAAGATTGGTGATTGTGGAGGAGACTTTCACCATCGTCAGGGCATATGCACTTCAAGCGGGTCTAGGTGATGAGGAAAAGAAGAGCTTCTTAGAAACTCCTGATGAGTTTGTGAGGGCGTGCCTAGTCGATCACATACTAATCATAGGGGGCGATCTAAACGAACATATAGGAGCGAAAGCGGAGGAATACTCAAATAAAAAATAGTAATAGTTCGCTAGTGCGCTAGTGCATATAATTAAGCTAACCTACTACAGAGTGTAACACTAAAATTCTGGCCCCAACATTTGTCTCCCATCTCTTTTTCACACTAAAATTATGGCCCTAACATTTGTCTCCCATCTCTTTTTCATTGACAAAATTGGGTCTAATTCTAATTATAGCCTCAAAATGAAATTGTTACTACATGTTTTTTGAGTGCTTTCAGAGTCATGTTTTTGTAATTGAAGCCAAGATGAAGTAATGTTTTTTGTGGGGCTTAGTTTTTTTTGTTAGCCTTGTAATTAATACGTCGATTGCTTAGGGACTCTCTTCGATCTTGAAGAAAATAACAATACACAATTAAAAAGAGCTTGGTTCTAAATGCTTTCTTATTTATATTGTTTTTTAGTTCCATTTTTAGTTGGTTAAACAAGACAAAAAGCAGTCATCTATTATCTATTATGAAAACATTATATTTATATATTAACATAAGTCGAAGCCAAGAAAAGGGAATAATTTATATCGTACTATAATTCATCTAACTCACCTTTTTTCAAACCTTAATTTTATAAAAATGTAAGCTAATTAATACTCCTTAAGATTATATTTATTGATTTTATTTATATCTATACATCTATATCTATACACTAATATAAAATAATTTCTCATATGACTTAATACCTTACAATTTTTTAAGATTGAAAATTAATTTTTTTATCTATCAAATAAAATACAAAAAATAAATTATTAGTATTGAATCATTATTTTTGGTATACTAAAGATATAATATGATATCTAAACTAGCGTATTGAAGATTATATCAATAACACAAATTCATAATGACCAAGTTAAAGTTATAATTACCAATCATGTAACATTTTATAAGAGAAAATAATAGTCATTATCTTGTTATTCTTTCTTTAATATTAGTATGAATTATATATCTTTAGTGTATTTATAATGAAGTATATATTTGACTTTATCTTTTTGTTATTGTCAGAGAAATTAATATTATGGTAATTATTTCCTATCTTACACACAATCAAACAATGTATTAAGAAAATGAACAACGATAACGATATGTTTATCATATAATGATACATATATGCATTAGTTTTGTATACTCCAGTAGCTCCGGAGAAGAATACAAAGTGACCACTTGAAGTAAAGGTGTCATCTCCTTCTTCAAGATGCAAAGGCAGCCAGCTTTAGCCTTAAACAACGGGAGATGATAACAAAATTCAACTGATGGGGAGAGAAGGCCTTGCTGAAGCGACCAGAACAAGCAAAATTGATGCATACCTGCCAGCTAAGAAAAATAAGCCTAAGAACGAGACCAAAAATGCTAAAAAAAGGTCATTACTGGGGCAAACACAATCACCCTTTTACAGTTCCAGAAGCAGAGAGGATTGCTTAAGGATACCTTTTGTATTTAAGGAATGTTTTGTACTTTAGCTTTAATATACTAGAGATGAATTTACGACTCTTTTGCTTATAATGAAATACGAATAAGAGACTAATTTGTAACTTTTTTACGATGATTAGAATTCTCAAATATTTTGTAAGAGCAATGTTATATCTTTCTAAAATCAATCTGAAAAACGATAAAAGAAATGTTGATATTTGTATTGAGTTGTATTAGCTTTACGTACTTCAATATGACATGTGATTGATGACCATTAAATTTTTTTATTTATTTTCATCGCATCGCTCGAATAGTAGAATAGAAGGCATAATATAAGAAGATCGTATTGAAACACGATTGTAGTTTTTGAAATATAAAATAAAACCATGTGCTCCTGTGGCCTGGTACATATTAGATGATCATATGCCAATTGATGTTACACTAAACATGGTAAAAAGCTTCTACATGTCTCTTAAAGAATCTGAAAAGCATTGGACTATGACTAAAGGATCGAGTTCGATATCATATCAAAACTTCTAATTATATTATAACTGGTCAGGGTACGTTTTTCATAGATTCGTATATGTGCTCAAATTGAGCTCGATTACGCCCTCAACACATGTTCTAAATATTTATGTAAAATCTAAGCATATATATCTTCATGTATAATATTATTTACGTAACCGAATGCATTTGTTATGTGGAGTTGTGGACCTTTATTGTATGTTGTATTTATTCGGTTTTTGTATTTTTGTTTTTAAAAATTTTCTTTTTGGTACTCTCGTTGTTTATTTTTCTTATAAAACAATATGACAATGACAACTGGGGGAATATCGGTAAGATATTATCGACGATAAAGTTGTACTTGTGAAGGTGAAAGTGGGCACACATGTACGATAAATCGTGGAACCTATGTACAAGTGGATATGTATGTTTATGCCGACATAACTCAAATTTAAATTAAATTTCATAAATGATTATTATGTACGACGATTACCACTATAATACTCACTATTTAAAAAAAAGAAAAATTAAATTTAATGTTTATATATAATAAAAAAAATTACCGTTGAAATCTTTTTTTTTTATTTTTTTTATTTTAAGAGATCTTACATGGTATATTTTTGACGAAGTTTTTTCCTTCTCATTTTTAATGGTATTTAAAATTTGTAACGTTAAACCACGTGCGATTTAACATTAAATTAAAAATCAAAATTTAAATTAAAATAACTAATGACATACATGTAAAATAATTGCATTATCAATTATAAGTTTAAAATTTACATGAAAATAATTTTATTTGACAAATTAAAATTGTGATCACATGTGATAACAATTATATTCACATATGATTAAATATCAAAATAATAATCATGTTTGATTAAAGGGTAATTGTACGTGTAAAATAAATATTAAGTTGAATCACATGTGAATTGTCATCTACCGGTAATTAATCATCACATATAAAATTTAAATTCAATTGATTATACATGTGATTATACATGTGATTAAACATCAAATCCACTAATCATATGTGATTATTAGTGAAAGTAAATATAATCTTTCAAATCTTATTTATGATTATTCATTTGCATATAGATTAAATTGTAACTATGTGTGATTTAACATATAACATTCATATATAATTATATAGCAACTTCAAAATTTTATTATAAATCACATATGATTATATGTTGTGTGTCTTTTATGACCTGACAATAAAATGAAAAAAATAGTTTGTCGATAATATAGGTTGTGGGATTTCTAATTGAAGAAAATAAGACGCAATTTTAAATATGTAATTTTCATAATTTTCTAACAATACCATTTTAAAATATTTAATTTAAAATTAGATTAAAATAGAGTTTTAAATAAACTATATCCAATTCTATTGATTCTTTAGTTCTTCACTTATTTTACCACTATTCATCGAACCTAACTATACTTCTTATAAAAGAGTGATTATAACTTTATTTCACTGATAATAACAAAAGGTTACATCAGTTACATCACAAAAAAGTGACAATTTGTTAATTTGTTTAAATAGAAAACCTACACATTCATCTATCAAACCAAGTCATTGACTAATTACTAGTTCGATTTTGACAACCCCTTTAATAAATAGAGGCATAGAGCTATTCATTCCGATGGAAACAGACTCCTTTTACATCCATTAGAGATTTAGAGATGCCTTTAATGCATTACTTTTTCAATTTACTCAACCGTACCACTTCTATCTCTCTACATCTATCTATATCTATACGTCATATATAATACTGTGTGATATCTTGACATACCAAATTTATAAAATTCAAATCTATCAAAACAATCCATTGTTTTCTATTTATGGAAATGGACATGACTAGAAAACAATGACATAGTTTGCCTCAAATTTAGGACTCATATAGGAATGCAAAATGGTACCCGGTTCTTTGGTCAAGCTGATAATTATAAGTCGAATTCAAGCATTTGGGCCCACGTTAATGAAGGGCCGAAAAGAGACGGTCCATTGAGTCCAATAAAGTTAGCCGGGCGAATCACTTCTGCTCTGTTCTTTTATGAAAAACATAACATCGTTATTAGGAAACTATTGTTTTTTGTACTTGAAAACAAAACAAATTACTTTAACTTTTCTTTTTAAATATTCTCTCTAATTGTCTATGTTTTCTCATCTGATTGTCTAAAAAATAATTATTAATTTTCAACTTCGAAGTTGTAATCCACAAATTCGTTCTTTTTGTATTCAGTTCACCAAATCATTTTTTACTTCAACCAATTACATTTTCAGAATAGATTAGAATCTCCATTTTCAGATCTACTGAGATTTTTCAAAACGTAAATAATATTTTGCTAAATATCGTATTTACTATACAATATAACATTTATTTAACGTACGTTATACCTTATGTTGCTGATATTTTTTCATGTAAAGTTCAATTTAATTCCAATAATCTCCCCGTGTTATCATAGTTGCCCTTTAACTAGAAAATAAAAGGTCAATTTACGATAGAATTATAAATATCGATTTTACTCTTATATTTAAAGCAAGTTTTAAATAAAATATTTAGAAAATAAAATTAGAAAGTAATAAGTAAAAGTAAAATACAAATACTATTCATTTCTAATTAGCAGTTATGTTTTACACTAGATAAACCTATTTAAAATGATAATGTGAATGTGAATAACAATAAAACGGAGAGAATAATCTAACATAAATCAGCTCATTTTCTATAAATACCTTCACTCCTAACAAGTTTTAAAATCACAAACAACCACACTGATTTCTAAACATGACACCACCATCACCATCACCGCCACAAATTGAGCTAACAGTCGATGCAACCAAAATCCAATCAAACGATCACGAAGGCATTCTAATCGTAATCAAAACCCTAATCTTTCCGGTATTAGCACGTTGCCATGCAGGATACTTCCGCATCACTCTTTCCCTTTGTTGTCAAACACTATTATGGAAAACCCTAAAAGACCCTCCCGAAAACGCTCACGTTTACCGCAAAATGCTCGGCGTGTTCCCGTCAGCCGCCTTTATCCTCCTTTGGTCACTCTCCTTAATCACTTTAGCATCACTTTCCTTTCTGTACATCTTAAGATGTGCATTATTTTCCAATATGGTTAAAAACGAATACTTAAATCATATCGGCGTAAATTACCTTTTCGCCCCTTCAATTTCATGGCTTTTACTATTACAATCCGCACCTTTTTTCACACCAAAGACTATTTACTACCTTTATCTGTTTTGGTTCTTTGTTGTTCCAATATTCGTACTCGATGTAAAAATTTATGGACAATGGTTTACTAAAGGGAAACGAATACTATCGACAGTTGCGAATCCAGCGAGCCAGCTTTCGGTTGTGGGTAACTTTGTAGGAGCTCGAGCCGCGGCTCAAATGGGGTGGAAAGAAAGTGCTATGATGATGTTTGCGTTAGGAATGATTCATTATGTGGTTGTTTTTGTGACGCTTTATCAAAGGTTGTCGGGAAATAGTTGTTTACCGACGATGTTAAAACCGGTTATGTTTTTGTTTATAGCGGCACCGAGTATGGCGAGTTTAGCTTGGGATTCAATTTCTGGGACGTTTGACTTTTCATCAAAGATGCTTTTTTATTTATCTCTCTTTCTCTTTTTGTCCCTGGTACGTCTTCTTATTCATACGCTTTTACTAACAAACTTCAATTACTTTATTTTACGTATACATACTCCCACCATTCCGTAGATTGTTACTAGGGATATACTTCAAATAGATTTTTTTAAAAGCTAATAGACTCACGTAACCCACTATAAATATGTATAATTTTCTATCAATATATTTATATTTCATTTTTATACATTATATCTTTGATTTAAAAAAATATCAGAAGTACCTAAATTACCCATATACTTTTAATTATTCAAATTTTATATCACCTACGCACTTTCTCTTCACGTTCCTTAAAATTAAATATCTCAAAATAGTTAGTTGAAAGATTATAAAAATCACACCATAAAAATCAGCGTCTTTTTCTCTTCGATTAGACATATCACATGATATAATGTCGACGAATTTTTTTCTTTCATTTTTTGGAATAAAATTCAAGTGTCTTTAAATGAATGACTCAATTATTAAAAATTGTATGTGTAATTTCGCGTAATCGCGAATAAATAAACTAGATATAATTAAACATTTATAACTTTAAGCAATAGACATCTACATATTTCATCTAAATAATCATTTTATATTTATATATATTTATTTCAAATATAATTGTTATGTAAGTTGCATATGAAGTGTATTCATATACTATTATTATTATTATTATTATTATTATTAAGCGCTAACATAAGACTGCAAAGACAGTTATTAAATACATGTATAAATTTAATACATCTTTATTCAAATGCTACTGTGAAAATGAAAGAGGTTTCTTTTTTCTCCATAGTAATGCAACTATATAAAATTACATGCAGTTATTATAGTAATGCATTATTTTTGATACTGTAATGCACATAAAACTTTTGATACGTCAGTTGGTACGTCGAAATATAGAAAATATGTATCAAACCATCAATTTGTTTCTCTATAAAACCCCAACCTAGTTTATATAGCTCATTTTTGTCATACACGTCTATTGAGTAAAGCTTTAAGATTTTGGTTAGGAAATATAAAAACCGTAATCGACTTACAACTATAAAAGCCAAATTGAAGCATTAAACAGAGTCTAAGAGTGCGATTCTATTTTATTATAGCACACTATAACCCTATTATTAGTTGGAAAACTATCTGTACGCACTATAAAAACATTTAAGACCAGGTGTTGTTAGGCTATATAAAGAGACTATTAGGCTATATAAATAGACTAAACTTATATGTAGGTAACAATTTGAAGGTAAAAAAATATAAAAAAAATACATATATGATTACTGATTGTCCAACGACATATAAGTTATGTATCGGAAACAATACAAATAAGATTCCCATTATTAAAAATATATAGAATTTGCTAAATAATTTAGAGTTATGTATAGATATAGGGTGTTGATATATTCATAATCGTTTTTGATAAACTCACTATTATTGTGCATCATTGATGTGTATGATACAAGTTTTTAATGCATAAATTTGATGGATCTATCAAAAATAATAGTGTATATATTACCACCCATAACTATAGGTGTATGTGGGTTGGATGTGTGGAATATTATATTGCTCGGTGTACTCAATTCCTTTGTAATTTTGTTGTTTTCGAAGAAATCTAACATAAAAGCAACAGGCTTGTGATTTCGAACTAAAAACGAATTTGGTTACGTTATAGATTTTGATAGGCTTAATTGGTATTTAAAACGATTATGTTAGTGATTAATAAATGGCGTGGGGAAATGAAGTCATTTTCAAAAGTTGTAGTTTATAATTAAAAAATAATATATAAAAAAGGTAAGAAAGATCAATACAGAATTGAAGTAGCTTTCACTTAGCTAACAACTTTTGGTGTTTCTTTTTTTTTTAATTAATTTTCTTTTTTATATTATTTTTTTATGTATACATTTTGGGTCTTTGTAGACCATGATGTTTATATATATGTAATTCGTCCTCTCCAGATGGACCGGACAAAATTTCCTCTTTTGCAAGGATATGATGGACGTACATGATCATCTCGTAAGAATTTTCTGACCATGAATCTAGTTCGAGTTGCCTACAAAGATCATATTTTATTTGCCACACGACACTCGAACATATTTGGTAGAGTGATGATTCGTAGAATATAATAATTTTTTCATATATTATTAATTGTATTTTATAATGTTATATTGTACATTATTATAAAACACAATTAGTGATCTACGAATAAGAAATTGGTAATATATAAATCAGTCCATATTTGTTACTCTTCAAGTACATGTACAAACAAACATGGTCCATGTTTACTAAAAGAAAGACATTTTATTGTTGAAAGCTACAACCCTCTCTTTATATTTTTTTTAAATCACAGATTGTATATAATATATATAGGGGCTAATTTATAGGGAATGAGTAATTTTCGAAAAAGAAAGTAAATCTGAGCCGTCCGTTAACATTCACCACAGTTAAATTTATATAAACAGTATACAACCTCAATCACTCGCATGAGCTAATGGTTCACTTTGAGAACTCTTTGGAAACGTCAAAAATATAAAAGTTGCATTTTTCCTAACATTAATTCAGTGTCATCCATTTATATTTATAGAGAAATGATTCATAGGGAACCTCCAAATCTTGGGGAAGGAAGGAAACAAATCTTAGCCCTTGATTTTTTCATAAATAAATGTTTTTAACATTCATTTGTGATGGATGTTAAATTTTAAAATTATTTGTGATTTTTAAAATTCATTTATGATGAAATCAAATGTTGGAATTTGCTTCCCTCCTTTAATATTTTTGTTTCCCTCTTGATCCCCACCCTATATTTATATATGAATAACCAATAATATAATATTAAAATGAACATACAAATAATATTTTCATTTTATAAGTTTTGTTTCATACAAATTTTATAACATGTCAATATTATACTTGTTTAATACATATACGACAAATATTTAAAGTTTCATCTTCTAAACCAAAACATCTTTTCACTTGTCACACCTTTCGACTATCAAGTTCTGGTCCATCCTTTTTTATTCCATTCATTTAATGTAAGACCACTTGCAGTCATAACACCCGTTCTTACCCGTCCTCACTGCTACGTCAGTTACAACAGCTCACGACTGAAAACTGACCATAGCTCACGACAGCTCACGACGGACAACTGGGACCCACTATTTTCATTATTTTTCATTTTTTTAAAGATAAATTAGTTTTAACAAAATAAAAAATTAATAAAAAATATTTTAAATTACATAAATAATTTTATAAGTCAGATTTTTATTATAAATTTTTATAAAATTTAACATAGTTTTAAAACAATTACATTTATTTGTTGGGCTTACTAAAAACAATAATACCAAATATCAAATTTAAAGCCCATTTTTGTATAAAAAGAAAAAAAACTCATTTCCTTCCTTCCTCTTCTCTTTTTAACCTTCTCCAAACCTTTAACCTACTGCACGTAAATTTTTCATCTGCTGGCTGCTACTACTGCTTCTTCTTCCCTTCATCTTCTTCAAACTTGCAAAAGGAAATCAATAAAACAAACAAAAATTAGTTAAATACTTGAGTGGGGCTCGCATTTTTCGTCCTGGGTTCGTTGTTTTTACGACGAGGACATGTCAGGACGCCACGATTCCGACCGTCCTCGTCCGTGGTGACGTGTGGTGATGTCGACGACGAACCACTGTAGGTGGTCTAATGAATTGATTTGAGAAAAAGGGTAATTCATTGTACAACTTATTTATGTATTATAATATATAGTCAAGATTAATGTTACGTATTAAAAAGTTTATATTTTTAGAACAAAACTTCTTTTTAATTAATTGACAATTAAACTATTTTAATCATGAATAAAGTGAAGGTGAAGTAGGTGGATAAATTAGAGGGAAATTAAGAGGTTTGTTAGTACTTATAAAAGAAAAATAAGATGAGAGGTTTATATTTAAGAGAGAAACAAAAAGTCATATATAAATATTTTATTGATCTAATATTATTCATTTAATAGTGATTTACCACATTCCTGGTAAATGTTACATTTCTAATATGATGGTTCATTATATCTTAATTTATTTTAGTTATATTATTAATTGAAACCAATAGTTTATGTTAGTTTATACAAGTTTTTATTTTATTTTATCCTTTTATTGAATATTTTAGATATTCTTTAATAATGACTGAATTTATGAAACTACCTTATAAGTTGGACCATGTTTTTTTTTTGGATATAAGAAAAAATAAAACTAATGGAAAAGAAGTAATTTGTGGTCTGGATTTATAGGCTAGTCATAAGCAAAAAAGAAGAAGATATTTGTGACATTTTACTCAACAATCGTATCCAATTTTTGGATCATATCGTGTCTTTCAAATTGATCGTATTTTCTTTGAATAAAATGAGTATCTTTTTCAATCTCTTTAGTTCCCAAAAGTCTAAATTTTCAATTATTGTCTCTTTCAGTTTAAAATAAAAATAATAATTATAATTATTGGAAGAAAAACAAAACGTACTTTGCTGAGCTTGCTAGATCTTTTTAGGCATTTATTACTGTTAATGAACAATCGAACAAATTTATTGTTTTTATTTTTAAATAGCTGTATGGTAACTCTTTTTCTTTCCAGACCTTTGTATCCAGAGGTTTTGGGAGTTTGGTTCAGTTCATGTAAAGTGTTCCATTTATTTCATGAAAATGTTGTATTATAACAAAAGGCTCGCCTCTTGTCAAGATCCTATTACTTCAATAGCGTTATTGAGTCTTTCGATTTCTAAAATTGTGACTTAAAATTTTATAAACGGCGTTTACTGATGTGTTTTAAAAGTTTTGTAAAAAATTGTTGCTATCAACGTTGATGTGTACACCACTAAAATGTATTAAATAAGGGTATCTTTTCAACGTAGATAAAGACAAAAAATTAAAAAGGTAAAATTGTAAATTTAATTATTTTTTGTGGTTTATAAATTAGCGGTGTAGAACTCGGCTCTGATTTTGCAACCCGTAGCTTTTGTCTCAAAGTATGAGGCTAAAACAAATCAAAAAAGCTTAAAACAAGTTTATTTTTAATCTTTAAAAAGGTGAGTTTTTGTCCCGGGTGATCACTAATGACAAACTTTTTATAAGAATTGACATCCTTAAGAAGGCATGTATTTAATTGATGATCTGTAAAAAGAGCCAATTATAAACATTTTTACCATGATAAAGTGAGTAACTATAGAAGTGTAAGGGTAGATATCAAACATTAATTATCTAACTTTAAATTAAGAGTTTAGTTGGGTTAGATCACTTATTGTATAAGAGAGTAGAGGTGAATAATACATCAAGCTCTACATGAAACTAATCAATTAAACCCTTTTGGTATGTGTATAAAAATAGGTAACAAGGCCAAAAATGTTCAAGAAGTCAATGAAGAAATTCAATGTAGTATGGTGGGCTTATTCATACCCATTAACAGTTTTGGCATTAGCTTCAACAGAATATGCACAAGAGACTAAAAGTAGCATTGCTCATTTGCTTATGCTTCTTCTTTCGGCACTTTCAGTCATGGTTTCAGTTGTTCTAATGGTCTATACCGCACTCAACACAAACACCCTTTTGCCTCTAGATGATGCTTGTGATCCCACTATTGTGACTATCGGTCCCATTACCGCGATTAGTGAGGTAAGTTTGGATTCATCTTCTGAGACACCTACATCAGAATGCAGCTAGCCAGAGACCACTGGAAAGAATATGATCAAGATGTATTGTGATTGGTTAAGACTGAATATTTGTAAGTTTGAATGTTCATAAGTCAATGATCATGCATCTTGATTTCGCAACTACATGAAAGCTCTTGATATTTTGGGTTCAATTTTGCAAGTGTTTAGAGCTCCAAACATTTGGCTAATAATCAAATGTGTTTAATTTGAAGTATGGTTAATTAACGTATGTTTGTGTAAATAATGACGACTATCTTCAATTTTCCTAGAATAGAGACATCAGGTGTACCGAGTCGAATTAAGTTCTTTATAACGAATAGGTCGCACAATTACCTTAAGAAAGTGACGGAAAAAAATAGTGAAGTTCAGACGAACCAAGCGAAATGGAAAATCATTTGATAAGTTTATATAATCATAAAGTTAATATAGTTTAGTATTACATCAATGCTTATACTAAAATAAGTTAGAAAAAAATAATAATAGAAAAACATATAAGCCTATCAGGTATAATTGTAAGACTCATTTTTCTTGAAATCAATAGATTCAAAATCTTTTGTCAGATAACATTTTGTAATTTTTTAACTCTTTGCTAGTTTTTTTAATTATACTTTCAGCTGTTATAAAAGAAGAAGGTATATTTGTAACGATGACAAATTAGGCTTCACATTGAGCTCGATGGTGTTGGGACAAGATCAAAACTTTATAATGATTTAATACTTTGATGAATTTTCTTGATTTAAACTCATACATGAGCTGAACCATACATGATAAAACAATAAAAAATGATACGAGGTCTAAACTTATAGGTTTAAGTCTGGATTTAAAATATAATTGATAGATATGAAAAATCAATTGAAGGAAATTAAGAGATGGAAAAGATACATATTATGTATCAAATGATGAACCGAGTAAGCTTGTTTTATATTTATATTAGTAGTTGTATTTAGCAATAATCTAAAACAATATATACTCTAATACAATTTTTTTTATCGTGTTATTTGACTTTTGATCGACTAATTCACTTAAATCCGATTTCACTACCATATAAACTTGAATCAAGTGAAGTTCTCGATAAATATTTTTTTTTGCTTATACCCGCTCCTATGATATGTACACATTCACATAAAATAATTCGACTATTCCGAACAATACTTTTGGAGCTTATTTATACTAAAAACTATATCCGACTATACTAATCTTAAAACAAAATTTGAAAAACTGGAACAAAAAGAATGCAGTTTTGGGTAATGGGCCAGGCTAATAGCTTTGACTGTATAATGGTACGGACCCTTATATTAGCGGCCCACGAAAATAGTACAAAAACGACAAATATGTGGACATGTGTCAACATTGGCATTACAAGAAAGATGTCCCCCATCTTTTGGGTTAGTTAAAATATCAGTTTGATAAATTAATATGATTTTGACAACTGAATTGTGCTTCATGGTTTGGTAGACCGGTTTGGGTAGACCTACCAATTTGGTACAATATCCTTTTTGTCTTTGGCTTTGACCAGGCTGACTTTGAAGTGTTGAGGTATAAGAGCTATCTTCGATATTAATATTAAAAAAAATTGTTTACATGGTAGATCAACAACCCTCTTTACACTATGAGGTCCGGTTAAGAAAAAATTATATCAAGCAGTCACAATTCTCTCGGCTAAAATGCACCCGGATAGCGGTATTCACAATTCAATAAAACCGCGCCAAAAAATTGAAAAAAATAAATAAATAAAAAAAGATATTCTATTTATGGTTTAGCTTGAATGAACATGCACCGACAAATATGAACAATAATCATTTAAAAAAAGATTTTCTATGAAAAAAAATATTTTAAAAATTTTATTAATTTTTGAGTAGATTAGGTAAAGAAAACAGCTTAAAAAAAAACTACTAGGAATTAAAGATGCAAAAGAAAGTAGTACAAATAAAGCAAGTCAAAAAACAAAAAAATTATAAATAAATGCAAATTTCAAAATAAACTTAGCATGGACCAACGGGTATGACAGGAAACCAACAGGTATTCATTTTTGACGGCGTGTATTAATGTTGATCCCGTTTAAATCGATCTGCAAGAATTGTTTTTGACCTGCGAGAATTTTCTTTGACTCATGAGAACTAGTGCAAGATGGTGCATTTTTATTGGCTTGTAAATAATGTTTGTCTCGCTGCATTTTGATCGAAGGAATTAGGACCATTTAATGTAATTTTTTGTGACACAAATTATGTGGTGTAAAAAGGATTGTTGATTGATCATTTTAGTAATTTTTGCTTAATACTAACTGATTATTTTTTAGGGTAATCATAAATTTGCCAAACTAACCCTTTGACCAACGTATGCCAAACTAATCCATTAGTTAAATTAACATATTGGAAACCATTATGAAAAGTGAGATAGATTATAACATATTTATGTGGAAGTCTGTGTTGTATATATTTATTTGTGATTATCATATAGGTGGAGCAAATGGGGTGCAGTTGGAATCATCAAGATCATGTATGATCGAATTAAAAAATTTTATTTTTTTCGTTTCGATCACAGAAGATCGAATTTCGATTTAGAGTGCTACGTGTCACAAATTGAACGGTGAGCGAGTTAGGGTCTACTTCGATCTTGTGATTTTTTAAATTTTTTTCTTTTCAGTTGACTAAAAGGAATAATTAGTAATTAAATAAATTAATTAATATTTGACTAAAAGGATTAACTATTTGATTTTCGAATTTTAACTCATGATCGAACAGATCGATCTTTCTTCGATCATAGATGGATTAGTTTGGCAAATGCATTGGTCAAATGATTAATATGTTAATTTAAGTTGGTCAATGGATTATATTTGTGATTACCCCTTATTTTTTTACATTAAAATAGTGCAAAAGTGTATAAAACTCACTCCGATATTATCACTAAGCTGCTGCTTCATATTTGGTGCAACACCAAACATTCCACTAAAACTATCCACATTAATTAATAATATATATAGTATTTAAAAAATATTAATATAATCTATTGATTAAATATATTTTATTTTTATAAAATATTTATTTATATTTTTGAATTTTCTAGATACGATAATTGTTATTAGATTTCTTAAAAGAATGTAATGGTTATATAAAAATTTGATACTATATTGTTTAATTTTGTATTTTAAATTGATTATAAAGATTTAATGTAAATACTTAATGCAACACATCAAATTAACTCTTTTTAGTGTAAATATATATAAAATTATTTTTATACTAAAATAATGTAATTTAGTGTACTAAAATAATAAACTACAGATGCTCTGACATGAAGGATATGTAAACACTAAATTGTGAACAGTTATAGTTTTAGAAATGTGTTTTTGGAAATTTGTTAGTGCTAATTATTTATTTTTAGTTTAAGAATTTTAGGTTGTTTTTGACTATTTGGTGATCATCAAAAGAAGTGTTGGAAGCTATATACTTATGCGTTACTTGATTGATTGAAAAGTAAAAATATTAAGAATTGTATCCCTAGATGTCAACTTTATATATGTCAACGAATACACTCACTCCGTTCATCACTTAAAAAACTAAAACTATCTCTATAACATTATAGGGCCTTTGGTCTAATATTTTGAAAGAAACACTTTTATAAAAAGTTGGAAGTTTAAACTTTATTTGAAATCGTAAATCGTAACTATTCATCATAGTACGTGTGTTAGATTGTAACTTTATCTCTTTAAAAATATAAATATGTATATATATATATATATAACTTGTGCGTGAAGTATTAGCTTACTATCCTTTTAGATTTCAGATGATTTGATTACTTCATATCCAGGTATTATGGGTGGTTCTACCTTCTATATCTTATATTATTGTTTATTACAAGTATTTTAGTTATATGTACATCTATTTATTTGATAATAATAATAAAGCATTGACGTTTTAGTTCAATTTGTTCTATTATTTGAGGCAACTTTGCAGTAATTAATTGGTATAAACTTGATATCAAACTAGATATATTCGATGGTATGTTAATGTCACCTCATTCAAATTCAAATCATATACAAATCCTACTAATAGTCTATAATGACAACTACAATTAAACTTGTATATCTATAACGTTTCTAAGGAAACATTTAGAGAGGAAAAGGTGTTCTCATTTGCCAGATACTTTTGGCACTAACCCATGAGTGTGGTTTACGAAAACTTGCCATTCCGAGAAAACATCGATACCTTTTAACAAAAATAATATATGTCGTTAACAACATTATTTTTGGATGCAATAAAAAATAATTTTTTTTACATATGTTATATATTTTCTAAATTTGAGAAAATTATTTTTGTCATCCATGGAACGCACGACAAAGACAAAAAGAATGACCAATTCTATAAAATTGGTAAATTTTGGGGGATTAAACTATAATATTTATAAAGAAAAAGACTTTTAATAATAAGTAATATTTATTATTTATATTTATGCAGTTAATTATACGAATATTATCCTCTTTTTAACACTTAAATTTTATTTATATATGTACATAATCAGTCTATCACGTTTGTCTAGTAACACACAGAGATTAAATACTAGTAGAGCATGTTTCTCACGCAGTTTTTAGGAGCTTTTTAGAGTTTAAAGCTTTTAATTTTGAAAATTAAACTTCTAATTTAAAAGCTACTCCAACTAGCTTTTAGGAGCTTTTAATAGCTTTTTAATTATTTTATACTTTATTATTAAAGCTACAGCTACTTTACCAACCAAACACAGTTTTAATCGCCTTAAAAATTTACCCACATTATATGTAATTTATAATTGATTATTTTAGAAAAACTCCGGTAGTCCAAAAATCTAAGAGAAGATATTCAAATCACAACTTAAATCATATACACCAAAATGGATCAAAATAACACTACAAATATCTATACATCTACTTCTATAACACTTTAAATCCAATGATTATATGAACAAACAACTCACCACCATTCATCCCCTGCCACCGCCCCCCTACTTCCATTGCTTCTGATTGTCACCCAATTGATCTCTTCCCCAACCTCCCATCCACACATTTCCCTTTTTGAGTTGTCCACCAACTGTTCGACCCTTTGTCTCATAGAGTATGATGAACTTAGTGGTTGAATCAAATCACGACCCACTAATGGCGATTCCTCAATTGACTCCCAAACATCTTGATCAAGTACACTTGTTGGTGAACATGTCCAAAAATCTTCATCAATTTTGTCTGTATGACTGTCAAACTGTTCGAGAAACGGGTGTTTTAGAAGCTCGCTGGCACTCCACCGCTTATCAGGATCCTGGATCAAACATTTGCTGATGAAATCCCTCGCTTTATGCGAAAACATACATGGGATGTCTGGTGATTCACCCAAAAATCCAATCTTGTAAAGAATCGATACAGGATCATTTACATCTGACCAAAGTGAACCACCAGTCGCCATTTCAATTACCACGCATCCAAGTGCCCATATATCGGCGGCAAAACCTTGTTTTTCACCTCGTGCAACTTCGGGCGCCATGAACATTGGTGTGCCACAAAGTGGCACATTTTCACTAGCCCATTTGGCACAACCAAAATCCGCGATTTTTACACCACTTTTACCAACTAACAAATTTGCACCTTTAATATCACAATGTACTATGCCTAATAAATGAAGGTATTCCAAACCTTGAATAATTTGCCTAGTGTAGTTTGATATTTCCAACTCAGTAAACCGACCATAATTCCGGTCGCTTATAGCATCAATCATGGTACCTCCGGGCATGTACTCCATAAGTAGGTTGTACATGAACTTATTATTTTCGTTAGTAATGTCACACCCTTTGTAACTTACAACATAAGGACTATTTAAAATGGACAAAAACTGTTGTTCTCTTTCCAAAGTTTCTGACTTTGATAAGAGAACGGATTTAACTGCGAAAACCTCTTCAGTCGTGATGGCGGTGGACACGGTGGCAGTCGAACCGCGGCCAAGAACTTGGCCTCTTGTCCACCCCATGAAAGATTTTTTTCTCCTTTTTGGTGATTTTTTCAATGAATATGAGGGAATTGTATGTGGGGTTATATGAGGTTTAAATAAGTTGTCATAAGATTGCTTTGTGTGTTCTCTTGTTAAAAAGGTGTATTTAGCTGTTAGTTATTTGGTTGGGTGGGAAGTCCGTATAGGTGGCCAATCTTTCTGTCTGTTCTAGAGTTGTTTATTAGTCCACGTGGCAGATTTTGGGCAGGTTTTAGGTAGACCAAAAGGGTGTTTGCCACGTGTCAGCATCAGGTCCGGGGTGTGTGTAAAGGTCAATTACAGTCCATACTCGATATAACTTACGGGTAGACTAGTGAATTTTCGAAGCTGTGCGACGTAAAAATCTGTCTATAAAAGTTAATGTTAATTCTTTTTAATATATATATATATATATATATATAACTTTAAAGTTAATGCTTAATTGAAATGATATAGATTGAGAAAATTAAAATGATAACATATGGTTGCAAAATAATATATAGATGTGTCGAAATAGTAGACATGAACATCTCAAATCTTGAACCCCAAAATATACTACGTAGATGGAAAGCGATAGTTGAACATGTCAAATTTTGAAGGAGATTAAATAAAATTTGCAAAAAAGGTACAAAAATATAGATCCGAAAAATAAAAATGATTGAAAAAAAATATGAACTCACTTGCTAAAAGAGTAAATATCAACATAATAATTTTCGTAAAAGGTTAAAGCTAAAAAAGTACAAGTTATATATTGGAAAACGAGTATTTGATAAAAGAATGCAAAATAGATGTAGGCAATGTTGAAAATGTAGACATGAAAATAACAAGTTTAGGCAGAGGTACATTTTTAAACAAAATTGATAAAAAATAATGGAAAGATAAGAAATAGAGATACTTCAAAGATTAATGTTGTGAATCACAACCATTAGCTCCTAATGAGTTGTCATACAAAAGAAATATTGTATTTTAACAATTGTTGCGAAAGATAAGAAAAGAAAAAAACCTCAAAACAATGGGTGTAAGAATTTGAAGCTACATAGTTAATGTTATAATACAATGATACCAAGATACTTTTGGAACATATATAAATTGGTCAACTATATGAAAGTTGTTGTGTTTTTTATTTTATTTTGTGGATTAAAAAAAAGAAAAAAAAGAAGATCATGTTTATGTGAATTTTAAGAACATTACATCGGTATCAGAATAACTCAAGAGTAAGATTACAGGTATCAATTAAAACAAATTGGTAAATATTGTGTGGTATGTGGTTAGAAAATTGCATTTACCTTTATTAAAGAATTTAAAAAGGACACAACCAAATATTAATTATTAGTGCTTTAATTTGTGCTTCCAATAAAACAGAAAGGACAAAACCAAATATAAATTATTAGTGTGACATATAATTGAGTAAAAATTGCTTGCAGTCGTGCAAAGTGTTGTGTCTTTATTTGTATATATATAAAAAAGTAGGTTTGATTTAAAGTTATGATTTGGTACGTTATACGTTTCTCCATTGAATCATTCACCATACTTTGGCTTCATTTGTTGTTAACTTGCAAGTGAAGTGTTAGTTTAGTAACCTTTGAAGTTTCAAATCATTTAGTTACTAAATTATCTTTCATGGTGGTTATTACTTCCAAATCAAGATTTCTTTAATGATTAAAAAGAAAGACCCCCAACTAAAGAAAAATATGGATGTGAATGGTTCATGGTTTTTGTCCTAGACTAACTGCTAAAGAATAGTCATTTTCATCGTCAATTGAGGTCTTTACGTTAACCTTAACGAAAACGAGTGTTCGATGTAATTATATGGTAGCACAATAATTTTATTCATCTTTGAGTTTAATCTCCGATTTGATGGTGTTCATGAATTTGGTCTCAGTTCGCCACAAGTATGGTATGATTGGTGATCTAAATGGTGTTCATCAATGTTGTAAAACTTTGTCGTTAATTTATTTATTAGAATGTATGCATTGAGATGTCAAATTCGAAGTAATGATATTTAAATAAATGATTATAAACAAGTGTCAACCGATGTAGCAAGCTAATAGCATGTTATAAGTGTGAAAGAAAGATTAAACAAAATACAAGTATTATTATGCGTGTTTCTTAAGACATATCCCTCATCAACTTTTAATTTCTATTTTCCTGCGTTTGGTGTGTGATTAGTCGCACTCAGTGCACGTGTTTTCAACATCCAAGCTCCTCCTTTCATACCGTTGACGGAAATAACACACACACGTATGTATGACAATCATGGTATATAAATTAAATTGAAGTCCTAATATATCGTTCGAACTTGATACAATGTTTTTCGTTAACTTTATGTAAAAGTCAGTGTGATGCAAAACAGTGAAATCAGTAAGTGAATTTGAAATTCAGAAATTTACGTTTGATGGAGCATTAAGTCATCATTTTCTTATCTTTTCCTCCTCTTTATATATGTGATTATTAGACCACTAAACGAAATTTGATGGCTTCAAGATGCTTGCTCTGCCTTTGTAACGACGCCCTAAGACTATACGGAATACTGTAACGACTCCCTAAGACTATATGGAATACAAGTCATATGATCGTTATTCAATAGTGAAATGAAAGAAAAAAGGAAACAAATGCACAATGTGAAATTAATCTCCATTAACCACATATCCTTCTTCACTTGTTATCTAAATAAAGATTAATGCTGTGTTTAAAAAAAAACAAGAGCATGCAAACAGAATCTCTTGAAGTTGCAGTGAATATTTACAGCAAAAACTTTCTATTGACTGAGGCTTTATTTGGCAATAGTTGGAGAGCTTGCGAGGAACGTTCTTGTTTTTCAAGGACTTACAGAAGAATTGTTACATCAGCAACGCATGCATACAAAAAGCCACAAATACCATGCAATGTTTCTCTAAGAGCACACGAAGTGGACTAAAGTGGCATCAACGTTTCAGCTCAAAAGCGCCAAGAGTCTGCAAAGAAAGAGCCAGACCAGGCCAAGACCGCCACTCTCCATTAGCAGCTTGAGAAATGAGGTTTTTCTTTCAAATGTTAATATTGATGATTGATTTTAAAAATAAAAAGAAAACTTTGAGAACACTAAAAACTCGATTACTTCCGATCTCCTAATTCTCAGCTTAGTGTTCTCCTCAAAACACTGAAAACTCAGTGTTACCACTCTTCATGATCCTAATTGCTTATTTAGAATTAGTTGAATCACAAATAAAGTAGTAATCATGTTGGTGAGTTTTGAAATTTCAGAACAGTGCCAACAGATTAGACCCAGATGCGACTTTTGATCGAAAGTTTTTATCTGTTGCAAACCCACACGATCTGCTCATTCTGCCACCTGTACTTGATAGATTTGCGACTAGATACAGCCCGTTTGTCTCAAAAAAGACGCAGCAGCATCCTCAAAATTTTCAACTATACAGTCATACATTTTCACCAGAAATCTTAAAAACTTAGTCATCAAGGTGGCGAAAGGAACAACTTAAGTTGGGTTAAATAACAGGAAACTTGAAATGTAACTTATCACACACAATGGTAACTGGTAAATAAAGATCAGTTTCTATTTCAAACCACCACACATTCTTACAATCTACCAGCGAAACTTCAGGTAAAGGAAACAACAACAGACATTATTCGGGAACACTTTCTCAGTAAGGTATTTACAGAAAAAGTCAAGATAAGTCAGCAAAGTCTCTTTCTCAAGCAGCTTCGGCAAATCCAACTCGTGACTTACCATAATCAAACACTGTGTGGTATTGACCCATAAAAACATCTCCCAGGATCCTGCAACAGAAGACCATTGATATTAATCGGCATAAGCTCATCCAAAAAGAAGTCCCAACCCATAAAATACATAAAGTATGATGCTTTGAATACAGGTAAGAGCAGGTAAGTACCATAGAGGTCCAAGAGGAGGGGCGACATCCAAAGCAGTGAATCCACTGATGCATTGTGCTACCTCACCCTCGCCAATTTTGAGCACATACTGGATGAAATATAGTTGGTTTAAAAGAAAAGTATTAATTGAAGAAGTCTACCAGAAACATATACTAGATGGAAAAATCCATGTGTTGGCTAACGGATCTAAACAGGCATTTTTTGGTACAGGTCGAACCTTGGGTTGGGTCGCCAGAGACACTTTTCGTCAGAACCCTTTTAATTTTTAGTTATCAACTATTAGCGAGTCAAATATGACTACAAAAACCGTATAAAATTTCAATAAGAAGCCAATTTTTTAAAAAACAAAATGATTTAGGAGGTCTAAAATTTTTATGCACTAAAGATATACTTTCACTCAGTTATTTTTAAGCTCAACTCGCTTGACCTGTTAGATAAAATATAGCTCAACCAAACCTTTCGTAACTTGCTGGTTGAAATTTCCACCTCTATTACATCATCTAGAAAATGATATTCGAACAGTACAATGCTTAAGGAGACTAAGGTGGTGGTACTATCACCTGTTCTGGGGTGAGCTCAAACTTTACACCACCAATGGTGAAGGCAATAGTGGGCAAAGAGGAAAGACTGCCACATTCAACTGCAGATTCTCCCATTGGACTGGGTATGCGATCACAGAGCTGCATGTAGATAAGTAAATACTTATTGCCAACATCAGATTCAGGTAACTCCACAAATTACTCAAGGTCAAGTTAAAGTCATTTGTCATTTTTTGACGTTAGACGTTTACTTTACCTCATTCACATAGTTAATTATGTTATCTTCAGTCTGATTCTTTTTGATTTGGTTTTGCATCCAAACAACTGCCATCTCACAGAACGTACACATCTCATCATTTAAGCCACCAGAAGACTTCCCATTGTTATTGTCAACCACACTCTTGATCATTGAACTGTCAAAGAGAACTATGAGTGAATGCTCATAGTATATGACACAAAAAACAATGCAACCATGCTACGCAGTAGCTATAATCCCTGTCAGTATTATGGTTAAAACTGTGTGCCATTTTTGTCTGTTGTTTACAGTTTCTCACTAAGACCATAACAGGAAATAGTGATATTGTTGCATTTTATACAGCCAATGATGATGTGATCATAATAAATAAAAGAAGGATAGCAAAAGTTAGTGCAATGTGCCTTGTGAGACTGACCTAACATCACGAGTACCATCAAAAGTGCATAAATTCATTTGAGAACAGATTTTATCAGGTTGCGCCTATAAAATCACAACAAAAACTTGTGGTTAGACTGTCAGAAGTATTCAAGCATAAGACCAATAAGAGTGTTCGCCTAATCATCTACATACACACATCACAATAACTATCATTATCCATCAAAAAGCACAGGGAACAGAGACAAGGGATGGAAATCGAATGCATACCTCAGACAAGAGCATCTCAATTATAGTCTTTCCATACTGATTAACCAATGTCTTGCATTGCTGGCTCATTACCCCCGCAGCACCAATTGCATGATTGATTTGAGTGATAATAGTCTATTGAGATATGGCATTGTTCAGAGAACGTTAGTCACAAGCAGGCTAGGTAGCATAAATGAAGAATAACAGATAAAAACTGAAAAAAAAAATGTCGTTACAACAATACTTCTTGCTAAAATTGTATCTATGGATGCTAGAACTCCTGATCAATGAAGGAATGCCTTAATTAGATTAGAAGGGTCTTCTTTTTATGAAACAAATAAGGCTTTTTAGACCAAACAGAACATATCTCTGAACCATATAGCATCTTGTCTGTGATGAGAAGTAAAAATAGTTTATGTAGAGTGCATTTTAAACCAACAAGTAACTATTCGGCCCTTATTTGGAGTTGTGGATGCTTGCTCCTACTACATAGCTAAGGTACATTGAACACGATACAAGAAGCATGTGTATTACAAGAGGCACTTGTTACCATACCGTTGGACCTGCCAATAAAGAGGTTCCAGAGTCGGCAATTGCTGCACAACCATCAGCGCAAAAACCTGAAATGGAAACAATCCCACAAAGTTCATAACTCTTAACAATCTTTCCAATGATAAATACACATTTTATCCAAGCCAAGAAGAGAAAAGAACAAAATAAAATTACCAGTAGTTTTATCTCCAATAAGAACGTCTCCCATGTCAAACTAAGGATAAGAAAAAACGATATACTCAGCAATTAACCATGACAGATAAACACATTAGATGCAGAACAATATGTACGGAGGAAGTTGCAATTACTCACCTGCCAATAGCCCTTTTGTGTCACGGGTACGTATGTGTGCTTTCCCTTAAAATGATTAGGATCAACTCCACCAAACACAAGTTCACCCCCTTCTTCCCCATCAACATTGCGATTAAACCAAAAGGAGAAGACAGGTTCTTTAACAAGACCTTGATTAACCATGTTGTACCTAAAAAGGTACGTGAATATCTCAATTTAGAAGTCACGAAAAGCCACCAACAAAAATGATGTGTACAACAAACAAAAAGCATATGTTGCCAATGAAGTGTGAATTATGAAACTTGAATAAGGAGTCCTAATTCGATAACAAAAGATGAGTAAACTACCACAAAGGTACAGCTTTCCCAACAGAGATCTCCTGAAATCCAAGCCCAAGTATACCATCGAACTTGGCTGCCAAGAAAGTGAGACCAGGCTCTTTGGTTGCCTCAATAAAATCCTGTAGGAAGAGAAACATCACAAGGAAGAGACACAATAAAAACATTGCAGTCGACACATCCAAACCACAATTTCTCAATCTTTACCTGCTTTTTAACAACGAGATCACCGAGTGTGACAGAGTCCTGGCTAAAAAACCCAGATATTGCTCCAGTTCCATATTGAATTGCAGCAGAAGTCCCTGGTAGATATATGAAGAATATTACAAATTGCTAATCATAATTAAAAAACACAAATGGAAATTAGAGAGCTCAAAAATTAACGAAACATATGGCTGCTCATGCACTCATGTGTGCACATTTCTATATTTTTCTGATGCATCATGTGTGCATCCTCCTCTATCAGAAATACTATCCATTAAGGGGTCCGACTTCCTTTTCCCCATTGTCGTACACAAGCATCAATGAAGATTCTCAAAAGGTATTATCAGAACACACATAGTCAAGAAAGAAGGATATGGTTCGCTACTGCATACATTATCATGCACATGACCAGGCATATACATGGATAATGATTGTTAATCAACAACAAAAAGATTGCTCTTGGAACCTTCTAAATAGAGAAGATTGACGAGCTCCGCCTCCCTTTATCACCATGCCTGGAACATTTTAAAATCACTGTCCTTTTCTTTTTATTACTTCTTTTGTGTGCACAGGTTACTCTTTCATACACCTTATTTGTAATCCTTTCAAGATGGTCATATTTCCAGATCCTTGTGACACTAATCTTACCCTAGATCAATCACAACAAATCCTCTTGGTCTATTGTCTCAGTTTACCACTTAACACTTTAACAGGTTAGGGCAAGAAGAACAGAACTAACAGATAATTTGAAAGACAAAAAAAATAAAATAAAGCAATACATTACAGGCAACCATACCATTTTTCTTGTAGGTACTTGACTGACTCGCCTTGTACTTTGAGTGAAGAAGGCAAGCAACCTGCATTCATATGGAGAACTATGAGCAAATGATTGAAACTTCACTTAAACTGAGTTAGAGATATCCGGAATTAGGAAGGCGAAACACCAAGCAAGGAGAAACTCACTGAAAAGTAGCACTTTGAAGAAGGCACCCATAAGTTGGAACTTCCGGTATCAAAAATCACAGTGAACTTTTGAGGTGGACTTCCAATACCAATCTCACCATAATACTGAGCATCCATGTAATTCTTTAGTGCAATAATGTCACCATCTGAACCCCTGAGAGTTCCGTGGAAGCCAAAATTTCTTCTAGTAGTTCCATCCTTGGACAAACCATGTTCAGTAAGTTGGTTGAATTGGTCTGCCTTCTTCTTTTTAAGTCCAACTCGAAGCAATCCATCATTAGCCGCCGAAAATGCAGTAGGTGATAAAAGAAACAACAGAAAAAGGGCAAGCAAGCTTGTTTTGATTGTGGTACCCATGTTAAATACTGTAACCACAACAAAAGCAACTTCTTAGATATTTGTTGTGCTTATAAACATTGTCTAACATCCAAAAATTGCAAAATCAGAGGTCAAATAACAGAAGTTCCATAGCATTCTTCACTTTAGCCTTTGACTGTCAAGTTTAAGTTGATATGATAAAAAGTTTATCTCAGAACTTATTAATACCCATGTTCCCCAATAAGATAAAACAAGTCACGCAAGTCTACAAATGGAACTCAATATTCTGAATTGATACTCACAGAAGAACTCACCGCGAAATGGTACAATATTATTCGATACTAAGAAAAAACGAACACCATGTTAAACCAAATAAGATGTGCAAAAAATATAAATAGTCCAGAGATAAATTACTGAAACTAAAAATTTAAAATAAAAGAAAATAATGCTATACATTTTTTTCATAGAAGGAAGATCTCAGAACTAAATATAAGGATACTGTGCACCTATAACTCTCGACACTAGTATCCATAAATTCCAGGTCATGTATAGCATATAAAAAGAACGAACTACTAGAGCTTAGAGTTACCATAAACAAATTGAACCAACAGAAAAAGTTACCAGCAGTTTTTCGTCCCTCGCTTAATTTCCAATCCATTGTTCAAAATATTCAAACACAAGCCCTAACTAGTCATTATTCGTTAACAGTCACAAATTTTCCTAACTAGACTTCAGTTATCGCACTAAATTAAACAAAAAAAGGAAGATAAAAAGCTGATAAATAATAAAAAAATAAAAAAATAAATTGCCCTAAATTTTTAAAAGCCATCAAAACAATAATTATCAATCAATCAGTAAACCTAAAATCATAAGTACGGTACTATTTAACCACAAACTGAGCAGAAATCGTCAATTTAACAACCTGAACTAACATGCAACCGTTATTCCTTAACATTAGTAAATTTTCAAAGCTAAGCTTCAGTAACCATACTAATAGCGTGAGTAACATAATTTCTAAATAAAAAAAAATCTACCTACTGACGAAGTAACTGCTCTAAATTTTCAATCAGCGGTATAAAAACAATAACTACTAATCAGTACACATTACTTAAACAAAACAAGTAAGCGGTTCTAGTAATAACAGTTGAATGTAACTAACACCGTAGACGATCGAAAACAGTAGATTGCGATAAAAAAGAAATGAAAAAAGGAAGTAAAACTGACCGGTGATATGTGACCCAAAAAATGAAGAAGGTGGCGTGGAAAGAGAGGAATATATGAGTAGTGGAAGAAATAAGGCACCGCACCGCCTGCTTTTTGATCAGCAATTAACTAAAAGTTTGCAGTCGAGTACACGCAAACTTGCTTATTATCTTTTTAAGTCCCTTGAGCTTGTTAGCCTAACTAACACGCAAACTTTTGGTTATCCCCTATTTTCGTTCTTAAAATTTTTTAGGCGGCAAATGTACATCGATGTAATGAACGTTATCATGGATGATCAGCTTGTACTTTCGACTGACTCGACTCGTGATTCAAAATATTAATTTTTAACTCGAAATTGACAATCAATACAAAAAATTAATTTAAAATAAATTATAGTAACTTCTTTTATATTTTATTCTTTTATTTTTTCATTACATCACACTAAAAATTTGTCTGATTTAATAAACGACTCGTATGAATCAAAGTCATTTGTCCATGTCTGAAATGCCTCACTTTGGATTTTTGACTCGACTCGTAAGAGTCTAACAACTATGCTTTCCATGTTCTTAAACAAACTTTTGTTACATAAAACGTACTCGTATGATTGTTAGTTTTGAAGATATCCTTAGTTCAGTTTTTTTAGCTTTTGTGTTGGACCCAAGGGAAGAAGTGCGAAGCTCCAATGAAAATAGGGTAACCTTTGCTACAGGTCCATTCAGCCCGTGCATTGTATTTTTTATCGAAAAATGATTATGTTCTTTGTCGGTGCTATGGGAACAAACAAATTGAGTTATTGGTCCTATAAAAAACAAATTTATTTTATGTTATCAATCTGAAAACTAATAATAGATAAGATTTACATGGTTAATATAAGATAGAAAAATATCGTTGAACATCAATTTTATGAAGAAAAAAAAACTTGTTATTTGTTAATGTACTAATCAATTTTTATTAAGTTGCACGTTGAAATTTTTTATTGATACTATAAAAATTTTGTGCTACAAATCACTTTCAATTATGAATACGCCACTAGTTGGACCATTTTATTTGATTCTTTATTTATAAGATACATTGATAAAAACAATAAGCGATCTCTGTCATGTACAAACTTTTTTATACATATTTGTTAAGTTCTACTGGGATAGTTTTATCATGTTAAAATTGTTTCTAGATAATTAACTTGTAAGTCATGAGTCATGCACGTAATGGGTTAAATTTGTTTAGTGTTATCGAGTAACAGTTTCTCCGCTCCTTTTAATTATGCCATTAGCAATAAGATTGTAGTTATAAAATCACATATAAACCACAATTAGTAGGGTCATTATCGAAATAGCATCAACTTTGTAGATCAAATGGTAATTTATAATAATCATGTTTGGGACAAAGTAATGAATCAATTGACCAACAACACGTTACATGCCAAACGACTGAATATTTTAAATCATACTATTTAATTAAAGGTATAATGTTAAGTTGGAATCATGATAATAAGTTAAGAAACATAATCTATCTAATTTGATCATAAAATAATAACTTAATAAAGTATACTATTTATTTTCAACAACCATACAATAAGTATATAAATCTCATATAATAAACAAATAAATAACATATATTTTTCTTAATGGTAATCATTGAAAAACCAGTAACTGATAAAGCTTATAAACTACATGCATATGATAGAGATACAATAAAACAAGAACAATATAACAAATAATAATTTCAAGTAACATAATTATTCAAAGGTGAAAGACCAAAATGAAACAACGTGAAGACTCTCTCATCATCTTTATAAGTATAACAAACATTATTCAAACTAGCTACCCCTATCATCCACCCTAACTTCCTTTTAAAAATACCGTCAGAATGATGGGAACAAAACAAAATTGTGTGAAATTAAAAGAAAAAAAATAGTGAACTATAATCATTTTAAATTATTACTAATTTCCTCTAAATGAAAAGCTACTCTCTTTAGTGACACTCCCATTATCATTGTTGCATATGGCAGAGTTTGGCTGAGAACCACCATCACCGCCGCCGCCGCCACCACCGATAATAGACGAAATCGCAACCGTTAATGCAGCAGTAAAATTGGGGTTAGTAGTAAGTGCAGTCACAATATCAACTAGAGCGGTACGTGAAGTATTAGTATCATGAGAGACTTGAAGCCCTGAGAATTTTGATTGGTTGTATAAACCCTGCCCGATTAATTGGGGCAGTAACGCAGCGTTTTGACCAGTGAAATTTTGGTGTCCGGGTGGTGTGTTGGGAGATTGGGTCAGGTCTAATGTGACAGTTGGAAATGGGGCTGAAGCTGAAATTGTCGCCATGTTGGAAGAACGTGGAAAGAGATTTGTTGCTAAGTAGTTGGAGTTTATGATGCCGTCGGAACTTGGCATCGATCCGGAGAGTAGCATTCGTGCAGCGGATGACGTGGTGGATGACATGGCCATGGCGGCCGGTGGTAACGGGTGGTTGTGGTTGCCTTCGTATGTGGTGATTAAAATTGTTCTATCTTCCGCACATCTTTGTACCTAGTCAAAAACATTGCACATAAAAAATATCATAATTGGTTATATCATGGGAAAATCATCTATGTAGCAAGATGCGCATACGATATTAAGTTTGTCAAAAGTAAATGGGGAGGTTAGTGTGTTTGTTTAACGTAAGTTTTGTGTTGTTGACAACATTTATACTTTTCACTTATACACTATTATTAAGTGGGCTTTCTTAGTTTTGAGAACCGAATTAGAAAAAGCTTACTTGTTTTCTCACAGGACAACCTGCAGCCATGGTGCACTTGTAATATGCTCGAGGACACGGATTTCCTTTCGCCATTTTTTGCCCGTATTTTCTCCATTGACACCCATCTGTGATCTAATTAGCGAAATAAGTTAATCATATAACAACAAAGAAGATCTTGATTCCATACTATTCCAAATCATTCATAATGTTCATATTCGAAGTACATACCATGGGAGCTTCAGATCTTGCTCGAACAGAAACCCTAGCTTTTCGAATGATTGCTTCAGTAGCTTGATCGATACTAGTATTATCATCCTTCTTCAAAACATCCAATCTTGGAACCTTATTAGGACAAGGCGAAACATGTTCCACAATCTCTCTCTCATCTCTACGCTCAATATTATTTATTCGCACAATTTCATGATCATGACTCTTCCCCTCAGATGACGACAGTGAATTCTCATCTTCTAAAGCTGCTAAACCGAGATCCATAAATGGTCTCGGCACCATTGTCAGCTCCCTTCCACATTCGTTGCTATTTTTACCATCTTCACTAGGATTAACTACTTGTTTCTGTAGTTTCACCGCCATTAGGTGCAACTCTTGTTTTAACCGTTGATTCTCAATGCACATGCGTTGATTCTCAATGCTCACTCGTTGATTCTCGATATTCATCCTTTCTAATTCGCTTTCCAACTAAAAAAATTAAAAACACTTGAAATTCAACATCATATCTCATATAGTAACTTTTCGCTGTTAGTAATCATGTAATACCTTATTATTGGTAGGTTTGTCTTCAGAGTTCTTAGGCATTTCGTCATCCTGAACCGATTCGTCGCTAATTGTGTTGCCAGTAAGAAGATGCAAACCAGTCTGTATAATCAACATAAAGAAAAAGAAAAGAAAAAAAACATCTATTAGCAAAACTAGAATTAAGAGCAAAATAAATACTAATTAATCTTTACCTCCAAACAGTCCTCCCGCCCTGTGCCTTTTGGACTTTGAATGCATGTCAAAATTAAAACGAATTGCAGGATTTGTTGTTAGTTATAGTACTCAGAGATTTTTACTTCAAATCTAAAGTATGTCAATTCCTTTTGAAACAGAAAAATACATATTTCATAGAACAATAATGTACTTTCGTCTTTGCTCCGTTTTCGATAATTATACTTTGTTAATTTACGTTTTGGAATCGGCTTTATTTGGTAACTAAAGGTATTTGTTACATTTTGGAATCGCCAGTATATAGTGCTAATTCTTTTTTCCGTCCAAGTAAGCTACTTATCGTTTTTTCTCGGTTACATTATTTATCATGTCGAAATTACTAAGTATGGTATTCCAAAACAAATACGAGTAATTACCAAAACTGATCGAGATACTAAAATTATCAAGGTATTTCAAAATCGAAAGTATATTGTTATTGTATGAAAACTAACTAGAGATCAAAGAACACTTACGTTGATATCATGATGAATATGATCAGAGTCGTTATCATGATCAGTTAACTTAGACTGATCATCTAAGTCTTCAACAACATTGTTCTTCTCGGCGAAAAAATCCATCTCGTTTATCGGTTTCTGATCAACAGATACATTAGTAGTAGTGCAATAGAGGTTAGCAGGAAACTCCAATATTGAAAGAGAGTTTTCACCACCACCGGCCTCCATTTGCCGTGGTTGAAATCACAGTTAGTTTTGTGGCCGTCAGATCAGATCAGATCAGATCAAATCAAACTAATTAATGGGATCTGATTATGTATTCAAAGGAGGGTCTACTTGGTTGATCGCTTGGCCATTTATAAAAAGATGAAAAAAGAGAGAGAATTAGAGTAGTTTGACTAGGCTATAAAAATGGAGATGAAGTCGTGACTCGAGACTGAATATACTTTAAATTACAGTTGTGTGTTTTTAATTTATAGAGATAGAAATGTGTATAGAAGAAACTGATGGGATTTGATTTTGTGTAATTTGAATTTAAATTGGGCTATGTCTTCTATGCTAAAGTTATTATATCTATGTCTATGTATGTCTTCTATGCTTAGGATCATATAAGGTTTAAATGTTTTCTTTTTTTAATCCTAGGTGTTTTGATTGACTTTTTATGAACACGTGCTATGATTTGTGAAAGAATGTCGCACAATTTGTTAGAACGAGATTGAAATTGTCGTTTTACTTTTGTATCAAGTCAAAGATTGGAATTGTGGGATGTAGAAAGTATACTATATTATATTATATTATAATTATATTATATTAACTTTTATATTTGTATATATACAAGTGGTGGAAATAAATATAATTTTTTTCACTTTAGGGTAAATATATAAATTTGTATTTTTATATATTAAATCATGTATATTTTAAATCACAGTAAATATATTTATTTAATTATTTAAATTTAGTAAATTAACTCTAAAAATATAAAAAGATGAACTCTTAGAAACAAATCAGTTATATATTCTAAAACTTTACATCGAAATCAATTTTTTAATTTTTTTCATCATACCCAATAACATTTCAAGTTGTATTTAATAGCTATGTTGTTTTCTTATTCGAACAAATTCGTGTTCAGTAACAAAGGTACAACCTTTACTTCACTTGTATAACTTACATACAATCATCACTTTATAATAAAAAATTAAACGTCAAAAAAGATAATTGTTAAAAAATATACATATAGATAATAAATAGATGGCCAAGAGATAATATAATGATTAAAATAAATATTAAATATAAGTATGTAATATAATTTTTAAATATATAAGGATTAAAATAGATGTTAAATTTAAATTATAATAAAAAATTAAAGATTTTGATTGTTAGACTCCGTATATTATATAACTAATTGTTTATTATTTAATCATTGATAATCTTTTAATAGTTTAAAGGATGATGTTTTATTTTTAAAATAAAGTGAAATAAAGGGACCTAATTGATCAATTAAACTTCTTTTTATATAATTAAAAGATGATATAATATAGGAATCCGAGCCCTTCATTGTTTTTCACACTTTATAATCCAATGATTGTAATTTTTTTTCGTATAATTACACTTTTGACCCTTTAAATATTTGATGTATTTTATTAAATTAAAAAAATAGACCAAATATTTTATTCATTTATAAATATTAAAGAGTTTATAGACTATATAAAACAATCGGCTATAATATTTTATTCATTTTATTAAAATTAAATTAGTACCGCGTTATAACGGGTCTATAAACTATATAATTACACATAAGTGTATTTAATAAAATACACTTTCGACCCTTAAATATTTGATCTATTTATTTAAATTATAAAAGTCGGTCACAATATAAATAAATCGACTGAATATTTTATTTATTTATATTAGTTAAATTCGTCGCGTCTTATTGCGAGTCTATAAATTATATAAAAAAATCGGCCAAAAATCGACCACAACATTTTATTTATTTATAAAAATTAAATTCGTCCCACGTTATCGCGGATTTAGTTAATTTTAAAAATTTGTGTCATTATGTGCTAAATTTTAGCCAATTTGATAAAATTAAAAAATTTTATTGACTAATTAAATATTTGATAACATCATTATCCGATTTTTATATTATATTATTTTATATTGTATTATATTATCATTTAACAAAAGTTAAAATATCAATTAATGAAAAGTTATTGATTCAATATAATTAAGTTTTATTTTTAATTTAAAATGAGAGAAAAAAATAGTTTGTTTGGATTATATTGAAAAACCTTGGTTGATGCTATCATCATATTGTAATCAAAATCATGAAAAGAATATATTAAATCATGTGATACCCATATTCATACCCTTATTCAAGACCCACAAAACAAACACCTCCATTGGAATTAAACCTCATCCACCTCCACCAACAAACTTTTTTGATTAAAATCCTTAAACATTAGAACCTTAACCCAAGTCCATAACCAGGTCTGTCCAACCGGCACTCAAGATTAGAAATTTCAAACAACTCCTTGAACCAACAGGCGGTGCATTAGATACTTGATGAAAAGATCTCAAACGTTAACAACCAAATCGGACATGTAGCATAACATCGATTTTACAAACACTGACCACAACATCGACAAAGCAACTCTATCAATTCTTTAGTCATCTCATATTGCGTTCGAACTTATTATTACCTGGGACTGTTAATTGTTTAAGCTTCAGGTTCAGGCTGATAAATAACGATCCATCCAGGACTGGAAACGAGACCATGCCAGGTCAGCAGCAGCTTCGTTGTCATCTGTCATTCCCATACCTTTTCTCCTCTCGACACCTTCAGGCGAAGTGTTCATAAATGCATGTGTCACTCCAGGGTACAAATGTACCTCGTGTGGCTTCCCTGATGCCTTCAGTTTTTCCTCCAAAGCTTTAGCAGTCTATAAAAAGCACAAATATATCACTGATTTATTGTACTGATGGCATGGGAAAATGCCTAAACGTGCAACTCTATCTACTATCCAATAACGCATTTTCTAGTAGCACAAAAACTACAGGGATTGATTACAGGACTCTCACTGTCAGCCAAGACTTGTTTGTGTAAAGAATATGTATTTCAAGAAATTATAATTTGCATCACGCAGTCTAACACTTCTGATTATTTCAACAAGCCAAGTAATGAAAATTTTCATTGAAGCTTGAAATATAGAGCAAGAAAATAGCATTTGAGGTTTCTCAAACAACATTGCTCGAAACAGTGTGCAGGTTCACATTCCAGTTAAGTTATATGTTCATACCTTAATATCTGAAAATCCAACAAAATTGTCAAGTTCTCCAAAATGAGCTTGTACAGGTGCTTTAGTTTGTGCAGGATCTGCAAGCTCTGGAGGAGGAACTCCATAAAATGCCACAGCAGCATCAACCTCAGGGACTAAAACAGAGCTTGCAATAGCAAGAGCACCGCCCATGCAATATCCAGTCACACCAACCTATATATCATCAGCAGTTCAGCACATTAACATTAAGTTACGAAGCCTAAATTTTTTCTTACAATGATACCGGACTTCTTTTCATACACATATCACAAGATATGATAATAATCCAAGCAATCAACTATAAAAATGGACAAATTGCTAACCTCATAATGTGTCTTTGATTTCTCATATCCTAAAATAACTATAGGTGTGTGTGCAATTATTCCTCCTAACACATGTGATGATAGCAAAACCAAAGCCACATTGAGCCTAAAACTGACCCAAGTTAACACACAATCTTACATTTATAGTCCCACTTTTTTTTTTTTTTTTTCTTTTTTCATATCTGATGTAAAAATCACAGAATGTACTTAAACCTACAAATAATACAAGCCTATATTGTTGCAGGTTGATTTACCAATTCTTTTGTGACTTAGAGTGGTCACAAGTTAAACAAACGCACAAAAATACAAAAAACTTAGCACCATGTCAAGAAAGACCACATGTGGACACCGGTTAACAAAATCAATAATGTTTTTGACTTTTTTCTATAATTGGAGTTGATACTATCATCTTGTGAAGCCATTCATTTTACAGAATGGTTTTATACCTTGTGTGAGCCATTGGTCTTGAGCCAGTTAACAGAAGCTTGAATATCCTTTACAGCACCTGGCCAGTCAAGACCATCCATCAAATGCTGCGCTTCCGCAACATCAAGACCAACCTTTCCACGGTACAAACTAAAATCACAAAAGTAGAAAATCCGTCGATAAGAATTGGAAAATTAAGCATAAACTAGGTATATTATCAGCAGTGATGAGAGCTTGAATTAAGGTAAATAGATTACTCGGGAATAAGTGCTTTGTAGCCAGGTTCAAGTTTTGATATTTTAAGGGCGTGATTCTTGATCTCAAAATCAACTCCCCACCATTCCTGTAGAACAACTATTCCAGGAGCATCTTCTTTGCCAACCACATATGCATCAAACGTCTGCAACAAATAGTCAAACACATATATAACCTCAAGGTCAACAAATCAAACAAACAAAAAGCAGAATTAACACAACCAGTTTGATTCCAGTAGTGTTTTGTTTTTCTATCACATGTCATCTCTCATTTATTTATTATCATGATCAATAAACTAGCACATTAACCTACATAAATCATTATTTATATCAAATTCGATTTTTTTATAGTTTAACAATTTTTTACACAAAGTGAGACATCGAATCGCTCGATATTGTAGGTCGAGCACATATTATTAATAGCATCTCAGTTATAACAAGCAACAACAAAATCAAATAAACTACATACAAGGGGAAATTACATTAAATTACATATATAATAAAAGAAAGAAAAAAAGGGGAGATAGGAAAACTAACGGTATCGTCTCGTTGAATCTGGATCTTTTTGAAATCGGAAGTAGCCATGAATGATCGAATTTGAAATGAGGGATGAGTGAGAGTTATGGTTTTTAGGTTCGATGATTTGAGGGTTTTAGTCAAGAAGTGTGTAGAACGATAGAGTAGTGCCATTTCCTTTTATCAATTTTTTTTGGCAATGAGTGACAATTGATACTTCCACCACTCGCGCACTCTCACCTACCCGGATGGACTTTTGTTTATTGATTTTTGGAATTATATATTTGGAGTTCACCATATATCAATTTGTTTTTGTAGGTCACTTATATTTAAAAATGATTTTGTAGGCCATCTAAATATATCATTTTGTTTTTGTAGGATACTCATATTTGAAAACGATTTTGTAAGCCACCTAAATTTGTATATTGTTTTGATGTATACCAAATTTGACTAAAAACTCATCCGGAAAATGTAAAAAGATACAAATATCCATGTATTTGAATAAAACTAAAATAATATAAATAATGTTAATTAAATAATATAGGGGTATTTGTGTCCCTTCACAATTTTTTTGATGAGTTTTTAGTCGAATTTGGTATATATAAAACAATATACAAATTTAGGTGGCCTACAAAATCGTTTTCAAATATGAGTGGCCTACAAAAACAAAATGATATATTTGGATGGTCTACAAAATCATTTTCAAATATGAGTGGCCTACAAAAACAAAATGATATATTTGGGTGGCCTCCAAGTATATAATCCCTTGATTTTTTTATCATTGTTAATATTCCTTTTAACTATGGGTGACGAATATTTTATTTTAATCCGTTTATTCCAGAAATTTGAACCGAACTCAAAATGTCTACATCCGAATCGATTCTTAAAACGGTTTTTATTTGAATTTAACTCGAAGTCGAATATGATAAATGGTTTACGGTTTGTTGATTAGTTTAAACATTGTTGATTCGGTTAAACTGAAAAACTCAATTATAGCTAATACTATTAAATTTTTAATATTCATTTTATATTATTTAGATAATAATATACAATTAGATGCATATCTCAAAATATATGATTTAAACAAACTTTTCATTTTTCTGTCTAGCTCTCACTCTTCTAATTAATTTGTGATAATATTGTATGTGTGTCTTATATTTCTTCATTTCTTAAGTAGCTAACAAGAAGTACAATATTGCATTGTAATTTGGGTTTTTCGGTTTAAACCAAAACCTAAATCGAAGTAGATTACGGTCTTTGGTTTGGGTTTTTTACCTTTTTAAATGGTTCAGTTATGTCTTTTATCTTTGGTTAGCATCCTAAAATATATATATTTTGCAAAAACGAACTGATTAAACCAATAAAACAAACTCGATGAACACTCTTTTTACTTTGATACAAGAGCATATTCGATGTCTATGTTTTTTGTTTCGTTGGTTGGTTGGTTGTTGTGACTATGATTGTAACATCCCGCCTTATTACGACCATAATATTATCCGCTTTGCCCGCAGGTGCACGGCTTTTTCTTGGCGACCATACGAAGACTTTTCAGGAGGTCACCCATCCTAGTACTACTTCTGCTCGAGCACGTTTAACTGTAGAGTTCTCACGAGATCTGTTGTGGTTGTGGCCCCAAAACACGTTGTGTCTGGCAAGGATGAGATTTACCTTATAAGTCCAACATCTCTCATGTCCACGATTGGGATATGCATAAGGTGTTACAATGATTTTAAAGCTAATGAAGCACACGAATCGTTTAGCTGTAGTTATACACATATCTACGATCATATACATATACACATTCTATATTCTATTCTATTAGACTAAAACTTATTTTTGATTCTATACTGACGACAATTAGTTTCCTAATCTAATCTAATAGAAATATATTCCTTGTTCCTTAAGTTTCATGTTAGCCTATATATATGCACAAAGTTACATTATATAGTTTAATTCAATCTCCGTATTCCATGGTCATCAAAGAGAAGTCCGATTGTAAGAAAACCTATGGAGCAAGTCGAAATCGAACAAGTTTTTGTTTCGAATCGAATGAAAAAGCTTCAGCGTCGAATGAAGATTGCGGAACTTAAGCAGATTAGTTCACGGCCAGAGTTAGTTGAGATGTGGGATACTACGCTGATCCTAAACTGCATGTTTACCTAAAATCGTATCGCAATACTGTTCAAGTGCCGAGACATTGGTGCCAGAAAAGAAGCTTCTTAAAGGGGAAACGAGGTATTGAGAAACAGCCGTTTCAGCTTCCTGATTTTATTGCGGCTACTGGGATTGAGAAATTTAGACAAGCTTATAATATTGAGGATAATAAGAAGCTTAAACCTAAGCGAATGCTGGGATACATGGATGTTGATTATCAGGTACTTCACGGTGCGTTTTTCAAGAATTAGACGAAACCAAAACTTACATCACATGGTGATCTTTATTACGAAGGAAAATAATTTGAGGTGAAAGAGATGAAACGAGGTGCCTTCTTACGTTCCTAGAACTTTACAAGTTAGAGATATAAATATTGTCGATGCTAGGATTAAAGTTATACTTACAAGATTTTTGCAATCTATATCTTAAGAGAGTTATGTTAATGTTTGGCACTTGATGATCGTCATGGTTATCGTCTATCTATATACTAGTATGTGAACATATATGATAATTTAATTGCACAAAATATCTTTACATCAGCTGATTTGAATTGCAAGGACATAGAAATTGAGATCTTATCTTTACACAATAACAGAACTGTAAACTTGAACTTCTTTGTATATCTACATTATTATTCTGCTTTACGATGATAAATGATGATTCATCCACGACTGGAAACGAGACCATGCCAGGTCAGCAGCGGTGTCGTTTTCATCTATCATTCCCATACGCTTTCTCCTCTCCATCCCTTCAGGCGAAGTGTTCATAAATCCATGTGTCACTCCAGGGTACACATGTAGCTCGTGTGGCTTCCCTGATGCCTTCAGTTTTTCCTCCAGAGCTTTAGCAGTCTACAAAATAAGCTTAAAACTTAAGTATCAAAAAGATATGAATATCCCCCAATTCCCCTGCTATCTTCAAGCGACTCACTATAAGGGCAACTCATTTTCATGTACGGTAATCGAAAATTTTAGAGGTGTCAATATGGCGTGTTGGACGGGTCAAGGCAGTGTCAATTAGTACAGGTCAAAACAGACCAGGTCAAGTTGGGTTGACCCGCAAATGCCATTGTCAATTTTCATTAACAACTGACGAGTTAGTTATGATTAGAAAAACAATATTATTGATATAACAATCTAAACTTTTGAATGGAACAATTTAAGAGGTCGTGTGCATTGTACATAGGCTTTAGGTGACTTTCAAGTTTCAACCCATTTGACATGTTCTTCTTCATTCGTACCTTAATATCTGAAAATCCAACAACATTATCAAGTTCTGCAAAATGAGCTTGTATAGGTACTTTGGCGTTTGCAGGATCCGCAAACTCTGGGGGAGGAACTCCATAAAACGCTACAGCAGTATCAATATCAGAGACTAAAACAGAACTTGCAATAGTAAGAGCTCCACCCATGCAATACCCAGTCACACCAACCTATATGTACATCAATACATTAACACAAAAGTTTAAAATACTTGAACTAGAAATGATATCATGACTATTTTAGAAAAAAATATTGAACCTTTTGTGAGCCATTGGCCTTGAGCCAGTTAACAGAAGCCTGAATATCCTTTACAGCACCTGGCCAGTCAAGCCCATCCATCAAATGCTGTGCTTCCGCTGCATCAAGACCAACTTTTCCACGGTACAAACTGAAATAAAAAAAGTAAAAAAAAGGATCTCTCTGATAACAAATGAGAAATTAAAAACAGACTAACTTTATAATCAGTGATGATATGAATGAACGGAAGTAAATAGTTTACTCAGGAATAAGTGCTTTGTAGCCAGGTTCAAGTTTTGATATTTTAAGGGCGTGGTTCTTGATCTCGAAATCAACTCCCCACCATTCTTGGAGAACAACTATTCCATGAGCATCTTCTTTGCCAACAACATATGCATCAAATATCTGCAATGAACACATACATCACTTCAAGGTCAACGAGTCATCATCATATAAATGATTTCTTCCATCAAATAGCTTCATGAACTTGGCTCATAGTATATATTTCAAGCTTGTTTTTATATTAGAACTAAAAAAAATCTCAACTCTACTCTAGCATGACCAAGCGAGTCATACAACTAGTCAACTAGACTATAGAAGCCATCATATCTGTCAAAAATTCGACAGTTCGATCACCTTTTCCATTATAACTATGTAACTATAGAACTGTTCTATTTGTCCTCATAACAAACAAGTCCTAACAAAATACAATTATGTATGCATAACATATACTAAATAAATTCAAATTCACTACAGTAGTAAACAGCTTATCAACATATATAGAACAAGGGGTGTTCAAATAGATAACAGGATGGAATTAAAAAAAAAAACTGACAGTGTCATCTCTTTGAATCTGAATCTTTTTTATCTCGAAAGTAGCCATGAATGATCCAACTTCAAGGCGATTAAAACTGAGAGAGAGTACTATTTGTGCTTAAAAACTCTAGATAACGATAAGATAAGTTAGCGACATTTAATTTAGTTTAAACGAGTTAACCTTTGATAATTCAACTACTAACGTACTCACCCACCACACATGTTTGTTTTATGAATGTGTGGTGATGTTTACATCTTATTTTTTATAAATACATCAAAATTAGGCATTAAGATGTTGTACTATACAAATAAACAATTTAGAATTAGATGTCTTTATCAATTGCCTGACTCTAAAAGTTGAGTTTTAGTTTCTATTTTTTGTATGTTCGAATAGGCAAATGGTTGTTAGGTCCTCTTTGAGGTTGATTAGATTGGTGTTTACTTATGTTGTTTTTTGTGATCGTTTGGTATGTCATAGGTCACTTCTTCTATGATGCAAGTCCATGGTTTGATATTTAGATTTTTGGATCAATTTGGTCTAAAACTGAATTTTTTTTTATAAGTTGATTATATATGTGATTGATAATTAGGGATTTTATGAAAATTAAATTTCTAACTAATTAACAACTTTTAATAATTATAAGTGTTAAAAATCTATAAAAAAAGTAATAAAAAATAGAAAAGTAAAAAATTGAAATAAGATTCAATGTATTTAACTCGAGGACCAAAAATCAAAAGAGCCCTTAAATATATATGATATATGATATATATATTATATATTATATATGAAAAAGTATTTAATCAATTCACTACACATATTTTAAACTTTCTTTTTCTCATATATACATTCATTTTTGTCGTTTGTCACACAATTTATTTGAAACATGCTGTTAGACACATATTTTTCTAAAGATATATGAATCATTTCCGAATGAAGGTAAAATAATGAATTCAGCCGATTTAATTTTATAACTAATGGGTTGAATTTAATGTTTTTGGATTTTGTAATAATTAATTGAATAAATAAATAACAAGGTATTATCTAGTTGGCAATGCTAATTATCTACATTTGTGTATTGAACTTAATAATATTTTTTTAAAACGACGTAGCTTGGAAATTTTTTGTATAAATAATTGTGATATTTCAATAATGACTTTCTGGTTTTTAGATAATCTCTAACATTACAAGTTATATGAAATCAAACATTTCTTTTCTTTTCTTTAGTAAAACAAAAGAGCACCTAATTATTTATTCGACAATCATGTGTTAACTGTTAAATCAACCATTATCAAAAAAGGTAGTAAGTAATTGGTGTGGGTTGACCTAAAATACTTTTGCTTTTGGTAGATCTTTTAAATATTTAATAGATAATTCGATGGCGCTAAATACGATTACAAAATAAACATTATAATAATTGTAATTAATATGTTTGAATTAAACAATTCAAAAAAGGTAGTAAGTAACTATATCACTACTTTCTGAATCTTTTCAACTCAATAGAAAGCTAACTTATTGTTATTTATTCGACATTAAAATAACCAAATCAACCTATTCATAAGTAAATGGAACAAAATCTTCCATCAAATTCAAGATGCAGGTGGCAGCCTTTGTTATGAGTAAGAGGCTAATGTACGATGAGGGGAAGCAATATTGTGGCACATTTCCTGAAAGACTTTATGTCGTGGCAAATATTTTGGCCAAAGTTGTAGACCAGTTACCCGGGAAACCACCAATGCAGTTGTTGAAGCATATATTAAATTGCTTCAAGCGCCTAACTGAAGAGTCTAGGTTAGTCGGGTAAATTTTGACCCCTAGACACTTTACGTTTTTATACATTTTCATGTCAATTTTAATGACATTATATATAGGGTTCATGTTGTAACTCATGGTGCTCGAATGCACAGGGCTAGTGATGCGTTGCACAAATATTATCTTGCTAAACTGAGAGATCCTGCATATCTCAACTTCGCTATTGTAAGAAATTTATATAATACGCACAAATACATGCATACATACATAGATTTGTATACAGTACATTAATTCAAGGGGCGCTATTTATGGTTTACATTTTGTAGGATGACGTGGCTGTTAGAGGACTCGCTGATCAAGTGCTCCAGAGTGTGATTGCTGACAGGACATCTGCTACTAGGATCTTTCCATAGTTAATCATTCATTTTAAAAAGGAGTATGTATGTTTTTCTAAGAATTCTTTAATCGTGAAACTGGTTTGTATCGACTCAGTGACTCTTAGACTTGGTTGAGAACATGAGGTTGATGTTATTTGACTTTAAACATTTATATTGCAATGGTTTTTGAGTCATGAATGAGTTTCTTAGCTAGGAAGTATAAGACAAACTTAAAGATCAAATTTGTGGATAATTTTATAATAATCTTGACCATGAACTGCTCCTTGCGAAGGGGCACATTTTAAGCTTTAGACAGTTCATTAGACTTCCACATTAAGATCATCTTTAGTTTAAGGGTGAATAAAGATAGAGGAAGTTTGTTTGACCAGGTGTTAATGTACTTAGGTAGCACACATCATCCAAATACATCATGTTCGTTATTATGGTTTATTTTATATGTGTTCAATTTCTGGATAGTTTTTAGCCGGGTCCCATTAACTTTCTGCACTGTTAATATTTGATTTTGGGATTTGCTGGTATGCTTGGTTTGTGGTGTTTAGGACTTTTGGGGGTCAGATCCTTATTCTTCATCAGCTAGCTTATGATGTTCAAAGTAGCTATACTAGGTCAATCCAAGCCATACTAATCCAGCCAACTGCACCCTGGTTCCATGAGGCTGATGCTTGTTTATCTTACTATACACTTAAATAGTTTCCCAAGAGTCTATCAAGTTAACCACATAATAAAGCTAAAATGGCCAAAATAGAAAATAAGATTAGAAGGCAAATTTAACAAAAAAGAATGATGAGGATAAAGGCAGTTTACCATAATCATGCTTCTTCTTTTTTTTTTTGAACGGCATAATCATGCTTCTTCTAGCGAACCAAGTACGGGAGATGACAATAACCTGTATGCTGTTCTTAGTTCCTAAAATTGAAGGATATAAGTTTGCTTGCTTATTCAGATTAAGGCAGAGTTGCAACAAAAATAAAGTTATCCTTCCTCTCATGAAAACAAAATTACACACACACACACATGTATGTTTATATGATTAATTTTCTTATACCAATTTACACGAATCATAATTTCTATCAAGTCTACTCGTGTTTAAAAAGTTATGGTTTATTGACCTGCGTTAGTTGAAAATTAGTTATAAGGCTTCTTGTGAATCCAGATGGTCGATCTCATGGGTAGCTTTATATGATATCTCAAATTCTCAATGCCTTTTGGTTTTTTGTTCTACAACTTGTATATTCACTACCATTAAAATATGTTTACCGTGGTACTGTAACACCCCAACTTTAGACCCTTGATTATTTAATGGTTAATACACTAATACTATAATATGAAATAAATGTTTTATTAGTATTTTATGGATGATATCTTTATGATTTATATTTGATTGATATACAATCTTAGTGTTTTAAGTACAATTATTTAAAGCTCACTTGTGTAATGTTTGATGACTAAGTTTTGTCATTTCTAAAAATGGTCACTTGTCTAATGATAAAGTGAATTAGTAAGTCTAAAAAGCGTAAATTTATGACTAAGAGGCTTATAAGTACACATGCAAATCATATTAGCTATGTAGAGTTATGACAAATCAACTTGATGTTGAGTAGTATAAATATATGACTCATTTTTTCTTGTTATTATTCATGATGCATGAGAGAAACATAATGAGGAGTATAATTTCACTCTTAAAATTCATAACAGACACATATGTTAGAATTTCATGGTTAGTATTACGTAAGAGTTTAAAAGAAAGAATACATTGATAGTACAAGTAAAGGAAGCTTATAGTACAAGTCCATGAAGCTTGAATCACACTTTTAGTTAAAGGATTTTCTATTCTCCTAATCAATGTGAATATTTATCGTGTTGTTTACAAAAACCTGTACGTGTTTGATTGCTACATGTTGCATTAGAGTTGATAGAGTTGTATACATGCGATTTATGAACCCCCCCCCCCCCACACACACATATATACATATGAATTTATTATGTGTGGTTAATGTGTAACGAGCGTAAGATATGAAATTCAGAGTTCAAAACGGGTTAGTGCAAAGTTTTCCATGTTCAGAGAATGGGATCCATATCTATGAGATTGGATCCAAAGACAAAGATAAAGTTATGGCTCATTTACACATTAACAAGGTATTTTTACATCAAGAGCATTGTCATGACATGATTGTATGTAATATTTTAATAAAAGATGCACGAGCTCACAAAGCTATTAGGCTTGTGCATTTATTGCATATATCTCAGGATTAATCAGATAAAGTTACCCAAGGAAATAAATGGATGCAGAGCCTTAACTAAGAGATGTTAAAAGATAGAAATTGTATATTTGTAGATATGTTTAATGTCAAAAATGTATTTGTATAGCTTTGGTTGTACAGTGATGCTTAAATTATGAGGTAAATTTGACGGGCGCTAGAGTACGCATTACTAACAAGGTATCAAGATAACCGGCTTAAACACAATCAGGTAGGAAGAAGCATCATGAATGGTTATATATTAGATGAATGAAACAATCTCATTTCTTCGTATCTAGGTCTAGAAGAAATGAAACAATCTCATGTTTAATAATTTGCTTCAAGTTGAAGCAGTCCCAAAGGATGTGATACTGAACATAAGTGCTAAATGTGAAAGAAGAGTCGGTAGAGGAAAAAAAATAAAAAAATACAATACTTACAAGACAATACTTGGAATGCTTCAATGACTATTGACTAATAAATGGTTATACTTCACCACTGTAAGTGGAAATGACAGAGTGAATTCTTTTGAAATGATAATACTTATAATAACACATACCTGACTGTTGTGATCATTAATCAGAAAATGTTATTCACTGCTCGAGTAATCTGCATGATATATATGATCCGAGAACAAAAAGAAAGATCAGATTTCTACAGTAGATTCCTAACAGCTAACATTTTTAACCCAGTCTACATCAATTACGTCTGAAGATGAACTATTTACATTATCTTTGTATTTGCCACCAAGTCTAATTGTTCAGCCCTGCGATACAGCGATGATGTCTTTCTCCCATATAGCATCTTTAGATCAACCTCTATCAGCATAAAAAAGAGATGCATCATTCAGATTGTTTGAACCTGCATATGAAACTGCTTATTTTTTTAATCTTTGTGAACGGGGTTATCATCTTGATTGGGGCCTATAATGTCATTACGATTTTCTCTGTTAATGACTTCCATGAAACGAGATACCGCATCCACGTGGGGTGAAAGATTCGCTTCGGAAGCTACAAAAGGTTCGACTGATTTAGAATCCTCATTCTGCGTTCTCGAGTTAACAGACCGAATTCCAATGTCATCTCCAGACGAGGACCCGCTCTGTAAATTAGAGGAGGATATATCAGCAGTTTTAATATCTTCATTCTGGATCCTAGAATTAAAAGACGGAATTTCCATTTCATCTCTAGACGAAGACCCACTCCTTAAATGATAGGACTCATCAGCTGTTTTTGTATCCTCATTCTGCATCCCAAAGTTGACATATTGAAGTTTTCTATCATCTCCGAACGAAGTATTGCTGCTCAAATGTGAGGATAGAGCAGCAGTATTAGAATCCTCATGCTTTGTCTTATAATTTACTTGCTGAAGTTCTACACCATCTCCAGACAAGGAATCTCTTCTCAAATAAGAGGATATGGCACCAATAGTTTTAGATACCTCATTCTGTTTCGTGAGATTCACAACTTCATCTCCAGATGAAGAATCCCGCCTCAAATCAGAGGATATGGCAGTAGTAGCTATGAAATCGTTATTCTGTTTCATGAAATCCACAGCTTCATCTCCAGATGAAGATTCCCGTCTCAAATCAGAAGAAATGGTAACAGCAGTTTTATAATCCTCATTAGGTTTCTTGAGATTTGCAACTTCATCTCCAGATGAAGAATCCTGTTTCAAATCAGAGGATATGGAGGCAGTAATAGTTTCAGGATCCTCATTCAAAGTCCTGAAGTTTACAGTTTCATCTCCAGACGAAGAATCCTGTCTCAAAGCAGATGATACATTGGCAAGTTTAGAATGCTCACTCTGTATCATAGAATTGAGAGACTGAATTTCTTTGTCATCTCCGAATGAAGAATGCATATTCAGATCAGATTTAGAATTCTCAGTTTTTGTCCTGGAATTAACAAACTGAACTTCTGCATCGCGAACAGATGAATAATCGCCTGGCAACTCAAAGGATACATTAGAATCCTCATTCTGTTTTCTAGAACTCCTATGATGAATTTCTGCATCATCTCCAAAAGAAGATTCCTTGTTCACTGCAGTTTTAGAATCCTCATTCTCTGTCCTGAAATTCACAAACTGATCTTCGCTGACATGTTCAGATAAATCATAGGATATGGCAGCAGTCTCACGAGGTGAATCATTCTGAAACAGACCAAGATTTTCTTCATCTCTGAAGGCATCACTTTGATCATTCGTACCATTAACCGACTGTTCTTCTGATGCATCAGAGTCACTACCTCTTTGTGATCCTGTTAAGAAGTTTTCCCAACCAAATCTACCAAGATTCAAAGAATTACAACGCTCTAAGGTTTTATTCCCAAAACCAGTAGCAGGTTTCTCAGTCTCATCCCGCCATGTAATCTGCTCATCTAGAAGCTCAGCCAAAGTTATTCCTTCTTCCACAGGAGTCCCCCCTATATTCCTTCTATTTTCTTCAAAAAAACTCCCAGTTCTTGCCTGATAGTATAATAAATTATTAATTCAGAGTGTAACAGCATCAGACATAAACAAAATCAATACATCATAATCCAAAATAACGTCATATTCAATACGGAATCATACACATAAAAGATAGAAATAAACCTAGCCCCCAGTTCTGCATAATGAAGACTCATATCACAGTCAGTAGTAGGGAAATGAAACTCTACTAAAAGCCCCCTTAAGATCATCATATATTCAACACGAAATCATACAGGTAAAAAACAAAAGTAAACCCTAGTCCCACAATCTGTATAGATGATAGACTGGTATAAAAATCAGTAATCGGGGAATGAAAAGCACTAAAAGTATCTTCCTCAAAAAGACCACGTAGTCACAATGTATCATTGAATGAAACGTATTATTTTGTCCCACTTAAGTCATTGAGCTTGTAAATGTGTTATATTTTTAAAGGATTGAACCCATTTCACAAGTTCAGTAACTTAAGTTGTACAAAACAGAGCATTGCATTTGAAAGTACATTGTTATTTCATGCCATTATCGCTATATTCAACACGAAATCATACACTTCAAAAACATAACTAAACCATATCCCCAAAATCTACATGCATGAGACTCATATTACAATCAATAATGGGTAATATGACTACTCAAAGCATCCCCTCAATCCCCTACATTGTAATTCAAAGTACCATTTCATACGATTCGAACAAAATCTCAATCAATTTCTCGCTAAAAATACTAAAATTTCAAATACTAACATAATCATTTAGTTCAGTAAAATAAAATTGAGCACAAAACTTACATTTACAACACTCATAATAGTATATAACACATTCATTAAAATAAAATTGAGCACAATAGCAATGAAAATATCAAATAAAAAACTAACCGAATCATTTAAATTCAACGATTGCAGTAACCAACGATAACTAGTGGTGGAATTAAATACAATAGGTTCGGGAGGTATGTCATTAGCCTGACATTGACCACAGTATATGCAAATCAGCGAGTGTGATCCACGTAATAGTTTTAATCTACAATTATTACATTTGATACATTGAGTTGATGATGATGATAATGATGATGTGTCTATAGATGTTTGTACGGATGGAAGTGAATTTTTTAGGTTTTGTTTATAAGAAGATGACATTCCGGCGTCTTTTCGTAATTTGATTCGAGATTGTTTGATTAGATCTGATGGTACTTCGGATGACATCTTTTGTGATTTGATTGAGGTCTCGCCGTCGCTAGTTGTATCTCCGGTGATGGTTGTGTGTCGCCGGCGTGTGGTGGAGGAGGTGGTTAGTGTCCGTTTGGTTTCAATCAGATTTTTTATTTGTAAGAGTAACTCTTTGTTTATTTGTCAGTTTGTTTAGTTATGAAGATGATGGCATAAACTATGTTTTTTTGTAGCATTATTAGAACTAGGAGAAGCCTAAAATTCAATTTTAGAGAAGGGCATCAAATTTTAGGATTTAATTTTTTTTATAAATAAATGTTTTTAACATTCATTTGTAATTAATGTTAAATTTTGAATTTATTTATAATTTTTAAAATTCATTTATAATGAAATAAAGGGTTGAGATTTACTTCCCTCCTCCCTTAAATTTTTTATTTCCATCTTGATCCTTTTTAATTATTATAACCATCTAACAGATCCTTTTTGATTATTATAACCATCTAACAAACACTGGGAATAAATTATATGTATAAAAATTACCTTTTTATATGAGATATTAAACGTTTTAATATTGAGTTTTTCATCTAATGACATATATGAAATTTGTATTGATTTTAAATAATTTTATATTTGCATGAATTTATATTGTTGTATTTTCACTCTTTTGTTTAACGGTCTTCAACCTTCCAAATAAAAATATTCTAAGCGCTATATGTAACGTAAAAATAAAAAGGTTATCGTTATTAATAAACTAACCATTTTAAAGTAGTATAAAATTTTGAACTGACTAACACGGTTTCAAACAAATAGTCGTTAATAGTGTTAATACAATTCAAGGCATCAAATAAGTTTTCTTCTTTAATATTTTTTTACATCCATAAAGTCCAGTAAGAGCAAAGGGCTAGAACCTGCTGTAGTAAAATCAAACATTATTCCAAATATCAGAGTTTGTGTCAAACATTATAATGAAACAACAGCTTCATAACTCCCAGTTATTAAATTGACTAAATTAAAATAATCGGCATCTTATGCAAGGGATGTGATTTTGAGGGATGTGTTTTGACACAACCACCTAGAAAAGACTAATCGATTGGTCGTTTTACTCTATGGAAGACTTGATGATGACATGTGAATGTGAGAAATAGCTTCACCACCTGCAATGGTTCCTTTTACAAGTGTGCTGAGTTCTTCATCCCCTCTTATTGCAAGCTGTAAATGTCTTGGTGTTATACGCTTCTACCTTCAGATCCTTGTTTGCATTTACGACCAATTCAAGTACCACTTCAGTCAGATACTTAAGGATAGCAACAGTGTAAACAGCCGATGTTGCTCCAACCCTTCCATTTGTTGAAACTCTTCTCTTTAGAAGCTGGTGAACTCAACCGGCAGGGAATTGTATAAATTAAAACTTGAGTTCCTACATAGTCATATCATACTTAGACAAAATACAATGTTGAAGTTCTCAGAGCCGTTAAACTTGAAATCAAATTGAATGATTGGTAAATAAAGTAAGCCAATAGAACCGAGCACATTCACATATCAATTCTATCCCAATGACCCTAAGATTATATGCTCAAGTCTTGGTAAAGAATCACTTAGCTTGCAAGTATTTAGAAGATGTCTAGAGCTTTATTTGATTTTTTTTAAGAAATGACAGTATTGATTTGTTTACCCTTTAATGGGTCAAATTGGGTTGTAATTATCTCCAACGGGTAAAACAGGTTGAAGTGGTTACCTCAAGGTGTATTCCAATGCTTACAAACTCCTAAATCATATCATTTTAAAAAAGATTGTTTAATAGAGCAGCACCTGTTTAAAGATCAATGCATTAATCATTAAAAAATACGACATACATGTTAACAGGTAACCTAATCCGATTCATCCTAACCCACATCTATAAAAAATTGCCCATTTCAACCCCTTTACACAACCCACTTGACTGTCCATTTTCAATATTGTAGTTATATGAGATATCCAATTGCAATCTTCTCAAAATGTAATTCTATCCTAAAAGATTCAAAGATCATTTAGCATGTTGTACGCAGCATATCAAATTCTTGATCATTATATGACATTGACCTGGCTTCACATAGTCATAGAGTCCGTCAGTGGCTTTAAGGATTGATGCTCGTCCTTAGCCAAAAATTCCAAGACGACATAAAGCAAGTATCAGTAGTACAAGTGCACCAAAAAATTATAAGACCTTTGATTTTGTGATAAATTTAACAGCAAAATCATGGATCTTCATACTAACTTTCTATCCCTTTGCAGTATAATTGTACCCAAGATGTGCCCTAATACTTCTTCTCCAAGCTCACCTCGACTTTAATCACATGTTAACTGCTTAGAATACCATCAAGTTAAAAGAACGCCAGATTCGAAATGCTAATTAACTTTGTTTTAATCATTTAATCAAACATTTGATACGCACATAGATAGATGAATAAAACGATTCAAGTATAATAATATGCATACGTGTAAAATGTATATCATGCCTAATGAAGACAACTTAAATTATTTTTGAGCTCTCAATGCATGCATAGATATCAAGGTGAAGGACAGGCTAATGGCTATGTCATAACTATACAAATAACCATATTAGCCGTAAAAGTACTAATTTGGTGAAATATTGAAACTCTAAAACCAATTCACCAACACAAACCAATCAAAACTCACCAAAATTAGAACTCTTATTAAATAAATGTCTTCAACAAAAACTTTCTTGACTTCAACACCGTCATACTACAATTCAAAGAATAAATTTAAATGAAATCCTTAAAGAGGGCATAAATTGCTAATTCAACCTTACTCCAAATAAGATAACTAAATAATCCGTGGGGAAAAAAAATAATGCTTTTAACTCTTATGCATACAAAACACTTGATACCCAACTGCATAAAACCTAATAAACCATTTTATTCAATTAAAAAGATCATTATTTAAGAGTATAATTTTGGTAATCACTAATCATAATTGACACATTTAGTACGTTTAAAATCATAAATCTTCTAAACTGAAGTGTTAGCATTAAAATATAGCCCGGATAAACTAAAGTTAATTAGTTATAAACGTAAGCTGTAAATAGCCAACATTACAATGATTACGCCTTAAAGCAATCAAAGAGGAAGGTAATACTGAAAATGTAACTTCTTCATTCAACTGATCATCTGTTATAATGGTATATATGAGTTGGAGACCCAGCACTATCATTAGATCAAAAAGTTAATATACTAGATTACCAAAAGCTAAGTACAACAGACCCAAAAAAAAGCCTGATTTCTAATTGACAGCACCTTATAGACAGTTAGAAACCTACGGGAGATGTATGCTAAGGTCATCCAGGTCAGGAGAGCCATATATACTTAATCCATGTTCATTAGCCAAATGCAGTAAGCAGATGAAACAAAGGTGCGGGGAGATGTCATCCATAGAAGCAGCAGCAGGTCTCTTCTCCTCGGTTTGGAAGGATGCCAAGGTGTCCCTAAAAGACAAAGTTTCCTCCTGCAACATCTCATAATCGACAATAACTGTCAGTGTATTTTATCTCAAACAGGTCCAACGGGTCAATCTAAGCATTACTTATTATAAAGAATGGACAAAAGTGCTCGCAAAATCCAACCCAATTCATACTCAATAGTACGTTCTTGACCCAAACCCATTTTGACCTACTTACCCAATCCACCCATTCTGCCACCTCGATTATATACTCCATTTTAGAACATATTGTGTTGTCCTTAATGGTTAAAGGACTAATATATATTCTTCACAAACCAACCAACACACTATTAAAATGAACATGATAAGAAAACTTACGTGCGCTGATTTCTGTATTTCTTGCATAGATGACCAAAGAGTTTCTTTCAGTATGTGAACATCAACTTGTTTAGATTTTCTGTCGTACCGGACTTCAATCTTTTCAACCTGTGTACATTCATGAAAAAGAAAGCATCGGGAAAATATACTTGTTTCCAGTCAAAAATATCAAATCAAAATCTGAACATGGTTAAAATTATCTCATTATTCTTCCATTTCCAAGGACCGTCTGAAAAAGGTTGAGTCATTACAAAGAATACAATAGATGGATCTCATAGACCACAATAGTTGAATCAATCAAAAGTGTTTTCGACTTTTGTTGCGTAAAAAGCGAAGTGATCGTCAATCAAAGAGTAATACAAGTATGCTTCCCTGAATCCCTGTCCAGATCATACTGGGACAAATTAAAGTCTCGATAAACAAACCTGACGGGGTTGAGAGACAAGTGAGCTAGAATCTTCGACATCACTATAAGCATTTTCGTCGTCAAATTGGTCACCAGCCCCAAAATCATCATCCCAAGATGGAAAAGCTCCATTCGCTTCCTCTTGATGAAGTTCATCTGAGAACGAAATGTAATCACAATAATGCTAAAGTGCAGATATCTCTGTACTTTGAAAAAAAACTGACCGTGTAAATTTTAGACTTTTTGCACATAACATTCTTGTCATCAAATCTATAATTCATAGATAGTGGTGAGACAAATAAGACTTTTTCCACTAACATTTTGTCTACACTCTATCAGGTCACGAACTTGACAAAGATCTATACAACTAAAATGCATCATGTGATAAGATCGTCTATCTATACACAAGAATGATTATAAGTTCACACACAGTTCTCCTTTGAAATTATGGTTACTAGCAATGACCCTATGATATGAAGCAACTATATAGAGGATACACTCAAGAGCATTAAATATAACCACATCTTGCAAATAAATAGCAATAACAATTTGGATAGAAGAAACCAATTGACCTGAATGTCTCCTTCCTCTCTTTCCAAGGCACTACAATAAAACAGGAACCATTAATCCAAACATGGAGTGAACATTAGGTACATTTATACTAGAGGTGGCATGGGTAGGTCAGGCAGATTTGGTAACAGGTCAAAGCGTTGGTCAAGTTGGGTTGACCCAAAACACTTTTGTCCTAAAAATTAAATTTTATATATACAATTAGTGTGTCAAATACGAGTGAAAAATTATATTATAATAATCTGAATTCTTTAATATGATTTAGGGGGTTTAATGCTTAAAAAAAGAACACTTTGGGCAACTTCAGATTATAATTGATCCAATTTCCTTTGAATCTTTTTTATCCCGTTTGATACATTCAAGATGAAACATAACCTGAATCGACTCATTTATAAATAAATTGGTCAAACTTGCCACCTCTAATCTACAATATCCATTTTGACAACTTGGTAAGCGTACCATAACATTTTGTAAAAGAAATAACTTGACAAGATTCTCTGGTTGGTAGTGACAATCTTCTGGAAGTGTCATGTTACAAGGTTCTCTACTTTCAGGCAGAAGCAGTGACTTAAGATTTTTATGAGGAGCAAAGGGATCAGCGATGTCATCATCCAATGCTTTCGTAAATTCTATATCAGGTTCTGCTTGTTTCTTATTCCTTGTTTTTTTGGGTAACAATGGTGATCCATTTTCCTTGGCAAGACCTTCTGGACCTATAAAACATATTACACAAGACATGACAAACAACTGAAACCTACAACACAAGCACAAACTACTAAAAGGGTGTATAAAGTTTTGTATTATAACTATTCTGATATTTGAGACTAATTAGACTATAAGCCATAATAACCAGATTTCGAAGTTTGGATAAATAGACATTAGATTCTGCTTTCAATTATCTGATTATTTCAAATAAGTTTTTGGATGATCAATCTCATATGCCACTGTAACAATAGTAATTACCGGAAGTTAAACTAAATTTACCAATTTATCCATTCTTTTGAATTTTACTTGAGACTTTTCCCACTTCATAAGGTGTCTCCTTTTTTCACAAATATGTCTAGTTTCTTCAAGGTTATTAATTTCTTAGATAATCAGATAATCAAAAATTTCACCCCCTAAGGAACACGACAAACTAGGTGATTTCACACTACAACTACCTTTAGCCTTCTGATACTTCCAATGATCAGGACCAGCCCAGGCATTTTGTTTGGCAGTCAAGCCCAATTTTAGAAACATGAAGTCATCAACTCTTACAAATCTTCCATCTACATCAGGATCATTTGATACATATTCATCATTTTCCTGCAAATAATACACATATGTCAAAACGGTACATGAGAGGTGGCAATTTCAACCTATTAACTTATGAGTAGCTCAATTCGTTTTTTTTTTTTTTCGGGAGAAGGGTTTCCCCAGCAAATTTAATTGGGGGTAGTTATACACGGGCAAAGAAACTAGATAGCTTTATTACAGTAGGAACATGAAAACTTAAAGGAGTTATATTTGTATTGCATATCAACTAATGCAGGAGTATACACCTATATATAGATACATAACTGAGCCCTAAACTTGTTTGGGCCTAACCCTAATGAACCTTCCATATTTACATTAAATTCTAACCCTCCCTCTCAAGCTGGAGTATATGCACTTCTCCATAAGCCAAATTCTGTTACTACTGCATTAAACCTTCCTAACCAAGCACGTGGGTCAAAAGTCACCAAAAGTGCAATATAATTGCTAAAAACCTCCTAAATCATTTTATTAAAAAACTTAGACTATTACTGAGAATAAAGTATTTTTGTAATCACATGTGACACACTACTTATTTATAAATAAATAAAAAGATAAAAATAGAAAATTGTTTCGGGTCAACCCGACTTGATCCGACCCATTTCAACTGGGAACATAGTTACCGATGTTGATCCAACCCATGGTAGCCCATTACCTGCCCTGCCCAATTTGCCACCTCCAATGGAAACTTTCAAGAGTATAATAATTAAGCACCTCATGACAATTGGGCATGAAGGGTTCTTCCTCTCTATCATCAGGGTCCTCATAAGACTGACAGTTTTTTGGGTCATTGACAAAATCCCAGGCGCCGGAGGCATCATGTTGATCAACTTCTAAGTCATTGTTGTCATAAGCTTCATAATCAGGTTCTACAGCATTTTGGGCAAAAGAGAACATATCTGGTGATCTTTTACTATTTTCATCAAACATATTGACTATATCTTTGAGACTTGGTGAGATTTCCTTGTTCTTTGAGATGTTCATCAGCATTTGTTCCATACAGTCTACAAATTTGAAACAATAAATAGATCAGAGAAGGTTAACTGCAAGAAATAGCAACCTACTTTGCTCATATATTTGTTTATAGCAATGAGCTTTGAAGTTACTCATAACAGCAACCTACTATCATTTTTTTTTATTTAATTTATAAAAACAGTAAACCCAATAACCTATAATGATGTTGATTTTTTGGCCAACCTATTAACTTACAACCAAGAACTTCCATAACAAGAAAGAACAAACCTCTGGCATGAGAAATATCGATCGTCTCAGCTATATTACTTTGGACTGAACAAGGCATACATTTCCCAGGAACTTCAAGTGAATCAAAAAGCACCCGGCAACCACCATAGACTCCAAGATTATTCAGCAGTAGACCTTTTGCTCCACCTTCATCAAACTGGGCAGATGTTTGATGATAGAGAGGATCCACAGCAAACGCAACTAAAAAATGATGATATTCCCTGAGAATGTTTTGTGGAAAGCAGAAAAAAATAGATATAATCAAGTCCCTTACCATCAAACTTCTTCACATTAAGAGAGTCAAATGATGGTTCCAGTGTTGAAAGAGGAGATAACTGCAGATTTATGATTCATTAGTCCAATCCTAGTATTCAAACAATCAAACTAGAGATAGAAAGTTTGATCCATTTATTTTTTAATGGGTCATTTTAGGTTATATCTTATCTCAAATGGGTCAAACACTCAAACCATTCAAAAGTTGCCCAAAGGGTATTTTTATATCATATGACCTCTTTTTTTTAAAAAGGTAGAGTATTATTATTTAAATATATAGCCTTTGTAATCATATTTCCAATTGAAAAATAAAAAACGTATTTAACACTATATTTATAACACAATAATTTAAAAGTTGAAGAAAAGAGTGTTTGTGGGTTGGGTCAATCCATTTGGACCTGCACTAACAAAGCACACATTTCAACATGAACCCATGTGCCTTGTTACCCAACCCCCCACCTTTTGTCACCTCTAATTCAAAAAACACCACAGATGAGATGCTGGAAGACCTTTCGTTCCTGCTCCTTCTTCGAAGTTTGTTTCACTTGATCACTGTCAGCATTACCATCGTCTACACTGTCTGATTTATACAACACAAAATGATTCAGAAATAGTCATAATTTAAGTGAAGGCTCCATAACTAATAGAATAAAAAAGATGCAGTATCATAACATTTTATAAGCAATCATAAGCCGCAAGCTAATAAACTTTTAAACTTATAACATTAACTACAAGCTATACACGGACTAACCTTGTTCCGCATCTAGTCCAACTCGATTAATCGCTCCAAGGACCTTATACGCCTCAGCATGAACAGAATCTACCCTCATCGAATATATTTTAACTCCTGCTTCAAGAGTGCAACTTGCCTGCACTCGAATAGGTGCAACATAACTTTCATGAGGTGCCTCAAAGAGTAGGTTTAAAGTCAAATCCATTTCGATAACTAGTTGACACAGACAAAACTTCGGAGCCAAAATGGAGCCAACAAGCTCAAGCGTGTTCCTTGTCAAAGAGAGTAATCATTCGACTAAAGGGGTCTTTTATGATTCATAGCAATCAAATAACCAGTTGCAATGCTAGTACAAGACCAAGTAACCAACCTAATGCAGTCCAATGTGCGTCCAGACTCCAGAACAGCATTCCACAGCCTTTTTGAAATATCCCTAAACCCTAAAGGCATAGTCGTATGCCCTTGTGCACAACATTGATTTTTTTCTTATATGGATAAACTAAGATGGTTCCAAACAACAAAACTCCTTATGTCACACTTTGAGGAGCTTCTAAACAAACATCTCAGTTTAAAACATGTTCAACATTGAATCCATCTTGAATCAACCAAATATAAGATTACGCATTTTCAAAGATCACTAATCACTTGAAAGAGATACACACAGCAGAGCCAACAGCTAAGCTTTTTGTCACCAAACTGATTAAGCAAAAATGGGTTGATAGCACTTAACATGTAAATATATAAATTAAGAATAATGCCTACATTTATGGAAATTCCTAAAGATTGTTTGAGCTTATAGCATTCTTGGCACAATATGCTTGAAAGTCAATGAACATCTAAGTCACCGAATACTGATCAGGATGGTCAAACTTTCTTACTTGTTTAACTATGTTCGCACACAAACAAACTTTCAAAAGACCACACCCAATGCATGTGTAAATGAGATCGCCATTTTGAAAAGCAAGTTAATAACAACGGGTAAAATTCTCGCAACCTCTACTTAAAAATACTTCCATTTTGATAAGAAAAATATACACTAAAACTAGTTACGACATCGTTTACGGAAAAATACAATTACAGCTTCAACAAATTAAAGCTATTATTATAACAATATCCAAAAACTTCGATAAATACATAACATAAACCATAAATTCATCATATCTTTTATACCTTCTGGAAATTAGTCTCGACATCATTCGCTTCTTCAACTTTAATAATTTCACAAATATGATCAAGCAAATCCAGCTCCCAAGTATTCTTCTGATTAATTTTCTGCATCACCAATATATATAAAAATATATCAGAATTTACACAAACAGCTAGAAAAAAATAGCATCACTGACATTTTCACTAGCTAATTTGATACAATTCTGAAGCAACTCCATAATCTGCTCTTGACCTAAAATTTTGTCCGTGCGATTAGTATCAGCAGCAGCATTATTGACAGTAACCGGTTTCCGACGAATAAAAGCAGCACGTGCAACACGCGCCTGAGCACGTTCAAGTTCATCATTGTTTGAACCGAGAACAAAAGTGTTGACCGGAGATAAGACTGTGGGTCTTTGTTTTTGAAATTGTGTTGGATTAGGGCTTAGGGTTTCAGCCATTGTTGAAAACTGAAATACTTTGGTTTGACTTCAAATTTGTGGTCAACTATGTATTTTCAGGGTTTCATTTTTCATTGTTGCTGTGATCTTGTGATGAATTTAGGATCAGGAGCGTTGGTTGAACAATTTTGGGGATTTTGCTTTTGTGTTTTATTTTCCCTCGTGTAATTTGAATTTGAGGGAGAATTATTGGGTGTGGTTGATGTGTATGGAAGTTTATGGACTTGCGCCTTGTTGGTGTTGGGATTGTTTTCAACCGTTGATCATTGTGGTTGCTGTTGGCGTCAAATGACAGCCGTAGATGATCGAGTCAAATAACTTGGTGGTTTTTGCTTGACTAAGAAAACACTATAGTTTTAGTCAAAAATAAAATATAATAAAATAAAATGAGATAATAATAATAATAATAATAATAATAATAATGACGGATGGGGATTAATAGGAAAGAAAAAAAATTAAAGAATAAAAGTGAAACAAATGCTTAACTTTTATTTCATCCTAAATGAATTTTAAAAATTATAAATAATTTAAATTACTATAATTTTGGTCAAAAATAAAAAAATATAATCAAATCAAATGAGACGACGATGATAATAATAATAATAATAATAATAATAATAATAATAATAATAATAATAATAATAATAATAGGTGGGAATCAAGATGGAAGAAAAAAATTAGGGAAAGAGAGAAACAAATCTCAAACATTGATTTTATTATAAATGAATTCTAAAAATCACAACTAATTTCAAAATTTAAAATTCATTACAAATTAATGTTAAAAACATTTATTTATCAAAAAATCAAAGGTTAAAATTTACTTCACTCCTTCTTCAAAATTTGAAATTTCCCGATGAATCATTTCCCTAATAATAATAATAATAATAAATAATAATAATAAAGTTGAAATGTATTTAAAATTAAAATTAGAGTAACTGACATCTTCATAAGATACAAAATTTTGTTCCTCAACTAAAGGTTAAAAAAAGAAAAAGAAGAATTACACTATTTTGAACTTTCATTTTATAATATGTATATAATAATAATGTATAAATATAAATAAAAGATATGATGTACTTCTATTTCTTTGATACAGCACTCATCAAAACAAGTAATACTCTACAGCAGAAAATTACAAATAAATACATGATTTCTAACAGAACCTTGATACATTTACATTACACTTGCACATTCCAAAAGAATTAGAAAAAAAATAAGGAACAAACAGAAGTGACGGCATCTTCTGTTGACTATCTGCCGGACATGAGGCTCACAAGAGTCTGGTTTTCGTAGAAGGAGCCAACGTCCCAATCTTCCGTGGATGATGAAAGAGTCATCAATGCAACCACAATGGATCTCATGCTTGGCCGTAGTTGGGGATTTTCATGCGTGCAAGCTTTTGCAAGTTGAGCCATCTGTAACCAAATTATCATACCTCATTATTTTAACGCCATAATGTAAGAAATTTATTATATCTATTTTAGCATAAGGGTATAATTTTATTTCCTTTTTTATCAGCAGGGTTGTAAAAGTCGGGATTAATCGGCAATAAATCCCCGATTAATCAGATTTTTGGCTACTCCGAAGCGACTCGGCCTTAATTGGCTTAAAAGCTGGTCAACAGTGGTCAACGTCAGTCAACGGGGAAAAGTCGGGATTATATAGTCAAAGTCGGGATTGATGGGTCAAAATTGTTTGAAAACGGTCAAAGTGAAACTTGGTCAACATTTTGATATCACAATCATATTTGTGTTTATGTTTCTAGACAATTATGTTGATGTTTGTGGTTACATATCTACATATATAATTTTGAAATTTATTATTTAAATGTAAAAGAACGTCCGGTCCGAGTAATCCCCGACTTGCCAATTGCTACGAGGTCCCGGTCGATTACTCCCCGCCTAGCGAATTACAACCTTGTTTATCAGTACCACTACATTTGTAAATGGGTGAAAAGGAGAAATGTCATACATCCTAATTTTATTTCTAAATCTCTTATCTGGCAATCAAGTGATGCTGATTTTTCTATCCGTGGCATTTTTGCCACCATTAAGAAGATTTTTACAAGGATATAAAATTACTCGGTATATATGGAGTATAATGCAAATTTTTAAGAATATCCCATTCAAAGGAGACGGACATGCGGTAAAAAAATTGGAATTTTCATGGGACAAAACTAGTATTAATTTTGGTTAGCTCAAAAAAATAGTTCAAGGTTCAAAAGATTCACCTTACGAACTGAATCCAGAGGGTAGTTATCCCCCATCCTAGGATCAACCATTTTGACCAGGTCATCCTTTGGGTCGGGTTGACTAAGAACTTCATCAAACTACAAATCATTAAAAATTGAACTCATTAATTGCTAGTTTGCAACCAATAAGCTAACCTTCAGTATCTTATGAAAAACATCTACATAATCAGCTAAAAAGGTATGTGTGAAATTAAACTCACCAAAGCAACTAGACCCTTCGATTCAGCAATAGAGCCATTTGCTTTAACTATAGCTTCCTTGGCTGAAATAAGCTCATAAAGTACAACCCCAAATGCATATACATCTACCTTTGGAGATACATCCCCATATTGTGCATACCTGCATCAAATTATTAAAGAACTTGATCAGTACCTAATCCTAACGGACGGTGGAATTTATCTACCATACCTGCATCAAAATATTATAGAACTCGATCAGTACCCTAATCCAATGGAACGGTTGAATTTATCTACATGTAAAGGCAAAAAAGAAAGAATTTTTTTTTTTTAAATAATATACTGGCCGCCTAATTGGGCACATATTAGAGGTGGGAAAATGGGTGGGTCGGTTAACGGGTCAAAATAGCTAGTTTTTAGTAGGGATCAGGACAGGTTGTCTCACAAACACTTTTTTCTACCTTTTCCGCTTTACGGTATAGATAGTTAAAGCACTAAATGTGATTTATATTAACAATATTATTGACCATCTGTTAGCTTGGGTGATGTCCTATTTTCATTTTTTAACAGCAAAAGCTCAGGTGATGTACTTAAAAAAGAAGATTATTTACTCTGGTGGCATATATCCAAATGTACCCACAAGGCGTGTGGGCAAAGATGTACTTCCAACTTCAGTCAGTTTGGTTAAACCAAAATCTGCAACCTAACAATAGTTAAGAACAGGTCAATAAATCAGAACCACGAAAGAACTACGAGCATAACGGCCCAATAATTTATGAAGAGAAAAGTATGACAACACAAACGTTTGCAAACCTTTCCATGGAAATTCTTGTCAATCAGTATATTTGCTGTCTTAATATCACGATGTATATAGACAGGGACAGTATGTTCATGGATATACTCAAGACCTCTTGCTGAATCAAGCGCAATTTGGACTCGGGTAGACCAAGGTAGCGGGTCCCGTCCTGCAAAAGAACATGGAAAACAACACTTAACTTGATTGTTTAAATGCATTCAGTATCATAAACCAGTCCTTGTATCCAAACTTAGTTGACCTGATCCATGTAAATGTTGACTCAAGTTTCCATTTTCAATGTACTCATACACCAAGAAAAGAGAACCCTCGACACAGTATCCTATCAAACGCACCTGCATCAGATATGCTCAAAACGTAAGACTTCATAAGTAGGAATAGTAAAGCCATTTTCAAATAAACGGATCGTTTCTAGTTAATATTATACTGTAAATAGTCAGTCAAATGGGTAAAAGTAAAAAACTTACAAATAATGTAACCGGTAAAATGGGTCGAATATGTCAAAAGTGATCCAATGTATACTTCAAATATCACAACAGCTTATATCATTTTATTTGGAAAACTTGATTAGTATGTAACTGATACAGTTTTTGTAATCAATTAATCATATCCAGTACACTAATTATCAGTGCAGCATTCCAGAAAAAAGGGAGAAAGTATCTGTGGGTAAACCTAACCCAAACGACTGACTGTTTTTAACTGAACATGTTTGAAACCGTGAGCCAACCCGTTTGACCGTCCATTTTTCAACCTCTAAACCCCACAAATCACCCCAGAAGTTCAATATGAACACCTCTTACCAGGTTTAGATGATGAACATGTGTTAAAACCTTCAGTTCGGCTAGAAATTCTCTTGATGCTTGCATATCCATCTTCTTGATAGCAGCTTTCTGCACAAGTTTGATAAATTAATAAAGCAAGAAAACAAGATAGACACGAAATCAAACTAGAACACTTGCTCATAGATGCAGTTTTTAAACCAACACTATAATCATTAGATGATGCATGCACATGTGCTACGTGTGCCATTAATGTTTGTAGTTTATACTATATGATGAGGTCAATACTATTACATGGGTAGTTTTTCTTCAGATTCAGCTATATAAATGAGAATCATATTCATATAAGTATAGCATGAGCAAAAGAGATACATAAACCCTAATTACAAACCTCGCCTCTGAGCTCTGCATAGTAAACAGCACCAAAACCACCCTGACCAATCTTATTAGCAAGGCTGAAGTCGTCAGTTGCACTTGAAAGCTCTTCATATGAGAACTCCACAGATTTGTCAACTGTTATACCTGTAAGCCCAGGAGAGGCGCCAGCAGGAAGACCACTGGAGTCTGAACCTCCGATAGAAGTACCATTGGGGGCTAATTTTGAAAGAGAAAACAAATCAATAAGTCTACATGCAAAATTGTGGGAAGCATGTACTAAAATTGTATAGAAACCATATATGAGATAGATATTTATTAATTGATTAACTTCCCATAAATTTTCATCATATATATACTTCCACTTTCAATGTGAATTCTAGAGCTTAATTTAAAATTTAGGTATTCTCCGGATCAGACATGTAAGTAAAGTATAACTAAATATTTACATCTAGTCAATTGTATTAATGACTAAATATAAAAATTAAATTATATTCAGCGGCTCTTAGCAATTAACTTTATTCGTAATCCACTAATAAAGCAAATGTTAATTCAATAAAATAAGAAAACATCTCCGCGCAAGTAGTGTAACTGGTTGACTTCCGTCCACTTTAAGCACATTGAAAATGTAAACCATACATATGTGTGGACGCGTCAATTCGGACCCATTTACTATGAATGAGTCGATTCGGATTTTCTTCTATCTCAAACGCGCCAATTAAAAAATAAAGTAAAAGGGGAACAGGTCAAATGGGTTGAACTGGTCAAAGTGGTTATTGCAAACAAGCTTCTAAACTGTTGTATTCAATAATCTAGTTCATCATTGAAATGAAATCTTTATTTTAAGCATAATTAATACATTAATCATTCACATAAAGTATGGACAAGAAGCTGTTTATGGGTAAACTCGACCCGTATTAAAAATGATCCATTTCGACCAGTTACCCGACTAGCACGACGGCACAACCCACTTATCTAAGAACCTTTACTTATATGGGAAAACGATTACTATCAGCAGATATTAAAGAATGTGAAATACCTTGAGAAGATTGCATAAGCTGAACTTGTGCATTCTTTAACAAGGCTGTACTCGAGTCTGAATTCTTCTTTTTGTACAATCCATAATATAAGCATCCTGCAAGTAACAGCACCCCAGCTACTACTGCTACAACTATTCCACCTATGGCTCCACCTGATAATCCTGGTTCTTTGAAAGCAGATTTTTTAATCATTTGCATTCAACAAAATAAGGAAAAAGGTCACTCTGCACTTATGTAAAGGAATGCTGGGTCACCTGAGCTGCAAAAGATAACAAGAACAGGAAGAACAAAAAAAAAAAACCACTTGTCAGAATAATAATTACTAACATATTAAAATTTCAGCAAATAACATGCTATTCATGGAAAAGAGTATACCTGATTTGTAAGCGTGGATAAGTTCCATTTTCATCTGCCAAAAAAACAAAACATTATAACACATCCAATTCTGGGAGAATGCTAAAATTAGAGGGTAAAACATGCTCCACAACTAAACAATGTTGCAAGATTAGAAACCATAAACTTAAGCACTCCTATTTTTTTATCCAAAACAACTAACAAGAGATATTTACTTTAAAGATGCAAAATTCTTATAATACCTAAGGCCTCATTTGCTAACACTTCCAAGAAATTTAACAATAAAAAATAAGAAGCGTAGAAAAAGGTTATTCCTTATTCAGGAAATACAATGAGCTACTAAAAAGAAAATTAGGTTTACAACTTCAACCTGGTTAGAATCAAAATACTCAACTCATGCTCTCAACCAATTTTACAGACCATCAAAATCAAGAACGATTTATACTTGAGATAACACAATCACAACACATCGAATTAATTAACATGACTATCTATAAGCAACCAAACTAGACATAAACTGCAAAAAAGACAAATCATCAAAACAAGTTAATTATGTCACATATATTTATGCAACAACAAAACATCCTGTAAAACCATTTCCAAAAACTAACCTTTCCCCGGAATAAACACCAAACCACGTCCTTCACTAAAATTCGCATCCAGATTATACCTCCTTACCAAGTCCGAACTAAGATTCGCAGCAGACGAAACCGACTCCAACGTATCCCCTACACGAAGCGGATACGTCAAAAACAAACCATACTCCTTCGAAACCGAACTATCTCCACACGAACAATTCACAGTCACATTAAGTCTTGCAGTGTCCGGTATCAGATTTGGATTATAAGAATTAAACCTCTGAATCCACTCAGCACTAGTCAAATTCACATACCGCTGTTCTGCAATCACTTCATAAGTATCCCCTGACCTAACATCATAACCAAACACATGCCCTAAAAACTCATCATTAATACACTCGCAACTAAACGGAACATTAATCGGTACAAATGAAAGCAAACTATCCTGATTAGGAATTGATGGATTATACTTCAATATATTGTTTATACTTGTGCCAAAATATTGTGAAATTGATGTGAGATTGTTTCCTGGCTCAACGTAATATGAACCTAGGGCTAAATTACAACCTTTAGTACATCTAGATGTAACTAACGAATTTGAAGCTATGAACAAAAGTGTGAGTAACCGGAACCCTAATTCGAGGTACATAATGAATGTTTGTTAGGGTTTCATGAGAATTGAAATGATGCGTTGACTGGGTGAAATTATATGAAATTGAATGATGAGTCGAGAAAATTATAATAATAAAGATTGAAATAAAGAATAAATACAGGTATATTATCAGAATCGTAAATGCATATGTATCAATGTATGTATTGATTGACTGATTAAATAAATGGCTGTCGGATTCTTATTGACTAGTAGACGGTTGAAATTTGCCGCCATTGAAAGTCTTTGCTTTGGTTTTTTTTCACTTGTGGGTTTGTTAGTTTATGTTTTTGTTCAATTATGAAGAATATTCCTTTTCTTTTATTTCTTTTATTTCTTTTCTTTCTTCTTTCTTACTATTGAACCATTATTTAGGGGTATTTTAACAACTTTTAAGAAGCTAATTTTAAAGTAATTTTATTTTTATAAAAAGGATTATTTAGACATATTATGTTAAAATAAACTATAATCTCAAGCACCCTTCTAGTATTGAACTTCAAATTAGCTATAAAGGGTATTTTGATACTTGTAATTTTGTAAATATTTTAACAGATATTCAAGTTTAAGTTCTGTATGAATTGCAGTTTTTTTGGTTATGTGTAGCTCAATTGTTTCAAAAGTAAAAATTTATGAAAATGAGTAAGTCTTTTGATAATCCCGATCACGCTCTACTTAGCGAGCTACTCAATCGGCTAAATAATATCTTCCAATATTGTTTTTGAGAGCCGATTATGATTGATGATTATCAATGTTTTGTGAGTATTGAGTTTGTTTTCATTTTCATCGTTGTTTCTATACTTTCGATTGGCATTTAACCTACACAATCGAAGTACATAGGGTTTAAAGTGGCTAACTTAGTAAAACGAACAACACTAACTTTAGCATCATTGTTACTCTTATCCACTTGAAATAAAACTAGCTTCATGCATAAATGAATTTATGAGTTGTAAAGCTTTAACACATAAGGTCTATACGTAAATCTTCAAAGACGGTCATATATGACAAGCTCATAACTTCAACTAATTCTGTCACATAACCACAAAATTGATGATGTCTTCTGATTTTCTTAAACAAATCAAACACATTCAAGTTTGAGGTTAATCTAATCAAAATAAAGTTAAAAATTCAAAAGCTGTAGATTAATTTTCCAGAAAGTTAAAATTTTGATCACAATCTCAATGAGAGTTTAGAAGATATATCAAACTAAACGAACCAACTAACTCAAAACGATTAAAACTCAAAAAATGATTTCGAATCCAATCCGAAGTAAAGAATATATCAGAAGTGTCTTCATATCAAAACAAATACAAATGTTTATCATGAGATACATATCACTAATTAAAGACTTATCAAGTAACTTCAAGAAAGGCAAAATCTAGAGAAGTACTCTACAGTCTACACAGAACACAGATCTGAAGGCGGAACTAGACTCTCAACATAGTCAGTGCCACTAGTTATTCTTCCGAAATATTTCATACTTGCATAATTGTTTAGAACTTTATATGAACGTTTTAATCTATCGTAGCCAATGAGTTTGTTTGAGAGGGTCATCTTAAGAAGAACTTTCCTGCCATCCAGAACATATATAGGGAAGATATCATTAACATACGTACCTTCCATGTTGGACGGTTCATGGTCGACTCAATTCCAATTATATTTGTCAAGTTTGGCCACCTCAAAGTTTATTGGCCACAGGTTTTTTGTGGTTCAATTGTCTAGCAAGAGTTTGGAAGTCAAAGAAAGAAAGCAACTTACTTTTGGTTTGAAGACATTTGTTACAACATCTTTTAAACATATGGGAAATTGAAGGCAGGCCATGCACTTGTTTACATTTGCATGCTTTCACGTCTTTTACTTCAATTATAAAAGGACTAGCTGGGACTTCATTCATGCACCCATCAATACTTGAAAGAGTTTAGCTCTTGTGAAAAGTATTATAAAGATTAAAAGAGTGTAGTATAGAATTGTCACTTAAAATTCTATACGAGTGAGTTACGAGAGAAGTGTTATAATCTAGTGAGTGTCTAAATACTTTTGATAGTATTTTGGGAGCCTAGATTGAGTGATAGATTGTAACCTCGGTTTGCCTTATTTGCTAGTAAATTTCTTCTCCGCTTCCACCTTGGACTAGGCCTCACGCCAAACTACGTAAATCCTTGTGTATTTATTTATTGCCTAATTGTCCTATTTATTTTCTCTGTCTTGAAACTACTCTAATCACAACATTCCAAACCCAAAGTGAAGCAGCATGCTATCGACCATTAGTTCTTTCCCCCCTTCTGTCTTCATAACCCACACATCTACCCTCTTATTATAATCAATATCAATCAAGCAACGACATCCATGCAATGTACCCAAACAACCGTGTAAGGAAATCAACACACAAGGTAGTTTTATAGCCGATACTACCATTTTATCAACGTTGAGAGCCAGAATCAAGTGATCTGTATATATATAACCTATAGAAATCCAATGAAAGGATCCATTTAGAAACATGCCTATATTATTCTTATATGAGAGCATTTTGAAATAAGTTGTTTGACTTGATCCACGAATTCATTTTAAGACTAAAGACATCAAAAGTACTACAATTGCTATGATTGTCAAAGTAGTCATGAAGGTCGCTAAACTAACAATATTTAAGTCATCTGAGGTTGCACCATAGCCAAATCCATATATATGGTGTGAATTTGTACATGGAGATTGTAGATTGGGAATTAACTTGGATTTTATAGGATCATACGAGTGTAATATTGTATATTCTCCACAACACGATAAGTTTGAACAACCAAAAGAACTATTCCATTAAATGATCCGACAAGCATGGCAACTTGACCTTTGGTTTCAAAAGGAGTACAGAGCTTGAACACATAACTATCCATTTCTTCTATTGGTACATTTCCGTCTAGAACATGAAAAAGTGAGGTGGGAAGAAGAATCAATCGACGTGATGATCTCAACTTTATAATGTGTGGTTCCAGAATAAGACATTGCCAACACTTCAATACACATCTGAACAGTAATAAGGACTTTGCAGGAAGTCGAGCAAGTATATTATGAAGAGCATCATTGGGTATAGAGACATCCGTCATCGGTATTTTGAAGAAACATTACATGATAAGAAAGATTAAGTAAATTTTTTCTAGAAAATTTAAACAATGGGTTAGTTTAACAAGAGACACATAGACATCGATACAAAGGGTGAACTACATGTGTTTAACTGCCCATTTTATAAAAGCGTGCAATCGAGTTAGACAATCATAAGCTTTGAACCTATTTCTAATCATAAAGGAGGTGTATTAGAAGTGTTATTCTTGACTCTTTATGTGATTGAGATAAAGAGCATGTCATGACAATAACTCATGATATGCTTAGTATCTCAGCCATATAAACAATACAGAGTAACGCTTCTTATATCGCCTACTTCATGGTTAGAAATCAGTTTAATAATTATAATCATTCTATACAATTTTCAGCTTTCAGCTATAAAATGAACTAGTCAAACAAATGTGCTTAATCCAAATGAACTAGTCAAACAAATGTGGTTAATCCAAATGAACTAGTCAAACAAATGTGGTTGAACCTTTGTATGGATGTACACGTGCGTGCCATAAATGAACCAATCGTTTAAGAGTTCTATAAAATTATCCAACTTAATTGATTCGTAAAATATTATCGAGTTTACCTTATATATGTAGCCGTCAACTCACGAACAATGAAATACTTCGCAGCACCTCTGTATTGAAAAGGTTCAAGTTGTTAGGTTTTAGGTCTCAAACATCGGATTTTATATATTTTGCCAATGATTTCGGAAACGATCACAATGCCCAAATGAATTCTGTTTCTTCAAATAATTTTCCATAAGTGATACACCCGACTCTTTATGTATCCATTTTGACATTATTTACCTTTTAAGCGCATATACGTTTTGTTTATTAATTACCTGACGATGTGAATTAATGTATTTGTGTAGACTAAGGGTTTATTTAAAGCTTATTGGACTTAACTTAATGAAAGTCTTATCCGGTCATCACAATTAGTTGTTAACTTGGAACTCAAAGATTGAGCCCAGCTGGCTGCAGGCCTTTATCTCTTTCTTCTTCTTTCATAAAAATAGAACGCATACATAATAAAACCACCTGTATCCCTAACGATAACCATTGGCACTCTTCCACCTCCGTGACTGCCTCTCCGTCGACTTTTGTGACCGTCGTTCCGTCAAACACGGTCGACGCCGCTCCTTTCTACCACCGCCGTGGCTGCACCTTTCTACCACCGTCACCGCTGCTCTGTCGACCACCTTCAACCACAGTCATTATATCGTATTATTTTGTATTTTAATTAAATAATTCATGCAAAACTTTGTCACGAATTGCAGCAGGTGAAACACCGTCATCATCTTAAAATTGCTTCAGATTTACTTCGATAAGGGCCAATCGTTGTGGTTACTGTTGCCAATTTTATTTTTATATTATCACTCTCATATTTTGGAAAAACCCTCGATTAAGTTTATATAATTGCCGACGAAGTTTTTTAAGCAAAAATAGAGTAGCAACCGTGATTATGTTTTTCGATAATATATACATTTGCTTATAATCAATGATAATAAAATTTTGTTATTGTAAATGACGTCTAGCTTTTGGTGTATGCTCTTTTGGGCCTTTTGTTTGAATTGGTAGTCCTTACGAAAACGAGTTTTGGTAAGTTATCGATGCATAATGGTACATGTTATTGAACCTTTACACGTTTAAAAACTAAATTTACCTATACGAGTATATATAATTAAAAGAAAAATGTAAATTTACGAATTTACTTACTTCATTTGTACTTGTTTTTAGCCTATCAATAGTACGTTCAAAAAAATAAAAAATAACCAATTTAAATAAGAAAGAGGAAGGTCAAGGGAGTAAAGTGCATGTTAGACATAAGTAGTACCATTAGATATAACATTCCAATTTCTTTTGTTTTTATTTATATTTTTCTAATTTGCTTGATTTATCTTATTCCAAATTGCCTGACGGCCCACTCTCAGTAGAAGAACAACAGCACCAGTTATTACTTCCATACCAAGGTTTGTTATCTATGTCCCCATCTCTTTTCTTTAATTTATTTAGTTATAAGTAGAGTAAAGTTATGTTATACACTTTGTATTAACCATTTAGTTGAACGTAATAGTGTGAAAAAAGTATAATAGTGTTTGTATCTACCTTCTGATTATATTATAGTACTAGTGTTTAAATATCTCATGTTTGGATGTTCATTTTCTTTCAAAAGTATAAATTGATACAAGCCTATGCAATTCAAGTAAGATTTAGTGGTTTACAGTTACTGTTAAAAAAAATTATATGCATTTAAGTCATCGTCAAACTGAGGAAGAAGTTGTGGAATGTTGTTTCTTACCTTAATTGACACACACACAAAAAAAAGAAGCTTATCTTATGATTAGTGGTGGAAAAATTAGCTAGTCGGGCAAGTTGGATAAGTGGTGGAAAATGGGTTTAATTTACCCAAAAAAGACTTTTATACTTATCTTATGATTAGTGGTGGAAAAAGACTTTTTGCTCAATTTAATCTTTTTTTAGAAGTAATCAATGTGTACAGAACATATATGTCAGTACAAGAATAAACTAACTGTTTGAGTAAAACGATTGAGGAGATTTTATGCATTAAAGTACAGTTTGGTTGACTTTCAACCCGTCTGACCCGTTTCATTTTCAGCCAAGTTTTTTGGTGTTGAACTATTTGGAGATGGTAAGGCGTAACCTAAATCAACTCATTTATAAGTAACTAGCATCAGACCCCGCGCACAGCAGCGGGTAAAAATTTCACTTGTTGATGTTGAGAAATGATACCTAAATCCAAGAATCATTGCTAATTCTTAAATGAAAGTGATTTTTTTTTCAATAGTTTAAATTATTGTAATTATAAATTCAAAAGTATGATATAAAAGAAGAAGAAAGATATTTAAAAGTATTATGCGAGATATGGTATTAATTGAATAATTTATTTATTTAATAAGTGGAAGGATAAAATGGTAATTTTCGATATCCATATTTAAGGATTAAGGAAGAGAGTTAGGAACCCTTTATAAGGGTTTTAGATTCGATCAAAGGTGTCACCTTTAGTTACAATGAAATGGTTGTTGTGTTCTTATACATTTCAGATATGTTTATAACTTTATGCACTAAAAGTGCAGGATGATGGTTTCTAATAACTTCTTTCTGAACCTTAAAGGTACAAACTTGTATAAATATGGCTAGCCTAATAATGGCTCCCCAATTGGCCTCATTCTCTAAAACCAGCAAAACAGTATGTAAAACTTCACCTTCTACACATGGTGGGATCAAATGTGCGCAGAGACCATTGGAGGAGATATATAGCATACGGGTTGAAAAGAACGTACCTAAACAGCGATTGGCTGAGCTTGGAGTGTCTAAATGGTCAACTTGGAAGACAGGCAAATGCAACGTTCCATGGGATTGGCATGTTGACCAATTGGTTTACATTGAAGAAGGAGAAGTGAGAGTTGTGCCAGAAGGAAGTGAGAGACACATGAGTTTTGTGGCTGGTGATTTGGTAAGATATCCTAAATGGTTTGAGGCTGACCTCTGGTTTAATGGATATTACCAAGAGCGATACAGTTTCCGTGCTTATGGAGATGATTAGGATTTGGTTCTTGTACTAGTGTTTGTTCTATGCTTATGGAAATGACTAGGAATCGCTTTTGCTATTATGTTCATTGATGATTGACTAGTGTTTATGCTATATTAGTTTCAAAAGTTTTGGTTTTTTTGCACAAGTTTTGGTTATCAATCTGGTATGTAATGAGATTAAAGGATTGGCTATTAATTTTCTAGGTAGGGTATAACAGAATAATGATTTATTATTATTCTGTAATAGTTAATGAACCATCTTATTTATTTTCATTCTCATTACTATACCCAATGTTGTAGTATTCGGAGTTTCAGACTACGACAGAGGTTATTTGGTTCTATTTAAATGCAAGTACTTTTTAGAGGAATCCCTTTATTGTAATGTAAGACCAAATCTTGAAAACAATTAGTCAATCAGTCGCATATACTTTATAGATGATTGTGATTTGATCTAATAAATCAACGTTTTGAGATTTAACCTCTTCAATCAGAAAGTTGGGTGTTCAATAAAAAAGAATTGCAAACATATATGAAAATACAAGGAAGTAAAATAATATTGAAGTGTTATCAATTAGTGTGTGACAACCAATGGTTTCGTCCAAAAACGTGTATCGAACTAGAACTTTTTCCAGCTTAAATATACTAGCATTAATTAATAATGAATTTGGAGGTCATGTGCCATTACACCACCTGCACACCCTCAAGGAAGGCCCCCCAAGTAGACGATTGAAGTCAAATCCACAACATCTCAGCTACTTGCAGCGGTGAGTGAAGCAAACTTCGAGACCAGCTCGGTTTCATTTTCCAAACGCATCCAGGTCGTTTCACGTTTCTTGTTGTTCTCCTTTTCTTTGACTTTATCTTCCTGGTATTTGACCAGGCACTCATCAAACAGTGATTGATCGGCATCTGAAAATATTTTCCTTACGTTTAGGGTTAGGCTTTGAACAGCTTGGTTCCAATGACCGCGTGTGTTTCTCTCCAAAGGTGGGAAGATTATGGGCAAGATCACCTTTCGGTTCTGAATGATCAGGTTCCTTATGTGATCGTTATTCCATAAGAACAATGCGCGTTCCGCTACCTGCACAGCCAGAACAACATAAGTACTAAGGGTGACAATTTTGACCCATTAATGTGTCATTTGCTTTGTTACATACTTTCTCAAACAGATCAATGTAAGATAGACCTAAAGGCAAACCAGTTAATGGGGTCAAAACTCAAAAGCATGAAGTGTATTTAATATGCAAACAACTTATAAAAAGACTAGGTCTTAACTAGCTGAAGACTTGGCTAGGGTTTTCATTGGTTTGATTTAAGGGATGCTCAGGTTGGGAACTATATTCAACCTAAACCGAAGCAATGTTTTTGTGATCAAACTGGTAGTCTCAAAGTGATCAAACTGGTAGTCCCAAAATGAACAGCTACCATCACACATATTACAAGTCACCTTAATCCTCACGAGGAATGTTTTCACTTCATTTTTTTGCTAAAGTTGCAGTTTAACTACTCAATATTCAATATTTGGAGTGTGTGTGTGTGTGTGTAAGGTAGCAAGCAAACACCTTTTAGGCTTTTATCCATATAGAAGTAGTCTTTCACTCTCTTGCCACATGAAAAGGGGGCATAAAGGAAAGATAAGAAGGCAATTATTAAGAGCTTAATTAAGCTGGTGTTCAGATGTGCATTTCAAAGTGATTATTGCGAGCTGAAGAACCAAAACCAGAATAAGATAATTAGGCCATTTTACAATTTATATCAATTATCACTTTTCTAACAACAACCCCCTTCCACTACTCTACATCTGGATTTATTAACCTAAATAGTCAAAAAATCAAAATCATGTTCTTTTCAGGCATACACTCAACATTAACTATAGTGATTTCAGTCACTTAAGAGTCAAGACAAATCCCAAAACCTCCTTAAGGCCATCAAAGCATTAGAAATGTGTATCAGGTATAGAGGTGACAATTTCGACCCATTTACCTTTAAATGGGTCAATTTGTGCAATGTTATATCTCGGATGGGTCAAATAGGTTAAGAATAGGTATCTACCTAGAAATAAAACGGGTCGCATTGATCAAAGTATCAAACTTGTCAAAGTCATCTGACATGTATTTGAATGTATAAATTATAGAACCTCCTAAACTTTCTTTCAAAAGTTAAGTTTACTTTCATGATAATATAGTTTTTGTAATCATACTTATCACATTAACTATATATCAAACTTTTAAGAACGAACAAGCAAAATTTCTTGCAGGTCGGCCCAACCTGACTCGACCCGCACAAAAATTGCCCATTTCAACATGAAGACATTACTTGAACCGTCCATTTTGCCCCAAGTAAAAAGACTTACTAACATGAGAACCATAAGGGAAGTTCATATAACAGAACACTTGTTAACTAAGCACCATAAAAAAGAAGTCCATACATTTAGAGTACAAAACTTCTCAACTTTAATAAGTGTGATACCTGGAAATGTGAACTGTTGAGACAACGACCAATCTGACGGAACAGAGGAACCATGCACCTATGAAACTCAGTAGCCTGAGTAGATTCTAGAACTTCCTCCAATTCACTAAGATACATCACCTCTTTTGAACTATTGGTTATGGGCCAATACTTCAATAATCCTCTAATCACCGTATCAGCCAAGTTAAAATCTTTCTCCACAAACTGTGTGATGCAATACGACAGCTGCTGATGATACATTGACAAACATTTGGGCTTGTGAAGAGGAATCAAAGCTCGTGTGAGAAATAGCTTGTGCTCTTCTTTTAAAGGCAATGCAAAACCATTAATAATGCTACCCAATATCTCAAGCAACTCAGCAATGCCATTATGCTTCTCTGTTTCAAATATAAAACTATAAAATATATGATTGATGGCCTTTCTAATAAATGGTCGATGCACCATGAACTTTCCATAAATACGATGAAGGATCGTTTTTAAATACTCCCTTTCCCTTTGATCTTCTGAATCAAAGAGATCGAGCAATCTTAACACAAACGAATGGTCAATATAGCGTTTTGCAAGTTTAGCGTCAGTTTCAGGTGCAGCCACAAACCGAAGAAGAAATTCATACACGATTTGAAGATGGGGCCATGATGGTTCCATACTTGGTTCATCATCTTCTGGATCAAAAACATCGGGCAGTTTGTTGTAATCATGATTACATGAAGGTAAAGAACGAAAGATATTCGAAGATATCATTTTCGTAATTTCTTGCATTGTACCCTCATTAAACTTTGAAGGAACTGAGGTTATATAATCAACAAGCTCAAGTAAAGTCTGTCTTTTTATATCTTTTTCTTTCAAATTTTTCGACGGGTCACTAAAATCAAACACCACACAACACATATTCAACTTCTTGATGAAAAGATTGTGCTTTTCGGATGTGGGTACGTCACGAAAACTAGGCAACTGTTCATAAGCAGCTTGAGTTGACCCAGGTTGACTTGATTTCTTCCCTATGTTTGACTTAACATTTGGAGTATGACTTCCATTAACATTCTTATTCGAATTCGAACTCTTACCCGATGAAGAAGTGCTATTAGGAGTAATATTAACCCCCGAATTCACCGAATTAAAAGCCACTCCATCATTTTGGGAAGATTTTGAAGATGGCTTTCTGGGAAGTTTATTCAGTATTTGTTTAATCATATCCGCCCAAGTAAAACACTAACTTCCCAAATTACCAGCCCCTTTTATATCTAAAAACAATCAATGTTTTTGTTTCAACATCAATATTTAGATACACATATCACAAACCACACACATTACTAAAATCTTGAAAATAATGAAAGATAAGCCATTGATGGTTGAAATTCAGAAGGCCTAATTAGCAAAAGTAAAAAGCTTGTACCTTTGGGCCCACAAACATTCAAGTTTGTATCTTTCAGTTCAATCGGTTGAAAGATTGAAGCTTTAATGGATTAAAGACTAAAATTTTTTGCTGATGATTGTGAAGATCATACATCAAGTGATATATATATATATATATATAAAACTTAAAGGAATTAAAGAAAGAAAATGGAAACCCTGGAACAAGGGGAGAAAAGGGTTTATATGTATCAAATTGAGGATTTGGAAAAAAGTAACCTAAATTTATTTTAGAGAGAGAAAATTATGCTTGGTGACAGTGGGGAGAGAGGGAGAAAGATAACGGTGGGTTAACGGAATATAACATTATCTGTCAGTTCATTGTTTAGTAGAATTTGATCACTCATACTCTTTCTTTTCACACAATCTCCCCACAAGTCTTATTATTTGTATTAAACGGATGAAAAAACGAAAGAGGAAATTATTTTTTTCTTTCATGATCATTCTTGTGTTCCAACAAATTAATTTATTTAAAGAGTTTTTAAATTAGTTCATTTTATAATAGTGAAGAATTCTCATATATAAGATGACACTAGCATGATCACAACCAATTAAAGTGTCAAACACGCATTCCTTATTGTGTATACTTTTAGTCAACAATGTATTGTTCGCATTTTATTTTGTTTTTATTTTTCTTGAGGATAGTTTTACCTCGGTGAATATTCACTCGGATAAAATAGAAGATATTATATAAGAGTCATATTTTATAATCGTCAATACAAAATGATCTAACTTGTAGCGACACAAACCATCCCTAGCACCCTAACAACATCTCTATGTTGCTTGAACTACCCGAAAACACCAGCTCTATCCAACTGTGACACGGTATCTTGATTGTGATTATTTTGCGATAAGACGAGAATAATGAGTTTCAACCTGATGCATCTCTAAGGAAATGTGAGCATGGATTGAGGTTTCACGTCTTGATTTTTGTAACTCCACATTTGTCCAATATCTTATAAACTTTAGGCTGTTTAATATTTGACAGGAGTTTGAAAAGTTCATCATGCATGTCAGTAATAATAACACAGTAATTGATAATATTAAAAGGATCAACATATGCTAAACATTCTTCCATATTAATCCAATGTTTGTTTATTCACATCTGACAATAAAATTGATGTTTTTTGAGGGGGGAAATGTAAAATACATATGATATTAATTTAAGAGTATAAGCCAATAAGGATATTTTGCAGATAATAAAAATGTTCATCACACGTACTAATGAAAAAATCTGCAGCATTTGTGTCAATATCACTTGGACGTGTTGACTAGGTAATCAATTGGATGCCAAATACGTTGTATTTTGTTTTCATTCAGATTCAAGATCAGTAAAATATCTTACGTGTTTCATTTAGGTTCATATCCGATGTATATCAAATTTGGAAATATAAAGAAAAGACAAATTTAATATATGTAAATGTTGTTTACTTTTTATTTTAAAGAAATGCTCAGTAGACTTAAAATTAGAGACCGGCTCAAATATAATAAGTTTAAATATTTTAATTGGTTGAAATAGAAAAATAATTGATAATAGAAAGGGAGATAATAATTAAACTAGATACATCATTCTTTGTATGGTTTTGATTTAAATCTATATCTATGTTTTGAGTCTATAGCAAAACTCTTTGTTTTATGATAATAAAAAACAAATACTCTTATCCATATCCATCCATCCATATTATATACTAGGAATGTCTTTTCAGTCCACCAGATTATAGATAACCTTTATCTCGTCGAACATACAATTTAGGAATTAAATTATAGGGGTAGTATATAGATAGGATCTCAGACTTTATTTAAATATTCACTTACATAAATTATTTTTATTTCAATTCGATTCGATTAAAGAATAAATTTTTAAAATATTCGCTTACATAATCGATTAGGTTCATGTAAATGAATAAATTTCATTAGGATAGTTTATCTTGAATGAATACATCTCATTAGATGTGTTATTTTGTTGAATAGTTTTAAAAGTCAAATCATCCAATCGGATCGAAATGAAGATATTTCATGTAAGTGAATATTTGAGCAAAGTTTGATACCCTATCTATCTATCAATCCTTAAATTATACGCATAATCAAATCACAAACTAATCTCATGAGAACTTGATTTGATTTCACGAAAACTTAAATTATTTTTACGATACATTCACTACTAAAAAACAGTCGTTGAGAGGCGCGTTAAGCGACATGACGTACATCATCCTTAAAAATGCAACAAAGTTGGCGACTACTATAGCGACGTAAGTCGCAAGTGATGTTGCGGTTACATTTCCTTGACTGCTAGTGTCACAGAAAATGTTACTCTCCGTCGTTGATTTTGCAACATAAACCTCTACGATTGTCTCTAAGGTTGGCGACAGTCTACGTCTATTTGCCAAGTGTGTCGCTAAGCTTATGACGCTGTTGCAAACGACTCTACGTGTGTCTATAGTAGTCGCGACTCAAAGGGTAATGCCGCCATCTGGGTAACAAAATTGCAACACACTATATGTGTTTGCTAGAAACATCAGCAAAGTTTACCACATTAACCTACACGTCACTATGTGTGTCTCAAGTCTTGAGACGTCATTACAATGATGTTGAGTACATCACTGAACTCATATACTAGCATTGACCCATACGTAGCAATATATCTCTTAACAATATATGACATTCACTACTAGAAAAATTTAGAGACATGTTCAACGACGCATTTAGTGACAGATTTGAGGCTGCCAATGCGTTTAGAGACATCAAGAAATAAGTCGGTTAAAATAGTCGCAGATTTGTTAGATGTCTCTACTCTGTTGCTAAAATCAGAGACAATCGTAGCGACAAGCTATCGCACGACGCAAATCTAACTACCTGTTTATTGACGTCGTTTAAATTTTCAAAAACGATATTATATAAGTCGCAACTCTTAAAGGACGTCGCCTTTATGTCGTTACTTGTGTCACAAAGTTTTAGCTACATTGTTATTTTTGTCTCTTTATGTGCCGTATTCACGTCCCTGCTTGTGTGGCTATTTACATTCCAGTATAGGCTGTACTTTAATTCATTGACGTTTTCAGTCAAACAATTATAGCTATAGAAATGAAAAACAGTTAAAAATATTTGATAATTAAGCAAATCATGCGTCAACTATCTGCTTCATCCAAAAGGTAAAGTTCAAATCATAGCCAATCCACAACATCAATTCGCAAAATCAAAATTACTAAACTATATCGAACATGTTCTTTTATTTTAAACATACTAGCTCTTTCCAAAGTTTGAAGGGCATCTAGAACTAGCCTTCGCTTCTTGAGCAACTTTAACCTATTTCCAACCTCTGGATTTTGGGTTGCACCTGCACAAACAAAGAAAGTTAATCAAGTGTAAAATCATCTCATTTTCGCAAATTATCAGCAAGTATATGATATGTTCCTGTATATGAAGATTTAACTAGAGGTGACATATGTGCGAGTTTGGAACTTAACTCATTTAAGCCCAAATCCGATTTGGCTCATCACCCCACCCGCTCATGTTGCAACCTATAGATATCATACATAGAGACCAAATAAAAACAATTTTTTCTAACATAATTTAGATAGGTGAAGTTCTAATAATGGACATATAAACCTATCATTTTCATGCTATTACACAAAATACCACAAACAAAAACACAATGCCAGTTTCTACTTAGTTTGTTATGAATATAATGCAACGCAATAATATTCAAGAAATGAACGTACTTTTTACCTTTCACCGAATGGAATCAAGAACATTTTTCTGTTGGGCAGAAAGGTACTGTCCACCTATTTTCTAAATATAAATGGTACATAAACTTGGACTAGACCTGCTTTTTTGCAGCCTCATGTCGACAAAAAAATCAACTACGAGTACTTAACAATTAACTTTTAAAGTTTCACACACTCTAACAAGAATAAACAATAAGTACTTAAAACTGTATCGACCATAAGAAAGGGATGCATACCATTCAATGATCTCTGATTTGCTTATATTGTGTAACACCTGAAAAAGCTAACATTCAACGGACGAGTACCTATCAACCTTCACATTGATAGACCTTTGGAAAAGTTAGCAACTTTTTTAAACATGTATAGAGAAACTACAAAGGCACTGTAGCCAAAGAAGAGTACCAATGATCTAATGGATGGAACAGGAGCAATTATCATAGATGAAACTATACCTGCAAAATCACATGGAATGAAGTGTTCACTTGTGTTAACTTAAACAAAGCAATAACAACAAGCTACTAATAATTAATAAAACAAAAACAATATCCGAACACATACAATAACAGCAAAAAATAGCATTAGTGGAGAATTAGCATACGACTATATAGCATTTGAATTCAAAATTACTTAAACGGTCAAACAATAAGCCATCAGTTGCATGACTACATATTAGCCAAAAAAAGAAAGAAACCTAGCAAGTACAAGTACTTGACTTGTAATAGCATAGAGTCGAGAATTAGCATAAGCAGCATCCAATTCAACTAGCTTCAACCGACATCCAAAAGTGTCTTTGGGTAACACTTTGGCCATCACCTATGAAGAAAAACTATAGTACTGACAACATAGATGATAAAAATTGGACATAAATATACTAATTATAACATTCAATAGTATATCTTGAACAGACAAGAGGTAGTTCTAACCAAGATAACGACAATATTATACATTCCACATATGCCATTAGTAGTAGTTATACATATACAAACAGGTCGAAAACATAATAGGAACAGTCACAACAGAGATTACAGAGTATACATTTTCAATATATAGCCTCATCATGCAAATTTAATCCTATAGTGAATTTTGTAAAAAGCGACACAGATTAGCAAAAGCTAAACGAAATAAAGAACACTATATAATTGTAGTTGAAGATGTGAAGGTTCTTAATTATTATAAACAGAAGATCATCTTTTTACCTTCACCTGAAACATCCCCTGTGCCAACTATGCCATTATTAGTAGAAGCAATTGCCACCTTGATCCTAAAAGCATATTTGTAGTCTTCTTTAGCATCAACCCAGTTAAGTTGTGACTGTAACGACATATACACACAAATGTTATAGCATAGATGGTAATAAATACATTAATATAGTAATCCAGATATACTACAACAACACCCAATCCCGCGTATGCGGGGTATGGGGAGGTAAGATGTACACAGTCGTTCCTCTACCCAATGGTAAAGAGAGTCGTTCTTCTACCTGAGGGTAGAGAAAGTCGTTCCACTACCCTTGGGAAAAGAGACTGCTTCCGGGAGGACCTCTGGCCAGCACAAAAGAAAATAAAAGAAGGCAAATAAAGATATATAGGCAAATAAATATCGGTACATACATGTATTCGTTATACTAAACTATGAATATATATGATGTAAATATATATATATAGAATGCATAACTCTAATATAGATATAGGTAAAACATATAATATACAAAAGATTGAAACCAAGGGAAAGCTCCTTAAGGCAACTTTTAGAAGCTACTTGTCGAGTCCAACGTCCTAGGGGAGCCGTATCCTTGGTTTCAATGTTGAATCGAATATCTAAAGTTTCTATTAGTAAGTTGTGACGGTGATACTTTCAAGAGTAACGTCGATCAACTTGTTTTCGTGAAACCTGAGGTTTGGGATTGTATACCAAGCATGTAGCCATGACTTAGACAAGATCCACGTGCCACCAGCATTTATCTCAGAACGATTGTATAAGGTGAATCAGCTCTGCAGGTAATTCGGATTCCATCTGCTCCACAATAAAACAAACAAATGCACCAAACCAAACTAATCAATAAAACTAAACTACTTAGAATTTTGCGGTTTACCTTAAAAGCAAGTTATCGATCAAAGTATTGTATGAGAGTTATATGTATCCGTATATACCCTAAAAAATACGATTTCTATTCATTCCATTCGCTAAATTAAGCTCTTACTAGATGCTAGAGAACCTCAACTGGCTCAACAATCAACATGATCAAGAAATCTGGCGCAACTTGATAAAGAAATAAAAGCCCAACAAGCCCACTATGAACTTCTAAACAAAAAATGGAAAAAAGGCATTGGCCCATGCAGGTCTCGAACCTGCGACCTTCGCGTTATTAGCACGACGCTCTAACCAGCTGAGCTAATAGGCCAGTTGTTTTGAATTTTAGTAGCATAATAGTTGTTCTACATCAAAAGGAAAAAATTAGCAAAAGATTGTGTAAAATTCTATCAAAGAATGCATATAAATATTTGCTTCATCAATGTTATAAAAACACAGGAGAAGAAATTGTGTTATGAGAATTTACATCTGTTTAAAATTGATATGATTATAAATCACTCGTTTATCATATAACATGAGTTTTGGTTGTATATCTTTTTTGATAACTACACTTGTTTTTTAGGTTTATGTGAAGATGATAAAACATAAGACCGGTATATGAATCAAGGAAAAAGAAAACTCTCTCTTTGGTTATCTAGTATTATTATTATTATTATATATTAAATTATTATTTTTTATTTCGTTGTGGACTAATTCTGCCTTGAGATAGTAAAATAAGAATTTACATATGTTTAAAATCAATGCGATAAAACATAAGGAGTCCATTAAAGATTTATAGTCGGGCCTTGGGCCCATATTCTCTGTGCCCTAGATACGAATATTTTTCCTATAAAAGCAAAACCCATAATCAGATTTTGGTATTTGAAGAAAAGTTAAAAACTTCGTATAACAGATTTCAAAGGTAAATCAAACTTTGTACATTTTTTTTGGGAGATGATAGTGAGACCCAGATTTAATGCATAAGATTAATGTTGTTTACGGTTAAATGTCATTATACCCTAATTGTTGCACGAAAATCAAAACCCTAATTGTAAATATATCGTGAATTTTATTGGTAGAATCAGAAGTCCCTCAAATTAAATTATCTGCTACTTTTAGTATATTTAACACATTTGACTTAATTTATAATTCAAGTCTAAATTATTCTTTGAAAAATAATTTATAAAATCAATTAATTCAAATTGCTTAACAAAAATAAAAAGTTAAGTTATATTTATATTTATATTATTTTTATCAATCTTACAATTTTATCATTTTTAATTTGAACTCTAAAATAACTAAATACTTTTAATCCTACAATTACTATGTATATAATTTTGTATCAAATTAGCGTCACCGTTAATCATTAATTATAGAATATTATGTTGTAGGTACATATTCAATTATTTAAGAAAGAAAGTGTATGAATTATATAGGTCGTAAAATTTGTGAAAAATGTGTGTTATAATTGTCTGATATAATTTATGTGTAAATAATTAGGAATGATGTTGTGTGTAAAAATTAGTAGTAAAATTGTATGTATAAATGTAAGTTGTTTGAGATTTTTAAAAAGTATTCAAATTCTTTTTTTTTTCTTTGGAGCCGTTGGCATGGGTCCTACCACTACCCATCGGTTACACTAGGACGAGACCATACCTATAGTGAGAGCGGAAGACGAATACCATAGGGTATAGAGGACGGAGAAGGAAATAACCATAGGGAGTAGTCTTATAAGTCTCGTACTTCTATTGAAATGCATTTAGATTAATAGAGTATGGATCAAATAAGAACATTTCAAAAATAAGATTGGTAAAAACGCTTCAAATTTGCACTTATACTTGATAAAATCATTGGATTAACATTTGTATATCTCAAATAAGCAAAGCAAAATGAATGCACATTTCTAGAAATGTATACAATTCGAGAAAAACGAATGATACACAATTCTACATTTTTCATCTAAAATCGTGCATCAATCATTTTTTCGATTTTTATGTATTTATAAGAATGCGCATCTATATTTCTTCACATATTTAAGATGTATGAATGTGAATCTATTGATTTATGGGATACATTTGCGGATATGAAATGTTCTTACCCGTTCTTATTTTTAAGGTGTTCTTATTGAAACTCTACCCTAGATTAATAATTTCCTAAGTTTTGAATAATAAGAACATTTGTCACATATCTGATCTATCCAATACAATTTGAATCTTATACACCTATTGAAAATCCATAAGCGCATAAAATCGCTTCCTGCATATTGAATACAGTTCAAAGGACAGTTGACCTCTTTGACCCATTCGATGCATTGACTCATTTCCTTTTTGGTTAATTTCCTTAGCTAAACACATATGATCGTTACTCCGTAATAAATCAACCATAACCTAACTCAATTTGTAAATAAACAGGTCCAAATTGTCATCTCTATTCAGTATGACACATTTGTAGATCTCTCCGCTTATCTCCACTTTTGATCTTGCCATGTGTTTCAATCTCATATTAGGCATGAAATTAGGCACGTCTTTTAGGTCTATGAAGCATTTTCCATTGATTATTTATCTACATAGATAAATAAAACAAATGTCCAAAAATTATAGAGAACTAGTAAAGGCAAGACATGACAAGAGTTCCAATTCTGATTTCAATTGTGTTCTCCATGGGCTCATGCACTAAGCTTAACTTTTTGTTCTTCTACAGTCTTGGCACCAATTGTGCCAGAGTCTCATAACACTAGCCTAACATTAACCAAGGCAAAGATAGATGGGTATATTTCACACAGTAAATAACAGAAAGCTTATTGATTGTGCAAGCAGACTCTCTTCTTTGCACTATACAATTTTGCCCACAATAACAATCCTGGAGTAAATTTAACTCAAGAAAATCATTACCCCCTTCACCGGTTATCGCTTTCTGCGTTTTGGCTCCACCTGCACCAGAACGATTTACGTGACAAACAAGTAAATGAAGCTATAAACAGTTGGAACACTAACACGGTGTGGTTCAATATAGTAATGGTCTTGCTACAAGTTAGAGACTAATGTCAATCTATTCCAAATTTGAAGGGGACTGTGTACCTTTAACTTAATTGGTATCCACGTATGTAAACATGCATACAAATTCATGGGCAACCAAATCTTGTCAATTTGAACCAAAAAGGAAAATAAAGTATTTTTGAACTTAGTTATATGGCTATTGAACACCCGGGTGGACCTTTTCAGGGGTGGGGGGAGAGGTTCTGGCCCCTCCAAAATTTTGTGTTGTTAGTGTAAATTTATATTACAAGAGTTAAAAAATATATTATTTTATATGTTGGTCCCTCCAAATATTGAGAAAAAATATTAAAACAATTTTGGCCCCTCCACCAAAAGTGTTCAGATCCACCACTGATTAAACATTTTTACATAAGTGTCACCAAGGTTAACCTAAACAAGCTCATGAACACCTAAAAATACAAAATTTAAACCACCTTTCACTGCCTTTTTTCAAGTACGAATTCAACTTAGCAAAAAGCATGAAATAATGTCCTAACATCAAATCCAACTTACCAAGAGGCCTATGAGGTTATGGATTCAAATCCCGAAAAGTACAAGGTGTGAGTTCTTTGCCATAAAGAAACAAGCATAAGTCGGATGGCAGTGACTTGAGTAGCAGACCAAGAATGAGGATACAATAATATAGATATCAAATAAACAGATACATTGGTCTGATACACTGATGCAACCTAAAGGCTTTTGTGAGAAACCTAATTTGGTGAAAGATCATTCAGTATAAAATTCTAGTTATACGAAGAAAGTGCGTTGTCAAATAGCAAGATGAAATCGGCTGACCTTGACATCAGAAGATGGAGATACTGGGAATGAGTTCAATGGTCTTTTGGCATCATCATCCGAGGAGCAGTCCGAGCATAAAAACTGCTCCAACTTCTTCGCCTCTTCAATTGACATACCCATGCAATTAGGATGAAACCTGCAGGTAAAAAGGGAAGTCACTCAGAATGTGTATACAGACAAAACTGCCTTCATATGTCTAGAAAAGCATATACGTTTTTCATTCTAGTACTTTATCACCGACAAATTGCTAAATAACTATATCTAATACTGACACGATGGTAGTCAATTCACAGCTACCTAAAGAATAACTATATGCATATGGATATGATCGACAACCACACACCCACATAATTGTGTGTGTGCATATTTATGAGTATTTTTGTATCTTTATTAACAGGTATGAATTGTTTCTGTTTGTCAATTAAAGTTCATACATCCGCCTACTCGCACTCTTGCAGGAGTCTGAGTTGGTACCTGAAGGAAAACTAGGTTTGCGAATATTCAGCTTGAGACTCGCTAGTGTGGTCATGGTCGTGGAAATAAGTTATTCTTACAATTGAACCATGTATATCTAGCAACTAGCATCCTAGTTTTTCGTGCTTTACGTGTTTTTGTGCTATCACATTTCGATACTGGTTTGCATATTTCCTAACACGCATATGGCCATATGAATGTGTGTGTGTATTTGTATATAAATTTATATAATAAACCTACTTTAATTATTTCTAACTTAAGATTCAAACCCACAACTTCTAAACACCCAGTATCTTTGGAGATGAGAGTGCCGAATACTTTTAAATTCTTTAAGAATTTCTAACCACAACGGCACAACCCTACCTTGATGGTTAAAAATGTAATATCATAGATTTCTAGTAATCTCATTGAATCGGTTCATCATTCATAGCCTCAATGCCTTTGTCTCACTAAGTCATGAGACTTCACAATGTTCATAGACCAAAACAAGTGCTCCTGTATGTTGTTATGCAAATATGGAAAATGACCGAAACATGTTCCTGCCTACATGTAATATAATAATTTAAAAGAATAAACAGGTGAACCAAATTATTGATAATTTACAAAAGCACAAGAAATTTTAGTCAGATGTAGGATATGTTGCAAATACTATTGACCATCAATGTTGTCCTGCATACAGGTGGTCTCCAGAGAACAATCAATGTTGTTTTGCATATATGCAAGAGGCTCAAATCTATTGGCTTGATGAAGCTAATGACCAATTCTTGATAGCTACATTACATACCAAGGCAGTAGCGGGAAACAGGTTTCTCTAGGAAACCCTACACTGAAAATGCATATAACGTGATAGAATGAAGTTTTCAAATTTAGCAGAACAATGGCGTGTAACAAGAATTCTCATGCAAAACCAACAGCGAATATGGAAGTGATTCCTTTCTTTTTTAAGAAATCCGAGTGTCTAGGGTTATCAAACCAAGCGGCTTAAAAGTGTTTTATTACGTTTACTTTGTATTTCATATATAATAATAGAATCAGATTATAACTCGATTTGTTTCTTTATTTAAAAATAAATGCAATTTCTCAAACAAAATAGCCACCGCTAATTTTTAAACTTTCCTTATTATGGCAACAATAATAATATTAGTAGAATTCCACTTGATCATACATAACCCTACCATCTTTTTATCTTTTTGTCACCAAAGCCTGAACCTTTAACAAGATTCACACAACTTACTCCATTAGAATCCATGAAACTATTCAAATCACACTATATATACAAACATAATTAAACTTATCATAATGCAGACTTCAAGATATAAATTTACAGTCACAAAATATATACCAGTCCTTGCATCCTTCGCATTGAACCATTAAATCATCAGGGTTATAAGGCATCTCACATTTGCAGTACCTATTAGAAAACATCACACCATTAGTTAGTTCACACACTGCTCAAATTGACACCAAAGACTCCAACTTGCAACAAACAGCGTTAATTAGGACTCACACTGCAACACGATCAGGAGTAAAACCACCTGTAGCAGCCTTATACTCGAATCGACAAAAGTAATCCTCAGTACCAACATTATCAAGTTTCGTATAGTTCTTAAACGAATGAACAATACATTTCCCTTCAATCGTATGCGCACTTTGCATATCATAATGATCCGAAAGGAACAACTCTTTCACTCCATGAAACTGTCTTCGTCCACCGATCGATTCCTCAGGTCTATAATACCACCTAACCCTAACTTTCACATTGTTCCTATGATCAGCTTCAAGTTTCTCAACTCGAGCCACATACGGTGGCTTATCAGAATCAGATGGCCTCATTAACACACAGTCCCCAGCTGCCACATTAAAAAAAGTCAAACTATAAGTCAAAACCCTAGATAACAAAATTTAACACCTCTTAAACTAATAAAACCTGAAAAACAAGTCAACAATAGTCAACAATCAAAACTACAGTACATATAATATGTTTATATATGTAGTCAATATAGAGATATAGAGATAGAAGTATGTATGTATGTATGTACGTACGTCGGACAACTTTGTTGGTGCCTTTAATAGTGTAGGAATCGACATCTTTTTTGCCAGGTTTGGTTTTGGCCATTGATGAGTAAAAAAAAGGGAAATTTATGAAATTTGTGAGGCGCAATGTGATGGATTTTGAATAATAAGAAATGATGGAAAAATTGGGACAAAATTTGGAAACCCTAGAATGTAGGTGGTAGTGTCGGAAGGAAGGGAAGAACTAGTATGAGGTGGGGGTTTGGTTGAGTGTTGGGTGGGTGTATGATAAGGGGTGGGGGTGTTGTTTAGTTAAGGCACTTGAGAGTCGAGACTTCACTGTTTACCTCAAACCATGCAAAGTATGACGGGACGCATCGATGTTCACGATTGATTTGGTTGTTTGACAAAACTTGGTTAATTAATGTTTTATTATTATTATTATTATTTATTAATTTATTAATTAATTATTATTTCTGGCTGATTTTCAACGACAATAACAATACAAAAATTGCACCAACACCCTCAATGGTTTTGAAATAGGAATTGTTTATAATTTCTTACATGTATAAAATAGATCAGTTGATACACATTTACTTAAGAAAATAAATTAAAGAATATATTAAATACATTTTCCATTATTTATGGAAATATTTATTTATGATTCTTAAATGTGTTTCTAAATCGTAGACAACTCTTTGCAAATAATTATACTTATTTAATTAAAGCAATCTGAAAAGGTTATTATATTCGTTTTGAGACAGTGAACAATACCATATCATATACGTTCATGTATATTTTGAAACAAACAAAATATTGTATGAGTATTTAACTTTTGTATTATATATTTATGTAGCTTTTTGTTATAATTTATTTTATTCGATTATTCCGATCTTTACCAACTTTTTTTTTTAAAGTTATATACTCGCACATACCCTACTAAAAATACACACATTGATTCATTTCAAAACTTAAACGTTTAACCTCATAATTGAATGGGTATCGCAATGGTGCTATGACAATGGCCCATTAGCCCTTTACCAACTTTATTATTTCTCATGAACATGAGTCATGTTGTACAATACTTTTATAGATTTGTCTAATTTAAACATTAATCCATTATATTTTGGTGTTTTAAGGGTTATATATAGTATATACTAAATTTTTAAAGCTTTCACATCCGTTATTTTGTTTTGAAAATACACATATTTGTCAAATCAGAAAAACTTTTTCAAATTCATACAAAAACCTCATTCAATTGTACATTTAACTTTCCAACTACTAACTTCATAACTTCTCAATAAATAGTATTTCACCATCTGCAGTCAAATTATTGAGTCAATACCAATGATTAATGATAAAACAAGCGCAAATAGCTCAATGTAAAACAAATCAGTATTGATTTAAGCTACAATGGATTCGGTTTTCGGGTTAAATAATTGTAAAAATGGACAAAAGTACATTGTCTAACAAGGGACACAACTGAAAAAAGTATGTTTTGTTTAATTTTAAAATCGGTGCAACTTCTTCTGACAATCTATATAAAGATCAACAGAATTACTCTGTAAGATGTCGTTATTGATGTTTACTGTGTTTAGATCATAATATTCACTTGATAATCCATGCACGAGTTAACGTAAAAAAAATGGCATGTTATGTGTGTGATTATGAGCAACTACAACTAAGATTGATTATTAGTTCGGTTGTCCGTACTCAAAAATGGAAAATCATATATGTAATTCTCAGTACGAATTAGAGTATCCGTCAAGAGAACTATGCTTGGGCTCCAAGTTCCAACCTTAGGGTGTGGTTAATATAATCAGATGATGAACCAACAAATTGAACAGGACCTGCGATGCAAAATAAAGATTAGCATCATCCACAAATTAGAGCAAATTACTTTTTATAAATGAGTTCGATCTATGAGATAACAAGAAGTGAGTTAAATGAATGTACCTGGATTGATGTAGCGATTCTTTATAGACCAGTCATCACGCATTGACGCAAACTTCTTGAAAGGAGCATCTGAATTAAAAAATATACCAATATTAATATTTACATAAACGCTATGATGGCACCAGATTATTGTTGGCCATTCTTTTCCAACTAGTTATTCTGCCAATTTATCAAGGTAAGTAACGAACAAAGAATTCATTACCTTCAAGTTCCACCATTGCTTTCTTAATTACAGGCTTGAACTTGCCTGCCAAAAGGTGCTAATATTAAGATGTTGGTGAAGACAACGGAAAAGATTCTTGGATGATTTTCTTCATTAATCAGAATGGTGTTTCAACTATTAAGTAATGAACACCAGAGTATTAATCTAGCACAAAATTGTGGGCAAGTTGTTGACCGTTTGTCAACAGTGAGAAAATAGGTAATACTAGCCAGGAAACTTGCCAAACACAAGAAATTAAGAGATAAGGAATGCGAGTCACTGAAATGACAAGATAAACCAACAACTTTTCTTTTAGAACGCACTTATAAGGGACAGAAAAAACGAAAGATGGGAAACAGAATGATAAATAGATACCATGTCTCCTCTCAACATCCATCAAAGATGTTAGTGCCGTCCCACCTACAGTCCAATCTTCGACTGGAGCACCCAAATTTCCCACCTGAATTTGATAAAATAAGCATGCAAAATTTAGAAAGAATGACATGGCGCATTAGTTTCTAATATCTGAAGTAAGTGATGCAAGGAAAAGTTATAAGATAAATCATGTAGCGAAAACAAGATTAAAAGCTGACCGAGGAAATCAATCCTGTCTTTCCAGAATGAAGCAGAGCTGCAGCACCATAACCCAAAGCATAGCAGTAGTTTGAATCAAAATTGGATGGCAACCCACATCTACCTTCGTAACTGCATAAAGAGACTGTTTTTCAGGAGAGATGGAACCGCTGGCATGAAAAAGAAAACAAAGAGCGTTTGCTTTTGGTTTCTGGATAGACCTGAGTAACACTAGTAGCAGAATAAAGAATATTACTTACCCAAAAAAGTGTGGCTGCCCTTTAAAATCCTTCTTATATGTACCTGCCTTTTTCCTGCTCTCTAGTTCAGCTTCCACCATCTGAATAAGCATCTTCTCGGTTTCGATTTTTGCAACCTATATGCATGCAGTCCAAAATATAAACAAAGTGAATCGAGCATGATAAATTAATAATCAAACTTAGCAGCAGCATTCAAGCGCCATAACTACCTGCACGTTTCCATGAGGATCTCTTTCTAGCAGCAGTTGTTCCTGAATTGCTTTTGGTAGTATCTCGAAGAGCTCATGAGATTGGCTCCTAAGCTTCTTTTTCCACACTCCTTCTTGATCAACAACATCATGAGCTAAAATTTCATTAAGCTCTGCAATAAGTTGTTGCACCTGCAACTCATAATGAACAATAACGCCACTAAATGAGAAATGACAGTCAATATTAGATTAGTTCCGCATGTTCTACCGAGTTTAGATATATATACCTCTGGAATGAAATCAATCAGGCCTTCTGGAATGAGGATAATACCATAATTGTAACCAGCATCTGCACGCTTGCAGATTATATTTGTTATATAGTTTGTGACACTCTTCAGTGTCTGCTTTTGTTCAGCAACCTGCAACAAAAGAAATAGAACATGCAAATCAGATTCACAAACACATAGTTACAGACTTACAACCTGCAAGCTAAGGGCAAGGCTAAATTTAAAGAATTGGACATTATTTAGTTAACTTAAGGAGTTAAGCCATCTATCACATAATGTAAGACAAAAAAAAAAAAAAAAAAAAAAAGGATACCTCTTCTCCGATGATTGTTATGTTTGGATGAGTCTGCAAAGCACATTCGAGAGTAATGTGTGATGCAGCGCGGCCCATTAACCTTACAACTGCAGTTGAAGTTACAGATATAAAGAGAATGAAAGTGTAAATTACAAGTTTGAAACAAGATAACATAGGAGCAAGAAACTGTAATGCATCAAAAAAGAAACGTAAAAGTATAAAATAAATCCAAGATCAGGATTTTCATCAAGTAGGTTTTGCATGCAATTCAAATTCTCTTGAAGAGTGCTATTACTAAGCTACGGTATACCACAATACAAATATTCGGATCTGCTACATCAGTAAATATTTAATGAATATGAACTCAATTCAAAACGAAATAAGGAGATTGGTTGCTATATACTTTTCAAGGAGAGGAAAGGGATGATGGAGATGATGTCTTGGTGGGTGGGAAAGACACGATGTCACGATTCATAACTTCTAGTGGAGATATTAAGTTAAAAATACAAGACAAAACGATTTACTAGTTTCAACAAACAAGAATGGCTGAAATATGCACACTTACAATGATAATATTTTCCAGTTGAACGTGCATCAACCATCAAATTTCCAATCATTTCTGAATATATCTGCATTTCATTGATATATATTTGCATGAATGAAAACCTTGCATTAATCAACCTTGCAGCAAGATGCCTTGATGCAATTTGGTGCAATGAAATTTGATCTAGGTGCAGAATTTCTCCAGTGAGTGGATTACCTTGCATGCAGTGTCAAACCCAAAGCTGGTTGGAACTTCTTTGCACTTCAAGTCACCATCAATGGTCTTTGGGCATCCAATCACCCGAGTTTTTAAGTCATTAGCCCTTCAAAAAGTTAAAAACACCAATAAAATCCTTACAAAATGTATCCGGCATGACAAGAAGAGTTAAGTCAATTTGAGCAGAAACGAAACAGAACAGACCTAAAGTTTTCTGCTAGCAGGCAAGCATTTGTATTGGAGTCATCCCCACCAATGACGACAAGTCCATCCAAATCAAGCTTCGTGACTGTTTCCCGAGCTTCTTGAAACTGCAAAATGATTGGAAGTTCATTAACAAACTAGAGATAGTAATTCAAGGCATTGCAAACTGAAATGTTTATAACCTGCTCAGGTGTTTCAATCTTGTCCCTTCCACTACAGATCATATCAAAGCCACCCTACAATTTACAAGGATTGCATACAATCTAACCACAAAGTTGCAATAAAACCATATGAATCACAATCTATACCTCAAATAATATACTTGAATGTAGTTACCTAATCACCAAAAAAAAGAAAAAAAGAATAGAATGTAACAGTTGCATTATATACATTTTATGTGCTTGCCAGAACGAATTCAAACATTACCTGATTTCTGTAAGGATAGACAAATTCATTGGTCAACTTGACATATTTAGAATTCATTACTCCAGCCGGGCCACCCTTGAATCCATACATAGTGCTACCTTGGATCCTATTCTGTAAGTAGTCTGTAGTCCAGATAATGCACAGTTAAATTGAAACAATAAGATACTGGTCAGCAGGTTACAATTATAACAAACGACGTTACTCCTCACAAAGAAATATTAATAAACATATTAAACTCAGTGATTTGCTGACCAAAAATTCCAGAAATCACATTGTGTCCACCAGGAGCCTGTCCTCCAGATAGAACAACACCAATCTTTAGACTCTGCTCTGGTAATGAGCCTCCTGCCTTCAAGGATACTGACGGCTGCCCAAACAGCTTTGGAAAGAGCTTGGCGATTTCATCTACATAGCATAGGAATTTTTGAAAATACACAATATGAGATACACCTCAAATAGATATGATCACAAAATCAGAAACTATATAATGCAGATAATAGCACTGTAAAATCTGCAACCTGAACGTAGGTTAAAAGAGTACAAATCTCACTGTGCTTTTCTCATATCCTCAATCCATTTCTAATCAACTTTCACTCACTTCTCAAATGTCATTATCATTTAAAACTTATTTACACACACATAATGATTTTGTATTTTGTAGACTATGGGTGAATAATAATTACATTTGTCCAAGGTGTGTCTAAATGAAAGCGTTTATCATCTTAAATCATATAATATTTGTATTCTTTATGTATCTAGGTCTTATATCTTATTAACATCATACCAAATCATTTCATAAATGCAGTTATAATTCGGAAAAAAAAGACATAAATTGTCTCTAACACAAAGCATATCAGAACATAAATTAAAACGATATTGATTTCACCATACGTTTTTCAGGTCCCCAACATATTACTTTTTATTGATCTCCGAATGCAGGTATATATGTGAATTACAGGTGTTTACCAGCTCAAACGAAAAATCATCGCAGATACAAGTCTAAAACGCAAGTACAAATGTTCATAATCACCATCTAAAATTCGTTAACATCATACTGAGTGACATCATATCATATATAAATATACATACAAACATGAGTAACTTCGGAAAATATATAACATAAATCGTCACTAAAACGAGCAACAAATCATAGTAGCTAGAGATGAATGATGAATCTAATGTAAGTGTCTATCAGGTTGAATTAAAAATGTTCGTATGCATATTATCCGAATCATTGATTAATATTCGACAGAAATATATATGAATACACATAAATCATCTGCATATAATTAAAGGAATAATGAGTGCGAGTGTAATCGAAGATAACCTGGATTGCCGGCGGCGGAACTTTTAGGTCCATCGACAACATCAAATGATGATTTGAGTACGGACGGAAGAGGAAGGGAAACGTTAAGCCGGCTAGTCTGAACATCACTGTAAACAGAGGCGCAGCGGCCTGGTTTCGCATCGCCGTTGTCGGCCGTCATGTTGAGATTGTAAACGGTTATCAGTTGCCGGAAAGTGTACGGACGCTGAGATCAGTGACGTGAATGAATAGACACATAGGGTTGTTTGTGAACGATGATTTTAGATGCATGAGCTCGTTGGAGAGTAGGGTAAAATGGTAATTATAATGTCAGTCCGATTTGGAGGGAGGTGAAGGAAGTATGTTAGCTTTATTTTGCATGCGACTCGTTCTTGAATTTGAAATCGCAACTTACAGTATTTGTCCTTTACTATTTCTTAATTGAGGCATTAAATAAGGATAAAATGTTATAATGGATGTAAATGGTAATACATTTTTTCTTGCAAAACAAAGAACTCGAAGATACATGTCAAACAAAAAATAAAAATACACACATATAATTCAGAAAAAATAATGGAATAAACCAAACAATCACACCAACACCAACTGTAAATTTTTTTGTAATTTGAAGTGTTATTAGTCTAGAACTTTGCTTGTAGCTCATCCACCAAGCTCTTATCTACTTGGAATGCTCTTGCTAAAATATCACTTGGAATTGGAGGATTTGAACCAAAAACAGCATTTGCAATTGTTATGGCACCTGGATTTTGACTGCTCAATGCAGCAATAACCACTGCATATCCATTACCGATATTGCGTTGGAAATGAACAAGTCCAACAGGGAACACGAAAACATCACCCTTTTGTAATACCTTGGATATATAACGGTTATCGGGATTAGAAGTCACGAATCCAACTTGTAGAGTCCCTTCAAGAACGGTTAGGATCTCAGTGGCTCGTGGGTGAGTGTGAGGAGGATTGAGTCCCCATGGTGCATAGTCAATCCGAACCATGGAGATTCCCAAAGTGTTTAGTCCGGGTAACTGAGCCGCGAAGACTGGGGTCACCTTTGATCCCACAGCGTTTGATGTGTTACCCCTGAGGTGGAGCCCACTGAAGAAGAAATCCTCGGCTTGAACTTGCACCGGGTTCTTACATGCAACACCATTTACTTTAACTGCACATTAGATTACATCTTTGGTTAAATTACATCTTTGTATTTAATAAATGGTCGATTTTTATCGTGTTTTGTCTTCAACGGGTCAAATACAAAGTATTATCTAAAAGTGAATGGGTCAAATGAGTAGAATGGGGCAAACGGGTTACAAAACAGTCCATAGTCGATCCATACTCTACTCTTAATGCGTACGACCTCCTAAATCATTTTATTCATATATATAGTTCAATGCAGTATATACTATATCGTGTTATTGTAATCATAGCTAGCGCATTCTTCTTAGAAATAAAATATGTGAAATGGCCAACAGCGTGTTTCCAGTCAACCTAGCCTTGCCTGACCCAATTTGACATATTGTCCTGCTCGCACATCTTACCAACTCTACATGTATTGCATGCTAAATGGTTTGTATATATATGTAACTAAAAAGTCAATGAATGCATGATTTTATTGAAAAGATGACAATACCTGAGCTGTTGGTATCTGCTACACAAAAATCTTGGAGGGGTGAAGGCTCGGTGGCTAAGGCGAGGCAGACAAAAGTTAGAGCTAAAACGCTCAATAGGATGAGTTTGTTTGACATTTTTCTAGTTTTCTGAATAAGAACGCAGATGAAATTTGAGATGTTTTTTGGTAGTGAAACAAGCTGATTTGTGACTCCATATATATAGAGGTACTAGTCTGCATGCATGGTTTTTGATTTTGTTTTTATTGAATGTTTTATGTGCCTTCCTTTACCTAACTTTAAAATATAAAGTTATCTAATTGGATTGCCGTCTATTACATTGAAAACAATATTACGCGGTACATAATGAGTCTGGATAAGAGTCTGGATAAGAAATTGACCAGCCGGCTTCTAACACGTGTTATGCTTATATACTGCCAAGAACTGGTCAATAGCTACAGAAATTTTGAAATAGTCAGCCATACGAGTCAATTTCATGCCATGGTGCGTGTCCAAAAAAATTTCATCAAAATGAACACTGATCGCGCGAAGAAAACACAGAAGAATCGCAGTAATTAGGGACCAATTAAAAGGCTCCACGTTACACAAAATTCCGCCGGTCGATCATGCGGTCAACGTAAATTTCCACATGTATTTTTAATGCTTGAATACCCACGGTCGAAAATGAATACCCGCTGTCAAACATCGAAAACCACGGTTATAATACAATTTCGAATTAAAGTTGGTGTTTGTTTCGATTTCAAGCAGGAATGGAATAATTTTCATTTTTTAACCATTTTAAACTTTCGGGATGTTTATGTGATTTCCGGCAACTCAATCATATTTGCGACTGTGGCTATTGCTTTTCTTCTCATTAAAGTCGGCTTGTTATCGATTTTAACCGGGAAAAATATATTATTTTCCTTTTTTTCATATTGATTCAACTTGTAAATTATTTTTAAATTTATCAACTTAAAGTTATGTTTGCACTAACTTATATATGAATATGGATATATGTTTCCGGTTAATGAATTTCGAGTCATAATAATTCTATCAACTAATTATGTTTAGGAATTAATTTGTGGTTTTTGTCTGATTTTGTCGTCCGAGAAGAGTCCTATTATGGCCAAATGAATCGCGGGTCAAGGATGATAAACAATGGGGAGATGATTTTTAGACTTATCTTAATGGTAAAAAGATTAAATTTGTCCTTTGTTATGGTTCTAATTACTAAACTAAACCTACATTATTGTCATCAAGTCGAGAAAACTGGATGATTAATTGGTCATTTTTATTGTAAGCTTTTTTGTTGCCTTACCCTTTAACCTCTAATCTTAATGTATTGATGTCATAATTAGTTGGTTATTGAAATGCCCATCTATGCGAAGTAAAAAAAATGGATGATTAATTGGTAATTAAACTTCATCTTCGTCTTATAAGGAGGTAAATAATTTATTGTTCTCAAAAACACACCTCGCATCATCTATGCGAACTTTGTTACCAAAAACACGATGCTCAAACGGGCAATCAATTGAATCATATGTCTTCCAAGCAATTGAGCCGAACCTTAGTCCAATAATCAAGCAAAACTATTCAAACCTAAATTCTAAAACATTGAGACCCCTACATCATATCTCAGGGGATCAATGTCTTCGCGATGCTCACCCACCAGAGGCAAGTATGCCTACAGTATCAAATATGCCACCTCACCATCTCCGTTATTTTCCTTAAAATCAAACCACTATCAGAAACATGTACGCCAAAATATTACTCCCCTAGGAGTATGTTGCAACTTCTCTTTAATCGATTTTAACATACTAAACCTGCTTTGAATAGTATATCCACCTCACACCTCTACATTCATCAAAAATCATAACATGTTAGTAAAAAACACATTAGATATATATTCAAATCAACATAATACTACATAGCCTAAATGACTAAATAAAAGATACTGCATGACAAAACAATATAATTTAAACTAACAATAATAACACAAACATTAACGCAAGAGATAAACAACTTTATTTTACCCCAACTTTTATGTTAAGTTGATTGTACCTAATATTTAACTACTACAACGAGTATAACACATCCAATCTTGAGTATGGAATAAGACCAAAAATTAAAGTCCGAATATAAGGTAACCGTTTTATGGAACATGGAACGAAAGACAATCCTTTTATCAATTACGTGTAATCTATTTAATATCATAAAAATACACATTATAAACGATCCATCTAAAACGCATAATTGAAACACAAATCAATTTACCTAAAGTAGCATGCACTATTTACGAAAAAGTAAAATACCCACGGTCATAAAGACTGAGGGTATTCGACTTTTCAAGCTATCTTCGAGATCTTTCTATTGACCTACAGGATCTTTAGTTGACCCGCGGGAATTTGTGCAACATGAAGTCCTTTTTATTGGCTAATTGATTACCGCGATCCCAGTGTTGTTGGAATGCAGTTTTATGTCTATGTTGAAGATAAATTTTCTAACATGTACAAAGGCGTGAAAACGACATATTTGATCGAACATTTATAAAAATCTATCTATTTTTACCTATAAGATGACACACATACGACCCTTTTATGATGGTATTCAATTCTATACGGAAGACGGAAAATTAATTGTAGATTCACCTAGTCCATGGAACCGTATATGTACCAATTAAGGTCAACCAAATTTTGTGTAAATCACTCCTTTTAGAATTGTGATGAACGGCCATGAGCTCGTACCATTAAGGCCAAAATTAATGTTGAAACATTGAACATCACATCTAGCGTATTGCAACACTCCTTCGGCAACGTTTTTACCATACACTTTTGTTCTGTACGTTAAACATAAGCATGATCGACAACTTGGAGTTCAACAATGATTGGATTATTTTGAAGAGACAAGTATTATATATTTTATCCACTTGTGATCTGATGGATTTAAATCTGATCCACTTTTAGTAAAAGGAAAGGGTTCATATCGAGTTTTTTGTTCAAGTTAATTGAACGTTTTAGATTCGTTGAGTGTAAGGTTATGTTTGGGTTAACTTTTTCTAGTGAATTTTCCAACTTTTTGGAGAATTTACCCCTAGAAAACTAGTTTCTTCTTTTGCTAGGTCAATACCTTTTTACATTCTAAAATATCAATATTCAGAAAACATGTTTTTTTGTATAAAAAACTAAAACGTTACATTGTGATACAACTTAAACTAATAAGCTTGAGCCATTATAAATAAGCTAGACCAAACCAAAGTGTTTTCTTGAGGATGCAGTACAGGGACGGATCTTTTGTGTAAATTTTTCGCAGTATTCTGTGTTTTTTGTTTGAAAAATGATATGTAGGCCTAAACTTGTAGGACTAAATCTAGACCTAAATATGTGATTGGTAGATGAGAAAAGTTGATTGGATGAGATTAAGAGAGAGAAAAAATTCAACCAATGAGATAATTAGATCTAGTTTTAGTCCCATGTAAGTATTACTCTTTTTGTTTATTTACATAAATTTGAATTAGGGGATGTTTGGCTTAGTTCTTTTTAGGGCTTAAACTACACAACAAACCAATTGACCTCTTTCAAATACAGTCGACAGTGTGATTACGTTGGTCTTATCTAATTACACATGTAGCTTGACTATCTAGACAGATATAACTTCGAATTTCTATATAGAATTTCTTCATCCAAAAACGTTCATTTATCAGGTCAAACTTCATTATATTATACTCGATATAATAAAACACCAATACCCCAAAATAGCTTTCGATACATTCAAAAGAGTTGCGTTAAAATCCATATTTCAAAACAAAAAACAATTTAAAATCAGCTAGTAATAATAAAATTCTTAAAAGAAGCCTCAGGCAGCCTAGTTATCATCAATATAATATCAGTCGGTAATTCCAACATTTCAATTTAAATCATCATCGGCTTCATTTTCTGAACTTAATCAAACAAAAACAAATTCAAAAAATTTTAACTTGAAAAAAAAAATGTAATCACATAAAACGGCTCTGTGAATGAACGGATATATATATCAATTCACAGGTTCCTATAAAAATGCAAAACGCACAAAAGCTTTTTATCGGTTCAATCATAGCATCGTCGGTCAATGCAACTTTTGGCTACCGTCGACGTGGCATCGAACCTTAACAACAATTGTTTTATCGTCGATGAGAAAGGAAAATAAAATAAAAAATAATTGCCGCCACGAAGATCAGAATGTGAAAATGTAAACAGCTAACTCGATAATTGGTATTTTTCAGATGCCCTTGTAAACAGCTAACTCGATACGAATGCCATAAACGAAGGATGGTGTATATGTAGAGAATTGTGAAAATGTAAACCCTAATTTTCAGGTCAACAAATTAGGGATTAGTCGGCCCATAAAAGCTGGTCAAAGCCCATTTTGATGTCCGTTGAATAGAGGCCTTTAGTTGTGATGTGTCGAAATACTATATGGGCCATGTAAAATTTCAATGGATATTATATGGGCCTTTAGTTCCCCTTAATCATTTTGCATTCAAAACTTCTTATTTATATGATAGTTTATAGTTTAAGTTTGATCTTTTTGACTCTTTAAATTTTCATGATACTTAATTTGACCAAAATCTCATGAATTTAAATGATCAATTTACCATTATACATACAAGCTAACCAATTTGTATTACAAAGTTCATTATTAGTACTTCTTTTCTTTTCTTTAATACTACTATTCTAATTTCATAGCTATTTTTTATATTAATTTACTAAAAAATTATATCAACTTGCTAACAAAATTATCATTTTTCAATAAAAGTTTGAGAAAATTTTGCTTAACTTATATTTAATAAAACATTTACTATATATTTGTTTTATCGAATTCTAATGATATCTCTATTTATTTAAAAAGATGAGTTTACGAGATTATACCTTTTTCGTATTTGTTAATGTTTCATTATTTTATAAGGAAGACCTTTTAAGCAGTTAACTCTTAAATTTGACCACCTTATCACTTTTTAAAATAAGTCAGGGTTTTCAGCCCGGGTCAACCCAGTCAGTCGAATCGGACCCATACCGAAGGTCGGGTAAACTCTTGCCAGGTAAACCTAGGTTTTCGGCTCGAAACGAACCAGCCGAGTTTTCGTTCAGACCAGATTGACCTGGTGAATTGGACCGCATAACCGATTTTCTTTTTTGTTTTGGCTTAACCATATAACTCTGAAGTTGCAATATGTTTTTTTGTGAAGTTTCTTGAGCTGACAGCCTGATACAGTTTGGATGAAATTACAATTGTTATATTGGATGCCGCATATGTATTTTCTTGTTTTCAATCTTTTATAAATTGTAGAAAGTCGAACCTACATATCACTCTTGCTTACTTTGGGTTATTTATCTTCCATTATGCAGGTTTTGTATAAAAATGCTAAAATTACATAATATTGAAAACGAGTTGGAGCAGTTCCGCTTTAGAACAACCTTAAAAGGTGAACATCATGTTCTATTAATACTTATTTAAAGCAAGAAGTTAAAGTTCTTTGTACAATTCATAAAAGATTGAAAAAGAAGGTGTAGTTTGTATGCTTATCAAAATGCAAATATGTGACTAATAAGTTTTCTTAGGTGTGCAGCTATAAAATTTATAAACATCTCTTTTTGGCTGTGCTAGAACAAAGACCTTGATTACTGAATTCGATAACCAACTTGTCCTTTGCTGCCACTTATGCTCATCAATCATTTCAACTTTGTGTGTCAAGGTTATTGAAGTTTATGGTAGTAAATTATTTCATTTTTGGGTGTTTTTCCTTGAGATAAACAGAAATAATTCTTGGACCTATCAATGCGTGCTGTCAGCGATTATGGCACTCTTGCAGCATCTGTGTCTGATCTCCACTGGACTCACAACTTTAAGGAGCCGCCTTTTGTATGGGCAGTACGGTTACAGAAACTGAAAGTCTCTTTTATCTATTAACTTTAACGGAATATAATTCGCATTAAATTTGATCCTTCATGTTATGAGCAGAGATGCTTCGTGTAATCCCTGCAGGGTTGGTGTCATTTACCATTTACTTTGAAGCAATGTCAGCCATGAGAGAATCTTTCACAAACCTTCAAAAGGCGAGGTTGGGTCCTTCACGATCACTGAGCAAAGATCCTTCTAGAAGAACATTGCCAATGAGTTCTGAATGTGTGACTCCACGTTCATCCGCAAATGTATCAAACTCTGATGATTTGGATCTTACAAGTCCAAAAATGTTGTTATAGAAGCAAGAAGGGGAAGATGAAACTAATTCCGAAGTAGATGATACTAACGGCGGAAGATTGTCTTGGCCTTCGGGTTAAGGAAAATGGTTTATATAGTTGAAATACAGAGGTGGCAAACTAGGTGTATCGGAGCCGTATTTTAAAGATTAACAACTTAAAGCAAATCGAGTACACTTCTCCACTATAAAGATTAACAAATTCTTGTATAATCTTTTCAAGCCTTCTCAATATAATCAACGTATAATCTTTGCTACTCTAGTTTCTAAAAAGGCAAACTAAATATCAATCTACAGCTCTTTATCATTTTCATGTGCCAACATCTCTGACTGAATCCACTCGATCATGCCCAATCATTGTCAACTAGAACAAATCCAGGTATCGTTCTTTTTGTTGAAAATATCATCAAACGATGTATCCTGGTACGTTGTTAGTCCACATATGTTCTTGGAACAAAATCAAGCTCAATATTATAATTCTTACCCCTCTATGCTTTGATCATCAAAGTCGCCATCAATCTCCAACCATGTTTGTGCCTCATTGCTCTGTACATTTCTTTGATTTTGGATACCATCAAACTCTTGTTCCTGAAGTTCCACATGAAATCCAAATTCCTTGCACATCATCAACTCTTCTCCAATCCAATTAGCACCAAGATATACTTCCTTTAAATCATAACTTGTCGGACGATCTTTTTGTTTGTTTGTAGGTAGATTGATCCTGTCTAATTTCACAAGCTTATTATTGACAACAAAAGCAACTTGATCATGGGCTGCAAATCGAACCTTTTTATTGCTCTTAATCTTGTTCTTGCTTCTGCTTCTAGTACTGTAAACGTCGGGTCTCTTTGACTTCCGTTCCTCTCCATTAATGGTAACAAGAGTAAGCTTTTCGACTAAAATGGAGAATACAAAAGTGGCAAAAGCAGCCATGAAAAGTTGTTGTATCATCTCCATCTTTGATCGGTACTTTTTTTGTGTTATTAGAATGCTATCATTTGAGAAATTAGAGTATATATAGAAAGAGGGAAAAGAGTTGAAATGAGCATTTTAACATTGTATGTTGGTTGAGAAAGCAAAGAGCCAAGTATACTCTATGTATTATGATTTGTCCTGCGATACTTCCTTTAACTAATCGAGTAATATACGAATATAAGAATCAAAACAACAATATTTAGAATATTTTAAACACATCTTATACCTTTCCAGATTATTTATATCATCAAAAAATGCATAGAGAGAGATCACATCATTTTAAGGTCACAAACGATGGAATACTTTTTGTCTCTAAGAGGGCGTCTTTGTAGTAGTGATATGTGAGGAACCATCAGCTAAAAGTCTTATATGAGGCGAGCAAGAGTTTTTGACCCGTTAGTAAGGTCTTGCGACTTACAAACTTCACTGACCAAACACAATCTACTTTTGTTACTTTACTATGTTGCCTTTCTTCATGTGTGTGTTTTTACTTAGTTGGATATTCCATATAATGTTACTATCGGCATCTTAGAACATGCCGAATGTCACTAGCTAGATGGCAAGCAATAGTTTTATGCTTTTACTTGTTTCCTAGTAAGCATATAACTACTTTTCTACTTATATACAAATCATTGTCAAGTCTTCTAGGCTTAGAAAGACATCATTCTCGATTATGACCCCTTTGTCAGCAAAATTCACAAATGTTAGCATTATTAATTGCCTTCTTTCATGTCCATTCCATTTGTAGCTTTGTTGACCGATGAGAACCTTTCTTATTACGTTGGAGACTTACTATACAATACACCTTCTAGTCCATCACAAATTTTGCCATCCCAAGATAAACTATTGTGTCATACCTATAAATAAGAACAGAGATGTGAATTTTTGAAGTAAGTTTTTTTGAAGTAGCTCTTCACTTATTAACAAATCTTGCAACTCGAGTACGGATACACGGTTTATCATATGCTATTGATCCAAATTGGACTTTTGAACACAACATCTGCTTACGTATATACATTTAATTTGGTTTTACTTTCGGTTTTCATTCGCAGTCTATTTTTATTGTGAACATTTATTTTTTTCTACTTCACAAAACTTTTTAATTATAAATCTTAATTTCTTTCGTTTCCTTCACATAAATTTTTAATTGTCAACCTTTATTATTTTTTATTTCACGAAATTTTTTAAATTATGAACCTTTAATTATTATTTTGCTTCACAAAAATTTACGGATGAGTGAACCTTTATTCTTTTTAGCTTCACATCAATTTTTAATTGTGAAACTTTATTTTTTTTACCTTTACATAAATTTTTAATTATAAACCTTTAATTTTTTTAACTTTACAAAAAATTTTAACTATGAACCTTTATATATATATATCATGTCTGAATTTTGACTAATTTTGATCATATCAACATATCAATGGATCAAGAGAGAACCCATTTATGTTATTCTATTTATTACTTCGTATATATTAAGATAAGAAAAATATTGATGCAAGATTTTGGTCATAAGAAAGTGACATATGTTAGTCAATAATTTTCATTTCCACCCATTCTATTTCCCTTATGTTATATTTTCCTCCCTCACATTTGTTCTTTACTCACACTCTCACCCCCACCACAACCCGCCACTAACTGCCAGCCGCCGCCCGCCGGATTCAGGCGATATTCTATTCTTTTTTGCAATAATATAATTTTTCTATTATAAATCCTTTAAAATATGAATCACAGCTACGCTAACAATTATCACAATAATAATCAAAATCTTTGAACAAGGTGATTTAGGAAATTAATACACATTGTTTTAGATGTGGTTTCGACACCTTCTTTGGTGGCCCAACTATTCCATGAGGACCAAGCCTACTAGTAGGGATGACAAAAAGATCCAAACCTCAAAATTTTCGGATTGCTTTGGGATGAATTATCGGGTATGGGCGGGGTATGGTGCGAAAAATGGGGATTCTTATCGGGTTCGGGTTGGCAAATAGAGACTCTCATCCCTTCCCTGCTGCACCGCAATATATATCATCAATAAATAGCTTTATGTATAATTTTTTGTGTTACAACAATATTTACAACATTATTTATTAATATTATAAATATCTATGAGACTATTGTGTGATGAACTTAAGAATTTTGACTCATACACACCGATGGTTCAGTTAATTATTTTTATTATAAATGTGGAATCATTATAATGTTTATAGTTGTGCTATTAATGTGACCAATTATTATATGTTATCCTTATAGTATTAGTGATTTGTTTGGAAAAAAAATTGCATAAATGATTGCAATGTGTATGTCTAGATAATGCTTTAAGGAATATTAGCAGTCGTTCGGATTTCGGGTCATCAACGAGGAACGGATATTGGGTTGGGTTTGGGGAACCTATGTCCTCGATGAGGTACCCCGATAAGATCTTGGTTGGGGTTTGGGGAGGATTTGGGGATTGGCTGAATTAATGAGTTTGGGGTTGGGGTTCGTCTGGATTCCGGGTTATCAACGAGGAATGGATATTGGGTTGGGTTTGGAGAACCTATGTCCTCGATGAGGTACCCCGATAAGATCTCGGTTAGGGTTTGGGGAGGATTTGGGGATTGTCTGAATTAATGAGTTTGGGATTAGGGTTGCCACCACTGCACCAAAACCGCCCGATTGCCATTCTTACCCACAGGCACACATATTTGGTCCAGGTAAATCTCTCTATAAGGAGACTCATGTGGTCTCTAGAAATGAAATTAATACACTTTGGGTGATTTTGAATCCGTTCTAACCCATTTGACCCATTTTAGATAGAACGCAAGCCAAACAGACTCATTCATAAGGGGTTGTACAAATTAGTTTATTGCCCAACTTCCAGCTTATATTCATGGGAGTTTATCTGTAACTTAAAGATTGATAGTTTCTTGACAAATCTGCGCTTTTTGTTGATGTTATGCAGCCAGAACCTAGGGAACGAAGGCCATTGCCTACTAAAAGCACAAAGCAGAGTTTACAAGATCTATAAAGTTCGTCCACCATTCTTGTATGTTCACAGGCTGTCATATGGTTGTAGATCAAACCACTTAAAAGGCCATTAATGTACATAGTTATAAAGAAAAACAGAACCGATGGTATTCAGTCTTTTTGACACTGATAGTTTACTCTAGAAACTCACCAACTATTGTATAAAAAACAAACTTTTATGAATACATAATTTGTGGTGTCAATCATTATGACCAAGTTTATGGGGTTCGAGTTTTCTATTATTCACTAGACTATCACCCCCTTTATTTGATATTAAATTGAAATATTAAAAGCTACAGATTATACGTTCACATTAATTAAACTTCAAGGAATTTTCCATCTATCTACATATATAGTTATGATCGAAATTTTGTATACTTAATATAGAAACTCATGTTACTATAAGTCTATAACCCACTTTTAGACGAACCCACACCCCTCAACAGATTTAAGAGAAAAAAATTTAGGCATCGATTCCCTTTAATACAAACACCCATCTCAAGAATTATCCTTTTTCACCAAATTTAATTAGCCACAGGGATCCAATTGCAACCGCAAGACACTGCAGCCAAAATGATCCTTTTAACAGCCCAAACACCACATGATCATGTTATAGTTCCAAGGTCAACACCACATGATCATGGCTAGAAAAATGCCAAACCTTTCACTGGCAATTCACCCCATTTTTAATTGCACGTTGACAAGAAAAGATTGGTAAAATGATAAGTCGGATAGTCTTAATGGTTGCCATAAACAAAATTAGTAATTTCTATGAACATAAGTTTATAGAACAAATCACAAGTTATTACAATTCAATCAAACTTCAAATCAAACTTTTTACAAAAAAGAAAAAAGAAAAAGAAACATACAAGGAAAATAAGGAATGACCAACAAAACAATTGAAATAGAAAATATAGATATTGCACCTTCAATAAAGGTCACATGTGTGCGCTCCATTTTGAGTTTGGATACATTGTCATACATGAGCTTTATTTGTTTGGATTAAAACTGCGTATACAGCATAAACCTGAAAAAAATGTCACCTACTCGTAAGGTATTTGATTTGACCGTGTTGACTAGCTAGAGTCGACTCATTACTAGGAGTCATGTGCTAAATCTCGAACATAATACAAGTATAGTCGTCATTCAGAAGGACATGAAGTTTTATATGTTACAATCTATGTCCTATCACCAGGCAGACTGAATGTACAAAAGCTGCAAACAGCGGAATAGTGTTAAGAAGGTGTATCAAACAGTACTAGTTACATTAAAGAAGAAAAGTTGGTATATAATATTGTAAAACTTCAAAAGGGAAGATGACCTCTTACATCGTATAAATTCTTCATTGAGGTCAGTGATGAAGCTTCTGCAAGCATATCTTTGATGCTTAGAAGAAATCAGGACTATGAACTCTATTTATTGCCTACTTGCAACATGAGATGGCGATAACTGCGTCCCCTGACAACTCGGTGCCACTGGAAAAGGAGGGAATTTTTTAGGCTCATCTGAATTCTCTCCTGGACAAGCCTGCAGTAAAGAAGGAATGTCAGCATATGGCAACTTTTGCTGCATCCAAGGTGACACCAAATAAGAACACATCATTTTTACCATCTCACAAGACATCTCTGAATAGCCCGGGATATTGGGCGAAAGAAGGATGGATCGCGTTGGACATAGAGTAAACCAACCTGGAGGTTCCAAAAAGTAAAGTATTAGCTCTAATATTTCAAAAGGTCTGACAGAAAAGAACATGCTGATGTGTCCAAAAAGTTAAGAAATTAGTGTGTCGAAGTTGATTATAAAGATTATATTATTTCAATTGTAAACTATGTTTCAAATAAATTGGTTATCAAGTTTTATGCATTAAATATATACTTAGAGCGACTCTCAGCCGTTAAACCTATTTTTTACTACTCCGCTTCAACCCATTTATAAGTAAACGGGTCAAAAATGCAACCAATAGTATTATACTTCAAAATATATGCAACTTTTGATCTTTCGAAGTAAAGAAATTGATGATTGTAATAGCAATTTAAAGCAGTAGTTTACCGAAAAATGGACATTCTATTTGCTTGAAAGACCAATATGCAATAAGATAATATTAAGGGAACCATCTTTGACATAAATCCAGCTAGACAACACTAGTGACTAGTACACACCAACATATTGGATAATGAACCAACTTTAGAAAGAATAGAGGCTGAATCATAGGTTACCTCAATCATTGCATTAACAGAAGGATCATCAAAGATCTCAAGACTACAATCAGCGAAATAGTTAATCTGCGCGTGTTTTGTGCAACGAATTAGAATATAGATAATCTTGGATTATATAAAGCATATAGAAATAACTCACATATCAAGACTTTCTCTTAATAACTTGAGGGGAAATGAAACAAAAGTCACAGCCAATCAGATTGCAGATACACATCTAAATGTAATTCTCTACACGATTTCCATAACCATGGTGATTAGATTAAATATCGGGGTTGTCCAAGTGCATAACATACAAGTTAGGCAAGAGTTGCTACTTTTAACATCTCTTTCTAGAGGTAAACAATACATGTGGCAATATCGACCCATTTAAAATATAGGTGGGTCATTTTGGGTTATTATTTCCTCAACCAAAGTGTAAAATCATCAAATTTGGCTTAAAAGGAAATATGTCGATAGTAGCCCAAGTGAATTTCAATATCTACAATAAGTCACTTCATTCAAAACAATTGGATTTTTGTTGTAATAATTCAGATCTTGTAATCATACTTAACACAATAATCATTCACAGAAAATAGACAGAAATGTATTGGTCTGTCTATATCTGTGTAGTCTTTACAACCACAAAGTTACAGGAAAGACACAAAATCGTAAAGCAAAAGAAAGAAAGTACCCCAAACTCTGCATTCACTAAACATTGAATAAAATCCATAAGTTGAAGCTTAGCCCATTCTGAGAGCTGGCAAGGGTCATCCTTCTTTGGCGGGTGCCTCCAGGGAGTACCAAATCTTAATTTATCTTTTGGAAGTTTTCCTTTCTGAGCATCAACAGCAAACTTTTGCAAGAGTGACAGTGCTCTATCCATGGCAGGATTGACCACGGTTACCTATAAAGGGAGATCAGAAAAGAAGGTACAAACAGAACTTTAAATTCTTAACTTGATGGATGGTCATTAACGTTTATCCTTATTCTTTTTAGTTTTGCATTAGTTCATTACCAACAGTTACTTACATATGGCATCAAATAAGCAGTGAAACGTATAAATTAGCTTAAATTCAAAAATCTTTGTGATAAAATTGCTCAAGTCCTTTCTAAGATCCATTATAACTTCCAATTTCAATCTAATGTCAGATGGGTCCAAGTGTCCTACAAGCAAGTAATTTGTACATGTTTCTAATATATCAAAGAAGGTCTTAATCTTACTTGCAAATATGCCAGATATGCATCTATGATGTCCTCAAATGTACTTTCTTTATCATCCATGAGCCTGAATGAAGAAATAAATGTGTATACAATGTCATGTACAACACAGGAGGTATTTCTTTTGGATGGCATTTAACTCAGTGCAAGTACCAGACCATTTGCTTCATGTCGTGATGACAGATAACAAAACGTGTGGAACCAGATGTTTATTCAGAATCTGCATATAGATATATAATACTTACGCTTGGTAATAATTGCTCTGTTTAAGCGCATATATCTCAAAAAGATGTCGTGCATTGGGCCCAAGGACCTCAATAATCAAATCCCACTACAAATGGAACGAACAAGAATGATTAGTTGTTCAAATCCAAATATGTATGCAACCAAAGTTTTATATAACAGCACAAACAAATAGCCAAAAGAAATCTAAATGAATTCACCTCTGACTGGCTAAAATAATCTGGAACCATATGTACTTTTCCTTGTGGTGGGGTCCATCCAAATGTCTGCAAGATACAGTGAATCACATATTTTTAGAATGCTGGGGACAAGCTCCTACAATCTGGAGGTGACTAGTACTTGATTAATCATGCTAATCAAACAAATATTCTCTGAAAAATGTAACCCTTTGAAGATATACTATTCTGAATGAGGGGAAAACATATAAATAACCATCTTTTATACTTTTCATATGCTTCCAGTTTACATAATTAGAAAAAAATGAGAAATCAAAATCCGGAAGCATAGATGGAAAAACTTAAGTCACCTCACGGGAAATGAAAATGTCAGGAAATCCAAAATCCATGTAAGCTGCGTATGAATAATAGCTGCAAAATAATTAGAGGAAAAATGATGAAGCATAGTGCATAATATATGCATTATTCTACAAGTTGAACAGCCTTATACAAAATGCGATTATCTTGTAACATATCAAGAACAAAACTTTTTGATTTGATCCATTAGCCCTATGACACTGTACTATACACAGGTGTGAGTTATTTACTTATTAAATAATAGGGCTCTGCACAACTTGTAGCTGATTATATGGTCTGATATCAAATCTTACCTGTCAGAAGTTACAAGAATAACAGGCAAACACATCTCATTTGCACCTAAAGCTATCATTCTCCAGATCAGACTGTCATGATACATCGATGCAGAGACTGATGAATCATCCACCAGCACAGCATTTTTCAGGACATCGATATTGTTTATTACCAACTTTGGCTGCTCCAGAAGCAATAAAGAGAGAGAGAGAGAGAAAACAAATAAGTCATCGGCATATGCACTAACAACGACTAGGGGTTGTTTAGTAGTAGCAAAATGAAGGTGTTTTCTGGAAGGGAAAAAAAAACTTGAAAACCTGAAAAACAGATTACTTGTTTAAATGATGCTTTTCTCAAAAAAATTCATCGACAATATAAAACCCACTTTTGGGACAGAGGGAGTAATCGCATTGATATCAAATAAAATTCCAAAGCTAGAGACTTTTTTTTACTCAGTTCTGAACTTGGGACTTGACAAAATAAGAACTTTAGATTAGACTAATAGTAGCTTAATAGGCCAAACATAAAAGCTCTCTATTCCCATTAATGAGCATCGAATATAAAGATGAATGCTCTCAGGTTGCAGCTCAGCTTTGCCACAAAGATAGGATGTCATCCACCCAAATACAGAGCCTAGAACTCTGGCTTATGGCCTACGGGTACATCAAACATATCAAATGCATTGCATTTTGCAATATCTATCACCAATAATCATTACATAAAGTAGGAAAAATTTTATACTCTTAGTTTGAGTACTCATACTTTATGCTTAGCACTTAATTAACAATGATGTCACTAAGGAGCATTACAAGAAGCAGCATCGATTCAACTCTATTGATGTTATTATTAATAACACTTCATAATCACACTCATTGTGTACCTGAAAGTAATCAGCTTGAGCAGCTCCAGACAACAACTCCAACAACAAAAGAGGCCAATCAGTAGCTGAATTAGCCAAACTTCTCGAAAACCCACCTGTCTTATTCAGATGCTTAACAGCATTAGTCCGAAACCCTTGTTGAACCCTAATCACCTCCTTAGCCAACTTCAAAGCAACTAATCCTTCCTTGTGATCCAAACCCACTTCAACACTCTCTTGAGCATTTAATCGAATACTTAGCGTGCGTACTGCCTTATCCCACAACCCCACCATCAAACCCTTATTCGACAAAGCCCTTTTCGACAACCTCACATTCCCCTTATCATTTTCACCAACTATCCGCTTCAAACTAGTATCCAAATTATGCCATTTCCCTAAAGTTCTAAAAATCTGGTGAGAGCTAATGGTTCCTAATTCCACGCCTTTTTCAACCATGGATTCTAAACACTCCTCAAGCTGCATTCGAAGTGTTGGTAAAGACGGTGGTTCGCAATTCGACCACGAACACCACGGAAACGAATGGCCATGGTTTGGGTGATTCTCTTTGATTGACTCCGCAAAGTCAACATAACCTGTAACATGAGGTCCTTTGTTCCAGTTCTCTAAATGCCCTGTATTTTCCAATTTTATTAACAGTTAATATTATAATAATTAATATATTTGATACATATGTATAAAATGAAAATGAAAATATATAATGTTGAATTACGTTCTAGGATGAGTGTAGTTTTGCCGACGCCACGTGGACCATGGAGAATGAGAGGTTGGTGGACACGGTGGCGGAGAGCATGGTTGTTGAGGATGGTTTCGATAATTGGGCGTGGTATGATACGCCATGCTTTGCTCACCATTTCAGTGTTCCTTTGGAATATTGCGGCGGTTTCGATCAGCAGTGGTGGTGGTGATGGGCGATTCGATTAGTTTGATTGGGCAAAGTTGCACCTTCTACAATTTTATGAAATACGTAGTTTAGCATAAAAGTGTTGTGTACCAAGCCTATTTATTTATGTTTGAATATAAAAAGCCCAATGGGCTTTAAACTAAGCCTACTAGCTAATTGGGCCTATATCACACAAAACCCTAATTCCGCCTTCCGTCTTTAATACCATCTTCCCGTTCAGATCAAAAAACAACTCCCTAAAATCGCCTGTTTTCTGCTGCTTTCACTCGGTAATTCTTCAAAACCTACATTTACTTCCGTTTGCATCTTAGTTATAACTCAATTGCTGTATGTATCTATCGTTTCTACATGTTTAATTACGCAAAATTACAATTTATCAATAAGTATCTCTATTTTACATGCAATTATATTCCCTTTCGCTGCTTGTGTTTCATATGAAATGTGATTATAATGAATTCGTTCACTTTGTGTATTGATCCTAGGGTTAAATGTATCTTGTTATGCGAATTTTAGTTACTTGTTGTAGTTTACCGTTGCTGATACATTGGATTAAATAAGAGAGCACTATGGTTTGGATATTTTTGCTTGTGATTTAGATTGATTTTTAGGGTTAGCTGCTGTAATGAGTTAGATATACATATATGTATGTAATGAATATTTATATTTATATTTATGTGCAATTGTTATATATGAAATTAGACTGTAGAAATGGCTGAAGTTGCCAAGGGAGGACTTGTGGTTCCAGAATCGGTATTGAAGAAGCAGAAGAGAAATGAGGAGTGGGCTGTTGCTAAGAATCAAGAAACTGAAGATTTGAAGAAAAAGAAAGCTGCAAACAGGAAGTTGATATTTATCAGGGCTAAGCAATACAGTCAGGAGTATGAAGCTCAAGTATGATTGTCGTTTTGGTTATAATGTCGGTTTTGTGTTTTGAACTTTTGATATTTGGATTGGAATTGAACTTGTAATTAAACTTTTTCTAATGTAGCAAAGGGAGTTGATTCAATTGAAACGTGAGGCAAGACTTAAAGGAGGATTTTATGTCAATCCTGAAGCTAAGATGCTGTTTATTATTAGGATCCGTGGGTATGCATCGTTGCTTCATTTTCTTCTCAAGTTTTATTTTACAGATGTTAATTAATAATTAATAATAACATTAATACTTAAATTTGATTTTCTTGTTTTATGAGTTTTCAGTATCAACGCAATGGACCCCAAATCAAAGAAGATCTTGCAGCTTTTGCGTTTGAGACAGGTGATTTCCTGATAACCCTTGTAAAAGGTTTTTATTACAGTGTTGATTAATGATAGGGGCATGGAAATAAGTTTGTCTGGTCATTGATGTTCTCATGCTATGTGGTTTCTTAAACTTGGTAGCAGATTTTTTCAGTCTCTGTTTATATCGATCACTTCTGATATTCTAGTATTAACTTCCTGTTTATTGTGAGCATTTTCAGTCCAATCTACTTGCCTTTGTAACAGTTGATTTATCAATTCAAATGATGCATGGTTATTACTTTTGGATGTAGTGCTTGCCTTTTAGTTCAAACATTTAGGCAATTATCAGTCATATCAAAACCCATAGTTCCATCATGTGGCATCCATTTACCGATGAAGAAAGTTTGTGTAGTATGTGAATTTATCTCTTGTTTCGTGTGTGCTGATTATTGTTCTATCAACCAGATATTCAATGGTGTTTTTCTGAAAGTCAACAAGGCTACACTCAATATGTTGCACAGGGTGGAGCCATATGTTACCTACGGGTATGTAACTTTGAGTGTGTGTTTTCACTCTATAAGTTTTTTTTTTTTTTACTGTTGTTTAATATATCTTTCTTCTCAGATACCCCAACTTGAAGAGCGTAAGAGAGTTGATATACAAGAGAGGCTATGGCAAGCTAAACAAGCAGAGGATTCCATTGACAGATAACTCCATCGTGGAGCAGGTTTGGCTGCTTACCTCTTTACGTCATTTTTAGTTCTCATGTTTTTGAAGACTGGGTAGTATACATATTGGTGGGAAATGGTCGGATCAGGCCGATTGAGTAATAAGTCAAATAGCTACAGGCCAAAACATGTAATTTGTCTGAGCACATTTACTTGAAACATTTTGTCCATAATTTTCTTATATTACTATTAACATGAAGTGTTTCAATGATGCATTTAAAATTAAATTATTATATCCAAATTTTCTAGTTTCTTCAATTAAATTGTCTTTGGAGGTAAGCATAAAAATTTACCCCGTGGAAGATTCGTTGATAAGATAAGACTGTCAAATTTACCACCTATATATTAATTTATGCTCCACTGTAATCGTAACTTGTGTGTCTTTTATTAACTGTAGGCTCTTGGGAAGCATGACATTATCTGTGTTGAAGATCTTATTCATGAGATTCTCACTGCTGGTCCTCATTTTAAGGAAGCCAACAACTTCCTCTGGCCATTCAAGCTAAAGGCTCCATTGGGAGGCATGAAGAAGAAGAGAAACCATTACGTTGAAGGAGGAGATGCAGGTAATCGTGAAGATTACATCAATGAGCTCATTAGGCGAATGAATTAGAATATCAGTCATAGTCCTCAACGGTTTTGATGTTGCCTTTGGCAATTGTTAGATTGTGTACTTGGTTTTTCTTTGAGTTGTGAAATTTATTTCTTCAAACAGTAATGTCATTGAGAAATTTTGGATTTTTATTCAGCAAGTTATTGCAATGTTGTGTATGTTGGTTTTGCCATGTTACTAATCTATCTTCTTGTGTGTTTATACATTCAAACACCGAAGTGGCAGAAATATACACGTCGTTTAACCATTGTGTATAGTTAGAAAGAAAGCAACGCAATATCTGGCGAAATTTTTTTTATGTTTATAATCAAAGGGCAATGGTAAATTCACTATCACTATTGATAAATCTATCAAAACTATACGTTTATAGTAGAAGCTGTTAATGTATAATTTTGATAACTTTATCAAAAGTGATAATAGATTTATCGTTACGTATAATTAAAAGATGAGACGGATACACATGTTGCATTTTTTATTTTTGGCATTAGAATGGAAATAAATTCCACAAACATTTTCTATTAAGCACACTTTGCTCCGCGTGATTAACGTTTTGGTAGTCTGGACAAATTTTCATGCAATAATAATTCTTTGAATCTATTCTTCTTCTTTTGTTTAGCCTGTTTCTTGACTTTTCTTATTTTTAATTAATTAGTTTGTCTCTAAACATATATAGTGACAATATTCACTCTCAAACAAAACATACTCAATACTTTTATAGAGCTTTAGCTTTCATAAATAAATAATATTAATATATAGTATTTAAATCGAATTAGTTTTAATCTACAAAACAAGCACCTCATTGGTCTATTTATTTAATACGGCAACCCCAACAGTTTATTTTCTGGTTAAACTTTAATCTGTTCATTTTATAAGAAATAATATCATGAAATGTGTTTTATTGTTGTTATAAAGCAGAGCTAATTAAATACAACTATCCATTAGTAAAGAACTAGATCAGCCGTTATTGTTACCATCACATACTCAAAATTCACTTACAAACCTCATTTTAATTAAGTTGAACATTTTAAAAAAAATAAAAAATAAAAATTTAAAGATAACTCTCAACATTATATTTAAGAAATTCAGACATGTATATATTGTTTGTACCTTGATAATAATTACCCGCTACTCACCCTTAAATATCACTACTCTCAAGTAAATTAATGTACCACCTCTTTATACATAAATTTAATTTTTAAATATAAATTTATTTTACAATTAAAAAAATCTTTAAAAAATTAACATATGAATTCAACTTTATCGGCTTTAACGGTTGAATTGGGCCACTTATCTTGCATATGATGATAAATTTGGAAAGTTATAAAGCAAGCCGTTTAGTAATCAACTAGCAATAATGAATTGCACGTAGTTGTATTGATAGTGATATAATATTAATAATATATATATTTTTCTTTAAGAAAGGAAATAACTAAGTTTAGTGCCATGAGACACACATGAAACTTAATTATCACTGAAAATACGTAATCATTTGATGCACGATCCACACATATAAGTAAACAAAAATAGAGGAGTTATTATGGTATTTCTCTGTCTTAAAATATATCTTTATTATTTTATTATAATGTTAAATAAATGTTAATTTTATTTTTATATTCAAAATAAATTTAATTACAAATATTAAAAAATTAATTATTTAAAATAATAAAGTAGGGTCAATTTAAGAATTTAATAATCTTCTATAATTATCTTTTATAAATAAATAATATTTTAAAATAACAACAATAATAAGTTGAATGTTAAAATTGGAACGCATAAAGCAGGGATGAAATGTTCATGAAGGATCATTAATGTTTCTACTTTTACGGCATTCGATCCAAGAAGATTCTTGAATATCAATTGAAAGCGTTTACTATTATTATTTGTGGAGAAAACCACAATAATAAGAACAATTTATACGTACGCGATGCGATTTGTTTTGTTGACAACCATCATTTGAGTTCTAATGAATTCCATTTTTTAAATGTAGACGTTTATTTATTTTGACTACATTTTTGTCACATGATGTTATTAACAACAATAACAAGAATAATTAAATAACAACTGAAAACGGATAAACATGAGTTGTATAGGGCAAATGATTCAAAAAAGTGACGCAACCAAAATTTTATCAATAAAAAGTATATTATTTTTTCTATCATCCAAAAAGCATATTTATTTTTAGTTTCATTAAAAAAAAAAGAAGAATATCACCTGAATTTATTTCTTTTAAAATTAACTTTTAAAATAATATTTTATATGTTTAAGAAGTCCACGTTCTTGCATTATCACTACATAGCAATAGTCAAATTAATGTAATAATCGAACATCGAATCAACTTGTTTTTTTAATTTTTAACTTGACTTGTAAAAGTCAACTCGTAACTCATAAAAATCTAATAGCTTTTATACTTTTCAATTTCTATGAGATTCTTGTCATGATTATGTTATAACATTTTTTATGTTATGAAAAGATAAAAGTGAAAATTATGGTTAAAATGAGATTAAACAAAAGAATACAAAGCTAATAAACAATGAGAACCTACTTGACATACATGTATGGTTTGAATTTTGTCTTTATAGTACAGCCCTGAATCATAGACATAATTAGGTCTCCAACAGAGCTTTTGAACATGTCAAAAGCATAAAACCGAAAGTCCGAAACACACATAGTGAAGCACATGTTCAAAAGCAATTCGATGTAAACCACCTTGTTGTCCCAGCTAAAACCTGTTCTTGGTATTTAATTTACCAAATATTTAATCATGGTTCAATGATAAGAGGTGTAAACGGATCGGAGTTTGAGTTCAAGTATAATTAGGCTTGAGATTGGAATGTTTCAAGCTTGATAATGAAGTTCGAATTCAGCTTATCTGATATTTTATAACTTCAAATTCGCCTCGTTCATTATAAAAAAGATATATACACTAATTCTATTGATTTACAATAATTGTTTTATTATTGTGTAATTCTGATATATATATGATAAGATATACTGGTATTATTTTAAGTATTACGTTTTAATCAATTTTATTATGTAATTATATATTATATTATTATAAAAAAAGTTAATGTATATTGATGATAGTCTTATTTGTGTAAGAGTTTGTTTGAACTTGTTATAAAAGTTTAAAGTTTATATTTATTTATAAATAAATTTTAAAATATTTAAATTCGATTCGAACTCAGATAAATTTGATTGGAAGCAAGCTTTAATACAACTTTCAATATATTCTGTGAAATGGGAATTATGCTTTCCATAAAGGATACATGTTATGTTGTTCATATAAAAGAGACGTTTTATTCAAATCGAGTAAATTAAAAGAGCTTTTAAAACATTATTTGGGGGAAAACAATGGAGAAAGCATGTTCAAAAGCACTTTATTAACCTTAAAAAAAGAATGTTAACTATAAGATTTGTTAAATATTAATTTAGTCTTCCACTAAATCACATAATGGGGAACACTCCATGTGAAACTGGATTAAATTTCAACTACCAATAAATCTGAAGACCAAGCTCCCAACTGCACCCAACACACCCAAGGGCCACTAGTGGTTTATCGTCTCATTTCAATGAATTGGGACATTTTTGAGTTCTAAGTAACACAATATTTTGTCAAAGACCAAATTATAACCACATAATAAATCAACTATGATTGATTGTGACCACATAATTTCATCCAAATTTGTGCATTATCCAGTCTCCCACCCATTATTTGAGCAACATTCTTAGTTGTCTAGGTATTCCTATTTCTAATTAGAATTCTAAACGCACATCATGTACATATTGTTTTATATTAATGAACTATAACTTATCCTCCTAATTGTAAAATTGTCAAACTTGTATAAATTAAGAATTAAGGATAAAATTAAGAGAGAAAAGGAGTAAATTTCAGAGATCATTTCTTTCATGCATTGGTAGGATGAATTAAGATGAAGTGATAGGAAGGAAAAATAGTTTCTAAATTAAACTTAAACCGATAATATATTAATCGTTGATTTATATGATAGATGTGTCGTTTTGAGTAGAGTTATGATTGAATTTCATTAAAAATAACAATAACTAGATGATAGTCACTTGGGTGAGAAAAAATCGAATTAATCGAATGATTATCAAATTAAACTTTAAAACCGAATCAAATTAACCAAAAGAATGAATAACCAATGATTTGATTTGTAAATTTTGATTAACCGAAATAGATGATATGGTTATGGTTTTATATGTTATCCGTAATCAAATTAATAGAAGTAAACCAATAATACAACAAGTTATTTAGTAATTTTCCATTACATGTTTGATCATTTATTAAATTATTGATATCAAATAATAAGTCCACTAGGTTTGGTTCCAAAATGTAAATCAATTGATGTATTCGATTCAATTAACATACGTGTTATCTTGCTTACTAAAATTTAAACTTGAATGATGGTATTTCTAAGTTAAATGAAACTATAGAGAGAACAAAACCTAGAAGTCTTAAACTGTATAATTTTCTGTTGACCGAAATGACAAAGATTATTAAAATAGACTTTGCCATTTCTACAACTTCATTTCTTTTATTATGGATGTCAACAACGTTTTTTAGTCACTCAATACTACATTGTGATGAAATGTATTAAAAATAAGCCTTTTAATCCCAAAAGAACCTCGTTCGACTATTTTTAGGAAAAGATACAAATCACATTTGACAATCTAAATCGTCCGCAAGGCGCACTGTGTATGCCCGTATCATCCTAACTTAGGCTAGAGAATCAAACGATTAGAGTATATGCGACGAACATCCACATCATGAAATTCCAAAACTACCCGTACAGTTCTATCTTATTTCTAGTATAGTGACGTTGTTGAAGAACTTGAAATTCCAAAAGGATAATGACAATTTTATTATTACTTTTAATTAATCTATCACAAATATGGATTAAAAATTGTATTATACAATTAAATATATTTAATGAGTTTATCAAAATAAATGACGAATTTACCAAAATAAAATGGAAATGAAGTTCGAATGGTACTATTTAATTGTTGGTTGTGGCGTTTATTCTTTGTCGAAGCCAAAATTGAGAGAACAATTATATCATCATATGATATTATATGATACAGGGTGACTTTATTTCCAATGTTGATGTAATGTTAATAGTCATAATCATTTGGTGGGCATCATATGCTGCTATCAAATTATATGAGGAATAACCGAATAAAAATATCAAAAACTAATAATAATGCATTCCCACACCAAAAAATAAATACAGATAATGATGAAAATATTCACTTTTTGATACTTTATCATTATCAGTTTATCTGTTTGATGATATTCTCTCTCTTTATGATTAGAGGAATTACGCATATTTGGAATTGAGATCCAATGAAGAATCAAAATAAAAGGAAAAATATAGCAAATGATCATTTAACATATTCATGTGTTGTATTAATAAACCAAAATAAAACTTTATCAATCATAAAGTCATTCTAAATCATACATACAATACAATATATAATATATAATATATAAATTATAGGAAAATTAAAAAAAAAAAAAATACTCTACTTTTAAGTAATAAAAAGATTTGTCATAATTTTTATTTTTAAAATACCCCTCCATCCGTAAGTCGCAAATTGCAATTTACGAACAGGCCTTTGCGATGTACGTGTACATGATCGTAACTGAGAAAATGTCTTAAACGCTAGTTGGTGGTCGCTAGCAAGTCGCAAATTGCGAATTGTAATTTGCGACTCGCGAGCGGCCATCGGCTAGCAATTCTGGGTAACGAGGTCGTGGCCTAATTTTTCATTTTTGACTAGAATGTCTTTATCTTTTATTTGTTTTGGATAAGATTTTTTAAAATTTTCGGAATTCTCAAAATTTTTATAAATAATATGACCATAAGTAAGATACCATCAACTTATTTTACAAATTTAACTAGAAATACTCACTTTTTGTTGCTTATAAAATCAAGAAAACACTTTCAAAATGGTTCACAATGATTATTTTTGGCAGCTTCAATCTCCAAATGAAACACCAAAAACTGATGAATTATAAGCAACAGTTCCTGAATTGTTTATCATTGCGTTTCATCACAGTGGAGATTTTCAGGGCGCAAGAAGAATGTACTTTCAACGTTTATTAACATTTATTGACTGCGTAGATCTTGATGAGTTTTCAACAAAAATTGAATTATTCTTTAAATGAGCTGAGTTATTGGACTCCAAATGGGACCGATATTTGCTACTTTAAAGAGGATGATAAAGATCTAGATACCGGTTTGTAATTGATAACGGATGACGTTGAACAATTGAAGCAGATTATTACCTATGCGAAAATGCAAAGAGAAATTAAAGTCTACAATACACATAATGATTTGATAAATTCGTTAAATTTTAAAACTACGATGTCGGTAATCATTTTTAAAATTACACGATGCTGATTGAACTTAGAATAAAATGAAGACAATGATGGACTTGACTTGGGACAAGAGGATGATGAGCAAAACATATTGACAAATAATACATTGACATCTCAACTATTATTAAATCGCTATGTCACTTAATTCAATTTGAAGTGGACAAAAATGGTGTGAACTACACTAAACCATTTACAATGAATATTTTTTCTAGAACATTTTTATAAAGGTATTTTTATTAAAAAAAATGTTATAAAAAGCTCTCAATTTAATGAGAAAAAGTTGTATATATATTGTACACAAAGACCATTAAATATATATTAAGATAATGTAAGATGAGAGGATCTAGATGCCTATAACGTAATATACCTCAAACTTTACTAAAAAGGTTACTTTGAAATGAAAAAAAATAAAATATATATATATATATATATATTTTAAAGCTTTTTGAAGCAGCAAAGAACTTTAAAGAAAAATAATTGTTGAAGATGTTTTAATAATCATATAATCTTAAAAATATCATTTGCCATAATTAAAAATCACGTCTACACTTTATAACAACAGCAACAATAATATTCACATCTTATCGAAGGCGAAATATAAAAAGATAAAACGTAGACAATCATACATATATAAAAATTTTAACCATTGGGTATGAATTAAACCACAAGTAGCTTTCCATTTTCGAAACTAATAGGGTGGCATCTCAATTAGTAAATTGGTTTATGTTCTGATAGGCACCCTGAAAAGCCATCATACAAATTGACCACATAAACAAAGCAAGAGTAAGATGTTTAACTCTATCCAAGCAGGAAGAAGGCAATTTCTTATATGGAAAACGATATCAGAAATATGATTTTAAATCTCTTAGCAGCCTTAGTTTACTATCTATATGACTATATCTATATGCCAAAGTGGGTCCTCAAAATTCCTATCAAGACTAGAAAAATCAATCTCATACGACTATATTCTGGACTTCATATGTAACAAGTACTTTTCAATATCGATATTGATGTGTGTTGGAAACTTTTTGAGAAAACTACATTTAGAATCATTATGGTAAAATAAGCACAATTTAGACCCCACATGGGTCAACAACTTTACTTTTCTTACGTCAATATAGCCACCATAGTTGCACGAAGTTTCCTGCTTCATGTTCAGTTTGTTTTTAGTGCCTTAATCTCCCTATAAAAAGACGCCATCAACATTCTGCATTAAACATCAAAAACTACTTCATATAACACACAGACACACATATACTACACATCAAAAGAACTAACTGAAAAAATGGCAAACTTCCCATTGATCAACATGGAGAAACTGAATGGTGCAGAGAGAGCTGCTACCGTGGAGATGATTAATGATGCTTGTGAAAACTGGGGATTCTTTGAGGTATGTTCTAGTAAATTAACATATGGATAATGACACCATTATCGAATATGTATTTATTTAACTTTGTATACGATTTATGTACGTTTATGTTTAGTTGGTGAACCATGGGATATCTCATGAACTACTGGATAAAGTGGAGACAATGACAAAGGATCATTACAAGAAGTGTATGGAACACAGATTTAAAGAAATGGTGGCAGCAAAAGTATTAGAAGGTGTGAAGGTGGAAGTTACTGATATGGATTGGGAGAGTACTTTCTTCTTGCGCCATCTTCCAACCTCAAACATCTCTGAAGTCCCTGATCTTGAGGATGAATACAGGTAAACATGAGATTAATTATACGGGTATATATGTATTGGATATGTTTGACCCGTTTACTTACAAATGGGTATATTTATCTTTTAAAACGGGTTATAAAGGGTGATCAGTCCAACAGGTTGAAAGTTGCCCAACTGGGTTTAATATGCATTAAACTCCCTAAATCGTTTTATACAAAAAAAAAAGAATATATTAACTTGCACAGTGTTTTTGGATCAACCCAAGCCGACCTACCAGTAGAAAAGTACTCATTTTGACATGAACATGTTTTGATTCTTACACAACCCAAATACCCCGCCCATTTTTCTACCTCTAAGGACAACAGTCACAACATACGATATGAAGTCATTATGTGTTTATTGTGATGATGATGCAGGGAGTTAATGAAAGATTTTGCTGGTAAACTAGAGAAATTAGCAGAGGAGCTTTTGGATTTGTTGTGTGAGAATCTTGGATTGGAGAAAGGTTACTTAAAGAAAGCATTTTATGGATCAAAGGGTCCAAATTTTGGAACCAAGGTTAGCAACTACCCACCATGCCCCACCCCTGACTTGATCAAGGGTCTTAGAGCACATACCGATGCTGGTGGCATTATTTTGCTCTTCCAAGATGACAAAGTTAGCGGTCTCCAGCTTCTTAAAGACGGTGAATGGATCAATGTCCCACCCATGCGTCATTCCATTGTCATCAATCTTGGTGACCAAATTGAGGTAATTAATCATCAACCATGACCTAAACTAAGTAAAAGAGTTGACTTCAAAAAACATCTTCAAGGATCTTAAAGAGTGAGTTGACTCGGATTATGCTTATCATATATTAACCCCGTTGACGCGCCTATTTAGCCACCTTAGTAACAGTAAAGATTGTTTAACGTGAAAATCTGAGTGGTTTATGCATTGAATTGCAGGTGATTACTAATGGAAGATACAAGAGTGTGATGCACAGAGTTATTGCTCAAACTGATGGAACAAGAATGTCAATTGCATCTTTCTACAACCCAGGAAACGATGCAGTGATATATCCAGCACCAGCATTATTGGAGAAGGAGCCAATAGAGAAAGAACAATCATACCCGAAATTTGTATTCGATGATTACATGAAACTGTATGCAGGCTTAAAGTTCCAGGCAAAAGAGCCAAGGTTTGAAGCCATGAAAGCAGTGGAAGATAATGTCGGCCTCGGTCCTGTTGCAACAGCTTAAAAGTCGCCTCAAATAATAGAAAATTATATACTTTTTCATCTCTTCAAGGGGTCTGAGAAATCTATACAAGATTTACATAGAAAAGTGTGTTTACTAGTTATAGCATTGACAAAAGGGTGTTGTACTAGTTTTTAATAGTTTTTTGAGATTTAAATTTTGTATTATTTACAGTACCATCTGGTGTGTAATTGTTTACCTGTTTCTTTACACTTCCAATACCATTTTATGTTTTGTTTCCTATTGCTATGACATATCTTTGTGGATTTAGTTACAGCCGAAAGAAAGGAACAGCACTAGTGAATTAGATCAATTTATAACAAAATTGTTATAGATATGTTTTGACTAATAACCGGACTACAAAAATTTTCTGAACTTCTTTGAGGAACTCAAATGCATAATCAATTATAAAGATCAACTAAAAGACGATCATCATTACAAGTTTGGCAGGAGGATGTGATTTAGAACTGAAAACATTATACCTCAATATAGGAGGCAATATGGGTGGGCAGGCTGGTTCGGTAACACGTTAAACAGGTTTGGGTCGAAAAAGTAGATTTGCAGTACGTGTCAAAATAGGTTGGTTGACTCGCTAATGTTTTTTATATTTCTATTTATTATTTCCAAAATATTAATTTATTAAATATATTTAAAATAATTATTTAATATATTAGAATCTAATATCCACTTTTTATAAAATAAGCAATGTAGGAGGCTCTAACACTTGTATATATACTTTGAGTAACTTTTAAACCGTTAAATCAGTGTTCTTTATCTTAAGTTTTTAAATTTGCCTCGGGTTGCAATAAATAAAAACAGAAGTGACATACTTACTCCAGTTACAATTTGACAACATCATAAAACGGTAAACGGGTAAAAGGATGAGGTTTTCCCTATTCAGGTTACCCGGGGAGGGCGAGTATTTTTATTCTGATGTACGCGACCTAACCGGGATATACCCTTGACCATTTCCGACCCTTTCCCTGGCCACCCTAAGATGTGCAGCTAGTGAGGTTTGAACGTGATACCTCTTGTGGGAATATTAGGACGCCGACCACTAGGCCATCTTGGTGATGGTTAATCTGAAAACGTCATAATTCTTTTATTAATAATTAAACTGAAAGTATCAAACCAAGAAAATTTGAAAGATCCATCACTAGATTCTACATTTGTCTTGAGTTGATATTAACTCTAACTGAATATAGATCAAATGAACAAGAGTGAGAGTGAACTCTAGAACACGTGAAAGACTAATACACAAAGATAAATTTGTTTTATGAAGGAATCTATAATTGGTCAAACATTGATACGCTTAAAGTCAAAATTTTCTTTGTCAACTATAGTTTACACTCTACCACAGTAGCATTACTTGCTAAGTGGAAAACCGAGTAGGAGAGTGATCGAACCTTTTGTCTTGCTACAAAGTACCATGGGAGTCCCTTAAGGAGCACTGCAAGCACTCAAAAAAGAAAAAGTTAACATCCAACAATGTGCACTATTAGCAGGCCATAAAGTTATCAATACTTATGTCATACAATACATTTGGTAAACTTGAATTAGCAAAAGCAATAATCCTTGACTTTAGTAATCGATGCCCCCTACTCTTTCTACAAGTGGAATTAAATAGATGAAAATCTCTCAAGGAAGTCATTATCAATTCTATATGTCTATATATAACTAAGAACAAGGTCCCCAACTACAGGCAGCTACAATTATGGACATGATAAAGTAGGATTGAAAAGGATTTTGGTCGACACGGGTAACTTTTTAGCACGAGTCACGCTGACCCACAGTCATTTTTCCTTTCCATTCTAAAAAATATATGTAAGCATTTAACTGTTAAATGTGATTGTAAAAAGTAAAAATTATTCAATTACAATAATGATCTAAAATTTAGAATTATGCTCTTTGGGTCACTTTTTTTCATTAATAATACTTTACAGCAACTTTCTGTTTGACCTGTTCTCTGTTTTAACTAAATTATACAATTTGACCTGTTTGAGATAAAACATAACCCAAAATTGACATGTTCATAAGTAGATGCATCGAAATTGCCACCTCTGAATTGCTGACCAATCATTAGTAGCAAGGTAGAAATATTAGCCATTAGGTCCAGATTTAATGGAAACTATGAGGATCTTGAACGGAAAATATGCAAAAAAACACAATTGATTTCTCACTCTGTAGTTGTTTCTACACTAGGGGTGAATTTATGTGAAGTTCCTTGACTTAATATGTTTGTGCATCACCTTCGTCCTAAAGTGTCCATTTCTGCCTGCTTATGGTTTCAAATAGAGCCCACATCATACAACCTATCATACCAAATCAGACTAAAGTTTGTGATGGAAGTGCTTATTGATCACTGTGATGTCTATATTCGAGCCATTAATTCAGTTCCAAACTCTAGATATGCCTATTAATAGAAACCCAACTAACATGTTCCAGGTTAGAGAGACTTTCCTTCTAAACAATGTGAGCAACATTTCAGTTCTGCTACAGTATGAAAACTTGAAAGTTGTCTTAAAAGTTAACAGAACATAAACAAATTACACCTGGTCCAGGGAGAATGTGCATAAAATGGAAGGAAAATTTTGCATTACATCAAGAAGGATCAACGTATTGATAGTAAGCACTGTTAAGGACTTCCAGAGGAAAGGTGATCCAGGTTTGATTTATTTGAGAACTTGTTAGCAAAGTCTCAATTTTTGTAAAATTTCTAAGGTTCAAGAATACTGAAACTGAAGTGCATTTTATTTATCTTAAATGGGACCCGTGTAATAGGCTTTTAGGCATATTCCAAACTAATAGCAGAAGGAAGGATAGAATCAGGAACATACATAATATGGTATGAAATAGGAATTTAATCCGCAAATAGTACGATGAATCCCATGATTACCCTTTGTTTCCTTTCATAGTAGACCAAAAAGACAAAGTTAAGGCTCCCTGAGTGCAATAACATGTCTACAAACATGAGATACATGTTGATAAAAATAGCGTTTCTGCATTTGGATTTTAAAAAGGAGAAATACCTATCTAATGTTTCATTTAACCACTTTACTTCAGATCCTCTTGATAACTTACAACTAAAAACCTTAGCAGATGCATAGGACAGACTAGTCGATACCAATGGTAGCAGAGAGGACTCAAAGTCCACATTAAGAAAAAACTATTTATCTCAAGGAATGGTAAACATCATTCCTGAAATGCTAAACATATTCGCCTATTCCAGATTATTATGATCGAAATGGCCAATGGTCATTAGCCAAAGGACATGTGACTCCTTCGAACGGATTTACCTCTTCAAGCTAGAAGCATCAAAAAGCTCCATAAACCTCTGATCCGAGACTCTAGCTTTAGCAGCTGCAAACCTCTGGTACTCATCAAAAATAGAAAGTAGGCTCCATCTCTGCAATTTTCTTAAGCATCCCACAAGACACCCAGTTCGATGCTGAATTAAGGAAAGTCAATGAATATTAATATTACAAAAAATATAATAGTAGATAGGTAAGAAACATTCACCTTTCCCCGTTTGCAGTGAATCAACAAAGGGTGGTTTCTCACGTCTACCAACAACAGAGAGAAGAGTAAGAAAAATCCGGATTAGCTTACCCTATATATTTTATAAACAAAACTACCATGAAATGAATAGATTAAATACCAATGACAACTTTTATTGCTTCACGAATGGTATCTTCAGGAATATCAACAAAAGGTTCCTGCATTGCAAGGACACGAAAAATTCTGAAGATACAGAAAATATACTTGATGGATTACTAGCATAGCAGAAGTAGAAGCAATAAAGCCTATTTCAAATGATTTCGGATGCTCCAGTTGTGATCTTATATAAACATGTTAGGAAAACGTGCAACTTTATAAACCTATAGTCTTATGTATGTGAGAATCCGCAGAAGTATCCTTTGGACGATTCTATCATAACAAGGTTATCATTTGCATCTCAAATGTAGCATTATCAAGAGCAAATTAATCTTCCTACTCCTTCAACTTCTTTGACCACATGACTTATGTCAGGTTGGTTGTTCCATATAGGATACAACAAATGGTATATCCTCGAAATGTCATTAACTGACTCATTTATATGGCTTGACAAACTCGCCCCATTCTACCATTAAAACAATTCTTGCACTAGTCTCCAGGATGTCAACGAAGTACCTGATACAGTTGAAACTAGTGGTGTTCGCCTACTTTAAACATCCAGTGTTTAGCAAATCACTAAATAGTAATTTCTAGAAGCATAACATGAAAGGTCCATATGTTTTAAGGTGTACACTGGTCAAAGATATAAAAGCTTACATAAATGGTGATCAACATTAAAAAGGAAATTTAAAAAAAAAAAAGTTGCAAGGAAAGTTTAGAATTTAGTTGGAAACTAATAACATGAACATTAAATCACATGTCCTTTACACATGAAGTACGTGTTGAAAACAAAGAAAGGAGGCAAAAAGTGTGATCCTTCAAACAGGAGCAAAATGATTCAAATGATAGAACAGTGAACATCTGGACATGTGATAATTAGATAAAAAATTAATCAAAACTTGGTGATGTAGTCATGGGAAAAAGATTAGTCTTAAACATCCCATATCTAGAGGCTAGACAACAAGGTTCAACGTACCAAATAGTTATTGTTTGTCATGATGTTTATGCATAATTTTTATTTTTTTTTATTTTTTTTTTTAGAACGGCTTGTTAGATGTTAGTGGTTCAGGTCTAGCAGTGACATCCAATTGGGCAGTATGCTAACGACACTGAGACCCTCCTGTTCCTCCTTTTTTTATCCCCTGAAGGGGTAAAAGTCCCGGGTGGGACTCGAACTTGAGACCTCCCCTAGCCAAACATCCCCTCCCCAAGGCCCCATAAGGAAACCTTGGTGGCCAACTGAGCTAGCCCAGTTGGTTGTGTTTATGCATAATATGTTGAGCGATTTAAGATTTCAAGTAAATCCAACTTGCTTTTGTACGTGCTCTCAATCCTAATTAAATAAAGGTCTAATATAGATTACTAGTCAACTCGACATGTAACTTTGTATATCTTATACTTGGCCACTACTTACAGATAGTCTCAAGCACCTTAACTCCCAAGCAACACTGCATCCTACAATTTACAACCTAATTTGGAGCTTGTCTTTCAATGATGGAGAAAGTGCAAGTTTAGAAATATTAACCATACCACAACTCCACAAGACATAACAAATGACAACTAAGTACATTACTGTCATATGAGTTTCCATAACAATCATTTGAAAGATTATTGCATCCATTATAACCTACTTAGTGAAAGTCCAAGCACATACTTGTCGTATATATAGCACATAAATAAGATAGTTAGATAGCCATAAATGTTTTTATGGATATTTTTCAAAATCAAATGATTTGGTTCAATTAATATAGCATATCAGCATATGTTTCAAAACTAATTAGCACAACGGAATCCTATCTAATTCTTGACTCACCCTATATGCTAATACAGTACCCTTAATGTATTCCATTTTGTATGGTGTTAGCGAATTGATATTTATTCATTCTAAACTTACTAGTAGAGGATAAAAGTTTTTTGTTTGTATTCGATAAAGATGTGACGAAAACATCATCCTTATGAATAATATAAATATATTTTTGGCTTGTTCGTTATTCGTCTCATTGCCTTAATTAAACAAGTATAACATAGAAAGTGTTAAAGAGGTAGATTCAGTATTATCCATCTGAAGATTCATGGATTGACCAACTAAAGTTTTATACATCCATTTATAAGTCAAATATGCTACAATCTAGCTTCAGAATTAATATTCATTTATATGACTAAGTCCAAACAAAATATGTAAGTACATAGACACTCAGTTATTCTACTCGCCATATATATAGTACAAAATTAGTTTATAGTCATTCATGTATATTCACTTTGATATGGAAAGTACAATCACGTAAATATAAATAATGAATTAGAGAACATGATTTTAAATCTGCGGAATAATAATTTCAGACTGAAACGTGGATAATTAACCAGTATAAAGCATAATAAGTAAAGCATGATAAGAAATCATCAGATCTTAAGAATCCCATAATTCCAGCTACACATCATAACACTAAGATACAACAAAATATTAGAGAGTCAAATCGACGTACCTTAGTGCCTTCAATTCCAAAATGAAACAACTGAATCCGATTACACTTCAAAAACTCCAAATTATGCTCCGGATATACTTCAGGACACAAATATCTATACAACATATATATAAATATAAACTAAATCAGAGATCAGAGGTTATAACTTATCATATAGTGTAATATGTTAACTTACACGATAGAACGGAGGCCTAGGGTTTTAATGAACGTAAAGTTGGCGGAATCAGGGAAACTGGAACGGTAAATGCCGTAATCGACCATGGCGAAGTTGATCGGAGGATATAGTTCGTCGCCGGTATGATCATGTTTTCCGGCAGACATTTTGATAGTTGTGGTGCGTATGTCATCGTCGTCATCTTCACTAGCATCTTGTTTGACTTTTTTGTCAAATTTCATTGTATGAGAAAAAAAAGAATATTATGGAATCAAATGTGACATGCTAGTGTATTTATAGGGTTCGGATTATGGTTAATGTGCCTTATGAAATGTGTACTGTACTGTACTGTACAAGTGTACATGTCTGGGGAAAAATTACAAATGTTTAACTAACAAGAATACAAAGTGTAATACTCCAAATTTGACCGTCATGTTGATGGGTTTATTATAGTCTGTATTTATATTTTTAAATATGACTGTAAGTTTCGCGTTACGTCAGTAACACTTCTATAATGTCATTTTTATCAATGATATCTCTATTATATATAAAAAAAAATAGGCTAATTCAACCACCACTTCCGTCTTCATCAATCTCTCACGTGACATAGTCTTTATAAAGACGGAAGTCGTTAAGACCGTGCTTATGATGTCTTTCCGTCTTTCTTCGAATGACAAAGTCAAAAATATAGTGAGCAGTCTAATACATCCAACTTCTTCTCTACAACTGTTATAAATGTGAAAGAAGAAATATGTATTCAATAACTTGGTCGGTTTATATGAGTTGTATGGTATTTTATTTTATAATTTATCAACAAATAACATGATCTAATTTGTGTTAAACATTATTTATCATAACCCATTATTCAATTATTTTCATCAACACATTTTGTCGCCCCAAATCAAAATGATAGTAGATCAATTTCCTTATATTAAAATAAAAATTATTGACCATGTTGAAAAATACTTTTTGCATGATAGATGCCTTAAAATGTAGACGAATGATCTTAAAAGAGAACATTCACGGAATATGCTCTCTTTGGGATGTTTTTTATTAGTATCTTTTGTTATTATTGCGGAACCTACGCGCCACGTAATTCTGTTGGTCGCTTTCTTCACTGTCCACCAAAGGAAATGTTTACGGTCCAAATCACATTCAAGTATTTAACGAAAACATTTAATTTTATTAATAAATACATCCTTTTTACTTCGCAAGAAAAATTATTTTTAACTTTATTTATTTATTTTGATTTTACACTTTTTACCTTCTAACTATATAAAATACATGTATTTAGTCTCTTAAAATAACTTAGTAATACCTAACATTATGTGGAGTTCGTTACACCTTATTTATTTGTTTTACTTTCTCTCAAAATAACTTACAACATCTAACATTACGTCGGTTTGTTACATCTTAAATTTTTGCGGTGCAACATTATTTTGTTATAATAACTCATTGTTGACTAGCAATATTACAAGTCCACAAGATGAGCAGTCAAGAAAAAGAAAGGCATGAAAGTTGCACTTTGTTTATTAAAACTACAAATTTGCCTCTTGAAGAAAACCAACAACCCCTTTTAGTTTAATATTTTAACCTTTTTATACTAAAGTTGTGCGAAAGTTAAGTGCCACTTTCCACTCAAATAATTGTTATTTAATAACAAAATGTTGTGCATTTTCATGGACTTGTACAAAAGTCTTTCGTGTTTGACAATTAAATAACAATAGCTTAATATTGGTATCCATTTAGCAACATAATTAGATAATTCTATTTGTATGCAGAACGTATGTAACCGGTGACGAATTCAAAAAATTTGTTAGTCGAGGCATACATTTTTTTTGGTATTTTTGTCACGTAAACTATAATAATATTGCTAAATTTTCTGTTAGCGAGACCTTCACACCTTATTTTTCATATCAGCAATTTTAACAAATACATTATTTTTCATATACAGAGGTGACAATTTCGATCTACTTTTGTTTCTCCTTTTCCACGAACTCCAATTTTTAATATCCACCACTAAAATTCAATTATGAGTTTTTCATTTTTATAGTTTCTTAAATACTTATTCATTGAATATATACAAGGTATTTAGTACTTGAGTGAAAAAAAAATTATGAACTCTGAATATTTTTGCACGGGTCAAACTACACCGCAAAAAAATTGTGGGATTATAGTGGGCATGTGACCCCACTTGGCTACTTGCACCTTAATATATTCGCCCCTGTATGTAACATAGTATGTAAATTATCGTAGCAACTATTTCACGAATGTTTCATGTATATATAGCCAACTGGATCCAGTATAAGGTTCATCCCCACTTAGTACTTTAAGAAGACCCTCTCAGGCCCACTCGGTAGGCAATCTTCAATATAATGGACCAGTTTTAGGCATACATATGTTTTTTTACCCTCGTAAACGGGCAAAATATAGATAAAAGAACAAAAAAATCATTCATACATCAAACTCCGTGAATTTTTACGTGCAATAAAGTATAAATTAAAAATCAATTTTTTCACATAGACAAATGTTAATTAACATTTTGTAACATTCTTTATCAATTTATGCATTTATATTTTATAGTGGTACATAACATCGGTAAAAAGTAAGAACTAGTTGCTACTGTACATTTTTTAGAACGTAAAATTTTGTTAACCCAAAAATTGGGGTACAGCTCCACTGTCTCACAATACATAATCATTTCCATAAACAAAACTCATAAAATACCAACTCAAAAACCATTGTAGACTTGCAAAATTCCCGCCAATGACTGAGATGTTAAGTCGACTCCCTCCCCCTTTGTGGGGTCCGGATCCCTACAAGTGAGCAGAAAAGGGAGGAAAGAGGCCCTGGCGAAACCGAGAGAAGGCAAAAGGCTAAAACAATAACTTCTACAACTACTGTATTTCATTCCTACAGGTATGAAGTTGCTTGACCACTTTCATTTTAAAATTGCAATGGAAGAGTTCTAGCTACAGATACTGTATATACCTTCAAACACGAACTTCTACAAGAAATAAAAAGCAAAGAGGACCAAGAACACCAACACCAAATACCAAAGACCATCAACAAACACCATTTTGTAACAATAACAATTATTTTGGTCATTGTTTCTTTGGCTCACTTCCTTGTTCCATCTCTAAATAACGACAACTAGGACCGGTTAAAGTTCACAAATCAAATACCATTTTGTAACTGTAACAATCTAAATTAACATATTGAGAACACATGTATACTAACCTTGTTAAAAACTAATATTTTGGTCATTGTATTCACGTAACATAGACACATGGTATATACACATATGTATATATATGATTCATTACACAATGAATCGTAATGAATCTTCTTTGACCTGTGACTTGATTCTCATGTTCACTATAGTCGTTGAAACTTTGCATCTGCAGTAATTTTTATTGCTCCTCTTCTTGCTTCTCATATTCACTGCTTTTTGGCAGTGGCTTGGGCTTGTTGCTAGTGGACCGCTGGTACAACACTCACCGAACATACGAATCATCTCTGATTTCGTGCTTTATCTTCTTTAGCTCTCCCTTTAATAGTTCTAACAGAAAAAGTAGTAGACATTCAAGATTAATGTACAACACGAGATCCAAATGTTCAAACCAATCGTCATTACCGCATGCTTTATGTAAAGAAAATATATGAACATCCTTATTAACTAGACCAAAGCCCAACTATAAGCCATGAACCTAAACTGGTAATCCCTACTCACATCATTCCATGAGCTTATATAATCTCCAACTGATACGGCTATAAGAGGCACTAGTCCTAAGTATATATCAAGAGGTAACATGCACATCATAGTCTTAAACCTATTGTACATTCTATGAGCTTAAACCTATGTATAATCTTAATCCCTACTCACATAATTCCATGAGCTTATACATAAGAAAACACGCAATAAGAACTGTAACATAATGAGATGGTTGAACAAATATGTTCACACGTAAGAAACTTATGTGTCTTTAAAAATGATTTAAAAGTTGTACCAAATCATTAATGGTACGACTATGCTCAAAGTTACAACAACTTCAAATCGTTAATGGTACGACTCCTCAAACTCCTTTTCAGCTCACTAACTTGACAAAGTTGGGTGACCTTTTATACTATTTGTTCCAATTAGTTAAGAAAGGTAGGATCATGATATATTATTTTTAAATAAAAATGTTTATTTCAATCCATTATTCAATGCATGATGCTTGTTTTGCCATATATGAAGGTAGCGTAAGGCGTCATAGAGGAAAGTGGTAAGAGTAAAGTGAAAAATAAGGAGAAAGAAAGTTCCAAATTGGCATTAAATTATGAGAGAAAGGACCATAATAAATGAGATTGACCTCACACACTGCAAAAGAGAGGGACAATTGGATGAACCAAATACAGTTAGCATGTGCCAGTCTCCCTTCCCCATTTTTAGATTTGGTTATTACTACAACTATAAGAATGTTTTTTTAATAAAATTATACCTTTTGATGACTAAAAACTATGCCTACCTTTTGACATATACTTACACTTATAGTCGTGAATAGAATTTAAACCATGCAAGAGATTCATGTTTTAAACATCCATTATTCTTAATAGCAGAACAATAAACATAAACATGTAACATAACTTATTACATCAATATTAAGCTAGTCATATTATGAATATGTAGTATACATCACATCGTGTTCCATGTAACATAACTTATTACAACATGTAATATATACATACACTTTCGGTTGATTGCATACCCAAAACATAAAATGGGTAGCTTGTATACATGGAACACAATGTGACAGTACGTTGCACTTTTGATGAATTAACCATTTTTTATTAAGATGTGTATCTATTTTGATAAAGTTTTTTAAAAGGAATACATATATTTATTATGAATGTGATACTTTGTCATATATGAATATGATTTGTTTTACATGTGTATCTACTTTGATTTAATTTTGGAAAACGGATACACATGTTCATTATGGATGTAGTACTTTGTCACAAATGGATATGATTTGTTTCTAATTAACATGTGTATCTACGTTGATTAAGTTTTAAAAAACGGATACACATATCGTAATACTTTGTCACATATTAAAATGATTTGTTTTTTATTAATATGTGTATCTGTGTTAGTTAAAAAAAAAATTAAATAGATACACATGTTTATTATGGATGTAATATTTTGTAACATATTAATACAATTTGTTTCTGATTAACATGTGTATCATAGTTATAAATTTATTGTGTATCTTATACTTGTATAGATAATAAAATTAAAATTAAATTAAAAAATATAGTAAAATAGATCTTAAATTAAAGAGAATTAAAAGGTTAAATTTATGATGTAATTTTATTTATTAAAAACCTAAATATGTAAAAATTTCATTAGATTAAATGATCATGTGATAAAAAAAATAGAATAGACAAAACCTAGATCCATGATACGTGAAATGCATGTCCAGATTTTGATTAATAAGTGAATTTTTATTTATTTACGATCTTGACACCTTCATATTCTATAAATTAAATATAATGGTTCAAATTCAATCATATCATTACTACACTAAGATACCAAACCACAAAAACCTCCTCCATGAATTATTTACTGTCTTAAAAATATACTCAACAAACGAAAATATCATAATTACCTTTCACTTAATTAACTGTAATCCATATAAGGTAATTATCTTTTTACCAAAATTTCTATTTCTCTATCATTTATATGTATATATATTGCGTCCTTAATTACATCTAATCAGTTACCACATATTATTTTATAACATCGATCACTATAAGTACCAAGAATATATATTTCGAAATTTAAATCTAATCTGAATTTGTGAAATTCAATGTAGTTTGTATGAAAATAAAACTGAATGATATATGTACCTTACTATTTTGCGTGAGTACCCTTTTAACTTAAAATTAAGTGTCATTGGCTATACATGTTCCTTTATTAACGATTATTCATGCAAATCACCCATCCAATTATCCTCATGAATCATGCAAATCACCCATCTAATCAGTTACAACATCATTTTATCAAGACTCAAAGAGTCAAACATGGTTTTTCTAGCACAAATAGTTTTCTTAGTATAAATATTATTTTTTTATTAAACTATACAATTATTCATATTCGTTATGTAGAAAAATTTCATATTAGATGGCGAATAGATGTCAAGCCTAAAAAGATTGTTGGCAGGATATTCAAAGCCAGGAATACAAACTCTCATCATGCTTTCTGTCCCTCTCCTTTTATGTAGAAAATGACACATCAAAACACCATCTTTTATTACACACCCAACCTCTTATCTGTATTAGTCAAAGTCAAACCCATATTAATATCTCTCAATATGTTGACACACAAATGATCAATATCGGTACATGAAAACTGTACTTTATGCCTCATGACTTGTACTCTTTGTGGGCTTTTGAAGAAGATCAACTCAAACTCAAAACCATCCGATTATTTCTTTCAGCCCTATTACTCAAGTCTCTTGATCAAACTCTATAAATAGATAGGCCTCCCATTCGTCTTTCACACAAAAGTAGTTCAAACCTAAAATCCTCTTCACCAAACCATTGTCCCCAATTGGTGCTAGCCATGGCTACACTGGCTAACCCCCTACTTTTGTGTGTAATGGTCATGTGTGATCTTGCTCTAAGTGATCATGCTAAATTGGTCCAGCAAAAGCAAGTAATTTGATAACATTTTTGGCGGTATCCCTCCTGAGCTTATTCTTCTTGTATCATTTATTTATTTTTCCGAATCTTGTCACCTTTGTTCCTGTTTTCTTGACCTTGCAAGCCCGTGAACAACTTTAACATGTTCACGATCTTTGTCGTAAGCAACAAATTTGGAGCAGAGGAAGTTCGGTTTTCGTGTTTATACTATAGACATATAATTATTGATTTTTTTCAACAAGTCATGTCTTATACAAAGTGATTGAAGTATACTTCGATATGATGTTTTTAACTGTATAGAAGCGGTAATATATGTTATATATCTCTATAATACTTGAAGTCATAAGTTTTGTGTGGTTCTCTTGATAAGAATGTGCATACTCTCCAAAAGAGTTGAGATTTGTTCTACGGGAGAATGAATAATAAGTTAAGATGAGTGTTATAACGTTCTTTTATTTTATTCTGTTTTGCTTAACTACATCATGAAATTAGAAGGATGAGCACTCTCATTTATGTTGCTTTTGACTACCATTTCGTACCTTACATGTGATTGGTGGATATACCATTTGTTTGGCTTTTGCACAAGTAAGAAATTAGTGAGATGCCCACATATTAAAGCTCTCATCTGAATACATTATAAGGTACCACACCTGAAAACGATGAAACATCAAACTGCTGTATAAAAGTGTTGTAGGAAAAATTTATAAAAATACAATCACAAGGTACGAAATGGTAGTAATTAAACCATGCTTGAAGCTTGCTTTTATTTCCAAACTCGAACAATGAATTATTACAATGTTTTAAACTATACTTAGTGTTTTAATTTTATAACTATTTAATCGTCTATGAATGGTACGTATTTATGAATTTTGGGAGTATATTATTATTTGTAATTTCGGGTAAATGTCTATTAATCTGTTTAACATGGGTCTGAAGACGTGATTAAGTTATGAAAGTTAATGACAGATGCTTCTTGTTTGAATTTGGCCAAATATTTATCTGTTCAACTATTTTGTATTAAGATTTTAGCTAATGTATTACTTACTATAAACTAAATTGATACATTTTTAATTGGCCATAGCTAAAATGGTCTGCACCCTAAGTGTCTAACTTGTACTATTTCTAATGGGCCCGTTTATACATTTTTAGTTATATGTAGTAGGGCGTTTTGAGGGTGGGCAGGGTGGGCAGGAAGGAGTTACAATATTTAAGATCTAAAAGATATATTTAAATATAAAGTGTGTAAGACTTCAAACATGTATCTAAATATAAAGTGTGTAATATATGCTATTGTATACATATATATATCTATATAATATTTTTATTCATTTTATTCTTGAATTATATGTACATTTCAACAAAATCCTAAACATAAGTTTACTGAATTAGTAACCGTGACATGCGTTATATGGGTAGCATGAGTAACATTTGAACGTAAAATAATATGATTCATTCTGAAACATCCGTCAATTTTATTTTGTTAACTTAACGTCATTTTACGGCTGAAGTCATAAACATAACAGATGAAGTCAACTTCATAATATATTTCATTAAACCACCTCTTCGATTCGACCTAACTTTCATGAATAATTCTATTTGGTTATACGTAAAATATAATTGATAAATATATAAAAATAATGATTTGAACAATTTTATTTGATTATACATAAAATATAATCAATTAGTATATAAAAATAATAATTTAGTGAGCTCGTACATTTTATATTAAATATCACATATAGTAATGTCTTATATTAAATATCACATATAGTAATGTCATGAACATACTATATATCAAAATAGATATTAAGATCGCATATTTAACGTGTAACCAAAACTATAACTCTTTTATCATATTCACTTTTAAAGATATTGGTCCTATGAAATGAATCACGGTTAGCGTCACGCTAACCCGTGTCATACTCTAAAATTGATCGACAGATCGAATCTTCCGTTCGTTATGCATTAATTACACTTAATACATTTATAAAATTGCATATTTAAACGTGACAGTGCATACTTAAACTTGATCATAATGCATACGTACAATTACAACAAAACAGATAACACATAAAACACGTAAGTAGAGTATATATATCAGTTTTCATAAACGACGTTACACATAAATATTCACTGTGATCACGACCAAGTGATAAGTCAAAACATACAATAAAATGTGTTTAAGTCACTGATACTAATAGCTTTCATCTCTAGTATCTTGCACCTAAAATTTGAATACCTATTTTTGCATAGTCACGTTTGGATGTTGTCCAACTATTTTTCCATACATTTTCTCCAAAATGTTCATAGAATAATGTCCAACAGAGATGTGAAACACAAACTGTCAATATATAATGAGTTAAAGGTTTTGGGTCCAAGCATTAAACGCGGTCATCAAGAACTTCACTTAGTCCTTAAGTTTACGTGCATACAACTCTAATTCTCAATGCAAGCCACGTGTATCAAATTAGTGACACATCATATTTTGGATACCTTAGTTTTGAACTTAGTCATCAAGTCTAGTTTAGTTAGACTTAACTCGTAAATCTTATAGGTACGGACTCATCAAGGTTACTCAAGCTAGTTTATTCATGCATGAAACATTTGTATCTCATTTTTAAATGCCACTAATGAAAATTCACCAACTAACTTATTTGACACTTAGCATCCTTTACGTAAATAGTATGTTGTTTATAAGAAAATACATGCATATCCATTATTACTTGGTATATGTACTTACCATTCCATGTATTTTAAAATTATATGTAAGCATATATCATTCATTACCAAATTTTTATTTTATATATCATTCAACTTTTAATATTTAAAATTGCATCAGAGATGGGGTTGTTACACATTCTATACTTATATTTTTAAATATTATATGTATGTATAATAAAATTTTAAATGAGAACTACAAAAATGATAAATTTATAAAATTTCTTGAATTATTGAAACTTTTATATGTGAGTGAATTCAATACATGTGAATGTTAAAGTAAATTAAGATTTAAAACAAATTAGTTTAAAAAAACTTTAGATTATTTTCAAAATTAAATTTTTATTTTTTTCGTTCATATGTTCACAGTGGTTTATGAATATGTGAACATTTCATATAATATATAATTTAACATTCATTTTATGGTGTTTAACATTTGTTTGTCAATAATTTGAACATTAAATAAAACTTATATGTAATTCGTTGCGTTTACATGTATAAAAACAATGTAATTTAAAAGTTCTTGCATTTGTGTACTTTTACGTGGTTCTCGTTTAAAAATGACCCTATAAATATATACATATATATATGGTTGGGTTCCAGTGAAAATAAAATGTTAAAATAAAAACGGTGAAAAGAATTTCGGTTTTATTCATAATTTATTTTTAGTTGTGAACTTTTATTATTTTTTGCCTTGACGAAATTTTTTAATTGTAAACTTTTATTATTTATTTAACTTCAACGAAATTTAGAGAGTAGTGAATCTTTATATTTGTTCGTTTCACAAAAGCTTTTAACTGTGAATATTAACTCATATACGTTATTATATAATGATCAATGTAATGTTATAACGTTCGTCAGTGTATATTAACATATATAAGTTAATATTCATCCTAAACGAATGTATAAGAATATTAAGTTGTAGTTTGATTAACATTAATCCAAATGAATGTTAACATGCTGGCAAATATAATTTTGAGAGATTTCTATTTAAAACCTAAAATTATAACAATTTTATTTGATTAATGATGTATATAATCGATTGATTCGTATTTTGATTTAATTATATATCCCTTTTTACTCGATTGAATGATTTTGTTGATTATTTTTATGAGGTTTTCCATTTTTCTTGATGAAATCTATTTTCAATATTCTATTCAATTGAATCTAAAAGTTGTTCATCATATTCGTTTAACAAGTTATGTATTAGTGTTTTCCAATTGATTCATTAAAGTTTTTAGGCTTTACTTTGATGAATTTTCACTTGAAAATCACATTTTTGTAGTTGATGAGTATTGTTTATTCATTTATCATTGATTTCAAGTTATTTACAAGTTTACTACCGCGTTAACTTTGCACCGACTATATCTAAAGGATGGGTGATATCAACTTCCCTCATTCCCCCCACTTTTCACACTTCCCCAAGGATCTCCCTAACATTGCTATTAATACTAGAACAATCTACTTGAAATTACTAACATACCCCTACATGTGTTAAATTTCATTAATACTATTATTATTAAAATTTAAAGTAACAAACATTTGACATTTAGTTATAATTAATTAAAATTTTGTATATTTATACTAATATATAAACATTTCAAGTGTTTTTTAAGAGGAAAATTACTAATTTGCCCCTACTATTGGTATTAGTCTTTGAAAAACTTACTTCAAATTACTAGCATATCCTTACAAATATAAAATTCTCATTTATATTACTATCATTCAAACTTTAACTACTGAAAATATAAAATAACTTTTTAACCGTAAAAAGTTATAAGACGTGTCAATTATGGACGGAAAGGTCTCGACGAGACGAACATGTTAGCAAATGTACTTTGTATGATTTTCGAGCTACTCGGCCCATTTTCACTTAACTTCGTCCATCACATTTACACCGTTCACCAATAAAAACTTCACGATTTTAATTATGTCTAATTGATTCGGCTTTCTATTAAATAAATAATAAAATCAATATAAACAACAAAGTTAAGATTGATATTCTTATTCGTTGAATTATACAAATAAAGAAACCAAATGTGATTACAACTTATCTATATTAATATATAATATTTTTGTGATATTTTTTTAAAAGGGGATTTACTAATCTACACATAACATTACTATTGATATCTGAAACATCTATTTGAAATTATTAACATACCCCTTCAAGTATTAAATCTCATTAATACTATCACCATTAAACTTTAAAGTAACAAATATACAACATTCAATTCTAATTAATTAAAAATTTTCTATATCTATATTAATTTATAAAACATTTTAGGTGTTTTATAAGAGGGAAATTACTACTTTACCCTTAACATTAGTATTAGTCTTTGATCCCTACGTATATTAAATTTTCATTTATATAACTATCATTCAAACTTAAACTAACAGACATATAACATAAGTTTTTAACGGTAAGGAGTTACGTGACGTGTTAATTATGGATAAAAAGGTCGCAACGAAACAAACATGTTAGAAAATGTACTTTATATGATTTTCGAGCTACTTGACCCATTTTCACTTAACTCCGTCTGTCACATTTATACCGTTCACCAATAAAAAATACACAATTTTTTTTATGTTTAGTTGATTCGGCTTTTTGTTAACACACCATTTTTTTACCTTGGCAATCAAGAATTATTAACTTGCAATATCATTATATTAAATAAATAATAAAAATTAACATAAACAATAAAAATAATGTAACATCCTCCCCAATAGCCTAGTATTTTTTAGGTAAATTTACTTTATTTATTTACTTTATTTAATTGAGTCGAATTATATGAAATGTTTGAATGTAAAATTGTTAGAAATGATTAAATGGGAATTACGGTATTTTTAGTTTAAAATACGGATTAGCCTAACTATATTAACTAATACCATCGTGTGCTAGATTAATGATAATAATACATCGTCGTATACGTAATTATATATATATATAAACCCAAAGTCTGAAATCAGCCCCATTATCATCACTATCTTCATTTTATTCATCTCACACCAAGAACACCAAGAACACACACTAAAACACACACTTGCACAATTGAAGCTCAAATCAAGCCCAAAACATCTCCAAATTGTGTCATTAGATTCGGAATTCATTATAGATCATTCCTACAACTCATTTCAGTGGATTAAATCAGATTAAGGTTAGTTTTGATTAGTTTTTAGTTTTTTTTCTAAAATGAGAGAAAAGTTAGTGATTTGATGAAATTATGTGTTTTTATGTTAAATTGATGAATTTCGAGTGTTTGTTTATGTGTTTACTAAGTGTTAGAACGTTTAGTTGGTGAAAAACGCTGTTAAGATTGAGATTTGAGAATTTTTGGTAAAATCAGCCCAGTTTTCTGCAAAAACGCAGATGAACTGGTTTAGGCGATATTGGTAATATCGCCACCAATATCGCAGGTAATATCGCGATTAATTTCGCTTGCAATATCGCTAGTGATTTGGCGATATTGGCAATGTCGCTATGGCGATATTGGCAATGTCGCTATGGCGATATTGGCAATATCGCTATGGCAATATTGCTTTTTATGTTGCAGATTTTGAAAATGCGTAAGTGTTACTAAGTTTTGTGAAAATCTTACTAAAAATTAGATTTTGATGAAATTCGCATGGTCACTCGGAATCGATCAAGTAATCAAGACTATGTACCATAGCCCTGTAAGTTTTTTTTGGCCTTTCGGGGTCGTCTTGGGCTTCAAAATGGCATTTTTCAGTTTTTAAATGACGTTCCGGGATTTTCGAGTTTCGTTCCAGATTGAACTCTTATTTCCTTAGACTTCAGGGAATTACCTGCTTGTAAGAATGTGCTATTATGATGATTTAAACTTGATAAATGTTTATTATCTAGATACTATGCGTTGAGATATGTTATACGCTTACGAAATGAGTTACTAACTCATTATCTGTTGTATTCTCAGATCAGTCGAAGACTCAGTAATATTAGAATTCTGAGAGGTGGATAGTAGCAGACAGGTGAGTGGATCTGCAACTCATAATTTGAGTTAGTTGTAATGGTGTGATTACAACAAGTAACGTAAACCTTGATTGACTGTTTAGTCTGAGTTGTGATTGTGTATACCTACTTGTTATGCATATGTGGCCTTCGGGTATCTGTGTTATTCAGAGGTCAATTGCGATTGGACTTGGTTACTACTGTGTTCAACACAGGTTCCAGATACATGTGTTGTCGCTGGAAACTGTGTTGTTGTGTTGTAGTGTCAAGTTATCGGCCTATTCTGTATGGGCCTTTACAGATTGTGGGTAAGTGTTACTGAGGGCCACCGCGGCTGTAGGGTTCCTCAGTAACCGCCGATCCTCTTGAGTTTATGTGTTTACTGTGCTTAGTGTAAACAGATTATTAAGCTAAGTTGAATTGTTAGTTGTACATTCATTCACTTAGCTTTGTGCTAATTCCACCATTTCCCTTCCTGCAGGTTATGCATGTCTTTTGTGGGTTGGGCAGGAAGGTGGTTTTGAAGAATGTTTGACACGTGCCATCACTCTGATATGTTTATGAATGTTTTGTAAATTAACGTGTATGTGAATTTTGTATAACAAATATATGTTTTGTTTCAGCAATATTTTAATATTGTAAATTCGCGAAAAATCTATGGTCATTTTGTAAGATAATTTATAATATTATCTTTTATCCATCGCTTCCGAGTCAAATTACTATTTTAACCCTGAGGTAATTTAAGGGGTGTTATAAATAAGATTGCTAATCTTATTCGTTGAATTGTACAACTGAAGAAATTAAATGTGAAATCAACTCATCTATACTAGTATATAATAAATTTTGTGATATTTTTAAGAGGAAATTCACTAATGTACCTCTAACATTACTATTAATATTTGAAAAATCTACAAGAAATTATTAACATACTCCTACATGTATTAAATCTCATTAATTTGATCACCATTAAACTTTAAAGTAACAAACATATGACATTCAATTTTAATTAATTAAATTTTTTCTATATCTATAATAATTTACAATGTCAATTTATATATTCGAAAGTTTCAATTTTTAATTAAATTTTAAGATTACAATTTCACGTATACAATACTCATTATAAAAATTCAAAAGTAATATATATATATATATATGTATATATTAATAGTGAAACTGTCAACCCAACCAACGACCCCGCAACTCACAACTTGCCACTTGATTATTAGGAACTCTCAACCCGACCATCGTATTCATAATGTCATTTTATATATATATATATATATATTTGGTTATTTTCTTTTAACATTTGTTTTTAATAAAGGCAAAAAGGTGATTTTTATTTTTAAAAAATACAATATCTTAGTGAATTGTCATATAAACTTTAATTTTGAATTTAAATAATTTATATATCGTGAAACTCAACTTTTAGTCACTACATGATACGAGCATTCTGTTAATATATATATATATATATATTGGGTTAGGTTTTAGTCAAGATAATATATTAAAGTAAAACAGTAAAAATATTTTTGGTTTTTATTTACAGTTTATTTTTAATTTTGAATATTTATTATTTTTTAATTCAAAAAAAATTTTACTTCTAAACTTTTATTGTTTTCTAAATTCACAAAATTTTAATGGTAAACTTTTATTATATATCTTGTTTCATGTAAATTTAGTCGACAAGAACCTTAAACTATGATCCATTATCATGCTTAACAAAATTTTCAACTGTGAAGTTTTATGTTTTTTTTGTGACTTCACGCAAAAATTTAATTGTAGTAGTCTGTACTTGGTAGGCGCACTCGAATCAGTACGACTGGTTTGACTCTCTCTCTCTCGCCATAGCTGCTGAGGGGGAGAATTAACGCAGTATTCTCCGTAAAACCCTAAAAATAAATTTATACGGTATCCCAATTTCATCACCATCATCATCAGAGGTAAAATTCTTCTGTGTTTTCAATTCAGCATTTATAATTGACTTTCATTTCTCTTCTAAATGCATGATAATATCTGCTGATTGTTACTTTGATACATGCTTTTATGATTTGATTTTAGGTTTCTTAGTTTCATTTCACTTGTTAGCACTGTCTATTACTTGTTCTGAAGGTGCATTGTATTATACTTTTTGAAATTTGTTAGTTTAAGCTTCTGATTTCGATGATAATTAGGTTATGTAAAATGTGACTTTCAGTTTTTACTTCACACCTTGAAGATTGATTCTTAAGTTAATATATGAATTTTAGTTTCATATGTAAACAAGTAATCAACCAATGTGCATAATTCTCAAGACATAAGTGAGACCGAAGATGCTGATAATATGGATTATATATAAATAATCTGAATAAAATTATTTTGGTTATGGAGAATTCTAGAAGGAGATGTTAGACTAAAAAAAGTACTTACTAATTACTATAGAAGGCTGCTCACTTGAAAAAAAATGATATTAACATTTGGAGTATATGATATTGAAGATATTATAACTCAACACAAGGTTGTCAACAACGAAAATACATTATAACTATTTACGCACTGATGGCTTGATACCATTCAAGCAAAAAATCGAAATGGCAGTAGGTCCCACAGCAGTAGTTGATATATGCTAGACTGTTCGTTAACCTAAATGTAACTAGGAGATGCCAATTTAAAATGTTATCCAATTCATTTGGTTGATTAGTAAAGTATTCAATAAAGTTTCAAATGATTCTTTTCATTACCTGTGTTTAAGTTTCAGGAAGTTTCAATACTTCTTGGTAATGTCTATATGCCATTGATTATCTAATTATATCATAAATTATTCATATTCGTAAGGATTCCAGTGTATGTAAAAGATGGAGAATGTAACTGGTGAAGGTGATAATGGGTTGCAACCCTTACCTCCCTCACCATCATCACCTCGTTCACCACAATTAGAAGTTATACAACATGACATGAAGACTGAGCCAGAAAACCGTCCTAAGCGTTGTATGATTAGGAGGCCTGGATTTGGAAGTGGTGGAAGACACATTCCTTTACTTGCTAATCACTTCAAAGTTTCTGTCAAGAATCCAGATGAGATATTCTACCAGTACAGTGTATGGTATTGAATTCATAATCTTTCTTTAACTATCTATATATCTGAGCACATAGCTTCTATAATGTCATGCCTGTGCAGGTATCCATCAGTGCTGAAGATAACAGACCAATTGAGAATAAAGTTATGGGGAGAAAAGTTATTGACAAACTTTACCAAACCTACTCATCTGAACTTTCTGGTAACCGGTTTGCATACGATGGAGAGAAGAGCCTGTTTACTGTTAGGCCTCTCCCGGAAAACAAGTCGGAGTTTATGGTTGTTCTCGAAGATTCTCATGCTAACTGGTTTGCTCAATTTCTGTATACCCGTTAGCCTTGTAATTGAATTGAAACGCTTTTTGGATCTTAGATAAACTTATTCTTCTTGTAGTGGAAGCCCTGCTCGTAACGGAATTCCCATTGAATCTGGTAAAAGGTCAAGACGATCTTTTCAGGAGAAGACCTTCAAAGTAGGGATAACTTATGCTGCTAAAATACCGTTAAACTTGGTTACTCTTTCCCTTCAAGGAGAAGAGCCAGAAAAACTCCAAGATGCTTTCAGGGTTCTTGATATCATCTTGAGACAACAGGCAGCTCAAAGGCACTTCTATTTTTCTTTCCATGAAAGCTTTTCAGCTTTTATTGTTAAAAGAAATCTATCTTATTAAATGTCTATGTTTGATTCAGGGGATGCCTTCTGGTTAGGCAGTCCTTCTTTCATGATGACTCTAGGAATTTCAGTGATGTTGGAGGGGGTGTTACTGTATGCCGTGGATTTCATTCTAGTTTTCGTCCAACACATGGTGGTGTGTCACTGAATATGGGTATGTGACATGGTCACATTGCATGTACTCATGCTAGATTTTACTTGGTGGATCTTTGATTTGCTATGGCATTGGTTATGCAGATGTTTCAACTACAATGATTCTTACTCCTGGACCAGTTATTGATTTTCTAAAATCCAACCAAAAAGCACGTGATGCTCGGTCTATTGACTGGGTAAAGGTAATATAAATGTTATTCACATAATTTTCTCTCTATTGATCTACACTTGCATCTTAGGTGCATTTTCTTGTCAGGCCAAGAAAATGCTTAAAAACATGAGAATTAGAACTACACACAGCAACAAGGAATTCAAGATCCGTGGGATGAGTGAAAAGCCTTGCAATCAACAATTGTAAGTTTTGTTCTTTTGAGTGTATGCTCCCCCTCCCATGTCATGCTCAAGCATCCGACAAACTTGTAACCATTTATGTAATACACTTACCAAGATACGCAACAACTTGTAACCATTTAATGCAACAAATTGAATACTCTGTATTAAATGGTCAATTAAGTACATTACATATATCGGTAAGAAGTAAACAATATATTCCTTTTCTATTTTTTTATTTTTTTTTTGCAATTTTCCCTTTTTCGTGTGAGACTAATATGTCGTTGTTACTTATTCTTAAGGTTTCCTTTAAGAGTGAAAAAAGACGATGGTACATATGATGACCAAACAATAAATGTTACCGTATTTGATTATTTTACCAAACATCGTAACGTTGAGGTTACTTACTCTGCATATATACCATGCATTGATGTTGGGAAACCAAAGAAGCCAAGTTATTTTCCTGTGGAGGTTGTGTCTCGTTGCTTACTTTTATTTATATTTTTACACTCTGTCAGCTTTGTATAGACTCAACCTTCTAATTATGTTTTAATTTCCCATGAATCCCAGCTTTGCTCTCTTGTATCACTTCAGCGGTATACAAAGACATTATCTACACTGCAGAGAGCATCTTTAGTTGAAAAATCAAGGCAAAAGCCTCCAGAGAAAATGCAAGCTATAACAGATGTAAAGCTTTATAATCCCCTTGATCATATGTGATATGGTCTACGTTACTATGAATTGAGCTCTTATTTAACCTTACAGGCTATGAAGAACTATCGTTATGATGATGACCCTCTACTAGTTTCATGTGGAATTTCTATCGAGAAGCAACTTGCTCAAGTGGATGGTCGTGTCCTTGAAGCACCAAAGGTTACTTTTCACTTTTGCAATAAATGTTTTAAGACGTACTGCCTTTATTTGCAGGAAATGTAATCATGATACTCATCACCTGTATATGTTTTATGCAATTGCAGTTGAAGGTTGGTAATGGAGAAGAATTTTTGCCATGTAACGGGCGATGGAATTTTAGTAAAAAGGTAAGTCTCCTCGGGATGTAATTCGCGACCTTTATCTATTTGTATATTTGAGCGATAACAAAGAATTACAACTCATGGAGATTTTTTCTTGCCAAATTATGTTTTCTTGCAGAAGCTTTTTAATCCAGCCAAAATAGAAAGGTGGGCAGTTGCAAATTTTTCTGCCAAGTGTGATGCAAGTCATCTTACGCGGGAGCTCATAGACTGCGGAAGGAAAATAGGATTTGTATGTCAAGCACTTGCTAATTGTTTGTCTGCTTTAATCACGAATGTTTTGATTTAATATAGAGGTGGCAATTTTGACACCTTTACATATTAATAGGCCGATTTGGGTTGTGTTTTATCTCAAATGGGTGAATTCAAAAGGTTCAGCTTCGGGTCGAATTGATCAAACGGGTTAAATTTCACTTTCCCAACATCCTAAATGTAAGATAAAGATTATTGTGGTAATAAGATTGTTCTTGTAATCAGAAACAACACATTAGTTATTCATAGAAATATGACAAACAAATGTCAATGGGTCATTGACCTGTTTCCACCCATACTTAAAATGACCTGTTTCAACCCGACCTTGTTTTGACCAGTTACCCGACCTGCCCATCTTGCCACTTCTAATTTAATTGTTTGATATTTGGATTCTTAGATTATCGATCGCCCATTTTCATTAATGGAGGAAGACCCACAGAATCGAAGATATGGTCCTGTAGAACGTGTTGAAAAGATGTTTGAACAGCTTTCGGCAAAGCTCCCGGGTTTTCCTGACTTTCTCCTTTGCATATTACCAGAGAGAAAAAATTCGGACTTATATGGTATCGAGTTGTTTATCATACACAAATTGTGTCGCATCTAAGTAACTCAACTCCTCACTTATTATGCCTTTTAATGGGTGCAGGTCCATGGAAGAAAAAATGTTTAATTGACTCCGGAATTCCAACGCAGTGCATGTGTCCAGTTAAGATCAATGATCAATATCTCACGAATGTGCTTTTGAAAATGAATTCAAAGGTATTGAGTGTAACTCTTTGATTTGTAAAATTTTGCCTCTTATGTTTATCTTAAAACTTAGATCAACTGCTATTTATCTATTTTATTTTGTTTTCATCTTAAGCTTGGTGGGATCAATTCTTTGTTAGCGATAGAGCAGCCATCTCGTATACCCATCATTCATGATACCCCAACAATGATAATAGGTATGGATGTCTCTCATGGGTCTCCGGGTCGGTCTGATATGCCTTCCATTGCTGCGGTAATGTTTCTATAGTAAATTGATTCACTGGCTATTATGTTCCCTTTCAGGGTTAATATTTACTGTTCTATTGGTTATTCAATGGTCAAACTTGTAGGTTGTTGGATCCCGATCATATCCATTGATATCACGATATAGAGCATTTGTTAGGACTCAATCATCAAAGGTGGAAATGATTGAAGGTTTGTTCGAACCGCAAGAGAATGGAAAAGATAATGGCATGATGAGGTCTTTCCGTTATGAATTTTTCTTTCTTTTCTGTATACATATCGATTCCGATGTGCTAGTTCTATACACCCGGTATTCTCTTTGGTAGATATTTTTTTAGTATTAAAGTAATAATTAGAGTTGGAAAAATGAACGGGTCGGGCATCAGGTCAAATCAAATAACTTCGTCTCAAAATTGAAATATGTAAAACCACTCCTATTTCAGATCAGTACATGAAGTTCTAATGAATTTTGAAGAATTCGCATTGAGAAGTAATATTTGGTAGGGGCTAACACAGATGGGACTCGGAGTCACTTTTTGTTCAACAAGTAACTATTTAATGAAATTATTGATGATTATAAGAATCATGGAAATAATGATTTGGAGGTTGTATGCATTAACACCCTTGGGCGAATTTCGATCCATTTCAGCCATTCCCTTTTTAGCTATTTTTTACCCATTGGAAATAAAGGAATAACCTATATTGACCCATTCATAACTATTTTCAAGAACCAAAATAGTTTCACTTTGCTCTTAAAATAATAATAATAATAATAAATAAAAATAAAATTAAAAAATCACCATATTTTTCAATTACCCAAAGAGTTCTACAAGTAGAATTTGAGAAGTAACATATTTTTAGCGTTATAACATGGAGTCCAGTAGCAGAGGATTATATTATGTTTTCTAAAATACTTTGCTAATGAGTTTGTTCCAACTTGCTGTCTTGATGTTTGACATTGACAACCTTATTTTGAACAGGGAACTTCTTCTGGACTTTTATCAAACAAGCAATAAACGGAAACCAACTCAAATTTTAGTATTCAGGTATTATTATTATTATTATATTATTGATATATATATATATATATATTGTTAATGAAATAGTTGCACCATAACTGAAAATGAGTGATAGTGTAACAATTAGTTGTACGTGTGCGCTTGGTTATGGAAATAATTATTAAAAAGAAAAACTGTGTTTCAAGCCTCCTTTTAGCCTAAAGGTTTTAAAGAAAAGAACTTAATGGGTCATTTTTTCTGTTGCCTATGTGTAGCACTTAACATCTTCAGGTATTTCTGTGGAATTGTTTTAATTTTTTGCACAGAGATGGCGTGAGTGAATCTCAGTTCAACGAAGTTCTAAATTACGAGTTGGATCAAATGATCAAGGTACGTTTCTCAAATTCTTTTCTCCAACGTACTGTTTGCCTTCAATACCCACGAAATCTTATTGCGATGGCTTCACAACCATTGCGTGAAATGGTCTGGCAGTGGTCAAGAAGTTATCATCCTTACTAAATCGCTTTTTTGATAATCTTATTGTAATCAATTTTTTTAATAACAAAAGCGGACAACCAATTTTCTTCCTAACCCGACCCACTCGTTTGACCCGGAACCATTTTGACGTGTAACCCAAACTGCCCCGATTTGACACCTCTAATGAATGTCTTAATTTGACAATAAAAGATAGGAGACCTACGCACCATGGTGGCATGATGAGGATCAGGGTGGAAATTTTTTGCAAGCAGTGTTCCCCTTGCATCTGCAACAAGGTCGTATCATGACACATAGTAATGTTACCTAACCTTTGTTGTCGCTCCAAGTATTGTTCTTTGAAACTTGATTATTCAAATAAAAATCTTGCAAGACTGAGTGTTTGCTTGAGCATAGTTCCTTAATTAGGGATTTGGGGTACCCATGTAGTGAGAAAAAGTATAATAACCTATGGCTCTCATATACTAGGGTTTTATATTTTATTTTAACCTCTATGTGTCCTTGCTTGATACAGGCTTACCAGTATCTGGATGAGGTTGATGTTCCCAAGTTCACGGTGATTGTGGCTCAAAAGAATCATCACACAAAGCTTTTCCAAGCTAATGGCCCTGAAAATGTCCCTTCCGGTCTGTTTTTGTTTGACCTTTAATTGTTTAGTTCTATGTAAACAACAGAAGAACATTACATTAACTTATTATCTTTTATGGACATGTATCTCCAGGTACTGTAGTAGACACTAAAGTGGTGCACCCAAGAAACTATGATTTTTACATGTGTGCTCAACCGGGAATGATTGTGAGTTCCTACAACCTTTTCTTTGTTTAAATTATTTCCCTTACATAATTAGGACTTCTAGATCTCTATTTTGCAAATATTTTGATAATCAGAAATACATAGATGGGTGTTTGTATTTATTTGTTATATTTGAATGTGCAGGGCACTTCTCGTCCTGCCCACTATCATGTCCTGATTGATGAGATTGGATTCTCTCCTGATGCTCTTCAGAATCTAATCCTTTCGCTATCATATGTGTGAGTATTTAAACTAGGGATTATCTATGTATCTCGGGTCATGATATATTTAATTTTTGCCATCAAAATGTTCATAAAACTTTGTTTGTTTTTATTGGACCATAGAAATTACTTATAGGTGAATAATGCACTGTTCTGGACAAAAAAGTTCAAGATTTGACATAAATACCACGTGAATGGCTTTTTTGATATTAGTTCTTTTCAAAGACACAACAAAGTCATCATCGTCCTTCATCTTTAGGATGGATATGATTCTACTCTTTCGTGTTTTCATTCTAGAACTTGAGGAGATGTCATTTTGTAGAAAAATATCATCTTAAATATAGAATTAATTTTGTTTACTTTGGTTTTTGATTTTGTGATGAAGATGATTTTACTTGAGTGATTTCATTTGTTTTGAAAAATTCTTTATTGCATAACCACCTGTGGCATTTTCGTCAATGCAATAAATTTTTTCACTCGAGAGTTTTGGCGGAAAAGAAGTATTTGTCTCGAATAAGATTATAAATTTTAATAACTTTATTTGTCTTTCTTTGAATATCACATGGCTTGGAATAACATAATCCTTTCAAACTAAAAAAGAATCTGAAGTTAGTCATTACATTATTGACATTCAATATGGTGTTACAGGTATCAAAGGAGTAGCTCAGCAACTTCAATCGGTACTATCTTCATCTAGAACACACATCTTGCATTCAATTTTGTACGAATGGGTCAATACAGGTTATGTATTTATCTCCAACGGGTCAGGTGGGTAAAATAAAACATAGGTTACAACTTTAAAGGAAATGATTGAAATCGGCTGAACAGGTCAAATTTCTCCCAAAGTGTATTTATTAATACATAAAAGTATAAAACAACTGAAATCATTTTATTAAAAAATCAGGCTATTGTTGAGATAATATAATTTTTTATAATCATATTTGACACCTAATCATTTATGAAATTAATTTAAATATATCGGACAAAAAGTGTTTCGGGTAAACCAACCCAACCAGTTTTTCACCCAACCCACTCATTATACTACCTCTAAACTTAGTATCGTGGTCCTCTGTCTCTATCTCATCACTTTAAGATATCTTGCAGTGGCACCTGTTTCTTATGCTCATCTTGCTGCCCAACAAATGGGTAAGTTTCTAAATCTTGAAGATTTGTCTGAAAACGCTTCTGGAGAGGACAGCATCACTTCTATAGGAAGTATACCTATTCCCAAGATGCCAAAATTGAACGAAGAGGTTGAGAGCTCAATGTTCTTCTGTTAAGGTGTGACATTTAACTCTATTACTAAAATGTCTAGAATCCTTATTGTTGTAAATTTGTAAGGTGCATAGTATAACGTGACAGTAGGCTAGCCTCCAAAGTAGTTGCAGTGAAAGTTTTGGGTCAGATTTTGATGGGTTGTGCCGCTGATTGGTCTAGGAGTCACCCAACTATATTCTGGCTTTTAGGATCTATCAAATTTTGAGATGTGGGTGTTTTTTAAGTAGCATGGTCATGTGGGTGCTTGAAAGTTGAAACTATCCTAACTTAAGCCTTAATATAGTATTACTATGGTCCTTTTGGACTGGATTAAAGTGCCCTTGTGCTTTACTTGTTTTTAGTCCCATCTATAATTCACCAAAAACAACACAAGTTTTAAATTCAATAGAATCCCAGAAACTTTGCAGATCTTAAAATAAGTTCATTTTTATAAATATGATGTTTTGGTGGCCACCATGAAAAGGCATGTTGCGAGTCAAAGGAAGTCAAAGAAGTATTTTTGGTATAAACTTGGTCTAAGAGAGTGTTTTCCAAAAAAGAATGCATATGATATGACTACGTATTTTGAGTATATCTTGTACATAGATATTCTTATATGGTTAAGTAATTGATAGTTGTCTGTGTGAATGTGTTCAACCATTGTCTTTACTTCCGCTACAACCAGAAATGTACGTGAAATAAAATGAAAAATGTATGGCCATTGCTAGTATCAAGATTTAGGATATCAAACTAATGTACCTGTATGTTTCAATCTTCTCAATGCTTTTGTATCCATTAACCATTGTCTGATTTATTAACGTTGACCAATACAAAATATCCTGTTAAATTACAGGGTTTTTTTTTCTCTTTCTTCCTTTCTGTTTCTGCTAAAGGTGGTACTCAATAACTAGAGAGTAATCATAGTAGACTTGTACATCGTTGATTTAATAATCAACCATAACAATCGTAAAAAAATCAAGTGTATAAATGCAAATGCATGAGCCAAGTTGTGCAGGAGACGAAGAAAAGGCACAACCTTGTGGTATTTGCTCTATCTCTTGGATGCTCTACCACACTACTTCGGTTGGGGTTTAGTTCAATTCAGTGTGGGTGTTGATGGTAACATCAAACTAAACCGTCAATGTGATGATTCAACATTTTCAAATTGAATCGAACATTCAAACTCTAAGACTAATTGAAGCAATGTGGTTAGTATGAGATAAGTTATAAGGTCTAAACTAAATAGAAAGGTTGTTTTTATTAACAATTATATTATATTAGACATTTCTTAAATATAATTTCATATAATTTGCGACATTTTAGTGGTAACCAAGCTTGAGTAATGTTAAAGGTATATAAACGGTAATTATTTGTAAGTGGAAAACTTAGAACGTTGCAAGTGAAACTATCTCTAAAAAGTTTGGCTTTCTACCACCTAAAAAACTTATGTATTCGGGTTGTTATTGTTTGTCATTGTAACTAACATCGAGGAATAACTGGCTTGAAGTGAAAAACTTTATGGCGACAACAATAGCGACCCAAATACATGTTTATGTTCAGTAGCGTGGGCAAGAGTACAAGTAGGGTTATCGGATTAAAATCCATGTCGCAACATACTTGCCGTACACAAAACATTTGCTAAGTTTTTACACCAACAAAACTATTTAAATTTTATGTTTTGTTATTCTGTATTTTAACTGCTAGCTTTTAAAATTTCGTACAAATAGAACATCTATCACCTATGTAAAGAAGGATTTAATTTAAGGGAAATTTTGAAAAATGTCATTTTTTTCCAAGGAATAAAAAAATTGACTTCAAAAAAGAAAAGTTATGATTTTGCCCCCTCCTTCGTTAGCGAACCGTTAGAAACTGTTACTATCTTTGATACGGGGTGCACTCACCTTCCAATTACAGTCAGAAAAGATACATTTTGTTTTGTACCTTGTCTTGTCTGACTTCTTCGGCTTTCGAGACATTTAGTATGCAATTGAAGAAGCAACTCCTCTTTATTTTCAAATGTTTGGCCAACTTGAATTCAGTAAGAGGTTTCATATATTGTAACTGGACGTCTTTTACTATCTTTATCATTATTGCTTAACAATGGTGGCATGTTCTAGAATATATTCTCCGTTTGTACTCTATGTGGTATTGATTTGTCATATGTATCTCTTGGATCCAGCTCCTTCTCCTCCCCCTCCCCCTCCCCCTCATCGTCATCATCAACAGTATGATTATGAAATGGATGGTCGAAGGGTTGAGGAGGATTGACATTTTCTTCGTCATAATAAGAATCATCATGAGGATGATCAATAAGATAGTGAACATACTCATGATATTGAGTTTGTTCAGTTACCTTAAATTGTTTGTCTTGGTTATTTTGTGTTAGAAATGTGCTATACAATGGGTATCTTGGAGTAGCATGATAATAAAATTGATATTGTGGTTGATAAGGAAATAAAAATTGCGGTCATGGTTGATATTGAGGTGGTTGGTAATAATCATGTACATCGTTTATTTTTTGGCCACAATCTCGTGCATCGTCCACAAAGCATGTACATCGTTCACAAATCGCAATTTGGGTTTGCTTACGGGCGACAAAATCGCAACTTTTTTTTGATATTTTTTAATACTTCTAAAAAATATTTTATAATTTCCTTTAATTTAATTAATATTAATAATATAATATTAAAAAAAGAAGAATATATCATTTATTAGTGTTACCATTCAACGTTAAAAAGTGGTTACGTATATTATGTAGAAAGAGTATGGGTATCCACGTGGCAAGATGTAAATGGGGGGAGGATTGACTAAATCTGGTGGTGGGGACCAATTCCCAGCTGCCAATCTTTTGTTGTGCATTGAAAGTGAGTCTGAACCCAAACAATAAAACTTGGGACTTTGGTCCATACCTGTTTCTGGCATTCTTCTTTATTGGATCTTGACCCACTTTTCTGTTTGGGAATTGCAAGGAATATCATTATTACCAAACAACTTCTCATTCTTTCCATACCATGTCTTGTTAATTCGATGATAACAATTTAAACATTTTGCGATCATTTGTTCATTGTGTGTGGTTGAATACTTCTTAACTTTATTATGACGACAATTACTATTTACCTTCAACAACTTTGCTCATATATGTTTTATAAATTATCTATTTAATGGAATTTTAAGACCTTTGTTATCGTGTTACAACTCTAAACGTGAGAAGGTGTGAACATAGTGGTCTTTTATTATTTTACATGTTTTTGGCAAGTCTTTTTTTATCCAAATCGACATAAAGAAAGTCAAATTAATTATTGAGTTATTTGTAAAGTTGTTTTAATAATTAGGTAGTTTTATTTAAACATTTTGTATACTTATGTAACATTTGCATACCTTTATTTTCAAGTAGATCATCTATAATCTAATCTAAGTTTAAATATAGGTAACTTTTCTTATATGAAATTGTTTCCAATTATAAGGAGATGTGACTAAAATGGGAGTATATCAAAACAAGTCAACTGCTAATTAATGTGATGTATGAAATAAAATTGTTTGCAACATGTACGTTTTTTTACAACGTGCGTTATCTCTTTATGTTTGCTTTACTTTTGTTGTCATAATAAAAATAAATATATATGCCATTCAAATACGATTGTGTTTTCCTTCACACCAATAGTCAAGTCAACAAGAAACTAGAAAGTTATGTCTACGCTTTTCATTTCCATCAAAACGAACGAGAGACACACATTTATTATTCACTCCTTATGGACTAATTAAATAGTTAGTGGTGAATTTATACAAATAAATAAAGAGAAAATTATTTGTAAATATTAGTTGTTGTTAGGTTAAAAATAAAGGTTAACCGTGTATATTTACAAAAATTCAAGGGTAGTGTCGATTGAAAGAAAAGAACGAGGTCTAGGTTTGGATGAAGGAAATTTGATGATTTGACGTTACTACCGTTTCCCTTGTGTTAGTTAAACCAGATTGATGAGAGTATTGCATCATTTTACCTGTTGATTTTCTTGACTAGCGATGTAGATTTGTTCTCACATTTTCTTGAAAATTATTGTACTCAAATAAATATTACTATAGTAACATTTAGAGTTTGCTAGGGGCAAAAAGGTTAAAATTGAGGAGAAAAAGTAAGAAAACTGTGGTAACTTTTCGGAGGTAACCGGTGTAGGTGGTCTACGTATAACCTAAGCGTGAAACACGTCATGCGATCATCATGGTCCCACCCTTAACCACTGGGTCCTGCTAATATTTTTATCATTTTGACCTCAAACTATTCGACAATGTCCTTTTTTCTCCTTCAACTAAAACTCTCATGCTAAAAGTCTATGAACTAATTGCATCTTAATAGTTTAGCCCTTTTTAAAATCTTCATCTCCCGTGGTTCTAACAAAACGTTAGCTGTGATTTTTTTAACCTAATACCCGGATGTAGATAAGGTACTTTTGTTTTAAGTGGTTCTAAGTTCATATTCCACTAAACAAAAAGTATACGTGCAATCGATATATGTAAATTTGTTGTTAAGAAAACATATTTGATTTTTTCATTTCATGTTTGAGACATCGGTCATGTGACATTTTTAAAGGTTATAATGTTTATTTTTTTACATGTGATACTTTATTTTTAAATGTTTATTGTTAAGGTTTGTTTGTGTAGCTAACTACTATTACGTGTTAGTTTGAAAACAACTGTGGTGAGCAAAAACTTGTACTAGCATATCATCGCTTTTTTGACATGTACAAGCAAAATTGATACATATCATATTTTTTTTATACTTATCCTCGTACAAGTAGAAATGTAAGAATAATATTGATGTTATATGTTGTAAAACTATCAAAGAGATGTACTTGCATGTACAAATAGGTTTAGTGTTTATACAAGTTTTTTATTTTTATCAGGTTTAATGCTTGTAAATTTTTTTATTTTTATTGGAGGCCGATGACGATGTAAAACTGTTGACGATATTGATGTTATCAATTTCATTTTTTAAGAGTGGAGACTCAATTCTCACAAAATAATTCTTGAGTTTAAACCTCTATGGGATTTAATTAGGGATAATCACAAATTTAATCCATTGACCAAGTCTAATTAACAAAGTAATCCTTTGACTAACACATTTACCAAACTACTCCACCTTTGATCGACAAAGCTTCGATCACTTTGATCGACAAGTAAAATTCGAAATTAAGCTTAGTCAAATGCTTTAACAATGAAAAGAAAATAATAATAATAATGAGATCGAAAGGGGCCTACGTCGATCACCAATCACATTCTGACACGTCATCATGCACGATCGACATGATTGAAAATTTCGATCAAGCTTGATCGACATGATCGACAAAGCTTCAATCATGCACGATCGACATGATTGAAAATTTCGATCAAGCTTGATCGACATGATCGACAAAGCTTCAATCATGCATGATGACGTGTCAGAATGTGATTGGTGATCGACGTAGGGCCCTTTCGATCTCCTTATTATTATTATTTTCTTTTCATTGTGAAAGCATTTGATACTTGTCGATCGCAATGATCGAAGCTTTGTCGATCAAAAGTGGAGTAGTTTGGTAAATGTCTTGGTCAAAGGATTATTTTGTTAATTAGACTTGGTCAATGGATCAAATTTGTGATTATCCCATTTAATTATCGTGTTGAACTTCTGTATGGTTTCTGAATTTATAGAAGTAAGAATTGAAGGTTTAGAGTGTCTTTTACAACTGATCAGTAACGGAGTCAAAATATGTGATATTGTGGGCCAAAAATTTGTCAAACGCTAATACACATTAGCATTGTTTTATCAAGTGTATGAATATATCAAATATGATATTGCACTTTTAGAAAACTTCAATTACAAAAATGATATCGTTATTGCGTTATAGCAAAACATTAATAGAAACTGTCATTTATCACTTTTGTCAAATACAATTAATTATGAATCTTTTAAAAACTTTATGAAAATGTTGGGCTAAACTTAAAATCTCTAAACTTTAATTTTATTGGCAGAGACAAAACGTACAAGAAGTAATCAATTTTCTAAGGACTGAAGTGCTAATAAATTTCCACTCAAGGGTTATGAATGAAATTATCATCAATCTAAAGGGGTTTAAACACAAAACTATAAAATAGTACCATTAAGTTTGAACAACACGTAACTTACACCTTTAACGCCCCATCATCTCCTGACACCTGTCCTGATCGAACTTCAACGGCCAAGATCGCTAAACTTCTCCCCCACGCCACCCACTTTCCCGCCATTTCAACGGCGACGATTTTGTACAAGAAAAAACAATATATTCCCAGTATTTCTAAAATTCCATGAAAGTAAAAATAAAAAATACCGTATTTATTTAGTTTTTATTTATCAAAGTACAAATAAATAAATTACCATTTCACCCTTGACCGTGATATTCATTCCTTCTAGATTCTCAGGACTCTTTAGTCAACTAACAGTCAACAATATCTCCCATTCGTACACGAGCCAAAATATAAACATCATTTAATTTAATTTTTAAAAATTAAATTAAATAAATAAATAAAATTCTTGTTTCGAGATCGAGGAGATCCAAAATTAAAATTAAAATAAAATTAAAAAATAATCAAACAAATAAATATTTCTATAGAGAGAGAAAATTTACCGAAATGGAAAAAGTGAAGAAAGAATATAATTCATATCACATTCATATTCATACACACATATCTCATTTATGAAATTATTTAGGGTTTCAGATTCTCTTTAATTTCATCTTCAATATTTCCAAAAACAAAATAACTTATTGATCATAATCATCTACAAACGTAGGACTTTTAACTTTTTATCTTCAATTTGTTACTGAAATCGGTTATAATCGATTAATCAACGTCGATTTTAAATCAGTTTTTTTAAGGTATAATTTCTGGATTGTGGTGTTTTGAACATCGTTTTGTGTTTAATTTACTTTATAAATTAATAAAAGAAAAACAGAATACAGGCAGAGCACAGAGAGATACTGTGTGAGCAATTTTAATATAAATTTGAATCTGTTTTTATATTTAAAAATTTATTTCTGTATCTATTATATTATATATATTGGTATGCCGGATAATCGGCGTGTTCAGAGGAATGGTGGCGTTGCTAATTCTTCTTCAAAACCATCTGTTCATAACATTGAAGGTACAATTGTTTATAAACACTTATTATGTTGCAAGTTTTAACTTTATACTGTATTTGATTATTTCTGTTAATGATTTATTGATGCTTAATTTTGAAGCAACTTATTGCTTTGAAGAATTGATCATGGTATAAATATTACTTTGTTTACTTATAGAATATTTTTCAGTTCTACTATGTGACAATTGGATTAATTTGTTGATAATTTTCTAATATTTTGTTTCTATGTGTTGTGATCATGAACTGTTTGGAATTTTGTGAGATTTTTAGTTTTGAAAAATATTGTATATTGATTTTTTTTTTTGAATATTATTATTATTATTTTTAATTATAGAAGCTGTAAGGCGATTGAGAATTCAGACAGATGGAACAGAGGATGGGACTGCGGTTGATGGTTCAGTGGCATTTCCAGATCGACCCGGTGAACCGGATTGTATATTTTATCTAAGGACTGGGATGTGTGGCTATGGAAATAGTTGTAGGTTTAATCATCCAACCCACATTGGGCAGGTAAACAAAAGAAGCATCTTTAAAAATTAGTTTTAGTTTAGTCTTCATTTATAATTTATAATTAAATTCTTATAAGTTTTATATAATGGAAACTGGTAAAGACTACTCATTTGTGACGATAAGGTCAATTGATTGAGTCATAGAAAGAACAGTGTTGGTGAATTATAGTTGTCCAGTTTTGGGTTTAACCGTTTAAGTACTAAAAGGCTCTTTTTTTCCGTGTTTGAAGTTTGATGCATAGATTTTGTACCTTGATCGATTTATAGGGAAATCAAGTTGGAGGTGAGCTTCCAGAAAGAGTTGGAGAGCCAGATTGTGTGGTGAGTTTCTTTATACCATTTTTATGTTAATCTGGTCACATGTGTGCAATAAAATACATGGTTTCTCTAAGCCTGTTTACAGATTTTCGAATGCATTCTTTAAAAATAAAAGAAGAGCTACTTGAATTTATTTTTTGTTACTGCACTTTGTTACTTACGGGAGTAACTATTGAGATGCCTTGAATCCTAAACCAAATGGGAAGTGTTTCTTTGGGGGGTGTTTGTATGTGCCCTTTGAAAGCGATGACTGCAATGTTGAATAATCAGAATATGATTTCTAATTACTAGAAAGTGATTCAAGTTTGGAAGTGTTTGGGGGTGTTTGTGTGATTTTCTTTAACCCTTAAAACTCAAAAGCAGTTATGTTTATTGCTTTTCCAAATCTGGTTATTTTGGCTTTAGAAAGTAAAAATCAGAACAAGAGTTCAACTTTCAAACAGTTTGAAATTCATAAATACAACTTTAAGTCTTAGTATGTATAAAATCAGGTTTGCAGCAAATCCAAACACCTCTTTAGTCCTGGAGCGAAGTTCATTTCAAAGCAACATGGTCACTTGTCGTCTTAGTAGTGTTACATTTCCATTGGGGCTGGTAGACACATTAGTTTTATATATGGTATTCTTTGTTTTGTATGGTTTTCTGTGTACGCTGAAAACTATGTCGCCATTGCCTGTTGATGGTCTGATTTTTACTCGGTTATCTGGAGCAGTAAGACATGATTTGTATGCTGTTGAATGGTCATGAAATCTAATGCTATGCTTTTTCTACTCCTTGTTTTTGTCACGAACATATCTTTGAACATCTTTGATTCAAAAGAAAACAATAGGAAGAGTGTTGAAGGTTATTATGGGTGCTTAATTGTTGCAATTACAAAATTATTCTGGGCATTGCTTGTAATTAAAGTTTCTCAATTTTCAGTATTATATAAAGACGGGCACTTGCAAATATGGATCAACCTGCAAATACAATCATCCCCGTGATAGGCGTGGCGCTGGACCAGTTGTGTTGAATATGATTGGGTTACCTATGCGACAGGTATTTATTTGTTTCAAAATTACTAATTTCAAATGTTATTTATTTATATGCTTACTTGAACGACACTGATTTAGGAAGAGAAGGCATGCGCTCATTACATACGAACTGGATCTTGTAAATTTGGAGTTGCATGCAAGTTCCATCATCCACAGCCATCAGTTGACGGATCAATGCCATATAATAATACATCGACAATTGTACCTTCGCCTGGTATTTCTGCATGGTCATTACCTAGAGCAACATATGTATCTGATCCTCTCTTACAGGCTCCTCAAAATTACTTACCATTTCTTCATCCTCATTCTCAAGGCATTCCCCCTGCACAACCTTGGAGCACTTACATGGTAACTTTGCATAACTCTCCTTTATATACGTATTACCAGGAATGTGTAGTTTTAGGGTGTTTGGATGTGCCTTTTTGAAGTAATTATTTGACTATGAATAATCAGAATAAGATAGTCAGTAATTTTAAAATAGGTCGTTGAAGATGTTTTTTGAATCTGCTCTTGTTATTTGATGGTTCAATAATGGTCAACAAATTCCTGATTATTGGATTGTCTGATACATAAAAATGTAAAATAACCAAAAAGGAAACTTGTGAAAAGAATATTTGTCTTGTAAGATGGGAGTAAAAGTCTCCAATTAAGAGTAACAGAAGGGGAGGTAGTTTTATGATAATCAGTTTTTCTGCAGTTTGTTAGAAATTGATTATCTTACCCTTAAATAGTAAGATAATCAGAGGCAGAGTTTGTTTTCTTCAAACATTGAAAGCTGATTAATGTTATGTGACGTTTGGTATCAATAATCAGATAATCAAATTCAGAGAGGAGAAATAAATAATATCATACACTCCCTTAATCTCACCGTTGAATTTCTTTTTACCAACATGTACTATTAGCGGTAAAGCTTACTGTTTGTTGCTCAGTTAACTTTTTTTATTTCTGTGTCAATATGCTAGTTACAGCAATAAACATCTACGATTTTTGCATTTCCATCTCTAAAAACGACTTTGTTTGCTTTCATACATCAAATTACTCTAGCATAGCAGTTAAAAATAGATTAATATATTGTGGCATAGTAAAGCGTGTAGCAGGGATAGTTACTATGGATCTTGTGTTATAATGAAATGAATGATATATTATGTGGTCGGGTGGTGTGCCTTTTGCAGGGAAGTCTTAGCCCGGTAACCTCAACTAGCATTTTTGGTGGTCCGGGTTCCATTGAACAGACCTATCCAATTACATCTGCTTCTAGTCTGCCTGAACGTCCCGGTGAACCAGAATGTCGCTATTTCATGAACACTGGAAACTGCAAATATGGATCAGACTGCAAGTACCATCATCCAAAGGAAAAGATTGCTCAAATGGCTGCTAGTTCACTCGGTCCACTTGGGCTTCCTCTAAGACCTGTAAGTTACTCCATTGATCTTAAATGCATGGTGCTTATTAGAGGTTGCGATTTTCACTCGTTTACTTATAACTGGAGAGTCTATCTGGGTTGGATTTTATCTCAGATGGATCACATGAAATCTTTTAGCTAAAAGTCAATCCGTCCAATGGGTCAAACATGTTATAAACGGGTTGAAAGTTTCCCAAAATCTACTTGTAATGCTTATTAATTATAGCCTCGTATTATTAACTTATTTTGCATTTCAAAAAAAGAAGTTATAATCCTGATTAACACATTACTACATCTACAAAAATTGGACAAAAGAAGTGTTGCCGACTCTGGCTCGTTTTGACCCACACTGGAAAATGAACCATTACTGACCCGTCCATCATACCACCTCGAGTGCCAGTTTACGTGTTTACTTGAAACTTCAACATACGAATTGACTCAAATTGCAGGGGCAAGCAGTGTGTTCGTATTATAGTCTTTATGGAATCTGCAAGTTCGGGCCAACTTGTAAATACGATCACCCTTTGGTTGGATATTCATATAATTATGGCATGAGTGTACCTAGTATGCCAATGATTGATTCATCTGTGATCTCTTATGGTGGGACCCATCATTCTTCTGCGTCGTCCCCCTCCAAATCATCGAAAAATGCAGGTGCTAAAACACCTGAAGGTTCTCGTTCACCTTCACCTGAACATGAAGATGGTGCTTCCCAAGGCTAACCTTGAAGGTCTGCAAGTGGTGCGATTGCCTACAAATCTTTAGGACCTCTGAATTTATCAATAAGTAATGCTGTTATATTTAAGCTGGGAAAAAGGTTTTTGTTTAATATCTGTTTTTTGGCGGAACTATTGGTTGTCATACTAATTGATTACACTTTAATATTATCTTCATTCATAATATTTCGTATGTTTACCACTTTTTGGGGTTTTGCCGATCTTTATTTTTTTTTTTTTAGCTTAACTTTTATTTACTCAACCCTTTATGAATTGTTCATTGTTGTCCTTTATAAACTTAGTTATTGAAGACGCTTATTGTAACATGTGATATAAATATTTTGTTATAAATTTTAAAATGAAATAATATACATCTAACTCCATCCAAATAATAGTGTTATCTCGAACCAAAGCTCGGACAATTAACTAGTTAACATCATTTTCAATTCTTGATATAATGTGTCTCAAATCTTAAACACTTCTAAAACATTAGCTATAAGTCTTAATGGTTAAAAATTGAAAGATTGAAAATTACATTTATGCCCTCTTCAATAATACATAAATATATAAACTAAAAATCAGATCAATCTATACTTAATTATTCTTTTAGTTTATACACCTCATAATTATCTTTATTTGAAATATAAAACAAATAATAATTAAAATACAGTTATTGTGATAACAGTATAAATGAAATTGAAATAAAAATTTACAATCAATATCATTAAGATGACTATCATTATCGACCATTATTATATTTATAACCGTCGCGTTGCCCGAAACTCCGATTAGTCTCACATAATAAGTTAGATTTCATTACTATCCAAGTACTTGTACTTCTTAATATTTATCATATACCATATATTGTAAGCAAATGTCAACAATGTGTGGTAATTCATTAATAACATATGTTGCAAAAGAATTTGACAAGAATTTAAATCTCACGTATGAACAACCGTCCTTTAAAAATCAAAACATCTGCTTTAACTATTATGTTAGGCTAAAAATGATCTTTTTGTGTTAAAGTGTGGTATTATAGGTGTACATAATGTGGAACTATACATATTTTACGTTGAACAGCTTTTTTCCTAACAAAAAAGATGATGCAATAAGAAACAATTTGATAAGATTTAATAGTCGAATTTGAAAAGGACGATATCAGCTTATATCCGTACAAAACTTTTGGGGAAAAAGGTAGAACCTCATGTTTTCTGATATACTACGTCTTATAACCTATCAACCAGCCCGTCAAATTTTTAGACATATAATTCCTAAAAGACGCATCAGTGCCTGCTGTTATTGTCACATTTTTAGTGTCAGGGCTCATGCACGAGATGATCTTTTACTACATTGGCCACTCTAAGCCAACATGGGAAGTTACTTAATAGCTTCTTGTTCAAGGCCTTTGTGTTGGATCCGATATTGTAATTAGAAAAACTATGGGTCGGAGGTTTGAACCTCAACCCATAGTAGCATGGCTATTAACTTTGAAAATTATGAAAATTATGGTTTAATTGGAATAAGTCAAAAACCCCGTATCTGCACACTACCCGGCTAGTACTTTAGGGTTTAATTAAGACGAACAATTTATTTTTTAAACCGAATGATCAAGCAAACACAACATGTAGTCTTAATTTCCTTATAAACAGAGGGGATCAGAAATTTGAGATATTTGCATGATATTGCGTTAGTTAGAGTTAAGGGTGCTTGCGATTGTGATTGTGTTTCGGAAATATTATCTAATTATTGTGTTTGTAAAACGTAAATAATTAAAAAAAGGGTGTTTAGAGAAAAATAGATTATTTACATTTTACTAAAAAATAATACACGTTTGAAAAAAAATATTGAGATGCCATTTGGAAAAATGCAAAATTACGAAGTCTCAAACACGCTGGTGGCGTTTTGATGATGATTAACTGATTATCACGTCTACAAAATGCAATTAAAATCTTTAGGGTGTTTGACAAGAACTTTATGAGAATCGATTATCTTAATGAAAAGCAGCTCCCCCTTGCTGCCACAAAAAGAAAATAAATCACAAAAAGTTAACTTGTGGGTCTCCCACTTGGGCCACATAAATAAACACCAATTGGACATGTACTATTAGTTTAATAATAAGTTGGCCCAAAAACCAAATGCTTATAAATCAAATTCTTTTAATAGATACGAGTAATTTTCTATACATTATATAATTCTTATATGTTACATAATAAAATACAAGTGAAAAAACATAATTTCCTTACATTCTAACTTCATTCCAGTAATACGATGTCTATTTTACTTATTTTGCCTATTAGGGTATCGAATAGTCCGATTTCTCCAAGTATAATCAAATTCAAACACTATGTTTCAAAATCAAGTTTGTTAACAATCAATTATCTGATTCTTCGTTTTCCAAATGCATTATACATTTTGAATAAGCAATCCAAATACTTCCTTAATATGTTATTTTGATTTTTGAGATATATAAAAGAGGTAGAATTTATATGTTTTCTCTTTTTTCTAGTCGTAAGTATTCGAAGATAAATTAAGGTTAGGTTATTATCTAACAATCTAATTGTCTAAACAGGCCTCGAATCCATTTGGGATCTTGTACGTTTAAGTCATGTTAGTTTATGAGTGTGTTTGAAAGAATTAGTCGGTAACTGAAGTTGAAAATTTGTAACTGAAACTAATAGCTTAAACTTATATTTGAAACTGAAAATTGAAGTTTGTTTTTTATTACGAATTCTACAAAACCTCTTCATGTCATTTTTGTTAGAAAAATAAGTTTTTCAATACATGCTGCTTACTCTTTCTCTATATTTTCGTTTCCATCATCATATTCTGCATATTCTCCGTGTCTTGCTCCATGGGAGATTCCAACATGTTTCTTAGTATATGACTCACATCGTACATCAACATTTATATCTTTTTTAGTTTCTATATAAAAGAAATCATGACCTAGAATAATTATTTTTTCCTTTCCTTTGTTTTTAACGAGTATTCTGCGTAGGAAATTTTAAAAAAAAATTTAAACTCTAATAAAAAATGAAATCTATAAAGTCTCCATGATTTATGTATATATTGAGGTACTATAACTTGAATACTCAAAGTTTGATTACAATAAAAAATCTATTTATATTATTGGTTTGTATTTTTTAAAAAAGCTATCATAAAATACTAATTATTAGATAAGAGTCTTTAGATTTTAACCAAAACTTCTAAACCCAATTAACTAACAATAAGAAATTCTAAAACTCTAACTGCTAAATGTAAAAAATAAATAAAATTCATAAAAGATGTCTTATTTTACTTTTCGTTCTATAAAGCAAATACCAACGTAATCTGTCGTGATAATATATAGTTTGAGGGGATGTTAATCCTTAAAATATACAATCAATTATGTAATACTTTAAATCATAATGTCTTTTTTATCTAGATTATTTATCACTCTTGAATGTTATTATTTTTGAAATGATAAGAATTCAAATAGGGAAATAAAGAGGAGAGTGAGAACGTATTAAACTTAGAACTTCCTCTTTTGTTATGAGTATGCTTTCAATTAAGTTATATGAAAAAGTTCTTAATAATACTCTATTTAATATATATATTATATATATAAAGTTAGCACTATTACACAAATAAATAATCATTTAACATTTTTAAATATAATACATCGTATTCAATATTTTCTTTTATAAATAATTTGCACATTGATCAAATCTACACCTTCAATTATAAGTTCTCTTAACCCAAATCTCTTTTCATTACCTATACCACCTTCTTCTTCAACAAGTTTCCCAACTCGTCATTTTCAACTATTAGATAAAAGAAAATGTCAAAGAGCCCACCATTGGGGCATCAAGTAAGTAAAAAAGTTGCACCAATATTACTGTTAAAAAAATAAAAAATCTCCAACCATAAGAGTTACCAACGTCGAAGATGTCAGTAAAAAAAGTGAAATGTCAACACAGTCAAAGTTGCTGAATAAAAACACGTTGGTTCCAAAGGACTTACTTCTCTTACTCTTCCACGAATTTCAACTAAGTCAGAGCGTTCGTCATACTCTGCCCAAACTTTCGAGAAGTATTAAAGGATAAATTAGGAGTAGGTTATTCTTAAACAACACAATTGTCTAAATGGACCCCAGTGCGGATTTAGAGTTTAACTTTATGTCATGCTTTATATAAGATTCCATGTATTCTAATTTGAAAATAATTAATAATAATAATAATAATAATAATACGATTATCGGTTACATTATTTAAGAGTATGAAGCAAACACCTTTCATTTAAAATATAAAATAAAATAATTATTTAGCCTTAATATATAAAATATATAAATTTCTTAATAAGAAGAACCATATTATATATCCAAAAACGAAATTTTCTATATACATAATTTTTACCTACATTGAATTCATTTATGTAGTAGTGATTGTTGTTTACATTACTTCAGCCTGCTCTTTGTGATCAGGATTATAAAGCCTATCAAGTAGCAAGGTGACATACATTAATACGTTTAAAATGTGCAAATGTCTTTCAGATGCAATGAAATTTCCATCACTAATTTTAGATACCTAACAATCTTGATTTGATAATTTGATTAGTTACCCGTACCAGCAAAAGCGCTTTAGCTATTAAGTCTGTAGATCTGATTGGAGGTAATGATACTTACGCCATCATTTTAAATAAATACATTAATAAATACTGTGCATTCTTCATGTATACATTACAACTTTTAATACATAATTATAACGTATCTATCAGAAATAACAACGTAAATATTACTACCATTTGATTAATTACCCGTACGTACTTCATGTTGTAAAAATGTTGTCTCAAAATATATGTAAAGAAATCACTGATAAGTAAAATAGAAATAACGTATAACATGATTCATACCGATCTCTAATTTAAAATTGATGAAAAACTGTTTTTTTGTATTGTAATGCATGTTTTTGAAAATTCTATAAGGAGATGAAATGCATCATTAGATCCACCAGGAAGCATCTTTAGCACTCATTCCGAAAGTGCACAAACAATCTTGTTTTACAATCAATCAAGATTAACATAGACAACTTTTATGGAGTTCCCTTCATGATGAAGCTTTTATTCATGCATACAGATGTAAGTAATAATAATTTTTTACTGTAGTTACTTTTTTAGTATTGTTAGCGGAATATTTTTGGGCTTACATTAATAAAATTGTACATGCATAACTCGTTGTTCATTCAACTAAAAATTTTGGAGGTTAACATTAACTTTAGGGGGGAGACAGAGAGTTTGTTATGATCTTAGTACATTATAGATGCATGTCTAAAAGTTTTAACGAAAACTCTAAAAGCTACTATTATCATTATCTTTATTTTTATGTAACATTTTATTTTATAGAAAAAATGAAGGTGGGATGACAATAAAAATGATTTTTGATAAGTTTTTGTTTTCTGTTTTTGAGTTCTTGTTTAATTTTGTGTTGAGTTTTAAATTGTGCTGTATTTTATTACGGAGTATTTTTATGTTTGTGATTGTTAGGGTGTTTAAAGAAAACTTACAATATATTTAAAGAATGGAACTTTGAGGGCTAAATTTATAAATAATATAACTACAAGGGCTTATCAACCCAATCTAAAAAAGCATAATTTCAAACAGAGACCCTTCAGATTGCAAAAGGATAAGATCCAAATTTACAAAAGTAGCCCTAAACCAGAAAAAATCAAGCAAAATAAAAGGGAAAAGAATAAAAATTTGTCTGGCATTTTGGTCCATATACTAGTCATTCACAGAATAAATATTAAAATACTCCCGGCCAAATCATGCCGGATTTGTATTCTCCATTCCGCAGATCAACAACAAAATAAAACAAATATTTTTTGAGAGAAAAATATCAAAATAATATAAGGTTGTAAATAGAGGCTAAAGAAACCCAACATGATTACTCTTTTCAATCAAAAATAATCAATATCGTTTATCTTTCATTAAAATCTCCGATTTTTTCAATCGGAAAAATGGTGATGCGACGCGGCACAAAAACAAAACCGGCAACCGGAACCGGAGAACTAACCGCGGTTCAGCAAAAGACCGAGCCGCGTTACCGTGGTGTTAGAAAAAGACCGTGGGGCAGGTTTGCTGCGGAGATCCGCGACCCGATGAAAAAAGCGCGTGTATGGTTAGGTACGTTTGATACCGCGGAGGATGCCGCCCGTGCTTATGACGCTGCGTCACGTGCCCTTCGCGGATCGAAAGCAAAAACTAATTTTCCATTTTTTTCACCAGATGATGATGTAACAGAATTTGAAAATAAAAACATTCAACTACAAAATAATTATCCTACGATGAGTAGTTTGAGTAGTACGGTTGAGTCAACAGGTGGGCCACGGGTTTCGGATCCGTTTGGGAAACGGGTGAATCCGAAAGCGGTGGTGGTTCATGATGATGATGATGATGATGATGAAAATTGTCATAGTAATTGTGACTCTTCATCTTCTGTGGTTGATGATGATGATGGTTTTAATGATGGTGACGTGGATCTGACGTCATCTCGGTTGAGGAAACCGTTGGGTTTTGATCTAAACTTACCTCCACCATTGGATGATATGGGAATTTTTTCAAATCCTATTGATCATGATCATGATCATGATCATGATTTGTATGTTACTAGACTTTGCTTCTAAATAAATAATTGGGAGATTTATTTTTTAGAAAATCGACATTTCAAGATTGGGAATTCATTTGAGGTAAATTTGTTATGTATCTTGATTTGTTTCAGATGGTGTTAATGATGATGATGATGATATTTGTAGATTAGTGTAATTTGAGGTGATTACTGAGTAAGTGATCTGGGTTCTTCGTCGAGTATGTGATAATTGAAGTTTTTAGTATCAATTAGATCGTCGAAATGTTATAGAGAATCATGATATATTTATGTTCTTCTTCCTTTTACGGATTTTGTATATAATGTTATCAATAAAGAAGTTATTTGATGTTTCTTGTGTTAGATTAATGATTCATTGGTTGTCAATTGGTTGAGGCCTGAGGGATTAGGATGTACAAGCTAACTTGGTTTCGTCTGATCCTTTTGCTCGATGATGTGATCGAGCTTGATTTAACTATCAAATGGCTACAATGTATAATATAACCCAAATACTTGATTCTAACATACAAACTGAAACAAGATGAAATTTTGCTTTGATTTAGCACAACTTGTTTGCAGCCCTTTAAATTTGTTGCTGAGTTATAGAATTTGCAACCTAGTTTTGGTGATCAACATCTTTTCTAGCAAAACACTAGTACAATCGTTCATTATTGTGTTATGTAGATGTGTTTTTGCTTTCTATATTTTCTGTACAGCAAGTTATTCAAAATGGTTAACATTGATGCGATCAGAATGAGATTACTTTAGATCCCGTTTGGTTAGTAGAATGTTTTTGGAAGGAATGGAATTTGTCAAAAGAATTGAATTATGAAGGAATTAGATTATGAGGAATTAGATTCTGTGTCCTGTTTGGTTGTCAGAAAATGGAATAGAATCAGATTCAATTCCTTTGCTGTTTTCTGTTTGGTTCGTCAATTTGTCAAAGGAATTGGAATGTGATTATGTGAATTGACGAAAATACCCTTTTTTGCAATTATTTGTTTTTTTTTCCATTTTTCTTCGTTTTTTTTTTCCATTTTTCTTCCTTTTTACGTCTTTTTTCGATTTTTTACGTTTTTCTTCATTTTTTTTACGTTTTTCTTTTTTCTTTTTATTATGTTTTTCATTGTCTTTCTTCATTTTTTACGTTTTTCTTCGTTTTACGTTTTTATTACCGTTTTTTCGTTTATTTACGTTTTTTTCCAATTTTTTCTCCATTTTTTTGGCTCTTTTCAACATTCTCGTTTTTGTCATTTTAAGATATGGTGCATCATGGTACTATAAAAGAAGCAAAACGAAAAAAACGAAGTAAAACGAAGAAAAACATTAAAAACGAAGAAAACGAATCAAAATGAAGAAAAACGTAAAAAAAAAACAAAGAAACGAAGCAAAACGATGAAAAATGTAAAAAAAACGAACAATAACGTAAAAACGAAGCAAAACGTAAAAAAACGTAAAAAAACGAATAATAGCGTAAAAACGAAGAAAAATGATAAAAAAAACGTAAAAATGCGTTAAAAAGGAATAAAACATAAGAAATTCGAAGAAAAATGTAGGTTGAGGGTAGTTCAGTCTTTTGGAGATTCAAGGGATGAATGAAATTAAATTCCTTTAAATGAAGGAATGTAAAGATTCCTACGGAATTCAATTCCTTTCATTTTGGCCAACCAAATACGCTACAGAATGAAATTCAATTCCAATTTCATCAGCGTTTATTAAAAACATGAGTTACTAATTAGTTGAATTGAAAAAAGTTTATGGTTGTGAGAAATAGAATAACCTGGATACAATGTAAATGATTGTGTTTCATACTTAGATTTTATATTTGTATGTTATTTTAGATTGTTATGACAGTTTTAACTTTTAGTTATTTTGTCATAAATTTATATGTCTATCCATATAAAAAATGAAATTGCTTATTACTGTAGCAGCGTCAAAAGTCTCCACGTGTCAACTCATCATTGATTTATTCCTCTTAACATTTAGTTCGCGCATTTGTCTTCCTATAAAAAAACGAAAGTTTATATCTATTTAAAATAAAAAATAATGCAAAATTTACCAAACTAGACAAATAGATGGAGTCGTAGGCTACTTACCTCATGCTTAAAACATTTACTATCGATTCATGGTAACAACTGTAACTTTGTTTCTTTTAATTTCCTTTTTACCAAGAAAAGTGGTAAGCTCAACTTATTATTCTTCTTTTACTTTTTGTTTATTAATTTTACCACTCTTAATTATCTAATTTAAAAAATATTATTTTGCTTATTTTTCTTCTTTTATTTTTTTTATATTAATCTTACCAATTTTAATTATGTACTTCAATAAAAGTATTATTTTAGAGTATTTATATATCTTGTTTGTTAATCTCTAACGATATTTATGAACTTAATTATATAGGTCTAAAAATCAATTTAATTGTGCGCATGTCACATGACAATTTCATTGAATAAGATTATGAGAGATAAAATATATAAACGAACTAGCAAATTATTTCTATTTACATGCCTATTGGGCTATATATCTTTGCTCGTTTAAAATATCAACACGTAATTCTAATTCGTTTTGATGGTGCTTCTAAGTTAATCTTTATAGTGTTGTATTTATATAAGCTATTAAACACTAGATCATATACTTATTAACTATGTAGGTCCGTTTGCTCTGGATCTAATTCGAATCGTCAATTAAATCGTGCGGAATCCGAGTTTAATTGATTTATGTGATGAACAAACGAGATTGAATCAATGATTGTCACACAGATATGTATCAACAAACTATATTAGGAAAAATAGTGTAAGGAATTTATAATGATTTCTATTACTTTCTTAGTCGTAATGTTATTGTTTTGTCATCCAAATATCCAAATATCAATTTAGAAGAGAACATATATATATTTTATTAAGAAGTATTGAAGCTTTAAGGTCTAATCATCTAAAAATATTAACGTTGAACTCGAAGATCAAATATTCTTAACATTAAGCTTCATGGGATGTTATCACACATCCAAAAGATTTGCTAGTATTTCTATATACAAATAATAAAAGTCTCACCAAACACAACTAAGTCGAAATTCGCTCTTCTTGTTAATGATAAGTTCTGCGGCGGTTTAAATCTGAATTATGAACTCGTTATCGTATTAGGTACAAAACGTATTTGAGTTAACCGAGTAAGTTTTTACTAAAGTTTGTGAACACGGAGCATCAATTGATAGGTAATTGAATATTGATAGGTTTAACATAAGGGGATGTGGTGCAACAAAAACTTAAGGGTATGTTTGGCAAAATTAGCTATTAGTTGTAGCTGTTAGCTGTAAGCTGAAGCTAGTAGCTGTAGCTGTAGCTGTAGCTGTAAGCTGGTAGCTTAATTTACAAATGTGTTTGGTAAAGTAGCTGTAACTGTAATATCAAAGTGTAAAATGATCAAAAAACTTCTAAAAGCTCCTAAAAGCTAGTTGGAGTAGCTTTTAAATTAGGAGCTTAATCTTCAAACTAAAAGCTTTAAGCTCTTGTATCCAAACAAAGCTTTATTTTTTTAAAGGAGCTTAATTTTCAAAACAAAAAGCTTTAAGCTCCAAAAATTTCAAAAAGCTCTGTGCCAAACAGACCCTAAGATCAGATAAATAAGTTACACAATCAATCCTCAAACTCTTGAAGTTATATAGAATCAAGACCTTCATCATATTTCGTCGCACGTAACAATCCGTACATATAATTGCACGGATGATCGGATGATTTTCCCTTAGATATAAAAATAGATATCTTTAAACTAGTATCTGGTCCCAATAATATTTTTAAATAATGGTTTATAGTCTTGGCTAATTGATTTCTTATGAATTAAAAGTAACACACAATATGTCATTTTGTAACCACTCTTGAGGATAAAGGTTTGGTTTGGGACCTAAATGTGATGGGAATATAGGCAGATTGGTGGATGGTTTTTTGCAACGACATTTAGTGTGGTTTAGCTATAATTCACACCTTTTGTCTCTTTTAATAATGTTGTTTTCTTATAAAGGGCGAATTGCCGACAACAAAGTTTTTCAATTTGTGACTATCAACAAATTTTTTCTCTTACAAATGAATTACTAATTAAACGACAGAACAAAAAACGGTATCGGTTAACGTTACAAACAGTAGCCGCTAACCAAATTATATTACGTGAAACTATTTGCTTAGCTGGTGTATACCGCATGCCACATAATAAAAATACAATTGAATTATACAAAGGGTCAATTACATATTTGATCTATTGATCAATTACAATTAACAAACTAATTTTTTGACTAAGTGTATTAACAAATTAATTCACATTTAGTCGTCAAAACTTTTGATCTGTTTGAACATCAACTAATTTTCAAAATGTATCCGTTAATTACAAAGTCAAATACTAATTAATTCATTTTTAACACACGGTCAACATTAAACAATTGAGAAGAAGAAAAAATAACAATGGATCAAAGTGGGTCAGGATTCGATCACCAACCAAATTGTGACACGTCGCCATAAAGATTGAAGTTCGATCAATCATGATTGAAATTAAAGAAATTAAAAAAGAAAACAATAGATCAAAGGGGTTCGATCACCAACCAAATTGTGACATGTCGTCATCCAGATCAAAGTTTGATCATTCATGATCGAAATTAAAAAAATTAAAAAAAAATGTGCGATAATTTATGATTAAATTTGATATTTTAAAAAAAGTAGAGATTGAACCGATGTGTGATCAAAATTCGTACAAATATGTTAACGATTGAAATTAAACAAATTAAAAATGGTTTAGGATGAAGCTATAGCCTATAGTTATTCACTCATCACATTTAACTTAAAATTCTCATGTTTATGGTTAAAACTGCAAGGATGAGACTTGATCATATTTATACTAAACTTCACCAATCCCACAGGACAAAACTGTCAATATTTCCCAACAATTTATACCACATAGTACTTGCTATAATCAAATGAAGCTTTAAATGTTTACTTTATTACAATCATTTTATTTAATTTCATTAATTAGTATGAGAACATCATTGGTGTTGTAAAGATCAATCAAATTAGGTGCCATTAGACTAATAAGAAAAAAACGTTGAATCAAAATATATATAGATCAAAACCTTGTCTCTTTGATGTTTGAATTACGATTATCAATGTATTTAATTTGTTTAATTTTGATCATCAACATTTTTGTGTGAATTTCGATCATATGTCTATTTAAATTTCTTTTTTAAATATCAAATTCGATTATAAATGTTCACACTTTTTTTCCTTTTTTTATAATTTTGATGATAGATGATTGAACTTTGATTTGGATAACGACGTGTCACAATATAGTTGGTGATCGAACCCTGACCCACATCAATCTATTGTTTTTTTTTTCTTCTCAATTGTTTAATGTTGAACGTATGTTAAAAATGAATTAATTAGTATTTGACTTTGTATTTTTTCTTAAAAAGAAAATGTCCATTAATAAATTACCATATATAACAGTGACATACATGCTCAAACATATAATTACATCACTACTGAGCCATATATGTAAACGAAAATATAAAACATATAAAATTAGTTGATGATCGAACATTTCGGATACATTTCAGAAATTAGTTGATGATCGAACAAATTAAAAGTTTTAGCGATCAAATGTAAATTAGTTTGTTAAAATACTTGATCAAATAATTAGTCTGTTAATTATAGTTATTCAATAGATCGAATTTGTGATTAAGCCATAGTACAAATCCATTTGTATTTAACAAACCCCCAAATTAACCTAACCATTCAGAACGTCCATTTCAAATTGTCCAAAACCCTAAAAACGAGTGACCGATTTCATAAGCACCACACCAAAAAACGATTGCTTGGTTAGGAAGTCGATTGGGTGGAGGAGGACTCGAAAGGCACATGTAATCTTTCTCCATGGCTAAAGAAAAAATTATTCCCGTAAAAGTTCATCACTATGGAAAATTCAGAACTGATACTTTAACTTACAATGGTGGTGCAACATGTACAATGGGGGGTGTTAAGTTTCACACTTTGTTGTTTACATGGGAAAAGTATAAGAACTGGTCTTAGAATCTTAAAATGTGACAAAGACATGTCTAAAATGGTTGAAATCGGTCTTAAACATAATGTGGTTGTTGACATGTTTTTGGACCATGACGGAGTAGATTTAAGTAACATACTTCAAGTTGAAACAGAGAGTGAAAAGGGGAGTGAAAGTGATGGTGAAAAACGAAGTGAAAGTGAAAAGGGTAGTGGAAGTGAAGGTGAATTAGAAAGTGAAAGTGAAGGTGACGGTGAAAATGAGAGTTGTATATTATAATACTGAATTTTCAATTATAATAATTTAAATTATTATTAAAAATTACTTTCATTAAAGAAATATAAATTATTATTTCATTCAGATGCTATTAAATATTTATCTCTCAATATTTACATGTGAAATATTTTTCTGCTGTTGTACGCGAAATTTGACGCTATTATTAAATTATTACCGAGTCATAATTTATAATTAAAAATTGTATACCGCTGTATAACACATGTATTACATTAATAACCCTAAATGACAAAACAAAATAAATAAAGCCATATGGATATTACTTTTCCTACGTGACATAAATCCACTAGATTGCTTGTACATTTGTTTCTGTTTATGATAGCGATACCCTTTTAGGATTTTTTTTTTTTTTAATTAGCGATTATTTTTAAGATAAAAAGTTTGTTGATACCTACAAATACAAAAAATAGGTTAGTGATGTTTTTTTTTTGGCAATTTGCCCTTCTATAAATTACCAAAATATTATTTTTGGCTCTATGTGCATGCATTTAATTCAGGTTTGTGAAAGAGTCAGATTGGAATTACTTTACATGTTATTAGATTTGTTAATGAGCCAGAATGATGTTACATTTATCAAGTGCAAAACTTGTTTCATCTGGCATTTGCTAACACTTTTTATGATCATAAAAGTTCAACCGGTCAAAATGAGTAAAACACAGAACATGTTATTTTCCAAAATGAGTTTTAAGTAATCTGTCAATAATTAATAGTCTCAATTAATCTTAATCGTAAACAATTTTTTATATCTATTTATTCATGAATATTCATTGTATTTTAAAGAGGTTTCCTCATTCTCTCAGGAATTCAGTTTTCATCGATGAATGGCATGTCAAGCTAGCTTTTATTTTTAATAAAAAAAATAAAAATTGGTTATATATTTCAATACCATTTATTTTTAAAGATGGAAATGTGCAACTGTAAAGATCAGGAAGAGAAAGGAATGATATTAGATTATTAAAATGGACCCATTTTTATGGGCTCATTTTTTAAAATGAGATTTTTCTAAATGAACTATGTATATTTAATATATTAATTGGGTCAAAATTCATTAGATCAAAATGGATTATATATATTTTGTAAAAAATTGTAACTTTTTTATTTTTAATAGATTGATTTCTTTTATTTAATTTATTATTTTGTTATTTATTTATATTTTTTAAATTATTTGAATATTTTGACAATTAAAAAAATTAAAAAGAAATTTCTGAACACTGCCTTGAACATTGTTCCCACTCCCCCCATTTTCACCAACAATGTTCTTTCCGGAGAACACTGTGACGAGGAGGTAACCACTCCTTGTGCTCTTATTGCGCCAGTCTCCAAGTTTTGAACTGAATATCATAATTTACTTGTTCCCTAGCTAGCTACATACAATTAAAATATTAGAGTAAATTATACTTCCACTCCCCGTGTTATGTCACTCATTTCACTCTTAGTCTCCGGATCAGGTTTTTTATGGGTTCAATCCCTTGACACGATTTTTTGTTTCATTCTCGGTCTCTATTTTAATTAAGATAAGGATAAAATGGTCTTTTGATGTGGACTAGGTATCGAGAGTTAAAAAAAACCCAAGGTAAGGAACTGAACCGCAAAATACCCAACCCAATCACCGAGAGTGAAATGATTTACATCCCATAAGAACTAAAAATGTAATTTACTCAAAATATTATTTTATCAATTAAATTAAATTTTACCCCTTGAGACTTTGAGAGTGACACGTTCGAAACAAATTAAGACGTCATAGTGAAAATTAGATACATATATATATATATATATATATATATGTCATATGAACACTTTGTTCTAGACCTTCGAGATGAACCATATTAGAGGTCTAATCACTATGATATATAGGAACCGTGGTTGCAACGAAATCTTGAGTGCAGAGTGCAGACACAGGGTTAAGGTTAAACAAATGGTCCAAGAACCCTGGACCCTCGTTTTAAACTATGTTATATAAATTTGTCCTCATATTAATGTCATTGCTATATAACATGGGAATATGGGATAGATTCAATGGTGTGCCAAGAACACAAATATGTCTTATACAAGTACTACTGCGTTTATAGTTTTCATAATCTGCTTATTCTCGATATCTAGAGCTGTTCGTAACCTGAATTCATTTAACGTTCAGCAGGACTCGGTTAGTGAGGTTGGTATATGTAGCTTACTGATCGAGACACAAGGCTACAATTGCGAAGAACACACAGTATGTATTCACTCTACTTGTTTTATTGTAGGTGTTAATAAAAGATCGTTAAGGTGTGTAACATGTCAAAATGGGTACCAATTTCAATGTGCCAAAAACAATCTGACTTGACCAGTTAGTACTTATTTGTTATTATTTTTATTTTTCAAATAATAGTAATAATAATAATAATAAAAATAATAATAATAATAATAATAAAGCTTGAAATGATGCATGCAGTTTTTGTACACAATTAGTTTTTAAAACATTTGGCCGTCTCTTTTTTTGTGACGATATAAATGAATTTGACCCATTTTGACCTACAGTAAAATGTCAACAAAAGCTGATAAGCTAGTTGTGTTAGGGACTTGAGGTAGATCATGTTTTGTTGTTTTAGGTGACAACAAAAGATGGTTACATACTTAGCATGCAACGGATCCTGGCCGGACGGGGTGGTAGAAAGGCGGACAAACCACCTGTTTTGTTACAACATGGGGTGCTTATGGTAAATCGCGGTCTAAACATTACTCATAACTTTTATTGTGTGAAACTGATGTTTCGATATTTGACAGGATGGTGGGACATGGGTTTTGAACTCTCCGGATGAATCTCTTGGGTTTATTTTGGCAGATAACGGGTTTGATGTGTGGATAGCAAACACACGTGGAACTAACTTTAGTCGTGGCCATACGTCACTTAGTCCTACTGATCCGGTCTACTTTCTTTATCATGTTATATTGACCCGTGACAGTTTTTATTGGACTTTATTGTTTACTGTCAGCTGACCCTGTATAATATTTTGCAGGCATATTGGGAATGGTCTTGGGACGAATTGGTAGCCTTTGATCTTCCAGCTTCAATCCAATTTGTGCACGCTCAAACGGGCCAAAATTTACATTATGTTGGTCATTCTTTGGTAAGTTGCAAAACACTTTGTCCTGCCTTAAGTCGTTGCTACTATTATCTGTGTTTTGAACCGAAATATGGTGATTTTTTAGGGAACTTTGATAGCATTTTCTGCGTTTTCAAAAGACCAGACATTGAACATGTTGAGATCAGCTGTGTTGCTCAGCCCAATTGCGTATTTAGGACAAATCTCTTCAACTCTTGCAAGAGCTGGTGCTGATGCTTTTTTAGGCGAAGTAAATATCTTATGTTTCACTCTTTTAAAACCAAAATTTCAAAAAAGATTAAATGCTGACTACTTTTGTAACAGGACTTATATTGGTTAGGTCTCCATGAATTCGCTCCAAGAGGGTAAATTTTATTTGTTCAAGCACATCATAGTCCGTCTTGTATCAAATCAACAATACCAAAATATCCGTGTTTTTCCAATTTTATGTAGGAAAGCCGTTGCTGATCTTTTGAGTGTTATCTGTCAGATGCCAAGCAACAATTGCAGTAATTTGATGACTTCATTTACAGGTATTTTAGGCGTTTTAACTACACATCTGTTATGTAAAAAAAACAAACCTGACATAAAACTGTGTTTTGTGGTGAATGCAGGGCAAAACTGTTGTGTGAACTCTTCGATGACGGATAATTTCCTTGAACACGAACCACAATCCACCTCAACTAAGAACATGATCCATCTCGCTCAAAGTAAAAGATTTTTTTTCTTGAGCATTGGAAGTGATTTAGCACTTGCAGTTAACCTTCTCTTTCAATTTCCAAACAATTTCTATTGCAAAAATACGATTTAATATTTGTTTGTGATTAAAACTTTGTGCAGTGATTAGAAGTGGGACTATAACAATGTACGATTATGGCAATGCTGATGATAACCAAAAGCATTACGGGAAGTCCACGCCTCCAGTTTACGACATGGGAAGCATACCTCAAGACTTCCCAATGTACTTGAGTTACGGAGGGGCAGACGAGCTCTCTGACGTGGAAGACGTCAAGACGTTACTTGAAATCGTCAAGGATCACGATCCGGATAAGCTAGTTGTACAATACAGAGAGGATTATGCACATGCTGATTTTGTTTTTGGTGTAAATGCTAAAGATGTTGTCTATGATCCTGTAATGTCTTTTTTTATGCTCCATTAGGGTTGTTGTTAGCTAGTGATATACTGTGTATAGTCTTAATATATATAGATGATTTATCAGTATATACTCCGTATAAGACATACCGTTTGATTTTCATTATCATTTTTATTAATACCAGTAAATATCATTTCAATTGATATAGTTAAAAGGGAAAATTATTCGTAATATAAACGTAAGGTTAGACAATATCAGTGTAAAAAAGAGGCTATTTATATATGTGAAAAAATAAGTGATTAAACTGTAAATAATTTTAATTATTTTAATTTTAACACCATCTAGTTTAGATGATTAGGTATGTTATTTTACTGGTGGTTAAAGTGAGATATATGTATCTGAATATTATAGAGTTGAGATTAAGAGGGAAATAAAAAAGTTAGGAAAATTGAAAATCAAATCTTAATCTTTGATTTTATCATAAATAAATGTTGTTAACATTCATATGTGATGAATGTTACTTAAAATTTAAAATTCATCACAAATGAATTTTAAACGTTTTTTTTGTGAAAAAATCAAAGGTTAAGATTTACTTTCCTCATTCCTCAAAATTTAAAGCTTCCCATTGAATCCATCCCCAATATATATATAATTATCATCAAGTTATGATATTTTAACGATAGATCTTATATTCGAATATTTTTAGATAAGGATTCTAAGAAGGAAAAAAAAATAATTTTTAAAAACTGTCAAATATTTAAATTATATCATTTACATCTAAATCAAACTAAACTCATCTTTCTCGTATAACCTCAACGAAAAAAAGTCTCTTTTTTAACCTATCTAACTCTGCATGTAATTTATTTAGTATTATAAACATTTTCCGTATTGTAAATGGAATTACATAGTTTAATGAAGACTTTTCTCCATTGAATTTTACTTAATCACCTGGATGCACGTTTCAACGAAGACTTAGATCCAGCAAATCCTGTTCGTCCACGTCTTAAATTACATGGAAAGATGACGCGTCACAATTCCATTGGCTAAAACACGTCTATCCCGTCCACAGTACCAAACATACCAAAGGGTTTTTCTACTCTACATTAGCAAGGTTTTTTCCATTTCATTTTTCATCATTTCTCAACTGTGTGTGTTTACTCTGTGTAATCACAAATCATGAAAAACTCATCAAAACTTTTGATCTTAATTTGTTTCTTCTTTTTATTATCAATTACTTCAAATTTAAATCTCGTTGATGCATTTTACGGTCCATCATCACCTGTTGTTCAGCTCACTCCTTCTAATTTCAAATCTAAGGTAACCTAATCCGCCTCAAATCTGTATTTGAGCATTATATATATATATATATATATATTACTATTAGTGATGATGTGAGTATATGATTGGCAGAGTGTTGATTGAAGGAATTTGAGATCTATTAATGTTGTGATTAGTAAATATGTAATTCAGTAATTGTGATATACTGATAGATGTATATATATATATATATATATCTTTTGTTGTTTTCTAGGTTTTGAATTCAAATAGTGTTGTGTTGGTTGAGTTTTATGCACCATGGTGTGGTCATTGTCAAGCTTTGACACCAATATGGGAGAAAGCAGCTACTGTGTTGAAAGGTGTGGCAACTGTTGCAGCTATTGATGCTGATGCACATCAAGCCATTGGTCAGGTTTGTATACTCTGTTGTTAGATTTTGTTTTGGTTTTAAATAATTTTCATTTTAATCATTTCTAGTTAGTTTTGGCTGAGCATTTACTCTTACATAAACAAATTTTGTACGGACAATGAAAAGTTACCTCTAGTGTAGATGTCTAGACCTGTTCATGTAAAAGTGTGATGAATGTTGATATGAACTGTATGGAGTAAAGCAAATGAAATACTATAATGAGAAATGCGACGGCATTTACAATGAGAGTTGGACAGGATGATTGTTGTTTGTTGATGAATAAGCTCGCTAGATTTTAGCAAATGAAATTATTTTAGAAAAATGTATCCCCACTAAAATTTTGATTAGGACCGCAATGATATTTCCTTGTGAAGACTGAAGTGTATTAAATAACATGTAAATAAGATACTTAAGGGTTTGCTGTATCACAAATTCACAGTTAACTTATGGAAATCATTTCTTGTCGAAAGTAATTTTAAACTAGTTTAGACTTAAAAACCAGAAGTTGGTAGATGATGACTTACTCTGTTGACACATTAGTAATCATAAAATTGACTTTGCTAGGGTGCTTTTCTGCTATTGTTGGGTAGAAATACCAAGGATGTGAAATAAGGGTTTGGTTACTGCTATTCTAGAGCTTAAAGTCAATATGTAGTTTTTAGACGTTAATAACGTTTTCTGTTTGGCTCTTCTTTCCTGCAAGAAATTTCTTTGTATCCAAGCTTCTTTTTATTTCAAAAATGTATGACAAATGGACAATCTTTGCGTGTCTAACTTCTTTGCCATTTGCTTTCTCCAGGAATATGGTATCAAAGGATTTCCAACCATTAAGGTTTTCGTCCCTGGAAAACCTCCTATTGATTATCAAGGAGCTAGGGAAGCAAAACCAATTGCAGAATTTGCACTCAAACAGGTCATCATTTGAAATTGAAGTTTGACATCTGCTTATAAAACTGACACCGTTCTCTGTTTATAATGACATGTATCTTATGCTACAAGCTGAAAATAAATATAGATGTTAAGTAAGGTGCTCTCTTATGTTTTAACAATATATTGTACTACAATGTTTGAGGGGTATTATAACTGCTATCGGTCCTCACTGTCATTCCCAATTATTTCATTATAATCTGAAACCTGACAGTGTTAAAGTTTGAAATGAACAAGTGTAGTTTTGTATCAAATTTATTTGGAGTAATGTCCTGTTTTTCCCCCACATGTGTAGCAGGTCCGTCACTAATTCAGACTCGTCTTCTGCCTGTTATCTGTAGTTTTTATATGCATGCTGTAATGTTTGAAGTATTCATAAATTGGTTCTTGTATACAGGTGAAGGCACTCCTCAAGGACAGGTTAAGTGGAAAAACAACAACAACAACGACAGGAGGGTCAAGTGAAAAATCAGAGTCAAGTGCATCAGTTGAATTGAATTCACAAAATTTTGATGAACTGGTTGTTAAAAGCAAAGATCTCTGGATGGTCGAGTTCTTTGCACCCTGGTACTTATTCTGCTCTTGGGTTATGCATTAGCCAGCCTATTTGCCAATGCTCTTATGGTCACAGTATTGCAAGCACTGTTTTCCTGATTACATGATGGCTGTACATCATAGAGTTGAATGTTAATACGCTTAAACAATAGAATATAAGTTGATTAATCATTTAAATGATATGTTAAGTATAAGAACTTTAGTCGTGTTACGAAACAAAGTTCAATGACCACCATGATCTTGGTTTTCATCTATAAAGTTTTGGAAGTTTCGTACTTATGTCACTTCGGTTTGTTTGCCGACTGCTAAAATAATCAAATTGAAATGCTAGCTACATTGTTTCTTCGTAATCTGTGTAGATGAAACTTTTTTGGCGGTTGTATCTTACAATCTAATATATATTTTGTGCAATAAAAGTTACTTTCCAACTTTTCTTAAAGATTTTCTGTCTTTTCTACAGGTGTGGGCACTGTAAGAAGCTTGCTCCTGAGTGGAAGAAGGCTGCTAAGAACTTGCAGGGGAAGGTGAAGCTTGGTCATGTTAACTGTGATGATGAAAAGGTAATATTGGAATTAAATTATTTAAGTTAAACTAAGATTGTATTTCATATCCTGACCATCAAATCTGTTTCCCCTCTAAATATTTGTTACTGCATCAAGATGTTACAGATCTCTTATATTTACTGATGGATTATGGCTTTCAGTCTTTAATGAGCAGGTATAAGGTGCAAGGTTTCCCCACCATTTTGGTATTTGGTGCAGACAAAGATAGTCCTGTCACTTATGAAGGAGCGAGAAGTGCATCAGCAATTGAATCATTTGCCCTCGTTCAGCTAGAAACAAATGTTGCTCCTCCTGAAGTGATCGAGTTGACTAGTCCGGTGAGTTATTCAAATCTTATAATTAATCTAACGTTTCCCCCTTCTGATCCTCAAAGGTTATGAAATAATAACATTAGAAGTATGGCACTGGGTCATAACAATATTCCGGTTGTGCAGGATGTAATGGAAGAGAAATGTGGTTCAGCAGCCATCTGTTTTGTAGCCTTCCTTCCCGACATTCTGGACTCCAAGGCAGATGGAAGGAACAAGTATTTAGAGACACTACTATCAATTGCAGAAAAGTTCAAAAGGAGTCCCTACAGGTAAAATATCTGATATTTTATACCTTTTCTGTTAATTAGTTTGGTACTTATTATGGGAGATTGTGTTTTGTATATTTTTGCAGCTATGTATGGGCCGCTGCTGGTAAACAGGCAGAACTTGAGAAGCATGTTGGTGTTGGTGGTTACGGGTATCCGGCTTTGATAGCGTTGAACATTAAGAAAGCCGTATATGCCCCACTTCGCAGCGCATTTGAACGAGACCAGATCATGTATGTTTTTCTTTGTCTTGCACTTGATCATGTATATTTGATATATATCTATATAGGTTGAAATGGGTTGGGTTGACCCAAATCAAAATTAAAAATTTTTGTATCTTATATAAGTGTGTAAAGTATGATTATAAAAATTACATTATTTTGATAATAATCTGATTTTTTGAATATAACAACTTAGAAGGTTTTATGCATAAAGTATACAATTTGGTGACTTTTAAACCATTCAACCGAATTTACCTGTTTCCATTTAAGTTATTTTTATATTTTCAATTCTAAGAGATAAAGCATCACCCAAATCAACCAATGCGTAAGTAAATAAATTAGTCGATATTGTCACCTCTAGTCACGTACATATGTGCATCAATGAACTCTCTCATGACCCGTGTTTGAATTTGCAGAGAGTTTGTGAAAACAGCTGGGCTCGGTGGAAAGGGTACCCTACCATTAGAAGGGACACCACCGGTTGTGAAAACTGAACCATGGGATGGGAAAGACGGAGAGATCATTGAAGAAGATGAATTCTCCCTGGAAGAACTAATGGGTGATGTTAGTCCTGAAAAGGAAGAATTGTGAGTTAGAGAATGAGAATTGTGTTAGAAAAGGTTTTTGATTTAACAGAGCTCTGTGATTTGATTGTTACTGTAACAGTGGTGGTGTAAGTACTCATAATTGTAGAGGTATCCTTTAAAAAATGGCACGTTACAAGTTTCTTAGATTTATCTTCTCGTTTTAAACAACAAAATATTAGTAGAAACTTGATATATATACACACCAAAGGGGTAAATTACAATGTTAGATGAGACAGATAACCAAACTCGCCGAATTGATCAAATCGGTTACATTCTTAGATTTAGCTTCTCGTAGAAACTTGATATTACGACTAGTAGAAACTTGATACGAGTATATACCTGCACCAAAGGGGTAAGTTACAATGTTAGATGAGACGTGTAACCAAACCTGATCAAAATTCAAAACCGATTTCGTCACTATTTGTTTTTAGTTCCAAGATAAAAGTGCAAGTCATTAATTTTGTTTAGAAATAAAATAAAATTGTAATTAAATTAATAAAGAACGCATATATGACTATGCGATTTATGGAAATGAAGTTTTTGGTGTGCAAAATTGTTATGGTTCAGTCGGTGATAGTTAAACTTAGACGATCAAAGCTATATTTTTGAAGGGCTATAGTTAAACATTTTTATTGATTGACATTTACATATTTAATAAAGAACATGAATATGAATTCAATTTGTAATTGAATTTTAAGAATGCTTTACCAGAACTCCAAAGCTATAGTTAGTGATTTATTTTGTTTTAATCAGTCCTTGAGATCCCTAGCTTTACAAAGGGTTAATGCACATCCTACATGATGGTCAATGTACTTTTTTGAAAAATCCAATTAAATCATTTTACTTTTTCTCTTGAAAATAAGGTAAAATGACAACTGAATTTAAAAATAAATACATCTGAATCACTCTAAATACCTACATAATATCAGAGACTGTACTCTTTTAAAAATCTATTACGAGAGAACCGAATTGAAACAACCTAAATCAGTTTAAATCACCGGTTTAATGTGTAAATTTAATGCCAACGATAGAAATCATACTTTTCCTAAGTATAGTGAGATTATTGAAAAAATAAAGCTCAATGATCCAAATGAATTACAATAATCCTACATTTCATTAATCTTTTTGCAAAAACAAATTATCACTTTTTAAGTTATTAACGTAAAGAAAGAAAAAAAAGGTACGGGGAGTAAACCGTGAGAAAGAAATAAGTAATGGGACGAAAATCATAATTTAGGTTAAAGTTAAAGGACCGAATTAAACTTCAAATAAACATCTCTCCTTTCTTCTCTGCAACCGTGAAGTCGCCTGCCGTCGTTACACGACCTACCCGCTAATCTCCGGCCAACCTCCCCCCCGCATCAAATAAGGTACGAATCCTATTTATTCACATCTTCATTTTTCATCAATCAATTAACAACAATATACACACACACATATATACATACATATACATATATAGTATCTCAATTTTAGCTTCATTTTCCAGATTGTTAGCCTAACTGAAAGTTTAAACAGAAAATGGGATTTATTTTGAAGTTTTTTGCTAAATCTATAGTTCAGTGCGAGACTTAAAGTTCTGTTCAAAATGTTTAAGCTTTGTGCGATATTTTTACGCTTTGTGCAGTATTTTTAAGCTTTGTGCTATATTATTCATAGTTGAGTACAGGGAGTAATAAGAAGGCAAGTTCTACTTTCAAAATAATATAATTATCATTTATGTTATGTTTTGACTATCCCAAATCAACTATATGCATTGTAATATAAGGAGCTTAAAATGAGTATAATATTCAGGGTTAGATAGTATTTGAAATTTTTGAATATGAGAGTATGTGTAGATCAATAAATATATCAAGCAAAGCTTTAATGGTATGTGTTAATGTGTATACTAGTTAACAGAAATTTATTATTACAGAATGATGAGCAGAAAGAAAGAATTATATTTTCGCCTTTCTCATTGTAAATAAAGACAAATTTTGAATTGTCTATGAGTATCATTCGTATTAGCTTCCATTTTATTTCATTCATTAAGTAATATATGTATTGTGCGTAAATTTTGTCCAGAATTTTAATCAATTTGAGTTCTGATGTGCAGTGAACTTCGTGATGTTGCTAAAGATTATTCAGAGTTCAAATAAAAGAACTTGTTTGTCGTCAGTGAGACGATATTTCTCCACTTGTAGACAAGCTGCAGTTGACCTGGCGTCTAAAGATGGAGAAATGAGGATATTTTTGGTTGCAGGAGAGGTTTCTGGAGACGTTATCGGTTCTCGTCTGATGGCTGCTCTCAAGAAGCTTTCCCCATACCCTATACGTTTTGCTGGTGTTGGAGGGTAATGGATTTTAGCCATATATATGTATTTGTGTATGTATATATTATATATGTATATGTGTGTAGATTAGATTTTTGAATGTGGTTTTATTCTAACAATTCTATTTAGTAAATAAGTACAGAAATGGGTTGTGTCATTTGTCAGATCTCTGATGTCAAAGCATGGATTTAAATCCCTTTTTCCCATTGAAGATATTGCGGTCATGGGGATATGGGAGTTGTTGCCACATCTATATAAGTTTCAAGTAAGTTTTCACAACTTTTTTCTTGTTTAAAGAAAATGACGCTCCATCGTTCTATAAAAAAGGGATACGTTGTGACTGAATTGTTGGAGAGTACATCCTCAACTATTTCTAAAGAAAGTAATAACAGTAACAAATCCGCTTTGTGTTTGATTAATAGGTTTTGACAAAACATAAAGTCCAAATGTGTGATATTCTTTTCGTAAGAATAGAGGAAGTAAATAAATTAATAAACACTTGATACATATTAAAAATTCTATATTACTCAGAGCTATTATATTAACTATAATTTTCCAGGTCAGGCTGAAGGAAACAATCGAGGCTGCAATCTCATTTCGTCCTCATGTTGTAGTGACAATCGATTCCAAAGGATTTTCATTTCGTCTTTTACAGAAGTTGAAGGGTAATTCTCTGACCGTGTTCCATGATTCAATAAAATGTTCTTCGGATTTTCTTTATCTATAATAACTATGGTGTAGGAAAATGGGGGAATGATTTTTGCAGCTAGATATGGCCCACAAGGAGCTACTTCTCCATTACACTTCCATTATGTTGCACCATCTTTTTGGGCTTGGAATGGTGGTGAAGAAAGACTTAAGGGACTTCCCAAATTTGTTGATCATGTCTTGTGCATTCTACCATTTGAGGAGGAAGTTTGCAAATCTCATGGACTAGATGCAACTTTTGTCGGACATCCTGTACTAGAAGATATACTAGAACTCAGTCTGGTACAATTATATTAATCGATCTATATTCTATTCTTCCTTTCCTGTTATGCTTAGAGGTAAAGGTAGCAAGATGAACGGGTTGGGTAACGGGCCAGTTCTAGTACTTGTCGGTCGGTTTGGTTTGAGCTACGCACACTTTTTGCCCATTTTATGATTTTGTTGATGATCAGAACGTTAGTTATGGTTACAAAGACAAAATTATTACAGTAACCATCTAAATCTCTGAATATCACGATTTGGAAGGTTAAATTTTTAGTTGACATTGTTCACTTTGTAGCTACTTTTATTTATTTTTCCCATTTGACATGCCGAGATAAAATACAACTCAAATCAACTCATTTGAAAGTTAATGGGTCGAATTTGCCCCTCTTGTAGTATTAAACTAAATATGCAGTTGACCGGCCAAATTCTTAAATAGACAATGCCCTGACTTTGACTTTTATGTCCAGGGAAAGATTGCAACAGAAAAGGGATGGAAGGTGCATGGAAACGCAGACATGTTCCGGAGTACATACGGAATTTCTTCAGGTGATTGGAGTGTAGTTTGCCTTTTCTGTTGAGGGCAACGAAATTCTCACAAGTTCAAAATCATGAAAGTTTTCACTGAAAAGATGCAATTCCGGTTAGATGTGGTTGTTAGGCATTCTACTGTCATATCATTTGTTTCCTTATAATTCAATTATAACTTTTGTTACTCCCCCTCTGCAACCACCAAGACACTGCAAAAAGATCAACCTTTTTGGTCTTACCAGCATACTCAATAAGTCTTATCTTTTTTCTTTTCTTTTCTTCAAGAAAGAGTACAACTATGAAGAGATACGGTGTGCATTGACTCTTGTCCATTGTTTTGCTTGAAGTAAAATGACGATTTGGTGGTTACTATAGATTTTCCCGCTCAAGAGATTCCTAGTTTTTTCCTTTTGTGAATAGCTGAAATTAATCTCTTATTCAACATTTAGATTTTCGAAAGGTGGTATAGACGGGTCAAGTGGGTTGGGTAGTGTGTCAATATGGTCTTTACTGGTCAGGTTTGACCCTAAACATTTCTTCATTTCTTTTTCATCAAATCTAAAATGTACACTTCTGGCAACTTTCGACTTGTTTGGCTGATTTCCTTTTAAGCTATTTATAGTAACCATTTGACCCGTTAGAGATAAAACATAACCTGAACTTACACATTGATATTTAAATGGACCGAATTTGACACCTCAAATATTTCTCTAATAGAATATGTGTATGCTTTTTTAAGGGTCAAGAATCTTTACCTTGCTTCCTGGGAGCAGATTACAAGAAGTGACTCGTATGCTTCCAATTTACTCAAAAACCGTGAATCTCTTAAAGGACTCCGTTAAAGACTTGACCACTGTAATTCACGTGGCACCTAACAAACATGTAGCAGACTATATCAAAAGAGCAGTCAATGAGTGGCCTACACCTGTAGTACTCATTCCAGGAGGATCAACACGCACCAAGTATGATGCATTTAGTGTAAGTGTTCCTTCATTTTGCAATTTCTTCTTCTTTTGATAACTGCCACACCACTGATAATCTTATTGCTGCCTCATCTTTTCAAAATCAAACACAATAAACAAATTGTTGGACCTCGCTTATAATGAAGATGACATTAACACTGTTTGCCCAGATAAGTTATAAATAATTAGTGTGTCATGTGTGACAGACTACCGATGTTTCAGAATTCAGACTTTCAGTGATAATCTATTATCTTAAATGATTTAGGAGGTTTTATGCATTGCAAAAATACGCTATGGGAGATTTTCGACTCATTTGACCAATTTCCTGTAAGCTATTTTTCATGAACATACCTATTACAGATTAAACCTAGTTGTAATCGACCCATTCATATGTAAATGCGTCAAAATTGTCACCTCTATTTACAATCCTTGGTGTTTGGATAGCAAAGCTTGCAAGTCGTATGTCCCTTTGATCATATGACATGGTCTATTACTTTAACATTTAACAAAAATAGGGATGGAAAGAATAGGGTGCTTTTCCCGTTAAGATTATATTAACATAAAAATCTTCGTGTACCCTTATTGCCTAAGTCATCTGTAATAGAGTATGAACATTGTGATGCAGGCAAGCACGGTAGCGTTATGCACATCAGGGACAGTAGCAATGGAGTTGCAGCTTGCACGATTACCATGTGTTGTTGCCTATCGAGCCCATTTCCTGACAGAATGGTTGATACGTTATAAAGCTAAAATACCTTATATCTCCCTCCCGAATATCCTTCTGGATTCACCTGTGATTCCGGAAGCTCTATTACGTGAATGCACACCCACCAGACTTGCACAATTTCTCATGTAAGATCTTGTTGGGTTTGGTAATGTGTCAAAATAACTTTTCTTAGTATGGGTTGAAATGGGTTGGGTTGAAACACTTTTTATAAATGTGATAATGTTGTTACAAAAATAATCTACCTCTTATTAATAGAAAGATATAGGTTTTTATTTATTTATCCATTTGTATAGACAGGCAGATCTCAAGTTTCAACCCAGTTGTCTGGTTTCCTTATTTATTATAATTGTTTAGCATAACCCATTTGATCCATTAAAATAGATAAAACATAACCTGATTTGACACATATATAGAGAAGTGGGTTCAATATTCCCTCCTCTAGCTTGGTCCAATTTCCCACAATTCGTTTATCTTTTGTTTACATACTCTTGAGTCTTGATGCACTAATGTTCTAGAGGAGTGACATGAATGAGTTACGGTTTTCCAGGGATCTGATAAATAATGAAGTAGTTCGTGAAGAACAGATAGTTGCGGCCGAGAAGGTTATGAAACTATTATCTCCTCCATCGACACTTGTTATTAGTCACAACTTGGACTGCAAAGAACCAAGTTTTGGTAACACTTCGAGTTCGATAGCTGCCTGGACTATTCTATACCATCGAATGGAGAAACTTTAACATCTGTGGAAATGTTTCATTAGCACCTACATTTTTTGGTTTTTTATAATTCAGATGTTTTTTTATGTAAAGGTTAGTATTGTTACTTGTTAGTTACAATGGCGTTTCCTTATAAACTGTATGAACATTTGTAGTTGCCTTCTACAAAGTTTTCTGAGTTCATTTTTGGTTTTTTAATAAAATTGTTTTCTGGTAAATTTGGTCCAACTTTAAAATTTATTTGTATAAGGTTATATAGTCTGAAAATATTTAACAATACTAAATGATCATAAACAAAAGTTTAAACACATGGTAACAATTGTTTATATGTTTGCACAATCAAATTTGGTCAACCTAATAAAATGTAATGTTTCAAATTAACCATTGGTTTACCATTTTTGTATCGAACGAATGTATAATAACCATTGAATTGTTAAATCGCTCCTAACCATGAATTTAGTTCCCATATTCCCCATCTATTTCCTTCTCTAAATCACAAGAAAAACATAACAGTTTGAAAGTTTTCATAGCCGTCAAAAAAGATAACACGATGAACACAATGTCACGAAAATGGCTTTTCTTTGCCTTATGACACTCCTGGTCTCTTCAATCTTGATTCAAGAAACCGAAGCTGAGGCTCCTACTTGCGACCCTACAGATCCTAATTGTGTTATGTCCAGAAAGAAACCGAAGATCATAGAAGGTTCCAAAGAAGACAAAGATGCCACACAAAAGGCCGATGACACGCCTGAAATAGTTATAGTTGGTTACTGATTTACATTGTCTTCTACTCATGTTCTATAACAAGGCATATGTATGTTGAAAAAACACCGTTTTCCACTTCTTTATGTATTGTAATTGTATCGTCTTTTATTTTATATTGATATGTTAAGTTTCATTTTGCTAATTTGATGCCGTGTTTACCAGAGGTGGAATCATTTGATGAAGATAGAATTAGTAATCTCACATTTATTTGGTTCAAGAAAAAGAAGAATGGCCGATCTAGCATTATTGGTCAGACAAAGTATAAAACATATGAATTATTAAGCATCACAAACATTGTTCAGATAACATAGTTTCAACATATATACTATGCAATATTGATGCCGGGATACTACTTATGAGCCAACATACAAGCACGGATGATTTCATCACTAGTAGGAATGAAAGGTTTATGAGTTATGACATCATAAACAAGTAACCTGAATTGATTTTCAAGCTCAGAATTAGATAAAATTTATTTTATGACATATAGCCCTCTCTTTAAGGGGTTTATTTGATTTAGTAATTTCCTAAAGAAGATAGGGTGAGAGGACGTTTATAAGGTGGCGGCTTGCATTTTGGCCGACACCAAAGTTAATAATGAGGCCATTCTTGCGTTTTGACTGACTGCGATGTAACTGATAGTCATAGTCATAGCTGCCTGGCCTAGCAAAAAATTTGAGAACAATCGCAATCACCACAGTTCCCCATGCAATCAATTTGTCTTGATTTTCCATGAAGAAACTTGCATCAAGTTTCAATAGAAGTATGCATTAGTAATTAATTAACTTGTACAATTCCAAACGTAAAAAAAATATTTGCTTAATTTACCCATGATAAACATTGCAGTGCCTGTCCCAGCCTTGGTGTTTTTGGCAAGTTTCAAAGACATCGCTTTCATCAACAATGGTTTAACTTGACTATCAGCTTCTCCTTCCAAATCATTTAATTGGGTTGTCACATTCATAGGGGATTAATGAGTAGATGCTGATCTTCTGCATTCTAACACAAGCAGGAAAGCAGCAAGCCAAAACGATTGCTTGGATCACTTCTCCTTGTACGACAAGGTCAACAAATCTTTGACCATACATCACCTTTATCAAGGGTACACTTATAACCAGAAAGCTGGTTAGAGTAGATAAAGAGAAGCTTGTTATGGACCAACCATAGCTTCCTCTGCTACGAAACCTTGCCCAAAATGCAATCCTCACCACTATTATCACTTAAAGGGATAGTTTAGGTCGAAAGGATTGGTTTTGGCTGTGAAGGGAGGGTGATGAGGCCTACAAACCGGTTGAAGCCTTGTTGCGGTGTAAATAAGTGCCACCACTGATCTGAAAGATAGCCTAAAACCAAAGCCACATATATAGAGTGGCACCATGGCGTTGACCACCTGGTGAACACCCTCAGCTAACCTGTCATCTTTACCAGATCACTAAACTGTTGAAGAAAGGGCAATATGTTCCGTATAAGAAATGTTTGCCTTTGATAACTAGGAGTCGTTTATACATGTTTTTACGAAGTACATATAGTATTGATATGGATATATGCAGTCGTTCCCTCCAAACACTTCATATCTTCTGTTTAACACCATTCTCATGACATATACATATCATTACGTGTTGTCATGCATATCGATTCCATCATTATCTCATAGTTTGTTAGTTAAGTTACAGTGGTGTAGCCACAAATGAGTTGTGACCCAAAATCAAAGCCTCAAAACGCATTTAGTTGAAATTATGAGATGATTGTTATTAAAATGCCATGATGGTTAAATTAGACAAATAGAAGCGTGTTATGGACCAACAATAGCTTCTTGTACTACGTACTAAACATTGCCCAAAACGCAAGCACGACCACTATAATAATTAGGAGATGGTGTCGGCACCAATAAAGCGATAATTCATGTTGAAATGGTCGATGTGGGCTGTGAATTGAAATCGAAAGTAAAGAGATGGAGGGAAGGTGAAGAGTGATACAAACCCTTCAAAGAAATTAAAGGGCTATATGTGCTAATAAATGTTTGCCTTTGTTTACATTCGTTTGTAAATGCTTGTGTAAGTATTTATAGGAACGCTTCGCGTCTTCTGTTCTTCTCAACGTCTCCCCCCCGGCCACCACACAACACCATTCTCATGACACATACATATTACGTGTGGCTAACATGATATTTTCCTTCTTTATCCTTTTATTCATTAATTTAAAGACAGTGGTTACGGAAACTCATGAGCAATGGGAATTTAAGGCATATAATGATAGCACCTTTGTGTGTATATGGGGATGTGTCAAGAGAGAGAGGTGAGGGCATGAACACCCGAATTTAATTTTCTTTTTTTGTGATTTTAATTGTTCATTGTGTAAGTCGCATTCATTAATTGTCAACACATTTGGTATTTTATTGTCATTCTAATAAGCAATGATGAGCATGTTGACAAAAACGCTTTTAATTTCCACCTTTTTATATGTATTGTAATTTATACTTATACGTTTATTTCAAGTTATAAGCGGACTGAATACTTCGATTATGACAGAATAGGTAACCTCATCCGATATTACAAGTACAAGATCCATAATATATATGTAATCTCCCGTATTATTACTATTAGTAAACAGAAAAAATTCATAATACAATGATGAGTTACCCATTGAAGGGTAAACATATATTATTTGACATTTTAATTTTTAATATTGCTTACTTGTAATTATTTTACACGTGACATTTTTACAAAGAATAAAAACGGATAAACCATATTTCTCCACCTAAATTATATTTTTTAAATTTTGTTATCTCATAATTTCCCCTTTTTTATCAATTTCCCATCACCACCATAAAACCCTGACAGACCTCACGTCGTCGTGGTGGTTGTGAGAACTTTGATCTGGCACAACTCTATGCCGGTGGTGAGTTCTGGCTACTGTAATTGATCCTACTAGTGATGTTTTCATGTTGTTTGTGTTCGGATATGCATATCTTGAAAAACGATGGTGATATTAGTGATAGAGAAAGATAAGATTTAGGCTATGATGGTCATCAAGGAACAAAGATGATTGGAGTTGTAGATTTCTGGTGGATTGGGGAGGTTGTCGGTGATCGGAGATTGAACGGTTGTTGGAGTTGCAGGCTATTAGAATTGTTTTGGGATATAAAAAGAGAACACAATAAATGATAATGAAAGAGACCTTTTGTGTTTATACCATTGATGTTGGCCCGTGCGATATACGAGTTTTGTTACTTACATTATTCGTTATATTGTTAATATCACGTACTCTAAACATATATATAGCATTTTTGGTTAACCATCTTCTTGTATCATTATCTCTTCACATATAGTTTTATTTGAAACGTATAGTTTTATTTTATTTTAGAAAATACGGGAGGAAAGTTTGGTTTTATTAAAATGATTTTAATACAATTTTAAATGAAGCTCTCAATGAATTACTTTATTCTAATTAAATTTTTTTATTCATTTAAACTCAACTTGTAATAACAAATGTATATGTATATCATGTTTTTATATATTATATAGACCATAATTTTTATACAAGTACAAACAACGACAACCTTTTTACAAATTTAATTTGGTTAAATGATAATGTTAAAAAATACTTTTATAACATCGTTTATCATTTATTTTTTTCGTCTAAAACAATAGCTACATTATTATTTATATTTGTTATTAAAAAATTGTCCACATAAAAAAGTAATTATTAGAAATGATCAGATTTCAATTTTTTTTATTTATTATTATTAATAATTTATTTCTTTTATATTTTAGTAAAACTTATCTTGAATATCGAGGACTAATATTTTATTACTTTATTCGAATTGAGTTTTTTTAGCGGATGTTTTTTGTTTTTGTTTTTAGAATGGATGGAGTATAATTAGTATAGTAGAACCTTCGCCTCTTTTTACTCTTACCATCAAATGAGCGAAGACTAAATCGTTTACACTACTAGTAAAGCACGAGTCTGTATCCTCGTTGACTTCAACCAAAGCATCCCTCGCTCAGAATATTTTATGTAAGCATATCTTTTTCCCCAATTAAAATATCAAAAAACCCTAATTTAAAATTCTTCTAAACCTCCGATCAATCCTAAAAACTACAGAGTGAGAATCGTCTAACAATGGCGATGCAAACCGGAGTTAACACCTCCAAAGTTCTCATCCTAGTTGGAGCAGGTTTTTGCATCTTAATTTGCATATTCTTTTTACAAATCCTAGAATTCGAATTCGTATATTTATTATTAATATAATATATATCTAGTAAATTAAATGTTAAGAATTTTATGATTACCTATAAAATAAAGCCCCGCTACTTATTGTTGAATATTTAAGAGTTTATTGCTGCTGCTGGTGATCGTAACAAAATTCTGTTTCATAATTTGATTTGAAATGTTATATGTATAGAGAGAGGCTATTGTAGAATTGTTTGTAGCTATGTTGATATTATTCTTGTGTATTCTGTATTCGGTGTATAACGACTTGACTTGCATATGTTGTATTTTGTATCATTGAATAGGTTTGACTAGTTCTGTTATATTGAGGAGTGGAAAACTCTCAGATTTAATATCAGAGCTTCAGGAGTTGATGAAAGGTGTTAATGAAATTGAAATTCAACCTGGAAAATATGATAGTGCTGCTCTTTCTGCACAGGTATTTAGACACCTACTTGAAGAATTTTGAACGTTATATTGTTGTTGACGTTAGAAGCATAATAGCAAATTTCTTTCAAGTAGTTAATTAGACAAATTTTGTATGGTTTATACACAGGCCGTTATGTTTATTTGTTTGGACCTTTTTTCTCATGTCTTTCTTTGGTGTCACCTCAGATCCGACAATTGGCACAAGAGATACGGGAGTTGTCGCTCGCTCGGCCTGTTACCATTTTTAATGGAAATACTAGCTCTAGCGGTATGTCATTTGAACTTGTTGAATACCTCTTTGTGCTTATTACTCATGCTCATCTTAGGATATTTTTGATAGACATGTACAGTGTTACTTACTTACTTTGAATATTCAATCTATGTATGAGTTATAAATAATGATCATTAGATATGATTCAAATGCATTTCTACATGTCCCTTATCATGTTCACTCCTTATTTTTAATTAAATGTTGCATCATTTGTGAAAATCATTAACCGTGGTAAGCATGTTCTTCGTTAGCCCGTCAATACCTTAGGGAAATCAACAAGGAGTACCGGATGCCAAAAAAACATTTGGCCTAGAGGTGCCAATTGAGGTCTCTAGTACTATTTAGCTTGTAAGTTTGGGCCTCTTTAGAGACTTGAGTGTTTGAGTTGATTTGCCAATATAAGTATTGACATGTGGTGGAACTCTAGAGCAATAGGGTAAGATTTTCTGTAGTTGTGAAATGCAATCATATTTGCTATCACATCATCATACACATCTTTAAATACATTAACATAAGCTGTACATAGATTTTTCTTATCAAGAACCTACCACATCACTTGCACCTTATCGTGTCTTTTTAAATTGACGTCAAAGTACCACATTATGGAATGTTTTGAATAGTAACAACTGGGTGGATAGTTGAATACAGAGAATCTTCTACTTTTTATCTACTTTTTTTTTTCTTTTCTTTTCTTTCTTTTTTCTTTTTTTTTAGGAGATTTATATGAATGACCTTGGTTTGATTCCCGTGGATTGATGCTTTGAAGTTGTACCATGGTTTTAAGCGTTAAATATATTGTCTTTGAGGTTTTATGCATATTTGTACGAGTTTTAATTGGATATTCTGTTGATACATTTGAATGATTCAACGTTTCACAATTGGTAAGCTGGATTTATTGTCATTACCTGATTTTCCAACAAAATTGATCTATTTAAACTATGATCATGAGCAAGTACATAAATATTCTCCTGAAAGATTAGTGGAAATAAGTAGTGTTGTTGAGATCTATCCGGCCCTAAATAGCTTTGGAATTTCTTCATTTGAAATTTTATTTAAATGAAAGGTAGAGGATTTTATGCTCTCTAGGGATTTTCATGCGTGTTGGCTTTTACAGAGCATCAAGCATGCAATCATCTTTTTCTTGCTGCAAATAACATTTATTAAAAACCTTTATGAAGGTAGGCAGATTTAATAACTATAAAATACATCGAGGTATTTTTTTTCCTTTCTGCTTAATTTATTCGAGATGTGTGTACATGTTCTATTCTATTATTTTAGCTTTCCATATGCTTAGAAATCAGCATCTTATTTTCAAATCGTCATGCAGGGGGTTACTCATCTTACTTGATGCCAGCTGCAGCAGTAGGAGCAATGGGATATTGTTATATGTGGTGGAAGGTAATACTGATACTACCTATAAAAGTCAATACATTGCTCGAATGGATGTATTATTTCTCAAGTATTTTGATGTATGTTTTGTTGCACTTAATTTTGTGTATGCTATTTATCTTCAGGGCATGTCTTTTTCTGATGTTATGTTCGTTACTAAGCACAATATGGCAAATGCTGTATCAACGGTCTCAAAACAATTAGAGAATGTGTCTGATGCACTAGCTGTGAGCGATAACAAATAGTTAAATTGTAGTTTATTTTTTTTTATTGTTTTCATGCTTGCTATATTTGTTGATTCTGCTGTTTTCTCTTTCTGTTCGAAAATTGCAGTCTACAAAGAGACATTTATCAAAGAGACTTGAAAACTTGGACTGGAAAGTAGATGAGCAGAAGGAAATAAGTAAACTGATTGCAGATGATGTAAACCAGCTTTTTTCTTTACAAGTCTTTATAGTATTTTTATGATATGTGTCCACCTTATAAATCATTCCATTTTATGCAACAGCTAAGTATTAACATGTCCAAATTTGTTATTCAAAAATTTTCATGCCTTAAAAGAGCTGCAGAAAGGCATGCCGAAGTCTCTTCTGATTATAATCATAATATTTATTTTCAAAAATAGTTTTATGGTTGAAAATAGACTGGATTTTAGTTGGATGGGGCTTTATTTTTAAATGTGAATCAAGGTAATAATTTCAAAAATCTTAACCAAATTTAATAACTCAACATTATTACCATAGTGACTCCAAGGGGTGAATGGAACAGAATAGAATACAAATCATGTAAATACCACTAATAGACTTTATTGGTATAGAAATTTTATTTATTAGATTTTGGTATTTATTAAAACATTGTTTACTTTCCATCATCTTTATAACTGATCCATTATGTTAGTGTAACTGCTATTTGATCTAGAATCATGGTAGATGCTTAAACATCTCCAAATTTGAATTGTATGCAGGTAAATGATGTGAAGTCCAATCTTAATCAGATAGGTTATGACATAAATATGATCCATCAGATGGTGGCTGGGTTGGTAAATTTCTCATTGTTATTATATTATAATAGTAATGGATCTGAAACTTTTCTTCTCTGTCCACTTTTACTAATACAACAAATGACGATTGAAATAACAGGAAGGAAAAATAGATCTTATTGAAGGAAAGCAGGTGAGAAACTTTCAACCATGAATGTGTTTTGTTTTTATTGCATTCATTATATGACATATTAATCAATTACCATTCTTGGTTTGGCTTAACAGGATATGACCAATTCAGGTCTTTACTATTTATGTCAAGTAGCCGGAGGGATCAAGGATGGGGTGAATGCTAAGCTCTTTCAGGTCAGATATTATAATTTCTATTAGTTGAAAATTTGATGTAGTTTTCTTATTTAGATATAGTTTCATGTTTAGAGGGGCTGGATCCACCCGTTATTTTCATTGTAGATATAGAGATAGATAGTCTGTGCATATAACTTAGGTACATGTTACATTTTTTACGTCTTTGTCTGGTTTGGAGTCTATGATGACAACTTGTGCGCTTGGTGCAACATTAATCAATGCATTAAGAACTAAACCAAAGTCCTACATTCACTCAAAATTCCAAGGTCAAGTTTGCAAAAAGAGATTCTTATTGGCTGTGATCATGTTTCTAGAGGTGACGATTTTGATCTGTTTCTTATGATGGGTTGATTGTGCTGTACTTTTTCTCAAGCTGGTTAAAATTTCAAAAATTCACCCAAAAGGGGAACAATTCAAACTGGGTGAAAGCCGTCTGAACTTTATTAATAATGCATACAACCTCCTAAGTCATGTATTCATTTGTTTTTATTTTTTTAAACTTTAATGCATGAATTGTATATACATTTTTTTGGACAAAGTGTGTTTGCTGGTCGACTTGATCTGACACTTTTTGACCTATTACCAACTAACATGCTGATCTTGACATATCTTGTTTTTTGGCATCCCTAAAGCTTGATGAATGTTGTCATTTAGCATATTATTTCTCCTAACTAAGCTATTAGAACCATGCAAATTTTGAGAGATGCATTGTTATTCTTGTTGGCAACTTCAATCTTATATATGGTATTTTTGTTTCTTCAACTTGCAATAGGATATCGAAGGTAAGTTAGGAGAAAAATCAAGAATTACATATGAGGAGACTTCTTTGAAGGTTTGTGAATAGTCCTAAAACGTTTTATCCTCATACAATTCATACATTCATCGTTCACGGTTGACATTGTGCAACTTCAATCATTCAGGGTCTTCAGTTTCTTACAGAAACCAATGATTTGGTTCTAAAAGAGAAGTCTCTGTTAAGCAAAACGAGTACGGTGGTAAACAAAGATCATGATAAATCTAAATCAAGATTTCACCGGCCTTACCCAGTGGGTCTGTCATTAGGCAAAGATATAATGGGTTGAAGGGTTGTAATTCCCCAAATTTTGGGTCATTGAACTTGCAAAGGTTTGTGGGATTCGTTCATTTGTTATGATAGCTCTAGGGTCAAGGTGGGCTGTCTTCGGCTTGAGCCCAACATAATGCATAACTTTGGTTTGTGGTTTGTACTCACAAGTCATAAAACTGGGCTTGAACATAGTTGAATACTTTTAAGTGTGGGTGGTATATAGCTCACTGAATAATAGATAATACAATAGGTGGTATATATGAAAATACAATGGTCGTCAGATTTGTATATGAACTGTGAATGATGAACCTTACACAAATTGTTACTTGTTATTCAATAGGTTGAGTTGAAATATGTACCAATTATATTACAAGAGTTGTTTTGTAAAACTACCCTGAAGGATCACATGCGTTTCATTATTGAATTTGGTTATGTTTTCATCATCTATTAATACATGCCATGGTGTTGTTTCTTGGTCGGAACGTATGAAGTTTGTTTTTTAGAGTAGTTGGACCTTTACCTGTGAAAACTGTGAACCTCGGATCGACTTTTGAAATGTTGTAAGAGACCCACTTGTTTGAAACTATAAATCATAAAATTGTATAAGAATCAACGGACGATCATTAGCACCCAAGTGAAAGGAAAAACGGCTAGGGCAAATCCAATCCAAATTAAATTCAATACACTGTTCGGAGGAAAAACTCCAGAAGTAAATTCCTTGAAATACTCCGTAGTTAGGTAGTCTTGGAATAAACTAAACCATGTCGACTACTTATTCTGACGATGACCATGACCAATAAAAAAGAAAAAACGGGAAAAAGTAAGGACTTGAATAATTGATTTCATATCATGCTTGTATGTTACATAAATCTTCCGTTGACAAAGCCTAATCAAGTTCACCACCACATCATCAAGTTCTTGACGCTGTTTTTTCTTCATAATTTTACTCAACTCTATAATCTTTTCCCTTTATGTTCTGACCACCGTCTTCCACCACCACCTTACTCACAGCCTTCGCCATCTCTTCCCTCTTGACTCTCCCATCTCTGCCCTTACCAACATTATTGATGCCAACACCAATTTCCGCCACGGGCCTTGCATTGTGAGGTTGGTCATATTGCATCGGTATTGCTATAATTGGCACACCATAGTGAATGCTTTCCATAACTGAAGCCCATCCACGGTGACTCATGAATCCTCCTCCTATGCTCGAGTGTCCCAATATTTTGGTCTGTGGTGTCCATTTCTCCACAATCAAGCACCTTTCTCCTAACCTTTTAACAAACCCTTGAGGAAGTAGTTTTTCAATATATACTTGCTTCGCTACGTTACCATGAGGGAACCTTATAACCCATATGAAACTTACATTGCTATGCTCCAAGCCCTAGGCTATATGTTGTATCTCGTTTTCAGATAAATATAATTCGCTCCCAAAGGATACGTAAACAACCAAAGAAGCCTTCTTCTTATGAGCCATTGAAAAATGTAAACGGAATCTTGGTCTTCTTCTGGTGAAGGTATCTCTTGAATCAAGGGACCAATAGGCTACACTTTCTTTTCAACAATTTGAGACATGATATCGATGGCCTTCCCATCTACCTCCCTCGTACTTTTGATCAAGACGATGCCACAAGATATAAATATATTAATTGTCTGGCTATTTTTCTTGTGAAGATATAAATATATTAATTATTATAATTACTTGTTGAATGAGCTAGTCAATTTAATTTGGTACCACACAAGGTGTACGTTCTACGTATATGTACACATAGATGAGTGTATGTATGTTACATTGTTACATGAGATGTGTATGTATTATGTGGCATACTGGCACATGTGCACAGTCATTTATGATTGCATGTAATTAATGTATCTGCAACATGACGTCATGATACAAGACAGTGAAAACTTTTAACAACGACATAAGAATGCATAAACTGTGTGCTGTGTACGCGAAAACTTGGAGGGTATATAGATTGAACTTTTTGCCAACAACGACATAATAATGTATTAAACGGGCAATATAATGCATGCTTATATAATTTATTAATTTAAGATCAATAGCAAGAGATTAAGGGATACAAAAATATGTAATCTATTAAAGATTAAAGATGAATAGCAAGAGGTTAACGGATACAAATAACTAAACGGATATTAAACCGTCTGTCGAACAGCCTAAAACAGACATCCTCCAACTCCATTATAATTATTAACACAAGTTTCAAAGAATAAATTCTATTGTATTTTAATTCTTACAACGTTGTTCAGTTTAATTAAGTTATATACATTTACTTCATAATCATGTTTCCTTTTTCTTTTCTAATATTTTTTCCCTATCTATAAATCTATGATATATATATGATACCACTTTTAAAAGCGTGTATACTTACGGGTTTTATAGTGTATCAAAGTAAATTTATATGTCTCAATAAGATGAATAAATGTAAAGAACCTGTCATGAAGATAGATATTTTCATAAGGGTTATCTATGTTTTATATATTTAATAAAATATTATAACTTAATTTTATTTTAAATCAAATAATCTTATTGGCTTTGATAACATTGTGAACTTCATTCCTATGCTTCCTCCGTTTTATAAATATTCAGAGTCAGATATCACATAGTTTACAAAAATATATCATTATTACACTGTGTAATAAAAATATGACATTTTTGTTTTTCTTTTTTCATAAACTCTTAAGCACTAATTTTATAAAAAAAGTATATATAAGAGTAAAATAATAAAATTAATATATATTTTAAAAATGAACATTTATTTATAAAACCTCAAGTTAACTATCTCGAAACCGTATGTTATTGGAACTATCTAAAAATCTAGCGAGAATAAACATCCCAGTAAATCAATATTGTGTTAGAGGTCACCAAGAACCACCATGTTCTAGAAAGACACGTGGCATAACGGGATGCATCACGGATGCATGTCTGCCATTTGTGCCAACATAGATCACTCCGTCAAAAGTCAAAACCCTGATTCCTGTAACTCACCGGAGTTTCTGAAACTTCCATTAATGGCTTCAATTCAATACGTTTTTGGCTTCTTTTACAGTCCAATTCGATATAAATATGGCCCAAATAAACAAGGATCCAGAAAACTACGATCTTAGTTAACAATGGGGTCTTCCAGGAGTATTTTGATCTTTTTAACTCTCCTATTTGCAGTTGTTCTTGTTTCTTCTGAAAATGCCCAGAAAAAAGAAAACCTTGATCCCACTAAAAGTAAGTATTTTTTTTATTAATTAATATGGAGTTGTTCCAGATATATAGAATTATTGTTATTATATCATGTTAATTAATTTGTGAATATTATTTAATTTGCATGCATGCAGAAAGTGAAGGTGTGAAACCACAACAAATAGGTGTAGCTGGACTTGGTGTAGGATGGGGTATGGGTAGGAGTGGTGGATTAGGTGGTAGTGATGGGAGAGGTGCTGGTTTAGGCGGTGGTCCTGGAGGCGGTGGCGGTGAAGGTGGTGGATGGGGTGGCATGGGTCCGGGTGGTGGTACTAGTGGAGGTGGATGGGGTGGTGGTGGTAGTCCTGGATGGCTTGGTGGTGGTGGAATAGGTGGTATTCCTGGTCTGGGCGGGGGCACTGTCGGTGGCGGCCCGGGTGGAATGGGTGGCAGTACTCCGGGATGGGGTCGCGGCGGTGGTGACGTTAATGTGGAGAAGAAGGAAGAGAATGGTGGCCGGACATGAGTGAATTAGGGTTTGCATGCATGTGAAATAAAGATATTGTCACCTTTCAGAGAGTATGTAGTGTCGATGTTGTTAGTGTAGTACGTACGTAGTATGATATTGTTATATGTATGTTTCTATGATGGTCATTATGTGTTATCATGGACTATATAATATTAACTAATTTTCTAATCATTTGAGTGAGGGATAAAAATTATTTATATCATGTGAATCTCAAATTGTATTTACATGACGTACGTACCTTTAGTAATGTTACAAAAAAGACCATCGAAATTTTAGAGCCAGTCATCTAAATATTCAATTCTTTAAAGACTAAGAGTAAACACCATAGATTAATGAACATTTTATTCATTTGTGATTTAAAGCTATAGTGTACGTGGTCAAATTAATTTAATTTTACTTACATTTGTAACCGATTTGTCATTTTGGTTGACTAAATTTTACTAATTAGCCAAAGGTTGATTACCAGTTACTTGATAAAGTCAGTCCGTTTTAACCCTTTCTAGTAAATCGTTTAATTTTTCATCACCTATAATTTCACTAGTCATAATTAATTAATACACATCTAACAACTTGCAACTCTCCATCTTTACTCGAATTCATATCAATAAAATTACCAAAAAGTTGCAATCTTCCAACTGTGTAATCATTACGATCGATACTAAAACTTATGCGGCATAAAACGTAAGTATAAGACATGTTAGAAAGTAATAGGAAGCACCGTGCTTACACGATGATATGATTGCACATGGCAACGTCTTACCGAAAGAAAATAAAAAAATGTATAAGGTCAACGGACACGATAAACTACACAAATGGTTAGAATAATTATTCTAAGGAAATTAAATGCAAAAAACTATATATATATATATATATAGGAATGATTCGTAGGGAAGCTTCAAAATTTGGGGAATGAGAGAAGTAAATTTTGGCCCTTGATTTTTTTATTAAAAAACGTTTTTAACATTCATTGATGATGAATGTTAAATTTTGAAATTTTTTGTAATTTTTAAAATTCATTTATGATGAAATCAATGGTTGAGATTTACTTCCCTCCTTCCCTATTGATCCCCACCCTATATATATTATTTTGAAGTTTAAAGATCAAATTTTATACACGTATCTAAACCATGTATGTGTTTGGATACCTATTAATTTTAAACAGGGTGATACCGCGAGTACCGGTTGTGCACTGATGCTTAAAATTTAAAATTTAATTTATATGAAACAATTTTCCTAAATGTTAGTGATTATTATACAATATAGACAGATACACATAATCGTATAGTAATATATCGATGATAAGTCCGGATATCGATCTCTTGGGGGCACGGTGACTATTTTTAATCATCTAAACTAATTAATAGTTGATCTAGGTAAAAGGTCTTTAATTTGTTTAAATAGATATATACGCACGAACTTACGACTAACAACTAGAGATTTACAAAGTTTAAATATATGAAGATGTATATACTTAGATGCATAATTACTTAGAATTCAATTATATGAGTTTGAACACATTGGATGAATTCTATCATGAATAGCTAAGGTTAATTAGGATCCCGTTAAGGTCCTCTAATTCTGCAACTATTGAAAAGTCCTACGATGTAATTCGTACGCAAGAAACTATTCTAACGTGACCACTTCAAGTTATGCGTTAATATCCTCAATATTATTAACAACTTAATCTAGCAACCTCGTGCTAACGAGTGTCTAATAATTATACCTAGAAGCTATTCTTAAATACAATTATCATGTTTGTTAAAGATTATTAATTGCGAATTTCTTAACTTATTACCGCTTACGGTCTTAAGTTACAATTATCTAATAAGTTAAATAATAATAACTAACTAATAAACCTATACAAACGCTAGTTATAACATAGATCTACCAATCATGTTAAGACTCAACAATTAAACACTAAGAACGACCATAGATCTTCAATTAAACGTTAATAATAATAATAAAATTCGTAATACCAAAGTAAACTCATAAAATCTTTATCTAATGGATTAAAAACTTAAATACACACATAAAAAGGTTCAATCCAATGCTAGGTTGCGAAAAATAATAAATATAAACAAGTATCCAAACATATAGACATGAACAAATACAAGATAGTAAAATTAACGCAAACCGAACACAAGAATGAAATTTTCTTAGCTCGGTTGAATCTCTTCAACCCATATTTTTTAAATGCTCTAAAACTCCATAAAAAAATCCCCCTTGCAGGTGTCTAAGTCGAACTAGGGTTAATGGTGTATATCCCCATTTAATTAAATTTTAAATAGAAATTTAACCGACATACTTTATGCACCGTATAGACTAAAGTATACACCGGATAGAAGGCTATACACCGTATAAAGTAGAACTACACACCGTATTATACACGGTCGGTGCCGAGTTGGACCAGGCTTCAGTGATGTTATTACATGCTAAAAGACCAACTTATGTTAATACTTAATACTCCGAAAAATATACATTCATGGTTATTGCAGCTTGATAGCACCATTGAATAACAAATGAAGTATATTTCATTTAAAATATAAACTACAAAATAACAATAACAATAAATATAAATATAATAATAATAATAACTATGGAAATGATATCGAGTCATTAAAGTTTAAGATGTGCATAGATACGTGTATTCAGAAAGATATTTTTGTTGAAGTCGCTTATTGATGAATATCTAAATTTCTTAAATAGAACTTTCAATATTGTTGTTAATATAACATTAATAACAAATTATCTAACTTATACTCTAAAGCTATGAGTCAAAAACTATTTATTGAAGCTCCATTTTCCATAATTAACAAAATGTATTTAATACACGTGTACAATAAAAATTAAGGAGCTTAACAAATATATTATATTTTATGTTATAATTGAACACGTTTCGTGCATTTAATGAAATTCAGTTGATATATACCCTTAAAGCATGAGCTAGTCAAACCTAATTAATAATGAATAATCATTTATTAATACTCAATAACTAAAACCGCCATAAACTACTCAGTTAGTAAATGATATGGAATCAAATCGAAATTGCCTTCACTTTTCCAATAACTAAGGGTCCCTTTTTCCATGTGAGGTCACAATTTTTAGTGTAGCGCACGACTTTGTACAGAAGCATATTATTGCTTAGTATCAAAACTAATAAACAATATGTCTCTGTGTAGTCTAAGATATTAATCTTTCTGTCTAGGAAAAAAATATAAAATGAACAAAAGTACAAGTAATAGATTGTCATTTATTCTTTAAGATGCACGTATAGTAGTATAAGAACAAATTTTGGATCATATGTAATCCAGTACTCCATATAAAATGTCATCCAAGTACCAAGTTTAAAAGATTAAACAAGTAATTTTAATATAACCACAAAGACCAATCATATAATTAGTCTTCCATTGGTTTGTAATTCAAGTTTTCTCCAACACCCATTTGGAGAAACGTTCAAAAATTTGGAATTTAATCTAAAACATGTATCACCTAGTCAGCACATTTGATCTTTCTTGACGTTTTTCTTTCTATATATATAAATAACCCATTTTCTCATTTCTTTTTCTTGAAGGAGCCCGGATATTAAGTTTCTTGATTCTTCAAGATTGATTGAAAACTTGTTGGTTTCTTCCACATTTGAAAGAAAAACTAAAAAACTTTTGTAGCAACACCCATCATTTATATTCAACAAACAAGAATATATAGATGTATACAACTCAAAGAAACAGGGATTTACCGTTCGAAATCCAACCAGAAATACAATTTTTAAGGCCAAGTATTCATGCCAGAAGGGCAAATATTGTTGTAAAGTTTCAAGATCTTTATGGGTTTATGGAGGAAGGTAATGTTGATGATGTGAATATATTGAATGATGTGAGGGAAAAAATGAGGGAACAAGGTAAAGTTTGGTGGGCAACGGAAGCTAACAAAGGTGCAAATTGGTATTTACAAACTTATGCATCTTCTGCCCTTAGATTTTCTAATTTAGTGAATGGAATGACCCTAAAAAAGCTAATTAGAAAGGGTATCTCACCAACTTTAAGGCCTAAGGTATGGTTTTCTTTATCTGGGGCTGCAAAGAAGAAATCTACAGTGCCTGATAGCTATTATAATGATCTAATAGCAGCTGTTCAAGATAAGGTCACCCCTGCCACTAAGCAAATTGATCATGTGAGTCCTAGTTGGTTCTTAATAAATAAAAGTTTGGGTCATTTGGTGTGCCTTAGATCAATCTTAACATTTTCATTTTGTTGGTTTTGATTTGTATACTGTGAGGGGCTGAGGGTAGGCGAAAATTGGATCTGCAAGATGTGTAACATAGGAAAATGGCATATTAATGTCATTTATTTCTTTTTTACGTGCAGGACCTGCCACGAACATTCCCTGGTCATCCATGGCTAGACACCCCTGAAGGCCATGCTGCGGTTAGACGTGTTCTTGTTGGGTACTCTTTCCGTGATTCTGATGTTGGTTATTGTCAGGTCAGTTTCTTATTTCGCAAATTTTATTAAACTATTTAAATATTTTCTTCCCTTTTAGACATACATGTATATATAAACGCAGGGTAGAAATTCACAGCAGTTCAATCATTTCATAATAATGGGGTAGATGTATTATTGTTGAGACAGAGACGTACCATTGTAACAACTCGTATGTTCTTCATAGCAGGGTTTAAATTACGTGGCAGCATTATTGTTACTTGTCATGAAAACCGAAGAAGAAGCTTTCTGGATGTTAGCAGTTCTCCTTGAAAATGTATTGGTGAACGATTGCTACACAGATAATTTATCAGGTTGTCATGTTGAACAAAGGGTGTTTAAAGATTTGCTGACCAAAAAATGTCCAAGGTATTATACTCTAAATCTATAATCCATTTTGTGTAGTCATGACCATATCTGGGATCCTTCGATGTATTTACAATTTATGGTCGGAAAATTTGCAGGTTATCAGCTCATTTAGAAGCTATAGGGTTCGATGTCTCTCTTGTTGCCACTGAGTGGTTTCTTTGCCTGTTTTCTAAGAGCTTGCCTTCAGAGGTACACATTTACTCACAGTCTGATACCCACAACCTACAAACTAAATGATCTTTTTCTAAATGTTTTGGATGTGTGGAACTTGTGCAGACGACTATGAGAGTGTGGGACGTTCTCTTTTATGAAGGCGCGAAAGTCTTGTTTAATGTAGCTTTGGCTATTTTCAAGGTGAGGAGTTTTCACTTGGTTTGGTATTTTTTTGAAAGAAAAAGGAAATTAAACAGGAAGGCATAACAGAGTTATGACATTGTTGTAGATTAAGGAAGAAGAGTTGTTGATGACATATTCTGTTGGTGATGCGATCAAGATAATACAAGATACCACACATCATCTATTTGATCCTGATGACTTGTTAACTGTAAGTATACACCTTACACACACGCACACATTTGTTTTTGTTCACCTTATTAACCCTTCATTTATGACTGTAGGTTGCCTTTGAACAAATCAGCTTTATGACAACCAATATATCAAAGCAAAGGAAAAAGCAAGAAACGGCAGTTATGGCAGAACTTGATCAGAGGTTAAGGCGACTAAACACAAGCAAATTAAGTGTCACTAGTTGATGCATGTCACTTGAAGTTGCAAACTGTACTATATGTGAAAGTTGTTGTCTTGACACTTCGCTGAGGGCCATTAAGGGCCCCGTGAATCGTTTTTATCTGTTCCTGGGAGAGAATTGGGTGTTGCATTGTAAAACAAAAATGTTGTTCCAAAGCTTCCAAGTGTGAAATGCAACTAAGTTTTAAATTTCAATTTCAGCTACCAAATATATTTCCAGCCCCACATACTAGTCCTATTTCAAATATACATACTAAATAGTACTAATGTGGGCATAGCACATGTTCATCAATATCATTCGTTTAGCTCTTATATAATATAACTATTTTAATTTACCTATAACTGGGAGGGGTGGTACCTGGTGGACAAACGATCGGCTCACTTGTAAAATCTGATTGACCGTAGTTGGTAGGACCTGGTGGTCCAATAAACATGCTGGGTGGGTAGCGGAGTATCCAAAGTTACCAAAAGGAGGGTACGTGGAAGTCAGTGTGTAATCACCTTGAAGATAGTAACTGGTACCACCAGGCTTGGGAAGGGGGTCTGACCTGATAGGTTGTACCTAAACTCAGTACCTGTCCCATATGGAACACTGGTATTTGCATACTGTGGTGGACCATAACCCGGAGGGTGTTCATAATGACTGGGATGGATGAACGGAGGGGTGGGGAGTTCCAATCGGGAGTTAGTTTGGGTCTTCATAATGGTTTGGCTGGATAAATGGTGCGTTGAGTGCTCTTTTGTGTGGTTTCTTTGCTTTATTTCTACATGGCCATGTTCTTCAGCTACTGCTTTGTGCTTAATGGTCCAATCAGGCCAACTCCAGAGTGGGAGTGGTGGAGGGTTAACATTGCAATCATCTAATGGTTGATCTTTGATGTCCACTGATCCAGGTAGGTAAACGCCTGGAAGAAGCTAGAAAAGGTAAATACGCACCCCAGGTAACTCTCTTACTAGACGTTGCAAAATGGGGGGTGGGGGTAGCACTTCACAATTGGCCAGATTGGGCCAATCCATTAACTTTTTCTTATCAATGTATTATATTTTATATCTATAACCTTATTGCTTAAAATTGTCTATTTACCAATATCCACCCAATTATTAATAAATGGGTCAAAATTCTAAACTTCAGTTCTAGACATAAATTGAAGGGTAATGATACCTTGCCGGAGAGCATGTCTACTTCCTCCCAGATTAAATCATATGGCGACTTTTTCTGGTCAAGTCTGTTATAGAAACACAAATGATACTTAATGATGAAATCTAGAAATTAACTAAAGTAAAATGCAAACACCTGTTCATGTCACGGATAGGGAGCTTGGGTTTAAACTTGAGAGCATGGTCAATAAATTTCTTTGCTAGAAATGCTTGGACTCCAAATGGAGGATTTAGTCCCATTACCTTTCGACAAAAGTAACTATTAGAAATGAAATCTATGAGAGAACGAAAAAGCATGAATGTTTGTGCACCATGGGTATTTGGCACCGGAGGATTCGTTGTCATGGGGTTTGTGTCGCTTGAATGCCTACAAATGAATAAGTTTACTTGTTACAATATTGGACTGTAGAACATAACCATTGTATAATGTTTCACGAAATTTATATTTTAAGTTGTAGTGTGTTCTTATTGCACCTTATATAAAGTAGTTGTTAGTGACAATTTTGTTTAGATTTAGGTATTTGAGTTTTAATATAGGTTGATGAAGGCGGGAGTTGGATATGTACATGAGCGAGATGAATTTCAAGTGGGTAAATTTATAAGGAAAAAAATAAGAAAAAATATTTAATTGGAGTTTAAGTGAAAATAAAAAATCAGTTACCAAAATTGAACATTTTCGCAAAGTTTAAAGTCATGTATAAATCTTCAAATTACGTGGAAAGTAATCGTTGAGCTAAAGCATATGTGACACTTACGTGCACAAATAGCAAGTTATCAAAAGGCCACAAGTTACTAGGTTCATGTAAATGAATAAATTTCATTAGATGCGTTATCTTAATGAACAATATGTGCAATACTTTCATTCAAATGTAATGGAAAAAAAAAAGATGATTTATGTAAGTAATATTTTCGTAAAGTTTAATACTCTATCTTTTTGTTAATCCTTGATAAAAATTCAATCTAATGATTTAAATAAGTAAAAGCTACAAAGAAAATAATACTAAAAAATGTTTAAAGAAAGGGGGAAAAGGGTTAAATAAAAGGTTATAATTTTTGAAAAAAAGTATTTTTAAAAGAGAATATTATAAATAAAGTAGAGTGGATTAAAATGAAACTTATTATATGATACGTGACGTTTCTAATTGGCTCTGAACCTATTCTTCCTCCCTCCAATTCAAGGCTACTTTTCCCAACCTCAAAAAAAGAAAACACATGATTATATATAATGCAGTTTATTATGACAATTTACAATATATATATATATATGGGAGTGGGCTTAAGGAACAAAGAAAATTTAGTAAAGAAATGAGAGAAATGTTTCTTTAACCCTTTGATTTAGCAAATTAACTCTTTGATTCATCAAATTAACTATTTGATTCAAGAAAAGTGTTTATTAATGAAAACGTTTTTTGAATCATAATAAGTATTTATTGAATCACATAAGCATTTTATGAAATCATATTTATTTTTTTGTTGAATTATACTTGTTTTCTATTTAAAATTTTATTTCTCCTCAAATTTTTATTTCTTTTTAGATCATGTTACTATGTATATATATATATATATATAATTTTCAACGAAATCATTGTTACAATCAACACAGGGAATGACCAAAGAGACGTGCATGCATCTGTCTTTTATATGAAAGATGGCAATCTAAGAAGTAACAAACTCATTTAATTGCTAATACTTGTAAAAAATTTGTCATTTTTAGGTTGAGACAGTTAATATACATTACGTGACATTATTAATTTTTCTTTTATCACTTAATTGAAAATTTCTTTACATATATAACATTTATTATCACTTAAAAGACAATTCATTTCATTTAGGTGACGAAGCTTCCACATATACTAATTCGTAAATGTAAATCTACTTCATCTTCTCCAGTTTACTTCATCTTCTCCGATTGACAAATATTATTTGGCAACTTTCCAGAGACTTTTCTCCCGTCTAAACCACCATTTTCCGTCGAATTTTCCGGCAGTCATCATTTTATTTTTTCCGGCGACTTTTTGTTCTTTGTTAAAATCGAGCTTTTTCTTTGGAGTTAAACTAGTTTCATTATATACACTGTGGAAAATAGAAGGCTGCTATTTTAAGCTTTGAGTCTTGTGTTGTTTACCTGTGAACGTCAAACACAAATCTATGCATGTAAACACAAAACATTTAGGGCTATTCAGATGCAATATGCCACTAAAAGAGATGTATTGAGATTATGTATATATTACTACTGTTCAGATCTAAAATCAACTATCAAGAAAATGAGTTTGCTGCAGTTTACGTCCATGGAGCTTGCTGCAGTTTCCGGTTTATAAAGGCCACCGTCGACTCATCAGATTAAGGCCGGAGCATAAAAGATTCCGGCAAAATATATTTATGTGATATTTAGTTAGATTTTGTGAATAAAATCCGTATTATTAACCCTAAGAATTAAAGTCGCATTGCAAATTTGCAATAAGCACAAAATGGCAGGGTCAATTTTGGCCTAGTATCATCATCGGCCATTCGGCCTTGAGACTAAAGGCCCAGTGAAGCCCAAAAACTAAAGAGGGCATGTTAATCATTGCCTTTAAACTATGGATTCTTGAGGTTTAGTAACTTAAAAACTATCTCCTATTTGCTTAAACCCAAACTTAAGTATTTTTTTTATGGTTATCTTCATGCATCATTGCTTTGTATCATCAATTTACCGTTTCTAGACTAAAATAGATGATGTGTATAAGATAAAAGTTTTGAATAACCAAATACATAACTGAAGCAAACTAGACCAATAAATCTAGCCAATAGCATGGTAAACATTGAAACAAGCTCAAAAGCAGAACCAAAACTGTACAATACAAACAATTAACATAACAACAGCGGAGAACAGCAAGGATGGAATTTCAAATAAATCTTGAAACGGAGAAATTAGGATTATTAAACCTTAATCTCCCTCTTTATTAAGGATCAACACAAGTACGAAAAAAACAAGCCTTTCACTGAACAGCTTGGCATCAACACTACAATTAAATTTGCCTACATATGACACTAAGAAATCAAAACCTTTGGTTGAGGTGTTAATGTTTGTTCTATGAAAACCGTTGTCTTTTGTCTACTCAGCAGTGGCCCAATCCTTTCGGATGTCAAAGGAATAGCTGATCTCCAAGTAGCACTTGTTGTCATCATCGACAAACTGCAAAAAGAACATTTTAAATATCATTGTCTTCACAAGTATTTGAACACTATTAATATTTGACCTAAAACTTCAATTTACCTTTGTTTTAGCAGAGTAGGAGCCTCTTGCAAAATAGCCAGAAGGGGTTGTGTCCTCAGGCATCTCATAGGTATACGGTTCGGGCTGTGGACTAAAGGTTCCAAGCATCTCTTTTGTGTTATCCACTGCAAACATAAAAGTCCAGAAAATTGTCAACTACATATCCAACTCATGCTATGACCCTAGAGGCTAGAAGTGGCAGTCTTGACTGATTTACTTTCGAATGGGTTGATTCAGGTTACGTTTGGTCTCTAACAGGTCAAACATGTAAAGAAATAGCTTCGAAGGAAACATGTCAACTGGTCGAAAGATGACCGTAGTGTATTTTTAATGCATAAAACCTCATAAATTATATTATTAAAAAAGTTAACTAATTATTGCAACTACATAGCTATTGTTATCATCTTTAACACACTTGTTTATAATTTAGCTTTTTGACAGAAAGTTATTCATTCCAACCTAACCCATCCCGACTGCAATAATGACCGTTTTCACTGGTTACCCAACCCGCCAACTATATATAAGGCGTTGAATAGCGTTGGTGCACTACAGAGCTTACCTTTGACACCAGTTTTCCAGACGTTGTTGGTATACTTGAGGCCTGCAACGATGTTATTGCTGACTTGAAACAAGAACCTGAGACTATAACGACACCCTTCTTTTAGCGTAAACCAACGGCCTTCGGGTTTGCCATTTTCAGGTACGGGAAGAACAATATCAGATCGCCCAGGAGACACAATTGAAAGGCTAAGGATCTTTACTTCTGGTTCTAGTGATTCTATAAACAAAATGAAACCACAGTTTCAATCATAGTGGTTTATGGCAAATGAATTCAAGAAGTAAAACATGTGGCCTCTATAATAAAAGAGTTATATTTTATTTCAAACGGGTCAACTTGGCAAAATGAAAGAAATTAGCTAAACATAGAACGGGTCAAACATAATGTATTCAAATGGTTACAACCTCCTAAATTGCTTTATTAACAGAATTACATGATTACTTTTATGATACCATATTTATATAGTAGTTATTTATGCAATTGATGAATAAAGGGTTGGCAAGTTAACCCAACATCCAACATGTTTTGACCTGAGCCGGCCCGTCATGAGTTCATTTGGCCCGTACGCAATCAACACCAAAAAGGAATATCATCCCTTATTCGAAGAGTCACAATAGAAATTTACCATTTCGCCCCTAACTAATCAATAACATTATTTTGGCAGCTAGGGGCAAAATGGTAAAATCCCATTGTCTATTGTGACTTTTCGAATAAGGGATGGTATTCCATTAGACTACATGGCAATAAATGAATTTATTTTGGGCACATTCTAGTACATGTATTCATGACAATTTAATACATACAAACAATCATCTTAAATTATGAAGAATTCACAGTAATACCTCCAACATTGTTAATATCAACGTTTCCAAGAAGCTGTTCCTTCCACTTTCTCAAGCTCTCATCATCCTAAAAATCACAAACATATGTAACATAAATTATGATCAACAAATTAAATAAAAAGAAGAGTACATTGAGATAAATTAACAAATAATAATAATGATGATGAAATTGTACCTTATCTTTTTCAAATTGTTCTTTAAGGGTACATTGAGGACCCAATTGAATTTTATTACCTTCTGCATCTTCACCTTCCTCTTCTGTTTCATACAAAGAAGACTCACTCTCAACTCTTTTCATATCACCATGGTTTTCTTTCTCATCACCACTTTCTTCATACCCACTTTTTTCTCCTTGTTTCTTTTCTTCAAAACCCATTATTCTGGAACTACAATCAGCTCCAACATCCAATTAACACACTAATCAATTCTGACCCACATCAAAGATTTGACTTTTTCACAAAAGGTCAAATCTTTACGAATCTTGAAATTAAGGCCAAGAAAGTAGTAAAAACAAAAGGGTTTGTGTTGTTTCGGGAATCTTGAAATGTGGGTTTTGTTTGGGAGTTCAAGAATCCAAGAAATGTGAGAGGAAAAAACAAGAAAGAACTTTTATTTGATTTGGAATTGGGGGTTTCTAATTGAGGTCTATTTTGTTAAAATTTAAGATGTTTTGAATGGATGAGAGAAAATAGAGGTGTAATTGAGGAGGTTGAAAAGGAATAATGGAAAAAATTAAAAAGTAAAAATGGGTTTGTGGTGATCCGAATCGTGTGTCCAAAAAAAGAACGAGAGCCCCAGGGTGTGTTTATTTGATGAATTATCGTGTACACATTTTCAACTTATGTAATGTCAAAACTTGTTACATTACTTTTGGGGATAATATGCATATAAAATTTTAAGAAAGTATTGAAGAAATAGTACTAAAAAGGTCATTTGATTTTCAAATAGCGTCAACCAAATTCAATTTACAATACCACTATTCCGTTCGATTAATTTAAAGTCATGACTCAATGAACGTAATAAGGAATATTTTGAGGATGTTTTGTATTCAGTCTTCCTCCCTTTTTAATGACGGTCCAATTTAATTTAAACAAGTGTTTATTTTGTACTTGTCAACTCGTTTTATAACTTAACTTGAAATATAGGTTGATTTCAATTAAATCTCAATTACACTAAAATCACCAACACTTACGGATTCAAATGATGGTGAAGCTATTCTTTATGTTGACTTTTCGACAATTCTAAACAGTCATCATGAGACTACTACAAATGTAAATGAATATTTTTCCGTAGATCATTGTGAAGTAAATCAAGCTTCTTTATGAATGTCAGTCGGTGATAATCAAAGACGTACTTAGAAATTAAGTTTGAATCATGCTAGATATCACTATTGAAAAGTACTCGGTAGTTTTTTGACGTACACCGCAATTGGATAATTCGGAGTCGCACTTAAATTTTGACAGAAAGACTTGCTTGAAAGACTAAATTGATTTATATAATATGACCAAAATAAAATGTCGTATTGTTTTACGAAACAGTCATGGATTTTCACAAACAGGTGTGTCCCTTTTGGGGAAAAATTGGTATATTAGCCGTAAAAAGTGTTCATGCATAAACATATATACATCGGTCATGGCTTCATTCATTTACCTTGTTAGAGGCAGTCCCGCTATTCATCGTGTTTGGAATTAGATTAGCTGTCACGAGAAATGCACTTCACAACTATTTATCACAAGTCCATAAATACTTTTCGATAATGTAATTTATCTTAATTAAATAAAGGTGTGAGATCAGAGAGTCAATTATATTATGTGATTAATGGTTCATGTTTTCAACCCTACATTTCATGTAGAATGTAATGTTGCTAAAATACAGTGAATTTAGTGTTGATTACAAAAATTAATGATTAAAATCGTCTATCCATCATTTCCCTTAAAATGCAGCTGCTCTTCAGACTTTATCAAACACCAAAAATAATTAATATAGAGTTAGGAAGTATGGAGGGTGTTTGAATCGCTTAGATAAGTACATCTAAATACTTATCTGATTATTTTGATAGGCAAATATATAGATTCAAATAGCTTTTCAAAAATTGTTTAATTACCTATTTAATAAGGAATCAACGGTGTATGTTTTAGTTATTTTTTAAACATATAAATATTAAAATATAAGTAATACCAAACACGCTCAATTGGGCTTTTGAAAATAAAAAAAGACCAAAAGAAGAAAGAGAATAAAGAAAAATCAGGTGGAAAGAAACACAAGTCTCCTTATTTTGAGGTGGACCTAGAAATCACCGCCCACACTCATTACTACTTCTGAATTAAATCTCGACGGCACGTTGGCTCGAGCTTTTCACTTCTCGGTACTTGGCTGCCACCCAACGTAAGGGATCTGCAGTTTACATAGTTTCACTACCGACGAGCTGATAAATTAACATATTGCATCATAATTTATTTATTTTATCAAAAAGTGTTTAAAAATTACATGAAATGGTTATCTTGATTAACTTAATTTTATCTAGTGCTTGATTTTTTATGTGGCGATATCTTCTTCGTTAGCTGCCAAACGGACTAATAAGAATAAATAATGATTAGTTGTTTGACTTTAAAATATTCAAATTTATAGCAGTATAGAATAAAATATAACTTATATTGTTAATGATGGAGTTGGTAATAAGTAATAGTATTTCTGACAAAAAAAATACGAGGCCAGTGGTTCAAGCTATGACACCCTTATAGTCACAACTATAAAGTGAGTCATATATACGTTTCACAGTATAGATAGACAGTCAATTATGAATCGATTTAGATTACCGGTTATTTGTCAAAAAAAAATATAATCCATAGTACAAATGGAAATGATAACAATAATGCAACTTTATCTTATCAAGTATCCATCTTATATCTAGAAAAAGTAAACTGACGTTTTTAATATTTCGTAACATATAGCATTTTACTATACGAATTTTATACAAACTTCTACCATTATTGATGTTGGTAATTTTTAGTTACCAAAACAAAATGGAAACACGTACTGTTAACTTTTATATATTTTTTTATAAAATTAATAAGTTTCTTTCTTGTATATTTGGAATAGAATAACATATAGCTAAAGAGTCAGTGACAAACTTATAGTTTACCAAATTTTGTTCTTACTAAGATATAATAGACTTTTAAGAATACGAGGAGAGGAGTGGTGACCATCGTGTTACAGTGCTCAGTAATAGTGTTTCTCAAGAATACTGTTACTGAAAATGGGAGGAGTAGGAGTAGTGTTCATAAATTTATTTTCAATTTTTTTATTTGTTATAAAATCAAATAATTCAATAAATAGATATAAAAATAACAAATAAGTTAAATAAACCATTTTAATGTTAACAAGTCTTGTCCAATTTAAATAGTTAATACAAATAGCCCAAACACAAAAAAAAACAATTTAAAATAATAAGCCCATAAAATATAAGTCCATTTAAAAAAAATTACCTACAAACCCAACTAAAAAATTTAACCTAAACCCATGATTAATCCAGTTTGGCGCAAGTTCTGGAGTTGGTGGAGGCTTGATTTAGGTCGGGTGAGCTCTTCGCTTTCTAGTTTGGCGCAAGTTCTGGAGCTGTCTTTTTTCGCGTATCGGGATTGTTTTCAATCGCTTTCTATTAAAGACATAGCTTTAGGTCGGGTGAGCTATTCGAGCAATAAATCTTTCGACAAAATTCTGCATGGAGTTCATGTTATGCTCATTTGGGCTATTTGGAAATGGCACAATCGTCTTATTCATGCAAATCGCGATGCTAGACAATCTGTTCTGAGTGATGATATATTTCCTAGTGTGCAACGTTTGTCTCTTCAATGGATTGGCAATAGATGCACCTCAAGGGATTTGAGACGGAGCTGCTGGATTACGGACCCGACGACAATCTGCTATTATTAAATTTTTGGTGTCTTTGGGCTATTCTTCTAGTGTATGTTTTATTCTCATTATGCTTTCTGAATTATGTTTTTAAGTTTTCTTTTGGTACTGTTCTTGGTCACCTCCTGTGACCTTTTGGAGCAAACCTTTTATTTCTTTATTTTTTATATATTATCTGGCCTTTCAAAAAAAAGAAGTTGCAGCAACTAAACTCAATTATTACTAATACTTATAGTGCGCACTCTACGTCAAATAACTCGATTTATCTTATAGTAGTAAACGTACCGATAGACGGCCGAGCGAGTGAAGTGCCCTGAAGTAGACGACGAATGGAATGGGGATGGGATGATCGCAATAGGTAGCCAGGGTTCTTTTTTACCTTTTTGGTATCTGGTTTTAATATTTTTTCTTATTCTTATTCTTATTCTTATTCTTATGTGTTAAAAAATTTAGAGAATAAAAAGGATATATGTTAGTTAGGGATATATTTTTAGAGAGGCATGCATTTAGTAAATATGTTTTGTAGAGACATGGTTTTGGCCAAAAACTCTATTTAATAGTCCCAATTTTATTGTTTTGACGATATTTTAATTTTGGAAACAAGTCTATTTGGGATCGAAACAGAAGAACGTTAATTAGAAGTGAAACAAGAGATGACCATGATCCGACGTGGATTATGGTCCCGCCAATTGATTCTTTACTCACATTTCTATCGGATTGAATGCACCACGTCAAATCTCAATTAGCCTTTGTTTGGTTTGATATTTACCGGCCAATAGGGCCCACAAAACTTCTTCATCCATTTAATTTATGAATAAAGTATAATTATGAATAAAAAAAGGTTTATGCCACATAATAATAATCAACTTTTATAAGTGTTTATTTAAAGTCATTCGTACTTTGGTTCTCTTAATTAAATCACTTAATTTTCATTGAGTGTTCAAATAGTGTGAAATTAAATTAGTTTTGTGCATTCTCAAGTTGTACATTGTTGACATGGAATTTTTTTTAAATGAAAAAGCTGGCATGGAATGATATCTAACTAATAACACTGACATGGAATATATATTTTTAAATTAAAAGGATGACATGGAATTGTATCTACTTAATAACACTAGCATGCAACATATACAACTGAATCCTCGTTCATATTTGCATAACCCTAGCAGAAATAAGAAAAATTCAGTTAGGGTTTTAACTGCGACTCAATAATATCTGAAAGTGGGGCTCGATCAAATTGAAGATTGAATATTGCTCAATAAGGTTAGTTAGAATTCTTGAATGATTATGAATAGAATTTTTTTTCTTAGTATATTACATAGCATGTATAAAATTTCGATTTGTTTTTAACAGGATGCCATCAGTTTCACGTTCCAATCTCGTTACTATTGACGTGAACTACAATGGGGTTTTTCTTAGAAATCCATTAGTGTATTCATTCGGTGTAGTACAAACCGTAAGTCAAATTGATTTTGGAAACATGGATTTTAATAATTTTGTTGAATTCATTGAGAAATTAACCAGGTCAAAGTGTAAAGGGTTGTACTATTGTATTGATGGGAAGACTTTTATCACTGGTTTGAGTCATAAAATGTGAACTTGATATGTATAGATTTTTGGATCACGGGGTTGCGAATGGAGGACGCATCAGTCTGTATATTGATCATTATGATGAGAATTTGACAGATCTTATAGCAGAGGATAATTTGACAGACCTTATTGTTGATGTTAATAATGCTACAACTAACGTGGGTGATATAAGTATTGATATGGGTGGTGCTAAAACTTCTAATGTGGGTGCCAAAAGTCTAACTATAACTATCATGAAGATGATGACGATTTTATCAGTTTAAACCACACGAGCAATGACCCTTTCTTGAATCTACTATGTTCTGACAATTTAGTTGACGATGATGTGGAAGATGCTGAAATTTGGAGGGCTAATAAAGAAGATGATGATGTTGATGGGGTTGAGATATTTGTTGAACGCGATGTTGAATATCCCAACTATGATCCTACAATTCATTGGAAATCTATGAAACCTATAGTAGGAATGAAATTTGAGAGTAAAGCACAATTAAAACAGAGCCTAATTGACTATGGCGTTTCAAATGGATATCAATTGGAGTTTCCAGTAAACGACTACAAGAGGTTGTTGGTTAGATGTGGGAAAGAAAAAACTGATGGTGAGGAGGAAAGGATGGGAGAGAAGACATGTGATACTATAAAGAAGAAAAGAAGAAAGTGTCCATTTAGGCTTTGGGCCTCTAAAATTAGAGATGAGGGTTCGTTCCAGATAAAATCGTTAAATGAGAAGCATGTATGTTCAAGAAAGTTTTCACTGAGAGCCCTTGTTACATACGATTGGATTGCAAAACGTTATTTCAAGGAAATAATTCAAAATCCTCATATAAGTCTAAGAGCAATGCAAGCGGATATCATGAGGAAATACAACTGCAAAGTAAGTCCCGGTCAATGTCGCAATGCAAAAAAAAGGCATTAAATGACTACGAGGGCGGGTTGAAAGAGCACTATTCGAAATTATGGGACTATAGAGCATAGATATTAAGAACAAATCCAGGGAGTACTGTCGTTATGGCTATGAATACTATGTCTGATGGAAATAATTACTTTAGTAGTTATTACATATGTTTTAAGGGTGTCAAAGATGGATGGATCAACGGGTGTAGGAAAGTTATTGGTTTGGATGGATGCTTCCTAAAAAGTATATGCGATGGTCAGTTACTCACCGCCATGGGAAGAGACGTTAATAACCATATTTTCCCTCTTGCCTGGGCTGTTGTTTCTGTTGAAAATAAAGAAAATTGGCAATGGTTTCTTAACCTATTAAGGAATGACATTGGAATGTTAGATGGAGTTGGACTGACTTTAATCTCTGATCAACACAAGGTATGAATATGCAAATGTAAATTGCTATTGTAATTAATTATGTTATAGAAGTGTTATTATTTACAGTTCATTATTTGCTATTAATAGGGAATTGTAGAAGCTGTAAAGAGTATATTCCCTTATGCTGAGCATAGACAATGTACAAGACACATTTATGCTAACTTTAAGAAGAAATTTCGCGGGCTACATTTCAAAAACTTATCTGGGCTGCTGCAAATTCAACAATTGAGCAACATTTTTACAGGAAAATGGAAGAGATGAGAGCCATCAACAGTGATGCATATAATCATCTCATTGAAAGAAATCCAAAGAGTTGGTCAAGAGCTTTTTTTGAGTTTGATAGGGCATGTGATGCGTTTGAGAATGGCATGAGTGAAAGCTTCAATTCATGTATTCGATCTGCACGAAGGAAGCCTATCATAACAATGCTCGAAGATATTAGAACATGTGTGATGCTAAGAATTTATAATATGGCATTAAAAGCAGAAAAAATGGAGCATGATGTGTGTCCATCAATTAGAAAAAAGTTAGAAGACACTAAAGTGAAACAAGGGTAATGACCCAATAATATATTACTACATTTATGAGTTATTTATTTATTGTTAACTGTTAGTTTTTTATGTAGGGATTGGAATGTATTTGCAAGCTATGGGAACCAATTTGAAGCACGAAATGATCAGTACGGTACATTTATATTGGACATACATGCGCATACTTGTAGCTGTAGATCTTGGCAATTATCAGGTATACCCTGTGTTCATACGGTTGCTGCATTTCATGGTTTAAGAAGGACATGTTTAAAGAAGCGTACAAACACCCTATCAACGGAATGCATGATAGTTCATGTGGCCTAAAACAGATTATATTAAACCTCTACCTCCAAAAGAAAGAAGGATGCCCGGTAGGCCAACCATAAAGAGGAAAAGAGATGCTACCGAGAAGGAAAGAAAATATGCAAAGGTTGGAGTTGGAAGGAAAATGACTTGTAAAAATTGTCAAGGAAGGGGGCACAATGCCAGGTCTTGCACGAATGAGAAAACTGACCCAAAACCCAAAGAAGTGAGGTCAAGAGGTAGGCCTAGAAAATTTGCTCCTACAAATACGAGAGCATATAAAAGTGCAGTCAAGTATGTGTATTATATCTATTTTTTGGTCAGCCTATCAATTTTGATCTCTAATTCATGAGGGTTTTTTTTTTTTTAAAGGAAACAACATCGCCTGGAGATGTTTCATCACACTTTGTTCATGATGATGTTCATATTGGTCAACAAAGTCAAACTGTTAATGCAGTGGATGTTGGTGATCATGAGGTTGGTCAAGAAAGCCACACTAAAGACAAGAATGACGAATGTTAAAGGGTCCCAATGTTCAAAAATTTAGCTTCCTGAGTAGTCTGTCATTTTATGTAGCACATTGGCACATATTTTGGGCTTTTTTTTTTGTAGAACTTTGACACATGTTTAGGTGCACAACTTTATAAGTTTCAGTTTTGGTAAATTTTGTGATTAATTTATCGTGTCCATCGGTTCTTCTCAAGTAGCGAACTACTTATTTTATCATATGTAGAGAGGTGTTGTCATATTAATTAATACATATCTATAATGCATACCCCTCACATGGGAAAAAATTAATGTAATAGGGTGATCTGTCTCAATGTTAAATTTTTGATATGTTACTGACATATTTCTATTAGATTAGATTAGAAATCGATTTTAGGAAATGCTAGCAAATGAATGGGCTTAATTGTTTATTTACTTGCAGATTGTTTCTTTTCAAACTATTTTGTCGCATATGATGGTGATTTGTAAGGTTTAAAAGCCACACCAGCCTTTTTATGTACACGAAATTACATGTCAGTAATGTATAATATGACAATTCACAAAATTAAGATATTTTCACAATATATGAACACTTCATAAAAGTTGAGTGATAAAATTAAAGGGTTAAAAGTATGAGTGACTTTGAATGAACATTTGTTAAACTTCATTATTATTTGGTGCTTTTAACCCATGAAAAAACGACAAAAGAACTAATAAAATTCATGTATCATGTACGAATTATAGATATCTCTAGGTATATATATTTTACCCATATTCGGTATTAAAAATAAAATTATGCATGTAGTATTTTGATGTATTTTGAATTGTGTTTGAAGTCTGATATTTATATAGTGTGAAAAAATATTAAAAATTAAAATTAGAAATAAAAAATCGGATATATCTTATTATTTTTATGGTTACTAGCCATTGGAAAAAAAGAGAGTCGAAAGTTCAATGTTTGGGAGTGGCGTGTGCCTAACTCCTAATATTCTCGGTTTTGAACGGTAAAAGAATGAAACCAACCCGTTTATTCTAAACATCCTGAAATTAATGTAAATTGAGCATTGTTATTCATGCAATATTGACAAGGATACCTTCACCTTATATAAAAACTAAACAAGCAACTCTTTTGTCAAAACACTTTTTTTTTTCTTCTTTTAGCTACTATCTTTCGAACGGACAATTTTCTATTTGAAAGACTTATGAAACTATTTACTTATAAAGAACTTATATCTTGTATTTCTAAAATAAAGTAATTTTGTTAACTTAAGATACTGTATGCTTTAACAAATAATTTAGGTGCAAGAGAATTTATTAAATGTTATATATGTATATATTAACAATTGAATAAATAACAACAACGATATATTAGTCAATTAAACTTTATTAAATTTAATGCTCTATGCTATTTGATATAATAAAGTGTGATGTTGATGTGAAACTACGTTAAATCATGAATAATTTTAACTCTTTATAAAAGATTATAGTACTATCTTTAATATCGTAAAAATGAATATTAAAAATTACTCTTTTATCTCTATCACTAATTACATAATAATAGAGATCATCAAATATTTATAGAACAAATAAAAAAAAATCAATATATATATATATATTAACTTGCTTCTTTCAATTATACATTACACACTTATATTTATATTTATTTAAAATTTAAAAATAAATAATAAATAAATTCACTTATTTATTAAATTCGATCAATCAATTTTAATTTGAATATATATATTTTAAAGTATTTGTATATATATTAAAAAACGTTTTAGGGAGGTTAATTTTGTAAGGAAGTAAAAGAAGCCAATGAGGAGGTGACAAATGTCCCCCTCATTCCCTCCCCATTTCTCTCCAAATCTCCTTCATTCTTAATTCTCCACCTTTATTATTATTTTTTTTAAATTCGGATTTTAATTAAAATAAAAATTTTAAATTCTTTTTTTTTTTTTTTTAAATTACGTTTTCTTTAGGTTTTTTTCGGGTTTTTCTTCGTTTTTTTACATTTTTCTTCGTTTTTTTACGTTTTTCTTCGTTTTTTTACGTTTATCTTCGTTTTTTTTACGTTTTTCTTCGTTTTTAACGCTTTTTTCGTTTTTCTTCGTTTTTTTTTTAAGTTTTCTTCGTTTTTTTTTACATTTTCTTCGTTTTTATTCAATTTTTTTTACGTTTTTTTCGTTTTTATTCTTTTTTTTTTTACGTTTTCTTCGTTTTTCTTCGTTTTGTTATGTTTATTTACGTTTTTCTTCGTTTCATTTACATTTTTTTTAGTTTTCTTCGTTTTTATGATGCACTCACACTTAAAATCTGATGCGTTGATTATTATCATATAAGTCTAAGTGCATCATAGTTATAGAATATGATGCACTAACTTATACTTTTATGATTCATCGTAGATATGAACTTTGTTATTTCAAAATCTTGGTGTATCATAGTTATAAAATATGTGGTATTGTAGATTTTAAAAATTCATTGCATCATATTTATAAGTTATAAATGTCCCAGATCGAGTAAATATACAATAAACATTATTATATAAGTCTAAGTGCATCATAGTTATAGAATATGATGCACTAAGTTATACTTTTACGATTTATCGTAGATATGAATTTTGTTATTTCAAAATCTTGGTGTATCATAGTTATAAAATATGCAGTATTGTAAATTTTGAAAATTCATTGCATCATATTTGTAAGTTATAAATGTCTGCAATTGAGTAAATATATAATATCATTATCATATAAGTCTAAGTGCATCATAGTTATAGAATGTGATGCAGTAACTTATACTTTTACGATCTATCGTAGTTATAAACTTTGTTGTTTCAAAATCTGGGTGCATCATATTTATAAAGTATGGTACTATAAATTTTCTAAATTCATTGCATCATATTTATAAGTTATAAATGTATGCGATCGAGTAAATATACAATATCATTATCACATAAGCCTAAGTGCATCATTGATATAGAATATGATGCAGTAAACATCATTATCATATAAGTTTAAGTGCGTCATAATTATGGTAAAAAAACGTTTAAAAAACAAAAAAGTACTAAAAAGATAGAAAAGCAAAAAAAAATGATAAAAGCGAAAAAAACAAAAAAAAACGACAAAAAATGTAAAAACGTAAAAAAAAACCGAAGAAAAAAGATAAAACATAAAGAAAAACGATAAAATGTAGGAAAAACAATAAAACGTAAAAAAAATGAAGAAAAACGTAAAAAGAATGAAGAAAAACGAAAAAAAAGGAACAAAAACGAAAAAATGTAAAGAAAACGAAGAAAAATGAAATAACATAAAAAGAACAAAGAAAAACGATAGAAACGTAAAAAGAACGAAGAAAAACGATTGAAAAGTAAAAAAAACGAATAAAACGATAAAAACGTAAAAAGAACGAAGAAAAACGATTGAAAAGTAAAAAAAACGAATAAAACGATAAAAATGTAAAAAAAACGATAAAAACGTAAAAAAAATGAAGAAAAACGAAAAAAAAAAAACGTAATTTAAAAAAAAAAATTAAAAACGAAATTTAAAAGAAAAAAGATGAAAAAAGGTTGAAAAATGAAGAAGGAAATGAAAGATGGAGGGTGGAGAAATTGTGGGGAAATGAGAGAGAAATGAAAAGGACAGTTGTCCATTTTTTATTGATTTCTCCCCGTTCTCTAGTAACTTTACTTTTTTACTTGAATCAATCCCTTATTATTTTAGTGCTATAATTATTCATAATTGTGATAATATAACCGAATCGTGCGAAATCTAACTAGTGATTGTATAACGTGGATGGTCTTAGGAGAAAAGTGAGTCTATACATCCATTTTTACTCGCGCTTTTCATTTTCTATTTTCTATTTATAGTATAGTATAATATAATATAATAGTATACTTCCTGTATCCGAATTTAATTATATAGAAAAATTAGTTGTCCATTCTCATAAAGTTTGTTAGTTAATTATAGCACCAAGAAACAGATCACAGAAAGTGATGGAACAAAGTTTTAAATAGAGTACATATTTGTAATCTATCCATTCGTTTTAATTAAATTATACTTCATCCATTCAAATATAAAATATAAGTGTTTATATTTATTTACATTTTTAATTATTTTAAAATAAATATTAATTAACTTTAAAATTTAATCGATCAAAAGAAATCTAACCAATAAAGATAATATTTTATTAGTAAAAATAAGAACTACGTAAATTTCAAAAGTGAACATTCAGGAAAAATATATATATGTTTTTATGTGCTTTAACGCCTTAAAAATGTTATGATTGCCAGCGCGGAAAGTCATGGATCGGGTCAGCTTCATTCCCGACTGCACAAAGCACAGAATGGACGCCTTTTTAGCCCACCAAAAAGTTCATCATTTGCAGATTGAATCGAAAACATATATCGTAATAAAAGTAGTGATGTAATATTCAATTCGATATATTTTATCAGTTTCAAATTGATTGTTTACGAACAATAAATATATTATAAAATAAATATAATTGTTATATTATATTTTTATGTAAATAGATAGTATTTTCTTTGCCTTTTATTCATTTTTATTTTTCATAACATAAATATGAAGTAGAAGTATTAGAGGAATTTCGCTTGATTATAACTATTTATTTTAAAAGTGTAAAATTAATTTAAAACGTTCAAAAAGATAAACTATAAATATGAGAAGGATAAAGTACTATTTTTATTTATCTATTTTAAAAGTGTAAAATTAATTTGAAACGTTCAAAAAGATAAACTATAAATATGAGACGGATAAAGTACTATTTTTGTTTTTCATTTTGGCGGCTCTTTTATCATAATACGCGTCATTCATTATTAATACAAATGTGTAACTAATGATATTATTTGTACAAATTATTTGTCTAAACAGATTTCTTATAAAAAGATTAGAGATATATGATTGGAAGTTATAAACTAAGATTGAAGGGTTAGGGATTAATTATAATAACTAATATTTATGTAAATATTTGAATTGATTAGACCAACCTTTTAATTTATTTAATTTAGATTTAAAAAAAAGCATAGTTTTTCATTCTGTTGTTAAAATTTTATAGAGTAATATAATATGAGTCTTATAATGTATCTAATGTTTGATACAAGTCTAATATAAAGAGCTATGATAGACAACAAAGAATTTTAAACTTCAAGTTTAATATTAATATTTTTATTATGTATTCAGAAAGAAAAACTGACCCCACCTCTTCGTCTTAACAAATCCATCCCGAAAACCATTTTTGTGGTTAAACTAATAAACAATCTAAAGATATATCAAGTTTCATATTAAAAAGAAAAAGCTTACATCTTTGAAGTGGCGTTAGAAAGAACTGGTTATACGAGTAGGAATTCGTACGAAGCAGAAAGATACTTATTCTTTTTATAATCTTGTACTTATTCAATTTTATATAAATATAATAGATTAAATTTTTATTAATATGTAATTATAAATATATAGAATGTTAAATTATTTATAGATTAAATGACATTTCATTTAATATACAATTATATCTTAAATATTGGTGTTGTTTCTAAAATTAGTTAAAGATAGATTGATCTATTTCGTTGAAGATAAGAGTATTGTGTCATTTCTGTTCTTTAAGTATGTAAGTTATTGAAAAAAGGATTAAACTCTTTATAAGAGTATAAAATATAAAAAAATCAGACGAAATTACAGAAAAGATAAAAGAAATCGGCGAACCTATACTTGAAAGGCTTAAAAATAGAAAAGAAGAAGAAGAAAGTATTAAGCTTTAGTTAAACATAATTCATATATTATTTTAGATTAAACCTATCAAAGTTTGTGTAAATCACTCATCATTCATCAACCAAACCTCTATATAAACCTCTCCTTCCCCACCATTTTTATTCACCATCTCAAAACAAGCATTAGTCACCATCGTATCCCCTACTCTTTCTTCTAATTCTTTTCTGTTTTTGTAACTAGAACACAATGGCCACTGCTCAGGTAAACTTCTTTCTTATTTTTAATTTTTCTAGTTCATTTATTCGATTTTTGTTATACCCTCGCATTCATTTAGTGTATACGAACGGTATTCATCAATTAATCGTGACAATTAACATTTAAGAGCGATCAACTTTTGTAACACTATATTTGTAAGCAATATTATCAATATACAATATTATCGAGTTATCAACACATTTTCATAAATACTTTATCGTGTATAAATCACTTCCCGCAAAATTACCACACCTCTTTTTTCATACATTTCACGTTACTTAATCCTTTTTGTTTACACTACAAAAATAAATAAATAAAGAATGTTTTACAACACATTTTTATATTTTCTGACCATCATCTTTGAATTTAATTCTTTATAGTTAGTGAAATGAATTGATCATTAATTATACTTCAAATCATGTAGGTTGTATCTGCAACAACAGCATTGCATGAAGAGAAAATAGAGGAGCAAACAGTTAATAAACCTCAAGAGGATCAAATCAATAACAAAGATGATCAAGAAACAACAGTAACTGTTCCACAACCATCAGAGGACCAAAATGCTGAAGCTGAACCAAAATCCGAGCCCGAAGCTCCTGAAGCTGAACTTGAACCAAAATCCGAGCCTGAAGTCCTTGCAGCTGAGGTTGAAACCAAAGTAGTACTAAAAGAAGAAGAAGATAATAAAGCTGACTCGGTTGACCAGCCTGCAAAGGTGGCACCAGAGCCATGTGTGGAGGAAGAGGCTATAGAATCTAAAGAACTTGAAGCTGAGTCAGCTGATGAGGTGGCAAAACCTGAATCCGAACCTAAAGGTGAGGTAGAAAAGAAAGATGAGAAGAAAAAAGAAGGTGGTGCAGTTGAGGAGTAGAGTTGAATTGAAGTGGTGGTTCAATTCAATTCTTGTATGGTTAATGTTTGTAGTTTGAATTAAAAAAAAAAGTTTGTGAAATTCCACCTTGGATCAAGTTATTGTGTAATCAAATGGCAACCTTAGCCACGTGGCAAGCATATGTTGGGAAGAAACTAGGATTTTATTAAAGGGAAAAGTTGAATATGCAGGTTGAGGTTAGCTAGTAATAAAAGATTTGGTTACTAGGTGGGGTTAGTTTTATTATTATCATTAAGAATAAAGTACAATGTTGATGTAATTAAGGTGCTTCTAATGCTTTGCTTAGCACATTATGAGTTACTATAAGGTTTTATCAACTCTTTAATAAAGATTAAATTATAATTCTATTATATAGTTTACTGTTGTATTTGTGTCATATAGATACATGTCTTCAAATGTGCGCAATAGATGCTTTGATGAGTTGATCCAAGCAACATTTTAGGCCTGATAAGGCCCAATAAAGATGTCTTCAAATAATTTTGCTATTAACTCTTTAGTCCAATTTCAATTTAATTCCTAAATTAACTTGTAATTGTGTTACTTGAGTGTTTTGCTATTTGTATAATACAAAAAAATAAAAAAATAATGATATAAAAAAGTCCCGGTTTGTAATAATTGTAATTGGGCTTTATTTTTTTTATCTATTCATGATAAAATATAATAAATATTAAAATGAAATCGGGTCCACCCGTTAGTTACTTTGCATAATTGAAAATGAAAAAAAATAAACAAGTGGAAGATGGGTGGTATGGGATTAACGGTGGCTAAATCGTCGTCACCGGCGAGTGGAAGTGAGGTGTTCGTGGCGGCAGTGCCGTTAAGAGCCAGCAAGGGCCCACCACAGTTGGTTATGTCCACCGCTTATTCTCTCTATCTTTCATGGGATTTACAACATTTCATGGTCCTCTCTACTTCCCCTACTTTTACTCTTCCTTCTCAGGTTATTACTTATTACTATGATTTTCTTTTTTATCATGTGTTTTCATTAATATATAGTTATGTTAGTTTTCTGAATCAATGTTATGAATCACGGATTACTTTGCAAATCGTGTTTAAACACTGTCCAAATTTGATATTTCGACCCTTAGATGTCTGATTACATCTTATGTGGATAGTTCACGAAGAACAGATATAATTTTAGGCAGAAATCAAATCCAACGTTTTTGATGATATGAGAGAATTCTTTCTTGTTGTGTGTAACAAAATGATCTTCCTTTTCCTGTTTTTGAAACCAGAAAACGGTTGGAATCATATTTCCATATATGGGACCCCCGTTTGGGGCGCTGCCCATAGGATCCCGGAAGGGGGTGCAGCCCCCTTGACCCCCGCCACTTTAGTTGCACCGGGATCAACCTAGACCAATCCAAGTGTGCACTCCGCACCTCCTAACTTGTATTAGAACTAAAGTCGAATCCCTTTCATACACGTATCATTTCCATTATCATAAAACGATTAGGTGACACTAAAATCACCAACAAATTATATATATAATTGAATCTTATGTCACTTTAATCTTGTATATCAAATTTTGTTAATTTATAATTATTCTGTTGGTTTTCTTGTAATTTGCTCTAGCTTGTTTGATAGGTAATGGTGTTTGATTTTCAACCTCAAGATCCTGAAAATATATATGCAGCGATTTCAGCTCTATCTGGCAGGAAAATACCCGGTACGTATACATAATTCAATATAATTAGTCATTTGTATGAGATTGCTGAAACTGTAATTTGTGCTAAAATGTGGTGGTAAGACTCGAAAAAAGTACTATCTTTTTTGTCTTTGTTTTTTGATTTAGGAGTTGTGCAAACAAGGAAGATGAAGAAATTGCCGAAAACGAGATGTTGGAAGGTAGGATCTTGTAATGTGGATGTTGTTGATGCAGTAAAGAAGTTTAACAGCTGTTGGGATACTGATTTAGTTGTCGGGCAGAACGATTGTCGACATTATACGAATGGTATGAATGTTGCAGGCACATTGCTAAAAAAATCTTAGAATATATTAAAATGCTGCTTACACTTTTCTTTTGAAAAAGACTTAAGAGTAAATGATACATATGCCTAAAATAAGTGCCTTAATTTATGCCTATTACATTCTGTTGACACAATTCCTAGGCATTTTCTCTTTTATCCAATGACAATTGCAACATTACCCTTTTTGGCACTGTTTTAGTAGTGTCAATTAACGTTTAGTTGATTCCTTTCTTCTTTTTTTTCATCATCGGAGGATGGTAAAGAGTGAAGACATTTTACAAATAGTCAAACACTTGCATAGTCCATCTGCCCGTTATAATGTTGTAACTTTCATGTTACGAAAGGAATGTTGATTTACTTTTTTGTTTCTTGATTTTTCTAACTCAACTCCCCATCACTCGGAAGGGTTGGTGGAGTGCCTAACGGGCGAGAAGTATGTGCTGGATCGTCTGAGAGGAAGCCAGAAGACTATCACTTAAGCTGCAGCCAGATCAGTATTTTCTAAAACAGATGTTCACTTAGAGTGTTGTAAGCATTTGTACTTCAGTGTGCTGTAAACATTTGTACTTCAGTGTATTTACCATTTACTGTTAATATATTTCTAAGAAAAGTCTCTTCACAAGTTTCGCTCAATTTGCCTTTATTTTATAATCAACAGCAGAAATACCTAGAAAGAAGCATTTCAGCATTCAATAGACTGCGTTTGACAATAATTCTAAAAGTTAAAGACTTATTGTTGAATATGTAAATGTCGTGAGACTCGTGGGTATATGAACTTTTACAGCAGCCAAAGAGTAAGTGGAAGTATTTGGATATATATTGCTTTAGCTGACAGAGATCATTTGGTTAAATTTGTCGTTTTGCTAGGTATGTTCCCCTTGGTACGAAGGAGTGTTTCTACGATTGCAGGCATGAAATGAATGGGATTAAACGCATATATTCTATAAGGTAAATGATCTTGTAAAGTGCTTTCTTTATCTAAACCCTATGGTGTTTGGTTAATATATACTTTGTCAGTCATGCTGCTGTGATTAAATAATCTTTCTTTAGTGTATATGTTTCAGTATCAGAACTCGACTAATTTCAGCTTATGAACAACAAGCTATTCCTATTGTCATTTTAAAAGAAAGCACTTGATTTTTTAATGGGTTTGCGAAAACTATGGGACTTCAAAGGTACTTTATGTTGTTTTACTTTTCCTTTATTGATAATTAGTGGGGTTCCTTCTTTCTACCCAAGCCAAAAAGATCAAGCACAGCCCATGATTGGTGTTTATTTAACTTTGTTTTTATGTCATGGTTCCTCTGATTGGACAATGGAGCTTATGCTTAGAGATAGAAAAACAAGAATACAACGCTTCTTTCTTTTATGTATGATATTTCATATGACTCGGATATCTAAAATGGGAATATGTTTTCTTGAGTTTAAAGCTATGTCCATTTGGAAACTCCAAGGTTAGGTTGGTTATTCATATGCAGACTACCCCACGTCCAACCTAGGTCCTGTTGTGATGTCAAATGATCGAAAATGAAAAAGTCCACCTAACGGTGTTATCTTGATTCTTGAAAGCACGGAGAATTGTAGTAACAGTTAACAATCATCAATAAGGCTCATTGCATAAGAAGTTTGCAGATCCCAAAATGAAAGGTGGTTATCTTACACTAGGAAACAATTAAAAGTTGGTTTTCTAAGATGAGATAAATTGAAGTTCCTTGTCTTAAAAAATCTTTTTGTTGAAAGTTTGTACCTTTTTAAGAGTTAGAAAATACTATACTATATTACTCATATAACAGACATTTGAGGAAAGTTGGTTACCTTTTAAATGTAATTAGCCCAACATGAATGTGACACAATTTGCGTTTTTGATGCAGGTAATAAAGATTTCAACTAATCAAAAGACAAATAAAAAGAATTGTGCACATGTTTCTCAAGTTTCAATGAACCACATGTTTTGGGTCAGAGCCCGTGCCCACACACCAGATGCTAAAAATGTGGTCGAGTCGAGTCTCACTCTGTTCCATCATATATATAGCCAAGTAAGTAGCTATCTTTCACTTTCACCAACCATTCGCCTTTGTTCTTTTTCACTTTTTGATGAATGATAGCCACTTGAATCTTTTCTCATGTTATATGCCTGATTGCAACTTCCACATGCTTGATGGTCAATATGCTTGATATTTGTCTAGTTTACCACCATTAAAATGAAAAACATGATGCCGTATCTCCAAAGTTACATATTTATTGCATACTTCACTATGGAATATATAGAACTTAGAAATAAGAAATAGGTAACTCGTATTGTCATCTCTATCTAGTCTACTACATGAGATCATATAGATAGAATTTCAATTACTTAAACTATAAGAAATTAAGAATACATCAAGATAAGAATACTTATAGCTAGCTTCACATCAAGATTGCATATCGCATGCTGTCACTAACCATAATATGACGATTCACCTCTGATATTCGCGTAAATTCACCAGAAACCCAAACACCGTCAGCAGTTCCATGTGGGTGTGACGAGAGGCATGATAGCAGCGAAAGTGGCGCTCTTAAAATGCTGCAAATAATAGAAAAGCCGTTATACCCTTGTCTCGTATGGTGAACTATAACTGGAAGCTCAACTCCATTTCCTTCACCAAACATGCTCTCATCGGCTACTTTAGTACTTTTCATCATATTCCTTACGTTTCGCCTCATAACTGCCAAAACCCGCCTCATCACCACCACTTCATTATTGTTTTTTAGTGGTTTTGAGATTGTGAGAATGAAGGGAAGGAGATGGGTGATAGAAGTTAGGAACTCATCAGGAGTCCTTTCTATTTGGGCTAATGAATATGATAATTAATAATGGTGTGGTGAGTGCTGGTGCTTGTCACAAACAACTTTTTGAGGGCACTTATTTTGTTTTATATTATTATGGGTATTTATAAGGAAAACTTAAACACACTTTACACAAAAAAATCCTAGCAAAATTTAGGTGGAATAATATTATGTATCAAGGGTTCTTGCCAAGATCTTGAATCTTAGTTATCCTGTGACCCTTGGATCTTTCTGTTTTTTATAGAGTTTGCTTTATGGATTTTACCTTCAGATATACTCACCATTATTATAACACTATTATACTTATTATATTATTTATTCTGAAGAAACAGAGAAATGGATAAATTTTTTGATTGGAAGAATCAATACTTATGACTTATGAGAGAGAGGGCATGTATGTAAGATCAGTACCACAGGAATTATTGCACTTTGTGCCCATCTTCTGATTCTTGTTTACATTAAAGGTAAGCATTTCATGACTAATTAATGTACCCACCTGTTCAAAGTAAATATGATATAGTATTTGATTGTTGTTGTTATTTTGATATGGAAATATCATAGTGTTTACTTATATATAAAAAAGTACATAAACTTTTTTTATTCATATTCAAGTCTGCATTTAGTTGTTTTTCCAAGTAATCAGACTTTTAGGTTACGAGTCTAGAAATTATGTAATTGTGTACGAACCTCCAAGTTTTTTGAATATTAATCATCATGAAACTTGCACGAAGTAGCGAGCAATTATACATCTTTAATTTTGCTACATATAAACACGTTAAAATTGACGTGTGAATATCTATCATATCAATAACGTATTATTCAGATTTTTTGATTCCGTTTATACCTACATTAATTAATTTTTATTAAACTTCATAATTACATAAGTTATTTTAATATGTTTATTATTTTGTGCTAAACCCTTTTATTATTTGATATTATAATTTTAGTTGATTTACATTATATAAAATTAATAGGGATAATTAAGTTATTTTATTTCTTTTTAATGACTATAAGATTTAACATCGTAAACTCTTTATTAACATTAGCGCAGATAATATTAGTGTTGGGTACTCGATTTAGAATAGTGTGGGTATTAGATGATCAAAATACATATAATATAAATTAATAAATAAATAAATCTTTAAAATGCGTCTGTTTTCTCTTAAGTAATATTTTAATTATCATTAAAGAAAAAGTAAGGCAGAAAAACATATCAATGATCTTAATTTGACATGAACTTTGCCTTATGTAAATTCCTTCACATTTTCAATGCACTTTATGTTGGTTTTGAAACGGTTATATTCCATTTTATTAAATTTAGTTTACACGATTTTCTTTGAATTGTCGACTTTGATAAACTACTACATGATCATGTTCAATGCGACGGAAGCTAATAGTACCTTTCATTGGATATAATGGTTAACTTTTTTTATCGTTTGATGTGATGATTAGGTGTTTCGATCGTCAGTGTATTAATTGATTGTTTAATTGTTTTACCAAACAATAATCATAATCAAATTACAAACACTTTTCAACAATACTAATATTTTCTTTTTTATCCTTAATTTAGTAACCTAACAACACCATTGAAACGAAATAAAATTCAATCATTTTTATAGTGGCCGTCCATGATTGAAATTAACTTATCTTGGATGATCGAGTAGAAGGTGGTAATTGGGGCGGGAATAATGATACGACTCGGATTATTATTAACAGATTATATAAAAATTTATTGTTTATTATTTTAATTGTAAAGATAAGTTTTATCTTTAATTAACTAAATTCTAATTATAATATACTTATTTGTACTTCTTCTATATTAATATATAAAATATTTTAATATTTTATATTTAGTAATTTTTAAGAGTAAAATTCAATAATTTTAAATTTAATTTATGTAGTTTTTATTTCATATCAATCTTATCATTTTAATAATTTTCACTCTTCATCATCATATTCTAAATCATCAATTCTATATAAGAATAAACTATTATTATTGAGTCATAATTATAAATAATTCGTGAAGAACAAATATAAAATAAGACTATTATCGAGTCACTATTTATAGTAAAACATCAGCAGAACGTGAATATTACGTTAGTTACAATTACACGATCACACTTGTAAAACATTAATATACTTGAGGATCCTTTTAATAAAACATAAAAGAAAAAAAAAGTGTTAGTATGACAGTGGGTGTATTTGAAAATTGGAGGTCGGCATAGATTATGTCCTACTTGGTTAATTCTTTATTATGCAATAATTAAGATGATGTAACAAAAAGAAAATACACTTCATATCTATTTAAAATTGGTCTCTTGAGTTTCATTTCTAGACAAAAGGTTTGAGTGATGAGATGTCAAATTCAAACATAACCAAATTCATAGTAGATTAGAACTAGAAATTTACAAATAAATTATAGTAACGTTATATCGTTCATTATGTACATATATATATATATATATATATATTGATTGAGGACTTTTAAGTTAAAAGTATATAAATACGTAGTTTGAAAGATAATTAGTAGTTTCTAAAATAAGAAATTATAGTGTTAGTCACCTTTATGGTCCAAAAACGTCAACCTATTCCGGCCATTGAAATCCAAGAAAGATTGTATGTTAGAAACAAATCACTTTCACAAATAACATAAGTAACATTAAAACAAGTTTCATCCTTCTAATCATTCAATTCAAATTCAAGTTTAGTCATGAATAGCTCCAAACCAACAATAGTTTTTGCTACCTTCATGTTCATGGTGTTATCCCAGGCTCATGTTCTCGACATCACAAAGTTTGGCGCAAAGCCTGGTGGCGAAATCAGCAAGGTAAATACATGAATTCGTGCTAAACTTTTGATATTATTGATCCCTTGTTTTGTGCCATATTAATCGTTTTTTAGGCTTTATGTGATGCATGGAAAGCCGCATGTAATGCACCAAAACCTAGCAAACTCATTATTCCGAAAGGCCAATTTTGCTTGAACTCGATCGAGTTTAAGGGACCTTGCAAAGCTCTGGTTGAGGTTAAAATTGATGCAACAATTATAGGTCCAAAAGATCCTAAAGTCATTCCGAAAGGAAAGCAATGGATTACATTCAGTTACGTCAATGGCATGACTGTAACAGGTAAAAGATCGCCGATAATTAGTTTCTAATCAATTTGAATAAAAAATTCACGCTTGTGATTTACGTTATTTTTTTAGGTCGTGGTACGTTAGATGGTCTAGGAGGAGCCATGGCATGGCCATCGAACAATCCAAAGAAAAACGCACATAGCAAAAAACCGTGTGGCCTTCAGTATGTATGTGTATTTATAAACATTTATAGGGGCAGAATCAAATAGGAACCTTAAATATGATCTGAACATTACAATCATGAAGAACTGCATAACAGAACGCACAAATTGCACATATAATAAAACACATTTTTTTGGTTATATGTGCATTTTGTACGTTTTGTTGTGCATTTCTTACCAAAAAATGTGTTATATTGTGCGGTTCTTACGTCCTGCTATACTTAAGATTCTTATATGATGCTGATTTGCAAATCTACGAACTTAGATTGGAATAAATCCCTAAACTAATGACTATTTATATATTTAAATACGACAGAATCTTAGCTTCAACTTCATCCAAAATTCTTTGATTACGGGAATAACTTCAAAGGACAGCAAGAACTTCCACGCGAACGTGATGTCATGTACGAATGTAACCTTCGACAACATTCACATAATCGCACCCCCAGACAGCCCAAACACCGATGGTATCCATCTTGGGTGGTCAAAACACATCACAATCAAGAACTCTGTATTTAAAACCGGTGACGATTGTATCTCAATTGGTGATGGATGTGAAAACTTGCACATTGAGGGAGTGAAATGTGGGCCGGGCCATGGTATTAGTGTTGGAAGTTTGGGTAGAAACCCGGGAGAGAAACCGGTTAGGGGAGTTTTTGTGAAGAATTGTGTTTTCTCGTGCACACAGAATGGTGTTCGGATTAAAACATGGCCCGATTCTCTTCCAGGAGAGGTTTCTGATATGCATTTTGAAGATCTTAAAATGGATAAAGTGGAAAATCCTATTATCATCGAGCAAGATTATTGCCCACATGGCGCATGCTCCAAAAGTGTAAGTATATAATGCATGCATTCAGAGATTTTAAGCAATTATTGAGCCCGGCCAAACTAGAGGTGCACAAAAGGGCTAAAACCTGAGCTTAGGCCCGGCCCAGAAATGCCCGAACTGGACACAAAGTCGTAAACCTAACTGGAATTATTTTCAAAATCCAGGCCCGGCCAAACCAGGATAAGCCCAAAGCCTAAAAGACCGGAATGTTTTGAGAAAAGCCCGAAAGACCGGCTAAAAAGGCCCAATCATTCTTTGAAATAAGTATCTTTCATGTCTATTTTCAAGTTTTATTAATAATATATACCATATATCTTGTAAATATTCCAATAATTTATCTTCTATGAATTCTATGTTGTCATTATAGTATTACATTAAATACCTATGGCATTTCATCATCCTTTACTAAAATTGTCGATTTTCTATGTCGATCGTGTAGAAACCATCATTAGTTAAAGTTCACAAAGTGTTCATTAAGAACATCAAGGGAACTGCAACAACGCCAACAGTAGTGAAACTTAGATGTAGCAAAGCAAATAATGGTTGCCAGAATGTGAGAATTTCCGACATTCATTTGACATATCAAGGTCCCCAAGGGCCTGCTCGTCAAGAATGCTGCAACGTTAGACCGATTTATGCTGGTAAGATGGTGCCTCCCGGCTGCCCAATAAAATGATTAATCGTATTATTAATTTTTACATGCTGTAAGTTAACTCAAAATGCTCTCCAGTTTTGTAATTGCATATGCTACTTTGATTCATGGAGATTGTTTGTTCATCTTGAGTTTTACCAATTGATTGTTCGTGATTCTGGTTTGGATCATTTCGAAAATGATTGTTATTTTGACGATCATTTTCTTCCTTGTAAATTGTAATTATGCCCCGCATATTTTACTGGTATTCAATTTAGCAAATTCTATAGTTGGAAACAAGTTTGTTCCCGCCTATCTCTGAATTCACATGGAATGGAAAATAGTTACGAATACTAAATGCATCTAAGTTTATATGCTTGGTTTCTAACTGGACTTTATATTAAAGCTAGTGTAAATTTTATGAACGGTACTATAGACAAAAGTGAACGGTCCTATAGTTTACATGGATTTATATTAAAGCTAGAGTAAATTTTATGAACGGTCCTATAATTTTAAGAATATTTTTGTGTCGTAAATAATTCATTTGTCACTTGAAATGATTTAAATACCTTTAAATTTTTCATTATTTTTGTTTTTTACATGGATTTATGTAATTATTTTTATATTTTATGTTAATTGATAAAGAAGTTATTTACAAAAGTATAGTTACATTTAATTAATTAAAAGTAAAATAAACTTAATAAAAATATTTTAAACTACATAAATACTTTTATAAATATTGAGCCGAATATGCTAGTAGCCCATTAGGTTTTTTTAAAACTCATCATCCCATCTTCTCATACATCCTGCATACAACCTACAATCATCTTCTTCATCTACGTATTCTTCTTCTTCTTCTTTTTCTTCTTTTAATTTTGAATTAAGAAACGAAAAAAAAACAGAAAAGGGAAAGACAATTCGCGTGCGGGCCCCACTTCCTCATCACTTCTCTCGTCGGTATACCTTCACAAACTCACAGACAAGGCGGTACCAACGCTGTCGGTCGACCGACGCACGTCGGTTTCCAAAACGATGTTTGCGATGGGAACGGACTTAGAGCATTTTCAATAGTGAGTTTTTTTAGTATAAAAAAGTCTTTCAAAAGCTTTATTCTATTGGAGACAAAAGCTTTTCTGGTAAAGAGTTTGTCAAAATTGAGTTTTTGCTCAATGACTCAACGCCTTTATTAAATTTTAGAAGTACAACACTATCAATGTAAATTTAGAAGAAAAAAACTTTGTAAAGACTCGATACATTGAAGTGTAAATTTCTTTATTTTATAGAAGCAGAGCAAGTAAAATGTGATGTGATATAAAAAAAAATCTTGCAATCAGTCAATGCATTTACTCTGTTAGTTCTCAGTTTACTTCTAGCATAAAAACAAAATTGCGAGAATTCAGTTTCCATAACTTCATTTTACCTTGTCTATAATTCATTTTGCTAGTTTTGTTAGTTGTATATAATTACACACTCCTTTAAGTTTAATACCTAAAAAAACGTTATCATCGGTGATGGACTGACGGGGGTTAAAGGTGGTGATTCAGTGATTATGATGGTTGAACGTGTTGATGGTAGGGCGGTGGTGTATGCCTGTATGGTGTCTGAGGTGATACATTCAAGGAAGATTGGCAGTAAAGGTTAAATAAGTAGTCAAGTGCCAGTCATAAAGTCGATAAGATCGAATGATATTTTTACTCTCACGCGGTGTTTTTATACCCCAGTCAGACCGGCCGGTGTGACTGGGATTCGGACTCTAGGCCGGCTCAACCACGTATTTTAACTCGAAGTGAACCGGTTTAAACCTTTTTCTTTTTCAACCGAAACCGCGTAGGTCAACTATGATTAGGTTGTGTGCTGGCTTGGAATATATAGGAGATTATAGTAGGTTGTGGTCTGTATTATCACATGTTTGTTGGATGGGTTGATTGCCAATTGATCTAGCTATGACTTTGTGATAGTTTTGTATTTATAAATATTTATTACTAGTTTGTAAATAATTATTATAATTTTTCTAATAGTTCTTTTAGTGATTATTTTGACAATTCTACAATAAGTTAATACTCATCATCTATTTCATTTAAAATATTATAATTTATAATTATAGTTTTAAAAGTTAAATTCAAGTAAAAAAGTCGAAAAAAGTCTAAAAAAATCAAAAGGTCAAAAAAAGTCAAAGACCGGTTTGACCGGTCCGACCAAACGGTTCGACCGGTCCGACCGGAACCGGAGGCTCAGCCGGGTCAATGGTTGACCAGAATTTTAAAACATTGCTCTCACATACCTCGCACATGATAATATTTATTAGAATTAGTTAACGTTTAAAAAAAATAACTATTCAGGTTACAAGGTTCAAAAGAAATAACCATCCGTGTAAATGCTAAAATGAAAGGACGAAAACTATATAATTTTGTAGAAATTGTAGGCACGATCCGTATAATTTCCTTTTATTATTATTTTTCTTAGTATTATTTCTATTTGAAATAAAATAGTTGTTTGTATCCAATATGTTAACGGGTGCATTGAGTTCGCATGCATTCAAACCACATTCTTCAGAAAAATTACTAATGGACCAAAAAATTTACAGCACCTGCAATGGCGGATATCTAACTGTTAAATTCATTTTATCATATAAATCATTCCATCTCTAACGTCAATTTGCCCCTTTTTGTGTGTGTGTTTCTTTGTTTGGTGAATCATTGCACTTATTTTAATCAAAAAGGCAAGGGGGCACTGCAGGGCGTTGCCCTACATATATCTTCCAACAAAAACTCACGAAACTGCCTGCGGCTTCTCCTCTCGATTTTCATTGTAATTGAATTCGCTAGTTTTGTTTATCGAACGAAAAGGTGGATCGCAATTGTATGTGGTGTGTATAAAAATGAAAGGACTGTTTAAACAGAAGCCTCTTACACCTGTTGAGTTAGTTCATCATATTCGTCAACTTCTTACGTACACATGCCCAAATCCTGATGTTCGTGAAGCCAAACGCCAAGACAAGGTATGTCTGCAAACTTTTAGCATTGTCATTAAGTTTTCTTTTTGAATTTGTGAGATTTCATGATAGGGATATTATTTGGTTGTTTGTTAGATTCTTGTTTCGTTGTCTAATACACAATTCGATATGGATGAATCAAATTCAAGTTGAACTGAATTGATCACATCTTGAAAGTCACATTAAGTTCAACTCTTTTACATGTTGAACTTAATACATTTTATACACAAAAGAAACGGGTCAAACATGTTGAAAGTCAAAGTCGCATAAAATGTATTAAAATGCTTACAACCTCTTTTACAAACAGTGCTAAATTATTTTTTAGAAAATAGTTTGGTAATCATATCTAACGGCTTATGCATTAATTACTTAAAAAATTAAAAGGGGTTTTGTTAACGTGTGCCACCGTGGCACATTGGCACACTTTAAGTTGCATCTAATGAATTGGTAATTTCCTTAAATATCAGAATTTGTATTTATGATATGCATAAGAAAGGTAAATAATAGATTGAATTAGTGAGTATTAAATGCAAATGTTAATATTTAAGGAAATTTCATCTTCATTAAATACATTTTATCGTGTGCTACGGGGCACACGTTAGAAAAACCCAATTAAAAGAATCGAAATGGACATGTTGCCAGGTCAACCCAGCCAGAAGCATTTTGGGACTTAATTTACCCTTTCTGATTCAATCCCATTTGACCGATTATCCAAACTGCCCATTTTGCCACCTAAGTCCTTCCACTGAAATTATACTAATGATGCAGGTTCGTGAATTAACAAGACTAATTCATGAAATGAAGATAGTACTTTATGGTGACGATATGTCAGAACCACATGCAGATGCTTGTGCAAAGTTAACCCAAGAATTCTTCAAGGAAGATATATTGCGCCACTTAATAACTTACCTTCCAAATTTGGACCCTGGAGTAAGTAGTAACAATCATTTCATTCTTTTGGTTAATTCACTTCTAGATGGCAATGAATTTGGTATTTTTGCAGAACCGTCAAGATATCACTCATGTGATTGCAAATCTACAAAGGCAACGAGTTCATGGACATTATGTAGCTGCTGAATATTTGGAACATAATACAGATCTTCTGGATATGTTGATACCTGGGTAAGCACTGTTTAGAGATGACAATTTATCCCATTTGTTTAATAATGGGTCAAACAGGCAAATTAAAAAATACATCTTAATAGGAAATGTGTCTAAACGGTCGAGAGTCAACCGGAGTGTTACTTAAATTCTTAACATTTAAAACCACCCAAATCATTTTATTTAAAAACTTGCATCCATATAAAATAATAAATTTCTTTGGCCTATTAATTATTCATAAAATGTTTGACAATCTTGGACAAAAAGTGTAATGGGTCGGATCGACCTGTGTCAAACGTTACTCATTTTGACTCGAATCCATGTTGAACTTTTTACCCAACCCAGGCCATTTTGCACCTTCTAACCTTTCTATACATTTATATTTCTAATCTACAAAACATTGAATTGTCAGCTATGATGACCCAGAAACTGCAATATCCTATGGTGCAATCTTGAGAGACTGCATTAGGCATCAGATAGTTGCAAAATATATCTTGGAGTCAGATCATATGAAAACATTCTTCCACTATCAACATGATCCGAACTTTGACAGATCATCAGATGCAGCAGCAACATTTAAGGTTAAGTATCTGAAGTTTACAGTTTGTATTCATAATTAATATCATCAGATTAATTGCTGATTCTTTTTGTTAAATTATTCTTATTCCAGGAGCTATTAACCAGACATAAATCAACTGTTTCAGAATATCTTAACAACAACTATGATTGGGTAAATGTAATGATTTATAAAATATTTAGCCTCTACTGTATATATATGGCAGTGTGCTTAACTATGAGTCTTGGTTGCAGTTTTTCATGGAGTATAACGCGTTGCTGGAATCTTCTAACTACATCACTAGACGGAATGCTATTTTGGTCTACTATCTTTCACTTCACTTCTTTATCTGCAATTTTACTCAAGTACTTATAATTACGTTGACTTGGGTTGTGTTTTTTTTCAAACGGGCCCATTTATAAATGCTTAAAGGATTACTTTAAGTCTATTTGTAATACAGAATACCACCAAAATCAGATATTAATGAGTTTTATTACATTATGTTTTACTCCATAATATTTCTTTTGTAATCGTAATTAAACCATTCATCTGTATGTTTCAGCTGTTAGGAGCAATATTACTGGATCGTTCGAATACTGCTGTGATGGTCCGGTATGTGAGCTCATTGGAGAACATGAGGATTCTTATGAATCTTCTTCGGGATTCAAACAAGACCATACAATTACAAGCTTTTCATGTCTTCAAGGTAATTTATAGTATATATACTAGTGGTGTCATTTCCACCTAGATACTTAATCAGGTTGGTTTCTCCGAATTCTGTGGAACAGCTTTTCCCCGCAAATCAAAATAAACCTCAGGATATCGTGAACGTACTAGTAGCAAATAGAAGCAAACTCCTTCGGTTCTTTGCTGACTTCACTTTTGAAAAAGGTACTAAAACACAAGCACAAGTTTTTCGCTGTTTTCATCCTTAACTTGTCAGGATTATTGAAATAATATTATCTGGTGCAGCTGATGAGCAATTTGAAGCAGATAAAGCACAAGTGATGAAGGAAATTGCTACCCTTGTGTCCAAATGTGAGACATGTGACAGCTCTAAGGAATGTGACGGACTCAATTGTTAACGATTATAACATGAAAAAAGTAGAAAAATGTATACTTTTAAAAAATGTTCTGTTTTGGTGACAAAAACAAGTCCTATGTAATATTCATTTTTTATTTTGCAATTGTATCAGGTTACAGTATTAATTAACATACTCTTCATTCAGTACTTATCATTTGGATCAAGATTCTGTTTTGGTTCTCTGGTAGTAATAAACTGTAACATATGCATAATTGCATAGAATGATACAAACAAGTATAGATCTATATATATATAACAAAAAATATTAAACCCATGTGTAAGTGTAAATTACATAAAGAATCTAACTCCTATAATAATAAACCAACCTCAATAATAACATAAACTATAAACATGACTCTACCCGAATATTAGATCATAAAACCTCAAAAAACTCTATGCTGCCTGGCCATGGCCATAACCATTGCCTGTGTAAGCACCGTTTCCTATGGGCCCAGTTTGTTTGTCTTCCTTCTTTCTCTTCAAAACAATGAACCAAGTAAATGCTTCCAATATGGCTGCAATGGCTGCCAATGATATAAGTACACCAATGTATGCATTTTTCCATTTCTTTTCAGGGTCCAAAATATCAAGTCCTTTGAACACATTGACAATTGCAAGGGTGATCACAGTGTATCCTACACCCCCGTGGTAGATGTTCCAGTACTTCCTGTATTTGTTATCGGGTTTTGGCCTCAACAGAAGTGCAAATACCTATATCACATTCACAATCGCATTCATGTTTAGTTGATTTGAAGTAGAGGTGGCAATTTTGACCAAGCAGGGTCAATTTGGGCTATGTTTTTAACTATAAGGGGTCAAACAAAGTTATGATAAATAAAAAAGTTAGCTACTGGTTCGAAATTATCCCAAAGTGTATTCTAGCTCATAAAACCTCCTAAATCATTTGATTCAAAAGATCAGATTTTCACCGAAATAATATACTTTTCAAATATTACTTGATAAGCTAGCAGCACGCATTATAGGAGCAACAAAGAGTAGAAGAACTGACTATTTGTGTACATATAGATATGTGTTACTGCAAATTTGTAAACTTTCTAGTTTTTTATATCTTGACTGCATCTGTCTTACCTGCCGGCACATAAAATTTTCCCAAGTTATTATGGACAAAAATTATTAGTCAACCCAATCCGGCATGACCCGTACAAAAATGACGTGTTTTGACCCAGTCCATGTGACCCGCCCATTTTGCAACACCCAAATTTATATCTAGTCAATACAAAAAGGATGGTGGTGGTGGTGTTTAGTACCTGTAGGGTTCCAAGGGCGAAGAGGGTAATTCCAATGTTGCGGTGAGTATTGTATTTGATACCAACGGAGTCACTTCCGAGCTTGAGTCCAGTCCCCCATCCTGCAACACCTACTCCATAGCCGGTAATTTGGCAGGCAATATGGATGTAAAACCAGGCAGGATGAGCCACCTTGAATACTTTCAAGTATCTTGCAATCATGGCTCCCATTGGCATCAATATTCCCCAACTTACGGCGCTTAACACTCCATGAGTCTGTCAAGTTAACAAAACACTGATTAATTGTTATTAAGATAAAAAATCCATATGAAAAATTACATATTAATCACTTGTACTTTATGTACACATTCAGAAGTCCCTGTTTTTCAGGTTTTTTTATGGTGCTGATTGCAATAATATACTATTAATCTTTGAACTATTGTTTTAGTGTCAGAACTGAAATAGTCAAATATAATATAATGACCAGTTCCTACTTTAAAATTATTATCTCAAATAAATACTGATATGCAAATAACCAGATTTTCATTTCATCAAGTAATGTTAATTTCAACCTGACAGGCCTTACGCCTAACATTAGCAAGATATCACATAACTAGAAGTTGTGAGATCAAATTTCAATCAAGAAAAAAGTATATTAAACGTGAGTCATTATTGGGAAATAACATAAAATAAAATAATGTTAATATCAAGAATTTATTAATCTTTGAGCCAAAGTATGAATTATTATGGCCTGCATGCATCAATCACTTGTACCTTTTGAAGACCAGTTTCTACACCAAAAGTCCAAAACTTTTACCACAAGCAAATACCCATATTCAAAATTGCCAGAATTTTTTATTTATAAGATGAGACTAATTACAAAACCGGTCAACTAGATTAATCTTTTAAAAGTCATGCTCTACCTTTTATAAAAGTTTAAACAAGTGTCCTATTTTGCATTAGTCACTTGTATCCTAAAGCATCACTTGCGGTATCTTAAAAAGCTTTCTACTTAAAAACTTTCGACAAAGTTTTTTCACATTAAAATTTAATGCATCTGGACTATAATCTGAAGAACATAAAGTAAAACAATATCAATTTTTTTTCTTCATTAAATACTTTTTCAATTAATTTTTTTATAGTTTTTTCTATTGTTGTTCTTCAATGGAATATGTGAGGTTTGAAATTGAGACTTTTTGTAAGGATATTAGAATTTCGACCACTAAATTATTTTGGTGATGGTTATATATATATATTATTTATTTAAGAATATGGCTTACGTTTCTCCGGTGAAGTACTGACCCACCAGCCCCACCGCCAGCACCAGCCTGACCGGTGACAAAGTTCACTGTTCCAACCGAATTCCTATTCTCTGAAGCCAAATTATGAACACTCGGAGCTCCATTAGAAACCGGACCCATTTGCCAAACTTGATTAAAACTAGTTCTGTCACTAGGCAATGCCAAAGTAGCATAAATCACCACATCACCATTAACTCTCTCAGCTCTGATCCCCGTCACATCAAAACTCAACGGGCTTTGTTGTAACGATGTATCGTAACCACTTACCGACGAAGTATAAGCTTGAACCGACCCATTTGCATTTGGTATAGCAACAAGTGCTTGTGTACCAATCATACCTGACCTATCAAAGTTCAAACCCCATGCAACCCATGTTGACGTGGAAACACCGGTGTGTCGGTATGCCACGTCGACAGTTCCGTTGCTAGCATGGTAGTTCCAATGAAGATGAGAGTTTTGTGCGGGTAAAGAGACACATGTTGCATATATTGCGTTATTTGTGAACGAATAAGTATTGCAATTTTGAGCACTTGAAATGATTGAATTCGATATCAAAATACAAAAAAGAATGGTTAATATTTTACCCATTTGGAAGATTTTTATGGGTTTCGAAGATCAAAAGATGAAGTTGATCAAGGTTGTGTTTTTTTTGGATGAATAATATATAACTCAAGGTTTATATAGAGAAAAAAATGTGAGTTGACTGATTCTTTATTGGAATTGGAAGATAGCAGGAAGGGATTGATCTGGTGTTACTTTTTTTTTTTTTTATATCACATCATATATCATATCATATCATATACCTTATTAAATAACTTTTCAAACGCGTACAATTTTTATTACTATTTCAAATAATATTTTCACATGTCAAATTATTTAATCTGTAAAGTCGAATAAATGTTGTCTTATATAATGAAAACACATTTCGTTGGTTATTCGGTGGACATAAAACATCATTTTTTGCTTGTTATTTCACTTCGTAGTGTTAACTTTTTATAGGCTAATTAAAACTATTATCTGAAAAAATTAATAGAGTGAAGATACTAACATATAAAGTTTAGTAATATTATGTCATGTTGACATGGTATTATGTCATTAATTGTAATGTGTTGCAAATTCATGCCAATCATAATATCCTCTTTAAACATGATTAATCAAACACTTTTCTTTCAAAAACGGAAATTTCTATTGGATAAATTTGCGAGACGCTCAAGGTCTCAAAAACAACAATCTGGTAACACCAGACTTAAACTACGCAGATCGAACAAAACACCCTAAACACTGCAACAGCTACATTTAAAAGCACAAAACCATCCAAAACACCAAACCTAACACCTTAGATAAATCAAACAACTTAGATAACTCATTTTAGCCATGTGATAAATTAATACGGAGTAATAATAATAATAATAATAATAATAATAATAATAATAATAAGGGTTAATTATTTCGTTATGTATCTAACTTTACATTTTTTACTATTATATGTAACCACTTTTTAAAAGTGCTATTGTATGTATTGAACTTTACAATTTCGTATATTGTATGTAACGGGTGACCGGATGAGCAAGTACCCGGTTTTTCCTCTTGAAAATAATCTATTGTATGTATTGAACTTTGTAAAAATGTTTATTGTATTTATCGAACTTTGTAAAATATGTCTATTGTATGTATTGAAACCGCTGGTTTCCGGTCACCTGTTACATACAGTATACGAAATTGTAAAGTTGGATACATACAATAGCAAGTTTTAAAGGTGGTTACATACAATAGTAAAAATGTAAAGTTAGATACATAACGAAAAAATTAACCCTAATAATAATAATCTTTTTAACAAACAAGCACTCACACACCACACGCTTTTTCATTGGTATGTTTTTCTTAATTAATTACACTGCAACAAAAACAGGCAACCGTGACGGTATTTTGCGACGGCCATCAATTTGTGGCAAATTTGCAACGCATTTATCACAGTTTTGCAAAAATATCGAGCTAGGAGAAAAGTCAAGCATTTGACTCACACTTGTGACTGATCAGTGTCCAATTTGCAACGGCTATGAAAAAAGTTGAATTGTTGATTATATATTGTGACGGATTAGTGTTAAATTTGCGACGAGGTATATTTAATTAAGATTAATAATACAAAAATGTCTGTAGAAAATTAGTGTCTGGTTGTTTTAGTATCATTTGGATGATTAGGTTCAAGTTATTGAAGCACAATTCGATTTCAGTTTTAGGTCACTCAAGTTTGGTTTGGTTTTTAGGGTTCGAGTCATTCAAGTTTGGTTTGGTTTTTCGAGTCATCGGTGTGTAAAATGTGTGTATGTATGTAATTTTTTGTATATGTGTTTATCTTACATTTTGGTAATTGGAAAACAGGAAACCGGAAAAACAACATGAGTCCGCTCCTTAATATTCTGCAGGTTTTGCGATGGGATAGCTGTTGGCACACATTATATGTCAATATTCAGTCGCAAAAATGGGTCCCAAAAGTCAATCAGCTTTGTCGCAAAAAAACACACTAGGAATGTGTGATTCTAAAAGTTTGTCGCAAAAGGTGGCAAAAAATAACCCACCGAAATGTGCGTGTTAAAAATATGTTGCTAATTAGCCCATCGCAAGTTTGTCGTTGTATATCACCATATCAAACAATAGAATGAAATCTTGTTGGAACTGTCCATATCCGGTTCATCCTTCGGAACCATATCACATCTTGATATGATGAAATAGGAAGAATTGGCAAGTTACAGTTATAATGCAATCGGTAAATTCGGACTTTTATAAGTTTAAAGAGTCATTTCTGATAGATAAATACGCCTTTATCCGACGCAAAGTTTCATATCAATAGTCACAAATGACGATTGCCACCTATTTTATACTCTGAACAATTTATGTCGAATAGGCCTATAGCGACGGATTTGCGACGTATTCTTCCGCTGATGTAGTTATAAATGTGAATCAAACTCAAAATTTAAGGGATCGTAACTAATTAACTCTTAACTATTTTAAAAAATCAACTAGACTATTAATATAATGATAATTTATATTATTGAGTTTGGTTTATTCAATTAAATGATGACAAAAATCTCATCTCTTGAGTATAAATTTATTAGGTATTTTTGTAAAGACGGTGAATTATATATACTACTTCGTAAGTATTATTTTGTACAATACGACAATATATTTTGATTATTTTTATCTTATTTAATTTTGAATTGAATAAAATAAAATCTTAAATATAATATAAAAAGTGGACGATGACATCATCAAATATTCAATTGATCAATAAAATTCATTAATTTTATTAAATTTAGTAAAATTAGAGATTCGATGACATCATCATTTAATTTAAATATATTATCAATTAAATCATTTTATTTCGCTTTATTTAAAATTACAGTATCAAACTTTTCAAATTATATAACTCTTCACGGAAATGTCATATCATTATCAAAATTTATAAAATCTATTTCATATATATATATATATATATAGGGAAGGATTCGTAGGGAAGCTTTAAAATTTGGGGAAGGATGGAAGCAAATCTTAGCCCTTGATTTTTTTATTAAAAAACGTTTTTAACATTCATTGGTGATGAATGCTAAATTTTGAAATTTTTTGTAATTTTTAAAATTCATTTATGATGAAATCAATGGTTGAGATTTGCTTCCCTCCTTCTTTAATTTTTTTTCTTCCTTTTTAATCCCCACCCTATATATATATATATATATATATGTCCACAAACATAAATAAGTACTTATATCAATAAAAGTTACGTTAATATTTTATTAGTTAAGCTGTATTTATATTACGTTATGAAATTTGAACTATTGTATTAAAAAAATATAACTTCTTAATTTAATGTTTATTTAGTAGCTTAAACAACTTATATGTATATATGAATTTACACGCTAGTTATGTGATATACAAAGCACCTGTTTTCTCTTTCTTTTCTATTAACAATCGGCGACGTAAATAGCATTAATTTTTTTAAAATTTAGCATGTTATTTTTATAAAATAGTACGTGTATGAATTATGATTGACGAAGTACGAGTGTTTTCTTTCCCATTTGTTAGAGTCAATTATTCAACTACTCCATTAGACGCCACCACTTGCTCGATTTTTGACAAAAATATATATAATAATGTAAATGTATTAATAATTAATAATTGCATACCTATTATTGAATCAAACAGACACGTAATGATTTAATGTTTTCGTTTAATTTCATATTTAATTTAATTTTGTGTTTGTAAGTTTTAACGTATGAAATGTCACATCTAATTAAACGTGTTATTTTGAGTAATTTTTTAGCAGAACAAGTGGACGAAACTGAGACCGATTCATTTATAGGTGAAAACTTTGATTTGGTTAGTGATAAAATATTAGAGTGTTAATTAATCTTATCTTATATATATATATAATATATATATATATAGAAATAGAAATAGAAAAGGAAAAGGAAAATGATTTGACTTGGAAAGTAATATTTTGTGTATCGAAGATGTTTTCCCCAAATAAATAGTAAATAAATAACTTTATAAATCATAATTCGTACACCAATTTTGTTAGGTAAATTAGTTGACAATTGGCTCGTGTTGGGATTAAAGTATTTACACCAAACCTTTTATAAATAAAAAAAGTAGAATTAAAGTTTGAAAATGGTTCTAGAATGCCCTCGCTCGCGCATAACAACTTGATATTCCAAACGTACATTACAATATTAAACCATCATATGATATTATTATTATCAATAACTAGAATAGAATTAATGTGGCCATAAACTGAAAATAGTCAAACTTGTAGGATATTTCATATTTTGATTTAAGAACTTGGGTTGATTTTGTAGGTTTGAAGTAGTCGCAAGTGTAATGACAAAAGAAAAGTACCTAGCCATGCCATGGTCCTTATTGTTCAAAAGTTCTAGAAGTTAAGAAAACTATCATTACTTTACTAATTTTTATGCGTCCCCCATTTTGACTATTTAAAAGTCGTAGAGCTTCTTTCCGTACTTGTGCTTCATTTCTTCAACAACCATTTCCTTCCCATTTGTTAATTAATTAATGGCTTATTAACAAAACACAATTTCTATACCTTTATTTATTTATTTATTTATTATTGTTGTTGAACCTCTCAGATTTGAACCGGTATATTGTTAAATTGAGTTGGATTTATTCGGTTTAGCTTCATAATAAAATAAAATGATTTACTTAAGGGCAAAAGAGGTTAAATTTTCAAACAAAAAGTTTATTTGACCTGGACAACTCTCCCTAATGCGATCCTAATCATTTATTCTCTTTACAAAAATTATACATTTAGGTTAAGACTTAAGAGGTGATTGAAAGCAAATCTAAGATAGAACTTTATCGTATTTACATGTATATTAAATGAACAAATGAATGATAATTGACCAATGAAGGTTTGAATATTTGTGATGGATGTCTAAATTTGTCATAATTTACATTTAAATATCAATGATATTCTCTGCTTCATTTAAATTGAAAATAATAACAATAAAGGGAGTTTATTTAACTAAATTTGAAACATAAAGTCTTTTCAAAAATCTATAAATAAATAAAACGAATTGGGCAGTTTGTAGGCCATATTCTGTGAAGTGTAAACGAATGTTGTACTAGCTATTACGGTCTTGTTTAAAAATGGTACATAATATATGTTTATGTTTTTGGTTTAAGATCGTAGCAAGTGTTATATGGATTCATACGAGTGAAATTGATAGGCAACGCTATTCCACAAACTCGTATGTTTGAAATCCAAATTTGTTTAAAAAAATAAAATCATAAGCAATAATGTTGTTTCAAGTTTACTAATGGTGACATGGTGTAACCTCTTATTTGGGCTTCATGTCTATACATTTAGCAACGGCCCACGGCCCAATACCTTTTGATTATAGTTATAGACTTATAGATACTTCCTTCTCAATTTCTAATATAGTGACATACACACTTGTTAGACACAAAACATAGGTGAAGGTTCTGTCAACAAATATTCACCATCACTATGATCACATACTGATTTGATCGTCGAAATCGGAAACTGGATCCATGGTACTAAGTTTGATGTTTGCAGAAGAATTCAAGCTCGGGGTGACATGAACACTATTTCTCGGTGACTCGGTCGTCTACACCAATGGGGCAAAAATATGATATAACACTCAAAGTTACAAAATTTTATAGTTAATATAGCAAACCACTAATTCTCCATGTTTGTGACTTAAAAGCTAACCTATTTATTATGGGGATGTACTATATGATGTTGACAACTTGACATCACAAAATTAAGTGTAGTACCGATTAGAATTTAGTTAAACTTTTATTGTATGTATATACTTGATCTCTCGCGTTTTACCCTAACAACATGCAAGTTTACGTGCGGTTAATAACACGTAATATTTTTGCTAAATTCTTTCATAAAATACAAATGTATCATTTTTACCTAAGGTGATTATGAGTCACTGGAAAGAAAGAAATAAAAAAAATAAAAATAAAAATTACATTATTTAAAGGGGAGCGATTCATACATCACTTATTTAGTCGTATGCAACATTCAATATCATAAAATATATTAATAGAGCAGGCAGCTAGTACTAACTCTTGTTGAACACAAGGGCAAAGTAACATATGTTATAGAAGTCATTAAATCTTGTACCTTAATTCTTCTAGCCATCTAGGTTTCTAACTCCAAATCTTCCAAAATATTTAACAATGCCATATTTAATGTACTAATTCCAAGGTTTTCTATTTAATAATCTTTCTGCATCTGTTACTAGACAAGTGTCCAAATTTATTTTACCAAAAAGTTTGTTGCTTTATGAAACCTCGTACGTATGAGTCACATTACTCTTCCTTTTTGTCCCAGTCATGCCTCTTCAATTATCCTGAAACTTCCTTAATGTTCGTGCTCCAAGTCTTGAACTTTACTTGAATTCATCATTTGGGTTGGTATTTTTCTCTAGGATTCATCATTGTGGAGCTATTGGGTTTCGAATGTTAAAGGTTTTTTACAAGATATCTTGAAGAAAAAGGTTCAAAGTCTTGAACTTTTTACTTAATTTTTATTGGGTCTTTTTGGGAACTGCTGTTCATCATTGAGGAAAAATTAGGGTCTGAATTTTATAGGGATCTTCCAAATTTCTTGAAGAAATTGAATCATAGTCTTCCACTCTAACATAAGTAAGTTCTAATTTAGGGTTTCCCATTCTTTTATTGTTGAATTGTTGCTATCTAGTGTTTTCCGTTGAGGATTTTTGTTCTTTGCTCTTTTTCTGGTAAACCCGTATTACTGTTTTTAAGTTATGATTTTAAAATTTGTTGGTAATTATCGGAACTTATCAAAATGTCATCTTGTCAGAGTCAAACACCTCAGTTTTTGGTCAACGTGAACTTGGTACGTTAGCTCCAAATAATGACCATAAAAAGGGGATATGATGGAGAGGAAAGAATGGTTTATTGGGGTTCTTGATATTTTAATACACCAAGCTAGAAATATACAACATATATGTATTTACCATGGACAAGATGTCTATGCCAAAATTTTCTTGACTAGTGACCCTGAAGCATTGAGTCAACACGGATAATCAACGGGGCTGGACAAAATCCTGTTTTTAATGAGAATCTTAGGATCAATGTCCGAAACTGGGATTGTTCGTTGAGATGTGAGAGTAGGATGCTTAGTAGGGTTAGAAATTATCTTGAAGATCAGCTTTTAGGGTTCACAATAGTGCCACTATGTGAAGTTCTTGTTGAAAATGGGAAGTTGGAGAAAGAATTTGAACTTTCAACAAGTGAACTCTGCCATTCGCCTTGTGGTTTTGTTTAATTAAGCATCATCTACACTGGAGCGCAACCCAATGTGTTGGAAATCCCATCACTTGATTGTTCGTGTAATCAAAATTCGGATGAATGTGATCAGGTTTCTTGTGAACTGGAAAAGATTGAGTTTCCCGATTCAAAAATCATGAACAGAAATGCAATCATGGTTTCTGAATATTACTCTTGTACTGAGATAGAGTCACAGAGTGTAGCCAACAGTCAAACAACTGAAAAAGATGATTCTCTTCAGATTCAAATGATCATATAATTTCAAGATCTTCAAATGAGAATCTTGAAATTACTTCTGTCACAAATGATGAAATCTCTCGAAGTGATAATTCAGAAGCATCAGAGAAGATAGATGAGAAAAGTCAAAGTTTCGTTGACTCGATTAACACTGAACCCGAGCAAAAAGTGGTGCAGCAAGATTTTGTAGACATGTACTTGAAAAGCATGAAACAGTTTACAGAGGCTCTGGAAAAGATGAATCTTCCAAGAATGTAGGAAAGGAATCACCTGATTGTGCAGAGTCAAAGCCAAATGCAAAGAAGTCAACGGGAGAGGGTCCATGTCCAAAAGTGTTCTATGGAAGCATAGCATTCTTCTGAACTGTGTTATTTGATCGGTTCAGGAAGACAATTATAAGGTGAGTAATTTATAAATTTTCTGGTTTCTAGATTACAAATAAGACCGTTTGTGTGGTTTTGGTAGCTTTAACGTATTCCTTGCAGTTTGTTTCCTCACTGTATGTATGAAAGTATGGTTGAATGATGAAGTTATTTTCCTTTCAACAGTATTTTATTTGGTATTAAAGGTTTCTCTTGAGAAATTGTTGAAAAATAATATGTTGAAATAAGGTTGGTAATCTGGAATACAGCATCATAAGTGACGAACAGCCAAACATAATCATTTTAACTCAAAATAAGTATATAATAAGAGATGTTTTTTTACCTAGTGACAAACAGTAATCGGATTTCAAGTCAACTGATGAACTATCACCAAAACAGCCTCATGGTCAATGTCCGTGCTTCTATTTCTCTTCTTCATGTAGAATTATAATAGATAATAATAACAAAGTCTTAGAAAGAATAGGATCACAAACACCAACTTTTCTTTGGGAAATTGTGTTACCATGTGACAGAAATGATCAAAACTCATGATTTAGGCATTTAGCTCGGTAACGTTTCAAATGATGGATGTTTCTCTGTTCCCAAAAGGATCTATTTTCGGGCATGAGCTTGTAGAATCAAGAAAGACCCTTTTGAGGAGTCGCCATTATGTCAAAGGTGCCAGTCCCCTCTTTTGTGCGTCCTTGTGTATGACCTCACATAAAGGTGTTAAGATGGGCGGGTTTAGGTAGATTGAGTTTGGACTAGAACGTGTCATTGTTAAGTATGGGTTAAAATTGACCAATTGGGTTTGACTGAACGACAAATACATATTTCTTCTTTCAGAAAGATCATAGATAATTGATGTGTTCAGTCTGATTACAAAAAACAATGTAGTTATGCTAATAGCGTATAAGTCTGAATAGAACTATGTACGAAATTGCTGCACTAAAAATACATTTTGGACTAGTGTTGACACATTTGGCCCATTTTACTTGTTTCCCTTTTAACTAAATTTTTTTATTTGACCCTTGTTTGATCAATTGCAGCCCAAGTTAACACATTTTAAGTGAGTCCAAATTCACATCTATCATCGTGTTATTGTTCTCTTTCTATGTCATGTAAAACATAATCTTGAAAATCTTTCATCCTGTCAAAAGATTGCAATGGTCAAACAAGCAGCTTTTACGCAAGATTTGAAAAGATGATGATGGGATGAATGAATGATGTGGTTATGCTATTTTTGGTCTTCTTTTTATGTCAACAACAATTGCTCCATTGCAGAATATTGAAAAAGTTGGAAGGCAAAATGAGTATGTTAGGAAACTTTGGTCCCTTTTATAGGTATGCAAAACTACATCATTCCTCTTTCAATGCAACCCAAATAGTAAAATATGAATGCTTTTTATGAACTATGGTCTTCACTTTTACTACCTTGTGTAAGTTTTGCAATTATTAGAGGTACAAAAAAGGTCCGACCTACAGGTCTTTAAACCTTTTGAACCATGATGATCGACATTTACAAGAAAGAATGGCATAAAGATCATCATGATGTGTTATTCCAAATCGTTATCATTTCAGTTTAAATTCGTTATCGAATTTGACTCGAATCTTTGCATGAATGGAACTACTGAGCTAGATAGACGGCAAGTATTATGCAATCGCGATTTTGAATGGGGTAATTGCTCTTTTTCTACCAAACCGCAATTCCATACCATACCATACACAGTAAAATACCCCACATATACTCGGACAAAGTTTTTAAGCAAACCTTTGAAATTTTGGGTGTCTCACGCTATAGTTCATTGATCATGACGGTAACCCAAAAGAATTTGATAACTATATTAAGTTCAAAACCTTAGATAAGGTTGGCTTTGATTTATCACTCTTTTTTCGGTACTCAGTACTCACATGTATAAAATAATATACTACTCCGTAACACTTAAACGTTACCATCAAATTGGGTGTCAAATTTGATATCATTGCAAACTTAAGGTTGGCTAAGCATTTAGCAACCATAATGTCTTCTGTTTGTTATTTTTGCTCTTCAAGATTTTGTAATGTCTACGTTAAGAACTGATAAATTTGGCGATCTTGCAATGAATCTTAAAAAGACCTTGAGATGAAGATCACAAAACAAGTCTTTTAAACAGTAGGTACCACTAACTTCTGCAGTTGCATGAACTTTGAAAAAATGTTCATTAGATAGATTTTTAGGATGACTTGTAAATGAGGTAGGGGTGTGTTTGGTCAAAGGTATAGGAACAAACGAATGGGTTTAATCCCGAGTAAGGTGATTGGTTAAGTGGAATGGGTTTTACATACTGGGTTTCAAACCCACAAATCTAGGATTACTTTGAACTCATCTAGTGAGGCGGGTGTAAAAATCCATATTCCCATTCCACCTGATTAGAAAACCCATACCCATGGTAATTACTTGTTACAAACCGTTTAATCCCTTGGTGTATAACTGTTGACTCAAATTAAGTCAAGACTCGAGATACATCTGAATCAAACAAATGTGTGGTCAAACCACCATCCAAACATATGAAAAAACTTGACCCGAAAACCAATCATTCATGCCACACCAAAGAAACAAGATGGTTCAGGTAACTTATTAATGAGAACCCTATGTGGGTATCCCTCAAATGTTACACACTAGTAAACCAACAAAAATGCTGGTGTAATTCTAAGCTGGAAAACAACTCAAATTAGCTAAAACAAGATCTAAAAGTAAAGACAGAAACGTTGAGCTACAAGTTTTTGCAGTTTTTCTTCTAAACGGAAAAATTCATGAAAACCTAAACCTTATAACGGATATCATCACCTATCGCTTTTATGCATCGCTCGTCTCAGCAGAGATTGCAAGATGATACATATTCTGACTATAAGCCGCAAACTGATTTTACATCTCACTCAAAAAGACAAAAATGTAACTCAAAAGCAATCCATAAAAAACACAAAAGAATAAAATAAAAACTCACTTATAAGCCTTCTATCTCTACTTATCTCTGGAGAAGATACCGACATTTTTTTTCTTTTTTTTTTGTTTTGTTTTTTTGAAGTTTTCTCAACTAAAATTCACATTTCACCTGATACGCCAAACTTCATCTACTATAGTAATTTGAACTCCAAACTAGCCAGCAATTCCTGCATGAAGCAAATGGGTCGAATTAGTAATTTTAAAACGTCGTATCATTATTAAATATTAATAAATCACCATAAAGCCTTTAGCTTGAGTGATATATTTACCCATCCATTTGCCAACACAAGGAAAAAGAAGTAATTTTTCATCATGCAAGTTCAATAGCATCTTTTCAACCATCAAAAGAGACTAATATGATTGTTGAGTCAACAAAACATATACTGTCTAGAACATAAAATTATGAGACCTTTTCGAAATAGAGAACTCCAGAGCCAAGACTGTAAATCTGAAATTGGCATTTAGTATAAGAATGCCATTGTGAAAGTTTTTTCGTTATTTTTGAAGCAGTTCTTCTAGTTCTATGTCAATATATATATGGATATACTGATATACAAGCATGAGGCATTAACTAGTTAAGGAAATACGGTACAAATATGTAATTACAGCTGATTTTCGAGATATAACTTCAAAAATAAGGGTAAGTCGTGTATGCATATTTCAACTAGTGTTGATTGATAAACCTAATATTTGTGATGAAACAAATAACAATACCTCTGTTTGTTTGTCGTTTGGCAACACTATAACCACCAACATAGCCAGGAGAGTTTTTAGTCTGGACATCAGGACCATCACCGCCACCGCCTATCCCATACCCGCCAAACGACCCAGATTCCTCTTGCTCACTGTTTGCTGACCGCCAAGTTGGGTCTCCACCATATACCGAGCTGCCACTGCCACCGCCACCACCATAAAAGTCTGAAAAAGGCCCGTCATAGCCACCATTAGCACCGCCATATGATGTCGGGACTGCACTAGTAGCAGCATTTCTACCATACCCACCACCTCCTAACCCATAACTATTATCACCTCCATAACTAAGATTCCCAGTTTGAGTAGTCGAGTTCCCGCCAGCTTGATTTGCAATCGGGGTAGAACTCCAATTGAGGCCAGTATTCCCAAATATCCCCCCTCCAATTGAACTTGACCCAGTCGAGTTTGACCCATAGTTAAACCCACCATTACCCCACAAATTCCTTGGAGTTGAGCTGAAAAAAGATACATTTCCACCATTCCCGACATTCCCAACATTCCCTCCATTCCCAACATCAAAACCAATAGGACCTGCAAAACGATTTGAATTTCCAACAAAATAAGGGTTCGGGCTCATTCCCCGTCCATAGTTCATACCCCTATTATAATTCGGGCTTGTCATACCAGGCTCAAAGTTTAACCCCATTCCATAGCCAGAACCAAACGGACTGAACCCACTTCTACCAGCCATCCTAGCAGGGCTAACACCATAACCACCAACGGCACCAGGAGAGTAGGGTGGTCCCTGACCGTAGCCATTAAGAAAGTTGCCGGTTCGACCCAAACCATAAGGATAAGCACCAAGCATGGTTCGGTTAGGACTGGGAGAAAGCTCTTTTGGAACAGCTCGTTTCACTTCAACCATTTTACCATTTAGTTCATGAAAAGTTTTTAAAAGTACTTGGTCTACTGCATCCTCTGAATCAAAAGTAATGAATCCAAATCCTCTTGGCCTTTGTGTATTATGATCATACATAACCACAACATCTGTAATTGTACCAAATTGTTCAAAGTACCTTTTGAAATCATTTTCTGTGACTGTCGAAGCTAAACCTCCTACAAATATCTTTCTTGTTCGATTAGGACCAGGAGAACCCTGAATGCTACTACTGTTTCTACTGATTGTGCTCTGATCATCCCTAGGAACAGCCTTCTTTGCCTCAACCTAGCAAAATTTAAATCATAAGTTTGATGATCATAAAGTTCTTATTAGAAAAATGTATGATTGCAAATGTTACCATTCTGCCATCAATGTTGTGTTTCTCTTTGATGACTCTCTCTGCAACAACAGGATCAGCAAAAACAACAAAACCGAAACCACGTGCACGTCCAGTGGTATGATCTTTCATAATCACAGCTTCCAAAACCTCACCGAAAGTACTAAAGTATTCTTGCAAGCGTTCTTCATTTGTATCCCATGATATCCCACCAACAAATAGCTTACCAAGATCCGACTGCATTTTCTGTACAACAAAAACCAAATCAATCAACAATCTAAATTTCAATACATCAAACCTATCAATTGTTACCGAACTTAGTAAAATTAGTTCTAGAATGATTGAGAAAACTCATCTAAATTACCCAAGTACATAAAGTGAAAATGCAGATCAAAATAGCATAGATTAAAAGCAATATACCTTTGTTTTATGTTACAATCAGATTAATACACCTAATGTAAAGAAGGGTATTATCGGATCAATCAAAAAAACATCGGGTCCCTCTAACTAACAACAATTGAGGTCCCTCCTGAAAAGGAATTACAAAAAATTAAGCAAATCAATTGATCAAGAAACCAACTTTATCGAATTCTAAAAGATACCCAATACCCAAATCATCAAATTAAAGCGATTAAGGAAATACCCAGATGATAAATCTGTAAACTTTAAGATCTGAGAGGATGAACCATAAGAAGTGAGGGCATGTTCATGCCCCCTTCGATTAATTTTTATAAGTTTTTCAGAATAATATATGTAAATCTAGATTTGGGCTTGTGTTGTGGTATGTAAAAAATGGAGGATGTTGAAAAAGATCAAATTTTTATAATTAAATGAAATGATGAATATATGTGGTAGTGTGTGTATATATGTGTGAGAGAAAGAGGGGAAAAAGGGGAAAAAGAGAAATAATTTTAGGGTGTTGTGTTTGATCTGATAAATTGGAAGGAAGCAATGTTTGTCCTTCAATTCGATCCTTATATACTTATTGGGAAAATCTATGGTAGTATGATGTACATGAAAGAGTCCTATGTATGTGCATGCTGCATTGCATTGTATGTATGTATGGTCATGTACCCATGTTTGAAATGGATGGTAGATGATTTTGATGGACGGTTGTGATTGCTTGTCCATTGGATTGGATTTACTATATGTTCTTTGCACACCGGATGTTAAGGCTTTATGAGCACTTGTGTTGGGTCTAGAATTTGTATATTAAACCAACTTTTTTAAACCTGTATAGAAAATTAATAAAAGTTCCTAGTTTCTAAGTTTTATACCTTTCACATATTGTCCTCGGAACATGACGTGTGGATCGATTAGTATTATCAATTATCAATATTTGTGCAAGAGGATAGTATACAAATAAAAAATAGTATACAAATATGTTCCGGATTTGTAAGTATATCACTTTCGATACTAATCCAAACTTAAAATGTGTGATCTATGTGTATCTTTTTATTCTCACCTAACATTGGTCTCATAGGAAGATATTCACAATAATTTGTTTAAAATATATAAATCAGTATGTGTGGGAAAACAAATGAATACACATGTCTATGTGATGTAACAAGGGGCTAAAGGAGAACAAATGCTTTGTGGACTCATAGGTCATAGTAACTTGTTAGGCAGGCATTTGTATTATTCTGATGCATCTTTATATCCATTTTTTAATAGCCATCTATGTTGTTGGGCACAATGCTTCGATGATTTTGGTATGGTTTTGTTTTGTTTTGCTTTGTATACTACTATTAGAGTATTATTTTAAACTCATATGGGGCTTCTATTGATTACGAACTATTAGACAAAGGTAAGTTTTGTAAAAGGTTTTCAAGATGTACAAAAGTTCATAGGCAGAGCATTCATGAGTTTGCAAGACGTCAACATGAGTTTGGAGGCCACGCCCGCCTTTCAAAAGGAAAGAGATATACCCGGTTTATGTAAAGGGGGCGCTTTAAATACATCTCGTGGATTAGTGACCCATCAAAAGTGATTTCGATAACACAATATTCGAAAAAGAAAAAAAAAACTTCAACATGTGTATATTTTGCTATCTATGATTAATGATACATTAGTAGTAGACAGACGAAAAAAGTTTAATTTAGTTATTAGATCTCTAAACGAAACATATTAAATTCATTATTTTGAGTCACCTTTATGAGACTCGAATAAGCGACAATAAATTTGGACAGTTTTTTCAAAAAAAAACAACAAACTGAATTGATAATGTTCTAGAACAATATAATTTAACTTGCAAAATAATGATTATAACAATCTACTGATACCATTAAACCAAAGTCTATTATATCAATTTGGACATAATTAACAAATGGTTCCCACAAGTTAAAGTAGAAAAAACCACAACTCGTAAGCCATATAATCTTCAAAGGCTTCCATTACATTTGACTTGAAGCTGATTTGAAACGACTTCAATATTGACATTTGATAACCAAGTGAAACTTCTTCATTCAAGAAAGTACTAAAATCACCAACGCATTGTAATCTACGCCGGCAACAAAAAGAAAATTATATACATGAGAAATTAAGAAAATGGCATACGAGCATAAGAGGGAAAAGTGTAGACCTCTTTATCTATGAGGCACTACCATCAGTCTCCTCTTCTTCAATATCCTGAAGAAACGGATCCTTGAGAAGATCAGAAGCGGAAGGCCTTGCTCGTGGCTGCCCAATACACCGCTCAATGAAAGCTTTTAGTTCTGGTTCATTTACTTTGTTGAAGGCTTGAGGCATCACACCACTTGTAACTTTCTTGTATATTTTAGCAACACCATCACATTCGGTGTATGGTATCTCCATTGTAGCCATTTCTAGCAAGCACATTCCGAATGAGTATATGTCCACCAACTCATTGTAATCCTCCTCGTACAACTCTGGTGCCATATATTCTGGTGTCCCTAGCAACGAATGAGCAACGTGGCTCTTCCCTACAACTGCTGCTAAACCCAAGTCGCCAATCTTAACCTGTTCATTTACATTGAAAGTCAGTAAGCAGTCAGCATTTACAATGTTGCTTAACCAAAACGACAATGAATTAGTTGACTTTTTAATTTTTTAAATCAATCATAATTAATCCACAATATCAACCAATCCTTTAAAGTACAATGGGAATATCTGTTACTATTCAGAAACACTCCCATTACCTTACCATATTTTAACCAAAGCAAAACAAAACCACATCAAAATCATTGAGGCATTGCACAGTTGTGCCCAATAGCATATATTGCTATTAAAAATTGAACAAAAAGGATGTAGTATAAGAATACAAATGCCTAACATAGTTTAATAGCATGGTGGACTCTGGAATAGGATCAAGGAAATGGGTGTTAAGAATGGGAGCCGATGCAAAATTAAGAATTAACCGTACCTAGCATTTGGGGTGGTCTTAGAATATTGATTCTCAATAACATCAACCATACAATGATAGTAAATACTGACTACTACTGATCAAACGCTCCTCTATATATAAATGCACAAAAAAGTATGGAACCAGAAATCAAAGAACATACTTACCTTTCCAATATTCCCATTGATGAAGATGTTGCTACAGTTGAGATCTCTATGAATGACACATGGCTCATGGGTGTGTAGATACTCCAAGCCTTTCAGAATCTGTCTTGACCACTTCTTTAAGGCTTTGATTGAGACATGCTTATGTTTCTTCCTGTAATCCCTCAGATTTCCTGATGCACACGCCTCAGTAATAAAGTTCAAGGTGTTGTGCTCAACATCCCTCCAGAAACCATACAGAACTATGAGGTTTTCGTTATTCAAGGTCTTTAGCAGTTTCACTTCTGAAAACAACCTTTTCGTAACAGAAGGATCTCCACTGAAATTCCCTAGCTTCACTTGATTCCAAGCCACGTCCTTACCTTCTTCTTGATCAAATCCTCTATAGACCTTCTTGACAGCACCACAGCCCAACAGGTCACTGTACCGACCAAATCTCCCTGACGGATCGACCTCCACAAATGGTTCCCTGTCTTGATCAGATGGATCAGGACTTCCTAATTGCATCCTATATATTTCTTCTGTAATGTCAAAATTATCCAGCAGCATCTACCAGATTTACCTAAGCACAAGAAAACCATAGTTCAGCTACATGTATATCACACAGTTCACAATCTGTTTAACATAACGAGCTAGACGCAGTAATTAAACTGGGAATCACAACAGGATATACACTCGTATAATCCGAAAGATACAGACACAGATTGATTATATAGTTTTAAGTTTCACAGAAACACATATACACACAGGGAAACATATAGATATAGACGTGCACACATGCATACATCTATATATATATGCAAACATATATATCAATATATATACACACAAACATATAGATATATGTATACACACACATACGTACTTATACACACATGCAAACATGTACTCCCCATATATATACATATACACACACACAAACATACATACAAATATATAGATATACATATATGTGCGTATGATCAGAAAGAAACAATTCCTGTAATACACTCCACAGTAGCCAAAATCTGGATTTATATAACCTAGCTTCTGATTTTAATACATTATTAAGCAATTACAATGCCTAATGCAAAAATAATAATAATAATAATAAATCAACATTTACAAGTTATCAACAAAATCTGATAAAAATCATCGCATTATAACGTTCGCATGCTAAAACACATAAAAATTCAATCGAAACAGAAAAAACACTTGGCGCAATTTGAACTAGGGTTACGATTCAGCAATATTAATTAAATGCAAAGCTATTCTTATGCTAAATGACAATCGAAATAGAAAAATCACAAATTGAAACATAATTTGATTGCTAGTGATCGATACCTGAAATATTAGTAAACTGGCGACAAATATTTCGATTCGCTACGAGAGCCAAAAGGGAAAACCTATATATAATAAATAAATTAATAAATATTATTATTAAATTAATAATGGGTATAAAATACGAGAGTGTGATACGAGAAGGACTCCGTACTTGAAAAACACCAATTAAATATGATTTAATAAATAACTTATTTAAGAATATTGACCTTTGCTTTTTAGTTTTAACTTAACTAAAGTTAAATTAAACAGCGCGTGCCTTGAACTTTGGGCTTTGGCCAATTTTGTGTTGGGAACCGAGAGGTACTATTGTACTAATACTATTTAGTGTTCACTATTTAATTGATCGTCATTTTTGTTCGTTTAACAAAAAAATCTAAGATAAAATGTCGAAAAAATAACATAGATGTCAATTTTTGTCATTTGAAGGTATATATTTTAACTGATACGTATACGGATTAACACTTCTGATTCAATATTTTAACGGTGTGAAGTACAGAAGTCCAAATTTCAATTAGTCGCCGCTTAATTGCAATTTATGTGTATACTTTTCTCTACTACATGGGATTTTTTATTATATATATATCACATATGCATCAAATTAGGGTTTTGTGTGTATGCCTAATGGTTGTTTATGGTTTAGAAATGAAAGGTTTGACTTTTATTTCGAACGTAAGTTGTATTTTTTTAATTACTTAGGTTTAAATTAATGCCAACAAATAATTCATGTCACCCTTTATATACCACCTCATTACATTTTTAATCAGATACTAGGCTCCACACCCATATGAATATCGAATTAAAAGTATTAATCCTTTTAATATAACATTTAAAATCATATATCCTAAATAACAGTCTTAATCCTTTTCATGCCAACAAACCTTTTTCGACATTTTTTCAAAAAAATACTCCTTAATTATGGTAAGATATTATATTGCGGTAACGTCTGAGCACCATGAAAATAATTTATATGGTATCAAGTAAAATTAAAGTTGTTGTGAGTTTTATCTTGTGCTTTTCGAGCTTGTGTACTTCGGTATATAAGTCCTGTTGATCGGTCAACAAATCAACTTCCAGTTTATTTAATTTTGTAAAAATAGTGGACATAACTTCGGACTAAAAGTATTCTTTGAATAGTTTACGAAGTAAGAAGTCTTTTAAACTGGTTTTTTTCATTGAAAAATTAAATCTTAAGTTTTGCCAAATTTTTCATTGAAATTGAGGTGAAACCCACATTTTCTTCCATCACCGATTGGCTAAATTTCTATTGCTCACTCTAAAGATGTAATCATTAAGCTCCATCCGTTTGAACAGAAAATGTCGAGCAAACCGCTAACTACAGTTTCAGAACTTACCAAACCACACCAGCTCAGGTTGGTCTGTCGATCAGACCAGCAAAATCGTCTAAAATCAATCTGGGTTAGCCGATTGGTTGGTTTGAGTTCCTTTTTATATCCTCGTTTTTCTCTTCTTTTTCGTGGCAGCTTTGCAAGTATATATACTTTAGAAATTTATAATACATTTTATCATCAAGCCCTGCATCTAAGTATATCGCAACCATTCAAATAATATCGTATTTTTGAGAACCGTTTGCATATTGAAAAGAGCTACAAAGTTTTCAAACTTTCATAAACCAATTATTTTTATGGACAATATCAAAATGAAAACAACCACTCTGGTTCAAACTGCTGGTAAACCATCTCAAACCATGAGCAGGACCGTGTAATTCGATTTTTTTCATTTTTAAATTGATCAAGCTGAAGGTATGCATTTTAAACCAGGCAACCAGCTAAAATGGGTCAGCTTTAACCAGTTTGGCAGATTTCATGCATGCTCTGAGCCATTAACTAATTTCCTACTCTCTGAAGAAGGAATGTCCCACCCAAAATATCACTTAATGAGTTCCATCGGAAAGGCAATTCCTGTGAGAAGATAGTTGTCTTTTCTAACAATAATTAAAACGACATCGGACTGCTCGTATTGAGGGGGTAGATGTATTCATCTACAACATAGTTATGCAAATGAATCAGTCAAAAACCACCATCAGGCACAGATGCTGAAGAAAATTGACAAAAAAACATGCCCTTGAGTATAGAGCTAAACATATATCTACACAGATTAAATTACAATAGAATTTTCATCTCTGTATTATGCTATAAATCTTCCACAAACTTTACACAAAAACAACTAAATAAAAATTGTCACATAAGATACAACATAACACGGCTTTTGTGCATCCTCCATGAAGAACCACCACTCCCATTTCAAGAAGCATCAAGAAAGGTACTCTTTGCTAGTTCGATTCTAAAAGAAAATGGAACAAAAGGACACTTGAGGATATCATGGGATGTATCAAACATCTGGAATCCTGACAAAACACATATCAAGTAGGATTAAAGATGTATCATACATCCTTCCCCATGTTAGGTCATGGTTCTAGTTTCATTGAAACGACCCGTGATTGCCTGTTACGCTTTGCCACCCTCACAAAGACTATTGATAGGCAAGATGGGGCCCACCATGGTCGGTGTACTTTCTGCTCACCCTTCAAGCAAGCCACTGGTGAAACACAAAACAAATCTATCAGTTCATATTATATTAGTTAAATTATAGAATTACAATTTATAACAAATTCATCAAAAGATCAAGTCTTTGTGAGGGTGGCAAAGCGTAACAGAGACTGCAAAATAACATGTGGTATTTAAATTGTCAATGTAAGGCTTAATTAGTTTACGGATTGTAAATTCTGTTTTATATCAGAGAGTATAATAGTAACTGCAAAGTACAACTTCAAATGTCAAGATTTTGGAATTCTATTGATGCTAAAAGCCAATGATGAAGCCAAAAGTTATCTGATTAACAACCTAAATACTTCCCTATAAATAATACCAATCCTAATTATTCCCTACTTCTCGATAGATAATACCTTATTTCCCATTATAATTGTAGTGCTTAACTGAAAACATATGGCTTATATGTGCTTGACTACTTCTCGGTTGAAAGCTCTGCAATGACGATGGTGATCAAAATAGGTATCAGTCTAACCAGAGGTGGCAAAACGGACCGGTTGGCTCGGGTTGGGCAATGGGTTAAAACAGATACGGGTGGATCGGTCATTTAAAGAATCCAGATCAAACAGGTCTGGTCAAATCAAGTTCGGGTCTTAACAAACTTTTGATGACCTGCTCGACCCGCTCTAACTTCAACAGAGATCTCTCTGGCGACCTGATGGACACGCTAAGTAGCTTGGCCATCGCCCAAATTAACTCACAGAATTTGAAACTTTACCCCAACTGACCCGGTTTTCATACAACGGGTTGTAATTGCCAGGCCTAGGCAAAACATTCCAAAGAAGTGACTTTTTAATAAGTGTTGAAGAGCATAAGATAATTTATTAATAGAAATTTCTTAAAATAATAAAAAAGCCATCATTTCTTGCTGCACCGCTGGAAACACATATCAGGTTTTATAGAGACAGAAGGGGTCATGAGAATTAATGCATTTATTAGTTATCGCTCTCTTCTGTTACTAGCCACCATTTTGTAACACAACAACAGTGCCATATAAAATTTGATTTGCTGAAGAATCAAATAAATGGCTAGGAAACACCATAACAGTGGTGCTCAATATTGTGAAATTTAAAAAGCTTAGCTGGATATTATGTCATTACTTTTTAAGGTGATCAAGTTTCAAATTCGCTTTGACATCCCAATCAAAGTTTCCACAGTGATTGAAAACATGATATGATCCTAAAGCTTGCGAGTAACATGTTCTGTATACGGTTTAGTTTTAAAAGTTATATCTTAAAAGATTCCTGTATTATTATGAGAAGAGATTAATCTACGTACAAGAGTGCTAGCTGACGTAGAATCAAAATAATCATCCCAACAATTCGGTTTACGCATGCATAAGTGGCTGTACATGTTAATTAAATTACTAGAGATGTATCTACCAACAAATAGTTATCCTAACCAGTCAAGCAGGATGATATAGCTAGTATCTGTCCCATTAACATCATAGGATAACCAAAATATTTCTCAACTGTCACTTCCTAAGTAAATACAACTTTATCTCTAACAGCACAATAATCCCAAATAATTAAAATGCTAGAGTTTCAGTAAGTTGCAATGTTTCTCACATTGAAGGTTTCTTCTTAAAAGAACACATGGATGTAACTTTTTACGATACTAGGTAATTAAGTTACAGTCACACTATACAAGCTGCATCCAACATTAGGAGTAAATAAGTATCGATACATAAAGTTTGAGAGATATAACCTTTTATCCTTCTAAGTTCCTTGCAAAGTGTTATGAAGTCACCCCACTTCATGTGGCAACGTCGAATAAACCGAAGAATTTGTTCGGTTGTAAACATTGACATACCTTCAAGATACTCTCCATTAACACCATTTTCTTTAAACGTTTGGCGATATCCGCCCAAATTTATCTCTTCCAACCACAGCCCAACATCCTGCAATACAGATTTTTGACCACGCAATAATTCTTCCATCAACACAGTGTATAAATATTTACACCTAAAAAAAGCCTTTACACACATTGTTCTTTAGAGTTAGATGGTCCATGACCATAATATGGTATCTTATGAACTTATGGTCACTGGTTAGCTAATAGATACCATCATATACCATCTGTTACTTCTGATGTATGGTTGAATGTCAGTTGCACAAACAAGTTTCTTACTATTTTAAATATCAATTTACATATAAAAAATTATAAGCTCAATTGATGATTTGCACAAAATGTGTATAATCGTCAGCAAAACTAAAAATTAAATAACATATTTAGATATTTATGCATCTGAAAAATCCGAAACACAATAAAATAAAAAAATTTAAATTTTATCAACAAAATGCCCAATTACTCATCACTGATTACTATTTTTAGAACACAATTGAATCGCAACAGATCTAAAGATACAAATCATAAATCAAATATATACCTCAATAGTCCAAATGAAGAAATCAAGCGGCTCCGGTGGCCGTTCTTTGCTCATCTCACGAAATTACCAAACCCTAGAAAAAAAATCCCAAAATTAAAAATTCAATTTTTATCAATGAAATATAAAATTGAAAAAAGAAAGACAAAAGAATCGAATAGAATTACCAAGAAAAAGGTGATGAATCGAATTAGGTATATTTGATTGATCCAACTCGTACGATAGCGAGATAGAACGTAAAATGCCCCCGTTTTTTTTTTCTTTATTCTTTTGGCTTTTGGAGTGTGTCTTTTGTGTGAAAGAGAAAGAGTAGCAAGTTGAAAAAGAAAGGCTTTTTTGTAGTTTGTACCAAAGCAAAGCTATGTGACCCAAAGTCTCTTTTGTTTGTCAGCGTTTACATGTGGGCCCTCTCTAACTTGCTTTTACTTTTTAGTATTTTCCATTTTGGTCCCTCTTATTAAATTATTCACAAAACAACTACTCTCTCCAAATATCCATATTTCTATTTATTTTTATTATTATTATTATTATTATTTTTTGGCAAAAGAACTATTATATTGATAGAAACTTCAACAATGTTGAAGGTTAAGAACATAGATGTTTGGAGAATTACAAATGTTGGCAGAAACTATATATTGAGCTCACTTCTTTAATCAACCTAAGCTAAAAACACCTCAAGCCCATAAATCCTCAACTGAGAGACATTTTTATAGAAAATTATTGAGGTGTTCTTGAAAAACTTCGATTTGAAACTTAACACTATGCTTAGACAATATTAAAAAACGAGAACTTCTCGACTAAAAAACATCCACAATGGAGACACCTATAACATAATCGTGTGAGTTGCTACAAAGTAATTATCTACTTTTCGCAGTAACCAATCAAAAAGTTTATAAATAATAAAAATAATATTTTATTGATATACAATGTATTGATTATAGATTTTTCTTAAAATATATTTAGTGATTAAAATGGTATTTGATTGGTGAAGAATATAATTAGTTAAATATTTATAAAATTGTCTAAATTTTAAAACTGAATAATTTGAGCTAAACAAATGAAGCATTTTATTTTATTATTAAATGATACGAGATGAAAAAATAAACTTGTTTGTACTCGTTTGTTTATAAATTTACTTGCAACATATTCTTTATTCCTTTGTTAGGTATAATAAAATAATGATAATACATATTATATGCCCAATGTGTATTTTTTAAGCTTAACGTCTGTTTCGCTAATCGTATGGTGCTGTTAAAAGTAATTTTAATGAACTTTGATATTTTTAACTCTTCAAAAAAAATTATATTTATATAACTACTCCATTATATTAGCACGTAAAGTTACTTATGCATTTAATATTGTCTTTTAATGATATCGTAGAATCTCGAATCAAAGGGGCAGTTGTATTAAGATGTAACGAATGGAGATTGTTGATTACATAAATCAATAATTGAAATCATTTACCTCTTCTTTCCCTCAAAATGTTGCAGCCTCTCAGAACATTAACTATATTATAGTAATGTATTATTTTAAGACCATAAATTACTACTTCCTCTGTATTAATATTGTAATGCACATTTCCTTTTTTATTTATTTCAATTTAATTGTTCATTTTTAATTTTAAATGGGTATAATTAATATAATTTACTTGATTATCCCAAATGTATGTGTATATTGTAAAATAGTGTGTAAAATGTAATAATAAAATTGTCATATTATCAATAAGTAGATTGTAATGATTAAGTTTTTTTTTACGTATAATTTATCATCCGTGAACAATCAATTTGAAACGAAAAAAGTACAAATTATCACCTTTATTTATATATAAACAGATATAAGAGCACTAGTATCTGGTCTTCATTCATGCGTGGTTCTTTAGTCCTTAAAAGAATCTTTATTTACCTAAGCCACTCTGTCTTAAATGCAAATAATGGAAGTTTAATACAGAATCTAGATAAAATATATTGGATACGTGCATGTGTTTTGTTGTATTGGTTTATTTGTACCAAAATGAAGTTTGATAGAGTTTGTTGTACAAATTAGATGTAACTTGTGGTCAACATTAAGATTATTTAATAATAACAAGACACGTTAATTAAGATGCTATACGAAAGAACTACAACATTATATGTTCTGATATTATTAAATGTTAATGTATTTATAAACAAAAAAGAATATTTGCTATAAAAATACTAAAAGTTACGAGTTATATATTGAAGTTGAAACGGGAGTTAATACTTGAAGAAAGTGTCACATGCAAACACACCCAACCACCATGTCTCAAATCACAAGTCTAGGTATGAATTTGGGCCTGCAAACATTATTGATGCTTTCATTTTCTCAATGGAAATATCTAACTATTTTTATAGAATTGATATTGATCAAATTAACTTTCATTTTCTCAATGGAAAGTTGAATTTTAACTCTTATATTTCTATACATATACATATACATACACATATACATATACATAAAAAAAATAAACCTTATTTTAAGCTTTAAACTTTTGCAACTTCTAAATTATGTGTAGCTAACACCACATAACTTTTACCTAATTTAAATCAAATAATTACAATGTAAAATTTTTAGAAATGCAAGTTCCATCTCCAGTCTCATTAGCTTATTGATTCGGACAATAATATACTAATGGGTAATGTTACATGTAACTAGTATACACGTCTTATTCATACAATATTTAACACATATTATACTATATCTCTTTCTTTATTTTTACCGTTCATTTTCATATTCCATCCGATCAAAATATTAGACACATTGTTAGGCTTATTTTAGGCACAAGAATCATTTTTCTGTACTAATGTTTAATCTTTTATAAAAGATATATCTATTGTTTGAGAGATTTTAGTTTATACCATGAAAAAATATCTCTTATTAGAATCCTTTACATTTACCATAGTTATTTACTATTCAGTAAATGTAACAGATGTAAAGGGTTTTAATTACATTTATCAAATGGTAAAGCATTATTGAAGTATATTTGAAGATGAGAATAAGTGTTTTGAATTGTGTTTGAAGTGTATTATCTATAGATAAGAAAATAACGTTTAAAAAGAAATTTTTTAAAAATGGTCAAAAATAGAGCCGTTTGAATTTTTTTTAAAACCTAAACTAGCCATTTGAATTTAAAAAAATAAAAAGTTTGAACAGCATCGTGTGGCGAACGTTGTCCAGAAATGTTCTCTGTAACGCTATTGGGGTGTGAGAAAACATCATCACACAACGTTTTTGACCAAATTTTTCGACAAAAATACCTCTATTCCATATGCTCTTATTATGTTTCATATAGTTATTAGAATTAATTCAATAGTTATAACATCGTTCGCGTCTTAGAAACGTAGTTTGTTTTGTAATTAAAAATTAATATGATTAACAGATTTGTTTGAAATAGTATAACTCTTTATGTTTTGAAAAAAAAAATTTGGATTGTTTGTCATAAGAACTTTAATTGTTTTCTCTTCTGTAAATATCCATTTTCTTTAGTGTACGGACTGAAATAAGTTTATAAATTATGATACATTTGGATATTTAATAAGATAAAAGAATGTGAGTATTTACTTTGAAAATAAACTTCATAGACGTCTATAAAGATTTGTATATGATAAATTTATGTTTATTTTTCGAACTATCTAAATAAATATGACTAAAAATGGATTATTGTTGAATTTTATTTTGAATGTTTTAAAAAATGTATTATGATAAATTTGGAATGGTAAAATTGATCCACTTAAATTATGATGGTTTTTTATTTGCTTGGAAAATAATAATAATTCAAAACCGAACCGATACTTAGGTTGATCAATTTAGGTACTTGTAACTATATAAGTATACTAAAAATATGAACTCATATCCATCTTCTAGATAAACAAATTATATAAATCAAATTCAATTTAATCACCGTGTTAAACATAGATAATCTTAAAAAGTTATGCCGCAAAGTACGGGTGAAGATACTTATTATATTTATACATTAACAAGCACCGCAAGATATTGATGATATTTTTAGCTGTGTATATTAACAATCACTACAAAATATTGATGATAGTGCTTTTCTTATAATTTGATACATAGTAGCAATATTAACCAAATAATAATAATAATAATAATAATGATGATGATTTAATAAAGGTTGATTATTGACCACATGGCGCAAGTAGGCATGGTCCTCCAAGCAAGGACTCTTTCTTTGTTTCCATTAACAATGCAAAATTACCTTTATGCACCGTGTTTCTATAAATTTAAGATCTCATGGAGATTGGGGTACAAAATAAATAATACATTGAAAATTACTCCGTATATATTTTATAAATAAAATTTGATGACCTATTTTATACATATAAAGTGCCTAATATTCGTTATCGAATGCTCCGAGATCGATTTTGATACCTTCCATCACCTTGTGCTTATTTTTTCAAAAAATGCATGTACCCGCATACTCCATTATCATGAATATATACAACTATCTCATCCCAAGACTTGAACCCTCAACTTCATGATTGGAAGGGTCACCACGATACCGCTAGGCCAAAGGCACTTTGGTACTTTGTGCTTATTTAGCTTAATCATAAATTTGCAGCTCTTAGACGTTCAATCAATCTATCGTTCAAGAGGAGGTAAATCATTCTACTACAGCAACATTATTTAGACTAGAGTGTGACATCATGTTAAAGAAGTGTAAACATTAAAGACGAAAGAAGAGGCAAACATAACACAAAGCGACGTGCGCTAAACAGGTTCATGTGTATAACAGAAAGGAAATCCCTGAGAGAAAAACTTACATGGTCCACAATCAACTCTTGATGTGATAAATGGCTCATGAGAATGCGGCCCACATAGTGTTATGTGACATACCAAGAATCACACTAAACCCACAACCCAAGAATCTATTAGCTCGAAAGTCTCGTCCAAATATGGTGAAATATATCTCAGTTCATAGTTATACATGTGTTAATTCACTGGTTTTGTGACTAACCAAGAACCTATAGACAGCATAGTGCATACTTCTGGTTAGTTCACTAGTTTCTGTAACAACAGAAAATCTAAGAATTTATGAACCCAAAAAATCTCATCTGAAAGGGGTGAAAACTTATCTCATGTCTATCATAACCAGACTCGGACCACTCGAGAGAACCAAATGACACAACTAATCAATGATAACTGGGAAGGTACAATACAAGATAAGTGTATAAATTCAAAAAATAAATGAATCCTACATTCGCAAACACATGTAAGATAACTCATTAAATTCGTTATAAAAACAACACGAAAACTTTTCAAATGCACAAACACAACTCTACAGATGCAAAAATAAATCAGTGTATCACCTCCTGGAATTACTCCTTAAACAAAATGATCTATAATTGCCATTCTTTTGGTCACTCTTCTTCCCGTTTCTACAAACAAAGTGCAAAAAAGATCACACCAACAGATAACAGCTCAGTAGCCAGTGGTAGAAGTACTGTTTGATCTTAGAGATCCAGCTGGTCCTTTACTAGTTTTGCTAATAATCCCCTTTCCAAAGTATTCAGCAATTACTGAAAATCCATCTTTTGAACTCTTAACTTGATTAAAGAACTCATCCTGGTTTTTGGAGTTGTTCTCCAAGTTTTTCTTCATTTCAAGAACCGATCTGTACTCGGGGGCGCATTCTGGACATTCTTTTTCATTGTCACCAAGGCAACGTTGATGGAATGAATGCATACACATAAAGTGGACAGCAGGAAGGTCAAGTGTAAAAGTGCAAGCAGTACACTTGCTTAGCTGAAAGATTCTGGCATTGGTCCTCAGATCTTGGATTTCTTTTCTCATTGTTGATGTTTCTTCCTGTAGAACCGAAGAGATCAATAATATGCTGATTTACATGCGGATTTTAACATCACGGGAAGTCCTACTTTTAAGTGATTAGTCATACAAATAGCCCACTAAAACAAACTTGAAATACATGACACTGCATCAATCATTATTTGTTTATAGATGGTGACAAAATGAACATTTTACTTACTTTGAATGAGGGTGGAATCCTTTTTTTGAAGGGTTTTTTTTTCTTTTTCTATTTGTTAGAAAGGCAAGTACCCACACACCCCACTACCACGAATATATACACAATTGTCCCATCCCCAGGACTTGAACCCCCAATCTCATGGTTGGAAGGGTCACCACGATACCGCTAGGCCAATGGCCCTTTGGTGGGTTTTATTTATTTTAATTATTGTGAAAAGTGAAACAGGGTAGAAACGTAGAATCCTAAACTAAAAATTACTCACTTGCAAACCCAGCAACTAAGAAAATGAAAATTATCTAGTCAGATATAGGCAGTATAGGTAGCAAATGAGTAGCCGGTCAAATTGGGTAATTTTTAGTACGGGTCAAAAACGATATCTCTATCCGGAATATCAAAATTCTGCTATACAATTAGTATTAAATACGATTGCTGAAATCATATTATTTAAATAGTGATCTAGTTTTTTGAGTAATATGATTTAAAAGGTCATATGCATTAAAAATACACTGCGGGCGGCTATCACTTCTTTGACCCATTGGGCCAGTTTCCATGTTGAGAGATAAAGCATTAACCCAAATTGACCCGTTCTTAAAAAACTTACTCAAAATTGCCACCCGTGATAGGCAACAATGGAACCATCCTATACTAGAGAAAGAAAGTCAAGGCAACTCTTGCTTACAACGGGCTTTCTGTACTGTCACACCTCAACAACTATATATATATATTTTTTACTGTAACATTGAAATCATAAGAGAATAAAGGCCAACCTGGTACTTATCAATCATTCGCCGGTCCTCTTCAATAAGCTTTGACTCATGTTCCAATTTTCTAGCTATATAATCTTTAATGACAGAAAGACTAAGACATGGATTTGAAGACAGTGTCTGCAAAACCATAATAGGAGGCAAAATATCATCTCTTTCAATATAAGTCAAAACTTCCCTCACCTCTTTGGAGCAATCTTCCCCAAGTTCACCAAAATACTTCAATAAATCTGCCCAGAGGGTCGGGTCACCTCCCGTCCCTGAATCCCCAAGCCTCTTACAGCAAGCAATCAATCCTTCGTGATCATGTGACCGCATGTAACAAGCAATCACCTCTTTATAAAGTTTCAACTTTTCATAGAGATATAGAAGGCCTTCTTTGAATGCATTCATTTCACACAGAATTATAGCCAAATCAACGTCATACAATGGCTGTTCTTGATCTGACGGCCATGCACTCTTGAGCAATACAAGCCCTTTTTGAAGCCTTTCTTCATGATCGTTTTCACTTTTTATATTGTTATGTTCTGGAGTTAATTTCCCATTAAGCTCTGGTTTCAAAGTACCATTCTCACTAATATTAGCTTGTGACATTGACGGGAAATTCAAGTCACTAGACAAATATAGCTCCAATAATGTGTTGTGAATTTCCACTTGAGCAGGTGAGTCTTTGACTTTCTTTATGTACTTTTCAAGAAAATTCATAAGTGATCTTGGATAATGTATGAAAATATTGAGAAAATCAACAGGAGATGGTAACATATATGCATATGTACCTTCCTCAGTGCAAAGCCTCATGAGAATTTCAACAGTTTCCTCGGGCTTATGCTTGATAAGTATCTTACCGTATTCTTTGACCGTCACACCAGCTTGACTTGAATCAAGACTAGAAATATACTGCAATGCCTCTTCATATCTTCCCAAATCTTCAAGCAAAATCTTTAAATACCACTCATGCCTCCCAGACTTCTTGGCAACATACATTGCATGTTCATGATAATTAGCAGCTCGACAAACCCTAATTGCAGTTTCCACATCAAATTTATGCTCCCCAACACCATCCTCGCTTTTTATAAAAACATTCAGTTTGTCCACATCTTTCAGTTTGGTATAACAGTTTAAAAGAAGGGTCGTGTGGTCTTTTGAACCAAGACCTTTCTCGTGTAAGTTCTCCAAGTAATTTGTAAGATTATAGATCCTCTGTGCATCTAGAAACTTCTGGATCACATAGGACGGTTCTAGATGACCGATGGTATGAATGTACTGAGCCATAGCTTCATCAAAATCTTGCTTGCTATACAAATGATCACCATACTTCCTTAACACCTCAGCTGTAGCAGCTGCATCAGCTTGTTGACTCTGAACAAGATTAATAGCTACAGTATAAAGATTCTTTTTGAAAAGCATGTCCAATTTGCTTTCCATATCTTTTTCTCCAATACAGATAGCTGAATTATCATTCATTATAAGCACTATGCTTCCCCATTCACATAGCATGTGAGAAACTTCTTTAACAACTATACTGTGTGCAATTAGGCGATTTTTAAGATCATAGATATTAAATGTGTGGCTACCACTTCTTTGGTCAGCAATTACACATAATAAGTATCCACGAAACCAGCCAACAAACTTCTTTTCTCCTTCAAAAGCCCAACATGGACCTCTACCATCAACTTCATAGAAATATACAGCTTCAGGTCGACCAATGATAAACTCCTGATTACATACCAGATTTCTCTACCGTTAGTCATTTAAATAATATATAAGAAATTAGAAAATAATTGGACTAATTGCATAAAAAGGTAAGCAGCTTCTTCCATAATTCTATTCTAGGTCATATGGTATATTTTCTCATTCGCTAAAAGGTACAAGCTTTTGTATCTAAGGTTGATAAATCCAAATTCTGTACATTTAGGATAACCAAATTTCAATTGTCTTCTAGTTTAAGGTAACCTACTCAATTTACTATTTACCTGCAAGTTCAGCATTACATGAAACTAAAATTTTTGAAGTTAGTGAGATAAATCCCACATATCAGAAATTTGAGACCTTTTTGTGCAATTAACTCAAACAATTACAATAAGAAATGAGGAGAACGGTGATACCAAGCGGTCGTTCATTGAAACGCTGTTGACATTAGATCCTATTTGATCAAGGGTTTGTCGGCTAGCTGGCTGAGTCTGCAAGTTAAACAAGCTAACAGAAGTTGGAGTAACTGCAAATAACTGAAAAGCTTTCCCATCGACACGAAACCCCATTCCGGTTATGGAACAGTGGCTTTTATCTTGACAATTCTCCACTTGAAGCATGAAGCGTTTGATACGTTCACGTGCAATATCTCCTTGGATACAATAAATGCAACCATTGTCTAGTCCAATAGCTATTAGCAATATCGGTGGAGCTTCTTCTAAAACTAGAAATGATGTTATCTGCAAAATAATAAGTACTTAAAGATTTCAATTATATAGTATTAAAACATATACAGAAAAGTGAAAGTAGAAAGTGCAAACCTTTGCTTCTGGAAACTGATTGGTGAATATCCGTAGTATTTGAATACAATCAGGAATTGATGTGCTTGGACCCTCGGGTTGAGTTTTATCAAGATCAAAAACCTTGAGGCACATGGATGATAACTGTGGAGATATTTGTTCATCTTCTCCCACAGTTAGCAGGAAGTTACGTTGCTGGTCCAATTAAAACAACAAATACTGAATTTCATATCATATAGCAAGGAATCCTCCAAACTTGGCTATAATCATTATAAGATTTAAACATCACAAATCACATAAAATAGACATGATAAATTCTGAATTCAAGCTCTATGTTTTTTCTTCGAGCTTCTAAAACTACCACCCCATTATACTTCTCTCGAAGAGTTTGTAGATCGAGCAAGGAAAAGCATCTGATCAACAAGTATTATATATGATATCTATATATATATATATATCTGTAAATTACTCTAAAAAGGTACAACTTCCTGCCTTATTTATTTCATCTATAACTCATTTCCACCAACTATATCCTTTAACTAACACCTCACTTGTTTGGGAAAGTTTCACAAAAAAGTAAAAATAATTACCAAATTTTTGGAACTTCGTTTTGTAATTATGTTACCATTATCTGAAATTTGACCCTGTTTGAATCACTATATATATAGCAAAACCTACAACTATTATTCAGCACAAAATTTATACAATATATCAGTAAATTCAAATGCAACATAATATAACATTAGCACAATAACATAAAATCAGTAATTAGAATTCAGAAATAAAAACAAAAACATAAAATAACAAAAAACCTTGAGTTGTTGAAGGAATAAAACGGAGGAAGTATGAGCTTGAAATCCATAGCTGAACTTAAAACCTCGATCTAGTAAAGTAACTGTTCCATCTTCACATCCAATCGCTATTTTCCCCCTTCCGCTTGAACAACACTCTATTTTTCCATCCGCCAAACTTTTTCCGCCATATTTTTCCTCAAAGAATTCGAATTTCCTCCATTGATACATAATTGATTGATTATTTGATTGTTATTTGTCAAATCGGTTTGGTAATTGTAATAATCATCTCAATCTATAGAGACAACAACAACAACCTATAGATAAAGATACGGAAATAGAATTGAAGAATCGATCACTACGAAATTAAATTAAATTATAATTAATTATTAATAATTTATTATTTATTATTAAAATATAAAAGTAAAAAGAGAGATCGATGACGTGTTTTGTTGGGTAGTTTATTGGATCTATAGGTATCCGTTTTCAGATTTAAGATCCGAATGTCCCAAATAGCAGGTATCTCAGGGATTTGGTTCGGATCTGCCCAATTGGCACCAATTATGGGCTCGTTATATACTGTTAAACACTAGTACCACTACAATAACTTACAATACTGGGCTAGGCTCCACACAGTTAACTAATTGGGCTTTCATTAAAATCTACACAGAACTATTTCAGCCAACTTTAAGTTTTAACATTTCTGTATATTCTCTCGTATAATATAGTAAAATTAACTAAAATACCTTTAAAAGCACCTCAATTTAATATTATATCCTCTTAAAAGATATATTATAAAAACTTACCTTCCGGACGCAAAACGTAATTGCATGTTGCGTGAAATCTTTGCGTTTTGCGTGCACGGGTCGTAACCTGGACGCGCGCCCATAAACGAGGTCGTAGTCGGGAACGTTGATCGTTGCTGGGCTGGAAGATTTTTTTTACATTTTTTTAATTTTTTACTTTTATCAAAATAATTTGGGACATGGTGATTTTATCCGAATTGCGAGTTAAAAGATGTGACATTTCAAAGTTTACAAGAAACTTAATACAATTTATTAAGTAAAAGAAAGTCAACATAATTAAAAAAAGGAAGTCAACGCATAGTCAAGTCGTATATTTTTTGAAAAAAAGTCATTAAATGAAAAGCGGAAGCACACGCAAAACGCAAAGAAGCATAGGCAACACGCAATATGCGTTTGCGTGGCCATATATTCGTGTACATACTAATTTTCCAGACCAACAAATCTTTTTCTTGGACACGATTTTCTCGGAAGGTTGCTTTTTGTAATCTTATTTTTTGAATGTTATAATATTAAATTAGTGTAATTTTTAAAGTATTTTAGTTAGTTTTTTTATAATATAATATTTCAAATGTTGTGTTTTTTGTGAAAAAAACAAATCTTATTAGAACTTGAGCTTAGTTCGTGCAATTGGTTATCAGAGAGTTAAATGCATCTAGTTATAATCAGCTTTATACTAGTTTACTTGTAGTAGAGTGAAAATCACCAAACAAGGTTTAAATTTTGAAAAGTATTTTTTAAAAAGTAAAACGACTCGAATTAATTATCGAATTTAAACCGAATAACTTCCCAAAATTCTCATCAAATATCTTTAGCCCAAATGCCATTTGGCTTTTGGTGATAGTAATACTTAAAATGTATATAATAATTAATTAAGTAAGTAAGTCATAAGTACATCATGAGAGATATTATGAGCATATCATGAGAGATGTATAATCGTAAATAAAAGAACGCTGATTTTTATGGTGTAATATTTATAATTTTTTGATTAGTCGTTTGTGAGATATTTAATTTGGGGAGAAAATTGAGTTTTGCCAAATGAATCGTTAGGATTCATTCATTCATTCTCACTACAATTTTCATTCTCATTTAAACTCAATCCTATTAAACGATAGTTATTTGTTTGGTTTGATACAAATTACAACTAAATTGTGTATCTAGTCTAGTCACGATATCTTTTCAGTAAGCAAATAGTTTGCAAATTGATTGTAGATGAACACTTAGTTTTTGATGCTGTATCATTTTTAGCAACAATTGTGTATCTAGTAACATCTTTCAAATTTTTATTACTTACGGTTTAGTTGTAAATATGCAATCTCTAATAAACTCTATTTTGTCTATCTTTTTTATTTAAGAAGTTTTCTGTTACCATTTGAAAAAAGAATAAGTGAAATAAAAATACATGCATGTTCGCCCTTCTATTTTCTCCTATACGATTTACGGACTACTAAAGTTTTGACTTTGGGGGAAGTCAACTTTGACTTCATTTAAACTTCTCCTTACTCTAAATTTATGATAAAGGGAAGCGTAGTTATAAAATTGAAATCAATTTTCATTAATTAATCTGATAAGTGTTAATCACCTTAAACAAATATCGAAAAATGACAAAATAAATGATCGTTTCTAACTAATTAATTACAAACTACTCTTACTATTTTCTATATTTAAAAATAAGTCTTAAGACTAAGATATTCACAAACACTCCAAAAATGAATACCAACTAAAAATACACGGTCCAATACTTTTTCACTATATTTTCATAATCCACGAGTAAAAAAGAAATAGTAAAAATTTACAGTCAAAAATCAAGGTTTCGAGACATTAAATCCCAAAAAATACTCCTCTAATTTATTGAACTAGATTATTACCCGCAGATTTGCGGGACTGCCACAATATTAGTTTCTAATGTTAGTTGTCTATATTGTCTATTTTTCATTTACATATCATAAAATCTCTCGTGCTACAAATAATTAACTGTTATTATCCTAAACGCTGACAATTTTATTAATTATGTGACACGGTTATTATTGATGTTTCTTTTAGAGTGTACATTTAATGTATAAGTTGATTATTATGTGGTTAGTCTTTCTTGATATTAAGATATCGAATACCTATCTAACTTATATATAATATCAATGCTGCAATTTTACAAAAAAAATTGACGTCTTTCATAGATGTTTTTCACACGACCATCAGTATGTTTATATTTGAATCTATTGAGTCAAATTTGAGGACGTAGTTCATCAATGCGGTTTAGTAGTTACACTCACTTTTTGAGACAATGACTAATACTTTGAACATTACAAAATCAAGAGGGAATCCGAAGTTCTATATCATTGTATATATAGCAGAAGCCTTACAATTTTTAAACATTCTACTACAAACTTAGTACACATTACAGCTTAATAAAAATAATAGAAAACAATTTGTATTAGTCATTTAATGCTCTATAAGTGGCATTTCAATGGGTTGATACGAATTATGCTGTAAATTATAAATTAATAATTAGCTCCAAAGAGAAACCGGTGGAAAGTTCAAGTTCATATGGTCAAAGCTATAACTTTATCATATTAAGGTTCCGAGACATTAAATTCCAAAAAATACTCCTCTAATATATTGAATTTGACAAATTCTTCCCGAATTAGTCAAAACAGTTAAAATAGTATGGTCAAAGCTGTAACTTTCTCCTATAATGTTGCTCCCAGTTTCAATCTGGTTGTAATTATAAACAATGTGGCCAAAATCCATATCAATTCACCTGTCCTTTTCCCAAAACTTTATTTTTATAAATAAAAAATCATTTTTTTATCATCTTGAATTTTATTAATACGGAAGTCTCGAAATAAAAACAAAAGGGCGCCTTTGCTGTCATTTTCGTCATTCTTTTAAGATTAGTGTCGTTTGTGCGGAGAATTGAGTGCATAGATTATACTTAGTTTATCTCTATAAAAAATAAAAACATAAAAATATAAATTGATTATTATAAAAATATTAGCAACGACAACAAGAGCAAGAGAGAAAATGATACATAATATAGAGAGAGAATGATGTATTCATTTTACAATAACTTAAGGAGGAGTTTTTGAGGCTATGAGTAGTTTGTTCTGACCTTGTTCTTTGTTCACAAGCCTCATAGATTTGGTGGGTATCTTATAAACATTTGCTTTAAACTGTTTTTTCTTTTTCTTTTCACAATAAAAGTAATGACATTTTATTAAGTTCTTGTTCCACACTTCTTTATGAAGCAAAAATGTTTGAACATTGATATGGGTTCTTTGATTATATAAAGAATTGATAGTGTAAGAACTGGAGGTATAACTTTCTTTGAAGTTCTTGAAGATTTTGATTTTAAAGAACTGTTTATTTATTATTTTTGTTATTTCGTTGAATTTTATGCTGTTAACCAAATTATTTTAAGTTTGCATGCTTCAAGTTTATGCAAGTGTTGCACCAGATTGTTTCTGGAAAACAAGTGGGAAATTTGTGTGCATATTTTTAGTCATATTAATCCAACTTGTGTTCTTCCTTTATCATGCTTGAGTTGTCAATTTTCATGCTTGAACATAAATTCACACATCAATTATTTGTTGAAAAGCACAAAAGAGCACACGATTGTCATTAACCCATTACTCTCCATTTGTACTTTAATTTCTACCATTTTTATATATTTTTTAGTGATATTTATGGATATTGAATATGCCTTCTTTCTTGTTCCTAGTTCAGGTAAGTACTTTTCCCAAGAGTGAAATTCTCAAATCCAGAGCAATTGTGCTTTTGTGACTTGTACACTAAGAATTAAATTTTGTACATTTATCTGGATTTGAGAGGTTCCAGTTTTCCACTATGCAATACAAAAAGGGGATAGCCCAAATTCAGCTAAAAGAAATTGAACATATTTGGTATAGAGTTCAGTTTCTGGTATTGTTGCTATTTTTGGTTTAAAATATTCCGACTTTGTTATATTTTCTTTTTCTTCTCTGGAATGCAGCTAAAATTTGATTCATGATTCATATGTAGGTTAGAACATAATATATCAGTACTATGGACTTCTCAGAATCTACAGAAGTCGTATATGATAGGATCCAGAAACTAGAACCCGAAAAAGTCTCCAAGATAATTGGTTATCTCCTGTTGCAAGATCATGGTGAAAGAGAGATGATAAGGCTAGCTTTTGGCCCTGATAATTTAATCCACTCTTTGATCAATGAAGCCAAATCTCACTTCAAGTCAACCGTTTCAATTCCAATTCCACCTTCAGGGCTCAGTTCTGTGTCAAGTACGCCCATGAAGTTTACACCTTTCTCTCCTGGCAGCCCATCTTTAACCGTTTACCCAGCTTCATTTCCTGATAATTACCACTTTCAAAACCAACTTCAATTCTTGTCATTAGATGATCAGATGGAGCCTGCAAACGGGTCGAATTTTGTTAGCAACGATTATTGCTACTATGAACCTACATTGAGTCCTAGAATCAAGATTTGCCATTACTTCATGAAAGGTTGTTGTAGGCATGGAAATAGTTGCAGATATTCTCATGGTAATACGGTAATTCCTGAGATATTTAGCCCTGCAGGTTCAATCGAGGACGATAATGTCTTTTCACCTGGGTCTCTCAGGAAACTAGAGATGGAACTCACTCAACTATTGAAATCTAGAAGAGGGTTCCCTGTTTCTATTGCTTTGTTACCAATGTTGTATTATGAGATGTTTGGGAAAACGCTTCAAGCCGAGGGGTATCTAACTGAGAGTCAGAGACATGGGAAAGCTGGTTATAGTTTGACTAAGCTTCTTGCACGGCTCAAGAAAATAACTCTAATTGATAGGCCTCATGGGCAACATTCGGTGATTTTGGCTGATGAAGTTGCTAAATATATGGATTACAATGGAGATAGAAATGAACAAGGAGGTATAGTGGCGGGTTCTAAGCAGATATATCTAACCTTTCCGGCTGAGAGTACCTTCACAGAACAAGATGTTTCAAACTATTTCAAGTAAAGTGGTTTACGTAAAAATCAAAGCTTTATATGTTTTTTTTTTTGTAACATACTTACTGATCATTAAAAACTTTTTTATTGTTGATATAGAAAATTTGGGCCTGTTAATGATGTGAGGATTCCATGCCAACAAAAGAGAATGTTTGGTTTTGTAACCTTCGCTTTTGGGGAGACAGTTACGGAGATTTTGAACATAGGCAACCCACATTTTGTGTGTGGTTCGAGAGTTTTGGTCAAACCATACCGTGAGAAGTCAAAGGACGATAGGTAATTTTGATTATCATAGTTGTTATATCTTGGCCTTTATATATTAACCAATAGATATTCACCCTAAAGCTTATGTTTTTTTCTGCAGGAAAGTTGTGGACAAATTTCGGCATAATATGTACTATGGTGCTAACAGTCTTGATGCTGAATCTGAGCTTCAACCAAGTGAGACATATCACATATACCAAACTTTTAACCTTTTACGGTATGGTAATTATAAACTTATATTCAGGTAACATTTCACTTTTTCAACATTGATGCAGTGTCCAGAATTTGTGATAATTTGACATCACTCGAGTTATCATCAAAACCCAAGAACCAGTTGTGTTTTGGGTACTCACTTGAAGAGTTGCAGATATCCGAAGGTTAGGAGCTATAAATATTCAAATTTGAAGTTTGAACATTTTATATAAGTTTCGTTTAATAATTTTGTATATTTGAAGGTCTTAGAGAGCAGATAAGTTTCTCTTCTGCAGAGCAATTTGGTCAGCTGTTTGATGTCTTCAACAATGGCCAAGATAATGACGAAAGAATTAGGATGATAAATACCAAATACCATGATCAGGAGAAGTAAATTTATATATCTTCTTGAATTTTATATCATATATCATGCTCTTGATTCTCATCACATTAGTTTATAAAAAATAAAAAAATAATAAAAAAATCTGTTTTTTTCGTCTAAACAATTTATTATGTCAAACTTGCAGCAACCAGGGACCGAATCTTCCAGATAGTCCATTTGCATCTGCACTAGGAGCTGGAATTTCGACAGCCACATAAGTTTTTCACAACTAACAAGAGCTGACTATTTGTAAAAGAAGATGCATGTCAAAGTCCATTTTAATATGAAAGCGGTCAGATACTACTACAACACAGTTGATAACAAAAAGTTCACTTTATTAGCGTTTCTAGAGCGAAAGAAGCACGTTGCAATGAATGTAAGGTACAGAAAAACTTGCAATGTACCAAGTTATCGTTGATATTTGATAATTATAAGTTTTAGGAAGAAGAAAGAATGCAAGTGTAGTGAGTATGTATGGCTCAGTTGAGTTAAAAGATATACTTTTTCGACAAGTGTAGAAAGTGATATATAGATAAGCTATTAATAAAAGCTTATTTTGTACAAAATCGTCCTTATTTAGCTCATGTTTACTTTATTCTTGCAAATGTTGAAACAGTGCTCAATCAGTATAATGTGCATAAAAAATAACATAAACATAAAGGAGTTTCTCTACGTACGGCGTCAGTTAGAAGAGTGAAAACCCTCACCGTCAATGGTTTAGAGAGAACGTGCAGATCAAGATATAGTTGGAAGGAGAGACTGAAGCTCCACATGAAGGAGCTTCTCCTGACCGAGAACATAACTTTTAATAAGAATTTGTTGAGGATTAAAATTAGGACGAAAGAGTAGGGTGTTTTAAGTTAATTGATATATTTATTGTATATTGAGATATTTATATATAATTAAATAGCTAAGTATGGTGTTTTAGCTAGATAGATATTTATAGATATAAGGATGTTATTATAGGTTTATGATAGATGAGTATGGTGTTTTTAGGTCGCTAGATATTTTATTTACTTTAGAGTGTTATATATAAATAGACGTTTATTTGATTGAGAAAGCGTTTTAGGTAGTATTAAGATAGTAAGGTATTGTGTTTTAACTAGATATATATTTATTTTATTCATATATCTATTGATATATATTTATATACATATATAATATATATTTATTTAGCTTGGTTATATACTTACATATTATTATATATATTCTTATATATTTATATATATTTATTTAAAATATTATCATCATCGTTTCTATTTACTACTACTATTAATATTATTATTTACACTTACACGGGTTTATTGAATGTCTTTTTGAAAACTATCTATTTACCTTCAGAATATAATTGTATATATATCTTACCTTTCTAACACACCGCTCTCAATGTAATTGGGTAGTGTTGTTGTATAAATATAAACATTAAAGAAGAAAAAAAAAACATCAATGATAGGGGATGTGGTTTGTAAACCGTTTTTTTTTTTATATAACTGCTTTACCGATATTCTACTGTATCTGATATGCAAGTGTTGCTACAGTTGAATACTTCGAAAAAAAATAAAAAATTAATGACTTGCATTATATTTTATGCAATGAAAGCTGCACGTTGTTTATTAAAAATGAATAACAAGTCATTAGCTGTGAAGCATAAAGCACTAATTATTAATATAAACACAATCATGGCTTCTTTGTTCAAAATTTTGAGTAGGGTCCTTGATTCAAACTTTTTAATTTAAACATACCCAACTTATTCTCCAATAATTTTAGTATCAAGTACGAATATTTTGGAAAGTCAATCAAAATACATCAAATATATATATATATATATTATTTTATATTAAAAAATATTAGGTATAAAGAAAAGTACCATTCACATGTAACTAGCAATTTGCGAGTTGTGTGACTTTGATTGTGAATTGCGTGTTTGGGCTCGTGGCTTGAAAATCAGCATGCTGCAAAACTGTACCCATAACATGCGTGTTTGGGCTCGTGGCTTGAGAGCGGTGTATTGGAAAGGTAAGATATATACAATCATATCCCAAAGGTAAATAGATTGTTTTCAAAAAGACATTCAGCAGACCTGTGTAAGTGTAAATAATAGTATTAATAGTAGTAGTAAATAGAAACAATGATGATAATATTTTAAATAAAGATATATAAATATATAAGAATATATATAATAATATGTAAGTATATAACCAAGCTAAATAAATATATATTATATATGTATATAAATATATAAATATATATCAATAGATATATGAATAAAATAAATATATATCTAGTTAAAACACAATACCTTACTATCTTAATACTACCTAAAACGCTTTCTCAATCAAATAAACGTCTATTTATATATAACACTCTAAAGTAAATAAAATATCTAGCGACCTAAAAACACCATACTCATCTATGTCTCCTCCTCGAAATTATAAACAATATAATTTTCAAACGAATGGTCAAATGTCTTTTGTGGATTGACATTTTCTTCCCCGTAATGTTCAACATGTGGATCTTCTGCATGATAAGTCGCATAATCATGATCATCAGGTGTAACCTGTGGAAATGATAAGTCGCAAGCAACATCCTTGGTTACTTCTTCTACTCTAAATTATGTATTTTGGTTGTTTTGATGTGGGTAGATAATGGGTATTGTTGAGTGCCATGGTAATGATACTCCGGAAATGATGAATAATATGATGGTGGATAAGGAAACGGAATTTGATATCGATGATTCATTTAGTATTGTTGATTTTGAGGTGCTCGGTTGTATTTATGTGTTTGTAGTTGTTGAAATTGTTGATGAAAATCACTACCACTACCGCTACGTTGATTGCCACTTATACTCGAAACTTTTCTTGCACTATCAACAATGTATAGTTCTATGGGAGCATTATTAATCGCATGAATAAAAAATTCATCAAGATCATCAACGTCATTGGTTATATCTATAACAAACTGATCCACTTTATATTTCATATGAATATCACTATCAATTGTTAATCCTGGTTTTTCTTAAAACTGTTTTTAACAAAGATTTGTATGAAATCGACTTATCTGGTGCCACGAGAAGTTTTAAAATAACTCTTATAACACCCCTTAAATTACCTCAGGGTTAAAATAGTCATTTGACTCGGAAGCGATGGATAAAATAATATTATATATTATATTATAGAAAAGACCATAAAATTTCGCGAATTTATAACATTTAACTATTTACGAACCAAAACACTTATAATTGTTATACAAAATCCACATACATGTTAATATACGAAACATTCATAAATATATCAGAGTTAGAGCACGTGTCAAACATTCTTCAAAACCATCTTCCTGCCCAACCCACAAAAGACAAGCATAACCTGCAGGAAGGGAAGTGGTGGGATTAGCACGAAGCTAAGTGAATGAATGTACAACTAATAATTCAACTTAGCATAACAATCCGTTTACACTAAGCACAGTAAACACATAAACTCAAGAGGATCGGCGGTTACTGAGGAACCCTACAGCCGCGGTGGCCCACAGTAACACTTACCACAATCTGTAAAGGCCCATACAGAATAGGCCGATAACTTGGCACTACAACACCACAACACACTTTCCAGCGACAACACATGTATCTGGAACGTGTGTTGAACACAGTAGTAGCCAAGTCCAATCGCAATTGACCTCTGAATAACACAGATGCCCGAAGGCCACATATGCACAACAAGTAGGTATACAAAATCATAACTCAGACTAAACAGTCAATCAAGGTTTACGTTACTTGTTGTAATCACACCATTACAACTAACTCAAATTATGAGTTGCAGATCCACTCACCTGTCTGCTACTATCCACCTCTCAGAATTCTAATATTACTGAGTCTTCGACTGATCTGAGAATACAACAGATAATGAGTTAGTAACTCATTTCGTAAGCGAATAACATATCTCAACGCATAGTATCTAGATAATAAACATTTATCAAGTTTAAATCATCATAATAGCACATTCTTACAAGCCGGTAATTCCCCGAAGTCTAAGGAAATAAGAGTTCAATCTGGAACGAAACTCGAAAATCCCGGAACGTCATTTACAAACTGAAAAATGCCATTTTGAAGCCCAAGACGACCCCGAAAGGCCAAAAACTTACAGGGCTATGGTACATACTCTTGATTACTTGATCGATTCCGAGTGACCATGCGAATTTCATCAAAATCTAATTTTTAGTAAGATTTTCACAAAACTTAGTAACACTTACGCATTTTCAAAATCTGCGACATTAAAAGCGACATTGCCAATATCGCCATAGCGACATTGCCAATATCGCCAAATCACTAGCGATATTGCAAGCGAAATTAATCGCGATATTACCTGCGATATTGGTGGCGATATTACCAATATCGCCTAAACCAGTTCATCTGCGTTTTTGCAGAAAACTGGGCTGATTTTACCAAAAATTCTCAAATCTCAATCTTAACAGCGTTTTTCACCAACTAAACGTTCTAACACTTAGTAAACACATAAACAAACACTCGAAATTCATCAATTTAACATAAAAACACATAATTTCATCAAATCACTAACTTTTCTCTCATTTTAGAAAAAAACTAAAAACTAATCAAAACTAACCTTAATCTGATTTAATCCACTGAAATGAGTTGTAGAAATGATCTTCTATGAATTCCGAATCTAATGGCACAATTTGGGGATGTTTTGGGCTTGATTTGAGCTTCAATTTTGCAAGTGTGTGTTTTAGTGTGTGTTCTTGGTGTTTCTAGTGTGAGATGAAGATGGTGATGAAATGAGGATTAATTTCCAGATTTTGGGTTTATATATATATAATTACGTATACTACGATGTATTATTATCATTAATCTAGCACACGATTGTATTAGTTCTAATAGTTAGGCTAATCCGTATTTTAAACTAAAAATACCGTAATTCCCATTTAATCATTCCTAACAATTATCTAATCAAACATTTCATATAATTTAATTCAATTAAATAACGTAAATAAGGAAATAAATTTACCGAAAAATACTAGGCCGATGGGGAGGATGTTACAACTCTTGTGCAATCTATTGGTATATACATTGACATGTTGTTAGTATATTCAGAATGACATTCAGAACAAACATAAACCTTAAACTTATCATTTACTTGAAAAATCAAAATAAATATTACATCAAAATTTTAAAACTTTCGTAACTTGAAGATTTTTAACAAAATTCCAATTCAATGTTATATGAATTTGAACGATAATATGCATAGTGAGAGTGTCTTTGAGAAAATGAGATATTTTTTTGAAAAACAACTGATTAAATGAAATCGTTTTAAGAGAAATAATTTTATCAAAAAATTTAAAAAATCTAATAAAATCTTATCCAAACTGTCATTTGGAGATAAGATATATTACCCAAAATCTTATCCACTGAAAACCGCAACCTGCAATAGGTTGCGGGTTGCGTGTTCATGAGTCTGGCAATGACCCGATTTCCTGGCACGAGTCCGGACACGCCACGCACAATCAAGGCCTCGCAACTCGCAAAATGCGACTTGCGTGCTACTTTCTTTATATACAATTTTTTTAGATATAAAATTAAATATGTATTTATGTGGCATATTTTGTTTAGTTTCCATATTTTATGTAATAAAAGCTGCACCTTGTTGATTAAAGGTTAATAACAAGTCATTAGCTGTGAAGCATGAAGCACCAATGATTAATATAAACACAATTACGGCTTCTTTGTACAAAAATTTTGAGTGGGGTCTTGATTGAAACTTTTTTAATTAAACATAGCCAAATTATTCTCAATTTAATTTTAGCATCGAGTATGAAAATTTTGGTTTGTGGGGGGTTTTATGTCATCATTGTGCTGCCTATACTTCATACTCCTTGAAAAGTTTCCATTAGTTTGATTGTCATCATCCAATTTTTTGATCAAAATAGTTTGATCTTAATTCGAAAAAGATACCACGAAGTCATCTTAAACATGTTTTAGATAAACTGTCAAGTGGATTCTAGTAATCTTAACAAGCATTGGATAGTATAATAGTTCTTTTATTAATTTTGGATAGTATTTTCACATCTTTATGGGGGGGAAAAATGGTTAACAAACATGCTCTAGTATTTGGATGCGAGTTCACCAAGAAGAGGGAATACTGGGAGCAATCAGAGAATTGACTTTTGGATAATTCTGCTTCACAAATCCATCTTCTTTGTCAGCCGGCTTATGATGTGACTTTTTTTTTTTACTCTAGTAACAATTATTATTTATATTTATTGTTATATGAGGTGGATGGTGGGCTTTGCCAATCTATATTAAGATTTGTGGATCCCATTAGTGGGCCACTTGTTAAACTTCTTGCAAACCTTTGAAATTATGATGTGAGTTGTCCCACTGAAATAGCTTTCATAATCAAGTAGGCCAATTTTGGGATTTTTTTTCTGATATAAACATTTTCAACGCACTTATGTTTGAGTTCTTCGGTAAATATAGTCTATAAGTAGAAACATGTTATCTGTGCTTTATCTCCAACATATCAACTAGATGATATACTAGAAAAAAGGTGAGAACAGGTCAAATATGTTAAACGGGTCAGCTAGCCAAATATCCTTTAAAATGTATACATATGCTTACAAACTCCTTGGTTGCTTTATCAAGGAAAAAATATATCATTTCAGTGATATATGGTTTGTGAATCATATAATAACACATTAAATATTTCATAGAATGGTTGAAAATTTTGACAGAACCAGTACCGAAAAATCCAACTCACTACCCACTTCAGTAGAGTGATAACTAATATGAAATATGAACACAAATCATGAAATGACCATTCTAATCCTGTGTGGCACAAACCCTTATAAAGTATATAAAACAAAGAACCAAGGTACAACATCTATAGCTCAACTGCATAATACTAGGTAAATGGAGACCTTTGTGCATATAAACAAGACCACAGAACCACCCTACAGATGTAAGAGTATGTGCTATGATAACTAGCTACAGCAAAGAGTAGTTATTAGTCAATTAGCACCATCATGAACGGCCATTTCCATATCTGTAGATTCATTTGCTTCTGGTTGAGGTCTCGATTTATCATCATCAGAGGATGTTGAGCCACTGTTGTTTCCTTGTATGTTTTGGGTAACGGTTCTGATCCCAGCTGGCATATCATGATCATGTCGTCCCTCGTATGTTGTCACAACCACTTTTTCGTCATGGGACGCCCGCTCTACATGCTTCTTCACAGGGCAGCCGGCATTTACACACCGGTAGTAACTCCTGCATAATCGTCACTTTGTTTTAGTACCAAAAACTTACCATAAGGCCCCAAGTAGATATGGCAAAACAGCCGGGTATGTGGTCAAAACAAGTACTTTTGTACAATTTGGGTCGACTCATAGCACTTCAAGTCCGTAGTTTTTAACTTACATTTTACGAATTATTAGTCTGTCAAATATGATTAGAAAAGTTATACTGCTTCAATACTAATCCAGTTTCCTGAAAGGGATTTAGTAGGCTCATGCATTGAAATACTTCTTTTAGCTAATTGTTTTTATTCATTTCACCCGTTTGATCTATTAGAGATTTAAAAATAACCTGAATCAACCCATTCATAAGTAAATGGGTCAAATCTGCAACTATGACCTATAGGGCATCGTGAAGAACGTGACCACGGAAAAAAGTTGCATAGCCCTTGAATATGCTGCATCCCATAGTTCAGTTTGATATATCGGTGAAATGTGCGTAGCATTTAAATATACCTCGGATTTGGACTGCCTTTAACTAGCTTTTGCCCGTATTTGCGCCAGCGGAAGCCGTCATTTACAATATCAACTGGACTTGTAGTCTCAACAACTACACGTGGTTCATAATTTGTCTTTGTCACAACCCTATCATTGACGCTAGCACTCTCTTTCTTACTGTGCAAAACTTAAGGATTAGCTCATGGCAGGAGAAATGTATTAATACAAAATATGAGAGTTTAATCGTGTTAGCTTACCGTCTCTTTGAGTCTGGTGGAATATTGTTAATCACACTTTCTATTTGACTTGAATGTGAGACTGAAACCTTGACACTATTTTCACTGGAAGCGACCATAGACAGCACAGGGGTCTCCAAGGCCTCAGGATATTGGGAGGCTGCAATATGCAATAAACATCATAAATTGTTAATTAAAACAATAAAAGGACTAGTGCCTTTGGACCGATTTATTTATGAATTGGTTGATTGAGATAATTTTTATTACTAAATAGTCAAACAGGTGCAACAAAATAAATAATAGCTTAAAATGAAATGGTTCAGAACCGTCAGATGGGTCAAAAGTCACCCAAAATGTAACTTAAATGCGAAAAATCTTCTAATTTTATTTAATTTAAAAGAAAAGGTTATTGCTGAAATAACATAACAGTACGTAATCAAACTTGACATACTAATTATGTATGAAAAAGTAAAAAAAAAGTGATCCAGGTCAACCAACCCAATCTGACCCGTTTCAGACTTTCAGCCACCAAAAATTACCCGTCTCGATCTGTTACACCCAACTTGCCCGACCCGTCTATATGAACTGTTATCGTTTATTTCTAATGGTTCAAATGGATAAAACAGAAAAAATAATTGACAAGAAAATGGGTCAAACGGGTCAAACATTGACCAATTATTGCAAACGTGCTTGCCTGACCCGTGTGGTTTTGACCGATGCAAAAATACCTATTTTGACTCATTATCGGACCAGCCTAAACACCCATTTTGATGCCTCTAGATAGGACCACTACAAAACATGAATCAGTAATGAAAATGATTGATTACTTTTAATTTCCGAAGATGGCTCGTGAGATCCACTTGCTTGTTTTGGTATAGTATAAGGATTAGGATGTTCATGCTTCAATAAGTAATTTATCTCTGTGATATGTCCGTCATGTGAACTTTCAACTTGCTTTCTAGCTGGGCAATTAACATTTGTGCATTTATAATAGCTTCTGACAAATGCATTTCCTCTTACCAGTTTCTGACCATATTTTCGCCAATTATATCCATCCACAGTAGGTTTTTCAGGTGACCTTAAGACAGTAACTCCTTGATCAGAACCCGACACATGAACCCCACTATCAGAGTTGCGTCTCAGTGGTAATTTATCCAGCCCTTTTTCAGGTTTTAACGATAGAGCGTAGTTTTCTTGATCAGATTGTGATGCAAGAACACTGCCATCTGGCACTGTTTCGGATATCATAGTTAGTGTACTTCTTTCTTGATTAGATTCAGAAATGAAACTTCCTTCTTGGTTGGACCGTGACATGTCAGTACCATCATGTGACTCGTTGGTCATATCAGACTGAGAGTTTCTTTCTTGTCCTGATAGTGGTGCCTGATTTTTGCCATAAGAACCACCCGTCAACTTTAAATAACCTGATGCTTTCACCATAGTAATTTCACTTCCTTCATGATCAAATGGCGACGACATTCTATAGAAGCAAGCCTCTTATCTTCAATGATAATGGGACATGGATTTCCTCATCATGACCTGATTCATGAATCCCGCGATCAGAAAGCACCAATGGGTGCATCTTAATTTATATTAACATAACATAATTGTTTACACATCTAAAAAGGAGGATACACACATAAATACATTTTATATACATATGTACACTTTTAAAACATAAAAATCCTGTTTCCAAACTCGTCTATTTATGGTTGTCAATAGATGTTGCACAGACATCTCTTGAAATATTTAAAAAACATTGCTAACACTGGTTCAAGATATTGGTTAGTAGCAAGACAATTATCTGCCTGAGCTAGAACATATTAAGCTCAAAGACCAATTTACCCGAGTTCTGCCAATCCTATGATGATGTAACCAACTTTTTAAACGACATTAATGCTATCAAAGTAAACTACTAATTATGACACAATGTGTGTCCCAAATTATCATGAAATAGAGTATCAATCTTATGCAATTAAAGAAGTTTATTTATCTGCAGCTGGCACATCGTAATACCCATCCAAACAGTATAAAGTTATTCTACAACATATACCCAGAAATACAAAATGGGTGGGTTGGGTAATGGGTTGGAACATGATATCTTTTAGTATGACTCGAGTCAAAATCCTTTTTGTCCGTACTTTTAACTCTTTTTATAGATTACGATTGCTTAAATATGATAAGGTTAATAATGGTTTAATCCTCAAAGTTTCACTTTTTTTTTCGTTATAACCCTTTAAGTTTTTTCCTCATGATTTAATTCTTCAAGTTTCAAAATTTTGGTGGTTTAACCCTTATACAGGGATATCTCCTCTTTACTTGAAAAGTTTGATCGTTTAATCCCTTAAGTCAATCTTTTAAAATCGCCCTTTGGGGGAGAAGGCTGGATTGTTAGTGTAGACGATTTGGTATCTAGTTGAATCATCTAACTTTTAGAAGTTTAGTGGTTTAACCCTTTGAAGTTTGAAGGGTTGAACCAATAAGTCAATGCAAACTTAAAGGATTAAATCATTAGAAAAAAATTTGAATGGTTAAAACGTTAAAAACGTGAAACTTGAAGGATTAAACCATTATTAACCCAATATGATAACAAAACTATACTATTTCAATAATAATTTTATCGATAATGAAGCGATTTAGGAGGATATATGCACTAAAAACATACAGTGAGAGACTTTTGACCCATTTGACCAGGGAGTTGTTAGCTAAATATCTCTATTTAACCCAGCTTGACATGTTAGTGATACAAAACACAACCCAAATAAAGCTACTACTATTAGTACATAAATGCAACTAATAGTTCTATTACTTTTCTTCTTTGGAATTCAAGAGGATGTTATTCATAGGATCAAATTTTCACATTTTGAGAGGTTAATTTAACTACTGAAAGAATAAAGATATTAATAGTCAAATTTAGCCAAACACAGTAACAGTCAACAATCTAGCACTAGTAACAAAAAAAAAAAAAAAAAAAGAAGAAGAAGTTGACTTAAAAAAACGTACCCTAATTGACTGAATTACATAACCGTATAAGGTATGGTCACTAAAACCAAGAATGATTAATCGATTAAAAGGCGTAAAAATAAGTAGTTGAAAGTAAACCCTAACATACCTTCTTTTTTGTTTTGGTTGAATTTAGTGTGGCTGGAAGTGGTAACTACTAATTACAACACATGAGCTGTGAAATAATAAGGTGAAATTTGTGAACGAACTGAGAAATTAGTAGAATTTTGATGTAGAAAAAAAAAAGTTTGAACAAAATGGATCGATGGAAGGAAGAGTTGTTGGGTATGTGGTGGAGTGTAGCGAGGATTCTGATGAATGAATGAATGATTATGCGTTTGGTACAGTGGCTGTTGTGTTGTATGCTACACTCACTATTTGTCTCTCCTTTTCCGTGAAATGACGATATAACCCTTATAAAATATTGAATGAAGCAAACCGGCTTATATTTAAATTAATATATAATATTTTCGATATTTTTTTTATAACGATTAAACTACTATGTCCATATATTTAATAAAAGGTTTTTCAAACATTTATAAAAATTATTAACATACCCCTAATTATTATTAAATTAAATTTTTATTAATACAGACATTAGAATCATAAACTAATTAATTTATAAGATTTAATTAACAGATCTAGATTCAAATAAAAAAAATTAATATCGTAGGAACGTAAGAAATTACTTCAAAGTCATTTTTAAATATCCAAAACACGTTATTTTATAAAAATTTCTTCGTAGCTTCTTACTCAAATAACTTTTAGAAGCTATTTTTCAAATAAAAAAATTTCGACCTTTTTTTTTCCTTTTTTAATTAGTTTTTATTAATTTTTTATTCATAATAATCACATTTTATAACTAGATAATCACATGAATAACATGTGATTATCCAAACCCTATTTTGTGATTATCTCGAACACATAATAATCACATTATATTAGAAAATAATCACATGCGATTATTATGTTATATTTTGTGATTATCTTTAATAATTACAACAGCAACGATTGTAAAAAAAGTTCATATTTTTTATTAAAATTTTTATCATAGCTTGCAAAAGTTATTTTAATAATAATCATTGAAAAAGTTTTGAAGAAAAATGTGTTTTGTATATTTAAAAAGTGATTTCAAAGTCATTTCAATGTTCTCTCAATATTTATGTTTTTTTATTTAAACCCTCCCCTTAATTAACATACCTTTAATTATTAATTATTAAATTCTCATTAATACAAACATTATTATACCATAAATTAATTAATATATGAAATCTAATTTTAACTTAAACTTCTCTGTATTTATAGACAATTATATTATATGATCCATTTAAGATTTTTTTTTATAATTACCGTTTAATGTAAATAATGTTTAATATCAAATACAAAATTAAAAACTAAAAAAATAAAAAAATAAAAAAAGTAGTGAAACTTAAACCTATAGACTTAACAAACGACTCCACAACTCACAACATGTCCGCTAAGAACTCGAAACCCGGCACTTACAACCCCACCATCGATTTTGTAATGACATATTATAATATATTAAATTTTTGGTTATTTTGTTACAATTTTTTAAAAAATTTGTTAAAAAATTTTCCCACTTACAAAGCAGTATTCTTCGTATATTGTAATTTAATTTTTGATTTTTAAAATATTTTAAAAAACATAATATTACATATCAAATTAATGTGAAACTAATAAACTCTTTTCGTCACATTGCGCAAATATTCTTCTAATAAAGTTTTACGTAAAAATTTTTAACATCCAATTGTACTACCGATTTTGAACTTTATTTTTCATCATGATCAGAAAATGTAAACTAGTTGTGTCGTGGTCCTCGTGGATCAACCAACATTCAAATAAATAAAACTGTACATTTTTTTTTTTTTATTCTTTAATCTTTTTCAAATATACAAAAAAGTGCACACCGTTAACACTAACAATATCATTTCATCCCATACAATTAATAGCACGAAATATTTTCCATTTATATTTTTTAATACAATGATATTTTATTGTGTAAAGTTGGATTTTGAGAGATTTATAAATGTCATAGAACTTTCTTCGATTGAAAAATAACTATAATTAGATGATCTACTACTAGATATTTATCGGATATTTTTTAGTAATAGTAAAACTTAAAATAGTTAAATTCTTTCATTTCTTTTTAATCTTACACACTTGTTTGTTGATATGATTTGCTAGTGGACGGTCAATTTTTTTTATATATATTATATATATATATATAATATGGGTGGGGATCAAGAGGGAAGGAAAAAAGAAAAGAAAAGTAATAAAGCAAATACCCATTTACCATCAAAACATGATTTTCAAGCAAGATTCATCAAATTAAAGCTTGAAATATAATTGAATAGATTATATACATCATTTAATCAAACAATGCTGTTATAATTTTACGTTTTAAACAAAAAACTCTCAAAATTGACATTTATCATTCATTTGTGATGAATGTTAGTCAAAATTTCAAGTTAATATTCTTAAAACATTAATTTATGATACATATTAACTCATATATGTTATTATATACTGATTATATCATTTACGGGTATAGTTATCAATAAAAGTTCATCAAGAAATGATGTTAAGTAACGTTCATGGATGTATAATAACAAAATATGAGTTAACATTCATCTAGATGAATGTTATAATTGATGAAATCAAGGGCTGAGATTTGTTTCCCTCCTTCCCCAAAATTTGAAGCTTTCCTATGGATCATTCCCCTATTTAATATTATCTCTATAAAGCATTATATGCAATAATTTTTTACGTTTGTCCTAAAAGACTATACAAACAAATCATTAGGTTGTATTTGTAATTCTTTTTATAGATTTTTAAATATTTGATATTTGCTAGCTCGCAGACATTAAATATGAAGATTGTTTGTTTTTTAGAAGACATCAGACAAAATGTTATTTTGTCTGTTAGCGCGCAGATTTTGAAATTTGCTTATTATTTTTGCAGACAAAACATAAAAGATAAATGAATTCTAAAATTTTCTTGGATATATGTTTATTGTTATTATTATTATTATGTTAATTAATGGCGCATAGCTCAGGTTAATAGGTGTGGGCATTTTTGCCACCAAATAAGCATAAGGTTAGGGGTTTAAGCTCTGGCACCCCATAGCCACAACCGCTGAGTGAGTCAGGTATGTCCTCCCACATTATGGATAGACAGTCAATTGTGGGCCGGTTGAAGTTGTTGGTTATCAACTTTTTTTGCCACCAAATTATTATTATTATTATTATTATTATTATTAATAACTTCTTGATTAGTTACTAAATTTGTTTTTTAAATCATTTGGGTTAATATATTTATTTGTTCAAATTATTTTTTATGTTTTGTTAAAATAAACGACTGTATTAAATTTTTGTATTAAAATTATTGTTTTGTTTATTTATGAAGTTACATGAAATTTGTATTAATTATTCTTTTGAAATCATGTGTATTTTTAAAAGTTATGAAATTTGTATGAAACTCAACTCGTATAAATAATTCAGTATTTGTATATACTTGAAAAATTAGTTTATTTGAAGTCCGCGATAAACTAATTAATTTTGTCATAATTGATTTCTTTCGTTTTCTAAAATCTTATTTCACTTTATTTTTCTATTCTAGATGTTTGCTTTTATCCATATCTCCTTAAACTAATCTATGTTTTATCTTCGAATATTTACTTTTACCGATATATCCTTAAACTAAAGTGTAAAAAAATCAATTTGAAAATGTAATAACTAATAAGTTTTAGTATATATTTGGGTTGATATATTATGTGAGTTAAAAATATAATGCGACGTTAATATAATTATAATAACACAGTAATGTAGGTGCATGTTTGGTTGATTTTTATTGGGGTTCAGTTAATAACACCCGTTTACATTTAATAAAATAAAATTATACCTTTTAAAAAAAAGAAAATAACAGCGATATTTATATATTAAAATAATTATGCGCAGCGAAGCGCGATTCACGATCCTTTTTTATCAACAAAGATGGAAACATCGATAAATATGTTCGAACTTAACTGTAATAATTAAAATTGTAAGTCCACACTTTCAATAAAATTCACAACCAAAATTTATCTTTAAAAATGACTTCAACAACTAATTTTGCCTCCATTTCTGTATAAAACCCTAAACCTCATATCATTCAAACATTTCGAATCCTTGTTACTTCTTCACTCTCATTGACACTATGTTTTCTCCAGGAACCAAGAAAACGACATCTAGAAAGGATCGAACCTCCCGTACACATCCAGCTCCGGTTACTATCGGTTCTCCGGTCACTCCTATCACAGATTACAGAAAGCCGGTGACGGAAAATATTATTCCCGACCGACCTAATACCGGCACCCCCGCTCCATGGGCATCTCGCTTGTCTGTCCTCGCTAGGTATATTACTCAATTCAGTTCAGAGTACTGTATATAGAATAAAATTAATATATGTATACATCATTTGTATGTATCGTCTGTGATTTTCGTTAGTTGTTAACTTTGCTTGAGTTATGTTTAGATAAATAGAATTGTGCGTTACTTTGGATTCCCTTATGTGTTATTTTGCGGATATCATTGGATTAATTTTGTGTATTCTGTTTATTTACTCCAATAGGTTTATGATTTACTTGTAAGAGTTACCTAGATCAGTTTGGGACTTCAAATTATGAATTTGATTGTAATTTGCTTGGATACGAAGTGGAATGTTAGATAAACCCTAGGCTATGCCTATTGAATGAATTTTTCAGTATGAGTGAAAAGTAAATGATGTTAATTTAAATCTAGTTCCGGATTCTAGCTTAGTAAGGTAAACATGGCTTCTGTTAGGTTGAATGTACAGGGCTGTATTATGCATCTATATGAAGTGAAACATGGTTTGAACATTCTAAAGATTTTTGCTTATGATACTTAGAAGTTAGGGTTTGAACTTTAATGCTGACCAGTTTTGACTATTGACAGCATTGAAGCATTCAATTAGTGATTTCATAAATATGCTTGAAAAAGTGGTGGGTAGTATTCATTTGTTGTAACCTTTATTTTATGTTACGTAGAATCCCAACTGCGAAGAAGGTGGATGATGTAGACCCAATTCAACCTGTATATGTTGGGGAAGTTCCTCAAGTAGTTCGTGATGAACAGGCTAATATGTTGCAGAAGCGTGTTCCTAGTTAGTATGCTTGATTTTCAGTTTACTGAAAGGCTATCTTGTTGTTTCATGAGATGTTAGTTAACCTCATTTTAACAGGCGATACAGGCATCTTTGGTGGGATGGATAAGGGAACCTCTCTGGCATGGATGATATGTGGAAGCAGTCTTTTCATCTGGAGCTACCTATCACCAGCAGCTTCAAGAAAGTGTATTGTTCTTGAACTTCCTTCAAATGTACTAGAAGATGGAGATATCAACAAGAATTTCGGTAGTGCTTGGCTACTCTGTGTTCTTGATTGGGATCGTACCACATTGAGTACAAGCAAGGTTCAGAGAAATTCCGCTGGTGTTCTCTTATGCAATAGGAAAACTCGAGCCCTTTTATATTGGCCTGACATATATTCTTCAATTTTTTCGGTCACTTACTTCGTTCAATCAGAGTGTATAACCACTTTAAACAAGCAACAACAACGGAGCTCTTATAATTCTTTGATTGCTTCTGCTATTCCTGAGAAGCAGAATGCCTGCATTGCCCTTGCATGTAGTTCTAATGGTCAGCTTTGTAAATTCTTTTGTTCACCTACTGGTATCCAGTGTCAAGACACTGTAAGCGTATTCTCTCAAGGAAGTCAATTGTCTGGTGCCAAGGGGTATCCGAGGTCATTGATATGGCATTTTCCATATCATTCTTCTAAAGAACCAACCAGGAGGTTTTTTTTACTGACTGATAATGAAATACACTGTTTTTCTGTTGACATTTTACGTGATTCCAGTATGTCAAAACTGTGGTCTCATGAAATAGTAGGAAATGATGGTGATGTTGGTATACAAAAGGGCCTAGCTGGACAAAAGAAAATTTGGCCTCTTGACATGCAAATTGACAATAATGGGAAAGTAATGACTGTTCTTGTTGCAACCTTGTGCAAGGACAGAGCCACTAGTTCAAGCTACACAGAATACTCTCTCCTGTCCATGCAATACAAGTCTGGGCTCGATCTTTCCTCCGAATCCACATATCGTTTACACGAGAAAATTTTGGAGAAACGATCTCCTATTGAAGTGATAATTCCAAAAGCTAGAGTAGAAGACGAGGACTTCTTATTCTCTATGAGATTAAAGGTTGGTGGCAAACCTTCTGGATCTTCAATTGTACTATCTGGTGATGGAACTGCAACAGTCACTCGTTACTGGAGAAACACTAGCCGGCTTTATAAATTTGACTTACCATATGATGCTGGGAAAGTACTAGATGCTTCAGTTTTCCCATCTGATGACAATGAAGATGGTGCCTGGGCTGTTCTCACTGAGAAAGCTGGAGTGTGGGCCATTCCTGAGAAGGCGGTTTTGCTGGGTGGAGTTGAACCTCCTGAACGTAGCTTGTCACGCAAAGGAAGCTCTAAGGAATGATCCACACAGGAAGAGAGAAGAAATGTTTCGTTTGCAGGAAACATTGCTCCTAGAAGGGCTAGTTCAGAAGCATGGGATGCTGGAGATAGACAAAGGACTGTTTTTACTGGAAATGCACACCGGACGGCACAAGATGAAGAATCTGAAGCGTTACTGGCCCAATTTTTTCACGATTTTCTTCAATCTGGAGAGATCACAGATACACTTAATAAGCTTCAGAATTCAGGGGCTTTTGAAAGGGATGGAGAGATAAATGTGTTTGCTAGGGTAAGCAAATCGACTGTTGACACCTTAGCTAAACATTGGACAACTACTAGAGGTGCAGAGATTGTGGCTCTATCTGTTCTGTCCACACAGCTCCTAGATAAGCAGCAGAAGCATCAGAAGTTTCTCCAGTTTCTTGCTCTGTCTAAATGCCACGAAGAACTCTCCTCTCGACAGAGTATGATTACTGATTAGTTTTATTGTGTTTTGCATTTCTGCTCATATTTTACATGGAGAAATGCATAGAAGGGTAACCAACATGCCTCAAATTTCTACTCTAGGTAACGTAGTGTTTTCTCACTCATAAATAAGTAAAGAACTCCTGGTTATTTCTTGTGATGGTAACTGGCAAACTTGACAGAGGTAACTAGTAAATTTGACGTAAATGTGGAAATAAAAAATTTCAGCAAGATCCACCTCACTTAAATAGGAAAACTTAAATGTTGGTTTCTCACCTTGCATATATTATACTTAAATTTATATGTGTGTGTATTTAAGTTACCTTTTTATGTGTGAAAAATTAGTTTGTTACCTAGAGTACATAGCTGAGGAAAGTTGTATACCTTATTATGCAAGATGCCCTCTTTATTGGCATTTTTAAGTACGTGCTAAGAGTGTTCAACATCCATATTTTTGTGTATATTTTCTGACTCTTAAACTTTGACTAGTATTGTTCACTCCAGCATTATAATGTCTAATTTCCTCCGTTAATTAGGGAAATCCTTGCAGATCATAATGGGACATGGTGAAAAGCTTGCTGCCATGATTCAACTTAGGGAGCTCCAGAACCTGATTAGGCAGCGGAGCTCATCTGGAGTGGCCTTTACGGACTCCAACTCACAAAACGAGCTTTCCGGTTCCATTTGGGACCTGATTCAGTTAGTTGGTGACAGAGCTCGTCAAAATACAGTCCTTTTAATGGATAGGGACAATGCAGAAGTGTTCTACAGTAAGGTTTCTGAACTTGAGGAAGTATTTCATTGCTTGGAGAGAAAGCTAAGTTTCATAATTAGTGAAGAGATGCCACTAGCTTTTCAGCTTCAAAGAGCATGTGAATTGTCGAGCATGTGTGTCACCTTATTAGATACAGCAATGACTTACAAGGATGAGAATCACATGTGGTATCCTTCATCAGAAGGCTTGACACCATGGTATTCTCAAACTGTAGTAAGGAGTGGGATGTGGAGTCTTGCATCTTTCATGCTTCATCTGTTGAATGAAATGGGTCACCTAGATATAGTTGCAAAGTTGGAGTTTCATTCCCATCTGGAAGTACTGGTTAAAGTATTACTTGAGGCATACTCTGGTGCTGTTACAGCAAGAGTTGAGCGTGAAGAAGAACATGGTGGTTTGTTAGAAGAGTACTGGAATAGGAGAGACACACTTCTTGATTCACTTTATCAGCAAGTCAAAGATTTTAACCAGGTAAAATCATTCAGATATTGTTCTTTTGTATGATTAATAATACAAAAGTAAAGCTTTTGTACGATGGTCTTTACAATGCGAAGTTTGATTATTTGAAATTTGATTATTTGAAATTTGATCGACACAATAACTGATACTATTAGTACTTTCAGGATTCAAATGAAGTGGTGGACGAGCAAAATAGAGAAATCACTCAAAAGCTTTCATCTAATTTGCTAGGTATTGCTAAACGACATGAAGGATACCAAACCCTTTGGAATTTGTGTTTTGATCACAATGATTTAGAACTACTCAGAAGTCTAATGGTATGGATGTAGACAAGTTATTCTATTGATTCATTTATTTCATTCTTTTATGTGTGTTTGTGTGGTTTCAAGAGTTGAAAACTTTTTATATGCCCTTCCCATGCCTTTTGACTTGCCCTATCTCCCAACCCCAAGCAAAACTAAGGACACTTTCTTCCTTGAATGTTTTGGAAAGTTCCATCCGATGGGTTTATTTTAAGTTTGAATGAGTCAAATAAAACAATAGCTTAAAAACATGTTCGGTTGAAACTCCCCCAAAGTGTATTTTCAAAGCATAAAACCTCTTAGTTTATGTTTATTTTTTCAGAAACTCAGTTTATTATTGAAATAGTATAATTTGTGATCGTATTTGATACAGTAGTTTATGAAAAAGTTAAAAGTTTGGACAAAAGGTGTTTGAGGTCAAACCAACCTGACCTGACCTCTACGGAAAATTTCTTTTTTTCACCCAAATCTGATGACCCATTACCCAGCTTGCTCATTTCCACCTCAAATACTGAATATTTGATATGCTTGAATGGGAACAAATGGAAACTGGGAGTCTTTTTAATTCACACGCTCAAGAAAAGAAAGGGGTGAGCATGGGTCGGTTTGGTTTTTGGATTTCTAAAAACCAAACCGTTCGGTTATTTCGGTTTCGGTTTTATTCGGTTTTCTCAGTTCGGTTTTTTCCAATTAAGCTTATTTGTCAAATACTTTTATAAATATACATTATATATGCATATATTTATATATATTATCCACATATATTCTATCTATATTAGAAATGAGTCCAAAATTTTACTTTAAAGAGTTAAATATACTTTACATACATACATGTATACATATATGTATATATGTGTATATATGTATTTATATATATGATATTTAAGTAGTTTGGTTCGGTTCGGTTTTTTTGGTCGGTTTAAGAGCGAAAACCATAACCAAACCGATCGGTTCGGTATTCAAAAAGTCGAAAACCAAAACCGTCGGTTTTTGAATTGGTTCGGTTTTTTCGGTTTGGTTTTTGCTCACCCCTACAAGAAAGTAGCATTGTTTTTTTTTTCTTTTTATCTAATACTGAATATTTACTAATGCAGCATGACAGCATGGGCCCTAAAGGAGGATTTAGTAACTTCGTCTATAAACAAATGTACAACAACAAACAGTTCTCCAAACTTATGAGACTTGGGGAAGAATTTCCAGAGGAGTTGGCCATATTTTTAAAGGAGTACCCAGATCACCTCTGGCTTCATGAGATATTCCTACATCAGTTTTCTTCCTCTTCTGAAACCCTTCATCTCCTGGCACTTTCTGACGGTGATAATTCAATTGCCGAAACTGAGGAACCCGGATCTTATGAACCTAAAGTTGAACCAACACTGGCTGACAGAAGGCGGCTCTTAAACCTCTCGAAGATAGCTGCTGTGGCTGGTCTGGTTTCTGTACTTGGACAGTAACGTTAGAAGTGGCAAAATTTTGACCTATTTACTTTAGATGGGTCAATTTGGGTTATGTTATATCTCTAACAGGTTAAGTGGTAAAATCAAGAAACTGAATCTAAAAGGAAATGGTCAAATGGCTGCAAGTTGCCCCAAAGTGTATTTTTGATGCATAAAGCATCCTCAACCATTTTATTGGATAGATAGATTTATACTGATATATCATAAGTTTTGTGATCATATTTGATGACAAATATTATATATGTAAAATTCAAATTTCTTGACAAACCGGGGTTTGTGTCAACCCAACTTGGCTGGTACAAAAGTTATAAGTTTTGACCTGAAACTGTTATGTTGCGCAACCCTCCCATTTTGCCATCTTAACTGATTGTGATAGTTTAGATCATCCGGCTACTGATTAAATCTACTTTTCTTCTATACCGTCAGGAAAAAATGCTGATTATGATACCAAATTGAAGAGGATTGAAGCTGATTTAAGAATTCTGAAATTGCAGGTAGGTTGGCTCGAATCTAGAGTATGTTTGTTAGGAAGTTCTTGGTTATCTATGTCCAAGCTTACCTTACCACACTGATTGTCTGGAAGGCACCAACTCTATTTTCTAGTGGAGTCATTTTCGGCCCCTCTACTTATGATTGGGTTGCCTTTATTGCAAATGGATCAAACAAAAACTTTAGCTAAAAGGAGAACATTTGGGTTAAAAGTTTTCCCAAGTCCTATTTAATGCGTCCATCTTCCTAAATTGTTTTACTCGAAGCGTGAAATATTTAGATTATTTTTGTAATCATAATTAGCTCATTTGTCAGTTGTTTATCTTAGATAGACAACAAAGTGTTGGAACCCAAGCCGACCCTTACCAAAATGACCCATTTCAACTTGGTCTTGTTTTGACACGTTACTCAAGCCTGCCTGCCCTGCCTATTTTGCCATCTCTAAGTTTCTAATTACCTTATATATTTATAAACTTATTATTAATTTATTATGCAGCAAGAAATATTGAAATTTCTTCCTGACAATGAAGAAACACAAGATATTTCACAGAAGCTTCTCCCGCCAGCCGACCTTATTCAGTTATGCCTCAACGTCCAAAACAAGCAACTCGCTCTGTATGCTTTCGATATATTTGCATGGACCAGTCTCCCCTTCCTGAGATCCAACACAAGTCTTTTAGAGGAATGCTGGAAGAATGCTGCCAATCAAGATGACTGGGAGGCCATAAACCAGAAATCCATGGCTAAGGGTTTGAGTGTTTAGAGGTTCTTAGAGAAACTTCTCTTTTTCAAGCTTCCCGTCGGTGTTATGGGCCAGAAAATGAAACTTATGAAGGTGGGTTTGAAGAAGTGCTTCCGTTAAGGCAAGAAAGTATGGAGGTTTCGGTTGGTTCTTCAGTGGAAGCAATCTTGATGCAGCATAGAAATTTTCCTGATGCAGATAAGCTGATGGTGACTGCAATCATGTTGGGAAGTGTTGCAACCGATACTGGATCGGAAGATGGTTCATCACCTATGAAGTGAATGAATCTCAGCTTCTTGATGATTTTTATAATTTTGGATGATGATGATTGACTTGCAACAGCGATCAATTGGCTTTTGGTCCAAATTGTTGCAGTGAGATGTAATTGAGTTGGATATCTAAATGCCTTTGTGAATTTTGACTTCATAAATGCAATCGGTTTAAAATAAGTATAGTATGTTATTAAGAGTCGCTCAAGCAGCCATTTTAGCATTGCATGAAATGGGCTTAAAATGGAAAGGATTTGATTTTGATCACTTGATCATTTTCATTTTACCGGTGAGAAAAATATTTAAAAAGCTTAAATTAAAAAATTAAGTATTCAAAACAAATAAATAAAAGGTAAAGAAATAACTGTATGTAAATTTATCCTTAGATGAAATAAAAAGTAATAACGACGTCTCAAGATATATATATATATATATATGTCGTTAACTTCTTCACGTATATTTGACCGTCAACTTAATCTGAATTGATTCTTCATTTTATGTTTTTCTATCGTCCAACTATCATCGTTATGAACGTTGCAAATATACTTTATTAAGTTTAAGCAGATGACAATTAGGATTCGTAATCTGTTTATAATAATTAAACGTACACATACATGTTGCTACCGAGGTTCGAAAAAAGCAGCACATGGTTAGGTGCTACATTTAAAAATTTATATCTATTGAAAATTAAATTAAATATTAATTAATAAATATATTAAAAGTTAAGACATATTGGGTTTTCATTTCTTTACATAATTTAATTTAAATCTCTCAATTTGTTGGTATATCTTAGTTAAACTTCAAGTAAACCGAATATTTTGACGTAATTACGTTTTGGCATTTTGTGGTTGTCGGTGTTGTTTAGACTACATACATAGACTACTCATCACTAATACTAATAAAATTGATGGAACTAAATGACTGGCTTTCTTACGTGGCTGCCTGGATAGCCACGGTGCCACTACTCATCCTTGTGTGTCGTCGTTGTTGACGCACCAAAATCAATCTCCCTCCGGGCCCTAAACCGTGGCCCATCATCGGCAACTTCCACCTCATTGGCTCACTTCCTCATCCTTCTATCCATGACCTCACTCAAAAGATGGTCCCATAATGAACTTCAAGTTTGGTTCCTATGATTTCGTAGTGGCTTCATCCGCGGAGATGGGTAAAGTCTTCTTGAAAACCACAGACGCCAACATTATTTGTCGTCCAAAAACAGCTGCAGGTAAATACACTACTTATAATTATTCTGACCTCACATGGTCCCCTTATGGACCTTACTAGCGACAAGCTTGTAAACTTCGTGCCATGGAGCTGTTTAACACCAAAAGGTTGGATTTTTTTTTAGTACCTTCACGTTGAGGAGTTGAAGTCGATGTTAAAGGTGCTTTACAAGTTGTCATTGTCTACTGTGAGTATGAATGTTCTAGGATGGTGTTACGGATGAGATATTTGGATCCATCAGAGGGTGGGTCGTCAGTGGTGAGCACTGAGCAGAGACGAGTTTAGAAAGATGTTCGGTGAGTTGTTTGAATTAAATGAGGTGCTTAACATTGGAGATTGGATACCATGGATTGGTTTTATGGACGTTCAGGGGTATGTGAAAAGATGAAGAAGTTAAGCAAGAAATTTGATCCGTTTCTTGATCAAATACTGAACGAACACAATGCAAGGAGGAAAGATGAGGGGGAGATTTTCGTTCCAAAGGACATGGTTGATTTGTTGTTGCAGATTGCCGATGATCCCACTCTCAATGTTAAGATCGAGGGACATGGTGTAAAAGCTTTCACCCAGGTATATATGTATGTTATTTTGAATGGATAGACCGAATGACAGAAAATTTACTCAAAAAGACAAGTCAAGCTTCAAAATACGAAAATGGACCGTGTCAGAGTCTTTATTCAAATCTAGACACACAAATCGCCGAAACTAAAAAACACGAAAAGTGATGAGGCGATTTAATGAGGTGCACTCATATGTAGCCACGTGTCAAAAGTTATTGTCGGTCAAAGAGGCAAAGAAAAAACGAATTCAGCGATTTCGACTCAGTGATCCCGGCGATTTCGTTTATCTAATCAAAAGCGACACATATCTATATAGTTTCCCGGTCAAATTAGGCAAACAATAAATGGATTTTGGTGATTTGGACCCGGCGATTCAGGCGATTTTGCTTGGAATTTCGTTTCTCGTGCAATTTGGCGATTTTAGTGTATTTTTTATTTTTTCACTAGTTACATCAGAACCTTGAAAACCTTTCATGAAGTTCTTCAATCTTTGTCTCTGTTAAATTTTAAAGAGTAAGACGATTATCTTTTTTAAGTTTTGAACAAGAGTACTTCGGCGATTGTGGTTTGACACGAAAATTGTAAGTTATTTTAGTATTTAAATTGGTATTTACTTGGTATTTAAGGAGGACATGTGGTGTGTTTTTATTGGGTCGAACCTAATCTCCGAGATCGCCTCTTTTGAATTAAGATTTAGGCCATTTTTTGTCTAGTTCCGTGAACCGAATTTGACACTGTCTATTTTCGTATTTTCAAGTTTGACTTGTCTCTTTGAGTAAATTACTCTTTTCTATTTATTGAATATCTATATATACGGTATAAAATAGCATGTGTCTATAGATGTGAGTGATTTTTAAAATTTACTTTTTGCTTAAGCATTTTTAAAAGAGATAACATGGAAAAAATTATGATGTTAACAAAATATTAATGAAAAAAAATATTCAAGTTTTGATCGATTTAATTAGGATAACATGATTTTATGACTTTCTTTTATTAAGTATATAAGAAGATAAGATATAAGATAGGAGAAAATTATTAATTCACATTTTACGAATATCTATAAGATTTGCTAGCTGGTGGAACAGAAACTTCAACTATAACAGTTGAAGGGCCATCGCAGAAACTTTTAAGGCATCCAAAAGAATTTGAGAAGGCGACAGAAGAGTTGGATCGGGTGATAGGCCGAGATAGATGGGTGGAAGAGAAGGACATGCCCAACCTTCGTTACATCACGGCAATTGTTATGGAGACATAGAGGTGTGACACCATTGTTGGTTCCTCGAAGAACACGCGAGGATTGTAAAGTTGCGGATTATGATTTTACAAAAGATACCTGAGTGCTAGTGAGTGCGTGGACAATATGTAGAGATCCCAAGTCGTAGACAAACCTTTAGAATTCATTCCAGAAAGATTCATTGGGAGTGGAATTGGTATTAAAGGTAATAACTATGAGTTATTAGCGTTTGGAGTTGGAAGAAGGATGTGCCCGGTTTATAGTCTAGGATTAAAAATTGTACAATCGGAATTGGCTAATTTGCTTCACGGATTTAATTGGAAATTGCAGGGTGATATGACAACAAATGAGATGAAAATGGGAGAAATATTTGGGCTAACGACTTCCCTAAAAATCCACTCGTAGTAGTTGCCATACCAAAATTAGAACCCAAGATGTACTCTTAGACCTTCAATTGCTTTTTATGCAGGTTTGTTTATCGTTAGATCACTCTGACATCCGTCGTGGATGTCACGTCAATCACGACGGATTATCATCTACCATTAATTAAAGCGGGGTTTTCACAGCTCACAACGGATAACTGAAACCCACTATTTTCTTTATTTTTCATTTTTCTTAAAAACACATTTACTTTTAATTAAATAAAAAAAAAATTAATAAAAGATATTTTAAATGGCATAAATAATTTTATAAGTCATATTTTTATTATAAATTTTTTATAAAATTTAATATAATTTTAAAACAACTACATTTGTTTATTTATCGGGCTTATCTAAAAAATAATATCAATTGTAAAGCCCATTTTTCTTTTCCCTTTCTTCCGTGACTTACTTAACCTACTGCAACTTTCTTTTTCATGACTTTCTTCTTCGTCTGCTTGTTCATGTACTTGTTCATCTACTTGTTCTTCCTTGAACATAAATTTGCAAAATATAAAAATACAAAACATAAACTTGCAAAGAAAATAGTAAAGAAAAGAAAAATAAACGAAAAACAATTAATTATTCGCGTGGGGCTGTTTGATTTCGTCTTCGTCTGTAGATTTCTTGACGATAATAGACCACAACAACATCACTCTGACCGTGGTGACTACACGAACTCCCGACCATGAACTACTGTGTATGGTCTTATCAAATAATGATATGTATTCTTATAATGAAGTTTCCATTTCCATAATATATATGGAGTTTATGTTTTATTGGTATACCTTTTAATTTATGTTGTGTTATCAGTTATCCTACTTTAAAGTTTTTTTTTTTTCTCATTCGGACTACTGGATTGTCTTAAAGTTCAACTATCATATTAAATTATCTAGTTTTCAATATAAGTATTTGTCTAACGAAATATAAAGAGCGTAAATGAATAACCTCATCCTATAGTCAAGTTCCATAGTGGTTTGAGTTCATAAAAATGGTTTTCGAATAATATCAAAGACATTACATATATTTAGAAATTTAAATTAGAAGTTATGAACAATAACCTTTTTTTCTGTTGCAATTTTATAACTTTTTTTTTTATTTCACATTTACAATTCAAAGTTAATTAATATATAAATAGTGATTAGTTTTATTTATATTTCTTAACTAATATTGTTATCATTATAATTTACTTATTATTCTTGTCATTTAGTATTTTAAAATTATGAAATTATATAAATAACAAAGTGGAGACTTTAAGGTTTACGTAATAAAGGTATTAGAATCATCTCAGGGTAGGAACTCAATATATATGTACAATTCAAGGTAGATAAATGATATACATATCATAATTAATTAGTTTAATTAAATTATCTAATAACACAAATTTAATATGAAGTTAAAATTGTATGACTTTCGAGAGTAGTATGATAATAGTACATCTTATTATTTTGAGTTTATACTTGGGGAGTGTATCAAACTTTACACTTTTTATTATTATATGCATCCAACTTCAAAATCTTCTATTATATGTATTAAGATTTTAAAACTGTCTATTGTATGTTTTTAACTAAATAAATTGATATTTTTTTTGTTAGTTATATACATACAATCATGAAGTTCTATACATACAATGATAAATAAATGCATATAATAGTACAATGTGTAAAGTTCAATACACTTTCAAACTATAAACCCTATTATGTTTTTTCTTGAGTATTTAGTTGTTTTATATGTTAAATTGAAGGTGTCCTGTCGCTCTCCCCCTTTAAGAAGTTTGTAAAAAGGCTCAAGTTTTTTGGCTTCCTATAATATAAACCCCTCCTAGGTTGTGGCAACTTTCTACTCCTCCTAAGCTGTCTTGTCTTAAAAAAAGAAAATTGCTTCGAGCATCCGGCTTCACCACTGCTGCCTGCTCTCCCTTTCTTCGGCACTTCCCAGTCCAAAAAAGACCTGATCTTCTCTTGATCCATCTGAATCACACCCTTGCTGATCCAATGGCCAAGAAATCAGTATTATATAAGGGTAGACACTTGCATTATAAGAATATATGACTTGATTAAAACGGATTGTTAGACAAATAATAATTGTAATATTTAATACAACCAAAAATGTATGTTTAACGATTTTGCTACAACGCACCGATAAAAGTCCACTTGAATTATGTAGCTATACACTCTCGCAACGAAACGTGAATTTCAACCCCTCGTAATCTACCTTATACATCTAACCTTTATTATCAAAACAGTAAACACATCAAACTTCTCTAAAACAATTTCACCATTTAATTTGATATACAAACTAATCAAATTGTTGCAATGTTTTTATACATATATATTAGACATATGAAACATTTTGCTAAATAATGTAATTTAATATGGGCATAACTTCTTTTTACCATGTAGTCGAATCGGTTTTTCTTTTATATACATTTTGATTTTGATGCGTGAAATGTGAGTCAATCAACACTGCTTTTTTATCAAAATAATAAGAACGTCAAGCTTATACTCATTTTGACGTTCCGTTCCTTTACACACATGATTCAAAATATGTATTTGACAGTATGTCTAATATACGTATCAATTGACATACGTTTCAAGACTTTTTATCTTTGAATTTGTCAAGCATTCTAAGTTCTTCACTTGATATACTTTTATACCCCATTTTACTCGATTTCTTACACATACGATGTAGAAGAAAACAAGTTCACATATTTCTAACTCGGTTTCTGGATGTGTTTTTAAATTTTCATTATACGACATACTACATAGTAAATTTGCTATTATTTCTTGTCATATTGATTGGTGGCTGAGAATCAACGTAGCAAAAAATCTACGAGCCACGTGACAGAAGGAGGACCTCCCTCACACCCCTCAAAATCACAGACTAAATCCAATCAACCAATCAGATAATGCTTACTTGTATAAATCCTAATCCATCAATCTATCTAAATTCCATATATAACCCTCCACTTCTCCAACATCTTTTCACACCCTTTACAAACACAATTCATCTCTTTCAATCTTCTATTCAATTCCATTAATTGAAAGAAATGGCGACTTCTGCAATCCAACAGTCCGCATTTGCCGGCCAAGCGGCATTGAAGCCACAAAACGAGCTCGCTAAGAAGACCGGCAGCTTCAATGGCGGCCGCTTCACCATGCGTCGCACCGTTAAAAGTGCGCCACAAAGCATTTGGTAAGACACACATTTATCTTTTATTTTGTATTTAGTGAAGTTTACCTTAAGACATTTATATTAATTTACAAAACAAATATTCGTGCACCAAAAGTATGTGTAAGTGGGCGACAAAGAGCCATATTTTATGTATATTTTACAATTTCAAACCCTTAACCTTTACCTATACACATAATTAACCCCTTTTTACCTAACGTCAATCAACCTTGCGTGCTGGTAGCTACACCTAATATTTTCCTTTTAAAAAATTATGTTGTCATACTTGATACTTCAATGCTTTTATTCGGAACAAGTTTTCAGATTTCACAAATGAGTAACTTCTAAGAACCAACAACACATAATTGATATGATTATTGATTTTATAGGTACGGCCCTGACCGCCCAAAGTACTTGGGCCCGTTCTCTGAGCAAACCCCATCATACCTAACCGGTGAATTCCCCGGTGACTATGGGTGGGACACCGCCGGATTATCAGCTGACCCCGAGACATTCGCCAAGAACCGTGAGCTAGAAGTGATCCACTCTCGATGGGCCATGCTTGGTGCACTCGGGTGCGTGTTCCCTGAAGTTCTTTCAAAGAACGGAGTCAAATTCGGTGAAGCGGTCTGGTTCAAGGCAGGATCCCAAATTTTCTCTGAAGGTGGGCTCGACTACCTTGGAAACCCGAACTTGGTCCATGCCCAAAGCATCTTAGCTATTTGGGCTACTCAGGTTGTCCTAATGGGCCTTATTGAAGGGTACAGAGTTGGTGGGGGCCCACTTGGTGAAGGACTTGACAAGATTTACCCTGGGGGATCCTTTGATCCACTTGGCTTGGCTGATGATCCTGAAGCATTTGCAGAATTGAAAGTTAAGGAGCTTAAGAATGGTCGATTAGCCATGTTTTCCATGTTTGGGTTCTTTGTTCAGGCCATTGTAACAGGAAAAGGCCCGATCGAGAACTTGTTTGATCATCTCAATGACCCGGTAGCTAACAATGCATGGGCTTATGCTACTAACTTTGTACCCGGAAAATGAGTTGAATATATATAAAAAATGTGTGTGATGGTGCTCTAATTGATTAGTTTACATGAAGGCTACTGTGTTTTTATGCCCAATATGGTTTACATGTATATATGAACAACTCTATATATATTCATATTCATTCAAATCAAAACAAACACAATTTTAAGTTACCAACACAAAATTATAAATCTGTGTATTAAAATTCAACATGGATATTTATAAGTTTAACCAAATAACATATAATGTAATTGGTATACAACTAAATATACATTTAAATGTAAAATATTTTTGATCATAATAAAAAAATTATAACGGCTTGAGTAACACCCAGGTCACTATTTCCTAAGCTAGTTTTTCAATATACAGTTAACACATGAGCCAATTTGAATGAGATTACGTAGGTGGGTCAAAATATACCAAGAAACAGTTTGAAATTCATGTACTTTCAATCATTACACATCTTTTAAACTAGCCTTTTTATTTTTAGAGTATGTTCGATAAAATGAGCCAGTAGTTAAAGTTATAATCTGGGACCTGTACGACTCCCCTTAAAAATGATACACTATGTTTGAACTTTTAACGCCGAATCACTTCATGTTAATGGGTTATAATAATTATTAAAAGTTAAAAAGCTTCATATTAAACAAAACTTTTCTTTTTGAGGAGCTGATTTTTAAACTAAAAGCCGAAAGCTTCTAAAAACTCTATACCAAACATGCCCGTAGAAGACATAGTTATGTTATTAGTCGAAGACATAGATGATGTCGTTCGGTTATATTAATTCAAATCAAGTCCGACTCTTTATCTACCCTTTTCGACCCACTTATATTGCCACCGATTTCTGTTACACAATGGTTGTTAAAAGATAATTATACCTGCTTTACATCTTTCTTGTGTATTTCACCGTTCTCCAAGGAAACCCCACGTACCTAACCGGTGAATTCCCCAGTGACTATGGGTGGGACACTGCTGGGTTATCAGCCGACCCCGAGACATTCGCCAAGAACCGCGAGCTCGAGGTGATCCACTCTTAGTGGGATATCCTCGGTGCACTCGGATGCGTCTTCCCCGAGGTTCTTTCAAAGAAAGGTGTCAAATTTGGTGAAGCTGTCTGGTTCAAGGCAGGATCCCAAATTTTCTCAGAAGGTGGGCCTCGACTACCTTGGAAATCCAACCTTGGTTCATGCCCAAATCATCTTAGCCATTTGGGCTAACTCAGGTTGTACTCATGGGGCTCATTGAAGGGTACCGTGTTGGTGGAGGGCCACTTGGTGAAGGATTCGGCAAGATTTACCCTGGAGGATCTTTTGACCCACTTGGATTGGGTGATGATCCAGAAGCATTTGCTGAATTGAAGGTTAAGGAGCTTAAGAATGGCCGGTTGGCTATGTTTTCCGTGTTTGGATTCTTTGTTCAGGCTACTGTAACAGGAAAGGGCCCGATCGAGCACCTATTTGATCACCTTCACGATCCAGGTGCTAACAGTGCATGGACTTATGCCACCAACTTTGTAGCTGGAAAATGAGTTGAATATCTGTAAATTTGATGATCATTATGCAATATTATAAGTAAAAGTTTTCATACTTCAAGCTTTCTTTTTTATTCTTGCAAGCTAACCCGATCTACCATTCCGTTAAATGCTAAAAGCCACAGATTGTCTGCAAGTACAGGTGGCAATTTCAGCATGTCGAAAACGTAAAGATATATTATAAACTCAAAAAGAAACAGTTAAAAAGTGACCTAATTTGTATAACGCATAAAACACCCTAAGTCATGGTATTTGAAAAATTAGATTATCGTTGAAAAGTATTTATGACAAAATACAACATTTTGGAAGAAAAGTGTTTCGGGTAACTTCAACCTGACCACCCACAACAAAGAATTACTCCTTTCAAGTAAACCCGTTTGGAACCTTTGACCAACACAGCTATTTTACCACTTCTATCTGCAAGAGTAAGCTATACTGGGCAACCTGTGGTAATGTGAGCAAAAAAAATAAAATGCAACTGGACTTCAAATGGACATCGTTCTTGTAGCTGAATTGTAAATAAACTCAGGTGTAGACATTTGTAGATTCTTTTCACCAGTGAGATTACAATAGTTAGAGGTGGCATTCCTTATAAATGACTTGTGTATTATCTCAAATGGGTCAAATAAAAAAAATAGTTGACAGGGGATGGGTTGAAAGTCACCCGCATTTCTCCTTTTATATACACAATATGCTGAATTGTTACATTCGTATATTTTGATTATTATTGTAATAATAATTTTGTTTAATTATTAACTAACACCATCAAAATTAATAAAAACTAATAAAAATGGACAAAAAGTGTTTGCAAGTCAACCAAAACTGACCCGTTTTGGCATCAACTAATAATGTCCCCTTTCAATTCAAACCTGTTTTGACCTGATACCTGACCTTCCCACCTCAGCCATGTTGCCACCACCAATAATAGTTCACCACATCTGACATCACCAATAATCCATGCAAGAACATGATCCATTTTTGAAATGGTGATAACGGCTATTATCCCGGACAATAATTTCACGATTGTAAATCTTGGACAGATGTTTTGTAACTGAGTGACAATCATTGCAGACACGAAGGTTCTTCACTATCCGAATTGGGATCCCTGGCTTCAGATTAATTAACCCAAAAGCAATAGCTAACCTCTCACTATGGCTTTCCAACTCAGCTTCCTTCTCATCATCTCCTTCAATAAGCAGCAAAACTTGGGATCTATCAGGTACATGCCCTGCCAATTTCAGTCGCTCCCTAATCTCACTCAACTTATGGTATATCTCAATAGTCTGAGGATGTGATTTATCACCCACAATAAACTCGTGAACTTCATCATTATACTCTATCAAACTGCATCCCGGATCTTTTTTCACTCCTGTTTTCCTTATCATATCCCTAACATGTGACACTTTATCCCAATTCCCAGTTGCAGCATACATGTTAGACAAAAGCACATAACTTTCAATATATTTTGGATCGATTTCCGTTATATGGTGAGCAGCATATTCCCCAATTCCAACATTTTTATAGATTCTTGAAGCGCTAAGCAAACTCATCCAAATAATTTTGTTTGGTTTCATAGGCATTTGTTTGATCATGTTCTTTGCCTCTTCAAGCTGACCCGCTCGACAAAGAATGTCAACAAGACAACCATAGTGCTCAATTGTGGGTTCTATTTTATACTCATTTATCATCATATCAAAATATCTCCGGCCATCTTCAACCAAACCTGCATGATTACAAGCATTCAATACGCCAATGAAGGTTATAGCATTAGGGACGATGTTAACTCTAAGCATTTCAAGAAATAGTTCAAGAGCATACTTAGCTTGTCCATGTGTCCCCAATCCTACTATTACTGCGGTCCAATGACCCAACTTTTTCTTGGATATAACTTTGAAAACCTTCAAAGCATTCTCAATGCTCCCACACTTGCAATACATTTCAATTAGTGAAGTACCAAGCACACCTTCTAATTCAAGTCCATTTTTAACCATATACGAATGAATCCATCTTCCCTTACTAAGCAAAGCTAACCACGAAATAGCGGATAGTGTACTAACTAAAGTACTATGAGTAGGTACATATCCCAGATTTAGCAACTCACTAAAAAACTTGAGAGCTTCCGAAAATCTTCGGTTGCATTCATACCCTGCTATCATTGAATTCCAGGTGATTATATCCTTATCTTTCATTTGATCAAACAAGCTACGAGCAGAAACAAAATCACCCGCTTTCATATACCCACTGATCATCGCATTCCATGACGCCAAGTTCCTACTTGGCATTTCATCAAAAACCTTTTTGGCATCATCAACGTTCCCACATTTCGACAATCCATCAACCATCACAGTCCACGACACAACATCCCTGTCCCTCATCTCATCAAACAACTCCTTTGCAACTCCAATCTCACCGCACTTCACATAACCATCCAACAACGCGTTCCACGTAACCATATCTTTCTCACTCATCCCATCGAACACCTTCCGTGAAGAATCAATATCCTTAAACTTCGAATACATACTAACCAAACTACTCTGAACAAACACCTCCAACCCGAACCCAAACTTCAATCCCAGACCATGAATCTGCTCCCCTTCTTTCACTGCCATCAATCTCCCACATGCTTTAATCACACAAGGTAAAGTAAAAACATCAGGCATTAAACCCGACCGCGAAATAAACTCAACAAACATAAGGATACATTCTTGTGAACGTTGGTTTTCGACGTAGGATTTAATAAGCGTGTTCCAAGTAAACAAAGTTGGTTGGTGCATTTGGTCGAACACCTTTCTGGCATGATCAAGGGTGTTGATTTTAGAGTGGCCGTAGAGAGATATAAGGCGAGACGAGATCTTAGGGTCATTAAAAGTTGCTGTTTTGATTGATACTGCGTGTAATTGAGCTGGTTCAATTGGGTTGTTACAGATTTGAAAAGGATATAAGTTTGAATTCGATTGAAGAGAACTAGATGCTGCCACTTGGAGCATTTTGAAGAATTTAACAACAGCTGTAGGTGTTTATGTGTTTGATGAAATTATACAAACTAAGAAAACTGCTGCTATTGATCGTCTGAGTTGTGGTAAGATAGGAGTAAACTCGGTCAAACGCTGAGGACCAATCTTGTATTTGCCGCCCCAAATATTAGATTGCCGCTGATACGGTTTCGACCACGCTGAAAAAGCAAACTAGAAAACCATATCTATTTGTTTTTTTCGTTGAAAACCGTTTACCGTTACAAAGAAAAAAAGAAGGTGGTTTTCGGCCATCCCAAAATTATGTCGGACGTAGTATAATCGTACTGGCGTGTTTCTTCCACCACTCTGGTACCACGTGACATTGATTGGGTTCTTACAAATTCAAAAGAATATAAGTTTAAATGATAAATAACATAAACTAGATATAGTGTTATCATGTATATTTTTTTAATGATGCTAAGATATGAGAGTTCGCTCTAGTTTTGAAGTAACAGTTGGAATTATCAATTATCTAGTAAAGTTTTAATTTTTGTCTAGGAAAGTGAAATTTGTTATCCCTTTATCCTTTATTAGTAATTTATAAAGAGTATTAGGACAAATAACCTCTCCCTCTCTCAAGTACATTTCTCCATACATATATATATAAAAAGATGCAATTAGATAATTCTTTATTTATAAAGAGTATTAGAGCAAATACCCCCTCATTCTCTCAAGTACATTTCTCCATACATATATATATAAAGAGATGCAATCAAATAATTCTTTTATATATGAAATAATAAATGTTGTTAATTGCTTATTAAAAGGGGAAAGTGGATGTATATAGTTGAAAGTTTAAGTGTTCATAACATAAATACTTCTTTTAAAATAAGCTTTGGCTAATTAATATGCGGCTAGAAATCTCTATTGAAAAAGATATAACTGTAATTTCTAAAATGTATGTCCTTTAATATCTACATATTTAAAATTTCTATATTTATCAGCTTATTCGCCATATAATTATAAGTTATGTGACACTTAAACAGATACATCAAGATGTAGTTTTTTCTACTATGTTTTGATACAACGTAAGTTAATTAGAATATTATGTTAAAAAATTAAGGTTGATTAAAAGTGAAAATTATTGTACACAAACTTTTATTTTACGTAAAAACACAATGAAGTAGTATATTTAGTGACATATATAATTGAAAAGTAAATTTAAATAAGATAGATTATTAATAAACAACTCTTCAATAACAATTATACAATTAAAATGTATGATAACATAAAAATTTCATGATATGATATACAATTAAACTTGCACATGAATACAAATTTATGTAGTAATGTAGTTGTAAAAGGAATCTCGTAATGTAGTGAATACATTGGGTGAAACTATTTTTTACTAATCTTTATATCATACCAATTAGACTTTAGAATTTTAATAGAAAAAAATTTTGAATTTATAAATTTCAATATTTGACACTTTAAGCTTATTCATGAGTTTTAGGATGTTCCACCTTGACAAAAGTAGGCATTCGTGGAATTCACATGTGTCCAAGTAACCAACTCTATCTTCAATGACAATATATATATGTTTTACGAGTTTACGGATATTAACATCTTTTTTAATGAAACTACAAAAACTATGTTGAAATTTGAATTAGTTAGATTAGATCTGGCACGCCAAAAAAAGACCATCTCTAGCAAGGAACTACCCAGGTACTGTACCACACTTGAACAATAGAACCTCCTTATTTCTAGCCCTAATTTTAACTTTAAGCCCTAGGTGTTTGGGGTTTAACAGCCGTAGTGACAACAAATTACCCCCAAATAAAGACTACATAAACAAAATCAAAGCCTAGGTCCATTTGAACATACACCTATATTCGTATTCGTTTCATATTCATATTCATATTCATATTCATGTTCATATTCACATTGACATCCATATTACAACCACCGAATTTCCCTAAATACGGTCTTCAATTAACCACGTTCACGCATCAAGTCATGCCACCATTACATTTCATCGATACCCAAAAACGATTCTTCATCAATACAACCAGCTCATGAATGAATTCTCAATCTTTCATCAAGAGATGGTAAAACCCTTAAAACCCAAACCTTTTTTTCATCTTAGAAAACACTATCATTTATGGTGTTCTCACACATTTCTCAAATTCTCATCAAGTTCCAAACTTTATGATGTGGGTGAAAAGTATACTCGCCCTAATTTAGTAAAAAATATATCCAATATGTTACATGATCCTTGTTGGTTCCAAAACAAAGAACTTAAGCATGTTAGTCATAAACTTCAGCCTGATCATGTTACTAGACTTTTGAGTTATCATGAGGATATAGATACAGTTCTTAGATTCTTTTATTGGCTTTCAAAAAATAATTCTTTTAAGTATGATTTGAGTTGTTACGAGGCGATGTTAAGCCGGTTAGTTAGAGAAAATCGGTTAAATGATACGGATCAGATTAGGGTGTTAATGGTGAAAGAGTGTAAAAGTGAGGAAGAGGTTAAAAAGGTTGTTGGTTATTTTAATGAACTTAGAAGTAAAGGGGTTGGGTATAGTTTGTATAGTTGTAACACATTGTTGATTCGAATGGGAAAGTTTGAAATGATTGATGCTGCAAGAGATTTGTTTATGCAAATGTTGAGTTGTGGTATTAGACCAAGTTTGTTGACGTTTAATACTATGATTAATATGTTGTGTAAAAAGGGAAAGGTTGAAGAGGCGGAATCATTTTTGGGTAAGATGGGTGAGTATGATTCGTATCCGGATGTGTTTACTTTTAGTTCTATGATTCTTGGACATTGTAGGAATAGGGATTTAGAATCTGCGTGTAGGGTGTTTGATGAGATGGTGAAGGAAGGGTGTAGTCCAAATTCAGGAACGTATACTAATCTTATAAACGGGTTGTGTAATGTGGGTCGGGTTGATGAGGCGTTGGACATGTTAAACGAAATGATGGAGAAAAACATTGAACCCACTGTTTGTACTTTTACGGTCCCAATTTCATCATTATGTGCACGTGGGCTCGTGAAAAAGGCTATTGACCTTGTGGTTATGATGAGGAAAATAGGTTGTCTGCCAAATGTGCAAAACTACACGGCTCTTATAAGCGGGCTGTTCCGTACAGGACAACCCGAAATAGCGGTTGGATTTTATCATAAGATGTTGAAAGATGGTTTGATCCCAAACACGGTTACTTATAATGCATTGATATATGAGTTGGGCGTGATTAGGAGATTTGAAGATGCCTTTATGATTTTTGATTGGATGGAGAGACAACATGGTAATTTGTCAAATACTGAAACCTACAATGAAATCATTAGTATTTTGTGCTTGATGAGAAACTTCCAGAAGGGTATGGTTCTCTTGAGCAAAATGACCAAAATAGGCCCTTTGCCAACGGCTGTTTCGTATAACACGTTAATTATTGGATTAATCAAACAAAGGGATTTAAATAATGCACTGAGACTATTGAGTTTGATGAAGACAAATGGTTGCCAACCAGATGACTGGACTTATGCTGAGCTCATTTCAGGGTTGTGTAAAACAGGGGATCTTTATGGAGCTTTGACTTTTTTCAGTGAAATGGTTGACTTGGGGTTGATACCGAATAAGGTCCATTATACCACTTTAATAGACGGTTATTGTAAACAAGGGGAGGCAGAAGCTGCCCGTATGTTACTAGAGAAAATGGAAACAAATGGTTGCAGACCCGAGACTGAAACTTACAATGCAATCATATCGTGTTTGTCAAAAAAGAATCAATTAAGTGAAGCACAAGAACTATGTGAGAAAATGGTAGAGAATGATGTGAGTCCAAATGTGATTACATACACAGCATTAGTTGATGGGCTGTGTCGAAATGGAAGTGCTCATCTTGCATTCAAGATTCTTGATGAAATGGAGAAGAAGAATTGCATGCCAAATTTGCTAACTTATAGCTCGCTCATCTATGGGTTATGTTTGGAAGGCCGGGTGGATGAGGCAGAGATACTACTTGAAGAAATGGAGAAAAAAGGAATTGCTCCTGATCATGTGACATATACTTCATTAATCAATGGATACGTATCACTAAATCGCGTGGATCGAGCATTTTCACTTCTTAAGAAGATGGTTGATAAGGGATGCAAACCCAACTATCGAACTTATCGAGTCTTGATGAAAGCGCTAGAAAATGAATGTAGATTACGTTTTGAAAGAGCCGCAAGTCAACATGAAGGAGCAGTTGACTTTTGCAGCTTGGATGAGAAAGAGTTGAGTTTTACTGATCTTATAGTTAGAATGTCGGAACATGGGTGTGAACCAACCGTTGATACTTATGGCAGCATAATTGTCGGTTTGTGTAATGAAGGCAAGAGTACAGAGGCGGTCCAGTTGTATTACAACATGGAAGAAAAAGCCATAAATCCCAATCGAAATATATACGATTCTCTTACATTCATTCACTGTAATAACTTGAAAGTGGAAACCGCCTTAGAGTTTTTTAATTTGATGATGATGAAAGGGTTTGAACCTCGAGTTAAATCATATAAAGCTCTTATTTGTGCTCTGTGCAAAAAAGAGCTAATGAGTAAAGCTCATGAGTTATTTGAGAACATGCTAGATCGACAATGGGATGCAGATGAGATTGTTTGGACGGTCTTGATTGATGGGCTTCTCAAGGAAGCTGAGGTGGATACATGCATACAATTTATACATATAATGCAATCGAAAAACAGAATTCCTAACACTCAGACATACGTAATGTTGGCAAAAGAATTGTCGGCAGCCGATGAGAGTTGTGATTTTCATGAGGTTTTTAATAAATTGAAACTTAACAGAAGGAACACAACTGTTTAAAGTTACTCTAATTGAAAGGTGGTCATCATTATAAAGCATGCTGGCTACGTTGACGTTGTTGCCTCTCTGTAAATAAATCTGAGTTGCCACCTCTTTCCGCAGTGTGAATCCTTGGGTGGTGAGCAGAAGATACTCTGTTTATTTAGGTATGATTTTTGGTTTATTGTTGCATCTAGAAGTTTCATTGTCGACCCGGCTACTAATGGGTTGAGCTGGGTCGTATTCTATCTCAAACTGGTCAAATGGGTCGAATAAAAATATTAGCTAAAAGGGGAACGGGTCGAACGGTACCCAAAGCCTATTTTATAATGCACAAAACCTTCTATATTGATAGTTTTCAAGAATCTACATATTAATGTAATTTGGAATAATATTTTTGTTGTAATCATAGTTTACCGTTAGTTTATTAAAAAAATAATGGACAATAAGTGTTTACGTGTCAGGCTGGCCAGTACCATGAAGAATGGTACTAAAAAATTGACCGTTTTCAACCCGAACCCCTTTTGACTGATTACCTGACCTACCCATCTTCCTACCACAATTTGCACCTTCGCTTCCTGAGACTTCTTCGAGAATAGGGTAGCCTAATCAGGTGAACAAATATGATACAGAACTCCATAGTTGAAGCACACCAACTTAGCAAGATCTATTTTTGCAAAGATGTGATAGTAGGACCTACCGCTAAAACATGACCATTTTCAGGTAATTATCAAAGTCATTGCTTTCATGAAAACTATATTCTCATCCCCTTTATGAATTCTGAATGAAATGTGTATATTATGCTCCTTTGAACTTTTTTTCTGGCATAATTAGTGAAACATATAAAATCACGTTTGAAATATATATTAGAACGCAATGCCCGTAAACATTGGAACTGACTATAAGACAATTCGTATATTATACCCTTCAGTAATAGAACCTAGGAATCTTGTAAACCAAAAGCAATTAGCATCAACAATTTGTGAAGATCACTTTGGGCAAAACGGTAAATTTAGTTGAAGTGTTGTTAAATATAAATGCTGCAAGGTTATTTGGAAGGAGATATTAGATTACTGTTGAATAAGCTCCTCAAATCTTACAAGTTCATATTTGAGGAATTTTAAGCAATCAATAAATTATGTGAATCAAGCGGTAAAACCAAAAACTAATCATCTTAATATTGGTAAGGTACAAGGGATTATCACTGATCAAAAATTGTTCTGAAGAAATTTATTGCAGACTTTTTGTTTTATCACTTATCAGGGACAACTGCAAGTTGATAACATATTTATCTGTGGACCTTTTACATTTTTACATAAAAAAATGTTGTTTTGAAGTTCATAAGAAATAGAAAAGTATGGGTGTTAGTTATAACTTTCACCAATTTGATCAGCCTTTTTCTATCATTTTTGCAGGATCCAAATATTTGACAACATGGTTGCTTGTAGAAGACTTGAAGGCGTGTATTTATTATAGCAAACTCACGGTTCCATTTTGCTGCAAGATATGCCTTTCTAACTAGGCGACACAAGTGTCCCAGTCTTTTGTTTTAGTAAATACACATTCAGCAGTGTTTATCAGGACACATTCACTAATACATTTCTGGAAACCGTTACAAGCCATAGTGTAGATCGAGGAGTTTTTACTGATAGTTTGAAGTAGATTTTTTATTCTATCATTCAATGATCACGAATTGTCTTAGTAGATAGATTAATTTATAAACCCCGAGGCTCAAAAAGATTGAGCAATAGCTTACGCCTGCAATTTTGAACATTCATCAGATATTATGTAGCTCTTTTGACTTTTAAGGTCAAACATAGTTCTTTTTGAGAATATGAGTTTGCTTGCAAATTTGGCACGAAGTTTCCCATTTTGTACCATGTTAACAAGTTTGTTGTTTATTATTTCCGAAGATTTAAATACATCGCATCACTACGCAAGTTGAAAATTAAATTAGTACATTTGACCTCAACTAAGTACATAGAACAAACAAGAAATAATTGATACACAAGCTTTGATCACACTTTGGCCAATTCGAACAACAATGCTATTTCCAACAAGACAGGTTCATGTCGGGATCTGAGTGACTGCTACGATTTTACAAAAAGAAGTTGCATTTTGGCTGTTGATGTTGGATTATGCCATACACATTAATAGTTTGATAATCAATACGATGTGTGTAGATTAATTTGATCTTCAAAGAGAGAACTTATTAAACTCGTAGACGAATTTGTTTTGTAAATTATTTTCGAACCGTAACATAATGTTTAGTGAGTGGGGAGTGATTCGTACATCTTGGTGCAACATTAACTTAGTTAATAGCGTAGGGGAGAAAATATTGATCGGATACGAATCACGTAAACGTCTTATTTGTTGCTGTTTTTTCTAATTCAATTATTATAAATAAAAAATACTCCGTATAAAATAAGGTCACATTTACAAAGAAGTCATCTCCAGAAGGTTCCATAAACCCCCTATTTCAAACCCTACCAAAACCCTTGCTACAATCACCTGTGCAGTCCCTGATTAAGAAAACCTTTTATCAATCACTCTCGTTTCTGCCTTCCAGTATGCACCGGCTATCAAGGCGTTCCGTCAACTCTCTCCTCCGTTACGGCGCCCATCGCCGCCGGGATGCCGTTGCCGCGGTGTCCGTCGGTTCTCCCGATTTCAACGAAATGGTATCATTCTTCATTTTTTCTTATTATATTTTACATTTTCCGCTTCTAATGAGTTTGTGTATGTATTGTTAGCTTTTATATTTGTTAAGCTGTATAGCTTTTTTCTTGCTCGACAAGTCTTGTTTATTAGGGCTATGAAAATTACAACAGGTATGCCTGAAATAGCATTACATTTGGACTTTAATGATTAATGTTAACACGCTGTTAAAAAGGATGTATAATTGGTATCTAGTGACTGCATCGTATTGCAAATTATTATGCTACATATATGCCATTGTTAAGTTAGATGATAATATGATATCATATTTAACCAGCTTAATTTTAAAATATCATATATGCCATTGTTTAACTTGAAAAATAATTAATTTTATCATTAAATAATTTCTAAAACACTAAATAATTATCAATAAATTAAACATTGACAATTAAATCCTTGTTTAATCCATCCATCTTCCCAAAGAACCAAAATCATCCTTAATCTCATCCTTCACTTTCAAACCAAACACCAAAACCAAAAAATTAATACTCTGTATTACATTTCACAATCCACAAATTTAATATATAAAAAGTACTATTTTTGATTTCTGGAAGTTGATGCTGAAGCTAGTAGGGATTGTATGTTGAGATAGATACATATGCTGTACGTGTATTAGCTTACTGCAAGCCGCACCCACAAAGGAGTATGTTCAACTTGGTGTATCCATTTCTTTTTGCTAAATACATGTAATTTACGTACTTATTCTATTTCAAAATGAAGTACCTACGACGGAATATGATATGCTTATTCTATTTCATCTTTATTTAATCATATGTGCTGATTTTGACGGGAGGAAAAAAAAGTAATTCTGTCAATTTGAAAGTTCAAGATAGTTAACTGCTCAATTGGAAGTCGCATCTTCATATTTTGAGTTTTAATTAGTGTTTTTTCCTATTCATGGATCAATTAGTTCTAAATATTTCATCTTTTGTGGTCTGAAAAAAGCTGTGTTACTTAATAGTTTTTAAAAGGGTATAATAGTAAAATTTTAATTTGTTGATAATTAGTGTTTTAAAGATTATTTAATGATAAAATTAATTATTTGGGCATATATGACATTTTTAAGTTTAAGAATGGCATATATGATATTTTTAAATTAAGTTGGGCAAATGTGATATTATAAACTTAACAATGGCATATATGAAATTCTCCCTATTTATCATCGAAGTCCATATCGATTTATGATCCAAGATGTATTGGGTTGTATGGCAAGAGAAACCGAAATTTGTAGTCTTTCAATTTTTTTGACTTTTATCTTTTTTATGTAATCTACTTGTGGTGACTATCTTTCTGTTATTCATTAATTGTTTGCTTTGTTCGAAAAAGTAGTTTCTTGATATCAGATTCGACAAGTTGTGTTTGGTTGAAGTTTTGGTTTTTCCAAGGGGATGCGCTGTACGAATTCAGCTTTTTTAATTCTCTCTTGTAGTTCTAAGAATTCCTTTATCTTCCTCCATGTGGTTATTGGAGTAGTAGAAAGGTTGTGAAGTCGCTCATGTTAGAAGTGCAAATACACATATAGTAATGTTGTCTGTTTAAATGAATTTTATGGTGATGTTTTTGCTAATCGGCTTAGGGCATCACTTTGCTCAAAGTATCTATCATTTGTTTTGATTATACTTGACATGAACAGGGTGGAGAGAGGGATGCTAGTGGCAGATGGTATTCAGTTCTAACAACTGCAAATTGCAGTGGTCCTGCTTCCACCAAGCCTTTGAAATTGGTAAACATGATTCCTTCAGGAAGTCGGTATGAGTCGACTGCTTCCGATTTTCAGACTACTGATGCACCTGTGGAGAAATATGAGTATCAAGCCGAGGTGTGAAATTAGAGACTGTTGCCTTTACTCTATGTTTTAGTATCGAGTGTTGAGTTTGTTTTTCTTTTAAAGTGAATCACTATCATAATGTTTATTTGCTGCTGTAGGTAAGTCGGCTTATGGACCTCATTGTTAACAGTCTATATAGCAACAAAGAGGTGTTCCTTCGTGAACTAATCAGGCAAGTTTGAAACTTCTTTAGCAAATATCAAATGTAGTTGCTTTTGTGGTTCAAGTCTAGTCCTGATTTTAAAGTTCCATTATTGAATCAAAAAATTAAAATTAGTTATGTAGTGTGCAAGAAGTTGGCATCATATATATATATATATCTGATATTATACTAGATATGTGGTACAAGTTGAACAAAAAAAATCTTTTGTACAACCATTCCTGAGTGTTAATCTTTATGTTATGGGTGGTAATCTGTACACCACCAGTTTTATTCATACACCAGGGACACCACCAAGTTGGTGGTTTTGGCCATTTTACACTAACCAATTACGTTGTCCGTGTTTATTTTTATCTTGGGAAATGGTCAAAAACCACTATTTGACGATGTATGGCTAACAGTGGTAGTAATACAAGATGTAAGGTACTACTACAAGTTTCTTGTACAATCACTTGTTAGTGTGTGTTTGAAGAAGTATGAAATGTGATGTGCCCAGTTAGTGTTACTGAGTTGGCAATATAGAATAATGTCTGGTGGCAAATGTATGATAACAAGTCACATTTATGCATGGAAAACTAGAGATCTATGAATTTTAAGTGCATGATTGTTGATTTGTAATCTGGATATTCTAACAATGTTCACTTAACTAAAACACTTATATTTCAGCAATGCAAGTGATGCCTTGGACAAGCTGCGATTCCTTAGTGTTACTGAGCCACAGCTTTTGGAGGGTGCTCCTGAACTTGACATACGCATTCAAACTGATCAAGACAATGGAATAATTACTCTCACGTAAGATTTGTAGTTGCTAAGCATTTTGTTAAATGTTCACATGAAAATATCCTGACATGAATGTGTTATTCAGGGACTCTGGTATTGGTATGACCCACCAAGAACTTGTTGATTCTCTAGGAACAATTGCTCACAGTGGAACTGCAAAGTTCTTGAAAGCTTTAAAGGTTCTACTGCTGTTACTATATAAATATTTAGTTCCGTTTATTTACTACATAAGCATTGAATATTAGTGTCTTATAGGATTGGAGAACTAAAGATGATTTACTAATGCAAACCTTTGTATTCGACAGGATAGCAAAGACGCTGGTTCAGACAGCAATTTGATTGGTCAGTTTGGTGTTGGATTTTATTCAGCCTTTCTGGTTGCAGATAAGGTATGTTTTGTTTCAAACCTTTTAGGGGCTTCCTGTTTTGATTTTTCTTAATTTGTTAATGATCTTAGTTTGTCTCATTTTATATGTCATAAACAGGTTGTGGTCTCAACAAAGAGTCCCAAGTCTGATAAGCAATATGTTTGGGAAGGAGAGGCTAATTCTAGCTCTTACATTGTCCGTGAGGAGACTGATCCTGAGAAATTTATTCCCAGAGGAACTTCCATTAAATTGCATCTCAAGGTCTATTTGAAAACCATGTTATCTTTTCCTATTGAATTCTTATCTTCAGACTTGACAATACCAATCTGTGTTTTGTTTGCCTGCAGCGTGATGACAAAGGTTTTGCTCATCCGGAGAGAATTGAGAGACTCATTAAAAATTATTCACAATTTGTTTCATTTCCAATTTACACATGGCAAGAAAAAGGCTACACAAAAGAGGTAATTCTGAACTTGCTGGACTTTTTTATGATGCAATGTTCCCATATTTTCTGTGGATGAATGTCATGTTTGGGTGTCAATCTTTTTTGCTTCACTCAGTAGTGTTTCTTTTTAAACAGGTTGAGGTTGACGATGATCCAGCTGAGGCCAAGAAGGATGAGGCTGATGATGGTGTTGAGGTGAGAGATTATTCTTTACTAAATTTTAGTTCATGCTGCGCAAGGTACAAGATCGAATTACCAGAGCATGGTAGATTTTATATTATTAATTCTATTGTTGCTACAGAAAAAGAAGAAAACCAAAAAAATTGTTGAGAAATACTGGGATTGGGAACTCACCAACGAGACTCAGCCTATATGGGTAAGTTGATTGTTTTATTGTTGTGTTGATATGAATATTGTGCAACATGATTAGTGAAGATTTATCTTAAAATTTTCCTATTTTTGAAGCTTCGGAACCCTAAGGAAGTTACAACAGAGGAATATAATGAATTCTACAAGAAGGCGTTCAATGAGTACTTAGAACCTTTAGCATCTTCGCACTTTACAACAGAGGTGAAATGCATTATCTTTGTCTCCATTGTTAATGTCGGTTTTTCTGAAAGTTTAGTTCCTCTTTCTGTTATTAAGTTTTTTCACATTTAGGGTCCCATGTATAACTTTTATGATTTGAGCATAAACAGTTTAACTGTGGGTCCCATGAGACTGAGAAATGAAGTTAGAACCTTATCATTTCTTGAATTGATGCAAAGTGACTATCTGCCTGCCAACTCACTGTGTTGAGCTTGCAGCAGAAATATGTTTTGAGTTTTGACAATTTCATCAATTTGCAGGGAGAGGTTGAGTTCAGATCAATTCTCTATGTGCCTGCAATTACTCCAATGGGGAAGGAAGACATTGTTAATCCAAAAACCAAGAATATAAGGCTCTACGTTAAACGTGTCTTCATTTCTGATGATTTCGACGGAGAACTGGTAATTCAATCTTTATCTATCGTGTTAGAGAAATTTTAGAACTTTTGAAATGGTTGTTAATACTTTTTATTGTTTTCTATATTTGGTGTAGTTCCCACGATACCTAAGCTTTGTGAAAGGTGTTGTCGACTCTAACGACCTTCCCTTGAATGTATCACGTGAAATTCTCCAAGAAAGCCGCGTTGTAAGTAAAATCTGACATTCATCTTGATCATCTCACAAATTGTTTGAATATAAAGTGGATATGAATTCTAAAGTTTATATATGAAAGGTTCGGATAATGAGGAAACGCTTGGTGCGGAAGGCATTTGACATGATTCTTGGCATATCCATGAGTGAGAACCGAGAGGTAAGCTACTCTTCCATTGTCGTTAACATTCATTGTAATTGATGCTGTTAATATGATTTTCATTCACCTATAAGGGGAAGAATTATCTTGTTCATTTGTTACCTGCTGACTTTCTATCACTTTTTAGGACTATGAGAAATTCTGGGAGAACTTTGGGAAGCATTTGAAGTTGGGATGCATTGAAGATCGTGAAAATCACAAGCGTCTTGCCCCGTTGCTACGGTTTTTCTCCTCGCAGAGTGAAGAAGAGATGATCAGCTTGGATGAATATGTGGAAAACATGAAACCCGACCAAAAGGATATCTATTACATTGCTGCTGATAGTGTCACAAGTGCAAAGAACACTCCTTTCTTGGAGAGACTATACGAGAAGGATCTCGAAGTAAGTAAACTCGGTTGTTGGTATATTTGGCTATCTGTTTCTGTTGTCTAATGGGGACTGCTACTTAAACATTTGTGGGCTTTTCTGCAGGTACTCTTTCTTGTTGATCCCATTGATGAAGTTGCTGTCACAAATCTCAAATCGTACAAGGAAAAGAACTTTGTTGACATCAGCAAGGAAGACTTGGATATGGGTTAGTCCTCAGACTTGAAAACCAGAACACAACATTCTATCCATGCCCAGTTCTGTTTTCCCAATGAAGTTTTTGCTAGCTTATTGGCTATTGTTTTCTAAATGGTTCGCCAGCCTATAGCTTTTCCATTGTCGTTCTATTTTTTTTTAATAAAGGCACTGAATTCGCACATTTTTCACCAATATACACATTTTTCATGAATATATACATATGTCCACCCATGGACTTGAACCCACAACCCCTAGTTGAAAGGTCACCTCGATACTGCTAGACCAATGGCCCTTTGGTTCCCTTGTCGTTCTATTAAGTAATACCTCCTAACTTTTGTAGTGCCTCCAATCATCACTGAAAAAAACGAGTCGATACACTCAATAAAGTCATTCGTAATCAATTAGTTTTGACTGATCAAACAAGTTAGGCTAAAAAGATTGTATTGTGTTGATGTTAAACAATATTCTGTTTTATGTATGAGACCAATTTAGTATACACTTTCATTGTTTCATCTGACAGTTGCGTTTTTTGTTTTGATTTGCTACAAATTTTACTTTTCTTGTTTTCAAATGTTTAGGTGACAAGAACGAGGAGAAGGAAAAAGAGATGAAGCAGGAATTTGGACATGTTTGTGATTGGATGAAGAAAAGATTGGGTGATAAGGTTGCCAGCGTCCAAGTTTCAAATCGTCTAAAAACATCTCCTTGTGTTCTCGTATCTGGGAAGTTCGGTTGGTCTGCAAACATGGAGAGGTAAAAACAAACTTTACAACACGTGCCTGAGAATCCATGGAATTGTTTTCTTAATCAAGATTTTGTTTTTGTAAACCCTCAGGCTGATGAAGGCGCAGACCGTTGGCGACTCTTCTAGTCTGGATTTCATGAGAAGCAGGAGGGTGTTCGAGATTAACCCTGAACATCCAATTATTCATACGCTGAGTGTATGTTTTTCTTTCAATAAACAAATCTACTTGAGTTAGGAATGTGGATACAAGTCTTTCTAATATCTTTGCATCTGTAAATGCATGATGCAGGCTGCTTGCAAGAGCAACAGTGATGATGAAGAGGCCTTGAGAGCTATTGATCTTCTGTATGACACTGCATTGATTTCTAGTGGTTTCACGGTAGGTGATCTGTACTAAATTCAATTTTGTCACACATTAAATCAAATCTTGATGAATGGCCTTAGTATCTATGTGGTCAAAAACATGTCACAAAAATTCTTTGAAGTATGACCCTGCAAATCATGATAGGAGCTAGAGTTGGTTTGATTATATTAAATAGTCATATTTGGTTTAATTTGATGCAGCCCGAGAGTCCATCACAACTCGGTGGGAAGATATATGAGATGATGAGCATGGCTTTGTCAAACAAATGGACGACCCAACAACCGGCTTTTGACATGCACAGCCCGCAGACACAAGAGGCTGAGGTAGTGGCTGATCCGCAGCAAACCTTAGAAGCAGAGATAGTTGAGCCAGTTGAATCTGGTTCTCAGAAATGAGTTTAGCCGGTCAAAACCAGTTCTTTAGAATAATGTGTGCAAAGTCCTTCAAGGAGTAGTGCTATTAATGTTACTACTTTTAGCCGTCTGAAAGGGAAAACATACATATATGTAGAGTGTATACTTACCTTACCAGAGGGAGTTGAGTCTTTGATTTTGATTAAATGTGAAATGAGCTAACAATTTCTTGAGGGTCTTATGCTTTATTTAAATTGGGAAGTTAGGGTTCTTCTTTCTGGTTCAATATCATTACAATATTGGAATTTTCCTTCAGCACTGGGTCCTTTTAGATAGTAACACTTTTATCCACACAAAAAAGAACTATTAGATGCATATAAATTATTGAAATCATTGAAAATAACAAGAATCAACTTAAACGTGGAATGAAGTAAACAATCTATAACAAGTGGAATATCAGCCATTCGAGATCAAAGCGAACATTTCTCTTAGCATTTTACAAAGTAAAACGTCCAATTACATTGTGATTATGTGGTTTCTTCCCTAAGCACCAGGTACATGCCGATTCTTTCATATGGAATTATGCATGTACGATTGCCATCTATAAAAATACACATGTTGACATAATTGTTCTTGATTTGAGAGTTGTTTGGATGTGCGTTTTTAAGTGGTTATTGCCACATTTATAATCATAATCCGACCATCTTTGATAATAACTAGAGACTGTTTGGACGTACGTTCCCTTCTCCAAATTATCTTGACGCCACCAAGTTGATTACTCAGTAAACACAATATTTTTAACATGATATGCATATTGCATTCATCAATTACAATCAACGTAACTCTGTTAAACTTGAAGTTGTAGTATCACATTCTTAACCAGAAAATAAATACATTATAACTGTTACATAAACCTACCAAGGTAAGAAGAAATATAGGAGAAGCAAGCAATGCAGCTGTATGAACTAAAAGGTAATGAGATACAATGTGCTCAATCTACCCCTTCAAAAATTATGCAACATACCTTTAATAATCTGTCCACATTAGTCATAAGTTAGGATACGAAAAGATTGTAATGTATAAGAATATATGGTTTTGAGCAAATTATGAAAATGTAAACACAAACTTACAGATTTGCCACAAACCAAAGCAAACTATGAAGATATATAAAGTTAAAACACTATTGAAATGTAAATAAAGATAAACTAATCTAAGGTAAGTCTTAGAGTAAGACTAGTCTCGTATCAAACTAGTAATGCCTATCCATTCTAGATTGTGGGATTTAAGAGAACAACCCAACAACGAATTTTGAGTGTCCAATCACTAAATTAAGACACGCATCACATCAATAAATCACTAAAACGAAAGACTAGTTTCACTCATTCCTGGAATGTGAATACTTGAGAGTACAACCCGTTAATGCATCAGGGGTATAAAAGTAATTAGTACATCTCAAAGGTAATTAGTTCATAAAAAGTAATTAGTACATGTTTCTCAACCAACGTCTGAGTCATTTTTAAAGGGAATTTGACTTCCAGCCGCCTGGATCACATTAGGATCCCTTCTGGTTCCAGCTACCTAAATTTCTCACCAATTGTGTTGGGGTCTATACACTATCAAAGTCGCACACTTGTCAAAGTAAACGACTAAAATGCCCTTCATTCTTTTCGTCTTCATCAGCATCTGCCTGAAGAAGTTGTTCTGGTGTAGCAGCAGGGTCAAGATCCCAGCATCCATCTGGCAAGTTCAAGGCTTGACCTTTTAGCAAGCAAGATGGAACCTGGTGCGAAAATCGAACCATTTCTTTTCTGGGAATTAATCGAACAGCGCTCTTGTTAGGGTTTCTTTGATACACAGTCTTGTACCCTTCTAATTTGACCAAAGGTGTCACAGACACTCCATGTTTTTCAGAATAATCATCAAGAATCTCCACCATTTCATATTGTCGCCTCACTTTTTTCGATGTTTTCTTACTCCAATTTTCTGACCAGTTCCTATAAACAGCCCAAATATCACCACTTTTTGGGTATATGTTAACAGAAGAAACTTTGCCAGCTTTCTCTCGGCCCAAAAGATGAGAAAAGATGTTGACTTGGTCAACAAAGTCGGAATGAGAAACCTTGAAACTTCCACACGATTTATTGATTCCAAATTCGGTGTCAGGTATTGAGTTTAAGTAACTGATGTGAAGCTGAAACGGTTTCACAGAGATGACCTGGCGAACCAGACAATAAAGGCGCGGCATCCCGTCCTCTTCATCATATATAGCCCATACTTGTTGCGACTTGAAGACTTCCTCAGACCTATCCGTGTCGAAATCATGGAAATCAGGGTCAGGGACCGTTATTGCCATTGAACTACTTTTCTTGAGCGTCTTTTGAGTCTTTTCAGCCTTCAAAGTGGGAGCTAGTTTCATTTCTTTTAACTTGCAATGAATTACCGATCTAGCTTTGTCAATTAACAACTTTCTGGCATCAAAAGCAGGGACAACCGAGTAGTACTGTCTGGTTGGAATGTCATTTCCACCATTTACATTATTTACTACTGAATCTGATTCAATTCTTATGCCCGTTTCCCCATTTTCCATCTTTCTTTTCTTAGGAGGCCTGCCCATCCTAGGAGCCGGGGTATCACCGGGGCTTGTGTTGAATCTTGTCTGGTGCCTACCGTTAGATTTAGATCTATGGATGTTAGCAGGTTTAGAAGGTACACCATTAGGATCCATAGGAGAAGAACCAGGATAAGTATTCCACTGAAACGCTACCGTTCCTGCGTACTCGTATCCTTGGGAAGGATGAATAACCGACGACCCATCACCTGTAAAACACATCGATGAACTTTGTACATAAGTGGTACCTGCATTGTACGTATGGTTAGCATATCCATTCTCAGATGTATATGACCACGGAGCATAAGTCACCGGAGCTGCTCCTGTTTCAATAGCTTGAAAAACCCCTCGACAATTCTTGCACGAAAGCTTCTTATTCACGTATTTTCTAAGATACTCATACTGAACACGACATGAGGTGCACACAGTCCAAAAGGTGTCGAGTCTAGAAGAACTCTCTGGAACAGAAACACCAGAAGTACCATAACCGCCAACCGATGTGTGTTTATTCCTTTTAGCATCATACAAGCTTCTTTTCACGTTATCAGATAATACAGCCCATGCTTCAGAGACAAGCTTAAATGCCTCATCAGCTCCAACGGTTTTGTTTTTATCAGGGTGAAGAAGTACCGCCATCTTTTTGTAACGTCTTTTCAGCAATGACTTTTCTGCTGATGGATCCAATCCAAGGACCGAATAAAAATCAACTTCCCGGTTCATATTTGTTGCTGTAGCTGCGTATATTTCAAATGTAGCCACCATTTGCGAAATACCCTCCAGTTGAGGACATAATGCTTGAGCCCTCAAAGCAAACTGCTTTGCCCCTAAATAATCTCTCACTCCAAATAACTTCTCTGCATTCTCTTTCGCTCTAAGAGCTTCTTCCACGTTTGAATCCATTTAAAACGTTTCGTCCTGCAAAAAAAAATCATATAACCACTTAATAACACAGAAACATGCATAACACATTCTGCAACGAAAGTAATAACAACTTCAATAATCAATCATTAACTTTAGCCAAAACTTACCAAATTAAGCTCATGATTATTAAATCTTAGATCACAACAAGCTAAAGAAATCCCAATTACAAAACCCCCAAAAATAATACGATTAGGTCAAGAAGATTTCAATAATAAGTCAAAATGATAACAAAAGCTGCTCAAATTACAAAACCCTAGCTAAATCAAACAATATGATCAACAGAACAGCAAGATCTAAGGTCCGATCAGCTAAAAAATGTTTAATTTATGAAACTACGAAAACCCTAAAAAAGTACTAATATGTATCTATACATTATATATACGGTATAAACATAAAATTAAAGTAAAACTTACTTAAATCTGCATGAAAGAGCAGCTGAACAGCAACAAGATCTAAAATCAGTTAACGGATTCGAGAAGGTTAGCTTCAGATCTACGATCAAATGGAAGGAGCTTAACTTTTTGTAAAATTTTAGGAAAAGTGAAAAATAAAAATATAAAAACTTAACCTTTAAATAAATACATATATAATAAATATACGGAGTAATTAATTAATTAATTAATTATTTACACTAAAATAAATATTAGGGTATTGGGTGGATTTGATAATTAATTAAGAACACATAAAAAAAGGTAAAATAAAAGCAAATTATGCAATTTCCGGCAGTCGGCGGGAAGAATTGAATATTCCGACAAGACACCGATTATTTACACTGTTTAAAATAGAAAATAAAACTGTTGTAGTGTAAAATACGTGAATTATACATTGTTTTAATTGTTATAGATCCAGTGGGTTATCAAGTGTGGTTACTTATATAAAAAAAACAGAATAATTAAATTAAATAATTGATATGTAAATGTTTAGTAATTATAATTAAAGCTATAGTTAGCAGTTAATATTTTATTTTATCTTACAAAATAACAGTAATATTTAAAATAAATTAATCGACCGTCGGTAATTATTTTCTAAACTCTTACCGAGACAATCTGTGAATTCGCGAAGTAAATAAATAGTAAATGCTAGTGTGAGATTGCACTTTTCGAACAGTAACTTTATAACTTTACTGATTCTTTTTAAAGATTAAAAATAAAATTGTTAGTTATTAATGATAGACTTAAAAATTATTACCAAATGATGAAACTACAAATTTGAAATTTATATAGGTCTTTCAACCTTAATAAAAGTACGTGGAATGGGTTGATGTTGCGTCTGCATTTCAGTTTGAGAATGTCGTGTGACGACGTAATTTCACTCTTCGACAGTGTTTACGTCAGCGGCCAGCTTAGAATGCTGACTTATGAGGTGTTTCTTTACTTCTGAGAAAATTCAATATCATTCACTCTCTTAATTTTTAACTTTAGTGTTTTAATGTGTCACACTCCTCATGCTGTAAAATGCGTTTTCAATTTTTATACTGAAATAAAAAAAAAGTTGTTAGTAAAAAGATAATTATTTTTCAAAATTCCTAATCATTCTAAATAGACAAAGATAAATAAATAATAACAAGTCGTACATATTTAATTACTACCAAAAACCTTTTTTTCTTTTTAACAATGACTTCATTGTTGTAAATTAGCTAATATTTTTCTTTTTGCCATTCACTTGCAAAACACAATATAAAATGAAACCTTATTTTTTTAACTCAAGGTCAACAACACTAAATATTTTTTATTTTATGTTTGATAGTAAATTAAAAAGTTGCTCATTTTAAAAAAAATATATATATATATATACATATATATATGTATTGTTTCCTACAAAATAAATTATCATTATTTTGGATACATGTTTTAACATCCACTTCTATATATGTGTGCAACAACACACGTAAACAATTATAGCCCACATCAACACCACTGAGAATTGCACATATATTTTAGACAACAGGCATTTTCGTAATTGAATACTAAGTGAAATTATTATTTGGAGTCGTACGATATGAATGACGCAGATAATTATTATTTTGTTGCGAGTTTATTTAATAATCAACCGATCATATTAACAAATCAAGTAAAAAATGACCTCTATAAACAAATCTACGTTCTCTTTAGAGTATAAACATATAACTTAATGAAAGACAATACGAGATACTACGTGATATACAATATGAATAACTATTACTATAGTTATATTGTTATTAATAATTAATAATAGTATAAACTATCATAAAAAAATACCCAAAGCAATAAATGTCATTGAATTAATTATACTTTATACTGTCTGTACTAATCAACTAATAACCACCCAATAATAAATGAAAAGGGTTAGAAACTTAATAGCCCAGATTCAAATGATTAATGTATCATCACAAACTATAAAAGCCCATGAAGGCCCAACACGAAAAAAGTCTATAAAACAGTATTTACAAACTAGGGTTTCTCATATCGGAACACAAACTTCGTATCTAAAGTAGCTGTAGGTTGATCCCTTTTTATTTCGTATCGTTTTCCTAGAAGAAAAGAAAAAGAATTGATTTACTTGTTTAGCTGCATTGTACCAAGGGGGAGATTGATTAATATCTTTCTCTTGATTGCCAAAATGGCTGTAGCTATATTTATATCTGAAGTTTTACCGGCCGGTTGTCGTCTTATTCCATCGATAAATCTGCTTACCGAACTTCATACATCTTTCTATTAAAATTATTTTTAATATTATGTATGTTTTATTATTATTAATCGGAAAAAAGATTGTAGAATGAAATCGGATGTTAATATTCACCCCTTTATAACAATCTTCTTTTCTGATATAAAAGAGAAATCGTGTCACTTTCCAGGCAATATGCTCTGTTTTTGCTATCGGTTTGCGTCTATTGGTGACTACAAATTTAATACAAAAGAATAACAGTTTTGATTATACTAATTACAGGAATTGTATATAATTATATTACCTCCCTTGAAATTTTGCATATGGCTTTGCTTTCCATTACTTGAACACCTGCTTTAAGGATGGTCTTAATGGACTAACATTAATGCGCTCAGATCTATAGCCTAAGTTGTTAAGCATAGTCTGTAACTGAGTTAATTTGGGAGGAAGTAAGAGTCTACCATTTAAAATGTTGATTTCTATCATCAAATGTTTAGATTTGTAACATTGCATTACAGTACAATGTAATGTCTTTTAGACGTAGAGAGTTTGAATCGTTAATAGAAATCACTGGTTAAAAATGTTAATTTCTACGATCACATGTTTAGATTCGTAACACAGCATTACAGTAAAATCTAATGTCTTTTAGACGTAGAGAGTTTGAATCGTTAGATAGAAATTGACGGTTGAAATCGAATGTAATTTTTTTCTTCAAAATGCAACTGTCTTTCGCTAAAAGTATTTAGCAGGTAAATATGTGACCATTATGATCGTCATATGACATAATTGAACTAATTTTGACTGTAATTGTACCGGGTAAAATGTAGTTATCATTATGATCGTCATATGACATAAATTAACTAATTTTTATTGTGACCATAGAGTGTATAAACAGTTCGACTTATCTAATATACTTGAGTAGGACATTAATTATTAGGCAACTCAATGATTTCAAACTATGGTAACAAATTTCTGGATCCATCGTTGTACATAAAGGGGCGGTGTTAGTTTACGATTAAATATAATAGTAGCGATAATGAAAGACTAGAAAGACAGTACTGGTTAGGTGTAATAATATTGTCACGCGTTATTATTGTGTACTAAAAATAATATAATAATAGATAGAAACGTTTCAATTATCATTATCAATATTAAAACATGTTTATTCCAAATTAATGAAATTTCACAAATTTCTAAAAAGATTGTAAAAGTAACTCACATAATCAAATGATTTGTAAATTAATTGTAAAACAAAAGATCATAATAATAATAGATCTTATGTTTTTGTATATTTGATGCATATATATACGGTGTGTACAAAAATCAAACTATAACTAAAATAATCAAACAAAAAAGCTGCAAGAGAAATTAACGATTTGTTTTGATAATGTGATAATTGAAAATGTTTTGATTCGATTCGAGTTATACTCAAAAATTGAACTGAAACATCACTAATTAAATAGACATTTTCCTTTTATATATTTAGTAAAACTGAAAATGTGTTTAATTTAATTCGGGTGATACCTAAAAATAAAATGGAACCGAACCTATACTAATTAGATGGACTCATAAAGTATATTAAGTTTGTTTTTTTAAATGATTTTTCATTTTATGTATCTATGAACTTAAAGATGAGTACATAATTTACTATTTATACCATTAAATTGTATATTTAATTTATTGTTTAAAAGTAAAAATTTGAATTATTCTTACATTATAATTGACTAAATCTGTTGTAAGATCTTTGAAAACATGTAATGTTATAATATAATTTATACTATATAATTATATTACTTTAGTGTTATATATATAAGAAGGATTTATAGGGAAGCTTCAAAATTTGAGGATGAATGTTGAATTTTAAAATTATCTGTGATTTTTAAAATTCATTTATGATGAAATTAAGGGTTGAGATTTGCTTTCCTCGTTTTCTAATTTTTTGCTTCTCTCTTAATCTCCACCCTATATATATATATATATATTTGAAAGACAATAAAGTAATACTCAATAGTGTAGTCTAAAATTTTTAATTGGGTCATAATGTGAACACCTCTATTATATAATATCGAATATTGAAAGAAGAAAGAAGAGTAATTTAGTAAAATTACATTTTTAAATTATAAGGTGTTATAAAAAATGAATTAACAATGCTTTACATGATTATAAAATAGATTATTTGTATTTATATGTTTCTTTTTGCTGTTTAAAATTACTGTGATTACAAAATAGTAAATGTTAGTTGACGGGCGATGACAAAATGTCCTTGCCAAAATAAACATTATTGGTGTGACAATTCTTAGGGACAAGAAAATTGTGTTTTATAGAGTAAAAATATTTAAATAATCATATATACTTATTTGTTAATATATTTTCTCTTCTTTTATCTTATCGTTAATTATAATTATATTACGTATCACATTTTCCATATTAAACTTAATTAATAAGGTTACAAGTTAACATTTTTTTATGTAACGTTAACTTATGAAAGTCATCCAGCTTCATTATTATGATAGAAAGTAGCAAGTTGCTATAACAAGTCCTTTGAAAAATGATTAGTTTTGTAAGACAAAAATCTCATAATGTCGTAGAAACTTTTCGAATAAGACATGTAAAAACTTGTCGTAATTAAAGATTCAAAAATGTTATGATTCCCTGTAAGATTTTTATATTGAGTCTACCTTTACGAAAACGTACTTTGCATTTAGTTTTTAGAATTTAATAGAATTCGATGAAATTGAAATCTCAATTACTTTCCATAAGGGTGTTTGGTTGGTAAATGAATTGAATTGGAAGTCATCAAATTTTTCCGCTCAAAGGAATTCATATTCCTTAAAATTTCAATTATGTCAAAAACATTCCGCGAATCAAACACAACGTTATAATTTTTCAAATATGTACTGTATAAGTACAACTAGTTTGTTATTTTCTTTTTATATTTCTGTTTAGTGACTTAATTTTAGGCGGATGCTCATGAAGTGAACTAATTATTCGACAATATCTTATACTTTCTTATATAGTGATGTATTCTCACTTTATCCTTCCAAGCAATACATAAAGATAAGATATATAAAGTTTACAAGTTATTTTATGGTTGTTTATACTTGAATAAAAAACCATCCAAATCATGTTGGTCACTGTATGAATTTGCATATAAATTTTCAGAGGTTTTTAAGGTTTAAGTCATGTTGTTGTGAGGAGACAGAGACTAAATACAAATTATAATATTAATTACGATTATAATTATAATTATGATGGCTAAATAATAAGCAAAAAAATGAACCATAATACTATCAATACATACAATTAATTAATAAACGTGATATATTATTACAAGAAAGATGTTGAACTAACTTTCTCCAAAATTATTAGGATTGACTATTGAGAGAAAAAAATAAAAAATATTAATAAAATAGGAACTTAGATACAAAAATCCAATGTTCTTGACCTTTTGTTACAAAACGTTCAAATACTAACGTTCACTGCCTTACACAAAAACTTGAGCGATTTCGCCGGAGACTCACCACCCAACAATCTCTCATAATACTCGACACAAAATAATGACAACGATAGTTCCACTTCATGTCGGTTCCACACACGTCGAACCAAATCCGACTCATTTTCGTTACTAATTCGTTTCCTTTTCAGTCTACTCATCATGGGGCGTACACACACCATGTACATCCTCTTGTATCCACCTAAGGCTAAAACAACCGACCGAATTCCAACCGAAGGTGGTGACAATTGTTGAAAGCATAAATGTTCCCACAATGAATCGTCACGAATAATGGAACACCATTGTTGACACACAGAAGCTGCTAAGGCGAGTGTCCGTCCATCAAGCCTTTGCAATATTTCGATTAATATATCAATGTGATCATTTATTGGAAACATAGGTTTTTCTCTATTGGCAGCAAAATGGTTGTGAATTTGCAACATTTGGGGATTATGGATGAATTTTGTTCAAGTGTGAAATATGTACTAGTGAAAAGAAGGGTATTTATTTGTAAAGGGAGGATCATTAGAGTTCGGGTATCGATGGTACAGGGGGATAATGACAATATGCTAAAATCCAAGGGGCCGTGAGAGAACAGTGATAATTGCTTAGGGGTGTTTTAATAAAAATCATTATTGTTGTAATTGGATTCAAGGTGTATATTTACTTGGGTTAATAGATATATTGGGTATTAAACTTTGCGTAAATGTTCAATTTCTTAAATCAATTTTTTTTCGTTATAATTCTATAAACGTAGTATACGGGTTGTTCACTAAGATAATCATTCTAATGAAATTTATTCATTTACATAATTCTGGTAACCTTTGACCTTTTGATAACCGGTAGGTTTTGTAAGTACATTCATGTAATTGTAACGAAAAAAAGTTGGTTCATGAAATTGAACATTTACGCAAAGTTTGATATCCAATCTGTCCAAAAAAAAAGCCAAGTATACAAAGCCAACTCATAAATAATGGCACGTAGCCATTTAACCTGTGTAACCGGAAGTCTAAGAATTTTTGACCGGTTTCAATAGTACGTTCATCTAATTGTTACGAAAAAAAGTTAGTTCATGAAATTGAACATTCACGCAAAGTTTGATACCCAATTTGTCTATTAACCCTATTTTCTTTACACTTGGCCTAAATTGATCTGTTTATTTCGAAATTCAAGACTTTGTTTTTGATCCGTTGGGTTGAAATTTGTTAACATACAAACGACACTATTGTTTGGTAATATACTCTGAACAACCATATAATGAAAGACAAACTTTACATTATGTCATATAGTTAGCAGGGCAAATCACATGGTTGGATAATATATCATTTCTCTTATATATACTACGTAATAAAGAAGCTATTATATTCAATAAAACTAAAGAAGAAGAACGAAACACACATATACGAGAATACGCAGAAGAGAATAATGTTGGTTAAGATCCAACCAAACCAAAAGAAAACCAAGTGACCATAGTCAAGTTGCTTTCACTTCACAAGTGCTTAGATTTTGGGCCCTACAATATACCATGGGACAAAATCTTAAATTCCCTTTTGTATCTGCACACCTTTTATAAGTTTTTACAGCACATATTAAGAAATTTAATTGTGTCACAAAAGGAAATTGCCTTTGTTCTTAGATTACCTAAAAATGATATATCAACTGATAGTTAAACTATACTAATTGCTTGAAGAGTCTTCTTTGAGTCGTGGTTTAACTGTTTTCCCCCCTTCCATACTTGAACAAAATCCTTCAGGTCAAATTCTAATGATGTATTCCGTTAATAGTTTGGTTTGGAACTGAATTGGTTCTAAACGAGAACTAAACTTACAGCGAATCGGGTAAAACCATATAGATCAGTTACATTAGTTTGCAATTTTTGGGACTGAATTCGTTCTAAACTGTAATGACGAACATAACATAAGGTTGTTTGTACATACGTAAGGATGAAATGATCAATTTTAGAAGTTAGAAAGTATAAAGTAGCATGCAATGTAGTTTTCACATAAAATCCCAAAATAGAAAAAAACAATGTAAATATAAAAAAAAGTCAGAGATGACTAAGAACATAATAAAATCATTACAAATACTTGTAAACACTAAAGAGTTGTAAGTAAACAAAAAGAACAAAACAAGAGACAAAAAGGTAAACAAAGAAACCAAGGATTTAAAGACAAATATTTAACTCCAATTCAATTGGGAATTGGAATCTGAACTAGATATCTATCTTTTGGTGAAGAAGACTACTCAATCCTACTACAGTAATAAGTTCCAATTCTTCATGATGAAACAAAATGATAATTTTTTTACTAAATATTTACAGCTAATAGCACTCAAAAGGTTATGCTAGAAAGAAGACCGGGACCAATTGTGTACAAATGAGAAAATAGAAGCTTTAATTGAAAATTTTGCTTTTTTTTTTTACGGGCTTTGGATGTCTGTTGGGTCTCATAACTCATAAGTTCAACCCAACAACTTTCTCATGCAACCCACATACCTTATTGGGCCTACACATTTTTAAGTTCATGCGAGTATTTGACCACAGAAAACCACTAACACCAATCGTTAGAATTTGATTTCAATCCTGGTCAAAAAATGGAAGCTTATAGTTATCGAGGCCAAATACTAGTCAATTCAACTTTTTTTGTCTTCCAAGTAAGAGACTTCTTTGTGTATTATCATTATAAAACATTCATACACCATAAATAATATATATATATATATATTATTATATACCCATCCAAAAGAGCCACCACACACTACCAAAATCTAGCCATATTAACCACAAGATTATTTCTTTTCTCAAACCATCTATGGAGGACTTACCACCAAACATCATGGTTGATATTCTGTCAAGACTTCCCGTCAAAACAATTATCCACTGCAAGTGTGTATGCAAGAATTGGCAGAATCAAATTTTAAGCTCATATTTTGCCAATATTCACCTCTCAAGATCACCTGCAGGCCTCATGATTCATCATGGCTCTGAAGAACTTGAGACCGGCCACCTTGGTGGTGTCTTGAAGTGGGTAGAGATGGAAGATGAACCTGAATATCACCGTTTACATCACGATCCAGTCATGAGCCTTGATCTTAAACTTGCACCCATTTTCCGTGACTCTCAAATACTTCCAGTGGGTTCAATCAATGGTTGGATCTGCTTATGGCAGTACGGTCCTAATCATGATAACACTTACATATGCAATCCAATCACTAGAGAATACATGATTCTCCCTAGACAAAAGTACTATAGAGAAGGTTATGCCATAATTGCATATGGTTTTGGAGTCGGTTTACGAACAAAAGAATACAAAGTGGTACGGACGTTTCAAGGGTGTATACCGCCAGATCCAACTTCAGGATCTCGGCCAAGTTTATTACAATCAGAGGTTTACACACTTGGAACGGGCCAATGGAGAAGTCTTGGTCAATGCCCTTATTGGCGTAATGGATACGGCGGGCCTTTTTTGAACGGTCATGCTCATTGGACCATTATTGACCAGGATTCTCCTGAAACGCTTTGTGCTTTTGATTTTGATAACGAGACGTTTAATTTATTCCCATCTCCTCCTATTGAAACTATAGAAGGAAGTCAAATGCATTTTCGAAGTTTGGGAGTCTTAAAAGGTTGTTTAAGTCAATCTGATACATTCGATTCTCAATTCACGATTTGGGTGATGAAGGAATATGGGATCAAGAAATCTTGGCACAGAGAGGTGGTAATCAAGCAAAGTATTAGCCCTGATTTAGATTGGGTGATGTGGGAACCCATGCATCTCATAGAGGGTTTAAAAGACGGAACATTTTTGATGGTTTATTGGGAGGATAAACTTATGGTATATTGTCCTGAAACAAAAACTATGGATGATACAAATATCTTCGACCGCTACTTCAACGGAATGGCTTACCGTCCTAGCTTTCTTAGACTTAAGAATTTCGAATCGGAAAGAGTTCATGTGTTCTAACCACGAACAAGATTATATAAGAAACATTCACTGCTATTCTATTGTTCAATACTTGTATCAAAACAATGATTTATTCATTTTGTAAAATATAATTAAGTATTTTCTTATGAGTTTAAAGTATCATGTTTCACTTGCCTGAAAATGATGGTACGACTAAATGCCACTAAGTTTCAGTTGCAAAACAACACAAATGTCTTTGATTAACTCAAAGGAATCAACTTAAAACTAAATTAAGGGTATTTTTATCATTTACAACTCTAGATGTAGCAAATTTTTAAATGTAGCTGCATTCTTTATGATTCTTAATTTTAAGAGTAATTTAGTGTTTTTAATCCTTAATTTCAACAACAGAACTGGTCCATTCCAACTTGACAAAATTAACAGTCTGATGACTGAACACTCAAAACGCACACACTGCTGAGTTTGTTCTTCGTTTTTGTTGTCATCGTCATCTTCAATTATATTTCAAACCCTAACGAACTAACAGAGGCTGGCTGATGATAACGATCATATCAAAACCTTAATCCAAACTAGTTAATGATTCAATCAACGTTCAATCGGAGCTCCAACTTATGAGCAATCTTAAATCCTTACCCACTGGTTAGTAATTTTATCAAATTCACTCATTTTAACACTTGGAAACATCATATAACAAAATTTATATTTCATGCTATTTTCTTTATTTGCGTGATTTGTTTTATGCGCTTTTTTATTTTTTTGTTATGCCAAAGTTATTGAGTTTATGCCTAATTTTTGACGTTATAAGCAAATGGGTCTTGTCCATCCTGTTTGCAAATAACCCATGTGTTTCTAGCCTTTTGAACAATTGTGCTTGGACTTTGTTTCTGAAACGACAGACCTACGGAAGTGCTTGAAATATACTTTGATCAGTTAAATGAACGGTCAATTTGCTTTTTATTGATGTGATGTTCACTTTCGTGAGTCATGTCCTTTTTGGTGTGCTTCTGTGTTAAGTCCTGTCCATTCCGGTGCGCTTCTGTGCTTGAAATATACGCGATCGGATGTGGTCGCCATTTTTTAAAGGCCTCAACTTTCTAAAGTCCATTACCATGGCTATGATAATTTTTGCGATATTAATGAACTTACTTTATAAACTTTTCCTATTCAAGGGGCCTGCTAAGTGAGAAGCATAGGGCCATCGAAATACAAGGGACCTCTGTCCATGTACTCTAAAGGTCAAGAAAGTTTCTTTCATGAACTCGCATTACTGTTTTTGTATCAAGTAATCCTTTTCGAGTATTTCGTTGGCTTTAAAAGATATATTCTTTGGTCCTATATGAAATTTACCATTACGCATATATGCATACTATTGTATCAAAGATAGCAGACTCGTTTGACCTGTATTAGAGGTGAAGTTGGCTTGGCGGGTGGGTTTGATAACAGGTTTGGGTCAAATGGGTTTTTGTATATAGTCATCAGATTTTTCTTTAAATAAGTAGTACGTCAAAATAAGATTGCAAATAATATATCTTTTCAACAGATTTTATCTGTAAAGGGTTTATGAGGTTATATGCATGACAAATACAGTTTTTGAGGAATTTTGATAGTTACATTTGACCCGTTAAGTTTTAAGCTAAATTAGCTGTTCCGTTATGTTGATTCGTTAGAGATTCAGGAAAAAATTACATTTTGTATTCTTGTATGTATTGTAAAAAGCTAAAATATGATGCTCTTAGATGTACGTTTTGGGTGATGAAAAAACACGGGATTAAGAAATTTTGGCGTAAAGAGTTCGACATGAAGGATAATATCATCCTTTCTCAAGTATTCAAAATATGGTTTCCTGTATATCTAATTGATGGATTAAATGGTACAAGTTATTTGATGGTCCAGTCTTTTGATAGAAGAGAAGAGAAAGGTCAATTGTTGGCATATTGTCTTGAGACAGATATAATTGAGGACACAACCAGAATCTCTGAAGACTTTTTCACCATACTAACTTATCGGCCTAGTTTTAGTAAACTCTTAAAATTCGCGGCAGCCAGAGTTGATGTCTTCTAAAGGTCAACAAATATTCTACAATTAAAAGGGTCTTACACTTTACCTATAAAGGAAATTTTTGACTCCACTATATATGTTCCCATTGTAATTTGGTATCTTGTACTTTCAAGTAAATTTATCACTAGACAAATGTATCTTCCTGTGATAATGTAAATGTGTGCAATTTGTTTTGAACCACATAGATTACTGTGTGTTTGTTAAGTTCTTTATCATTTTTAGCTAATCAAACAAAGATTGGTATCTACGGTTAATTTCTGTTTGTGAATTGAGTTGAGATGTTTCGGGTATATTAGTGTTCTAATATACTACTAGTATTTTTTTACGAGGAAATCATCCATGTTGTTGATGGCATGGATGTTAGGTGCAGCAGAGGTAGATATGTAGGTGGCTGCCATGTTAATATTTGTGATTTTTGTGTTGATTAGTAGCCTAAGAATGTCATAAGTCTATTGTATATTCAAATATCCAATATCCAACGGCAAACCCAAGATCGATCCGACCCATAATAGTTATTCCGTTTTGAATCAAACGGATCCTGAAAACCGAATATTCAAATCAAACTGTTCAATTGAACAATTCAGTTATGTCCAAATATATATGTGAATGGTTAAAGCCATTTGTTATTATAGTTGAGAATGTGTCAATTAGATATTAATCTTTTGTACGTATAATTGCTTTTACCAATATTTATAGTTTTTAACTTTCTTTTTAAACATAACGTGGTCTCTCCACCGGCAACATCAAGAATGCCAACTAACACTGACAGCCTCCCTTCTCCCAGATATGTCAATTTCAAGTTTATCTTGTTTTAACCTTCAATCTAATTTTGATTTTTGTTATATTTAAATTTAGGTTTTAGTACTTGTTGCTGTTTGTCTAGTGTGATGTCATTTTGCATGTCCTGTTTAAATTGCCTTCTTAACCATATTTTTTATATGCTTTAGATATCTTACTTGGTCTCATAACATAAGCCCTAAAAATCTGCATCTACAAGTATATGCCACCAAAATCAACAACCCAATGGCTTAGTTTAGTTGCAGGAAACTCCTTCCGATTTTTGAAGGTTTCTTTTTAAATTTGGAAAATTGAAAAATATGTCCGTGTTTTTAAAAAGGTTTTCTTAACCATTTATTACAAATATGAAAATTAAGATTTGTGGAAATTGAAATCCAACATGTTTTGCATTTGAACGCGTATTCTAATACACCCCCTTCTGATTCTCTAGAAAAATCATAAATGGAAAGAGAGAAAATTTTCAGTAACTAAGGGTGCGTTTAGTTATGGAAGAGTTTTCTCATTTTTCCTTTTCCATATTTCTAGGAAATGAGAAGTAATTTACTTCCCTAGAAAAACAATGAAAATTTAGAAAACGCGTTTAAATGTGAGGGATGAAGTTTTCCTTTTTCAAAAAGAAGTATTAGAAAATTTTAGAGAACTTTGAAAATGAGTTTTCTAATTTGTAGTTATGGAAAAGAAAAAGAAAAAAGAATTTTTATTTTCTTAGAAAACCTTTTTTAAAAATTCGGATTTGGACATGTTTCCTAATTTTTTAGTTTTTTTTAAAAAAATTTCTAGAAAACAGGATGAGTTTCCTGTAACTAAACGCGCCCTAAAAATGCCCTAATGAAATGAGCCCTTGGTGACACCAGGAAATGTAGTCGCAATACTTACATACAAGACTTATCAGCTGATGATATTCTTGAGATACTTGTTAGACTTCCTGTCAAGACAATCATCCACTGCAAATGCGTATGCAACGAGTGGCTAAATCTTATTACCGACTCTAATTTTGTCAATCTTCACCTCACCAAATCACCTGAAGTTTCATGCTTCTTCATTACTCTGGACCTGATGAGTATGCTATGGACCCTATAGCTAAACCAAAATATTTGAGGTCGGTGGATATTCAAGAGGAACATGGGCGCAATCATTTACACCACGACCCAATCATGAGTGTTGATCTTAACCTTGCTCCCGTTTTTCAATATGCTCGACTCTTTGCGGCGGGATCAGTTGATGGTTTGATATGTTTGTCAGGTAGTGACTGGAGAAGAGATAAGACTTGTATATGTAATCCAATCACTCGCGATTACATGATCCTCCCTAAGCTGATAGACAATACAGAAGGTACTATTATAAACTGTTATGGTTTTGGAGTCAGTTGGTTGACCAGGGATACAAAGTTATACAGGTTTTTCAAGATATTGAATTGCCTAAACCTAGGGGCGGAGCTAGAAAAAAATAATTAAGACGGCAAAAAAAAATATTTTGTTCTTTTTCATTTTCAATGAGACAAAACTCATAAAATATCATTAATATCCTTAAAAAAATTTCTTTTTTACGTGATTTGAAATTTCTTGAGTGGGCAGCTGTCTCCGCTGTCCCCATTCTAAATCCGCCTCTGCCTACACATTTGTCGGTATATGCCTGAGATTTACACTCTTGGCACTAGCCAATGGAGAAGTCTTGGTCATGTTACTTATTCTATTTATGGGCCTAGAGGAACGTTCTTGAATAACCAATTAACCATGTTCATTGGAATATTTGTGACCATGAAGATCCTCTTGAAAGGATTTGCAATAACTAGACGTTACAATGATTGCCCTCTCTTCCAGTGGCTTTATAAGAAGATGGACGATATTGCAGATTCAATTTGTGGGCATCAGTTACAATCTACGTGCAAAGTTTGTCTATGTCACATTTTGCTTTCATCTCATCTATATTTAAAATTAGAAACTAAGCTTATGGGGCGGTGATGGCTCTTTTTTTCTTAGTAGTTTAAATAGTTCTGCAGCATGACATCACATATTGTTGAAGTAAGTTATGAAGATTACAATCCTTTTGCTATGTATAATGTATGTACTCATGAAAGTCACATTTGGACAGTTTGAAAGATTATATCAAAACTGATTTAGATCATTGGCGACTTTAGGAAGAAGTTACATTGGTGTTATCTGGATAAACTGTAAGAATTTACGACTTTAGGAAAAAGTTACATATTTGTCAGTAATATATATGTAGCAATTCAGTATGTAACGTCGGATGCTATATTTCTATGTGTCAATTTAAATATTACCGCATTATTTAGAATAAACAAAAAATAAATTAATTAAAACCAATAAATAGGGAACTACAATATTGACTTGGAATTTAAGAAGTCTTGCATGAGATGATTATTGTAGTCATAGGTCCTACCATATAGAAAAAAATATGCACGACTAGTTGACCCTTTTAATAGATTTTTATACTATACTCTTATAGTTCATTTTGGCCTAATGTTTGAAAATAGTTTTTAAATTACATAAGTTTGTGTAATTTTATATTAACGTTTTATTTATTATTTTAAAACTCTCATATTACACTCTCTAAGTCTCAAGTATGCTGTCATCTTTATGGGTTAAACTTTAGAAAATAAATAATAATTAATAATAATAAAGGGCTTCTACGGCTTTACTATCATCAAATCGGTTTCTATAGATTGTTGGGCCTGGGCTTTTCTCAGTTACGTCCTTCTTTGGGTAATCAACTTAATAAAATTGATTGAAATTGTCAAAGTTTGACCAGCTTTTGTTAGACAAATGTTTGCAACATTTACACAGAATCGAAATGACAGAAGAAAAAGAAAAAGAAAACCGAGAAATTGCAAAAAATAATTAATTTGTTCATCTAAAAAGGTTTAACTTGACGGTCTTCGGTCTATTATAAAGTGACTCGTGAAACAAGATCTTAGTGTTTCATAAATTTTAACAAATCGATAACTCTCATTCAAAAATGTTTTTTTTTTTTAATTGAACAAATAAAATGCGTTATTGATTTATAAAGATTCTCATTTGTTGGACGCACGCAACGCAAATAGCATGCAACACGTACCAATCCTTGAGATTTTAGCATTCATATTTGGGATTGACGTACATTGACTAAGTAACAATTTTCATCCACATATACTTTCAATTACTGACTATGATCGACTACGAGTATGTACTAGAAAAATAAATAAAAGTCTAACTTAAGGTCACTCGATCTTAATGCCTCTTGAAAAGTAATGTTATATAGACTTAATTATATAGACTTACTTTTCTTATTAATTGAATTTTTTACTTTTCTTATCTTATATATTGGATTTGACATGTGTCATGATCTTCTTTTATATCTAAAGTTTGTTAAGTAGGTCAATGTATTATTTTTCTTCTCTGAAATTGCCTTTCCAAATTGGTGATCATATAATTAAATAATTAATTGAATAAACACAAAATGAGTTAAATCCTTATCCTTATAAATATATAGATTTGTACTCTTGTTTCAATCAAATATTGAATTTAAAGTTCTTTCTAATCTTCTCTCTAATTAAATCTTCAACACAATATACCATAATCAATTATGTGTTTTTCATTCTTATTATGTAAAGCAGGAGTGCTAGTTCTTGCTCTTCTAATACATATGAATGGAGCCATCTCCAGTTCTAGTACCTCTGCAGATCATTTTGCATTACTGAAAATAAAATCAAAGATCACAAATGACCCACGAGGCGTTTTAAAATATTGGAACGATTCTCTTCCATTTTGCCAGTGGTACGGATTGAAATGTGGTCGTAGCCACCAACGAGTCACAAGTTTGGATTTATCAGCCACAAGTATAAAAGGATCTTTATCTCCTTATATTGGCAACTTAAGCTTCTTAAGGTACATCAACTTTGAAAATAATCAACTTTATGGAACTATCCCTCATGAAATAGGTCACTTATTTCGGTTACAAATGCTATTACTTGCCAATAATTCATTTGTAGGCGAAATACCAACAAACATATCAAGTTGCTCAAAACTATGGTACATTCGCTTATCTCGAAATATGTTTTCTGGAAAAATTCCAAATATTTTTGGCTCCTTAAAGATGATAAAACATCTCTTCTTGAACAAAAATAGCTTCACAGGTGGCATTCCGCCGTCTATTGGAAATCTCACAAATCTCGAGCAGCTCTCTCTTTCCGAGTGCCCATTAGGAGGGAGCATTCCAAGTTCGTTCAATCAGTTGGAAAAATTACGAAAAATAGGCCTAGGAAAAAATGATCTTGTTGGAGCCTTCCCATCGTTCTTTTTTAATCTTTCGAGATTAGAACTTTTGAATTTCCCCCAAAACGAACTTCATGGCAGTCTACCCTCAAACTTATGTCTTAACCAACCTCGTCTTAAGAAACTAGAAATGATGCTCAATTACTTTAATGGACCCCTTCCACCCTCGATATCAAATTGTTCAGAGCTGGAAACACTTGATGTTACTCAAAATAATTTCACGGGCGAAATAGCTATTGATTTTGGAAAACTGCAACATCTTATAGCGATATTTCTGTCTTCGAATAGTTTTGAAAGCAAAGGTCCCAATGGCATGAAATTTTTTGATTCTTTGTCCAATTGTAGCAAGTTGGAAGCTTTGTTTTTTCTTGACATCCAATTAAGTGGAGCGTTACCTGATTCGATTGGGAATTTTTCGTCCACATTTCAATACATAGCACTAAACTCAAACCATATTTCAGGATGTGTTCCTTCATCTATAGGAAATTTAGTCGGGCTAACAAATCTTGAACTATCTGAAAACAACTTCACATGCATGATTCCAGAAAGCATTGGACATCTTAGAAACTTGGAAGAACTCTATCTTGATAACAATGCTTTCTCCGGGATTATTCCTAAATCCATCGGAAACCTATCATTGTTAACTGAACTAGAATTAGGTAGAAACAAATTGGAAGGTACCATACCCCCAACTATCGCGAATTGTACAAAGTTAATACTTCTAAATGTTTCTCGAAATAACCTTAACGGAAGTGTACCCAAAGAACTATTCCAACTTTCATCGCTTTCCATTTTACTAGATCTAAGTCAAAATAATCTATCAGGAACTCTTCCACAAGACATTGGCAACTTGAAAGTATTATGACCCAAGGATAAATTAAATCCTCAGATTTAATTTATTATTTCAATTGTTGTTACATAGTTAATTGTGTAGCCTGTTTATCTCTTAGTCAAATGTAACTATTAAATGAGTAGCTAAACAGTCTCCTAGTCAAATGTACATCTCGGCTATATAGCCTCTCTCTCTTTGTAAATCAATTGAATATACAAAAAATACAATTCACAGAAACCCAAATATCTTTTATGGTATCAGAGCAGCAATTGCTCTAAAGAGCCGATCCTTTTTCCCTGTTCTTCTTATTCCTGCACTTCCAATGGCATCAAAAACCACAATCCAGATTACTGCTGCAACCCACTTTCCAATCAAACTCACCGCCAACAATTTCCCAGTTTGGCGCCGTCAAGTTGAATCAACCCTAATAGGGCTTGAACTTGATGCGTTTATCATTGGCAATCAAAAGCCTCCAAAACGAACTTTGGATGACAAAGATGGCTCCAAACAGAATCCAGAATATCTTCCTTGGTACCGACAGGATCAAATAATATTTAGTGCTATTCTTGGTTGCTGCTCAGACTCAATTCAACCTCTAATATCATCAGCTTCTACCTCAAGGGATGCCTGGGAACGGCTCAATGCCAGTTTTGCGAGTGGGTCTAGGTCTCGCGTCATCTCCCTCAAGTCTAAACTTGTTAAAAATCCAAAAGGTACTCGTTCAATAGCTGAATATCTCCAGGACATGCGAGCCATTGCTGATGATTTAGCGCTTGCACAAAGTCCAGTTACAAAAGAAGACTTACTGGTTCATATTTTATCACAACTCGGTGATGAATATAGTACTATCGTCGCTGCTATCAAAGTGCGTGAAACACCACTGTCTTACTCAGAATTATTTGACAAATTAACTGATTTTGAGCAAGCCCTTAAGGAACAAACCGCGACCACTGAACCTGTGCTGACCACTGCCAATTACACTGCAAAACAATCCAGCCGACAACCTGGGCGGTCAGATAGTTTCAACCATCAACGTGGCACTCACAATCACTTCTCTAATCAGCAACGTAATCCAACCAATCGCACTCAATGGTCTTCTTCAGCCCCTGGAAGAAATCGACAAAACAGGTCTAATTCCTTTTGTCAGTTTTGTAACATTCCAGGCCATATGACTCGTGATTGTCGCAAGCTATCTCGGTTCCTACAAGAAAATAATGTCACCATCAACACCTCTCAGTCGAATGCTCCAGTGGCCAATGTCACCACGTCTGGCTCACCTTCTGTTTCACCAACCTGGCTATTTGACAGTGGTGCTTCCAATCATGTTACTGGTGATCGTTCCACACTCCAAAATGTCTCGGACTATGGTGGACCTGACGAAATCATTCTCGGGAATGGTAACAGTTTAAAAATTTCACACGTTGGCTCTACACACATTGATACACCACTCACGACTCTAAATTTACCTCATGTGTTATGTGTTCCACATTTAAAAAGGAACCTTATTTCTGTGGCTAAATTATGCAAGACTAACCGGGTTTCTGTTGAATTTTTTCCCTCTTATTTTTTCGTGAAGGATCTTCGCACGGGGGCGCGTCTCATGCGGGGGGAGAACTATGAAGATGTTTACTATGCCCAGCTACCATCCAAATTGCAACTAAACGTTACCACCAAAGTTTCACCTCTTCAATGGCATCATACCTTGGGTCATCCATCCACCAAAGTTTTCAAGTTTCTTCTGTCCAAGCTAGGACTTAGTTCTAAGTTTTCTGATATGCACTGTACGTCTTGTTCAGTTAATAAGAGTCATAAGTTTCCTTTTGGTTCCAATTCCTTTGTTGTTACAAAACCATTACAATTGATATATTCTGATGTGTGGGGTCCGGTCCAAAGTTCTATTGATCATTTCACTTACTATGTAATTTTTGTGGACTATTTTTCAAAATACGTGTGGCTTTATCCAATGAAAAAGAAATCTGATGTTGCAACTCTATTTCCTCAGTTCAAACTCCTGGTTGAAAAGTTTTTTCAAACACCGCTTGTGTCTATCTTCACTGATAATGGTGGAGAATACCTTGGTCTTCTACCGTTCCTAAAAACACATGGTATTTCTCACTATACCACTCCCCCTCATACACCTGAGCAGAATGGTATAGCTGAAAGGCGCCATAGACACATAGTCGAAACGGGCCTAGCTCTTCTTCATTACGCCAAACTTCCCTTAACTTTTTGGTCTCATGCCTTTCAAACAGCAGTTTATTTAATCAATAGGCTCCCAACACCTATTCTCAACAACCAAACTCCTTATCAACATCTCTTCGGTCAACCTCCTAACTACACCAAACTTCAACCATTTGGTTGTTTGTGTTATCCATGGTTGCGACCTTACACCACCTCCAAGCTTCAACCACGATCTACTCCTTGTCTCTTTCTGGGCTATTCCACCTCCAAATCAGCCTACAAATGTTATGATCCCGTAACTCATAAATTGTACCACTCCCGCCATGTTCAGTTTGTTAAAAGCATGTTTCCTTCCCAAAACAACCTTACTAAGCCCTTGCCCACACCTGATGACTTCCTAATGCCATGTACATCGTCTCCTCAGTCACATCCCATTCCTATATCACCTTCAAACACCACCGACACTACTACTGCCATTTCCTCTCCCATTAGCCTTCCTCCCTCTTCTGGATCAGTTTCAACACAACCTAAAACTCCTTACTTTCGTCTAACCTACTCTCGGCGCAAAGCAAGGCCAGTATCACCTACACCACAGCCTACCACACCTTTCCATTCAACTTTACCAGAGCCTTCTTCCTCTCATACCTTATCATCTCAAAACCCAACCCAACAACCACCCTCCCTCTCTACTGTCTTTCCTAATGCCTCGCCTACCCTATCTACTACCGATTTAAACTTAACACCAAATACCTTTCCCGCTTCTCCTTCTATTGCTACTCCCACTTCTCTTCCATCCCCACAGCCCGCACGCACCAGAAAACGAAACCCAAAATACTTCAATGACTCATTCATCAACACCACAACTCTTCACCCAATTCCCGCTACCATTGAACCTCATACGTATAACCAAGCTCTCAAAGACCCCAAGTGGCGCCAAGCAATGGACCAAGAATTTAATGCTCTCATGCAGAATGGGACTTGGGAATTAGTACCGCGTGGCACCCACACTCCCATCGGCTGTAAATGGGTCTTTCGGGTTAAACGAAATCCAGATGGTACAATCTCCAACTATAAGGCCCGATTGGTTGCAAAAGGCTTCCTACAACAATATGGGAAGGATTACTTTGATACTTTCAGTCCAGTTGCCAAACCCGTGACTATTCGTGTCATTCTATCTCTAGCTCTTTCCCACAACTGGACCCTACGCCAACTTGATGTGAACAATGCATTCCTTCATGGGACCCTCCATGAGGAGGTCTTCGTGACCCAACCACCCGGATTCACTCACCCTCACTTTCCCAACCATGTTTGCAAACTCCGAAAATCCCTCTATGGTCTGAAACAAGCACCACGGGCATGGTACATGGAACTGACATCCTTCCTTCATACTTGTGGCTTTCGAAAATCACAAGCTGATGCATCTTTTTTTATCTACAATCATGACAGTATTCTGTGCCTTTTTATGGTATATGTTGATGATATCGTTCTCACAGGTAACAACAATGCCTTTCTTCATCAATTCACTAGTACCTTAGCCACTCGTTTTTCCATTAAAGACTTAGGCCCCCTACACCATTTTCTTGGCATTGAAGTTATTCATACCGCCAATGGTCTATTCTTATCCCAACACCGTCATATCCATGATCTCCTAACACAATTTCGTATGGATGGTGCTAAAGATGTGGCTACGCCACTAAACCCCTCTGTAGTTCTCAACCCCATGGACGGGTCACCAAGTGTCGATCCAACACCATATCGACAGTTGGTGGGTTCCTTGCAATACCTAGCCTTCACAAGGCCTGATGTTTCCTTTGCTGTTAATCGGTTAGCTCAATTTATGCATTCTCCCTCAGAGATTCATTGGCAGGCGTTAAAACGAGTGTTACGTTATCTAAAGGGTACAATACACCATGGCCTATTTCTTAAGCGAGGCTCATCTCTTGATCTAAAAGCCTTCTCCGATTCTGATTGGGGAGGTATCTTGAATGGAGGTCGTTCTACCACTGCTTACATACTTTATCTAGGCTCCAACATTATTTCTTGGAAATCAGCTCGTCAAAAATCTGTTTCTCGATCCTCTACTGAAGCAGAATATAAGGCCTTAGCAAATGCAGCAGCTGAAGTTTCATGGGTTCAAAACTTGCTCACTGATCTTGGTGTCAAACAGTCATTACCACCTACACTTTTCTGTGATAACACAGGTGCCACTTATTTATGTGCTAATCCGGTTTACCATTCTCGCATGAAACACGTGGCCTTGGACTATCACTTTGTACGTGAAAGAGTAGCTGATGGATCCTTGAAAGTTCTTCACATAAACTCAAATGATCAACTTGCAGATGCACTTACCAAACCTCTCAGTCGGAGCCCGTTTCTTCGTCTACGTTCCAAGATTGGAGTCTCTGATGGATCCTCCATCTTGCGGGGGCGTATTATGACCCAAGGATAAATTAAATCCTCAGATTTAATTTATTATTTCAATTGTTGTTACATAGTTAATTGTGTAGCATGTTTATCTCCTAGTCAAATGTAAATGGTAAATGAGTAGCTAAACAGTCTCCTAGTCAAATGTACATCTCGGCTATATAGCCTCTCTCTTTGTAAATCAATTGAATATACAAAAAATACAATTCACAGAAACCCAAATATCTTTTAGAAAGTCTTGGCAGCGATTGATTTGTCTAAGAATCGTTTATCAGGTGAACTTCCAAGTAGTTTTAGCAGCCTTATCAGCCTTCAAACCGTAAAGCTTTCTAGAAATTATTTTAATGGATCCATGCCTGAGGCATGGAGTTCTCTGAGAGGTCTCGAGTATGTTGACCTATCACGAAATAACTTTTCTGGGCATATTCCTACGTATATGCAAGAAATCAATTTGAAACTTTTGGATCTTTCATATAATGACTTTGAGGGAGAGGTATCTACTAAAGGTGTTTTTGCCAACATAAGTGCAATATTAGTTGCAGAGAACTATAGACTTTGTGGAGGGATACCTGAACTTCTCCTACCGAAATGCAAAAGTACCAACTCCAAAAAAAGTAGAAAGCTTTCTCTTAGTGTTGTAGTAGCGATTTCGTTATCTTCCATTGTTGCAGCATGTCTATCTCTAGTGTCCTGTTTTTTCTTGTTTTACTGCAATAAGCATAACAAGCGAGATAAACCATCAGAACCTATATTGATTAATTCTCTTGAAAAGGTTTCTTATGGAAAGCTTTTCAAAGCAACAGAAGGGTTCTCTTCCGCAAATCTAATAGGCACAGGTAGCTTTTGTTGGGTTTACAGAGGAGTTTTTGATGAAAGTGGCTTGATTGTAGCAATTAAAGTACTAAACCTGCATCGCCGAGGAGGTTCTAAGAGTTTTATGGCTGAGTGTGATGTCTTGAGAACTATTCGTCATCGCAACATTGTGAAAGTCATAACTTGTTGCTCAAGCCTTGATTTTCAAGGCAACGATTTCAAAGCTTTGGTCTATGAATTCATGCCAAACGGGAGTCTGGAGACTTGGTTACATTCAAGTACAAAATTTCACCATTTACCTCATGATCATGAGGTGTGTAAACTAGATCTTGTTCGACGAATAAGCATTGCGAAAGATGTGGCTTGTGCTCTTGAATATCTACATTGTCACAGTGGAAACGTCGTAGTTCATTGTGATTTAAAGCCAAACAACATTTTATTGGATGATGATATGGTTGCACATGTTGGTGATTTTGGGCTTGCGAAAATTCTTTCCCTTGATGAAGTTTCTAATGCAAACAAAATTAGTTCAAGTGTTATCAGAGGAACCATTGGGTATACACCTCCAGGTAAATTAGTAGTCCAATAAAAAATTTTGATTTTTATATTTTAATCTCCTTTATACAAATAAGTCTATTTAAGTTGCAGAATACGGACTTGGAAATGAAGTTTCAAGGAGTGGTGACATATATAGTTTCGGGATTCTATTATTAGAGATGATGACAGGAAAGAAACCTACCGATCCAATGTTTTCAGAACTGCTAAGCCTGCATTCTTACGCTAAGACTGCTTTAGCTAATGGTTTTGTGCTTCACATTGTGAATCCAATGCTTCTAAATGATGCTTTCAATGAAACTTCTTTGAATTTGTTATTAAAAATAGGAGTGCAGTGCTCTTATGAGTCCCCAAAAGATCGAATAGATATTGAGACCGTTATTCATGAGCTTGTCTCAATTGATAATGATCAAAACTAGTTTAATTTATTCTTCAAACCTACACTACTCAACTGTGATTGTTTTGTTTGAGTTGTACAATAGTTATGTTTGTATATGGATGAATGTTTGTTTCCTTAATCTCTATGATGATATTGGTATCACTATTTCAATATGTATTTGATAATCTCCATTTAAGATGGGGTTCACTATTTTTAGAGCGTATCGAAATTTACACATTTTATTATTGTATACATTCAAGTTTAAAACCCGTCTATTATATGATTTATAGCTACATAAATTGACATTTTCGTTGTACGTTCTTACATACAATAGCTAAGTTAATTGCGTACAAATATACAATAGACGATTTTAAAATTTCAATATATACAATAAGAGGTTTCAAAATTAGATGCATACAATAGTAAAAGGTATAAAATGCGATGCACTTTTAAACTATACAGCCTTTTAGATGGCAGAATGAACCAAAAACTGGACTATTATCACATATTGAACCCAATAAAAAGTAAAAAACAAAATAAATATAATAACTAAAACGATATCATTTCAAGTTTGTAAAAGAAGCAAAAAAATCTGGCTTGAATCAAGCCAAAAAATGCAGAATGCATCAAAATGACATTCAAAATCCTTATAAATCAAGATCCTAACTTTCTCTTAAACTAAGCTCAATTGGCTCAAAATGCAGTTTCTGATCTGAAAGGCCAAAAAACAAGTAAATGAATGTTTTACTTTCTAACTTTCTTGAATGGCTTGTAAAGCACCGTTGTCACAACTTTGGTGCGAAATCGCTGGGATGAACTCAAAGCAACAACAGGATGATTATTACTATCTCTCTGTATGTATAAATGGTTCAAATTGGCCGATAAAGGCTTGTGAAAATCCTGTTGGCAGTTCTTGGAGGAAGATCGTTGATTTAGAGGCATTTGTTGTAGTAAAGGTGGCAATTCAAGAAATTTCTCTCCAAAATCTTCTAATGTGAATGTTGCATTGTTGTAGCTTGATATCGGGGAAGAAGGACGTTCGGGTTCTTGATCTCTGTCCACAGGTTCGAGATAATGATCCTGAATATCAAAAAGTTGAAATCTTTTTCAAAATTAACCAAAACTGGAGTGTTATTCTAAGTTTTTGGTGGGTATAATCTTTATTAATGGTACATAAGTGAAATGTGCCAACAATCTCATATTTATATCAACGGGGCCTGAAAATGAAAATGTGTTGGACTTAGAACACTAGTACATAATGATTCAAATGACTTTAACACCGTTTAAATTTTATTTGCATATCCTTCTTCTACACTTAACTTTCACCAAATTTCTAACCTAGCTAACTAAAAGTGACAAGTTAGATTCATGTACTTATGAGTAGGTTGATTTACGGTTAGTTCTAATCAAATGGCTAAATAAAAGAATCTAGCTAGATGAACATGTTGAAGCTCGGCCAAAGTTCATTTGTAATGAGTACAACCTGTTTTTCTAACATTTCTAATTCTATTATTATTATAACAGTATTTTTTTTGTCATTCTACTAAACATATTACTTTTGTATATACTTTTCGATTGACAAAAAGTTGTTTGTGGGTAAAACCAACCCGGCCCGTTTCAACTTTTGACCCATACTAAAACTAACCCGTTTCCTATGAACTCGTTTTGACCAGTTACACGACCCGCTTGGCCCGCCTATCTGTCCACCTTGAGAAGGGACATCACAAATATAGAAAACGGAAGTGTAAGATGCAAAATCATATTGAACACAAGCATTTGGTCCGGAAGATTAAGATAACACATTAAATTCTGCATAAATCAAAACAGAAAAACAGGACAATAGTGTAACTAATGTAGCATACCTTCAATTCCAGAATGTTGAATTCATTCCCCACATTATCACACTCGTATGGTAATTCAGGAGCAAAAGTCCACTGCCCATCAACAACATAACAATAATGGTAAACACCAACATTTAGCACCTTAACGATAGAGAAATCATGGCCCGAGCCCTCTAATAACTCCCTGATGAAACACAAAGTTCAAGAATAATGATTAAGAAAGAGCATGAACTAGAGGTGGCAAGATAGGTAGGTCAGATAGCTTTAAACAGGTATTTTGTACGAAGTGGGTTGGCCCGAAGCACTTTTGGACCAAAATCTTTAATGCCTTTATAAATTAATAGCGTGTCAATTAGAAAAGTAAAAATAAAAACTCTGTGAATTGAACATAGACTTTCAACCTGTTCAACTTGACCCATTTCCTTTTTAGCAGAAATTTTTTATCTACTCATTAGAGATTAAAACACAATCCGCATCGACCCATTCACAAATAAAAGGGTCAAAACTGCCACCTCTAACAAAACTATAAGGTATCAATGCTATATGAACCTTGTCGTCCAGTTATCCCATGATCCCTCAATGGCAACGTGTGTGCCACCGTGAATCCAATTGATCACTGCTGGTATGCTCTTTTCTTGATTTAAAGATCTACATTGCATTGATGTTTCACTGAAGCCGTCTCTTTGAGTATACATAGTTTGATTAGGATTTTGTGAAGAAGAAACAGGGGCCTGAACAGATTGATATATGAGAGATATATTATTGTATGAATGTGTGGTGTAAAAACGATAATTTTAGCACACATTGCATAGGTATTCCCAGAATTGTAAAAGTTAGTGAGGATTGGCTGAATACTAAAGTTTATTCAACCATATATAATACGGAGTAACATATAAGACAGAAATGTCAAACAGAATCAAAGCAATATTAAGCCATAAAAAGTAAGAGATATTGACTACTCGGACCATCCTACTTCACTTCGTATTGTTGTTGCAATTTGCTAATAGAATTTACTCTTGAAAAATGTTTTTAGAAAATACCATAGTTGTAAGAATGAACACTTTTAGAAATATATTTTTTTTTTCCTTTTTTACCATAATTTGCCTTGAATCATTATACTTGCATATTGTAGTGGTTTTATTAAATTTTCATTTTTCCCTTGATTTATCGATTGTAACAACCTTCTTATTTGAAGTTCTAGCAAACATATTGGATCTTTGCAAGAAAAAGAAGAAAAGAAAACCTTAAAACAGTATACCCATAGACCTTAAATCTTAAATTAGGCTACCATATACAAGCATAATTTACCTTAGGATGTTGAACCATATGCGCAGGATAGCTGCTGCTGTTAACTTGCGCCTGGGTATGTCCATGTTCCATGTAGTAATGCTCCTGATTAAGATGTTCACTCTTTGCTTCTCTGCCACTAACATTACCCATTATTTTTTTAAATATTTTTTTATACAAATTATCAACCACACAAAAACCCTAACCTTGTTTCAATCAAAAACTAAACTTTAACACTCAACAAATCATTAAGAACAGAAAAATGGAAAAACCCAAGTCAGGAAGTGGTGATTTAAGGGTTTTTATACATACCCATATCTTTTTTCTTTTCCTTTTTTAAATAAAGAAGGGATATTGACAGATGCCCAATAAATTATTATATCACAGTATATAAAATAAATCACAAAGAGAAGAGCAGTTAACATGATTTAAGCAGCTTTGGTATGTTGATAGAAGGCCCTTTTTGTCATCATTATCTCTCACATAAAAACAAACGGTGCGCCTTTTTTTTCTTTTTCTTTCACCAAGACCCTGGCTCTTATTGCAGAAAAAGGTTTGTTTTATTCTCCAATGAGTTTGGAAGATCCCTTTCTTTGTAATATTTATTTAATTATTTATTTTAAGGAGGAATGTTACATCATTGTGTAATTCTTGTCATGGGTATTATTTAGTCATATTAAATATGAACAAAATGTCATTAAAAAATAAAATAACCATAGATATTTTTAATAATTATACATAGGGGAAATTAAAAATAAATAAATACCAAAATACATAAAGTTGAATCACTTCACTTATCTAGGCTAAATGATGATTGGATATGGAAAATAATGGACGGTTTAATTTGTATACCTGTTAATAAAATTAGATAAATAATATGGATGATATATAAATTATTATCACATTTTCTATTGATATATTACATTAGAAAACCAACATATATAAGACATCAAATTTATTAATCCTAAATATATTTTGAACATATATAAGTGAACTTTTAAATGATATAGTTGTTTATAATTAGTACATAATAATTTTTTATTTATTATATAAAATATAGGAAATAAACGGAGTGTTTATTTAGCTAAGTGGTGGCTAGCGCCTAGTGATAGCAAATGTCCACATGACACTTAAAAGACCATTTTGATCAATTCCATGAAATGCTAAAAGAGCTACTTCAAATAAATAAAGTTACCATTAAAATGGTATTAATTTTTAAGTTTTTTATTAAAAAAAATAAATAAATAAATAAGATGTAAATATTGTCCCTTTCCTGTCAAATAGTCTACATCCCGTGTATAATACGTGTAGGATAAATTTTGCCGAACAATAGATTTACGTTTGATATTATTCAAATTAACATTCCGTCTTTATATTATATTCCTAAATATATAAAAAGTGAATATTATATGCTAGTAATAAATAGAATAAGAAAAGTATTCTAATCCTTATCCTCAAGAGAGTGGAGTAAGATTATTAGTACTTGCTTTTTAATCACAATGCTACAAAGCAATCTTTGTAGTTTTAAGATGCTAATTAGTTGTTGCAGAACTTCCAAATGAAAAGGCTAATGACATGAATGTGTTCACCACAAGGTTTGAAAGTACAATAAGAAAAATGTTGAAGTGTGACTTTATATTTGGTGTCAATCTTGATTTGGTACATGTATGTTTTTATATTCCTGCTTTCTTAGATGTTGTGCAGGTTTTGACAAGTAAGTGAAAGTTGAAGGGTAGATATTGGTTCTTCCTGTTTGTGTGTCTTTATTGAGAAGAATGAAACTTGAAGGGCTTAATTGTAATATTTTTTTTTAATAAAAGTCTTATATTTTGTATTTTATTAAATAATGGTTTTTCTCAGAATTTGATAATCTCTCTCGTTTTCTCTGTACATTCTCACATTTAGGGTTCGTGCTCAATTTTGTATACACATTCAAGCTGGATTGGATGTTGTTAGATTAGGTTGTGGTTTTGAGTGATGTAGTGATGGGTTTATGTATTTTTACAGATTTTGTATTGTTGATTAGTTTTTTATGTGCATTTACAGTGGTCAGTTACTCACCTAAATCGTGTGTTCTTTGTCTTCTTTACTATTTTATCAAAAAACAAATAAAATAATAATAATAATTGTCAACAGTGACATATGATGCGGGACCTCGATGCCGTGCAAAATGGAAGTGTTCAAAGAAAGTGGGCATCGTATAACTTTTGATCCTCCAATAGATGGTAACAACCTCAAAAAGCATTGTGAAAATTAATGGGAAGAATCCTTAATGTCAAGAATACTACTTTTAACAATTAAAAAGAAAGAATTGTGGGAATCTAAATGCCAAGAATCAATGACTTTGAATAAAGAAAAAAAAAAGGTTTTTGTTTGTTTAGAATAATATGTACAAATTAAGAGAGGTTCAATTGGTTTGTTAGATGTTAGCATCACATAGGTGTAAAGATTGTTGAGGAGTCATCTTCATAGGCTCCACCATTGATGGGCTTTACTTTTTCTCAATCATCAAACTCTCCAAATGGTAATTTTCAAAGCCCATCATCTTTTCTTTGATTTATCTCTTGATGTGAATACAACATTCATATATATAGTATAGATAATATATATATATATATATAGATATATTAAAGAAATTCTTACAAAAATAAGAAAGAAAGTGTTGTATTTCTCATATATATAAATCCACTTTGTTTCATATTATAGGTACGATAACTTCGATTTTAATCGATGGTAACCAGAACTTGTTTATCGTTATTCCTAAACACAAGATGTCCACAAGTATTTCGTTTATTATCTTGATGATATGTTATTGATGAACATTTCTAAACGTATCTAGGATAATATATAAGTTTATATATAAATACATATGTAGTATAAGAAAGTATATTTTTTATAGGTATAACACAACGCAAAGAAGAAAAATATATATGTAGTTTGTTGTTACGAGGATATCATTGTAATATGAAGAACGACATGTAGTACCTAATTAGACATTTTCCTTTCATGAAGAACGACATATAGTTTGTTATTATAAGGGTGTCATACTAATAACAAGAAAGACATCTACAAATTAAATGTCGTCCTTTTATAATATATATAGGCATGTGTTATAATGAAAACAAATGTTAAACGTGTACCTTCTCATCGTACAAAAATTTGACAAGTAGGTTCGGTGATGGATGACATAAAATGCCTAAGAATTAAAACACAACTTATAAATTAAATCAAAAAAATTTGCGAATGTTTAGAGATACATGTCATGTATTAAATAGTATAATATTTTTTTAGAAACACAAGTTTTATTTTTGATAAATATTATACTTAGAGACATACGTCATGTATCAAAAAGCACAACATTTCTATAAAAGTCATTTTTAAAAGAAATTTCTTAAAATAATGATGTGTTAAATTTTCATGTGCATAAGTGACAATTAGAGCATAAGCAAATTCTTTTGAGTATCTAAGATATATTTTTTGAAAGACATGATGATTATACATATGTCATATACCAAAGAGGTCAATATATATTTTTAAAGTGGCAAGTAAGTCATAAATTCATTCTTTTGACTAGTAAGATATATTTTTTTGTAAATACATTATGTCTAGAGATGTATGTCATGTACCAAGTAGCACAATATCTTATTTGTAAACTAAAAATTATTTTTTAAATTGTATTCTTAAACTAAGAATTTGTTAAGGTTGTAAAAGATTCCGATCTTGATCTTATGGTCTTAAGATTTTATAGTTTTAATGGATGAAAACGATCTCAATTTTGCATAGGGTTTGCTTACGATCTCAATCCTATGTTGATTATGAACATAGCATTTCGATTTGATCTGATCTTACTTAGTATGAATTAATGAGTTTAAAAAATACAAATTTGTTAATTTTTTTATAGTAAAAGAGTAACAAGCTAATCATTTAATCAATTAATAAAAGTCAAACTAATAAGTTCTTCGACTACAATAGTTTAACACGTGAAAACATATATCTCTAGCAACAAATATAGTAACATAAAGAGCTATGAGAAGTACTGAACTAATGTTATAGTGTTTAAACTATAAAAATTTCATTAATTATGCAATGCATTTGGTCTTTTGGATGTATTATAACACATATGTATGAGACAAGAGTATCTGAGTAGAACCTCAAGATCCCAAAATCTCAATCTTATGAATAAAAACGATAATATGTAAAATTGAAACCTTAATAACCTTGATTTTAATTATTAATTTCACATGATATATTATTTAAAGAATCATGGGGATATACATATACATAAAAGTCGGTTTAAAAATTTCAATTCTTAATTTTGCTCTTATATACGCTCAGTTGGGTTGATTAAAAAACATTAGTAAGCTAAAAGCCCTTTAAAATATTTAAGAAAGAAATTCTAAATTTTAATCATAAATAAAAGAATGTTTTGATTTGATTTGACTTGACGGGTCAAACAGTTTACTCCGTATTAAACTATTTGTGCATTAATGTTTCATCATTTACATCGGGTTCTTATTACACAAAGAGAAGGGGGAAGAATGACATTTGGACTACTCGTACCACAATAATCATCCATTAATGCAATAAGGCGGGGACGATTCTAGTGACACAAGTACATATATATTAACAAAACTTATCTTTTTAAATTTTAAAATATAGGGGGTCAGGTTGATGAAAAATGATACTCCAGATGATATTAACAATTAAAAAGGTGACACAAGTGTATAAACAACTAATGAGTGTAAATAAGAGAGTTTTTGGCATTGCTTATTTATAAGTCTTTATGTGCTTAAAAAATAAGCATGTTTCAACATACTTATTTTTAAGTGCTTATTTCTTAAGAAATAAGTAGATAAGCAGTTTCTAAAAGAGTGTTTGTATTTGCTTATCTGCTTTTAAAATGAGCAAATAAGCAGATAAGTGCTTAAATAAGCAATCCCAAACACCACTAAATCATAAAAAGAATTTAATTTCATTAATTTGTAGACGCAAACATCGCGGTAACAACTTTTAAAGAAATATTTTAATCTTCTAATAATCTACATAAAATATCTCTAAAAAGTTGTTATTATTGGAATTGTTAGAGGCCTTAATTTTAAGGAATTTATTGATCGAAAGGATCTCCATTCCATGCATTGAAAATCCAAGAAGAAAAAGAAATAATTCGATAAACAGAGAGGTGGTCCAAAGGAATTAATTTAAGTTTATCTACCAAACGCACATTTTGGACCTGTAACGATATATGGGCCTAAGTCCAGATAGAAAAGTTTACGAATTTAGGCCCGCCCAATAGTCAATATTCGGGCTTTAATATGCATGTGTATGTCAGTAACTCAGTATGTGTATTGCAGCAAAATGTACATAAAAATAAAATAGTTACACTTGGCATTATAATTATTTCTTCATGGTAAAATTTGATGTTATGAAAGACCAAATTATTTGGCACTTTATTCTATCCACAAGCTCTATATCTACTTAGAAATGCAGAACCAAGTGTTGCACTCTAATGGAGTGTAAACTAACAATAGAAATGTGACATTTTTCTAATAAGCTTAAGGCCAAGATCTAACATTCTCGATTAGAGGATAACCATCAATTGGAAACGAACAATATGAGAAACTGCAACCTCAAAGGGAACATATGTAAACGGTCACGTGTCGAGTTGAAAAAAATCGTAGATTACACATGTCAGTCAATCACGACTACTTTTCTTGGCCAAAAGAAAAGTGACATTGTAACCTCAACCATACAACCACTTTGCCCCACATTTTAGCAACCAAACAGTAGAAACGATCCAAATATTTATCCACAATACAATATTAAAAGGATTAATCTTTGGGGAGGTTGTGTTTTAGGCCTATCAATGTTGGGTGATGTGAGTTACTTTAAAGTGTGCACATTTCCATTCAACGAAGGTTGTAGGGGACCATTTCTAAGTGTTGATGAATGTTCTTGGTTTGATACATCTATACATAATTTTATGACCCATGCTTTGAATCTAGTGATAGCCACTTAATTTAGGATAGTTAACAAGTTCCTAGTTGTACCTAATTAAGGATAAATCAATACTTTTACAAGTTCCTAGTTGTACCTAATTAAGGATAAATCAATACTTTTAATATGTTAAATATAGATATATATAGTAATGCAATAAATGATGATGATAAACGAAAAGATTAAGAGAATATATTTAGATTTTAATAAAAATTAGGTGAAGGTGATAAATAAAAATGCCTTGATGAAGAGATTGTTTACAAATGAAAGTGGAAGGTCATTATGGATTTGATAGTAATTGAAGGTTATTCTGATAAAATAACGTTGGCCCTATAGTTTGCATTTTGCAATACCCTTCTGGCCATTAAAAGGACACCACTTACACACTTGTAATATATATATTATTGGCCACCAAGCAACGAGAGAATGAATATGAATAATAGTATATATATATATACACACAGTGTCACACAAACACCCACACACACCCACACAGGAACAGATACATAAGACATTATCCGAAAATGGATTTAATGGTAATCAATTGACTTCTAAATGTTTTAAAACATATATGAATTAATATGAGACAAAAGCTAAGTGTAGACCACTTTAATTTAATTTGTTGAACCTCATGTGTATATGAATATATTTGGGGACATATTGATGACCCATATTGCATGAAAACATCATTAGATGCACAAAACAAATGCAAACCGTCCCTTTCAACTTTCTATTATATAGTAGTATTAATATTAATATTAATTATATTATAGAAATTAGGTTTAACTTTTTGTTTCTTTGACTAATTTTGACCATATTATTAAACTCCAATTTATCTTAGATTAGCAACAAGTTATCACCACTGATATCTTATTTTTATTGTCAAAGTACATTTATGATTTATCTAATTAGTTAGTAATGATGCGATTATTTAGGGAGCTGTTTTAAGCATTAGAGCCAAGCGTAAAACAATTTAGCTACACCAAATAACAATTAATTCAATTCAAATAGGAATTAAAATGTGCTTAAAAAGCAACTACCACTCGATTAAGCACTCAAAACAGCTACCCCGATTTAGATAAGTTATTGCCTTAACTAATGCGTGCAACTTAATATGAAATAATAACATGCTCTAATTTCATTTATTTCTGACGAGACATTTTTGTGCTTTACTTGAAAGAAAAATACTTAAGATTTTCTTATTAAAAAGATAAACGATACATAAGATAATGATCCTGATTTTTATTCAATTCTCATTTAGCTAATCTACTTTTACCCTAGATAGCAACTCGTCCTTGATTTATTTTACCATATGCCAAAAATAAATTTTAAAAAAATAATAAAATAAAGTTGACCGGTGTTCTTGTTAAATACTTAGGTGGCTACTTGGCTAATTAGCATGAAAGTTAGACATACCTTAACATTAAGTATTCATTAAAAACAAACTAACACAAAGAGTAGATACTAAAAATGAAACTAAATAAGAACACGTTGTTATTTAATGTATGTTTAGCAATTGGATGATATATACATACTAAATTAATATAAGTTTAGGGGATGACAAATATGAATGTTATCAACAACACCTCATACAACAAAGCAATTTATATTTTTGGTCCCTTGAAATTTTCACTTTAACATAATCAGTTAATCACCTATTCTTAACACTTATTTTATACCTTGATGGATGTCACATTGAGTGTCAGGGGTGGCTCAACGGTAAAGTCAGTAAAACAACCGTTTTAGGCCTTGTAATTTTTAAAACTGTATATACATATATGTATTTAGATATCAAAACATTTATTATTGTTTATATATTTCTTTATAATTATATATTATGGGTAATTTTTTTTATTTCTTAAGACACTAAAATAGAAAAAGAAAAAATCACACGTGCACATTTTATTAAAGCCCCATTAGATTAAGGCCTCGTTTGATTAAAACCCTTAGGGCTCCATTTGATTAATACCCATTACAGCCCATTAGATAAATAAAAAAACCATCTTCTCATTTTCCACAATTTCGAACGGTTGTGAATAACAGATATCAACAATTGCATTCTGCTACCACCTGTGTTCTCCAGCATCTCTTTTAGGTTCTATCGCTCCTTTTTTAAAGTTTTTTATTGTGATTAGTGTCTAATAGATATTTAGATTCATCATGACAACTCGTAAATATGAATTTGGTTACTAGAAATTGCAAAAGAAACGAAAACAATAAGCTTTAGTGGAATCTCAAAGGGGGGCCTTGGATAAATTTGTAACGGCCACAAAAAAATATATCAAATAATACTAATGAATGTCTTTCAATTGATCAAACTAATATAGATGATAATGAAGTGAATGTGGAAGAAGAATTAAATAATCAAAAGAATGATTTTGATCCTAAAACTCAAACTAGTATAGATGTTAGAAATAAATATTTTGAGATTGTAAACATTGTAATCAATAAGTAAATGGTTTGTGTGAGGAGTATAAATAATCAAACTTGTACACAAACGCTAAGAACGCTTGTATAACTTTTGACCATTTGCAATATAGCATATTCAACCAAATTCTCTCTATATACATACATATACGTGCACATATACATAGATTGTTCTATCAATTATCATCATAAACTCAATTTCGATCCAACAAGTGGTATCAAAGCAAGGATTATCGAGTTTAGGATTTATTTTAACTAGTTGATTAAACAGATTCAAGTGGAATTAGAGGAATTTGAGCAATTTTGACCAAAAATTGGTATTTGAAAGGTTGTCTACTTTGATCATCAAAATTCATCAATTCATCATTGAATTGTGAAATTGATCGGATAGAAAGATTCATCTGATTAAGTAGTAACAGGATCAATTGAATTATGTTAACTATTCTCGTAATAGTTGTTTTAGTAGAAAGAAGTTTTTTAAAGCTTAAAATTGTGAAAAACTATTTAAGAATGACAATGTCACGAGAAATGTTACATAGATTAGCTACTTTATCAATTGAAAATGAGTTAATAAACGAAATTGATTTCAATGACGTAATTAAAGATTTTGCAATAAAAAAGCGAGAAAAATAAATTTTATATAAACTAAAATAAGCAAAAATTTCTAATAAAAAAGGCCCCATCTTAAAAGTTCGCTTTAGGTCCTCGATGATGAGCTTAAACCGCTTCTGTTGGGTGCAACAAACAATACTTAACGTTTCCTCTAAGTTTGATTCATATAATATCTAACACATGATTAAAACAATTTTTTCCAAGTTTATTATAATTTTACTATATGTTTTGTCATAGTGTAGGCTAATAATATGAAAAATTATCAAATTGATCGGATTTATCTATTGATATCTTATTATGGATGAAATCTTTCAACATATTTAAAATGATCAAAAATCTCGGCTTATAAAAGAACTTTTAACATTCTTGTTATCTTATGGTATTCAATATGCATATTTCGCTATCTACCGGTTAGAATGAATTATCCATTTTAATCGGAGTGAATTAGAGCGAATTGGAGCTATTTTTGAAACAATTCACTTCAAATTGCTTTTTAAAAAATGGGATACTTGACATTTTGGAGATTTTAAAAGATTTTGTTTGTAATTAGATATCAATGATTAAATCTTACCATTTTAGTAATATTCTTTAAAAATATCTATCAATTAAAACATTCTAACAATTTTATGAAATCCTAGAGAATGAAAAATGTAATCCTATATTTTAATAACTAATTAAATATAAAATGAGTAAACAAATTAGATTTTTTGGTTGAAAGTTATTTTAAAATGTAATTTTTTTATTTAGATGTGCGAGGTTTAATTTTGATATCTCTTATCCCCGGTGAGTATTTCACATGATTTCTTTAATCATATCAAGATGTTTATCTTTTACTCTTTTTTTTTTTTCTTTTTTTTTTTTATCAAATATCAAGATTGTTCAAATTTTCTTAAGAAATATTGGCATGATGCCAAGCTAACACTGAAAAAATGTCATATGTTGAGAATGGTGTAAGGATAGAGGTGGGCAAAACCAGTTTTGGCCCAAACCGGTTCGGTTTTGGTCAACTATGGTTAAACCAGTTTTGACCCAAACCGGATCGGATTGAAACCGGTTTGGTTCGAAAAAAGTTCAAACCGGTTGAAATCGTAGGATCTCAAACTGGTCCAATCCGATTAAACCGATTTGATAAATATCGATCTTGACTAAACTGATTTTCGGTTTGAAAACCAATTTTGAATCTCGATCCAATTTTTTTAGGCACTTCTAGCGTAAGGATATGAAATTTTTTGACGATGGTACAATTGGTTGATGGTTTAAACTTTTTAAATGTATTGTAGCGAAAGTTTAATGTCTTTTTGTAAGAGTCAAGTGCCATGTGGTGAGCTCAGAGGTTGGCACATGACTTCCCAAATGCCCAAGCTCTTAAACCATTAGGGTTTTGGGCTTTCCAAGAGAATCATCAGTTGCAGAGGAAACAGCAACACCATTCTCATTGGTAGCTCACATTTTTTTATTCCTAGTATTAAAAAATTTTACACACGCTTGATGGGGAACTGTATGTGCAAAGTTGTCTTAGTTCTCATCATCTTTATTACTAGTACTAGTACAATTTTTATTTCTTAATTTAGATCACTTCAAATTCTATTATTTATATCTCTTCATCACCACACTCATCTGCTAACTCTGTTTTACACTCAGTTTTTGTTCCTTTTTCTCCCTTCCTAAGTCTCACTCAATCAAACAAAAATCCCCCATCTTTTTTCCTTTTTCTTTTGTACAAATAAAAACACCTTTTTTCTTTATATTTTTACATCTATATATTATATATTATTATTTCTTTTGAAAATATGGGGATTTTTTCTACTATAACTCCCATTTTCACTTTTGCATTTGGCAATTTAACTGTGCTGATTATCACAGTTATGATCTTGGTTTTTTCTGCATTGTTGTTCATGCAACATTCAAAGTACACCGTACAAGTTCTTGAGCATGAAGTACAACAAACCCATCAAGATCATAATCATAATGATGTAATAAAGCAAGGATCTTTGGATGTGGGTTCACCGGATTCTTGCTCAGAAAGCGAAATTATTGATCAGTTTTCATGTACAACTGACGAAGATTCCGATTTTGATACGTGGCAATTTTCCGGCGATAGTAGCCGGAGACCCGATTGCTCCGATGGGTCGATATCCGATGAGGAGAGTTTGATCGAAATTTCGCTTCCGGGTGGTTACTATGTTGGGTACAAAGATTATAGAGATGAAGAAGAATCAAAGTATTGTTACCGGAAAAGGTCGCCGGAATCGGTATTATGGTGGCCGGAGATGAATGAGGAAGAAAATATGATAGAAATTGATATATCGGTGGGGTCAATTAAGTGCTCAAGATTTGAAATTAAAGCATGAGTAATTAATAGTGGTATTTTGATGATGATGATGATGATGATGATGATGATAATGTTGTGTATTCCTTTTATGGTTTAAAGGGTTTTTTTTGTAATCCTTAATGGATTTGTTATCTTTTTAACCCAAGATGAAAGGATTATTTGATGTATGATGATGATGATGATAATATTGTGTATTCCTTTTATGGTTTAAAGGGTTTTTTTTGTAATCCTTAATGGATTTGTTATCTTTTTAACCCAAGATGAAAGGATTATTTGATGTATGTGAAAATAGGGTTCTTTGAGTACTTAAGATATTTATATTTCTATATTGTCATAGTAACAACATCAAATTCAGATATTGTTTATATGTATAGACTATATATTCACTTTTTGAGGTTTTTAGTTATTTTATTAAAGAATGGATCGATTTTAGCAAGGCACCCTAGTAACTTGTTTGGATTAGGGTCCTGCTCCAGAGTTAACTTGTCGAGAGTTTAGTCCACTATTTTCTCAAAAAAAAATTCGTAAGAGAAAAGAATAGAAATGAGAATAGAATTAGACCATATTTCTTTTCAAATTTGAAAGGAAATAGAAAGATAAAAGACTAGATTACTCGTATATTGTTATTTTTTTAATTCGACTCCGATTCGAAAATACAAAATGTATAAATTTCATTTTTTTTCAAACTTGTGAATGCAAAATTATTATTTATCTTCTCTCTTTTTTTCTATCATTTTATACTCTTTTATCATATTTTCCTTTCATCAAATACTCAGGAACAGATTTTGGGTGTTGATCAATGTGTCAGAAAGAAAATAAAAAAGAAAAAAGATAAATATGAATATACGGTTGATAACAATATACGGAGTACTTATTTTGTAGTTGTCTTGTGAAAAAGATTCACAAACATGGTTGTGTAATTCTCTCTATATGTTTCAACAAGCAGAACTAAATCTACTAAGCTTTTGAATAAGTACATCAAAATTGTGTATCGCATGTAAATCATAGAGAGAAAACATGAAAAACATAGGGAAGCCCATAGGCGGACTTTTGCAATGTTGTAACTAACTTTTGAGAAGGATAACACACATATTTAACCCAAAACCTAGACGTACCCAAACTGAACTGATTTCAAACCGAACCGATTTGGATCAAACCTGGTCAAAACCGGTTCGGGACGGTTCAAAACCAGTTTCCAGTTTGAAACCGATTCGAACCGGTTTTAAACTCTAGAAATCTAAACCGGTCAAACTGATTTCCAGTTTGAAAACCAATTCCGGTTCATGAACTGGTTTAGATGTGCATCTTTACTAAAAACCATGGAGTAATAGAGATGACATTTTAGACGGTAAGATGATTATCAAAAAAGAGTGTGAACGATTTGAGTCAAGCCGATTTGGATGGGCATCTCTACCAAAAATCATGGGGTAATAGAGATAACGTTTTAGACGGTAAGATGATTATCAAAGAAAGAGCGGGGACGACCATGTATATGTATGTTGTTTATTATGAAAACAAATTTTATGTTGAAGAGTTGATGGGTGACACCGTGACACCCTTGGGCTCACGCAAGAAGTTTAGTCAATTAGTTAATGTCTAACTATTGGTCCAAAACGGAATAAATAAAAAACCCATATACCAGCTACCCAAAAGCCTAAACCATTTTCAAAAGAGCAGCAACATCGAACGTGATTTAAAGTATTATACAATGTACTTAAAAATATATTTAATAATGTATAATTAAAAAGAATAGTATATAAATCATCACTCATTTCAAAAATACCTACTCACATTGCCTGATTGCCCCAAATCAAATAATTAGCTGAGTATATGCTTAAATCTATGCATAATTTATACAATATCATTTCACTGTTTTGCTCTCATTTTTTTAACCGATCATTTTCTTATGTCAACCAATTAAATTGTTAGACACATGATTAGACTTATTTTTTAGGCTCAAAAAACATCGTTAGTTAACTATGGTTATGGCTAAACCTTTACTTGATACAAACAAGGGAATCTTGCATTTATTTTTTACGGAGTATTTTTTATTTTATATACTTTATGAATGCAACAGTCTTGCATATTAGGTACTTGATATTCATGACTGATTATCAACACATATGCACATATTACTGTTAAGAGATTCAATCTAATATGTATTACACAGGGACTACCATGATGACTGATGGATATTTGCTATGTTGTTCATGAATTAGATGCGACAAAGCGTGTGATAATATGGTGTGTAGACGTTCAAATTTTCTTGAGATTAGGCCCAATACTCCAATTGCACACTGTAGCATGTAGGTTGTGACACTGTAAGTCTTGCAGCACTTCAACCTGCTAGAGACATGTCATTGGTATGTAATATGTATAATTCTTATAGGATTTTGGTATCTTAAATTGAACCACAAACTCCAAATAAATGTAACCTGTGTATATATGACTGACTATTGTTTAATACCAGATGGAAGGATTAATTTTCGAAGTTTGGTTTAGATAATTTGCCAAAGACAATCACAAGATCAGCAGACGACAATTTGGCGATTTTACATCATTATGTTATATCATGTACTAATTCAAGTTATTTCAAACACTGAAAATTAGTTGCCACTCTGAATTTTCATCTCTAAACAACCAATTATGATTCAAACGTGTAAAAGATATACTATACTGTCATAGACTACTCATAGTGTTCATTCGGATTTGGTCATTCAGCACTCAATTTTTGAATTACCACATGCTCTTAAGAGCCTGATCCTATAAGAGATTCACAATTAAAAAAGTGTTTCAACTACTCGACTTTGGCCACTTAAGTACACTATGCTTATTGTGCTTATGTGTCGAACATTTGCAAGCTCATCACTTTGCAACCGATGAACTAATTCTGCTGGCATTTCTTCCAAGTGTAACTTCTGAAGACTAGTAAGGTGTTCAATGCCTTGTAATGACAATCTCATACCTCCACATCGAATTAAGTTCAAGTCCTTGATACTTCCCAACGTACCCTTCTCCAATCTTAGACCACTGAGCTCTACGAGCTCCACCAACCGCAATTTGTTCAGCTTCGGGAACCCACCTGCCATGAAATGCAAAAACCTGCATTCGCGAGCATTCTTGATTTCTAAAAATGCTAAATTTGGTAAATTTTGGATGGATGAAAGTATATCATCGCCTAAACTAGGGCAACACAAGTAAAGATGAGTTAAATTTGCTAACGATGTGAACCATGGAGGCAACCTACTCAACTGCCCAACCAATGTCAGCTTCTGGAGAAATATTGGTGGAAAAGCTAATCCTTCAAGCACAAGTTCTTCGCCTTCCTTACTGGCAGTTATGCTCAAACGTCGAAGATCTGTCATTTTTTCAACTGAACTGCACAGTTTCGGCCCATCAACTGCTTTCAGCTTCGTTATATCCAATCGTTTTAGTTCAGTCAAGTTTCCAACTTTTTGGATGAGTTCCTCCTCTGCTTCAATCAAGGCTAAAGTCTGTAAACTTCTTATTTTCGTTATTTCTGCAGGTACCTTTAAGCCACAATGAAGATTGGATGTTTTCTGCCGACATAGAAGCAGGTGACGAAGTCTTGGTATATTTGATATTCCACTTGGTAATTTTTCAAGGTTAGTGTTTCTGACATCAAGTGTTTGCAAATTTTTTAGCCTTTCGATAGACTTTGGAAGTTTCTTAATGTTGGTTTCTCGAAGATTTACATACCTCAAGTTGAATAGGCGAACAACAGCTTTCGGGATTTTTCCAACAGACGCTCCCTCCAATTCCAGGACTTTTAGCAGCTTAAAGCTAGACAATACTGCGTTCATGGAAAAAGTCGGATTGGTTCCTATCTGAAACACGAAGAAAGCACGAAGATGGCGCAACAACGCCCTCCTAAAAATAACATTTCCCTCTGTGTTATATACAGAGAGCCGCTGTACTTCACTTATATGTCCGGCCTCCCTTTCATCATACGTTGAACAAAAGTTATCTTTTTCGGATCTTGTCATTGCAAGTTCTCGCATAACATCATGGACTCGAAATGTCTTGACCCTACCACTAGCATTAGTCTCAGTGACTTGAATCATGCTTCGGATACTAAGTTCTGTAACGTACTCCTCTGCTACTTCCTCTACTGTTATCCCTTTTCTTTCCAGGATGAACCCCTCTGCAACCCATAGTCTTATAAGCTTTTTTCTCTTAATCGGATACCCATCACGAAAAACACAACAATACAAGAAACAATGCTTTAGGTAGAACGGTAGATCATCAAAGCTCAATGAAAGGATTCCTTTAACACTTTTGAGTGCGGGATTATTGCTCAATTCCCAGTTAAGACTATCGTATATTTTCTTCAAGTCTCCTGAGGTTTTGTTTCCTGCGCCCACAAGGCTTCCAATTGCGACTATGGCAAGTGGCAATCCTTCACATTTTCTAGTAATCGCTTGAGCTAGCTCTTTTAGTTCTACCGGACAACAATGGTCCAGTTCACTCCAAAATGCCTTTCTACAAAAGAGTGCCCATGAATCTTCCTCTCCTAGAGGGTCTAGGCGAAGAACGTGCTTTCCTGGTCCTACTGATTTCGCTACATCTTCATTTCTAGTCGTGAATATAACTCTACTTCCAACACCATTTTCGGGAAATGCACTTCTTATTCTAGTCCAAAGAAGGATGGCCGAAACGTCATCTAAGATAATGACATACCTTTTATTGTGTAGATATTCGATAAGCATCTCCACCAACTCTCTGTATTTCATCAATCCCAAATCATTAGGGACCATTTCATGATTCACTCCAAACAATTTCTTGATCATGGTTCTTAACAATTCGTCAAGCCCATTAGTTTGAGATACAGATACCCATGCCCAACAATCAAAGTTCCGTTGAATCGCTTGATCATGGTAGACTTTGGTAACCAAAGTTGTCTTGCCTAATCCACCCATACCCACAACGGATATAACCATTCTTCTAAAATCATCCTCCATTAGCCATTCCATAAGTATTTCTTTGTTACCATCCATTCCCACTATTTCATCTTCATTAACAAACATCAAAAGTTCTTCTTGACGCTGACACCAATCAATAGATGCATTCCCAATACCTCTCTTCTCATCGTTTTTCTCATCAAATTCATATCGCTTTCTTCGTTCACAAACCTCTTGAACCTCTAATCTAAGCTTTTGAAGCTTTGTTGATATTTTACGTCTTTTGCTCATGTGCATTGGAACCTTGATGATGTTTTGAACAAAATTCTTCAAACCCTTATTATCGTCTTCTAGATCTTTATAGTAAACGTATTCATCTAGTACATCTTCCACTTTTTGTGCAACTTCTCTCACTTGTCTAACCCATGTTTCCACCAATTCACTCTTGAACTTCTTTCTTTCGGCATCTCTAATACACGATCTCATAATTTCTAGCTCTAGTCTTATTGCTTCAACATCACTTTTTGAGTCTCCTAGTAATGATGCTTCTTGCATTAGGATTGTTGTGAGCTTTTCTAGTAGGAAGTTCACAGCACCATCTGCCATTTTTGCTCCTAGACCTGAGAAAGAAAGCTGTGGTTCAGCGTGGTGATGGTGGTGGTGGATGTGTCTTGTGTGAAAATAACATTTGAATAAGTGTAAAAGGAAGCTGTATGGAATACAATTTGGACTTGGTCTTAAGGTAGACTTGAAGACTTTTGATAATAATCTGTCCTTATTGCAACACACTTATTATAAAAATTTAATCTTATGGGACCATATACATATATAGCCGCAAGAACATAATCTAGCTAAAAAGACAACTTAAACTAGCTAGTTTTACTCGATAGCTTTGAAGTTGACTCAATCGCCCTTTAATACTACCTTTCTACCTGTCTTTGATGGGGCACACTCTTGGTCTCACACAAGAAACTAGTCGACTAATTAGGTGCAACTGTTGATCCATTAAGATAAGTCAAAAGCCCATATAAGATCACCCAAAAGAATACACCAAATTTATAAAGGCCCACTCAAATTGTACAACAATTTTTTTATATATTTAACTTTTAGTTAGTTGACTAATATTCATGATTCGTGATTGCTTATTATTCGTTCAATGTAGTGAAAAGGTACCACATGTATAAATATAAAATTACTGTTAAAAGATTCAATTAGTGCTCAAAAACTTCAAATTACTGATTAATGATTCAATTTAGTAAGTATTACACAAGGGCTAAAATGTAAGATATGAAGAAAAAAAACGTATGATAATATGGTTTCTGTCACTGTACAATATATGAACTGCAGCGTGACATTTTATTTAAGAAAAATGCTAAGTATCTTATAATAATTACATTAAAAATCATATTATTTAAGTATTATTCAGGAAACGAATATTAGAATTAGAACGTTGTGATTTTTGGTTTCTATTGCCAACGGTTGGTAAAACAACCGTTATACTGTGGACACGTAGGTGAAGTGTTATTTTATATTCCATCTTTAATCTTTATCTTTAAATATTTGTGTTCACATATTTGTGAAATACTATAGTTTTAATCTTTTAGTAAATTAATTTTACTTGAACTATAAGTTGTTACTTTGTCATATTATATGACCGTATACAATTTAATGGTACGTAAAAAGAGTGGTAGAACATGATGACATACATATATATATATATATATATTTGATAAATAATACAAAACTTTTTTCCGAGAATTTAATAAAATAGGAAGTACTTGCTAAGATACACTGCAACAAAAAGATATACGAGTATAATAAATAACACAAAAAATAATAATTTTTTTTACCTTTTTTACTATTCACAGTATGAGAAAGTTTAACTATGACCCGGTAACCATAGTCCATAGTAATCAAACATGTAACGAAAACTTGATCGTTTAAATATTGTACCGACACTTACTTGGACCCCACCAATTCCAGCTATGAGGGCACACCACTAGCAAAAGAATTTGATTTTACCCCCAAACTAATTAGGTCAGTACCAATGTGAATCTAAAGTATCATGTGGATCACTTTAACCCCCTTAAACTATAGGATATATCAATTCGTTTGTTTGAAGTTACAAACTTATATGTACACGTATAAGCGCACATATTACAGGTTAACGAATTATTACATGAACTTTAGATAACTGTTAGAGTTCGAAGTGTTTTGAAATATTAGCTCAAAAGCGCTTCAAAATTTAAGATTATTTGTTTTTGATTTATATTATATGTACATGAAAATAACAGCAGATCACATTTTTCTTAAAATAATAAAATTTAGCCTCGTAAGTCAAATTCAATTGTGGCTTAAGCTATCAAAATCAATCCATCTGTATCTATATTTCTTATGTTTGTATAGAAATAATTGGTTTCAATAAAATTATATAAAAATGAGACTATTGGATCTTGCTTGGTCTCTCATCACGCGTAAGATAGCATGAATGTCAAAGTGTATTGTAGAGAAAATGTAGGAAAGGCGAATACTTTAAAATTAGATTTGCAATAAAACCACGAAAGAAACACTACGTTAAGTAAAGTACGCGGGCATGCTCCGTGATTTACCTTTGGCGTGAGAATAACATACATTAATTGAAAATTTTATAGTTTCTCTGTCTAAGTAAATAGTTGAAGGTCGGAATGAACTTAATTGGTATGAAGAGTTTATCATCTATTTATAGGCGTCAAGTTTCTTCTAGTGACATTATTACTCTCTTGAAGTCGGTGTCCTGACACCATCTTGCTGCAGACACTAAGGTGTATGTCGCCAATGGGTTGTATCTTCTGGGAAACTAACACTAAGCATTGTAGCGTACATCAACTCCTTTTTCTTAACACATGTCGGCCATTGTCTATATCTTTTATTTGTACTTTATTGTCTTAGATAATAATGCTTATCGTGACTAGTTTCGAGAGTGATTGTACCGCTATATACCAAACGAGAGGGTACAATATCAAGTTTTGATAGTAAGTCTCCTTATGTGCAAGCGAATGAGTACAATATAAACTGAGCCTGCCATTATATACTAAACGGGAGGATGCACTAACAAATTTGGAGAGTGAGCCTCCCACTATATACTAAAGTGTGAACAGTGAACACAATGTTATATGCCAAATGAAAAGATACACCATCAAGTTTGGAGATCGAAAGGGTACACTATGGGTCTCTAAAGGAAAGCACCACTATGTAGTTGACACTTCCTTCTTTTCCCTACTAATGAATACCTAAATCTTTTAAAAATAAATTCATAAAAATGACGAAAATAAAATTAAATCCAAAATAGTCGGAGAGTAATTATAGTTTCGTAATTATACGGACTAAAGTAGTCATGGACCACCAATTAAGAGGGCGTTTCTGAAAAGACAAATCATTGGGAGGGTGTGGATGTGGACAATGCGACAGTGATACGGTTGTTTGTATTTAACCGAGATTATTAAACTTAATTGTACTAGTAATATTTTACTGAAATAAACAAAAATTAGGTGTACGTATTTTAAATAATAATATTCCACAATATTCGGGTGACATTATATTCAGTATTTTACTCTAAAATAATATTCAGCATTGATGTTGATGGGTACCATATACTTTCATGGACAGTCTGGATTTCACTTCCTTCACACCCTTCATTTATATATAAATACGTATATATAGTATCAAGATTTAAAAATAAAAATATTTTAAAGAAAAAATGAAAAAAATATATATTTAAAACTATAATTCAAAGAAAACAACTATGATTCAATAAAAAATAAATATAATTTAAAATTGAATCAAAGAGTTATTTTACTAAATCGAAGGGTTAAAAAACTTTTCTCCCCTTTCTCTACCAAATTTTCCTTCTCCCTTGAACCCACTCCTATATATATATACGCTTAGGTTTAAGGAAAAAGAAAAATTAGAGGAGAAAAAAAGTAAGAGTTTTTTCAATATTTTGATTCAGCAAATTATAATTACTTTTACTAAATCATACTTTTATTCCCCTTCTTCTACAAAATTTCATTATTTTTTATCCGGGTACTATATATATATATTCTTTTTAGTTATTATTATATTGAAAAATACATTTACAATATTCCATTGTTGCAAACAATATTAAACGAGGCTACTTATCACGTACGTTGTAACGGAATCGTTAGTTATTGGGTTAAATGAAATATTATAGAAGTTAAGATATAAAATAATTAAATATTCAAAAAAGTAGTTTCTCTTCAACAAAAAAAAATATTTCAAATTTTTTTTTGTCCAACGCAATATAATTACAGACTCATAAAAGAACTTTTCGACAATATCACATTTTTTGCAAACACATTGAAAAAAATTAACTTCCCATTGAAGATGTTCACGTTGTAATTGCTATGATTTAATTTGATTTTTTTTTTTGTTTATTTAATGAGTTTTTTGGTTTTCAAATGTTACTAACTTAATTTTTTTTTTATTTAGCTTGTATTTTAAATATTGTTACATCAAATTTGATACAAAATGAAATGATAAATAATCTAACATTAAATATTTACACAATTGTAGTGACATAGTTAAGAAAAATAAACACATTATATCATTTCTCCTCACTCCTACTACAACTCTCACATATCAGAACTCTTAATCCAAACACACCATAAATGATAAGAATAAACAAAATATAATGATATCAATGTTAAGATATATAGATAAAACGAGTCGCTTATTATTTATCTATTTGGGATTATCATTGAGATAGGTTATAGGATCAACTAAAATAATAATAAATAAGTTAAGAAATATAATCAAAATCGATCACTTGCCATACATACATCATTTATCTACTTTAAATCATACATATATGTGAGGTAGGTTATAAGATTGACTAAAAGAAAAAAAAAAGTAAGAAATATAAATAAAAAAAATTATTTATCTATTTGATATTGTACATGTATGTGGTATATGTTACAAAATTATCTTAAAAAGTACACGATTAAGAAATATAAACAAAATCGCTTATAACTTTATATTACTTATTATATTAACTGCTCACATGACACAATTTTATTTGTCTTATTATTATTCATCAACCCGCTTTTTTATATAAGTAATAATAATAGTATGTATTTCACTTCCTTCACACACCCTTCCATTGTAATTTATCCTCTTAATATCAGGTTAGCAAAATAAATTACGATATTATGTATCACAAAAATATGGACTACGATTTAAAGGGTTTTAGTTGTTTTGCGTTCAATAATAATTAAAGACGATTTTCATTAAACAAACTCAAAACAACTTATATAAATGTATGTAAGGTGACAATTACATATTTTCATAAATGTCGATAAGGTGAAAAGAAACATCATTAAACAATAATTTGCACACATAATTGTTCTAACCAACAAAATTATATATCCTTTTCCTATTTTATACAATTAATTAATTGTTGTAAAGCAATCTATGTATTCCACTTGGATATATATAACTAGACTTTAAACACACAAACACCACTCACTCCACTTTACTTATCTGCAATTCTGACAACCATAAACCACCACCACCAATGAATACGATGTCGTTCCTTTCTCTTTCCATCGTGTTCATCCTCTCACTCACCACCTTCGTACACTCTCACAACATCACAACGATTCTCGCCAAACACCCCGAATTTTCGACATTTAATCACTACCTAACCATCACTCACCTCGCAAATGAAATCAATCGCCGTCAAACAATCACCGTTTGCGCGGTTGACAATGCTGCAATGTCCTCATTACTCTCTAAAGGTCTTTCGATACAAACGATTAAAAACGTACTTTCGTTACACGTTTTCGCGGATTATTTCGGCTCGAAAAAGCTTCATCAAGTCACTAAAGGCTCCACCTCCACCGCCACCATGTATCAAGCCACCGGTGAAGCACCAGGTATACGATAACAAAATCCATGTAAAATATCCATATATTAATCACTTAATTTTTAGACGTTTATGAATCAGCTTATTTAGAGCTTATCAGCTTAACACTATTTTAAAAGGCCAATAAAGTAATTTTAACGACTTTATAACTTCAGCTGACGACTAACATTAGTCATAAGCTCAAGCCGAAAAGCTTATAAAACGTAATAAATGCAGTAAAATTTAGTTTTTATCTAAGATTACGTGTTAAATCACGTTACCATTACATTCTTATTAATTTTTGATAATAAATATCAGGAACGGCCGGATACGTTCATATCACCGATATCAAAGGCGGAAAAGTACGATTCACGCCGGAAGACAATCCGAGTCAAACCGACACCGTTTACGTAAAATCCGTACTAGAAATGCCGTACAACATCTCCGTCATACAAATCAGCGCAATTCTACAATCACCAGAAGCCGAAGCTCCAACCGCCGCACCAGATCTAAACTTAACTTCGTTACTACAACGTGAGGGTTGCCAATCGTTTTACGATCTGTTAACCACATCAGGTGCAATTGGAACATTTTTAAGCTCCGCAGATGGCGGCGTAACCGTTTTTTGTCCAGGTGATGATGCAATTACTGCTTTCGCGCCAAAATATAAAAACCTAACGGCGTCAGAGAAAACTTCATTGTTGTTGTACCACGGTGTGCCTGTATATAACTCTATGGGAATGTTGAGATCCAGTAACGGATTGATGAATACTTTAGCGACGGAAGGAGCTAAGAAGAAGTACGATTTTACGATTCAGAATGATGGAAATGATGTGACGTTGAAGACGAAAGTTGTTACGGCTACAATTAGTGGAACGGTTGTGGATGATGAACCGATTGCGATTTATACGATTGATAAGGTTTTGCAGCCGAGAGAGCTGTTTAAAGGTGCGGTTGAAGCCGATGAGCCTGCGCCTGCACCTAAGGCGGCTAAAAAGAAGAAGGCTGCAAAGAAGGGTGATACGACCGATGATAGCGCGGATGCACCGGGACCGGGTACCGATGATGATAGTGACGGTGATGCGGCAGACTCGACGGCTAATGGTGTTGGTAAATTTGAGTCGTCGGTGGCTTTGGTTATGGCGGTCTGTTTCGCGTGGTTCGGTTTGATTTGATTTTTTTTCCTTTAATTTTTTTTTTATTTTTTTTTTTTTGTTTTGTCGGTGTGATAAAGTGACAGCGCGTATCATGGGTCTACCACGAGATTTCCACATGCAAGAATAGATTATTTTTTTTTTTCTTTTTTTTTTGGTAATCTATGATGATTAAAAGGTACTTACATGGTGTTATTTATGAAAGGGAAGAATTAATAAGTCTTTTTTTTGTTGTTGGGTTATCATTGTAATTAATTATTTTGTGTCATTTAATAGAAAAGGTTTGTATGATACACCTACTACTTGATATCTCTACCTTTGACTCTTGTTATTGTTTTGCATTAGATTTCAGATATATAATTTTATAAATAAATAAATAAATATTAAAGAATCTGCCAACTGGTTTGTGCGTGGACATGGGCCTTTTTCTTTAGTAAATAACAGTAACATTTTTCTAAATGGTCCTATTAAATACTATATTTTAATTTGACTATATTTACAACAAATTCACCTATCTTTATTTATTTATTTTATTTATAATAAAACAAAGTATCATTAAATCGATTACTAACCAAACGAACATTATCTTTCTTTTTGTTTGTGTGTGAAACATATATCCAAACTTAACAAAATTAGTAACTATTCCGCTTCTATATGAAGTGTGCCCCTGTGTCTTTGCATCCCCTTTAGGTCCAGTAATTATTTTACTTAACAAAACTAGTATTTACTCGTTTGAAAGCGCAATGCCTAGCAATCATGCATGTTTCCTCAATATTGGTTTTTTTTAACGGCAAAAGTAGACGGAAATGAGTTTCGACAATGCCAACACCCATCCCAACCCACACATTAGATTGATAATCTTAAAATACCTAGCAAGGAGCTAGAAATACAACACGAGATTACATTAAAAGAAATCTAAAGGACTTACACACCAAACCGACCAAATTAACTTCTTACAATTTGCTCGATATTTAATCCAAGTGTATAATTCTCCTTTTAAATCCTCCAAGATTTTATTAGCTGAGTACGGATTATTGTTGAAGATCCGATCATTTCTTGCCTTTCAAAATAGCCAACACATACCTCCAATAGCCGCCTGGAGAAAACACTTCTTCTTTACCGAATTTCCTTTCTCCACCACTGTTCGAATAATGTCATTAATCGAATTGTACTGACCAGTAATACTTACTTGACACCATTGCAGAAAGTCTTTCCAAACCCTTCTTGCTTTACCACACTCCAAAAAAATATGATTGCACATTTCGGGTATACCGTCACATACTTGACAATCCACTGTTTGAACATTTATTCCCCAACGTTGTAGATTCACTCTTGTAGGTATTTTATCTTGTAGCATCCTCCACATAAAATGGTTAACACGTGATGGTACCCAACTGTTCCATCTTATTTGATGGACCACTGCCTTATAAACCAACAAAAATGTTTCCTTCCAAGTTCCAGCTCCCCCATCTGCTCATTTTGCTTTTAGTGATTATTTTGCTACAATATAGATTAAGTAAAAAGGATATATCTTGTATTTTACAAGTATGAGTTGTAAGCTTGGAGTTTATACTATTATATGTACGGAGCAGTTTTTGATTACGTTAAGAATACTGTGATAAAAAGGGCCCCGGTTTGAACTAGTTTTGGCCTTGTTGGATCAATGTGTATAGTTGAGTTAATGAGATTTTGAATTATTGTTTCGATGATTACATGTGTTATTGTACTTTTCTTGTTGGTGCATAAAACACCCTTCTTACTTTCTTAGTCGAGCTTCTAAAAAGCAATTAAAAGGCAATGAGGCTTCAAGTTTGTTTCATGTATGACCATAGTTTGTAAGCAAAGGATTTGGAACAAATTTCCCACAACTACAACATATCAACACTTTTTATATCATATGAGTTTATGCAATCCCTTTTCAAGATACTTGAGAAATATTGCTTATATTTCTTTATATTGTAATCCTAGTTTATGACCCTTATCTTTATGTAATTAAGTTAATCTAAATACTAATGAAAACTCAAATTTTATTTTACTTGCTTCAAGTAACCAAAAACCAATATAAGATTCTGCTTTTCAGATACTATATCATAAATTACCCAAACACTATCGGGGTATAATCACCTTACAATTCCTCTATTCATACAAATTACTCCATCAAATAAGATTGACGGGTGAAATGAAATCCATTTTGACATAAAGACATCTTTATTTCTCACCTACAAATCATGTGATTACATTTTTATTGCCTTTTTACACTAAACACATGGACCCAAATGACTTCATGCATGACCAATTCAACACTCCAAATTATCTTCAGCACACAACTAAAGTACTAAACAACACCCTTTCACACTCCACCCATTACATACACCTTAACTAGGATACCAAGCATCAAGTTATTTTTAATTTTTTCTTCTATGCTTAATCTAAGCAAGGGGTAAAAAAGTAAATATCATCCAACCGATCATTGCTCGGCGAATTGCCACCATACACCAACAACCCCTCTTTGCCATCCCGCCTCCCACCCGAAAATGCACACCACCCTCGTGGACCCGGGTGGTCCCCACCACCAGAACCATCCTCCACCAACTTCCACACAAGCGTCTCCGTGTCCAATGTATAGACCTCGTGCGTGAACCTCCCTGCACCCATGTGGCCTAAATCACTCGGGTCTATTTCTCCACCGCATACAAATATATGCTTCCCAACTGCAACAGTCGAAAATACACTTCTAGGAGTAGGTTTCTCGCCTGTTGTCTCAACCTGGGTCCACTTCTCAGTTTTCGGGTCAAAGAAATGTACATCATCAACCTCCATACCTGCAAACCCATACACCACCCATATTTTCCCTCCAACTGCCCCAAGCCCAGGCCCACCTCTGCCTTTGAGATTATCTCCAGGTAAAGGATACTTGGCCCACGATTTGTTAACAACATTATAAGCCCATAAATCATTTAGCCTACCAGCAACACCACAACCACCAAATATGTACATGCGGCGGTCATCCGTGGCTACTGAGTGGTAGCTACGGTGAGCGGGCCCAGTGTCCCCAGTGGAGAGTAGGGTCCACTTGTTTTTACATGTGTCAAATGAATATAGCTCATTAAGCTCTGCATGTGTGGCATCCCTACCACCAAAGACATATATGGTCTCACCAATAGAAGCCATGGTTACACCAACTCGCGGTGGGGGAGTGTCGCCGGTTACTTCAGCTACAGACCATGTTAGCTCGTTAAGATCAAAGACGTAGAGTGAGTTGTCGACAGGTACACGGGGCTTGAACTCGCCACCAAAAGCGTAAGCCTTTTCTCCAACAATAGTGATTGCATGAGAACTTCTTGCACCAGGACCAGTTCCTTTTTGGTTCAACTGCAGATTTAAGTCATGTGTCAATAACTCAATACTCCCTTTTAAGAAGAAGTCTTATTTCTGTATTCAATAAACCACTTCTAAATTTCATCATTTATAAGCATTTTCATAACTCCATTAGAATATAATTCAGTAGTGATACTGAATTATATGGTAAGTTCAACATCAGATAGAAATATAAAAAAGGGCCAAGTGTTTGAAAATGTATCCAACTTTGTCAAAAAAGCTATTGTGTGTATGAACTTCCAAAATCTCTATTAAGCTATTGTGTGTATGAACTTCCAAAATCTCTATTGTGTGTATCTAATTTTCAATTATCGTTAATTATATGTACTTTTTTGACGTGCTACTTTGTATGGATGCCACGTGGGTGCTCTATATGGGTGACACACCAACCAAAATACATACAATTAACAATAATTGAAAACTGGATACACACAATAGAGGTTTTGGAACTTCATACACATAAAAGCTTTTTTGACAAAGTTGAATGCATTCTGAGACACTAAGGCTTGACAAATTTGGATCAATTTCATGTTTAAAAGGACTGCTTGGGAGTATTGCTATGATAAAAAGGACCGCTTGGGAGTATCGAACTAAAAAGATCTTTATTTGTTTTTTGTGTGTGTGTAATGGGCAAAGACTTGCACACCCAACTACTGCTAGGTGCAAAAGCCTGTTTATCATAGTTATGAGATGATGAACCTCATCCAGAACTGTTAAAGTAAAAGTACGAGATCGCCAATCAATAAATTAGCATCTAGCGTCGGATATACCAAAATATGTTTGTATTGGTCTCAAGGATTTATATTAGTTGCACAGATAAATCAAGTATCCCATGGGAGCACTGGAACCAAGTTTAATCTCTGTTTCTGATGTTACAGCCAAGTATTGTTTCGGAGCATCAAAAACAAGGGCTGCAAACAAAACGAAAGATAATTTGGTTCAAAGTTTATCATAGTTGTCAAACCATGAACCAATATACTAAAATCATGAATTATTGATTATAATTGATCATCATTTAACTCAATTATAATCCAGAGACGTATGAATAAAAAAAAAAATTATGAAGGCCACAAGGACTTAGTCATGTCCCACTAATTGTTCTTATGACTGTACTAAGCACCAAAATAACAGCAATCGGATAAGAAATCAAGGGTGAATATACAACAGCAAATAGCTATCAAGTATCCAAGTTGGTACATGAATACAATCATATGATTTTGACAACTTTAATATTGATTCAGCTCGAATTCGAAAACACTCAATCTTATTTCACGTAATTCTGTTGCCTGCTTCCATTGGAAGTTCAGATCATGAACAAGGTATTAACGTCTTCATTTCTGCCCAACTTTTGAAACCATTTTATTTAAACTATATCTATACTTTAGTCTAAAGCATTTAGCTCTGCACTTTAAAAATCAATATAAACAATTTTGTATCTAGGTGGTCCATTACTATTTGGATCATGAGGGCATATAATCGTCCGCTTTCTAACACGAATATCCTTCTAGTAGTGTAAACATTCAGCACATTGCTTTACGACATAGATCATTGTTACACTAAACTGCCAATAATTATAACATAAAATCAAGGTAGAGTATTTACTAAGTCCAATTATAAAATATAGGCAAATTTTGCCAACAGCAAGAAAGAAAAAACTTTGTTTGAGTCTTCAATGTATAAAACTTTTAACTTTCACTTATTTTTCTTGGCAGTATACTGTATACCCTAAGTTGACCAATTTTGAATAGCAATTTGTCATTCTTAAAACCCTAATCCTATATAATTGAGAATCAGTATAGTAATCATAGTAATTAACACAAGAATAATTGTTCTGGAAAAACAATCCGATTGATCAGACGGAACTACAATATTATATGAACAAATTACAAGAGCACTTTATGACTATAATATACGCAAAATTGGATGAAAGAATGTTGATAACTTTGAATAATAATAATAATAATGATAAGAAGAAGGTGACCTTAATCCATTTGCCTTGGGTTATCGACATTGTTGAGTAGCTGTTGTTCTGCACACAGGTTTTTTTTTTCTTTATTGGTTGTTTTTGTTTGTTTCAGTTAGTATGAAACAGGCTCCTTCTTATATAGAAGCGAAACAAGTGCTCTCATTTTGTATTCGTCTGGGGTAGGTGTGTTTCGACCGGGGTGTAAAAGAATCTAGTTTTTGTCGAGTTCGAACTCAAAGCTCAAACTTTTAAAAGTTCAACTAGAAGTATTTTCGGGTCTTAGTGAATAGTATACGTTTACATACATATGAATATAATTTTGAATCTATAAATGATCTTATTATTGAATTCAAATATTATTAAACTATTTAACAAAGTTTTTAACTTATTTTCAGGATTTAATTTAACTTTATATATATTTTTGAAATGATTTTTAGTATTAAATTTAATTTTTAGAATTAATATAAATTAAATTTGAATATTAAAAGTTGTATTTATATAAAAGCTCGAGCTTCCTGAGTTGAGTTCGAGCCAATTTAAATTACATTTGAACTAAGCTCGAGGATACATTGTAAAGTTTTATCGATCTATCGAGTCGAACTCGAGTTTATTCATGAGCTGAGTCGAGCCGAACTCAAATTCAGCTCGACTTAGAGCCCTAATTTCGACTGTCACATGTTAACCATGATGATAAAATTATGATCATTAATTATTAGTTCATTGTTAATTGAATATATATTTGAGTAATAGAGCATAATGAACCGAATCGAGTTGTATCACGTTGAACTTTGATTAAGTTCGAATTCAACTCATCTAAAATTTATCGAGCTATTCATATTAAATAGGGCAATAAGAGTTTTATATTTTTAACCCTTTAAAAGTTTGTGACTAAATGAAAGTTATTCTTTCATCTAATTTCAACGTTACAAAAACTTACACAGTACTAATGTTTCTGCGCATATTTTTACTGTTACTTAATATGATCAAAAGTATAGAAACCTAAAAGGGTTTGGAGTTATGTGGTGGAGTGGTTATTTGAACTATCATTATTTTTATGTGACGACTGAAATCACTAAATATAATGATATCGTTTTCAATTAATATTTTGAGAACTATATAGAAACCAGGTTTAGTTAATATCATGGTTAAGCGGTTTTTTATATATTTATTTATATACCATTTTATATTAATCAAATCAGATTAAAATAATAAAAAAGCTATCTGGATCATTATCCAAAATTAAAAAACAGGTTAAACTACGACATATACGTTTGACAACCTAATAAAACATGACAAATAAAGTAGATGAGGGCCCAATTTGTGAATTACTTTAAGTTATTAGGTAGCAATGTAGCATGATGCATGCTATGTGCTTTAATATATTCATTTTATATCCATACATTTCATATGAAAACATAACATTATCAAAATCATAATCATTCTTTTAGTCCCATAGATTCCTTAAAATCATAAATAAATGTTTCATTTTACATCATAAGAAAATAACTATAGAATATATCAACAGTTTATTAAGATAGATATGTAACATATGTTTACATGATGGTTCTTGATGGAAATGACAACGATAGATTCTTGCAGGACAAACTCTTGTGTTGGTTGATTCTATGAGGACTATATACGATCACTTGAATTGTTTTCAACCTTCTTCATCTTATTGCTAAAGAAATTATAGCAAATCTAGCCAATTTATGAAAAATAATACGAAGCCTTTTTATCTCCATATGAGCTTTGACGATGATGAAAAACTTCGGATAGTATTTGTATCGATCATGGATTGTTTGGTTTTCAATCTTTCATTAATCATGAAATGAAAAAGAAAATTAAGGAGTTAAAAACAAATAATTAATAATTAATAATCGTGTACACGTACATTTGTATTGCAATTGCAATAATATATAAAAAATAAATTAAATGAAAGGTTTCATCTTCTCTTAGAAATGTAATTGAGTCGAGTCAAACTGACAAACACTACTCAAAATCAACTAAAACTACATCCATATACTAGTCAAGCTCAAGCTACTTGATTACATGCTTAAACCAAACTTAACACGGTGAACACATGATAACAAGCTAAAAACAATTAGCTAGTGCACATCCTATGAGTACTACCTCTAAGACCAAAAAACAACTTTTCAAACACCAAGCTATAATTCACTACAAATGCATGATAACAAGCTAAAAACAATTAGCTAGTGCACATTGCACACATCCTTTGAAATCTTCTATCTCTCCATAATGCGTAACGCTCGAACTGAAGGTCTAAATCTGAATGAAAACATCTCCAATCGAGCCGTATCAATGATTAGATCAGCCACTTGCACAATCGACCGTCTTCCATTGCCAAAAAGACGATTATTCCGTTCTTGCCAAACAATTAGCTACTGTACAATGGATTACCTTCAGAACCCTCTGATATTTCTGAGTTAACTAACGGTAGTGAGATAGATATGTCTACCGGTAGTATGCCTGCAAAGAAAGTGTGAGTTCATCAACTGAAAGTAGCTTAGACTTGTATATATATGGTTATTGATGGTAGTTAAAGAAGGTCAATGATAGGTAGTAAAGAGAAACCCGAGTCAACTTTGAAGCTAATAGTCAAAGTCAGTTTGTTAGTATGTCGAATCATGGTATGTCCTTGATTCTCAGGCTTTTTTGTGCGTGCCTAGAGCTGCAACACCATGCTTATTTGTTTGCATATCTTGTCAAAGATTAAATTAAATTTACACCCTTCTCAGATCGTGTATAGAAACTCAGAAGTATTCGACTATCAACAGCCAGTAGGAGTGTTAATGATTCGGTTAACCTTCAAAATTTGAGAAACCTTGAAGCGAACTATCAGTATGCTAAACCCGAAGTCATTTTTGTTGTTAAATTAACCTTGGCTTATGGCGGTTTGGTTAATGTATGATATCCATATGCAAAACTAAATGACTTCCATGTGCATTATTAACTTGTGTTCTCAAATAAACACTCATCGAAAAACTGGAAAAAAAATAAAAGATCAATGATTTTGTGATTTAGTTTATCATGTATTTTAGACATTCATGATGAGAAATTTATTGAATACTTTTATAATATGAGCACAAATTACTTATGTTTGTGTTGACATATTAATTTTTATACATGTCTTGACAAATTAATGAGCCATAAGATTGTCGTTCTCCTTTATTGTCAATGGTACGTCTTTTTCTTATCAGTCTCAATGGTTTCCTTTTAGTTCCTATCAGATTTCGACGCATGTTTTATTTACTTTTAGTAGTTGTTCTGAGGACTTTTTCTTTGCCCGGTAATCTCTTACATTGATGTCTTACTAATTAACTTTTCTCAACAATATTCGAAATAATCACCAACTTGCGAATACATGATCAAAACCGTGTAAAATTATTATCACAATTATATTTTACTTTTCTCATCTTTTGTTACTAAATTCAGATGAAAATAGTCGATGCACTTGCCAAGTTGCAGGTAAAACTTTATTTTCTCTGCATGTCACCAATAATTACATATATAATATTGAATTGTAATAGTAATTGTAACACAAAACCTTATTGTAGTCGTTTATTAGTACAGATTACTCATGTGCTACAATTTACTCAACTTCAAATCTCAAGTCTGCAATCTTTAATTCACCTGCTAAGTAACAACAAAACGTTCTGTACAGCTCTTTTACTTGATCTAGTCCTCAGGTCTATGCAGAGGGTAAAGAAGCCTGATTAATTTTGAACACTTCATAATCTTGCTATCAAACTCAGTCACCTAAAAAAAGCAAGAAGTTTGACAATAGTTGAATCTCCAAGTGATGCCCGAAACTGTTGACCCATTTTGTTTGACCTGAATAGAGTAAGATAGTCATCGAATAAAGTCAAACTGAACGGATATCTTCTATAATCAACACTGTTAAAGAAAGAGTAATGTGTTACCTTCAGTCCCAAGGTTTTTCAAGTAGGGAAGTCTAGCCATTCTCCTTTCACCTTCTCGGGTTCTGGCCCATACAGATTAGCAACAAAAATCGGCTAATTAGAGAGATTCTGCTTCTTTCATCGCATTCCCATTTGGCTTCTTTCAGGTTCTTGATCTTTAGAAGTCAAAATGTCGGGAGACAAAGTCAACGCAAAACCCTTCTCAGTCATTTGTCGACTCAAATCATTAGCTTTCTCCAAATCCCCTATCTTGTAACAACAATCTACAAGAGAGTTATATAAAAACCTATTTGGAGCCACACCCTTTTGTAACATTTCATCTAGTAATTCACATGCTACGGTTAAATCTTTGATGTTGCAAAAACCAATGATCATCGTGCCATAAGTTACATCATTTGGACACAAACCTTTTTCCTTGATTTCACCAAACAGTTCTTTTACTCTTTTGGTATTACCAATCTTGAAAAAACCCTTCAGTAAATTGTTATAAGTAGACAAACTCAGAGTAAAACCGCAGTCTTCAACAAGCATACAAGCTTCTTCAAGTTTTCCTTTCTTGCACAAACCCAATACAACAGAGTCAAATAATGAAACATTAATAACGAGACCCTTGTTGTGTACTTCAATCAAGAGCCCCGAAACTTCTTTAAATTTTGCGCACTCAACAAGAGCATCAATGAGGACTCTGTAAGTAAGAGTGTCGGGAAAGACCTTTCTAGAAAGTGTACATCTAAAAATAGTGAAAGCATCGATTATTTTACCATTTTTACAGTGTTCTTTAATTAAAATTATATAAGTTTCACTTGTCGGGGCTAAACCACGACCTAGCATTGTATAGAAGTACTTAATTGCAACCTTCAAGTCCCTTAACCTACAAAAGCCATTAATTAATGATCCAATTATGTGTGCATTTGGCTCTAAACCGCTCTCGATCATTTCGTTCATGAAAGATCTAGCTTCATTCATTTTCTCAACTCTGCAAAGGCTTCCTATAAGGCTTCCATAACAAATCTCATTTGGCCTTATTCCTTGCTCCTTCATCACCTCCAACACTCTTTTACACTTGGTGTAATCATTTTCTTTTGAACAAGCACTTAAATGGGTCTCATAGACTACATTATCTAGTTTATGATTTTTCATACTCATTTCCAAAAGAAGTGCATTAGCCTTTTCAAGATCCCGAGTGTGACATAATCCAATGATTAAAAGACCATAAATTTTTGCATTCGGCTCCAAATCAAGTTTCTTCATCTCTTCCACAAGTGCAAAAGCATCTATCATTCGTCTCAATTTACAATATCCATGAATCAACAAAGTAAAAGTTCTAAAATCCGGATTCAAGCCTAAACTCATCATCTCATTCACTAACTCACGAGCTCTCTCCATCTTAAGTTTCCTGCATAGCCCATAAAGAAGTGTATTATAAACAGCCAAATCTGCATCAACTCCACTAGCGATCATTTCATCTTTAACTCTAAATGCCGCTTCGAGATCACCTCGTGATAAGAACCCATTAATAAATGCATTATACGTCACCACATTTGGCTGCACACCTGCATCACACATGTCTTTCAATATCATGTATGCATCTTCCCATCTCTTGTTCATGCAAAATCCGTTAATTAATGTGGTATACAAGAACACGTTAGCCATTATCCCCTTACCAATCATACTTTTCTTGATCTCGAGGGCTTCATCAACCCGCCCCGCATTACACAAACCTGCAACCATCACATTATACGTGACAGAATTCGGTTCACACATTTTTGCACCCATCTCAACAAACACTGCTTTCGCCTCCTCAATATTTCCCACCATACAATGAGCTTTTATCATATTCGTATATGCAAAAACATCAAAGACACCAACTTTTCTCGGCATTGCTTCACCCACCTTCCAAAAAAGCTCCAACTTCTTACCATTAAGCAAATCTCTTAAAAATAAATTATATAACAGAGGACTGAAAACAATATCGTCATCTTTCAAAAGAATTGCAGTAGCTTCATCTAACGAACCTTTTACTCTATATCTATCCACAGTTACCTCAAAAACCTTGGGATTCAAGTTACTATAAAAATCAAAACTTTCTTTATAACAACTAACAATTGAATCAAAAACAAACATTGGAGACAAACCCAATGCAATTATAGCATCAATCACAAGACTAACACATCCATACAAATTATAATTACATAGAGTAATGGCTAAAAAAGATAACTTCTTGAGGTTTAATTGCATACCCACATGGTTTTGTTGAAGTAAAGTTTGAATCACAACTGGGTTTAGCTTCTTGGGTGCCTTTGAAAATGGCAATATGCTATCCCAGTTTTCTGATTGAAGAATACTTCTAATTTCAATAAGCAAGTTTTGATTTTGTTTGGTGGATTTTAGTCCAGAAGATGAATATATAGATCTTTTGAAGGCACTTTGATGGAAACCCAAGAAATCTTTTGGCTTTTTTTGCAAATTTATCCGCATTATGGTTAATAATGGAATACACAGAGTGAAGTATGTGTAAGACTGATGATATAATCAGTTAAGTGGATTGAAGATCATAGCGTTCGATAGGAAAATGGACACCAAAGTTTTATAGAATTCCATTGATTTTTTTATTTTGACCTAATTGAATGGAAATTTGAAGTGAAGTGTGACATCACATTTAGGGCTTTTGTGTTCGTGGGGTATTTTGAAAGAGACGGCTGAGGGATTAAAGACTTGTATATGTTATTGGGCTTCATAGTTGTTAGTACTTCTCGGGTCCAAACAACAACTCGACGACTCGTTAATGGGTTTGATTTTAAAAACAGAAGTCAAATCCTCTAATTTAGCCATATTCTAAATTCAGTGATGATAGGTTTGATTCCCATCTCCCTTCAAAACCAATTTTCATAATGAATCACAATTTTAAACCAAACACTCCTTAAATAAAAAGGGGGTAAATGCTATATGGGTGCACGAAAGTTTGAATTTTGGAACCAGTAAGTGACAAGGAAGGATTATGTTTTAGCATAATTAGCATTTATCTTTTATTTCTTTACACTAAACCTACATTATTTGTATAAATTTTTTAAGAATCACCATGAATTTTATATATTCTTTAGTTCTTAATTTTTTTGATGTGTAATATATATTAAATTAATTTTAATACGTTAGATGACTATCTATCTATATATATATTTGATTATTCTTTATGCATAAACATCAAAGTCTATCTATATATTAAGTATTAGAAAAAACAAAATGGAAGCTAAATGAATTTAATTTAATTCAAAATGAAAACATATTGATATTATTTTGTAGTTAAATAAATATAAATTATTATTTTGTGAGACATTGATAAGAAATTTTTAAAATTTCCAAATGTTGCAAGCTAATTATGATAAATTACGGAGTATTTAATTGATGAAAATTAAAGGACGATATGTGTAATCGATTACATAAACTTTTCTATATTCGATTATATATATTACATGAATAACAAGTTGACTCATGAATTGTAGATTATAATTTGATGATTGTAAAAGATCATTCAACAGACTAAAATGTACAAATGTATGTGGTTTTAATTAATTTTTGTCAAAATATAATTATTTAAATTTATTCTAAAGCAGATTTTTATTAATTTAGATATTGGTCAATTATTTACGATAATGGTCTGACCCAAATTTATATAATGTTTTATAAATGAGATGTCGATAATCAAACTTAACAGTTATATTAACGTAATTAATGTTAGAAAATTATTTTTTGCTGCATTGCACAAGTAATACTGATTTTTTTTCTTTTGTAGTTTTTTATAAGCTTACTGGTTACGACATCATCTATTGGTATTTTAGAAATTTATAATCCATAATTATATCCTTTTATGAAATGAAATTACATATAACCAGATATTACATTTTATAATCAAACAACTTGCAACAATTCTAGAAACCTATAAATCATCACATTTATGATTGCATCGTACCAACAAGCAAAGGGAAATATCTTATCATCAAAGTTGGCAAGATATTTATAATACAATATCGTATAATTCTGATATATGCTTCAAATAATAACTTTTTTATAATACAGAAGTACATGAAATAAAGGAATATAGAACTCAAGATGCATTAAGTCGAAGTATTTGGTGGGTAAGCAATAATATTACAACCATCGTTAGGTTCGTTAAACTAGTTTATGACATTGTATATTGTACGTATCAATATGCCTAATAATAATAATAATAATAATAATATTATGTTTAAATGCACATAAAATTATAACGAATACCGAAGTATCTTTGTTTAATGCTTAATCATACATATACATATCTAATTGAAAAGTTGAAATAAAAATCAAGTTGTCAGAATAAAAAATGACACGTTTAGAACGATACAATATGAAAAGCTTTCAACAGAAACCTTACAACTAAGTTGACAATACACATTAGTATAAGGGTATCGTTGTCATATTAACGTGCATTTTTATTATTATTATCTTCTTTTACTTTTCTGTTAAATAAGATTATAATAACAATAACAACATCAACAACAATTTTTCAGTCACGAATTATAATTTTAGATATGGTTTAATTAAGATACAAATATGAGATAAAAAATTATTTAAATATAGAACTTTTTAAAAGTATAGATGTACAAATCTCAATTTTCCATCTTGATCAAAATAACAAAATTCCTAAATTTTTTAAAATTAAATATCTTAAAAATCGTTAGTCAAAAAATTATAAAAATTGTACCATAAAAATCAATGTTTTTTCTTCTTCTATTTGAGATCCAACGTGACATACTTTTGACAAAAATTAAATTTAAAAAAAAAAAAAACCTATTTAAGATATTTATACATCGTTTACCTTTTTAATTAATATTTCGCTAAACTTTTATACTAAAAGAAACAAATAGTGACGTATTTTCACTAATTTAAATAAAAAACAAAAATGCCAGCTGTAAATTATTTTCTCTCTAAAAAGTTAGGTATTGGATTCTTCTTCTTCTTCTTCAAAATTCGCAAAATAAATATTTCAATCAAATCAAATCGACGCTTTTAAACCCCCAAAAACACACATCTCTTTGCTCAAATAAAATCAAATCATGGCGGTACGTTTTGCTCTCTCTTTCTGTTTTCTATAATCTAATCTCTCTGTATCTCTTCTTCAATATATTACTACTTCACATCGTTTGCCGATAAACTTTAATGTCTTTAGATTCTTTCGTTTTCATTTCATTTCGAGCTTCTTGTTATTGTTGTTGATGTTTCTAATTGCTGATTGATTTTTTTTTTATTTAAGTAATTGAATGCGTCCGCTGATCAGTAAATGTGTAAATCGAACTCGTTGTTATCAGTAGTTTTACATTCGAATAGCTTATTTTTCGTTGATTAGAAATGAAGTAATACAAATTTTGTACTCAATTTGACTTTATTAATCGAATTCGTTCTTATCAGTAGTTTTATATTTGATGTAATTTATTACATTACTTTTGGTATTAAAGTTTCACATTTGTTAAGTGTTAGGTTCTGACTTCAACTAAAGTCAATGTCCAGCTCATATAGTTTGGTGGTTAAGAGCTGATCATATGTATTAATTTGAATGAAACACATGATGATAAAGGAAGAAGCTTTTGCCTATCTAGATTGTGTATCGTCAACAAGTCTGGCTTAGTGATAATTTTTTGTTGTTACAAATCCTAGGTTCCATTGAAGGAATTAAAATTCATTGAAGGATAAGGAATTCCATTTCCTTTAGCCAAAGTAAACTGATAGATGCTAATTTCATCAATTACTCAACCAAACAAGCTAAAGAATGGAATCTCAATTCCAATTCCATCGAATTCCTATCAATTCCGTGAACCAAACGTAGCCTAAGGCCGCGTTTGGTTTGCATAATTCCATGAAATTTGATGGAATTGGAATCTCAGTTCAATCCAATAAGGGTGTTTGGTTCAAAAATGAATTTAATTTGGATCCGCCAAATTCCTTCACTCAAAAAGTAATATACATTCCTTGAAATTCCAATTCCTTTGATGAATTTTAATAATATTAAGAACATTCCGTGAACCAAACGCACCCTAAGGCCCAGTTTGGCTCACATAATGATTTCTGATGGAATGGAACCGGTTAAAGGAATTGGAATCTCATTCAAAGGAATGTGATTGTGAAGGAATGAGAGTATGTCATGCGCGTTTGGTTGGCACGGAATGGAATTTAACTTCATATTTTATAATATAACTAAATTGATAAATAAATTATGATAATATAAAAATAAAAATAAATATAAATATAAATATAAATATAAGTATCAGTATAAGTACAAGTACAACTATATAAATATAAATATAACTTAGTGTAATATCATATAACGTAATTGAAGGGAATTCCTTAGTTGATGGAATGAGATTACATCCAAAATATCAAGGAATTGAATTCTCCATCATATGGAATTTGATGGAATCAAATTCAATTCCTTGTCAGATTCCATCAGAATACGCCAACCAAATGCGCCCGAAGGATCTGTTGAACAGGTTCTTTAATTGAGCGTACTGTCAATTGACCACACGTCCTTTGATAATACATAAACGTACATAGCTTAGCTGTATGATGCTTTTACTTTAACCGCAGCCTTTAGGTTTGGTTCTTTCACCTTCTGATGGACTGATGATAAATTGAATATTCGTGTCCAAAAAGATGCATGCCGATGACTCTCCCCAAAAACTATTATAACAAAAACATGCCCTCCCGTTGGTGTTAGTGCCACCTGTTAACTTTGATGAACATTCATAGTGGGCATTGCATTTAGCTTTGAGATGGCTAGTGGCTATCTATAATTCTGACTCTAATGAATGATTTATAGTTTTGTTCTCATTTTGCCATTTTTGTTTTTATTTTGCTGGTTAGCCAATCTTCAGCATTGTTAATCTTGAGCTACTTGAATAACATATTTCACTTTAGGGGTTTTGTAGTTACCTTATTATGTTATTTGAAAACTATTGCTTACTAAACTAAAGCTGTTTTTCTAGTCATTATTTGGTTATCCTTAATTCTGATATAGGGGTTAACTTTTACAGGAAAAAGGTCCACCATTGCCAAAGTTTGGTGACTGGGATGTGAATGACCCTGCATCAGCTGAGGGATTCACAGTTATTTTCAACAAGGCTAGGAACGAGAAAAAGACAGGTGGAACATCAGATTCACCACCTAAAAATGACTCGACATATAATAAGCCTGGGACAGCTACTCTTGGAAAGCCTCAAACTGTAAGCTGTAATACAAACTCTTATTACGTCTATTGAATCAGTTGGTATGTGTTCAAGACTCGCTCCTAACAATGCGTGTACTTAAACCGTCTAAAAAAGTAGACTTGTTCTTCCATTTGTCAATGGTTTTTTCTAGAGGTGGCAAGATGAGTGGTTCAGACAGGTTGTGTAACAGGTCAAGAAACGTTTGGGTTGAAATGGGTCATTTTTGCAGCATTGGTCGAAATTGGCTGGGCGAAGGTTGGGTTGACTTTTAAACACTCCGTTATTAATTGTTTAGGGGTTCTTCTATAAATGATTAGTGACTTTATTATGATTACAAAAACCATTACCATATTATATTATATTTTTGAATGAAATCATGTAGGAGGGTGTATGCCATAAAAAAAGGACCTTGGTTGACTTTCAACCCGTTAACCTCTTATCTTATTAGCTAAATTTGTTGATCAGACCCGTTTGAGATAAAAACATAACCTGAGTTGACCCATTCATTAGTATGTGGGTCATAATTGCCACCTCTAGAAAAAAACTCTATCGATGCATTCTCTAATCTTGGCCAAACATATATTGTTACATACGTGTTGATAATCACTTTAGTTTATTAAAAGTCAATCAACTTGTTAGTTTGATATGGAAAAACATTGCTTTGCAGAAAAAGTGGTTCTGCTGCATGGAATAAAAGTGATGAGAGACTCCTTGTATCTTATTGCTTTTCCGAACTCTAAGCAAGATCATGCTGGAGTTAATTCTGCTTTGATATTTATGATTTTAATGTAACCTTGAACAAACAACAATATGTTATGATTGCCTTTTGTTCTCTCTTTCCTTTTTAATTTTTAAATAGACTTTAGCTGTTTTATATTATGATGCTTTTTACAGTAACTCAGAATCAGTTTTGTCCATCTTTAAGGTCAAAAAACAACTCAATTGATCAAGCTAGGTTCTTAATAAGTGGTTGAATTTGTTTAGGATGACCTATGGACCGTATTACTTAAATTACTTGTTGCACTATTCATTTCAGTTAAAATTAATGGTGCATCTGCCATAGCTCTTGCACCAAACAAAGTTCATCATGCTTGCACAAGGGAGGCAGAAAGTAGAAACCAATTGTTATTTTTGTGATGAAGTTATTAAAGAAACACACTAACAATCACTTCTATATTGCTTCTTATCCAACTTGAGTTTTTTGTTATATATTTCTGTACGAAGTACACAAACTGATAATATCATATTGATATGATATGGTACAACAAGATAATGAACATTATCTATTTCAGCTCTTGTCATACTGAAAGTAAAACAACACATTATATCCACCTCTACAAGTCACTATTGAGGATAAGAGAGTTAACATATCGCTATTGTTTTTGTTGGGAATTTTAGAAATAAATTAGCATGCAGTTATCACAAGCGAATATCTTGCATTCCTGAGGAAAAAGCCTCATTGACATCCATCAACATGGTTCATACTTCGTGGCCGTACAACTCAGATAAATTATGTTAATATACCAGCTAATCCAGTGGCCGCTGAATCTAGCTGCATAATCATTAGGGCCTGTTTGTTTCGCAAAATTCATGAATTGGCGTGTTTGTTTCGCAAAATTCCTTAGAATTCATGAGAATTGAAAATTGAATTCCATCGTCACTTTTGTTTGGTTAGGGAGTACAATGAATTGGAATATAAAACACTTTCCCAAATTCCTTTTACAATTCCTTCCAATAATGAAAGGAAACTTTTTCATTCAAGTTGAATGTATCCACTTTTGCTAAAAAAAAGCCTAAACCAACTAAATCACAAGAGCTTCCATTCCATTATTTTTAGGAGACAGCCTTTTCACTTTTATTTCACCTCTTCTTCTTCTTCCCCACCCACCACAACCCCCACACCATCACCGCCGGTCAACTTCATCAAAACATCGTCGTCGGACAACTCGGTAACCACCTCCGGCAACCCTTACCTCCGGAGAATTTCTTCTTCTTTTTTCTTTGATTTGAGTTTCTAGGGTCATTTTTTTGTTCTTTCTAGTCTTTATCTTCTATTTGCTCCGATTTGTTTGTCGTAGTGGTAGTGACAAAGTTTCATACATCTGATTTTGGAGTTATATTGTTTATTTCTTGTAGTTTTTGGTGTTAGTGGATGATTAAAGGATTTTGATTTAGTGATGGTGTATGGTGGTGGTTCATTATTGGTAGGAGATGGTTTAAGATTGCATAAAAAGTGTTTGATTTGAACTTATGAAACCGCGTAATGAGATGAAAATGTGACTTGTAAATTTTTATAAGTTTGTAATTTGTTTTTTTATTTTTTTATATTTATATATAAAAACAACTAATAAAAGAATTAAAGGGTAATCTTGTCATTCACTATAATTTACATTTTAATTCCTTTGGTAAATTATGTCAAACCAAACACGTGATAATATTTGTAAATTTTAAATCCTTTAAATTTTGATTTTTTCAAATTTAAATTTCTTTGTCAGAGTTCAACTCTATCATAAGGCACCTTTAAACTCTTGAACTCCCAAGCTTGTGCTCAAATAAGCGTTGAAGAAGATAAACCTGGAGTATGCTAGCACCTACCAGTGCAAGAGATTCTATTATCGCCTTATGAATTGCTCTTTTACTCATTCCTTCATTTACTGCAATCAAATTTAATCAAGTACAGATCAGCAATCAAATTTAATCAAGTACAGATCAGCAAGCTTCTCATATCTATATAAAAGATACTGTTGAGAGCAACAAACTGTCATTCAGAACTTTACGACTTATGTAAATTCTATGAATCATCAGTGAAATTATCGCCAGAACAATCTTATAATTAGTAACGGCATATGTGAAATTCAAGATGGAATTCATGTTACTAATATGATTGAAAAGTAACAATCTTTGAATTCAAAGTCAAAAAGGAAATATACAGTTTGATTCTGAATCCAAGTTAATAGGTTATTACCATCATATAAACAGAAACAGTATGCCAATTTTGTGACGAAATTCATGAATGTTATACGCTTGAAAAGCAACAAGCTTCAACTTCAAAAGTCAGACCAAAGAAAATTTACTCTTTAACTCTCGAGTCAGAAAAAGCCAGGACTCAACTTCATAATTTGAGACATTCTCAGTTACCAAGAAACTTAGACCCCTCGTCATGAAAATAATTATTGTGGAAATAGAATGTCTTAACGTTTAATTCATAACGTAGTGCATATGAATTACATTAGAGGTTGCATGAGTGGGTCGGGTAACATGTCATAATGAGTTAAGGTCAAAAGGATAAAAAATTGTATAGGTTTATCCTGCAACTTTTTTTGTTCAATAACCTTAAATTTACATAATTACTGAAGATTGAACATAACCCAAATAAATCCATTCATAAGTAAACATGTCAAAAATAAAAAAGCATCCCCCCTAAATAAATGGTAGGAGAGTAACATTGGCCTCAAATGTAGCTAAAGAAAGTGTCTAGAGGATTATACCTACTGCCTGGCGATCGGTTTCAGCCTCTAACCAATGCTGCTCAAACTGAATGTTGTAAAGTGCTTCTTCTAGTTTCGATATTTGTCCAAATAATGGGTTGAAATGCTCTGCACATGGTTCATAAACCAAGAGTTAAAGATAAAGACATATACAGAATGATTCACGAATAGCTACTAATGCTGCTTACCATCCTTGGCATGCTGATCATGGTACGCGAAATGGGCAACTTGAACATCAAAATCTATGGTTTCATGATATGGAGATTTGTTTGTAAAGCAGAAGCGGTATATGCCTTTCTTTTGAGCTATAAACTCGTATTTCTCACTAGTTCTGTCCAGTAGTTCATGTATATGTTCGTCCCCAGGACCTTTTATCTATTAGTGTTAAAACCAAACCGTCAAATAACTCCTAATTCATTTCATTCAAAGATATAGAGTACATCCTACTTTAGTGATAATGTTGTTTCTATAATTACAATAAACTCACTAATTCTTTATAAAACTATAAATACTTCTAAACAAGAAAAAGTGTTTGCCGGTCAACCTAACCCTTTCCGGCCAGTCACGACTCATACTATTAAAAAGTCTTATTTCAACACAATATTTCTCAAGATTCAAAATCAAAAAGAATATAAAATGATTTAGTAGCCAAAGGGATGTAATCAAAATTAAATTTATAAACAAACAGTATAAAAAGTATACCAAAAGATCAACACCATCATTAGTGAAATGCCAGACAGTATCAGCCTTAATGACAACGAAAGAAACATGAACAGTGTCACCTTCATATTCAACGTTATGTGACAAACACTCTTCTCTGTCGATCGCAAATCTAATCCCGACAACTTCCCTTAATAACATCGATGATAATGACAAAACAACGATAACAACAATCATTAAAATTTTATCAAATCTTAATGTCCCAGCTGTCATCGGCATTACCATGATGAAATTTAACCTTAGATGATAACAATATCAATTTTGAAGAAGAATCAAGAAGAACAGAGAGATCTAATTTTAAGGATACTTTGAAAGAACTCGAACTAGTTTTAAAGTTTTGTTTTGTTTTGTTTCGTTTCGTGTGCATATAAGGCCCCTGTACTTTAACATACTCGAAGTTTGTACCCTATGGTTATAATTAGAGAAAACTACCTATTTCTTCAGGAAAAAAAATAAAAATAAAATAAAATTCCAGCAAAATCCTTCACAGTCGTCGTTTATTAAGTGGTCCAAATGTATTCCACGGGTCCTGTTGTGCATATTCCAGCAGGATCAGTGTGTACTCTTGGAAAAAAAAACTGACATTGATCATATGATGAAAAGATATTGGTTAACTGACCTTATAATAATTTTCTCTCGATACAAGTATAAATAAATAAAATAAACTAAAACTACTTTTTGACCAATAAAAAGTCATCATACTCTTTGTACCCATGGAATACACTCATACAGTAACAGGTAACGTACTTTTCTACGGATGAACTTTTTAGTTGAAAAGTGTGTAACGATATATTACCCGTTCGCCTCCTCTCCACCCACGACTTTTTTCCTTTTTCAGAAGCGCAAACTTACATATATCTCACATTCAACTGTTTTGATCTTCAAATTGTCATACAAGTATCTTACAACATTTTAGTACACAAAGGATGTTATTTTGTCTAGCGTGATAAGAATTGACCAAAAGGGGTGAAACTTTGACTTTGCTAATACATTTTAAAGTTTGAGTTGCTTAAATTACGTCGTTTTTAATCATTTCATGTTAGATAATATAACTAAATGAATTTAGAATGAAGTAATAAACAAAATATCAACTGGAAAAGCAGATAAAATTTGTTACATAATAATCATCAAATGAATATATGATGGTGATTCTTTATACCACAATAATCAATTTAAAAACACAGATTCAAACAGCCCCTAGCTACAATATCGCATACGCTTCAAGTATGATTGAAACGTACACCAAAGATTTAACAGTTTACAAAATGGAGAAAACAACGGGGAATTCACCAGGAAAGGGTTTTATTTGGTTAACTTTTGAATCATCATCAAATTGGCATAAAGTTTAAAGATTGCTCAAACTTAACAAGTTAATTGCTTGGTAAAACCCACTGGGGTCGAACCGGTTATGCTAAAATACTTATATGCCCATGAGCTCCATTGCAATCTTATTCTAGTTGTTTATGAATTGCATTTTACTTTGATCCCTGTTTTACACATTCTTCGGCCCTCGTAAAAGCATCTGTCAGTACATCGATGGTCCAATCCTTTACATCCTCCTACAAATTACATGCACAAACATTAATCAGCATCGCAAACCAACAATTCTGAACGACTGGCTGCTAGCTATGCAAAAGTCTCTAACAATATCAATTAGTTTAGACAGTATGCAAATATACTAAAAGCAGTAATGATTGAGTCCCAAAAAATCATGCATCAGATAAAAAGTTATCGTCAGATTTGGCATAGAAACAAGGCATAGAAGTACCAGTTAAACCTGCTGGAACAGTAAGAGATACTATACTATCACGAAGATATACGAGGATGAAACCTGCTTCTCATTTTTCTTATCATTTGCCGGTTGCATACTCTTCTTTTTACCAATTTATGTATGTTTTGTTCCTCATTTATAATGGTATCTTTGTTGTGCCTTTCTCTAAAAAAGATTCATACTTAAATGCTAATATCAACCTATAACAGATATAAAAACTTGATGATAAAAGTTTGAAGGTTCACCCACCATGTGTAGTGGTTCCCCGGTTCTTATGCGTGCATTAGGACGAGCAAGCTTAGATTCAAACGGAGTCCTTGGTCGCACCTCTCGAAACTCTTCCCACTCCTCTCGACTAAGCATCCTAACTGAACCTTGACCAGCAGGAGCATTCTGTATCTTCTTCTCTATCCTTTCTTGTGAATGAGCATCATCGTACTGCAAGCATACGCATATCAGTTAATCTTATAAATTTGCCATTCTACCCACATTTAGTGAGTCTAACTACAACTTATACTCATCAAAACAAAAGTTCTTGTCAGAACCACGTATACATGGTATTTCATAAAAAGATTGAAAGATATAGAACTTTAATATACTAGGCATGGGCGAATACTACTATAATTAACACACATGGATTGCAAACGCCAATGCAAAATTGACAGCTATTTTTTGCAACGCTAGACACATACTCCACCCCACCTATTATACACAACCACTCATATTAATACACATTGTCTCAAGTGAGACTTGAACTCTCTAGGTTGATGGCAACGCTCACACCAATAGGCCAAAGGCCCTTTAATAAATTGCCAGCTTTAGCTACATTTTCATAATACTCATTCAAGCATGGGTTTTGGATTTGCCTTAAAATTCAGAAGTTGACGCTCAATCTATTGATTCTTAATATAGCAATCAAACCTCATGATCTTGGAGTTTCTCGGTTCACATGCTAAGTTAGACCACAGTCAGTTTTCAGTCTTGCAGTGTGGAAATAATTCTAAAAATTTTAACAACTCCATATCTAGCTTACACCTATGCAAAGTATTGCTAATTCGTGTTAACCCTACTAAAAAAAACTTAGTAATTACTTTCATCCAGCATATATCTATCACAACACAGAAAAATCAACTCGTATCAATTAATTATATTTATAATACTAGCAAACATCAATCAATATACAACAAAAATCAAAACTACTTCCTGTTACTGAAAAAAGTTGACATCTTTCAACATTATAATTAAAAATCTGAACTTATTTCCATGCACACCAGAAAGACACAGTCATGATTCCATCAACATTAAGAAAAAGGTAAAAATAAAATTATATATATATATATATATACCATCATGAGAAGCTTTGCAAAAAGTGCAATCCCAACAACAGTAGCAAACATGGGCATACTAGCAGTATCAAGCCATGATAAGGATTCAGGCGTCTCAACAAACAAACGGTTCCTTTTAGGGTTTCTTTTTCTTCGATCTTTTTCAATTTCTGCTATTTTTTTCTTCAATGCATCGCTAGGGTTAGGGCTTGTTTTAGTTAAAGTGTGTAATTGTCTGCAAAATTGGAACACTGATCGCTTGGATTCCATCCACCAAAAATTAAAATTGATGGCAAAATAGACAAAAAGGAAGAAGGGGGGTTTGTACAAAGCGGTATTTAGAAATTAGAAATTTATACCCATCAATTAATTTTACCAAATAATAAAATGTATCCAAAAACTGTTACAAAAGTACTGATATATAGTCCTATACTTGGATAAATCCCAAAATATGCCTAATTTAATTAATACTAAATAAAATGAAATAAGTGATTTTTCTAAAGTGAACAAACAAAAATATGACTTACATTAAGAATTATCTTGAACTAATAAAGCTAATAAAGCTTTAATAAGATGTGATTTCTATTTGTTAATTCATCTACAATCATTTTCCCTTTTTCAGTAGTTAATTTCTTGAAGTATAAACATTAAGCCATCAGTAGTCCAATAAAAAAGTTATAATATACAAGTTACAATTATAATTGTATGTAATCGCCGAGAGGAAGTGCATAAAGACGCATTGAGTTGTTTGATTCTTTGCTTATAAATTTATTGATATTTTAAGTACTAAAGTTTTTTTAAGTTACTTTCTCGGTTGAAAATAAAACAATATACTTACTATATTAAATATGCACTAATATTTACGATCTCAAAATATCAACTATTGAAAGAATAATCAAGAAAACATAGCTCTATGACGTTTAAATTACTAGTAGATTAAACCCCAAAAAAATCAGGAAAAAATGACAATGGTCACAAAAAAACCAATTAACAAAGATCTAACATAACTAACATAAATCCATACAGAAAGTACACATCCACAAGCCGATCAATAACTCAGTCCTATTTCATTGAAGCTAAGCTAAAACAACAGCATCAGAGACATGATTCTGAGCATCCCTTCAACTTCACAGCCCGCAACTACAGAACAAGAGGTTATCTGGTGCATCCTACCTGCCATAAGGGTGATAACGACCACCACCTGCACCACCACCACCACCAGCACCGTAACCTGCTCTGCTTCCATACGGTCCACCTGCTCCACCATAACCAGAACCAGCACCGGATTCATAACCACCACCACCGCCTCCTCCAGGCCCACCATAACCACCACCATAGCCACCGCCACCTCCTCCACGACCATATCCACCAAGCCCGCTCCCTCCATATCCTCCACCATACCCTCCACCACCATAGGAGCTAAATCGACTAGAGTAGCCACCGAGTGGAGGCTCACCGCCTCTGTAACCACCATAATCACCTCCAAAATCACCATAACGACTGCCAAATTCACTGCCACTGGGTCCATATCCACCATAATCACCATATCTACTTGAAAGTCCTCCAAGTGACCTATAAGGAGGAGGACCATAACCGCCACCGCCGCCACCCCCGCTGCCGCCATATCCACCATAAGAATCACCATATCCACCATAACTGTCACTATACCCACCACGTCCCCTAGGTTCACCACCATATGACATAGGTCCTGAATTTGAGGATTTCTTTGGTTCCGCCTTCTTGATCTCGACCTAAAGCAATGAAGTGTGTTAACCTATCTTTTTCTCATCTGAAAACCATTTTCAACAAGAAAACTTGGAAGTGGTATTTTGACCTACTTACTTATTAATGGGTCAAATTCAGGTAAATCTCTAACAGGTAAAAGTTAGCTAAAAGAGATCTGTCAATGCATAAACCTCCAGAAAATATTATTGAAATATATAAAATTTTGTGGTCATATCTGACCCACTAATTAGTTAAAAATGTTTTTTACCTTTTGGACAAGAAGTGTTTTGGGTCAACCCCTGTTCGGGCTCACACCATAAAGATAGCTGTTTGGACCCATCATCCAGCATGCCCAACCCATTTTAATATCTTAAAGAAAAACAAAAGAAGTGCTACCCACAAGCAAAATGTCTAGTGGAGCATGACAATCAGTGGATAGAACTCACCTTTGTACCATTCATATCAATCATATTTCCATCAACAAGGATGGTATCAACGACTTGTTCACTATCGAAAACAATGAATCCAAATCCTCGAGAACGCTTTGTGGCATGATCTCGGATAATCTCATGCTCAACCACTTTCCCATACTTGGAGAAAAACCCTTTGAGCTCCTCTAAACATGCACACATAATTAATTAATTAATTAGATAAACGATGGTCTTCATTGGGTAATGTAATCACATGAATATACACCACGAAAATTGGGTATCAAATAACCAAAAGTTCTAGATTTCAAACTTTCAAATGCTAACCTTCAGTAACTGATGTCGGAATCCCACCAACAAATATCTTTTTTGTTCTAAAATCCTTGGACTCGCCAGCACCTTTTGGAATGGTTCTCTTGATCTCCACCTGCCCATCATTTATTTTAATATAGTCAGTGGCAACAAATTTAGCATGTGAAGCAAAAACTACACATCAAGAGTGAATGTAAAACAAGTTAAGTGAAGTTAGGAAGTCAAGTGACCTTTAGTACTTAATCACCTAAAAGGGGAAAAAGCATACTTAAGTAGAAGCGTATGTGGTTCATTTAAATATATAGAATGTAGGGGGGGTTTTATTTATTATGCATATATATGATAGCAAAACTTTCGGCACCATTTATTCTTATATAATTACTCGAATAAATTACTGGTTTCATTCTCACAAGCATAAACACAGACACGAGACAGAAGCTGCTACAGTTTTAGATTGAAATTACCTATAGTCAGTGCTGAAAAAATATGTATAATCAACACAAGCCATATTGTTTTGCGGGAGCAGACAGATTGACAGATATTTACGAAGCATTAGTTACCAGATATAGTTGGTAAACTACAAATCATGTGTAGCTGACTAGTTGTATACCAAACATTAAAGAGAAATAGTATCAACAGTAAACTGCACTACAATTTACCATGTCCAATTTATATTACGAGTATATTATTATACACATTATTATTATTGAGGAGACAGCTTAGATAGTATCATACATCCATCATCAGATTTTTAATACAGCTCAAGCCAGTAAATCAGTAATTGTTGATTATAGATCGCCAAAACAATAGAAGTACATAGATACATCTAAAAAGTTGATGATGTATTCACCTCTAGATTACAATGTAGCCTTTATAATATATATTCAGTTAGTAAATATATTAGCTTAAAATGTAACAGACACAAAATTAGAATACACTCAAATTCCAAATTCATAAACAAAATAACCAAAGCAAAGTGAAATTGACTCACTTGTTTCCCATTGATAATGTGTGTCTCAGCAATAACAGTATCAACAACAGCAGGATCTGCATAAGTGATAAAACCGAAACCCCTGGGCCGACCGGTTTGTCGATCTTTCATGATGACAGAATCCGTAAGCTCTCCATACTTTCCAAAATACTTAACAAATGCATCTATATATGCATATACAAATAACATCAAATCAGATACATACCAACAACAATGAGTCACTAGATATCTATAATCAACAAAAGGAATTAGCGACTAACCTATAGTAGTATCTTTAGCTAAACCTCCGATAAATATCTTCCTGTAACAAATTCAATTAAGAAGATATATAAAGTTCGAGTTTTTAGAATTAGTTATATATGTAAAATTAGAATATAATGAAATACTGTGTGAGAAGTGACGATGAAGACGAACCCTGGACTAGCGCCGTCTCCAAAATCAGGTCGTTTGGAACCCATTGAGGATTGAATCGAAGATTATGTGACAATTTTAGGGTTTTAAAGTGGAGATGACTGTGAAGAGCAAGCTAGCTAAGCTAGGGTTAGGGCTTTACAAATAAGATACGGATTTGGGGGAGAAAATTAAAAATAAAATACCACGGAGTACTTCAAATAATTTATAAAAGAAATTATACTCCGCAGCTAAGTAGAGAAATTTTGTAAATTTTCTTGCTTAGTAGTAAAATTGTAAAAACGTCACATAGTTGAAGGATTTTAGTATCACGTAAGTTAGATCATGTTGATCCTAAGAAATTTATACTTTCAACACTTTAATGTTTTTTCGATACTCACAAAAATAAACAATTATATAACATTTATTTATTTTTTAAGGGGTATTTTGATTAACTTATTTTTACGCATATAGCGCAAGCTTAAGCCTTAAGCTAATAAGGTCGCTTATTAAGTTTTACTCTGTGAGTTGCGGTTTTTTTCCATGAACTTATTTTGATTGTTTAATTGCTTATTTTTATCTAATAAGTTCACATTATAATGTTTGAATAATCCCATTATATAAATTTTATTTGCTTATTTGTGAGGTGCTTAAATTAAGTTTTAAAATTTTAATTTAGTTGCTTATAAGGAATAAACAATAATTGGAAGATAAATCACCATTTTATTAACTTTAGGCTTATAGTTCAATAAGCTTAAGCTTAAGCTGATAAGGTTACTAAGTTTACTTTTATGAGTTTACAAGCTCTTTGGGTAGCAATAAGTAAAAAAAACTTAGAGCTCTATTTTTAATTTTCATTGAGGCTTATAAACTATAATCTTTTTGCAAGTTTATAATATTAGTGTGTGTATGTTTTCTTTTTAATAGTATTTGGTGAAATGAGATTTACGTTGTATGCTCTTGTTTTCTATGTATCACATAGTTACGGGCTTAACATATACGTAGTATATTTTTAGCAGCATTTAAGTTAGATGCTGGCAAATTAATTCTTCAAAATATAATACTCATTTTAGTCCCTAGGATATTATGACTTTTATATAATAACATTTTAATTGTGAGTGATCTACAAAAAGATTTTGTGTTTTATCAGCACTTTTTATTTTTTTATATATAGATATAAATATATATATATATATATAGAGAGAGATATGTGACCATTTTATATGTAAAATCATATTTGCTTTTATCTATATAGTTTCTAATAGTATGAAAAAATATAGAATATTTTTATTTTTAAAATGTAAAATACAGATTCTGCAATTGTCACACGTTAATAAGTGTCATTGTAGAAGTGAGATAGAGTAGTGTGTTTATGATGTTTGTAATGATGATCTATTGATCTCCGTTATGGTTGGCAAAGACTATTAAGTAAAGCAATGTCAAATTGATCATTAAGCAAGTCAACATAGGAATAACTTAACATAACAATCAAAGTCAACATAGGAATAGCAACTAAACAAGGTGACCGATTCAACGGTTTACTATCATGCATGCTTTTTGGTTGACTTGAATACTTTAGTTCATGATTCAAAGTCAATAGCATAGTCACGCATTTTATCTACGTGAACACACAAACAGAATCATATAACAAACAGAATCATATAAAACTTATATCACTCTTTAGGTTTATTAAATTTTGTTAATCATGTGGTTTTATGGTTTAATATAATAACAAACTTTTTTCAAATGTTCACTCACATGAATCATCTTTTTTTACGTTTGATTGCATGAATGTAGTATGAGAACCTACTAAGTTTTTGACTGATGTTGGTTCCATGGGTAAAATGTACATGTAACATTTATTTCTGACAAATAGGTAACTAAACTTTACAAAAATGTTCAATTTGGGTAACTATATTTTTTTATATCCGGTCACCAAATTCATGTAAATAGGTTCTATATCCGGTCACCGGTCACCAAATTCATGTAAATGAATACGTTTTATTAGATTGTTTATCTAAATAAACAACTCGTATACTACGTTCATACAATCGAACATAAAAAAAAGATAGTTCATATATGTGAACATTTGAGCAAAATTTATTACACTATAAGCGTATTAGCCTTTAGGTATAGATGTGAAACTGTATATCATTGAAGAAAAGTGATGTTCAAAATAGTCAAGGGACTATTTATGAAATTCAATATAGATGGTCAAGTCGATCGAAGGTGTAAAACATTGGATAAAACCGTAAAACCAACTACAAACTCAATTACTCAAAAGTTTGTCGTGTTACATATGTATTCCAAAGCAATCAGTTTCAGTCCATGAACTTTTGATTTGATGCTTTTGGTCATTGTTATTGTGTATTTATATCAAACCATGAAATACATTTCACCATTCTTTATATTTGAAAGCGACGAAGATAAAAAATGACTTAGAAGGTGAAAACTGACAGATTAGCGACATAAACGAACAAAGAGATTTAACCAGTCTTCTATAAAAATGTTTTATTTTTTCGTTGTTAGTTTTATGAGTAAATTATACAAAGTGCGAACTTCATAAATTATTCATACTTTTAGAGACGGTACAATATTTTTTTTTACCTGTAACAAATTTTAAGATGTTCCATCACATTAGGTCTTAAGTTTCAAGTTGAGATTTTTTTAAGTTATATTGATAACTAGAACAACCAAAACTTAAGTTAGCATGAATCCAACCGATCCAAAAGATAATTCGGTTCAATTTGATTCTTAACACGAAAAACTAGAGATGAATTTGGGACGAAACCGATACTGAAGCGGATGGCACCAGTCTCATTTTTGACCCTAACGTGAGTACCGAATATGAACCGTTTGACGCGTTTGGTACATATACGGTAAAAATGGTACAATATCGCTTTTGTACCGAAAATATAATTGAAGAATAACTATTACTTTAGTAATAACTACGGATTTCGTATTTTGGTATTATGATTTTCCCTTGTCTTGTATGTATTTGCCATGGTGAGTTTGTATGTAATAAACTTTTAGTATAATGCATCTTTCTGTATTGCATCTTGCAAAAAGATGCTCTACATAGTTTTGTATATGATGGACATATAACAATGTCAAACTTAAACATTTCATCGTAAATAGAGTTCTAACTTTATCATGTCTTGAAGTTGCATGTAAATAATCTTAACGACCCTTACATATTTTGAAAGGTATGCAATACAAAATGGTTTCATATATTTCAACAAACAGACAAACGCTAAGTATACTTAATACCGCATACTCAGTTTCAAGAACAAATCTCCAAATATTAGAAATAGCTAAATCAAATTTTGTATAGGGAGATAAAATAACTATTTTAAATTCCTTTCCAATAGATTAGCAATAAACATATCGAGCAATTGTTTAGCTGTGAGTCTAAACTTTAATCACACAGAGCCTAAAAGTAACACTTTCCATATTATGGACCGAGTACTAAAACAAAAAAATATTGGAACCGTATTAAAAGTACTATATCTAAAAAGTTGTTTATGTAAGTACCGAGTAGCGGACTGATTAAAGCCGGTTGATACCAGTACAGTACGGTACGGTATGAATACGCTATCGGGAACTCGATATAAATGTTCACCGCTACGAAAAACAATAGTGAAGGTTCATAAATTTAGCAATGCGAACAAACCTTCTGGTTACTTGTGTTTTTGTTTGCAAATATATCTCTCTCAATGTCTTGAACTTTTTTACTTCTTTATTTATGAACTATAGTGCATTTAGTTGTGCTTATAGATATTTTTACAGTTATATTATTTGGGGAAAAATAAAAGGAACTATCACCTTTTAAAAAATATATATTTCAAATATTATTTTGTAGTGGTAGCATTTATTATAATCGTTTAAAAATAGAAGAAGAAATATATCGAATGAAAATTATAACAAATAAAAATGTAAGAAAGAAGCTAGACTTGTGACCTATTGGTTAGTTTGTAAAGAGACTAACCACTAAGCTATGTTGGCAATATTGCACAAACTCAACAAGCTAAGTTAATAAAAAAATTATGTGGGCAATGAACCACATCGCCTCCAACATGTTATCGCCCTTGCATATTGTTATTGAAGATGACATAAACTATAATTTGAAATGTCAAATATGGTTTCTCTAGTTTGCCAAATATTAGATTTTTTAAAGTTTGTTTATATGTATTTTAAAAATATATATTATTGGTGTTTAAAAATCATATAACCAAAGTATAAACGTCAAGACAGAAAATTCACAATTATACATCCGCTATGAAAAATCAAATTAATACTATACCTCATCTCATACTTCTTAAAATATAGTTAACTAACCCTAAATAAATTGATTTAAATAAAAGCGAACTAAATGATTTATTATTTAAACTATCTCAAGAACAACAATATGAAAATAGATCTTTAGTGATATCCCTACAAAGCTAACAAAATAATTCAACTTAACGAAGTAAAAAGTGAAGGGCCTTAATATAACAACTAAAATTCAATAAGGACCAAAGATAGCTAGTTTTCAAATCAATTCCAAAAAAGAAAAGAAAAAAGAAAAAAACACAGGGAAAAAGCCCTACACTCAAAACACACTTCCTTTTGTTCTTCTTCCCCCTTGTCTCTCTCTACAAAATTATTAATTTTAGAAGATCAATTCAAAAACCCTTTTAACCAAAGGCTTCATCTTTCTTCTTCTTCTTCTTCTTCTTCTTCCTCCAATTTCTGCATAACCAATCAACAACAACCCCCTCATCTATTCAATAATTTACTTGATATCTATCTATATGTAACTTATATATATCTATCTATTTATGTTATAAAAAATAAATAAATATCAATTTACATCAGATTGAATAAAAATTGTTTCTTTATTTTTGGGTTTCAAATTAAGGAAAAAGATGAATAGTGGGGCTAGGGTTTCCATTCCAAACAACGTAAGAAAAACGATCCAAAACATTAAGGAGATCACAGGTAATCACAGTGAAGATGAGATTTATGCAATGCTTAAAGAGTGTTCAATGGATCCAAATGAGACTGCCCAGAAGCTTTTATCGCAAGGTATATATAATTTTTGTAAGATCCATTTTTGTCAGTTTTATATGCTTATTATCGGTAAAAGATTTGATTTTTCAAGTTTTATTATATGTGTGATAATTGTTAGTGTAGTTAGGGTTAGGGTTAGAGTGGTTTTGGAAGTTTTGTGCCCCATAGCTTATTGGTGTTTTTTTGCAGTGATTAATTCAATTGTATTGTATTAATTTTTATTTTTTATTTTCTTTGGGACTTGATGTTGTTTTTGAAGTGAAGCTGTCTGTTTGGTATTATAAAGATGTTCTATTTAGCCAAATTTGTCAATTGTGGCAGTGATGTTAGGTTGGTATGTTTGCATTATGAAATTAAATTAGTTTTGGCATAGTGTGTTCTTCTATATGAATTTGAATGTAAGTTTTAAACCATGCTGTTAGTAGTATATCATTGTACTATTTAACCTAGAAATCCGTTTGTGCTAATATTCTTTCTTAACTTTACTTTGGAATGGTAGAACTGGTATTGTCAATTAGGGTAGTTGCTGCAGTGAATGTATGTTAACTTTTTACAAACTATCTGAACATCGAACATTACATAACCATAATCTGTACTTAAAGAGAGGCATTTTTATTGGTTATGCGGTGCATTCAAGTTGAACAAGTTACTCCTAGTGTTATTTTTATATATCATGTCTTCAAAATAAAATGTAAGCAACATAAATCTCTTAACTGTATTCTTGTACAGATCCATTCCATGAAGTAAGGAGGAAGCGTGACCGCAGGAAAGAGGTAAGATCGCTACACTTATCTATTTCTTTTCATTTTGAATAATTATAATTATAATTACTACTTAACTAGATGAACATTTGCATAATGATTAGCACTTAATTAGAGTGTAAAAGATCCATAAAGCCCGAATAAGCCATAATTTCAGTTTCTGAATTGTGAATTGATGTGGTACCCACAGAGATATCATTCATTTATACAGTAATGTATATTATAGGGTCCCTAACTACTTTTTATATTGTGAAATGCTTGTTATGTAATTGACGTGTTGTATGTATTTCTTTTGTAGATTACTAGTAAAGAATCTACAGAGCCGAGATGGAAACCTGGGATGCAGGGACGGGGGAATAGAGGAGGGCGGGGGAACTACTCATCTCGCCACATTTCTCATGGTAATTCACAAGTCGGAATCCATTTAATTTGAACTACATATTTACAATTTGAACGGATGTAGTTGAATTGATGATGTATGCAAGTCATTGTAATGCATAAATAATAAAATTTGATTTTTTCTTTTAGAAAAACCAGATGCAGGCAGTAGTAAGACTGCTTTCTCTGCAAAAGAAAATGAAATCAGTCAAGTTGCAGATGATGGTGTCGCACCTCAGGATAAGAAGAATAAAGAGACATCTGTGGTTGCAAGGTATGGCATTCACTAGAATCTACTTATCGTTCGTTTACGATGTAATCTTTAAATTGTAATAATGCAAAACACATGGGTGAAACCCTCACATGTTAAATTTCCTCCCCCTTTTTTGCAGTTCATCCACCGTTGCTGAAAAAACTAGTACTGTACCTCCGGAGGCAAACAAAATCCCGACTGATAGAGACGTTTCAGTTTCCAAGACACTGTCACCTAAGCCAGGTGCTTATTTGTCTGCTTCAGATCCTATTCTTATGCCGTCGCATGATTCGCGACTCCCTGCTAGTACAATTAGGCGTGATGTTGGAAGTCAAAGAACTCCTGTTGACCAAGTCAAAGAGACCACCCCTGCTGAGATTAAAACTGCATGTGAGGACTGTTTTTTACTTGAAGAGAATTGATTTATGTTTAAATAATGTCTTGATTTTGTAACTTATATAACATGCGACTTTTAGATAGAATTACTGAAAATTAATTGTGTAATTGCTTATTATGACAGCTGTTACTGAGGTAGTCATATTTCAAGGAGAGGGGAATAATTTGCTTTCAGAGTCGTCACGACTGATTGGTAGGCCACCTTCAAACTACAATAACAGGCCACAACAAGCAATTGGGCCGCAAAAAGGTATTGACTCGTTTGATTGAAATTTCTCTATCTGTTGTGTGGTCTACTTGTAAGCATTTGCAAACGTTTTGTACTTTTTGTTATATTTTAGTACGAATGTACTTTGTGTACTGTTGCATTCATTTCATGGGCAGGAAGCTGAACTGAATTCTTTATTTAGTGTTATGCTCTAAACTGGTTTTGACTCCGTAAAAATTCATATGTGAGCAACTTAAAAAGGTAACCAACTTTCGCCCATTTTTTATCCCTGAAAACCAACTGTTTTGCCTCAGAAAAGAAGTCCTTAAACTTTCCAGTCTCGGTTAAAGGTAATCTTTAACCTTATCAGTGAGTAACCAGCTTCATAAAGCTATGTAAAAATAAGTCAACATGATGTCATCATCTTGAGTTCTTTACCTGGTTACATGCACAGATTACAGTAAATCAAAAGTTTTTAGAGCTGAAAAGTTATATGGGCAATAAAAAGATGGTTACCTGAACCAGAAGTTGGACCTGAGTTAGTTTCCTTTTATATGTATTTAGCCCTTGATATGGGTAAGTGACATACAAGCAAGTTTTGTTGAAGCACCAGAAAATAACATAAATTTAAATTTGGCAATGTGTTATGTTTTTCTGTGTAATGGGGTTCTGATGTATAGTGACACTTGTGCTTTTTCTTACAGTCGGTCCTGGTAAGGAGTGGAAACCAAAACCAACAAATCCTATTCCTGTTGAAACACGTTCTTCGACAAAGCTGGCATCTAGTATTCCTGATCCAAAGGATGCTACCTCTGAAAAGGAATCACAGATTTCACGTGGTCAACATGTTATAATCCCGAATCACCTTCATGTTCCTGAAGCTGAGAAACTTGGGTTTCAGTTTGGAAGTTTTGATGCTACTTTCGGTGTTAATTCAATCTCCTTGAGTGGGCCTGTGAGTGACAAGAGTCCATCTCTTTCTGAGGCTTCTCAGGAGATCGTTGAACATATAGAGGAGCACCCCACCAGGTTAGATATTTTTTCTTACCTGAATCATTTGTATTCTTTCCTTGAATTTTCCTTCTAATATCTTTTGATTAGTCATTTTCCTAACAGACATCAAGATATGTTCATAAATGCTGATGATGGAGATTCTCCTGACCACCGTCCATCATCCTCGTCTAACGTACCTGAAAACTTGTCATCTAATGTGACCCCTGAACCCATCGAGTCCAAGGAAGAAACTTTACTTCCCACTGCAGGTCATCAATATCCAGAGGTTCATCCTTCTTCTACCTTAAATTTTGGCTTCGTCCCACCAATTATCGGCAGCCAGGTGGCACCTTTTGAAAGCAACGAGTCTCAAGTGCCTGATGTTTCTCGTGTCCCAAGCTTTGTTGTAAGTAGTTGTTTAGAATACTCTGGATATAGTATATATTAGTTTTCTAACAGGCGGTTGAAATATAAACATGAAATCAGAGGTGGCACGAATGGGTAGCTCGGATAGGTTGGGTAACGGGTCAAAATGGAACGACTTGAGTTGGCCCATATAAAACTATTAGTGGGTCAATGATGATGAAAAAAATTATATTTATTTCAATACAAAATAAGATTATTCAAGAGTTTTATGCATAATTACGCTTTGAGCGCTTTCGATGCATTTGACTCGTTTCCAATAAAGCTATTCTTTTTACCCATTAGAGATATAACATAACCACCCATTTATAAGTACTTGTGTCCAAATTGCCACCTTTACATGAGGTAAATCATCCTCTGGGATTCGTAATATTCGTATTAAACAATTCAGTGTAATTTTTGAGGTAATTAATGTAAATCATTTGTATATATTTTCTCTACATACAGATTCAACAACCATTTGACCCATCAGGCTATTATCCTCAATTCTTTCGTGCTGGTGCTGATAATGACGGACGTGTATCACCTTTTCATCAACCTGGCAAGTACAATGGAAATGCTCCTTCACAGGCTTCTCAAGAGGTTTGCATTTTAGGCTTATATGCTACTTGCAGATTACATTAATATTTTATACAAACATTTGGTTTATTTCTAATGATTTTATAAATATGAACCACAGGTTGGGTTGTCTGGTACTGGTCAAACACCATTAGCCACACAAGCAGGTGGAGTGATGCAAAGTTCCATAGCGGTGACTCAACAACCACTGCCTGTGTTCAGGCAACCAACCGGGCTACAATTACCACATTACCCTCCAAATTATATCCCATATGCACCATATTTCCCCCCATTTTACATGCCACCTCCAGCCATTCATCAATTTTTGAGCAACGGGGCATATCCCCAACAACCTCAAGGTGGTTATCCATCTTCACAAGTGTCACCTCAAAAATATCCGCTTCCACAATACAAGCCTGGAAGTAATACCCCGAACTCGGGTCACATTGGAGTCCCAGGAACCTTTGGTCTGTATGGCTCGTCGCCAGCAGCAGGTTATAATCAGAGCCCAGCTGCCACAGCTGGTAATTCTAGTTCTAATGAAGACCTTGGTGGGTCTCAGTTTAAGGAAAACAATGTCTATGCTACTGGAGCGCAGGTTAGTTTCATGTACTTTACCTGATCTTTATGGCTTTAATTTCATGATTAAAGATGTGATTTGTTCTTTTTTTTCTCGAAATCGGAGTTGGGTTATTTTGTTGCAAACTATAGCTATTAATGACTACAAATATATGCTAGAGATGCATACATAAGCGCCGGATTTGCTCAATCTGGTCTGATCAAAATGCATTTAAGTGCCCTGTTTATTTGAAGACGAATCCTTGACCTCTGGAGAAGCCTAAGCCACGCTTCCCTTTTCCCTTTTTTTTTTTGGCATTCTTAGTTTTCATGGTTGTAGTGTTTTCATTTGTTAGTTGTATGTATTTGTTGTGAAAATGAAATTATGTTTCTTCAAATGGAATTCGAATGTGGTTTTGGACTGAATATATTATGTACTTTGACTTTCAAATGTATGATAATTTGCATGTTCTTAATTATATGTTTCTTGCAAAAATAATCAGTTCTTATATTTTTACTTTGGTTTGCAGAGCGAAGGTCCTGGTGTTTGGATTGCTGCACCTGGTCGAGACATACCTGGTTCTTTTTATAATCTTCCTCAAGGTGGTCAAGTTGCATACAACCCAACACAAATCCCCCATGGAACTTTTACTAGTATTTACCACCCTGGACAACCAGTAACCACCGGACCCATTCACCCACTTCTCCAACATCCCCAGACCATGGCTGGCGGTGTTGACATGGTGGGACCTACATCTAGCCCATACCCGCAGCCCCAGCCCACCCAAATCAACTGGCCTAATAATTACTGAAGAAATGTCAAATCCTTTTTTAAAAACCTGCAGAGGCTAGAGACACAATACCAATCTCGAATCTTTTTCTTTTCTTTCTATTTTTGTTTTGGGGGAGGTCCAGCAAATGTTAAAAAAATTGGAAGCAAAATGATGATAAAAATACAACAATGGCTGGAGTTGAGTGTAAATCATCTATAGGAGGCTGGATTATTTAGCCATTGGGTTATCTTTTTGGAGGATGAAAAATAGGTAAAGTCCTCATGTAACTGATTATGACCAATTTTAAGTTAGTAAAGCCCGATTTGTGCAGTCTTATTCTCTTTGTTGGTGCTAGTATATGATTGATTATGCTCGTTTCTCCCCTCGAGAGTTGTTAGCCTTTTCATATAAGAACCACCATGAGAGTTGACTATCTTGATTCTTGTCCTTTTACTTCTTGTTTTTGTCTCTGAAAAATTTGAGGTTTTATATTAGTATGATTGGGGTTTTAGAGGGTTTGGTTATTTTGGTTTTACCTGTAAAGTGAATTTTGATAGCAAAAGAGAGTATGTACTTGAAATGTTGTAATTGGTAACGGTATTTGGTATAAACACAAGCAGCATAATTGTTTTGGTAGGCTTAATTTTGGGCATTTAGAAGCGTCATTCGTAGCAGCTGCAGCCATGCTTCAATAATCCACAAGAGAGTCCTTTGAGTTAATATTCTATTTTTACAGGTCTAGAATGTTTACTCATGACCCATATCAGGCTGTTCACTGAGTTTGAACTCGGCTGGAACCGAATCTCAAATAACACGGACCAAAAGTGGATTGACTTGAATCAGTTTCTAAAATATTTTAATAGATAACTAGTTTTCATAATGATCTCTGGATTTGTTTATATGTTATAATTATGGGAGATTAAAAATTTTGCCCTAAAAGAGAATTCCTTTGAAAAAGTTTGCCCTTGAAACCTTTTTTTATACCATTTTGTCATATTCGGTTGCAAATCGCAATGATCTTGCGATCGAACGTACTCGGTAACGTGGCCAATTTGCAATCGAGATTTGCGACCGGTTCCCATGATTCACGACCGAGACTTGCGACTCAAGACCGGGATTCGCGACTGAGATTTGCGACCGCCATTCTTTTTAACTCATGTTGACTTCCCTTTTTTTTGTAAATTGTGTTAAGTTTCTTGTAAACTTTGAAAAGTCATATCTTTTGACTTATAACTCCGATTAAGTCACCGTTTTTTTTTAAATCTATGTATTTTTTTTAGAGATCTATTCGTTGGCAAACTGTTAAAGGCGATTTGTTCCAAAAAAAAAAAAATAGCCTCCTTGACGTTCAATTTTTATATTTTTGACTTTTAAACGCACTTTGACCGCTCATAACTTGTTATATAAAATTCGAATTTCAAATTCGTAAAATATACGGTCAATATGGAGTCTTATAAACATTAACCCTCAATCAATTTCGAAAAAATCAAAAAAGTAAAAAACGTACAAGAAAAAAGTAAAAAAATTCTGCAACCTCACCAACGATTAGTCTCAAGTCGCAAGGTCGCAAATTTCAGTCACAAGGTCGTAAATTTTGGGTAGCAAGTCGCAAGGACCCTTGCGACCCGCATTCTCGACTGCGTACTCTAGAATATATCTGGATGCAAGATCAGGAGGTCTTGCGATCCGCGTTTTGCGACTAGGTGAGACAAATTGGAATAAAAAAAATTTGAGGGCAAAACTTTTTAAATGTTTTTCTTTTAGGGCATTTTTTTCAATTTTCCTATAATAATAAGTTATAATCAGATAAACGTTTAGTAAGTAATGTCAAACACTGTAAGTGTTGCATATGAGTCAAGTGTTACGGTGTTTCATATGAGTCAAGTTATCATGCTATGTGAGCGGGAAAAACATGATCAACAAGCTTTGCATTTTAAAGGACGGCTCAAATTATTAATAAGTTCAAAAGTATAGTACTACTTAATAATATACAATATTAGTGTATTTATAAAAATAACAGTGTATTCGTAGCTTGTACTAGACACTTGGACAGTTTACTTGGGCATTCGTTGCTTATCATGTTCTCCGAAAACCTTTATTCATATTTGTCTTCTAATTTATAGTCTTGAATGTATGTTGAAAAGATACCATAAGATGGATAGAACAGCAAAATAAATGTACAATCAAATTATGATATTTTAACTTATTGTTATTAAAATGAAAATAGCTCTTAAACTGTTCTATAACTTGCATTATTCAAGAAAGTGTTCTTTCTACAAATATACAACTAAATAAAAGTAATTTTATTTTTATTTTTATTTTTATTATTTATCATCAAAATGATGCCATTAGCTTTATTATAAAAAAATAAACTATGATTAAAATAAGTTGATCTAACACACATGTGACGTGTGATAAGATATATATTATATATATGAGTACCCATAATTATGTGGTTGTCTTTTTTGTTCCTGTTCATAGAATAACGTAAGTGCTATCAACAGTCAACAATTTAGTATTAAAATACACCAACATGAATAAAACATGTTAATAAAGGGACCATGGTTGGAAGGCCTTTTAAGAGTCAAGAGTCAAGACCAACATGTTGACCAAGGCCCACATGAACAAAAGCAATTGACCTCCAACATATATCCTGATAATCACGCATGTCCAAAGACAAGACCCGTCGACGATGGATTTTGGTAATTAAATCCCGGAATACCAGAATTCTTTAATTTAAAAACTTGGTAATTAATTATTTATATGTGGTGTAAATCACTACTTATATCAATTGAAATATTGTAGTATAAGTTGACATAAACGCATACAAGTATACTATGGTACAGTTTACTTCGAAAAAGAAAGCACTAATTATGACCTATTTAAAATAGGTAATGATAATTCATCATTATATCTTATAGCTACATTAAAATTGTATATTATTTATCTGTAGAGTACAATCTTATAATACACAATTTTAATATATTTATTAAATATGACGACAAAAATAATATCACTAATCTAAAATGACGGTACTTTAGTGAACATGTTATGATACATAATAAATATAATAATAATAATAATAAATATAAATAAATAAATATATAATAAATCTAAATCTAAATATATAAGATATAAGAAACTCTAAAATAAATTACAGACTAAAATCTTCATCTCCTAAAAGAATATACTAACAAAAAGCTACCATTAAAGGGTAAAAGATTATAGATAGATAGCTAGAAAAGCAAACTTATAAAAATTAATTTTCTCAACCTTATTTTAGAATATATTACGTGTGTATTAAGATTACATTACGTATGATTAAAGATTAACAACTAACGTCACTAACGTAGTAAAGTATCCTTTTAAGAGATGATAGAAATGCCTTCAAAGTAGCAAATATTATTAAAAATAATAATATTATATCTATCTACTTATATATGTCTAAATTCATACCTACTTCATTCAATATCTAACACATTACGTATCATATTTCTCTCTTTTTTCCGTCACTAATAATTTATACACATTTACAAATCATATTGTTAGTGTACATTTATATTTTCTTAAAAAAAATAAAAATAAAGAAAATATGTATATTATTATAACACAAAATAAAATTTATTTCCACGAAAAGAAGGATCTCAAGTTCTCAACTTAATTTCCGAATTCTCAAGTAGTCAAATCGGGTAACAGATGTTTTCAATAACTCAACCTTTTTAAATCCATTACCGATGAAAAGTTAAAATAAAAACATTTAAATAATTGTTACCCAAAACAACTTTTCACAAAAAAAAATCACAGATATAACATGTATATGCATGCAATTTCATCGAACGAACAGCGTTGAATTATTTGAACAACAATTCGGGTAAAATTGATGGACAGAGAAGAAGAAGAAGAAGAAGAAGAGAGAAACAGGGAGAAGAAAGAAACCCTAATTGATGAAATCGCTGATAAATTAATCAATGGAGATGTAATTACCAAAATTCAAGCTGCCAGAGAGATCAGGAACATGATTCGTAATCGTAAATCCTCTGGTAAGATTCGCGCCAAGTTCGCCGGCGCCGGTGTAATTCAACCGCTTGTTCTATTGCTCAGTTCTCTACATAATGATGCTCGTGAAGTTTCGCTTCTTGCATTACTCAATCTTGCTTCTAGAAACCAACGGTTAGTGTTTGATTTCAAATTGAAATTATTGTTTGCTTGTTAGGGCTTTAGAGAATGTTAATTGGAATTATGATATGTTACTTTAGCAAACTTATATCTCCCAATTTTAATGTGATATTGCTGACGTAATATAATTAGGGCTAAAATGTATCCTCTAACAAGTTAATTATTGTTAATTTTACAGAAATAAGGAACAAATAGTGACATGTGGTGCCATTCCTCCTTTAGTTAACTTTCTCCAGTTCGAAAACACCAGCAACTTAAGAGAATTAGCCACCGCCGCGATTTTATCGTTATCAGCTGCACCTAACAACAAACCTGCAATAGTTGATTCAGGAGCGATCCCGCTTTTAATTCGATCACTTAGCTGTGGTTCCGTTCAAGCAAGAGTCGATGCAGTTACCGCCCTTTATAACCTCACCACCTCCAAAGAAGAACCAATTATATTTCTTGACACTACGGCCGCCTTTCCACTCATCAACCTTCTTAAAGAATGCAAAAAGTACTCCAATTTTGCTGAAAAAACGACCGGTTTAATTGAAATGATCTCAAAATCTCAAGAAGGGATACTCGCTATCACTAATTCTGAAGATGGGATACTAACGTTAGTAGAGACGATTGAAGATGGATCTCAAATTAGCACAGAACACGCGGTTGGTGCACTGCTTGAAATGTGTATGAGCTCGAGAAGTAAATATAGGGAACTTATTCTTAACGAGGGTGCGATTCCTGGTCTGTTACGGTTAACTGTTGATGGGACCCTTAAAGCGCGAAACAAGGCTAGGATGCTACTGGGCTTACTGAGGTACTCTACTCCTGAAAAGAGATTGAGCCCTTCTGTTTTGGAGAAGTTGGTTTATGACATTGCAGCATGTATTGATGGGTCGGAGAAAACGGTTCAAACCGCCAAAATATTATTGCAGGATTTGGTTCAAAGAAGTATGAACAAGGGTATGTTTGGGTAGCAGTAAGCAGTAGCAGTAAGCAGAAGCAGTAGCAGTAAGCAGTAGTTGTTTGTTTAAAAAAAGTGTTTGATAACGTAGCAGTAACAATAATTATAAAATGTAAAAATACGAAAAAAGGCATGTAGGTGCTTTGTGAATGTTATTTTTGAGGGTATATAGGTAATTTCATAACAAAATGCTAGTTGCTAGTTGAAATGCTTCCTCATCAAGCATTTTAAATTGAAGCAGTTAGACAATATGCAAACTCTAGTTGCTTTGTTGCCAAATAAGCTTTTTAACCAAATCGTTAACTGTTAATCGCTTGCTGTTACAAAATGTTTTCAAATGCTTGCTATCAAACACATTCCAAAACTTCATCATGCACTTCCTGAAAATTAGGTGATTTTTAACTAACACTTGTAAAGTGAATTTAAAATAAAATAAAATACGGTAATGGGATATGATTAATGTTAACATCCCACTGATTTGACTCATGAGATTGAATGATTCACCCTCTTAAGAAATTGAATTGCAAATAGTGCTTAACTGGCACTTGACTAACTGTGTTATCATTATACACTTTAACTTATGTATTGGTATATTATTGCAAGCAGTAATAACTATTACTTGTATGCGTAGAATAAGAAAATGTAAGCATAATTTGAAAGTAGCAAAATGCAAACTAATTAAGAAAATTGAAAGAAAGATTATAGTATAGATTAAAATACCCGAGGTTTTATTACAAAAAGTAATATTTTAACAATCTTTACAAATAGAAGGAGAAATTATAATTTAAAAATTTAAGGTTTTAAAACATCGGGTTGTTGAGAGTACAAGTTTGAAGGGTTTGTAAGGTTTCATACATTTGGAATATTTGCTAAATAATTTTGCTAGAACTTTTTTATCTGCTTTTTTCTCTCAATAACGTCTTCTTTTATAATCTTTTAAAATCTTGATTTGATGCCTCTATGTCTCTATATTTGTTGGCCGACATCTTCATTCTTCTTTTTGATAATTTTAAGATTCTTGAAAAAATCTTCTGACATATCATTCTTCTCTTTAAAAAGTTCATTGGCATCTTCTTGAAAGTAGAAATAATGTGATGTCATCCCTCCTCTTGTGACGCTTCTCAAGTTTAGAAATACGAGCAATTTAAGAGACTTAGCAACCGCCACAATTCTGTCATTATCAGCTGCACCAAAAAACAAGTTGGCAATAGCTAATTCAAGAGTGATCCTGCTTTTAATTCAACTCCTCAGCTGCAAGTCCTTTCAAGTTTCAAGAAAGAGTTGAAGCACTTACCACCCTTCACAACCTCACCACCTCCAAACAGGAAACAATAATAGTTCTTGACGCCACTGCTGCCATTCCTCTCATCTACCTTCTCAAAGAATGCAAAAGTACTCTAATTTTGCTGATAAAGCCACCCGTTTAATTGAACTTATCTTCAAATCTCAAGAAGGAATACTCGTCATCACAAAAGCTGAAGATGGGATACCAACATTGGTAGAGACAATTTAAGATGGATCTCAAGTTAGCACAGAACACGTGGTTGGTACTTTGCTTGAAGTGTGTATGAGCTCGAGAAGTAAATATAGGGAACTTATTCTTAATGAGGGTGTGATCCCTGGTTTGTTAAGGTTAAACGTGGCTGGTACCCTTAATTCTTAAAGCCCGGAACAGGGCTAGGATGCTACTGGGCTTACTTAGGTACTCTACTCCTGAAAAGAGACTGAGCCCTTCTGTTCTGGAGAAGTTGTCTTGTGACATTGCAGCATGTATTGATGGGTCTGAAACAACAGTTCAAACCGCGAAAAAATTGTTGCAGGATATGGTTCAGAGAAGTATGAACAAGGCTTCATCTTGCACATCTGTAAATTAGGTGATTTTTAACCAACAATTGTAAAGTAAAATTAATTGAATAGTTGTAATGGGATATGATAAATGCTAACATTCCACCCATCTTGACACGAGAGGTTGAATGATCCACCCTTTCATGAAATTGAATTGCACACAGTATTAACTATATTTAACGGCAGTTAAACTAACAGTGTTAAGATTTCTAGACTTTAAATGCTTAATAACCATCATTTAATTAATGATTAGATTAGATGGCATTTGTACCAAAGGATTAATACGATCGAAAAGCTCCTGTTTACTAGTTTGGATGATAATTTCAAAAATGAATGTTAATGACAATTAATAAATATCAATTCAAATTTCATGACAATAAAAGATTATTATATAAGGTAAAAAATTGCTACCAAATATAACACTCAATTTATCTAGTTATAAACTTATCATTTTCACTTACTAATCACAATTCAAGTACAAACAAAAATCTTCATTACAAATACAATTTTACGGTATTTGTATTAAACTGTATATTTTTGTGTACTCACGTCCTCCTTTATTTTCACATTACGAATAATATATAATGTATTATTGTGAATGTGTTATTAAAGTTTAATGCCTGTATATATTTTACCAAATAATAATAACATTATATAACGTGTAATGCATAAATTTTAACGATAATATATATATAGGGGAATGATCCATAGAGAAGCTTCAAATTTTAGGGAAGGAGAGAAGCAAATCTTAGCCCTTGATTTTTTCATAAAAAAACGTTTTATGATGAAATCAAGGGTTGAGATTTGCTTTCCTTATTCCCTAATTTTTTTACTTTCCTCTTGATTCCTCCCATATATATATATATATATACATATTGTAACTAGCTTTCTACAAAATCATAACCTAAAAATAAACGTCCATCAAAATTGATCTTTAAAACAAATCATTACTCTATAGAAACACATATTACCGTGTGGGACCCACTTCTTAATGTCCGTGTGTCGGCGGATCTAATTCCTACGTACGTTAGACCATCACATTCACCATCACTAACTTGCGCCGTGAGCACAATTCACCTTCACGGTCTACCCAAACATATTCCCTTTTACAATTGACTTCAACTCTCAGTCTCTCACACAGTAGCAGCTCACGTTCTACACAATGCAGATCTGAAAAATATCATACATACAATTTACGTGCATCTATAGTCCGATTACCACTTCATCTGTATAAAGGTAATTCGAATTGTTATATTTCTAAAATTAGGATTTACATCAGATCTACAAAACCCTAGCTATTGTGCATATAGTATCCATTGTATTGTATTAATAATTATAAGTAAATGATGCTCGGCCGTGGTTTACCGTCACGATCCGGCAGTTTCCGGCCGGAGAATTTAGGGCAAAATGCGCTAGCTATAATCGGAAACTTGTTCTTCACGTTTTTTGTAATCGGTGTGTTAGTTTTTACTATTATTGCTGCTACTTACGAACCTGAAGATCCATTATTTCATCCTTCAACTAAAATTACAAACTTCTTAACTTCCACTTCAAATGCCACTTTTATATCCGATAATACTGTTGTGAAAACCGGTGAGGATTTTTTGAAAGCGAACGAAACTGCATTCGGTAGCTCAATAAATGCTTCGGATGTAGTTAGTTCTGGATCGTTACCTGAGATGGATGGTGAGGTTGAGGAAAAAGAAGCACGTGATTGTAGCGGTGAGATTGATAAGGCGATTGATTGTACTGATCCGGAGGTTTTCCATTTGATGATGAGTGCTGCGATTGAGCAGTTTAGGGATATACATTTTTATAGGTTTGGGAAACCAGTTCGTGGGATGAATGATAGTTCTTGTCATATGGCGTGGCGGTTTAGGCCTAAAGAAGGGAAGACTGCTTCACTTTATAAGGATTATAGGAGTTTTGTGATTGCTAGGTCGGGGAATTGTACGCTTAGTGTTGTTAGTATTGGTGATTATCATTCGGGTGGGAATGCTAGGAAAAGGAAGAGGCATCAGAAGCCAGGGTTTGAGAAAACTCCGATGGGTGAAGATGATAAGAATATTGGTGTTCAAGTGGTCGGTGAGAGTGTGAATGATTCTCTTCCTGTTGTTGAATCGGAGAAGTCGTTTGATCAAGGGAAGTATTTGTTGTATAATGGTGGCGGGGAACGATGCAAGAGTATGGATCATTATTTGTGGAGTTTTATGTGTGCATTAGGTGAAGCGCAGTACTTGAATAGGACACTTGTGATGGATTTGGGCATTTGCTTGAATTCTGTTTATACTAGGTCAGGTCAAGATGAAGAAGGGAAAGATTTCAGGTTTTACTTTGATTTTGAGCATTTGAAAGAGTCTGCATCTGTCTTGGATCAGGGTCAGTTTTGGTCAGATTGGAACAAGTGGCATCAGAAAGACGGGTTAAGTATTTCGCTTGTGGAGGATTTCAGAGTCACCCCGATGAAGATGGCTGGGGTGAAGGATACGTTGATTATGAGAAAGTTTGGGAGTGTGGAGCCTGATAATTACTGGTATAGAGTGTGTGAAGGTGAAGCGGAGTCTGTTATTCAAAGACCATGGCACATGATATGGAAATCTAGAAGATTGATGGACATTGTTTCAGCAATAGCAGCAAAAATGAACTGGGATTTTGATTCTGTTCATGTTGTGAGAGGCGAGAAGGCAAGGAATAGGGAGCAGTGGCCGAATCTTGCAGTGGATACTTCACCTGAAGCGCTACTTTCTTCATTGCAAGATAAGGTTGATGATGGAAGGAATTTGTATATTGCAACAGATGAACCAGATACCTCTTTCTTTGACCCGTTGAAAGACAAGTATTCCACTCATTTTCTTGATGAATACAAAGGTCTTTGGGATGAGAACAGCGAGTGGTATGGTGAGATGACAAAGCTGAATAATGGTGTTCCAGTTGAGTTTGATGGCTACATGAGGGCATCCGTTGATACAGAGGTTTTCTTGAGGGGTAAAAAGCAAATCGAGACTTTCAATGACCTCACCAGAGACTGCAAGGATGGCATTAACACATGCACTTCCTCAGCTAGCTGATCTCATACTTGGAGGTTTTGAGATCTCTCTTGTGTTTGTATGTGAATTTTCATGGCTCGTATCTTCTTATACTGTCACTTTTGAGAAGATTCGTTCTAAACATATAGTTTGACATTAAGTAGCACTTTAGATGTCTTTTACTTTCAGATAAGTTTTCTTTTGTACTTTCCAGAATGTCATTGCTCATTAAGATTATGTGATACTTTGTCTTGCCTAAATCTGCTTGTGGGGACTATATGATACTTGCTCTTTTGTGTAAATCTGCTCACTGTTGTCCGCACCTTATGTTGTATAGTGTTCTACGACTTCTAGCTGTCATATCAGTCAAAGTGTCAAGCCATCATTCTGAGTTCCTTCTAGCCCAACTTGACACATGAGAAGAAATTTGGAATTGCTAGAAGCAATTGAGTTATGCTTGTGGGCATCTTGTTCCTCAAGGCGCTTGCCTTTAGCAATTGCTGTAAATGGCATCAAGTGAGCCATTTTTCAGTACCAGTCGAAATGAACCGGGAAAAATTGACTCACAAAGACACAAACACTTCTCTGTTTGTTAGAAAATTATTACATTGGTAACCTAAATTGTTGAATTTTGACTCGGTGGGTTGGAGCCTAGGTCATTCGAGTTTTTTGATCTGTTCAACCTACTTGACATGTTCGAAGTTGAAATATAACTTTAATTTAGGACTCAGTTGAAAATAAAATAAAACTCATGACTCATCTATAGTAAATGGGTCAGATTTGCTGCCTACATATATGACTAGTAAAAACTGTCACAAAAGTTATCATTGTCTTCCATGTCAAAAACACTACACTATCTTTGTATCTTGACTCCTCTTATGGATATACTTATAGAGGTGTTTAGCTTCTTGCAATCAGTACAGGAATATATGTATGTTCCATTATGTTGTGTTTTCTACTTTTCTAGACCCTGTGTAGCCATTAAAAGAACTAAAGAAGCAATTAGGCTTTGTGTCCGACAAGTTTTTGATGTTCAAGGAATCATACGATTGATTTTGCCAAAGATTGTTGCAGCCATAATCATTCTGTAAAAGACCATCCAATTCAAGGAGAAATAGAACACCAAATACACCAAGAATGATGACTTCTTTTCTGATCCAGACCCAAGCCAAAAAACTGGAAAGAAGAAAACTAACAGTTTCTCAGGTTCATACAACACCGGAAACATTACACATTTTATATTTACAAAGTGGTAAAATTCAAGTCTGTACTTGTGCAGGAACATAAGCACTAAAAAAACATCAAAAAACTCGAGTCTGGAAACACCCCTGTGCACAATGCCGCTAACTGAAGAACCAAAAACCTCACATCGGGCAAGTGTTGTCTTCAGCTTCTTTCGGCATCATCATGTGGTTTCTGCAAAGCGGGCAAGTAACATTCCAATACTTTAACCATTTCTCAAGGCAAGATTTATGGAAAACATGCCCACACGAAAGCCGATTGATCTCCGCATCCGGTTTAAACTCCACCAAGCAAACTGAGCATTCTTGTTTGGTGCGCCGGCACAAGGAGTCATAAAGGATTGACGGTATTCGGCTTCTGAATTCTTCCATGTAAGTTTCTGAGGGTGTTCCTCTGCATTCAACTGCTTCTGAGAGTGTTTGATTGTTATATTCTTCCCATGATGTTACATGGATGCCGATCACGTGAAGGATGGAACGGACTATTTCCTTCATTATCGATATTGACATGGCTGTGTTCATCAGTATCACACACAGGACACCAGCATCAGATGGGCTCTGGTATGGTGAGAGACCCATGTTGTTGACCTAAATTGATGACATAAAGAGGATCAAACTTCATATTCTTGTAAACTTGAAACTGGTTCGTTTCTTTTTTATTTTAGCTTTGGAAACTGTAAAGATTGATATACTTTTACAGTTCACTTATGTTACCTTTTAGCAGGCAAAAATCTTGAAACAGGAAGCAGATGAAGTTGATGTCCTTATAAATTCCTCAACTAATTTGCTCTGCAAAATACAACATAAATTTATAACATCAGAACATAAAATCATAAAAGAAACACACCCCATTAACATCTATTTCTTGGATTTATAAATTTGCACCTACCAATCCATCAAATTCAAATCTTTGTAAAACTGTCTTAATACAATACTAAAAGTTATGATTATTTTAGGGGAAAATTTTGAATACAACAAGAATTTGAACCCTAATACTTCTGGTTCTTATTTTTGTTATTCTTCTAGTCCTTGCAATCCTTATCAAGCAATTAGATAAGTTAGGTCTATAATGGGATAGAGGTGAACAAAAAAAGTAAAAAGATAGACTAATCTTGAAACATTTCACTTTCCTTTTCGAAATAAAATAGCACAAAGTTTTGATAATAAAAAATAAAATTAATTGCAATGATTGCAACAATAATACAAACCAATCACCCTAAGAAAAATGTTAAACAGCAAAAAGGGAAAGTAAAACTAAGCACCCAATTGGGTTCTTATTCCTGATTTAAAAGGCAAGATCCAAATACAAAGGAATTCTGTACTGAGAAAAGGTTTAATTGGGGAAGAAAAAACACTCCCACAAAGGGTATATATTTACATCAATATAAAGATCAAAACTTTTAAAAAGAAGTAAACCCTTTCTTGAAATTTGAAGCAAAACCCACAAGAGATCCTACTTTATAAATAAAAAATGTAATTTGAGTGAAAATTAGAGATAAGATCTTTAACAGATCGCAATACCTTTTCACTAATTAATCAGTGACTTAAAACACAAATATATGAGAGAAATTTAGCTTGAAATAGAAATGAAAGACATACCTAGAGGCAGATTGAGCTTCAATAAAACGTAGATTGTTTTTTATTATATACTGTAATTTGAATGAAGAATGAAGTGAGTTCTGTAACAAAGGACAGTGAGAAGGGGGTAGGGGAGGAGAGAAAATGTTGCCGATATAATGGATGATGATGATGGGCACCTTAATAACACCGCCTACTTGAATTGGTATATCATTGCTATTTATATACAGACAAATATACTAGTAGTTCATATAAATTCAAGCAAAATCATAAAAAGTAAATCTATAAAAAATAAAAGGTTAGTGGTAATTAATTTTAGATCTCAAAGTTAAAATAATAATAATAATAATTAATAATAAGGGTATTTCAGTTCTTTAAGATTTATTCTGAAAGAAAATTCTTAAACTTTTTTTTTTCTTATTGAAGTGGATAGCTTAATTTAACAAATAGTTTGACTCCAATTTCATTAATGTGTGTGATATTTTTGTAACAATGCTTTTAGAAAGCTTCTTTCATTGAAGTGAAAGGTTTTTTAAAAAGGTTAATTAAACAAATATACGAGTGTTATAAAAACTTTTTGATTTTCTATTCATTGGAATTATTATCACTGTTATTATAATAATTATAATTATTATTATCCTAAGACACGTATGGTACACAATAAGATTTCATACTTGGTTGATAAAACATCAAATGCAATTTCATTTCATTATTTACTTTGTAAACACAAAAATGAAATTGGGTTCTATCAGCATATATGAAGTGAAAAATTCAAGTACCAACATAAAGTGTGATTTATAGACAACTACACCGTTACTCTTTATACTTTACGTTTAGCATCACTAATTCAAAAATTGAAAAAATGTTGTGTATTTTATTCCTCATCCAACTAAAAAAGACTGTAATGGGTAAAAATGTTATTTGATTATGAAGAATATAGTTAGTAAATGTTTTTAAAACTGTACGTATAGTCAAAGTGAATGATTTGATTGAATGAAGATAATGCTATTTTATACTTTTGTTTTTTACCCTAATACATATATCAAGACCGTCCCACCCCAAAACCTTGTTAGACCGCACGGAGTCATCCGTGCTCGGCCTCCCGTGCAAACACCACGAACCATCACTGCCGGAGTAGTTCCGCGGTGAGCCGTGCTCGTCACCAAAACCAAGAATCCAATACGAAATCAAACAAAGCCCGTGCGAATATTATATTGTTTTTTTGTTTGTTTTAACAATTTAAAAAAAAAGGTTTTTTTTTAAACTAACGGCTCCTTTTCAAAAAGAAATTAAAAAAATAATAATAAAACAATATAACCGTTGAAGGCAACGACTGCAAAAATATAATATTTTAAAAGTTATTTTATTTATTAAACTTATATATAAATACACAACAACTATAAAATTTTTTAACACAACAAAAAATTCATCAAATTCACATACACACATATTCACAAACACTATAATTTTTCTAACCATGTCTAATCCAAACGAAAACTTCTAGTATATGAATCTTCTCAATTTCAACATTACGAATACCTTCAATTCTAACTCATTACTACCAAATCTTAATAATCCACAATTCAATATATTCCAATTATCGTATTACTCGCAATAGTCATTCCTATTTAATTAATGATTTCAACAATTTTTAAAATGGTTATGGGATGGTCTCCTAGAATTTTGAAATGTTTTATCTTTTTTATTATATATTATTTTAAATATTTATTATTAACATTGAAAAGATTGATTAAATAACTAAGAAAATTTGGGCATTCAGATTTTGAACCGCCGATTGAAAAGGTAAGATATAGAAATTGGTGGTGCAATTATGTGCAAATTATAGGGACCAATTACAATTACTTTTATTCTTTTGGATAAATTACAATTACTAGTTAGTCATTTTCCACATAAATTAACCAAAAATACTCATATTTATCTATTTTCATGATTTTTTTAATTGCTCTCCGTGTTTTAAAAATCAACTTTATAAATTTATTTTACTTTTAAATTTATTACATTGAAGAATATCTATGCCTGTCATCTATAATTTCACAATAGCCTACACTATTTTATTCCTTTGTAATGGGTGTAGCGGAAGTTCCCCTACACACTTTTAAAAAGACCAAAATACCCTTCATTTATATTAATATTTACATCAAACCTACACACTTTTCTTCACATTCTTTAAAACTAAATATCTCAAAAATGGTTAGTCGAAAAATTATAAAAATTACACCATAAAAATCAACGTTTTTTTTTTCTTTGATTAGACATCTCACATGATATACTTTCGACGAATTTTATTTTTTTCATTTTTTGGAATAAAAATTAGGTGTTTTTACATAATGATTCAATTACTAATAAATTATATGTTTGTCTTCATCACATACATGTCATCTAAATATAAAAACTCATAATAAACACCATAAAAAAATACACATCAAACATTCGGCGCCACATTCGACGCCACTACTTTGCGTGGGTACAATAGTTTTTTATAAAGCATTCCTTTTGACTTCCTTCTCAAGTACCAGATCAATAAATGAAGAAAAAGATGATGGAGTTCAACACCTTCTCTGTTCTCCCGCCACCGGATCATCTTCCAGTCCGATCTATTTCTTCTCCGATCAGAAACAAGATCTCGACTTGTGTTTTGCACAAACGAGAATGGGAGTGGTGGTGGCGGGGGTTTAGACGCTCCTACAATGCGATTTGCAGACGAGGATCCGAGTTTAAATCGGTGGTTTTTGGGTCTCATATTTTAGATCTAAGAATATGGGTTTCGAGCTCTAGTTGTTGTTATTGTTTTGATAATTGTCGGAGTCTTTTAAAAACTAAAAGTCGAATGTTGATTTGTCAGAATGATTTACAGGTGAATTTGGGAAAAGAGGGCGAGGGGATTTGTTCGATCATTTGTTGGAGTGATTTTCTTTGGTGAAATGATGTTGGACGTTGGTCTGTAAACACAGATTATTGGGTTGAAAAGTTTTCTTTTTATTTGTTTTTTAAGAAAGAAAAATAATTAAATAATAATAAAATAAGTTAAAAGGATTTTGAAAAATAACGTTCAAGGATATTATAGTCATTTTACACATCGACAGAAAGAAGTTAGGAAAATAGTAAAACCATAAAGATGGTCAGTGTAATTAAAATTTCATAAAAGTGATTTGTGCAAATCCGAACCATCACAATGACGAAAAATGTAATTTACCCTATTCTATTTTATACCATAATATATTATTATTTATATATTATAAATTATTATAATAATTATTATTATAATATTATAGTATTATATTAATATATTATATTATATATAATTATACTATAACAATCTTTCCATGATTTGCATTATATTATTTGATAAATAAAATAATCTTAATTTAATATTTAAGTATCTTATAATGTGTGATATTTTATATTATGTAGTAGGAGTTTTATATTATTATATGTCAAACAAATGCACATGGCATATCTAAATTATTAGCAATTATTTTTGTAGACTCTTACGAATTGAATTAAAAATTTAGAAAACGAGATGACTTGGACCCTGATTTTAAATGATTTTGATTCTTCGAGTCGTTTATTGACTTTTCCGAGTGGTGTGTGACTCTTATGAGTCAAAAAATAAGACAAACTTTTAGGGTAATGTACTACAAAAAAATAAAATGAAAAAATAGAAAAAGAAATGACTATAAGATATTTTAAATTAAGCAAGAAATGACTATAATTTATTTTAAATCAAGCTTTTGTGTTGATTGTTGATCACCGACTTAACTATCGACTCTCACTATGTTTTATATATCTTAAGAACAAAAACTAAACAATAATACACATATACATATAAATAAAAATTTATTGTAAAATAATGATTCTTACAAGTCGAGTCGAGTCACGAATTATGAATTTAGATTATGAATTACGAGTTAACTATGATCACATTCTTCTTAATCATATTCTAATTTTTTAAGAATTCATATATCATCCGGTGCACCAAACATATTCTAATAGATTAAGTGAATCAGAAACTAAAAAACTGAACGCACGGGTGTTTGGATAAAGATTTTGAGATATTTGAATTAGCTTAACTAATAGATCGATCATCTTACATAATTATTTTTTATATTTTGTTTAAGAAAAGTTAAATGGAAATAAAACAGGATGTGAAATTGTGACTCCAAGATGCCAATGTTATTAATTTATAGAACAATATAAGATTGTGATATAATGGTGATCGAGAGGGATTTGGAGAAACATCCAAGCTTTTGATAAATGAGTAATGGATGCTGATTTATACATATGTTTTGGGCAGATTTTGACCAACAAATAATGACTTGTACCTTCCACCTTCTATATATGCACCATTTACACTAAGTCAACGCTTTTCTCATAATTATCATATTAATAATGTGTTTTTAAAATGTTATTAGCGCTTATTAAATGTTAAAATTGATTATTAGGTGCGTTTTTTTAAACCAACTGATGGAAGAGCAAACGGTATCAAGTCATCTTTATGTTCTTTGGCAATGTTATTTCGTCTACGGTTTTACAGCATAGGACATATCGAAACACACAAATAATTCATTCGAGCAAACAAAAGGCACGTACATTAAGTCGCCAATAAAATCAGTAAAATGTATACTTAACGTTTGTTGAATACAAACATTATTTATTATTTATACTGTATAAATGATTGTTCTTTTATAGTATAAGAACATAAAATAAATGCGAGAAATGGATATTTGTAACGAGTGACAAAAATATCTTTGCCATTTGCCAAACCCACTGATCTTGATTATGATATCCCACAATTTGCTTTCACCATTCACCTACCCCTTTATTTCTTTTATTCGAATATATAAAATATGTCAGCCATTTTACCGAAATACCCTTCATCTTAATTTGTCCATTTATTTTATTATGCATACTTTAATTTGTGTTTATTTGACTATTTGTCCATGTGTTACCAACAATAAATGAATAAACCACTCCACCAATCGTAACATTTTAATTTGCTTAATTCATCGATGAAACTACCATCACAAAACACGCTTCGTAACATTCTAATTTTTTACATGTGTATTTAAAATAAAAGTGAAAACGACCCTACTATCTTATTAACAACTTTTACGATCTTATGAAAATTTTTGACGCGTTTTTGTATAAAAATATTTTATCGTTTGGTTGTTTTATATACATGTGTTTGGGTCCCGTATAGTAAAAAATTCAGAAAAATTACATTTTTCATCCTTGTAGTCTTTGTCATTTGCACGAATTGTCCTTGTGGAATTCTAATTACACCTGGCATCCTTATGATTTTTGATTTTTTCCAAATTAATCCTTTTACACATGAATTAACTGCAAATCCAGAGTTCAAATTCAATCTCGGCCACTCTCTAACCTCCACTTCTGGCGACCATCAAAACACCAGTCACCTTACCTTAAACACACATATTTACGAAATCTGTAGCAAAATGCGTAACACCTAACCAAGACCCCTATTACATTACTCATATTTGATTATAAACCCTAACCCATATGATTCAGATTTGGTTTCCATTTACAAAAATCAAACTACCAACGACGGTCTCGTAGGTTTATGGCTATGGTGGCTGGAGATCCACGTTTATGTAAATCAACCGGATTTGCAAGCAGCCACATCCATGAATGCCACCATCATCCAAGCAGTGGCACTCACGACTGGACACGGCATCCGTCATGACTGTAAGTGGTCTTAGGTAAAAATAGGATAAGTGAAATGAATGATAAAGAAAAAAGTGATGGTAGACCAGCGTTTTCATTTTATGTTTGTTTTTTGTTTTCATTGGAAAAAAACAAAGTAGATTATGAAAAATAATGATGATAAAGGTATTATAGTAATTATAGGTGAAATAGGATGATGTTGGAATACAAGTGAAATCTCAAGGACGCACACTGTAACCAAAATTCTATAAGCATTATCGGTGCAAATCCGAAAAATCACATGGACGAATAATGTAATTTTCCCATAAAATTAAATGGGCCTACGACAAACTTCAAGGGAATTTATCATGTCTCCATACTGGGGTCATTGGGTATAAAAATAAAAAGTAAATAAATAAGGAAATGATAATTAATTTGCACAAGTGTCCGTTCTTCTTGCACCTTCTATACTACCCGTCAACGGTATGTTTACTGAACGAGTTTACGGTAGCTTACGAGACTTCAAATTTATTATTGTCATAAGTTTAAGCTTTTAATATTGTTTGTTAAACACAACTTTTAAAGAATTTATTTAGAAAATAAACTCTAATAAAAAAAATACTATTTAAAGGCTTCTAAAAATAATTTGAAAGCTTATGAAATGATGAATTATATAAATAGATATTATATAATTATTTATCATGTGTTTGTTTGTCTATTTATGTTAATTTACATCTTTAACTCTTAGCTAGTTTCGGCCAAACACTTACAAAAAAAAAAAAAAAAAAAGCGTCAGCTTTAGTTTTAAATATAAACTTCAGCTAATAGTTAGTTTTAGCAAACACACTTTAAACAAAAAAATTATTTAATGAAATAGCATTCACACTCTCAATTAAGCTGATGTTTAAAATGTTGTTCTCGTTTTCAATTTAAAAATCAACTTAAAGTTATCAAATATTGAATGAATATAATGAATCACTTATAATAAAACGTCATTTTTGATAATCGATGTAGATCAACATGGCTAACGATCACCAACAACATCTATCACTATCTCTTTTATTACTATTATTATCAACAATCACCATCGACCACCGTTAAATTTTTTTTATTTGTTATCGCTGTATTGCGCGAGTAATCTACTAGTACAAGTTATTTATTCTTATTTTCATTATTATTAAGTTGGTGGCATATGTTTCAATTATTTGATTACATATATATTCAGATATGCATTATTTTTTTATAAGTGGTTAATGTTACTATCACGGTGATGATATTTCCTTTCACTATTTTTTAATAAATCTATTAAAATTTTACGTTACTTATATGTACGATACGATATATATTTAATGCACAATTTGATATTATGACTTCTATGGATTTCCTTTAAGTAGATTGATGGTTTAATGAAACATGTCGTATTCTTCCAAATGTTTTTGTTTGATTGGTTCTTAAATCTTGATTGCTATTTTATTATGCCAATAAGTGATGAATCATTACACATGTTACGTGATCTAGATACACCTAACTTATAATTCTAGATGTCATATATATTCATTAAAATCCCTTCATCAATAGCATAGTACACGATGTGATTTCTACTACATCAAAGTATATATTATAAAATCTTGTGAGTACTTATTAAGATGTATTTTACGTAACGTCATGTGATCACGAAATAAATCGGTAAACTAAGTTTGAATATTTGTAGATAAAATTAACCAAAAAGCAGTAAACCTTTAATTGGTGCGTGTGTTAAATTGTGAAAGCTACCCATGACATCGATTCATTTGCTAGCAGATCAAATCATAAAATGGAACTAAAATGTTGAAATTTGGACAACAATTTGTGTGTTACGAAACACCTAATTAAGAAATACTTACCCTTACGGAACCATAATATCGATTTCGTACTCGACTCATTTTTCACGATATTTGGGTGTCTCTATATACGTATCTTTATCATCATTTTATTGTATAAAAAGAAGAACAAATATATGTGATAATTGATCCGAACCCTATACGTTTAATTGGCAAAAGAAAAGTGGACATGACAGTTATATAATAATGATAAATTATAAAATAAAATAAATAATTATTAAGAGTATAATGAAGAACTATAGACGCGTAAAATGATGGGGACTTATTACAACATAGAACAACTGTTTATTGATTGTTTTTCGGTATCATCTGACTATATCCGAAGTGAAGAACTATTTATTGAATCTTTATATTTCATAAATAAAATGATAATTAATATATATGTACAAATTAATATTAAAGAGCTTTATGTTATATTTGAAAAGCTTTATATATTTAATGAAGTTTAACTTATACCCTTAGGATACGAGTTAGTGATATGTTTTTATTTTTATTTTTATTTTTCAAGTGCCTTAAATATTTTATCAAATATATTGAAATTTTACTTGAATAATATTTTAAAGAAAATATAAAAATGTAAAATTATAAAATGAACAAATTCCAATGCTTAACTGAACAAAACATAAATCAAGGATATGACCAGAACTGGATAGCACATAAAATATGTCATACGTGATACGTTCGCTAGTATTCCTCGTTCGTGTCGTCTTTTTGTTTCAATTGAGTCAATGCTTTGAGACAAACATATGGAAAACAACGACCAAATGAATAAATAAATTTAACATAAAACAAACAAAAAAAGCATGATCCAGACCGGTTACATTTTATTTGCATAACAAATTGGTTGAGTTGCATGTGAACACATTTTGGTCTCTTGGTAATGTTTTTATTTATAAAAAATTAAAAACCAAGTTTCTTAAATGTAAGTTTGCATTTATAAAAAAGTGTTTATATATAATATAATATAATATAACTATATAATATGATATAATTGATTGTGAGGCAATACCAAATTCATTGCATGTTGACTAATTAGGTAGGAAAATTCACCACCTTACCCCACCGATATGTGTAGTACACGACCTAAATTTCGTCATAAAAGTATATTAAAATTCGATTTTGTAAGGCTTTATAATTTTGAACACCTGATCACCATGTTATCCACGAGACTTTTGTCGATGGATATCAAATATTTAATACGTAAAATAAGTGATAGATACAACGAACCAAATATTAATCTACGGATTTTTATTCTCAAAAGAAGACTTCAATCCTAGGATACTTGAATCCTAGGATTAGAGTTAACGGTTTTTAATTGCACAAACTTTTTCATCCATAGAAAAATCGAATACAACAAATCAAATTTAATCTTACGAGAGGCAAAATGTTTCGAGAATCTTGAAGTAAACAAAATTAATCGAAGAATAATAATGTAAGAGAATGCAATGAATCAAAAAATATTTTAAAGTAATCGAAAAGTGAACATTGGTGCATTTCCTTTCTAAAGATTTTTCGAAGGTCGGTTTCTATTTAGAAAAAGCTCTTTTGTTACACTTGATTGTTTGATTCTGATTATTCAAATCACTTCACTAATATTTAAATAAAGTGGCCAGACATTCTCATAAATATGTGAAAAAACCACAATATGGCTATATGCTTTATGTTATGTTGTAATTGTATCATGATATTATTATTATTTTTACCTAAAAACATATTTAAATAAAATATGGTCTTTGAGGCCTTGAAAACTCGTTTATACTGACTAAAAGATGGGTTGATACATGTTACGTGGCCCGTCGTGCCAAAGCCCAATAGCAATTCAATAATAACTAATTGAATGTTTTCTTCCACATATAGCATTAGAAATGAAAGATAAGTGAGGTTTATTAATGGGTGATGATAATTACACATTTTAAATGATCACATGTAAACGTTGTTTGTATATAAACATTACAGGAGTACTATTTTATTCTTTAATTAAGTAGCCAAACTATTTGTTAATTACAAAAATGTGAAGGGAAGGAACAAGATTTGAACTACGAAAACTTAACTTTCTCAAAAATGCTATTAAACGCAAAACATATTTAAACAATGAGCTACAAAAATGTCAATCGAAGCCTAATTCAAGATTAGTCTACGAATCTCTTAATTTGTGCACACAAATCACAAACAGAACATGTTACCATCACATGTTTATTTGCTTATGTAGATACATCAATTATTACATAGTTTAAGTACTATTACATCGATCTTCATGTTCAAAACGGCGGTCATTCTGATGATTGTTTCTTCTTCATAGAACAAAATATAAACGTGCTGAATATGATTTCTAAAACAGAAACATCGCGTCTTTGCTCAACAGATTCAAAAGGTTCACTTGCATTTTTTAGTTCATGTCAAGAACCAAACTTTAATAAAGAATCTTGATTTTTGGGTGGTCAGATGGTGAAATCAGCATTCATTAGAGCAATAGAGTCTATAGTCCAGCTGACAACAGGCAAACACCCTGGGAGACAACCATACAAGCGTTTGTCATTGCTAAAAGAAAGTAATCCTTTTAGAGATTAGATATGTCATATATATCATAACTTTCCTCATGCATATGATCAAGAAATGTATATACTCTCAGTAGCTTCTTGTTTGACTCATGGGATCATAATCGTAAGCATCACCCGCTTTCACAAAACGCCCTTTCACACGTTTTCTTACATCCGCTCTTTCCTTTCGTGTAGCATACCTTACTCTCTTCTCAAATCTACCATACAAAGGAAAAAAACAAATATAAAATATTAGCTCTATAAAACTAGAGGTGATCATCTTTGCCCATTCGGTTGCAATTTGTCCCTATAGGCAATAAGCACTAGCTTAAAACCAAAACAGGTCAGAACACATCGAAAGTCGCCCAAAGTATAGTTTTGAATGTACACAATCGGCTAAATCATTATATACATAAAACTGATTCATTTTTGAAATCAAATAATCTTTGTAATCATACCTGAGACACTAAAATATCAATTTAGACAAAAAGTTGCCCGTTTTGACCCATTACCTAATCCGCCCGACCCACCATTTTCCCACCTCAAATTGAAACTAAACTGCAACATGTCCATGACAGTTCATACTAGCTACTCACTTTCTGGTCTTCTTTTTCTCCTTATAACGAAGGACAGCATCGTTCCTGATACCCGAAGGAGTGGTGCTATCATGATCTGGGGGTGGCTCACCCATGAGAAGCATAGAGGAAGCTCCACAGTCTTGGTAATCACCAGCAGTAGCAGTGCTCTCCCATGTTAGACTTGAAAATGAAATATTAGACTGTAGTCTTTCATAACAAGGGTTTGGTTCTGTTTTACAGCTCCTCAATGAATCAGCAGACGCAGCATTACTGTATGCAGGTTGAACCCCATTTCCATGTCCAGTCCAAGACTCCTGAAGAAAAAAAGAACCAACAAAGCCAAACCGTGAGCATTATGCGCTGTTGCAAATTTACTGTAATATAGCCGTGACAATTTACCACTAGCTGTTCGATTGCAATAAGCGAGTATGGTAATGTTCCACAAAAGGCTCGTGGTTAATTACTGAAAGGTGCCATGGCCCATGGGACAGCTAGGTGGGGCCCGCCAGAGGGTCGGTTACCCCTTTCATCTATCTATATAGAGGGTGGTTATTTTATATATATATATATATTTCATAATTCATAATGCCAAAAAAATTTCACCAACTCTTCTCTTATCAAAATAAGTAGAGAATAAGAACACATTATTAACTTTAATCAATCTTTAAAAAAGAAAAAAAAAGAAAAGGCATATCGATCCTGTATGATATTTACGACACTATACAACTAACAATCACTAGTACAATTATGATACCTTAGCACCGTGACAAACAGATTCAGCAACAGACTTTTCTTTGGCACCAAACAAACTATCAATCCCATCTTTTGCGAAAAGATGTTCGGGATCGTTATGGCCTACACCAAAGAGCACCTCATAGTTCTCAATGCTCAAGTCAACTTCATCCATATTAAAGTCATCATAAAACCCGTCGTCAATGGATTTTTCAGTCCCTTTTGTACCTGAAACCTGCATAAATTGTGAACCCTGACTGTCAAGATACAAAATTGATTTCATAAGGGGTATTTGGGATTGCTTTATTTAAAGTGCTTATCAGTTACAACACTAGTGAACCTGCTTACATTTAAGTGCTTATTCCTTCTAAAATAAGTAGTTAAACAGTTTTCAGAGGTGCTAATCTACTGGAAAATAAGTACCAAATAGATAAGCACTTAAATAAGCAATCCCAAACACCCCCATAAACTGTGAAACCTGAACTCAATTTACCTTAGGTGTAAACGTCTCTTTAAGATCAGCTTGTTGATTTACATTATTCAAATCATTACCCTCCACTTGCCCCGATAAATTTTGATGATTTTTCTCATCTGCAATGGTCAATAACCCCATTTCCTGCTCACAAGTGGAATTGGTAATAGAATCGGACATAAATGACCAAATTGAAGATAGCTCAACAGCTGAAGGGCAACCAGAGTAACAATTCAACGTTTGGCGACTATGCGAACCAGAAGCAGAATTAGATCCATTATGTCCCTCCCAATCACAATTTTGACAAAGTGATAGCTTTTCATCAACACATCTAACGAATGCTGGTTGTGAGTTACATTTATCACATACGAGAGTTCTTGAATGGCGTTTAGATAAAGCATTTGCAGAATGAATATTTCGATCACACGATAAACATAAGTAAGCTTCATCTGATCTACAATATACCATTGATCTTGCCTCATGGCAGTAATCACAATTGTAACCCATTTCTTTCTTTCAAAACACTAATCAAATCAAACAAACCCACCTTGTATGATTAAGAAATCTGCATACAAGAAATGAGAAAGTAAAGTTAAGAATTTGGAATCTTGACCAAAAAGTAACAAACTTTATGTTCTACAATAGTAATGATAAGGGAGAATTGTTTTAAGCACAAATGGTTTATACAAAGGTTTCAGTGTTTGGAGTAGCTTATTTCTTGAGCTTATAGTTTAAGCTTATGGATTGTAAGCTAATAAATTCTTTAAGGTGTTTCGGTAAGCTTATTTTTGTGAGCTTTTTACGTAATTGAAAATGCCATAAGCTTGAAAAATAAGCTAATCGAAACATCCCTATCTATTAACAACGAGATTGAAAAGGGTTTTTGTATCCTCAATTTAAAAAAAGTTGAAGAATTCAACAAGCAAACAGATACGTTATAGGATAAACATCAAGAAACGGTAATATTTTGACAAACAACCATATGAATAAACCAAATATCAAGTGTAATAGATCAAGATTAGAATAAAACCCCAATCATTGTTTAAATCGATTAGAACCAAAAGAAAACCAGGGAGATAGCAAGACCCATAAAAAAGATTTGAACTTTACCATAAAAATTGGTTTTTTATTTCACCTACAAGAAAGAGACTGTTGCAAAATTGGATTATGAAGATATTAAACAACACCCAGTATTACCCATTTCAGAAAAACAAAAACAAACAAAACCCAGAAAAAACTTACCAAGTTTGTAAATCCAGATGAAATCAGATAGGTTTTATTGCCGGCTATGAAAACCCTAAAAAGTAATAAGAGAAATTTCAGTACTAATTTTATTTTTTCTTGTTAATATCTGTGTATTTCTTGTGAGGTAGGTGTTGGTACTGTTGTTGTGTAAGATATGTTGACAACACAAAATAATAAAATATCACAAAAAGGGCAAAAAGTGCAAGGAAAGAGAAACAGGTAGAGGTGTGTAGGTTTGTTTGGAAGGTGGGACCTAGTCACTTTCATCACATTTATAATTAGGCCCTTTTCTCATTTTCTCTTTACTTTATTTTTAGAGTTAATTAGTTGTACAAGGCCATCCACGTATCACAAATTCATCATTTTCTCCATCATGTGAGTTTATGATGTAAAGGGTTGCTTGGAGTGTGGTCTATAAATGAGTTTAGTCTTCAAATTATTCAATTAAGAATTTCAATTAAGTTTGCTTTTTGAATTAATTGCTATTGAGTTTGAGTATATAATTTGAGTTCGAACTTGTAAATTGTAGTGAATTGATTTGATTTAGGTCTTGTTTGATATAGAGCTTTTAGGAGTTTTAATTTTTAGTTTTTTAATAAAAGTTTCTATGAAAATAAAAGTATTGTTTGGTATGTATAAACTGTAATTTTAGAATTAAATGAAAATCTCAAAGCTATTAGAAGTAACTTTTTGTGAAAAACTTCAAACCTAAAATTACAGTTACAGTCTACAACTACAGCTACAGTCTACGACTATTTTACCAAACATATTCTTGTTATAAAAATATGGAGTATGTGGGAATATGAAAATAAATAAAAATACATAGGCATGGCAAAAATAAAAGGACCAAAATTCAAATGACAAAAGTGCAAGAAACCAAGGACATGTAGCTCGATCAAGCCCTTGTTCAATCCGTTTGGGAGTTTGGTAATTATTCTTGATTAGCAAGATAATCTTGTAATCAAAGTTATTCCTTCACAAAATACAAAATTTGATGTACAAAGATGCTTTTTAATACATTGTATCTATTTTTATGCTTAATTGCGTTTCAATCATATCAATTTCACATAAATTTAATTTGTAAACTTTATATTACATAAATACAAGTAACCATTTATTTAATTATAATGTGCACCTAAAATCTCCAAAAAGTAAATATATATTATATATTATTCAGTATAAAGTAAAATACTAATATTTAGAGTTTTCATGCCTTAAAAAAGGCTTTCTCTTGACTACAAAATTGCAGACGCTCACATTTTCAAACTTTTGGAAGAGGAAGTATGGAATCTCTCCTTTACTAAAATTATGACAAAGTGGAAAATCAGAAAGATTTAAATATATGTTGTCATGTTGGACACCTTTGTTCAACTCGATATAACAACTCTTAATTACCATTTTTAACCAAAAACAATAAGTTTTGAGCTACATGGTTTTTAATTGAAAAGGGTCAAACTTTATTGACTTATCTATCAAATGTTTGCACATAAATATAAAGAAAAATTACAAATCACATCATTTAACTAATCTATTTTAATAAGTAATTTTTTAACATTCGTTTTAACAAACTAATTCATATTTTTATGCTTATACCGATGTTCATGACCCTAACACAATTAATATAGAAAAATAGTCGTTTAAAACATACGTCAAATACTTTTTAATTAGTTTTAGAGGTAAAATATATATATATATATATATATATATAAAAAGAATTACTATCGATCGTGGGGTTCAAGACACTCACTGACACCAGCAATGAACCTCGTGTCAACACGTGACGTGCACCTTTGACTTTATCTATGAGCGCATTTGCATAATTAGAAAAAACAATGACCCGACACTAACCGACTAACACTTCCATTCGTTTTTTGACACATAGCACTCTGTGTGCCCTCTGGTCATTGTTTTTAATTTTTGATAGTATGTACATATCTATGAGTGCCTTTATGGATAAAGTCAAAGGTGAGTGTAACGTGTCGACACGGGATTCGTTGTTGGTGTCGGTGAGTGATATCAGCTCCACCGTTGATAATAATTCTTTGTTTTTGTATATTTTAACTCTAAAACTAATCAAAAAGTAATTAAAAAATATTTAACTTATATTTTAAACGGTTACTTTTCATATTAAATTAGCGCTACAAACTCCGATAGAAGAATGAAAATGTAAATTAATTTGTTAAAAATAAAAATTAAAAGATTATTTTATTAAAATAGATTAGTCAAATGATATAATATGTAATGAACATAAACCGAACCCTACTATTGAACCTCAACTATACTACAGTACCATAGTCCTAACCTCAATCCTAACCCTACTTCTAACCAAACCTATTTCGAAAAAATATTTGTCGTTTGTCAAACACACTTCACATGTCTTTGTCACCTTATCCAACCTGTTTTTGCATTACTTTCCCTTCACTTTTCGATACTTGTCATGTTTGCGCCACTTCAATTTGTATAATCACTGAACAATTACTCCATCATGCACCACAGACAAGAGACTTAATTAATATGTAATGTGTTTCCACATTTGAATGACAAATGATGACCCCAGGAGGAAGAAATCATAAGGGGACGAATCGAGTTGGTACACGTATCTAGGATCAGTTTGGTATAGTTATCAAAGGAGATGAAATATTGTTAATCTATCAACATTACTCCATTTGACTAAAAATGTCTATTTCTAGCCTGCAGTGGTTACCTGGGCGGCTAAAATCACTTGAAAGAAATAGTTAGGCCATGATTTGTCAAAGACTAACAAAGAAACACCAACGCTCGTAGCTGTCTTTGTCAGTATCCATAACAAGAGGCCAAAGGGTAATTCAATACATCAAGATTTCTCGACTTTGCTTATGCAGGGGTGAGAGTTTCAATTCATTTATAGGTAATGAGTTGCTTTGGTTTTAATTATTCAAGTAAGGGTCAGATGGTAAGATAAAAAATAAAGAATAAATTAGTAAAAAAAGGTTAAGAACGGAAAGTGGCTGAATGGTCAAACAAATTGAAAATAATCCTAAATATATTCAAATTGCGTGCACGTCGTAAATGGTTTTATTTTAAAAATCAGATAAGCATTGTGGCATTACAGTCTTTTAAAATACGTAAAACGTTATTTACATGTAGAATTCCAGGGGAACAAAGACAAACAAATGCATGCGAGGACCAACATGACCCAACCCATTTTGACCCGCTACCCCACCTAGTCCATTTTGTTAATAACAGAAGAGTAACCTCACCAGTGATCCAAAAACTCAGCTCCTTTCTGTTCATGGAAAAAGCTTATCAAGAACTACAGTTCAAGTTATTTGTAATAGGATTGCAACACTACAGGTCAAGTTGAGATCCAACTAAAGTAAAACCACATTAACAACTAGAGATATTATTCGTCCCCTAAGTTATGAGTCTTCCTAGTACAAAACTTTCGATAAGGATAAGAACAAGACATTTATGACTGTATAGTCCCACCAGAAGCTTTCCCCACAAGTAGGGGCACTTGACACTAACGAAAGGTAAGTTCAACTGCACAACACTACTTAATAGAAGCATCTAGTGAAGGTGATTATTGTAATTCAATGCAGATTTAATCAACAAAAAAGAAAATAAAGGATAAACACCAGTCTCTATCAGCCTAATGGAAACAAATTCGTACTTTCTTAGTCCCACGATTTAGTATTGGTGGATTTAGTTGTATCCAGCGTACTACTTAGTAAGTAAGGTTTGTTGACATTTCAAACGTTATATTAATGGATCGAAAGTACATCAGAGAATTTAATGAAATGAATCAACCATTCTATATTTTAGGATCTTACCGGCTCAGATAGGAAAGGATAGACAGTTTAACAAGTGGTTGACCATGATCCTCAAGTATGTTTCTTCATTTATATTTCTACTCCTTTTCAAGCTTTCATATAAGATTTACCTTGAAGGCCTACTAAGTGAGATACGCACCTACGTACATAACCCTAGAATTCTTAAGTAACCCACTCTCAGATCTTTAACTACCGCTGCACTCCGAGCTGAGAGTGTTTGAGTAGATGGGTTTTGCGATTCATTCTCTGGGATGTCGATCTGGCATGCAGCAATCTTTGACGGGTAGATACCTCTGTTTGAATTTCATTACTTACAGCAAGTATATAACAAATTGATTATCAGATGTCAACAAAAGCATGGAAATGTTATAGGCATAATGAGGAATGAACAAATCCATAGTTTATAGAAAGTCAGAAACAAAAATGGTAAGCTATTTCGCATTTTTTAGCATCTAACTTCTACAGTCAAATAATAATTTATGTAACGTAAGGTACCTTTTAGACATTAAGTATTTAGAGTTACCGTTGCCTTCTTTCGACTGGTTGCATTAAAGACTTAACTAGACCCTAATTCTAATCCTAGGAACAGTGTCATGAAAAGAGGTAGAAGAGAACCGCACATGATGTCTTTGTTAGAATTCGGGATTATCAAATACTTGGATGATACTGAAAGTCGTGATTCACTTTCAGATTGAAATATTTCGTTGGTACTCACGAAAATTCAATCGGATAAAGTTCAGTATATTTCAGAGAATTCGTATGTGAAAGTTATGTTTTCTGTACTAGAAATGATGAACAAAACCGACCAAAAATAATTGCCATCAAAACGGCTCCAAACTGTTTGGAAAACAGTTTCTAAACGGGCGGGTCAAAACCGGGTCATTCTTACCCAATTCGGATTTCCAATGCATTTTCCATAAAGGAACATTGACCCGAATAAAAATTTCCAAGCTCGACCCCAGCCAGGGGCTGCCGCCCCTTGGACCCCGCTACCGGGGGCGCTGCCCCCGGACCCCCGTCGGACCCAAACGAATTAAAACAAGCGTGCACCCCGCACCACCAAACTTGTCTAGTATTCATTTAGATCATATTTGTCAATAAGTTTAAGCCCATTACACTTAAATCATATTGGTGATAAAATCACCAACAGTCTTGGGAGAGAATTTAGCAAGCTCATTGATGCAGTGTACAAATAAACGAACACAGATTAACCTATTGATTCACAGAATACCAGGTTAATTTCTTCCAATACACGTTGATTTGAAGAATATCGCAGTTAGATCAATTCAACTCAGTTGATGAACACAACTTGAGAGAAAATTCAACTTTTATAAAAATGATAACTAATTCTTTCATGGCACAACCAAACCCTACAAAAGAAGCAAAAATTCAAATGAGCCTAAAAAGAGCTATGGGCGAAACACAAGCAAAAAAAAAAAAAAAACATAAAAATGTTCATAAATCCTTCCCGAAAACGTTTTTGGACCTGAAAAGTGAGTAAGCCGCCTAAAATGAAGTCTCGTAGCTTAAGTTATGACAATTTTCGCAAAGTTTGTCACCAGCTCATGAACCTCTAGAAACATATGGGCCCGATCCTCCATGCTAGGGCCCGCATCACTCATTTTCAAATAGAATAATATAACCTAGCCAATGGTTATCTTTACATTGTACAAGTGATATCATATGACGTTCTCTTCATTTAATCCCCTCATTTCAATTACTCGATATAAGAATGTTCAGATAAGATTACCCAAGGATGCATGAAATCTTGCATGAATCAAATTCTTTAGCTCTAATCTTTTAAGTTTTATTTCCTCCATCACATCAACCAAATTGCCCAAAAGATGACTAATCATCTATTGAAAAACCAGAGGAACTTTGGCTTATTGGAATTGGGGTGACAGAGATTCTAGGTTGAAGTCTCACCGGAGATAAAAGATGTAAATAATAGGTGGTCTGGCAGGCTGGGTAAAGGGTCAAACATGTTCCGGTTCAAACAGGCCAATTTTAATTATGGGTGGAAATGGGCCGGGTTTGGTTGGATCAACTTGCAAAAACACCTTTTTGTCCATTTTAAAGAAATATATATAAATAACTAATGCGTTAATTATGACTACCAATCCAATGTTATTACATTACAACCTAATTCTTTGAATGAAACAGTTACAGGTATGTATGCATAAAAACTAGACTTGGGCCACCTATCAGCCTGTTTGACCTCTTAGCTAATATTTTTTTATTTGACCAGTTGGACCCAATTGAAATAAAACATAATCCACATCAAACATTCTTTGAGTAAGTGGGTTACTCAAAGACCATGCACCGCATTCCACTTTGTTAAGATACTTACTTGAGTTTCTTGTGCCAAACTTGTCGCACCAACATGTTTTTGTATCAACCCAGCATTAAAAACAAACCCGAAAGCAGCTGAAGCATCCATATCTTTGAAATTCTACTAGGCAATAAGGCTATTCATGAAAGAATATAAAGTCAAAAAAAAAAAAAAAAAACACTTGAAAAATTCATCAACATTTGTATATTACCTTGTTTATATTCATCTGATTTAAAGAATGAGAGAAGGAAATGCTTGGGATTACACCAGCAGTGACCGTTATCCTGTAAGTAGCAACAATGGACATTTAACAAGACTTCACTTGAATATGAGCAAAGATAAAAATGAAATTATACACATTATGATTAAGATGAGTCTTAACAAGGAACCTTCGAAACATGAGGTTAAGGTAATTAAGAATAACATCGTGATGATCTTTACTACTCTTCAGATCGTTTATAACCCAAAGCTGGAATAAGAATGAATACATAGCAAACAGAAGTCTCATCCATCAAGCAATATTATGTTATGTGACAAAATGAACACGTAACTCAAGTATATGAAGAACCTGCATTTCATTCCGTATGATCTGACTCCGTACTCTTTTCAACAAACGATCATTAACAAATGCAATAGTATCAGGGGGTTTGGGTTCTCCTTTCATCTTACACGACACGTGAAAAGATTTTGTCAAGCTTGAAATTCTTCCACCCATGTCTTTTATTACCGCCTCATTAAATTCACTTTGTCGTTGTCAACTTGGCACAGTACAAATCAACCAGGTAAGAAACCAAGCTAATTATTTTCTTCCTTTTTATTAAAAATTGCAGTTCACATCATAAAATTGGCTAAAACCAACTTTGCGTACGGGCTCAATACCTCTTGAATTTCCTTAATATTATCTGTAAAGGACTGATGAGGAATAACCTGAGCATCTAGCGAATTTTGAAGTGAAAGATTCAACTTCAAAGCTTCAGACTCTTGAATTCCCGAGGCAAGTGATTGCACATTTTTCTACGCATAAAACAGAACTGAGAAGATACAAACAAGATCGAGTTTATAGAAGATACACAGGAGTACTATATCAGTAACCTCTCTCGTTTCACATGCATTAGCTGGAACTTTGCTTGCTCATGCACAATTTTGCACAAGAGCAATTTTGCTTCTATTGCTCTGGATTTTTCATTCATAGAAAGTCAGAGCATGTAAAAGAAAATTGGAGTTTGGGACGTGAAATAAACCAATCTCATAATGGATACAATATAAATTACCTTTTATTTTGAATATCATTACTGGGATCTACGATGGTCTGTATAAACCAAAGAATGATCTCAATCTTTGCAGCTATATAGGATTTACAACATATATAAAGCTATAAACATGCAAACCTGAGACTGAAATTTGCTAGAGAGAAGCTGATAGGTTTTTGACATCTGTAGTTGCCCCAGAGTATCAATCACACGATCAATCTGCAAACACAGAGCAACCATTGCAGATATTAAACAGAGGCCAGCCACATAGTAACGATCCACTTTTAAAAATGTGAAACCTAAGTTTGTATCCTCATGTCGTATACTTAGAATTGAAAAAAGAAAAATGAGAAAGGCAAGAAAGTAAATAGGAGGAAGCCTGGAAGGAAACACAAGATAGACCAAAGGCCAAAGCTACTTCAGCAGTTCTCATACATGTAGCATGTGGCCATATTTACTATATTGTACTAGCCATAGTTGTAGCAAGAGATATAAAGGAAGAGAATGTACCGCATGAAAATTCATCTTATCTACTGAATGTGGAAGAAGTTTTGTTTCTTTAAAGAATCTTGTATGAATCTGCAAATTAAATATCAGATAAACGCTACTATATAACCAAAAATATTAGTGTTAGAAGATCACAAGCACACCTGAGCCAGATGTTCCAGAGTAGGACCAATACTTGACATTCCACTGCCACTTGGGAGTTCAAGACCAGAATTTGAGTTCGTCTTAATTTTCACAATTTTTTCAGTAGGCATCACATTTTCAGATTTTCTTTTCCTCTCAGCCGAGATTACATCTCCATTAGAGAACTGGTTTGAACAGGAAGACTGCACATTTTCCGAATGTAAGTAATCAATGTTGTCATTGTGCAACATACCGCACAACTCTTTATTTGATGGACTTCTACCAAACTGTTCGGCCAAATTCTAAAAGAAAATGTAGCACAATACTGATAAAGATACTAAATAATACAGTTGAAGCATCCACTACTGCATCAAATTGCTAAAAGTTTAAAACAATACCATTTAACATAGAGCTTTTAAAGAAGGAAGAAAATAGGCACTTACCTTCCGACAAGATCTTTCATCCATCCTTCCATTTGTTATAAGAAAAGCTTTCTGAGAAAATGTGGAAATATCACTTCCTCTAATAATTGGTTCCAAGGTTTCTTGTTCAATATCCTTCTGTAAGGTAGTTAACTTCCCCCCTTGTATTTGAGTTGCAAGAGACATCTTTAGGCAAACCTTTTTTGGCACGTATTATTTCTTCTATATTGGAGCCTTCAACGTTTAGTGGCGTAAAAGTTTCTCTTCCCTCGACGTATAAGGAATCCATCACATTAGATGACATAGTAAGAAGTCCTGTACTGGAGATATTGTCCTCTAACCCTCCAACCTGGTCCAGCCCGATGTTTGATGACTCATTATGCTGAATAGGCTGTTCTTCAGCTCTATATGGATTGAATCTAAATTTTGTTGAGCTTTCACAAACCTTACATTATTGTTCTTGACCCTCTCCACTTCACTATCAACAATAGCAACCGGTTCCTCAATATCATTAAGCTTATCATTCACTTCTATTCATCTATTGGTACATATGCGGCTTCATCTACCAAACACTTCCTCAAATGAGACACATGGAAAGTATTATGAAATCCACTCATTTCTTCGGTAACCGAAGATGATAAGCTACTTTTCCAGCCCGTTCAATTATTTCAAAAGGGCCAATGTATCTAGGACTAAGCTTTCCCCCTTTCCTAAATCGGATTACTCCTTCTCAAGGTGACACTTCAAGTAGTACCGTGTCACCTACTTGAAACTCTATTGGTCACCTCTTATCGGCATACGCCTTTTGTCTCTCTTGCGCCATCTTCAACCTTTCTCTAATATCATCAAACTTCTCGGTAGTTAAGTTCATCATCTTGGTTCCTCCAATTTCTCTTTGGCCTACTTCGCCCCAACAAATAGGAGTCCTGCATTTCCTCCCATACAAAGTTTCACATGGTGACATTTTCTTACTAGAGTGGTAACTATTATTATAAGAAAACTCTACCAATAATAAGTGTGTATCCCAACTACCACTAAAATCGATTACACAAGCTCGTAACATATCTTCAAGAGTTTGAATTGTCCTTTCACTTTGATCATCAGCTTGAGGGTGATACGTCGTGCCAAAATTTAATCTTGTGCCCAGATTTTCATGAAACTTCCTCCAAAACCTTGAGGTAAAACATGTATCTATGTCTCAGATATTTTTTTTAAAACGGCTTGTTAGATGTTGGTTGAGGTCTAGCAGTGACATCCAACTGGGCAGTATGCTAACCCTGAGACCCTCCTATTTCTCCTTTTTATCACCTGAAGGGGTAAAAGTCCCGGGTGAGACTCGAACTTGAGACCTCCCCTAGCTAAACGTCCCCTCCCAAGGCCTCACAAGGAAACCTTGGTGGCCAACTGAGCTAGCCCAGTTAGTTTATCTGTCTCACAGATGATAGAGATAGGTACTCCTTGTCTCGAAACAACCTCTTTAATGAAATTTTCGGCCATCTTCTCGAAAGTATAATCTTCTCCAATAGGAATATTAATCTGTATTCAATAAATAAAATTTTACAACTTAATTAGAAGCTAAAGTTTGAATTACAATTACAAGTTCAAACTTAATCACTACAAATAATATTTTCGTACATTTCTTGAAGCTAAAAAATATTCTCTTAATGATGTAAGATTTTAGTTATATGTAAAAATGCGAACTTCAATATGTTTACTCAGTTAGATTTGAATATGAATTCAATAGCGTTTTATGTATATTTTTATTATTAAACTTAAAGTATATCTTTTGAGTTTTCTATAAATAAACCGATAGCTTTAGTAAGTTTAAAATAAAATACTAAATGTTCAAAAATATTAATTTTCACAAAATAAAGAGCAAAAATAGTATAATCTTCAAGCATAATAGTACTAGTTAACATGGTCATAATTTATAATATTAGTATCTAATACAATCAATAATATGTTTTAGATAAGTTACGTAGTGTTGTTTTTATTTTTATTTTAAATAAAGTGTTAAACTTTTAACATGTATAAGATTATGGACTAAGGTGTATGTTTATATAATAAGAGGAGATAACTAAAGAAAATTTTCAATGAAATTAATAGTGGGGTCGGAGGAATCATCTTCCCCACCACCATACTACCTTCGACTTTCGTCCATTGAACCAAAACAAAGTTTTTAATTTTCATTTACAAATTCGATAAACTGAGATCTAAGACATACTTTATACATCCAAAAACATCATCTAATCGAATTAAATTGTTTGTAAAATCATTTTTTATATGCCTCAATTTCAAATCTGCAAATTGTACTAAATCCAACCCTTAGACACTTGATATCCTTTATTCTTGATGTCTTGGACCGTCGCCCGATCTTCCAAGCCCAGGTTGGGAAACAAGATTACATAAACTATGTAGTGGGTATCAACTCTTTATTTATTAGTGTCCAAAGAAAAAAAAAACTATTTACTCACTATTAGATCAAAGGGTTTCACCAACGGTCAAATCTGTAGATAATCCGTCAGTCAACATAACTACCGATGGATCTTCTCCGTCGCTAAAAACCTAAGAGGTAATATTTCCTATGAAGTTTATCGAGGAAGACAAAACTTTCCGACAATACTGTTTGACGCTATTTTGATGCTACCACGGTTTTATTATTATTAAAAAAAATATCATCAACCATCTTTTAACAGATTTCCGTTGGCTTAAAGAAGGATTAGCTACGACGTTTTGACAGTCATCCATAAAAAATGCACAGTAATTACTATCGGACTTATATTTAGCTACAAATATTCTGACAGACTTGCGAAGGATTTCCATTACCAAATCTGTCATAAATCCGTGACTAGTATGTACAGAAAAAAATTAAAATGTATATATATTTTTTCACTAATCTACAAACTAACAGCATACTTATCTGTCACTACTCCATAAATTTAAAGCTAATTTAAATATGCATTTTTGCCGTTAATTCAGTAATTTCGAAACAGTATAATGGACAAAAATAATTACATCAACAATAAGTACATGCCAACAAGTATCACAAAAATTTAAGTCCCAGTTTCACTAAGGGGGAGGGAATCTAAGCAATAATTCCTTCACTGCCGCAAGTCTGTCATTCAAAATCCTTTGTCGAGTTGATGTTGCTTCCTGTTCCAATCTGCTCCCTAAAATGCTACCAACCCGGTACCTCGATCTTACATCCTTCACGTATTAAACAAATATATACAGATACACATTATCATCTAATTTACAAGACACAAATGACATAATTAATACCTACATTTATACCTACGATGACGTATACGAATTAAACACCCTGTTAAGAGCCAAGATAACCAAACAAAGTTCTATGGGGTTAAAGTGGGCTTTAATAACCATTTATAACCCATAAATAGGTCCTAATGGGTCGGAATAACTCTTTTACGACATGAAACAATACGTGACAACTTATATGAATCAAATAACCCATTATGATACATTAGAAACAACTACAACACCAAAGGGCTTTTTCATATTGTTGATCTGGTTTTCGGTCACTGATTTGACAGATTAATGACAGGGATTTCTCTTCAATAATCCATCTCTAATCTGTCACAAATCCTTCGTAAAGGTCTTCCACTTTTATTGGTCATTAATCTGTTGATAATCTGTCAGTAATTTCCTACGGATTTTTTCCGTCAGAAAAGTCCGTCGGTGTAGCCCAGTTTTCTAGTAGTGACTTCCTTGATAAAAAGTATTTAATTTTTTCTTATTCATCACAATTTCCACTACGAAATCTGTTTATACATATAGAAAAACTAAAGTTTTTTTTAATGGCCACGCATGTCACGTTAGTTATACTTTTAAATGATAATATTTTCGAAACATACTAATTATACGAAGTTAATGTAGATCCCTACTTTTCGGAAGCCCGCACTTGGATACAACCTACAAGTGTCTAAACCTTTTTCCTTCTTGTTTACTTGAAATTATTATATATGTAGAATTAAATTCAAATTCAAATGAAATTTTTTGTGAGAATGAAAGAATCAATCTCAATCATCCATTTCATCAAGATAATAATACCCTCAATATTTTTAAAAATTGAATATCTCACAAACGGCTAGTCAAAAAATATAAAAATTGCACCATAAAAGTCAGCATTTTTTTCTCTTCGATTAGACATCTCACAAAGTATACTTTCGACGATTTTTTTTTCATTTTTTGGTGGGTTTTGAAAACTGATAACACATGTGTTAGCTGCCGGTAACACATGTGTTAATCGCAACTAACACATGTGTTAGTCGCAAATGCTACCAACAACTAGGTAACACATGTGTTATTCAGTGGTAACACATGTGTTACTTGCGACTAACCATGTGTTAGCTGCTGGTAACACATGTGTTCGTCGCTAGTAACACATGTGTTATCAACCACTAACACATGTGTTACCGGTTTTCAACCAAAAAATAAAAAATCGTCAAAAGTATATCACGAGGGATGTCTAATCGTAGAGAAAAGAACGCTGATTTTTATGGTGCATTTTTTATAATTTTTTGATTAGCCGTCAGTAAGATATTTAACTTGGGGAAAAATTAGGTTTTGTAAAATGGATGGTTATAATTCATTCTTTCATTCTCATTTGAACTCAACCTAAATATGTAACCTATATGTAAATGGACGAACTTTCTATGTGCAAACCTATTTTCTTTGTCACTTTTCATGTTTTTCAAGTGTATATTGAGGATACTTGTATTATATCTGCGGTGTTTAATGTTCTCAAAAAGTATACAGTGAAACTGGCATATATGAGTTAAGTGATTTAGATTGTGGGTACGCTAAAAAAGTTTATGTTTAGAACGGATAATTTTCAATGTTAAATAAAGAGTATTGCTAAATGTTCGTAAACTATATGCCTAAATGAATACCTAATCAAACAATTCACCAATTAAATTTTAAGCACTATTTTCAAGCTTACATTTTAGTCAAATAAGAGTGAAAACATGTCAGAAAAATCAAGGATATATAAGCATTGTTATTCTAAAAGATGGGAGGGTTTCTCTCTCTCTCTCTCTCTCTCTCTCTCACACACACACACTCTCACAAAAGCAATAGTCATTGATATGCTGTTTCGTTTCTTGTCCGCTATGTGTCAATGAGTTTTTAAAAACTTACCGGCTTTGATGTTCGATTGGCAACACTGGAAAAATTATAGTGATCACCAAAGTAAGATGCAAACATACTGTTTCTATACATACAACAATGAGGAGTACTATAAGCATGTTTAACGTTAGCAAGAAACATAAATTACAAAAAGCAGTCGAAGAAAGTTTAGAATGGACTGCACACGAACGTCTCAATGACATGAGTTCAACCATACAGTGCACGCCATGGCTCTTTCTCCTGTTCTTTTGACATCTTGGTCGGCTTCCATGTGACATTTTCTTTCACAAATTGCAGGGATGAGGCACCAGCCACTGTTTCTCTGATCTTACATATTACCTGGGAAAGAAACCATATAGGCCAACGTAAATAGCTGTGCATAAAGGTTCCTGCCACTTGACCACTTAATGAGCCTGGTATTTATTCGGTAAAAACAAAGTGCCTTAAGCATGTGTTATATTATGCAAAATCATTAAATCTCAATGACTACAATACCTTGGCATTTAATAAGTATAGAAAAGGGTTTTTTGCATAATATGTCAACGTACTTTTTCATATGAAATTCTACTGTCTTGTACATTTGAGTCCTTAAATGATGGCTTTTGTTGACAAATCGTCTCATGTTCATAGCTTCAAGTCATGAGTCAACAACCCCATGACCTGATTAGACTCACAAAAAAAAGTTATCCATTTGACCCATACCCGTTATGACTCGTTGCAAAACCCGCTCATTTTGACAACCCAATTTTTAATTTTAAGTCAAGTTTCTTTCATGAGAAGCCAACAAAGCCAAACATAACCACTAAATTTCTTATTTTATTCACAGCACATAAGCATAAAGAGGAAGTACCTCAAGGTCATCCCCTGGAGTTTTACAATGACTAGTTTGCCCAACAAGAATAACTGCCGGTGTCTTCAGCACACGAACCAGCTGAAGAGCACTAGACAAAGGTTCATGATGAATCTGCATTGACGAGGGTGCAGTTTCGTGTCTTTAAGCCAAGGCTTGCATTATATCAGTCGGTTGACCGATTTGAATCCCATAAGTATTATCTGCATCCGCTGCATTCTTCCTTTCCACCTTTATCTTCGACGAGTCTAAAATGAATGGAAGAATCAACGAAGGTATGGTCGACGTGTCTTTGACTACTAACGATGACAAAACTTCATTGATCGCACATGCTAACCACGGAGACTTGTATTTTTGTAGAACCAAAATAGACACCTAATGAAAGTATGAATGTCTCATAAATTTTGTTTAAAATATATTGCATTCTAATTATTAACTAACATTTTAAATTAAAAGTTTTGAACCGGATACATGTAATAGAAGTAATTAAGCTTACATTATGAACATATATACAATAATACAATTACTTCAGTAACATTTTTAGCCGTCACTTTTAAAGTTTTAACACCTATAAGAAAAATTGCATCCCAACAGTCCAACACCTCTAAATTTTACTTACAATTTTGCTAATAAGGACAAATTCGCAAAATGGTGGCACAAAAGTTGACATTTTGCAATATAGAGGGGATAATTCCCATAAAAAGTCAAGTTTGGCAAAATACATCAACTATCGCATTGAAAAATAGCAAAAATAGCCAAATTGAGCAAATGAATAATTAAATTCTGCAAATACAAGTAAGATTTCGCGTAAAAGGTAAATATCTAACAAAAGAGGTAAAGTTTAAGTAAAAAGCGAAAAATCGCAAAAACAGTACAATTTCGCGATAAGAAATTTTCCCTTATATTGTTTAATTTTAATTAAAGCAATGGAATACTTACTTGAAGGCTACCAGTGGAATCGATAAAATGAGTAATAGTTCCGGAAGTTGTGGTGTCCGTGATTCCATAATCATCCAGTGACAGATCGAATGACTCTTTTCTGTAAAAAAAAAGAAAAGAAAAATAAGCAGATTATTATCAATTGAAACGATGATTAAGTATAGAGTAAAGAGAAAGATGAAGAAGCGGAGATCTAACGATGTTTTGAGTGAGTTGGGCTGAAGACCGTCGATGATGGCGGTGGAGAAGCCACCGTCGATGTCTTCGGAGAAGAATATTATTACTTGGGCAGCAGTTTTCATTGCTTTCTGTTTAGTTTTTGGGTGAATGATGACTGATGCTTAACCGGTGATTTGGTTGGGTAGGTTACTGGGCTAGACCCAAATCAAAGGCCCATAAATCCTACAACTAAAGGTCTAAAGTTACAAAATGATCTACATTTGAAAATACGTTATGTGATATGTTACATCTACAAAAGTCTTGCATAATTTTAGGTGTAAAATGACGTGACAAAACAGAATAAAACTATATTTCAAGTTCAACGTTTGAACCGACAATTAGACCGTTCCCAACGCGAGCGTCGGTTAAGCCATCGACGTGCGTCAGCCGACCGACGTGGTTGTCACCGTCGTGTCAGTCTAGTTGCGTGTGTTTGGCGACAAGGAAAAGGGGGGCGTCAATGATGGAGGTGGGGGCCCGCATGCAATTTTCGCTCGGTCCTCCACTAGAGTATTTCATATTCATGATTTTCACTCAATCCTCCGTGTACGTGCGTTTGAGTTTGTCTGTGTTTAAGTTTGGTTAGAAGAGTGTGAGCCCTAATATTATTGGGACTACAAATTAGGCCCATTATATTTTGGTTCAAGGAATATTGGCACATTAAAATTTGATTTAAGAAGCAAAGGCCCACTATTAACTAATTTTTGTTATTGTTAAAGAGTGTAAAATATTTTTCTATATAATTAAGAAATGTATTTTTATTTTTAAATGTAATTTTTTTTTATTAATGTGTTGATTGAAAAAAAAAAAAAAAAAAAAAAATTGCATGCCTAAAAATCAAAGTGACACACTCTGGGTTGGCAGGAGTGTGTCAATTGTATGTCAATTATGTATTAGTTTGGAGGTGTTGATATGTTGTTGACCTATCGCAACTGACACGCTAACACGTCCTGGATTGGGAGGGGTCATATATTTGTGGTTGTATATAGTACTTGAGTTGCAATATGTGGGGTAGACAATAATATCTGGTTGTATATGGCATGTGAGTTGGAGAGTGTGGGTTAGATTGCATGTCTATCGTTCTAAAAAGAATTGAAAATTATGACACTTGTAATTGATTCCCAATTCCAAGGATGCCCGTACACTCAGACACGCTAAGGTGCTGTTGATAGTTGTTAATCCGAAATATGTAAGGAAATGCATATGATTTATGAAATGATACTATATGCCACAGAGGATTGTCTTTTACATCCAAAAAACTGCACCGAAGTTTAATGATTTCAATTTTGATAACTGAATATTCATCAATCAACAATGGCAAAACCTTGGTAGTCGAGCTATTACTCCACTTACATCACTAATATGTTTGTACTATGTGACTGAACTACACATTAATAGAATTCTAAATATAGAACAACGCCGTAAGCAGCATATACAAAAGGGGATACTTGTATCGCTACCAGCCCCATGAGGCCATGACCCTTCCATTTGACAGTTCTCGTGCACCCACGAATCGTTCAAGTCTCAGCTTCAAAGGGCACATATTTAAAACCTCAATCAACCCCAATGTGAAATACTGGAAATCCACTAACCAAACACAGGTCATACCACATCCTCAGAGACCTCAGTGTTCTGCAATTTCTCTTCTTGAGTCGCAGGTAAACGTTTCGCAAACATTTTTCCAACGGAACCCTGACCACTAAGCTTTCTATTCAAACTTCCTCCATTTTGGGTTGCTATAATTCCTGCTTGAAGAGCCTCAAGATACAAAACCTTCACTAAGTTTTTGAACTTCCTCCTGAATGTTGGCATCCTAGACATCGAACCCACTATCCCCTGCAACCTGTAATCAAAAACTACGAGTTTTCATTCTCACAAAACATTACAGGAATGTGATATAGATATAACAATGCACCTTCGTATGATGGCCTGTATCTGAGCTCGTCTTACGTGATCATTGGATGGGAAACCGGTGTCATCCCAGTCTTCGGGTCTCTCGTTCTTGTACCTCATCACGAGCTTTCTCAGGCACAGCTCTTCGTTTTCGCTCAACTGAAGACCCTTGATTTGCTCCTTCATGATCAAGAGTGGTCCAATGAACCACTCAAAAATTTTATCCCTTGGTAAGTTGGTCCTTGTTAGTTCAACCTCGTCCGCTAAGCACAACAATGTATTATAGAATCAGTGCATGACAAAATAAAACATTCTATCGTGAAAATGATTCACGTTGCTAAGAGGTGGAATTCCGACCCATTTACTTATGGATGGATTGATTCAGGTTATCTTTATCTCTGAAGGTCAAACATATACAATATATTAACTTAAAGGAGAACATGTCAAACGGGTCAAACTGACCAAAATGGGTCGAAATAGCCCATAATGTACTTGTCTTTGTGCATAAAGCATACCAAATCATTTTTATTCAAAAGTTGATATTATTATTGAAATAGCACAGCTTATATAATCATATTATTAACAGAAAAATTTAAGTCACGGCCTTGAGTTGACTTAATTGACCAGACCAAAATTACATATATGATAGGCTAGGGAACGGAACTCACAAATAACCAAACCGGAAGATTCTGATTTTGCCGAAGCAAGAAGACACTGCAATATTGACCACGCAGGTAATTTGACGCCCAATTTCTTGCATTTTCCCTTCACAATGCATTCTTCGATGTCCTTAACATCAATCAAACCGTCACGAAAGAGAATTCTTCCATTCACCTCGCATGATTTAAACAGCCAATCCCACACCTGTCACATTACAAAATCATAGAATACACATTTCATAGATCAGAAACCCAAATGCACACATGTCATGTTTTATTGCCTACCTGCACAGGCGTGTACTGTTGGAGAGCCTGCTTCAAAGTTTTTGAACGTTGTGAAACCAACCTAGAGCCTCTTAAGCTTGTTTCCTTTTCATTCTTGAAATCATTACCAATTGAATTCCTTCTATCAAGCCCATCAGATGGTTTTATATTCTCTCGGTATCTCGGCCTGGCATTGAAACAATAGCCAAATGAAAACCATCAATAAGAGCGATGAAAATAAAAAAAATGCCATGGCGTCGCACCAAATCTTCGACCCTCTGATTTGGGTTATGGTTTATACGTAACTGGTCAATAAGTTCACCAAAAAAAAAAATCGCCCAAAAGTGTACTAAATGATACAAAAAATTATAAGATCATTTTGGTAACACGGTTTCTGAACTCATGTGTAACGCATTAACTGCCTATTGAAATGGATGGGAACTGTATGTCGGTCAACCTAATACAATTTGTTTCAACTTGAAACCCCATCACCAATTACTTAACATGTGAACAATCTTGATGGTACCTTGGAAAGCATGAACCCTCTCTCAAATAAAGCAAGTCATTTGTGTATTCGTCAAACATTGAAACTACAGCCATGATGTATGCAAATCCAGACTTAACTGAGTCCTCCTGAAAAACAGAGGACTTAGATAACTTAAGCAACTATGATTTATGCAACAATTTTGTAGGCCGGGATAAAACCTGATGGACAATCATGGCACTGTATAGAGCAAGACCGAAACTAGAGATGAAAGCCGCAATCACTGCACCAGTAACAGCTAAAGGCCATAAAACAATTGCAAGTCCAGCAAAAGGCACACAAACAGTTTCGAGAAACGGCCCTTCTCTCCCAATCAAATCTTCCAATAGTCTTTTCCATCCAATTATCAACATATATGGACTCTTGCATAGAGCCACGACTGTTATCAGAGGCACATCGACAATAATAGCAAACGGGGTGACAAATAAACACTTCGGTAACTTGGATAATCTGGTAGCCAGAAAACGAAAACCAATAGAAAATTCATGAATTTATTATTTGCCATAAAGGCTAGTTAAATTGCTAAGAAAGATTGAATCTTTTTGAACCTGATATCAATTGGTTTCTCGCCTGCTGGCATATCTTCACTGAGATCATCCATGAATGAGAAGTAAGAATGGAAACAAAAATCTGTAAAATCTCGAACCACTGTGCAACTTCCCTCAAGTGTGGAATAACAACCATCCTAAATTTGAGACCAATCAAGAAATCAAACAAAAAATTGATAAAAGCTTATTAATTGGATAATGGGATGTAACAAAAGTGTACCGTTTGATGCTGCAACATAATTTATTCAGTTAAGTCCCACCATCTACTTGAACTTGTAAAGTAGTTACCCATTGTAATTACAATTTTATTTTTGTACGGGTGGAAAACATTTAACAAGTTCAGTAACTTAGGAGTGTAAAAAAATGGTAACTAGGCTGTTACACATAATTAGACTTTTATTAATTGGTCCTTGTTCGAAAAGAAGTGTACGTACAACAAAGCAATGAAAGAACTTGTCTTTGTGATCGGTGCCGATAACTTCAAAAGTTGCGATCAATGGGGAGAAGAACCCAAAACCTATACCGCCAATAAGGCTGCCAGCGACAGCGACAACGGGCCAAAGGACAAGTGGCAGAGGCAATAACATAAGTATAAGAATCTTCAACACCCATCCTAACCTTTTGGTCCTACAAATTCAGAAGGGTTGAGATCAATTTTCAACTAACTTTTCCAAATTATTATATCAGGATTATATAACTTCCTTTCCTTTCCACCATTTAGACATTTACCATTGCACACTTGGTGTATCACTTTTCATACTATGTAACATACTAAGGTTATCGTTCAAAGGTACTTATTGGCGTATTGCTACACTAAAGTGATCAAAAAGTGAAAGTATCTTTCATTTTGGTCTAACAAAAATGGTAATATGCATGGACACACAGAGTCAAAAAATTTCCCACCTGTTTCAAAACTATACAATAGTGATATTTGTACATAAAAGTAGCGGGTATATAAAATACATCATAATATAATATATATATATATATTGTATCAAATTACACTAAAATCCAATTGGAGCAACTAAGTGATCAATTAACAAATAATTAATCATAAGCACAGAGTTAAGTGGTTTACTTGAGAACACAATAGTAGGTCCAAAAGATATGTGCAAGCCAAAGTCCAATTGCCACCGATGAATTTCCAACCACCATTATCACCACCACAACTGGCCCAATTATTAACCCTGCAACTCAAACATAAATAAAAAAAATAAAAAAAATAAAAATATGAAGAATATATGTAATTAAATAAATACCTTTAAGGATCCCAAGAGATAGTAAGAGAATGAAAAAAGGTAAGAAGGAAATGAAACTCCACAACTTTGCAACAAACCCTATTGGTACTTTCATCTCTTAACTAATTAATTAATCAACTAATAATAAGGTTGTCTTAATTCTTCTTCTTAGATTAAAAACAGGCCGGTATATGAAGCCATATAGCCTTTTATTTCTCACTTTATTTATGTGGGTGCCAATTAATAGGTGTTTAATTCTTTATTAGCGGTGGATTTTGGTGACTGAACCACACCTTTTGGTAATAAATTTTATTTTTGAAAAAAGCAAGGAAGGTGGATGAAGAAAGTAGGATACGTGGAGTACGGTCATGGCTCTTATTTTACACGTGGCAACCCAAGAACCGCTTCCCGCCACAACATAGGTGACAGTTAACAAGCCTTGGTGTCACGGTTTTTTTGTCCCTTTCCCTTCATCCTTTTTGATCAACTGTCACGGCTGTATTTTCTAATTTTCTAATTTTCTTTTCCAATTTATATTTTATTTTATCCCGTACGCAGAACCAGACAGGCCAAGTGAGAAAATCATATCATATGACTTATATCATTACCATATAATTCTTATAAGAAAAATATAATTATTTAAACACATTTACGATTAACTAAATTCAAGAGAAAAGGAATAAAAAGGTTCATTTGTAAGTCGGTCTGTAGAACTATGTATGTATAGTATATATACATACAATTGAAAGAATAATTTATTTTTTAGATTAATATTAGATTTGATCTTTGAATAACACGTTGTAAGTGACTTTCCTGACTTTTTTTGGTAGCTAAATTTACAAAGTATTATAAATTGTGACACTATTTTTGTACAGTTGGTAATTGGTCAAACTGTACTTTCAAAACTGGATATAAGTTTTTATGCATGCATACGTTAACTTGTAACTTTTCCTATGGAAGATGAAAAGTGCCTAAATGCTACATCTTCCTTCACTTTAACTTTACTTAATTATAGAATCAAAATCCATTATTTTTTACTTAGGGAAACATGAACAGCATATTAAAACGAAACGAAATAATCTTTCGCTGTTACAAGAGGTCCCATAAGATCTTACTTGTTGGTGAAGGTGATTTTTCATTTTCTGCATGTTTAGCTCGTGAATTTAACAAGGCTTAAAACGTTGTTGCTACTAGCTACCTCAATAAAAGTAACTGTAATTTAAAATTGTACGTCTTGATCGTAAGCATTACTAACTAGTCTTTTCAATTCGTTGTTAATCTTATTGTTACGAATTTATTAATGCAACTACTCATTAATATTGCACCTTGTTATATATAGATGTGCTAGTTCAAAAACATTGGAGTAGTGTACGGCACCTTGAAGAACTGGAGAGATTAGGGGCTTTGTTGCTGTATAAAGTTGATGTCAATACGATGCACACGCATCCCATTCTCAAGAACATCAAGTTCGACGTTATCATCTTCGACTTCCCACATGCTGGTCATTACGCTTACTTACACGAACGTGATTCTATATTAATCGAGTAAGATGATGCACGTAACAAGTACTTATTTCTTTCGCTGCTCTCAAATATCCAAAATAATAGATATATGTCCCATTTAATTTTGAGAGTATTGTACAAATAGACCAATTTTTATTAAATAGAACAATCCATGCATAATTTATATCTATACTATTGTGCTTTATTGAGTTGTATTATGTATATGTCAATGACAAGGTGCATAGGAATCTAGTGGGATCCTTTTTTAAAAGTGCAAGCAAGTTGTTGAATGAAGGGGGTGAGGTGCATTTAAGGCATAGAGATGACCCTCCCAATAGCCAATGGAATGTGGTTTTACTTGCTGTTGAAGCTGGTCTTCAGTTGAAGGATAAACAATGTTTTGAAAAAACTCATTATCCAGGTTATCATAACAAAAGAGGAGGGGAAGATAAAACCAACAAGACGTTTCCTATTCCTTTTTTATGTGCATTTACTTATAAGTTTGTTGATCACCGTAATGACGATGTTTAAATGTGGATGGAGTTAATATTGCCCTGGAAATGAAGGACCGGGTTCATGTCCTAGATATGAAGGATCGACATCATGATCAACAACATCTGAAGATTGATGCAGTTACTGCACCTTTTCGGAAGGATGAAGTAGATGGTACTGATCTTGTGAAGAAAGCTAATGTTAATGACGTTTATATCCACAAATATAATTTGATCATTAATCCTTCTAAGAAAGATGATCGAGTTCATGATGATTTTGTTGCTAAAAAGAATAACTATCAGGAAGAGCATTCAAAGAATGCTGTTGTTGTTGACGACATTGACGTAGTTCACAGAAATATAGAGACTAAGGAAGATGAAGATGAGATGTTTTCATCTTATGGTAAATCTGATGGTGCTGATCATCTTTTGAAGAAAGATGAAGTTTATGTTGATTTTGATTTACCAAAGGTTGGTGATGATGTCCATTATTCAAAAATTGTTGAAGTTAATGAAGTAGAGACAAAAGATCAAGATCTTGATCATAAGCAGCATCCACCACATGAGAATGATGATGTGGATCATGATCTTGATGATCTTCCAAACAACAACGGAGTTGATGATGATTATGATGTTCATATGCTAGATCATCAGATTTAGGCAAATAATTATGAAGATGATGATGATTTTAATGTTCATGTGCTAGACATCAAAAGTCTAGCTTGTTGATCGATAAACTTCACATAAAGAATTAATGATGTTGATGAGACAAAAGAAGTCCATGATATGATGACAACCTTATTATGAGCATAAGGGGATTAATTTTGTTTATGGATGCAATCAAAATGATTATAATAAAATGGTGATGTAGCAGAAATTAATGAAGGATATTGTTCATAATATTTTGTTATTTCTATTATATTAATCATTATTCAAGCAAAGATGAAGTTGCTGACATTGATATACCAGAAACTCTGTATGTCTAAATGAAAAGAAATAAAATAAAAATAAAATCTAAACATTTAATTTGGTTACTTTATCGGCTAAAATGATAACTCGAAACTGAGATAGTTAAAATATATAAATGATATGTCAAGTATCAAACGTATTTATATTTATTTTATAAATATATAGTAAGAAGTAAGAAAGTTAAAACATTGATGCACGCAACTTGGAATTAATTCATGCGATGTGTCAACAGTTAATTTGTTCGTGTTTGGTTCTGTTTTTTGGTATTTTAATGTATTTATCATTTGGATTAAATTACATGGGGTTCTAAACTTCTAATCCCCTGATCGATCATATAAAGGAAGTGCTCAGGAAGAACCTTTCACTGTTCTCAAATTTAGCTTGTTACATATATTATGGGGGTTATAAATTGTATCAAAATGTAATGGACTTTAAAGAAAAATATAATGTAGCTTTAAATCTATAATTTGATTTGATGTGATGAACCTTTGACTGTTCTCACTTGTATCAAAATGTAAGTCTCGTGTTCTTCTCAACTTTTGTTGAAATGAGTCTCTTTATTTATATATTTCTCATTTTTCGTCAAAGAAAAAAGAAAAAACTATCAAAATGAAATGCGTGGTACCCATTCTCGCCATTTGGAATCTATTATCAAAACTATCATCAGATTAACATACAATTTGTTTAATTATTTAACAACCCATAGCTTATCTTTTGAACTCATCTAAAAGATAATGGTAACCTAATATAAAAAGTAGTACAAGAAGAAGAAAATGATTAATTTGCGAAAGTAAAATTAAGCAAAGTTTAGGAAGATAAGAATAAAAAAAAGGATTTTAAGAATGGTACTGAAGCTCCAACCCATGATGATCACGAACGATAATATCACCTAATATTGTGTATAATGATGATGATCTATATCCCCCTGCAAACCTCGTTTGTAATAATCACTACTTGAAACCAAAACAAGAAAAGAATAAAAAATTAAAAAGAGAAAATGACTAGTATTGTTAGAATAATTACTCACTGCTTATATATGTGTACTAGTTTATACAGAGGAATTTATTCACTATAAAAAATGAATAGAAAAACATTTGACGCATTCTAAGAAATCGGAAGTTTCCGAATTGCATGCAAACCGGACCACCTAGGGTTTATTCACCCTCTATTCTGCTTTCATGTTTTCTCCCCATCACTCTCTCTCTCTCTCTAGATCAACATCCTAACCAAAAAAAGAAAAAAAAAAACTGATCTCCAAATTCACAAAAAATAATGATTTGTAGATCAAACAATCAATCATCCACCCTCGTATCCGTAACACTCTTTGCAATAGTTTTCGTTGTTGCAATCTCCTACGCTTCCAACCGCCTTTCTCTCCTCGCTCTTCCTTCCTCACCATGGCTTTGGCATTGGCCTTCTTCTAATCTCCAACACTCGCCCCCGGCCCCACAACTACCTCCGTTGTCGTTAAACCCTAAAACCGCACTTTACTCCATGTTCAATGTAATTTAATTACTAATCTCTAATTAAACTCGATTCATTTCTAGTACTTCAATATACGATTGTGTCTTATTTTTAATTTTGTATATTTGATCGATTTTTTTTTTTTTGCTGTTAATTAACTAGTGTGATTATGATGCGTGTAAGAAACAACATGGGAAAATTAATAAGGAGGTGAGTAAAATGATTAAGGAACTGAAAGATGAAACGTTGTCGAGATTAAAGAAGAAGACGAGAGACAAGAAGTTAGAGAAGGTTGAGGCCGAGCTTCGTCGAGCTAGGGTTTTGATAAGAGACGTCGTCACTAATCTCAGTCGTTCATCTGATCGTCTCGAAGATCAGGATTATGTCCCGAATGGGAGTATTTACAGGAATCCTTACATGTTTCACAGGTACTTTATTTCCAATTCAATTCCATTTCACGTAGCTTGAAATTTTGTTTCTTTTTGTATTAGCTAGAGTTTATCAGTGGATCGATCACATATTTAACACATAAAAGTTTTCCTTTAACTATATAAAAAATTACAATGGGTCAAAATATTGACACATAGTCAACGGTCTAGCTTGTAATGAAAGAAGTAACTACAAAGAATTAACATAAAACTACCAATAATATTAGTTATTTTTCCTAACACATCATTCTCTTAACATAATATGCTAATTAAAAATAATAACACTTTGGGAAAGATCTAATGTTTCTGTACGTTTCCTCACGCATTAACTTCATTAAAACTTACCATATGAATTTGTTACTAAAATAATAAGTCATTTAACAAAAACAGTGAGTTAATTAAATATATTATATATTATATCATATATAATAAATTGTGTAGCATGAAAATAATGTTTTTCTACTTTCGAAAGCAATTAATGAAGCACAAGTATTAGTGATAAGCTACAGGATTCTCGGCCCTCAACATTGCCCCAGTCGTTAATTAATACATGTGAATGTGATGTTGTACAACATAGATATATTAACAAGAGATACGTCACATGCTTCACAAAAACTACGGATGCGTTGTCGGTTCGTTTTGTGTTTCTCCAAATTTCCACACTGAGATATATACATTTATTTAATTAAATACCTTAATCTGTAAAGGTTGTATTTAAATATAAATTGTAAACTAATTAATAAAATTATTATTACTATGCTACTCCGTTTACTTAATTAGATTGCCATGATATGCTATTTAATTCTATTAAATTATTTATTAGTTGTCAATTAACTAAAACTTACAAAAGACTTTAAATGAAAAATCTAGATTTTTCTTTTTGAAAAAAGAATATATTCTTACTTTTTATAAATCTTCTTCTTCTTTTTATACTTATGGTTCTAAAAAACTCCGTCCTCAAAAAATGTACATTATACTTACTTTGCCTTAAATTAAATGCATGTTATAATCCGATAAACAACTTGGACACATGGATATATATCATGATAGACGTGTACACTTTAACTTTTAAAAACAACAAAAATGGCCATACAGTCTAACATGCATATGCCATTTTGGTTTTCACAAACAGTGTGTCAGTGCATATATGCATATAGTATTAATTAAGGTCCTTAAACTGCAGTTTTCGAACTTTATTAGACTCCTTCAATAGAACATATTATTACTTCATTTCTCACATTCGATCTTTATACTTCAACCGAAAGAAGTACTTGTATGCATGATTGTATCTTAGTTCAATTCCAACTGCTTGACTCATTAGGCATAAATATGACCCGAATCGATCTACTTTATAGTTGCCACCTAGATTACAGAACTCTCTATGAATGATATTCAAGAAAATGATGATACTTTTGTGTATATTTATGGTGTAGGAGTTACTTGCTAATGGAGAAAGTATTCAAAGTATACGTTTATAAAGAGGGGGAGCCCCCTTTATTTCATACAGGTCCTACAACAGATATTTACTCTATGGAAGGTGTCTTTATCAACTCCATAGAAAACGACCCGAATTTTCGTATATCAGACCCGGATCAGGCTCATGTGTATTTTCTACCATTTAGTGTTGTCATGATCCTCAATAATCTTTTTGATCCAGTCATCCGCGATAAAGGTGTCCTAGAGCGCGTTATTGGTGATTATGTGCACACAGTTTCATCAAGGTACCCTTATTGGAACCAAAGCCTTGGGTCCGATCATTTCATGCTTTCTTGTCATGATTGGGTAGGTAATTACTCAAATCCCACATCAAAGATTTTTGCTATTTTTAGTACAAGTGGTAATTTTAACGCCATAACAAAAGAGTTGATTAAGGGTATATTTTATCTGTCACGGTTCAAATAAAAAAGATCCCTACAGATATATTTTTGTAACCATATTTAAGATGATAGGTGGTGCATACACATCTTGTGGGCCAACAAATGGTAGAAAATGTGTAATCATATTTAAGATGCTTACTATACATAGTTTTTATTTTTGTAAGAAGTTTAGACCAACAAAGGTTGTGGGTCCAATCCGACCCGCACCAAGATTACCCATTTAGACCCGAATCATTTTGACATGCCACCCAACCCTTCCATTCAATCACCGTAATGCGCATACACATGTTTTCAAACTTGTACCACTTTTGATTGTTGCAAAAGATTTGTGCACTGACAATGAGTCAAAACTAAGAACTTGTTATGATTCTTTTTATGATGCAGGGCCCTAGAGCAACATGGTATGTTCATTCGTTATATTTCACTTCAATACGACTACTATGCAATGCAAATACCTCAGAGTTTTTCAATCCAAGAAAAGATGCATCAATTCCCGAAATCAATCTTCATAGAGGCGATACCACTACAATAACTGGAGGCCAACCTGCTTCTAATCGCACAACTCTAGCATTCTTTGCAGGCGGTCAATTTCATGGTAAAATTAGGCCACTACTATTCCAACATTGGAAAGATAAAGACAATGACATAAAGGTATACAATAAAGTACCTAAAAATGTGTCATATGAAGAAATGATGAAAACTACCCGTTTTTGCATATGCCCTAGTGGATTTGAAGTGGCTAGTCCGCGGATAGTGGAAGCAATTTACGCTGAGTGTGTGCCCGTGGTGATTTCTCAACATTATGTTTTACCATTTAGCGATGTTCTCAACTGGGATGCATTTTCAGTACGAGTGTCAGTGAGAGAATTACCAAATTTGAAGAAGATTTTGTTAGGAATATCGGATGATAAGTATACAAAGTTGCAAGAGAACGTTAAGATGGTACAACGACATTTTTTGGTGAATTATCCTGCGAAAAGGTATGATGTTTACCATATGATTCTACACTCGTTATGGTTAAGACGACTAAACTTGCAGATTTACGGGTGATAAAAGTTAGATCTTTATGGCTAATCAAACTCGTTGAATGTGGTTTCAGGCATTTTCTAGAAAAAAAGGGTATAGTGATCCTTTGGATGGAGATTGTTAGTTACAACTTTTTTATAATTTTGATTTATCTATACAAGATCAAAAGATTAAGATATAATTGTGATGTCCCTTATATCATGTGCTAATGCTTAATTCTATAGATCCCATGATAATAGTTGTTTATTGATTCATCAAATGCGCATCACCAAAATTAACTCAGGTGTCAGAAGTCAGAACCTCATAAAAGTATTAAACAAACTAATCAATCAATTATTAAATAAGGATTTAGCGGGAAGATGCCGTGATAGTAATGAACTAAGGGTTTATTGTATTGGTGATCAAATTTTGGACAAAATATTTAATGCACAAAATGTCCGATTTTCCCCTATCTGACATTTTCCTTTTATCAAATAAATTATGTAAATAACTATTCCTCCGTATAATCAATTCATTCATATATAGTTAAAATAAAGGTTCCTTCATATAATCAATTCATAAATAGTTATAAACAGTGTTGGTTTTTGTCCCTTACCCATGTGTTAGGCATATAAGAGTTGAAGTGTTTTGAGGTGTAAGCTCTACAATATTTGTTTTTCTTTTCATTTTTGCTTTGCTTCTTCCTTATTATTATTATCATTGTTATTGTTATCATTAATTAATTGATTATAAAATAATAATAAAAAACAATGAAAAGTTAATATGATAAAGTATGTATTATAATTCTATGCTATTAATATTTATTTATGCTAACATTTTGTTAATAGAAACACATATTAATCAATATATTTTAATGTTATTCGATCTAGCTAATTTTGTATTTATAAAGAAATCAATATTTTTTATTACAAGTTACTAGTATAATAGAAAAAAGTTAAAACATGTTATAGTACGTAAGAAATACACAACAATAACAATACTCAAATCTTGCTAATGGCAAAATATGAGGGTAATATATAGACAGTCATATCTTTATCCATAAATAGTGAGACTGCTTTCAGAAAGACCTCCAACATAATCATATAAAAAGACACACAAAAATAACAACAATAATAAATAATAGTAAATACTAATAATAGTAAAGAATAAAAATAAGATAAAATACAGTTATGGAGAATAATATTGAAAATATACGTGTATATATGTATATCTTTATATATAATTAAAAGATGATACCATGGAGGAATATGAACCCTTTAATGTTTTCTACCATTTACGATCTAACGATTTTAATTTCTTTCGTATAATTACATTTTTAGCCCCTTAACTATTTAATATGTTTATTTAAATTAAAAATTAGACCAAATATTTTATTCATTTATAAAAATTAAAAAGTTTATAAACTATATAAGAAATTGGCCCTAGTATTTTATTTATTTTATGAAAATTAAATGTGTCCCGCATTATAACGGATCTATAAACTATATAAATATCGGTCACAATATTTCATTCATTTATAAAAATTAAATTTGTTTGGCGTTATCACAGGTTCTATAGACTGTATAAAAAATCAACCAAATATTTTGCCCGTAATATTTTTTTATTTATTAAAATTAAATTTATCCCGCACTATAGCGAGTCTATAAACTATATAAAAAATCAGTCACAATATTTTATTCATTTATAAAAGTTAAATTCGTTCGGCATTATCGCGGAGTTATCGCGAGTCTATAAAGTAGCAACGATCAACATTTCTTTTGTATAATTACACTTTTGGCCCTTAAATAGTTGATGTATTTTTTTAAATTAAAAAAGTCGTCACAATATAAAAAAACTGACTAAATATTTTATTCATTTATAAAAGTTAAATTCGTCGCGCCTTATCACGCTCTATAAACTATATAAAAAAATCGATCAATCTTAGCCCTTCATTGTTTTTCAACATTTACGATCTAACGATCTTAATTTCTTTCGTATAATTACACATTTAGCCCCTTAAATATTTGATGTATTTATTTTAATTAAAAAAATTAGACTAAATATTTTATTCATATATAAAAGTTAAAGAGTCTATAAATTATATAAGAAAATCGGCCACAATATTTTATATCTAATGTATTTGTTTAAATTAAAAATTCGGTTACAATATAAAAAATCAACTAAATATTTTATTAATTTATAAAAATTAAATTCGTCGTGCCTTATCGCGGGTCTATAAACTATATAAAAAAATCGACCAAATAAAAATTAAATTCGACTCGCGTTATCGCAGGTTTATAACATAGTATATATTATACAAGAATATATAATAGGTGTATGTATGAATTTAAAACTATCTATTTACAACCTTAGTCCACTATTGTGTTTCTAAAAAGACCCTTATATATAAAAATTAATTTATCTATAACATCTTATTCATCTATTATAATTCTACTTAAAACACAATATATATATAGGGGATGGTTCAAATAAAAAACATAAATATCGTGAAAATGTAATAATGACTTTGAAATCACTTTTTAAATATCCAAAACACATTTTTCTTCAAAAAATTTTAAATGATTATTATTAAAATAATTTTTGCAACTATGATATGAATTTTAATAAAAAATATTAACTTTGTTTTGCAGTCGTTAATGTTGTGATTATTCAACATAATCACAAAATATAACATGATAATCACATGTGATTATTCTCTAATATAATGTAATTATTATGTGTTCGATATAATCACAAAATAGGGTTTTGATAATCACGTATTATTCATGTGATTATCTAGTTATAAAATGTGATTAATATGAATAAAAAAACTAATAAAAAATAATTAAAAAGGAAAGAAAAAACGTTGAAATTTTTTTTATTTGAAAAATTGCTTCTAAAAGGTATTCGTATAAGGAGCTACGAATAAAATTTTGTAAAATAACGTGTTTTGGATATTTCAAAATAATTTTGAAGTCATTTCTTATGTTCTTACGATATTTAGGTTTTTTATTTGAACATATATATATATATATGAGTATTAAGATTATATGACCAAAATTTTTTATATAAATACCTATTTTCGTTAAAAAAAAACTTACGTATATGTATTTCTATGTCTATTTACCTGAAAAATCTTACATACCTATTATAATTCATCTAAAAACACACTTATATCTATATCTATAACCCTTATAAAACATTTAATACTCTCTTTCTTAATCCTTAAAAAAAGATATCGGAAATTACCATTTTATCCCTCTACTTATCCCTCCATTTATTTAATATATAAATAATTTAATTAATATTATATTTCACATAATAGATTTAAATATCTTTTTTCTTTTTTTTATCACATTATTTAATTTACAATTACAATAATTTAAACTATTATGAAAATTTACTTTCATTTAAAAGGTAGCAATTATTTTTGTATTCATGTACCATTAAATATATGTCTGATAACAACATGCGAAATCTTCTTCCGCTGTTGTGCGCGGGGTCCAACGCTAGTATAACTTAAAACATTATACTCATTTATCCTAATTTTATTTAAACATTATACGTAAGTATTTACTTAAATAACTATCTATATATGAGTATTAAGATTATATGACTAAAAATAACTACGATATATATATGTATAATAGATATATTTATTTACATAGAGTGTGTTACACATCAATTCTAATTATAATATAGTACACGAAATATGGTAATTAAATTAAATACAACTTAAAGTCAAGATTGGAATGCTTATTTTTATACCCTCAGAGGTGGCGGTCAAAAATTTTCCTCGTTATATATCAAGAATTGTAATACTGAGGTAACTAGTCACATTTGTTCTTATTATTTTTATCATAACAAATATTTTTCCTATTAACCATATTTAAGTGTGAATGACAAATAAGTAGCCCAAGTGTTTTTGTAATTTGGGCCTTCTAAGTGTTATGGGCTTGGGCTATCGGTTACTTACACGACAGCTAAGCAATTTCAATATTATTCGCATCTGTGTTTTTCATTTTTATAAGAAAACCTCGAACCAAGGATCTCGCCCTTTCCAATTTCTGTGTTTTTCTTCTAAAAAATCTACATTATTCATTGAGGTTAATTAATTGATTGATATAATTAATTCACTTGTAACATATACTTAATATTCAATTTAATCTATTCTGAAAGATCATGTCATACGCATATCTTTTCAAATACATCATCATCGGAGATACAGGTAATTAATTTATAATTGATTTTTGAATTTCATTGCTGAATCATTGCCCTAGATATATATTAACAATCAAACTTATGTGTGTGATTTTTTTGTTTTTGTTCATGTCAGTAGTGGCTGTGTAATTATATGATTTGTTTATTATTATTATTAATTATTATTATATGAAATCTATAATTGTGTATTTCAATTGGTATTGTGCTCATAACCCTAGCCAGATTGTATGTAATTATTGTATAGACTATGTAGAAGCAGTAATTAAATAATGCTATATAATTGTCAGGTTATGTTGTAACATGAGGCACACTTATGCTATCTTATATAAGTTGAAACAACTTAGTATGTGGAAATAAGTATAGGAATTGAAAATTTATAGCATTAACGTGATCTTATTTAGAAGAAATATCGGTATCATGATAAGTTGGAACTCGGTTAGCAATTAGCATCCGTATATGATGTTTGTATCCCAAAGTATTAGAATGGTCACAACTAGCTCAATAACTTATAAATTGGTTGGAAGTTATTAGTAGTATGAGCACAAAAATCTGCATTGATTGTTGATGTGCTAACCCTTAACAAATTTCCATTATCATTATCTTGTGATACACGAGTTCAATCTATTGCTTTTGTAGACTAGTACCATTTGTGAATTCGCTAGCCCGAAGTAGGAAACTAGCTCACTAGAATGTACGAGGGCATACATAGTATGGAAATGAAAATATGTCTTTTGAATGTTATTTTATAGATGATTGCAATCACAGGTTGTAGCATTTGTTGCACATATCGAAATAAGTTTCTTTGTAATTTAAAATTAATATAGCAGAAAATATCAACTGATGTCAATGATTTTTATTATGAAGGGGTTGGAAAGTCATGCCTTCTTCTGCAGTTCACAGACAAGCGTTTTCAGCCAGTTCACGATTTAACCATTGGTGTTGAATTTGGAGCCAGAATGATCACCATTGACAACAAACCAATAAAGTTGCAAATCTGGGACACGGTTTGTTATTTCCTTTCTTTTGTTCTTGTACCTTTAATGTTACATATGTCATTTTTCCTATGTTTCTAGTCTTCTGATAATTCATTAAACAGACATTCATATCATGCCTTCCGTTTCTGTTTTGGTGTTACAGGCTGGTCAGGAATCATTTAGATCCATAACAAGGTCTTACTACAGAGGCGCTGCGGGTGCACTTCTGGTTTATGACATAACTAGGTATGAATTATTTATTATTGTAATATAACAAAAAAAGAAAAATGTTAGCTTGCTGATCTGTCATGCAAAATGTTCATGCTTTTGTAAGCCTACCTTTTTATGACAATGCCCTTCACTAAGGATTTTTCTCTTGTGAAATTTCACAAATCATATAATGAGGTTTGAACTCTTAACTAATAATGTCACTGTCGATTATGAAAGCTTAACTGGACGTGTAGTGCAAATCAGATTATCAGATGCATGATGTTAATTGTTAAAAGAAGATGGTCTATATTGTGTACCGTGCAGGAGGGAAACTTTCAATCATCTTGCTAGTTGGTTGGAGGATGCTAGGCAACATGCTAATGCAAATATGACAGTAATGCTTATTGGTAATAAGTGTGATCTTGCACACAGACGAGCTGTTAGTACAGAAGAAGGAGAACAATTTGCAAAGGAAAACGGTCTAATATTCATGGAAGCCTCTGCAAAAACTGCACAAAATGTTGAGGAGGTAATGCATTACCTCCTTTTCGTTTATTAATTAATGCTTAAATGGATTCACTCAAAGGAGTTCGTGGAGTTCCCATTTCTGATTCCAAATTCTTTTCAGGCTTTCATAAACACAGCTGGAACAATTTATAAGAAGATTCAGGATGGAGTATTTGACGTATCAAACGAGGCATGCATGATATATATAGATATATTATTTTTTTCATAGGAGTTTCTTATATGGACATATTTTGTTCTTTGAAGTCGAGGTGGCAACATGTCTGGGCTGGCGTTGGTTCAAGATCAAATTGGGTAATTTTTGTATGGACCGGGTTGACTTGAAACACTTCTTTTACAAAAGCTATAAAATTTTCTATACCTAATCAATGTGTCATAATATTATAAGAAAAAGTAATCTAATTTTCAGAGCAAAATAACTTTTTGACCCGTTAAAGATGAAATATAGTATAGGACCCATTTATAATTAAATGAGTCGAAATTTCAATCTCTAGCTTGATCTCTTTTACACGGACGTTTCAAATGCCTGTTATAAGGCTGATTTATAGAACATAAATTTCATAAAGAAATCTAGACAACATTTGTAGTGTGAGTTTTACTGCTGAACCAAGTTAATATCGGCTTATTCCCTTTTTGTTTTCTGTTATGGCAGTCTTATGGGATTAAAGTTGGATATGGTGGGGGCCCCGGGCCGTCAGGAGGAAGAGACGGTGCCCCTCCTCAATCAGGAGCCTGTTGCAGTTAAAAAGTCAAATATATGCTTGATTCGTTCTTGTGTTTTTCTTATCATGATATTTCAAGCTTTCTCCTGTTTGTTCAACGTTCATGAATAGCTCTCTTCGGTTCTTACCATGTAAAATTGGTGTTAGCTTGAATTGGTATATATATGATCCGTTTGTCCCTTCTTGAATTTGGGCTTTTATGTATGTTCCTTTTATGGATATATTGTTATTCATTTATATCTATGTTATTATTGCAATGCTATGATTCATTTAGTCCAATTCATTCAAGATTACCGATCAAATAAATCATCATCAGATAGAACGATATGTTCAAGTTTTGTACAAGGCTTGAGTGAATATTACCCACATGTCAAATATATCCAGTATGAAAGTTTTTAAACTTATTACATGTACCAATTTTCAAATGTGCTTATCTATCGGTATTATCTTTTGTAATGACAAGATAGCCAATTTTCTGTTAGTAGTCAAAGAATTATGTAAAAGCCGAAGAGGTTCAAGCAAACAAGTATAACTATTAACTGGTTGATGACCAATTCAAGAACTATGTATATCTGAAAATTAAGATTTTTGTCCACCGTTGGATGACTATCCAACTTTATTCATGGAAAACCAAACAAAGCTTCATATTTTCATCTTCTCACTACCAAGCAACCTCAATTAAATTATATTTTTCTCTTACATTTTTCCACATCAGTTCGTTAAAATAAATCCCCTCACACCATTCGTTCGATAGACAATCAAATCAAGGCACATGGCAAAACTGGAAGAAGAAGAAGGAATTACAGTCATTATTAACGTATGTACATTCCACTCCTTGCATGCATGTAATTTACCCAATTTCTCTAATGCTAATGATAAACCATAAAGAAATAAACTATATACCGTGCACACTAAAAAAAAAAGGAGAAAAAAACTTAGCAATAATCATGGATCCATATCCTTGTACTTTCGTGTTATTTTTCTGTATTTAATTTGTATATTGTTCTTGGTTCATGATCTGAAGAAGAACACTTTCCAGCTTTTGAGTTATTGGTAATCTGTGTGGAAAATGGGTAACAGCAGCAACAATTTGGGAATGTAGGATATTCCCATTTAGATGTAAGTTTTGTTTTCTCTTCCCATCTACATCAAAGTGATGTGACCTATTTTAATGAGATCTGTTAAACTGAATAATTCTCATCGATTCAATAATTGTGAGACATAATATAACATGACAAAGTGTAGATTTCAATATAAAATAGCCCTATCTAAATAATAACCAGCTAACAACCCCCCACAGTTGGAGCATGAAAGGGCAGACACTCAAATTGGCTCGAAACTCGTCAAATAAGACATACGGTAGGCCTTTAGTGAATATATCGGCATATATGTAGCGTGATGAAACTTGCAAAATGCGAACTTGACCTGCAACAACTTAATTGCGTACAACGTGAATGTCAATCTCTATGTGCTTCATGCGGTGATGCTACACGGGATTAGAAGAGAGATAAACGGCACTAACAATATCACAATACACAAGCGTAGCAGAATATAGTCGGAAATGAAGCTCTTGAAGAAGATTTCGTAACCAAGAAGTCTCTGCCACAACATTGGAAATACCACGATACTTAGCCTCTGCACTAGAACGGGAGAGAGTATAGTGTTGCTTAGAAGACCATGACAGTAAACTATTGCCAAGAATGTAGAGCGGTGAGTGGTTGGGCAACCAACCCAGTCAACACTCGAATAAGCTACTAATGAAGAAGTTGAAGATGAATACAGTTGCAAGCCATGACCCAAAGTACCCTTCACATACCGTAAAACACGCCTGAGAGCTGCAAGATGAGACTCCTGAGGATCATGCATGAAGAGACATATTAGCTCAACCGTATATGAGAGGTCAAGCCTAGTAAATGTGAGGTATCATGGGCATGGGACTCCGATAAAGAGTAGGATCAGCAACTGGAACACCATCAACACCAAGTTTAGATTATGAATGAACCAGAGTACGATATGGCTAACAATTCAGTATACCCACACGCTTAAAAATCTCCCTTGAGGTACTTTTTTGAGAAAGAAACAGTTTGGTACCAGTACGAGAAACCGAGATGAACAAAAAATAGTTGAGCCGATCAAGATCAGACCCGGAGAACTCCAGGTGTAATGAAACAATAATCTGCTAAAGAAAAGCTGTAGAGGATGCAGTCAAAAGAATATCATCAACATATAAGAGTAGATAAGCAATATCCGATCCCTGCCGAATAATAAACAATGACGAGAAGAGAATTAATAGTCAAATATGATGGATCCTCGGATGTGAAATTATAAGTTGTGATTGGATGGATCTGTCGAGAAGAGAATAATATAATATAATAGATCCTTTGACTTTGAGATCAAGAAAGTTGAAGGTGTTGAAATTGTGGCTGTAGCAGTATGATCGAAAATTTGATTTTTTTTAAAGGGTTTTAGGATATTAAACTGGATAATTCTCGTTGATTCAATAATTGTGCCGAACATAATATAAATACATGACAAAGCATAGATTGACTAAGCCAATATAAAATAGCCATATCCAACAAGATCATAGTCACAGTGTTCTGATACATGAACTTTGTTACGTGAAATCTTTCACAGATGAAGACGTTAGAGGGGAAGTTGATAATTGAGCTAGAAGAAGATAGTCGGGCTATACCCGTGTCAACTAACAGAAATATATCTTCTCTAAAAGGTGGTTCAGAAAATTTTGGGACTGACTGTGTATGGAGACTAATGTTAGCTAGTATAAAGGCTGTTTTCTTTTCTCATAAAATAAATTTGCTCTTACTTTGTGGCCCGTTAGCAATGCTGGTTGATCAACTGTCCGAGCGGCATGTGAGTTACATTCATGATATTTATTTAGTACGAATAGCAAATATCGTACTTATTTCTGTGCCAATTTTTCATTTTTACTTTTTGTATATGATATCAGGGTTGGGTCTTCTTATTGAGCTTATTGGGCATCATACCTTTGGCAGAGCGTTTGGGTTGGGCCACAGAGTAATCCTTTCTACACATTAATACGGTCTTGTGATTTAGGCTTATTGATGTTTGCTAGAAAACTGATATCTTGGATGGCTTTTAGCAATGTTTTTTTATTTTTCTTTTGGTTTTCGGTTTACATTTATCTCAAAAAAGTACGAGTAACATTTTTCTCAACAAGATAAACCATACATGGAAATGGTATTAGGCAACAGTTTCAACCAAATTCCATAGAAATGTTTGTAAACACTAGTATGGAAGTTGGTTGAAGTGCCTACTACTATACCACACTACACTTGGCTCTACACATTTACAGAGCTAACCCCTGTCCAGTGCCTGGTAGAGCTACAGAAAGATTAAAACAAATGTTAATTTGTTCAGTTGTGGAGGCAACTTGCTTTTAATATATTAATGGTTTCGGAAAAAAGGACTTTGCGGAAAGAACAGACTTTAGTATTTGACGTGTTTTTTTGCAGGAGACTCGTTTTCTACACTGGACCTACAGGTTTGCTTTTCAAATCTCGATGGTCTTTATGTTGGTTTTTTGACTATGTTCTATTTATACACATTTTCTCCTCAGCCGCATGTAGTCATTGATTTAACTTAATTTCCATTTAAACAAAAAGTTGGCTGAGAAGAGTATTTATATCATGTGGATTTTTGAAAAATAACAATTGCAGTTGGGGGTCTTCTCAATGCCACTTTTGGCAACACAACAGAGTTAATAATCTCACTGTTTGCAATGAGGTAAAGCATGTTACGTCTCGTGCAGCAGTCATTACTAGGCTCAATTTTGTCAAATATGTTGCTCGTTCTTGGCTGCGCGTTTTTAAGTGGTGGAATTGCTAACTGGAATAAGGAACAGATGTTTAACAGGGTTAGTTACTCATTGTAATCATACTTCAGTGTGGTCACTCATTCCTGTGAGTTGTCTAGAGCCGTTAAGGTGGCAATTTTAACCCATTTACGTAGGTAGGTCGATTTGGGTTATGATTTATCTCTAACGGGTCAAACAAAAACATTTAACTAAAAAAGAAATATGTTGAAAGTCGCCGAAAGTGTCTCTATAATGCATACAATCACCTTTTACATTCACAAAGTATATTATTATCGTAATAATATAATTTTTATGGTCATATTCAACATATTACTGATTATCTCTAAAAGATTGACAAAAAAGTGATTGCAGGTCAACTCGGCCCAACCCGTTTCAACCTAATACCAAATATTGCCCAGTTTTAACCCAAACCTGTTAGCCCATTTGACACAATCTGCCTATTTTTCCACCTCTAGATGTGAGTTAATGACTAAACCATGATATTGATCAAATTAAGCTTTCCTGTCAGTCAAATGCCGGGATGAATGTGGGATTACTCGTGATGGCAGTCGTGTCTTTAATTTTCCCAACTGTTCTCCATGTCACAAACACAGAATTGCATATTGGGACGTCAGTGTTGACCCTATCAAGATTTAGTAGTTGTATAATGCTTGTAGCATATGGCATCTATATTTTTTTCCAGCTGACAAACCAGAAGCAGGACTATGCATCCATCCAAGAGGTGTATTATCACTTTAATATTTGACCAGTTACAGTTTTAATGTGAAGGATTCTGAAATATGTCTAAGTTTTAGTAAGATAGTGGCTGAAAATTTCAGGATGGTAGTGCAAGTGGGAGTCCAGATGATGAAGAATTGGTAGATATTTCAAAGTGGGAATCAGTTATTTGGTTAGGCCTTTTGACTCTTTTCATTTCAGTCCTCTCAGAATATTTGGTCAATGCCATAGAGGTTCGGATCCTATAAGTTTGATTTTGACGTTCGACTGTAAGCATTTTTTTCATAATTGTAAAAATGATTTTTTGTTTCAGGGTGCATCTGTTGTGATGGATGTACCGGTAACATTCATTAGTGTCATTCTGCTTCCGATTGTCGGAAATGCAGCAGAACATGCAAGTGCTATCATATTTGCAGTGAAAGACAAACTGGTAAGTATCTTTTTGCTTGTTACTACGCGTTGAGACTATTTCATATACAATATTTTGAAATACGGTATTTCATGACGTGTAATATCAAAAATAAGGTGTTTCTATATCTGTTACTACATTGTAATCTCTCAGACTTTGTTTATGATTTCGTTACTTGGTCACAATACTGTTTTTGCAGGACATTACTTTAGGAGTGGCAATTGGATCTTCAATACGAATATCCATGTTTGTGGTAGGTATTATGTGACTGTCACACTACTAAGTACAAAGCAAAATGTAGTAAATATAAAATTTTGAATGCCCCTTAATGTGTTTTAATACAAGTTCTTGTGGTAACGCATTTGCTCACGAGATCAATTTATAATTTCCCGATTTCGTGGTAATGTTTTTGTTCAACAAAAAAATAAATAAAATAAGTTTAAAGGTAGTACATAAATTGCTGGTCTTACAATACTCTTATGGTATTAATGACTATAAGTTATTGTTCGTAATTGCTATCAGTTACAGTGTTCTTTTTTGCATGCCAGAAGTACAATGACTAAAAATGTTAAGCGCTCACCATCCATGTTTCCTTTGATTTGATCATCTGTATCTGCAGATGCCATTTTGCGTGGTTGTTGGATGGATTATTGGACGTCCAATGGACCTGGATTTCGAACTTTTTGAGACAGCCGCTCTTTTCATGACTGTTCTGGTAGTAGCCTTCATTTTACAGGTTTGACTTGTCAATTGAACATTTCATTTCCAACTCATTGGAAAAAAGCAACATTTGACTTGCTTAATTTGAAGGGAAACATCTGACTTCTTGTCAGAATGCCTACCCTAATAAGAATCTTGTCAATATATATCAATATAATCAGTTCATTCATGGGATGAAATCATAAAAATAGTACTTTTCTTAATCAGGACTTCTATTTCAATTCTACACATTGACTCAAATTTTGCACCTAAAGTTGATTGTGAACAACTAAACATGCAGGATGGAACTTCCAATTACTTCAAAGGACTAATGCTATTGTTTTGTTATATGATCGTTGCTGCAAGTTTCTATATACATATAGATCCTGCATCTATTCGTGAGTTATCACGCCTTCTTGCATCTATATGCCACATGTAATTCAAAATTTCAAATGCCAAAACACATCAACCATTTGGCTGTTATAGAGCTCTCAAAATGATACTTCTCATAGTTCAAAGTTATGCACTTATGTATGTTCCTTTTGACTAAAGTAATTTTCCATTGTATCTGGTTTTGTAGAAGATAACCCTCAATATCTGTAGTTGTAGAATTACATGATCAGATTTGCGTCGACGCTCATTTGATATGCAATATTTGAAGAAGCGTGCTTCAAAACTCCATGATGAGCTATCGACATTTCCCACAAACCTCAGTTTGATTTCACTCACTTGTGGAGCTTCAGTTTTCTGCTTTCTCTTTAACATGGTTTACGTATGCAGTAGATATTCTGATTTTACGATGAAATACAACATCATTCTGATGCTATACAATATTATTTTTTTAACTAAGCATATATCAAGTGTAATAATCCAACTTCACTTGTTACGCAAGGTACAAAATTTTCTCTCAGTAGCGTTCCAATGTCACCAAACATGAGTTACCTTCATACCTTGGGTATCTTGCATGGCCTCGTACCGACCCTCATGTTCCATCTCATTGGTTTTAAAAATTTTCCAGCCTAATTAGAAAATCGAACAAATCCCTATTTGTACCTCTAATTGAATTCGGTTACATCGATTTCAACTGACTTGGTTAATTTGGTCCATAACTAAAAGCCAAATTCTAGAATGAAAATTTAACATAATTAAAATTATAATATTCTAATATTAAAATTACAAATTAAAGTTTAAAATTGAAGCTTTAAAGTAAAAAAATAATATTTTTTTACCGTTTGCATCAAGATATTCACATTGATAATCTATAATAATCCTTATAATTAAAAAAAAATGATAATGACACCTTCTAGTGCTGTATCAATACCTGCACACATATCAAAGTGAGTTCAATGTCCCTTTGAATATTTGTTTGATCCTTGAATATTAGTTTAACAAAATAATATAATTTTAGATGTAGCAAACTGAACATAATGTTAGATGTTGAAACTGTATAATATATTTTTTTAAAAATTAAATACATATTTTTATATATTTAATGGATTAAAATGTAAAATGTAAAATTTTCTATTGCTGATGCTGCACATAACTTATATGAAATTAACAGAGTGTTTGTCGAGCCATTAAAAAAATATAAATATCATTGAACTTAGATCATGTCTAGAAATGTATATGACACCAAAATTAAGAGTCAAAATATGACGTAGAAGATTGAGGGGTCAAAGTTGTACAGTCATATTAGTACGAGGGGGCCGAGTATGATTCATGACGATGAGTTCGGAAGGGAAACAAGATACGGCTCGTATCGTATAACTAGATATCATCGGCTCACTTTTTTTTTTTTTTTAAACTATTCAGCATCAGCAATAACCAAACCCTAACACACACTCAATCACCATATCTTCACTTGCCGGCTATCAATCTTAAATCAATTGCCTGATTTTGTTTACTAAAGGCGTTATCGATTTCCTAATTATCGAACTCAAACAATAATGGTTAGTTATTCCCCTTGTTTGATTCATCTCTTTACTGTATTCATTGTTTTAGGGTTAATGTTAAAATTTACTTGTTTTATTTGTGTTTTCGGTTTTTAGATTAGTCGCCTGTGACTGCGATCTGATTTGATTTCATTTTATTTGAAATTTTCTTTAATTACGATTTCAATTGACGATGTATACATACATATAGTTGTATATATATACGTACGTATACACGTACATATATAAGTTAAATAAATAGAAGGTAATTGTGTTACTTTTGGCTTTACAGTTGATTTAAATCTTCAATTTTGAGAAGAGAAGAAGAAAAAAGTCGAGTGTTTTCTGAACATGTAATAGTTAATTGGATTGCATAGAATTAGTTGGTGTTTATGTTTTGATCTGTTGCTAGGATACATGCAAGTATTTTGATGTTGTTCTAGAATGTGTTACTGATATAAGTTTTTTTGTTTAAATCATAACCAGAGTTTTAGAGGGGGCCGGGACAGACCGCGGAGGGACTACCCTGTGAGATCAGAAGAGAAAAGTCATGGTCGGAGCAACGCACCTCCTTCAAGACATCTGTGGGTTGGGAATCTATCTCATTCTTTAACCGAGCGTGCGTTGAGCAATCACTTTCGAGACTTTGGGGAGCTTGAGAGTGTAGCTTTTCAACCTGGTCGTAGCTATGCTTTCATCAATTTTATCGATGAAGGTGCGGCTTTTGCAGCAATTGAAGCACTTCAAGGTTTCATTCTTGCAGGGAATGCACTTAGAATTGAGTTTACAAAGGCGGTTAGTCTTGTCCACCTATGTCTGCTCTTTACTTTTTGTATATGTACATTCTTTCAGTTAAGCAGTGTTTTCTCGATTCATAAGCTAATTGCCTTCTCTTTATATGAACCATTTTCATGTTCCATTTTTAGCCCATGATTTGTTCATTTGCTGTAAATCACCTTATCTAAGTCAACATGCCATCCAACCAGAAAAGGCTGGCCGTCAACAATCTTTCTTCACTGGCAAATGAAACTATCATGAATTCAGACAATTGTTGCTGGACTACTTTTAATGAATATCCTGGCTCCCAAGGGCTTAATCAAGCGTTTTAAACATGTTAAAATTTGAATCACATAGACACATAATCGAACGAATCGAAGAGCAGTCTGTTAAAAAAGTTATAGGGTTTGTGTGCCTCGTTCAGATCATCTACTATCAATATATTCAGAGAATCAATTATCTCAAGCATAATAAACTTTAAAACTTATAACATAGTCGCAGTTGATAGTTAAATTTCGTTTGTTACTTCAGTTCTCCCTTCATTTATGGTTCTATGAAGGGTTAGATCAGCTCAGTACACAATATGATCCACATATGCTTGTTCACCAAGGGCCCAATATTTATACCCCCACTCACCCATAAGGTGGGTTGCATCTACAAAGAGGGTCTAACTTCTTTTGCCGTCTGTAGGTGATTGTTGCGGATCGGATACTACCATTTTGTAAATCAAGACGTATTCCACTTCCTAAATTTTGTGTTATATTATACCAGCTATTTAATGATTAGGATGCTTGGGTGCAAAAGGGAACTTTTTCATGCAATATAAAAACAGAACAAATGCCAAGAACAAAATATCAAGAAGAATATATCACAAGGGAACCATTGGCTTTTAAGATACCAGAATAAAAGAAGTAAACATCTTAAACAAAGTAAACTCATCACTTTTCTGGGTATTAACTTCTCTATTGAGATCAATCTTATCACAGATACTAGAACTTCATTAGCACAAGGTAAACCACTGGCTTCTAATTGGGCAGAATTACAGAACTAGAATCTAAAAGGAAAACAAACTCTTTTAATAACATTTAGTCCACAACATATTCACTTCCCTACTTGGATCATTAGTACACTTGAGCCAAGGCATTTTAATGCAAGTACTTTCGCACAGAATAAGTATTTGACCTGTCTTTTGTGAGGTGCCTCGGTTGTTGCCTGACCGTTATGGAATGTGTTTCTCTTGGTGGTTGTTGCAGCTACTAGGTGTGCAGTGTTTCTTGCATCAATTTGTTATGTTAAATCCCAAAATATAGTTGACATAGTGAGTTATAGTGCTCCAAGAATGTGGTGCACCTCCATCATGGACCACTAAATTTAGCAATTCAAGCATTTCAGTTATACTTCGTGAATAAGTACTTATCATTATACCAATTCAATTATGGATTACTGAACCTCACATTTCTCGACTTTAGGTTCCATGTGAGGCATACAGAAGCATATCTCATGTTCGGCAGGGTTGCATACTTGTTTCATAAACTGAGATTATACCCACTCCACATAAGATTGATTTAACGGTGAAATAACCTTGTTCTGTTAACTGTGATAATAAGTTGTTCATGGAGATGAGTAATATGTATAAACTATTACTTGCTAACAATAAGCACATCCTGCATGGTTAAGCTAGTTATTGAGATATCTGCTCGAAGGTAGTTCTGTTATGAAGATACAATCCTTCGATGAGTACAGATAAAATAATGTGTAGGATAACTTGAATGGTTTATGTGTTTTAGTATAAATTCATGTGCACAAAAGGTTACTCATAAAACCAAGTTATGTTGGAACACTGTATTTCTCCAGACATGCATACGGAGATTGCAATTTTATTAATGATGATGCTGGTTAACTTCTACTTGTAGTCTGTAAAAGGTGTCTCTAATTTACACAAGGTTTATAAGGAGGCAGAAAAAAGAAGAGCGTTACTAGACATTAAAAACCAGTACCTGCTCGATCACTTGAGCTTAACTGTTTTTAAGCACCGTAAAGCATATAGGTTATTTGGTGCATAGTACTTTAAACCCAATAAATTTTGAATTCTTGATTTGAAACGAATACAATTCCTTCCATATTGTATATATGCTTCCATACCAATGACGAGGCTGTAAATTCTGTAAATTATCGTATATGTTGAGTGACGCATATGCGACCAATTCACTGCTGGCTTATTGTGCTTGTACATAACTCATGTACCATTTCCTTACAGAATTGACAGTCACATTAATCTTGTTGATCTTACAGATGGTAGTATGACTAGAGACAATAAATATCAGTATAGAAGATAATAGTTGGTTACTGAGTGAATATGATGATAACAAGAAAGTGCATTTTTAGGTCCTACCAAGATCATCAAGCTTATTCTCATAAAACTGAATGAAGTATAAGATGCACTATTTTTTCCATGATAGGAGCATTTTATAAGACAAACTTTTTATCTTGCATATTCTTGTATATTGGCAGAGTGATACTGAGACAAAATTCATTGTTGGTTGAAGTTGTTAGTGGCCAGTAATACTGACAGAAGTAAAACTAAAATGATCTGTGGCAGTCATAAATTGTGCTTATAGTTGCAGTTTAATCCTTACTATTAAGATGTAATCTGTACTTTCAGTTACATATTAATCAAAAAATATTTATCTCAATCAAAGCACTATATGATATAAGCCAAAGCTGTGTATGAACACGATATGAATCACGACTCCTCCATGGTTATAATAGCTGCATTTCTAGACATTGTCATTTTTTTGCTACAATAGTCTTCAACTTATAAAATAGCCTCAACAGAATGCATATTCCATGTTTCTAGAATTGAATCTCTTGCATCTGACGTATCAGGATAAATCATCAGCACCATCACATAATGAAGACTACGTGCGACCCCGAGATGAGCCGCGTTCTTTAGCAAGAGGGTCTCAATTCCCTCAAAGAGACTCGAGACCCCGCCATGTCATTTCTGGACCAATTTATCACAATGAGAATCCTAAAACAGACAGCAAAAATCCTGAACAACCACCCAGTGAAGTCTTATGGGTTGGGTTTCCACAATCACTAAAAGTAGATGAAGACGGCTTATGGGACGCCTTCTCCCCATTTGGCGAGATTGAAAAAATTTCTGCATTTCCAGGTCGAACTTATGCATTTATCAGATACAAACATGTTAATTCAGCCTGCAGGGCCAAAGATAATTTACAGGGGAAATTGTTTAACAACCCCAGGGTACATATAACTTTTGCAAGAAATGATTCTGGACCATCAAACAGTTCAAGAAACTTAATGAATGACCCTCCCTCCCCTCCGGTCAGACCATATGGCCACCAGGGTTCATCTGAGAACTTTAGACATGATAGGTACCATGAGACAAATCGCAGCAGAAGATCCCCTCGATTTGTCCCTGATTTGGAGACTGAGGGTCTTGATGGTGCCAGAAAAGGTAACAGATTGATGGGTAGGAATATTCCATTTGAGCAACCGAGGTTCCAAGAAGCGGGTCCTGAGTTTGGGAATATGTATGGACGTCATAGTCCTTCCAGAAATAGGGAGGGCAGTTTTCACGATTTTCCTCCTCGAAATATCCCTCATCAAGGCCCGTTATATGATGACGAATGGGACTTACCAGAAGATGCATTGGTTTATCATGGTGCAAAGAAACTTAAGAGCAACATGATTCCTCCTGAACCCGAGCTTCCAGAGTATCCCTTCTCTGACTCTGAACAAGTAAAACATGTTCTCCCGAGACCACCTGAGTTTTCACATCATGGCATGGTTGATAATAATTTAGGGCATTTTGGGTATCATAAACAAATCCCTGATCCACCTGTGAACATCCCTCAACCTTATGGCAACTCTGGTAATGCAGCTTATGATAATTTCCGGACGGGCTCAGTCCCATTACCTCAAAACCCCGTTGATCGGAAAAGATCAACTCCTGAACTGCAACACGTGCCTGCAAGTGGCGAGTGGAAATGGGAAGGGATTATAGCCAAGGGTGGGACATCAATCTGTCGTGCTCGTTGCTTTCCTGTTGGTAAAGTACTAGACATGATATTGTAAGTTCTTAACTTCTGTTATTCAAATATGCAAACCACTATGAAAAATCTACTCATATTATTGATTATTGAGACCTCTTTGAAAAAATATTTAAAGTAGATTATGCGTTAATTGTTCAATAAGACAATGTACTTAAATTGATAGTCTAAGTATCGGCATAATTTGTTTTAAGGAGATTATATGCATTTTGGACGGATTTTAACCTGTTTGGTTAGCTAAATACTTTGATTTGACCCGTTTTAGACATTACACAACCAAAATGGATACATTCACAAGTAAATGGTTGAAATTGCTGCCTTCAGTTTTACATATACGAACCAATCACTAGCTTTAAGTTGTATAACTGAATGATTATCCTGGACCATGTTGGTATGCAGGCCTGAGTTCCTGGACTGCACTGCCAGAACTAGTTTAGAAATGCTATCAAAACATTACTATCAAGCAGCTAGTTCATGGGTTGTATTCTTTGTTCCTGAAAGTGATGCTGATATGGGTTTCTACAATGAATTCATGAACTATTTGGGAGAAAAGCAACGTGCTGCAGTCGCTAAACTTGATGACAAAACCACTTTGTTTCTTGTACCACCCTCAGATTTCTCAGAGAAGATACTTAAAGTACCCGGGAAACTTAGCATCTCTGGTGTCATATTGAGGTTAGAGCAACCGTCTTCTTCTGTAGAGCCGCCTCTTCCCCCACCAGCTCAAACCCAACCCGATCCATATCTTGTGTCTTCTCATGGAGAAGCTTTTAGAACATCATATGCATCACCTTCAGGACCCTACCCACCCACTCAACCGTTCGGAAAACATAGAAGTAATTCATCTTTACCAGCTCTACCTCCCGGTCCAGTACCATTTCATGTCAACAGGAACATGGTTGAGCCACCCATTGTCGAAAACACTCAGCCACAGGACCATATGGTTCACCACCAAGAAACCACCCATCCTCAGCATCTCCAGAATCTAATCCCGGGTGGTGGAAATTTGGCACCTTCAAGAGGTGGTCCCGGTGATTTCATGATTCCACCACCCAATGATTCTGTAAATTCAAGTAATTACCAACGTGAAAGTCCTACCATGCCACAATACGGTCATCAAGAAGCAAGCGTCATACAACCAGATCAACTTGCACAATTAGCGTCTTTTCTTGGGAACTCGAGGCAATCAGCAAGTGTTGTTTCAGTGGGAGAAGAGTTCAGGCAATCGAACAATAATACATTGATTCCTGATAATGGTTATAGAATGCCACATACACTTCCTTCACCTAGTTTGCATATTGCTTCTGAGCATCATCCATCATCTCAATACCATCAAATGCAGCAATTTCAGCAGCAACAAGTATCAAACATGGCACCAATGGGACAAAGTGGTCAAGGAAACGGACAGGCAGAAGGCGATGCAGATCCACAGAAACGATTACAGGCGACATTAGAGTTGGCTGCAACTCTTCTCAAGCAAATCCAACAAGGGAAAACTTGAAATGAGTTCGTTAGGTGTAACCACAAAGCATTCTGGAAGTGAAGATTTCAAAATGTATTTTGATTTTTATAATTAATAATTAATGGCTTAAGTACTAACGTCATATCATGAAACATTTTTCTGCTAGAGTGTTGCTCTGACGCGTAAATTCTTGTTTACATGGATATAGTCTTTAGTATGTTTATGATTTGTTTTTTAATTACTGGTTTAGCTGTTCAGAATCTGTTGATATGTTGTTCTCTGATGCTTCCGTTTGATCATTGTCGTTCGTTGGAGCTTGGTGATCTTAAAGGAAAACGAGACCATCTTTTTAACAACTGAACGCAACCCACTAACGTGTAGAATACTCGTCCAAATGTTTTCCAAATTCAAAATAATGATTCATGTCAAACGAATTTCATAATGTTACTAGAAAACCGTGTCCCGTCACCCTTTGATGGTTTCAACTTTCAAGCAACAATAGGTGTTGCTGGTACTCGGGCAGTTTCTTGTGATGAAAGTTGCCGTTGATTTTAGTTAAATTAACGAGTTGCACTGCTAGAATGACTCGATAGCACTTATAAATAAGCAAGTTTCTCAAAAATCTCAATACTTCGTTAAGTAAACTGATTAGTTACAGAAAAATTTCTCCGACTTTTCTAAATATATCTTTCTAGAGACTGATAAGTATTTTGTGTGCCTCTTGAAAATTAAGAGAAATTAATAGTATCCGATTAATGTAAACAAATATTTCTTCAAAATACAAAAGAAATTATCTGTAAATAAACAAACCCACCGCCAGTAATACATGCTTCTCCCATATCACCGACTCTTCCTAGTTCCCTCTAATCAATGAACATCCCTTCCACTTGAGCACCACCCATTGACGCTTGTAATGTGTAAGGCCGAAGCCCATTATGGTTTCCCCCTGCTATTTACATTCCACATACGAGGCCCATCAAATTAAATTGGCCCAAAAGTATTACAACTCATTATTTTAAGTTTTTAACCCATATTTTTTCGGCCACCGACAACTCTCTTAAACCTCGCACTGGTTATTTCCCATATCGCAACTCCGGCAATAAATAAGGCATGTTTTTTTTTTTTTTTCGTTTTTAATTTACTCGATTTATAAGGTTAGTATGCAAATTAGATGATGCCCCGTCTCAGGTCTACTTATATAAGTTCACATCATATTTACTGATTTTTGTGATTTGAAAGTAGCTTAAGATACAAATTTTTACAAGATTTATAGATAAATACCAGTATGGTTTAATTCGGCCGATTGTTTTCTTTTGATATCCCATTTCTATATCTGTATATATAATATGTTCAAGGACTGATTTTATTACTAACTGATGTAATTAGAAATCATAGAAGCCCCAAGTTCCAACTAGGTTTGTTTCTTGCATTTATTCGAACTAATTAAATTGAACATTTCGTTTCTAACTCATTGGAAAAAGCAACGTTGACTTGCATAATTTGAAGGGAAACATCTGACTACTTGCCAGAATACGTACCCTAATAAGAATCTTGTCAGTATATATTGATATAATCAGTTCGGCTCATTTTTTTCTCTTTATACTATTCAGCATCAGCAATAACCAAACCCTAACACACACTCAATCACCATATCTTCGCTTGCGGCTATCAATCTTAAATCAATCGCCTGATTTTGTTTACTAAAGGCGTGTTTTGTGAACATGTAATAGTTAATTAGATTGCATAGAAATTAAGAAAACGCGTTTAAATGTAATATATGGAGTTTTTTTACATCTTATTTACTGACTTTTGTGATTTGATAGTAGCTCAAGTTCCAATTAGGTTTTTTTCTTGCATTTATTTGAGCTAAATCAAAACCTTGTAAAACAATAAATTTGGCATTCTATGGTCATGCCAAATTGTAAATCAGTGATGCTGCTTTCTAGCTTTGTGTTTGTTCTAAATCCTAATTTTCACTGAAAGTATGTGTAGATGATGTTTTTAGGATGATATAAGACATCATCTTTATACTATTAATATAGTATTGAAGATAGTAGATTATGATTTGCAGTTTTCCAAAATGATGTTTACTAGAGGTGCAAAACAGTCGATTGAGATTATCTGCGGACGAATTAGTACTCCTATACATTCAAGATATAGTTACTCTACACAATCATATAGGGAGAACTTCATTTCTGAACCAAAAATAAATGAAACACATTGCACAACTGTGAGAAAATATTCGAGTGAGGTTTCACCTTCAGATCATATGAGTCTCATAAAGAAGTTAAGGGAAAGAACCAGTGCTCCTATAAAAGAGGTCAAATCTGCTCTTATTGATTGCAACTGGGATTTGGGTAAAAAGAATGTTAATCATCCTTCTTCTTTTTTTAGTATAAACTGTTTTTGGTGTTTTTATGGCAAGTATAATATGAAAGTAATGTTACAGAGGCTGCTCAAAAGGAACTGAGAAAAAGAGGAATAGTTCTCGCATCAAAAAAGTCGGCTCGCACTGCAGCAGAGGGTTTGCTTGCTCTGGCACAGAATGACACCAAGGTTGCTGTTATTGAACTTAACTGTGAAACTGATTTTGTTGCAAGAAATGAAATATTTCAACACCTGGTTAGTATCTAACTAAATTTGTTTTTCAAGTTTATATGAATAATAATTACACATTCATTGTGACAATGTCATAAGTTGTATGCTATAAATGAGACACATCTTATTTTTATTATGTTCCTTGTAAACGATTATCCTTGCAGGCCTTATCTTTGGCCAAGTTGGCGTTATCAGCTGACAATACAGAACAAGTATCTGGTGCCTTCCCTGTTGGACTTCAAAGTTTTGAGGTAAGAGATCTGAAGGCGCAGATAGTTTTGTAGAACTACAGACGTATAAGAATATCCATCAAATACTTAAATTTCCCCTAAATAATGATAAATATACATATGCCGTGGACAACAATATCGTAAAACAATCTGTTTATGATAATCGACAAATAAGCACGAGTAATTATATATTTGAAATTTGCCTGAAAACAAAATGTTATTTTCATGAGACCTTTCAAAATAGAAAGTGGTGCAACTTTCATGGGATGGAAGGAATATATGATATAAACTGATAATACCACTTGTACACGTACGTAAAAAAGGCTAAAATAACCTGTATTTGAGGCTCAATTTGTGCAGGATTTGAAAATCAATTTTGACCATCCAAAATTAAGTGGAGAAACAACAGTTCAGAATGCAATTACAGAAGTGGCTGCAATGATAGGTGAGAATGTGAAACTTAGAAGGGGTTTTGCAATGTCAAAGTCTAAGCACGGTGTTATGTCTACATATCTTCACACTTCTCCACAATCAGGTAACACCTATTCACTGAGAATTAGGCAAATGATTTTCAAGAAAATTGATTAAAAGATGTTTTTTTATTGGCTATAGGGTTGGGACGAATTGCTGGAATTTTGTCACTAGAAGTTGAGGATGAAAATGCTTCACTGGATGCTGTTCAGCGTGTTGGTTCCGAGTTGGCAATGCATGTTGTGGCGGCAAAGCCTTTAGTCTTAACAAAAGAACTCGTTTCTTCTGATGCAGTCCAGAATGAACGTGAGATTCTCAAATCTCAGGTGTACTTTTTCTTTAGGATCTATACTTTTTTTCTTTTATCGATGACATAAAGAGCGGGGTGGTTAAGGAGTTGCAACTCAAAATGAGTAAATGATGTGTGTTGAGTATGCTTACAAGAAATGCATCTTCACAATACTAGTCTAGTTTTTAAATAAAGTGCTTTAGTAGGTGGTATTCATCTATGCATTAACAATTCACTTTCGAAGATTCTCAACTGGTTTGACCTATTTCTCTCGTTATCTTAGACAAAAGATTTTAGTTTACACATTAGACCTGTTAGAGAAAATAACATGAATCAACCCATTAACAAGTAAAATGATCAAAATAGGCACCTCTAGTTGTACTTGCTGAAGATAGGCCGGCTAAATAATTGCTTATGTTTTTTTTTTTTTTTTTTGGCAGGCTGAAAGTTCAGGTAGGCCTCAGGCAGCTATAGAAAAGATGGTTGAAGGTCGATTAAGAAAGTATTTTGAGGAAGTTGTTCTTATGGAGCAAAAGTTTATCGTGAACGACACCATTAATGTGAAGGTATGTGGATGTCTTATCATCTTTCGTCTTTGTAATGAAATTAGAGGTTGCAAAATGGGTGGGTGGGTTGGGTAACAGATGAAAACTGGTATATTTTGGTATGAGTGACTCAAAACACCATCTGTCCAATCAAAATATTAGATATGACTGCAAAAAATATATTGTTATAATATCAATCTAATTTTTGTGTAGAGCTATTTAGGATGTGTGCACTAAAAACGTAATAAATAGTTATTTGACCTTTTTGCTTTATGATTAAAATTTGTTATTTGGCCTTTTTGACCCGGTGGAGTAAAATATAATCTAATTTGACGCATTCACAAGTGCACGGGTCAAAATTTCCACCTGTAAACAATATCATAATAAATATGACTGTATTTTTTGAATATGAAAATTTCTTGCAGACTCTATTAAGCGATCTATCCAAGGAAGTGGGCTCCCCTGTGAAATCGGAAACTTTCTTAGAGTGGAAGTTGGAGAAGGACTTCAGAGGTAAAAGAAGCCAAAGTTTGTGTGATTAACTCAATTCTTGTTAACATAGCTTGCTTGTATGTGAGCCCTATTTTATTTAGTTTTGAGATGTGTAAACACAAGCAAAAAAGAACATGGATGATAATTGATAAATAAGGTTGAGGTTTTGGTCTAAATTTAGAAACTACGCGTGTCCATCTTGTTAATCTACATGCCATTTATGAAAGCAACATTAAATATATTAATGTATCATCTGTTTCCTATATATCTTGGCAACCACAATATTTAATTTTTGTTTTTTCATTTTAGAAATTGATCCCATGTTATTCATTTACCCTACATAATTCTTTGCCATTTTAACACTTGCAGGGCTGATGCTCCTGAAGCTTTAGCTCAAGCAGCATGATCTGGTGATCTCGTTTAATTTATTTTTGTCAGTTAATTCTATTGTTCATCTACATTTAGCACGGATCTTTGTTGGAGGATTCACAAGATCTCTAATGTATGAATAGTAACAAGGTTTTGATTAAACCTCAAGACATCATAAATTTTGCTTCAAATCAATTTGTAAAATTCTAAATAAACTTTGCACATGATATCACACATAGAAAAAGAGTCCAGTGGAACTTAAGGCTGGTCAAAACATTGTTGTTGACCGGGTCAGCCAAATGATCCAAAAGATTCTGGAATGGTCCAACCCCTGAATGAAGTAACCTAATACAGCTAACATAGCCAATCTTCCATTCTTTATTTCCTTTAGCTTCAAATCGTTCCTTGACTTCTCATCCTTCCCGAACCCGAGTGGGTTAAAGAACAGGCCACCTGGATACGCTGGGTTGCCTGATCCTGAAAACCCTTTCTCGAGCCCCAAAAAGTATTGCTTTCCCATTGACCCGGGGTTAAACCAGTCTTGGAGTCTTCTGTGCTGGACAAAACCCATAAGTGCCATTTCCGACACGAATAGGGTGAAGGGGTCGGCCCAGTAGTTGCATGTGCCTGCTGGTGGGATGACACCCGTTTCGAACCATGGGAGTGTGGTTTCAGCTGGGATGAGCCCGAGCTTTCCTAGAATTTCTGGTGCAATGTCTCCGGCTTCACGGAGCATTGTGAACCGTCCGTTGATAATTTCTCCGTAGGCTAGCCATTTCAATTCAATAAACCCTCCGGTGCCTTCTGGGTCTGACACACTAAGTGGGTCGAATCCAAAGTCACCCAGGAGACTGCATTTTAAAAAATTAGGTGATATAGACTGAATTATATAAACAATGTTCTTTGGTCATTTGGCATTTTATATTACAACATTTACTATATGTATGTAAATAAGACTACCTGCCATCTTGGTATGAGAGAGATTGCTTGGATGCAAACAAGAGAGGTCTATTTGCCCCTTGCTGATATAGCCCGGAAAAAAGAGAGTTAATAATTTAATAATGAATAGAAAAAGAATTAGAAGAAGAAAGGGGAGAAAGAGAACCTCAACAGGGGGAGTAGCAGCAGCTTTGACAACAAATGAAGCCTTTTTTAAAGTTGTTAGTGATATTCCACCCAATGTTTGTCCTAGCAGCCTCAACTGATGAGGTAAGAGATGCTGATGATACTAATGCTTGTGTTGCCATTTTTTCAAAGAAAGTGTTACGCTGTTAATGGTTGGCTGCTATACTCATTGAAAGAATGGCGCGGGGCTCAAGCATAAAGGGAAGGCCATACCAGAAACCCAAGTGTGTGAGCCTGAAATGATGCACTCAACTTGTGACTCCATGAAATGGAGATCAGGTTTTGGGTCCATGTGTACCAATAAGGGTTATACATGTGTCATGTATTGTTGAGATAAGAGATTGTTTTTGCCTTGTTGGATATTATTTGACACTTGGATGGACTTTGAATTTGTTGAAACTTGTAGTCTATGTTTGATTGGTCAAAAATTTTGGATGATGATGATGTTGATGAGTTGTCCCGACACTCATTCCTCCAAAACCATTAAATGTTACTGTCGAAAAATTGTTGATTATCGGTAGTCCCTGAAACGTGTCTGGTTGTTTTAGACTGTCATACTAACGCTCATGTCGACATAGGCATCACTACATACTGCTCCCTTTTTGGAAGTGTAATTTTTTTTTTGTTTGGAAAGTTTGTATGATTAAGCATGTGTAAGATTATGCCTGATGATGACAAAACGCATTGTATGTGTTGATTTTCATCATTTCACACCAAAACTTATGTGGCATAGCTATATGAGATTAAACTTTCAACTAGAAGGTTGTGTTAGTGGGTTCAAGTCTTGACCCAGTGAGTATATAATATTTGTGGTTATACATAGTACTTGAGTAAAGTTCTAGGTTTGCCCATTATAAAGAAGAAAAATAATCATCATTTAGAGGCAAATGTATGATTAAATTACGTAAAGTTACAGATTTAATTCACCCCCCAGACAGGAAATGAAAATTAGAGCGGATCGAATACACCTTCGCACAAAATAATATTGCACGAGCCGGGTTATTATTTTTCCGTTTAAATAAGTGAAAATGAAGAAACTTGAATACATTTCAAAACGATAGGCAATACTATTATCAAATTTGATGGTTTGAATCAACACTTTTTGGTTGACTTTTTAACATAAAGACGTGGAACAGACCATAAATAGTGGAGGGTTCAACAAACATCCGGTCGGCATTTGCATGTTTGAATCTAGTGTCGTATAGTGTATACGCATAGGTAATAGAGGAAAAAGAAGCATGTTCAACTCAGTATAAGATACTATCACGGTGGTTTCGGAACCTCCTCTTAATGTAGAATTGATGGTCCTAGATATCATGAACACGCTTCCTAATGAATGTAAGTTCATTGGGAGACTTTCATAGTGTGCTCTAGGACAGGTCACACTTGGTTAGGAGGTGTCCACCATCCAGGAGTTGGCCCACTCGTGTCAAATAGAGACTATTTACTTTAGGGTGTAGAAGTGGGAGATTTGATGAGCCTGAACCAATATTGGTTGGAACTGTTGAAAGGTGCAAAAGTTCCGCAGCTGTGGTGGAATTTTTCATAGTATCGTACTGACCCAAAAGTCAGTATAGCAACAAATGACTATTTACCGGTTCAGGTCATTTTGTGCAAGTAAAATGAAAAGTACATGTTTCTTCACAACAAGGGCTAACATTGTCATTCAAAACATTCCACTGAACAAACAAACAAAAAAGGGGTCGAGATCACACTGCATTTGGAATATAAAACATAGATACGATACCATTAGATTCAATTTGCACACATTGGTAACCAGTTAGCTTCCCCTTGTTACAAGATGATTTAATTGTGCTAAACAAACTTATTTAAAATGATGCTAGCTTCCCTTGTAGAGCGTTCTTCAACGAGCTTCATACTGAACAACTGCAGCAGTTAAACATGAATAAATACACATCCGGCTCAAGAAAATGGATCAATCTAAATTCATCATGCTGCTATAGAAAACCTAAACATTTTAAAACTCGTGCTTCTCAAAAACATATCAGCTACTTATACAGAGAAGACCATAAGTGTATTCCTGTGTGCCTAATGATAATAAGTAATTCTCTTTAAGTTGGAAAATTAGGCTTTCAAAAGTACATTTTGAGGCTTATCATGCTACGAGATAACACTGTCTCATCTGTTAATAAGTCTCCAGACATATATGACATATTTTAAGATGATCAATGAGTCATTTCGTTTCATATAATAATCAAATTAGCAACATAACATCACACAGAGAAGTTGATATCTTACTTTTGCGAGTTCGCTTCTTGTAAAGAATGCGGTAACCACACTCTCGGCACTGAATCACGTCACCAACCTTCAAAGTATTCTCCTGGCCACAATCTATGCATCATAAACACACACTATCAGCTATATATTGATTTCAAATACCACATACGTGCTTTAATAGGAGTCATATTTGCACAAAATACACTACATATTACACAGCGAGAGATAAAGATACAGCACAAAGAAAGAAAAAAGCCCGACCTCCACATATGTAAGTAACTGGCTCTGGTTGTGGATCCATTGATTACTGCAAATTTAAAAGCAAAACAACAGATTCTTATATACGAACACATATTAAGAATATAAAAACAATTCCATGCGCTTGTACACATACCTGTGATCGCTGGAGTTAGAACGCGATAATGGCGGACACACCTTAGGGTTTTTGTAAGCTGGGTTTTGTTAATTTTTTGAGGAGACAATTTGGGACATTTCTTTATTTATATATACGGAGACAATGAGCAAAGACTTGTGAAAAGTTCTAAAACAAACCCTCAAGTTTCCACTAGTTGCAAATTAAACCCTTAATGTTTTTTTATTTTATTTTTTGGAAAAAAGAGATCTTTATAAAAATTAACAACACGCATAAAATGAATGTAATTTAACTAAATTTTATAGGGGTCAACCAAAATTGAGAGGAACATTAATTTTATTATCATCTAAGTAAAAGTATTAATGATTATCTTGAGACCTTCTTAACAGCTTCAAAGGGTTATCGTTATTATTTATTACTTTTTGTTTTAACGAGTAATTCTTTAAAAAAAGAATAAAAAGATGAAGATGTTTGATGGATGAGTTTGTTGTAAGAAAGGTGTTAGGCGTCATCAAAATATGAATATGGAGTATATAGCCTTCTTAAATTAACGAAATTAAATAAATTAACTGGTTTCGCATCCAATTCATGTAATTAAAAATATAACTAGTATAACATCCAAGCCTAAATATTTACTTCCAAACTCTGTGACACCGCCAAATTTGAATAAATTGATACTTCAAATCAAGTATGGTATTTAGTTTCTTTTTTTCTTTTTTCTTTTAAGCCTCAAAGGGATGTTTTAGCATCAAAAGAATCACACAGATCTCGTGAGAATAAATTGAAGAAATTGGTATTCAATGCATGGATCGTGAGAAGATGGCAAACATATATAAACTCATCCCTAAAGGATTCAACTCCCAGTTTTGGTCAGTTCTATGCATTGAAGAACTGATAAGAGAGTTGATCTTACTCATGCTAAGTACCAGGGTTTAGGCCTCACGTTGGTCCGACAACAAATTTCTTCAGTACGAAAGACATGAACAAGAAAATGTAATTAACTAACCATTTGAAACAATTTCCATATGAATCTGTAAACCATGATGGTGTGTGTCTAGCATCTTACAACGTCTCATCCTACCTATAAAAGACTCCATATCTTTCCGCAAGTCTATGGCGTTTCAATAAACACGTTATTATTAACTGCTATAAGCAAGAAAGGAAGAAACTAAGCTTGAAATGGCTAAAAGGGCGATATGAGAGTCTAGATACATACTAGAGCATAATATACTCCATAAAAAGGGCAGTTCTTGAACTTCTTGATGGAGATCACAGGATACAAGCATGGCTGCTATGCAGATAAGCATAATATGTCATCAACTTGTAAAATAAACATAAATTTGAACATTGCAGACTACAAATAGACGATGGTTTCAGTTTGGCCCATCGTTTCTGCTAAGAGAGTGCCGTGTCATGAGCTTACGACCAGAAATTTGACGACCATCCTGCATAAATTCATTCCAAGTTACGTATTTCAGCATTGTAGAGCTAACGAGCGTATAGAACTCTGTTTATAAAGTTTTTTTGTTAGGAAGTCTATCTTCTGGCAGAGCACAATCTTTAAGGGGGGTGAATAAATATGCTCTTCACAGTCTTGAACATTTGGAAGCCATGTCGGCTCCCATCCACAAAGGCTTATCAACTTCTGGGCCTAACGAAAGACAAGAGATTACTATAGTAAATATATAACTTACAGATGATGATAATAACTAAAGGTGGCAATTACAATCCATTTACTTATTAATAGGTCGATTTCGGTTGTCTATTATTTCTTATGGGTCAAATAAGTCAAAGTAAAAATTCCAGTAGAAAAGGGGACTGTCAAATGAGTCAAACGGATCAAAAGTCACCCTAAGTCTATTTGTAATGCACGCAGCCTTCCAAGTCATTTATGTAAGGATTTAGGATTATTTTAGTTATAGATATAGTTCTTGTTATCATAATTAACGGGTCATCATGAGTGAATAAAGTTTAAAAAATGCAAAATAAAGTTTTTGCGGATCAACGTAACCCGGCCAGGCCCGTTATGACCCTCGCTAAAAATGAACTGTTACCCAGGATGACCCTTCATTGTGACAGCTCTAGTAATAAGTTCCACCAATGTAAGTGATGCATGCATCTAACACGTGAATACATGCATAATGTCTCTTCTCGGTTAGTCTTTAGCACTTCCCTTTCGCAAAATATGCAATCTGATATAGAGCACAGAGCCCAATTTGACGGTAAAAAATGAGGAGAGGTTATGATAACTATACAAGCAAATCCATGCATACCAAGTAAAAAGTCGAGTACAAACTGTGATGAAGATTTTTGCATAAGTTAACTTTCTAAATATCTTAAATAAGCATTTTTTATAACCCAACAGAGTGGATATTTAGTTGCTACCAGCAGCAGTAGAAGAAGGTGATGAATTTGCAGCTCCTGCAGGGTTTGGATTGTTGACACTAGACTGATCATGATCCCCCTTGGCGGGGCATTTGAGAGCGGATCCTCCATCTTGCATTTGAGCCACAGCTTCAGCTTTGGTATCTATTAAGTAATTGATTACAGAGTTAACATAAAGTACACAAAAATCATAATATTATTAACATAATAAATCCAATGATTTTTTTTTTTAATAAAATATGACTGATCAATCACTATGAAGAATTAACATGGTGGTTCTGATGACATAAAAGAAGATCTGCCATAAGTCGAATCCAAAACCTTGTAACTAGTTGGACTCGGAAATTTTTATGAAAACAACTAACAAACAAACTACATATTATGACAACTTCCTAGAGAAATCATCCACATCCACCACTGTATTAGCTTTCTTGCTTTCTTTTTTCTTTTTTTTTTATAGAAAAAAAACACTAGAAAACATACATCCACAAACAAACAAAAAACATGAGTGTAAAAGCAAAATAAATAAAAATTTGCAACGAATCAACAAACAAACAAACTGTTTTCAAAGTTTTGGTGTAAAACCTCATTAGGCATGAGTGGTGCTACAGAAACTATGTACAAATAAAAAGAATAAAAACTCAAAATAAAGATAGATTTTAGGTTTATGCCACCAACATCACAAGGTTTCCGTAGCTTAGATGTTGGTTATATCCAATAGAATTGAACATGAAAAAGCAATATTGGCAGACAAAGGATGTTCATAAGATGTGCGCAGACTTGTTTATGTGCATCACTTTAGTTTATACAATTAGTTAGTGGTTATAGAAAACATAATGTCTTGGAAAGTGAGGAGCCTGCTCAGATGACACCAACAGTCCTAGAATCTAACCAATATAAGTCGGTTTTCTTTTTTCCCCTCAATCACTTTGTCTTTTCTACAAACAACCCTTTTAAGTTAATACCGATGGCTTTTATGTTGCGATGGGCATAGAATTTTCAAAACAGTAATGCTACATCCAATGTGAGATATTAACGAGATTAGCTTACACCACTTAACCTAGACAAAAAGAGAAATTCCTTTTTATGCTAATATGATAAGTTCACATACTAAATCTTCTTGAGTAGCGAAAATCTTTCCTCGGAAAAGGGTCCAAGCCATGGGAAAGACATCAACTTAAGTTCACATACTAAAGTAACTCAAACCTTAGGCTTCCCAAACCAATTTCCAGGCTTGAATGTAGACAATCACCTTAGAAGATCACCTCTTTCCCACGGTCTACATGAAGGCTGAGATGAGCTAGGAGCCGAACCGCCAGCTCTTGCAATCAATGAACTCCACATGGGGTGTGAACCCATTCGAGATTGGGAACCTACTTTTGAGCCCTGCCCAACCACTCTGTGCTACCAGCATTAGTGGCAACAGCAGGTGATGATGCCCCAGCAGAACTGATAAATATATACAAATTAACTATAGGATCCCAACCTACAAGTTACAGAACATTAGTGCGTGAGTGTGTGTGTGAGTGTACACTAAATAAGTGTAGTGTTAGAACATATTATAAAACAGTAAAATAAGATTAGGAAGTGACATTGAATGAGAAAACGTTGAACCCATTTAAATACATATCTTGATTTAGATTAATTTAGGATTAGGATTAGGATTGATTTATTTCTTGGATTATCTATTTAAACTTAGATGTTGTTACCAAATACACACAATGATTTCTCAAAAATTTACACTTAGTAAGTATGTACTACAATTATATATTACCTAAATCATAGTATTCATAAAAATGTTGACTAACAAGACTCAAAATGCTTATTTTATTTCAAATTGACGCAATAATTAAAATGTACCCAAACAATCTAACTTATTGGATTCATATCCCCCAAATTGAATTGACTACAATTTTTGTTTCCAGCTGAAGCTACTTAAAGCAAATTTTAAATTACACACGAAGCTTTAATTCAGCAACCAAAACAAATTGAGCTGATGCTAAATACAGAAATACACTGATACCCTAAAATCAAAGAATCTGGGGTTTGTTTTCGCAATTGATAATACACTACAGCTACGTATGCGCATAGATATGACACAACATTCTATAATTCTAACAAATTACATTCACATATAACAATAATTCAGTGTATTGATTTTTGTTTTAATTTAGGGTTGGGTTTTTAATGGTCCCTAGCAGCAGGGGTGGAAGGAGGATGAGGAGAGGAATTCGGAACAAAAATGGGTCACCCGACGAGCTTATTCCTTCTTCCCTCATTTACTTTCGCTTGGAATTTTGCTTCACAGTATAACACCATACATCTATCTGTGTATCAGTGTATGTGTATGTCTACGTTTCTTTTTAGTAATTATTATCATTGAAATTGATAATTTCCGTACCTTAGATGCCGAGCTCATCCGGCACGTGATGAATGTGCGATTTCTAGCAACACATGCTAAAAAAATGTGTGTGTGTTTTTTGACAAAAGTTACAAAAAAATAAGTCTAGTATACTTTCATAAAAAAATGTGACCAAGTTTTTGAAATTTTGTTTTAATTATTTAATTAATTTATTATTCAAATATATATGTGTCTATTTTACTGATTACACCAGTTTTTGAAATATAACGTGTACAAAATGTGATGATGTGAATGTTACTCGTCCATTATTGTTGACTTGATACGGTAGGCTTATTTATACTCTTATGTCCTCAATAATTGCTATAATACGAATGTACTAAGACAGTATGCACCTCAATACCTTCGATGTTATGCAAATATCATGATGTTAATGAATTAGTGACTAATATTAACTTCGGTTTTGGGCGACTTGACTGCTTGCAAAAGAAGCCAGAAACACCACCACTTTTAAACAATCTAACAAGATACAAGAGTTAATTTTTTCCCACAAATAGGGAAAAAAAAATTCAATGAACACCTAACACAACAAAATCATTTTAGTTACGAGAACATGAAAGTCCATTTGAGCATCACATGTGGTGGTTGTTTCCCTCTATTCACATTGTATGTGTGTGTATCTTCACCTAATCTGTCTCATCTCTGATTTGGGTCGCTTTGAAAACTGAAAGCATTGCAAGTTCAAGATATTGGAGACATTGGCACATTCTTTCTCCTGAAATAGAAGTTGCAGTGTAGACTATATAAACATCTGATGCCAAAAATTAAAGGTGGCAATTTCGATCCATTTACTTATAAATGGGTCAAGCATGTAAAGTTAAAAAAAAGGGGTATGCAGGAAATATGTTAAAGTTGCCGAAAGTGTATATTTAACGCATAAAACGTCTTAAATCAATGATTTAAAATATTTTATAATTATTGAAATATAATAATAAAATATTTGAAATCATATTTGACACAGTGAGTTTTTTAAAGATTTTTTTAAAAACATTGGACAAAAAGATTTTTGGGTCAATCCAGACCAGCCCAATTTAACATATCCCAAACTCTACCAGTTACCCAATCAGACTAACCCGCTCATTTTACCACCTATATTGGATATTGTAGAATATAAGCAAGAAATAATACCAATGAGCCATCCATGATTCCTGTAATCTTTGAATCAGATTGAATGTTTTGACAGGAGTTTCTAGAACCAACCCGTTCATAGCAGCAGATGACCCCATATCTGTGACAGATTTAAGGGATTCCGAGAGCCGATTTAGCAGATTCATCAACGCTATCACTTCATTCCTTTGCAACTGCAGCTATGATCCAGTAAAATAAAATTTATAAATTTATAAATTTATCAATACCAATAAAAATACACAATTTTAGAGAAGCAATATCAAACTTTAAAAGATACAGTATATGATACTTACAGGCTGGTTAGGGTGTTTTTGACCATCAACAGAAAATAGGATTTTTAGTGCAGTTCCTAGGCCAAGAACCTGAAGTTTTCCCCACAGACGGCACTTCTCACACCCTACACAATCCATAAGGGCACTGCAGAAAGTATACGTATTGGTTATAACAAAGAAGAAGAGATGAGCATTATAACATATTAGTCACCAAATGGGCAGGTGGGTCGGGGAAAAACTAAATAATTTTAGTTTGATATGTGCGTGTGTGTGTGTGTATGAGAGAGACATATTGATAAAATGCTTTAAAAAGTATTCATTGAAACATAGTCATGGGATTAGCCCCAGACACCGTGATTTCCCATTCCAAATCGAAAAATCAACATTCCAATTAGAAATTCCTTTGTGTTCCAGACTTGGCGTAGCATAGAATTTAGATGACCTGATGTTTCTAAACTGTTTCTGAATTTGTTGCTTCAGTTCAGGTCCACTTTGGCCTTGCCAAAGTTTAGCCTCATCAAATGGAAGAGGACATGCAGCTTGTAGTTTGGGATTGTGAACCAGTTGTCGAATCAACGAATGGGCTTTCAGATCCTCCAAATGGTTACCGGAATCATACTCAGCCTGCTCTAAGTAAGGAGCTGCCTGCAATGCATAAGATACACACAAAACATCATTTGGGAGAATACTTAAGAGAGAAAAATTGTTAGAAAAAAAATCCTGGCAAAGGCTCACCTTTGTCACGGCTCTGAGAACGAATAGGAAAGTGAAGTACAGGTTTTGCACACGCTCGGGATGTTTCAAGACGCGATCATGCATCAATTGAAGATTTGCACCCCACTGAATTGCACCCAATGTATAATTAGTTTATTTGTCAATTCCCCATACCAATCCTAATAAAGCCCATATACAAATCCCAGTAGAAAAAAAAAAAACATAATATATTGTTTCTAAAATTTAGCCAGTACAGGATACAAACCTGATTGGTAGTTTCATCAAGTAGATAATCAGTAGCTATGTGAACAGAAATTGAGGAATGAAGACCAGATATTAACTTGTATAGCACTTTCTTCTCTTGGCAGCTTTCTCCAGATGAATCTGCACGAAAAGGTGATTTCAAAGAGTTCATTAGTTTCTTATAACAAATCAACTTTTTATGAAATAGACATACACATAATACATCAACTTATAAATGAACTTGTTTTTTCGGCTATATTTAAACATGCAATCACCAAGCAATTATACATCACTGTGGGCTGTATATTCAATACAACATCTGAAACTGAAAGTGCATGTGTTCCAATTTGGATGGGTTTATTTTTTAAAAGAACATTGGAATGACTTGAAGGACCACAACTTGGTCTCCAAGAACTAGTATGGGTTTCTCTATCCGAAAAACACAAACACATTTGAACAAGAGGCAATGAATATTCAGAATAATCAGTTTGGACATCAAAAGCTCTTGAGGAAATGAAGCTAATTCAAAACGCATATTACACAAATACATTATATGAATCGTATTCTGGATATGCGAGGGTAACTTGTATATCCAACTGCCACTCCATATATAGCTTTTAGGCTGCACTAAATTAAAACTGGAATATAAACCAAATAGGAGATATCAACTTACATTTTGGACAATTTTCTGAATATACAGCATCCCATATTCTTCTAGCTGATGGCCCAGTGTAACCTGTGTAACGTTCAGGATTCAACTTCAAATTTACGTATGTCATTTCACCTACAGATTACAAAATTCCAATCAACATCTAACAGAATTCTTAATAGCAACAAAAGGCATAATTCCAACAAAATATGAAAGTAACGTAAGCAATCACCATTATCAGTTTCATCATCATTAGTCCATGGGTTATCTACTACTGCCCAGCCTCTAAATGCCTTAGCATCTAGAGTACGATCAACGGCAGCCTCTGGCTTTCCCTCCTGGCATATAAGATCATCTTTTGCAAGAACATTCCGCAAAGGCCTTTTAAAAGGTTCAGGGAACTCATTTTCTGGACATTCGCATACAGCGCAATCACGGAGTCGGCACATGCCATCATCAGGCCAGAACGGGCAATCACACCAAAGCTTAACCTGTCACAGGTGAAACCACTTCAGGGTCATAATTACCGGTGTGCAATGAGGTCAAAGTTTTAGAATAAACTAGAAACTTAAACTATTAGATGTCCTTTAATAACCTTCTTTCAGAAAAGAAGCCTTTTTTAAATTTGAGCAGAATCATGCCATTAATGAGTTGGTAAATGTTAAGGTTCAACTCGATTTAAGTCAATGGACCTCGCATCTCGTGTTTTCACTTCGTCTATCCTAGCACACTTTGATCTTATGTAAAGATCTTCCAGATATATTCCTCCAAGAAAATATTGGCACAACGCTTTAAATCATCCTTGACGACAAATAAGTATCATATGTTTGAAAATATATACTCAACCACCTCATTACGTTACAGTTCTTATTATGTGCATTGTTTATATTTTATCAATTAATTTTAAGACTTTAACTTCAAAGGCCTGATATATATTTGGCAATAGTGCCTCCTATCTCCGTATCAATTAGATATTAAATAAGCATCCTGGGACTAGGTCATGTCATCAACCAAATTTTTATATTTACTTTAGAGAATTCATTAGTATGCCCTTATATGTAATATGATAGACAAAAATATAGCTAGACGCCTAGACGCCTAGACGAGGGTCTAATGAAAGATCTTTAACAAGCTGATGTAATTCCTACAGTTGTGTTTATCTCTGGTTCTTGTTACATTACTCATGAGAACTTACTCTTATTCAAGACACCTCATTATAATTCAGATACACATAAGTTATGATCATTCAAAAATTAGTTGATGGTGCAGAAAGAGAAAGACACATGCCAAATAGCATGATTTTTAGTTGAACTATCCCATCAGGCACTGATGCAAGGGTCGTAGTTGCTCTACTGCCAATGTGACTTCTACTTCATGTTTAAGCACATGACATCTAACACAGTGAAGAAAATAACTATCATCACCATCAAAAGCTGTTCAAATGCTGACCCACAATCCAAAGTTACGTTGAACTTATACAAACTTTCAAAGTATAGACTACTTTTGAGTTTTAGAATAGTCACCAGAAATCATTCAATCAAGCTTTTCTAAGTTTAATATTGTCATAATTAATATGCACTAACAGAAATGAACTTAACTGAAGACCAATACCATATTTCTAGAAAATCCAGAAAACCAGAAAATTTAGGTAAATAACATTCAACTGACTTAAAAGAACTTTTAGACGGTTGAAACATGAAAGCAGATACTTGTATACCAGAGAAAAACATCAAATAATGAAAATAATACCTTGAAATATCTGAAGAAAGGAGTTGTTACAAGCTCTTGCAGCAACGGATATAAAACTGCTTCATTAACACTATCAACTGTCTCATAATCACAACAACAGTCCTCAACAATTCCTGTATATTTATGAGAATCCTGCTCAATGAACAACCAGTAAATATGAAATTAGTAATGCTCATCTAAATTAACACTAAACCTAATTCCAAATATCCGTAAATCACCTAACCTCCCCATTACCATACTTCAATAATACATATTTTAACATAACGCGCATTGTCTAACAACTTCCAATTTCAGAAAATAAGATACAAAATTCGAGCTCAGGAGCTCAAATTTCAACAAAAATCGCCGATATAGAAATCATACATACAGATAACGAATTATAATAACCTCAGAACAACGGCAATGAGAACGGATGAAATTGAACTTGCGAGAATGTAGCAATGGAGTTAGAGATGTAGCAAGTAAAACTGCAATCACAGCACCAATAACTTTCCATTTCCATTTATTGTTCTTCAATTTACCTCCATCAGTAAGTTTCTTCTGTGTGATCTCTACTTCCACCATTAATTTTGCATGCAAGTGAAAAGCTTCACAAAAACCCTAAATTTTGGCTGAAAATCAAATTTGAGATCGGATCAAAAGTCAATATAATTGTTTTGGTATTTAATTGTGGAAATAAAATCGTTTTTGTTGAATTGAATTGGAACGCCGACTAATTACTTGCTCCCAGACTTTGACACACAGATTTTGAAAAGATGGGGAATCAGTTACTTAGTTGCCAAGATGGCGGTCTAAACTAAGATAGGTTGAATTCTTACATTATACTCGCAATTATAGTATTGAATTACACGCACAATAGATAAATAAATATATACTCATAATAATAATAGTAATAGTAATTATTATTCTCATAATAATATAATAATAATAATAATTATTATAATAATTACTATTACTGTTGTTAAAATAAAGAATTATTACTCTAGAAATAGTCATGTAGCGCGCGTGATGTGAATTAGTTGAGCATTGAATTGCGGTGCAAATGGTAAAAGTTTGGTGGTCCACTTATTGAGACACGACATTGTAATACGTGTGACGTAGCTCAACCAATAGGAAGAAAACAATGTTCTCTGAATTAACATGTTGCCACATCGCCACCTGATTCTTAGCCAAAACGGCAAAACCTCTTTTAATTCCCTTAACATTGTACACGTGTATTATAGTCGGACGAGGAAGGTAACTACTCACGAGGTTTAAGTTTAAATGATGAGAACAAGACCAATGTACATATTTATAGGTATGTACTTTTAGTAGTTGGGTGTGAATATAGCAACTATGACAAATCACATTACTAACCGATGAGATGGTTATACAGTAAGAACGAAACACATAAACGAGAAGTAAAATTAAGTGAGTCATGACAACATCGATTGTGTTATTGTAAATGGTAAGTCTAGACTTTTGATAGGAAAGGTAGTGCGAGTTTTTGATTTTTAATCACATGTGAAGAAGTCGATTATGAAAGATAAAAAAATGTGAAATTTAACAAGATTTCGTGTGGGTGAGTTAATCTTAGATCTATCATTGGCTTTGGGATAAATTTTTGATAATAATAGTAATGATAATTGACGATTTTTTATCTCTAAATACGGAGTACTAAATTGTTAATCCTTAAACTCAATTCAGGTCCAACTTATATAACAAGTGGTTTCTTTTGTATTTTTTATATAATTGTACCTAAAAAGTAGTGTAGAAAAATGATAAAAGGATGGAGGTGTTAATATATTAAAAATAAAAAAATAATAATAATAAAAAAAAGACTGATGAGTTTTCTTAGTAGTAGTGAAAAGGTTTTTTTAAAGCACATCAAGAACATTTTTCTATGGTAAAGTTATTTTATACTAGGACAGATCCATGTTTTTGGACATGAGTATGACATGTTTTAGTAAAAAAATACAAATAAATTAACAACAATTCTAATAGTTGTCTTTAAGAATAATTTATATGCATAATCTTAACCACAAGTCAACAACCTATAAAAATGTAACCTTAAAGATTAGCTTTTTTAAGCATTAAAAACATCATTATTAACAACTCTATAAATCAACACATGTATATATTAGATGAATGACCACATAAGTAAATGCATTATTGTCTTAGCATTTGATGATTGTAAGACATGGATCAGGCAACTTTAGAAACTTGTTCACATTTGGACAAGTATTTCTAAAATTGTACAAAAACCACAAACACATTTACTTTGCCAAATACTCATTGAGAAACAAAAGGAAGTCATAGATCTTGATTGGATCTGGAAGACACTTAGCAACACTTTCCTTTTGCATACACCTTTTGCCCCATGCCACTATATTGGGACACTCCTCTTCAATGCTAAATTTGCCAAAAGTTTCCCATGCATAAAATCTACTATAAAATGGTACAAGTGTTATATCAACAAACCCAAAATTGTCTCCCCCAAAAAAAGGCTTGTCTCCTAGCTCTCCTTCAACCAATTTCAAGATTCTTAGTACTTCTTTCTTGCCACTTTCTTTTTCTTCCCCTGTGCATCTATAAATCTTCCTGCTTGCTTCATATAGCTACAAAAAAACAATCTAACTATTTAGGAGCAAGATCAATTCATATATGTAAAATTGAACAGTTTTTAATAGCAATGGTTTTCTAACAAAGTAACAAGTCCAACATATGTAACAAATGAAACATATGTCTCGATTATTATTTTTTAACTGTCAAAGTATTTCGTTAATTGAGATCAAAACATGATAACATTCCGTTTACTTAAATTATTAAATTACATGAAATAATATATGTGCAGTTGACTGTATAAATGTTATATGTCGTTAAAGTTTGTTAAAAAAAATACATTAATTATGCCCTTTTAAGTTTTAGATATTTATAAAATCTGTGCAGTTAATTAACCGATACATTTTTTAAAAATTATATCAGTAAGTCCAAGTTTAATCAAGGTGTGTAACATAAATGATTAATATTTTCTTGTTCCAAATTGTTTACCCATATTAATCAACTATCAACTAAACTAAAATTAGAAAGAGTGAGAGTAACTGTATCTTTTTATTGTATCACATCATCGATTCCCACCATATATAATTAGACTTATGCTAAAAATAGAATGTTTAACTCTCCCATAACCAATCTAATAAAATTCCTTTAACTCAAAAGAGGCATGATAAAAACAATGTAAAATCTAACGAGTAACAAATCGAAAACAAACAAGTACCTGTTTGTCGATGAAATCGGCCCAAAATCGAGCTTGTGCTCTTTGATGAGGATCAGAAGGAAGGAAAGAAGGTGATCGATCACGCCAAGCCTCATCTATGTACTCAATTATATTTAGAGATTCAAATATGGAGTTTTGGTTATGAACAAGAACTGGAACTTTGTTATGAACAGGATTTATTGTAGACAAATATGAACTTTTGTTGAACAAATCTTCTTCTTTGTACTCATAAAGAATACCCTTTTCTTCTAATGCTATTTTGACTCTGCATCCAAAGGGACTCGTCCAGAAGTTGACCAAAATCACTTCCTCCTTCACCATTTAATTATAAATTCCCAGATGTTGACAAATTACATAGCATGATTTGATTTATAAGGTGGAATGTTTCACTTAGACCCTCAGACTATAGTTTATATTCATTTTGAATAGTCTTTTAAATGTAGGACACGATTTTTGTTATGATTGATTATAGTTACTGTGAAAGTATGTAGTGTTTTTGGTATGACGTAATCGATTACAAAAAATGACTTGCGACCCACGAAGACCCAATTCACGTCTTTGTGCATTCTTCTACAAAGCAAATTCTTTTAAATAATAAAATAGCATGTGACTAAATATTTTACTAATCTAAAACATGGCTTTAGATAACTTTGTGGATGTCACTGGCCACTGGGTACATATTTTATGTTTATAATTATTGTTAACTAGTTAATAGATCCGCAGTTAACGTGGGACAACACATTTTAATTTGAAAACCTAACCATAAATAAAGTTTAATATATTGATAATTATTACTACATGCAGTTAATATATAGCGTCTGTAAACAATCAATTGTATAGTATGTAAAGTTTATTATAATACGATATCAAATAGCAGTAATTATTTAGTATTTAGAAAGAACACTATACATAATCATGGCATATCAAATAGCAATCATATGTACATAAGTATGAATATGTTGGTGGAAAAAACTTATGACTTTAAATATGACGAGTTAATGATAGTTGGCAAAAAAAAGGGCAACATTTACTCCAAAAGCACATCCTAAATTCATAATAACCGTTGATACTATAAGATGCATGTTAGATGTATCAACTACACATCAATCAACACAATAATAAAAAGAAGGCCTTAAATAGCATATTTATTTATTCAACAATTAATAACTTAAGGCTTATCACTAACGGAAGTCTACGGTATTAGTTAAAAAACTTTTTACCCTAATCAGGAGACGTATCGTATGTAATAATGGTAACATTACAACAGTTTTATAGGTTTAGTGCCTCATAATCGAAACCCCCTCTAAAGTTCAAAGTAATAAATTACTTGTCTATCTTTCAAATTTAACTAAAAATTATTATAAAAGAATATTAATAGCTAATTACTTTAAGCTTATAAGAGATTAAAAATTCTTATCTCATACCAATATGAAACGAGTTGTTACAATAATATACATAGTTAAATTAACTAACAAGATTAACAATACAGAAAGATACTCTGTATACTAACAAAGATAATAGGTAATTTATGTACCTCCCCATTTCTTAACTTTAGCCATTTGGAATATTAACACGATAATTGGACCGGTTTGAACTCATTCCTCTGAGATGGTTCTGTACATCTTGGTAGCCAAGTCATCCCACGGAGCACAATTTAGGTTGTTAACACATTAGTTTGAAAAAACGTAACAAATAAGCTATGTAGGTATTATAATACAACATAATACTTTATTGTTAAAAAAAAAAAACTAGTAATGTCAGACAAATTGAACCTTCATATCATCCATCTTTATCAAATAACCAATCATATCTGTATATAACGATATTAAATAAATATTTATTTTAATTTTAATTCTATTCAAGCTAATTTACAATAACCAAAAGGAGACTTCACTAAATGTTTGAAGATTTTCAGTTCAAAAGAAATGTTCATCACTTCCGGACCCTTTTTCCCAGCAATGTTCAGAGTGCGTTTTGTTAGGCGAGAATAGTTTCGATTCTTCAGTTGTCTTTTTATCTTCGATATTCTTTTTATGGCGTTTTGTTCTGAACAATTTGTCATTGTTTGTGTTCTATACAATATATCTAGGTTATTATTATCTTGTTCTTCTATTTTCTTAGTAAATTTCTGGGCTCATGGTTTCCTTATGTTTGTAAATTTTATAATTTTTCGCTAAAGATGAAAGAAGTCACCGGCCGATTAATGATATGGCAATAGAAATTTGTCAACGTTGGTGGCAGAAGAACAGGTTCGGTAGATGGTATAGTGGAAGTTGCATAAATACCAAATTACAGGAGGTGACAGAGGTCCGATAAATTTGTTAAAGTTAAGATTGACCAATATAACCCTTATGAATAGTAGAATATGACACTCAAACCTCCAAAACGACATCTAGACCTCTGCTTGATAGTATATATGGTAATTGTGATAAGTTATGATGTTGTGCGAATCCATACACGCGTCATGTATATGAACGACATTAATAGTATATGTTTACATATTGTAAATACTAAACAGTTTAGTATTAGTTTAACTATTGTTGTAATATACAATGGTTTTGGTACAACAAGATTCGAATACTTTTTAATTGTAGATAAGTTTTGATTTAAAGTATTAAAAAATTATGTTATATATGAATAGAGATTCGGTAAATATATGTATAATATATAATATATTTAATAACTATTATGGTTGACTGATTTTATCAAAAATAATTCTATGCATTGCATATGAGAAGGATTAAAACAAGAAATATATCAAAATTGATTGGCCTTTTATAGATCAAATTAGTCGGTGTCCCATGCAATGCATCAGTTATGAATAAAAAATATGATAATGTTCAATAATGATAGTCGTCTTAATGAAAATGATTTTAAACTTTTATTTCAATTTCATTTATATTTAAATTATTATTTATTTTATATTTCAAATAAAGATAATTATAATGTGTATAAACTAAAAGAAACAATTAAGTATAGATTGATCTGAGTTTTAGTTTCTTTATTTATGTATTATTGAAAAGGACATAAATATAATTTCTCATCTTCCAATTTTCAAATATTAAGCCTTATAACTAAATGATTTATAAGAGTTTAAAGTTAAGATATTGAATTAGAGAAAAGCGTAAGTCATTAGATTAAAATGAAGGAAGTCAATCAAAAACTCAAAGTCCTTCGTAATATCAGAATTTGTGAGATTATAGTAGTTCATGCTAAAGTATCATCAATTTAAGCACACCATGATTCTAAAAATAATTATTAGACCGGTAATCACTATTACTAAAGTACTTAAAAGAACATTAAACAATTTTAAGCTCTTACAACCACAATAAAAGTAACACATATAATTTTTTTATATGTAATTGTCAAATTTATTTTAAAATGAAACGCAAAACTTTATTTTTTATGACTATAAGTAAACATATAAGTTTAAGAAAAGCCGTTAATCGACTTGGGTCTTGTATACACAAAGCCCGTCATCCAATAGTTCAACTCACAAGTTTTAGCTCATTCTTTTTCTCTTCTTTTTAGACACAATCATAAACATAGGCCCAATACAAAATAGTCCGAGAACTCGATAAATAATATTTAATTATTTTATACATAATTTTGTTTAGAGAATGACTCGTACCAATACCAATTAAACCAAGAGAAAGAATCATGAGAGATAAGAGAAAAGTTGATGTGATTCACCCACATCACTTGAAATCTCCTTTTTTTTTTGTAAAATTTTTATAATATTGAAACAGAGACTCACAACAATAGTTGAATTGAATTTTCTTCTTCTGTTATTTCCTACTGACAATACTGACCCACAACTATTATTCTAACATTTTTTTTTATAAAATATAGGTGATTTGTACATTACCAGGTAATGGATACAACATAAATGTTACCTCCACTACTCATGAATCATAATGTGTTTTTACTTTGGTTACAGTTACTCAAATGGACTTCTTCATGACCATGCAAAGGGGATGAAAAAAGTGGGAACAAGAAAACAGTTGTTTAGCACATTAGTTAGTCAGCAGACTAGTATTGATGTTATGATAATTGTAATTTTGGTGTTCTTACTGGATCTTGAATTTAGTTTTGTTTCAATTCAATGACTATCTTTTTAGTTTTGTTTTGATCTATATGTTTCTTTCTTGGTGGTGTAGATGCATGGCAGACCCTCTTACCAGTCCGAGTCTTTGGACTCTAGATTTAGCTAAAAGAACTAATAAAGGAAAAAGTAAAGATGGTGAGTTTGATTTTGGTAATTGTATTCCTATCTTCATACAGTACAGAATGGTATCACACTATCACATGGAAAATGACTTCTGTTTGGTGAGGTAATTTGAAATAGAGTGATGATAATAAAGAAATTTCGTTAAACACAAAGTATATTGAGTGGAGGATAACCACCCATTTGCACCCTCTTATTTCTTTTCAATAGGATTTGGTGTTCATTTCTCACCTCATAATACTCATCTCCTTCATTTGTCTTCATCCATTTTCTTGATTTTTATTTTTTATTTTTTGGTACACACCCTCCTCTTCTGATTTCTATCACTTTATCTACAAGATGTCTTTGTCTACTATTTACACAAAATTGTTTTTCAAATTTGTTGCTTATCTATACTTGTTATCTCACTTGGCCAAAAACACCCAAGTACCCAAAAGGTCAGTTTCTTTAACCTCTCATTCCTTGTGTGTTCATCATAAAGGTCAATAATTTATTCATAATTATGTTAGTTTTTCAATTGGTTCATTGATCTCTAAGTATATTTACACAAAATGTTCTAGTTACAGTTTCTTAATGTTACTTTTGTTCGATATAGAGTATTATATTGTGGATGATGTCAGTTTAAGTATATTTTGTGATTTAGTATAGATAAGCTAATGTGGATTATGCTTATAATTGCGATCTCGTTCTTGAATTTCATGTACGAAATCAAGATTTCGTTCTCCGGTAGAGAAGAGAAATGGAGGTCACAAATGTCACCGAGTATCAGGCTATTGCCAAGGAGAAGTTGCCAAAGATGGCCTATGACTACTATGCTTCAGGTGCTGAGGATGAGTGGACTCTAGAGGAAAACCGAAATGCTTTTGCAAGAATCTTGTACTCTTTCTATACATTTATAATAACTCCAAAGAACCATTTTATACCTCTGCGATATTATATACTCTCGTCTGTCCTATAAGAGTTTGTGTTGACAATGAAACAGGTTTAGGCCTCGTATTCTCATTGATGTGAGCAAGATAGATATGACTACCACAATTTTGGGATTCAAGATATCGATGCCTATAATGATTGCCCCAACAGCCTTTCAGAAGATGGCTCACCCTGAAGGTAATTAAACATAGGTTTATGTTCTAAAACCAAAGGATACATCGAATCATGCTCATAAAGAACATAGAAATATACATAACGTTTGAAATTTGATATTTTCTTTATCCTCGTTGAAGGTGAATATGCAACTGCAAGAGCTGCATCTTCAGCTAATACTATTATGGTTTGTACTAATGCCACTTTGTGCTCTATGATTTACAAATTAGAAGTATATATCGGGTTCTGATAGTTTGTTTCATCACTCTGTAGACTTTGTCGTCATGGGCAACGTCTAGTGTCGAGGAGGTTGCTTCAACAGGACCTGGAATCCGTTTCTTCCAGCTTTATGTGAGTAAATTACTACTTTTCACCCTTTCTTTCTGTTTTTTCTTTTTTTTTTAATCAGTAAGTTTATGTTCTTGATTGTGTTATCAGGTGTACAAGGACAGGAACGTGGTTGCCCAGCTTGTGAGAAGAGCCGAAAGAGCTGGTTTCAAGGCTATTGCTCTTACGGTTGATACTCCAAGGCTTGGACGTCGAGAAGCTGACATTAAAAACAGGTTTACCTTACCACCTGGTTTGACATTGAAGAACTTCGAGGGTTTGAACCTCGGCAAGATGGATGAAGTAAGTCCATCTTATAACTATAAAAAATATAATTTGTTATTTTGTGGATCTATATATTTTATTCCTATACAATCATGTTTATTTTTCGCATCTCTTATATTTAGTAATTTTGTAATGCAGGCTTCTGATTCTGGATTAGCATCTTATGTTGCTGGTCAGATTGACCGCACCCTGAGCTGGAAGGCACGTTTTGTTATACCTAAAAACCTTGGGAGATGAGACATATCGCCTTTTTCGTAGCATTTTTGCAAATAGCCTGCTTTTGACACATAACAGAAGCAAAACACAGAGTGTATTATGAATATGTGACCCTCCAATATTTAGGTGACTTATTATGGTTTTCTTGATTGTTTGCAGGATGTGAAGTGGCTCCAAACCATCACCAAGATGCCGATCCTAGTGAAGGGTGTGATCACTGCTGAAGACAGTAAGATCAATCAAAACCATTTGTAAAAGTTCCATTCATCCAGGTTTTCAGTTAACTAATGTTTAGAGTGTTACTCCACTTGCTAACCATACAGCAAGGTTAGCTATTCAAGCTGGAGCAACAGGTATTATCGTCTCCAATCATGGAGCCCGTCAACTGGATTATGTCCCTGCTACTATCATGGCTTTGGAAGAGGTGGTGAAAGCTGCACAAGGTCGTGTACCTGTGTTCCTGGATGGAGGTGTGCGTCGTGGAACCGATGTTTTCAAGGCACTTGCTCTTGGTGCTTCTGGCATATTTGTAAGTGAACACATCAACTGTTAGTTTTATTGATGTCAAGAACTGGCAATTCTACCTTGTTTATATGAAAACAGGTTAGTGTAGGTTGTATTTATTTATGAACGGGTCAAACAGATAAAATATAAAAACTAGCTAAAAAACGGGTCAAATGAGTTGAACTGGTTAAATGTCATCTAGATTGTAGACGGGTCGGCCCAATCCCACCTGAATCCATTTTCACAAGCACCAAAAATTATTTTTCTCGAACTTGTCTTGACCTGCTACCCGACCTATAAAAGCAATAAATTATCTTTCTAGTGGAAATCCCAAAAGAACTTCACACTTTGTAAATATGATCATTTTAGACTGAAATCTTACAATCTCTTGATATTCCATATGGTGTAAATTTTAGATCGGGCGACCTGTGGTGTTTTCATTGGCTGCTGAAGGAGAAGCCGGAGTGAAGAAAGTACTTCAAATGTTACGTGATGAATTTGAGCTAACAATGGCATTAAGTGGTGTTACCTCGGTCAAAGAGATTACTCGTGACCACATTGTTACTGAGTGGGATGCACCCCGGGCTAGACCTGCACCAAGGTTATAAATAAAACATGATACATATTCGAGCCACCTGGTTTCTAACGCAAAATATAAGGTGTAGCTTGTGTTATGGTTTCAAAACTCCATATTGTTTCGTTGTATAATGCTTGTTACGGAGTGATAAGATGTATGGATGTATAATTCATAAATGTCCATTGCTTTACATGATTAAACTGTCTAGGGGCAAAATGAACCGGTCATAATGAACATTCTGTTTCCATTTTTGATTTGTCCGCATTCTCATTTTTAAGATATGAACATTTTATAGTTAATGAAATGTGAACATTTCATGAAATCCGATTTTGGCAAAAAGTCACAACCAAACACAATTCGTGAAGGAATTGAATTCCAATTTTAAAAGAATTTCTTCAAAATCCATTAACCAAACAGGACTTAAGGCTGTTTTTTGACTTAGGGGCCTCATTCTTTCTTCTTTAACATTTTTAGTTTCTCAGTTCTCTTTCTGCTAAGATCCTACATAACTACAACACTATGTTTTGAATCATCATTATATATAAAAATTTTATAAAAAAACGAAAAAAGAAGAAGAAAAACAAATTTTTTAAGTTGATAAAAATTGTCACTTTTGTGATCAAAAAATATATAATTATCATTTTGGGCCGAAGTGGAACATATTGATGAGTTACTTGGGCCGCTCATGTAATAATACTCCTCGGTAGCAACCATCGATTTGGGCTCTGAATTCAATATATCAATTTATAATGATTCTTGCAATCTTTTTATTTTTGAAAAATAAATAAATCATCTGTTCATCACTTTTTGAATTTTTTTTCCCCAAGTGCCTAGACAGTTCGCAACCCGATAACGATGAGCATCTCGCAACCCAGCAATCGCAATTTACAACCCAACCATCAAGTTCGGGATAGGGTGGTTCCAAACTTATGTGGCATTCTTTTTATATTTTTTTTATATTGGTATCTTTCTTGTCTTTTTTTAGAAAAATGTCAAAAGGTAGTTCTCTATATTATATTTCAGTATGAACTACGAAAATATGTCCATCTATCATGTATAATATAGGGTACTATAAGTGGCGGATTCGAAAAAAAATTTTAAAGGAGCAAACTCAAAATAATTCTTTTTAAAAAAAAATTATATTAGAAATACCCTTAATTTTTCTTTTTTATTTTCAAAGGGTAAATATAAAAGCACCCATAGTTATAACTTTTATTTATAGTATATAAAATTTCAAGATGGAGCAGCTATCTACAATTACCTCATCTTGAGTACTACCATATCCGAACTTATGTTATGTTTCGTTTCAACCTATGTATCTTGGTTAATATGTTCTGTAATGTATTTTGCTTTTATCACGCTTATAATTCTATTAGGTTAGTTTAGACGTAAACCTAATTCAAACGTATTTAGCCTAAATTAGTGGAATCAGTGGGAGCAAACAAATGGACCAAAACTAGTTTGATTTTCATAGTTTCACTGTTCTAAATGAATGGTAGACAAGTATTGTAAAGAATTCAAGAAAGAAAGAAAAAAAGTAGTAATCAATACTCAATACACTAGCTTTGATTATCAACATTTACTATAGTTGAAGTTATAATATATTATGATTTTGATAAATGTGGTGAAGTTAGTCAAAAGTACGCGCGGCAATACTCAATACACTGTGCCAAAATTGAGCTAGTTATTACATCAAAATATATATTTTTAAAAAAAGTTACGGCAAAATGAGTTAAAAAAGAATATAAATGGCTAAGTCTAAATAAAAGTTAAATATCTATCTATATCTAAAACACTTACTAAGAATTTACCTTTTTCGCGTTAGAACTTAACAAATGGAAGATGAAAGAACCTCATTATGCTCTCAATTAATCACTTAAATAAAGTCAACTAAACATTAATTGACTACTAACGATATAGTATTATTATGCAAAATCAATTACATAATAACATTCATACAAAATGAAACAGATAGTTTCTTACTATTATGCATTATACAATTGGAAACAATTTTACTATTCAATATAAAATCACTAGATACAAATAAATTGAACTATCTAAAATTATATAAAAAACTTGAATCTCACCATCCAAAATATATTACATTACCGTCGCATCGCGTAGGTTACCAACTAGTATAATATATATATATATATTATATATTTATTAGTTTTCAGTTTATCATTCATAACAAAATCGTGAACAGAAACTAAAAAATCAAAAATTACTAGTTCAATTAACCAAACTGAAAAAGGGAAATGAAATTGATTCAATTAATCAAAAATTCGACTCGTTTCAACGAATTTAGGTTTAATTTGTAAACACTCCTAGCTATTGCATCGTATATAAAACTTATTTAGAGAATCTTGGACTTCAAAATCTCATGGTGGGCCTTTACTTTTCAGATTCGTGTTTAGATGGTATTAGTTTTTAAGCCTTGATGTTTGGACATGTTAATTGTTATTCGTGTTATATATGGTAGCAACGTTAACCCGTTCTAACATAAAGCTCGTTGATCCAAATTATATTTTATTAATAAAGCTTTATATAAGTTAAAAGTCAGTAAAAATGTATTATGATAGAGGAACACTACAAATCAGTTTATTTAGGTATTATAATATTATCTTAATCTATGATTTATGTATTTTTCAACTATCAACATCTTTTCTTTAAAAAAATAAAATTAATCGAAAAACACCCTTGCATCCTACCAATAAGGATATAATTTGATGTTGTTGAATATAAACCGAAGAAATTATAGTAGATAGTTGTTGTTACTCATGTGGGTGAGGTATTCATTGACTTTTGCATTATGGCATATGCTGATGTGGATAAGAACTGTTCAGTCAGAGGTGTACACATAAGAAAGAACCTTGATGTCATCGATAGTTACGAATCTTTTTTCCATGTCACCGTTACTGGTGGGCCCTAGTGTCTCCAATTTGACACCTATTTATGTTTCCCCCTTTGTTTCCTACTTTCCTGTGGTTTTTTTTATAATAGATTTGCACCTTTCTACTATGTAACAAAATACTTATAGAAATAAGAATTTTGTTAATTAGGATGTGGTTTAAAATATTTGAGCATGCATAAATAGTTTTATTTTAATTAATATTAGGGCCATAGAGTTTTTTTATAGTTTGAAACTTATATACAAATATATTAAACATATCTCAGCATATTAATGAAAGTACTTAGGGCTATTAAAAGTTCTTCTTAAAAGATAACACATACTTAGATTAAATAGTATAAGTAAATATGGTAATCGAAAAGTTATCGGTATTATCCTCTAGTTTTGAGATCAAATAGGGAATTGGTGATGAAGACTTTTAGTTCGATTGTGGGGCACACTAGATGATCTAGTATATGTGGTCATTGAAGCTTCTAAATCAATAGCTTGCATATCTATATATAGAATGGAAGTTACGAGTACCTATTCATGTTTCTATTCATATAAGGGAAGCTTGTATTATTTGCCAGTTTGTTCTAGAATTGTGCTTCCATTCAATTATTCAAGTCATTGTTGGTTATATATATAAATAAAACCAAGTCAACATTGTTTATCTTATACATACATCGACGAGATGTCAAGAGATTTTTGGCACGAGGAGCTACATGTGACGAGCTCTCAAATCTATGTATATACACTTTTAACTTAATATTTTGTTCAGTTCTTAATCTCTAAAATTACGGAGTAGTTATTGAAGGTTTTCTATATAAACTGCTAGTTTATTTATCTTGTGAAACATAGAATGTTAGTAATTGAGTCATTCATATAAAAATACTTAAATTTTTATTGTTTATATGTAATTAGTCGTTTTTAAAATCTACTAAAAAAATCCATCGAAAGTATATAATATGAGATGTCTAATCGAAGATAAAAAAAAACTGGTTTTAATGGTATAATTTTTTTAATTTTTCAATTGACAGTTTTTGATATATTTAATTTTATAGAATGTTAGGGAGAAAGTGGAGTTTTGCCAAATAGAATTTTTTATTGGTTCTTCCATTTTCACAAAAAAAAATCTATTTTCATTTGAAATCCTCTTATTCAATGGATTATAAATAACATCGTCAATTTGACTAATTAGAAGTAATAGTGAGATCACATTATAACTTTCTTTTGAAAAATAAAAGAGAAAGAGAAAGAGAAAGAGAAAGAGAAGAGATATTTACAACACATTCAAGAATCAACAAACTATTAGTAAATGAATCAATTCACTAAACATAAAATGTTCATCAGTTTAAAATGCTCGAAATACAGTGAAATGTCCTCTGATTTGGTGGTATGTGAGAATTCTTTCACATTTTAGGTTAGGTTCAAGCATCGTGAAAAACAATGTAAGTACTATGTATAATATGTGTGGTTGTATAATGTGTAAGATCTAGGTTTCACCTTATAAAATGAATAGTCGATATGCATTCAGAATATCCTAGAGAAACATAGATTGCAAATTTGCAATGAAGCATATTATAAGTTGAATAAGTGGTTTATACGATGGACGACTGAAGAAAAACTTTAACCCTTTGCATTTTCAAGAAACCTTTTCAGTTTTTTTGTTTATTAAGTTAAATTTTTTTGATAATAATCAAGTAACACATGAGTTCATAGACTGTCACTTAAAAAATTAGTTGAAAATACCTAAAACATGGTTCAAATCCACTAAAAAGATTTAAAGTTGTTAATAATTTTGGAAGTTATAGAATTTTTGGTAATAAAGAAGTCAAATTTCTATTTATTAAGAATTTAGAGCACCAAACAATACATGTGGAATAACGATTACACTTACAAATAATAAACAGAATAAATAAAAGATAAAAAAATAAAAAAGCAATCAAGAAGCAAAAGAACAAAACGAACATAAAAAAGTAACATGATTGTATCTAGCTAGTTCATGTAATTGGTTTTGTCCACAGGACCACAACCAAACTAAACAAATCTAATTAAATTTGTAGGTGTTAGAAGGAAATAACTGAACAATCATTTCTCTCTTTCAAGTTGCACTAGTTTTATCCCCCTTATTCACATCATGAGTGACAGTGACCAAGATGATAATAGCGATGAAAGACGGAATGTCGACTTTAGAGATAAGGCCGTGAACTATTACTTCACCAATTTCCCAAAAGACTCGAACAAATCCAATATGCAGAAACTATTCACTACCATTGGAGCGGTGGTCGGCGTTTACGTGGCTAAAAAGGTGGAAAAAGAAGGCAAGAGATTCGGGTTTGCAGGGTTCATCAAGGTTGTGAAGCCATTAGACCTTCAAGATCGATTGAATGACATTTGGATCAGGAAATTTCACCTTAGAGTGAATATCGCGAAGTATGATAATTGATCTTTGATATCCAACCATGAACAATTGAACCATAGATCTAGCTTAAAGATTCAATCACCATATAGAAGTACTCTTCCGTTTAGATCAAGGTTAATGGAAAGGTTTTCAAGTTTCACTTCCTTCTTCTAGGGTTGATCACTTGATTAATGAAGTTGATAGTTCTCAAGATTCCGTATCATTTTCGTTAAAATCTCGGAAGCATCGGTTTGTGAGGATTGCTAGATCAAAGAAGAAAAAGTTAAGATGATGAACCTTTTTAAGTTGATTCAAATAAACACCGTCAAAAGTTAGAAAGGTCTCTTTATGAATGGAAAAAATCTTCTTCGGGATTAAGGTGTTCCAAAGCGCTTAGATTGCTTCGTCAAATGGTTTTATAATTTGTTTATTACGTAGAAGTGGTTTGTCGTGTCTTATTATTAGGTTCAAAGTATTTTTAGTTTCATTTAGATGTTGGTGTTTAATTTCTTTAGGTTTTTTCAGTTTGATTTTGCTCAATTGGTCATTGGTATGTGTTTTAGGTGATTACTATAGGTTGTTTTAGTAAGGTGCTTCTTTTTCACTTTATACATGTCGCCTAGTGGTACGAGTGTGCGCCATAGGTGTGAGCAGCAAGCAGCCCTTGTACAGGGTTCCAAACCTTCTTAGCGTCTCGCTGTTTTTGATAATATAATGATATCGTTAAGAAAAAAAAAAGGAAATAACTTACCAAAAGATCCTGCCGAGGTCAGGTACAACTTAACCCCACTCGGATTGCATACTTGGTCTAAAACTCCAATTTATGACTCCATTTAGTCACGTCAACTCGTTAACGCTTCACCACTTCTACCACTATTACTTTAAGGGGAAAAAATGAAATTAAAAGACGATGACTTTTATATTAAATTGTGATATGTAGTTAAAAAACTGTTACCTTAAGACATATCTAATCCATTCAAATTCTTATACATACTGTGTAATTTATGTTTGTTAGATTTCATCTTTAAATGATGAATGATGTTAGTACTCTCTTTAAGCCTATATTTTTAGATCTTACTGACAATACTCGTAACTAGTGTATTTGAAACTTAAAAGGGAAAGAAAAAAGAAAGAAATTACTAGAAAAATTAATTTAAAGAAATATATATTCAGTCGCTATCTATCCAATCCATCGGACACGTTACCATTTTTGTACATGTTTTAAGGCGTCACCTCTCCTTACTATAAATATCTATCCCTCCCCCACCATCTTTCCACAAATCTTTCATTCATATTAATCTTTATGTTATAACATTCATTTTACAGCAATAGTGATGGCTACAGCAGCTGCTTCCGCTTATTCAGCACTTAACCATAAAACCAGACTAAATTTCTCTTCATCCCCTATACGACAATTACCTTCATCTTCCATATCTTGCAACAAAAATCCCAAAACCATCAAATGTGCAATTGACTCACATTCAACCCTCAATATTCCTAATCACTCTTCTAACTTATCATCGCACAAATGGAACTTGTTCCAAAAAATGGCCGCAACAACGTTGGACAAAATCGAAAACTTCATTGTAACAGAAGAAAAAAAACACCCTTTGCCCAAAACAGTAGACCCAAATGTCCAAATCTCCGGAAATTATTCACCCGTACCCGAACAACCGGTTACACATTGTTTACAAGTCATTGGACAAATCCCGGAACATATTCAAGGCGTTTATTTACGAAATGGAGCTAACCCGTTATTCAAACCAACTTCAGGACACCATTTGTTTGATGGAGACGGTATGATTAATGCTGTAAAATTTAAAAAGGGCTCCGTTAGTTATGCTAGCCGGTTTACTGAAACTCAACGGCTCGTTCAAGAACGTGAGATTGGTAAACCGGTTTTCCCTAAAGCAATTGGAGAATTACACGGACATTTCGGCATTGCTAGATTACTTTTATTTTATGTTCGTGGTTTATGTGGTTTGATTGATTTTAGCCGAGGTATCGGGTTGGCTAATGCTGGCTTGGTTTACTTTAATAACCGCCTTTTAGCAATGTCCGAGGAGGATTTGCCGTACCATGTACGTGTTACATCAAATGGGGATTTGGAAACAGCCGGGAGGTACAGCTTTAATGAGCAATTAAAGTGTTCAATGATAGCACACCCTAAAGTGGACCCCGTTACAGGGGAACTATTTGCGCTTAGTTATGACATTGTTAGGAAGCCGTACTTAAAGTATTTTAGGTTTTCGCCCAACGGCACTAAATCTGAAGACGTCGAGATTGATTTGAAAAAACCGACGATGGTTCATGATTTTGCGATCACCGAAAACTTTGTTGTGGTTCCGGACCACCAAGTGGTATTCGAAATGTGCAAGATGATCACGGGTGGGTCACCCGTGGGGTACGATAAAGAGAAGGTATCGCGTTTTGGGGTTTTAAAAAAGTACGACCCCAATGGGTCCGGTATTAATTGGATCAAAGTTCCAGATTGTTTCTGTTTCCATCTTTGGAATGCATGGGAAGAACAGGAGTCCGGCGAGGTTGTTTTGATTGGATCATGCATGACTCCGCCAGACTCTATTTTTAACGAGTGTAACCAAAAATTAAAGAGTGTGTTATCCGAAATCCGACTAAATTTAAAAACCGGAGAATCTAGTAGACGGGCAATAATTTCTCCCGAAAATGATGTCAATTTGGAAGCTGGAATGGTGAACAAAAACCTATTAGGCCGAAAATCAAAATACGCTTACTTAGCTATCGCTGAACCATGGCCAAAAGTGTCCGGTTTCGCTAAAGTAGACCTTTCTACCGGAGAAACCATTAAATTCATCTATGGTGACTCAAAATATGGCGGTGAGCCTATGTTTATCCCCAACTCTGCTAAGTATGAAGATGATGGTCACATTCTAGCGTTTGTTCATGACGAAATGACGTGGAAGTCGGAGCTACAAATCGTGAATGCAAGGACAATGGAACTAGAGGCTACGGTGATGCTTCCAGCAAGGGTTCCGTACGGTTTTCATGGAACGTTCGTTAGCGCAGATGACTTGGCAACACAAGCTTGACAGAGGACATATAGTATTTAAGCGGAACAGATTGTATGTAGCTTTAGAGATTGTAAATAGAAAATTGAGCTCAACAGTAGTTAGTGTAATTAGAATTCAATCAGTGATAAATTGTTTTAATATGAATTTGTATCATGAGTTTGAATACAGAAAATATATATACGTATAATTAATGTTACTATAAATTTGACAATGGATAGATAACCAAAATTTCATTACCATGAATGAGTTTTCAAATCGTCGTAACTCAATCTAAGAACATCAATTTGAAGACGCTTTATGTGTTACTATTATTTTCACTATTACTACGTACTTTTTCACACATGATATAAAAGACATGCATGTTATAATATAATAGAGATCCAAGCTTATTTTAGTGTAAGTATATGTAGCTTAGTATAACAATATATATATAAATATATATATATATATATATAAATTATTTATGTAAATGTATATACCTGTATACGTATGAATAATTGTAAATATTATTATTTTCTTTAATTTTCATGTAATTCGTGAGAAATTCTTAGACAATCTATAGAAAAATTGTAGGAGATATGTGGGAAAGCTAAATTCTCACGGATTCTTCACAAAATTCCCATGAAAGCAACCCTTACAAACCCCTAATCCCTAAAACTTGTAGGCAATCCATGGTTAATGCGTTAGATTTCCCACATATTACCCACATAATTCCCATGGATGCAACCCTTAACAACCATTGCTAACACTTAATCCCTAAAATTGTGTACAATTGGTGGGTAATCTGTTAGATTTCCCATGGATTACCCACAACTATTTTTACAAATATAAATTATTTTGAATTCCTATATTTGTGGGAAATGCGTAGTAGATATATACACGTTACTCACAGACTGCCCATAAATGTTTTTTCATGACTATATATAGTTAATGATAAATAAGTCATAAGAAAGCCGTTGGAAACACCATATATTTGCTATGAAATCTCGACGGATTTCTCACTGATATTCAAAATCCGTGGGCAATTTCCCCCGGATTTTTTATTATTTTTTTACAAATTATGGTGCTGTGGATAATTCGTTGGTAACTTGTGAGAAAAATTCAATTAAAATAATAAAAAGTTAATTGTAAGAAATTCTTAGAAAATTTTCCAATATTTAATTTCATAGAAAATTTTTATAGGGAATGAGCAGTTTCCTAATAGTGAGATGTATCATGCAATTTACAATTACTTTTAATTTTTATTATTATTGCTCAATTTGGTATCAAACCCCCTTTGATATACAAACTAGTATAAGTATAATAATTATTTTATTATAATAATAATAATAATAATAATAATAATAACAATAAATAGTCCGAGACAGACGGTTTCACGAGATTATGCGTAAAAATTAATTGCAACGGAGCAATACTTTTAAAACCTATATCCACATATACTTCTTACCTGTTCACTAACTGAGTAACCAATTGTTATCATGATACTAATTCAGTTCAAGTTCAATTGTTCTCCCCGATCGCTATTGGAACTTTTAAGTGAGTTTGGTAAGTTTTTACTGCACACGAAGCACATGGTACAAATAGGCCATGCAGGAATTGCATGTACGAGTACCTCAACAGATGGTACAAGCTGATGATGCGGTAACTACCAAGTAATAAACATGTGTGTGTAATTGACCTGGTAAAAGGGACACGTTGGTTTAATTTGGAAGGCAGTCGATGAGTTGTAATGATCATCCCCATGATCCCCTATTTATGGGCTAATATGGAGATCATGGCTTAAGACCAAGCCGTTAAAAATAGATATAGAGACACATAATTTCTGCAGAACTAATCTTCGTGTTGCTATCGGTGAACACATTTTCTGACTATCGCAACCTGAGTTGCAAACACGAGTTGTTGCTACTTGATGTTAAATCGAAATGATTGAAATTTTTCTAATTGGAATTATGTTAGGTCTAATTCTTATTACTTTTTGGCTGGATTATTTGTAACTGCATATTTACTATACAGACGCGGCGATCAGTTAGACCTTTGTAATTCATTAACATCTCTTTTTAATTGACTTCCTCCTTCTTTTTTTATCAGCAGGAGGGTCAATTCAGGTTGTGTAAATCCTTAAGTGCTCGACTATTGTATGGAGCAACTTAAAATCCTATTATTCTATGTAATCAAGTTTAAAACCGTCTATTTGTATGTATACAATTTATTATTGTACGTATAATACTTTAAAAAATGCCAATTTACGTTGAAAAGAAAATGTGATGGACAGTTTTAAAATTCAGATATGTAAAATAAAAAGTTTTAAAGTTAGAACGCTATAATAAAAGGTTTAAAAATCAATACACCACCAACTAGAAACCATATACTTACTGTTAAGTTAAAAGTATCGTTTACAAATGTTATAGAAAGATGCGTCATTTAAACATTTTTCAACACCAATGCCTATTTTTGTTAGGCCTAAACTATACTAGGAAATTATTAATATATTCCTTTCGTCTAATTTTTATTGTCATCTTACAATTTTCTTTTATTGAATTTAAAATAAGTTGGATAAAGTTTGACTAATATTTTCTTAAAATAAATGAATGAAAATAATAAATGAGGATAGGATGAAAAATTTAATAATTTTTTATATATTTTATTATTAATAGATAATTTTTCAAAAAACAAATAATATATAAAAATAAAAATAAAAATATACAATAAATACGAAGAGGAAAGTTCATTAAAGTATGAAAAATTTTAAAAGTATGAAAGTACAAATTTAAACCGTTGATCTTGATCAAAATAACAAAACTCTCACTTTTTAAAAAATTAAATATCTCAAAAACCGTTAGTCAAAAAATTATAAAAATTGCACTATAAAAATCAGCATTTTCTCCTCTTCGATTTAAGATCTTACAAGGTATACTTTCGACGGATTTTTTTTTTTTCATTTTCTGGTGGGTTTTGAAAATTTGTAACACATGTGTTATAAACAAATAATACATGTGTTACGGGCGACTAACACATGTGTTAGCATCGACTATCGATTGTAACACATGTGATGGTCGTTTATAACACATGTTATAACCGCGGGTAACACTTTTGTTAATCCATCATAACACATGTGTTAACCCACAAAAAAATGAAAAAATAAAATAAAATTCTTCGAAAGTATGTCTCGTGGGATCTTAAATCGAAGAGGAGAAAACGCTGATTTATATGGTGCAATTTTTATAATTTTTTGACTAACGGTTTTTGAAATATTTAATTTTAAAAAAAGTGGAGGAAAGTGAGTTTTTGTCACGTAACGCATTTTTATTGGTACTTTCATACTTTTAAAAAAACTCATACTTTAATGATATCACCTCTAAAAACGAAAAAGAGAGAATATTTGTAATACTACGGGATAAGGCATCGTCCATCCCCTTGGGCTGCCAAGTATAGTGGAACATGGGTCGTCAACAACACCAATCTATCTGTTTCAAGTTATACTGTCTTTTCGTTTTTTAAAACTATTTTTATTGTTATTATAATAATTATATTATTGTTATTATAGTTAAATATTTAACTCGTCCAAACTCTGTTCTAACGAATAGATAAATTTCTACATTTTTGAACCATGAACTTTTTTTATTGAAAGAAATAATTGAGAAACAAGCTATATACGTTCTATCAAGAATATTAGATGTTGTTTGAATGTAAACAGAAAAATTATAATAGATAGTCGTTGTTACTCCTGTGGGTGAGGTATCAATTGACATTTGCATCATGGCTTGTGCTGATGTGGATACGAATTGTTCAATCGGATATGTACACGTAGGAAAGGACCTCAATTCCACCAGTAGTAACGATTTTTGTCCATGACACCGTTACTGGTGGTCCCTAGTGTCTCCATTTTCACACGAATTTATGTACCCTCTTTGTTTCCTATGGTTTCTTTGTACAAGATTCGCGTCTTTCTACGTTTTTTTGTTTTGTTTTGAACTGATTCTACGTTATGTTTATGCAAGAAAATACCAATACTACTACTACTACCAACAACAACAATAATAATAATAATAATAATAATAATAATAATAATAATACGAAGTACTACTGGAATTACCATTCATCTACAAATTAAATTGAATAAATTATGTTAAACATTATAGTATTATACTAGTATTTTGCTAGTAGGTGTTTAAAATATATGGTATTATCCTCTAGTTTTCCGATAAAATAGGGAATTGGAGGTGACGACTTTTAGTTCCATTGTGGGGCACACTGGAGGATCTACTATATATGGTCATTGAAGCTTCTAAATCAATAGCTTGCATATCCATGGACTACGGATCTTTATCTCTATTAATTAGTCTTGTACACAAAAAAAAAAAAACGGACCGTTACCGAATTGAATATTTATGTATCGGTTCGGTGCTTGGTTATATATTTTAGGTATTTTTGATTCTCGGTATAGATTGGCATGGTTTGGCTTTGTCCTTCTGTACATGGTAGAATTAAACCGGTAACATTGATACGGTTCTTAGTTCTATAATTCACATTTTTTCCACTCTTATTACGGACCAGTAAAATTAACTTCATTCCAGTTCTACCTTTTGCACATGCCTACTATTAATAGAATGGAAGCTTTAATTATTTGCAAGTTAGTTTCTACAATTGTGCTTCCATTCAATTATTGAACATCGTTACTCGTTTAGAAAACATAACAATAAAAAAATAAAAAATAATAACAAGTCTACATTTATTATATTTATATAGGTGGACGTGATGTCACGAAATTTATGAAGTTTTTCAAGCCGAGTAACCCAAATACATCTCTAATCACTCATATTACCCAAACCGAATACCTCAAATGCATATCCACTTGCTAAGAACGAATAAGTAAGACTATTTAGATTGCTATTTGCTTAATTCAGATATCTCAATGAGCTAACCTAGAATTCCAAATCCCTGTTATTCGGATTATCTAAATTCCGATGGAACAATTCGACCTCATATTTGGATTTGTATTGGGTGATCCGTATTTTGGATTGGGTCTCAATCGGGTTGGAAGTTTATTCAAATCAAATAAACCAATTTACTCGAAACCCATTCGATTGAATCTCTTTACTTAAAGTTACGGAGTGAAATATTAACTTAAGACGCGTTTAATTCATTCACTTTCTAATACATATTTTTTGAAAAAATAATACCTTTAATTTTCTTTTATGTATACAACAGTTGTATAATGCAGCCGCGGTTGGTTGGTAGGATGACCAAAATAACAGAGGATATCAGAAACTTATGTGTCAACAGAATCCTCTCTCTGTGGAACACGTGGCATGCATATTAAGCCTGCGCTCATCGTCAGCAAATCTGGTCAAAACCTCCTCATCTTTCAAGTCTACTTTACGACGTCATCATAATATATATTTTTTCTTTTTTTAAGATCCAAGAGTTTTATTAACAAAAATCACAATGAACCATCAAAAGTGAACCAAAAGACCAAAAGCACCAACAAAGAAGAAAATGAAGAAAACACATGTAACTAGTATCATGAACATTTTGCAAAGTAATGTCATCATAGACGTAGACGACTGTGTACGAGTTTGATGACTTATGTCCACGGACAATATAATTATTCGTCATTAATACTCAACCAACCATGAAGTTACTATCGATTAATGTTTGTCACAGCCAAATATTAGGACATAACCAAGACTAAAGATCCCAATTTCACCCACGCTCGAGGATGGATGAAGGAAGATGTGACACTGCCTATAGAGATGCCCCGCTTATTGTGCCGTACCTGAGAATGCAACTTTAATAGTAGGGTTATTAGGGATGGAGATGTAATTATATAAATAGATATACTGTTTTCCGTTCCAATCACCTCGAAATTGGACGAAAAAGATTTATAACAAAAAGTTCATCATAATCCATTTCTCCCCATTCCTTTTTTTCTATAAAAAAAAAAAAAAAAACTCGAGAATGACTTTTTTATTATTTTTCTATTGATTTTTTTTCTTTCCACTAAAAAAAAAAACTATGCAACGTTAACGGTTTTGGAAAGAAAAAGAATACAAAAAATGGGTCGTAGAGAGGCTGAAGCCTTCTAACCTGATATGGGATGAAGCCCAAATTAGATTAGAAAAAAGTAAATTCATCCATAGTAACCAAAATCAATTCGTGATTCAAAATAATAATTTCGATTTTAGTCTAAACCAATTCAAAAATTCAATAGTTCAAATCATACAACCCATCCAAATTATCTAATATATAATTTAATTTATCCGAATAATGAATAGCAAGAAGCCAATCACATCGTACAAAATCATAAAGCTACAGTAAATAATTTTAAGATATAAGTTTGTCATTTTGTTAGGTTTGTATAATATAATGAATATACGATTTAACACGTCAAGTTATATATAAGAAAAAATTAGAACAGACCCGCACTGATGGACATTTTTTAATTACAATAATGATAGTAATATTTTACATTAATGTTTCATTTTGCAACCAGGAAACACATGACAATACATTCATTCATTACATGTATCTGATATATATGCATATATACATGGACACACAAGTTATAATACATTAATAACAAACAATACATGCATATAGGCTAACAGTACGTTTTAGTTTATATAGCGCGCATGCACATATATATGTTCTGCATGTTAGTTGGTCTGTCCAGAACCTCCGCTACTGATTGGGGATCTAGGAGGCTTACGAACCTGCACGCGAATAGTACACATCAAGTTACTGAATATTACATGCTCCCGAGTCTGTTGATAGTTTAGTTTCGAGGTAATAATTAACATAAAGACAATAAAACGGGTGCAACTAACCTCATAAGAACTTGCTTCTTCTGATTGAACCACAACGTGCTCATTCGCTTTAACTTCATAAAAACGATCAGAATCAGAAGCATCAACACATAAAGGTGCACTTAACATCATATTACATACTAACATTGACATGATTGCCAATGATAAAAACAAGTTTAACCCACAATTAACGCCTACAGAGTTAACAAAAGCCATTTTAAAAAATAAAAATAATATTCCAATCTACTTTTAGTTCACGCTAATTGTTTAACTTTGTGAATTTTGAATATATAGACGAGTATATTATACAGTAATTAAGTATAAGTTACTTTAGAACGATAGATGGTTGTTTTGGGAATGTACACCACCTTTTAATTAGTACTAGCTAGTTAAAAAGATAGGTATATGGCGTCCACGCTAAATATATTACTCTATGAAATACTTAATTTCTTACTATATATGTGAAATTATTAGGGTAAATCTTGAATGGTTAATTAACTTAGCTTATTGAAATAGAAATTGGGATAATTAAGTTATCACGTTAAGTCGGGACAATTAATCATCTAGTGATTTTCTCTTTGATATTACATACGTTTAGATTACAAGTTTTCTTTTCTAAACAAAATTCTTTGATGTAAGTAATTAAATTGCAATTTTAAACGTTATTCCCATGTTTAGTTAGCGTATGTATCAATATCTATCAGAACAAGAATTCACAATTTTCATAGCAAAGGTTTTGCGAAATTAAGTTTTTTTTGTGTGTAGAGGGAGGATTTCGTAGCAGGCCGGGGTAATTTTGTATCACCCTTCTCCCTTGCTGCAAAACCGAAAGTTACTTTGTAAAAAAAAAATTACTAGTATTCTTATTGTTAAAACGTCAATAAACTTTGAAAGCTAGTACGGAATGATAGACTCAAAAAAATTACATGCGTAACCTCAAACGTTAAACCTTTGTTAACTGAATGAGTAAGAAAGAAAGTACCTACTAGTATCCCCGGCCTTGCCTCCTTTATAGCGTTGACAGGGTATGATCCTTATCCTAGTCATAATTTAAATCTAATCGAAATCTAATTATCTTAATACTTACCGTTTAGAGCTAATTAAGTACAACATAAACCCTTGAACAAGATTAATTTACATCTAGATTCTCTAATCACTACTAATATATAACATGTATATATAAAAATGATAACGACAGCACTTATTAAGGCATTCTGTCCTGAATCTACATTCATGAAGTACGTAATATATACAACGGGAACAAGCTCAATCTTAATATCGGAAACAGTGACATCATCGCATCCTGTTCTCGGCAACAAAGTGACCAAAACATACTCATCATCTTCAGCTACTATGTCCTTGAACACCTCATTTTACCCAAACCTCACTTGGCCGCTAGTCATCATCTTTCCCTTTTTCCATGCGGCAACGTAACTGCACAAAACTACCAACAAACTCGCTATCAGCAAACCGTTCTCTCTGTTTCATCATCTTTGTCATTAACAAACACATCGAACTTTACATACTTTTCGCGGTCGAATTTAATTACATTCACAAACAATATCTCATTCGCTCTCTTTTTGTCCTCTTTCGTTCTGTTTATAGCAGGTCTTTCCAGTCTCCACAAGTAGCCTAACTATCATGTTTAACCTAATTGGTAATTCCACATCATCCACCTTCTTCAATAAGTTACTCAAGTGAGCCCCACCAAAGAAACTGCCAAGCCGCATGAGCAAGTTTCTCCAGTGTATGAGTATGTTGCATATTGCTATTTCATCATGTGATGTTTTGAGTGGTTCATAAATGTCACGTGGGGTGGTGTTGCATGAGAATTTGAATTGATAGGTTTTGGTTGAATGAATCTTGATGAATTGAATGGAGTTAGTGTTGGTTGTGTTGGTGGTTGATATGGTGGACAAGCTGCAAGAAGCCATCATATTGGGTGGTGCTGATTCTACGTGCTCGCTTTAAACTGTTGAAGAATTTAATAACTCTAAACTCTAAAGCACCACGTACATATCTCGTATCATCGTATCCTTTGGTTTTATTTTATTTGTTTTGTACTAGTTGAGGTTTTGAAACTGAGAATTGTGTCTCATATATGACTTATACTCTCAAATTCATGCCAAGTGTATCTCACTGCCGTATGATTAGCCACTCGAATGTACGTGTTTGTACGTACGTAGTACACAGTAAGATTTAATACAAATAAATCGAAGTAGCTGAGATTGTTAAAATTTTTAACTAAAGTAAATTGAAAAAATGGTTTATGTGTTTGTTATTAGGGATACAGTCTCCGAGTTAGGTATTATGCAGATCGATCTCGTCCTAAGTGAAATAAGAGTAAAATAGACTTTTTATTTTTTCTTTATAATATATATTTTAATTTTATTTTGAGTAAAATAAACTAACTACGTAAATCTTTCACCTCTGTTTCTTCTTCTTACGTTCTTTCTCGGCCAACTTAGGATTTTGAGACTTCTATCTCCCTTAATCACAACCATCAGTCATCACCGTTAAAATCACACCCACCATAATCTATCCCCAAACCCGTGCACGTCGAACAAAATTATTTTTACCCAAACTTAGATCCAAACTCATCAACCCCCAAACCTGACCCAAATATTCTGGGTTGGTTTTTCCCCTTGGTTTATGGTATTTCTCCCACCCCTAATTTTGTGATAATATCTATATCGAGCGTTTACAATTTTTTGATGACTTACATCCTTAAAGATGTGAAACGTCTATTTTTGCCCCACATTGAATTAATCAATTTTTCTACATTTGACTACTCATTACTGCTAGCAAGAAATAAGACAATCTTTCACCTTTTGAATTTTAAAGTCAAATCTATTGATTGTCCAAATAAAAAGATATGATAGTAGCTATTAAATCATATGACTAATCGATTTGAATGTTTAAAGTAACCGTTTTTGTATTCAAATATCAAACCTTGTCTTCTCAAAATTATATATTAATAATTTGATAACAAAACTCTTACTTGTAAGCTTTTAGACTTCTTATCATATAACCAAAAACTTTAACTCTTATTTATTAAAAATAAAAATAAAAAGTATCTTATCTATCTATCTATCTATCTATCTAAATACATAGATGGCAAACCCCTTTCATTCTAATTAAACCACATGTCATCCCTTTTCAAATTTTATTTATACAACTTTATTCCCTTATTTTTATGTATCAACTTTAAATTCTTACATATTGATATCATGCAAATCACATTATCCTTCACATAGTAATACTCATCTATTGACCAAATGACTTAACAATTTATATTTGTATCAACATTTAATTAATATCTTACATTCACATATATTTTTATATCACATAATCATTTACAAGTTAACACTTATTTTTATTGACACAAGGGCATACTTAACAAAACTATATTTATATTCACATTTACATCACCACTGAAGTCTTACATTTACATATATTTTATTCTTATTCTTAACTTTTACTATATAAGGAAGACTAAAACATTTCATTGTCTCACAATATTTTAACAGATCATCATCATTGAGTATTTTAATAATTAACTTTTTTGTTGAGTATTTTAATAATTAACTTTTTTGTTTGTAGTACTTTTTTTCTTATATTCATAAATCTTAACTTAATATGCATAAACAATCAAGTAACTATATGAGAAGAAGATAATCTCAAAACTTAAAAATATTATTAATCATTATTATTTTTATCCTTACTTGAATGTAACACTCAAACATATTTGATAGCCTTGACATGTCTCTAACATCCTTATAATTTTCACATACCATCTAAAAACTTGTTTAATCAACCTTATTCAAAATCTTCTCTAATCTAGTTATATAAAACACTCTTAATCTCATTATCACATTAACTAATATATAAAAACAACATGAACTCATATAATTTGAACACATAAGCACTCTACATATTGCCATATATTTAAAAAAAAAAATACTACAAAGAAAAACTAATTTCATTTAATGTGACATACAAGGTCAATAAAATGTACACCATATCATAGTAAGGCTAATCACAATATTTTTTTCAATTAGGGTAATGACATTTCTTTATATATATACATCAAACAAACGTACTACTCAAAAGTATTATTGTTTGAAAATAGTAGAAAATAATACATAGGAAAACTATTTCGATCAAGTATCAACTTTAAAAATAATATACACCAACATTTCAAAACTCGACATTAATTGTTCTAAAACGTGAACTGTGCCTCGCACGGCCCTATTTATTCTATAATATATACACAAAACACAAACATACACATACATCATACCCATCTTATCGTTCTTTTAAATCATCACCATTATAAAACATCTCGATCTCCTCGTATTCACCCGTCCTGCCACTTCACGATACTAGTTAGTTACAAAGTTACAATCCGCTTAAATCGATAATCACTCAAAAAGAATATATATATATATATATATATGTGAGTGGGTTCAAGAAAGAAGAAAAAATCGGTGAAAAATGGGAGAAAAGTTTATTAACCCATTGATTCAGCAAATTAACCATTTGATTCAGCAAATTAATTATTTCGATTTAGACAAAATATTTATTAATTAACAATTTTTTTTAAATCATGGATAAATGTTTGTTGAATTACATAATGCATTTTTTGAAATTATATTTATTTATTATTGAATCATATTTGTTTTTAGCTTAATCATAATTTTAAATTTATATTTCTTCCTCTTTTTCTTCATTTTTTTTATTTTAAATATTAGGGTAGAGATCAAGAGGGAAGCAAAAAAGTTAGGGAAGAAGGGAAACAAATCTCAACTCTTGATTTCATCATAAATAATTTTAAAATTTAACATTCATCACAAATGAATATTAAAAACATTTATTTATGAGAAAATCAATGGCTAAGATTTACTTCCCTCCTTACTCAAAATTTGAAACTTCCCTATGAATCATTTCCCTTTAATTTTAATACTATATATATTGGGAAATGATCCATAGGGACACTGCAAATCCTGAAGAAAAAAAGGGAAGTAAATCTTAGCGTTTGATTTTTTAATAAATAAATATTTTTAACACTCATTTGTGGTGAATGTTAACTTTTAAAATTCGTTTATAATGAAATTAAATGTTGAGATTTTTTTATTTTTTCTCAAATTCTTTTTTACTTTTCTATCAATCCCCACCGTATGTATATGAGTCAAACATTGTGCAACTCGATATCAAAATGTTTCACGTGCACCGAATATTAAAATTGTCATTAGGTAATTAATTAGGTCAAATAACGATCGATATGAATTTAATCAACTACCCGACAAACTTTATGAAAACGCTCCGCTACGTGTACCCGTGATTCACGCAAAGTAACCAAACATCTCTAAAATATATTATCTTATGCCATAAAGTATAAAACGTAAACAATTTATGTTTATACTAATAGAGGTATTTGTGACGGAATTTTTTTGTCATGTTAATTCAATTTATAATAATATTTTCAAGTAATATTTAGAAAAAGTTAATTATCAATATACAGACATATATATTTTTTTCTAAATCACTTTTTTTATTTTTCAAATAAAGAAAAACAAAATATTCAAATATATATATATATATATAGTGTTGGGGATCTAAAAGGAAATAAATTTTAGAGGAGAAAATGGAGAAAAATATATTTAAAATTATGATTTAGCAAAAAACAAGTATGATTCAATAAAAATAAATATGATTTTTGTTGAATCAAATGGTTAATTTGTTGAATCAAAAGATTAAAAAATCTTTTTTCCATTTCTCCACCAAATTTTATTTCTCCCTTCAACTCACTCATATCTTAAATATAATATAAGAATCATACTTGTGACATCATCATCTCAATTGAAAATCTAATTAACCAATCATAAGCCTTAATTTAATGAAAATATATTTTTTTAAATTGAGTAAACTTAGGAATTTGATGACATCATAAATTATGATTTTAAAAAATAAAATAAATAACTATTTTAAAGATAAACATAGTAAACAAGATAATTAGTAAATAATACTACTAACATTATCTAAATTATATACTATTAATTAATTAATGAATTAATAATTTTTATATAGGTTTTTAATAGTTTTATATTGTTTGTTATATGAAGTGCTTTGAATTTAAGATTACTAATCATATTTCACGAATTACATTTGCAATAATTTTCAAAAATGTTCAAATAGTATTATTTCATATTTTTTAAAATGACCCGTGTGTATACACGGGTGTAAAAACTAGTATATATATATATATATGCACGATAGTTCATAAGTCCACCACCACCCAGTTACAATGATCATTGAGTTGCAAGATGCAAATTCGTTGATCCAGTAACAAGGTTTGACTTTGTTGACTTTTTTTATTTTGATATTTATAAATATTATGAAAAGGCAAATACAATGAAATATAATGTGAAACTTATAAAATGATAAATTGTAATTTTAAAATTTGATAAAAAAAAATTAAAATTATAAAATATAGAAATACGCAATATAAAAATGAAATTAATCATGTTAATAAGATTAACACTATATAGGCTTAATTACATAAATCTAAAATTAAACCTAATTCTTTTATTAGTTGAACTTTTTATCTTTTACTATTTAATATTTTGAACTTGACATGTGTTATAATCTCTCTATTAGGTATGCATCTAGGTTTGTAAAGTAGGTCTATCTTGCATTGTTCTGTAAATAAGAAATTTAAGGATTTGCCTTTTATTTTTTTAATAGCTAAAAATTGTGTAAAATTTGGAAAAGTTAATTGAAAGTTTTAGCAAAGAATTGAATTCAAAAGGCGAACAAACTATTCGTAAATTATCTTGTATGCTTATTAGTTTATGATGATGATATTAATGAGAATTAAATGAACGTAGGGGTATGATACTATTTTTCATTTAGAGATTTCAATCTTAAAATAAGATCTTAATAGCTTTACATATTATTATGGTATGATATATTTATTAAGTTTTTAAGTTTAAACTTTTAATTTTTAAAAAAGATAATATAAAATGTTTCATAAGTAAATACAAATATACATTTGAAAAGAAACCATCTTCTTTAAAAATATTTGATTCCAAAACATCATTATATCATATTGAATTTTCTAAAAAATAATTAAAATACACGTATAGTGTGGGAATTAAAGTAATTCTAATATAAAACTTATGCATGTATTAATTTAATTACTTATTAATAAGAGACATAGACTCATGAGTCATGACTGATCATACGAACTCTACCCTCAAATCAAATCAAGATTCACGTGTTTAATATTATTTTAAGTATACATGAATGAAGAGATAACCTATATTTATTAAAATATATAATTAAAAATAATCCCCTTTATTTAAAGGTTTTTGTGATACAAATCAACTCGTCGATGGCACAAGAGCATCATTCCACCAATCTCCCACCAACTCTAGTTATCCTCGATCGAGTATTACTTATGTTCGCCTTTTTTTAATTAATCGCTATATATATGTAGTTAATCTTCACAATATCGAAACACCTTTTAATTTAATGAAGTTGATGACAAAAAAAAAAATGAAGAGGTTGATCATTAATTAATACGAGCTAGCGCGACTATAAATAAAAAATCATCACATGGCTTTCGATATTTATGGTTTTATTTACCTCATTCTTGATCAATTTCGTGATATCCCAAATGCGATTATATCCATAATAATGAGCTCAATTAGCGTTACGGATTACCAACAAATTATCGAACTCAATCAAGGATGGAATATAAGAAGGGCAAAGAGGGGCAGTTGCCCTCCTAGACTTTGTGCAAGAGGCATTATTGTACGCATGTATTATAAGGATTACATGTATGATATTGAATATATTTTACTTTGGCCCCTCCTTAAAATAAAAAAGGTTTGTGACACTTAAAAGTTACTCCGCATAAAGAAAGTATATAAGCGCAACCTCATCGGTGAGCGATGGCTCAACAATCCAAAACTATCTCCATCTTTTATTTTAGTTATATGTTTATTTATGTTTTTGTTGTTTGTTTGTCCTCAGTAACTTGATTATATGTATATATAATTGGGAAACTTGTTAACTAGGGACTCATAATTTTGTTCTCAATTTACTTTAAAATTATTAACTGTTTTTTTCTTTTTCAATAATTATTTTCCTTTTAATCGGTAGATTTTGACGGTGCTCAACATATTAGTTTAACTACTAATTTCGATTAAGTTAGAAAATCAGGATTACAAACTAGAAAGCAATTGTAGTTATTATTTTAACGGACTTTAGCGTGTACTCTAGCGTCTATTTGTAATCTTTTTTTCATACCAATATAAATATAAATAATATAAATATAGCTATACATATTACATATATGAGTATGGATAAAATAAAAACACTTCATAACTAAGAACGGTAAGAACGTTTTAAATTTGCACTTATACTCGACAAAATTATTGAATTCACATTTGTATATTTCAAATATGCAAAGAAAAATGAATGTACATTTCTAAAAATGTATATAATTTGAAGAAAAAAAAACGATTGATGCACAATTCTACATTTTTCATCTAAAATAATGGATAGATCGTTTTTTCGATTTTTATGAATTTATAAGGATGCTCATCTATTTTTCTCCACATATTTAAAATGTATAAATGTGAATCTATAGATTTCCAGGATACATTTACAGATATGAAGTGTATTACTCGTTCTTATTTTTAAGGGGTTTTTTTTATTAGAACTCTACTCTTATATATATAGATATATACATATATTAAAGGAGAATAAAAGGTTACTCTATTTTTGTCATATAGGCAAAATGACACGTGACGGCTTCTCATGATTTAAAAATAAATAATTATCTAAATTTAAAAAATAAATTAAAAAATAAATTTAAATAGATTTAGATAATATTTGAATATAATAATAATTAATTAAACATATATTAATCTTAGTCAAACACTAATTGAAAAATAATATTAAACTATTAAATTTATAAAATTTATGAATATAAAAATTACTTAATTTTAATTATCGTATATTGTACGATTTATATCTAATATGTATAATATTTATGTAAAGACCCGTAGACTTAGACGATAATAATTTTGACTTCCTCAAAAATTAAGTTTAAGTTCCGCCGCTAAACTCGATCATGAGGAAGGCTTTTGATTCAAAATATTCAAGCCACACACAATTTGTAATGGATTCATGAGTCACAATCACGTGGGAAATTAATAAAGCAAACATATTTTACTGACATTCTTTTTGGATGTATATCCAATATCCAATTCAACCGATATTAATAATTAATAATAATAATTAATTAGAGAGTAATTAACAGAGCCTGGTATCACCTAACCCCCAGAGCAGCTCTTGACCCACATGGCCTTTTTAATTAGAATGCTTTTAACTTAAGGTCCATAATTACTTAAGAGCATGATGATGATCTTAAAAGAATGTTAAAAGACAACTGGATAAAAAACATTCTCATCGATAAAAGATCAAATATTACTAGAACAGCGCACATTACTTTTGTTGAATACAAATGGTAATTAAACCTCATAAAACTTAATTATTATTAGTTACGAGAATTGCTAAAATCCTCGTGAAACCAGATACCAAAAACCAAGCATTCAAATAAAACATAAACAAACTTAATTAACGAATCACTTAAATGATCAATCATCGACGAATGTTGAGCAGATCAATTTTGACATCAGTAACGGTCACATTTTCACATCCATAGTTTGGCACCACAGTGACCAAAACATATTCATCATCTTCAGCTTTAAGCTCTTCCAATATCCCCGTGATCCCGAACATTGCCCCGGTCGTCATCTTCATTGCACCACCCACACCATGCTGCAACTGCTCAAAACTACCAGCAAACTCACTGTCAGAAGCGTTAATTGGGGTTCCATCGTCCACGTCATTGATAAGCACGTCGAATTTGAAACTTGTGCTACCATCAAATTCGATTCCATTCAAGTACAAAATCTCTCTAGTTCTTCTCTTCTCCTGGTGGGTCCTGTTTAAAGCAGGTCTCTTCACAAGGAACTTCACTGTCTCGGCTATTTTAAGCGGAAACTGCAACTCTTCTACCTTCTTCACGGTTCCGATTGACTGAGCCACAATGTTTGACTCTGCTGCGTGTGGAGTTGAAGTGTAATTCAACCACGGCTCAATATCAGAATCATTGTATGTGTATCCCATCGCTTCAATGTCAACACAGTCTTTGCTCAACACACGTACGAGAGTTTTGTTCTCATCGTAAAACACGAATGATGAATTTTCCCAGTCAGCAGCAACTTTGCAGCCCGGATCTGGGTTATCGACGTTGCATTCTGCGGTCGTTGGATCGATGTTGTTACCATCGTTTAATCTTGTTTTCCAGAGATACCACATACGATCAACGTTCGCGTGATGGCAGTAAAAGAGAGGATCGTACCCAGCAGAATAAAAGTTCCCCATGTCCTCATTGTTTGGCATCCTTGGGTTACCCGTCCATACGTGGACCCTCGTGTGGATCCCAGCTTCTACCGACCCACCTGAAATCCCCGTTAAAGGACGGGGCCCAGCTGATAACAACCCTCCGAAAAAGGGTTGTATACCAACGACGGTCATCTGGTCATGTACAACAGCAAGATTATTATTCTTCAAATCATCATCGGAACCAACAAAACCACCTTGTAAATCTATGGTAGTTGTCACGTGTGTCGCGTCCCTGAACCCGTCGAATAGCGGGTTGAATTTGGCGTTCGGTCTTCCATTTGGAACAGGGGAAGGCATCGCGAGCTCGTACGCGGACGGGAAACCTGTCATAGCATCTTTATTGTCCCAGTTCCAGTATGGCAAAGCGAAAGTGTCGTCATCGATCAAACTTCCCATTATCCTCTCCAAGAAATACAGGTACCACCGATGAAAAGGAAAGAAGAGCCACGAGTTGTGAACCTGGAGGTTCACGGTATCGAAACCACTCTTTTCTTGAGTGTAACCGGCGTTACAGTAAGCGCAATGGATTTTACCTTGATTCTTCCAACTACGCGGATCATCATCGGGTAGAGCCTTCATTTTCGAAACAGCTAACTGAAACTTGGCTAGATACTCTGGATCGTTAGCTGCCTCTTGTGCACTCGGTCGAGCACGAAGCGTTGTGGGTCGAGGAGGCAACTGGTAAAGTGGAGGCGCGATCGCATCGCCTGTGACCGGATCTGCTGCAGGCACAGGAGGGCAGCATGCGACTCCTTTTACAGCATCGGTCATGTTACTGATGCCCGCGTGCGCGTTAACACACAGTGAAATGTTATCTGGAGCTTGAATGGGTACGGCAAAAGCTGACGGGATGGAGGTCAAGTTGGCAGCACCGTACAGACCTCCGAGCCCAACGAGCACGTTTCTTCGGTCCACATTGTTCTGTTGATTCATTTCAAGTGATTGTGAGGTTTTATGTTTTTTGTCATCAGCAGCATCAGAAGAAGAAGTAGCATTGCATGAGACTTTGAAGTGATTATGGGATGAAGTTTTGGAAAACAAGGGTGAACGAGAAAAGGAAGTTCTGGTGTTTTTAGTAGTAGAAGTAGGAAGAGTCGATGATAATAAGCTGAAAGAAGACATTATGCCTTGTTGGTGTGGTCTAATTGCTATCCGGGCCTCCACTTATATAGTGAAAACCTTAGTGCATCTTAGTTGCTCCTTTTAAATTGAATAATATAATAATTAACAGGTAATTAAGAAGATGGTTGATTAATTACACAATATTAAAAACAAATTAAAATCGAACCATCCATTGATTTTAACTAGAGCCGGCACTTTTATCTCAAAACCTTAAAGATGAACTTTAATCAACTATTTCATATGAATATTGAATTGTATTTGACTTCTTTTTTTCCTTTTTATTGGATCATACTAAACGTCTATCTTTTCCATTTCAAGTACAATGAGCGAATGTGTAAATGAAATTAAAATTTCAGTCTTTCCAAACAGTGAACCATACATTACACTACTATCATGTTATTTTAATAATAATGATAAAATATTTAAACAATAACAAATGTAAATAATTACAAACAAGATCGATTATTTATAAATTTTACATGTTGTTTTATAAATTTCATTATTTTTAATACATAGTAATCATACTCTTTTGTAAATAAAGTTATTATTTTTTAAATTTAATTAAGATACATAACCTAATAAAACTAAAAATTAAGTCATAAAACTTTTTATTTATGTAAGTCTGTATTGACCCGCACATGTTATGATCCTAGCCTGTTATAGCTCAATTGCCCAAACCGACTTGCCTACTCATTTCACCACCTTTAACTTTAGCTAAAATTAAATATCGATAAATGCACGCCCTATTAAAAGTTACTTACTACTACATTTAATAATAAAATAACAATAATATACTAATAATACAACCTTTATATGTTTATATTTATAGAGGAAATATTCATAGGGAAGTTTCAAATTTTAAGGAAGGAGGGAAACAAATCTTAGTCTTTGATTTTTTCATAGAAAAACTTTTTTAACTTTCATTTGTGATGAATGTTAAATTTTGAGTAACATTTATCACATATGAATGTTAATATTTATTTATGATGAAATCAAAAGCTGAGATTTATTTCCCTTTTTTTCAAAATTTTTTGCTTCCTCTTGATCCTGATCCTATATTTATATTTATATTTTGAGTGGTTTTCAAAATAAATTTTTGTTTTATATTTCAATTAATCAAAAATACTTTAATGAATAAGTCATAATCATATTTTATTAATGGATAATGTACTTAGTAAACTTTTCTAAAATTTTGTCTATTTTTAAAGTTGATACTTATAATTTGAAGGACAAATAAATAGAGTAAAGATTTTTACATCACTTATTCTAATGCATACATTACGCAACGAGCATTGAATAAATGTACCAATCGTATCGTATATTCATTAAAAGAAAAGAATAACTTTTAATACATTTTAGAAATGGAAGATAATGATTCTTACAAGGTATCGAAATCTTTTCTTGAGTGTAACCGGCTTTACAGTAAGCGCAATGGATTTTACCTTGATTCTTCCAACTACGTGGATCAACGTCCGGTAGAGCCTTCATTCTCGAAACAGCTAACTGAAACTTGGCGAGATACTCTGGATCGTTAGCTACCTCTTGTGCAGTCGGTCGAGCACGAAGCGTTGTGGGTCGAGGAGGCAACTGGAAAAGTGGAGGCTCAATTGCATCTCCTATGACCGGATCCGTTGTGGGCACAAGAGGGCAGCACGCGACTCCTTTTACAGCATCGGTCATGCTACTGATGCCCGCATGCGCATTAACACACATCGAAATGTTATCTGGAGCTTGAATGGGTATGGCAAAAGCCGGGGGATGGAGGTCAAGTTGGCAGCACCGTACAGATCTCCGAGCCCAACGAGCACGTTTCTTCGGTCCACATTGTTCTGCTGATTCATTTCAAGTGATTGTGAGGTTTTTGTTTTTTGTCATCAGCAGCAGCAGAAGAAGTAGCATTGCATGAGACTTTAATGAAGTGATCATGGTATGAAGTTTTGGAAAACAAGGGTGAACGAGAAAAGGAAGTTATGGTGTTTTTAGTAGTAGAAGTAGGAAGAGTGGATGATAATAAGCCGAAAGAAGACATTATGCTTTGTTGGTGCGTCCACTAATATAGTGAAAAACTAGTGTATCTTAGTTGTTCCTTTTAAAATGAATATATTTACAGATAATTAAGAAGATGGTTGATTACTTATTACAATATTAAAAACAAATCAAAATCGAATCGTCCATTGATTTTAACTAAAATTAAATACCGATAAATGTGCGCCTTATTAAAAGTTACTTACTATTATATATAAATATAAATAATAATAATAATAATAATAATAATAATAATAATAATAATAATAATAATAATTTTTATAATAATACTAGCGTCGGATTTCGTACAAAGTTACGGATGAAGATATCACATGTTGATATTGAGAGACATATATTTAATGGTACACAAATGCAAGAATAATTACTACTTCTTTAATAAAAGTGATTTTTTATAATAGTTTAAATTATTATGATTGTAAATTCAAAAATGATGTATAAAAGAAGAAATAAGATATTTACATGTATTATATAAAATATAGTAGTAATTGAATTAATTATATATGTTAAAAATAGAGGGATAAAATGATAATTTTCAATATCCTTATTTAAGAATTAAAGAAGAAAGTGTGACATAATTAATAAGGGTTATAGATAATACAACTTTTATATACTTATATTTATATTTTGAGTTGTTTCACAATAAATTTTGTTTAATATTTTAACGAATTAAAAAATACTTTAATAAGGAAATGAAAATGACATTTTATTAATGAATATTACATTTACTAACTTTCCTAAAACTTTAAATATCTTTAGAATTGACACTTATAATGTAACTAGACGAATTAATAAGGTAAGAATTTTTGTACACCACACAATGAGCATTAGATAAATGTACTACTCGTATATGCATTAAAAGAATAACTTTTAAGACATTTTAGAATTGGAAGATAATTTTTACAAGGAATATTTTAGTTCTAATTAAAAGGAATAAAACGTTCATTATGAAAAGAAAAGTAAAATTTTCTTATAAGAAATGAATTTTTTTTTGTAAAAATCACTTTCTTTTATAAAAATGATTATGAATATTGCAACAATGTGAAAAATATAGGAAAGTCAACCAGTATTTTTATCGGAGTGAACAAAGGTAACACTAAGAGGGGATTGTCTTTTGAAGAGTTTATCCAAGGATTGGAATAGTTTGACAAAGAAACAAGGTTTTCTCCTTGGATGGGGAGTTTTCTAGCATGTATTTATTGTCCTAGTTTTGATCATCAAGGTACATCAATACTCATTTCAAGTCTTTCTCAAGCTCCAACATCAGAACTTATCTTGCTATGATTTCAATCCATTCATGAACAAATGGAGGTTTCAAGTCTAATAGATAGTTTCATATGAGTCTAGTTCGGCTTTCAAAGGATGTTTGGCTATAGTGAGGAAAGACATCTCTCACGTTTGTGTTTTCACAACTTGTAATGCTTTCGGTCTTCAAATTTGTTGAAGATTGTTTTTCCAATTTATATATTTCAATTTGTCGCCCAAAAAATAGTAATCTAAATTTTATCAACCTAAAACTTTATAGTTTAAATGTTTTTGTCATTTGAGGAATATTAGTATCTTGTTACATATTTTAAGACATTGTCCACGCGGGTTCAAACACATCAATACTTTTACTTTTCTTATATTCATTTAATAATAATAATTTTTTTAATTATATTAATTATTAAATCAATATTATAAAAAAGTTATTTTTTAATGAAACTATCTTCGTTGTAAACAGTAAAGTCTTTATGAATTAATTTTAATCCTTAATTTTTTTCTATGATCCTAATCTATTCAAAGTATGATATCTCCGGTGAGTATCTCCTTCATATTTTGCAAAATCAAATGATTAACTTTTTTTTTATCACTTTCATATAAAAAGTATATAATAATAATAATAATAATGATAATGATCTTTTACAATTTTACGGTTATAATCTAAGTGAAAATAATTAAAAAAGTTGTTTAAATATTTTTTTTTTAATGTATAGCAATACCACGTGATTCGTGACACAAATAGTGGTAGATTACTTTATGAATATTAACTTTTCGTTTATTGAGCACATGCATGTACTTTTTTATTTCAAACGACTATAAATATAATGCTAATTTAGTATACAAGTGGCAGTAATCTCTTAAAAGAAATACCATTAGGAGGTAGGTGCCACATTATTTTTATTTTTTAAAATTTTAATTTAAATGATTAATTGATTTACACTTGTGATACTATCATTAAAAATTAAGGTATGAAGCGGATCGAGGACAACGGGAATAGTTCCCACGTGTAGCCCTCAAATTGGTTGCCGCTCGATTTTCATGGTCACTTTATTTTAATTAACGGAATAAAATTACATAAATAGTCTACAATATATTATTTATTTCACTCTCAATTTTCCAATAAATTATTTTACGAGTTTAGTCCCTTCCAGCGCACAACTAAAGTAGCAGATATTAGGAGCCCTCTATTTCACGTATTTAATCGGACCTGACTTTGTGTTTCATTACTAGTCCTTCTCCAATTGAAACTAGAGTACGACTATCTTTTTCTTATTTTCTTTTTCTCTTTATTTTCGAATTTTATTTTCAAAATAGGAAAGCGGAATTAAGGTTTGATGTGAATTTAGAGAAGAATTGGCAATGAAATAAAAAAAATAAAATTTAAAGGATACTTTATACTTTTCATATAAATGATGAAGGATAAAGATTCGCAATGAAACAAGAAATTCAGATTAAAGAACTAGCTATACCTAATACCTGTAAAATACCCGACTTACATACTGTAAGTGAGGCGAACATATATGACAGGACGATTATTGACCAACCGACTATTGGGCCATGGACCAAGATCGCAAGTTGCTGTTTTATGCAATATTTTCCTCACAAATTGCACAATATTTAATTGCTTACTGCAATAAGAAGATATTAAATAAGCTTTAAGATCGTGATATAATTAAAAATCAAGATAAGGTTCGAATATGATCATTATAATGTTAAGATAGAACAAGTAAAAGTCTCAGATACAAATTTCCTTGCCAATGAAAAAATATTAAAATATCAAATGAACACAAATCAATTAAATTGGTTACATCTTCTAATACACCACAAGTTTTTTTTTTAGAATTTATGACCCTAACTAAAAATATAAATAAGATTTGCTTTAGTTGAGTGTGCGTTTAAAGCAATCAAGTAAATTGGATATAATCACGTTAATTTTTACATGTTCGTGTAATTCTCGTATTATGTTAATTGTGTTATCTGCTCGTATTTGATCTATTTATCGTTGTAGAAATAATCTTGTGATTATTTGTGTTCTTGGTTGGTGCTCATAAATTCCTAACAAGTAGTATCAAAGCTCGTGGTTTGAGTTATAGGGAACAATGACGAACAAAAGCATTGTCAATATTCATAAGTTTGATGGAAGTGATTTTGGTTTCTGGAAGATGCAAATTGAGGATGTTTTGTTTCATAAAAAATTATATCAACCGTTGTTGGGTATTACACCTGATGAGATGAAGCAAGAGGAGTGGGCATTGTTGGATTGTCAGGCACTAGGGGTGGTTCAACTTTCTTTATCCAAGAACGTCGCCTACAATATTGTTAGGGAAACCACGACTATGGGCGTTGTCTAACATGCACGAGAAACTCTCGACTTTGAATAAGGTTTTCTTGATTCGACAGTTGGTGAATGCGAAGATGGTTAAGGGTGCATCGGAAGCGAATCATGTGAACGAGTTTAACTGGATCTTAACTAGGTTAAGATTTGTAGGGGTTAAGTTTGAGGATAAGTTAGAGGCATTGTTTATGTTATCTTCGTTGCCCGAGAGTTGGCCCAACGCGGTTACAGCTGTTAGTAGTTCATCTATAACTGCTAACCTAACTTTTGAGGGGATCCGTGATTTGATACTCGGTGAGGGGACTAGGAGGAAAAACTCTGGTGAGTATTCGGGTTCGGATTTGAGTGCGACGGGCAGGGTCGTAGTATGAGTAAATCGAGATTGAGGAGAAGACATCGGAGAATATAAAAAAAGTTATGTGTTGGAATTGTAAGCAACAAGGTCACTTAAAGTAACAGTGTCCGATGAGTAAGTCAAGTGTAAACGTGACAACTGATGAAACTGAAGATGAATTAATGGTTTGCGAGGAGAATCTGGTGGAATCTTGGGTAATGGATTCGTGTTCATTTTTTCATGCAATCACGTGCATGGAATAAATGACGAATGTTAAGTATTATTCTTGTATGGTCCGTCTAGCAGATGGTAGGATACTTGGTGTTGCGGGTATTGGGGATGTATTCTTCAAAACTCACCTTAGTACGGATCAGGGTCTTCTAGAAGATAAGGTTCATTCCCAAACTTTAGAGGTGGTTGATCTCGATAAACAGTACCACATTAGGTTTGGTGATCAACAGTGAAGAGTTATCAAAGGTAGTTTGGTGATTGGTTGTGTCTATAAACGGGGGGACCTTATATATGGGCGAGATTTCAAATGAGGAATGGCCAGAAAGAGTGTAGGTTCTAAAAGTCCTAATGAACTTGAGCTTTCTAAGATTGTTGAGGGCTCTAGAACGAGCGGGAGTTAGGGAATAGTTGAAACTAATGGGAGTTTGGCGATGAGTAGGAACTTTGGGGTCTTTACGGATTTGATTTCTCATCTCGGTACCACTAGAGTTTTCAAGTCTTCGGTTAGATCATCTCCAATGGCAACTAGGTTTCGACTGGTTGAGTGGGGTGAGCAAGATACTTTTTAAAGAGCCACGTTTGGTATTAAATCCATACACTAGGAGTTGGCTAGTTGGGAAATGTTGTGTTTGTCTGAAATCATGCACATGTTTGTGGTCGGTGATTCAATAGTGAAAGTAAGAGTGTTTAAGTAGATGATCAAGGGTGTGATGACGTTCTCACACAACTGCCTTGATGGCGTTATTCACGTGGTTGTTCTACCGGATAGTCTTCTCTTTGTTGAAAAGAAAGATTGTGTGGACGAGATGATGTATGGATGGGTTATTCATGCCATGAGGGTGAAACTAGAGAGAGATCTTGGTCCCAGTTTTGTAATGGAGTTCAGTTAACTTAGTATCAAAAGTCTTTTGATCCTGCGTGGTTGAGCGACGTGTCCCGGATGGATTTTTTGATGGTATGGATATGTTAGAACGAGTGCTATTAAAGGGGCAATGAAGAGTTAAGAGTTTTGGGTTTGCTGAATCTTCAAGTATGAGATTGTTGGGTGTGAAGATTAAACAAGAAGTCAATAAATGAGGATAATACCTGGCTGACACTAGTGGTACCCAGCAGATATAATTGTGATTTCTTGAATACAGATTTGGTGAAGGGAGTACCCAATAGGTAGTCGATTGTACCCGACGGGTACTTAGGTCAGCCAACATCAACTTGTTTTCTTTTATCTTGTGCACTATATATTATAATCCCTACTATTGTAAACCCTAATCTACGAATTTTAATAAGATTTCTTTCTAGTTGGCCGTGAATTAAACTAATCGAATAGATTGGATATAACCACGTTAATTTCAAATGTTCGTTTAATTCTTGTATTATATTAATTGTGTTATTTGTTTGTATTGGATCCCTTTATTATTATTATGAGAATAATCTTTTTTATTATTTGTGTTTTTGATTGAGACTCATAAATTCGTAACATTTTTATTATATTGGCTGAATTTTAATTTCTTGTGATAATCCTTTTATTTCTACTTTTCTCCTTTTTAATTAAGTATATAATTGAAATGTTTTGTTCTGATCTTGATATAGACTACGTAAAAGAAAAGGTCCTAAAGTTATTTAATTTTCTTACACCATATGAATTACAAACACGCATTATAATACTCGCGGACATTGCCCATTCCCCTTAATAATTCGTGCTTAGTTTCATTTTACAAAATCAAATTAAGAAGCCTGATGGGCTTTGTATAAAATGAACCCAAAAAATAGAAATTTCATCAGCCCACGAGTAGAGCCCATATATATCTGACTATCCCGATCATCAATCAATTAATCATCAATTAATTAATTATATACAAAAAAAGGAAAATAAAATGTTTGTTGCTAGATTTCTTTTGTTTTCTTTGCTCCGGTCGGTTTGACACATTAGGTTCGGTTTGACGTTAATCAGAATTTAACGAAAAGAAAATGCGATTAGAAAATATAAACATTACTCTGGTTAATCTTTACATCGTGAATTGTTTCACCTGTAATTAAAGTAAAAAGAAAAAGAAAAAAAGGTACTAGCTCTTTATGTATCTTGCCTTCTCTTTTGTGACATCTATAAATATGAAATATGATACTCGTATACTGAAGGTTCATTGGACTAACAATATCGAGGTGGACCTTGAATTACGAGGTTCTAATTTTGAATTCTAGAGTTAAACTATTCTATAAATATGTGAACAAAATAAATATTCGTGGTAATATACTCGAGTTATTATTATTTTTTAAATAGAAAATAAAAAGATTATGATAATGTGTTCTATTTATACTGAGTAATAAAATACCAAAACCCCGTCCATATTATTTAATCATCATGTCTTAATTTTACTTTGGAAGATAGCAAAGGGACAACTACTTCGAGTTTTTATTAAAAGTATTGATTGATTTATTTATTAAATAAGGCCGGTTACCACAATTTTTTATATGGTTGCTCTTGAATATTCAGCAGGCTGCAAAATACTCATAATTTATAGTAATTTATTTGTTTTACTTGATTAAAAAACAGGCAACAACAAGTTGAGTGTTTATGATCGTATATATATATATATATATTATATTAATAATCTTGTGAAGTTGTGAAAGATGGAAGATACTGCCATTTTAACAATTTCTTTCATCTTTGTTGCCTCACTTCTTACAGTATCGATCACCCTATGTTATAAAGACGGCAACAACAGCAGCCATTACAGACACCACAAGAATACTAAAGTATTGTGTCGTAATCATGACGTAGAAACTGGAGGTGTCGTGGAAGCCGATAAAGAGAAGTATGTAGCTGCTGCGGTGGCTTCAACTGTCATGGGTGGTGGTTGAAATGTTAGTGAAATGAATTATGTTGGTTTTTTATTAAATTATTAGTTATGTAAATAATTTGTGTGGAAGGAAGTCTCTGTCTAAGTCTTTGTCAAATAGTACATTGTAATCTTGCTACATTATTGTGTATTAATGTGAATCATATTGGTAGATTATACTGTAAGTTTTGATTTCACTTTCGATGTACTTACACATTCGATTAACTATCTTGAATCCCCTCTGGGACATCGAATTATTGGAACAATATGTTTATGCTACATTCGACAAATTTATTTTCTATACAAATTTTTATATGAGCAGATGATAGATGTTTTTGTTCCAAAATTGTTAATATAAAGTAAATCACCAGACACTCTTTATGGAAATGATATGGAAACTAGCATCAATAGGAATGCGATGAGAATCAAACAAGCTATCAACAAAACTTTCCATTTACATATTTTCAAGAAAAAGGTACAACAGGTAACTAATCCTGTGCATAACGATACCCGTTTCAAGATCAAGGTACAACTTGTGGGCTCTCAAGAGGCTTTTCATCATCTCCTTGAGAAGTGTTTGCCAGTTCACCAACATTATCAACTTGAGTTGGATCCATAGTCTCTTGAAAATCACCAGCTTCGACTTCATCAACTGTGTCATCAATAACACGTGGACTTGCTTCTCCATCAACTTCACAAACAGGGGAAGGAATCGAACCCTCAAAGGAAGAATCCGATTCCACAGCAAATTCTGCATCTCTCCTCATTTTAGACCCTTTAACAGAAAACATGTGTTTCATACTTCTAGCAGAGTTTCCAGCATGTTTCAGAATACTTTTAGCCACATCTTTCACTTTTCTCTTATTCGGACTTTCGGGACCACTTTCCTCCGCAGTTCTCGAGTCCTGACCAGTCGAAGCCATATTTGACTGTGACCCCATTTGTATTCACTTCTCTAAGATTTTGATGAGGAGATGGAGTTTGCAAGTCCCAATTGCTATCGTTCTTGAAAGCTTTTTGATTTATCATTATCTGTTTTAAGAGTTCTGTTGAGAACTAAACCGATTTTACTTAAGCCTCTCTTAACTCAGTTTCTTGCACTTAATTTGCTACATTCAAAGCTATCATTGGAGAAACTACTGGCATCATCTATAAATGATCTAGACTTTGTGCTACTACCCACCGACTCGCTAGCTTTCTCGACCCTGTTTTTCCCTCTTCTTGGTTCCCAAACTTGTGGGACTTCAGTACCCTGGTGGTGAACCCATATGCTAGTCTGTCGTTGTCCTTCAACATCAATGGGTTCAAAGTCATCCACCAATGGACTGGGCTGGACTTCTTTCTGGACCAGGTCGATTTTCATAATCTATACCAAATGTCTCAAAGTCAAGTTCCAAAAACGCAATACCCTTAATACTATCAACTTCCATACCATCAAACAAAACAATATCCTAACATATCACCCGAGCATTATATAACAATTCCTAATGTGGCAACAATCTTAAAACAACTAACAAACACAACTCAACGTGCAATCACTCTAAGACTCGATACCGACACTAACCTCGTGTTGCAAAAGTAAATAAAAAAAAAACAAGGAAAACCACCGGTGGTGGAACCAACCTAAACAAAAAATGTTTTTCCCCACCGCAACTTTTGAGAACCGGAGGACGAACTACGATTGGCACAAAGGTGGATTGCCGTTTCCGAAGATTCCAACCAAGGAAATGCTCAAACTCATGATTCATTTTGGTATCTTGTGTTGAGTGAGTACAATAGCCGCAACCCGCCATTCCAACATAAAGCATGTCAAAAGTGGGGAGGCATTTGGGAAAGGTCGTCACAACCTACCGAGAAGCAGGGATGATGACAATCAATTTCAATTACGGGTGGAGGCTCAATTTCGATTGAGTGTACTGAGTAGTTTGTTTAGAATAGGATATGGAGGTTCCTATTAGTGTGGATGCTAAGGGATTTTTGCACATGTTACCTTAGTGCGTACGAATGCACTAAACTTTGGTCGAATATTCATAATGTGTACCCAACTTACCGGTAGTGTTTTTAATGCACTTAACCTGTTAAAACACACAAAAACGCACTTTACCTAGAACCTCCTACGTTTAAACTGTTACCATATTTATTGCCTAGTCACCTGCCACGTATAAAGACACGTCGAAATGCGAGGAATGCATTTAACTTTCCCTAAATATCTATTGTGTGTAGCCAACTAACGAGTGATATTTTTAATGTATGTAACCTATTAAAACTCACACGAAATGCACCAGCTAAACAATAACCCAATAAAATGTTTTCGAATGTTATAAGAGAATTCATATGTTTCATCTGGCGTACTATCATCAATTAATCAATTATAAAATAACAAAAGTTTCATCTCTTCAAATCTGTCATTTCTTCTAACCTCAAATCCATCCCATTCTCATCCAACATCACCACCCACTCGTCTAGTTTTATGAATTTTATGAAACCCAAATCTTCATTTTCAATTCGGACCCTTGCGTCGATTGAATTCTTGGGGTTGGACTAGATTCGAAGGTCATGAACCGGGCAGTACGGTGTGAGTTCTTCCATGTAGTCCTTTATTATCAATTGGACTCTGGTGATCGAATTTTGCAACTGTTATGATGTATATGAATTGTTAGTGGTATTTTGGTGTTTGAAATAACTTGAACATGCATGGTGTATAATAAATCTTTTATATAAAACCAATAAACCTGATGGTGGTGGTGACCAGAGGGTCTTGAGCTCGTTTGAGAAGAAGATCGAGGTAGTCGGAATTTATGGGTAGCAAAGTGTTTGAAAATACATCCAACTTATATGTTAAGTCTATTGTGTATATTGTGACGTGTAATGGCACGTGTACACATTAGTTGAAAAAAGTCAACTGGTGACCGACTAAGGGTCGAGTCGATCAAAAACTACATCAAATAACGATTTTTGAAAGTTAAGTGCATTAAAAACACTACCTGTAAGTTAAGTACACACTATAAATATTCGACTAAAATTTAGTGCATTACGCACTAACCCCTTTTCATATGTATAAATAAACGTAATGCTATACAAACACGTTATAAACATTTTACGCATTAAAAATAGTGTTTTGGGGTACTGCCGGATATTATACTAGTTACAAGATGGTTTAACCGGTTGTCTTCCCCTTGTTACAAGATGATTTAATTGTGCTAAACATACTTATTTAAAACGATGCTATTTACAATCCACATGTTTTATCCACCGCAATGACAATCCGCATAGGAGGCCCCTCAAATGAATTGCCCAAAAGTATTACAACTCATTATTTTAAGTTTTAACCTATATTTTTTCGGCCACCGGCAACTCTGTTAAACCTCGTACTGGTTATTTCTCATATAGCAGCTCCGGAATATAAAAAGACATTTTTTTTGTCATTGAAGTTTTAATATACTCGATTTACAAGGTTAGTATGCAAATTAGCCGGTGCCCCGTCTAAAGTCAATTTATATGTGGTTGATATTTACTGACTTTTGTGATTCGATAGTTGCTTAGGATACAAAATTTTGCATAAACCCATTAGAACGCAACAGAAACTGTTCAAACCTTTGTCCCCAAAAAAGCACCTACGTATTAGAACGTTATAAGATGGAAGCAGTTCAAATGAAAACCTGAATACAAAATGATTTATCGTTCGATCGTTACTTGCAGCACCAAGCTTCGCAAAATTAATCTGATTTTCATTCATTACCATTCAACTTCTGCACTCACAAAACCCGACCCACTTGTTTCATTACACAATCATAAAGACTGGTTAAGCCCAACTGAAGCTATTAAGCTTTTCGAAACCCTAAAAGATCCCAATTCATCTCTCAATCTACTCCATCATCTCTCCAAACGAAAAGATTATAAACCCAATGAAGCTCTTTACACATCCGTAATAAACAATCTTTCTAAAGCCAAAAGCTTCGATGAAATCGAATATGTAATGAAAACAATCAAACTCGAAAAAAGTTGCAGACTTTCTGATGGGTTTTTCTACAATGTGATCAGGATTTATGGGCTGCAAGCTGGTCGAGTAAATGAAATGATTAAAACCCTTTACGATATGCCGAGTTATAGCGTTTGGCCGACTTCAAAAACGTTTAATTTTGTGTTGAATTTGCTTGTGAATACTAAGAATTTTGATGTGATTCATGAGGTTTATACAAGTGCTGGAAGATTAGGCGTTGAGATTGACGCATGTTGTTTGAATATCATGATTAAAGGGTTGTGTAAAAATAGAGATGTTGATGCTGCACTCCAAGTGTTCGATGAATTTCCTAAACAAGGTTGTAAGCGTAATGTGAGAACTTTTTCAGCTTTAATGCATGGGTTGTGTAAACTTGGTCGTGTTGATGAAGCGTTTTCTTTATTGGGTAAGATGGAAGTTGAGAATGTGGAGGCGGATACGATTATGATAAATGTTTTGATATCAGGTTTGAGGAAAAATGGTAGAGTTAAAGAGAGTATTGAGCTTTATGATAGGATGTTGTTGAAAGGATGTGAACCTATTCCGAGCACGTACCAAGAGGTTTTGTATGCTTTTCTTGATAGTAGAAATTATGTTGAGGCTATAAAATTGATACGGAAGATGTCGTCTAAGAAGATGGTTCCAAGTTTCGAGTCGTATAAATTGATTATCAGTGGCCTTTGTGAAGAAAACCATTTGGGAGATGTTGATTTGATTTTAAAGCAGATGATAGAAGACGGTTTTGTACCAAAACTGGCGATGTGGAGGCACATTCTTCAGTGTATACTGAATGAGTAAACCACTATTTTCACCGTTTAAACAAATGCTTAGAAAATTAGCATCAAATATTAACAAATTGTTGTTGTCAGAGTACTCTTTGATACTGAGATAACCAAAGAAATTTGTCGCTAACTATGATCTACCAAAGTTGTTATAGTTATTTGCTAATTTCATGTTTATATTTTTACTGTGTTTATTTTGCCTAAGCGATTATGTATTTTACCTGTTTGAGTACATGCCTTGATGAAAATAAGAAGACTGTAATAAGAAGACTCCTTGCAGAAATACTTGATGACAAATATTATTTGCACTGCTGCTTACAAATACTTTTTGGTAACTTTCACAGGTTACAATACTTATATGCACTGGTATGTGTCCACTGTGACCTCGCTAATCAAATGATGAACATTTGATGTGAATATATGTATTCCTAATCATAACACAGGATTATTGCTAATACAAGTGAACATTGAAATGTGTATGCGCTGCAGAGCATCAGATATGACGTAAATCCAAGTGAGCACCGAACTGGGGTGGAAGACTGAAGATAGCAAAAGGAGAATGTTTGTAAGATGGAGAAAGCTTAAAGGAGAAACGCTGTAGAATCTTTACTATGGCTACTTTTGCTTCTATAATGGCAAAGTTTTGCCCAATGCAAATCCTCAGACCACCACCAAATGGCAAATAAGAACCCGATCCTCTGCCCTTTATTGCATGTGCCACTCCTTCTGAGAACCTTTCTGGTTTAAACTCTGTTGCATCTTCACCCCATATTTCACGGTCATGATGGACATTCATTATAGGTATGATTATCTGTACACCCGATGGTATCATCATGTCTCCTAGCTTTGTCTCCTTGATAGTAGCTCGAAGAACACTGGTTGCTGGTGGGTACAGCCTAAGAACCTCATTTAGTATCATTGTAACGATCTTGAGATGCTTTATTCCTTCAAAATGCAGTTCCTTAGTCCCAAAAACTTCCATAATTTCTTCACGAGCTTTTGTTTGCCATTCTTGGTGCAAACTTAAACAAACCATGGTCCAGACAATCAGACTTGAAGTTGTTTCTGATCCAGCTATGTAAAATAGTTTGCATTCTTCAATCACATCTTCCATGCTCATTCCAACTCCATGTTCTTTAATTTCCTTAGAATTTGATTCGAGTAAAACTCCAAGTAAATCATTATATTTGCATTCTCCCATCTCGATTTCTTTCTTCCTCTTGTCAACTATTTCCCTTGCCAGAGCTTGTAGTTCTTTGCGGTTTCTTTGAAACTTTTTGTTTGCCTTTGTAGGTATAAACCTATTTATAGAACGGCACATATTAACAAAAGATAAACCCTATCAATATCATTATAGCACATTCATTATTAGTCATTAGTTATTAGTACTACCTTCCTCCGGGAAGATATAGGATGAAAAGTAGTTGTAGCGCGAGTTCCATTTGTTCCTTTTGGATTTGAAATATTTTTTGTGCTTCCTCATAACTGCTGCTGAATGCTGCTCGTGAAATGACATCTCCAGCCAAGTTATCGATATATGGCCACACATCAACTTCTGTGTCATCACTTCCGACTGTGAGTAGTTCCCATTTGCTGACCATTTCACTACAACCTGAACAAATTGCGGAGAACATACTCTATCCAAACAACAAATCCGACAAATTGCGTTAGGTCTAGAAGATGGAAGATAGGTATTGATTAGGTGGCAATTTTAACCTACAAAATGGGTTGATCTTGCCATTTGGGTTATAATTCTTTTGCAAGTAAGAGATAGGTTATATGGATCAAAAGTCATCCAAAGTGTATTCATACGCATAACAACTCTCATATTGCTCTATTAAAAGAGATTAAGACTATTATTATAACTATATAGTTTTTGTGACCTTAATAGCACATTTTTTATTCACAATTTGACCTTTCCCGACCCGTTTTGACCTCCACTAATCTTGCATGTTATCTGACCCATTTGACACACCTATTTTGCCACGTCTTGTCCAGAGCAAAAAAAGACCCACCTGGATGCTTTCAAGATGAAAGGCTGGGTTGATTATTTGACGATGTTTGGTCCATTTTTGACCCTCGGACACTACAAGTCCACCGATGATGCTATCCCGTACTGGCTCTTGGTGTGGCCTCTGAAACTCGTTCGGTCTTGATAATATCTCCTTGATTAGTTCTGGGTCCTTGACAAAAATCCTTGGGTTTGGCCCAAACCATATATAAGACTTTTTACCTACATGAGTTTTACAACTTCATATCAACACTTTCCTAACAATTAGCAGAGGAAAGTACTATATCAATTTCTTAGAGATATAGTGATTCAAAGGTATATCAATTCATACTCATATTAAGTTAAAGATATAATAAAAACTTAGAGAGTGATGAATCCAATTAAAAAAAAAAAGAACAGTTGGTATTTATAAATACCATATTTGTTGAAGATATGGTGATCAAAAGGCATAACATGTGAAGTGATATCATGGGAGATTGAAAGTGGCTTTGATCTAGCTTCCTTCAGCGTCGTTGCAAGCTCTATGATGTCACCTCTTAGCAGCTTGTATGAATTACCATTATACCCTTGTTCTTTCAACAATTTGGCTAGCTTCTTTGGTTTCAACCATGCCCAGTTTAGTACTTTCCATCCAAAACTTACTATCACGGCTACAACAATGGTGATCACAACTTCACCTACTGTTGCTATCATTTATTTTTTCTTTTTTTTCTTGCAGATGGTGTTCTGAATATTATCATTCTTTGATTTACTTATATGATATGATGAGGATGTCATCTGGTCAATAGTCAATCCTGAATTACAAAAGTAGTCCCTCATCTTTTCAACAATCGCTACTTTAGCTCAACAGCTTTCTTTTATTTCACTCTTGGTCCAGATCTCAATGCCGAATGCTGTTTATGAATTAACATGTTCAACCAAGTTACCGATACACAGCCACACATGGTCGTATATTATAGATATAAATGTCATGGGGATCAATTTAGATGGAACCTTAATCTGCGAGGTAACCAGGTAACCCTTTAAATTACACAAAAAATTCAATAAATATGGATTTATTCAATATCCATCCAAAAATGTATACTCTATAAACCGATACCATTGATGAATATTTAATGTAATTAAGAAGGTTCAATAGTAACGAACACCATAATCGTCAACAGCAACAAAGAAACGGGCCAATTGTTTTAAAAACGTACAATGCTATTAGATGTTACGTAAAATCAAGTGAGCACCAAATTGAGGTGGAAGAGTAAACAAAGGGAACGGAGAATGTTCATAAGATGGAGTGAGCTCAAAGGAAAATCGTTGAAGACTTTTGGCTATGGCTGCTTTTGCTTCTGTCATCGCAAAGTTTTGCCCAATGCAAACACGTGGACCACCCAAAAATGGCAAAAAGGAACTTGATCCTCCTCTACCCTTCACCGCATTTGCAACCCCTTCAGAAAATTTTTCAGGTTTGAACTCTGTTACATCCTCACCCCATATTTCACGATCATGATGAATATTCATTATAGGTATTGTTATGTGCATGCCCGATGGTATTTTCATGTTTCCAAGCTTTGTTTCCTTGGTAGTCGCTCGTATAGCCATAACTGCAGGTGGGTATAGCCTAAGAACCTCGTTTAGTATCATCGTCAAAATCTTTAGCTGCTTTAAGCCTTCAAAATGTAACTCTTGAGTACCAAAAACTTGCATAATCTCTTCTCGAGCTTTAGTTTGCCATTCTTGATTTAAACTTAAACAAACCATAGTCCAAACAATCAAATTTGAAGTTGTTTCGGAGCCAGCCATGTAAAATAACTTGCATTCTTCTATCACGTCATCCATACTCATTCCAACTCCTTTTTCTTCAATCTCTTTTGAATTCGATTTTAGCAAAATCCCAAGTAAGTCATCATTGCCATATTCTCCCATCTCGATTGCTTTCTTCCTTCGATTGATTATATCCAACAACATATCTCTAAGCTCGTTGTCATTTTTCTTAAACTTCTTGCTCGCTCTTGTTGGTAGAAACCTACATTTTAAAACAGAGTATCCTAATAACTATGTACTCAAATCATATCGTTAGGCGATTCGATCATTATTGTTATACCTTCCTCCCGGAAGATAAATCATCAACAGTTGTTGGAGGGCGAGATCTATTTGTTCCTTTTGCATTCGGAATATTTTTTGTCCTTCTTCATAGCAACTACCAAATGCCGTTCGTGAAATAACATCTCCAGCCAAGTTATCGATAAAAGGCCATACATCAACTTCCACCGGGCCATTTTCCATAACGAGCATCTCCCATTTGTTGATCATTTCGCTACAACTGGAACAAATCAAGGGGAACATACTCTATGCAACCACAAAAAATTCTTTAGATTTATAATATTATATTTTTGGTATAGTTTTAAAATGTTACTGACCTTGATGTTTTCAGCATGAAAAGCAGGATTGATTATTTGACGATGTTTGACCCATTTGTGACCCTCGGATTTAAGAAGCCCACCGATAACGCTATCTCGTAACGGCTCAGGGTGAGGCTTTTGAAAGTCATTGGGCCTTGACAATATATCCTTTATTAGTTCTGGTTCCATGATATAAATCCTTGGTATCGGCCCAAACCACATAAATGACTTTTTTCCTGTGAAACAAAGTTCATGAATGTAAAGTATTCAAGATACCTTTTGTGAAGTAGTTTTTCTTTTTGGTAGTTATATTGTGTGAACTTTGACCAACTGATCCATGAGCTACGAGTTCACCACCATACAAACTCGAATCAGAAACTGATCTAGTATGTAGTTTGGTCTACGGTTTTGTATCGAATTTACCCACAATTATATTGCTTTTTGGTTGAAAATCAAATAATCAAATTTTGATTTTCAAACTAAACCGAATTGGAGTTTAATTTTTAATCCGGCCCGGCTTGATTTTCAGTTTTATGGTTTTCAACCAACCATTAAATACCATTATCGTAAAAAAAAAAAAAAAAAAAAGGCCCTTTATTGACGTCTGTTTTGGAATATTGGTTCTAAATTATCGACTCGGCTTACTTATAGTAATATAAACCGTATACAGTATAAACAAAGAGGAATAGAATACCATATTTGTTGATGATATGGTGATCAAAGGGAAGTGCATATGGCATGATATCATGAGAAATTGGCATGGCCTTTGATTTAGCTTCCTTCATCATTGTTGCAAGTTCTTTCAAATCACCTATTACCGGTTTATACGAATTACCTTTATACCCTTCATCTTTCAACCACTTTTCTAACTTCTTAGGCTTTAACCATGCCCAATATAGTAAGTTCCACCCCCACCTTCCTATTACAACCATAAAAATGGCAAGTACAACCTTTTCCATTGTTGTCGCCATCTTACTTCCCAAATAAGATAAAAGGTAGACCTTTTATAACAACATTACATGTGACAATACATAATATAAGATAAGAAGTAAATCAACGTAACTTCTCAAAATGAGTCATAGGCTTACCAATCTAGGCAATTCTTTTTCTTGTAATTCCTTATGCAGGACTAAAACGATTGGAAAATAGCATGTAACCTAAATTACATATGAAGACGATATATTGAAAGAAACCGAATTCTAATGAGTATAAGTTATGTTTGTTGTTTGTTCGACTAAAATTTGAGAAAACCTTCTTCTGTTATACTGCTATCTGCCCTAATAAGTCCAATGACAAAGAGTTGGCGAAGTTCGTCATCGACCTATTCCCTGATATGCATTGTTACTACGTTGATGTTTTCCTAGGAACCAACTTAACCATACAAAAGAGACAACGAAATATCATTGTAGATTACGACATATTTAAAGACAAAGTTTGTTTATTGCATTACAAATAAACAATATGTTAAATCAAGTTAAAAGTTTTTTAAGAATTTTGATTTGTCTAAAATGTTTTTAGTCTTTTGACATTTGAATCAAGTGTTGAAGTTTCCATTTGTATGGCCTAAATAAACTTGTACAAAAGAAAAGTAATCATTCTACTTTATACTAGAAGCAATATAACTTACAATTTAATATTAATTTTGATTAATGTATTTCGAATATGAACCTTTAATTGAGTCGTTGGCTTAAATCCGGCAAAATATTCGTTCACCTTTTGGATTCTTTCTTGTTTGCACCATGCTCTATTTTGTTTGTAACTGTGTCTGGAGTAGGTGATTAATTTAGGTTATATTATATGTTAAATATGTTAACTATGTCTGGATTATATATGTTAAATATATACCGACATCTCTAGTTCCAAAAAAATATGTTAAATTTCTTTCTAAAGGACCTACCACGACAAACATGTTGGTGATTTATCACCCATATAATTTAAGTGTAATGGGATTAAATTTGTTGACTAATTTAATCGTAATGAATATTAAACAAGTTTGATAGGTGCGGGGTGTACGCTTGTTTTAATTTGTTTTGATCTCACAGGGGTCCGGGGGCAGCGGCCCCGGTAGCGGGGTCCAAAGGGTAGAGCCCCCTGGCTGGGGTCGAGCTCGGAAATTTTTTATTCGGGTTTATTTTCCTTTAAGGAAAATGCAACGAAAATCCGAATTTGAAAAGAAAACCCGATTTTTGACCCGCCCGTTTGGTAACTGTTTTCCAACAGTTTTGGAACGTTTGGAAAAACGGTTTTGGTCAGTTTTTCGTTATTCAATTTCTGGTATAGGTTTCATAACATTCACATATTCGTTTCTTGATAACTTTGAGTTTTATCCGATTGTACCATCGAAATACTTCAATCTGAAAGTGTTTTACGACTCTCATCGCATCCAAGTAATCAAAATCCCTATTTTTTAACAAGACAAATCAATGGCAAATCCGTCACTTAGGCCTCTTTTGACGCATTTTTGCGACTGTAATTGACAGAGTATTATGGCAAGTGTCATCTGCAACCATGATTGCTACGGCTTTTTAGTTATGGCAAGTTGCGACAGCTCATTTTAGCAACAAAAATAGCTATCACAAGTCGCTATTTTGATTGAATCTTTTTTTTTTTTAAAACATTAGTAAAAAAAATTAAATAATAAGTTAATTACATGACAAGGAAACAGCACCATGATCATTTGATAATCAACTCCATATGCATCTGTTTATTATTTCTATACGAATACAAAACATTAATGATATTCAAGTTAATTATGAATTATGAAAAAGGTAAGTACGAAGAAACTTAGTACTTATATAGATTGCAATAAAATTACCAAAGAAACATATAATCTTTGTGAATCAGCTAAACAGTAGTTATAAGTTCTTGCAAGAAATTGGCCAAGGCATATATATATATATTCAATTTAACTATAAGATCAAGAATCATCAAATATTAGAAGTCCGAGTGATTATACAACGAGAATAATTAAATACAAACATTAACTTATGGACAGAGGCTATTATTTCCAAAATGAAAATGTTAGAGCATTGAACCCTCATTAACATGATTTAACGTTGACGCTTTAGATCATATAAAGAGGATACAGTCAACACCTATAACTAGGGATGAGCATTAGTACCGAATTTCCAATACCGTACCTATACCGTACCGATACCGTACCTGTACCCGGACCATACCACTTCAGACGGTCCGGTACTCAGTACTCACTTTCGGACAAAAAAGAGAAGCGGTACTTCCGGTACGGTACCGGTATTTTCCCACTTTTCCCGCTTTGGTACCACATCCGCAATATATATGTTATCATTTGTTATTTGTCATTTGGTTATATATATATTTTTATAAGATTTATACGGAAAAAACATTAGTGACTAAAACATTATTTCCGTTATTATATTATTTGTATATGAACACAAAATAATATTTTTCGGCAACTAAACAAAAATAGAGTTGATTATCACATATGAATACAACTAGAGTTTTATAGAAATCTAGCTAGTGTTTTTGACACAAAAATTCACGTTTTAACACCTTAGTTAAATCGTATTCAGAAGTATTGCTTATTGACATATAGCTAAGACCCGTGACTTTGTGTCATTACAAAATCACGTAACATGACACAAAACAACATTTTTTGTATATATACAATTTTCTTAGTCATTGTCCTTCTATGTTAAAAGATTTATACGAAGTATTTTATTTATTTGAGATACATTGATATTTATTGCCTTCAATTTTTATCGAATATAGGATATGTAATCAAGGATTCATTCATATACACATTAATTATTCTTTTTTATTATATTTTCGGTACCAAACCGGATATGATACCACTTTTACCGTACCGGTACCGGAACCGTACCCGTACCATCCCACTTTAATTGGTACGGTATTCGGTACTCACATTAGGGTCAAAAAGAAAAGCGGTACCAACCGATTCGGTACGGTTCGGTACCGGTTCCGTACCACGCTCATCCCTACCTATAACTAGCTAGTAAGCAAATTATAAAAGTCAAAGGATGTTATGATAAAACTAATTGTATATAAGGACTATACTACAATTTATATATCGAGACTAATATCCAAAACAACCGATGCATATCAACAAGAAATTCTCTTTTAACACATCCATTCATTGATACTTCTTGATTCATAATTGATATATCCTAATAAGTAACTTACAAAATATATATAAAGTAAATAAAATATACTTAGGTATATATAGGTATGGATTTATATCAACGTGTCACATAAGAATTAATATGCGTGTGTTAGTTGTTTGAGCATACATACCAACGAACATTTTAAAATGTATAAATGTTGTATAAATGTTGAAGATTTCACACATTAACTTACATAAACACATAATTGATTTTCATATGTGTTTATTGTGCATTCGTGATCAAGAAAAAGCAAAAACGTAGAAGGTTCTGTAGCAAATTCATAGCAATCTTAATTATATTTGTGATGGATTTGCTATGGTCTATTTTATTTTTATTTTAACTTTTTTATAGCAAATACACAGACTTTTATACATATTAATGTATCCTTAAATAATTAGTAACTTAGAAAAATATATAAAGTGAACAATATATACATATCTATATATAGGAACGCATTTATATCAACGTGTCATATATGAATTACATATGTTTGTGTTAGTAGTTTGAGCATACATACTAACAAACATATTAATATGTATCAAAACCCCTACGTGCGAGTCTCCCTGCATCCTCGGTCACTATTCCCCCCCCCCCCCCCCCCTTCTTAGCTTCTGGATAAGCTACGAGTTCATGTGGAACCACATGTTGGATCACTCCAGTGTGGCATGCATCCCGGGAGGGTACGACTTCAAGATATGTCGTACATTACGCTTACATAAACACATAATTGATGCTCATATGTGTCTATTTGTGCGTTAATAATCAAGAATAGGCACAAATGTGAAAGGTTCCTTTAACGAATACGTAGCAATCTTAATTGTATTTGTGACAGATTTGCTATAGTCTATTTTGTTTTTATTTTTAAAGTATTTGTATTTAACAAAACACGCAGATACTCATTCGTCCATATTACTATATATCTAAATTAGTACGTAAAAAGTATATCATGGATTAATACATCTATATATCTCAATGTTGACATAAGACTTATAGTATTGCTAGTTATACCAACATACCAACAAACATATTTAGATGTTTGTACTTGCGTATTTCATGTCCTACACTAACATAAACGTATAGTTGATGTTCATATCTGCTTATTTGTGTTTGTGTTATCAAGAACACACAAAAACGAGAAATATTATGTAGCAAATTTGTAGCAAATTTATTGTTTGTGACGAATCTGCTACATCTATAGGGGTTAGGTGTTAAAGTTATGAGAATTGGTTGCGAGTGATTTGCGATGATCATCTAGTTCCTTTTCTTTTTTGGTTTTACTAAAATTACGTGACAGATTTGCTACATATATTTTTTTGTTCAGAGCCCAAAAGACAAGTTAACATATAATAGAGAGGTTTTGAAGTATCTCATACAATAGAAGTTTTTAAAGTTAGACCCATACAATAGAAAATAGTCAAAGTTTAGCGCATAACAAAACAATAAACCCTAAAATATAATCAAATATGTTCAACTTCTTATTATTTTAATTGTCTTACTTAATTTGGCGACCGATTTTGCTACATACATTTTTATATAATTTGTTATTATTATATATATATATATCATCGCAAATTGGACATTAGTACGTCACGAAAGATAGTCAACAGTTTGACTTTTTTGAAGTCGATGTAAATCTGACACTAATCTGTCACAAAAGTATGTCAAAGATCTTAATTTTTTTCCTTGCTCAATATGGTCGCAAACTGTGACAAATGCATAGAAATTTGGTGACAGATTGCTGTCCGTCGGCAAATTCCGTCAAGGTTGACCGTTTCTGTTGTGGTGTTGTTAGAAGATTAATTAGCAAACTTACCATTATTTTATGCCTCTTCTTCCTTTTTTTCATTTTTTTCAACCTCGAACTAAAACCGTATACCGATCGAATTGTCTAATACCCAAGAAGCTTTTTTAGTAAATTAAACCGATTGTAAGCGTTAAATAAATGAAAGATCAACAATTTACAAACGATGAACCTTAGAGAATGAGTTATGAAAATGGTTGGGTTACGGTACTATTCCTAAGAGAAACACACCACTACACTAATAATTTCGCGATTTGTATTTGATACGTGTATCTTCAAAGATTCGTTAACCCGTTCAATCATTAGTTTACATTGGAATACTTTAATAAACATGGTAAAAGATAGTTGTTAAGGAGGAATTGTCTATATAGTAATAGTAATGATGTATAATAATAAATAACGAGCTTGGGAATGACCTCTCATCAACATGGTAAGAAGTTTCAATACAAACTTACGATTTCAACGAAATTAAAATCTAAAAACATCACAGCCACCATCATTAGTGATTGTGACTTTAGAGCTATCAGATCAGATGACAAAACGACAAGACACCTATATTCTTTTAATCTACGAATATAATATATGCTCCTACATTTTGGTATATTATACTCCATTGCTTGTTGAAATCCTAACCCGAAAACAAATTATTTACTGCATTTGTCTTGCACCTTTTTATTTTTATTTATTAAATAAATATATAAAAAATCGGCTCCTTATAAGTAGTAAATTTAATGTTATTTAGATATTTAATACATAGTAGCTTATGAATTGTGTGTGAGGATGAGAACTAGACTACAAGAGTGTGATTGCATAAAATGGTCGGTGAACCATTGTGACCATGCATTTTTTTAATAATAATGGACGGACTCCAAACCTACTAAAATGGACAGTTAACCAACCAAAATATATAGCCCTCTTAAAATGTGGTGTTTAATTAATGTAGTTAGTTTTAAGATGGAGATAAAAGTTGGGATGCAAATGAAGAAGCTTGAGTACTTTGGACACGTATCTTGTGCAAGATACAAATTGGGACATATCTTGTAATTATTTCAAACAAGAAACCATTTTCTGTCAGTTTACAAATTACGAGGACAACAAATGTAATTTACTCGTGTTTACTGTATATAAATATCATCCTATCATTGTGGAGTTATATGATTGAAAACTAAATTAAATAATTATAATTGCACGTTGGATTATTCACGTAAACTTCAATAGTTGATTGCAATAATGAGCACGTGTTGCCAGCGTTTTCTTATTTTATTTTTTAATTTCGATGTACAATAGTGAAAATAAACTGATGTGCCTCTGTGTTTCCATTTGTGTCGGGCAAGTGAAAGTACGGAATTTTATTGTTGACAAATCAGAACGTTTGTTTTATTTTGTCGTACTTTATTAATATTGTAAGTTACTAAGTTATGATAAATACAACTACGTATAATCTTAAATATAAATAATATATATTAAATTAAATTAAATATAATTTGGCAAGATGATATCATATTCCTAAGTTCAACCAATCGCATTGTTCAATTTTAATTTACGAGTAAAATAATACCATATTTTTAATGAAATAAAGATTGTATAATACAATCCCATGTCAACTCCAAATATGTATAATATTTATTATGTTCGAACCTTATCTCCTACACTAATATATCAATTAATTAATTATTGATTATGTATAGATTTCGAATATAAAGAATCCGAATAGGTTTACTTCAGAAAATATATACCACATATATATCTTTGTTATACATTACTTTAAACGTCGATTAACCATTATTATTGAGTGAAAATGACTTTTATAGATAAAACGTATTATTAAGAAAACCCTATTATTATTATCATTGTTGTCATTATCGTATAACTTTATGTTATATAAAACATCAGCTTTTAAACACTTGTGTACACATATCAGATATTTTGTAGGTCAAACATTTCGTTTTAAATTATGTACGCATATTTCTTTCCCATTTGGATGTAACTATTGTAATTTCAACTTGATGATCACAATTAAATGCAAAAGAATGAAAATCAAATAATATATGTTAGTCTAAATATGTCTCTACAAAATCTAAACTATTTTCTTATTGATTTGGAAGTCACTTGACAAAAAGTAATAACTAAAATATTAAAGAAAAAAATAATAATAAATTGATAAGTATCTGAAATTGGAGGAGTAGAAGAATATTCCATAACTTTATTTAAAATTGTATGGTTGCCAAAATGCCAAGTAATTGATATATTTTAAAACTTTATTTATTAAATTGGAGTCCACGTATCACCTTCCATTTTAAGTGACGGACCTTCAATATTAAAATTACCATGAGTAGGTGCATTGTACAATCTTTCGTTCACACCATTATTAAATTAAAATTTTTTCAACTACGAAAAATCATTCATTCATTTTTAAGTTGGCGTATATTTTTCAGGGTGCAGTATTTATTGATATGTTAAAATGATGTGACCTCGTAATTAAAAATAGGAACACAAATGGTAGAAGTGCCATGTATTTAAGCGTCCAACCTTCATCCGTGCCATGTATTTAGGCTTATCTTTTTTTTTTTTTTTTCTTTTTTTCCTTTATTGAATTTTGTTATCGATGCCTCGACGGCTCTAAAACTCTCTTAAAGAATGGATTTCATGCGTCAAATGTGATACTTAGTTATTAGATTAATAACTAACAATCGTCTATTAGAATTTCTAACGATAAAATACAAGAAGTTAAAGTATAAATATCATCTTTAAAAATAATTCTTAGGACTGTCATTATCATTTCTTTTCTTTTCAAATGATATATGATATGATACGATACAAAGGCACAAGTTGAGTGACTCATTTGTCATACTTGTACGCTTATTGTTGTCTATTAACCTCTAAGCTGATTGATAGCTTCACTGCAAACAAAAATAACATTTCACCGCACTTAATGAAGTTGAATTTCATTATATTTCTCGTTTATGATAGCCACAAGTTTTATAAAAAAAGTTAAATTTAATACTAATTAGAAAGTATCGACAACAAATAACATAATGTATTATAACTTTGTATGTACTTCATCTAGACTACTAGATAACCTTTGAACATATAAACTTGGATAAACAACATTTAGTGTAATGGTAAAATGCGATTTAACTTATAAACTATTAGATTTGAAGTTACAAATTGCAGTGGCATAAAAAATAGTTTATTTTAATTAACAAGTAGAATAGAATAGGTAATCAATTTGTCATTGTTTACAACCTAACACTACTTCAAATCATAATAAATAAATAAACTATTTAGCCCTAAAACAAAGAAAGAAACAAGTAGCAATCCAATTCCAATCCACTATTGACCCACCCACCGATATTTGTCTATCTATTTAATCAACTCCCCTTCACTTATCCCATTTCTTTTCCTTTCTTTCTCTCTCTACTTCTTTTCTTACTTTCTCTCTCTAACGTCAGCCACCACCACCACCACCGACCCACCGCCAGATCTTCAATTTTAAACGCATCTCATCCACCCATTTCTCACCTCTACTTACAACAATCTTCAAATTCCAGTCGCGTGTGAGGTGCTGTTCATATATACATACACACATCAATACACATATATATTTATATATATGTCTATATATTCTTCCTGTTTCACGGTGGGTCGGTGACGTTATACCAATTCTAGGGTTTGAATGAGTAAGGTGGTGCTGGCGTTTTTATTAAGAGAGATTTGTGATTGTGTTAGGAGAGATTTCGGTTTTGTGATTTTTAGTCGCGGGAGTAGGTGGGATAAATGTAGTTGATTTAATTCAATTATAAAAGTTTACAATATCTTTCCCCTTTTTGTGTTTCTTGTTAGGAATTCTTGATCTGATTTCAATTATAAATTGTGTCAAGATTAATCAATTATGCAACAAGATCCGCGCAGAAAGGTACTGACTGTATTTTATTCTACTGTCATTTTTTAATTCTTTGTATGATACTGTGATTGTTAGTTTATTGAAAATTTTGAGCTGGGAGGTTATGATTAGGTTGTAAGATTTTTTGTCATTCTTTGAAATTTGAATGTTTGAATGCTTCAATTGTCGATCAAATGCTGTCTTGAACAGTTGAATAAATGCTTTAAGAGCTTAAATGTTTAGTTGGGAAAAAGTGTAGTAAATCTCAATGTTATGATTTCTGAAGCGATTGGTTTCATGAATAGGGTTCTGTTTATAGTATCGGTTTCGTGCATTTAGAAATTTTATGTAAACAGAATGGTGTTTGTAGACAGTGTAAAGCTCTATCTTTTATAGCATTCCAGGTTATTAGTTTATATTACCATTCATGTGTCTTTTACTTGTTAATTAATAATCATATAGATTGTTTCTGTTTCCAGTATCATCACCATATATTGTTCATAGTGATTGAGATAAGAGGTAGTGAAGTTTCTGTTTAGCATGTATACTGATGTTGCAATAATTATATTACAGAATCCAAAAGAGGTTGAATTTTTCACTGAATATGGTGAATCAAACCGATATAAAATCTTGGAGATAATAGGTAAGGGAAGTTATGGAGTGGTTTGTTCAGCTGTTGATACACACACCGGTGAAAAAGTTGCAATCAAGAAAATAACAGACATTTTTGAACATGCGTCTGATGCTATTCGTATACTGCGTGAAATCAAGTTGTTAAGACTTTTAAGGCATCCTGATATTGTTGAAATTAAACGGATCATGTTGCCACCCTCTAGACGGGCATTTAAAGATATTTATGTAGTATTTGAACTTATGGAATCCGATCTTCATCAAGTTATAAAAGCCAATGATGATTTGACTCATGAACACCATCGTTTCTTCCTCTATCAAATGCTACGAGCTTTGAAGTATATGCATACAGCCAGTGTGTACCATCGAGATCTCAAACCAAAGAATATATTAGCAAATGCAAACTGCAAGCTTAAGATATGTGATTTTGGATTAGCAAGAGTTGCATTTAATGATGCCCCAACAGCAGTTCTTTGGACAGTAAGTTATTTATGTAGACCGCTATTAGTAACCATCATTTGTACAAAAGATTTCGCCAAGCTGTACATTGAAACATGATCATTCTTCTTCTTATATTGTATTGCAGGATTATGTAGCAACAAGATGGTACAGGGCTCCGGAACTATGCGGATCTTTTAGTTCAAAGGTAAATACCACGTTAATCTGCATTGGATGTAAAAGTAGGATGCTTGCATGGTACATGAAGCTGATATAGTTAGCAAATAGATCCTTATGGCGAAAATATTTGTTTTTTTCAGAGATGTATGCAGCTGCATGGCCAAAGAATGATTCTTGAGAATTGAGTATGATTATTTGTGCATACGACAACTCTATATTCTATATGATACTTATATTTTGTGTTCTTTGAGTCGACTTTCAACACTTTTAGTATTACTACATCGAATATAAGAATCTTTAGGTGCTGCCATGTTTACTATTTTCGTTTTTTCTTTCTTCTACTCCAAGATGTTTGTTCGTGTCTTTTATTAAATAGTTGGAACCTTTTCAATTGCAGTATACTCCTGCTATTGATATATGGAGCATTGGTTGTATCTTTGCTGAAGTATTGACTGGAAAACCGCTTTTCCCTGGTAAAAGTGTTGTTCATCAGTTGCAACTCATCACGGACCTTCTTGGCACACCATCACCAGACACCATTTCTGGAGTACGTTACATTACTTGGTTTAGTGTTATTGTTATTTTTATTTTCATGTGTAGTTAATTTTAAGCTGATCGAGACTTATTGAAGTAAGTGCTACCTAATGCAGGTTCGTAATGATAAGGCAAGAAAATACTTAATGGATATGCGTAAAAAGCAACCCGTGCCATTTTCACAGAAATTTGTCAAAGTTGATCCCTTAGCACTAAGGCTATTGCAGAGGATGCTAGCATTTGATCCGAAGGATCGACCAACTGCGGAAGAGGTGTGGTTTTAAATTATTTCATATGTCATCCAATTTGAATTTCTCTCAAAAGACTCCCTTAGCCTCTGGTTATTTTCTTTGATTAGGCTTTAGCTGATCCTTACTTTAAGGGGTTGGCTAAACTGGAGAGGGAGCCTTCCTGTCAATCAATATCGAAGATGGAATTCGAGTTTGAGAGACGAAGGGTGACCAAAGAGGACATTCGGGAACTAATATTCCGGGAAATTCTAGAGTACCATCCACAACTTCTAAAAGATTACATGGCTGGGAACGAAAACACCAACTTTCTCTATCCTAGGTTCGTTATTATTACCAGTCTTTCCTTTCTATTTCATATTTCTTTATAACAAAACCTTATATATGTTTCTACTGTGCAGTGCCATTGGTCAATTCCGTAGGCAGTTTGCATATTTAGAAGAAAACACTGGGAAAAACGAGCCTGTTGTACCGCCAGAACGGAAACACGTTTCCCTCCCAAGGTAAGATCGTTTTGGTTCATGATTTGAGCTCCAGTTTGTTTTAAGATCAGTGCTTCAGTTTGCCCGGGTATTGATTATGCTGTTTCTCTTTAGGTCCTCGGTCAATTCAAGTATGATATCTTCTATACCACAACCAACTGTTGTTGCACATGACAATAGGCGGGTGATGGATAATGCACTTAGTGCATCTGGAAACATTTACAATGCTGCTGCTACTACTACTCGGCCACCCCCTAGGATGCCTATAGGTACATGATCTTTCTTTATTTACAAATTAGCCCATCATGTTGACAATTCGTACAGACACCAACAACTTTTTTTGTGCATGTGAAGCTAAACAATTAAGAGGTATAGGGCCGGTTATTCCTTATGAAGAGGCGTATGATCAACGGGTAGTGGTGAAAAATACAGTAGCACCGCCAGTAGCTCTTCCTCCACAATATGTATATATGACAACCAACAGTGGAGATCAGGTGGCGGTCAGGGATTCAGGTTCGATGGTTAAACATCCACACCCACACCCGCACCAGCAACAGCAACAGCAAATGGGTGCGGCTAAGTTGTCTGGGGGAGTAGTGATTGACCTTAACAGTAACCCGTATTACACGCAACCACATGGACATGTGCATCAACATGGTATGTCGAGCCAACAGCCTAATGAGCGGATAGCAATCGATGCAAAGCTTATGCAGGCACAAACTCAGTTTGGTCATGTAGCTAGTGCAGCTCATACAGTTGTTCAAATTGGACTATCTTAAAAGTGTGTTATATTAGCCCATAACCTTTTTATGATTTGGTAAAAAGTGGTGTTTAGTTGCTAGTTCTTGTCTTGTAAATTACGAATTCTGCTTTAGGGTTGAAATGAAAAATGAAAGAGTGGTCGTCTAATTTCCTTTGTGGTAAACTTGGTTGTGGTTATTGCCATTGGTAGTGTACAAAAAGAAGAACATTTACCTAGTTGTAAACGTAAAAGTATAATACAAAAGTAAGCTCTTGTGGCCCCACGACTGGAGTTTGAAAGTTGCAACCCACATAGTGTCAGAATCTTTTACTCAAAATAATTGGGCTTGCGTCAGTTGGATGAAATGCATCAAATTGTATATATTTGTGATGGTATAATGAAATGCATCAAATTGTATATATTTGTGATGGTATAATGGTTGACGTTATGATATTCTCTTAAGAGGTTTCAAGTTGAAATTTTACTAGTTGTACATGTTAGGGTGTTCAGGGAGAGGATATAAAACGATCACGGATATCCTGATTAGGTTGCATATAATTGAATATAGCTCCGGCCGTCCTCGATTAACTTGAACAGGAAAAATCTTCATTCTTTACCCGTTTATTCAATACCCTTTTTACTAGTTACGTTTACAATCGTAGGCTAGATGTGCAGATGTGTCTCTCGATTAAAACGCAAATTTTGGATATGGGGTGTTAGTCCTTGTAGTACTCTTTGATTGTTGCAATCGCTTAAATGTCGAGGTTTCTTTTTGTACTTAAAGTTCTAAGTGTATATTTGATTGGCATGAATTGTTGCATTACAAAATAAGGTATCAAAGAATATGAAAATGTGGAGAGGAAGTACCAAACAATCAATCAAGCAACCTACTGGTAAGACTTTTTGATGTTTTTTCAACAGGTGTTAGGTTCAAATTTCATACGGGTAATTATATCGGAGATGGTTAGAGAAAGGTTTAGAAAACGGTTACGGGCAATCGGGAATATCCGATTAGGTAGCATACATCTTAGTAGATAAAGGACTCGATTTTTCCAATAATTCAAACATGAAAAACCTCTCTCGTTTACCCTTGTGATCAACATGTAAAAGAATGCTTATATCGAGGGTACAAAATGTAATTTTATGGAACTTTTTGAAATAACGTATTTTTCTATATTCAACTAAAGATTTAAGGGTATAATTGACAACTAGCTTATAAAATCTTGCAGGCGGTTAAGGTTATATTTTCTAAAAACGAGCTATAAATTTTTTTCTATAGTTAAACGATGTTGAGAGATTATTAGAAATACAAAACTTCAAAAAACAGAATTTGAATAAGCTACATAAAAAATTTAAGACCTTAAATTAGAATTCCTTCCTCTCAACTATATAGAGCAAACGGAGTGGGTTTAGAGAACGAGAACTGGTAATACTTGTTTCTCAGTATTTTGAGAACAACATTAAAGTTGAGAATTGAGATAGTAAAGGACATTAATTTTTCAATGCTCTTCGGTTTTCATTTTTTTTTTACAAATTTAATTAGTTTATTAAACATAAATCAAATAGATAACACAATAAATTAATTAAAATAAAATACATTAATAAAATAAAAATTACATTAAATGAAAGTCCTAATAAATTAAAGAGTAACGTATACCGATCACAAAAATAAAATATTGGATGTGTATTGGATCATTGTGACAATTTGTGTTAAGTAAAAAAACATTGGTGATGCTTATATAAATACAAACAATTAGTTGATGCATATCCACCCATCATTTTATATATAAAAGCACAACTTACGTTAATATTTTTTTGGAGAGGGACAACTTTATAATAGCATCTGCCTATTTTATATAGTTTTTATAGAATGTTCCTCATTTAAATGAACAAAGTCAAGCACATTGAATTTAGGGCATATACATTAAATGAAGGATATAGAGTAGCAATACATAAATGAAGGATATAGAGTAGCAATACATACTCTTATGAATAATTCATATTCAAACTTTTAAAAACCATAAGAGTCACATTTGATAGTGATTAATTTTAATTTACTCTATGGAAGTATTATTCTTCATACTCATCTTCATCTAGTAGACAGTAGATATGGTTTTCAGTAGTCTTCTTCATTTGTTCATTTTCTTTTCTTAGTATTTCTTCAAATACCAACTTATTAAGAAAACATAAAATGCATAATTTAATTTAAATTCAACTTTGATACCTCATGATCCTCGTACGTCTCATTTATGACGTTAAAATGATTGTCTCTTAGATAATGATCCACCAATATTTTCTCCCAATCAGACTCATCCTACATCAAAATAAAAGGACATAACATGTTGAACATAAACATGAATAAATTATAGAATATGTCATACCATCTCATCATGTAAATCATAAACCTCAATCACTTCATCATATTTCAAATGATATTTCAAATGACTATGGTGAGATAATGGATGTCTTCTATTTATAACATTAGTGTAATTTTTGATACAAAGTTGTTTACAGTATGAATTCTTTAAAATTAAAATTATTATTTAATCTTAATTAATTTGCATTCAATTTGGTTGACTCTTCATTTTTTTCATAAATAAATTTATCTTCTTCTTACTATATGACAATTGTTGAATTTTTAATATAATATAATAAATATACATAAATAAATGTGATATAAACAATGAGTATGTGATGTTGCTACAATTATTATTATTATTACGTATATTACAGTTTATTGATTGATAAAAGAAGAGTTTGTCAAATATATCTTAAGGTAAAATAGGTAAAATTAAATTTTCTCGACAATGAGAAAAGAAAAAAATGAATAATAAACATCTACGAAATTAGTTGGTTATCATTTTTAGAAGATTTTAATATCATTTGCAAGTTAATTAAATTTACTATAAATAAATATTACATATTATTACATAATATATGAAGAGAATAATATAGTTAAATCTAGCATAAATAACATTCAATTTTTACTTATATTAATTAGTATGACATTTATAAAAATAAATTTATTTTTAAATAAAAGGGTAAAATGATTAGCTGACATTTATTAAATATAATACTTATCTTTCAATAAAAAAGTCACATTACCAATAAAGTTTAGTGATTAGTAATTTAGACAAAAGTTCATTTAAATATAAATTTTTTTGAAAGTATGGAAGTATAAATATCAACCGTTCATCTTGATCAAAATAACTAAACTCTCAAATTTTTAAAAATTAAATATCTCAAAAACCGTTAGTCAGAAAAATTATAAAAATTGCACCATAAAAATCAAGATTTTTTCTTCGTCGATTTAAGATCCCACATGACATACTTTCGACGATTTTTTTTTTTCCATTTTTTGGCGGGTTTTGAAAATTGGTAACACATGTGTTATAAACAAATAACACATATGTTACCGACGACTATCACATGTGTTAGTACCGACTATCGCTTGTAACAGATGTGATAGTCCTTGGTAACACATGTGATAGCCGTGGGTTACACTTTCGTTAGTCAGTCGTAACACATGTGTTAGCCCGCAAAAAATGAAAAAAAAAATCATCGAAAGTATACCTTGTGGGATCTTAAATCGAAGAGAAAAAACGTTGATTTTTATGGTGTAAGTTTTATAATTTTTTGACTAACGATTTTTGAGATATTTAAATTTAAAAAAGTAAAGAAAAGTATAATTTTTACAAAATAACATTATTTTATTGATACTTTCATTCTTTCAAAAAAAGTCACATTTTAATGAACTCATCTCTAATAATTTATAGTTTATATAAATTACCAGAGATGTAACTATATATGAAATATTCAAGTTACTTCTAAAATATTATCCTTTCAAAGCCGACTACTCTTAAAAGAATCCGCGATAACAACAACGTGTCAAGCGCCATAGTATGTGCTCACTTTTAATTAATTGAATGAAAATATTACAACCCTTTCTTCTTGAACGTTACGTGGCAGTTTATTTATATTTTATACTATTTCCGATAAAGTCCATTAAGTTAACATGTTGAGTCACAACTCAACAACAAATGTATGGTTTATATTTTATTATTAGGCTACAAGTGGCAATTTAACGTACCCAAAATGAAGCTAACCAATACTTACTGCCTATATATATAAGTTACAATGCCACCTAACGATTAAACGAAAATTGTTCATCAAAGACATAACATATAATCTGCGCGCGAGCGATGGGTACGGAGGGAGTGCCGACGATAGATGTGCAAAAAGGCGAGGGAGTTGAGGATGAATTAGAGAAGGCGTACGAGGATTGGGGTAGGATGGCTAACCATGGTGTCCCGGTTGAGCTCCTAAATGAGATGAAAGTTGTGGTTGCATCACTTTTTGATCTCCCGGTGGATATCAAAATGCGAGCAGTTCAACTTGGTATGGGTTACATTCCGCATAATCTAGTCACTTCGTTCTATGAGGGTTTTGCTATTAACGACGTTTCTTCTCCTGGCGAATTTTGCGATCTACTTGAAGTGTCCTCTCACCAAAGGTAGTGGTTCAGATTGATAATTCTTAGAAACTGCACGCAAAGACACAAACTTATAATTCTAACTCCACATTTTATGTACAATAATTTTAAATTATTTGTGATAAAAAGGTTAATGATCACGAAATCAGACAGACTTACAATCGACTGTCTATTTATAATGCAGGACATGTCTGACTTACTCGACGGTTGCGACTATGAGTATCCAAGCTTGAACTAGTGACTTAATAATATTTGTGACAAAAATGTATACACTCATTAACAATTGAATATGGAGTTATTGTAGTTTTCTTTGTTATGATGGTAATAGTAAAAGTGAGCATTTTTATTCTTAATTTCAATATATTTATATTTTTTACAAAAAGAATAATACCAAAATTATTATAATTTTATTCTTTATAATATGAAATTGATTTTTTTTTGAAAAAAATATATGGTATACAATTTAAATTTGTGTATCACAATTTTTATAACTTTTACCTGTGATACACACTAAAAATTTATAGTGTGTATCAAATATTTTTAATTTTTTTTTATTTTATTACATAATAAAGAGTATAAAATTCTAATAAATTTAATATAATTTTTTTATTATACAAATTAATTAATCTTAAAATTAAAAATAAAAATATTTAATTCTACTATTAGTATCGCAGCAAACTAAACTATTTGAATATTCTTTTATAATTTATATTATATAATATGATATTGTCTCTTATTCTTTTATAATTTTATATTATATATTATAATATTGTCTCAAAGTGAGATCGTAAAATCCCTTTGGTTTCAAATTGATATATAAGCTATATAAATACTTCTAGATAAGAGAGGATAATTACAGACTGAAGAGATGTCAGTAAAAAATATTAAATATGAATCATATGCATAAACTATTTGTATTTTGTGGTTAAACGTCGCTATTATTCGAAAGTTACTATGTACTGTTAATGTATAAAATTCATTTTTATTGGTATCCATAAGGTATGTATTAACAAATTGAAAACCATATAATACTCGATAAGTCTTGCTTGCTTGTTGCAGGGAGATTATATACAAGTATATAAAAGCTATTCGTGATCTCGCGAGACATCTAGGCAGGAAGTTGATGGAAAGCAGTGGTTTGGACGGGGATTTGTTCAACGGATGGCACTGCCAATTGAGAATGAACAAATATAACTTTAGTCAAGAAAGCGTAGGGTTAAAAGGGTCCGATGAGCACACTGACCCTTCATGGTTAACTATTTTGCAAGACGATGAAGTCGTTAATGGTCTGCAAGTGGTTGACAAGGTCTCTGGCGAGTTTGTTCCTCTTGATCCAGTTCCTAACACACTTGCTGTCAATGTTGGCGATCTTGGCAAGGTAACACCACAATTTGTGTTGATAAACTAACTTAATTCTGTTCCCAAATATTTATTTAAAGGCTTTAAGTGCTTCAAAATATATCGAATTAAGGTCTTATATTCATATTGCGTATCAAACTATTCGTGTTTTTATTGTATACAATGAATTTATTGATTATCAATATTGTATGTACTTTAATGACATGACAACTTGTTAGTATGTCACGTGACACGTTATATAGATGACGCGTCATTAAAAGTACTAAAATTTTCATCCATTAGTAACGAATGACAAGTTCATTACACATAAAAGAAGCTTGAATATTTCAATACACACTATCAATATCAAACTTTAATTCGATACATTATGGTGTACTTAACCCTTCGTTTAAAAAGACTTTGGTGTTAGGTGAGTTAGGCCAACTACCCAATGTCATTTAGATAGTTATCAAGTCAATTTTATCAATATTTTTCCTTTGATTTTGACTGTACTAGTAATTAAGAGGATTTGTGAAGTAGGTTTGGAGCAACGGGAGATATTGCAACGTGAATCATAGAGTATGGTGTTTTGAACCCAAAACACGTTATTCCATCGCCTTTTTCGTGTTGGGACCAACTCAAAACAAAGTTGAAGTGCCATCAAAATTTGTTGACTCGGAACACCCTCGGCTATACGCTCCCATTGATCCCGAGGAATACAGTGAGTTCGAACTTCTATACGTACTGTGCAAGCACGCACCGGTGGCGCACTTGCATTATTCTCCGCTAGGACATAAACTAAAGGTCGCTAAGATACTTTGTGTAATAATACGTGTATGTTTTTAGTCACTCTTATTTTGTTCTTTTATCGTCGTGTATTCATCTTACAGTTTTACATTATTTTTTTTACGTTTTATTAGTTAAAATAAAATAATGTATGGCTTGTAGTTGATGCGGTCGTAAATATTTTGAAACAGGGTATCCAGAGCACATATTTAACTTTAATTCCAAAAAAAAGAAAAACATATTACAAATTTAAACTTAAAACTTATACAAGTGACAAAGTTCCTTATTACATCTATTTATTTTAAGACAATCCACATGAACTGTTATTGTATTTATTTTATATTTTAAATTAAAGTTAAGAAACTACAGTAGATAATGAATTTCATATATACAATTATGATAAAGAAGCATGGGTTTCCTAAATTAAACATTAAAAGCATAACAGGGGTGAATAAATCCCCTTTTTAGGGTTCTAATATTCACATGGAGTGGAGTGGAAGTCACCGCTTCTATTCTATTGTAGATCTCAATATAATTCACCTTGATTTTTGATACCACTGAATGTTAGTTATATTTACATTAGACCATACATTATATCAAGTTATCCAAAAAAAGAAAAGAAAAATGTCATCTTGTATCTTAATTTATGGATAAGTTTTAAGACTTTTAAGTCCCATTTACTGCATGACACACAAACAACCAATGTTATGAAACATTGTACATATATAACAAGAGTATTCAACATTGGTGTGGTTTACCAAAAAAAAGATATGAAAAAAGAAGTAAATGTATAACAAAAGAACAAATACTTAATATAAAAAAGTAGGAAATGAAATTTGGCATATTTGTCAACATTTTTATAAACAAAAGGACAAAGTCTTTGAAGACTATATGATGTAATGATATAAACTTTTACCAAATAAACTTTATGGATTCCTTTTTTTAATCACTATAATTGCAAATAGCGTAACGTCTTGATCTTCCATTTTCAATAGAGCCGTTATATCTTCCCTTCACCATTCCTCTTTAAAAACCGCCCACGACTTTAACACATAAATCAAATCATAATCATCATCTCATAATATGGCTACTAAAGTTCTTGCATACCTTTTTCTACTTCTTTCAGGTATATATATCGAATCATTATTTTGCAAATGAACACTTGAATAAATATTAATCAAACTTCTGTTATCTTTTTTTGGTATTTTGCAGTTGGGACTTTGGCAGTTGAGAGTGATCAGGTATATATAGTACGATGTTACTTTTTTAAGTAACTCTTATCGAAATTACTTTCTTTGTGAAAAAGACCGAATTTTTTTTGTTCCGAAAGTTTAGGATTTTTTGTGGTTGTTGTAGAAAACATGGTGTGTGGCGAAGCCGTCATCAACCCCGTCAATGTTGTTAGAAAATGTGAATTTTGCGTGCTCGCAAGTCGATTGTGGGATCTTGGAGAAAGGTGGTTCATGTAATTTGCCTGATAATTTGATAAACCATGCCTCAATAGCCATGAATATTTACTATCAGTGCAAAGGAAGAAACCCATGGAATTGTCATTTTGGTAACTCTGGTCTTATTACCCTAACCGACCCAAGTAAGTGATCAAAATTTATTCTTGAAATAAAGGTTAATCAACCCCTTTAAATCTTTTAATGATTGAAAGTCATTATAAATAAAGTTTTCACTAATTTGCAGGTTATGGAGGTTGCCCTTATGTGTAAATGATTGGGATGAAGAAGATTATGGCTTTATACTTGGGCCAACATTTTTGGATGCCAAGGAGTTACAATTAAGTCACAACGATAGTTGTTTGTTATTAATGCAATTAAGATGCTACAATGATCAGGCCTTACTTCAGTTATTTGATGATCTTTTTCTAAGGGTATTTGCTTATTTTAGTTTTGTATTTATACTGTTTTTAGGTTTATTATTGGAAATTTAATGGTTATTTTTGGGATGGTTATTCTGAGTGTTTATTTATTATTCTTGAAAAAGAAACCCATAAGATTGAAAACTTGATTTACATTATTTGTATCAATACATGGATCAAATTTGGAAAAAAGTATGTCATGGCCTGGTGTTACAGGCCTTTTGTGACAAGCCCAGTAATTAGATTTAGATATATGTTTAAAATAACGAATAATATTTATATATATATTTATTTTTTATCAATAATAACCTCGGTAAAATGCTAATTTCAAGTCACTTATGCCAAAAAAAGTTGGTTTCAGTCACTCGCTACATACACTCTATGAGTTAACCATAAATGCTACTACTTAAATTATGTATTATAATTTAATTAATTATTAATATTAATTTAATTTTAATATATATGTTACAGGAAAACTAGTTATCTATATAGTAATTGCTATAATTAATTTTTAAATAATAAAAAATCACACATGCAGTTTTACAGCGTATATAAAACTCCTCATTTCATCTGTAGTTCGATCACCTTAACATAATTTTTTTAATCCAAAAGAAAGAAGAAGTACCCATAAGGATGTTTAATCTAGACGTCGCATATTTTGCTATTTTCAGTGCTGTTTTTGTCTCTGTTCTTGATCGTAAGTTTACTGTTATTTCTTTCTTAAGCGTTGTACGTTGTTTAAAAGAGGAATCAAAATCACATTATTTAAATCAATATTCGCTAACTCTTGCATGCAGGCACAAGAATTGGGAGTAATCAAAGACATGAAATCGACGTTTCAAGCAAAATTGCTAGGCCCATTTGCAACTCATACCCTAATGGTTTCGGAGGATTAATGTGGCGCTGCTGTGCTGACCGTATAAATTGTTATGGTACTCAAGATGAATGTTACAACACTTGTTTAAGCTTTACCTCCAAACCCAAATTGTCGTTAACTACGTAATTAAGAACGACAATAATTAATAATATCATTTATGAGATGTGCTGTAAATAAAGAACTTTTCATGACTAAATGCTTAATCGAATACGTTAGCACGTAATGAGATGCCACGTCAATACTTAGAATTCACTTAACTCATTTAAACATCATCACGCGTTTTCGGCCTTCTCCACTCATCTTTTGATAATAGTAATTTGAATTGATTTGATTGTAACAGTGAATATGAAGTTCTCTCCATCCTCTTTCTTAAACTGCATAACTTCTTCGTACAAATCAATAATCGATGATAAACATATCATTCAGGTCCTCTTCGCTATCAACCATGAACATCACTGATGACAAAGATATCGAAGTTCCCGTTTCACCAGTTCTTTTACGCTCCGTACGCTAAAACGCTATAGATTGTTGGTAATCGGAAGCACATGGTGTTTATAGATTGACATCAACATCACTTTGCGCACTGATTTAGATGTGTAAATAGTGTTCGTATAGATTACATAATTTTGGTTTTACTAATGGTATTTGTTGTGATTTTGTTGACCAATTGGGTTCATTGGTTTCCTCTCTTTTAAAGTTATTTCTGTCGATTAGCTTTGAGATAAGCTCAATTATTATTTTAATTTTGGGGCTAATTTGCTTGCTTTAATAAACTATTATGTTAATAAAGATATAGTTGCTTTAGTATTGTGACTGTTGTTTCAAAACTATATATATATATTAGAATAATTTGATGATTATAATGAGAAAAATCTTAACATGGCTTCATATCCTCGCCTGTGAGAAGCTTTAATTAAGAAGGTCCCGAGGCTATTCACTTGTGGCAACAGGGTGACACATAAAGCTGTAGTTGAGAAGCTTTAGTTAAGTATCTAAAATTACGTTTACACCCTTACACATTGCATAATTCACAAAAACCATAAATGCAAGTCATTAAAAGTTTAAATTTTATACATAGTATATAAGTTAATAGCTACATTCTCACATGTAAAAAACAGAATTATTTGATGACCAAAAGCAAAAGTCTCTCCATTTTTTTACCTCCTTTTAAAGATATTTTAACGGAATAGAATGTCTAGTGTTCTTTAACCTTACAAGAGTTTGTATTATTGTAGTAATTTTTATGGTCTATACAAATAAAAGAGGTGGGTAGTTCCATGTATTTATTAAAGCATTAATGTTGGTGGAATGGTGGAGACGTGATGGGTACATCCAACACATGAAATATTGTTTGTACAAATTGATGCATGTGATCCTCATAATACGTGTAACTTTATAAGTTATTTAATTTGATTTTAATGTACTATAGACATGTTTTGATATAAGTAACGTGTTAATTATTGATTATGTTTCAAACAAATATATATTATTCAATGAATAAGCCATCTAATTTGTTACATCCGAAATCGTGTCTAAATCAACGGTGCTTTACTTGATGCATGAGTGTGTGTCAATGAATTTGTCAAATGATAACGTACGATCTAAATTATATGTACATGTATATATAGTGGATTATCGATATATTTATAAACATTTGTTCAAGCAAATGCTACGGTTACAAAAAAAATTATCAATATATTTATAAACATTTGTTCAAGCAAATGCTATGGTTACGAAAAAAAGGAAATACAACATTTAATTTATAAAATGAAGTGAATCAATTAGAGCGAGTAGCAAATGAAAATGAAAATTTACAAAGATTTATTTGATTGGTCCGCATGTTGTGCCACCTCATTTCATACAAATTATTTTATAAAATCTTTACAAGTATATGGTTTTCCTATTCCTTTTTACCGTGTCCAGTTTAATTCTGTTTTTAACTACTGGATAAGAACTTTTGACTAGGTCATCAATCTTGATAATATATTAATTTTGAAAAGATAAGAATCAAAATCATCAAAATCAGACTATACCAAACAATCAAAACTTCTTACTACGTTAAGTAACATCAATAACTTATTATTAAAAAATTAAAAATAATAATAGTAATAAAAGAATTTGATAATAACAACTCTAAAGACTATAAATAAAAAATAATAATGTATATTTATTGAAGTTAATTCTTTTCACATAATTCAGGATTACATTTAACACATATAAATTTAGATAAGTACTTAAGCATTTTAGGTTAATAGCTTATGGCTCAAAAGGTTCTTTTCTAAAAGCCCCAACTTCTCGATAGGTCTAACATTATTTATGTCTTATTATATTATCTAAATCTAAATGCAATAAGATAAGAAGCTCCCTAAAAAGTTAAGCTAAACACCCGTTTAACAAATGTCTCAAATAATTTTTATTGATTAGGTTTAACATTATCAAATTTAGGGGTGAGAAAAAATAAAGATTTATTGTTTCGTTATACATTAAAATTTAACTTTTCTCTATTATATGGGTCTAACTTTAAAAACTTTTATTGCATGAGGTAAACTTTCAAAACATCTCTATTGTATGTAATATTTTCTTTTTTAGCCATTCCTCAAAAGGAAACTTTCTTTTTTTGTCAAAGTCAAAAAAGACAAGTTAACATACAATAGAGAGGTTTTGAAAGTTTACCTCATACAATATAAGTTTTTAAAGTTAGGCTCATACAATAGAAAAAAGTTAAAGTTTAGCACATTACAGAACAATTATCCCAAAAAACAAAATTAAAAATTGAAAAATTAAAAAAATCAAATCGAAAAAATCGAATCAATTCAAAAACCAATAGTTTGATTTTTGACTTTCTAAAAACTGAACTGATCGTTTTGTTATAGTTTTCGCTCTAAAAACCGACCAATGAACTATTTAAATATCATATCTACACATATATATACAACATGTATATGTATGTATGTATATTTAACTTCTTAAAGTAAAAATTTTAAACTCATTTCTAATATATATAGAATATATGTGGATAATATACATAAATATATGCATATAAAATGCATATTTATGAAAGTATTTGACAAATAAGCTTAATCGAAAAAACTGAAAAATCAAAACCGAAATAATCTAACGGTTAGATTTTTAAAAATCCAAAAACCGAACCGAATTAATCCATACTAACCCTAATCAAATCCATTAAAAAGAACATATAAACACTCTCATTAGGTCCGAAACATTAAGAACTTGTTTATCAAATACAAGAAAACAGATATCTATCATCTTTAATCACCACAATTACATCTCAACAGTCCACTTATCCATTTTTTTCTCATACAATAATTATACAAGTATACGAGTACATATTTCAATATTTCCCATAAAATCACGATTGCAGCAAAAAGAAATAGACAATATCTATAAAGAATCATATATAATGCGTATCTGAAAGACAAGGTTAATATATGAGATATAAAGACTGTTATTAAAGCTTTGCCTGACAAACTCACACGAGCAGAAGCGATGATATAATTGTTTGAGATAAGCTTGTGAAAAATAATATAAAATAATATAAAGTCGATAAACATGACAATTTATGTGATTCGGCAAAATTATGCCTATGTCCACCCCCAAGAGTTTCATTTATTCTTATTTATAATGAGAAAGATCCCATACAAAATTTTTAAAATAAACTCTAAATTTCTCATGCACTCTATTTTAATCTTTACAAAAATAAACTCATTTCACCTTGTAACAATACCTCGGTTGAAATACGTATCAACTCTATTTGCTTTGTGATCCTGTGGATGATAAATGAGGCTAACTCCATTCATTTATATGCTGAGAATCATGCACAAGCATAATAGTAAATGCCTACCCTTTCTTAACAAAGTCATCATGGAGTCTCCATTTGGATAGTGTAGATGACTCTTTCTTTGACTTTTGGTTTCATGGAATTGAGCCAAAAATAAAAGATAACTAAAATCATGTGGCCATGATCATATCACCTTCCAAAAAAGACATACCTGATTTCTATATTCTTCGACACAAAGTTTGAAGTTGTTCTTTACATTTAGATTTACCAATTATTTTACATATGTAGTAATTATTTTAGTAGACACATATTCTATGCACAAGTATCTTTTTACCGTATAAGTGTTATGATATTATCACAATAAATCTAAAATCCGAACTCCCAAAATAAAATATTGAGAATAATCACACGAATCCCCGATTAGATCATGCATAATAATAGTAAAAAACATAATCACTTTTCCCAATTAGTATTAAGAAAACTTCATCCCTTTTATTTTTTACCATACGTTAAATACGTGTTAACGGTAATTATGTGAGTACCCCATGGTGAAAACTTGAAACCAACAATAAATAGAAAAGTGAAAACATACAAATATACAAAATCAATCAAATATCAATCATGTTGCGTGATGTAGCCATACGCATGTAGATATATGAGCGTGTATATATCGATCCAGGCGTCGGTTGCCACTCCTTGAGTCTCGCGTAAAATTTCGTAAATTTTCTTCTTCCATCACCTTTCTGGTCTGTCTCTCTCTCTCTCTCGATCTCGATCCAAATTAATAAAAATTCATGTAAGTTCACATTTCTCTATGTTTATTTATTTCCATCTCTAGCTAAACAACACGATATTGTTGCTCATATATATACATAATATAAATCAATATACTTTGATCTTATTGTTTATTGAATGATTTCGAGTTTTTGCTTATTTAATGACGATTGTAACATTTGATTTTATTATAATTAGATCTGATTTAGTGTTTGATGTGCTGGATCGCACTTGTATAAACCTCAATTTGATTACGGAAATGCATAATTTGATCTGGATCTGGTTGATTATAATCCTTGCTTTTAGGTTTTTATTGTGCGATTTCATGTATAGGTTATGTGTTGTTGAGTTCAACATTTGATTTCATTATGCTTAGGTCGGATAAGTGTTTGAGGTGCTGAATTTGAACAGTAAACGTCAATTTGATGCTAGGAGGGGTGTAATTTGATCTAGATCTGGTTAATTTTGATTCATGTTTTAGGTTTTGATGTGACGATTTCATGTGTCGGTTAATTGTCAATTTGTTTGAGCTCAGTAGGTGATTTTAGATACGGATTATGCTGATTGCGATCTCCTTTTATGTGGCAAATGAAATAACTTGCTGATTAGTGATCAGTTAGCTTTTTGTATGTTACTATTGAGCTTACATTCGTGTAGAATTCTGTTTTGATTTGGTAAACATGCTAATGCTGTTTGCTCTCTGTAGTGTGTGTTTGAAATTTGTAGAGGTTTTTAGCATGTAGATTTTGAGTTAGACTTGTTATTTGTTTACTGTTGGACAGATCTAGTATGGCTACTTACACGCCAAAGAACATTCTCATCACTGGGGCTGCTGGCTTCATTGCCTCTCATGTTGCTAATCGGCTAGTCAGAAGCTACCCTGATTACAAGATTGTGGTGCTTGACAAGCTTGATTATTGTTCAAATCTTAAGAACCTCAATCCTTCTAGATCGTCTCCCAATTTTAAGTTTGTTAAGGGGGATATTGGCAGTGCTGATCTAGTCAACTACCTCCTGATAACTGAGTCTATAGATACAATAATGCACTTTGCTGCACAGACTCATGTTGATAACTCATTCGGCAACAGTTTTGAGTTCACAAAGAATAACATCTATGGCACCCATGTGCTTCTAGAGGCTTGCAAAGTCACTGGCCAGATTAGAAGGTTCATCCATGTCAGCACGGATGAGGTCTATGGTGAAACAGAGGAGGATGCTGTTGTAGGTAACCATGAAGCTTCACAACTTCTTCCTACAAACCCATATTCAGCCACAAAAGCTGGGGCAGAAATGCTCGTTATGGCTTATGGTAGGTCATATGGGTTGCCTGTTATTACCACTAGAGGAAACAATGTTTATGGCCCAAACCAATTCCCAGAAAAACTAATCCCTAAGTTCATTCTCTTGGCTATGAGAGGAAAGCCACTTCCAATTCACGGTGATGGTTCTAATGTAAGGAGTTATCTCTACTGTGAAGATGTTGCTGAGGCTTTTGAAGTAATTCTTCACAAGGGAGAAGTTGGTCATGTTTACAACATTGGGACTAAGAAGGAGAGGAGAGTCATTGATGTTGCAAAAGACATGTGCAAACTTTTCAATTTGGATGCTGATGCAAGCATTAAGTTTGTGGAGAACAGACCATTTAATGATCAGAGGTATTTCTTGGATGATGAGAAATTGAAGTGCTTGGGTTGGTCCGAAAGGACCTTATGGGAAGAGGGCCTCAAAAAGACCATCGAGTGGTATACCAGCAATCCTAATTGGTGGGGAGATGTCTCTGGAGCACTTCTTCCTCATCCAAGAATGTTGATGATGCCTGGTGGAGTTGATAGACTTGTTGATGGGCCTGACAATTGTGAATTTGATTCAGCAGATGTGGCGATTAATACTTCTCAGATTGGAGTGCAGGTTCCTTCAAAAACCAGTATCAACTCTCCTAGGAAACCAGCCTTGAAGTTCCTCATCTACGGTAAAACAGGGTGGATCGGTGGTTTACTTGGAAAATTATGTGAGAAACAAGGAATTCAATACGAGTATGGAAGAGGTCGTTTGGAGGACCGCTCACAACTTTTAGCTGATCTTCAAACTATTAAACCTACTCATGTTTTCAACGCTGCTGGTGTCACTGGCAGACCTAATGTTGATTGGTGTGAATCTCACAAGACCGAAACTATTCGTACTAATGTCTCTGGCACACTTAACCTAGCAGATGTGTGCAGAGAAAATGGGCTCTTGATGATCAATTTTGCTACTGGATGCATTTTTGAGTATGATGCTAAACACCCAGAAGGTTCTGGTATTGGTTTTAAAGAAGAAGACACACCCAATTTCATCGGGTCCTTTTATTCCAAGACCAAGGCTATGGTAATTACTATTCCTCCATCCTTTTCTTCTTTTCATTTTCCCAATGTTTTTCATGTTAGATTAAACAGTAAGTAGATCAATTCTAAATCAGAAACTCTATGATATGAATTTAACATTGATCACTTGTTCACAGGTTGAGGAGCTACTGAAAGAATATGACAATGTTTGCACCCTCAGAGTCCGAATGCCGATATCATCAGACCTCAACAACCCACGTAACTTCATCACTAAAATTGCTCGTTACGATAAAGTTGTGAACATACCCAACAGCATGAGTATTTTGGATGAACTTTTGCCAATTTCAATTGAGATGGCCAAGAGAAACCTGAGGGGAATCTGGAACTTCACAAATCCAGGGGTGGTAAGCCACAACGAGATTCTTGAAATGTACAAAAAGTACATAAACCCAGAATTTAAGTGGGTTAACTTCACACTGGAAGAACAAGCCTTAGTGATAGTGGCCCCACGAAGCAATAACGAGTTGGATGCATCAAAGTTGAAGAAAGAGTTCCCAGAATTACTGTCAATCAAGGAGTCATTGATTAAGTACGTATTCGAACCCAACAAAAAACAGTAAGAATGATTCTTTTTAGAATTTTGTAAACTCCGGATTCACTTGTTTTTCATTACTTGCTAGTTTGTGTATGGTTTGGATTATACGTCTGTAATGTTTAATTCAACATTTACTCTAGTGTCTGTTTCTTAGCATGATCACACGGAGATTGTAGGGAGGCTATATCTCTAGGTATTTTATATTCATCCTCTTCTGTCTCGACCAGAGTTAGTTCGTTTTGCAGTGGTTATGGAGTATCTTCCCTTTAACTTTGTTAAAAAACTGCACGCAGGGTTGTACTATTGAATTCTATGAGATTTGTTATATTCTTATTTCTTGGCGACAATTTGCTTTATGTGAAATCTTGTTGTCTTTGTTTATTCTCCTAAAATAAATTTTAAGCATTTGGTATCAAGTGTTTTCTTTGATTTGGGAAGATCTGATGGCGTTAGAAAATTGTAGTCGACCGCGAGTACTCACAGTTTATAGTGTAGCTAGAAATCTTTGCAGATGGTGCGAAATCCATAAGTTGATTATACTAATTTACTAGTTTTAGAGGTGGAAATTCTTTAACAACGGTTTGATAATATATTATTTTTACAAGTATCAACCGACAACAAATTTTGTGGGTCTGTGGCACCTGCCGGCCCCTGGCTCCATCAAACAATTGTGTAGCTAATGGAACCGAATAGCTTTCTCATGTGGTCCCTTTTTCAGGCAATTAGTCTCCTTTAATTGCTTTGTCTATGACCCGGTCCAATAGTCTCTAGCCGGTCGTCCCTTTTGTTACTCAAATTGGTTATCACCGGTTGTACCATTGGACATTTGGACATGTTGGGATGGGGACGAAGACTTGTAGCCCCTGTTAAACAGGAGGATAATTTCAAAAGGTCGTGCAACTTCGTTAAAGAAAATATGTTTACGTTAAATTTTATGGATCGATATCCAAACCACCCCACCATTGATGCATTATACATTTTACTACGACGCTAGGAAAATGTTGCCAATCGGCATTGGATAGGATATACATTTAGAAAGTACATGTGTGAGATTGAATCAACCTAATTCATATGATGGTTGTCGCATGTATTAGAGCTATTCTTTTACCTTAATCCAATCCGTTGACAAATGATCAAAATCATAATGAATTTCATGTATTGCAACAATATACTTATTTCAAAGAAGTACAAACTACTTTAGTGGAGCACCTCAAAAAGGGTATCTATAATCTTCACTTTCTTTTTCCTGTAAAAAGTAAGTAGAAACCCTTCACATATTCTGCTTCTTCTTTTTTTTTCTTTTTTAATTTATTAAATATAGTTTTTTATATACACGTTTTTATTTTAATAAAAACTAAATCCATATTACTTATTTCCTTATCAACACTTATTTAGATCCGTAATTACATTAGAAGTTTCAAACCATATGTCCATATGTGTTCAAACACTCTCATTAAATCAAATACCAACCTCTTTTAGTACTCCTTCATAACATGTACTATATTTCCTAACGTGGGATGAACTTTTGTCAACAAATCTACAAGTGACACGAACCCAAAAACAGACATTAATTATCATCCCCCACTTCTCCCCTATTATGCCTCAATCATACCCCCATCACCACCATTGATTGATCTTTCACATGCATACTCAATAACACCATTACCTGTCATTTTATTCATTCAAATATACACCACACAATACATAGTGAAGGGAAGTAGATTCTTGTGATGTACTAATATCCTCCCTTATATAGAAACACAAAAGTAGATGATCTTAATAACGTAACAAATGGAATTGAAGCTAAGACACAAGGTCACGTTCTAAATATATTGCTTTATATAAATAATACTAACAATCGAAGACTTTCAAACTAGGTTTCTAAATGAACTTGTACATATCGTCCTAACTAATATTAAAGAAGCTTGAGTAAGATCTCTCAGAAACGAAACCACATCTTCTGATGTCGGTAGAAGGTACCGAGCATTTGTACGTGTCCGTCCTACAGTACACGAGAAATAGTTGTCTGCTTTCAGATCTAGCATGTTCCACGATACTTTGTCGGTTGATGTGGATGATCTTTTCCCACCGTTTTCACAAGCATGATTCCTGTTATTGTTAGTTGTTCGCTTGTTATCCGGACTTTGTGGAGGTCGTTGGTAACTCTGTTTTTGAGATGAATTTGACCCACCTTTACCAGGCTTTCTGTCTCCAGGAAGCTTTGTAGAATCATTTAGCTTGGGTCTCAGGAATGGACATGCCATTATAAGGAAGTTCTGGCTAAAAAAAGGTATAAATATCTTCAGTCCTGTAAGAAAACGATAGGTTATTTAAAATCATATGACATGTGTGTCAAACATTATGACGGGTTATCAACACATGTAATATGCCTACCTTGAGTACATACCCTCCCGAGGAAATGGCCAATACATACGATTGTGATATACGAACGATTGTGATACCCTGTAAAAGATTGTTCAAATGGATTAGAATATCTAATTTATGAAAGGGTCGTATCAGATTGTGTTATCTTCAGCGGGTTAAACAGACAGAAACAAAAAATTAGCATAAAAGGACATAGATCAAATCGGATGGGTTGAAACTTTCCTATTGTATTTTCAATGCATAAAAACCTCCAAAATCGATTTTCATATTTTATTTTTTGGCAATAAGATCATATTAGTCTTTTAATTTTAACAATTACTGCAATAGTATAACTTCTGTAATCAAATTGTACGACTTCATTTATTTTCTGTAAACTTTTATTTTATTTTTTAAATGTGTTTCCGGTAACCCCAACCCGACCTGTACGAGACTTGCATGTTTTGACTGTTACCCTACCTGTCCGATCCGCCCATTTTGCCACATCTGGCAAGACTTAACTTTTTGCTCAATGTGGTTTTTAATGGTACTATCATAAAAAAGATATAACAAATTATATTCACAGTGTCATAACAAACTAAAAGAGTCACCTTAGTTACTCCAGCTGCTCGAACCTCAAGAGAGCGGCTACCTTGTACGACATCTACAGAGGCATTAGATATCGGGCCTGTCCACAGATGCTGCAACATGTCTCTGGCTTGAAGCCTCCCAAATTCAACATCTATGTTCCCATTTCCATAACAATTAGCAAGAGAAAGAAAATATTGTACTATTGATGGATCGCACGAACCTGGACAAGGGAAGTCGTGCATTACCTGCGTACTTGTAATTCCACACGAGTGACGTTTCACGAAGCTCAAAATGCGATCGAGGTGTTCTTTCCGTGAAATACTCAAAGACATGCTGTCAGTTGTCATAAATATTATACAGTGAGGAGGAATTATATTATAAATGAACTAGGTCTCTCATACAAAAGTACAAGTAAAAACTTAGTACCTTTACACTGTCGACCCATTCCATATTTGAATGCTCAGGCATAGTCGTCATCCAGGTTCCTCTAGCGGAGCGTAGAAACATTCCATTCTCAGCCGCCAACCACATGCTGTACTCTCCAAAGTTCTGTGAATTAAAGAATACCTCAGAGAGTATGTGATCTAAAACTCGAGTGAAGTAGATTTGGGAATTAAAGAGTACCTCATCCAATACAGTAAAGTCACTTCCACTGAGGATCATTGCACAGCTTTATCAGTGATTCTTTTAATTCAGGATGCAATTTAAGATCCATTTCTCTGATTTGATCACCTCCACGCATATCAGGTGTATCAACTGGTTCAGTTAATGTGAAACATGAGAAAACTTAAGATATGATAAGCAAACGTATTGATTTGTTTTCTTATCTTGTAAAGATATAGAAGCATTACCAGTATGATTAACCGGTTACTTGACTGCAAATAACGCTCAATAGCCTCTTCAACTGGCAGCGGAGGTGGAACTTGTCTTATCCTTTCTTGTGCTTTAACTACTGTATCGTTCAATTCACTACAATATTCAAGTTGAAATAGGTCAAACCTTAGCCAAAGTCTTAGTTGATTCGGGTTATGGTTAACCCTAAAGTGTCAAATGAAAGTAGACAAACGAAAAAAGCATCAAATGTGTTGAAAATCTCTCTCTGCGGCCAAGTCCCAAAGTGTATTTTAATTCTTACAAGTTACGACATCCTAAACCATTTTCATAAATTAGATTATTAGATTATCATTGTAATAACATAGTTTTATAATCAAATTTAACGCACAAATGAACAAATTAAGTGTCAACCCAACTTATACTAATAACAACCCGTTTCAACCAAAACCTGTTTTGACCCCACCCGACCTGCCCATTGGTGACACCTCTATTCACAAGCATATTACTTAATGAGAGATAGAAAGAATGGTAATAACATATACCTTACAAAAGTTTCTGCCCATTCTTGAGCAGTATGGGTTGTGACATGCAAAAAGTTGTGGCAGTGACGTTTTTCTGTTTCTTCAGCACTCATATTCAAAGCTTGGCCTATAGAAGCAGCCACTTCGGTTACGTTCCATGGGTTAACAAGAATAGCCCCAGCACCAAGGGATTGTGCAGCACCCGCAAACTACAGGTACACAAGAATTATAATATACACACATCTATAATATACAAACTATATGTGTACGTCTAAATAGCAATGATAAAATATCTGTATTTTATTGAAATGAAATGATAAAGAACAGAAATACACAACGGTTGGCCAACTTTCAAGAGGTTAACCATGTATCCTGATGCCGTAGAAAACCCAAGTTACTACCATATATTTCTGTCTACTTAATGATTTGATTAAACATTTAAACCCCTGTATATAGAGAATAAAGTATTTCCATATTATTAAGTTCTAACTTTTGCACAATTTAACAATGACAAACAGTAGAAGTTATTGCTCTCTTAGCATATGACAATCACAATAAGGTGTAAGGTACTCATAGTTACCTCACTTAAAATCAGAACCCTCTCTTAGCATCTTGGCATGCCACAAACTCGTAACTGACAAGATTCATTCCGTCCCTCAAAGATGTGACAATTGCTATATCTGTCGATGTCAAACCAAGAAACACATCATCAGTCATTACCTACTTTAACAAACTCTATTGAGAATTCAACTATACACTACTGCCACTCATATTCGATTAAACTCACACTCTAGTTTGAAATTCTATTTGTGTGGCCTTTAGTGTGCATAAAAGGTAAAATCGTGCAGTCCCAACTTTTGTTACTTGGAGTATAAGAATCGGCAGAGCTATGGATCAGTACCAGTAACAGCATATAGTGCACATAAAGCCTGAAAATCTAGAGAGCAGTCCTGCATACATAACAGAATATTCTTTAAAACATGAAATACATCAAATATGAGACTGTAAATTTAAAAGTGGACGGCTAACCAGATGATGAATTGGAACAGTTGTCAGTGTCCCAAATCTTCCATTTATCCGGCCAACAATTTCATGAGCCTGACTTGTCAATTTCTGATCTGCAAAATCACATTATCAGAAACCAAGGATATATCAGACATTTGATAGCATTTTAGAAACTTACACTCAGGAACATCTGTTCTTGTTGGTACTGCAATCTGTAACAAAACCACTTTATCACGCCAATATTGATTCTCTTCTAGAAACTTCTCAAACGCAAGTATCTTTTGGGGAATTCCTTTAATCATATCTAGTCGGTCATCGCCTAACATCACCTTTCTACCAGAAAATCTCTCTTTTAATTCTTTCATATGCTCTTGTACTTGTGGATTCTCAAGTGCATGAATTCGATCCGAATCTATACCAATTGCAAACTGTATTCCACCAATTAAAGAACAAATGTCAAATAACACTTGTGTGTGGGATTTCCTACATAACGCAAGATAAATGGAAGACATTAGAAAGGTCAATTTAATATTACCACAGCAACTCGAGTCAATCTCCCTTGATCCTCTACCCGTTCAGGAGTACCTTCGAGTCCAAGGATACGAGTACATGCACTAACAAAGTGTCTTGCATAATCATATGTATGGAAACTGGAAGCAAGTCATGTTAATGGACATATGTTCTAACATATAAAAGAAAAAGGCTTCTTTAATCAGGTAAAATCAAAACACCTCTGCAACGATAATAACTCTCATAACCAATACATTTTATTCAAATGTGCTGTTCTATCATGAAGTTTTTAAAAAAAGAAAAATACCTTCTCAGCCAATGCTTCAGTGCCCTCTGCCCGGGCTCGTCGGGCACATTTACACCTGCCCACCCAATCCATTTTGCCTCAACCTCCTTAACGCCTTCAGTACATTCAAATTAAATAGATTAAACTTCCTTCTATAAGCTTAAAAACAGATTTTTAAGACCTTACCGAGAGGGCACTGACAAGGCCGCCTGCACTAACCTCGAGAGACCAACTCTCTTCACCTCTTCTGACAGCGGAAACGGGAAGTCTGTTAGCAACAACCAATAGCCGTTGTGTAAATAGTCTGCCATCTGGCTTTTCCCATCCCTCACGTGCAGCAGAAGCACCTTCTAGATACTGTTCCACAAAATTATCACCCCGTTGTTCATACTCCTACCATCATTGGTGGTAAATTCATTAGAATAAGAAGCCTTGCTGTTCTTTCTTAGCTCTCTTTCTCTTAAATTCATTAGATTTAAACCTTGTTATATTTAATGAAAAATTATGTATGTGCGGAATGTAGATTTAACATATGTCTAAAAATTTCGTTCGCTTGTTAGTATATATAAGGAGAGAATATGTGATGATTATATGTCAAAAATTATATGATCAATTATATATTTTTAACGACATTTAGCATTACGTATTCGTATTTTATTAGTGGTGATAAATATACTACAAATTTTGATTCATATACCAAAATTTTGGTTGTTAATGGCTCGTGAGTGGCTTGACTCATATACACCTGTGTATACACAAGTGATACAATAAAAGAGTTAGAAAAATGAATAAGTTTAACAAAATGGAAGTTCACATAAAGTGTATTCATGTGTTTCGAAACCTCTCACACTCTACGATAAAGTTTCGAATTGTTATTTTAATAACTTTTGTTGCTATCAGTTGCTAACTTGTTTATACTAAATCACTAATGAAATTCTGAAACTATCTCACTAGCCGAGCTTGAGCTTTGGGTAATATACTCGAAACAAGCCGACTCCGACCTTGAGCTCTCCAAATTTAAACGAGTCGAGGTTGAACTCGAATCGATTTGTTTACAATGCTACTCGTGTATGCTAAAAGTAATTTAACTCAAACATCTCATTATTACATAAATCAATGCGTGGATGTTATAAATCAGGTATTTACTCTTCATTTTTGTCCCAAGGTAATAACTTACTTATCGTGACTAACTATGATATTACTTGTTACTTTTTGAAACAGCTGACCGGGCGCTTATTAGGCATAGGCAATGACTAGCTAGGATTCCAACTAAAACTAGTAAATTGTTTACCTCAAGACAAAATGGATAGCAGATGTCCAATTTATAGTGTTTACCAAAAAAATGTAAAGGAGTTAGTTATACCGTTTCAGCAAGTAACTCGTCACCACATTTAAAACACACAATTTACTGTTACATGACATACATTATTAAATTGCTTATGTCAAAATAAATGAATAGTAGACAGTCAATTTATATTGTTTACCTTAAATGAAATGAAGATAAGCGGCATAGCCAACTTCCCACCGATGCTCCTTAGGAAGGCCGGTTACAAGCGCAAATAATCTCGTCATTTGTACAAATTAGGCATGTAAATGAATAGAAGGAACACAAATAAAGTGTGTATGTGTCTGTTCATTGAGGGTTTATTGAAGAAACTGACGTACACAAATAGATAAATGAAATGATTTTTTTTTTATGTTTGTCCATTAACAAAATATATTTATACATAAATTTAAACTAACGTAAACGAACAAATACAAAAATAACTGAAATTCTCATAAGATTATTGTACAAAATCAAACGTATAAAAAACATTCCTAATATGAATATCGTTATCACAAAAAATATGAAATTTAAATAAATTACATAAGATAATTTAGATAAATAAAATATATAAAGTTTTTACATTTATAACAAATTATGTAGTTTATGTGTCATATATAAAAATAAAATGGAGAAACTTTAATAAACATATACAGACATATAATTGAACCAACGAAAAAAATATTCATTTTTATTCATTTACCTATACAAATTAAAAATCATGAAATGTTCGTTAACATTTGTCTTAAATAAACTTAAAATAAATCCTTACTTACCTTTAAATTTTAATAAAGTTCGACTCGTTGCAACAGTTTAGTTAAGACTATTATTTTGTCAAAGCAACCATTTATTTAAAAATCAATCCACAATGCAACAACCATTTATTTAGATTAAAATAAATATTCCAATTTTGTGTAGAATCTTTTGCTCCTCGCAATTCATATCGGATGCAATCGCAACTCACTGAATTAGGACAGACTGTTAACGAGGCGATCATGATTTAATAGATTACAAGATATAATTAAATATAAATTTAAATCTGATTTATTTATCAATAAATTGTAATCCAACCTAAAATTACTTTAATCTGTATAAATAGATCTAGATCTGATCCACCCATTTGATGTAAAAAAGTTATTTATTTTGTTTTTTTACTACTAGTGTAGATAAAAGTTAAAATGAATAAATCTAAATTGAAAAATTATATCTATGATTTAATACTTTTTAACGTGTAAGATTTATTTTAACAATATTGTACGACTTCTTTTATCTTTGTAATATTTTTTTTCTTCAGGTGTCCTTTGTATTTTTTTTCTTTATTATATAAATTTCATTAAACAATGTTGTTGTTTTACTACAAAGTTTGAACATCATTCACTTGAGTTTCAAAAAAAACTAATTTTTCTATAATTAGTAATATATTATGGATAAAAACATTGTAAACATTAATAGTGCATTTGACAAAATGTATGAAAGAAAAATCGCTTTTGTGGTATTGGAGCTTATTAGCATAAAACAACATGCAACTGTATCTTTAGGAAAACTTCATTTATTCACTTACATTTCAACATCTAAACATAACATAAACATCATTTTCATATATAATAATTGTAATCTAATGACGAGTATACAATTTTTAGAAATAATTGTACATAAATTTATTTATTTTTTAAAATAACTATTTTTTTTTTAAATTATATTTTTAATGGGTCATGAGTCGCTCCAAGTAGAGATCCATTTAGATTGGTCGATTTATTAGTAAAGTTTTATAGTAAAGATTCCATTTTTTTATTTGATTATCATCATCCTAACAAAGAGAAATCTTTGCTTTTTTTAATTGTCAACTCCGTTCCTATGGGCTTTGGAGGAGCAGGAAAAATTGTTGGAATTCTATAAAAGAGTCTCGGGAGCCAGGATGCATGCCAGTTTCATACGACCAGGTGGAGTGGCACAAGATCTGCCTCTTGGCTTATGTTGAGATATTGATTCCTCCACACAACAATTTGCTTCTCGTGATCACTTATTGGGTATATAAGTCTATTTTTCTAACCTATTGAGTCACATAAATAGAGTGAGACGGGTCTAATTAAAATTAAGATTCACTCCATCAACAATTCTACTTAAATGTATGTCGTATGTTTGCATGTATACGTGTATACGTGTTTCTCTATATTAATACCGGTTTGAAGTTCTGATAACTACAATTTTTTTACTCGAATGTCTATATATGGATTGTCATTTTCATTTTCTATATTTCTTTTCCCTGTATTTTATAATATAAAATAATAATAAAGAGTGTCTTAATTGCAAAGGACAGGAGAAAAATAATGGGTGCATGTTATGACACCTACGTGGAGCGCACCATTGCCACTTGTTTCATATTATATACTTCTTTTTCGACCAACTATATTTTTATTGAACACGCACGGTGTGCAAAAGATCTTTTCGAATTGACTCTTGCCTTTTAAATGTTTATTCAATCATGGCATTTATGGTTTAGGAAAAAAAATTTGCATGAAAACGAACATGATACTCAAACTTATAGAACTTTACTAAAGGAATTAGTTATAGTTTTATTGGCATTTGTGAGGAGAGCAGGCCACTTACATATATAAGTGTTGATGTTTGGTATCATAATAAATAGAAATTAGATATTTTTAAAATGAATAATTAAAAAATTGTATAAATTATACTATAAAAATTAACATTTTTTCTTTTCGATTAGACATTTTACAAAATATATTTTCGGTAAACTTTTTGGTTTCAGTTTTAGTGTATTTTGAAAATAACTATCACATGTGATATTTAGTTGTTATTATATGTGATAGTCATTTTCAAAACCCACTAAAAAGTTAAAACAAAAACTCGTCAAAAGTATATCATGTGAGATGTCTAATCGAAAGAAGAAAAGATAATTTTTATGGTTCAATTTTTATAAAATTTTTAAGTATACATTTTTGAAATATTAAATTTTGAAAATGTAAAAGAAAAAAAATCTTTTTATTTTGATGAGAATGGACGAATTTTTCACTTTCACAACAAATTTCAAAACATTTTTCTACTAGAGATGTATATATATAATAGTTTTATAAGTTTGTTTATATATATTTTCCACAAAACTTATTTATGTTTTCGAAATTAAGAAGTTCAAATATTTTTAGACCGTCTACGATAGTTATGCTTTTTCTTTCCTAAAACCTTCTCATTGTAATGAAAATAAAACCAGTTTTTAGATTTAAATAGTTTAGAATTATAATCAATTATAAATTAGTAATTATCACACTAAAACTGATAATTTTTTGGTTATTTTTGATAGAGCTTTCAACTTTAATGATATGATAAAACTTTGAAAAAAGGAAAAAGCTATATAATGTACCTTACTCTAAAAAGGAATTATAATAGCAAATAGATTTAAAAGAAAAAACATGTCAAGATAGTGTTTGAGATTACTATACTCTAAAAATAAATAATTTCCAACATGCATATTTTAAAAGTATTTATTTATTCAATAAATTTATAAATAATTTTAATAGATAACATTTTATATACTCTATAATAAACACTTAAATAATTAATCTCAAACTCCTTTAGAAGTGACCCTATAAATATGACATTTACTATTTAAAGTTAACGGTAATTTAATCTTCAAAGTTTCATTTGTTTCATTTAACTCAAATTGTTACTTTCATAATTCAAATTGTTAGTTTCATAATTTAATCAATTAACTTTATATATTGTGATGGTTTAATTTTTCACAAAAATATTTATTATTTATATTTTAAAAATTTGATAGTTTAATCTTTTAAATTTATATTTTGTAATAATTTTATTTTTTAGTTTAATCATCTAACTTTTAGAAGTTTAACAATTTAACTTTTAAAAAATTTAATTAATAAATTAATATAAATTTAAAAGATTAAATAATTAGAATATTAAAAGGTTGAAACATGAACTACCCTGCATATAATATGTAACAGAAGTGTAAGATCATTTTAATACGTAATTGCCTTTGCCGTTTGTTATCTCATATTCCCGCCAACCTAACACATACCTGATTAATTAATTAGCAATGGGGAGAAGGCGTCTGCTGCTGCTTTTAAAACCCTTGAATTCTTACTCCTTTCATCAATCAAATGGTCTTTCTCGACCCATAAACCCTAAGGTATCCCCCCTTTTGTTTTCTTTTGGTAACCTGAAAATTTTGTTAGGGTCCAATGCATATAAAGTGTTTGATAAAATGCTTGAGTGAAAGATAACAATTATAGCTTGTGTTACTTTGAGTGTTTTCATTTCTCATGCACACCTATTGATTTTTAGGCCATTGTATAAAATTTAAGCTGTTACCACTGAGGATCTTGCATGATATAGTTTTGGTCTGTGTAATTATTTTGTTTTGCAATATATGTTTGTAGTCGAAAGTTATATGCTCATGTTCTTTGACCCTTGTGCTACAAAATGTACTGTCTGTATTAAGCAAAAAACTTCTCCAATTTGGGACAAATGTAGCTTAAGTTTATAAGTTGATGCATGGTGTACTTTACAAATATTAAATAGATGGTAACGCGTAAGAACCTCTTTAATCTTGTTTTACTATAGTGGAGATCTTTACAGAAGCCCAGTGACTACATTCTACATATGGACTGCCATAAATCAGGTCTCTACACATTATTAAGTGTGGTTACTATAAACAAATTTAAATTTTATCATGTGGATTGGAGCATAGAGAATATTACATTAGTGTTTACCCTTTATGTATTTTTTGGTTTTACAAATTTTGTTAATTGATTGTTGAGTCTTGGTTGATAGAACTTGTTGTAATGAAAGATGAATGTTTATAACTGTTTTCTCTTCACAAATTGCACTCTTTGCTTAAGGTTTTTGAAATATCAATTTTCAAGAAATCTTTCTCATAATTAAAAAATAAAAACAAAAACAAGAAATTGCAGGTTTCACGCTATCTCGATAACAGGGGCAAAGTTCATAAAGAAGCCATAGAATTTTGTAAGGATATTTTACGAAGAAAGCCAGTTGACTGGGATGCTACTTTTCGTGGTAATCTGTCAGAACCCATTCAAAACGTGGACCTTGTTGTTACCATTGGTGGTGATGGCACGCTTTTGCAGGCAAGCCATTTGTTAAACGAATCAATCCCATTATTGGGAGTAAACTCTGACCCCACTCAACCACAAGAGGTTAGCTCATTCTTGGTTCCTTACAACATTTTAGATTAAGGTTGCATGTTGATTCCATTGATTTATGTTTTCATATTTGTACTTTTATAAGTTTGAGAATTTGTGATCTTTGTCATTTGCTTAGGTGCAAGAACTGGGTAACGAGTTTGATGCTACCAGAAGCACTGGTTATCTTTGTGCAGCAACTATTAAAAACTTTGAACAGGTATGATTGCTTGGAAAATTGAGTAGGCGGGGTTGCGGGTGCCGGGTAGCTTTTCTGTACGGGTTGAATGGGTTTCAAAACTCCTTTTTTTTTTTTTTTTTTTTTTTACGTAATGTGTCAAATTTGATATCTAAATATTAGTTCAATAGTAATCCTAAAACTTTTAACAAAATGATTCGAATGGTTTTATGCATTAAAAATACATATTGAGCGATTCCTGACCCAGTTGACCCACGTTAGATGGATTCAACACAAGGTAATAAGATTACAAGAGTATTCCTGGATCTTGCAGATAATGAATAACATCCTGGAGGGCCGAACAGCTCCTTTTGAACTATCAAGAATGTCAATTCGTGTGAACTCAATGCCATTGTCAACATATGCTCTTAACGACATTTTAGTTTCAGATCCATGTCCTGCATCTGCTTCTCGGTTTTCATTCAGGTATAAGAGGTTCCTGTATAATTTTGAGCCACAAACGTATTCATGTCCTTCCATGATTTTTATAAATAGTTAATGCATTAATTATGATTACAAAAGAAATATTATTATAGCAGTAACTTGGGAATAAAACTAATTAGGAGGTTGTATGCATTAGAAAGAGACTTTATGCAACTTACAACCCGTTTGACATGTTCCCCTTTTAGCTAAATGTTTTGATTGCACTCATTTGACCCGTTTGTGATAAAACACATTGGAAATAGACTCATCCATCAGTAAATGTGTCGAAATTACCACCTCAAGTATTTTTAGAATCTGCATCTTCTTCCACTTATTCTTGATTTTATATTTGTTCTGTAAAAGAATTAGGAAAGACGGGCAATCATGTTCACCTTTAGTCAACTGCCGATCTAGTGGTCTTAGAGTCTGCACTGCCGCTGGATCTACAGCAGCAATGCTATCAGCTGGTGGATTTCCAATGCCTGTGTTATCCAAAGATCTTCAGTACATGGTGAGGGAGCCCATTTCACCTGAAGACAGCTTGAGTTTAATGCGTGGATCAATAAAACCTACAGAATCCATGGATATTGATTGGTACAACAAAGAGGGGCTAATCTATATTGATGGTTCTCATCCCGTTCATCCTGTTGACCATGGTGATACCATACAAGTATCTTCATATGCTCCAATTTTGAAATTGTTTTTGCCTAAACATTTGTTACCTAGTAACTAAGATTTGAGTTATCTGTAGCTCAATTGCACATAAGTAGTCAAACTTGAGTTACAAACCAGTAGATTCCATACAAAGAATGCATAAGGCTCAACGCTTCCTCATGTTTTTCATTATCTTTTTTTTTTTTTTTTTTTTTTTTTCGTTTCTTCTGTTTCCAACAAGTTATAGCCTTGCTGCAAAGATATGGTTACATGAATGTTGAACGTAAATTAACCAATATACTCAGATACCCTTATCTTTTGTCTTGATGACAAATTCATGCACTAAATCTTGAAGTATAACACAAGTTCATTATTTCATCCCACTTCACACCAACACTCTTCCTAGCAACTTTCATATTGAAATCCTCCTGGATTGTGATTATGTACATGTATCAGTTCATATCTTTATACCAGTCAATTGCTATTGTTTTTCACATACATCGATCCGTATCATCATGTGGGTTGCTTGCAATTTTCATGAGAGGAAGGCCTCATGATGGGTTCATATACATGCATACATCCATATCATCATGTGGGTTGTTTGCAATGGTCCTTTACATGTAAATATCAATATCAGTCATGTGGCACATCAGTTTCACTTTTCATGAGATGGAGACCTTAAATGTGGTTCATTTACTTTAGACTTGAGTAAATAGGTGAGTTAGACGGTTACATTCTATTTACTTTTTATAAGAACGATAATCTTACAATTTATCCCAAGTAATATATACAAACCACACGTATCACTACTTAAAAAACAGGCTTTATTGCATTTGTGACGCATTTGCCACCGCTCTATCACATTATAATTATCCGTAACATTATGCCGTCGCAAATGACAATTGCCACTCATTTATCAGCGGCGGCCAATTTCTGTCGCAAGTCAGTCGCAAAAGACATATTGAGACGGGTTTATGACAAATTCGTCCGTCGCAGTAGGTCATGTAGTGTGTATGTATGTGTATATATATATATATATATATACATTGTCTCCCATGAGGCTTGAACACATAATCTTTTGGTTGATAGTCGGATTCTTCATATACCGCTAGATTAACAGCACTATGTCTAGTAAGTAAGTAGGTACATTATCAACATAGAGCCGGAAATTATTTATGAACAAGTGTGTGAATATCTTATCTTATTCTATCTTAGTATTAGTATATATATATATATAAGAAAGTCATCTTCATTTTAATGAAGACACATATGTGTCTTCATTTTCATTTTTCTTTTTGTCCCTTTTTAATATTTTTATATGATATTTTCTACTTTCGAATATTTTTTTAATATGTATGTTTAATTTTCTCCCTAAGATTTTAATTTTAAGTTTTTTAATATATATTTTTAATTTTCTCCTTAAAATCTTAATTTTAAGTTTTTAGTTAGACATATTAAAAATGTCTCTCAATAAATTACATAAGTCTTCATTTTTTGTTTTAATACTTTGATTCTTAATCTTATCTTCTAATATTTTAATTTTAAATTCTCAATAGTTATTTTAAGTTTTTAATTAGAAATATTAGAAATGTCTCTCATGTAGTCTTCATTTGTTTGCTTTTAATACTCCTACCATTTTGTTTTTAATTTTATTTTTTAATAATCGGGTCTTAAATTCTCTATAGTTAATATACATGTCACAAATACCTTAATACCTTAGCAAATAACATATGCACTTCAAAATGAAAACACCAAATACTTATGAACTATTGATAAAAGTTAATTCAAGTATGCATTTTTTAAAAAATATAAAAATATAAATTTCAACCGTCCATTTATATTAAAATAACAAAAAAAATTTATATTTTTGAAAAATGAAGCGGCTACTAAAAAAATTATAAAAGTTGAACCATAAAAGTCACCATTTTTCCCTCTTCGATTAGACATCTCACATGACATACTTTCGACGAATTTTTTTTCATTTTTTGGCAGGTTTTGAAAACCGGTAACACGTGTTATCAACAACTAACACATGTAATAGTCGCGGGTAACACATTTGTTAGTCAATATTAACACATGTGTTATCGGTTTTCAAAACCCACCAAAAATAAAAATAAAAATGTTCATCGAAGGTATACCTTGTGAGATGTTTAATCAAAAAGAAAAAAAATACTTGTTTTTACGGTGTAATTTTTTTAATTTGTAGACTTGTCCTTTTAGAGATATTTAATTTTAAAAAGTGTGAAGAAAAATGAGTTTTGTTATCTTGATAAAAAAATGAACGCTTGAAATTCTTTATGTCATTCTTTCAAATAAAATTATATTCAACTGAGCTCTTTTGAACTATTATGTTATTAAAAAATAAAAATTTAATCATTATAAATAAAATAAAATGAAAAATATACTTACTTTAAACTTCAAAATGACCGTATCTTAATCATGATGCAAGAAATAATAAGGTTGGTGTAAAATTATCATCGATTCAGTCAACATCACATTCATCCGATTTATATATGGGGTAATGTTAAATAGCGCTAACTTACAAGTCTAATTCATATAGTTTTTGACATATGAATCTTATTCTCTATCCTAATCTCATCTAATTATTTTTCATCTACCAATCACATTTTTAGACGTATATGTCTAATTAGACATATATATATATATATATATATCATTTTCTATCTATCTATATATATAAAACAAGGTTTTGGATTGCTTATGTGTCAATCTCCTATTAATTTGAGTTTATGTGTCAATTTCTTAGGAACTAAGCTTATTTGTCATTTAATCCTCATGCTACCTCACCTTACCCATTTTCACTTTTTTCTTTAAATTTAAATATCTTATAAATTGTACATCGATAAATTATAAAAATTACATCATTAGAATCAGCGTCATTTTATCTTTAATTAGAGATCTCACATGATATACTTTCGACGAATTTTTTTTTCTTCCTATTTTTAACGCTGATTCTGAATATTTAATTTTTATAATTTATTCGCATACGATTCGTGAGATGAACTCACCCCTTATGGGTTAACCCAAACTGATGATGAAGAGTTTTGAATAATTTTGGTTATTTGGTTTTTTAAATGTTGCCAGCCATTGTCTACATGTGGCTTTTGAACTCTTGCAACCTATGTTAATTTACTACGTAATAATTTCAAAGCATGGGTTTTACTATCAGTAGCTATGCAATCCCATCATATTTTTATGTTGATGTTGGATATAGTCTATTGGTAATATGATTAACCTTTTGATTATCTTTCTTGACATGGTCACAAACACCTACTTTTATTGACATACCTGTTGTATACTGTTAAGAATGAGTAATCGTTTTTATTGAAAATGAGAAAATCAGTTTTGAGATGAAATTTTATATATTTTGATTTAGGCAAAATTTTGGTTAATCGTAAAGTATAAGTTCCACATTTTTTAACTATTTCGGTACTAAGTGATTCTTCTTTTTCACAATTTCTTTAAGAAACGTAAATTATTAGTTTTAATAGTAACAGTACCAACGTTGCATTATCTTAGCATGTTAGATTAATTGTGGTTTTTGAAATTTAAAGGTTGTAAATGTATAAAGTTTGTATGTTTACATGATATTATAATGCTTAAAACCACCTAAATCATTATCAACCTTAATATGTTGAAACTATATTTGACACATTAGTTATTTATTAAACTGTTTGAAACCGTATTTTTTAAACAGCCGTGCATCGCACGGGCTCAATGCCTAGTATATATATGTTAAAAATGATGAGTTATGCTAAGGTGACGTGTACAAATCCTAATGGCTGTTGTGCGTGCGAACAGCTGGACAACCTTACACAGTCAATTACCTTGCCATGTACGATTAATTATTCTGTCGCACTTGCCAACACATTCCATTGCGGATACTCTAACAACCTCAACAAAAAATATCATTTAATTTTCTATTCCATTTTATCTTTACACGATAATAATAAATAAATAAAAATAATAAGGAAAATGCTAACTATAGCCCTTAGGACTATGGTTAAGCATATCATATTTACAAAACTTCTAAAATTATAACTCTTTATTTCCATAAATATTAAATACTTACATATATATTTATGGAAAGTGAGTATAAATATAGAATATAATCACTTAAATTTATTGTACACTAAATTTGTAATGTTATTTAAAGCAAGCTTAACTATAACCCTATCATTCTCCGAATAATAAAAACAGACTTTAATAATTCCTTGAATTACGAATCAGTACATGTTCTCTTAAAACCCCCACTTGCTCTTCCTTCCCTTTTTCGGCCCCATTTACTGCTTAAACCCTATACATAGATACATACATACACACACCTACACGCACAAGATAAGATCTGTAATATTTCGAACACGATTAAAATTAAAAAAGAAATTCAGATGAAGATTCAGTGTAACGTGTGTGAAACTGCGGAAGCGGTGGTGTTATGTTGCGCCGATGAAGCTGCTTTGTGTTTTAATTGCGATGAAAAAGTACATGCTGCTAATAAGCTCGCTAGTAAACATCAACGAGTTCCTCTTTCTCAATCTAGTTCTCATATGCCTAAGTGTGATATCTGTCAGGTATATTTATATATTTCTGTTCATTTCTCTGATTATATGTATGTATTTAACTTGATGATTTGTGAAATAGGTATAACACGTGATGTATGTTTAGAAATTAGGTTATTGTTGATTATAAATTTGTTTGGAAATTAGATGGATGGATGGATTGTGTTGACAAAATAATTGAATTTTAATTGACGTTTTGGTTTAGGAGATGAAGCTATTAGTAATTAATTTATCTGGAAATTAGGAAGATAGTTGCATCATGTTGACAAAATGGTTGAATTATAATATATGTTTTAGTTAATTTCTTTTGAATAGAATAAGCTTCTAGTAATTTACTATGATGTGTGTGAAGCCGTGAATTATGTCTCAACGATTATACTGACATGTTTTAGGAAATAAGTTAATAATGAATTTGTATGGAAATTGGGAAGGTAGATCGTAGGTGGATCATTGTGGCTAACTGGAGACTGTTGCACTCCCAATATGATCAGAATGGATTGAAGTCATAGGTTGGTTCATGTAATAGGTGTAACAGTTTCTTCTCCAGTGGGAATGCTAAAAGGGCTGGGATCGGTTTCCTGATTTTTATGTCATATATATATGTATTGCTATTGAGCAGGGTTGTGTAGTTGAGCTGGTGATACAAGTCTCATCCCTCTGCTGTTCTTGTACATAATTCTAACGAGTTCTGTATTTGTTTGTCATATCACATATCTGTGCTGTCATTGTTGTACCTGTGAAGTTTGCACCTGCTCCTAGTGTTTGGTCCATATGTGGTTTATTTTAAATTTGGTTTAAGATACTTCTCCCCTATTCACATTGCCGGAAGATTCAGTTGTCTAAATGTACATGGGAAAGAGTATATTCAATGTAAAGATATATGTCGACAGCTTTAAATTACCTTGTGAAATTTAAATTTAGAGTAAATTACATTCCCCGTCCCTGAAGTATGTCGTTCATTTCACTCCACGTCCCCGGGTCGGGTTTTTTGCGAGTTCAGTCCCTTGACCCGGATTTTTGTTTCACTCTCTGTCCCTCCTCCAGTATAGAAAAGGGTAAAATAGCCTTTTCCGTATTATAGAAATATAATAATAAATAGTAAACACAATAACATCATCTTCCCCATTCTGAAACCTTCTACCACCACAGAGACAACCCATGGCGGCGACTTCGCCGGACAATTTATTAACAAACTCGATGAGCACACAAACAAGCCCTAACAAATCGAATCTAACAGATATCTCCATTGTTGAACCCTAAACTGAAATCTTGGAATCAAAACGATCTGCAAACCTTCACGGCTCAATGGTGGTGGTGCAGCAGCAGCCGTGTTGGCGCCGCTGCTATGGTGTCGTCATCTCTGGCCAAACATAATTCTTACTTATACGTGTTTGGGTTTTAGAGGGGGAAGGTAGCGAGAGCGTATAAGTTTTCCGGCGAGTTATGCTGGCATAGTGGACTAGATAGGTTGAGGTTTGTTACAATATACGCGACAAAAGCAGATCCATCTGTTGCCGGCAATGTCCTATGTTGTCGCGTTACCTACCGCTATTGGCTTCATCCCGGCTGCCGCCGTCATCCTGCTTCTGCTTGTTCATGTAATCGGTACTGCTACTAAAATTGATACAACTTTTACGAAACGTTTTCCCTTTGAATTAAAAGAATGTTGTTACATATGAAAATGGAACCCACCTAATTCCCTTTTGCATCTTGGTTGGAATGAAAAAAGTGGTGCAGTGTAAATAGGTGGATGGTGGCCGACGTAAAGGTGGGTGGCCGGCCACAATATATGTTTTAGGAGTGAATTGGTGAAGGTTTTAGGTTTAGTTTTTCTTCTTATTTATTTATTTTTATTTATAAATTATTATATATAATCTAGATAATTAGTTTATTAAAACTTATAAAATTAAAACTTAAGGGTATTTTAGTCATTTCAGGTGAACCGAGGACTGGGAGTGAAACAAAAACTTGGGTCAAGGGACCAAACCCGCAAAAAACCCGACTCGGGGACGGGGAGTGAAACAAATGACATACTTTAGGGACAGGGAATGTAATTTACTCTTAAATTTATCCCTCACTCACTATTAGTTTTTGGCATTTCGTCAATGTTCAGGTTTTATTTGCCATGAGGTTAATTTATCTAGGTTGATATGTAGGTAGTTTGAATCACTTTGATTTTTAGTTATGGGCTGTAAGGGTGTGACATTATGTGCATAATGGTTACAGGTTACGAGGATAAATATATATAATTGGTAGATAGATAGAAGGATGAAAGGTTGACATGTTCGTTCCAATTAATGTATGATATCAATCTTGTTTAGAGATGGAATTGGGATATGAGAAATGTGGAAGTAGCACCTATATGAATATGGTCGCAGACTTGTTTGGAACTGATTGTTGATCTTTGAAACATGTTTTTCGTTGGTGTCTAAACGATCATCCAATTGTACAGGAAACAGCTGGCTACTTCTTTTGTCTGGAAGACAGGGCTTTACTGTGCAGAAAATGTGATATTGCAATACACACAGTGAATTCTTTAGTGTCATCCCATCAAAGGTTTCTGCTTACAGGAGTGAAAGTAGGGCTTGAAGCTGTAGACCCTGGTGCATCATCTTCTACAGGGAAGTCAAGCTCTGGCGAGAAGATTCCAGGAGCAAAAAAATCACATTCTGTGCCAGGAAGGACTGTTCCAATGTCAGCAACAAGTCAATTCAACAAAGTTATGCCTGTAGATGTTGCAGGAGGTGGTGATTTTGTACCTCATAAGCTGCCTGTTTCTGGAGGCAATTCTGCTGACAGTATGCAACAGTGGCAGTTTGACGATTTCCTTGCGCTGACTGATTTTAATCAGAATTATAACTACTTAGACAATGGATCATCCAAGGTAAATGCATTACCCTTCTCTATATTACATGTAATGACCCTAATGATATTAATTGAATATGATGAGAGAGGCTTTTACAAGTGTGATGTTGGCAAGTTTGACCCATTTACTTATGAATGAGTCAATTTGGGTATGTTTACATCAAATGGGTCAAATCATTACATCTAGTTAAAGAGAAACAGGTCAAGTAGGTTAAAAGTCACCCGAGGTTTTATTTAATCAGACAACCTTCCAACTCCTTTTTCTTCAAGATTTAGATTTGGATGATAATAATAAAGTTGTTTTTGTAATCAAATAACACATTAATTACCTTTTTTAATGAACAAATAGTGTTTGTGGGTCAACTTGACCCGACTCAAGCCAACCCGTTTCAATCTTTACTAAAAAAATACATGTTTTAAGGCCCATGTTGCTACCTTTATATAATGTATGCTTCTGCAGTTATTTATTTGTTTGATGCTATGACTGAATGATTTATAGGCTGATAGTGGGAAGCTGGGAGATTCTGACGGTTCCCCAATTCTGCGAGCCATGGAGGTCGAACTGGACGGTGAAGATTGTTTGGGTCAGGTCCCTGATACATCATGGGCAGTCCCACAGATATCTTCTCCACCTACTGCTTCAGGACTCTGCTGGCCAAAAGGTAATCCCCATCGTCAACGCCCAGCGGGTTCTGATACTTTTGTCCCAGATGTATGTTACTTGCCTTTGCCAAATTTCTATGGTTCTCAAGAAAACAATAGTGGTATGTTAAAAAGGAGACGGAATTTCTAGTGTGAATTATCAGGTGGATCTGATGTCTGCATTAATGTTGTAACGTTAGGTGTATCAAACTTTAATCCAGTGTTGCCAGTGGTATGTGTCTGTAGGAGTTAGTTTAAAAAGTTGAAGGCGCTTTACCTTTGTTGAGGAAGTGTAGGTTTATGAATTTATTCCTTGTGTTGAGGAAGTGATACAGTGAAGTGTGACAGTGTGTTGTGAGTCGGAACGTGTTACCTTACCTTTATGTAAGTTAACGTTGTGGCGCAATCAGGTAAATGTAAATGATGAATAATCTTTGATAGGAAGGTGAATACATGTACATGAACATGAAGCTCTTTCTATTGAAGTTGAATAAGGCCCAAGATGGCGAATTGTTGTTGTAATGTAGTCAAACTGGGTTGGTTATTCTTTATCGGGCCAATGATTAAAAAAGAAGATAGTTAAGAAAAACAATTTAAGTGGGTCAGAGGTCGTCCAAACTGTCTTATTATTTGTTGGTACATAAAACCTTCAAAGTAATTTAGTTGGATTTTATTCAAATAACATGTTTATTTGTCGTAAATCACACTAATTACTTATAAAGAATAAAAAGTTTCTCAACAATTTCTCTTTCTAGTTTTGACCCGAACAGGTTTCAACTGATTGCCTATTTTGCCACTTCTAGTAGAAGGTAATCAGGCTGCTATCTTCAAAACTTGTGCCCCCTGATCTCCACATATGAAAGAGACTACAACATACGACAAAGTTGAGTTCAACCAAGTTCCAATTGAAAAATGAAAACAAAGACAAAGGTGATATGCTTTAATCAATCTGGTTCTTATATAATGAGTAGCTTACATGCTAGCTGTGGTAAAAAATACAAAGTACATCCAAGAAGAAAAGAATATCGGGTCCAAAACTAGCATCAGGACTTGGCCATTTATACAACAAACTCAGAACCCGAATCATGTTTTTTGTCAGCAAAAGAAAATGCTATCCAAGTTTGTCACTGAATGAAGAAATTTGATGCTTTATATATGTTAAATATGGAAACAACGTATCAACTCTATGATTTATGTAAGCCTTTGGAGTACAAATTGTTGCATCAAGATGGCTAGTATGCTGCCAAGAGATATATTGATCACATTGACCGCATCGTTGTTGAGCTACAATGCAAGGCCATGATTAGATCCTAAAGAGAAGCAGAGAACAAAAATATCTTGAATATGTTCATGAAAATCGAAATCTAGCTTACCCATTTGAATCCTTCTTTCTCCTGGAGCACAGCCCCTACAACACTTTCACCAACATTCGCGATTTGGGATGCCAACACACATATGACTGCTTCAGCAACCTTAATCTAGTATCCCATTAAATAATGCATAATCATTAATTAAAATATGTAATCCCATCAATAAATAAGTGAAACCTAGCAGGCCAACAAAAAGAGTGGCAAATTTGGCCCATTCACTTGTGAATTAGTCAATTTGGTTGGTTTTATCTCTAGTCTCTAACACATCAAAAGGGAGAAGGTTAGCTAAACCGGAAAAGCATCAAACAAGACAAACGGGTCGAAGTAACAGGAAGTGTATGCTGATGCATAAAACCTCCTAAGTAACTTTATTCAAATAATTAGAATACCATTTTAATTATACAGCTTTCTACTCATATTTGAACCCACCAAGTATTTATAAATAAATTTTCAAATTTTGGACAAAAAGTGTTTCATGTCAACTCCCGTTTCGACCGGTACAAAAACAATTCTTTTTGACCCACTACCTGAACCGCCCGCACTGTCCATTTACTACCTGTAAGTCCGAGATATGAATGATATGAAAATAAAACAATGTACCTCGCCCAGAAAGCAACCAAAAGTGGCAAGAAGAATCGAAGCTATAACCCCAGCAACGGTCCCCTCAACACTAACTGCCCCTTCTGTCCCCCTTGGGACAACCTTAAATGTTGTTACCAGGTATCTACATAAGAAATATATAGTGCGTAAATGCATCGCAATTTACATAATAATATAGCTTAAAAGGAAACAGGTATGTAAACTTAATTCACAAAGCATATAATCTCCTAAATAACTTTAGTCAAATCATCAATGTACTATGGTTTATGTAAATCATATTTGACACACTCATTGTTAATATATAAATCTAAACTTTCTAGACAAAAAGTATTTCTAGTCAAATGGACACGACCCGTTCCGTTCAAAAGATTACATGTTTCACGCATTATTCAAACCACTCATTACCTCCAGACGAAATGCTTAAAAGTAGAATCACTTACGTTGTTTTTCCATACGCCTTCCCTATCTCACTAGAGACGGTGTCACTCAACTTGGTACAGAAACTAGCAACAAATCCTAGTTCCCAAAGCCGAAAAAATGTTTTGCCACCAACTCCATAAATGGAAAGCAATGCACAAACGCAACCCGCGGCACTTGAGCCTATCACACTCCCAGGTCCTCTTCTACCTTTTCTCTTCTCGGCAACACCTTGAGCTTCCTTTTGAGCCATCTTTACTTTGGTTACTGCTGTACCCTACAATATTAAATATCACAGTCTATATTGACCACCAAGATAAGCAATGCACAAACGCAACCCGCGGCACTTGAATATGTTTTAAGTCTATGAACAATGTCTTCTAGTTGATTGTAAGCAGTAAACACATTTAATTTATCTCAATAAACAGTTTCTCGTCTGATCCAAAATAATCAAAAAAATAGAGTAATTTCCTTCTCTTCGTCACTAAAGAATTATTATTGACTACAAGTTAGACATCCCAAAATGGACCCCATCTCACCTAAAAAATAATAACACCAAAAACAAAAAAAAATAATCCTCGATTTATCTCAGATAAGCAAAGCAAAGATACTAGCATGCTTCTTCAAATCAAACCCAGAAAAAAGGTTTGATCTTTATGGTCAAATAAGCCAATTTTAAACTCCAAAATGTATAAATCTACCTTAATTTTTCCAAATAAAGAGTGATACCCATTTCAAATCATACCACAAATACCATCATTGCACAAATCACACCTTTAAATTTTACCAAAATCCACAAGCAAACACGATTCTATAAATTATAAGTTTGACATTAACTTACAATAACAAAATAAACAGCAACAAGAAGAAACCCGGATGGGCCAAACCCACGCCACGTCAGCGTCCCAAGCAAGAAAGCAGCCCCAATGCCGGAAAGTGACAAACCCGTTACAAGAATCGGCGATCCCACTAAAAAGATTAACAAATTACTGAAAATTGCAGATTGCCACGTAGACGGTGATAATTGGGTAAATTGAATTGCACTCTGTATAAACCCTAGATCAGGAACATTAGAATTGCCACTTGATTGGACTTTAATTGACGAAATTGAGTCCATTGGTGATGATTTTAGAATATTCGTGGTAAAAGTATGAATTTGGGGTTTTTTGGCGGGTCTGAAAAGTTGGTGGGAAGATGAGAAATTGAGGGTTCGCCGGAGACGGCGGAGGTGCGGTGGAGATGACGGGAAGATTGTGGGAATAGTTGACCACGGAATTGTTGCCATTTATTTTATGTGTTTGGGTTTTCGTCTATGCTAAGCAACAATGAGTTTTGACACAAGTTTTTTTCTTAAAATATCGTCTAACAATTTTCAAACAAAATAAAATATTTGTTATGCTATAAAAAGAAAAATATATTTTTTTTAGATTTGAAGTACCAAATATCTAAAGGGTAAAAAGTGTAATTATATGAAAGAAATTAAGATCGTTGGATCGTAAAAGGTGAAAAATAATGAAGTGCTCAGATTCCTATTGTATCATCATTTAATTATATATAAAGATCAAATATAGTTAATCAATAACGATTCTAAAATTTCTTATCTTACCACAATGATAAGTCGTCATAGATTATTCATAACAATGAGCAGGAGCGGACCCATTTGATGAGCACCAATGACACATGACACTAGTGACTTGCACCGAGTAGTGTAATGTTTTTAGGGTTTTCTATTGGTGAAACCATTAAATTAATTAAGTGACACTACTGACTTGAACCGAATAGTATAATTTTTTTAGTTATTATAATTATGTCACCAGTAATATAAATCATGAGTCTACTACTGACAATAAGTATAATCATAAGCTAATAGCAACAAGGTAATATAATAAAACTATAACAATATAACAATAGCAATTAGAAAATTATATTATTGAAATTATATTCTTAGGGTGATTACAATTCATTTATATCAAAAAATAATATAATCATTAAGTCAATAGAAAGGTTCAGTGAATCAATAAGCGTATAGAGTTCATCAAATAAATCAAGCAATGCAATTTAAATTTTAAAAAGAATCAATCAATTATAATTTGATTTAAAATTGATAAACAATAGAAATAAGTATTCATCTAAAGAATGAATAACATTACCTGAAGCGTTACAATCCACATGTCACAATTGCGCAGATTATCATAATAATGATTTGGAAAGAAATTAATGAATTAGATTCGAATGATATTATCATTAATAAGAATCTCAAAGGCGATCTTTAAAGTAAATGCAAGAGTTTGAATTGTTGTCGGATATTATGGACTATGGAGTATATTATTTAATTAAGTGGTATCTAATTGGAATCTAAAGTGATAAAATCTTTCGATGTCTTATACGTGTTTAACAATATTAAAAACATATATTTAAATAAACATGAGAGGATAAATATTTATCGATTAATCTTTAGTAGGATTTAAAAGTCCTTTAATTAATAAATATTATATTAAAAAAATTTGTAACTTTAATTATTTATTTCATTTAATATAAAAAATTTTAAGATTGTCACATATCATTTTTATCTTTCTGGCAAAACCTGAACCTTCTGTTTATACTCGTATAGTGTGTATATATATATACATTTGAATGAACAAATTTATAAATTAATATTAAAATATAAAAACCAATATATTAATGTTCTAATTTATATATAAATAGGGGTTAAATTTATAGTTAACCGTAATTCTACATATATAAAAAGAATCAATTAATCCTTATATAGACCTTATATTTTCATAATTTTAACCGTTTAGCCTTGACCTTCCCTATCGTATTAGATATTTACGTCAACTTTGATTATACTTACTCTTGTTTATCAAATGTATTTATGCAAAGTTCAATTGTATTTTATGTTTACTAATATGTACTATATGATTTCTTGACAATTTTCTATTTTTTTCATAATTAAAATAAATAAATACTCATATAGTTAATTTGAATAGCTTTTTTTTGATGATATGTTATTTATTTTTATATAAATTTTTTTTTGTATTTAAAAGATTTCGATTGAAAAGAAACAACCATTCATCTAAAAAAACTACTATTGATTAACTATTTAATGAATGATGACATTTATCATTACTAAATATTAATATTCATATATACAATTACACCTAAATGGTGACTGTGTGAATTAATAGGCACATGAACTCACAAAACAATTAAGAGACTATGTATAAATGACAAGTAATTGAGATTTGTCAAGAACAACCATAATTTTAATCTAATTTTGATGCGTCAATTGTTGTATTTTAAGGATCAAACATTCGACCATAAAGTACCATCATTTATGTACGTAAGATTTTAGTATATTTTTATACATAACGTTTAAGATTATCTATATCATTTTTCATTATTATATGTTCCGTCATGAAAAGGAAATAGAACACTAACTTATTTATATGAAATATTCTATCTTAATTATATACTATTCAATTTTACTATTTTAATGCATAATAAAAGACAGACATATATATAGATATATGTAGTCTTTTAACTCATTGAAATAATTAGAGAAAGGGTCTAAAAATGGTTATAGGCTAACCCGATTGTACATTCAAATAGAAAAAATTCGCATTTCCCGAATATCCAGAACATAAAAAAACCTTATCCACTTATGAAACTGCAAATATTAAGGGAATCGATCGATCACACAACGATCTAACTACATGGTCCATGACCGGGTTAATTAAAAAAATCAATAATAAAAGAGGAGCTACCATTGTCTATTGTAAGTTGAGTAGCTCAACTCTAAAACTAGTTCTCTAACCACTCTCCCTTTTTCACCCTCCATAAACTCCCTTAGTGTCTCAATTCAAGTCCTTTGTCTTTACAAACCTATTCAATAACATTTTAACCGCTAATTCTACCTTCATTTCTTCAACTATAACCATCTTATTCATCTTCTGTTATGTACACAATGGCCATGCAACCATTGGCACCCCAGCAACCACCGCTTCAAGGATCAAGTTCCATCCACAATGACTCACAAATCCACCTACTGACTCATGGTTAAGTATCGTGGGCTGAGGTGTCCAACTTTTCACTATCAAACCCTTATCTTTAGTCCATGCTAAAACGCTTTCATGAAGAATAGTGTTAAAATCATGATTTTATGTTTCAATCTTATATTCTTTAAGTTGATATTATTTAACTTGAAATGTTTCAATTTCAGGTTTTAAATATTATTAGTTATAGTTGAGGGGGCTTAATGTCATTTATGGATCATGTTGTTGTAGATGTTTTAAAGTCTTGTACCTGAGTAGCAATTGGAAGAAAGATAGTGGGTGTAAGGTGTCATTTCAATAACATACATCTCAATTAGGGTTGAGAGATCGATTTAATATGTTTTGTTTTAATATCTGTTTGGGTTCGATTGTGATATGTGGTAATTATTTCATCGATTTATCAGTGGACTTTTTGAAGCTTGCTTGCTATATTTCTTCTGAAATCCTAATTTGGTTTGTTACCACCACCTCCATCACTGTCGCCATGATTTGGTTTGTTAGATTTGTTCATGTATGTGAAAATTGTTTGTAGATTGATGGTAGTGTTGGGTTGCTATGATGTTGCCATCTTTAAACCAAGACAGGAAGTCAATGAACATCATTTCGATAGTGAGGGATTTAAACAAGATTTGGATTTATAACAAGATATGTGATTTAGTAGCATTGAGGATTCGTGTTAGACCAAGAAAAGCAAAACCAAGATCTGGATGCATCAGAGTAGAATTAAAAGATTGTATAATTTGTTAAAATATCTTACCGATTTCATATGTTTTGTTTTAATTTTAATCAATTTAAAACTTGCAATCTTGGGGTTATGAATTTTGCAACAGCCACAGGATTTTTTTTTGAAGCTTATATGACACTTTGTAAAATCTACACCAATTTATAGTGGAAAAGGAGAAATTGAGGTGGAATAATTCTAATAACATGAAAGACATGTGGTTAGTTAAATTACATCTCATATCTTATGAAGAAAAAAACTTGCTACTTTTATATAAGATTATTTATATTTATCCTTAGTTTAATACATAATATAAAGAATAATATTATATAAACCTGCTTAGATGAATTTAAAAGTAAGTTTAAAATTTATTAGTTAATATAATTTTTCTTTTATAAATTTATTAAATTAATTGAATTTAATATATATTTTTAGGTGTACTATAAATTAAATTTATCTAAGTATATTTTTCTACTACCGAAGTTAGACCTTAGTTGCATTTTATATCCCCCCCCCCCCCACATATAAAATCATTTCATCAACGGTGTATGCAACTATACATCATCCCCTACTGCACTAAAAAACCTTATCCTAAACCAAAACTGAAAACCCTAGAAATCGATTACTTAATTGAAGTAACTCTAACAAATGGCGATGACGTACGCAACCTCATCGTCTGTGATATTTACACCATCACACAACAACAACAACAACAACATTGGGTCTCCACTTCTCTTAGGGTTTTCAACAATTTCGAAACATAGCAATGGAGCTCGAGTTAATAGAAGCTTTCAAATTCGTTGTCAAGAACAGAAAGTTCAAAAACGAAATCTCGCACCTGTGGAGCAACGCTGGATGTTTACTGATTCCGATTTCACTGGACCGGTACGTACGGTTTAGTTTTGATTCATTTTGTTTTTGAGTGAATTATAAAGTAGCTTTCAAGGTTTTTTTGATTGTATACTTGATTATTTGTTGTTAATTGTGCAATTGTAGTATCATATAACAATTTGCCTCTAGAAATAAGAAAGCTTGTAGGTTTTCTGATAAGGTTGTTGTAATTTATTATTAGAAAATGTGGGAAACATGATACTCCGTATTAATGATATAGCACTTAATTTCGCATACAGTGCATAGCAATCCGATTGGTCGTATTTACTAATGGGTTTATGCAATTTGAGCTGACTTCCGTGCGAAGTTAGGACTTTTATCCCTGATTAGGACGTTTATGCCATATGTTTAACTTTTGTTCGATTTTTTCAACTTTTGGCAAAAATTTGACTTTTGTGCGAAATTTCCATAAAAATCTTGGTACTGGGTAATTATGTTTAGTTGGAATCTGCAGTAAGCCCATAGATTGTTACTGATCGAAATCTGCGTGAAGAAACTTTGATCAATTTGCATTGTCCTTGTTACCTAAACATGGGTCGAAATTGATGAGATGGAATCAAAATTTGAGATTTGGGATTTCGTTTTTAGAGTATTTGATTCACGTGTTATGTTTTGTTGCCAGGATGTATGGAACAAGACATGGTACCCTAAAGCTGAAGATCATGTCAACACGGAAAAGACATGGTATGTTGTTGATGCGACTGATAAGATTCTTGGAAGGCTGGCATCTACTATAGCCATTCACATACGTGGGAAGAATCTGGCTACCTATACTCCTAGTGTTGACATGGGTGCCTTCGTAATTGTGGTACGCATGCGTTGCTAATTGGAAATTTCAGCTACTTTTTTTTTCTGACAATCTCTTAGCATAATGTTGTTTACATGTCAATTAATATAGGTAAATGCCGATAAAGTTGCCGTCTCAGGCAAAAAGAGGACACAAAAACTGTATAGGAGGCATTCAGGAAGACCAGGTGGGATGACAGTAGAAACTTTTGATCAGCTTCAACAAAGGATTCCGGAAAGGATTATTGAGCATGCGGTCCGTGGAATGCTTCCTAAGGGACGGGTGAGTTCACATTTCTTTGACGGTTTTTCTTAATCAATTTGGAGAATGGTGGCATCTTTAGGTGACAAGTTGGGTTGGTTAACGGGTCAAAATGTGTGTGGGCTTTATCTCATTGCTTTGTTTTATAATATGTATTTAATGCATTAGTTATAGTTACAGAAATAATTCTGAAAATTATAAAGGAAAAACGAGTTAGGAAGTTGTGTGCACTAAAATAGACTGTGGGCAGCATTAAACCCGTTCGACCTGTTCCCCTTCTAGCTAAACAAATTTATTTGGCTTTGTGATAAAGCACATTGACCAATTCATAGGTAAATGGGTCGAAATTGCCCACCTACAGTGGCATTCAGAACATTCGTCCATTCTCAATGGATGCCATCCATTTTTTTTTATTGTTAGCATATATTATTCAAATAACTTGTTATTGCAGCTTGGGAGAGATCTGTTTACCCACCTTAAGGTGTATGTGGGGGATGAACATCCGCACCAAGCGCAAAAGCCCATCGATTTGCCTATAAGGGACAAGAGGATTCAGAAACAGACCTAGGTTCTCCTTTTTTGTTCTTGTATTATCATTTCACATTGTACTTCAAAAATGTACAAGAATAGTCAAAGCAAATTCCTCTTTTTTGTAATTCCATTATGTAGGAGGGATGAAAAATGAATTAATGCAGTTGTTTTGTTTAGTTAATTCTTAAAGTCACCTTCTCATACTGTACAAAAATTCTAATTCCTAAGCAAGATGTTGTACAAAAGTTGGTTCCAAGTATCGGGAACCCCAGCAAGGCACCAGTGGCTGCAGTCCACTCCTCCATTACCATACTTTGACGGGTGGCCATCTTTTCTTAACTGGGTAAGAAGTGTTATATCCAATAAATAAGCTGGATTTTTCATTTTTGCCAGGACGTCCTTCACCACTTGTTGTCCTGGATATCTATTCCCAGGATAATGAAGTCCCCGAATAGGTAGAGTTTCCCCATTACAGTTCCGAGCAGTAGGTTCATTCCAATCCTTGCCACTGGTCACATCAAGTTAAGCCATAAAGTCAATACACAGTTAGAACGAAAAGCACATGGCACAATGAATCTCAAAATTGTATCTTACTGGTCATGACTAGCAGAGATCCCTTGGAAAAAGACTCGGGTTTTCTTAGGATCTATGTTAGAGTCGACCCATTTTGCCCATGTTGTCAAAGCGATCTTGTAAGCATCCATATGCCCCATGTCTCTGTATATATCTTCACCAACTTGATAGTAGTCCCATCTGCAGCCAAAATTAAACATATATAGGAAGCATTATAAGGAACCAGTGCATGAAGTAGCAAAGTATGTAAAAGGAATTGCACCAAACAGGTGATACTAAGCTGCAGATGGCACATACGTTTGACGGTTTCCACTGTGAGTCCACCAGTGATAGCTGTTGAAGATGAGAATGTCTGCTCCTTCCCATTTACCGTACCTGCTAATGGAGTCCAGTTTCAGAACCCGGCCTCTTTTCTCCACCACCAAGTCTACAAGAAACCCGTTTTTCAGGTACATAACTGAGACTCCATAGTCCTTCAGTAAACACAGTAAATGTTCAAATTCACAAAATGACATCTATGATAATTTAATGGACAATGACCTTGAGCATAGAGTCTGAGTGTTTACAGGGAATGACAGAGTTGAGAGTGGTCCTCGACGCTCGAATGTGTGCTTGGAGGGAGGAACCTTGTGGTAAAGCATGCATGCTAATGACTGCCACTGGTTTGAACTCAACGAGTCCCCGACGAACATAATTTTTTTGCCCCTGTTTCTTCTCAGAAACTTTTCGCCGTTGAACCTATAGATCCCCATTGTAACCGAGATTGTAAGATTTCGTGTTAATCGAGTTTCAACACAATGTTGTGGAGGTTCAGCAAAATCTTAGGTACATAGTTATTATATGATTATGAGAAAGGAATAAACTTTATGTAGAAAATCGATTGATTATTTTTTTTAAATATTTTTTAATCTATATTATGTATAAAACATTTAAACTTTTTTTATTAAATTAGATTCTATGACGAGAGAAATTTAAATTGCTCTTAATTCATTTATAGCATTTCCGTTAATAAAAAACTATTCCATACAATCTATATTTATTACTAATTTACTATAATAAATTCAACTTCGCTTTATCAAATTAAAATACAAATAAAATATATATAATAAAATTCAGCACAATTGCTGTCACAATGCCATCTACCATTATTGCTTTCATCTTCTTATTACACAAATATTATATAATATACTAGTATGTTGTAAAATGTCAACCTAGATACTCGAATAAATTTTTTAATGAGAATAACAAAAAGTGAAAAATCCTAAGATGCTAGTGATGACAACTTATAGACTAAACAAAGTAATCTTATTCCATAACGTTATAATAATTGATGAGCACATGTACGGGAAAATGCATCATCTTAGATCTCTTTTTAGGGAGGAGAGTACCTAATAATGTCCTCTTAAAAACCACACAAATTGAATTGAAGTAATTAATAATAGACTAATTAAGCATCTACAAATTCTGGATTAGCATAATTCTATTAAAAAGTATTATTCTATTCGTTATGCTTTGTTCGTGGTTATTTATTTAAACAAATTATGGTTATAAGTAAACTCGGACAATAATCTTTGAAAATAACATGTTCCACAATAAAAGATTTTAAGTTGTAATAATGAGTAAAACTAGTTAGTGTGAAACAGACAAATTGAAAACAACTTATTTCACATTAAGTTCAAAAAATAATCATCCAAAACCCTTAAAAAGTGCTTAGAAGTAGGCTTCTTGGATAAAAAAATAAATCCCAAAACCCACATGAAATCATATCCATTTATTATGAAAATAGTAATCTATTTGGTATAACCAAGCATAATTATAATTAGTACCTCCTACATTTAGCAAAACTAAATAACTATTTATGCAATAATACTATCATTAATAAACTTTTTTTAAATTTCATAAAGTATATTTGATTACAAATTAAATTCATTTACATTGAAAAAAAAATCATTTCAATTAAATATGAAAACCTCCTACATTTAGTATATTTTTTTTATTGTCATGAATAGTAAATATTTTTTATTCTATAAAGTGTATTTAATTATAAATAAAATTCATAATTGAAAAAAGATCATTCAATTAAGTATGAATTCTTTATATCATCAAAATAATATGATCTTAATAGTTTGTGTTTTGCAATTGTCTACTGGTATACTGTTATTTAATGTTGATTAGAAATTTTACTATAGTTAGCGTATTAGGATAGATTCTAGAAAAACAAAATGACAAATGTTCAAATTATATGAACTCAATATTTACACAAATTTTACAGAATTTTATAGATTTCATATTTTAAAAAAATTACCGTCGCAACGCGCGAATTAAAAATACTCATTAAAAACATCAAGTAATATTTTGACGATAAAATTTGAAGTATCAGAGACCCAAATTGTTAACAAATGTTTTAAAAAATTTTAAATGCTCATCTCCCAACAGAGGTATGAACATGTTTAAAAATAAGCGCGTAGACAATTTTTAGAAGAAGGGTGTCTAAATGACTAAAACTTATTTGTTTTTAAAATAGACAACTTGCAGATGAAATCACTTAAATTAATAAATACAAAGGCAACCTGTAAGGGCGTACTTTCTTGCTTTTGATTGAAAGAAAAGAATATAAGACGATAAAAAAGAAAAGAAAAAAAAATATTTTTTTTGTTTCCAAATTCGAAAGAAGATAAACAAAATTTACACCTAACGTGTTATCGAGTTTGAGAGAAACTAAAGGAAATGACATTTTAAAACTTGTTTAATACTTAATCCTTCAATTTCTACCTATTTTTAGAGAGAAAAGATGAGTAAATTCTCTTTCTACTTTTCTTCTCTAAAAAAACTCGAAAACATGATCGAACTTTTAGTAAATGAAATTGAAACCAGTATGTAAAGACTACAATCTGCAATGCAGCAATGGTGCCTGTTTTCATAAGAAAAAAAAAAAGTTTAATGTCAAATTAAACGGTGACTGACCTGTCAAGTGGACAACCATGAGGCTGCCATCTAAAGTTTAGATACATTTTATCAGCTCTCCCATTCTTCTGGCAGTTCAATCCCGGGTCAACAAACGGGCATTCAGATCCATTATACATCGAGTTGGATCGATCCATAATCCAACTTCCTTTGAACAAATCACATTGATTTGATTGTGCTTTATTATTGTTTCCTTTGCATTGCCCATGAGGTGGTAGAAGAAGTAGAGTAATAATGGTGAATAGAAAGGAAATGTAGAGTGTGGTTTTGAACATGATGAAACACAAACAGAAAGAGAACAACAAAGACTTGTGGTTGGGGAATGTGAGCCTCATCATATTATATATATATATATATATATATTAATTTTTATTATTACAGCCTTCCTCCCATTGGGTTAAATAAAATATAAAATACTTATGTTTTACTACTTACTAATTTAAAATGAAATAGTTATACAGATTGAATGTGACCTATACAAATATTCTTAACATGTATGAGATGCAAAAATTAGAATACTTGAATGAATCTAGATCACTGGATGCAATTTTTTCTTTTTCTTTTCTCACAAAAATATGTCAAAAGCTACTTTACTTATATAAAGTAATAATTTTACATAGATTTAAAGGTAACTATAAATATTTTAATTAAGTGAAGATGAATATGATGTTGACACACATTTAAGTTTAGGTTTCAAACACCTTAAAATAATCTCATTTTGTTGTATTTTTTGTAAAATAAATTTTTCTTCAACTATTTTACAACATTTCTCGTGATTAAATACTGATTTGAAGTAACAAAAGTCAAATTGATCCAAATTTTACATATGTTCTTCAATAAATAGAATTTTATATTATTGACAAATTTTCATAATTTAATTATATTAAATAAATAGCAAATTAAGCAGGCTTAATAATAGTAAAAGAAAAAAGAATGCAAAAGTAGGTGACAATATTGAGCATGGAGTTGCTCTTGATTTGGAAGAAGAAAGCTCTTACGATGTTATTCAATAATATAGAAAATTCAAGGAAGTGGGTTGAAGGATTGAAATCATTCTTTCACAGTTACTATTCACTTCTTTATTTATTTTTAATTTTTTTTACGACCAAAACAAAATTATATAAAAAAAAATAAAATTAAAAGTACATAATAACTACAAAGCTCTAAGAATAAACATAAAACTCGATCAATGTCAAGCCAAACTAAATAATACATCAACGATAACATCAAAAACGGGCATTAATTTTTTAATTAGGGTATAGATTTGAATTCATGGTTACCTCATTTATCAAATAGGTTTTATTTCTCTCCACGTAGAGCATGTCATTCTAAGCCTATTTTGAAGATCACGGAGGATCAATTTCAATCAAATTTGCATTCTTCATTTTTTTCTTAATCTTATTGCAATTTTATGTAATCATCCATGGATGTAGCTTGATATAGTTCTCCTATTTCTTGCAATATATTTAACTTTTCCGTTTAAAATAAAATAAAAATAAAACATTTGACATTATCTGTTATATTACATATAAAGCATTTGATCATATAAATTTAAATTTTTATTCAAACAAGGAAACTTATTATAATGTTCTCGTATAATCATCTCTGTCTTAAATAGTTACTATACTTCAAAAACATAAAGTCAAATCAAAAAGCTTAATTACAGAAATTATAATAGCATCATATTTAATTTCTAGAATTACAATAATATTAACATACATGTGATGTGAATCGAGCTATCACAAAATCACAAACTCGAACTAAACATTAAAAATTGAAACACCTATTACTCATAAATCATGAGTATCTATATTATTACCATCCGTCACTTAATATAAAATTTATTTGCTGTTTTGCGCTTATATAGTGCTAGTTAATATTAAAAAGATTGAAACTCACATCCAAATAGTATGACCGTTTGCGGTTCATTAATATCATTACACCAATGGTCTTGAAAATGGATCTCATAACCTTAAAATTATATTCCGTACACCATATGTTATGTTTCCTGCTTAATTGTTCTAACCAATATAACAACTTTTTATGCAGCTTTCATAATATATTATTCCCAACATTTTAACTTTATGGTTTTCATACCACTATTTTATTGTTTGTCGATCTCTTGCATATTAATTTATGGGTATATAAACCATAAAGAGTCATGTTATGAGTATAATATAAAATCTGCAACGGTCACATTTTTGTCGTTCAGGTATCAGAGGGTGCAGTACTGGATCAATTTTCTATTGGAATATTCCCTTTAATTTATTTAAAGAGCTAAATACATACATTTACAATTTACAATTTAATTTGATGCAAAACCACCAAGTTAATATTACAGGACCTACTATTTGGACATCCCTACACACATACAAATAAATACATAGGGCCCACATATACACACATAAAGAGTGTACATTCAGGAATATAGGGGTGTTCATTTAGAATTTTCCTAATATTATATCACTGATGAAACATGTTATTATAAAGAACCTTTTTTAGTTCAACTTTTGAACTAAGTGTCTTTTTTTTTTCTTTTTCTTTTTCTTCGAATGTTTGAATCACGCTTTAACAATAAAATTCAAGACCCTTTACCTAAAATCGTAGCTGATCTTAAGGAATGGCATGCTCGATTTTTCTCTATAGGCCAACAAGAGATAAAGATTTCGGACAAATTTATTAAGGTAATCGGGCGACTGTATGAACAAAGAGATTTAACTGCCATGGAGTACCAACAACTGGTAGAAGCCACATTCAAGAAACGTTAGATTAAACGACAGGAGGAAACGAAAAAGATGTTATCTTCTCGAGTTCAGTGGCTTAAGTTAGACGATAAAAACACTCTCTCTTCACCGATAATCTCTTTGATTCCAAAATTCAACGCAGCTCCTCGTATGTCGATGGAATGCAAATTAATAATTGGGACGACAAGCCTCGTATCATAAAAGAGTACATGCTTAATCATTTTGAAGGAACTTTCTCTTTACCGATAATCTCTTCGAATCAATTATATTGAAACTCAGATCGGGCTTACAATATGTGCAAGAAGTTCAGCAGATTTTATGGTACGTCCCTTTTCTCAAGATGAACTAGACAAAGTTATTGCCTCCTTTGATGAAAATAAGTCTCCGGGTCCTGATAGTCTTACTCTAATGTTCTTTAAAAGATGTTGGTGCTTTTTAAAAGCTGAATTTTGGACGATGAAGCTTCAATTTCATGCAAACTGTGCATTTCCAACTGGCTTCAATTCTTCGTTTATTTTGTCGATACCAAAGCACAATGTTACAAAAGATATAACTCAAATGAGACCGGTTAGCTTGCTGAATGGGCCGTACAAGATTCTAGCAAAGACTATTGCAAATAGATTACGTATGGTGGTTCCTGAATTGGTGAGTCATAATCAAAATGCTTCTGTAAGCTCTAGACAGATGCTGGATGGTGTAATGTTACTGAATGAGCTTTGGCATTTTGCAAAAAGAACTAAAAAATCAACAATATTCATCAAAATTGACTTCATCAAAGCTTACGACAACTTGTCACATACTCACATGCCTTCTTGCTAGCTACTCTTGAGCAAATGGGGTTTCAAGATAAGTTCATTGCTTGGATTAGAGCGTATTACTGATGTCAAGTATTATATTCTTCTTAATAGATCACCCACTACCAAGGAATCGATAATAAGGGGTGATGAGAAGGGGTGTGAGGCAAAGAGACCCCTTGTCTCCTTTTCTTTTTATCTAGTTACTGAGCACTGAGGTGCTCAGTAAACTTTTTTCCAACGGGCTATCGTGTCAGGTATTCAAAGGGATTCAGTTTGGAGAGAATGAGAGAATTAATCATTCTCAATTCGCTGACAACACCATCATCTTTGCTCATCCGTCTGTTCAAGAATTGCAATACTTGAAAGCTATTCTATCTTTTTTCATTAGGTTTCTGGTCTTCAAATGAACCCTTCAAAGAGCGCCATGTATGATATGAACATCTCTCCCTCTCAACTATCAACATTTGTTGAAGCATTTGAATGTCAAGTGGGGCCCTTCCCAATACAGTACCCTGGAATTTCGATTGGTTCGAGTCCAAGAAGAACTTGAACTTGGGTTCCTGTTATTCAAAGTTTTTTTTAAAAAAACTTGCGGGATGGAAAGGGTGTTGTTTGTCATTTGGGGGTCGAATCACCATGATTAATGCAGTGTTGTCCAACCTACCATTTATGTCACCTTTCAAGGCCCCTAAATTGGTTATTCCTCAACTCAAACGTATGCGTAGAAACTTCATGTAGGGTGGTAATTCTTCAAGGTCGAAAACTAGTCTTATCAGATGGGAATCGGTATGTGGCACTAAAGCTTTGGGTGGTCTGGGAATCGTTCCGTTTAGGGTGAAAGTATCACTCTTCTCGCGAATTGGTAGTCGAAAATGAATGAAAATAAACACTCGCTATGGAAGTTTGTGCTTTATAACTCTTATGTCTACATTTCCAAAACAACTGATTAGTGATGTTTATGTTATAAATACTTCAAGAAACTTCCAGATATGGCGGGACATAATTAGTCTACAACAAGAAGATTGTTTATTTGTGGTGTTAGGTCCCGAAAGTTGGGTCTGGAAATGTGGAAGCGGGCAACTAATTTCTTTCTGGAACGACATATGGGTTGAAGAAATTTCTTTAAGAAACAAGTTCTCGAGGTTGTACCTGATTTCTCCTACCGGGTTTGGAAAGGTCAGTGAGTTTTTTTCCATACAGAGTGATTCTCAAGTTATTTGGTCTATTCATCTTCAAAGCCCGGTGACTTTGTATGAAAGTTATGAGCTTGAGGCCTTACATCATCGTCTGAGTAATGTAAACACTGATGTCTCTCAACAAGATTCAATAATTTGGAAATCTTCAATCATAGGCCGCATTTGTATTAAACAAACTTCCAGCTCTAAAGTATTATCCTGGATGATCAACATGCAAACTGTGTTTGGTGTGACGAATCCTCCGAATCAGCGGACCATCTATTACTACGTTGTGAATGGTCCTTTCAAATATGGGCAAGTCTATTTAAATGGTGGGGCTTACAATTGATCATTCATTGGAACCAAGAGATGGGTTTGAAGGCTAGAAAATTTTGGTGTCTTATAGGACCATGTACTATATAGTCAATTAGGTTATCTAGGAATGAGGCGATTTTCAATGGAAATTATTTATGTTTGGAATCAATGGTTTACAATATAAAATTGAAGATTTTCTTATGAACTTTGACATCCGGTTATGCTAAACCCATCAAATTCATGTATGGCTCAAATTCTTGTTCAAGGTGCTTAAAGAAGACTGTTGATGCAATTTTTTAAGACTATGTTTGTTGCTAGTCCAAGCTATTGTTTGTGGACTATGTTGATAAGTTTCTTTTCTATGTATCTTATTTCTCTATGTTGAAGAAGTTGTTTAATCTAATACCTTGTTTTTCACCCAAAAAAAAGAAAAAGAAAAAGAAAAAAAAGATCAGCTTGAAGCCATGATGAAATTGTCAGTAGCCTACAAGACCAGAAGCTAGAAGTTAGGACATCACAATTCACAATAATGAGATGTATCACATTGTAATACAAAATAAAGCTATAGCTTAAAGCAACAAAAATAAAGTACAAGTTTCATTCAAACCGATCTTATATACATGAACAAAAAGCCCGTTTTCCAAAAGGAAGATAATATTCACAGTTGTGTCATTAAAAGTTCAAAAATCTATGCCGCTATTTAATTGAATAGAAAAAGAAGGCTGGCCAACGTTCCCAAGAGGAGTTTCAACTTTTAAAACCATCCCTGATCTTCCAACATTTCCGTTCCACTTCGACCTACCTAACTGCATTTGGGGAAGACACAAGACGATTACAAACATTATAAGTCATCCGTGTGCAGTCAATCCTATACAGCAAGTATCATAGAAAAACAGAAAAACAGAAAAAGCATTTATGCTTATGCCTATCGTATAGGCCTAAAAACATGTTTACCAATCAATCTATTAAGCACCCATTTACGCAACATACTAGGCATATTCATCATTTTTCAAACAGAAAATATAAAAACACCAGTCCAAAAGGAAACAACTAAGCAGTTACTGAACAAACATACGGATACTGACGCAAATGCTGATGGATCTGATGCAAACGAGCAACCACCAATCAGACTCAAGTCCTCATTCACCGAATGCACTAGTTCAGCCTTCAGTCCAGGATTGCTTCCACCAACAGTTGGATGTAAGCTGGCCAGGCATAACAGACAGATTTTAAACATCAAGCTAACAACAAACTATTCAACCTTTTAAGTTGTAACAAAAGGAGGGGTAATTTCCCGTTTTGTAGAGAAGTATAAAATCGGTACACCATCCATGAGATGATATTCAGATCTCAATATTTTCCATTCTATTTAGTATTACTATTGTTTTATTTTATACTTTGTTTAATAAAGTACACATATAGATTCATTCAGGTATTAATTGACAAAACCAGACACGCTTATTCTGATGTCTAACCAGTGGCGGAGCTAGAAACTTTTACCACGGGTAGCAAAAAATAATTTGAGGTTCACTTCACTTCGCAACTAGTCGAGTTTGGTCAAAATATAAGAGCCGAACCTTATAAAACCATAACCATCTATTGATAAATTTTAACCAAAAGAGAAACTCTGAACTATGAAACTAAAAAAGAAAAAAAAAAAAACCTACACTGCTATGGGTAGATAAAATAAGAAACGCTTTAGAAAAATAAAAAATTAATTGGCCGCTTTCGAATCTGTGATGCTTTGATTGCTTGTGCAATACACTAGCCAACCAAGCTAAGGAGTGATATATGTCTTAGTTGGCTAGTAGGTCTACTTGACTAGACAAGTAGCATTATTAAATAATCAATAATTTTTGACATTTTTAATACTTCATTTGCTAAATTTGTGTAGCATGGGCAACCCCTTGCATCAAGGTACATCCGCCCCTGTGTCTAACCTTAGCTACATGAGCCATTAAGCAAGAGGTTCATTACGTGATTTACAAAGAAAAACAAAGAGCCACTTGGCAAAGCAAACCGCCAAATCCTATTACCTGAATTGGACAGTAGGTCTGACCAGGAGACCAGATCTCTTCCATGCTAAAGCTTGTTCAAAACCCATAGTAAACGATCTTTCAGGCCACTGTACCATTGGTGTGATGCGTGTTCCCCATTTATTCTACAACCCCAACTCCATTTCAGAATGTATAACAGAACAAAGCTGAATGATTTCTTATGTGTAGAACAAGTAAACAACTCACCTTGCATGAGTAACTGAATCTCATTTCTCCCGGATATTGACCTTGAGCTTGAAGTAGACCACCAAAAAATGGTAAAAAGGCACTAGTTGATAACCCTTCACCAGCTACATAGGTCAGTTGACCGTTTGGAAACTGCAAATCCATGAACGACTGCAAGTAATGGACCAAGAAAATGTAAGTTCAGACAACCGATGTCAAGAAGTTCAATATTCCTTGGAATCTATTAAAGATGTTGTTTACATCATGATTAATGGTGAAAGTATTTTCTACCAACGAATGCACTACCACAAGAAAACAGAAAACAGAAAACAGAATACAAAAAAGACTGAGGGATGCACTAGAATAACAAAAATTACATTACGAAACGCTATATTTTTTCAGGGTATGCACAACGACGTTAAAGAGTAACAAGGGTATTTTTGTACTTACACAAGCCAATGGATTAAGGCAAACCATCGACATCAAGAGCCACCTTCTATGCTTTGACCACACTGCTGGACAAAGAGAATGCATTCCATTCTGGTAATAAACAAAAAGAAGCGTTATACCTTTACGGACAACCGATAACTTATAAAACTAAAGGCAGCAAAACGGGTGGCCAGGTAATGAGTGAAATTTGGTAATTATGGTACTGGTCAGATCGATCCAGATTCCAGAACAGACTTATCCAAAAATAAAAGATACAAAATAGTATGTTTAATATGATTATGATCATTATATTATTTCAATACTACTATAAATTATTGAGTAAATTTATATAGGTTTTAGGCATTATAAATACACTTTATATGACTCTTGACCTGTTTCCTTCTAAGCCAAACTTTGTAGCATATTTCACGTGTTTGACCCATTCGACATAAAACATAACCCCATCGACTCACGCACAGGTAAATGGATCAAAACTGTCACATAATATATAAAACCATGGGCATAAAATCTACCTTTCTGTCATAACCGTACCAAAGCAAGTGTTGCTTCGACAAATGAACTGGCAGAAGAAGAGTAGAATCACGAACAAAAAGTAATGGTCCAAGCTGGACAAGAAAAAGATTTTCATTTCCTGATGTGGAACTGCCAAGTGATGATTCTACTCTCCAGAAATCTCCCCTTGCAACAAAAGAACTTTCCACATCACGTGTCCGGCTATCATATGTTGATGATAAATTAAGAATTCCCTGAAATTAAATAAACTGTTCATCACGAAAAAAATTACATGTAGATAATATGCATCATATCAAGGCTTCTAAAAAAGTAACTCTAGACTATTAAAAATATGTCAACAGTTGAAGACTGGATATAGTTAATGAAAATCTAGCAGTAAATTATACATGTAAAAAGATTGCCAACATAAAATGACTTCTTTAGGAAGATATATACCCAAAATAATGTTTTACAAGGTGATAAAAGAGTTACGGTTAGATACAAATCTTTTCCATCGAGGTCTTGAGAACATGTTCTTGTTTATATCAACAAAGAAGTAGAAGAGAAATTTCAACCAATTTAGTCATTTAACTAATAAATGGGTGGATTTGGATTAAAATTATGGAACAACTGAGTACAACTTTAAGCATGTTTAAAATAGAAATAGGTCGCAAGTCGCCCAAAGTTTACTTAAAAGCCTACAACCTCCTAAATCATTTTTTCTTCAAAAATCAATAATTTATCGTAACCGTATAGTTTTGTAATCATTTTTAATACATAGATCATTTATAGAATTTAAGATGAAAAAGTTTTCTGAACCGACTCATTCACTTGTACTGAAAATTACCCTAATTTGCCCTGTTACCCAACCTGCATGACCCGCCCATCTTTACACCACCAGTAAAGAAATAACCGGGGTTCCAAGCTCTCAAACAAATCATCTTTACAAACTTTCCAGAAGTCAAGAACAATAATCAATGTAGCCACTGAACTACGTTCTTTATGCAAGTAAATTAATATGCCGTAATAAATAGTATATATGGAAAGCTTCTTCTAGAAAGAAAAAATTAAGCATGTTACATGATAATCAAACAACGTACGATTTTACATACAATTTAGTAACTAACAGCATGACATGAGGAATATCTTTTTATGCTTCATAACATATTTATAGTATATCATTAAAGAACCCTTTAGCAGTCACAAGTTCATCGAGAGTAGATGACTTATCATCGCAATTTAAGGTCACAACAATAAGTTTCGAGTGTTTGAATTAGATAACTATGACCTGATTTTCTGGATATCTAGAGTCAAACTAACAAAATTTGAATAATTCCTAATATAACTACTGCTAACTTTAAGCACCCTCCCTATAACCTCTTCTAACACTGAACAACTTGGTTGTAAAAATAGTATACAATACCTTGTCATGTTTGCTTACTAAAATCCAGAAGTAAAGAGTAAATATAAAACCTTATCCAATTGCAATATGAAAACTTTAGCGGAAAAAAGCAAAATCAGAACTTCATACCAAAATAGTAGTACTAATAACAACTTCAATCACCGATGTACTTAACCTACTTACTCATCACCATTAGTCAACTTACTAGTAGCTTTTCATGTTTACTTATCGAAATTCAAAACTAGAGACCTCATACTAATTTATCATGTTATCAATTTCAAGATGTATATAGAAACTTCAAACCAAAATAGTTCGAAAACCAACTTTAATATATTGAGGTTTACCCGAAAACGGAGCAAGTCTAGAATTAAATCCATAACCTTCCTCTTCATCAACATCATCTTTAACCTCGGTTCCACACTTCCGCTAAACAATTTTGTCTTCAAAAGACTTTGTATTCATTGTAACCGTATAGATTTGTAATCATATTTAATACATAAATCATTTACAAACTTTAAGATGACAAAGACGAAGAGTGTTGGTGGGTCACACAAACCTGTAACCCAGCCTGCATGACCCACAGATTGCTCCACTACCAAAATAAAGAGATAAAACAAGTTCTAAGCTCTCAAATGAATCATTTTAAAAGGTTTCCAAAGTAGTATGGCACCTAAACTCCACTCTTTACATGCAACGCTCATAAAAACTGGATCAATAAATAGCACATATGGAAAGTTTGTTCTATAAAGAGAAAATCTAAGCATGTTACATGCTAATCCAACAATATAACATTTCATGTACAACTCAAGTAACTAACATCATGACATGCTATTCGATTCGAAGATCTTTAAATGCTTAATAACACTATTTCAAATATATCACAAAAGAATCTTCTAGTGGTCACGAGTTTGTTCAGAGTAGATGACTTAACTGGTGTTTGAAAGTGCATTCAGACTTATTATTGCAATTTGAGGGTATTACGGTATGTTTTGAATGTTCAACTAAAATAAATATGACCTGATTTTCTGAATATTCAGAGTCAAACTAACCAGATCTAAATATATAGTTGTCCTAATAAAGCTACTGCTAAACACCCTCCCTATAGCTTCTTGTAACACTAAGTAAGGCTAAGGCAGTTGAAAACAATATACCAAAAAATTTCCATGTTTGCTTATCAAAACTAATGTAAAACCTTCACGTTATCCAATTGTGTAGCAGCTTTAATCAAAATTAAAACTTCATACCAAAATCGTACTAAAAATAACTTCAATCACCAATATACTTAATCTACTTACTAATCAAACTAACTTCACATGTTTGCTCGCCAATATCCAGAAGTACGGAACTCAATTGTATTTATCATGTTAACAGTTTCAAGATATATACTTCAATGAAAAATCGAATATTTATACCAAGATAGTTCTAAAATAGAACTTCAAAATTACCTGAGGTTTACCCGAAAACTGAGCAAGTTTCAGTTTAAAGCCAGAACCTTCCTCTTCATCAGCATCACGTTTCACCTGTTCTGTTTCACTAAAACCAACATCCTTAAACCTCTTGGTCAAAGTCCCAACATCTTCATGAACCATCTGCAAATTAACCCCTAAATCACCACCCCTGCGATGACCACTATCCACCCTTAACACAACAGTATCTTCATCATGCTTAAAAACAGGCACAGGTAAACTCCTAAAGAACTGCTGAACAACACCATTTAAATTAGCCCCAAAATCCACCCCAGCTTGACCTAATTTATTCCCAATATCAAATATTGCAGAGACACCATTAATTCCATAAGTGTTCTTCTGAATTACAAGCCCTAGATCTCTTGTAACAAAGTTTTGTGTAGGGAATTCCACATCAAACAGCTTGTGTGCATTAGGGTTTGGCCATGTAAATGTCGGTGGATTGATAATATGCGATTGTATTAAACCTGTAACACCCTGTGTTAATCGATCGGCTAAATCTAATCCATGTCGTTGTACTTCTTCCCATGCTTCAAACGATCTCTCAACTGATGACATATTTTATAATTTATGGATTTATAATATCATGATACTGAAATTAGGGCTTTAAAAATATGTGATTCGGTCGTGTGTAGGTGGAGTACTGTTATGATGAAATGAATTTAGTAGTGAAATTTGAGAGAAGAAAGATTGTCGATTTCAATTAAATTATTGAATGATAAATAATAATTGTGGAAATGAGTAAAGATAAGACCAGAAATTGCAATTTTAGTAATTTTGTGTGTGATGGGTTTTGTTGATTTGGGGAAAAAAATAAAACGTTTCAATAAAAGAATTGACTTCTGGGGCACTCTTCTTCTCGTTATCTTCTTGTGGTCTACATTATTTTTTCATTTTCTTTTTAGAAGGTTCTTGACTTTCTATGATATATGTAAATTTATCTATAACTATAACTAGTAGGATATTCGTTCGATACGTCAAATACCAATATTTGTTCGATGATATATGCATTCATAAAACATTTGATTGTTACTGTTGTATTCTCATCTTCAAACACAAAAGGTCAAATATAACAGATTGATATTTTTAAAAAAATATAATAGTGAAGTTTATATATTAAATAATATATAATTATATACAAATTTAGACATATATAATTAAACTCATATAACATCACTCGTAAATTTGTTAGATTAAGTTACACGTCTAACAATAGATTATTTTGAAAATCAAAGACTAACATAAAAGTCACTATACAACATATTTCATGTTTCAATATTGTTGATCTCCAATTTTTGATTCTGAAAATATAATTTATTTATTTTGATTTCGTCAATTAGTACAATGACTTTTTGTGGTTTCGGTATCTTGCATTTTTAAAGGCGGTTATTGAATTTTCAAAATTTTTTTAATGTTAAATATATCATAACTTTTAAAACATTACAAAAATTTACGACGAGCCTAACAAATCAATCTAAAATCAAACTTTAACTCATTCAATTATTCACACTGTGTTTCATATATTTTCTCGAATAATATATAAATCTATCCAGATAGATTTAAAAATACACTAAATATATTTATTGAATGATACAATTTATTTTCGTAATCTTATTAGTTAAACTTGACATATGTCAGTCTCATAGTTTTTAAAATTAAGTATATATAAGTAGACTTATTTATCATTTTTATATTTTCTTGCTTCTTCAACGGTAGAATTTCACATGTGTCATCAAATCATCAGTCCTTATTAGGTTTTTTTTATATTGTTTTATAAGTCATGTGTACTATAACGATATCGGATACTTCCTGCTTTAGTTTCACTATGATCTTGGTTGTGGGTGATGTAGCCAAGTCATTTCCCTTCAAGGATCTAACTATCAAAAACAAGGGACTCACTTTTCATCCTAGGAGGAGGTATGAAATAGTCTCATCTCCGTCTCTCCGAGTTTCTACTACTAAGTAGCACTTATGTTATTCAATCGTACAATCGATTACTGTAAAAAAACCTATCTATATTGTTGGTAAAGCGTTGTCTATAGGAATTATTGGTTGTGTATGACTTGTACTTTCAAATTAATGTATAAATTTATTTATTTGTTTGTCCTTTGTGTCAAGATGTTATTATTATTGTTATCATTATTATTACAGTAGCATTTTCCTCGCAATGCGGTGGAGACCACCAATCTATATATGTTATTTTCATAGAACTGTATGTTTATTAAACAACATGTTATCCTTGAATAGAAATATAATATTTCTTTCAATATTTTATAGATATAGATATATTTCAGTCGATTAAATTAATATATTACGTTCTTTATAAATATGAAAATTATTTGTTTTCACCGAATACACTTTTTGTTGATAGGTAATATAAGTTATAAAATGAACTTTCATAATTATCATGTATAAAGATAATTAAATGTTTTATGAAAAAATGAAACTTTTTTTAATTTCACAAATTCAATTTAAGACAATTTTTATTTCAAATGTAATAAACGATTATACATTTGATCAATGTCAAAATATTTAAAAATTAAAAGACATCGACAACATACCGAAGTCCAAAGAAGAAATGTTGAAAATAATAAAATACTTACCTATTTAAAGTAATTTTCATTTTATATTGTAATATGGGTAAATTAGTAATCATATTTTTCTTTTAAAATCTTAAGACACAACAATGAACATGACTTGTATATTAGTATAAAAGTATAGATGAAATGTAAGTGGAGAATTATCACAAAGTTAATGTTTAATTAAATGAATTTAAAAGTAATTCATGGAAATCATTAACCAATTCAAACTTATTCTCAACGTCTAATTTGAGATATCATAAAAAAAATCCAAAAAAATAGTTAGCCTATTCATGGTAATTGAATTTAACAAGGATTGATGTGTCATCGCATTTACGACGGGCCAAATCAAATTATTTAATTATTAATGAATCAAATGTTCGATCATATACGGTTATACTATGCATGTATTCTTTATATAATTGGCTTTCTTTGTGTTTCTTCTACTTACGTCACCACGAATTTCAGTAGTAGTATACTTAATTTATAAATGAAGTGATTTTATAGTTTGATAAAAGTATAAATTGTTATGTCTATTTTTGCAAAAATATAATAACAATAACAAAAATTAAATTTAAATGGAGATATAAAGTGTTTGAATATTTGTTTGACAATTTATAGGGAATTTGTTACACATGTTTATAAGATGACGGGGTAGTGAAATATTTTAGATTTTTTTCATATTTATTTTAAGTTAAAATGAAAATGTTTTACAAGAAAGTATAGATTATTTTGTTTAGAATGTCAAACACTCATTCTTCACTGAAATTTTTTAATATATAAATATATTTTAATTAAATTTTATTAATAAAAATACTTGTCTAATACAATTAGACAAGATGTAAAAACTTGTTTTGAGGATCTATTTATGTTTAGTGTTCCTTGTTCAAGGTGTTAAGTGTGTTTTACATTTTTAAGGTGGTTTGCTCGTAGAAAACGTACATAACTCACATTCATTAGGTTACCGATAGAAATAAATCATCATTCAATTTCAATTATCAATTATTGATTGAAAAAGAAAATAAATAATTGATGCCGCCAGTTTTTTATATTATTTATATTTAATAATAATTTTATTATGTAAATAGAAAGACCTATCTAAATCTAAAATATAAATATTCAAAAAAATATTGTTTCGTTTCCATCAAAATAGGGCAAAATTGTTAAGAAAAGATTGGGGAAATACATAGATAAGTAGATTCTTTACACACCATCATCGTCATCATCATCACCACCATCATCTCCATGAGTAAAAGGATTCAATTTTCGTGACGCACAATAAACCCTAATCCTAATTTATATCAATCAGTCAATCCCCTGTTTGATCATCACAACGATTCAAACAAACGATCATATAACGATGGATGAATCTAATGTTGTCCGATACCCTATGATTCATCTCGATGGTTACCAGCCTAATTTTTGTTCTCCCAAGGTAATATACTAATATATATACACAAATATATGTATATAGGTGTGTGTTTGTGTTTAGTTAATCCTTAGGATGATCATACCAAGTTTAGTTCTGTTGATATAATTCTTCAATTTTGTTATAAGTATATATGAACTTAAAAAAAAAAAAATAGTTATGATGAACAACTAGTTTGATTAGCTTTGATGTTTACTTATATATGTAATATCACATAACTTTATATTGTTTGATCCTATCTTGTTGCTAAGTGTTTGTATTTTTTTTAAATTTTGTGGGTTAAGTGTCTACTAATGTAACAAAAATTTACTCTTTATCCAAAACTACTGTATGTATCCAACCATAAAATAGTACTGTATGTATTGAATTTTCAATAATTGTAGTTTTTGCTTAAAATTTCCACATCAACATAACCGATGCCACATCACTGATTTACAAGTTATAACAAGTTATAAGGAGTCAGATACATACAATAGCAGTAGTTGAAGTCTGATACACGCGATAAAAACTTTGAAAGTTGGATACATACAATAAAAGTTGATACATTTTCAGACCCCTAACCCAATTTTGTGTGTGGATCTTTTATTTTTTTTCTAATGCTGAAACTAAGAGAATGTAAACAATCAGGATCCTGAAGGAATCGATGAAAATGGTAAAATCAATGACGTAGAGGGAAGTAGTGATGTTCCTACTAAAGAAGAAAAATCGGAACTTGAAGTCGAGATAACAGACATAGTGGTTGGAAGTAAGGATCCGGAAACTGATCATGAGAAAGAAAGTCCGTTTTTTTATTATGACCCACCTCTTAACGAAGATACTGGCGTCTGGATTCCTGTTTCGATTCCACCAATGTCGGAAAGTCAATGTGAAGAGTGGAATAGAGGTCTCCGTTTGAACAAAAATTACTTAGGTGATCATGAAATGGAATGGGATCAGTTTGTTGGTGAAGATAAAGAGTTGACCATGTGGGACGTTGTTCTTGATATGCTACTTGCAGCTCAAGGGAAGATGAGATCCGTAACGTCTGGTGATACTTATGCTTATCAAATTTCGTGGTTATCGGATCAGCTACTTGAGCGTACTTGGAAAGAAGTGTCTGATAATCTTACAGAGGTTAATGCCGATGCCATAAAGGAACTTCTAGAAGCAGATCCACCAAAATGGTTGGCTGATAGTGCTGCGTCTTATTGTATGTTGTGTAATGTGCGGTTTCATCCTATAATATGCTCACGACATCACTGTCGATTTTGTGGTGGGATCTTTTGTAACGAGTGTTCTAAGGGAAGGAGTTTACTGCCCGTGAAGTTTCTTAAAGGAAACCCGCAACGGGTCTGTGATGTGTGTTGTGTTAGACTTGAGTCTGTTCAACCGTACTTAATGGACCAAGTGAGTCGGGCAGCACAAGTGCCGACACAGGACTTGACCGACCTTAGTACGTTGAGATCATGGCTTAACTTCCCATGGGGACAAACCATGGAATATGAGATTTATAAGGCTACAAACACCATTCGAGGTTACTTTAAGGTAAAGCGTGTTACATGTGTTTAATTTAAAGAATATATTGTAGAATGTTCGTTGACATCTATGCTATTTTTTTTCTTTTTTCTTTTCAGATTGGTGCATTGACACCAGAAAGATCAATCCCGGATTCTATTTTGAAGCAAGCAAAAGGCCTTGCGATTCTTACTGTTGCAAAAGTTGGCATGATGGTCACGTACAATATCGGTACAGGTTTGGTTGTTGCTCGTAGAGAAGATGGATCTTGGTCTCCACCATCTGCCATTTCTTCATTTGGTATGGGTTGGGGAGCTCAGGTGAAATTTACAACTTTAGCCTCTCTCTCTTTCTTTTTTCTTTTTTTCTTTTTCTAGAGGTGACAAAATGGGTGGGCCACGCTGGTTGAGTACACAATTTAAATTGGGTTAGGTTGACATGAGACATTTCTCGTAAAAAATTTATGCTTCTTTTTAAATAATAAAATGCGTTAATATGATTATCAATATTATGTTGTCAATAATATTTTTTGCATAAAGCGATTCAGGAGGTGTATACTTGTATAACTGTATGTATGAAAATTACACTTTAGGCAACTTTCGATCTAGTTTACCAGCTTTTTTTAGTAAATTTAAATGATTTGGTCAATTTGACCCTTTAGAGATAAGACATAACCTATTGACTCAATTATAAGTAGATGAATCGAAAGTGCCACCTCTCTTTTTTTGTGTAGCCAAATTATAGTTTTAGCAATCTTTACACCCAAAAACGTTCATACTAAACTATTATCTGTTGTGTTCTATGCCTGCATGGTTAGGCTGTGATTTTTTGCCACTTTTAACTTTTTTGTTTTGGATAAACAGGTTGGAGGGGAGGTTACTGATTTTATAATCGTGCTCAGAAATAGTGATGCTGTCCGTACTTTTGGTGGAAATGCACATTTATCGGTAGGAGCAGGTGTGAGTGCTGCTGCTGGTGTTGTTGGAAGGGCTGCTGAAGCTGATTTTCGGGCTGGTGATGGTGGATATGCTGCTTGCTATACATATAGTTGTAGTAAAGGTGAAGTGAAAACATCATTTCAGATAATCAGTTGTGATCATAAACAATTGTAATTTATAAAAAATTGTGATCATAAACAATTGATAGAGGTGGCAATTTCAACCCTTATTAATAACAGGTCCAAGAGTAAAATAAAAAGTTAGTATAAAGGAAAAGAGGTCAAATAGGTCGAACAGATAGAAAGTCGTTCCAAGTGTATTCATATTTGACATCAATAATTTATGAAAAAAATGAATAGCAAGTGTTATAGTCTCTGGGTCAACCAAACTCAGCCCACTTTGACTTGCACCAAAAATGACCCGTTTTGACTTGTTACCCAACTCGCTTAACCTTCCCGTTTTTCCATCTCAAAATCTTGGATATCAGCAAATGCTTAGTTGCACTTTTGACATTTTGGTTGATTTGCAGGTGCTTTTGTAGGTTGTTCACTTGAAGGTAGCATGGTGACGACACGTGTACAGGAAAATTGCAGATTTTATGGTAATCCAGCTATCAAAACATCAGATATTCTTCTTGGTTTATTGCCTCGACCGCCTGCTGCTGCGATTCTTTATGATGCACTCTCAGAATTGTACATGAAAGTTGAGGGGTATTAAATAATTCATTGTACTCGATTAGTGTCACTTGTACAGTTAAACTCATACCCATTGTGTAGATTCTTTTGCACATATGGAGTAAGTATTTGAACTCGATTGATTTGTGCATAAATAACAAAACTGGAAAGTTATTGATTTATATAATATGATGATGAAAGATATGTGTTTGCATAGTACCGCCTCTGTAATAAGGTTCATGTGCAGGTGTACTACAATTTTGGTTGATGCATCATATTTCGCTATCTATTAGAAAAGTTAAAAGCAATAAATACATAAATCTAATCATCGGTCGTAATAAATGCAAACATCACTTTGGTTTGGCTTATGAACAAGAAACCAAAAATGAAATAACAGACTATTCCTAATCGACGTCTCTTCATTTTACAAATCTGATCGTAAAGACAAAACCTGAACAGTGTCAATAATGAAGTTGAGAAATGACAAATCATAATTGAATCATCACTTTCGGTTTAATGGTTTTAGGGTTTCTTTTGTCTTCCTACTTATCCTTTGTGTAGTTTATTGAATATGAAAAGGGATGATCAAAAGTCAAAACCCAAAAATCTGCAATTATGAAAAACTTGTAGTGCTATCCCTTTTTGTTTGTCTTTCTGTTAAAGCCAACATTGGATCCTCACCATGAACCAATTGTCATCATTTTGCACACCAACATACATACAAAAATTTGCAACTCCATTTACAACTGCATTCATTGCCAAATGAGACTCGGAATACAATCAACTGCAACTGCATCTTTTGTTCATACATATAACATACTTTACTAGATAACAAACAGAGATCCGTACAACATGAACTCGGCATAATGCTAGATGAACATCTCTTCTTCGGGTCGCATTCTATCTGCAACATTGTAAAAGTATTAGACACGTGAAAATTGAATAATGTTTGTAGATCGATGGAGAAGATTTTTTTAAGTGAGAAGAATACGAAACATTTCTGACCAATCATTCGTGAATATTATTGATATTATCACATGTGGGCCCATAAACAATTGGTTAGAAAATTTTCTCATTCACTTCATTGAAAAAGTTCTTCTCGTCCGATCCTATTCTAAATAATCAATTCATTTGAATTCGAACACACCTGGTCTTTGAAGTTCCAAGAGTAAGCTCGAGATCATCACACCCGCACTCCTCATGAATCCTCTCTCCTTCCCACGGTTTCACTCTTCCGAATGCGAACTCATCAGATACAACCTCAGCCATCGGGATATCTGCATTGTTGTCAAACCCTGAAGGAATTGCAGGAGAACAAGTCCCACTTTGACCAGGAGTCCACATTCGTGATCCACCATTAACCGCATTTGTTTCCTTGAACCCAAACACGTTTGTGGCTACAAGACTGAATGTTGGGGATGTGGGCCCACTCTGTGGGACTCGAATCCCAGAGTACCAATCGTAGTTAGGAAATGTCTGGCGAGCAGGGCTTTGTGGAGTCGACGAGGGGAGGTAAGGGAAGTGAGGTGCCTGTGGACCCCAAGTGGAACCCGTTTTGATTCGAGGAGGGGATCGAGCAGTTGGTGAGCTCGCAGGTGGGGTCACCGGTGCACTCATCGAACCATTGTGGATGTGGAAATTGGGAAGCTTGGAAGAGCTGGATGACGAGGATGAAGATGAGAGATTCTTGAGCCAAGGAATGAGAGAATCTGGATGAGGGGTGGGCCCGAATGCGGATGATGTAGGACTCGCGATTGAAGAGGAAGGCGGGCTTTGGTTACATGAAGCGTACGGGCTAGGTTGGTAAGATGAGCCCGGGCTCGCTGACACCGAACCACCAATGTGCATCCTCTCAAAAGGCTTGCATCCCTGATAATCAGATTAACATCAACGTTAAAAACATATAAACTCATTTAATTTTTCATGCATTATAATTTACCAACAACCATATAAATTACAAGAATTCATAGTTAACAAAGATTAAAACTTTATGGTCTTATGAATTTTGTTGTTTTAACCATATATTCCATAAAAAAAACTTATAAAATAAAAATACAAACGAAAGCTATGCACAAGTAAATGGCATAAATATCCTTTTGATTAGTCACATTCAGTACGTAAATGTAGTGAAGTAAATGAATTCCTAGGATACCTACACGGGTATAACGGTCTTTTTCACAACTGGTTGAAAGGAATCTTTTTACATTTGTGCATCCAATTGAAAGATAACAATAAATACTAACAAAAGCAATGCAAAAGTACTTGCCGATCTAATGTACACCCAACTGAAATTAATCTTTTTTTTTTTTTTTTTTTTAAATAAGAACACACATTTAAGTGTAACCCAAATCCTAAAATCTTACTCGCTAAAATGCATCATCATTCTAAACTTTAAAGTATATAAATTATAATAGTACATAAAAGTAAGAAGAAAGATGATCACCTTACGATAAGTTGTACCATCGGATTCAACGGTCCAACCAGCTTCATCGGCAAGTGCTTTAAGTACCTCGTTGTTATCACAATGTTTAGGAAGTCTATAATTTCCGTACATTCTCAAACCAGCAAATATTTTGGCAGAAATGGCTCTTCTTCGACGTTCTCTCCTCTTGTTATTCTCCCTCTCCTTCCACGTCGGCATCCTCGTACCCGACATCTCTCTCCCTCTCTCTAAAAAAATCACGTCCAAGTTGTTGTAACAATTATCAACTTGGTTCAAATATAAATTAATTAATGTGTGCTAACTAATTTAATAATAAATGGTGTGTTTGGGTTTAGGAAAGCAAGTAGTAATTGAAGAATGAAGAAATGAATTAATGGTGGATGAATTTGGCCGGAGAATTGAAGTGGGTGATCGGCGGCAATGAGTGATTGGTGGAAGTTGCAAATGAGAGATGCTAAATTTGTTCATTTATTTATGACAAAGTGTGTTTGTGGGCCAGACATGTGGGCTGTGGGCCATGCAAGACTGACGAATTGTTGTTGTCAAAAGCTGCTGTTCAGTTACGATTTTGCCACTACGAATCCCAACTCAAATGACCATATTGCCCATGTGGCCGTATGACACGAGACACCATTACAAATTGAACCACTTTAATTTACCTATTTTAAAAAATGCGTAAATGGTAGTTTTTGAAAGGAAAATATTACCACTTGTTTCCAATTCACAATGGGCATTATAGGTAGAGAGTGAAGTGAAGAGCAAACACCGAAGTGGTGCAAAAGCGCGCGTGATATGAGATGTGATTCACACGTGTCAATCTGAGTATACACATGTATGTTTGCACGAGTCAAAAGTTCGGTGGACGTGTAGAAACCCCTCCACAAAACTTCACTATACAATGCTCCAACATAAATGAATACAACTCCGAAGCAAGGCGAGTGAGTAAGATTTGTGAACAAGGGGGATTTTGGCGTGGGAATGTGGTCCCCCATTTGATTACGGGGACTCCATCGCCTATATGCTTTCACGTGACCACCCGTTGTCCAATCACATGTATGCTCCAGCTGGCATGTTATAATTCGTCAATCATTAACTTATAATAAATATGTTAAAATCAACTTTGTAATAAAATCCGACCTTAGCTCAGTTGGTAGAGCGGAGGACTGTAGTCTTATAAGATAGTTATCCTTAGGTCGCTGGTTCGAATCCGGCAGGTCGGAAATTTTTCTTTTATTATCATTCAAGAGGTTTATTAATGATTTATTTATGTAAGCTGCTCATACTTACTTTCGCTGTAAATGCAACCATCCTTAGTTTTTAGTCAATGCATTTTGTTACCAATTCATAATAGTATGGAGTAACATTTTACCTGCACCTTACTTTATGTTAAGTATACTTATTGCCATGTCATCTGCCACACGTAATATAGCAATTATGTCGGTCGTAGACACTCTTTTGAATCCAACAAGTCTGGAGCTTTTTGTTATTTTTAACATTATACTCGTTTTGCAGTTATTTACCATTACATTGTAGATGTTGGTTTTGCACCAAAATGACAAATTGTAGCACATAACTAATACTTATAAATTCACTCGACTATTTAGTAAGGTAATACATGAAAACGTTGGGTTTAGACACCATGGATTTAGTCAGCCAAATGTGGACACTGCAGCTACAAAATAATGCGATGCCTGCTGTAAAGATGGCCTTTTGTGTTCATTAAGAAGCATATAATACTCATTAACTAAGCAACATTCAAGTATTAGCATATAGGACGTCAGGATTCAATTTCACTTAGACGGATGACTTCCTTCAACAACCGATTAGCTACATTCTTTACATCATCTGGGACAGCCAATTGAGAAGGTACAGAGTCGAGAGCATATATGACTCTCATCACAACAAGCAAGTCCATATGCTTCGCCCTCTTCTTCCATACACTTTGATTCACAAACTTGCAGGAATCTTTTAGCGTGCACTTGTTGCATACCTGAAAGTAAATGGAATAAAACCAAGATTATTTAAAGAAAACTGGCAAACTGCTACAGTAGCCCTTAGGGCAACGGTTAACAGCTACACTTGTTGCTTTTGTCTAGAAAAAGTTTTCAATATTAAGACAAACTACCAACCACCATAACCACTTTCTAATATAGTTTTTTTCTCACAAAACAAATGTTTGCACCAATTATTCAAGTTGGATCGCAAAAATAGCCATGACAAAATTGCTCCTTCAGTGTTTTAAAGTATTTGTATTTTGTAAGAAAAATAGAAAAAAGAAAAACTCTCCGGCATATAATCACGATCACAAATTAATTTGTCACTGGCCATCCTCAATCACACTTGACCTACTTGTGATTTATCAACGATCATCGGCTTACAATGCCGGATCCGAAGGTGAATTTGGATCCGATCATCGGAATATTGAACCATTCAAGCGACGGTGCTCCCGGTAGACTTAATAATGCTACAAATGTTTCATATATCGCTGCTTCTTATGTCAAGTTCGTTGAATCTGCTGGTGCTAGAGTTATTCCACTCATTTATTGAACCGACCCACTTTGTCAGAGGGTTATTTTACCATTCACCCCAATTCAGCGGAAGCGTCTATACTTTATAACCATTCTCCAATTTTTGTCAGACAATTCTATTCAACACTTTTATCCTTCATTTCCTAACCTGAGTTGCAAAATTTTAAAAACATTTGGGTCAGCTACAAGGCCTTGTGAGAATCACGGTTTTCACATAAAACATTTATAAAGATTTTCAATATAAACATTTAAGCAACAATTTTCAATACCATTTTGTCATATAAGCATCCAAAGATTTAATCCAACAATCTCTTTCCAATTTCAATTTTCACATTTACATTTTTCCACAATTTGATGGCAAATCGTAGTTTTACACATCTCACCACTTTTCCACTTTTTCAGCCACTTTCTTTTTATGCGATTCCATTATCATTGAGAGAGTAAATAATCAATAAGTACTTATACAACATTAAACGATTTTATAAGCATGTTATAAAATAAACACTTTGAATAAACATTTTATAAAATAAGTGCAACCCAGTTAAAAAGTCACGTAAAATTCAATTCATCAAATCTTCATTATATAAATCTTGAATGCTTGATATGACCATGAACTACATGACATAAAATTTTGTCTTCTCGGCTTACCTATGACTCATTATATACTTCTCATTTTTTTATTTTTTTTCTTTTTGTAACTATTTTCTTTACCTTCTATTTTGTGTGCTAATACGTGTGTGTATATATATAGTTTGGCATATGACTTATAGACTTAGATACCTATTTCAATACAACCAACTTTCATATATATATATATATATATATCTTATGCTTATCCAAATTCCTAAAGAAACTCAAATCCAAATCACACCATGAATATCGCCTATATACTATTATCTCATTGTAGCTGTTGCCGTTTACGTATTCTTTTTAAATATATTAAAAACCTCCTAATTTATATTTTTATAACATTTAACTTATAATCAATTAAATATATTTTATTTGGTTATATATTATTATAAAAATTGGGATGTTACATTTATAATGAACATCCTGAGATTCTTCAAACTGTAAGAAATTACCTTCTTCTTTTTTCTTACTAAACTAACATTAAATATGACAATTTAGCAGGTTGTTGAAATTGAAACATTATGTTACATTCTTACATTTTTTCCAGCATTTTTTATTTATTTATTTAACCTAAAGTAGTTTAATTGGATTTATTGGAGCTAGAAATTTAAATTTAAGCAGATTTCGCAATTGTGAATTGCAGAATCTTAATCTGGTGAATGGAGTGCTTTTCACTGGTGGATGGGCTAAGAAGGGTTATATACTGAAGTTGTTGAGGGTATTTTAAGGTAAGTTTATTTTTTAATCACTAATTTTAATAAAAGAACATCTTAGTTGTACATTCCACACATTATTTACACATTTCGTTTCCAATGAGACTTGTACTGATAACCTATTAGTTGATGGTTACTTATAGGTGGCAAAATGGGCGGGCAGGTCGGTTGGGGTAATCGGGTCAAAACGGGCTTGAGTTACCCCTATAGTTGATGGTATTAAATACCCCTATACCACTAGTCCTAAAGGCCCTTTCGAATGCAACTTTTCCAGATTATAATCACAGTCATTAAGAACTTCTGATCAAGAATGTGATATCTTTGATTAGCTATTTGTATTTAAGATACAATTAAGGCCCTTTTGATGATTGTTTCTTGTTATTCGATTTGTGCAGCAAGTCCTGAAGAAGAATGATGCAGGAGACCATTTTCCTGTATTTGCCATTTGCTTAGGTTTTGAACTCATAACTATGATCATTAGCAAAGTAAGTCATGTTCTATTATTCATTATTGGTTGTTTCTGTGCTTTCTTCTCACTTGTAACCCAATTTGGATGACAATTCTGTATATATTTTTCTCGAGCGTTTCTGCTAGAGGTATTGCAAAAAATTAATAAAAATAAGCATTTGACCGATTTGTGAGAAGATATTTACTTTATATTTCAAGTTAAATAACTGATGCAATTTTCTTTCATTATTCCCCCTAAATTCTAAACTCTGTTAGTGACTTTAATCTTTAGCAATAACATTAACAAAGTTATTCATCTCCTATGCTTATTGTGGTATTCCCAGTTTTAGATGTAATTATTTATTTGTACTTCCAAGTTACCAGGATGATAATATATTTGAAAGATTCAGCGGATCACATCATACATCTACACCTCAATTAGTGAAAAACATTAAAATCGAAGAAACAATGTTTCAAGGTATTACATAGTTTTGTACTTCCCAAGGTGCTGTAAATCACTTTTAAGTTGATGTTTTTGTTGTGTACAGATTTTCTACTGCTTTGCTTTCAAAGTTGAGTACAGATCGTCTTGTGATGCACCACCATAAAGTGAGTAATTATATTCAGTGGTGTAAATCCTGAAAGTTAGGATGATATTGTGCAAATTTCTATCTTAAAACATATCTTATTTTCTATGTAACAGTATGGTATATTTGCCAGAAAGATTTCAAGGAAATATTAACTTGTCCAATTTCCTTAAGATTTTGACGACTAGCACTGATAAAGATAACGAGGTACATAACTTATTTACATTCTTGTACTTATTGGACTGTTTATTGGACCATATCGTTATTGTGTATGATACCAGAATCAAAATATAAATCATTAAAACTATATTCATCAGGTTTATGTATCAACAGTTCAATCACAAATATATCCAGTGACTGCAGTCCAGTGGCACCCATAGGTACTTAACTTCCCTAATTAGAAGACGTTAACGCTTCACATAGCCTGACTAAGAATCGATGTTTTCATGTTGTATGCTACAGAAAAATGCTTTTGAATGGGGCTTATCGATGATACCACATTCAGATGATGCGGTTCAAGTGACTCAACACTTCGCTAACTTTTTTGTGAGGTACCAATTTACATTTGTAGCAAGTCCAAAGATCTTTGATTTTATATATTCTCTTACTACTTATGAATTTACAGTGAGGCTAAAAATCTTTAAACAGACCAACCGTTTGGAAAGTGTTGGACAAACTTATTTACAATTACAAGCCAACTTATTGTGGGAAGGCTGGGTAAGGCTTTTATCATTTCTGTGCTCCTTGTGAAGTAACCTATATTAGTTTTTTGCTGATTTATTTCTTGTTCATTCTCAAACCTGGAATAAAGAAATAAACATGTACTCGCTAATTTATTCTTATTCGTTCTCAAACTTTGCAGGTACGGGTACGATGAGGTTTACATCTTTACAGAAAACATTGTGTGAATTTAGCCTGTTAATGATGTATGTTGCAAGCAATTAACCGAGGAAGCAGTATGACGAGGTTTACATCATTACACGAATTTAGTTTGTAAATGTTGTCTGGTGGTTTGTAAATATCTGGATTGTAACTATTTGATCAACATTAATTGAATAGTTACCATTTATTATTGAACTAGTATCAAATGGTTTCTATAGATGTTATGAGCTTTGATTCCTCTTTCTTTTAAGAGTTGTATATTTTAAATGACTTGAAGCTCTTTGTGTATATGTCATGTTCACATCTCTTTGTTCTATGAACACAAAGAGACCAAATATTTCATGTAAAGTAGCCATTTATTTCTTATTTACCGCTTGTTAAGTACCATAACTAGCCCAATAAACTCAGGCAACGAGTTTTCACTCTAAAACTGATTAGGTACCATAACTTAGCCCAATAAACTCAGGCAACCAGGTTTCACTCTGAAACTGATTGCAGATATTGTATTTATTTATTAATACGGTAGTAAGTTTGCACCCAACACACAATCTTGAGGGAATCACGACTAAACATTCAGACAGACCAAGTCTCATTTTTCAATCTTTGTTTTAATTAATAATTGATCTGGTAAAATGCATATCAGCACGCAATCCACTGTTTTTGTTTATTTACTCGTTCCACTTGGTTAGAATTGGTTGCTTTGATGTAAAAAACATTCACCCTACTGTTCAAAAGTACCATTATATCAAAAAATTGCGGTATTCTTCTACAGTTATGGATCATTGGAAATGTTAATACTTTGTATCTATAAAGTTTTTATCCGTGTCGAGCTGGCCATGTCGTATTTCAGTAACTAAATTAGAGTTACGATCCTTTATTTTTTTTATCTATTTTCTTTCTTTCTTTGTTGTTGTTGTGATTTTGGTTCCGAATTTTGTATTAATACGAAGAGATCGCTGGACCAATTCAATACATAATGGTTCAAAAAGGAGATATGAATAATTAGATCATACCTGGCTGCATGAGCATTCTATCTTTATATAATTTAGAATTGAACAAAAGTTGAATGCATCTTCTTTGTAGACGTATAAGATGACTTTATCTTTATTAGACTTCTTCCTCAATGTTTTTTTTTTATTGGTGGTGAGATACTGAGATACTAAGTCACCATATGCTAGCTTCATGTTTGAATGTTTTTACTATAAAAGCATTACCAAGTTACACACTTTTTACATAAATTCCTCAAGTTACCAAAGTTCATTGAAGAACAAGTATTTCACTTCAATCTCATTAACAATGACGTCTTATTTACTTTTATTCGGGCTCTTGTTGACAGCTTGTCCGTTTGCTTTAGCTGCGGACCCTAGTCCTCTCCAGGACTTTTGTGTGGCTGACCCAAATAGCAAAGGTAAAAACTTTAAAAAACTTGGAATGAAAAGATATATACTGCACTATTAACATGCTAACGAGTTTTTGTATCTTTATTTTCGCAGTTTTGGTGAATGGTGTGGTTTGCAAAGATCCGAAGGTTGTGACAGCAGATGATTTTCTTTTTAAAGGGCTCAACACTATGGGAAATACGTCGAATGCAGTTGGGTCTAATGTGACTGCTGTGACTGTAGTACAATTGCCTGGACTCAACACTTTAGGAATTTCAATGGCTCGTATTGACTTTGCTCCATGGGGTATTAACCCTCCACACACGCACCCTCGAGCTACAGAAATCTTGACTGTCATTGAAGGCAGTATTTTAGTCGGTTTTGTGACATCTAACCCTGAAAACCGTCTCATCACAAAACTACTTCAGAAGGGTGATGCTTTCGTGTTCCCACAAGGCCTAATTCACTTCCAGCAAAACGTCGGAAATGACTTTGCTGTTGCTATTGCAGCTTTGAGTAGTCAGAATCCAGGTGTGATTACTATAGCAAATGCTGTGTTTGGATCAAACCCGGATATCAGTGGAGACATTCTTGCAAAGGCCTTTCAAGTTGACGTCAACTTGGTTTATCAAATTCAGTCTAAATTCTAAACATTTGTGTGATCACAGATTAATGTTGATTTCTTTGAGTCAAATTATTCAATTCAAGTAATATTGGTTTGTATTGTCCTGTAATATCTATTAGTGAATTAAAAATATATAGTTAATCAAAGACTTAAATAAGCAACATCAAAAATGCATTTGTAGGTAGGGGCTCTAAGTGTCTAACACAATGGATCAGTTTAGATAACCCGTACAACTTATCCCAAAACCGAACCAATTAGTTTACAATTTCATTGTATCTGATTTAAGAATTTGGTTTAGATTGTCCTAAATATAATATTCAAGAATCAACGCATTTTAAGAATACAATAAATTATCAATTATCAATAACTAGTCCTAAACCCGTTCGTTGAATGGATAAAAATAATAGCTTTATATGATAAAAGTTTATAAAATACCAATATGAAAGGTTCATACAATTCCAAAACAGAGACAGAGTTGTTAAGATATGTATATATATATATATGTGTGTGTGAGAATTTTAAAATAAATTACAAATGACTTGTCCTACGATTAGTAACCTTACCGTCTTGATCATACATCAATATATTCAAAGCGCTTCGACTCTTTGCAAGTGATAGAGCAATGCCACCCGTTATATACAATATACGTGTTTGTAAAGGATGATAAATATAATAGGACTTTTAAAAGGCGATTGCATACAATAGTAAAAAAATGTAAAGATATTGATGAATGATGAAAATATTTGAAACCTTCCATAGATCAGCTCAACCATATAGTTTTAGTAATTTGGTAAATGACTTAAAAAAATTAGTTAAACAATGTTTTTGATATGTAAAACTGAATGTACTTGTGTGTGTGATATATTTACATAAACTAAATAATTTCTTGAATCTTAATATAATATTAAACATAAGTTTTTTAATTAATGTTTTAAATAGATAACATTTGTGAGTTTAAAATTATTTCACAAATGAAGTCAACCTTGTATTTCAAGAAATGGGTAGGCGAGCCTAATCAAATTCTTTCATAGTTGACATTATTCAGATTATAGATTTCGTTTATCCTTATATTTCACATTCCATAATTCATGTCAACCTAAACAATTTTTTATTCTATGGATACATAAAATTTATAATAAAGATACAATACATTTACCAATTAAAGATGTGAAAAAGATTGACAACAATCTTGTGTCAAATTTTAATAATATTTGACATTATCTCAAGATTAATTAGATATTAATGGAAAAGAATTAACATAAGTAAATTGTTGGAGATCAAAATGGATTTGTATAATAACCAACACATTAATTATATTTGAATGGTAAATAAAGAAAATGACAGCTAAAAATTGAATTCATGGCACATACTCTCATGAATCATTGACATTCAAAGTTTTTAAAAACATAAGAATCGTAGTTAATAGTGATTAATTTTAATTGATTACATGAAAGTATTCGTCTTCATACACATTTTCATCTTCATATCATCTTCATATTAAATAAGATAAGTAACACTTAAATTAGTTTAATTTCAAGGCTTCTACCTCATGATCCTCATATGTCTCGTCTACAATGTTAAAAGGATCTTCTCCTAGAATATAGGCCTCCAATATTTTATCCCAATCAGACTCTTCCAACATAAAAAGAAGAAGAGATATTATGTTGAATCTTAAACATTAATAAATTATTGAATTAGTCATACCATCTCTTCATTTGAATCATAAACCTCAATCACTTTATCACATTTCAAGTGTTTAAGGTTTTCTTCACGCTTTCATTGTTTACTATGCATAAGACTCTGACAATAATTGTTTAATTATTCTACAATGAAATGTGCCTGAATTACAAACATAAATGAATAGTCTCATTTACTTCTATTCGGTCTCTTGTTAACAGCTTGTTCCTTCGCTTTAGCTTCGGACCCTAGTCCTCTTCAGGACTTTTGTGTGGCTGACCCAAATAGCAAAGGTAAAAACTTTTTAAATTTTTTTGAATGAAAAGAAATATACTGTACCATTTACATGCTAACAACTTCTTTTATTTGTTTTTGTTGTCACAGTTTTGGTGAATGGTGTTGCTTGCAAAGATCCAAAACTCGTCAAAGCAGATGATTTTCTTTTTAGAGGGCTCAACGTTATGGGAAATACGTCGAATGCAGTTGGGTCTAATGTGACTGCTGTGACTGTAGTACAATTGCCTGGCCTGAACACTTTAGGAATTTCAATGGCTCGCATTGACTTTGCTCCATGGGGTCTTAACCCTCCACACATTCACCCTCGAGCTACTGAAATATTGACGGTTATTGAAGGCTATCTTCAAGTCGGTTTTGTCACATCTAACCCTGAAAATCGTCTTATTACAAAACTACTTCAGAGGGGTGATGTTTTCGTATTCCCACAAGGTTTGATTCACTTCCAGAAAAACGTCGGAAATATTAAAGCTGTCGCGATTGCAGCATTAAGTAGTCAAAATCCAGGTGTCATTACCATTGCAAATGTTGTGTTTGGATCAAACCCCGATATCGCCGCAGATATTCTTGCAAAGGCATTTCAAGTTGATGTTAAAGTTATTACTCGTATTCAGTCAAAGTTTTAAACTTTTAAATGAGAGTGTACTGTTGGTTTTGAACTTGTACTTTTCAGTTTAAATGATTGGTTTTTTTTGTACCGTCATATTTAGAAGTGAATGAAAAATATATATTATCTGATTGTGAATTTTATTTTATTGTTTTATGAACTCATCCAAAAGTAAGATACATATTTCATCGAAGTCTAACAAAAGAGATTTTTCCTGTTCAGATATTCAGTGATTGTTTTTGACCTTTTTCTGACCATCTCAATATCTGCATTTAGTAAAATTCAAACCTAAAACTTATTGTAAAATTATCAGAAAGCCAACCGAAAGATCATTTTGGTAAGATACATTAAACTATTAAAGTATCAAACACAATATGGTGTAGTTTTTAAGTAAATAACTTCATGTGGGCTGGGCCTGATATTGCATACAGTAGCCCAAATACTTGAAGTGAACACTTTTCAAGTGACAAAATGTGTTTAAATATTTTTCTATAGTTAACTTCTCTGCTTTTCAATTATTACTTGTATTTTACTTATTGTATTTATCAAAGGTTAGTGATAGTAATATGTTCAACTTTTTAGTGGTTCTGAATTTTTTATTTTGCTTGGTTCATTTTAATACTTACAATAATTTTCAATTTATTCTATTTACGAAACCAAAAATGTCATTCTCAATAAAAGTTAGATATACGTTTAATTTGGTAGGTACGAGTTATTTAAACATTAAATTCAAGGAATTAAAACACATTTCCTTGCGTGTCAATTAATGATTCATATGTCCACTTCTTGATTGTTGATTCTACGTTGGATTTTCTTAAAGTCACTAATTCCTATTTTATCAATTTATCAATTTCTTTATCTTTAAAAATGATTAAATATGATCGTGTAGAGAATGTAACATTAGTTTATAGGAAAATGATAACGATAGCTCCCATATATATTAATAATAATGCTTTAATACAAAGTAAATAAATGCAAATGATCTCGTTGAGCTATAGAACAAATAATTGCTATGTTTAATTTAAAGAAAACAATTATTTAAATCTTTCAAAAATTTATCCTAATAATAATATTATCCCAATCCCAATATTAATATAAGTAGATTTTGTTAAGCTAATATTGTTTAAAAATTGACTTCTATTAATCAATTGAATGCTTTTATTTCACAAAACTTCCAATTAATCAATAAAATCTATTTATTTATCTAAAATCTCTTTTGAAAATAAGACATTTAATAACTTAATTAAATAAGAATATTTCTATGTTGAAATAAAAATTATTAAATTAAATAATAATCTAACATAACAACTATTATTATTATTATATTGTTATCAATATTAGTACATTGTCGTTAAATTGTGAAAATATAATGTTCGTGAATGGAAGAATATGCATTAATCATTTAGTCATTATGTAATTATCATTATATGATACAATAATTATTTATTATCTCTATTATCATTATACTAGTGTCGTATCTCTTGTACAACAGCTAGTGAAGATTTTGCATGTTAATGTTGAAAGATAAATATTTAATGGTACCTTAATACAAGAATAATTGTTACTTCTTTAATAAAAGTAATTTTTATAATAATTTAAATTATTGTAATTGTATATTCAAAAATATAATATAAAAATATAAACAATATATTTAAATGTATTATGTGAAATATATTATTAATTTAATTATTTATATATTTAATAAGTGAAGGGATAAAATGATGATTGCTGATATCTTTATTTAAAAATTAAAAAAGAAAGTGTGAAATGATTACTAAGGGTTATAAATTACTATTAATAATACTATTTTACTGAAATAAAAATTAATCCAATTGGTAAAATTGTTTTAAAGTAATTTTTTGTCATATAATACAAATTTAACATATTAATTGTACTGTAATATTTAATTTATAAAACGGAGTCTGTTATATCATCAATTAAAAAAAATAATATTAAGTAATTAGACTTCTTTATTTCACTTATTTAAAAAGTAGACCGGGTACTTTTTACCTAATTAATCAATTAGAAATATTAAAAAATCTTAGCTGCTATATGATCTACATAATCCAGCAGGCAAATACTAAATCCTCAAATTTCATCAATTCGTTGCATTCAATCACCATCGAAATATGTTATTCATATTTTTATTTTATTATATTTATTATCAATTATCAATATACTTTTTCTTATCAATATACTATTCCATTTTATATATTACATTGACTACTTACATTTATATATAATATCTAAAATTAATATTTATTAATAATGATCTTTTTAAGTCGTATTTGACAATTAAATTATAAAATCGTTGTATTTATAATACAATATATTAATAACTCAAAAAAGTAATTTCAAATATTTATCTTTTTCGAATAATAACCGAGTATCATAAATGTTTTTGTTTTACATTTTTAATTATATTAAAAGTTTGATAATTTAACTATGTGACGGTGATTAATGGATGACTTACAAAACAATTATGTATACAACGATTATAGAATCTAAACAACTTCATCATTTATTACATGTCCTAATTTTGGTCAGGTTTTAAGTTACTTAATGATTTTTTGAAGTTTTTTTTTTATGTTTTTATGTTGTTTGTTATCTTAATTACTTCGATTTAAATTTACCATTTGTATTTTGCGAATTAACTTTTCTTTTACTTTAAGAAAAGGTTCGCATAATATTATATTATATCGTTTTACATTAAATGACATATATGTATACACGTATTTAATAGCTAATTGTTAATGAAAAAGTTTTACTGTTAAAATTGAATATCTATTAACTAATCAAATCATCCGATTTTACTAAACTTTCGATTAACCAATCGTACTCCAATAGATCTATTTAAAATTACAAAAAATAGAAAAATAAAAAAACCTTTATTCTATAATTTTATGATTAAAGCACTCACGTAAGGAAAGTTGGATTCAAATGTATATAAACGAGTTTAAAGAATGATAGCAAATCATTCTTTATTACCGAAAAGAAAACAATTATTTAAAACCTTTTTAAAAAAAATTATGTAGCTTTCATCTCTTTTTCAATGAAGAAAGTGGGAAATTTCATTTTATATTATCACCTTTTTCCCTATCATTTTTCCACCGAAATTTTGTATATTTGGGCCCAAACAACCACATAAAAACAAAATTTACCGGGCCCCAAATACCGACCGGTCCAATCAGAATATCTTGGATCAGTGATTCAGTACCAGTCAACCCTACGTTAAATTTACAAAATCACCCCTGCACAAACCCCCGCATCTCAATGAAAACCAAGGACACATAAGTAATATACATTTTACGTCTCATTAACCTAGATTAATTTTACGTCTCATTAACCTAGATTTTAATAATTGTGATTAAATTTTACTGATTCCCAGTATAAATACATTTATCCTTCCGTTGAAAACCCGCCATTGAAGCAGCTTCAAAAACCTGTGAAATTGCATACCTGCTTTTTAAGATCAACACACGAAGCTTACCTTTCTTAATTTTGGTAGGTACGGAACGCGGATTTCGATTATTTTAATTTCATTACATTCGTTTGGAATCTGTGTACACGAATCTGTATGATTAATTTAATATCTAATTATTTGTTTTGTTTAATTTGATTAATGTGTAGTTAATTAACTAAAAAGCATCTGTTTACAGGGAAAATAATAGTTTATAAAAGTCAATTTGGTGTTACGATTTGGTATAAGTATAATATAGGTGAATTAGGGTTTTGATTTTATGTTGTTAATTGAAGGTTTGCGATTAACGGAAGATTTGGATGCAGGGAAGTAGAAATTGAGTTGAGCAATTTGGCTACTGTCAAAAAGGTAAAAGCTTTTGGTGTGTATTTGAAGTACTATTTTGTGGAAGGAAAACGTGACTTGAATTGCATGTGATATGGTTACTGTTGTATCTATGTGTTGTATTGTTTTGTGTTAAATGGTACTTTATGGTTTTCCCTTTGTGTGTTTCCAGTTTTAGAAAGTGTGATTTAATAGCTCCATTAGGGCAATTAGTTAACTTTTATGCGTGTCTTTTTTGCTTGTTTGTTGTAGTTATTAGCTATTGCTGATGCAATTGGTTGAAATTGTGTTTTTTTATTGAAAAGGCAATGTTTGATTGTGTAATAGTGATAAATTGATTAACTGGTGGAGGAACTGAGGATGATTATGTGAAGTCTTTTATGAATGGTGCATTATAAATGCATCCCAGAGATGTATTTTGATACAGGATATGGCCTTTGAAGAGTTTGAGACGATACAATACTACGTTGATAGCGAAAGATAGTAGAAATTACGTGTCAAATAGCTCTTTTTTGTTATTATTAGTGTCCCCACCTAATTGTCAAATCAATGAAATATGTTATGTTTGTTGGGATTTTTAGGGCTAATCATTATAGCAAAAGCAAAAGGTTGTCTATTTGATCCTTTTATTCATCAAAGAAAGGTAAAGGTTGCAACTTTGATTATGCATATAGAATCTCAAAATTCTTAAGTGTTCAACATGGTTTTGAGGGTGAATCAAAATCGTGGTACGTTATATGATTGAACATACCGTAAATGTGCAGCAGCTTCTTTTGCCGCCGTCTCTTTCATTCATGGTAGGAAACATAGAATCTCAGCTTTGAACTCTGTCGCTAAGAAATTTGTCATTTTAAAATAAAGGGTGGTGGAGTGGATCTTGATATCTAACTTTAAGATATTACTTAGATTTATTCCCTAAGGTGTGGGTCATATTAGTTTCAAATTGCATCCTTTTTTGCCATGTAGGCTTAAAAAGCTGGCACCTCCTTGATTACTATTGCACTTTAGGGGAAGACAAAGAAAATCAATGAATCATAGTATTCCCTCATTATCTAAAGTTATGGCTATTTGACTTATTATGTAACGCTCTTCATGGAATTCAAAATGACCGTTCACTTTAAATTTGATTTTCCGAGATCTCACTATTACAGTAAATTACGCGGTAATGATTACCCTGGTCTTCTTCTCTCAATCAATTTCCTCACATTTCGGGTAAAAGGTTAAGAAAAATCTTTTCGTCTTCTAGTAATGTCGCTCTACATTACCCTGGTCTTCTTCTCTATATTTCTAGTAACGTTGCTCTATAAGGCATTGGTATCTGTAGATGTAATAATTTAAAGATTGTATTCTGTAAATATTAGGTGGTTGGGGAAGTTTCAAATAGGGAAGTTCTCAATTTAGGTAGGTAGACTTTTCAAAGGTATGTATTTAATAGAATATCACCTCATGATTGAGACATTCTCTTCCCAAGTTGTTGATTTATTTTACTATGTGTTTTTGTGGTCTCCTGTTATTTTAAATTGAATTATGAACTCATAATAATGTCATGACAGCACAGGCAAATTATAATATACATCTTTGCTTTCTTCAATCAAATATCCTTTCCCTATTCTTCTGCCCATATTTTTGTTTAACTTGCAGTTTCATAGTTTGCACCCAAAATAATACCTTTCGAATCGTAAATCATTTCAAGTTCTTTCTTTCAGATGGATTCATTTAAGCATTCCTCAAATAGAAGTAGATTGGCTCGTACTTTTACCAAGGTTTTGAATATTCGAGCTGCAACAGGAGTCGATAAATTTCAGAAAACAAAGTCAAAGACGTGGGAAAAAGTAAAACATGATAAACCGATTGGTGATGAGACTCAACAACCTACGTTTTTCAACGAGGGAGATGAAAAGCTACCAGACCAGGCAGTACTGGATGCCTTCATTGCCAAACTTTTTGCTACCATATCGTCAATCAAAGCTGCGTATGCCCAGCTGCAGTTTTCCCAGTTTCCTTATGATGCTGATGGAATTCAGTCAGCTGATCAGATCCTTGTTTCTGAATTGAAAAGTTTGTCCGAGTTAAAACAATCTTACTTGAAAAAGCATCTTGACGACCACTCACCGGAAACCACCCAACTGTTGGCTGAAATTCAAGAACAACAAAGTTTCTTAAAAATGTATGAGATATCAAAGAAGAAGTTGGACAGTCAGAACAAACTCAAAGAATCCGAGATCATTTTTCTAAAGGAGAAATTGGAAGAATCCAGAAGAGAAAATAAGTTGATCGAGAAGAGATTGAATTCAAGTGGTTCTTTGTCATCGTCGACATCATCTCGTGAGACTTTGAAGTTTCCATCGTTAACCCCAACCGATTTCATCTCATATGTAAAGCAAACGACTAAATCTATTCGAAGCTTTGTGAGATTTATGATCAGTGAAATGGAATCTGCCAACTGGGATTTAGATGAAGCTGCTACTTCAATTCAACCGGATGTTGTTTACTGGGACACAACACATATATGCTATGCATTTGAGTCGTTTGTTTGTAGAGGGATGTTTGATGGTTTTTATATTCCTGGGTTCCAGATACCTGACGATTCCCAACCTATACCTGAGAATGAAAACCGACGACAATTCTTCTTCGACAAGTTTATGGAATTGAAATCTTTGAAAGCACGGGAATATATTACATGGAAACCGACTTCAATCTTTGCCGAATTTTGTAGATGCAAGTACCTAAAGCTTATTCATCCCAAGATGGAATCATCTCTTTTCGGAAATCTAAATCAAAGAAATCTGGTCAATGCTCGAAAATTCCCAGAATCAGCCTTTTTCGATTCTTTTCTAGAGGTTGCAAAACGGGTTTGGCTTTTACATTGTTTGGCGTTCTCATTTAGCCCCGAAGAGGCAACCATCTTCCAGGTCACAAAAGGCTGTCGCTTTTCCGAGGTTTTCATGGAAGGTGTAAACGAAGAGGCGTTTTTGTCACCAGGAACTTCACCGCAAGTGGCTTTCATGGTGGTTCCGGGGTTCATGGTAGGTAAAACTATTATTCAGTGTCAGGTATATGTGATTTGAGCAGTTATTATTGGGCCCAAAAAGATAAAGTAGATTAGGATCGCCGTAAAATGTGGTTGCTGTGGCGCTGACAAGGAAGGTGTCGTCACGGTGGTCCTATACTGTCCTCTTTGATATTGAAAGTGAAACAATAGGCTTGAAGTTGAAACATAAGCTTTAAATTCTGTGATGAAGGCCTACTCTGATTTTGTTAATATATATGATGATGCATAATGTTGGGTAGGAACATACAGTTAGTACCAGTACTTAAATTTATTGCACTTTGATGAAAAGGAATTTTTGGAGATATATTTCTTAAATTTTATTCATTATATGTAATCTTGTATATTAGTTTTGCCATATATACAGTGAGATAATAGACATGTATTTAGCTTCTTTTTCGTGCTTGTTTTTGGGTGTTATTTCTAGTGGTTTTTATGTTACTCTTGGTATTTATTTACATTCTAAAGAAATGTTAAACCAAAAAAACAAAGAAAATAGAATTTTTTCAACATAAAATAAGAAGGATTAATGCATGGTGTTATTTTGTGTTTGGATTACTTGCACGTAATAAAGAATTGATAGCATTTTCTGAACCAAAAGTGCATGACCTAACAACGTGACAATTTTTAAATATATACTGTTTCCCATCCTATTACAAATATCCATATTATTATTTTAAATTGTCTTAAATAAGTGTACGATCTAACAATAAAAAAAAAAAGATTTTAATGAAGAAAGATGTTATTTGATAGTGAAGAGTGCATCTAGCAAATAAAATTAAAATTTTGTACACAGTTAAATTGAACACTTTAACTCAGAAGAGTATTATTTATTAAATTATATAACTTTTCTTTTTTGGAAGCTTGTCTTTTGATCCTTTTTATATCTTTAATTGGCTTTGTCACGTATTGAATAGACAAAGGTATCAATTACAGGAATCGAAGATTGCAGAAATTTTGTCTTTACTGTTTAACATTCTTAGAATAAATTTGTTTAGGTAAGTGGCAAATTAATAAGTATAATCTTTAGAAACAAGATTGTCTGCTGGCTATGGGTTATGTAAGAAAAATGCTTCGTGTAATTAAAATGTATCTAAGAGTTTAGTTGTTGTACATGTTAGATTTGAGGTCGTGTTTTCAAATTGAATACTCGATTTCAGCTTTTGATCTACCTTTGTTCATTCAATTGTTATGTTGTTTTATATAATTGGGTCTAAATGGTAGAGGTGGCCAAACAAACACGAATGCAAACAAGAATTTAACCGAAATTCTCAATCAAGAAGATCACATATTAATCAAGAATGAAAGTCTCAAAAACATAATCAAATAAAACCCTAACAATCTGTTTATATAAGGAGTTTAAAATCGTCATTGGAAGGCAAGAAAAGATGTTCTCAAAATAGATAAACACGACATAAAAGAAAACAAATATAAAAGTTCAAAACTTGACTCGATTTATAGAAGAACGTCGTTTCAGCCCCTAAACGATTTTAAAAGGCGAAACCTGTCAGCTTTCATGATGAAGACCGACTCCGAAATCAAATTTGGCAAACTAATCACAACAAGTATTTGACACGGTGACTTTAAGAGTCAAACGAACTAAGTAACAAAATTAGAATACCAACATTTAACAATGGAATAGAAATTTTATAAATAGTATATAGATTTTACAACACTTGATTAATTATAGAAAACATTGTTTTGAATTTAGTTTGTTTTATTAATAGTAAATAAATAAACTTTTATATCTTTTTAGTACAGAGGTCAACGGATATGCACCATCATGTTATGATAAAAATCATCAAAAAGTCTGGAAGATATGACAACCACGTTTCATGTTTATACGATTTGATAGCTCACGTCTTCATCTCATTCATTATATGTTACACAATTATTTGATTTAACGCATTATTTAGTTAAAGTATGTAATTCATGTGTGTCGTTCTCATATACATAAACTGTTCCATCATAAGAACTAAAATACAGATTGTAAATTAGCAGACCTAAAGGCAAACTAGGCATTATTAATTAAAAAATATAAATAAACAATTACCCAATAAACGAAAATTGAGTTTAAAACAAATATATTTAATTTCTGGAGAAGCCGAAGAAAACTAAGTACGTAACTGAGTAATAACGGGAAATGTTAACATCGTTCAATTCATCGTTAGATGTCACTCGAGTTAACCTTTGAAAATACTTTACGTCCATATCTTTTGACATGAATGAGTTATATTTTGTAACAAGAGCATGTTAGGATATAAAAAAATACTTAACGTCAATAACTTGTGTATCCTATATGAAGTACTTGCTGTTGATCTCAATATATTGACGTATATTGACGTATATGGACTCAACTTTGTTAATCTAACACGCATGCATCGGGCTGTAACACAATTTGTTATAACTAATCGTCATTTTCATAAGCATGTGCCTTAATAAAATAAGAGTGGATATTTGATAAAATGTATTTCATGACTACTGTACTGAGTATTGACAGGTAGTTTTAAGGCCTGGTTGTTAGGAGGGGAATTTATGATGCATTTAAAGTGTTTGGCCCAGTAAAGCCCAAAATCTGTACTTACTACGATATAACCGATCCAACTCAACAACATGTCACATCTTAATAATAAAACTTAAATGAAAGAATATTTCTCTATATCAAATTCTACCAACAATATGCAAAAAATAGAAAGAAAGAAAAAAAGTACATAGCAGAACCGTAAAATTTCCATTTAATCCAAAAATGTATCTAAATCTAAAAGGGTATGAATTGAATGTCATTCAATTGGTACTTATCGAATTGCCAAGAATAGCGCAAAAGTTTCATTCTTTCGGAATGGTTTGTGGGTCATTACGAGACAAATGACCCATTCCAGGACTAGGGACCGACTCCATTAAGATCCGGTCAATGTGGGTTTGTTGAAGAAAAAAGAGCCTTTGACTAAGTTGCGTTACGGGTGCGATATGGACCAACTTAGGCTCATGATCCATGTTCAAAAGCTTTCTTGCATCTAAAGAAGGTGCACAACATACCAAGATAAAAATGACCATGAACGACACAATGTGTACATGAGCCATTTAGCACACAGGCGAGAGAATTTGTGTAATTTGATTAATTGAATGTCTGAATTACGTAAAAGGTGGTATAATATATATACTCGCAAATTTCAAATTATGTTTGTTTGTGTATGTGTTGGCAAAAAATGGAAGTAGTTGGCTAAGTCAAGAATTTTGGACACTAAATGTTGTACAAACGTGTGTTTTATAGGGACTTTTGAAGAGATCCGCCGGCACCGTGTTTAGCAACTTGCAAGTTTCTTTTTTTCCTTTTGTTTTATGTGTTTTTTTGGACATTTACATTAGACATTATTTAAGATTAGTTTAAAGTTCATTATCATCCATTTAGGAAACTAGATTAGCACTAATCATGTTAAACACATATGGTTTTTGTTAAAATTACTTTAGGGCCATTTTTTTAAGAAAATCGAGAAACCTAGAAGAGGTGAAAGTTCTATCTTTTGATGAACATTGAATTGTTTGTCGAAATACTTGTGCTATACATTGTATAATTATGACACTTTAGATATTAAGAGCATCTCTTGTTAAGAGATATCGATACCAAAATGAGGTTCTAATGTTATAAAAAAGGAACAAAATGAGTTTTTATTAATTTTGTCCACATAAAAGTGGAAACAAAACTTAAGGGTGCTTATAAGCTCTACAAGCCTTTAAGTGAGGTTTTTGTTGCATGTTTTACTCCAACGCCTATGCGCGAAGATCGGTCCATCATGGGTGGACACAAGACCTACTAACACAAATGTAAGTGTGCATATGGAAAAAACAGTCTCGTGCGTTAACTACCTGGATGTATAAAATCCAGCACTGTCTCCCGAAATACACACGTACACTTTTTTTGTTTACTGCAAACTTTAGGCTCATAATCTGTTTTAGGGGAATTACGTTAGGCTCCTATTCTATTTTAAGGAATTGTGTTTAGCGTAAGCTCCGGCCACTTCCTTAGTTACTATTTTTCGTATAGTTTCTTTGTTATTCTTATAAGATATGATGTTAACTTTCTGTCTCACAGTTTCTTTGTAATTTACTATTAGCAAGAAAACTCAATTTGTCTTTCAATCTAATTGCTACAACATAAAGTTACAACCTTGGTCTAGCCTTGATTAACCTTTTAAGTAAAATTAATACACGATGTTGCTATGTATGCTATATACAACTCTTATATAGTTTTAAATTTGAATTGCCACATGCCTACAAGACAAGCAAAGTGGACAAATCAAAGACTGTAATAGAAAGTTTACCAAATCATAAGCAACGCAATGGAAGTGAGATTGAGTTTATGAATATTTTAAGTATACAAAGAATGAATTTTGGTACTACATGAAAATGGCATATTTGAAGTTTGAACCATTTCTGTAGGTGCTCATACTACTATAGTTTAGCCGGCCGTGCACATATAATACCGTCTAACTTCATCATGGTCCAAACATCTTTCCACTAGTCTCTTGGTCTTTTTTTATTTCCGTATTTAAAACAATTTCACACTTTTATTTTTCCTAAAATTAAAACGAGCGTGTTTAAAACCTATTGAGATTGTATGAAGTTACTTTTAAACATGACGAGTCATGTTGTATGTTTTATGAGGGACTCATAAAAGTGACTCATGTATGTATTGTGAGCTTTTTATTGTTGTCTGAATTTTGTTTGTTTCATTTATAAATTAAACAACATGATCTATCATGTTGAATTAACTTGAAAGGATTCAAGCTTAAAATCATGCCCTTTTCTGAGCATTCTGATAGCCCATTTTTCGTATTTCAACCCTTAACTAAATTAGAAGGAATGTTTCGCTCATTAGCCAACTCGATGGTTCTATCAGTCAGTTAGAAAGAAACATTAGTAAGGGTAATGGTAGGCCTTGCATAGGTGTAGGTGGAGGCGTTGATGTTGTACGTGCTATTGTCGATGATAGTATGCATCTTCCTCTCCATGACTTCGAAAAGGTACTTTTGGAAGCCGTCAACTATTTTACGGAATGCGTGAATTGAAAAAAAAAGGGACTACAAGAAAGCTAGAAATAATCCCTCACGTGCAAAATTATAGAAGATCTCCTTTAAGATCAAACAATTTCATCGAATTGAGTCAACTTCATGCATATTACTCGATTGATTGATTAACATAAAAGTTTGAAATAACTTCTACTTATAAAAAAGGATTCCTTTAAAAATAGGAATTATTTATGATATAAAATAGACTACTTGATTTTTTTTAAACAGAGTCTGAATACTTCAATGTAGTAGTCTAACTAAGCCAACCATAAATTCTTCTAATTTATAATAATAATAATAATAATTCGAATCGCCCCCAAAAATGGATCTAATTGCACTTCACGTTCTAGATTTCTAACAATTCAATGATCTTTCGTCGACGAAACAGAAGATATCTCAATTGGAGAGAAAAATGAAAAATCTCATATGACCAAATATATCTAACAAGTCGTACTATATGTCAACTCAAGATGCATCTTCCTCTTCATGACTTTGAAAATGTACTTTTTGAACACCAATAGACATTAAATGAAAGAAAAAAAAGGACTATATACTATATTTTACTTTGATGTGGAAACGTAACGAAGTATTTACTATTATTATCTTTATAATAATAATAATAATAATAATAATAATTAAATCAAATTACCTTACTTTATGCTACTCTAATTTTATGATAAAATTAGAAAATTTTATAAAGAAAGAAAAAACAAAGAAAAATTATTACGAATAGTGTCCTTTAATGAACTAGCATTGGCACATTCACTCATATAAAATGAAATTACCCTCTTCATTGCGTAATGATATTTATCGAGTATAGAATAAATCTGCTTTTAAATATATTGTAAACTTTTTACTGAGAAGCCTTAACAAAAAATGTTTTATTACAAAAATAACACCGTTTAATGAAAGACTTAATTATAATACATAGTTGATTATATGTAAATTAACTCGATCTTTTATTGGCACGATCGACCTTGATATAGTTAAATTTGTTTTCTTTTATTTTTTTATGAACAATTAAATTATTTACAAAATTATATACACACTTATTTCTTTTATGAGACCGTCACAAGTCAGTGACTCTGGACAATCGACTACATCATCCAACCTTGAAGATGTCCATGAAATAAATATGATGATGGATCAAATGATTTAATCGGCGGATACCTAAAAAAAATTTATATGTCAAAGAGGGATGAGCCATGTTTATCCATCAAATACTTGGTTTTTTATTTTTTTAAATCAGATTAACATATTATATATTGCTCTTATTATAAAAACCGTATTTTTCTTATGTCTATTAGTATCATAAGTTCTGCTAGTAAGTTCGAACATATATTTACTGTACGTCACGTAGCCCGACTTTTAGTTAATAGGTAGATATCAAAATCTTGAGTATCACACCAGTCAAATTGATAACATCACGTATATAATTATATTAAAATCTTGTGTTCGATCTTCAATCTATGCATATATAGGTCCAAAATAGTTATAGCTGGAGAGCAGCTGAATCTGCAATTGGTTACATACATACATGCACTGAACCTACCCAACCCTACACAACTTGCCAAATCTTGTATCTTACCATTTGATCGGACTCTGTTCCATGACATCTTTTTTATTCTACGTATTTCCAAAAACTGTTCTGCCGGGCATCAAAAGTAAAGTTAACACTTTCGTTTGATTGATTGTTGTTGGATATTCGCTCAGTCTTAAAATTAGTATCTACCTCTTTATTTTAGTTTATCTTAAAATAAATATTCGTTCCTAAAAATAATATATTAACTTTATCAATTTATTCATAAATTATTTTTTTACGAAATTAATTTATAAAATAATATATTAAAAGTAAAAATAAAATTATTAATTCTTTTATACAATATATTATATGCACTATTTTAAATTTTGTATAATGTAGTCGCGACATTCATTACGAGAGAAGTAATACACTTCAAGTGCCTTTAATTTTGTCCCCAACTATATCTATAAGATATCATCATTTGTATTTTGTCGTTATTAAAACTTCCAAAAGTTCCTTTTACTTACTTTCTAAGTTTTATCCCACATACGCCCTTGTTTGGGGAGCATTAATTTGTTACTCCCATACCACCTTTAATTGTTTTGGGTGGCCATTTATATCTTTATGAAAATTACCACATTACTTTGCTTCAACTAAACTAACCGATAAGTGTTTATATGAACTAAAATTGCTAGTCAATACTTCCACTTAGATATAAAAGCTACAAGTTCCTTCTTATACTAAAATAAAGCAGAACTCGCTGACAAGATCTTGATCACATTAGTCCATCTTCACGATATACTAAATAATATCGGTTATGGTTTATAGGCTATATATAAGTATATATGTAAAACATGCATTTAGCCTAACAACATGAGAGTAATCAATCAACAAAAATGTTTAGTTAAAGTCTTACTCGATACAAAATATATATGTATATATTTGAGACTGTACATAATATATGTGGTTTGTGTTGTGTAAGGTGGAGTTAAGGGAGGTAAATATTTTAAAATATATATAATAATTTTTGGACTTTTTGAGAGGTCAGCATGGTAGCTATTCTACCGGCTCTCTCGTACATCCGCTCATGTTTTTGCCATCAGAATATACGATAGAAATCGTACAAGTTGATTGATACAATATTATTGTGGATGGCCCCTACACAAATTATGCTCATTCATTATATATTTATTTTGCCCTTTCGGAGCTTCCACTTTGGCTTTTTCTCCCACTTTTGCATCCCTTTTTATTCAATACATATCCACTTCTTTTCATTAATTGACCGGTGTGTGTGGGGAGTCGAGAGTCGTTCCTAAATGCCCATGTAACCTACAATATCATATGCATATATGCTTACAAAAAACATGGCAAAACAAGTGCACCACCAACAGTCCATATGCTGCTTTCAGAATTGGATGGGTCAACAACGGCTCGATCTCGACGAATTACTCCAAGCACTCACCCACTACCCAAAGGATATCGACTATCTCCAACTTATAACCAAGAAAAGCATCAATCATTTCGAAAACTACAACACTGCTCGAACCCAACTGGCTAAACATGATGGCCCTTCCTTCTTGGCTCCAACGTGGGGGTCCACTTTTGAAAACTCATTTCTTTGGATCGGTGGCTGCAGGCCTTCCTTGGGCATTCGGCTTGTTTATGCATTATGTGGGTCGCAGCTAAACGCGCACTTTACTGAGTTTCTTGAAGGTGTTAGACATGGAAACTTGGGAGAAATATCGAGCTCTCAACTTAAAAGCATAGATGATCTCCATGGCAAAACTGTCAAGGATGAAGATAAGATCACCTCTCGTATGGCAAGCTTACAGGCATACACTACTATTCCATATTTTGCATCTAGAGGGTCGACTTCTATTGTACATGTCAAGACCTTTTTCATCCCTACTTGTCCAAAGCCTAGTATAATATCCTAGCTCATAATTTATACACACGCTTTTGTTGTTTCTTTATGTTTTCGATGTAGAATATGTATTTACACCCAACAGTACGTAACATACTAAAACGAAATAAAAAATAAGTTATAACATCTTATAAAGACGGAGTATTTGTTATTATTGTGCATTTCCTGGCCAAAAATGATAGATCCGCGTAAAATGCATAGCAGGCAAGGACAGAGCCATTGTGTCTCCACTAGGGTTAGTTCACTAAGCCAAATCTTTTGCATGCTAGTGTAAATTTACAGAAATGGTAGTATAGCTTTTGTAAAGTGCATATATTATACACAAACATTACTAAATTTGATTATGACACCGTGTGTGCAGGAGAGGGTAGCCGATGAGCCACTAGTGTTGCTAGCAAATGATTGTACACAAGTAGGGGAGTCGAGCCAAGGTGAGGTTGTGGAGAAAGTAATGGACACTCATGCCCTTGATTTGTATAATATCCTGATAGAAGCAGACACGTTGAGGTTGAATGTCCTCAAGGGTATTATAGACATTTTGACACCATTACAGGGGGTGGAGCTGCTAGTGGCATCCAAAAAATTGCATCTTTCTATACATGAGTGGAGTAAGAGAAGAGATATCAACATGGGAGTTACTGCACTTCTGAATGTGAATATTCCATCATCCTCCAATGACCCACCACCAGAGCCATAAAATGGCTTTGATGGTGGGTCATTGTCGCAACAACTCGTGCGAAAGAAATTCCTTTTTTCCCCTTGTTTAGCTCGCATCAACCGCTGACACTATGTTGGTCAGCGAGTTAGTTAAGAGAGTTTTGTTTGAATAAGGGTCGGTGCATGTGGGCATGTGTTAGAATATTTGTTTTTGGTTTTTATATATGTTTTCGAGCAGCTGCAAGCTTTAGTACTAGCTTATAACAGCTTGCTCGTAGTATGTTTTAAGTTTTAACACATGTATGTGAACAAGTTTTCAGGTGTTCGTTTTGGTCAAGTTGTTGAGTACTTTAGTACAAATTACAACAGTGGGCCGGTTTGTAATAAGTTTTAAGGAAACACTCGAGCTCTGCTCGATCACTTATACTAGCAGGCATATGTATAAAGCTTTCAACGACCTTTTTCTTAACATCACCTTATTATGATGTGATTCTTTGCACCGATAATACTTTGAATTAATCTCTATATATAATCTCACAAGTGCGTTAAACATCCAACTTATATATATTATGTCGTTTTCTTTAATTGGTGGTTATAGTTGTTCGAAATAATTATTTTTATAGATTACGTGTTATTAACGGCATAAAAATTTGTTAGCTAAAAGCCTAAAATAGTAACGGACCCAACCTACAGTTATAACAATAAAAAATTGAAATTGAGCCGGTTATATACTAGCAAAAAGAAATGGACAAAATAATATGAAGTGGCACACATGCAAGAAGGCACATGGCATAAACCTGATGTTGCAAGTACGTCACTACGTACAGTGGCGAATCCATCGATTTGTATTACGGGCCATAAAATGAAGCATCAGCTAAAAAGTGTTTCATACTTCCATATGTCTGCACTAAAAACAGCAGTAGAAACAGCAGCTAAAAACTGTAAAACACAGCACCAGAAACAACCATAAATATGCATTTTACAACATAAAAACTGCACTAAAGTGCTATAGACAGCAACAAAAACAGTAACAGCAACAAGGAATCATATATACATTCCTTCATTTTTTTAAATAGCCATCTGTTTTCAACAAGTCGCCCAACGAGTTCAGAACACAAATTCCTCAAACGCACAACAATTAGTCATTTAGTCAATTATGCTTTCCCAATTTCATATGCATTGCAATCCACATAAAGAGATCACAAACAAGTGCACTTTAAACTTCTTAAAAAAAGATGATCAGTTGTAGAGTCACATATGAATGACAGAATTCTGAAGTCTAAGCAGCACCTCGCTACATTCTCAGCACCAACTTCTTAATTCATTTGGATCCACATATTTACACATAACTGGTCTTGACTCTTGGTTCTCATCGGTTAGTCTGAAACTCAATTTGTTACTTAACATTGTCTACTTTCTTACCGGTATTGCTTCCAGCAACATTGTTGATGACAGGTTCCTGCACTATAAACAACTTATTGTCAAAGACCCTGTTGCATAATAGGAAGGAGCCCGTTGCCCACATGTCTAAAAAACTAGTTAAAAAAATGTTCACTAGTATAGGTGACAAAATGGTGGGTCAAGCAGGTTGGGTAACGGGTCAAATGGGTATTTTCTTTGTACGGCCGGGTCAGGCTGGATCTATATTAAACATCCAAAATTTCTTAACTTTTTAATATCAACGTTTAGTATATCAAATATGATTACACTTTTAACTTTCTACCGATCAGAGCCACTAATTCTGTAGCTAACTTTTTTTATTATACCCCTATGACCCGTTAGAGATATAACATAACATTAATCAACCACCAACAAGTAAATGATTCGAAAATGCCGCACCCAAAACATGAAATTACATCGCAAAGGAGTAATGATAAAAAAAAAATTAACAAAAATTTCTCATAAAATTTAATGCAATCCTCACAAGATTGTTGACAGCACCCCCTGTGTTCCCTTATGCTTCATTCAGGACCTTATTCCCGTTATTATCTTCATCTACGTTTGCTACTACTGAAACCTCCTGCAAAGAAACAACAACGAGTTCATTGCCAAAGACGATTTGATGGCACAAGTTTGTCTGTAAGTATGGTGGATGGCAAGTAAAAGATGACCAATCATATACAAAGAGAACACAGAGATTTATATCGTTCAATCAATAGAGACTAAACAAGCACTCAGTGGCATAACAGTGACAGGCAAGAAAGGGGCTCGTTTCCCGTTCTTGTAGCAATAGGTGCTTTTGAAAACATAAGGATAAATAATTAAGGGAAATTTACAAAAAAGCACTAAAAAAACCAAACATAATTTTTTACCCAAAATAAAAGTATTTAAAAGAAAAAACTACCCACCACCTGAAACCCGCAATTTGCGGATTGCAAGTGCTCGTTTGCGGGTTGCATGTCCGAAGACACAGGATCGTGGTTAAGTTCGTGGTCGAGTACGCAGGTCACAAACAGCACATGCAAACCTGCAAATTTGCTGGTTGCCGGTGTTGACCGGCAACTCGCAAATTTGCCAGTGATGACCGGCCGGGTGCCGTTTTGCGACCTGCATACCTGGCCATGAGCCCACATCCACTGAATTGTGGGTTGACGTGGTGAGTAGCTTTTTTTTAAATACACTTTTTGGGGGGTAAAAATTATATTTGGTTTTTTTTGGGTAGTTTTATTTAATATCCCAATCCCAATAATTAATTAAAAAGATTCCATCCCTGAAAAGAAATGATGATTTGTAAAAGCAGACCTATACAGACTGTGTGGTTATGCTAATAGTTTCAGAATCACCTAATTAGAGCTTTTGTCATGTACAATTTAGATGAACTTGGATCCACCTATCACCATTAACATCACTGAAACTTAACTTCACCGTCGTTAACTTAATCTTTATCGCATTTACCTATTTCCGGATGATATTTGAACATCACTAACCACACAGAACCATGAGTGCACCATCAACAGAATCAGAATTATCATCTCCAAATGCATTCAGATCCACAATATCAATAATCTGACATAATCTTATGTAATTCGTGCAACATACAAGCTTACTAATACATGATGATAGTTTTACTATAACTAGTTTAAACAGATAAACAAATATTTCTTCAACTCTGATGAGTTTCTTCAATTTATGCGTGCATAAGATACTAGTAAAAAAGCTTCCATGATGCAAGGTTGAGAAAGATTTGAGCAGAGTTTGGTTACCTCAAATGTCTATATCGATTTAGCTTAATTCAAGAGAGCGAAAATAACTGGATAAATGCATGACTTATTGCCCTAAATTGACTAGTACATTATCACTTCCATGTAACACAGTTGGAACAAGGGTCTGAATTTGATTAGATTGGACCCGATTCTTTCAAACTCTAGTAACATGATCATATCTAACCCAAGACATCACTGATCAATTCAGGATGGCTTTTCTTTTCACCAATTGTCAAGTAAATCAAAGCCAATAGAACAAAAACACCGAAACTTGGTTGCACTGCCTTTCAAGATTATATATAGTACGATGATGATGAATGCCATGGAGTTACACCACACTTCATTTCTTCTTCCCTCCACCAATCTCACCTTCTACTATTGCATGTCTTGTCAAAACAATCTCTTTAACAAGATTTTTGTACAAAAAAGGTCTCACCGCAGCTCTCAAGAATTGACCCGGTGGAATCCTACTCTTCTTGATCTTCTTCATCCTCGGACCATAACCCAGTTGCTTCCACTCTTCTGGACTTATCTTTGGCCGTACACGTCTCGTTGCCAGTTCATCCTCAACATTCTCCTCTTCTTTCTTCTTCATTTGCTTCTCTTCCATCATTTGTGCTTGCTTCTCATAGAACTTATTAGTCATTTTCACACTTCTTCTTGCCACAACTTCCATTTCTTCATTACTATTTACCGCCTTCTTAAACTCTTCTTCCCAATACTTCTCATCTTCTTCCATTTCATCATCACCTCCACCATCATCTTCGTCATTGTCGTCATCATCATCATTATTATCATCTTCTTCTTCTACTTCACTAAGTTCTGCATCCAACACTATATCATCTTCCTCATCATCCTCGTCTTCAACCCAATCCAAAACTTCACCCTTAGCACCACCATCATCATTTTCATCTGGTGCATCACAACCCAACTCCTCTTCTTCCAACTTAGCCTTCCATTCCTTCGTATACGGATGAAGCAACTCAATCGGATGATTCCCAAGTAAGAACTCCAAACACTTTGACTTCCTTTCATCACTAGCTTTCTCAAACGCCATAACCACATCATCCACAAAAGCTTTCGGGTTCACTCTCAAAATCTTACATAACCCACCAAAATAAGTACACATTTCCACCCTACCATCATCACCTTCCAACTGACACAAAAACTCTTGTTCAGTTTCAGGATCAAGCAAAGGTGTCATCGACTTAAAAAACTCATCTTGAGGTTCAAATCTACATTGATAAACCGGTCTCTTTACATAAATAATATCGGGCCTCATCCATGCCGCACATTTTGTAATTAAAGATCTTGTTCTATTCCCAAGCCTACCCATCAAATTCCACTTATCTAATCTCTGTTTTTTATCAGCTTCAACCACAACTTCACTAACAAGAGTCCATTGCTCCCATGGTAGTTCTGAAACTCTCCATTTAGGATGCCTAACAAACACCCAAAAGTATCTAAAGCCGACGTTTTTATCCAACGACTGCAACCTCTGCCCAAAATCTTGACTCATTTCAAACTGTTCAATCCTTTCCCACTCTTCTTGATCCCTAACTTCACCAATCAAAGTCACGTTTTCATCTGAAAAACGACCCCTAATCGGCTCTCCTAGAACCACCCCACGCCACGAATACGGCCCGAACTCACCGTACTTGTACCAATCATACGGGTGCTTAAGGTTTGGGTCATCTTTCTCCATAAACTGAACCATTCTATCATACCCTAACCCAATCATCTGCAACTCATCTTCTGAAAAGTTATTAGGGTAATTCCCATGAGGATTTTTGAGCCTATAAAACAGGTTTTCAGCCAGCTGTTTGCTCTTTCTTCTAGCATTTCGCTTGGCTTCTCTGCGTAATTCGGCATTACCTTCGATACGGCCGGTGGAGGTACCTCCTGGCTTTTTCTTGCTACGTCCGGCATATGATCGAACATCTGGTCTGCAAGAAGATGGATTTATTTGTGGCTGAGAAAATGAAGAATTGATTGATAAAGAAGGTTTTGGGATTTTAGGAGATTGAGAGTGAATTAGGATTCTTAAGGTTTTGTAAACAGGGTTTGAGAATTTTGTTAGTGGATAAGTAGATTTGAACGTGGAGGAATAGGATGGGTTTAGGGTTTTAGAGATGGGAGAAGGGTTTTGTTGAAGCATGTCTGTAAGCAGTGAAATTGAAGAGATAAGCTGCTCTCCTCGTTATGAAATGGATATTTTAAGGGGTCATTTTATACATTTCCAGATAATTTCAATAGGGTATGTTTGATAAAATTAACTTAACTGTAAAATTAGCTGCAGCTTGATAGTTGATAACTGTAAGTTGAAGCTGATAGCTGTAAAATGTGTTTGGTAAAATAGTTGTATCTGTAATTTTAAAATGTAAAATGATCAAAAAGCTCCTAAAAGCTAATTGGAGTAGTTTTTAAATTAGGAGCTTAATCTTCAAACTAAAAGCTTTAAGCTTGTGTATCCAAATAAAGCTTTATTTTTTAGAAGAGCTTAATTTTTAAAACAAAAAACTTTAAACTCCTAAAAGCTCTGTGTCAAACAAGTCTATATTCGATCAAAATAATTTTAAAAAAAATAAATAAATAAATAAAATCCTTCAACATTAGCTGGATGTAATAAGTCGTTTTTGAGATAGGATCGTAATCGCATATAGGGTCGTAGAATTTTACAACAATTTGATTCTACTCTCCACTCACTTTTAATTTCAACTTCAATAATTGGATTTAATTTAACTGGGCTTAATTTATGTGATGTAAAATAACAAACAGTTACCTAAGAACCTAATTCTTCAACTTTTTGTGATCCAACAAAACGAACCAGTAACCTCCTTTTCTTCTTATTTCATGCAACCACCACCTACTATTAATGATGCTCAACCCATCAGGTTTACATTCCTTCCTTAGTTGAGCGTGATCAGAGTCTTGGATGTTGTAAAGGGGAAGGACATGAGATATGTATTCGGGCAAGAAAAAATATTCTACAGTCCAAAGAAAGAAAACAAGTTCAGTTCAAAAGTGTGTTAAAGAATAAAGGGAAGAGTAACGAGTATAAGAAAAATGTCGTTTATGATTTGGGCAGTGACGATGGCACCTCAAACGGAGATTACTCGGGTGACGAAAAGGATTTATAAGTTCTTATTGGTGACAAAAATGACTACCAGACAAATGCATAACAAACTTAGTGTAAAAAGAAATTTTATAAAAAATATTACTACTTTGTTACAAACTTAATCAATTACAATCATATGATTTGTTGTGGGTTGAGTTATTTTACGCACTTTACTTTCAAAATTCCTTATCAACATTTGCTTTCGTATGAAGCCTTACGACGTGTTTTGTATTTTTAAGCTTGACTCTCTATCTATTGAAATTCTTCCTTACTTAAAAAGAAAAACATTTGCATAAAAAACATAACTTACAATTTAAAAAAAAAAAAAAAAACACAAACGCAACAAAAATAAACAACACAAAATAACATTACCATGAAACCTGCTAAATGTTTAATATAAATAATATTTTACATAATTTAATCCTATAACCCATTGTATAGGTTTTAATTCATATTTGTTAACAACCTTCGTACTACTTCTATATATGCTAAAAATGTTTGATTATAACTTTACATTTGTATTACACAATGCAACTTAATTAATAATAATAAGTATTAATACTTTCGTTATAGAACTTTAAAAGATTAATATATTATATTATATATACATTATTTTGAATACATATAAAAAAGGAAAATCTAGTCAAACGAGAGCTAGTTTCTCAAACACACGAGTCAAACAAACACATTATCATCGTCACTAATTCATTATCAGTATTATCTTTAATTAATCGGAAAAGACTAAAACCTACGTAGTAATATCACAATTTAGCACTCCCTAATGTTTTATGGGGAAATATGACAAGCTTATTTTCCACATTTAGAAACAGATTTATAAAATTTCTATAAACATGTTTATTGTAATAGTCTGTGACTTATTATGGGCAAGTTTAAGTTTCATAATTTGATAGTGCCCCGACCCAAATCCTATAAAATCCAAACACAACCTCCAAAATTTCCGTTTGATCATCCTGCTGCTTCATCACCAAATTCTGTCTCCATTGAATCCTTCCTTCCCCAATTGTATTTTGTTTTACAACAATTTGCTAAACACAAACCCTAATTATACAAATTTAAACATGGCTCGAAGAACAACACACTTAACAGATCTAGGAACAATAGCAACTGTTGATCTAACTGAATTGGGTGCAGGAAAAGAAGCGTGGCTCGATAACCCTAATCTCCTTTGTTCACTCGATACAAATTCGTTAGCAATCGCCAACCGTTACTTCCTTCTTGTTCTTGAATGGTCTCATGCTTCTGCTCCAGCTACTTTTCGGGTCAAGATCCGACCCAATTTATCACCAATTGAAGCGGAATATGTATCTGCACTTGAATGGTTGGTGTTTGATGATATCAGGGTTATTGCTATTGGTACATCTTGTGGTTACTTGTTGATTTACTCACTTTCTGGTGACCTTATTCATAAACAGGTAGGTATGTATGTATGTGATCTCAATTTGATTGGATTACGATAATTACTTTGTATGTATATATTGCATTGTATGTGTTGCTATAGTAAGAAAAATGCAGAATTGTTAAAAAAGATGATACTTTAGAGCCAAAATATAATCTTGAATGAAGTGAAATCAAGCTAAAACAAATTGAGAGTTCTACTTTTCTTCATTGAGTAGCTTTTTAGCAATAGTCAACGTGTAAGTCTAGAGGTGGTGATTGTGAACCCTTTACTTATTAGTTGGTCTATTCGGGGGTATGTATTATCTGTAATGGGTCAGGCATATACAAAAATAGATCGAAAGGCATCGTTTTTGAAAGTCACCCACAATGCATTTCTAGTGCATAAAGCCTCCAAAATCCTTCTAATTGAAAATTAGGTTATTATTGATATTGTATACTAGTAATGTTTTTTCTGTTATGGCACTTGAATACTTGATACTCAAATCATGTATAAAATAGTTAGAATTTAGGGGGAAAAGGTGGTTCGAGGCAACCAATATGGCCCGTCAAAATATTGCTTCTTTTAACCGTTGCCCAACCCGACCATTTTGGCACCTCTATTGAAATCTGAAAAAAATTCTCAGTTTTTTAATGATTTTCTACAACCTTCTTTAAATTTCCATAATATTCTTGCAGCTTGTATATCCTGGGCGGATTCTAAGATTAAGAGTGCGTGGTACTAAGCGAGATATTACCGAAGATACATCATCTTTTGAGGAAGTGTCTGTTGTTATGCCAGGCATAATTGCTCGTTTTGATGGATCTGACATTCAGGTATGTCATATAGTCGTGAAGGGTTGATTGCGATGTATTTTAGTGCTTATTTGAATGTAATATGATAATTAGGAAAACATCATTCTGGTGAAGTAAATTGTGCTTGGCATGCAGAGGGTACTCCAGCAATGGTATCAAGAAACTCAAAATCAGTTTTGGAATCAGTCACCGGCAGATAGAGATTCAGACGAATCTGAGAACTCATTTGCTCGTATTCCTTACCAAGTTTGGAATGTTAATAAATATGGTTCATGTGTTGATGCTGCTGTCACCGGTGTCATGCCGCCTCCTCTTCTCGAACTACAGGTAGCTACTGACATAGATGAACTTTTGGTTTTTTACTGGATGTTAATGAGATGAAACTCACTAAAAATAAAGTCAGAAAATAAGCCTAAAACTTGGAACTTGAACTTAACATCGATAACACAAATGCAGCAAATTCTTTTCCCTAGATAGCTTAAGACTTAAAGTTAGGGATAGGTAAGTACTTCTATATTATTTATCAGTTTTTGTATTAAATCTCGTTATCGCTTTGGCTCTAAATGATCAGGAGATTAAAGAAACATAAAAAATTGTTGTGAGTTTTGTTGAAAGTTTGAAATGCTTTATCAGTTTGGATGTCGTACAAAATGCACTTTCAAAATGTTCCAAACATCCCTATCATGGGCGTATGATGAGATATACATATAATTTCTGTTGCAAATGTCTTACCCAATACGTTTTGTAGAGTATCTGAAGGTATTATGGTATTTGAATTCAGCTGCTTTTATGTTGAGCAGTCAAGTGATCGCTACTATTGTGCTGTAACCATCGGTGTTGATGCTGCAATTTCAGCATTTAGGTCAGCAAGCATTGGTTTCTTTTATAACCCTCTTCAGAAGTGATTTACATAGTGATTTACTAGCTTTTTTGTTTTCCTCAGGCTTTCTGAAGACCGAAGTAGGTCTTTTGTGGGAGCCATTCTGTCAAAGGTTGTCCCTGCAACCTTTTCAACCATAGCTTCTTTCTCCAAATTGGTATGGAGGAGCCCCAAACCAACAAAAAAGCCCGAACCGAAGCCACAACCATTTGCTCGAGGTCAGGTTTATCATTAAGTTTAACAAGGGTTCATATGAAAAATGGAAAATTTGATTCATGTCAAGCAAATTAGGACGTGTGATTTGAAAATGATTATCTGATTATGTAGGGGTCAAATGAATATTTTTGAATTATATTATCTGCAACACACATGGTAATATAGGGTGGTAATATAGGGTAGCGTAAAATTACTTCAGGGTGGGGGGTTGGTTTAATGTTTTGAAATTGATTATGTGATATCATATATTCACACTCATCAATAGTCTGCAGGAGGCAGTGTTTGGATGGGCTTCTATTGCTCGAAGTTGTATGGATCATATAATCAGTTGTACGAGTTTTGATAATTCTATTATACACTTAATAAAAAGGACACTCAACACCATTTTTAAGTGATTGTTATATTTTTACGCAACATAATTCAAACATTATATATTTAAGCAAAATAATGCAAACACAATCTCATAGATATCACATAAGCTCTTCCAAAGTGCACATCAAAACATGTTGAATGGGTTTGTAGTAGTTTCAACTTTTAGCTATAACTGCGTTATTGCTATAGATTTGTTGTAAAACTCGCCTATAGTAGTTGTAGCTAAAGCTGACTTTGTGGATTCTTAAAATCATGCAGCTTTACCTCTTACATGCTTAAAAGATCACCCAAGAAAAGGAGAGAAGCTAACCTTATCGCCTAGCGGGACTTTGGCTGCAATAACAGATTCACTTGGTCGTATTATGCTATTGGACACTCGAGCCCTTGTCGTTGTACGCTTATGGAAGGTATTTCTAATTTCTTAACACATGCCCATCATTTGTTTGTTTGTGTTTTTTGATACCTAAGTTTCCTTTTCAGGGGTATCGGGATGCTAATTGTCTTTTTGTTGAAAGACTTGTAAATAAAGAAGCTGCAGGAATTCACACACATGTAAAGAACGATTATTGTCTATGTCTCGCTATTCATGCCCCTCGAAAGGGCATTGTTGAGGTAAGATTCTAGTAGAGCTGGAAATTGGGCCCCCTATGTGGGTTATGTTTTATCTCTAACAGGTCAAATGGGTTTAGGTAAACTCCTAAAGGATTTTACGATAGAGGAAACAGGTTAAAAGTCACTTGACGCGTACTCGAATGTTCAATAACAACTTATAAAACCACTTTATTAAAATAAGTTCGATTGCATTTACTTTCATAATTACATTTTTTGAACGCTGTCAAGTTTAAAAGTTCAAAAGAATTTGGACAAAATAGTGTTTGCGAGTCGCCCAACCTGAGTCAGCCCGTTCTAATGTGCACCAAAATTTACCCATTGCCCAAGCCGACCAACCTGTCCAAATACTGATGCATAAATTTTGCAGATTTGGCAAATGAGGACAGGACCCAGGATTTTAACAGTACCATGTCCAGAAGGAAGCAAAATACTGCAACCCACATACAGATTTGGATCAACGGTTGCCTCATCATCTTCATCTTCATATAAACCGTTGGAAGTTTTCTTTCTGAATGGAGATTCTGGTCAACTATCAAGACTAAACTTAATGTAAAAAAGCAGGTGAATTAACCAAAAGTGTTCCCATGACTAGTTTTAACTCTCTTCATGATCTAAAAATTTAACATAAATTGACTTTACCATCGAATCTGGATCACTTTAAGGTCCATTTTTCAGCTTCTTTATTTTTAGTTTTTTACATGGTTAAAGGTTATTTAACATGCTTTTAAACTTGTTATAGATGTACATCCTTAACATAATACGGAGTATTTTTTAACGAAAGATGATTCATGTTCATATAATTTAAAATTAATATTTAAAGATAAGACCAACAAAATGATTGTAACACATGGCAAAATTTATAGTGAAGAAAAGCGATCAAAAGTGCAAGAATTTGTCAAATATCATATGAATTAGCTATGTTTTTAAACATATATAAGATCATTAGACTTTTTGATCAAATGTAGTCGATTATTCAGTGATGGTATTTGCTTCACATATATAAAATCATTAGACATTTGGAAGTTGGAGCTATAAGTATTGTGTTGTAAGAAACACTACAGTTGATAATGCAATTATTTAATCTCTTTAAGAATAGATGATCACGCAGTCACAAAAGTAGACTTCAAAGTATTTTTAAATCATGAATAAAGTCAATCCATGATGAATCTCTTCTTTAGATTGCTTCACAATAGCTTAACTTCACTCTTTGGATAAAATCGACATATCAAGAGATTAAATTAATTGAGTCGAGTTAAATAGAGAACGTTAAATATTTAAAAAAATAAAATGGTTAATATGATTGTTTCATTTCATTGAAAATTTTATTTTCTTTTGTATTTTTAAAATTAAATGTTTTACAAAACGATATGTCAATAAATTATAAAAATTAAATATTTAAAATCATCGTCTATTTATGTTTAATCGGAGATCCTACAGGTTATACTTTTGACAATTTTTTTTATTTTTTTATCGGGTCTTGAAAAAGGCAATGTAAATAATTACATGTGATTTATGATATAAATATAAAATTGGTATATGATTATTCAGTAATGGTATTGTTAAGTAACACGTGATTACGACTTAAAATTCATTCACGTGAATATTTATAAATAAAATTTTGAAATTTGCATTTGTTTTCAACCAAAATCACATGTGATTATGATTTGCGGTTTAATCACATGTGATTTGTTATATAATCACACATGATTTAAAATTGAATTTAAAATTCATATATGATGAGTAATTATTGATAAATGATAATTCACATGGGATTCAAGTTAATATTTATTTCACACGTATAATTACACTTTAATCATATGTCATTACTACTTTAATATCTTTAATCATATTTGAATACAATTCTAATCACGTGTGATTACAATTTTAATTTGTCAAATAAAACTAATTTTGTATGATTTTTAAACTTATAATTCATATATACGATTATTTTAATACGATTATAGTTAGTGTATTGTATTAAATCTTTTATTATTAATTAGTGTCAAATTACATGTTATTTAACATTACGAATTTGTAAAACCTATTAAAAATGAAAAAAAAAATATTTGAAAGTATATTATGTGATATCTCTAATTAAAAATAAAAAGATGTCAATTCCAGTTGTATAATTTTTATAATTTATAGATGTACGGTTCGTGAGATATTTAACTTTTTTTTTAAAAAAAAAAAAAATAACTATTTGAATGTAACAATCTTGTTAGTTCTTTCATTTTAAAAATATTTAAGATTCTTTATCGAAATTTTCTCTAAATTAATCAAACTCAAATACAAACAAAACCTGATAACAATTAATTAGGGGATGTTTGTTTGAAGGTATATGGATTTGGGTTTTGGGTTTGATAATCATAAATAATGTTTGGTGTAAAGGGATAAGTTTAGGATTAAGAATTGGTATACTAAGTCAATGAATTTATAGATGCGCAACAACAACAAAAAAAAGTGACTATCTCTTCTGATTTTCTTTATACCTGTCTTTATCTTTTCAATTTCTTTTCTTTTTAAATTTTCCTTCACTTCTCTCTATTATTACTTCCTTATAAAATATTAACTAAAATCATTCTAAATATTTTAAAGCAAACAATATCTTCAAAAATTATCATATATTCTCTCTTTTTAGTATCTTTTAATAACTTTGTAATCCGATACCCATTTTTAACCCAAATTATAAAACAAATGCCACCTAAAAACAGATAAATCTTACATATTATAATATCCGATTTTGAATCATAACAACTTATACATATTATAAATTGTTTACACCTTTTTTTATAATGTTAGAAAATTCAAGATTCAAAATGACTAAATTGCCCTTAGCTAATTTAAACAACAACTACAAAAGTGAAAATAAAATGTAAGTCAAAGCATATTTAATTTGAGAATATATATTCTTTTAAAATTATTTCTATAAAATTAGAAACAATCTACAAATCAAATTACATTCTCTATTCAACATAATCTTTTTGTCTATTCTAAAAACAATAATATATTTTTTAGAAATACAAAATGTGGCCAAATAACATACCTATTATACATAAAATACTTTGAACAAATACAAACACTTACAACCATAACGGTTACACTGAATTCGTAGTAACCCGAGTCAGTGTTTCAACACATATCTTTTCAATATGAATAAAAATGTTGTCTTCCGAACGCACATATAAAACAAACTTTATTATTATCACCATAATCTAAAATCGTGTTTTATGTATAATATACCGTTACATTTCACGGGAAGTATATTAGTCCAATTTAACGCATATAGAGTTTTCTTTAGTGGGACGTTGCATTTTTAAAAAGTGTATAGGAAAAGATTGTACTTTTGAAAGTATTTTTCAGAACATAATGTTCGTCATTATTTTTATTTTACTTTTACAAAATTCAAAACCTTAAAGTTTGTCTCTACTCCGCATCCCCTTTTGTTGTTTGCATATTACATGGAATACTAATGGTTTGACATGTTCTTAACATTTTCTTACTTTACTTGTATACAATGTTTTGAAATTTAAGTTTGAGGTTGACCTGACCTCGTTTTCAGGTTCAACCGGTTAGATCAGAGTTGATCCGAGTTTTGACTTTTTGACATTTTTTTGACTTTTTTCGATTTTTTTTAACTTTATTTTTATTTTTACTCTCAAACTTTTAAAACTATAATTATAAATCATGATATTTACAATGAAACATAATTTGGAATTTTAACTTTACGCGATTTCGGTCCAAAAAATAAAAAGAAAACCGAGTCAATTCGGTCCGACTGAAAACCCAATCAGGTCATTCTGAGCCAAAATAATCTATCGAGCCGGACACAGTTGGCCAGACCTAGCTTCAAATTCAATCCGATCGAGTCGATTCGAGTTTCAAAACACTAGTATTATATCCATGAGAAACATTCCTAAATTTATCTTTAAAAAAAAGTTTAACGATTAGTTGGATAACAACTCTTTAGAACTAGTGTGTTTAAAGTCATCCTACCTACTTTGGGATTTGAAGCCAAAACCTTTGACATCAATCAAAACGTGTCATGTTAATTAATTGAGTTTGTTCTTTACTAATTTGTGCTGTCCGACAAAGTCGGGTCAAAAGGGTTGTGTTTAAGTAAAAAATGGATCAAATAAGCTTTATCAAAATCAGTTTTCAAATCAATTTGTGTTGGGATTGATTCTTTTTATAATGATATGAGAGTCATATTGATGTGCCGAGTCGTAAAACAAAAATCTTAGTCACTCAATTTGAAATATCTTAATGAGAAAGTCTAACCAAATATAAATTGAAATAAATACTAAAATATAGATTAACAAAAATGGAGACCGGCAATGTTTGATGAATAATTTTAAATCATATAGTATTATCCAAACCCAAACAACCACCATTAGATACAGCTGTTTTTCTTTAACAACCTTTAAAATCTCAAATCTCAAACACTTTCTTACATTGTTTTTCACAGCCACCGTGTGTCACTAAGGTCAAGAGGTCAATAAAGTCAACGGGATGGGTACAATCTTCGCTTGGTAAGATAGTAACCCGTAACCGAGCAACTCAAGATTTTAGCTCTAGTAATATTATGGTGATGGCAAAAAAACGCAGATTCATAGATCGTTAAACAGCCCATCGGGTTCAATGATAGCGTGTATGCCAAGAAACCGTCTTCTGTTCATTTAACAGAATCTTTAAAATCGTTTTTGTTTTACATAGACTCGGATACAGTGGAGAAAGGAAATGGAAGCTATATTTCGGTGGCAAATATTACTGTAGGGTTCAATGAGAAAAAGGTAGATAATTCGGGTGCTAAATCTTCATCTAGAGTTTGAAATTTACAAAATGGTCAGGGCTCGATGCTTGTGAAGGGAAGTTCGGTGGTTAGTGGAGTGGGGAGTACACAGGAGACATATAATTATGGTGATGATAAATTCTGCTAGTTTAGGGACATAAGCAGTTCATATTATACGTTATTTACGATAAAGAAGGCGATAAGTGCAGTAAAAGGAAACAAATCAAGATTCAACTTTGAATCTAATCGTCTTGCAATTTAAACGATCTTATCATTTCATTGATGTTACATGCTTTGTGGAAGGGATTTCTTTTGATTTTTAACTTTCTCTTCTTGATTCTACTGTACTATTTTCTTTGGGCACGAATTATATTTATGAGTGTTAGTTGCATATCTATCGTGGTTTTTGGTACATTATTAAGAAATATATGTTGTTAACATGGTTTTATTCCTGGTTATCACTATTGGTTGCAGATCTATTGTGTTGTTGGGTATAATTAAGAAGTATATGTTGGTAACATGGTTTTATTCCTGGTTATGACAGAGAGAAGTGGCAAAATCCATGGGTTGGGGGTGTTGTTTAATGCATCAAAACCGATATTTCGTTGGTACCTCCCAAGATACCTACCGTCTTGGGTTGACCCAAAACACTTTTTGTCCGAAACTTTTAAATTTTGTATATATTGGTAGTGGGTCATACATGACTACATACACAAACAAAAAAGAAAAAAAAAAAAACATTTGGGGGGTTTACTGCACTGATAACTTTGGGGTTACTTTGACCGTTCGACCCATTTGGGAGGTTTCCTTATTTGACCTTTACTAACCGTTAGAACTGCATAAGTAAATGGGTCAAATTTTCCACCTTGATGACAATTGTATAACCTTTGCAGGTTACTAATCCCCGTACCAAAGTTTTTTATTTCTAATCTTAAAGTATTGTACCCTTGGTCAATCTATTACTTCTAACTTCTTTATCCTAAATTCTTTGACATTACGAGTACTATTTAATCTATATAAATTATGTTTTGTAACTTCATATGAGACTAGTTTCTGCTACCACTCAAAGGGCTCACTTTAGTAGGTATTTTTGCTCTTTCTTTTGCTCTGTGTTTTAGTTGCTGATTTGTAAAGGTTAACTGGGTAAGAATGATGGCATGCATATATGTAGTCTGATAATATCATGACGAGATTTATCTCACACTCTCACAAATCATGATCTTCATTTTTTTTTCTGAACATTTAATTTGCTGGAAATTCGTTTGCTCCAAATATGGATTAGACGGTCTTCCTATCACATTTTTCTCTTTAACTTGTTCTTCCAAACTAGTGGATTCATTTTCAGTATGTTATTTACATACCAGCGTTCATATATATTTTTTTCATACAGAAGCTCTAATGTTTTACACGCAGACATGAATTTGCATTTTTGCATATATAATAAAAGTGTGTATATAAGAACATTGGACGTCACAGATGATTTGCCTCTTTATGTTCCTTTGACATCTATTATACGGTTCTGAACAGAACATGATTTGCAATGGTCAGAACATTCATTATATTAAACTGGTGGATACAATCTTCTCACAGAAAGGTAAATTAAGATGGATTCATAGTGTATCATATAGTGATGTGATGTTAATGAGGAATGATGTGAATCCGGGAATTATAAAACAGATATTTCCGTTCAGATATCTGTGTTAGCTCAAGTTTGATAAAGGGAACATCTTTAGATCCCTCACTTTCATGTGATATCAAGATTTACTCGTGTTGAAAAAAATTGGGTTTCATGTGCAATTTTCTCAAACTTTGGACCTAAATATGTATATGAATATATAAGATTTACGAGTGATATTTTATATGATTACGTAGCTTGTGAAAAGGTCTTCATGACGGTATACTATGTGTCCAAAGTTATGTTATAGTGAATGAGATATCGTGCTTCAAAGTGAGGTGACTGATGTTGGAACTAAAGGAACAAAAATGGGTATGTTTTTGGGTCAGTTTTGTACCCGACCCATCACCCGTAAATCTGAGCCGTGACCCGGTTCCTTAACAGTTCCATTTATTAACAAGTGGAGGTGATCAAGGGACTCTAATTGATGCTAAATGATTATCAAGTTTAATGAATTTAAGCATGTGATATCATTTATAGTTTTTTCTGTACAAATACACCATTATTTTCGCCAATTGTTTCAACACAGAAAATACAAATCATACACAGCAAACACACACACACTCATGACTGCGATTTTCAGGCAAGTAGATACTCCGGCTGTACGCAGCTTTTGGGCTGCCGTACCCTTGAAAACAAACTTGTATTTGTTTTAAGGGAATTGAGTTCAACGCAAGCTCCGGCCAATCTTTTTATTACTGTCGTTAATTTTCTTCAGTTGCAAACGATGTTATGCTACTGTTTCTTGTTACTGTGAATTGATAATAAAACTCCGCTTGTATTTGTGAATTTTATTCCTACAACTCACACTCTAGTTCCAGTCTAAATGTGGTCTCTCTTTATCACTAAAACTCATACATATAAGTACGGATTCGCAAGCATGGTTATACATTGGTTAGTCTTAATTTCTGTGAATGGTGATTATGGGTTGTTAATGTTAAATTTTAAATTCATCTCAGTGATCAGTTTTCTTAGGATAGTTACATACATGGCTTTTCAAATCAGACTATTTTGAGTCATTTTTTGACCCACAAAATTTAAAATCAATTTTTTTTACCCATATTTAAACGCTACTGTAGCATCCTCATAGACAAGCAACATGCATATGTCTCACTATTGGTAAAAGCAAACAGCCATGGCTTAAAACCGAAAAAAGAAAGAACATGTATTAACTCATACGACGCTACATGTGTTAAGGAATCTTTCATTTCCTTCAACGAATGCTACAACGATAAGGTGGTCCTCCTTCAAGACTTACATGTGACAATGTGTTTCAATTTTATTCCACACGCATTTCAAACACTCAACAATATATGATATGTAACTCCATTTTCGCATGAAACGAGCAAAAAGATCGAGTTTTTGTTACATTTATTGGTTTCTTATTTGAATTGGAGCAAATGTAGATGAAGTAATTTAGGAAAACCAAAAATGCTAAAAGGGTGTGATTGATTTGTGATGAATGAGGGAAGTGTACTAGATATCAGTTTGGGATGAGGGAAGGGTGGGGATAAGGGGGTTATTTGACATGGTGTGTCCCTAAAAAATTATTATGACAACACTTTTCATATTGTCATTGTCTTTGTAGGGACTCAAATGGATTTGATGCATGAAAGTCCTTTACAATTGTGCATTTATGCTCTTTTGACCAATTGTTGGCTGTTTATTTGTACTCTTTTGGTTTCAAAGTAAGTAGTACAATTCAAATACATGTGTATAACTTTTTAATAATTTACGTTAAACGAAATACATGGGTCTTTAATGCTCTATTTGGTTTTTTTTCTCAAAAACTATATATAGTTCATTAACCTCTTAGTTATACGATTAGGTCACGTGCTAGCTAGATAAACTCTAAATTGCAGTTAATGAAATCATATTGTTTTGTAACCAAATATAAATTAAAAGGTATAGTTGAAATCTATGAGTCAATGTTATATAGTATGATTTATAGACCAACGCACACGTGCATGCATTAAGTCATCATCAATAAATATATGCGGTTGATATATGTACTAAGCTACATTATTGAAACGTACCAGTAACATATCTTTGATTGCCATAATCCCGATATCTCGCGAGTACATTGATTCTTTTTCTTCATTTCTCGTTTTAATTTTTACATTTTATATTCAATTATATAACATATATGACAAATAACAAAATACACACTAGTCGTCTTTCTACCTTTTGATTTCATTGACATTCAGTTAATTGTTTTTTAAACTACAATTCTTGTTAATTATCAAGTTACTATAGCTAATAAATGAATGGTTACATAATATGTTAGATATTGTTGAGCTTGGTTTGCAAGTATAATCAATCTGTCTCAAATTTACATTATTTACTCATATTCATATATATGGATTGCATACTAAACTTACGAAGACCATGTAAATACATGGACTTGTATGCAGAAGTTAATTTCTTGTTTAGTGGATCTTATTATTCTTCAAATTCGGTTACGTTTGTTGAAATGATTAAGACTTGTTTTATGGTTACTTACAGATTCTAAGCTAGATATATAAGTTTTCATATAGTATCACATTCATAATGGGAAAAAATTATCATAAATAAATAAAGAATGAGATTATGGGAAGCAATTAGGGTATAAGTAGAAAATGATGTCCTATTGGCCTATTGGGTCTCCATTAATAAATGAATTCAGGAGGAATCCAATGGTACTATAAGTGGGCCTAATTATCACATCATTGTATATGCACATTAAATTAATTTTATTTTTGTATATAGAGAGAGATCGAGAGATATATTTAGAATGATAATAATCACACAACTCAACTATTGCATACAACCATACACGTTATATATATATACACATTTATCTTGAGTGATATAAATCCATAACCTATATTAATTGACGTTTCTCTCTTAGCAATAGACAAAAACCATTTATATATATATAGAGAGAAAACAATGATATATGTAGGTTGTTTTGCTACTTTTAATTAACGAAATTATATATTCTTTATTCAATACTGATCACCAAATAATATTTCGATTTAATGACAATTTCATGTTCTTAATTTTGACACTAAACACATGCCTTTTAGTTGCTCTTGCATACATCCCAGTTCTCACCATTTTGTGGTTCTACTTATTAGGAACTTCCACTATACATCTTTATACCAACTCTTTATATTAACTTAATTTAGTGATATGATGTAAACATAAATTAAAAGGTAATTAAGTTTGGTTCAAAACTTATTTTCAGAACTAACAAGAATGAAATACATTTAACTTAGACAATGTATAGATAGATATTAACTAGTTAATTAATTATCTTTACTTTTCTTATAAACCATATTTATATTTATATTATATTTATAATTATAATAAATACTATAAATTGTGATCTTATTAACTGTATATCACTATAACCAAACCAGAGCTCTAGCTAGCTAATATTCAGGCATTCTGCATCAATGAAGTTCCAGCAGCAGCTGTATATATCCACCCGATCCATTAATGGAAGTCCGTAACATATTTTGAGAGCTTAAAATCTTGTATGCATGTCCATGTCCACCTGAAAATAGATTATTACAGAAATGAACAGTTAAAAAAATAGTAATTTGTTTGATCATATCTATATATCCTGAGTAAAAACAAATATACATTTTTTTCACATTCAGTTAACTACTCGAGTTTACACGAATGTTACAAAAGAATTTTAAAGCATTACAATCCAAACTTTGTGACGTATTAATTGCTCATTTCAATTCGTGTTATATATTTTCAATGAAGGTTTTATACTTAAAGAAAGTAAGTAGTAACTAATTTTCTAAGTGTTGAAATGCGATCAAATCAAGGACTAGCTAGTTTTGAATCATTTATGATTTATTAGCATGTCACGAAATCGAAATTGCTTGCACTTACTGTCTTTGCTCTTCGCAACTATACATATATACCTACATACAGACATATGCATATGTTTAGCATTTCATATATTAACTACTAGTATTTGTAAGTATAACCCTATGTAATTACGAAAATTCCGTTTACGTGATGACAGATTAATTAGTTACATTGACGGATCATCAACTCGTGTCTCACATATTAGCTTCATTCGTTGTAATTGGTATACTTAGTTTCACAAATTTTCTATTTCTTTCTGACTAGTTAATTAATCAATGTTGGGACCATTATTTTTTTTCAAGATCTTTCTATAAATAAATCTAAGTAAAATGTTATGGTAAAAAATGAAAATGTTGCAATCACTTGTTTATATTCAAGCAGTTTTTACTTATAAGGAAATATATGAAGTGAATAATATCACTCCACTGTTTAAGCATATATAGTAGAAGAGATGTTATTAAAATTATGAGTTTAATTAAGAAATTATGTAAAAAGTTACAGCTAATTATAATCTGTTCATTCATTAAATGTTGAATAATCGAACAGACGGATACACACACTGTGTGCTAATGTGTGCTATATAGTAGTTAACATATAATTAACTGTGTTTAATTAATTGAGGTAATTTGATCAAATCCTGATGGCCACTCTATATAGTGCAGAATCCCAAAAGAGACAAGACTAGCTATTTCTAAATAGTACTTATTAAAGGTGACTTTCACAAAATATGATAATAAAATATCCACTCATTTAATTAAATAAAATATATTTGAATTTATTTTTATTAGATAGGAAACCAGTTGTGCAGATAGAGAGTACTGATTACTGAAGTGTTCTCCATGCAAAGTAGGGTTTCTAGAATCATATGCAGTCTCCTAGGGTTTGCCTTTTCCCAACAATATTTAGTTTTTGGATTATAAATCTAGGGTTTGTCATATATATCAAGGATGATCAGTTCAGCTTTATGAAAAAATATTCTAGCATCAAGTAATTGACTAATTAATAGATCTATTACCAGTTTCTTGAAGAAGAAGCATATATAGATCATGATTGTTGAATGTGAAAATTCGATGTTTCTTCATTCGTCTTTAGAATCGGAGTATTTCTCTTCTTCTTTTTCTTCTTGTAAGGAATTCCTCTAGCTTTCGCTTGTGAATCGCGAATTTCTCTCAAGTAAACCCTTATCGCACCGCTAGCAAACGGGTTCATTTCAGGCAATCCACCATTTTCTTCGTAAGCTGCTCGAAGACGCCCGATGAGGGCATCAAGGCTGCCCCAAGCTTGCCTGAGGGGACAAGTGCAAGGGCCAGCTGGATCCGGATGACCGAAATAGACACAACCTTGTAAATGAACCTTAGTTTTTCCAAATTGGTCAAGGTACCTAAGGAAATCTAGTACATGACTATAGTTGCAATGAGATAAAGCAACTGGTGGTCTTTGATTCTTTAAGTATTGCCCAAAAGTATTCCAATCGCGTCGTTTTTGTGACTCATATCGGCTTAGTTGCGGTGTCACTGGCGGTGGTGGTTGTGAATCAGAAGGTACGAGTACACCACCATCGCCACCGCTACCGCCACCTCTTGATGATCCTTCACCTATTTCTGATCTACCCTTAATTTGTTGATCACTAGACATTAAATTTTAGTAAATAATGATGAGTTTTTTTTTTTTCTTTAAGAAAATTGAAAGATTGGTTTAGAGAGAACAGAGAAAGGAATTTAAAGATGATATATAATTGAAGAGAGATGAGAAATTAAAATGGAAAATTGCTAAATCAAATGATGGTGTATGAGGAGGTATTGAGAAGACAAGACATGGGTCCATTTGAAAGTGCTTTAAAGGAATTAGGCTTTATTTTCTTCATCAAATTGTAATTATTCTCACCCTTTAATTGGCACTATTAGCCTCACGTAGAATTCCTTTCTTACCAAAAAATATTAATTACATAATATAAAGTCCATTTTTTAAAGACTTTCTAATTTCTTGCTTCTTCTTTTTTAACAGTATAATTTTATATAAGAAAAAAAAACTAACTAGCAAGACGTCAATAGTTACAAACACCAATAACTCTGACTCTACAAAACCTAAAAGTAATTGTCTAAATCCAAAACAAACGCATGAAAATAAAGCCTAAAATTAGAGAAAACACTTAAGAAACCTAAAAGAAAACAAACAACTCTCACTCCTCGATGTTTCAAATTACAATGTCATTTGTCAAAGCATTTTGAGCGCTTTACAATGCCATTTGTCTTGCTACTTAATTCACACGTACAGCAACCAATAAAATATTGATTACAATATATCAAATCATCAAGAAAAATGCTCACGTTAAAATAATAGTGTACAGCTTTAGAAATTATCTAACCCGGCCTCAAACGTGGTTTCTAGGTTTTCTTTCTGATTTGGAGTTATGTCAGCACATTATATGTTGTTTAAGACTAAAAACATGTTTATGATCTAGTGGTCTGGGTTTGAACCCCTATAAATTTTAGGAATGTGACAACCGTGTGTAAGGATGATTTGGATAATTTTTTTGAATACCGTAAATCAATTATGTTATGAAGTATTTTGATCTAGGTAACTTTGATTATTTGGTATCACAAAATTCTTATTAGGAATTTTTTTTAAAAAAACTTAGGATCTTAAAAGATAAAACTAAATAAAACATTATGTTGTGTATTCAGAATGTTTTCTAGCGTTTAACACGGGTAGTATAAATATTTTATGTGATTGTATAGATACATATTTTTTAATTTTTATAAAGCAAACGCAAGAAAGCCCGAGTTATTTAACTTGAAGCTCATTGTCATCACGATTGATCACATATAGTGATACTCTAAGCAACATCAAACTATATGTTTCATGGATATCTAAAGACATGTTTCGTTTGCCATTAAACGATATATGCATCCATCGTCTATACATGGGTGCAATCACCACTAAGCATATTAGTAAAAATATGGGATTATGATTAGACTATTAAGCAAGCATTCATGTAACTTGTATAGTTTTTTTTTTAACAGCATAATCATTACATTAGCAAGAAATTAGTGGACCAACCTTACAAATAAGAAAAAACTAACATCGGCTTTTGAAGCCACAAGGTCCGACCGATATTGATTTTATGCTTTTTATGCATAACCCAGTTATACAAGTTTGCTACTATACTATCAAATAACGTGTCGTTTCTCGGTTTACTCCTGTCAAACACTGACGAATATCTGAACTTCCAAATAGATCACCAAATCGAAAAGATAATAGCATCCAAAATCATCTTCTTATTTGCTTGAATCGGACATGTAACCAGTATACTAACTCAAGTTAATCGCATGTAATTCAAATATCCAATGCATATATAAATACATATTCTCTTTACGTTTTTTATCAAAACTTCAACCCAAAAAAATTGAATTATTGAATTATATTCTTTTAAAAAGAACTCTTTAATTTTAATGATTGGGAAAATTATTGATTTCACTTAACTAAAAAGTCTTTCACCACTATGTTAAAGCTTATCCAGTAATGTTATAATGAATTTAATTTCAATTATCAATCTTAACTTAACCAAAAAAAAAAAAAGTGGAATATAATTATATGACAGAGTTAATAGTAGAAAAAAACATCGAATAATTCGCAAACTTTGAGTGATTATTGATTTAGATCTTGTCCCCTCATTATCTTTTTCTTTCCTTTCGTTTTCAATTATATCTATTCAGTTCTTTAGCGGAAAATTCTTGAAACAGAAGTCTTTCATTTAAAACTTTTTAAAAACTATATGAAGTATAATAGTGAAATCGAGGATTTTTAGGAATTATTATTATTATTATTATTATTATTATTATTATTATTTATAAATTATAAATGGTAAATACTCACGTAGCATAACCATCTATCATCTATTTGAACCTTTATATTTATTAGAATAAATATAAGTATTTAATAAATAGTAAATTTTATCTTTTTTAAATATTTAATGATTATAAAGTTATATAATTTTAACGTATTTATTTTAGATAATTAAAATATAATGATTTATTATAACTAAAATTCATATACACAAAAAAAATCATTTTAATTATAATATTATTTTCTTTACTAAACCGGCCAAAAAAAAAAAAAACTTTAGAAGATTACTATTCTTTACGTCCTAATATTATTGTTCATCTTTATATTATGGTATGTCCAAAAATAATTGTCCCAAAATGGTTCAAAATGGTAAAGATGAAATTTTATTGGTGATCAACTATAATATATGCATTTTTTTTAAATTGTGTGTTTTTTGTCTGCTGACAATAATTCTGGAACGGAAAAAGTATATTTTAGTTATAATTGTTAGATTATATGTTTTGCAATATGCATATATATTACTTTACATAAAATTTCAAACACCTGATTATCAATGTGTCGTCTTTTAAATAATTACTTAACTCGATATAACAAAAAAAACAACTTTGGTGTGTTTTATTTAATGGTATATGTCATTTTTATTTGATCCTTTTTTACAAGTGAAAAACTTGTTGCTAAGTGTGACATGTCGCATAAGTATATCTAGTAATTTTAATAGTTGTTAATAATTATATATTAATAATAAATATTGATTTTATTTGACCCATGAATACTTGTGTTAGTTACGCACACCGAAACCTATTCATGATTACAATAAAAAGATATTAATCATATATGATTTTGTGATAAAAATTTATATTGAATCTCATGCATCTCACATCTTATCTCGATCATTCTACATGAAAGATCCAAGATCGTAATATATTTTTTTCTGTATATAAACAAATCAATGAGAGCATATGTTATCTAAAATAAGAATTATATCATGTACATATAAAAATATGTGCGTTTAACTTTTTCACTACAAAGTGTGAATTAAAAATACTGATTCTCTTAATTAATCTATATATCAATCACCTTTTGTTACACATTTTATTTCAAATGAGACTTAAAGTCCAAAAAAGGGTTAAAATTTTGGCAATCCAACTGACTCACGTCTTACCATCTTAGACCTATCGCGTGAGAAATAAACCAAGCTCGTTTAGCAGACAACAACTTATCCAATAACATCGAAGAATTTTTCTAGTAAAGTAGGTACAACCTTACCACTAGTGAGAATTAAATCTATAATACTTTTCAAATACCTTCATTTTCAAAATCAAGTAACCTACGTATTAAAGACATAGATTATTAACTTTTTAATTTAAGCGTAGAAAGTAAATAGTTCTCTTTTCTTGTCTATTTAAATGGTAACCACTTTTTTCCTTCAATTCCATCGTAATCACAATCACCATCACCATCTTAATGACCTGTCAAGCTATTATCGTCGAACATTTAATTATGTTAAAAATATAAGTGTTTGTGCAATATATAACGTACTGATTTTTCAGATAAAGTATATTAAGGGTGCTTGGTTTGTATAAGAGAATCATTATTAGAATGGGAATAGTAAGCATTTTCAAACTCACCTTATTTGAGTTTGAAAAAAGTTTCATTTTTAGTTTTCAAAACTCACACCTCTTAAACAGATACCTAGTATCATTCCTCCTCCTTTTCAATTCCATTTCTATCTATCAAAACCCTCAATTTAAATACATCCTAAAAATATACCGTTGTTTACTTCGAAATTATTCACTAATTAACTCACAACCTATAATCAAATTTGGATTTTATTAACTAGTTGAGTACGAAACAAAATTAATGAGTTACATATATATTTCCTATATTGCTTTCTTTTTAGTAACCATTTTTAATTCATTTATCATCTCCATCCATTATCTTTTTAGAGAATTCTTGTGAAACTATAGTGCAGTTTATAATTATATTAAATATTAGAAAAGAATTTCATTAATTGGGTGTTTGATGAAAAAAGGTTTTTCCATCAAAACACAAGAATCTAAGATCAGTTAAGATACTAAATATAGCATTTATGGCATTTCAAGAAATGCCAACTTTCTTGAAAATACTTCATAGGTATAATTAAATATATTAAAACTAAATTGATTCCACAACATTACAAATTTATATTTGTAGAATTTGCTTAAACTAATTGGAAAAGTCACAAATTTGTCCAATTAATTAATTAAAGAATATTAGGGTGCCCCATATCATAAGAGAAAGTTAATCTACACACTCAAATCCTAGTCCCAACTTTTAAATTAACTTTATTTGGTTATTTCAATTCAATTTATTGACTTTAATGGTGGTAGGCAAAAATTTATATTCTAAGATGATCTTGTTGACTCTCAAAGATTTTCTTGATAATTAATTATTAAAATACAAAAAGTGTACCATAATTTGTTTCTGCATAATTCATGAGTAACAGTAGAAGATATGTCATCAACCATTACCCATCAACAAACTGCAAAAGTGGAAATTAAAACAGAAATTATAACATGTAAAAAAAAAAAAAATAATCCCACTAAATTGTAAAGATTTTGGATTCCATTTTTCAAACAAAAGAAATAATTAAAAAACATTAATCGATAAAGAGTTCAATAAGAGGAAGCCACGCAAAGAAAAGGCACAATTACATCTAAATTATCATAATCATGTATTTGAGGAAATTTTGTTTTTACTCCATTTAATTATCCTTTTATTTATTATTAATTGTTTTTATATTTATTTATATTAGTATTATTCTAATCGGTGTTGGTGATGTTTTTGTTTTTTTCGTTTTGATATCGTTTTCCAACTGATTTGTTTCATTACTTTATTTTCAAATATAAATATAATGATACTTAATTTAGCCTACAGAAATTGAAATCTGATTACCTTTTTTGTTGCATGAATTGAATGCATGTTATTTTTATATTCTAATGAAAAGTATTTAATAACATGAAAGGGTAAAAATATTAAGGATGTGTTTCGCATCAAATTTATAAAGAATTTTAGAGAATTGAGATTCTAATTTTTAGATGTTCAATCTTTTTGAAAAAGTATTTTACATGACAAATAAAAATAAAAAGAAATTATTGAAAAAAGAATTTTCTGAAATTTTTAAATTAACTCCATCTATTTATTTATTGACAAACACACCCTAAAATTTCAAAAATCGTATCTATATCTATAAAGAATAAAGTATCTATGTATATATATCCAAAGATTCATATAAACTTATTATTGGTGGTTGTAGATTCGTGAGTTTTGGACATATTAATGTGAGATTATTCTAAATATGGTGATTTTATACACCTAAATAAATTACCCAACTATCTTATTGAATTTTAAACAATTACATATAATTCTTTATCTCTAAGTCTTCTTCATTAGTTCATTATATATGAATGACATCGTAGTCAAAGTGATATACTACTTTGTTAGAAGTGTTTGGAAAAAAATTATATAAAACATAGACCAATTTAAATTTTATTGCTTCAAATCAATGTTTCACTATTAGTCGTTTTTTATGATAATTCTAGCTAGCTTTTAAGATAAATAGTTTTTACAAAATGAAATATTTATAGTAGTAAATTTAACTCATGATAAAAAAAAAAAACTCAATGGTCATACTGATGCAAGGAATGACGTGGGGCCTTCAACTCCTCTGCCTTAGCCGTCGAATTTTCCGATCAACATGTAAAATTAAATATTCATGACGATTTAAGAAGATTGAAGGATTAAATATAACAATTTATAATGGTCATAAGCCATCCAAGTTTTGTCTATGGTTAGGAGTTCTGTATAAACATTTGATATGTTTAGGGTTTTATTTATGTTGAAGATGATTGATTGATTAAAAAGAGTGTTTCTGGAGAAGTCTCGTATTCGTGCACCCTTTGAAGGTTTTATTGAAATTTTGATTTTGTTTATTTGTTTAATTTTTTCTAGTCACAACCACCACGGCATTACATATTCATATTATGTACTCAAACGATAAAAAGAAACTACATAATAAAATTTCAAGCATTTACGTACAACGTAAATAATAATTATTAGTATATGATGATAGTGATTGTGATTGTGATGATGTTGTGTGTTGCTTTCAATTTTCTCCTTCCAAAAAACCTTACGTTTTCTCATGACTTCTTTTTGTATATTTTGTTGAAAATAAGCCCACAAAACAATAGATGCCGAAGGTGTAAAAATAGACCATATTTCCATCTTCGGAACTCAATTGACAAAAAATCAACAAAAAATAGTACATGCTTATATCGTGAAATTGTGTTATTTTCTTTCACTCTTTCAAACATGTAAAATTTCCCTCATATCGATGAAAACAATCCCATCAAGGATCAACCTCACAACCCATGTTCCCCTTTTAATTAGATGTTTATACCTTTTACATATTTTTGTATCTATAATCCAAAAAATTTAACACCAGTATATAGCTAGTGTGTCAGTCAGATTTTATCGTGTCAAATAATTAAAAGAAAAATGCTACTACTTTTAAATGATACTTGGTACTAAAATTTAATGTGTGAACAACACATCTTATTTGTATAGATAATACATTTTTTATACGTAAACTAAACCATTCACACAAAAGAAAATACAAGAATGTACGTAACATAGCTGTCAAAACAAGAGAGCTAGGCTTGCTTTTTTTGGCAAAAATTAATCAATGTGATTGACATTCGTTTCTCACCCTAATTAAATTGATCATGTTAGTTATTTAATTAAATTTAACGAACATAATCTGGCTAAATGGGCTTTTCACCCCAATCAGAACAAAGAGGGCTTGTGATTGTATAATCCATCTCTTTCTGAAACAATCTAGTTTATTGGGCCTGTCAATACATTCAAAATGGGCCAACGCAGCATTTATTCAAATAAAAATGTTATGCTTCCATTCAAATTACTTTGTACTCTTCTTGTCTTGAATTTAACTCGATTATATTTGTGAACTCGGTCCTGATTTATTTTCCACACTAAATCAAATCCGTCAATTGAACATGGTGCCTTAATTTTGAGTAAGAGCATGCAGCCATGCGGTATGGGAATTCTAACCACTGTAAGTTATTTTTGTCACGTCAACGTTACATCAATTTTTCTGTAAATCACTCTTTATCAATATCATAGTTATCGCTACTTTTATTTTCCTTTTATTACTAAAATTTGTACATCATATTGTAGCAATGGTACATCAAGCATTGAGAACAAAAAAAATGATCAGTGTTGGACGAATAATGGAGGAGAACACTTGGGCCAATATGACACGCCGAGAGCCGTCAATCAGCGTCGAAGATGATGTCTTTTTCATACCAAGTGCTCTAACAATCTTTCAAACTTCACATTATACAAAAAATTATTTTTGAAAAGTTGGTAACAGGATTACTAGTTTCAACTCCTAATTATGCATATGAATCCGTTGTAAAGGTATTTAGCATTATGCTCAAGTGTATCTAACTAGATAATTGATTGTCCAATATTTAGGTATAGACATCACATTTATCAAGCTTTTATTAGATATAATAAATATTATACCTAACCTAAGGTACTTTTATGATATTGCAACGCTTAACTAACAGGGAATTGCCAAACACGATAAGTCAATTGTTCGAGAAGTCAATTAGTTGATCAAAAATAATCAACTGCTCTTAGTCAAAGGAAACGTTTGGTGGATACACTCTTCACAGACGGTCCTACCAATACACAAATCTGCGAAAATCATCTCTAAAAGTCAATTTTACCTTTTCACTCTAATAAGTGTACGTTTTACTGACCTAGTATGCGTAAACAACCCTTACTTCGTTATTTTATTATTATAAGAAATAAAATTAATTATATTTATATATGTATCTGTACATGTATCTTGAATTCATAAGACACCATCTCCTATTTCTTCTTCCCTTTCACGTTTTCTAACCCTATATTGCAGCCCTCGTCTACCGCCACCAGACCACCATAAGCCTGCCACCACCACGTCTCCATCACCACCATTAGATAGCCACCAATATATCTCCATCGACACCATTAGGCCGCCACCGCCTATTTTCATTGGAACCTGCTGCTTCTCATCGGAGATCTTGGGTGCCGGAGACTGAGTTTGAGCGAATCCAGATCTGTCGCCGCCAAGGGCTCACTCCAGACCTGCCATGTAAATCGAAACCCGCTCCATTCTGAATGTAGTCGCTTCGCTAAAGTTTGCTTGGGGTCGTCGGAGTTTGATCGATTTGTGTGGTGATTTTTGTCTTGTACCTTGTACGTATTGTTGCAACCGTCATCGGCCACCATTCATCATCTTCCCTTTTTCTTAGAATTTTAGATTTTGATGAGATTAGATTTGAAAAGTATGCATTCTTGTTTTGATTTTAGATTAGAATTTCCAAATCCATGATTTTATTTGGTGTTTTTCAAGGGATTGAGAATTTCCAAATCCATAAAAAATATGTCACAGACATTCAAATAAACATATATACATGCATATCAGTTTGTATGATTTAGCACACTAGATCGATATCTTTATAATTATAATTATCAAATAAACATTATATATTATCAACATTAATTTAATTTACATTAATACTTTGATTAATTTATTAAATAATATGTAGTCCATTACATCAAAAATTTCATACTCTGTAATAAGTATTTTATATTCATATTAGATTTAAGTCAAACAAGAAGTATACTCCAATCTTGATGAAATGAACGAGGCGCGATTGGTGAGGTCATGCCTGAACACCGTTACCACTCGCGCCCTCGCACACGCTACGTAACTACGTAAGACCAGCCTTCCAAGACGTGAGCAAAGTGATGCCCGATTCCCACTAAAATACTAATTCCATATTTAAAAAAAATAAATAAATAAACAGAGATTTATGCAGATATAAACTACGAGTAACAATGATGAAAATAATAGTAACAATTATCATTATAATTAGTAGACTATTCGGTGCAATGTAGCGGTACATCATACATAAAAATTATTTTAGTTTATGATAATGAATAATAAAGTTTGTTTTATACGTAAATTCAAAAGGTAACATTTTTATTCTATTGAAATGATAAGTGTTAAAATATTAATTTAGGCTATTGTAAATTCAGTGTAATCGTTATGTTTGTAAGTGTTTTTGTTTGTAAAAAAAATAAGTGTACAATAGTTATGTATTATGTTTGGTTACATATTGTATTTCTAGAAAAATATTATTGTTTTTAAAATCGATAAAAAAAAAGATTTATTGTATAGAAAACGTAGTTTGACATATAGGTAGTTTTTAAGTTTATAGAAACAAATTGAAAAAATATATTCTCTTAAATTGTATATGTTTTGATTTATAGTTTATTTCACTTTTACAGTGGGTTATTTAAATTAGCAAGTGGAATTTAGTTTTTTTCTATTTTTAATTTTATAAAGTTAGAAAGAAAAAGTATAAATTATTTATAAGGTGTAGAGAAAAAAACAATGTCACTCTCGTGATTTATTTAACTAAACTTTTTGTTAGACGAGTAATAGTCACATTATTAGTCACTACTATACAAAAGTGGATGATGGTCTAAATAAAAAACTGATGTCCTAATTAGAATGAGTGTTTGTTAATAATTGAATTAATTAAGGGGTTATCTAAGAAAACAGATTTTATATTTTTATGTATAATTTACGAAAAGGTTATTCTGACAGACAACCGAAATACTTTAAAGCTCGACGCAACCCTTACCCAAATACCGCAACACAAACAATGTTTAGTTGGTTCTAGGCTTCCATCAAATCGCCAGTAGTTGAGATTCAATTATTCAACTCATGACTAATCTTACAAAAGTTTCTTTTTTCATGTCCGACGTTTGCACAGGAGAATGGTACCATGTAATTAACTAACTGATTTAACTTGATAGATACGTAAACAATAAGCATCCTTTTCACTTAAAAGTTGCTCCATAAGACATTTACTACACATATTATTAATTTAATATACCGTTTATAATATTTTGCTGGTGTAAAGGTTCTGATGTATTATATAGAGTTTATTCGTGGACTGGATTCTCATATGTCAAGTGTACTGCATTTAATATTTCTGTATTCTCTCTTTTAATACCTTCGATCTCCATCCAATTCTGAAAGGAATATTAAGTATCATTTTTGTCATTTTGATTAGAAAAATTATAGATTTAGAATTATCTGGTTCATAAAGAAAATGTACATAGTTAAATATGGTTTTATTTCTTCTTTCTGTTAAAGGAATCTCCAAGTCTCAGAATGTATTATTGCTTTCTCTAGCATAGCTATGTTTAATCTGGTATATAAATTGTAATATCCGTACAGGTTATTGGTTAAATGTTGTATATATACCGAACAATTACTTTTTTGGCAGTTTTATTTGCCGTTCATTAGTATCGATTTAGGAAAATGATATGTATTTCTAAAACTATAAGTAAGTAGATTTATAAATGTGATTGGTTAGTGTGATGAAGTGATAGATGGAAACTAATAGAGATAAAATGTATAAATGATATGTCAAATGATGAATGTAGTAAGTTTAGTTATAAATTTATATTTTTAGGTTTACATAGTTTTACTCATTAACTTAGGATTATTTTATTTGTACACTTTAAAAGTTATGTATATATACTCCTTATGTGAGTGTATGTGATAGGTCCCTTATATATGTATGTGTTAGTGTGAGAATGTACAAACAGTAATTCCTTTAATTTATTGTCGAAAAATAATAACTTAGACATACAAGTTTGCTTTCAATGACTAGTGTTACGTTTTATATTGATACATCATACATGTTACATAATTGCACATAACACAATTCATTTATACGACAAAAACTAATGTTGACAGCTGATTAGTAATTAAGACAATGTTTTCAATTGGACTGTTAGCTTAGGGAAAACGAAGTGACTTTTTCAATTATGAGGTTAGGAGTTCAAATTATGATATGACAATTTTATATATTCATGATATTAATGTATGGGCGTTATTGACTTTCTAACAAAATAAATATAACACATTATCATTCATACACGTACATTTTGCTTCATGAGAAAAAAAAATACAAATAATCGTGTTCTTTTACACTTAAAACATAAGTAAACATTTTACAATAAACCCGCTAATGAAGATTCCCATTTTTTTTGTTTTGAAGTTTTGACAACAAAATAGAGGGAATCAATGCCGGGTTAAGTAAAACCTTCACAAGTAACATTTTTATAAACTAATTTAAAAATCTGCATGAGAAACAATTATTGTCTAATACAGTAAGAGAATCCGTTGCATTCAAAATAGAAAAGAAAAAGCAAAAAGATTTGCTTTTCACAATATTATTATATCAAATGTATTCAAACATACACGGTAGCTTTAATTTTAATTTCATTATCTACCTAATCATAACATTTGTATATTAATAAGATATTTTGTGTATGTCTGGTATGAAGCTTTAAAGAGTTTTAACTTTTAATTTTTGAATAAAAAACTCGTATGAAAATATAAGTTTTTTTGTCATGTACAAGCTGTCGCTTTAGAATTGAATAAAAAGTTTAAAATCTATTTGGATATTAAATTATAAATTTTATGAAAAAGTCAAAATTTCAAAACAAATAGAGGTAACGAGACCGAGTTTACTTTTGATAAAACTATTTAGATATTAAATTGTAACTTTTTAAATGGAATCATGGAGACAGTTTTATCCATTGATATTGACATAAATTTAGTTAATGGCTAGGGTTTTCCTAATTGATGCTTAGCAAGCTAGTGCTCACAATGATTAGATGCAAATCTGGATTTCCCCAGTTGGTGTTGCTTAATCAACATAATTATATAAGGTTTAAGTTCAATAAACTAAATTATTTTATTAATTTTATTATTTAACTACTAACATGATACATTTTTCAGTGCAGTATCACAATTTTCAAAGCAGTATTTCACATATTAAACTAGTATGTTTAGTAACACCCTTATATAAACATATGATTGTACATGGGTAACAAAAGGGTTAACTGAAAAATGAGATAAATTAAACTAAATATTTCGTAAGATAATGTAAGATTAATAACGAGTTAATTTGTAAGCTTTCATTCAATTATCAATTTAAAATTTTGAACTTCGGTTATATACTTTAATCCCTTAACGTAACCTCTAAACGCCGCTGTGACATGTTATCATATGTTTTTTCTCTCTTTTCGAATAACAAATATCATTAAAACTCACAAGTCAAAAGGCAATAAACCGAGAAGGAAAATAAAGGAAGGGGATCTCCAAGTAAAAGAAGACCCAAAAACAAAACACCTAACAAGAAAAAGAACCCCAACCAAAAGTACGAAAAAAAAAAACAAAAAACAAAACATGTCGTCGTATGTTAACAATACTTTAAAATACTATCTAACCCATTCGACTTCCCTCTTATAAAAGTTGTCTTATAAGTGTCATATTATTGTTACGACATAACTCGTATTCTGTATTTAAATAAGGGTTTTGTTAATATATGCTACTGGTACATGACAAGGATTATTTATTAAACTATAAATATTCACTTTTTATATTGTGAAATACAATTAATGCATGATCACTATGGTTACTTTTCAACTTTACTGAATGCATTTATCGATATAAAAGTTAGATTGCGTTTGATTTACGGAATTGATTGGAATTGAGATTATATTTTTAAGTTTATTTGGTTGAAAAATTTATAAAGTTAATTTCCATCAAATTCCTTCCACTAAAGGAATTTAAAATTCCTTTTCTTTGATGAATTTCAATTCCTTCAAAAAAAATTCGCGAACCAAACCCAACTTAAATTTCTGATTCATTCAATTCTCATCACGAAACACCGGCACATATATTAGCAAAACCTAATAAATAAACATTTCCTATACCATATTTTAAAACAATTTCATAAAGTCATTAAATATAATATAAATAAATTACATATGACAACAATAAATAAAAATTTTAATATTTTATTATATATATAACTTTTAATTTATTGCTATTATATATATATATATATGTATATATATATATCTTATAACGTGACAACTTGCAAAGATAATACATTAATATTTGAAACGACATCAAAATAAATAATTACATACAACAAAACAATTCATTGGAGACTATAAATGTTACTACTAAAATTTATTTCGATACATTTTAATACATTTAACCAAATAAAAATAAACTTTATTGAACCTTATAGCATCTCTATTATGTATATTTTAGTGCAAAAATAGAATTTTTTGAGAGTATTCTTACACTAAAAAGTACTATAATGTGTTGTACTAGATCTTGACACTAAATCTTTTTTAATTATTCAAAAATACAGAACTCAACAATATATAGTATTATAATTTTTATATAATTATTAAATTCTCGTAAAATGTAATGACATTCATTATATGTAATAATTTCATAAATATAAACCAAAATTTTATAAAATTTAGAGTTTTTCAATAAATATGATAACAATGTCATATTTATTAACTTTAAAAATATCGCAAAATTATAATCAATACACCATATTAATACATTTTAATTATTATAAATATAATTATCTAATATGAATAGTGTTTAGTGCATTATTTAGTGATGTATCAAATTTAGTGTATTACCCTATTTATTATTGTATTAAAATAGTACAATGTTTAGTGTTAATATTTCAGTATATTTAATAGTTTTATATTATTTTAGGACAAAGTATTAATTTACCGCTAACATTGAACATGTTCTTTGAACAAATACTCATAATTACATGCAAGGGAAAAACGTCTGGATCATTATCACACTGTACTACTCCAATTTAGTCGTGAGAATGTTCACTAGAAAAAGGCAAAAGAATCCATTAAACGTTTGCAAAGAATGATTTGGTTATTTTTTCGAACCAGGTAGAATTGGATCTCAGAAAGCATATTCTCTTGGAATTGATGTCGTTTGAAATTCTTCCACCCTGTTATTTTGAGTTACTACGGAGTATAAGATATACGAGTACTATATATTTATATATATATTTAATAAATAAATGAAATAATAATGACAAATATTCACATGTATGTCATGATTTTATATACTTTAAAAAAATTAAGTACATTTTAAAAATAAAGATATTGATTCAAGTGAGTAATGGAAGTCGGTAGAGAATGGAGAGAGTTTAATTAGAAGGGGATAAATATATTTTTTTTATTTTTTCTTATTTCTCCTCCCTTTATCTTTTATCTTCCTATTCATTTCTTCAATATTTTGTACTCTTTATTTTACTTTATTTTTGTTTTTATACGTTTTCCAATACATTTTTAACAAAATAATTTTTTTTATTGGATTCTATTTTTGTAATATATGTTATATATGTACCAAATTTAACGTTATGATCAACTAGATTTTGAAACAACAAAGTTTATAACTACGATGCATCGTAAAAGTATAAGTAATTGTATCATATTCTATAACTATGATGCACTCAGACTTATATGATAATGATGTTTATTGTATATCTAATAGTTAGAATGTCGTATTTTATAACCATGATGCATCATATCTTATAAATATAATGCACTGAATTTTCAAAATTTACAATACCATATTTTATAACTATGATGCAGCAAGACTTGTATGATAATAATGTTTATCGTATATCTAGAAGTTAGAGTGTCATATTTATATAATATGATGAAAAATTATTTTATTTAATAAAAATATTTTATTGTATATTTTGAAAAATCAGTGCATCATATTTAAAGATACGGTTCATTATATTCAGCAAAACTAGTGCATCGTAGTTTAAAAATAATAATGAATTATCGATATTAAAATTCGGCAAAAAAAAATAATTAAAAATGAAAAAAACCAAAAAGAAAGAAAATGAAAACAAAAATGAAAAAAAAAACCCATAAAAAAAATATATGTTAAAAGAAAAAAGAAGTTAAAAAAATAATGAGGAAGAAGAAATGAGAAAAAATAGGTAGAAAATGAGGAAGACATTTGTCCCCTTATCATGGGTTTTTGTCCCTTCCTCACTTACTCCCCTTTTCCCAAGGACCATATTAAAAAATAAATTACCAAATTTCTTAATATGCTTACTTTTGTTATAAGACCACTTATTATCATGATGCCCCATAATTGAGGATTGAACGTCATATCGCTATGAGGATTAAAGAACTGACCCATAACTGAACCCTACCAATCATTACGCCCCATAACTGAAACTTGTACGTCACGTCAGCACTACGTCATTTTTTTAAATATTAATACAAATACATTCATAAAAAAAAATTACAATAATTTAAAAAAATACGTTACATTAATAATAAAAGTTACAATATTTAAAAGAATATGTTACATTAATAATAAAAATTACAATAATTAAAAATAAATATGTTACATTAATAATAAAAATTATATAATTAAAAAAATACGTTACATTGCTAAAAGAATAAAAAAAAAATGAGAATCATTATTCCGAACACAAAAATTTAACGAGAGACTCCAAATGTGTTCCATAATATTATTTCGAAGTGAATGATGCGTTCGCCTATTGCGTAATTATTTGTCCATACAATCATGAACTATCACAATCTCCAACGAAGAACGTCCCAGAAGATTATTCGGGTTTCAGATGTAGTCTTTCTCAAGTTGACATATGTTGAGTCTATTGTCTTTCGTTATCATGTTGTATAAAATCACACATGTGTACATGATTATTCTTATCTTATTGATGTTATATGGTCTTGCCGGATTATAAAGTATTGCCCAACGACCTTAAAGCACACTGAATGCTCGTTCCACATCCTTTATTGCAACTTTTTGGAATTTCTTGTATTTGATATTCTTTTCCTCAATCATACATTTAAACGATTTAACAGTGTCGCCCATTCCGGATAAATCTCGTCAACGAGGTAATATTCTTTTGTTGTACTCAACCCCGTTAACAGTAAATATTGACTTGGGAGCTCGATCTTAGAGTAAATCGCTAAACAAATCCGATTCATAAAGATACGGTTCATTATATGCAACTTCGCATGTTTAATATGTAAACGTCGGACATCTTGTAGTGTAGGTTTTCTTAAGTACTCGGTCGAGTATAAATGAACTACACATTTACAAAAGTTGTCCAAACAATCTTATGAAGTTTGTTGGCCCATGTGTAAGTATTCATCAAACGCATTGGGGACACAACCGTATTGTAACATCCTCCCCAATGGCCTAGTATTTTTAGGTAAATTTACTTTATTTAATTGAGTTAATTTATATGAAATGTTTGAATGTATTATGGTTAGGAATAATTAAATGGGAATTACGGTATTTTTAGTTTAAAATACGGATTAGCCTAACTATTATAACTAATACCATCGTGTGCTAGATTAATGATAATAATACATCGTAGTATACATAAATTATATATATATATATAAACTCAAGAATCCAGAAATCAGCCATTTCATCTACATTCTTCATCTAAAAAACACACACAAACACCAAGAACACACACTAAACTCAAATTTGCAATTCAAGCTCAAATCTAGCCCAAAACACCTCCAAATAGTATCATTAGATTCGGAATTCATCAAAGGTTAGTCCTGCAATTCGTTTTTGTGGTTTTAAGCAAAGAATCAAAGGTTAATTAGTTTTTAGTTTTTGGGTTTTAGAAATAAGAGAATTTTGATTGGAAATTCATTTATGTGTTTTTATGTTAAATTGATGCATTTAGAGTGTTTGTTTATGTGTTTACTAAGTGTTGGAACGTTTAATTTGTGGTAAAACGCTGTTAAGATTGAGATTTGAGAATTTTTGGTAAAATCAGCCCAGTTTTCTGCAAAAACGCAGATGAACTGGTTTAGGCGATATTGGTAATATCGCCACCAATATCGCGATTAATTTCACTTGCAATATCGCTAGTGATTTGGCGATATTGGCAATGTCGCTATGGCGATATTGGCAATATCGCTAGGGCGATATTGGCAATATCGTTTTTTATGTTGCAGATTTTGATGCGAAGTTAGAAAAGAAACCTATGTCTGATGTCCGAGTGGTTTCTGATTTCCTTGATGTTTTCCCTGATGAATTGCCTGGTTTACCACCGATTAGAGATGTAGAATTTAGTATTGATCTTGTTCCTGGTTCGAATCCAATAGCTAAGTCTCCCTATAGATTAGCTCCTTCTGAAATCCGTGAGATGATGAATCAAATTTAGGAGTTGCTTGATAAAGGCTTCATTAGATCGAGTACTTCTCCTTGGGGTGCACCAGTTTTGTTTGTTAAAAAGAAAGATGGTGCTATGTGTATGTGTATTGATTATAGGGAGCTGAATAAGAGAACGGTTAAGAATAAATATCCGTTGCCTAGAATCGATGATTTGTTTGATCAGCTGCAGGGTTCGTCATTTTTCTCCAAAATCGATTTGAGGTCTGGGTATCATCAGGTACGTGTGCGCGAGGAGGATATTCCTAAGACTGCTTTTCATACTAGGTATGGTCACTATGAGTTTCTGGTTATGCCGTTTGGGTTGACAAATGCTCCTGCAGTTTTCATGGATTTAATGAATCGTGTCTGTCGATCTTTCCTTGACAAATTCGTTATTGTGTTTATTGATGACATTTTGGTTTATTCGAGATCTGAGGCTGAACATGAAATGCATTTGCGAATTGTACTTGAAACTTTGAGAAAAGAACAGTTGTATGCTAAATTTTCAAAGTGTGAATTCTGGTTGCGAGAGGTACAGTTTTTGGGGCATGTAATCTGTAAAGATGGGGTTAAAGTGGATCCATCCAAAGTTGAAGCTGTCATGAATTGGAGTGCACCTAAATCACCTTCTGAGATTAAGAGTTTCCTTGGGTTAGCTGGCTATTACAGAAAGTTTATAAAGGATTTTTCTAAGATTGCTGGCCCGTTGACTAAATTGACCCGTAAAGATGTTAAATTTCAGTGGACTGATCAACAGGAAACAGCTTTTCAGAATTTAAAGCAATTGTTATGTCAGGCTCCAGTGTTAGCGTTACCTGATGGATTAAATGACTTTATTGTTTATTGTGATGCTTCTTTTGCGGGTTTGGGTTGCGTTCTTATGCAGCGAGATCGGGTGATTGCTTATGCTTCTCGTCAGCTTAAACCTCACGAAAAGAATTATCCTACTCATGATTTGGAACTTGCGTCAGTTGTGTTCGCTTTGAAATTATGGAGACATTATTTGTATGGAACTAAATGCGTAATTTGTACAGATCACAAGAGTCTTCAATATGTGTTTTCCCAAAAAGAGTTGAACATGCGTCAGAGACGATGGTTAGAATTAATTAAAGATTATGATTGTGAGATTCGTTATCATCCAGGGAAAGCTAATGTGGTAGCTGATGCGTTGAGTAGAAAGACATCCTCTGACAAGATTTATTTTATGCGTTTAGAAATTTCATGTGATTTATTGGATCAAATAAAAGCTGCTCAGTTGGAGGCCTTGATGGATACTAATCTTAAATCTGAGATCATGATTAAAAGGAAGGATTTATTGATTGAAGATTCTAGAGGATTAAAGACTTTTCAGTCTCGGGTGTGGATTCCTTTGATTGGTGGACTTCGGGATGTAATTTTAACAGAGGCTCATAAATCCAGATTATCGATTCATCCAGGGAGTACAAAAATGTATCGTGATTTGAAACCTCTGTATTGGTGGCCAACGATGAAGACTGATGTGGCACGGTTTGTTGGTTCCTGTCATATCTGTTCCCAGGTTAAAGCTGAGCATCAGAAACCGTACGGATCATTGAAACAACTTGAGATTCCTGAATGGAAGTGGGAACACATAACTATGGATTTTGTGACTAAGCTGCCACGAACGCCCAGAGGTAATGATATGATTTGGGTTATTGTTGATAGATTGACCAAAAGTGCTCATTTCCTTGCTACCTGTGAGACTGCTTCGTTAAGTAAATTGTCGCAGTTGTATATTAATGAGATTGTTTCGAGGCATGGGATTCCATTATCGATTGTTTCAGACCGAGACTCCAGATTTATTTCGCGATTCTGGCAGAGCTTGCAGCATGAGTTAGGTACCCGAGTTAATCTCAGTACAGCTTATCATCCTCAGACAGACGGTCAGTCAGAGAGAACTATTCAGACACTTGAGGATATGTTGCGTGCTTGTGTGATTGAGTATGGGGGTTCTTGGGATTCTCACCTACCGTTGATTGAGTTTGCTTACAACAATTCTTATCATTCAAGTATTGGGATGCCTCCGTATGAGATGTTGTATGGGCGACGTTGTAGAACACCCACTTGTTGGTTAGAGGCCGGTGAGAAACAGTTTTCGGGTCCTGATATTGTACAGATTACAGCCGATAAAGTAGCTATTGCTCGTGAGAAATTAAAAGCAGCCCGAGATAGACAGAAACAGTATGCTGATCCAAGTCGACGACCAGTTACTTTTGTAGAGGGAGAGTTGGTATATCTGAAAGTTTCTCCTTGGAAAGGTGTGATTAGATTTGGAAAACGTGGGAAACTAGCTCCTAGATATATTGGTCCTTTCAGAATCAGACGCGTGGTTAATGATCAGTCAGTTACACTTGATCTTCCTCCAGAACTTTTGGGAATTCACGATACTTTTAATGTGTGTTATTTGAGAAAGTGCAATGTTGAAGACCAATCTCAGATCCTTCCGTTAGAAGAATTGCGTGTCGACCAGAGTCAGAAATTAGTAGAGGAACCTGTCGAGTTACTAGATAGAAAAGTGACCCGATTGCGTAAGAAAGAAATCCCCATGGTTCTAGTTAAATGGAAGCATAGCCTAGGTCCAAACCTCACATGGGAAACCGAGTCTAGTATGCGTACGCGTTACCCTGGGTTATTTAGTCAAGGTGAGATTTCGGGGACGAAATCTCCTTAAGGGGGGAAGATTTGTAACATCCTCCCCAATGGCCTAGTATTTTTAGGTAAATTTACTTTATTTAATTGAGTTAATTTATATGAAATGTTTGAATGTATTATGGTTAGGAATAATTAAATGGGAATTACGGTATTTTTAGTTTAAAATACGGATTAGCCTAACTATTATAACTAATACCATCGTGTGCTAGATTAATGATAATAATACATCGTAGTATACGTAAATTATATATATATATAAACTCAAGAATCCAGAAATCAGCCATTTCATCTACATTCTTCATCTAAAAAACACACACAAACACCAAGAACACACACTAAACTCAAATTTGCAATTCAAGCTCAAATCTAGCCCAAAACACCTCCAAATAGTATCATTAGATTCGGAATTCATCAAAGGTTAGTCCTGCAATTCGTTTTTGTGGTTTTAAGCAAAGAATCAAAGGTTAATTAGTTTTTAGTTTTTGGGTTTTAGAAATAAGAGAATTTTGATTGGAAATTCATTTATGTGTTTTTATGTTAAATTGATGCATTTAGAGTGTTTGTTTATGTGTTTACTAAGTGTTGGAACGTTTAATTTGTGGTAAAACGCTGTTAAGATTGAGATTTGAGAATTTTTGGTAAAATCAACCCAGTTTTCTGCAAAAACGCAGATGAACTGGTTTAGGCGATATTGGTAATATCGCCACCAATATCGCAGGTAATATCGCGATTAATTTCACTTGCAATATCGCTAGTGATTTGGCAATATTGGCAATGTCGCTATGGCGATATTGGCAATATCGCTATGGCGATATTGGCAATATCGCTAGGGCGATATTGGCAATATCGTTTTTTATGTTGCAGATTTTGAAAATGCGTAAGTGTTACTAAGTTTTGTGAAAATCTTACTAAAAATTAGATTTTGATGAAATTCGCATGGTCAATCAGAATCGATCAAGTAATCAAGACTATGTACCATAGCCCTGTAAGTTTTTTTTGGCCTTTCGGGGTCGTCTTGGGCTTCAAAATGGCATTTTTCAGTTTGTAAATGATGTTCCGGGATTTTCGAGTTTCGTTCCAGATTGAACTCTTATTTCCTTAGACTTCGGGGAATTACCGGCTTGTAAGAATGTGCTATTATGATGATTTAAACTTGATAAATGTTTATTATCTAGATACTATGCGTTGAGATATGTTATTCGCTTACGAAATGAGTTACTAACTCATTATCTGTTGTATTCTCAGATCAGTCGAAGACTCAGTAATATTAGAATTCTGAGAGGTGGATAGTAGCAGACAGGTGAGTGGATCTGCAACTCATAATTTGAGTTAGTTGTAATGGTGTGATTACAACAAGTAACGTAAACCTTGATTGACTATTTAGTCTGAGTTATGATTGAATATATCTGCTTGTTATGCATATGTGGCCTTCGGGCATCTGTGTTATTCAGAGGTCAATTGCGATTGGACTTGGTTACTACTGTGTTCAACACAGGTTCCAGATACATGTGTTGTCGCTGGAAACTGTGTTGTTGTGTTGTGGTGCCAAGTTATCGGTCTATTCTGTATGGGCCTTTACAGATTGTGGGTAAGTGTTACTGAGGGCCACCGCGGCTGTAGGGTTCCTCAGTAACCGCCGATCCTCTTGAGTTTATGTGTTTACTGTGCTTAGTGTAAACAGATTATTAAGCTAAGTTGAATTGTTAGTTGTACATTCATTCACTTAGCTTTGTGCTAATTCCACCATTTCCCTTCCTGCAGGTTATGCATGTCTTTTGTGGGTTGGGCAGGAAGGTGGTTTTGAAGAATGTTTGACACGTGCCATCACTCTGATATGTTTATGAATGTTTTGTAAATTAACGTGTATGTGGATTTTGTATAACAATTATATGTTTTGTTTCAGCAATATTTTAATATTGTAAATTCGCGAAAAATCTATGGTCATTTTGTAAGATAATTTATAATATTATCTTTTATCCATCGCTTCCGAGTCAAATTACTATTTTAACCCTGAGGTAATTTAAGGGGTGTTATACGTATGCCAATTGTCGTATGACGGAAGTACACTTTTGGTAAACGTTAGAACCAAGTATATTGACAGCATCACTCGCTTAATGAAAAAAATAAGAATAAGGAGGTAGTGGTTGTTGAGAGTAAGACATTATACCTTGACGTATACGGAGAAACAATTACTTTCTCATCTGAAATCGTCTTCCAAAGTAATATTCCGGGAATGTTGGATTTTTAGAAAAGTAGTCGCACCACAAACATTCGCCAGCACTGAGATGATCTCTATGTAAATACTTTCTACGTATTTTTGGCCCCAGAACTTTCGACTTCGTCTTCTTCATTTTCTTCTAACCTTTCAAGAATATCAAGCATAACATTATAATCGTAACAAGCAATACTTTCTTTGAGATCTTCTAGATCGGAATCTTCATCCGAATTTTGGAAGTGATCCATTTAACGATTTGACAAAATAAAGAAAGTGTTTGAATTATATAGGTTGTAAAATAAGTAGAATTTGGGAGAATTGTGTGTGATAATTGTTTGATATAATTTTTATGTAAATAAGTAGGAATGGTGAGAAGTGTGAGTGAAAAATAGTGGTATAATGCATGTGTGTATATATATATATATTATATAAGTATTTGAGATAAAAAAGTGTATTAATTTTTTTTATTTTTCTTATGTTTGGAGCCGTTTGCTTGTATCCGTTGCTTGCTAGCCGTTGCCCGGTCCCACTTGTTTCCGTTCTACTCACGATGGTACCGTGCTTATGGGAAGAATGCACAACGGAAGCCACCTGGCACGAAGAACAGAGAATGATACTTCAATAGGGAGTGATCTAACAACTCACAAGTAAGCAGTACTACCATGCTTATTTAATGCGATTCATGATACTTGTTAGCAAAAAAGCATACATTAGTTTTTCAGTTAATGAAATTCCTGTTACAACTAGGCATGAATAAATGGCATTCTTACATTTGAGTCACAGGCTCGTGAAAGTACATGGTGCAAAATTTACAAAACGGCTGTTTTATTGAGTTTTGCGGCATGTTATAGTGCAAAGTAAACTCGTTGAGTAGGAAAGTTCTAAATTATTTTAATAATGAAGCATAATTGTTATCTATCGCTATGCCTATAAATCGAACTTCTTTCACAAAAAGAGCCCAAAATTAACCATAATAATAAAATCAGGCTCTTAAACAGTTAAATGATGATGATAATGTTCCATCGATCTAATCGCATTTCCTTAAATCCCTCATTGATGCTACATCAAATGTCCTGTGATAGTGAGTTAGACAATCTTATAAGGGCCGCGTATTCCATTGTTGCTTGTTGCCTTTTCGATAAGTTCAATTGATGTTACATAAAAATCATTAGTGCGAATTATCCAGAAGACGAAGTGCACATGAGAGCCCCATCCGATGGCAAAAATCAATACAAGTTGAGAATGCTTTAACAAGTTATCACATATGGTACAATATGAGCAAAAATATGCCTCATACGAAAAACTGTAAAAGTGAAAGAAAATTCGTTGACCTGATTGAATTGTGTATATAGTAATTGAAAACATTCGTTTTCTTAAGGGACAACTCCTTCTAACCAAATATTACATGTTGTTCAACAGGTTTCAGTCACAGTCACAAATTGTTAATCAACATCTTATATTCTTTTGCAATTTTACTTATAAAAGCCTCCCAAGGGTCCAACAACTTTGATACCATAAAACCTTATATGAAATTTGTTACGAAGTTTAAGTGCCTTGATAATAATTACAATTATCAATTTCCAAAAAGATATAAATATAAATAAATAACAGAAGTAAAAACAAACAATCCATTATACACTATCTTCAAATATACTCCAAAACATTTTGATTGATTTGAAGTGGAGTATATTTTAATTTTAATAGTCTATTCTATATAACTATAAATATATAATATAAATATAAATATAATAAAGAAAGAATATTTTGAATTTTATAATTTGAATGAAAAATAATAAAAAAGGGCCATGGAGTAAAGGTATCATGCTGATTCTGGTATTTCCGCCACATTCAGGCCACCCTTCCTTCCCGTTCGTCGTTTTCGTTTTCTATAAATACCAAACCCCAATTTCCATACTCTTTACACCTTTCATTTCCACAAACACAAAACCTTTCTTTTCAGTTTCCACTTCGATTCCATCGTTATAACTCACTCAAACAATCAGGTACTTCAATGCTATTTTCTGATACATACATATACGTATAGATAGATACATGTTTTTACGATCATTACGTTGTGATCGATGCACTGAGTTTATTTTTTTGTTTTATTGGTAGGTGAATAGGTTTTGAGTGTGATTGGTGAATGGCTAACCGGAATTTTGAGAAATTAGCATCAATTGATGCACAATTAAGGCTTTTAGTTCCTGGTAAAGTATCAGAAGATGATAAGTTAATTGAATACGATGCTTTGCTTTTGGATAAATTTCTTGACATCCTTCAGGATTTACATGGAGAGGATCTCAAAGAAACTGTAAGTTATATATATATATATACATATATATATTTAATCATTTATTTGGTGTTTTGTAGTTGAGAATCTTATTTATTTTTTGACTATTGATTACTACTACGTAATATTTTGATAAAGTAAACTGTGTAACATAAGTTCCCGTTGTGTTACTGGTAATAACGATTAATATTACTCTGTTGTTTTGATTGGTAATTTGAGTATTTATTCAACAGAAATGTAACTCGTTCTTATTGATCAACTGCTCGATAAAATTTCTCACTGAAGTTGTTTTTAGTGATAAAGTATTCTAAGGGGCGTTTCAACGTTCCTTTGAACCATATATTGAAACAGTGAATCTGACTGAGTTCTATTTGTGTAGGTTCAAGAGTGCTATGAGCTATCTGCTGAGTATGAAGGAAAGCATGATCCTAAGAAGCTGGAGGAGCTTGGAAATGTGTTGACAAGTTTGGATCCAGGGGATTCAATTGTAATTGCAAAAGCTTTCTCTCACATGCTTAACTTGGCCAATTTGGCTGAAGAGGTTCAGATTGCTTACCGTAGGAGGATTAAACTGAAAAAGGGTGATTTTGCTGATGAGGGTAATGCAATAACGGAATCGGATATTGAAGAAACTCTCAAGAAACTTGTTCATAAGCTTAAAAAGTCGCCTGAAGAAGTGTTTGATGCACTTAAGAATCAAACTGTTGATCTGGTTTTCACTGCTCATCCGACTCAATCTGTCCGCAGATCTTTGCTACAGAAGCATGGAAGGTATACCCTTTAAATAAGAATCAAACCTCATTGAAAGCAGAGTGTCGAATTTCCCAGCTATCTTAATATCTTATGTTACAAGCGACGTTTTATTTTCAGGATTCGGGACTGTCTCGCTCAGTTATATGCCAAAGACATCACTCCCGATGATAAACAGGAACTGGATGAAGCTTTGCATAGAGAAGTATGTATCAACGATTGTTATATCTTAAGCTTTAATACGTGACATATTAAATGGAGTATTCTTGCATGTTTGGTTAGAAATGTGTCAGTTTGACTTTTATCTATATTAGTTAGAGGTGACCATTTACACTGATTTACCTATGAATGGGTAGGGTTATATTCTGTCTCTATCAGGTAAAATGAAATATAGCTGAAATGGATGCATGTCAAACAGGCGGAAAGTTCCCAAAGTGTATTTATAATGCACAACATCTCTTAAATCCCTTTATTCAAAAGTGTAGATTATATTAAAATGCACTATAATATTTTTTCCTAATCATATCTGACAAATTAAACTTTATAAATTTATTTTCGGTCAAAAGGTGTTATGGGTCAACCTGACTCGACGGGTACAAATTACTAGTTTTGACATGAACCAGTTACCCGCCTGGCCTACCCATTTTCCACCTTAAATGTAAGTTCATGAGATGTTTTTATTAACTATGTAGATTCAAGCTGCTTTCCGAACCGATGAGATCAGGAGAACACCTCCAACTCCTCAAGACGAAATGAGAGCTGGAATGAGTTACTTTCATGAAACAATCTGGAAGGGTGTTCCTAAATTCTTACGGCGTGTTGACACTGCTCTTAAGAACATTGGGATCAATGAACGTGTTCCATATAATGTCCCTCTTATACAATTTTCTTCATGGATGGGTGGTGATCGTGATGGTATATTTTTCCCAACACTTGAATATAGTTTTATATGTGTATATATGATGTGTTATTAAAAGCAAACCATTGACGCTTTTTCTTGTAAATAATGCAGGTAATCCAAGGGTAACTCCTGAAGTTACAAGGGATGTTTGCTTACTTGCTAGAATGATGGCTGCAAACATGTACTTCTCCCAGATAGAGGATCTCATGTTTGAGGTATGTAAATTCAGTAGGGGCTTATTCCCACTTCATATACTCTCATAGTTCATTGACTTTTCATATTTTTTCCTAAAATGCGACCATTCTTTCAAGATGTCCATGTGGCGTTGTAGTGATGAACTTCGTGTTCGGGCTGAAGAACTCCACAGATCATCATCAAAGAGAGATGTCAAACACTACATTGGTAACTTTTGGGAACAATTTCTTAATTTAATGTTATGTCGAAGTCCCCCGAAGTGCAATTTTAATGAATGAAGTCTTCCAGTTTATAACAAATATTGTATTTCTGACAAAAGTATTTCAGGTCTCCCTCTATTTATACCAAAGAAGCTCCCATGTAAATCGGTTGCACGATTGCACGACCCACCCATTTTGCCACCTCTGATATAGTGATATGAACATAAGCATGCATAATACAGTTGTGTCCCTTTTAAAGTTGCTTAAAAATATTCATTTTTTTCTCCAGAGTTCTGGAAACAGGTTCCTCCTACTGAACCATACCGTGTTATTCTTGGTGACGTGAGGGACAAATTGTATAATACACGTGAAAGATCTCGTCATCTTTTAGCCCATGACGTCTCTGACATTTCAGAGGAGTTGGTTTATACCAATGTTGAACAGGTATATGTCATGAGATTTGGTGGAATTTTTTACTCTAGTTGTTGTAGATTTTTATGATGAATTTCTCACTATGTTTCGACATGTTTCAGTTCTTGGAGCCTCTTGAGTTATGCTACAGATCACTATGTGCTTGTGGTGATCGTGTGATTGCCGATGGCAGTCTTCTAGATTTCTTGAGACAAGTTTCCACTTTTGGACTCTCACTTGTGAGACTCGATATCCGTCAAGAATCTGACCGCCATACGGATGTCCTTGATGCCATAACTCAGCATTTGGAAATGGGGTCGTACCGTGAATGGTCTGAAGAGAAACGCCAAGAATGGCTTCTATCTGAGCTAAGTGGGAAGCGGCCTCTATTCGGGCCTGATCTCCCAAAAACTGAGGAAATTGCAGATGTTTTGGACACGTTCCATGTGTTAGCAGAACTTCCATCTGATTGCTTTGGTGCTTACATTATTTCCATGGCTACATCACCTTCTGATGTGCTTGCTGTTGAGTTGCTTCAAAGAGAATGCCATGTAAAACAGCCTTTACGGGTGGTCCCGCTTTTCGAAAAACTAGCTGATCTTGATGCAGCTCCTGCTGCAGTGGCCCGTCTTTTCTCGATCGAGTGGTACAGAAACCGGATCGATGGTAAGCAAGAAGTGATGATCGGGTACTCGGACTCGGGAAAGGATGCGGGAAGGCTTTCTGCTGCATGGCAGCTTTATAAGGCTCAAGAAGAGCTCATAAATGTTGCAAAGAAGTTTGGCATTAAACTCACCATGTTTCATGGACGTGGTGGGACTGTTGGGCGAGGAGGTGGGCCCACTCATCTTGCTATACTGTCTCAACCGCCTGAGACCATTCACGGGTCTCTTAGAGTCACGGTTCAGGGTGAGGTTATAGAGCAATCTTTTGGTGAGGAACATTTGTGTTTTAGAACACTTCAGAGGTTTTGTGCAGCTACCCTTGAGCATGGGATGAACCCACCGATCTCACCAAGACCTGAGTGGCGTGAACTTATGGATGAGATTGCAGTTCATGCAACTGAGCAATATCGTGAAATTGTCTTCAAGGAACCACGATTTGTCGAATATTTCCGCCTGGTGAGTATCATTGATCTTCAATGCATTTTCATTTCGCACATAATGTATTGAGTTGGCAAAATTGGCAGCTTGAAAAACAGGCCAAAACAAGTTATGGTGAATGCGTAATTTTTGGTTGCGTTGATACAAAACACTTGTTGACCAAAATTTCAAATGTTTTTTTATCAGTAAATTGTGTTAAGTATGATTGCAAAAGATATATCATTACCATAGCAGCCCTTACCATAATTATCTAATTCTTTAAATGTAACGATTTAGTAGGCATTATGCATTAGCATTAAAATTTGGGCGACTTTCAACTTGTTTTACCTATTTCACATACACCTAATTTCGTTTTCAGATTTACCCGTTTGGCACGTTAGAGGTAAAAAATAACACAAATCAGACCCATTTATAAATAAATGGGTTGAAATGCCCACCTCTAATGATACACTCTATTTCTATGATTTTGATCTTTAATATGCTTACAGGCCACACCAGAGCTGGAGTACGGAAGGATGAACATCGGGAGCCGTCCATCAAAACGAAAGCCGAGCGGTGGCATAGAATCACTCCGTGCCATTCCATGGATCTTTGCCTGGACTCAAACCAGGTTCCATCTCCCTGTTTGGCTTGGATTTGGGGCAGCATTTAAATATGCAATTGAAAAAGACATCAAGAATCTTCACATGCTGCAAGAGATGTACAAAACATGGCCTTTCTTTAGGGTCACCATTGATTTAGTTGAAATGGTGTTTGCCAAAGGTGACCCCGGTATCGCTGCTTTGAACGACAAGCTCCTTGTCTCTGAAGACCTATGGTCATTTGGTGAAACATTAAGAGCAAACTATGAGGAAACCAAGAATCTTCTCCTTCGGGTATTACACCTTTCGCATAATAATGGACATTAGACCAAAGTTGGTTACCCTTTATGTAATTTTCTTAATTAGACCAAAGTTGGTTACCCTTTACTAAAATGATTTAGGAGGTTTTATACAGTCGAAATATATATATATATATATATATACTTTTCTTGACTACTAACAAATATTTTTGACTCATTTTACCCGTTTCCTTTTTTAACTTTCTTGTTTTAACTGATTTGACCCGTTATGAGTAAATGAGTCGAAATGGCAAGCTCTATATTTTAACATCATTTTCTTTCTTGTCATAGATTGCTGGGCATAAGAATCTTCTCGAGGGTGATCCATACCTGAGACAAAGACTTCGTCTACGTGACTCATACATCACGACCCTGAATGTATGCCAAGCCTACACACTGAAACGGATCCGTGATCCAAACTATCGCGTAACTTTTAGACCTCATATCTCTAAAGAGTATGCCGAGCCAAGTAGCAAGCCTACTAACGAGCTTATCAAGCTCAACCCGAAGAGCGAGTATGCCCCAGGTTTGGAAGATACGCTCATCTTGACCATGAAGGGTATTGCAGCTGGAATGCAGAACACCGGTTAATTATTGACTTTATGTTTTACCCTTTCGAATGCTTGAAAGGTTTTGTTATCTAATTTGTGCATTGCTGAGGGAAATTTGGGTTGAACCCCTGGTTGTCGAGGATGGTGATCGCTAATGTATGTAGTACTGACGTGTACTACATGCATCTACGATGATACCTTATCCACGAAACAGACTAATTATTGTAGTTTGCTAATAAATGGTTCAACTGAAATGGCCCCTTTTTACTTAATAATAAGATCATTCTTTTGCCGATATTGGATTTACAATCTAATGTAAAAAATGTTATATTACAAAGACTAATACTTAATTCGACATACAATTCAGTGAAAATATGAAGCATTGGCCAGCTAAATAAAATGTCCATAAAATCAACATGATATAAGAAAATCTGTATCCTAATAATGGATAGGAATGTAATGACCAATTAGTGGATAAAAACCGGTAATAACTTAAATAATGTAAAAGAACTAAAAACGACAACCTAAAAAAGAGAGTGGGCATGGTGATATTTAAAAATATATTATGTAATTGATAACAGTAAAATGATCGAAATTTATCAAATTATACGTTATATCAAGGTCGTCTTTGAATTTTGAAGACTTCGATCAAAGAACGTGAATCACCAAAATAAGAATTTATATAGTTAAATTATTTGTTATGAAATGTAGTAAAAAAATTAACAGGAGATTTTTTTCCCTCAATCATTTTAAATACAATCAGATTTACTTTTTTTTTTTTTTCATTAACTAACAATCAAATTATTTATCAAATAATATACATACTACGTACACATGATTATTTATATATTATTTTTACCCCTTTTAACTGGAGGCCCTGCACCTAGAGGTGTACAAAACTGATTTGGATCGATTTCTAAACTAATTTTTAGACCGAACCGGTTTGATCAAACTTGGTCAAAATCGATTTGGACCCAAACTAGTTCGGCTTCAAACTGATTTGGACCGAGGAAAGTCCAAACCAGTCGACACCGATTTCTCACCGGTTTGAGCCAAACCGGTTTTTGCAGCCCGGTTCAAGCCTATCGGCGGATAGGTCTACCCTCCCCAGCGGATAGGACCTTTCTGATCAACATGTGTTGATGATAATGGTTATATCCGTCAGATAGGCTGGACCTATCCGCCGAATAAGACCTTTTTAGTAAAAAACAACACAATTCAAACATTCAAACATAAACTAATTTCTGATCAATAAACGTTTTTGGGGCAATTTTCTTGTTAATTTTCATTTCAACTAACATTGGAAAATACATAATACATCTTCATAACATAAAATATAAACCGGTTTCTTTCATTGGTTGTACCATGTGTTCAAAAATGTCGCCCCTATTTTCAAATTCGTTTTTGGAACACATTAATTTTTTTTGGTTTAACACTAAACAACTAGTCGGATAATAAACGTTCGACAAAAAAGTAGTTGCTTGTTTAAAAACAACAAGCATTTCGGTAATTAGTTGGATAAGTTGCCAACTTGACTCCGAAAAAGGTGTAACCCAATTACGTTCTACAAGAAGGTCATGAAACATTTTTAAAGTTCATTTTTGTCTTAAAGCACTTTCACACATATTAAATGTCAAAGTACGTCTAGTAGGTATGTCCTAATTCAGACTTAACCAAAGGGAATTCGAACGACACAAACTTCATATATTTATGGTATCTAGTGTTACTTGAACTAAAAATATCACGTAAGATCTGTTTAAAACTTTCTATTATGTTTGCAATATAACTAAGTGCATATTGTACAACCAAGTTAATGATATGTGCAACACATCGACTATGAAAAAATGCACATTTGCAAACCAGTTTATATTTTAGTTGTAATTGTCCAACGATGACGGTGTTATGAGATGCATTATCAAAAGACATATGAAATAATTTTCCTTCTAGTTTAAAACTTTACATTACATAATCTAAAATTTTATATAAATTATCGCCGATATGCGGATATCCAAATAATTTGAACGCAATTGTACGCTTCATCATTTGCCACATATGGGGATTAACCCAGTGAGCTCTAATGCAAAGGTACGAATCTAATGAATCACGTGGAGCCGTCTAAACATCACAAGTTAAATTTATACTGGTTTCTATATTTTGAAAACCTAAAATCAATTCATTTTTATCAATTTTTCATATTTTAATAACGTCTCGTCTAAGAGTTGAACGACTTACATTTATATAACGAGGTTGGAGCATTTTTTGGATAAGTTTCCTCAACTGTGAATTATCGAAGTGGTCAAAAGACAAACTTTCTTGTATTACGAACTTCGTCATCCTATCTCGCATCAAACTCGCTTCGTATTGCCAAATCATAGCATCATTCGCCCTTGTCATTTGTTTATATCCCGATCCACATATTACCGTTCTGTAATAAAAAGTTGAATGATTATTCAAAGTAGTATTCATGATTTCCGAAGTCTACCTCCACCCTCCATTTCTAATTTAAGGTTCAAACTTTAAACACATCGTAAGTGGGCTTTGCCGCTCTGGGCTTTCCTGTAATCCAGAATTAACAGACCGGATCGGGTCTCCGACCGGCTTTTATTCTTTCTCGATTCCCAAACCAAAAAAGCAAAAAGGAACCAAAAGCAAATCCACCATCACACAAACACACTGTATTCATATAGAAGCTACTCACTCCATAGAGTTTGAATCAATCAACAATGGCAGCGCTAGCACCTAGAAGAAGAAAACAGTCAGAATCCGATCGATTATTACCGTCAACGTCGACAGACGCTTACACGAAAACCGATAAACCGCCGGAAAAACCAGAAGCTGACGTGGAAAAAGGCCTCTCGTGGACATTTCCTATATTTGCCCTAGGTTTATTACGCTATTTGAGTGCGACTACAAATATCATTCATGACTGTGATGAAGTCTTCAATTATTGGGAGCCACTTCATTTTCTTCTTTACAAATCAGGCTTTCAAACTTGGGAGTACAGGTACTATTTTATATTATATATTTATATTTATATTATATATCATATGTATACATATCATATGTTATTTGAGGTACTTTTAATTTTATGATGTTTTAATGTAAGTGAATTATACGATTTTGCAATATAATGTATATGCTTAACTTGCACAGTTGCACACCTTGGCTAAACAGCTAAGTTACAACTTACAATCCTCGGTATATATTATTTATCTGGAACATGTATTTTATATAACTATAAAAGTTACAACGAATTTTAGCTAGTAATGATTGTTGTTTAATGAAATTCGTAATATGTTCATACCTTATAAGATCTTTGACTATAGATATGCTTATGATAAGTTGCGTCTGAAAATGAAATGAAACTAAGAGTTGTGATTTGGTTATAATATATTAGTGGTGTAAGCAGTTACAGCCTACTGGGTTCTTTTTGTGCCTACTCCTTAATTATATATAGAACTACAATAATTAGTGAAGCAGGGATAATAGTGTGTGCATTGATTTCTTCCAGCAACATAAGATGTATGGTGGACCATCGTAGTAAAATTGATCAATTGAGTACTATGCCTTCCAATATATTGGCAATAAATAGATATTATTTGGTTCTGTAGCAACATTAGGTATTATCAAAATGCAGTATTATAATTATAATATACTTCAATTGTTGGCTCTTGCACTCATGCATGTAGGCATCTTTGGTTTCTGTTTTTCTCTTATAGCCTATATGAAGTGCCTATGTGTTATTACGTCTTCTAGTTTTCTCAGAATTTTAAATTCTTCTTCTTTTTTTTCTCCGTGGAATCATATTTGTGTTTTTTTTTTCTTTGCAGTTCTCAGTTCGCATTGCGTTCATACCTGTATATTCTTTTCCATTATATGGTGGGCTTGCCGTCGTCAATGTTGTATAATTGGCTTGAAGATGAAAAAGTAAAACATTCAATATTGTTTAATTTATTATAGCGGAACTGCAAGAAAATGCAATGTATCAGTGACCTTTTATGGAGTAATTACAGATCTTTCTAAACTTCTTCATACAAATCCTCTTAATAGACACTTGTCCTAAATGTGTGTAGTGTTGACTTTCTTTAGCTGTATGGATTATTGCCCCCAAGTGCCCATTAGGAGGATTTTCAGGAAGAATTGAGAAGTATATTGCATCCCAAATTTTTACGTATACAGGCAACATACCCTTTTTTTATTACCAATATGCAATCTCTAACTATCTAAACTTGCCATTTTTGTTTACCATTTATTGCTACAAATTGCATACTTTGATAAAAATGGTAAGTATGCTGCATATTTCAGCCAAAAAGTGTATAGTACTTTTCTTGAAGTTTGCTACTTTATTATACATACAAGTTTGTTGACGTCTGTCTTCATTGACATAATTGATCTGATTCTTGATATCATTCCAGGTAAGAGTATTTTATGCTGTGAGGATATTTCTTGGCCTTCTCTCTGTCATAACTGAAGCTGCTTTGGTAGTAGCACTTTCCAGGAAGTATGGAAAACGCCTTGCTTGTTATACACTTGCCTTCTTGTGCTTAACTAGTGGTTGCTTTTTCGCCAGCACAAGTGAGTGCCCATCAAACTTCTGTAAACATAGTTTCTTCTGTTTCATTTCCGTTTCCCAAATTTATTCTAAGAAGTGAATCAAGTGTTTTGTGTGATCTGTTAGCCAGTAAGTTGCGATCAGTACTTTGTGTATGCTCAAATTAATATATTATTTATATCCTATTTTGTAGTTGTTTCTATTACAGTTTTTGAAGGTTATTAGACGTTTAGAAATGTTTGTTTTTATTTTCTGTGGACAAATTTAGAACCCTTAGTTACTCAGTTTGTTAATCAGTATCAATGCTATGACTTTCATATGTTTACAAAATTTTAAATTGTAACTTTTTTCCATCTCCAACTTTTGTTGCTGTGCAGGTTTTTTGCCAAGTTCTTTTTCGATGTATGCTATCTCTCTCTCCTCGGCACTGTTTCTTTTTGGTATGCATGCCATGGCTGTTGCTGTTGCAGCAGGTGGTGTTATTCTTGGTTGGCCATTCTCAATCCTTGCTTTTCTTCCGGTAACAGTCTACTCACTAGTAAGAAGGTTCAAACAATCATTTCTCTCAGGAGCATTCATTTCTATCACTCTTTTGGTACGTAACTTTTCTTTTCTTCGTGTGTACGCGTGCAATTGTTTTATTAAACATGATGATTTCCATCAAGGGTTATTGCGTGAAAAGGTAACCAACTTGGGGTTTTTAATTTTAAATGGAACAGAGTAACCAACTTTGGTCTAATTTTTGTTTTGGGTAACCCTCAAACGTTTGAAAGTTTCAATCTAAGGTAGTCCCTTAGAGTTACCAGGTCAAAACGATGACTTATTAAGTCTAACCATGTTGACTTTTCATACGTGGCACCCAGAGAATGGGTTACAAAAGTACCTCAATTTGAAAGTTGGTTACCCTTTTATGAGTGAAAACTAAGATAGTTACCCGAAACATTATTTTGACCATACTTGGTTACCTTTTTATATAGTAACCCCTTTCTATAATCTACAAGCTACATCTGGTTGAATGGCTACTTTTTCTTTTGGTACTTGAAAATGTGAGGACATATTTATCCTAATTCTTCATGTCTCATTATCTTAATGATGTGAATCCTTTTCCAGGCACTTTCGGTAGTTGTGGACTACCATTACTATGGAAAATGGACATCGTCTGTTGTGAATCTGTTGGTGTATAATGTCTTGGGAGGTGGTGAGAGTCATTTGTATGGAACAGAAGGACCATTATTCTACTTGAAAAATGGATTTAATAACTTCAATATTGCTCTTGTTCTGGCATTGCTCTTCCTAGCTACTTTACCGGCTACAAAGAAGAAATATGCACCTGACATGTTAATTGTCGTGTCTCCTGTTTATATCTGGTTGGCGTTCATGTCTTTGCAGCCACACAAAGAAGAAAGGTCAGACCTGAGATATATATCTATATATATATATATTTCTGAATAATTATGTAAGGTCTTTTATACGAAGTGAGGGGGCTCCCTTCATCTCTTCTAAGTGTTTGTCAATTGTTTCATGCCGTGGGCTTTAAAAATATACCACTCATAATAAATCATGCGTCTTACAATCAAGAAGCAAATGTTTACACTCCAAATTTTCACACATTTAATTTGATATTGCGTATGACACTGTTGTCTATGAAAAAGCAGAAGTTTATAGCCTGGAAGTTGCAGTTTCAATCCTTTACTTATGAAAGGGTCGATTTGGGTTATAAATGAGTCAAATGAAAAGAAAATGTAGAAACGAAATGGGTCGAACCTGTAGCACAAAGTGTATTTTAAGTGTGTACAACCTCCTAAAACACTTTATTCCGAAATTTAGATCATTATTGTTGTAAATTGTAAAATAGTTTTTGTGATATATAAGGCAGTAATCATGTATAGCAAGTTGTAAGAAAACCGTGAAAAAATGTCTGCAGTTCAATGCAACCCGAAATGACTTGTTTCTACGCGAACCTGCTTTGACTTATTACCCTAATTTGTCCACTTTGCCACCTCTGTGACTAGTTTCCATTTTACATAACTATTAACAGACATTTCACTGAGGTGCTTGAAAGATTTTGTGGTTACTTCAGTAGTAGCATACAGTGAATATAGGGATTATCAACTGTGTTGTCAACAGCACCATTGCAATGTGCTGTTGACCAATAAGATTTCAAAATAAATCAGTTTTATTAGTAATATCTTTTACCCCTCAAGTTTTTTCATATACACATTTACCCCCTCATTTAAGTCAACAACACATGCTGTCAACTGCACCCTTTATTTTCCCATTTATATATATAATTAAAATTTTATATTATTAGTACTAGAAATTTTGGCTATAAACAAGGAAATCTAACTTTGACTGAATGGCTCTTTTGAATTGCAGATTCCTGTACCCTATATACCCTCTTATATGTGTTGCTGCTGCAGCTGTGATTGAGAGCTTTCCTGATTTTTTTTACGATCGCTATAGAACCGAACAATCTCTGCTCTACAAGGTACGACGAAGTGGTATATGAAGCATCATTTCATAGTTGCATTGCCTGTTATGGTTATATCTTATCACTTCCATCTGCAGATGGCTAAATACACGAGACCGTTGCTTGTTGGCCTCATTCTATGCATTTCTCACTCGAGGACATTCTCAATCATAAATGGTTATGCTGCTCCATTAGAGATTTACAAGCACTTCGAACATCACGACGATGCTGGAACAGGTATAAAACTAAAAAAAGTATTGTGTAGAGGGAGGACATTGGGAGTGTCGACCAAGAGGATAATTTTTGGTTTGGGTCTGATCGACTCGAAACACTTTATTCCCGTTAATATCAATGCTATATAAACATTTATTGTGTCAAGTATGATTATAAGAAGGGTTTCTTGTCTAAATTAACAACCTACTTTTCATTTTTGTCCTTTTGAGCCATTGTATTTTTCTTTGTCTTTCGGAGCCATTGAAAGTTGGCTTTTTTGTCCTTTGTGGCCATTATTCAAACTATCCCATCGAGAGATCCGACAAACAATTGATGATGTGATCAAATTTATAGATTTGATTTTGTAACACGGAATCGTAATTTAAACGTAAAAAATAAAATAAAATACACATGAAACGACAATAAAACCAAGTTTCAACGGCCCGGAAAGATTGTCAATTCACTTTATATTTATATGATTTAGGAGGCTAGTTGCCTTTAAAGAGAGTTTAGGTGACTTTTGACCCTAAAACCAATTTGACCCAATTCCACCTTTTTATAATTTTTTGAGCTGTTAGATAATAATAACATGACCATAATTGACCCCTCATTAGTAAATGGTTCGAAATTTCCGCCTCTAGTTTTGTGTCGTCTGATCTCCAGTTATGACAAATGCTAAAATTATGAATTTGTTGCGTATGGCACTTATGATACGATTTCCTCCATACCCTGATACTTAAGTTTGAAAAGAAGTGCAGTTCTATAATGTGGTTGACTATGAGTCCAAAAGATTTCAGTGTTACCAATGCAAAATAAGAATCATATACACAAATTGGAATCAGTTACTAGTTATATGGGCATGACAAAAAGCTGAAAAAGTTAATTTCGACTTTAAAATTTTCAGCAAAAGAAATCTTATCCAAAGAAGTATTAAGTTCAAACTTGAATGTCTTTGCAGGTGCAGTGGTCTGTGTTGGAAGTGAATGGCATCGGTTTCCTTCTTCCTTCTTTATTCCAGACTATGTGAGTGAAGTTAGGTGGATAGATGACGGTTTCAGGGGCCTACTACCTTTCCCATTCAATTCAACCTTGGGTGGAACTTCATCAGCGCCACCATATTTTAACAATAAGAACAAGGCATCACCCGAGCAATTTGTAAGCCTGTTACCCCAAATTTCTGGTACCTTTTTCTGTGTCTTACTTAAACCTTATTTTCAAAAATTAATTTTGCTTAATCTGTGAATAGCTCCAGGATGTTGAAAGCTGTGATTTCCTTATTGAGCTGCAGCTTCATAGACCTTTTCTTTCTAGAGGCAGTAACTTGACAAAATGGGAGGTACTCTCTCTCTCTCTCTCTCTCTCTCTCTCTCACTCGCTCTGTGTTCGTGTCTGTGTGTGCGTGTGTCTATGACATTGTGACATAAGCATCGATGTGCCAGTGAAAACACGTGTGAGGTGGAGGTGGCAACATTAACCCCTTCACTTATGATTGAGTTGAAGCACTGGTGATTTTTTTTTGCTGAACGGGCCAAATGGGTCTATAGGTGGCTGAAAGTGTATTTTGATTTATACAACCCACATCATTTTGTTGCAAAGTTTGGTTTATTTCTTTTGTAACTTGTAACATAGTGATACATATGTATTGCATTAGTTATTCTTGTAAAAATGTTTAAAAAATGGACAATAGAAGTAATTGTTGGTCAACATGATTTGACACGAACCAATTAGTTTTGACTCGTATTAATTAGTAAAAGATTATATGTTTTGAGTATGAGTATTTTGACTCATACTAGCGATGCATGTTTGTGTTGTAGGTGGTTGCAGCATTGCCCTACCTAGATAGGGAATTTTCACCCCCTTTACACCGATCTTTCTTCATACCTTATATGTGGGAGGAGAAAAACACATTTGGCATCTACAAGCTGTTGAAGAGACACAAGCAGCAACAATAGGTTCTGCAAGTAGTTAACCACACAATGGTGATATTGGGATTTGTTAGATTACTAATTATAGAACAGATTCCTGACCTTCTTGCTACATGTTGCCATACTTTTTGCTTTTGTTAGAGTTGTACTTTATCTCTTTAATTTTTGAATCCACTTCATCTGTGTTGCATGTTTTTCTATGACGCTTTGTGTTATCGATTTTCTGTAATTTTATTTACCTTGCACATCTACAACCTCATATAACAGTTCTCATAGTCAGATGGTCCAAAAGGTTAAACAATGGTGCTTTTTAGGGAACTCTTGAACTTACTATCTTTCTATTTTATATGAAGCACTGGACACTACAGAATTTGTGGAAATTTAACCGATTTACCGGTGTGTGTGATCAAACTTCTGGGTCCTTATCTGTCGAGAAGTTACCTTACTTGAACAAGTTCGTCTAAGGTGTCACCATTTTCTTAATGTAATTTTTTACTCATGCTTTGCCAGAAATGTTGAATCTGTTCACATGTAATGCTCTTTAAACTGTTAACATCTCTTCTTAGATACATCGTGCACTAGTTTGGTGCAAATTGTTGAATGTAGCTACTTCATATACAAATTAGTTTGCAAAAAGCCTTACATTGTTAGTAGCACTATTAAACTAAGTAACATTCCAATTTAAGGGGGATTTAATCAAGATGGCTATCATATCAATTCAAATCAGTAATACATTTAACACTTAGTTCAAACAAAATTATAGTCACTTCAGTCTTTCAAGTTTGTGGGCGGTAATTTAATACTGTTGAAATAGTGGCTACTAGGAAAGTGATGTAAAAATCAAGTCTAAAAAGATCGATGATAAATAAAATTAATAGAAAAACCTTGATATAAAGTCCCAAATATGTATTGAAGTTTATTTTTTAATAAGATTATTGCATAAAAATAACATCTTGCTCCGACATTCATGCTTCACGCATTTGACTGTTAGAGGAATAGTTTTAATTTAGAAAAATGTTTTATAGCTCTAAAATTATATGACTAAAGATGGGTCTAATAAAAGCATTGATAGAAATGTTAAAGTAACTGACGAAAAATTAAGAGAAAAAATTAGTGAGAAACGTGTATAAATAATTATATGAATTAGTCATAATTTAGGTATAAATTTGAAGGTGTGTTTGGTAAAATTAGATGGTATCTGAAACTTATATTTAAAAGCTAGAAGGTGGAGTTTATTTTTTGCGTAAGTATTTAGTCAAAACTAGTTGAAGTTATAGTTTAAAAATGTAAATGGATGTAAAAGGGCAAACAAACACATGATAAATAATTATATAAAAGGTATTTATATAATTTCTCATTTTATAAGTTTCTAGGTTATTTGTAGGAGTTACTTCAACTAGTTTTTTTTTCCTGGAGCTTATTTTTGTAATAAGCTGTTAAACTTTTATCTACCAAACAACACTAGATACTAAAGCTTATTGAAACTTATTTTTATAACAAGCTATTAAAATTTCATCTACCAAACAACACTAGAAGCTAAAGTTTATCATTGAAAATATAAATTAAACTTTCGTAAACTACCATAAACTCATTTTTCAAAGGTACCCTTAAACATATTAGCAACACCTTCTGATTTAATAAGTAGACGTATTTAAATTTTCTGATAGATTTGTGTCCAAATGATAAAATAAACAAAGTTGAGTGACCAAAATTAGTTTCCCTGAAATTTACCACACACAGTCACGCGGACACATAAAACACACTCTGTCTATCTCTCTCCGCTTTCCACTCGTTTTGACAAAAAAAGTAAAGAAAGAGAGAGAAATAAAGAAGTCGGTGTGAGGTCAGAGATCTGGTGCGGCCATGGCTTCTTCAACTGATCGTGAAAATTTTATCTACGTGGCTAAGCTCGCCGAGCAAGCCGAACGTTATGACGGTTTTCATCTTTCTTTTTCTAGATCTGTTTTTCTTTTACAATCTATTTCTAGATGTTATTCAATTTTGTTCGTGATTGGAGATTTTATAATTTAGTTTAAATTTTAATTACTATTACATTATTGTAGGTGTGTACGATGTGTATACAGGTAAAATATGCTTGTAGAAATTGTTAGATGCTGTTGAATTTTAGATGATTTGAGGTTTTACTCAGGTTAAACACAGTTTGTAGATTTAGTTTAGATGTTGATTGCTTATTTCGTTATTGTAGCTGATATTCAAATCTTTATATGATGTATACATGTATATTTGATTTGGAATTCTTAAATTAAGTTGTAAAAAGAGTGAGTAAAATTTGCTTAAATGTTGATTACTTATTTTGTTATTTTAGTTGATAAAGATACTAAGATGTAACTGTTGATAATATGTTTGTTGTAGTTGTACATGCTATTAAAGTTTGCTTCTGATTTGAAATTTTAGTCAGGTTTTTTTCTTTTTTGGAATAGTGGATAATTAGATCTGTAATTCTGTTGACAAGTAAACGTATAAGGTAGATAAAGTAATTCAATCACTAGTAAGTGATGCTATGTTAGTCTATATCATTTGGGAGCTGAGGTTGATGTGATTTTTATTAGAATTTAGAGAAAAATATATATTGTGTTTTGATGTTAGAAGTAGTGAAGTGTTACCATCGGAAAGTGGTGACCATTTTGAGCTACATTATAAAATTACACATACCAGGTGTAGTGGATTTAAGTTATTATTTAGGAGAACTATTGAATCACTATTTTAACTATTCGAGAAGTTTCAATTGATGCTATCTTAATCGATGCCAATCATGAGCTTAAGATGATACGAGCTTTTATTGAAATTAGGGAACAATACTGAATAGTTATCGTAAAGTATGTGAGAAGTAGTGAAGTATTACATATGGAAAATGATTGCTATTTTGTACTAGATTAGTTAATACTGGATCTTCTTTTTGGAATGGAGGTTAATGTAGGGTAAGTAATGAGCTTTCAGGTAAATTTTAGAGGACATATGCAGATTCACGCGCTCGGGAGTTAGTTGGACTCGAATACTTTATTGTATATGGTGGCTAGTATCTGAAGCTTTGACCAATGACTGTGGCAGAGTTTCTGAATATAAGGACTGTTTAGTATCGAGTCATTGTTTTGATCGTCACTTTGAGCTTTTTTTCTTGTACTTGTGGGTTGCAGATTTTGAACTTGTTGAAGTTGATTTGAGGTTTAAGTTGTATTTTGATATTGCATTTGACTTTGTTGTTGGTTTTTGTGCAGAAATGGTGGATGCGATGAAGAAGGTTGCAAAATTGGATGTTGAGTTGACCGTTGAAGAGAGGAACTTGCTTTCAGTTGGGTACAAGAATGTGGTGGGTTCACGTAGGGCATCATGGAGAATATTGTCTTCAATTGAGCAGAAGGAGGAGTCTAGAGGCAATGAAGTGAACGTAAAGCGTATCAAGGAATACAGGCAGAAGGTTGAAACAGAATTGAATGACATTTGCAGTGATATCATGGTTGTGATCGATGAGCATCTGATTCCATCTTCATCTGCTGGAGAATCTACTGTTTTCTACTACAAAATGTGAGTGTGTGTTCACAGATACAGATATGTTTCCGAAAAGTAAAAAAGTTAATCTTTGTTCTGTTGGGAGACTTTGACAAGGTTCTTCTGTGGATAGCATTCATGGTTACATCTATGACCTAGCTAGGAAATTGGATAAATGTAATGTACCTAAATATCTACGTAGCTGAAGTTTGTTGTCTCTAATAACTTCTTGGTGGGTTTTATTGGAGTGCAGGAAAGGAGATTACTATAGGTATCTTGCTGAGTTCAAGTTTGGTAATGATAAGAAAGAGGCAGCTGATCAGTCACTTAAGGCTTATCAAGTAAGTTGCTATCTTAGTGTAGCTTCTCCTTTACCACGACTTAGCAGTTGATTTCAGTTTAATTTTTTATCTTCTATAGCTTTCTTCTCCCTTTTGATCACCGCATAACCCGTCACTGCATTGAATTGATGGAACTTTTTGTCTACTATTTCACAACTTTACGAAGTTTAATTATGTAACCAAAGTTTTTTTTGTCATTCATGCACCTATTCATCTGCAGTCTGTGCAAGAGGCCTTACTGACATACATAATTGCATTTTATTTTCATCTCAATAAGTCTCATACGCACAAAGCAAATATGTGGCTGGCACAAAGCAGTTTTTTAAGTTTGGTAGTTAATCATACCTTCTCTCTTTGCAAATGAATTATTATGTGCTGTTTGCAGTTGGCTTCAACCACTGCAGAAGCTGATCTATCTCCTACCCACCCCATCCGGCTGGGTTTGGCTTTGAACTTCTCCGTGTTCTATTATGAAATTATGAACTCTCCTGAAAGGTAATCTTAAACTCTTTCCTTTCATTTTATATATGCTTGATACGAAATATGTGCTAAACTCTATATCCTTCATTTTTACTTTGACTTCTATTAGGGCCTGCCACCTAGCAAAACAAGCTTTTGATGAAGCTATCTCAGAGCTTGACTCTCTGAGTGAAGAATCCTACAAAGATAGCACTTTAATTATGCAGCTTCTGAGGGACAACCTCACTTTGTGGACGTCGGACATTCCAGAGGATGGAGGTATTTTGCGTAGTGCTATTTAATTCAGCTAGCTTGGTCTGTTCATGCTTATCCCATCTTCATCTTATAAATGTTTTGATCCTTACATCTGTTTAACAGCTAATTCTAAGTGTTTCCCCAAATCTGGAGCCCTGTGACAATCCTTAATTTTACATGCTTAACCAATTTGTGCCTGGCGAAACTTAGGATAGACACCTGAACATATTGCCGGTTGAGTTGGCAATCTGGTCAGGTTTAGTAATGGGTCAAACGGGTATTCTATTTGGTACAGGCCGATTCAGGCTTGGCTGACCTTAAAACGCTTCTAGTGTAAACTATTATTTCTTTTATAGGTAGTGTCAATTATGAATGGCATAAAAATTATACTATTTAAAATCTAGTTTTTTTTGAATAAGATGGTTCAAGTTCTATGCATTGAAAATACACGGGCTACTTTCGACCTGTTTCACTTCAAGCTGATTTTAGTGTTACCTGTTTGATCCGTCAGAGGAAAAATAAGACAAACCTATTATGCCATTCATAAGTAAATATGTAAAAAACATTGTATCTAATTCACTGCCCCATCTAAATAATTGGGGACTTTTGACTCATCCTTCCCCTTTATCAACATACAAAATTGAGGCTTGGGACTTATTTCCAACATGTATCATTTTTATAATCCCATGGATACTATCGAATCTATTTGGGGCGATGCTTGCTTGGTGGAAGGCCTAAAAGTTTATAGCCCATCTGTAGGGGACCCCTTGTATTAGTTACCAAGAAACCAAATGCCAGTGTTAACTGCTGAGAAAAGAGAAACAGTAACTAGAGTACTAGATACATGCCATTGTGGTCCAGACTATTACATATGTGAATTTGACATAATCTTCCCTAAATCAGTGCAGCATGTGCCTCAAGGAGCCCTTTTATATTTGTTGAGTCAGTCTTCTTGGACTTCAGTACTAAAATCTCATTTAGTCATTTTGGCATGCAAATTTCAATGATCACTGTCTTGTTACTTGGATGATAAGAACATATTATTCCGTTTGCTTGATGCTCTTAAATGTTGTTAGTATCATGGGCCTATATATGGGTTACCTAAAAGATCGCTGAAATTGCCATCATTTGGATATAATAACGAAGTGAATTTGTTTGCTATTTATTTACTACTGTGTCTTGGCTTTGCAGAAGACCAGAAAATGGAAATCACCAAAGGGTCAGAAGATGCAGAGGTAAGTAATCCATCATCACAATCCTCTACTCAGTAAACCATTTGGTGTTTTGTTGTGTGAGTGTTATTTAATATGAGGGTAGCAATACGGGCATGGTGGGTAACTGGTCAATTTGTGTTTGGGTGGAAACATTTACATTTAGCTATGGATTGACCCGTCATTATGTCTTTGTACATATTTTTGAGTTATTGTAAATGATTATTTTAAAAATGTGATCATAAAAATGTATTAATGTAGTAACACTCTTATTTTTTAATCAAATGATTTTGGAGGTTATAAGCATTTTATGATTCTGCTTTTCGCAACTTTTGACTCCATTTTTTCATCACTATTTCGTTCTGTTAAACCCTTTGACCCATTATCAATATACTTTATTACGATCCGATATGTTCTCATATGAATGGCTTGAAGTCGTTACCTCTATGATTAGGGGAATAATATATGTATGTTATCGTCGTAAATCCCGTATTTGATGCAAGAAGAAATAAGATGAGACCTACAACATGAAAAATAGAAACAAAAAGTGTTAGCTATAACTAGCTCACTTGCTTTGTGATCATTTGTTTTTCCACAGTTTGTCTGATATGTTTCTACTTAAAATCTTGTATGCAGTAAAATTGTACGGCAACCTTGCATCCTTTGATGACTGGACTAAGAAAGGACTATCTATGTTATTTCTAAGTTTGAATTTAAAGCAGTGATTTGAGAATTGTTTTAGGTTCTGTTTGTTTGGCTCTTCGTTAAATGGTTTTGAGTCGCTTATTCATTCAAGACATCTTTCAATCAAGATTGTTTGTCTTTTCATCTCAATGGATCTTTATTTTTCTGCTTGCCTCTTATTGATCAATCGGCATAGTCCTAAGGATATATTTCTATCAGCTTAAAGGCGACATAAAAATAATTTCCCGGATAATTAGCTCTGGTTTTCACTGGTTTCATTTTCTGGTGGGGCGCTGTTCAGGTTTTCTGTTATTATCTATCTATTCTATGTTTAATTTATTACAAAGTAGTTAATTTCATACGGAATTTCAATATGCTTGAGATACGGTTAGAGGTATAGAATTTCGTTTTGATGGAGAAGCTTTTTCTGGATAGGTATGATGATGGAGATGGGTTTGAAAGTGTGTTTTTAGACAACTTCTAGAATTACATTACCTTGACTTCTGTTCAACCCCATTTATTGGTATGTTGACTTTACTGGGTTTTCATTAGTTGCATTGTCATCCATATTTATTGGATTTTTATGAATAATAAATGGGTATTGCATTGAATTAAGGTAAAACGACATCTGTAATTTTTGTACCACTAACATCTGGAAATTTTTTAAAATCCACTAAGGTTTTATCTTGATAGAATTGTTGTTTTCTGAGCACATTTGTAGTTGAAAGTTTATAAATTACTAGTATGAGAAAACTCAATCATATAACAATGGTCTGTTTTTTAATTAAGGGTTTGTTTGGTAGTAAGCTTCTTGAAGTTTTTTAGGGTTTTCCGGGTTTGAGCTTTTAGTTTTTATAAATTCAAGGTGTTTGATAAATAAGTTTCGCTTGACAAATAAAAGTAAACAAAGTTTATAGAAATTTTCAACAAGATAAATGCTTTTAACGTAATGTACATATCAGAGTTTATTCCAGTCGTGTTGAACTTACAAAATTAACTTTTTTATAGTTGTTACTGTGCATATTATCTTTAAAGTTTGTATAAAATATATTGGATTTTACCCCCTGTTGAAAGGACTACTCGTTATGTTAGGCAAGTAGAATTCATTAGGTGACGCATCTCATCCATACGTTTTACTACATATATCTTTTGTTTGGTTTACGCTATTTGAAAAGCTAGTAAAAGAAGCCTTATGTTTTCTGTTTGGCAGCCTATATCACCATTATTATTGATTTGTTTCTTGCACGGAATATTATGAATTTTAGTCCTCCACCCCCACCTTGCTTTCCTTTTCAGTTACAACTTTTATGCATGATGAAACTACATATCTATACGTTTTCCAAACAGATGCTCGGCTGAAAAATAATAATATCAATCATATATCCTTATAGCTATAGTAATGATTTGATGATTTAATTGATATGATTACCCTAAACATACAAGAAGTCTGTGTATATATAGATGTATCATGTATGTTTATATGGTCTACATAAGTAAAACTATGTCTAATAATTGAAAGGTCGTATGATCAGCAAAGCAGGAACATGAGTCAATTAAGAGTATAATTCTACAAGAACACTTGTGCACGTGTATATTATAATTGTTATGTTATATTGTTGACGTAATGTGCGATACACGTACATGAGAATTAATGAATTATATTTGTTGCGACCTGAACATGACTTCTCTTAAGTTACACAACGTACCAACGGTTTGAGAGTGTGCACGCGAAGTATATTTGTTTGCAACAAACTTAAGAAGCCAGTAAACATCTGTAGATGTCTAATTAAATCCATTGAAGTTCACTTAATCATGTGCATAGAACCTACTAACTTATTATTCTATAGATGAAATGATTGATAAACTTTAAAAGAAGTAAATACTAAAATCACACAATTTTTACAAACAAAATGACGTGTCACATAAGAAGAAAAATAATACTTATAATTGATTCATTCCATATGCCACATTATTTTGTAAAAGTTTCTTTATAAAAATTGTGTAGATGCAGCAGATCTCTTAAAAGAGCAAAGGTGTTTATGTATCGGCCAACCCGAACTGATCACCCGCTCACTCGACCCATGCACTATGACACCATTAAAAAAACAGATAGATATCGATAATTAAATGACACAAACAAGTGTCAAAGCTCAAAAGGGCAAGTTGGCAAGTCATTTAAGAATAATAATAATAATAATAATAATAATAAGGAAAGGAAAGGAATGCGAAACCAAACTCAAGAAAACACTTAAGAGGGAATTGTTTCGTAGTGGCCTTCTTTTCTTTCAATACCAAGTTACCAAAGCTTTCTGTTTTTTCTGTTTCAGTTTCTGTTTTTCTTGCCTTATAATTCTTTCCTTGCACAGAACCTTAACAAATACCCTAAATATAAATAAATACATCTTCCAACCTCAACCTATTATTATCAAAACAATACGTATTAAAAGTGCCCAGGTATAGAAAAAAAGAAGAAAAAAAGGGGTGGCGGATCATCATCATATCTATGGCTTTGTCCTACATGAACATGATGAACAGGTTTGATACTTATCTTACACTCCCTTTCTAATTTTATCGAGTTATTACACATCACGTCCCTGTAAGTTGTAGCCCTTACTTGTTTATGTATGTGTTTAATTTGTATCAATATCAGGGATGGAGTCATAAGATTCTTGAGCGGGTTTATTGTTAAATTTAGTCATTTTTGTATACAAACTCAATGGTTTATAACTAAAATTACATGTTTTCCTTCTTCTTTTTTTATATCTCTGTGGGTTCATAAAGACAAGAAAAGTAAAAATTACGTCGATGGGTTCAACTGACCCCACTTGAACTACATGGCTCCATCCCTTAATTCAATATGGTCATGTTTTTATATTAACTTAGTTAGAACATCCATAATTTTCTTATCAATGAATTGATATCTTTCCTTTTATACTTAGATGTCTTGTATTTCTAAAAAAATGAGGCTGCTATGTCAAAACCAAAGATATTTGTCAATTAAAAAGTTGTGAGTTTAAGTATAACTTAAGACAATCCGTGTATCATATGTGATTTTTATATAATATGAATGATATATTGTAGGTTTGCCTTTATAAATAAAAATTTGTAGGTCCAAAAGGGGTGGTATAGAATAGATGTTGATGATGAGAGTTTGTAGAGACGATGCTATAAGTTCAAGTTTCCATAGGATCAGAATCACCTTTAATTGTTAGCAGAAATATCTGATACCATAGTCAGTGCAAAATGGGTTTATAATCATTGTTTAGTACTAATATATTATTTCGATGTATTAACTTTTGTATTTCTTGAAAAGTGACGACAGTGCGTTAAACTTTATAACGTTAGATCATGTCATGAGTATTATCTTGGAAAAAGAACTTCTTCCACATCCGGGCTTGCCACAATACGAAACCATTAATGATGAAGACACATGGCAATTAATCTTTAAAAAAGAAGTGGTGATGTATACGTAGGGATGTTATCAATGTAATTGATTTTTGTACCACCTTGGACTTAATTAGTTAATTGTACTAGAAAGGAGAATCAACCAAAATAGTCAAAATTCATTCCTAAAATTATTAGTAAGAAAGTCAAAGGACTAACGTGCCAATATGGAAATAGTGTAGGTACTGTAATTACGATTTCTCTAAATTACAAACTGATTGCATTGCCATTGCAGTGGGTGCACCCGTGGTTCGAGCTCTCCACGCTTCTTTTTAGGGACAACCAGGCCGTTAAATTCACTTGACCCGAACCCGAATTCAAACCCGAGTAACAAAACTAACCGGGTCTCCGTCCCCCATGCTAGTCATCACCCCTCTTCTTATGGTAAGTTTTTTCTTTGATGTTAACTTTAAATGTCAACATTTATTTTGTGTCACAAATATGACATATATGAAATACTTTTTAAATGTCAATATTTATTTTGTGTCACAAATATGACATATATGAAATACTTTTTATTGACAGTTGCTTCTTTTGCTGCTTTCGCGATGCTTACCCGAAGTGTCGCTAATGATGTTCTAACTGTTGGTAAAGAACTCCGTACACTTGCTGACGAATTCATACCACGAGAGTATCAAGAATATTACATCCACGAAATGAAAAAACTTCTTGTTAACAAAGATACTGAATTCACAATCATCATAGATGAGTATCAACCTCAATCAAACATTATTGACCAAATGTTTCAAGCAGTTGAAATCTATTTAAGCACTAAAGTGAATGAATCGTGCATTCGGAAGGTTAACGTGTGCAAAAACAAGGAGTCGTTAGCTATTAGAATGAACGAAAATGAAGAAATCGTCGATGAGTTTGATGGAATTCAAGTAAAATGGAGACGTACAACGAGATTTTACTCAAGGGAAGTACAATCGGGGATCAAATGCTACGAATTGACTTTTCATAATCAACATCGATTTAAGATTATTGAGTCGTACTTACCATACATTTTGGAGCAAGTAGAAGCAATTAAAGCAGAAGAAAAAGGATTAACGCTTCATATGATTGGGGACGGTTACCCAGAACCAAAAACCATTGTTCTCGATAACCCGATGAGCTTTAAAACCCTTGCAATTGAGCCCGAGCTAAAGAAGTCAATTGTCGAGGATTTAAACAATTTCAAAAATGGGAAGGATTATTATAGACGAATCGGTAAGGCTTGGAAACGAGGGTATTTGATCTATGGTCCTTCCGGAACAGGAAAATCGAGCTTGATTGCATCCATGGCTAATTATTTAAACTACGATATTTATGATGTCGATCTTACAGAAGTCGATTCAGACTCGCAACTTAAAAATATTTTGCTAGAAATGCCTAGTAAATCGATACTCGTTTTTGAAGATTTCGACCAGCTTCATAATCCCATGGGTCAGGATACAACATCTCGAAAAAAGACTTTTTCGCGACTATTGAACTTTATGGACGGGATTTGGTCGTGTTGCGGGGAAGAACGAATATTTGTTTTCACTACCAAATGTGTAGATAAACTCGACCCCACATTACTTCGACCAGGTCGAATGGATATGCATATTCACATGTCGTATTGCACATTTTCAGCGTTTAAACAACTAGCTTTGAACTACTTGGAGCTCGAAGATCACAAACTATTCAAGCGAGTCGACGAGTTGTTGCAAAATGTAAAAGCGACACCCTCCGAAGTGTCGGGAGAGCTTATGAAGTATTCAAAAGATGCAACGATGTCACTCGAGAAACTTATTGCATACCTTGAGAATAAAACGAGTTTGTGACCCGTTATACAAACCACTTTATTCATTTTATGTAAATAGAATAAAACCAATTCTATGTTATTAATGTAGTGGTCTGGAGTTTAGATTTTTTATTTGTTTTCAAATATTGTTTCATGTAGATATTTAGAATTTTTATTGGAATGAATGAAATTAGTGTAAGACTAAGATGCCGTACCGAGTGAAAGTGTGTTTGAAACTGAAAATCGATCGATTCTGACAGAATTGGCTTTTATTTGTATTGGAATTCCTAATAAAATCATTATTTAATATTTTCACTATAAAGGTATGTTTAGCGACACGTAGCAGTAGCAGTTTGTTTAAAAAAAATATTTGGTAACGTAGCAGTAGCAGTAATTATAAAGTGTAAAATTACGAAAAAGGACATATACACATTATTTATAATGTACTCATGTTATTTTTGAAGGTATATAGGTAATTTCAGAACCAAAATGCTAGTTGTTAGTTAAAATGCTTCCTCATCAAACATTTAGCTGGAAACGGTTAGAAAATATGCAAATTTTAGTTGCTTTGTTGCCAAACAAGCTTTTCAATCAAATTACTAACTGCTAATCGCTTGTCGCTCCAAAATACTTCCAAATGCTTGTTACCAAACACAACCTAAATTATAATGATAAACAGCATAATATTAATATGATACTAGTTGTTTTCTTTTTATGCTATAATTAAATTAATAATAATAATTAATTACCAATAGCAACCGTTTTATTAAATAATTCCTATTCATTACTGGCTTAACCTTTATATAAAATAAGCTAATAAACTCACCAATCACCGTAGCAGCCATTTCGTTTCTTTCTGAATAGAAAAATAAAGAAGATCCATTTACGCGTAACCTCTACAGCATTTCGTCTTTTCTTTCCATGGCGAATAGCAATCTACCTCGAAGAATTATCAAGGTACTACTTACGGTATCATCTATCTATATCTATCTATCATAATACACAGTTTTGTATTTATTCAATGATACCGCGATCAATTTTTGTCAATTGAAAACCCTAATTATTATAAATTTACGATTATTTCATTCAGGAGACACAGCGGTTACTCAGCGAACCAGGTAAACCTCAACTTCAACTCGATCTGTTAATTCACTTGTTAATTATCGTGTGATTGGATGATGACAATTTCAACGATTAAAAGGAACATTTTTTTGTTAAAAGTATTTATAATTGTTATTGGAAATTATTAATACAGATTATATGAACTTATAACAATAAAAAAGTAGTGAATAATGATTGTGACTAATAAGTTACCTAAGGAGTAACCTGCTTATTTTACTGTAAATAATCAGTCCCAAACACTATTTTGAAAACTGTTTATCTGCTTATTTTAGAATGAATAATCACTTAAATAAGTAGGTGTCTGTCTATTTACTTTTTAAGCAAAATAAGAGCTTTAAAGATAAGCAGGTTAGTACCTACCTATTAAGGTTAATGTATTTATGATATTGGTGTGTAGCTCCTGGGATAAGTGCGTCGCCATCGGAAGAGAATATGCGGTATTTTAATGTCATGATTCTTGGTCCATCACAGTCTCCTTATGAAGGTAATTCTAACTTACTAATAACAGTTTATTTTGCTTTCAATAGGACTATTTTGTGTGATATTGTGTTTAGCTGTTAGACTTTTTAAGTGTAGAATTAATTTTTCCTGAAGATAGACTGAAGCTGTCAAATACTACTCGTTTCCCTTAAAAAGACATTTGACTTTGTGATGTGAAACCTTTTACTTAGCAGATAGAAATCTGATATTTCTTTCATATTTACGTAAGTTAAAGTGTACCTTAAAGCTATTTGAAAAGTTATAACTTATACGAAGGTAGTGCATTTTATCCTTAAATGTCAAACTGAAGCTAGTTTCTGGAATAGAGGTGATTAAGTTTCAATCATGTTATCTTACAAAACAAACTAAATATCAAGATTGCAATTACACGGGATATTTGTAGACTGAATATCGAGTGCACATTTTGACCATTTAACTTCTTTCGGCTTAATCACCTTCCGCTTTTACTTATCCCAGTTCACAAGATGCAAATTTACAATGGCCTAGATGCTTTTGTGACTGTTTATTTGTATTTTATTATTAAATATCTTAATCTTATCTATTGTTTTTATAAGTTATTGTTCCACCTCATTCCAATCACAGTAAAATACTTACCCATTGGCATGTTACATGGTCTGGTTGATCTATAGGAGGAGTCTTTAAACTGGAGTTATTTCTGCCGGAAGAATATCCAATGGCTGCCCCTAAGGTACAAGATTATATGTGTTAACAAGGATATATCTTTTAGTCCTATTGAAACATTCCATATACAAGGTTTAACTTTGGTATTGAGAGCTATTTAGTTGTGTAAACTATTTTTATCCCTTGATTGGGGTATGCTACTGCTCGTTGGCCTCTTGTCTATTGTGAAACTGCTTGCTAAATTTGGGAAAGCTTTATAGATGATTCTTCACTAGAAATGAACCAGTCATGCTTAATTAGTTTTGTAGATAATTTATTTGTTGTTTGTGGGGCATCTTACAATGCTAGTGAGCAAAGAAAATACCGAAGTACACATTTATTTTCATGGTATTCTGTACGTGAAAGTATGACACCATACTGCTCTTTTAACCTATGCAACTTTACTACGTTAGCCTTATGGTGTTGGTCTTTCGTGGTATATGAATGAAAGTTAAATAGGTGAACCAGTAATTATAGTTTCTAATTCTTTCTGATTCTGTCTTCATTAAAAGTTGAAAACTGTTTGTGATAGCCTATTAGGTTAAGTTTGATTTGGTGTTCTTAGTTATTTGGTTGCTGAGGTCCCTCAAGGTGTTACAAGTCATGCGCGTTTATGCTTGGCTTTGTGCAACTGAACATGGACTTTTTAACGTTATTACTACTTGTTCGTATACCGACATTGATGTCTGCATGTTTGCGAGGATTTATATCTGATAGACTAACTTGCCTTACAGGTTCGATTTCTTACAAAAATATACCATCCTAATATCGATAAGGTTTGTGTTTGTCATACCCAAATTATTATGTGAGAATATGAGTTTTGGATTGTTTCAAGTTCCCTTTTTCTTATATTTTAGCCTTATATGCAGCTTGGTCGGATATGTCTCGATATACTTAAAGACAAATGGAGCCCAGCTCTCCAGATTCGTACTGTACTTCTGAGGTAGTACCACTAAAAGAGAGCTGATTGTTGAAGTACTTTAAATTAAATAAGTGATGGCTTGTAATCACTGTCACCCTCATAGCCTACCACACATGGAAGCTCTCTATTAGTAATTGGGAAGGATTAGATAATTAATCTAATATTTTTGAAGTACTCTGCTATTACTCGTTGTAAGATTTTGCTACCCATGTTCCGAAAGGAAAAAAGACCAACTTAAATCTAGAAGAGATTAAAAGATTATAATCAAAGATAACAAAGCGAGTATCGGTAACAGATGATAATATAGGAATGCCAAACTTCTTCCTCTCCCTCTCCCTCTGTCTCCCTCTTATTTTTTATTTGAATACCAATTCCGATTCAAATCCCAACATATACAACAAACATTTTTTAAACAATCATATATTCTGTTTGTTGATTTTCATTAAAGCTTGACTCTTTTACAGCTCTAGCTCAAATACTAATTTAGATGAAAAATTCATAAAATTTACATGCAACTCAGGTTCTTAAGATAGTTCAGGCTCCAACGGATAGTCGACCAACTGGAATTTAAGCACAAGTTAAACACCTTTTTGATATTCTGCCTAAGCTTGTTTCTCTAAGGCTCTAGTAAGAGCTCAGCCGCTACTCTCCCACCACCTTTTTAAAAAAAAACTGATCTTTCCATTGTTGATCTGTCTGTGATAGCATTCAAGCACTTTTGAGTGCTCCAAATCCAGATGATCCGTTATCTGAGAACGTAGCCAAACACTGGAAAACTAATGAAGCTGAAGCTGTTGAAACAGGTATGTGCAGTAGCCATGGTTTTGTTCATGTCATTGATTCTTTCTTTCTGTTGTTATGCTCGTCTTATTTTTCGTCTATATAATCTGCAGCAAAAGAATGGACCCATTTGTATGCCAGTGGCACTTAAAGCAGGTGCGCACCACTGGCCACTATGTTGCCCCAAGAAAATTACTTGTATAATTTTGACATTGATGCCAAATTACGGTTAGGAAATCTCAGCAACTGGGAAAAAAGTTCCATTCCCCTTGCTGCTAGTTCCTGGATGATAATTAATGTTGTTTACTCTCGTCTTTCGAGATAAGTTACTCTCATGTTGTATTTTTTATTTTTAAGATTTCTTGGAATTTTAATCTATACAATTGCAAAGTATAGTTCTGCAATTGCAACAAAGAAACTGGTTGTTGCTGATGCTCTAGAAACGCTAAGTGGACTATGCCTGGTTCACTCTCTTTAATGTTAAATAACTCAATGTGGAACTACAGGGGACATAATGGGTAGGTGGGTAAGCGGTTAAAACAAGTCTGGGTCAAAACGTGTAATCTTTAGACTGTTGAAACTGTTGGCTGGTTTTACCATACAACTTTTTTAGTCCATTATATCAGTAATCTAATCTGATATAAATATATAAATTATTAGTATAAAAAAATAGGAGGTTGTATGCATTGAAGTACATTATTGGCAAATTAGAAAATTTCAGCCCATTTGGCTCAAATTGACTCATTCATTAGTAAATGGATTAGTAAACGGGCTAGTTGACATCTAAATGGAACTGTTGCTTTCCAGGTTTTGTGAACACTACGGCCACGGTACAAGTGACATTGATAATCTCCATTGACTTAAACCCTTGACTAATGCTTTGAGAGTCAGGTGGTGGCTACCGATTAAAATAAATTTACATAAAACTAAATTGGGACGATAAATCACTGATTGGATTAGTCTAAAGACATTATAGAACTTTGAGTGGACTTGATCTTGGATATGAACATTGAACAGAAGTTAAATTATAATAAATGGTTTGGAGATTTTGTCCGATGGAAAGAAAATATCCAACTGGAAGGAATAAAGACCCCATTAAAATTGTGAAGCTTAAAACTAAATGAGAACAAAGTAATGGCGACATCAATATGTTTAGCCATAAGATATGAATAAGCCGAAGTTATGGTCTGCTGATCAAAAAAGAATGCTCAAGCTAATTAGTAGCCAAACAAAATTTGTGAACAGCTGCACCAATCTATCCGTGATGAACACAACAAACAACACGAACACTAACAAAACTGCAATGAGGTTATGAAAAGCTACGAGCCAACAAAAGGTGGCTACAGATCTACAGCTTGATGTGGATGTGGGTTGCAGCGGCAACAAGGATGCGTGATGGCAGGAGCTATGATTGTTGTGAGGGTGACATGATAGGAAGAATAAAAACTTCATTTCAACAAAATTTAGACTTAAGTCAACTCCAACTTGCCCACACCAGAAAGCCTTACACTCATCACGTATGTCAAGCTCATCTAACGACCCATTCGGATGTGTCGTGAGATTGAGAGTACGTAATATAATTGGAATTATATTAAGTATCACATGGACAATTGTTTGTAAGTTATACATAATACAATCTTATTAAGGTTTGAATGAATAAATTACATATAAAACCATGTCAATACTTTACATAAAGGTTCATAAAAACTAGTCTTATATAGACATATCAGATTATATTATATACTAGTGTTAAAATTCGTGTGAAGTACGGCATTGTGACGTTGTTTATTTATTAGGTAAATATATGCAGTTATTAAAGTTTATGCGTTAATCAAGTTATAATTTGATCATATAGTTAACTAATTAACAGTCAACTATGTGGTAAGTATAACATATGAAAAAATGGGCAGTTAACTAATATACTAAAAGCTATTAATACAATTGATTCAAAGAATGAAAAAATTATAACAATTAATGATGGTCATCAATTTATTTAATCATTATTATTGATTTATTTTATTAATTTTAAAAATGAAAAAACAATAGCAATTAATGATGATCATTAATTTATTTAGTTAATTTTGAAACTTAAATTTTTTCACATAAGTTTGAGTCAATCAATTATATGCAAAGACAAATCAACAGTGTATATATGGAAAAAAACCTAGGGAAATTGTATGTTTGACGCTTCAGATTCTTGCATACGTGACAGTTTATGATTGGAGCTACAAAAGCAAATTGATATCCTCTTTTAGTTATTAACTAGTGTTAAAACCCGTACGATGCACGATAGTGTGATGTTATTTATTTATTGGTATGTAATTATTAAAGTTTATGCGTTAATCAAGTTATTAAAGTTTACATTTATTTAATATGCATATGTGTTCCATAATTATTATCAATATAATTTTTAAAATTTAAAAAGGTCATTAATTTATTTAATTATGATCATCAATTTATTTAATTTATTTTGAAATTAATCTTTTTTTACATAAGACTTAATGACATGGAAGATTAATTGTGAAAAAATTTATTAAAATAACATTCATAAATTTTGTGTATTTGACAATACTTAATTGATACCACATATACATAATTAAATATCTTTAATTTCACTTTTTTATATAATAAAGATATAGAATAGAATAGATAGATAGATTACTTGATAATACAAACAAAATACATAGATTACACTGTTTTATTTTTAAATAAACAAAATTACAACATGTACTTGCAAACGAAGAGATTCAAGATACGCGTTTCCACTTTCCACAACCGTTTGCTATACTACGCCTTTCCGACAACTCATATCACAACTCAATTTCGCGGCTCATTTTTCTGCTATAACTAAAATTCGTCCAATTTCCAATCGATCCAACCAGTATTCGTGATCACTTCTGATTATACGAAAACCGATTTTCGTCCCCGATTCATCTGCATAATTCGCGATATCTACAAGGTATCCGGTACGTAACGTATTTGTTCGTTAGGGTTTTGATACGATGTCAGCTAATGTGTTATTCTATGACATGATCTAGATCTGTTTTTGTATTAAACTTTTCGATTTTAATCTGATTAGATTGATGGCCGAAGAAGATAAAAAGGTAGATGGAGAAAAGAAGAAGACAAAAAAAAGTTTTTGGAGTAGAGTATGGAATGGATTGTTTAGATTAAATTTTCATGGGGATGATTTCGAGAAACGATTGAAATATATATCTAAAGAAGAAGCTACACTTGTCGCTAGAATGAAACGCAGATCATCCAATTGGAGAGCAACTGCTAGGAATTTAGTTGTTGCTTCTGTCTTCCTTGAGGTAATTCTAACCGTTATTATTCTTTTAGTTATATACAAAGTTGATAGTTATGTTATGGAATGTATTATGTACAATTCTCGTTATCAGTTCATTAATGGCATGTAGATATTACCTAGAGTTTGAACCGTGCATTTTTTACTACTTTGGCGCTGAATGTGTGAAAACGGGAGTTGCATTTGGTATTTGACTATTTGCTTGCTGTGTAGTTATATATACTTGAAGGTATAGGTAGAGATGCTGTATATATTGTGATTATATTTGAACATTGTATGCATTTGTTTAGTTGTGCGAATAATAGGTAAGTATTGATAAGATTTCTGTCATTTAGTGGACGGAAATTGTGCATGTAATGAAGTCATTAGCTATCAATTTGACAATCAGAAATAATGGTTGTACTGTTTTAGAATGCAAATTAGACTTAGTAAAGCTCTCTAGACATGCAGCTGGATGTGTTCGTTCTGAATCAAAACAAGTTCATTTAAAGTTAAAGGCTGATTATACCTTAGACACAGTATTTCAAGTTCTGTTAAAAAGTGGTAAAAGGATGTCATATGCAAGTAGTCGAGTGGAGATACATGCTGTGTACTCAATGGATTTAGTTTGTTATTAATCGGATATTGAGAAATATTGCTTGTATAATGCAAATTGGACACTGTTGAGACCAAAGCTTTGTGAACAATAATTTGGATGTGTTCATCTTATTTGAACTAGAACAAGTTACTGTAAAGGATGATTATACTTCAGAGATATTTTAAAGTTTGTTAAAAGGTGGTAAAATGATGTTAAATACATTTATCCTATTAGTTCTAGTTTGATTCATACTACCAGGGTGACAAGTATCTGTATAGAATTAATTGCTTGGTGAAAGTGATGCATAAATAACTGTGCCTTTATTCAGGCTCTTTCTTGTCTACATGTTGATTTTATATGGTTGCAGGTGATAGCATTGGGTTATGCTATAAAGACAACAAGAACTATGGGGATGGACTGGAAAATGAGGGCATATCGAGTTCTACCTATATTTCTTTTGCCTGCTTTATCATCTGTTTTGTATTGGGCACTTTTTAGCTTCACTAGAATGCGTACGTTCCCTAATTCTTGTGACATGTGGAACATAAACTTTTCTCATGTTAATGATTTTTGTTATATTTATACATAAACTTTTGTGATGCTTCTTAAAAGTTTCGTCAAACCATTTAATAATTTTTTATTAATTATTTTTCTTTTGTTTTTTCTTATAGGGGATAGTAGGGATCAGAAAACTATAGACAGGCTTCGATCTGAAAGGCAAGCAAAAATTGATGAACTGAAAGAGCAAACCAATTATTATATTACTCAGCAACTTATTCAGGTACAGCTTAGAGCTGCTTATTGTCATTGTCAAATTGTACCAGGGGCCATAAATCCATGTTATTTCCCAATCTATTATTATTGTTGTTTAATGTTATCAATCTATGTTTTTGCAGAAATATGATCCTGATCCAGCAGCCAAGGCTGCTGCTGCTTCTGTACTTGCTTCCAAGTTAGGTGTGGATTCAGGGATAAAAGTGTCCCTTGGGGATGAGTTGCAGCAATATCATGAAGCTACAGGGAAGAGCCATGACGCTGAGCATGTGAAATCTAGTGGTTTGAGGAAAAGGAATACATCAGAAGCTACATCTAATGGAGGCAATGACATGGAAATGCTTCAGCATGTTGAAAATGAGTTGTCTGAGATTTCTCCACAAAATCAGGTTGTTGTTGAGCATCATAACCCTGCAGATTTTGGCTCTCAAGATGGGGGTTGGCTTGCTCGACTTGCCCAGTTACTTGTTGGAGAGGACCCCTCACAATCTTATGCACTTATATGTGGCAATTGCCATATGCATAATGGTAAGTAGATTTCATCTTTATGTTATTCAACCTGCCCCTTTCATCAAATTTGATCAGCAAAGTTGTCAAAGGTGGCAAACCGGGTGGGTTGGCGGGTTGGGTATGAGTCAAAACATGTTATCTTATGGGTGGATTTGATTGGGTTGGCTCACATTGTTTTTTTTATCTAATGCTGCAAGTATGATTACAAATTTTTATTTACTGTAACAACTATCTAATTCTATAAAATTAACGATTCTGAAGGTTCTAACGTATGAGCATATAAAACAGTGTGCTACTTTCAACCCGTTTGACTAGTTTATCTGCTAGAGTAATAGTTATTGGTTTATTTGACCCGGTACAGATAAAGTATAACCCAAATCAACCTGTTCATATGTAAACGGCCAAATGGGTCAAAATGGTCACTTCTAAAATTACATTAGAATATAGAGAGTAATAAAGTAATACGGAGTAATTGCCAAGTTCAAAGCTACTCCTTTTGGTCGAACAGTTTCTGTTTCAGAATGTCCCATGTACTTTGCAACTAGTCCATCTTCGAGAATTTTTAGTGTTCTAGTTACTTACATGGTAAGACTTATTTAGTCTGCAAAATTAGTTTTATCCATTCATTATTGACAAGTACATTTCTAGCCTTTTGATTTGCCTAAATGAAATATTGCAGCTTTAATGGGATACAAATACTTGGTTTTGTTTTTATGTGAACATAATGATGATAAGACAGTGATATTTACAGGTCTTGCAAGGAAAGAGGATTTTCCTTTCATTACATACTATTGTCCACGTTGCCATGCTCTGAATAGACCAAGGAACTCCAGCCCCAGTTCTCCAGGTACAAGCACCCTCTCCGCTACATCTCCGATAATGCAAGGTGCTGGTGTTAATTTAATCAATGAAAATAGTGAATCCGTGAAAGCATCACCTATCAGCAGTCCTACGGAAGATGGTGTGAATATGAATGAGAAAGTATCTGCTACCAGTAGTCCCGTGGCAGATATGGTGCATATAAGTGAGAAAGTATCTTCTACCAGCACTCCCATGGCAGATAGTGTGCATATGAGTGAGAAAGTGGGTGAGGTGGAAGAAAGTGAATAAGTGGTCGGTGAGGATACTTCAAGTCAATAGGTGGGTTACATATGGAATGCTCTTTCATTTCTTGAGTTATGGTCTTGTTATGGGCGTGGTGTTGTGTGGAAGATTTGTAATGAGTGTTCTCGCTCTTTTCTGTTTTTTTTCCTTTTCCTTGCGAATCATCGTAGATATATGTTTATGGTAGGATTGAGTAAAGGGTACTCTTATATGAACAGGTTACACAGTTCTGATTTGTGCTGAGCCCTTCTTGTTATCTTTTTGTTTAAGGGACTGGAGTTGCAAGTCGAGCAAGTAATTTTGGTATATGATTTAAAATTTTGAGATCTCTTGCTGCAAGTTGCCATGTTTATTGGGTTTGAACCTTATCCGGCCAGTGTTCTTTTTTTTTTTTTCTTTCTTTTTTCTTTTCTAACAAAATTTAAAGTAGAACTATCCAAAACAATTAAATATCCCATAGCTTGACATTAAACAAAGTGTCTAGAACTTAAGTGTTGAAAGAGCAAAGTTCAAGTTAATGAATAAATAACGTATGTTTATAAATATGAGATAAATAATATAATTTTTCATATGCAAAAGTTGGCTTGCATAAACTTTTACAACCAGAAAAACCGAAAAATTCCTATACCATGAAGGCGTGAAATTAAAACTAGTACACTTATATTATTATGATGGTAAAATGGTAAAATTCAATAATATATTTGTTTGAAGTGTCACGTATGTAATCTATTCATTTTGTTATCTATGTATGCTTTAATGAAAAAAATTTGTATTAATAATTTTTATCATCTAAGTATACATTAAATGCGAAAATTTTATATTGATATATCTATTTATCTATCTATTCTATATACTAAATGAAAGTTTAAAAGAAACTTTTAAGTCAATTTGACAAGCTATTAAAAAGAATTATGATGTGATATGGTTTAGGTTTAAAAAGTTTTCTCCTGATATTAATTTTTGTTTCATAATTTAATAAAATCAAGCAATTAAATTTGCTAATGGGATCCTTGATTGTACACCCTAATAAAATCAAGTAACTAGGTTTTCCTATAAGCATGTGAGAAATAACCATGAGAAATCTTGGCGTCATGTTTACACACTGGTACGATCCTTTATAATAGAACTGATATAATCGCTAACTATCTATTTCAATTATCATGCGATATGACTGGATGTTGTTGGTTTTTGTAGGGAGATTTTGTTGAAGCTGATGACGAATTTCAATCGAGGCCACGGGGTGGTAGGGAAAGGAAGTGGCCCACAACAATAGAGACCTTTATGAGAAAAAGAGTACTTCCCCCTAGCTAAGCTGATGGATTACAAGGCTCTGACTACATCTCTTGGTTACTTTCAGGCGGTGAAGAAGATTAATTACAACCTATATATTTATATATTGCTTATCTAACATGATGTATAATCCTAAGTCTTGATAATGTGGTTCTGCAAAACAAGTACATTGCAATGCTGTCTATGGTAGTATTTGTGCTGCTCACTTTTTTTAGTGGAAAATAGTTTCGTTTAACAAACTAAGTATCTTATATATGTCTATCAGTCTATGGTATGTTACAATGATACATCTGTTAGATTTTCATTTGTAGCTAGCATAATAAATTTATGTTATTTTCAATTGATTTGTCAGTGATTCAAATCGGATATTACTATATTCTGTCTTATGTTCATGTTAGAACAAGTAATATCGAATATGGGACATCTAAACATTGTGCAAATTAACATGTATGATGTAGAAGATAATTAGATGAACTATTTTGCAAAATTTTCCTGTTAACCCAAAATTTACTATGCTTCGCAAAACTACGGAAACTGGCACAGGCATGCTTCACCATCGACTGATAATGTTCTTGGTCAAACTACAAAACTTGGCCTCTGCCTCTACCATAATCTCTTAAATATATACAACCTAAATGCTCATATGTTCGTAGAGTAACATTTTCTATTTTACATAGCTATCATTTTACATCACAGACCATTTCACAAGGCATTCCTTCAAATCTTGAGTATTCTTCGTCACTTGGGAGCTTCAAATCATCAATTTGGTTTCAGCTTTTTTGCAACAACTCCTTGCAGCCAATGCGCATAATCCTACCTTCTTCAAGATCAAATTTTGGATGTGAAACCACTGTTTCCATTCGAGTATCTATTCATGAAACAAGAAGATATCAGGCTTAATAGAACATAACAGCTTAATAGAACATAACATCCTTTTTGTGTAAGGTCGTATTGAGCTTACTCTGGGTTGAGCCTTGGTACATGGGCTTCTTAAGCCATACTGTTCCTGGGAATACCATCATGTTTGCTTTGTTTAAATTTTTCTTCTCTTCGGGTTCCAAGTGTGTAAAACCAAAGCTATTGGTCCATGTATCAACTAAGTTGGGGATCGCTGACAGCACCAGCTTCTCGATCTTCAACAACTTTAGCAGCTAAGGATAGATAGATTGAACCATTGTCATATATTAACTCATACACGAAACGACAGATTTGGTTAGCAAAGTAGGCCAAAACTCAAAAATGGACGCTAGTTGTCCAACTAATACATGACCAAGAAAAATCAATTGTATCACTAGTCACTTAAGGTGGCGATTTCGACCTATTCACTTATGAATGGGTAGCTTAAAAAGGAATATATGTAATCATATTTGACACATCAATTTTCTGTTAAAAAAAATTAAAAATCTGGACAAAAGGTGCTTAATGTGAACCCGACCGACACGCCCCACCCATTTTGACCCCTCTACCAGTCATAATATTCAGATGTACTGTACCTCTTCAATAGCGTTCATGAGACGCCTACACATTCCTTGGCGTTGATATTTGCTGGACGTGGCAATGAGGGGCAACTCTGCAACTCCTTTCCCATGGATCCTGAAACACAATGCAAACAAATCATATCATGGAAATTTATCATGAGTAATGATTTATCCACTTATTCTCTCTCCTCATCTTATCTCTTAATTTTACCAAGTGCCGTGATCTTATTATTAGTGGGAAAGTTAGGAGGAAAATATGGGATGTTATATCATTCCACTATTTATATACTAGACTAAAATACTCCACTTCAAATAAACAAAAAGTAAGAATACAATTCTAAAATGGTGAAATCACAATGGAAACTTGTACAAGAAGGTACCTTATGCATGCTACACATAGTAACATGTCATCTTTCTCTAAGACCATTGTGTAGAATCCCTCATAATCAAGACGTGCAATTTCTGATCTGTGCACACAATTTAGCAAAATTAATTTTGCTCAAATGTTAGTAATGTAATGAAGGGAGAATTCGGAATGGAAAATTTACGAACAACAAGAGTACTCACCCTAGATTGTAGAGTGCTTGGGGTATCATATCGATGCCCGTTTTCGGATCCACCATGGGAAGAAAGCACTCCTCCATGATTGTGACGGCAACAGCTAGTTTCAGATTGCATTCCACTTTCAGAGCTACAAAATGTTGATCAGAAAGAACCCTTTGGTCTCCATGAGTGCACCTCAGAAGTGTCCACGAAAAACCATCAGATATTGAATTCATAAGTCCAACCCGCGAAGCAAGCCCCATGTGAATCTGTAAATGATAAATATCAGAAACTATTAAGGATATCCAAGAAATCATGGTCTGAATGAATTTTGCTTATATTGGTAGATTCAAGAGGTGGCAATTTGACCCAAAATGTGTGAATTCGGGTTGTGCTTTTATTTCAAGTGGGCCAAATAATTTTTATAGCTAAGATGAAAACGGGTCAAATGGGCAGATTTTTAAAACCAGCTACAACTTGGCCCAAAGTCTATTCTAATAGATCTTATCCAAGTTGGAATTAAATATTGCATATTTTACCTCTTGACAGCTTGCACCACAGAACCAGGTAGAAGATACTGATTCAATTCCAAGTTTTGTCATCTTCACACATTCCTCGTGATCTGTTTGCGATTACCACAATTGTCAGCAACACATGTGAATATATTATGAAAAAGAGCGAGATATTTACATTCTGAAAATTGTAGGAACCAAAAATAGCAAAAAGGAAACTTTAAGATCAGAAAAAATGCAACCAAAATTACAGGTCAAATGTCAGTTCATCAACACAAATATCTTTGGTGGTTCAGTGTAGAATATTACATTTATGTTTGCACAGCAAGCATTTCAGTGCACCCGATGTTGATGTCTCGTTATTCTCAACGACATTCCCACAATTCCAGCAAGAGCAACTTGAACAATACCAATCGCCTGCAGGTATCTCCTAGAAAAGCAAAATCATAGAAACATTGAGCAAATATGGTTGACCCAAAACACTTTCTTGTCTTAAATTTTATTGCCTGCTATAAAATATTAATTGTTAAATATGGTTACAGAAACTACATTATCACATATTTACAGTAATAAAATTTCTTTTTAATAAAGCAATTAAGATGGTTTAATGCATTCAAATACATATTGGGCGACTTTCAACCCGTTTGGCCCATTTCTATTGTAGCTAATGTTTAAACTTGGCTCATTTGAGATAAAACAACAGATAATTTGGACTGTGATTTTTAAACTTAGCAAGATGTTTGATTAAATTATGAAAGTCAACTGAATAAATAGCGACAAACCTGAACAGACAAGCATGCTTGATGAAATGTCGAAGGGCAGTTATCACAACAAATCAACTCACCACCATCACCACACAGCCCACAACTATCATCATTGGGGTCAAATTCGTCAATCTGCACGATTTGTGTGGTGCCGGCTTTGACTTTATATTCAGTTGACCAAGCTTCCAGTTGGCACAAATTGAAAGACTTTCCAGATTCCATATAAAGATTCAGACATGGACAATTTAGGCTGAAACCAGCATGCCTCTTAAACTTAGAGATGGAAAAAACCTTCTCGCAACACCGACACACAATACCATCTCGGGTAATTAAACCATCCTTGAACACCGAATTATCACGTGGGTTCCTGTATTGGATAACTTCCTTGATTCTAATAACCCCAAAATCTATCAACCAAGAAAGTACTGTTCTTACACCATGGGTAGACAAACTCTCTTCCACGTTATGTGTACGTGGAAGCAACCTGCAACTACCTTTCTGGAATTTGTACTTCTTTACAATGCTTCTAATTCGTAATTTCTGTTTTCTACTCTTTTCACGTTTAACTGATTTCTTGAACTTTGACTTGTTCTTTTGGCCATTAAATGAGCAACGAGACGGTTTTCTGCAACTTTTATGTTTTTTATCCATTGGTCTATTAGATGTTAGTTGAGTGATACTCTCACTGAACTCATCTTCGTCAAGCTCCAAAAACGAAGAATTTTCCCCCATTTTCTTGGAACATTGAACGGGTTCAGCGCTAATAACTAAAAGCTTGCTAGCACGACTTTCTTGTGAAGCAGGTGAATCATTAACCTTAATTACATAATTTACTTTTGAATTATTCATGTCGGAATAACATAATCTACATTTTTTGGTATCCCGATCTCCAATATGTCCTTTAAGCAAATAGGAACTGGATTTAATACCTTGAACAGATGATTGAACCAGACGACATGTTACAATAGAATCCCGCTGGCACAAACACAAGTCAACTTCTTTTAACGGGGTATCAGAATTAACTACCTTTTCTAAATAAGATTTATCACTAGAATGTTCTAGACCTGACAACTTCCTTCTCTTAACTCCACTGAACTCTTCGGCATTTTCATCGTTGTTCATAAAGTCTTGTTGACTTGTCATAACTGAGTTCTCACTGTTAGATGGAAATGAAAAATCTTTGGGGTTATTATTGTCACTTTCAAAATGGATTGCTGCGGTTACAAGACAGCTTTTACTACTTGTGTCATTTTCATGACCAAAAAAGATATCTTTGAAAACGTTGTTATCGTCTACCGAACCTTCAAAGCCGTCATCATGCAACTCCTTGAGTCCTAGACTAAATAACATCTTTAAGGACTTTTTGCTTTGACCCCTCATTATTAGGTGTCTTGATCATATACGATCACTACCAATGAAAGTTACAATATCTGCAGTAACAGAAGATTTATATTAAGTTCATATATGTATATAAGTTTAACTACAACAATTAGTGTACAATAAAGAGCTTGAGAACCATATAGTATACAAAAATCTTGTCATCAATCTCTGCGTGTTTCCAGAGATGGTCTATAAATCAAATGTGGACATAGATTATACATTAACTGTAGTGATTTATTGTTAGATTCTGAAATATGATTCAAGGAATTAGACATTTAACACTCATCTGGACTATGTATCATCTTATGAAAATGTTAACTTCAGTAGATCCCAAACTGTGTCAAGCTGGCACACAATCACTAAATACCATTTGTTTAGAATAGATTCTAAACTATTTTAACTGAGTCCCAAATATGCGAAAAACATAAAGAGATTGATGACAACATCTTGTAATATAGATAGTTGTTGGTTGTTTGTAATATTCTTTGTGGATCTTGGTTCCTTTTGGTTTTTCTAATGGTAATGTCTGCTTATTTCCGAAAAAGAAAAAAAATGCCAAAAACAAGTGGCTATTAAACACAATGAGGCATTAAGCTCTCTGAATCTAACAAGCACATCTTCTAAAAGAAACCTGGACCTTTTGCGATAATATTAAGCTACCACAAATGCAGACTTTGAATACGGTTAAACAGTCTAATCCAGCAAATAAGTGCATTACGACACAAAATAATAGAAAATAATTACCATCTTCCACAAATGCAAATATTATCTAACCAGAAACAAGTGCATTACCACACAAAGATATTAAACTCAAATTAAAAAAACAAAGTTTTCATAAACAAAAATGTGTGATTTGTGCATATATCATTTAATCCATTAATTTAACAAGAATTACAATTAGAATAATAATAATAATTCAAACAAATAAACCCCAAAAACGTAGAGCTTCCCTTTTATAAATTTCCCTTCACATCAAAATTCAGCTTATAAACAACAAATTATTGCAATGTCCAACAATCTAAATGATAATCAGACAAATCAAATACAAATCATAAGAGAAGAAGAAGAAATTAGAAATACCCTGATCAACATTCAGCAGGCACAATTTGCAACAACATGCATCAAACTCCTCGTGAGCATGATAAAACCTCAAAATAGGTTTATAGGTGGATGAAAATTAAACTTATAAAAAAGGAAGCAAACACATTGAATTGAATTAATCAAAATAGTTGTTGACAGTGAGTGAGCTGAAGAAGTGGCGGAAGGATTGGGGCTTTGGAATGACCGATTAATGCTCCACCCCTCAACACATGTCACCCATTCATCATGCTGCTGTCAATTTAACTCATTTTTCATTTATTTATTTATTTTATTCAGTCAATTACATTACAAATACCCCTTTAATTTTACGTCTTAAAATTCAGGAAAAATCTTCTTTTTCTAAATTTAATTTAAATTCATAGGTCTATAGTCTCTTAAAATTGAAATTATCAGTAAAAACATTCATGTTGTAACATTTTTCGTGATCTCAAATTGTAAAATCATAAACGGGTGGAATGATTGGATTGATGATGGTCTGTAATCTGCATCTGCATGTGTAGCTACGTTTGTTGGTAGTTTGGTGGGCCCAGATTTTGCTACCAAAATGTACTTGTGGCAAGTGATTTGACGAGATAAATAATAATTGAAAAAATAAAAATTATCTAATTTAATTAAAACAAAAATAAGATACGATGGTACGTTTAAAAGACATAATTTACGTAATATTTTATACATGATTATTATTATTATTATTATTATTAATTATTATACTTTTAGCTACATAAATTAATAAACTTTTTTTCAAGTCAAAGCGTAATAAAAACACGTGTAAAATTAAAGATTTATCAACAAACACATTCAACAATTTATGTGTATTTCAAATATTTTTTATTTTATTGTTTATTTTTCTGTATACTCGTGAACGATAAATCTGACCTAAGGTCACTGTAGTTTATTATCCACATCTCAATATTCTAATTCCATAGCTAGAACATTAAACCGGTACCACTACTGGACCCGGTCGACTCACCATCTCCCAACCCAACCGCCAAATTAAAAAATGGCATTACGCCACCTCACTCCCCTCTCCCCATTCACAACTCTCACTCACCGTATTCCGTCATTTAACACCACCACTTCACGTCGCCAAACCCTAATTTCATTTTCAGTTATGGCATCCGCTTCACGAACGGTAAATTAACATCAAATTCGCTAATTGTTTGTACCTTTTGTAACAGAGTTCAACTGATTTTGATTTTTGATTACAATAGGTGCTTGTTCCGATTGCTAACGGAACGGAACCGATGGAAGCTGTAATTACTATCGATGTGTTACGTAGAGCTGGTGCTGATGTTACTGTTGCTTCTGTTGAAAAACAGCTTAGTGTTGATGCTTGTCATGGTCTTAAAATTGTTGCTGATGCTTTGATTTCTGATTGTGTTGATACTGTTTATGATCTTATTTCCCTTCCGGTATGTTCTTCGTTACTCTCAATTATTATTAGTATTTTAAAGAAATCGGTAGACAAAAAAATAGAAGTTTATGGTACTTGCGTTCACATTTCTAAAAGTTTCCGTTTACATTTTTTGATTTTTATAAGAACAATTGTTATTTGTGACAAAATGGTTCATCGATAATTCAGAAAGTCTGGTTGCTCTAAACAACAGAGAGAGTTTTTTTTTCTGGGATATTGTATTCTTTTCATAGTTCCTTATCATAAGTTTGTGGCGAGTATTCATTATTATTTTAATTTTCCCTGCAGGGTGGGATGCCAGGTGCAACCAATCTTAAAGACAATAATGTCTTGGAAGGTATAGTGAAAAAGCAAGCTTCGGAAGGTCGGTTGTATGCTGCAATATGTGCAGCTCCTGCTGTTGCACTTGGTTCATGGGGCCTACTACAGGGCTTAAAAGTAATAAAATCATCATGGTTTCTTATAATTTTTGGTTGTGAAGTGTTCCTTCTGTTGACAAGCCGTTGTATAAATATGCTGACCAATGAACTTTCTGTTTGTAGGCAACTTGTTATCCAGCGTTCATGGAACACTTATCATCCTCTGCAACCACTGTAGAGTCACGAGTCCAGCAGGATGGAAAAGCTGTTACTAGTCGAGGTCCAGGAACTGCCATGGAGTACTCTGTAGCGTTGGTAGAGCAGTTGTTCGGTAAAGAGAAAGCTGATGAAGTTTCTGGACCACTGGTTAGTTGTAGGTTTTCACGTTTGTCTTTATTTATAATAATTGAGGTAGCAAAATGGGTGGGTTTGGGTGGGTTGTGTAACATGTTAAAACAGGTTTGGGTCAATTTGAGTAACTTTTTAGTGTGGGCCAGGTTCAGCCGACCTAGCAACAACTATAAATAATAAATGTTCCAAATATGATTATGGAAACTTTTATTACAAATATAATCTAATTTGCTTTTATAAAACGTATTAGAAATGACATGTAAGCCATTTGACCCGTTTTCCTTTTACCTTAGGCTTGTCCTTTCACCTATTAGAAATAAAACATAACCTAAATTAACCCATTGTATCTGAGTGGGTTGAAATCGCCACCTCTAGTGCCACACAATAATTGAGCCTGAATAAGTTGCTAGCTAATGGTAGATGAATAAAAGTTAGTTGTTTAGGATATCTACAAAATCACTGTGTCAATGTGGTGAAGTATAATAGGATTTAGTATATTCGAATATATCATTTATTCATGATTGGTCTTAGTTTTCCTTTTAGTTTTAGGGTCAGATCATATACATTAAATGAGCCCGTTAAAGCTTTAAGAGTACTTGGATGTAGGTAAGGTGCCAAAAATGTTTAGGCTATACCGTATTATATTTATCGTTCGTTATAGTTATTGTTGTTTACATTGTTGCATGTTATTTTAGTAATGCATAAGTGTTTCTTTTCTTGGAAGATATATTGAAATAATTTGTTCTGCTGTGTTCAGTTGATGCCTTCTAAGCATAACGATCAATTCATTGTCGCCGAGCTGAATAAGTTGCAATGGACGATTAGCTCTGGACCCAAGGTAAATTTTCACTCTGTATTGATATGGTTATTCTTACTTTGGCCTGTTAGTTTTGATTTCTTTTAAATGTATAATACATGGGAAGATGCGTGCGGATGCTCACTGCATGTGTTTGTTTTATCATTTGCTTGTTCTGCCAAGGCATGATCCAATTGAATGTGATCTTCTTTAAACACTAAATAGAGGTTGCAATTTTGACTCATTTACTTATTAATGGGTCCGTGCGGGTCATGTTTTTATCTCTAACGTATCGGATGGGTCAAATCAGAAAAATCAACTACTGAAAAGGAGACAGGTCAAACCGGTTAAAAGTCGTCAAAGGCGTATTTCCAATGCACAAAACCTTACAAACCGCTTTCTTTTAGAGTTTACATTATTGTGAAATAAGGTATTTATCGTAGCTCTATCTGACACTAAATATGTAAGTTAATTGAAAATTTAGGACAAAAGTGTCTTTAGTCAGGCCGGCCTGTACCACAGTTACCTGTTTCGACACGTTACCCTAAGCACACATTTTTCACTCCTCTGAATTTCTTATAGTTGGTTCTTTTATTTTGTTAATACTGTGTCCTGCTTTTAGATTCTAGTACCTATTGCGGATGGCTCAGAAGAGATGGAAGCTGTTATGATAATTGATGTTCTTCGACGTGCAAAAGCGGAAGTTGTGGTGGCATCAGTTGGAGATAAACTTGAAATTGTGGCTTCTCGTAAAGTGAAGCTAGTTGCAGACATGCTCCTTGATGAGGCTGCTAAACTTTCGTATGACCTGATTGTGTTGCCAGTAAGTTATTTTGAAGTAGTTTATAAGTTGTTAGCAACCTACCTTGTTCTATTATTCTTATCTTTAATGTACTTAGGGTGGACTTGGTGGTGCCCAAGCATTTGCAAGCTCTGAAACACTTGTAAACTTGCTGAAGAAGCAGAGCGAGTCTGGCAGATATTATGGTGCTATATGTGCATCCCCAGCTCTTGTGCTGGAGCCCCATGGATTACTCAAGGTATCTATCCTGATTTGCTATTGGCAACACAATTTATGCTCATCCACTGCTCTCTCCTGCTGTAAAATTCCATTTGTAGCTTGTGTAGCTTTGTTTTATATCTCAATGATACATGCTTTATTTATGTAATTAGGGGAAGAAAGCGACAGCTTTTCCTGCAATGTGTAACAAACTTTCAGACCCAAGTGAAGCTGAAAACAGAGTTGTGGTAGATGGTAAACTTATCACCAGCAGAGGGCCTGGGACTTCATTAGAATTTTCATTGGCCATTGTAGAAAAGTTATTGGGCCGCGACAAGGCATTAGAGATTGCTAAGGCAATGCTCGTTGTGTAAGTCTTTGTAGTCTTGGCCCATCGTTTATGTGAATTTTAATTGCCAAAAGAAGTCAATGCGAAAAACATAGCTTTCATGTTGCTAAGTATAGTTTAGTTGCCTACTTGATGGTCATTGGTAACACAAATTTCACTAATAAATTCACCATCACTTGGGATTATAAAGAATTGCCTCAACATGACAACAACCGATCTTCCGACTTTTTAGGAGCGCAGGAAAAGACAATTGATGTGTGATGGGAGTTTAGTATGCATGGTTATGAATAAACAATGTTGTGGTCTTTATATTAACAGTTTCTTGTTTGTCCTTTTTATACGATTATGCATAGTTTTATGCGTTTACTTTCATATGTATGCGTTATAGGTGCTTAAGAATGGGATTTGAGATCAAATATTGGCAGATTGACTTGTATTCAGGGAATCGTGGGAAATACTCTGGAATTTTTTCACAGTGAAAAGCTTACTAGACATTAACGGTGTTAAAAAACGAAGACTTTTATATCAAATGTTTTAATTTGAGCTGGATACGTTATTATTCATAGTGAAAAGCTTATAGACATTACCTATGTTATTATATCTGAGTAATATGTTAAGATGGCAGTAGTAAACAATAAATTGAACACAACATACCTGGTTATATTTCAGTTTTATAACAAGCCTAAAAGATCTTGGTAAAATAAATCGTCAATATAATCAAATAACATTAATACAATTATACAAGTATTAAAAAAATAAAGTAAAATAAATAATGACTCTTTATGTATACTTCCATTTATGTTAATCATACAAAAGAAAATTAATTAATTCCTGGTTTTATGACATCTAAACCACAAAATCAAAAAACACAACACCCTATATCCAATTATAAACCCAAACATCACTCCCAAATTACTCCATTTCTGTGTCTCCTTTATTTGCTGCTGCATCAAGAACTCATCTCCATACATTATGCACTTTCCACCTTCATTTTCCAAACACATACTCCTTCCATCTTCTCCTCCATACTCATTTATCATAAAACATTCAAATGGGTACTTGAATAAACTCATATAATGCATAAAGATCCAGTATATTGGTATGCTATCTTTAGCTATAAAATAGCCAGAAAATAGAAAGAAACAGCCCATCAATCCGGATATCACAGATGTTCCCATGATGAAATTTGGCACCAATGCACTAAAGCATGCCGTGAATGAATTTGACATCAAGATTACCATCCATACAACCAACCCAAAGTAGAAAAAACTGGCGATTTCAGTTCGTAATCCTACAAGCCAGTAGACCGGAATTGTGTAAAGAGTTCCAATCATTAGAAGAAATGGAAGGAATATGAGAGTGTTTGAGATTACATATGATGAAACTCTATATGCACCTCTTGATGTTTCTCTCATCAAGATTCTTCTTTCTTGTAAAAATATTGGTAATCCTTCTGTGGATGATGAGAGTAAGAAAGTGAGACTAAATGCGAAGAAACCTAATCGGGCTTGTAATGCGAGTTTGCCTTTGTTGTTTGACATGCTTACGAAGATAGTTCCGAGGATTAAGCCCAATAGTACGGCTTGAATGATTCTTGTGAGGAATAATTGTTTTGTTCTGAATATGTTTTTGAAAAATCTTTTACTAAGAATCATTATTTCTTCGAAATGGGTATTAGGGTATGGAAATTCAACATCTTTCACTTGTTTTTGGTGAAATTTGAGTGGCTCGGTTGTTGGTTTCGAGGTTTGTATGATTAAGGTGGTGGCAACATCAATGGCGAATTCGAGAACATTGACACGAGGTGGGATACAATGGCCCGAGACTTTGAGTCTATGTTCAAGTGATTTTAGTGATCCGTTATGGAGAACGTATCCATTCGAGAGTAAAATAACTCGATCTAGAATCTCTAAGATCCGGAATCCTGGTTGATGGATCGTTAACACGATGGTTTTACCCCCATTTATCGTCATAGATTTGAGAAGGGACACAACACCAAAAGCCGAATTAGAGTCCAGCCCGGAAGTTGGTTCATCGATTAGTATCACAGACGGGTCATGAACTAATTCAACCCCGATTGAAACCCGTCTTCGTTCACCACCGGAGATCCCATGATTCGAACCTTCTCCAATTCTCGAGCCCGACACATGGTCCAAACCGAGCTCGTTTATAAGAATCTTGACACGATCAACCGCTTCTTTTCGACCACATCTTAGCCTTAAAAAAGCACTATACAAAAGTGTTTCTTCAACGGTTAATGAGGGGAATAAAGCATCATCTTGTGTCACATATCCGGCCAGTCTCCGAAACTGTTTTGTATCAATAGGATGGTTATTGATCAAAACATGTCCGGAGACATGGTTGGATGATATATTTCCTGCAAGAATTTCTAATAAAGTTGTCTTCCCGGCCCCACTCGGTCCTGCAACCGCAGTAAGATCACCGGGCCGGGCTTCACAACTCACATCATTCAAGATAAACTTTGTAGGTTTCTTGAAGTACTTTTGAAGAACACCCCACTTGAATTCATCATAAAGGTTGGAACTTTTGTATGCAAGATTCTTAGCTTCAATCTTATATGAAGTTTTCCGGCAATGGCCGGCCACCGGTGACCAGACCGGCAGCTCCATTTGTGTAAAAGTTTGTAAAGTAAGAATGGTATAAAGAAGAAGGGTTATTTGGGAGTGTGATGAAGAGAGAAGAAAAAAAAAAGAGATGAACTAACACAACTAACTTATGTCGTATGTGTTTCCATGCAAAAGTGTGGTTTACTATTTTGCCCTTGGAATGAATGAAATTTGGTGGGGGTAGGGTGGAAATTTGGTTAATACTGAAATACACACAGTGAGCGTGTTTGTATGTGTGATGTTACTAGGTGAGCTGCTGGTTGACCATTTGGTGTAGTGTTTGGTTTAGTTTACTTCTTTAAGAAAATAGGTAAGTAATACTTTGACGTAATGGTGTAAAAGTGCCCATTTTTTATCTAATAATTTGAGTTTTATCTTTAATCTAAATAAATCAAATCGAGCTTTATAATGTTATAAACTTATATAGTTAAAACCTGGCTCGAGTTATTGATTGTTATCTAGTATTTGTTTTTGGTCAAATATTGGCGTATATATATTCTAGGCCGAGCACAAACTCAACTTGTTTCTTTCGTTTGTAGTTTTGAAAGATGTTTCAAGCTATTTCAACTCTGGAATCTAACATTTTCTTTTCGTTAAGAATATTTTCGAGCTATTGAGCTTTGAGCTTATATTTGCAATTGAGTAGAGTCCGAGTCTACATCAAGTAGACCTTAATCTGGTGAGCTCGAACTCGAGCTCTACTTGATTTGTTTGCGATCTGATTTTGACTGATAGAAAAATATCAAGTCAGCATGAAACATTTAAAAAGGACTTGCATAGTAGACGTGTGAATATCATAAAAGTTGGATTGGGTCAAAATTTAACCCGGTTGTTGTTCAACCTGATTAGAAATACGTGACCTTTATAGTAGAATCTTCTTATTCTTTATTTTCAGACTACAAAAATAATTATACAGATATTTTTGGAGTATACTCGTGGACCAGCCTTCCAGCTTCCCACAAGTCACAATATCATCTATGCTGCCAAGTGCCAAGTGCCAAGTGCCAAGTGCCAAGTGCCAAGCTGTTCCATCAACGGTCGGGTCAAACTTTGGCCCAATTATCGGTAAAATCCACTTTACCACAATACTTGTTTGGATTTTATGTAGTTGTGCTACATGGCTTGATGGGTTTCGTATAGAGCTCTAAGAGTTTAAGCGAATCAAACGTTAAATAGATAACTATACGAGCGAACATGAATAAGATTTACGTTCCTTTAACTATACAAACAAGCTATAACATATTTGAGTTATCAAATTCATCATCTAAAAACTTTACTGTGGAACCGGATAAAATCAACTGCAATCCTACAGAAGTAGGGGACTCTTTCTCTGTATTGTCGCATGGTTTCTCATTGTGTGGGTCCTTCACAGTTCTTGGAAGTGATTACAATAATGAAGGTTCTCTCATGTCCATCTCCGAGATTGGTACACCACTCTTTCACAGATTAAAAAATAAAATTTACTCACTTTCCACTTGTCACTAGATTTTCTTTCTACTTCCATTATTCAAGACTTTATGATCGGTTAAAAATCAGTTAACAAAATCTCAAGTTGTGATGTTAATAAACAGAGCATATATTCAACCTTTTTCTGTTATTGAATATTCAAGTTGATTAGAATGTTAATGTCGTTATACATTTTACCGTAGGAAATTAAATTTAGTTTTAGTTTAAAAAATTCCCGGAGAAAAAGCAATTATAAATGGAAAATTTAGTTTCTTGGACTGATCCATTGCTATGCTGATTAAGTATACTTTGACAGGATTTTCAGACGTTGATTTTGAAGACCTTAAAATGGACACAGTTGCTTTGTCCACTGGAAAACAGCCTGTAGAAAGTTGTGTCATTGTCGAAAGTGGAAAACGTCCAGCGCTTCCCAGTTCAAAAATCAAGTCTTGAAAGGTACAACTTCTCTATCTTTCTCAAAAGAGCAGAAATAAGTGTAGTGATCAGCGAATAATAAGTTTATAAATTCATCCTTTTAAATACCCCAAAACAAAAATTGGTAATGCAATCCCTGAACATTAATGGTTTTTCACTTGTAGACCTCAAACAATAGATCTGTCAATCACGTATACAAGTTATTACGATGATGTCAGTTGCATGATTTCCATCTAATCTAATTAACCCAAATTTTGTACTATGTGCTTTAGGTCATAAATAACTATCTTCTCTCAATATATCGACTAATGAATGGCCGAATGATGAATTTTTTACCTTGGATAATTATTCGACGGAAATTATTTAATTCATATTGTGAGATATTAAGTATGTGATTAGTTTTTGTTTTTGTCATCTTCAAGAATTATTATCTAATGTGTACAAGCTTTGATTATTGTCTCTAACAGAAAATGATAAAAGATGCTTTCATGTTGAGAAAGAAGGTAACAAAGGAGTACAAGAAGATGCCAATATCGTATGCAGATATTGACAAAGATTTCAGCCAACTAACAGAAGAGACTATACCAAAGTCACCAGAACAATTGTTAATCGACTTTGTTTGGGAGCTCGTGTAGAAAATTTTCTACCTTCAATTTATAATTGCTTCTTGTTTCTGCAGATAAAAGTGAGATGGGTGTTGGTAATTATGTTTAGGATGCTTCTTTTCGTGTAAAATACAATGCTGATTAGTTTTGAAGGTTTTCTCTTGAGTTTGTTAAGCAAAATGTGGATATTTTGGACAGAGTTTTTCATATATTCTGCTTTCTATTATACCTAAAACTTGAAATCTTGCATCTCGGGTCCTTGATAATCGTCTATCTTTTCAATCATCCTAGTTCTTTATATCTGATTATATTTTATTGTTAAGATGTTGAGTTGTCGTTTACCTTCATCAATGCAATTATGAATTATGATCAGTTCCAGCCTAGTAGTTCTAACTCATGTAATTGTACAGTTTACCATTCTTATGTGCCAAAAAGGGCAAAGTTTTGATGGGTATTATGGTAAATTCAAGCTTTTGTTCATGTACTCTATCATAGTATAGAGGTGGTAAAATGAGCAGGTTAGAAATCAATCGGGTTTGGGTCGAATGCGTATTATTAAGTGCTAGTCAAAATGGGCTGGGGTTGCCGACATTTTTTTCCTCAATGCAATTTGGTTGCTGTTTTCAGATTTCTGTTATCATGTTATCGTGATTTTATTTTGTAACTTTTTAATCCATTACGGTTCAACTTTCCTAACAATATTATCGTTGTATCAACCATGATACTGATAGAAGTTGGTGGACAAATACACTTCAATACACATGTATTAATATACAGTTTGTTTACCGATGGAATTCACTAATATATGCTTTGTGTTTGACCTTTGTATCCAACATAGATACAGAAACTCATACACAATGACCAAATCCTTGAATTGCTCTTTTCTAATAATAGAAATTTATTCAAAGCAATAAAAAATTCTCTTTAATCGTTTAAATATAAAGAAACATTGGCATATATTCTGTATAATAAAAAATAAAAAATAATAGTAATAGTAATGCATGCTACCTAATCTTTGGAAATAAGAAATAACTTGTTAGACATTAAATGAAAGAGATTCATGTTCAGACTAACTGTCGTTTTGACACTAGATCAACTCGGTGATGATTACAACCGCAAACGGTGTCTACTTATATTTATTTTATATAACATAACATTTATATTTATAGTAATCATAAAATATCCAATTCAATAAATTCATATTCAAAGATTCATTAACTTAATAGGTTAAGCTTATTAATTTCAGTAAATCATAGATCAAAACTTATAACTTTACAAACCTTTTAGAACTGAATTTTTGTAATTTTCAAAGTTCAATAAGCTGGTGACATTTTGCTAAGCATTATCCAAAAATATAATACTGAGTAATTATATAAATGTTTTTTTTATCTATATTAGATTTTAGAAGCCGACTGACTTATTTATCAGCAAATGAATATTGTCACCGGAAGGTTTACAATGAGTTTCCTCCGGCTACCGTATTCACCGCCGGAGACGTCACTCCTCCGTCCTTCCGCCTTCTTACGCCGCCGAAGACGCCCGTTTACTACTTTCCAGTGCTCTGCTTCCAACAAAAAGGAGAAAGTAATTGTTATATCCGGCCCAACCGGTGCCGGCAAAAGCAGGCTTGCATTAGAACTATCTAGAAAACTTAACGGCGAAATCATTAGCGCAGATTCTGTTCAGGTATATACATACATTAACTCTTTCTATTATATTTGAAAATTAGGTTTCAAGTAATATACAGAATTCATAATTTATTGAATTTAATTCATTCAATTGTATGTATAAATCAAAGTCAATAAGAAATAGTATAGTTTCATTTTATATAGAACAAACCGTGACGTAAAGTTAATAACCTTGTAGAAAATTCTGACAATAATTAAATTCAACAATAACATCATTTGCAAATTCAAAACTACATATATGACTATATTTACTTATACATCAACAGATGACTTAGGGCTCGAAAAGCTTCATACTATCTCGTTAAAATTAAATATTGGGAGCTCAGGTTTTAAGCTCGAACTCAAGAAAAGCTTGTCTCGACTAAGCTCAAGTTAGAGTTGATCGATAAAAGCTTGAATTATTAGCAGTTCTGTATGAGGATATCAGAATCTACACTAATTCAAATTTTGTGATGTTAGTGATATTCTTTAAGGTTAGGTTTCAGTTAGTAGATTAGGTTAACTTGTGTTTGTTGTGACACAGGTTTATCAAGGCCTTGATGTTGGATCTGCAAAACCTTCAATCAGTGAAAGAAAGGTAACATTGAGTTGTAACACATTCGCTATCCTTATAATCATAGCTTATAACTATTAATGTGATTTGAACTCAGTGTTTTATCAATGTATGGCCTATGCCTTTCAGGAAGTGCCACATCATTTAATTGACATATTGCACCCTGCTGAAGGTATACATCTATTCTTTGAAATATGTTGCCGATCGTTGTTTTAGTACACAAGCTAAGCTGAAGCTCTTGTGAACCAGATTATTCTGCTGGGAACTTTTATGATGATGGAAGGCAATCTACAAAAGATATTCTTAGTAGAGGCCATGTTCCTATAGTTACTGGAGGGACTGGATTATACTTAAGATGGTAAATATCAATTAATATTTTAACTTTTAACTATGTTGATACTGGATTTTATGGTCTGTGAGAAGTGTTCTTTTGATCATGTTTAAGGTTCATATATGGGAAACCAGATGTTCCAAAGGCCACACCAGAGATTAGTTTACAAGTGCAAACTGAACTTGCTAACTTTGAGAGAAGATATGATTGGGATGCTGCAGTGCAGTTGGTCATCAAAGCAGGTGATCCGAGTGCTCAATCTTTACCTTCCAATGATTGGTATCGTTTACGCCGCAAACTTGAAATCATCAAGGTCAGTACTTTATCAATACACGTGATGCAAATACGCAAGCCTTCTTTAATGTTTCATCATGCATAATGATGCTATTTTGTATCAATGCGCATGATGTAGATAGATAAAAGGTGTACTGCAGAGGTGTCCAAATGGGTGGGTTAGGTAACGGTTCAGGTTAAAACACATATCGGGTCACAACAGGTTGGGGTGGGTTGACCCGAAACACATTCTTTTCAAATTTTGTAAGTAGTTAGTTTGTCAAGTATGATTTCAAAAGGTATATTATTCCAAATATAACTGTAGTTTGTTGATTAAAATGATTTAGAAGGTTTTATGCACTAGAAAGTACACTTTGGGGGTGATTTTTGCACTATAAATGTAGTTTGTCAAGTTCAACTCCTTTCACTTGTTTCTTCTTAAGCCAAATCTTTTGATTATACCAGTTAGAGATAAAAGATAAACCCGAATTGGTCCATTCATAATTAAATTTGTTGACCTTGGGACCTCTATCCTCATGATATGTGTCTCTGGCATGATCTACATGATAGAGGTTATATGTCAAATTCTTCATGTTTTATGTAGCTTTGACAATTTAAATATTTGAGTAAGCAAGAGGTAATCTAAGACCTAAAATAGTGGGTTTCTCCGGGATGTAAAATACTATATGAAATTTTTTTCAACGTCATATTGACATCTTATTATTGATAATGCAGTCTACAGGGTTACCTCCATCCGCTTTTCCAGTACCATATGATTCTTTTAAAGGAAAAGTTGATTCACATTCTACAAACCTTGGCATCGACATCTCCACTGATGGAAATCTGGATCAAAAGCCCAAGGATTTGGATTATGAATTCATATGCTTCTTTCTTTCAACGTCAAGAACAGATCTCTACAGGTCCATTGATTTCCGGTGTGAAGATATGATTTCAGGTGAGCATTTGGAATAGCATTAACTACTTGGCGCAAAAATTCTCCATGGCATTAACCTTAAGCTGTTGTTAGATTTGTAGCTTTTGACTTTCTTTACTTTTCATGCTTATATATTTTGGTTCTCATGTTATATAAATAGGAGATAAGGGCATTCTGTCCGAGGCAAGATGGCTTCTTGATATGGGTCTTCTACCAAATTCAAATTCTGCTACACGAGCGATAGGTTACAGACAGGTATTCCTTTCCCAACTTATGTATATGTTTTTCTTGTAATACAGCTATGCATGTTTATTAGTTCATTCTGTTCTTGTTTAATCATTATTTTCGGCATGCTCATGTTTGACAGATATTCGTGTTTATCAGTTCGTTTTGCTCTAAATTTCTTATCATATTTTACTTCAGAATTTTTTTAATCCTATGATTTCATGGATTTTATTATAGTTGCACCCTAATGGTTAATGCATGTAAATCAAAATAATTATTAATGAATCAATAACCAAGCAACAACTGAGGATAAAGATTTAATGCCAAACTGCAGGCTATGGAATACCTTCTAAATTGTGAACAACAAGGGGGCAGAAGTTCAACATGTGATTTCTATTCTTTTCTATCTGAATTTCAGAAAGCGTCAAGGTACTTATTCCATAATACTTTTTACCTTCCGATACTACAGCACATCACCGTGTTAAATTCATTTCACTTGTACCGTCAGAGTTTTGTCTGACTACAATTTAATCTTGCAGGAATTTTGCAAAACGACAACTGACATGGTTCCGCAATGAGCCAATTTATCACTGGATTGATGCCTCAAGACCCCTTGTATGCCTCTGGTCTTCTAAACTTCAGCTCTTGATCTTCCACTTCTCCAATCTTATAGTCTCTAAGTTATACCTACTTGCAGGAAGAGGTACTCAATTTCATATATAACGCATATCATAATCAAACGGGGAAATTGGCAGTCCCTCGATCACTTGCAATGGATAAAGATACGTCAGATCGACGAGAAATTGCACAACTAAAAGCCTATCGAACTAAACGAGGGTATGCGCTTGACAGTTTATCCATTGTTTTAGCAGATGAGGCATTTTGGGTCATTTTTCATTTGAATGGGTCGATTTGGGTTGTGCTTTATACCAAATGGGTCAAATCTAAAGATTATCTAAAAGAGGAACGGGTGTATTTAACACATACGACTTTCTGAATCTCTTTATTTAAGTATTTGGAGTATACTTGTAAAAATAATGTGTTTGGAATCATAATCAACGCATATAATATAATTATATATAAAAAGAATTACAAAATGGACAAAATAGTGTTAATGGGTCAACCCAATCTGACCGAGCACGTTTAACCCATACTAACAAATTCATGTTTTGAAGCGTTATCCAACCCACCCATCTTGCCACCTCTCACTTTACCTATTATTTCTCGAATTAAACTGATTTTAAGCATATACAGGGTTTTCATCAACCAAGAGGATTGTTCAGATGTTCTCAACTGGATAAGCGATAATCAGAGGCAAAATACTGAATTGATTGCTAAATAGCTTGTAGCATCAGCAATGCTAGTTCTTCTATTCGGTTAGGCTCACACTTAAAAGGTGCATCTAGAATCCTTTCCCCGTTGACCTTCTGCTTCAGTAAATTTACCATTTCAACGACTTGATATCTCTCTGCTTTTAAACGCCTAGTGCATCTGATTACACAGTTAATCCTGAGGTCAAGTTTGTTAATAACAAACAGTCGTGTCATACCACAGGAAATGTAAGTTATGCACCTTAGATTGATGCACAGTTGTTATCGATGTAAAACAAGAAACATTTTTGTTAGTTTTTTAGTTCATGAAAAGAGTAGGTCAGCTGTCGTGTTTATTCTATATACAGTCTAAGTTTATTAAGATACAATTTAGCAGATGATTATCGCCTTATTGGATTGTTGTTGAATACTTGAAGTATATGTGCTTGGACTGTATGCCTACGAGGCTCTTATTTAGCTTATAAGTTTTTGACTATAGCAAAAGAACATATTTATATACTTGCATGAGTACCTTCTTTGAGAACCATATTTGTATGTTGGTGGTGATGGTGCCAAGGTTGAAAAAGTCGTTGAAAAAGTCGTTAGTCGGGATTAGTCGGATTTCACTTTCTTTCTTTTTTTTGACTTTTTTACGTATAATATCTATATAAGATATAAAATTTTGTAAATTTTAAGTAAATAAGGGACTTCAAAATAATTTGAAATATCAATGAACAATAAATAGGTAATATAGTATAAATATAACGGACTAAAATGTAAAATTTAGTATTTTTTCTTGAAAAACAATTTTTTCTTCCTTTTCCAGATTTGAATCTTCCTTATATCATTTTATCTTCATCTTCTTTCTCTCATTTCATTTTTACTTTATCTTCTACATTTTATCTATTCTTTTCCATCTTTTTTAACTAATAATCACTAGAGTAATTTATACAGCTCGTCAGAATTCCTCAACTCGCCGAATTTGATTGTTGACCGACTAGTTTGACCGACTTGGTCCTAGTCAAATCGGCACCCTCCAAAAAAGTGACTAGTCGCTGACTAGTCAGCCGACTTTTACAACCATAGTTGGTGCAATAGAAACATATACAGCACAACTGAAAGTTTTAAGGTGGGACGTGCTTGGCTATTTGATTACAAGCCAATAGTAGAGGAGAATGCTGTTGATATGCAGTTAGTCTCATTCAAACTCATGATTGCAGTATGTAATCAATAAAAAATCTGCCAGCTAGCTCGTGCAATCAATAAAAAATCATTCGCGTGAGTGAGCTAAGCAAATATGGGTTGAAGTATTTTTCGACTAAACCATTTTATGTGTAAATATGAGTAACTAGATGTTTAACAACAATCTCTAAAAACATGCGGTCATCATCGAATGCATGAGATGTAACTTCAATGTGATCAAGGGTCACCTTTTTTTTATGTCATAATCAAGAAAATGTGCTAGTGATATAAAATATATGACCATATTACAGGTTGATATTATACAAACTTGAGATCCTGTGGTTAATGCGCATATTAAGATCATAAAGTATTTAAATGATTCAAATGGTGGATGATTGAATTAGTCCACACACACATATATACATCCAATTAAAAAGAAATAAAGAAAAATCAAAAGAAAGAGGGAATAACTGTGGTGATTCTCTTTCAATTTTATGTTGGGAAGATAATCACTTCATTAATCATGAAGTCATTGATCACATTTTGTTTAAATGGATATCTATATGTACTTTCACTTATACTTTCTATGATTATCATTGTAGATTATGGATAACTTAATCTGTAATAACATAAGCAAAACAAACACAATTCAACTATTTTTTTCGTTACAAGCATATGTGACTCTGCTGTATTTATATGTGTACAATGCGAGTTAGAATATGACACCCGTAATTTTCTTGCATAGATTTCTTATCAAGTCCTGGACATCTCATACCAGGTGTATAATTTAGATGTATGTAATTAGAAAAATCAAGTAATTTTTAATTGCATTTGTTAATTACCTAAAAATAATTCGAAGAAATATTTTACAACTTCATGATAGTACTTTTGGTTGTGATTCAATTTTGTTTGTTACAATTCACCTCTTGCATGTTGATGTGGTTTGGTAGAACAAACTTCATTAGTGTAAAAGAATTCTCGTGTAGACAATTTATTATGAACTAGTTATGACCGGGACAAACTTGTGTATGTTCAAGTTCAATTGTATCTCATTTTTTAAAGTTTCATCTCTCCAAACTTTCTTTTCACACTTCCTGTCCCTGGAATTAGCTTTTCAGTCCTAACTTTACTCCTCCTTTGTTAAATATAAAGAATTGACTCATAAAAATGACTAAAATACCCTTATCTTTCACTTTTTGTATCCATTACTTTCATCAAAATTGAAACTCTAACCACCAAACATGTAACCCTTAACCACCCAACCATCCAATTTAATAGGAACAACTAAACACAAGGGTGCTAAACATATCTAGTATCACATATTCACAACTACAATCAAACTAACAATTACAATAGCTCAACCCTCAAAGCAAGACATATAATTAAATAAATTCATAAAAACTCATAAAGATCCATACACATACAACAAGTGGAAGATATAATCAATTCATGTAGCAAGACCTAACTATCACCAAGATGACCTAATGGTTGACGTCCTGATATCCTCACAAGAGGTCTCAGGTTCAAGCCTTACTAGTTGCACATCTTCGAGTGGCCAGGTAAAGGGTCGGAAACGATCACGGAGATACCTCGGTTATGCCATATAACCACGTATATCTGAGTCAAAATACTCGCCCTCCTTAGATAACTTGAACAAGAAAAACCATGAAAAAGAATATATAGCAACACCTAAAAATCAATTCATACAGCAACACCTACTAATAATCCGTACACATACACATCCATAAATTAACAAAACAAACAGATATAATACAACATCAACAAATAAGCTAACGGGTCAGCGACAACGTTCTCGGCAACCATCCGCCGACGACTACTGTTAGATCTGGAGAAGAAACTTTTAGATCTACCAAAAAAGGACCAAAAAACCTCGGTGTAAATCCGGAAGTTTGGGCTAGGTAGCAGCAAATTTCATCTCGATTTAAAACCATGTGAAGGGTTTCAGCGGTGGTGAATAGAGGAAGGCTTTTATGGTTGCAAAAGTAGCAGCATCTATGTTCATAATCGTTTATAATCACCAGAGAACAGGTGTGACCAGATCTGGAGGAAGACGATGGTTTCTCCGTGGATTTGACCGGATCTAGTCGATGTTTAAAATCGTCGAAGGTTCCCTTAATGATTTGTTTGTGATTGTGTTTGTTGTCGTTATTTACGAGTAGCTGCGGCAGGATTGTAGACTCCGGAGACTGTTGTTAACTATTAGCGGTGCACCACCACCACTATCATTTAGGAATTTTGTGTCTTTAAGTGGGTGCTTCATATCAGTGTGTTCATATTACTGTATAGATCTGAACGACCACTTATGTGTGAGGAAATGATGGTGATTGATATTCTTTTTGTTAGGATTGATAGTGATTTCTTTATGTTTGAATTTATGGGTTACTGTTTGAATACTCCTACAGGGTGATGTGACTAACACATACATACACATAGGGGTGATAGAACTGGCACGCATCCAAATACACTCATACAGGGTGTACATTCAGTAATATTATAGTATCCATTTAGAATATCTCAAATTTAAATGTGAGGAAATGAAACAGATTAAGGGAACATTTGTATGGTGGTCATGTGTGAGTCATAGGGTTTAAAAATAGAAAAGGGAAAACGAAAGAAGGGGCAAAGTTGGGGCATAAAAGATGAGGGTATTTTTATTATTTTTTATAAGTTGACAATTAATTCGTTAGATTTAACGAATGAGGGTGAAGTTGAGATAGAAAAGCCAACCATGAGGACATAGAGTGTAGAAAAATTTAAGAGGAATAAGACGTTAAAAATGACAAATCACATATAAGGAGTGTAATTTACCCAAATATGTTTTTCCTATCTCCTATTTAAATAATGTAATTTCTTTTTAAGCATTAAACATTTCTTTTATTATTATTATTTTATTTGATAAAATAAAATAATAGATTGAAATATATAATACACATATAACTTGATCATCTACCCATTCTCTTCAGGAGGTGACAACGATGAGGTCTTCTGCAATGTTGTGATCCATCCTTAATAATTCATCATCTTCTTCTTCATTACTCCGCCGGAGTTACTCATCGGAATCTGCTCCGGCGCGTAAGGTCATCGTATTCGGAGCCGCCGGCGGTATCGGACAACCGCTTTCATTCTCATGAAGTTTAACCCTCTCGTATCTTCACTATCACTCTACGATATCGCCGGTACTCCCGGTGTTGCAGATGACGTCAGCCACGTCAACACCAGATCTGAGGTCCTTTATTACTAAACCCCTTACAATTATGTGTTTATTATCAATTGTATTCATTTCCTTTGCAACTTCTGGGGTTCCGAATTTATTGAATTTTTTGTTCTTAGTAAATGATTTGTGTATATTCTTTTGTAAGTGTTTGAAAATTCAAAATTATGTGAGAGTTAAATTTATGAGCTGCATGATTTATTGTTGTAAAAAATGTAGATATGTTTTTGTTATATATATAGATGGTTCGTTACAGGTTCAGGTTCAAACGAGAACTAAATAAAAGGTGAGATCCGCGAGAACTACTAAATTACACATTTTTTCACATGTGATTGACTTAATTCATATGTGAATATTCATATACATGTGATTTATAAAGAAAAAGAAGCTAAAACCCCAAAAATTACGTATTAAAACACATTTTACCGATTTGTTCACATTATGATTCACCTGTGAACATGTATTTCTTATTTTGTGTTTTGAGATATTATTTTAGAGTTTTTTAGCTTTTTTTCTTTATAAATCAAATGTATATGAATGTTCACATATGAATCAAGTCAATCACATGTGAAAAAATGTGTAATTTAGTGGTTTTCGCGGTTCTCACATTTTATTTGGTTCTCATTTGAACCTAACCCATTGGTTACATGGGTGATGAGAATTTGGGAAAGGCATTAGAAGGAGCTGATCTTGTTATTATCCAAGCTGGTGTGCAACGGAAGCCAGGAATGACTCGGGATGATCTTTTTAAATTTTAACATCAATGCTAGTAGTGTTAAGGGTCTTTGCACTGCGATTGCTAAATACTGTCATCATGTGAGTACGCATCACTAAATTTATAAACATGTAGTAATGTTGTAAAGTGCAACTTTTGATGGTTATTTACTTAACTTTTGTGTGCTCGCATTTGTGACCGCCTGGTACTTGTAAATATAATCAGCAACCCTGTGAACTCCACCGTGCCCATTGCTTATGAGGTATTTAAGAAAGCAAGTACCTTTGATGAGAGGAGGTTGTTTGGTGTGACCACACTTGATGTCATTAGGGCAAAGACATTTTATGCTGGCAAAGCTAACGTTCTAGTTGCTGATATGGTTTTTCAATTTTTGATCGTTTTTCAAGTTAAAGTTATGTAGGGTTTCGCTCTTGTAATCTAATTTGTATTCCTATGTTATAGATGTCAATATACCCATTGTTGGTGGTTATGCTGGTATGACCATTCTGCCATTGTTTTCTCAGGTATGGCTCGCTTTCTGTTTACTGTTAGTTGCTTTGTAGTTTATGGTATTGATCGATGCTTTTGAATGAAGGCCTCACCAAAAGCAGATAATTCATGATCATGTGTTACCAATTTTCAAAAATCACCAAAAAATGAAAAGAAAAGTTCGTCGAAAGTATATCATATGAGATGTCTAATCGAAGAGAAAAAACATTGATTTTATGGTGCAAAACCCTAATTCCGTCTTAATTTTGATATGTGTTTTCTTCCGATTCGAACCGTTTTTCTCATCTGATCTGGTTTTTAGGTTTGATTTCTCAAACTCTACGGTCCGTTTTTATGTTACTGATGCGGGCCCAAGTGTGGAGGATCGGGCCCTTGTGTTTCTTGAGGCCCAAGATCGCGTATCAAAAGGGGGCTCACGAAAAAGGCCGTAACTTGGGCTGGGAGTGTCCGTTTGAGGCCCATGACCAGGCGAAAGAAAGCTTGGGCCGAGCCCAACGTCGTGACTAACCGCCAAAAACTTTCGGGCCCAAATTCGCTGTCTTTTATGATTTATGGGCATTTTTATGTTTTTTCATACTTTTTTGGACTTTGTTTTTGGGCTAGAGTCCGGCCCGTTTATCCGTTTAGGCCCAATCGAATTTCTGGTTCCTTTTTAGGGTTTCATGAACATTATCAAGCAGTTAGTTTTAATTTATATGAAATTTGAATTTTCTCTCAAATTTGAGTTGAATTTGGCCTAATTTTCGGTATATTTTTGAATCAACGAATATTGGAAGAGTCATTCCTGGTATTCGTGAGAATCAACAGGTTTGACTGTGTTATCTCAATTTCAGTCTACATCAGTTACTTTTTGGTATTCGATTTCTCGAGTATGACGGTTCAATCTTTATCTAGGGTTTCAATTTCTTGAATCTTTGTGGTTGTGCAAAACCATAGCTTCGTCTAATAAATTCGATTTCTTCGTTTCTTTCGAAGAAATCGAACGTCTATTGATTGTTCTTATAAAGTTAGGTTTTATATTTTTTTTCAAAAGTAATTAGGGTTTCGAATTGCGTAGGATATAGATATACATATATAATCAACGTATATGTGTATGGCTTCAGGAGCATTAGGTCCGGATAAGATAAATACAGAGAAGACTAAGTGGGGAGTTGATAGTAAAGTCTATACGCGGAGAAGACACAAGAAACATATTTCCACCGACACCACTATCACCACCGCTTCTCCAGTAGCTGCAGCAAATAACGATCAAACCCTAATAGAAAAGGATACAAACTTGCAAACGTTGAGAGATGTATCAGATGACTCCTCTGGCCAAAATCTCCGGGTGGCTGTGGAACCTGTGAACCGAACCGGTCCCATTTCGTGGTGATGGCAAACTTGACAATCAGCGGCTTCTGGTCCATAGAAATGAAAGGTGTCGAATATCACGAGTCTAGAATACAAAAATTTCAAGAACTTAGATTTACAATTAAAGTAGGATGATGAGGACTTTTGGTGGGGAAGGGGAGATGGATGTGCAATAACAAGTTGTACTTTAAGGGTTCAAACATGAAATGTGTCATTATTGCAGTGTGATGAACTCTTTTGTTAGCTCAGGGTTCTCTTTTCTCCTTTGTGTTGGCTTCTATGGAGATGGAGACAACTCCTTGATGGGTGTTGGTACTTTCTTTATGATTGATTGATAATGACCGCTCAAATCAAGAATTTTAAATGTTAAATAAATGCAAATTTCATCATATAAAAAGAAAAGAAATTAAACTAATTAATCATCATAGTGAAGTGGTAGTTAACTAAAACGGCATCAAGTTAAAAAAAACAAAGCACGTCCACGCGAAAAATATATTCAACTTCATATATATATATATAGGGGAGGGATCAAGAGGGAAGCAAAAAAATTAGGAAAGGAGGGAAGTAAATTTCAACCCTTGATTTCATCATAAATGAATATTGTTAACATTCATTTGTGATGAATGTTAATCAAAATTTAACATTCATCACAAATGAATGTTAAAAACGTTTTTTTATGAAAAAATCAAGGGCTAAGATTTGCTTCCCTCCTTCTCCAAAATTTGAAGTTTCCTTACGGATCCTTCCCCTATATATATAGGGTCGGGATCAAGAGGGAAACAAAAAAATTAGGGAAGGAGGGAAGCAAATCTCAACCCTTGATTTCATCATTAATGAATTTTAAATATCATAAATAATTTCAAAATTTAACATTCATCACAAATGAATGTTAAAAACATTTATTTATGAAAAAATCAAGGGCTAAGATTTACTTCCCTCCTTCCCCAAGATTTAGAGCTTCCCTATGGATCCTTTCCATATACATATATATATATATTACATGAATAAAATCAGTTTAAAACATAGGACATAGGAGTGTTTGACATTGCTTATTTTTAAGTACTTATGTGCTTAAAAAATAAACATGTCTCAACATACTTATTTTTAAGTAATTATTTTTTAAGAAATAAGTAGATAAGCAGTTTCTAAAATAGTATTTGTATTTACTTATCTGCTTTTAAAATAAGCATATAAGTAGATAAGCGCTTAAATAAGCAATTCCAAACACCCCTAATTAACTTCAAAATATAATAACCAAGTAGAGAAATCAATAAAACACACATAAATTTGTCAGATATGAAACCCACTACTAACTAGAAATTTCCCAACTACTAACTAAAATTAGAAACTTTACATGATGCCTTACCCGAATACTAACTCAGTAAGAAACCACTCTTCTCCAAAGTCCGTATACTATTTGTTAGTCTTATATTATGCCGAAAGAGGTGACTACGTATACTGGTATTAAAACGAACTATGAGATTTTTGTTTTCTTCCGAAACTAGCACCGGATAGTTCTAAAAGGTTCTAGTTACTCCAAACCCGTTGTATGTGTCTCAGTGAGCTAAACTTTAGCTGATCTGTGTCCTATATGCTGTAACCTCTTGTGCACCTCAAAAAATATTAATACAGTTGTAGCGCTCACTTAAATGGTAAATGATTTGGAGGTCTTTAATCTGAGTTTTACACTTATGCACCACCCAGTGAAACAACAAAAACATGTCAATTTAACCATATACACAGTGTATGCTCAAAAAGACTATATACACAGTGATTAATTATAAAATAACCCAGATCCTCCAAGATATAACATGGATTGAAATTTTCCCAGAAGTTTATAATGACCAAAAAAAGAAAAACAACAACACTATCATCAAAATGAGCCAATATGTTATATAGAAAGAATCGAGATCAAGTGTCAAGTAAACTGAAAAGCATCGTTGACAAAGTAAACCACGAACAAAGATACTGGATAAAGAGGGAAAGCAATGAGCAAGGTCCAGTTCGGAAACTTTTGTCTGAGAGTAGTAAGAAGGCCCATACTAATGCAAACGATGATTACAACTATAAGCTCAGCTGAGAAATGCCATGTCAATCCGCGGAAATAGATGACCGAGACAAGAACAGAAAATCCCTGGATGTTGTTCATGAAAACTTTGTGGTATATCTGCATTTTAAGCAAATTGAGTTTGTCAATTACAACTGTAACTATGAATAGAATGGCAATTTTGACCCATATACTTGTGAATTGGTTGTTTCAGGTTAGAAACGGGTCAAAAGTCATCCAATTAAAGTGAACTTCTAATGCATACTATCTCTTATATCATTTTACCAGAAAATCTAATGGTGAAGTAATCTACTTTCTGTAATTAGAAAAAAAGGAATTATTCATAAAAAATTCAAATTTATTGGACAAAAGTGTTCCGTGCCAACCTGACCCAACAAATACAAGGTGTACAAAATTTACTTTTTTTGACCCGCTACCCAGCCAGTCCAACCCATACATCTCACCACCTCTAAAAATAAAATCATAATCGAGGGAAGGACAAACCTCTGAGAAAGTTAACGATGCTGTATAATATCTCTGCTGATGCGCAGTTCTAATGGCTGCAATAGCGGTTCTAGCATTTGTAGCCAATGGGACTAGGATGAATGATACGAAAAAAGGCTCAATGTTCACAGATTCTGAAAACTTTCTGACACTTTCCACCAGAGGCTCAGCAAAAATCGTTAGGATAGCGATTCCAAGAAACAAAAACATTATTGCCTTGTACATTTCATTCGCCTTTGCCTTCGCCTTTGCCTTCGCCTCTGCCTTCGCCTTTTCCTTTGCCTTCGCCTCCACCTCTACGTCTTTGTGCTTTTCTATTTTCTACACAAAATAAGCAGTTTATTGAGTACTAACCTATAACTAGGGAAAGAACCAAAGTATTTTTATCATGATGTTCCTTACTGGTTTAATGTCATTTTGTGGCTTTTTTAACTCCTTGAGCCATTTTTCAACCCCTGAAATGAATTCCTCCTTTTCAATGTCTCCATTTCCATCGCTATCTAAATGAGTCATTATGATCTCCACCATCTCGTCATCAACCAGTACTTCATGATGGTTGACTCTGATGATGAATTTTTTCAATTCAGTCCGCGAAATAGATCCATCTTTATCGGTATCAATTTCTTGAAAGAATCTGAAAGTGTAATACCAGGTTAGACTTGGACCCTAATATTTTCAAATATGCATAACAGAATAGCCACGGCTCACTTCTCAATGGCAGAGCGATCTGATGATTTATAACGTGTCTTCAATTTCGTTTCCGTAAGGGATACTAATTTTATCAATTTCTTCTTTTCTTCAAGTAACAGTTCCACAACCTGAAATTCAAACAATGAATCATCTTTATCATCATACTGCAAACATCTTTATCAAATTTAAGCAAACTAGAACTAGTTTTTTATGTTGAACTTGTTGGGTGCAAACCCAATCCCACATTGAAAACTAAAAGAAAATTATGTCTGGATATAAACTTATGGGCTACTCCCTCCCACGATCACCAATCGGTTTTATAGTGGAACCTCATCTAGGCTTATATGTAGGACATATAGTGGAACCTCGTCTAGGCTTAGGCTAAAGTTTCAGTCCTAACAAGTGATATCAAAGCTACGGTTGTAGCCTGGATGTGAACGATGCAGTGGCACAGATCCTAGTCAGGTTGAGTTCCGAGTTTGCGGCAGTACTGAATAAAGTTGAATCGGTTCATGGAGCCTTGTACTGAAAGTTTCCCTAATGTGCTCAAGTCAAGTTGAGTGCTTAGTTTGGATCAAATTGACCCTAGTTAGAGGGGAGGCCTAATGGATTTGGGTTAGAGAGGATGATTGTTGGGTGCAAAACTAATCCCACATCGGTGAAAGAAAGTTATATATGCATGTAAGCTTATGGGCTACTCCCTCTATCACCAATTGGTTTTAGAGTGAAACCTTATCTCATCTTATATGTTGGACATATTGTTGGGCTAAGTATCGGTCCTAACGGAACTGACCTGGTCGTATTCTGTCTTTGAATCATCCGATGAATATGGATTATCCATTAATTCTCTTGTGCCATCAAGCCATTTTTCAAACTCATCATAAAACTCGTCCTTGGTCATTGGACTTTTGTTATTTTCGGAATTTTTCAACTCTCTTTCCATGTCCTTTTTCCTGATGATGAGATGTTTCTCCCTGTCAAGCATAAGTGCCCGTACTTCATAAAATGGCACATGCATTTCGATTTTATGTTCAACTTCTGCATACTCCACTCTCCTATTTTGTATACGTTTCTCTGTATCAAAAAACTGCAAAATAATGGCAAAATCAAGAATAAGTAAGATATGCTCCAATATCTTTATTGATGGATAAACTTATTGTAATTTTTCTAAAAATAAAATCAAAGTATACCTGATAGCAAAAGTAAGAGATTAAGCAAATAACTGAAGTAGAAAGGGACACAAGAAGGACTTTCTCGTATTCTGGACTAGTATATGATACACCAAACACACTTGGCAATAGGATGACTACAAATGGGATCAGTGAATAGAACATAACTTTGGCATGAAAACTAGTTTCCGCATCTGTAACAACACCAGAACCTATACATATAAACGGATATTTAGTTCACTTCAACTAAGGCATCCACTTTTTTAAGCAACTCATGTTAAGGGAGATGAAGGATGCAAATTGAACCTTTTAAGAGTCGCATTACTTGATTTTTTTCTTTGGAACCAGGTTTGACATGAAATTCTTTTCTGCCAAAGAGAAAGCATACTCCCCATAAAAGAGTGAGAAGTAATACCGACGATCCAGCTAGTAACCCAGCGCCCGTTACAACATACTCTTGAGCTTTTTCTTTGCTAGTCAACAGTCCGGTTGCTGAAATCAAATGATTAATAAGAATTATTAATGAAAGAAGTTCTATATTGGGCTTCCATTGTTGCTTAATAGTCATGATTCTATAACAATAAATAAAAATGTTGAAGTATAATGTTCACCGGTATGAAGTACCATGTGATTACATTAAAATTACCCCGACTCCTCTGTACAAAAAAGGACAAACTCTCAAGAAAGGTAACATAAGGTACAGCATCTGACGATGTGGTTATCGACTAATTTCTCTCTCGATCATCAGAAAGTAGTGCACCGCTTTTGACTAAAGAGAAGCTAGTTTATACCTCCCATTGTCAAATTCTGTATTTTGTGTTACTTTTTTGACAATTATCTCTATAGATAACACATCAACAAAGTAAGGAAAACATTGGTTTTAAGAAAAAGAGAAAACAGAGATATAACCTAATTCAGTTAATTCTTAGTGATAACAAAGTTAATGATTTGCTAGCCATTTGTAAGAGTAAAAGCTATTTCATTTACAGAGATGGATCTATAAGGGGACAACTACCCCTCAATAAATCTAAAAATATTGTAAAAAGTATAATTTTAGAGTATAGTGACATTTAAAAAAAAAATCCCTCAAAAAGATGAAAAAAAAAAAAAATTGCCCCCAAACTATTATATCCTAGCACTGCCACAGGTTATTCATATCATCATTACTTTAGTAACATGTTATCTGCAAACAATCTACTATTCCATCCATGTCCGATTCTACTAAGGTATAATGGTTTAACTTCTATATGGATGATGTAGGTTCCAACATTTACATCATATGAATGCACATGTTGACCAAGATTATATATGCATCATTACTAATTTACATAACTTGTGTCTCATATATAATGAACAACATGCCTTTTCATATAACCTACTTGTTTCTTTGAGATAATTAGAGGACGGTTGATAATGTTGATATGGTGCAAGTATATATGTATATATATAAAGGGAAAATATATATATATATATATATAATGATTATAAAGAGAAGAACTTACTAAGAAGAATCAAAGAATCTGGAAAGGAGTCAAGAAGCTGAGTAAACACTGAAACATAAAAATTCTTGCCAAGAACACGAAAGATCCGTCCATCACCACCAGCAAAAGATTCACCATGATATAACAGGAACTCATATATAATAATAAGGACCAGATGACTACCAATATTGCTCGAACATGGCAAAAAGCCATACATTAGCTCACACCGCTCTTCAGAAGAATCATCCATTCCTTTTAGATGTAGATACGATTCTACCTCTCGAGTACCACCACCATTACTAATACCATCCGATACTAACTCAGTAGCATGATAGTGCAAATGACGACTTGCTACGCTAGTGGCTAACACAAAAAGAATGATAGCGAAATAAGATGCAATTCTTGTAACTAATTTTCCCATTTAATGGCAATTGGGTTGAGTGAAATGTCTTTAGACATTTTGTTATATATATAACCACAGGGGAGGATCCTTGTAAAACAGAGATGATCCAAGTCAACCAGTACTATTCTTATGGTCTATTTCACAAAAAGATAAAAAAAATGACAAACAAATTAAATACTACTGAGTCTTATTAAAGTCTTCGTTGCACATTAATGACTCTAATTTTCTTTAGTTGTTAAGGGCAAGATTAGAGTCCACGTTCTCATCATCCAGAGTCTTTCAATTTACAAATGAAAAACAAAATAAAAATGCTTCAGATCCAGCAAGTTACTATTTTTTTAATATATAGCCAGGTTTATATAAAACAAAATACATCATGCATCATACATCATACATCATACATCATAATATGATTAAACTTTGTGTGACAGCTTGCAGCGCAACTACCCTATATAAATACATTGAATACCAATTAGGCCAAATGATGTTTTAGTGACACCTTTTTCTCCAGATGTAAAATACCAATATGACTAATCACTGATGGAACTTATATATCACAATTAGTGAGTCACTCTAAATCAATTTATCTTGCTGTGTTGTATAAACTTGTACTTTTTATTTTATTTTAACTTAACGATTTTAACCACATTCCATTGAAACATAATACATGATCATGTGTAATATGCTAGTTAAACTTTGCGTTGACAACTTGCAGTGCAAATGCCCTAAATAATAACAGAATTTATCAACTAGCAGCGCGCCGACTCAAAAATCAAATATTGACTTAGGCAATTTATTTCATTGAAGTTGTTTTTTTAACTATGGCTGTAATGACGGGTGTATAATATGCATATATAAAGTAAAAATCAAATAAGAACACTTTAAACAATAAAAAATAAGACCGATTAGATTCATGGATATATCTAAAATTCAATAAAATTACATTCATAGATATATATGATGATCAATTTAATAAGAATGTTTCATACCTCCATATAAATAATCAAGAAATTGTTGCCACTAAGCTAAATCAACACATTAGAATAAAGCGTTCACACACACACACACACGTTGGAATAAAAAATAATGGTGTAACAACCAATTGATGAAAGTCATGAGATTACACGGAATCAAATTTGGTAAACCATCGGTTCCCATTGTGCAAATTCTTAATTAGTTGTTCTTAGACTTCGACAACAATAATGCCATTCAAGTTTGTTAAGACTAATATCTCATTTGTAATATTATTTTCGTATTCGTAATATTTAGATTGAAAAACCGTATCGATATAGGAAGATCCTACTAAAATACGCCAGTGTAATTTCACACATAATTTATATACATATAACTACGTTGATTATTTGACTAGCTTATAGACAATTCAAAAGTCAACCATGCATTGTACCAATCCTGAAAAATATGATGCATAATAGTCCCCTACTTATGTTTCGCCATGAAAATCAATTTTCTCCAAATATTAATTCCGTTACAAATGTTATAAGTAAGAGCATTTTAAACCTTTATGCTCCACCAAATGGAATGTATCTATCCACTTGTGCATGTGTACGGGAATTTGTAACATAAACCAAATCCTCCAACAAAATGTGACACAAACTTGGCTGAAATTTTTCAATATAACCAAATTATCTATCTATCTGGAGATTATTATTATTCTACATAATATGCAAAGAGAGCATATATGGTTTTTTTTTTATACTAATTATATCAAGCAGACCGAAATGTGTCGTCAACTAAGTAAACCACTACCAAAGATAGTGGATAGAGAGGGAAGACGACGAGCAATGTCCAGTTTGGAAACTTGGATCTGAAACTTGCGAGAAGTCCCATTATGATGCAAACGATGACCACAACCAGAACCTCAGCCGAGAAATGCCATGTTAAACCACGGAAGTATATAACCGATACAAGAACTGAAAAACCCTGAATGTTGTTCATAAACACTTTGTGATATATCTGCATTTTTAGAAAACAGAGCCTGTTACTATTGTGTTCAAGTGCGTATAACTGATATAATTAAAGCAGGGGTGACAATTTTAACCCATCGACTTAGTAATAGGTTGATTTTCGTTGTATCTTATCTCTATCCGATCGAATGGGTAAACCGTAAGCCTTCAAAACATGGAAGCAAACCGTTTTATTCGGAAAAAAAAAAAAAATTTGTTTCTAATAATTTACTTTTTAATAATATTTATTTATTTATTCTTTTTAATCATATTTAAGAATTTACTTTTTAACCAAATTAAAAGGTCTTTAACTTATCGGTATGGGAGGAACCCATCAACCAACGGGTTATGTTCAAGTCTCACTTGAAAACATGAGTGTATATATTCTTGGTGATTGCATATAATATGTGTGTTAAACTTTAGGGTTGTCATTTGAAAAAAATAAAAATAAAAAATTGTTTGGAGGTTAACTCAACCCACCATTTAAATATACATGAAAATGAATGCATAATAAAGGGAGGAGCAAAACCTCAGAGAAAGTTAAGGATGTTGTTTGATGTCTCTTCTGACTTGCAGCTCTAATGGCTGCGATGGCTGTTCTAGCATTTGTAGCCAACGGGACTAAGATGAACGACACATAAAAAGACTCTATCCGTACGGATTCTGAAAATTGTCGAACACTTTCCACCAGTGGCTCGGCCAAGACTGTTAGCATAAAGATTCCGACAAACAATAATGCTATTGCCTTAAACTTTTCCTGTGTTTTCGCCTTTGCTTCAGCCAGATGGTACCTATCTGTTTCCTGTAGAAAATAAAAAGAATCTTAGTATTGTAGAACAAAGCAGCATTCTTGAATTTGTTATTATGATATTTCTTACTCGGTTGTTGTCCTGCGACTGCTTTTGTTGGTTACGTGAAGCAACATGATCCATCTCTTTTAGCCATTTTGTAACCCCAGATTTGAATTCCTGTTTATCAATGCCTCCATCTCCATCGATGTCTAAATGTCTCATTATGATCTCTGCTATCTCGTCGTCCATTAGTATCTCCTCATAGTTGACTTCCATTATGAAGTTTTTCAGTTCAGTCCGCGTAATAGATCCATTGTGGTTGGAATCAATACGTTCAAAAAACCTAAAAAGTTTAACAAGAAGTTAGAACCCACAGATCCCATTCTCTAATATGCATACCATCGTAGATTCATCTCACCTATCTATTGCAGATTCATCTCGTGCTCCATCTTCTTTAAGCAACTTCTGTCCTGAAGCCCGTTCCATCATTAAGGATATTAGTTCTATCAATTTGTTTTTGTCTTCAAGTAACAGTTCCGCAACCTGATAAATTCAAACGGAAAACAATCATTTATCAGAACAGCTTTTTTTTATTTTTTGAGTAATGGCGGAAAACTCAAATCAAGAATTATCCCAAACTAAAACTAGTTTTTATGTTATGCTAACCTGATTGTATTCGGTCCCTGATTTATCCAACGAATATGGATCATCCATCAATTGTCTTGTGACTTCTAGCCATTTTTGGAATATTAAATAGAATTCATCGCGAGTCATTGTTCTGTCATCGTTTGCCTTTGGATATTTCATCATTTTCTCCATCTCTTTTTGCCTAAGCATGAGATGTTTTTCCCTGTCCAGCATAAGTGATTGCACTTGATAAAACGGTACATGCAGTTCAATTTTTCTTTCAACTTCTGCGTACTCTAGTCTTCTTTTCTGAATTCGTGGATCAAAGAGCTGCCCAGAAATGATTGTTGGAATGAAGATGTAATCAAGAAAAGATGAAACTGGGACAGACGAAAGTTCGTGACGCGAAGTGTGAATTTTAGTGAAGATCACGACGCGAACTATGTTGGTCGCGGAAGTCCGTGTCAGCAGAATCTTATTATTTCTTGTTCCCTAAGTTACTTATTCTCTATATAAGTAAACACTATCTATTTGTAACCATTTGACTACGAAAATAATAGGAAAAAACTCTCTGATTTGGCCCAAGGACTAAACCGATCTCTAAGTTGGAGATTGGACATAACCACGTTAAATCTTTGTGTTCGTATTGTTTCTTTTATCTTGTTTGCTTGGTTTATTTTATCCGTTTATTATTTGTGGGTGTAACCTCGATTATACGAGTGTTGTTTGGGTTTGTTTTTCTAACGATTGATATCATCATCATGAACTAATTGTTATTAGTTGTTACGTTGTTTCCGCTGTAATTCCTTAAAATGATGCCCAAGAAAGCTAAAATAAGCATACAACATACTTCTTGAAACTTAATATAAAGGATATGATATTGATGTATACCTGATAGTAGAAGTATGCAAGTAAGCAGATAACCGAAACACAAAGTGATACAAGAACAACGATCTTGTATTCTTGACTAGAATATGATAAACCAAATACACTCGGTAATAAGATGACTACTAAGGGTATCAGTGAAAAGAACATAACTTTGGCATGATAACTGGTTTCGGCATCTGTAACAACACCAGAACCTGTAAAAAATGCATAGATATTATGTTTGCAAACGAGTACTTTTGAGCTTGATAATGATCATAGAGAGATGAAAAACACAAACCGGTCAATAATGGTGTCCATTTGTTTTTTGGTTTGGAACCAGGTTTTACGTAGAACTTTGTTCGGCCACATATAAAGCATACTCCCCATAAAACTGTGAGAAGTAATATTGAGGATCCGGCTAGCAACCCAGCACCCGTTACAACATAATCTTGAGCTTTTTCTTTACTACTCGAAAGTCCAGATGCTACAATCAGACAATCACCAATAGAAAGTTGAAAAACAGAGTATTTTATTTTCCCATAGCATCTCCTTTTGTTAATCTTGAGGTGAATAATGAAAGTAAAAACCTATAAACAAATGTAATCACCGAAATTCTTTTCTCATATATCGAATCTTGGATACAATTATTAGTGTATTGACAAGGAAAAGACCATATACAGTTAATATAAAAACCAATTATATAAACAAAAATACAAGAAAAACATGTCCATAACTTCAATTATCCTTTTTATTCTGAAATATAACCTTGTTTAACTTGAACTTGACCTCCCTAAACCATTATTAGTAAACACTATACAGTTCCATTAGTTCTTATTTAAGTTAGGAATAAAAACATGTCCTGTTTTTAAATGAAAATTATGAAATAAAACAAATTTACATCAGTTTATACCACATATGTACCAGGCCAATTAATTTGAGACAGAGAACATAAGCGCATATACCAAGAAGAATGAGAGAATCAGGAAGAGAATCGAGAAGTTGAAAAACACTTGCACCAAAAAAGTTATTGCCAAGAACACCAAAAATCCGTCCATCGCCACCAGCATAGGATTCTCCATGATACAAAAGGTATTCATATACCACAATGAGAAACAGATGACCTGGCAGATTGCTTGAACATGGCAAAAATCCGTACATTTGCTCGCATTGCTCTTCAGAACCTTCTGATTCTTGTAGACGTAAAAACAGATCTTTTTTACTATTATCGACGTCCTTGCTAACACCATCTGAAACCTCTTCACTGGCTTCATACTGTAAAGAACGCCCGTTTACATTCCTAACAAACAGAAAAAGAATAAAAGCGAAAAAATATGCGATTCGTGCAACCAGTTTCCTCATTTTGCAAGCGAAGATAATGTATTGATAATGTGAATGCAGAGTTTTGGATGTGAGGGGGTTGGGGAGGATAAGCAGAATTTGCTTTGCCACTTCTTTTTGTAAAATCCTAAATATTAAAACAGAGCTAAAGAACAAAAGTTTTTTCTTGTCTTTCAGATTGAACTGTTTTTTAGTATCTGCGATTTTTTATTTTTTTTTTAAAGTTAAATAAAAAAGAACAATGGTTAAAAACTAGATTATGATTCTATTTTTAGTTCAAATTGCATCATCGGTAATGTCCTAGAATTCTTTTCTTAGAAGAACCCTACGATCTATGTCATTTAATATAGAATTAACACAGTCTATACAAATTACTTCCGATAACACTTAAATCCACAACGTCTTGAATTATGCGTTCCTCATATATATGTACCAATAAAATTTACTTCGTATGTACCATTACATCTTTTTTGTCTCGTTAATTTTTATGATGAATGGCGTAATTTTAATGGTTAATATTACATGTGACCAAACTTTTAAAAGAAAATGAGCTACGATAAGTCAATAACATAATATATTAGATTTTGTGATGGTCCTAATTAACGATTTCTCAAAAGAAAAGCATATATAGCACATATCAAAGTGTCAATGTGTTAAAGTTATATAATGTTCAAGCTTATGAATAAGTCATTTTATATGAAACTTGTACTTATTTATGGTTTGTTTTAGAATTGTGTTGAGTTTTTTTGTAAAAATAGATTACTGCCACTAAAATTCCTTCATTTATAAATTTACATCTAGCTCCCCTTTGCTATATAATAGGTTTTATGTATTATTTTTTTCATGGACAAAAGTTTAATAGTAAATCAAGGTTTCCAGTACTAATTTTTAAATTTTATTTATCAACCGAATTTCTTCCACTTTCTATCTAATAAAATATATTTTTTACTACAAAGTGTGTTATATTTTACGTTATTTGAAAATCTTAACAGTAGTGATATATGTTTTTTATTTTAAACTTCTCAAACCAATGTTATAACAAAGTTATAAAAATAAACATAAATGAAAATTTATTTAGATAAAAGAAAATACTTTTGTAAACATTTACACATCTATGTATCAAAACTTGAAGTTTACATATATCAATTACCATATCCCAACTACCTAAGTACATTTCAGTAAATATACATACCAACCACACTGTATTAGACATTCAAAATTAAATCAGTGGGTGGTGGCCCACAGTAAGGACCTACGTATCCATTTATTTGGCATATTAGCTAGCTGTGTATTTTTAGAGATATTATTCCATGTAAATACAAAGAAAATTGAGATTTCTACTTTTATAAATACTTTCATCATAAATAAATAAATCAATATATAAATTTGATACTTTATTTGTTTATTTTAATGGATCCTGGTCATATTTAGTTCAATATATAATCTTGTTTGCCCAAGTCTCGTGTGTATTAGTGAAAACAGGGGAACCACGTTTAAACTTGAAACCGTGTCTTAGAATATAAATTTCAGTTATATACAAGGATAAACCATTCCATATAAAATGGCCTCTTTTTAATCTTGAAAAAAATACTGTATTATGCAATAATGCAAGAACTTTTATTTTTTTCTATAATAAATACCATATATTGTGAAACCCAGTTCAAGTTTCACGTAAACTTGCATGTATCATCCACATATATAGTAAACAACGGCCAGCGATGATGGATAGAGGGGGAACACAAAGAATAATGTCCAGTTTGGAAACGTGGACCTGAAACATGCTGAGAAATGCCACGTCAACCCACCGAACTATATGACAGAAAATCCCAGAGTGTCGTTCATAAATACTTTGTGATATATCAGCAGATTTCATCGTATAAATTTGGGCTTAGTCTTTTAAAGATAATAATCTTATCATGATACATATAAATTATGTATCAATAGTTCAATACTATGGATCAGTTAGTGTATCAAATGTTAAACTAAATATCTTGTTTAGTGTGTATTTTGTAAGTGCAAGAAAGTTGAAGGGTGCTATTTGTAAGTTGGCTCTAAAGATAAAGTTTTGTGCAGGTATATTGGATGTGAAGGGACCAGAGTGTAATATTTTATTTTAGGGTAGGATAATAGGTTTTTTGTTTTTATTTTTTCATTTGATGTAATGTAATAATCCTGTTTTCTCTCCCAGTTCATGTAACAAACCCTAAACGATTTTATTTTTCTGAATTTGATCATTCATTAAATCTTGATGAATGATTTAGGTCAATAAGTGTGTGATCAAGAGTTTTATTGTTGCGAGTTTCTTTTGGTCTTGTTTTTGAGTTTATACCCGGTTTGGTTGATGAATAAATGCATGTATTTGTCTGTTTAGATCATGTTACATCCAAATATAAAATTTGACATAGTCTCCTGAAATGTATCCAACTATACACGAATCTTTATTGTATTTATCCACTTTTAGTTGTCTCTGTTAAATGTAATTAACCCTCAAAGCTCATGATTAGTGTATTGCACCTGATATAACAAGTAATCATTTATTTTTAGCCGATCACCACACTTTTTCGATCATCTTCTCAGGGTTTTTTTTTCTTTTTTTGCAAGCTCCGTTTTTAGTTTTATCAATTTCAAAGATGGGTCAAATTTTCAAATCTTAGATTTTCAGTATATCAGTTTCTTATTAGTTTCAAATCTTAGATAATGATTTTTAGTGTGGTGGTGGTGGTGGTGGTGGAAGATGTAGGTGAAAAGGATTAGAGGTCACTTAGAGAAATGGAGAAAATAACAATCTTCAAGTAGCCTGAAAATCGTCGAAAAAAATGATCACTATTAAAAGTGACTGGTTAAGGTTTACGTACGTAGGTTAACCGTTACACTAATATTTAGTTAAAGGGAATAAGTACATTTGATAGTGACAATTAAAATTTGATAGTTACAATGGTCAAATACAGTTCGGCAGACTAACACCTATAAATTTGCATGATTAAATATGGTAGAAAAAAATGCATAACTTAATGGGAGTGGCTGGCATACCTCTGAAACAGTTAAAAGAAGTTGTATCATATCCTTTATGTCTTGCAGCTCTAAACGGGACTGTACTTAACGAAACGTAAAAGGGGGATATTTTCATAAATTCTGAAAAGATACGAACAGTCTGTATTAGGCAAGAAGGACAATATTATTACAAAGGAAATTAGAAACCGAGATCGTCAATCTTCCAAAAATACTATAAAAAAACCTAAGACTTACTTTAACTACTTTTCTAATTCAACAAAACAGAACAACCATTGTATGTAGAGATTTCTAAACCATGACTTACTAAAAATGAGGACATAGATGCCCACTAACTGAGCCATTACTATCCGCATTACACTAAATCTAATAACCAACTAGACTAATTCAAATGATAAAATTTACAAACTAAATTACTTTAATTAAATGCAAAATAAACTAAAATGGTAGCATCTAACTAGAACAAGCACGTATCAGCCAGTGTGGCACCTGACCCCCTCTAAGGTTTTTGTATTGAGTGTATAACTTCAATAAAAAAACTGAGTGAATTTCTTTTTATATTTTGTCCCCTATAGGAAATGGACGAAATATGTTAGGCTAAAAAAGGAAAGATGTCGACATGTTAGCGTGGTGGACTAATTGTAGAGTAGTAATAGTCTATCATGTCTTTCAATCTTGTAGTCAAGATTATTTCCTTTACCTCGATTCAATTACATAAAAAGGTCTGCAACCATAGAGAGAGATATATCGATATACTTTATTTGTACGAATTTTGAATGATAATTGACAGACGGTAAAACTACGAAAGGCAAGGAATCATGAAAAACAACAAATTAAATAAATTAAAAACACAAAAACCTATTAACATTGCGGAGTATATTAACTTCTAGATATTACTTTCCTGAGCTCATAAATTTTACATAGTTAAATTTATTTATATTTGCTAAATGCCATGGAACCAAATTTGGATTGATCGAATGGAAAAGAAACCAAGCTTAAAAGTGAGAAAAAACTTAACCCAATCCGACTTGACTCTACGTACCCATGCAGTGATATGATTCAATTGATTAATTGATTGTCGCAGTGAAATTATGTGGCTCGAGAAATTGGTGCTTGCATTATATTTCGAGATCGAGATGGGTAAAAGTCAGCTTATTGCTGATGGGTAAAAAGTGGTATGTTCAGGGATTCTGAAAAGATTTGAATTCTGGGTCAAAATTTATCAGAAATAAAAAATGTCATCATCATCATCATCATCATCATCATAGCTATATATCATAATTCCCAAAAAGGATATATATATATATATAGCCTGTAACTTTCCATATGTTGTGCCCTTTGCCTCAGCCAGCTTTGGGTCTGGTTGCTTTGAAGTGATCATAAAAATGAATTGTAGTATATCAATGTAAACTATCAACAAAATGTTGAGTAGCCTTAAATACTACTAAAACCAATTATATATATGGTAGAAAATTAAATTGACTCATTACCTAACACGTACTTCCCAAATTTTACAATTTATTTAATTGTACAGCAATTACAAATTACAAGCCAATCACTAGCATGGCCTGTTGAGGGCTAAACGATCGATGAAAACATAATCGACGATTAAAGAATCACAAAGGAACAAAAGAAAAAGTATGCCTTGCACCAAGACATCCAACACCCCCACAACCCCTATTCTTTAAGAACAAGAATCTAAATGAAATAAATCTCCAACCCATTTGTTAAAGAATAAAAAATAAAAAATAGTAACCTTTTGGTTCTTCTTATACTGACCCAAAGCATAAAAGAAGCCATGTTATATTATCACAGTCACATGCCAATCATGGGACCACTCACCCCAAAAGCCTTGAAACACATCACGTGCATGCATGGGCGCAGTTTAGCACAACCCCCGGCCACACACACTTACATTCCCATTATTTGTCATCCTCCTTCTAATTCCTAATTCCTAATTCCCAGATCTAACTGTCACTCATCATCCGTACCATTAACAGATGCTGCTGTTGTTGCTGGGGGCGGATCGGTGGTGGTGGTGTTATCTGCGTTTTTCATGTTTTGTTCATGATAAACTCTTCTTAATCTTTCTATCTCTTTCTTTAATGCTTCTTGATGAGCTGCAATTTAAACCAAACTTTACATTATGTAATTTTATATTTCTGACTAACTCAATAACCAACTTTGAAGTTAATTTGATATTACCCTGAAACATTAATACTAAAAATGTACAGTTCCCGGCCAAATAAGAAACCAAAGCGACTTGAAACATTATAGTATAGAAAGTTATCAAACTTAGACCGGTTCAAATTTAACTACATGATAGCTAGCTATAGCAATTAAGATACATACCACATATATTTATAATTAATAAGAATAAGAATTTAACTAAAAACCATTTTCGATTGATTGTTAACCGAAATAATGATCATTTGTTTTCGTTGATCAAGATGAAGAATCAATTGGTTACCATCTTTAAAGATCTTGTCCTGAGCCAAAGCAGCTATCCTTTGTTTAAGCGAGCTGTTATCGACATTTAGAATCAATCTCTGATGGTCCAGAAACGCTACTCGTGGTGACAATGTCGATACTTCCGTCTTCACAAAATAATCAACATTAATAATTCGTCCAAAATCTATAAAATTTGATCCAAGCATTTATACGTACAATAAGTTGTGCAAATTTACCTGCAAAGTTGTCACGCTGCGTTCGAGTTCAGAAATGTAATGCAATTTCCTGACTCTTGATCTTTGAGCAGATTGACGATTTGCTAATATCCTGATAATTAATCAAACGGAATTAGCGAACTGTAACTATCTAATAATGCAATTCGATTAGCTTGTGGCTCAAGCAAGACATATAACAAAAGAAGTAACGTTTTGTACTTTATGTTTAACGAATTGTACCTTTTTACTCGTTTTGGATCAACAATGGTGCTACCATCGCTTGAAAAGGCAATCTGAGGCTTGACAGAATCTATCTCATTTTCGTAATTACCGCCATCTTCCACCACTCCAGGCTCATTCTTCAGTTGCTGCTCTTGGAACGGTGCCGTTTTAGGTTCCTCGCTGTCGCTATTTTGATCGGACGGTGTACTAGACCATATCGATGACTTCATTGACTGAAAATTCGTAGGGACATCATCAGAAAACATCGAGCTTAGTTGCTCATCATCCAAACGATCAAATCCGTTATTATTTGAGCTAGGAATCAACGAATCGTTACGACTTGATCCACGACTTTCTTTACTAAACGGAGTTTCGACAAACTCAATTGGATCGCTAGAGGATCTCCTGTGAGAGTTTCTTTTGACGGATGCGTAATCGATGAAATCATCCATCCAGCTCGGTGATTGCGAGGCTGTTAACGGCATTTGCATCGTCTGGTAGCCGAATGACGGCCATTTTTGCGCCATTGTTGGCGCTTTTGGCGGCAATTGCGTCATTCAAACCGATCGAATCAAGCTGATTGTTAAATAACTTTCAAAATTGATAGAATTAAGCAAAAGAAGTGGAAATTGAAATTGAAGATGGTGGGATATGAATAGTGAATAAGTAATTTGGTTGAATTAATATGATTTAAATGTTGGAGTGAATGGTAAATAAGGGGCTTGAAATGGGGTTTGGAGATCACATGGAAGAAAAGATGATGACAGCTAGCAACAGCTAATTGGGTGAGTTGCAACGGTTTCACTTGGGGAAAAGGCGCGCTAGTTTAATTGGCGGAATCTCAACACCACGTGCTCATGACGTGGCATACTTCTCTTCCTCTATTCACACTTGTTTACATGTTTAATATACTTTAATGTGTTTTTATCTAGGAGTAATGGTATAAGACCGGTTACTGTGGTTGCGATTGTCTTCCGTTCTAGTTCAAAGATGGCCATCTTGCTGGTCTTGCTATACGTGTGAACCCGTTCTTGAGTTTTGTTCTTGTGGTTTCGTTTTTTAGAGAAGGAGAAAAACAGTTAGGATGGGCAAGAAAAATAATCTAAAGTTAGAAAGTAAAAAAGGAAATTTCAACGGTCAAAAATAAATACTATCTAATTTTATAATACTTTTTTTTCGATTTCAAACACCCTATATATATACATACAACTATTACTATTTTTCTCATACAATTCTCACTTTATTTTTAATTAAAATAAAAACCTTCCTTTCAAATTGTAAATGGTTCTTTTTCAAAATTCGGACGGAAACTCTGATATGGAAAGTCTCGAAGCAGGTATTGGTTGTTACAATCTGAACGTTGAGCTCGATATTCTCAAAACGTTGAAACGAAATGAAGAAAATGTAGACGAAAGTTCTCAACCAATCTTATTGAACACATTTTGAGTCTCCTGTCAAATTTTCGTGTTCGAAATAATGCTTGATTTCGAAGTTTTAATTTTTACTAATGTATCTTTTTGTTATTACTAATAATGTAATGTCCCTTTTTAATTAATGTAATTTTTATTATCAATGTAACTTACTTTATTATTATTATTATTATTATTATTATTATTATTTTCTTTTAAAAATATAAATGTATTTGTGTTAATAGTTAAGAAATGGCGTGACTTTAATGTGACATTGAAAGTTTCAATCCTTTTGTCACTATACACATGGTTCAGTCTTTCTTAAATTTTTGTGTTGACATAATGTTGAGGTGCATTCAATTCTTCATGTCTAAGCTGCATTGTAACAAGTGACATAAATCAACGTAACTGATTATTCATATATTTAAACACATTAATTATGTATTTTTTTCCCTTCAATTTTTATCTATCATTTGATGATATTAATTAATTAACGTTTTAAATTTATTCTTAAATTTACAAGCTTAGATTTTTATATATTTTTATTTATTAAAAGGTACGATAGGGAAAAGATCTATAAGGAAGTTTCAAATCTTGGAGAAGGAGGGAAACAAATTTTAACCATTAATTTTTTTATAAATAAATGTTATTAACATTCATTTGTGATGAATGTTAAATTTTGAATTATTTGTGATTTTTAAAAATCATTTATAATGAAATTTATAGTTGAGATTTACTTCCTTTCTTGCCTAATTTTTTTTACTTTCCTCTTGATTTCAATACTTAATTAATATACTTAAAATTGTGTCTAGTTAATAGATATTTAACATTTGTTTTGCGCTTTTGCTTTTAATGTGTTCACTCGTAATCTGAGATGTGAATCATATCTTTAAACACATATTTAGACATGTGTAAATACATAATTACACATGTATCATTTTTCTTCCACTAATACAATAATATGTACCTTGTGCAAATATCCTTTAAGTGACATAGTGTTGTACCTTTATAAGAGGTTAAGACCGTTTGATAATTATTTTCTTAAAGTAAACAATACTCTTTTAGACAAAAACTAGCTAACTAAATTGTGACGAAACGAGTAGAGATAACGATTAAACTCCACAAGTACAATAGCTAAAAAGATTGGTTTAAAAAGAGTTAAATGCACCCAAAATGTATCCAACTAATGACGAACTTCTATGGTGTATAACCAACCCTTCTATCATGAATTAAAAACTCTCAATTATATTTGTTATTATACGTACCGAACATATTATTCATAGTATTATCAAGGCGAATTTCCTACCATCATTTTAAGTTTTGTAGCTGATAGCCAATTCCGTGTGCATTCCCTGACCAAGATCCAAAACATGGAAGCAGAGGAGACATAAGAAATTTTTTTGTATAAACACGCTTCCACACTCACCGGTAAGAAGTTAGTGGAGCCATCAACCCGAGTTGATACAAAGAAAAGCACAACAGACATTTTTATACAAGCGTGTTCAAGTTTAGACAATTTTATTTAGGTTCACTTTATCTTTAGTTATTTACTACTGTATATCTCTTGCACTTCGTGAATATGTACATCTGCCTTATCTACACACACAAAATATTTACCATAGATCTGCAGCATTTTGAAAGCACATCAGTCCCGGTTTATCTGATCCTGAAAACCTAGCGGGTTAATAATTCTATTCTTCGGTTTCAGTATGCCCGTTTTGTAAACTTGTGTTCTCCGTGTTGTTGAGGAAATGAGATTTTAGTCCAATCCAGCATCGGTAATAATCGTGATCCACAGATGGAGAGTCGAGAGCCCATGGGCAGATTCGTGGCATTAGGCATGATTCAAACATGAAAGCCATTGTGTCTTTTATTCTGTGGGGTGCAGCGTCATTGCCAAGTGCAATTGTTGCCTGCAGCCATGGAGGTAGGTTGATTATACACACACTCTGTATTGTCGTTCTGTTCTTAGAATTTTATTATGCAAATAGTTCAAAAGGAGAACCATGTATCTAAAATTCCTAGATAAACCAGTTTATTAAATGAGCAGTCAACTTTAGGACCTAAAAGTACGGAACTTGACAAGTGGGCTGCTTACCTCATAGGTTTTCGTGTCAGGGCCATGAGGAGTCATGCAACTGTGAAGACTTGCGCCACCAGGAAGAAACCCATCAGCTTTTGCCTGAGAATGTCATTTCTTATCATACTCTATTTTACAATACTAAGATCACAAAAGCATCACAACTTGTCCAATATTATGTATGCAACATACAGGGTGCCAGAATGAGGGTGGGGTGGGCGGGTCCGGGTCACAGGTCAAAATAGGTTCGGTTGGAAGGGGTTATTACTGTGCAGCTTAAATGGATTGACTCAAAACCCAAAGTCTAAAAAGCTGTGAAGTTTCATAAAAATAGTGTCAAACATGGTTACTTACATAAATTATACTATTTCAATAATAATCTGAATTTTTGAATAAAATAATTTGGGAGATTTTATGCACTAAATTTACGCCGCAGTGACTTTCTACCTGTTCTTTGAGGAACTTTTCGATTTCACCCTTTGACTCGTTAGATATGAACATAACCCAAATTGACCCATTCATAAGAAATGGATCGACATTGCCAACTCTAATGAAACATTACCTCATATCCTCCATGAATAAGACCCATAAATTCACTCATGCAATTGCGGTGGTAGTAAGGCGGTCTAAATGTATGTTCAGCAACCAACCACCGTGGAGGGAATATGACAAAATCAAGCAATGCAACACCAGGTCTGTCAGTCGGTGCAGTCAGAACTGCATTAGGATTTTTAATAAGAAAAGAAAGTTAACCTTCGATTTTAATTAAAGTTTCCACAAGACCATAAGAGTACGTTCTACTCACCAGTATTTATTGATGGATCACCATGGTCAACCAAAACTGTATTGTAAGGGCGGAACTTGCTCAGATCATACTGCAGGCAGTTAGTATGACATGATTTAGTCAATATAGAAGGAAATAGTTGGACACAGGCCATAATTTACTGATACATTCTTTACAGCATTTGCACATACACAAATTGTTCAATGAAATGTACCAGCAAGTGTTTCCAGTCAAGCATACCTTGTAAGGAACATAATTACCATGCCAAGCTACCACATTGAATGGTGAGAAATCTTGTTTTGCAGTAAATAGTTCACCACCAAATTTCTGTATGATTGTGTAACCTGGGCGAGATTCCTGTTCAAATGAAGCTGTGGGCACAAGAAAATCCCTTGCTTCCGCAAGACCATTTGCACCTAAAAGTGAGACAAATTTAAAAACCACATTTATAGATTGTAATTCTACTTCAAGGGACATACAAATAAAAGCATCATTGCTGATATGGAAATTGAAATAGAAAGACAAAGATCAGTAGTAGGTACCTATCGGCCCAAGATCAGGCAGATGGAAATGAGTACCGAAAACCTCAGCAACATAACCACGTGAAGGGCCATCAGGTAAGTCTATGGCAAAGCGGAACCCTTGTGGAAGGATTACTACTTCGCCAGGAGACACTTGTAATTTTCCACACTCAGTAGTGATCGAAAGCCCTGTATGGACAATAAAACATATAAAAACTATGTGGCTCCAATATCACACTTTCTTAACCAATTCCGCACACACAGATAAGGAGTTATAGTTTACTAAAATTACATTGATCCCTACTTCGACACAAGTATACTAAATAACACAAAAGGAAGACCCATATAAATGAGAACAACATATGCAACTTACTTCCGCTTTGAGGAACTATCAAGAAGTCACCATCCGCATTGCAGAAAGCACAGTTCTCCATTGATTTGTTTGCAGCATACCTACATATTATAGTACAGTAAAAAAATGCAAACTCTACAAGGTACTATACTAGAATAAAACTAAGAGTACAGTAAAGTAGAACGGAACATATCAATCGTACATGTGAATGGCGAAACCATGTCGTAGGAAAGAACTGCCAGCCCCACATACAGAGTACAGCCCATCAACAAAGTCAGTCGGTTCATTTGGGACGTCAACAGGTTTCCATCGAATTTGAGTGGGATTGATAGCACTGTTAACCTGGCTGAATTCACTCAAAAGTTTGTCATGTTTGGGTACTCTCGGCTTAAATGGTTCATGAGTCACTGAAGGCTTGATCCTATACAGCCAACTGTTGCAAACAGAAATAACATATACACATCTCGATAAATGAAATACATACGAAGTAAAACTTATGCTCTTGCTCAAACAATAATTTAAAGGGAAAACTAACTTGATAACACTTTAACACTGACAACTGACATTAACAATCTAATAATAATTTTTGTGAAACTTTCCTTTTTGTGGATTTTCATTTTTTGGCGAAATTTTTGTTTTTTTTTTTTTGTCGAAATTTCAGTTTTCTTAGAGAAGTTTTCAATTTTTTTAGATATGCTGTATATAAAAACTTAAACAGTGGCAAAACACAGTGACTTAGGCATCGTTATACTATCATCAGTCATTTCCCCTACTTCTCATCTCATACTCTAATTGTACAAAAAGAATTAAAAATATATATTATTATATAATAAGGTTTATCAAACTTTATACTCATTAATGCCTTTCTAAGTTTTACTTTGCTAATTTCCGTATTCTACTTTTATAACATAAACAATAAGAATTTGATCCGATTTTCAGATTGAAACCGAATTAAATGTTGAAACCCGCCCCGATTTCCACCGGCTATGATCATTTATTCATATGGAATATATATTAATAAGTTAACAAATAATAGTAACCGCAATAATAAATACCTTCGTTGATTGACTTTACGAGGCGCAGTGAAGGAGGTACCGGAGATCTGTTCGGCGTAGAGACCAAGGGGACAAACAAGTGGACTGTTTTGAGCGTGAGGTAGAGCTCCGACGATCGCTTCCGACGAGAAGTGGTTTCCGAAGCCGGACTGATAGTCGGAATCTTTACAAGGGAACTCGGAACTACTCATCACGATTTAAGAATCAAGTTACGTATGACAAATTAAAGTAATGGGTTAATTATAGGAGGAAAATAATTAAGGTGTCACGTGGGGAAACTCGTGTAGTGTAGAATAGATATATACTAGTGACGTGTGTAATCGATAGTCCTCGTTATCAAGTCAATCTCTCTCGCACCAATAAGCCAATAATACTTATCTATCTTCATCTTCTTCTTTTTTCTAAATATTACTATTAATTTAAATTAGCATTATCAAGTGTGATTAAAAACATTTTATCATAAAAGTGATTCGTATATTATAAAAGAACTTATAAATAAAATATTTATTATACCTAATATTAAAGTGACGACTCGAGTTAAATCAGATTGATGAGTTTAAGTTGACGGGTTGATTTGACCCGATTATATGAATATGTTAAGTTCTGAACAAGTACATTTTCATACAGGGCCGGTCCTGAGTTTTCTGATGTTCAAGGCGAGTTGATAAAAAAATGCCCCTTGTTAGCAAACAACACTAAGACACACTATCTTATAGGAGTTTGAAACTTAGTAAAAATGAAAGAACACTTCCTTCAAGTACTTGAAATCTTCAATAATGGCAAACATCCTCTTTGAAATTTAAATTATTTATTAGTCATAAACTTGTTTTATATTATGAAATGAACTTGTTTTATTTTTAGTAACTTTAACTACATCATTTGTGTTTGAGATTATCAAGTGAAGATGATATGAGTAATAACTAATGTAAGACAAGAAATATAAAGAAAGTTAACATGACGAAAAGAATGTTACTCTTTAAAACGCTAATATCAATTTATTTAGATTACGATTAGCAAATGATATATCTAATATACTCATGAAGGTATCATATTTGATCTGATCAATAAGTTTTAAATAACTTGCCATTTGCTAAATCACCTCCCCTAGTCTCAAAATATTTGTTTTTAGTGTATTTTACTTAATTTTTCAATATTACAAGGGATATTGTGTTTGAAAGGGCCCAACCCAGTATGTTCATAAGCTCATTATTAAACAAACAAAAACAGAGAGAAAAGAACAGTGAAATATACAAGAAAAAATGGGGTTTTGGGGGATGCGAGTGATGGAAATAGTAAAGAAGCACGACTCAGGTGGACTCGTTTGGAAGAGAATTAAGCTCACCACTACCCGTAAAGCCAACGCTAAGAAGCGTATTCTTCGTCTTTGGCAGGTACCCTCTTTTTCCTCAATTCTTTTATTAGGGTTTATGATAATTACTATTTCATTTCTTGATTACTACTGTATTACATAATGAATGACCTGGGAAATCAACTACGTTCGTTAATTATACCCATTCCTTTCGTCTTATTAGGGTTTATTTTTGATTTGGGCTTAGTTGAGTACTTGGGCCATATGAAGTTTAGGCCCAAGATTTCTTTCTTTTTTCATGTTCGCATCTTCCTCAGCAGTCCTCAATTACATGCAGGCAGCCAGACGCATCTTCCATTCTTTCTCCTCATATCTCAGTTCTCTAATACATGAACCTACTATGAACGAAGTAATAGCCAATAAAAACATGTTGTCCCTTACTGATTTGATACCCTGGGCGATTGCACGGTATGCCCATGCCCAGGGTCGGGCCTGTTCATATGAACTATATATGTCCATGCAACTAATTTTTCGTTCTCTTTTGAGTCATCGAGATTTTTTCTCCTTGACTATACTCTTGATCTTAAAGCTTGTAGTTTTGGGTTGATTTCTATTTAGTGTTTAAAAAATGTTTTAATATAAAAACAATTGAATTGAACCTACCAATCCAATAATTAAATCTACGAGACACTTTAAAAAACGATAAAATTAATCTTCTGGTGACCTCTTACCCATCGGTCTTACAGCAAATATGGAAGAGGTAGATCGTGTAATCCATTGCTAGAGGAATATGAGGATGGAGATTGAATTCGTGACCTCTGCATATATGTTGCATATCCTCTACCACTAAGCTACCCTCGCAATGAATATGAGACACCTTTACATAAAAACATAACGTGTTTCTTTCTTCGATTTAAGATGTTTGTTTTCTTAGGGACGTTTTGTTAGTTTGTTTGGCTACACATATAATGTTTAAGAGGATATTTATTATCAAATAAACATACCAAGTGTAATTCTGAGTTTCAAAGTGAGTACATTAAAATATGGTAATTTGAGGTAACTAATAACGAGATATTTTATGATGGATGTAACAATTCACATGTGAGCTTTCTTAACCAAAATCGATTACGAGATAACGAATTTATATTATGTTGAAATTAAAAGATGTAATTTGTTAAAGCTTTAAAATAAAAAGGGAAAAAACAACAATAGCCTCAATAAACTAATATCAATATCAGCTTCCTGATAAGAATCAACCCTTTGTTAATGAATTGGAACTCATACACCAACCCAAAAACACATCCACTAGTTGAAAAAATGTTTCCACCAATATACTCATTATCTTCTTTATAAGTGGTCAATGTGGGATAAGGTATGTATCAATACATCCCCTAATGATGCACCCCGATTGATTGAGACCGAGAATTAGTGGTCAATCAATTCCCTAAACAATTAGGTAAGCTATGATGAAAGAATAGCCTACGCAATCTAATAAAACTCAATGTATGATAAAGATCAATGTACAAAGAAATTGAGATAAGAGAGATATAGAATTAATAGAGAAGGTAATTTGATTCAACATATCATACATATAGAACTTACTGAAGTACATATCTATAGTAAGTTCTTGATATTACATAATGCCCCTAATTACTAAGTTCTAATATAGCCCTATCCTTATTTAGACATATATCACTTCCTTATTTGTATACACCAAAGTTGCCCAAACACATTTGATGCTCGTACCCGCATGAACATTCAAATAATGGATGCTAAAGTGTGCCTTTATAACATTTATTATCTTGTACCATACTCCGTGGTTTTTTTTTTTGGAGATCGGAGTGATTTGCACGTTGTCATTGAACGTCCTTTTTATTTTATAAAAAAAAGTTAGTTATTACCTATCATTTATGACGTGGTTCCCTTTAAACTCTACAAGTTTGGACGTACCAAATTTAAAAGGATAAATTTTCTAACATCACATTTTTAAATGATGACAACGATCTACAATAGGTATGTGAAAATATGATAAGTAAGTTGATATTGGGCTGAAAAATTATATCCATGTTTAAAAAACCATTTAAAATAAAGTTAGTGTGAATCCATACGATAAAAATTGGTAATTTGATAAATACTATCATCCATGAGTGTGATATCTGCACAATCAAATTGAATTATCAACTTCAGTTACAATTTTCAGCTTCGACTAAACAAGTAGTTATTGTCAAATACACTTTTACATTTAGTTTCTCAAATCTTTTTCTTTTGAGACTAACAATCAATTAAAATAAAGTAAAATATTAAGTTGAGTGGTCTCGAGCGGTTCTGCATGCTTAGTTTTATGAGTTATCAGGTGGGTGGTTCAAGGTGGAATAATGTCGGTGACTGTGGAGGCTTCAGGTGTTCTATTTGGTGGTTTGAATTATGACTGTTTTAAGTCTTCGTTAGTTAGTATGTTGTTCCAACCTTTGAAAGTTCAAGTTTGGATTTTTTTTTTCTTCATTAACTTTCCCTGCACCTTATAGTACCACCACCCGGTATGATTTGTAACGGGAATTGTTTGGTTTGAGGCTTGGTGGGCTATGTCTCAAGTGTCGAGGTCATGTTTCGATTTTCACTTGTTTTCATGCATTCTACAGAATGATAGCTTTTTGTGGTAATGTGTCATATGGGTTTTAGACGACGAGGTATCAAATGTTGGATCATTGGGTTAATGTAGTATGTTGGATCATGTCAGTCTAAATTGAGGTGTTAGGTTGTTTTGGGTAGAAGAATAGTTTTGATTAGAATGATCGTGGTTATTTAGGTTGTAACTCCTATCATTTTGTTGGTATTTTATAAATATTAAATTATTGTTTTTTAAAATTTTTTTTATTTAAATTTGAATATAGTACAAAGTTAAAGAAAGAAAAAAAGAAACTTTAATATGTAATTGAATCTTGAATTTCGAAATAACGCGTACGCCCCGCCTATCTCGTGAATCTTGTCAACACGATCTCTCATTGATCGCCCCATAAACCCCCCCACGCCCCAGGCCTCAACCACAAACTTGTTTCACTAATAATAATTCAATTAATTTAAAATACTTACAAAATCCTTCTTATATCTATATATATTTTCACCTATTTTTATCCTATCAATTCATATCAAATCATATCAGATGGCGGCTTACAGAGCCGACGATGACTACGATTACCTCTTCAAATTAGTTCTTATCGGTGATTCCGGTGTCGGCAAATCAAATTTACTTTCTAGATTTGCTAAAAATGAGTTCAATCTCGAATCTAAGTCAACCATCGGAGTTGAATTCGCTACCAGATCGATTCGCGTTGATGATAAAATTGTTAAAGCTCAGATTTGGGATACTGCTGGTCAAGAAAGGTTTTTTTTCTCTTTAATTATATGATAATATTTAATTAATTTTATAGAAATGAAGCTGCATGTTTTAATTATTGTTTTTATTCACATTAAGATCTCGATCTATGATAATTGATATTTTTCTAGGGTTTATATCGTTATTGTGGTGATCTCAGGGGTTAATTGGTGTAAATTGTGCATTTGAAATGATAGATACAGTTACAATTATGCTTGTGTGAAAAGTAAATGTGTTGTTATTTTAGTATAGTTAGTTGTTACCTCAGAATTGAAATGATATTTGAGTTTCGGCATTTGTGGAAGTTGTATCCATACCGTGTTCAAGGATGTACAAGTGATTCGTGTCTATGAGTTTGTGTCGTAGTACTGGTTTAAACTGTTAGCTACATGCGAATAATTGTAATCTGATATAGTGTTAATTACACCTTTGTCATAGTTGTAAATTAACTACATTGATTATTCTTGATATTTATTTTGGGAACTCTAAGTGTTTGCTAGGTTATATAGAAGTCTTGGAAGTAGCTTGTATCAATAATGCATATTGGTAAATAATTGATGAGTTGATGTCTGAAGTTAGTGGTACTATTATGTGTGTGATGATACTGTAGGGATCAGATAAAATTCATCTATATATGCATATACCTAGTTAACCTGGAGTTCTTTTGGCTGATGGTACCAACCAACTGAGGCTCTCCAAGTTTTAGTCTGTGAGGTTGATTTATTTTCGAGGACATGGACGAGTGAGTTGTTATCTTATTATGAAAAAGAAAGAAGATACATACAACATACCTAGTTGGCTCTTTATAATCCTTTGAGTGAAGAAGATATAAAGTACAAAATCCACATTATTGGATGGTCATTCATGCTGTGTTGGAAGTGATTTGTTGTGATTGTGAGTCAAAACTAGAGTTTCATCCCTACAAAATTGTATTTCTTGTCTATACTGTAAAGGATGAATTTAGCAAGAAGGAAGGTTATTCCTTTGCCACAGAAGTGAACAGGTTGGTAGAGGTCTGATATTTGTGTGAAGTTCAGAAAAGCATTGTTTATCTAGCAAGTACATGAATGTCTGTTAATTCTTTTTTCACTATATGCATGTATTAGAGGTGTAAAAATGGGCGGGTTAGACATGTTGGGTAGCGGGTTTAAGTACGTTCAGGTCGAAACTGTGATGCTTTAGTTTCAGTTGAACTGCAACCATTACCCTACATTAGATTAACTATCCTACTAAATATATACTGCCTTAAATACTAAATATGATAACCAAAAGCATTTTGTCACAATGATAATCTAAATTACTGAAAACCATGCTTTAGCCTTAAGGAGGTTGTATGCATCAAAAGTATAATTCGGGCGACTTTCAACCCATTCATCCTGTTTCCCTTTTAGATAATTTTTTATTTGACCCATTTGAGGCTGTATGGGTCCAAGCTGCCACCTCTATATTTTATTTGCAAAATTTCATCTTTTTTAGTCTAACTTTATGGGAATGTCTTCTCTTGTGTAACTTAAGGTACCGTGCAATTACAAGTGCATACTACAGAGGGGCCGTTGGTGCTTTGCTTGTGTACGACACATCTCGCCATGTCACCTTTGAGAACGTTGAGAGATGGTTGAAAGAGCTACGAGATCACACTGACTCGAACATCGTGATCATGCTAGTAGGAAACAAGGCTGACTTGCGCCACTTGCGTGCTGTTCCTACAGAGGAGGCAAAGACATTTGCGGAAAAGGAAAACACTTATTTTATGGAGACATCAGCTCTGGAGGCTTTGAATGTTGAAACTGCTTTCACAGAAGTCCTTACACAAATATATCACGTTGTTAGCCGAAAAGCACTTGATGCAGCTAATGACTCTTCAGCTCTGCCTAAAGGACAAACTATCAATGTGGGATCAAAGGATGATGTCTCTGCTGTGAAGAAAGTTGGTTGCTGCTCTGCTTAAGAAGAGTAAGTATGCTAATGCTCGTCTGTTCTACTTGAAGTTACTGGTCAGTTTATGTTCTTTTCTAATTGTTAAAATGCAGTAAATTATGTATAACCAATGTGTCGGAATGCTTTTTTCAGGATCTGAGACGGTTTTCGTGCAGTTAATTTGGAATGTTGGTGAAATGAGTTTGAGCCTGCAAATTGATTGACAGAGTATAAATTATAAACTATAGTCTTGATTCTTGAAGGAAATACAATGATTGAATTGAGAATGATCCTGCTAGGGGTATAAGACAGACTCTTTTAAGTAACATATGTAATTTCTACGAATTTTTGTAATATCTAAGAGATTGTTTGTTTGACATTCAACGATTCACTGAAGCGTTTCATTGTTTGTTAGCCTTTTCATTTATACTAGTAAATGCTGAATTGTTTTCAGAATTTCTCCTATAGGTTCTCTTTACGAAGAGTAAACTTGTAATGAGCAGCTAATCTGTTCCATCATATGTTTAGGCTTTTCACACGAGTAGCATTAAATCCCTATTAAATCTCAACTTCGATCCAGAAATCTCTCTGAACAGATCAAGATCCCCAAGTGTCTAGATCTTTTCTCATTACTACTGTGATCTGAGTTTGTAGAGAGAAGGAAATGGAAGTTCTGTCATTCAATTTATTTGTGTCTTTCAATTGGAGAAAAATATGTAAGGAAGCTATCAATTATACAATTAGATCATTAGTTCTTAAATTTAGACGTCTTATCTATATCTGTATGATAAACCATTTAATGCACTCTCTCTTAAAACTTAATTTTATAAATATGATAAGTTAGTGTCTGTTTGGCGTGAAGTTTTTAAGAGTTTTGAACTTTTAATTTTGATAAAAAAAATCTTTAGAAATAAAAATTTTGTTTGGCATGTACAAATTGTAGATTTAGAATCTAATGAAAAATTCAAAATTTCAAAACTCTTAGAAGTAGCTTTCCATAAAATTGAAAAAGCTTTACAATTCTACGACTACAGCTTACAGCTACAGCGACTTTATCAAACAGATCTTAATTAATAGTACCCTTTTTTAAGATTATATATTTTTATTTTTTCAGTAGAACCTTAATCTATATCTATACACTAATATAAAATATTTTCTCATATAACTTAATACCTTATAATATTTTATGATTGAAAATTAACTTTTCTATCCATCAAATATAGTATGAAAACTTTTTTTTTGATGATAATTAATATTTTATTCGTCTCTTCTATAATAAAATTTTGTACATCTAATTATAGTAGAATTATTATTCTTTAGTATATTAAAGATGTGATATCTAAACTAGCATACTAAAAATTCTGTTAATAACTTTAATTTTACATAACACAAATGCATAATGAGTAGGTTAAAATTTTAATATAGTTATACTAAAATAAGATCAATAACTTTTCTTAGAAACCTAATAAAAAGATCTAAAAAAGCATCACACCTATTAAAAGGTCAAGAATAAAAATAAATTCAATTTTTAATGAAAAATAAATATTAGAGTATTATCTTAACGTAAATGAAAAGTCGATAGACTTCTTAATACAATGAAAAGTCAAATTATTTTTACTCGATTAGAAACCGTGTAAAAATTTTATGAGTGAAATTATTAGTAGTTATTTGGTTAATATCCTTATTTTAATAAATTAGTATCAAATATATATATTTTTAGTGCATTTATAGTGAAGCATTTATCTAACTTTAACTTACAATATGTAAGTGTTAATTTGAACTATGTAACATATCGATTTTGTTATGGTAGTCAATTAAAAATATAACATATCTTTGCCTTTTGTTATTATTAGAGAAACTAATATTACGATAAGTATTTCTTATTTTACATAAATTCAAGCAATGTATTAAGAAAATGAACAATGATAACTATATGTTTATCATATTATGATGCATATATGAATTAGCTTTGTATACAATATCTTTTGTATTTAAGGAATATTTTGTACTTTAGCTATCCGCTTATGATGGAATACTAAAAAAAGAGTAATTCATAACTTTTCTACCATGACTAGAATTCTCAAATATTTTATAAGAGCAATGCTACATCTTTCTAAAATCCACATGAAAAGCAATCAAAGATACTTTGCTACTTGTATTGAATTGCATTAAATCTATATACTTCGATACGACATGTGACTGACTACCGTCATATTTTTATTTATTTTCGCCGTATAGCATAAGTACCCGACTAGTACTTAATTATTTTTGCTAATTTTAGTCTTTAGTTTACTCGAGATGGTTTGATACTTTGATTATTTTGTACCGAAAGGAATTCTAGTGATTTATGAAATTGTTAGGCAATATCCTAAAGAATTGATTTCGCCTCATGACAAAGAAACGTCTACACTTTTTGCAAAAATCCCAAATAACACATAGGAATGGACCCAGCTTGTTTTCTTTCAGACCTAAAAAGCATAGCTACATTGGTTATAAAAAAACTCAGGTAGATCAGTCTCTTTTAGATTTATGCAACTATGGGTTCTTGAAAAGTTATTGATCAATACAATAAGAACATATAGAGGCGTTTTTGTTAATTTTTTGGGTCGAGAACGTCGTTGGATACCGTTCCCTTACACCCCGACAGCTTTCCAGATATCATTTGGCGCGCGATGTTATTTCAACCCTTATTTTCCCTGTTTTCTTTTTGTTTTGAGGATGCAATAGTTTTTGTGTATTTTGTTGCGACACTGTTTCAACCCTTTCCTTTCTCCTATTTTCTTTTTGTTTTGAAGAAGACGCAGTAGTTTGTATGTATTTTGTTGTCTACAAGAAGATGCTCAAAGTGGATCAAACCTTATTTTTTTAAAGAAAAAGATTATACTTTAACCGGGCCAAACTCATTAAAATTAAAGTGGACCTAAATCTTATTTTTCAATTAATGAATTTTGTTAAATATTTTGTAAATGAATTTTGTATTTGATTTTTGATTAATTTATTGTGTTATTTACTGGTTTTAATTTATCAAATTATTTGAAAATTTTTAAAACAAATAAAAATAAATAAAAGTTCACAACACCATTTTCTACTCCACTTTTTCAACAATAGTGTTCTTAAAACACTTTTCAAAACACTAAAAAAACAATTTCACCATTCACTTCACTCCAGTAGGAATTGGACCGATGTTAAAACCACGTGACAGTCATATGGTTATGATTGCATGCTGAACATCACTAAAAAGACCTTCAAAATCACTATTTATACATGTTCTCTTAAATTACAATTTAACGGAGTATAATTTGAAGTGTTAAACACTACATGACTCACTGCAAAAGGCTAAGCACCGTGTGATCTTGTCTGGTGTATATTAAGATGCCCAGGAGAACATAAATTTCTTATGCAGAATCAACTAAATCAACAAAAAGGCAAGTTTGCATCATCTAAAACTAACCATTATATACAAAATTACCAGCATCCACATGAATGCTCAAGTTAAATGTACCAAAATATACAAAAACACACCAACCCCAAGGTTAAATATCACCAATCCCTACGGTGAGTGAACTAGTCAGCAAAAAGAAATCTAAACAAAAAAGGTTTTGAACAAGATTAAGGGGGTACTATAGCCAACACATAGCACGTTTTAGATGGTTATTGACAGTTGCATCTCCAAAACGACATCAAAGTTTAATATTTACCATATTTTATAACAGAGAAAAAACACCATCTGTTTAGGTAAGTGCTGTGGATTTGCAAATGGGGCAGTTGTTTTTCACGATCAACCACTTTTTGATACATTCGTCATGGTACTCATGCCAACAATCCAGCATTCCGATCTTTTCTTGATCCTCAAACTCCATCTGTGTAACCCAAATCAACATCACACCATCCAGTTAGTGGACAAAATGGGTAATAAAAATTGCTCGTGTGAATAGAAGGAAATGCAGCTCGAATCCACAGCATTCTCTATGTCTAGATGATTAGATCATACACATCTTAACAATATTCCTAGGTCCCACTTACATGATTTGAATTTTTAGACGAAAGAAAGACGGGATTATGAATCCCACTATACTAGATTAACACATGACCCGCCCATGGATAATGAAGGGAAAAGGTATAAACATATTTTTGGTTGTAACTTATGTCAATCCCAAAGAGTGCAATTAAATGCCCTTTCACCAACTAACTTAACTCCAGCATTAGCTAGTTTCATTAACTTAAAAATTTGCCATTTAAAAGAAAAACCTTTTCAAACCATCATAGTTGGCCTCTCGTTACAAGCAAACTATAGCTCTAACTAAAATTATTACAATACTTTTGGAGGAAGAAGTAACTTTAGACAGGAAGTGCCTCTTTTTCATCGACATTTTCACAATGTATCCAAAATCAGTCATAACATTTCACTTTTGTAAGAATGATGGGCTTTATGGCAACAAAATATCACGCAACATACTGAAAACCTTGATCACTCATTTCTATGAGGTGTTTAAACACCTGTACAAGATTATGACAGTAAAAATGAAGTTTTCATGTTCAAGAAGGAAACTCAAAATCATGATATGCTTTAACAAGACTTGCAAAGATATACCTGACAAATTACACATAAATTAGGTTCTTCAACGCCAAGTGTTACATCTTCAAGATTGGAAAACGTTCTCGTTCTTAGATGGTCGGAAATAAAATTATCTGACAAGCCTGAGTCAACGCTGCCAATCTGTTCACCTAGTGCAAGAAGCTCCTGCATAGAAAGAAAAACGAAAAGTTCTGTTATGATGGTAAAACAAGAAATAAACCAAAGTAACTAAAAAGGACCATCATTGTTATAATGTTAATTTATCAATGATTAGGTCAACTAATATTAGTATAGGAACATAAAGAAAGCTGTTTATTGGAAGGGATGGAAAATAAAAGGTGATAAGTAATGTACTTCACATGATTATGCAAAACCTAATTATGAAATTGATAAGCTCTCTGTTAATGCATGCATGCATGTAGGAAAAAAAAAAACCCAAGAAAGTTGGGTGATTACTCTACCTGTACTATCAAAGTTAAATTATTCTTCCACTATAACCCGAGAATAACATTTTTAAATATTTTTCGAGGTCGGGCCAAAGTCCACTTTAAATAAATGAATCTCGTGCCCCTAAACTCGATAACAATTTATACCCCTACTACTAGTTGTTTTAAGTGGAGAGGGTAAACAAAGTGATTCTTTTACAACTTCCCTCATAAGACCTGTGGTCTATATCCAAGCACATATTGTTGTGATGATCTAATTATTCTACTTTGAGGTAATTGAAAAGATCAAGGATTTCAACTCCCTACATCCATCAAACATGTGAGTTGGTGAAAGTGATTACACTAAATAAACAAAGATAGTAATTTTAATAACAAATTAACAAGTGGTTAACTTTTTTAATTATCATTTTCGGCTTCATGTTGCAAAACAACCATCATTCTTGCATAAAATGACGGAAAGTTCATTATAGTTTGGTGTGTGTGTGTGTGTAGAGAGAGAGAGAGAGAGAGAGAGATAATTACATCTTGAGGAAGAACTCTCAGATGACCAAAGCTATGATGCCCTAAAGTAAAGCCGATCGTCAATTCCCGGTGATGAGCCTCGTAGTTCCTCAGGCCAGGTGGTGGTGGTGGTATGGGCACAGAACTAGGCCCTGAATCAATACCGTTCTGAAAAGGATTTGAACTGGAGGTGTCAGTATGATTCCTATGTGAAGTTGATGTCGATTGCAAATGAATGTCTATGTTTTGGACTTGCACTGGCGGCAAAGGTGGTGGTCGGGGCGGGGGTGGATGATAAACATTGGGGGACCCATGTGGGGGTCTAACAGGACGAGGATGCATAAAAGACATGGAGTTTCTACTCATGGCTGGGATTTGAGATCCATGAAGCCCCATGTTTGCAGCCTCGATACCACCTGCAATAACAAGAGAGCAAGATTGTAAATGAATACCTTAAAATTAATATATCTTTTCACTAAATGATACTCATTCACAGAAAATAAATGCAAACTTTGACATGCAACGTAGTTTACTTAGAATGTCTTACTATATTTATCAAATACCTAACATGTTTACATGCCCTCAATAAGGACAAAATAAAACAATGCTTCTTGAGAGCCAAAACCAATTTTACAGTTACAGATTGGTGAATCTGGATTCGAATCTTAATCAGAAATAAATCGTTGCATTTATTTTTGGACAAAAAAGAATGATTAGTAGTAAAGGATGTGTAGTGATCACTGTAAGTAAACTTGTATTTGACTCCCAAAAACTATATACATCTCGCATTACCCGATATGTCTTTTATCATTGATATTACAACACCGTTCATCTAATGACCATCAAAAGTCAAGCAACATTTACATGCATACGTGACATTTAAACTCATAACCAATGAAAACAAATATATTCATATATTCTATAAAAGTGAATGAGGATATTGATATGATCGCGTTCAATCCATATCCAATCAATTTAAGAGAAAGTAGCATAACAAAAAGACAATTATATATATGAATTAAAAAAATAGCCTAAACAATATAGAAAGCAAATAGAATTTCCAAATACCTTGCAGAAAAGGTACACCATGAGAATGATTCCATGTAAGCTGGTCCAACCAAGGAATAGGTACTGCTTGAACCGATTGACCAGTGTGAACCAAATGGCTATTAACTGGAACAGAGAAAACTCCACCACTAGGTGAAGATATCATGAAAGTATTGCAATGTTCCCTGTTGTATTGGGTCATCACGTAGGGCAGGTGCCCATGATTTTCGGGCAGGTAATGAGGATCAAAGCTCCTTTGAGGTGGTAATATTGTGGGAGTATTATAAGGCTGCCGAAAAGATGTTGCCCCACCGTATGGTACCATACCATGTTCTGGATGATGGACTTGTGGTTCCACATCAAGTATTGGACCCGTGTACAACATATTCCGTTGTCCCATGATGTTGAATGATATGCAGCAGATAAATCCTGGTCAAATAAAAAAGAAAAAGCTATATTAAGAATATAACTGCATTTGTTGACATCATGCAAGAAATTAGCACATAATATTATCTCCTCGAAATTACAACTAGAAACATCAAGTTACTTTTTTCATCTCAGAAAAAGCTACAATGCTAAAACTTTTCACGCTTACAACTTCATATTACTTGCACCTGAATACAGTAGCATAAAAGCACATTCATCAAGCATCTAACTTAAGATTTTAGAATTACCGTATTAGGCTATTAGCGCATACAGATCCAACTCGGATCTGGGAATGGTTCAAATTAATAAATCGACCTTTTTATACTGACATAACTGTTTAGCCAACTAACATGACAAACGATACATGCTTGAAACATGATTCGTAGCTCACTAAGTCTCGCGTCAAATTAACTAACATGTCACATGATACACTTGCTAACGACGTCACAGATACTGTACACAAAGTTCTCACCTAAATATGAATTAACAATCTTTGGACCCACCAATTAATTATACACTAATTAACTAATTTGAGACATGATACACTTATCGACAATTAAGCTAATACCCACTAATTGATAAAGTTTGCGATTAGAAGCTAAATTAGCAGTCGGTAAAGACTACGCAAACCAAAAACAAGAAGTTAAAAAAGAGGCAACCGTCTCTGATTAATATCGAGTAAAACTAATCCGAAAACAATAACTAGAATCTAATCAGAGGTTCAAATCTGTATACTTTCCTTCTTTGAAAAGGAACAAAACGCTTATAACATACGAAGTTAATTGTTTTGCGACAATATATGAATAGAGGTTCCCTACAAAACCCCTTTGTCACCTTAAAACAGTTAAAAAGGTATCAAACAAGAATCAATCAAGCATTGCCCCCAATTTTCACACACACCAATTACCAATAATAAACTAAAAAGTAAAACACACTCCTACAAGATTCAATATTGCAATTAGCAATTAACACTAAGGTACATTTTCCAAAATTAGCTTCATTAATTTGTTTTCATACTCTATCAAATTTTAATCAATTTCTTACCTTAATAAACAATGATACATTTAAATAAGGAAATTTAGCATGATTACTCTTAAGAATTAAATTACTTTTCCCCATAAAGTTAACATAAATAACAGCCATCAAGCTACAAACGAAATTCACTTTACATTTTAAACATTGATTAAAAATGTAATAACAATAAAATAAAAAAAGAGTATACCTTTTTATCATCAACGAAGCTTCAGAGCTTAAATTAAGTTACAATTTGGTTCCGTCAATCGTAAAATCCCTAAAATTGAGTCACATGGAAATAAAACATATCAGTAGCAAATTAATTTAAGCTTCTTTTTTTACTAATTTTATACCTTAGATTGAAATTTAACAAATAAAGGTGCATATATATACCCTGTATGTATGCATGTATGCATAGAGGTAGCTAGGGTTCTGATCGGAGGTTTGAACAAGGGATTAATCGACCGTACGGACGGACAGATCGTTTTTGTTTTTAGAGAGAAAATATATTGAGCAACAGAAATATAATTTAATACAATAGAAATAAAATATAAAAATCACCTGTCCTTTTTGTGTTTTCTATATATATATACATTTCATTTCATTACCACCTAAACAACTAAGTAACAGAAGCAAAAGAAGTATAAAAAAATAAAGAATCAAAGAGAACATGCCTATTAAATATGATGTCATATGATAATTATCATTATTTATATATATATATATATATTGGGTGGGATCAAAAGGAGAAGCAAAAAAAATTAGAGAAAGAGGAAAGCAAATCTCGACCTTTAATTTCATCATAAATGAATGTTATTAACATTCACATGTGATGAATGTTACTCAAAATTTAACATTCATCACAAATGAATTTTAAAAACATTCTTTTATGAAAAAATCAAAGGTTAAGATTTATTTCTCTTATTTCTCAAGATTTGAAACTTCTCTATGAATACTTCCCCTATATTTATTTGCAAAAAGATTGAAAGAGAGTTAATTATTTTACCCTTACATTTATTTGCATCTCCAAAGACAATTGATCCAAGTGAATATAAACCAATGCTTCACAAACTATAATTTTGCCTCTTAATTTGTTAATCTAATAAAATATATACAAAGTCTAAATAAATATTTAGAAGATAAATACTAGTAGTAATATATGATTTTTATTTTTAGTACTCGTAAGATTCAACTTTAGTTCGGCTAAAAACAAAACGAATGTATACAAAAAGAAAACTAATGAAAAGCAATGAATGTGACAATTGGCGTTGTCCTAAAACGATATTGATGGATAGTGTACATGGGGCCAACCTCAATTTACGTCTCTTTTGAATTTATTGAAATATTAAATCGTTTAATATTTTTAACTATTATTTTTATTATTGGTACTTTTTGGCAAAAGAAGAAATATTATATATATCTTCACCTTCAACAAAGTTGAAGAAAACAAAGAAACGACACAAATCCTAGATCCATACATCAACTAGACCAATCGTCACTTGATTGAGGATCTAAGACCAAAAATTTGGTTTACATAAAAGCATAAACAAACGTAAACTGTATGATCTATAAAACTTGCCATGGATGGTTTTCCAAGAATGATATTGAGCTGCATTCCAGAAACCTAACTCGACAGCCCATTAAAATGTTTTGATCTTGATTGAGTCGACCACGTTTGACCAGCATCTATAAGAATCGTTGAAAACGGAATTATTTCTAGCTAGCCAGCTGAGCCATATTACGCAAGGCCCGATAAGCCGCCAAAACCTTCTAGTTTGTTTAATCATCCCTTCATTCCAGTCCTCCATGAAAGCATTCAGGGAACATGGGATCACCCAAACTATGTTCCACCATTCGAATAACTGTCCCCATACTACAAATGACCAATCATAGTCCAATAACGCATGAGTCGGAGATTCAAGAACTGAACACTATGTAAATGAAATACTTTGGAGATGTGGGATTATATGTCTTGAAGCCAATAGCTCTTTGACGGGGATCCTGTCTTGAGAAGCTAACCATAAAAGTGCTTGAATTTTTCAGGGGACACCTCTTTGCCAAATGAATTTTGCCCATCGATGTTGGTCGGGAACTAACTGTTGCTCATTTAAAATTTCATGTGCTATAGATGTTGAAAATGATCCATCTTTAGAAGGAATCCACAAAACCGTGTCGGGTTGATGAAATTGCAACACAATCTGACCCAACCGAGATAATATTTCTTCCAGTTGAGTTTTTTTCATGATCGGATAGTAACCTTATGAATACGACTGTCCAAAATATTGAGCCCATTCCTTGAATACAGTAAAATTTAATACTTTCCCAAATGGATTGTCTGCGATCAAGTAAAGATCTGGGAATTTACGCCCGAAAGGCATTTCAAATGCCCAAGTGTCTACCCAAAATTCAACTTGATCTCCTTTACCACATGTGTTCCCCTGCCATAGCTTGAAACAGGTCATCCCTTTGTAAATAGATGATGTCGCCCCAGACTTTTGACATCTTTCTGTTAGAAGGTATGTTGTATGACGCGGTTAAATGATCGTGCAAACAGAACCCGTAATGTTGAGGGATTACACATTTCCACACGGATGGAATGTTGTTGTTATACTTGCTCCACCACTTTGCAAGAAGGACGACATTTTTCTTGTATAGAGATGTGGTTCCCAAGCCCCCAATAGACTCTTTGTCATAAGAAACGAATGACGTTTTTGTTCTTTGTCAAGTTCCACCCCACAAAAAATTTCTTCGAAGACTTTCTAGCTTTTGAATTACACTTTTGTGGTGCTAAGATTAGAGACATATAATGTGTTGGCAGGCTAGATAGCACCGCATTGATGAGAACTAAACAACCACCAAATGATATACATCTCCCTTTAAATGTAAATATGCTACACTTAAAGTTACAATAATTGATGATTGAATATATAAATAATATTTTTCAAATAAACTACACCAAATAAGAGTTATAATTAAGTTAATTGTTTGGAAGCTTAATTAAATATTAAAATAATTAATTAAAGTAAATTACGACATAAAAGTAAATAAGGGGATAATATATAATTGCTAAAAATTAACTGGTGTAGAAATTAATTGTATATGTTAGAGATAAATTATATTTAATAATATACTTTTTAGAGATATTTGGTGTAATATTTTTAATACATACGTTGGATATAACTGTACAAAATCGGTGTATTACAACTTGTTAGATGAGATAAAAAGGAAAAAAAATGAGAATCCGCATATACATTACAAACATAAGAGAAAAGAACCAAGCTTTACACAGGGGATCTTTTTTTCTTTTTCAAGGGAAAAGAAAGAAAACACATTTACTCGTATCTTCCTTTTAAGATAGATTGTGTTAATTGTGTTATATTCGTTCGGACGAAAACAAGTAGTGGTGTTACATAGTTTACTTTATTGGTTATTGTGTGTATTCTTGATATTTTCAAACCTCTTGTCAATATTTTGTTATATTCTTAAAATTAAAACGATTAGGTAACACGCGCCAGTGAAGAGTGTAGGTTGAATGAGGTAATCAGCACATCGTAAGTCACGTGTCTTCTTCCGATTCTTTCTGTTCCATTTTTGCTCGCATATCGAGACCACCCATGTGCATGCATCACTCATGGGCCCTTAATCCTTGTTTTCCTTCTTAGTAACCATAATACCATGCCCCTTATGTAAATCACCTTTAACACCAAGACTATTTTAGATTAAACAAATTGCATTTACCTACAAATTAATTATCATATAATCATATCACCAGTCAATCTATCTGTTGAATCACAATTCTTTTTCGTCCATTTTCTTTTCATCTTATTTGTGTGTCAATATACGACTGCAACTTGAAAAAGTTAATATCTCAGCAAATTAAAATTCGAATGAGCTTTGATAATTTAACTCAAGACTGAAAACCGAACCACTAAACACTCACTCCAATACTTCCACCAATGTCCACCAAATAACCACCAATAAATGGATTCCGACCGACCACCACCACACCGTACCGCGTCCACTTCTTCCACCACCACAACCACCGGCGACTTCTTCATCTGCTTCACCGCTCGCCACCACTTTAGTCAACGTGACCACCCAACAGTCTCCTTAACCACTTCTCTCAGCCGGAGACTTAGAACCAACCGCAGCATTAAGGGAGGTGTATCTCCGGCGTTGTTTCCATCCACCGGAAAAAAGAGAACCGGTGGTGGGTTTGATAACAACCCAGAACCATCTTCACCAAAAGTCACTTGCATTGGTCAAGTTAGAGTCAAATCCAAGAAAAAACAGGAGATTAACAAATTATCAAGAAAACATAGCTCCTCAGGTGATGATGCTAATAGTTTTAGAAAATTACAACATTCTGGTGATGGGTTTTCAAAAAGTTTGAATCTTGGATCAGATTATGTTAATCAAGATAGTTTTCAGGAACAGAGGAACCAAAACAATAATAGTAATAATCAGAAATGGGTTCATTTTAGTTGTTTCTATCCATGCCGGAGTTCATGTTTTTCTCCGGCGAAAGAAGAGAAACCGGTAGATGGGTCTGATTCATGTGGTGCGGTGTGTACACGGTGGTTTGTGTCGGTTCATGATGGTGGTAGGAGAGATGTTGAATTGGTGGTTGAAGATGAAGAAGATGATAGAGATATTATTAGAGTTTCAAGAAGACATGTGTTTGATGATTTAGAGATTGTGAATAATAGAATTGTTCAAGGTGAATCACCAAGATTGAGTATTTGTATACCACCAAAAAATGCTTTGTTGTTGATGAGATGTAGATCTGATCCTTTAAAAATGGAAGCACTTGCTAATAGGTTATGGCAATCAACTGATATTAGTCAAGATGATGACCAAGATGAAGACTTTTTTGATCATGAAGATGAAACCCTGCAAAAAAAATTTGATTTAAAGCAAGAGGATATTATTCAACAAGAACAAATCTTGGAAATAAATAATGAAGATGTTGAAGAAGAAGATGGTACTTTTTTCGGGTCATTCTTTGATGAAATTAATGAAATGTTGGGTGATAAACAAGTCTTTGAGGGAAACGAAACAGGGGAGTCAAACATTGAAAAAGTCAAAGGCTTTGATGGAAAAGGTGAAGATGTAATGGCGACCCAATTTCAAGAGAGATCTGAAGAAATGGTTGACGAGTCAAAGGAGCGAGATAATGAAATTTTAGAGAGAGAAGGATTGCCTGAGTGTTTATTGTTAATGATGTGTGAACCTAAGTTATCAATGGAAGTGTCAAAAGAAACATGGGTATCAAGTAAAGACTTTTTCCGGCGACCTTCGAGCCGGAAAAAGCCTCCGCCACCACCACAGCAACCGCAGCCAGTGCCAGTCAAACCTATTGACAGTCAAGATAAGTCAAAGGTCAGTACCACTACTACATTTGCTAGTACTTTTAAATATGATAAGCATGTGGGGGCGACGGTTCCGGTTCAGCCGGGCCGGTCGTCGTGTTCGTTGCCTGCACTGCCGACTATGGCGGAGATGATTGAACAGAAGCTAGTGAATGCGGTGGGTTATGAGCCGTTTGTGTTGACTCGATGCAAATCGGAGCCGATGAGAACTGCGGCGGTTAAGGTTGCACCAGATAATTGTTTTTGGAAAAACAGGAAGCTTGAGCCGTTGCGCCGAGCCACATGTGGAGTCGGCACGGCTGGGATAGGGTTTTAAGGTTATCTATGATTTACTCAAAACGAAAAAACAACAAAAGGAAAAAGACAGAAGGTTGTACGGTGAACAGGTCTAGCACATGGTAGGTTCGTCAACATCGAAATTATACGTAGGATTGTTTTTCCCTTTATAAGATCGGTAGGGATTGTTCAATCCTATCAAAATATTATTATTTAATATACATTTAAATCCGTGTAGGAAATTAATTACTAAAAAAATCAATATGACACTTAAACTTTTATATTAGTATAAAAATGTAATTATCAACAAATCTTACTTTTCCTACATTAAATATACTAAAATAAAACATAGTAATACATCACAGCCGTACGTCCTAATAAGTTTAAGAGCTAGTACACAACCGAAAATTACTAATGTAAAATATTAGTAGGAATTTCAAATGGAGTATTTAGAATTTTGAGATTATAAAATTTTAGTTTAATTTGATAAATTGCATTTTAAAACAAATAATATGTGGTAATTTTTTAGCAAACATTGGACTATGGGTTGTGTCACATATATATATATATATACACACATATAGATTTAGCCCATTGTAAGCATTTAAAAAAATTACCAACTTATCTTATACGTGCAGATCGGATTGTACACTAATTTTACGAGTGATCCTATGATCCTAATGCCATCTTACCTTCTGAGTGATTCTACTTCGATCGTGCACATCTTCGATCGGTAGGATGATGATCCTACAATTAAGATCACAATCTTGACAACTTTGAGTGGGTTAGCCATGTTGTACATTGTTTAGGGATATCTAGACTCATAATACAGTTTTCTATTAGAATAAAATGTGGGGTGTCTGAAATGTTTTGCATTAGTAACTGGTGATGTATTTTATGGTGTGCAAAATAATATGCGTGTTCTGTAAAATATGTAGTTTATGAAGGGTACATTTGTGTATACATAAGTTGACAGAAAAGAATGCAACAATGAGTTGACATAAAGAAAAATGGTGAAGAAAACAATGATAAAAATGCAAATGATAGGAGTGTAGGAGGTATTAAAGTGGTAGGTGTACACATGACACAATTTTGAAAGGGTACTCTCCCATGGTCATGTACTACTAGCTGATTTTGAAAGGGTATTCCACTTGCATCATGTCAAGTTCAAAACATTGGCAAAACTCAAAAGGTTACATGAAAATAAGAAACAGGAACATTTGTACTATGTCAGAACGATTGAACCACGACTACTATTGACCATCACCTAAGTATGACTTAACCACTTGTACTAGTGGTGAGCACTCACCAACCTAACGCTTTCACCGCCTAACGACTACAAGTCCTCTAAAACTATCATGTATCACCTTTTAAACGAGTACACCAAAAATTATGAAGTTTATATGTTAGAGAGGATTTGTGCATATGATTCACGTAATCTGTAAAATTAATTTGAAACAGATCGCATGATCATTGTCTTGCTATATCCTGCCTCCCATAGACGAACCGAGCTTTTATTGAGTTATTTGACTTTGATCTCGAGTTTGAGTATGAATCAAAGACTACTCGAACAATCAAATCATATCCAAGCTTAGCCTAATTAACATCATCGAGTTGAGCTCTAGCTTCACATTTCACAGCCCTACCTTGTATAATGAATAATGCACTTTTAGGCAAGTTTGATTTCATTTCGTTTTATATGAATAAAAGCACCGTTCCTTTATGTTCTTCTTAACGAAAGGCGATGCTTGTTTGTACATTGAACTTTGATATAGCATAACTAGCTTTTTTGTTCATTAGGTATACTTAATAACTTCGTCCTTGTTGAGTACTACTATGTATGATCTCTTATCTGCTTTGGATAGTACATATGGTCTTAAACACTTGTACAACAGTCCACATATTAATTGATCGCAACGTGACAAAGAATAAATATATAATGAATGATAGTATACCCATTTCATTAAAAAATGAATGTAAATGCTACCTTCAATTTCAATGTACAGTTAAATAATATACATTCAAATCATTTTCTTCAACCTTGAACCAATTTTCAGATCAGTTTCAAAAACATGGAAGTCATTAATCTATAGCCCTAATTTTGTTTCAGCTCACTCGCCACCAAACTCATCCACAACATTTGCTCGTAAGTTGTACTCATCCAGTTGAAGATAATCGACATTACATTTCAATTGTAGATGTTGACGTCACTTTCCCCCCAACATAAATCTGTTCCATCATTTCCCCTTTCTGTTAACCAACTTGAAGATAGATTTGCTACTGTATCTTGATTTGATTTGTGGAACGGGTCGTTAAACGGATGATTCCAAAATTAACAGAAAACTTTACACTTCTCTCGAAGGAAACAGTGGATTAATCAGATTTGAAGATATATATACATGTAAATATGTTTATTGTTGGACGATTCAATGCACGTAATTTACTGGTACATTATGTCTTTTTCTTCTGTTTGTATCTACATATGAATGTATTATATTATATTATATGATATGATTTATATACATGAATCCAATAAATTTCTGGGAGTTTTTGTTTGTTGATTTGCATTAATGACTGTTATATTGAATTGCTGTCTTCAGATTTTTGTTATGTTTATTGTAAGGTGCTTGATTTTTAGAAATGTAATGCTTACAAAGTGTTCGTGAAAATGCCATACTGACAAAACTGAGGTGTTATATGATTTGTTTTTGTTTTCTAGCTGTGTCTACATATTTTATTTGTTTTACCGAATTTGTTTACCGATAATTCAATCAAGAATTCTAAAGTTTTCTGTTAAATTTGTTCGGGGTTTAAGAAAATGATTTGCTGGTTGTTGTGTTTGGGGAAGATGAACATTAAACAGAAAAGGTAATGGAAATGACCCTAATATCCTCATGTGCACGGCACATGTCTCAAACTAACAGATTTGTCTAACGTCCGTTAGTGCAAAGGATGTCCGGTGCAAGGTTTGGTAATAACAGGGATGACGAGTGTCAAAAAAATCTTACAAGGGATGACCAATGTCATTTTTAACATGCCATAGAGACGAACTGTGTAATTAAGTCTTAATATTTTGTATTAATCAAGGTGTACTTTGGGTATTTGTTATCATCCTATATATTCTATAAAACATTACTTCATCTCTCTCTACCTTAATAATTCTCATTAAAAACATTTATTTATAACTCACTCAGTTTTGACGTTTGACTAATATGTATTATCAATTAACACCGATATTTGTTTCGTGTATTATATTATTCACATGTTAAATTTGTTTATCATTTTTTATAATTATGCACATATGAAAATGGTTGTGTATAAAACAATTGAATGTATATATTTCCTTGTGCATCAAGTAAAAAGATTTATGCATCAACTATTTTGGTATGCGTATTCGATTTTCAAGTTTGAGAATCATGTTGAAAGTTATGTGCATTAACATTTTTTTAATATGTGCATCTGTTGTTTATCAAGATGTATATTAAAGAATTAAAGTTGTCGAGCACTAACAATTTAAAATTGTGCATCAGTTGTTACATATTGTCAAGCCTTTGTATTAACTGTATTAATTAGTGATATTAGTGACCTCAATTTCATATTTGAAGCATGTATGTGGATTAATTCATTTAATAATTAAAATTAATTATAGACAATTTAATGATGAATATGTTATCTTATTTGTTATATTAAAAAATATTTTACAATAATCAATCCCTTATTATATATAATTAGCAGTGTGCCTGCGCATAGCTGCGAGAACAAATAGTTAATTTAACATTCACAAATTCTATTGTTTACACTATATTGTTAAAAGTCTAATTTAAGGATATGTAAAGTTTAAAACTTAAGGGTTGCGATTTATAAATTAGTGGTTCATTTGGAAAGTAATTGATGATTTTTAAGGGTAATTTGGACATTAACTATTGTTGAGTCTAATTTTAAGAAAATAGATGGAAATGGTTTATATATAATTAAGATTAAGATAAGATAAGATAAATAAGATAAAGATTAAGATAAAACTATATATAATTTGCTAACAAACCTCGTTTGAGAAAGTCATACCAACTTTCTTTAATTAACCAGACCGTAATAACTCAGAATCATGAGCAGACCTTTTAATATATATAAACTATCTCCCCACTCAAAATCAAAACACTCACCTACACCTACATATAAAAACACAGTTAAGAAGAAATAAAACGAAGGAAGAAAAGCTGGATATAATCCTGGTGCCATCTAGGATATTGATCATGAACAGCTATCATTTTTTCCTTCTCTATATATACAAGTATCATCATGAATGCACATCAATCGGCTATGATCGAAAATTGTAACAAGGAGGCCTTGGTTTGAAATATGCTTAAGGTATATCTTAAAACACTTTTTTTATATGTGGTAAAATGTTATTTGTTCATGTTCTTTATCGGTTTTTCTTGATATGATATGATGCAGGTTGAAGCGAAAGATAGAGGGTTTTCTGTAGCGGTTCTTAACGGTCATTTATTAGCCTCAACTTCATTGACTTCAATTTCACTAGTTTTGTGCTCTCTTATTGGAGCTCTACCTGGAAACTCATCAACTAACTTTCTTACAAGCAGTTTTATCTTTGTGGACACAAGTAAATCCACCAGGACAATCAAATACATAGCGATTTTAATTTGTTTCATACTGGCCTTTGCTTGTTTTGTACAAACTACAAGGCACTTTGTACACGTGTGTTTCCTTATAAGCATGCACACTGGTGAAGTGCGTGTCGAGTCCATCCAGAAGGCAGTGTTAAGATGAAGTAATTTCTGGGCAGTTGGATTGCGAGCACTTTACCTTGCAATGAATTTGCTGCTATGGATTTTTGGTCCGATTCCCATGTTTGTTGGCTCCGTAGTTACAGTGATGATTTTGTATCACCTAGATATGACTAAAGAAACCTTGATGGACTTTGGACCAGCGAACAATGGTTGTGGTGCTTATCTGAAGAACACTCAGCATGACATACCTTCTGTGGGTGAAGATTTATAAAAAAATGGCAGACCTTCAAAATACGGAATAAATCTGGTTCAAGTCCTTATTTGCATTTAAGTGTTTATAGCTTCTCTTATCAACATTAATTAGGCAAAACCCGAAAAGATAAAATTAACATATTCAGATGAATATATTTATGTCACATTATTGAGAGTTGAGGAAAACTGATGAGCAGGTAGGAGATAGAAGACTGCTGTGACAAAAACCTTGTAGCTAAGTTATTTTGTACCACAGTTTTAGGTTTTGAGGTGTACACCTTGTATCCATAAACCTACACACAAAATTATCACTGTAAATCTGTAGAATGAGTTTCTGGAACATAAGTGGTGTATATTGTGAACTTGCATTTATTCATATCACAGCACAACGAATCATAAAATAAAGAATTTGCTGATCAGAGATCATTCACCATTTAATATAAAACATGCAAATCAACATTCAAACTAGGTAGTTAAAGGAATCGAGAGCGTTTGCATTCAGCAGAAAGACCATTGGGAAACCGTTTGAGGTCCTTGCAGTAGTTATATATCATGTGCTTGTTTTGCACCCATCGAATCCTGTTTCTGCCTGCTGCATCAATTTCTTGTGTATTCCATGCCTGGTTTTCATTTTCAGAGCTTGTTGACTTTGAATTAGGACCAACTTTATTAGCATTGGCATTGAATTTCCTATAGGAAGCGGTGAAAGGTGCTTTTGTCCAGTCAGTCTTCACACGTCCACCTTGGGTTGCCCAGTCATCAGCGTTCCACAAACTGGCGTACACCCTCATGGGTTGGCTCTTGGGAAATGGCACTCCATGAGCCTCATGGTTATTAAACACCCTTACTGGTATGTTATCAATCAAGAAACTGCATAAATAAAAATACTAAGATCAGTACTCATGGAATCAGATACTGTTTTCAATCTAAATATATATATATACTACATGTAGAACTTACATGATTCTTTGTTTGTTCCATACAATTGTGTAGGTGTGGAAGGCTGCAGTAGGGTCAAACCATAAGTGGAACTGCTGTTCTTTATCTCCTTTCCCTTTTGAATACACATTTGTGTGGATTGTGTAAGGGTTTCCTGATGAGTTGCCCAAGAACTCAAAATCTATTTCATCATGTCCTGCTCCTTGTGATGACAACTGATGTGTTTCAAACAAATATTATAGATTACTTTAGACTTGGTAACATTAACAAAACGAGTGATCACATAGTTAATTAAGATCTGAGATTATAACCTAGGACTAATTAAGATGGATTACTCACGTAGAATGTGGTGACAGTACCAGCAGAGTTACCAGGTACTAGTTTGATTTGCATGTCGAACCTACCAAAAAGGTACTCATGCTTGGACTGAAAACCAGCGCCAGAGTATTGATCGAGTGAAAGTGAGAGGTCTTGGCCGCGATTGAGAATTTTAGCACGTTCACCTCCAAAAGTAATGTCTATTTCATCGTTAAAACTTCCTGCAAATGCTGCTACTATTAGACATGAAATTGTTAGAGCAACTGCACAAGTTTTAGAGTTTGAATGGTTTGAATGTCCCATTATTATTATTTTGAAAAGAGATGTAGATAGAGAAATGTGATGGTTTATGTTTGAAACATGCAATAGTTTATATAGGTGTGGCTAAATTGGCGGTTTGCTAGCCAGAGGAAACATCCTGGTTTATGGAGAAGGAAATCATGGTGGGAAGGAGGTGATCCTACCAGAAAATGATTAAAAAGACATAATTGATTTAGTTCCAACTAATGATATTCTTCTGGTGCATGTTTCTTGTTGCCACTTCGAATCACTTTCTCCAATCAATGATACATACCAATTTATGTTGTTTTGCATGCTATCAAACGTTAATAATCAACCAGTTCTTTGTTTTTTTGTAAATGGTTTTGGTATTTGCTCTACTTAAATGACTTTCACTTTTACTCAATAATTCATTCCTAAACCCTCCTACCAAACGTTACCTTTGTTCTTGAATTCTTGTACATAAATCACACCTATTTAAGTTTAGCCTAACTCAAATTAAACATCTGTTGACTTATTACTTACAAAACTCAATCAACTTTGACTTTTGAAATATATTTGACTGTACAAAAGATTTCAGTAAGTGTAAAATAGCTCTTAGCATCCATGGGTACATAAATATTCACCGGCATTTTTCCTATGTTCGTTATTCTTGAATAGCTAAATAATGATTTTTTTCATTATTTTATAAATAATATTTCAGTAAGAGCATACTGAATTTATAAATGAACTGATTTTAAAGTTTGATAAAGGTATAATTTGTTGTGTCTATTTTTGTAAAAATATAATAATAATAAAATTTAAATTTAAATAGGAATATAGAATATTTAAACGTTTGTTGGACATTATATAGAAAAGTTGTTACAATGGTTATATGATAAAAGAGTATAAGGGTAATTTAGTTATTTCTAATATTTTTTAATTTAAAATATAAAAATATAAATAAACGGCTAACAATCAGCCTTCATGAAATCCATTCATCATATCCTAAATTAATTGAAACATTAACAAATGAAGAAAGAAATACTCATAGATGGTGGAAACCGCAAAGTATCATGTCAAAATTGGAAGCTTTTACATATTATTTTTTTATTTTTAGACAATATGTATCTCGCACCAATATAAAAACAAAAACTATAGCTGCTCTGCATGCCATGAGTTGGCACGCGTAAGTTCATATTTGTATTCATTTTCTAGTTGGTACACCTCTTTGCCACCATTCTTCAACAACAAGGATGTTTCCTCTTCTATATATATCACCTATATAGACTATCCATCCATTCTCACAAATCATAACCATATATCCAGGGCTGGCCCGTAAATTTTTGGTGGCTTTGTGCCATGACTAAATACAGGACCCATCAATTTCGATACTCATGATAACGTTAAGGAAAGTTGAACAACTATTTTTCGTATCCCGAAATTCGGTCTTACTGTTTTTGCAGTAACTATCTAAAAATGACTAAAAATATTTATTGACAAAATAAAAAATCTGCAAATGCATGATACATATGTTTTATTGTTTTTCTTAGGAAGTATTTGAAAAATAACTAAAAATGTTAACGCTTATGTAAAAAGAACTAGATATATTAGCAAAATCAAGTAAACACTGTCCGCCCTGGATTCGAACTTGTGACCAAGTATTGAATAAAACAGTTACTCAGCCACTGGTCTAGTCATTATTTTGTAGTATTTAGTATAGTATACTCATTAACCAGTAGATTTACAATTATTGGAAATAGCAAAACACCAGGCCTGATCATATCCCTATCGCTTTCTGTATAAATCTTTCTCGCAATATATCTGATGTGAAATTAAGTGTAGGAACGATTGTAAACTTGCTGGACTGATTTGTTAAATTAAACCAGGAACACCAAAAAGACAGAGAGTAGAACTTACTGACTTTATAGAAGAAAAACAGAAAACAAAGATAGTAATTCACCACTTTCTAAAGGAGGTTAATCCACCAAAATTAAATATAAAGGAAACACTTCACACCATCAAGATCAAAAGACCTAGAGTACCTTTTTGGTAGGTTCGACATCCAAATCAAACTAGTAGCCGGTAACTCTGCCGGTACTGTTACCACATTCTACGTGAGTACTCCACCTTAATTAGATGTAATTTCCATTTGTAATCACTCATTTTATTGTTGTTAACATGTCTAACATAAATTATGAAATTTGATTGAATCGTAGTCATCACAAGGAGTGGGACACGATGAAATAGAGTTTGAGTTCTTGGGTAATTCAACAGGCAATCCTTATGCAATCCACACAAATGTTTACTCACAAGGGAAAGGAGATAAAGAACAACAACTCCACTTATGGTTTGACGCAACTGCAGCTTTCCACACTTACACGGTTACACCATCTTATGGAACGCCCAAAGAATCATGTAAACATTTTTTATTTTCATCTTTTTCTTTCCAAGTAAATTGGGTCGGTTAGAGTGACATTTTTACATTGGCTAGATGATATATATGATCCATGAATAGTGTTCTTAAATTATGCAATTTTATCGTTGCAGTTTCTTGATAGATAATATACCACTAAGGGTGTTCAATAACCATGAGGCTGCTGGAGTTCCATTTCCTATGAACCAACCCGTGAGGGTGTACACGAGCTTGTGGAACACTGATGACTGGGCAACCCAAGGTGGACGAGTGAAGACTGACTTGACAAAAGCACCTTTCACCGCTTCCTACAGGAAATTCAATGCCAATGCTAATAAAGCTGGTCCTAATTCAAAGTCGACAAACTCTGGAAATGAAAACCTGGCATGGAGTACACAAGAAATTGATGCAGCAGGGCGGAACCGGATTTGATGGGTGCAAAACAAGCACATGATCCACAACTACTGTAATGACCACAAAGGGTTTCCCAATGATCTTTCTGCTGAATGCAAACACTCCAGATTCCTCTAATTCTAGCTACATACTTTGGATGTTGAATTGCTTATGTTATTACTATTTTGTAAATGGTTTCTCACGTTGAAAATTCTTTATTGTATATTCTTTAATTCGTTGTATTCTGAACAAATTACGAATATGAATAAATATATAAGTAGAATATACACTACTTGTGCTTCAGCTTCGGGTTCCCTTATACTAATATTGTTACTATTAAAAATGGTGACAAAATTTATGTTGTTGAAATTGATGTGGGTCGGGTAACAAAGAAACACAAACTTAAACCCACAAGTTATATCATGCATATTGTATTCACCCTGCATTTACACACACAATTAAACACAATACTTTTGGCCCTGCATAAATTTCACATGTGCTACTCTGTTCTTGTACTGAGCAATTATCATTGCTTATAGTACTTCCAATGCTTTCTTGTGCATTAGGTATTGTAGTGTCCTTTTAGCTAGCATGCAAGATAACTTTCACTTTTTAAGTATAATATAATGATGTTTGAGACACTTCAACTTAATGGATATAGCCTTTCAACCCATCAGTGATGTTACGAAGTATAGTACAAGTTCAACCTACAAAAAGGTCTCGACAAGCTGAACGTATTGGCAAACAACCTTCCATGTATTGGCTAAACAGTTGAATCAAGAAATATTTCCGTCAGTTACAAGAGATATAATTTTATTTCCCTCTTTTACAGAAATTGCATAAAATTAAATATTTCCAATTTTCCATCAGTCACTATATCATTAATTATGCAGGATGATTAAGATACCATATTTCACTCTTTAAAAAATACCCTACAATAAACTCTCTTTTCTAAATTGTTTGCTACACACTTATGCGATCCCCTCATCCACACTTCGATATCTTCACCATTCATTAATGATAAACTGTTGTTTTGTAAATTGTACCAGTATTTTTCAGTTTTCCTTGACGGCAAAACTATATTGCTTTAAAGGATTTATTTAATATGGCATAAAGCCTTTCACATGTCAACATTCATCCCAAAATTTTAAAATAATGAATGATGATAGCACACCCACTTCATTATAGAATGAATAAAGCCATCCTTGATGACTTTGATAAAAAAAATAAAAAATTATCAACTTTTTCTGTAGTTCACAAACTATTTTAAAGAATTCAAGTCTAATTTGGCTGCTATCATGTTTCAACCAGACCTAACCTAAACCAGAAAAGGGTTGGTAACTTTAGAAAAATAATTCATATATTTTCACCATCTACTAAGAGACGTTTTGTGAATTTACGGTAAGGTTTTTATCTGGTTTGAATGCAGACATTATTTGACTTGGACATACTCACTTTTTTTATCCATGATTTCGACACAACCTTTGGTGGGCCACTACTCCACGACGATCAAACCCACCGCCACACATACTTGGTTTAGATAAAGCTCTCCCCGAGGAGACTGGCATGACCCCTAGAAATTGTTTGCACTAAGCATGATTTGAACTTTGGAACTAGCAAAATGTGAGAGAGGTCCTTCTTTCTAATTTACCTTGATTGGCCAAAAGTCAGACATCGTGACTTGAAAATTATTAAAAAAATATCTAACTTGACATAAACTAGTACTAGTTAATAACCTTCTATTTTAGGGTAAGAGGAGCACAACAAAAGGGATTCAAATGAGCAAAAACTGAGAGCAAAATAATACTACATTGAAATAAAACTGCTATTTTATCAGTCAACACAAAAATTTAGGCAGCTGAAGGAAGAATAAACCTTTGCAAGTTGTGGAAATGAGTCCATGTGCATGACTACAACAGCCATCAAACAAATTCCCACCAAATCTAAATGACAAAGTCTTTTTTAGACTCACTTTCATTTACCAGAACCCTTTATTAGACCCTAATTACACTTACATTAGTCTTCTTCAACCCCAACCCCCCACCCCAAAATAAAAACTTAACACATTTGAAAAGAGCAAAAAGAAATATGGGATGGTGGAAAGAAGAAAACTTGGATTTAATCCTGGTGCCAATTGGGTTCTTGATCATGTGCATCTATCATCTCTTCCTTCTCTACAGATACCTCAAGTGTCCTGAACTTACAGCAATCGGTTATGAAAACCATAACAAGAAAGCTTGGGTCGAAAAAATGCTTTTGGTAAACTTAAAAATCCATCTTTCACAATCATAAGCTTAACTATCTTCTTTCTCTATGTTGTTTATTGATTTTTATTTTTTATTTTTTTCTATTTTTGGTTGATGCAGTTTGATGCTAAAGATAGAGGATTTGCTGTAGCGGTTCTTAACGGTCATTTATCAGCCTCAACTTCCCTGACTTCAATCTCACTAGTTTTGTGCTCTCTTATTGGAGCTCTACTAGGAAACTCATCAACTAACTTTCTTACAAGCAGTTTTTTATTAGGGGATACAAGTAAATCCACCAGCACAATCAAATACATAGCGATTTTATCGTGTTTCCTACTGGCTTTTGCTTGTTTTGTACAAACTACAAGACACTTTGTACATGGATGTTTCCTCATAAGTATTCCAACTGGTGATGTTCCTGTTGATTGCATACAAAAGGCGGTGTTAAGAGGAAGTAATTTCTGGGCAATCGGATTGCGAGCACTCTACTTTGCAACCACTTTGCTTTTATGGATTTTTGGTCCGATTCCTATGTTTGTTGGTTCGATAGTTACAGTGATTATTTTGCACTGTCTGGATATTAACAAGGAGCCCATGATTCAGTATGGATCAAACAAGAATAATGGTAATGGTGGTCAACTTTTTAAGAAGATTGGGCAAGAGTTAAGTGATGTGGTTGAGGCTTTTGAACACCATGGAAGACCATAGAGAAATAGAAGAAATCGCTTCGAAATCTCTGTATGTTCTAGTTAATTTTTCCTTAATATTTTTTATTCTAAGAGGCCTTTTAATAATCATAAATTCATAACAAATGCAACAGTAGATGACTATTGTAGTTATGTTTATAAGAAATATCATCTGTTTTGCTGTATTTAACTTTACCATTAATTAAAATAAACAAAAGGAAGAGTTACTCAAAACCAAACAGAGCATCTCTGCATCTGGTTGGTTTATTACTTCTGACCCTATCTTTATGTTCTATAAAATCAGTATTATTTTTTCTCCTTTTAAAAATTTTAAAGCTATCTTTCATGTTACCCTAGATCTGATTCCCATTACTAAAAACTATTTCACTGGATAATGTCCAAGCACTTTAAAATAAAGTAACCACATATTGTACCATTACCCATGAAATGTAAACATATAATAATAGCAACTAACTGAATCTTAGTTGTATCTCAATTTAGTACTGTATTAACAAGTGAAATTATAATGTACATAAAAACCCACAAAATTAAATTCAAATGACATCCAAGTTATCCAAGAAGAAGTTCGATCAAGATATGAATTTAGTCATGTCTGAAATTCAATCAACAATGAAGCTGTTAAAATTTTGAAACTCACAATTTAGTCCCACAAGCTTATAAGATTTTGGAAAACAAACAGAAACTTGGCCCAAAAAAAAAGGGTTAGTATAAATAGGCACTATCAATCACCTTTAGTAACCATACGTTTTGATATTATACTATAAGGGATTATTGAAGTCAAAGTGAACTGACACATTGTTCGTTAGACTCTTACAAGTTATGAGTAAAATTTTACGAGTCGAGTGAAAATTTAAAAAATAAGGTGACTCGAACTTCGATTCTTAAAGGATTTTGACTCTTATGTGTCGTTTATTGGCTCTTCTGAGTCTTGTGCAACTCTTCAGAGTCAGAAAATCAAACAAACTTTTAGTGTAACATAATACAAAAGTTAAAAGACAAAATAGAAAAATAAATGACTATAATATATTTTAAATTAAGGTTTTGTGTTGATTACCGATCAATGACTTAACTATCGACTATTACTATGTTTTACATTTTTTAAGAAAAAAATTTAAAACAATAATATACATATAAACATACATATTTATTGTAAAAAGGTGATTCTTATCAATCGAGTTGAGTCACGAGTCGATTGTTAAAAATCAAAATTCTGAATTATAAGTTGAGTTACGAGCTTACAACTACGAATTAGTATGTAGTTGCTCTATTAGTCCATTGACAAAAATTACTTGTCAATTTATATGATTTTGTTATATATAGCATATGATCTTGCATGTATGTGGCTTTATTTATGTGTTCATTTTGAGAAATATAACTAGCCGGCTTTTCATTTATACGTCTTAGATTATGAATTAGTCACATTCTCACGATTTAATTTTCATTTCAACCTTTTTCAAATTGTTCCAATTAATTAATTGGTATTTAAGTTTTATGGTATAGTAGTTGTTTTTGATTCGTGTTATCTGTCTTTATCAAAAGGTATATATATTTTAATCATGCAAATAATACGGAATAGTTATTAAAGGGTTTTTAACTAGTAGTATGAGAGGAGTTATCAATTAGTAAGTTGAAGATTCAAACTTCACTTGAGATAATAATTGTAAATATTCGTGAAGATTACGCGTAATATTGTGCGTTAGATTTTAAGTTTTCATTCTAAAACAAATAATACGGAGTAGCTATTTAGAGGGCCCACAAGACTACAAGTGCATGGTTGACTCGTAAACTAAGGACAAACATTTATTGGATTCATATATGATAGTAGCATCAACTGATAATCAACAAATTAATATTCTCCCCTCTCTCTCTCTCTCTCTCTATATATATATATATATATATATGTATGTGTGAATTGGATTGATTGTATGATTGTATCATCAAGATTAAGTCAAATATTCAAGTCGAATATACGATATTATATATCCTGAAAGTATCATATGTATGTTACAAATTAATCTGCAAAATCGAAGCCTAGCTATAAATTAAGTTTCTAAATGTCGGGAAGCAAATTTGAAATGTATGATTTCAAATGACGTAAAAGGATAACCAAATCCGAAAGTGTTGACAGTTTAATGAATGGAAGATCGTTCTTTTCTTGATTAAATCATGTTGTGTTTGTTTAAAAATTTCATCACATCAGAGACTAAATGCGAAGTTGTAAAACGGTATATACATATAGATACACACGTAGGAATGATTCGGGGAAAATTTCAATCTTGAAGTAATGAGGGAAGTCCAATCTACACCGTTGATTTTCTTGTTTTAAAAAATTTACAGTTTTGTTTTTACTTCTGTTTTAATGTGTTTACAAGATGAGGGTACTATTGTCATTTTACCTTCTATTTTCGTTTTAATTTAATATTATTTTATTAATGAATTAAATACATATACAACGCAATATTCGTATAGTAATTTCCGTAAGCCAATTGTGATTTCAATTCCATTACTCTCGTTCGCGATTAATCAATTCGTTTTTCTAATTTCAAATTCGTTCTCACTTTGTTACACAGTGAGTTGCTTTGTGATTTCAAATGTTACTAATTGAGATTTTTCTTTGATTTCACTTGTTTTTGTTTTGTTCTCGATTCATTCAATTTTGATTGTACTTACATTTTTTGATTTTATTTAATTTGATTCTTCATCCTTTCTTCTTCAGCTTCAACATTTTCTGATAGACATTGGAGGATTTGATTGAGCTTCATTATGTTTAGAATCAATTAATGGAGTCAATGTATTAAATGTAGCATTAATCTTAGAATCCATCTTTTTTTTTTTTTTTGCCTTTTTCAGTCTCAATATGTGCTTCAGACTGAGACCCTCTAAAACTTCAACATTCATTGAAAATGATATTAATAAAAAAGTGACTTAATATTATGCAATGAATTTTAATCATTCTTATAAGTAATGTACAATCAATAAATGCTCACTAATTAATAATTGTCACGTACAATGTGCTTAAAGAAATTATAAAGGTGTTCATTGGGTAGTACTTGTCACTGTTGTAATACATTTTAGTATTGATGTTTATGTATTGTTAGTTGATTAGGGAATCTCCTCAATCAACTATTGAAACTCTTGAATGTTTATAAGTTTTGATAGTAATATAATTTTCACCTTTGAGAAAGTAAAATTATGTTAGTCTTAGTCTGTGTGCATAGTGTTTTATTTTACAATGTATCACAGATTAAGTTCTATATACTGAATTAATTGTACAGATACAGAGCCACATACTAAGAGCTTCCAATGTTTAGATTGAATCCTACACTGTACAATGTACAGACTGAGTCCCACATACTGAGAACCTCCACAGAAAAAATCATAAACACATAACATGATTGTGTTCAATAAGTCTGTTAATATAAGTCTATTAGTCTCAGTTTCTGCCCATAGACTGAGAAAGTACAGTGACTGATTTGTAATTAACTAAGTCTAAATGACTAAGTCTGTGTATATACAATCAACAATTGTTCATTAATTAATATTTTTCACTCAATGATTATGTACAATAGGTTTTTTAAGTCTTTAACAATGACAATATAAGTCTGTTAGTCTGTGCCCACAAACTGAGAAAGTACAGTGACTGATTTGTAATTAACTAGATCTGAATGGCTAAGTCCGTGTATGTACAATCAACGATTATTCATTAATCAATATTTGTCACTCAATGATTGTGTACAATAAGATTTTTCTTTTAATCTTTAACATTCACCATAGTGGTGGATGTTAATATGCATTGATAAATGTTATATCTTAACATTCATAAAGGTGTTATTAAAATACATATGTCTAAATATTAAATACATCTGTATAGACATTAAGATATAATATTATATGAATGTAAAGGTATCATTTAATATTCATCTACATAAATGTTAAGATATCCACTTAATATATTAACATTCAAATAGATGTACATGATATTTATATGTATGAATGTTAAGATATCATTTAATATTCATCTGCCTGAAGGTTAAGCCATAACATTCATCAATGTAAATTAACATTCATCATGATATTAACATTACATTAACAGACAAAGAGACTTATATTAACATTCATCATGACACAGACTTAGCCATTTGAACTGAGTTAATTACAAATCAACCCCTGTATTTTCTCAGTCTATAGGCGTAAACTGAGACTAACATAATTTTTTTTATCAAACGTGGAAATTATATTAATCTCAAACATACAAGGAATTCCAACAGTTGACTGAGGACATTCCCTAATCAACTAAAAATACAAAAACATCAATACTAAAATGCATTACAACAGTGGCAATTACTACAATGAATACATATTTAATATCTTTAAGCACATCTTCCAAATGGATTTGTTTAATCGAAGTAGTCTAATCTTTCATGACTCAATTAACCAAATAACATATCAATCTCCAACACATTATATCTTCCATTACTTCATATTAAGTACATTGCAAGGACATATTCATCCATTTTAAACCCAACGTAGTTTTAGCTTTTTGAACAGCCTTAGAATTTTTAACTCTTAAACTCATAAGTTTAAGTTTAATTTTTCCTATAATAAGCTTGATAAACTCATTAGGACCCCTGCAATTTACAATGTACTGATTGACTCCAACAGAGATAGAGCTTTCACAGAAACTAGAAGAAGTAGAAGCATGAACATGTAATATCACAGACTGAGTCCTAAAGACAGAATTAATTACAAATCAGTTTGGAAATTATCGATTTTTGAAATTCAGTGATGAATGATGTATGTAATTCGATTACTTTCTTATTTCTATGTTTTGTATGATAAAACTAGTTTAATTTCATATTTTCGTCTACAAATCTTTGATTACAAAAAAATCAAAAACCTAAGGAAATTGAATATTTTGAAATTCAGTAATCAATCCATGATGAAGTTGCGATGAATTTGCAGCTTTTGAAATCAATAGTTAGATCTTCGATTTAGGAAATTGAAATCTTATTTTCTCGTTTGAAATCTTAATTGCATGATCGGTTTTTTCAACTACGCATTCATCCAGTTTTTCTTTATTTTTGTTGTCTATTTTATTTTTAAAATAACCTAATTACAAAATTATCTTATTGCCCCTCCACGTTTTTTTAAATGAAGTGATCTAATGATCAAAATTCACTTTCATTTCCTCTAATTAGATCTCTACTTCCCAGTTGAACACTCCCATATATATATATATGTATATATATATAGGGGAGGGATCAAGAGGGAAGCAAAAAAATTAGGGAATGAGGGAAGCAAATCTCAACCATTGATTTCATCATAAATGAATGTTGTTAACATTCATTTGTGATGAATGTTAATCAAAATTTAACATTCATCACAAATGAATGTTAAAAACGTTTTTTTATGAAAAATTCAAGGGCTAAGATTTGCTTTCCTCCTTCCCCAAAATTTGAAGCTTCCTTATGAATCATTCCCCTATATATATATATATATATAAAATGGTACTAAGACAACAATGAAACACTGATTAATTAGAAAATTGAACAGATTTATAATGTAATAATACTGTAATATTCGAATTTTATAGATAAATATGTATTAAAAAAATAGCTATATGCTAATGATAGTGATAATAGTAATTTTAACTTAAAGTTATTAAGAGAATGATGCATAAATAACTACATTATTAAATTCTATAGGTTCGGGGCGAGAAGCAGGAAACAAAAAGATGAAATTTAATTATCATTTACAATGTCCTTTACTTAACAAAAAGATTGAAAAAATGGCCTAACTTAACCCTCGTAATATGGTTAAAACTAGATCAAACCAATACACCCAAATATGCAATGAGAAATTCTGAAGTCTAATGCACGATCATGAGTTGTTTCGCCAATTTGGTTGTTTTCTTATCTGCTTATAATTTGAGTTTTCAAAGGGTCGTTCAATTGGAAAGCGAGGTTGCCAGATTTCGATTCAGCATCTTAGCAATATTTTTGAGGTAAACTCACCTTGCGTTTTAATCTTCTACAAGTAGTACATCCAATAATTCATCAAGTAATTCATTATAAAAGTAGATACGTACATGATAAGCCTGACATAATGTAACTAAGAAAATCGATATGTACATGTATTTGAGAAATATTAGTGAGCCTAGTTTTTGGATCTTTATATTATTGAAGCATATCAACTAAGTTTAATATATATGTATCAAATTGTCTAATGAATGTTGCTAAATTCATAAATTAATTACTACATATGTTTTGGATTAAAACTCAGTAGTACTCATGGAATGCTTGTACATGAAACCGTCAGTATCTATGCAGCGAAAGACGTTAGTTCCGACAAACATTTTTATTACTATTAATTTATTTCATTTTTATTTAATCATTTTGTATGAGAACTTTGTAATGTATTTCAATTGATTGGTGATTGTAGATATTTATATCAAGATTTCATTATTAGAGATTTACATTGTGAATTTTGCTCTTTTATATATCGTTTATGTGATCTTCGATTTTCGTCATCGAAATGATTGTTACAGCTATTGTGTAACCTATGTGAAAAGAATCTGATCGACACATATGTCGTAAGTTAAAAAATGTTTTAGTAGCTAATTATATTGTTTTATTGTACGTCCAGTTGGATAAATTAATCACATCACATATATGTTCATATGTATGGACAAATGGTCAACACGTACGTTAGTTTGTGGGGTACTTTTGCAAAATTGTTGAGGATTAAAGAATTCAATTAATGATTAGTTTTTCAAATATATCTTCTATCACATCTAATGAACCTGTCTTATCTTATATTGGTTATATAAGTACAGATACTTCGACTAGAAATCAACCTATCAATCTATTATAATACCGGTATTTAACTTTAGTGATTTACTAGTTATATATATATATGTAAAAAATATTTATAGGGAAGTTTCAAATCTTTGGAAAGGAGGGTAGCAAATCACAACCCTTGATATTTTCATAAATAAATGTTTTAACATTCATTTGTGATGAATGTTAAAATTTGAAATTATTTGTGATTTTTAAAATTCATTTATGATGAAATCAAGGGTTGAGATTTGTTTCCCTCCTTCTCTAATTTTTTTTTGCATCCCCCACCCTATATATATATATATATACATATAGATTATGTTTAAATAAAAAACCTAAATATTGTGACAATGTAAAAAATGACTTCAAAGTCAATTTTAAATATCCAAAACATGTTATTTTACAAAAATTTCTTCGTAACTCTTTCAAATAACTTTTAGAAGCTATTTTTCAAATAAAAAAAAATTCGACTTTTTTTTTTAATTATTTTTTTTATTCATAATAATCACATTTTATAGCTATATAATCACATGAATAATATGTGATTATCAAAAACCTATTTGGTGATTAGCTCGAACATATGATAATCACATTATATTAGAGAATAATCACATGTGATTATCATATTATATTTTGTGATTATCTTGAATAATCACAACAGTAATAACTGTAAAAAAAGTTCAAAAAAAAAATTTAATATTGTTTATTTAAATTTTTATCATAACTTTGCAAAAGTTATTTTAATAATAATCATTGAAAAAGTTTTGAAGATAAATGTATTTTAAATTTTAAAATAAATTAGTTTAAAGTCATTTTTACGTTCTCACGATATTTATATTTTTTATTTTAACTCTTCGCTATATTTATATATATTATCCTTATAAGTTAAAAGAGTATCTATAAACTGATCTTTTCATTTAGCTAGAATTTTACGATACTGCCTGTACTTATCAAGTAAAACTTAATTGAACTTTAATTCTCGTTTAATTTGTCTCTACATTAATTTAAGAAACATCCAAACAAAATTAAGTCTATGGCTACATGCTATTAAAAAACATATTATCTTAGCTTGTATTCGGTATTCCTACTCAACCTTTTATCAAACAAAATATTTGGAAGTTGTGAATACCACTCCATGTGATGATGTGAATGAATACATCAGCCAGCAAGTACCTAGCTAGATTCCTCCCAAAGTCAATTCACAAAGTCAAACCCAAATTCCCATATATACAACATACAGCAAGGAACAAAGTCACTTGAGAACAGCACAAAATACATATGGGGTGGACTTGGAAAGAAGAAAACTTGGATTTAATCCTGGTGCCTTTCGGGTTCGCAATCATGTGCTTCTATCATCTCTACCTTCTCTATAGATACCTCAAGTATCCTCAACTCACGTCACTCGGCTATGAGAATCATAACAAGAAGGCCTGGGTAGAAAAAATGCTTCTGGTATATTAAACAACTTTTATTCATTACAATTTCTCTGTTTTGTTTACTCTGTTGATCTTAAGTTAAGAAATCTGATTAACATGATTAATCATTCAGTGTTCTTGAATTGATGCAGGTTGATGCCAAAGATAGAGGGTTTGGTATAGCAGTTCTTGACGGCCACCTATCGGGCTCAATTTCACTTTGTTCAATTTCACTAATTTTATGTTCTGTTATTGGAGCTTTACTAGGAAACTCATCAACTAACTTTCTTACAAGCAGTTTTATCTTTGGGGACACAAGTCAATCAACAAACTCCATCAAATACATATCCATTCTATGTTGCTTCCTACTAGCCTTTGCGTGTTTTGTACAAACTACAAGACACTTTGTACATGCTAGTTTCTTAATAAGCATGCCAACTGGTGATGTTCCTACTCTTTGCATCCAAAAGGCAGTTATAAGAGGAAGTAACTTTTGGGCACTCGGATTGCGTGCACTCTACTTTGCAACTACTTTGCTTTTATGGATTTTTGGTCCAATTCCTATGTTTGTTGGTTCGGTATTTTCAGTAATGATTTTGCATTTTTTGGATATTAATAAAGCTCCTCTGATCCACTATGGAGCGAACAAGAATGGTAGTAGTAGTATTGGTCACTTTCTTAAAAAGACTGAGCAGGAAATTACTTCTGTAGTTAGGGCTTTTGAACACAATGGAAGTGTTAACCAAGATTAAAACAAAGCTGGTTATTAATACTTGTAAGCTCATCTAAATTTATATTTCTAGGATAATTATTACTGTATTATTCCTTTTATTTCTCATGTATATTGAAAGCATCTTTCATGTTTCCTACATCCAATGCCTTTACTAATTATGTCGTGTCCATATATATTATCATAAGGCAACGTACGATTTATGCAAAGAGATGGTAACTGCACTAATCAGAATCTAGATGTATCTCGTCATGTCAACAAACCAAAATACTTCTAACATATGATCCAAGAACTTGTGATCTTAGCCGAATATTAATTCCACTTTGGCAATAAAAGCCCTTATACTTTCTCTGCTCTTTATTTCTGCTCCAACATTCTTCAAACTTGCTCTCTACACCTTCAAGATCCATAAAGTACATCCAGACCCTCCAGCTTTGTATTATTTCATTTATACCTGAAATATTCTAGAACAACCACAAATAAGTACATGATTATTTATACCAAAATAAGCTTGAATGAAGAACTTTTATTTTAACAAATCAAATATCCAAAAACCAAAATAAGATATCAAAAAGTAAAGTCTAAATTTGAATGTTAATGTCTAAGCCAGAAATCCCAATTTAGAAGAACTTAATCAAAATATATTCAGATTCAGCTAGCTCTGTTTGACAATAGGGAAAAAAAATTTACTTACTAAATACTAAATAACTAATAAAACAGACAAGTTGATAAGGTTTAACAACATAAATAAAATAGATAGAAGCAACTTGACTAATAAAAGTACTATGTAATAGCTATTTTATTAACCAACAATTAATAACCAAATAATGGACACAACTTGACATTTTACTTTAGAGATGATTAAAGTCTGGTCATATAGATACATCATTATTATACTTTAACTATTATATAGATGTGAAATCGATTTAAACCCGCATTGTCATATAGATTCGGTCATGCGAACACGTCAGTTTTTAAGTAAAATTATTTGAAGTATAATCGCCGAATAATCATGCATTCATTGTGGTTGACTAGAATATAAGTTCGTCTCTGTCAAACAGAGAACAAATATCTTCTATCTTAGCATCAGCTGGGACATACTCACATAAGTATAGATGAATCCTTAGTGTCTTAGAGGACTTTTCTCATGTTTTTATTTTCAAAATCCGACTCAACATACATTTTATCAAACAGAAAGAAAATATGACAAATTGAAGTAGCTAGAACTGTCATTTTGTAACTTATAATATCTAATAAGTAGTAGCCTGGAGGTAGATTAGTAAACATCTGTATGTTGTGAATACCACTCCATGTGATAATGTGAATGTATGCATGTCAGATTCCAATGAAAGATAATTGACAAAAGTCAAACCCACCTTCAGATAAGTAAATCATACAGAAACAAAATTGAGAAGAGCACAAAGATGTGGTGGACATGGAAAGAAGAACACTTGGATTTAATCCTCGTGCCATTCGGGATCTCGATCATGTGCTTCTATCATCTCTTCCTTCTCTATAGATACCTCAACCATCCTGAAGTCACATCACTCGGCTACGAGAATCATAACAAGAAGGCATGGGTAAAAAATGCTTCTGGTATATACAACTTTTATTCATTCCTTATTTATCTTATGTGTCTATATTTTTGTTTACTAGTTTTTGTTGACCAAATATAACTTGATAAATGCTCATTTGGTGTTCCTGAACTGATGCAGATTAATGCGAAAGATAGATCGTTTGGTATAGCAGTTCTTGATGGCCAACTATCTGGCTCAACATCCTTATGTGCAATTTCACTAGTTCTATGTTCTCTTATTGGAGCTATACTTGGAAACTCGTCAACTAACTTTCTTACAAGCAGTTTTATCTTTGGGGACACAAGTCAATCCACAAATTCTATCAAATATATAGCCCTTTTATATTGCTTCCTACTGGCCTTTGCGTGTTTTGTACAAACTACAAGACAATTTGTACATGCTAGTTTCCTTATAAGCATGGCTACAGGTGATGTTCCGTTCATTGCATCCAAACGGCCGTGATTAGAGAAAGTAACTTTTGGGCAGTCGGGTTGCGAGCTCTCTACTTTGCAACCACTTTGGTATTATGGATTTTGGGTCCAATTCCTATGTTTGTTGGTTCGATCGTTACAGTGATAATATTGAATTGCTTGGATATTAATAGAGTCCCCTTGATCCAGTATGGAGCAAACACAAGTGGTGTTAATGGTGCTAAGTTATTTAAGAAGATTGGGAAGGAAATAACTTCTGCGATTGGGGCTTTTGAACACGATGGAAGTGTTACCCAAAACTAAAAGCCATATATTTCATAGTTTCCCAGATCAAATTCCTTATCTAATTAATTCAGTGGATAATTTATGTCCATATATATTATCAAAGAGATTGTAACAGTGTAATACTAATAAACAGGATCTTGATGTATCTCAATTATTAAAAATACAAAAACTGAAATAATTAAGATATCTAAAAGCAGAGTGCCATATTCGAAAAGTTATCGTCTAAGTAAGAAATCCCTGCCCAAGAAGAACTTGAATACTCGATCAATATTCAGATTCACTTATGTCAGAAAATTCAGTACCAGGGGAATTAACAAAACCAGAGAAGTCGATAAGGTTTAAACTACATTAATAAATGGATGATGATTTGTACACCACCAAACTTTATCCATAAACCACGACAGATGTTTTATACTGTTGTAAAATTAATACCATAAAAATGAAAAAATTATATAATAAATTAATCGCGTAGATCGGATCGCCATACCATGCCAAGGTTACCTTTCATTCGCTTTTAACATGAGATTGGTGCATTTAAATGAAGGGCATATTTGGGATTTCATATATCAGTTATCAGTTATTATTATTATTACTCCGTATTATTCTTATTATTTATATTTATTTATTTCATATAACTTTTTTTCTCTCTTCAGGAAAAGGGAGATCAAAGCGACTAGCTATGCTCCAAGTTGCATTTCTGCACACATTACCCATACAAAACGTACTGAAAATTGTTACGAGTACAATTTTGTTTTGTTAATATTAGAAAGTTTCAAATCATTTTGTGGGAGTAAATATAAGATGCAGGGTCCAGGGATGTTTGCGATATCAATTGAACTACTTACGTGTATCCAACCTATAGATAATTTTTAAGTTGGTTTATTTTATTGTAATTGACACTGATAGTGTTAACATAAGTTCTGTCGGCTCTACTAAACGGTGTTTGGTTATACGGCGTCAATATAGTAGTATTTATTTTAACGCGACGTAAGTAAGAAGAGAATTACTCAAGGTAAAAAATGTAACAAGAATTTTGACACAGATGCTTTGATACATTATCTTCTTTGTAATTTTTATGCCTTGTTTTGACACATCAGCAATCAGGACCCTTATCAACATCCAAGTCGTTCATACAAGTTTTACTTAATAGATTCTTTTTACACTATACATCTCCTACTTCAAGTGACGTTTAAAACTTCTGCGATTAAAATTATCACAGCTAGGAGTGGTAGCATAAGTTAGATTTTTCCTCAAAACTTCGTTTTGTCGCAGAGATTTGTTAACTTCTCAAAATTTGATCATACTAGCCTGTAGATTAAAATTATATACTAAGCATTGCAAATTAACTAAGTAAATTATTACTCCATACTAAAAGCAAGGACTATGGCACCCTTTTTTCGCCGTGGTTTGTCGACCAAGATGGGGTGACCATGCGGTGGACCAGTCAATGTAGTGGCTTCCAGAGTTTAACCCTTTTTCAAGGTTTAAAATTTTTTTAGGAGGTCTTGATTTTAAGTGTGGTTTTTATCGTGGTGTTGATGTGACAAATAATTTCGGTATGGTCTTTGTGATCATATCTTGCTCTAAAGTAACGATGTTTGTAGAATATTTAAACGCCATCTTAGTAAACTTATATTCGAGACATCAATAAAATAACAATAAGAAAAAAAAAAGCGATCAAATATAATTATGGATACTAACTTGCATAGAGTTATTTTATTCACCAAGTTAATCAAAATCACAACAATAAAAAACTCGGTTAGTGACATATTAATGAATCAACCAGATCAAACTTATGATTATCAACATGGTAACGTGTGTATATATATGTTCTTATTGGCTTTTAACACTCTTGATGCACATTGAAAGCAACTGCTCTAGCCCAAAACTTGATTTGTGCCTTCATATCTTCTGATGAACCCTTATCAACCCATCCTCCTGGAATTGTTGGTGCACCACCATTGTTCTTCCCCATTTTCATTGAGTTTCTACATGTATTTCTCTCTTTCATACTTTCAAATTTCCTCATGTTACTAATCTTTTCTTGATTTGTTTCTTGTTTTTGTGACAAGTATCGTGGTAAACTCGAACTTCCTTTCATAACCTGTATAAAAAATCATATTAATTGTCCGTACAATATAATAAGTCTATTGTGACAGCGTCAAACGACCTTTTTTCATGGGATTTTGATTATGGCATGCAAGATCATAAGATGCACTGAAGTAACATTTTTTCCTAATATATTTTAAGTACGTAATCAACATATATGGCATAGCTAGATATAAAGTTTTCAAGATAATATATACCTTAGTGATTTGTTGAGGAGGGGACATATGAGAAGAATTGAGAGACGCTTGCCTTATCAACCGCCCCATCTTAAACTCACTTTCTTCATCTTCGATATCATATTCTTCATCGTGTTCCACTTGTAAAGTTGGCACGGATGCTTTCCGAAAGCTTGAGCCTTTCTGCTCATTGAACGACTCGTTGACCAAGGTTTCTTGATTTTGACTCAATGAAGGATGATTATAGTAACATGTAGACATGGTTTTCGTTGTATTTGTGTAGAACAAAGTTTGTTCTATGAGATTGGGTTGTCTCTTTTTACTTTATTTGGTTGTATCAGCAAAAGGGTTGTCACCAAGTGTCTTGCAATTGGCACCAAACTTATAAGCATGAGACTTTTGAAAGCTGTCAACGTAGATGATTGTGATTGGAGGGATCAAGTGGGCCATGTGGGTTTGAAATTGTTGCAAAATTTAATGCCCAAGTAATATGTGGTGTCTAATGTTTTGTGAAAACACTCATATGGGTTTCTTGATTAATGATGTCTATAAGATAAGATTTATTTAAAAATCATTACATAATAGCAAAGATTGTTGTTTCAATGCCAAATGTTGCAAAATGTAGAAAAAAATAAAAATTAAATAAATAAATCTATATAATGGATTGCTTCAGTCGACATTTAACTATTTCCTTTTCGTAAAAGTAAAAGCGTTGGTAAATTGCATTTTATTATCTATGTTAAAATTTAATATTACCAAGTGACCTAAAAATCTCCATTATGATTGAATTATTGAACTATGATTGATAATGTGATCATTGGATAGTAAAATATACAGTAACAAATTAAATAATAACTACAAGTACTTAATAAAATAGGAAACTGATATTTATGATCAAAACTAATGATCATTGATATTGATAACAGATTGTATGATTGATAACATAAAACAATACCAAAATAATTTTAATTCTATTGGTTATGTTAAGTTATATCTGATAAGAATCATTAAGTGAGGTGGCAAGTGGATTGGTTGGAGGGAATAAAGGGATTGGTAATTGCCAGCAAACCAGCCATGTGCTTGATTCTTTGTTTGTGGACTACAACACTTGCCAAATGCTCAAAATGCAGACTTAGACAAAAACCATGAAATAAACCAAAACAAAAATGGCATAATAATTTGCGATTAAGTGTCCATATTCAAAAAAGTAGGGTAATTAGTATTCCACGTCAATGATAGTGTAATAACATCATTTTTGTCCGGGATGCATAAAGTTTACAATACAAAGCATCTGTATCTGTATATAGATATAGAAGTAAAATTGCTAAATACATCTTTTTATTTGCAATTACCCAACTTAACTTGAGTATAAATGTAAATTGCCCCTAAACCACAAAGAAAAGATACACAATTTAATTAAATACAGCTACTTTTGAGGATCAAACTCGTGACCTTCGGCCTAGATTTGCCAATTGGATAATATGCAGTAATGAACACCAAAAGGAAAATCAAAGGGAACTCTATCAAAATTTTGATTTTTTTTTCTTTAATCTCTTGAGAAAGTTTTAACACCTGTATCCGCAATGATTCAAAATTGCCAAACTGAAGCCAACTTATCTGCGAAAACATATCACATCAACCAGAAGGCTGCTTGGTCATTACTATATATACTCTATAAGAGAACAAAGACATAATGTCTCAAATTTACAGTGAAAAGAAACATCGGTTTCAGGGTCTAACACAGCCACTACACCATTCTTGTATATTAATTGTGAATCAACTTCATGTCCAGTTGTACTGCTGTTGCTTTCTGAATGACAAAGACACTCCTTCCCCTTGGTCACTCCATTTTCAGAAACTTCACATTCACAGGTCCCCACTTCCTGACCTTCAAAAGATTTCATCATATTGTCGCGACTTTCAGACAGACAAAAGCCCCTTACAGTTGAATAAAGATTCAAAGATAATGATGTTACTGCATCATGAACATCCTCTGTTGTCCAATTACTAGATTTTACATCCCACTGAGAGACTAGAGTTTTTTGCATCACATTTCGAAGGTTAAACATGCATTTGGAGCAAAATCGGTATGAGCATACAACAGATGGAGATGGAGCCGGAGGTACGACTGGAACTGGAGATGCCACTGGAACCGGTGATTTAGAAACTTTGTCTGGAAGCGGTTCAGTGTTCAAATTTTTGTCTACTGAATTATCAGTTGCATCATGTTTTTCTGCTGACCTACAAGGACTGTCATTGTGAACGGCAACTGATTCTTCACATGCAAATCCATTACAGTCTTCTGTTGATTTAAGCTCTGAATGTTCTAGAACAATCCCATTTGGCTCGTTTACTAAATGAGTATCTGATTGATCCTTCAAGGAGGTAGACCCCTGAGTTTGTAGGATTAGGTTCGGTTCACTGACGACTACAGAAGCCAGTTGGTCAGTGTATTTATCTCCTTCCTTCAAATGGAGGGTGTTGGTAGCTCTATCATCAAATCCCTCGGTATTTTCTTTCATAGATTCTGAATGTGAAGGTTTGTCCATACAATCCTCACCTTGAACAAGACCATTATCAGCAGTATCATTCTCATTGACCTTTGTCGTTGCCTCCACGGGTTGAGGAGGTGCCTCCAAACTGAAATGGCATAAAATAAGAGACAAGTCCAAATAAAAATGATATAAAATCCATATAGCTTATCTATTTACTTAGAAGTGGCATTTGAGATCCATTTACTTATGAATGGGTCAACTGGGTCAAACAGGTTGGTTGCCTAAAGTGTGTAATATTAATGCATAAAACCTCCTAAATCAGTTTGTTTGAAAACTTACATTATCATTGAAAAAAAAAAAATTTGTGTAATCACATTAGATACACTAATAATCCATAGACAACATATGTTTTTGGCCAGAAGGGGTTTTCGATCAATCCACCCGACCTGTATTAACCCGATTCCAGCTTAACTTGTATCCAACCCCCCCATTTTGACAGCTTATATTTACCAAACATACCTTTGAAGTGTGTATGCCCAGCTATTTACCATATCTTCAAGATAAGCCACTTGTGAGAGAAGATGCACGAATTGGTATCTATCTTTCCCACCTTCAACTTTTGCATTAATTTGTGATATTAAAACCTCCAACACCTTCCGAACATCTGCCGAAACTTCTCTTACAGATGAGTACATGCCTCTATATGCCGATAGACCGACAGCAATTAAGCCACGAACTAAGCCATATTTTTCTTTGCTTTTAACATTGCTGGAACTATCACTAGGTCTAACAATACAAGAATTAAATGGCCAGCCCTTCCAAGGCCCATCAATTTCAGCAGACGGGCCTTCCTTTAACTTAGATGTTACCCAACAAAGTTCAGCAAAATGAGGATATTGCATAATCTGATAGCCAAATGTTGATATTGCTAACAGCAAGTTTGATTTCCCTCTCTCCTCCTTTTTGTTAAGAGGAAGTGTTGAACTTAGAGCTTTTGACCTATATTCTAAGGCGATGTCAGAATCTAGGTTAGGGTATACAGTATCCACATCAGTCTCAATGGTGTCAAAAGATTTATTAGCCTTGAATAAATGTTCATGAATATGAGTTTTATGATGAATCAACTCAACAAAATAACGAGCCACGTCATTTGATAATTTTGTTGCAGATGAACGGATAACCATATCACGGTTGAAGTTCCCATCAACATGTACTGAGAATCTTGGCACAGTACTTCCCGTGTGATTTGAAGGACTGAGGTTCTGTTTGTTTTTCCCAAAGAAATCCCTTATTCTTGGTGGGAGCAATTCAAACGGGACTTCTGTCGTAGCCTATTTTAAGATTGTAAGAAAGAATTAGATCATAGAATACCATAAGACGCAGATGTATGTAATGGATGAAACTAGTAAACATTGTTAATATTAACAACTTAGAAAAAAATCTCACCAGGATCGTCAAGGATGCAGAGATGAATATGGACTCGGCCTGCTCAACAAAAGAGCTCCACAGGTCAGAGGCCCTTAAAACCGGCTCTAATGATATTGGATTATCCGTGTTGGACGATCCAAAGGTTTTTAATGAGATACCACTTTCTTCTCCAGCCACTTGATGGCATGTTTCTATGGCCCACAAATCAATTCTTGGCATGAACACCATGCACGAGCTGACACTGGAACATCTCACTGCAAAGAATTTAAAAAAAAAAAAAATTAAGTATAACCCTAGTCAATAAAAAAAAATTGCAAAGCAGGAAAACAGGCATCTCAATTTGCTGATATTGATTGGTACAGAACTGTTACAGAATTATTGAAAATTACATGCATAAATGATCTGACTGTCTGATACTGTAGCACCTCAAATGTTTTAAACAGAATATAGGCTAGTATATCAAAATTGAGGTTTTTTCTGATAATTCTACTTGCCTTGATATACCAAAGCCACCAACATTTGGTGACCCACAATGATCCATATGAAGCAACCACAAAATAGATGTGTTTCTAATTAATTTTCACAAACCTTTAGCATCAATGTGAAATCAACAGAGAAAAAGTTAATCAATAAGCATAATCGGAACTAATTTCATAAGCAAAAATAATTAATTGGACACTAATTTTAATTCAAAGTAATTTGTTTGACACATAAAGACAAAGAAGTAGATAACTCCATATATCGCAGTAACATGGCACATAGTTCTCCTGTTAGATTATATTGTATCTTATAAAAGTTAAGCACATACCGATTTGGAATTGAGGAAAAACAAATGAACTGCGAGCCTACTGAGATCACTCAATTACTCAAGCCACAGCAGCTAAAAACAAAAGGTAAAAAAGAAAGTTTACCTAAAATTTGAGTCAGCCCTTGAACCATGTCTCCGGCTCCTTCGTGCAACATCGTAGCCAAATCAACCTTCTGAAGCACAGCATTTCCAACAAAAGTCTGTAGAATGCAAGAAGCGAGATGCCTCTGGCCACTTCTGGGACTTCCAGAAATTAATAGACAAAAGCCCGGTTTCTTTCCCCATAAATGAGATACACCATACACCAACTTATTTTGCAAGAATCCATTGGGCACTTTAGAAGGTCCTAACTTAACATGCTCGTCATCAATATCATCGTTAAAAGTATCCAAGCCAGAAAGGCTACTACTCCCAACTAAAACATTGGCACGTACGAGATTTGACTCTACATCACTTGCCACATCAGCTTCTTTAAGCAAATTCTGAACTTGAGACCACCAAAAGTCACTGTTCTCTTTCTTTCTATCCAAGGCAGAAATAATCACAGTTTTGATCATTGCAGCAGCTTTAGAAAGGGAAGGCGGCAAACAGACACGTTCATCTAAATACAATGAAACAAGCAATCCTGAAAGTGATTGCAGCATACAAGGAAAAAGATGAACAGGAAGAGGAGATGAAACTATATTGTTAGCCGCCATTCCTGCTTCTCTACGTGAGCATGGAGGTGGTGCACTTGAAAGAGCGTCCAACCAATCCCTTTCCTGTACTACGAATGCGGGGAGAAAAGGACGTTTACCATATCGCCCATTCTCTTCAGCAGCTGTGAGAAGTTTCTCCCACGGACAACTCCTTTTTAATGCAATAATAGCAGTTTGAGTACAAAGAGCCTGCAAGTCAGCCCCAGCAAACCCCACGGTTCGTCTTGCAACTAACTTCAATAAAGATCCAGCCACTGGCGTTGGCCATTTCTGTGTATGAAGTGACAGAATAGCTTCCCGGTCTTTAACTGAAGGGAGTGGGAAATAAATTTCTCTATCAAATCTCCCTGGACGTCTTAAAGCTGGATCGATAGCATCAGGACGATTTGTGGCACCAATTACCACAACTGATCCTCGAGATTTTAGACCATCAAGTAGAGCAAGTAAAGTTGACACAACAGAATTATGTGTCTGGTCTTGTTGCCTAGTTCGGGAAGGAGCCAACCCATCAATCTCATCAAAGAATATTATTGATGGTTGAGATTTTTCAGCCACCTGAAACAGAAGTCTGAGCTGGCGTTCAGCATCACCAACATATTTCCCTAAACAGTCTGCACCTTTACGAGCAAAATAAGCGATTCGTCTATCACCGCGAGCACATGAACCAATTAATGAGCGAACAACCAAAGTTTTACCAGTTCCAGGATACCCATGCAAAAGGACTCCTCTAGGAGGAGTAAGCCCGATATTGTCAAAAAACTCTGGATATAGTAGGGGCAATATAACAACCTCCTTCAAAGATTGAATGACATCTTGAAGCCCACCAACAGATTCCCAACCTTGGAAAGGCAGTTGATTTTCTGATGTTGACCCTCCAATGTAAACAGGTGCAATCCTTGATAAATCTCGATGAAGCCTCTTGCTTTCACGCTTTAAGAATTCTTCATCCTCCCCACAATTTTCTAACCACTTCTCTTCTGCTTCATGATCCTTTCTCCAGGCATCATTTGAGTGCTTTCTTATTTCTAACTTCATCTTTTTAGTTTTGATTTTCTTTAACCTGTCAAAAAGCTTACGGCCATGAGGTTGAAATAGCTTTCGATGCTCTGTGCATGCTATAAGAAATTTACGGTGATCAAAGATGCAACCATTGGCACGAGCACACGGCTGCATAAAAGATAGAAATATTGCTAATGAGATATAAGGATGTTATAGTGTTTGCATCAACACTTTACCTTAAAGGCAGGAAAAAATATATAAAAAAATCACAGATCGATACATGGAAAGCAAAAAAACAATAAAAACACAAAGCATGAATGTGAACATGATAAGAACAAAATGCTTACCAGGTGATAAGTTTTTGGACACCTGTCCACTCGACATCCAATCGTTGCTCCTCGTCTCCCACATCGGCTGCATTTCAATACTTTCCCTCTGCAAAGAGCTGATCTCACATTTTTCAAGCACCCCAAACCAGCAAAATAAACCTGCAATCATAAAATGCAATTGAAACACTAAAAATTTCCAACCTGAAAAAGTAAATAAGTGAGCATGGAACCTAAATTAACCAGGTAATTGAAATAGTCACTTATCTCCACTAGAATGATCAAATAAATAGGAATAATAGGTGTAGATACTAGATAGTCAAATGGTTCTCCAACCAATTGGTATCACAAATCCAACAGAATCCAATCTGAGAGTAAAAAATGATCTAATGTAGAATGGATAAACAGGGCACCAAGGAAAAAGGGAAGACAAGGAATTAAATAAGATAGTCACATGCATTATGCATACAGCAATAGAGTTTCATCTAAAAAATAGCTTGTACTTGCATAAACCTTGAAGAAGAGACGAGTAATGACATTTGATATAAAAAATGTAAGAATAAATGGAAATGCCGAAGTCAAAAATAGCAATAGAGGCCGACATGTATGAGTAGACTTCCTCATTCATAATCTGGAAGTGCTGAAGTCAACAACTAAACACATCAACTAAGCATCCAGCAGAAAAGCTTACGAACATATAAGGTAATCGTTTCAAGGTACTGTTTTAAAATGTAGTCCAAAGCATATAAAACTATCACTCAAGGCTCTTTAATAGACCATACCTCTGGACTCCATACGGCACAATGTTGATGAACCCATATTCCAGCAATCCCGAACCGGTCATTTATGGGACCCAAGAGTTGTCCAAGCCAACCTGGCTCATCACCAAATCCATCCCATAAATCATAAGTGGATTCCTCAGACGAGGAGGATCCACTGTACGCCTCGTTATCACTACCAGCCCCATCAAGCACTAACTTTTTCGGAGGCTTACCATCGGTTCCTCCCCCACAAAGACCACAAGACCTTCCCTTTTTAATCCGAGGTTTATGCATTCTATGAGCCAGAGAATACTTGTCTTCACCAACCTTCTTAGTGTTCTCAACTTGCAGGTGATTAGCATTAAAGGTACAATCTCCAACATGATCGCCTGGGACAGAATTATCCACCTGATGAAAACCGTTGTTCTCCTTCTCCCCAGACTCAGCTTGCTCTGCAAGCCTGCTCTGTTCAACAGGTTGTGTGGTATTTTTGGCAATATCCTCAGAACCAAAACGAATTGGAACTTCAATTCCCTGATCCAGTAATTCATCGGCAACACCATTATCAGTCACCAATTCCTCCAACAAAACACCCTTATTCTTGTCTCTTACCACCTGCAGTGCAGCTGTATGTTCCCCATCTTTGTCACTGTTGCCCAAACCAATCTCTCCATTGCTCACAACATTTGAAGCTTTAATTCTACCAGGTCGCATTGACTGCACAACCATCAACGTCTCACCTTCCAAATCTCCCTTCTTGTCATCTAATCGGGAATCCACCTCCTCTGACTGTTCCTTAACACCATCTGAATGTCGAAAAAGCTTCTTCTTACTCCTTGGAGAAGAATCCCTCGTTAGAAAACCCACCTTTCTACCCCTATCTCTCAACCTAGACTTCCATTCACCCGAATCATCCTCCTCCAAACCCAAAGTGCCCAAACCAGGTGACTCTGTTTTCAATAGCAAACCATCTCTATTTTCACCCCTTTTTAACGAACCATCCCCATCTCGTTCACTTATCCTCCGCCTCTTCTTAGGAAGTGGAGGCGATGCATCCAGCACCAATGGAGCTCGTCGAACCCTAGAACTCCGCCTGATATCCGATGCATCACCATTAACCTCAGTCAATTTAGGAGATTCTATCTTAACACGGTTCTCATTATAAGTAGTTTCAGATATTGCATCAAGCTTCTTGTGTTTCCGTTTAGACCTAACCAATCTCTGATTTTTCCTCCGTTTAGAGAAAATAGCAGCCCTAGATAATCGCATGACAAAAAACCAGCACTATATCTATATATATAACACTCCGTCTATATGTATATCTATATACATACACAACTCTTCGATTCAAAGCTAATTTATGCAATGTAATCCTTTAACATAACTTCAAATTGAGTGCGTGATAGCTCAAAATATTAAAACCGAATCACTTACCATAAAAAATGGTGGATTTGATCAGATTGATGACGATACGTAAAATGAAACCCTAGAAACCGTCGATTTAGTACCGATTCGATTTATTCACGTCTTTAGATCTCCGATGAACTCCGGTTACGTTTTAACCCTATCTGTGTGTATCGATTTGTATCTGTACGTGTATATCGTTTTACTGAGAAAAAATGGAGGCAGGGGCGGAGGATTTTGTAGAGAAGGGTTTTTTGGGTTTCGGAGTTTAAAACGGAAATTTTCGGGGAAGGTTTTGACCACTCGATTTGTTAGCGCGTGCAATATACGTGCGCGTTGAATTACGATGGTACCGGGGTTGGTGGTTTGTAGAGTAGACGTGCTGGATGACGGAAGTGGGGGTTAAATACTTGTACAGGGTTTTGCTTATTTATTGGGAGTATAAAAATATGGTCCTTTGTGTATTCTCAAACTTGCACTTTTTACCCCATAGATTAAAATATTACATTTTAGTCTCTTAATTTAGTTTATAACTAAGTTTGCTTTTTCTTTTTATTCAAGTCATTTTAATATGTTTGTGGTGTATGATTTGTGGCATTTGCGTTTATTTTATTTATGGCTAAAGGTGGAAGTTTCAAAGCAAAGAAAAACATAAACACAAATGTCAATTTTTCATTCTTATATTATGTTTATTTGATGAATATGTCTTTCACCCATTATAGTATTACTTTCTATGTGATTTTGGAACTTCATATTAAACACTAGTAAAAACCTATCTCTAAAATCATCCTAATAGATGACTCTACATTATATGGTCATTGTAACAATATTTAGATAATGAACCCTCATTCATACATGTATGATGTCACTTAGTAAAAATTGTATACGAGTGATCTCTGAAAAACGTATTGTTTGTGTATGGATTGTGTATATGCATGTCATGCTTTTTGAATGTTTATATATTTATGCATATTAAGAAAATGACCGCTTCTCTAATCCTTCTCTATATTACTGTCAAGTTATGTTATCGAAATTATAACTTAGTCATCTTTATAAACTTATTAACCAATTTGTTAAATTACATTTATTTTGCTTTGTTAAGTGTCCGGTTTTATGTTGCATCATCTTGCTTTTATTTCTCTATGTATACAATATAAGTAATAAAATATAGGTTATACCTTTATACTATACGTCATTGTTAACTAATAAAATATTTTGCATGTATTCACATGTGAAATAATGGTGACGATGTTTTATGTATTATGTTCAGTATTTATAATTGATCATGACATTATATTAATGACAATAAATCATAAATATATAAGAAATTAACAGGTAAAAGTAAAATAAATATATTAATATTTCATTATTTCAATAAGCTACACATAAGGTTTTCAATTTATCCATAAAAAATTGAAGTCATTCTCTCATTTGTTGTAAATCATTCTCGTTCAAAGATTTAACAAACTCGATTAAAATTTAAACGGCATCACATGGATATTTAAGGATGACCTAAAATACCACAAATTATTTACTTAGGAAGCGTAGTACGAATGTATATTTTATGAGGTGCAAATGGAAATTGAATAATAGTTGAGGATCATTATGGTAATATTTTTGCTCTTATTTGCTTTTTTGACATATGGGCACTCCCACCAAACGTTACCGCCAAATATGTATACAAATGTAGACTAGACTAGACTAGATATTTGGTTTTCAATTGAAATATTGGTAAACTAAAAAAACATGGCTTGAAAGTTGAAACTCATACATAGGTTTGAAGCTTGATTTTAATGTATATAAATCCAGTTTGTTTATTGACAAACTGCATACTCAAGATTTATTGCCATTATGATTTGTGTATTTGTTATTTCTAGTGGAAAATAGACCAAAGATCCAAAACTGAAGTACCCCGTTTCATTTCGTTACCAAATTTGTATTTCTTACAAAGGAAAATTTCTTATACTAAAAACACAATGTTGATGCCATCTTCCTTAAATTCAGTAAATTAAAGGTTTTTCTTGCTACATTTCATTATTAGAAAGAAAAGATTGTGACATCATATTTTTCATATAAAATATGTTCATTTTAATCCACCATAAACACACTATTAAATCTATTTCTTTTCTATCATATATATAAAAAACTACCACGTTTATCGTACAATCAACTTTTAATGTTTTGTATAATTTTCTTAAATAAATAATAGAATATAATGTATTTTTAAAAACAACTAAATCGTTAAAAATATCTTGTAAACATTTTACTTATTGATTATGATTTACAAAAACCACAAATATGTATATGTAATATGGATAAGATTATATAGTAGGTTGAAGTTTCTAACACATCTGGAGTACTGGACCAACTTTTAGGTTAACGGGTCAAAACTACAACTTTAGTTGATTTTACCAAAATCATAAATATGCATATGGTATGCCTGCAAGGCCTAAGAATCGTTTAAATTACATAAAGCTAGCACGATTTTGAGGCCAAAGAAGCAAATACAGAGTGATATTAAGAAAAAGGGTTACAACTTACAAGAATCACTTTAAAAACAACAGACTCGTACATTTTACCAGAATCATTAACCGGAAAATAAAATATGAAGCTATTATTATTAGTTATGATGTACTGAAGAACTAGTATAACAATTTGTCCTACCCTAAAATTAATGGCCTCCAGAGTACACCTACTTGATACGATTTTCAAAGAGGAATTCAACACTTTCAGGAACCAAAGGGTTCCTCCTTGCAGTAATTGTTAAGACTGCCCCATCCGTAAGCATACGCTGCAACACTCTAGCTATGTTCTTCGTGTCATCAATGCCAAGATGATGACTTCCTAATAACGGTATCTTCAACTCATTCATCATTGTACGCATTCCAGCAGCCTTGAATCATCATCATCACAAGATAAAACAAGCGTTAAAGTTTGGAAATGAGGTCAAATGGGTGACTTCTAAAACCAAAGCTGTAGCTGCACTTAAGAGATCAAATAGTTGACTTCTAAAACCAAAAGATAACTCTAATTTTTCTATGTTATAGACTTATCCTGTAAGTGGCAAAATGTGTGGATTGGATAATGGGTCAAAAAGGGTTTGGGAATGGTAATTTTCAATGCGGGTCAAAACAGGTTTGGTTGACCTTAAACTTACGTTCTAAACAATTAGTGTGTCAAATATTACTATAGAAGTTATGCAATATAAATAATAGTCTAAATCTCTGAATAAACTGATTTAGGAGATTTAGTACTTTAATGCCTTAAAAATACACTTTGGGCAACTTTCAACCTGTTTCCTGTATAGCTAAGTTTCTTGAATTTACCTATTTGACCCGTTAGATATCTACCATAACCAAATAGACCAATTTATAAATTTACACGTCAAAGTCACCATCTCTGGTGTAATGCTTGGGAACACCTGATAACTAATGATACAAACATTATAAGAATTGTAATAGTTCAATAATATGGTGTTATATTTTTAGCAAAACCTAAAGCTTCAACTTAGAGAAGCAATAGGCTTGACTTCCAGAGTCAAACTACACCCCACTCTATTTCCCAAGGAGGGATCGTATACTAAAGACAGGAAACATAGGATACTGCACATTCTCATAAAAATTTTAGCCAGTGCTGCATACTCACCCTCCTCTTGTAAAAGTTCAGATATATGTCCTTCAAGTTGATCCACTCCATGAAGTATGAGGGTAACTTCATTTTAGAAACTTGGCATTGCTGGGGTATTTTCGTCTTTATATCCCAATTCCCACTGTAATACATAATCATTATTAAGTTAGCACATATAATTCCAGATATTTCTACTTTCACCATACAAATCAAGAAAGTACTTAATATTTCAGGGTTATACTATCCGGTAAACAAACTTGTAAATTACTCCCATTTACCAGTCTCCAACTTGTTAATGTGGAATAGAAACTTGCAAATGCTATGAATCATCATGATAATATGTACTCAAGGGCTTCTGTGGCAATTAAATAACTTTTAGTTGTTCGGAAGCGTATGATCTTACCAGGTTACAAACGCAGCTCGATGAAGTGGCCCACCATCCTCCTTGCTGCCCAAACTATGTTTTGCCATCCATTCTTCAAATTGTGCTATAACTTCCTTGAATGGAATAGCTGTATCATGCCAAACCCTGTAAACAAGTTAGTCCATTTTTGACGTTCTAATAAAAAAGTAGCATAATATAGCAGTTGTGATAGGAACAAGTCTGATATGATTTATGGACATATATGATGCTCCTACAACAGCCCAGGCATAACTATGGAATGCAGTTATATAGTAACAAAAGCATAAGTTTACACGAAAATTGTAACTATTGAGATGTATAAAGAATAAGAATATCAACATACCGGTCAACTCCTAGCTTTCCATACTTTCCTTCAATATATTGATTAATTCTTTCTTCACTCATTTCAGTAGGCCTAACAAACCTGTTACAAAAAGTCAACAAATAATGACTGACTTGTGCACAACATGAATGCAATCCAATTCACAAACTGTACAACTACCGCATGAATAAGTTCCAGCAGATGAGGATGGCGTCTCGTATATAACAGCTACATGAAATTACAAAAAAAAAATACATTATACGTCAACAAAATTATCAAATCAAACCTGTGAAAGAAAGCTACAATATCCATGGTTCTAGCATCAATCATCAGAACAGGAAATTCAAGAATCTCAACTTTCCCTTCCAAATCAAGCACAAGAAAGAAGTCCAAATGATCAGAATGCTTGTTTTTGTACTCTGAATTTAATGCATGATCCAAAGAGAAGCTATGATTGAATCTCTGTAAATGAGTGGAATCTTGCATCTGTTAACAGAAATCAAATTTCAATTTGCATAATTCACATCACACATATATAAATATTAAATATATATATATATATATGTGAATTGAGAAATTTAAATTTAAAGGTGTGAAATTATACCATGGTGCATTTTTCTTGAGAATAATACAAACACGTTGGTTTCCAGCGGTTGATTTGGTTATTAGGGTTTTGGGAGGTGTCACTGGATGAAATTACAGTTTCAGTTGAAGCGGAAATAGTGAATTTACGAGTAGGTAAAATCGACATTGAAAATGTGGAACAAGTAGGTAAAATTGAGTAATTTAAAGTATGGCGAAGCAGAAAAACCCTAGAACTTGCCATCTTCAAAACCTCCATCTGAAATGGATATGTTTCAGTGAGTGAGACGATGATTTAGGTAGGGTTTAACGACTCATATTTTGATTAAGGAATTAGTAGTTAAAAGGAATAACGTTAGCAAATGAGCCCCTATAGCTCAGTGGTAGAGCGCCAGTCTTGTAAACTGGAGGTCTGTAGTTCGATCCTGCATGGGGGCATTATTGCTGTTATTTTCATTTAATATGAAACTAATACATGATTAAACTCTTTTTTGCATAACTTTAGATAGATATGATTTCTTTCTCTTAAACTAGGTGATGAGTTGCTGCGATAATAAATATAATTATAATTATGGACTAAATTACTTACCTTATCTGATTGAAATCTTTAACATTTGCAAGTCATTTACGGGAAAAAAAAATTCATGACAAATCAAATTAAACCCTTACATGGAGCTTCTTGTTGCAAAAACTCTGTTTTAAAGGATAGTCAAATACAAATTCCAAATTTTTATGAAATTGCATCTGCAAATGCAAACAATGGAGTAGAAAGAAAACGGAGCTCAGAAACGACCTTGAGACATGTGATTGATTAACGTTGTAACTTGTAAATCATTCTAATTGGAGGTTTTGAAGTACAACTAACATCCTTCTGTTTATAACAAATACAAAATACCCAAATGAATTACGTATTAAATAAAATGGATGAGACCGAAAACCTGCATTTGAAGCCATTTGATACTCTAATTAGTGTCAACTTCCCAGTATTGGATTTAGATAAATAAAAAAACAACAAACACATGTGGGTTCTATTCTTTAAACCTTTTTCCCATTTATAAACTGCACAAGTGTTTAGCAACAGTATCAAATTATGTGTAATAGAACACAAATAATCATGATACCACTATCATACATGTATTGTTCCACTGGCTAATGGCTATACAATAAGGAAAAATATAAAACTACTTCTAGAAATAATAAAATAATAAATTATTTGTAGTTGAAGTGCCTAGTTCTTCAATCATGGATCAAAATTATCCAAACCATTTGGTACATATGAATGCCTATAGTAAAATGACTTGACTCTTTCAAGAGCTTCTTGAAGAGAAAGTTATCCTGACCCAATTCTTAGTCCCACTGTTTGTCCTGCAAAACCCAAAGATCCTCAATTATGTATTGCAAGGTACAAGGGTTTAGGTGCGAATTTCAAGTTTTCAACCCATTTACAAGAAAAAAAAAATAGGAAACAAGGCAAGGCCAGATCAAACAGATTGAAAGCCAAACATAAGTATTTTCCTTTTCTTAAAAAAAGTTCCTAAATCGCTTTATTTATAAAAGTTGGATGTTTTTATAATCTTACATAATACATTACTTGTATATGAAGTTAAACAGAGGGACAGAAAAAATGTTGATGGGTCCGCCCGTTTGGACCCCTTTTGAACTTTACCCATTTTGAATTGTTATTTAATCTGAGTGACCCGCCCATTTTGCCACCTTTAGTACAAGTTATAAAAGCAAATCGGAGTGCAGGTTAAAGTTGAAATGTTTTTGTTTTATCACCTGGAAGAAGGATCACGGATTCTCTTTTAGCTAGCTTGAAACAGAATTCAATATCATTGTTGATATCTTGTAGTAGTGAAACATTTAGCTTGACCATCATGGCCATGGATCCCTGTGGTTTTGTTGGGCATATTAAGTATGGGGTCTTTTATTTTCTGGACGCAAAGATCCAAACTGAGTTTCAATATGCTGATAGTTCTTGTGAAAAATGTGTCACTTGTTTCCTTAAGTGTCTGAGTTACTGCTCCCTGAAACACCAAATATGCAATTTACACAACATGAAACAGATTGATTATTGGGATTTCATAAAAGCTATAGAAAACTGATAATCGTGACTTCAAGTCACCATAATCAAATAATAGTTTCCAAAGTGTAAATCCAAACAACCCCTATAAAGTGATAATTGCAACTTGTAGCACCAATAATCAGATTCAATTATCTACCAAACATGATTAGGATTCTGATTTTCAGATTCAAAGTGGCTCAACAAAACGTTATACATTTAGATACATGTGATATAGGAAACTATGGAAGTACCAACCTGTATAAAGATTGCTGGACCAGCACAAATATCAAAGTACTTCTTAAGTCGCTCGATGGTCTGAGAAAGTGTAAAGAAAAATAGTTAGAATTAAAATTTTTCCTTCTTTTCTCCTCATGGAAATAGAGCATATAAAATGAACGGACTTGTGCACTTTATGAATGGCACTTAAGAGTTCTTTTGTGCATGAATGTACATTTACTCAATACAACTCAAGCTTTCAGTAAAACTTTCAAGTTTCAAACGACATTTGCGATCAAGGTCACACACTAAAGTCAACTTCTTGCATACATTATGAGGTTTATGTACCTTGGCATTTATGAAAATGAAATTAGGATCAGTTGTCAAAAACCACCCAAAACCGCCAACCAGAAACTATCCATCTTTTTGACAAAGATCCAAGTGTAAGCACAGGCACCATGGATCCAAAAACACCCATTGGCAGAAAAGGGTTCGCTTCAAAAGCTAAAAGGCCCATAAACCTCATCTGCTATTATGACAATCTTGTGCTTCTTGGCAGTTTCAGCAATCTACTTACATTTGAACAACAAAGTTTAAATTAGTACCTCAATTATTACCGGATTACTAAAATAGGATCCAATCTGTAGTATGCAAATACCTTCTTTAGATGTTGATAACTGTAAACATTTCCACACGGATTTCCAGGATTTATAATTACAATAGCAACAGGATTCCGATCAGCCAACGCATCAACCGCATCAGGATCAACTTCCCAACCATTCTCGGGTAGAAGGTCATAATGGCGAATTTCAACATTTCTAAACGCTGCACAAAGTTCATAGATCAGGAATCCTGGTCTTGGAACAAAGATGTTTGCATTTGTGCTGCTAGAGTTGATGTCGCGATTTCAATAGCTTGAGTGCAACCAGCTGTTACATACACATCATCTGGGGACAACTTTTATGGGAGATTAACAGACAAATATTCACAGATTGCCCTGTTTTGATCAAATAACATAAAAAATGATAAGTTCGACATCAGCAACACTGCTGTTAGGCCAAAATTCCTTTTATTTTAGGCATAACAATAAATGTTCAGTACTCTAGCGATTTCTCATTATCGTGGGCATAACAGTAAATGTTCTGTTTATATACGACCCACCAAAAAGCAAATATCTAGCACCAAAGCTTTGACCTTTAAGTTTTTAGCAGTCTACGATAGATATGTTTTTCACCTAAAAACATGTTTTCCTTCTTTTTTCCTTTTCTAGAAAGTAGTTAACCAAAGCTTTTACTCCTACACATCTAGTAACTAATTCATGGTATCTGCTTAATAACAACTCTCAAAATTACCAACTCCACAGACTAAATTTTGCTCCATTTCATGATTCAAGCATTTCTACAAGCAAGTAGTGTTCATGACCCGCACACAACATACACACATACGTACATAAAAATGGGTTCCAATAAGAACTCAAATACGGGAAAGAATCGTAAGAAGTAAGAACTAATATGGACCAATCATTTCAAACGAGCAGTTACAATTTTAATGCATTGCATCTAATGTGCACACGTGCTACGAAAATGATTGGTCTACGGTTTCTACTTGCATTTAATTGCTTATTCAGGTGTCTAAATATACCCATCTTTTTAATTAGTATAACGGTCAACTATAATTATTACATAATAATTTTACCTTTTTAGTTTTTAATGTTTTATTTATGATCAACTATTATCATTATGTAATGATTATGTTGACTAATCATGATTGTATTCTAGTCTTAAAGTGTAATTAAGTATATAATAATTATTATGTTTATTCTTTTTTTTTTTCTTTTTTATATTTAGGCTTCATCTCAATATACTAATTAAATATTAATATTGTAATCATTGTGTGTTTTTTCCTTTTTCTTCCTATTTAATATGTATATGTATTCTAATTGTTATTAGTTATTAGTATGTCACAAGATTTTTTAATATGTATGTCATCTTCGTGAATTTATTAGAAATAATAATATTATTATTATTATTAGTGTTATTATTGACAAGCATATACAAAAAGTCGACATCTCTTCAAATAAAAAAACAATTTAAACAATTATATACAAATAAAGAAAAAATGGTTGCAAAATTTGATTTGTTATTATTATTATTAAATCATATTATATAAGATTTAAATTTTCTTTCCTATAAAAAAGTGATCGTTTTAAAATTTTAGTTGGGAAGAGAGTTTTTGACATTTTAACTGCATTTAATGAGTGTTTGACTGTATTTAAAAATTTAGTTAATAAGTTGACTAGAGTCAATATTTATAAAAACAAGAAAGAATAATTTTAAATTAAAAAAACTATGGGTAGGTTTAGGAGGACCCATGCTTATTTAATCCTAATTCAATATATATATATATACTTATACAATAGTATAATACTAATATATATTTATCGCAAAAATATATAGAAGAGAATAATATTAATACCTTCTTGTTTGAGGAAGACCAACAGTAGGTGAATAGCCATTAAATTTATGAGAATGAGTAGTATCAACAACAACATTTTCAGCAACATCAGTTGTAGTAAAACAAGAAAAAGCAGTGGGGTCACCCATCCCTAATAAAATCAATCTTTTATTCATATCATCATTATCAACATTTCTCGTCATCAGTCCCAAATTCCCTTTAATTGTCACATTTGTTGGTGTTTTCATTTCCTTACAAAAATTAATATAAATAAAAATTGATTAGTTTTTATTTATTCAAACTGTGCATGTGTTGAAAGAGAACAACAAATGTTGATTGCAGAATGAAGATGCACAAATGTTGTATTCTTTGCTTCTTCTCTTTTTAATGGAAAAGATTGAGACAGAAAAAAAAAACAAACAAAAAAGAAAAAGATAGAAACAAATATAATATAAGATAGTTCACATGTATTGTGAGTCGGAAGAAAAGTGAACTAAATGAAAGGAAAATAGTTACATGAATTATTTTCTTTCACAATAACTCAAAATTAGAAAGAAAAAATTTATAATGGAAAAGCCTCCTAATTCACTCATCTCCTTCATTTTCCTTCCTATAAAAAAACTCGAGAATGACTTTCTATTATTTTTTTCTATTGATTTCTTTTCCTTTCCACTAAAAAAACTCGAGAACACAAAGTGTTACGCTGTATTCTCGAGTTTTTTTAATGGAAAAGAATGAGAATAAAAAAGAATGTAATATAAAATAGCTCACATGTATTTTTGAGTTGGAAGGGAAATAAAAGAAAGTGAAGAAATATAGTTAGATTGATTGTTTTCCTTTACAATCACCTAAAAATTGAAAGAAAAATATTTATAATGAAAAACTTATCTCTTTTCATTTTTTTACATTTATTTCCTTCCTATAAAAAAATTTCGACAATGACTTTTTAATATTTTCTTCGTTGATCCTTTTTTCTTTTCACTATAAAAAATTCGAGAATGCAATATTAGTGCAGTGGTTTTTGAATTTTGATTTTAATGCTAATAAACTTATTTATTTATGTTTATTTTAAATTTTTTGAGGGTTTAGGTTAGGTCCAAAATTTTGGTAGTGACGGAAAATAAAAGCGTACAAATTTTGGTAACGAGAAGAGGCGTCTTTCACGACTCTTTTATGTGATGTAAAGGTTACAGAAGCCACATGCAATACCTGCTATTATATTTTTTTTATATTAGTTATAGTTAAAATTAAGTTATTAAACCAGATTTATTTGATACGATGAAAGAAAAATACAAAAAAAAAACTATAAATCATTAGTAGTATTACGTCACATAATAAGTTTCACACGTAACACCGGGTTCGGTTTAATTTTGAAAGACTTTTAGCAATTGTCGTATTATTATTAGGCATCATTTTGTTATTTATTACTCCTATTAAATTATAGCCTTATAGGTCGAAAGATAAATACTACTATTAATTATGATATATATTTTAAAACAAAAAGTTCATATAAAAGTGAATGTTAACGTGGAAATGATAGGATTCAATCAAAAATTGTCACATGTCTTCAATTAGTTACTTTATTTTTTCAAAATAAAAAAATATTTATATCTAAATCTCCGATTCACTTTCATCTTCATTAATATTGTTCTCTCCCATCATCACTGTCTGTTTCTTTGCAATCCCACATACAAACCTTGCATTTTCCGGTAGCAACTAACGAACACCGGCGGCAACGAGCGGCGAACATCGGCAGCGAACGACAATTGGCGGCAAAAGACCGGTGAACACAATAATAATTCTTTTTCTTTTTCGATTTTATCAAAATGTAATGTTTCTTGAATATGTAATAGTTGTTTTTGATGTTATTGTAATGGAATATAAAGTGAGATTTGACGATGATGATGAAAGATGTCGTCACAACAGATCATAATGTTCGTTAATAGAATGAAATTTTAGGCAGAGGAGCATTAAAATCTGTTTATAAAGGATTTGATGGAGTTGAATGAGTTTAAAATAAAAATTGTTTTGAATTTTTATGACAATGAGTTTATGTGTTCACATAAATTATAAGTTTACTTGCATTAAATAATAATAAAACTGAAAATTGCACAAAAATGATTTAAAATCCCACGATCTTTGCTTAGACTAAATTGATATTAGTCGTTTGGGCTTTCTTTTCTTGTGTTGTACAGGACTACAGGAAAGGGTAAAATAATTTGAGGATATAAATGTCAATTAACTTTATACACCTTTGTAGGATGTAAAAGTACATGTGGCCGAATCAGCACCCTTCTCAGAAACGATGCACGAGCTTCTGGGCTCTTTTTGCAATCGGGACTAAGAGACTGGGCTTTGAGATATATGAAATTACATTTCAGCCTAACTTGGCTTCCAGGCTCATGGCTTCCAGGCTCAAACGGGACCATTCTCATTTCCGGGCTCAAACGAGCCCATATCTTCGACAATTTCTCGAAGCTCGAAATTTGATCTTAGCAAGTTTATAACGATAGGAATGACACTCGAGCAATACAACATATATGATCTAACTACTCGTTTCATATTCATTATACACGCAGCTTGCCTTTTATATGTAGATGTTTATTGATTTTGGTCAATTTGAATTCCTCGATTCAATATTTACATACTTTCCCATTACTTCGAACTAAGAGCGTTGTTGAATTTTAAGATGTCGTGTTTAAGAAACACATTCATTTAATTCTATCTGTATCTAGCACTATCGTTGAATAGAATGTTTAAAATTGTATGGATTTGCATATTTTAGTAGCTTTTTTGGTTATGGAAGATGTATACTTGTGGTTATTAAGAGTGTATATATGTAAATTCTTGCACATAAAATGAAGAGATCAAATATTTGAACCAAATGAATTATTTTGTAGTTATTAAGAGGATGTTTTTTGGTCACCATGGTGCAAAACGAATTTTTGGTGATCTACACGTGAAACACCACATCCTGCAAACTTAATGACGTGAAGAACCAAAAGTAAAAAATGAGTTCCTATTAGAGTGAAGGGAATTGGTGGAGGTAACACCAAGTGATTATGGATCACTTTGATGTGATCACTCCACTCCTCAATTTAGTTATCAACTTAGTTGCTATCACTTTGAGTGGTATCTACTTTTTTTAATTTTGTATGTGTATATTTAATTTATAGAAGTAAAAATTGTTTAAATGCGAGTCTAATTTTTAATGTGAAAATAATATAATAAATACATATAAATATAAGTATTAATGTATTTTTAATATAAAAATAAAAATAATGTAGCGTTAAAATGATAAACTTTTCAAATGATCACGAAGAGAACACAGGTCACATTACATATGATACGATCCGTGGGGCTGTAGCCGATTCCTCGGTCGGTCGGCTGGAAAACATTACATTTACACGCGCTCCAATTATTCAACGCCGACACTTGCTAGCTCTATGCAAACGTCGTAGTGAAAGCTGGAGCACGTAGAAGACAGACGCGCGTGGGTCAGGAATCTGTTTACCCGCAACTCGTGCGCCAGAACATTTTTATGTAAAATGGTGCACCGACTCACTGGGGGTGCCACGTGAGCTCGTGACATCTAATGTTGGTTTAATATTTTTTTAAGTAATACTGAATCATTTTATTTATTTAAAAATATTAAATCCTAAATCTAATTCTCGAAAATCCCTCCGTCTTTTGACTGGTAAAGATTCCTTATCATCAGTCTTAACACATACTTGTTACTTTTTTATTCTTCTGAAGAACATTAACATTTGGTCTTTCAATATTTTCTGTGATGTGATATTATTGTGACGTATTAAGTATCATTTTAGCACTTAACAAAATTGACAAAATCTTTCAATTGTAACGTGTCTATTAATCCTGTATCTTTGAGATAACGATGTTGTGATTCATAAAATGTTTGAACATTTTAGTGTAACTACTGATTAAGAATTACTCAGAAGTTAAAAGGTTTCAAAGTTAAATTACAATAACTATTTTTTTTTTTTTTAAATAACATATACTTGTGAAGTGAAGAGGCAACGCTCGTAGAAGGATTGAACCTCGTAGTTAGACCTCATATTACCTGTTTCTTGTATCAAAATGAACAAATATATAATTCTCCAAATTTTGTAATAAAAACATAAAGGTTAAGAAAATATAATTATTACGTTGTATTTTTGTGTAAGATGACATTTTATCCTTACTTTTTATTCACATTTTTATGACATACATATAAAGTAATGGTAATATAGGTTTATAGACGTTGATCGAGATTTGAATGTTTGATTTTGGGTGTATTCTCTGTACTTTCTATTGCCTTCCTAGCTTCAATTCTTATAGTAATATGAGTAAGGTTTACATTTATTTATATCGCATGTATTCAATTTTGAAATCTTATATTATATGTATTTACGTCATAAAATCGTCTTTTGTATTCATTTAACTTACTATTGTCTTTATAGAACTACAAAAAACACATCAAACTATGTAACCAAAAACATGCAAAAAAGTATACAATAAATGATTTTAAAACTTGAATACATACAATATAAGATTTCGAAATTGAACGCATATAATAGCAAAAGGTGTAAAATTCAATAAACAACCAAATTATAACCCAAAAGAAAATGTTATGTAATACTTCTATCAGTATGTAACAAAAAGGTTTTCTGTAGGCAAGATGTGTGTTACCAATCTAAGGCATACTCATTTTCCTTGCACTTCACCTAAAAATCCATATCCATATTCCATATTAATACTTGCTATTAGGGAATCTAAAATACTTGGTCAATTATACCTAGACACTATCCCTTAAAACTAAAACCAAATACATAGCAGGCATTTTTAATTAAAAACAAAGAACAGCCGTCCTTTTTTCTCATTTTTATGTTTTTTGCTTCTTTTGTCACTTTTCAAGTAATTGCCACTTAAGAGAGAGAACAACCACAAGAATAACAGCTACAACTACAAAATGTACTCACAGAGGTAGCTCAGGAATTCACAGCCATTGAGCAACTGGGTTACAAACAACTATACTAATTCACACTCCAAAGTTCTTCTTTACAAGTATTTTTCAAGAACAGTCTAAGTGGAGTATAGAAATATAAAATGGCAGGTTCAGGGGCAACAGACAGAGGCAAAGAAGCAATAGGAATGATGGCACTTCATGAAACTCTCCGAAACTTATGTATCACTTCTGATTGGACTTATTCTGTTTTCTGGACCATTCGTCCTCGCCCGTACAATTCTGATTCTCTCTTCAATATATATCGAATTCATTCCTAGCTAGTTTCTTTAGGTTTTCAATTTGGTTTCAAATTGTTTTCAGTCGACTTCGAGGTGGCAACGGCTGTAAAGTTGGAGATGACAATGGTAGCTTGTGAGTTCTTCTTCTATATGATTTCTTTCATGACATAACAAAAAAAGAAGAAGTGATTACATTTAAGTCATTTTACTAAAAGCGACCTACTTTCAACTTCTTTATTATTTACTAATGTAACAGTTTAAATCCAGTTGCATGAAAATCTAAGCATGTCGCAAATAATGTTAAAAAAGGTAGAAGTAGGTTATGATATGGTGCAATGAAGCCTGAAATGAAATGGATTAATGTAATGTTATGGTGATTTGATTAATTTGCAGGATGTTGATGTGGGAAGATGGATATTGTAGAGGAAGAGTTGAAGAAATGGATGGAAGTGAAGATCAGGTTAAGAAATCATTCAGCAAAATGTCAATTCAGCTCTATAATTATGGAGAAGGGTGGGTACTTGGTAGGTGTATCTTAAATTTAATTTAATGATGATATTAATCTCTAAATTTAAATAGTAGTGAAATGTAAAGGTGACTTTTTATTTTATCTGAAAGGTTGTGTTTGATTTTGTTGAGATGCAGATTGATGGGAAAAGTTGCTTCTGATAAGTGTCATAAATGGGTGTTCAAAGAGCCTACAGAATCTGAACAAAATATATCTAATTATTGGCAAAGTTCTTTTGATGTTGTATGTTTCTTAAGAACACACTTACATTCTTTAACATATGATAAAATCATCTATGTTTTTTCTTGGTTTTAATTCAAGTATTATGATGTATGAATTGTTTTCTTTCTGTTTTTGCAGATTCCTCCTGAATGGACTGAACAGTTTGATTCTGGGATTCAGGTTAGCCTTTTATGATATCTTTTCAAAGTTTTGGTATCTGATTCAGTTCAATTAATCTAATAGTATAAATATTGTTATCTAATCTTTTTTATAGTACCGAAAGATTGTAAAAGCATGCACTTGTATAATTTCTCTGCTACACAGATTTGTACCTACCCTTGATATTGATATTTGAGTTTGAGTGATAGACTTCTACAATATGGTCCAAGTCTTACCGACTAGACTATCCCATTTTTTATTAAAATGTGACAAAACCATGTGTAATATCGATGTCATCACTATTGTTCTTTTTGGCCACATCACAATCATGGATGGACAAAATAAAACTAAGAAATATCATAATCAATTATAATGTTATAAATGTTCAAGCTTTTCTTTGTTCTGATTTTTCCAGTACGAAAGTATTTTAGAAGTTAAAATCAACCGTCATAGTTATCAGGAGACTAATGTTCGTTAGGAATAAAACACACGTATCCGTTTTGCATAAACCTGATAGATTTTGATCGACCCAACGAATTTATATCGTGCTTAAAAATATGTGATGCTTAACATTGTCAGTTTCTGTCTTATGTTAATAGACGATAGCAGTGATTCAAGCTGGCCATGGACTTTTGCAACTTGGTTCTTGTAAGATTGTAAGTATAATCTATTTTGTTTTGTATATCATATATTATGTGTTTACAGTTTACATACACAACTGTTGAAAGTAAGGGGTGCTAAAGTCTTTTTGGATGTGCTCGAAAATATTAACCGGTGTTCTTAGATGGGTTGGATTATAGTATGGTAGATAGTACTATCTATACTTAGTACCTTTCGTCTTGTGACCTAGATGTGATAATTTTCGAGTATCATGTCAAAAGTGACACCATGGGTTGGATTTAAGTTCCTAACTACACCGTTTGTTATATGGTCGATCAGATATCCGAAGACCTTCATTTTGTGCTTAGAATGAGGCATACATTCGAGTCACTTGGCTATCAATCTGGTTTCTATCTTTCCCAACTATTTGCATCAACTAGGGGCAACATTTCATCGCCTTCTTCCACCACAATGCCACTAAAGCAACCACCAATCCCAACCCGTCCGCCACCTCTCTTCAACTGGGTCCCACCTAGAACAATGCCATCACCCAACTTTCACAACCTAGGCCAGCTTGGGTTTCCACCCGGCCCATCAAAAGACGAACCCCACATGTTCCTCCCTCACTCATCTGAACCTCAAATGGACAACATGATGGGCCCTGAACATGTTGAAAACGACATCAAATGGCCCAATGGTCTGAGCTTCTTTAGCGCGCTCACAAGAAGAAGTGATGAAGCCAAGTTACTTTTTAATTCAGACGGGCTAGGAAACAAGCCCGAGGGGTGGCACCCTGATCAAATGAAGAACCTGAATGATTTCTTGAGCTTGGATAACACAAGCTCAGATCATAATCTTGGGAAGGTGGATCATAATAAGTATAGAAGAAGCTTCACTTTGCCTGCAAGAATGACGACTTCTTCTTCATCATCTTCATCGCTTAATCACCATAAACACAACCTGAATGGAGAATACAGGAACCCTGAGGCGACAATGTACTCTGATGTCATGGAAACTTTCTTGGAGTAATTACGACATGAAGGATATGTACCAATTAGAGGCGCTTTTTAATCTGTTTTCATTTCATAGCTTGTTGGTTGAAAGCACTAGTACTTTTAGCATACAATGTTTCTTTCATCCAGTTGTTGTTGTTGATCTAGATAACTGGCTTTTATTTTGCATTATTTTCTTGATGGCGGTTCTAGACAGCTGTACAGTACAACTTACAAATGCACACAGATCAGGGCAGGTTTATGCAACTCTGTTATGTTTTAAAAGGGATGTCCTGGTGTTGAAGTTGTGTCCAAATTTATACACAAAAACAGTACCAACGGAAGAGCAATTAGTTGGCAGAGACATAATGAAATATAAGTTATATGAGCGCTTGAAATATTTGTACTTTTAGGTTTTCTAAAGGGTAAAGAAAGCCATCTTATGAGAAACAACCACATGTACGGGCTTCAAATTCATCCATCCTTGTCATGACAAAGAATGTCGATCTTCTTGTGCTGTATTTAGGAAAGATCTTCAAAAAATCAAAGACTGCAAAGCACTGGGTAAATCAATGCACTCTTGTAATGAAGAAGGTTTACCAAAATCGTAGAAAATGAAAAAATGGGAAATCACATTGCTCAGCGGTTCTAGCTATAAGCATTGGAAATCGATCAGCTCGAAGAAAATAAATGAGAGAGTTTTCAGATAGATCCTCAAATGTTTTTGTTAGAAAATTTTCAGCGATACTTACATGCAGTAATATGAAACTTAGTTAACTGTATTTGATTAGGACTACATTAGCTTAGAGATTAAGTTGGTTTAGGAATCAAGTTACTTGGTTATTAAGTAATTTGAGGTTTAAGTCAATGTATGGAACAGAAGGATTCGAATTCCCCTACGTTGGGTTTTATGGACTCTGTAAATAGAAGCACTAGACTTAAATTTTTAAGGTATTCTTCTATGTGTAACTCATTTGGTTGGTTTAATTTGGTGATTAAACAAAAGTAGGGTAATATTGGGTGGCAAGAGAGTGTTATTTATTCAACAGTTTTTCGGAATAAGGTCTTTTTAAATATTTTTTTATCCTCTTATTTAATGGTTCTTGTGTATAGAAACATATGTGTTTTTATATCAGTAACAAAGTACGAGCCAACAAGTATAACTGTCCTTCTTTATATTTTTAAATTTATAATGATGTTAGATTGATTTTATGATTTACATTTCATAGATTTTATAGTTTTGTGTTTACACTGAAAAAGACATTGATTTATAAATTTAATCCCCTTTGGAAGGCTACAAACTTGTATGTCTAAATATCTATCCCTGGTTTATCACAAGGATGTTATAACTTTGATATTATTTATCGAGAAATGATATATAGGTTTACTTACATATATCTAAAACTAGATTCAATTTTCGTATTGGTTGAATTTTTTTTACTTTCTTTGAATCTCATCCAATCAACTTTTTATAACTATTAATCGCTATTTAGACTTACAAATTTAGACGTATATATCATTTTTCTTATTTAATTGATAACGCGAACTAGTACGATCCATATATATGCTTCTCTTTAAAAATGGTATGGGAAAGTCAAAATTCAAAACTCATTAGCTGGTTATCATCTTAAAAACCAACCAAGTTACTCGTCAAAAGGGTAATCCAAAGTTTAATTTGGATTCTCACATAAGATTTCCGAGCCCGCAACTACTGGACACGCATTGTTATAACTTCGTTAATGTTTGCAATGCTCATAAAAGCTTAAAATCTTTTAACAATTTTGAGTATATGCAATCACATTTGCGTATAGAAAACTTGGTTAAACTCTTCCATGGTGAACGCGGAATAACTCCATTGCAATAAACAAACAATTGAAATGCTCAAACCTGAATCAACAATAAAATGAATGAGGAAAAAAAGAGACAACAAGTACATAATGAAACCCCATGGATTATCGAAGAAAAGATAAAGAAATTAAACAAAAAAAAATTGTAATCACATCCTCACTTTTGTTCTCTTAGAAGGTTCGATAGCATGACACTCTTGACATGTCGACACAAGCCAGCCAACAAACCTCCGAAACATCCCTTTTCTAACACCACCATCTCGCTTCACTTTACCTCCCTTCCTTTTCTTCAAAGAATTTCGTCGGTTCAACACTGGAGTTGGTGCAATGAACTGCCACCTTTGCGAATGACTATACCCGTTACAATAATTTTGACGTTGACTTTCCTTATTAGGAAACCTTTTCTTTGTCTTGGTTGTTTTAGTCGCAACACATTTAGCTTGATTGATCGTTGCTAGTTTCTTTTTTAAAGGCGTTTCACCAGTGCTTGTTCTGGCACTAGTGCAACTATTACTAGTACTGTTACTGGTACTACTTGTACGACTGTTTGTGCTATTACTTCTAGAAGACATTAACGAGCTCTTGCTACTAATACTACTTGTCCGGCTCATGATCATTGATCTTAAATTGTTGAAATTCGTTGGTTGCATGGGGAAATCATGAAGAAGGAATTTGCCATTGAAGAATAGTTGATCGGCTAACTCTGACTCGAACTTTATATCGGGTGACATGGCCGGAAAAGTGAAGATATCACCGGTGGAATTGGCTTTCTGCTGGCGATGAGTCTCCATAATGTTGGTAGGAAATTGAAACTAGATGGCATTGCAATGTAAGTAAAGTTGGCATGAATTTATATTACTTGAAAAATATGTGAAAGTGAGAATAATGGGGATTGGGGCCCTTTTTGAATTTCCCCCCTAAAGAGGAGGTCATATGGGCCCGGACTCGTAAGTTTAACGTGGCCAACCCGTTTGGGTCACTTTTAGATAACGTTTCTATTTGCTCCAAGAGAATTAAAATTAAACATATGAAAAATCTATCATACTTAAACGTGGTCATAACTTTTTTATTTATATTTTTACAGACTTGGTTGAATAATCCATATTTTCATCTCAATATATTTTCTATCGAAATGGCTCGCTTGACCAATGACAATAGTTGTTTAGTTATTTGGTTTTACACATATGTCAATAAATGATGAACCAACAATTAGTAGTTGAATATTTAACGTTCCACATGCGAATTAACTAAGGGAATTAAATTTTTAGAAGAGATTCATAACAGATGATAAAATAAAAAAGACTGATGACAAAAAGCTTAGAAACAAGTTGTCGACTTATAGTTACTCAACCAACTTTAAAGGGGTATTTGGTGTCACGTTACTAAATTAGTATTCATAAATAAATATCATATTTGGTAAGACATTAAAACTTTGTTTCGCTACAAAGTTAAAAACAGTATATATAGAAATATATACAAAGTCTTATAAATTTATGTATGAATATGAATTAATCAAACATATAGAATAAGGATGTAAAAATTAAAAGGATGGTTGCCATGATCTTATGGAACATTAAGGCTACTGGTCATTATAATATTGACAAAGTCATGAGGTGATGCTCAAAGAACCATTCAATTTTAAACACTTGTATAACATTATTGGCACAAAAGTACCTTTGAATGTTTATAAAATGCTTCATTGTACTTATTATGTTTGTTCTTTGATTCCTAACTTGAGTTAGATTGCTGTCCAACCATTTTAGTCCACGTAGTGTATTATTTACACATTTATTAACCCTTCATGTACTTAAATTGATCATTTTTAAAATATATAATCCTTAAAGTTCTTTTTTCATATACCTTTCAAACATGGAGTATGAAATAACACACCAAATTTATTCTACCAAAAGATGCATATATAAGTGCAACCTCTATATATATTGATGGTAAACTATATATTTTAAAAACTTATCAAGATAACTTGAAAGTTGAAACTAAGACACTAGTTAGTTGTTGTTGATACGTTATTAAGTTAAAACCGATAAAATTACACCATCAAACTTTTATTATATTCTTGAATAGCAACAAAAAATATAGCAATAACAATGTTGAGGCTTAACATCATTTGATCAAATAACTTGAATATCATACTTGTCTTGTTCCAAAGTATAATATACTAGGAGACAACTCAAGAACTCTAACAAAGCCATTGTCTCCCATTTGTTTTAATGGTAGGGGACCCTTTTCGGGCCTAATACTTGTATTCCAAGGATTATGTGGCATGCCTATTTGACCAACTAACTTACCATCAATGGCACTTGTCAATCCTAGCTAATGTATTTAATATTTTTTACATTTGTTGGTAATAAAGTTATCTATTCTTATGTATTTATGTTAACATAAAAGTTATTCATGTATTGATACAGGTGGAAAACTTGTAGGTTTAACAAGTAGAATGACAAGTTAACTTATACGAGTTCAATATAAAGTGAACACTCCTAATTTGTTTTTTGAACGGAAACGTGACAAGATTAAGAGATACCTAGCTAGATACTAAAAGATACAAATACCTAATTATAAACCGATAAAAATTAAAATATGGTCGAGTGTATATATATATATTATTACTTAGACGGTTGTTCAAATGTTATGAATCGAATAAAAAAAGAAAAATTATAACTTCTTCATGACAAGTATACATGATAAATTAGTTGATAACCATCTTAAGTTAAAACAGGGTACCCAACTCATTATTGTAAAACTTCTTTTGTGAAAAATTACTTATACGGAGTAAACATTCTATCTAATTACCACACTAACTTCAAGGCAGTCAAAAAGTGTTGTCGAAAACGAAAACGGATCATATTTCAAGAGTTGTTTGAAATCAACGTTCACAAAAATAATGGTGCATGCGAAGCTCGATCATGGCAGTCAAGTAGCTAGCGTGGAATCAAATGCGCAATCCATCCTTCTTTTTCGACCATCCGATGTGTCAATTTTACGGCACATACAGTGACGAGTTGATTACCATCATATAGTTTAAACTTTTGATTGTTTAACTCGAAACAGAAAAGAAAGTGTCAATCTCAAGAAGGAATTAACAGAAAAGAGAATGTCAACCTCAAGAAGGAATTAAGTTATACATAAATACATCGAAACTAGAAACATGTTATGCACTTGGGACTTGAGAGAATTTTAGCTTAAATTATTATACAAGGAATTTGGATTAATATTTGTTCCACTAGACCAGTCTTGGGCTTTTTGTAGCACCCGGAGTCCCGGGCAACCTTTTTGGTTGGGATCTATCAGACTTGGGCCACTTCTGCTCTTTAATGGGCCGTTCTTTTTTTCTTTTTCTATATTTTTTTTTTTTGGGTTGGTACGTTGGATCTCATAATTTTCTTATCACTGGTAATATGCTTCACGTAGTTTAAGTAAACAGTTAGTTAATTCAAGCAACTCGTTATCGATATTACATTACATATACTCATAGTTCCGTGTATTTCATTTCAATTATTTCTTATTATAAAAGATATTAAAGTCATTATAATCTTAAGCTTGCTAAAGACAACTTAACATGCACATCCTCAAGGGTCAAAATGTGATGGCACATATCCAATTACCATATTTCTGGTATCTTAAGAGTTGAATAGTACGCATTAACTAATATTTATTTTAAGTTTTAAGCACTAATTAGGTCAAAACTAAACGATCTAAATCAACCTTATATTTCTACAAAACCAAGCCGGCCCCATAGAGTACAAACAAAATAGTCTTATATTGATAATTGAACTTAAATAGCAGCAAAGTAAATTTGGGTTGGATCGAGGTGGTGGGTAGTATGACAGAAGAGAGCAAGCGTCATGACCGAGTATGATCCGAGCGTATCAGAATCAGTTTACCATGGAGAGGCATTGGATCGAGTACTACTTCTTTCACCAACTTGACTCGAACTCTCGTGCCTTGACCCACCTTTCCCTATGACAACTTGAGTTGCTTCAGATGATGACTTTCGACGACGTTCATTGTGGTCTGCTAAACGGTTTCGACAACTTCGTCTTGCATCGTCAAATTCTGATATATCATGAAACCTATATGCAAAACCATGTTAAATGTACAGACCAACTTCAAATACTTTCATTTCTTGTTGAAACTATAGAATATGTTTAATTTTGTGCTCTGAAGCCGAGACGTCTAATCAAACTTTCTATCTGATTATCTCATAACTTAAAGGTCGAAAATCAATATTTCTTTTCTTTTTATTTTTATCTATATCTATATCTATACTGTATATGTGCTGCTAACATCTAACCATAACAAGCACCAACTGTTTTCCGATATTTCTCTTATTCATTAAAATTTAAAATAAAATAAAATAAAATGCAAGCACTTAAATAATATGACAATTTGATAAGTAACTATGAACACATAAACAGGAAAAACAGTACATCCAAAGACTTCCTTTGTTGTTTTTAAATTTGAATAACTAATTTTCTTGTTCATATTATTTAGTAACTAAAAGATATATGATAGATCATTTTCATCACTTACATTCAAACACCCCATATATTATTATATATCCTAATTAAAAAGGTCACAAGCCTGATTGTCCTGCCTTGCTTAACTTTTGTAGTCTTAATTAAAACGTTTAAATGCAAGCTAAAACTAATATTTGCTTCTAGTTACAGTATTATGTTTTGTGATTCATGCTTACCTTCTTTTGTGTGTGTGTGTTTGTGTGAGATTCAGAGAAAGTGTAGTTAAATATAGAATTTTGTACCCAACAAGTTAAATAAAAATAAAATAATATACTACTGTAGTAGTGTTTGATTCAACTACTATTAATAGGTATCTAAAGTTACATACCCAAGAAATAATTACTTAAACAATCATGGAAAAATATATAAATTTCTGTTTATGGAATTCTCAAAAAGAAAAGTCTAAAACCCAAAATATCAAAGTTGAATTTTATTTCCATAAAAATAAAAGAAAAACAAACCTGCTGCATTGCTGACAAAACCTTTGCCGGAGCCCTGACACAACCACCACCGGAGCCTTAGCATGAACCTCACAAACTTTATGCCGCCGGTGGTACCGCTTCGCCGCCGTTAGATCAACTGAACAACCATCAACCTGACAACGAAACAGTGGCTCATCATGACTGTCTTCATTACTGCTGGTAGTCACAATTTTCTTCATTTTGAGACTACTGTTATTAGTTTGTGATCCAAAGTGTAAGTACTCTTGTCCAACTTCATCATCTGAGTAATCAGATTCTGTTTGATCCATGGGCATTGTTGGGTTCTTGAATTTTAAAATTATTGTTGGTTTTCTTGGACTTTGATTTTCTGAATTCATTTGGTTTTGTGATTTTATTTTATTTAAAAATATGATGAAGAAAAATGATATGGGAAAATGGTACGATGGAGCATGCTAGGAATAGGAAGGGAATATGGCTAAAAAGAGTAGTAAAGACGAGGCAAATAATAGAGAAACAATTAGAGAAAAAGTTAAAAAAGAGTAAATTTATATAAATGGTCCTTCGAGTTAGTTAAAAATGTCAAAATTGTCATTTAAGTTTAATCAAAGGAATTCAGTTTATGCTGTTTACCGTGTTGTTTTGCACGAATAATATTAACCTATATATAATTACAAATTATTATTGTTTAAATGTACAAATCGTTAAAACTAGCATTAGTTCTACAATCACTCCTAGACTATATTTTATTTAATTAATTTATAATATTGGTGTAATTTTTCCTTTAATAAGTTGATAATTATATTTAATAAGAAATGCTCAATGTTCATGTTGTTAACATAATTACTCGTAGTTTATATAATAGTTCAAGTCGAATTAGATTTGAAGACACGTGTGATGATTAGAAGTTAGAAGCTGTGACATTTCATTAGTTTGGATTGGATTGGATTGCAAAACATGTTAGAATGTGAGGGGGTTACGAGTAATTTATGAAAGACAAGGGGGTGTAACTAAGTCGACACTTGTCATTTTAGTGGATGGAGGTGGTGGGGACAAAGTTTCGCTATCCGTGTGGCAGAGGATCACGGCAAGAATAGCAGGGTCTTACACTTGTATAGGTGGACCCCTCTCTTCTATGTTTTGGACTTTATTGCCATAAAACATAGTCTTTTTATGGACACAAAAGTACTACATAAATATTATGTACCGATTTGTAAACCATAAAAAATCACACGGTGGGAATAATGTTTCTTGACTCATTCATTGTTGTGTTTACTTGATCTAGAAATACAGAACTAATTTAATGTAGAATTTGATTTTTATGTAAAGTATGATCGATTCTTGAATAGTTAGGATCCACCGGAATACGCAGAGAAGGATTTAGAATGGGAGCAGCAAAAACAGCCGTCCTTTAAAAAAATTTCAAATCACATAATTTTTTTTAAAAAAATATTAATAATATTTTATAAGTTTTATCCCCTTAAATATGAAAAAAAATAATAATAATAATTTCTTTTGCTATTTTTTCTAACTACTCCCCCACTAATATGTCTATATAGATAAACTTAAAATCTTTGTTAATCTTGTATCTTTATACTCTTTTTGTGCTAGATAAAGTGTGCACTTTTAAAAATGCACTCACTGTTTTATAACGTTCAATCATTGTATCCGTTGATGAATAAAATATCATTTTTACTCTTCAAAAACTTGTTTTATTTGTTAGGTATATGAATATAGATATTTATTTTAAATAAATTAAAATAATAATATCGACTCTTGGAATCTATGTTTATCAAGACATATTTTTTGATATCGTGCGGATCTTTTGAAATTCATTTTCTCAAATTCATTTGCCGGTCCGGCTTTTAGTATATCTTTTATTCATATTCATATCATTGTAAAATAACACAGTCATAGCTTTATTACAATAACTAAAACGCTATAGAAAAGTGATATATTCCATAAAATGCTTTGTTATTAGCTAGTAAAATAACATGAAGCTAGAATAATAAAATCAAACAATAAATCTTTATTTTTTTTATAAGGCGTCCGTGTTGACATTGGATTAATAATTAGCTATATCCGCCGGGTCGACCCCTGACATCTTCACAACTACTATCGGTCGGTTCAACCCCATGATTTAGATCCGGGTTCTTGCTTGGTTTGTGGGCCGGGTCCTCACCATTTCCTGATCCCATAACCCGATCTTTAAGGCTCTGATTAGTCTCTTTAGCCGAACCCAACATATCATCCATTGTTTGCTTTGCCTTTTCTCCGACCCCTTGATCACTTCCACCCTATTACAAAACATCATAAATAAATAGTTATAATAAAAAAAATTCATCACCTTCTTATTTTAGTTTATTTCGTACTAAATGTCATACCTTCAAAAATAATATATACTATTTTATCGATTTATTCATAATCTTACTTCTTACAAAACTTATTTATAAAATACGATACAAATGTAAAACAAAACTCTTATTGTTCTCTAACACGATGTACTGATTATTATGTTTTTATATTTTATATAATCTAATTTTAAACACTTATTATAAAACGAAGAACATAACTAATTAAATTGAATTTAATAAAATTAAATAAATATATACCTCATTTGGATATTTGGAAACGAATCTGAAGCAACCGGCTAAGAAACGAGGTGGCCGGTGAATATTATTACGTAAACGTAATATCATTGTTGAGTACATTTTTGTTTGATGAAAACCTTGTTTCTACTTACCTTTGTGAATCTAATGAAATGTAGGTTGATGATTTATTGTTATTTTCTTTACACTGATAGAAAGACAAAATGAGCTGAGAAATAATGATGTAATGATGAGGTGAGATGGTTGGGGTGGCATCTTTGTCGACCCAACACATGGTACAATTTTGACACCTATGTGTGTTTCATATGCATGATTATCGGTTTCTTATTTATCGGTCACTTTTCGACAACTATGTCCACAATATAATATATATATATATATATTTAAATTTATGAAAAAGTACTAAATAGTCAAATGTATGTTCAGATTTATATTAAATAAAATGACTGATATACGTGCAAGAATTGTTGGTAAACATACAAAGAAAACTAGTGTAATCTATGTATCTATATGTTTAATAAGATTGGATCATAGAGAAGGAGGATTATTGAATCAAGCTTCAATTTAGGTCGATGGTTATAAAAGGATGACAGTTTTGTCATTAATATGAAAAAATGGAACGAGAGTCTAGAAAAATAACATCAATTTTCACATGTACCCTTTCATTTTTTCTTTTTTCCTCTCTGCGTTATTCGTCCTCTCCGTCCTTCTTCCTCTCCCCACTCACCAGCTAGTACTGCCTCCTCGCCGGCAGCCAGATCCTTGCAAACGAAAAGGCAGTTTTTTTCTTAATTTTCTCAATATTTTGTTCATCTTTTATTTTTTATGATCTTTTCTTCTTACTTTTATTTGATTTTGTTTTTATAACGTTACATGTAAATTCTTTTAAAAACTTTTTGACTTCTTATTTTTATTTTATATTTTTTAGCAATTGCTGACAACTATATGTTCAAGAGTAATGTTCTTCGTTGATCGCTTAATCATATACATGCGTTAAAGTCACACTAAGTGAATAAATAAGAATCCTTATAACTGATGAGTCGCATTTTATAATTGAATATAATGAAAAAGTCACCTTTGTTTAGAAACAGGGAGACTAAAAGCTTAAAAAATCTTACATTTAAAGCATATAGAATGTCCCTCATCTGAGAATTGGAGAATTAGAGAAATTAAGAGAAATGAAGTTCTTGTTTCAAGGTCTTTGTTGTTCTTGCTTCTGCTTTTTGAAGCCTAAACAGGGGTAAGCCAAGAAGAAAGAAGCTGTGGATGAGAAGAAAGCTGAGTGACTATTGTTTTGTTTTCTTTTGCATTTCAAAAGCATATGTGATGTAAATCATCTTTTTAATTTCTATTTTATATAATGATGTTGGCCAATACCCCCTCTATTAGGCTAGAATAGCTAACGCTTGTGTTTTTCTCCCATTTTTGTAAAATAGATTTCTGAACCTTCATCATCTAAGATGTTGTCACTAGATCATGTTCATTTCCGCAACTTATTGTTATATCATTCTGCATCCACTTTTCTGTATATGCAGCTTGATAACATGTTAAACAGACGGAGTTAGGGTAAAATTATTGAGGGGCAAAAGAAATACTTTTTTATTTTTTATTTTGAGGGGTCAAAAATTTTAAAATATCTAATATTCTTTAAAAAATTCTTTTTTAGATAATTTGAAATTTTTGAAGAACAACCTAACAAAGTGAATAGAGACTAAAACCCTGTTTAAATTATATTGACCTACTAATTAATTAGTGTATTAATGTTGCTTTGTCATTCTCATTTAACGATTAGTAAATACTAGCATAATACCCGTGCAATGCAGCGGAAAAAGTTTATTAATTTCATATTATTTCGATATACAATATTTGTATTTTCTGAAATATTTTAAACATAAAAAACTACATTACAATACACGAAGAATACTGTTTAATAGGTGGAAAACTCACTTTTTAACAAAATTTTCAAAATACTCTTTTATTTTGCAATTTTCATTATTTTTGAAACGTAGTAATCATATTCTTTTGCAATTTTATTTGTAATCTCTTTTTGGAGTTAATTAAGATACATAACCTAATAAGTTCAAATTGAAACTAAAAATTAAGCCACAAATTTTTTTATTTATGTAAGTTCGTTTTGACCCGAAGCCGTTATGACCCGCAACCGTTGTGGCCCAAACCCGTTTTAGCCCAACTGCCCGATCCGATCCGCCGCCTATTTTGCACTTTAAAATGTAATAGTGTATATATATAGAGAGAGAAGTTTAAGTTAAATTAAATGTCATTTAATTATTTTATGGTTTAATAATATTTGTGTTAATGAGAACTTAATAATTAATAATTAGGAGTATCTTAATTAAATGTCATATATTAATTAGTTTATGGCTTAATAATTTTTGTATTAATGAGAATTTAATAATTAATAATTATGGCATTGTTAGTCATTTTTATGAATTTTTAATAAATCTCTTAGTAATTATAAGGGCACATTAGTCAATTCTATCTTAAAAAAAAACATGAAAATGCATTATAAATTAATAATAGATAAAATACAGAAAGATCGAAGAGTAGGCAAATGGTAAATTAAAGAAAAATTGTGTGTTTTTGTCCCTGTGGTATATGCGTTTTGACAGTTTTATCATTTTTCGAGTTTGGTCAATCTTTTTGTCCTCCATGTTGGTATTTTCACCAGAGTTGTCCTTTTTACTAGCTTTTGTTAAGTTTTTCGTTAACTTTTTCTAAAATGACCAAAATACCCTTATCTTCTTTCTCAAACACATTTCTTTTCCCTAAAACTCTAGCCCTAATTCTTTTCTTCAAACATAAATCAAATTTCTTCACTCAAACTAAACCGAACAGAATATCAAGATATAAACTAATCAAGAACTAGGGTTTCGAATAGTCTTTAAGAAAGGGAAAACGTATGTATCGAACGGAACTAAAACCAAATCGAAATCAAAAAAACCATCGGAGAAATCAGATTGCCAGAGATCTAAAACCAAACCGAACAGATCTAAAATGCTTTTACCGGTGGTGCTAGAGCCGAGGAGTCGTCTGGCCGGCCACAAAGTTTTTTTGGTTTTTGATGTAGGTCCGTTGGTGTTTGATGATTTGCCGAAGATTAACCACCACCACCTATCGATTTTCCAGATAAGTGGGTGTGCGGATTCTGTTCTTCTGTTTAAGAATCTCGATCTGTTGATCTGAAATCAAGAAAATTAAAATCCAAATCAAAACCCAATAATCCGGTATCTTCTATTCTTTTGCTCTCGATCAAAACCCAACAGATCGACAGCGAAGGTTGGTGGTAGTTGGTGTTGTAGGTCGTCGGATGTGCTCTCGATTAAAACCCAACAGATCGACGATGAAGGACCTGTGTACGAGAGATGTAACCCAACAGATCGATGATGAACGATAGTAAAGAAAGTACGATAATGGAGATGAACGACCGGCGATGAAGATCTGTAACCACCTACTGTTGGTGGTTTTTCCGGTCATCTTTGTTCTTGATTCCAAAAAGACACGAAAAGTCGTCTTGATTTTGAAGATCTGTAACCATGTTCGTATTTGTGTTGGTGGTACACTCGATTTTGTTTATCTGTTAATTCTGGGCAAGAAGACTTCACAAGAGAAGAAAAGGGTTTTGATTTTGTTTGAGTTTAGGTTGAATCTCAGTTTAGGGTTTTGTTGAATTTGTGTTGGAGAAGAAAATGGAATGAGGCTGAGTAGGTGGGGAAATTATCAGAGAAGAAAACAAAAATAAAAATTTAGAAAATAAGTTAAATAATATTGAAAAGGATATTTTAGACATTTCATGTGACTTAACGGAAAAACTTAACGAAAGTTAGAAAATTGGACAAATCTGGCAAAAATACCAACATGGGGAACAACAAGATTGACAAAACTCGAAAAAGGATAAAACTGTCAAAATGCGACTACCACAGGGGTAAAAACGGACAATTTCTCCAAATCAAATAAGTAAAATACAAAATTGATTAATCAGGAGGATACATAACAGATTATTTAATTGGTATATATATATATATATAAGACAATGTGCAAAACTTTGAATATTGAGTTACGTTTTTTTGTTAAATAGTACCATAAATGCATAGTGGAAGTGGAAGTACGTAAATAAATACCTTGGACAACTTGACTTCTATATATATATGTCATGTCTCTATGAGAGGAATCTCCTTCTTTCTATCAAATAGTTTCTATTTCGATGTCCGAAACCACTACTCCATTGATAGCCAACGCCGCGCATGGTGGTGGTGGCGGTAGGAGTGATGGTAGTTTCTGGTTGTGGAAGAAAGTATCGGATTGGGAAGAGGCTAAAAATAAGATGTTATTTTCACTACCTATGATAATAATGAAAGTTAGAAAATTGGACAAATCTGACAAAAATACTAACACGGGGGACAAAAAGATTGACAAAAGTCAAAAAAGAATAAAACTGTAGCGACTACCACAGGAACAAAAACGGATAATTTCCCTAAATCAAATTAGTAAAATACAGAATTGATTAATCAGGGGGATACATAACAGATTATTTAATTGGTATATATATATAAGACAACGTGCAAAATCTTTGAATATTGAGTTACGTTTTTTTGTTAAATAGTACCATAAATGCACAGTGGAAGTGGAAGTAAGTAAATAAATACCTTGGACAACTTGACTTCTATATATATATGTCATGTCTCTATGAGACGAATCTCCTTCTTTCTATCAAATAGTTTCTATTTCGATGTCCGAAACCACTACTCCATTGATAGCCAACGCCGCGCATGGTGGTAGTGGTGGTAGGAGTGATGGTAGTTTCTGGTTGTGGAAGAAAGTATTGGATTGGGAAGAGGCTAAAAACCAGATGTTATTTTCACTACCTATGATAATAACAAATGTTGCTTATTATTTGATACCATTAGTATCGGTCATGTTCGCGGGCCACCTTGGAGAAGTTGAGCTCGCCGCTTCTAACCTTGCCAATTCTTGGGCCACGGTCACCGGACTTTCATTCATGGTTAGTTTTAATTGCCTGAATTTACTTGTTAAATCTAATCTAGCTAGCCATAAATGTGACATCTCATGGATCACATGGTTCCTATTTATGTGTGGATGTCCTTTTTACCTGAAAAAGAAACTAGTACTTATAATTGACTAATTTCAACTGTAATATGTCAAATTGATTCTTTTAGTTCTCTACTTGTCATGTTTTTTTACTAGTTTATAGACAACTAAATGCTGCATTTATTAAGGTGAAAGTATAAGGACCCCATTGCATGTAAAAAAGTGAAAGTAGAAATGTGCTCATGTATTAGCTTCAAATAACTGTCAAAATTTTGGGTTGTTAGTAAAGATGGTCTTGTTAGCCTGATGATTATTATTATCTGTTTTGAATTTTTTATGATGTTTTTTCATATAGGAATTGAGGGAGACTAGTTGGATTTTTATCCTTGATTTTGCAATTGACAACTGAAGTATATCAATTCTGTTCTGCCTACTAAATCCAATTTGTCTGCTTGCGTACAACAACTGATGTTTTTTTTGCTTCATCTATGTCCTGTTAATAACAATAATAAGCTAGGGGATAAGATCTCACTATGAAAACTTCAAAGATTACAAACATCTAGAGAAACTAACTTTTAATAGTATATAATAAATCTTATGCCTTTACAAAAATGAATAAATAAAAATAAACATCTAGAGAAAACGCATTTGGACTCTGTCTGATAAAACTACAGTCATTATGTAATACCAAGTGATTGACTTTTGAACCATTCAACGCTCGACTTATTGCTAAAAACTAATTATGGTTCTTAAGGTTTAAAGAGGCACCCAATCATACTTGATGTCCTTTTTAATCGTATTGAGAAAAGTGTAGGAACGATTATGATAGTGACAAGTGTCATCATAGGAGGGTGAATATGAGGGGAAAAATTGTATTGAGGAAAGTGTAGTAACGATTATGATACTGATACATGTCATGATGCACAATTATGTACAATTTATTAATTTAATGTACCATTTTTGGAAAATATTATCCTATCCTTTCACCGTTTCACTATCACCTAGATACCATCCTTTTACCCTTATTTACCTATTACTTGCTTAAAAAACATACTAAGAAAAAGAACAGGAAGAAGAAGAAGCAAATCCAATACTATCAAATACACCATGTGAAGTTCATCACTCTTTCTTTGATCAGGTTGGGCTAAGTGGTTCACTGGAGACATTATGTGGCCAAGGATTTGGAGCACAACTGTACGGAATGTTAGGAATATATTTACAAGCATCATGTTCAATTTCCATATTCTTTTCCATCCTCATCTCAATTCTTTGGTTTTTCACCGAACCTATACTCATTTTACTTCAACAAGATCCCCAAATCTCCAAAATAGCTGCTCTCTACATTAAGTACCTGATACCAGGACTATTCGCATATGGGCTTTTGCATAACATATTAAGATTCCTCCAAACACAATCCATTGTATCACCTTTAGTACTGTGTTCACTCGTCCCGTTAATCCTCCATATCGGAATAACTTATGTACTCGTATTTTGGACTCCTTTAGCTTTCATTGGAGCCCCTTTGGCTGTTTCAATTTCATTATGGATTTCAGTACTTATGCTAGCAGGATATGTGCTATTTACCGATAAGTTTAAGGAAACATGGCAGGGTTTTTCATTGGAGTCATTTAATCATGTTTTTGTCAGTTTGAAGCTTGCTCTCCCCTCGGCTGCTATGGTTTGGTTGGTGATTTATTAAATTTTTTGAAGTGTTATTATATGTACATAGTTGGATCAAAGTTGACATCTTTTTGTTGTTTTATTGCATCTTTTGCAGCTTAGAGTATTGGGCTTTTGAGTTACTTGTGTTATTAGCAGGCATTTTGCCAAATTCAGAAATAACGACTTCCTTGATTGCAATGTGGTAACATGTCGTGGTTGTTAATTATATTCATTGTACATAATATTCGTCCTTAATATATATTACTGACATATCTCTAAACTAACCAAATGCACTTGTTTTATGTTAGTGTAAATACAGAAGCGATCGCTTACATGTTTACATATGGGCTCAGTGCTGCTGCAAGGTTAGATGCAGCTATCCTACATCATTACAAAAGAGAGACATTTTAAAAAAAAACTTAAACTTGATCCTACCTAACACATTATGAACTTAACAGCACACGTGTGTCCAATGAGCTGGGAGCTAATAATATTGATAAAGCTAAGCATGCCATGGGTGTGACTCTAAAGCTGTCTGTCATCCTTGCGCTTGCTGTGGTTTTAGCTCTGTCGTTCGGTCACGATATCTGGGCTGGATTTTTCAGTGACAGCCCTGTGATTATAAATAATTACGCTTCCATGACACCCCTTCTAATGATCTCTATCATTCTTGATTCTATCCAAGGTGTCTTATCAGGTATGTGAATATCCTTAATCGCTACATTTTTCTTACAGGTTGGGAGTTTTGGGAGGGTTTGACAAAGGGTCATTTTTAGTACATGTGGAAACGGGCCGGACCAGTCTGGGTTGGCCCGCAAACACTTTTTCTGTCCATATCTCAACATATTAGTTTCAAATAATTAAGGTGTTTATTACGATTAGAGACTCAATATTAAGACGTACAATATAAATCCAAATAGACTTTGGGTGGCTTTTTGCCCGTTTGACATGTTTCCCCTTTGAGCAAAATGAAGTGATACCCAGTTTGATATACACCCAGATCGTATCAAACCATTTACAAAATTAATGGGTTGAAATAGCCACTTTAAATATATATATTTTTTTTTCTTTTCCCACTCAAATGTGACATGATTGGATTGTAATTTTGCAGGGGTGGCAAGAGGGTGCGGTTGGCAACATTTAGCTTTGTACATCAACTTAGCAATGTTTTATCTCATTGGCATGCCAGTTGCAGTTGCTCTTGCTTTCCTACTGAAACTATACGCGAAGGTGACATTTCTATTGCATAATGTACATGAACATACTGTTTTGCTTGACCATATTCATGACTAACATTATATTCTGAACGTATGATTATAGGGGTTGTGGATTGGCTTAATCTGCGGACTCTCGTGCCAAACTGGTAGCCTTCTACTACTTGTGTATCTCAACAAGTGGACGCGAGTAGAACTTAATGGCAGCAACAATTCAAACAGCACAATTCTTGCTTGACAAAACTTTAGAGTACGTTTCTAGTCAAAACAAAAACACAAAGAGGATTCGAAAGACCGATTTAATATATGAACGTGAAAGCAATAATTCGAAAGACGTCTATGTATGCTTATGCTCATGTTTATGATTTACATGAAAGACGTCTACCCCTGCAACTCGTGGGTCTTGCGTCATGTATGCTTTTCTTTTCTTTTTTGCTCGTTTTCTTCTATGCAGATTAGTGTGAAAGCAATAATTCGAAAGACCGATTTAATATATGAACGTGAACACATGAAGGGAAAAAAACACATCAACTTCAAATCATCATGATTTTTTCTTATTCTTTTAAAGTCAATAATTCACACATAACCTCTAAGAATATATACATATGTTTAACTCCAGGACACCGCAACCCTAGGGTCACACATACGCGCTACTACAAATATATATATATATATAAATTCACGAGTACTACATTTGTTCCATCTTCAGAACTTGAACCCCCAATCTCATAGTTGAAAAGTTATCGATAACGGTAGGCTAATGAGCCATTGGTTTTATATAGTAGTTTTAATTGTAAATTCACTTAATATTGTGAATATCTCATTTCTGTAACTATCGTGCTACTTTAGGTAGGAAAAAAAATCAAGTTTATCAGGTATATTTTGATTATTTGCCAAACATGCTAAAAGTTGATTCTATATACTCTCTAAATATAAACGATTTCTGTTACAATATGTGTCACTCAACTTGAACCACTAACAACGCATTTTATCATGTTTTAATGTAAATCTTATCTTAGATGGAAAAAATCAAAAAACTTATGATATACATGTCAAAAGCTTATGATATAAATTATACTCATAATCAAAAAATGCATGCATTACTGTACTTCTAACTTTCTTACAACACTACCCCTATAAGTCACTTTCTAACTAATAACACTATCATACCGTTATATAAATATAAATTTGCTGCGTGTAAACGACGTGATATTTTCTTCTAATAATAGTAAACATATGTCCATCTTACGTTCACAATTTTCTCTCATCAATTCATCTGTATGGCGTTTCAAAAATCTCTCTGGTTTTTATTAGCAATTTTTATCACTTTCCTATGTTCTTCACATGCTTACACCTTTCAAGTTGGTGGCAAAAATGGCTGGAGCTTACACCCTTCTGACAACTACAACAGTTGGGCCGGTAGATTTCGGTTTTTGATCGATGATACCTTGCGTAAGTCGATATTTTCAAGTCTGTTTGTGATTGCTGATTACAACATATATAAGTATTTTTGGGAATAAATCACAGATTGCTTATTTAAACTGCTAATCTGATTATTTTACGAATGAATAAACAAAAAATATAAACAAGTTTTTCAAGATTTTATTATTTCAAAGTGTTAAATGTTTTCGAGAACTTGTTTCCAATTTTGGTTTTGATTGTTTGCAGATTTTAAGTATGATGGTGGGTCGGATTCCGTTTTGGTGGTGAACATAGGTGATTATGATGGATGCAATACTAATAATCCGATCACGAAGTTTGAGGGCGGCGATTCGTTACTTAAATTCGATCGATCAGGTCCTTTTTACTTTATAACGGGTAATAAAGCAAATTGTGAAACAAATACCCACCACCATCCATCACTACCCCACCGTCATCGTCCACCCTTCCACCGTCTCCTGCCGTATCTCCCACCCTTCCACCGTATCCCCTGTTTCACCTTCCCCCGTTTTACCTTCCCCTGGTTCACCACCTTCCATATCCCCTATATTATCACCACCCGGAACACCGAGTTTGACTCCATCGGGGTCCTCTCCTCCTGGTGGTGGCGGCAGTGCACAGTCTCCCAGAGGTAATACTCCAGCGGGAAGACGCTAATTCGCCACCCCCACCGTCTTCAGCGACACCACCACTTTCGGGTACCTAATTGCCCAATTATCATCATGATTCTTACTTTGTGCTTGTTTGATTGATGACGTTAAACAAAAATGTGAAGGGTCTGATTATTTTAAACTTTGGAGGTTTTTTGATCAATTCTTTTAATTTAATTTGTTAAAAGTAATTGAGCGTTAATAAACGAGTGTTCATCATGACTATATAGTGAAAAAAACATATTTGTATGCATAATAATCTCTAGTGACAAAAAATTAAAGCTTTCTATTTCTGCTTTTTTGTAAGTCGTTGTTGATGCATAATAATAACGCATTTTCTTTACACAATTTTTTCGTCATGAAATAGATATCATATTAAGTAGATTTTTGTGTGTGCCAAAAAATGGTAAAACATAATTACATTCCACTTCTTTTAATTTAATTCAATGAACTTTACTATAATCCACAAAAAGAATGTCTCTTTTTGTCACAAAATTGTTCAAATTTGATCATATTAATTACGGACATCGATTTATCAAACAATTTATTTATTAGTTGCAAGGTCGATTTTTTCCTTTTAACTTTTTCTTCTTGACGTATAGCGTTTGTATTTTCTACCTAAAAACTATATTATTGACTATTATCATTAACGAGAGACCGTATAAATCAATTTCATGTGCGTTAACACGTAATGTGCCTGCCAATATTCTCTACTGACAAAAATTACATGAAATATTTACTTTTAATAAAAACAGATGTTTAAATAGATGTAACATTGAATTATAAAAACATGATTGAAGTCAAACTATCCAATTAATTTTTCTCTTATCTCTAAAATTACACCAAACAAAGGTGTTAAGATTAATTTGTTATGAAATCACCAAATATATCATCAAGTAACAAAGAACGTGCATTTCAAGTAATCTTTAAACACTTTCCTGATCTTCAAAGAATTCAACCAATCAGACTGTGAAAATTATCTATTTAGTTAGCATACCTTTTTCCTTATTATTCAATTCTTTTCGATCTGCTAGTTTGTGTTGTTACGTCAGATTTTTCCTTTTAAAAGGTTTATTTGAGAATGGTCACTTTAACACTCATTCTATCGATCTAGTTATCTGGTTGGCATTAATTGGTTGTATGTCATAATCATACACATCTTTATGTTATACAGATACTATTTATAAATATACCATTCGTTTTCTCTAAAATGAATTGTCTGGATTTTTCGATATTTTAATTATAAAATTATTAAGAATGTTGTGTATAAATCAATGGCGGAGAGTTAACGATGTTTATTTAACAGAATAACAATAAAATCATTGGCTTAGTTGAATAAAAGTAAATGCATGACCGTGCACCATGAAAAAAGATATATTTTGAACATATATTAAAATAAATAATTGCTATGGTAATGAATTCTCTTCGTCACCCACTAAATTCTTATGGCTCGTTGAAATTTCACATGCTCTATTTAAAAAATATATCCGAGGCTTAGTTATATAATAACTGGCTTAGCTAAATCATATTGCATTAAATTATGCGTTAACTTTTATCGTATATATAAGTAAATATGTATATAAGAGACTTTTAATAATTTCTATTGTACTAGTTTGAAAAAATTTTCATTAAATATATGATGTTTTTACTTTTTAATATGACAACTAAATACGTTGTCACATCAATAAATTATCATCGCGTCATCAATTTACATTTTATAAAAAGTAAGATGCATACAATAATAAAGATTAAAAGTTTATCATACTCAAATACAAATTATTAGATTTTGATGAACTTACCTTATATAATATCAACGATAAGCGTTAGTATGATTTTTCAGAAAAGAAAGAAAAATGTTAATTTTGATTTTAAAATTGGATAATGAATCATCATATTCATCCGACAGAAGCATACACCACATGTCGATGGCCAAACCACAAGTAATGTTTACAAAGACAAAGACACTACACTCCTTTGGCCCAACTTAAGAAGTGTTAAGATTACCTAAAGATAATCTAAATCAGTTGGACCACAAATCCTATAAAATTATATTTTAATATGCGTACTCTACGTCTTTACATCATACTCATTTATCCCAATAATAATAATAATAATAATAATAATAATAATAATAATAATAATAATAATAATAATAATAATAATAATAATAATAATAATAATAATAATAATAATAATAATAATAATAATAATAATAATAATAATAATAATAATAATAATAATAATAATAATAATAATAATAATAATAATAATAATAATAATAATAATAATAATAATAATAATAATAATAATAATAATAATAATAATAATAATAATAATAATAATAATAATAATAATAATAATAATAATAATAATAATAATAATAATAATAATAATAATAATAATAATAATAATAATAATAATAATAATAATAATAATAATAATAATAATAATAATAATAATAATAATAATAATAATAATAATAATAATAATAATAATAATAATAATAATAATAATAATAATAATAATAATAATAATAATAATAATAATAATAATAATAATAATAATAATAATAATAATAATAATAATAATAATAATAATAATAATAATAATAATAATAATAATAATAATAATAATAATAATAATAATAATAATAATAATAATAATAATAATAATAATAATAATAATAATAATAATAATAATAATAATAATAATAATAATAATAATAATAATAATAATAATAATAATAATAATAATAATAATAATAATAATAATAATAATAATAATAATAATAATAATAATAATAATAATAATAATAATAATAATAATAATAATAATAATAATAATAATAATAATAATAATAATAATAATAATAATAATAATAATAATAATAATAATAATAATAATAATAATAATAATAATAATAATAATAATAATAATAATAATAATAATAATATACGATGTACATGATGCTATTGTTCAAGCTAGACTTAGTTTTTTCGTTACACGAAATTTAGTCGACTCCGTAGGCATTTTAACTCCAAAATGTATTGTTAGGACTACCTGTGGCCTTACATATTGCCAAAAGTCAAACACATACATCTCTGATTTATTTGTTATAACACGTGGTCTTTTTACATTCTTGCATTAACTTTGATCAGAATTTGTGATCAGAATTTGTGGATCAAAGATTCAAACCGCAAAACAATATTGTTATTTCTCCCTAAAAATCTCAACTCGTATCATAATCCCAAGAACAACCAATACCCAAAATAAATTACAACAAAACAATACCAAAAACCTCTATTCATCAAACTTCATTTTGCATTATCATCTCAAAATGACTAATAGTATTGCGTTTCTCGTGATATGGGCATTGACGTTATCTTATTTTGCAGTTTCATCATCCATGAACGTGCCCTTTCAACCGAATTGGGTTGAATTGAGTCACCTCTCAAATGGGCCGGGTCAACTCGTGAGAGATGTGATCGACCCCGATGAAGAGCTCATGATGGAATCTGAAAGTGCACGACGAATCCTAGCCGGAAGGGGGTATATTAGCTACGGTGCAATGCAAAAGAATAACGTTCCATGCAACCAACGTGGTCAATCTTATTATGATTGCAACAGTAAAGGTCAAGCTAACCCATATAGTCGAGGTTGCAACGTTATCACAAGGTGTGGTGGCCGATGAGTCAGAAACTATCTATATCGCGACTTACATAAATCGTTAGATACAATAATAATCTTCCTTCATTCTTTTGTTCTCATAGATGTTATTTCTTATGTAGTTATATAATATCTTGCCATATTGTTATATTTGTTTTTAAGTTTGATAATTAATTGATGGATTTTGTGAACGAAAAGATGTCATTACGAGGTTATTACATGCACTATTTCATTGTACGTTGATCATTTTATTATAAGTATCTCAAGATTGTTATCTTTATGCAAATATTAATGTATGAAATAACCCAAGAGGAATGTCGTTATCATTTTCCTAAATTGATTCATGTAAGAGTGCATATTTTAGACAATTTTCAACATGTTCAACTACTCCAGATTATTTGGTTTATTTCATAATGTGATCATATTAACAGATATAAATAAGATCTAAATTACCATCTTGAGTTGCTGGAGGATATATGCAATAGTCCACCACTACGCAACCAAAGCAAAGCATATACAGTAGCTTTTTGCAACATAAAAAGATCTTATGTTTACAAAAGAGAAAGCCCAAAATCATTCTTCCCTTTCAAGTATGGCTCAAAAAACTGATTATTTTTCAAGAATGATTTAATCAAAATATCAAGTAATACATGTTTTACACAATCCAGAGTACATGAATGTATTTTTATATATCAAAATAAACAGTTTAATCCGCACTTAGCCGACTAAACACTAAAACGGTCATTCGACTACCTAGCTCATATAGTGCCCATTAAACACCAAGTGCATATCTCTCAACATCAAAAGAACCACCATCTTCTAGGTCGACGAGTCTACCATACATTAAAATAAAATCAACAAAAATTATAAACTTTCGGAAACGAAAATGAAGTTGCAGAAGAAGAGGGACGCACCTTTTGTTCGTTATTCTTGGGGGATACTAATATTGGCTGGGGAAGAACACCATTTTCGACATTCTGAACGTATGGTTGTAGCTTCTCTTCCAACATTTTGTTCAACTGGAAATCACAAACAGCAATTGGAGCTTGTTAACACATAATTGGTGCAATTTCACATACTGATTTTTCAATATGGCAGTTCCATCTCTTTCACTAAAATACGTCGATTTTAGTTATATTTTATCCCAAACAGATCAAAGAATTAGCTACAGCTGAAACAGGTCGAATAAGGTTGACAGTCGTCCAAAGTGTATTTGAAATGCACAGTCCTAAATTGATTGTTCTAAAGATTTTGCATATTGTTGTAACACTAACTTTTTGTAACCATAACCAGAGCATTAACCATTTAAAATAATATAGAAAAAAGGTGAACAAGAAAGTGCTTTTCTAATCAATAACAACTTTTCGTATCCATATTCAGCTCATTTTGACTCATTACCCACCCCACCCAACTCGACCCGTTTTACCACCTTTACTAGTTTTATTAGTTAATAACAACCTTTTCTTGGCGCCATTTTGTTTCCCATTGATCATCCAAAATCTTTTCTGAAATTTCTCTTTGGGCATTCAAGAGAACTGTCATTTCGTACAACTTTTTAGGATCTTTTAGGTCTTCCTCGCTCCATGAAGATGCATTTAGTGGAACATTGAGTTCCTGTATACTCAAATGTGTAATGTCAAAAAATGATAACAACTCGTGTTCATTTAATAAATGAAGAGATGAATGCATACCCCCCAGTTTTCAGGTCGTGGTGGCGGATTGAGTTTCATGACTTCTGTCTCTAACACACTTTTTGCTTTGTAGTAAGGGATGTTCTTCACTACCACTGGATCATTCCTGGCTCGTTCAGGATCCATTGAGATCAAGCCCTGGGTTTCAATAACAATACATGTGATTACTCACTTGAATAAGTCGAATTATAGGTCAAATGCTTAGACAAAAATTAAGGAAAAAGGAAATAAGTCAAATGTAGATCGAACCCGATTCAATCTGACCCATTTTAACCTAAATTACCCAACCTGCCCAATCCCTATGTTGACACCTCTAATAAATAAAAGTTGAGGTTGATAAACTTGTCTCACTTGTTGCAAGTATTCCCATCCGGGTTTTCTCTTGGCTACGGCATCCCGAAGTTGATCATACCGCGTATTTTCCTGTTTGTACATCAAACAAGTAACAATAGTAAACCAAGAGGAAACAATTATTTGTGGCAGATTATGTAAGTGCATCCTGTTGGTCCACTAAGTTTGTATTGACTAACTACTAACAACAAATGTAATTGGAGAGGGGGGGGGGGGGGGGGGGGGGGGGTTGAATACAAACTTAAAGTTTTATTGATTTAATCAAAGAATAACTTTACAATTGTTCACTGCATAATTAAAACAGTTTAAACTAGTCTAAGTAAACAATACCGCGCTAGCGCGCGTTTGACTAAAAACATGGAAAGTCAAGGCTCTGGCAACGAGTGGGAGTGCTTGGCTTGGCATGACATTTACTCCATGTCGCTACCAGAGGGGAGTACGTTTGAATACAAACTTTCTCAAGCTTAAAGTTTTATTGATTTAATCAAAGAATAACTTTACAATTGTTCACTGCATAATTAAAACAGTTTAAACTAGTCTAAGTAAACAATACCGCGCTAGCGCGCATTTGACTAAAAACATGGAAAGTCAAGGCTCTGGGCAACGAGTGGGAGTGCTTGGCTTGGCATGACATTTACTCCATGTCGCTACCAGAGGGGAGTACGTTTGATGACAAATTTAAAAATTGATAAGTCACTCAGCAAAGAGACGTTGATGACTATCATCGATTCAATACTAACTTAAAGCATTGGCACAAGGCTCACTGAATAACAGGAGTGACTGATCAACGATCGTAGTTAATGTTATTTTAGACATTCAATACGGTTGTTGAGATGGGTAATTATAGTGTGGTAAATGCTCGAACATATACTTCAAACCCTAACACGTGTCTCAACCGTATCGGAGAAGGTTGAACATCACTTCCCATGCTTTGGATGTGACATTACATCCGAGGAATAATATTACAGTAGACTTTATTCCTAGGATCAGAAAATTACTTTTTATGTAAAGGTAATATAAGCGGTTGTACATATCTTTACACAAGATATATACAACCGTTGTATACCTTTACCCCAAGTACACTGGGTATTTGTCAAACCCCTTGTACTTCTGGATAATAGCCTGAACCGCTGGTTAAATAGATGAGTACACCGAATTCCAATTCAGCGTTGACTTCTCTATCTTTGTCTTTAGTCTTTGACTTGGACAAATGCTTCAGATAGTTTTTATCAGCTTCAGTCTCTTGTAACTTGGTCGTGGAGTGATATGTTAAATCAGTGAGTGATATGACCACAAGATTATACTAAGTTACAAAATGGTAGTTGCTAACATGTGTAGCGACCGATAAACTACTTAAGCTTATTACTTAGATATGTTGCTGCTAAATTATGCAGCGACACTGAAACAATTTAATGTTTATTTGTCATCTATAAATTAGAAAGGAGGGTCAGTAACCCAACACATACATTTGCTCGTAAATTAACAGCAAGAAAAAAGAAACCTTGTATTGCCACCAAATTTTCTGTTTGACCTCGTCGTCATATTCAAATCCCCCCATAATCTGTGGCATCGTAATTAACCAAAAGGCAGCAATGCTTGGGTCTTTCATGCTTTCAATAATATGCTGAAACACACATTTTGAGATGAGGATAATGAATTCAAGAGACATGTTTACTGTAAAAACTTAAAAAGAGTAATATCTATAGATGGAACACTATAAAGTAAATCATTAGTTACAAACAACGATCAATTATATGTGTATAAGTTAGGGGTGTATGTAGGATAATGACACATACCTCGTATGGGTAGTCCATTTTTTTCATAATGTTGTATGCTTTCCATGGAGGCTCAATAATCTGCAGAGTGAAAATGCACACATTACACAAACAAACAAACAAACAAAAAAAGAAAATGGAAAAAGAACGATCAAACTATTCGTTAATTTATTTTCTTATAGAAATTACACATCCATGAATTCTATGTCCAAACAAGATAGGAAAATTACCTAGATAACACTTTCACACACAACTTTTGAACTTTCATATAGCACTTAATTTCGCATAGGGGTATGCTAATAAGGGTTGTTTGCGAAAAAAGGTATAAGCAAAATTATGACTTTTATGCGAAAAAGGGACAATTAGCATACTAAGGGTAAATCTCCAAGCTTAGGCAGAATTTTCCTTTTAGTGCAAATTTTTCCCTTTTATGCATGATTTTGTTGATCTCACATGGTCTGAATGTATCAATAAAGTCTGTTTTGAGGTTGATTGTTCATTGGTATGTTAGGGTTTCGATGGTGTTTTCATTGACACATAAGCGAAATAGGATAGAGTTTCGCGGAATTACTTCGTAGACGAAGGTTGTATATCCGGTCTCTTTTGCATACTGGTACGTGAAATTAGGTGCTAAAATGCTAAACTCGATTGCGGAAGTGCTAAAATGTTTAAGTTAAGGGCCAAATGTGTTAGCCAACCCATTTTCCCTACATATGTGTACAAAGTGATAACTCTTAGAGCTATATATTTAATTGTAACAGATAAAATGATAATTTTTCAGAGAGATGTAACAACAAAATTCAAAAGAGCTAAAACATTTGCACAGTTACTCACATCATCGGCAGAGATCCTGATTTGTAATTTATCCTTGCACTCAGGGCATTTCATCACACCCTGGAACATATGTACGCTAGTTAACATGGAAACGTTAAAACAAATAAATAAAAATGAATTATTTGTATACTTAGTACTCACAGATCCATCACATAGCTCACAGTCTTTTGAAGGCAAAGGAACATTAAGATCCATGGTTGCTGGAAGATGCACCAGCTCTGCTCTATTATCAGTGATGGCATCAGCAATAGCCTCAGCTGTTGCTTTCTCACCACTGAAAAATAAATATAAAATAGTTACATTTTTTGAAGCCTCAATATGATTATAATGAAATCAATCTCACAAAAAGATTGATTGTCTGCTCCTAAGAATGCATTGCATGTCACACTAAATTAGAGGAACATACCTTCGTAATGTGTAGTTTTTCACCTGGTACATGACCCTCCCTGTGCCTCTGCACATGGTACATCGTAAAGCATTCCATCCACTGCACGTCTGACAATTCCTGCAGTTTGAAGCAAGAACAGGATCATTCATACAGAACTTTAGTGAATATCAGAAAAAGAAAATCAGTTGTCATTCAAAAACTTCCTAAATCGACCATACTTAAAAATCATTTTATTATTCTTTGATGAATTGTAGTACTAGAGGCGGATATGGGTTGATTTGAATTATGTTTTGAACGTATCGTATGGGAAAAACTATGTAATAAAGTTTTTGTAATAATACTCAGTATTTAACAACTTAATCATTCATAAAATTCAGATATATAAATGGGCATAGTGTTTCTTGGTAACATGACCTAACCTATGCTGAATTGTTAGAAGAATTACTTGTTTGACCCATTACATTACTGCCTGACCTACCCATTTTGCATCTCTGGTGCATCCCGAACAAAGGAAGACATACACCTATTATAAGATTGAAAGAGGCTAGAACAGAACATGGACGAGACATGAAAAGGGTCATACTTCTCAAATTTGGACTCCAGCTTATATTTCAATTGCACACCATATCGAACATGGACAGCATGCCATATTGTGCATATAATTTGATCTAAATCTCTCAAATTATATATATTAGAAAGTAATTGGAAAAGGTTGGTAAGGATCCATGTTTGTCGGCTATTTCCATTTTAAAGAACCAATTATGTGACACGATCAATCCGATAATCAATTAATTAAGACTTAAGACTTGCAAAGAACTAGCTAAAATGATGAGTGAACATTTCACTTCACAGTCGTGTACATTCGTAAACTATGTGATAAATAAAATAGTATGCATTTATTAAAGAGGTTCTTAGGATTACTTATTCTAATATGGTTATCTACTTAAAACATAAGTAAACGCATACTGCTCACTTTAAGTGCTTATTTCTTCTAGTAAGCAATTTTCAGAAGAGAGTTTGCTATTGCTTATCTTCTGTAAATATAAGCAATAAGCAAATAACCACTTAAATACACAATCCCAAATACCTACTAAACATTAAACCTCAAAACCCTAAACTCACACTAAACACGCTTTCAAACTACAAAATAAAAAGCAACCACCTTTGACATACAACTTTTTTCCCCAATTCCAGTGCAATATCACAAGTCCCAAGTGCAGCAACCGCCTGAACATAAAAATACAACAATAACCACACATCAAATCACATATTTTAACAAGTTACTCCAACCCCATTTAAAAAAATCCAAACTTTAACCAAATAAAATCAATAACAATACATAATGATGAAAATTAACAAAAGGGTAGTTACAAATATTGCAGAATATGAAAGCTTGGAGATGAATTCAGGGATGCCAAAACCACGAGGTGCAGAACCGGAAATGTCATTAGCAAGTGTAAAAGGAGATAGTACAATTTTGATAGGGAGGTCTAAGATATGAGATAAAGGTTCCCCTAAATGACGATTCAAGAATTTGAATTGATTGTCAAATAGTTGTTTTGTGTTCTTGACGAATTTAGCAGTACCTTTCCCCATTTGTTATTGGAAGGAAACGGCAATGGATAAAGCTACAGGTGAAGTGGTAATGTACAACGAAACCCAAATGAAGTTTATGCTGTTCTAGACCACGATTAATTTGTATCGGGGACTAGGACTAACCTATCACCTTAACCAAACAGCTTACATATAATGAAAAATACATTATTATTATTTTTGATTAAGAAAATATATTAATATCGAGGTGTTTGAAAAAATAAAAACATAATCAAAATGAAAATATTATATCAAATTTCATATAATATATCGAAATAAATAACTAAAGTTATTTAATTTTAAAAGCAATAAAAATTTTATATTAGCCGTTTATTAAAAAAAAATCATCATACGATAATGGACTCCTTAATACAGGTGTTTGTAATTGATTATTTATATCGATTGTTTATCTGCTTATGAAATAATTTTTTTTATGAATTTAATTACTAGTTATGAACCCGTGCGATGCACGATAATTTAACTGATTATACATGTCAAATATATTGTTATAAGTGAAAAGAAAATACAACTATCTAAAATAACTTAAGTTCTCTTTGTAATGGTGATGCTATTATACACTACTACAAACAGAATATCAAGACCACCTCTTTTAAGATGAAGTACTACACATTATTAAAATTTATGTATATTTACTTGATAACACAAAAAAGAAGTAATTTTTGTTATTATCCGGGGTAGAAAGACTTCCGATACCAATAGCTAAATAAAAATACAAACACATAGCATGACCACGTAATCTTATCAAAGCATATCTTCAATATTTCAACCTCCATACTCTACATGCATATTGAATTCATAGTTAATCGTAACACTAAAAGTTAAACTTTTTCATACAACACTTATCACAATTAAAAAAAAAATAATAAGAATATTGAAAGTAGTTATTGTATATAATTAAGAATGAGTGGTTGATATACCTCTTGTTGCAACAATCGTTAATGACATACTTCGAACCAACATTGATGCTCTTTTACCTGAAAATAATAAAAAAACATTAACATGAAATTTTTATATGATAATTTAACATAGAACATCTTGGACCAAATTAATCAAAGCAAATCTTAATTGAAAGATACATATACGTAAATGACAAATATTTGTTGTAAAAGAAAATTAACATATCTATATATATACATATTATTTATTATATATAGATAAAAGTTATAGCTAATAGCTAATATATATCCTCATGCATTATCAATATCCTATTAGATGATGAATAGATTTCCTTATTATACTTGGTAATTGTTATGGTTTCTTTTCTTCACAAATATCAATTTCATTTGTTAGTTTTAGTTAAAGAATTAAACAATATTAATATTATAAGTAACTTGAATCTGCAATATTAATATACTTTATTTATATTGCAATCCAATTCTTGTAGAAGTAGGAAGCCATGTATCTACGTTTAATTACTTTAATTAAATTAAATTAAATATAGGTAATATATTAGTTTTTATATCTATATCTATATTTATAGATTCTAATAAATAATATATATTAATATTATATCTTAGTTATATATTGTTGTTAATTCTCAAATTTTATATATATATATATATATTTATATTTATAGATTATAATAAATTTAAATTGAATAGTTTAACATTATCTTTCAATTAGAATTTGAATAGAATTCATAGATTATTTAATTAACTAATACTATATTTAAATATAATATAACTTTAATTATTTATTTAATTTATATTTAAATTATAAGAGATCGTCACGTGGCATTTTGCCTACGTGGCAAATTATGAAGTAATTATTTATTCTCCTTTAGTATAGATATAGATATAAATAAATATTTATTTATTATAAATTAAATAATTAATAAATAAATAACACTTTTCTTTTTCTTTTTTAAAATAAAGAAAAAAACAAAGCATATACAGTAAATACTATCCCAAAAAATTCCGGTAGCACTTTTCATTTTACGGTTGGAACTTGGAAGTAGCCGGAACTAGCAACGGTGACAGTTAGCAACTTTAAAACACCGACAACATCCCATAAACGGCTCTCACGTCAAAGAAACCCTATTGGAGATCACAGAACTATCAGCTACGCCGTCTGTATTACAACCTCGGTTGGTTCTCCGGCACCGGTGGAACTATCGCTGTCAAAGTCCACCACCAACTCATCATGTCTCCTTCCGGTAAGTTCTTGCATATATGTTACAATTTACTTTCACGTGTAAATTTGTTAATGTATATATCCAAAAAATATATTTATGTGGTGATAATTTTTCTTGACAACTTTTTCAATTTTTTATCTATTGAAAAAAGATTAGATTTTCTTTTTCACGGTTTTATGAATGTATTTATATAGTTATGTTATAGGTGTAGAAAAAGAATGGTAAAACTAAGAAGAAGACATGTATGTATTATCTTCACGTGGGGCTATCTCATTTTCTCCATTGCTAAAACCTTACCCTCACAAATCTCCTAAATGTTCTGATTTTTCCCTTCAATTCATCAAGGTATTTATAAATTGATATTTTTTTTTAATTCTTCTTAATTCGCCATGTGTGATTTTTCTTATTACTGTATAAATGTATAATCTTTAAAAAGTTGGATAATATTTTATTTATATTATTAGTTTGATGATAAAGCTTCTATCTTGTTGGATTCCATAAAATGTTGTTTATTTTGAAACAGTAGAAATACCTACACTGATTTCTGACTAATCATAACTTGTTGAAGACTCGAAACATCTGATATCTAATAATTAAAACTTCAGACAGTTAAAGCTTTAGTTAATGTAGTCCACAATCTTATACAGGCAGAATGCTACTACTATCCTTTTGAGACTACAATCAAAGCTAACCAATTGGGCCTTTACTCATCGATTCCGAGTCATGGTAGCATCCAAAAGTCCAAAGGAGTTTTGGGACGCATGACTAGAAATACATCTCTCCAGGCAGGGGCTCTCATATTCGATAACGAGGCTGGAAAAATAATTGTAGGTTACTAAAGAAACTTAGTACTTCATGATTGTAGCCAAAAATTTGTGTACTGATTATGGTTATCTGAAATTTAAACGAACTTTTTTGCAGCGTTGTGTTGTTCTGGACATTGAGGGGACAACTACTCCTATTTCATATGTCACTGATGTTCTTTTTCCATATGCCCGTGATAATGTCCGCATGCATTTGGAGGAAACATATGATACTGCTGACACAAAAGACGATATCAAGCTGTTATGCTCTCAGGTAAAAATCAATAAATATGACATATTGCATCAGAGGTGACAATTTCTAGCATTTACTTCAATTGGGTCGATATGTGTTTGTTTTTTTATCTCTGGCGAGTCAATTGGGTAAACCGTAAATTGAAAAATCAAATAAAGGAAAACAGTCAAGGGGTCAAGCAACTCCCAATGTCAACCACATGTACCTTCTAAATTGTTTTATCAGAAAACAAGAAAAAACAATAAAAGAAGTTTTTTTGCATTCATATCGACACACTAACTACTTCTATAGTTTTGTTGCAAAAGGTCAACTTGGCCCTGCCTGATGCTTAAAAAGATTTACCGGTTTTCATCTGCTATCTAACCCCTCAGACCTACCATTTTGCTACCTCTAGATTGCATAAAAGAACCGCAAAATCTTTTACATCTTTGATTGTTCTTGTAGGTAGAAGATGATTTACAAAATGGAGTTGTGGGTGCAGCTCCTATTCCATCTGATGATGCAGGCAAAGAGGCGGTAATTGCAGCTTTGGTTGCTAATGTTGAGGAAATGATAAAAGCGGATAGGAAAATTACTTCATTAAAACAGTTACAAGTAAGCAAACCAACAGTTAGGAACAAGCTTATTATTCAATGAGGATTTCACCGCTAACATCTGATGATGCAGGGGCACATTTGGCGCACTGGCTTTCAGAAAAATGAACTAAAAGGAGTTGTTTATGATGATGTTCCTAAAGCTCTTGAAAGATGGAATGCTTCTGGTATAAAGGTGGGTTCCAACTTTTGAGTTTGACTAGGCTCATATGGGTTTAATGAGCTTAAGTGCGGTTTGGGTTGGTTCAGTTTGAATCGGCTCACCAAGCTTTTTGACAAACCAGCTTGTCTCAGTTACAACTACAGGTGACAATTATTATTGGTTTACTTTTAAACGGGTCAGTTTGGGCTAGGTTTTACCATTAACGGCTTGCATAGGTAAATGATACATAGTTAAGAAGGGCAACAGATCATTAGAAGTTGTGAAGAGTGCATTCTACTGAATGCTCCTAAGTTGTCTTACTAAAAAAATAAAGTTACCATTGTAAAAATATGGTTTTGTAATACATTTGATACATTAACTATTTTTAACACAATTAAAAAATGGACAGAAAGTGCTTGCAGATTGACCTGATCCGACCCAACCCATTTTTACCTGTCCTAAAATATATCCACTTTGACTCTAACCAGTATTACACCTCTATTTACAAGTGCCTATGTTGTCCTTGATCAGGTCTACATTTATTCAAGTGGTAGCAGATTGGCACAAAGACTAATATTTGGATATACGAATCACGGGGACTTAAGAAAATATTTATGTGGATTTTTTGACACTGCAGTGGGGTAGGTTTTGATGCTTTTTTATAACTTTAACGACTCCGTGATCTTCAAAATCTGTATTGTGAAGCCTCATTTTATCGTCTGCATTCTGCAATTTGCAGGAACAAGAGAGAAACAAAAAGTTATATTGAAATATCAGAATCCCTTGGGGTCGATAAGCCTTCAGAGATTCTATTTCTAACTGATGTCTTTCAAGAAGCTGTAGCTGCCAAGGCAGCAGGTACAGTGCAACACATTCATACATAAACACACTTGATTCAATGCATTATGGGGTTGTACATTATGTATGACCACCATAGTACAATCTATCAATGATGTGAGTTGGATTACCCTTTCACTTTCAGTTGCATATACTTAGCTCTCTTGTCTCAGGTTTGGAGGTGATAATCTCTGTTAGGCCCGGAAATGGACCGCTTCCCGAGAATCACGGATTTGATACGATCGAGTCTTTTACAGAAATACCCTTTTGATGGTTTTTGTGTAGTATGGGATGTTACATGTAAGCTAAGCTACAAATTCTACCATTGTGATACAAGAAAGAGCCCAATATATATCTTCTATACAGGGAGTTATAGTAGCTTAGTTTTAATAGCCTGTGTAAATCTAAATACTTGATATCTTGAGTTGATGTTTAGTTAACTTTGACCAATTTTTCTTTTTTAAGTTTGTAAACTTAAATAGGATTTTAATTTATAGTAACTTAAAACAACATCATATCTCAAGTTTGGTCTAGCAATCAATTAGTAGACCGGCCCACTAAATTAAAAGTAATTTTATCAATCCATCACCGTTCTTACTAGTCTCGTTAATAAAATCTCCCCCATCTTAAAAAGAAACTATTTGTAACAAGAAACTTAGATAATGTCTAAAACTGTCTTAAGTAAAAATGTAAAATTTAAAAAAGAAAAATATTGAAATATATCATATTTGAAAGTTCTCTGTATAAGTATAGTATGGGTGAGGATCAAGAGGGAAGAAAAAAAATTAGGGAAGAAAGGAAGCAAATCTCAACCATTGATTTCATCATAAATGAATTTTAAAAATTACAAAAAATTTTAAAATTTAACATTCATCACCAATGAATGTTAAAAACGTTTTTTAATAAAATAATCAAGGGCTAAGATTTGCTTCCCTCCTTCCCCAAATTTTGAAGCTTCCCTATGGATCCTTACCCAGTATAGTATTACGTAATTCGATGAAAAGAAAATATCTTTAGCATATTGGGTGTGTTTAGCACCATATTTTCGGGGGATGATATAATATTCTTATTCTCAGAAGTTCAAGTTCTTAGGAAACAAAATTTATTCGATAAACAAACATAAGAAAAGATTATTGAGAAAAAAAATCTTCTAGAATCTTTTTTCAAGTAGCTTCTAAAATCTCTTAAGATATATTCTTCAGCTCCGACCACAATCTCTAGTTACCAGCTCCAACTCCAATTAATTGTTGTCAAACACACCCTTTGTATTGAAATATTTTAAAGTATTTTTACAAATAATATAAGAGTACATATCAGGAGGGTAGCCATCCAATGGAGGGAAGAATGAGAAGCTCTAAAGCCAACTAGAAATTGTCACGTGTCGCTCGATAATTTTTATTTTTAACCCCCATATTTTTCTTATACTATATTTTCTTCCACTCATTTATTTTTTTATTCACACCCTTACCCCCCACCACAACCCGCCAAAAACTGTCAATCGCTGCCACTGCTGCTCGCTGGATTTTGACAAAAAAAATAATTTTTTTTGCAAAATTTATTCTTTTTTCAAAAAAAATATTCTAGTTTTAATATTATTATTTTTTCCTAAAATGTTTTCTGTTTTTCTTAGTATTTTCACTATATTTTGATGTTTCTTGCTGCATTTTATATTTACTGCATGTTTTGTATTTATATATTTGGTTATATATATTACCTTTTTTGATATTTTTACTGCATTTTATATATAATGCATGGTATTTTGATGTTTGTTGCTGCAGTTTATATATATTGCATGGTATTTTGATGTTTGTTGCTGCAGTTTATATATACTTCATATTATTTTGGTGTTTGTTGATCCATTTTATATATAGTGTGTGTTTTGTGTTTTTGTATTTGTATATTATGTTTTGTATCATGTATTTTGATCTTTGTTACTGCATTTTTATGTTTCGTTTACTTGTTTTACACTGCATCTTAAAAACTTTAATAAAAATTTTACATTTAAGGTTTATAAAACCAAAAACAAGAAAAACTAAAAAAAAAAAAGTTAAAAAGGTAAAAGATTGAATTAAAAGAAAGATAAAAATAAATTGAAAGAAAAAAGGATTTTTAAAGAAAGAAAAAGAAAAAACATGTTCTAAAAAAAGAAACAAAATCTGGGGATCGGAATCCAGTGGCGGTTGACGATGGCCGACAGCTGCCGGGTGGTAGTGGTTGTGGGGGTGAGTGGGAGTGGGGATGGAAAGATGAAGGCAAAAAGTAAGATAGTTAGAAAGTGGAGGGGAAAAAGAAAATAGGAGAAATATTAAAGGTGTTGTTGGTGAAAAATGATGTTGTGCTCTTTTTGTTTTTACCTATATTTTTTGAATTAACTACAAAATCGCCACACTTTCTTAACCATTAATTTAGATTAATAATTGATCCAATTGCCAATATTTTTATTCTCACTATTCCCTTCGTATCTCCCTTCTCTTAATCTTAAATCACAGTATAAACATCACATAATTTGTTCAAAAGATACAAGCGATAGATCAAGTTAGGAATCTTCAAATTAAGGCGCCCATGTGCTAAATTTCTTTGGCGTTTGGAACCTACCTCGGTCTTCAAATATTAGTAAATTAACACAAAGGTAAACCCGCTTATCTCCAAGTTTAATTACATCTAAATCTATCTTCGATATAGCAGTGTCTTATATATAAAAAAATTCTGCTCCAGTCACAATCTCAAAAAGAAGAAAAAAACGAAAACCGGTTTGTTTGCGGGCACTGGTTTCGGCTCAACAACGATTCAACTGGAAAAACTGTCAGATCACTCCGGCTCAATAACTCGTCAAAAACCGGTTTCATTTGGATCGTCAAAAAACAGAGATATAGCTAATACATTTATTACCACCATGAGTCAGTAAGATTCATAACATTGATCATACAAAGCTTCTTCTTTTTTTCCTATCCTATATAAGCAATAATCTTGGATGATTTTGAAATATCCATAAGAAGAATTGCTTTAATTTTTTACTTTAACCCATAGAAAATTTTGTCTATATATATCTCCAGAATACGGTTCATATATTTTATATTGATGACTTTAAACCTGTTATTATTAGTATGATGATACATACTGAATACATTTATAACTGGAATACATTTTACAAACAGAAATCAATGTTACTTAAATCTATTACTATACGGAGTAAAATACAACTGTCTATGTTAACCACCAAGTAGTTTCAGAATTGCAGTATATAATAAGAAACATCATGAAACTATATTGGACGTAGGATGATAAACACTCACATAAAGTATTTCTTATTTGAAAAAACTTGAAGACAGATTTGTATTGTAACAGAAAAATGAAATAAACACTCAAAAACTCTTAACAGGAGACTATCTTGTAACTCTCTGTTTTTGTACACAGATGACTCTCGTACATAAAAAGAATATATGGAATAAACTCTTTGTTTTACTCAAATGATTTCTCTCTATTTTGTTTGTGCTCCTCTTTTATTTTCTGCTCAATTATATAGACCATCTATGTGGCCATATTGCGACAATAGAGTCGTCAATTGTGTGAGCCGATCTTTGCAAATCAGTGGACCAAAAGAAAACATTTAAAAAACATGTTGTAAATACTGGACTCCTCCTTTGTTCAATTACCTTATTAGTTCAAATGAATAGGTGGATAGACTTTTGTTTTGAACAAAATTATTGTTTTTCTTTATTTGTTTTATTATTAATTATTATTATTATTATTATTTTGACAAAACACATTAGTTTACAAACTATTTAGCAAAATAACTTGTAACTCTGTAACATTTTAGATATTCGCACGTCAGTAAAATTTCAAACTACAAAAGAAAATGTAAAACTTTCCAAATTAAATTGAAGTTTATTTTCTTTTCTTTTTTTCTTTTAATTAAGTAGAATAATAATAAAATCACAGATATCCATATTGTACAATTGAAGCAAAAAAAACGTCTCTAACCTTATAATTTTCACCACCCAATAAATATTAATATAATATAATCATTCCGACGATCCCATCACCCGCGGCGACGTCACAGGAAACAACGGCAACAGCTGTGGCTCCGCCGTCCCATGTGGTGTAGCCACCCTAGGCGACGGATGTAGATAAAATCCTTTTTCCGCAATCACTCTATCTTCCTCCGACGAATTTCCCACCGACGGAGATAAACGCGTCACCGGACTTAAAATCAACGACGGAAAATCAAGAATGCTGGGAGAAAGTATCTCATGGAACCGGGGCGACGACCCATGCCCGTACCCGGAGTTCTGTGCAGAATTCGGGTTGATCATCAACCCGTTTTTTAAGCTATTTCGACGTTCGTAGAGTTTGAACCCGTTTTTCTTTTGTTGACCCGTTTTGATGGGTGGTATGGATACTTTAGCTGGAGCTGGATCTGATTGGTGGGTCGGTTTTGATGAAGCATTTTTAGCTGTTTCGGATGATCCGGTTAGCATCTGGACTACTTGTTGGAAGCTGTTAGTGTCAGCTTGAACAAAAGTTGTTGGATATGGATTTGGTTCGGATCTTGAGATGGGTTTTGGAGTTAATGGTGGTGTTTGGTTGATACTGCTGACATGGCTGGTCGTAGAATTGTTCGGAGAAGGGTTTTCTCTTTCATGTAATCTTGATGTTATTTCCATTGATGATGTTTTTCTCTCAAACTCTAGTTTCTAGAAAGAGAGAGAGAGAGAGAAAAACAAGAAAGAAAGAAAAAAAGTTGTGTGTTTTTTATTTTATTTTTGGTTATGACTTTAAGTCACTTCTAATGAGGCTTCTCTTTCACTTTATATAACACCTTGTGTCAACTTAGAGTTGAATTTACACTTCACTTACATCATGTTTTTATTGTTGTGAACACATATGTCAACTTAGGGTTGAATTGCATAGGTTGATTGTGTGTTTAACTCTTTACCCATGATCATGATATTGTAATATACGTGTAGATATGTAGTTCTCCTTGTGTTTGTTGTTTCAGATGTTTGATGTTGTTCTTAGAGAACTTCATGTGACTTCGTTGTGAGGTTCATGAAAGGCCACACCACAAGCGTTACTAGGGGGACACTATTCATTTTCATTTAAAAAAGAACACTCTTTAAATAAATAAAAAGGACGAATCACAGTAAGTACGTAGTAGGTAAGTTATCACTAGATGCGTTTTTGTGTTGTAGGTACATAGTGGTGGTAATATGATGCGATCCAGCTATGGAGTGGTACAAGTCGTCATAGTAACTGCTCCTATAGTTGTAATGTGTGGTGATATATGACGGTAAAATAATATTTTTGGTGTCAATATGAGGATAGCGAATCAAGGAGATGTATAACATGGGAAGCGGAAGATCTTACTTTTTTGCATGGTAGAAGATTCACATTTTGTATAATTTTTTCCGATCATGCATATGATAATAGAAATTGCAGTCGACCATTAGTATGGTTTATTTGTTGTTTTTAGTTTCTGATGTCATTCATCAACTTGTGACCTATGAGCAAATATATATAGTGATAACATGTCACATCATCTTTTTTATAAACTGTTGTAAGCTTGTTGCTAAAACTCATGACTTCAGTTATACTTTTACTTTACTAACGTTTTTATACATTTTCTACTATGTTATGTTATAATTTTCATCACCCTATCGAGTCTAAATTAAGTGGACTCATGAGGTTACATTGAGATTATTCTATAGGGACAACTTCAAGGCATTGATTCCTGAAATTAAGTAGCAATTCCGTTGTAGGTAAAACTTATATCATGTCATAGGGTATACTAATGGTAAAAAGCATAAAACAAAAGGTACCATTTAATATAGGAATTAAATGTCCGAATGTTATTGAGATGTCAAAGCCGCTAAAGTTGTTGGATGAGAAATGACAAGTGGGTATAGTGTCATCTTTTGTGGCACATAAAAGGTTCGTTTCAAAACCAATACTCCATAATACACATGTTACGGAGTTCTTTTTTACTATTTTAAGATTCCTTACGAGAAAAGCGGGAAAAAGTAATACCTATCTAATTTTTTTATTAGTTAAATTTTTTCTCTCTTAATCTCATACAGTCAATTTTTCATATTTATCAATCACACTTTTAAATATATGCTTACACTTATAAATTTAGGCCTACATATCATTTTTTACATAAAAAGAAAGTATTGTATCCTTAAATAAGTATTGTTGTCTTGTAAGCACGTGCATCACCCGTGCAAAACCAAACACAAGTAGGAGATAAGTGTAGCCGCACTGCTATTTGGGTGCATAAGATTGGGATGTATATTTGACAAGTCGAAACTTTATGGCAAAAAATGGTCATAACTTATAAATGAGAATAGCATAAGTAATTTCACCATTTAGTGTTATTCGCTATCTTGTTATAGTAATCATGTAGTTATAGTCATGGTTATAATTAATGGAGTATTTTATTTAATGTGATTTATGGAAATATCACGTTAATATATTGGATGGTCACACAACTTTCACATTATATAAAGTATACGTCTTCATACACGTCGAATGATAGATTGCAAGAAAAGGGATAAAAAGTCTTGCATGTGAAAAAAATAAGCTTAAATTTATATATGACGATCACAATAATTATATATAGCTTTTGTAGATACTTACTTTATTTTTGGAAAATGCAACGCTTTAATTTCAATCGAATTTTTAAAACAAATAAATGTGCATGTTCTACATTAATTAAAAGAAACCTGATTGTACGTGGTTGACTTCTAAAAGCAAAGGAATAATTATTGTAAGCATATTTTACATTTTTAAAAGTCATATGTTATGAACATACCATATATTAGTAAGAAAATAGCAAGTGTGTTGCGAATATTAGTTGAATGATAATTTATCCTGATTACCACTACAACACTATTCCACCATTCTACAAGCATCTTAGATGCCACCTTTTAAATAATTATTTCATTTATGCCACTTGATCATTGAATGTCTTAAATTCCTTCCAAAGTCTATGAAGGAATACTTATGGATCAAGGTATGCATCAATCACCAAATCATGGTAAGCATGTATGTTCAAGTATCCAAATTCATTTAGAAGTAATTTTATTCTAATTACATAGAACTTTTGCTAACATCGATAGCATAAAAGACCAGTTTTTGATCTTTTACAAACAAAAACAATTATGAGTACATATATTGTTGTTTCAAATTTTACTACAATATTACTTTAAGTATTGATCGCTAAAACTTCAATTACACAACAATTAATTCTTTATACCGAATCTGACATTATAGTTTTCATAACCCACTTCGATTTAAATAGTATTTATTGACTAATTTAAAGCTTCATACTTGTCAGCTACCCATCCTTCTTATTTATGTGAATAGAAAAAACATGTTTGAAATCGATGATAAAGAAATGTATGTATAATTTAAGTTGCCAAATCTGACTACATTTCCTTCTTTTTTTGAAACCGGAAATTAATTATTTATTTACCTCACAAGTGCTCAAAGCATCCAACACATCATAATCTAAAATTGTTAATTGAGGACACAACAACGTAGTGTAAAAAGTTCGTACTTTTATTATAATTAAAAAGTTGTACCATTATAAATGTTAAGTTGCAAACGAGCAAAGAGCCAACATAAAGGTGGGTTCACACTTCACAGGAATGAACCCTAGGGCATTCTTGTAATTCACAGGACATAAAATCAAAGAATACAGTTGGGACTAATTAGACAACGTCATTGGTCTCTCGATAAACTGAGATTAGGGGACCATATCTTTCAATGTAACATGTTCCATTACAAACACGCAACTTTATAAATGAGGAATAACGATGTCTTCTATGGAGAATAGTATAGATCGATAAGATATTATGGTGTTTACATGTATCTCAATGCATAAAAAAAGATGCACGCACACAATTAAATATGTAGACAAATCTATAATTTCATAATGTTATGCTCCAGTGATTTATATAATGTTATAGTTTCTTTTAAATGTAAATATTATATTAGTCTCGGTAATATTTATGTAGATATGATTTATTTCAAGAGGTGTTTAAACAACTAATGCTTACAAAGAAATAGAAACAATTTCAATGATACTAGCCGGATCAAAATTTCGAGAATTGAAAATCCAGCTTCTCCTGTTTACAGTCCTTCCATTGCTTCTATTTTCCAACCATATTAATAAACACCCTTGAATAGTGGGGAGATATTTTCATGTTGAAATTTGGCTTTTCCTCATCCGATGCATAAAGTATATGATTTCTTTAATTTCAAATTGTCCATATTATAACATAAAGTAGTCCATTCAAGACTTTTGCAACCCATATACTTTCATTTATCATCATTTTTCCAGAAATAATACCTTCAAGTGAGGGATTTTGATATGGATGAAAATTCCACCAACTGTATATTTTTCGTTATATAAACCATACCTTATAACAATTGAGCATACGATGTAAACATATCTATAATTAACATTAACATTCCCCGTGAAGAATGTTAAAACATTCTTCACGGGGAATGTTAATGTTAACATTCTCCTAGGTGAATGTTAACGAACTGCCCAGATTTACTTCCCCCTTCCCCAAAGATTGAAGCTTCCCTATGGATCATTCCTCTATATATATATATATAATATAATGTTATACATTGTGCATAAATCATAAAGACTAATTAATTATTTTAAAATCATCACATACCACTTAAAAAGAAAGAGTAAATTCAAAGAATGTCAACCCACTTATTGTTTTATTGACAACTAGTGTTAAAATTCGTGTGATGCACGATCGTGTGAATGTGTCCAATATAAATATCGTGAGTATACCGTTAACTAATCTACTGACGATATTAATACACTTAGATAGAATGTGTACCGACGTTGTTATTTGTTTCTTTTCTCTATGTTGAATCAAAACAGTTGACAACTACACTTAGATACAATAAGACAATGAGAAAATCAATACAACCAGGTGTATAGAAATCGAATAACTGGTATTGTTCCAGATATGTACAAACATAAAAAAGTAATATGATGAACTTACAAAGTAATATAATCACTTGTCAGGAGTGAAATGATCGATTTGATGGTGCATGTGTTCTAATGCATAACCGAATTATATAGAGCCAATGACATTTGGTTAATCATAGGAAGTGATTAATATAGTGATATCAATCACTTTAGGGGTTTGAATTAACTATAATATGCGTGAGTCTGTTTAGAAGTTTCCAAATTGAAATGAAATAAGTTATAAAATTAGTTGCAATTTTGTGATTTCAATCAATTAATAATTGTGGATGATGTTGAATTTGAATTTGAACTCATCTTGTAGACATTATCGATACATAAAATTAGGGAGTCTTTATTATGACCATTAATATAAGTCAAAATTCAATTTAATGGCCATTAGTATTGGAGGTTATTGCAAAATTTAAAAAATATTGGATATAAAGACATATAAGTTTGATGATGTGTAGAATTAAATGTGAAAATTTTTATAAAAATGACAAATAAGAAATTTGTATACTTAATAATATGTGACTGGTGTCACATAAGCTAATTAAGACATAATTATATTCAATTTTAGCAATAATATAAATAATAATAGATAAGCAAAGGAAAGTGATGAAGAAAATAATAGGAAAAGTTGATTGTTTTTATTTTATTGGACTTTTGACTTTAACTTCACACTCTCAAATGTATCATTGTATTTAGGATTTTGTCACATTACACTGATACTTGCGTATCCATCCTATCCTATCCTATTTTACCGTTATGAGGCTACAAGTGTATGCAGTTATCACATGTTCTTGGAACGTTCTAAAATTTCTAGCAATTATTCGACATAAATAATTTGACCTTCAAAGTCAGCATAAACAAAAAACCACTTTTCTCACTAGTGAAAATTATAAATATTGAGGAAATATTAACAATAGCCCTTACAAGTTTAGATATTATGTATAGTATGGTTAAGAACTTGTATGAAAATAAAAAATAACTCACACATGTTTGACCAGCAAGCTAAAATATGCTCTGTTTCTTTAAAACAACTGAATCTCGTGTGTATCTTATGTGCATCATGCAATATAGATTATTATCAATCAATAACATGTGAACAAGGCTTTAGAAAATCTTTCAAATATCACTTGGATAAGCTCTAAGCAAAGGCTAGATGCTATAAACAAGGAGAGACAACATGATCAATTATTGACGGCAAAAATCAAGAGGTCAGATATTTTGGTTTATAAATAAAATATAAATAATATAATATATTCAATCCACCTAGCCTATCAAACCATAATGAAAATATTAGTGATTATCAAGCCATAACATGAAAAAATCAAATTGCATTCAGTGTTGTTGTATGGTCATCATTTGATATCATAACAGGTTAATCACTGGTCATAGTCTGATACAAACGAATTCATTACATGTAATCTTTTGTGTTCTACTAATCATAAGCCAAATGCATAATCCAAATTAAGCAAAAACTAAAGCTAATGGCACAAAAGGGTACTTAACTTTACCAAATTTCTCATTTCGGGTACTCCAGTCTTCTTTACCAGTTTATGGTTAAAAACCTTTTTACATTACCAAAAAGTATTCTTTATGTTAAAAATGGCTTTTGGGTGTCGTGATGCTTAGGGGCTTTGGTGGCCTTAATATTGAAGCTTATTAGCTTATTTAAACACAATAAGCTTCAATTTTAGTGTTTTGAATAAGCTTATTTGCTTGAGGTTCTATGCTAAGTGTGAGGGGAGTTTATGAGCTCAAAATAAGCTTCAATATTCAAGCTTATTTGCTTATAAGCAATAAGCTTCAAAACTTCAAAAATAAGCCCACACAAACACCCCCTTAAAAGGTAAAAAGATCTCTTTTTGATGGAAGGAACAGAAAACTATTGTCCCTTAACCATCCAAAATCATTGTTCTAACCATCGTGATGCTGGTAAAAAGAAATCCTTTTTGGTGGTAAAAAAACAAGTGGCACACCATAAATTGATTAAATAAAATAAAATCTGAGTGCCCGAAATGAGAAATTTGGAAAATTAAATAATTGTAAAACACGCAGTTATAAACCCCAAAACTACAAATTGACTATGCAATTAATTCACATTCCAGTGAAATAGGTCAAAACTAGAACTAACCTGAAATGGGCACCTAGGATTTAGAGAAGTAGGATCATGAACCATCTGGAGCATAAGCGGCCTACGAGTACCCATTTCGACCTCGTGAACATTGAACTTGAATCCCAGAAGTGCTTCAAGAAGTGAGCTTTTTCCATCAGACTGACCTCCAATGACTACGATCTCAAGAATAGGAAGCTTTTCGCCAAATGCAACCGCTGCTGCTGAAGGCGATTGTAAGCTTCGAATCGAGCCTTAAATGAAGACGATGCATCTGCAGTCTTTCGGTGAGATTTATGGTGGTTCCTTAAAGCAGAGGATGATGAATTTTTGTTGTTTAGTGTGGTTTCAGTTGGGGTTGTTAGGAAGCCGTTAGAGGTCGCCATTGCAGAGGTTGGAATGGAGGGAGAAAGAGGGTTTCAGTTTGAATTCGGAAGATATAATGATAGTCGGTAATTGGGCCTAACGACGCCCATGTTTGTTGGGCTTATGGCTTCATAAGCCCAATAGAGTTAAAATGATAGTTCCGGTTAAATCGGTTTTTGCCTTTTTGGTATCTATACTTTTATACTATCTACTAAAGCGGAATACCACTGAGTCAGTGACATCGTGAAACTGACGTGTCCGTTTTTTAGATATATTATGCTGCTGGCGTGTCACAATATGGTGCATTGGCTGATGTCAACGAAACTGTGCCAGGTATGTCTTCCTTTTTGTTGTGATACATAACTCTGTGTTGATGGTAAGATCTTTCAAAAGTTGGCTTTAAAGTTTGGGTTTACATTAATAAGCTAATGTAGTCTCCATGACAATCTTTCTTTTTTAGCTTTAACCAACATGTTGATTTTGTACACTTGATCAATCTTTAACCAACTAGTTATTTATAGGCAAAGAAAAGATGTTGATAATTAATCCACTCATCAACGACATGGCTAATTGCTAAATTTAAAAGAAATTTCTGTCAAGTAGAAGTTAAGTACTTTGTAGTAAAAAATTATTGTGCTGTAAGTTAAAGTTACGTATAACTACAATACCTTTTTTCTGTATAATTGTATTTTCAATATCATAATTTCAGTGGTTTTCATGTGTTAATGTTAGATGTTGAAAATTCTGCATTAAAAATCTCTAAAACTACTTTCTGAGAGGACAAAATGTGAAAATACACATTTCTAAATATTGACGATGGGTCCGGAAACAGTTAGTCATAAAGTGAATCAACACCCTTTGTGGAATACAAGCACGATCGACTTGCATGACAAATTCAAAATAAAAGAAAACCAAACCAGGAAATTCACTTAAGGAACTTGTCACCTTGAACGGAAAAATGCAACGTCTGTATTATGTATGGTACATTAGAATAATAGAAATTAAAGAACCATATAATCATTCATATTGAACAGTATGCTGATGGTTTTGCTAACTAAGTTAATTCTTCCTTTGCCACTCTGCTAAATCATAGAAATCGTATAAGCTCAACTGCAAACTTTCCCTTCTTAGTTTCGTTCACTTCTCCTATCTGACCCAAATACAAAACAACAATATCAAATAAACATCTGTTGCACGGTATACTGTTAAATGTTAATACGTGTTCTGTTATCTAACCTTTAATCTTCCTTTCCCACTTACAGAAATCATGTCTCCACTCCTTATTGTTGTATTATTCTTTGTCACTGTCACCCAATTAACGCGCACGTCTCCATCACTGAAAAACGGGACTACAAAATGAAGTAAACACAAAAAAGTTGCATCTCGTTCAAATGATATCAAGAAAGTTTGTCATAAGGTTACCTGATCATGCCAACTAGTTTTGATCGTGAGATCTTGAATCCTGCACTTGCTATGGCATCAATCCTCATAGATGCTTCTACAGTTTTGAAAGTTTTAGTCCTACAAAGAGCAATATTATGTCAAGATTATGCCTGTAGGCAAATTAGAAGTTAATAGAAGAAACACGATAGCAGTTTATGACCTTGGTGGCTCGTATTCAAGAGCAATTAATGGCATTTTCTTACATGTGACGGGTACATTCCCAACCTGCCATAGGCAAAAGTTATGCTAGACTGGTCATTTCACCTTATATAAGTACTAAAAGTGAATAAGTGATGCACCATATACAGGTATTGTTACCTTCTCGAGTGATAAAGTGAGAAAGTCAACTAGTTCTGGAACAACAAGAACATGAGCTCCCTTTTCACCCTGTAACCAAACAAGAGAACCTATATTCTGTTCAACAAATTCTATGACTTGTAACAAAATATAGCAAAACCACATTGTGTCTTCTTATAACCTTTAAATAAAGTATGATCACGAACCAACTTAACAGAAACTATTAGCTGGAGGTGGCAAAATGGGTGGGTCAGGGGATCGAAAAGAGTAATTTTTTGGTATGGATGTGTTGACCCAAACACTTTGCCACAAATTTGTACGAATAATTTGTCTGTTAACTAGCAGTACAAAAATATTTTGTCACAATAATAATCTTAATTAATCAAATAAAGTGATGTTGTATGCACATAAATACAGTTTGGTTGACTTTTACCAATTTAAGCAATTCGATCTGGTACCTTTATAGCCGATTTATTTTTTTTACTTTACCCATTTAACCCATTATAAATAAAACATAACCCAAATCAAACTGTTTAGAAGTAATTGGACTGAATTTGCCACCTCTAGTATTGGCAGTAACTAAACCAAGATTTAGTTAGCAATTAGAAAGCATCTAAATAGTGCTTTAAGACATGCGCATCGGTGTAACAACCTTCCAAGAAATAGATATGGATGCAAGCAGAACAAATTATGTGCAACAACTGTTTGATATATTTTTTCAAATCAAGTGATACCTGCAAAAGTATATCCCCCAGTTTATCTCTTACTATCCCGGTGCCAAGGATAGAGCCGAGAAAGTCACCATGGGAACAAGGTTGGAAACCGAAGTTTCCTGAAATACTGCAACAAAATCAAACTTATAACCTATAATACAAGCCTTTCGGCCAAATTTGACTCATAGAAACTTCAAAAAAAGTATTAGAAATAGCCATGAACCACCTTAATGCAGCTACTGTGTCGGGATCTGTTGTCAATGCTTCTGGATGTCCAACAGATAGGCGACAACGTTCAGCTTCAGGGTAGCCTCCTTGAACGTATGTTTTAACGTCTGCTAACTTTTCTATATTCATCATTGACTCCTTCAACACAGGTGGTGTGAGAAAATCAGTATGCAGAACTTCACGCCTTAATGATGCTCGTTTTGCCTAACACAATACGAAATATTAACATATTACATTTTCCTTAAAAGGCAATTCCTCTGTCAATTAAAATCTGCAACACTAATTATTTTATGATGCTTGGTCAAAACATTGCAACTTTTTCTTCTTTTAACAAGTTTCAAAAGCAAAATTACCCTTTTACCATTGTTGTGGTTTTCGCATAGTTACCATTTCGATAATATGTTTCACTTCTTCTTGGGAGCCCTTATCACCAACTCCCTTTAAGAAAACCTCATTGTCACCCTTTACAGCTTGAACCAAATGACATATACCAATACCTGTAACGTATAAACAATCCCCCAGTTAAAAAAACAGAAAGAATCGATAGAGATTTAGTTAGCAATTAGACCTTTCATATATCAAACCAACAATTTCCAAATGCAAAATTGTAATGGTTTTGTAACATATTTAGCACCAAATTTTGATCACACTGTAAGTTCTAGTCTTAAACTACAATGTGACTAGCATGTTTTCCAGATAGTTTAATAATTTATATATAATTTCAAGTTATGATTGACATCCAAAGTCAAGGTGCAATCAACAATAACTTGCAATGCAAAAGGTACTAAATACATTTAAACCCATGATTAATTAACATATAACTAAGAAAAAGGTATAAAACTTTCCTCAAATTATGACTAGAATTAATAGAACTTTGGGAAGGAATGATGATTGATACCTGAAGAAGACAAAGGGGGAAGAAATTTATGATTGAGGAAAGTGAAACTAGAGATGGGTATTGTCCTTTTCAGAAACGGCTGTGCTGCGGCCGCGAAGCTCATTGATGCCATGGTCGAGGGTGTCTTGCAAATCGCCGGAATCTGAACTCAATAAAAAAGATTATTGCAATATATTGAGAAAGATGGATAGCCTCACTAAAAGTCGTCATAAAAAATCCGTCTATTTTATATTTTTGTGGAAAACATTTTTTATTAACTTGATATAACGACGTCAAGAGATTGGTGAAAGAGGTTTCATATTGAAACCTAATTAACAATACATTCTTAAATAGTTAAGAAAAATGTTGGAAATTCAGGATAACTCAATTAGAGCACTTATATCTTAGTAAAATGTTCTTTCCCTTTAAATAAAAAGAAAAATTCTTCCGTTTACCTTTATATAATGATGTGGATGTGTTGTTATACAATTTAAGTAGATTTATTTAAAAGTACAAATTTATTAGTTGTTTAAACATATGGCGCAAACAACTTTCATACTTCTTATGTTTACCCTCGATTTTACCACGGGTCTCGATCATATTGTTTAGATTTTTCTAAGCTAATCATTTCTTGATACAAATTCACATTATCATCTGTTGAAGATTATTAGGTTTGATCCAATTTACGTTCATTTCATTCTTATGTTGATGGGGGTGTTCGTCGTACGTATTTTAATAGACCTATTCTTGCGCTTGTTGCAAGAGAAACTCGACGAAACAGATGGATTCGAGGCTAAGGCTCATCTGTAGATCAGAGGAAACCAACATTCATGTCTCTGATGTACATATGTTGGTTCACTTTGATGACCCCATCTTGTCAATTGGCACTAACATGGATGTGTACAATTTGGTTTGACCATTTGTAACATGAAATGTAATATTAACTATACCGATCAACTTGTTCTAGTAGCTTAGAAAACCAAGCTAACCAGTTTCCTGGCTTTGTTGGACTAACCAGCCCAACCTATACTGTTCAACCAGTATAACAGTTTATGCCTATATGATTGCAGACCAACAATATAGCCCAGTATTCATAACTAAAAGTACAAATATTCCAGGTAAAACAGCTTAGAAATGTATGTAAATTGTTAAAAAATTTGCATATAAGAAATACTATTGCTTTAACCAACCCTCAACTGGCTAGGTTTCGGCATTCTAAATTTGAGCTACAGATCATGAGTTTGAGGTACGATATTATTTATGAAAAAAATATGTTGCATAGTACTCTAAAATACCTTTTAAAACAAATACAGTGGCTTTATGCTACAGTAAAATTCAAACCAGGTAAAATAATAAACCAACATGCTGCAAAATATCACATAATAAACATTCTGTTTCTTATCAAAAAACCAAAATGTCAAAAAGTACACTAATCCTCCTGTTCTGGTACATGTTTCAAACTACCTCTTTCTAAACCATATATAGTTCTCAGGCTGCAAGTACAAAAAAGCAAAAAGAACCAACGAAAAACAAAAAACCGACACCACTTTCGAACCACCAATATCTGTTTGTTCAACCCAAGTGATGTACTGCACCCTCCTTACTTCATCTACGCATATAAGTTGTACCCAACCGCTAATAGCACAACAACAATTGCAGCAGCACCAGCAGCATAGTAGTACATGTAGTTGTTTGACTTCTTACGTTTCAGCATCACCTTTGAAATCGATTCGGGTCCCTTTCCCCTGTTGCCTCTGCTTCTCACTCTCACACTCTCCTTCCTCTCTTTGTTCTTTATTGTCGTCGTTTTCACCTTTTCTTCAGCCTGTTCTTCCTCCAGATCCTCTGCAGCCTCCTCCTCCGGTGCTTCATCAGTAACCTCGACAGCTGGCATAGAAGCCTGCATTTTCTTCTTCTCTTTCTTTTCCTTATCCTGTAACAAAATTACAAAAATAAGCTCGTCATTTCAAACTCGACCAAAACCCAATAAGCTGCAAAATAATTTTCAAAATGAGTAATTACCTTGAGCTTCTTCTCGGCTTCCTTCTCAGCTTTCTTTTGAGCTTTTGCTGCAGCTTTTTCAGCCAGCTTTTTCTTCCTTTCCAAAGCTTGTTTAGCTTTTGCAATCTCCTCTTCCCTCTTTATCTCTTTTAGCTTTGACTCATCAACAACTTCTACTTTCACGGGGTTTTTCTCCAACCCAAAAACTTCCTCCTCTTCTTCAACTACTATTTTATCCTTTTTCCCCTTTACTGTACCATTTGCTGCCTCTTTCGGCTTTTTATTGTCTTTTTCTTTCTCAACTGGAGGTGAAACAAGAGCAGGAACGGGATCTTCCTTTGGTTGTTTTGCTTTTGGTTTTGCTACAACCTCTGTCTCGACAGGAATGGGGGCCGGGAGTTCTTGTGCGATCAAGGGCTTCTCTCCAGGATTCCTCATACGTCCATCCTTGCTTAGCTGGCGCATGTCGAGTGACTGCAATATTCTTTTCTCATAATCTTCCCTGAACGCTTTACTACTGTTCCACTCGGACATGAACTTGTCAACCTACATTCATCAAGTGAACCATAAATGATAAGCTCTAAATAACAAACTACGTGGTGTTTGTATTTGTTTTGAAAGTGATTGTGTGATATTGAATAATCAGGATGATCCAATGCAACAACATGATCAGATACTTGAGAGTCTGGCAAATTTTGATTCTCTCTGGAATTAATAATTGACAGATATTTTGTGAAAAGAAGGTATGCTTGAATAACCAAAACAACATTTTTTTCTGAAAAAGGAGACACATTTAGTGAAAGGTGAACAAAAGTCGATCATATATATACATAAACTTTAACTCTACAATTCGATAATCAGTTTTGTTGCAGCTGGTATGAAACTGATCAAGACGTAATAGACATATAAATCAAATAGCCCCAAGAAGTTTGTAGTGAGGGAATTGACAAACCTCAGACGTAGAAAGCTCTTTAAGGGCATTAACGTCCTTATTTGCAGCCAGCCTTCTAGCATCATTCAAGAGCGAGCGATTCTGGTAAAAGCAAGTATTCTGGAAAGACATGTAACATGACAGATAATCAACAAGCCGTGTTTCAAACACAAAATATGAATGTAATCAAAAGTACGAACATACCCCTTCTTCACGTTTATTCCTCAGCTCGCGAATCTTCTCATAGACTTTATCCCTTTTCTCGATAAGCACATGCAATTCTTCTTCTAAAGAAACAATAACAGTGTTTATGGCCTCTTTTTCAGTCTCTAGTGTTTTAACTTTCGCCTTAATAGCCTGTTGATCTTTGCGGGCCCCATCAAGATCCACACCAATGCTCTAGAACACAGAAATCATAAGAAAGATTAATATATGAACTATCAGACTTGCGCCCAAAGGTGGCAAAATTTCAACCCATTTACTAATGCATTGAGCAACTACGGTTATATTTTGTCTCAAAGACATCAACCAGAAATTTAGTTAAAAGAAACGGGTGAAACGTTTCCCAAAGTGTATTATTAATGCAAACAACCTCCTGCGTAGCTTTATTAATAAAGTTCAGATACTTTTTGCAATAAAATAAACTCTTTAATCACATTTAACGTTTGCTCACGTTTTTGAAAACATTTAACATGTACCAAAAAAATGTTTGTGATCAACCTGACCCACTAACACATTACCCATTTTCACCCAAACCTGTTATACAATCACCAATTTAGCCATACAGGATTTAGTAAAGGCATTCTTACTTTAACCTGGTCTTGAATGGCATCTTTTTCACCAACAGATTTCTGAACTTCAGCCCTCATAGCAGCATTTGCGATAACTTTATCCCTTGTTCCTTCAAGTTGTTTAATTTCTCTAATGATTTGTTTTTCCTCAGTTAGGGTATTACTTTCATGTTGAATGCGATATTGCAAACTCTTAATCTGCATATGAAGTAAGAAACAAACATTTAAACAAGAAAAAGAATGCATTGAGCGTTTTATTACCACCAAATGAATTTCATGTATTATGAAAATTGTGCTTACAACATCATTAAGCTCTGCCTCAGATGAGCATATGAAACTTCTATTGTCTTTATTAGCATCCCTTGGGCCCCGCAACTTGCCCAAAGCCTGCTGTAGAGGCTCAATTTCTTTTCTCTTACCGTCCATGATATTTCTAAAATGGTTTCTCTCTTCAACAAGAGCCTTCAATTGACCTATTACTTGTGCTCGTTCAGTCTAAAATAAATCAACGAATTAGTTTAATCAAGTGACGACACAATCATTAGTAGCATCAGCTCAAGCATATTGATATAAAATATTACCCTTTTAGCCCTCAGCTTCTCAGTGATTGGATCACGGGCCTGATTAAGCTTTCTAAGCTCCTTATCAGCCTGTTCAAGTTTAGCTTTCACATTCTGGTCTTCCACTGTTCGGTATTTAACAAAATAAACCGAGTGAAACTTTTTGGCTTCAGGCCACTCATCAACTGCATCCTTTGGAAAGCCGGCCTCCGGTGCTGTTTCTACACGAACCGGCTCACTAACGTGAGTACCAGATTCGTTTTCACTGACATGTCCGTTAACAATGCTCTCTTTCTTTCCGTTTTCGACTGGCACATGGGCCAACTCAGACTCAACACCATCAATAGCCATGATATTTTATTTCAAAGTATAATAACTTGAATAGCCTTCAAAATTCAAAATCCCTGAAGCAGTAATTACAAAGAAATCAACCCAAAAGTTAAAGAAATGTGATACCTTTTATATTGCATAAATGAGTTCAAGCTTTATAAGAGCCAAATGAAGAATAAAAATTGTCACTTTATAAAAATATATTATCTTAAATGAATATTCGAGCCTCTTCTAAGAATCCTTCTGAAGAACTTAATATGAAATGATAAACAAGTAATAGATAGAGAAATGAAAGGGGGGCTTTAGATGTGTCTCTGAAGTGATTGTTGCAATATCAAATTCTGATTATAGTTATCAATTTCTGTTTATTTAGAATCAAAAAGCAATCAGGTTAAAAAAAAATAAAAGAAAATGAAAACAGCACAAGTAGCTGAAAAACAAAACTTATCATTCAAATAGAAGTGAAGATGCCTAACTATCTATAACTTTAAACATCAAACTAACCTTACAAACTATCTGAATCAGATTATAATTTTTCAATTAGAAATAATCAATTCCAAATCACATATCCAAACACCCGATAAAAATAATCTAAAATCCTTTTTTTTCAAACCCAATTAAAACAACACTAATTACCATAATCTTTTCTTGATCTTCATCAAATGAATCAACAGTTACGAATTAACCAACTATCAATCACTAATCAAGATCCATACTTTATAACAAACAAATCAGTGTATATACATACCACAACACACAACAGTTCAATCACATGCATTACATAAATACTAAAATTAAACAGAATTCAAAACCAGACACATAAATCAAGAATTTAACTTTACAGATCAAGAATCCAAAATTGCAAAACCTAGATCCAATTTATACAAATAAAAATCAAGATCGATGCAGATATAACGATGAAAACGGTGAGATTGGGAATTAGTTGAAAGAGTAAGAATTAGGTAAAATGAAAAGATATAAAATTAATAACGCAAGTATTACCAGAAATTGGAAGAAATAGTAACGATTGAGTTATAAGTGAAGAATGATGATTTGGGGCAAAAGCATCCCTGTGATCAAGATCTCTGTAGAGAGAATAGGGTAGAGAGAGAAGGATGTCCGGCGACTTACGATTGTGTTGTGTATATATATGGATGGATTTAGTGAGTACTAGCCTCCTTTTCCTTTAGATTTTTTTCATTCCCTTTTTTACCATTTTTCTGATTTAATTTATATAAAACTTTTAGAATAACCAAGTTAATTGATACACTTCGTTAGAAGCATCAACTCTACAATCTATCATAAAATAAAGATTTTTTTTATCTTATTTTTTTGCTATATACGGATCATATGGTTAACGATTCATAATTCATCAGCAGCTAATACATACAGGTTAAAAACTTATTTAATTTGTTAGTGTTCACTATTTAACCGTAGATGATTTGATGCGTTTATGATGATGTAAAATTTTAGGTCAAAATTACAGTGTTTTTTATAGAATTTGTACTCTTAGATATATAAGAGAATTGTATTTAACAAAATTCTTAAAAATTAGATAATAGATTATACATATTATCTTTAATGAGACTTCACTCATATAACATTATAGCATGTAATTGTTCATAATTAATAAAATTATATGATACATCACTAGTTTATTATATAATATTTTTTTTATTTTATGTGTTGTATAAAAGTAAATGTGTTGATGATTATATGTTCAATCACGTATAAAGAGATGAAGTTTAAGAGAGCACATTGTAATTATAAATTACCCCTAAGTTAATTTAAGCGAATATTATGAGAATAATTAAATATCAAATTAATAAAGTAGATACAAAACGTTTTTAATTAAATAATTTACCTTAACTTATAAATACAAGAGATAAAGTGTAAATATGTTTTAATGAATAACACCTTGATGTACCACGTAATTATTAACAATAAAATAATACTATCTATAATTCTACACGAAGAGCATTCCCTTTATTAAATATGTACTATTTAAGTATAATGACAATTTACTATTTCAATGTAAAATTATAATTTTAGAAATATAGTAGCATTATAAAAAAATCTTCTCCAACTTATTACACTAAATCTTCATATTAAATTTTTTTAGATTAATTACACATACATAATTCAACAATGTTATTTAATATTTAAATTTAGTTTAATATTTTTATTTCGTTATCATAATGAACATGTGTATAAATAACGTGTGCCCTAACTTATGCTCTATAAAAAGGTATTATATATAAACCATTAAGTTTATGTAATAAGTAAAAGAACAAACATAATATTTTATAATATTAGTGGTAAGTTTATAGATAATGCATCACTTGAATACATTTTGATGGTGTTAAGTGTTGTATTAAATTTTGTGTAACGTTAAATATTAAAGTATATTGTAAAACAAAACTAGTGTGAAAGGATGGTTATTGCATGTATGTTTATTCAGTTGAGTTAATAGTTTAAGAAAAATACAGTTATATTCGGCAAATATCGTACATTTGTTTTGTGGTACCCCATAAATTTAAGGGTGGTGACTTAAAAAGAAAAAACAAACATAAGTGAAAGAATAGACGTGGTAATTCGGTTTGGGTTGAGGAGTTGATATGTAACTCAATTCAAAAGCGACTTGAATACATGAAGGTGTGTTAAATTTAGCATATGTCAAGTCATACCCGATCCACATAAATCGGTCTAATTAATTGAACGAAACATATGATGATGGGTTGACATGTTAATTCTCTGATTGACGTGTCAAATAAAATTTCCAAAATCAAATATGTCAAGTTGTATGAATCGAAAAAGTTTAGAATTGCACTTGATTATATTATTTATGGAGAATGCTAAATGTAGCCCTAAGGGCAACACTTAAGCTTTCCAATTTTAAGAATGTTCATTGATTAATAACTTGTTTCCATATTAAATAAGAATCTTCATCACCACTTTAAGAATGTTCATAATTACCAATTTAATATTTTATTATATATATTTCATAGATAGATAAAATTGTAAAGATCAATATTTCCGAAAGTCAATATTTGATACGTACGAAAATATATAATTTGAACAACTTCTTTTTTCATTTTGATATTCATGATTTTAATACTAAATCATCACTAATAAATAAAAGAATCAAGGAGCAATCACAAAACTTTTTTTGCAACCTATAGCCTTCTAGTTATATTACGTAGTTCAACTTTACCAAATTGATAGTGGCTTTTTCTTTTCAAAATTCACATTCATCTCCTCTTTTCAGGTAACACTTTTTCTTTTCTAATTAACACTTTGTAACATTGATTATCTGTCATAATTTATCAAAACCATGTGTAATTCTTTTCTAGTTTAGAGGCCGTATCAGTGTCTTACATGGTGATTTGTCACATTTTAATGATTAGTGGATTGTCAAATTTTAAGAGTTTGAGGTGTCACATTCTAGACAATTAAAGATATATTAGAGAGTAAGAAGATGACACAGTAGTTAGTGGTGGAATTTTTTTTTTTTTTTTCGCCACTTCTATATTCTAATAACCGTGTGATGTGTTTAATTTCATTGAAACTTAAATTGGTTTTTATTAATATGTGTGCCATGGACTTATTATAAGAGTCTTTCTGATTCGTTTATATAATGTTTAAGTCAATTAGATGACATTTATTTAGTTTTTCTTTTATATTATTGCAGATTAGTTTATCATGATTGATTTGGATTTGAACAATTTTCCAAATGAAGAAGATGATGAAACATTAGATAATGAACCTTTTGTTGGTCAAGCCTTTTCAAACTTTGAAGAAGCACATTTATTTTATAAGAACTATGCCATGCAACATGGTTTTGCAATTCGCAAAGATCGGTCTGACAAGAAAAAAGATAGGGTTGTAAGACGTGATATTTATTGTCATCGTGGAGGAACAAGGTCGTTAAGAGCATTTGATCCTTCAAAAGATCAAAGAAACAGAGGATCTATAAGGTGCGGGTGCAATGCGCATGTGCGCCTTACATTGAGAAAGAGTTGTGACATATTTCCGGAAGAATGGCATGTTACAAAATTCATTAAAGATCACAATCACGAACTATTATCCAAAGAGGACATGCGCTATCTTCCCGTTAATCGCATCATCACTTCAGAGGACGAGCATCAAATACTTATATACAAAGAAGCCGGACTTAATGTACGACAAATTATTCGAGTCATGGAGCTCCAAAAGCAAGTCAAACATGGAGACCTTTCATTCTTTGAAAAAGATGTTCGTAACTTATTTACTAAAGTTAGAAAAACGCTTGGAGATAGTGATGCTATGAGCCTTATCAATCATATGAAATCTTTAAGAGAAGAAAATGAGAAGTTTCGATATGTTTATACTATTGATGAAGAAAGAAGATTAGAAAACATTTTTTGGTGTCATTCTGAAAGCTTTGATTGGTATGTTAACTATGGTGACGTAGTTGCCTTTGATACTACGTACAAGGTTAATGCGTATGATATGCCTTGTGCTCTTTTCGTGGGCATCAACAATCATGGCAAGACAGTTTTATTTGGAAGTGCACTTCTTCGAAATGAGACAAAGCATACTTTTAGTTGGTTGATGAACGTATGACTTCTAATGTATTTTTTCTTTTAATATCTTAGACATCATAATCTATTGCTAATAATTTTTATACTTACTTTGAGTTGCAGGCTTTTGTGACAATAATGAAAAAACCACCAAAAACCATAATTACAGATCAAGATCGGTGGATGTCTGAAGCAATTGCTATCGAAATGCCAAATGCAAAACATAGCTATTGTATTTGGCATATCACCGGGAAGTTTAGTTCTTGGTTTACGGCTCTTCTTCGTACCGAGTATCAAAGTTGGTGCGCTGATTTTTACAAGCTTTATAGGATGAACTCTATTGAAGAGTTTGAGTATCATTGGCCTTCAATAGTTGACAAGTATAATTTGGTAAATAATAAACATGTCGTGGGTATGTACAAAATAAGAAAATCTTGGGCGCCGGCTTATCTACGTGATTATTTTTTTGGAGGCATGGTATCAACTAGTAGATCTGAGAGCATAAATGGATTCATCAAGAAGTTTGTCTCATCTCATACAAGTTTGAAAGATTTTGTTAGACAGGTTAGAAATTCATTACCTTTTGTAGTCTCTACTTTCTTTTAGATTATTTATTCATTAACATGTGTATTTAAATGTGGTAGCAAATGTAGTTTCTCAAGCTTATGTTGATAACGAAAATAATAATTTGTTCATATTTTAGGTACATCTTGCTGTTGAAGAAATTAAAAATGGAGAATCACAAATCAAGATGTTGACTACACTAAGAAATGATTCTTTTAAACTGAAATCACCATTAGAAGAACAAGCTTCTAAGATTCTTACACCGTACGCTTTTAAGAAGTTTAAAGAAGAATTTGAAAGAGCAAGCCAATATTTAATTGTTCAAGTTGAAGGTAACAAGTTCATTGTAAGATATTTTAATGGAGAAGATCATATAAATCACAAGGTATATTGGGATGGCAGTCTAGCCTTGTGCACTTGCAAGAACTTTGAGTTTTGGGGCATACTTTGTCGACACATATTTCGGGTCCTTACCTACAAGGATTGCTTTAAAATTCCACCGGTGTACTTGCCTCTACGTTGGTGTTGCAATTCGCTAAACGGTGACGATGTGTCTAAAAATGTGCCATTGGACAATCAACCTATCATTGTAGAAGATATACAAGACGGAGAAGATGTTTTGTGTCCTCCTAAGTCAATAACGAAAGGACGTCGGAAAAAAAGACGTCTCAAGGGTGGAAAAGAATTGGCGAGTAAAGCAACTAAGAGATGTTCTATATGCAAGGAAAGTGGACATACAAAGCCTACGTGTCAGATTTATCAAAATGTCGTAACGACGAAATGTGCACCTAACGACGATGTAGGCTTAAATCCTATATTAAGTATGAAGTATTAGATGATACTATTTAGTTTGAGTAACAGAAGATATTTGTTTTCTCCCTTTTTGAAGTATGATAAATGATCAGTATTAAACATTGCAGTTACTATAATATATATTTTGCTTTATGGTAAAAGTTAAGAGTACAAATTACAAAGGAGTTGGAAGTCTTTGCATGGGTGTTTGCTCTGGAATCCAGAATGAGTTTGAAATAAAATCCCTTACAAGCTGCTTTAATAACACAAATTCTATGAGGACGTGTCCTTCCAATCTTTTCAACTTTTTGTGCAATTATTGAAAAGGAAATTTATGAATATCAAAATGAAAAAAGAAGTTGTTCAAATTATATATTTTCGTACGTATCAAATATTGACTTTCGGAAATATTGATTTTCACAATTTTATCTATCTATGAAATATATATAATAAAATATTAAATTGGTAATTATGAACATTCTTAAAGTGGTGATGAAGATTCTTATTTAATATGGAAACAAGTTATTAATCAATGAACATTCTTAAAATTGGAAAGCTTAAGTGTTGCCCTTAGGGCTACATTCTTAAAATTAGAAAGGCAATGTCACACTAACTTAACTTAATCCACGTAATATGTACGTTGCATACATTACATGCATTTCCTGAGATTCAATTAAAAATAAAATGCATACATACACATATTTATAAATATAAGATACAATTTCTCAATAAAAGAAGCCCGATCCGTTTACTCAAATTTCATTTCGAATACAACCTCAAGAATTCGATCAATAGGTTGGTTAGTTGAGATCATCCAACTCTACTTATTCATTTTCGTGTCAAATTTCATGTCATATAAAAAAGTCACCTCTTATCTAAATAAACTGTATAATAATTTGAATGATCTAATAATCAATTCTAAAAAATTTATTTTTTCGTTTTAACTCTGTCAGTTTATTTTTCTCATGATTTAATTCTTTAAATTTCAAAATTCTAACGGTTTAACTCTTTAGAGGAATATCTACTCTTTATAGTTTAAAAGTTAGATGATTTAATCCCTTAAATTTATATCTTTATAATAATTTTATCCTTGTAATTTTATCTAGTTTAATTATCTAACTTCAAAATTTTTGTAAATAGTAAAATTATTGTTTAACACAAATCTCGAAAAATTAAATTATTAAGAGAAATAAAATGATTAAAATGTGAAAAAGTTAAAATTCAAAGAATTAAACTATTACTAATTTTATTAAAATAAAAATATAATATAATAAAAAATGGGGAAAATGTTTGTTGACATGGAGAAAGTAGCAGAACGGGTGTTGTGAACTGAAGCTCGGGTGGACCCCATCCTCCTCGATGATAACGAGACCCACTTTAGTTTACATCTATACCCTTTACCCCACCTACTTATTTACATATAACCCCTTAGTTCAATTACAAAAATCGTTATTCACATTTTACAGTATCTTTTTTATTTGAGATGGTCAATTCTGAAGTCTTACAGATTCGTCATTCCAACATTTACAGAATACAAACATCTCATTTTTACATAACGGATGATAAAGAAACTTGAGTTGATTTCTGGGGTTCTAGATGTTCAGTGATAAATGTTTTGAAGGAGGGTATAATAGTCAATTGTCAGTTTATTAATAATTATTTAGTATTTTGGGGCTTTTTTAATAATTAAAATTAATCATAATATTTGAACATGTATGATATTTGTTAAGCTTAACAATGATATATTTGGATTGGGCAAGTATAATATTAAGTTACTTAATTAATAATGGCATGCATGCAATTCATTCTACCTGCAATGTTAATATTAATAAATAATTAATTTGTGAAAAGTTTACCATTGCAATAATTAGAAGTGTTTTTACATAAATAATTAATTTCTTATAGCATGCATAGTTAGAAAATGAAAAAAGTTAATTAATATACATAGACTTAGGTGGATAAATAAATAAATTATGAATTAAAAAATTACAGATTCAATCAATTCAGGTATTAATTTTTAAGGATAATAATACAAACATCATCTTCTCTTTTACATGGATAGTTCTACGTCCATATATATATAACGTCGATACATATAGAAGTGCATTCATTATTTTTCTTATTAAAATATGAAAAATTAATGTGTGATAGGTGTGTAAATGTTTTCGGTTAGAAAGGAAAGAAGATAACTATAATTACATCGTATAATAGCTAAATGCGTTTGGGTAGGTGTAGCCAAATCTATTCGAGTAGCAGCAGGCGTAAATTGTAAATGAACCACACATTTTTCACCAACTACCCATTCAATAACAACATTTGCATGCTTATCATGACCTTTCCAAATTAAACACACTATCAATAATTCATAATACTTTTTGATATAGTAAATACTCCGTAGTAAGTAACGTTTTCTTGCTCATCCACACTGTAAACTTAATTGGTAATTAATATTATGTGCGGTAAATTATACTTACAGATTACACAGTTAAGTGCTGCAAGTGTATTTTAATGGACTAAACATGTACATTTTAATAAGAGAATTAAAAGTGCAGAATTCAAAATTACTTATGTTTTTGCAACACATAACTTGCGCTCAACTAATAACATATTTATCAAGACTAAAATAATTTGTGTGAAATGTTGTCCCGAGTTTTTATTGAAAGGTGGATATTATAATAAATATTAGTACTTGCTAGTTTACTGTACATATACATCATACATAATACATAATATTATTATATATACTCTAAATATCTAATAATGGCATCTTTAGACCACCATCAACAGTTCCATTTTGAGATCGTCCTTCATGTCTTCTGATGTATTAACTGGTTTTTCTCCGTCTTTAGCTTGCTTCTTGATAAAGATGTTTGAAGACGAAATATAAGTGAGGCCATATTTTCTTCTTTTTTTTGATTTTGTGTGTGTAGTAAAAGTATCATTGGTAAATTATGAGTTTATTCTTTCTGAATACGGGTAATCTGTTGACAGTATTTCAGTCTTTGTGGAAAAGTGTTGACGTGACGTGGAGCCGACACAAAAAGCAAAAGAAAATTCGATTGGATGAGAGTGGTCTTAATCTTCCTCTGTAAGCATTATATATCTCTATATTTAGAAAATCCATAAGAAAAAATATATAAATTTAATATTTACTTTATATATGAAGGGAAATTATTCATCACATACAAATCTTAATCAATATTCTATATTCTATATTGTTTTTACCATATTAGTCTAATTTTTATATTCTTAATTTGTTACATACTCTTTTAAAAATATAATATAGTATAATGTTACACTATAAAAATAACATAATTAAAAAAACTTACACTCACATAACTCGTAAAAACAACCTAGTATAATATGAATTAAGTAGGATACAAATTTTAGAGTTATATTTTTGAAATAAATGGTTGAAGGATAATTTTATGTTTATACGAGAAATATGCTTCAGAATTATATACTTTCTTTATTTAGAGACATATATAAGATTATCGTTGGAGATGACCTAACTAGTTCTATTGTAGCAACCTCTTACATGTTTATCATATTTATCTTTTTAACTCTAAAAAATCTTAAAATCATGATCAAATTTCCCAACATCAAAAGCTATGAAATGAATATTGATGTTATATATTCTGGAACTTAATCAAAATATATTAAGAGAAATACATATTTTATTTTGTAAATAGTTGTGACATATTCAATAATTTATTTTGTTGCTTTTTTGATAATGGTAGTGGGTTTTCACTTTTATCCTTCTCCTCATATGTCCTCTTCTTGTAATTAGAAACAATATAATTTTCAGACGGATGGTCCAATGCATTTTGTGGATTGATATTTTATTTCCCATAATGTTCAACATGTGAATCCTCCACATGATAAGTCGAATAATCATGATCATCAGGTGTGGCATGTGAAGATGATAAGTCGCAAACAAAATCTTTTGTTACTTCTTATACCCTAATTTTTGTGTTTTGGTTGTTTTGAGTGGGGTAGATGGTGAGTATTGTTGAATGGCGTGATAATGATATTGTGGAAATGATGGATAATATAGTGGTGTATAAGGAAACGAAATTTCATATTGAGAATTCATTTGGTATTGTTGATTTTGAGGTGGTTGTTGTATTTATGTGTTTGTAGTTGTTGAAAATTGTTGCTGAAAACCACTACCACTATTGCTAGGTTGATTGCTACCTATACCAGAAACATTTATTACATTATCAACAATGTATAATTTTATATGAGCATTATTAATCGCATGAGTAAAAAAATTTCAAGATCATCAACGTCATCGGTTGAATCTGTAAAAAAATTATACACCTTATGTTTCGTATGAATATCACTATAAAGTGCTAATCCAAATTTTCTTTAAAATGTTTTCAACAAAACTCTGTATGAAATTGGATTTCCTGGTGCAACATGAAGTTTTAAAATATCTATTGCGCAATCTATTGACATATACATTAGCATGTTGTTAATATATATATTCAAAATGACCTCTAAATCAAACATAAACCTTAAAGTTATCATTTAGTTGACTCATTTTTTTTTAAGAAATCAAAATAAATGTTATATCATAATTTTAGAAACTTTAGTACATTGAAGATCCTCAACTAAATCTATAATGAATTTGAACGAATTTCAACGAATATCAACGATAATATAAATTTTGGTATGTAAGAATGCTTTAGAAAAAATGAGATTTTTTGTGTGAAAAACCACTAATTGAAATCGTTATAAAATAAATAATGTTATATAAGAAAATCTAATCTTTTTTTTTTAGATAGGAAATCTTATCTACCATTAAACAAGCAACCCGCAATTTTGCGAGTTGCATGGCCACAAGCCCAGACCCGCAACCCGCAACTATGACTACACAAATTGGCGAGTTGCATGGAGAAGATCATTTTTTTATAATAATGTTTTTACGAGTATAAAATTAAATATAAATTTTTTTATTTTATATTTTAATTAATTTTCCATTTACGAGTTAAGTCCTGTATTTATTATATATATAGAGAGAGTTTTGCTGGATAAAAACCTAAAGGATACGTTTTTGGAGAGGACCAAAACAAAATATATTTCTTGCCCAGAGTCCCACACTACTAATATCAACCCCCTTCTTTGGGCTGCTGGTAACAGGCCCATTACGCGGACTATCCATTCTAGATATCATACCCAAAATTTAACAAAGACGGTTATATTGTTTTTTGTCTTTACTATTTTGTACTCATTTTACCTGAAAGATGCTCATAATTAAGTAAAAAAGATCTAGATAATAAATCCTCTATTTTACTGACCAAGAACATATGGACAAGTTTTATTCTATTTTATTTTTTATTTGAGATTTCTCAAGTATTTGATGAAAGATTTGAAAGCAAATATGATGTAACAACGCAAAAAGGGTCATTAATGAGTTTTTTTTCTCTTTTTCTTTTTGTATTGCGGATGCTTTGGGCTATATTCATTCAAATGCCAAAGATCATGTTAACAACAAGATGTCATCCAAAATGCGAGTCACTTCTATATTGCTATGAGGTTATGAGCCGTGATGGGCTGCACTACAACATAGAAAAACTTCAAAGCAACGGTAGCATATATTTAATTGAGAAAGATTATAACCTATTTTGTCACAAAAATTGCATTGGTATACCACTGTATAGCCTTAAGATCACGGAAATACTATATCTGTTTTAACAAGTGCATGTATGTATACCAATATAATTATTTTACACGAGTAATTATTATATATGTGCATGTCAAGATGAACAACGGAGTATTAGACTAACATTTCATTTTGTTTATTATAACCAAGTGGTATCGTATATCATATTGTGGAAATTAACAATAACGTGACTCTACATCTTTTAATACCAGACAGTTTTTGGAAGGTAAAGTAGTTGGTTTTGGTTGGCCCTATTTTCAAATTGACATCCATTCTAATAAAAGTTGCACTTGACACCATATATAGTAGTATTATGTTTGGTAAACAATCTCTGTCCAAAAATGATGCAATGAAAAAATCTTATTACTTCATTGTGCCCATTTCTTAATCTAATTGTTAAGATTTAATATCAATAGGTCAAAATCAATTTTACTAGTATGTCTATGAGATTTAAAAAATAACAGGATTAGTCATTACAAATTTCATAATACTTCCTTATTATTTTATTCATTTGACATTTTCTTGTTTTTAAATTACAGTTAATCCCTTACACCTTAATTAATGTTTTCATCACTTAAAACTTCAATGAAAAATTAATATTAGGGGCTTAAAGTCAATTTTGCTGGCATGCTCATGAGCTTCGAAAATGACACGTTACGCGACAACAAAATTATGTTGTACATAACACAAAAACAACAAATGGTTGACATTTATTTTATGGTGGACAATATTATTTTATTCATATTAATTTATCCCTACATTATTCTACATCAACAATAATCTTTTTTATTGTTATAATAAGTTTGTAATTTATTATACTTAAGATTAAATATGTATCACGCCAAATCTATAATGAGCCAATTATTACAAATTTTAATGTCTGCTCCCGCATAGTCGCGGAACAATAAACTAATTAAAAAAATAATAATCGACACTTGAGTTGAGCAATCGTTGTAACCTACCAGAAAACTTTGAGCACTATATATGCATATTATCAAATAAATTCTTGGACTTAGAAAACAATTCGGAGATCTGAATGATTTGTGAGTCCAAAGTAGATTTAGTTATCTAGTCTTATCGCAAAATGAATTTTATGAATTCAGACAATAATGGGGACATCTTGAAAAGTGGTATTTTAAACGATTTTATAAGGGTCTTATTAAATATACCATGATTTTCTTAAATGTACTCTAGTTAATTTTTTGATTTTTTAAATTTTACTTTTTATCAGTTTTTTAGTTTTCTAAAATTTGACTTTATAGTCAACTTTTTTAAAAGTTGACACAATTTACAATGTAAGACAAACATCATAAAGATAGTTAAATGTATGTTTTTTTTTTATTTTTTTCTTCGTTTTTTAACGTTTTTTTCAATTTTTACGTTTTTCTTCGTTCTTTGTAAGTTTTTTGTATGTTTTTCTTTGTTTTTTTTTTACGTTTTCTTTGTTGTTTTAATGTTTTTTTTTTCATTTTTCTTCGTTTCATATACATTTAAAAAAAGGGGGAAATGCGAAAAAAAAAATTAAAAACGAAAAAGAATAGAAAAATGAGAAAAAAGCAAAAAAAAGGATAATAACGAAAAAGAAGAAAAAAAACCGTAAAAAAAATGAAAACGTAATAAAAAAATGAAGAAAAACGTTAAAAATGATGAAAAACAGAGAAAAACGTAAAAAGACGAAGAAAAACGGAAAAAAAAATGTAAAAAAAAACAAAGGAAAAAACGAAGAAAAATAGAAAAAACGTAAGAAAAGGAAGAAAAACGTATAATTTTGAATTGAGTTCTCACTATTCCTACAAATTTTGCTCTTCTCTTAAGAACCACATCCTATTTTTATATATATAATTTTGAGTTTTATGTTTATATTTATTTATATATATATTTGGATAAGTAAAACAATAAATATAAGTAATGATTGGGATAATCATTTGAAAATTTTAATGAAAAAGAAAAAATAAAAATATAAATGATTAGTATAATAATTAATGTCCTATTAAATCATTGTATTATCATTTTGTTTAAATAATAAAAATAAAGTGTATATTTAGACAAATCATTTTATAATTAATCCGGTTGAAGTCGTTTACTCTGTTACACCAACTTTCCCAACATAATATTTGGTCATTCTTGGTAATAGGTGTTTAATACGAGTTGTGAGTTGAGATGAGCACATCTACGAGTTAACTAGATTCCTATGGGGTTTACTTTTCAACTAATTAAAGTCACCTTAATGTCGGTGAGAGATTCGACTTCGATTTTCATTTTTTCAATGAATTCGTCTACCTGATGCTGTGTTACATCCATCTTTAAAATGAATCTTATATATACCTTAAAAAAGGTTTTACTATTACCTTTAAACCTTAAAATAAATAAATAAATAAATACAATAAAATAAAAATAAAATAAAATCAATATGAAAAGAGAGTACAAATGGTTGGTTATAATATTGATGATAATGATAACTGCTTTTCATTAGCCGAGCTACTTAAAAGCTAGCACTCAATTCCCGTACTTATTGAAAAAAAAGAAGAAGAGTAAATTAGCCAACTTTTTAATCTATTTTCCTCAAACTTTATTAATTTTATTAGCGAAGTAAATAAATATTCATATTAAAAAAATTTTATTATATTTTCTGCAACTACAATACAATTATAGCGATTTGTAACTATCTTAAACCGTTAATCAACTACAGTATAAGATACCCAAAAGATCGAGATCGAGTTAAATTTTGGGATGCTACAGTACCATACATAAATTTAAGAATAAATAAATAGTGACATAATTGCTATGTTTTCAAAGAATATAAGTACCCATCCACACCTAGATACGTGTCCACATTTACATGGCTCTCAAATAAAGAATTACTATAAGTCAAATCGTACACTTCATCAAAAATCAACGATTTAGTCCCCATTGTCAAAATAAACAAATAGATCTCGATCAAAGTAAAGAAAATAAAAGAATTATATAATCATTTTTATTATTATACAATTTACAACAAAACAGCCGTCTAATGTTATGATGTCGTGTCGATCTAAGCAGCATTTTCCATAACATTTTGAAGACATAAAAAGTTTACAGGATTTATAATCAAAAAGTAATCTTCCTCAACAGAAACAGTAACATGAAGTTTCAGACAAAATAAATAAACCTAATTAAATACAAATCAAATCGATAAACTTTGTTCTCTCTCTCTCTCTATTAACTGTTATTCCCTTCTAATTTTTCTACATTCTTTTGAACGTGGATGCTTGCAACATATCAACAGATTCAAACAAGGTGATTAATTTATTGTAAATTTTTATTGGGTTTTGATTTGTTTGTAATGGGTATGTGTTTTTCTTAATTTGTTTTGATTTGTTATCTGTTTCTGGGTATGGCTGTTCTTGAGCTCTGTTTTTAAGATGTGATCTTTCTAGTCCAGTTTGAAATCTTTTCTCTGAATCAGTGATGTGAATATTGACATTCTGTTACATCTGTGTGATTTGATTTCATTTTGGATCTGTACGCTGATGGTATTTCTATTTAGGATTATGTGAATTTGAGTAAACACACAAAAGTGTGTTTGTTTATATGGTGGTTGCAGACTAGGAACTGAGAATTAACACGTGATATAGCTTAATTTTTTAAGTCTAATCTTTTATGTTTTGTTTGATCTAGTGAGGATTTCATATGTTTCATCACTAGCATGATAAAACAAATCATACTAGGGATGGACTACAGTAATAAATTCTTATCTTTTTTATTTACTTTACATTTGGAAACATAATATATTTTTCAGATATGCATACCCTGGTTCAATTTAATCTACTCATGAAATGAGCTAATTATCTTGTATTTGTTTTTCATTCAACAGTCATCGATTGGATTGTCGTAATCAATATATGAAGAAGAGCTTGTGAGACTTGCTAGCTATTGAATTGTTGTGAAACTAAGGTGGTTTTGTGGAGGGGTGAGTTAGATCATGATAAAACTAAAAGAAATCAAATCTTTTCATTCAGAAAAAAGATGGGCATTTCCACTTGCAATAACCTCAATTGTATGTTTATTCCTTTTAGCAACTTCTTTCAATATGGGCCTCCTTCCTCCTTTGTACAAATTAAATTCATTTTTCCCATTATTCAACACTCATGTTTCCTCAAATCAAACAACCCCACATTTTGCCGAAGAGAAGATTAAGTCTCCTAATTTACAGTCTTCTCGTCCCTCACTCCCTCATTTTGCGTATTTGATTTCTGGATCAAAAGGAGATTTAAATAAACTTTGGAGGACACTTAGAGCATTGTATCATCCTTGGAATTATTATGTTCTTCATCTTGATCTTGAATCCGAACCTGATGAGCGAATGGAGCTTGCGGCACGTGTTGAAAAGGATCCAATGTTTGCTAAAGTTGGGAATGTTTATATGATCACAAAAGCAAATATGGTAACTTATAGAGGGCCTACTATGGTGTCGAATACGCTTCACGCATGTGCCATTCTTCTAAAGAAGAATAAAGATTGGGATTGGTTTATTAACCTCAGTGCCTCGGACTATCCTCTAGTGACTCAAGATGGTAAGTGTTGGTAACTCTTCACTCTAGATTTTCTGTAAAGATGAACAATTCTGGGCAAATGTTGTGTTTATATTATCTTAAATTATTAGAATCTCTTAAATTTCTGAAATTGCTCATTCATGGATAGCGTAGAGTTGTTTTTTTCCTATAAATTTTTTCCTATCTTTGCTAGAGTGATAGTTTGTTTGCAGCAAAAAGGCAAGGAATAACGGTTGGGAAAATTAGTTACTCCATCATATATATTTTAATTACACGTGAAAATTTCCATGTACCTACAAACGGGTTTATTCGTGTTGTGTTATATCTCTAACGGGTCCAACAGGTAAGATGAAAATTATAGTGTAAAGGGGAACAGGTTGATAGATGCCAAAAGTGTATTTTTAATGCATAAAACTATCACAAATATATATTATTTTCAAACTAGTACAATTTCTGTAATCATACTTGACGCACTATTTTCTGAATTAATCAAAATGTTTTGGACATCTAAGTGTTTTCTGTCAATCCAACCCGGCCTAGCATATACTAAAAATTACTCATTTGACCCAAACCTGTTGCGACTTGTGACTTTTGGCCAACCCAACTGTCCTCCCAATTTTGCTACCCTAGGTGTTCATAAATGATGGTTATTAAATGTAAGATATGTACATGTAGCAAGAATTGAGCAAAGCATGACAGTAATATAAGTCCAAAAGAAACCATCATACATGACACTTTTTGTCCAAACTGCTCATTTTTGCAACAAGTAGTTTTCTTTTAAATTTTGCAAAAACAATTGTCCATTTGAAACTAAAAGTCACTATGATGGTTCAAAAGTCTATCATTGACAAATAATACCAAGTCAGCTACCTGAACAAAACTAATCGATTTCTTAAATGTATGTGCAGATCTTCTTGCTACATTCCATAATCTGAATCGAGACTGGAATTTCGTTGAGCACACAAGTCAATTGGGTTGGAAGGAGTAGGCTCCCTCACTTACAGATACCAGGGGTGGCAATTCCAACCTGTTTACGTGAAAAGGAGCTTATTTTGGCTTTGATTTCATGCCAACGGGTCAGTCGGGTGGGATTACGAAAATATTAACTAAAACGGCAACAGTTTTAGTTGGTTAAACCGTGACATAGAAATGTTTATAACTTTTTAAATTGTTTTATTAAAAGTTATACGGATCACTATTTTGGTATTGATAATTTTGATAACTATATTCAACATATCAGCTAATTATTTATTAGAAAAAGATAATATTGTTAGTGGGTCAACCCAATTCGACCCAAGGTGTTTTGAACCATCTTAGAAGTGTTGCCAGTTGTCCATCTCCCGTTTTGCCACCTATAGGAGACACACACATACATGTGTGCAGTTATTAGAATCTGAACTTACTTGTACATATGCAGGGATCAAAGAGCTATGCCATTGATGGTTGATCCTGGACTATATGAAAACAAGAAGTCTGATATCTTTTGGGTGAAACCAAACAGGCCTCTGCCAACAGCATTTAAATTGTTTACAGGTAAGTTTTGCCCCAATCTATAATTTCATTACTTTCACATTTCTTTTGCTTACAAATGAAATTCCATAAAGAGTGATTTCATTTTCATATACTTGCCTCTTTGTTCGATCAAAACTATTATTATTGAGAAAATGCCAAAAGAACAATAGATTTGTATAAAACGCGATCTTTGACAAATTTGTGGATTTTTAATGCCAACCATCATATATGGCAGTTTTTGTTTTCCTACTCATCCTTGAATGTTTTTACATTGCAAATAACCTGTTGAGTGTTTGGATGAGGCAATCTATATTTATTATCTGTGTGTGTGTGTGTGTTTTTTTTAGTTAAGAAAATAATCATTTTGAGAATAGCTTAATCAAAACTGATTATCTGACTATTCTATAACATATGATCTATTTCAAACTACAATCTCGACCACCTCCTAAGATAATCGATTAACGTTGCTTGTAATCTTTTTGGGTACAACTGTAAAAAGAATGTCGGTAATTGCAGGATCAGCTTGGATGGTTGTATCACGCTCATTTGTAGAATACTGCATATGGGGTTGGGATAATCTTCCACGAACACTACTCATGTACTACACCAATTTCGTCTCTTCACCCGAAGGTTACTTTCAGACTGTTATCTGCAACGTTCCAGAATTCTTACCTACCGTGGTTAACCACGACATGCACTTTATTTCATGGGACAACCCTCCAAAACAGCATCCTCATGTGCTCAACATAAACGACACTGCAAAAATGATAAAAAGTGGGGCTGCATTTGCACGTAAATTTAACCAAGATACTTCTGTATTGGATAGAATAGATAAGGAATTACTACACCGACCCAATGGGAGCTTCACTCCGGGTGGATGGTGCAAAGGTGGCTCCTCTTGTTCTAAGGTCGGGAAAGCCACACGAGTTAAACCCGGCCCAGGAGCTAAAAGGCTTCGAAAACTTATAAACAAGTTAATTAAATCAGCTAAAGATGGAAATCAATGTCGATAGGTTATATTCTTTATTTTTGAGATAGAAGGAAGATGTGGAAGAGACAGAGATGTAATTTGATCATACATTATAGCATTTTTGCTTGTGGAGTATTTGAATATATATATTCAATCTGCAAGCCCAATATTGACTCGTTGGGACTGCATTTTTGTTACTATATGCTGGCAATTATGCTTATAAGCTTTGCTCGCCACACATTGTTGGTCTGACGGTTACCATAAGCATACACCACACTCGAGTTACTTTCTGTGCAGTGAATGTTGAGTTTTTATGGAACTTTCATATTGTAATTTTCTTGGCTTAAGCTGAAGTTTGATCCATGGAGTTGATGTGGATTTTAGAAGTAAAAATGTGCATTTGATACTGAAGAATTAAGGTATTACTAGGCAGTTACATTTAGGATTTTGATAATCTAAGCAAACAAATTTGATCACAGAAGGATACTACCTGATTTTTTTCCAAGGTACATTATTTGTTGGTTTTGCTAAAACTTTCTTTGACATAAAAATAAAAAGTACATTTAATACATATATACTATCCCAAGGAAGTTTAGTTAATTAAATGTATTCTTGTTATACATGGGAAGAGTCGAATGTTAGCGAAATTCTATTTTCTATATTGTTGGCCGGTTAAACACTTCAACCCATCATGTTTTGCCGTCCTTAAAAGTTGTCACTTTTGAACTCTAATTTGACCCGTCAGCAAACCTGCACATTTTTATCACCTCAAGTTTATATATCTTTAATTTGCAGATACTTGTACCCAGCAATCTTACTGTCACAAAAAATGTAACTAGTTTCTTTATTAAGGTTGACTTGGACCAGATAAGTCAGAATATCAGAAGAATATTTATATTTGTTAGCAAATGAATCTGAACACTACATAATTACAAGATATACGTAAACATGATCTACTCCCAAGTTTTCATTTTGAAATTCAACTGTTTCCGCGATAGAACTGAAGATCCTTAAGAAAGGACAAAAGTTGTCCTAATGTAACATTCCGTCTTATCACGACCACAATATTGCTCGCTTTGCCAGCAGGCACACTGTTTTTTCTTGGCGACCACACGAGGACTTCCCAGGAGGTCACTCATCCTAGTACTACTCTCGTTCGAGCACGCTTAACTACAGAGTTCTCACGGGATCTGTTGTGCTTGTAGTCCCAAAACGCGTTGTGTCTGGTAAGGATGAGATTTACCTTATAAGCCCAAGATCTCTCATGTCCACGGCCGATGTGGGATTTGTTTAAGGTGTTACACCTAAATTCCCGTCTCTATAAACAATTCTACACTTGAAGTATATGTGTACCTTCTAAACCATCTCTAAGAAGTTGATATCTCCCATGGAATTTGTAGCAACCAAAGTGGAAGTTTGATTACACCAATAGACAGATGACGAATTTTCTAAGTCATCAATTCATTACCTGAGATCGGATCTACCATATTGAATTTGTATGATAAAGCAGGCATAGGGAAAGTTTTATGGTAGATGAAAACCTATGACATGTTTAGAAGCATATTAACTTTTAATGTGACCAAAACTCTGAGAATAATAGACACAAAATGTACTAGATAATGTGATTTAAAAGTACCTCGTTTGTTTCTGAACCAGTAACGATGCAACCGTCAGATAAAGATAAACCAAAGATAAGAATAAAAAACAAGATTTTAGAAGTTAGTCACTTCAAGGTTGTTACAAGTTTTAACTAGTAACATCTCTAACAAAGTAATAAGCAAACTACCTATTTAGGATGTGAAGATGAATTTAACAAGATTGTAAGAATAAAAGCTTGAAAATAGCTTGATCCAGCGGGATGGATTTCAATTTGGGAGGGATCGAACTGCGAATTTCAGACAGAAGATTTGATTCGAGAGGGAAATTTTTTTATAGGGTTTAAGTTTATGTGAGATAGAGATCTTGGATTATTGTGCGCATGTAATCGGAATAGATCAAGATCAGGAAGAAGAGAACCAATCAGAAAACAACTGGAACCACATGGTTTTGGATGTGTTGCAACTGGAAAATCAGATTTGGTTGAAGATCAAATCAAAGTGCAGCTGCAGGTTAGGTCGTACCAAATCAGATTCGGTGTTATGAGCAACAAACAGCCGATGGTGGAAGAAGATTACCACCCGATCAATCTCGAAGAAGACGATGACACCCCGAACCCGAATGTAATGCAAAGTTTATTTCATGAACACTTGATCTGTCGTCCACAAGGTCGTACCAAAAGTAGAAAAAACCAAAAAAGTTTTGATCGCGGATAAACGCACAATGAGGACGCCCGAGAAGAACTTATTCCATCCACAAGAAAAAAAAAAGTATGGAAACAACAGCGGAGGAGGCGAAGAAAAACGCACAATGCTTGCGGATAACCAGATAATGTTCAAAGCGTTTAAGTTTCTCGCTACATCAATACCAACAAACTTGTCACTCGACGATCTTGAAATGCTCTACCAAGCTAGGGAGGAAGTGAAATGCAATTATGGTTCGCGTTTTTGAAAACGAGGACGACTAGGCTACTAGTTTACTTTTAGTTCTTTTTAGTAATTAATGTAATCGTATTACTTTTTTAGTTAATGTAATGTTATTTTTATTTTAAATCTAATGTTATATTTTAAAAAAAACTAATTAATGTAATTAATTATTTCAAATGAATGTGTTTTATTTAAATCTATGTTTTAAAATTATAATTGTAATTGTATTAATTGAAAAGAGAAAAATTTAATAAATAGTGAAGTTTAGTCTTTATGAAAAAACATAATATTTTGACAGTGTTTAGTATTTGTTCATCTTTTTGAAGTAGTTCTAACATAGCACTGAGGTGAACGGGTAACATGCCTGAGATTATGGGGAACAGGTGAACCCGAGCCCTTAAAATCCTTATGGGAATCCGAATCTGAGCAAGAAACAGACTCTATAAAAGACACGACTTAACTAGGACATAACGAAACATGAGGCCGGATATTATGAACAATAATCCCCTGAGAATGTGCCTAGTTTACGATTTCTACTATCTGCATAAATATATTGAAGCATTCAAATACATCAACGGCCCTTTTTCTGTCATCTAACCATTGTCTCAAGTTTACATCTTTGTTCCACCGGTCGAATAACTGCACCACCACCTTCCCGAAAGTAACCAAACTGAGTGATAACCCGATTCAATTGAGCTTTATCATGATTGTAAAGAATCTAAAGAACACAAGATTATGAACAAATACTCAATTAATAATCGAATGATTGACTCTAAACCGACTCAAATAACATCAAAATAATCCTCACAACATCACTTAAAAAGGCTTACACTCAAGCAGTCTTTCGTGACCGATTATCACCAAAATACACTAACAAAGTCACAAAGATGATGAACCTTGAAAAATTTACAGAAACTAATTTGGGTTATCGTTTTAGGCAGCTTAGAGGGAATGAAATATCATTGTGTGTTTTAATATATAACAATCTTGGCATATGTAGTCCCTCTATCTTTAGTAACTGTCATCTAAAACCTTTAACTTGCATTCTTTATCCAGCAGGCCGTTCAACTTTAGCCTTCAAGTAATATACAAAGTTTCCTATATTCTAATTTTGCTCCATAATCCATAATCATTGCATTTAAAGTCCTACATTTCATAAACACGTATTAAGAACATGATAATCATTAATGCAACATTTATGACGTTTCAAACTAAGACAATGTACCAAACTGAGATTGTATTATTCAACAATGATCCGATATCCGGTTTCTGTTTGACGCCTCTGAATAATTCAACCCCCTAGAACTACCAGAAATTTGATAACCAAATTCAGATGCATTATCCATTATCAGCCACAAATTTCTTCATAAAGATCGATGACATTTTAACTCCATAAACAATCTTCCACATACCCATAATGCAAAAAGTTCTAAAACTTTATCTAATTCTTAGCAAATCCCTTTTGCCCTGAAAACATTTACAAATTAAAAGAATCTCAATAACCATACAGAATAGCATTGATATCAGTGACAGAGTCAAGAATAAAATCATAAATAAATTACTTTCATCATCTAGAACGAAATTTGTACTGAAATATGTAAACTTTATATAAAAATCATAAGATAAAGATATCACAATTACAGAATCCCATATGAAACTATCATGCAAACTGCAGTAAATAATTAGAGGAACATAGTAGTAGTACCAGCTATCACTAATCACCATGGGGTTTCTTGAGCTGTATGCAAACATGAACACCATAAAGTACAAACCTTTTTCATTGAATATTTGTTACCATAAAAAGGGTATAACTTTTTTCTCTTTCTTTTCTTTTATTACCATAAATAGAAATAGAAATAAATAACAAATAGAATCTCCCCACAAAAAGCTCTAGCCGCTTATTGTAGTTTCTTTCAAGTCCATGATCTGAAATACCCAATTGTTTATTATTGACGATGAATTAAATTACTTGTTTTTGGAACCCTAGGGACTCAATGTTCCTAACCCACTAATTCTTCATCAACAGACGGCACTTCCATGGCCTCTGACTCTTCACCGCTAGATTTTTATTTTTGATTCTTGATCTTTATAAGTTGATTAAATAATTAATAAAGATTTCATGAACGTGTGATGAACAGAAGCCTCGGTGATGGTCGTGGGGTTTAGTCAATTAATATAAAAATTGTATGACAACTACCATAAAAATTTGATTAGAGATCGCTAATAAAAATTAATAGAATAAAAGGTGGACATAAGGTAGTTAATTTATGGGGTTTTCACTTTTATGATTTCATCTATCTTGACAAACAAAATCATGAATGAAAACAAGATCTTCTACACCTTTGCAATTATATATTACATGTTTGAATTTTTTTATAATTATACATTTTTCTTCTTCGAATTTTGCTTTGATTTGATCATGTGTTAATGCTATCATCTTTATATTATATATATAATATAAAATATATATATATATATATGTATATATACTAGAAGAATACCCATGAGATGTAGCGAGAAAAGTTTATAAATTTCACATTAATTTGATATATGATATTATGTTTTTTGAAATATTTTAAAAACTACATTACAATATACGAAGAATACTGATTTGTAAGTGTAAAAATCATTTAAAAAAATATATATATAACACACAAGATTACTCCATGTCAAACACCTATCGACTCTTTTCGTTTCACATCATTTAAATGTATACATCAAGCTCAAACAAAGGGATACGAAATCATACCGTAACACCCTTATCACAATCATAATATTTTTCGCTTTCCATCTTTAACACACGACTTTGCTTATGAGACTTTGCTTATGACGATCACCAATCAAAAACTTATGTTAAAGCTACACTCTTAACTGCCGAGTCTTAATGATATTCATTGAATAGTAATTTATGGCTACAAAATGCATGTGTCAATCTTAATTAGGTATACTCTATTTAATCCTACATCAGTTATATTTATGACCGATTCGAGATTCATTAACATGTTAGACATACCTCCTATACTCCTTAGTCTTGACTCATTACTCAATAATCACGATTTCGTCTACAGAAATCATCTATCTAATACGAGTATATTTTTATAATTGTTATTAATATTACTTATTAATTAATCATTATCCCACATAACTACGTAATTAAGGGCTTTCGGAGAAGTGGTCCCTCTGTAGCCGAAAGGCAATCACCCGTCGAAGTCCATGACACTATTTATTTACATACGATTTTTGGGTACGTAGTCATGTAAATTTATTATATTTCAGCTTTCAGTACTCAATTGTGTACTTTTTTCATCTTTAACAACACCAATCTGGCCACGATAATAAATCGATTATAATACATAAGCTAGGTGCCTCAGATAGCAAACTTTATAATAGATATATTTATATTCTTATAATTATCATTATTAATATTAATATTAATATTAATATTAATTATTAAATAACATGTACGTTATCATCTCATTTAGTCATTTCTAATGAATGATTGCATTTAAATTTAGTTATTGATAGTAGAAATTTCATTATTCATGTTTTAATATATCATATTATCTGTATTGCAACTTTATTATTTTCATCATATGAAACATGAAAGACCTCAAAAATCTAGATGTTACAAGTGGTGCTCTACATGATTCCTTCCCTTTATTTTAATAGATAAAAAGGTAAATATTCCATTCCAGTCCATAACACAATAAAAAGAAGGTCGATATATTAATTGCTTTAGGAAATAAAAAGGTGAAACATATTCTAATTTCAAAGTGAAATGTTATTCTCCCCCTTAATTCAAATACTAATGGTATTCACAATCCTTCATTCTCTTTAATTTAATGAATTTTACTAATATTTTAAATCTTACTTTAATGTAAATTTAATTACAGATCTATCGTAAAACTATTATTGCTTGAAATAGAAACGATGGATGCCTCCACAAGAATTTATTTATTCCTATAACGATGTGTACAATCTCTTATACTTATGCATATAGTTGTTAACTCGTGACTTAAGTTGTAATTCAAAATTTTAACTTTTAATTTTCAACTCGTAAATTGAGTTGATTCGTAAGAGTTACTATATTACAATAAATAAATATATCTATTTATATATGTATATTATTATTTAAAAGTTTTGTTATTAAAATAAGTAAAACACGATAAAAATCGATAGTGTAGTTGTTGACTGATAATCAATATAAATATAATTGTTTAATTTAAGATAAATTATGGTCAATTTTTCTTTATTTTATCCTTTTATCTTTTATACACATTACGTTAAAAATTTGTCTGATTTTCTAACTCGTAAAAATCAAATCTAATTTGTCTCGTTTTCTGGATGGTCCAACTCCTTATGAAAAACGTACAAGCTTCTAATGCACTGTAGCAAGCCATGACATCTCTAGCACTGTCGACGGCATCAAATATCTAAAAATTAACTACGAATTATATAACACCCCACCATTGCCGTTGCTGTCGGCAATAATAAACAATATTTCTTCTTCATACTTTGCCCTCTTTACCTTCTTTCTTCTGTAAACCCTTTCCAATTGTCAAGATTTCACTATTTATCTATTATTCACGGTTAGTATTTCAACCTTTTGTCAATAAATATTTGTGGGTTCTTTTTATTGGCTCCGTATATCAAGAAAAAAGGATAAACTTTTGATTGGGGTTATCTGATTTCGTCAGAATTTTTCATCTGGATGTTATTATTTTAGCTAAACTTTGAGTCTTTATGCCCAAAAAATTTGTGGTTTTGTAGATATTTCCATGATCTTGTAATGAATTTTATTAGGTTGATGTTAGGGTGATCTCTCTAGGGTTTATTATTTCTGATATTAAAAAATGGGGATTTTTAAATTCTTATTGTTTTTGTTAATTTAGGGCTACAGGATTGGTATATACCAAATGGGTTTTCTTTAGCATTGATTAAATTGAAAGACTTTGTGAGCTAAAGTACTTAAATTTGGTGTTTTGTGATATGGGATCATCAGGGTTTTTCTCAATATGTTTAATTTATTCCATAGTGGCTTTAAGTTGTGGAACCCTAATGATGTTTTATAGCCATGAGGTGTTTGCATTCAGCCATGGGAATGAAATTGCTATTAAGTTATTGGGATCAACACCTCATGATCAGTTGCTGATTAAGACCTCTGATTCGTTCTCTGGGTTGCTTTTATTTGCTGTTGGGATCTTGTTGTTCATGGTGGCATTTGTAAAAGATAGAGACTTTCAGAGCTTTTTTGCTAAAGGGTGTGTGCTTCTTCACATTGCTATGGCAATTTGGAGGATTTACTTTGAGAGTATGCTCGAAGACCTCGGGCGTGATTGGCTGAGGCTGGTCGTTGGTGATTTTGTTTTAGCACTTTCATGGGTGTTGTTTCTTGTGTACAGTTGGAGAGAAAAATATGATTAGGTGTATACACAATCGATTCAAAACCCGTTCTTGAATTGGGTCAAAACCCGTTCTTGAATTGGGTTAAAACCCGTTCTTGAATCATTACTGCAGCTTGCACCACCGTCTTTAGTGATTTTGAAGAAATGGTCTCCATTAATGGAGGTTGTGAAGGTGCTTTTTGATCCTGTTTGGTTTGTAGGGGCACATATTTTCTTGATTGTGATTAGTAAATCTTGGGAGACTTCAACTTTTTTTAATTCTTCTTTGCATGTTTAAAGAGAAAAGCTTTGATTTTTTTTTGCCTTTATATGTTGATGTTCAATGTAAAGCTTCTGATTTCTAGATAAAAGTATGAAATTTCTTGATTGTTGATCTCGTTATCATTGCCTTTTTGTCTTAATTTGCTTTGTGTACTTGTGTTATATATTTGCCTTGGATCTTCCTTTGGCGTAAGCATACCAATACCTGCCAATGGTTATGTACTTGTGTGATTCAGATGCCATTAGCGATGCCCTTTTGTGAGTACTCGCCATTCAAAAAAGAAAGAGTCCGTTTTCTCTAGGATCTTGATCACTTAACACACAGGGACTAGCTTACTTCTTGTTTGGGAGCATCCCCAGTGACTAAAGTTATTAAAAGCTTTTTTCTTGCCACATCAACTTTTCTATAAAAAAAACTTTTAACAAAACCTTTTTCTCCAATGATAAAAAAAGTTTCAAAAATTTTCTTTTCAAAAAGCTTTTCATATATGACTTGAAATTTCTCAAACTTTTGCACAAAAAAGTTTTTCCTCCGATGAAGAAAAGCCTTTCTAAAGTTTTTTTGCATAAAAAAACTTTAAAAAGACCTTTATTGGAGATGCTCTTAGGTTAGAAAAACTTTATTTTCGTTTGTGCAGAAAATGCAATGCTCTTTTATTGATTAGAATTGTCATTCAATCTATTAGTTTGTTGATGTATGTTGGTCCATCATTCCTATCAAAATTATTTTCAGACGGATAAATAGAGCGGATATACAACGTATTGCCACTCATTGTTCCATGTATGTGAGTTACCATTTTTATTGTCTAGGTTTGGATTAAATCGGAAGAAACTGTGTCGATATCTTTGTGAAGTTGATTTTTACCGGATGATAGTTGCAATTGCTAACTAGGCAATCACGTATGATGCTATTTGAACTTTTTTGGCCACATCGTCTGTATAAGTGGCAGCCACGTCAGTTGCATTCATAGAATAAATTGTGACAGTACGTTACATTTCGTAAATAAATGTATAGAAGTCCAATATCACCTCAAAATCACGAATATGATCATGTTTCCAATGAATAAGTTATTGCTCTTAATAGATAGCGAATTAGTGTAAGAAAATTATATTTCTTCAGACATTATAATGTACGTGCTACTTCATTCATTTCCATTAAAGTTGTAGTTTATGTGAGATGTATTCAATATCTATTGGAATAAATATTTGCTAGGAAATATAACATAAAATGTTTTGATCGAGAGTTTTTTATAACAAGAAAATTACATACAATCACTCAAAAAACAAGTCAATAGCTTCCTTGAAGAAGCATCATAATATTTTGGTCTGCTAAACCTTCATCACAAAGGCATTGAAGAAAACTTGTTATGTATTTTCAGCTTCAACACTTCTAGGACAATAGACGCATGTATGATTATCAAGAACGAACCCATAACTAATCTGCCATGAATTCCCTGCATAAGCAAGTTGTATTCCAAGAAATATATTCAAAGCTCCAAAAAAGAGAGCGAAAATGTCAATTAAATAATTAAATAAATAGGTAGAAAATAAAAGTTATTTACCATTTCTTGTTTTATTTATTTTAACAAAAATGTCATTTTTATATCACTTGTAAAAATAGTTAAATAAAAATGGTAGGTTGCATACATGGAATAAATTTTTGCAGTACGTTGCTGATACGTACGTTTTATCAAATTAATATTAATCACATCACATTTAGAAAGAAAAAGAAAAAGGCTTACAAAGTGAAGTTTACCGGGTCAACTGGTAACTAGTTAGCTAGATACAAATTTTTCCGGTTTAATGCATACCTAAATAATAAAAAGGGTAACTTAAATATATGGAACAATAAATGGCAATACGTTGCATATTCATCCCATTTATCCTTTTCAGATATGTTAGGTACTGTCAACTTATATAATGGTGTGACCTGATAGCATTTCTCTTTTTCCTATTCCATTCCATTCCACTTGATTATGGGACAGACGGCTAATACTAATATAATAAATGAAGTCGTCATCAACCTTTCATGTTGAAGCCTCGCAAGGCGTTTTAGATGCCCCGTACAAGATCCATATAGTCCATTTCAAGCATTTTGAGACTCTTTATTTTAAATGAATCGAAGGCTTGAGCTTTTTGTGTAAATGTATGTTATAAAGGCGAACCAGTTGATTATGAATTTTAAGTTCGAAGACGAAGAAAAGTGTTCACACTAAATATATGGAATGAATCATCCAGAAGATGAGGAGCATTACATATAAAAGTCTTTTAGATTAGGTGCATTTAGTTCTTTGCAAAAAAAATTATTTTTTTTTTAACTTTTTGGAAGGAATTAACTACCTGAATTTAATCCAACTTAACTGACATAACAAAAAGCTAACTTCATGTGTAGAGTGTAAGTAAGTACAGAGTAATGATGTTTGAATGCCCCATGTGATTATTAACTACTATTTGATCATACATTACTATCTTGTAGCACAAGAGTTAAATGTCTCATCTAATCATGCATTTGGATGGATCTTTAATTACTATGGTACATATTGTTAAAAGTAAATTTGATATAAACAGAAAGCAGTACTTGCAAACAATAAACTCAAAGTTATCATTCAAAAGCTTTTAGTAATTTGGGCCAAGCTTTCTAGTAACATCACACTTAGTCGGTGTTCTGAGACGATTATGTGTCACGTTAATCACGACAGTGTGAAGTGTTAACTGTTACGACATTTGTCGACTGTCAGTTGGAGCTCACAATCTTATTAAATTTTTATTTTCCTTAAAAAACAGTTATATTTAATTAAATAAAACTAATACAATAATTATAAAACACACCTATTAATTAAAGATGAGAATTGTGTGTATTGTTTGTGAATGCGTATATATATAGATGAGGATTATAGTTGGTGTAAATTGTACGTATTATTTATATGTATTAAATAGAAATGAAAAAGAGATCAGTTGTTTTTCTTTTTATTGATTGGACTCGTTTTTCAACAATTATTTTCTTTTGTTTTTCACAATAGTTATATTACCAATTGCTTTCAATTTTCTTTTTCTTTTTCTTTTTTACGAGTTCAAATACATCAAAAAATCAAAAAAGAAAGATATGAATCCCGCTGTTGCTGACGTTCTTCACCCTTCTTCCAGCAAGGACGGTAATCGACGGCATCTCCCATACCGCGTGTCGTCCCTTTGTGGTGACACAACACGGCCGACGACATCCGCATACCAAGTCGTCTTCTGTTATCAAGTTAAAAAAATGGACCAAATTTGATTATCCTACGTGGCAGGTATATCTTTAAAGAACATGTAAATAACACTGTTCCGCGTTGCACCCGATCCTGTAGACCTTTCTTCTTTGTTATGCGGCGTTCAAACGCAACACGTTATTAATATTTTGATCTAAAAATTACACCTCAAAATTTCCTTAATCACATCGTTGAAATTCATAATTCCTTCAATCCTCTGCTTCGAATCAATCAGGTATGTCACTTCAATCATCTTTAATTTTACATATTCTCTCATAATATTAGAGTATTAATGATTACTGTCCCATTTAGGGTTTTATTTTCTAGGGTTTAAGCTTGTTTGTTGATTGACGTATATTATAACTGTATAATGGTAATTGTAATTATTCAGGAACTTGTAAACATGAGTGGATTACAGACACATGATTTCTCTACTTCTTTAAGAATAACCAAATCACCAAAGGAACAACAAGAGTCAAATGTTGTTATGACTTCTTCTTCTGAAACGAAGCCAACGAAGAAAATATGTTGTGCTTGCCCTGACACTAAGAAGCTGAGGGATGAATGTGTTGTCGAACACGGTGAATCGGCTTGCTCGAAATGGATCGAAGCTCATCGCTTATGTCTTCGCTCTGAAGGATTCAATGTATGATAATTGAAACCGGGATATTTCAATTACATGGAGAGAATATAAAATTTTTAAAATTTCCTGTCTTTTTAGTTTAGGGTATATCAAGTTGAGGACAAAAGAATTTTGATTGATTACTTTATTGGAGCTAAGGAGGTTGAACCTTGTTTTATTATGTCTCTGTTTAGTTTACGGTATGGAATGAATCTTAAATAATAACTACAGATTTCGTGATGTGGTACTATGAGTTGCCATTGTCTTGTATGTGTTTGCTTTAGTGAGTTTTGCATGTGCAGCTGGTGTAGATTCAGTTTATATCACACTTGCAGTTGCCATTGTCCTCATAAGATGAAATAGTGCTTCACAACAGGTGCAAATTCAAAATCAGTAGCTTGCAGTTAAGTTTATGCTTCTGTGTTTAATACTTTAATATGTGCTTATGTTATACGGAGTACTAATAATTTGCAAAAAGTAGTATAGGGATAGTGGTATCCGTAGAAGATAAATATCTACATGGCAGAGGTTTTTCTTGTTTGCGGTGTTATTACTAGGTATTATTCATGTACGAACTTTTTGTATAATGCGTAGTTATACAACAATACCAAGCTTGTACATTTTGTAGTATTTAATATATAGAGGTCTCTGTGGATGAATATTTGACTCTGTTGCAGCCTTGCTGATTACACTATATTTGAGCTAAACACAATTAAAGATGTTGCAATAGTTCCAGAAATAGGTAGTAATGTAGTATGATGCCTGTGTCATAATGGTGTGTGTATTTTGAGAATAACGTTAGCCTAATGGTATCAAGTAGAAAACTTGCATACACTAGGTTTCTGAAGATGATTTGAATTGCTATATTTACAAGAGACGTTACTTTGCTGTTTATACTTTATAGATGGCAGGAACTTTTGATGACTAATATTTTTCTATGTTATCTGTAATTAATTTGGTTTAAGACTTAAAGTCAATAATGTCTGAAAGGATTCGATAAGTTATAAGAAAATTTTGGTTTAATCCATGTCACTATGGGGGGATGCTAAATATAGAGTTGTGCAAGGAAACTTGAGAATAGAAAAAGTCTTATAAGCGTATGCTGATGCAATAATGGCGTAGAAAATAATGCCAGATCAATAGAATAGGACTCCACCAATGGTGGGGTCGAGGTACTTACAGTTTGTTGCTTTGAATTAGTCTTGATGATATAACAATTAGTCATGGTGTATCCTATCGAGGGTCAGTGTTTCAAATAGATGGATATATTCATCAGATGTTAGACATGGTGTAAACAACGTATATGTTATGGTAGCAAACATTTTGATCAGTGACATGCTTGAATTTCTTAATAAGATCTGTTAAGTTCCATCACATAAGATTTTGCTCCCTTTATCAACTTATATGTTGAAGTTGTTCCATGAATCCATTCTGAAATTTCATTTAAAATGGGATTATGTGTGTTGTATAAGATGGACTAAAAGTACTTTCCTTTATCTAGGCCTGAACTTTGAAGAACTAGGTACATGGTATGTAGGCTATTCCTCAGAAACATCTATAATTTGTGCAATAGGCAGCTGTTCTGAGCACTTTAGCAGTTAAGCTTTGTCAGATACTCATCCGGATAACTTCATATTAATATACCTCTTGTGGTAGTGCTCATAAGAACGAGTAGAATGGTGGTTTTTGCGTTACCAAAACAAAATTGATGGTAAACATAATTTATGGGAGAAGATAAGAGTTCTAAGTTTCTAAGATATAAATACATATAAATATACTTTATAGTATTATCTTCCAATGGATTATTGAGGCTTGGACGGAAAAGTACCACGAGAAAGAGCTTGAAGGTGTTCCAAGTCTTGATGATGTTAGTAAACCACTAGATGAGGAGATACCGAGACTCCGAGAGTCGCATTGGATGATATTGGGAAAGTCCTTCTATATAATTTATTCTAGCATTTGGAACCTCCATGGTCGAGCATAAAAAGTTGCAATAATGTTGGTGCAGTCTGATTTATTCGAGTGTAATTGCAGTTTTATTTGAGTGGTTTATGACTATTTTTTTATATAGGCTATTAATTTTGGGTCATTCCATGATTCCATCCATTTTCCAGTTTGAGCCATTGCATCTAAAATAACCACTTGCATAAAACAAGATCACTTTATGCCACAGCAATAAGTATTGTCATATAATCTTGGATCATGGTTGCAGATACATGACCATCATACACAGACACGACCTAATCTAACCTTCTTTATTCAAAACTAGAACATAACCATGCAGTTTTATTTAGCCGTTGACTAAAATTAGCTACTGGACTCCAACGAGTTCCTGTTACTTCTTGTAGTTGATTTAGTGACCACATGTGCAGTTGGTGCAGCTGCAGTTAGCACCACACTTGCACTTGCCATCATTCTCAGCTGCAGGAACCTCCATAGCAATAGTCTCGATAGTGCTGCAAATAAAAGGTGTATCAAAAGTTTTTTCTGATGACCAAAAACAGTTTAAGTAATGAGATTACCTTTTCTCAGTTTCGACTATGGTCACGCCATATTCGTTCCCTTTCTTGCTGCACTTCAAGCGTAATTTGGTCATAAAATTATGTCTACAGAAAGTTAGAGGTGGCAAAGATGGGTGGGTCAAGCTAATTTGGTACAAGTCAAAACGGGTCAGGTTAGGCTGACTAGAAACACCTTTTGTTCACGTAATATAAGTTCGTTATAAATAGCTAGTGTCAAATATGGTTAACAAAATCACATTATATCAATCAACAATAATAATAATAATCTAATTTTCTGAAATATTGTAATTATAATTTAGTTTATTCGAACACTTTGGGTGACTTTCGTCTCGTTTGACCCCTTTCCTTTTTAACCTGTTTTTTTATTTTACCCGTTTGACCTGTTATACGATAACCCTAATGAATAAGTAAATAAGTTGAAATTGCCACCCCTAGTGAGATATGGACATGAACACATCACTTACGTGTAGTTGCTCTTGTCAAAGCAGTCATAGTTGCTGCAGGAAGACATGGTTAGTAATATGAAGTAACAGAGGGGAACTGTAGACTGAGCAGATAATAAAGATTGTTTTAAAATTGCTATATCTCCAAAACATCTTCATGGTCTGGTATTTATAGATGTGGTGGTCTTGTCAATCGTCATTGGGACCAACTACGAAACCCATAATGGAATCTGCATAAGGTTTAAGTTGTATATATCCAAGTAGGACTGTACTTTCTCAGCGTAGATTCCTTCTAAAATCAACTTTCATCTAGACATGGGCACAAGCTAGTTTGTTTGCGGTGTTATTTAACAACAACAATACCAAATCCCGTCATTGGCGGGATATGAGAAGGTAAGATGTAGACAATCATACATCTACCCGAGGGTAGAGAGACCGCTTCCAAGAAGTCCTCCTGCAAGAATTGACGAAAATGTAGTAGTGCAAAAAAGGAGTATATGTAAGCAAAATAATTGTATGTGAGTGACAACGTCTGTTTGCGAAAAGTACAACTATAATATATATATATATATATATATGCAAGTAATGTGTGATTATAGTAAGTTATAAGTATAATAAATGTTGAGTGTAGAAATATATAACTGTAATATATATAATAACTATAGAAAATAAATATCTTAATATGTTTACAAATGTGGCTATAGTATATAGGTATATGGATACCATAAGCTATACTTATAAAATATTAATATACTTATAAAATATCAATATATATAGATATTATAATTTCGATATAAAAATAAAATAGAGAGTAAATACTATAATTAGGTATATGTAATTGGTCTACGACAATATATAAGAATACATGTATGTAGTAAATACAAATGTAATATATATATAATACATATATATATATATTCATATCTTATACGTAAAATTTAGGGAATACATAAATCTAGCTATATATCTGCATATATTATACCAATACTATAGATATACCTATATTATTAACGAGACGTATAAATATAATATAGCTCAATGTAGATTAGTAGATAGATATATAGTATATACCGCTACGACGATATGTCTAGGTACACAAGATGATCCTAAAACTGCATATTCACTATACTCTTCTATCATACTCCTAAGCCTCCACTCGTTCTTATTAGAGGTCATGTCCTCAAACAGTTGCAGCTCCTCAGATCGAGTTTTAGTCTATCCTCCCACCTAAGTTTTGGTCTACCCCTCCTCCTCTGGCCATCACCTGTGATGGCTTCTACTCTCTAACTGGAGCTGTCTGTGGTCTCCTTCTGACGTGTCCAAACCATCTCAGTCATTTGATGTGTATTAATCCAGTTATAAAAATTAGTAAACAAGTCAAAGCTAACTATTACACAACTAGGCAAGTGTACCTAATCGGATAGTAGTATAGCAGTGATAAGTCTACCGGGTAGTCTCTCATGGAACAACTTATATGTATTTTAAGGATATTAGTCTAATCTATAGCTAAGGTATTAGGATAATGCCTCTTAATGACAGACAGTTAAAAGGTGTTTAAATTAAAGAAAACAATTAAATTGATAGATTAATCAAAGGATAGAAGTATGTTCATCTAGACCTATTCCCTCTAGAGTTGGATAATAGATAAATATGTATTTAACGGATAGGAGTTATTAATTTAGATTACTTGTTTTCACAATACAATCATTTAACTAAAACCATAAAGTGCAAGTGTCCTTGACAATTTAGTAATTCCAATTACAATTAATCAACTCAACTAACATGATGATTCAATCTTATAATCCTAGTGTCCTAGAGATTACTAAATTACACAAGATGTCTCTTAGTATAATTCACCCGTATTATAATTCAATTAACCTAATTCAACTCTTTTATTGTGTTCAATTAAAAGTAAATGTAATATGATATCTAAGAGTTCTCACTCATTAGCACGATTATTACACCAATTGAATAAACTAAATGAATTAAATACAAATGGTTTTTCAATCAAGCATCATATCATACGCAAAATCAAATATAACTATTATAAATCCAACATCTAGGGTATGTAGCCTAGATGAACATAAAGTATTTAGCCTATTGTCATAGGCTCAATCAAACAAACAATAATAATCAAGGAATAATTCATCATGCAATTACAAATATGAATCAAACATTAATTAAATAAGATTCGAGTGAAAGGGAATTAAATACTAACTTCTAGGATGATTACAAGAGGATAGATCACTTAGGGTGTCCCCAAAAGATCTCAAAAAGCTCCCAAATTCTTCCTTAATCCGTAGCTAATCAATTGGTTAATGATCATTAGGGTTTAGGGTATAATATAAGCCAAAAATCTGTAACCGACCCTTCTACCCGGTTGGAAATGCAAGTACCCAGCGGGTACTATGGCCTTCCCACCCGGATGAGTGTTCCGTACCCGGCTAGGCTGAAACTGGAACTTTTCTTGAGTACCCGGCGGGTACTATGGGTACCCGGCGGGTAAAATTGCATTTTCAGCCCTAGGTCCCTTTTTGAAAGTTGTAGCCCTCTGAGTTCCGGAAATTTGAGCGGTTGAATCACCTCAATCGGAGTCCCTATGAGGGAGTTATGGCCAAAACCGTAGAGCCTCGCAAAAACTGCAAAAATCCATCAACTCTTGATCTTTTCTTCATATCTTTTCGATCTCTTCTCGATTATTAACCTGAAACTAAACTAGACTAATTAAGTACTAAAAGATTATAAAATGACTAAAATAATATACAAATTGGATCGATATCGCCTCTAATATGTCTAATTTAGGCGATATCATCATCCTTCTCTTAGCTTGTTGGTAATAGTCACCACTTCCAGCTGCTCTCTGTAAACTCCGTTCGGTATCATATCAAACATGGTTCTATCACATGTCCACCTTAACATCCTCATTTATGCTATTTCCATCTTAGTCGCATGGGCCTTCGTCATTGGCCAACATTCTGACCCGTCTAGCATAACAGGTCTAATTGCCACCTTATAAAATCTCCCCTTCAACTTCAAAGGTACTTTCTTATCGCATAATACTTTTGTAGCTACCATCCACTTCAACCAACCTACTCGTATACGATGAGTAACATTTGATAAGTGAAGGGATAAAATGGTAATTTTTGATATTCTTTTTAAAGGGATTAAGAAAAAAAAAATGTTAAATGCTTAATAAAGATTATAGATATAGATATAGATAGATAATAAAACTCGATTATTATATTGAATAGTAGAATATAACAAAGATAATGTTAAAAATACCTATTACTTTTTATGGAAATATTATCATTGTTAAACTCGTTTTGCGCAATGACTTTTAGGACGTGACATGGTTTAGGAAATTATTTCAAATGATTAAGATGGAATTGTAAAGTTATTATTATTATTATTATTATTATGTATGGTAACATAGTTTCACCTTTTTCACAAAAGAATAAATTAATCAACCGCAATATTGAATAGTAAATTTATTCTAGCATAATATAATATTATTTTGTTATACAAACATACATTATCTCTAGGTTTTGGAAGTATAGTTCAAAGATTAAAGTGACCAAAAACAAATAACAAAGTAGAAGGGTTGATAATGCAAAACTTGGATGTAAAGGGGGTTGTTATAATTCGGTTGTGTTATGCATGCCGATATTCTGGGCCAAAATCCGTGTTTAAATCCTCATTAGATTAGATTAGATTAGATTCTTAATTATGCAACTCAAGAACCTACCAAAATCGAGAGAAACTAGGGACTAAGCGCTTCAAATCCAGGTATTTTCTATGCTCTATTCAATTTTAAATAACCTAGTTTACTAATGATCTTTGAAAAATACTAAAGCCTTTTAATCATCTTTATAATCCTTAAATTTTTGTTACTGTATTCATATTTATACGTGATGTTGAGTTTAGTATTGCTATGTGTTTATTCTTAAGTATTTTGAGATATATTTTTGGAGTTAATTGAGTAAATAATATGGTTAATTAGGTAGGAATACATTAAATTGAAGGTTGAAACTTGAAAGAAAGATGTTATTTTTCATTAGTAGAAAAGGGTAATAGTCGAAGTTGAGTGACGATATACATACATTATTACATTGGCATAAAAGTAACTCTAATTCACTTATTAGTTGATATATATATTCTCTCTCCCAGTTTTATTTGTCCAGATTGTCACGTATGTTATGTCTACTTTAGGTTTATGTAATTAGGTCTATTTATCATTTTTCATTGAATTTTAACTCTATTTGAGCGTTTGAGGAGTTTGGTCGTGAATAACCCTATTTTCTGCTGATGCTAAAAAAAAAATAGTGGTCTTAGAAAATTATTGGGCTTGTGTTGTTGGATTTAAAAGAAAGTGAGCTTGTGTCAGCTGGGTCAGTAAACTAACTTTAATTGATATGCAAGAATAATAGCTTTCTAACATTTATTTATGCAATTTGCATATTTTTCTTAGCGAGACTTAAAGATAAAAAGTACTCGTGTAGGAATGATTTTGTGACCTCTTTTGTTCAGTTTAATGCCTACTGGGTGGAGTTACTATTTTTGACCCAACAAACTTTTTCAAATTGATGCATTATTTTTTTTTTCCAAAGCTATACATGGAATAATGATTGATGCATCAAACCGTAACTTTCTTTTCGGTGAAATAAATCTATATTTAACAAAGTAAAGCTGTTTTACTCTATGGTGTGTTTATGTGTGTAGATTTCTAGCGAGTTAACCGGGAATGGAATCCAAAGTTGAGGTAGATTCTCCCTTGAAACTAGAACAAAGCGAGGTAAGTAGGATAACAAAATCAATGTTGGATTCTTGATCCTTTATTTATAGGCATTCTTAAGTGGTATATATGTATATATGATCCTGAATGCAGTTTGCTTGATCCACCATCTTGACGTTCTAAAGTTTTGATGTGGTTTAGTTGTAGAAAATATGATCTCATGTGATGAGTTTCTTGATACGCATGCTTTACTTATCAAAGAAATGAATGTGCTGATTTATGCCGTTTATATTTGATTTGCACAATTAAGCTTTCTTTTTAGATAATGTCTTCTTCAATTCTTAGGGCATCACTGATGTTATGATCAAGTGTAGGAAGTTCAAGAAGTTTGATATTGCTAATGACTATTCTGATCATTACTATGCAAACACAAAATTAGTTAAGCAGGTAACTGCAGTGTTAATTTGAACAAGCCTTCATCCTTCTATCACTTTATGATGTTATTTGTAAAAGGTTTTTTTCTATTTTTTGCAGGCACCAAAAAACTGGGTTAAAAAGATTGAAGAAGAGTGGAAGTATCTCAGGAAGGGCTTGCCTGGTATGTTTTGTCAATTTCTGCAACTTGTCTTGTTTTCTTTACATTTTTGTTGATTTAATTATTGTTATTTGGTTATAGATACGATATTTATAAGGGTGTATGAACGGAGAATGGATCTCTTGAGAGCAGTGATAAAGGGAACAGAAGGGCACCATATCATGATGGTCTTTTTTTCTTTGATGTGTACTTCCCGGAAAACTATCCTAATGAACCACCTGTATGTCTTATCTTGTGTTTTATGCACTTTATCTTAAAGTTTGATTAAAGACTATATAATCTAATGTCTAATGAGTAATGACTATTAAACAATTATTTCCAGAAAGTGTACTTTCATTCTAGTGGCCAAAGACTTAATCCAAATCTCTATGCAACTGGATTTGTTTGCTTGAGCCTACTAAACACTTGGCGTGGTACCACGAATGAGAAATGGAGACCTAGCATTTCAACTATGCTCCAAGTTTTGGTCTCTATTCAAGGTCTGATTTTGAACGCAAAGCCCTATTTCAATGAACCTGGATATGAAGCATCAATTGGTTCTGTTTCCGGAGAAAATAGTTCCCTGAAATACAATGAGCGTACTATAGTTTTATCACTCAAAACTATGGTTTACACCATGAAGAAACCACCCAAGGTAACGTAAAGGCTACCTATAAGATGCTACAATCCATTTACTTATGAATGGGTCAATTTGGGTTTTGTAAAACATTAGCTTTGAAAAGGAACGGGTCAAAACTCAAATGGGCTGAAAATCAAGTGAAGTCTATGTTTAATGTGTGCTGCAGGTATCTGATCATTTGTGTTTGATATTTCTTGGATGCAGGGCTTTGAGGATCTCGTGATTGGGCATTTTTGTGAGCATGCGCGTGATATTTTGACAAAATGTAGGGCTTATTATACAGAAGGCATTAGAGTGAAGGGTAAGTTGTTCAAGAACAATGTGAAAGAGTACATGAAGACACTTGTAGAAGCATTTAAACAAATAGGAGTTGAGAATTTGGAGGAATTTGTACCCTCAACTGAGAAGGCTGTTCCCAAAGAAAAGAAACCAAAGAATCTAGCTCAGAAGATATTTAATTTTTTCCACAATTGAGATGTTGCGGGATTATGTAAATAACAGGAGAAACAAAATTCCTCTCTATCTCCCAAACTTGATGACACAAATATGATTAGCTATGATGACTTTAACATGCTTAAAACAGCAAGTGGATTTTTGAAAGTCTTTACACCTTTTAAAAGTTTTGGGGATAGCAAGTGTAATGTTGTTTGAGCATCATTAATGTTATACTATAATTTCTGCAAAACAAGTTTGGAAGTTGCTAAGTAATTCCCTGTAAATTTGTAATCAGTTCGTGGTAAATACATTAAAATATAATTTATATTCTTTTTTAGTTAAGATGGGGAAGTCAGTTTTTAAAAGAAATGGCAGAAAGCATGCTATATGCTGGTACGTTGTCATGTATCGATTTATTATTATTATTATTATTATTATTATTTTAATTTAATTATAAAAGACTTATTTTTTATAGTCGCTGTGGGTAGCTTCTAACGAAATATACAAAATACACACCACTGATCTTCTCAGAAAGGAGAATTGCGTCCGTAAAAATTATCATTTTGATTTCACGATGAATTACAATTTAATTTTATGGAAACTGAGTCGTGTTTGATAAGGATCGAATAACGAAAACCCTAAAAAGTTTTTTTTTCCCCCTTTCTTCTATCTTTCTCATACAATTTCCCCTGTATCTTCTTTTTGCTGCTATAGTTGCAATAAATGGGGTCTTCGGCTACTGGAATATGCATCCCTCAGAATTCAAAGTAAAATTTCTTTCTTATTACCACACCTAAATATGCACAATTATATATATTTATTTATTTATGCAAATGTATGTATGTAAGCTCTCTGTGTGTGTTTAAGTGTGTGATTTTATTTATGTTATTTTATTTTATTTGAAGGAAAAGAATGTTTCCAGGGAGTTCATCAAGCATGGAATCCAAACCTGAGGTATCTAATAAGATGCTTAAACAAAATGAGGTAATTATGTTTATATATTAAGTGGTGTATTTGATCATGCATGCACTTTTAATTACTATATTTTTAGTGTTTTGATAAAGTTTAGTACTTTATTTGAAGTAAATGTGGATGCTGTTTTCATAAGTAAGCTGAAATGTGATCCTCAATGTTTGTTAATGAATGGTTTGAGATTGCACTTAAAGTAATAATTTTTTTTTTTTGAGTACTTGTACTTGGGGTAAATCCCATTATATTACGTTCTAGATAATAATGGGTGTTAACCATATTTATAAGTAAATGTTTTATTGTATTTGTAGGATGCTAAGATAATGATCTCTTCAGGGATTACTGCTGCATTTATTTGTTCAAAATAAGGTTTATAATGTCAAGCTATATATTGAAATGTTAATTATCCATGGTTATTTATTTGTGGTGTGTTCTAGCAAAAGTCACATATAAAGGGAAAGGTATAAGAATGATTTTGCAAATATATTGCTGCTACTATTTTTGTGTCTTATTTTTCATCGATTTGTAAATAATAATGTCTTTTTCTGTTCCTAGGGTGTGATAGAAATAGATTTGGAGGACGGTGTTTCTAATTCATATAATGGCAAAGATTTCATAGATTTAACTTCTGACGATGATAATGTTTCTGAGGATGAGTATGTGGATCCTTTCAAGATGACTCCTGCTGACCATGCAATGCCAAGTTTGTCATTAACGGGTACAGCTAATTGCGAGCAAAAAGAGATGAAAACATGTACTGGTTCAAGTAGCTCCACGAGGCATAGTCTTCGGTTACAAAAGTGTGTAATGAAGGTTCGGTCTATTAATAAACTGGTCAAAGCTCGGTACCACAAAATGTCCTCTGTGTCTGACGTGCAAATTGGTGCTGGAACTTCTTCGTTGGTTGACTTTCAAAATGTGACGATTCATGGAGAAATCATTCCTATGGAAAATGTGAAATTGGACCAAGGTTCTGGAATGATCCAAAAGAGATTAAATGTAGCAGGAAGTTTCTCTAGCATGGGACAACTTGACAATGATAATGATGTTTTGAGGAAGTATAAAAACTTCAAGAAGTTCGATATTGTTGAGGATTTTTCAGATCATCGCTATTCAGCATCTGGTTCAGGAACGATGCAGGCACGTAATGGTTTTACCAGAACTTGTTTAGTTAGTTGATACTAAAGGTTGTAACACGGTGGGCGTTGGTCGGGAAATTGGTGAAAATGGGGTGGGGTTGGGTTGGAAGGGTTCGTTTCTCTGATGGGCCAGGCTGGGTGGACCCTTCAACACATTTCGCTCCATTTGAAGTTTATACATAGTTGATGCGCTAATTATTATTACAAGTGCAGTATTATACAATAATAATCTCAATTGTTGTATATAATGATTTTGGAGGTTGAATGCAATAAAAATAACCTTCGGTCAATTTACAACCCGTTCAATCCATTTGATCCGTTTTGCTTGATCCATTTGAGATCAAACACAATCTAATTTAGCCCCTTTATTAATAAATGGGTCGAAATTGCCACCTCTAATTGTATTCTTTATCCATCTTTCAGTTTTACATGTTCTATGAATTTTGCAGCCACCACGTAACTGGGCTAAAAAGATTCAAGAAGAATGGAGGATTCTCAAGAAGGGCTTGCCTGGTCTGTTTTGCTAGTAATTTTAAATTTGTTTTATATTCTTTACCTGTTTGCCGATCTAATTTTCTCTAAGTTTAGACGTTTGAGTTGATTTACTTATTTTGTTATTTGGTTAAGATATGATATATGTTAGGGCTTCTGAATCGAGGGTGGATCTCTTAAGAGCTGTGATAATGGGAGCAGAAGGGACTCCATATCATGACGGTCTTTTTTTCTTTGACATGCGCTTCCCCAGAAGCTATCCTCATGATCCGCCTGTATGTTTTTATCTCTTATTTTTCCCACTTTATACTTTGCTTTTTATTGTTATGTGATGAGATAATAATGAAAGATTCTTTTCAGGAAGTGCACTATCACTCTGGTGGACTACATATTAATCCGAATCTGTATGAGGATGGTAAAGTTTGCCTCAGCCTGCTAAACACATGGATTGGTGCCCAGAATGAGAAATGGACACCTGGCGTTTCAACCGTGCTCCAAGTTTTGGTCTCTATTCAAGGGATGATTTTGAATGCAAAGCCTTTTTTCAATGAACCTGGGTATGCAGATTTCGGTGGTTCTGACTACGGAGAATATAGATCGATGCGATACAACGAGAGTACTTTAGTTCTCTCTCTCAAAACTATGGTATACACCATGAAGAAACCACCTAAGGTATGATTGGTACCTACAAGATGCTATCATTATTTACAATGTGAATCAGTTAGGGCCTCTGGCACCAAATATTTTGTTTTACTGGTTAAAGGAGTTCAAGAAAAAGCTGGGCTGTAGAAAATGAACATGCAACTACGTGTGAGCAAGGTTTAGCATGCTTTAATAAGAACAAAATGGAAAACAAAAAAAAACAAAAAAAAATAAATAAATCATATGAGTAAGCAAAACAAGCTAAAAAGGAAAAATATTTAACTATAAAGAAACAATAATAGAACTTATGATTTGAGCCAGCAACTCTTTTCTCCTCTTTTTTAGATTAGGTTGGTGAGTATGGAGTGACATATCATCTAGTTTTTGCATCTAAAAAAAGGTTGTAATAGACATGCATACATTGAACTTGTTTTGTAATGCTAATGCATAGTTATGTAGAAATAATTGGAGGCAGCAAATTGGTGGGTAGGGTAACAGGTCAAAAGCAGGTAATATTGTACGAGTCCAAATGGTCAGGTTGACTGAGTTACTTGTTCTGAATAAATTAATTTAGGGGTTTGATGCACATGCATTTTGGGCAACAGTCCACCTATTCACCCGTTTAATTTACACCTGAATTTTTTGTTTCCTGTTGTTTGATTTTCTAAGATAAAATATAGTTTGAGTCGACCCACTTATAATTATTTATGGGTCGAAATTGACAACTCTAAGGCTCAGAGTATGGCAGCTTTGTGTAAACCTTGAAACCTCAATAATGTGTCTTTGAACCTTAATAATTGTTTTTGGATGCAGTACTTTGAAGATCTGGTGATTGGGCATTTCCATGATCGTGCACGTGGTATTCTAACAACATGTAAAGCTTACATGGAAGGTGTTGGAGTTGGGTGTGCTGTTGATGAGGTTAAGAAGACGGGTTCAGGGCGATTCAAGAACGATGTTCAATGGTACATGAAGACGCTTGTAGGAGCATTTAAAGAAATTGGAGTTGAGAATATGGATGAATTCATGCCCCCAACTCTGACTTTAACTCAGAAGGTAAGGGCCTTTTTTGGCATCTAACAGATATGGTAAATAGCAATTAGCATTGCCCTCATAATTATGTAAATAACTCGGGAAGTTTATCCTGTTTAGTCCTACATTACAACTTTAGAAACTGCAACTTGTAAGTTATGGGTTCGTGTCATTTTGGAAGGTGTCGAGTCAACATGCTTGGAAAATAGCTAGTTCCTTTTAGAAGTCTTGACAACTTTTAACCTTGCATTATTGTCTGTGGAAAATGATGACTTAAAAAAGCTTGGAAGATAGCAACTTTCTTGTGGAAGTTTTTATGATTTTTAAGTCTTACATTTTTTGTCGTTGTGGAAAATGATGACTTAAGAAGCTTGGAAACTAGCAAGTGGCATCTACTACTATTTATGATGTAAGTTTGAGGTATTCTAACATTAATGTTGGCTTATTTGTGGTTTTATTAAAGAAAACAAACTTGGGCATTTACTACGTTGTTGCTATCCAATAGGTTCTCAGAAAATACATACATAAATAAATAAATAGAGATTAGTGAGTGAGAACGCAGTTAACTTTAGCCCGATCTTTATAGTGTGTATCCAATTGTATTTTGATATATTGTGTATGTATTGAACTTTCAGTTTTGGTCTATTACGTGTATCCAATCTGCTATTACTTGTAACTGCTGACATGACCCATTTTTTATGACGTGACAATGTCGTCTTAGATGACAATTGCCATGTCATCAAAAGCAACGGCTACTGGTTGTATAAGTTATTGGATATGTATAATAGATCAAAATTTAAAGTTTGATACATACAGTAGATCAAAATGAAGTTGGGTATACACTATAGAAATCGGACTAAAGTTAAGTGCATTCTCAGACACTTATCCTTAATAAATATATACAACCTATCTATTATTTATTACATATCCAACAACTGAGACTTTTATACTAAACAAGTGGAAGGATAAATACTCAAGTTGTACAATTGTAGTTACAATATCAAGAGCAAGTTACAATTGTAGTTACAATATCAAGAGCAAACAACTCACAATTTGGTTTGATGTAACAAAAATGCAAGAAAGTCAAGCTGTCGCCATTTGTAAATAACAAAGCATTATTACAACTCCAAAGTGCAAAAGATTCTTGTTTTGAGATTGTGATTTTCTAAAATGCTACATGCAGTCTTATAATAATTAACAAAATTAGTAATAACTCCGATTATTTAATGTTTAAATAACAAAGCATTATTTAATGTTTAAATAATCCAATTTGAATAAGTAAGTTAAAAACTTCATACGATTTTGATTCATATAGCAAATCAAATCATGCCTAACAATTTAACATTTATGTTAACTTTTAGTAAAATTTGACTTCAAAATAAGGGGTGTTTGGGATTTGCTTATCAAATCATGCTTGACAATTTAACATTTATGTTAACTTTTTATAAAATTTGACTCCAAAATAAAGGGTGTTTAGGATTTGCTTATAAAAGTGCGTATATATTTTATTTTATTTTAATAGCCGATAAGCAAGTATAAATATTATTATAAAAATCGATTATTATTTGCTTTTTATTAGCTAAAAATAAACATATCTACCACCTACTTATTATATAGGCATATAATCACTTATAAGTTATAATTAGGTGATTCCAAACACCACCTAGCACAGTTTTATGATTTATTTTCACGAAGATTTTAACCCCCACTCCGTTGACCCCTTCACAAAGCTGTTAGTTTCTTGGAAGGTGGCAAGCTACATTATATCATACACGCAATACACTGACCAAATGAACACAAATAAAATAATGACCTCACATTGTATCAAAACCAAGTCAATCCTCAAAACATCTCCCATTTGAGCCATGAATCATTCACTTGTGTCCTCTGAAATCTGCTTCATTCTTTTCATTGTCTTCACTAGAAAAGTCTCTTCCTTCACTAGTGATACAATCTCCTACTCTCAACACTGTAATTCTTTTGCTCATGAAGCCATTCCAACTGATAAAATGTTCACCAGGTACCCATTTCTCGAACCAGTAACGAGCCATTATACGGGTGGTCAAAACATTCTTGACCAAGACCCCCCATTACAAAGGTCCATTCGCTTTGAAGCCACGCAAAACATATTCAAAACAAATATCAGTGACACATACAAAATCCAGGCTCGATTGATATTCTATTTATCCAATATATACTATCTCCGATCCAACTTCACAGATGGCAGGTCTAATCATAATTTGGAGTTTTACTTGGATGGTTTCTGGTCAGTGTCTACAAACAAGCTTTGCATGGTTGGATCAGCTTACTGGTTTTCAAAACAAGGTAAGTCTATTAGACTAGATGCTGTTATGAAGCTTAAATTCGCTCGGTTTATAACTTTGAATACCAGTTTAGTAATTGGAATCTTGGAGAGTTTGGTTTCTCCTGATGATCCAAATTACTTTCAACCAATCTCAATGCTAGGGTTCCCACGAGTTGCTCCTTTTAAATACAACTATACAGTAACTTCTAACGAAGCATGTAATGTGGATAAAAGTAAAACTCTACAAGTATCAGTGACTAGTCTGCAGTCTTTAGATATATGTTCACTTTTCACAAGCAAATTCACCACTTACAAATTGAAGTATCCAAGTAGTTGGAAGAACTGTTCTTTATTTGATCAAGATAGTGGTTACTTGCCTACTTTCGTGTCATTATACGCCATTCAGTGTTCCAGGGATGATAAAAAAGTTCGTTTTTTAGTCGAATTTCAAGACAGAAGGTTTACTCCATACGACCAATCTTTTGATCCCAACATATCGTTAATTGGAGAAGGAACCTGGAATGGAACAAAAGACGAGTTGTGCATAGTTGCTTGTCATATCTTGAATCAGAGTGATCCCTTGGGGAGTGCTCGTGTTGGAGATTGCTCAATTAGGTTAACTTTGTGGTTCCCTGCAGTTCGATCAATCAAGAAAACTCATACCACAGAGGGTCAAATTTGGACGACCAAGTTAACCGATGATATGGGATTGTTTAGAACAGCCAAGGTTCAAAGCTTTGATCATAGCCTGGAAAATTATGGGATGAAGTACGAATATACACAAATGGAGAAAGTAAGACAACTTTGCCCGAAAAAGAAGCATGTTGGTGACAAGTATCAATTAGGATATTATGAATTTGACATGTCTGTCAAATACAAGAACATGGTTTCAACTGGTTAAGCAGTTCCGATATTTGTGGGACATCAGGTGTACAACTATATCCCACATGTCAACCGATTTCCGGCGTCAGTAACCCCGGAGGCTGACGTGTCAACTATGAGATACAAAGGTCGACTGAACATCAGCTATGAAGTTAGCTTCAGATTGAATATTAGTTCGATAAGTGGGATTTCGTCACTTTTATCTTCTATAAATGATGGTAAGGTAGACATATCTGCAGAAGGAGTTTATGATGATCAAACAGGACAAATCTGTATGGTTGGCTGTAGAAATGTAAACTTGTTTGGTGGCTACTCGGAAAAGGCGTCTTTCGATTGTGAGATTCTGGTGAAATTCCAACTCCCTCAAGGTAATGGAAGTTTTCTAAAGGGAAGTATTGAGAGCTTACGTGGAAAACAAGATGTTTTATACTTTGAGAATCTTGATATCTTTTCTGTCACTTATACTGAAACTGAAGCAAGAAAAACAATATGGAGAATGGATTTAGAAATCATCATGGTGTTGATTTCGGACACACTTGCATGTGCATTCATAGGACTACAATTATATCATTTGAAAAGAAGGTCTGAAATGGGTAGTTTCATTTCAGTCTTGATGATGCTGATTCTTACTTTTGGGCACATGGTTCCTCTGTTGCTAAACTTTGAGGCGATGTTCTCAAACACACGTGATCAGAAAAATATACAGTTTGGTGATGATGGAGGATGGATTGAAGTGAACGAGGTCGTTGTGAGGATAATAACAATGGCAGCTTTTGTTTTGCAGTTTCGTCTCTTGCAATTGACATGGACTGCAAAAAAGAATCATTGGGTTCATGAGATATCGACTCTGGTCATTTGTTTACCGACATATATCATTGGTGGGTCGATCATGTTGCTAGTAAACTGGAAGAGTACCTACAGCATTAATCTAAGGTCTTACGCCGGATTAATCCTTGACGGTTTTCTATTCCCACAACTCATACTCAACATTTTTCAGATTTCAAAAGTGAATGCTTTATCTTATTCATATTACATTGGGACTACTTTCATTCGATTACTGGCTCATGCGTATGATCTTTATAGGGGTCCAAAGAGCATTGGGCATCAATTCGATAGATTATACATTTATGCAAATCCTAGAGCAGATTTCTACTCTCCTTCTTGGGATATCGTCATTATTTGTGCAGGCGTCGTTTTTGCAGTAATTGTTTTCTTGCAGCAACATTTTGGCGGTCGGTTTATGTTGTTAAAGAGATTCCAGGAATCTGTTGAGTATGAAATGGTACCTGTAGAAAGCAATTGATCACTCAATGTTTTCTAGAGTTAGTAACAGTTTTTGTTTTTCTTCTAATATTAGTTTCTATTTTCATTAAAAGCATCATGGTATGTTCGTACAGATTGTAATCCTTACGTTGATTAGCTACATTTCATAACTAGTTTATGCATTCCTGTGTGTCAAAGTGCATCCATTGGCCCAATTTATGTGGGCCATTGAGGTTAGACAAGCCCAAAGTGCATCCATTGGCCCAATTTCATAAGCTCAACATCATTAAAAAATATATTTAAACGCATGTTACTTGTGCTATATAATATGTACACTGTCTACGATCATGCCACGTGTTAAATCATTCAACACTACGCCGGCGACATTTTTGGATCTCTCTAGAACCCTACAAGGTCAAAAAGTCTATAACCCTAAAATCGCCCCCTTAAACCCTCAACCTCTCACAGTTTCTTCGAATTCAAAAAATGTCATTGAAAATGATAATCAGATCGTGTGGTTCTTCCATCCATAAACTAACCAAACGCCATCTCAGCACCGCCATGGCGGCCACAAGCATCCAAACAAAAACGCCGGTGAGTGTTTACAGCTGGCACTATTTTCAACCTAACAGTTTTGTTCTGCAATCGAAGAATTGCGGCTGTGGATTTTGTAGTCAAGCCGCCGCAGGATACTCGTCGTCGACTCAGGAAGTTACTCGTGGACGACGGATGTTTGAAGCGGAGAACAATTTGGACGATGATGATGACGACGACGATGATAGTGAGGTGGAGTTTGATGAGGACGATGATAGTGACTACGACGATGAAGATGATGATGATCTGGAAATGGATGATCATTGATTGATTATTACTTAAATTTTGTTTTTAAGTTTTAAATTTTTTGTTACAAGTAATACGTCATTTTTGGTTGGAGATATGATCCGAATCAAATGGTGGTTTGTTATTGTTATGAGTCGGTTACTTGTTATTTTCCGATTCTATTTCAGATGATCAATGGTGGCCTAAATTCTTCAGAAGTTCGATTTTTTTATTATTTTATTATTTTTTCATATTTCTAAATATATTGTAAACTTGAACTTTAGACTACCAAAAATAGCAATGGTACCTGAAATGGAAGTTACGTATCTTTCTCCATTTACATGAAACACAACTGTAGCACAGATCATTAATTAGAGCTAAAAATTAAAAATGTACTTGAAATCGTATAGAACTAAAAGCAGCAAAGATTTAAATTTAAGATGTACATTTGATATGTACCAAGCAAACTTGAAAAGCTTAAAAACGTACACAATCAAGTCCGATCATCGGAAATCAATTGAACCTCTGTTTTGAACAAAAGGAAAGAGTACGAGTCCACCGTGAAATACACAAATCCTCCAGGCGAATGCGTGACAAAGGATCCAAAACTCTTGCCAGCTACACAGTGCCATGCCGGTCCGTACAATCGATCAAACTCCTGCATATTTCACATTCAGTTCAATTCAGTTTTACTTACATTATGTGAATTGAACAATCGAATCAAGCTAACATAATTTCTCTGTGTATAGATGCATAAATGCATATTCACATTCGGTTTTTACTAATAATCAAATGTTCATAGATATTCAGATATAGATACATAAATGCTTACATATCTTATCTTATATCATGTGTATAATTAGTAATTAATACATACATATCTTATCTGTCTGAGTTTCAGTACTATATTCATGTCAATTTTCAAAAATCAATACACATATAGATAAATTATATGTTGTATGTATATGTGTATTTGTATGAATAGATCCATTTCTATGAATATTTGACTCTGTGTAATAGTAATACATATGGATACAGAATTACATACTTAATCAAATTCATCATTTCTTTTAACTTTTATATTTATATTTATTTTTATTTTTATATTTTAGAAATGCAATAAACTCGCACATTCCACCACGAATATATACATATGTTCGCTCCCGTGCTCGAAGCCACAATCTTATAGTTAGAGAGTCATCTCGATACCGCTAGACCAATGATAATTTGGTAATCAAATTCATCATTTTTGTTACTCATAATCAAATAAATCATAAATATTCACATATAGATACATTAATTATTTAATTTTATATACCGACATATTGTACTATATGTGTATAACGTAAGTAGTATTTACATACACATATAGACTTGAAAGTAATTTGGCTATATGTATTAATGTATATATTACTAGCTAATACATATAGACACATAAATCAGTATACTAATAATTGAATCAACACTAATTTGCTTAATTACAGAGAGATATATATTACCTTTTTGATGGAACGAGCGAGTACAGTAAGGTTAGGGCGACGAGAAGTAGAAGCTTCGAGGAGCGATCTAGTGAGACGTAAGGCACGCTCTTGCATGACAAACGGCATATCAGCTGATCTCAAACGTATGTGGAGACTAACCGCGATTGCAGCCAGCTCTACTTCTTCTGGTGATGCTTTTGTGGCTGATGTTTTTGAGGAGTATTTAATTACTTGCTTTTCCTTACATTCATTACTGGTTTTCTCCATTAGTAAAAGAGAAAGAGAAACAGAGTTGAATTTAAAAGCAATTTGTGCAGTTTGAATTTGTAAGGAAGAGAGGGTGGTTGTCTGCTTGATGCTTTGACCGGCTGTACGATAGTGAAAGGAACCTTTTGTTTTGTTTTGGCATAAAAATCTTTTTTGAAATACTAAATTTTATAAATTTGACTGGTATATATTCCTATACGAATATATAAAGTATTTTAGTATTTTATTTTTAGATAATTTTTAAAATTAAGAGTTAATATTTTAATATTTAGTTATCTGATTCCCATTTTACAATATAACCTTATTATTTTCACATATTTTTCATTTTTGACCAATTGTATTTCGAATCTCGAATCATACATATGAGCAAACTATTATCATCAACTCACAATTACGGGTAATTCACCTGTAAATTACAAATATGATATATAATTATCATTGAGTCATTGTATAAAAAAAAGGAAAAAACTCCAATATATAACACAGGTATTTTGCCACAAAGAAATAGAGATATTGTATATTTATGATATTTATTCTAATACTGGTAGTATTTATTTCTATATCTTTCTCCATGGAAATTAATAATGTATATTTATGATATTTATTCTAAGCTTCGCATCAGAGATGGTCAAATTTTGATTGTTTGTTAACAAAATTGTAATCATTTATTGTCAATTTACAAAGTTTTTTGAGTCAAATCATGACAATTTATATACAGACCTAAGACCCCATAACGAAATAAAATAATAATTTAATACTAGTATTTTATTTTATGGTAATGGTTGACCAAGGTCGGCACAGGTCAACCAAATTAGTCGTCCACTCCAAAACAAGGCTAATAGTCCGCTCAATTACACGAGAATCGCATGGTTTGGAAACAACAACCGACCACCCCCTGAGTTTAGGCGCTTTTTCTTGACCCTTCCCCAACTATATAACAAGCCTTCCCCACTTACAATTATATTTTTACATTTATTTTCATTTTCATTCTAAAATACATTTTTCTTATCTTATCATTTATCTTTTATCATTTCAAAATTTAAAACACCAAGTAGATCTAATAACCTTTTAACAAACTAAAATGAAGCTAAAATGTATTAACAAATAACAAGCAACCCTAATAACATTAAACACGAGAAAACATAAGATTGGACTTTGTAGTCAAATAAACTACATGAATCTTTAATACGTTTAACCTACTATACATAAAATGTTATCCATAACATCTCACGTAGGCTTGTAAAATTTAGTGAGCAATTGGTGAACGTTCGGTGAAAAATTCATTTTTCTTTGTTTGTTTATTAAATAAATAAATGTGATCGAAAAATCGGTTCGTTTAATTAAATGAACAAACATGAATACGAGTCACGTTTGTTCATTTACGTTAGTGAAAGTTCATTAGCATATGTATTTATATTCTATATTTGTTTTCGTTATAGTAGTCTACTCCATTTCATATATCATTTATAATTAAAAACATTTTAATAAATAAATTACATCTCCAGTCTTTACTTTTTTAACTCAAATATTGTCTCAATAGATTTCACGCTTACAATCTTCCATCCTTCAAGTTCTATATAATATGTGTATTTCGTGTTCATGCGTGTTTTTTTTATGTTCATTTGACATATTAATGAACGATCATAAATGAACAAGAACAATCTGTTCATGCGTGTTTTTTTTTATGTTCATTTGACATATTAATGAACGATCATAAATGAACAAGAACAATCTAGTTTTCTTAATGATTTGATACAATTTTTCGTTTGTTTACCATTTATGAAATTTTCGTTAAGCTTAAAACGAATGAAAATGAACAAGACTCGTTCGTATTTGTTTGATTCATTTACATACCTAATCTCGCACAATAGTAAAAACTTAAACAATGACTTCTTGTAACATATGCGCATATCCAAGTTCTGTTTTTAGATTATTATTCTTCTTATGTTTTTGTGTGGTGGTCGTTAAATACAAAAGTATATCCAAACCAGTAGGAATATGAATAAAACGACAAGGCCCAATATGATCTAATCCAACAACAATCTAAAACGTGTGCGAAGCACGTGACACCTCATCCTTACATACATACTATTCCATTCCTACCCAATCATCTAATCTGATCTTATTAACAGAAACCATAACCACTAGCCAACCACAAACATACACAACACACTTCATCTTTTTTGGGAACATCCATCGGTGGTTGTTTAGATGGCTGGCCTTCTGGAAATTGTCACAATTCCCCGCGCATCCGTGGCATCTGTATCTCCAATAGTCTCTCGGCTCTCTGCTCGCCGGAACTCCGTAAAGTTGCCGGAATCTAAAGGTTTAAAGATTCAGTCGTTTGGATCTTCTGGATCCGTGAGCTTGAGGTCCAAATTAGGTCGATGTGGATCGCGTATCGTTTGCCAGGCTCAAGAAGCCGTCCAAGGTAAAAATCGTCCGTTATAACGAACTTTTGAGCTAATTTTTAATATAGATATATATGTCGTTATGTATTGAATTTTGAATTGCACGGTTCATTTATATTTGTATTAATAATTGAAGAAAATGTACCACAAAAGTAAAAGAGACACGATACATAAACCTGATAAACAACATAACTTCACATGACATTCATCCATTAGCATTAGAAAGGGCCTACTTCTTCGCAACCAAATGGATGAATGCCACCTGACATCAGGTTAATTATCACAATTTATCAGGTTTATGTATCACTGCTCCTAATAAAAACGTAGAAATCATAAATTAAATAGCTATCTTTTTATTAGTATATAAATCATCAATCAATTATTTTTTAAATCTGTAGTTCTTCCTGTGACTGATGCAACATGGCAATCACTTGTTCTGGAGTCCGATCTCCCAGTAATGGTTGAATTCTGGGCCCCATGGTGTGGCCCATGTCGCATGATCCACCCGGTCATAGATGACCTCGCAAAGGAATACTCAGGGAAACTCACTTGTTACAAAGTAAACACCGACGAGAGTCCTTCAATTGCAAGTCGATATGGGATCAGAAGCATCCCAACTGTTATTATATTCAAAGGTGGAGAGAAGAAAGATGCGATTATTGGTGCAGTTCCAAGATCGACACTTTGTACCTGCATTGATAAGTTCGTGTAGAGGTGTTATAACGTATATAAACATTCACTAGATTTGTTCGTATTTAGTTATATAATTTGTCTTGATGATGGCTACGGTTTGGTATAACAAGTAAGCACAGATACTTTCAGCATTATCAATAATTTTCAGTATAGTTGGATTGGAATGTTTTGGCTGAAGTACTGTTAAGTCTTGTTCAGTTCTTCAATGGCCTACGTATATATTGATGGCGAAGACTGCTTTACGCTTTTCTATCTGTTGTCAAACTGTTTGTTTCTTGAGTAACTCTGCTTAGCTTTATCTGCGTTTTCTTGTCATTAGCATAACTAATTTTCATAAAAATTTCATGGTTACAGACTTGCTGTAAATGCACCACTACTAGAACCCCTTTGTGTTACTTTAGATCTCGATCAGTCAAAAACCCTTCAAAAAGTCGATCTCATGGTAAAAAGAGAATCAAATTATAATAATTTTAATATTACTTTTTTTTTAAATATATATATATATATATATATGATGAGATTTTAAAAAAACGTTTGCTCCTAACGTTACTACTGTAAGAATCGATTCTACAATAACCCTCCCCATCAATAATGTGTTACGGATACATGCATACACAATTTAGGTGAGTTATTTTTGTGACAGGCCAATTTGTTTGATGATCGGGGATCATCAGTCTTGCATACTTATGTGAGTATATGTGTATTCAGTTCTTTTAGTTTTACTTTAAGCAAGTTATGTGTTGTTAGTTGTATAAAGTATTTTTGTATTGATAACTAGCATGATATTTCGCTAACATAAAATCTCATTGTACATAATGAATGGATAGAATTGATGACATTCTTTTATTTTTTTTAAATGAATTAGTTATGGTGATGAGGTGATAGAACGTTTTTATATATAGGGTTAAGGACTAATTAATATGTTTAGGGAGAACGTGAAAATGATTTTATTTTATTTTAATTGGTATAATAAAAATAAATTAAGTTATATATATATATATATATATTAATATACTAGGTTTGAACCTGTACGATACACGGAAATATAAGTTATTCAACTTTTATAAATTTAATAGTTTAATATTATTTTTCAATTAGTGTTTGAGTAGGATTCATAGATTTTTTAATTGTTAATATTATATTCAAATATTATCTATCTCTATCTAAATCTATTTTTTAGGTTTATCTTTTAAATTTAAACAATAATAATAATAATTTATATTAAAATTATAAGAAGCCGCCACGTGGCATTTTGCCTACGTGGCAAACTCTGGAGCAAGTTTCTATTCTCCTTTAGTATATATATAGATGAGTGGGTTCAAGAGAAAAAGAAAAATTGGTGGAGAAAGGGGAGAAAGATTTTTTTAAATCTTTGATTCAACTAATTAACTCTTTGATTCATCAAATTAACCATTTGATTTAAGAAAAGTGTTTGTTAATGAAAATATTTTTTGAATCATAGATAAGTATTTATTGAATCACATAAAACATTTTTTGAATTAATATTTATTTTTTTCTGAATCATACTTGTTTTTTATTTAAAATTTTGATTTCTTCCATTTCTCCTCCAAATTTTTCTTATTTTTAGATCCTGATAATATATATATACTAGCCTTGTACTCGCGCAAAGCAGCGGCGTCGAATATTCGATCTGTGTTTTTTCTATGGTGTTTATTATGTGTTTTTATGTTTAGATGACATGTATGTGAGGGAAACAAACAAAGTGGTATAACACATATAACTTTTAGTAATTGAATAATTATGTAAAAACACCTAAATTTTTATTCTAAAAAATAAAAGAAAAAAAAATTCGTAGAAAATATATCATGTGAGATGTCTAATCAAAGAAAAAAAACGTTGAATTTTATAGTGTAATTTTTATAATTTTTCGACTAACTAATTTTGTATTTTTCGACTAACAAGGAGTCTTTAACGATGTTTTTCATGAATCAAATGTTGGCACGTTATGAATTAAGATACTGAAATTTCGATGATTAGTGTTGAAGCACTACCATTGAGTACAAAAATCGTTATTATAGATAATTCTATCTATTTTCACAAATTGATATTTTAACTTATTATTATTTAATAAGAATTTGAGAATCATTTATAAAATGAATTTATAAATATAGAATTTCTCTAGGAATGATTATTATAAAATCGTTTCTTATATTAATAATAATAGAAATGAAATAAATATTTTTATTTTTAATCTCAACATATTTATATTTTTCTCAAAAAATAAAATAATATCAAAATTATAATAATTTTGTTCTCTTTAATATGAAATTATTTTTAAAAAATGAGAGATCATTTAATTGTGACAAACAACCTTTATGTGTATTTCACATCAAAAAAAATTAAATTGTGTATAACAGGGATTAATTGTGTATTATATGTTTTTTTTTTTTTAAATATCTTATATTAAAAAGCATAAATTCTAATAATTTTAATATAATTTTTTATTAAAAAAAATAATTAATTTTAAATAAAAATAAGAGTATTTATACCGTTATACCGTAACAAGCCTTGCTACTTTCGACATTCCCAACAAGTTAAAATCAAGTTTGTAAATTTCGAATGACGAATTCGACAACAAAACGTGATTCGTTGTATACGTTGGTTTGCCGGAAATTTGATCCTTTAAAACAGCTGGCATTGCCTTCCTATATTCTCCCTTGTTAGACACAAATTTCACCTAATAAATTTCCCCTTTTGCATTACCAATTTCCTCTTAATAAATCATATTTTCTTCAGCTTTTTCCGTGAAGCAAAGTTATATAATCCTCACGTGATTCATTTCAAAACGACTCTAGGTTTGTTAATTTCTCATTCATCGTCTATGAATTCATATTAGTTTCAGATTTCTAGGGTTTCATTCCATGTAATTGTGTTTTTCTTATATACAGAGTGTGTGTGTACAGAGTGATTACTGCTGATAATTATTACTCGTGTTTGGTAATTCTATATATCTATCCATGAAGTGAATTTTGTATTATGCATTATCGGTCCTTAAGCACTGCAGCAAATTTTGTGACTTGATGTTATGTGCTCCGAGTCTGGTTGGTAGGTGTAATTGACTTGTTTATGTGTGAATTACAGAATTAGTTGAAGTTTCTGAAAGAAAAGCGATCTTTTTGATCTTTCATAAATTTATGCAGCTCATTTTCTTGTTTGCCATTATAAGATACTATTTATATAATCTTTCACTTGATCCTGTGTTTCAGTTTATGTTGTATTCCTATTTTTTGTGCGTTTGTCTTACACAGTAAATAATACGCGGGTACTTTATGAAACGACGTAGGTTAGGCTCCGTCGTTTCTTATTTTGGGTAAATTTGTATATTTGTGTTGGTTAAATGTCTCAGTCCCATGCTGTTTTATATGAGTAGAGCTCTATTGTTTCTAAATGGAAGCACGTACAAATACCATCTTCTGCGTTTTTTTTCTTCTTTTCTTTTTTATCTGATTGTGGTGATTCAGTATCACAACATTAGTTTCCAAACACACTGATTGGTGACTTGTTAATTCAACTTGCTCATGATCCTTCAGAGGGCTACGTAATATTATTATACTAGTTTATTGACCCGTAATAATACGGGTTTTTCTCAAAAATATTTATAGAATTACTTGGTATATATTTACAGAAGTAGTTAGTACCCCACAAGCACTTAGGCACATTTTATACATTAAATTTCATATAATTCTATTAAACGCTATAAGTAACCCATTTATGTAAATTTTAATAAATACTTGAGATATTAATTTTATGAGAAAAATGATACATGTCCTTTTAGTGAGCCATGTGTATAAATTTTGAATTCTTGATTGCCGCGAAATTAATTACTTAGTAGAAAAAGAAGAGGTGTGTAGTGGTTTTGATAGTGTAATTATTGCAAATCTCTTTTATATGTATAGGAACTCACATATTTCAAGCATGTAAATATTGTAATATTTACTAATAAAATATAAAAAAAGAGAAAAAAAGCTTGTACCATATTAAGCCACGTCACCAAAATAACTACTTTAGATTGTGCTAAGTCAGCTTAAAAGTTTCTTCCAAACTCCCCTTTAGTATATAGAATAGATAGATGTTCCAGGCTATAATTTATCTGTAAAAAGTATCTTGTGACTTGTTAATTCAACTTGCTCTTTTGTGTATGTTTGTGTTGGTTAATTGTCTTAACTCCATGTCCTTTTACAATTATATAAGTGGAACTCCGTTGTTTCCTAATCAAATTGTTGAATAAGTTAAGTTTCTGATATGGTGATTCACTGCCTCATGTTCCTAAGATACCTGAATAAAATTATTATATGCTGCAGACAATAATTGATCTCTACATTATTAATTGCTAATGCTTTATATTAAAAATTCACATGCTACAGACTACTGAGTATTACTTTGAGTACACACAAGTTTATACATATAAGTATTTATTAGAGGTCTCCTTTTCAAACCATTTGCTTATTAATGATTCCATTTTTGTTATCTTTTATCTCAAACGGATCAAATCAAATAATTTAACTATAAGAGAACTGGTTAAAGGGATTAACAGGGTCATATTTCGCCCAAAGTGTATTTTCCATGACTCACCTACGAAATTCCTTTATTCAAAAATTCAGTTTTTTGATAATAATTTCGTATTTAGATTATATAGTGTATTAATTATTTTTGAAAAAATCTTAAGAAATGGACAAAGTGTGGTTGTGGGGCAACCAGCCTGACTCGTTTAGACCTTTACTGAAAATTACTGGTTTTGAACCGTCATCCAACCTGAACATCTTGCCACGTATCATATATGTGTATATTAACAAGTCTTTTGTTGTAGTGCAGTGCTAATGGCTTTCCAACAAACACCACTGTTTGATTCTTCGGGAGATGCGTCACTGAACAAGAACTCGAAGTCGGCTTCTGAAAATTCTACAGGATTTTGTGAGTGCAACATTTGTTTGGACTCGGCAAGAGACCCTGTGGTTACCCTATGTGGCCACCTCTACTGTTGGCCTTGCATTTACAAATGGCTTCATGTCCAAACCCCCTCTCTGGAATCTGACAAACAGCCCTTATGCCCTGTTTGTAAAGCCCACATCTCGAATTCATCCCTAGTGCCGCTCTATGGCCGCGGACATTTCCTGTCATCTGAAGCTGAACCAGAATCCGAGTTGAAGAGGGCCCACCAATCAGGGATGGTCATACCTAATAGACCATCAGCGCCTGGTGGATCGCTTTTGCATCTGAACCAGGAGATCCAGCCGGTCTCTTTCCAGGCTCACCCTCAACCTCACATTGTGAATCACCCGCACCCATTTGGAAGCTACACATTTGGACCGTCTAATTTCTCAGGGCCCATGATACCAACCAGTGTTTCGACACCATTTGTGGGGATGGTTGGGGAGATGGTATGTGCTATGATATTCAGGAGCTCTGATTCGGGGTTTTTAGCTGCTTATCCTTATGGGTCGTATCAAAACCTGTATCCTGATTCGGGCACTAGTAGTCCAAGGGTGAGAAGGCAAGTAATGCAGGTAGAGAAATCGCTTAACCGATTAACAATTTTTTTCTTTTGTTGTTTCATGTTGTGTCTTTTCTTATTCTGAGTTTTTCGTTCCATTAGTACTAATTTGTATAGCTTGGATTATGAAGAAAAATACATCCATTTACATACGATTTTCTTGTATAGATGGGATTTTGTAATCTGTTCACATTATGTCGTGATCATTTTTATTTGGTGCATCATCTTTACGATATAAAACACACAACAACGCGTATCCTATCCTTCTATCTCCTTACACTACCATCATCTTTCATTGTCATTGACTCTTCGTAACTGACTCACTATCATCGCATTACGTTAACATAAAACCAATTTACTAATTTCTATAGATTCATATATTTTTTGACTTTGAGTAAATCTATGTTGAAGAGATCATGGCCAATTAACAATTGTTAACTACGACTTAGAACTCACAAGGTAGAACTAACTATGATTCAGTTCACTTTTTATATGGCTCGGCCTCTCGCAATATAATATCTAATGTTAACTTGAATACCAACTTATATTTGTTAATTTGATAAAAATCAAACCGTTATCGAAACATGCATATTTCCCAAGTAATTTTTTATAGTATTTATTTTGGTGTTAGAAAGTTGCAAGTAAATATTTTTTAAACCAACCGAATAATAATAATAATAATAATAATAATAATAATAATAATAATAATAATAATAATAATAATAGTAATGATAATAATAATAATATTAATGATTAATATTAATAATAATACTAATACTAATACTAATACTAACGGGAAGGATTCATAGAGAAGCTTTAAAATTTGAGAAATGAGATAAGCAAATTTTAGCCCTTAATATTTTTATTAAAAAACGTTTTTAACAGATGAATGTTAAATTATAAATTTTTTTTTAATTTTTAAAATTCATTTATAATGAAATCAATAATTGAGATTTACTTCCCTCCTTCCTTAATTTTTTTGCTTATCCCCGACCCTAATACTAATACTAATTCTATTCTACTACTAATTAAAAGAAATAGTTATTTTATGCCATTTTCAATTTTTTGATAAGAAATGTATATAGGTTTCCCCCGGTTTTTTCACTAATCAAAAACCCTACCAATTCGACAATGGCGAAGAACCACAGCGATTCTTCAGACGACGATAGAGATAGAGACAGACTTCATTCTTCTTCTAAAAAGCATCATCATCATAAATCCAAACGGCAATCCGAAGACCTTCGCGAACCCGAATCCAACATCTCATCCGGATCCGATCACGAAATCAAAGGTAGCCGTGGCCACAAAAAGGAAAAAACCCTAATTTCCAGAAAAAAATCACGACGGAGTTACTCTGACGACGAAGAATCGGATTCCGATTCCGGTTCAGAATCGGGGTCGGAGACAGGGAGTTCGGAGTATTCTTCCGACGAGAGTGAGGAGGAGCGACGGCGGAGGAAAAGGAAGGAAAGGAAGAGAAGGGAAGAGAGAGAAAGGAAAAGAAAGAGAGAGAAAGAAAAGAAGAGGAAAAGAAGGAAAGGAAGAGATGATGATGAAGAAGAAGATAAGAAGAAGAAGAAGAAGAAAAAGAAGGATAAGAAGAAAGACAAGATAAAAATTGGTGCTGTTACTGATTCGTGGGGAAAATATGGGATCATTAGAGAAACTGATATGTGGTAATGTTTTAAATTTTTACTTCATTTTAGCCTATTGTGTTTATTTTATAATTTTATGCAGTTTGTGTGGTAAGGTTAGATTGAGATATTGTATGATGTGTTGAACCCAGAATGCTGAAAAATATCACATTGGTTAGATTGGATGGTTAGTTAATAGCTTGAAGAAAATAGTACTGCAAAAGAATGTATGGTTTTAGTTTATAGATGTAGATATATGGTATCTGTAATAATAATTAGAAAAATGGCAGAGCTTTCTAAGTGTAGGATGAAAAATGAATCGCAATCCAGTGTGTTTCTTGTTGTTATGCTTCGGTTCATATCGATAAATCACCTGAAGCCTTGATTTCTGATTGCATATCTATTGTGGTAGTTGATTGTGGCTTTATGGTTGTATTAGCTAATAAAAGTTGAAGTTTTAAAGTTCTTGTAACACTTGACACTGCATGTATCAGGATAACTGTCATTGAGCTGACTGCTTCTTTAACAGGTTTACCATGGACTGTTTATGTATTTTCTTATTGATTTGAAAGCTAATCGGTGTTAAGAAGTGTATCTCTAGCTGTGTATTGTCTCTATTACTCAACTTTTGCGATGCAACTTAATTTGAAAGATGCGCTATAGTCCCTACGTCTTGACAATGAAGTGCCATATATAGTTTTCAATTAAGTTAGACCGAAAGTTTGTTGCTCTGCTTTTGCCCTTTTGTACATAATGATGTACATGTGTTTGTAGGAACAAACGCCCAGAGTTCACTGCATGGCTCGCAGAAGTGAAACAGGTTCACTTTGCAGACTTGCTCATTAAGAGTTTGAGTCTTAGCACTTTCTGACTTGATGATGACATTTCGTTCATCTTCATACTTGCAGGTGAACCTTGAAAGTCTGCCAAATTGGGAAGAGAAGCAGATGTTCAAACAGTATGTTTAAGCTTATCTTTCATATCAGCCACCTTTTAAAAACATGGAAATGCTATGTTGCTTTTCGTGGAGATCTATCTTTTTACAAGTATCTTCTTTATTGATTCATTTATTGAGATTAGTGAATGCAACATACTCTCTGACCTCAGTATCTACACAGGTTCATGGAGGACCATAACACAGCTACTTTTCCTTCTAAAAAGTAAGTAAAAGACTTACAATGTTTGCCTTTGCTGCGTTAAAGTTTGTTCTTAAGTCCGAGTAACCGGGCTACTTTTCCTGGATGCCCATCTATATGATGTATTTTTGTCATCTTAACTCAATGTATCTAGCTCTGAAAAGTATTCTCTCATTCATCATAGCGTGTCCAGGACTAATTAAGAGGCAGTAATATTTATATCTTGTGGGTGCAGATACTATAGCCTCGATGCTTATCACCGAAGGAAAATTGAGAAGGCCATAAAAAAGGGCTCCACGAAAGCTGCAAAATCAGAACGTGTTGTGTTTAATGATGAAGAGCAACGGCGGTATGTTTCACTGTGTATTCTGCTTAGTTATATTAATAATGAACAGGGTTCAAAAGATAGAAGCTGAATCTTTTTGTTGCATTATTGCAAATGTGTGCTCTAGAATTTTTTCTCGGATTAAATAATGTATGCTCTGTATTTTAGACTTGAGTTACAGCAAGAACGTGAGAAACAGAAGGAAGCAGAGGTAGAAGCGCTGAAACGCTCTATGCAAAGTGGAATGGTACTTACACTTCCTTATGAACGCTAATAGGCTTTTCCAAATATTAACATGAAACTTATCTTCATCTGTTTCTTTGGATTCTTAGGCACAAGCAATGAAAGAACAAGCTATACTGAGAGAAGAGATGAATTACTTGTTCAAAATTGGCAATGTTGAGGTGGGTATCAAAGGGAAAAAAAAATTCCTAGTTAAAATCCCCTGGTAGTATTTGTTAAAAACCGTAAAATGTTGATTAGTTGTTCTTATTGTTGAATTTGCAGGCAGCGACTGCTATTCAAAGACGATTGGATCCTGATCTTCCTATGTGAATGAGTGTCGTTGAAACCCATCAAGTAATGCTATATCATGTTGAGAGGTTTACTTAACCCGTGCCGTGGTTTTGAAGCATTACGATGTTTTTTAGCATCAATGGTGTTTTGCTTTTTAGCATATATCATGTAATCCCCTCGACTGCCCAATAGGATATGAGAATAGTCTTAATTTGTTTACAGCTGGTTGTCATGGTTAATTCAAGAAAACACAGAAAATTTTGTGATCTTTTTGCTGTAATAGTAATAAGGGTTTTGATAACCACATGTCTAAGTGCTATCATACGGTTGCACTTTATGTTTAGAAAATTTTGAATGATTGATGGTCTTTGTTACAGAAGTTCGAACTAAACCTGATGTCTTGTTGCTACTTGTTAGCTATTAACGACTGGAATATCGTGGTTCAGGAGATGGACCTAACATCCTTCTGGCCTTTTACGAAAAATATTGGAAAATGCACGACTGCATGTTCTATGTCTTGGAGCCTTTCACGAATCCCTCTTCTCAGTATGTTCACTAGATATAAACCAGGTTTTACATAGCAAAATGCAACACAAATGAGAACCAATATGGCTTCACTGAGGGGCACCCACACCTTAGGATTCTTGCTTTTGGTTCTATGCCTTAGCCATGGCTCACGCTCAGGATTAGCACGTAAGATCATCTCAGATGACGTTATCCTAAACGAGTCAAAAAGAAAACTTTGGGAATCCCCACCCCGACCACAACACATACCAAGTGCAGCACCAGCACCACCACCTAAAGGTGGTTTGGTTCCTGAATTAGTTAAAGAAGATAGTACTAAATCCCTAGAAGCTTCACCTGAAACTGCACCAACTACGAGCCTTGGTGATGTTCAAGCTGCTTGTGGTTTTCCTTTCTGTAAACCCTGGGCCCTGGTTCCAAATTGTCCAAACAATTGTGGGCCAGCTTACCTTCCTCCCCAACCTAACCCTGGATGTCAACCAGCAGCCTCTCCTCAACCCGAACTGCAGTATCCTCCACAGCCTGAACCACAATTTCCTCCTCAGCCCGAGCCGCAGTATCCTCCTCAGCCCGAACCACAGTATCCATCTCAACCCGAACCGCGATATCCTCCCCAGCCTTGCTTTGGGCGTCAACCAGCTTCGCCACCCCAGGTTAAGCCCGGATGTAAACCGGCCTATCCTATACCCGATCCAGCGTATCCTCCGCAACCGGAACCGAACTATCCTCCCCAACCCGAACCAACTTATTCACCCTGGCCCGTACCAGCCTATCCACCGCAACCTGAGCCGTTCTACCCTCCCCATCCCTAACCGACATGTTTCCCTACTGAAGGTTGTCAATGTCCAGGAAGTTCAGGAGACACACAGATCTCACTACTAGCATGGGATGATGGAAGTACCTCACCGACTGAGGTTCCATTAGAAACCCTTAATGAAAAGGAAGATGGAAGATCCACGAATGGACATGAAAGCCCCCCACTGAATGCGATTTTGGGAGAACCCCTTGATGAAAGAAAGATGGAGAATCCATAAATAAATGTCATATTGATCATAAACTACTTATTCAAAACTCCGTCCTTAGCTCTAAGAAGAAAGAACAGCAACTGCTCCGCTCACCAGATAATAGAATTTGAGACATAGGATAGGATCTTGTGTTACTCTAATTTCTATCCTAAATAAAGACTCATTTCACCTACATATGTACGTACGAATATTCAAGTGTAAATTACAAATATATAGTACAATACGCCTAAACTACATTTTAACAAGTATACCAGCAAAGAAATTGTCAAGCTTTTGTGCTATTGTATATGTAAAAGGGAAGTGTATGTTAGATTTAACTGCAAGTTACATCTAAGTCTCAATCCTTAAGACATCAGTGTCAATTTCCATGTTTTTCCTATAAACTGTTAAACACAAGGTGGTTGTAATTCAACTTCTAAATCCTTTCTAGGTGTGGTCCCACCTCGAGGGCTATCGAGCTGTTGGTGGTCAAATTCTTCCAAAGATATCACTGTACTGGTTTCGGTGTGAATTGTTGAATCATCACCGTATATGCCCAACTTTCTCCTCCTTCGAACTTCCTTTCTCCACCCTTGGATCGTCTCTCTTATTCTCTTTGGAATCAATGCAGCCTTGTAGTTTGTGCCCATATAAAAAGCAATATGATGACATTTAATTCAAGATACAATATGGACTAGAGGTGGCAATTTCGATCCATTTACTTATGAAAGGGTTGATTCGGGTTGTGTTTATCTCTAACAGGTCAAACAGGTTGTGTTGCACCACGTGTATTTTATAATGTATAAAACCTCCTGAATCATTTTATATCACCAGTTTATAGCAAATTTGACCCATTTAATAATAAATGGGTCGATAAGGGTTGTATTTTCTCATGTAACCATAATTTCTATCTAGTGGTGAAGTGCTATAACTGCACAGGAACTGTCAAGCAAACCTAAATTTTAAAGGATGGATCATGAAGTAAAACAGGTATAAAATTACTTGTTAGAAGTAAATATTATATAATATTTAGTACTTCAAAAGTTATGCATATCAGCATATACCCAAAATCAGCCATATATACACCATCATGTGATGCTTTAGAAAACAAGAGGCATATCCAAATTGCCACTGCAATAAACATAGTACACACTTAATAAACACATTTAACATTTCTTCCTTTTTAAAAAGGTTACACTCCAATGAAAATCCCTTATGCTCAGTCAGATTAATTTGTACAAGCAAAATATGACAGTTTTGATCAAAGTTGTACTTATTTATGACTAACATGAAACAAACCATGAAGATAACTTATTGAGAGAGTGGTACTTTACCTTTAAAGATATATAATTCACATTTTACCCGAGTTGTTAAAATTTCTAAAATAAAATGTAATCAAGTATACAGAAATTACCCAAAACCAAAATTAGGAAGCCAGCTAGAATGCATTCTGAAACAAGTACAAAATATGGGTTATTAGGTAGCAATCTTCTGTACTAGCTTAGGCTAACAGAAACTATGAAAATATATCGTTATACTACGTATAACATACCTTTTGTGACTTCCTTCATATGTATCCAATCAAAATAATGAAAGTCAACTGAAAACCTATTAAAACTGATATCTACTTATGGTCAAAATTATGAAAGACCAAAGTAACAAAAAAAAAGTGAAGCTTTCATTAACTGACAGAACACGACTCCCTGATAAAGAACAAAATGGATTAGTGCCAAAACTAGCTCTGGCTTCTTAAACCAAAAAAGCTCATGGCATTAACCTAGCTTCGGTAAAATACCCAGTAATTCCGGCACTCTCAAGTGCCAAAGTAGCTATAACATGTTGCAGTTTTGCCCCGAATACCAGAACAAGCTGAACATAAACACAAAAACTGAAGAATATTAGAGTTGAGAATATGGGTGGGTCAGGTTGGTTGGATGACAGTTGAAACGCTCTGGGCTGGGTTGAACAGTTTTTTAATTTTAAATGTTTTAATGTGTTAATAATAATACATAAATGCTACTGTTACAATGAATAAAAACCAATTTAGTGTGATGAGAACGCCAAGTAAGGTGCAACTATGAGATGGGTACTTACAGCAACAGGAACTAGAGCAATCCAGAAATAAAGATTAGATCCTGCAAATCGAAAAAGATACAAAGTCCAATACACATAAGCAAGAAATAAACAATTGAAAGGCATTTCAAGTTTCCTCATTTTTAACTGATCCCTGAACCCACAATATAAGCACAGTCACCTTCCACATTAAATACATAAAAGCCACAAAAAAGCCCCAGAGTGGGACACTCAGCAATTTCCACATGGTATTAATGATCTTCAAACCGACATATAACTAACGAAATATATTTTTAAATCTTCTTTTCAATTCTTGCAGTAAGCAAGACCTTGAAGCAATATTGAATGTATAATGCTAAAGTCTGAACGACGACAGCCATAATATCCCTACAAAATGAGAAAGAGTTGTTTTTTACCTTAACCCAACTATTCTTTTAAAATTCTTCTTCCACAGAGTGAATCATATAGCTGCGAAAATCATAATTTTCTGCGAGATTATGGTTCTGCGGAATAAGATCAGCAAAAACACCAAACGTCAATATAATGGTTCACCTTGGACAGTTGCAGCCCTTTTGAAAAGCAACAAATTAGGATAAAAAGGCTAAACAGATAAATAATTTCCATTTACTTAAGGTTTCCTTCCAAGATGAAGGCTTCACGCTGTGTAAGATAATCAGCATGAACAACTGAACTGCCAAATTGCCGAAAGAAACAGACCTGCAATTCACATGAATCATCTGATTTATTTGCTAACTTTAATTCACAAAAAAAAAAAAGCATCTTTCGTAAAGTATACTTACATGAACAAAAAGAAAAAGGAAAAAAAGTGTGCTTACTATCAAAGTGAAAAGGCTATTCCTAACTAATGGATTTGACATGTGGAATTTGACAATGGCTGATTGTCTCCTCAATATCTCATTTCTTGATAGTTCTGCATAACATAATAATATGCTTTTCACTAAAATCTCTAATATTGCTAAATGCACAAATGATAATCAACTGGATTTACCAGATAAAGCTATTATATACCAGTTAGGACACCATGCTGATCCATCCGAGCATCATCCTCCCATTTCTTCCACATGTGAATCTGGAAAGATCACCATATTGAAGATTAAATTTACATACAACTATACATTCATATTTTATTTTCAATGTAATATATAAGAAACAGGTAGTCCCATGAGTTAATAAGAATGTAAAAAAGAAAAACAATGTAACCTTCACTATTGCCAGAAGCATTGTTAAGCAGCTACAGGATACATATCTAGTTGCCATAACAAAAATAAAGTGACGCAGTTGTTCGAGTCCTTTTGCATTTAAAAAAGGCTCGTAATCCTGTACATTCACTCACACAGAAAGATTTTATTAACTAGATTCAAGAAATCTAAAAGTTGCACATTAATTGTAATGCTCTTACAAGTAATTGACTCACCTTAACACAGATGCTTACGACTTCCAATTTCAAGATCCTTAACAGACTTGCTGCATGGATGACCGTTATTGTAGAACTTTGAAGGGATGCAAATATTGGATACACTGTTAGAGGTGGCTGCAAGAAGGAATGATATGAAACTGAGAAGCATCAATTCCGCATACAAGCAACCAACTCATGATAATGACATATGAAAACGGTGAAAGATATATTCCTATAGTATTACCTTCTTTAATTTTATCCAAAGCAGCAAGCAATGGTTTGTGATTTATTTTCTTCAACCACTGGCATGAAGAACATAATTGGTCAAGTAAGTAACAACCGCTAGCACCTCATTGTTAATATGGCTAATGAAATTTATATAAAATAAGATTGATAAACACAGATAAAATCAAATCAGCTTAAATGGAACTCGGTAAGTATAGTCACACTGAATTAACTTACTTTACTCAAAACGATAATTGATCACTCCACAAGCAAAGAGACAACAATAAAAACAGTCAAAACTGTAGCAACAGACCATGTTGGAGTTAATTCTATAGACCTGGATTCTTCTTTTGTATCCGTTGAAGACATTCTTTACACACTTCAAGATCACACACCTCAAAACACCTGATTCTACAACATGCCAGTGTCGTAAACTGAAGTCATAACTCCTTGAGATGTCTTGATTAGTTGAAATCCTTGATCAAATCCTCAAAGTAACCTCTCCTAGAAGCTCGCGATTCAAGAATGAATAGACAACATGAATCTGCCAAACTGGCTTCTATCTTTATTCAAGAACATTTATCTTTTAGCACAAGAAAAGTGGTTATTTGAACTTACTAATGGTAGTGCATATAATAATGTGTAAATTGACAAGTATATCTGTATATAAATTTATAACTGGTTTTGCAAACACATATACAGACAAAATTCATGAAGTACACTCACTAGAATCCAGAAGTCATTCAACAGACAGAAATTCAAGGTTTCTATATTTAAACAAACAACCAATAAACTATAAGCACTCTAATCCAGAAGAGCTCAAATAAGTGGGTTTTAGTAAAATTTTCTAGGAAGGAGTAGCATTCCCCCCACATGGAATCTATAGTTTGTATCCATTGATTTCCTTATAATGATATATATAGAGGAATCCTTTAAGCAATGGCTCCATGCAGAGATATTTGATTACAATTCAATTACTATTATTTTAATAATTTTAAAGGGCACCATAAACTATACTAGGTTGAGCCATTTCAATCATCGAAGGTTACTTCTAAACTTAGTAGTATTCATCTTTAATTAGAACCAAAAAGAACTATGTTTATCATAACCCTTAAAATTTGTGTAAGCTAAAGAATCTGCCAGCTAAAATAATTCTCACTTTACGTGTACCCAAAAAACAAGAGTAATGATATTTACACCATCATTTTTTAAAAATAGATCAAAACTGAACATTCTTTATGTATATAGTGCAACCTACCAGGCTACAACAGCACTATTTTCACATATTTTTTAAAAAAGATTGTGTAAAGATCACTACCCTCAAAACAGCCATCTTGCTTGTTCATTCACACCCACACAATCAATTTCACAGCATACAACACTTTTATACTTCAAAATATTGGTTAAAATGTCTGCAATGCTTGAGTTACAAAACTGCTCGCGAAAGTAGATATAATCGATCAAAATGGAACACTCATACATGCCCTAGAAAAAGAACAGCATCATGTTCGGTACATGTTACTTAGGGTACAAAACCGGATAAACATACAACAAAAATGCATGTAACTTCTGATCATCTATTTGAATAAACTAACTAAGCCAAAATTTATGATTCATCTTCATATGCATCCCCTTTTAACTCATTCTCGGTGAAGAGATTTTCTTGAACAGGCACATCCTTTAACTGCTGTGAAGAAACAATGTCTTTAATGCTTCTTCTAGCAGCCAATTCTTTATTATCATCAACAACCACATCTTTCTCTGCCACACTTGAGTCTTTGGCTTCGTCTGGTGTGTCTTCTTGCTTTGGAGGTGGGACAAAGAACGGTATTTTGCCTCTCTGCCAATCATGTAAAACCATCTTCGCAGCAGTCATCAAATCAGGTTCACCTCCCTGCAAATAATACACAAATTATCACTAAAGACAGACTTGGATTAACACGGGTTAACTTTGTGCAAGATAAAACAGGTCAGATAGGGTTGACCTGCAAAAAAGTTGTCCATTCTATTTGTTTTCCACGAATGGTTCATGCATTAAAAACTGTGTCAATTACTAAGTATACCCTCCCCACGCCAAGAATTGGAGACTTAGACGTTAGCTAAACAAAATGTTCTTCACTTCCAAATTTCACATCTACTTAATTATTTTGGTGGGTTCCCAATTAGACCTGTCCGAACAGCCAATTTCGTTTTCTTTTTAAACAGTTGTCTTTGTATAAAAAAAAGTATATTTTGTTAGGGAAAAATGATAGACGCTCAAAAAGTACTAGATTTGAGAATCAAGATTTCTAAATGTATTTTTTCTTTAGAACAGAATATGAATACAGATCCACCTGCATCGCAACTCGATGTGCAATCAAACATTGTGACAAATGGATGGTGTTCATATCATTTGCCTCAATTGACTATAATATGCTTTGGCAGTAGTAGACAGAACTAATGGAATACAAAGTAGAAAACTTACCCTCAGAAGTTTGCCTGATAACTTGCATAACTGAACCAGAAAGTCATTCTCATCTTCCCTGTTACACACAAGCAAATAAAGTGAAGTTACAAATCGTAATTACAGTTGAAATACCTTGATCAAGCAGAAGCAAGATAGCAATCGAAGTAAAAGAAGTAAGATAAGTGAATTCTTTCAGAAAATGAGGCATACCACTCTTTTATCTTGTATGCTCTTTCAAGGTGCTCTTTCTTGACACGTTGTAACACTTCACCAATGTGCTCTGTGGCATCATGTAAATTAGTGACTCGCACCTGGAGAAGTAAAATTTTACTTACAGTTAATTCTATATGTGAGACAAAGAAATCCAGCTAAAGTGATACAGTTTCACATATTATGCCTTCTAAAATCTTGAGTAATATCTTAAGCATGAATGATAATAAAAATAAAAAAAACGAACCAAGTTTCACATACCACACCCTTCAAGACGATATCAGTTTCTGTATCACTGCTTCCATAAACAACACCAGGGCAATCAATTAGAAATATCTTCTTCGTAAGTGTTATGTATTGCCAAACTTTAGTCTCTCCTGGAATTGGAGCAACCTTGCAAACCTTTGCAAAGGAAAAAAAAAAGAATACAGAAAATGTCAGCTAAGCAGTATACTAACAAGTTCATAATGTAAACCCTCGAGACATAGGTTAAGTTCAAAGATGCTTAGTTGTATTCCGACTCAACATATCTAACAAGTTTATAATATAGATATTTCAAAGAGCACTATACGAATAACAAGAAAGCATCAAACTAACATCCATGCACCATTAAATATGTAACTTACATTCTTCGTACGCAGTGTGTTGATTACTGATGACTTGCCAACGTTGGGGTAGCCAACAAACCCAACCGATATCGCTTGCTTGTCACTTTTTAAGCGTGAAAATTGTCTCAACACCGACATAAGAGAATTCTATAAGCAGTCAAACAATTTATATCATGCGAAGACCAAGATTTGAAACAATGCATATACATAAATGAAGAAATGTTATCAACTTTAACATTAGCACCCTTGCTGTATGATGGCTATACATAGGGAATCTTTAGCTGTTTGCAACAATTCCACATTGATTTTGTAAAAGGCATACCTTGCCATAAGACTTATTAATGCTTGCATGGAATGCTAGAGTAGGATATTCCCTAGATAGTACCCTCAACCATCCTTTTGTGACCCATGGAGGGGTCAAATCACACTGCACAAACACAGGCAAGAAAGTTAATGACTACTTATATCCAAGGGGGTGTGAGGGAAGAAGTCTGAAACCTCATAATTTCCAGATAGAGATAACGCTTACCTTATTTAACAATAAAATCATGTGTTTGTGTTTGGCATGCTCTTTCAAATGCTTCTCAAGATGATAGCATCTTGTACCTTGGGGATCCCTAGCATCCAGTACCTGTGATCAATAACATAAGTACTGCCAGACATGATCACTCTCCTAAAAACAACAAATACCAAAACTACCAAAAGAAAGCACAAAGTGCAACTCATTCATAAATTACAATTCACGTGAAATATGTCCATGCCCAAAAAAATTTATAAAATACGCATTAAATCCAAACAGGACCACCGACCTGAATAACAACATCTGAAGAGTCAATGACTTTGTAAAGCTCACCCCATATACGTTTACTTTGACCCTTTTCAAACATATTATGGCGAACTAAATCCCTGAATCCATCCCGATTTTCCTCCGTCGGATCAACACCGCCACATTTTTCTTCAAATGCGTCTACAAAGTTGGCACACAAATTAGTGAAAGTTCTGATTACCAACTCACTAAGAAATAAGTTACCAAAAAACCTACACTGAATTTGTTAACAAAGATTAATTTCTTCTGGTGATAAATGAAATCACAATTGCTACTATGAAGTCCAAAATATGCAACAAAGTGCTCAAAATAGATAATCAAAGCAAGTTAGAGTTATTTACCTTGAGAACCACTAGCCCTCTTGACTAATGCTTCATAATCAGACACCACTAGCTTTGGACGTTTTCTCTTCCCCTTTGATCCAAATGCATCAGCAAATGGCTCAGTATCCAAAAGGTGAACTCTTGCTTGCTTCAAAAACATAAAACAATGACCAAAATTAAGTAATGCATATACATATCACAACTTAAACTGCATGCATCACTTAATTTCCTTCATTCTCTACCGCTAACAAGTTACCTTCTGATGATCATTTAATAGTGACATAGGCAATTTTCTCTCCTTCAAAATGACATTATAATTACTTGAGAGTCGACTTTGCAGCTCTTCACGGAAAAACTCAAGTTCTTTCTGATTCACAACCCTAGTGTTACCTGCAATGTCATGTGCAAAACATCAGTATGTAAAACTATATTTTTCGTCTAGTACAATTTAGCATCATTAGATATAACAGTGCCAACATATGTTTTCACAATACCTAACTCATCTATAGATCTATATAAACCTTCCACCAATTCTGAAAAACTTAAAGCATTCTGTACTGAAAATTTGGCTCATTATTTGTGCAAAAATTCTCAAGTATGTCAAATTTACATCTATCTTACGTTTCAATAATGATCCGCCGTGAATGCCTAACAATAACGAATATAAACATCGTCTATAGATCTGAGTAACAGTTCCAGCATATGCCTACACAATAGCTGTATCATTTAAACTAATCTACTGATATGATAACACTTTTAAGAAAAGCTGGACAAACTAACATTCTGCACTCAAAATTTAGCTCGAATCCGCTTGAAACTTATGTGAAAATAACTCATCATAACTAAATACCTAACTACAATACATATACATAATCATATCTATAAAATATATGTCGAGGAGCAGAAATTGATGGCAATACGTACCGAACCAACGGCGATCAGGTTGAATACGAGTATTTGGCAACTCCTTTGACTGTAAATCGTGTTTTAAAATCGTTCCTTTAGCGTCACGTTTCGGTCTAGTTTTGTACATCTTAAGACGGCGAACGGTGGCGGAAGTACGGCCGGTGCCGCCGCTTTTATTTTTGTTTCCGGCATCCCTGTTGACATCGAGAGAATGCTTTGGTTTTCCTGATACGTTCACTGACCTCTCTTTCTTCTTCACCATTTTTGCAAGTTGTGTGATGATATGATACCTGCAGTTTGAGGTATGAAAAATGGGAGGTGAAGAAGACCGATATAGGTTCGGCAACTTACGTTTTATTAGGGCTTTGAGAGATATTTAGTGAATTACAAGAACAGTCCTTGGACTAGTTTTTAGTGGACATTTGTAGTCCTCAAAGTTTGTTTTATATCTTTTTATATTTTTCTTTGAATTTGACAAATTTGTAACAATCAAGTCATTTTTCAAACAGAGAATGATTTACGTATTTAAAAATAATAGTAAGTTACCCGCGCAATGCACCGGTATGAGAAAATTATAATGGTAGTTAACGTTGATAGTTAATAGTAGCGTAGAGTAGTTTAAGATCTAGTGATTTTTGCTGATTATTAGTATTGTTGATCATATTAGTGGCCAATATTTTTGATATTTACCTTGAGTAATTAATTTTAGTTCGACATACTTTTTGAACTTCCTGTTATATGCTGATGTTTTTTAAATTGATAAAATAGTTAATGAGTACGTATATAAATGCTTAATGGTACTTGAATGCGATAATCAATGTTAACTAGCGTCCAATACCGCGCACAGCAGCGGGTGAAGATTTCATATGTTGATATTGAGAGACAAATGTTTAATAGTACCTGAATGCAATAATAATTTATACTTCTTTAATAAAAGTGATTTTTTATAATAGTTTAAATTATTGTAATTATAAATTCAATATTGTGATATAAAAGAACTAAATTATTATAATTATAAATCCAATATTGTGATATAAAAGAAGAAAGAAGATATTTAAATGTATTATGTGAAATATAATATTAATTGAATAATTTATATAATTAATAAGTGAAGGGATAAAATGGTAATTTTCGATATCCCTTTTTTAAGAATTAAGAAAGAGTATGTTAAATGCTTAATAAGGGTTATAAATTCTCTAATGAAAGTTATTTTTTTATAATAGTTTTAATTATTATAATTGTAAATTAAAAAATGTTATATGCTGATGTTTTTCATTTACATCATATAATTTATCACTTTAAAAATTAACCTATTTGTAGTTCATATCATATATTTTAACTCTAATTATTTGATAAAACGTAATAAAAATAAAATCACTCTTTAAAGCTCAAACTAAAAATTATTATTTATGTATATCGACCGATTTGAATTAAGCTTTAGGTGTTAGTCTCGACCAATATCCAAAATAAATTTTATTAAAAGACAATGTTAAAATAGTTTTTATGAAAGTTATAAAATATTTTAATCATTTAAAAAGTATATTTATAAAAATTGTAACTTTCTAATAACGAAAAGAAAACAACCTTCGCGTCATTTAGCCTTCTATTAAATGTTAGAGTTTCTAATTAACAAAAACTATAACTATGCCAACTTTGATAGTAAAAAGTTGATTGGTTAATTAGTTAAAGGTAAAAATTAATTTGATCGATTACTCACTTTAAATAGTTTAAAACCTCAATATCTTACGATTACAATCACACATTTAATAAATTATTATTTAATAAATTTGATAATTTATTAAATATAACACACATTTAAATTACAAAACTTATAACAGGTTTTTATTATTCCGATCTAATCTTACGATCCTGATTTTCCTTAATAGAAAAGATCTAAAATGTAGAAAAGAAATTACCAAAACATGGTATTTTTTTCTTTCGATCTATAGTAATTTTACTTAATTTTTTACTGTATAAGTAAACAACTAAACACCCCGGCGAAACACATCATTTTCTTTCTTTCTTGCGAATATTAATTTAAAAAAGATTAGTCAGCTGTAGAAAAGAAATGACCAGAACATGGGAATAAAATCTAAGCCCTAAATTATATATACGCAATGCAGATGTAAAATATAGGCGCCAATTAAGATCCAACGGCCTTTCGTTTTCATTATTATCATACAGATTGAAGTGATCAGAAAGAAAGGAAACAGATCAATGAATCGAATGCTGAAAGCTGCAAGAACTTCTGGTTCTCTCAATCTATCAAATCGATCTCTCAAGTAATCACATTTCTCAATTTCAATTATTTATAAACTATCATAATTCATTTCATTGAAAAATTTAATTCATTTTTTCTTATTATTGTATGTACTACGAGCAACTTCAAGATTTAATCTTTTTGTATCAGGGAAGTGCCAGATGAGGTATATAAAAGTTTGGATGCAGTTGGTGAAGGTGAAAATTGGTGGGAGGTATATTTCATATACATATACTTTGCTGCTGATACAAACCTTTTTTTTTTTTTTAATTGTAGATGTATTTATTATATTAATTAAATGATGCAGGCAGTGGCGTTACAAAAACTGATATTGGCTCATAATGAAATTGAATTGATAAAGGAAGATATAAAAAACTTACCTTTATTGTCTGTGTTGAATATTAGCCATAACAAGCTTTCTCACCTTCCAGCTGCTATTGGAGAGTATGACACCTTTTAGCCTTTTGACTTAAACTGTTTCATTATTGTTGTTGGTTGTAAAGTGTTTTCTTTATGTTTATTGTCAGGCTTAAATCGCTTAAGTCGTTAGATGTGTCGAATAATTTGCTACATGAGATACCTGAACAAGTTGGATCAGCCACTTCTCTGATCAAGTATGTTTATTGAGAATAAATTATGGAACTTGAGCCTTTAATATATGTTGGTTTGTATGAATGCCAGTTATGCATAGATTGTCATTGCAATAACGCATATATTTTAATGAAAAGTGTTGCTGTGAAATCTAGCTGAATATTTTTATTGGCACGTGGTTTTACAGATTTGATTGTTCCGGCAACCAACTTAAAGATCTTCCAAGCTCCCTTGGAAACTGCCTGGTCCTAGCAGACCTCAAGGTGTTGCTGTATGACACTTTGTGTTGAGACCTACACTTATGAATTGTGATTTGACGTACATGTAGTTGCTCTCATGCTATAATTTTTGTTTCATTCCAGAACGATAAATGTTATTGTGCTTAATTTTTTTTGTTAGTTTTGTTTTGGAATGCTGTCGTTGTATACTTTTGTATAGTTTAATTTGTTAGTTGTTTTTTGTAGGCATCTAACAATCATCTCACCAGCTTGCCTGAGGATCTAAGCAATTGTTCAAAAATGTCGAAGTTGGATGTAGAGGTATCGCAAACTGCTGATATCATTTCTTCATAATCGTCTTGCTATTTTTGTTTTTTCCTTAACGCAATGGTTTGTTGTGTGCATAAAACATATGTCATGTTAGGGAAACAAGTTGACAGTTCTATCTGAGAATCTGGTTGCATCATGGACGTTGCTCACTGAACTAAATGCAGGCAAGTCATGTTTTTTTGGGGCTTTGGCTTTATGCCGATATGGCATATCCTACTTTGATCTGATGCTCTTAGTAAATCTTAAGATGTATTTCTGTCACTGATGATGCAGCAAAAAATACGCTTAGTGGTATCCCAGAGAGTATTGGAAGCCTTAATCGTCTCATCCGCCTTGACTTGCATCAGAACAGTGAGTGTTTTAAGTTTCTCGTCATTTACATTGATCTCTTGATTTGGTGACATATCCTCCATGTCATTCTGGTGCAGGAATTGCATTAATTCCATCATCGATTATGGGCTGTTCATCATTAGCAGAGTTCCATATGGGGTATTTTTCTTTTGTTTTTGTAGACAATAACAAAAGTTGCTAGTTGCAGTTTTAGTTTCTGATATTTATCCTTGCATTTTACCTTCTAATACGTAGGAATAACTTTCTTACATCATTACCAACAGAAATTGGGCAACTTACGAAATTAGGGACATTTGATCTTCATTCAAATCAGGTAGAAATTTCATAATTAGTTCCTTTATAATCATTCCACTTGCCCTTTCTTAAATTTCTCAATGCTACTTAAGATTCTCAGTATGTTTTTATATCCTTTTTCATTGTTTATGTAGTTAAAGGAGTATCCTGTGGAGGCATGCAGATTGACACTGTCCGTTTTAGATTTGTCTAATAATTCACTGTCTGGGCTGCCCCTGGAGATTGGTAATGTTGGCATTTTATTATAAAAGTAGTATTCAGTTGCACATGAAAACTATACAGTTGTTATGCACTCTTTTGGTCTTCCATATGTCATGTTGCATGCGTGCGTAGTGGACCTTGTTAATAAATTAAGATCGAGCTCTAACCTTCATTTGTTGTTGGAAATTGTGTGCTTGTCATGATATTGATTTCTCTGGAACCGCTTTGTGGAATCTTACATGTGGTTCCTAAATCTTATTATTTAGGCTTAGTGACAAGTTTGAGGAAACTTGTGCTCACTGGCAACCCCATACGAACCCTTAGAAGGTTTGAACCACCTATTTACTTTTCATATCTGATTTGGATCTGTCTGTTCCCATATCCCGCCCCCAGTGGGATTGGGTATTGTTATCGTTGTTGGATCTATGTCTCTCTAGGAAGTTCTATAACAATTTCCATCCTCTTATATATAGCTCACTGGTGTCGGGACCTACTCCTGCTTTGTTAAGGTTTCTGCGGAGTAGACTTCCGGCCCAAGAAGGTACCAAGTTCTTATTGGTTTATGTATATAAGAATCACTTTGTCTATTCTTAATGTTGATCATTGTCATACACATATCTCCTGTACATGTATGAGTGAACTGAAATAAATAAATATACAATGCAGAGAGTGGAACATCTGAGAACAAAGAACAAGAAAAAGTTATTGCTATGGCCTCTCGGTTATCCCTTGGTTCAAAGGTTTTATCTTCTTAGTTCTTCCATCCAAGTAGATAATTAAGGGACTCGGTGCATCTTTGTTTACGATCACCTCCTAGAACGCCCAAAATTTAGTGTATGACATGAACGAAGCACCATCCTTCTAAAATGCTAGCGAAACACTTTGGTTGGAAGCATGAATGGTTCTGGGCCAAAGGAAAAATATTTAAATGTAAAAAGCAGCCACCCTACTTTACACTTTTTCTCTGAATGTTCGTGCTTGCAAAGTGTAGTGTTCTTGATGCGTAGTCTTGGGTTGCATGCTATGAAACCCTGCTCGAAAAGTCTATAGTTTTGCTCGTTGGTTGAGTTGTGTAACTCCATTTGTAGGCAAATGAAACCATATATATGCTTCTAGTAATGATAATATATGAATGACACTTCATCCTTATGTATTCTATTCTTCTATCTTTCTAAGTGGAATCTACCTGTTAATTGTATGTATGTATGTTATTTCTTGATGCTTCCCAGGAACTTTCCTTAGGAGGGCATGGACTGAGTGTTGTTCCACCACAAGTATGGGAGACAAGTGATATCACAAAAGTTGATCTCTCAAAGAATTCAATAGAAGATCTACCTGCACAACTTTCTTCATGTGCTTCCCTGGAGGTTACCTTTTGTACTTTTTAATACATCTGATAGAAAAGGTGTTAGGTACTAATTTGATGATCATTTTTGTTGCAGACTTTGATTTTATCAAGGAACAAGATTAAAGAATGGCCAAGTGCAATCTTGGAGCCACTTCACAATCTTGTGTGTTTGAAACTTGACATCAATCCACTTGGACAGGTAAATGCATTTAATATTAAACATGGTTTTCATAAAAGGCTCAAGCAATAACTATGCGATCGTAAGTGATCTCTCCGTCTATATCATTCTCCATAATCATTTGTAGATTCCATCAGATGGGTTTCAAGCTACTTCGAAGCTCCAGGTTCTTGATCTAAGTGGGAATGGAGGTTGTTTACCTGAATATCCTGGATTTTCTTTCTTGCTGCAGTTGCAGGAACTATATTTAAGGTGAGTTTTTAGAAATTATTTGCTTCTTGGTCTGAATGAATATGTTATAGTAACTTCTAATTTATCGAACAGGAGGATGCAAATTTCAGAGGTCAGGACGGATTTATTAAGTTTGCCTAAATTAAGGATTCTCGATATGAGTCAAAATTCTCTTACATTGATTCCAGAGGTTACTTGCTTTCTAGTTAGAGTGCATCTGCAACAACCACATGCATCACAAAGAACTTAAATGCACATCTAGAGTTTGCACTAATTCATTGAATATTTCATGCAGGGTTGTAAAGATGCTACATCTCTTCAAGAGCTTCGCCTTTCAGACAATAATATCAGTACACTTCCTCCTGAACTGGTTTGTACACGATCTTTTCTTGTTCCCAGATTATTAGTTTGTGCAAAAAATATGATCTGCCAGTTTAAAGATTGAATTTTGTAGTTATAAAATTTCATAGCCTTGATCTTCGCGGTTAACTTTTTTAGAGCCCATCTTAAGAGTAGATGGAATTATCATGATTTTCCTTAGGTATGAAGAGTCCATAGCTGTTACCTAGATGACAGTTGATAGTCCATAGTTATATATTGATAAAAAGTATACAAGAAAGATTAGTCTTCATTAGACGGAATCCTAAGATTTGAAGTTCGTGTTTGCAGGGTTTACTAGAACCTACTCTTCAAGTCCTACAGCTTGATGGAAACCCTTTGAGAAGGTTTGCTCTGTCTCTGTTATATCTCTTCACGTACGTTACAACAATTATAAGCAAATAGCGAGATTGTGCAAATTAAGGCTAAAATTCAAATTGTTTACTTCTACATCATTCAATAGATTAACACTGCAAGAACTGAGTTTGATTTCTAGACATCATTTTAGGAGAAGAAACCCAGTCTCACAATAGTGAAAGCCTAAATTTTCACTGCTTTTGCAGCATACGAAGAACGATTCTTGATCGTGGAACCAAAGCTGTACTGGCATACCTGAAGGACAAACTACCCGATTGCTAAAACCTGTTTTCAAAGTACATTCCAGGAGAAGTATTCGTGAGCTGATTTTGTGTTGCATGTGTTTGTATTTGTATGTTTTCCATTTATTTAGAATATAATGCTATATCTCCATGTTGGTTGTATTTGGTACTTATTCAATGTATACAATTTTTTTTTTTCACTGCACGGCTTGCATTTCTATCACTTGTTGCACAACATACAAATCATATCTATCTTAGAAACAACCATAAAGAAAAGTAGAAAACTAATACTCCAGAAATGAACGATGATATTTTTAAAATGCGTCCCAAACATTCATCACTCTGTAAACTCGGGGACAGGTATGTGTCTTCTTCGTCAGGTGGTTCCAAAACCCAATTACCACTTTCGTTCACAATCATACCTTTGTTCTTTTCGATCCACCATGACCCTGGTACCAAGAATTCGTCTTTCAAGAACTCACTCGATTTATTCACCAACACCAAGCTCCTCTGAACCTTGTGTTCAAACTCACCATCAGCTCCATTCCACCCAGCCACCACATGCAACATCCCCAGCAAATTATGCCAATCACCAGTGTTAGTCGATTCCTTCAGGCTCGCAGACTTTCGTGTATTAATCTCAAATTCAACCCTGGAGTTCACATACCCCAGTAACCGACTTGGGTAAAGCGGAATGAGATCAATCTTGTTCTTTATATGCAGGATTTTGATGTTCGAGAATTGGTTGAGACGATCGTTAAACGCTTGGTTGCCTACTTGTGGTGAACCAAATACAAATGCTGAGATTGGGATGTCTGTGATCCCGTTTTCTGCTAGATCGAAGGCTGATAAGATCGATAAACTTGCACCAAGGCTGTGTCCAGTTTGGATTATGCTAATTTCTTCACCTTTGTACTTATCCACCAACTGTTTGATAGTAGTCAACACTTGTGTTCTCGCTCTTACTTTTGTGAAAGCAGAATTCAGATCATCTGAAGTGTAAATCGTTAACCAACCCTGCATAACTCTTGGAATCGCTTCCTCTTCATCACTGCTGCTATCATCAGCATCTGCTTTTATCAAAATCAACGTTTTCTGGGTTAATAGTGGTTGGTAGATGAACTTATAGCCCTAAAAACGTTAATCCATTCAAAATCTTGTCTAGTCCCTCTCCACACGATGTAGATCTCTCGTCGGCCTGATGTTTTACGCACTTCATCAGTAGTGTTGCAATGTACCCAATTCAATTCAATTCTCGATCCCATGATTCACGAGATAAGGAGCGAAGAAAGAAGGCTTCAGGGATGGAGATTTTGGCAGTAGCGTAAATGAAGGCAGCGACTTGGTAATGGGAAGGAGATGGTTGGAGCATGACCTTGTGAAAGAAATCTTTTTTACCATAGCGACTGCTGCCAGCGTACTTTGAGTTCTTGTCGTTGTTGAAGGCGTCGTATGTGGCTTGACAAAAGTCACCACATCGGAGGATGAGTGTCCGGAGAGCAATGTCCAAAGGGTCAAGAAGGTCTTCCCAGTTGTTGCTTCCAAGTAGCTCCAGCCATGAAGTTTTAGATTGAGTTGTGGAGTCCCTGTGGTGATTATTGGTATGAAATGAACGTTTAGAGAGCGGGGGCATAGTATTGTTTCACGTGACAAAACTTTAATATAATACCTAATACATAAAGTTGGCAAAAATTGACCGAATAATCAAACCAAAATAATTGTGGGAAGATGCTCAATGGAAAACATGTTCCCTTACTTTTTGTAATTTTCATTTTGCGGATCTCATTTCATTCTATGGTTTGATTTCGATTGTAATTCGATCCGATGAATATCTATCCAATCCGATCCAATAATGTTGCATATGGATATGTATAATGAATTTGAATATGAATGTAGATGATTAATAAATTGTATACGAATGAGAAATTGTCATATATAGATTCGCCCATTATCATCCAAAATACATTTATGCTTATAAATTGTATAAATTTATAATTATTTAAATGGATCGTTCTTATCTTAATATCTCTAATAAATATTTTCTTTGCTCTTGTTATTTTTCATCATATGGTTTTAGTAAATCATAATCCCTACATCCTATATATAGAAAAACACTGTCAAGGTAAATTTTGATTCCCACCATACGGCGGAGTTCACTGACCAGTGATAAAAAACAATCAAAACATGTTTATTTAAACAAGAAACAACATGTAAGTGTTTCATGTCTTCAAAAACCATATTTTATTTGTATTTAACAAATTCTGTCAAAATTATCACGATCTTTAACAATCTTTTGAATATCCAGTAGCCCGCTTTATCAAGCGGATATGGATGTGAACAGATTATTTGTAATTTTAATGGATATGGATACAGTTATGGACTAAGAAAACTAAATGAATATGGACATGATATAGCTCCATATGCTATACATTGCAATCTATACTTCTAACAACTAGTACAACCCACAATTAAAATGTCAAGTCCAATTCTTCAAACACTGTAACCAAACCTATCTACAAGAAGACATGCTGCAATTTTAGGTCGAAAAGGAACAACTAAAACTGTGTGCTTGGACTAGTCGGGTTTCATGTTACTCTGTTCGTTTGTTAAGTTAGTTTGAGCCTCTGGTAACAGCTTGAATCTAAGAATCTTTTGAAGTTGACACACAGGTTTGACTTGCTTTTTTGGAACTTGATTTGGCTTATTTTTGGATTTTCCCGATATGAGATTTGCTTCAGATGAACCAGTCTCTTTGTTGACCACTGGAGGAGCATCTGCAATGGATACTTGATAAACTACGGTTACATACATATTACATGGTGTATACATGATTCAAAAGCCTAAACTAAGCTGCAAGACACAGATGTATAACACAAAGATTTCAAGTTATGTTTTCCAGTGCTTCAACTTACCATCTTCACTGAAAACAATACACGTCCCAATGGTTTCCTCATATTCACCAATCTACAAAATCCAGAATCCCAAAACATGTAAGTGAAACAAGACGCTGTTTCCGAGACAAAAGTTATTAGAACAAAGATACATAAGCTAAAAAACCAGTATGCCTACCTGTATTAGAGTAGTGGCAAATTTTGGCCCGTCTACTTATTGGTGGGTCAAATCAGGTTATAATTTATCTCAAACGGGTCAAACAGGTTATTAAGAATCAGTTAAAAAGAGAACGCGTTGAAAGCAGACATTAAGTAAAAACCTGTAGTATCGAAATAGAATTTTAGATTTCATATTTGTCCCACTAATTATTCATAAGAAATTAGAAAAATTAAGACAAATATTGTAGGTCAACTGACCTTACTCGTTTTGACCCGTTACCAAACCCACCCATTTTGACACCTCTACCCACTGTCATTAAAAGTTGAATGAAAGCAAATACACTTAATTCCAATATCTCTATCTGAATCAGATTTATGTGTCTATTTAGTAACTTTTTGAGAAATATCAAAGAGCCATTAGAAGAAGCATGTGGCAGCTCAGTTGAAATGAATAGAACTGACATGTTATACCAGCTTTATTTTGTCATCGATAATTAGAATCGGGTTCAATGTGTCCAGGCCCTGCAGTTTCAGCCAAAGCGGTCATCAAAACAGAAGCCTCATATCCGCTCAGGTGTAGCAAACAGAAACCAACTGACTTTAGACATTTAACATCGGTTTTTACTATATTAAATTTGTGCAGGTTAACATACATACAGAGAGAATGTAGGGAGCATTAGGTGGTATGTCAACTTGAGCAGAAACTGAATCCAAGTCAAGCACTACATATTCATCTTCTTCAGCCTCCACCTCATCATGATATGTTGCCATTGCGTAGTCTGTATACAATAGATATGCTAACTTACGTTTACCATTGGTATTTGAAACAACTTTTTTTTACTACATATTACAATAAAAAATAGTACTTCCTATGGCAAGATTTCCCTTTAGAGTAAGTTTTTAACCTACTTTACTTTATGTTCCATTAGTAATAACTACTTAAAACTAATGCATTTAATTTTCGTCCACCAGTTTTTTTGTCGTTATCAAAAAGTCAAAACATTTTTAGTAAACTGACAAACTCTGTGTCAAGTCAAACATAGCACTTGTTGGGAACGAATAAGAGTACTAGTTAACTGTCCTAATTAAGCCCTTTGATAAGATAAAATGATTTTAGGCTAAAGCTCACAAATCACTTGAGTTTACTTCCCAACCGAAAGCACAAATCAATCAGGGATCTTATCGTTTTGATAACGAACAATGATGTGTCTATAGGTCCACCTCATATGGATTTTGAAAGCAATACTAATGAATTCGTAAGGTTTTGACAGCAAAGATGAGCAAAAAATTCATATGCTTCTACACCTTTCCTTTATGACATCACATCATATATATATATATATATATTGTAAATGGCAGACAAGAAGATTGCAATTGAATTATAATCTATTATCACTAACAAGCTTTGATTACACCACCATGATGATTAGTCTCAACAATATATCTTGGATTAAACTAATCCAATGTAAAATAACCTCATCAGCTACTTAGTCTCTAATTAATTCAAAATTCACCTCATCAACAAAATAATATTTTCTATCCTAAAAAGGAGTGCAAAATTCAATTTTTGCCATGAAAGGAGTGCAAATTCTATTTTTTTTTTTTAAACACATCGAGGCGAAGTTTAACTTTTGACAAGTAATGAAGAGAAATTTCAAATTTTTATAAATTTAAAGAATGTTCAACTTTTGGCAAAATCTGTCTATATTTTTTAAAATTGAGCTTAGACTCATTTTTGGGCAAAAATTGAGAGAGAAATTAGTATATACTCGACAATGATCAATTTTGAAATTTAAGTTACACTGACAGAAGTACGTGCAATGATAATGGGCCAAAAACCCTAGTTACATATTTTTCGATTCAAGTAATTAACTAACAACACAAATCAACAAATGGTTAACTTTATACTTATCAACAAAATAGTACTCCAATTTGTTTTCTGTTGATGAATACAGAATTTGAAATTACCTTTTTGTCGTGTAGAGGAAGATGGGAGGTGGTCTGAGCAAGAGGGGAAAGGGGTTAACCGGAGCAGAGGAACATGATCCGGAAGTATTTCCTAGGTCGGATCAATGAATACCGTTGGTTCGTTGGATAGTTACTGGATTCCATTAAGCCCTATCTATAGCCCATCCAAACGGGCCCAATTTAGTATATTTGTGCCCAAAAAAACTAACTTGTTGGGCCCAATTTTGTAGATTTTTGCTGAGAAAAGATTCACTTATTTTGTTTTCGGCGAGATAGGGCGACGAAAAAAATCCATATAATGGAGTAGCTTTGTAAGTAAGAAAAATAATTGGCACACCAAATTCATGATCTAAAGATAGATTTATAAAAAACTGTGTACACGGAGAAAGGGATAAAACACGAGCTATTTGTCAAATAATGGGTAAAGTAACCATATTTATCGATATATAAATAATTTTATTGTTATATTTACATTTTTCTAATAATATAATAACATCTACACAGTATTACAAAATGTATTCTCATTTTAATGTTTCTTTTAAGTAGACATTTAGTGGAAACTTGTCTGCAATTAGCACTTGCACTTTCGAGTACACATAATTCACGTGGTGTGAAAGATTGTTTAAAACGGTTAGTTTACGAGAGCTTATAGTAATTTAAACTTTTATTTTTAAAAAGTTCAGGTTAGAAATCACATTTAGTATATATAATTATAGTAGTTTATTGAGAGCTTATTAAAAAAATAAATTTATTTACTTCAGCTAGAATATTTTTAGTTTTCTTATTGTGTTAGTTTATGTTATTTTATATTTTTAACCTTCAGCTATATCCACTTTAACAAACACTTATAAAAAATTATAAACTCCAATTAAAAGCTTCTGGTTCTAATTACCAGCTAATTTTACCGAACACACGTAACAAACAAATATGAAGATCGCTTTCAAACAATTAATTAGACAAAAATTTTGTCTTATAACAATTTGAAGTGACTAAAAAAATGTTAGATAGCATTAACGGTTCAAAATGAACACCGTCTTTTGAATGGGGATTACACCACATGTCCAACCACCACTTCGATCAGCTCACCATCCATTCTTCGTAAAACCATAACTACCCATTCTTTGTAGCTAACTTCCATAAAACCATAACATTTCACTCACACCCTTACACAAACGACCACCTAACTAAAAAAATGGTGATTTCATCGAACACACGAGTCGAAAGCTTAGCAAAAAGTGGTATTGATCAAATCCCAAAAGAATACATTCGTACACAAGATGAACTCACAACCATCACCAACATTTTCGATGAAGAAAAGAACCAAAAAGGCCCACAAGTCCCTACAATCGACTTAAACGACATTAACTCTGACGACCCAAAGACTCGTGAGAAATGTAGTCATGAGCTCATGAAAGCAGCCACTGAGTGGGGTGTCATGCACCTTGTTAATCATGGGATCTCTAGCGACTTGATCAATCGTGTTAAGGCTGCAGGCGAATTTTTTTTTAATCAGCCTGTTGAAGAGAAGGAGAAGTATTGTAACGATATCGCTTCAGGGAAGATTCAAGGGTATGGAAGTAAACTAGCTAATAATGCTTGTGGGCAGCTTGAATGGGAAGATTACTTCTTCCACCTTGCATACCCGGAAGAGAAACGTGATTTGACTGTTTGGCCCTCAACGCCTAAAGATTACATGTAAGTACGGTAGATTGACTAACGTTTAGGAAAGTTTGTATTGAAAGCATGTGCCCGATCTGGGTCAGGACCCGAGTACACCTTTCAGGTCAAACGGGCCAGTAAAATTTGGTGGGTTAGTTTTTCAGTTGGTGGGTTGGTTTCAGGTCAAATGGGTCAAGTTGATGGGCCGCTAGTTTTGAGTTGGTGGGTTGGATTTGGGTTGATGGGTTGATTTTGGGTTGGTAAATAACAGAAAGAACTTTTAAAATAATTTTGGGTTTGTGGGTCGGCCCATTAACCTTTTGAGTTGGCTGGTTGGATTTGGGTTGATGGGTTGATTTCGGGTTGGTATATAACGAAAAGAACTTTTAAAACAATTTTGGGTTTGTGGGTCGACCTGTTAACCCAAACCTAACCCGACCTAAAAGAACTAACGTGTTGGCGGTTGTCAGTTAATGGTTTGAGAATCCCAACCCTGCCTGTTTATTTTTTAGGGGATTCAGGTCGTGTCAAGAATTGTCACTCCTAATTAGCTCGTGTTCATTTTTAAAGTTCGTTTAGAAGTGTGAACAACTTGACAACAATTTAGATTGTTTTCCACAGGAGCAGGTAATAGTAAGTTTGTGCAAATTGCATATTTGTTATAGTGATGCTGAGGTTTGATTGGATAAGTGGTTGACTTTTCTTGTTGATGAACAGCCCTGCAACCGCCGAGTACGCTAGACAACTACGATCACTTGCCACCAAGATACTCGTGGTTCTATCTCTAGGGTTGGGACTCGAGGAGGGAAGACTAGAAAAGGAGGTAGGAGGGATAGATGAGCTAATCCTTCAACTAAAGATCAACTACTACCCAAAATGTCCTCAACCCGAGCTAGCACTTGGTGTCGAAGCTCACACAGACGTTAGCGCACTCACGTTTATACTCCACAACATGGTTCCTGGGCTCCAACTCTTCTACGGTGGACAATGGGTCACTGCGAAATGTGTACCGGACTCCATCATCATGCACATCGGTGACACTATTGAGATCTTAAGTAATGGCAAATACAAAAGCATCCTTCATAGAGGACTTGTGAATAAGGAGAAGGTTAGGATTTCTTGGGCGGTGTTCTGTGAACCACCCAAGGAGAAGATCATCCTGAAACCGCTTCCTGAGACAGTTTCTGAGGAGCAGCCGCCACTTTTTCCACCACGAACGTTCCATCAGCATATGGAACACAAACTGTTTAGGAAAAACAATGATGTAGTTGATCAAAAATGATTATCCTATAAATTGTTTGATATCAATTGAGTACATTGTCTGTGCATTTGACAGCATAAATGGTATTATGTTTGAATAAAATTTGTATGTTATCATTATGAAATATGATTTTATCGATTAAAATAATACATTACTTTGCAATGGCTCATCTTAAAAATGACACATGGGGCAATCATAACTTTAACGGTTGGTGATCAATTTAACTTTTCCTGCCAAAAGATAGTAGTTTTCTGAAACCACTGAGAGCTTTACTTGAGGTTTCGAGATTGATCCATTTCTTCTTGGAGTTGCTTCTTTCCAAGAATTCTTTGCCAGGTGGCAGAGTTGAGATTTGTATCATAGGAACCTCATGGTTCATTTTGACAGCAGTGTTTGCTTTAGCACCATGATCTGGATTAATTCTGAACGTAACAGAGTTTATAGGTTTATTGGCTGATCCACTATTACTCTCAGGAAGAGCTATATCTTTTACATGAACAGAAGAAGGCTTGTGTGATATTTCAATCACACCTTTCGTGTTATTTGATTGCGCAGGTGTAGTTAAGTCAATGCTGCCCGTTTTCTTGATTGGAGATGCTTTTGGCAATTGTTTGGAATTATTGAGATCAGCATTCTTCTTCGGTCCATTTGAATTCTTTGAACAGATTTTCTTTTCTTGAGGTTTAACATTGGCCGGTTTTACCTTTTTCTTTTCAGCCCCAGCTGTACTTTGGGAAAATGTAGCATGAGAAACACCATTAATTTTGGTGGCTACTTTTGTAGGTTTACTAACAGGTTTAGGCTTATTGGCCGGTTTTGATTCAGTAGGTAATACTTTAGGATTAACTACACGTGCAGCAGACAAGCGATCGATGGTGGAACTCCTAATCACCGGCTGATTTGATTTTTTCATATCTTTGTCATTCTTTGCTGTATTAGCAGTAGAAGCACTTCTTTCAGCGATTCTTTTTTGACGTTGAGTTAGCAATTCCTCCATTTTCTTTCTTTTCTCTTCCTCCTACACAGAGTGTAGTCATAAGCTCAATATTACAATAATGAAATAGAAAAAAATATTGCAACTTAAAGTACCTTCTTTGATTTCCCATTTGGTATTGCCGTTTTGGTTGCTGTAGATTTCTTGCTTCTTGATCCAACTAAAGCTTTAGACTTTGCTTCAATGGTGGAACCTTTTCTTTCAATACCTTTTCCAACCAAATCTTTAGTCTTTGATTTGTTGACTTCAGAAGAATCCACTTTAACAATATTGGTATAATTACTATTAGCAGACTCCGTTTCTGGGGTCCAAGCTGCAACAACTTGTTGGCCCCGTGAATCTCTTTCAAGTACCATATATAAGCCGTTCGGTTTATTGACACTTGTAGCTTCAACCTTTTTCTGGGTCACATTACTCTCTGAATCCACTATGATGTCATGTGTTCTTATCTGAGAATTAGACGAGCCGTTTAAAGATCGAGCTTGAACTGCCAAAGGATCGTTAACAATGACGTCTTTAGACTTGATAGGGTCTTCAAAGATATCTCTGCTTTTCTCCTGAATTACATTATCAGGTAGGCTTCTCATAAACCAATCCACCTGTTCATGTTTTCCATTGGTGGAAGATTTGTTGGCAAATTCAGGTCGAGTTATAGATGGAACAATATGCGGATCTTCAAATTTATTTGACACAAATTCCTCCTTGAATGTGCTAGCACCATCGCTAGGCTTCCTTACTTCCACAGACTCTTCTTCATCTGCATCCTTCAATAGGAGGTTCTCGAAGATATTCCACTGCTGTGTTACTATTTGATCTTCATCTTTATCTTCAATCATACTATCACCATTTGATGATTTGTCATCAGATTCGTGTTCTGATTTTCCATCTCTCGCAGAAGTGATGTAATTAATGTTTCTGATAACAACTTTCCGCGATGAACTCCTTTTATTTCTACCCGAATCACTTCCAGAACTAGAGTCACTCGAGTCAAAGTCTTCATCTTGTGAGTGTTTCTTTCTACTTCTAGAATCTTCCATACTAGGAGGCCATAGAAGGCTCCCTTGATAGCATGGAGGGATGACAATTCCTGGAAAAGGGTACGCTTGATACGGAGGCTGAAACATCGGGTCACCCTGATAATTTGGCATGTACTGAGGAATATGTCTTCCATGACCTGTGCTCAAATCGGCTGTTGTGCCATCAACAGAACCATTCTGTTTCTTGGTAGCATTTTGGATATCAATTCTAAGTTCTTGACCAATATCGTCTTCCATATAAGAGAACTGTGAATGAGAGTACGCCTGCATTGCTGCTACTTCATCCATCCAGACTCTATCGTTACTCTTTGTATTGCATAATTCCATGAAATTCAAGCATGCTTCCCTGGTGTAATGTTAATTTTTAGTTCATCGTCTTTCATTAACAGATTCTTGATCATGGATTAATGTGTAATGAAGACTCGTTGATACCTTAAACCAGGGCATCCAAAAGCATCAGCGAAACATATGAGATCTTGTAGGTTATCTGTCTCAAAACCTGCAACTATAGCACGGGCATAGACCATTGCTTGCTCTCTTTGAAGCACTGTATTTCTAGTTTCCAAAATGCACTGAAGATGAACCCTATCAGAAAAAAGAAGTGTTTGAACTTATTTAAGAAAAAGATTACATCCTAATTACATTAATAAATTGGACTAAACATGAAGATACGTTACTTGGAATCTTCTTCATGGACTGCATCACTTGTGGTACCTTCATGCTAAATTGTATTGAATTTTGGAAATGTATGAGTATGAAAGTGTAAAAGAAATATCAAACCGAAAGTAAAAGTTGTAGAATGATAACATACACTGTAGGTAAAAGCAGCTGACTTGGTTGAGTGTTCATCTAATCCATAGACACCTATTCAAGAAACAAAATTGTCATTGCAAATCTTCCCAATAGAGACATGGACCAGTCATATTTTGACTTTTTAAAGAGTCAATTTGTTTCATGTTACTCCAATATATAAAAGAATAGAAACAAGCAGCTAAAACAGACAATGACTAATGACAAGAATTTGATGTTCCATAACAAAAAGGTTTAAAACATCAATGAAAAAGATGATGCATATTTCCATTAAACTAATAACTTAGTCACTTACCTTTTTTTATAACTGATTAAGTTCTCAAAGTGTGATTGTTAGGTCAAACATATATAAAACATTAGTGTTTAAGTCCTGAAACTCTGTCTAATGTGTCACAAAGTCCCTAAAGTGTATGTTTGACCTAAGAAACAAACTTTGCTGAGTTGATCAATCACAAAAATAAAATAAATAAATATCAATCTAAAAGAAATATTTAAAAAATCTTAGGGACTCAACCACTTATTCAGTTTTGGAGTAAGTTTGACAAATCAGATTCTTATTCTCAAATTTTTAGAGCCAAAATGATCAAATTTGGGAGGCAGGTTGGCTGTATCAGAATCTAACTTTGACTTTAATGTAAAGTTTTCTAAATAAAATATATATGATTATTTCATGATGATTCTTAACCATCACAATAATCACTTTGAAATCACACATAAAACATCCTCTAAGATATGCAAGGTTTGAATCTGTAGAATCAAGCACCTATAATAATATTTATGTAAAAATATACGCACTTTGCGAGTCTGATGATGTGTTGGCGTTTAATGAGCAGTCAATGTTCGCAATCTCTTTCTCAATCGTAATGCATCTTTCAAGAACCTCGGGTGTACTAACAAACTTCACAAACCTAATAAAAAAGACATAATTTTCATATGAAAAGCCAGCACTACTAACCGATCATTCAAGAAAATAGTTGTAAAGCACAAACATAACTGCAACTATGACAGACCTTTCAATAGTGGACTTCGTAAACCAAGTAGCAGAAACAGAAAGTGTAATCGAGTAACCTCCTTTCGAAATCTGATCTTTTGCAAAATTGCAATGAGCGATAAAAGGTTCCAAAAGTCCAGATGCAAGTTTCTCTTTGTTATCACCAGCACATATAACCAGATCAAATCTTCCAAATTATAAACAATAAAAACGTACAGAAGTAAAAACATAGCATTAGTACTTGGAAAAAACATAAAGAAATGAAACTTTGTGGTTAATATTCGAGTTCAAATACCTGGTTCTAGTAGGAGTTAGCTGAAACAATGCATAATCTAGCTGGCTTCTCGAATCCATAATCTTTGTGGAAGCTTTACGTGTGATTTAGAACCACAAACACATAATCAATTTTGTTAAAGCAACATTATGGAATCAGATATTGATATTTTGTCTGTTCTAGTGAACTGATTCTGATGGTGATGGATTACTTGTTGTCATTCTTTATTTAAGTTTGAGTACGATTACTTGATGATTACTCATCAGCCATTCTTGGTGGTTGTTGTAATGAAAAAGTGCAATACTTTGTAGCATCAACCACCTCAACTGCCATTGTCACATGTACAGACTAACTAAATCTATCTTTTTTACAGTTAGGTACTTGTTTGTTCTGTTTTCAGTTTTGAAAATACTTTCCTAATTTATCCTTAAAAAGTTACATAATTTTTTATTTTTAAGTAATTTGGTGAAAAGGTCACAACTGCGGTGGAGTTAAATGGTAATCTTACTAACGGTTATATGCCAATACAATTGGGCCGGTAATAGTAGGCCCAATAATACCATGGTCTAACTAGACATTATATCGGCCTTTTTGGGCTGATCAGAAGACATTACTGCACAGTAGAAAACCATGTGAAAGCACTTCTATCTTGTGAAAAGACCACTTCTCTGTGACTCCCATTATTCTTCACCTTGCCTTTTATACCCCCATTTTCACCAAAAATACATACACAAACACAGCCCAAAATGAACACTTTATTGCCTTTTGTTCTGCTAGCATCCACTCTACTTCTTATGAGTAAGTTTCCATTATTTCAGTTGTTATGTTAGTCCTCTCTGTGTGTACAATATGTGTAACCAACACTGTTGATACACATAATTTTCAAGTGTAAGTTATTCGTTTTTGTGGGTCCTATCTTTATTTACATTATGTCTGACAGGCACTGTTGATACACGCGGTTTACAAGCAGAAGACGCGAGGGGAGTTTTTACCAATTATAAAGTGGATACTTTGCAGATCGCGGGTTCAAGATTTCCAGACTGCATGCATGCGTGTGGATCATGTTCACCTTGTCGCTTAGTGCGGGTGCGGTTTATTTGTTCTATTGGACCAGCTGAGGCCGAAACTTGTCCAGTTGCTTATAAGTGCATGTGTAGTAACAGAACTTATCATGTTCCATAAATTTATACAAAACAATCAAGTATACCATGTTGATCTATATAAGTTTAAGCAAACACTTAACTTACCATGTTGTTGTTTGTTAAAATTAAGTATACCAATTAAAAGTCATAAGTTACAACAAAAAGTTGTTTGCTTAAACAATCTTTACGAATCAGCTAATTGGATATTTGATGCTAAAGTATTGTTGATCAAGAAATCTTGATACCATCTTGCAGACAACTTGGGGATTCGATTAAGCGTTCTCCTATCAACGTAGTACAACCCAAATCTGGGAAGGTAACCATGAATCCATTCAAAATCATCCATCAATGTCCACACAAAGTAGCCCCTTACATCGGCACCATTCCTGTCAAAATATCGTTTTCTACATTATTTAACTGAAACATAATATCTTTTAAATAATATGATATGGTTACCTGATCGCTTGGGCCAAAGATGACATGTATGTTTTGTGAAATTCTATCCGCTTGTCATCATGAAGTATATTTTGAACTTGATCTTGCACTTTTGGTTCAGAATACCCTGCAGCAGTCATCAGGATAACACATACATTAAAATCACCAACGATTTGACTTAAGGTCAAACTGGCTATAGTTTTCAACTTCAAATTGATATGACTTCTTGCATTTTCAATTAGACTTTTACAAATGCATTACATTTCATGACAGACATTTCAGCCAGTTAAACTTTGGTTTAAATCAGTAACCATATCCATATCAATAATTATTCTGTAAGTATTTGGACTGACCAAATCAAAAACTCCACACTACAACATTTTCCATACCATTTTCAGTCACAAACATGGGTTTGTTGTCATATCTTTGGTGTAGATACTCTATTACTTTTCCAATGCCTCTTGGAACTACCTTCAATATTTCTATGCCTGTCTGTCAACACAACCAAAAAATGAAGCGAATAAACAACCAATAGTAAACGGGGCAAAAGGGATATTTGTACATACTGATTCACCGATTGGAACACCATCACGTTCACTAGATGCATCCACAAAACCTTTAATTGATCGATTTCCTGTTAAACTACAACTAGAATGAATGCAATCTTTTGCATATTGAGTCGTGTAATGGTTGACTCCTATGAAGTCAATACCATCTCTCATACAGTTACTTTCTGCAACAGAAAATCTTGGCAGCTGATTTCCAAGATGCTGGCGCATTTCCGATGGGTAATCACCAAATATTAGTGGATCCAACACCCTGTTTATTTGTTTAACAATAACAAAAAGCAGTGTGTGAGCTTACTGTTGAAATAAATAACAGATAAACAATACTAAAGAAAATATAATTATAATATGACTATGAAATGTCAAATATCTATGTGTGTATACCATCCAATATAGAAAGCCAAACCCCTATTAGCGGCTTCTTGGTCAAGATGATCATCATTTAGAGGCTCATACATTAAACAATCTACAACAATCCCGACTAACCCACCTTGTTCACACTGCAAACACATTTCACTACTTAATGGATATTCATCATCATATAAGAAAAAAGTCAACTTTAATTCCACTTTATTGCCTTTAATAAAACAGGAGTATTCCTGCCCAAAGTCTTTAACTTGATTTCAGAATTGTCCATTCTGACCTGAAGCCATTTTGACCCATTACCTGGTAATCTCTTCGATATAGCTTCACAGCCTTGCCATGTGCCAATAACAAGTTATGCATCACAATTAGAGGCTCGATGTCAGAATTTCCTGCTGAACAATAACCAAACGGTTGTGAACAGCGAGCAGGTGGATACCTTCCATTCTGGTATCCCATTTGTGTAAACAAATTTGGTTCATTAATAGTGATCCAATGCTTCACTCGGTCACCGAAGTTTTTGAAGCATGTTTTTGCAAAGTGGACATAATCTTCCCTACAAAATATAAACATAAATCCTGACCATATGTCAGACCATCTATTTGAAAGTTGAATGAATACAGACGAATAAGTTTTTTTTACATACTGCATCAACGGGCTGAGCCAAGACCCATATCGATCTTGAAGCTCTTGAGGAAAATCATGATGGTAAATTGTTACAAATGGTTTAATTCCTGCATTACTGGCCCAATTTATGGTTAGTATGTGGTTACTTTTCATGAAGTTGAAATAACTGATGTAAGGTTATTACCTCTGAGTACAAGTTCATCCAATATTTTGTTATAAAACATAATCCCATTTGGATTAACGTCACCAAATCTTCCTCCTGATATAACACAAGCAGAAGTTTGATCAAGAAAACAAACATATTTGATATATTTTTTTTCTTAACAGTGTTTTAAGTTGCTAACGTACTTGGTAGAACTCTTGCCCATGATATAGAGAAGCGGTAAGCATCTACACCAAGAGATTGTACGATCTCAATATCTTTCTGCGACGGTTGTTCCAAATTAAAGAGTGATAAAGAGATTGTTATTATAAATAGTTCATGAGTACCCAAATTAATTTTGATGACGGCAACTGGCAACTAAGAACCAAAACATGAAATACCAGATATCTATGGTAGTGATCATCAGCTATGAATCCATTGTCACCATTATCAATGCCACCTACAAAAACAAACAAAAAAAACAAAAAAAAAAAAAAAAATAAAATAACTAATTTGTAATTGCAAATTTAGTTGATTATCTATTCCCTACAGTAGATAAGTAGTCTCAACCACTCATCTAAAAACTGTCTATTCGCTTACTTATTAATAAATTAACACTAAAAAGTACGCACATTAATACATATACTTACATGTTTAAGTAGATAAACATACTACGTATATAAATTAAGCAATTTCAAAGACCTTTTAATTAACCTCACGCTAAAACTTAAAGAGATGAATTAGTTTACATATAAAAGTGGTGTTGTTACCTGGAGAAAGAGCAAAAGTATCCCAATTGTTGAGACTTTTACCATCTTCAAGATAAGCTCCTTCAATCTACAACAAAACATTAATCAAAAGACTCCATTTTTGAGCATCATAATTCATAAATAAAATAAAAAATGAAAAAAGAATATAACAGAGAGTGGAGAAAGACTTGATATGAGGAAGTAGAGACTCCAAAGAGAAACCCATCTGGAAAGTTTGATCTTTTTAAATTGTTTTCTCCATGAATAACAGTTGCAACTAAAACAATAACAACAAGAAGCACCACCGCAAAACTAACCATTGTACTTCACTTCACTTTACAAGTGGAGTTGACAATCATTGCTGTTGCTTTTTTGGAAATTTATATCAACAAATGGCAGGCAGCACAAGTAAAACGGTATTTTCAGTTTGAGTAATGTTATGATTACAAAAATTTATTAAAGAAAATGTTATAAACTGAGTTGTTATCGTTTATATTAGTTTCTTTTTTTCACTCATCTTTTTCACTTTTTCTTTTATATAAGTGACACATCTAAAATTTTGTACATTTATTTATATCCGTAGCATTTCTCTTTTATTTTTCACCAAATGTCAGACGTCATTAAAGTTATGTCACTTCCAAATATATTTGAGAAGTTCTTTTTACAAAGAACATTATACTATGTAAAATTAAATTAGTTGATTTTTAAAATAATAACACCGTTGTTTTGTATACTTATTATAATAATTTAAGTAACACAACTAGCAACGCATCAAGAAAGTGACAAAGAATGATACAAAAATGCAAATGGATATTTTTTTAGGCCACTGACGGTTGAGTGGACCACCATCGACTGCTATTGGATGCTCAAAGCACTAAATAAGACATTATATAAGATAGTTTGATGGTCAAATAAAAATTATATTTTATAAGTTGACGGGTGAAAAAGAATAATATCATAAACAAGGTTTTTTTATCCGCACTTTACGACGGAATCTTTAAAAAAATACATTTTTAATAAAAGTATTCGCCATTAGACATTCAGAGCTTTGATTGATGCTAAGATGAATGAATGTCACCTAACTATGATTTGTAGAGTCTATTAACAAACTATCATAGACATTTGCAATTCTAAAGGAAAACAACCTTATTCACCATTTTTATTTGGCCATTTTCTAATGATAACTGGGTTATCTTTGTCTAACTATTAAATTGTAGATGTATTTGATAAATATTACAAAACATAATATCCCAATCCACGGATTACTGATTCAATCCAATCTAGGCACATTTATGTGTCTTCAATAAATTCCTTTAGTGGCCCACACTTGATCTTGATCAACCAAATTTGCATATTCAGAGTTAATTGGGTAATAATAGACCCTTTCACGGAACCAATTTGCATCATGATTGATCAATCATTTCACAAATTGCATTGATAAGGATTTTAATGGCTATATACAGCATTAACTTACTCAAACGAAAACTAAATGATAGAATTATCTATTCTTAAGATTACGAAATATCATATGATGTATTAACAAACGACTATCTAAACCAATGTACAATTATCCATCTTTAAAATACTCCTTACTTGAAACTTGCAACAATCATCCTTTCCGTAATACCACATGTATACCATACCTTCATCTCTCATTTAAATATGGCAAAAGCATGAACTTCTAACTTGTCGCCAAAAGGGATACTGTTATGCAAGAGAAAAAATGAAATATATCATCACCTGAACATCTATCTAAAATAAGAACGGGACACAAACAAATATTGTTTATAGAGAAAAAGCAACACATGTGATTTCAGTTGTCCACTCCAGAAAAAATTGAAGTGTAATGAACTTACAAAACAAAAGCATATTATAATACAATAGTGAACATATTTGCATACTCAAAGTGATGGTATCGGATCATACATATCAACCTAAGAACATGAAATAGATCCACATCCAAGTGCAAACTCCTAGACAATATTAGTAAAATGAACTCAAGTCCAAACTCAACTGAAATACAATAAACTAAAGCTAAAGATAAAGAAAAAGGGCTACCCTATCTCCTCTCTTTTTTTCTTCAAATATACAACCATGGCCAAATCCAAAACAAACAGTTGCCAAAGTACCAAAATTATAAAGAAGAAATTACCTTTGATAATATACAGTTTTGTTTTTTCCCATGAGCAGCCTTCTTTGGCCTAAACCTGAAACCTCGTTCCAATAAACCATATAAGCGCAAAGAGTTATTGCCTTGGAATTTTTATTTTATTTTATATTTCATTTTAAAAACAACAACAGATATATAATAGATGCACAATTAATCCATCAAAGCTTTATAAAACAACGGTCATACGATATTTTAAAAAAGCGGTTAAAAACTCGATCATAGTCATACCTTAACGAAGTGAAAAATCAAGTTGATAAGAGCCATCAATCGACTCTCGGCTTACTTCTTAATGGCCAAAACAATCTCAATACTAGTAGTCGGATATCAGCAAACTGCATAAAATTGAAAAAGGTGAAATAAAAAAAAAAATAGTAAATGAGTTGAATTAGGGTTTCGAAATTACCATGAGGAGATGAAAGAAAAGAGCCAATGCTTGGTTGTATCCTTGTGAAGATCTTGATAGAGTATTATTTACCGAATGGTTAGAGAAATGGGGTGTAGCGTGTTGTAGTGAAAGAAACAGTGTTGCAAGTGTGGGGAAGGATGGGAATGGGAAGGGTGGGAATGGGAATGGTGGGAATGGGTCTAACAATCAACACCACACAGTAAAAAGAGCTGTAGTAAAATGTACTGTAGAATGAATAGTCCATACCAGTTGGTAAATGTTATATAGTAAAATTGTCATGAATCATGAAACCTTTCACAAAAATATGAAGAATTCTAACAAACACAGCACTCATATTTCTTGCATTAGATATTTTATGCATATGCTTTCTTTAGCATCATAACATTCAAGTATATAGCACATATACAAATTTATAACTTATTAAAATGCAAAATTGGTCGTGAAGAATGTGATGTTTGTATTTTAAACGGGTAAACGAGTGAGATTTTCACTGTTTAAGTTACGGGAGGGCTATTTGTCTTTTTTTGACTTAGATGTAGGCGGCTTAAATTTGACCCTTTGGGTCGCCCCTAATATGTTTACCTATATTTGCAACTTGTATTCCTTTAAAGACTGACTTTAGATGTCAAAGGTGCAAAATGTTCGACTTTAAAAAGGATACTAAGACTATCTTCAACATTGTCTTTCAAAATCACTTTTTCCTCTAAATTTGAATTTAGAGCATAAATATTTCTCCAATCATTCTTATATTTAGAAAAACTTTTGGAGTATGGTGATAAATGTTCCATATATAGAATATCACTATTCACTTCTTCAAATGTCTAATCACATATGTTATTTTATTGGTTGTAATGCATATATAAATTTTTTAATTAGTATAAAAATGTTTGAAGTATGATATTTAGAGTATATAGTTGGAGATGAATTACTTTTTGAAAATGAAAAATGCTTAAAAGATGCTTTTTTTTATATGTTTGAAATTGGAGATTTGAAAATGGTTAAAAATAATCTTTAACTGTTGCAGTTTTAGTAAAACTTTGACATAATTATTACATTTTGTCTACAATACTTTATTTAGATAATGTTGATGCTAACTTGTTCTTGTAAGAAGATCCTTAACAAATTGAATTTGCAGATATTAGGTTGGAGCGTTTGACCCATCATAACAGTGAGCAGAGTGGATGGCTGAAGCGAGGTGTTCAGTGAATGGATTGGTTTAAATCGATCCATATAATTAAATTCGATTGGATTTTGATTCTGTGAATTCAATTCGTTCAAACAATTTCAAAATCTAAATCATCTGTCTAAATTACTATTTGGATGAATTGAATTATGCCAATTTAGATTTTTATTATCCAATAGTAGTCTGTATATATATTGCTAATAACTAAGAGATCGTAAAAAAAGTATACAACATAGATAATATTAAGTTTGGTTCGTACAAATTCAAATCATCATGTTCTTCAAAAATATAGTAGTTTATGAAATTATCTATCAAATTTACACAAATAGTTAATTCTTATTCGATTCTTTTAGATAACCTGATTTGAAATTTAGTAACCAAAATCAACCTATGATCCAAAATAATAATTTTAGTTCTAGTCTGAACCACTTTGAAAATCTGATTATCCAGACTATATGATCCAATTCAAATTATTCAATTAAATAATTTAATTTTATCCGAATAGTGATCGATCTTAAAAAAAAAACAATTGTTGTTTAGTATCTAAGAATCGGACCCCACTTTTTAGTAAGCTAAATTTTTTAAAAATCTTGAAAAATATATCAATTTGTACATTGCACGAGTTGAGGTGTTGTTGATAATCATATCACCATCAATTATAGTTGGCCAAAAAACTGCCAAAAGACAACTAGTAACTACTTTTCACTAGATCTTCATTGATACCCTTCCTATTTAAAACCAGGGCAAACTATTTAGCACAATTTGTATACAACGAATGAAGTAACAGGCTGCAGTTTTATACTTCTTAAGAGTACATAATGCGAGACAGTAACGTCCGAGAATGGTTCAATTTATAAAAGCCTTATAATTTCCTTTTTACGAATTATTTTAGTAAGGAAGAATATATAATTATATGATAACAACCATACATAATATCGAACCTAATCGTATCTTAAAGATCACGAATCATGGGCCCATATGATCATTAAGTTACAACATCATTAGAGTAACAAACTGATACAATAAGCCAAGGGACAATCATTGGTCTAATAAGTTCTTTGAGTAGTTGAATTACATGAACAAAAAACAAGAACACGAGAAAGAGAGAGAATTACCAACACTGCAGACAAGTTTCTTGCATCGGATCTTTTATGTAGGCCTTTGTTAGAATCATAAGATATATACATAAAGCCACATAGCTTACAACAATAAATTGTCTGTCAGAAAGAATCTTTACGAGTCTCCTACCTTGTACTGCAACTTTGATATTCTGGCTGTGAGTGGTCGCGTATTGTTTTTCAAGAAATCTTGATACCATCTTGCAGACAACTTGGGGATCCGATCAAGCGTTTGATGATCAATGTAGTATAACCCAAATCTTACGCTGTACCCAATAGTCCATTCGAAATCATCGATCAATGTCCACGCAAAATAGCCCCTCAGATCGGCACCGTCCCTGTAAAATGCCCTTTTTTTATTAATTCACCAAATAAGATAGTTATAGGTGGCAACTGGCAAGATTGCAAAATATGCTGGTCGGGCGGGTATCAGTTCGGGTTCGATTGACTAGCAAATGCACAATATGCCATTCCCAACAATTAGCAAACCATACAATAGTTTCAAAACCAATTCTTAACCCAATCAACAGTTTTGGAATTGTTAAACCCATTCCTAGTACACTCTTCTATTAAACCCATACCTTAAGTGACTTATGACTACAAAGCAAATGCCGTCTAAATGATATCTTTTTTGAATAAAGCCATTAGGAGAACGTAGGCATTATAATATATACACTTTGGGCAACTTTAAATCTGTCCGAACCGTTTCATTTATTTGTGGTTTTACCCATTTGACCCACTAGAGATACAATATTAACCTAAATTGACCCGTTAATTAAATAATTTGGTTGAAATTGCTGCATTGCAAATAGTCAATGGCGAAACTTATATGATCACCTGATTGCTTTGGCCAAAGATGTGAGGTATGATTTGTGATATTCTATTCGCTTGACATCATGAAGGACATCTTGACCTTGTCCTTGTGTTGTTGGGTCAGAATATCCTGCAGCAGGGGAATGCTTACGTTAAACCACCAAATGCAGCTCCTTCTTTTTTCAGTATAGAAGAATGACTTTAGATGTCAAAGAAGCATGATCTACAACTCCAAAATGGGTAAAATTAGTTCAGATTTAGTAAAAGTTTGATACTTCTGATTGTCGAGTTTAGAGATCTGAAAGAGCGATTATCAACACCAATATCAAACTTGCGAGTATAACGATTGACCAAATTTAAAATGTCACCAGTACACCATTTTGCATACCGTTTTCAGTGACAAACATGGTTTTGTTGTCATATTTCTTCTTTAGATAGTCTATCACTTCTCCCAAGCCTCTTGGAACTACTGGCAGAGAGCTAATACCCGTCTGTCAACATAGTCAAACAATAAAAACCAATGAAAAGTAGTAAACTAGGGGCAAAAAGAGTTTTTTGTACATACTGAATCACCAATTTGAACACCATCTCGTTCAAATATTCCTTCAACAAAACCTTTAATAGGTCAATTCCCAGTTACACTACAACTATAATGAATGCAATCTACTGCATATGTAGTTGAGTAATTGTTGACTCCAATAAAGTCAATGCTGTTTTTCATAAACTTATTTCCAGAATCGGAAAATCGTGGAAGTTGATTTCCAAGGAACTGGCGCATCTCCGAGGGATAATCACCAAATATTAGTGGATCCAATGCCCTGTTAACAACAGGAAAGATTTATTGTTTTTAAAAATTCTTGATATAGCTTCGATAACTTCGAAAAATCTATGTGTGCCTACCAGCCGATAGAGAAAGCCAAACCTCTGTTGGCAGCATCTTGATCATTATCTGTCAGAGGCTCAAACATCAAGCAATCTAAAACAATCCCCATGGACCCACCTTGTTCACGCTGCGCATATATTTCTCTAGTCAACGAATCTCCACAGTATAAGAAAAAAGTCAAATTTAAGGTTGTAAACTGATTGCCTGATAATCTCTTCGGTATAGATTCACAGCCTTGCCATGTGCCAATAGCATGTTATGCATAACTATTATAGGCTCGACATCAAAATTCCCAGCTGAACAACTGCCAAATGGCTCTGAACAACGAGCAGGTGGGTTATCTTCCATTCTGATAGGCCAATTGTGTAAACAAATTTGGCTCATTGATAGTGGTCCAATGCTTCACTAGGTCACCAAAGTTCTTGAAGCATGTTTCTCCATAATGAACATAATCATCCCTACAACAAACCATAAAAAACCAAAACATATGTTAAGACCAAATCTATCGAATTGAACAGATGAGGAAGTTTTTATCTACATACTGCATTAATGGGCTGAGCCAAGACCCATATCGATCTTGAAGTTCTCGAGGAAAATCATGATGGTAAATTGTTACAAATGGTGTAATTCCTGCATTACTTGCAAATTTATGGTTAGTGTGTACTAATTATTCATGAAGTTGAAATAACTGATGTAAAGAGCAATTGATATTACCTCTGAGTAAAAGTTCATCCAAGATTTTGTTATAAAACATAATCCCTTCTGGATTAACTTCACCAAATCTTCCTCCTGATACAACGCAAAAAACATCTTGGATAAACAAACGGAAAGATTAGGTTCTTTTGTAGTAATGGTTAAAAGTTGCTATCTTACTAGGAAGAATTCTTGCCCATGATATCGTTCTGTCATAGTAGTTTAATCAGAAACTAAATCGTGAGAGAAGAGAAACTGATTATTTGATGATAAATAATGATTATGTTGATACATGAAAACATTCCAATGACGATTACTAATGTAAATCAGATAGAAAATTTGACTAATTCTTATTAAGCAATATAATCAGTGGGTTCAAGCCAAAATATAAATATACCAGATATCGATGGTAATGGTCATTTGCTATGAATACGTTGTCATCATTTCGAATGTGGCCTACACATGAAAACCAAATCAACGAAATCAATAAAGAAAACAAGATTACCCAATGGAAAAAATTCTAAAAATGAACCAATGAACCAATGAAACAATTGATATAAGACATTGTTATTACCTGGGGAAAGAGAGAAAACATCCCAGTTGTTGAGACTTTTTTCATCTTCACGATAAGCTCCTTCAATCTATAACACAATACAAAGATGAATTCATACAAAATCCATTTTTGAGTCCAAATTAGAAAAAGAAATAGAAAAGGAGTAGAACATACTTGGTATGCGGAGGTACCAACTCCAAACATAAAATTTTCAGGGAAATCTGATCTTTTTATGTCTTCTCCATGAGCCAAGAAGAAGAAGCAGCAACACACAAGCAACCATCGGAGTTGACTATTGTTGACCATACCGCCATGAATGATGTCACAGCATTCGTGCCACAATGTCATGCTTATGGTGGCCCCGACACGTGTTTTACTCGGAATCCGTATTTAACAAACTAATCTATCAACAGGGTCCTCAATGTACAGAAATGAACATACAGAAAAAATTACCACACAATTCTTCCTGTGGTACAATTCGGTAGCAGTGGCCTCAAAATATCGCTCGGGTGGAGCCGGAGTCCCTGATGATCCTGAAATTAACAAATGCCGTTTTCAAGAAATCATACAAACAAATTAGTATAATCAGAATATAAATTTCTAGGCAATATGATGATTAGTTCAGAGGTTGGTTAGGTTCGATCCCAGTATGGACAAGTTCAAGCTACAGTCTTCTCCTTTTAGGCTTTCTTGATATAAAAGTCGCACCATTCTCGTCCTAAGCAATGGGAATTTTTATTATTACCTCAACCATCCATTTCTCTTAAGAACCCACATGGTCTCAAACAAAAATAATGTCTTCTATAATACATTTCCAATTACTTACATGGTCTCAAACAAAATTAACTGAGGGACTCAACATGTAATGTGTCTAAAGTAGAGAGTTTGAGGGGTCTATATCATTGCATTTTTTTATATATTTTTTTTAAGTTAGTTTAATTATTTTTGTTTGCATAATATCAAAAGCAGGGGGTAATAGTTACCAGGTTTGGAAGAACTTGAGATCCTTACAATGCATGTATCCTTCCCTTTTGGGATCTCCTTTCCAGCTACAAATTCATGTAAACATTGATACTTTATTAGCACTTAAAAAGAACTCAAATCTTAATCTTAATGCTGCTAAAAACAAATGGTTTTATTAGATATGAGAAAAATGCACTAACTATTACTGTCTTGATAAGTTGGATAATTTCTTTCGCACAAACTAGAGTCGAAAACCATAATCTCAAAAACCATATCCCTTACATGCTTAAATACCACAACATCCCCATCTTTCACACCATTATCCCTCACAAAATCTTCCCAACCTTCTGCAAACAACCAATCATCAGCAACCTTCACTTTCCATGTCTGATAACCTCTTTTAAATATCGCAATTATCTTTTTGATTGTGCATTTTAGATATCCTCTAATTGGTTCAGGTATTGACTGCATTGCAACAACATTGTACATACAACATATTAGGCCTACAATGCATTCATATAGTGACATTCGAAGGCATATTTAGATCACTTTAAAAAGTACGAGAATACCATTAACGTAAAGAGTGGGAAAAAGACATACCAATTGGTACGTACGACCGGGTCTAATGCAGTTCACAAAGGAGCCAGGGGGTTTATAGTTGCTTGGCCAAGTGCTCATGACGGTCTGCAGCTTACACGATATATGTTAATATGATTATGCGGGCATTTGTTTAAGCTTATATAGTGAGCTTATGGGATCATTGGCTTATAAGCACAATAAGCTCCTGTTTCGTGTTTGGATAAGCTTATGAGCTTAAGCTTATTGGCTTATTTAAGTCCCTTTTTATAAGCCCCAATTTTGAGCTAATTTGATTTATAACCTATGTTGCCCATACAAACTTATTTTACCCTCTTTGTTTTCTAGAAATGGTGTCGTTGTTGGTCATTTGATCTATCATAAGCTTATAGCTAAGCCAAACACTATTTTATGAAATAAGCTTTGACAATAAATAAGCTCATAAGCTACTTTTACAAATAAGCATAACCTCAAAAAATAAGCTAAACCAAAACACCCCCAAAGAATAATAAGAAATCTTACATAGAAAAATGATGTTGCTTTTCATTATGAAATTAATCAAGATTTCAAACAAAAATGTAAAATAGATGCCAAAGTTTGATGGTTCTCTGTGTTCTTATATTTCCATATAGTTGGTGGAGTATATACTAATATATAGCCATCCAATTTTTTACAAATTACATACAGTACAAAATTTCATAGTAAGTAGTCAAGCGGTAATATAATGACAATTAACAACTATGAGTAAAAAAGTTGCTATAATCGTTTCGTGTTTTATCAATAAAACCAAAATTTAATATGACAAAATCTAAACTTTTAGGAATATAAAAGTGAAAATGGATGACTTTATCAGATCGGAACTAACAAGTACAGTAGAAAACAATAATTTATGTTTGAACTCCTTTGAATATTTATTTATTATATCACGGAGTATATTATAAAAGTAAACTCAGTTTTCCCATTTACATTATCTTCAGAGTAAAAAAAGAAAAAGAAAAAAAAAAAAAGGTAGTTATAATCTAAAATCCTGGAACTCTCTCTTAGTAGAAATAAGCATTTACCTTAAGAACAGGGGCGGGTTTTTGTAGATATACTTCAATGTGACCCGATCAGTGTAATTTCTTTCTCGATGTAGAGTTGGTGAAAATCTTCGTAATTAAATTTGGACAAATTTTGGCTTTGAAATTGAGGGAGATATACACCCTAATGTATTACAGCAAAATGTGTTCTATCTTTTTTGCTTAAAAAACAGTAAACATGAGCATTGAAAGCTATTAATGGTAAAGAGTAGGGTTTGTAGTTTCATGAAGACGATGGTGTTTCCAATTTGGGAAAATTAAATGAATTATATTTGATAAAGGTAGTGTTGTCCAAAGTGTAGTCCCGACGTGTACTTTATAAGATTATGTTTCTTGGATATAGACCATGATCAAGAAGTGACTACTACCAATAATCAAACATTGTTTTCTTTTCTCCTAAAAGTCGGCCAGTGCACTTCGAGAGCTAACTCCTCACAATACAGAATTGCCGGACAGAACTTGGGCTACATGATTAAGTATCAAGTAAGGATCGAGAGCGAAATGAAATTTAGATCAAGAGACTAAACTCACAAAAAATCTGACCTAAGGACATGAAGTGAAACAGATAGTATATCACTAGCAATATCATAGAGTTTTTAAGACCCATTGAATACAGGGCGGATCAAGAAAATTTTCTTAGTGGGACAAATTTAAAGTAAAAAATTTTTCAGAACAATTAAAAAATAGGATTAAAGACCCCTTTTTAATATTTTATTAGAGTTTTTTTTTTCTTTTTTAAGAGGAAACAGATTTAAGGATCAAAATTTTATTTTGTTTTATCTTCGAAAGGAAACAGCTGCTTACACCGTTTCCACCCTGACTTCACCTTGTTTGATACAATCAAGCCAGTGATGTACGTAGAACTTGATCACAGATCGGAATGAAGCTCGAAGCTTAGAATATTACTTCCTTCATCCCAATTAAATCGTGCTCAAACATTTATTTTCAATTTATAATAGGTTAGATAACTGTTTTTTTACCCTTGTATGCAAGGCAAATCTAACTTGATTTTTTAAGAAATAAATAATGAGTAATAAATAAGGATGAAATTGAAAGTTTAATAATTTTCAATAGTTACTTTTTGCAAATAAACACTTCTTTATAGCAAACAAAATGATAACATAATAAAATTGGGACGAATGAAAAATGATTGACGGGCAAAAGAAAATTTTCTCTTAATATATATCTAAAAGGACAAAACATATAGATAATCATTAATACCTTACAAGACAAGTTAACATAAATATGGGGCAGCCCTCAGGCGCATAGCCCTGTTGATTTTGCAGGAGAGCACTTTGCAAGAAAATTGTTATGTTTCTCAAAATGGTTGGACATTGTCATTAGTAGACGTCTGGGTCATTCTGGAAGGTATGCTTAACATTGACCGCCACATATTATTCTCGGGACGGAATGAGATGTATAGGTTGATCAGCGTTGCCGATTACAACATCTTGCAAGAAAATTAAAAGTAAATTGAAAATTTTAAGGGGTCAATCACCATCAACACTTTTATAAATCCGCCTTTAGATCCACTACCAATTAGGAAGAGCTAGAAATAACAAAGTGTTAAAGTAGCCGCACTCATATGTATACTAGTGTAGTTTTACACGTGTATATTATGTTATACGAGGCTTTCTTAAAATACATGCGTTTCAACAAAGTTTTAAAACATTATAATTTTGTAATTCTCACATACATGATAATTGATACAAGTTTAAGCTAATATTTTATCAGAAAATTTACAAAATTAAACTTGTATGACACCATGATTACTGATTTTATTTGATTTTAACTTACATTAGCTGATCAATAATATGGCGACCTCGTATTTAAATTTTATACTATATAACTATACGTACCAAATATAGAGTAAATTATATGAGATGAGATCGCACCTGTTATAGCTTACCTGCCTTACCATACCCAAACCAACCAACCCCAAACATATTTTCAGTATTTCACGTTTTCAACTTGTTTTGAGAAAAAATAAATAGATCCAAGATTAAGTCAAAAAACTAAAATTAAAGTCTAAATATTAAATAAATAAAACTATTACCTATGGTAGTGCATCACATCCATACACTGTAAATCCACCCTTCCCCACAGGACCTCACCTAAGCGTGACCCTCGTCCCTCACCCGACACCAATGTTAAAATAAAAAAGCCTTTGATAGAAAATCAAACTTTTTCTTCACAAACCAATTTTTAAAAACACACTTGTCTTCATGAGCAAAATAAACACTTGTATATTAATTTAAAAAGTATTTATTAACTGTAGAATGAATAGAAATTACTCTTATTAATTGATTGAAAGAAAACACGCTTCCAATAAATTAAATGACATTACATAAGTATATAATATAATACCGTAGAAGAAGTTGTATTCATTACCCAAAAATCCAAAATTTATATTCCAATGACCCACAGTCCATAGCATACAACACATCAAGAAAGTGATAGAAATAGAACATATACAACAACCCAAAAGGGCTATATAGGTCCTGTTATCAGTAAATGAACAATAGACCAACAATAGCTTTAGTTAGCTTGTTGCATACAATATCTAAAGAACATCTTTCCCAATTGATCTTTTGTGTCTTGATACATCTTTATCAACAACAACATTGTTATCTGCTAAAAAGTTCTTATACCATGTTGCAGAAAGCTTTGGTATTCGAGTTAGTGTTTTACGATCCACATAGTATAACCCGAACCTCACATCGTAACCAGCCATCCATTCATAGCTATCCATCAATGACCATAAGAAATATCCTCGTACATCTGCTCCCTCTCTGTTGTTTAAAACAATAATTCTTCAAATCATCAATAATGGTACTTTATCTGCTTCTAAAACTGGTTTATTCATGGGTACCAATTTACTTAACATAGCGTAAATAAAAAAGACTAAATTAAAGATTGTAGAGCAAACTGCAAACCTCATAGAATTGGCTAAAGAAGCAAGGTATGCTGTGTGAAATTCAACTCGCTTCACGTCATTAACTAGCTCATTAACTCGTTGTTCATTCACATCAGGTGAAGAATACCCTGCAAGAGAAATAGAACTATGAGATCAAGGCAAAATAGCATCATCTGAAATGTTGGAATAAAAAATTATGATACTTACCATTTTCAGTAATAAACATGGGTGTATTATTGTAACGAATCTTGATAAGGTTAACAATCTCCTCCATGCCCCGAGGAACAACGAATAAAAATTCTATTCCGGTCTGTTTAAGCAATGACGGTAAACGACATTATTATTAACTAAAAGAGAAGAAAATGAGGTTGGAGGAACTAAGCTAAAAATCCAGAGTTCCTACAAGTTCACCAATTGGCACGCCATCACGTTGCCCAACTTTGTCCAGAAAACCTTGGATTGCACGATTTCCAGTTGCAGTGCAACTAGAATTAGTACAATCCTTCACATATATAGCCGAGTAATGATTGATGCCAATAAAGTCAATACTGCTCTTCATGAAGTTCTTTTCCTCAAGGGAGAAACTTGGTAATTCACTTCCAAGATACTCTCGCATTTCTTCAGGGTAGTGTCCAAATATTGAGGGATCAAGTACCCTGTTTAGCAGCAAAAAATTGAACCAATATCATACCTTGATACATGTTTTTCGTTATGATGAGTATACAATTCTAAAGAGTTAATTACCAAGCAACATTATAAGCAAATGCCCTTTTGGCTGCTTCCTTGTCAAGCTCACTATCTGTTAGGGGTTCAAACATGTAACAATGCACAACAAGCCCAATTAAACCACCTTGTTTAGGCTGCACATTCAAATACAGTAGGTCAGGTTGACTATTCAAGGTCAGAAGATGAAGTAATAAGTTTCAAAATTGATACTCATTCCTTTAAGATCAACATTCTTTTTTTCATAGTTTTTTGAACTTCATGCAGTTACCTAAAATTCCTACAAAAAACCTAAAAACGTCGGTATATACTTAGATAGTTAGGGGATCAGATTTAAAGTAAGTTGAATGCCTGAAAAGTTTCATGATATAGCTTGGCTGCCTTGCCATGGGCTAACAGCATGTTGTGCATAGCGATGAGAGGCTCGATATCAGAATTTCCTTCAGAACAGTTGCCAAAAGGCTCTGAACAACGAGATGGTGGAAAAGTCCCCAGTTCGTAAGCCAATTCTACGAATATATTAGGTTCATTAATCGTGACCCAATACTTTACTCGGTCTCCAAAAGACTTGAAACAAACTTCCGCAAAATATACAAACTCTTCCCTGCAAGTAAAATACATGATACATCTGATAAGCTAACACAATTGCTGATAGATTCATGGAACAATAAAAAAATGGCAGTTTAGACTTACTGCATTTTGGAGTTTAGCCACCCGTGTCTTTCTTCAAGTTCTTGAGGAAAATCATCATGGAAAATCGTCACAAAGGGCTCAATTCCTATATCGTTTTAATCAAGATTCATGAATAAGGCTTTAAAATCCATAAAAGATACCAACTTGTGATGTAAAATAACATCCGAAAATATACTTGACTTTGAATTTATTAAAAGCATATAATAAAGACTTTTAAGATAGGGTGTAGAAATAACATTTTTACTCATTGCGCGCACCTTTGAGAATCAGGCTGTCTATGATCTTGTTATAGAACATGATGCCTGCGGGATTAACTTCACCAAACTTTCCTCTAGGAAGAATTCTAGCCCATGAAATCGAAAATCGGTATGATTTTAGACCAAGGGCATGCATCAACTCAATGTCTCTCTGTATATATCAAAGTTCTCAAAATTCAAACAAAAGAGATCTGTTTTTTATACAAAAAACCAAGGAAAGTAGATATATAACAAGTAGTTTTACCAAAAACAGATGATAATGATCATCTGCAACGTCTCCATTTTCTCCATTTTCTGCACAACCTAATAACAAAGATGTTTGAATTATCACTAGAATATAATTCGAACAATAATGAATCATTAGAATGAACAAAACTGACCTACAGAATGACAGAATACATCCCAGTTGCTTAAAGATTTACCATCTTCAAGATAAGCTCCTTCCACCTGCAAAAAGTTCATGTCGATCTTGAATAATAAATATTTATTAATCATGAACAAAAAAGCTAGAGAAAGAACCGAAAATCAACTTGGTAAGCAGAAGTGGCGGCTCCGAAGAGAAACCCGGATGGAAAATTGGATCTTTTGACACGGGGTTCTTCAGTTTCTTCCAATTTGAATACTTTATGGCCATTGTTGGAGGCTTCATCAAGAAGTTGAGCAGAAGAAGTTTTGAGAAAGAAGAAGAGGAAAATATCAAGTAATATCCATTTCATACTGAAACAAGGAGGGAATTTTTTATCTTCTTTTTTGCTGAAAATGGTAAAGATTTGTGTTGTTGTTGTTGCTCTTGGGTCCTCATCATGACATTACACCACAAGGGTCCATATTAATACAAAAAGGAAAGGGTGTCCTGGCTATTTATTTATATATATATATATATATCCATAAATTTAAAGTGCATTTTGTAACAAAGTTTATGTATACATCACATTATAAATGATATTTATCCTAAAATAATCAAAACTGTTATCAATTGAAATTTACGTCTGACAGAAAAAGTATAAACCATATTGAACAAGACGTTCGAGTTTTAACTTGTTGATTATCATGTAAACATAAATAAATAGAATTAATACCAAAAGATAATTTTGGGTTTCTAAACAACAAGGGTTAATCATGAACGTAATGTGGTCCAATTTTTTAATGGAAAAACGTATGGGAATAGCCATTTAAGAACTTTAATATAATATACATCACATGAACCTCGAGGAGAGATAATATAAGGTCTTCATCGTGAAACATACGGTGTGGTTTACTTCAATATATACTTGAAAATCCTAATCCTAATAATAAAATAAAACATAGATATAAATAAATGTTATAATATTATAGTTGAAAATAACATAGCTTAACGCTATTATTTTTAAGAACTTTAATATAATATACATCGCATGAACCACAAGGTGACGAGGAGAGATAATATAACGTATTTATCGTGAAACATACGGTGTTGTTTACTTCAATATATACTTGAAATCCTAATCCTAATAATAAAATGAAATATAGATGTAAATAAATGTTATATTATAGTTGAAAATAATAGCGTTAAGCTAAGCTGTCATCCTTTTTTTACATTAGTTGACTCCTTCGAATATTGGTAAAAATAATAATTTATATTTAATTACTTTTTATTTGTCAAGCAATACAAATTCCATTTTTTTATTTTTCTTTGAACTAATTCACTGAACAATAAGATTTGATAGCTACTGGTTACTAGCTCACCAAATACTATCACAAACCAACAATGGTATATTAGATATATACTTGACATTGATAAAATGACACGTAGCACACCAAGATTTGAACATTTTAAAGTAATGCCCTTAATCAATCAAGAAATCTTTCAACAAATACATAGAAAACTCCTTACAATAGTCACTCAGTCACTCAATACAATACTCAGCAATCATCAATACGATAATTCTGAAAATACAAGAAGAAACTATGAATAAACCCTAATATGGTAAGTAGATGAAAAGAATACACACACATACACATAAGATATGATCGACTATTATGAAGAAATAATAATTTATCAGAAAAAACAATAATCAAACCTAAATTATAAATATAAAGAGTCTAAATTAACTTGGTGTTTCTTTGTCTGTATAGTTAGTTCTTGTCAGAGTTTGTCTGATGTAGACAGACTCAGTTGATACAACCTCAAGTTTATACATAGTCAAATAAAGACATAGTCAAACAAGACATACTCAAGTATAACAGACTCAAGATTTGTAAACTCAAAAAGTACTATAGATTCAGGACTCCGTGAAAATAACTGCAGAAATTCAAAGATACCTTATTAGTTATGAAGATCTGAATTGTAATGTAATTGAAATAATTTATTTGATTTGTGTAGTAAGTAGGCAAGAACTCTATTAGTTGAGTATACTTACTAATTGGTCACATTGTTATATGCAGAAAAAGTTGTAGTCTACCAAATTTAAAAATGGGTCACCGCCACCATAATAAAACAGAAATACGGAAACAAGGCGAACAAAATCCATAATTTATTAAATCTGAAAATTCTGATACTTACCATTATCAGTAACAAACATGGGTTTTTATTGTACCGATTCTTTATAAGGTTAACAATCTCCTCCATGCCTCTAGGAACAACATATGATCCTTCTACCCCTGTCTGATTTGCAGTAAACAACAATGTTCTTATTATCAAAATTTCTTAATAAAATGATAACTTAAGTCAAAGATCTTAATTTCCTACAAGTTCACCAATTGGCACGCCATCACGCTCTCCAACAGTGTCCACAAAACCTTGGATTGCACGATTCGCTGTTGCAGAACAGCTAGAATTAGTATAATCCTTGACGTGTATAGTCGAATAATGATTGAGGCCAATAAAATCGATACTGCTCTTTATGAAGTTCTTTTCGTCAAGTGAGAAACTTGGTAATTCACTACCAAGGTATTCCTGAATTCTTTGGGGTAGTGTCCAAATATTTTGGGATCAAGTACCCTGTTTAAAAAAGATCATATTTGGAAGAATTCTAGACCATGAAATCGAAAACCGGTATGCTTGTATACCAAGGGAATGTATCAACTCAATGTCTTTCTGTATTACACAAATCACAACTCAAATGAATAAATTGTTCTTTAAAATAATAAAAATAGAAAACCAATGAAAAATGTTAGATAAAACAGAAAAGAACCAAGAACAAGTGATAATGATCATCTGCAATAACTCCATTCCCTCCACTTTTTTCACAACCTAATAAAAATTGTCACTAGAAATCAAAATCAACTACTGGTACAAACTACAAACTATATTAAAGCAGAGAATCGAGTATGTATATACTAACCGGCTTCCTAGTGACAAAATACATCCCATGTGCAAGATTTCATATTTTGAATTTATGATCAGAATAATAATTTATGATCATGATCAAGAAATTTGGAGAAAAAGTGAAAGATTAACTTGGTAAGCAGAAGTAGCTAATCCAAAATGAAACCCATATGTAAAATCGGATCTTTTGATTTCAGGTTCTTCGTTTTGTTCCAATTTGAATTCGGGGCGGGCATTCTTGGCGGTAGAAGTAGAAATCAAAAGGAAGAATAGTGAAAAAGATGAGTTATTTCCGTTTCATTATGGAACACAAGGAAATCTAGTTGATCAATCATATGCTTATAAAGCTATCAACTTGATGAAATACAACGTATATAATATGTATGTGCCATATCCTTTTTTCAAGTTTGGCTAGTAGTTAACATCTTTTGATTTTTATTTATTTTTTCATTTAATTTAAAGTTAAAACAAATAAGATTCTTTATTAACTTTCGGGTGCTTGAGACCTTGAGACAAATTATATATATTTTAGATTAAATAATTTGTTAAGCAAGATTAATAAAGTCCTCAAAATATATATAATCTACTAGTCTTCTTAAAATAATTAGAAACTGATTAGCTAAATCAAACAGTCAACATACTAATGTATTGCATATTTGCATCTATGATACTTATAATGTTATACATTTTTATAAGATTGCCGTTTCATTTACTCTTTTGGTTCTTAGCTTTGTCTTTAGATTAATTAACTCAATATAATTTGAGCAAAATTTCAAATAAATTCTTAGATGAGTGGATCTAATCATCTAAAAGGCTCCATCTAGCTTCAGAGTTTGGGTCATGGGCTTGGTATTCAATTTGATGTTAACCGTCAGTAACTTGTCTGGACTTGGGTCCTGATGTCTCCGAGTTAGGCCTCCAAGAATCGATTTTATTTTATTATTATTATTATTATTATTATTATTTTATTAATTAAATTGTATTTTTAAGATTTTCTTTCAACGTTTTAGAAAAAAATGTTTAGCACGCTTTTATTATTTAAACGTAAGGAATGCGTTTTCAAGGGTGAACAACAGGAAGTGTCATATTCAATGCAAATATCTTTTATTGATTTTAAATTTGTTCTTTGACACTTTATATTTTCATATTTTATATTTCATAATTTAGAAAGTGATTACCTCTAAGCCTTTTCTTAGGCGGACGAGTCACTAATCAACCGAATTTATATAAGACGTCTTATTCATATAAATCGGGCAAATTTCTTTCTTTTTAAAAGTGAACAGGACTCCAACTACTCTAGACCTTATAGATCATTTTCTCTAAAACATTAAAAAGAAAAATAAAAACAATGTGTGTATAATACGTGTTCGGATTATCTTATTTATAGGAGTAAAAGTATTAGTTTATGCTGTTTTTAATAAGCTCTCAAAAACTATTTTAAGTTTATGTATTTTTTAAATGAAGAAAAATAAAAAAAACACAAACATAAGTTTATATGAACACGCAATGAGGTTTAAATCTCAACATATTAAATACATCTATTTAATATATAAGTTAATATCTTCGAGCGGTTATAATAACGCAAATTTAATAATTAAGCTTCAGAAAATTAAATATAATGTCTATAAAAATATAAGATTGATAAGTAGTAAGTTCAAATAGAGGAATAATATAAACGGAACTTATTTATTTATTTCAAGAAAAACGATATAATTTTAATATATGCTAAAGTGTTAAACACGTAAATAAAAATAGAAACACAAAACCTCATCAAAGTATTGCCCTGACGTTATATACTGACCTGGCAGAGTATACTTGTGAAGCGAGGTGCCACTTCAGCAGAAAACTACTTTTGACTGACGCATGTGTTATGCCACCTACGCATCTATCATTCTCGTACACCTACTTTTCCTATCAATAAGAACCATTAATTCCTTAGTTTTTAGTAAATTTTCATAAATGATCTCCGTAGTCTGTATGATTTACAAAACTCGTTCGTAATCTTTTTATGTTTTCAATTTTATAAGTTTATATTTCATTTAAAAATAATTTCTCATTAACCTAAAATGATTAAAATTTAAAATATTCTTTTATCTTTGTTTATTCATGTTTTATTTCTAATCCATTAATAAAACAAAATAAAAAACAAGAAAATACATGTTTATTTTATTTTATAACTTAGAACACTTCCGACGCTTATGTCGGTTAGGAAGTGAAGAGTGTCACTTTGGAGACACTATTGATATGGTTGTGTCAGTTAATGTGCCGGTTTACTTTGCGTCGTTTCGAAGATGCAAATTGGTGGCGAGTCAGTTTTTTTTTAATCCATATAAATAATGGTATATGGAAAATTAGTTTATCAAAAGTGCACTTTCACTATACGGAAAATTAGTTTACGATTCTGCTGTCGATGCGTTTGATGAATACTTACACATAGGTCAACAAAATTCACAATTGTTTGGACAATTTTCGTAAATGTCTACATCATCTATACTCGACTAAGCGCCCGATGAATGTTTTTTATATAAATTATGTTTTAAAATTAAAATTAAAATTATATTGATTGTAAAAAAAATGAATAAATAGTGAAATTCAAAAAAATTCAATATATAAATTATCAGTTAATAGTATTTAATTGTTATTTAATTTTTCTAAATATGGATAATGTAATACTGAGTTTACGGTTCAATTCTTCTACTCTTTAATCATCTCTCGTTGGAAGTCACCTCATTGTGTCATTGTGGGCTTGACTTTATTTCTCATATCACATTCTTAAAATAGTCTAGCGTGAATCTTTGGAATTTCTGAAAATACTTTTCGTAGAACTATACGTTTTTTGTGATGAGTTGGCAACGAGTCTCGTGTACAGTGTACCATAAGAAAGAACAATAAATATAAATAAATAAAATTATTATAAAAGTTTAATTAGCTAAGAAAATCTGCTGGTCTAGCATGACAAGAAGATCCACACATGTACCTTGCCATGTAGGTATCTTGTCATTCTGGTATACCTAACTCCCCAACTTTTTTAGTTTTATTTATTCATTGAGATGAGATGGTAACCTTATTGTTTCTTGACCTTTTAAATGGCATTAACATAATATGATAACCTTAAAATAAAAATTAAAAAAGCACTCAATAATAATTAATTTCTCATACAATATCACATTTAATGAATTTAATTTCATTACTTAGAATTTGTATTAGAGATGGTAAAAGAAATTGTAATTGACGGAGAATTCAATACCGAAAACAATCTGATCAAACAATCCTAAGTTGAGCGGGGATGAGAAAAACCTTACATACCTTCATATACATCTCTTAGCAATAAGTTGGTGTACTAATTAATTTTACCATAAATCAAAACAATTTATATAATATGTTTTAAGCAAATAGATTTTTTCAATGGGAGATTCCACTCTATTTGCTTGTACTGCGCTCTACTGGCTCTAAGACCTAACATTATAGGAGTAACCTACACTCGCTCGCTCCCTTTCATCCGATAGAGAGTTTGAATTCAATGATTTAGGAGCAAGTTTATGAGATCTAAATAGGGTCATCCATTGGATGTTTTATTGACTAGCGTTGCCATTTCAATAATTCATTACATTATTTTATTAAATTATTTTACGTTTATTTTGATAAGAGAAAAAAATTCGCAAGTTCTCAATGGGAATTCTCGATACATAATACCTAATGGGGCACGGGATGGGTAAAATCAATCCCTTTATAAGGATGAAGTGAGGATGAGGATGAGTATGAGGAAACGACGATGGTACGAAGAGTATGATCGCCGATATTCCGTGACCCATTCCCATCAAACCATTAACTTCATATGACCTTGATACTATGATAAGTTATGTAACTTCTACAAAATTGATAGTCAACAAGCAATTGTAAGACTGTCCATTAATTAAATTTCATCTCAATATATCCTAAACTCAATCTAGCTAGCACGAGACAATGACACCTCCTACCATACCGAGAAAGTTATGTCAAAAGTCCACAAAGCCCCTCAAAATATCAAGATAAATTGGTGAGTTAAATTGCAAATTGAATATAGGGAGTAATATATAAGGTTCAAATACATGACATAATTTGCGAATTTCACATATACAAATGTACTAAATGTGTTTACATACAGAATTGTCAATCTTATATTTGTATGCGTGTTTAATTACACCTATACAATCAAAATAGATTCATACATAATCATGCAATTAGAGTAGATCGATAACCATCTACGTCACAATTAACTTATCTACTTCACAACTGTATTTTTGCATTTTGCGGGTTCACCGCTACATGAAATTATTATTATTATTGGATACAATTTCGTCCCATAATTAGGTCTCAAGTTTAATTGTTAATATTTTTTATTGTTCATAGCTCCTAAAGGATACATATAATTAATAAGCATTATCTTATCTCGTTCTCATGCTTTTAGCTATCTTTTTTTCCACACTTTTCTAAGCGTGCGCAATTTACATTTGTCATAGCAGAATGAATCACCACAAGGAAATTGAGAAAAAAAAAACCACAAAGACTTTAGCGACTAAACGTCACTATGCGACAATGAAAACTTGCTTTTTTTACTTTGCCCCGTTTAATTTTTTGACTTATTTAGCAACGACAGGGACATCACTGAGTCACATAAATTTGGTTTGATTTTCTTTGTGACCACCAATTTTAACATCCTTTTTTGTTTTTCGTTTGGCTGCAAAAAGAAAAGGTTTACCGGGTCACTTTAGCGACGATTATGTCTTTGCTAAAAGTCATAAACTTCTTGTTAGTGTTTCATTTTGCTCCAAGAATAAAGTCGTAAAGTCATAAAGTCATCAATTCTAATGTTAGTAGATATGTTTGAGGGTATATTGACAAGCTTCCAGAAGACGTAGAACTGAAAATATAATATGTAACGTTGAGTCCTTATTTTATAGTAGAAATAGAATGTTAACGATAATGGTGAGGTTGATCAAACATGATTTACTTGATCCTTTACATTGGCGTGACCAACATTATCGTAACACATGTCGTCGTAAAAGCTTCGGACAAAAAACAATATGTGGGCCTTGCAAAAAATGGCAATATGTCGTTGCAAAAAAGGTTTTAGCGACAAATATCGTCGCTAAAACCCTGTTTCCTCGTAGGGATTAGTTGGATTTGAATGAATTTCCTTACTACTCGTCTGTATAATATGCCGTTCCTTATGTTAGAATTTCAAATACAATACTTTTCAAAGATTATACTAATTAATAACATTTCTTTTAATTGTAAGCTTTAAAGAATGTGAGAGTTTCTTCTATTGAATAGTTTATCAAGAATTATGGTGTTATTATTTAAAGGTAACATATAAAATGTCATAAAGAAGAAGCTACCATTTCTTTCTTTATGTTTAAAAAAAGAAAATAAAACGTGGAAGACGTTTTTAGGAGTGAGAGTGAGGTGTGAAAAATAAGAGATAGTATGAGAAAGTAACACCTGGAAAATAATATTAAAAGCAGTTTTGGAATTATTAAAAAGTCATTGACCACGTTGCATGACGCACCGACTAAAGTGACAGTCATCAAAACCGATTGTATTCTAAGTTAAGCCTCCACCTTTAAAGTTCGAAGCTTTTTTGAGATATTTAAGGATCACACGAACTGAACTTTTTTACATTATTTATAATTTTATATTCCTACCATTGATATTTATATTAAATATTAATATTAATATATGGTGTATCGTGTACTATATATTGTTCAACAATGGCATGAGTAAATAATAAAAAATGATTAGGATATGATGTAAATAGGTTTAAATGAGTCATAATTGTTGACACTAATTATATATCATGTATTCAAATATTATCTTCTACTTGCAGAAAGTGATAAGCTGTTTATTTAATGCTTTCAAATAAATGTGTGTGCTCTATGTGGTTTGTAGGGATTTATTTTTATAGTTGAATGATTAAATGCTTGATAGAGATACAATGTTAGAAATTGACTAAATTATAATATTACTAATACTAATAAAAATTATTATTATTATTACTGTATTACTTTTTAGTGTATAAATTTAAATGTTATCTGGACAAAAGATAATAATAATAATAATAATAATAATAATAATAATAATAATAATAATAATAATAATAATATTGTTATTATTAGAATAATATAATAATTATTTTTATTATCTTCTAGTAATTGATAAATATAACTTATTTTAATACCTTTAAGTTGGTATATTTGTAATAATATCATATATATTTTATTATTATTATTATTATCATAACTTATATATGAGTGTACTACAAAGTAAACATGCAGTTACGGGTGAATAGTAAAAAGTAAAAAAAATCAACAAAGATATCTTTTTAACAAATAATAAAATGAAATTTAATAACATTCATTAATCCATTAGCAATTAAATTATACGTTAAACTTACGAAACTTCATTAGTTTATTATTTTACAATAATAGTTGAAAAAGAGTACTCGGGGTATGTTTGGTGAAGTATCTGTAAGTTGTAGGCTGTAGTTTTAGGTTTAGAGTTTTTTGTGAAAAGCTACTTCTAGTAGCTTTAAAAATTTGAGTTTTTCGTTGGTTTCTAAAGCTATAGCTTGTACATGACAAACAAGTCTTTTATTTTCATTGGAGCTTTTTGTTCAAAAACTAAAAGCTAAAACTCCGAAAACTTCCTAGAAGCTACATGCCAAATAAGTCCTCATTCACAAACAATCGATAAAAATTGTTATCTATGTGAAAACTCTTTCTCATATGCTAATTCGAAATAATAAAAACCAAAATACTCCGTAGTTGTTATGTAAATTATACTATGATCGAATATTTGAAAGGTGATCATATTAATGGGATTAGTTACATCATAATAAACTTAATTTTGCTTTATAATATTCGTGGTGAAAATATACATCGATCTTTAATATCAAACATTGTATGAAATAAAGAGTAAAAATTAACTCATAGTTGTTACATCATTGAATGCATCATCATCATCATTCATCAATATAAGTTAGTTGGTATCGTACTTCCTACATTTATTATTTAGATAAAAAATTTCAATGTTATGAATGCTATTTAATTTTAACCAATAAATATAAGTCTAAATATAGATATAGAATTTATACATTTTGCTAACTATTGACTTCTATTATTTTCTATAAAATAGCTTTTATAAATAGAGTATACATCATGACGTAACTTACTTTTAATATTTCACATATATTCTATGTAAGGTGTGACAAGTGGAAATCATTTGAACTGAAAATACATATCCATATTTTTCTATTTCATGTAAGGTGTCATTCCTATCTAGGAATTGTAAGTATGACTCCCACGTGTACGATGAATATCCAATCATTACACATGACTCACACACACTGTTTATTTATTATTATTTAATATGCGAAAATTACAGACTAAATTATTTTCAAATAAAAAGAATTAAATAAAGTTGAACTGATTTAACTATATTGATTCGGAATTCAGATCTCGAAATTTACTTTTCAAAATGACCGTCACTAACATTATGATCCCACCCTGAAACAATTCCGATTAGCGAAATTCGAGTACGGACTTCATACTTTTTGAGCTCAGCTAATATGTATTTTATATGTTTTTGACAATGGCTGACATGTAATGTAAAAAGAAATATTGATATAGATATTCTTTGAATGCTCACTTTGTTAACTTGATCGGTCTATTTTATTGACTCATATCAGCATAGATCTTAAAGAATATTTACATTTTCAAACACTAGTTGATGTTTTCTTAGAATCTTTTAATAAGTAAAGTTTCACGATATATAATAGTGTTTGTCCTAACTCATTTTAAGCGACTCATACACTTAAAAATATTTTATTGTATATTTTTGAAGATTAATTCTTTAATCACTTTCAATTAAATTAATCTTAAATTGAATTTACACATACACTTATATGTCAACGATTAATCACATATAAATCTTTTTAAATTTTCACTCAAAATAAAATGCACTTCATCATTAGTATTATTATTATTATTTATTATTATTTATAAAAAAAGCAATACTTACATATTCATGCTTTATATCGGATAAGGTTGGCCGCTTGGGTGTTACTTGTCATTTTAGTCCTTCTGGTGGTCCCCAACATACTATTGTGTGCCCACCTACTATAAATACCCGCCTAATTTTGCTCATTTTTTAAAAAACATATTTTTATATCATATTATAATATAATTTCCTAATAAAATCTCTCTCCAACTTCCAAAAATAAAATGGTTGTGCCGGTGCCGGTGACTGATCCGATGACTCAGCTGCGGTTGCCACCGGGATTCCGGTTTTACCCGACTGATGAGGAACTTATGGTTCAATACCTTTGCAAAAAAGTCGCCGGACACGTGTTCCAACTTCAGATCATCGGAGATGTTGATTTGTATAAATATGATCCATGGGAATTACCAAGTAAGTTCATTTTAATTTATTTATTTTTTGATTTCAATAACGACAGTTTTAAAGCTGTAACAATTGCTTTTATTGACATGCATTGATTGTTGTACATTACGTGTTGGAAGTACAATGATCAACGCATGTTTTAAAATTCTATTTTGATTTAAACTCCTTTACTTTTAAATTATTCTTACGTAAAGTTGTGAATGAATATTATTAATTGATTTTTTGATGGATGATTGATTGATAGGTAAGGCGATGTTTGGTGAGAAGGAATGGTATTTTTTTAGTCCTAGAGATCGTAAGTATCCAAATGGGTCTCGACCCAATAGAGTTGCTGGGTCGGGTTATTGGAAGGCCACCGGAACCGATAAGGTGATCATGTCGGAAAGACGTAAAGTTGGAATTAAAAAGGCTTTGGTTTTTTATGTCGGTAAAGCTCCGAGAGGATCCAAAACAAATTGGATTATGCATGAATACCGGCTTTCGGACCCTCCAAAAAAGAACAATAGTCCACGGGTAAGCCCAATTTTAGTTAATCTTTAAGACGTGATATTCACGCGACATAAATTGATAATGTGTAACAAATAATCATATATGAACATATTATATTACATGTTCAGATATATGTGATTAGCTGTTAGGAAACAATTAATGAATATTGGCGTACAGTTTTTTGTGTTTTTATTGAGAATTGTATTGCTAACTTTTTAGTTGGCGGGCCACATTGGTTCTTTTTATTTATTTATTTTAGCGTTGAATATTTACGCATATTTGTTCTTTGTTGACAGTTGGATGATTGGGTGCTTTGCCGGATCTACAAGAAGAATTCAAGCGCTGAGAGAACGCTTTCAGGTGGTCCAGGCGTCGAACAGGGCCACGGCTCTCCGTCGTCATCGTCATCGCAATTCGACGACGTTCTCGAGTCATTTCCGGACACAATTCAGGCTAGTGATGACAAGTTTCCGAACTATCAAACCAATAATTCCGTGATTACTGATGAAGATCAAAAGATTGACATTCCGAAATTCGATTCCGGGAACTACGATTGGGCGAGTATAGTTGCGTTCGGGTTACAGGATCCAATCAACAACAATTCGACTTCTGTTGATCCTGCATTCAACATGCAAATGAAGTTTGACAAGTCAATGGATGATGTTGAAGTGAATAATGGAATCAGAAGTCAAAGAGTGGAGAGTTCCGGGTACTTGTTTCCGCAGAGCTTTGTGAATACCAGTGACCCGTTTGCTATTCGGTACCCGGCCCAAGCGAGCAGTTCGGGTTATAGGCAGTGAAAATGAGAAGGAAAAGTAATGTTTAAGTAAGTTAAGGGGGTAGAGTGTAAATAGTTAAGTTTATGGGGGGTGGGATGTAGATTTTAGAAGTTTGGTGGAGAAATAGAAATGGGTTTGGGTTTGGGCTTGGGCTTGGTTAGGTGGACCGTTAACCCAAAAGTCAAAGATGGAAGTAGAAAGAGTCAAAAGGTTTTTGGTTAGGAAAGGGTGACCCGTGCATGGTTGAATGTAGATAGTAGGGAAAATACAATCTTGTGTTTATTAAAGTTTCTTCATATTCTAGTTATGGAATTTTTGGTGGTTGTTTTTTGCTTTGTATTTTGACTGGCTTATGATATCTTCTGTGTTTATAATAATATAATAACTCATTGATATTAAAAAATAGAAAATAAATAAACAATCATCAATCATCCTAGTCTAAAAAATAGAAAATAAATCAACAATCATCAAACTATGTACTTAAAATTTTGGGCAACTCCTTCAGACTGGGATTAAATGGTGATTTTTTAAATTAATTATATTTTTTTTGTTTTTACTAATTATAGTGTCTATAATAAAATCACTTTTAATTAGTTAAAATATGAAATGAAACTTATTTTATATGAGAATAAATAGAAGTAGTTGAAAATGTGATGGTCCTAAATCCTAGTCAATTTTCTCCGCTGTCTCAAATGAACTCTAAATTTTTTAACATAATACGACTACAAAATAATGTGGCAAAAATTGTGAGTTGTTCATGTTAAATATTTCTCTAAAACCATTTAATCTTTCTATTATTTTATTCTTTTTTAATTAAAAAACTATCAATCCGACTTATTTCCTCTCTCTTCAAGATAACATCATATTATAAAAAAATCTAAGTTAAAATCTTTTTCGTACATATCATTTGTTTTTTGTTTCTTTTTTATTTGGATCCTCTAATATAATTTGAACATAAAAGTATTATTTCATAACACTTAAGTATTAAATTAGTAAATAGCTTTAATTTGATATTAAAATATAAATTTTAATATATTTCTATGTAAAAGAACGTTACTCTCTTATCCAAAAGTATTTTTCTCACCATCGAATCTTCATTTCTAGAATGTCGTAGGCTTTAATTTCCTTGGGCCTATTCTTGGGTTTAGTTTATCTTGGACCAGTTTATGCCCTTTGGAATTTTGGGTTTCATATTTGTTCGCCGCCGGTTATCTTGACCCAAAAAAGTAGAGGTGAAACATTTTGACATTTTGTTTTGCAAAGGTACTACTTTTTGCATGCTTCATTGTACACTTGTACGACAAGATCGGTTTATAGTTAAAAGAGAATAAAATATAATTATTTTGTCAACTAAAACTTTACCATATAATGTAGTTTGAACGTTTAATTCATTTTTTTAACTACATCGTACAAGAGAAGATACATCATATTATCTTTTGCGAAACAACATTCGTATTTTTGTAATTCAGAATTAAAAAAAAATAATAATGATAAAAAAGACGACGAGACGATTAAATGCTAATTAAAAGGAGATGAGTGATACCCCACTTACTTAATTAGCCTAAACACCACTAATTTTATCTTGTTTGGTATGTTTTGGTTAAATGACCCCACTTTTTAATTTTCTTTATTCTTTTGTGTGTTATCAAATACCCTGTTATTATTTCGACCACCCGTATGTTAACTACAGTATGAAAAATTGGTTTACTTTCTATGATCAATAAAGAATTATGTAAAGATATATAATTATATTAAAAAGGTTACAATAAAATTAATTTAATGGTCACATATTATATGCTACACCTAAACCTAAAGTACGTTTTTTATATCCTCAAAATCCTAGTTGAGGGTATAGTGTAATAGGTCACTTACCTTACAGTTACCAGCTAGACAGCCCCCAAAACAAGATTTGACAAAACGTTCAATTGGAAATTTATTAGGAATACTCTAATCAAAATACCATAAAGTAATTAAACGAGAGTTTTGTTAATCAAACACAACTCGTATAATGACCATGAACCGCTTGTAGTACGATCAATTCAACGTCATTTTCTTAAGTCACAAACGAGTTAGGTTTCGCGTCTAAATCTATAGCTTTTATAACGCGTGTGATATCTCCATCGAAACATATCATTATCTCGCAGTTTCTCTCGACCATCAAAAGATGCCAACAAATCCTAATTCCATCTTTTTAATCATTTTGCAAACATGAGGAAGCCAATTATAAGTTTATTATTTGCTCAATAAATTATAATGAAATAATGGATAATTACGTGAAACAGAATGCATATGTTTAGGTCATATGTATGTTGTGTGATTCTGTTACATAACATTTACATACATACGACATGTGTATGTTTTCCGATTCTCTTTTGCCGCAAATGTCGCCTTTTGTCTTAATAGTTATATTTTCTTAATTTCAATAATTCATATATACTTGAATAAGAAAATTTGATAGTTATATTTATTGACTAAAGGGTGTTTGGGGGTGTTTAAGAGGGTGTTTGAAATTGTGTTCTCAAAATAGATTTTGCATTTTTAAAATGGTCGACACTTTGTAAAAGCATGTCCTAAACTGTTTTTTCAAAGTTGATTATTTTTTAATCAAACATCTTTTCCTAGTTATTTAAACGTAATATTCATATAGTCTCTTCCAAACACAATCTCAAACTCTTTTAAGATTGCTTATTTAAATGTTTATATGTTTATTTATTGATTATTTTTATGACATGCTTAGTTACGTATTTAAATGTTTATATGTTTATTGATTATTTTTAAAAGGAATTGCATTTCGTTGTTGGGAGTTTCAAGTATATCAAGAGTTGAATTTAGTTTTATTTACATCTTTTTTTCTGATGTATTTTACCCCGGAGCTTGTATGGGATTACATCAAAAACTCCAAGGAGTGAAAACCGGTGGCACGGCCTCCGTGGGTGGGAAATTTTATCTTGCCTTTGTTATTTGTAATTGGCAAGAGTTTTTTCATCCCTTTTGTAGTCCTCGTAGTTAAAGCCTCGGGTGGTCATCTAGATTGTAGTGGTTTTGTATAGACCTAGATTTGTATGAGTTCTCTGTGACTCTAGTATCTTACTAGATGCTTATATAATATAATTCTGCCGTTAAAAAAAAATAATAATAATGATCCCAAACATTTTCTATTCCGATTCACCTCTAAGATGTTGATCACTTTAACCATTCTTTACCCGTTTGATATTTTTAACATGTACATTTTTTGAAAGATTTCGATAACACATCAACGGTTTTAATCCATCACTATATTATGATTCTGAATCCACACTTGTATGTAGTTAAAGAACTGTTACGAATATGTCAACTGTCTTGTCGTAAACTTTCAGTAATATTTATAATTTTATAATTAAGTCACTAAAAATAGTAAGGTCTAATTCATTTTCACCATCATATATATACCTTTTCATTTCATATGTTTCTTTTTATGATGATAAGAGTATGGTATATATACATTACACTCTTGTCATTATTTGAAACAATACTCGAACGAAGAAAAAACGACACGAATAAATAAAACATAAGAATCTTTTCCGTCTAGATTTCTATGTAATGTTGAAAAATGACAATTTTTTGAAAGCGAAAATTGAATGAATTCATGTGGGTACGAAATATATATGTGTATTAGCTAGCTAGATATCGTAACGTTGATTTTTAGTACTGTTGTATGCATGTGTTGGTTCTCAATCAAGCAATTATATGTGTATTAGCTAGCTAGATAAGTTTGGTAATATATTACAAGGTAAAATGTCTCATAATTAATTCTAGTTAATCCTATTTATACTCTAAATTCTTACCTAACGATTAAATATAAAGTAGTGTTGACTATTTATATTTTTATTGTAAATAAAATGATGGCAGTAATTATAATTGATATATGATGCATTGAACCCTTTGAATAATTGGCAACTTGTTCTGCCATTTCAATTTCACATGGAACTTATTGTGTTTGGATCGCTACTATATATATTTTGTAAACATTTTTGTTTAGGAGGTCTTACATGTCAAATCAATCTATCTGTATAAATCTTTTACTTTTATTTGTACAAATTGTTAACGTATATATATATTCTTTAGGCAAGACAAATTTGTTGTGTTTTGGGGATGCAAAGAACGACACCATGTGGGGCCATCCACGACTCTTCGCGATCAATTTTGCTATGAGCATTAGAGCAACAAAAAGTTTTAAACTTTTTCACGGAGAAACAAAAGGGTTTTGCTAATAGATGCTTTTTTTTAGCTGCATAGGATAAGAAATGTTAAATGGATAAAAAGAAATCATGTCGAAAAATGCTCTGTTAAACTTAAAAACTAACTGTAATATACAAGAAAGATTCCAATTCATTCTAATGCTTCTTATCATGTGCATCGATGACATGCGTTGAGCCCCATATATATTTTAAACCCATCAACACCAAACTCATCAAACGCACATATGTCGGATTTTGGTAATCTATACCAATTCTCAAAGTCAAGTCCCTCAAACACCATACCATCAACCAACATACCATCAAACAAAAAAATATCCTAACATATCAGTCGAGCAATATAACGATTTTCAAATGTGGTAACAATCTCAAGACAACCAACAAACACAATCCGACATGCAATCACACGAAGACTCGATACCAACACCAACATCGTCTCGCAATAATAAATCAAAAAAGTAAGGAAAACAACCGTTCGTGTATCCAACATAACCTAAACAAAAAAGGTTGTTCCTAACCGTAACTTTTGAGAATCGGAGGATGAACTACAATTGGCAAAAAGTTGGATTGCCGTTTTCGAAGATTCCAACCGGGAAAATGCCAAAATTAGCAATTCATTTTGGTATCTTGTGTTGAGTGAGTACAATAGCCGCAACCAGCTATTCCAATGTAACAAGTACATGTTGTCTTCAAAATGAAGAAAACTGAATAACGCATGCCAAAAGTGGGGAGAAATTTGGGAGAGGTTGTCATGACAACTGGAAAGTGGGGAAGATGCCGATCAATTTTGGTTGCGGGTGGAGGCTCAATATAGGTTGGAAGTTAAAAAAGTTTTTCAACATTTTAAAGCGTGATAGTTTCTGAAGAATCACCAAAAGTGGTTATGTCCTGATTCCGTTGTCGTCAGAAAGCGAAATAAACCAAGACGTCACGAAACTGTAAACTTAGACGACTTGGATTTAGACGAAGAACCGGAGGGTTACGAACAAAAAGATGAAAACTTTAACGTCGGGCTATTTGGTGATGATCCATTTGAATGTCCACGAAGAAAAGCTAAGGAAACTAAGATCTCATAAAAAGTCCTCCGGAAACTAAAATCCCAAAAAGCGTCTCGTTTGATGATTTGATCACATCAACCTGAAGACATATATCAAGATAAACAAAATTACTACCATATGTAAGATTTTGAAGCCACACTCAGAATTTTGTCAATACCGATGGATCACATGTTGTTTACAGTACATAGCAAATTCATAATGGAAATGGATAAGGCTAAGGTTCGTGAGAGGATGGGGTGGAACTCCAACTCATGATCAGAATCGAGAGACGCTTATCTAGTTTTTAAATTATTGTCTTATAATAATATATTGTTTTTTTAGGACTTGTAATATGTACTTTTTAATCTAATGAATGTACTCTTTTTATTTAATTTATTTTACTATATGTTTGAATCTATTAAATTGATTAAATTTGTAAAGGAAAAATAAAAAAGTTTAAGAACACAAAGATTTCTAACATTTTTCTCCTTGTCGATTTTCAACTTAAACGTTCTCTTTGAAACATTAAAAATTTAATGTTATCACTTCTCGTGGTATTAGAGATGTTTAATAAGTTGTTTTTATCTCATGAATTATGATATTTAGTTTTATTTTTGAGGTTGACAACGTTACCGTTTTGACTTTGTCGTCAAATATTGATCGTGGGACCTTTCATTAATTTAGCCCTCCTTTGTGCTACCTTTCATTTTTCCTTACATCAAGCTGTCAATTTTAAGTTATCGATACTGTTTTTGATAATAATTTTAAGTTATCTTGTTCAATAATTAATTTTTCTTGTATGAAAACACCTACATGAAATACGACAAATGTCACTCTTAGATTCCCTCCTGCTTTTCTATCCGTACTTTTTTTCTTCTTGATAATTTTATTTCTATTATCCGAATCTCAATCTTCAATAAAGTGTTAATAATAATAAAAATAAAATAAATAATATCAATTTTATATTTGTATTAAAAAAAGTTCGACTTAAAATATTTAATAAATATGTTATTGTTAATAAATAAAAATAAAATTATATTTGAAAGTTTAATGAATTAATATAATTATTTTTTAGAGTAAATTAAATGAATCGTTCTTGTGGTTTGTAAAAAATAACACCGATCGTTTTTTTATTTTTAAAATTACACCGATCGTCCTTATAGTTACAAGATCGCACGTTTACGATCCTTGTAATTTGTAAAATTATATGTCTACGATCCTTGTGATTTGCAAAATCACACGCTCACAATCCTTTTCTTAAAAGAAAAGCTAGTGAATAGTGAAGTGTCAAATAAATGAATACGAGTTATAAAAAATCTTTTCCACTGAAAGTTCTCGAAGTGTAACATTTACCTCAAAATTTGTCAACCATTTAAACCTTTTTAAATTCCGTTCAAAAATATCTCGCCCACACATAAAAAGATCTCATCCTCCCTGGTCCCACAACGTTACACGCTGTCATCCCTTTCCCATTTGCCACGTGCCATCCCAACCTACTCGTGTCAACACTCCATTCGCTATCTCCCCGTACCAAAATTCTTACCCACGTCATCATTCTCTACATCCGTAATCCCCTTCTAAACTTTACAACCCCGTTACTTAATTACTAATCTACCCTTCTTATATTACGTGGCAATATATTATTGCTAATCCATAATCCTCATATTAACGCTGTATTACACTCGATCATGTACAATTCACCCCATCTTAAATACCACAATCCGAAATATACACACTTCTTAATTCACCTTATAATTTACATTTCTCTCTCTAAGTCCCCGGCACCGTTATATTTTCCGATTAGTAACATAATTAACGTGATATAATTCAACCATGGAGAGTACTGATTCATCCACGTCATCACAACAACCGCAACTTCCGCCTGGATTCCGGTTTCACCCGACCGATGAAGAACTCGTCGTTCACTACCTCAAGAAAAAATCCGCTAACGTCCATCTACCTGTCGATATCATTGCCGAAGTCGATCTCTATAAGTTTGATCCATGGGAGCTCCCAGGTATCTCCTAAGTATTTAAATCTTGTACACATATTATTATTGTTGTTAACTATATTAGCTATTAAATACTCTACTTAACTATTACTATTCAAAATATACACATTTTTTAATGTAGTTTTTGAGGTGTTCAGTGTCATTGTTGATGACAAATTTTAAAAGCTAGCAATCTTTTACAAACATTAATAAGACTATTGGGACTGAAAAAATAATAATATGAAACTCATCATGTATTTAATTATCTCTTAATTACTCCGTATTTGATAAACTTCTTCAAAGTTTAATTTATTTAATTATAAGTTCGATATTGTTTATTTTGAATAACTTCTACAACCAGAACTTCAAATATCTGCAACGAAGCGCGATCCTACTACCTCGTTTGTAATAAAAGTGTAGAAGTAAAATGATTGACGATTTTCGAAAATCTGACGTAAGAAGTTACAGATGTACAACTAAATTTACATGGCCAGATTATATTATATATCTGAATCTCTGTTTTATTTAATATGATTAGGGTTGTCTAAACTTTTTAATTGTTATTTTGTTTTTAATTTTGTGTATGTAGCTAAGGCGGCGTTTGGTGAACAAGAGTGGTATTTTTTTAGTCCAAGAGACAGGAAGTATCCGAACGGAGCTAGGCCGAACAGGGCAGCAACATCAGGGTACTGGAAAGCGACTGGAACCGATAAACCGGTGTTATCGGCAGGTGGTACACAGAAAGTTGGTGTGAAAAAAGCTCTAGTTTTCTATGGAGGTAAACCACCAAAAGGTATCAAGACAAATTGGATCATGCATGAGTATCGACTCACTGATAATAAATCTTCCATCTGCAAGCCTCATGGTTTTGATCCTTCCAAAAATAAAGGATCTTTAAGGGTAATCATAATATGTTTATATTCGATTTTAAATATCATCTATGTACTATAATTAATAATATTTATTTATTTGTTGCACGTGTGTGCTTGATATTAGTTGTCCATAAGAATCTACAAGTGAAAGAATATAAAAAGTATGTTATATTTCTTTAGGGGACAAACTTTTTTAATTACCAATTAATTTTATTATAAAGTTTTGATTACTAAAAGAAATGATGTTTCATCTCACTGTTTGTTACTATTTGATCGGGTGAATTTGCAGTTAGATGATTGGGTTCTATGTCGAATCTATAAAAAGAGTAATATGCAGAGACCGATGGATGGTGATGGTGACGGTGGCGTTGGTGTTGATCTCACGATGAACGGAATTCTAGGATCTTCGTCACCGCCGTGTAGGTCATTATTCAACCATCATGGGATTATGAAAGGTTGCACAGGGTATAGTACTATGATGGAAGACAATGAACATAACAACAACAACAATAATATCTTGTTTGACAGCATGTTAAACTCCAACACTGATGATCATAACAACAATCACAACATTGTTTCCACCTCGAATCTCCTTCCATCGAAACGATCAGCCTTACCAGGTAACTAAAAAATACGCATACATTGTCATAAAGTTTATATAAGTATAGAGTTATGTTAATGACATCTCTTATGTCTGTCTAAAACTTGATTTAATTCAACAATTTAAGCATGCATAAAAGTTATTTTTAAATACAGTCATTAGGGTTATCGTTATTATTTTTCAAAAGCATATGACATGTGATTATAATATATAACTTGTGAACCGTACTAGGTTTGTTCTGGAATGATGAGGGTAATACGGGGAACTCATCATCGTCCACAGGGTACATGAAGATGTTTTTAACTGATAGTGACAACATTGATGGAAGTCCGATGGCTACACAACAGACGATGGCGATCACAGAGGAAAACAACGGGTCAATGGGGAGTTTATTGAGTGGGATGCCGCAACTGCAACAACAAACAATGATGGTGGCTCCCGGAGAAAACATGTTCCGGCAATCGTATCAATTGCCGGACATGAATTGGTACTCTTAGATTAATTTTGGGAAGTGGGTATGAATGGAATTTGAAGTTACATATGAAAAGATGAAATTTTTGTTAATTTTGGTAAGTCAAAATGGTCTACAGTTGATGTGAATGTGTAGCCAGTTTGCTACCAAATTTAGGAAACAAGCCATGGATGATGATATATTTGCTTAAACATTGATTAATTTAGCTAGGGTAGATATAGAAGACAACTATGCTGAGAGAGGCAGATAGTTATAGTTAATTATTATTATATGTGAAAAAACGTATTTTTTTTTCTTTTAATTACATTTATATTATATGGAATAAATGATCTATAAGTTAAGTTTGTTATAATTAGCAAGATAGAAAATCTTTATTCTATTTTTTGTGACAAATGTATAGAGATTTCTGCATATTGTATTAATGCTGCTTGTATTACATGAAGTCGTGAAGATTCCATTTGCTAGAGGGGGGAAGATGATTGTGTGTCAAAATCATAACTTTTTTACATTATTTTATCTAAACTAGTTAATTATTACTTTTTTACCCTTTCTTTTGGTATTTAAGTACAACTTAAGTTATATATATATAGATTCTTTTATATTAGCCATACATGAAATTAACTAATGACGTCAGGTTAATCTGGAGGGTTTTCTTGATACGTTCTGTTATTTATTTTGTGTTATAATTTCATAGTGACCAGAAAAGCCCCTAAAGGTAAAAACGATGTTCTCAATGTGTAGATGATCACATGTGCCTTTATGATCCCAACGATCACCATTACCATATACTATTATATTATAATTATATTGATTGATTGATACTGAAACTAAAAAGAACACATTTAACAATCGAAGGCTAGCTAGACATGAATAATTTGTAAACGTGATGGTATTATGTACAAAGTCTTTTAGTAAACAAATGTAATTAAGTTGTAATAAAAGTAATAATTTCACCTTCTACTGTATTTCAGTCGTACTCCGACATGCATGCACACATATTAAACTCTATGTAATTTATTTGTATAAAGTTGAAGTTAAAATTCCCAAAAGATAAATTAATTTAAGAGAAATATTTAATTATTTTGCTTAAATATAAATTAATTTGTGTTTGTGTATGCTAATCGATTGAGTGACTTCTGGGACCATCGGTTGTCATCCAGACGATGGAGTCATTATCTTAAAACCACACAAATTAAAACACATTCGTTGCATTTAATTCCATTTTAAGTATGGGTTAAAATCGACTTTAGTAATCTTTGAAATAATTAATTACTTGATTTGGAATTATTATAGGGACAGCTCTTACATACATTATCTTATTTTTATTTTTCTCTTGAATGATAAATTTTCATAATCCGTTCTAATTATGAGTGTATATTTTTGTATAATATGTGTTCGAAAATCCAAATATTACATACGTATACGTATAGAAGTACTTAAACACGAACGAATACGCACTAATATAATCATCATAAGATTATAAATGATCGATAATTAACTAAACATGACCCTTCACTTCATTCCTTTTAAGGAATGTGATTAAGATGCTCTAATTAAAAGCTACTAAAAACTACTGTAGAAGAGAAAATGACTACTCATCTATTTCTTAAAAAGGTTTAAAATTTTATTAATTAAGTGTTTAATCTTTTTTAGGGTTGAAGTCTAACAAGATGGTTGTCATGTGATTAAATTGGAAGATGAAAACTAAACTAGTTTGCGAATTTTGAATTAAATTGTATACTGTAGTTGAATCTACAAAATCAAAAGTAAATTCGTTTCATGACGATAAGTCAATAAGTGTTACTCGTAACATGGATGGTATCATGTTCATTTCTTTTCGATACTTTTGGTCCGGGATCAGTGGCGCAATTGGGGTAATGATGCATATATAATGTCTCTCCTTTTGCTCGAGTCTTCAGAAAAAAAAAAGCATAATCTTAATTGAAAGTTGAAGCATTTGTTTACAAAATGCATACGCAACATATATATATGTGTGTTTGCGTGGCATTTGAGTGTGTACTTGTATATACGTACAATACAAGCATGCACATACGTAAATACATATATGGAGTAGTTTGAGAACCTAGATCCTCCACTGTAATGACATTTACCCCATTATTTATCTATATACATGTCTATTTATGTCTTCTATTTTATGTGTTGACCTAATTATTTTTGTTTGACTGTGATTCTGTAACGTTGAATTCGAACATCATATGTCACGTTCATTCATATGAAACGTGGATCCTTGATTTTGAAAAGTATATGAGTCCCCCTACTTTCACAAGTTCCAATGAAGTCTGAATTTTCGAACGAGACGTGTATAGTAGCAAACTCCTAACAAATTTATTCACAAATTTAAATTAGCATCACGCACATTTTTATGATAACTTGTGATAATAAGATATATATGTACCACAAATTTGAGTAAAATAGCAAAGGGCCCAAAGCCCAAACATGCAGCCTATCATGAATGGCCCATTTTATGAACTATCAATGATTATGCACTTATCAACTAAACTAACGGTATGCAGTTAAATCAGACACGTATAGATGACACTTAAGAAATTACTAGATTATGGTTACTCTTAAACTACCATGAATTATTGGTGCTTATGTAGCATTTTCGCGGTCTACCTTGTGACTGATTATCAGTCAAGAAATATTTGCCCTCCCTAATCATGTATATTCTTTATCACTACATTAGATACAAATGACTATTTATATGAAAATTATTGTCGTTGAACGTTTTATATTATTAGTCGATGGTGATGTCGACTAATCGTACAATCCACCACTCAAAGGCCTGCTCAGAGCAGTTTAACTTCCTCTGTAGTATTCCAACAATCTCTTTTCATATGTAATTATCAATTCACTGTTAAGATCGATCTGTCCCGGATTTCATCTATGCTTATTCACTCCTGAAAAACAAGAAAATATTTGTAAGATTTGACACGGCATGATGCACTTTAAACCATTGTTCAGAAAGAAGGATTCACCTTTTGAACCATTTTAGTTGAATTTTATTGCAAAATTAAAACCAACATTCTTAGAAAGAAGCAAAAGCAACACTTCAGGTTGCAAAAATATAAGATTTGAGACAACATTTAGAAAATAACTAGTTCTTACAAACTAGTGTCATTTATTGGTATTTTTTTTTTTTGCGGTGTTTCTCTAACAAACATCCGACATTAATGTGCCAAAATGACGCTACTTGGAAATTAGCATTACCTCGGGTGGGCCTAGTGATGAACTTAAATCCGGGTTTGTAGGTGTCTCGGAGATCCTTGCTTCTGATTTCTCGTTTGACAAACTATAAAGCAAATCATTTGCGATGAAAATCAATAAAAATTTTATCACGAGATGACACTAGTAGCTCACTACAAAGAACTTATAAGAGGCTTGTTATTTACATATATAATACATACGAGATGGAATGAGCTACTGTTGACCAAATGGATAGGTAAGGCACGTTTAATAATGGGTCAAAATGAATAATTTCTGGTTCGGACCGAAACAGTCAAACAGGTCGGGTTGATCCTAAATATTTGATGTTAAAAGTAGTGGGTCAATTATGATTGTGTTAAAAGATGTATATCAAGAGAAAAAAAACGTGGATCCTAAATATTGATCCTAAAACGTCAATTATGATTATGTTATCCTAAATATTTGATGTTAAAACGTGGATCCTTGATTTTGTAAGATTTGACTTCTAACCCGTTTAACAGATCTGAGTATCTGACCGACTTCCTTTTAGCCAATTTTTTGTTACTTATTTGACATATTATATATAAAACATAACCTATACCGACCCATTCATTAGAGTATTCCAGTACAGGTCAAACTGTAACATCCATTATAAACATTATGGATAAGAGCGTACGTTGAGAGTATTGTCACCCATATGAGCTCTACGCAATCAACCCATAAAAGCCTTTGTTCGACAGGTACCACACCATATGTAATAACATGAGCAAATGGCCAAAGCTTCCAACCAGCCTAATAACAAGTTGAAATAAACATGAGTCCTCAAACTGGAATACATGCCAACATGATAGATAAAATCAATGAACATTCATTTACTAATTGATTCCAAACCACAATGCTAGCAGATGGCGGGCCTCCGCTTTTATTTTCATTCATTTTTCCCGCCAGTTATTAAGTTTCCAAAAACTCATTGTAGTCGCACAAAAATTCAGGTTAAAAGAATCGAGATTTTGAAGAATACAATCTGTTTTAGGATTTATGCAACTACAATGGTATTTTTGAAGTCTAAAACCAAGCACACTCATTAGAAAGAAGGATTATATACCGTTAACATAGGCCAGAACGTGGTCTTTAATTCACTAAAAATAGTAAATGGGGATTCAAAACGCAGAAGCCCCAGAATGACATAGTAAATGCTATTCCACACTGCTGCCCATACTGTTTGATCAAACGCTACTTTAACAGGGACCGCCCACCAGTCTTCGAATGGGAAAAGGGCCTGAAGGAAACAACATTATAAGTTCACTAATTACATAGAAACTATAAAAATAATGAATAGCTAAACCATATAGATAACTACCTCACATATATAGTAATAGTAATGAGAGAGTGATCCGTGTAGACCAAAGCCAACTAGACCAGACCTAAACATGCGAGTTCGTTCAAATTCCAAGAGAGGTTTTCCTTCACAACACTGCATATACATTGGTCCAATTCTTAGTTTCTCAAGTGGATGATAAGTTGCAGTAAGCACTTATGTAATTTTGAAGTTGTCAAACTAGAAATCTATCTAGTTGATGAGAGTTGCATTTCAAGATGACCAAATGACTCATCCCTTATGCCGGCGCTAGAAAAGTGTTTCATATCTAGCCTATGTGACTTAGAGGGATTCATTTTCAAAAATCAATCATGTGATTTGCTCTTACAGAATAAACGATCTCACGTATATAAGATTGGGTTGGTTACCAAAAAGTCAAAAATCGACTAACCTGTGCAATCCAATCACCTACTGAATATACGACACCACTTATCATCATCTTTGCCAAGACAGGGTTTTCTTTTAGAGCTTCTTCATAAGCGCTCCAATTATGTAGGGGTGCATATCTCAGTATCTCGTATATCGTCCAACCCTAAAAAAGAAAGATGCAAACTTTAAACAACATAACAAATGCCAACACTAATAACAACAGTTACCCTCTCTTATCCTCTGCTGTGAATAGTTACACCAACCTTTTTGGTAAGATCTACTCAAATCCATGATATTAAATTACTATTAATAATAATAATAATAATAATAATAATAATAATAATAATAATAATCCTTCAACTTCAAACTATTCAAGAGAAAAGGCTACAAACACCCAAAAGCAATGACTTTATCATGAAACTATAAAAGATTATCTACTAGAAAAGCAAGAAACAAGAACCCTAATCATGATTACAATATTTCATCTTTGGAAATTAATTTGCATCTACTTGCATTTCTTTTCTTTTTTTTGCTTTTAATAAAGTATAGATATCAAGGGGGCATATAAAGTATAAACTGAATAGTTTTAATGCTTTGTACATAGTAAAGAAGTAAAGATAAAAAAATGCAAAAACTTCATAGCAAGATGAAGACCCTAATTTTCATAGCAATTTAGCAATTATAGATACAACAACACACACTAGCAAGAAAACAGAGTTCTAAAAGCTATACTAATTTTTCCCCAAATAAAATAAGACCCTTTAGAAATTTTCAAGAAATTGAAGATCAAAATGAAAAGGATTGTATAAATTAGATGTTGATAAATAAATACTCCTATATAAAAAGAATCACATAAATAAATGAACTTACATGCCAATAATCATGATCAATTGTGAGCAACTTGGTGATAGCAAAAGTACCAGCAGCAAGAACAATAGATGCATTAATACCTCTGTCAATCAGCTTATCAAAAGACAAACTCCCATCATCACCAACACCAATCAAATGACCTTTTTGCCCTCCTTCAACCTCCCTCTTAATTTCACTAACAAAAACACCACTTTGATGATCCGTACAATCATTGTTTTTTGTGGGTATCACATTCTGCTCCTTAGCTACCGACCTAACAGCGCCGGCGACATGGCTTTTTTTGGTGAATAATTGAAGTGCTTGTGATGTGGGTATTAACAATTTGACATTTTTAACAAGTTTACTCTGAGAAAAGAAGGTGGGGTTAACTGAACCGGCTGCCATGGCCGGCCAGAGAAAAGTGATTTTTGATTTTCCGGCGAAAAAATATAACTTCCGTCGAGTAGTGTTTAATGTGTCACGTGAATGATGTGGAAGTTTTTGACTTTATGTTTTGGATGAGTGTGGTGCACTGGACTAAAATGTGGCATGACAACAGAGGGTAGTTTTATATTTTATTTTTGGGGTTGCCACCAATCACCAATGTTGGTTATTTTAAGGTAATGATTTGGCCACGTGTATGGCGGATAATTTGATTTAATATTATTACTTTGAATATGAATATACACTGTGCAAATAAGCCATCGTTTTTAGACTTTAGACGTAACCAACTACAATTCGAACCTCGTCAAAAACTTGTCTGTTTCTTTTATTTTCTTATGCTTTCTTACTGCATCGTTTCAGCTATAATCAGTAAAAGTAAACTTGAAGTAAAAAAATCCTCAAGAAATTAACTGAACATAATATCGTTAAAATTTGCAATAACCGATGTTCATTGCGACCACCAAAAAGAATACATACATAAAAAATTGAACATTAACTCTGTAATCAATGTGAAAAATCTCTTTTCTCACTTGTTTGGATCTATAACCCAGATCAAATTTACACGAATTGACTATGTTCCAATAAGTTTCGCATGCAACACTCTTGAAAGTTAAACTTATAACCTGCACAATGATCAAGTCAAAATAACTTGAAGATAGCTGTAAAAGTAAAATGATTAGGCATATTAGAAAAACAAGTACATTACTTTTCAGCCGGTAATACAAGGTTATCTTGACCTTCCACAAGCTTTGCAGAACGGACCATATCACCGGTCTTAATTTGAGGGAGTATATCTCTTCCGGCAGTCGTGTATCTATGCATTTTTAGGCGAGGGGGTTCGATACATATTAATCCAAAGAAAATATAACAGATTCATAAGAGGTGGCGAGAATGGATAGTCGGGTAACAGGGGTAATCTTTTCTGCTATGGTTCAAAATAGGCCAATAGTGCAGGTTTGACCCAAAACACTTCTCATCCAAAAAATTTATATTTAAGTATAATAGTTAGTGCGCCATATATGATTCCCAAAAATATATATTGTTCAAAAAATAGTACTAACTTCTGGAATAAAATAATTTTTAGGAGATTTTTTACATTCTAAATAGCTATTTTAAACACTTCTCGTCCATAAATTTTATATTAAATATAATAATTAGTATGCCATATATGATTCCCAGAGTTATATAACTCAAATAATAGTACAACTTCTGGACTAAAATGATTATGGATATTTTTTGCGTCAAAATACACCTCGATTTTTCATCTGTTTCACCCATTTCCGTTCAAACTAGGTTTATACCTGCTTGACCTTAGATATCAGAATATACCCAGTATCAAACATCAAAAAAATTCGTTGAAGGTACCAATTTCAAATGTTTAACGATATATAAGAAGTTTAAAAGGTTTTGAAGACATACCCAAATACAGAAAACTGGCCCTCGTCAAAAGATAACCCTCCTAAGCCAGACTGTTGATGCATAACCATGTATTAGTCAACTTGTGGTTGTGTACATAAACTTATACTCTCTTTTTTTTTCTGTTCGCAAAATGATAATTCTCAAAAAGTGAGAACAACTATGACCCTCTTTTGTCTCAATGATGAACTATAATTGTACGATTCCAATACTTCCAAAGTAATGGTCACTGAAAGATAGCGTGATAGATGCTACTCACATAGCTTTTATCGTAAAGATAGAAGAAGAACTGATTTGGGGACGAGTATTCCTCAGAGACATCATCATGAGCCATAGCAACTGCACCATAAACAGATAACGGGAGCACGGGCAGCTCCCCGTCCTTCAATTTAGAAAATGTAACACGTGAGCATGCATAGAAAATGAGCACAAAAAGAAGCATTGAACAATTCACCACAAAAGGACCAACCTGTATGCTTAAGGTTGTTTTATAGAGTGGCTCAAACTGTCCGGATGGCATTATCTCTAGAGGAACTCTATAGCCTATATTCTTGTCAATCCCATTGTATGAGAGAATCGCTTGGTCAGTGCATTTGAGTTTGATCCCGTCATATGCCCCGTCAACTACCTGACAGTTCATTTACCTACTTGTTCGGAAATTCTAAATAATATTTTCTGGTCCGTATAAAATGTTCTTTTAATTGAAGGATGATGTACAAACTTCACTACCTTACCAGTTTTGCAACATTTCCTGCTGTCAGTGGCGCCGAATATCCATCCAGCACAACCTGTGTATATGGTTTTGACACATTGCTGAGAAAATTTATTCAGAATCTAAGATTATTATTATTATTTTATTTTTTATGTTTGACATGCATATTGATCCACTAGAGTCGAAACATTTTACAGGTAGGATGTATCATCTACATGCTAAGACTTAGATACCCGGATTGTAGCAGCTTTTCTTGGGACACCACCAGCTTGTGAAGTAAACATCGAACCATCTCCTTTTTCAATCACTAATTCAACAACCGCTCTTCCCGTGAGCCTAAAAATTCAGCAAAACCACTGTCACCACCCAGAAGAATCTGAATATTTTGTTTCCTATTTAAATGTATCACAATGTTGTCTAATATACATTGAGTTTCCTTACAGTGCGAAGAACTATAAATCCCATATGAAGTATAAAAATTCACAAACTAAAAGATCTAGGTGAAAGCTTACCTAGGATAGTTTGTATATTGCGCAGGAAGCAAGAAAGATAGCCCAGGAGCCTGTCAAAAATAAAATGCTGCAATCATATACAAAAACTTTAATTTAATTTGGTATGAAAATTTCATAATTATACTCAAGTTTCAACACAACAAAAATTTAAGTGGGTGACATTGAGATCTATGTGGTACAGTGGGTATGCACGTGCATGCTCACCAGGAAAATAAAATCAAGTTCTATTACTTGAAAGAAATATACTTACACTTGGTGGATACCAAAGAAATAACTAGCTATAGATGCATCTCCAGGTTCTCAGTTTAATAGACTTTCGAAGTACATGAAAATAGTAAACCCAACACTTGCACATTTTTATGCTTTTGGATACAAAACAGTTTGTATCACTCACAATGTACCTGTAGCAACTCTAACTGGGCAATAGAATCCAGTGAAGATGCAAGAGCTACTGATACTCTGTCTGGATCCTTGTCCTTAATATATCCAAGCAGTGTCTGCAATCCCCCCTGCAAGTCCAAAAACATCGTTTTAGAATATGTGGCAACATCTACCCCAACTATTGGACTAATTTTACTTTCATAAAATGTTGACTTTTGAAATGGTGAGAAATTATTTAACTTGAGTATAGATTGACAAAAGGATAGTATCACCCTGTATGTAAAGTCTGTAATACATTCGAAGAAGTTTTATTACTTTCTTGCAAGGTTACCTTCCCATCAGTAAGAGATGCATAAATTTCCAACCCTCTTTCCTTCTGATCAGCTGGTAGGCTTGCCAAAATAGATTCCTTTTCATCCACTGCAATCTGATCAAGGTATGTGAATCAGTGAGGTAAGATAGTTAACGCACTCCACACTATTGAGGTCACTAAAGGTGATTAATTACCTTTAGGGCTTTCTTTACATTACTCTCCATAGTTCCATAAGGTTTTCTCTGAGGAATCCTTAGCAAATACGACAGTTCCTCCAGAGAATTCTACAAGAAAGCAAAAAAAACAATGTCAACATAAGACATATCAAAGCGGATAAAATGGATAAACAGTGACTGTTTGATGGACCTGTATACTTTTCATGTTTGTGTTTGCAGGGATGGCTTTTCGCAAGGCTAATTCTCCAGTTCTAGGAACCTTCGTGTCTGGTGAGTATAGAACTGCTTCAGCCGGTGGAATAAATGACACATCCCATCCGGGCAAAGGCACTGGAGATGTGAGTTGAATTAAAACAAGAATGACAGATATTGTAGCCCCCACTCTCATAATTGCACGCTCTAAAACTGGCATATGTATTGTGACGGTCTTTTGGTTGTCTGAACATCCCTACACGACAAAAACCATTTGTAAAACTCGAACTACCAGAAGCAAGAAAAATGCATATAATTCCCCTAAAACTGAAAAAGAATTATATGATCAAACTATCAAGCAATACAGAAATTAACTAGTTAACATTTTAATGATCACCTTCACGCTGATTATACACTTTCAGGCATGGAAAATCGACAAATTAATTAAGCAAGTAAACTCTAGTACCGATTTAACCATAATTTCGCATAAATGGCCATTTTGCATCAAGGGGGAATTTGGCTTACAGTTGCATACATTTACTACTGAAGCACACATTTACTATTGACAAATAAATACTCCTATATAAAAAGAATCACATAAATTGATGAACTTACATGCCAATAATCATGATCAATTGTGAGCAACTTGGTGATAGCAAAAGTACCAGCAGCAAGAACAATAGATGCATTAATACCTCTATCAATCAGCTCATCAAAAGACAAACTCCCATCATCACCAACACCAATCAAATGACCTTTTTGCCCTCCTTCAACCTCCCTCTTAATTTCACTAACAAAAACACCACTTTGATGATCCGTACAATCATTGCTTTTTGTGGGTATCACATTCTGCTCCTTAGCCACCGCCCTAACAGCCCTGGCGCCGGCGACATGGCTTTTTTTGGTGAATAATTGAAGTGCTTGTGATGTGGGTATTAACAATTTGACATTTTTTACAAGTTTACTCTGAGAAAAGAAGGTGGGGTTAACTGAACTGGCTGCCATGGCCGGCCAGAGAAAAGTGATTTTTGATTTTCCGGCGAAAAAATATAACTTCCGCCGAGTAGTGTTTAATGTGTCGCGTGAATGATGTGGAAGTGTTTGACTCTATGTGTTGGATGAGTGTGGTGCACTGGATTAAAATGCGGCATGACGATAGAGGGTAGTTTTAGATTTTATTTTTGTGGTTGCCACCGATCACCGATCACCAATCACCAATGTTGGTTACTTTAAGGTAATGATTTGGCCACGTGTATGGCGGATAATTTGATTTAATATTATTACTTTGAATATGAATATACACTGTGCAAATAAGCCATCGTTTTTAGACTTTAGACGTAACCAACTACAATTCGAACCTCGTCAAAAACTTGTGTCTGTTTTTCCTTTTATTTTCTGATGCTTTCTTACTGCATCGTTTCAGCTATAATCAGTAAAAGTAAACTTGAAGTAAAAAAATCCTCAAGAAATTAACTGAACATAATGTCTTTAAAATTTGCAATCACCGATGTTCATTACGACCACCAAAAAGAATACATACATGAACATCAACTCTGTAATCAATGTGAAAAATCTCCTGTCACTTGTTTGGACCTATAACCCATATCAAATTTACACGAATTGACTATGTTCCAATAAGTTTCGCATGCAACACTCTTGAAAGTTGGACTTATAACCTGCACAATGATCAAGTCAAAAGAATTTGAAGATAGCTGTAAAAGTAAAATGATTAGGCATATTAGAAAAACAAGTACATTACTTTTCAGCCGGTAATATAAGGTTATCTTGACCTTCCACAAGCTTTGCAGAACGGACCATATCACCGGTCTTAATATGAGGGAGTATATCTCTTCCGGCAGTCGTGTATCTATGCATTTTTAGGCGAGGGGGTCGATACATATTAATCCAAAGAAAATATAACATATTCATAAGAGGTGGCGAGAATGGATAGTCGGGTAACAGGGGTAATCTTTTCTGCTATGGGTCAAAATAGGCCAATAGTGCATGTTTGACCCAAAACACTTATCATCCAGAAAATTTATATTTAAGTATAATAGTTAATACGCCATATATGATTCCCAAAAATATATATTGTTCAAAAAATAGTACAACTTCTGGAATAAAATAATTTTTAGGATATTTTTTACATTTTGAATAGCTATTTTAAACACTTCTCGTCCAGAAAATTTATATTAAATATAATAATAGTATGCCATATATGATTCCCAGAGTTATATAACTCAAATAATAGTAAAAGTTCTGGACTAAAATGATTTTGAATATTTTTTACATCAAAATACACCTCGATTTTCCATCTGTTTCACCCATTTCCGTTCAAACTAGTTTTATACCTGCTTGACCTTAGATATCAGAATATACCAAGTATCAAACATAAAAAAAATTCGTTGAAGGTACCAATTTCAAATGTTTAACGATATATAAGAAGTTTAAAAGGTTTTGAAGACATACCCAAATACAATATTTAAGACTGTTGATGCATAACCATGTATTAGTTAATTTGTGGTTGTGTACATAAACTTATACTCTCTTTTTTTTTCTGTTCGCGAAATGATAATTCTCAAAAAGTGAGAACAACTATGACCCTCTTTTGTCTAAATGATGAACTATAATTGTTCGATTCCAATACTTCCAAAGTAATGGTCACTAAAAGATAGCGTGATAGATGCTACTCACATAGCTTTTATTCTAAGGATAGATGTTATTCACATAGCTTTTATTTTGATCAATTTTGTAGATTCAAGTTACAACCACCTATTTATTTTTTAATGATGAATAAATATTACATTATAAAGATTGTATTATCAAGTTACGAGTTTAAATTTAGTATATATATATATATATTTTAAAAGTTTTCTTCACATTATTAAAACGAATTACAAAAATTGTCATCAATTTATGAGCCATTGGTATGGGATCCAATGGTCTAGATTACGTTCATTATATTTCCTCCTTAAACCCCTTCCTTATGATCCCGTACCTTCATCATTATATGTAGTTGACAATTTCATAATGATTTATGATTATCTATGAAAGTTAGACTTTCAATCATACTATGAAGACTTATGTTTTAACAAAATATTTAGTAATATTAGAACTTTAGAAAAGTATGACCATGTGATTGAGTACATGTCTATGTTTCATTATGCAATTGATCTAATGAAATAACAACTAATTAACTGTTCTATCACGCTTTCTATTTACTTACTTAGCAAATAAGAATGTATTTTTTTATTAAATTATTAAGTTATAATATGCTACTAGCAGTATACACGCGCGTTGCGGCGGAAAATTAATTAATAAGAAATATTTGTAGTATGTAGCGGTAGCCATCATGAATTAGGAATAATATTACTTTAGTCTGATGTGAATTAGGAAGCTTTATACGTTGTATATGTTTGGATAAAATGAAATCCACAATCACACACTAATATACTTTGTACATCGTATAATACTTTTTAATACACCGCATTTGAGTTATAAACTCCGCGTTGTTTGAACTTTTTGAAAAATCTACCAACTCCTTTGTAATATAGTTTGATATCCCTATAAAAAAATGACATGTAAATTTGTCAATGCGACAATACTGATTCTAAAAGATATACACTAATGTTTAGAATCGTATTATGATAAATAAATAAAAAAACCGAAATTTGTTAAATATATAAATTGACAACATAACCACGTATTTATACATGTAAATAAAGGGGAGAAATTTATGATTTCAAAAAAGCACATTTAAGGGTTCATTTTCTTAATTATTAAGACCTTTTAAATGTGTAAAATTGGGGAAAACTTAAAATTGATGGCTTTAGAGGCGTAATTTGACACCGAAAGACGGTTTGCCAAAACGTTCATTTCGTTCCGAAATTTCTATACATATTTGGCATGTTCCGTAACCCTCAACGGCTCAAAAGTTATGTTATATCTTTTAATTAGTTTTATGGTTTGAAGATGATAGTATTAATGATAAATTAATATATGTTAGGGTATGTTAATAGTTCTTTTGATTTTTTTTAAAGTCTTAGCAAAATTCGGGGAAAAATAATATAAAAAATTTTATATTAAAAAACACTCAAATGGTTAATATATTAGTATAGATAGAAGAATATCCGCGCGATGTAGTGGAAAACTTTATTGGTTTCACATTAATTCGGTATGTAGCATTATGTTTTATGAAATATTTTAAAAATCAAAAACTACATTACAATACACGAGGAATACTATTTTGTATATGGAAAAATAAACAAATTTAAAAAGAAAAAATAATTTGTAACAAATTAACCAAAAGTTAACAATATCATAACATGTCATTGCAAACTTGATGGTTGGGTTGCGAGTTGCGAGTGTCGAATTTCGAGTTCTTAATGGACAGGTTGCGAGTTATGGAGTCGTTTGTTGAGTTTAGAGGTTTAAGTTTCACTAAATTATTATTTTTGTATTTTGATATAAAGCATTATCTATATTAAATGGTAATTCTAAAAAAATCTTAAATGCATCATATAATGTAATAGTTTACCTTAGATATAGAGAAGTTTAAGTTAAAATTAAATGTCATATATTAATTAATTTATGGTTTAATAATGTTTGTATTAATGAGAATTTAATAATTAATAGTTAGGAGTATATTAATTAAATTTCATAAAATAATTAGTTTATGGTTTAATAATGTTTGTATTAATGAGAAATTAATAATTAACAATTAGGGGGTATGTTAGTCATTTTTATGTATTTAAAAAAAAGTTCTTAGTAATTGTATGGATAAAATAGTAAAATATATCTTAGAAAAATATTGAAATGTATTATATATTAGTATAGATAATCATCATAAATCTAACAATAAAATTACATGTCTTAATTTGATGATATTGGATTTATCCCCTGGCATCGCGAGGGGCTTTTAGACGCTCGTTTCTTTCAATCTTAAAAAGGACAATCTCATTAATTAATTTTTCTTTTTCATTTCTCCATTTCCGTTCTTTTTCCCTCATGTTTCAACTCGTGATACAATGAGAGTCCTTTTTGTTTTCTTATTTAAAGTAACACTATAACCCGTTTGTATATGAAAAGATAAGTAATTACTACTTCTTCATCAAAATGCTTTTTAATTAAATGGATACAATCACTCCACTTGATTTAAAAATCGGTATGGTCCAACCGGTCGGATCGAAATAATTAAGGCTTCCGATTTTTTGTAAACCCGGTTTTAATCATTTTTGGAATTTGGGCGAACCGTCCGATTCACTGGTTTAATCGGAAATCGAAACCGGATTCAAACCGGTTTTCATTTTCTTTCTTCTTAAAACACAGGGCAATTTTTTAGCCGATAACGGGGAAATAAACACTGATAGTCGGGGTTTTCGTTTTCTTAAAATAGTGATGCAGAAGAAACTTAAAGCATGTATTATGTATATACTTTTCCTAATTCTTAGAAGTTAGTTATGATTTGAATATTTCTTTGATTAGTTTTGTAACTTTTCGAAATTGTTAGATGTGGATCGATGAATGAATGACATTTTCCTTTTATGTTTCAAACTTACATTATGTATCCATAGATTTACTCTTTATTTATTTTTTATGTATTTGAGCAACTTTAATCAATATATGACAATTTTATAAAGTAATAGTGAAATAAGGTTCAACCATAATCGTATCGGCAACTCGTTCATCGAGAAAACTGATTTTTAAAACATTACTATTAACCACATGCCTTCATGATATATGAGAGTTAAATCACTTAAACTTAAATTGTTAAAAGCTAAATTCAACTCAAACTTAAACGATTCGAGTTAATCAAGCTCAAACTCTAACATAAACATCAAACTTTGATAGACAAGTTCCACTAAACTTTAAATCTAACAAATACCGGTAGTAATAATAAGTTCGTCTAATTTATTTTTTTCTTTATCAAATATTAGTAGTAGTAGTGATAATTAATCGGTACTTGTGTATGTGTTTAGTTTACCTAAAAAGCTACCTTAGTAGTGCAAAATAAAATTTACCAAGAAACTGGTTGATTATAACAATTAACAACACCTAATCAACGTAGAGACGAGATCCACCCAATGAAATCAATCAAGAAGAAACATGAGATCAAATGATGAATCCCGACAATGACAGAAATATAGCCGATCAAATCGCCATACACACTCACTCACTCCACACTTAGAAAGGGTTTTAATTTGACAGTTTACAGACTCCAATTTCAACCATATCTCTTTTATTTTTTCCTATAGAAAAACATAAGTTTTAATTCGTACATGATTGCGGCAGATCGATCACTTACATGGCGAATTTCTTAGCTCAGTTTCTATCAATCAAGAATTCTTGTGAACGCGTCGTCATAGCTGGTATAATTTATAAATCTTATCATTTTTTTTCTTTTTGCTATTTGTTGCCCTAATTTTATGTTTGAATAACGATATCAAGTTTAACTAATCAGATAAAATCCCTTCATTTCCATATATGGAAAATGTAAAACCTAGTATTACCTCCGTTGCTGATAATGGATTTAATCAGTTACACAGAACCATAAATCAAAGTTGTCAAAGCAAAATTTTTTGTTAGGAATTTTAACAGGATGATATCAATGTTCTCACAAGGAAACTATGTGTTTGACTCTGATTATTCATAGTGAGACGCAGTCTTGTTGGATCATTGTACTTCAGTTAATCAAATATTATGACTTACTGATGGTCCCTAAAATCATTAAAATTTCCACTTGTATGTTTGAGTGTTGGAAGCTTAAAAGTTCAAAATTATGGATTGCAGTTGAAGATGTAAGTGATTTGTGGCCCCTTATTAAGAAAGGATTTGAGGAGCGGCTTCCATTCAAGAGAGCTACATTGAACAACAAAACCCGTAATCCTGTATCTGTGGATAATCTATCAGCCGAGTTTATACTGACAACGGATGCAAGGCTCCGCAGTAGGTTCCCGCAGGAACAATTGCTATTTTCTTTCCGAGAACCATATGCGACTGTGGTTCTTGTAACTTGTGAGGTGACTAATATAACATATTTTCTGTAGTTAAATATTTCAGTACAACTTTTAGGCGTTCAAGCCAAAACGTAGATTAAGCTAAATAATTACTTTAACACACCTATACTGTTTGTATTTCAACAGGATCTGGACGAGTTCAAGACAATCCTAAAACCACGTCTTAAACTGATTGTGCAAAATGATGAGCGAGAGTGGTTTATTGTATTTGTGTCCAAGGCTCCACCCCACAATGATCAAGCAACCAAGATGGCAAAAAAGGTTTATGCCAGACTTGAAGTTGATTTCAGCTCAAAGAAGAGAGAACGGTACTATAAAATAATAAATTATCCTGTATTAAGGTATAACATCTTGTGCATTAAGGTATCACATACGGTAAATTTTCCTTGTTGCAGGTGCTGCAAATTGGATATACATGGACCTGAAGCTATTTTCTGGGAAGATTTGGAATCCAAAATCACGGAGTGTGTTAGAAACACTCTCGATAGACGTATCCAGTTCTATGAGGAGGAAATCCGTAAGCTCAGTGAACAACGTTTCAAGCCAGTTTGGAGCTTCTGTAACTTTTTCATTCTGAAGGTACCCAACTCATTATGTTGTTGAGGTTTTATATTTGTTGATCAATGAAATACTGTTTGAACAATTCATTCATGCTAGGATTCTTTAATAAATGCAATTTTTGTTTATCTTTTCTCTGTCCAACTTCTCAACTTCAAGATAACTATTATTTTACTAATCTTCTTATTTAAGAAAACTTAGAGGATAGCCAGGTATTTATTGCTCTCAATTCTAAGAATACTTTAATGCCCACTGTATTTCATGATAATGTCTCTGGTTAGAAGTTTGACTCTTATGAATGCTATTGGATTTTCTAAATTATATAGGAAAGCTTGGCCTTCATGTTTGAGATGGCTCATCTTCATGAGGACTCGCTACGCGAATATGATGAATTGGAGCTCTGCTATTTGGAAACAGGTGTGAATAATTGTGATGAACTGTTTGCCATTCGACTCATCTTTCATTAGTTTCTATTTGGGGAGCTCGTTTTAATTTTTATTCTATGCTAACTCTTTTAACAATTTGGCCTTATGAAATCAATTACTTTGTGGGAAAACAGTTAACATTGCAGGCAAACAAAGGGACTTTGGAGGAATGGAACATGGAGATGATCAGGCTGCACTATTAAACCCCGGGAAAAAACCACTGACACAGATTGTTCAAGATGATTCTTTTAGGGAGTTTGAATTTCGACAATATTTATTTGCTTGTCAAGCCAAGGTAATCTATGTCTATTGCTTTAGTTTACCTCATAATTAGGTTTAATCTTAGCAGTGTTTGGAATCCATTATCTGATGGTCGTACAATGCTTCAACTTACGTAAAAACCTTTTTGCAGCTATTGTTCAAGCTAAATCGTCCATTTGAGGTTGCATCAAGGGGGTTTTCATTTGTAATTAGCTTCTCAAAAGCGTTGGCCCTTCATGAGGTCTGACATTCACTTCAGTGTCCATTTTCTGTGCTATTTGGTAATAGTGTTGGTTGAGTCGTTCGTATTCACTAAACTGATCACTTAGTATTTTTTCTGATTATATCTCTTACCCATTGTCTATGGTTTCTGCAACAGAGTTTTTTACCCTTCTGTATACGAGAAGTTTGGATTGTAACTTCTTGCTTGGATCTAGCCAATGCAACAGCTGCTCATTACGGTAATGGATTTGTGGCACCAGAGATAGATAAAGAATATTATCGAGTACGTGGGGAACTATATTCTCTATGCCGAGCTAAGGTGAGACGTTATAACATGCCAAGTAACCAGTTATTATTATTATATACTAATCAATTACTAATTATTACACTATCATAGGAAAACTCCATGCATTCATTTGTTTAGGTCTTGTAAATTATGCATGTCTATTAATTATTAACTGTTGAAAGCTATGTATGGCAGCTCATGAGGCTTGCATATTTACTTGGTTATGGTTCTGCTATAGAAAGAAGTCCTGTCAACAGGTAGACACTCGATTTAATATAACGTCGTGTGTAATGATTTTGATTTTGCTCTCCATGCCCTAGAAAAGTACGTTTTTCCATGTACAGTGCTTCACTTAGCATGCTACCTTGGCCTAAACCTGCAATCTGGCCTTCTGTTCCCTCTGATGCATCATCTGAAGTTCTTGCAAAAGAAAAGGTATTTATCTATATCTTATGCTACGTTTTCCTTCAAAAATAAAATATGCATAAAAGAACAAAATCAACTTTTCTGGATCTATATGGCAGATGATACTTCAAGATACACCAAGTGTCAAACATTTTGGCATTCTGAGGAAGCCACTCCCACTTGAGCCTAATTTTCTTTTGCGAGAGGCTAATCGCCGAAGAGCTTCTCTTTCTGTTGGAAATATGTCTGAAATGTTTGATGGGCGCTCCACTTTCATGGATGGGTATGGAAATTGTGCCACTACACTTTTATCCGTTTTTATATATGTCTTGAAATACCACTCTGATCCACTTGTCCTATGCTGCCAGTTCAGGTTCAAATGCTGCCATGTCACGAACCTATTCTACACCGGGAAACTTTGAGAGCTCAATTGATCGCCCTATGAAACTTGCTGAAATCTTTGTTGCTGCTGAACATGCTCTCCAGAAAACAATTTCTGATCCTGGTTTATGGACATCATTGTCATCTTTAGATGAATTCGAGGTATATGGTTCACACTGACGTTCTATCATCTAACTAAACACATGTTTATCTCACTTCATCGTTTGTGTTTTTATCAGCAAAAATACCTAGAACTGTCGAAAGCTGCTGCTGAAAATTATCATCATTCATGGTGGAAAAGACACGGGGTTGTTCTTGATGGCGAAATAGCTGCTGTTTGCTTCAAGCATGGTAACTATGATTTAGCTGCCAAGTCATACGAGAAGGTTTGTGCTCTTTATTCCGGTGAAGGATGGGAGGATTTATTGGCTGACGTGCTTCCCAATTTAGCCGAGTGCCAAAATATACTTAATGATCAAGCTGGCTACTTGTCATCTTGTGTGAGATTACTCTCTCTTGATAAGGGATTGTTCTTATTGAAAGAACGTCAAGCATTTCAATCAGAAGTTGTTCGTCTTGCACATGGTGAAATGGAGCATCCTGTACCTTTAGATGTCTCCTCACTAATTACATTTTCTGGGAATTCTGGACCACCGTTGGAGCTTTGTGATGGGGATCCGGGAATCTTGTCTGTAATTTTATGGAGCGGTTTTCCTGATGACATAACTCTTGAATCACTCAGTCTCACTTTGGCCGCTACCAGCAATGCGGATGAAGCTGTTAAGGTATTTTACTATTTTTAATTTTTTTATTTCTTTGTTAATTGTTTGTTCAACCAACTTATATGCAGTATGCATTGTAAACCGTCAATTTTGCTATTCCTTTCAATATCTAGGCAATCAGGAGCTCTGGTGCTACAGTGCTGAACCCTGGTAGAAATACAATTACACTTTCGTTGCCCCCTCAGAAAACTGGTTCGTATGTCTTGGGTGTTCTTACAGGGCAGATTGGTCATTTACGATTCAGGTCTCATGGGTATGCCAGAGGTGGTCCTGCAGAAAGTGATGATCTTATGAGTTATGAAAAGCCAACTAGACCAATTCTCAAGGTACTTATCCTATTCTTATAGTGCTTGTGGAAAGGAAAACATTAATAATGCCTGTTAGTTCAACGGATAATGATGACCACTCTGAAAGTTGACATTATTATTTTTGGTCTTCTAGTATAATCTGCAGCAAAAACATTTAAGGGGGTGTTTGGATGTGCATTTTGAAAGTGATATTGAATAGTCAGGATCAGATAATCAATTATACTATAAATGAGCTGTAGGAGACAGTTTTGGATGTGCTTCAAGCACATTCCTGGTGTGTTTCTATACAAATACTTATATGCATCTTTAATATTCAAACAAATTCATGTATTAGGGAAATTAACACTTTCACACACATCTTTTAACCTTTTAGCACTTGGAAACCTGAGGATATTAACACTTAATTTCAAAAATGGTATCCGATATAAGGTTTTTGATTTTATGAGAATTTTTTGATTTTTATTCCAAAGCTCTGACTTTATGCAAAATCTTCTATTTTTATGAATTTTGTTATTTTTATTTTTATGCTATATTTTGTTATTCTTTATGAAAAATTTTAAGTTGTAAGAGCACAGGGAGTGGTGACTCTCGTGTCACAGTGTTCAACAACAGTGTTCAACTGACACTGTTGCTGAAAAATGACGGAGTGGGAACAGTGTTCAGGAATTTACTTTTGCAAAATTCAAATAATTGAATAAATAGAAGTAAATAACAAAAAAATAAAAAATAAAAAAATAACTTCATTAAAAGTAAAAGTTCGTAAAATAAAAATAAAGATTACAAGTCCTAAAAATAAAAATCAATCGTCTCCCGAACTAGCGTCTTCCTCAGAATCCAAATCCAACTTATCGCGAATCTTCTTTTTATGTTTCTCTATTATAACTTTGCCTCGTCCCATCAAGTGGTCCGTCGTCATAGCCAAAATTTAGAGTTGTGTTTCCAAATCCTTCCTTCGATAGTAGATTTGCTTGTCAGAATAGATGCCTTGAAAGGTATCGGTGAGAGACTCGTCAAATGAAAAGCGAGATGAAGCGCCGGAACCGGATGTCGTCTCATGGGATTTAGCTTTCCTTGCTTTTCCCCGTGGACTTTGAAATTGGTTATCACTAAATAGCGCGATATTTGGGTTCTCTTCGTTTTCCTCCGGTTCCTCGCCCAATTCCAAGTCGTCCAAATGAACCGTCTCGTGGTGTTTTGGACCGTTTCACCTTTCGACGACAATGTGATCGGGAGTTAACCACTTTTGGCGGTCCTTTAAAAAGTTCCACGCTTGAAAACTTTTTAAAGTTTTTAGCATTTCGGTGTTATATTGTGCCTCCACCTGAATCCGAAAGTCATTGGCACGTTCCTTGCTTCTTTGTTGCGATTGAAGCCGCTTCCAAAACTGGGTATGTCGGGTTGTGGGTTTGAAGATGATGAATGTTGTTGAAACGGGTTCCATTGAGAGTATAGGTTGTATGGGTTGTTTGACATAGTGAATTATATGGAATTATAGAGTTTTTGAGTGTGTGTTTGTAGATGAGAAAGAGTTTTGATGTGTTTAAAATTGTGTTAGAAGTGTCTAGATAGAAAATAGGATTTAAAAAGAAAATTTTTTTTTTTTTCAAAAAAATGGTCGTATGACCGTTCTATTCAAAAAAAAAAACTTCAAACGGCTAAAAAAAAAAAAAAGAACTTCAAACAACGTCTGGCCACACAGACATTGTAGCCAGAACGCCGTTCGGCAAGGTTCTGGCTGGGGAACGCACGCGTTCCGGTACCACTACGTGTGCTCTAATAGTGAGAACTATCTATTTGAGTATTTGGAGAATTCTGCATATTTTAGAAATTAGCACATGAAATCCCTAAAAAGCACATCACTTGAGAATGTTGATATGTTTTGTGAGATGCGTGTAAAAGTCTATCGAAGTAGGTTAAAAGGCGGATATTTTACAACTAGTATAAAAATGCATACCCGAAACTGTGTAGTTAACTAATCAAGAAATTAAACATTAATGGGTCATATACTATCTAAGTTTGGGGGCCTATTAGCTTTTTCCTATATTTTTGTGTTGTTGGGCTGGGCTTGACTGGGGGCCTGGGAACCCCCATGTATTACACTGGATCTGCCCCTGCACACAGATAATTATTTTCGTAATGCAAATCCAAACCCCATGTGTATGTTGTTTGTTTGTGACATTTAGGTGTTCAAACCAAGGGCTCTTGTTGATCTTGCTGTGGCAGTGGCGTCTGCATTATTAATGAACGAGCCTCAGTGGGTAGGGATAATTGTAAAACCAATAAATTATTCCCTCAAGGGAGCTGTTCTACACATTGATACTGGACCTGGGTTAAGGATTGAAGAATCACACGCCATTGAAATGGAGACATATACAAGTACATCAAGAATTTCGGATGGTGATAGGAATAATGATTCTGTTGTCAAAGAATTTGCTCAACTAACTTTGAAAGACGGTAGTATCGAGCTGCCAGACTGGGCATGCAATGTAGAGAGTGTGTTATGGGTTCCTGTTCGTGCCATTAATGAAGGACTGGCAAGAGGAACATCTGCAGGTTTACAATCTATTTTTATTATTATCAATGTGGTGCATTTTCCTTTAAGTTGTTACATACCTGATTACCCATTGATATTTTTATTTAGGGACGGTTTCTCCCGAAAGACCGAGTGTTGTGGATGGATTGAGGACAGTAGCTCTAAAACTTGAATTTGGAGTATCGCGCAATCAGACATTCGAAAGGACTATAGCTGTTCATTTCACCAACCCGTTCCACGTCAGCACACGTGTAGCAGATAAGTGCAGTGACGGCACTGTGCTTCTGCAGGTTATTATTACCTCTCCATGGCCATAAGAGTTTTAGTTTTCTTACTTTTTAATAATAATTATCATTATTTTGGGCTTCGCCATTTCTAGGTCATACTGAACTCACAAGTGAAGGCATGCTTAACCATCCATGATGCTTGGCTAGATCTGCAAGATGGTTTCGCTCATGCTGGTCGAGGTGATGGGAGACCAACACCTGCCTTCTTTCCCCTTGTTGTTCCTGCATCTTCTAAAGCTGGAATCTTGTTTAGTATATCACTGAAAACTACAATCACTGAAGGTAACTGATTCCTCCTTTTGGTAGCATTTTTTCTAAATTTTTCAGCAAAATTATTCGATTTTGGTTTTACAGATGAAGCTAAAGCGATGGATACAGATACTATATTAAATATTAGATACAAAATTGGTGGGGATAGAAATGTTGGATCGCATACCCCCGTGTATGTTGGATCCAATGGACCTGAGGATGAACAGTTGTTGACGTTCAGGAGTGCGGTAGTTTTACAAAGGCCGGTGTTGGAACCTTCTTTAGCAGTTGGTTTTCTTCCTCTTCCTTCAGACGGTCTTAGAGTTGGACAACTTTTTACAATGAAGTGGCGAGTTGAAAGGTTGAAGTATCTTGAGGGGGAAAACAACGTAAGGCTCCCAACCTTTTAATGCTCTAATTTTTCTTAACGTTCTGCTATCGATGTAACTGGCATTTTTACTTATGTATTCCCTAACTTGAAGGTGACAACATTATTATACTTCACTTGAAATCCAGCTAAATAGTGTATATGATTTTCAACAGGATGAGGTATTATATGAAGTGAATGCAAATTCAGAGAACTGGATGATTGCCGGAAGGAAGCAAGGTCATGTGCCTCTTTCAACAAAGCAAGGTGCGTGTAACTCAACCTGTTCATGCTAAAAGGAACCAAAATTTTGGGTTGAATATATATATATATATATATAGGGGAAGGATCCATAGGGAAGCTCCAAATCTTGGGGAAGGAGGGAAGCGAATCTTAGCCCTTTATTTTTTCATAAAAAAATGTTTTTAACATTCATTTGTGAAGAATGTTAAATTTTGATTAACATTCATCACATATGAATGTTACCAACATTCATTTATGATGAAATCAAGGGCTGAGATTTGCTTCCCTCCTTCCCTAATTTTTTTGCTTCCCTCTTGATCCCCACCCTATATATATATATAACTTACAAGTAAAATAGTTTAAACTAGCTATATGGAACACAGGTCAACTGGGTTGATAGACAGCTACAGCATATTCAAAGGCTTACAAGCTCTTGAACTGTTGTAATTAAAGAAAACTATATTGATATTTTAAGAATGTAGCCTTTATTTGGTACAATATAATTTGTATAAGTTCAAAAAGTAAGTTTGACTCGTACGTATTATTACAAGTTTTGAACATCCCTGTTATGACTTGTTATTGAACCTGTCCACATTGCCAACTCTATGAAATGTATGTTTTTTAGTGTTCAAATTTTATTTTTCTGCATCTTATTATCTAAACATTTTCAGGTTCAAGAATCGAGATTTCAATACTATGTGTACCGTTGGCTGCTGGATATGTTCGCCCTCCACAACTGGATTTACCAAACATCGGTCAGGCCAATATAAGCTGCAACCCAGCCGGACCCCATTTGGTCTGCGTCTTTCCTCCACCTTTGAGCTCCTCTTTCTGTATTCCAGCCTAATACATTACACGTTTTTTGCACTTTCTGGTGATTGGGAAATTGGTATAGAGATGAAAATGGCGAGTTTTGATGATTTGTTTTGTAGTGGTAAATTAGGTCATGCCATGGTGCATATACAGTTGGGATAGTGGGCATCATAGTTTAACTTGCCACAATGACTTTATACAAAGTGTTGCTATCCCTTTGTGTGTTAAATGTCAACTTTGTTTACTTATTATGAATTGTGTGTCTATTATGTATTACTATATTTGATCTCCATTTTTTTCAGTTTGTTTTTAAGTAACATACTCTATATAGAAATTGGTATTCGACAATCGAGATTCCATAATATTACTGGAAACTTTTTGGTACTAAGTGTAGATGGTCTCGAATAGGGGGCATTTTAATGTATACTGGGTTCAGTTTTTAGATGAGCCAAGAATGAACCTAATTTAATTATTAAGTTATCATAAGGTGTTTTCTTAATCATATCTGTGTTGTCATAATCTTAATGATCAAATAAGCCCAATATTAATTTCTCTCCTGATTAAAACCCGAGAGATACGGGACGGGTCAGTCCGATCCACTCTACGTGCCCCGACAAATGGATCTGCGCTCTTCACAAAATCAAAGAAGCAAATGTTTAGCTCCGATCACCAATGGCAATAGTATGATACAAATTTATGTAATTAACGATTATTTTTTAGGGTTTATTGTTCCGTTATGTTTTTTTCTATTATATGGGTCTAACTTTACAAACTTCTATTGTACGAGGTAAACTTTTAAAATATTTCTATTGTGTGTAATATTTACTTTTTTAGCCATTCCAAAGAAGGAAAGTTTCCTTTTTTGTCAAGGCCAAAAAAGGCAAGTTAACATACAATAGAGAGGTTTTGAAAGTTTACCTCATACAATATAAGTATTTAAAGTTAGACCCATATAATAGAAAAAAGTTAAGGTTTAGCACATTACGGAACAATTATCCCTATTTTTTTATAAAACATTGCATTTCAAGGTATGTTCAATCTTCAACTATTCACGATTCATTATAACATCATTTCCCATTTGTTAAAAAACCAGAATATATGACATTGTATATTTTATCATCAAACATCAAAATCTTCATGACTAATTATCTTTGAGCAGATTCCAAATTCCAAGCAGCTACCAACGTGTATATAGGATATAATTAACACTAATGATGAATCCTAAAGAACAAACTCTACTAGGTTCTGGGGCGTGTGTAGCGATTACAGTCATTTTTTCGTTAAAGTTGCTCATTGATCATCTTCTTCATTGGAAGAAATCCAAGAAACAAAAGGCAATAGTAGTTATCATCCTCGTGGCCCTATCTATGCTATCGACTCCTATGTTGGTTTGCTTCAAATTCGCGGCAGTGAGACCTTTTTCGAGTAATTAAACTCTATCAAAGAATGCTACGAGGGTTTAGTAAGAACTTTTACGTTGTTGTCTCATTTTTACATAAGGCTAATGTATCCTACTTATCGCCAACTTATGTGTGTAACAGACTTTCAGTTCTTGCTATTTTATGTATCCGGTGATCTCTTCATCAGGTAACTATTTAATTTTTCCATTTTTGTAAGTTTTTAATGTAACGTGTCAACCATAAAAGCCACTACGTCATCATAACAACGGGCATATGTTTTTCAAGTTGTATGAGATCAAATGCATGTAATATCAAGAACTGAAACTTCTATTTTGTATATGGAACCATTTGGAAGTATGCTATACACAATAACAATGAAATGTGGGAAATGCTTCAGTTAATGTAGTTAATCTTATTGGTTATCACATGAAGGTTTTGGCCAAGTTCTTGGCTTTGTTTCATACTTACTTAGATGTCTCTATAAGAAAGAATGTAGTACCCGATGAGATTAAAGGAAGAGTGATTCACCATTCATTCCCAATGACTCTTTTCCAAGTAAATTTCTTTATTACAAATTTTGGCAATATGCTATCGCGTGTTTACATATAGAGAGAAATCGATAGGGATTATTACTTACAGATTATATGTATTGCAGCCTCACAAAGTCCATTTAAACCATCACAAACTCAAACTCCTCTAGTATTGGACATGGCAATTTGTAGTGATTCGACCTGTGTGCTCTGTTGTGATAATAGTTCTTCAACTCCTTGAGATATATCCTGATTGGCTTAGCTGGACAATTATTATCTTGAATGTGTCAGTTTCATTGGCATTGTATTACCTCATGGTTTTTTACCATATATTTGCTAAAGAATTGGCACCACATAAGCCTCTTGCAAAGTTCCTATGCTTCAAAGGGATCGTCTTTTTCTGTTTTTGGCAGGTACAGTTCTTACCCAATTTACAAGTATTATAGTTTACACATCTCTAGTTAATGCTACCACCTGCTCCGCTTATTTCTGATAAGTGATTATTTGCAGGGAGTCTTGCTCAGTGTTCTGGTGGCAATGGACATACTCAACTCTCATCATTACTGGCTAGATGTAACACATCTCCAGCAAGCACCGCAAAACATGCTGGTGATTGTGGAGATGATATTTTTCTCAATATTTCAAATGTACGCATATACGGCTGCTCCATACAAAGATAAAGGTGTGAAGGAAAAGAAGAATGATTGAGAAACCTTTCATCAATTTGCAGAAAATAATGTTTGTGAAGCTTTCTATTTTTGGTCATGTTAAACACCCTGAGAAAATGGTGCTGTCATTAGCATGACCAAACAAATAAATCTGTAGCACGTTAAGCACAATGACAGCACCAAAGAACCAAATATAACTTTGAAGCCTACACAAGAAGCATGACTATTCATATGGCCTACACGAATTTGACATACTAGTATAGTAGTACGGTTAGAAAGTGCTTGCTTTAAAATATCTTTCTAATATCACAACTACAAGGCCATATAGTCATATACGCAAGAAGATTGGCCTAATGACCTGCAAGTGGCACTCCACAGTTTTGAAATAACCTCACAATTCTATTTCACCATCAATTTGGATAACTTGTCACAAAGTTGCTTACTTATATTCCTGATAATTACTGTGAATATCGTAAATACGAGTTCACCACTGCAAACATCAGGACAGCAAGAGAATAAACTTACGAGGTGTTAAGAGTGTTTTACTTACGTAGGTCTACAAATACTTGTTAGACATCTTTCTCCAATATTTACAAGCTACCTGTAAAGAGATACTCCGTATACTAGCACACAAAGCATGATCAGACTTCTACTCGTTCTTCATCTCTGTACGAGCAAACTGAAGGACCATCAAGTCATAAAACAAGTGATGTCTTACAAACTCGTTCTTCCTAAACACGTTAATCAAGTCTTTAGTTTTGTCAAATCCACCCCCACTGATGCATGTGCTTCCTACAAACTCTTCATAAACGCGATTTTAGTTTCCTCAAGTCTTTCTCCAATCTTTCCACCTTTTCTTCCGTTGCTTTCATTCTATCTCTATGATTCTCTTGTTGCACTTCACACATTGTCTCTAAAATCAACTTATGGGCCACATTTACACCTAGAAATGCACAAACATATATAAAGTATCATAAAGTATATGTTGATTAATTTTCTCACATCAAAAACTACTACTTTTCTGTACTATTATATTAAGTTAAATTCAATAGAACCCTAGAAAATAAGAGGGTATTTTCTCATAAAGATTGATCACATTTACCAAAAAATGGTGGTTAATCGTAAACCTGCAATATGCTTAAAGCCTTCATGGACGGCATATTTTCCAGTGCTCTTAGCAAGTGTGGTAGTGAAAACACCAACTTGTGCCCTAGTTTCAGGGTCAGGCAAGTATTCAGGTAGCTTTGAATACTGACGACTTGATCGATCTTTTTAACGGCAGCAGATGTGTGATTGTAAGCTGCACGTTTCACTGTCGAAAGATGAGGTGTGATTCCTTTAACTTGGTCCCCGACGGAGTTTATGAAATCCCAAAACCCCATTGTTTGCTCTGGTTTTGTAGCTATTGGAATTTAGAACACCCTCTGAGGCTGACGGAGTATATATAACAACACGTAGGAATGCCAATAGTCAAGGTTGACCCGGTTGACCCAGTGGACCCAATTTGTTGACTTTATTTTAATTACATAAGTATTTTAATTTTTATTTGTTTATATCACCTTTAGAATTTAGATGAGTAGCTTTCAACTCTTCAACTTTTGATTTTAAAAATAAAAGAATTACTAGTATTCAAATAGCTCTCTCTCTCTCTCTCTATATATATATATATATATTCTAGTTCTTGGTTAAGAATATACATCTAATAAACTGTTTAATTTAATGGTGGTCTTATGTAGCGACATTGGTGAAAAAATAGACGAAATTATCTAGTAGTAATATAATATTGTCTATATTTCCCGATTTATAACATATTTTTACCTCTATAAGTATTTTCATGTTATATTTAAAGTTTTTTTTTTTTATCATTTATTATTCAAAGTTTTTCTTTTATTATTTATTATTTAAAAAAACTTGAAATTAAACTTTGTTGAATGGATATTACAAATAAAAACTTTGAAATAAAATTTGAAATGATTTGTAAAAGTAAAAATATATTACATATTAAAAGAACAATGACAAGAATTGAAAGTACGATGAAGTGTTGTGGCATAAAAAAAATGCGTTGACGGAAAGGGATAAAAATTAAAGTACATTGTGCTTTTAGTTAATAGCCAAATAAAAACTATACGATATAGTTATAACAAGGTTAAACATCACATTGTTATTATTTTGAATTTGTATAAAATCAAATCTCAATAAAAGTTATTTTGCACTTGATCCAAATGTTTTTAAATGAAAAAATTGTGGCCATTCTTAATCCTAAAATGCGTATCCTTAATCTACTAAATTATGCAAAATCCACACACCGACCGATATCCAAATCCAGTTATATAAAATTGTATGTATTTTAGCAAACCTGATACCGGAAGGCTTAACAGGGTATCTACCCATACATTATCATCGCATACAATATACGCCTTTCCACATATCACCTATGCAAGCTAGATATGAAAATGACATGCCAATGTGTATGGTGAACACAACCCCTGACCAGTACATGTGAAGCACTATTGTAACATCAGTGATTTTACTGATTATATATATATATATATTTAGGAATTACAGAGAACAAACAACCTTTTTTATAAGGATTTACCTTTTCATATTTAAGGATATTGACACTAAAAAAATTCATAATCAGAACCGTTCTGCAAATATTTAGACAGTAGCTACGAAAAGATGATTTTAAAGGAGAATAAAGATGAAGTTTATATAAAGGAAGCCCAGACTGATGCAGTTAACGACAACGATACCAACGACATCAATTTAACATTGTGTGAGTATTTTCAAGAAGTTGATTTCGGTAGCGGAATTTAACGAAATTCGCATGGTTGATGGGAAATGGCCAAACGAGCAAGACTTATCGCTTCACCATGAGCCCTGGCACTTTTCATCCATTCGGAATCGTTTAGGGGCCGAAAATGACGTTTTTATATTTTATAAGATTTATTTTGAATTTTCGGATTTGTTTTCCTTTTTCGTATTTGCTTGAAGTTCTTTCCTTTTGTGGTTATACATATAATCTGTGTTTAGGGTTTCATAAACTCAGATTTTGATTATTATTAATGGCCAATAAAGAATCCCCATATTGGGTGTTAAGTTATTTGTTCTTGATTATTCCATTTATTGTTTGACCATCAATCCGGCGTTACAGATCCTTTAAACAGATTAACAGAAGTACGTCCATCAAGCATGTTTCTTGCATATTTGCTTGTTAAGCTGCAAACTAGTCAGAGTGTTGTTGAAATTGTATAAATGTCATATTACTACGAGTTCGAATTGAGAAACTGCTCGAACCATATTTTGAACGGCAAAAGGAGCTCTGATTAACTAACTATTAGCTAGAGAGAACAATTACATCATTGGAATACCAGATATATTTTGCCTGCACACCCAACTAATTAGCCAATGGAAGTCAATACTACATCTCCTATTAGAAAGCCACAAAAAAGATTAAGCTCGTAACTAATGTTCAAGTTCTCTATAACGAAACAAAATATACAACATAAAATATCACGGAAAATATTTTGTCTCGATCTCTTTGTATTGTCGATCACAGAAATAAAAACATAAAAAAAATAATTAAAGTTTATAACAATAACTACTGTTGCAATAGAAGACCATATCAAGATTAATTATTACAGTAAAAGAAACGATAATGCAGCTTCAATCTCACAACACTGAAGACTTGTCAACGGGATAGATTTGTTACCTTCTACGACGGTTTGATGACTGCAAAAATTATTCAGAGAATTAATTAGCCATCTTGATATATTCAGTAATGGTTCATACATTACTTCAATAGATGCAACTAATTTTTGGATATATGATAATGTTCATCATAAATTATCTAATGGCTCTTGAGTTATAAAAATGTAACTAGTCAAGATTCGTTGAAATTAAGTTCAATAAATACAAACATGTAGTACCTTGCGAGATGATTTCTTGCTAGAAGCCTTTCTAAATCCCACAATATATGGTCCATCCGGCACCAGCCAAGAAAAGTTCACTGCAAGAACGATTACTTGTAGTTATAGCAATTAAATATCGCAGTGAAAGCGTATATTGAAAAGCTTAACAAACTTTAATTAATAAAGGAATCACATGTATCTCCTCCTTGCAGATTCTTTGATTCCATATAGTCTTGGAAGCCATCTAAGACATATGTCTAGCTTGTTGTCGCCAAAACGTAACTGTAGAAACAGATCCTCGAGACTGGCATAATCTATAACAGTGAACGGGACCCCGTGAACATCAGAAAACGTCTGGTAAATAAGCCTGTTCAAAATTGTGCATGTATAAGCATCATTTTATCAAATTCTTGAATCTAAAATTCAGAATAGAAATGAATGTGTAAAAGTATCTCCTGGTCTCACCTCAGCATGTTTCTTGGGAATTACTACGGAGCCATAGTTTTGCCAGAATTCGGCGGCAGTTATCAATATCTCAAACAAAGGTACAATAGCACCTTTTGGCCTAAATCACAGTTAAGAACAACATGTAGGCTAAAGATCAATATATAATACAAAATTAATGGCACGAGATAGAAATAAAAGGCTACGTCCTATTGAGTTGGTGTGTCTCTGTCCCCTCAAAGTTATCCATTACGTTGCTGAAATTTCGTTCCGGAGAAGTTTGAAATCTACATAGTTTAATTCGGAAACAAGTACATGATATATAAAGGACTACTAGTTATTCTTTGTGCAAACTTTCATCTTACCATAAACAAATTAATCTTAAAGCACTCAGCACATAACACCTCGTGGTCCTTCTCAAGCGATAACCACTTGCTAAACGATGCAAGGCATGAGAAGCGGACTGGCTGCAAAGGTGAAACACAACATCCGTTACAAGAAAATTAAGAAATGTCAGTGTACGTGTTTTGATCAACGTGTCTCCTAAAACAATGTTCGCAGTTTTACTCACCTTGCTACAAAACTGGCAGTCAATCCAATCACCTTGCTTCTTGTGAAAATATTCTCAGAACTTTCCCCACTCGTAAATAAAACTATAACGATCCAAGATACCAACTAGATTAGAAAAGAGTGGTAATAAATCGATTTGGGAATAGTTTGTATATTTCAAAAGATTATGCCCACAAGTATTTAATTTTATACTTACTTTCTTATCTTGATTCAGTAATTTGAATTCTTAAATATTATCAATAAGATATTTGATTTCAGACAATGTTACGATATTAGTATATATCTTATTGAAATCCCTTTAAATGACAGAATTTTAACTTGGATAAATGTATACATTAGATTTGTACTCAAAAACAACTTAAAACTAAAATCTATTAACAGAGTACTTGAGATCGCAATTTCCCACAAAGAATCAACCACACAAAAATCATTACAAGTAACTCGTATACGATATGCATGGAAATCATGAAATTGATCAATCAAGAATCCATCTGCATGATCGAAAACTAAACTCAAAACAAACAAATCAATTTCCAACAAATTCAGTTGTATCTATGTTTGTGTATAAGAGAGAAAGGAAAATTTACTAGCAGCGATTGCAAAGTTGAGCAAATTTTCCAGTGCTTAAATCCCAGCGATTGTGTAACGGATCGGTGGAAGAATTTCCTCAATGGAAGCAAGAATTATCCTTGGATGATGACGATACCATTGATGAGTTTCAAGAAGAAATGAAAAAACCCTAGATGGAAGGAGAAAATAGATAAGTTGGCGATGTGGTTTAAATGCTAGCTAAAACTTTTTTCTTATAAAAAATAAAAGAAAATATCTTGGATGGGAATTTAATGCAGACCTGAAGGGCACAAACTTGGGATCCAGGATAGTAATCCAGATTCTAGCTCAGCATATATAATCGCCGATGGTCGGAACATGTGAAATTTGTTTTTGAATTTTATTGGAAGATTAGTGTTCTATTTTGTAATAAAAACATGTTTCATGTGATTCATGGAATGATTACTTTGAACCAAGAGAGTAATAACATTTGAAAACAAAAGAAACTACAAGAACAAGAAAGCTAATCACATATTGGAGAAGATAGCTTGACTCCAGCTATGGAAACCTGGTCAAATAAATTTTTGGAGGCAAGAAATTTTAGCAATATAAGTGGAAAGCGTCGTTTGATTTTTGATTTAGAGAATAACTATTGAAGTAATTATATTCTACGTGTTTACCAATCTATAAATCATGTATTAAATAATGAGGATACAATAATTTAATTATAGGTTGCAAAGATAGAACTATCCACGACGGATTACCAATTGAAATATTTAACAAGTCCTCATCAGGACATAACCGGTTACAGTTAAGATCCAATTTATCTTAGCTCGGATTATTGTGACCGGGCTAAACACTAGACCGATGTGCATCACAATTCCATTAGATAGTGAGACTCATAGACATGTATCTAACCGTTTGCCCCTGCTAGTCATTTGGCCAACACAGAGGACTTAAATTGCTCTAATCACAAACACAAGGCATGTGATTCAGATCTCGACCACAAAAAATCCACTTAGAGATACATAGTCTCTGCCACCAACACTCGCTTATTGCTCATTCACAAAATTGGAGACTATGATTGAAACCGGCAAAATTTCATCTTTAACATTGCCGATTCTTCAATCAATGGATTGACGTTAAGAATTGTTCATTATGTCATAGAACAACTATTAATGTAAAATCCCTATACCAATAATTATGGGGTCAAAGATATGAGTAATGAAATCCAAGAAATTAGATAAATATATACCTGCATCAACCATATTAAGTGGAGGATTTGCGCAACTGTTATATCGATGAATACATAAGGCCTCCAATACTTGAGGACCTTGATATTCTAGGATTTGAGCAGGTGTGGAATAGCGATCACATTCAATACAAACAAACTGTATCTTCTTTTCTTGGAATGGTATTTTATAAGAACACTCTAGCAATCCACTAGAGGCAAGAAACACTGACTGCAAGGAGTAAATAAGAACAAGTCAAACTTGGATTCACTCAATCCAATCGACTTTTACCTTCCTACATCTATTTGTTATCCGAGTGTAAGAGAGAAGCTTCACCCCATCTCCTAGAATGTCTTTCCATGGCTTCTTGAGATAAAAAAGACTCTTTATATTTCAATGCTGCCGTAAGACTCGAATGGTCTTTATCTTGAATCTATATATTTAGATCTTCACTAGTTTGACAGGAGGTTTTGAACTTATAAACCTATGCCACAAAATCTAAGAAGCAGCAACTGTCTTTCATATCCGTTTAGGTCTAGGTAATTATGATTCCTAAATCTATTTAGTTATGAGTCGTCGGGCATAGTGACTTGATCAGCGGAGAGGAATCCGACCCTGAAACAAAATTTAGAATTATGGGCTTCGCAAGTCCGATGATTGATTTTTTGGAGTGGGAGCTAGTCATCTCGTTGGATAAGAAATATAATCCCAACCTTCTCAATACCCACTGATTTTGGCACCTCGACCAAAGAAGAACCATCAGAAGATTTTTTCTTATGCAACGTCAACTACTAGCAAAAGATAGTCGGTAATTTCAGACTTCCGGCACCTCCAATTGTAAAATATGACAAACTGAATTTAAAAGCAAAACATGGAGCTATAATTCATTACCAGAACCTTTCTGGAAACAATACCATGCCTACTTATGGCAGCACCAAAAAGGGTATTAAGAAAAGATAGGCCGGGGTTGTTCAACAGATATAACATGATAATAGTCAAGTAAAAGGGTTCCAACTTCTCAACGTCGAAAATAAAACAAACAACATAGAATGTAAATCTCTCTGTGTTTGTCATTACACAATAACAAAATTATTTTGTAGAAATAACACGAGCTGCAACAGATAACGCAGCTACTTCACAACACTCAACACACATCCATAGAGCCAGATTTGCTACTCTCTATGACATCAGGTTGAGGCCTGCAAGATGTTTAGCACATAAATTAATCATAGATATACACAAAACGTAACTCGACTTTGAGAAACTGTGTATTTCCATCAATGGGTTAAGTTCAAGAATTATTTCAAAACATATGGTAACTATTTGGATATATATGATCAATTCAGAAAGTTTTATTGGTATCTTAAGCACTTCCAATAATGGTTCAACTAGTCAGGACTGCTTATAACAGATGCAAGTAGTACCTGATGACAACTGGTACATTGGGCATAGCTTTTCGCAATTCTATAACTATCTGTTCATCTGAATCCCTCCGATAAAATGTCACTGAAAGACAAACAACTTGTTATAGTATAGAATAATTGTCACACATATATACATATAAAGATAAGCAATGACGTTAACTCCAATTTGCAAGCAGTTTAATATGTGAATCACCTGTATCACCTATTTGCAGGTTCTTCGAAACCATATAATCCTTTAGCCCTTGTAAGACATACATTTTATTCTTACCGTGAACCCAGCAACGGTAGTGAACATTCCACATTTTTCCATCTGTATCCAGAAAACTCAACGGCAACCGTTCACCTTCAGAAACTGCTGGGAAATGCTCCTGCTCAAAATTGTGAATATTCAGTAATATTATTAAATGTTCAAATTATCGCATTAATAATTCAATAATAGCCTATACTTAATTGTTTTTCCCTCACCAAAGCAGACTTTTTCGGGAGTACTAAACGGCCATTTCGGTATTTAGAATCACTGGGACTCATAAATTTCTGAAACAAAAAAGTCATAACAGGTTCCGGCCTAATATACAGTTAAGATTAAACATGTAGGCTAAAAACGATAAACAACAATGTTAAGAGACAAAACGCAGAAATAAAAGGATACGGTATTGGGATTAATTGCATCTCCGTATCTTGAGGATTCAATTCTGCATGTAAGCGACGTTTTGCCTACAAAGAAAAAATATACAGGATTAGTTTTATTTTTAGAAAGCTAAGACAAAGGATGATAAACCGCCTGCTTTTGTAACCCATGATAACTTCTGATCCAATAAGTAAAATAGAAGCTTTGGAAGCTGGCGTTTTATGAATATCTATCAGAGGTCGTCTTTAATCCCATGTTACCTGAAGGTATTCAGTCCATGAACAGTCTACACATATGATCCCACCAAGATCATGCATCGAATAATCGTCAAGTGACACAATACATCCACAATGGATGGGCTGCAAAGATATAACACAGCATATATATGCTATAAGGAAATCAAGAAATTATGAGGATCTTCATAAATACATGTTTGCTATAACATTCTATGTTCAGAAGAAACTGAAAACTAATTCAGACAAACCTCAGAATCTTACTCACTCACCTTGGAACAAGATTTGCAGTCTCTCCAACCTTTTTCGTTTTTATGAAACTTTAGACAGAAATGTCCCGCCTTATAAACGGAACTACACGAATTCAAAATACAAATCAGGTTAGTAAATATCTATTTATCATAAATTGTTATGAGAATCGTTAGTATATACTGTATTGAAATGTTAAGGTGTAGAGGCGCTTTTTGATGCATACGGTTAAAAAAAAAGAGAACATGTAGATTCCAACATCAATTCTTCCAATATTCCCACAAGATTTTTTTGCACTAAATTGAACATGTTTCTTCCCTCTCCCTCTTTTTTAATTTTAATTCTTACATCATATCAAGAAGCTTTCTACTATAGATTCTAGACAATAAGATAATATGTAAGGTAAATCATATTAAAAACCCTTTTAGTTTCATTAAATTCCATGATATGCCTTTATATGTATATAAGAAATATTATGTCCAAATTAAACAACTTAATACTCAAAAACTCTATCAAGTTACTACAAATCGATCGTAAAAGAATCAAGACAGTTACTCGAAATAATAACATCTTCACATTGAAATTTATGGTAAATCTTGCAAGTAAAAACCCTTTTACTATCTCTTAAATTTGAGAGTTTGACTAAATGAATTGAAGCATTAATTAAGCAAAAACAACTGATAGCTAGAACTCAAGAATATCTACCCAATTACTAGAAATTAACCATAAAGAATGATCACTTCGATACAGTTGATGATCCCATGAAACAATGGCTACATTAAATCTAAATGAACCCCTTTTAATATCACTGGATCAGTTGTATAAATGATATATCACCTCTAAACAAACTTAACTAGATCTAAAAAATCTAGCCAAATTGCTAAAAATTCGACTGCTAAAAATCAATACAATTAATCATATGTAGCAAGTAAAAAATACACCGATCTGGAAGCAGTTAGCATATTTGAATAAAACTCAAAGCATATACAAATAGATCACAAAAAAATCAAGTGTATATCGAGATATGAGAGTTACTAGCAACTGTTGCAAAGCTGAGCAAACACCGGCTTGAGATACCCATCCATTCATCAAGGGACGGGTGGAAGAATCATTGCAGTGGACACAAGAAGCCATTGGAATTCAAGAAAACCCCTAAAGTGGTGAACAATGTATGTATATTTGATTGTTAAAATTCCTAATTCTTATTATTATAAAGAGAGAAAAAGTAAATTTTGGGAAGAAAAAAAATATACATGAAGAACAATAAGAGGGAAAACATACAATGCCAGCATTTAAACCAAACCATCATAAATGCATTTCTTCTTAAATTTAAATTCTTATATCGGGTTTTAATGTCTGTCATGTAATAAAATATGATTTTTTGGATTACTAGAACTGATATTGGATTACTGTAATATTATTTCTTTTGAGTTCCTGAAAGCGTAAAGCTATATCTTATGTATGTTGTCCAAGAAGGCAATAATTCCTTTTTCCAGCCAAGGTTACCAGAGGAAATGTTTAAGTTATCGAGTTAAGGTGGTTTGTTTTTATTTAAGATTTATAACTAGATTAAATCAAATAAAATAATTTCTCGAAAAGAGTACTTAAAAATTATTACTATACATCAAAATTAAGTACCTTTATTTAAAATGGTATCAAACGGTCCTTAATTTTACCAAATTTCAATCTTATTCCAAAATATCAAATTTTTAGAGTTGTGTAAGGTATAAGTTATATTATCACCAAATACATAACATATTATTAACCTTTTTAAAAAGTTGAAATACGGATGATACCAACCAACCTATATTAAGTTCATGTTTCAAACTCATCACGTTGAAGGTAAATCAAATTTATCTATCAATCCTCTAGTCCCTCAATAAACTAATTTACTTCATTAATGCTTATCACGTAAAAGGTAAATTAATATCACATAACAATCGTTCACATTTTTAACTTTTTGAAGCATTACGCCATGAAAAAATCATCTTTTAACATAAATAATTAATAATAAACTTTATTACACTAAAACTTTAAATTAATAAAAAAGAAGCATTTACTTTTAATTAATTAAAAAAAGTTAAGCACTCAACATAAGAAAAGTTGATAAAGTTGAAGACCTTTTTCTATCATTTACTATTAATTAAATTTATATAATATAATATTATAAATAAAATAAGGAATAATATTGATTTTAAAGATTACGAGAACAAAGTCACCACATGTAAATGCATGAAATGATGAAATGGTCAGCAGTACTGAAGCAAACAATTAGTTTTGAAGAAATTTATTTAAAATAACGTTGATTTACGATCTTGTTTTAAAAGGAAAATAAGTGATGGAAAAGATTCAAATCTTTTGTAATGAAAGTTTTATAGGATGGTGATCTCAAACAGTACTAGCTACCAGATCTCCTCTTGATCTCCTCTTGAATTCAGCCCAGCATGTCAAATAAGTGACAAACTTGGAGTATTGTTTAAAGGTTGTTTTCTTAGAGATATTCAAATCTCTTCTCATCAACATTACTTTTGAGCACATTATTCGGATCACTAATAAGAGTAGAAAAACTGAACTCGATAGAACTAGCGAGTAGTTATGTAAACATGGATTATGTTGTTTTAATGTCTGTAACTTTTCGTACCCGGCCTTATGTATTTTTGATTAAAACTTATGCCGCTGCTCAGAGAAATCTAAAGAGAATACCTTAACGATAAACTTAATTGTATGTTTAATTAATAATAAATTGTCTCAATCTTCCTATTTATCACCTGCTTGTAAGTTCTTTAAAGTTACTTGTTGCCATGATGCCGGAATATGTAGCTAGATATCACAAATTCTAAAAATAACTGTGTAGAATAAAATCTCAATATACAAAGCAAACACGAATCGACAATAAGAACATGTACATAAAAACACACAAGATATTCCTTAAACTATTTAACTTTATTAATAATCAAGTTAAACTCTATAAGTACACAAAGAATAATTAAATTTATGTCTCACCTCCTCACTTTATTTATATAGATGAGGGGTTTCAAACCAAATCCCCCTAGAAATGTGTAATTCACCTCCTAGTTGATTTCCACCTTCTCAAGTTTACTTACATCTTAAATAAATTTAAATCCTAAGTTATACTAGTCCTAATCTGATCCAATTAATTAAGCTACATATTATTATCTCTAAGTATTGTTAATATTCATTACAAACTGATAACCACATACTTTATAATAGTCATTTTTCTTTGCTAAGCTGCTAACTAGTATCAATTAAATGATCGACACTATCTTCTCTTGAGTTTTAATGTATTGCTCTTTTTGGAGGTTTTACTTGCCTCGCGTTAGCTAGAAAACGCTAGCGCTTCCCATACAGAAACTATATCCAGAAATGGTATACTTTTTTTTACTGGCTCAATATAATTATCAATATTTTTTTAAAAATATTTCTTTTCTCGCCAAATTAAGAACCAAAAAACATATAACTCTACAACAATAACTTAACGAATGCATTTACTCGATAATACTTACTAAACACTCATCCATCCACTGCGGTTGGTTTGCTACTTCGCAAATAAGGTTGATGCCTGCAAAATGTTTACCACATGAATTGATCATAGATATAGACAAATGGTAACTCAACTTTGACAAAATGTATGGGTTACAAAATCACTTCAAAACATATGGTTTTCACTTTTAAGATGTTAGGCGAGGTGCTATTATATATTTGTTAATCAATATATATACTTTTAAGAAAATAATAAGAATTTACATTTAGAGTATTGCAATTTGAAAGAAATGAAATATATGAAAGAAATTAGATTTTAAACGTGCTTTAAATTAAAAAATAAAATATTAAAAAATAAATTTTGTCACGCATTTGATTAACCTGAAATGAAATGAGATAGAATTCCATTGTTGTTCAAAAAAATTAGTGATAAACATATTAAATATGGATTTGGATGTAATAATTAATCAGATACAACTATACGAAAATAATTAGTTATAATAAAAACTCACAAACATATTTCATTTACTTATATAAAAACAAAAATTCGTAGTAAAAAAACATCATATATGTATTTGTTATAATTATATAATTAAATAAATTAAATATATTATTTTGTAAATAACCATATTTTTACAAATCTAAATATATTATGTAATATAATATAATATGATACTATCTCTACTATTTATAATGTACTTTTTTATTATTATAAAAATAGACTCAACAATTGAATTGTTTAAATCACTCTTCACTTAATTAATTATACTTCATATTAATAATTATCTATTTTTAACAAAATCTCTAATTTTTCTAAAAATTGTATATAAAATGTTTAATTACGCCTAATCAATTACCACATCTCATAAATCACTAATTATTTTATAACATCGATCGTATCAAAAATATATAAACTAAAAAATGTAAAATAATAATATAACATTCATAAAATTCAATTTTGTTTATATAAAAAATTAAACTAAACAAAATATGTACACTGCTACTTTACACGGATATTCTGTTAGTGTAATATAATTAAAAAGAATTTTATATTTTAACACAATAATGTTCACAATTAATTCAAGAATGCAATATAACGACGATAATATCACTAGATATAAAACAAGAAACTATTTTTATCGAGATTCATTACTTTTAACAAAATTGTAAATATCACATACAAAATGATAAGGTCTCTAAATTTGATCATCTAGTAACTTAAGTAAGTCTAATGGTCATTGCCTTGTGGTATTCAAACAAAGTGTTAAATGAAATATAAATATCATACATTTATACCGATAAATAGTCTAATACTCGCACAATGCGATGACGACAATAATATTGTTCAACTTGTATATTTAATAAGGTATCAATTAATTTTAAATAATAGGTTTTAGATCAAACAAATAATATGAAGTAATATAATAAACAATACTTGAACAATAAATCATGTAAGATTTAGAAAACTTCACATGTCAATATATATGACCACATTATATATACTGTATTAATAAGAAATACATAAAAGGGTAGTTAAGAATAAAATTATACTTCAAATAGCAAAATTCAAACACACACGAAGAGATTGGTTTCACATCGTCGACCATGAAATTATCTGCAATAATAAGAGATAGTTTAATTTACATATAGTGAGATGATATAAAAATATATGTCTACCAGAATAAGAAAATGTTAAAATCCATATTGATTATTGTAATTAGCGAAATATCTTCAAATGTAGTTACAAAATGACAGGTACGTAAACTGATTTGTATTTATCAAATATAAATTAATATATGTGTGATGCTTATTTAGATGAAGTTATTATGAATAGTTTTTTTTTTTTTTTTTTTTTTTTTTTTTTTTTAACTTGGTTGTTTATATCATTTTTATACTATTATAATATATCATGTTTTGCCATTTAAATAATATCTATATAATTGGTCTGTCACAATTGTAAAGTCAATTTTAATGTGTTTATAATATTTGACGTATCTACTTTATTAAAAACACAAAACATGTAAATTATTTGCAAATATTTATTTGTTTAATTTATTGATTTAATCAATTGGTTCCCATATATTCATACATGCATTTTCGTAATGTTGTTATTAAGTATATGGTAGAAAAGTAATATCTCATCATGAAGTTGTAAGCTAATAAGGTTTTAATAGCAAGACTAATATATTTAATTCTTATTTTAAGGATTGTCCAAAAGAAGGTAAGAGAAAACTAAACGAAAATATAATTTTGTACGTTATGTGGTGAGAGTAAATAAATATCAAATAAGAAATATTGTCACGTGTAAATAAAATTAGCAATGTACTCTGTTAATAATGTCTTTTTTTAAAATAAATTTATAGGGATTAGAATTCAATTATTCATTTCAGATAGCAATTTCAAGTCGATTGTTTTATAATTTTGTAAGAATTAGAATTTAGATTCATGGACTTTCTATTTATTAACTATTTAAAGTTGATTATTTTATAAGCAAAGATGTCTTGTTTAGTATGACTAAAAAAAATGTGTTTTGAAAGAAATTAGTGGAAAAATAACTTTAATTTTTACATAAAGTTTGAAAATAAGTTTTAAATGTTATTAACTATGTTTGACTTTTTAATTGTGATAGATGAGTGTTTTGTAAAGGGTATTATATACTTTCCATTTATATTGATTAAATAATGAATTTAATAGAGTTGACATATTAGTTGAGTTAATAGGGGTAAAATTTACATTTCCGGTCTTTCAAATTTCAACTTTTAAGCCTATAATGTAAATGTTTTATAAGGGTTTATAGATTTATAAATATAATATGAAATGTAATTCCAATAAAAAAATATTATAACAGTTTTCTAATCAACACATAAAAGGTTTTAATCACGATAACCCTTAATTTATTGTTAAGCTCACTATGTATATAAAACAAGCACTTTATTTTTATATAACAAGCATATATCAATATAAAAATGAAAAATAATATTAAATTATTTTAATTTGGATATATATATATATAATATTTTAATTAACTATTCATTTATCCTATGCATATTAAACTAACATGCAATTTATAATTGATTAATGATAAATGCTTTTAATCCATTTTTAGTATGGTACAAATTTGAATGAGCTTTTAATAATATAATCTATATAAATTAGTTGTTAGCTTTTTATTTATATACTCTCATATAATAGAGGAAATTACCCAAATAAACAGTCAACCCACCAATTTTTATTAAATAAATCGTGTCAGTCATAATTTTCAAAACTAGACCGAATAATAGTCGAAATATGAATTACAAACCCGTTAATTCGGTGATTTTCCTTAGCCTAATTAAACTTCGTCGCGAGTCCAAGAAAATTCGCTAGTCAACGGGGAATTCGCCGATCAACACCAATTTCGCATACCACAAAAAATCGCCAAAATGCAATTTCAGCAAGCGAACTCATCATATTTTTGTAATTCTTGATTTTTATGCCACCAGGCGATTTTAGTCTAATATATATGTTTGTTCATCACTTTCCTAATTTGAAAGCTCTCCTCCTGTCAAAATTGCAAAATTCCAACGAACCTTTTTTGTATTGTTTAAGCAAAATTACTACGGCGGTTGTGGTTGTTAGTCATTTGATTTTTTGTTTATAATGGTAGTTTTTGTGGTGTGATAGTTTTGGTAGTACATAGGTGGGGTTCTTTGAGATGAAAATGGAAGAAACTGCAATGGTCTTGCCTTATTCGGTGATTTGAACGTAAACCTAGGATTCAAAAAAATCGATGGGATATAATTCCATTTTGGCAATTTTGTGTGGACATGTGGTGATTTTTTATGGTAAGAGTTATTCCAGCAATTTTGTGTTGACTGGCGAATTTTCTTTAACACGCAGCAAACTTTAATTGGGCTAGGTAAATCGCCAGATTAGCCTTTTGTAATTTGTATTTCAGCGATTTTTCGGTCTGGTTTTGTAAACATACACTGATATGGTTTATTTAACATAGAAGTGTCTGTTGAACGTCTATTTAGGTAATTTTTTCTTTATAATATGCTGTTGTTTATTGAATTCGTTAAAGTATACGTTTTAAAGCTAAGATGCCGTGTCATACCTAAGACGACTCTTTATACCTAAGACGCTTCGTCATAATTCAAGTATACTTTTTAAGTTTTATCAAATAATAATTAGTATCTAAAGTTTTTATTCTAGTTATCTCAAAGCATGATATATGATAAAATCAACCAATAATATAAAAAATTCTTAATACTCTCAACTATCTTTAATATAAAGAACCAGTTTAATTTTTATTTAAAAGATAACAGTACGTAATGATATGTAAAGTTAAGTTCTCATATCATCTTATCTTAAATTAATTCAAAGTTAGTGTTGGACAAAAGAAACAAGTTGAAATCTTGTAAAAAAAATCAACTACCTAAATCAAAACGGTAAATAACTCCGGATTAATAGTAATTCAGACAAAATTACATTTTCAATCAGTAAAATTAGATCCCAACGTCCGCGCCACTACCACCAACCTGCAATGAATTCAAAGTTTCCCTTTAAGCAACAAACAAACAAACAACCAAATCACAGTTTCCCCCTTTTCCCCTAATTTCCTCAAATCCCCAATTTTAAATATAAAATATTAAAATCCAAAACCTAAAATCACCCACCACATAATTTCTTCTCCCTCATTAATTCTTACATAATTCATCGACACCATCTAAATCTTTGTAATTCATGCTTTCAAGGCACTATAATAATTATATTTTAAACCGAAAAAAACCCTAGATTTTAGCATAGAAACTCACTTCTTAATTTTGCTTATTTCAGACAATTGTTGTAATTTGATTATCACAAAATCATGATTGTGTTATTCTCTGTATAGCTCATAGTTTCATATAGTGTTCATTAAGTTTCAAGGTTTTGTTCTCCCCCAAAAATTAGGTTTCTTTTTGGCAGTCAAGTTCAGACTAAATTCCAAAATTTTCAAATGTTTTGCACCAAATTTATAGTTTTGGAACATGGGTCGTAAAAAAGTTTGAATTTTGATCTAAATTTTGATCCGGGTTTTTAATTTTCTTACCACATTGGTCGATTCCTCATAATTTATTTTAAAAATCAAAATAAAAATGATTTCAGTTTCACCGTCTTTGGTAGTTAGGAGTTCGTTAGAGGAAATGCTGGACTCTTTGCAACGGAATGACGATGACGGAAAGAATCCGGCAGACTTGCCGCCGGCGTTACCGTCACGACCGGCGTCTAAGGCTCGTCTGCCCAAGCGTCCGGTACCGGCGATATTTGGTGTGTCACCGGAGGTTGGAAATACGACAAAGCAAGATGTTAATTTTGGCCGGAAAAAAGTTGCATGTGGTGGTGAATCACCATACACTATGGCAGCAGTGCATGAATGTAGGATGGCGGAGAACGGTGGCGCCGGTCTTGCTACTCCACCGTCACCGGCTGTGGGTTTCGGAGGGGATAATAATAGTGTTGAATATTATTTCAAGAAGGTAAAAATTCATGCTTTTTTTACTATTTACTTTGTATAATTTCAGTTGTTAGCAAGCGTAGTATTTGGTTTTTTAAATTTGGATATTGGGTATGAAATGGATCACTATCTTATCTTCAAAAATGATTAAAGTTGGTGAAAAAGTTGATGGTCACATGACCACTAAAAAAGCAAAGCTATATAAAGTTGTAGCTACATTTAACTAAACCATTTAGGACTTAGGATTGGATGATTGATAACTACACACATTGTATTGACTGCACTAGGTGGAGACATAACAACTGTATTTATAAATGTGGTTCAACAATTTGCTAAGGTTATTATTGCGTCTCCTGAATTACAACATACATTAAAAATAAATTAGTTTGATTTATTTTTTCAAATAAATCGCGCAGTGTTTGTCAGTATGTGTAAGTTTTTTTGTGATAGCCAGTCTCGATAATCAATTTTTAAATTTTAGTATTTGACAGAAGTAAGTTGCTGTGAGAAGTTTGATTACTAAGATACCTTTGAATTTATGTGACTATCCCTGATTTCAGGTAACTGATTAATTCACAAGGTGCAATATGATCACTTTGTAAATGCACATCCAGACACCCCCTGAATGCTTATATCATATTGTTTTAGAACGACAACCCTGTGATCTATCTCCCCCTTGAATGGTTATTAAACACCTAGAACACTACTATATTGATAATATGCATGCTCGTCAATACTTAGGATATAGATTAAGAATAAGTAATTGGTTTGTGAGCATTTAGAATTTGTTTTGTTTTTAGCAACTCCGAGTGTGGTGTCGGGTCCAGAATGGGCAGTGGGAGTTGGGAAAAAGACAATCAGCTGTAGGAGGAAAAGCATCTGTGACACTTTTGGATGGAGCCGTGAGTTTCTCGAATCTTTTTATAATCTAATATTTGTTTAGCAAGTGTTATAAAAGTCATTTTATGTGTCGTTTTATAGGTCATGACGGTATCTACAGGAGAGCTCTTACCTGCAAATGCAGAAATCCTCGATGGCGTGGATAATCTTGTAGGGCTTGGTTATTTAAACGAGCCATCAGTTCTACATAATCTCCAGTATAGATATCACCGTGATGTAATTTATGTATGCATATTTTCCATGTCTTATTTGCATGCCTATATAGTTGCTGTTCTTTTTTGATTGTCACCTTTAACATTATTCTATGTATGCAGACTATGGCAGGGCCTGTTTTATTAGCAATCAATCCCTTCAAAGATATCTCAAATTCTGGAAGTGATGTAATTATGGCTTACAGAGAGAAGATATTGGACAGTCCTCATGTATATTCTGTAGCCGGCGCTGCTTATAGTGATATGATGACCGGTAAGTTTCACAAGATAGTGTTCGAATAATAGATAAAATGAGGATGTATATGATCAATCATAATTTTGATATCACTTTCATGATAATATGTGCAGATGGTGTAAATCAAACTATCATTATCAGGTTAGTTGATTTATAAGAGATTTCCTTTTTCTCCATCACAGTCAATTTTGTGAAAGTATAATGAATTAAAGGTGTCCGATATAGTGGGGAAAGTGGAGCTGGAAAGAGTGTAACGGCGAAGTTAGCAATAGAATATCTCGTAGAAGGCACAGGCGAGAATAGTGAGATGGCATGCAAAATACATGAAACTGGATGTGTACTGGAAGCTTTTGGGAATGCAAAAACGTTGAGGAATAAAAACTCTACTCGATTTGTGAGTATGAATCCTTTTTAGTAGTTAATAAGTATGATATTTCCTTAAGGTGTATGAGTTTGATTTAAATGTGATGCAGGGGAAATTAATTGATATTCATTATAATACAAAGGGGATAATTCAAGGGGCTTATATCCATACACGTAAGCATATTTACTTTTTGAACTTAACTTATCAAGGGGAAATTAGCTCATTTAAGTTTTACTAACTAATTGAAAATGTTCATGGTCAACACCAACACCTCTGATATTGTGAACAGTTCATCTTGAAAAGGTACTTACTTATTATCGTACATCATTTTTGAGCTTTGATTGTCTCATTCATGAATCATTCAAAGTGGTTCTGATGTTTTTGAACAGTCAAGAATATCTCAACTCTGCCGAAGTGAAAGGTCTTACCATGTTTTTTACCAGATGTGTGCGGGGGCCTCATCTGATATGAGAGGTATGTTGATTAAAAATTTAATATCACGTTTGACAGAATTCGCTTGCTCAAGATTATGCTCTTTCCCATCGCAGATAAATTGAATCTAAGAATGGCGAGTGAGTATAAGTATCTCAATCAGAGTGGGTGCTTGAAACTCCATGATGTTGATGATGCCCAAAACTTCCAAAAACTGATGGTAAGTAGTCATGAAAATGACAATTGATTGGTATTATATTTGTTTTAACAATGATACATCTTGGACCAGGAAGCCATGGATTTCCTTAAAATTTCTCATGAAGATAAAGAGCGTGTCTTTAAATTGCTGGCTGCAATTTTGTGGTTAGGGAATATATCATTTGAAGTTACTGACCATGAAAATCATGTCACGGTTATGATTGATGAAGGTACCTGTTTATGCATAGTTTTGTATAATTTTTGTGAATTTTCTCTGATAGCAAAGTCACCCCAAGTATACTCAAGTGCTTACAAGTTACAACCTTCTAGATTGAATCCATTTTGACTTGTTCTATAACAAAGTCACCCTTAGTCTTAGTGGTCTTGTTTAATGAGTTAATTATTAATTATTACGAGAATCAAGAAAAGTAGACAAAAAAGGTCAACCCAAACCGGTTGAATCCATTTTGACATGTTCATTAACCCACCCACTTTGCAACTTTCATTATGATGGGTTTAATATATTGACAGCTAGTCGAAGTGCTGCTAGGTTGATGGGTTGCAGGGTGAAGGAACTCACAGTGGCTCTATCTACCAACAAAAATCAAACCTTGACGCTTCAGCAGGTACATGTAGAGCTTATAAAGCACACTGTACACATTCTTGTTTAAAAATTGTAAATTATTAATGGATGCTCTTTTCTTTAGGCAATTGATACAAGAGATGCATTGGCAAAATTTGTTTACGCAAGCTTGTTCAGTTGGCTTGTAGAAGCTTTAAATAAATCACTTAAGGGGGACAAAGAGCATGCCGGAACATCTATCAGCATTCTAGACACCTACGGCTTTGAGTCATTTCAGGTATACAACAAGTAACTTTACTTTCTAACTTTATCTTATCTGTAAAACTACATCATGTCATCTCATATTTGAATTTTCAGAAAAATAGCTTTGATCAATTGTTAATAAACTATGCTGATGAGAGACTGCAACAGCACTTCATTCGGCATCTATTTAAGCTTGAACAGGAGGTGAGAATCACCTAGTCTTTTTTTGTGTGTGTGTGTTTGTTTGTTACTTTTTTCTTACAAAATCATGTTGATGGGTTTCTCATTGCGTAACCAGTTCATGCTTTATTTTTTTTTCTTCCTGTATTTCTTGTTATTGCTTTCTGCACTCAACATTATGTTTCGTTCTCTAGTTAGCGGGTCTTCATAGACTCATATCCACAGTTCGCTATTCAATTTGTATAGCTTTCCAAAAATCTAATCATGACTACTTATATTCTCAGGAGTATGAATCGGAGGGCATTGACTGGAAAAAGTTAGAGTTTGTAGACAACCAAGGCTGTTTAGATCTCTTTGAGACTGTATTATTCTAACCCTACTTGTTATGCTTTCTCTAACCATCTTTGATTGTATTCAAATTGTAATTATATTCCATTTTGTTAAAAAAAAATTTTGTAGAAAAACGTGGGACTAATATCTATACTGGATGAGGCTTCAAATGCATGTGAAGCGAGTGATTTGACCTTTTTCAACATTATAAAACATCAATTGAGTTCTACTCTAGGTTTTAATGATGAAAAGGCAGCTTTCAGGGTTCGCCATTATGCTGGGGAGGTTCAGTATGAGACAAATGGGTTCTTGGTAAAGAACAGAAATACACTGCAGTCTGATACACTCATATTTCTCTCATCATGCTGCAAATTTTTTTTGACAAGTGAGTCAAATGCGTCTGATTTGGATAAACAAAGCGTTGTGACAAAATTTAAGGTAATGATTAAAACTAGTAATGATAGAAATGTGAAATTACCTAACTATTTGTAGCTTTTAAGCACCTGGTTATATTATGTTAACATTCAGGACCAGTTATTCAAGTTGATTCAACGGTTGGAGAAGTCAAAACCTCGTTTCATTCGGTGCATAAGACCAAATGCTAAGCAACTTCATGGAATGTATGAAAAAGATATTGTCTTGCAACAGCTCAGGTGTAGTGGAATTTTGGAGACTGTGAAAATGTCAAAATCCCGGTATCACACACGTATGACACATCAGGAATTTGCTAATAGGTGAGTAAAATCTTGCTATCTCTTTCATGATTGTTGAAAATTCTTTTTAAGGCTTAATGGATTATTATTAGGTTTGGCTGCCTGCTTTCGGACAATATTCTTTGCCATGATCCATTAAGTACATCGGTTGCTATTCTGCAACAATATAATGTTCTTCCAGAAATGTACCAACTTGGATATACAAAAATTTATTTCCGAGCAGAAACAGTTAGTGTATTGGAGAAACTACGACAACAGGTTAAGCAAGGGACGTACAAGGTGGAAAATCGCTTTTCTTGTGGCAGAGTTCTTTGTGATTATCGTGAACTATTGTCAGGAGTTGTCACACTGCAATCATGTAAGAAAGTTGCAATCTGAAAATTGAAATTACTCGTCTGTTTATTGTTACTGCAATTGGTTGGGGTCCACAAGATTACTGAACAATTGAATCCCTGTACAGTTATTCGTGGTGAAAATTCTAGAAGGACGTGCAATGTTTCAACAAAACCGGGGTACCATCTTGCACCAGGATCAGTTGATCGTTTGAGGGCAGTTGTACATATACAATCTGGTACCTGTTTTCTTTATCTCTTTGTCCCTTATATTGAAGTTCAAATGATTACAATAACACTTACGCTCACATTCAATTTTGCAGTTACCCGTGGGTGGTTGGCTCGAAGGTATTTCAGTCATTTGTGCAGGTGGAAGAAGTCCGCTCTTGATAGTCCAGAAACCAGACAAAAGTCTTGCAGTAAAGTTTCAGAAGCAAAGGTATATCATGCCCATCTTATAAATCTAACAAAAAGTATAATAAAATGGGTTTTAAGAATTATTATTATTTGTGATTAGGGTGTGTTGCAAGATATCCCAATTTTGCCCTTGGATATTGAAGAGCTGCAGAAGCTAGTTACGAAGGCGGAATTGTCCCTGCGCCAAAAAGAGTATGAAAATTCGTCACTGAGGGAGCAAGTACTACAATTCGAAGCACGATGGTCGGAACATGAAATCAAAATGGAGTCAGTGGAGGAAACATGGCAAAGGCAGATGGCATCTTTACAAGTGAGTTTACCATATAATCTTTCATACTCTATCAGCCTTGACAGTTATACATCAAATTTGATTGGGGTATTTTTGTCCCAAATGGACCAAATGAGCTAAAACTAAAGAAGTGCATAGAATTTAAAGGAAATACAGTTTGACAGGGGTTGACCTGCTAACACATTTTGTCAGATTTTTTTTTCTTTCTTTTTTTTCAATCTAAAAATAGTTAGAATATTAAATATGATTACAAACTTATACCATTATAATAGGAAATCTAATCATTGGGAGTAAAATAATATGGAAGAGGTCATAAGCTTGGAATACTCTCGACTCATTCGATCACTATTGAACAATACTTTTGATGTGACAGATTATCAATTCTAGTAATAAATAAATTTTGTAAAGAAAATGGCCCATGCTGACCCATTACCCGACCTGATTGTTTTGTCAAATCTACATGAAATACAGCGACGTATACTGGGGGTTCTGGCCCCTAGTACGCATACAGGATTGTGAAACTGGCTATTTAATGCAAATAAATTGTAGTTCTGTACTACAAATGAGTTTACCTTTTTACCCGTCATACTCTATTAGCCGTTACATTTGTTCTTAATTGTGGTTTAACGGTGCAGAAGAGTCTGGCTGCAGCCAAGAAGAGTCTTGGTGCAGACGATTCAGGTGGTGACATATCAGGAACTGAAAATGTGGTTGTGAATAATGGTGATGATAGCACAGTAGATTATCTAGCCAGAGAATTCGAACAAAAAAGACAGAATTTTGATGACGACGCAAGAGCCTTAATCGAGACAAAAACGATACAGATACCATATGCAAAGCAACTAGAGGAATTTAGAAAGGTAAAAGAGAGATTTGAGATGTGGAAGAAAGAGTACAAGCATCGGCTACGGGAGACAAGGACAAAACTGGTAAAGGGCTTAAATGGTGAAGGAGGAAAACAGTCATGGTGGGGCAAGTTAAGCAAGAGATACACTCCTGTGTGAGTTTCTTGATTCTTGCGAAAATGGTGATTCGTTAAAGCGGTCTTGTGTGATCGGGTGTAAGTATGAACTATGAAGAGAGAGAATATGATGTGTTGGCTTGTGTTCAAGTCAATGCGTTTGAGTAAACCTGCAAGGCGCAAGGAAGCTCATTGCCGAATTTCCCAGAGGGCGGGGCCCTAAATGTGTGCAGGTTTAGGATTAGTGTAATCATATTTACATATCATGATGTAAAGTGTTTTAGATTGTTTGGTAAATTGGATTTGAACTATATAGATTATATGTTAACGGTAGTCAATTGTGAAAATTTATAAAAAGAACAACTTTTCCCCTTTTGTGAGTAGAATTTATTAATTTTATAAATAATAGAACTCTTGATTCATCTTCTTTATTTATTTATTTATTTATTTATTGGAACAGCAAATATATAAAAAAGCTCTTGACATGTCCTAATTATCAGCTTTTATCTGATTTATTATTCTAGTGTTAGAATAAACAAGTCAACGATAAACAAACATTCTTGTTACAATAATAAATATGAGTCTACCAATTATCATTTATCTCTTCCTTAGCATATGTTGCCTTTAGTGACATTTTTTGTGATGAAAACGTAAAGGTAAAACAAAACAATGAGTTTTTGATTTTTTATATGGTACACAAAAAAGTTGTAGCTTCTCTTTACTATATACATAATCATATGCGGGTAAGAGAAACATATTAAAGAAAAAAAAAATGCATACCTCAAACTCTCACTCTATATTTGGCTTCCTCACCACACCAAACACATTAGACAAGCATACTATTATTACCAATTCACCAACATGACCGATTTGTAGGAGAAGATCAATGACACAAGATACAACTATTAAAACGTACATGTAAATAAAAACTCTTCTTAAAATAAAGTATAGGGACCTATCTGGAAACAATCCATAGGTTGAGGGCTTCTAATATATCTTTACCCGAATTCAAAATATTAGCGGCATCCTAGTCGAAACTAGAATTCCCAAAAATGGTTGTTCCACGCGTCTCATGTAGGGTTTTACAAAAATTATTGCAGTAATCAGATCGAAGAATCATTCGAACTCAATGATTCGATTTTAATCGTTTATATGATCAAAACAAATACTTAAATGGAATCAAAAACAGATCAAAAAACGGCATCTTCTGGTGGTAAAAAAATCATCGACTATGGAATCGAAGTAGTCAACAACACAAATTCATTAGATCATTGGCATTTTCTGGTAATATCTAACTCCCAGTGTTATAGTTTCATCATATGATTTACAAATGCTGTGTCTTAACATTATTGTATAGATGAAAGCAATTGAATTAAACAAACCTACCGTCTAGGGTTTGGTTTTAATTGTGTAATTGGTATTTTATAGGACGAAATCGAAGCGCCTACGTGGTCTGATCTCAGTTTATGAAATTTAACGAACGATCACACGTAAGTACCTATCCTAGGGTTATAAGTATTGACTTTATACATACATATATTATTGAATTTCGTATGGTAAATCAAATGTTATTTTTGTGTTATGCTGCAGTGATGACGCATGGTTCGACACAAGCCATCAGTAAGCATCTTGCTTCTTTCTTTTGGTTTCAGTTGGCACTGGAAATATGTCAAATTAATGTATTACTTTGATAATATAAGATATATGTATGTATAGGTTCCATGAATGTTCTTCAAGCCAGTTAATTTCTTTATTCTCTCATCCTCCAAATGTACTAGGAGAACCATCTTCGCCAAAGCTTCCTGGGTTGGTCTCAAAGTCAAGAGGCAAAAGCTACAAAGTCTAAGAGTGGGAACAGAGGAAGGGAAAGGCTATCATTAGTAAACATGGTCCAGTTAAAACAGTAGCTAAGAAGTCTATTATAAGTGCAGGATCAAGTAACAAGGCGAATCTGTTTTCTAGGACTACGAAATTGAATAAAAATGAACGTCCAAAAGCATCTTCCAGTTGTGAAAGTGATACAACTTGTCTCACCGGGATGAAATTTTCAAAATCTAGCTGTTCACCTTCTTTAGCAAGACAAGAACAGGAACATGAAAGCAGTTGTAGAAGCACTATTACTTCTGACCGCAGTGAAAACCAAGAAAAGAAAAGTCTTTGGAGATGTCTTGTCAAACTTCAACTCAAACTAGTGGGCTCTTATCATCCTTGAGGGTCAGCCTCAGAAGAAGTTGTGCCACAAGACCAGCTGCACGGGTGGTTGGGAATAGTGGCAGGAGCTCAGAAGGCTGCAAATCGTCTTCAAGTAAATCAAATGTCGGTTCCCCATTGGACCAAGGTTCTTTTCGTAAGAAAGTTGTTCTTGGAGATGCACAAAACAAACTCAAAACTTTAGATGTAAATGTTACGGGAGCCTCTAAACCATTGAAGAACAAAGTGAAAGTTAGTAATGTGACAAAGGCCCCTGTTTTAAATGTTCGGAAACAATATGATTGCTTCCAAACAACTTCTAATGGAAAGGTATGCAAAGTTGATTTACATATTTATGTGTTAGTTTTACTTCAAAATTAGTGTCTGGAATTGGAGTATTTATGATCAACAACAGATATTGCAGTGTGCCAAATGTCAAATGGTTATTTGAACCTTGCAGGCTCAACAACAGACATCGTTAGGAAAAGTTTTGATGCCACACAAGGTTAATGAATAGTATCAACTGACTGATAAAGAAACTGGGAAGGTAAGTGTTGGCAAGCGTACTGTCTCTCTGGCTAGTATTAAAGAAACTGCATCGACAAAGAAGACTACATGTCAGAAGACTAAATCTAATGATAAGGCAGCTCAACCCATGGGACTTGTAAAGACAGCTTCTAAGCAAAGAGTGGCACAGAAAAATGGCAGTAAAAAGCTAATTGGTCTAAAGGTATACGCTATGTTATTAATTATTCTATGCCTTCTAAAAGTAGGAACGTATGCAATGATGTCTTCAAGGGTTAACTTAGATTTTTTATGTTCACGTGTTAACCCAAGTGAACCAAGCGTATATATGCAATGACCCATGTTATGTGTGGGATCCACAACATGGGTCATTGCAAAAACAGCACTAATACTCTAGACGAGAACCTCTTGTATCTTTCTATTACCGTCTGTAAAAAGTACTGCTTTAAACAATGGTCCCATCTTGCATATTTCTCACTTAGTGAGTTTCTTGAAGCAGGAAAAGACTAACAAGAGAAGCAGGGGCAAGGATACTGCCAATGCAGCTCGATGGTTCACTTTCGGTAGCGGATTAGATATAAGTCTATATTGCGAACCTCATTGTTTAGTTAATTCAAGGGTAGAGAAATAGGCGAAGTATTACTGGATCATTTCCCTTGGTCGTTTTTGAGTGTGTGTGTATAAGTGGTAAGATCACACAAGCCCTTCAAATTTGTTATTAATATTAGTATATTCAAATAGGAAAAAGAAAAGTTAACGTCAATATTCATTTGTTGTTAGGCGAAATTACTAATTGTCACGCTAATTGATTTATCTTCATAATATTGCATATATGTTTGTGACCCTTTTTCATTTTAAGACTCAAACTTCTTATCAAAGTGGTGCGATTACACAACTTCACCCTATAAAACAGGCATCTTCAAGTGGCTCATTTATTTTAATACATTCTAAAATTTAAAAAGTAAAAATAAAAAAGAAATGTTCGATCAATCTTTACCCATTTATAGTATTTTTGATAAAATCACCCATTATTTTCTTTTTGTTAATATAGATAAAATTTCATTTAACTAGTAACTAGTAAGAACTTGAGATTTCAACGATGCTATGAAACCAAGATAGATATCTCTCATCCTAATTCGTAAACCCCAACATAAAGTATCTTCTAAAACACAAAATTATACTTTTTTTTTTCTTTTAAAAAAAGTTGAATTTTAATAGGTTTGTATCATATTTCAGTAGGATTTGATGACTAAATTATTATTTAACTTTACCCATGAGAGTTTGAATTGATAACTGTGTTTATGCTTTAACCTTGATTATGTATCCCTTAATTGTTAAATGTATTCTTTAATTGTTAATTCTTTAAATTTTGATGTTGTTTTAGTTAATGAAAAAGTTTTTTCTAGTGGTTGCACAACCTAGTTCATCTCCAATTGATGTTCCAACAACAAAAGTAGTAGAAAAATAAACACTTGAAGAAAATGAAAAACGAAAGAATTTGAAAGTTGATTTGAATGTACTACCGATCGATCCGATAGAACGACCAAGTATGAAATCTTATCATGTAAATCAACGTGATGAGATTAGAAGAGCATAATTGCAAAATGGGTCTTGCCAACCTTGAAAACATTCTTTCCCACAAAGAGAATTTGCTAGAGACATACTTCGTAGATTTCTTTCTTCGTGGTTTGATGGTCATAAATATTGGTTGGAGTATGGTATGAAAGCGGATGTCTCATTTTGCTTATGTTGTTATGTATTCAAATATTATATCAAAAATCAAAAGTGGATCAGATCAGTTTGTAAAATATGGATTCAAAGCATGGAATAAAATAACAAGTTGGGCCATCATAGTGTTGGAATGCCACACAAGACAACTGTTCAAAAGTCTTAGAATCTCATGAACCAAAAACAGTCCATTACAACTGCTTTTAATAAACATACTACAACAAAGAAAGAGGCGTACGATTAAATGCTTCTATTTATGTTGTTAGATTCTTATTGCAACAAGGATTACCTTTTTGTGATCATGATGAAACTAAAGACTCACATAACAAAGGTAACTTTCTTGAACTTCTAGAATGGTTAGTTGATCGATATGATGTAGTAACTCGTGCCACATTAAGGAGTGCTCCTATAAACTGTTAATTGAAATGTGGCTCTATCCAAAAACTAATTGTACGCTCATGTGCAAAGGTGACTATCGAGCTTATAGTGGAAGAGCTCGGGGATGAATTATTTGCAACTATAGTAGATGAGTCACGTGATGTGTCTCGTAAAGAACAAATGTCATTAGTTTTACAATTTGTGTACTGTAAAGGTGTTGTTTGGACAGGTTTATGGGAATTAGACATGTTCATAATACTTCAGCTACATCATTAATGGAGATAATTTATGCCATGATGACATATTTGAAATTGAGTCATACTAGGATTCATGGACAAGGTTACGACGAAGCTAGTAACATGAGTGACACATTTAATGGCTCGAAGACCTTGATTATGAGGGACACACAATTTGCATATATGTTCATTGTTTTTCCAACAAGTTAAAATTAGCACTTGTGTGTTGCAAACCCTCACCCAAAAATTAATGATTTCTTCGAGGGGGTTTATAGATTATTAAATATCATTGCATCATGTTACAAGCGACGAGATCAGTTAAGAGTCAAACAAGCAATCAAACTTACGTTATCATTGGCACATGGTTTGTTTCATTTTTATTTTATCTTTATGTTAAACATAATGTAGTATGTCATTCTATCTTTATGCTAATTTTAGTTTGTTTTACTCTAAATTTAGGTGAGCTTGAAAGTGTTACGGGTCAAAATAAAGAAGTTGGCATTAAACGACCATGCAACACTCAATAGAGTTCTCACTTTGCTTCAATATCAAATATCAAGACCATATATTCTTCACTTTGTGAAATACTTAAAGATGTTGGTGGTGATTACAGTAATCAGGATCATAAAGCTGAAGCAGTTCGCACCTTAAAGGCATTAAAATCTTTTGACTTTATTTTTGTCTACACTTGATGGTAGATATTTTAGGGGTCACAAATCGTTTGAATAAAACAATAGAAAGGAAGGATCAAGATATTGTAAATGCGATGCATCAAATGAGGGTTCCAAAGAAAAGATTGCAAGAGATTAGAAATATAGAATGAGAACCACTATTAGAAAAGATTGCTTCTTTTTGTGATAAAAATGATGCTAAAATTGTGAACATGGAAGATCAATATTACAATGGAATAAGTTGTTGAAGAAGTTCACATGTTAGCAACTTTCCCTAGTACGAAGTTAATTTATTTTTTATCACCTGACTGTGCAACTTAATTGTACATATGCAACTTATTAACCTTTCTGACTTTTCATTCACAAAAATTTGGATGAAGTCATTTATGAAAGTTTGGGCTTTTCATTCATGAAAATGTAGATGAAGTTATTAATCTTTCTATGCAACTTAATAATAATAAAAAGTAAGAAAAAAGACTTGTCATCTATGAAAATTTGGATGAAGTCAAATGCTGAAAATGCTAAGAAAGCATTAGCAGACAACACTTTTGCCCACTTGTGATAAGTTAAGAACTATAAAATTGATATGTTTCGATAACAGGTTAGCAACTCACACCATTATCAAGTTGATGTATTTTATTCAGTGATAGATATGCAACTTTAAGAGCTCAACAATCAATTTAATATAGTAAACGCGATATTACTTCTTTTAATGGATTGTTTGTGCCCAAGTGATTCATTTAAAGCGTTTAGGTTGGAGGACCTAATGGAAATGGCAGAGTTTCATCTGAAAGAGTTTCAAACAACAAATGATCTTGGACAACTTGAATTGGAACTTAAAGACTACATTGATGATGTACGTGGCAATGAGAATTTTAATTAATTGAAAGACATTCAAGACCTTGCCAAGATGATGGTCGAAACAACAAAGCATATATTTATTCGAAGGTATATATTCTTTTGAAATTAGCGTTGATTTTGCTCGTTGCTACATCTACCGTGGAACGTGCATTTTTAATAATGAAGTTGATAAATAAAGATTTCCGAAACAAAATGAGTGATGACTATATGAATGATTGTTTAGCATCATATATTGAAAAAGATGTATTAGATGGTATAAGCAATGAGTCACTTATGACTCATTTTTAAGGTATCAAACCTCATCGAGGACAATTATAATAACCTTCACTTTTTAGTATTATTAATGAATCTTTGTTTTATGTATGGTATTAATAGTCCGACAGTTTATTATTTCAATATTATTTTGTTATCTCAACCAAGTTATTGAGTAAGGTATTAATGGACCATGTGAATTTATGCTCTAGACCCACCACTAATTTGGTACATATATTGGACATAATCTTGTATCAAACATTTTATTTTCATACATAAATCAAAAACTCAATATCAAAATACTTAAAACAGCAGATCCTAAAAGTTTTTATTATTTTAGATTCCAAACTATTAATAATAAATAAATAAATAATTTTAGAAAGAAAAATAATACAAGTAAAAAACAAATGTATGTGTCCCCTCCCCTCCTACTAGGCTTTGTAAGAAAAATTACAGTAATTTGGTTGGCTGCTCTGTCAGAATGACACTGCATAGCCCACGTATGTTTTTTGTTTCAAAGATTGAAAATGAGAAAACTTCCTTTATTACTGAGATAACATTTATTTATTGAGAAATTATTTTAACTAGAGTAACGAATTTGTTACTAATTTCATTTAGACTAATGCATAACTAGTAACTTGAAATTGCATACAGTTCAATATGTCAATAACGTATTTTATGTTGGTTCAATAAGTTGGGTATTTGCGGAACAATACGTGAGGAACTCTTTCTCGATATATAACTTGGTACGATAGTATCATCTCGTTGTTCAAAGGTATGATTAAGCCTAATGGAAGATCAATATTTGATACGAGGGATTGAGGGATGAACGTGATTGAATCACAAATATGGGACACGGCTCTAAACACATCAATTTATTTTTTCGTTTTTAATTGAATAATGGTTTTGGAGTTGGAACGTACGAGAGGGGAAGAGACTAACTTGAAGGGAAAATGACTAAGCTATATATCACAAAATCCTATAATAGATAGAAGAGATATATATATATATATATATTTCATTGTGTATTTAGACCTTAGGCTTTTTGACATCATAGAAAAACAAGTTTAATTGAATACTATTCCAATAAACTTGTTAAATTTATCACATAGTCGTCTAATATTTGGTTAGAGATTACGATTATGAGTACCTAGTACTATCATTGGTTGGGTAAAAGAATCCAAGATAGAGTAGTGCATTGTTGTGATGTTTGGGGCGGGACCCTCGAATTTGTAGAGTTTGGACAAGAAGAGATAATACCCCCAAGAGGGTAAAGAGGTAGAAGCAGCTTTTCATGAATGAAAACCTCCAAAAAGATGAGGCCAAATTAAGAGTACCCCCTCTGTTTTGTGGTCCTGTTTTGTGTGCACCCCCAAGTGTTATCTCTATTCTTGCGACATAATAGAGTCCAACATATTTTCTAGCTAGCTACTTAACCTTGTCCTTTTTTGTATTTATACATACATATAAATGTAAGTTTAAGTATATTTTACTTTGCACTTGGTGTTTGAGTTCTTTCTTCATTGTTTCTTGAACTAATTTTGGAATCCAAAATTCTTAATCAACTAGTTTACTATGTTTGACAAGCGATTTTGAAACATTTATTTTGGAACAACTCAAAATAAAAATGAAAACACTTAGAATAAGACGGGGAAATTTATTTTGTAAATGGATGAAGTATATATGTAAACTAAGATTTCTACGATACACTTTTGATAGAATGCAGGATGTATCGTTTGGTAATTTTACTAGGATCTTGGTACGTACATATAGGGTTTGTTTGCCTTATACATTATGTAATTATGATTGTACCTTCAGTAGCCATCAACAGAATATGGACAAAGGGTGTTTTGGACTATTCAGTTGTGACTATCATCCCTACCTTTTTGTTTAGCTTGTGCAAGATTTCGATAATCTTGTTAAAATTTGGAAACCACTTTCACCAAAGTTGAAATCACTGTTGAAGTCTCAAAGTTAGACAACCAACGCAGGTGGCAGGGGCAGAGATCAAGTGGATCCTGCTCAATCATATTGATCAAAATTGAATTGTGAGCCTATCTCCACTTTTTGTTTTACGCTAAATTTATTTTCCTGAAAAAGAGAACTCATATTGATTTCGGTGTTAAACTGATACCGAATATTTATTACAACAAGTCAAATGATGTACGGCCACGTAACTTTTCAATACTGTTTATGCTCATAATTGTGATCCAGGATTCAATTATACAACATAAAAAATACGTATAGTGTTATGACATGATTGGAATTTTTTAGGGGCATAGAACAAATATAATTGCGTCGTTGGTTATATATATGATGATGCAATCAGTCTGCCATTTGGTTGCCCACATGCTTGGTCGCAAGACCACTGGGCCGGGGGTCCCTTTTCAAGTCTCTCTACCCGAACCATGTAAGTACGAAACTTGTTCATATAACATTGAAATATTCAAGTTGGCTCAAAATTGGCCCTTTTTGCGTTTTGATATTTTAAAGATTATATATAGTTATAAACTCTGAATATATGATTATATACTCATGAACCTAACATAAACTTTTTATTTTCATTTTTGTAGATCGACAAAGAGGATCATAACTTTTCAGATATGTTAGAATTAAGTTTCACTCAGAATAATCAGTCACATATATTTTTCTGGGAATTATATGCGTTTTGCCGACCATCATTATGCAATGAAATTATATGTAGCTTATATTGGAAAACTTTTCTCTAAAGAAAACCATCGATGATACATATAATACTAGCATTTGCAACTATCAGCACACATCACGCATCTCTTCTGAAAAACTAAATTATAATACTAGCTAGAGAAAACGAAAGTTTTTATCTTAGTTTATATTAAATAAAAATAAGTTATATTATATGCATTTCAATTTCAATAAGTATAAAAAGTTAAAGAAAAGGACGAGCATGTACACTTGTTAGCCTCGATCTGGCTTATACGGCGTAGTCATTTATTTCACCGAGAAACGTGTACATAGTATTCTATGCATTGTTTTGGCAAGAGACTGCAATTCACAAGACTTAGTATGTACCAACGTTATGGTTATACAATCATGGTCAATACGATTCATAACTAATTATTTACAGCCACACGGGTACAGCATACTTATGAATATCAAATGATCCAACAAAGGTCGAGCATGATCGGCCACAAAGGATTATTTGACCAAAGTTTATCGTTTAATAAAATCCGTAGTCAGTTAAGAAGCTATGCAAACTCTAAATGTGAAAACTCATTTGAATTATATCTTACATGTATGATTATGTATTTCAATTCTTTTATCGTATGATATATATAAGTTTAAGAGACTTCAAAGGGACTCTCTTGAATATGGTACACGTAATCAAACGAGGTTGAATGATTTAAAAGATGATTCCTTTTGTTGTTTTTTTCTTGGTAAATATTAATTTAAAATAACATATAAACAAATATTAATTTAATATTTAGTATATATATGAAAGTGACGAATGTGTCCTTTTGTCAACACAGTTGCATTAATTCCAGGTAGGCAGAAAATACACATGCATTGCGACAGTGGACAGACCTATTACGGAAACTTCTGGTGTTAGAAGTGAGTAAGCAGTGACCACCAAAATATGCCTTCCGATATGAAAAAAATAAAAAATAAATAAATAAATCAGTCAGATAATGAGTTAAAATGAATTCTTGCTCCAGCTATTGATAATCTTTTATAACATGCAAAGTGATTTATATACACATACACACGACATTTGACATTTCTAGTGTATAATTTGTTGTTAATAACTTACTGTATTATTATAACATCTTATGATATTTATTCACTTGATGTTCAAAACATTAAATCAGACGTTCTATTCACCCTTTTTCATTTTGTTATTATAATATACTAATTAAGCACATTTGATGTTCAAAACAAATAAGTGATTCTATTTGTTTAACAACGATTATATTCGGCACGTCATCATTATATAATTACAGTTGTTTATATGTTATATTAAACATGTGTATTCACAAAAATTATTTACGTCTTTATGATAATCATGATATTAATAAACTACGAGTAATTTTTTTGACACAGATCTCGTATATATATCATGCATTAACTTATTTCTCTAATCAATAATTACACTCAATATTCTTTGATTATAATATAACATTTGTAAATCATACCATTGGATGGTAACATTCTATTTTATTCATGTAATTGTCTCAGATCTCAAATTAACTATTATTAAGTAGTATAGTCGTCTTAACACCATTAGTCGTAGAGTTATTGGGTTAGCCACATTATAACCCATAAAAGTTGTATTTGAGTTCGGGTTAAATGTCCTATGTATTATCATTGACTATTGTGGTTTTTATATAGACATGGCTATCAAACATTTTCATACATTCATTAAAATTTGTTAGCATAGTTTTAAAAACTATTATAATAAAAAATATATAGGGCGTTATTTTAATCATTATCTTGTAAATAAGTCATCTTAAAAAAGGATAAGTTAGAAAAATAATAATAATTGACATTCTGAAATAAATAAACATAAAAATCAAGATAATGACATAAAACTTATTAGTCGCAGCACGACAATTTAATTGTACAATCATTATTATACGATAAACATAAAAGATATTATTTGAATAAAACTATAAAAGCGAACTTATATCAGGTGAACTTGCATACATGCGTTGACCTTCTAATTAACTTTTGATCTTTGCTCTATTTGAAGTTAACAAAGCTACTTCGAATGACTATATATAAGTCAATCTAACTTAATATTAACGTACAATACATATACATGCAACTATGCAAGTCTCATCTAAACATATTCCCTTTGTTAATGTTACTAAACCCAACTATTCATGACTCCGTACAATAGCAATTTAAGATAATCTAGCAAAAAGAAAACTTCAGTTATAGTATTAACTCAAAACGTGTCATTCATCTTTGTATATAATTATTATATTATAAATAAATAAATAATAATATCCAATGATTACTCACATTACAAACTTGCAAGAAACAAACAAAATAAAAAGAAAGAATAAGAAAAAAACTATAACCATATAATCAGATATTATATCAATTATGCTTTCAACTTAAATAATATATTTAATAAAAAAATAAGAAAAGAAAGAAGAAGAAACACTATGTAAATAAGAAATAAAAAATTAAGCCACTAATTAACATATGATAAGGTAACTAACAATTGAATGACTAATTGAATTAAACAATAACATTTTTGTTATTCATTAGTAAAAACACTTATGCTAATTTAACAAAAGCTAGTGTCATGATAATAACATATAGAAATTAGCAACTGTATGTTATGTAGCAGTTTCTCAAACAATCAACATTAAATAGTACGAACCTAATAAACTTTTTAAAAATTAAATAAATAATCGATCTTAAATAGAATATGATTTCAAAGATACACGTTTGATAGTAAACAATTATAATTTAAGACACTTTAATATTAGAAGATAGAAATTAATTTAGTTAAATACAACTAAAGTGAAAATGTTACGAAATCTATTAATAACAACATTAGATAAAGAGTTGTAATATAATTAAAGTAATGGTTATATTTTTTACTAACTAATTTTACACATAATTTTTAAAATCTGCAATTTCTTACCTAACCCTTAACATATAACCGACTAACTAAAAATTGAACGACTAATTAAAGCAAATAATAAAGTATTGTTATTCATAGATAAAAGCACTCATCCACAATAACATTGCGGAAACATCTATCAACAAATAACACAAAAATTAAATTGTATTTAGCATAAAGTGGCAATTTTAATCATTACATTTGCGAGTGAGTTATCTAAAATTATTATTTGTTCTTGACGGTTTTAGATTATCGGGTAACAATGAAATATGGCTAATGCAATTGCAATTTATCATTAAATTATCATTAAAAAAATATGTGTAAATGTTTTATAAATCACTAATCTTAAACTCATTTGATACATGGATTGAACAATGGTACGATAATCGTGTATTTTTAATGATAAAAGCTTGTTTATAATCTATTTTCTTGTGTATAAGCTTGTGACAATAATTTGTGAATGTCTTCTAAAATTGCCGTTGTATATTCTAATAAAAAAATTCGTTCTAAATTTAAAAATTGAATATCCATTAATAATTTATTATTTAAAATTTTATATTAGTTACAAAATTAGTGTAGAAACTTTGCTTATCCATAGTTATTATATTATCGTTACTTAAATATATATTAAATTAGATAAACGTGATATATATGTATTAGGATATATAATTACAATTGTACCGATAAATATAATAGAAAATCAAAGATATTAGTTGTACATACAATTTATGGGAATCAAGAATCCATAGAAATATATACTAATCATTAAATGAAAATTTGTTAATTTATAGCTATTTGTATTATAATCAATAGAAATAATATATATTAAATTAATTGATTTTTATATAATGAATTGTTATGATAATGTTATAAAATTTTTAATTAAACAAAATTAAATAATTTAATTGGTCAATTGAATTTTTATGATATAACACCCCTCATTCTATATAAGAATATTATATTAATAAACTCGGAAGCATGAATTTAAAAATACATTACCTTAGTATATATTAAACATTATACATAAACAGTTTACATTTTCAATATTTACACCATATTCAAACTGTTTAAAACTACAAAAGACGGGGCATTATAAAATTCACCAAACAAGGTTTATTACAAAAACCATATCAGAGACTTAAAGCACAGTCAAACATTCCCTGATCAACCATTCACCTCCTGCACCCACAATCAATCAAAACATATCCTGAAGGAAGTAAAATGAGGGGTTAGCACGAAGCTAAGTGAATAGATTCATCACACTCCATTCAACTTAGCATAACTAGATGTTTGCACCAAATAATCGTAAACACACATATTTCAATGAGGATCGATGGCTCTTGGGATATCAAAATACCCGGGGATTCCCAAAGAGCACTTACCGTCAATCCGTATGGCCAATACAGAATAGACCGATAACTATTGGTTATTAAACTCATACACAGGTTTCAAACACAGCAAATGAATCAAAACCTGTGTAAATCACATAATAACCAGAAGTCCAACTACACGTTGACCTCAATAACATAATACACATTGGTTCACATATCACGTAGATCAATAATCAATAATCAAGACTAAACAGTCTAACACACATCTACGTTTACTTGTTGTAACCAAATAGTTACAACTCAATCAAATGATGAGTTCTGAATCCACTCACCGATACCTCTGACGTCTCCACACTCAGGATTCTTATATCACTGAGTCTTACGTTGATCTGAAACAGAAAATCATATACAAGTTAGAAATTCGTTCCATAATTATCATTATAGCCTATTTATCCAATCAGGTAATCCCTGAAGTCTAGGCAAACAAAAGTTCAATCAGAAATGAACTTATAAAAGTCCGCAATGACGTTTAAAACTGAAAAATGCTATTTTCGGGCCCTAGATGACCCCGAATGGCCAAAAACAGCCTAGGCTAATAGCATATAGCCTTGATTACTAGGTCGTTTCCAAGTGACCATGCGAATAGTGAGATTTTCACAAAACCACGTCTCCAAACACTTTACGCATTTTCAAAATTTGCAAAAACAAAATTTTCGATTCGCAAGTCAACTCGCACCGCAGGAATCTCAGTTCGCAGGTCAACTCGGTTCGCAGGAATTGGGTTCGCAGGTCAACTCGCTTCGCAAGTCAACTCGCACCGCAAGTCAACTCGCTTCGCAAGAATCTCAGTTCGCAGGACGAACTGAGGACTGCGAACTTCGCTGCTGTTACAAGTTTTTCGAACCAAAACCCACCAAAACTTCAGAAAACTCAATTTTATGGTTTCTAATACTTCAAGTAACATCAAACAACACCTATTAACAATATATCAAGCTTCAATTTGATTTACCCACTCAAAATCAAACTTACATCTTTTCTTTTCTTTTGAGAATAAAAGGATTGATAAATTAGGACATGGATGATAATGGTTTTGATGCTTTGAATTCGAAATCACAAAAGTACTAACTTGAATCTAAATTTGATTATGATTTCCTTTGAATTTGCAAGTTACCAAATGAAAACAAGAAGAAGATATGAAAATATATAAGTCGGTTTACAAAGTCGGTTTATAATTAAATGGTATAATTTTATACCTGTCCTAAATCTTTTGTCTGGAACTTAAATACCATTTGCGAGAAATATTATTTTATTTTACCGTCATCTATAATAATTTAAAACGACAAATATTTCACTAGTCACAATAAGTCAAAGAACTTATTTATCTACGTTTCATAATGAAACACATAATATTAAATAATTTATAAAACAATTAGATAATCAATTAAAATAATAGAAATTACCAGACCGCAGGAGAGTATGTTACATATGATGTAATCATCCTCTTCTTATATTATATTTATTAAAATATGAAGTAAAATAAATATGATAGAACTATTTGAGATACAACAAAGAAAATGTATATAAGTGTGGAGAATTAATATACTTTTTAGTGATTTAAGTGCTTCAACTACATGGATATATGGAACGTACGTACATATATACCCGAAAATAAGGACTACTGTATAGTCTTATAGTGTGAATAAAAAAAAGTTACTTTTAAGCATATATTCTATAAATGCTTTTCACAATCAGAAAGATTACCATTGATGACATGAGACGTGAAGAAACGGAACAAGGACTTGGATACGTGATTTGTATGTTAGAAGGACAAAAGTCCAAAACAAACGAAGCTACGAAGAACCTGCGGTTGTTCAAACTTATTTGAATACAAGGAAACTTGCCAAAACCTATGTTGTTTGTTTCGTTTCCACCCTAATTTTTGTGGTCCATTTTCAATCTTCATATATCTATCAATCTCGTCGTACGGATCATGTACTACATTTTCTTGCGTATATCCGCAGTAGGTAATTGATATAGATCGGTATGCAGTTAGCTTCATTATATTTAACTTGTTTTTTCAATGAAGAAAATGGTATCGTAATGGTAATTGGATAGGTACAGGAATGTACATTATATTTAAGGTTAATCGTGATGAGAGATGACAAAAACATGAGTGAAAACAAGTTTGAATTCAAAACAAGTAAATTTAAATACGAATCCATATATAGATTTGAGTCTGATTGATCTCATGTTTTACAAATAATAGAAACTTGAGCAATACACATAATTTTCATTCTTGTTTATGCCAATTGTAGGTATTAATGTATTGTAGACATTTTTTGTAACGGGTAAATCAGTTGAAAATCTTTTTATGGTTAACAAACGACTGGGTTGGCCGTATCGACAAGTACTTCTGTACATAAAATACATTGTTTTTTTACTGTAAATATTAATGTTTTGGATAAAATGTTTGCAACGTATTTGTGTACGAAATCATGCACAATTTACAAAAACTATATTATGGCAGGTTGCCTGTTAATTACTGGCCGGGAGTACGTGTGCTAACATATATAATTTATCTAGCTTATAGTATTTATGGCAGGTTGCCAATAGGGGTGAGTTCATTTAGTATTATTACTATTACCCTACACAAAAATAATTAATTTAAATTAATTATAATATAGAAAAAGTTGGATGCTTTGGATTATATACGTTAATTATATTCGATTACATAATTGTGTGAAGATAATCGAATGCGATTAATAATTAATCATATATAATGCTCATGTGATTAGATTTATGCTGAAACAATTCAATTTTTAATCTAATGGTACATATTGATTCTATTCGTTGATTCTCAAATTTTAGATGTTTCTGTTTCATTCGATAAAGCGAAATTAACATGGGAATAAAGAACCAATAATATTTATACCCCAACTTTTATCAGCCTACCATTAATTAATACTCGTTTCATCCTAAACACATTAAAATGACAGTTGACTTCAAAATTCTCAATTCAACTAATAATGATATGATAATTGATAGCTAGTAAAGTCGAGAGTTAATAGACAGACGTGTCACGTACCTTATTTTATAAAAATATTTAATAAAATTATTGAACTACTAGTTTGTTGATTAGATAACTGAATTAAATTCATAAATTGAGTAATGATTTGTGTTTTTAATAGTTATAAGTTGAGTAATATAATTAAATTCATAAGTTAAATAAACTAGTCTATACGTATAATTGTCTAAGTTAAGTAATCTACATATTATAATTTAGTAGCCCATTATCATTCGATCGACCACAAATTAATAGTCTAGTAGGTTAATCAAACATTTTCTTATACTAGAGTAACATATCAATTTAATAATCTTAAACTAAAACAATGACAACACAAAAAACTTATATAACTTAGAAAAAACCAAATATACGTAAAAAAACAATTCAATGAGAACAAATTGAAAGTAACATCTTGTTAAATATCATTTCTACATGGTATATGTTTCTCTTCAGTTCTTCTAACAAATGATCAATCCTACCTTCCAAAACATCCCTACATATATTCCCTCTGTTCTCTTCCAGACTCAACCCCATCCTTCATTTCTCTCTCTCTCACTCACACTGACAGTGAAAACACACCCACATATACATACACATAAATATATCTATGCACAAATTTATACATGGCTAGCAGCCATCACTTTACAGATGATTACACCGACACAACTGATGACGAAGAAGATCAAGAAGAAGAAGTTCAAGAAGAATATAAAGAATGCAAAGACACAATCCCTACCACGTGCCCTCCACGTGGAAGGGTGTTTTTGGACCCAAGATCTGAATGGGTTCAAGAATGGAACCGTGTGTTTCTTTTGGTTTGTGCCACTGGATTGTTCATTGACCCACTTTTCTTCTACACACTTTCTATTAGTGATTCATGTATGTGTGTGTTTGTGGACGGGTGGTTTGCAATTACTGTCACGGTTCTTCGGTGTGTTACGGATGCGTTGCACGTGTGGAACATGTGGTTGCAGTTTAAAATGAACCCGTGGTGGGGATTACCGCACCACCATCCTGTGTTAAGTCATGATGGTGGTGCTGCACGTAACGTTGCGGCTCGGATTATAACTAATGCTAAGAAAAGCTTCTTTTTTGATCTCTTCGTTATCCTTCCTGTACCCCAGGTTTGTTTTCTAAATATTTTATGGTTCATTTAATTTAGTTTGTGAAATTACTTTACTTAAATATATAAGAAGTATAACACTAGGGTAAAAAATGTACTATACACTTAATTAATTGTATGACTCATATTGAACACAATATATATTTATTGAATATTTGAATCACATACTACTAATACTAAATGCGCGCACAATTAGGACATGAGGTATGTTGGTAACGCAATTCCTTATTTTGCATTAGCAACTTAAGAAGTGAGATATCCTGTAAATTTATTGTTACGACTTATGTTACAACATAAGTAGATCATCACAATGATCCATTTATGAAACTATTAGTCATGATCGTGTCAATAAACTAAGCAAAGAACAAGAGCTAATTGCTCGATCTCTTTCCCCATATATCATAATTTCAATTAATTGTTGTTGATCTCAAAAGGCTTCGATCAATAAAGTAAGGATTCGTCGCAATGACGATGTACGTACTAAAATCAAACTAAACTGGATGATGGATATATGTAATCCATGTTACTCTAATCCACGTCACATATGTAATTTGGGATTTTCTAATGTGTGCCTAAGCACATCTTAATATGTATTAGCAAACTCTAATTACCAAATATTGTTCGTAATAATGTTATTGACTTTTCTCTATTTTTGTACCACCTATTTTACTCTTTCTTTGATATAAAATCATATATGTTCATCTCTTCCACCATGCTATTAACCATTATGTTCTATTACAAATACGCACCACCGTAATCATGTCAATTTTTGGTGCATGGGAATCTTAAATATATATTTTTTTATTTTATTTTGTCAATTCTTTCATATTAAAACAAATTCCGTATTTATTTCTTCTACTAATTAATATCATTTCCATTTTTAATTAAAAGTTTATTAAATGTTTAAGTAATTTGGTGTTGAAATATGATCACTAGTTGCTCATATTTTGATAAATTTACATTTGTGTTTTGTTTAGAGGTAGAGATCGTAAATTGGTAAGTAAAGTATGAGATACAATGCAAGTACTTACAACATTGAATTAGTGAGAAATAAAAAATATATGAAGGAAGTTTTTTTTTTTTCTTTTCTTTTTCAAGTTGTTAAAATCTTGAAATCATGGTCTCATACGGTAAAAAAATAGTTTTTTATATTAAGTAAGTTAGATTGCAAGTAAACAAAGGGTAAAATAGGTAGTACAAAAATAGGAATAAGTCAATAACATTCATTACTGATTAGATATGGTAATTAGAGGTTACTAGTATTTAGGGGTACACATTAGAAAATTCCATGTAATCTTCTTTTCTAACTTCTTCTTAATTTCATTAATCAAATTTCATTTTGAAAAAAATAATAATAAAAAAGCTAATGAATTGATACTGAAACATACAGATCGATATGACATCTGATAAAATTTGTCGAACAACACGATATAAAGATTGTCTTTTGATATAACAATAATCACAAGCTCAATCTGTTACATTTATTATTATTTTACTGTATATTTTAGTACAAAAGGAATATAGTAGCATGAGCACTATTCCACCTATCATTTCCGTATCAAGTAATTAATACAAGTATATATAGCATCTTGCATAGTGTTACACATTAAATATATTAAGGATTCGTTAATATATGAATTAAATTAGGTTATACTTTTAAAAAATGGTCGAAATCATAGAAGGGCAATTTGGTTGTTTCACTGCATCTAACGCCGTATATCAGCCTGAGTATCAAAATCTCATACTGGTAGTAATTTCTTATCCACGTGTGCCCTCCTTATAACTCTCTCTGCATCTATATGCAGTATACACAGACCATATACATCCATACATACACATATATATGTATGCAGTGTATCTTATCCACTTTTACAAGCGTCACGATACGTACAACTCAAAATGTGTAGCAGGCATCAAATTTCCGATGCTTACTCCGACGATGATTCCGGCGATGAAACGGACTCAAAAGATAGAAAGAAAAACGTTCATGGTAAATTCGGTCGAGGTGTTATAAGAAAGACATGGGATCAAATTTACGTGTTGGTATGTTTAACGGGTCTGTTTATCGACCCGTTATTCTTCTACGCGTTTTCTGTGAGTGAGTCGTGGATGTGTGTGTTCGTAGATGGGTGGTTTGCGGTGACCGTCACGGTAGTCCGGTGCATGACTGACGTCTTGCACGTGGCTAACATGTGGTTGCGGTTCAAGTGGAACAGATTGTTGTGTTACGACGGTGGAGTACGACGTGACGATGGGATTTCATGCAACGTGTCAGACTGGATTTTAACGGTGGCTGCGAAGGAATTTATATTTGATTTTTTTGTCATCCTCCCCATCCCTCAGGTTTATGAATTATCGTATATTTATTACGGGAATTAGAATTAATTATAACGACGCCACGATGATGTATAAACGATATTTGTAATCTATAGTTAAATATCATTATTTGACGGATTTCGTATAACTATATCAATGATTGGCAGAGTAGATCAAAACCCACAACAATATAATTGACAAAGGTTGGTTACTATTATATACATTTATATTAAAAGAATTCTAAAGCTTAAAATAAATGGTATGGTGGTAAAATGTAACGTGTACCAAATAGATTTATATATATTTTCATTACCATATGTCACATGTTTTTGTAAGAATTATTTTGCAAGGATTTGTAACTCCGATGACATTGTTCAGGTAGCCATCATTTCTTTCATGGTTCTTTATGAAATTTCATGATCAAAAGTTATATATTCCATGATTACTTGTAAAAAACACTTACTAATGCTTAATTACTGTATGATTAGTTAAATTGTTGATATATAGAATTGAATGACTGTTATTATAACGTTATGATAATGTGGGTCTTTCTTTTGTTTTTGGCAGATAGTGTTGTGGGTGGTGATACCGGCATTCCTAAGAAAGGGCTCAACCACGGAGATAATGACGGTTTCTTTAGTAATGTTCTTGTTCCAATACTTACCCAAGATTTATCACTCGGTATGTCTTTTGCGACGCACGCAAAATCTCTCCTGCTATATTTTTGGTACTGTTTGGTGGGGAATTGCTCTCAATCTCATCGCTTACTTCGTTGCCTCTCATGTAAGCTTGTTTTCTTTGATCTTGATTTCGTTTTAGCAAACCGCGCTATCTAACATTTTAAATAAACCCCTCTAATTATTCCTTGCTATAAAAGGTTTTAGTCAAAAACAGTTAATTTGGCCAATTTATCGATTTGTTGAATCCATATTTCAGAATATTTAAGGGCTCGATGTTCGGATTATTTCTCATAAAGATAATATGATATGTTAATTAATAGGTTACTTTTTAATAAAACTTATGTCTTTTGAAACGTCAAACATGGTGTTTAAAGAAAAGAACTTCAAGGATAGATGGTCTTTTTATGAATACAACCCGCTGATTGAATAAATGTTTTATGTTGCCTGATTTAGGCTGTAGGAGCTTGTTGGTACTTACTTGGCACACAAAGGGCTGCGAAATGCTTGAAAGAAAAATGCATCGATTCAAACGGACTTTGTCTCCAAAGATTCTTAACATGTCAAGAGGCCGTTTATTATGGCGCACACAACATCGTGAGTGATCACAGTAGGCTCTCGTGGGGGGAGAACAATATGGCAAGATCTGCTTGCCTTCGGAACGATGATAATTTTAGCTACGGAGCTTATAAGTGGACTCTTCAACTTGTCACCAACGATAGTCGTTTGGAAAAGATCCTCTTTCCTATTTTTTGGGGACTTATGACACTTAGGTATAGTAATTTAAAGTTTTGTCTAAACTTTTACAAAGTCAATTATGCCAATGTTCAATGAATTTTGTTGTTCGCATGATATAGTACATTTGGGAACTTGGAGAGCACGACGGATTGGCTAGAAGTTGTTTTTATCATCATCGTTCTTACTGCGGGTCTTCTTCTAGTCACTATGTTGATTGGAAATATCAAGGTAAGGTGATAGATTCAACGATTTGATATAAGGTTTCAAAATATGAATATTTTATCCTGATACAGAATGGATATGGATGCAGGTGTTTTTGCATGCGACAACATCAAAGAAACAAGCTATGCAATTGAAAATGAGGAATATAGAGTGGTGGATGAGGAGGAGGCACCTTCCTCAAGGGTTCAAACAAAGAGTACGAAACTATGAGCGGCAACGATGGGCAGCAATGCGTGGTGTGGATGAGTGTGAGATGATACGTAATCTCCCAGAAGGCCTTCGAAGAGACATTAAGTATCATCTTTGTTTGGACTTAGTCCGACAGGTATATACATGACATGTTAAACTACTTGTTTCCCCAAACATACCATTAATTAGTATTTAAATTCAGGTACCTTTGTTTCAACATATGGACAATGTGGTTCTCGAGAACATATGTGACCGCGTGAAGTCCCTCATTTTTACTAAGGGAGAAACTGTAAGTCCATCTGAATTTTAACTTTATATTTCGTTTCAAAGTGTTTATATCATTTCAGTGCTTGTGATTGTATAAAATGTGAGTCTAATTTTGTTTAACTTTGATAACTTGGAGTAGATTGCAAGAGAGGGAGACCCTGTACAAAGAATGTTATTCATAGTAAGAGGTCATCTACAAAGTAGCCAAGTACTACGAGACGGTGTCAAAAGTTGTTGCATGTTAGGCCCCGGCAACTTCAGTGGCGATGAACTTTTATCATGGTGCCTCAGACGGCCTTTTATTGAGAGACTACCACCGTCATCATCAACACTTGTGACACTAGAAACAACTGAGGCTTTCGGGCTAGAAGCCGATGATGTTAAATATGTGACACAACATTTTAGGTACACATTTGTCAATGAAAAAGTGAAGAGAAGTGCACGGTATTATTCTCCAGGATGGAGGACGTGGGCCGCAGTGGCTATACAGTTAGCGTGGAGGAGGTATCGACATAGGCTCACGTTAACTTCATTGTCTTTCATTAGACCAAGAAGACCATTATCTAGATGCTCTTCACTTGGGGAGGATAGGTTAAGGCTCTATGCGGCTTTGTTGACTTCTCCTAAACCGAACCAAGATGATTTTGATTTTTGAGAATATATAATACATCGCGCGCTACTAGTATCTATCTTGGTGTATAAATAATAAAAAGGAACTATAGTAGTTGCATATGCAACACACTTATTTATTTATGATTGTTAAAGTGTTTGATTGATTTTTATGGAATGATTAAAAAAACATCAAATTTGTGACAATATTCAATTGATTTACGTACAGGCTTATATAACGTAGTATTCCCTTAATTATATCGATCATACCAAACAAGTTTTTAGAATCTAACACTATTGGCACCAAAACAATTCATTACCATAACTTTGTTCATATAATCCTCTTTTGTTCTTGAGGAACAAGAAGACGATTTCAACCGGCTAGAGCGATCAATAGTTGTTTTCTTGTAATCTTTCGATGGCTCAACTCTCCCGATGCTGGCCACCACCAACCACGCTTTTTGTACGGCTTCACAACTCATGTTCGATCATGGAACTACGATTAACTACATCAGAGGTAATCGCAACAGATGATCAGTGCTGTTGTGTGGTTACATGTGCCCGGAAAGATGTAGATTTATGGTTGTGGATTTTGGAATAAATAGTGGGACAAAACATAAAAAAGAAAAAGAAGAGGCTTAACATAAGGAATTATAAGTTCTAATCGTCGTTATATGGGGTACTGTTAAACTAGCAAGTGGCTGAGAAAGGCAGCTTTCAGGCCTTGTCGGTTGCTCGTATTAGTGATGGTTAGCGTTGGAATAAAAGTAGGCTATGTCATCCATGTGTTGATGTATTTTAATTGATCGAAAATGATTGTTGAATCAATAATTTTACGAAGTTTATTTTTTTGTTTATGACACATGTAAATGAAATAAGTAGTTTAAAAAGTTTGAATGATATCAAAACAAATCACCACTTACCAAGTTGTAGGCGCATTTATTGCAGTATTGGGGTGGATCGTTTGTGCAGACGATGATTAAGTTTAATCGAATTTTTATTTTGTATTAATACATATGTGTTGAAGGGTAAAATTGGTAGTTCACTTAAAAAGGTGTGTATGGATCAATTATTAGTGTGTGAGGATTACCTCCCTTAAAAAATGATAATTATTAACAAAAAATTCATGGAAAATCAAATAGAAATTTGTTATGCATTTTCGATGGATTGCTTTGAAAAATCCATTCAAAACTTCCTTGTGGATCTCCCTTAAATTTAAAATTTTAAACTTCCTTTAAATTGAATAAAGTTTATTTATTCACAGAAACTCCGTCAAAAATATATTAACCTTTTCAAAAAAAAGTTTTATTATCACTTTTTATTTACGTTTCTCCTGATCTCTTATTCGCTAGTGACGTTTAATGAAACTATGGTGTTGACAGGATGTAGAAAAACCATTTGTGTCGTGGAGTTCGGGAAAAGATGACTCCTTAAATCCTGCTGCTTACATGCCGCAGTTGCTTGAGCAAGTTAGAGCAACTGCAATGGATCCGTGGTGGGAGCACGGACCACCACACTCGCAATCATGTCCGTCCTCAAGTGTGTTCGTTACGTAGAGCACGGGTTCAGCACGAAATTTATGTGGGTCCCGATTATTTTTTATTCTTTCTTTTCCCTTTTATTTGAAATAAAAAAATAGGTGTACAACAAATTAAGCACAAAGTACAACTTACTTGAAAAAAGTGTGGGTCCTAATTGTCCGTCGTGATCCGTCGTGAAAATGCCACTGCGGTTAATCGTGGGGGGACAATCCGTCGTGGCTGATGTGGCACCCACGACGGGTCACGACATCCGTTATGACTGCAAATGATCTTAGGCGTCGTAGAGTTAATATTGATGGCAATGTGTGCACCTTGATAGTAACCACTTTGGTTTTGGAGGTGACTTCCTGCATCTTTGAACATTTATTTCTTTTACTTTTGCATTAATTATCAGTTGTCATCAACCTTATGGGATAGAGCTTCTTTTACCAATTTTGATGCTAGAACTTACATTATTGGGTTTCCTGAATTTTTTGGAAATTTGCTTTCTTTATCATGCTGCAGAGTTGGCAATGGAAGCTGGACCCTGAGTATGATGTGATGCACACGTTGCAAAATCTTTTATTTAAAACAGATCTGGTGGAGGATCTCTTTTATACAATTGAAGGACTCATGGCTCCATGAGAAAAGATAAAAGGATTCATATCATTTTCTTTTGTATTAAATTCAACAGTGTAATGTTCAGGAATAAGTAAAAGAAATGTACTATATGATTTTATTGTATCGTAAGAAACAATAAACATACACACACCCTCATATGATTTTATTGTATCGTAAGAAACAATTAACATAAACACACCCTCCAGATCGTAAATGCTGATTTTGTCATTTGATCACTTTTGTATACCTCATTACATTGTAATGTTATTAATTTCTGATTGTCATGAACATATGATCTTGCTATTATTTTACCATTAGAAGTGATTCGTACACCATCATTTTTTAGTTTTTTAGTTGTACACTACCAAACGTACTTTTCAGTGTTGTACAGTACGACACCTTAAAGAATGTTTGGTGGTTTAAATCAATGGTGGTGTCCGAATCATGACTCAATATGGGAAGCACTAGTAACAAGCAGAAATGCATTTAAAATTATAAGACGACTAAGCTATGCAAGATGTAGAAATATAGAGACTTACAGGTTTGAAGTAGTGGATTGAATATGCTTCAGAAAAGAAGTAAAAACATAACTGAGTGCAGTATTGACGAAACTCCCATTCATATGAGATTCATCAACGCTGCACTCAATGACGTTTTGAGTTCTCTGAATGTCCTAGTTCAATTCCTGTGTGCTTGTAACTCCACGAGATTATGTTCATTTATACATGTTAGGGGATCATTGATACATGAAGTACTCGTCATGCAATATGTACTTCTTACCCACCTCCATCTATATTGTTACATGGGTTGTTGCCAATTGTACTCCCATTCTGGTACTACTTATTGTACTGTCTTTGCTACTTTTGTACTACCAACTGGTATTCTGATTACTTTGTTTATTCGATTTGTTTAATAAGATTCTTTGAGTCTTTTTATTTTATACTTTAATATGCTACTTCTGGCTCGTAACCTTTTTGTGTTCTTTTTATCTTTCTTTCCAGATCCATTACGAAATTTATGCTTTTAAATATGCGAATAGCATTCATCTCAGTCATTTTGTGTTTAATAAGATCCGTCACATCTTTGATATAGCTGTTGGTTTTCCCTAAGAAACTAATATATTCACTTTCACAAGAAGTGCATTTCATCAATAATACAACAAGCTTGGAGTATATAGAACCAATTTATGAGAGGATAATGAAATAATATTATTGGTGGGCATTTGACAAACTTATAAACTTGTTGGGTACAATAAATAAAATGTTAAGTTGTGTGTACATATTTTGATTCTCAAATAAACAAACCAAGAATCCCAAAATTATCAAGAATCTAAGACCACCATGGAGCATCACCAGTTCTGAAATCTGTCTCGGTCCATGGTACAAACACAACTTTCCCGTCATCAATATCCGCATGAGCCAATGCTAATGACTGTTAACACAAATAATAAAAGAAAATCATTGAATTACTATTGGTACATTATTTGTGAAAACTTGTAAATTGGTCTTGTAGAAAAAGGAGAAAAGGGTTATAGAATTATTTACCAAAGGAGCAGGACCCCTAACAACTTTGCCTTGGTTGTTGTATTGAGAACCATGGCATGGGCACATAAACTTGTTCTCTGCCTTGTTCCATGGCACAACACACCCCAAATGGGTGCACACCGCATTGATTCCATATGTCGCTAAGGTTTTGTCATTCTCGACCACTAGGTATGTTGGGTCTCCCTACAAGTTTTCATAATCAAAATCATTTCATAGTTGATAAACCAACATTTACTTTAATAAGCAAGATCTTAAGACAAATTTGACATTTACAAAATTTGTCTACAATGGTTTGTTCTTGTAAACTCTCAATTTTCACTCTTCTAAGAATGATGGGTATTTTGAAGACTAGTTGTTAATGGTTCATGGAAGTCGTTATTATAAGAAAGTAGAAGTCGGTACCTTTAGACCTTGAGAAAGGGTCCGGTCACCAGGTCCGTGGGTCTTAAGCCATTCTGTTGCAACAATATCGTTTCCAAGAGCATCTTTAGCGGGAGTACCACCACCACCACCTCCTGAACTGTTTTACGCAACCATACAACAATAATTCAGCAAAAAAAAAGAATACCAAACTTAATAAGAGCTTCCAACTTCCACTAGTGATCCTAGCGATTCACTCGGTAAAATAGCATTACATATATACTGTATATAAGACGAGAACGTTTACAACAACTGATGACTTTGTCTTTTTCAACTAAGCAGAAGTAGAAAATCAACGGTAACAAAACACAATAAAAGTGAATGCTTAGACTCAATTTCACTGCAACAGGACACGATCACACAATGATTAAATAAATAGTTGTGCAAGTGTTTGACAATTTTGCTTATATAAGGATTTATTAAGAGTGTAAAGTTATCATAATCAAATAAGCAGTTTGAATAAGCAACCACCAAACTGTTTATTTCACCCTAACAGGTATTCATTGGTAGTTTACTCTATTCAGACAGTCGACCCAAAACAAGAATGATAATCAGTTGAATGAAAACACAATAAGTAGATTTGGGATTGCTTATCATAAAGTACTCATTTGTTTAACTTAATTCTATTAATTATTTCTTCTAACAGTTTTAGATAGAACGTTTGGATATGCTTATCAACGACAACAATAAGCAATAAGCAGATAAACACTAACATAAACACTCACAAACATCTTTTACTTTCAACGACTAGTTATGTTGCATATCTTAGTTTTAAGTAATCATAGTGTAAGTAACTTAGCAACTTATAATCACTATATATATTCGGCACATAATATTTATTATACTTAGCGGCTAAAGAGAAGAAAGCATAAACTGACCCAGGTGGGACGAGGAAATAGGTGTAAGGATACAACATCCCTGTGGTTGGAAGACCGATAGCACCTAAAAGTAACAAGTTCATGAGCTTCCTTTTTTCCATATCCGGAACTCGATCAGCCGGGATGCTTCCTGCCTGACACGTCACCGTCATCACTCTTTGGCTCTTGTTAGTAGCAGCAGCTGATGATGGTGATTTGGCCATTAGTCCTTGAGCCGGTGAGAACAACCCATTGTTACCGGATCGCAACTGTAATTCAATCCAAATATATTATTATTAGCAACCAAACCATTAAATTTGAAGTTTATTTGCTTTACTGAATTTTGGTAAAGTTGTAAGCTGTAGAAATGAGGTTAGTTATTACCTGAGAAGAGGTAGCAGGAGAGAGAGCAAAGGCAGCCATGGAATGGAAGTGGTAGAACAGAATTGAAATGAATATGAATATGAAGATAAAAAGACGTAAAACAAGTGAAGTGATAATAATTTGATGGATAAAGAAATGGTGGATGGAGGAAGAGCCTTGTTGCACAACCACATATTCCAGATATCACCTTTTCTTCAACACAAAATCAAAAATAAAATTAAAAAGTGTATACTCTAAATATTATTTTTATTTTTATTGATTTAATGGTTAATAATAACCCAACAATCATCATACGTGGACATCAAATTGTTAGAGAAGAAACAAAGCTTTATGTAATCATTATCTTTAATATTAAGTAAACGATAAAAGTTGCACATATTCTAAATATAAACATTCAAATATAGAAAATATCTATAAATTTACAATTCTACTATTAGCTATCCAAACCATGTAACACATAATGATCTCCCTTCAATCCACTCGTAATCCTATATCTAGCAAAGAAATGCATTAAAGTTTTTTACGCTTACATTCTACAATGTCAAACGAAAACACTATAATGGATGAACAGAGAGTGCATTGAAAATGATGGTGTCAAAAGAAAAGGCTCAAAACTATATGTTAACAATCGATTGATTCTTAGGTCGTCTGTGTATCATAACTCAGTATCGCATTTAAGTTTTAAAGGAGTTATTTGCAAAAGGGCGGCTAAATTGAATCTCAAACACAAATGTTGAAGAAAAGCCAAGAACATATTTTTCGTAACTTTGGAATTGTTAACCGTTTATGGTACCAGTATATGATCCCACAAAGCGGGAAAGAGCGAAAAGTTAAACATCAATAAAGCCAATATATACTCTAATCCCTCAACTCCCTTTCCCTCTATCGAATACAAACCAAACTCCCAGGGAGTAAAAGAAAGATTCATGACAGACAGCCAAGTCAAATGGTTCCAGAATATGATTCAAACTCTATTCTTGAATCCTCTCATAGAAGTAGAGGTAAGCCATGTCTTTTGGAGGGTCTTTAGAAACACCCACTTTATCATCATTAAAAATCACCCACCTTCCTTCTTTGTACACATGAGCTACATAGTGCCCGCACAGTGTCGACGTACCAATGTGGCTCACCAGCCCAATCAGCCGGTATTCTGCAAAACCAACATTTCATTGAGTCATTATCCGCACTCTCTTCATCTAATCTTCGCATTCAGATTCACAGAAAAATGTATACTTTTTTCTCAAATGTTGCATGCCATAACCCAATTAAGCATTATTATTTTTTTAATAATGAAAGTATGAAAAAGAAAATGGTAAGGAACTAACTTCCGCCCCCATCGGGTAATGTGGCATCAACAGTAGGTGCACTGCTTGATGTAGCATCCATATCTGAGGGCCCAGACGCAGCAGTGGGATTAAAAATCCAATCTGTTGCTTTCTCAATGTCACCACCCTGTAGTAAACATACAAGGGGATATTACACAAATGGATAATAAAAAGAATTTAACAACAAAAGAAAAAATATTACCGAAGCCTTCAATGCCTTGCGAGCTATGTCTTCTTCAAATCCAAACAACACCAGCGTAGCAACTTTTGATGGATCAACCTCATCGTTTTTGGCCTCTTTTTGAATAGGGGCATCAATGTCTAAGAATTACACAAAATGGAGATAAATGAATTACCATCAAAATGTCATTTAATTTAAACGCAAGTATGAGAAGTGATGTGATAAGTGAAACCTGGATCATCCATGTGAGAAAGTAACCAGTTCATCGCTTCCTCCACCCCAGCATTCGAAGTATTGATTGCAGCCTTTTGACAGTGAAGATGGTTAAATCCCATTACAGCAAGTTGAGATACAATATCTTCATTAGGCAAAAGCTTAGCTGACTCTTCTTCACCTCCAGTAGCTACATCGTAGTATAAGATAATCAGCAATCATTTGAGAAAACAAGTCTGTTTGAAGGAGAGGCGAAAATGGTTAATTAAGTTAAAAACACTATTTAGTTACCATCACATACCATCTTCAGGTAACAATTCTTCACCAGGCTGAAGACCTTTGCTACGCATGTGACTAATGTCTATTACATCATCAACATCAATGTAGACATCTACAAGCCAACCAAAGTTATGTTAATTTATGATTTAACAAATATTTACACCAACTATATGAAGAAATAGTACATACCAAGCTTTTTCGGGACCCAACCAGCTTCCATAACAAACTTTCTCATATGCAACACCAGATAATCAGGAAACGAAGTCAGACCTGCAGTTCTATAACAAGCGAGAGCAGCAACCAGAAGAATATATAAGTATAATATATGTAAAGGATGATATATATTGTTATTTCACAAAACACATCAAGAAAAGCAGCCTTAGAAGATACAACATGATAGAGATCAACCAAAAAGAACAAAGCCTATACTAAAGGTGGTAAAATGAGCGGGACAGGCAACAGCTTAGGAACAAAACGGGCAATTCTTAGTGCGGGCCAAAATAGGCCGGATTGTGTTTGATTGATATTGGGTTGATACAAAACACTGTCCAAAATCTGTAACTTTTAGTTTACAAACAATTTGTGTAATAAATATGATTACAAGAACTATATTAATTCAGTTATTATCTAACTTTTTTTTAATAAATAAATTAGGTGTTACGCACTAAAAATAACATTTTGACGTCTTCCAGCCGTAGTTTAGTTTCCATTAAAACATAGGCGAATCAACCCATTTGTAAGTTAATGGGTCAAAATAGCCACCTCTAGGTTAAACAATAAGATAGCAACAAAAAGGCAGCAAAACAGAAAGATTACTTGATTGCGGTTGTCCTAGCTTTTAAAGCAGTGCTATAGAAACCCTGAACCTCCTCTGGAAGAGAAAAGCTATCCAGGCAGTCACTTAATGGCACCCTCGGGCGTACAATTTCATCAGAAGACCTATCACCAGTAAAACTCATTTCATGAAGTACATGTTCTTAAAAAATGTACAAAAAGGGCACCAAAAACCAAACGATATCTGACTTACATTTCCTTTCCCTCTGCCTCTTTCTGGGCCTTCAATTTGTGAAAATCTTCTAGCTCCGCTGGAATACATAAGTAACCAATATAATAAACTAAAAATACAATCTAGCCAGTAAGGTAAGAAGTAAATTAGAAGTCTTGACTTACTTTTGTTAGTAGCCTTCTCAAGTGGAATATTCAAGGAAAGAATGTAGTCGTTTCTCTTATTATAAGCAACCTTCCCGGAAGGGCACTGAAGGCGCTCTTCAATACCAAACTTGAAGCTCCTTGCGGGATCCGATTCAGGGTTACCAGTATTGATTCGCTCAACTTGGTCAATCAAATGCAGGAAAAACTCTAGCGCATCCTACATATAATATAGTTTCAAACATCATACGCCAACAAAAAAAATGAGCAAGCAAAATACAGTAATGGCAGAAAAATTAATATACCTGCTGACGCATGGATGAAAATTCAGGATGACTGGCTGCGATTACTGCCTTGAACATTCTGGGACGAATACCTTCTTGTTTCTTATAAAGGAACAGAAAAAACAGTGTATTAGTAGATACAAAATTTGCAAAAGATGCAAAGCAGTAAAGTACATCATAAAAGACAAGAAAAAAAAACCAGAACGTCATATCAGGAATTTATTCATAATGAACTTAATATTCATCAACAAACGAGAAAACACATGAAGCTGCAAAACGAAATTCAGTCACAAACTTACAGCACTTAGAGATGACTCCAAATCATTTACCGCATCCTCATTCTGGAGAATAAACAAGTGATGGTCAAGGCACGATAAGAAACTAAAAAAGGAAAATAGAGACTAAGTTGCAATCCTCAACATACCTGCATAGCTGGAATAGAATATTTACCAGAAAGAAGACCATAAGCAAGTTTCGTTCTGCCAAAAAAGGAAAGTATATCAGAAATGATGGTAAATCTCTCACAAACTTAGATAATAGTTTCTTGGCCATTGTCTATAACTGAGACAATCCTTTCTTCTTCAATTGTATTATAAATTATTTGTTAGCATGCTATTTATGCAATAATAACTTACAATTGCATATTCAGGTCTACCGTCGGATCAGCCGGAGCAATACCAAAAGCTGATTTCAAACTTTGGTTCTTGTAGTACCTGGCAAAGGTGAATAGAAGATAATATGAATGATGTAGAAACTGGATAATCATGAAGCTCATTATAAAGCAATAGTATACGGACCGTGAACAAAATGAATGAGTTGAAAAGATAACTTGCATAGTTGCAGCCAAATAGCAACTGCAAGAGACGAAACAGAACAATGAGACATTAGCACAAACGACCAAAGTTTTTACAAAACTATTTCATAGAAAAGAACCAAAATTACCTGTTACCAAGATTAGTAAGTCCTGTATACCCAGGTCCAAAAAGTGGTTCAACTTCCTTTCCACTTTCCTGAATCCGGTTCCAGTCAAAGTTGGTGTTCTGGTCAAGTTCCTTTTCAGCTGTTGTCATTTCTGTCTGAAAAGTTTACATTCGTATGTCCGCGTCATTTTTAAACCATTCAACCAATGTTTATTATAAAACCTCTACCAAAACTTGAACAATTTAGTGTCAACTTTCTAGCAAGCAAAATGCCTTACGAGTGTATCAGATAACATATATATATATAAACGCTACAATCTTCTAAGTGCCGACATCATAAGTTTTGAGAATACTGAAACGCCAAGAAACTTGTCTGCCAATATGTCTCAAATGTATTTTCACTGCAACTGTTTCTACACAAGCATGCTTATAAGTTGTAATCAAAGTCTAACCTTATTTTTTCAAAATTTGAGGATTTTTGAGAAATCAGAATACTTTTCATCGAACGAGAACACACGGTCTAAATAAACTAAGTAGTTCATATGATACAATCTGAAAAAAATGTAAAAACGAAAAGAAAACCCACTTATTATTATGTACAGTGTGATACATACCTTCTGCAAGGAGGAAAAATCAATACCAAAAAATGCCAGATGATCCGCCAGAAGAGGATCAGTCACACTTTCATCCTCAGGATAAGAAAACACATCTGAGCTGCCAAAATATGAAACTCATAATTATATTTGAATAAATACAAAGTTCATAACCAGATCAGAATTACTTAAACAAGGTGGCATTACCTGCTCCTTCGAGATCAGAAGTTATTGTCCCCAGCTTTACAGCAAGAGGATAATGAGTTTCATTGTAATGCTCAATGGCATGGTTATTACCACCACTCCCATCCCAAAGTTTCCGCCCACAAAGGATCATTCCATCAGTTAAGTTCAACCATAAATTGTCAGTCTTGTCACACTTGGCACATTTCCATCCAGATGGAGGAATTATGACGGCATTATCTATCTGTTTCAGGGTCAATGCATGTTCACTGACGAGCTTCTTATCCGCTGTCCAAGATGCAACTTGCTCCTTCCGTTCAGCACCCTCTGCAATTAAAACTGCATCAACTGCCAATCGTACCTGTGCAGAAATAACGACTAACCATTTAGTAACTACACAATCTATGGATCTCATAAATCTTTCAATTGATAAAAAGTGAAAATAAAACCTTCTCAGGCAAGGCCACTGATGGAAAAGGAAAAGTGGTGTAATCTGGCAAAATTACTATGCTGTAAGTTTCATCATATTCAACTTCTTGGTTATCAAATCCTCCATCAATACCTAACAAAACAAGCCATAAACTAATATCAATCATGAAACTTCTTTAAGCAGTTCATTAAGGAACTTCATAGGCTCGATTACCAATAGCCAAGAGAGTAGGTTTCTTCAAAGGTCTATCTTCAGGAATTGGCTTCTTTGTTTGTTTAATATGCAAATAAACTGGATTACCAGTTTTCTCGAAATTCCAACCAACATAATCCTTCCCAAATGCAAGAAACGTGTTCATATCCACAAACAATCCACCTTCGGATTTCTAAAGCAAAAGAAACACATGTTATTAGAATACCAGAAACAATGGTACAAAAAACATCACACGACAAATGTTCATAGAACTGATTAACAATTAGGTAATACTTCAAACGAAATACATATAAGTACATGTGACTTTGTTACTACCAACCATAAGGTACAACCGTACAAAATTCAAAGGAAGACTAAACACCTACTCTTCTCGTTCCAGAATACACAGATTAACTAGACAATTAGAGTCAGACAGGTATTTTAAATTCTCAAAGAACAATTAGTAACAACCTGAAGTAACTTTATAACTCCATAATATTTAGCATATTCACATTATTAAGTTTGCAATCCAAAACCAAAGTTTGGATCCTAAAAAAAACCTGTATCTTCTGAATTCAATTATACGAATGACAACATCTCATATGACATCATTATGCACGTATTCAAAACTATGATACCATCACACTAAACCCTAACAGTGTAAACTAATCAAAATTGACCTTCCATCTAGCTAAACATTCCTACTTCATCTACTTCCATAAGCCATATTTCACACATCATCAATGCATATACATTATTCAAACAAAACATCTATCCAGATTCCAGTACCCATAACAATTACAATTATTCCAAAACAATTAAGTTTAACATGTATAATCATACTGAACCTCTCAAAAAATTGAAAAGTTAAATACCGTAAACTGTTTCTGGTGAATCATGGAATAGATAGAAACCAATACAAAACATGCATATATCATCATTATAAACCCTAGTAGTAACGGAAATATACCGGTGTATCGAAACTGATACAGCATTCCTGCTTATAAATTCGATTCGTAGGTTCCGGAATACGAACCCTAGATAAATTCGCTCGAAGCATTTCCATCTCCATATTATTCTGTTTCAACTAATACTGTTTTGATTGTAGTTTTGATTAATTGATTGTTTAGAGAAATATACAGAATAGTGTGTGTCTATGTGTGTATTCGGTGCCCTAAAGATGATTTGAGTGCCGGAACTGAAACTTCTCTGCGTGTTTGTGTTTTGTGATTTCTTGGAAAGCAGTCCTTCTTCCTACTGTTAAATTCTACCACGCCATAGATTTTCGAATTTTCACAAAAGGTCCCTGTAATTTGTACGGTTTTGCTACTAGCGTCTTGTTATTTTAATATCTGAAACCATAAAACAAATTAATATAATCATTATCATATAATTTTGCTTGATTTTATTATCATATAACTTTGCTAATTATGAAAAAAGAAAATCAAAACAACGAAAATAATATATGCCTTTTTCTCACCAACTAAGCTACATCAACTTAAAACAATATAAAAGACAACTATATTATAGTAAAAAATCGTTGTAAAATATATTTTGTTTTTCCTTCTTGTGAGCTTAAAACTGTATTACTAAAATTATGTAATTTATTTTTGTTTTTCTACCCATTAACAGAACTGCAGAATAATAAATAATAATATAATAATAATAAATATTATTAAAACAGAGCATTTTTGAGTAATTTGATTAAGCACCAATTGAGCTTTCAAATAACATTTCAATATTCCTAAAAAGCCTAGAATGTAAAAAGATTTACGTATGGAGAAGATTTTGCAAGTAATTAAAATATAAGGGGTCTAATCGCACATTACAAATTTATCGATCTCCTATATCAGCAATTCAGCAGCTTAACTTTGCGTGTCTCGGTGAAATCAAATGTGTCCCCACTCCCAGTATAATTGGGCCACCTAATAAGTACTACCTATTAGGGCCAGTGGACTTGGGCCTGCGCCCGACAAACATTTCAATGTATTATTTTTATCGGCCATGCATCGATGATACAGTCTGCTTTTTGCACACAAAAAAAAAATCGTATACTTTAACATGGCGCTACTTTACAGATCAAGATATTTCTAACATTGTGGTTAAATACCAATAACGTATATACATACATATATATGAAATGATTAAATACGTTATCTAGGCACCGGCAAAAGAGGCCATTTTCACATAACATCATGTATAAATCTAAAAAAAGTAATACTCAAATTGTTTTCTCAAAAAAAAAGTTCTTCATATTATCCATTATTCCTAGCCAAATATACAAGGGATCGAAGATGATGGATGAAAGTTCAAAGAAGAGAGGGAGAAGTTTGATTTTTAAAGCATGTTTTCGCACAACGAATGATCCTTCTCCGAGTAACACAGGGAAGATTTTGGCTTCCGATGACAATTTGGTTTACTGTGACGTCATGAACAATAATGTTGTTGAACCAGAGACAATCAAGAAATTGCCATCTTCTCGTGGTCGTATTTCTCGTACATTCAAAGCTGTTTTGATGGATAAATCAATGGTACATACGTTCTTTGTTCACATTTTCCTTTTATATACATTTTGATCATACTAAATATGTATTATTTTTTAATAACGTAAGGAGAAGATGTGTAGTAAGAAATCTTCAAAAGCTTTAGTTGACTCGGTTACCTTCAATGGCGGACCTTTCAAGGGGCAAGGAGGTCCCGGCCCCTCTGAAACTTTGTGTCGTTAGTGTAAATTTATATCAAAGTGTTAAAAAGTATTTTATATATTGACTCCTTCAAATATCGAGAAATAAATATTAGAACGATATTGACCCCTTAATAAAAGTGTTCAAGATCCGCCACTTACCTCATCACCTAGACCAGATTAAAAAACTGAGAAAATTGATGACATACTTGTTGATAAAAAAAGAAAAAATCAACTGACATATTGAACGAGAAAACTGAAAAAATAGACAACATTCACAATGAGGATAACACGAGTGTAGTGAAAATTTTGGAGGAAAATGTATCTCCATGTCATCCAAAACTTTCGAGCTACAAGTAGCTGCGACTTTGTGATTCCTCAACCAACATGATTGCACAAATATTAACCGAGCGAAAAGTAACGTCTCTAGTCAACTCAATGGATAAGAAGCCACCCTTACCTTCCAATTCACGGCCATAAGTGAAACCAACTCCTGAAAGAGATAACAAGCATGTCACATTAGGCATCTCGACATATCGGTTGTGTTTTTTGTGCTCATTGGTATTTTTATCTTTGTGGATGACTTATGCTGCCATTACAACTAAGTCATCACTCAGGGCAGTATACGAACGTAGTTGTCAGAGACGAATTGTGGACGTCTTATGAAAATGTTTCGTACCGTATACTAGGACGACATTTTATACTTATTACAACATCTTTGTACGAGACGTCTAAATTATTGCTCCTATTAGATAAAAAAAGGTAATGTAATTCTCTTCCTGTAAAATTAGCTTTGTTGTAGCGGAAAGATCGATGTTAATTTTGTTATCTCTAGCTTATGCTAAAAAGATTTGTGTGGATATTATTTGGCATTGTCGAGTTAGTTTTATATCGCATTTATCAATATCTCGTTCAGTTCATATGAAAGCTAGGGTGGTCATCCAATGTAAGATATTGACATTTGTAACACTTTGTGTAGGCTGGAACATACAATCATTGTATAGTTACAGAGAATATCTGGTCAACCAAAAAGTTAAAAAGCCGTGGTTATGAAAATGTAGGTACACGTGCTTTTGATCACGTGTGACACTCGCCAACCTCTACATTTGAATGGTAGTAAGCCGAGACTTAACAATTGTATATACTACTAGTCCGAAAGAGTAAATTATAAACATGATATAGATATCAAATAATTTATTAAATATATTAAATACCTTAGTATATTCTCTTACATCCATGAGATTTGCTATTTGAAACGCAAAGATATACATAGCGATGTTTATTTTTATTTTTATTTTATTTTTTTCCCAAGAAGCTTATTTCTAAAAACATAAAAACTCAAACTCGTTAAAACTCCAGAAAGTATTAAAAAGGTACCTTCATGTTATCATGTAGCTTAAACAAACTTTGTGGCTTTGTGCCTTGTGGACATGCAATATTTAAGCCACAAGTTTATAATTATAGCTAGCTTATATATTTACAAGTCACGATTATCTATAATCTCTACTCTATGTATTATATTTAAATACTACCATATAATAAAAATAATAATAATAATAATAATAATAATAATATTATTGTGAGGTAGTAGAGGGCAAATGAGGAGCATATAATGTGAGATCTCACTCCTGCAGCTGCTGCATAATCTGCAAATAGCAGCCACTGCTGCTCATCTCCAGATCTCTGTTTCTCTACCACCCTCTTTTACCTCAACAAGCACTTTTCAACTTTAAAGTCTCTTCCCTTGACAGAAAGCTTCTTTCCCCTTTTCCAAACCTCACTAATTTCTTCATCACACACCCATTTAAATACATACATAAGTTTATGCTTTTAATTACCATATTCTGATTTATGCTAGGGTACTTTTCTAGGTTTGCAGCAAAAAAGCTTCATCTTGTCCGCCCCTTATTTTCACTCCCACAATTTTACCATTTTCAGGGCTTGTTTGGTTTCCATGTCATACTATACATACAATTTCTTATGATACTAGCTAATTAAATTAGTTAACACATGTTTTTATTATTTTGGTTTAGTGTGTCATGTAAGATTTGAGTGATATTGTTTGTAACTTGAGTCAATTGGTGATTCATATTGTTTGTATGATATATGTGGCATAAGACATGAATATGTAACATTATCATGTTTCTCCCATGCTTATTGTATGAAGTACCTATAGACTCATCAAATTCATACAAGATTGACAGTAAAAGACTATTTTCATATATAATAACTGATCTGACAAGCATATATCACTATGGATATATAATCATAATCTATAATCTATTCTATAAATACAATCACAATATAAACAATAATTAACCTTAACTAATAAACTTAGTATAATATATAGTATCAGGATTTAAGAAGAAAGAAATTTTAGAGGAGAAAGATATATTTAAAACTATAATTCAGCAAAAAACAAGTATAATTCAATAAAAATAAATATGATTAATTTGCTTAATCAAATAGTTAATTTGTTGAATCAAAGGGTTAAAAAAAATTTCTCCCCTTTCTCAACCAATTTTTCTTTTTAAACACACTCCATAGTATATAATATATAATAATATATAATAATATAATATATCATTCATAAAATAAAGCTAAAATTAGATACATTCCAATGCAACTAACTAAATAGACTGTATCTTAATATAGCTAAACTGATTACACTTTAATTTTTGACTAACTATGAAACTAGAAAATAAAAAAGAAAATAGAATAAAAACAGCTAGCGAACCAAATATTGCTTCCATCACATGCAGCCATACATACAAATGTGAAAGAAAACACCAATACTAAAGCTTCAGAGACAGATCGATGGTGCATCCTTGTTCATTACCAGTAATAGCTGTCACACAGCTTCCCTCACCACCATGTAACCCTATCATTCCTCCAACTGAACTCCTACCACCAACATACCATGCCGCAGCCGTCGTCTCCGCTCCGCCACTTTTCACCGGAATAAACTCATACTCCGTCATAGCACTTACTCCGTTCCTCATCACTTCCCTCACCTGTTTACATATTAACTGTCCTGAACAACGGTAAGTTTTACCGCCGTCCATTTCAACGACGGCGTTGTTTCCAATGACGTTACGAAACTGATTCAGCTGACGTCCGTTACTTCCACCACCATTAATCCGCTTTTTCTGGTTACAACAAGTCGATTCAAACATTAGAAATTTATTATTAAAAAAAAAAGTGTAATGATAATGAATGATGGATGTATTTTACCTTATAACAAACAGCGCATCCATCAGAAGCACATTTGATGTAGTTTGGAATTGAAGTGAGCTCCTTAGAGTTCTCAATTCGGAATCCACCGTTACTCGATCCGATCACAGACGGATCCATGAACTGATCCGAACAAAACGGATTATGTGAGTGCATTCCTATCGTCGGAAACATCATCGCCGGATTATGAGACGGAGCATGAGCTTGACGGAACTGAAAGGCGCCGTTTGGGACGCTAACCGAAGACGACGTCGTAAAAGTAACGGAAGGAATAGGAAATGAATGGAGTGAGGGTATTTCAGTCATTTTCGTCCACTCTTCTGTTTGTATCCGATGGCGTTCAAGCATTTCAACCCCCATTCCCCTTTTAGGTTGTCTGTTTTTTTTCTGAGTCAACTCACTTGCCTTTGACTTTCTTCTTCCACCACCATTATTAACAGTTTTCTTTGAACCACTGTTTTCGCCAAGGTTCATATCCATCACCATTGAAGTTGTCATGATCAATTTAGAGAGAGATGTAGGGTTTTTTTAGAGTGAAACAATGAGGTTGTGGTTCCTACGGTGAAAAAAGAGCAACAATATATAGGAAATGAAATTTTACTTTTACCAGGCGAAAGGTTACTACTGGCAGGAGTGTTGTTTTCTTGTCTTTACTAGCTATTACAAAGATTCAAGGTGTGGAAATAGTAGAAAATGAAGCATTTGAGTAGTAGAGACTAGAGTTTGAACGTATTACAAAAATACAAAACATTTGCTATATTCTATGTAACATGTAATAACACCATATGCATAATTTGTAGTATAAGATTACTTAAACACAATTCAATTACATTAAAACAATATATTACAATAAGATTGTATCGGTCACTTGGTTTTTGTGCGTGTACTACTTAATATAGTACATAGTATATATCACTATAATATAACTAGTTTTCATTAGGTGATCGTATTCTAAAATATTGAATAAAAGTTTATAATAAATTCACATGTGATATGTAGATCACATAAATTAGTTCAAACGTGAAAGTTAAAATATAAAATAAAATGGGGAGTATATATTTGATAATATATGAATCACATCGATCCCTATTATACTAAGTGCGTATGTGATAACTTACAGTTAATGGTTCCGTGTTTTATGTAGCAAATTGTGTAATACTTTTTCATGAATGATAAGTTAAATGTTATATATATATAATATATATCTATATCTATATATATATATACTAAAATAGAATAAAATGTTACCATATAGACAAAAAAGACACGTGACGCCTTCTCATAATTTAAAAAAAAAAAAATTATTTAAATTTTAAAGATAAAGTCAAAAATAAATTTAGATAGAGTTAAGTAATATTTGCATATAATAATAATTAATTAGAAAATCTATGAGTTCTACTCAAACACTAATTGAAAAATGATATTAAACTATTAAACTTATGAAAAGTATGAATATAAAAATTACTTAACTTAAATTGCATTACATCACACGGCGGTTTAAATCTAGTATATATATAAACAAAAAAGAGTGATTTAAAGGAAACTACTTTTTTGGAGAAAAAAAAAAGTGTAAATATTATTACAAAATATCTTATCTTCATTAAAAAAATGTCACTTTGTATTATCTCCATATATATATAAGGGAATGATCCATATGGAAGTTTCAAATTTTGTGGAAGGAGAGAAGCAAATCTCAGCCCTTTATTTCATCATTTATAATATTCATTTCAGATGAATGTTAACTCATATTTTGTTAGTATACATCCATGAATGTTACTTCACATCATTTCTTGATGAATTTTTAGTGATAACATTCACCCATAAATGGTATAATCAGTGCATAATAACATATATGAGTTAATATTTATCATAAATTAATGTTTTAAGAATATTAAGTTGAAATTTTGACTAACATTCATCAAAAATGAATGATAAATGTCGATTTTGAGAGTTTTTTATTTAAAACGTAAAATTATAACAATATTGTTTGATTAAATGATGTATATAATCGATTCATTTATATTTCAAACTTTAATTTGATGAATCTTACTTGAAAATCATGTTTTGATGGTAAATAGGTATTTGCTTCCCTACTTCCTTTTCTTTTTTACTTCCCTCTTGATCCCCACCCTATATATATATATATATAAGTGCATACAAATAAGTGTTTTTGTGTGAACTTGTAGATTCAAGCTTCTCAAAGTATTGATTTTATTATAATAGCATAAATAAACTTATAAACATACTTACCTTTTAAAAATAAGGGTTAATATCAAAATAATGCAACATATTATCGTCAAATGTTCCACGTATACAAGCTATCTATTTTATGTTATGAGCATACAACAAACTGAAAGAAACCGGTTTCATATCTTGACATACTTGAACTTTACCTGCTGCAATATGCAATTTGCTGACTAGACAACCACGTATGATGCCACATGGATAATTTTTTCCAAGTCGTTTGTATATGTGTCAACCAAGTCACTTGAGATCTTGTTCCGGGTATACAATAAATTGACAAATCTTGTACCGATGTAAGTCCACGTAATAAACTTTTATCAACGTCACATTTTTGAAAAATTAGAAAGTGCTTATAAATACAACTTTACCGGGTGTCCCGGTTACCATGTTACATACATGAAACAAAAATGGGTAACTTGTATACATGAAATATTTGGTGGCAGTACGTCGCATCATTTTGACATTAACCCTTAAAATAAATAATATACTCCCAAAAGAGCTATAAAATTTATTTTTATTAACGGTACGTGTGCAGTGAAAAAAACAAAATTAAAAATACTAGATCCATACACTAATGAACTAGTAAAACCTAAGCATTTTATTTTAGGGATAGGTTAAATACACCAACATGGTGTACTTGACATACTAATACACATTAAATCAGCGTACTTGACACACATAACACATATCAAATCAACTTTTTTTAAAGTACAAAAGATAATAAAAAAGTAAAATAGGTATATTAAATTTTAAAAAATAAATAAATATCGATGTATATAGTACGACTCTTATTTTATTTTACCAAAAAAACTAAATACGTACATGAATTATGAATAGGTGTTTACTATACATATTTAAACACTTTATTTTTGTTGATGATTTGATTTGGCATGGAGTTAACGCCACTAGGGGCGCGCGTGAAGCAACAACCAAATGAACATGGGAATTTTGGGACAGAAAGGTGGTCCCCCATAGCTAGCTGGAAGGTGTGTGAGTTAGTGGATAGGGTTAGCATTGGCCAAAATAAGCATGGAATGATTAGGTTTAGGAAGAGGGTGAGGGTGGCGCTTTTTAATGTGGGATTACGATCGATAATGACAAACATTATATTCATGCCAGGAACAATTTGCATGCCTCCCTGTTCGACAACTACCTATTACTCCCTACTGTTAGATAATTCAATTTGATCTTCCCATATATCTTACTAAATTAAATTAAATTAAATATTTTTACAAAAATCTATTAAGTAAAGCAATAAAGAAAAAAATTGAAATGTAATATCTATAGTCTGTTTTATCTATGAACATTTGAATATGACATAAGTGCATTCTTCATGATACAATGTTCTAAAAGTTGCTTTAGTTGACAAATAGTAATTTTACTAAATACAAATATATATCCTTTTCTACTCTGTTGAAAACGAAAACATTAAAAAACTACACAAATTTTTTTATAAAAATCTTAAACTAAAAGACTTGACATTTTTTCGAGCCGTAAAAAAAAGAATATAACGTGTTTTGTTGTTTAACTTCGATTAGAAAAAGATTGAAAATTCATTACGTTCAACTTAAAGAATTCAAATTGAAATTTCGGTTATTAAATGTAAATCATAGTGTCTAATAGATGGTTTACATTTTAATATATTGTAATTTTATTTATATCCTTTAAATTGAAAATATTGAATGAAACAATATGTTAAATATTATTATAAAAGATGTGCAAAAGATTAAGACAAAAGTTATTTTGTCTTTAATCATTTTTCATGTTAAGACAATAATAAACATGTACTGTATCTGGTTAAGATTAAGGTAAGATCGATTAATATAAGATGAAGATATTTTTAGTTATTGTTGGTTACTCAATAACCAACAAGGGAAATGTGGCTCATAATTTAGTTACATCCCGATATACTTTAGGAAAAGTATGTAAAAAGTCTTGTGGGCATACTAATAAAAAGTGAAACTTCTTAGTAGTACTCGGTAATATAATAATGTAATAATAATAATACTATAGTGATAATGGAAGACATCAAAATGATACCATACAAGTCTTTCCCAATTTATTTATATTATATTTATTTTATATATTAGAATAATAAATAAAAATAAAATAAATATACTTAAAGTAAAATACAATAATTATCAAAGTAAGGTAAAAAGAACAAAAAAACATGAACATGTTTTACTACAAGGAAAACACACAAACTTTGTGGTCCTCTCAAAGTAAGGTATCAAATAATAAGAACTCGGACGCGTGACCCACCAATGTTACTATCCTATGACCTGCCGCCGACCTCACCTCAACCATGAAAATTGTAAGGTATCATTTCAACCAATTAACCGTCTCCACGTCATCACATCATGAGTCCCCTACACCCTTTTACCCATTTTGGCTTTCAGTTTATCTGCTCCGTAGATTTACATAACATGGAAAATCCTATTGAATAATATTACAGGATCTTGGTATCATATATTTATATCAAATATCAATAGAGTTGAGGGTCCACACTAGCTACCATGTGGTGCTATGGCAGATGATAGATGCCCAAAAAACGTACGAGAAGCTGTGATGATGAGTAGGCGGCTCCGGGAGGTGGAAATGATATGATCCGTTGGTTGGTGTTGTGACACGTGTCAGTAAATGTATGGAAGTGTTGTTATGGTGGGATCTAAGTAGTAGAAAAGGGCAGACAACAGTGGATTCATATGGTTACTGTGTGAAGATTGCACTCTGCATAGAATAATTGGGATTTGTGTACAAGTAGAATTAACCCCACATCAAAACTTACTCTGGTCCCATGTGTAGATTATTTATTCATAGGTGCATTTTACAACATTTTTCTGTATTTCATTCAGATTATTTTGTGTTATGAAAAAGTAATCAACATTTTGTCATTTATTTATTCTTAAACTTTATAAATGTTTTTATTTTAAATATAAAAACTAACAAACGTAACGTTAGGTTTGTACAAATTGTTCTATATATATTCAGAAAAGTGAGATAAAAAGTTTCTAAAGGGGAAATTTTGAACACCTGGGGATACTAAGACAATTACTATACATGTCAAATTAGCTTATTTGTTGTTTTTATTATTATTATTATTTAACATATAGTACAACAATACTATCCACATAACTTTCAGTTTGCTACAAAACTGCAAATAGCTAGCTAGATCATAGAAATCTCTGTATAATTAGCTATATATCATTATCCTTAATGACCCTTATATATACATACATATTTGCACATATATACATCAATGTATAGTACATGTATAGCTATACAATTATACAAGAGATGATGTATTAATTTGATAGTAGTAACTGTTATTTGTAGCTTTATGCATCCTTGTGTTGATGTTTCCCTACTTACAGTATACATAGAAACATACAAGATTACAAGGGGAGAGAGAAGGTGGAAGTAAGTAGTGAGTGAGGCTAGATGAGTAGGTACAGAACCCAAATAAGATAAAGACAGAAATAGGACCCCTCCATAAGGCCAAAATATGGTACATATTGTCTTTAAAACCTAAGGGTTTTTATGTATATATACTACATATACAAGTAGCAGCCGGCCAGTATATGTTATATGTATGCATGCATGCAACCACAGGGTGTTGGGGACAGATCTGGACCCTTCAGATTTAATCTGTAAATACTAATTTAAATATAATAATAGTGGAATTGAATCTGGGTGTTGTTACTGCAGTTGTATAATGAGAAGGTACAAATAGTAAAAGGCTTTTTCCATGCTTAAATCTTTATAAAGAGAGATGCTGCACTGCTGCTGTTGCTATCAGATAGACAGAAGTTGGTTGTGTTTGTACAGCAACTATATTAATATAAACAAAAGTGAAGAGACGCTTCACCCCATAAAAATACCCACACAACCCTCAACTGTACTATTGATTTATCATACTCTCTCAATTAGATTTTGGTCCCACAATCAAAACAATATAGTAAGTGTGGTATTTTTGGTACTCAAACATATAACTTGATCCTATATATTGGGTTCATTTGTTGTGCTATATAGATGGTGGTAGTTACATAGAAATTCAATATCTAATGTAAGCAGTGTACTGCTATGGTCTTAGCCTTTTAGGGCTTTTGGGTGAGCTTATTATTTTGAAAGCGTAGAACTCCTTATTTACTTATTGTAACAGAATAAGCTTAACATTAGTGCTTGAGTGGGCTTAATTGTTTAGAGGGTGATTTTAAAGACTCAAAGTAAGCACCAAAATTTAGTTTATTTACTTATAAGCAATATGATTTCAAAACAAGCCGACCCGTTTCCTCTGATACAAATTTGAGATGACAGGTGCAACTTCAACCTTTATGAAATCCAAATTAAATATAATTTCTACAATATAATACAACCAAAAACTAATAAGAAAGGACGTACGCTCGAAACACAACTTTACTTCAAGTGTAAACTATATTCGACTTACAAGAGTTGTGACATTATATTGTTGTGCATACATAAGCACTTCATTCTACTTTTCATGCATAGTAAGCAACTTATTAAGTAGGCCTACCAAAAAGCCATTTTTATATCTAGGTAAAGGAACAAGTTACTTTTCTTGTGGGGTGAAAAGGAAAATGTGATGCTATTCACAAAATTGATTTTTTTACATGGATTTCAGATTTAATCACTTAAGTTGCATCGTATGTCATTATGATTAAATGCACTATGCTTTATAAACTGATAAAAGTTTTACAAGTTAGATCTTGAATACTACAAAAGTCCATAATTATAAAACTAGTATTTATATTTATAAAACTGGTGCATCTATGTACAGTCGTACTCCGTACATGGTTAAACAGAAAAAGAAGGTATTGGGCTCAAGGTTTATTTGGGCTCAAATAGTATTCAGATGGCTCGTGGTTTGGGGCTTTGGGAATATACTACTTTTGCAAAATATTTCCTACAGCCTTTTTTGTTATAGCCCATGTTTTTTGGTTTATGTTACACGTAGAAAGTATATATAACTAATGCAGGCTAGTAACACACAAGTCCATAATGTGCCACAAAGATCCATACAAATCATATTTCCTTGGTTATAAGTTTGTCCAAAAAAGTAAAGAAAGAACAATTTATTGTAGCTGCAAAAAAACCTACTTTAAAAAGAATGCAAAAACCAGCCACGAATTATTAGCCTTCGTATAATGATTTGCACATTATTTCCAACATTTGAAGCATATTCCGAAATGCACTAAAGAGAGATTACGCCCCAATGCACTTGGTATTCTTAGAACTCCAGTTCAGGGATCTAAACAATACTTCATAGATTGCGAAGTACAATAACATATATGCTAATGATCCATAAAGACTGGAAGTGGAAACAGTAAGCAAGCAGACTTACTGAATTGATCTCTGCCGTTTTAAACCGAAAATGAATCAAATATCAATAGATGTTGAATTTTTTTTTTTATTGTGTACAAACTTCAGTCATTGTGTTCAATTTGTTGATACATATGTAAAAGTATAACAATATGAGATTTAAGACATATTCTGGCAGTTTTTCTGTTCTTGCAATACATTGAACAGATCATATCCGTTTGTGAACTGTATTCGATCACAGAGCTTACAAAAACAATTGAAACAATAAATCGCGAATTTCATCTAAATCGTTACGATCCGTGATCATTCACAATCGTGTCATTCTTGCAAATTTCATCTCTCATTCACTAAGATACTCGTTAGTATTCATCATCAGAGCCAGCTAAAACGAATAATCAAATTATCTCGAGTCCTATTTTCACCATGATGATCTTAATGAAGTGACGTCATCAATCTCCGTTCTCCTTTTACTATTAGATCTCTCTGATGAACAAACTGTATCTATATCCTCCTGTACCATATTCAATTTCTAATCAATTACCAAACATTTATTGAAAACATAACCTAAACAATTTATATATGATTTTATTAACAATTAGCTACCGAGTATATAGCTACAGACCTCAGAATCGATATCATCATCAAAACGAGCTCGTTTCATTTCAGATCTACTCGAACAATATTCGTCACTACTCGAACAACCACCAGTGACACGTGGTGACACCACAGACGACCACGGCACAACCTGATTCTCTGCATCCTCATCCTCATCACCATCGTCCTCATTTTCACTGGATTCTGTATCATCACCAACACGATTCTCCTCAACGACGTCGTTTCGTCGATCGGCGAGTAACGTCTGCCGGTGAGATGAATCACAGTTAACACAAACGGAGGCGGCACGGCCGAGATTGAGGCCGAAAGCGGACCACGGAGTCGGAGATTGACATTTATGGCAGAGTAGGGTTCGGGAGTGTTTGGCGACGAGGAAATTGGCGGAATGAACGTTTTGATCGCAATCGTAACAGAGACTTGCGTTATCGGATTGGCAGTAAATTTGAGCTGATTTGCTGCAGAGCTCGCAATTTTTCATTTCTGTATCGGATTATTGGTAATAGCTTTCCGGTTTTCAGAATCGGTGGATTGTGGTTGATTATTTGTCGGAATTTGTTTTATAAAGCATCGTATTCTGATTCTCTCACCTTTTATATTTGGGTTGGTGATGTGTTATGAGTTTCGAGATAAAAGGAAAATTAAAGGATAAAAATAATTAAAAAATATATATTTTTCTCTTTGTTATATGTTTTTCATAAGATAGGATGTAAGATATTTTTATTTTAGTTTGTAACCACTTATAAAAGTAATATGTTAATGTTAATTTTATTTACTTACCCATAATATATCTCTTCACAAAAAAAATAAAAGATTATGAAAAACTAAGATTAAAATTATCATTTTTCTCATATATAATATATTAATTATATAATTTTTTTTAACTTTGTGTAATATGACAGTAGACACTTATTATATAAAAAAGCGAATAATAAATACATTATAATTATTTTTTAGGTTTAAAAGAGTGAAGATCAGGAGGACATCCTTCAATTGTAAAGAATGATGAGCAATTTTAGAGTCAATCATAAGACGTCAATGTCATCTAATAACTTTACTTTTACCCTTTCAACTTTACTTAAATTATATTTTTTTTCCTCTCATTTTCACTTCATTCGCACCACCACCCTCATATAAAAAAAAAAAAAAATTGTTTTTACTACTTTTTATCTTAAAATGTTTTCTTATTAATATTTTTTTTTAATACTTTCACTACATCTGATATTTGTTGTTGCATTTTAAATATATAAGGAACGTTCAAATAAGAATGCTAGAAAACTAGAGAGTAAGAGAACCAATATGATTGATCAATTTCAAATAAATATTTCCACTTTTTTCTTTAAAATAAAATATCTCACAAACTCTACATCAATAAATTATAAAAGTTACACCGTTAGATACAATGTCATTTTAGCTTTAATTAGAGATCGTACATGATATACTTTTGACGAATTTTTTTTTCCTATTTTTTAATGGGTTTTAAAAGTTCGTAATGTTGTGATTTAAACACTAAATAATAATCACGCGCGATTATATCTCTAATCACATGTGATTTTAAATAAAAATCATATATGAATTATCATATATCTGTAAGTTAATCATCAAAGATCAATTTTTAATTAAAAACCACATATGATTATATACCAAATCATATGTGATTATATGTCAAATCATATTTGATTAAATATCAAACTAGCAATCACATGTGATTTTTGTTGAAAACAAACGTAATTTTTAAAATTTTATTTATAATATTCATGTGAATAAATATTAAGTTGTAATCACGTGTTAACAAAAGTAAAGCATGAATAGATAATCGTGTACCAATTTTAACATTTTATCATAAATCACATATAATTATAATTTTAATACCCGACAAAAAAAAAATTGTTAGAAGTATAGCTTGTGGGATCTCTAATTAAAGATACAAAACGATGAATCCGAATGTGTGATTTTTATAATTTATTGACATACGGTTTGTGAGATATTTAATTAGAAAAGTTAAAGTGGAAATGAGTTTTGTAATAAAATGGAACAATCATATTGATTATCTCATTCTCTATTTTTTTTTGTCATTTCTATTTGAGCTCACCCCTTATATATTGCATGTTTTGTGTTTTTGTGTTTGTATATTTTATTTTGTATAATGCATTTTATATATACTGCATGTTTTATATTTATATATTATTTTTTATATACTGCATTTTGATGTTTGTTTTTACATTTTATATATGTTTTGTGCTTTTTTATTTGTATATTTTGTCATAAAACATGCAACATATATATTATGCAACATTAAAAATTAAAATGCAGCTAATATATTAAGAAAACTTTGAAAAAAAACTTTTTAAGAAAAAAGTGTAGTAAAAAAAATTTGAGAAGAAAAGAAGATTTGCTTAAATAAGAAAATTTCGATCGTTAGAATCCGACGACAAGTGGGGATGGGGATAAAGAAAAGACGGAGAATAGTTAGAAGTGAAAGGGACGAAAGGGGAAAAGAGAAATAATAGAGGGGTTGTAAGAAAAAAATATTATTATTTCGGGTTTAAAGTTTTAGTTTTTGTCGAAACAAACTCCTATACAAATCTAAAATAATTGAGATAGTTGATGTTGATAATGAAGTGTTCAAATTTGTAGCTTTCCATTCTCTCCGTTTGAAGCTCTAAATCTTAAAGAAATTCTCAAAAAATGTATATGTGTATAATATATCGTTTTACACCGTAAGTGTTAAGAAAGCGACATTACCATTTGTGAATGATTTGACTTCAGGAAAACAGGGTCGGGCGAGAATGGTATTTTGGTATGTAGTTTTTATTTTAATAAGTCGCCAGTCGGCCACAAGATTTGCTTGTTGGGCTGACATGGCAATATCTTGTCCACTAAAACTTATAACCACACCCTTCCAAATATCAATTATCCTTTTCAATTATTAATTATTATTTCCTGATTAAATAAATGATAAATCAATAATATATCATAGACAACTTGCTCCATAATCTTTACGGGTAAACTCATAGTTGACATTACAATATTGATCTTATTAAATTTTATATCTATAGTTAATAAGGACCAAATGAATTTATTTGATTTATTTTAGATTTTATACTAATTCAATATTGTTAAAATAAAACTTTTATGTCATATGTATTTAAAAAAAGCCTTCGATATGGTGATGAAATTGTGATATAATCAATCTGAAGGTGCACATACGAGAAGTAAAAACGTTTTTTTAGGGATAAGGCATGATGAGATCGAGATGAGGGAGCAGACGATGGTGGAATTGATTGGTAGCAAAAGATCGTAGAGAACGACGTACTAAATAATTAGATGGCTACGGTTCATTTTTGACAACCAGTGGAACCCACGTGGCATTTTAAACGACCACACCTATCGGTGATTCATCTTGCCAAGTCGCAGGATACGTACGCGAGCATATGCCTGTGTGGCTCTCTACCTTGTCAAATTTGGATTTATTGTTTGCTTAGGTGGAAATGCCACAAAGATACGCATGATGATGTGGCATATTTAAAAGGGATGTGTATGGGTGTAGATCTCGCGTGATGCTCTGCATCTAAACAATCGTATTGTTTAAGCAAATTTAAAGGATGTGCCAGCGTGGGTGCATGTGCATCTCCTCTTACAACATCAAAGCATGGATAAGAAGGAGAAAGATAGATATTGGGGTATGCATGAAAAGACTTTCTACACTAGTTTTACAACGGATATAAATACAATGCGGATAGAATTAGAAAATTCTACATTTACCGTCACTCTTACATTTATCAAGATGGTAAACCGTAACTCCTACATTTACCATCGTCACTCTTACATTTACCAAAATGTAGGTTACTATTGAATTTCAAATGAATAGTAAAAGAAAATTATCTTTCTCCAACAAATTTATATAATTTGATATATTCTTATTTTAGAAGAATAAATATTAATAATTTACTTAAGATATGTAAATATAACCCAAAAATCATTTTAATTAGAATTTTGAGTGTGTTACTTTACCGTCTAACACCAAACATTATAGATCACCACGTGGTACATTTTATTTATATATTTTGAAAATTATATGTTATGTAAATTGCATATAATTTACTTTATATAAATTTTGAAACACCTGAAAAATTAATGTATCGTCTTTTAATCTTTTAACTCGATGTAACAAAGAAATATAGTTTCATGTGTTTTATTGTTTTATACAAATTTTTAATAGAACGACATATTAGTTTAGTGTAAATAAGTTTACTAAGTTATAGTTGTATTGTTGAAGAGTGCCTATATACACTACTACATAAACTATTTTATAGATAGAGTTTTCTAGAGTGATTAAATTTGAGCGCTCTATTTAATATAATTTTAGATCAGTTCACGATAAATGAATTACTTGATTATCTTTTGTAACTATTGACATGTCAACCGATCTATTTACTATTTTTTGGGTATGCCTCTTTACACCGCTATTTATTATAGATCGGTAACAACCGTGCCATATATTTATGTTTTAGATCAGTTTCCCTAGCTTTCGTGCCAAACATTTTCGTCTATATCACTCTCATTTACAGAAAACATCATTTCGTCACCCTCAAGTCTTCTAATCAGACCGAGATCCACAAATTTCAAACCCTAATTTCAACAATTCCTTGCAAAATTACACTGGTAATCTCTTGTCCAGTAGAAACCCTAACACCGGCACACAATGCCGTCTCCGAATGGCGCTAGTGGTTCAACCATATTGTATGTTATAATGGAAGAGACTGTTAGGCTCGACTATTCTTCAAACATATTTTTATTATATCGTATTCATGATGTTCACGATGAATCATAATCATAATGAGGGGAATAAATGATTTCGTGTTTGAAGATAGTGAAGAGAATTGAAGGTTTGAAATGAAGAAAAATAGTGGATTGAAAGTAAAGAAAAATAATTGATTGAAGTGTGAAAAAGAAGAGTTAATTGAGTGTGAGATTGAACGAGAAAGTTCAAAAATTGATTGATAGAATCTTATAAAACCTATGACAGTTGAAAAGCCTGAGATTTGTAGAAGATGTAATGGAAGAGAAGAAATGAATTATGTTCAAGTCGCTCAACAAAATTTGATAAGTGTTTAATAAAAGATAAAGCTTCAAAGAAAATGAATTAATGAAAAATATTCAACGACGTCTCACAACATCTTTCTACAAGTTTGAAAAGAGTTACTGGTTTGAGGGGAGCATATTCAGAGAATAAAGAATTGGTTTAATCAAAAGCTTATCAAGCTCCAAAAGATAAGTATCAGTTTGAGGGGGAGCTTAAGATCATATAGTTAAAATAAGATTCATCGGCAACAACCATTTGGAATAAGTTTTCAGGTTTAAGGTCAGTAAAATGTGCTTTCAAAGTTCAAGCTTCAAAGAGAAATATTCTAAAAATTCGTTCAAGAATAAAAGTTGTTGTTGAAGATAAAAAAAAAAAAATTTCTTCAAGAATGCTTTTGATAATTGAAGTCAGATAAAAGTTAAAGTAGTGATTATCAAAAATAAAGTGCACTTCATAGTTGTTTTTAGCCTTCAATAAATTCTCAGTATTCAAGCTTAAAAGACATATTAAAATTGAAGAAAATTCGAACAACGTTTACAATCAAAAGGATTATTATGATCAATCATTAAATTTTAAATATTGCTTTTATAATTAATCATGTGACTATCACTTATAGTATAAATACTGCTGGCTAGGATTAATTATAAACGACTTCCATTGTAAATCATAATCGGGCTTAGTAGAAACTAATTAGAAAAGAAATCTATGTCGTTATTTGAACATGCATACATCGAATTGCTTGATTCAGGACCAATATTTACTATCGGTTAAAGTTGAATGATTATTATAAAATGTCAGAATCTTCAACAATATGTTATTCAGCTTGACTAAAGTGTAGCTCATTTTGAAAAAAAGAATGTGAGGAGGAGTCGCCGGATAACTGAATTTCCTACTTCTCGGAAACTTTCTCACAAACAAGGTTCGTAGTTCTCATGCACGTAAGGTGTTTGTGAAAATGTGTATGAGAAAGTTCGCAGCCATGTTGCATATGGATTCCAATTAATGCATCAGGTTAGTTATATTTTTCTTTTAATATTCAAATCCATTCTCATTTTTGGTGTTATATATAAACACTGATGACAACATATATATCTATAGCTAGTAGACAGTTAAATGTCACTTTGATTAACAACAAACTTAGAATTCAAAAAGTGTGTTTTTCTTTCAAAGTAGGCCATGCTATTCAATGATTAATATAGACCATTTGTAAGGAATTACGACGAATAAATTAATTAAAAATAAACAGCATTAGACTAACTTTTCATTGTTCTGTTTTGACTGCAAATGTTGAATATTTCTAGTAGGGAATTTATTTATAAACTTTACATGCCATAAACTTCGACGCAACCAGAATAATGGCGGAGCTAGAGGGTACTGATGGGTGCTCAGCACCCGAAGAATCACCTACAGATCTAGCCCATTTTTAATGGTAAACAATATTTTACACACTTGACCCTCCCAATTTAATGCAAGATAAAATAGCAAAACATGAGGATAAAATATTTCAATAATATTCAACGAAAAGTTAAATGATACAATCGATTTTGACGCAACTCTTTTACCACACTCGTCTTTGCATTATGTAGTCTTTAGGTATATTTTCTAGTTTTATTAAATTTTATTTTATTATTTCTTTGCCATCCGATCTAGTATGGTTAATCTTTCTTTTTCATATTTATTTTCTTCCGATAAGCTACTAGTTTATTTACTCTGTAATTACGCAGAATTTATACATAAATTTTTTAATAATTCAATCATTCATATAAAAATACTTAAATTTTTATTGTTTATAGGTAAATAATCGTTTTCAAAACCCACGAAAAAATGAAAAGGAAAAAAATTCGTTGAAAGTATATCATGTGAGATGTCTAATCGAAGAGAAAAATACTTTGGTTTTTATGGTGTAATTTTTATAATTTTTCGACTAACCGTTTTGAAATATTTAATGGGTTTTTGCCAAATGAAGCTCTCTTATTGGTTCTTTCATCGTCACAAAAAGTCTATTCTCATTTGAACTCTCATCATTTAATGAATTATCAATGACATCGTCAATTTGACTAATTAGAATTAATGGGGAGATTATAATCAAAAAAATATATTCAAGGGCTAAGATTAACTTACGTATGACATCCGAAGATTTATCGTAACAAAAAGAAAATCTTACTCATATATCAAAGTTTATATTACAAGTGGAAGTGGAAATAATTTACAAGTTATTCTAACAGATGACTATATATAAGCAACAATGTATTCAGGTCTCATATGGTCCTACGAAAACCCATCTTGACAAGCCTACTAGATGTTTCCTGAGATATGCACGTACATGCATAAGCCTAAAGGCTTAGTGATTTCGTGTGTTTGTGTATAAAATGTCAGACACAATATGCAGTGATGATGCAAAATGTAAAAACGTAAAATATATAGAGTATGATGAGATCTCTATGAGCCAACGACCATCACATTTTAGCAATAAATACACACACGCATATATATATATATATATATATGAGTCAACGACCATTATATTTCAGCTCCTGGTTATCCGACGACTAATATGACATAATATATTTAAAAGTCAATGTGCGTGCTATTAAATGCAATTATACAGATAATCAAGTAATCATGTAATCACGTGTTATATCATATAGATCTCAGTTTGAAAAATAACACGAAACTCACCTTGTTAGTTTAGACTGTGATTGTTGTGTCAACCTATTAATTATACAAGTAACCGGTTGAATTATTATAATGTAAAATGCGAAGTCAATTATATTATATACAGAGTATGTGTTATGCGTTTTACAATTTCTATAAGTTTTTACTAAACGAAATCATAATGTGAATGTTATTTATAATGAAATAAGTCACTAGTTTATACAGCTATTATTAAATTATTAAACTAAATATGCAGCAAAGTCTAGCGTAGCATTTTACGACGTAATAAAATAAAATATTAAATAATCAGAAACTAAAAAGAATGTTACATGTTGGTTAGTTAGGTGGTAGGGAACTAGCGGCGTACGTGTGTAGGTGTTTTTATGTATAAATGTGTGTATGTGATGAGTATTGCTAGTAAGTTGGCTACCGTAGTTATACTACTACAGTTAAACTTTGTAAGCATACCTATAAGTCTAGACTATCATGATTTTACAAGTATGAGGTGTCATTCAAATAATAAAGCTTACTAACTAAGTGATTAACACCTCGATTTTACTAGGTTACCCATACATATAGATATAATTTCAGATATCAGGGCATAATTATCTTCATTCTAGCAATTATGATAATACTATGTAGTTATTTTTAAGAATGACTTTATTATTGAATTGAGTTATTAACGTTTAATATAGTATTGTATAAACTTATCAAGTAATTGTTAGTCAAGTTGCTTAAATTAAACTTTTGACATTTAAGAATAACTAAATTATAAGGTATTCTTTTCACACAATAATATTATACATATTATTATTATTATCATCTATCGATGTTATGTTACGGAAATAATTATGACATCATTATAAATTTCTTTTAAAATATAATAGAGATAGAGATTATTATTTAAGACTATCTAAAGGCACTTAACAAATTGATTTTAACAAATTGCTTTAACAATATAACATTGAAACAATCCGATATAAAATTGAGAGTCAATTACTCAATTTGTTTTTAGTAATATAACCCATCGCCTAGTTCTCGTGGTTTAATGTTGAATTATGGTTAGAAAAAATATTTTTCATTTGAACTTTGACATGGAGGATTGTTGATACTTTATAGCATACTCATACTCAATAATAATAATAATAATAATAATAATAATAATAATAATAATAATAATAATAATCCACAAAACAAAATGGTAGACTTTGATAATAAAAAGATTTACGATGTTCAATTTCGAATATGAAAAATTCAAATGAATTTGAATAAGAAGCGTGTCAATTTATGACAACGGATCAATGCTTAAGGTTAAATACTGATTAATATTGACAAAACTCATTCGTTATGCTTGTAAGTTTCTTCAACGAATCAGCATTAGATACATTGTTACTATTTTACAACTAAGTAACTCTCCTAACTAAAATTTCCGACTCCGCCCTGCAGAAAAAGATAGAACACGCTGAACAATTTGAGTTGATGGGTCACATGGTTAAATGATAAAATATTTTGCTGTAAAAGGCGTACAAAAAATGCCACAAACAGCTTAAATGTTCTCATAAGTGCACATAATTGTTTACAACGTTTTAAGTTGTTTTATATATATAAATAAATATATGATTAGAAAAATGTTGACTTGACTCGTTTTGACTGGCAAATGTTTACTAGTCTCTGGTTTGACATGTCACCCTACCCGCCCATTTGGCCACTTGTAAAAGATCAAGTTTACGAATGTGGTAATGGGACAGACTTAAACTTTGTAGCAACGTAAGATGAGAAGAAAAGAGGTTTAGTGAGCTTCATTTTGTGTTTAATGCATATTTTATACATAGCTCAAAGAAGCATATTCAAAACTACATCTCAAAAAGTTGAAGACTCAAAAATGTACAATATGTATAAATAAACTAACTATCTAGCATTTAACATTGTAACCGTAAGTTCATTGGTCGAATTTATGTCATGCGTACTTGAAGTGGAACAACTGTTATCTGCTGTAGCTTTTTCATAAAAGAAACCTGGTTGCTTAGGTGGAGGCAATGCACCGTCACTCCCAAACATTAGAACCGCAGAAGTCATTGTTGGCCTATCTTCTGGACGTTGTTGAACACACAATAAAGCCACGTGGATTGACCGTAGTATTTCTGATACATTCATTGATTTTTCTAAAGATGCTGCAACCAGTTCCATTGATTTGCTTTCTTTATGAAGTCCCCATGCCTAACAATAGAAAATAGTGGGAAAAAGAAAAAAAAAGCTATCAAGTATACGGATACTAGAATATAAGCAGCGCTTAATTTAAACTAAACTAAGCAACTAACATGTGCGATAAGGTTGTTGTTGTGTTCTATGTGGAAGAATCCTCGGTTTCTCTTCCCACTTACAATCTCCAACACTAAAACACCGAAGCTAAATACATCGGATTTTATTGAAAAAATGCCGTCTCCTGCATACTCTGGTGCCATGTACCCACTGCAGCAAATTTGTTGGTTAGTTTAAGAAATAAAATTATATCAAATAAATACGAATAAATTGTGCAGGATGAGGTCTTACTATGTTCCAACCACTCTGTTTGTGTTTGCCTCTATCTGATTTCCTCCAAAGGTTCGGGCCATGCCGAAATCTGATATCTTGGGGATCATATCATGGTCAAGCAAAATGTTGCTGAGTTTGAGGTCTCTATGAATAATTCTCAGTCTCGAATCTTGGTGAAGATAGAGAAGTCCCCTAGCAATCCCTTTGATGATGTGAAAACGGGTAGGCCAATCGAGTACTTTACTTTGATTTTCATCTGCAGGTAGCTTACATCTAATGTTACATTTCTGCTGGCTTTTAATATCTTAAGTTATGTGTTAACAGAATTATACCAAATATAAACGAGTCAAGGCCTCTGTTTGACATGTATTCATAGACCAACATTTTTTCTGCTCCCTTAATGCAGCAGCCTAGGAGCCTTACAAGATTCCGGTGCTGCAATTTGGACATAGTGATCACTTCATTTTTGAACTCACTGAGGCCTTGAGTTGACGTTCTTGATAGCCGCTTCACTGCTACTTCTTGCCTGTTCTCCAACACGCCCTGAAAACAACCATTTGAGGTACTCTTGTTATATGCTCCTATTTACAATAATGTAGACAAAACTTTACTGTTTCTAAAGTGATAATGTGATACTGAATATTCAGAATCAGATAATCCATTGTAACAAAACGGGGACAAATTCTAGTTATGCCCTCTTTTTTACCTTATAAACAGGTCCAAAACCACCCTCTCCAAGCTTATTATTCTCTGAAAAATTGTCTGTGGCTTTACGTAGTACAGAAAAGTCGATCAGTGGCAGTTCTAAATCATCCGTGGAACCTTCATTGCCATCATCATATCCATCGTCTTCTTCTAGTGTCCCTATAAAGACCCAATATCAGTTGGACTATATAACTTGCTGCTCAAATCAAATTGTTATACAAAAAAGTCCAAAATAGTTACCTCCTTGCATTGCCTTTCTCCTCTTAAATCGATAAAATAGACCAATAGAAAGTAGTATGACCAATAATACCGATATTATAGGTACAACGATCTTAACCATCTTTACACCCGAGCCTTTACCTTTTGCTGCAAGGTTGATATCAATTTAGAACGTTAAACACATTAATGAAAGTTATAACGAAAACAAACTAGAGGGTGATCTGTAAGATATTATTTACCCAACTCTGATGCTGGCATTCTTATATAAAGATCCTGCCCGCTTTCTGTAAATGTCTTGATGTCTTTCAAGTCACCAAACCATAGTAAGCATCCACTTCCACCCCCAGTAACATTTTGAGTCGCATAAGCAGTACACGAGCAGTTCGCCTTGCAAACCCTCTCACATTCATCAAGATTTATACTTTGATTAAACCGTGACTGTTGTGTGTCAGGCAACTTTATGCTCGAATATCTCTTAAACCCTTCTGAGGGCCCACAATCCAAAGGGATTGACCGCTTACACCCTTGAGACCAATCTGCCACGTTCCATTGGTCCGGTGAAGTCGGCTCAAACCCTTTCAAACACCCACAATTTGGCGAGTTGTTAATATTACAACTAGCAAACGAGCCACATAGTGAATAACGGTCACAATTATCAGTCTGTGGAGTCAAGTAGACTAACCATTCTTGCCTGCTTTCAATCCATAACAATCTTTCAAAGTTACCAGTTGGTCTAAGGATCACTCTTGTGATCACTGAATTATTCAAAAGATCAAAATGGTAATACATTTCTCTCTGGTTTAATTCAAACCCAAATCGATAAATCGAGTTAGCCCTTAAACTAGGCTCCCCACTAAACCTCTCACCATTCCATGGACCTGCCCGGAATCTAATACTGTCCCCATCCCTTACAATCATCTGTGGATACCCTTGAACATCAAGCCACACAGTAAACTCACCAGAAGTCGGATCATTTTCATTCTTCCACGACGTAAAATGCGTTTCAAATCCTGTAACCAAATCTTTACCGAATTTCATTCCTGGCAAAAACGTATCTGTTGGAAAATCAAAACTTTGCCACATCGAATTCCCTGATCCACCATCCGTTACAATAAAGTTACCGGAATCTAAAAGTTGACCAACGGGCCTACTCACCGACGTTTCTGAAGAATTCATCGACGACCAGATAACATCGCCGGTAGCGTTACGGATCTCCAGGATTCCTTGTAGAGTAAGAGACAACTCCCCTGATGTGTTCATGAGTGGTGTGTTCCTATTGGCTACCCACATAACTGTTCTGAATGAAATTCTTTTGTACCAGATTCCAACATAACGTTTTGTTGAATTTGCTGGGCTAAAAAAACCAAGCTCAAATGTTTCTTGAGACGAAACAATTGTTTCACCATCTCTAATGGTTTGATTTGCTGAGATGGTGTCAACTGCAGTGGTACAAGTAATCACTGCACAAAGTACAACAATAATACAAAACCAAAATTTGTTAAACTTTTCTTCTTTCTTCATGGTTGATGCTTTCTTCTACCACCAATGACCGGTACTCGTTAAATTGTGTCGTTTCATAAGCTGTCGAATTTATTGACTAGTAATTTATGTTTGAATATTGACATTATTTCCTTTGGTCCTCTTGGCGATCGGAATCTTGACTTCTCGAGAAGGCAAAAACTTTTGGAAATAACTGGTCATGTATTGTTTTTTAATTAAAAGGCGTTCGTTAAACAAGACATTATCGAGAGAGATGAGAGAATAATTGAAGAATCTAAGAATTTAACACTCGATTCAGTTTTACGTTGACACTTCTTTATAAAAATTGAATAATGAACATTATCAACGGTAAATTGAAAAACTGAACTTTAGACTCTATATTTATCAATATTAAATTTATTATATACTTAAAAGCATAAATAAATAAATTATGTTGGCTTCACAAAATGAACTTATTTAGCTCTAATAAGCTAAAAAGCTAAAGGATGTTTGCCAATCAAAATTAACTTATTACATTATGATAATGCAATAAAGAAATAAAAACCCTAGCAAAAACTAATCCAAACACCCCATAATGTGCAGACAATATGCCTCGGCTAACATTTTTATTTTGGTTAACATTGCTTATCATCTTTACCTGTATCTGCATTAGCAAAAAGTTAAATTAAATGTGTATTATTCAAAATTTGTGTTTTTAAAAGGGTAAAACTGTTATTTAACTAGCTAAACTCTACACTAGTTTTTGTATAATCAAACATATATCTGTGAATGATTATTTTGAAACGGTAAGGGGCGTATGTGTCTAAAATTAGATGGTAGGTATAGTCAAATGTAAGTCGCCATTGAAGACCAAAGAGACAAGGTAGGGCCGGACAGAAACCAAGTGGCTAATGACAAAGGTGGTTTGCTGTGGATCGTTTATACTCAACAAAAAGTTATTGTAATGTTATTAGAAATTGAATAGATAATAATTGAGTTTAAATAGTGTTAACTGGTATCTTTAGTACGTTACACGAGGAAACATCAATGCGTTTTAAAATGCTTACGAAGCTGAAACCTTCTTGAGCGACCCATAAAACTGATCGGTGTTCACAATACGTATTAATCAAAATATCAGTTTTTGATCCAAACCAATTCATACTTACCTTTAAAAGCATTATCATTGAAAGCTTTTTCTATAGCTTTTTTATAAGAGTTTTAAAATACTTTTCTTTAGACAATTAAATACTATGAAAAGCTAATTAAACATTACAACCCTTAAAAGCATTATTATTGAAAACTTTTTCTATAGCTTTTTTATAAGAGCTTTAGAAATACTTTTCACTTCAATGAGAAACAGTTTTTTCTTTACCATTAAAAGCTAATTAAACATTACCAAAAGGAGATGTTCACTGTACCTATGACTTGAGAAATGTCAAGTTTTGCTAAACAATTTACACCAAAAATTAAAAAAGCTTTGAAAAGAAGTAAAAAAGAAAATAAAACCCACTAGACAATGAAGATGCTCTAAAAAGTAAATAACCCAAACATGCAATAATATTCTTTAGGAAAATTAATACTTTTCTCATTTTGTTAGTTTACATAAAATCTTGTCAAAAAAATCTGTTAAAATTTTTTCATAATCGAAATTCTAAAGATACAAAATGAATATAAGATAAGATATTTATTTAGAAAAAATAGAAGTTATATGCAAAACGCAAATGGATAGATGTAAAGCGCAAAAGTAATTTGTGCCCCGTAAAAAGAGTCACGTTCCCGGCCACCAAGGCAAACACAAAAATTATAAGTCAGATGCAAAGCACAAGTCATCCGGATAGAATAAATTTTTAAAAAGTTTTTTTTTTTTATAAGATTTTATGTAGTAAAAGATAGGTAGAGGTGGGCATCCGAACCAGTTTATGATCTGAAACCGGTTCGTAAACTGAGACCCTAACCGGTTTAAGTCAAAGCAGTTTGATTGGTTCGAAACGGTTTGATTTTCTAGTTGTTGAAATCGGTTCGAGGTCATGTACATGCCAAGTATATCACCCTACCTGTCAAGTACTGGGTCCTGAATATTAACCGTTAAAAAATGATCAGATAGTCGTTAGAGTCTGTTTTTGGCTGTCTTTTTGTGAGACTTTTCTCCTTTTGATAGGATATTAACCGTTAAACCGATTTTGATTTGATTGATCCAAACCAATCTGATATTAACACCGGTCCGACTTAACCATCAAACTGGTTTTGTATCTTTGTCCACCTCTACGTGGAGGCGTGTCGGCCCAATCCAAACAAGCCCATTGATCTCCCGGTCTACGACTTACCAAGAAACCGCCAACCCATTCTTTTAGGGTCAGTAAAAATCGCGTCATTCTTCGCCAAAATTCCCAAAATTGCAAAACCCCTAAAAAAGTAATGCACAATCTTTCGATTCGTCATATTCGTCGCTCAAATCCTCTCCGCGATCATCATCATCAAGGTATGTTATCTTATTTAAATCTGACTAATGCATGTAAATTCATTTCTCATGGCCTTGTTGATGACACGATTTACAAATTGTTCCGTATCATACAAACCTATACATATGTAGTTAATTTAATTGATTTATTATAAAGCCACGTTTTTATTTTGAAGATTTAAGCTAGTTTGCTGCCTTTTTACATAGAAACGAAATAGATGCGTTATGTTTTACTCATAATTGATTCGATTATTGATAGTTTGATGTGCTTCTATACCTAAGATAGATTATACAAATATATCGATCATATGTTTATCTTATAATTGTTAAAATATATTTTTCTTGGAATGAAGAAAATATATGTAGTTGACTAATCATTGAGATAGAGGAAGTCATTTTCTCTTTTACTAACTCAATAAATTCGTGTTGCTTGTGACAATAAATCACTCAGATATTTGTTGATTGTTATTATTGATGGTGTAGAGGCTTACCATTAAGCATTGTTTGCAGTTCCATCTTATAATGTTTTTATATTCCCATCTACTCCAAACCTGTGAAAAGCTTGTTAACAATTAAGATTATGCAGATTCCCTTTGTTAGTAAGGAAATTTTTATCATGCTTTTTTATAGCTTTCATATGATTTGTTTTGCTATTAAGCTAGAAAAGCACAAGCTTTATACTAAAGCTATGTTGTATTATGATTTTTTTGGGTAGAAACAACCTAACTTATCACTCTCTGTTTTGCGGATTTGATCGAGCAGATATACTACGTTAAGTCTTTAGTTATCTTCAAGGAGCAAAGAGCCTTTTACTGAAGCAAGGTTGGGGCTTTTAGTTATCGTTGTAAGACACATTTTATTGAAAAATGAGGGAAGAAGAAGTAAGTAGATGTCAAATTCAAGAATGGTGTCCAAGATTTAATCCACTTCCATAAAAACTGTGATTCAAGAGCTTCCAGAATCTTTTGTTCAATATCTTTTAGATGATTCTGGCCCGTTCCTCCTTCCACCTTCCATCTCCAATGATGATCCATGACCCAACATAATCCACAAACCAGAAGAAGAAGAAGACTACACTATTTCTTCAGAACAATCCGATAATGAATCAGAACAAACTTCAACACCGCCACCTTCTTTCCCAGAGCTCGAATCCGAAATCAACAAATCGATCGAGACCCTAGGCGGTGCTATCTTCCCTAAACTCAAATGGAGCTCCCCTAAAGAGTCGGCTTGGATCAGCTCTAACGGGTCCCTCAAATGCACCTCATTCAGTAAAATTACACTTTTACTTAAAGTCTTCCAACTCTTCGGTTCATGATCTTTGTCACCCTTATGATTCGTGCAGTGACTGCAATATGACCCGTCCTGCTCGTTTCCTTCTTGCCCTTCAGAAATGGTACCCGTCTCTCAACCCTGCAATGGAATTCCGTTGCTTTGTACGTAACCGTATTTTAGTTGGAATCTCCCAGCGAGAAGTCATGGGGTTTTACCCAATACTGATCGAGAACAAGCATGACCTTGAAACTGTAATCAAGAACTTTTATGTAGACAATGTGAGTACGAAATTTGAGTCAGAAAGTTACACATTTGATGTTTATGTAAAGAAGGATGAGACAGTTAAAGTTTTGGATTTCAATCCTTGGTGTACGTTTACATTACCTTTGATGTTTACTTGGGCGGAATAGCACATTGGATTTCAGAATTGTGGAGTGCCAATTGGGAGTAAGGCCAGGTCCGAAATCTGCAGTTCCGTAGATGATTATTTGGATACAAGTGAAGGAAGTGGTTGGGATCAGGCTTTGAGGAACGCTGATGAGGAGTTGCAGCAGCAAACTAGGTCAGCTGGTGCTTAGTGATCGTTTTAGACTCGAGTTTGTATTACTTCTTGATTTAATCAAAGTAAGTTTAGTGCTTATTTTTTGTTTGCTACTAGTAGTGTCCTGTATTCATTGTTGAAATATAGTCTCAAGTAGGTTTGTCGTTGATTGATTTTCAGATCAAGTGTGACCAAAGACAGATTTGTGTAATTTACTTTCTCCAGTTCTTGTATAAATAAACAAAATTTGTCACCTCTAGAAACAGTTAGTAGTTAGTAGTGACTAATATGTATATACTAGTCTAATACTCGCGCAATACAGCGGCGGCGATAATATTATGTGTGTTCATATGTTGTGTGAGTATCTTATTTTTGCCTTTTGGGTGTGCTTTCGTGGTCATTCGGTTGAGAGAGATAGAGGAGAAGTGTGTGTAATTTTAGGTGTTTACTGTGTGTATGTGTTGGTTGGTAGTTTTTATAGGTGGGGTAAAAAGAGAAAGATAGAAAATAGATGGTTAAGATCAATTGTAGTTTAAATGAATGGTGGGAATCCATTTAACTTAGTTTTAAATTTTAGGGATTTAAAAAAAGGTTATATGTATTATAAAGTAGTATAGATATAGATATAAATTAGAAAGAAAAAAGAAAAAGAAAATCTTATGAAACTTACACTTGAATATGCTAGGATGATACCACCTTCCACTTGAAGTTCGTATGTTACTAAAGTCCTGGCTTCTAGTTTCAAAGGTAACAAAAAGTCGTTATCTAAATGAACGTAGTTTTTACATGACATTTTAATATTGAATATAATGATATAATATAATATAATTGTATTTTTTTTCCACGAATTTACCTATTCAACGAAGAAATACCAATTGTTAGTCGTATACGAACTCTCACATGATATAGTGGTAGTTTTTCTCTATGGATCTACCAATTTAAACACATAATAATCAATAATGGATTATAATTTTTATATTAATAAAAACTTGTCCCATGAGGAAAACAAGAAAAAAAAAATGAATAAAATAACATTAATTTAATTCTCTTGATAAGTTTTGTCAACGTCGACACTTCACTTTCCTCGGTGTAGGGGTAGTTTTGTCATTTCCGCTAACCAAATTCTTTGGCATTTCCCCCGACCAAAAAAGCATCTACCATTGTAATTCCAATTTCGCCTTACCAAATCGTCAATTCCAAATTCCCCTTTCCTTGAAAATACCATTCTTATGAATCGGTCAGCTTCATCTTCAAATATATTAGATACAAGTTATATATCTACACATCAATCATTTCATTTCTTCATTATTAACAATCTCAATTTAGTACAATTCAATCTCTCAATTTCAAATTCTAATGGCGGCATCAAAGAATCAGGTCGTATTTGAGGATCATTTACCGTTAATTGAGGAAAAATTAGGCGGCGATGGTTTGATCGGAGAATTATGTAACGGATTCCGGTTGTTGATGGACGTTGAAAAAGGCGTGATCACGTTCGATAGCTTGAAGACCAATTCGTCTATTTTAGGATTACAGGATTTGAGTGATGATGATTTGATGAGTATGTTGAAAGAAGGAGATTATGATGGTGATGGTGCATTAAGTGAAATGGAATTTTGTGTTCTTATGTTTAGGTTAAGTCCTGATCTTATGGATCAGTCTGAATTTTTGTTACAACAAGCTCTTGAACATGAGTTGATTAAGAAGAATTCACATTAATTAACAGTTTTCCTTTGTATTAATTTTTGTTGTTGTAATTTGATGTTTAAGTATTTTTTATGTTTATGGATTTTGATTGAAGTTGTTATAGATAGATAATTAACTTACATGAGCAAATTATGTATCCATCTACTTGTTGACTTACTGTGATTATTTTTGGTAAAGTTCATGTTTGTTTATTGGGACAGACAAGATATACGTGGTAAAAGACTTAACGATTTGGATTAGTTCAATTTCAAAAATAAATTATTGATAACATTTGTGTAAAATTTTCAAAAATTTTACTAAGTTATGATAAAGCGTCGTAGATGTTTACGAGTGACGAATCGACTCTTACGAGTTGAGTCAAGAATTTAAAAGACGAGGTGATTCGAACCTTAACTCTTAAATGAATTTGACTCTTCTAAGTCATGTATGACTCTTACGAGTCAGAAAATCAGACAATCTCTTAATGTAATGTAATACGGAAAATTAAAAGGAAAAAATAGAAAAAGAAATGACTATAATCTATTTTAAATTAAACATTTGTGTTGAATGTCAGTCAACGACTTAACTATCAACTTTCACCATGTCTTACTTCTCTTAATAACAAAAATTTTAAATAGTAATATACATATACACATGAATATATATATATCTATATATATTGTAAAATAGTGACTCTTACGAGTCGAGTCGAGTCGAATTGTAAGCTAAAAGTCAAAATTTTAAGTCACACTTCGAGTCACGAGTTAACAACTATATGTTACAGTATTTTGAAATTTATATAAGATCGACAATCATATTAATCAACATTGATTTTTTAAAAAATATTTTTTCATAGAGGTCTTGAACACTTCATAATGTGATGGCTTTTCTTCATAACTTATATCTCAAAAATATATTTTGTTAGAAATATATGAAATTTTTGAATACTTAATTCTAGAAGGTGTAACAAACAAAGAGTAGTTTAGTGTGAAACTCATATGGCGATTTATATTTTGAATAACTCTATGATTCGAATTTAGTTGTAGTAGTCCACATTAGCATAAAAGATTTAACATTAAACATTTTTTAAACCAACAAAAGTTCTTCCATTTGAAGTTGGCCTATCAACACCGGTTCAACAACGCTGATTTTCACATCATAAGAGAGTAAAAAACCCATCATAAAAGAAAAAGCGACAGTGTGGTTGGACACCCGCTCCTCAGCAAGTGATAATATAATACCGTATTTAAGTTGATGAAAGAAATATTTCAAGTTTTGGATATATAAATTGGAAAACAATTTTTGGTTTTTAGTTACAAGATAAAATTAAAAAAAATGTTTAACGTGCTTAAAATGTAGACTTAAAAATGTGTCTAAAAATTTAATTGGTACATATGTTAAATTGATTTGATATATATAAGAAGAAAAAATAACTAAAATACATATGTTAAATGATGTATGATTAATCATAAATTTAAGCATATATTTGAAAACACATCTAGCGTTACTGTAACACTAATGATATTAAAGATCGAATGGCTGATGCAAACTAAACTATTGGAAATTATTAGGTAAACTCCACTAACTTACTAAAAGTCCACAAACCCGTCACTCTATCAAGTCATTATCTAGGTTCTAAACCAACTGACAAAACCAGTCTTGTATTTAGCTTGATGATATGGAAATTTTTTCAATTAGAAATTTCATCAAGGTAAAAGAATATGTCTATATAATTCAAAAGTATAATTAAACCAACTAGGGTTTTCCCCCTAGTTGGCACACAATTTTTTTTGTACTCTCTAACTACGTTGATAATCCGCTATAAATGTTAAGATTAATATGAAGAATTGTACATTTGAAAAACGAATAAATTAAAAAATGTTGGTTCTCTAACTCGCTTGATTTTGTGTTAGTCTTTACATTGTGGTGTACATAAGCATATGTATTAAAGGTAAAGTTGCAAAGTAACGATGTATGTAATATTACGTTCATTTAAAACTATTCTCACACAAATATATTTGAACTAAGTCGAGCCAGTTTACCCATGTCACAACAGATCTTTGATTTCGGATGTCACTTTTCAAAATGAGCTCTCGTTGGCATTACGGTTCCTCTTCCAAAAGTGGAATCCGCTTAGCAAGATCCGAGTTAAGAGGTCATCATTCTTGAGCTCGGGCAACACACTTTGCATTATTTCCCGATAACATCTGACAATAGTACAAAAAAAATATATTCATGTACGTTGTTATTTGCATGGTCACCCAACTAACTTGGTCGGCCCATCCTATTAGTCCACATCAACACATATTTATGTCTACATTCTCACACTCTATTTTGACATCCTTCTAGAACATTATGAAAGATAGGGTTTCATTGTATAAACAAACTAGTGTTGGTCCTCATATTCATTCAAGCACCCCACTCAACATTGCCTCACCGTGTAATTTTGAGAATTAATCTCTTGACCACTATCGATTGAGTTAATTTCTAATTGAGTTCGCATGTATGTTAGAGTGTCAAAAATTATTCACTCATAAATTCATATATATTTTGCACTCAAAATGAAATACTCTCGATTACAAAGAATACATGCCTTTAGAATTTTGCACTTTTACTTTTATCAACTTAGATATGAAAATAGAAATTGATATATCACTTTTGAGTGTAAAAATTGTTGCTAATTCCATAAGTGACCTCTGACAATAACAACATCTCATGTATAGAAACATTAATCCTCACACGTTAGTCGATTTCATTTTTAAGAAAATCACATTACATATATTACATTACATACATTGTAAAAAGTAAACCAAAATTATACTACGTACTAAAGTTAATGATGTGTAAATCAAGGTATCTTTTGGTGATCGTAACGAAATATATATAATTTAAACTCGCTCCATCTTATCTTACATAGTTAACGCACAACAAGTAGGCCCCATTATAACGAAAAAAGCACTTTTAGTGTAAGAATTTGATTAGTGATACCAAGACGTCTGTCGCAATAAAAAATGATGGTGGTTAACTTTGTGACACCAAACTTTCATCATTTCACAAACGGCCCCACATTATTTCCTTTCCCGAACCACCTTCATCTCCAACTCAACGACGTCGTTCGACCAAAAGGTAGTATAAATACCAGATAAATAGAGAGGGAATCCAGTGCTCTCTCAACTTAAAGCAATCGCAACCGATTCGCTGATCGACGATCGTAAACTAACAACAGATTCATCGATGGCTACTAAAGTGTATATCGTGTATGTATATAGTACTTCTATCTCTATCTATTGTTACTGGTTTCGTCTCTGATGATTTAATTTGATTGAATGATCTACTATTGCTTGTTTTAACGGGGTTTAGTTCTGTTAGGTTTGTTGATTCTTCTGATGCTAATTGTTTTGTTACTCATTTGAACTCAAGGAGCATTATTTTATAGCATTTTAATTATTTAATTATTTTAATTTTAATATACAATATACAATATACAATATTGATCACCGATGATTGATTGGCTGTGTATATCTGCTGTATCTTCTGCATTGTTTTTGTTCTTGTCTTATATATGTTTAGCAGTATGCTTACAGTATGTTCGGTGAAGTAGCTGTAGGCTGTAGCTGTAGTTTTAGGTACTTCTAGTAGCTTTGAGAATTTGAGCTTTTTATTGGATTCTAAAGTTAGGGTTTGTACATGACAAACAAGATTTTTATTTTCATAGGAGCTTTTTATTTTTATTCAAAAACTAAAAGCTCTTAAAAGCTCCGTGCCAAACAGGCCCTTAGTGTAGAAAATAGGTGCCGTCTCCTGTGGCGATTTTTGGAAATGCTAGAAGTTGCTATTTGTTGACTTAACAATTAATATCAAGTTATATACTTAACTTCTTATACATATTATAACACTAAGTATTTTGAGGAGTATTCACTGATTATTTGTAGCTAATAAATCGAGTTACAGCTGTTAGAAGAGTGCAACTCATATGATGATTAAGGTGTTAGGTGTCTGTCTCAAGTGTCATAGATATGTATTTACTTGGAACAATAGTCATTTCGTTTATTTCAAAGAACACTCTTTATCATCATTTGGAATCATATGTGTGTTAACTGAGGAATTATTACCTAGAGGTTAGGAATGGCCTGATGATGCTAAATTTCAGGAATATAAAAAGTGGATTACATTGCCTACTTTCTGCAGTAGGTACTGTGACAAAGAGATACTTTTGATTTCATTTTACCTCTTGTTTCCCAATAGTGTTGTGTTATGTTACTGATTTACTTGCTTTATGGTTGAATGAAGGGGGAGTGAGGTAGAGACAGAGAAGATGATCAAGAATAAGAACTTTCATTCTGCTATGCCTTTAGTTTGCCAACTTCTAAGTTTTATGAGTTGATCTTAATAGTATATTTGAGCTGATGATATCTGTCTGCCACATTTATCTAATGCAATTTTTATTGTAAGTTACAGGCCACATATCTTGTATAAGGTGAACCTTTTGATTCGGCATGATATGAAGGCCTCATATATTGTATACTTGAACAAAATGATCCATCATTCATATACATATATGCTTACAATCATATCAATTACCATTTTTATCAATTCAACCATCATAAACGGTTAATTTAGGCTAAGGTGATGAGAGGAAATAACAATTTGACAGAGAAACTACTAATCACATCAGCTGTTTTAAACTGTTTATTTTTGATAATATGATCAGAACTGGACGAAGATAATGTAATTGGTATGATTATCGGAGAGAATAAGTATAGTCATTGGTATATCTTTTTGTTCAAGCATGTAATTGACAAGCCTTTCAAAAAAAAAAAAAAAAAAGAGTAAGTGATATGATCATCAGAGATAATAAGTATAGTCATTGGTATATCTTTTTGTTTAAGCATTTAACTGACAAGCCTTTCAGAAAAAAGTATGTAATTGACAAGATTGTAAAAGTACAACACTTCTATCTGATTATTCATATTTGATTAGTAGTTCTGTAACGCTGAGCTTTTGCAATCATAACACTTGATCAAAGCTGTCCCCTCATTGTGATTAGTTATAGGCATGAACACACCTGATGATGAAGGCATATCAAGTTACTGGCCTGAGAAAACTTTGCTATTTCTTTTTACATTTTGATAAAAATCAAGTCTATTGTGCAAAAGCTAATGTTGTTACTGTTTTCTGAGGGAATAATGATTGGGGACATAAGTACTTTCTGTGTTGTGATGGAAGTTCTTCTCTACAATTTTCCCTGAAATGGGTACTGGGTACACCTGTTTCCTTAGATGTAGACTGTATAGGAGCGGGCTAAGATGGAACTAGGGTATATCCTTTATCAACTTAATGAGATTTTGTAGGGCCATAACAACTTCAGTAATAGGTTTTGCACACACATGAACACATTAGTTGTGGAACTATAATTTTGGTTATGTTGGGACTAATAGCTGTTTAGAAGAGAAAGCCATGCCAGGAACTCATAATCTTTTGTTTTGCCCCAAACAGATCTTATGCAGCTTTCAGAGTTCTCCTCTGCATATATGCCTAGGCAACTGCTTACATGTCTCTTTGCCCTTCTTTTTATTAAGACTGTTTGGCTAAAGATAACACTTATATGTGAAATTGTTATAGTAAGTGATAAGACAGAGTTTTCTGTGTATGCTGTTAAGCCTCTGGTTCTTTGTTGGTTCAAGTAATGAATTAAATTATGCTTTTGCTAGCACCAGGGGATCGACTTACAGCATAATCCTCGATACTCTGTCAGTTGAGTGAATATGTGCTCTGACTGTCTGACATGTTCCCCTGTTCAGCTCCTTTATATATGCTGCCTGACTAGATCACCTTTTGAGCATGGAACAAGGTGTACATGTATGGCCCTTGCTCTGCATCCCAGCACATACATATACTGCCTTTTGTCATGTCCGTTTGTCTGTGCATGCATTTTGCTTCTCTGGCTTTATAACTGATGAGATGCGCATTCCTATATGGTAGGAAGATGAATATACGAGAGTTGGAAGTAACCGTATACAGAGCATGTAACCTACCCTTAATATTAGTACATAAAATCTTGAGAATGGTATATTAAGAAACAAGCTATTGATCATGGTATATTATATTTTCTATAATATAGATGATTACTTGCTGACAAGTAACTTTTCACTGTTGTAACAGGTATTATTCCATGTATGGACATGTAGAGAAGCTAGCTGAAGAGATAAAGAAAGGGGCTGCATCAGTTGAAGGAGTTGAAGCCACATTATGGCAGGTAGATTTTTCAATATTAAGGACACATGGATTCTTATGCTATATGCTGTTAGAAATCTAGGCTGGAACTTTGTTGCTTTGATCCATATCACCTAAACTCATGAATCCAAGTACTAATAGCCCTTTAATTGAATTGTGCTCACTTGTATATATGATTCCACCGGTCCTGTTTGGGTTGTAGGTACCCGAGACTCTCAATCACGAGGTGCTTGGGAAAATGAGTGCACCTCCCAAGAGTGACACACCGATAATCACACCAAACGATCTTGCTGAAGCTGATGGCTTTGTTTTTGGATTCCCAACAAGATTCGGTATGATGTCTGCTCAATTTAAAGCATTTTTCGATGCCACTGGTGGTCTTTGGAGAACCCAACAGCTTGCTGGCAAGCCAGCTGGTATCTTCTATAGCACTGGATCTCAAGGGGGTGGCCAAGAAACCACTGCGTAAGTACCTATTAATCCTAATAGATATTTACTTATAATTCCATTTTATTCAGCACTTTTGTTCATTACAGGCTGACTGCAATTACTCAGCTTGTTCACCATGGGATGATCTTCGTGCCTATTGGATATACTTTTGGAGCTGGCATGTTTGAAATGGAGAAAGTGAAAGGTGGAAGCCCTTACGGTGCAGGAACTTACGCTGGGGACGGGTCAAGACAGCCATCTGAGCTGGAGTTGGAGCAAGCTTTCCATCAGGGCAAGCACATTGCTACCATCACCAAGAAACTCAAAGGAAGCCCCTGATCTGCTCTTCAATACATAAGCATAGTATTCGAATATATGTGATTGTGAAAGTTCTATATATTGTGGTTTTACATTACATAACCGTACTTTTGGGGGTTGCTAAAAGTTGTATACATGTATGTTGTCTCATATGTTACGTGTGCATAATAGGTATTGAATCTTGATTGAAGATATTGTTTTCTGAATTTACAAGTTTGAAGCATTATCTAATGTTGTGGAATGTTTAGGGTTCTTGTAAGTTGTAACTATAAGACGGCATTTATCGACAGCTGCTTATTGGGAAGGGTCAACTGGTCAAGGACCACCGCTTTTTGGAATCTTAGGGTACAATGCTATTGGTTGCGCCCACTATTAGCATGATGGGAATAACAGTCTTCCTGGTTCAAAATTGACAAAAATACATCAATTTTTGAACCTTTTCTCTTAACAAGTCTTTTCATAAACATTATTCTGATAACACTTTTGTTGGAAATTATGTTTGTTGAACAGATAACACCATTCATAATAGTCAACAAATAACTTCAATCAAACTGTAGCAAAAACAGTGTACGTTAGAGATTATACGTATATTTTAACTATTATATATTGGCTTTCTACTGTTATTTGATTAGTAATGACATATATGCTTAAAATACATGTCTAAAATTATGTATAATCCATATATCATGTGACACGTTTGCTTATTCTCGTTTAATTTTAAAATGTTATCCAATCATATTGTCAAAAACATAGTTTTAGATAAACATTTATAAGTATATGTATATATTTCTTATAAGTGTAAGACTTCCAATCTTCCATGAACATAATACCTACCATGAAGAAAGAAAAGAAAAGGAAAGGAAGTTGTGTGTAAACTTCTTATCGAATTTTATAATCAACAATCGTAATCATCATGGAATGGAATGATTTAGTGGAACATTGTTTATTAATTATTGTAAGTATCAAGTGCGGAGTGAGCGTGTCTTATCATTCATCCTTCAACATTAATTATTCCTTTTTATCAATTTTTAAAATAAAATGAGTGACTTATCATCAAATTTTGAGGGTATTTTGTTATATAGTGCTTATTTTGTCACCATGTTTGCCACACGCTCGCCATAATGCTTCCATCGCTATTTTATGTTATACTTATGAATAATTTCTCATGTTTGTAAAAGAGCATAAGAATATTTAGAGACTTTTTTAGGCATTTCTTGCGATTTTACCACATCGTTAACTTTTTTCTTATCATCAAAGTCCAACCTTTAAACTTCAAATCACAAGAAATTTATAACTTAATAACAAATGAGAAATATAGTGCATATATATTGGACCACTGAAATGAATACTCTATATGTGCTATATTATGTCATGCTTCTAAGGTAAGTTTTGTTTGATAGGCAACTCAAATGTATTACTGTAGCCCTTACCTATTCTTGATGCAAATATAATTACGTTAAAAATTCTTTACGTCTTAGTCGATCATCAAATTATCTATTTGATTGTTAAAATAAGCATAACCTTATCTAGGGTATGTAGTTTTGTTCAAAATTAATCTTATATACACGGGTTTCCCACGTGTTAATTACGAACTTTGCAACGAATGTTTCGTAGACTACTGACAGTATCATGTAGTCGTTGGGAGCTTCAATGTAGGATTTTGCGTATGTCATCCAAACTATAGTTAGTATATAACTGTAACTTTCGAGGTTTTATTTAACACACAAACCTATTTGAGAAAATCACCTAAATAGTCTTGACACACCTCACTATTTAACAAAATAGTCTTTCTCTTACTATGATTGCACAAATAATCTTCTAGTCATAAAAAATTGTAACTAGTGCAAGAAATTTTGATGGTGCCAATGTTATGAGACTTTATGTATTTAAAGTAAAAGCAAACAACCAATAGAAAAAGAGCATCATATAAAAAAATAACCATAAAAATCATTTTAGCAGGCGACACCAAATTTAATTGGTGCATCAGAAAAATGAATGGCTAACAAAGTTTCAATGATAACTTTTTCGATGGGTGTTTCTTCTGACACGCCATCGAAATTTGATGTCACACGCTAAAATAGTTTTAATGGTTATTTTTTCAATGTGTTGTAATCTTTTTATCGGTTGTTTATTTTAATTTAAAGGCATAAGGTCTCATAAAGCTCAAACCTTAAAATTTTTTTGCACAAGCTACACATGTTTAGTTGGTCAGAAGATTATTTGTGCAATTTTACTGAGAGAAAGAGTATTTTGTTAAATAATAGTCTGGCATGACTATTTAAGTGATTTTCTCTAACATATATTACGGCCTACTAGAAACCGAGTGTCAAGCTGCATATACAAGGGAGATGATGAATTATATAGAGGGAGTGCTCACTGTAAATCAATTGATGATAGAAGAAATTATAAATTCGTCGTTGGTATTTATTCTACTTTTTGAAGTTTTAATGTAAAATTGAATTTGCATTCAACATTAGCTTTAATGATTATTAAAATCTTTAATTGTTAGGTTATTGAGAAATCAAGTAATACGGAAGTAGTAAGTTTTAATCTTAATAGTGAGTTAGTAGTTAGTACAAGTCAACTTAACGAATATATATATACCATAGGATCATAAAATATGATTTTTCATAATCCTTTTGACTTTGGAGGACTGATTTTTTATTCTAAAATTTATGGAATTAGCACACAAAGAGGTGACCATTGGATGAAAAGCACAAAGGCAAACTAATTCTTCATCATCCCTCCATTAACTTTCTTTTTCAGGAATATTTTACATTTATTTTACTTAGAGTGGGAAAAAGGTTGCATACCCTACCATTTACTCTCTCACTTCTCACCACCTTTTTATTTTCTCAGAACCCCATGCCCTTCTCCAGCCTTTTTTTTCTTTTTTCTCTCAATCATCATCAATAAAATATATATTTAAGTAATCCTCATTCCGTTTTTAAATCCTTAAAGAATGTCTTTTTAATGTTTACTTTGAAGAAAGTATAATTCATAATGATGCTTGATATTTGTTGTTTTATATGTATCCACTTAAATACGTGCGCTTACTATGTTTACAAGCGATCAGAGATGATGGTGTAAAGTTAATTAACTTTGCTTCTTTGGATTAGTGTAGATTTAGTGAATCGAATGTAACTTGAATTGACTGAATTTGTTATTTAAGTTCACTAATTTCAACTTGAATGTAACATTTTTTCATTGCGCTAACTTCTTGTTTGTTGCTTAATAATATAAAATGTCGTTAAGAGAACGTACGCTCTATCACTCCATTAAACTTGACCATTTTCTGCAATATATACTTTTATCACAGTATGCAATCATATATTTCTTTCTTAGGAAAAACGTCGAAATTGTTTAGGGTTTGTAACATGTAATTGAAAAACACAAACTTTATGTGGTATTAGACTTGCTCAAGGAAATGTAACATTATTTTCTCTTCAAACATGATCATTATAGACGTTAAGTTTCTGACATTAAATTATAATATTATTAATTTGTTTGTGTTTTTATTCAAAGAGCTTTTAAATATTTAATTATAAGTGAAAACTTTCTTTATGCTAAGAAGTTACATTTCACTAACACAAAAGGAGTAAAAGACTTTTTAACTCTATACATATGTATATACATAAAATTAGATTGCTACATGGTCCACAACATATCACCCATTTAGAAACATATATAATTTGCTAGCTAGATTGGATTGAGATTTAATGTAGACTAGGTTGTTAGCTAGCGTTTAATTAGAAACTATGATCATAAATATCCCTACCAACCTTTTAATTAATTAATTGAATTGATGATTAAGAAGGCCACAATTATTACAAACAAGACTCTTATATATTCTTGTACAAAGATATTGGCCAAAGCTGCATCATTTTGCCTGTAGCTGCCCCAACATCAAAGATTCATCTCCTTTTCTTTTCTTTCTCTATCACCATTTGTTTTCTTTCTCTTTTCACCTTTCTATCTTTATCATCTCCCACTTGCTCTTCTGATTTCTCATTTATTCATTCCATATTTCGGATTAGCTCACTCATCTTTATATATGAAACTAATTACCATTAATTAGTCTTATCGGAAAGTTCCACCAAACGTAGGCGTCCAAAAATCAACCGTTGTTTCGTGTGTCACTGGAAACGTGCTTGAAACGGGCACCAAACATAGCCCACGACTTCTTAGATCTTGTCTTGGTCCTTCTAATTGTTTATCTGGCTTCTATACGAACATCCGGTCAAAAATGTTAATTATATTATTTTTATATTAAATAATAAATGCAAATGAAAATGATCAACTATTTGAATAAATAAAATGTACATACTTGATGTTGTTGCAAGATGGGAGCTCCATTTTTCATATATGGAGTACTAAGAACCTAAAGTTAATCAAGAAATTAACTTTAGATACAAAAGTTAAATTAGTTTTTGTTCAAATGAATACTTAATTATCAGTAGAGTCATGAGGGATTTTTTTATATTTATTTAAAATAAATGTTTCATAAAGGAAAAGCAACGAGACAGACTTACACTAACTTGTTCATGTAAGAATTTGATGTATTCAATAGCTTCGGACAATACAGATGCCGTATCCGTCTGAAACAATAATGTGAAGCATGCAAACCAACACGAACCATTATTATAAGTGGGTTTCATTTCAAGGTTTATTCGTATTATTTATTGAATAAATAATAAATTAATATATGTGTATATATATATATTTTTATAAAAGTATAAGGTAAATGGAAATTAAAATTAATTGAAAAAAACAATCAAAAAATTGATCATACTTTTCCGAAAGGTGAAACTAATTGTTGGAGTGCAGTGATTCTGTCCCCCATCTTCTCCTTTTTCACCTGAAAGATGCAAATACAGAAATTTAGTTTCATCTTTTTTATAGTCGGAAAATAAATTCATAATTAATTAATAATCCTAGAAATATATATAAAATAAAAACAAAAAGATAATAGTTATAGCTTCAGTTTCGTACATATAACTACTTTATTAGTTAATTAAATATAAAGAATAATTAATTGTTCAATTAACATATTTTAGTGTTTTTGATTCCCATTTTTAAGTAAGTATAATCATTGGTTTGTAACTAAATTGCTAAAGAAGTAAATTAATTTAAAATACGGATATAAAGAAATTGACATTACCTTAAAAGCTGGTAAAGGTGATTGATTTTCATTTCGGGGTCTTTTGGTTGATGATGATGATTCGCTAGTGCTTTCTTTCATTACTTTGGATGTAATCTGTTAGTATATAAAAATCAAACTTTACCATGAATTTAAGAAGAGAAAAAGAACAAGAATATTAAAAGTTAGGGTTTGAGTGGAACCCTAGCTATTGGTGGCTGGTCATTCTAATAAACTCTTTCTGTTACCTTGGCTTTATCTTCAAAGGTTGATGAAGGTAATTGCATTTGTAGAGACGGAAAAAAGCTCGGTCGTATATCGTTGACACCGCCCGGTGAAGCATTCCAAAATCGCGCGTTGTTAGCAAAGTGTAGTTGGCTGCCACCCAAGTCAGTCAACTGCACTTTTGAAGGTGAATTCACCGCGAACTCTTGAGGTCGTTGAGGAGGAAATTTTGACCAATTAGATGTTGACAACTCACTACCATCGCCACCACCAACACTTGACATGCTCATGCCGCCATAGCTTGATTGATACAAAGAATATCCTATTCCTTGGTTTTGATCAAAACTCGAGCTTTCTTGTTGTTGTTGATTGTTATTATCTGAACCGAATAAACTTTGCATTATTGTAGAAGGGCTTCCGTATAATTCCATATTTTGAAAGCTTGAGTTTAATCCTTGACATGTAATTACACTTTCGTTATCACTATCGTGCATAGGTTGATCTAACTGGAAACCCCTAACATTGATTTGCTTAAAATCCGAGGATGAATCTTGTGAACTGGCTGGATACATCTTTTGCTGTCTCCATTGGTTACTTTCAAGCTGAAAACTGTTTGTGTTTGAACTCAAACTATGTTCTTGATCTTGAAGTAGATTCCGGAAACTATCACTTTTATTTTGATCTCCCGGCCTACTACAAAGTTAGAGCAAAGTAAACAATTTTAACAACTTAATAATTAACATATACTCCGTACTATACATTCAAAGTAAATAAAATTAACATAAATACGTATATATTCCTCATTATCTGTATCTGTTAGCGTCTGGCTAACTTTTAAAATAATATAATTCTTGCCATCAAAAGATAATTGAATATAAATACATGTATATTCTTTCATCTAGTGGATGAAAAAGGGAATAACGTTGAAGATTATAATGCCATAAAGAAAAAGAAAGTTATCAAGAAATGTTAGTGGACATACAGTAAAGCTTGATTCCAATCCAACGATTGTGGAAGTGGTTGTGATGAAAGTCCCAAACCCATCATGTGTAAGCTTGTGTTAGCACCAACGGTGGTGGAGGCGGCAACGGTGGTGGTGGTGGTAGCAGTAGCAGTGGTTGTGTCGGTATCTTGGAAAAGATTAATAGAGTTGGTAACAGAAACTGAATCCAAGCAAGGTCTTGTTCTTGAAGATGAATCCCACCAATTATCAGCCATAGATATTGAATGAAACGAAATTATTAAGCGAAATGAAAAGGGTTTAGTTGATCTTAACTGGTATTTATATGTGATAAAATATGAGCGTGTAGGTAAGGGTGCAGTGGGAGTAAACAAGGGAATGAAATGACTAGAATATGGTTGACTTTTTGTTGTTCAAATGAGATTGAGTAGACAACATAAAATTCTTGTTGAAAAACAAATTCAATTGGTCATCACCTCGATCTATCGATATGATTAATATTATCTACAAACCTTATTTCAATTCATTCTCTTTATTTGTTTTTTCCTTGGTATTCTTTGAAATAAATGATTTTATTTTGAACTTTTATAATACAACAAACACTATCAATACGTTTAACCATATCTTTTAAAAGGCAAACCTATTATATTATTACCACCAAATTATTATAATTTATACATAACCAAAAATACGAATGAATACATATATTCCATTATATACAGTAGAATTTTTGAATTTGTTAGTGTATGTAACACAATTTCCCGTTACAAAACAAACAAATATATTAGATTATTTCATATATCTTCGATCAAATGTTTAATCAGTAATTAGACTTCTAACGGTTTTTTATATTTGTTATATATGCTTGATCATATATTTATAAAAAAAAATGGAGTAATAATTCAAGCCAATGAACATCGATCAAAAGGCAGGTTTATGAGGTACATATATGGAGCCAAATATCTTATTCGAGTGAATACAAAAAGATAACACGTCATTTCAGTTCTGCTTTTGCTTTGAATAGAACTTTTGATAAAAATAAGCGGATGCTAATCAAGTCACACAGATTTTCATACAAAAATGTAGTATATTAATTGGGTCGATATTATTTATGTTCGTTGTAATATAACGATAGAAAAGTGTAAAATATATAGAAAAAGATACAGAGAATTGTTTTATATTATTATTATTATTATTTATTTGTTTGAAATTTCAGTATAACTTTAGCAATTAATTTCAGTTCACTGAAACAAATATGACTGCATTAACCCATTTATATGACAATGATTTTGAGTATATACAAGAAAAATTAGTCTCTAAAACTTTTAGGCCGATCAGAATAGTGTGTATTTAATTACGTTGATTTATTGTATGTATTAAATTTTTTTAATTTTAATTTATTGTGTGTATCCAACTTATTATTTGTAACCGGTGACGTGACACTTATTTTTAATTATATGTCAATGACGTATTAGATGACGTGGCGACTTATACAATTGACATATCATCAAAATTACTGGTGATCGATTGAATAAGTTATTGGATACACATAAAAGACCAAAACTGAAAGCTCGAAATATGCATGATAGATTAATTTGAAGTTAGATACACACTATATAAATTAAATAAAAGTTAAATACATTTGCAAACACTAATAACTATACAAAAAGACGTCTAGTTAGTAAAAAGATTATTTAAGTTATGTAAGTAATACTTTGAAGTTTCAATTATAGCTTCTGTTATCATCATATTTTGTATGCTACGTTTTTGTTCTAGCAAATTAATAATTGTAACGAGGAATACATTACCAACACGTTTGATCTTTGACGCCGATTCACAACAATGAATATGTGAAATCTTCAAATATAATGCAAATGCAAATATTAATCAATTAACTTCTATCACACTTTTCGAAATATATATATGCGTATAAAGTATAAACATATTTCAAGTTTCTAAAGTACGTGTTCGGATGAACTACGTATTAAAAATCCAACGCTCATGAGTCATGAGTGTGTTAGAAAGGCCATTGTGTCGTTTGCCAACATTTTATGTATATATCCATATATGCGTTTTTGGTTGATCGAAATTGGCTTATAATTACCTAAACACAATGCGAAAATCAACATGCTACACAATCCATATTTGATATTTCGTTTTTTTCCTTTGAGGTATAACGTGCGGAAATATATTCTCTCGCGTGTCACGTAAGTCATTGTCATCGTGGTTCACAATCGGTTTTGAAGCACGGCCATGTTTCTTACGTATAGATCTTCTATTTAGCTCCATTGTTGTCTACAGGTACATATAATACGGATTGGCATTAAAGTATTATAATTGATACAAGTATTAACATGAGTACAGAACATTAAACTTCAAAAGGCATAAAACATAGCGATTAAAGTCCATGTATTAATCCTATTGCGTGAAGAAATTAGCATGACAAACTATTCGATCCATGTTTTAAGTGTGAATTTATAACTTTTTTATAGGTAAATTTATCTTTCAACTCTTACAAATATACTAATAAAATATTTCGACGTTGTACAAAAAAAAGTTTTACATAGTTTTGTCGTGTTGAGAAATGCATCCCGACTTTTCATTATATAACAATTGTGTGACGTGAATAAACAGATAATTGTTAAGATAATTAAATTTAATTGTAGTGAATTTCCCAATAAGCGAACGCTTTCGGCAACAGACGGTGGCGATGAGCGACGCCTTTCACTTACGTCACTAGTCTCTTGATTTTCATTTGATATTTGTTTATGCAAAAATAATTAACTAAACATGAGTCAACATGAGAGGTCCACGCACATGCGCATGCGTATATTTGGGCCATAATGTGTACCCCTTGATATTCAAACGCTTAAAACGACGGTAACCTAATTGATTAAAGCTAAGAAAACAATAAAGAGTTTTATAAAAAAACATAGAAACCAATAGAATTTAACAATTAAATATTTAAAAATAAAATTAATTTTATTCCAAAAAATTGAATATTTAAGTTAGTATTGTGGTTTTATAAATAAATTTAACAATTTAAATATAAAAAGATATTTATGCGTCGTCGATAACTCAATATTTGTTTTGAATTATTTTTTCATAAGATAATGGTTACGTTAAGATAAATTGTTACGGTCATAAATCAATATAAAAAAGTTATCACGAAATATCTTATGACTTATATAAGTTACGAGTCGATAAGTTACAAATGTTGTTATTACTTGATGATATTATAAATATGGAGAATTGCATATATATCTTTATAAAATCTAAAAATTACATATATATCCAAAATACAGATTTTTAATGCATTATGTATAATGCTTTTTAAGCATGCTTTAGATATATATGTAATTTCAATTTTTTCAGTGACATACATGAAATTCACCCATATAAATATAACAAATGATAGTAAAATACTTCATTATATACGTACGGATTTTTGGAGAAAAATAATAAGTAACATCATGATTTTTCTACTATATATAAGAACATGAGTGCAACTTGATATTTTTCACAAATAACTTTACACCTAACACTAGATACACAACATAGTAGCATACACAAATATACTGATACACATGCATATAGACTTACGTTTTACAATAGAGGAAAATTGAAAGCCACAACTTAATATATCTTTTAATTAACTTGAAATTCGTAGCCATCAATTTTGAGTTTCGGCGCTAAAAATTGTAAAAGGCAAAAAAATACATCTGAAAAATGCTCAACCCACTAGCAACATGAAAGTTGCAAGTACTATTTGCGAGTGACTATTTACAATTTCAAATACACGACTCGCAAAGAGTCATTTGCAACTTGCAGATTGTGAGTGGAATGTATATCTTTTTAAATATCATTTTTTTTTTTTATAATTTTTACGGTATCTTAAATGAATATTTTTGTAGATTTTAACTTAATTAAATATTTATTGCGGTAGCAATTCGTCTAAAAATCATAATCTTCGGACGTATGGCTACATGATCAATATTCATCGTCAGAGAAATTACTAAAATATTGTTTCCTATACAAACTTAACATATGACATATGCTGCTAAGCCCAACTACATGGACTCCACAAAACAACTAGAACACAAGGGATGTGTTTTGGAATAAATACAGTAGCTTAGTGTTGAAAAATACATTACACATTAATTACGTTGATTAACTAAGATTAGAAATATGAATGATTGGGAAAGGCATTAAGCGGCCAAGCCACCCATCCAACGGCTGCGGTTCGCTTCACAAATAGCAACATATCAATATCAAATTGTCATCTACATGAAAGCATGACATGGGCAATCACCTCCCTGTGCATTGCCTTTAATAAATCATATAAGAGTTATCATATTCTATTATGGAAAATGCTAACTATAGCCCTTAGGGTTATGGTTAAGTTTATCATATTTATAAATCTTCTAAAATTATAACTAACTATTTCCATGAATATTAAATATTTATATATGTATATATGGAATGTAAGTATAAATATAGAATATAATCACTTTTAATTATTATGAACTAAGTTATTGATGTTATTTTAGGTAAACTTAACCATAGCCCTAAGGGCTATAGTTAGCATTCTCCTTCTATTATTCTTCTCATTTCTTTTTTTCTTCTTCTAAAATATCGGACAATATTACTATTAAACAATAAAAACAAATACAAGGAATATACAAAAATACAAAGCCAAACAAGCTACAATAATACCCATATTACAAGGAGTAGTCTGAGATCAACAAGAAGAGGACAAACACAACAACAAGACAAGAACTACATCAACTTCAACAAAAGTCAAATACTACCCACCAATTATATATAAGAATAATCAAAACACCATCATACATCTTGATCTCTCTAAAACAATTCGATCGGCAGCAACAGTAAAGAAGACCACCGAGGCCTACATCCAGACAAGTTCAGAAGTCAATAGCAGTATCACCAGTAGTCCAGGTAACAAAACAAGATAGCCAACTCAGCCACTTCAACACTCCTACCTGTGACCATGCATATATTCACATGAAACTGAACACCCATAAGATACTTGGGATCACCAAAAAGGTGACCATGCATATATTCACATGAAACTGAACACCCATAAGATACCTGGGATCACCAAAAAGACAGCAGCATAAACCATATATTCACATGAAACTGAACACCCATAAGATAGGACACAAGCATTATCACTAAATAATTAAAAATGACCAATATTAGGATTTTTCCAATCACTCCAAGAAACCTTGGCATTTTTATCTCTAGCAGTAAACCATCCATATGAACGCGTTTCAATCTCTTTATAAAGATCCGGAAGCACCTTCGAGTTATTTTTAAACACCTTGCCATTTCTATAAACCCAAATCAAATACAATAAGGACCGCACACACGCCAAGCAAATTTCTTTTGCTTAGAAAAAGACCCCAATCCTTCGTGCTTTATCATCTCTTCAATAGAATCCACCTCAAATTGACCCAAATCCCATCAAAAGAACACTTTACCCCATAACTCTTTTGTGAACTTACATTAAATAAAACAATGATCAATTGTTTCAACTTCATCCTCACAACAAGGACATAACATACTTCGAAGATCGATTCCAATTTTATCTATGACCTCCCAAACGGAACTCTACAATGTCTAAATCGCTAAATGAATATGCACGCCTTCTTTGGAACCACTCTACACCACAAAGTCTCCTTCATACTTCTTTTTTCTAAGAGGACTTTCCCATCCACCATTTTCCTCAACTCCTTCCCAGAAAACCCTACCCAAACCCCCCTCTCCCTCACCTTCGACTCTTTGTTTCTCTCCAAATGAAATAAACGACTATACTTTTCCCTAATAATCTACCCCATTCCTTATTCAACCCATGCATCTTTCAAAAATAGAGTACCCATCCCATTGTTAACCTCTTTACCGAAATAATTAGTAAAGTTGATCCCAATCCCATCAATGACCTCCCCAACCTTACTAATGTTACCTCAAACTTTTCTTTTCACCTCCAAACTTCCCCAACTACTTCCAAAACTTCCATCCCTCCTATATATAGAAATAATCATCCTAACCACAATGCATCCTTTTTCGTTTTGAATCGCCACCACCATGTACGTAGCAAATCCTATTTGGAAACTATAAGGCTCCCAATGTTTAGACACCCTCCCCCCTCCCAAAAACTCAAAAGAGCACATTTCCAACTTATCTAAGACATTTGATGACCCAACCCTTTCCCGCCCCAAAAAAAAAAAGTTCTACGACTGTTTTCAAGTGAGTTGAGGACACATTCCGAAACCGGATAGAGGGAGAAGAAGTATAGTAGGAGACTGCCAAGCACTTATTTGACTAAGGTTAACCGAACGCCGAAAGAGATCATTCTTGCCTTCCAATAAGATAATCTACTTTGGGATTTGTCAATAACCACTTTTCAAGCCACTGATCGATTCATAGAACACCCAACCGGGAGACTGAGGTACTTGAAGGGAAATGAATCTACCTCACATCTAATGGAACTAGCCCAACTCTTCACTTCCTCAGCATCTACCCCAATCCCCATAATCTTACTATTTCGCATATTCACCTTTAAATGTGGAGCCCACTAAGAACACATTAACAATGACATTAAGTTAACTACATTTTCCTCCCTCCACTACCCAAAAAATATTGTGTCATCCACAAACTGTAAATGGGAAATACACTCACCCCCATAACCAATTTTCACCCCCAACATAAGCTCCTATATCTCTAGCTTCTTTTGTTGCCACATTTAGACCCTCAACCACCAAAGAAAATAAGAAAATGGGTAAGGGATCCCCTTGTTGGATACCCTGGGACAATCATATCTCACTCGTCGGTGACCCGTTCACCGGTATGGATGTAGATGTCGATGATACACACACTTTTATCCATCCAATCCACTTACCACCAAATCCCATTTGCTCCATTACCGAATATAGATATCTCTAGTTAATGAAATCATCGGCTTTCTCAAAATTGACTTTGAAAACTAATCCTTTCTTCTTTTGACCTTTAACAAAGTCAATGAGCTCATTTGGCAACAGCACCCCATCCAATTGGATTACTAACCTGTGGAATTAAAGACACGAATGATGAATTACAATCCCTACTGATACTCTTATTTTCCCAAAACCATTACAATGCCCTCATAACCTCACCCTTCATTAGGTTCATATCCCTCTTAATAAATTTGAAATTAAAACTATATGAACTTGGAGCTTTAGAACTCCCACAACGGCTTACCGCACTATGCACCTCATCTTCAGTAAATGGGACTTTAATCATTTGTTTCTCTTCCTCGGAATGTCTTTTGAATCGAACGCTGTAAAAAACCGGCCTGCTCTCATCCTCTTTAGTAAACATCTTTTAAAAAAACTCCTTAACCTCCTCCTTAATGACCCCTGGCTCCTCACACCAACTCCCATTCACATTCAACCCTAACATCACATCTTTCCTATTCATCTTCTAAACTATTGAATAATTTTTTTTTTTTTCATCACTCTTAGCCACCCACTTCACTCTAACTCACTTACTCATGGTTGAATTTTTTACCCTTTCTTTCTTTAACCACTTTTTTTGAGCCTCCATCCACCTATCAGTTTCACCACTCTACAACACCGTAACGTCCACTTCCTTTTCCCACTCCAAAATAATTTTCCTACATTCTTTAAAGCTCTTACGAAACCAAACTTTTATCCACCTCTTAATCTCCCTTTGGCTATGTGAATTTCACTTACTTTTCCATGATTTTTAAACAACCTCCAAAGTTGTCCTACCTCCCATGAATCTAGATAGTTGCAAAGCAAGAATGACCTCTCCCGACTCAAGTTAACCTCGACTCGAATATGCGTTGTGTCGCTTCCATTGAACCTCTATCCCTGTTGCCGGAAACACTGTTGTGACCTAAATCTTAATTTTCGTTAGCAAAATATATTTTTGATGAAAAAATAACATTTAAGATAAAAGTAGTATATATTTATATAAAGTTATTGTGCTAGAATCGAAAGTTGTGTAAATAATACCTCCTATTTTATATTATGTTTCACCTATTTCTTTAAAAGAAAATATTTCAGTTAAGTTTTTTCCCCTTAATTAATTGGTTTGTAAGGACTTTGAGACAAATTAATATGACAATATAGTTCCAAATTTTCTGAAAATTCAAATACACCATCTTCTATATCAATATAGCTTTTTCTTTAAAAGATCCTAGCTTGCACCCAACTATCCCATATAGAGTTTTATTTATATTTTTTTACTCTAATGTAAATGTCTGGATAGCTATAGATAAAAATTCTAAAGATATTATTGTTTATAAAAGGAGGAAAAGCAGATCGAATGGGAATTGACTAAGGAAGAAGTAGAGTTGTTGGGTTTGACTTTGGTTCGTCCAATGGACCACGTATGTTGTGTACAATGGTCAACACATGTAGTCAACGCAGAATGATTGTGCATTGATATTTATTTGGCATTTTGTCTGCAAACTAAATGGTGCTTGTAATTTTGACTTCTAACAAAAAAAAGTCTCCGCATAATTGCGTCTCTTTATTCATGTTTTCATTTCTAACTTTTACACGTTTTCATTAATTTGAAAGTTCTTTAATTTTTCAGATAGTGACATAATTTTGTAATTGCCGTTAATGTACGATCCGCTAGGTTCAAACTCATAATTCCTATGTGTTAAAATTTAGCTTTAATTAACGTGTTGTGGATAATACTTTATGTGTATTTAAAATAAATGCTATATCGAGTGAAAAATATACACAACTAATAATATCTTAATTTCAACCAAATGACACATGTCAGTTGTCATAATTTGTATGCTAACTTTGTATTATGTCATTAAAGTACTCATCATAATCATTAAACTATATTAAAAAATATATTTGTATCGCACTAAAAAATGTTTTCAATCGTTCGTTCATATATCCGTATACGATTTCTTAAAGACACAATGATTTATATAGTAGTATTTAATTATCTACTACTTCCAACTAAGAGTCAACTATTGTCACAATTCAACAAATCAAAATAAAGTTGAAATTAGTACATAAATATATACGTTAATAAATATTTATGTACAAATTATTATTTATGTTTATCTCAAATTTAAACGTAGAGAAAATCTTATATGTAGTATACATATATATTTCATATGTTAAAAAGAATTAAAACTATAAATTGTAAAATTATTTTTACCTTTAATATATATAAATTGTGTACAACTAACAACATATTTGTAATCCTCAAAACCAAATTATGTTTTCAATAAAAAATCGCCTGCACATATATTAATGTAACGATAAAACTAAAATCTTCTAAAATTAACTTTGTATAAAAGATTAAAAGAAATCAAAAATATAATATAACAAGATTATAAAATATATAAAAGAACAAATAATTAGTAATGCTTAGTGGGATATGTCTTTCTCATCACTACTTTGAGTGTCTGACGTTGACCATTAATTAGACATCTATATGAAACCATCGGTTCGGTTTCATTCATCTCATTTCATCGATGTGTTCTTGAATTTACAGTAAGAAGATAAGAATTGATGAAAGGAGAATGTAAAAAGAAAAAGAGATAATTATCGACTTATTATAGTATTGTGTTTATGAAATGCATGAATGGCTTTTCGAGAAACAAAAAGAAAATTGCACGAATTATTTTTTCGTAATAATGACATATTTGGATTTACAAACTTTTAATTTTCTCTTTTTTAATTCGCTTTATCACTTTTTCATTATTTAAAATAAAATAAATAAAAAGCCAAACAAATAACCGAAAAGAATGAGTATTTCCGATTATTCCCTTTTATTTCTATACATAAAATTATAATGAAAAATATCTATATTTACTAGAAACAAATATTACTATATAATGAAAAGTAAGTTTTTTTTTTTTTTTTTTTTTCTTTTGTGATTACAAAACTATGTATTTTTATAAAATATATTTTTAAATAGTTGAAATATTTTATAAGTTTAACAAAAGTTACTATGCACTTTAACACAATCTTTTTCAGTCAAATTTTTTTTTTTGAATCGGTCGAGACTAATACACTGTGTTTAATTTGAATCGTTCGATATACATAAATAATTAATTTTAATTTGAACTTTTGAAAGTGATTTCATTTTTATTACATTTGTCAAATATTTGAAATTGAAAGATATGATATGAACTACAATTTGATTAATTTTTAAAATGATAAATTGGACGATATAAATTGAAAATTAGTTGAGGATTGAATATTTTATTCGAAAATATGATTTTGAAGTTAATAAGTTAGTTGATGAAGCTATACAAATAATGTTTTGACGATAAGCTTTAAGTATTAATGTTTTAAGATAATGTTAAAAAAGTTATATACTGTACAAGTACAGAGTTTGTACGTAATAACTTTTACATAAAAGGTTGTAGTTTTGTTTCAACAATTTAACATAAACTATATTAAAATATAAATATTCATACAAGAAATTAGAAGGAGATTTTAACATAAAAGAATGGGTGACATATCACATAAAAAGAGATCAATTACTGTCATTCAGAAAAATTTAGTTAAAAATCTATACTTCGAATTTGGAAATAAAAATATTTCCTTATTTTAACATTATATACTATTTAGTTATGCATACGGTTGTTAATATAAAACACAAATAACATTATATATTGTGTATTTATTATTGTAAATACATTTTATATTGGGTAACATATCTATTAGTATTAAAAAATCAATATTTCCTATCTGTATGTTGGCCTCAAATATTTTACTAAAATTGTAATATATTATGTTTTATATTGATAAAATTAATATGTGTCATTATAATATTTTAGTTTTGTAATGATAAGGTAATATAATTTATTTCATTGATTATGAATATAAAATTATATTATATTGTTAAATATTAACATGTATCAAAATTTATAAATAATTAAGAGTAATTTTATTTGAAATAAATTAAATATTTAAAGTTAAATATTGTATCTTTTCTATATGTCAAAAAGTGTATATTTTAAAAAGTTCTATCGCAACAAGAGGTAAACATACTCATTATGAAACAAAAGTCACGACGTTACACTGAACTTTGCTGCGGCCTCTTAATAGTGTTTGTTTTAACTTATTCTTTGTAGCCTATTAACTATTCTTTCTTTTTTTTCCAATAGACTACTTTTTGTTGTTTTCCTGAGTTTATTTAAGCTCTATTTTATAAGCTCCATATATTGTGCATATTAACCATATTACCCGGTTTTCATTTTATTTTTCTTTCTTCAATTTTTTAATTAATATCCTTTTGTCATTTTATCTTAATAAATTTATAAGCTAATCCAAACATTATTTTAACATATCAATAATAAACTAACAGTTTACTCGCACGATACAATGAAATAATATTTAAAATTTGTTAAAAAAGTATATTTTAACTTTTCTATAATACACATTTTCTTGATTTTGATAATTTGACTTTTTTAATATAAGATATATTCTCCTTATTACTTATATTCTTTAATGGTTGTGATTTTAAATTATAATTATGATTTTAGTATATCATACTACTATTATGAGGTGTGATTGTGAATTTTCTAGTTTCTTTCTTTATTTTGATCGTTTTTATTAAACACTTGAGACAATAGCTATGTTGAATGTGTGATTATAGTGGAAGTGTGGAACCTTTAGAATGATATATGGATAAATGAAAAAATATGTAACATAGTAAAGGAATAAATGGACAAAATGAACCAAAAAAAAAAAAGAATAGAAAAATATAATTATGTTAATGAAAAGTAAAATAATAATACAAACTTGAAAATTAGATATATAAATTTAAACATAAGAAAGTTGTTACACAAGTTTATATAAGAAAGGATATAAAGATTTTTTATATTTTTTTTTATTTTTATTTTAAGTTAAAATATAAAACTGTTTTATAAAGGAGTATAGATATGTGGTCCAAATTCTCATTATATTATTATATTATTAAGTAAGTTTATAAATGGATATAAAGGGATTTTCAAGATAATAGAAGATGATTTTGTATGAGGCAAAATTGATGCTTCATTTCATATGTAATAAAATTGTTACTTTGAATTAAACCAAATAAAAAGTTTAATTTAGAGAAGTTTTTTTTTTAATTTAAAAGTTAAAAGCTTCTAAAACTCTAAAAAAAAATTCTATCAAATAGACCCATAATCGGTTGATACAATAACGATTATGCTATTTATTATGCTAATTTGCTCTCGTAAAGCTTCATCTATCCATATATAAATTGTAGATTTGTAGGTCTAAAATCAATGACTTTAGTGTAAGACTCGAAAATTTGGCCCAAGTAGTTTCACATTTTTCATATTATGAATAGTAGTTAATAGTAAAATCTTTTAATTTATAAAGGGGTTGTATCTGACAAATATAGAAAGTAGAAGGGGTTTAAATAAAATGAGAAGTATATTAAAATGAACTGGAACTCTTGGAACGTGATGAAGAGTTACATACGATTGTACAAGTTTGTTGCTCGAGATATTATCCTTGCTGATATTTCGGTAAACCTTGGGAAGAAATACAACCATATGCCTCAGGTTTAAGTTTAGATTAGGGAATTGCTATAATTAAATTGATTTGATGTAAGGGTAATTTAGGTATTTTTAATATTTTTCTAAAATGCATAACAAAAGAGTATAGATAAACTTCTTATTTTAAATAAACAAAAATTAGGTCAGGTCAAACAGCTAAGAGGCTAATATAAAAGGAACTTGGGCTCAGACTTGTATTCCGTAACCCATCTGTAGCCTTGTGCAGATTTCCGTCTTTGCAGGCACGGTCCAAGCGTTAATTGTACTCGTGAAACTATATTTGGGCTTATAAAACTTCTTTTGGGTTTACTTTATTTTGGGTTTATAAAACCTTTTTTGGGCTTAATATGAATTAGTTATTTTAAAGATTTTTTTGAATAAGGAACTATTTAAGAAGGCCAACTTAGCTACTGCAAACTCATCTGCTTTATGCTGATAACGATAAGATAGTTGCTACTGAATGGTAAATATTTTATACCATAGTGTAACGTTCAAAAATGTTAAAATTATTATAAGTTTGTGGGTCTGGTATTTAAATAATAAGATCAGTTTTAGTCAAACCATAAACGGTCATCGTTAATCATTAACATACGTTCAATCCCTTGATTAGATCAATATGGTTGCTCTTTTATTTCCACCTTCTTTTTTTTGCTACATACTCCCTTCGTTTCATAATAATAATTCGTAAGATGACTATTTTACTCATACATTTTGCACAAACTATCATGAATCAGTTTTAAAAAAAGATATATCAAAGGTAAAGTAATAAGGTTAATGTATTACTTTATTTTTTACACATTTGCTTCTCCATTCAATAATTGTTAATCAGACCCTACACGACTATCGTTAACATAGGAATCGTAAGATACGAGCCTCCAACATGTAGCCTTGTTTAACTAAAGGACTCTGATAAAAATGCACATATTTGCTACCATTAGGCATAAACTCAATTGCAACTACCGAAGCACTTATTTTCTCATGACAAAAGAAGCTAAAGTTGATCGAGTCAAATTATGGTATCAATCACTATAGTAAGTCATAATTGAGATTTAATCCACAAAAATTCATGAATCACAATTAATTACAATTACAATTGAATATAAAAAGTGATTGAAAAGGGGCAATTGTGGGAAGACATGACACATTGTTCCCTTCTTTTTTTCCCTTTCACTTTTTGGCACAATACCCATCGCTACTACGTATACTCTTTCAAAACCACTCATCCAACATTACAAAGTCCAACTTGTATTCCAATATATAGCAAAATATAGACTTAATTGCCCAAACCGTCCCTGTGTTTGTCCAAAACATCACTTTCCGTCCTTTTAACACGAAAAGTCGAGGATAATCCCAACTTTTGTCCATTTCGCTCACTAACCGTCCCCGATCCAAACCCCGTTAAAAAATCTCGTTAAGTAAGGTCACATGACCTGCACACGGAGGTTAATTTCGTCAAATCATGTTCATCTCCTACCCACATTCCCTTCCCTTCCCCTTATTTAATTCCCCCTTTTCCCAAAAACCTTCATTTTAACACATTCAAACTAAAATCACTTTACATATCTAAAATCACTCAACTGAACCATCACATCTCATTACTCAAGTTCCATTGGGGGAAAACGTCTTCATTCTAAGCTATATCTCCGATCAGTATGTAACTACTTTACCTCAACTGACTTTACAAGTAAAACCTATAAATCAAAATCAAATATATGTATCTATTCCACAATACTATATTATTCCTCAAAGTCACTAATATCACAATTAGTTTGATGTAAATGAACCGACATTTGATTCAAATCACCAGCAGTTTCAATAGCAGTCTTAAGATCCGAACTTGGAAACCCAGCAAAAACAGTTCCATTACCAACCCGACCCGGTAAAGAAACCAACCCATCAGCAATCACAGCATTAGAAGCAGAAACCAAATACTCATCATGTTGAAACCCAACGAAAACTCTCCAAGATTTAAGTTCATCAGCTGCTCTGTTCAAGATTTGTAAAGTGGATTCGAATCTGTAAGGTTGGGTTGATGGGGTGGTGGTTTCTGGTGGGAGTATGGATCCGTCTGTGTAGGTGTAGGATAAGAAGATTCCGTTGCAGGTGGCGTTTGGTGGTGGTGGTGGTGACGGCGGTGTTTGGGCAGTGGCGATGGTGGTGAGAAGGAGGAGAGTGATGGTGAGGAGAGAGAAAGGGTGAGGGTACGTATGAACGGAGTAGCCGTCTCCGGCGGCGCCACTGCCGGTAACGGCGCCGTAGAAGAAGAAACCGACGAGAAATTGCCCGAGAGTAGGTGATTGCGATAAACGCGGTGGCGATGATCACAACCATAGCTATCAACGGCGAACTGAAACGAACTGGAGGTTTTGACGGTGAGTTCTGTAGCCATGAAACCGATGGAGATGAAGCTTTTGAGGGCGACGGTGAAGGTGAGGGTGAGGGTGACGGTGACGGTGATATGGTGATCATGGTTGTGGTGTGAATGTGAGTGTTGGTGAGTGGATTTAATGGTGTTTGTGTGTGAAATTGTGTGTATTTTATTATGGTTGACCGACTGGAAGCACCTGATTTGGGAAAAAGGGGAATTAAATAAGGGGAAGGGAAGGGAATGTGGGTAGGAGATGAACATGATTTGACGAAATTAACCTCCGTGTGCAGGTCACGTGACCTTACTTAACGAGATTTTTTAACGGGGTTTGGATCGGGGACGGTTAGTGAGCGAAATGGACAAAAGTTGGGATTATCCTCGACTTTTCATGTTAAAAGGACGGAAAGTGATGTTTTGGACAAACACAAGGACGGTTTGGGCAATTAAGTCCAAAATATATATGAAAGTATAAAACATTTTTATCAATACTCACCTATTTTTAACTAATTATACACCCGAATGTAATTATATTAAAAGGGGTTTTATTATATGTTTGATTTGATGAAGTGAAGTGACAAGTAGTAATGAAAAGGTAAGGACATATATGGGCCCGGCCCATATATATTTGAGACCTATTTTATTGGATCCTTTTGACATCCAAACACCACAACATTTGCTACTTCGTTATCCATTTCCCCCTTTTAACAAGTGCATGAATTTTGTCCCCCACATTGCATGGTCTTTACATTGTCAAAATACTTGACGATCTAATCGACCATATACTTCACTTTATATGATATACTAGAATAACTAAGTAAAAGATAAATGAATTTCAGGTTATTCGATATATGAATAAGTTCTTATGTAATCGACTGCTGTTAGTTCCACCATATTGTTTTATAGAAGATGAAGAACGTAATTACGTATTTGCAAGAGTCAAATGTGTGATCTTGAAGATTTCCGGTTAAGGTTGACTAACCAACAGTTTTTTCTTAGAAATGCGACAATTCGATAAAGTGTTAAGTAATTTTTAAATGTACGTACTGTGTAAAAATGAGATGTGTTGTCGTGTTATATTAATATAGCTTTACGTAGATTTTTTCTCTTATTAATTGAAATATCGCTACCTCAGTGTGAAGAGGATTTAGGTGTCGTTGATTAATTAAAACTAAAGTAATTAATTTGCGTTGATGTTAAAAAAGATGGATTAGTTTTGAAGGTTAAGTAGTTCTCTTTAATGACTTTTGTAGTTTTATCTTCTTTTGATGTACATGGTTTTGGTCGCACCCTTTTACCGTTCTAAAAGACATTAGAACTTACTTATATATTAATAATTCTGCTTTGCCTTTGCACAAAAAATAAACAAATAAAAATAAAATAAAATTAGAAAGTATGTTATTAAATTATTTGGTTTTTTGTAGTTGACCAACCCTTGGGAGATTAGTAAGTGTTGTAGTGGTCATGCGGATGTTCGCTCTAACTGGGTCCTAACGCCTACTTGGCGACATGAAACGATGGGCTAAAAGTTTTCCTTCTCATCCATCACTTTAATATGATATTATTTTGTCATTTGATTAGGGAACATTAAACATCATTAGCAAATATAAATCCATAATCCAATATCTAATGTTTGTGAATAATCCAACATCTAATGTTAGATATCGTTTCTTGCAGTTTAATCCAAGCTCACGTTAACCCATGAAGTACTAAAGTACAACGAGTTAGTCAGAAGAGAATTTGACCTTCCATCGGTTTATAATAATAAAGTAAAAAGTTCAATTGTAATTAAAGTATGATATACGTGTAGATGTTATTATTTATCATTATAGATATTATATTATATATTTTTAATTGAATTTGTGGATTTATACCCCATAATCATTATATTCACACTTATAAATGTCACGTCCATATCACTTTAATCATTACATTCACCCACATACAATTGTCACGTCATAGGTGTACAAACCCATAACCTTTTTTTTTTTTTTTTTTTTTAAAGTCAATAGAATTATTCTATTTTAAAAATGTTATTTTTACTTTGATTTTTAAAATTAATATTTCGTAAATCATATGTCTATAAATTATAAAAGACACTATCAATGTTGAGCATGCATTGCTAAAATATAAAATATCGTTTAACATTTTACTATAAGAGACTATGAATAAGATCTCATAAATTTATTAATATAGAAGATCAAAAGAGTAGTTGTCGTATGGAGAGAAGAGTGAGCATGCATTGCTAAAATATAAATTAATATTTTGATTTACTTTCCATAAACTTCTTGAGTTGTTATAGTATATTTTTGAGTTGTAAGAGATTAGGAATAGGTACATTTATGTCTTGATAAATGTAGTATTTGTAATGTAATGTAATATGTTTAAAGACAAAGGACATGTTTAAAGTACCATTGAAATTGCACCGATGTATGCGTTTGTGTTGGGGAATTTTTTCTATGGTTTTGGAAGAAAAAAAAGTTATCATTCATCTCCCTTGCATGATGTTTAAAATCATTACTTTAATTTATGAATGGTCTTATCATGTTTCTTGACTTTAGATACTATCATTTTCATATTAAATTGTCTATCTATCTTTTTGAGACATATGTAACAAAGTTTCAATATAAATATAGTGATAGTAATAGTGATAGTGATATATATTAAATGTGCATGACGTGAATATATCAGCAAAATGATAATACCATCTTATAAAATTTGATACATACGTTTTATTTTATAGACCTTCAAAAGTGTACGGGACACAACTTGATTAAAATGAATAGAAAGTTAGTGTCTGCCACAACAAATACACGTATTACTATTTATAAACAAACGCATTATAATTAATTAAATTAAAGATATGAACACACCCAATTCCTCTTTTATGGTTTATGACCTGTTGCTTTCCAGTTTTAGAAATAACTTTTGTAGGCCATCATCGATATGGAAAATATTCCCCAACGATCAGAATCTTTACTCTTCTTTGTATATATTAATTCGAATATGATATAATACAATAATAACGTGCGATATCCAAATTGTTATTTTCGCTGGCTTTAAAATTCTCCTACTTCTCCAAACAAGACAATATGCAGTGACGCATTTCTTTTTTGATCAATCTTTAATAACATCTATACTATTATTTGTATCGATCAACGATCTTCAAATCTCTTAACATAATGAGTACATACATTATTGAGTGGATTACGATGTCTTACGATGACATATCTTCAAATCTCTTTAAAATTTTCAACTTTTATATAACATTATTGTATGTTTCAGGTAGTATTTTTGATGATGTGAAATATAGTCACGGGATATCTTACATTGATGACATATCTGCAAAAATAGCATTAAATATATACAATATCGATATTTGAAAATTGAATATACAATATATAATTTTGGTTAAAGTTAAATACATTCTCACACACTAATCCCATACCCATACTGATAAACTATCATAACGTTTACATATTTAAGACTCACTTTATCTATCAGATATGGATATCGATGGATCATTTCAAATATAAATGGGTATAGATATAGATTTTGATCAAAATCATTTATAGATAAAAATATAGTTCAATTTAATATATATCTGATCCATTATCATCTATAGATATATAGATACATGATATTCTTTTAAAAGAAGTTTCAACGTGACTGATCATCCTCTCGAATCAACTACTGATCATTGCCTTAATAAGAGTTACATGAACTAATGATTTCCATATAATTTATATATACCGCGTATATTAAGTTATTGTTACCCTTTTTATAAATTTAAGTTTCCATCATTTACTCAAATTAAAGGTACGTACCTTTGCATTTCTTAATCTAACAACTTTCTTCTTGCTTCCTATATGCTCGGCTTTTAAAAAAAAACATTTTCTTAACTCTTATCTTTATCTTTATATGTAATTAAAAGAGAATACGATAGAAGAATCTGAACTCTTCATTGTTTTCCACTCTTTACGATCTAACGATCTTAATTTCTTTCATATAATTACACTTTTAGCCCCTTAAGTATTTAATGTATTTATTTAAATTAAAAAATATATTATATATAAAAAGAATACGATGGAAGAATCTAAACTCTTCATTATTTTCCACTATTGACGATCTAACGATCTTAACTTATTTCATACAACTACACTTTTGACCTCTTAAGTATTCGATGTATTTATTTAAATTAAAAAAATATACTAAATAATTTATTCATTTATATAAATTAAAGAGTCTATAAATTATATAAAAGAATTAGCTATAATATTTTATTCATTTTATTAGAATTAAATTCGTCCCACGATGTAGCGGGGCTATAAACTATATATAAAAATCGGCCAAATAAAAATTAAATTTATATATGAAAGTCGGTCACAATATTTTATTAATTTATAATCGATCAAATAAAAATTAAATTTATATATAAAAAATCGGTGACAATACTTTATTCATTTATAAAAGTTAAATTAGTTGCGCCTTATCGTTGTTATCGGGGATCTATAAACTATATAAAAGAATGGCACAACATTTTATTAATTTATAAAAATTAAATTCGTCGCACCTTATCGCGGGTCTATAAACTATATAAAAAGATCGATTACAAATTGACCACAATCTTTTATTCATTAATAAAAATTAAATTCATTTCGCATTACCGTGAATTTATGATTTAGTATAAATATAAATATAGATATAAATATAGACATAGATAGAAGTGGATAACTTTTGAAGTTGTATTTTTTTCTATTCTTATTTCTTTGCTAAAATCTCCCCCAAATTTTTTGTTTCAAAACTTTACCTCCCCAAACTCCCACCACTTATTCAACTTAATCCCTCTCTTGTTTTTTTTCATAGTCGCCCCCTCTCACCATACGTTTATCCCTCGCTAATCAATCTCTTGATGTATTCCCCTTCGACGAACGCCCACCAAATCGCTGTTGCAACCAACTGCTTCCACCACCAGCAAAATTCTAATTTCTTGACACACATACAAAGGCAAATGGTGGAGTTCGAAGCTAGCAACCGATAGGTCTTATTTTTAAAGCACTGAGAGGTAACCTTGTATGTGGTGCAACATACTAATTTATAACTTTTATTTTGATTGATAAAAGAAGCTGTTTAATAATTTAAAGTAGCTTTATTGACAATGCAGTTTGATATGAGTATGTTGTAGATTGTATGATAGCTTGATGATCACTAAATTTAGGGTTTGTGATTTAATTAATTATGATCAAATTGCGATTGGAAATAAAGGGTTGATTGAGTCACGTGATATTTTTGATATGAGACTGGAAATATAGGTTGATGGTCAAAACAATTGCATCTTTTGTTTATTTTGAGTGTTTCCAGTGTATATAAGCTTTTTTTATGTTTAATTTTGTACTGCTACACTATGAGTCTATGACAACTCATTGGAAGTCATTTTTGGGAATGATATGTTATACCTCAAAATTAATTACCTTGATCATGTTGGAATACATATTGCAAAAAGCAATTCAATAGATTGTTGTGTCTTTATTATCTGTTGCATTCATATTTATAGTTTAGTTATTTTAATTATATTAATAAGTCTTCTTGAAATTGGCTTATAGAATAGTATGTTTCTAAACATTAGTTACACTCTTTGTAGTTTTAATGAAGTTTACACATCGATGTGGACTACCACGTATGATGGAGGCAGGGAGTTTTTAAATCTTCTAAGTTATTATCTCTTAAATAATTCCATTTAGTTTACTTATGATATCTATTTTTTTGGGTTTATATGCACAAGGTCAAGACTACAAGAGCTCTTGAATTGGATAGCTTTTGTGATTTTATAGAAACTAATGCTCCCAAGGTATAAATGAACCACAATTTCCTTTAAATATGTATACGTGTGTGTGCAACAAGTTGTTAACAGGTTTTTTCAACAGGGATTTCTACGATTCCAATTGCACTTGGTGTTTATTTTTCTTTCTTAAATTGCATATGTTACTTATCATTTAAGTTCATAAATAACATGCAAATTTTGCTTGTGCATACGATGAGTGTTTGAGCGTGTGCGTTTATATGGCTGTTCTATCTAAATATACGAGACAATATCACTATATCATTTTTACTAATACTAATTTATGATAAATATTCTCAGTAATGTCCAATGATTATTGATATATCAATATGTTGAACACTTCTTGGAGGTTGTAGATGCTGAAAATCATCATTTATAGTTCAAAAAGCATGATGATCTGTCCACATTTCTTGAAATAGCAATCACGGTAAGTGATTGTCTAAGCAATAGTGAATGTGTTGCTTACTATTATAAGTCATATTGGTTATTTATGCGTGTATGTATTTCATGTTGTAGGTAAAACAGTTGAAATCTGAACATTAATAGCAAAACAGCGAAGTGATTCAATGTGAAGAGCAAGACCAGTTGAGGAAATTGAAGTCAAACCTATGTATCAACAAATTGTGGATCTAAAAGCGACTTGGAATGAAAAGTTCTCATCGACTCCTAGCTAGTATCTAGCCAGCTGTTTTTAAACAACTATTACGTTAAGTAACTGTTTAGTATTTTCTTACTGAACTAGTTATGATTTTTCGTTTTTTCGTTAGATGTTTGAAGTATTATAATGATTCTTATCGTATTAATACGATTGAAGTAATTGTGAACGTTTGCTGTTAATCAAGTACTCCCATCATATCATTTAGATTTGTATATTTTGAAGTATTATAATATTCTTATCGTATTAATACGATTGAAGTAATTGTGAATGTTTGCTGTCAATCAAATGCTCCCATCATATCATGCAGATTTGTATAATTAGAAAAGGGCGGTTTTGGGACCCAAAGGAAGATATAATAAGTTTTTTTGTGGGAAATTTGTGGCTAAAGCATTCTGTAAAAATCCGTGGCTAATGCATTCCGTGAGAAACCCATGATAAACATATTCCGTAGAAAATCAGCGAGGAATGTTCATAGTACTCACAGAGTGTTTTAAGAGACTTAAATCCCACGGATTTTCCATGGATATTTTTGTGGGGAAAAAGAAGTTCTCACGGAAACAAGATTGCTCGGGCTCATTTTAGCTTGATACAAAATTCACAAAAAAATTGCAGGTAATAACATTTACCCATGAATTTTCTACAGATTTAACTGTAAACATTTGACAGTTTTCTTGTACCGATTCTTACTTAATAATCTAGCAAAAAAAGGTATAATTAATTGGGTTAAAGCTCAAAACTTATTTATAAGTTGATATAACCAATAAGAAATCCAACTAATATTTCATAACAAATTATAGACAAACCAGAATTGGATATTTTGATACCGGAAAAAAATCAAAATTTTTGTTATGGTTCGATTTGACCAATGATTAAATCAAATTGAACCATAGAAGATATTAAACCAAATTGAACCATAAACATCTCTATTGTTCTATACCTTGAACGATAATGTGGTTTTACTACACATTTCTTTCGTCGTTAGAACCACAAACTCCATTCTTAGAGCGCAGGGAGTGGTGATCTTTAGTTTACAATGTTTTAATTTGGGAGAACTGTGTTATGTACTTTATTTTTTATTTTTTATTTTTAGAAATTTTAAATAATATAATAAATTAAAATAAATAATTGTGTTTAAAATGTTGTATTTATAGATTGAAAATAAGTTTTTTTTAAAAAAAAAGACACAATGAAAAAAGCCGTTGGATTTTTTTAATTATTTTCATTTTTTTATTTTAACAATAACATAATGTAATCTTTAAAAGAAAAATAAAAGAAAATAGACCAATTAGCAGTCCGGGCGAGACACCGTTATAAAGTGACAAAACACCGTCGAACGGCATTCTCGACGAAGAATGCATACTGAAATTTGCTCACTCTGTATGCTTTTAGACACCATATGTGCATAATACAATGGCAACCTTCTAAAGCATCATCAATATGTTTTCGATCGACATTTACCCTAATGTTATAGGACACGCCTTAGACCTTTTGTTGTAAACACTCTTGTAATTGTAATATGATCACTTTCATGCCCTAACCAACTCGTTTTTCTCTTCATTTTTTTTTTTTTTTTTGTAAGTAAGTAAAACTAAAAAAGTATCCCAATCGATGCATATATTTTCAAGTAAAGCAGTAAAAACTACTACTCGTTAGTATAACTTTTATACGTTTGTTCATAAAGTTATGAAGATTTATGTAACATACCTTATTTTAAAAGGATAAAAATAAAAAAGGAGGGATAAGGGATAAAAGTAGGAAGAGTGTCCTTAAAAATAGGAGGATTTTGACCTTACCGACAATGGGGAAAAGCAAAGCAAAGCATAATAGTAAGAAGCTCCAAATCCCTTGAAAATGGGATCATATCTCTTAGGACACAAACTACTGGTGTGCCCTCATCTACAGTCTCCGGATAACTCTTTTCTTTCAGTGCTTACCTTTTTGTATTTTATTTCTATTTTCTTACTCTTGGTCTTAGTTATTAAGTCCACTTCCAAATTATTAAATTTTATGTGGTCAATGAACTTTGAAAACTATATATAAATAGAAATAACTAAGCTCTATATGTAGAAAGTTTATTTAGAGCAATATAAACGAAGCAAGTCTTTGTGTATTGGATTTATAAGAACACAAAGAGTGAAAACTGTTTTTTTGTCTAAGATTTTGGCCATGAACGCATGAACTCGACGTTATTCCCAGAAGTTCTTCTAAAGTTGAGTTTTCGGTCTTTTTTTTTCTTTTCTTTTATCTGATTGATTCTACAATAATGTTTTGAGTCCCATTTAACTTCGAGTTTAACATTGAATAACTCTCTTTAAAATTGCGGGAAGACAACTACTCCTTGAACTCTAAGAACTAGATATATTATTATAAGTAGAGAGACAAAGTTAAATATATCAGGGGCAAAAACAATTCTTTTTGTTCTCTTTACATTTTCAAAAAGGAGAAATGATAAAATATACCCATAAACGCTTTTGACTTTTACATATTGACTCTGACCCCTTCTACTTCTACGTCTACCTCTAATAATAACATAGAACAACTAATCTTTTCTCACTTGTTAATTAGCAGGTGGATGTGTCCATGCAACGTGTGAACTAGTGAATAGGATTTAAACGACATTATATTCAAGTTACATCTATTATCTATGTTATTGTTACAATATCTTGTTTCAATAATATATAAATATATAAATTTATTTGGAAATAACTATGATATTTGAATAACGAAGAGATAAAACCTTTAGGCCAAGTTCTTTAATTATTGCAACGGTAGATGTAAACAATTGTGCAATTTTGTATTTACTGTGGTTAGATTACAGGGGACAAGGTAGAATGAGAGCGGGGATTTGAACAAGATGTGGTCCTGCACATACTTGTAAAAAAAATAAAATACTTAGTTTACTGACATTTTACATCACATATTCACATCTTTTTATGTATTTTTTTTAAATAAAACTCTCATTAAATATAGTTAGTAAAAACCGCAGAAAATATGGAGAGATGAGTCAAAGGTCAACGACTTCCATTACGCTACCAACATCCATTCTTTCTCATGTCGCATAAACCTACAATATTTACTTTTTAAAAAAAAAATATGTGCCACGTACAACTCACTAAAATACAACTGAACTAGAACGTGTTGAACAAACTGAATTTCACTGATTTTTTATTTTTTAACTTTTTAAATATAGTAGTCCGTACAATAGTTACCGTAAATGATTACCATTTAACTCGATTAGTAAATTATTGAAAGTCAATAGGGTTAAGTTAACGTGACCCAGGACGATATATAGGAAAGCAGACAGGTGGAGATAAAGAGGGGATTTGACACTTTTCTATAAAGTGGAGGGGGACCTAGCTCTTCATTACAATATTAATCACTTAATCTAATCTATCTATTAGTGGTATTAGTTAGTTAATATTATGACGATTTTATAATATATTAATTAACATTATCGTTTTCAATTAGTAGTATTGTTTCCCATTACCAATCATATTGGAGCTTTCTAAACAACGTATTTTTAATATATATCTAAGTACCACATGATTGTGCTACATATCTTTGATGAAATTGGTATATGAAAACTTGTACTATACCTTGTAAGATGTAGCTTTCATTTAACCGAACCAAAATATATGTTACACTACTTCTTTAGAGAAATAATTGTGATACACATACATATCGTAAGATAAACAAAATGCGATTAGACGGTTCAAACGTGAATAACAAAAAAGTTAGTGTACCCAAAGGCGTACATAAAGAATGAATACAAAGATATGAATAAAACTATACACTTAATAATAACTGAATAATAGTTATAATATCATCGTTGAATATAAACCGATAGTATGTTGTAATATTCACAATGAATATTACAATATTAGATACATATACTATTTGTTTTAGTACTCGCTGATAAATAATATTAGTGCCTCAATACTAACTCAATGGTATTGTAGCATATATATTAAATCAACGAATGCTAAATGAAAAAAATACTTTAAAATTTTATCTGATTAATTGATAAACGTACAGTTGCCAGTAATTTCCTTATATGGATATTGAGGTCGTCTAACATGGTTTACTGATTAAGGACCAGATTATGTTATAAAAAGAATCATAGCTTAATTGTTATATTGTAATATTAATCAAAAAAAGAAATATAAAATAAGTTGGGACAATGATATTTGGAACCGAATGATCTTATCCATATCCCGATAAGTCGCTAACTAATACTACGTAATTAGAGATAACGAGGGAAGCATATTTTAGAGAATCAATAATGTTCATCGTGCATACTTAACATTCATCGTATATATGTCAAAAAAAGAAAATAGAATTTTTAAGTAGATATTAATCACAATCGAAAGTATTCGACTTTAAACGTTATTGATAAACTATTCCGTAATTTAAACATTAATTAATAAATATTAAATCTTAAAATTTAGTAATATTCATAATGATGAAATGTTATAAAATGAATAAAAAGTGGACGAATATTATTAGAAACGTGTATCTGACTAATATTCATTGAAAAATATTTTATTAATAAATTTATTGAACTCGTTAATATTCATCGTGACGTTCGTTTGATGAATATTAGCGAATTTACAATTTAAAATTTATTAATGTATATTCTTTCAATTAATCTTCAATAAATATTAGTCAAATACGTATTTTTAATCAATAATATCGATTTCGATTAATATTCATCATTGATGAATATTTAACGAGTTATTAATTTATTTTTATCAACTAATGTTATAACTAGTCATCCATGATTCAAACCCTAACGTATATTGCCAGTAATTTCTAAAGTGTACTCAATTTAACGAAGCAAACATTCGCCAAATTCATCCAAAAGCAGCCATTTCAAAATTATAGATGAGTTTATTACTTTCTATTTATATTTATTATTTTTGTTTGGTAGCCATATAAACGAATACAATACCTTTAAGATAAGAACAAATATTGGTCACACCTCTTGTGCTAAGCCAAAGCAAATCTAAAAGGTACAGAACCAATACTATAAAAATCGGTTTAGTAAACTCACATACACCTCTTAATTGACGTGTTTCTTTTAACACTTTTGGGTAAAAAAAATCACAAACAAAGAATAAATAATACTCCGTATGATGCATGTTTTTAAACTAGCACATTTTCGAATGATAAAAAAACACAACCTTGAATTAAACCCCCTAATGCAACAATGATGTATATATGTTTAATTAATAAATAACGATATTTTATTTAGTATAACTCTAAGAGCTATCTCTAAGAAATTAACCTCCAATAAAAGATCGCTAAATTCAACTATAAAACTGTCAATCACTATCCATTAACTTAAAATTGAAATATTTATAGTTATATAGTGAATATCAACCATCAGAATTAGTCTTTTAACCACCTTTAACCAACCACCCCGTAATAATAATAATTAAATCCTCCCAAAACAAAATTATTTAATTTTATATGAAATAGTACGTCAGATTAAAAATTATAGTTAGAACTAACCAATTGAATTAGTTCAGTTGGTCATCAAAATTTCCTTATGGGACCTTGAGGAGTGGATGTTCGGCTAGGGGATGTCTCAAGTTCAAGTCCTACTCGAGACTTTTACACCTTCGGGCGATAAAAAAATAGAAGAACCAGAGGGTTTCAAGATTAACGTACTACCCAATTGGATGTCACTGCTAGATCTCAACCACTAACATTTAACAAGCCATTTTAATAAAAAACTATAATTGAACTAAAAGTTGCTTTTAACAATTTTAATAAAATATACAATTCTATGAGTGAGAATGTGATAAAACATGTAACGTTGAAAAATGGTGAATTGTTTATGCTAGAAATGCAGTCTAACTGTTGGTAAAATACCTAATGCATGAGTCTACATTTGAAGAAAAAGCAATACATCTAGATATTAATATTAATATTAATATTTCTTTTTAATGGATACTCTCTTATGTTTGAGGGTTTATTTAAATAACTAGTCCTGTTGTGCAAACTATCAAGGCGCTGTTCCATATAATTTGTCTTGGTTATTGTTAATTTTTATTGCGTTGGACAAAAAAAAGAAGAAGGTAGAATAGGAATTTAAGATGATGATGATGTGTAAGAAAATGAATCGTATAGGTGTGAAATACATAAAGGCCAGGCTGGCAATGGAAAACTCATGTATTAACCGAACAGAACCTTATTATTGCCATTAATTAACGTGTCAACCTAACAATATTAACATGCCAGCTGTCACCCCCTATTTAGGGAAACCTCCACTATGGCATGCTTATTTTCTTCTCCGTATCACCTTAGTATACATAACAATTAATTACCAACTAAATTACACAAATTTCATGATAGTTTCATAATAACTTGCACAAAATATACTCGATTAAGATTATATAATTAATAATGTGTAATTCTAGCAATACACAAGCTTAAACTTCTAGACTTAAAGGTGGATCGTTTTAATTTATGTATGTAACAAAGTTTATGAATTAAAAATGTAAGCATTGTATCTTGTTGGCACATAATTAACTTAATGACAACTTCTAGCAAAACATAGGTTATTATTTTATTATTATTATTATTATTATTATTATTATTATTATTATTATTATTAGCAGTTATATAAACCAGGTTAATATATCATTGTGTTGAAATAGTCACAAAAAGCATGTTAATTGTAAAATGTAACTTCAATTAAAAACTAAAGGTTGTGAATCAACAACAATAATACATACCATGCATTTTATTAACTAAAAAATATTCTAAAATATGTAATATATAACATATACACTTTTACTTTTCTTTGACAATAATAAAATATGGTAACTAATTAATGTACCCTAAAAAGGGTTCTACCATACTGTTATTTTTCGTTATACTACCATAACTTTTTTCTTCTATATATACCACCATTCGTTTCTTCGTTCCTCCCCACATCATATTTTCATATACATTTCTCTCCCTAAAAAACTCACTGTTTAGTTCATTCTCTTCATACATACAAAACCAAACATGCCTGAAGCACCAAAGAGCCCGGGTGACCATGAGTCCACAACGGACTACAATCTCACTGAAAAAAACAAGAAATCTGTTGAGTTCATTGAAGATGTTACCACGAACCCTGACGTTGTTCAATTACGTGTTTTAGCCGATATCCTTACCCAAAATGCCAACGTCGAATATCTCAGTCGTTATAACCTTTCAGGCCAAACCGACCGTGAAACGTTCAAGAAACTCGTGCCCGTTATCACGTACGAAGACCTTCAACCCGATATCACACGTATTGCTAATGGAGATAAATCCCCCATCCTTTCTTCTCACCCCATTTCCGAATTCTTAACTAGGTATATGTTATTATTATAATTATTATCAGTATTAGTATTAGTATTACATTATATGCATATAGTTGTTCTTTTGACATAAGCAATTTGGAATAAGCGGTGCAACTGTGTACCGCGTAATCCAAACTGCTCATATATTGACTAAAACTGTTTATCTGGCTGACAGTATTTATGAACATTATATTGATGAAATGAGAATTTTTTTTATTTTTTATTTATTTTATTTATTTATTTATTTATTTTTTAAATGGTGCAGTTCTGGGACGTCAGGAGGTGAAAGAAAGCTGATGCCGACTATCGAAGCGGAGCTCGGAAGAAGGTCGTTATTGTATAGTCTTTTGATGCCGGTGATGAACCAGTTTGTGCCCGGTTTAGATAAAGGAAAAGGGATGTATTTCTTGTTTGTTAAATCAGAAGCTAAGACCCCGGGTGGGCTAGTGGCTCGGCCCGTTTTAACAAGTTACTACAGAAGTAACCATTTCAAAGAAAGACCATATGACCCATACACAAACTACACCAGCCCCAACGAAACCATTTTGTGTCAAGATTCATATCAAAGCATGTACTCTCAAATGCTTTGTGGGCTGTGTTTAAACCAAGAGGTTCTTCGAGTTGGTGCAGTTTTTGCTTCCGGGTTCATTCGGGCCATCCGGTTTTTAGAGAAGCATTGGCAGATATTGTGTCAGGATATCCGGGCTGGCACAGTGAACCCGGTAATTACTGACCCAGTCGTAAAAAACGCTGTGCTCCGGGTCTTGAAACAAGACACTGAGCTAGCGGACTTTATCGAGCGTGAATGCTCAAAAAAGTCATGGAAAGGGATTATTACTAGACTTTGGCCCAACACAAAATATGTTGATGTTATTGTTACTGGGACAATGTCTCAATATATACCAACACTTGATTATTATAGCAATGGGCTCCCTCTTGTTTGCACCATGTATGCATCTTCTGAATGCTATTTTGGTGTCAATCTTAACCCACTTTGTAAACCTAGTGAGGTTTCATACACCCTCATTCCCACCATGGCTTATTTCGAGTTCTTACCGATTGGTGTCGATGAACAAGAACAACAACTTGTCGATCTTTCTGACGTTAAACTCGGTCAAGATTACGAGCTTGTTGTCACAACTTATGCTGGTAATGTTTAATGTTAAATATAAAGTTTATAAAACTTTGATCTTTATGATTTAAACTAAATATTAAAAAAAGTGTTGTTTTTGTGATAAAATTTCAGGGCTTTATAGGTATAGAGTTGGTGATGTGTTAAGAGTTGCAGGATTCAAGAACAAAGCGCCACAATTCAGTTTCATTTGTCGAAAGAATGTGGCTTTAAGTATAGACTCGGATAAAACTGATGAAGTTGAACTGCACCAAGCAGTTGAAAAGGCATCGGGCCATTTGGTCCCATTTGAAGCGACCCTAATCGAGTACACGAGTTTTGCTGACACCACAACAATCCCGGGTCACTACGTGATCTTTTGGGAGCTAAGCCTAAATGGGTCAACTCAGGTTCCACCATCGGTGCTCGAAGACTGCTGTCTTGCTATTGAAGAGTCGCTTAACAGCGTTTACCGACAGGGTCGGGCCTCTGACAAGTCAATCGGGCCACTCGAGATCAAAGTAGTCGAAAATGGCACATTTGATAAACTCATGGATTATGCAATCAGTTTAGGTGCTTCAATCAACCAGTACAAGACACCGAGGTGTGTGAAATTTGAACCGATAATTGAGCTTTTGAGCTCGAAGGTGGTTTCGAGTTACTTCAGCCCGAAGTGTCCGAAATGGGTTCCTGGCCATAAGCAGTGGAACAATGTGAATTAAGAGTTTGATCTATCAGAATGGTGGTATAATTATGGAACATGAGATGTGATTTAGATAGGAAATGAAGTTGGGTTAAGTTTATGTACAAAAACAGTATTTGCTGTTTTAATTAAGATAATGCAATGATGGTTGTTTTTGGAGTTGAAGTTGTTGTTGGTTAATTTATTGTAATAGTAGTTTAAGGAGTTATTAATGATGTTAGAATCCAACCAGGAATCATGCCCACATAACTTTCATGTGGATGGTCTATTAATATTAATATTTCCTAGGAAAGCAAACTACCTTTTCTTCCATCCTACTTATGTTTTGTTTCCACTTTTTTCTAATAATAGCTACTTGTTCATTTAATGATAACTTATAAAACTGTTACTCTTTCACTTCTATAAAAGATTCACCTTTAAGTCAATTAATATATGGTGATTTAATAATCTTCTCAAGTCCCCAGTTTACTAGTAAAATTTTGGCAATCTTTCTAGTGTATAAAAGTTCTTTGCAGTTAAAAAAAAAAAAAGTTTCATTAGAACTTTTTTTTTTCATTCTAACATGGCAAAACACATAATCGTTAGACCGTAACACATTTCGATTTGATCAATTAACTAGATCAGCATCGACTTCCTTAATAAAAACCGCTCGATCATCTAGCTCAACCGGATACCAATTTGGTTATCGGTTTCATGACGTCCGAATCGAGTTCTACGTCCCGGTCCAAATAACTTACCATTATGAAGCACCTTTTAATCTTTTTTACCAAGCTACTTTTATGATTTGATTTGAGAAATAAATCCAGCAGTGAAAAAACTCAAAGTGGTAGTGCAAACACTATCTGCTATCAAACTTTTTCTTTTTTTCCTAAAAGTGACAATACATTGATCAAAAAAACAAAAAACATAAATGTCCTATATGTAATATACTTTACAAAAGTAAAAAACATGTTTCAAATGATGCATATATATATAATATATAATGTGAGGAACATAAGTTATTAATGATGCAAGGGGGGGCCCTTGGAGGAAGTACTAGTAGTAGTAGAAGAAGATACAAGAAGAAAAGTGTGTGGTGGTCAGAAGAAGATATTGGTGAATAATTTTAGAGGAATTAAAGAGCGACAATTGTACATGTTGGTGAGTTAAAGCAGCAACACGTACAACAAAAAAGACTAGAATGGAATAGTAGATTTAGCTTCTGTGAAAAAATAAGTTTGTCTACTGCTTGTTTTCTTTTTTACTTGTCATTTTCACATTTTAGTCATGACACTTATCAGTACACATTCATGCATTTACTCATTTCCTTTTTATGTAAGCCAAAATTTTGCCTACCGTTGAATAATTTTGTACTCTATTATACGCCCCGTGTCTTTTTCTTTTTACTTCTTTTTTCCTATTATACGTATTTTACTATCGGGGTTTTGCTAATGTGTGTCGGTATGGCACGTGATAAGGTGTATCAAATGAACTAGAAAATTTTTTGCAAATGAAAATGTCTTTTTATGATTTGTACAGAAAAGGTAAATATTAAAATGATTGAATACACCTTATTACATACCACACGAGCCATTAGCAAAACTCTAAATTCTTTGGTTATTAGAAGTTGGAACTCAACAAAATGACAACTTATATGTGCTCTCCCTCTTACAGTTCTACATATAGTCTATCACTCAAAGACGGCAATATAGAGGGTTGGATAACATGTTAACATGAGTTTGAAGGAAACGCAATTTTAAGTACGGGTCACCACATTTCAAGTTGGGTTAAACCCTTTTTAGTATGTTCAAAAAAATCTATTTTTGTTAGATAAAACGATTTGTGAAATTCTATACACTTCAGGCGACTTTGACTTGTTATATCAGCCATTTAACCTGTTATCAGTAAACTAAATTTTGAGTAAATCATTTTCATAGCAATGAGTTAAATAGCCACTTTTAAAGGCAGTGTTTGGTTTCTGTAGATCTGATCAGTCTCTTGCATTTAAGCCAAGACGTTTAAGACTAGTTTTATACAAATTAAAGATATTCAGTTTTCACAAATTTTACATTTAGGCCGTCCAAAGAGTATTTAAAGTTTCAGCCAAGTATAATATATTCACGCACTAATTCCTTCCAATCCTTTACATTCCATTCTTTGCAACCAAAGAAAACATCAGAGGTCAAGTCTTTTTAGCATAATAGAAACTATAAATAGCAACTGGTACACAATACAATTATACAGTATGTCAAATCGCTGTGTAACAATGGCTTCCTATTTGAAGCCATAAAAACAAAAAACCAAGGCACCTAGACCGTGTTATCAGCATTACTGCTCCTATCAACTATACTACCCAACTTATTATACAAAACATCTGTTTCCAAAAAAACAACTCAATCCAGATGATCTGCATGCATATACTTGCTGTTTTCTTAGTAGTTTAGTTTGAGGCTTGCCACGACTCCAAATCAGCTATCTATATAGGTTATGTCTTCCTTTTCAAGGTGCATCTTCCCTTTGTCTCTTCTAGTATTTGCTCTGCTGGGTTCTGGTTGGCCTCGCTGCAATTCAAGATAGGTCGCTAATCCTTAAAAGATCGAGATGCAAAATGGGCTCCTTTAAACAATACTAAGTTCAGAACATTTTGGGATATATGATAACTCCAATGGGCCAAACAGACCAAAACGTATCCAAAAAAGAAACAGCCCAAGCAGGTTAAAAGACACCCAAAGTATAATTTAAATGCTCTCAACCTCCTAAATCAGTTTATCAGAGAAACTGCATACTACGTACTATTTTATAGATATAATTTTAGTAAATCCAAGACGAAATTTATAAGAAAGTGTAGGCAGGTCAACTCATTCCAACCCGGCCTGTTTTACCCGAGTCACCTATTTTGCCATGCAAATACATGTATTTCAATGCGTAGATTATATAGAAGTGTATCTGAGTCTAACCTTTCTCAAGACATACGCCAAGTATAGATAAGCCACCTCCCATTCATCTGGGGAAAGTGTACCTGGAGATTTCTTAAGAAAGTAAGCATCCTCCATAATGCAAGGTATTGAATCAAGTAAGATAAGCTTACTTGTGTCTTGGTTTCCATCACCCAAGGCACCAAGTCTCCGCATGAGCTCGATAAATTCAGGCTTCTTCATGTACTCATGAACAAATGCATGTGAGTTCTTCACAAAAACAAGCTCCAAATCGTACTGCAATTTTAACCCAGATTTTTTATGTTTAGAGTACAAGACACACAAACTATTATATGATCAAACTCATTTGAATTTCTTTCCACCAAAGACTTTTTGACTGGCAGGAAAAGGACGATGCCCAATGTAATCATAGCTTGGAGATTGCAACAAAATAATAAAAAAATAATAATATAAACAAAAATAACCATAGAAGTCAAGATGACAATATGGGTGGGTCGGATCAATACTCTAAACGGGTTTGGCGCAAATCAGGTCAACTTGAGTATAGGCAGAAACGGTCCGGCCTGTTTTTGTTGACCCACAAACCCTTTTTTGTCCATTTTAACTTCTTTTTTTTTATCAATAACTAACTTGCAATGACAGAAATAATCTAAACTTTTGTGCATTAACAATTTATAAGGTTGTATGTATGTGTTAAAATTAGACTTCGGGTTCTTCCAACCCAGGTGTCAATGTTAAGTTAAAGCTTAGGTGATACACCTTGGAATCCTTGTTTTTGCTTTTAGTTCGACTACTTTATGATTTTTTTCAATTTTGTTTTCGTAAAGGCTTATAGTTTAAACACAATGGGTGCACTGAAAATAAACTCTAAAACTGATGTCCTGATGCCACCTACAAACAAATGAGGTTAGATAGGCCTGCTAGCTCTATGTAAAGAGATGATCAGATGAGCAATTTCAATGATTCATCTGATACATAAAATTAAAATATTGTCAAGTAAACAAACAGATACCTCTTCTGCCAGTGATTTAAAGACGGGAAATGGCACAACCCACTCTGGACAATCAACAGCATCCTGCAATAAAGCATCCCCCATTCCAATTCCAACAACAGCAATAAATGAGAAAGGTCGCCATACAGTATAAAAGAGCTTTGATGCAAAGTTGAGTTATTCCGAACTTTATGTTTATGTTTCTCAATACAATGTGTAAATTAGAAAATTGAAATTTGGAATCAAAACAATTGGAGTTTCCACATACCATCAAACTGGTACAAGAAAATTAATCTGCTGGGACAAAAATATTCGCATGTATTTGTCACACAACACTTAATACCCCTGTTGCCCTGTCCGGTGAACTTGAGAAGTAGATTTATAAATCATATTTTTTACTTGATTCTTTATTGGTAACACATCAACTAGTTTGATCATATGGAACATATACAGCTGCTGACAAACTAATGACATAATTCATACATGTAATATACTCGAACATACCTCTAGGTGGAATTTGTACTTTATGCCAAAAGGGCTTGAAGACTTAAACTTCTGAAAAACAAAACAAAACGTGTACCACTGTTAGTCTCTTCAATAACTTAGTAAAGGTTACTACTTACTAGTACAAAGAGCCTATAAGCTGCAATAAATCAAGAACTCACCTTCTCTGAGAATTCATCATCAAATTGAATCCAGTATACACTATTGCCAAAGACCAATCCATCGGCTACATGATAAGGAAAAATATCAACTCGTGAGCAAAGGAAACAAACATGTGTAGACTGAAACATAATAAGGCAAAGGTTTTGGCATTACAAAATGCACACACAGGCTCTATTTTCATTAAATAATCAAATAGGACCAAAATCAAGAACATGGTACAAAGTTCACATCAAGGGACTCAAACTTGTGTATCCAATGTAGAGGTGGCAAGCGGCAACTTCAACCCATTCACTTATGGAATGGAGAGAATTAAAAATGTGTTTTGTCTCTAACGGGTCAAAACAGAAAAAGAAGACGGTTAAAAAGGGAAGGTATGAAAGAGGTTGAAAGTCACCTACCATCTATTTTTGATGCATACAACCTCTTAACCTCAGAGAACTATATTACTATAATAATAGCAATATTATTTTTGTAAACATAATTAACGCATTAATTGTTTATTGAAATTGGACAACCAATGCTAGCGAGTCAACCCAATCGGAGCTGATCTACACTAAAAAATGACCCGTTTTGACCCCTACCCAATCTGACCAGCCTGCACAGGTTGTCACATTCAATCATTGCAACTTAAGACACCGAACTGAAAAACAAAGGGGAAAAGAGGAGTAAGTAACCTGTTCTTAGTTTTTTCACTATAACATTTGCATCTGGCATCGTTCCAATAAATATTCCTCCAGGACGAAGTAATGATGATACATTAGCCAAGGCCCTCCGTGCACGTGCCTCAGTAGACCACGAATAATGCATTGCAAACTGCAGGGTAAAACATTCCTCGTATGGTCCATTTAATTACGAACAACAATAAAGGACAACACAAATGCTACCTCAGTGTTTACCTAAAGCTGTAGTAAAACTTACTCACCTGGCAACTACATAAATCAAAAGGTGCATCATCAGCTAAAGCTTTATCCAGTCGGACCTGAAAGAGATACCAGCTTAGTATCATAAGCATACCATTCAGTAACTAGCAGACAAATTGTCTGAATGTAATTAGAGTCATCTATTGCAGAAGATTGACTACAAAAGAATATGTTCCGATCCTGGATAAATAATAAACTAGACTCCACACTATTAGTCACCTCAAAACAATCTCCACATAAAAGTCGAGCAGGGAAGGTGAACTTTTTACGACGCTGATGATGATCTGCATCACCATTGTAACGTGTGCGACAATCTTCTATCTGCAGCATATTTATGTGATCGCAAAAGGTGAAAATAAGCTTTTAGATTATAGACAACTCACTTGCACACATAACCACAGAACCAAGAATTTTACCAAAGAAACAAAGAAAAAGAAAATTGGCTATATAACTAGCATTAAAATCACACAAATAGATTTTGATATGATAGCTTTCTATAGAATGCAGACATGCCCCATATACGCCCATTGGAGCTTTATCTACTATAATTCAGACTGTTCAAAGCATCAGGACTACTGACGTTGATTAAAAGCTCCAAATATAGCTTTGATTGTTAAATTAATAATTTATGTCAACTGAATAATAAGGTAACCAACTTTGGTCCAATTTCAATTTTACGTATACGACTTTGTTTCAACCCATAAAAACCATCATATTTCCTATCCAAAGATAATTTATACAAGTTTGTTTGATGATGTTGACTTTTTATATTTTGACAAGGCCTTGAAATTTACCTTACATTAAAATCTTTGTAAGTTCAAGGATTTGTTTTAGGGGATAATAAAGATGATTACATGAAACAGATATTAAACCAGAGTTGGTTACCTTTCAATGAAACTAACCTATGGTCCATGATATTTCCTTCATGCAGGTTGCATCTATTACACATATCCCATATATGTCATTACCAATCATGCAGTAAAAGAACAACCAAAAAAAATGGTATAGTTTCACTAGGTAACTTTTGCACTAGTTACATAGCTGACTGCCTGACTATAAATGATAATTGGCCAGATTAAGTACCTTAAAGCAATAGTATACCTATGGAATTCTCAAGAGAAGGACCAATTTGAAATGTCAAAAGTTAATCATAACATGAGAATATGACAACTTAACAAAAGAATATGCATGAAACTTAAGCAACGTATGTACATAGAGATGGCTAGGTTTCAAGGAATTTACCGAACCATCAGCTATGTCAATGCCAACGTAGTATCCAATTTTTGCCTTGTCCCATTTGATCAAGTCACCACCCTAATCCAAAATCAAGATTAATCATCAATCGAGTAATTAAAAAACACATATACGAAACCTATCAACCATAGGATACCTATTTTACCTTACCACACGCAAGATCAAGAACTGAATCCCCTTTCTTTGCATAGAGTTGAATCAAAACACTTTTAATCTGCTCATTTTGAACAGTGTAATGTCAGCATCAAATCAATTAAACCACAAATCACACAAAACCATATAGACTAACTATAGTATAAGCCAGTCAATGCAATTCTTAATCTACAGACCCAATTATTAAGCTTCTTTAAATGAATAATTGGACTCGCTTCTCGCTCTTCCAACGTTTGGTTAGTCCTTGCACTGTAATGATCCGCAACTTTTTTCGCAAAAATCTTGGTGCTTTCGTCCTCTAGAAATGCATCACCTGGTAAACCAAGTACACATAACATAAAACATTCAAAACAAAAAAAATACATATATACATATACTAATATACATACAAGTATATAACTTTCAAACACATATTCACTTAGCAGGAAGTGTGAGATTTAACTCAAATTGCGGGGTAAAAATTTTAGTATAATTAAAGTAGATACATTAAAAGATGAAAAATTTACCATCTGGATTGTGTCTAGATTTGGATTTAGGAGGTCCTGAATATGATGATGACGATGATTGATGTTGATAGTTTCTCTTCATGTTCAGCAATCGGTAACAGCTACAACTGGCGTACGTATAATATACACAACAACTGTATTAATTTGAAATGCGATTAGTAACGATAACAAAACCATGAGTTTACGAATTAGTAAGGAAAGGTGTTATTTTAAGATTTAATTTTGAATGAAATTATAACGTAATTGATTACGAATTATAAGTTTTGAAGGATAGTTTGCAAGTTGTAACGATTAATTTAGTTTTTTTAGCTTACCGGGAAAAATAATGGCGTTTGAACAAACAGTGGAAGTGATGTTGGTTCTAGGGCTTACAACGGTATTCGTGAAAGGGGGCAATTGAGGTTTTATTCAACAAATCGCAGAGTTCCCACGACATAAAATACGACAGATCTTATTGATGCTGTGAACCCTATGTTGTTAAAAAGAAGTTATATTATATATTTGATGGTAAAAAAGGCGAGTCGGGCCAGCATAATTGTTCATATTAGAAACGAGTCGGGTTGGGTGTTACTTCTTGCTCCGACTTTAGGTTGTATTGCAATTGCAAAATATACTAACAACTCTTTTTTTACTAAGACTTTCATTTTTAGTCGTTGAATTCCGTTACAATTGTCATTATCTCAACTATTATGATACTTATTATCTTCAGTTCACTTTCATTCAATTAACTTTTAATGTTAGAGTCGTGTATACTTACAACCTTTTTACTATTTTTAAAAGGTGGCAATATATTAACTTTCAAAAATAGTAGATTATTCATTTTCAACGAGAGGGGTCCAATTAATTAGAGTTTTTTCCGTTATGAAGAGAAAAGATAATAAAACGTGATTCTCGAATTTTTGTATGGGAAGAAAAAGAACGGAAAGGAAATGATTATGGTGGATTTTTTGTTATAAATATTTTCCTCTCAATTTTGAGATGATTGGGAAGGAAAACAATATATCTAACTATTTTCCCTCCCTTTATTCTACTATCCCTCCGACTCGATAATACACATGTGTTACATTCCTATCCATCTTTGATAGTATTACATTCCTATCCATCATTTTCTTTTTTTTTCTTTTTTTTTTCTTTTTCATCTCATTCTTTTCCACTAAAGAAAAACTCAAGAATACAACATTAATGTTTCAACTCTAAAACTAATTTTCCACAAAAGGCTTGTTTATATAGAGCTTATTGGACTTGATAGGTTAGAGAACTAATTCGGACATAATATCATTGTGTTTACTTTCGAATTAATATTTATGGACTGCTGACCCAATTGCTTCTTCGGTCATTCCAAAATGTGATGTCCTCCCCATTCAACTAAAAATCTTCCCCAACTACCCTTTCACCTATCTGTATATTATATTCCATCTCGACAAAAGCTTTGATTCCCACTGCCATTGTCAACCTTCTTGGTCCGCCGGACAACATCATCCTCTTGGTCGGACTGTCAAGCGCCTCCATTGCTCGATTAAATGGTTTGTGAGATGTGCTTTTTGATCATGTATAATGTTTATGTATGGGAAACCAGTCCACTCCAGAGATTAGTTTGCAAGTGCAAAATGAACTTGCTAATTTTGAGAGAAGATATGATTGGAATGTTGCTCTGTTGTTGGTCACCGTAGCTGGTGATCCGAGTTCTCAATCTTTACCATTCAATGATTGGTATCGTTTACATCGCAAGCTTGAAATCATCAAGGTCAATTTGCATGTAGTCTTCACTCATTTTTCATTATGCATAATAATATATTTTTGTACAAATGCACGTGATGTAAATAATAGGACATTTGTATTTGGTAAAGGTGCCAAATGGGCGGTTTATGTACTTAGGTGATAGGTTAAAAAAAAAAAATAGCACCGATCGAAACAGGTGTCAAATATTTTGGGTCAACTTTGATTAGCATTTTTGTTTGGTTTTTTTAAAATTAATATTTAATCTAGTTTGTTGAATAAATAGATGCATGAGTTTTTCTTTTCACGTGTTTAATCTAATTTGATATGTTTCAGTTTAAGATAAATAATGTGGTTCAACCCGTTAGAGAAATAAGATAACCCGAATTGACACATTAGTTATTATATTCTATAGAATGATGATATTCAATACTGTTTAAAAAACAAGACTGAACCATTCTTGGTTTTAAAATGAATATTTCTTCGGTTGGAAATAATGGAGCATGGATCACATATAATTATTGTGAAAATCCCAGCAATCATCATCATGAGTATAAATTGGCCTTGAAGTGATTACGTTGTGACCTGTTTTTCTTCTTATTGTTGTTTTAAGGATGAGGATGTGTTATATATGATATGTTATAGAAATATAGCTATGTCTTACTGAATTTATCTAATTCTTGGAATATCGGTTTTGGGTTGGAGCATTAAAGCAAGGAAGTAATTTTTGATCATTGCTTGCTACTGTTTTTCAGCATACTCCACTTGGTAGGACCATTTTCGGACATGCTAAAAACAACTGCAAGATAGCAAAGAAGGATATTCAAGATTATGTTTCAAGTCACTATGTCGCTCACAAAATGGTATTCTACTTAAATATTACTATTTTGTATTTAAAATGAGTGTTTGTATTTTATTTATTTTGGTTATAATATTCTACTGAAAATGATGGAATAATAGATTTTGATTGCCAATATTGATTATGTGAAATACGCTTAACCTATTGCTAACTTGCTTCCTTGACTGTATAATAACATTCCCTTTTAAGTATGTTGTCCATGTCTCCATTAGATCAGTTTCAATCTAATTCCCCTAATGTTCTTATGACTCAATTATTGTATCGTTTATTCTTTTTGATTTATAGGATCTTGCAAACTACAAGGTAGAAAACTAGTATATTTGCATTATTAGATGCCAAAGAAGAAGCAAAAAGCAATGAAAGTGAATCTCATTTTCTAAATATATTGTTAGATTTTTTATTCTATAATTTTTTGTTAAGTATCAACATTTTAACTATTCTGAAAGCTTTATTTAAGAAATAAATAATGTTGTGGGTTAGCCCAACCACTCAATCGCATAATCATATGTGAATAACATGAATCTACAAACGATTCTAAATAAAAATGGAGTTTTGTTATATAAGTCTAATATACATGTCTAAAACTAACCGAATCCGTATAGTATGTAACACATGTTTTCCACTTCTTCTCTTTCCTTATTATTACCAATAGATTTTATATGTGTACCAATCAAATTGTTAGGTGTAGATTTAAGTTTACATTGTTAAGTTTGTATGTCATTTTCTCAAAAATAACATACACCAAGAAAACAATCAAAACAACGAAATCTATACAAGATAATTGTGATTGCAAACTCAAAGATGACATCATTATTTTACTATCACTTTTATATCTAACGCATGTAGTATCCTGTAAATTTGCGAGTTATAATTTAGAGAAAGTACATAATAGTTATTGATTAATTTACTCTCGTGGACATCTACAATATGTAGAGTAACATTATTAGTTAAAAGACATGTTTCGATTACTTTAACTTCATCGTACTTGATAAAGTTAAAACACACATATCAATAAATATACAAAAAAAAATTTAAAAATATATTAAAACTTTTATATTAAAGTCATGTGATAGCCCGCGAAGTCACGAGTTATAATATAATAATATCTATATTAATTAATTAACTAATTAATCCTTTTAATAACTATTACTAGGGTTATGGTTACGAGTATATATGACAAAATTAGTGTCTATCCCGTACGATGGATGGCTTTGAAAAACAAATGTGAAATAGTGGATTCATGAGTCACAAATGAATGCTAATGCGATTATCAAATATAGAAATCTGACCTATACCAACAACAAAAAAGTACCAACAACAAAAAAAATCATTACTTTAATATTAGTATTATAGTTGATACTCGTTAAATTTTTCATGTGTATAAAAGATATCTGTTACATTTTTTAGAATAAGTTACAAGTCATAGATCATACTTCTATGATAAAAATTAGCAAAAGTTTCAAAGGTCTAGTAAACTTTTAATTATAGTAATTGTTAGATCCAATAAGAAAGACTTCTCGATAATTATCCATGGAGCTATTGAGCTCAAGTTTCCCTTATGACAACTAAATGTGTAGCTGAATCTTTATAATTGAATGGTCGCGTAGAATAGCTACGGTTGTGTTTGGTTCATTTCATGAAATTTAATGAAATTGGAATCTTAATTTCATTCTATAACGATGTTTGGTTCAAGAATAAATTGATATGGAAATCATCGGAATCCCTCACTCGAAGAAATTCACATTCCTTGAAATTTCAATCCCTTTAATGAATTTCAATTCTTCAAAAAATATTTCGGAAACCAAACGCAGCCTAAATGAATCTCTTTAGAAATTTAATAAAATAGTTGAAAATCAAGATAAATAAAAGTTCTATACATATTGATGCAAAAATAGAAAAAAATAATTTACATATGCGCGTAACATTATACCCATAGAGCAAGATAGCAAAGATGCTTAAAAAAAAGTTTGTTAAAGGTGTGATAATTTTTCATGAAAATTACGCAAGATACGCTATAATGTTGCAAAATTAATAGAATATAAAAGTCGATCTCATATCTCATGTAATTATATTATAATTATAATTATAATATAATATAATATGAACAAAGAAATCTAAAAGTGAGATAAACCTCTTTTTCATTTTAATATTTGATGAAAACACGTGACGGCACAAATGACAAACTTAGATCTTTACTAATGAAATTAATTAATAACTTAAAGTCAAGTGTAAACCAATTATTACAATTTCAAAAATAATTTATCATATTTTAAAACCAAGAAAAATTATTGAATCCAAATAAAGCTATCTACATAGCCCCATTAAAAGCCCAACTATCCCATTATAAAGGCCCAAGTATCTCACTAACTAAAGTTTCGTTTGGCCCAATACATTCTAGGTACAAAATACCATCCCCTCATAAACCCTATTTCATCAGATCACGTTCCCCATTTTCACAACCCTTCGTTTTTGCCGTCACCACCAAACCCTAACCGGAGAAATGGGTAGAGTAATCAGAGCTCAACGTAAGGGAGCTGGTTCCGTCTTCAAATCCCACACTCATCACCGTAAGGGTCCGGCAAGGTTCCGCAGTCTCGATTTCGGTGAACGCAATGGTTACCTAAAAGGAGTAATCACTGAGATCATTCACGATCCAGGACGTGGTGCGCCGCTTGCTCGTGTCACTTTCCGTCATCCGTTCCGTTACAAGCACCAAAAGGAGCTTTTTGTTGCAGCTGAAGGGATGTACACAGGCCAGTTCGTGTTTTGTGGAAAGAAGGCTAATTTGATGGTTGGTAATGTGTTGCCGTTGAGATCTATCCCAGAAGGAGCTGTAGTTTGTAACGTCGAGCATCATGTTGGTGACCGTGGTTCGTTCGCTAGGGCTTCTGGTGATTATGCCATTGTTATTAGTCATAATCCCGATAACGGTACTTCTAGGTATAAATTCTTCCATTTGTATGTTTGTTTATATGTATAAATGTTTTTTAAGTATATTGTTTTTATGCTTTGATATATGTTGAATGTTAATTTAGTCTCTACTGTGATTTTGAGTTATAATTTTACTTGGAGTTAATATTAGTTTGTTTTTGGAATATGAATTTAGAAGCCTGTGGTATAATAAGCGGTTTTAGTTGAATTCTTTTAACGATTTAGATGAATTATCTGGGAACTGAGGTTTTATTTGAAATGAATACTTTGTAGGTCCCTGTTTGTTAACTAGAATATTTACCACATCCCAAATTGTTATAATACTTACATGTTAAGAATATGTGATAAATTGTGGCAAGTTTTAAGTGATTTTGTTAAGTTATTTTGCTGCTTTGTATAATGTGGTTTGAATTGCTTTAGTATTGGTGTTGTCAAGTTAAATTTATGTTTAGCATTTATAGAAATGTGCTTTTTGTGATTTAAAAATTGCAGATAATATATGATTTTGTTTTTGGAATATGAATTTAGAAGCTTGAGTTATAATTAGCGATTTTAGTTGAATTTGTTTAATAATTTACATGCGTTATGGGTGAATTGTGGTGTTTTTTTAAATGAATACTTTGTAGGTTGCCTGTTTGTTCACCAGGTTATTTTCCACATCCTAAGTTGTACATGTTTAGAACATGTGATAAATTGTGGCATGTTTTAAATTAATCTTTCAAGATTATTTTGTTGTTTTTTCTGTGTTTTGCATTGAGTTAGTATCGATGCTGTCTAAGTTGAGCTTCTGTTTTGGGTTACAAAAAATAGTATTTTGTGATTATTAAATTGCTATACTTTCATTATTTGGTGTTATCTACAGAAATGTAATTTATTATTTGGAAAGATGTTTTTGTGTGTTGTTTGCTCGTTTGTATATGTTACTTTGATGTTGGTGAGGCTGATTGCTGTTCACAAACCAATTTGAACAACTCTTCTGTTATTTTTCCCATTTTTTTAGTATTTAAAATAATAGTTTGAAACATGTGTGTTTTGATGAAATAAACCTTTTAATCATCAAGAATATGCTTCTTTATGATTCACTTGAAGTTCCGAGTAGTACTAAATTGTGGTGGATTTCCTTTTTATCCTTTTCAAAGATAATTTTCTGTGTAATTGTCAAACATTTGATTTTACTTTTTGATGTTTTGTATTGCAGAGTGAAGCTTCCATCTGGAGCCAAGAAGATCGTTCCAAGTGGATGCCGTGCCATGATTGGTCAAGTTGCTGGTGGAGGACGTACTGAGAAGCCCATGCTTAAGGCTGGTAACGCATATCACAAGTTCCGTGTCAAGAGAAACTGCTGGCCTAAGGTTCGTGGTGTTGCTATGAATCCAGTTGAGCATCCCCATGGTGGTGGTAACCATCAACATATTGGTCACGCAAGTACTGTTCGTCGTGATGCACCACCTGGTCAAAAGGTTGGTCTCATTGCTGCCAGGAGGACTGGTCGTCTTAGAGGTCAAGCTGCTGCTACCGCTGCCAAGGCTGACAAGTAATAAATGGGCATTATGGATGTTGAATTTAGTTTTGGTACCTTTGAATCTGTTACTTTCATTGCTAGTTTTTTCCAGTTTATCTGCAACTGTTTTGTTGAACATCATACATTATATCTTGTCTCGAAGTTTTGCAGTAATTTACTGATTATTTATCTTTGTCTTGGACATGTGATATTGATTTTGCTTTTCAGTGGATGCCAACTAATATAACTGTATGCAATATCAGTGGAATGTTTATTTTTTGAGTTACTCCGTATTATAATCACGGTTTTGTGTAACTTGTATCCATATATGTGACAATTTTTAGTATGCAATGGACATCCTGGTTCTTATCTTTGTTCTAAAAATAGTGAATTGGATTAAGTTTTTCACTAATTTTGCAACAACATTGTCAACAAAGATGCACATGTATGCAGGCAGATGAGCTAAGAGAACACGTAATTATCAGTGACTCGTAATCTATGGATGCCATGATCTTAGTTTTGCATGTTACCACACAAGACGTTCACAAGATTAAAAAGATCCGATCAGTGACTCGTAATACGCCATGATCTTAGTTTTGCATGTTACCACACAAGACGTTCACAATATGAAAAAGGTCTACGGATCTTATAAATTGTGTCGAATTGAAAATGAACTTTGACACACCCTCCAAATGCATTCGTTCAGCAAATAAGGTTATCAGTGTATTGTGTAAGTTGAGTTCAAAGTTGACACCCTACCTAATCATTGAATTCTGTAAGTGACTGCTAAATATCAGTTTAATAATGATCTAGTTGGTGGGTGTACTGTAAGTTAGATTTTGTGTACTTGATATTTGGTGAAATTCTTGTAAAACTTCTGTTGATACTCAGACTAAGTACCACCCGTTCATCCGGTGAAATAGCCTTCTCAAGACATGCTCAAGTCAAGAGAGTTCCCACTTAGTGCAAACAATTTCTAGAGGACATCATTTTCTCTATGGATATCTTTACAGAGAGCTTTAACAGGATCAAGTTTGTGTGGCGGTGAATTTGATTCGTGTAGAATGCTGACACACCAAAGGTGCGGTGTCAAGAGAGTGCATAAATACAAGTTCTTTTAAACATTCTAAAAGACAGAATATTTCTATTCCTTAAACTCTTTATACGTATCGTGTATATTACATATTTACCTGTGACGTAAAAGTTTGTGTACATGGTTTGTGGAAGCAAAAAACTGTCAAGTATGAACGAATGTGTCAAATACTGAAACTAAACCTTACATACCAAAATCGAAATCTACATTATCAAATATGGAGCATTGATCAGCCGGTCACTGATTGTACTTAGGGCAGTGAATTGTTATCTTGGGCTGAGTTTTACCCGATTTAAGTTTGTGGTGATGACTGATGAATTGGCTCATTCAGGAATTTTTTGTCGATCAATTGTGTACTGCAATATTGTAATAGCTAGTGATGCAAACAAAAATGAACTTTGTGTATAACATTATTTGCAGTACTTAAGAAAACCTGTTATACTTCTGTATATCTGTATATCCAAGATACGACACCTTCTCAACCAGTTTATTTGGTAAGGGTTAATTCAATATCTTACTTTGGTTAAACGGATAACTTTCTTCATACATGTCAAAAGGTAGCATGTAGTCGAGAAAAAAGAGAAGACGACACAATTTCTAATAAGACAACAATACATTTTAGTTGTTCCAATCATTTTCTATATAAAAATAAACAAATATGATACGTAGTTTACTGGATCTATTAAAACATTTTCTATTCTATCTGTAGCTCTATATGATTCTTTGATACATCACATTGGAAAAGATTATATGAAGAGCTTTTACCAAGAGATTAGGTATGAAGAATTCTAATATCCATACGTGTATTGATGCATCATTTTAAGAATTAGGAATTGGCACATGTATTGATTCATCATCTTCTTCTATATATTGATACACTATAAAAACACATGCATCAAATTCTAAATGTAAGAGAAAGTACATTGCGACGCATATCAATATCACAATATTTTCTAACATTCTATTTAAAAGGGCAATACCCATTAGAATCACATCCTGTATTAAGTTGTAGTACTAGGGAAGTATAAGGCCGTCCTAAGCACGGCCCAAAAGGCTTAATTAACTTGGGATGGTTTTTGCGACGTAAGAAAAATCTGAGTTGTCCTCATTTCTTGACATGTGTCTTGAGCAAAGAGTAAAGAGTCATAGTACAAATTGAATTGAATAATAGGATAAAAGGAAGCTATCATTAGTTTTATGAAGACATAATATGTCTGCTAAATGATTATCATTACATTTTGATCGCCTCATAGTCATTAATCGGAAAGAGTATTAGGATCAAATAAAAGAAGCTAAATCTATAAGAAGGTAGTCAGTAACCGACTAATCATAACAGCTGCTACAGAAAAACCTGCTGTAAGAAAATCAAAATCCAAGAGTTGGGGTCCATAAAGATCCATTACAGGTTCCTTTCATGACTAACCCTCTCAGATTTGAAATACCAGTTACTGCAACAGTGTGACTACTGCAACAATCAAAAAATAATTCAATAATTACACCTGTTAAAACCGGAAGTAAAATCTAAATCAACTTGCAAGTATAGTTCCATTCTCTACTTTTTTACTAAATATTAAACATTTTTTGGGAGAACAGGTTGAATTTGGATATGTGTGGTACAACACCAATGACATTCAATAACTAAGTTTATTTATCAAGGAATCGAAAAGAAGAATTAATGATGATAAATAACACTGAGACATAAATTGCACTAAAAAAAACGTCTGAATACCATGATCTATTGTTGTGAATCAAAACCATGTCACCAACTTTCATATGTTGGCTCACAATCTTGAAACGTTACTGCCGTCTTGCCCACGACAAGAGGAAGAAAGAAGGGTTAATGAACATTGTTACGTGGGTGAGGGTTGATCTATTGTGTACTAATTTTTTAAGATAGTATGTGGCAGTATTTGATGTCAAGTGTTATAAGGATGAGGGTTCATCTACTATGTATGTACGTGACAATTTTTTTAAAGGTCAATGCAATCATAGTGTAGTGTAATATATTGTCACTAAATGTTTTATATATAAATTATTAATTTCATTAACCATGTATGCAATAAATTGAAAAATTTTGCGTCGACGTATGTAATATGGTAACGGATAACTCAAACAATCGGTAAACATGATTATGCAGTATTTTTTATTTAATATAATTATATTTATGTGATATTTCTGATGTCACTATTTATTTAACACACTCACAAATTAAAATCCATCTGCAACTTCCTTCTCCATCCGACCCTCCCTCTACCACATTTCTAACATTAGATTTAATTTCTGATTTTCATAATTTCTTTTCAATCTCCCTCTTAAACACGAACCACTATCACTACCCACTCGAGTTCACCACCACCACCGACGGCAATGAAACCGAGATCCAAACATGGACCCAGATTCGAACAAATACACATAAAAAAAATCTAGATCCACACACACACGTATCAAAGCATGTAGATCTGAAATGAAAATTTGATACATCAACAAATTTTGGTGCCTTAGACAGTAATGAAAGAAATTGCCAAGCAACTTATTCACAAAAATCGTGACTTTCCATTACCAAAATCCCTAGATTACCACATATATCTGGTTATATCTTTAGAAACTTGTCAATGCAAAACAGAAAGGAAATATGCAGCAAATGAAGCTTCAAAATGGAGCTTATTTGGATGGTGGTACAATTCTTATGGGATTCCCCTACTTGATATCTTCACTCAAGCTAAGGCTGATATGGTTGATTTCCATCTTTTTATTGTGTTCAAAGCACTAGACGCCGAAACAAAGTTACCTATACATCCACGTCCGTTTGAGTTTAATTGGCTAGAAGAAACGTTATGAGTGAAAAAAGGATTTGGACTATTAGAATCAGTAGAATTTGAAGTAATTAGGGTTTCTAGGGTTTGAGATGAAGGTGGGGATGTATTTAAGGGTTGTTGAGCTATTATTGGATGTAATTGTATGATTAGATAATATATATATATATATATATATATGTGTAGAAGAGGGAAGTAAAAAAAATAGGGAAGAAGGGAAACAAATACCCATTTACCATCAAAACATGATTTTCAAACAAGATTCATCAAATTAAAGCTTGAGATATAAATGAATCGATTATATGTATCATTTAATCAAACAATGTTGTTATAATTTTATGTTTTAAACAAAAAACTCTCAAAAACGACATTTATCATTCATTTGTGATGAATGTTAGTCAAAATTTCAACTTAATATTCTTAAAACATTAATTTATGATAAATATTAAGTCATATATGTTATTATACACTGATTATACCACTTATGGGTAAATGTTATCGCTAAAAATTCATCAAGAAATGATGTTAAGTAACATTCATGGATGTATAATAACAAAATATGAGTTAACATTCATCTAGAATGAATGTTATAAATGATAAAATTAAGGGCTGAGATTTGTTTTCCTCCTTCCCCATAATTTAAAGCTTCCCTATGGATCATTCCCCTATATATGTATATGTATATGTATGTGTATATAATAAGTTTGGGGATTTGCTGATCTGTAATTTAATTTTGGTATTGATGAAGATGAAGCAAGATCCCTTCGCTCACTAAACTAATTGTGTTGTTGGAGCTTAGACACTCGTACTACACAAGGCTTTTTACATGCCTATTTAATTTCACAACATTTTGATCATGTATATATGTTACTACTAAGTTCATAATGCTCAATTTATACATGTTTTACCATCGCACTACATCTTGTTTTATACGTATTTATCATTGGTTTAACAAACTTTTGGTACTTAATATGCTTGGAATGTGTTTATTATCATTAGGAATGGACGCGAGAAGAAAACGAGTAAAAATGTTGAAGAAAAGGTCAAAAAATAAGAAGGTTTGCAGTTTCGGCGAGGCTCCACGGTTTTGGCCATAACTTCCTCATACGGACTCCGATAGAGGTGATTCAAAAGCCCAAATTCTTGGAACTCAAAGGGCTACAATTTTGAAGAAGACATCAAGCTGAGAAAACATGCTCACGCGTCCGGGTGGCTTGTCCACGCATCCGGGTGAAGTTCAACAGAAAGTCTGCTTCTTTAATTCACCCGTCCGGGTGATGTTAATCCAACTGGGAGCCAAGCTCTTTCACGTGTCCGGGTGACCTACTACCCGTCCGGGTGAGGTGTTTTTCCAGCGGGGTTCTGCACTTTTAACCTAATTAAACCCTAACTTTTACAAAACTTCAACTCAACTTTTGGGGGCCGTTTTTTGGGCTTTTGGGGGGGCGATTTTTGGTGTTCTTGAGAGGATTGACAACCCTTCTAATCCATTATTACTCCAAGATTAAGGCTCTAACAACAATTATTCTCCACGATTCGGTTCTACATTCTTTTCCTTTAAACTATGTTTAATTACAATTTGTTTATGTTTATTGTTCTTATTAGCTTGATTATGAGCTAATTTCTTTAACATTCACTTGGATGATGTAACCTAAGGATTTAGGGGTGTTTATCAATTGATGTTTATGATTGTTTGATTAATGTTTGATTGAAGAACCAATTGTGATTGAGTTTATTTATTTTAATTTATCTATTGATGAATCATTGAATGTTCTAGTGAACACTATTGCATGATTTTGGTTTGTTGTAATTATTTGTCTATGAATGATTACTGAATCAACGCGAACGCAAGATTTAAATAGGTTAATTAATTAAACTTGATTACGATTGTATTGAATTTAAGTAGAGAACTCAACTTAAGTTTAGTATCCCTACGAACGTAGGTTTACAAGATTAAATCGTTAGTTACTAGATTAAATTGAGACTAGTTAATTAGAAACCTGTAGTGAACACGAAAGGTTAGTTCTATTTAATCTATTGGAAGGAGTGAACACGAATTCCATACTTGATTTAGTTTGATAAACAATATCATATAAACTGACTTTAGCAACGCCCCGAAATCATTAGTAAGCTAGTCCAAGTGAATGTCATTTTAATCTGATACTTCAGTATCCACTTGCCTGTTATTTACTTTTATTCTATTTCGCGATAATTGCAAAGCAACAATTCGGTTGCAAAACCCCCCCACGTTTATTTACTTGTTTTAGATTAACTTAATTCGCTAAACATTCTTGATTGCACGGTCCTCTTAGTTCGACTCGGACTTACCTAAACTATACTACTACACGACAGGGTTCACTGCCCGGTTGTGTAATAGTCAATTTGTGGTATTTCTTAGCATAAATTTATAACTAGATTTTACACATAAATAAAGAAAATTAGTAACAATGAGATCATTTCGATTGTAAATCATAAATTTTGATGATTTTTAAATCTAAGTAATAAAAAAGAAATTTGTAAAAAAATAAAAAGAAGAAATAAAATAAACAAATTAATAAAAAAAATATGTGAAAAAATGAGCGCAGACATAACTGACACATATACAGACGAGGTGGCACAAATTATCCATGTGACATCATACATGATTGTTTAGTCATCAAATCGTATATTGCAGAAGGTAAAAGTCAACTATATTAAGTAACGATGATGATGATAATAATAATGAAAAGTCTTATAAAAAGTATGCATTGTGTATGAAAGTAGGCAAAGAAAATAGTACTGGGTGGTAGGGTTAATAAAATTTTGCCTTTTCTAGATTTTTTAAAAAAAAAAATAGTAGCTACTATAAATCTTTATTATATAATTAAAAGAGGATACAATGGAGGATTTTGAGCTCTTCATTGTTTTTCACCCTTTACGAACTAACCATCTTGATTTCTTTTATATAATTACACTTTTAGCCCCTTAAATATTTGATGCATTTATTTAAATAAAAAAATAAACCAAATATTGTATTCCTTTACAAAAATTAAGAATCTATAACTTATATAAAAAAATCGGCTACAATATTTTATTCATTTTATTAAAATAAAATTCGCCCCGCATTATAGCGGGTCTATAGACTATATAAAAAAATTGACCAAATAAATATTTAAATCACAAAATTCGGTCATAATATAAAATAAAATCGACTAAATATTTTATTTGTTATAAAAATTAAATTTGTCACGTCTTATTGCATGTCTATAAACTATATAAAAAAATCACATTATATTTTATTTATTTATAAAAATTAAATTGTTTCGCATTATTGCGGGTTTATACCTAGTAAATAAATAAAATAAAATGTAAATCGCATGATAAAATACAACAACATACAGGTGAATAAAGTTACGAAATTTAAATACAACCCTAGATACGTCGACGGGCGATATTTGTATCCACCGACTTCCCCAAAACCCTGAGTCAGTCATTAGCATAAACCCCCAAAAATGGCGATGAAGACTGCAACAACTGTGGCGGCCGCCGGTCCACGTGGCCTCAGATCGCTTTTTTCAACTCTTTCTACTAACTTCCCGTTTCCTTCACAGCCTGCCGCCAATCAACCGCAAAGGCCGCAAGCTGATCCTTCTACCAACCTCTTCGTATCAGGCACATCTCCCTCTCTTTTTTCTCCATTTGTGTTTATATGTATATATGATGTATTAGCTCTAATTTATTCTTCAATTAGCATGCTAATCATTTCTAATAGCTACTTGATGTTATTAATATGTGTGATTTCACGATGATAAAGAGTTAGCTTCCTTCAGTGCTTGATAAAATGAAATAATTATAGGTTACTTAAATTGTGGATTTATTGTAAGTACTTTTCATACATCTTGCTTGTATGTTGTGTTAGTATTCGCGATGTGGTAATGGTTTTGATAATTAATCTTGTGTTGGTTGATTTATCACTCTACAATATGATGTGTATCTTATCGAGTTGTTGTTGATGCTGCTAAATGCAGGTCTGAGTAAACGTACAACTGATGAAGGGCTTCGAGAATGCTTTGCAAAGTTTGGTGAAGTTGTTCATGGTTTGCTTCATCTGTATAAATTACTATCATTCTTACATATTGGTGTGCTGTTATTTGAACTTTGATTGCTAATTTTTCTGTTAATGCTGCAGCTAGAGTTGTTAAGGACCGTGCATCAGGTTGGTCAAAAGGGTTCGGTTTCGTACGATATTCTACACTTGAAGGTGCTGCAGCCGGTATAGAAGGCATGGATGGGAAGGTAATTACATTCAAATTTTCAATTATATGATAAATATATGTAATTAAGGATGCAGAATGATCTATTTGTGATAACTGCAATATACTTATGCATCATGATTGTTTATTCATTTATAAATATTTTGTGAAGTTACAATTCAAGCTATGATGATGTCTTCTCACTTATCTGATGTTGCATCTGTATCCTTTATATCAGTGTCACCCTAACATTCAACACTTGATGGCCTCATAAATCCATCCCACTTCACCTGGATCTTTCCTTGAGTCATCTTGTCACCATATTACATTCTTCTATCTGGTCTGATTTGAACCTGAGTTTATAACTGCGTCCTTGAAGAACTTACCAATTCACTTTCCTTTATTTGCCTCCTTTTTTTGGTCCTGACCAGTTCCCTTAGTTTTTTTTAAGAACACACACACAAAATAAATTACAAAAAACACAAAAAGACCTTCATGCTTTCATGTTTACCTAAGTGAACGTTCTCAACAACATTTGACATTCTTTTCCTGCTTTGCTTAATGGCTATTTTGGCTAGAAATTTTTCCATCAATACATTTATATGAACAATTGATATATTTTCATGTTCTCTCAAGACATTTGCGATCCACATATCTTTCTTAAATACACCTTGAAAATTAAGTGTGAAGGTACCAAGCATTTTACGGCATGCGTTTTCATTTCTAGGAGTTCATTTAGTTGCACATATTAACTTTTTCTGTGTAGACAGCAAATATTAATGTTATAATCATCTTGTAGTTTATTTTGCATAGTGTTGGACTGTCGTTAGTCATTAGTTTCATGTCACGCCTAGAGCATGGTCTATCTTTTGAGAATAGGCTAGTTTTCTATCTTGAAAACTCATAAACTAGTAAAAACTAAGAAGCGTGTCATTGATATGCTGATTTTCATTTTTAACGTCTTTGCTGTTCATGTTACAGTTTTTGGATGGTTGGGTGATTTTTGCGGAGTTCGCCAGACCAAGAGACTCTCCTCCACCTTCATCACCTCCTCCTTATAGTACTAACCAATATGGCCGCCAATGAGTAATAAAGCATCATTAACAGTAACAATGATGGTCGATTGATAAACTACATATGATTGTGTGCATCTACGATTAATTATTATATTCTTCAGCTGTGTTGGGAATTGGAACGCGAAAGTTTTGACCTTTATTTATGCTACCAGTCATGCAAGTTCGCATTGGTAAAATCTTCAGTTTGCTCGTTGGAAAAACTATAATCAATGCCATTTTAGTCTGTGATTCAAACCTGGTAATATATGTGTTGTTTTATAGAAGATATTCTGTTTCGCTTGTTAGAAAGCAATAATGATAGCTATTTTAGTCACACCAGGGATGTTACATTGAAATCTTTTTAAATGCAACAGCTTCATGAGTAATATTTGTGCGTTACTTTATGGGCAATCTTTGATTTGTTTCTTGCCAAGATTTTAATCGTCTCCGTTTTAGTCACTGATTCAGGTGTTGCATTGAAATTATTTAATTAAAGCCTTTGTGGTTAGTTAGCCTAATACATTCCTCTATGCTAAATGCAGGAAGTAGTCTCTTACTACACAGTTGATGTTGATAATAATAATACCTTAGGGTAATATACAAGTATGAGTTGAATTCAGGGTAAGTTAACAAGTTCTGATTAGTAGGACGCATTATTTAACAGGTGCAATACTAAAGAGAAACGAAAACGATTACAGTCTTGCGTTAGGCTTCGTTTTCTCCATAAGCCATTCCGTTCATGGTATCATACAATGGTTTGTTCAAAGTTTCTGGCAAGTAAAAGGTGAGAAGGCCACCTACAATTCCACATATCCCAAAAATCATAAACGGCAGCCCACCACCCAATACCACCACGAAAGGCGCTAGAATCGCTCCAAATTGTGCTGCTTGTGTTGCACATCCAAGTGCGGCGTTCCTTACCACTGTCGGAAACAACTCCATTGCATATATAAACAGCAGATTATAAGTCCCTGCCATCCCAAATATTCCCAAAACACCACAAGACATCCTCACCACCTTCCAAGCCCCTTTGCTTCCCATGAAACTTCCTGCAATGCAAAATATCCCACTGAACCACTGTGTCCCGACCCCCAGCGGCTTCCTCCCATACCTATCGATCAGAACTGCCGTGAGGAAAAATGCTGGAATTTCAGCCACCGCGTTGACTAGCACGTTAAGGTACAAATTTGTCTCAAGGTTGACCACGTTCAAACTAAGACCATAGTACACAATCGAGCACGTGAAGTTGATTCCGACCACCAGGATCAAACGGATCCTTGTTAATGGCGATTTGAATGCATCTACAACAGATCCTGTTATGACTTCTTTTGAACGAATCTTGTGACTCTTCTCATCAATATCTTTAGCCTCTTCATCACGTGTAACATACACATTATTAGGTAATGATCTCCCATTGGCGGTCGCAATGGCCCGCATTGTTTTCATAGCGTTTTCTGTTTGTCCTCTAATAAGGTACCAACGAGGGGACTCGGAAATGAACGGTAGGATCACAAACACGAAAATAATAGAAGGTATGGATGAAGCAATGTATAAAGACCGCCATGTTCGGAAAACATAAGCTATTCCGGATAGCATCGCTATCCCTCCCGAAAAGAAATAAAAAGTAGACATCCCGGCCATACCTCGTTTAGAGGGTCCCACAGGCTCAGTGGCGAGAACGAATGCACAAAGACCAACACCGCCGGTGCTGAAACCAGTAAGAAGACGGAGGAGGACATAGGTGAGATAGTTTGGAGAGAGGGATGTTAGCAGACCAAAAATGGCATTGAGTATGCATACGACAGTTAGGGAACCTTTTCTTCCCAGTTTCGAGTCCGATAGATGCCCAAATATTCCAGCACCTATCAAAAACCATAGAATTTTTAGAACAACGGGAATAACATCTGTGCAGTCAAAAGTAATTTTATTTAACCTTTTTTCTTTGTATAAATTAGTCCTCCAGGTTTCTACTATCTGTAAAGCCGAGTAAAATTTTAAACTGTCATGAATAAGTCGTTGAAGTTTTCTTATATATTTAAAAAATTGATAATCTATAATATCATTTTCGCACGTAAAATCTGTATAGTCAATTGCAATGATTATATTTTATTTTGCAAAATGGGAAATGAAGATATCCCCTAATGAATTTTGGCCGCGTATGGCAACTTTTTAGATAATATTTAGAAGTTGTAAAGTAGACAAAAAAGAAGTATATAAACAAAAAACAGACTTCGAGTTCGATCAGAAAACAAAAACATAACTCTGATCAGTCCACGTTGGCGTCTTTAGATCAGAGTCGTGTTTGTTCATTCATACTTCATACTCATCCTCATGCTTTTTGTTCGCCACATCATTCTCACTTAATCATGTCATATTTTTTACTCTGTACATTATCTAATATAAAATTATTAACTTATGTCTTCAAATATATACTAGCAAAGTAGCAAACAAAATAAACACTTCATCCCGGAGAACTATTTTTCTGGAAACAAGTTGATTTTAAAGTTGTGAACAAGAAAGAATGACACGAATTAAAATGAAACAAATAACACCATGATCATATGTAAGCACAAAGGGATGTTAATTTGAGAATCAAGAAGTTGTGAGTTCAGTTCTCACCTAAGATAAAAATGTGTATATAATATTGTGGTTGTATGTAACTAGTGTTATAAAACTGTAGCAGATGTAGGTGTTTATCGTTGCCAAAATATTGTGCGCTCTTAGTTAAGGGAGTGGAGCCCTACTTTTCAGTGTTAAGGACACTTTAACGACACCCACCGGAGTTGAAGCCCAATGTTAACTTTCATTTTTTTCCTCTGATTTTATTGATTAAAAACCTTCTGTGAGACCCTATTAACATCAAGTTAATCACTCCAACAAGAAGTTGTACTTAGTGTTAAACTTTTAACATGGAGTTTAACACCGAACCTGTGATCTAACACTATCATGCATAGTAATTTCAATAACATTAAATATATGTGTTTCCTTACAAATAATCTTATATAATTGACTGAATTATTAAAACAACTTAACTAAAGGAAGACCATAAACGGCTCAAAGAGATATTGTTGACAAACATTACGATTAAAGTGGATCTATGAGATATTATATATTTTAATTTGGAATTCAAACAAATAATTAGAAAATAGGATATTCACGATGGATCTCTATCTTTGATTCAGATATTCGGTGTCAAGATTCCTTTTGCCCTTCTAACCGTAAAATCTAACTCACCGTCAAACTTACGATAATAATAAATTAATCAACTCATTAGTTATCAACTAGCTAGTCACTCTTCCGTTGAATCCAGTCAACACATCTTAACAAAAAGTTAACGAGATTGCTATGTGCTCATCAGAATAAAACAAATAAGAATATTATCGCGTTCATAACTATGTTTATGCACCTGGCACGGGTGTCAGATAAAAAAAACTCAGAAACAACATGGAGATAACACGCACGCCTGAACACATTAATTACCACCACCGATAACTTACCATTCTTTATCTCATTTTTACTTTTTTACATTTTCATAACGGAAATTTTAACTGTTTATTGTATTTGTTATGAATTTGTTCTTTTTTCACCTAAAAATATTCATTAACTACCACATTTATATATATTTGTTTTAAATATGACTAGAACTTATAGTTATAGTTATTATCATTAAAAAAAAAAAAAAAAAAAAAGGTTAAAAAACCGTACCAATCATGCAGCCGCCGAAGAACAAGGCTTGAACAAGGCCAACCTTATATTTGTGACCACAAATCAACCCCCATTCCGCCACCGTAGACACCCCGGACCCACCGTCCCACCGCCACGTGCCATCTTTCATCCCACAAACATCGTCACAACTTGAACCCGGTTCACATATCAAATCCGGTTGGCGGTCCGCAAATATCATAACCATAGTATGAAAAGCCTCAAGTGCCCAACCCATACATGTCAACACAAAGTGTTTAAATTGCCAATAACCAAACTCACCGCAATATTCTCGTAACATGTCATCGATACCTAAACGTTGGATGTGGCTTCCATCGGTAGTTTTGTCGGTTGGTGGTGGGAGTAAAGGTGACCGGAGATCGGCCGTGGGATTATGGGGTGTCATATATGATGGTACTAGCTTAGTTAGTTAGGATATTGTGTTATATTGTTAGTTGTTATTATTGTAGGAGGGAAGTGTAAATGTTATTTGTAGAAATAAAAGATTTTGTTTGGGTGGATACAGTATTTGTACCACTTGCCCTTGAATACAGTGTCCTTTAAACAAATAAACACAAACATAACATATATTATATACGTGTGTTAGAAATGGGGTTAATAATTACTAATATTTTGATATTCTATATATTTTTATTCTTTTTGGAATAGCAAAAACAACGCAATTATAGTTTTTATTTACTTGAAAAGTATTGTTGTCAACTGAAGTGTACATCTGTCTAGACTGTACTTAAATTAACAATATATCATTTCATACAAGGAATAGTTTGGTAGGTATACAACGATCAGCGTAGCACCAACAAAAATAGTAACTATTAACGTCTTATGTATTTTGACCTAACTTATTTTATTTGTGTTTGACCAAATACGAAGTCATAATATGTAGCGTCTTATTTTATTTAATCTAAGTCATTTTCAACTATCTTTCTGCCTCTTAAATTGCTATTTTCCACCGTGCTTATCATCGAAAAGGTCAGACTTTACTTGCTCTAAGACATCTTAAAAAAAATATATCAATATCAAACTAAAATATCGGACCATGAACAAATATATGCATGAGATAAAATACTGATTGCGAGGACACGGTAAGTATTGTTTTTTACAGTAAAGGGAGTTGAGAATAAGTTTTTAAAAATAGATTACTTAGAGATATAGGTAAAAGATATTTCCATCCAAGTATTAATGATTGGTCCATTCGTCTTGGTAAAGTTCATCTCACTGCGATAGGAATGAACAAGGACAAATAACTTTTAGCTAATGAATTATATAAATATATTGTCGCTCGCAGCAAGAAGCACACCAGCAGCTCGCTTTACGTGATTCTACTAGTTTTTTATTTATTTTGCAAGTGACTTAGTGGATAGTTAACCGAAAAAGAATTTAGATTCGCTCGATCAGCAGGCACACGGCGTGCATATTTTGTGTGACAACACTACAAAGCGAGTGGCTCTACTAGGTGAGCAGTTGTGTGACAACACTATAGAGAAAACGACACTTTAGTGCTACATGCTATGGTCTCAACCCTCTTACGATGTTTAGCGGTTCATAGTAAAGACCAGATTTCAATTCATCAAGAGTCCTCACACTTTTTGATTAAAATTTGTAGAATGCAAGACGTGGGTTAGTATGAAGAGAAGTGCATAAAAAGGACTAATTAGCAAGAACAAATCCAACTTGATCGAGTTAATCGAGATGTCTTTCTTGTTTTTCAAATTGTTAGTCTAATCTAAAACTTATTCGACAACAGGTTTCCGACTGCCATTGTTATCAATATTCTTGTCGATCAATAGACAACCCGACCGAGATAAGTACTTCCAATCCCAAGATCCATAAATATATAACGATATACAGAGTAGTAATTAACTAATTAATTTGTATGAAGAATATACAAAAATAATGTACATGAAACATATACCTACATTTATAAATGTTAAAGTTAAGATAGTTGAAAGGGAAAAGTCTCGAACTAAGCAAGTTGAGAAAAGTTAACAACAACATTGTCCTAGATATACTTCTGGGACCACCCATCAAAGTTAACTATTCTTAATTTCTTATCCCCATGTCTTACGCACACTAACTAGTGCACCTAACCATACGTCGTTATTCGTTAATATTTGTCAGGAAATACTAGGGACGCGGAAGTATAATTATTAATTAATTAACTATAATAATAATAATAATAATAATAATAATAATAATAATAATAATTAGAGATTTGATGAACTTAGTTTCAGAGCTATAGTTAACAGCTCAATAAAAAATCTTCACTAGTGTCTAGTATAAAATCGCCAACAAACTAAAAACTCTTTTATAGTTACTATAACTCTATAAGTAATGAACATTAATCATTTGAAGTAATCTTTTAATCACCATAAACCAACCACTTCATGAAAGTTGATCGTTTAATAATCGTTTGTAAACTTACGTTTCAATAAATTCTAATAATAATAATGAATCTAGCAAATTAATAAGGAAGCTTTTTAGAATGATGTATGTTTTTTTTTTAATGAGAAACGTTGAATTCACTTACGATTTTTAAGATTATTTTATAAACTTTTCATTATGCAGCGGTACTAGAGTGGAGATAGCGTAGGCAATTGCGCCATAAGCTTTTTCTAATCTGCTGTAAAAGTTTTTAAGAAAATGACATATATTGTTTTTGTACACATGATTTATCAAATTGATGAGTGTATGTAACATCCTATCCTGCGGTCTGGTAATTTCTATTATTTTAATTGATTATCCAATTGTTTTATAAATTATTTAATATTATGTGTTTCATTGTGAAACGTAGATAAATAAGCCCTTTGACTTATTGTGACTAGTGAAATATTAATCGTTTCAAAATTTGAAAGTTTTGATTTTCTGCGACACAAGGGTAGTGTCGCAGGTGGGGTCTGTGCGACACAATAGTTGTGTCGCAGGACTGTGTCGCAAAACGGGCTGAACTGAAATTAATTAAGGAGCTTAAGTGTAATTCGAAGTTATATATATTAATACGCCACCCAAACATTTCCAGATCGTTTCCAACGTTCTAATCTAGTTTTAAAGTGAAAAACAAAGAGAAAAGAGATAAAGAAGTGAGAAGTTGAGTTTTGGATCAAATTTGAGCTAATTAACTGTGAATTCGAGGTAAGGTTCCAATTATTATGTATTACAGTTGTTTATAAGTGAATTACACGGATTGGAATAAGTTAATTTGAGTATTACATGTTTGAATTCGAGAATTTCGAATCTGGGAACTAGTCTGTTCTTCATTGCGACACAAGGATTGTGTCGCAGGTTGTGTCGCATGAATGTTCTGCGACACAGTTGGTTATGTCGCTAAGGCGGCCATATTGTGTATTGCGACACAATGTTAGTGTCGCAGGATTCTGTTGTGCGACACAGTGGTAGTGTCGCAAGGGTTTATGGTGCGACACAATGGATGTGTCGCTAAGTTTATAAAAGAGTTTTTGAAAAGGTTTTGTGAAAATATCACTAACTCGGATTTAGTTGAAATTTGCATGGTCACTCGGAAACGACCTAGTAATCAAGGCTATATTCTATTAGCCTAGGCTGTTTTTGGCCATTCGGGGTCATCTAGGGCCCGAAAATGGCATTTTTTTCAGTTTTAAACGTCATTGCAAGATTTTCTAAGTTCATTTCTGATTGAACTTTTGTTTGCCTAGACTTCATGAATTACCTGATTGGATAAATAAGCTATAATGATATTTATGGAACGAACTTCTGACTTGTATATGACTTTCTGTTTCAGATCAACGTAAGACTCAGTGATATAAGAATCCTGAGTGTGGAGACGTCAGAGGTATCGGTGAGTGGATTCAGAACTCATCATTTGATTTAGTTGTAACTATTTGGTTACAACAATTAAACGTAGATGTGTGTTAGACTGTTTAGTCTTGATTGTTGATTATTAATCTACGTGGTATGTGAACCAATGTGTATTCATGTTATTGAGGTCAACGTGTAGTTAGACTTCTGGTTATTATGTGATTTACACAGGTTTTGATTCATTTGTTGTGTTTGAAACCTGTGTATGAGTTTAATAACCATTGGTTATCGGTCTATTCTGTATTGGCCATACGGATTGACGGTAAGTGTTCTTTGGGAATCCCCGGGTATTTTGATTTCCCAAGAGCCACCGATCCTCATTGAAATATGTGTGTTTACGATTATTTGGTGTGAACAACTAGTTATGCTAAGTTGAAAGGAGTGTGATGAATCTATTCACTTAGCTTTGTGCTAACCCCTCATTTTACTTCCTGCAGGATATATTTTGATTGATTGTGGGTGCAGGAGGTGAATGGTTGATCAGGGAATGTTTGACTGCGCTTTAGGTCTCTAATATGGTTTTGTAATAAACCTTGTTTGGTGAATTTTATAATACCGCGTCTTTTGTAGTTTTAAACAGTTTGAACAGGGTGTAAATATTGAAAATGTAAACTGTTTATGTATAATGTTTAATATATACTAAGGTGATGTATTTTAAATTCATGCTTCCGAGTTTATTAATATAATATTCTTATATAGAATGAGGGGTGTTATTGTAACATCCTCTCCTGCAGTCTGGTAATTTCTATTATTTTAATTGATTATCTAATTGTTTTAGAAATTATTTAATATTATGTGTTTCATTGTGAAACGTAGATAAATAAGCCCTTTGACTTATTGTGACTAGTGAAATATTAATCGTTTTAAATTATTATAGATGACGGTAAAATAAAATAATATTTCTCGCAAATGGTATTTAAGTTCCAGACAAAAGATTTAGGACGGGTATAAAATTATACCCTTTATTTATCAGAGTCGGTTGCAAACCGACTTAGTAAATCAACATATAAGTTCTCTAGTCTTCTTCTTGATTTCATTTGGCAACTTGCAAAAATTCAAAGAAACCATAGCAAAATTAAATTCAAGCTTGTGTTATGTGATCTCGATTTCATAACATCATTACTATCAGCATCCATATCCTACTTGAATCATATTATCCATCCTTTTATTTTCAAAAGAAAGAAAGAAAAAGAAAAGTAAGTTTGATTTTGAGTGGGTAAATCGAATTGAAGCTTGATATGTTGTTATTAAGTGTTGTTTGATGTTACTTGAAGTATTAGAAACCTTAGAATTGAGTTTTCTGAAGTTTTGGTGAGTTTTGGTGAGTTTTGGTTCGAAAAACTGGTAACAACGGCTCAACTCGCAGTTTTCAGTTCGTCCTGCGAACTGAGTTGACTTGCGAAGCGAGTTGACTCTGCGAGCCGAGTTGACTTGCGAGTTGAGTTGGCTTGCAAGTTGACTTGCGGTGCGAGTTGACATGCGAACCGAGATTCCTGCGAGTTGACTTGCAAATTTTGAAAATGCGTAAAGTGTTTTGAGACGCGGTTTTGTAAAAATATCATTAACTCGGATTTAGTTGAAAATTGCATGGTCACTTGGAAATGACCTAGTAATCAAGACTATATATTATAGCCTAGGCAGTTTTTGGCCATTCGCGGTCATCTAGGGCCCGAAAATGACATTTTTCAGTTTTAAACGTCATTGCGGACTTTTCTAAGTTCATTTCCGATTGAACTTTTGTTTGCCTAGACTTCAGGAATTACCTGATTTGATAAATGGGCTATAATGATATTTATGGAATGAACTTCTGACTTGTATATGATTTTCTGTTTCAGATCAACGTAAGACTCAGTGATATAAGAATCCTGAGTGTGGAGACGTCAAAGGTATCGGTGAGTGGATTCAGAACTCATCATTTGATTTAATTGTAATTATTTGGTTACAACGAGTAAACGTAGATGTGTGTTAGACTGTTTAGTCTTGATTATTGATTATTGATCTACGTGATATGTGAACCAATGTGTATTCATGTTATTGAGGTCAACGTGTAGTTGGACTTCTGGTTATTATGTGATTTACACAGGTTTTGATTTATTTGTTGTGTTTGAGACCTGTGTATGAGTTTAATAACCAGTAGTTATCGGTCTATTCTGTATTGGCCATACGGATTGACGGTAAGTGTTCTTGGGGAATCCCCGGGTATTATGATATCTCAAGAGCCACCGATCCTCATTGAAATATGTGTGTTTACGATTATTTGGTGCAAACATCTAGTTATGCTAAGTTGAATGGAGTGTGATGAATCTATTCACTTAGCTTCGTGCTAACCCCTCATTTTACTTCCTGCAGGATATGTTTTGATTGATTGTAGGTGCAGGAGGTGAATGGTTGATCAGGGAATGTTTGACTGCGCTTTAGGACTCTGATATGGTTTTTGTAATAAACCTTGTTTTGGAGAATTTTTATAATACCCCGTCTTTTGTAGTTTTTAAACAATTTGAACAGAATGTAAATATTGAAAATGTGAACTGTTTATGTATAATGTTTAATATATTCCAAGGTAATGTATTTTAAATTCATGCTTCCGAGTTTATTAATATTATATTCTTATATAGAATGAGGGGTGTTATAGTTATAGTGTAATTGTATTGCAGCCTGTTGGTTAACACCCACGCCTAACTTTTAGGAGGACCTGAGTTCGAACCCTGTAGTTGGTTATTGTTTCCTTGTTTTCTCTATTTCCAACATTCACTCGTTTTGTAATTATGTTCTTAGTTCTTTTTTATATATCTAATGTTGAAGATCTACCAGACTATTGCTCATTCCTTTTTGGCCATCCAATCATTTTACTTTTCTCATTTATCGTTTTAGTAAACTTTTAATTGAACTTATATTGTAAAATGATGATCTTTATTCTTTCTTTCATAAAAAAGTTCAATAAGTTCATTGAATACTTTATAGTAACATCGAATTAGGAATGTGTGAAGATAAAAACTCAGCGAAACACGATACGAAGATAACTATTAAGCTTTTTTGTTTTGATGAAATATTAGCTTTCTGAATTTAAAAATTTTCGTTAGTTTGAAAGCCTCTCACTAAAAGTTTAGTTTTCTAATAACAGATATCGTGATGAATAAAAGTTGAAATTTGAAATTTCAATTAATATAAATACCCGTCTAAATTTTTTAACATTTTGATGGTATTCAAACCAGAGTGATTATATTCTTTTTGACCTTTTTAAGTTAGAAAAACAAACACCAAGTCAAGAACCGACATGAAATATACTATTATAGTTTGCCCTTATATAAAAAGAATTTTTAATACCGCCCCGATAGCATGTCATTTTGTAAAATATCTTTCTAAAATTTGTGGGAGTCTAATATTCTTTTTTAATGCATAAAATAATACTCTTTTAATTAGATTAGATATATTCACAAAAGAAAGTGGTTAGCTGCTGATCTTTCATCAAACAAACAAAGTAATATACAAACGAATTATTTTGATAAACGTAAGAATATGCAAGTAGGTAGTATTAAATTAACAATCGATTTGCTTAATTATTAGCATCGTTGCAACGTGGACGTCAACAATGACATAGGAAGATGGGTTGATCATCGTTAAAGCGACCAACAAGGTAGTGGTAGCTCGTGTAAAATATATAATTCTTTATATCATCAATGTTTTCATAAAACAATTTTGTTTTCTCGAAATTATGATATCTCGTTCCACGGACTTCAATAAATTTTAATATTTAAACTTTACCCTATTGAATATTAAGTAAACAGATATCGTCTATCTTTATATAATTCATTCACATATCGATCATTTTAATCGTTAGTTCGTTACCAATAAGGCAATAACTTATGTGCACATCACATGGGTCGCCCTATGAACCACTGACAATATGGATCACTTTATGAGAGCGCTTGAGCAGTAACCAAACTTTTGAGTTTCGGCCCTCGTTAGTTAAATGGCCGGCCCATGATGTGTAATAGCCCAGCTTTTGACGTCTTTCGCTTTCTCTTTCTTCTTCTTCTTCTTCTTCTTCTTTTTTTGTTTTCAACTTTACTTTTTACAAAAAAAATAAAAAATTATTCAAGTTATAAGGAAGAATGAGTTTTTTTCTGCCTCAAATTTACACGGCGTATCGAGATTTCCTAAATTCCCAGTGACTCTAGTTTTCGTTTTTCTAATCACCTTTAAAAATTAGCATGTAAAAGTTTGAACCTGAAATCTATTTCGATAATATCGAAACGCCAAATAAATAGATCAACTTGGTGACGAATTTTCTTTAATTTTTTGTTTTATTTTTTTAATGTATAACTAAAATAAAAAATACATAGATTATCACAATTTTGCGCTGAAATAATAAAAACTCGTTGATAAAGTTTGATCCATACGAGTTCGAATTGATTAGGAGCTTGAATACACTTGATAAAAGCCCGATTAGTTAGCAAGAATTACAAATACATGCTTTCAGTGGAGAGTTTGATTTACACCTTATTTAACAAAAGACTTAAATTGATAGTTAAATACCTAAAGTACATCTTATATTAATTTTATCTTAATCATCATCAATATTGATAAAATAATTGATCACGAACCGTAATAAATTTGAAGAATCTTAGTTAAATTTAATTAGTTAGTTAGTTAGTTATATTATAGAAAGCGAGTAACTGATATTATCATCAATCGAAAATTAAAATTAGTTAAATTTATTTAATTATATTAAAATTTGGTAACGATAACCCCTTTAAAAATTAGAGATGATATTTTATCTAATTTAAAAGTTCTTCCATATATTTATGCACCGAAATTTGTGTTTATGTAATTTTTATTCATTGAATGTTATCAACTCCCGTTGTTAAGATGAGGAAAATTATTTGTTAATTTTTTTTTCTGAATAAGTATACAACAAGTGATCATGAAGTAATATAGTATTATTATTTTTAGTATCATTAGAATTATTTAAAAGAAATAAAATCAAAGTTACCTCACATAATGTGACATTTAGAGATTTTTATTCACCCAAGTTGTAATAATTACAAATTAGTATACAAACAACGAATTTGGTGGGGTACGATATTTTCAACTTAATATATTAGTTTCAAAGTTAATTTGATTAAAAATAATTATACAGAGTATAATACATGATTTAATCAAACAATAGCTTACTTAAAAACTAGCAACGAAAGTACATCGGATAATAATTCTTTGTAACCGATCGTATTTAACAAAAGGTAACTGAATATCCCTTTCATTGAATTTCATACATTTAGTTCAAACGCTCAAAGAACATATAAAAAAATTGATTTATTAATTAAACAAACAATAAATAAAAGTACTTAAAATGCAATACGATATGTGTATGTTTGACAATAACTAGATGGTCTGTAGACTGGAGCTGAAAATCGGAGTTAGATATTCTTTTCCAAACTACTTAATTAATATTTCTTGAAAAAGATTTTAGTGGATTCTTAGTGATTTTCTTTTCAATAATTCCTCCTTTATTTTTGTTGTCAAATTAAGATGGGGGAATTGAAATTGTTAAAACTAAAAGGTCAATCTATTAGAATTCCTTAAAATCTTTGCTTTAAACACACCCATCTAAAATATAAAATTAACTTAAATGAATTAGTAAAATACAATTTTTAGAAGTTTATAGCTTGTGATAATTCATATATATTTTTCTTAACAAACTAAATTACTTTAAAATATATACAACAAGATAATACCTGGATATAAATATATAAAATTATATGATTAATTTATTTTACTCGTAAGCATCAAAATATTTATGATATATTTTTTGCAATTTACGATTTAAATACGTTAAACTTATCGAGACATATAATTTTATCTTATACAGGACTGTGTGTATACATAAGTTTAATATTATACTCAAATGATCTTTTTTTTTGTCAAAAAAGTTACAATATAACATGCTATCTACAAGAATTAAAGGTAAAAAATGTAGGAGAAAAAAAAATACTCATACCCGAATATAATTATAATTTCATTATTATAACGAATTCAATACGATACAATTATAAAGTATATAAATAAGAAATAATTCTGATAGAATTACAATCAATGGAATGGAAATAAGACATACACAAATGAGTAGAAATGAAAGAGGTCCTTGTCTAATATAAGGCAAGTCTGCTATATGGCTCAGCATATTCGTAATATGGCTCTTTAATAAGCAATAAGACTCTTGTCTGAGATAATGCAAATCTGCAATATGAAATATGGCTGAGCAAATCAACAATGAGACCCTTTGGTCCACACACATTTCTTTCATATTCGATATTTCATTTATCATCATACAACTTTAGACTCACTATATACGATTACAATGCCTTGACCAACAACTACACATCCATATAAAATATTTCTAGTAAATATAGTAAGTACACATATATTTGAGTAAGCAATAATGCATTATTTCTCAATTTTTCAAAAATAATAAACTAATGGACGAACAATCTTACGCATAGTCCATGATTAGCAAGTAGATTTTAAAACCACAAACATTATTCAATACACTCCTGTCATCGTGTAGTGATTTCATATGTAAGTAAGTACATAACAATAATCTTTTTAGTCAAAAGTCAAAATAATGGAAGCCGCAATATAAGAGCGAAATAGTTTCCAAACCAGCCACCTATCAACTAAAAAGTCCTTGCTAACCACTTGACCATTTTTAACACCATTACAAACTTCTAACCTAACCGTTCTTAAAATACTGAGAACTTACCCGATTTATAACAACTAAATCTAATCTATCTAATAAAATAATTATTGCAAGTTTGTAAATTACCATATGGTATGATTTCTACTTCCCTATTTTCAATGTAACATGTGACATGTACTATAAACAATAGTCCAATACCACTTAATTTTGTCATATACTTGCTTCATAAGACTTGATGTAATTTGAAGCATGGAATTCATAATAATAAATTGTTGGCCAACCAACCGTTTGACAAAGTTTTAGAGTTAATTTAAGGTAAATTATTCAATTATATATCAAGTTTCTTATATTAAATATTCAATTAATTTTTGTTAATCCATTTATGGTGAACTTCTTTTATCATCAAAAAAGGATATTTTAAGTGTTAACTCTTGAGACATGACCATATCAAAAAGATGTTGTTTGGGCGGTTATGTAACTATTATTATGCTTTTAACCATCAAAAACATTTTTTTTTTCCTTTTGAAGCATCGCACGTTTTTATTTTATTTTATATAAATAAAATAAATGTTTTTCGAGCTATTATCAAAAAATTATTACAACTTGGGTGAATAAAATCTCTAAATGTCACATTATGTGAGGTAACTTTGTAAAGGCTTTTCCCGAGTTGACAAATATGACACAAAGATGGAATGTCGGATATATTGAAGGGCATTGACGTTGTAATCTTTTGATAATTAGGTTTCAACTTTCAAAATATATACAAAATGAGTGTTTTGTTTTTTTAAATCAATATATATATATATTATTAGAGTTGTAACAATAAATAAATAATTACTTTGTAACATTAATAAGCTAAAAAAATTCTCTTCACTTTTAATTTCAAATATATAACATGTTTATGTTGGGACATAACATGTTGGGCATGCAATATTCCCTATTACAACTCTAAATTTTGGTGACCCTTTGATAATACCAATTTTAGCATAGATAATGACACATACCGTCCTATTAATGTACTTGTGATTTGCATTTCATAAACTTAATCTTCTTTTTTTTGTACTTAAAATGTATGTATTATATGTGATTTTCGATTATAAAAGAAATTTCAAATTTAATAAATATTTTATTATACTATAAACGTTATATAGATAAGAAGGTAATATAAATAGTTGCATAGCAACCACGTATAAAAAATGATTGGCTCCTCTCATGTTTAATTTAGCTAACTTTTCAATGGTGCCCCACCCATCGATTTTAAACACTTGTGTTATATAACCGAGCCATATAACCCAAATATTTATCCAATTGTTCATAAAATCCAATTCAAATGCCTCAAATAATGAATTAATTAAAATAAAATGGTTAAAAAAGCTATTTGGTTAATTGAATTACTCAAGCTTTAGGTAACCTTATTATTTTTTATTTATTTTTCTCTTCTAATAATTAACATTTTATTTTACTTCGTCTAATTACAAATAATTTATCAGCAATTTTTTTATAAAAATCTGCCAGTGTGTGCATTATAGATATAAAATATAAAATTACCATAACTAGATATTTCTAAAAATACATATACATTTATTAGATTGAGGACAGAAGGAGTATAGGTTTCTATTAAAAAACTTGGACACTAATAGCTTAACATTCCTTCAAAAACCAAAATACCATAATAACATTTAACATTAACATTTTATAATAAAATAATCATAAAAAAATGATATAAAAATAATACGGAGTATACTTAAATCATACATAACCAAGAATTCGTAGCTCTATATTTCTGTAAAATTCCGCCATTTTTGTTCGAGTAATGTGCACGGATCTTGCCCCATACTTCACTGCTCCAACTCAGATTCCATTATCTTCTTTCTCTAAATTTTAGTATTCTTCTTAAATTCAATCACCACTAATTGACATCATCAGGTATCTCATTAACTCAACTCACACTAATCATATCACCATTATTATCTTCACAATTTCATACTACTTTTTTTCGTGTTTCGAATTCATCTCATACAATTGTTATTAAATGAATTATTTTAGTCTCATTAGGTTTAATTCACTGCTCATCTTTACTTTTGACAATTTTATTTGTTTAATCAACAATGACGTTGAGTCGCTGAAAAGTAAAAGAAGATCTGTATTTTAGGAAATTATTTATTATAACTTTACATTTCGTAGTACTGTCATCATTGGTGTTAAGAAAATCAAAAGTAGCATTAAATTCTTCAATAGTTGCTATTTGTTTTTGGTACTTTTTTGTTTGAAAATTTTGTTTCCTAATTCTGAATTTCATCATGAATCATTATGCATATAAACATATAAATATTGCTATATAGGTTGAATTGTTGTGAATTTGTGATGTACTTTTATCTAGTTAAAATTCCGATATTGTGAATTTGTGATAGACCTTGTATTTAGCATATAAAAATTGTGATTTAGCAGGTGTGTATGTTGATGGTTATTGAAGGTAGTGATTTATAAGATGAAAGACAGGTCAGCTGGTCTGATCATTGGGATATCGATAGGAGTGGTGATCGGAGCTGTTTCAGCGGTAATTGGGCTGTTTTGTTTTAGGTATCATCGAAAGCGACCTCAGATAGGTAGCAGCAGTTCTAGGAGAGCAGCAACTATCCCCATTCGTGCAAATGGTGTTGATACTTGTACCATCTTATCTGATTCTTCAATGGGTACAGAATCATCTAAAATGTCTGTACAGAATAATGGCACACCATTATGGTTTGGTGGTGGACTCAAAAAGGGTCATGTGATTGCTGCTTCTGGAATTCTTGAGTATTCTTACAAGTATGATCTGCTTTATATGTTGTGTTCATTACAGTCAATGATACTTGAGAAGCGTTACTTTATTGTTGTTGCTTATTTGAAATGTTCAAAAGAAATTTGATTGATGAGATGACTAGGTACAGTTGACATCCCCCAAAGATAGACCCAGAGAAAGTTGAATACTTAGGTTGAAACAAACAAACACCGAGGATATGTGTATAAACTAGTGTCGAACTGTTGAACAGAATTGATTACATGTGTAGAAATGGTAATTGATTATTATAGTGATTTGCATAATGCGAACTTACATCTTTTGACCGACTTATTACAAACAAAATAGTTGTATTGAGCTCCCGTTAAAGAAAAATGCATTGGATCAAGAAGCACCCTTCCCATTTGGTTTCAGTCCCGCTTTATTGGTCTACTTTTATTCTTATTGCTACTTTTTCACCTCTATATTACTTGCCATAATCAATTTATTTTTCTGGATCAAGCAGAGATCTACAGAAAGCAACCTACAATTTCACGTCATTGATAGGCCAAGGGGCATTTGGTCCAGTTTATAGAGCTCAAATGACCGCCGGTGAAGCAGTTGCTGTTAAAGTTCTTGCAACTGATTCCAAACAAGGCGAAAAAGAGTTCCAAACAGAGGTAGCAATGAGCATATTACATTCACCTCGTGACTATATGTTTGAGATCAAGTACCTTTAGTTAATGCAGTCTTTCTTTTAGACAAAATGAGATATTTGGATATAATGTGGAAATTTTAGACTAATTATTCCAAAGAAGAATAACTGTTGGCTAAAGTATTATCTCTATAAGTGGTTAAGAAGATTCTCTAATCTCGAATCCGGACACCAACAATCTGTCGTTACATAGTTTAACATTATAAATACGATTTATTTATATCATGCTTCTGCCATAGTTAGTTTTATCTCTAAGCTTTCTTGGTGTAAATTATCTTGCAGGTTATGTTATTAGGAAGGTTACATCACAGGAACCTAGTGAATTTGGTAGGATATTGTGCAGAAAAGGGACAACATATGCTCATATATGTCTACATGAGCAAAGGCAGTCTAGCTTCTCATTTGTACAGTAAGGGGTCATCCAACTTTGTCATATATAGAAGGAAAAATACACAAGTTCCATTTACGAGAATCTGAATTCAGTGTTCTATTTTTATTTATAAGAATCATATGTATGAAACACTACAAATTGTCACCCGTGAATTTGTTTAGCGATCCTCGCTCCTAACTTTTTAGATATTTCATCAGCGATAAACACTTAACTACCCAATTAAATGTTTCTAACTAAATTTTTGTTACTTCTGGAATTTAGGCGAAAATCATGAATTATTAAGCTGGGATTTGAGGGTTCAGATAGCTTTGGATGTAGCTAGAGGATTGGAATATCTCCATGATGGAGTAAGTTCTGATACTTCTTTTCACTTACTAACATATCTATTATTGGAAATTTCCTTTTGTTTGCAAGTATAAATATGTCATTTGGGCTTATATTTAGCCTTTATGCATGTATTCGTATGTAAATCTATCCAATGTAGTGATCTTTTAACTCCAGGCTGTTCCTCCGGTCATACACCGGGACATCAAATCTTCTAACATTCTGTTGGATCAGGCAATGGGAGCCAGGGTTAGTCTCCCGCTGTATGTTGATTTAGCTACCTTTTTTAGATTTTGATTTATTTACTGATCACTACCCAATTATATTGTGTCAAATAGGTGGCTGATTTTGGACTTTCAAGGGAGGATATGATTAATAGAAATGCCTCCAATATACAGGGAACTTTTGGATATCTGGATCCTGAGTATATATCAACAAGGTTGTTCACCAAGAAAAGTGACGTTTACAGCTTTGGAGTTCTATTATTTGAGCTTATTGCAGGAAGAAACCCTCAGCAGGGGCTCATGGAGTATGTTGAGCTTGTAAGATCTCTCTCTCATTCTTTCTATGTGTGTGCGCGCATGCCTGTGTGTGCGTGCAACTGTTGTTTGTTGTCTTTTTTTATCAATGAAGGTGGCAAGATGGGCGGGAGGGTAGGGTAATAGGTCAAAAATGTGTTGGGGTTGAAGTTCATTACTGGGTATTGTAAGAAGTTGTATGCATTAAAAGTAGATTTGGGAGACTTTCGAGTTATAACCTGTTTGTCCATTCTAGTCTTAGCTACATTATTTGCTTTGACCATTTTTAGATAAAACACTAGCCAAAAGTCGGCCCATTCATTAGTATATGGGTTGATTTTGCCACAATAATATTCTTAGAGGCATGCAAAGGTTTTCCCCTTAAAATATGGAATGAAGTTATTCATTGAATGAAGTTATTCATTGGTAGTTGAATCACGTCCTTGATATAAGTAGTAGTTGTTGAATCACAGCTATCAGAAGTTGGGTTCCATGACACATTCTGATATAGTTCCTCCGTCCCAATTAAAAGAGCCTTTATTTGGTTTCATTCCAAAGTCACTCAACATTCTGTTTTACCAGCTTTTAAAGCATTATTTAGATCATATATTTCTTTTGAATTTAATTTAAACTTGACGACAAGTTATATCTTTTATTGTTTTAGATCATGCATTTCTTTCATTTCTTATGCATTTAATGTAAGGTTGACTACAACTATATTTCCTTTTTTAGAAGGTATCTTTCTTTCATTTCTCATGCATTTAATGTAAACTTGAGTACAAGTATAGACCCTGTATAGTTTCTTATAAACACATTTTCTTTTAATCATTGTTTTTTAGCTGGCCACAGCCTACATGTGTGGTCGTTCATATTCATACATGTAAGTCTAATTTTTAAATTTTTAGCAGAGTTGATAGAGTGAATTAGGATAATGCTAGTAGCAAGTTGTGCTGATGAACTCATGAACTTTTTGCATCCCATTTTGTATGCAAAAGAATGTATAGTTTCCGAAGATGAGGTTTCACGATTTATAGGAATTGTTGAATGCAAAGAATGACAACCAACTTCTATCTGAATTTCTAATTTAGTTTCTTAAGTTTGAAATTCACTAAGATAAGACCTACAACTTTCGTGCTGGATTCATCTTAGAGTAATTACCACAAATTAAGTTGGCTGTCAATCTTTGCATTTAAATGCTCCTAAGTTCTATTTGCAAAAAGTAGTTTATATTTGAATAATTCAGTTTTTATACCAATATTTAGTACAAAAACATGTGGTGGGTCAATCCAACCGGACCAGACCGGTACTTAATAAGATGTTACCAATTTTGACTCGTTACAGAACCCAACCCGCTTGACTCACCTGGCCACCTGTTTCGCCACCTCTAGAAATTGAAAATTAAATGCATGAAGTTATTTTGTGTTTAAGTAAAGTCTGATGGGAAACCATCTTTTTTTTCCTCTACATCCATTTTTCTGATTTAATAAATCATCGATAATATATATAGGCAGCGATGAACACCGAAGGGAAAAATGGATGGGAAGAAATTGTGGATTCTCGTCTTGAAGGAAATTTTGAAGAGCACGAGCTAAATGATGTGGCAACTCTTGCATACAAATGCATCAATCGTTCCCCAAGAAAAAGACCATCAATGAGGGACATTGTGCAAGCACTATCTCGTATTATTATGATAAGACACAACAAAAAACATCATAGACGTGCTTCATCCGCTGCAGCTGATGAAGTTGCTCTAAATGTAGATCAATTAGGTCGCCGAAGTCCTATGAACAGTGAACATAGGAGGTTCGAGTCTTTTGATAGCACAGCTGACTCTTGTGAAGTTTAAAATGTTCAGTCTGTTGGTTTGGTTCCGTTGTCCTGTTATGTAATATATTTGGCAGTTTGCTGATAGGAGTTCCATAGTATATAGATTAGGTTGTGGTGTGGTCTTGAGTGAGAAAATTAGGTTTTAACATGAGTGCATTTTGCTTTTGTAAAAATTGGTTGTAAGCTCTAACTTTTTTTCTCGGGTTTGATCCTGCTATGGTTCAATTTTGTATAGTAGATAAATTTTATAAAAGTGAAAAAGGAAATGGAGAAAATGTGGAGCCTAACTGTAATTGTTAGTTCACTATGGTTTTATTTTGTCCTTTTTTATATTGCTCATTAAAGGTGGCGTCAAAATCACGGCTAAAAGAAATATGAAGGCTTTCTTTATCTTTTTTTTCTTAATTTATAACTACTTTACAGAGTTAAGAAAACATGTGAGAAGGACATTCTATTATTCTGTTTTTGATAGTATGTTCGTATCTAATGATGTAGTGTTTTCTCATCATTTCATGCATTGCATTCTATCAAAAAAATGTAAAAACTTCTCTACTTTTGTTAAACTTTGGATAGTTTTTTTATAGATCACTTTATTTCTAACGATTTTACTTTATAAGCAAGAAAATAAAAAATAGCTAAGAGTTTTATTAAAAATAAAAATAAATCTTTACAAGTATATTCAAATATTTATCTATACGCTAATTGAATGAATTATTTGAGAGATTCGATTTCTGAATGAAAAATAATAAGAAAAAGGTGACGAAGGGTTTACTTTGGCCTAATAGGGGTATGTAAATGGGTTAAACTCGTTAATATCCATCTCCATCCCATTTCATCATCTGTTTTGAGGATGAACATCCTCTTAAGTTACCCTTTAGCATGATCCATCATGTATTGTTTTTTGTGAAAAGGAAATAAGGTGGTCCATTGTTATATATTTCTGAAATCTGGTTCATCATCTTCATTGAAGCAAAAACGAAACAAAAGTGGTGGGCATGCAAGCTCTGCAAAGCTCATTCATCGCTCTTATATCCCTCACCTCTGGTACACTCACTTTCTTCACTATATATTTCTATATCTATAATTTGCTATTATAGTTATACGACTTAATCATCGTTATTTTTTATTCTTATGCTAAATTTTTTATTTTTATGCCAAAATTTTGATTTTATGGGGGATATATATACTTTGAGCGAGATTTTATGTTTTGTGCTAATTTTTTATATTTTATGCGACATTAAAATTTATCTATGATTGTAGTGGTATATGTATGGGATTGTAGGGCAATCAGCTGACTGAACCGAGATGTATACGGTTTATGCGAGATTTTTGTTTTGTGCGATATTCTTGGAATTAGAGTTTCGTAAACGTGATGCGGCTTCTTTTTTAGAGAAATGTTAAATTATCATCTCTAACCATCACAAGATGGCCTAGTGGATGGCGTCTTGATATCCTCACAAAAGGTCTCAGGTTCAAACCTCACTAGCAACACATCTTGGGGTGGCCAGAGAAAGGGTTGGAAACAGTCACGGGAAAACCCGGTTAGGTCGCGTACATCTGAGTAGAAATGCTCGCCCTCCCCGGGTAACCTGAACAAGGAATACCCTTCTCCGTTTACCCGTTTTAAATTTTCATCTCTTTGGTTCATATTACTAATCCAAAAAAGTCAGTAATCTTGCACGATTGACTTTTCTTGATATTCATTTGTTAATGTGACACAAAAAGATCATTGTTAATGTGATATTTTAAAATTCTAGTTACATAACCAATTTCTAAACTTGTATCAGATCAAGGGGTAGCTTAAAAAGGGAACTCATATATAATTTTAATAGGAAAAAGAGTGGATCTTAATGAGTCCCAAATGAATTGCCTTATTCGAAATAAAGAATAATTTTGGGGGAAAATGTTGATCAAAGTAAAAACCTTCTACATATTCCTGGTGCTCTAAGACTACGTTTGGTTCACAGAATTGATAAGAATTCGATGGAATTGGAAGTGAGTTTCCATTTCTTAACTTGTTTGGTTGAGTAATTGATGAAAGTAGTATCCATCAAATTCCTTTGGTTAAAGAAACTGAAATTAATTTTCCTTTGATGAATTCCAATTCATTCAACAACATCCCGCGAACCAAACGCACCATAATTAGATGATCAGCACCTACTTAGAAGTTACCTGGTTTGACTTGTTAGAAAACCCACTTGACCCGCCCGTTTGGACACTCTACAAATTGCATATTAATTTGCATAATGATTATGTGTTTATGTAAAGTCTGATAAATACCATCTTTCTCTTTTTCTCTACGTCCACTTTCTGATTTAATATATTATTGATAATATATAAAGCGATGAACACCAAAGGGAGAAATGGATGGGAAGAAATTGTTGATTCCTGTCTTGAAGGAAATTGTGAAGAGCACGAGCTAAATGATGTGGCAACTCTTGCATACAAATGCATTAATCGTTCCCCAAGAAAAAGACCATCTATGAGGGATATTGTGCAAGCACCATCTCGTATTATTATGATACGACACAACAAAAAACATTATAGACGTGCTTCATCCGCTGCAGCTAATGAAGTGAATGTAGATCAATTAGGTCGGGGAAGTCCTATGCACAGTGAACATCAGAGGTTTGAGTGTTTTGACAGCACAACTGATTCCTGTGAAGTTTAATACTGTTGGTTTGGTCTCTTTGTCGTGTTTTGTAATAAACTTTAGCAGTTTACAGATAGGAGTTCCATAGCATATAGATTAGGTCTAGTGTGGCATTGAGTGAGGAAATTAAGGTTTAACATGAGCGCATTTTACTTTCAAAAATCGGTTGCAAATCTTATTTTCTTTTTTGGTTTGATCCTGCTAGGGTTCAATTTTGTATAGTGATAGATAACATTATATTGTTAGTTCGCTTCGCTGTAGTTTTGGTTTGTCTTTTTTATATTAAATTAATACGAAGTCTTCTTTTAATTCAAACTAGTTTACACCTTCGTGGATTGGATTGGATTAATTTGGCAGAAAACATTTGAGAATGGCTTACTTTCGTTTTTGATATGTTCGTTCTTTTTTAAGAATATAGTGTTTGTTCATCATTTAATGCATTCCATTGTATCGAAATTTTAAAATACTTCTCGAGTCTTCTTAAACTTCAAAAAATAATTTCAAATCAAATACGCAAGAATTTTATTTCTAACAACTATAATATACAAAATAATTTAGATGATAAATATATATATATATATATATATCTTGTCTTAAACTCTTATAAAACATTTAATTATAAAGTTTAGTGATTGAAAATTAAAATATTAAAAATTACAGTTATGCCCCTTTCAATAATACATTAATATATAAATTAAAAATCAAATCAATCTACTTCATTGCTTCTTTTAATGTACTGCACCTCATAATTATCTTTATTTTGAAATATAAAATATATGATGATTAAGATACAATTATTGTGATAATATAAAGTATAAATGAAATAGAAATAAAAGTTTACAATCATTTTATTAAGACAGATATTATTATCGACCATTATTATATTTATATTCATAACCGCCGCATTGTACGGGACTCCAACTAGTATATATACGAATATAAAAGGAAAAAGTAAAAAAAAAAATTCCTAACAACTTTGATGTTCAAAAGTGTATTATTCATATGTTTATCTTACACATTATAATAACTTGATCTTGGTCTTGTGATAATAGTTTAGTGATAGGGGACATGCAACATATATATGTGTGTCATGTGTTCATATTCTTTTAATCACGGATTATACGATTTACCTCTCCCATGTTAATCATGAGATCGATCAGTAGGGGTCACTAGAAGGCTGAATTAAACGTTTTTATTTTATTTTTTTATTTTTTATATATATAAATAATTTGATAGTTATATCACCAATTTTTTCTTTCTAAGGCACTCATCATTGAGTTAAATTGTTTAAGTATTTATCCATTATTTATTTTGAAAATAAATAAGACACTCATATAAAGTTACTTCTTTATTTTTCTACAAGAAATAAACACTAATGATAAATAAATTGATTTAATTTTTTAAGCATATAAGGACACTAAAATTACAAACACCCTCAACTATACTTAAATCTTCTGATTAATATTTATTTGAGAATTCTATTCTATTATTAAATCAAATGAAAAATAATAAAGAAAAAGGTGGTGGGCGTGGGTCTAACAGTGATATGCAAGTGGGTTGGGCAAATTCATAAGCCCGGCCCATATATCTTATATCCATCTCTATCCTATTTCACTCTCCATCTTTCTATCCATTCATCATCTGCTCTAAAATCTGGTTCATCATCTTCATCTTCATTGAAGCCAAAAAAGAAAGAAAGAAAGAAAAATGGTGGCCATGGCTGCTCTGCAAAGCTCATTCACAGCTCTTTCTCTCTCATCAAAATCTTTTCTCGGTCAACGCTTATCTCCCTCCCCCTCCCCAACTCTGGTACACACCTCTTTCTTCGCTGTTTATTTCTGTATCTACGTTATAAGAGTTCATCATTTTTATTTATGTTTAATGTTTAATTTTTATGCCAACTTTTTGATTTTATACTAAAGTCTTATATCTTGTGCGAGATTTTTATATTGTGTGCTATATTTTCTAATTAATGCTAATTTTTTATAAATTATGCGTCATTATGATTTATCTATGGTTTTAGTGATATGTATATGGTAGTGTAGGGCAATCAGCGGATTTAAGTGAGATGTATACAGTTTATGCAACAGTTTTGGATTTTAAGACATATTTTTTTATTTTTTGCATTTTATGCTAAATTTATTGATGATAATGCGAAATGATGATTAATCTGTTATGAGAAATCTCCTTATTCTGATATTCAAGTACAATTTAGCTATTTTCTGCTAATAATTGGATGCCATAAGGTGCTATAGGGATGTAGTTTTAATTTCAAGTATTAGAATGATAAATATAGTTTTAAAATATGTTAATGAAGTAATTTCCCTTGTCTTGGGTCTTGATGTTGGATGCGTTTTTTTATTTATGTAAACCCCTTTATATAATAATTAGAAATTTAGAATATTGAGGCTGTAATTGAGATGCTACAAAGTTGAGATTCAAGATTGTGCCTTAAGTAACTAACAAACACATGTGTATGTTAAAGAATTTAGCTTTTTAAACAATAACTAGAGCCCATGAAAGAAGTAGCATCAGTTTCGGGTGTTCGTTAGAATTTTAGTACTAAATTATTAATTTCTGATCTTTGCTTATTCAGGTAATTGGAAAGAATCGTAGCCAAATGTAATTTGTCTGGTTTCGTAGCTAACAAACACGAGGGAATGTGAAAGAACTGGACTTTCTGAACAATGAGTAGAGTCCATGAAAGAAGTAGCTTTATTTTCTGTATTTAACGGTGTTTTCGAAGTTTAGAACTAAATTATAAATTACATAATTTTCTTTAGTTGAAAAGAAATCGTAAACAATTTTCCGGTTTCAACACTGCTGTCAAGTTCAATGTATCTTAAGGTATAGTAGCCTCACTGTAGAGTGAGGGAAATGGAATTTCGGGGCTTGGAATTGTATCGAAGGCATTTTCTTATTTGAAATGTTGATTGTTATGGAATTGGAGTTCCTTACACATGATGCGGCTTCATTTTTAAGTGAAATGCTATATTAATCATGTATTTGGTTCATAAATTGAATCCAAAAAAAGTTAGACTAAACTAATCTTGCACGATTGACTTTTGTTGATGTTCATTTGTTGATATGAAACAAAACGGTCACTGCCAATGTGGTAAGTTTATTGAAGTTAACTTGACTGACGTTCAGTCTTAATCTGAAGGTGTTAGTTTTCTTAATGAAGAGACTAATCTGCAGAATTATTTTATGATTACGTTGTAGGTGCAGGTTAAGCCTACAAAGACGCCTAGTCATCAGATCCAAGCTAAGGTTGGTATCAATATCCATGTCCTCGTTTGAGTACTGTCTGTTCTTTTAACTTTGCATAGTTGGTTGACCTGGTCAATTTTGATTTTTGCAGCTAAAGAGATGGGAGCGGATAAAATGCAAGCCAAACAGTCTTCCGATTGTACACAAAATGCATGTGAAGCTTGGGGACACAGTTAAAGTGATAGCAGGACGTGACAAGGGTAAAATCGGTGAGATAACCAAGATTGTGAAGCACAGTAGCATGGTGGTAGTCAAAGAAATTAATTTGAAGACCAAACATGTGAAGAGCAAGGAGGAGGGTGAATCAGGCCAGATAATCAAGGTTCCATTTTCTCAACTTTATAACTATATACGCCAAACTTGCTAATATATGCTCTGATTGGACAAATCAAACAATTGATAGAAGAATGTAGATGCTTTGTCTAGAGTTTGGTATTGAATGGTTAAATCTAAAGGCGAAAAACTGGGCAGGTTTGTTAATGGGTCTAGAGAGGTAGTTTTTGTACTGGTTACAGTGAGTTGTACTAGTCGGGTTGACCTGAAACACTTTTCGCTCAAATGATTTGGGATGTTCTATGCACTTAGGTGACTTTCAACCTTTTTGACCCGTTTCTTTTTCAGCTGATTATTCGCCCATTTGGTCTGTTAGAGATGAAACCTAACCCAAATCCATCTTTTTCATAAGTAAATGTGTCAAAATTGCTCCATCTAATAATAACTAAAGGTGGAACAATGGGAGGGTGTGGTGTGGTGGGTTGGGTAACAGGTCATTGGTAGTTTGTTAAGGTAGGTCAAAATGGGTTGGATTAACCTGCCAAGACTTTTTTACCCATCCTTTTTGTACTTTATTACTAGTTAATGTATCAAACATAATTACATACCATCTTATAAAAAAATTGATACGATTTTGAATAAAACGATTTAGGAGGTTGCAAACGTCAGACACCATGGATGACCTGTGACCTGCTTGACTCATTATTCTTTTAGATATTACCTATGGCTTGCCGGAAATAAAATATAACCAATATACATAAACAGATCAAAGTTATCACATGTACAAAACCTGAACCTATTCATGATAATAAGCTTTCCGTCTGTGTTCATGTTTTCTGGACAGATAGAAGCACCTATTCATAGCTCAAATGTGATGCTGTATTCAAAAGAACAGAATGTTGCAAGCCGGGTGGGTCACAAGACCTTAGAAAATGGTAAAAGAGTACGATATCTGTTAAAAACTGGCGAAATAATTGACAGTGTAGAAAAGTGGACGAAGGCGATCAAGGAAAGAGAGAAGAAAACAGAAGAAATTACTGTTGCATCATGATTTTACCGAATGAACAAACTGTAATTGCAAATTATGTGCATTTTCTTAATTATTACTCAACTTCCTGTTTGTAGCTTGTGATGTAATGCTATTTGGCGTCTTTTTGATCCTTATATTCAAGTAGAAATTACTGAGGAAGTATAGAGTCAGCATTGAATTATCTTTATTTTGTATTTTTCAGTGTTACAAAACTCAGCATCAAGATTATTCAGTTGCAAATGGAGTGTTCTCAGTTTTAGTATTAGTAGTTGTTAGTTTGTTTTTTGTAATTGACACTATTAGACAAACTAATCTTGAAAACCTAAAAATTAAACATTATATTAAACTAGAACCTACAATAATGATGGAAAAAATTATTTAAAAACTCATCAACTTTGATAAAGTGAAAAGACAAACTTGCAAACAAAATGACAAAAGAATAATGGAGTAATACTAGAAAAAAATAAATAATAATAATCTTTTATCAAAATCACAAAACATGTCTTGTGTACCTGCACCCAAAGTCCATGCCACGTGGCAGTAGTCACATGTCCGGTAAATATAGATGATGGTCAATACACAATACAATAAAACCGAAAATGGAGTTGGAAAATAAAAAATCACTTACATTGGTTTTGTGAAGGTGGTTTACACCAAATTATGGCACCACAACAAAACCTTGATCGGACCTACTGTGTGACCGGAGCCACAGGTTACATTGGTTCATGGATCGTGAAATCACTTCTCGAAAATGGTCACACTGTGCGTGCTACTGTCCGCAATCCTGGTTCTAACTTATTCCACTTGATTAGTTTCCATAGATAACATGTTATTGTTACATTAATAGCCTAACTGTTTTTTTTTGTTTCTTAAATATGTATTAGCGGATTGTGATCATTTGTTGAAATTACGGCGAGGAGGTGATCAGTTACGACTGTTTAAATGTGATTTAAATGAAGAAGGAAGTTTCGATGAAGCCATACAAGGCTGCCATGGTGTGTTTCATGTTGCTGCTTCTATGGATGTCATTGTTCAACCTACTGATGATGGTAATTAGTTTTAGTTAAGTACCTTTTGTTTGAATTACTTAGTGTTTGTATAGTGATTATTATGGATTAAATCAATTTATTTTGTGGATGTTGAAGATGAGTTTGTGCAATCTAACGTTATCGATCCTGCAATCAAAGGAGCTTTGAACATTCTTAAATCTTGTTTGAGGTCGAGATGTGTGAAACGGGTCGTTTTTACATCTTCGATTAGTACTTTGACCGCTCGAAATAATGAAGGAGGATGGATGCCTATGGTGGATGAATCTTGTCAAACACCGCTAGATATTGTGTGGAACAGGAAATCAAGTGGATGGGTAAATCTAAATCTTAAATTTGTTTACTTGTACGGTTATTCAATTATTTAACGATAAAAAAGTTTGTTTAAATCTAACTGACAAAAAATTGATCATCAAAAGGTTAAGTATAGATTATGATAATAACTCTATCAAGGGGTATTTGGGATTGCGTTATCTCTTATTGCTTTTTTTCCTTGTAGATAAGCAAATCAAACATTATGTAAAATTGCTTGTGTTTATTTATCAGAAATCAGTATTTTAAGATAAGTAAATCGGTACTTTTATTCAAACAGATAAACACTTAACAATAAGTTAGTAGATTCTTATTATTTTTGGAGTACTAAGTAACTTAAAATAAACAATCTCAAACACCCTCAAAGACTTTTTTGTAAGCAAATCATGTTTTATTACTGATTCGGACTATTATCTCATAACCACTTTCAAAACACACATCCAAAACCCCCTCAAGTCTTTCCTAATACAGGAACACCCGTTATGCAGGTTTATGTACTCTCTAAGCGTATAACTGAAGATGCCGCATTTCAATTCGCAAATGAAAATGGCATACATCTTGTATCTATCATCACGACTACTGTTGCCGGCCCTTTCCTCACTTCGACTGTCCCATTAAGCGTTCGTGTTCTTCTCTCACCAGTAACAGGTTGTTGACACTATTACCTTGTGGATCAATGATTGTGCATGGTTCCTATTCTAACGCGTTGATCAATTTCGATGCTCTTAGGGGATTCCAAACTCCTATCTATATTATCAGCTGTGAATTCAAGAATGGGTTCAATTGCATTGGTTCATACCCAAGACATATGCAATGCTCACTTGTACCTTATGGAGCATGATCAAGCACAAGGGAGATACATCTGTTGCACTGATAGTTGTACAATGTCTCAATTGGTTCATCATCTTGCAAAAGTATATCCTCCCCTTAATTCACAAAGGTCAAAACCCCTGATGTCTATTTAAAATTTGATCTTGTTTTAAAGGGTATCTAAAGATTTGACCTTTTGTATAAAAAGATTTGAGCTATTTTTGCGGGTGTAAATTTTTTTTATTTTTTCTATTGGTTGCAGTGTTGTAGAGACAGAAATGGAATCAGTCCCCACTGAAATATCTTCAAAGAAGTTGAAAGATTTGGGTTTTAGGTACAAGTATGGATTGCAGGAAGTTATACATCAAACTGTTGACTGTTGCATTGACAATGGTTTCTTACCTCCCACTGAGATACAGATAAAGTGAGCACATTGCCACATTGGTGCACAAGAGTACAAGTTTTTATGCAATGAATACAACATAACAGCGAAGATGAAAATACAAAGACAAGGTCCTGCAATCAAGAAACTGATGAGTCTACATCTAAGAATAAATGCCAACTGCCATTCACAACAAACTTTTAGTATTGTCTCTCTTCAGACTGCTTTCATACATTTATAATGTGTCAATTTCACAATCCATGATAAGCTATTGACACCCAGAACTAGACACAGTTGTGGTTTTGCATGTACTACAGTGCATTTAAAGCCAAGCAATGATGTGTTAGCAGGCTAGCAGCAACAATTGAGATGGGATTAAAATGCTCCAGTTAGTTGTACCTTAAGCTATATGTATTGTTTTCTTGAGGTGAAACCCAGTTTTATTTTGGTTAAAAGTATCAAACTTGAAAATACTGAAAAAACGATTGTGGATTTTTAACCTTATTGCTATTCAGCATTCAGCAAAATGGACAAAACAAAATTTTACAGCACAAGATTTGCTTTTTTTGGTAGCATGTACTATTGTTTGTTGTATAGGACCACTAACCACTTGCCTAAATTTAGAGTATGAAATATTCAAATGATTCGTTGAAATCCAAGAATACAAGATAGTATACAACTTTTGTTGCGTGATGTACAAATCGTGTGTCAGTATATTTAGATTCTTTTAGGTTAAGTTCTTGGCTGGTTTTGATTTGTTAATTTGCTTTGGTCTGATTAGGTATGGTTAGTTATGCTGGTTCACTACTATTGTGATTAATGTTCATATATAATGCACTACAAGTCACATGGAAGTATGGAGCCCCTGAAATCATGGCCAGTGTATTTTGAAATTCATATAGATTACACTAATCTAGGCGTTGAGATGATATATATTCTATAGTTGCATAAAAAACTTTTTTGGTTGCATCTTGTTTTTCTGTGCCAATAAAATGTAGTATAAATATGTGTTTCTTGATGACTTTCAAAACCAAAATGTTTGTACTATATATAAATGACCTAAATGCATTCAGGCTAATTGGTTCTCATATTTTGCATTTTGCAAGGAGACTGTTTGTGTATGCAACTTACAGAAACAGCTACAAGTTTGTGTATGCACTACATATGAGTTAAGGAAACATTAAAAAGGGTTATCAAGGAATGAAAATTGGATTTCAACATAATCATAAAAGATCCTAAATTCAAAACTTTTTATGAATGCTTTCATGCAGCTAAATTCATAAAGAAAAACATATAGAACCTATTGCATATTAACCAAAATGATCATAATTCTATCTAAAGTAACCTTTAGCAAGAACTTTACCAAAAAGAAACCACTCAGTATGTCACATCTCTAGAGTTTACAAATTACCACAAAGCAAGGTAGAAGAGCTTTGGGGCTAAGCAAATATAGATCTTCAATATTCGAATGAAGCCCAACTTTCCCAGCCAATGAGTCAAAACCTGTCTGCCCTGCTATCTCTTGAATGTTCTCTAGCGGTCGGTGCACCCTTCCCGCTATCACTCTGCAGACCATCAAGGCTTTACGTGTATCAGGCCCGTCATCATACACTTCCATGGATTCAAAAGCCCGAGCACTAGTTGAAGTTGTAAAAACGCCAATGCCACTCTTCCACTCCCTATTAGTAGAGAACCCATTTCTTATGATTCGACAAACGCAACATTTATCAGAACTGCATAAACTAGATTCACCATTGATGCCAAGAGAACAAGCAATCGTGGTGCCACAAAACCTTAAAAGTTCATTCCCGTCAGCTATACAACGAGGGTGTTTCTTCGGTAGTTTGCTGGCTTTGGTTTTCACTAATTCTCTATATTCTTCAAATCGGGTTAGTGTTTTTTGCATATTGTGTACTTTTAAAACCTTTTCAATTCGACCCGAATGATTTTCAGCCTTTAACCAGCTAGACCGACAGATGATTTCCACAATCTTTCTAGATGAATCACCCTCCATGAGTTCAGTAACTACCAAAAATAACAAGAATCTACATTAAAGTTTCATGCTTTTTCAATATTCATATAAAACTAAACCCAATGCTGGAAAGAATCAACCAGTGGGAATTTAACAACATAAAGAATGAATCTTGGGGAAAAAACCACAATCAAAGTTTCATACTTATTCAAAATCATATAATAAATCAACACCATTTTCTAGTAACAATCATAAATGTGAATATAAAAACATAAAGATTGAATCTTGGAAAAAATCCGTAGTCAAAGTTTCATACTTTTTCAAAAATCATATAAAAATCAACACCATTTTCTAGTAACAATGTGAATATAACAACATAAAAGTTGAAACTTGATAGATTAAATATTGTTTAATTGAATAAAAAGAAAAGGATAATTACCAGCATGCTTTGAGAGATGATGGGCTTCAAGAGTTTCCCACTTCCCAAATTGTTGGCCACACTTATGGCACGTGACTGCACCACCACCACCACCACCGGAAGACCCACGAGATTCTGTCTCTAAAAAAGGTCTACTTTTTTTAGGGATTCCATTATTTCCTGTTAAATTACCAGAATTCGCAATTCCATTTCCATCTAATGATGAAAACACTAAATTTGCTCTTCTTGAAGTACTACTTTTTTGTTGATTCTTGAAATTAGGCTTTGTTAGTTGACCACCACCAGGCCCTGGTGTACCAGGCATTAATGTACCCACAAAACTTGACCCATCATTACCACCACCATTAAATCCTGTGATTTTGAGCTCACACTTTGAATCACTTAAAATAACTTCATGGGTAATTGGGTTTAAAAACTCACTGCTTCCAATAGATCTAGGACTACAATTAACTGGCTTTTCTGAGTGTCTTTTACTACCACCATGAATGACATCTTTAAGGTTCGCAATGGACCTTGAACAACCCGACCTGGCGGGTTTCCGGGTCAAGATTGTTGCTAAATGGTTCCTGTTGGATTTTGGGTCATGGACTTCTGATGGTTCAGATTTACAGTGAAGTGATTTCTTCAAAGAAAACCAAACTGTTGGCATATCTTCGAAATATTTTGTTTCTTCTTGTTTTTATAACTTCTTAAAAGTGTTTCACTTTTGTACCCATTTTTTTCAAAAAGATGAAAACTTTGATTAAAAAATAGAGAAAATAGGATTGAAGGGGTTTGAAGTGGAAGAAGCTAAAGCCAGGGGAAGCTGACATTAATAAATGATGAGTTATTGAGAGTTCAAAATATGAAAATTAAAGATTTTCTGACAGATATATCAAATAAAAGAAAGGCATTCACGAGTCACCTTTTATATTTAATGGGATTTAAAGTTTCAAACACTTTGAATTTTCTATTAGAGAAGTAAATTAAGAAATGGAATTTTGTGTAATAACATGATTGTGATGTTTCTATGTGAGTTAATCCCACATGTGTTTTTCTTTTCAATAATATACATCTTGATTTGATGAATTTGTCACTAGATACCTTGGATATACATGTTACTTTATGAGTACTAGAAAGTAGAGGTGATTAGGAGATGCTTTGTAACATATGTTCAATCATAAATTCATAATAACATCTTCTGTATAAATCACCTTCTTTATCCAAAATATAAATGTAGATCAAATGTTTGATTTCCATACCTTTAAACCAAACAACACTTAAAATTCTAAATAGAATACTCCATACCACTTAGATGTAACTTTAAAAGACTCAATGACAGGCAGATTGAATAACATTCTAAATGACACGCAGTGTTGTTAGTAACATTTCAGACGACTATTGAGTAACGACTGCGTGTTGTCTCACAATAAGTACAGTGCTAACTATCATCACAACTACAATATAGGTTCCATTATTTTATTTTATTTTCATTTAAAAAGACATTATATTTAATTAAATTAAACTAATACAATAATTAAAAACATTGTTTCATTGATAAAATAAAACAATATAATACTTTTAAAAAATTACACGAATACCATTCAATGCATGCATTTTGTGAGAATTTTTGCAATTGTGTATATATGTATACAGGAGTATTATATAGATTTGTTGTGATTTTTAAAGGTAATATAATGTATTAAAAAAACATTTTTTCTGTTAAAAACTGTTAACCAATAGTCAAATTTTTATTTTTTTTAATGTTTAAATAGGAAAGAAAAAAGAAAAAAAAATTAAGACTCGCTTTTATGTCGTTGTGAACTGTTTTTTCCACCATGATGGTGCACAAGAACAATATTTTTATAGGTTTTTGCAAAAGTTAACAGCTAAAAAGCTAGGATATGTGTTTGATGGAGCTTATTTGAGCTGCTTATAAGTTTTTTAATGAGTGAAAAGATCAAAAAGCTGAAGCCATATATTTGAGATTTCTTTTATAACTGAAAGCCTCAAATTGAAAAGCTCAGTTAACCACTCCTATGATAAACCGTACATTGTTGTAGAAAATTGAAAACTGAAAATACATTGGTCAGACATTTGTAACCCCAAGACCCAACGAAGAAAAAGAAATACTCAAAACAAGTCATGAGCAAATACCAATGAATACAAAGATCATAAATAAATAATTTCAAGCTTGAATCGTTAACTAGATTTTGGTTATGTTTACATTTTTATTGGCATTACTTATTTTATTTGATGTTATATTCTGGTGATATCAATTTGCTAAAAGAAACTCTGTAAGAAGATGAATCTGTGTTCTCATTAGAAAAGAGAATATTATATGTACTTCACCCTTTCGATTATATGAATTATTAAAGGTTCGAAATTATCATCGTTTTACTACTTTTAAGGTCTCATTTTAAGGTTTTGTACAGGGCTTTCAAGAATTCAAGGAAGACATTAATTTTAACAAGTATTATGATCTTGCTAAAAGAATGAGTACGAACATTAACTAGATGGACATAATGCCACTATGTACATTTAAGTTAAACGGGTCGATAGACTAGGGTTAGTTTACTTGCAAGTGACTTATGATTCTGCTTTTTGTATAACAAATCATGAAGCTGACAAAACTTGACACATGCTACAATTTAAAGGTGTTTTGTGCAACAATTGATGGTGAATACAAGTTAGGTGATCGTTTTCAAAAGTACACTCCCACTTTAAAAGCTTAAGTCATTCACCTCTTGAAACTTGCATTTTATCTACATACACACACACATACATATATATATATATGTATATTTGGTTTGTGCTATTCAGAGAAATTGTGACTGCCTCTATTTGTTAGCCAACGAGATAATAACGACATCTAAAAATTCTTATACATTAATTAGTATTCGATATAAACAAACATACCAAAAAAGAGAGAGAGAATAGGATAAAAGAACATTATTTTAATTATATTGATACAATTTAAGCAACATGTAAATTTATACCAGTATTAAAAAAAATTATGGTATAACTTTTGTAAGTGCAACATTTATCCATACGTATATAAATACTACTACAAAATGAAGTGTATTTCTTTCATGAGTCCGGCCCATTGTAAAAGCCCAAAATGGTAAAAAAATTAAACACCGGTTGAACCGTAAAATGAAATCTAGCGAATCATTCATAAATTCCAGTCGAACCGCCAGATCCAAATCAATCTACGGCCATAAACCACGATCCGTGGGCATCAATTCCATTGGTCAGTATCCATAACAACCAACCCGCAATACGTTCATATATACGTAGTTACACAAACGTCCACAATTAGAGATACATTTTCACCGTAATCAAACCAAATCGCCAAATCACCAAATCACCGTCAACAACAATGGCCGGACGAGGCAAATCCCTAGGATCCGCAGCCCCCAAAAAAGCCACGTCACGAAGCAGCAAAGCCGGCCTTCAATTTCCCGTCGGTCGTATCGCTCGATTCCTCAAAGCCGGTAAATATGCCGAACGTGTCGGTGCCGGAGCTCCGGTCTACCTCGCCGCCGTTCTCGAATACCTTGCCGCAGAGGTACGTACCTTTCAATTTACACTTTTTTATTATATAAGTATGAGGCCTTTAGCCGTAAATGAAATTCTAGGGTTCCGTTCTTAGGTAAAAAAAATGAAATGTATAAATTGATTGTGAACAGGTGCTTGAATTGGCTGGAAATGCTGCAAGGGACAATAAGAAAACTAGAATAGTGCCTAGACATATTCAATTGGCGGTTAGGAACGATGAAGAATTGAGTAAATTGCTCGGTGACGTCACTATTGCAAATGGTGGTGTTATGCCTAACATTCATAACCTTTTGCTTCCGAAGAAGGTTGGTTCTTCAAAACCGGCTGCTGATGATGATTAGAAAAAAGATGCTGCATTTGGCTTATCGAAGTTTTTTTTTTTTTTTGTTTTTTTTTTTTTTTTGTTATGTTTTGTGTTGGTATTAGACTTGAATTTGTTTTTGTAAGGGCAGTGTTAGAGACAAGGGATCTAATGAATTAGTCTGTATATGTTGTAATTTAATGAGATAATATAAGTTTTTTTTGTTATTAAGAATTTGTTTGTATATATATGTGTATCTTGTACTAAGTTAAATACCTATCAGAAGATGTGACACGAAATTGATTTATCATTTTGTACTTTCAATGGGTTCGAAGAACTGTGAATTGAAGTCACGTTTTGTAATTTTGATTAAACAATTTTGTATCTGAATTGTAAATCAAATACAAAGGATCTTCATGTATATAAATTGAATCGAGGTTATATTTTTGTATTTCTTATTTTTATTATCCTGTTTACACAAATGTAATTATATATATGCTGTTATTTGATTGCTAGATTCATTAAAAAGTTTGGTCTTTGCAGAAACATTTGTTGATTCTTTTTGTTGGCTGGGGTAGTTGGAGTGCTAGCATATGGTGGTGTGAAATGTAGCTGAAGTTAGTTGCTGAATGTTTATATATATTGGTATTTGGTAAGATGGTTATGATGCATTTGAATCTTAATTTAGTTGAAGGTAGCTTGTTATGGTAATTTTGTTAGTCGTATTTTTGGTTGTTAATGGTTGAGATTAGGTTGTGAATATTGCAATTGATGCATTGGAATCTGAATTTGGTTATTTTGCTTTCTGGTTATTAATTAGGTTGTCATCAGTTTTGAACTTCACACAAAGTTGTTTGGGGCTGTGAGCTAATGATCTGCTTTTTACTTTGTAATGCAGTTAGTTAAATGAGTACAGGACCAAATCTTCATATGCTATGAATGAACGTGATGATATATTCATAAGAGTGGTATTTGAAAATTGGAGGTGATAAAATGGGCCTGAGTTGAGCTAAGTAATGGGTCGAAGTAACTTTGGATGTAAACGAGCATTATATAAGTGGCTCATGGGTTGGTTTGAGCTGACCCTGTGATGGGTTCTTGGATTTGTTTGATATTTTCTGATTATCCTTTTTAGTGCTCTTCACATGATCTAATTGCAGCTTTAAAAGATTAACAACACCTGTTCTGAATAATCATCATAAACCACAGTTTCAATGGTGTGAGACAGTTCAACACCTGTTCTGAATTAAGCATCATCAACCACAGTTTTAGTGGTGTGAGACAGTGATCGAGCCTAAGTGAACCCCTAACTGAGTTTGGTCAGAGATTAGGAGTGGATTTGCAGTTTTCAGAAGTGTTACATGTATTTATTTTGGCTGAGTTACCTAAAAACGACTATTTGGTTTGGTAATTGATCATGTCTAATGGGTCAAATCTCAAATGACAATTCAGATTATCAATCCAAAATGTTTGATTTGAGATTTGAGAGTAGATTTTGGGGATTGTTTTCAAGATAATCAGAGGAGTCGATCTGAGTTGAGCTAAGGTTTAGGAATGAACCCGTTCTGAACCGAACCTGTTTCGATCCATTATCCAATCCGACCCTCAATCCAACCCGTCTATTTTGCCACCTCTAGGTTAAACCACAAACAGATTTTGCAGATCTATGAAGAAATTAATACTAATCAGATTCTTTTACTTAAAATTATTTAATCATAAGAGTAGAATAGCAAAAGAATTTATACGGAGTTCTAAACATTCAACGGTAACTAATCCAACTTAAAATTGAAATTATGAGCTTAATGGCGTTATCAAAAAATCAAAACCAATATTGCTTAACGACTCCAAAAAAGAAACTTGCAGCTATAAATTATTCATCGAAAGCTCAATTTTATTATTCGACTATTGCAATCAAAGAATGTCACCCGATTACAAACGAAACCTTATGTTCTACCATTCAATTTCTCAAGGTAAGAAATCAGCTCACTGTATACAAACTTGTAACGAAATAAAGACTCATCTTATCAAATTGAAGGCTGATTATCAACATTGCCGCCACTTCCTTCATTTCCAAAAACCATATTCCACATTACCTATTCCGCTCTTTGTTCAGGCTGGATTGGACCAATATGATTCTTGTATTTGTCCGTCAAATCTTCAATTTTAGCATTCCATCCACATATATTTCCAAAACCCATACGAATCCATGTACAACAGAATTTTTGCATGTGATCCTTACTCGCAAATGGGACCCACCATTCTGTTTGCGATGATCTAGAAGATCCTTTAACACCACAATATCTATAAGTTCAACCTCTTTAGCGACTTCATCTTCTTCCTTCAATTCGCTTTTAGTGTAATGAAGATGATCCTCCCCATGGTGTTCAACCAAACCGGTTTGAGACAAACCAATTCAGTTTGATCCGTTTGGAATCCTACAGTTTTAAATCGGTTTGGATCGGTGTGTCAAGTTAACTCGTTGTACAATTGGAGATTGATGAAATTGTTAATTTATTGCGGATTAAGAAGGATGGTTGGAAATCAATGTTTTAACCGATTTTCGAAGGTGCTGGTCAACTGGTCAAAGTGCATCTTTCCAAGAAATAAATGAAAGTATTCTAACAGATCATCATAAATAACTTTATAAACTAGAATTAATAAAAATAAAATATAAAATATTAACATTGATTCGAATTGCACAAACTAAATTCCCAAATATTTCATTCACATTCATAACCAAACACAAATACTTCCTAAGCTGTCATCATCATCACTTACAATAAACCAAAAATCTAAAACCCTAATCATCATTTTTAGAATTAACAGCAGAAGCAGCTTTTTTAGGAAGCAAATGAGCATGAATATTAGGCATCACACCACCATTCGCAATTGTAACCGTTCCTAACAGCCTGCTCAACTCTTCATCGTTCCTAACCGCCAACTGAATATGACGTGGCACAACTCTTGTTTTTTTGTTGTCTCTTGCTGCATTACCAGCTAATTCCAATACTTCAGCTGCAAGGTACTCCAACACTGCTGCCAAGTAAACCGGAGCACCACCACCGATTCGGTCTGCGTACTTTCCGGTTCTCAAAAACCGGGCAATTCGACCGACCGGGAACTGGAGACCGGCTTTGCTGCTGCGAGATGTTGATTTTTTTGCTACGGCGGCTGAGCCTATTGACTTTCCTCTTCCGGCCATTGTTTTTTTTATTTTTTTGAGAATTTGAAGTATGGAATGTTGGTAATTTTGAATTGTGTGGATTCGGTGCTTTTATAGGGTGGTGAGTGTGATGAAATGAACCAATGAGAATAGACTACGCGGATAGAGAGTATGGACCGTAGATCTTTTTATCTATTGATGAAATGAACGGCAGATATCGCGGATCAAATCCCCCTCCCGCGGCCCCGGTTGTGTTGGTTTTGTTTACAATTTATGGACCTTTGTAACATCCTTTAACGGTGTTGCCCGGTTAATTTATATAACATCGATTACTATTTACCAAGTATGTAATATAAAATAATAGTATAATAAACGTTCAAAGAAATTACAAATGACATCTAGTGCTTTTTCTAACGAAAATAAAAGGAAGTATAAAATGAAATTTTAGACATGTCCCAAACGCAATTAGTACTTGTGCCTATAGCAAAATGGTGTAGTTACCAATTTGCATTACCGTTATTTATAATATTATCATGATTATTTTTTCAAATTCCAGTAAACAATCAAACTATCATTTAAGAAACACAGTAACTGACATTTATAGTTTAAGAAGACCATTACCGTTATCTATAATATTATCATGATTGTTTTTTCTTTCGAACGATCATACAATTATTACCGTATTTCAATTGCGTAACATAAAGATTGCTCTTTTTTGTTTGAAGACAACCCACAAGCATTCATATTCATGTATTTGGTAATCAGGTCAATGCACATAGAATTAAATTTTTGGTGAGATACAATTAGGATTCATAATTTCATATACAACATTAACACCTACAACCTGCAATTCCACCATCACCATTAAAGATCCATCAAGTAGATTAAAAGAAAGAAAAAAAGAATCAATCGTTGTCGTATATAACAAAACCCTACAAGCTATTCTTCATCTGAACTAGAACTGTCCATTCGCCGTCCTACAATTGCTGGAAACAGCCGTTGACGTTGTTCAGCAAATGGTGACTGACGAGGTTCAGATGGACCTCCTGCTGCAGGTGACTGATCATTTTTACTTCGAATCTGCACATCGTCGTTTCTATGTGTTCTTGGTGTTCTTACAGGATCACTTTTAACTTCTTTACATACTTTATCTAAAATTATTAAGAAATCGCGAACAATCACGAATAATCTCAACCCTTCATCTTTCCCAGAATTTCCATGGAAATAATCTGTAGTGCTCTTAATCATCGCCATTATTCTCTTCTCTTCTTCCAGCATCCACATGATCTCCTTATCAGCGTTCTTGACAAAATTCACTAAAACTCTTTGAAACTCATCACCATCTGCTTCTACCTTCTTCAAATCTGCATTTATAAATTCACGGGCTTTTACTAAGGCCCGACCCAGTCTTGACACCAAACTGGTCAACCCGTCAGCATCAACGATGGCTGCTTTCTTCACGTTCTCAAGCTCACTACTCAAACCTGACACCACCTGAAGCCCAAGTATGCGGTAACGTTCCTCTGATTCTTCAGAAGTAGAAGAAGTTTCTTTAAGAAGATCATCGGTTTTGAAACTCTTTGATTCCCGGGTAGTTCGGGCAGCTTTTACACCTTCTGACCGAATGATCTCTTGAACCACAAAGTGCAAAAGAGTCGTTTTTCCATCGATTCCTTTAACATCTGATAGTTTCAAGAGTGTATCGAGTTTAAATGCTTGTGCACTGCCTCGGAAAGTTCCATCGTTCATACGATTCCCGGTTTTCAAAACGGCTTCCAAAAGTTTCAGGAACAAACGGCTTTTTCTAAGTTCGACACAAGCAGACTGTAGAGTATTTGATAAATACCAAAATATTAGCAAAAAAAGTCAAATCTCTTATCCCAAAGTTAACAATTTATTAGATGCAAAGATTCAAAGATTTACCTCTAAAGTTGTAAAGGACTCTTTGATCATTGATTCTTCCTCCTGGAACGTGCACATAAAGAGCAACGATTCTAGTCTTTTAAAAGCAAATGGTATTTCAATCAACATTTTTAAGAAACGTTCTGCTGTTCCTAGATGAGAAATGTCCCCATTGTACATTCTTAGCTTCAGTTCTTCATCGGTAGTCGGTGCCATTTTTATCAACGTTTGAACAAGTTCTGCAGGAAGCTCATTTCCTAACAGAATTTATAACAGTTAGAACTTGTTCTATGTCTCAAACAACATCACAGTTATATCTAAAATCTCCTAGACTAGAGGTGGCAATTCGACCCATTTTACCTGGAACAATTTTTGTCCAAAGATACCACATCTTTTATGTAAACTACTCTGTCAAATATGATTGCACAAATTATGTAATTTAGCATTGAACTAATTCTTGTATAATAGTACGATTTAGTAGATTTATGGATCGAAAATATACTTTGGGTGATTTTTTGACCCATTTGATCCTTTCACTTCGACCTAACCTTTATGACTTTACTCACTCCACCAGTTAGAGATAAAGTATAACACGAATTTCGACTAACTCAAAAGTATATGGGTCAAAGCAGCCACCTCTGTTAGACTATTTATATACATCTTGTAGAACTAAAATCAGAAGCAGAATACTTATTAGAAAGAGTTACCTTCTTTTAATGCATCACATATTTCTTCAGTTGTCACATTCAGTGCTTTTAGAAGAATAGACAAATTTTGCGCCTTTTTTGGATCGATAATTTGAACATACTGAAAAGTGGGATCTTGAGATGCAGAGTTTTTCCTGCCGTGATCACTGTTTCTGCCGGCTGCTGTGTTATTATACCCAAATAAAGTTTCTATCATTTCTTCACTGAACCTGTTAATTAACAAACGTTTCATATTACAGGATCTTTCCATAGCTGCATAAAAAATGATAAAGCTAAAAAAAGTAAACTTACTGAAACGATCCTGATTTAATCTGATGCCAAACCATTGATTGATCAGGGTTAGCCATAACCTTATCCCAGAAGAACGGTTTCAGCTTAGCTTTGGAAGCATCGGCTTCATCACCACTGGAATTACTAGGTCCTGCTGCAAACGGGCGTGGCGGTCTTAGGCTTGCACCTGGTGGTCGAGGAGGAGGAGGTGCACCACCACTCGGTGGAGGAGGCGGGCGTGGACCACCAATTGGTGGAGGAGGCGGACGTGGACCACCACTTGGTGGAGGAGGCGGGCGTGGACCACCACTTGGTGGCGGTGGTGGTGGTGGTCCTCCTCTAGGTGGTGGAGGGGGCGGTGGACCAGCGGTAGGAGGTCCAGGTGCAGGAGGCGGTACAGGAGGAGGTGGAGCTGCGGTCACGGGCAACCGTTTAGACGATTCTACCCTCCCTGGAGGAGGGCGTAACATCGATTCTACCCTTCCTGGTGGAGGTTGTAAGGGAATACCTAATGGAATGCTAGAATTCATTTTCTGTACATTTGAGTTAGCATATAGTGCTTCATCTCCCATACTCCCAACATTGTGTACGGAGTTATTTAAATTGTATGACGGTTTATATGAACCACCTGAAACATACTACTAACTCAATATAGCAGCAAACAGATAAACTTGGCCAAAGTTCCACTAAGTAGAAACATACTTTTTAGTCAATTTTTACTATAACAAGATCAACACTGAAGAGACTACGGCATAAGTTTATAATAAAATAAAGTAAGTTCCTTTTTATGTGCAGTTTGTCCAATAAAGATTAACATACAAAGGATTAATATAATTCACAAGGCATGATATGGAGTATATACATACCATTCGTGGAATAATCGCTCAAACTCAAGCTAAGAAGAGGCCTTTCATCATTTTGCCCACGACGTTTACCACAAGTTCGAGTGTAGCAACAGAAGATCAATGCAGCAAGAAAAAACGTTGTGGTAGCAGTAGTAACAACAGCAATAATAATCTTCTTATGTGTATCGTTATTTCCATTATTCGACTGTTGATTAGCACTAGAACCAATAGGTGCTTGTGTAGCTTTACCCGAATCAGAATCATGAGGCAATACAGGAAAGAATGGAGCACTAGGTGGTATCGTAAAACTTGGAGCCGCAGCTGGTGAAGGACTAGGACTAGGACTAAATCCAGGACTAGGAGCAGGTGAGTTCGTTTCGGCTAGCCTACGAGTTCTGCGAGCTTGATTCGGGTCGAGTGAAAAATACTCTAAATACTCCGTATACCATTTTCTAGGGGGGTTTTCTTGTCCTGATTCAGGGAAATCGACACTTCTAACATTCAAGCAATCGAATATGGTTTTCTTGATATGAAGATCCTGTAAAGCTAATGATTTCAATACTTTGTCCTGTTCTAAATGGGTTTCATGATTGCTACTATATTCAAGATCTTGAAAAGCTTCCATTAAATGCATCAATTCTGTTCCACAATTAGTCCATACTATTGCAGCCTGCAAGCAACTAACTTTATCAGATCTAAATCACTATAAGTATATCATAAGTAAAACAAGATTAATTTAACATCAAAATATTTTACTAAAAAATATATATTACCATATCTTTATCCATTATTTCCTCCAAATTGATCATCTTATCAACTGGCGGGTACTGGGGATCGTTGTTGCTTCTTGAAACTGCTATTAAAGGGAAAACTAAAACTATAATTGTTATAAATGAAGCCATTTGAATACCCATTTTTTATTGAATCTGATTTCTTGATGGGTATAAGAATAACTATGTTCATCTCATGAAACCATAATACTCCAATTTTCAAAAACAAATACACAAAAAGATCAAATTTTTTAGAGGACCCAAGTCATGTAATTGATCAAGAATCAAGAAAATGTCAAGATTCTAATTGTGAGTTTTACTTTTTACTAAAAACCCAAATATCAAAATAATTGAAATACTTGAATTAGGCAGATCAAGAGCTAATGACTAATGGGGTTGCTAGGGTTTGATGTAGTTTGACCAAATATATCCGGTGGGAAAGCAGATAGATTGAAGAATTTTTTTGGGTCTTGAAAATTTACTATCACAAGGCCGCCAGAATTAACAAAGGTTTTTGCTTTTGATTTGTAAAAAGGAAGAGTAAATTACAATTACTCCCCTGCAGTATTGCTGGATTTGCATGTTTTGTCATTTAATGAAGTCTTTAATGCTTTTGGTCCCTCGTACCAAATTTGTTTTATATCTTAATATACTATAACACCATTCCCTGTTCCCTATAATAATCAAATGAAAGAGCAAAGAATTAAACTACTATCACATCAGTATTTCATCGGTACTTCTAAAAAAAATAAACAAAAACTGAATACTATTTTTGATAACATAAAAGAGCAAAAACTTTCTAAATTCACCGATTAATTTAATTTATCTTTTTTTAATTAATCAAATAATACAAATACATACATATATTTTAAAACATACGATTAAAAAAATACATATTAATCAAAAATAACACATTGATTGTTTCATTTAATGATCATTTCTTAATTCTTAATGTTATTGTATGAGTGTTTTTATGTATGACCTACGAAACATTATCATTTGTTTTAATTAATCACTTAGTTTTTATAAGTTAGTTGATTCTTCAGTGATTTCAAAGTTATTTGTAAGAGGTGTTAGATCAAGCTATTGTAAATATATATATATATATATTTATGATTGTTACTCTGCAATCATCATTTACAATTGGTATTTTTAGATTTTGTTGTATTTTTAAGTTAGGTTATGTTTATCTGTAAAGTTAAGTTATGTTTATTTACTTTCTTTTTTAATACTTTTATGTTATTTTTATTTTATTTATTGCAACGGTTTGTGTATATGACTGCTACTCAATACCTATATATACATTGATATTATTCGTGTCGATGAAACTTTATAATGTAGAGGAATACGTTATATTAATCAAATTTTCATTCATTTTTCAAAATGTTTGAACCGTTTAATACTATCATGATAACATCAAACGGCCACTTCGTGTCAATGAAATCATTATAATATAGTTGAATAAGTTTTATTAATCAAAGTTTCACTCACTTTTAAAATGTTTGAAACGTTTTATACTATCATGTTAAAATCAAAGCGATACGTGTATCTATGGATTAAATTCTAGTAATACTTCTATGTGATACCTATTTCAAGTTAAGATATATGATTTCACAAGACGTGTAATTTGTACAAAATAGAATGTGATTTCAGTGCAACAACATATATTTTTCTTTTCTCTGTATAGTGTCTATTAAAAAAAGTTGGATACATTGTCACATTGAGATCTTTGTACAATCATTATGTAAAAATATTGACCTGCATACTATTTATATATCCATTCTATCCATAGTTAATAAGAGATTATTTTTTTTAAACAGTTAGACTTCTATAGATGAAAAAAAATAACTAGTGAGAAACTAGCTAATTACATCGTTAAATCTTGAGGTTAACATTCCTGCTAACATCTCTCTAGTGGCTACAATGTCAATGTATCGTACCTACGAAAGAACAAACAATGGTACTATCAATAACACTTTCTATAGTACGATGTATCAGTTAAATAGGAGTAGATAACAAACTTTTCTTGTTGATATTGACCAACTGACCAAGGGTATATATTAACAGAAACTGAAAATGTCTTTATGTGATAAAATGTGAAACTACGTGACAAGGAACTCTTTCCTATAGTGGTTCTAACATATGATAGAGATACATTGTACGGTATATGCTTTCTCGTCTATTTGTTCATGTCATGTAGATGTCAATTCTAAAGACATTGAAAAGAGCATGAAGGCTAGACCTCATATAAAATATAACACTCTCAACTCAAGTAAGGGAAGTAGTATAATATAATTATATCAACGATATTAAACAATCATAACATCTTATACAAATGATTTATGAAATACTGAGTGTCCACGCTCAAAACTACTGTGATCGGAAACAAATCGAAACAATTGTTAAGCAACAAGGAGACTTTTAAACATATACATGCACTTGTAACCTATCCTTAAAGAAGCTTCGATCTCATATTTTATGATGTGTTGTATATGATATATACCTCCAAAAAGTAAAAGTTAAAGTAAGCTCATTTGAATCAAGATATTTTATTGCATTTGACTTAATTTTCAGTTTATTTATCTTATTGTAGCTTATGTGATTTTATATCATACGTGCCTTGTAAACCACAATTAGACGAGGGATGGTTCTAGATTAAAACGAAAACGTTAAAAACTGTTCAGATATGTAAAGTGAGCAAAAATGAAGGACGAGGATTGTAATTAAGTGGAAATATGAACTTTTGAGATTGATCGCCTTTTTGAGTCATCGGGACGCGCCTTGTGTGAAAAGGAAATTCCTCAAACGCGTAATGGGGCCAGGCCAATCCTGTTTTTAGACTATTTCAACTTTCAAGGGGTGTTAAACGACAACCTATTACGTGTGTTTCCACTAGAATCCAAGTATTGTCCCTGGGCTCCACCCTGGTTGTGCTCATCACCCGTCAACATGGTCAACACTTCACGAGCTCCAAGTTAATCAATCAAAGATTGTCAATTCAGGTTGGGTTTCAAAGTATATAAAAGTGTCATAATTAGTTAATTATGCGGAATCGGAAAAGTTGATTCCTAGTTATGTATTAATGTAAAACATAAACGGACCTAATGTTTATATATTTCAAATCAACTCATCAAACGTTTAATTACTCCTTTTTTTTACATCCCAATTGGGATCAAATAATTTATTTTATATATATCTTTATGTATAAAGAGTCTTATTCAATCTTTATGTGTAGAATTTTATCAACATATTTTGTCTAATATATTATTTATCTACTTTTATTTTATAACACACAATAATCTCCAACACACACATTTTACACCTTAAATACACTACTAATAATTAAAACACACGACTCTTAAACCTTAAAACGCAACCTTAAAACATAGTTGACTCACAGTTGAATAAATAAACAAATACTCACTACAAAAAAATCCTACAACACACATCTTTTACACCTTAAAACACACACCCCTCACAAAACAACAATGTTTTAAAAACTAATTTTTACATTTAATTGGTTAAAAGTCCGATTCCAGTTCAACTAATCTGACCACCAATTCAACCAATTTAGAATTTAATGGCGATGTGGCGGATATAACTGAAAAGGTAGATTTTAGGTTTCTCCTTTTCGTCTACATAGTCAAATAAAGTTGATAGAAAGTCACCGTCACGTAAGCAACTTTTAAAAAGAAGTAAATTAACTCCTTATACTGCTTCCTATCGTGTATCCGTCCTTCGTTTTCAAGCTCACCTGGCTCCGTTCTCATAAGCACGCCATATGCACGACCCCATTTTGGGGACCGTCGGTTGCTCGTTCTCGCGCATACAGTAGGAAAACGGATATGTTTGTGGGGCCACATGTAACAACTAAATTAAAAATATATATTTTCTAAAATCTCAAAACACTTTATATAAACACATACAATTACCACTATTTTTCACTCACAATTCTCACTATCTCTACTTATTTTGCACATAAATTATATCAAACAATTATCACTATTTTTTACATACAATTCTCACTTTCTTTTTAATTACTATATCAACTATATATACATACATCATATATAATTCAATCATTTTCTTTTTATCAAATCGTAAATGGATCCCTTGCAAAATTTTGACGAAGATTCCGATATGGAAGATCTCAAAGCAAGTATTGGTTGTTACGATTCGAATGTTATTCTCGATATTCTTAAAACGTTAGAAGAAAATGAAGAAAACGTAGCCAAAAGTTCTCGACCAAAACTACGTAGAAGGCAAATACATAGAGATCGTCTCGGTGCCGCCAAACGTTTGTGGTCGGACAACTTTTCCCAAAAATCAACATTCCTGGAATATTAGTTTCGAAGACGATTTTGGATGAGCAAGTCATTATTTCTCCATATATATCAATGTATAACGTCTTACTATCAATTACCGCTGCCACCATCATTTAGTTTTTTTCATCAAGGGCACAAATTGTACCGATAAACTTGGTTTTAACATTTATCAAAAGTGCATTTCCGCCATATGGCAATTGGCATGCGGTTGTGTCGCTGATGCGCGTGATGAATATATACACTGGGTCAACAAACATCATACAATTGTTTAGACAACTTTTGTAAATATGTATTTCATTTATACTTGACCTAGTATTCAAGAAAACCAAAACTACAAGATGTTTAACGTTTACATGCTAAAAATGCGAAGTTGCATGGTTTTTCGAAGATACTTAGAAGCATCGATTGTATGCATTGGCCTTGGAAAATGGTCCAATAACGTGAAAAGGTAAATACACATGAGGTGATCAATGTTGTCCAACAATCATGCTCGAAGTAGTGGCCTTGTACGATTTATGGATTTGGCACACTTACTTTGGTCCTACGGCCTGAACAACCATATCAACATTCTTAATGAATCGGATTTGTTCAACGATTGACTTTAAGTTAAAGCTCCCAAGGTAAGGTCTACCGTGAACGGGGTTGAATACAAGAAAGGATATTACCTCACTGACGGAATTTATCCGGAATGGGCGACTTGTGAAATCGTTTAAATGTTTGATTGAGGAAAAGAATATCAAATACAAGAGATTCCAAGAAGCTGCATGAAAGGATGTGGAACGAGCATTCGGTGTGCTTCAAGGTCATTGACTTAGAGGTTTGACGATACTGCTTGGAGTTGTGTCTTCATTACTACCACTAGTAGTATGATTCAACTCAAGAATGGTATGAGGAGTATAAGGACCTTCATTTAAGATTTTTACAAGCATAGTATCTTGAGCCAAATGTATCAGATTTCCTTTATCAGCTTCAGACTCTTGTAACTTGATCTTTGAGTTAGGTGTTACATCAGTTAGTGATATAACACAAGAATATATGCTAAGTTACGAACATAGACGTTGTTAACCCATGCAAATGTCCAATATACTAGTTTAACTATCAAGTAAAGATAGGCCACTGCTAACATATGCAGGACCTATTTACTTAGATTATTCTAAACAAATAAGGTCACTGCTTATTGTGAAATGACTTCAACTTAGTCTATTTATAACAGAGGAAAGGGTCACTACTAACAGGTGTAGCGACTGATAACCACTTAGTTTTTGTCATACATAAATTATATCATATGGGGTCGCTGACCCAATAATCTCTCCCTATTTATTTATGACAAGTTATATAGACAACTCTTGAAAAGAGTTTCTATTGAATTCAGTGATCCTGATTTGTTTTCTTTTTTGGTTCATTTGTTTTTCTATCTTACGTTATCATTGGAACGAACACACACACACACACACACATATATAAATCATCACAAGGTTAACTTCTGGTTCAGTTATTCAGTTGTTGTACTGATGTGGCACTGAGGTGACATTTAGTTCTCTAGTTCTGGACTGCACTATATGGAGTGGTCTTACATATCTACTTTCCATTTTTTCACTTTTTTCTAGACTACATATACTTCATCTTTCTCTAACTTATTATTTCTTTTTTTCAGAATACCCTTTTATTTGTTCTTTTTCATCTTCGCTAAAAGTACTAAACGTTAAATTGCTACAATAACATAATTGCCACCACCTCTACTAGTTCCATCGCCACCACTGCCACAGTCAGATATTCCGGCGACATGGCCGAAAAACATAAAATCGGATATTCCAGGTACATGGCTGAATAATTAAAATGTGTTCACGTTTTTTCCCCTCATTTATTACTCTCAATAACCTATTTCTTAATTATTTTTAATCAAACTTGTCTTGAATATAAGGGTAAAATTGATATTTTATCGAACTATTATAAGTTCAACATTTTTTCTTTAGAGATATTCTTTTTGGGACGGAGGGAGTAATCAATGATATACATGTACATATAAATACTAGATATATGTATATATATTGTTAAATAGTGTCTCTTACAAATTGAGTAAGTCACTCATTAAAAATTAATATTCTAAGTCACAAATCAAGTCACATGTTAACAACTATGCTCGTAAAAGATCTTACAACAAAAAATTATGCTCGACAAACAACAACAGAAATAGAAATGTTGTTCCTATATTATCTTGGTATTCTAAAAGTTGGAGCAAAATCTGCCAAATCTTGTCGATATTGCTCGTAAGGATGTTTGGATTGTCTACCAATGGGCCTGGTCAATATTACCTAACATTCACGACTTCTAGATACTCATAATAAAAAGCGTAAAATAGGTTGGTGTGAATTATTGGTAATATATATTTATAAACGCAAATGATTTCGGTCGGGTTTATGTTATGTTTGTAAACAAGTAAACAATCAGTTGGAGTTGGAATGTGAGATTGTGATTGACGTTGGAATTTGTAGCTAAATAAGGAGAACATGTAGAGCATAGTAGAAGCTACTTGAGAAAGTTTATATTTTAATAAACTTAAATAATTTTTATTTTTTAATAATTATCTATTACTATTATTTTTGTTTGCCAAATAATAATACTTTTTTTCATAAAACATTTAACTTATAAATCTAGAATCTCAAAATTTAAAATCTTTTAAAAATTCGTTGTTAAACACTGCACTCACACGCGCATTTGCACTTGTACCTATCTAAACCCCTAGGATTTGAAGATTCTTGGTAGCTAAAACACGTTCACTAATATGTTCAATAACTATTATTACATTGTGAAACATGACCAAACTATTAGGCCATTCATTTATTTATTCGTTCATTCTTCCTAGCTTAATATATAAGGAATACAAATAAATCCACATAAGTAAGTAAATCCCATGCTGGTTAACAAAAAAAAATAAAAAATGAAAAAGAATATACATCAAATAATTTAACGTAAACGCCACATGTTACTAGTTTATGTGCATACAACCATACAGTGGTATGAGTTCTGCAGTGTGAAACTTTCCTCTACGCCTACTGGACCACTCCTTGCTAGCGTTGTTCCTGTTCTGGAAGAACCAACATGAATCCATCAACATGAGTTGGAGGTAAAGGTGGACCCCTCGGTTTTATTTATTTTATTTTGCAGTCTTATTGATTAGAAATTAATTTGTTAGTTCAATCACACACTGTATTTCAAACTGAATGATTCTCTTAAGATAGTTCACAATATTAAAAAGTTTGTGTTAAAGTTCATATTAGATTTCACACTAGACCACTCATCTTATTCTTGTAAACATATCAACAATTTATATGATACCTAAAAGCACTAACCTCCTCGTCACAGTTTCACTCTCCTTTGTTATGGTTTTAAAACCTTATGTGACATGAAACGTCATCCTCAATTAACGTGTATCGTTTTTTGTGTTGCTATCTGTTGATTAATTTTCATTATTAACAGCTTCAACGTATATATACTAGGTCTTAGTAAACACTGTAGCAAGATGGGGATGTAGCTCAGATGGTAGAGCGCTCGCTTAGCATGCGAGAGGTACGGGGATCGATACCCCGCATCTCCATTTGTTTTTAAATTGTTACCCTTTCAATATTGGACTGAATTCTATGCGATTTTGGGCCGCATTATTTACCCAAACCAAAAGTAGCCAACCATCATATTAGATGATACACTCAGGCACCTGACGATGGTAATAATCATATTTTTGTTTTGTTTTTCTCCCAAAAGATATCTATTGAGAATCAAAATATAAAATGTTTAAACTTTGATGTAGTGTGCATAAAATATATATATATTTAATTATTTAAACGATCCTCACATTATTAAATCGTTACCTTTTGTTCTTTTTAGTTTTTATAATATGATAAACTTTGATCATATAATTAGTAGAAGTTTAGTTAGAATTAACTTACGACATTAAATCCGATGTTAAGGTAATAATAATTGATAAAATGATAATTGAAGTTATCATATGAACATAAGTTGACCATATATAATTGGGGCTAATTTCCAAAAGGGGAAAATGATATATTAAATTGTTCAATAGAGGGAATATCGAATATCAAATGAGCTTGCACAATAAAAGAGTTACAAATTTTACTTTGTTACGAAAAAAAGTACCTTCTAATGGGTAAGCATTCACATCGGTTTTTTTAACACTTAAATGGAACCTAAAATATAAAATGTAACCTTTTTATTATGTAAAATTGAATATGCGATCCTTTTGCAAGTAACTATTTTATTGCATATAATCATTTTACATTTTCTCTATTGATCATTGATATATTATGTTTCCCTTTTATGACATTTACCCTATATATTTTTGAAATGACAAACTTATTTTTTCGTTCAAATAACCGTGGAAAGATACATCTCTAATAATATGTTGAACAAGAACTACTTGTAACATTTCGTTTTTGTACTTAAAAAGTAAACACATATAAAAATAAAAATCCAAATGCTCATTACTGATGAAAATGAAAGTAACTAAATAAACTTAAACAACAAAGGTCGCTGCTTTTGTTAGATTTCGGATGCAACTTCAGCATCTTATTATTAATGCTTTCAATCAATTAGTATTAGTATCAGTATAGTACCATTTATGGTATAACTGATAATTAATTATTTTGGCAACTAAAGATATATTAATTCAACGGTCTTGATCACTATAGTTTATGATAAGATTTCGTAAAAGCCCAATAGCAGATCAAATGTTTAGAAGCATTACATTTATTATAATGCCTTTTATTTACAAAATAATGTCTCATAAATAAAACTATAAAGAAAAAGAAAGACTAATAAATATACTCCTGGTATTTGTTTGTGAAGTACTGAATTGATAAATGAAACCTTACCTACGGACCAGTTAATATGACGTGATAAAAAGTCGCAACAAACTGGTACTGCTACTGGAAGTAGTTGTTCACATTGTTTTTAGTACTTACTACTTTACTATTTAAAATGGTTGTCTTAATGATATTAATTTACTAACAAATGTAAAGCCTATAGCTATAATGCAGTTCAGTGCGACAATTCTTCAATTTGGCTTGACCTGTTTTTGAGACGACTAAATCTTATTCATAGTACTACATTGGATATGACAGTTTTGATCAATTTACCTAAAATTGTTAGATTTGAGTTCTAATATATCTCCAATATTAATCTAGTGATTGCAAGTGGTATACATTTTCTACATCTATTTCTTGAGCAAACATTTTATAACATCTAATATGTTCAATTCATGATCTTGTCTTGAAAAATAAGTCTAATTATCTAGTTCAAAAATCGTGTCAGATATAACTTCCAAATACTTAAATATATTTATATTTTCATAATCAAACTTTAAATATGTTCATTATTAATATCATATAACTTATATGAATATAAATAAATATAAATAAAGAAACATATTTGCTAATCATTCTAGATCCCATAAGTCATCTTATATCTATACAATAGGAACTCTATAGATTTCATGGGACCATTTATATTTATTAACTAAAAGAGTTATTAATTAATCGAGCATTAATTAGCATCTTATCCTTGAATTGATACACATAAAAAATATTATTTGAAAGAATTTACTAATTAATCGAGTATTAATTTATCGAGCTTCCAATTTACTTTTTTTTTTTAAATAAAATATTTCACTAAATTGATTGGTTGAGGTAGTTTATCAAATAAAAAACTGACTAAAATGGGTATAACTGATTCTTCAATATAACACCTAAAGTTGAGTCTGAATAGATAACAAGCAACTATGTAATCACAAAATCATACTTCATTTACTTCTTCTATGCAATATGTAGCCTATTTTAGATTTCATCATAAACAAGTTAAGGAATTACATTATTTTAACAATAATTTTATGCAAAAAGTTCATTACAAAAATAAATGGTTGTGATATAGTGTGTGCATTTAACCATTTAAAAATACGATGACAAAAACCTATTAACTATGAAAAAATAAAATCCATTTCTTTTTAAAAGATAACTCACACAATTAACATTAACATAAATATATATTTGTCTCACCTTAAAACTTGAACCACGAATGATCAACCGGTTACGCCTAGTAATAACCCTTTGATAAAGTAATATCTAATTTAATAACTTTGTCGTTTTAATTCTATTTATGTAATTTTTTTTTTCGATAAAATGGCCTATCGCTGGCCTCGCATTTATCTCATTAAGCCTGCTCTATTTGTTAGAAGAAACAGTCAATTCCATTCCACCACCCTCTACCGGCCTTAAATTTTATACAACACCAAAAATATTATATAAATAAATTTCAAATATATAAACAAATCCTAAATCTTGGATTTTTTGTTACAACAATATATCCAGCGTTATTTGAGTTTCAAACCTTACTAAAAAAATAGTCATTTCAATAAACTTTCATAGTTCCATCGTCTCCATCACCCTCTTCCCTGCAAAAACAAGCAATCAAATTTAATTTACTTTACAATATTTGGTAGCTTTTATTTCAATTCATGGACCCACCTAACTAGCTCTTCCACAACCCATAATCTTTCCTTACAAGTAACAAGATCACCTAACTATACTCCTTATTCATCAATTCATTTTTCTCACATTTGTTTCCCCATCAACCATTCTTTTGGTTTTAATTATAAACAAATTCTTGTATTCAAGAACTAAAAAGAAGTTGGTTTAAAGAATGGTTGGGGCATCGAATGGTGGTAGAATGCCACGACAAGTTTTTTCAGTTGTTAATGGTGGCCAAGATCACGGTATGAGGGTCGGGCCGGCTAGTAGTGTCGGGTCTGATTATGGAGTCATTGAATTTACTAGAGAAGATGTTGAAGCATTGTTGAATGAGAAGATCAGACCCAAGAATAAGTTTAGTCTCAAGGTTAGTTTGATGTTCATTTTTACATTTATAATATGGAACTTATGTCAACATTTTAATATTATGTTATGTTAAAATTGTGATTTTTTTTATATATAGGAGAAATGTGATGTAATGATGGAGTATATTAAAAGGCTTAGATTGTGTATTAAATGGTTTCAAGAACTTGAAGGGGATCTTTTATTAGAGCAAGAGAAACATATGAGGATGGTGGAATCAGCAGAAAAGAAATGCAATGATATGGGTATAATTTTATGATTCCATAAAAACAATATTTACTAATTTGAATGCTAGTATATAGATTGATGTGAAGTTTTTTTATTTTTATTTTTTAATTTTTTTTCAAGAAATTATAATGAACGAAAAGGAAGAAGAACTGAATTCGATAATCATGGAGTTACGCAAGAATTACTCTGCTTTACAAGAGAAATTTGTGAAAGAAGAATCAGATAAATTGGTATAGTTTGAATCTTGTTATTTTCAAGAAAGAAGGTGATAACAAAGTTTGAATTTTTGACTGTCAAGACTAATTTCAGGCTGCAATGGAAACATTAACGAAAGAGAAGGATGCTAGACTGTCAGCAGAGAGATCACAATCCTCCATATCGGAAGATCTCGAAAGAGCTCAAAGAGAGAGGTCAAGTGCTAATCAAAAGGTTATATACACTCTGAAATTCTTTTTGCAGTATTAAAGAAGATTGTTACTTTAGCACATACCATACCCATTGAGAAAATATTTGTACTGTTATGAAATTATGGATCTGCTAACAGCCTCATTTATTTGGTTGTCAGTTATTATCACTCAACGATATGTACAAGAGATTGCAAGAATACAACACAAGCTTACAACAGTACAATAGTAAGCTTCAATCAGAGCTTAATCAAACAAATGACATCCTAAAGAATGTGGAGAAAGAAAAGGTTGCAGTTTTGGAGAATCTTAGCAGTTTAAGAGGCCATTGCACTTCTTTGCAAGATCAGTTGACTGCTACTAAAGTCAGTAGTGTCATTATATCATTATTTCTGAAGTAATTGTTTTTATCTCAATAAACGTCTATAATCTATTCTATGGACTTATTTATAGGAAAGTAGCAATGAGGCAATGAAGCTAAAAGAAGCATTGGCGAGTGAAGTTGGATGCTTAAGATTGGATTTACAACAAGTGAGAGATGACCGTGATCGCCAATTATTATCTGTACAAGATTTGTCAGCTGAAGTGTTGAAATATAAGGAGTGGACTGGAAAGTCAGCAGCTGAATTGGGTAACCTGACAACAAAGTCCAAAGAGCTCGAGGTTCTTATTTGATGACTATCTTTTATATGACAGCTTATGAATCCATAAAAATTGGCAAGATGAGTGGATCAGGCTGGGTGGGTTTAGCATGTCAAAATGGGTTCGGGTCAACGTTCATATTAGGGAGAGAGAGGGGGTTAATTCTTAATTTTAAGGGGATGAAACATTTATTTTGTAATGAAATATATTATTTCCTATTATAAAACACACTGAACTTGAAACAGGTCGAAGGGGCTGGATCAGGTTGACCTCAAAAAACCATTCCTCAAAGAATGTTAACTTTTTTTTTGTAAAGAACTATGAAAGTATCAAATATGATTACAGAAAATTTATTACGGTCTATTATAATGATAATCTGATTTTTTTTTAAAATAATTTGATTTAGATGATTTTATGCATTGATTGTACACGTTGGGCGATTTTCAACCCGTTTGACCCCTTACCAGAAAAGCTAAACTGAGAGATCAAACATAACACATATCAACCCATTATAAGTAAATGGGTTGAGATTTCCATCTCTTAGTTACCATCATTTTCTTTTCAGGCGACATGTTCTTCTCAAAGTGATCATATAAGAAAACTGCAAGAGAAACTTGCCGCTGCTGAGAATAAGTTAGAGGTATCACTGATTTGATAATCATAAAACTGTACTATTTTGAGTGCCTTATAATTAAGAAGTAACGAATTCTTGATTCATTTCGATGTTGCAGATGTCTGATGTATCAGCATTTGAGATAAGAACAGGATATGAAGAACAACAGAGAGTTAACTCTGAGTTACAGCTTCGCTTAGCTGAGGCAGACTTGAAACTCGTTGAAGGAGAATCTTTACGGAAGAAGTTGCATAACACAATATTGGTACGTTTCAAATTCCATTTAGTTCACGTTTCAGCAGATTGTCACTATAACGAGCTTCTGTTTTGCCACAGGAGTTGAAAGGGAATATAAGAGTTTTTTGCAGGGTGCGACCTTTATTGTCTGATGATGCCGCTGACACTGAAACAAAGGCTGTTTCTTTTCCTACAACAACCGAAAATCTTGGGCGAGGCATTGAATTATCGCAACAAGGTACTATAAAGACTTATCCTTTTGGGCAGAGTTGACTTTCTTGACCAGTTGACCATGTCTAGTATGCTTATCAGTACTATTTTTCTTGTAAAAAAGGGCAAAAGCATTCCTTCACGTTTGATAAGGTATTTGTGCCTGAATCATCACAACAAGAGGTGTTTGTAGAGGTCTCACAGCTTGTGCAAAGTGCTTTGGATGGTTATAAGGTAATGCACATCACTAAGTTTCTTTTAACAAAGGGTAATGCTAAATAGGCCTAACTCACAAGCCTAACTCACAAGCCTAATCCATACAGTTTTTGACACATGGATTCCACTCATTCTCTCTCCTAATCTCATCCAATCATTTTCTCATCTACCAATCACATTTTTAGGCATATGAATCATTTTCCTTTAACAAAATATAGCGGGTAACGTGGAAAAGACGGGATTGACTTGAAACAAAACATTTTTAGTACGGTCAAATGGGATGGGTTGACCAACATTTTTTCCTGATTTTTGATAGATTAATAACGAGTTATTTATGATTAATAAAAAAAAATTATTTTACAATAATCTAAATCTTCAACTAAAACGATTTGGGAGGTACTATGCTTCAAAAATATACTTCATTCGACTTTTTACCCGTTTGACTCACTTGATATCTTCCTCTTTTACCTAACCATTATATCTGACCCATTTGACCTGTCTCGTATAAAAGACAACCCAAGTCGACTCAATTATATATAACTGAGTAGAAATTGCCACATACACTTAACCTTTTGGTGTTTTATAAAGTATAAGCATTAACGAGACTTGTTACTTATGCAGGTTTGTATCTTTGCGTATGGTCAAACTGGGTCTGGAAAAACGCATACAATGATGGGTACACCTGGAAACTATGACGAAAAAGGCTTGATACCACGTTCTTTGGAACAAATATTCGAGTCTAGACAAACGCTTCAAAATCAAGGGTGGAAGTATGAAATGCAGGTTAGACTTTTCAATCAAGTTTCTTGCGTTTCCTGTTTAGGATCCAAAGAAAGTATTTCATAAATAGCGTTTTCACAGGTTTCGATGTTGGAAATATACAACGAGACAATACGTGACCTGTTGTCAACAACTCAACCTTGTTCGACAGATTCGGGTACTAAGCAGTATTCAATTAAACATGACGCAAACGGCAATACACATGTTTCCGGCTTGACCATAGTTGATGTGCGCAGTAGTCGAGAAGTGTCGTTTCTTTTAAACCGTGCTGCACAAAGCAGGTATTGGGACGTACCCCTAACCCTAAGGTGGCAAAGTGGGCGGGTCACACAGATTGGGTAACAGATCAACATGGGTAACTTTTTTGTACGGGAAAAAACAACCCATGTCGAGTTGGCTGACCCAAAACATTTTTTACTCAAATTTCTTTTTTAATTTTTCATAAATAATCAGGTAACAAGCCAAAACTGGTATTTTTCTTTTAAATTAAATGATTAGGAGGCTTAATTCATAAGTATAGAATTTCGACCGGTTCAATCCTTTGACCCGTTTCCTGTTAATCTAGTTATTTAAATATACACATTTGACCCGTTAGACATATATCCCAACCCAAAATCAGCCCATTCAAGAGTAAATGGGTCGAAATTGCACCTCTACTTATGGTCACTTGAGTTGTTAAAAGGGCCTCTCTAATGTCTTTCATATTTAGGTCTGTGGGTAAGACTCAAATGAACGAACAATCATCAAGAAGTCATTTTGTGTTCACCTTGAGGATAATCGGTGTTAATCAGGTATGTAAAATTTGGGTTCTTGCCTTCACATCATCTTTCATGGTCATGGCTAATTATGAATTCTTACATTACATTCTAGAGCACGGAACAACAAGTGCAAGGTGTTCTTAATCTTATTGATCTTGCGGGTAGTGAGCGTCTTTCCAAAAGTGGGTCAACTGGCGATCGTTTAAAAGAAACTCAAGCCATTAACAAAAGTTTGTCATCATTAAGTGATGTCATATTTTCTTTAGCAAAGAAGGAAGAACACGTACCTTTCAGAAACTCAAAACTTACATATCTTCTCCAGGTAAGAACACATCTAATTATTTTGATTGTATATGGTTATGCTTTTATGTAATATTTGAAAAATGACTGATGAATTTGTTTTGATTCTGAGCTTGATCAGCCTTGCTTAGGTGGGGATTCAAAGACTTTGATGGTTGTAAATGTTTCACCAGCTCCTAGCTCAATCAACGAGTCACTTTGTTCTTTACGGTTTGCTGCAAGAGTCAACGCTTGTGAGATTGGAACACCTCGACGACAAACCTCTGTCAGGCAGTTGGATGCTCGACTCAGCTATGGCTAATGATTCACTTTCACTGAGAAACGCTCACTTTCACTGAGAAACACATGCGTTTTAATTATCAACTGGTCATTGATGGATTCTTGAAATCCCAACAGTTTGGCATTGATGTGTATATTGAAAAGAAGTAGTTAGCCCAAATGCTGTGTAAAAATGAAAGATTTAACTTCTTGAAGAGTAGATCTGAACTTCGGTTTTTTGTAGTTTCATTGCAATGTAAGAGTTGTTGTTTCATAAGTATTTGAAAAACAACAGTGTCATTCCCTTACTATTATTATTATTGATTCATGGCCTTTCAAAATAATATATCACATTTGGAATTTTGGATGGTTTATAAATTTTTTTGTATACAGAGTGTCCTTATATTTGTATTTTGTAGTTAGTTTCAAACATGAATTTTTTTTCTCCTTACAAAAAGATAGATATATAACAGTTTCTTTCTTGTGGCTGGTATTCTCCCGCAAAATCTATTTATCTGATAATGACTCAAATCTGCAGCAAATTTATCTTTTTTCATTTTTCTGTTTCTGAAAACACAAAGATGACATCTTTACTCCCAAATTCCCATTTCAATTCCTTCAGAAATCATTCAATTCAATCCCCTGTGAATCCCACATTTACCATTACTTCATCATCAAATTCCCAAATTCATAAACCAAAAAACATTCACTTTCCGTTATCCATTTACTGTAGTATTTCATCTCCACCCAAATCAAAAGAAGAAGCCATACAGCAGGCAAAAACCTGCCTCTCATCTACCTTAGAAAAACCACTGAATAATCCGAAACTCACTGCCGGCAAGCTCAAGAAACAAAAGCAACCTCGTTTTCGTGTCGAAATTCCTGTCATTGATGACTCACCAGACTCCTTAACACAGCTTGCACTCCAAGTGTTTGATGAAATGCAGCTGAAAAGAAAAGGGTCTAAAGTAAAGATATTGATACTATGGCCTAATTCTAAACTAACAGAAGCTGCTAATAAAGTAGCTTTTCGGTCGGTTGAACATGTTGACATTTGTTTGTTAACGAATACAAGTGTTCTGAGCTCTGCTGACGTGGTGGTGTTTTTGACACCAGAAGCTTCGCAAGTGGAAGTAATGGAGACAGTTACTAATAGTGTTTATCCGAAACCAGTGGTGATATTTAACCCCAGGTGGAGTTATGACGATGAGGAGAGTAATCTTGCAGATTTTATGCAATTTTTGGGGTCGTTTGAAGTGGTTTATTCATTTATGGGATTAGAAGTCAGAGGTCTGTTGAGTAAGAGGAATGGTGTTGTATTCAAGTGTGTTAGAGACGGTGTTTTGAGTGGTGAGAAATGGAGTGTGTTTGTTGAAGAAGAAGGTGCATTGAAAGTAATTACGAGATTCAAGACAAGACCTTCGATCATTGAAGTTGAGAATGTGTTGTATAACTTAATGGCCATTAACTCTCCGATCACCAAGTCTGCAAAGTTTCTGAAAGATTTGGTTTCAAATGTAACTGGAAAAAAGTAAGTTTGATTAAACATCGAAGTCTTGTTTCAGTCTTTTGTTCTTTATTTAAGTTTACACTTTGTATTGAGAAGCACAATGTGTTCTTCCCACATATTGCAGTTTATCTTCTCATTGATGATAAGTTAATGACATGCTAGGAAATGTAAAAAAGTCGATAAAGACCATGACCGATTAGCTTTAATCTGTATGAGTATTTGCAGTGGAATATAGATATATGAATTATTTGATCGCCTTAGATAAAGGGTAAAAAGAATGCTAGTAAGCTAGAAAAGAAAAAAATATTACTTTGCATCTCATATTCTTTTTCTTGATCTTCTTTCATGGTAATACACCAAAAATTAAGGGACTTCAAGCAAGGAATTAGAGCATAGGATGATTCTGATTTCCATCTTGTATCTAAAATCAATAAAACGATAGTTGATGAAAAGATGACCCTTCTCCTTGCTTTATCGGTTTCTCATATACATGAAGTATCACCTCACAATCTTCATGTGCCCGTTTCTAAGATGCTCTAATGTGGCAGGACTTGATGAACTTATCTGAGAAGTCGATATATTTGGCCCACAGTGCCCGAAGCTCTGGAAATGCTATATCTAACCATGGTTTTGCTCGGCCATTAAAATGGATGACAGCGGCACTTTGAGCATCCGGTATGCTTGTATTCTCTTGGTATCCAAGGCCTAACATATGCCAGAAAGGATCAATAGTATGAACATACCCATGAAATGCTATCAAACCTGGAGGTAATGTTCCTAATTGCCACAAACTTAGATCGGATTTCAAGTTCTGCACAACAAAGCAAGCTATTAGAGTACTTTAATCTTTGATTTTTCTTGTATGTTTATTTGAATGAATTACCTCTTCAAGCCAGTGATGGTAATTCTGGCTTATGTTGGTATTTCTCCAAGCTTCAAGATCAAATATGTTCATGCCATAAGCCCAAGCACATTCATTTGCATTGAAATTTTTTGATATTAAAGGATGTGAAAAATTCAAGTAGCTCTTGAAGCGCTTCGACATTACAAATTTATCCCCTCCCGTACATGTTTCAACTGCTCCGTTTACCTTTCCGTTCATATCAATGTCCCATAGAGTTGAAAGATCAGTTTGTACTACAAGGTCATCGTCTAGGAAGACTACCTTGTTAAGACTCGGAAACATCTGTAGAGACAATGATATATAGCCCAGTAAGCGATTAAACTTTAAAATATATGTGACATAGCCTAGAAAAGGAAAATCTTGAAAGCGAGAGATGGCAGAAGGCTTAATCGCCTAGAAAGGTAACCAACTTCAGCTCAATTTATTTTCAGATAACCAACTTCCTAAGCCAAATAAAAAACCATCCGTGTAAGATAAATTTAACCTAAACTCAGTAAAAAGGATGACATGACTAGTGAGTTTGATGGTAATAATTTATGTTTTCCTGATGTGGAACACGGAATCTAGTTATTTAGGTAATTACCTTCAATATTCTTGAACCATTGATGGGCTTTTTATTCCCTGGCCTAAAATAACTTGGTTATCCATAACCGAAATCAGACCAAGGTTGGTTACCGTTATATGTAATTATCCCTATGCTGCAAGATGCTAAAACTTTACCTCTGGCAGATATATTCGAACGTGGTTCATGAGTGAGTTGTACTTAGGACTCATAGCTTGCAACTTTGCAGCAATAACATAAGGTTTCTCAGTGTTATTAGCCACAATGGCTGATGATCCGCCCCTAAACTGAGCACGGGCCCTCTGATCTTTCTCCATTGCCTCCAAAACAGGGACCTTCCCCTTGGCAAACCAATCAAAATGGTGCAACGCCTTCACCTCTATGACAGCTGGTGTTAAAGGATGCAAGGAAAACCATGCCTGCATTGGTGAGTAAGTCTTTCTATCTGTGATTATATGAACAACCACCATATCGGGACGTAAGGAGTTGTAAACAAGAGATGTTGCTACAACAGAGGCTGCAAGAATGTTATCTGATGCAAGAACAAAGTGAAAGTATGAGTTATCGACGAGTGTTGGCACGAGCTCAGGGGATGGGAGCTGGAGGCGGGCTGCAGCGTTTGTGGCGTGCTCGTTGGCTAGCCGGAGAGCAAGACAATGAAGTTGTTTTGGTATGCTGCTGGATGCCACATGGCGGTACAGGTATTCTTGGATTTTGGCTTTTCGAGTTCTTTGTTCAAGAAGGGTCACCTGGAAAACAGGAATGAAGAAATGGTCAGTAGAGGTGGCAAGATGGGCAGGTTGGGTAACCGGTCAAATCGGGTTCGGGTTGAAGCGAGTCATTGGTAAAACGGTCCAGGTCGGGTCGGGTTGACCTACAAGCATATTTTGTCCATATTCATAACTAATTTATGCATCTATTATAAATACCAAAACAATATACTTACTATAAGTTGTTAAAAGTTTTTCTATTAGACGATTTAGGAGGTACTTCATTAAAATCAGACTTTTTACAACTACATGTTTTGGAGTTCGACCCATTTGATCCATTCCCATTTAGCATTTATTTTTATTTGACCCAGTTTGAACCGTTTAAGATAAAACACAACTCAAATAGTTCAGTTCATAAGTGAAATAGGTCGAATTGGTCGGTGTGTTAGTATGTGGTTGGAAATTACCATGGATTTGAGCTTGACAGCAAAGGTCTTGGCATCTGGTCTATTATTGCCTTTGAAACTAGAGACAAAATCTTCCAAAGTTTGAGGAATGTCAGATTCAGACCCTTCTGATGTGTCATATTTACTGGAAGGGTCCTCCAAGACTTGGTATATTACCTCTGGGACCTTGCAGAAACCGAAATAAGATTATGTTAAGCGGCAAGTCGAAACATTAACAATGCAAAACAAAAACAATTGATAAACAAAACAAGCAAGTGTCTAAAGTTTAAAACAAAACGGCTAATTGATAACAGTTTTAGGAAATTACAGCTGATCGAAGGTTTTTACCCAATATGCTTGGTTCTAACTTCTTCAGGCAACCTGACATTACAACACACATAAAATTAGTATTGTTATAAAACTAAAATAAATGAAATTTTTTGTCTGAACAAATTGCACATTTGATGAAAAATAATTAATAACAATCTCCCTCTTACAATCCTGACCTACCTTTTTAGTTTTTATACGGTTAAAATCTTCTACAGTAAAAGAATGATAAACTGACTATGATGTCTTTATTTAACTTTAATTAACTAAGCTTCAGTCACTGTGCAATCCCATTGGAGTTTTGTAAAAACGGAAACATAGAGTTAATAGGGACTAAATGTAAATTTTATATCTTCATAAGCGAGTTTAGATAGCCTTATGAAGCAGATTTCGATACGCGATAGATGAAAATAGGGGGTGGGGGTATCTAAATCGTTTGTTAAATGTTTTAGGTTTATTTTTTGGACTTATACTATATCGTTCGCAGGCACAAGATGCATGCTAATTTAGTAAAGGTACAAGGATATTGTTTGTGTCAAATTGAGTTCTAAAATTTTATTATGGTTGGTATGTAAATGTTGATTGGTGACATTTGACCGATCTCATTAGTTAGTCTATCAATTTGAAAGGGATGGACTTTCAGATTAGTTTACTTTCGAATACAACAAATAAAGAAATACTAGAAAGGATATTATAATCGCAGGTGGATGTAGGTTTCTTTGTAATTGTCTTTCCAAATATAAACTTATTAAGAAAATGGGTTATAGTAAACATTTATTTCTCATTATATTACCAAGATAAATCCTTGGAAGAATACTAACATAGTAATCCAAACAACCACATCCTACCTTTGTAAATTTCTAAAAAATGTATGATTTTAAGATTCATGTTCAAACTCACTGTATATGAAAAATTGTGGCATTTGAACAAAACAGTACTACTTTTCACAACTCAGTGAACTCCATTAATTTCTTAACAAATCGTCGTTTCCATAGATAATAGGACATATATACTAAGAGAATAAACTTTACGTACCAATGGTTGAGCATTTGGTGTGACCATCAATGGTATCAACGGCGGTTAACACGAACACAAACCGAAGAAGAAAAGTAAAGAACAAAAGTGAATAAAACACCATCCTATAAGACAACTTTCTTGATCCAACTTTCACTTTTATAAACTCCCTAACTCCTTTCCCAGGCAAGACAGTCACATGTCGTAGACTCGGGGATATATGTAAGTGCATTTTCATCGATCACTTGCAAGTCGATAGTCTTTCTAGCTAGTTTATGAATATATGTAAATAGCTACAAAAGGGCAATTACTATTTTTGTGAAGGGAAAAGAGAGATATAAATTAGTAATGTACAATGTCAGAAGGCATCCATGATCTGTTGAGGTTTTGCCATCTCTTACCTAAACTTGCTTGAGGTTTAGGTTATTATATGGTGTCAATATAATAGATTCATGCTATATGTATCTTAATTTTTGTTTTATCACTTTTCATGTTTAAGATGCTAACCCCTTAACCTTATTAAACTTATTATTCAAATGTAAGTAGGTAGTATATGTTTTCTATTCGGGAAGTAAATATTTTAGGTGAAAACGTAAGTAATGAATATTTCGCTTAACACTATTTTTACTTAATATTCGTCGCATTTTATTTTATTTTGTTTAAAAGAAAATAAATTGTGTAGGTTTTTAACATTAATCTAAACACAATATTATTTTATAAACACATTTGACGGGTTTAGTGGTCGGGTCTACCCTCTTCTAATTCAGGTAACGTTAAAATAATCAAGCTACCAAGTTTGATTTGTGTTTTTAATCATTAAGACATATACTGATACTATGACATGACATGGGTTTCTAATTTTAATATAATTTGTAAGAAAAAGGGAAGTAATTAGATGAGAAGGCGTTGTTTGGTGATGATCAGGTTAACTTTGCGAATACTTAAAGTTAAGTCATTTACTAAGATAATTCTCACATGAATGAAATCTACGTGTCTGTCTTTCTATTTAATTTTGTCTATTATTTCATTTTCTTAAACCAGACTACGACCCACCATTATCTCATTCTCGTTCGTCTACCCCGTTTCTATTTCTTTCGGTTTCAATCCCTTAATTAAAAACACTATAGCGTTCGGGCTTGTTCAATAAGACAACTTCTTTGTTAATTAATATTTATCATGATCAAATTAACATTCATCATAATGAATGTTAATTAACGTTCACCGTAATTAATGTTAACGGACGGTCCAAATTTGTTTTTCCCCTTCCTTCAAGATCACTCATTCTCTCTAGATCATCTCTATATATATTAAGTTTAAAATTTATTGATGTTTATATATAAGTTTAAAATTTATTGACTGTGATATATATATGTATATATATATATATATATAAATTTTAGTTGATCAACCTTATATGAACCAACAAGATCATTAGATCTAATTTAGACATACATTTAGATCTCTCAATTATTTTCCTTTCTAAAAATGTAATTGTCATATTAGCTCCCTTCGTCATAGTTTCATTGTCCATTTCTCGTCAAAGAAAGATTGTTCAATTATATGAAACAATTATAAAGATTATTAAATTCTCAAATTACTTCGCGTTTATTATTATCAATATATAACTTATCTGTTAAATGTATTTGTGTGCATGTATATATGTAGGGCAAGGAACAAGATTAATTATGAAATTTTATGAAAAAGGTATAACCAGAGTATTATTCCTAAGGGCAAAGGGTATTAAGTATTAACGTCACTCTATATATATATCTTTGGACAACAATTGTATCAAAACTCTATCAGATCTATCATCATCGTGATATTCACATGGGGTTCATGTATAAGTCCCTTCACACAAACACTTCGATTTTCTCATAAATTTGTCCATATTCGTCGTTATAATCTCACTGATTTGATTTAATGTTGTTGTTTACAGATTCGATTTAACCATTGTCGTTGTTGCGAACTTACGCGATCGCCGTCGCAAACCTCCTCCGTCGTTGTTGCGAACCTTTGACGATGAAGTTAGGAACCTCCACCGTATCTGTAGTAAGTCAGGAACTTATTATAAATTTGATTTTTATTTGATGAATTTTTCAGAAATCAGAATGTAAACGAAGAGGCCGGTGGAGTTAAAATAGGAATAGATTTAAAGCAAACTACACAAAAATACCTTGAGAACAAGTCAGAGAGTGAAAACATAGGGAAAAGGGAAGTGAGATGATGGAAGCTAGTTGTGGACGTTGACTAATTAATTCCCATCTTTTTTCAACTTTTTCTTTTTTACACTTTTTTACCACAATAAAATTATATTTCTTTGATTCATCTTCAATGAATCTGAGAGCATTTCTCATTTGAGCTTTTCTAAGTCAATGTTTTTGAGTTGGTATTTTGTGATGTTTGAGGAAGATATAGTTTGTACTTTTAACATTCGGATTAGTAAATCTACAACAATTTGTTTCACATGATTACAACTCTGTAATCATTTGTGATCATTGATATAATTGATTAGTGTACAATTACATATAGTTATTTTTATGTGTTTTATTCATATACGATTGTATCCATAATTAGTTTAAAATCTACAAGAATTTTTATATGTGATAACAAATATTATCACATGTGATACAACTATATTATGCGTTGATAACAAATATCACATATAAATGTTACATGTGATAACAACAATAATCACGTATAATCATAAATATTATTAATTGGTGTGTAATCATATAGTTACTTTTTGTGTTCTACTCACAACTGATTGCATCTCATTATATGTAAATTTCAAACCTACTAGTATTTACCACATGTGATAACAACTATTATTATTTTGGTGATTAATCGCATGCGAATGTAATCTTTATTATATGCAAATTTTAAAATCACAATTATAATCACACGTTAATAATTTTATTTGACAATTAAAAAAGCTGAGATAAAAACTCATTTTTAATCACAAATGATATTACATGTGCGATACTACATTATACAGTTTTGTAAAACCTATCAAAAACGAAGAAAAAAAAGTCGTTGAAAGTATAACATTTAAAATGTCTTGTCAAAAAGAAAAAAATACTGCCTTTTTTGATTTAATTTTTATAATTTTTGACTAACTATTTTTAAATATTTTATTTAAAAAATATAAAACAAACTGAAAGTTTTATTAGAATAAATATTATATCATTATAAATCAAATCCTCTTTCACTTTCATCAAATTTTTATAATCATTTCAACTTACTCTTTTTAGTTAATCAATTGTAAATTGCTGTCGTATCATAATTTCCATTCTTGTAGCAGCCACCGCTTCGGATCCTGCTCCTCTGCAATTTCTGGCCCCATATTCTGGCTGTGCCATGGGGGAATATTTCCGCGATAATGGAATGCACGCATTAATAATCTATGATGATCTTAGTAAACAGGCAGTGGCATATCGACAAATGTCATTATTGTTACGCCTCCCCCATTAGTTGATACTTCAAGGAGGCCCTCTCTCCCTCTTTTTTAGCCAACACCATCAACCCCATTTTTCACCTTGAATGGGTCAAAGCCAAAAATATGATTAATAGAAGGAAAGGAGATCAGAAAAATAGGCGGACGACTCTTGCACGTGTTTATGGGTTGAACGAGATTCAAGCTGGGGAAATGGTTGAATTTGCCAGCGGTGTGAAAGGAATAGCCTTGAATCTTGAGAATGAGAATGTAGGGATTGTTGTCTTTGGTAGTGACTCAATAAAATTTGATCAATCCTTTTTTCTGTCGTTAAGGTGGAGAACTGAACCAAGAATTCTCTTTTTTCATCATCAATCGAATCACTGTTTGCACTTTTCATTTAAAACCTTGGCACAGATCGAAACTACGACTCTCTGATAGAGATCGAAAGCAAGAAGATGATTTTGATTCTTGTTTTTTAACAGTTTTAGGAAAGGAAACAGAATATCCATTTGGTCCTCCTCGAAAAACACCTTCTTTTTTTGAACCCATTTTGAAAGATATAGACTATAAAGTTGAAATAAGAAAATAGCCGCAGCTGAAGCCATAGATCTTGCCCGGGAGGCCGAACCTAAACCTGTGCTCGAGAGATAGCTGTCCATACACTGATAAGGGATGTATGGATTCTCGAGAAGAGACTTTGAAATTGAAAGCGGTATTCCCCCTTATATCCAAAATAAGTAGAATCATGGAATTCTCTCCGAGAGCTGCTGAACTAACGACTCTATTAGAAAGTAGAATTAGCAACTTTTACACGAATTTTCAAGTGGATGAGATTGGTCGAGTGGTCTCATGGACAACTTCTTTCTCCTTTGCATTGCTCAATCTTCCTTTTCTGATTGAAAATAGCAAGCCACTCCACTACTGGTACAGAGGCCAGATAGAAGGTTGCTTATATGTTCAGGCTCGAAAATATATCTTTTACCTCTCCTCCCTGTCTCCATTCTGATTGATTCGCATCTCCCGCAACGCAAGCAGCATTGTTCGCCACCACCCGAGAAGCAAAAGATTATAGAGTCCAAGCTGAAAATACATGCATAGATAGTGGTCTAATGACAAGGCCGACGACGGAAGCTCGGGACGGAGCCGTATGATGCGGAAGTCTCACGTACGGTTCCCTGAGAAGGGAGTGGCTACCTACTGGAGCTTCGACCAATCACCACCGGTCAATTCCGCTTTGGGGCCACCCCTTACTCTACCATTATTATAGGGGTATGGGGTTCGAGACAAAGAAAGATCAAGGCAGCATATCAGCTTTTCCTTTATACTTTACTTGGATCTGTTTTTATGCTATTAGCTATTCTGTTGATTCTTTTCCAAACAGGAACCACCGATTTACAAATTTTATTAACCACAGAATTTAGTGAGGTCCCCGATTATAAGTTCTCGTTGACCACGGCCTATAGGAACCAGGCTATCTACCGCTTTTAACCCAGTGTGCACACTTTAGATATAATGAAAACCTTTAGTTTAGGAGTCATTCAGGCTAGATCTAAAAAAAGAAATCTGTCCAATCGCTACATAGACACAATACAATGTCTCACTCTCAGAGGTGCTCCTTGAGTTCATTTGCTTTTGGTTTAATATGGTACTTATGATAAAGACGAGATTAATGAAACCGTGACACGTGTAAATTGACGTATAAATTTGGACAATTAAGAAAAACACCAACGAATCAATTAATTAATTGTGATGGTTATGGAAAGTGGATAATAAACGGAAACAAATTGGAATTAATTAATTAATTGTAAACTCCAAGGCTCCGACTATCGTTTACTTGTTGGGCTTCGGCAGATCGAATCCAGCATATAGGCTGTTACGCTATAAAAAATAAAACATCACGTTTTAATACAAAACATTCATTGGCGTTTGGGTGGATTGACCAGAAGAGTACTCGTATTACAGTGTTTAAAGAATAAAAGTAAGAAACGGTGCTATTAACAATACCTATTAGCGTAACCGTAAAAAATGTACATAAATATGAAAAATTTGAAGGACATGAAAGTGAAATTTTTTTAGCGTGATAATGAAATAACTTTTGTATCGTTAACGACATAAAAAGAATGAAAAAAGTTATTTATTAATGAATCCTATAGGTAGGGGTACATAATGGGGGTAATGAGGGGTGCATGCCCCTCAAATCGAAGATAGAACGAGTATACATGTATATATTCGAAGGGTTTAAAACTAACATGTTTCGATGAATATGATTTCGTCCCCTTTTACATTTATATCTAATAATCTCGCTCCTGAAAGAAAACTTTGAAGTTTCACCACTGTCTATGGGACTATTATTACATCCTTTACTAATAAATTTAAATTTAAATCTTGTTGGTTGCCGGCCAAAGTGCTGGTAGTCATTCCAATGGGTTGGAATGTTGGATTTGCACCTAAAAACGATGACTTGTGGGAACGTTTCATCATATTTTCTATCTGTGTATTTATTTGATTATATATACGATACAAACTCGATAATTATACTTAATTAATTAATAAAAGTTTTAAAAAAATATTTTTTGCAGGTTTAGATTTGGAGATAGGGTGCTAATTAATATTTGATTAATAAATTTAAATGAATTCATAAGTATTAATATTATTGAGTTTCTACTTGTATATTTATTTTTCTAACTATAGAACTGGAGATTTAAATTATTTTCATATCATTGATAGTTTTTCTTCTTCTTGAAATTCAAACTAGTGTTTGTTTGGTTTTTGATATCGTTGACTGTCGTACGTGGCATGTCTAACCCCGAATCCAGAGACATAGAATGCGTCAAATCCGGTTACCTATTGAGCACTGTTTTCACAATCATTGAAAAATGTTGAAGATCAAAACAAATGTGGATGGGCCTTGAGACAACGAAACTTATAAGGACAGACATATATTAACCATACCATCTTAATCTTGAATAAAATGCACATCAATCAAATTCATGTGTTCGTTTTATGCCATTTGGCATGTTTATGTGTTGCAGGGCTGGTCAATAGAATGATTATGTACGTATGACATGGTTAAATTAGCATTTAACATCACTGTAATAGATTAAACAGAGAACTATATTACTAGCAGTCTAGCATATTCGCAAACGACTACGGTAATATATATGGTGAGAAGTACAACTATTAATTTATTTAAGGGTTTCGTTAACGATAATCCTAAACATCGTAACTAAAATGTTTGAACATGCATAAATAATTTAATTTTACGTTAACTGGTATTAATTCAGGGAAAAAAGTTAGTCTGTTAATATTTATGTATGCTACTAACGCCTTAATGACAACCATTACGTTATCATTTTTCTTTATTTAATAGATCTTCATCACTTATAATGTCTTTTGACATATAAAATGAGTAGTTTACAAGAAATAAAGTCGTTGACAATCGAAAAGTTAAACAAGACCATACAAAACCATCGAAAAAGGTAAAACTAAGACTCTTCCTAATTTTATAACGTTAAGATCCAATTACTCGTTATAGAGAAGTGACAAAAATATAAAAGACAAGTGCATTAATATGTCTGAAACAATAAGACAAGTACTTAAGTTTCATACATACTTGTGTTTGGGGAAAGAATTAAAGAATAGAGATGTAGCAATCGACATCGTTAGCCGGAATGACAGATACTAAGAGCTAATAATTCTACATTTCCACCACTAGGACGATGCCGGCTTTATAACTTTAAAAAAATGTATACTGTGAAGATGACAGGATCTTAGATACCATCATGCATAAGAAAGTGATATTTGCTTATTTAACATCCGAATGACTACTCATTTCTTTTAACATTTTTGAGGGTCTTTTTAGATAACAAATTTCATTGACAATAGGAAAATGGAAGAGATGAGTAAAGATAAAAAAGATGGACTTTTTGGGTATGCAGAAGGGTATGACAAGTTTTTAATGTTATTTGGGATATTGGGAAGCATTGGAGATGGGTTGCAAATTCCATTAATGATGTATGTTCTTAGCGAGGTCATTAACGATTATGGGAATCCCGATATCATTGTCTCTATTTCCATTGTTAATAAGGTAAATGATGGTTTAATTCTTCGTGTTTTCATGGTGTACGAGTAGCACTTTTTTGGGTTCATTTTCACTTATTTACTCAATAATTGTTGAATCTATATGTTTGTTCTTTATGTTTCAGTATTCTTTAAGGTTGCTTTATGTTGCAATATTAGTTGGCCTATCGGCTTTTGTTGGTAAGTTATTTCACTTCCATTTCTTCTATCATTCTTCACTACTAGAAAAGTGTAAATAGAATCCGGTTATAAGTGATATAAAACTCGGTCATTGAACTGGATTAGATAATGAGGGGAGTCTATTTGCAGTTAAATAGAATACGGTTAAATAACCGGATTCTATATGCTAAATAGTACCCGTTTTTATGTTTGGAACCGTATTTTATTTGTTTTGCCCAAAAGTGTATTAGAGCAAATTGAATCCGATTGCTTGGTATAGAACATTGTCACATTTACATTATTGAATAAATCTTTTCTCAATAGTACATGTCTTCTTGTTCAAATCTCGGTAAACATATACACAAAAGTAAGTTGCTTGCAAACACAAATATTATGAAGAAATAATAGAGATTAGTGTTGTGTGGAACGACATAGAAGATGAAGAAAAAAAAATAACACAATGATCTCAAATTTTATTTATTCACCATTACAAATGATCTATTTCAAAAAGAAAAAAAGTGAAAAGCCACTTGCTAGTTGGAACCTTCCTAGTTTTGAACTAATCTTCTTGTTCTCACCGCAACGGAATGTTACAGACAGCTACTACTACCACCAGCTTCAAACAAATCTTTCTCTTCTTCACTAGATTATATTTTTCTTTTCCGTCGTCGCATCCCAAGCCACCACAAATCTTATCTTCAACTTTACAAATCTAAACATATATAAAATAGTCGGCATAGATCTAAGCAGAAAAGCATTATACAAAATAACAATATATATATATACCTTTGAAGAAGATTGGAGTTGAGTACAACATTTGTACATGGAGTAGTTTTGTGTTTGCTAATTCGTGTATGTCTCTTCCAATTTTAAAATGGGTTTTTCAGAAAGAGGGAGAAGGGCGTCGAATATATATTCGTTGGCTAAAACCGGATTCTATTTGTTTCAAAAAGAAGGGGGAAACTTTTTCGCGCTTGATTTTTGGTGAATTTTTTGAAGACATATTGCAGTTAAATGAACTCGGTTCTTAAAATGAAAGTGGCTTTTATTGTGGTGAATAATAGAACACGGTTTTTGTATAATAAACCTGTATACTTGCTTCTAATAGAACCCAATTTTTATTAATATAACCGTGTTTTATTATGTATTTTTATCTAGATTGCGGTTTCAACCAAATAACCGAGTTCTATTAGTTTGTACATAAATATATAACCGAGTTCCATTTATTGTTCTGGCATTAGAATCCGACTTTTATAAAATCGGGTTATATTAGGGGATTCTATTTGCATTATGAAAGTGGCTTTTATCGGGTTATATTATTATTTTTTTGGGATAAATTTATAACATAGATGGCAATTTCCAACCTTATTTAATAATTAGCCTAAAATCAAACATAGGTTAAAATTATACTTTTTAACGCATAAAACCTCCTAAATCCTTATATTCAAAAATAGACTTTAGTTAACTTATTGTAATCGTAAATTCGTATTCAACACACTAATTATTTACAAAGAAATAACAATAGTGGTAAAAAGACTGTTGTAGGCAACACGACTCGACATGATTCATCTAGTGTGAAAAATAACCAATTATTTGATAAGCTCGTTTTGACTCATTACCCATCCTGTCCAACCCGCACATACCACCACCTCTAACTAGTTGATGGTACGTGTTGATATTTGCAGAAGGACTTTGTTGGGCTAGAACCGCAGAGCGACAAACTTCTAAAATGAGATTAGAGTATCTAAAATCCGTCTTGAAACAAGATGTTGGGTTCTTTGATACCCAAGAAGCTGGCTCCTCCACAACCTACCAAGTTGTTTCGACTATATCTGCTGATTCCAACACAATTCAAATCACAATTGGTGAAAAGGTTTTCATTTCGCTTACTTCTAATGCCTTATTAAATTTGATTTAAAGGTGGGGATTTTTGACCCATTTACTTATGAATTATTTGATTTCAGTTGTTTCTTTTACATCTCAAATGGGTCAAATAAAAAATATAGCTAAAAAGGGAACGAGTCAAATGGTTCAAACCAATTGAAAGTCTGTTCTTAATATATTTTCATATTTCATTTATAACTAACACTTCTATTATTAATAGAAAAAAATTTAAAATGGAAAAGGGTCAACCTGACCTTACCTGACCCGTTTCAACTAATCTAAAGTTACTAATGTCAATGTGTACCTTTTACCCAAGCTGACCCACCCATCTAGCCACCTGTGATGCAAATGAATCATAAACAAGTATCTTAAGTTGATAAAAACTTAATCATTATTTATTGGTCTGACTGAAATTTAATTGCCTTCTAAATGTAGATACCAAATTGTCTAGCCTACCTATCATCATTCTTCTTCTGCCACGTATTTTCGTTCGTTCTATCATGGAAGCTTACATTATCTGCTCTTCCATTCTCGGTCATGCTCCTTGTTCCGGCTCTTGGATTTGGTAAACACATGATGGATGTAGCAGTGGCAATGGTTGCATCATATGGTGCTGCTGGTAGTGTTGCAGAACAAGCAATCTCCTCTATAAGAACTGTTTATTCGTATGTTGGAGAGAGTCAAACCATTACTAAGTTCAGCAAAGCACTTGAAACAACCACAGGATTAGGAATTAAACAAGGTTTGGCTAGAGGACTAATGCTTGGAAGCTTGGGAATGGTCTATGTTAGTTGGGCGTTTCAGGCTTGGGTTGGATCACTTCTCGTCAGTAAACATGGCGAAAAAGGTGGCGATGTTTTTGTGGCGGGATTTAATGTGCTCATGGGAGGATTGTAAGTTACTGCCTAAATGAAGCATGAAATAAGTCTTTAAAAACACATTTTGAGATAAAAGTCTTTTTATCTATGTATTTATTTGTTATTATGATTTTTTGATACATTTAAGGGTAGAGCTTAGAGGTCTTTTGAATATTTGCAGGAATATCTTGACAGCACTTCCAAATCTTACTACCATAACAGAGTCACAAGGGGCTGCTACTCGAATCAATGAAATGATTAACAGAAATCCTACAATAGATACAGAAGATAAGAAAGGAAAGGCGTTGTCACACGTAAGAGGCGAAATTGAGTTCAAGGGGATTTATTTTAGCTACCCATCAAGGCCAGATACTACAATTCTACATGGTTTAAATCTTCGAGTACCAGCTGGTAAAACCGTTGGTTTAGTTGGTGGCAGTGGTTCAGGCAAATCAACCACTGTTTCGTTAATTCAACGTTTTTACGATCCAATAGAGGGTGAAATTTTCTTGGATGGATACAAGATAAAGAAACTTCATCTCAAATGGTTGAGATCTCAGATGGGGTTGGTTAATCAAGAACCAATTCTCTTTGCTACATCTATCAAAGAGAATATTCTGTTTGGGAAGGAAGGAGCATCCATGGATGATATTGTAGTAGCAGCCAAAGCAGCAAATGCTCATGACTTCATCGTTAAGTTGCCAGATGGATACGAAACAAATGTAAGTTGATATTTTCAACAATTGTTTGGCATGTTAATTTGTACAACTAGTCCAAAGGCATGGTTGTACCATTTAAAGTTTTTAACCCAATATTAATGACATGATGTTGCAATTCTTGTGTTTATAGGTCGGGCAATTTGGATTTCAACTTTCAGGTGGGCAAAAACAGCGCATTGCAATAGCCCGTGCTCTAATAAGAGATCCTAAAATCTTGCTACTAGATGAAGCTACAAGTGCACTCGATACACAATCTGAAAGAATTGTGCAAGAGGCCATAGATCATGCTTCAGTTGGGAGGACTACTATAGTAATTGCACACCGCCTTTCTACAATTAGGAAGGCTAATTTGATTTACGTGCTTCAATCAGGGAAAGTAGTTGAATCAGGTTCACATGATGAGCTGATGCAAATGAATGGTGGGGAATATTATAAAATGGTGCAGTTACAACAATCAGCACCACAAAATGAGTACAGTCATAGATCCAGTAACACCCCTACCCGCCGAATTAGAGCTATGGTTGCACCGAGTCCAGTAAGTGCAAGATCAAGTGCCCCAGGCACCCCATCACTAAACCCCTTCAGCCCTGCATTCTCTCTGAATGCACCTTACTCGGTTCAATTTGATGACTCTTATGAAAGCGAAGATGAAGATGATCATTTGAGGCGACCATCTCACCCAACCCCTTCTCAGTTTCGCTTACTGAAAATGAACGCACCCGAATGGCCCAAAGCCTTATTTGGATGCATAGGGGCTATAGGTTCGGGTGCAATCCAACCCATTAACGCATACTGTGTAGGTGGGTTGATTAACGTATACTTCAGGCCCGATAAATCTACAATCGTGAGCCACGCAAGAATCTACTCTTTCGTGTTCTTAGGACTTGGGGTTTTCAGCTTCGTCACTAGTGTCACCCAACACTATTACTTTGCGGTGATGGGAGAAAAGTTAACTACACGAATAAGAAAAAAACTACTTGAAAAGTTATTGACTTTTGAGATTGGATGGTATGACCAAGATGAGAACACGAGTGCAGCTATTTGTGCACGACTATCAACTGAAGCTAACATGGTTCGCTCTCTAGTTGGAGACCGTTTATCATTACTAACTCAGGCATTTTTTGGGGCTTTGTTTGCTTACGTACTTGGGTTAGTACTCTCGTGGAGACTAGCTCTTGTATTAATGGCTGCACAACCATTTCTCATTGGTAGCTTCTACGCTAGAGGTGTTCTAATGAAGAGTTTATCTGAAAGAACCCAAAAAGCCCAAAAAGAAGGAAGCCAATTAGCAAGTGAAGCTGTGATTAACCATCGAACCATAACAGCATTCTCTTCTCAAAAACGAATAGTTGGACTCTTTAAGGATACCTTAGAAGGCCCCCGAATAGAAAGCATTAGACAATCTTATTTCTCAGGCATTGGGCTGGCTAGCTCCCAGTTTATGGCTGCAGCTTCAACTGCCTTAGCATATTGGTATGGCGGTAGGCTGCTGTCAAAAGAGTTGATTGAACCCCAGAATCTTTTTCAAGCATTTCTTGTATTGCTATTCACAGCATACTCAATAGCCGATGCTGGGGGCATGACTAGGGATATCTCAAGAGGAAGTAACGCAGTTGGTTCAGTCTTTGCAATTCTCGACAAGCAAACTGAAATAGATCCAGATACTTCATGGGGGCGTGAGTCTAATAAATGCAATATTCGGGGTCGTGTAGAGTTAAAAAACGTGTTCTTTGCGTATCCGACTAGACCCGATCAAATGGTATTTAAAGGACTAAACCTTAAAATAAGACAAGGAACTTCAATGGCACTGGTTGGTCCGAGTGGGTCTGGTAAATCTACCATCATTGGATTGATTGAAAGGTTTTATGACCCGTTGAAAGGCTCTGTTTTTATCGATGAACGAGATGTAAAAGACTATAATTTACGAGCTTTGAGGTTGAATATTGCATTAGTGAGTCAAGAACCAACCCTTTTCGCAGGCACCATCCATGAAAACATTTCTTATGGAAAACCAAATGCTAAAGAATCTGAGATAAGGAAGGCTGCAATGCTTGCTAATGCTCATGAGTTCATAAGGTATTAACTTCATGCATGCCCTTTATTCCGAAAACATAACATATTTTAGCTAATGAACTTAAATTTTTTCACCTATAAAAAGGGAAGGTACTTTCAAAACTTATAATTTATATATGGAATTTCCTAAAATATATTGAAATATGCCAAAAGTTTGATAAACTTTTTATGCAATTTGCCTTATTTAATATGCTGATTCTCCAACCCACATTGCATAGCTAACCATAATCATACAACTTTTGACAGTGGAATGAAAGATGGTTACGAGACATACTGTGGCGAAAGGGGAGTGCAGTTATCTGGTGGTCAGAAACAAAGAATAGCATTGGCTCGTGCAATGCTCAAGAACCCTAGTATTCTACTATTGGATGAGGCTACAAGTGCACTTGATACAGTTTCAGAAAGCTTAGTTCAAGAAGCATTGGATAAACTGATGAATGGAAGGACATGTATTGTGGTTGCTCATCGTCTCTCAACCATACAAAAATCTGACTCAATTGCGGTGATTCAAGAAGGTAAGGTGGCGGAACAAGGATCTCATTCTGATCTGCTCTCTGTTCGTGGGGGAGCGTACTATAATCTAGTCAAAATGCAAAATAGCCGGTAACTCGATCTCCTTACTACCGAGTAACTCGATCTCCTTACTAGTGATTAAATATGCATTGCAAGTGGCCTAATTAAGGTGTGTTATAGAACAAACATGGCCACATGTATTCATGGCACACCATGGTTTTGTAAAGTATGGATTGTATTTAATTTGAGATATATGTTTTCTCCTTCTTCTATATGTAGAAACTAGATTCTACAAAACACCATAGTATTTAAGTTCAGATCATGTAGAAATTAAGTTGAGTACTAATTTATATTGTTAAGATCAGTATTCAGCAACTTGATAGCATACCGATGTTGCTCAACTTAATTAGATTCACTTGTCATTATTATTAATTTTATTCATTCTGTTAATTAAATAGACAGATTAAATGTTTCATATACCCAAAAATCAATGTTGCATCAACATTATATCACCAAATTAAATTAATTAAGGGTTTATCTACCCTAAGAGCACATGATAAATACATGTAAGATTTTAATCATAACTAACATTACACATTAATTGACTTTTCCTTTTTTTCCTCTTCCAAATTTACCCTTTTTATTTCCATTGAATTAAACTATCCCTCTATTCTTTACGTGAAGATACTGATGCCCGATAATCATTATTTTTGACAATTTAAACTCCCTCATTTCTTGGTACGTTTAAGATAATCAAACTTATTTTTAAATTCGTCAATATGTAATTTTTTTAATAAACTAATATTAACCTTATCTTTATTTCCGTTTTAGTTGTCAACCTATCGTATCGTCACCATGTCAGCGAATTAAAACTGATGATTAAAGATGTAAATAAAGAAGTGTTATCTATTTCAATTTGAGTTATTTAGTTTCTTTTATCTCGATCTATATATGTTTAGATCTAATGTGATGATAGATACCACTTTAACCCTTTCAAAATAAATTCAAGACTCACATAATTCAAGTCGGAGTTAAACCATCTGCGTATTTTATACAGTTACTACTTTAAACCTTTAATGTAGGTTCATCTTCTCGTGAACTTAAACTGTAATATGTATACCTATTTTCATGTAAAAACTGCGTAGGATATTTTATATTTTAAATAAATTAATTTACTGAAAATAGATAAGGGGTAAATTTGGAAAAGGAGAAAAAGAAAAGCCGAAGTAATGTGTGTTATTAGTTTGGATTATAATCTTATACATGTAATAACTAATTAAAGTATTCCAACCCATTATTTAATTAGGTAGTCCTTAAATCGTCTGAACTCTAATGGGCCTGATTCTTAGCATCATTACGCATTTACGCCCAACTTCTCACACTTCTCAAGCAAGCCCAAACAGATAAGAAACACAACATATTCAAAAAGTGCAATTATTACACTATACCCCCACCCCATAATAATAATCTTTCCTTTTTGAAAAGATGCATTCCAAAAGGCAAATTACAGAAGCAACAATACCTAGAAGATTGTGCGTTTTATTAAACAAGCACACGATTGTGTGTTTTATTACAAGATTTGATTTATCAACTTAATTAAACCCTTGGGGCTGCAAGTGGGCAATCTTGGACTTCCAAACCGCAATCGTTAGGAAGACTCTTAGCTTTACTCAACATCTGTCGCATCACCACGACTCCACGTCGTTTGCGTGCTTCATCGAACACTTGCTGGATCGCATTGCACTGACACCGCTGCTCAACGTTTTTGAGCTGCGTACAACACATTTGAAGGTATGGCGCATCTTGGTTCTCCACCGTCATCTTTAGTTTCGTATCGGTCCCTTGAGTGAGGTGCATCTGGCAGGTGTTTAGCTGCTCAACCTTCACCTGGCTGCTGCACTGATCTTGTGAGCCTTTTCTGTTGATAACGTCATTGTCCACTATGTTGATGGTGGTTTTGTAGGCGGAAACGTTACTGAATGCTATGAGGGCTGCGAAGGTTAGTGCCAAGAGTGCAAGTTTTGCCATTGTGTTTGATCTTTATAAATCTTGTAATAGAGAGGGTTTATGAGGGGTTGCTTTATATATAATACATAATATAGTGGAGCTAGGTGGATCTGCATGCATGCCATGCACGTGGAGATCGTTATTGTGACACGAAAATACAGTAACTTTAGTTGCATGTTATACGTCCATGACACGTGCGAGAATATATACTTTAATTCTACAAGTGGAAATTAAGGATCTTGTTTTTGTATACACGTAAACCCTTGGTTATTCTACGGATGTTGTATCTTTACATTTCAATCATATTAAGAAAACACATCTTATGTAACAAAAATACTTGTATATTTGATGTTGAGATATCCATGTATACATTTATTAAGGGAACGCGTACATCAATATGAAAGAAGTACATACAATTGATATCGACCTATCACAAGTTAAATGTCACGATTTCAAACATAACCTATTACGAAAATAATTCAACACACTAAATTAAGTTATTGTACTCCCGAACATTCAAATTAATTAAGTTATAATAAGGAAATTTGAAAATATGAATTGAATTATATATAACAGAAAATATTCTAAATTAAATATGGATAATTACTTTACCTATAAACAAATAAAAATAATAATATTATTACATTAAAAAATTTATCTGAATATTTTTGTCACAAAATTTATTTAAGATTTCCAAATTAAATTACATGAATTCTAAATTTAAGACTCAAAATTTTCGTGAATAAGCAATCTTGACCTATTTAAATAGAGAAAGTGAATATTAATAAACAAGATACATACTTTACCGTTAATTCAAGAGAATATATAGTTATATGGAAAGCTTCGAATATAATTATTATAGTAGTAATCACATGAATGAATATTTTTTAGTTTTATTTTTAAAATTAATAAAATTTTTAATAAATAAATTAATTATATCAAAATTATTAGAATTCTATACTCTTTAATATAAAATAAAATTTTTTAAAAATATGTGACAAATACTATCAAAATTTTAATGTGTATCACAGTTAAAAGTTATAAAAGTTGTGATACATAAATTTAACTTGTATATCATATATTTAAAAAAAAAAATTAATATCATATTATAAAGAATAAAATTATGATAATTTTAATATTTTTCTTTACAAAAATATAGATAGCTTGAAATAAAAAATAAAAATATTCATTTTTATCATTATCACTATGAGAAATTGAACGCTCAGCTAGGGTGTGACAGAGGAGCTTCAAGTGACGGGTTGTCGAAGAGCAAAGAAAAAAGTCACTTTTTTACCGTAGAACTCTGAAAATCTCCACTTGGTCCGCTTTCTCTACGTGAAATTATGACGATAAATGAGAGGAACAGAAAACGCCTCATTATTGACGTGGAGGGGCATTAAAAGTGCGAGATGCACTAATCAAAAAGAGACTCTCTATTGACGTCACTTTTCCTATGTTCCCTATGCTTTAACAACAATAACTCCTCGGTATAGTTACAACCATAGAAAACGTAATTATCAACCATGTCCTTTATCAAAACATCAATGTTGACTCAGGTAAACTCAATGATTGGACTGAAGCGACAAATCTCTCCCCAGTCAACGATGACCCTTGAGATTTTCACTCCTAGTATCCCGGAAAAATACGAGTCTTCAAAATCGACCTATTTTCCTGTTACTATCAATTATCCTCTCCTTTTCTCGACCATGTTTTTTGTCATTTGGTCTCTAATTTCCCCTCTTGCCATTCATCACCTTCCTTCGCCGTGTGCTTGCCTTCACGCGGCCTCAGGTGACGATTATTTCGCTCTTCCCCACCGTACCATTAATCGGCAACGACAACAAATGAATACAAACGTAATTGTTGTTTCCTTATTTTAACGCATTTTTTCTTGTTGAACATGTCGGGCACAAGACAACTGCGAAGATGATGATATCATGATAACCAAGTAACCCCGCCAAAAGAAATGAACACATATAATGGTGTGTTTTTAGAATATAAATTCGAATCGCGCAAAAAAGAATACCCTCACGTGAAAACTGAGACTGCTCAATTGTGGGCGTTTAAGTCTGAGCTTATAGCGATAAATGCTGGCATGGTTGAAGTGAAAGCATGGCAAGCATTGGTTAAGTTTCATCACGAGGAAGTGATTGTTTCAACAACTGGTGGGTCGATTGTAAATGGTGACAGCTTTCCGTTTAAGGTTGATAAGAATGGGACCATTGTGACTGAGTACCCACAAGCGGATAAATCTTAAGACGGGTATTGATACGGATGGTGATATTTAAATCGTGGCTAAGGTTAAGCTTAAGGGGGCTTTGTTTGGTGGGAAAGTTGGTAATGCTCCAATGCCTAAGACTATTAAGCTTCAAAATGATGGATTCAAATGCCCTGCACCAACAAAAGAAGTTATGCATTGTAACACTCATTCGTCATTTTGATGATTGTGACGTTAAGTACACCAACGTCGATCACTTTTAATAGAGCGATTCTAACTGATATAAAAATTTTCACGTGTCATACCCTTTTTATTTTTTATTTATATTACTATAAATCTTGTTTTACTTAAATTGGTCAATATATAGCCAAATATATGCCGTATTATGGACAATTAGGTTCCACTAAACTATAAAATACGGAAAATGAGCATTATTGTGACTTGAAAAATAACCCTACATTTTAAGTAACGTGTTTTACTTGAATTTGTCTAACGAATTCTTATGGTTTTGGTTATTGTTTATGATAATACAGAGAAATCCATGTACGTATGTTGTAAGAAAGATCCAATATACAAGATCAAAAAGAAGAAAACCAAATTCGACCCAAAACAAGAAGGCGGTGTTTCTTTCTTATACGATGTTGTGCAAGCCAACGAAGGAAAATACATGGCTCAAGATACCAAGGTGATATGTAATGGAGAAGAATGTGCGTTGCCTAAAAGATTGCCGAAAAAGAATGGCAGTAGTCGATTATCAGATATTTGCCCGTGCCGGAATCTTGCCGGCTATTTTTGTTGCCGTTTTTGTCGTTTGTCCTTGTTAGTTTGTATAATGATATTGTATCTAGGGTGGGTTTTCGGTGTCGACTTGTAGTTTTGATTTTTTTTTTTTGTAATTTTACCTGAACAAAATGATGTACTCCGTATAATATTTGTTCTTAATTTTAGGGCTAGAACGGTTTTTCAAATCACTAGTCACTCTATGAAAAAGTTTTAAGTTACTTTTAGTATTTATATATCGTAACTAGCTTATCACATTTAGTTAATTTGAAGATTAATTTAACATTTAATATAATATTAATATGAAAAATCTAATGTCACGACTGTTAATAAGAGTTTTAGACATGCATAACAATTGTATTCAAACAATAAAACCTCAATATCTAATCTCGCCTGTTCCTTTGAATATTGGTTGGAATAGAATATGCATACTTAAATACATTAATGACAGTCGTCAGGCTGTTGTTAACAACAACCTATTAATATTGGTTACAAAAAGTATAAAGATCGTACATCATTATATTAATCTAGTATTCAATTATATTATTGGAGTATTAATAGGATTATGATTACGCATAAGGTATCTTATATATATTAGTTATAGTCAACCTTTTCAACTTAGCTTAGTAAAAAGTTGTAACTACTAAAATTCATTTCTTTTCATTAATTAATTTCTTGAGGTATAACGATAGTTTTTCGACTTTGTAACTGCGGTAATAACAATTCTCGGCCTGTCGGGCACTTGCAAATATCCTTCTAATTGAGTATAAACTCTACAAGAACCTATATATTTTCATTTTACACCTATTAAATCTTGAGGATCAATAACAAACTTGTCTGATTCATAAAATGAATATTCTCAAACGAGTTTCTACTTTAGAAAAATTTCAACACTTCCATTTTGATGTGTTGTCATGCAAGCAGTAATATATGTTGCATTTTTAAAATTGTGTAGAATGATTTGCAAAAAAAAGTGATTCCTTTGAGAGTTAAAGATAATTTGGCTGACATTAAAATCGTAACCATGAACCAAGAAAGAAAATAGAACAGTTTCTGCATCTTGAAGTATAACCACTATAACTCATCAACTTTGTGGTTCATGATCGTGTTGTTACATATACATTAGTAGTTTAATTATACACATTGTCTAAAAAATCTAATGTAATTGTACACACATAATGAAACATTAGTCTTTACAATCAAATTGCCTCAACTCTTTATTTCATCTTATCGTTTTCGCCGGGTAAAATTAATCATAAAAAAGAAATCCTTCATGTCAATGATCCCAATTAACACAAGTCAAAAATCTTCATGTATTAAAATTAACCTCATTCACGAAGATGTCTTCTCCATCTTCACCTGCAACAACCACAAGTAAGCCATATTCATTCAGAATGCAAAGAATACCACATTTTTGTACTTACAAGTTCCCTTATCTACTGTTTGCAACAAACTGATAGAGGTGGCCATGTGCCCATGTCAACTCAGTTACTGATGAACGGGTTGACTTAATTGTTTCATTTAATATCTTAAACGGGTCAAATCAAAAAATTCAGCTAAAATGGGAATCTCAAAGTCTATTTTTAAGTTTTGATAATGGATACCAGTATACTACCTCCTAAATCGTTTAATTTCAAATATTTAAGATTATTCTTGTAATGATATAATAAGGGACAAAATGTGTTTGTAGGTCAACCTGACCTGACCCAACCCATTTCGACCTATCACCCATGTTGCTACCTCTAAGAATCAAGAATAAGTGCTTTAGTGTTTAGACCCCTATCAGGTGACGTTTACCTTTTTCAGATACTTTTTATGAAGTTTCATTGCCCCTGAGCAGGCTTTTCTAGCATCCAAGTTACCTGAAGTATCGTTCAATATCTGCAAAAAATAATAAAAAAAGATGAATAAAGAAGCGGATTAATTAGATCATGAGGATGTTGCATAAATCTCTGCTTTCCAGTTTTTATATTAAAAAAATATTCACCTTGATAACATCATCAAGTCCCTTGGCTTCCGTGAGCAATTTGACACTTTTCTCCTTGAGCACACTCGCAACAAGAAACACAGATATAGGGAGAGGTTCTTCATTTTTGGTTCCACTTCGCATGTATTCTCTTTCATATTTGCCACATTGATGTGACGATTTTGGTTTTCCTTTAGCATCTTTGGGTCTGTCAGAATCAGGTTCCTCATATAAGGTGTATAGATCAGGATCATACTCCAAAGCCCACATCATCTGTTTAAAATTCATTAACTTATATAATCATGGATTTGATTTGGGTAATGTCTTATCATTAATGAGTCAAATGGGTTCAGCAATAAGCTTTAACTAGAAAGGAAACATGTTAGATTGGCTGAGCAGGTCAAACGGGTGGAAAATGATCATGTAAAATGTATTTAAATTCGTGAAACTTTTTACTTATAAAACTTGAATTATTATTACTGTAATATTGTACTTGCAATCATATCAAACGGGTTAATTATTCAGAAAAGAAAAAAGTTGGTTGTGGGTCAGTCCAATTAATCCGACCAGACCACGTTTTGACCGATTACCACCGCATCTGAAAAATGCACATACAAGACTTTAGATGGACAACGTACTAGGGTCAGTACCTCCCATAAGTGCAATGAATCACCGAAAGAAACTTCTCGTCGGAACAACACCATAAGCATCCTGAAAGCAAATAGATAATCACCGCCACCTAGGTATTCTGCATTCATAGACCATAAAAAAGTTCTATTTCTTATTTCTTTAACATATTTTATTGAGAAAGAAAACATGAACAACCGGTAATCGGAAAGTACCCAAGTGCTTATGAAGCTTAGGGTCAACAACTTGAATAACATTGGCTAAATTGCAAAGCTGTGACTCCACCCCCACTGAACTCCCTATGCATTTGAAATTCCCTCGCTTCAAACCCACAAACAAACCGATTTCAAATTCTAGAAAACAACAAAAGATTATAACTTTAGCAGTGAAAATTTGTATGTTTACAATTCTGCGCATTAGACGTTCAAAGCACCAAAATGCATCTGCTTCATCTTCAAGAAGCATAATCATGGGGGAACACAAATCACTCATCCCTGTTTGGTAAATGTATAAATGTACAATCAGAATCTTACACATAACATATTCATGAGATTTTGTGAAATATTAAAAATAAAAGTTTCTAGGTCAAAATCCACCTTGACCATAACCGACATCTTTATCAAACCAAGCATAGACGGCAAGAATATCCCAAAGTTTTGCTAAATTCTCCTGCTTTTCATAAAACACTAGTGTCCTGTCTGTGCGAACAACATCAAGACCTAGCATCAAAATATCTCATTAATTGATGTTTACATGAATATACTAAGTACGCCCAATTAAGAGCTATGGCATGAAAATATCCATAATTTACACGAAATGATTTTTCAAAATATAAACCTATTTGATGGAGGGTAAGTTTCCATTGGATTATCTTCTTGTCGTCCTCCTTAGGACAAGACATGGCTGAATTTTTACCAACTGCAAGTATGCATGCTTCATTAGTAACCACTTACGCGACTATTAAATAATTCTGCTTTAATGAGCTACTAACACAAACCTTACCAGTTGCCTGATTTGTTGGTGTCGTAAGTTTTTCAGGGTTTGCTTCTAGAAGTACAATAGGATCTTGGGTTGGGGTACCGTCAGCTGTGATCACAGGAGCAGTGATAAACTTGCCACTTCCAACAAGAGGGAACATATATGTGCATAGTTCTTTTAGCCGTGTATACTCTTCTCTAAAATCATACAGAAAATATTAGTTCACTTAAATAGGCCATGGAGAAAGAATTTGAACTCTAGGCTATCATGGATGGTATGCACTAAAGGTGCAAAGGTTGGGGAGCCAGAAACGGGTCAAATGGGTTTGGGTTGAAACATGTCATTTCTTAGATGAAACAGACCAGGTTGGGTTGATTTTTGAATTTTTTATGGATTAATGCCATAACTAAGATTACAGAAACAAATTAATTACATCAATAATCTAAATCCTTGAATAAAACAAATGAGAAGGCTATATGCATTAAGATCGGATATGGAAAACTTTCAACGTGTTTAACCCCGTTGCCTATCAGTTTAGTTTTTTATTTGACCCATTTGAGATAAAACATAACCCAATTTAAGCCATTCATATATAAATGGAGTGAAATTATCGCCTCCAGTATGCACAATAAGTTTTTTAATGGGATACATTTGACCCGTTTGATAAAAAACAGAACCAAAATTGACCCGTTCATAAGTAAATGGTCGAAACTGTCGCCTCTAGTTTGCAAAATGAGTAAGAAAAAAGTGCTACACAGAGTAAAGGACAGCAAAAAAATTAGGTGATCATAATATGTAGAAATAGTGAAGAAAAAGTGTGTGGCACTACACAGAAATTTTCCCAAGAATATATACTACCTTCGAGTTAACCGTATCTCTTTTCGCTCCTCATATGTGCTTTTAGGATCAAAACAACCAAGTAGAAATTCCCAAACCTCTCCTCTAATTGTCGGATGTATCCCCTGAGTTATCAGATTTTGAAGTAAATTTGAAAAAAAGAAAAAAGCTACATTATAAAGTCAAACATAGTACTAATCGAGCAAGGAAATAAATTCTTTTCTAAAATTTGGCACTCTTGATGAGAATATAGAACTTACCCCACGATAAATTCGACCAAGGGTCTGGCCTATATCAAGATAACCTTCTCGACTGAATGCGGATTGCCACTTCCTGACACTAAGAGTCTTTCCAGACTAGATAAACATACAAGGGACGAGAAGCTTCATTAAAACAAATGACGATAAAAAGAAGATAAAAGCTAGCTACAAAGTGAGCTTTTAAGGCAATTAGTACAAATTTGCATTGGGTTTTCATCCCGTATATACGGAAACAATGCTACATGAATCATCATAAGTTTAGAAAACCCCTAAATGTCACTTATTTGCATAATCACAAAAATAATTTCTTCACAATGCAAATCTCATGTAAAAAATTCTCCAATCTCCCACTTAGACAACAAGCACCATCAAACCAGATCATGCCCCAAATTCCAGTCACATTCCAAATCAAAATTTATATTCTTAACGTTTTCAGATAAATAAACATATGCATCCCCTTCCACCATCCAATCACAACAACATCCTTATCAAAAAGCAATAACAATTATGGTATATCAAAAGTTACAAACTTCTAGCAAACCACAAAACTAATAAATCTAATCCTTTAGAAAAAAAGATAAAAGGGCTTACCTTAATCTTAAATTTGGTTTTAGGAACATCAGGACATTCAGCTCGAACCTCATAGAATGAATCGGTTGGAATTCCTGGATCTTTCCACAAAAGATTCATCCTTTTCTTAACTAACTTTTCCCCCCAACTTTTACAACTATATTTTCTTCAAATATAAAATATATTAATTCAAATCATGTACACCCCCAACCCTAAATCACCTGAACAAACCAAACCCAGATGAAATCTTGAATATTAACATCCAAAGCAACCACCTTTATTTCTTTTTTTCCGTTTTTTAACAACGGAGTTCCTTTTGTTTTCTTCGTATTTCTCAATGGGGCATCGGCGGCGTAGTTACAGCATTTTCCGATGTTTTAAAGATTATTCCGACGACAACATTGTTGGTATGAAATATTTCCTAAATTAAGGGCGTTTACTATGTTTACACAATTGGTAAAAATTAATAAAAATGTCGTGTTTATTGTGTGTGGAATTTTGAAGCGCAAAAGTCGTGAGAATGTGGGATGGAAGAATATAAGGTCCGGCCGCCGTGTTTTACGGGGACGACTTTCATTACATTTTATTGTTTGTTGTATTTGTAATAAAGCTGTGATATATTTCGATGAGGGCAGGCAGATGGAAGGGGTGGTTTGGTTGCACACGCTTCTGTGCGCGTGGGTTGTGTAATAAGACTGGGTATTAGTCATTTAGCTGACCCATTCGTTGTCATGTTCCAACTATACGACCAAGCCAACAAACAACAACTTTAAATATTTGGTTACATGAATGGTTCATGACTTCATATCATATGGTAATATCATTATGGAATAATCTAACTTGTGCCCTAAGGCATATGGTAAGAAGCTAATGTGGAGTGGAGTTATAGTTGGATTAGGAATTAAGAATGTAACTAATGCTTCTTATCATGTACCCTTAGCACAAGTTAGAAATCCCTTAATTTTATTTTCTTTTAGTTATATTTAAATTTAAATGATGGTGATTTTTCCAACATGAATATACCAGATAATCATACTATATAAGGTTGTACATAGGTGGTATGATGCATAGTGTTTGACTTGAATCAATAGTATATAAATCACCACCTATTATCAAATAGAGTAATCATATATTCTAACATTAGCTTTGTTAAACCTATTAATGTGAACCTTTATGGACTATGCAATTGGATTGTGGATCTCACAATCAAAAACTTACCTAGTATTTTAATTAAAGGAAGTGCATAGTTGCAATATATACGTATGAAAATGAATAAATAAAATTGAAAATGGGTACCGACCAGTATAATTGAATAAAATGTGATGTAATTGTTTCATTTATATACTAGTATATTTATAAAAAATATTTATTAAAAGTGATTGAACTTTTCATTTTCTCTCATTTATTGCTTTTAATATTTCATTTCCAAAATATTTTAAGTCAAACATATATTGAATATAAAGATAAACTTGTCATTTATCTAATAAATTATTTATTTTTTTATGAACATTCTTTTTGGACAGAGGCAATATAATTAAGTACTATATATAAATTTACGCATAAGTCACAATAGTATTTGAAATATAATAATTTAAAATTAAAATTGTCACACACTTGGTAAGAGCATTCGCATTAAAGAAAAGCTATTAAATATTTTGTTTCGTCATATTAATTTTTCTATAAAAAAAGTTTTAAAAAAAACCTTTATCTCCAATGATAAAAAGCTTTAAAAAGATTTTCTTTTCAAAAATCGTACTTACACATTCACATTCATGTATAACTTGAGATTTTAAATTTTGGCAAAAAAAAAATTTCCTCCGATTAAAAAAAAAATTTCTAAAACTTTTTTGCATAAAAAAACTTTTAAAAAAATCTTTCATCGAAAATACTCTAAATATAATTGTGAACCACGAACTACTGAAAAAAAGAAAATATAAATTATTTAAACAAAAGTGTCTACGCGTGCAGGCCACTCGAGCCACGTTAATTTGTTACAAATAAATCACATGATAAGGCCCCAATCCAAATGGTACAAACAATGTTATATACGGACTACAACAGGCCCACTAACCACTAATGTTATGGGGCCCGTAGCCCTATTTTGTTTAAGCCCACAATATTTAAATATGTTTAATAAGCATGGTAGACAACTTTCTTTTTTAGAATCACTGTAGATGCATGTGATTAAACCTTTAGGATCTTTATTTTTTAGTAGTGGCAAATAAAGGCCCCTTAGACACAATAGCTTAAATAAGCTTTGTACGCAACCTAAGAAACCATATTACAAAAAATGAAAAGATTCACTCCTACATATATCTCTACACATTTGCATTCAGTCTTCTCATGTTAATTAAACATTTATCATACAATATATACTTCCCATCTTGCCCTTCTCTTTCTTGCTTCTGCAATGAAGAAAAGAATACTACTTCATGTTCTGGGGCTATCAAGTCTTTTCCTAGTTATTCAAAATGGTCATGCACGCCAGCACAGAGTTGGAAGTTCTGGTGACTGGAGTCTTGCATCAGTCTCCTCATTTAATCAATGGGCACACAATAAAAACTTTCAAATCGGGGACACCATTTGTAAGTTCAAATTCTATCTTTTACGTGAAGTTGACAAACTTTAATCTTAAAAATTATGACTTAATGGAGATGTCTGTATATAGGGTTTAACTACCAGGCTAACAAGGACTCAGTGCTTCAAGTAAGTGAAAGCGAGTCCAACAATTGCAGCACATTATCACGTATATCAAAATACAGTGACTTTGACACTATGATCATGTTAAAAAGACCTGGGCCACATTATTTCATCAGTGGAATAGTAGAACATTGCCAAAACAGTGAGAAAGTTCCGATTATTGTACATTTGATCTGTGTGAGATAAAACAAAACCAGAATCGATCGACTATGCATAAGTAAATGGCTGAAATTTTCACCTTCGCACAATAAGTATGAAAAAGTGCTACACAGAGTAAAGAAGTTCTGAAGAATATATACCACCTTCGAGTTAACCGTATCTCTTTTCGCTCATCATATGTGCTTTTAGGATCAAAACAACTGAGTAGAAATTACCACACCTCTCCTCTAATAGTTGGATGTATCCCCTGAATTATCAAATTTGGCAGTAAAATTGTAAGAAAGAAAAGCTACGTTAAACACGGTACTAATGAAACAACAAAATAATCATTACTATTTCTTTTTTAAAATTTCGGATTCTTGATGAGAATATAGAACTTACCCGCTATAACAAACACACAACCATATATAACCTAATAATTAAACACGCACGAAATAGGAAAATCACGAACGCACAAACGTTTTGCATGGAAAACCTCTCTCTCTCGAGAGTAAACACAACGAGACAGTAGGCCACTAAACACTCCACTATTATGAACAATAATACAAGAATGGACTCTCCTCTCAACACTCTTGAATACGCTTACAAATCTTGACAGCGCTATCAACGAAAGGTTACAATCACGGAACACTCGAATCACCGAAACCACCACATGGGACGAAGGGGTACGACTCTTATAAACTCTATTTTTATCTCAACCTCCTCCCCTAGTAACCTAACTCATACTCCTATAGTCCTATTTATATAGGCAAATAAAATCTCTTTCTAATTAGAATACAAATCATATTCTTAATTAGACAACTTTCTCACCATGTTTCACTATTTTAGGAATTTCAAATCATACATAGCATATGAACATACATCCCTGATTGCTTTGTAGTGGTGAATCAGCCTTGACCAATGGTGACATAATTAAAAAAATTCATGTTTATTTAAGTATATATCATCCCTGTTAATGGACTTGAATGTACTTGATAGTGTAATATAGTATAAAAAAAATATTTATATCCTTCTCATGAAAGTGAAACCATCTGCTTTTCGATGTCTTGTATGTTGCAAATTTTCAATTTTGTTCACCTGATTTCATAATTCAACATGTCTGGTATTCACATGGAGCAATTCATCAAATTTTTGTCCGTGAGGATGCTTTTGTTAATTGTTGTGTTCTAAAATAGCTTTAATATTAAGTTGATTATACTCTAAACATTTTAGACATTTTAAGCTGCTTACACATATTATTAATAGTAAGTGCAAACAAACTGAACTTTTATATATCTTAGTATGTGAAAGATGCCCATGAATCTTTATGATTGGCATGTTCTAGTATTCTTTATTTATTTTTGCCATTCACAACGTAAATTCTTGAATCTGCCACTTGACGTACTCCATGTGTAAGGACATGACAATTATTATGTCTTTTGTGAGTATACATACAAATATACGTATAGATAAATATGTATGCATGTGATATGTGATTAAAACTTTAGCATCTGTCTCTTTTGGTGGTGGTAAAGAAAGGCATAACTCCCAGAACACAAGCTCTTCTTACATATGCTTTGCACTGCAACCCAAGAAACCACATTACAAGAAAAGAAAAGATTCACTCCTACATATGTCCCTATACATTTGCGTTCAGTCTTCTCAAGTTAAACTTAAATCGTACAATACATTCTTCCCATTTTGCCCTTCTCTTTATTGCTTGTACAATGAAGAGATCAATCCATAATAAGCGAACAATGCTACTTGTTCTGGGCCTATTAAGTCTTTCTATGGTTATTCAAATTGGCCATGCATACCAGTTCAATGTTGGAGGTTCTGGTGACTGGAGCCTTTCATCAGCCTCTTCCTTCGATCAATGGGCCCATAAAAGCCGCTTTCAAATCGGAGACACCCTTTGTAAGTTCATGACAGTACTTATATCTTTTACGTTAAATAAGTAAACTTTGATCTTGAAAAATATAAGTTAATGGAGATGTTGTCGTATTTATATATAGGGTTTAACTACCAGGCTAACAAGGACTCAGTGCTTCAAGTAACTGAAAGCGACTACAAGAGTTGCAGCACATCATCACCTATTGCAAAATATAGTGATGGTCACACTATGATCAAGTTAAACCAATCTGGGCCACATTATTTCATTAGTGGAATAGTAGATCATTGCAAAAACAATGAGAAAGTATTAATTATTGTATTAGCAGACCGAAGCAAACATTCTTCTGCTTCACCACCAGCTGTACCACCAGCTCCCATAAGTGAAGAAATTCCCTCGCCCCCACCAGCCCCAGGGGCACCAGAACTCGATCACCAGACTCCGGCTCCTTCTCCATCTGATGATATCCCTCCACCTCCTACTCCAAGTGGTGCATCTTCAATCATTGGGAATTTCATTGGAGCTTTTGTTGGTTTTTCCCTTTTTCTGAAATTTTGAATTTGTTCTGTTTATTTATCCTAACATTATGTCAAATAAGTTATTTGTAACAGTTTTTTATGTCGAGTATATATGAACTATGCTTTTATGTGAAGAAATTAATTCATGAAAATGAACATATTTTATTGTCGTTATAAGGATTTTATTGTTTTTTTTTTTTGGATTTTAATAGTGCACGAATGAAGAAGAAAGGCTGGCTCATGTTATAAGATTAAAATTAATTTTTTAAAATTTATACGCATAAAATGGATAAACAGAATAACTATCATCATTACTGCAGGTGTAACCATTTCTTACTTAATGTAGGCCGGCCTAAGACCTACTGACTAATGGCTAATGTTCTTGGACCATTATGTCTACAGGCTAAATTAGGCTCCATATCTGAAAGGAGTTAGGCTCTGATCTAATCTGTCAAGGGAGAGTCTGGATTGTAGGTGATAGCTTGTTCTTTGTTTCATGTACTCCCCTTTTTCTTTGTTGCCTTCTTTAATGAATTTCTATTATTTTCAACAACAACAAAAAAAGTATTTAGAGATGGAATGATTTTGTTATAATTATTTATGAAACGCAAATATATAAAAACAAAAACTTCTCTACCATGATAAAATTCCTTAATAATCGCAGGTTAACACTATGAATAGAATTACTCGTATAATATTCAACATTCACCTCTAAAGTTTTATAGTCGTTGAAGAATACGAGGATATTAGGTAAAAAAGATAGATATTATACCTTAATTTAAAAAAATTTAAGTGTATCTATACATTAGAGAATGATTTATTTAGTAAAATATGATTATTCTGCATATGTATATACTAGAGAAATATAAACATATCATATCTTTTTAACATGGACAAAAACGAACTGCTACAAGTACAGACATTTATCAGTCCAGTGTAGTCCTAAAGCTCTTTCGTTCTGGTTTGGTTCAAATAGTTTGAAGCCAAAAGTGTGGACCAAACTACATCCACCGAAAAGGGTGGACGTGCACCAGCCATCAACCACGAGTAAGGATGTTAACCAGTAAGAACAGATAATTAGTTGGCTTACCAAGGGGTTGTGGCTTCAAAACTCACTTAAGCCGGTGAGTGTATATATTTATCGTGGTTGTAAATATTGTGTGGGTTAAGTTATAAGCTTGCCGTTCTAAAAAAATTAATAATAATATAATAATTGAAGGTCAAGCTCCTTTGTCTAGATGCCGAATTGCAGATTATATTGAAACTGTACCATTACCATTGTCATATATCCTTTGGCCAAAAGAACTTACAATATATAGTTCCAAACAATTAAAAGAATACGGTACAAGAGCGTCGAAAAGGAATAAATAAATAAAATAATAATAAATAAATAACTCACAAAATCATCCGAGAAGCGTCAATAATTAGAAAAAGTTGAACTGCTAAATAACATAAAACCTGAAAGCAGTTTTTTTTCTTCTAAAGCGCATAACTTGCTGACTTTCCAGGAAGGATGTCCATCAAAGAGAAATCATGATGAGGGGGACCTGCAGTAGTACAAAATGAAGATATAAATCAAACAAATAGCAAGTAGCAAGAGTTAGTAAATAACTCTTACGATACCTTAGAGTGTCAATATTAAATTCACAAAACATGTTAGAATTCACAGACTAAGAAAACTAGAAGTGTAACTACCTTCTTGTCCACCTAGAATGTAAAACGGAATGTTAGCAATCATCTTTGTTTTTCCCTCACTCCAATTGATCGTTCCGGGCTTCTGTATGGACCCACTTGATGGTCTTGATGGGCCAAGCACAGACAAACAAATTGCAGGTTCATTCATTAAACCTAAATAATCACGAGCTCGCTTCCAGACTCTTGCATCAGATATACGTGAATGGGCCACCTGAAATCCATATTTATTTCAAAAAAATGTCTCCTTTTCTAATCACAATAGTAATTTTAGGGCTGTCTAAGATGAGTAAACTGACCTTGCCCAGTGACACGCGCGCTCTGGGCAGTAGCTCACGATGGTGTGTTGCTATCTTTGCTATTGCTGTCACAACAAAACAGAGTAGCCTCGACTGTGATGATCTTCTAACAGTTGTGCTACTGGAACCAAGAACAGAATCTCCTACGCCTAGACGGCTTCCCAATAAAAAGGACATTTCAAATGTCAGGAACAAGCGTTGACCATTTATTATTAGCCGAATCAAATAAAAAAGGTAACCAACTTGGGTAAAATTTTCTATTTTAGGTAACACTCTTCTTATCAAACTTTTAAATATAAGTACTCGCCTAAAAAGAGAATGTGGGTGAGTATATACCACTCCTATGAGAAGTGATCCGCATCGATCTCCACAGAAAAAGTCAACAAGAAGTGTGCATGGTGTTGTGCGGTTCACAAGGCATGTTTGTCTCTACAAAAAGAATGTGGGCGACTATATACTACTCCTATATAATGCTAATTGCTATGTAGGAGAATCCATGTTCACATGTTGGCTATGTGTACAACATGAAGAGGTTTGTCATTTCCTTAAGATTAGCTCATTTTCGTCTTTTAGTAATATATATCTTTTCGTTACTTTGTGTATTCATTCAACGACATTGTGTTCGTGATCCTTGCACAAACTCATCAAATCAGAAAAAAGCCAGCATAGTCAAACTTACCAACAGATCATCTCCCATGTCACTCATAACTTATAGGTTCTTTCTAGCCTAAAAACTTGGCTACCTATGGTAGAAATTTGACCAAAGTTAATAATCATTCAATGTGATTCCCGCTTTTACATGATGTGGAAGGTTGTAACATACCTTGATGAAAGATTTTCATACAGAAGTAGTTCTAGACTCTCAAAAAGTTCACGAGCTGCATCTTTGTGTGACGCACCACCTCCTCCATGCTCCCCAATGGCCCAACATAATTGTAATGCCAACTCAGTCTGTTCAGTAATTACGGAACAAACTTAACGATCTAAATGGTAAAAGATTCTCTCAGTCTTATTGTAAACAAAGATAACAAGATTATTCAATGCACGATGTAAAATACTTCCTTTTAATCCACTAACCTTTTCTGGACTGTCATAAGCTTCTCCAAGTCTGTCTACTATGGGCTTCTACAAAAGTAACAGTGGCTGTCATCCTCATTAACAATGACAAAGTGAAATCAACACAACAAATGTATCTGATAACAAAATGCCAAACATATTATTTAAGCAGAAGAGGCTATATCGATACTTAACATTCGCATCAATGATATGCCCAAGATAATTTTTCTAAAGAGCTGAGTAAAAAATCAGTGTGAAAAACATTCTAGAAATACTTCGGTAAAAGAATACCTTCAAAATTGCAACAAACTCCGGAGATTGATGAAATGCAGCCAATATGAAATTTAGAAGCCTCTTCCTTACCTGTATCAATTACATAAACAGACCTATTTGTTATTGTGCAATATTTAAAAGATGAGTTGGTTCCGACAAAGGTTTGCAAAAACTGGAGCCTATATCTTGCATCCATTCCTTATAATGCCAATAGCAACTTAAGTAAGTAATATAGATGAAAGAAAGACTCAGAGCAGATTATGAATTGGTGGTGAAGATTATATGACATTAATATTGCTTTAACAACATTCAAGTATGGACACTCGTTTTTTGAACTGTTAAAGCTCATTTTAAATATCTATTTCAGTGAATTTACTTACTTCATACGAGAAAACTTTGTCGGGAAATAGCTTAGAATATCTATCGAGAAGCATGGGGATTAAAGCGCATTTCAGAGCTGCAAACAAACAAGCATATCAGACATTCTAAATATAAACTTATGTGAACATATTGTTCAATATCAAAGTAAAAAAAAGATGGCATACACTGATTAACATCATGCAATGCTATGGAAAAATAAACATCAAGAAGTGGAGGTGCCATTCTGAGTGCTTGTTTTAGTCTATCAGATGGATTTGAAATTGCTGCCTGCAGTGCTGCTTCCATGCCAGAAGAAGTCCAATGACGTTGCTGAGATTATTGATTAAATGAGCAAATCATGTTCGAAAAGTTCTCCATTTTTGTAATTAAAAGAACATAAAATATTTATGTCTGCACAAATGATAGTTAGTATATCTCAACAAAGCCAACACAAATGTGAAATTTTATGGTCAAGCTTCAACATCTATAATAGCTTCTTTTAAGTGGTATCCCCTAGGATATAAGAGGTTATGGAATCCAGTAAATCAAAATGTACCTTAAGTTATCATTTGACAAAATAGAGTAGAAGTGGCAAATTGGGTGGGTTGGGTAATAGGTCAAAACAGGTAATTAAAATTCTGGGAAAAAGTCAACAGTGTGTTAAGAAAACCTTATTCAAGAGAAAAAAACTAGTTAATTTGAAGAGTTAGTTTTAAAAACGAGCTTAAAGTTGATGAGCTGCTTCCCGGTTTCAGCAATTCATGGAAGAATGAATCGGGAAAAACCTATGACTGTACCAGCTCAAACAGAAGTCAAAATGGGTTGGGCCATATTGGGTTGACGGTTGACCCATCAACTCGATTGTCCATTCCTAATTTTACTAATTCATGCATCAAATATTACAAAATATATATTCTTAACAAAATAGATAATTTGTTTGAAATTTGAATATATTGATCTCGGAGGTGGAAAACACTTGAATAACACTTTGAAGAACTTCCAACCCATTTAACAGATTTCCATTTTAGCTCAGTTATTTAAATAGGCTCATTTGACAGATTGGAGTTAAGATGCAAACCAAATCACTCCGTTTTCAAGTGAATGAGTTAACATCGCCCACCTCTAAAGTAGAGTTCCAACCATACATGACTGTCATACTTTAAAAAATAGCAAGTAACGGTACCATACAGCAAGGCCATCATTTTCATCTTTAAGAAGTTCAAGAAATAGTGGATCAGAAGTAATTGAACTGCTGTCTTCAGATTCAGAGTCTGCACCTCCATCCCCTATGGTTGAACCGGTATATGCTTCATCCATAAGGGCTAACAGCATCTGGGTACACAAAAGGATCATCAGAGTTTATATATGATAGTAACACACATCAGTTATACATACACAAGTTTCTGAAAGAGTACCTCTGGAGCTGCACTCTTCTGGATTGAAGCTATGCTGCTACCAATTAGTGGTCCAGAACTTTTTTCCACCTTTTCCAGTGCCACAATCAACACTATTTAAGATAAAGTCAGTTTTTGCATTGCATGATCCATAATAAGTCAAGCTAAAAAGAAAATATGGATCTCACCTGGTAAATCAACAAGTGATATAAATAGAGGAAGAAATGACCCAGGAGACATCAAACCCGGAAACACTCTTAGGAATGACTTTTCTAATCTACATGTGTGAAAAGGGGAGCAATCATACAACATTAAAAGTCATACTGCTATAGAACACCACACCAGCTTATCAACAAGATGAAGGCACCAAATAAATGGTTTTTTGCAAATAAATTTAAATAAAAAGAAAAAAGAAAAAAAAAAGTAGTTAAACAAACAAAGGAAGTACTTACTTCTCTCCATTCCATGCTATCAGCTTAAGCATCAATGGATAAAACTGAAAGTACACACATGGAAATGCAGAAACATCTATTTAAAATAAGGTTTCTTGTGTTACAAACTCTATAACTAACATTACTGCATGATTAACTAAATAGTAGCACGTAGTGTACACAACACACACCATAGTACCATACCTGGGGGAGTAAATTGGGAAATGTAAGTAATATTTTCCTCTTGTTCAGATTCAAAAACTCAAGAGTTGCTTCTGCAACAACAGGGTCTGCAAACTCACTGCAGTCAATACAGATAACTTGATTTAAAAGATGACCTCAAATTATTATATAGATATACTTAGCAAGTAGATATTAATCACAATAAAAACCTATGAAGATTATCCAATAATTATCGCAGTATTAATATCGAGACGAATGTGTATATTACCGGCTCAAGCATGACCGAAAGAAAGTTCGTAAACTAGGATCAGCATCATGTAAAACAAATTCTCCATAATCAATGAAAAATTGAAGTATAGCCTGAGTTGCAAAAATATGCATACATCAAAATGTAAATTTACAACAAATTAATAAAATTAATTATAGACTAAGAGTTAATTTACCAATACAAGAAGTCCTGAAGAGGATCGAGATTGCGAAATAGATGAAAGCGAACGTTGAAATATTTTATTGAGTTGAGGATAAACCCTAGCAATCAGATTTTCGGAATTTTCACTTTTACAGAGCTGGATCAGCTTCCTGACCTACAATAAGTATAGTAATTGTTATATAAATGATGAAGAAAACCCTAAATTTTAATAAGATAAAAATCGTTGAAATTACGGATTGAAGAAGAGAGGAGTCTGAAGCGGGATCGTTGGAGAAATTGGAGTCTCTAGCGCTAGAAGATAATGTTCGTAGATGTATTTCCCAATCTTCTGCCATTTTTAAAAAATCTGTAGAAACAACCTCACTGAGAACAAAAAAGGGATGTTGTGTGCCGGTGCAATATAATTTTATCTTTGTTACAAAATATGAAAGAACTATAGAAAGGGGAGTACGAATTGCAGGCCCAACTTGCTCACATCAATGGAAACTAGCTCCAATAAGTCAATTACAACTTAAAGCCAAAAGTTGGAAGAAAATAGTAAATCAAAAAACCTGACCAGATCATAATTGTGCATAATGCTTTTATATATTCAGAGCTGAACTTAAAATTAGTTGCTAGCGTTATTTGCTTTTATAAATTTAAGTTGAATCCTTGTACACTTATAATAGTTATTATTAAAAAATTTAATTTTTAATATTAATATTTACCGTGCGGTACTTATTTATATCAGTATCTTATCTTATCTTAATTATATATATAAACCATCTGCATTTTTTTTTTAAATTAGACTCAGCATTCAAATTACCCTTAAAAATCATTAATTACTTTTCAAATAAACTATTAATTTATAAATTGTAATCCTTAAATTTTAAACTTTACATATCCTTAAATTAAACTGTTAATATTATAGGTGTAAACAATAAAATCTGTAAATATCAAATTAACTATTTGTTCTTGCAAATATGTACGCCTTTTTACTTGTAAGTATTTTTTAAGCCGCATATGAATAAGCGTTCATCAATTCCTTCGCTTCTTTCATCAACGCCAAATATTTTTTGGCTTCAACTTTTCTAAGAAACTTCTTTAATCCGATGAAAAACAATGAACCTATAAAAAGATAAGATACAAGGTCGGAAAGATTAATTACAAAAGAAAAATATTGAAATAGGTCGGAAAGATCAACTCCTCAACCAGGAAATTTTCAGAAAATCTGTCGCTTGATTGGAGTTTTTCAGAGAACCGAACAATCCCTGCTCTACAAGGTAATATATTTCAGAAAGTTATATGTATTCAAAAAAAAAAATTACTCTTACTGTGCATTTCTTCAGAACCTCGGAGTTTAGATTGCTCCATAAGCCAATTCATTGACTCATTGTAGATCATTGTTGGGCATTCCATTCTATGGAAAATACTTATTATATTTTATAACATAGATTTACAGGCCAAAAACTCCTATTGGAACGACTATGGTTCTATGCCTTTAATTTCTTGAAAAAGATTCAATCTTTACCTATTTTTCTATCATATATTCAAGTGCAAAACTATTTTTCTGATATATCTAATTAATTTGCTATCATAGGTTTAGTATTAGACTTATTTCCCTCTGTTTTTTGTTAAAAAAACAAGCTTGAATATTATTAGTTCAAGGGCCAAGAATAACCAACATCTTAAGCCTTAAGACATTTAATGCTTTCAGGAGCTGATCTACTATACACTCATTATAACTTTCTGCCTACAAGTTGTTATTAAGTAGTAATAAGCCTGACACTGAAGGGAGTTCTTGCTTCAGCCTTACTGGATTTCTTCTTGTTGTTTTTGCTGTCCTTGTGTTCCTGTCCTTGTGATCCTGTCCTTGTCTAATCCCAACTTTTTAGTCACCAACCAACACAATGGCAGATGCAACAACAGAACTTCAAGAGGTTATACATTAATCCAGTAACTACTTGTGGGTCTTAATATAACTGGACCCGTAAAATGAAATACCTTAGGTCAAAACTAACTTTGTATTTTGTTTTTTCGTTAAGATTGGGAGCCGAAGAGCAAAACCCATTAGAATGGGACATAAGAATCAAGATTGCAATGGGAGCAGCAAAAGGGCTCAAGTACTTACACGATAAGGCTGACCCACCGGTGATCTATCGTGACTTCAAAGCTTCAAACATTATACTTGATTAAGAGTGGAATCCTACGTTTTCTGGTTTTGGGCTAGCCAAATTGGCTCCAATCGACGACCAAACTCATATCACAACTAAGGTGATGGGAACTTACGGGTATTTTGCTCCTGAGTATGCGTTGACCGGTTGGTTGACTAGAAAATCGGACGTTTATAGCTTCTGAGTTGTGTTCTTGGAAATGATCACGAGAAGGAGTCATTGAAGAAAGTTCCATTTTATGGCAGATCCATTGCTTGAAGGGAGATACCCGATGAAGGGGCTCTACCAAGCTTTAGCTATAGCGGCAACGTGTCTTCAAGAAGATGCAACAACACGACCCACCATAAGTGAGAAGTGGTCAAGGCTATAGAGTATTTAACTTCCGAAAAGAACGATGAACAAACAACCGAAAATCGTGATGGTAGTTCTGAGAGAGATTGAAGGATCTCGTTTAGGACACAACGTGTAGAAACATGTAAATTTCGAATGCCCATTTTTTTTGTTACAATTAGATGACAGATTTTGTAAATTTGTTATATAATTTTTTCTTGAGATGTTTATGTTGTTTTATGGCTCGAACACTCAACCTTTCGCACGTAAATGCATCTTATGGTGCTAGTAATTGTTTTTCCATCAGTTAATAGCATCCCAAATGGTAATTAGCCTTGATGACTTCTTTTAACTCCATGATACTTAGTTTTATTCATCAAAATAACAAAATATCTTTGCCACAAGGAATGAATTGCATTCATTACAAACATAATATGTAAAATAAATGTAACATTGTAATGACATAACATAGTTGAAAACAGTCCCCTCAAAAAGTTAAAAGCCAACTTATCCCCTTATAAGGGGAGGAAGAGTTCATCTTTAAAGTCTCCCATCACCTACACATACAATAACTAACCCAAATTGATGCTTTTACCTCTATCACATGATCTTTACTACAAAAAAAGAATTGAGGTGGCAAGTAGTTAGAAGGTGGACATCAAGAGGCCCTCCAACAAAACTTAAATGTTTCCTCTGTATACCCATGAACATACCAATACACATCATGATCATTACAACTTTTGGGAAGAAAAGGAAGAAAAGGGACAAGATCCTCACTTTTCATTCAAATAGGCCAAGATTTCAAATTCAACAGCAATAACCAACAAAAAAATGACTTCGAAACCATCTAAAATGCCTCCTGCTGAAACTCCAATCAAGATTGGCACAAAAGGAACTGTTGGATCACTCATGATGAAAGAAATCGAGTACTTTAACCGGCTTGAAGTACAGTCTCAGAAGAATACTTTACAAGTTCCTGAAGTGGATGTGAAAAGTCAACCGAAGTCCAAGATAGAAAACAAAGTTACCATAACCCCCAAAAGCAAGAAAAGGAGCAACAAGTTCATACCAAGTATATGCTCTGCCATCGATGTAGCGAATAACAATGGGCCTAAAGTGATTTCGGGGTTTAGTTATAAGACTCTAAAAGCCGATGCTCGTAGATTGCAGGTTTAGATTACTACACCATCAGTTTCTGATAGCTTTCAGAAAGCGAGCTTCTTTAATAGATCTTTTATGAGGTTCGCCCAATCCGAGTCCACTAGTCGGGTACCTCACATTTTATGTTCACAAATTCATCTTTTTAAGATTAGGTGATTCATCTATAGATATATTATCAGCATGAAGTATAGAATCTCTACTAGTTTTTCTAGCATGATTGACTGATTGTGTGTGTGTGTGTGTTTTTTTTTCTTTCGCAAAATGTTAGCATGCTTTTTGAGCTTTCGCTGATATGAGCCATTGAATGATTGCAATTCTCTTAATATTAAGTAACTGATTGTGCCTGTGGTTCCAGTTTTGATGGCTTGTTCACCACTTCTGAACCATTTTTTTCAACGCCATCTTGATCAGTATCGAATTCCCACAAAAATTCACATTTTGCTATCAAACAAAGAAAACTTCAAAGAAAGAACCTATAAGCAGGGATGTCAAACAATCAAGATACACAGAAGTTATTTGACTTTTCAGAATTTATACTTGATGATGAGTTAGTGATAATCTATTTTCTGAAAATTTGGTACAAATACCCACCAAACTTGAATAAACAAAGTCATAAAAGATGAATGAATTCATCTATCAATTAAATGCATTATATTGTATGGTGAAGTCAAAAACCAAATCACCAATTTCGGCTGCAAAAAGATAAATGTATACCTATAACTTAAAGCCTACTCTTAAAACTAAACTTAACTTAGATAACAAATAATGGGTTAAGTATGCTCACAAGTACATATAAGCAACATAGAGTTTTATTATTATTAATTATTAATGATAACAAATATAACATATAAGAAAGATAATGATCAACAAGATATAGAAAATGAGAACACAAGACAAAAGCTTACAAAAGACTAGGCCACAAATTCCAAACAAAGAAGGTCCAAAAGCCTGGTTACAAGACCAAAAGGCCCAAATATCCATTCCCTTAGGCTTGATCTGTTGGCCCCATTTAGATTTCTTTTATTTTAGTTTTGAAAATCAACTTTAAGAAAAGAGTAAATTACATATTTTGCGGGTTAAGTCATTTATTCGAGTTTTTTCTTATTGTCAGTCCCTATTTTAATTAAGATAAGGCAAAATAGACTTGTCATTTAGTCTTTTTATGTGAACGAGAACGTAAGAATAAAACAAAAACCAATATTGAAAGACTAAAGTCGCAAAAAGTCCCACAAACCATGAGTGAAACGAGTTAAAGAGTGACACATAAATATGGAATGTAATTTACGAAAATAATAATGAGTCCATCAATAAAAATTAGACATACTAGTTTGACTAATGAATTTGTGATATGACCGGCTAAAAATAGTCAAACTTAATACAAAAAAGTTTGAGGAAAGGTGTGTGGTTTGACACGTCACTAATGAGTCACTAACACTCTGACGCCTGCATTCTATAAATACCTCATCTTCAAAAATACATGCACCCCCCAAAAATTTCAAAATAAAAATGGCATTCTCTTCTTCAATATACAGAACCACTAACCCCATTGCCAAACCCTACCCTTCACAATTATCCTCCACATTCAACAAAATTACATATTTTCCACCGATTATTAAACACTTTTGCATTTCTTGTGTCATGACCAAAAATCTATCGGCGGCGGTTCATGATAATGAACCGGCAGTGGTTCAGCTTCGCCCTGATTCGCTCGGCAGGTTCGGTAAATTTGGGGGGAAGTATGTTCCTGAAACCCTAATGTATGCTCTCTCTGAACTTGAATCTGCATTTCATGCACTAGCCACGGACCATGATTTCCAGGTTTCTATTTTGTTAAGTAAATTAATCATCTTTTTCATTTATTTGTAATTATGTATTATTTATATAGTGGAATTTGACAATTTGTATTGATTATTAAAATTAAATGTTGGAAACTGATCCTTTAATGCTAACATTGCGTAATGTGAAGGTAAACACGGGGTAACAGTGTGTACGTGAGAAAGTGAGAAGGTTATACTAAATTGGTTATAAATAATTAGATAGTTACAACTTGATAGTTATAAATTGATAGTTTCATAGATCCCCCTCTTAACCCCCTCAAATGATAAGATAGTTATAAGAATAAGTAGGTTAACCAAAAACATTAAAATATGGTAATCAAGCTAAAAACTTATGAATAACATCCTTAACCCCCTTAAAATACAATCTTATTTTTTTTAAAAAAATTACTATTATGTTATAGGTTTCGTTGGAGGGAGTAGCAGTTTTAGTACATTATGGAAACAAAAGTTGCTCAAGCGTTGCTGGCTAAGAGGTTGGGTAAAGAGCGTATTATTGCCGAGACTGGGGCTGGACAGCATGGAGTCGCGACTGCTACTGTATGTGCTCGGTTTGGGTTGAAATGCATTATATAAATGGGTGCTCAAGATATGGAAAGGCAAGCGCTTAATGTGTTCAGAATGAAGCTACTTGGAGCAGAGGTTTGTTTGTCACTCTCTTCTGATATATACATTGTTTAATAGTGTAGAGAAAAATGTAAACTTACCTAGCTATCCCTAGCTATAGGCAACTGATTTTGTGATTTTAGGTTGTTTAATTCATGTATGTATTTATTATGTATGTTTGTATGTGTTGGGTGAAAAGTCAAAACGGGTCAAATTTAGTATGGGTAAATACAGGTGAGGTCCCAGGTTGACCCACAAATACTCCTTTGTACATGTTTCCATTTTTTTTTACTCTTTGGACTTTAACAGTTATATATGAGTACAAACTACATTTTATTACAATCATATTTTAAATGTTTGAATACAACGATCAGGAGGTTGTATGCATTGAAAAGACTTTGGCCAAGTTGCAACCTGTTCGACCCATTTCCCTTATGGTTTATTATATTTTTAATAAAAAAGTAAAGTCCAAATTGACCCATTCAGTTGTTGCATCATGTAGATCAGAGCAGTTCATTCTGGGACGGCAACATTGAAGGATGCTATATCAGAAGCCATAAGGGACTGGGTGACCAACGTTGAAACAACACATTACATTTTGGGTTCGGTTGCGGGGCCCCATCCGTACCCCATGATGGTATGGGAGTTCCATGCAGTAATTGGTAAAGAAACAAGGAAACAAGCATTGGAAAAATGGGGCGGAAAGCCAGATGTGTTGGTTGCTTGTGTTGGTGGAGGATCGAATGCCATGGGAATCTTTCACGAGTTTGTTGATGATAAAGATGTTAGATTAATCGGTATAGAGGCTGCAGGTTTTGAATTAGACAGTGGAAAGCATGCAGCTACATTGACTAAAGGAGGGGTTGGGGTGCTGCATGGTGCCATGAGCTATTTGTTACAGGATGATGATGGCCAGATAATTGAGCCTCATTTTATAAGCGCAGGGTAAAATTAATGAACTTTACTGCCTGGCCCGTTCTTATATGTTACTTTCAGTGTTTGTGTCCCATTAAATACAAATTGTTTGTGTTGTGTAGGTTGGATTACCCTGGAGTTGGACCGCAGCACAGCTTTTTGAAGGATATAGGGCGTGCAGAATATTATACCGTCACTGATGAAGAGGCATTGGAAGGTATGTAAAGCGTGATTTCACATTTCAATTAGTGGAATTTGTGATAAAGAGACGTGGTTAATTGGGTGGGTTGGGTAACGGGTCCAATGGGTAACAAAAAGGCACAACCCGAACTAAAACAGGTCACCTAACTTTATTTGTTTTACAATTCTGTGTATAATGACTATTTCCCCACACAGTGTTGACAGCCCTTTCCCTTCCCTCCGCAACCTCCAACCCTGTAACGTGCCTTGTCTCTTCAACTTTTAGAATTTTGACCCTGAAGCTAACATTTTCTGGTTTGACCACGATTTATGAAACATATTCAAGCTAGGAGCTTTTTTCTTTGTTTTACTTTTTGAATTGTTGGGTGGTATCTCAAGGCATTATTTCTTACTAATTTTCTAATCCAAGGCATTATCCCTTAGGAAATTACTAATCTATCTTTTCTATGATAAAACTATTTATTCAGTTATAAGGATACAGCATGGCCTCTCCTTAACCAATTGGAGTCAGCTGACCTATTTCATATTTGGCTTAAATTTTGAGAAATTCAATCTGTTTTTAGTTTTCGGATGATTGATCATATATGCAGCCTTTAAGAGACTGTCTGGACTAGAAGGCATAATCCCAGCTCTGGAAACGTCACATGCTCTGGCTTATCTCGAGAAACTGTGCCTGACACTACCAAATGGAACCAAGGTTGTTCTTAATTGCAGTGGTAGAGGAGACAAAGATGTTCATACTGCCGTGACACACTTGCAGGTTTAATGTAGAAAACGGAAAGACTATGCTTTTGGGGATTTTTCTTCTTTTTTTTGTACCATCAAAGATGAATAAAGCTATCATGTATACCTGCTTAGAGAACAAGTTGTTATGTCAGTTTCGCCTTGTGGCCTCTAAGTAAAACATTTGAAATCAGAATTTTCCTTTCCCAAATTTCTGCATCTTACAATTGCATGCATTTGTTTACTTTATTGACCATGAATAAATGAGAAAAAAAATACCAACCAATCTCTTATCTCTTATATATATATAGATGAAAAATATAAAATAGTTGTGAAAAGATGATGCTCATCTTGTCTTTGTTTATTCACAGAACAAAGATTCACAGTTCTTTACTGCCCTTTTTCTTGACATGCAACTACTTGCCATTTCATTATTATCATCTTTATTATCTACAAACTCAAAAGTTTTTGCCTCTTGCTTATGGTAAAAACAAACAATGCTAATCGTCATCCAACTTTATTGCTTTGCCTGAAAAAGAAGAGAAGGATTTATATGTAAGATATACGTATAGACAAATGTTATGATGCTGAGTTATTACAGTTCCAAACTTTGGTGTCTTTTACTTTATTCTAACCAATAGAAATACTTTTAAAATGTTGAGAAAGAGCTTCAAATATTTACTAAAAAAAGTCGGTAACTTTGACCATATTGACTTGTTCTCAGATGATGAGTGGAATTGGTTAACTTAAAAATTATCCAGAAATAGAAATTTTTGAAAGATTGATCATTTTATGGGTGAAAACGAAGCATGTTACTCAAAAAGAAACCAGACCACATTTGTTACCTTTTTGTACATTAATCTAATAAAAAATGCAAAAAAAGGTCATATCATGGTAAACTACAAATACTTTTTTGTTTGTACTCCCAAAGATCAATATCAAAAGACTATCTGTTACATATGTGGTCCAGAATGACACAGACTGTTAGATTTAGGGCAAATCTTTGCTACTACATGCAGTTTGTTTTCATGTGGTCAGCACTAGAAAGACAAAGACAAGGGAAAATATATAGATGAAAACCAAGATGTTACCTGAGAGTACAAGAAAGTTCCTAGGACAGCAATTGCGGCTCCAAGAGCATTGACAGGCTGAACAGGTGTACGAAAGATGATGATAGATGAGACGATGACAGATATACGTTTCATTGTGTTTCCAATGCTAAATGTCAAAGGAGAGATTTCGTCAAGTGACATGTAGGAAACTTGGTTGTACAAGTGGTAGAAGATACTTTGAGCTGCCATCCACCTATCAAACATAAACATAAACCATAAAAGGACACCCTTTTAGCATTCAGCCAATTATAACAAACAATGTGAGATTATATCCACATATATAAGAATATCAACATATATATATATATGTATGTATAGTACAAGAAACTTAAATTACAAGATTATATAAGTTGTTGAAATAGGTCAAATAGCCACATTAACAATGACATGGAAAGAAATATGGATATAAAAATTCACGCTTTGCTAAAGATTCAGATAATGAACAGAATCTTGATTTCAAAGAAAAGCTACAAAATATCGAGGAATATTTGGATAGGCATTTAAACTAAATCAGTTTTGAGTAATCTGCTAGAAGTGAAGCTGACTACGATTCTGATTTTTTGATTATTTAGAGCCTAACTTATTCGTATTCAGTAAAGCAAATAACCGTTGTAAGAAAATTGATTATTTGATATATATGCACTAGTTTCAGCCGATTTATCATCAATTCTGATTGTAAATATTTAAGTCGCCATAATCAGCTTTAAAATGCATATCTAAATACTTAAAGTAATGGATAATTTAATCAGTTAATAACAAGGGCTGCACAAAAGAGTCCTATAAGTTTCCTTTGTGTAGAGTTGAAGTTACAAAACTAATTAATCTAGTTATACAAAATAGACTATATAGAATATGAATGAGCCAACAAATTAGAATGGACAAAAAGAGTAGGTAGATGACATGTTAATTACCAAATGAAATGGGGTCCAATTTCAGTGATGGCTTTCTGCCACCCAACCGCCCAAAGCTGTGGACCCTCAACAGCAATTGCAAATGGAGTAAGGATCAACAGAGAAAGCAGTGATAAACAAGCATAATAATTCATCCCACTAACAGATTTCCCCTTCATCCCTTTCTTTGAAAATATGTTCCTAAACACAAATGCCAAATTAGAAATCATTGCTCCCATAAATCCTGAAATTAGAACACATAACAAATTACTCGAAGTCTATAAGAAATACTTCTTGATTGCTCATAACACAAGAAACTTGTAATTACCAGTCATGTTGAAGTTGAGTTCAGTAAGAGCAGCAAGACCACAGCCACCGATAATCGGTACAAGAGACAAGTAAACCGGCACTGGGAACGATTCCCCCAAAATGAACCTTGAAACCAACACACTGAAAGCAGGCTCACTGCTTTTAATTATATGAGTAAAAGATACAGCCACCTTTGACATACTGACAGTTGCTGCCACATGACCAATTGTATGTGCCAATGCAACCTAAAACATAACAAAATCAAGATTCAGAAACATATTAACATACCCAAAAATTTCAAAACTTTAAACTAAACCCATATATAAAATAGATAATTACACAAAACCCAGAATTGCTTAACAGTAAAAACTAATGGAAATTAAACCCTAAATTGCTTACTGGGAACAAAGATTTCCAGAAGTCAAGATCAGTCTTGGGTGCTTCAGCAACTTTTGTAGCCCATGAAATTAACATAATGAGAGATCCAGCAGCAAGAGACAAAGTTGATGTCAACCATGGAAATGGAAAAGCATTCAAAACTTTTTTATTATAAATATTAAAAATCACATTTAAAAACCACCATGTTGCAAAATAAAATCCAATTTTCACTTTTCTTGCTGCTTCAGCTTTCTCAACAACAACTTCACCTTCTGATTTATCAGCATCATGTGCCTTGCACGTGATCAAAGATTTCCTTTTTTGTAATCCCAAAGTCTCAATTGAAGAAACATGTAATGGTTTTGTAACAGAAAGAGCAGAAACTTTTGACATTTTAGGGATAGAAATTGATGGTGAAACTGATAATTGAACAAGAGGATTTCTTTTAAGATTTGGATTACAACCCAGAAACTGAGACTGCTTTAAAGAACAGATCATTGTGTATGATCAAGAATTGAATTTTTTACAAACCCTTGTGAGATCAAGTATGGGGTTGGACAGAAAGATTGAAACTTTATTTAAAAAAGTTTTGATCTTTGATATGGGTTAGGTGCAAACATAGAGTGTGAAAATATAAATTGGTAATCAAGCCACCCAACTGTTTTATACTTTTATGTGTTCATTGTATAAAGATCTGCGAAAGACTTTTTGATTAAATATAAAAATATTAATTTAATTATTTATTATTTTGTGTAATTTATACTAGTAGGGTGGTGGAATGAAAAGGGCAGCCTTGAAATGCTTGCGTATTCCTCCAAGCTCACACTTTTGTAATCAAATTATTATCCTATCAGCATCTTCCTCGTGTAACATTTTGTAACAATCAGAATTGGTGTACCATAAAATCATTGATATAGATTATGATTCTAAATTCAAAGATCACATTAAATACATACGGCATAAGTGCATTTATATTGTCTTTTCATTAGAATATATGGTGTTTATGAGTTCTATTGATGAGTTTGGGTCCATATTTTACAGCTGATAAAATTTGCTTCAATTAAGTTTTTTGCAATGACATATTCAAATGCATTGCTGTTTTTGCTAAATTTAATCTTCAGGTGTTTATTTAATCAAGTTGTATCATGTGTGTAAGTGTGTTCATCAATGTTTGACTGTTAGATTATTGATATTAATAACAATAACATATATTATGTAAAGGGTTTATTATTTGGTTATGTATCGAACTTTACATTTTTTACTATTGTATGTAACCACCTTTCAAAAGTTTTATTGTATGTATCGAACTTTACAATTTTGTATATTGTATGTAACAGGTGACCGAATGACCAGAAACCACCGGTTTTCGCTACATACAATAGACTTTTCTTCAAGAGGAAAATTGGGTACCTGCTCATCCGGTCATCCGTTACATATGATATACGATATTGTAAAGTTCAATATATTTAATAGCACTTTTAATAGATTGTTACATACAACAGTAAAAAATGTAAAGTTCGATACATAACCAAACAATAAACCCATTCTATAAACCATACATATAAATACAACACATATATAATGTTTTGTTTCTTTCTGTTATATAAGTAAACTTATGATAATATACACTTAAATGGTGCCCAAAGTTTTTTCAGAAAATAAATTTGAGGGAGAAGGATATTTATTTTCTTCTTTTTACAAATTAATTCAAAAGAACTGTTATTACCCTTCGTAGATTTTGTAAACTACATATCAACTTAATTATGTTCTAGATTGATCATTAGTTATGAATGACACAATAATTTTCGTCAGATTGTAGATCCGTCAAGCTAGATTTATGGAGTAAATGCAAAAAGTGTGTTGTTTCGAGTGACCTTTCCCATAAGATCTATCAATGCGGAAGACGAGCAGGACCGATGTTGAAATATTAAGAATATGCGTATGCAAACTTTGAAATCTTTTTATAATTGTGTGTAGTGTACAACTAATTAAATGATATTATAATGGCATTATATGCTTAAGTTAACCTTTGAAAAAGTAGTGCATAGCTATCGATCAAATGCATAAAATATCAAATAAAAGAAAAGCTTGAGAACACTAACGACGAGCGAAGTTAACTTTTAAAAATGTTAGTATATATTTGTATAATGTATAACAAAAACAAAAACAAAAACAAAAAAAGGAAAAGAAAAGTGTGTGTGGGTTGGTGGCTAATTGACTAACAGAAAAAGAAAGCAGCCTTAGATCCTTAGGAATAACAAATTTTCTGAATGTTTTTGGTGTGTAGCAAATGACAGAGTTGGTCATTTATTAATGAAAACTTTGTTCAATGGTTGTTAAAAATTGATGGCATAAAAGGCTATACATATTTTTCTATTTTCTCAAAGCTAAAAGTTTAGATTTGAGAATTAAAAAGTACTTCAAGGACCATGTCATTTGACTCATCAATTCAAGTATTTAACGAGAGGATCATATTAAGAAATTTATAACCCAAAAGATGATCAGAAATTCAAAATGAATCTTACAAGATGTTAGCTTCTATGTATGGCTACATCATAGGAAAATAAAAAAAAAAGAGCAGCCCATATGTATATTTGAACAAACTTACAACCCAAATATGTAACCAAAACAACCACAAATGTACTTCTTTAGCATGATTGTTTCCTGAACACGGGCCAAAAACAGAGACCATAACATACAAGACGCACTCGCTGCCATCATCAAAAAAGTAGAGCCAGCTGACCAACTAACAAGACTAACCAAAAAGGTTAAACAATTTAAGCACCCTGTACATAGATCGGCACATATTCAGCAAAACAGTCGTACGGAGAGTAACAATCGATAGAGATTAGATTAGAACAAATAAGACGATAAAGAATCCGTACATGTTCCTTGAGATTTCATAAGAATGTGACGACACTAGACTTGCCCTTTGCAGTCGTTTGTAATGCCTTCTTGACCTCTTTTTGTCTGTTTCGATCTCCTAAAAGATTCTCACAACATAATATAACCATCTTTTCAAAAATAAGAGCATGCTGCAAAACAAATTGTAGAAAACATATTTCTGAATCATTCCCATGAAAGTTATGGAAAATCAGCGTTCTGAGGCAGGATGTAATGCATTTTGGCAGTGATGACCAAATCAAATCCTTCTCATCGAGGCATATGTCATGCTTGAATCCCTGCACAACGTATTAAATGAAACTAGATAAAAACATCAACCACTAGCATGTTCTTTTAAGGTCTTTGGATATGCATCTACATAAATTATTTGCCATAAGCCCATAACAGATAATCAAACTTACAAAGAACATTTTTAAATACCCTCTAAATATTGTTACCATGTGTAATCTACCTCAGCAAAACATAGAGACTGTAGATTCGGACAGCGGTTGAGCAACTTCATCAATGCCCCAAAGGTGGGATTTCCAATTTCCATAATTAATTCTAAACGAGTCAAGTTCTTAAAAACCGGAAGATGAACCAAGAAGTTCCCTGCAAATACAAGAGACTTCACATAGATTGGAAACCACAAAAGTCAGCATGCAAATTCAGATAAAAAGTCAAAAAGTCAAAACATTTTAATGAATACATTCAAGTACCTCGATAGTATGATCAGATACCCACAAAGACACAACTTTACTGAGTCCGTTGAGCAAGTTAATAACATGAGAAGCAACTTTTATTTTCCTCTCGTGTGGGACCGGAACACTAATGTATGCGTTGACCAGTGATGATACATCACACAGGAAAATTTCATTTGATGGATACCCGGCATAATTCAAGTTCATAAGATTTGATGCATAAATCTTGATCTTACAACCGCCAGGCCCATCAGGTGGCCCAAAGTATGGCAAGTCATCGATCGTAAACCGTTTGAGAGTTGAACTGGATATCATAATGCTTTTCAAGTTCATCCAATCGCAGTCTAATATAACCAACTCTTCAAGAACCCGACATCCCATAAAAAGCTTTTGTGTACTTTCATCATCGGGGAATGTAATTAAAGATAAATGCAATGTTTTTAAACACGGAAAGCAGATGCTATTCGGAAGTTCGAGAATACAGTTCATTTCTATTTTCAAGCTGGTCAAAGTTTGACTACAAAAGATGGAGCTCGGGAGCACCAATCGATCTTCCACAAAGACGCATAGATTTAGCTCTTGTACATTGTGCATGATAGCAGAAGTAATCCATGAATTTATGCGTAATGCATTGAAGAACACGCGACATGATAAACGGAACTTATTAATGTTTGATGCATCACGTAATAAGAGAACGCGTTCTACAAAGTTAACGAAACAAATCTCGTCCGGTGGATCCTGACCGTCCGTTTCATTAGCATGCAATAATGCATCATCGAAGTCTAGGTTTGAAACTGAAGTCCAAAGATAGTTCCATCGTTTTGAAAGTATGGAGGTTTTCAGAACTTCTTTTGTTGGAATAAATGACAAAATATAATGAAGAATGCAATCTGGAAGTTGGCTTATACTATCATATCTGTCGCCCACATTTTGAACTGCATACCGTATTTGGCTCGAATTGCTCATAATCTCATATGTATTAAGATTGGGAATTTTCTATATCAACAGAATTGGGCAAAAAATAAGATCAGAACTTTTTAGCAATTTTATGGCATCACTTAACTCACTTTAGCACGACAGAATAGTCACAGATCATAAAATCTTCACAGTACAGGGAGTAAATAGAAGTATAGCAATTGAAGCATGTATGAACATAGCATCACTAAGAGCACGAGGAGTCGTGACCCAACTTTCAGTGTCCTTCACTAGAGAAGAACACCGTGTACGATTTTGAGGGGAGTGTTTCAGTGTTCTTCTCGGAGTTAAAATCGGCCCACAAAAGTGTTTTAAGGAAAACACAAAAATAAGAAAAATAATAACAAAAAACCCAACGTTTTCACGTTCTAGGCCACACGCTGATGAAGAACACCGACCAAGAATGCCCAGCGGGGAGTGGAGAACACCGAAGTCCCGGCGTTCTTGGTGAAAAACACTGGTGCCACGTAGACCAACTCTGTATGCTCTAAGCAACAGTTCTCCACATGTTTCTTGATTTTCAATTTGTTATTATCGTGGAAATTATTAAATAAATGTATCTAATTCTAGTTCAATAGACTTAGCTGTCCAAATACTACAAGTTATCTAGCTACATAATCCTTACTGTATCTAACATTCAGTATCTCCTTGTTTCATTCTAAAATTAGGTCCAGGTAGCCTTTTCAGGAATTATATGTCAGTCTAACAATGAGATTCACAAGCACGGTAAACTCAAAGGCAGATATGAGAAGTTAGAAAAGGTTTATATTCATTTAACTGACTAGGCATATAGTTAAACATATGAATTAGGCAGGCCATGAAGCCAATCATATTTCTTGCTATCCACATTTACGCTGCTAGCAACACAAGCCTAACATATGTGCTGCCAGGACAAAATTTTAAATGAACATTTATATTTCCTATATTTAAACTTTTTGACAAATATATAATCACCTCTTGTTCTGTGAGTAGCTGCACCCAAGCTTTGGTACTCTAGCTACACCTGTAGTTCCACCATTTAATATAATAATTAAATTTTAAATAAAATAAATAAATAAAAATAATATAACAACAAAAATCTTTTTACCCCCAAATTAGAATCTTCACTAGATTGGGTAACCCTAGAAATGTTGAATAAGTGAACTTTATAAAGACCGATCAGGTAAACAGCAAAATCAGCTTTTTGGTAACTGATTAATTCATCCTAAACTAATTCAAGATTACCGCAACAATAAAACCCCATCAGTAAAAAATCAGAATACTCATCAACTTTTCTAAATCAGAAAAACAATGGTAATCTTCAAATTTCCTAATTTTGATGATCTTAACTTCAAATAAGCACACACACACACACACACACACCACAAATAGAGCGAGATATACAAGCATAAAGTAAAGTATAGAAATACTGAAAGAGATTTAACTAAGTATGCATACCGATAGAACCTTCACTTAAATTGATGAAAGCAGTAAAACGTTATGGAAAAAGAGAAATGGGTATGGCGGTTTCTATCGTAGAGTATAGTTAATAGTTAATTGGAGTGAAATGGGGGTTAAAAACGGATGAAGATGAAAGGACCGATATTTTTCAGATTTCTTTGTTTCTTTCTTTCTTGGGGAATGGGAACAACCGTCCATCAATCAACCTGGCGGGGTTCATTGACAAACGCACTTATTATAAAAAAAAAAAAAATTGTTTTTTCTCCCTCCTTTTCATATCATTTTTATTTTTATTAAGTTATTTGTTATTGCGATTATTATGAAAAAAATCGTATTAAATTAAAATTTTGTTTATTTTTTAGGAATTGATAGGAAAAGTATTCCATTTTTAGAACATCCTTCTCATACCGCTTTGGCCTTGGTAATACGGACTACAAAAGTTTTTACTATAATTTATTATTCTCTCACATGTTATTATATATCTTTTTAACTAATTTTGATGATATACTTTTTCGAAACAATCACATATATACACAAGTTAAATTAGATAATTACATATTTCTTCAAACATGCTTTAAAATTATTGTACATTATACACTAAACACTTGTATTTTGAGGACATATGTAATTACCCAACTTAAATTAGATATATATGCAATTCTCTCTATTTTTCACTCAAGCTAAAATTCTTTTGGGAAATTAAAAATCAATGACACAAACTTGACATTATACGATCTTCCATTTGACCCAAAAAATGGTTAAGAAATGGTACATTAGAATTAGAATTAGAATATACATATAATATATATATTATATATATAGAAAGTTTGTTTCTTTAAATGATATAGCATAATGTTATAAGAACATAATCTTAATTGATAAGTTATAATTAATATCTTGGTTAAAATTAAAGATTTATCAATCAAATGTGGGTATAAAAAATGCAATTAATACATGCTTATCTTGGTTAGGTTATCAGATAACTTTTACTGAACACTCATTTATGTTTGATTTAACTAAAAGAAACAATATACGAAACTAATATGAACTTCGAACATGAATAATACGTAGTAGATTATTTGTAAGATTATACAAATTATTATGCAGCCGTTTAAAAGAAAACAACATAGAAATTTTGCAAAATATAACACCAAACTTTAGCTGGAATTTATTTATAGAAAACCGACTTTAAAAGCTAACAACATATCGGCTCAAACTTTCTTTATTACGTTTCCATTTAAGGTAAGTCGTTATACTAATGTTAACGGTGCACAATAAAGTCAGTGTGACAACACACGTTTTCACCCCTGACTATCTTTTGTTTGTTTTCTTCTCATGTGACGATCCTCATTTCTTTTACTTTTCTTTTTTAACACCTCAACCCCACCTTTTGTATTCTTATGGTTATGTACAACCACCACCGTTTACACTGAATTTTTGAGTTTTTTTATAAAAAAGAAAGTAAATTAACTGATATAAAAATAAAAGGTCAATATGGAACTTTTATTTAGTAAAAAGGAAAGGAGATGAATAAATAATGAATAAAAATAGATGGGCTTTTTTTTCTCATATTTGAGTTGATTGGAACATAAAGCATTCTTTATCCAATGACCATCTTATTCCTATAACTCTCCTGTTTTATAACTAACGTTAGTCTTTTCTATCTTTATGCACACAAATAAAACATAATCAACCGACTTGCAGTCACCTCCAACAACGATTCAATATCAACTCACAGATAACTTAAATTATGACGATGTGAAGGTCCAACCAGACAGCTCACTTTTCAACAATGATTATATTGATTCCACGTGAAAAAGTTTTATCGTCTTATATGTATTATTTTATTATCATCAGTACACATGTTCTGCTCTTGATCATAAACTAGTTATTCGTTTATATGTGTTGTAGTAGTAACATGACCATGAAACGATGCATTAATAGGATCTGCACAAGCTATATCGATCATAAACACATTGATGAAATTGTTTTGAGGTGAGCGTTATAAGCAAACATTTATTTAATTTTTGTTATAATTTATTTTTCTTGCGAACTCAAGAATGTATATGAAAAAAAATTATTACCTTTTCTATATATATTTTTTTCATCTCATTCATTTCGTTTTAAAAAATCTAAAAAATACAGTGTTAATGTTTTCTTATAACAGCAAATACTCATAAATCGTTAGAAAAATTAGGGACATGTAACAAATAAATCAAAAGGATTTAAGTAATTAATAAATAATTATCAACTATCACTTGATATGTAAAAATGAATATAATATTGTTTTTGAGCTAGAGCATTAACTTTGACACCGATTACTTCAATAGTATTTTAACATAACATATTGAGTTGAAAAAATATGCATCTTGACAAAGTGGATAGAAAATAAAATTGATCATAAAAAACATTTATCATACATGGCGAATTTTCTTCAATATTTCCTCTTAACACTATTCTAAACATTATCAAAACCGTCATTGGCACTTACAAGTAACCTCGCTTTCGCCTTTAGTTTCTGGTCATCAAGGTAATGCTGATACACATACGAAACAGAACCCCAAATGGCAAGAAGCAATGCGATTGCTTTCACGCCATCCATCTTATCTCCGAAAAATATAACAGCAAGAACAGGAACCACAGGCAACGCTAATGTACTAATCACATTCGAAAAAAGAGATGATACTTCAAATATTAACCCCAAAATCCCAACCGAACAAATTTGCCATGCGATAGCTGTCCATAATAGTGTCATTATGTAAGAAACTGACCCTTTTTCATAATCATTCATCTCCTTTTTTAATCCGTCCCATTCTCCGCTAGCAAAAAGTCCCACCAACGACCCACAAGCTGCCACAAGTGATGGGTATATCTGCATTTCTAGCACAACTTTAAAGTTCTCACTTTTTAGTACTTTTTCAAACGATAGTTGCAAAAAGGAAAGATATAGAGAATAAGCAGCGGATGCACCTAAAGTGCATAAAAACCCGATAATGTATTTCCCTTTTGGGATTTTTGATGAATTATCTGAGTCTGCATTAACTGCAATGAGTGAAGCTGAAATTGTGAGGATAAATAAAGAGTTGATGATTAAAGAGGTGAACTTTTGCGAGTTAAATAGGAATGAGAAGAGGGCGTTGAATGCTAATTGTGTTGCACAAAGTAGGGAGTAGGTAGAGACAGGAAGGTATAAGAGACCATATGAATACATCAAGTTATCACCTGTTAAGAGTAGGCCGAAAAACAAGTAAAGGAGCAAAAGGGTGGTGATGGGTGGTGGTGATGTGGCGGAATTGGTCGAGCGTGGGATGAAAAATAGGACGGGTATCAAGATTGGGAAGCCAGCAGATTGAACAAAAGTAGCCATCCATTTACTATTGCCACCTTCGTCATAGTAAAGTCCACCCAAAAGGGTGGCGGTTGCTTGACCAGCTAAGAGAAAAAAAATATAGACCACCACACGCGACCACCATTTGTGATTTTTGGTTTTTGGAATCTGGATTGGGTTGTTAGAACTCGAGTCTCCATTGGAGATTTCATCTTTAGCTGCCAAGATTTAAATAGAAAGAATAATAAATAAAAGGTTAGAAGTTATAATGAATTTGAAAACTTCAGTAAAATAAAGTAGAAGTTATAGTAAGATACCTCTTGTTTGCAGTTCCACTTCTTGAACTGTATCTGCCATTAAAAATTTGGTACTTGCAAGAAATTCAGGGACCAAGTTATAGTTTTCAGGAAGTCAAATCAGCTATCTGAAATAAAAAGTCAAACTTTGCTTACATTATATGAGTCAACTCAATTGAAACTCGGTTCATATCCAGCCAAAAGTCAAATATGAGTTCTTTACTACTAAGGAATCCATACATTTGTTCAATTACTTGCATAGTTTCTTGACTTTTGCTCCATAACTGATTTTGATATTTTTCTAACATGATTATTAGCTGATGGTTGGTTGATGTGGGGGTGGGGTACGTATGAGTTATGCTTCATTTTTTTGCTTTTTATATTATTGAAGTCTATGTGAAGTTGTGAACTACAGTTTGACCAATCTAAAGGTGGTCAAAATTGGTTTGCCATCCTCATTTGAAGCTATTTATGACTATTCAAGAACCTACAAATATAATATATATATATATATAAATGATCGAGAGGGAATCTTCAATTTTGAAGTAAAGTAAATCTGGATTATCCGTTAACATTCTATGAATGTTAGTTAACATTCATGAATGTTAATTCCCCCTAAAGAATGTTAACGGACGGCCCAGATTTACTTTACCATTCCCTCAAGGTTACTCATTTTCCATTGATCATTCCCCTCTATATATACATTATTGTATAATGTATTATTTTTTTAAAAAAAAAAGTAAAATACATATGATTTATTTTACCCTTATAATTAATGAGAGCTTTTTTTAAAATTTATAAAAATGACTAATATACTCCTATATTTATTAAATTATCATTAATACAAATATTATTAAAATATAAACTAATTAAGATATGATATTTAATTTTAACTTAAACTTCTCTGTATTCATATTATTAAATGATTTTTTGATGAGTGATAAGGTGGGAAGTACATCTCAAAATTATGTTAGGGTTCAAACAAGTTGAATTAGTTTTGGACGATGGACAGGCAGAGCTAATTTGGTTGAAATATCATTTAATTCATTAACTGATGATTGTATTATGGGTTGTTAAGTTCATTTTATGCCTTCTTAATTACGTTTATCTATCAATTTTCTTTGTTAAAAAGAAATCTTTTATTGTTTTCTTTCTTTTTCGTTTCTGATAAAAACTGTGTTATAAAGATTGTATAAAATCTAAATAGTAATTTGTTTTAGGTTCATTTGTCGTATAAGTAAATATTACTATGACTTTATAATTAATTATCATAATCATTTCATTTTGAATTTTTTGTGATTCAATTTTTAGTAATATATATTAGTTTACTTTTCTGTCAGTTATATAAGTTTGTAACTTAATTTTGACTCAATAAGATTTCAACATGAGCAAAATTTGATTAATTTAACAGTGCATAAAACACATCAAAGTAAGTATACTTGTAATATCTAAATTATTTAATTACGCGTAATAAAATATAGATTGATTTAGAAACGTACTTAACAAAGGTAACGACATAAAAATTTCATAATCGTTACAGAGCCAAAACATGGACAATGTGATTTGTGTAATAAGCGGAAATAAAATAAAGACATGATTAATAATAATTAACTAAACATATTGCCATATTGGTTTCTAGGTCTAGCCGAAACCAAATTGAAACATTTCAACTATTGCATTATCAAATATGTAACTTGCATATGAAAAAGATTTATTATTCCGTTATGCGCTAAACTATAACTTTTTGGGTTTAACTTTAAAAACTTCTATTGTACGAGGTAAACTTTCAAAACCTCTTAATTATATGTAATATTTCTTTTTTTAGCCATTCCAAAGAAGGAAAGTTTCTTTTTTTGTCAAGACCAAAAAAAGTAAATTAACATACAATAGAGAGGTTTTGAAAGTTGACCTCATACAATAAATATTTTTAAAGTTAAAGCCCGTACTATAGAAAAAAGTTAAAATTAGCACATTACGGAACAATTATACTAAAAAAAAAGCATCTTACAATAGTTACAATGTACTGAACACACAATCACTGATCATTCATTAAGATGTAACACAAAAGGCCATAATATGCTACTTGATGAACTTTGAAACTATGGTATGATCTTATCTTCAAAGGATATTTCCTTGAGCTGTTGATTAGTAAAAGAATAGCTTGCACTACAGCGTGAATGTTGAAATGTTTCTATGTTCTTCGTTTTCCTAACAATGAGTAATGTGAACTGCTTTGAGCAATCCAAAACAAGATTAGTGTTGATATTCAACATAACAGACACACAAGCAGTAATCATTTTTTCTTAGCAACACTTTTCTTCTTCCCATTTTTTCTTTTAAATCCTGCTCCACTCTCCTGTCAAAGCAACAGAAATTAATGAATGATAGATAACAAGCAAAGACATTGAAGCCTTAAGAGAGAAATGTGATATCCACAAACAACAGTTTTAATGAATGACAATAAATGTTAGAAAGTTGATTCACTTTTTTGTTTGTGACAAGCCACTTGTAAAACTCGAATGATATTCACAAGCAGCAGAATTTAGCATGAATTTCTTAATTGCAAAAAGTTATAAAAAGGTGAGGAGGTTGGCAGATGAATATAAGCATGAGTACTTTTTTATAGAGAACGTAGGCAGCTCGACCAACCAGCTCTTGCCCATTTTTACTGACATAAACCTGAAAGTAAGGAAAGATCGAATTAAATCATACAACACATATAGAAATGCCATTTGGAAGTAAACCATACAACACATATAGAAATGCCATTTGGAAGTAAACAATGAACATCCAAAAACATAAACTTCAAACTAGTCGAGATAACAGTTTCTTGATTATCAACTTTAGGGCATATAAAAATTCTGGCTTCTGAAAGTTCAGTGATTTGAACCAGGAAAATAAAATAAAACGTATGGATGTATATTAACAGTAAAGGTAATTTACATATTAATGGGTTATTTATCTGATTGAGGTTATGTTTTATGGGTATGATCATATAGGTGGAAAGTCAGCCAAAGTGTAGTTTTTACACATATATACTGAGATACATAATTCTTAAGTCTATTCAAAACTTCAGATTTTTAGTTTTGGTAATATGATAATTGGAAATTGACACACTGGATATATATAAAATGATTAATAATAATAATAAAGAACAAAAATATTTCACATCAACCTAACCATTAGTCCATTACAAAACTTAAGAATTTGGATTCATTACCCACCCGACCCAAGTGCCCATTTTGCCACCTCTACTTCACAACGTGTAGCATTCTTGTAAGATATAGTTTAAGCTGGTATGGTTGATGATAACCACTATCAAATATATGAGATCAATTATTTAATTTGATATCTACAGCAGAAATGACAATTATAATAAAACCAAATTTGTTCCAACTTACTCTCTTCCCATCTGAGCCTGTGAACCAATGCCCAGAACTAGCATCTTGACCATCTGCCTGAACCCTCCTTTTACCAGCATCTAATGTGACCCCTTTCTCAGTATTACGCTTTGGATTCGTAAAACCTTGGGATGTTTCTTGCGCCTTTGACTTTCTTGAATTTTTCCTCAAGCGCGTCTCACCTTTATTAGTTCTAGTAGCTTGTTTAGACTTTTCCCCATTGCTAAACTGACCCCTAAAACACAAGAAGTTCAAACTACATTAATAGAACTTTATTTAAAACCAACACTCAAATAACATAATCAACTTACAGCAACACTTACATATAGTCGATGTTTGATGTACTGGGCTGCTCAGAATCTCTGTTTGCTGCATTTAAAGGGAAAAAATTGGGCAACCGTATTCGAACTAGCTCCTGGACCCTCGGATCATGATGGAAAAAATACCGGTGAGCAGGAGCACAAGTGTCATCCAAATCTATTACACTATTTGTAACATGACCATTTCGTTTACTCTCTATAGAACTACCCTGAGATTTATTTTTATCTTTCTTGGCACTAAAATATTCCTCACAGACTGCATCAAATGCAGGTGTAGGGATACGAAAACTCTTCTCTGATCGAAAATCTTCCCATAAATCTTTCTTGGTAGATGTATTTACCGATTCATCTAATTTTCCATGTTCATTTAAACCTGCAAGTGGCACAAGATTAGGTTGCCCACGGTTCAGATATGATTCTGATCTATTACAAGTTTTGTTAGTAGCAACTTCACTTGAAAAAGGATCATCAGGATCAGAGTCAGAATCAATCAGCTGAAACCTTCTAAGAGGACTGACGGTTAACTTTGGAAACGGCAGTTTATTACAACTCGTGATTGCAGACTCTGGACCATCTGAGACACTTTGCTTTCTTTTTCCTGATTGTTTAGTCAAAACCCCGTGTCCGCTAAGAGGGACTTTTGAGCTGTTATAGACTGAATATTGTTTTGTAGAAAGATGTTCATCTGCAGTTAGCAATGAAGATAGCATACAAATGAATACATTGATCGAAAAAAGGGAATGTTAAACATGGAGAGATAAACGTGATGTACATTTTTATATGTTAGCAACCATTTATAACCAATGTATTTACAAAAAAAAAAAAAAAAACTTACAGCATACATATAATAATCTATCTTTATCTTCTTTATTATATATAAAAGTGGAGTTAAGGATGTTTAAATATGCTTATGTGACACCAATCAAGTGTTGACAAATACACATAATTCTTAGGTGTCATTTTCATAAAAAATTTCACAATTAATCTTCCATGTCATAAAGTCTTATGTGGAAAAATTCTAAATTTCAAAATTAATAAAATAAATTAATGATCATGATTAAATAAATTAATGACCTTTTTAAATTTTAAAAATTGTATTGATAATAATTATGGAATGCATATGCATATTAAATAATTTTAAACTTTAATAACTTAATTAACGCATAAACTTTAATAATTGCATAAATATTAACCAACAAATAAACAACAACACACTGCGGTGCATCGCACGGTTTTAACACTAGTTATCTATATAAGATAGTTCACTAGAAACTTATCACGGCAATACTTGATTCATTTAACCAAATTACTACAAGCAATCACAAATAACATTCTTCTAAAATCATTATATGATAAGAAAATTACATTAGAATGTACCCAAGTTACCTATTTTGCTATCGTATGTATTGAAAAAATAAAATCTTTTTCTACATATTAAAATTCAGAAACTTGATATGTATATACTCAGTTGACTCTTAATCATGTGACCAAACTTGTGAATGATGTGGCAGCCATAGACAATACATATAATAGCAGAAAATGTGAAGTCCAAAACATTGCTAAGTGACTTTTACATTATACCTAATTTCAATAACATGCAACTAAACTAAAACTAATTAACAAAATGTAATGTGTGTGTATGTGTACGTATGTATGTATGTATGTACGTATATACCTATACGATTATTATCCTCTGGTGAAGAGAAATCTTCGATGTCATCGTCATCAACAACAACAGCAGAATGCAAATCCACATAATTTTTTACCGAAGCGGAAGCGGACGACACGGTGTCCTTCGCCGTAGATCCTCGACGCAGGCGTTTCAGTTTCGGCTGTGAATCAGGATTTTCAGAGTCTGAATCAACTACTGTTAGGGTTTCAAAGTCATCATCGTCATCTTCGGGTATGGTTGATAACTGATTCGAGGTTGATTCAGGTCTATTATTTTGACTTGCAGTGTCAATTTTGGGCTGGGAATCAATTAGGTCAAAATCGAGACCTAATGAGAACGAAGGTGCTTCAAAATCTGCCATGAATTGAATTGAATGCAAACAATTTGGGGAGGGTTTGGATTATAGAGTATTTTCAAACTATTTGCTTGGCGCTCGTTTCTTATAATCATTTCACTGGCGCGATCATTGTTAGATTTTCAAAAGAATTAATCGTGCAACGCATTGTCTAACCACCCAAATATTATAAAGAAAATTACGATTAATTGTGATACTAACATTTATTTTACTAGTTGTAATTTTAGTAAGTTTTTTAGCATGTTGGTAGTAGTATAAGTTTAGACCAACACAACACTTCTAGGGAGATTATTTTATATATATGTAAAAGAATAAAACAAACTACTATACATATCTATTTTTAAAAAATATACAGTTATTTGATAAATATATAAAAACAATATACTTTGTTCGTTTCATTTTTAGTGTCTTTGTTTTCTTTTCTTTATTCTATCCCAAAGTAAATATCATTTCATATGTCAATCAATTAGAAAAAAGTAAAAAAAAAAATCTATTTTATTAGATAATACTATACTATGATGATTGCATATCTTAAAGGGTAAATAGTAAAAAAAAAACATTTAATTAAATAAGTTATCAAATTTTCCAAAGGGAACATTGATACCACTAAATTTTTTGCTCAAAAATGATTTTAATCTCAACTTCATGACAATTAGGGGACCTGATTACCTTTTTACAAGGTAACGGGTCATACATTTTGTGGATGTGTCATAATATGCTTAGGTGGACTGATTATATAGTTGAAATATGTATACATAATAGTTAATGATGTGTTGTTTAATTGATAATTAGTAAGACATTTTTGCAGGAAAAATATAAGATAGGGATTCAAGCTCTAACGTTTTAATAGTCACAATTACTTAATAAATTAGATATATCTCTCAAATTATGAATAGATAGTTAATTATAGAACAGCCTTCCATACCCGTTATCAACATTGTTACTACAAAAATGTTTACATGGCATTTTAGTTTAATAAAATTAATCAATTAGTAATTAGTAATTTAGCAATTAATGTATAAAGGAATAATTAAAACAAACCAACCCTCCACCACAATTCTTCTTCTCCTTTCTCGCTGGCCTCCAAAAAGCCCCACCACTACTAGCATATTTAAAACATAATTATGAGAACTATTAAACATAGTTTTATTTGGTAAATAAACATAACAAATTTTACCCAAGTTAATTTCGACCTAATTGATGTGATACTAAGTTTTATATCTGAGTCAAGGAGGAGGTTGTCGGCGAAGGAGGTTTGATTGGAACGGCAAATTCACGGGAGATTATAAGAGTATATGCAGCAGAGATGTTTTTATTTGCAATTTTCATTCAGAACGCCGTTGAACGGCGTTACGTCACTCATGGACAGTGTTTCGAATGGCGTTCTCGACGGCATCCAACGCGCAACACTGTTTTCCCCTCTCTCTTTTTTGAATTTTTTTGATTTAATACAATTTATTGAATGAAAACAGAGACTTTGTTTTGGTTTGAATTTGATGATTTGAGATTTGGGTTTGGAAAATATTTGAGATTTTAGGGAGTAAAGAAGTGGACGAATTCTGGGTTGCTTGCTTGGATTCTGGACGAATTTTAGGGAGTAAAGGTTTAAAATTTTGAGGTCTGTAAAATAATATAGAAGATTATAATTCAGGTGTCACATTATAATATTTACGTTTTATATCATGTTAGAAATTGTAATTAGTTTTTTTTTTAATTTTTCGTCTTCAATTTCATATAATTTATTTAACGTGCTTTTAGTTGTTAGTCATTTTAATTTATTATATTTCAATTGTGTATTTTTTATTTTAATAAATGTATTTATTTTTTTTACTTTATTTTGTTATATGTTTCAATTTTTTAAATTATTTGAACTTTTAAAAAAATAATAATTAAAAATCAATAACAGTGTTCTTCAGTAACAGTTTTCTTTTAGAATACTCAAAAACAGTTTCATCACCCCTATGCTCTAATAGCTGCAATGTACCGCTAGTTTCACAAACGTAAAAATGATTTTACCCATCTTTTTCCTTATTGATTCTTTCAGCCACCATCTCCAAATTTCTACAGCCGCCTCTTCCCTCTCCGCAAACACAAACAGTCAGCCACTATTCGAGTTCAGCTTGTTCCACGTTTTCATTGTCTTACATATTCGGGTTTCGATATGTAGGGCTTTAGGAATTTCATCTTTGTATTTGTGTTGGAGTTTAAGATATGTGCAGATTTCCATGATTTTCATATAAGTATTTGTGTAAGATTTCATGATATTCTTATACGTATATGTTAGATTTGCATGTATTTGTGTTTGATTTACATGATTTTCAAGTTGTTAGATCGCATCTGTGTTAATTTGTAGCGTTCATTGTCTTCAAGCTTTCTAGATACGACTTCCAGATTTTAAAAGTTGCAAGTCTTAGAGTTTGTGTATTCATTGCTGGTGATGTTTATAGTCATGGGAAAGTGGTCGGAGAACTTTGTTGGAGAGGATGGTCGGATAACGTTGCCGGAGAGGGCCATTGAAGAAGGTTGACATGGCTGCCATAACACGATATGATGATTTAGTGCCTACAGATGTTTACTTGTATTGTCACGTTGGTACAAACCTGCTAACTCAACAGCAATTTAGGTTTTCAAGTTAACATTCCCACAATTGCCTTGAAATTGAAATCAAAATTCTTGTTGAGCAAAAAATTAATAATTTCTCCTTTATTGGAAAATTTGATAACTTACATTACCTTTCCGAGTTATTTGTCTATCTTAAATTGTGTACAATTATGATTTTTAAAGTGATTATTTTGACTGAAATGATGAGAGTATGCCTTAATATTCTGCTAATTGCACACAATTATACTAAGAGGTTGTTATGTACTTGTATGATGTTTCATGTTTGAATGTTTGTGTGCATATACAATAATTACACACAATATGTTAGAAAAAAATGAGTTTCATATGCAATTTTCTCAAACTTCGCCTAAATATGTATATGAATATATATTGTTTAGGAGTGACTTTTTTATATGGTTACGTAGCTTATGAAAAGGTCTTCGTAACGGTACACTATGTGTCCAAAGTTATACTATAATCAATGAGATATCGTGCTTCAAAGTGAGGTGTTTAATGTTGGAACTAAAGGAACAAAAGTGAGTCTATTTTGTACCCGACGCATGACCCGTAAAATCTGACCCGTGAGTCCGTGACCCGGTTCCATAACAGTTCCATCAGAAAATACAAATAATACACAGAAAATACACACAATCGTGACTGCAATTTTCTGGCAAGTAGATACTCTCGCTGTACGGAGCTTTTGGGCCGCCGTACCTTTGGATACGACCTCGTATTTGTTTTAAGGGAATTAGCTTCAATCAATCTTTTTATTACTTCGTTTATTTTCTTTAATTACAAACAACGTTATACTACTGTTTCCTGTTACTGTGAATTGATCATAAAACTCAGCTTATATTTGTGAATTTCATTCCTACATAATACGTATGGGTCACATATCAAGTGACAAAAGTCAAAAACCCATAGGCGTGTTTCTTAGATGCTAATTGTTCCAATCAAATTAAACCAATTGTTGCAAAATTTAAGATTACAACCATAAATGAAAAATAAAGGTGAAAAAACTATACATACAAATTCTATAAAAACCTCACGTACATGGTAAATCCAATACGGAGTACGTCTTGTAAACAAAAAACTAAAAACACGAACTACATACTTTTCTACGGTTACTCTGGTATACTTTGTAGAGCAGGCCTCCATGACCGTTGATTCGATTCAAATCGATCACTTACATTCATCAATCGAGCAAGTACTTGTTCTACCGTTAAACCTTGCACGTCCGTCCTCCCCAATAACTCCTCTAGTTGTTTTCTGGATATCTTAATTTTCACCTCCGCCCTCCCCTTTTTCTCACTATAGCTTTCGTCGGGAACATTGTATCGCTTCTCGCTATCATCACCACGGCTGCCGGAAATAAGCTTTGTTTCCGGTGATCCCCAGTCGCTGCTGTTGGAATGAATTCTGGCTGAATGTATTTTAATACAATTCCCCATTTAGTTATTAGTTAGTACTCGTATTAGTTATTATAGTTGCGTTCTTTCTGAATTTATATAGGGAATGCATAGAGGGCCAAGTTGGAATAAGTCTGACACGTCAGAATTGGTAGTTATCCTACGTGGCATGTGAAACAAGATTTATATAGCCGTATTATCTAATCATCGATTAATCATTAATACAGTCTTACTACTATTTAAACTATTTAAGTCAAATTCAGGGATGGCAAAATGAGACTATGTGACGCCCTCTCAATTTGACTAGCATGGTCAGTACGTAGAGTTGGAAAAAAAACAGCATAATAGTTTGTTACCACAGATAACTAATCATTTACAAATTACGACTTTTATAAGAGACAGACATAATATACTAAAATGACTGATAAATATTTTATAAAATAATTTTGTACAATAAAAGAGTTATATGTTCTATTTAATTAAATAATAAATAAAAAGAGAGAGCCTTCTACTAAGTAAGAGTTCACGATATCACTTTTTAACATAAAATAGAACATGTAACCATTTAGATAAGTAAAATAAAATATTTAACCTTTTTATTATGGCAAGTAGAACATATAATATTTTTATTATAAGTACAAAAAGAAAAAAGGAAATTATAAAAGATAAAATTAAAATGAACACACGAGTGGAGTAAAGTAGTGGGTTGGTAATAGTGTGGTTGGTGTGTGGTTGCACGTATTTGATGAATTCGTTCAAGATTTGTGAACTCGTACGGTCGTACCTAACATGTTTGGATTAGTCAAACTGCTCACTTGATACTTACTAATTAAATCACTGAGTTCTTATAAATATTAATGCCCGTGATTCCGTGCATAATTGCATGAGTAAATTGGCATTTACCTTGTTGTGAAACTACTTTTTTCTTCATACCCAAAAACTTAAACCAAAATTATTAAACCAAAGTCAAAATTCTCGTACAATCTTTTATCTTATTAAGATCAAGATTCGTTCCACGAGTCAATATTTCCAAAATCAATGTCGTCATTATATTCAACATGTCATTTTCACGATTTCAAAGACCATAATTTTAGAGTTAATTAACTCTATGCATATATTTATGAGTACCACATCTTGGCATTTGGTATTTCGATTGATCTACTGTATACGTACAAGCATGCATAAATTATCTTGGCATTTGGTGTTTCGATTGATCTACCGTATACGTACAAGCATGCATAAATTGACTCATGCATACATTTTCTAATTTCTTTTTTAGTTTATTTTTAAAATAACAAAATAATTTAAAAAAACGTGACTCGAGAATTAGAATAAACTGTTTATATATCGATTAAAAAGGAGAAATGGGAAATGTGTCCATTTTCTATCTATTATCTATATAAATTTATTAAAAAGATTAAAGTGTTAATGTTTCCTAATTAAGAGGGTCTTTGTATTTATGTTTTATGTGAAGGAAAGTGACACCGAACTCGATAGAAGAAGAGGAAAAAGAAAGTGTTAGTTGTTATCGATTTCGATACTTAAGTGATTTGCTTGGAACTTAGAGTGTATTGAATTCGAAATAAGCAGGTGAACATAGATATCGAACTCGATATCTTAGATTTATTGAATTGCTATACACGTTTGAAGACCGACTATATCGAGCTCGAGATTCTTATCAAGATTGACTGTTTGTCGGAGTGTTGAGTGATTTTTGTATTTCGAACTCAGTACCAAGTGTTAGAACTTAAGTGTCAAGCGAACTCGATACTCAAGTAAACTAAAGCTATATCAAACTCTATATTAACTTCTGTTAATATCAAACTCGAAATCGAAGGAAGTCTCATATCACGTTGATATCGAGCAACAGTCAATCAGAATCCAAGTGCTTTGTGGTGTATCAGTGTTAGTAAGAAACAGTTTGTGTATCATTTTGAAAGATAAGTTATTGTTTGCTAAAGAAAGTTTGAAAATATCTCATGAAGCACTTGTCATTGGTTCCGATACCAAACCACCATTTTTGTTTAGAGGTGATTACTCAAGCTTCTGAATAACCTACTGCCTGAGTGGAAACCTTATGCAAGCAATGTGATGCAAAATCAAATTCTGACCACGATTGACATTCATGATGTATTTGAGCTATTAAATGATAATCAGGATGAAGTGAGTGAATTGACTGGAACAAGAGAGCAAAATGATTAAATTGATCCACTTGCATTAGTTGCTGAGAGAAGTATTCGTTCAAGAAGTGCAAAGATCGAGAAAGAGATTTGACCTTTATCTGATTCAGAGAAAGAGGACAGTGGCTAAGATAAGGAGTATAAATAGATCGTGAAACAGATGGCTTTGCTGACTAAAGCAGTTTCAAAGAGGTACTATAAACGTCCAACGAACAATAATCTGCGTACTTCGTCTTCTTCAAGCAAGGGTCCAGAGTACAAAGGAAAGTATGAAGAGAAAAGGGTAGAAGAAAGCTCAAAGCTGAAAATGATAATAAGTGTTACAATTGTGGAGACTTTGGACACTTTTCCAGAGATTGCAAGAAGCCACGAGTTCGAGACTCAAACTACTACAAGTCAAAGATGCTTTTTTCCAAGCAAAAGGAAGCTTGCAAAGTGCTGATGTCGGAGGATGTTACATGATATAAGGGAAAATGGTTCAAGATTTGGGCGACGATGTTATGTTTATCTTTTGTGAAAAGAGAGTTTGTCTATTGTGGAAGAATAATAAAGAATTTCATGCTTTAATGCATCTTAACCTCGAAGACTTAAGTGGATGCATGATGATCATTGATATATCATAATTATAATGAGGCGGAGAAAATGGTTGAATTTACTTCAAAGATATGTAAAGAACATATGTTAGTTGTTTAAAGTTAATAGAAAAAAGTAATATTTTGAGAAAGAACATATGTTAAATGAATGACTTGTTTTTAGAAATCAGATTCGTCGATTAAAGAAATATTTTGAGATTCGATATACCATAAGTTTTTCATCAAGACCACCTCGATAAATCATACGGGGAGATTATTAGGAAATATAATTTGTAATAGAATTTATCTTAGTCTAGTATATATGTGTATTAACCTTGGAGTATAAATTACCGAGGTATACTACCTTAATACGGCTTTCGCTCAACGGATTAATACATATTGTTCATTTTCTCTGTACATATATGGAATCTTCAATATTTCGATTTATGATCAATTACGGTTATTATAACATTTGTTACAGTGTTTTGAAATGACTGTTCTTTAATGTGCGAACTAAAGAAGGTAGTGGGATGAACTATTATTATTCAAACTTACGTAACAAATTAATAAAAAAGAAGAAGAGAGAAATACTAAGATTTACAACCTTTTTATAAATAAATGTATACAAAATAACGTCGATTAAAATGTGTACCAATGAAACTCATTTATACTTTCGTTCTCATGTTTCTCTCTTTTAATATTATCGGTACACCTCATTTTATATGCATTTATTTGTAAACTTTCATATGTATAGCATTTGTCTATAAAAAATACACAACACATGAACAACTTAATTATTTATATATAAAAAAACATGTCTACATCCTCTGATATTCAAAAGAGCTGGGCTTTACATTTCTTATTCAACACAAATAATATATAGACTCCAAATTGGTAGGTGAAGTTTGGATTTGTTTATGCAAGTATAAACACGAGAAAAATGTTGAAAAGGATAGTCGTTTTTTTATATTTGCCAGAGGAAATTAGAGAATTGTAGGCAAATTATGCAATGCTCACCATTTGTTTTTGTTTTTATAATTGTTTGTCAAAATGTTCATGCAGATGTGGATTCGTTCAATTAGTCAAATTAATTGAAACAAGGTCTAATTAACATTGTAAGCTGTAACATGTGTCACGTTCAAGATACAGATTATTCAAAATGACCATGTTTATGCTTGCTAAAATAGAAGACGTATATAGGATGTCAAGAAGTATGAAAGTCTATTTAAAAATATAAAATAAAATAAATATGTAAAAGGATAATCAATAATATATCTTGTATCTCGGTATATATTTCATTTTAAGAAAAGAAATCACATTTCATTTTAAGAAAAGAAATCACAGTGTGTGTTCAAATCAAAATGTTAAAAAAGTAGAGAATTAAAGAACCAATAGGATTGCTCCATTTTATTACAAAACTCATTTCCACATTTTTCTTTAAAATTAAATATCACACAAACCGTACATCAATAAATTATAAAAAGTATATATTCGGAATTAGCATCATTTTATCTTTAATTAGAGATCTCACAAGCTATACTTCCGACAAATTTTTTTTTTTTTTTTTTTTTTTTTGCGAGTCTTAAAAATATAATCACATGTAATTTATGATAAAAACCTAAAATTGGTAATGTGATTTAAAAATTGATCTTTGATGATTAGCTTACCAGTATATGATAATTCATATGTGATTATTATTTAAAATCACATGTGATTGAAGATTTATCGCGTGTGATTATTATTTAGTGGTTAAATCACATGTGATTTAACATTACGAAATTTTAAAACCCATTAAAAAATAGAAAAAAAAATTCGTTGAAAGTATAGCTTGTGATATCTCTAATTAAAGATAAAATGACGCTGATTTCGAATATGTAATTTTTATAATTTATTGACGTACGGTTTGTGAGATATTTAATTTTGAAAAAAAAAAGGTGGAAATGGGTATTTGAAATGGAGCAATCCTATTGGTTCTCCCATTCTATACTTTTTTAGCATTCTTATTTGAACTTTTCTCGACCACCTATATTGTAAAACGGAGTCAGATTCACTCTTGTTAAACCTTATATAAGAGATCCATATATGTGTTACTTAAGTGAATATATATAGGGAAAAAATCTATAGGGAAACTTCAAATCTTGGGGAAGGAGGGAAGCAAATCTTAGCCCTTGACTTTTTCATAAATAAATGTTTTTAACATTCATTTGTGATGAATGTTAAATTTTGAAATTATTTGTAATTTTTAAAATTCATTTATGATGAAATCAATGGTTGAGATTTACTTCCTTCCTTCCTTAATTTTTTCACTTCCTTATTGATCCCTACCCTATATATATATATATATATTATATAGAGATTTGATAAATAATGTAGTAACAGTAATGGTGTAAGATTCTATATATAAAAAATTTCATTAATCAAATATTCCCAGGTGATGAAGTTTATGATGCATTTTGAATATAGAAAAATTATTGTTTAATTAATAGTATTTAGTTTTATATAAATTCTAAACCATTACACTTGGGACATTGTTCATTAAATCTCATTTTTATGTCTTTGATTTCTTGTATATTTTCTTTCATCTTCTACGGTTATAATCTATATTAATTTAACGTTTTGATACGTCTATAACAAATAAAAACTCACACTAGGAAACAAAATGTTAAAATTAAAACGGTGATTTATTATTTATTTTTGATGGGAATCTTTTTTTTTTTGTTTATTTTAAAAAATTTACTTGTGAATTCTTAATATTTCACACCTTAAAAAAAATATTGTGAAATTTTATTATTTATCTTGATTCGTATAAATTTACAAATGAATGAAACTTTATTTTTTTTACTTTACAAAAAGTTTTAACTGTGAAAATTTATTTTATTTTCCTTCAAATTTTTTTAGTTGTGAACATTTATGTGTTTGGCTTAACAGATAATCTAATTGTGAATATTTATTATTCTCAAATTTACAAATGAGTGAAACTTTATTTTTATTTTTACCGTTTTTATTTTAACATTATATTTTTACTGGATCTCATATTATATATATATATAAGAGTTGGATTTAGAAAAAAAGATTTTTAATGAGCAAAAGTAGAGAAATAATCTTGGCCTTTTATTTTGAGAATCAACAATTTAGATCATTCGATGACATAGTTTGTAGAGATTTATGGTAAATTGTTTATATGGTGGAGGGTATCATCGTAATTATGTAACCGATTTATAAGTCTTATGCAATTATTAAGTATCTAGACTTTTATTAGTGGACCAATATTATAGGGATCACTTTCTGAAAAATAGGAGTTTTCAAATTCACAATTTAACTTGCATAATAAAAACCCTGATACGTGAAAATCAATTCATAAAATGTAGTAGTGTTCAAATAAGCAAACCGAATTATTGTAAATTAAAACATGTTCTTCATTTATATTTATCTTATCTTAATCTTAATCTTAACTATATATAAATCATCTTTATTTATTTTTTAAAAATTAGACTCAACAATGGTTAATGTCAAAATTACCCTTAAAATTTATTAATTACTTTCCAAATGAACCACTAATTTATAAATTGCAACCCTTAAGTTTTAAACTTTACATATTTTTAAATTAAATTTTTAATAATATATTGTAAACAATAAAATCTGTAAATGTCGAATTAACTATTTGTTCCCGCACCTATGCACAGACACACTACTAATTGTAAATTAAAACATGTTGTTGATTTTGCTTTTATATATGTAAAAACTAGTGAATCATGAAATACAAAATTTGAATCATTTGGTATAAAAATATTATAGAAAAATGATTACTGAAATTTTAATGACATGTTTATTGAATCATATTCATTTTTATATACTTTGTGAATCAAACTTTTATAAGACACTTTTTGGGATCGTAAACATAATAATATGAATCAATGCCACACGTTGTGAATCCCTGGTTTTACCATTGATAAAAATGAATCGTGCATTTGTTTTTATATATGTAAAAATTAGTGAATCATGAAATATAAAATATGAATCTGCTATAGAAAAATGATTTTTGAAATTTCGATGAACAGTTTATTGAATATGGTGTATCTTTTGTGAATCAAGGTATTATACTACATTTTTGGGATATGAACAAAAATTTACGAATCAACACCATACGTAGGTTGTGAATCATTGATTTTATATGGACAAAATCAAAGTATAATGAATAATCAAATTACGACACAACCCCTCCATTAGTGCTCATCTATCGTGAGAAAACAAGACGGTAAGCACGAACCACTTCATATGATCTAATATGAAAGAGAATAACAAAAACGATTTTACTAACTTTTAGAAAGATTGGCCCATAAGCTTTTCACATATTTAATTCCAAAAATATTATATAAATAAATGAAAAAAGGGGCGTTCCGAGAATCGAACTCGGGACCTCTCGCACCCAAAGCGAGAATCATACCACTAGACCAAACGCCCACATTTACAAGAACTTAATTCTTAGAATGATCTATATTTTTATATTCCAACAATTACAATGATGGTTGTCACTTGTTTTTTCACAAATAATTCTTTGAAAAGTGTCTTACCAAAATTATCTACTTCAACATATGGAGCAAATCGTAGCAAGTACAACAGTCATTTTGCAGTGAAGCTACAAATAGCTTCTACTAAAATTATATGGCTTAACATGAAGATTTTTTTTTCTAACCGTTGCAAGTGGTTGTTTTGCAATACTTCTTTGAAAAGTAGTTCAGTCACAGTCAATGTTTTGTTCTTCTTGCATAGTTGCATCAACTTATATTGGTCAAGAATACTGAAAAAAAAACTTCTATCTTTCTTTCATATGATAACTTATATACTCATTGTTATATTGTGTCGATTGACCTTTACAAATCACACAAGAATAATGCTTCATATGGCTAATAATATATGCCTAAATTTGTAACAGACAAATTCATTGGTGCACATGTAAATTCATTGGTGAAGATAACAAGAGAGGATTAGTGGAAAACATATGTTAATTGTTGTATGCCGTAGGCATGATTATAGGTCTACTTTGTAGACATATATAGCAAATCTCGAAAATACAAATTAGGGACCCAGACGGAACAGGCAAACAAGCGAACAGTTCCAAATGAACCTGTTAACCTTTACAAGTTTCAGACCCGTTTTGAGTAAAGGACTTGAATTGAAAAGGCTATCAATATGCAACAATGAAATGAATCCATTCTCTTGCGACATTTTTCAGATTTCATCAATTAAAAACCTCGAATGACAGTATCCAGATGATATGACATACAACACTATTCCTTATTTAGAACAACTGGGAGTCAAAAGAGGCACTAGAGTCTAGAGCGCCGCTATGCATTCAATTTCAATCCTGGCATCAAGTGGTAATGCTGCAACTTGGTATGTTGACCTTGCAGGAGCTGGTGCTGGGAAATCTGCAAAACACCAGATTTTAACAATCGGTGATTAAATCTGTATATACTAACTGCTTATATGACTAAATTTTCGATAATCTAGAGAATCTACAAACACAAGATCTGTACTCACATTTAGCATATATTTCATTAACTTTCTTAAAGTCCTTCAGATCAGCCAACCTGAAATCAAAAGAACATGTATAAAAATCAATGTTTTCGCTAGATATGGTTTGACAGATTGGGCTGAGTTTGACCCACAAGCACATTTTCGTAAGAAAAATAATTCATTCTTATGATTGTTTTAATTATGTTTATGCATAGTCTTTGGGTGAGTTTGAACCAGTTTGACCGGTTCTACACATTTAACTTGATCCCCTTTTAGCTTTTTTTCCGGTATGGCCCGTTTGAGATAAAATGCAACCCATGCAGAAGTAAGTGGGTCGGAGTTGCTACCACTTCTCACATAAGTTTAATACGCAAAGAGACAAAGCCCATTTACATGATTGTGGTCTTAACAACTGAGGAATATGTAGCTCCACTAGCTTTCAATATCTCACCCATATTCTTGAGTACCTGATAATTATAAGCATAATAACAGTATATATAAGATAATCTACACTTCTTCACGCTGATTCACAATTATTCTGAAAAGAGAAAGATATCCCATGGCACCAATTGCAAGTCCTAAAGAAATGGATATGTTAATCACCTGCTCTGTTTGTTCCTCTACACTGTCCGACACAAACTTCCCTGTCTGCACAAAGTATATAACATATTTTAGACATAAAAGTTGCAGTTGCATTTAGACATTTGACTACCACTCTGAGCATCTAAAAATGGTGAAATATGATTGTCATGAAACCTCAGGAATAAGACCAAGAACACCCGACACGAACAGCGTATTATTGGCCTTAATGGCTTGAGAATACGGGCCCAGAGCTGCTGGAGCCTTATCTGTTATAACAGCTTCCTTAATACCTACGCCGAACACAGACAACTTAACATTCTCATCATGAAGTCAAATTACATGTTAACAGGCAACAGGTTATAGCCACGTCTCGCTACCGTAACAACGTCAAGGAAAGGCAAGTATTACGCAACCATGATAAAGAAAGCAAACCAAAAAACATCCAATACGTTACAAGTAAATCAAGAAACAACCACATAAGATACAAATCACTCCGCATTGGGAATATTTACTAATGGTTTACTTTATCCATATCAAACCTAATAAGTTAAGGGGTGTTTGGGTAAACTAATTTTCGGAACTTATAGCCTTATTGAAATTGGAAAAAGCCCATAAGCTCAATTTTTAACTGTTAGGAATCGGCAATAAATCGCTCCGATACCCATTGTTAGGAATTAAAAGGCCAAACAAAACACATGTAATCTCGTTACACCCACAAACAATCGGATAAATATAAAACAACCAAGACACAATCAAGACCAGATGAACAATACGAATGCGAGAATTAAGGTGGTTATATCCTATCATGTGATAATGAATTAACGAGCTTTATACATATTCTGGGACGAAATCTTCAATGGTATTCAGGAAAAAACTTGAGCAAAAAAAAAGAAAAAAGAAAAAAAAGGCATCTTTCGCAAACAAGTACAATTTTGTATTTTATTTTTTTTGCAAATCCTCCTTTCTGAGATTTGGGCTAATTTTATGCTATATTATCCCCGAAAAAGGGAAGATTTGAAGACAAAATCTTCGATTTTATGGGGCAAAACAATTTTGCAAAAAAATTGTTACTTCGCAAGAAGAGTTTGCGAAATGTTTTAACAAATTATCTTTTCCGCGATTCGGGCTTAGTTTAGATCAAATTGTTCAAAATTTGGTAATGATAAATTGATAATAGTGATGATAATAGAGTAGATAGTTTACTAGCATCAGTAGAAATGCTCAAACAAGCGAAGGGGTTTGAACGTTTGGTGAAAGAAGGTAGAGAAGACCGCCATAAAGTAGAGCCAGCGACGGTGGCGCAACCTATACCGACGATGATCGGAGCACGATTGCGGAGTACGCCGGTGTCTATCCCCGGAATTTTTAATAATTGAGCTACACTAGACACCGTCCAAGTCATTTTCTTTCTTTCTCCAAAAAGATTCCGTCTCATGGAAACGTTATTGAGCTTCTGTTAGGCCCATTGCAAAGCATATAGTATTTTGTTCTTTACATATTAAATCTAAGAAAAATGATTAAGTTTATTAAACTACATGTTAAAAAGTATGCACAACAAAAAATATATATACAAATATGTCAAAATCCATTATTATTATTAGTATTAGTATTAAAATAAGAAGAGAGAAAATACTTAGACGGTTTCACAGGGTAAATCTTGACTCGTCTAGAAGAATATACGTCAACTATTGCTTTGCTTAATCAATTTTTTTAACGAGCGTTAATAAAAAATTTAACTTTCGAAGATAAAACCTCACCTTTAAAATGATGAAATAAAATAGAAATAAAAAACCTCTTCGATTATTAATAATTCGGTTCCTTGCAATTATTCAAAATCGAAAATGGATGGGCGTGCAGTATATGTCGGTTTGTTATCTATATATTCTATATGTATAGTATATACTAGTAAATCATTTGGGTTAAACCTATAACATAGAGATCATATTTTTCATATGTAAAATATAATTCTATTGAAATCTTATCTTATATTATGTATATATGACATCATTAAGAAATATAATTAAAATGTTTTAACTAAATAAAAGCATATAATGTGAGGATTAATACAAATGAAAGATTGTTCAAAATTAATATACAAAGTGAAGATTAGTAAGAGATTAATGAACTAAAAACATGTGTTTTGTTTATTTAGAAAAAAAAAGAAAAAAAAAAAACTTGTGTGTTGGGATAATGTAGCAAGTGTTAGTGTTTTTATATGTCAGAACTTCAAAGTATGGTACCCTTTTCAACAAAGCTTGAACTTTATATCATGCATAACCAAGTTTAAATGAACATAAAAAGTTAGGAAGTTTAGTAATCTTAATATCATGTATAACTTCTATATATACAAGTATCACAGTAGAATGATTTTTTAATCAACAAAAGAGTTTAAATGTTATTTTAGTTGTCTTGTATGGTTTTCACTTGTCAATCTTTTAGATACCAATGAACTTGACTAAAAAATTGATTAAATTTTGATGCCTTCAATAAGTTTGGTAAAAACATAAAAGTTTGAAGCTAAAAAAGAATTAAAAATTGATGATGTGTCAATTTAAGAGAACGTATGTGTCATAATTTGAAATCATGGAGTGCTTTCTGTATATATACTAATGAAATAGTTCGGGTAAGAGGTCTTAACGAGCCTAGCAATTTACTGGAGTTATTTGAGTTTGAGATTATTCGTATTCGAAAAATATTTATTACTCGATTAATTATCAGTCGAGTTTCAAGAATTATTATTTGAATCGGTTCACTCAAAAACTCGTTTAGTGACTAGTTGAACGGACCTAGTTTATATAAGAATTTATTTATTTAATACTTTGAATAAAAAGTAACTAATATATTTGATTCTGATACCCAAATATAAATGAACTTATACGAACTGATCTTGATCTTTTGAAGGGGTTTATCGAGTTTGAGTTTGTAAACAATTAACTTCAAGTTGAAAAATTATTACTTTAAATAACTAAACGAGTACCAATTTCGAGCTCAAACAATAACAATTGATTCGAACTTAAGTTCAAAAATAATTTTTGAGATTTATTCGAGTTCGAATTGAACTCGAACCGAGTAGTTAATAAACGAGCCGAGTTCGAATTCTTTGATATTCGATTCAATTCGGTTTGGTTAATGATTCTTGTTAACAACTCTAGCCTGAGTATTAAAAGAATTGCATTGACTTAAAAGGGAAGAAAATATTTTTTGTGTATGTTATTTTAGACTTATAAATATAAATAAAATAAGACGTGTATATAATATACATTTAAATAATTTTAAACGATTCTTGATATGTTTGGTCCATTGTAACCGTATTTTGCTAATCATAAAAGATGTATTCTAGTTGAAGTGGACGGGGGAAAGAGTAGAGTAATTGATTTGATACATTCATATGAATTAAGTTTAAATAAAAATCAAAACTTTTTTAAAAATAGATAAATCAATCTTAATTATTTATTTTTATCAAAATAATAAAAAAAATTTATTTTTAAAAATTGAATATCTTAAAAAACTAATCAAAAAATTATAAAAATTGCACCATAAAAATTAATGTTTTTTTCTCTTTTGATTAGACATCTCACATGACATACTTTTGACGAACTTTTTTTTTTTTTTTTTTTTCATTTTTGGTGAGTTTTGAAAACTTATAACACGTGTAATAGTCGTTAGTATCATATGTGATAGTCGTTTGTAACACATATGATGGTCATCGACAACACATGTGATAGTCGCTAGTAACACATTTGTTACTAGCTGTTATCACATGCGTTACCAGTTTTCAACACTTACAAAAATAAAGTTCGTCGAAAATATATCATGTGAGATGTCTAATCGTAAAGAAAAAAATGTTGATTTATATTGTGTAATTTTAATAATTATTTAAATAATTATTTTTGAGATATTCAATTTTAAAAAATGTTACAGAAAATTAAATTTTGTCAATAACTAAAATTTATTTATTCAATCTTACCAAAATTATGAATCTTATTTGAACTAATACGATAAAACGAGTTCAATCAAATATTCAAATGTTAATAATATTAATAAAATAAAATTAATTATTAGTAACAATAGCATTAACATTTTAATATTATACGATTTAAACCGCGGGTCTAAAGTCATATATTAGGACTTGACCATGTTTATTTGAAACTTCCAGCCTCATTCTCAAACAATCGTACATAAATATTCTTCCCCTTTTAACCACTTTTGCCCACACTAAACTCAATACGAATCCAAAAACCATCTATCCAAATTCAGCTACTAGCACTTCTATGGATCATGAACAACATCAAGATAAACAAGTTCATGATCTGGATCATGTTCATGAAGATAAAAAGAGTAATGATCAAAACATCATAAAACACGAACCAATTGATGGTGATCTTGATTTTGATCAAGATGACAACGATAACAATTTCGAAAATATACTAAATTATGAACCGGGCCTGTTTTATTGTACGGACAATAATCCACCCGAGTCATACGCGGTGTGTGAAGCCAAAGTGGCAGACTGGCTAAACCACCACACATTCATCGAGCGCAAAGCGTCAGTAAAATTTGCATGTCAAACCGGACGGTCTTCTCATCGGTCGGTTTCTTTAGCTTTACACCAAAGGCCAAAACTTTCTATTATCGGGTTCAAGGAAAAAACGGTTCATCAAAATAATGGGAGGTCTAAGCATAATGATAAGGTGGAAAATGTCCGGTTGTTTAGGAACCGGTCTGAACCCGGAAGAGATTACTGTCTGTTGATAACTGAACCTGTTTCACCTAGGGTTTCTTGTGTGGGTCGAGTCGGTTCGGTTAGGATTCAAGGTAGGAGTAAAGCTGGTGTTTGGAGGAGTTTTAAGTCGGTTTTCTCGAACCTGGTTCAGACTAATAGAGTAACGAAGGTAGCTGCTTGATACCGGTTTGAACCGGTCCTGATTGCTGGCCGGCGGTCGGCTAGTAGCTATAAAGAATGATACTCTTATATTATTTGTTTTGGTCAATTTTTTATTCTATAGTTATTTGGTTATAGTTGAATTTACGTGTAATTAAGGTTGTCCACTTGTGACTGTTTATATCTGGTAGTCCATGGCATATAATTAAGACTGGAGATTAAGTCGTATTTGGACATTTTGGTACAATTATCATATCATACATCTATTTATTTATAAGTAAAAATACATCAAAATCAGTACATCTTCTATATTTAATTCTTTGGAACCAAAAAGTAAAAGAAAAGGAAAAAAGCAGAAATTCATTTACACTTCTAAAACATGACAAACCACCCCCTTTGTGTTTTACATTTTGACAAAGTCCACCCCTAAAGGCTAAACATCTCTTCGACAAATAGGACAAGAACCATTCCTAATTAGCCACTCATCTATGCATGCCAAATGATAAACATGTCCACAATTTGGCAGTTGTCTCCCTTGTTCTCTATTCTTGAACCCATGTAAACAAATAGCACATGAATTGCTCTCATTTCTTCCAATCTTTTTGCTCAACCTGCATTTTGGTAATTTGTTTATTGCATCTTCACACAACCCTTTTGACCCATTGTTCTCAAATACATCAAAAATATCTGTAAATGTTGTTTCAACTCCACTAACCTGTACAATAATAAACAACCTTATTTTTTAGTTGAAAATGGAGATTATAATTAATTCTTGTTGATTAACAACAATAGTATGATTTCTTACTTGCCATTGGTAGGCTTTGAGCACGGCAGGAGTGACCCATTCGGCAACGATGTCTCCGTTAACAAGACTACGTAGCAAGGATACCTGTATAATACCCACACATGTTGGGTTTTCAGGAATTAATAGATTTAAAGGTGTAAATTTTGACCCATTTATAAATAATGAATTAATGCAGGACTTTAATTTATTTACTAAGAGATAAAGAATAAGAGATAAAGAATAAAAGAAGGTTATGGTCATATGTAACCAATGAAATCGCTTAGCGAGAAGTTAGAAAACATGTCAAATGAGACAAACTAGTCAAATAATAAAAGTAATATAATATACAATTAAATATATAATAGAAACTAGTAAAACACTTCAAATTAGTACCTTCCAACTTTCAATTGTATTTAACACGTACATACACTATTCATAATATTTAAAAGTAAGAAAAAATAAATAAAAAGTCTTATTCAATAAATGTTTAAAAAATAATGAGATGAAATTTATAGTTAAAAAATAGGTAATTGAACATCAACAAACCTTAGAAAAGGGTTCGCCACTAACGAGCATATCCATGACTTGCAAAGCGGCTAGAGCACCGGTGACCCCACCCACAACACCTCCATGAACCAACCCTATTCCTGTAAGCGGACCTTTTATCGTTCCCATTATTATTCCCACTGTCGCACCACCTAAAAACCCAACGAAATAAATAAATTAATCATAACAAAAACATTACAAATTTATTTAAACTCGAGTTTTGAACGTGAAGATTTATGGGGAATACCTAGAGCGATGATGCAAGTGACAAAAGCCAAGAAAACGCGGTTGAGACCGTTAAAGAAAACTATAAGTTCCATTTTAATTATTAAGAGAAACGTAAGGGAGAGTGTATTTATAAAACAGGGGAATGCATTGATACAATATAAATAAATGTAAGAACAGAGAAAACAGAGTGCATTAATGGATATATTCAGAAAGCTACGTAGCTTTCCACTTGCCATACATGCACAGTGCATCATCCACAGTTTTTCCTTTATTTATTTTTATTGTTATTGTTATTGTTATACATTTAGTCTATCTGTTTTTCTTTTTGTTATTATTTTTATTGAATGTTTAACTGAGGTTTGATTTGCCACTAGAGAATAGCTATTGATTGAACACCAATTCGTACGGAATATATTCTGTATGAACGTGCAAATTGAGTGTTCATTGAATGATTTTTATTTGATTTAAATTTGTCATTTAAACAATTACCACAAAGATAATGGTTAGTATCAATGTTTTAAAATTTGAGTTTGAGATTGATCTGGCCTTGTTTTCGAATCCGAACAGTTGGATCATAATCAACTCGGACTTTGACCTTTTAACTTTTTTAATTTTCTTTTTTTACTTTTCTTATTTTTATTCTCAAATTTTTAAAACTATAATTATAAGTTATGATATTTGAAATTAAACTACTAATTTAAAAAGTTAACTTACGCTATTCCGGCAAAAAAAATTTCGGGTCAATCCGGTCCGGGTCACCGAGTTAATCAGGTCCGATCGAAAACTGACCAGATCATTCTGAGCCAAAATATGCTATCGAATCAAGCGCAATTGGCCCGGCTTAACTCTCGGGTCCAATCCGACTAGGTCTGACCGGCCTGTTTGACTCAAATTTCAAAACATTGGTCAACATACATATAAAAGTGAGTATATTTAAATGTAATTTTGACATGTTAAACTAGTAGCTAGGGAGTAGGGAGTGTATGAGCTTAACATTTTCTAAAGCAGGAGAATTTCTTAGTACAATATATTAGTATCCTTGTTAAAGTTTTTTTCTACATATCACCTTAATAAATAGGAAATACTAGTTTTTGGAGATTTCAAAAAAAGAATGATGGTCCTAAATAATCTAAAAAAAATAAATATTTATTAAATATTTATTTTTTGGTAATTTAATAATCATTTAATACAACTTAAATAAAAAAGACATTTGAGTGTACTTCAAATGTACACTTTAAGTGTATTAAATATATTTACTTTTGAGATATGAATAGACTATGTTTAATTAATCCAATTCCTTTCAATTTGGCGTAATATGAAGGTAATGTTCTAAGACAAAAAATCATACTTGTATGGATTAAATACTAGTATATATGTTAGGTAAAGGATGCTTCGTTGTTTGGTTTGGTAAAACTTATCTAATAATTTTAATGATCTTTTATTTTATTATTAGTAAAAATAATAATAATTTTATTATTTATTATTTATTTTATTTTTTTGTAAATGCAATCAGTGATAATAATATTGATGCAATAAAGTAGATTATCATCTTAAAATAATGTTTATATAAAATAAGCATCTAGTTTGATGTTGTAAATGAAGCAAACTGTCTAATCATTATGTGACAATGCTAATTAAACATGATTAACCTTAACTGTTAGTTCTCTATTAGGTGTATTCAAACGAACATTTGTTCGTGAAATAATATCAATTGAGTTCATTGAAGTTGAATTCGATTGATCGATCACTAATTTGTATCCCGACGTTCGATCGTTGATGTGAGTCACAATCTAAATGCAAATGTTCGAGCAAACCAACTTTAACATGTTAGTTGACATCATTTATGTGTCATGTCTTACAAACATACGTTCGTAATTTATATAGCTAGAAGAAAGATCCCCATCAAGAGTCCTTAAATCTTTCATGACATGACTATGACTATTACGTTTATAACAAATAAATTAACATCTGACATTTATGTTTTCGTCTATAACTTATATAAAAGGCAATGTATTAAGAAAACCATAAGTACATTGATATTATGTTTTCGTTTTACACTTGTTTGCCGTAAACTTAATCCTATATATAATACTGTTAAAAAGATGCTATATCTTTAATTGTTTTAATAAATGTAATACGTTGAAGTTGAACGTGTTTAGCCTAATTCAAGGGAAAAAGTTATAGTAAAAATACGGTGTAGTTTGCAAACCGGGAAGCTAATGGAATCACAGAACATAGAAAGGTGTATGGCCCAAATGGAAAATATATGTGGGCTTGTAATGGGCTTTCTATTAATGCTTATGTTATTTTATATTATGTCGCCGTTTGTAAGAATTGAGATGAGGTCATTAAAAATATCTGAAATAGTTTCATGCTTCAATGGTTAATGATAAGGCTAGTTATGTGATTTTGGAATTAGTCTCTTGTGGTGTTGTGTTATTCGTTCGTAGATTTGTTTCGGTCGCTGTCTATTTGAAGCCTTTCAAAAAAAGATACAGTGATAACATACTACTTAAATAATGTTATTTCTTTTAGAATTTTAAAATGCAAAATCTTCAACTGTTTATCATAGTCAAGTTTTATTGAGATATCAAATATAAATTGCTATCTTTAATGATCCGTTAAGTCTTTACCACATTACGAATCTAAATAGTATTGTAGTGACTTCGATTCATGAAACTTCTTTTACGTGAAATAACAATCACATTAATAATAAGTTCATTAAAAAGTTTTTCTTTTTTCAAGACTTTACATCTCACTAGTTAGAATTTTTTTTAGAGAAACTTTATACATTCAGTGCGTTTTTACTCTTGCGATTGCTTGTTAGTTAATGTTATGAGATTATTTTATATTGTTCGTGATTAAAAATTTTAAACAAATATAATTTACAGCTAACTTTACAATAAGACGCATTCTATCACCTATAACTTCAAGTCTATTTTGTTTCAAAAATACCTTATTTCGAGACCCTAAATATATTTATACGTATATAAATAAATATAGATATATATGATGATGCAGAAGTTACCACATATGAACAATATATTATGTTTTACTATTTGTTTTACGCAAAGTTTTCTTTACATAAACCAACATATACATGTATATGAAATTTTGAATCCCCTAAATTTTAAAGGCTTTGTATGCTAGCATCACTTGCATGTACTCGAAGACGACTCTAGTTATTTACACCGACCATTATGAATTTTTAGTATTGCAAATACCATGTTTTGATCATCATATTTTTATGATATTAATGATTTAGAGTTTAAATCATTTTACATTCTAACTTAATCATGGTGGAAAATATAAGTGTATAAAAAAAGTTGGTTTTGCTTTTATAAAGATAAAGGTTTTAAAAAAGGTTGATAATTTCATCAATTTTATTAAAGAATGATATATGCTATAGTGTATTGTCTACATTTAAGAGAACGAAGGATGGCAACAGGTAGGGGTCGAGGTCGTGGCAGATTTTAGTATACTCTTATCGAAATTTATTTATAATATTCGTATTCATACTCGGACCAGTACTCAGTGGGTACCTGATTAATATTACTCATAGATTTTTTGGGTTTATCCATCGGTTTCGGTTATACACATTTATGTAACTTTGGGCGAACAAAAAAGTGTTTGGGGTTGAAAATAGAGAGAGATTAAAACGCGGCAAAGAAAAGAATTAAAATACCATAAACTATTTAATTGACTAATTTAAAGTTTCAAAACGTTCATGATAACCAACAATTTCATGTTTACGTAACATAAAAAATTCATAGGTAATATCATGAAAATCTAAATATAAAAACGTATATAAAAATTAGCATTAAGGTTCACAAGTTGATATTAACCTACTAATCTTATAAAAAAGATTATATATAATACAAAAACTTAAATTAAAAATAATAATTATGCAGGTATGGGAATGGATAAACGGGTAAGGATACAGGTAGGGATAATCGGATGAGTATTACCCAAAACCTATCATCATATTTGTACCCGTCAAATAAAAATATTTGTACACAAGCCTGCATCTAAATCTGTTAACTCGTCTTCAAACCCGCCCTAAATATTTCGTGTTTGATTTTCCTTTTCGATTTCGAGGTTAATTGCATCCCTAAAAGGAACAAGAAAATGACCTTCATTTTTAAGATAAGTGTTGGGCTAATGGCTATATTTTAGCAAAATGTTTTTCTAGGATTTCATTAAAGATATCAACTAAGATCTATCATCCTGGCCGTAAGCATCAATCAGAATCAGCATGCAATTATACGAAAAGCAGAAAAAGTTGAGAATAAAACACATAAAATTGTATGAAGAGAAGTTGGACAAACTTGTGACATAAATTAAACTGAAAGACATAACTACTCATAAAAACAAGGTATCACAATTCGATTTCTGTAATGTTTGTAAAGTTAGATACAAAAACGGGTTGGTCTGAAACGTTGGATGATCGTTTAAATGAGTAATTATATTACACATGTCAAAAAGGGTTGATCTTGTAACACTTTCTTTATCTTATCTTCTTGAACTCTATAAGCTACTAGTTTGTTAAAAAATATGTAATTGGTCAAAATAGTTGATCTTTTAACACTTCCTTTATCTTATCGTCTTGAACTTTATAAACTACTAATTCGTTAAGTTTTGGATTTTGGTAGCAAAAATCACAACGGTTATCATCAAAAGTTTCGAACGTGTATAATTTTTGTACTTCAACAATTTATCATCAACACTCTTAAGAACTTTATATGAAATTTCTAATAACAGCCTTTAGAAGTTAAGTTATCAAAACATGTTTAAAATAATGTCGACCCATACATATGATTGGACATGTTCAAAGAACTAGACTATGAGATCTTTATTAATAAAAAAGTACTGTACTTAATAGATGATGACTTATACAACTTCTTGACTTAATTAAATAATTAATCTTCAAGTCTTCAACTGGTAAGTCATATTGGACTTTATACTCCGTAACATTTTGAATGGATTTTGAGTAAAATTCAATTGTAATACTCACTGTGTTCCAATTTTATTTATTTTTTCTAAGAAAATTTGTTGGAATTAAAATAAGTCGGATAAATGTCGATTTTATCCTTAAATGGGGACTAATAATATTTGACTTAATATTTATGACGAATCATTATATTTGAATGTTTTAACTTGCTGTTGATCACATGATCTATTATATTTACAATGCAAGCCATTTGATGATACATGATTGTGATTATCATTGTTAATTCTGAACGAACTTTTATTTGAATCAAAATTTTACATAGGACATGAATCTAGTATTGATTAGAGCACAGTGCATACCTTGCCAAAATAAACAAAGACTCTCACTAGTCAACCCTCAGAACAAGTACTATTTCCCTTTTTTTCTTCCTAAACAATGTCACTCCATCTGGGTTCCTCAATTTCTTTCATATTTGTTCATATCCCATCAAAAAGATTCAATCTTTACAGATAACTCATAAAAAAGATTCAATCTTTAACAGAATCTGGGGCCAAATGGGTATGTCTCTAAGCAAAGGCACAGACCCCCAAACTCCGGCAACGGCGGAGCTCCGGCAGCAGAACCCACAGTTGCTCCGGGCAGGTTCAATCTTGGGCATACTACCCAAAGAAGTTAAAGATTATTACAAAATGGGTAAATCAATAGGTAGTGGTAAATTTGCAGTCACATATCTTTGTAGAGAAAAGTCAACGGGCAAGAAATATGCCTGCAAGTCTATACCCAAAAGAAGACTTGGTACAGATAGTGAAAAAGAAGATCTAAAAAGAGAGGTTAGAATAATGGAGTTTTTGAAAGGTAAAGAAAATGTTGTTAAATTAAAAGAGACATATGAGGATGATAAGTCTGTACATTTAGTGATGGAGTATTGTGAAGGAGGTGAGCTATACGAAAAAATGGTATCAAGGGGTAGATATAATGAAAAAATTGCTGCACAAATTCTTAGTTCTATAATGAAAGTTGTTTGTTATCTTCATGGTATGGGTGTTATGCATAGAGACTTGAAGCCTGAAAATTTTATGTTGTCAAAAAAAGGTACATTAGGGTCTCTTCCATGTTTTGCTGATTATACCCTTTTGAAAGCAATCGATTTCGGGTTATCTGCCTACACAGATGAAGGTATTTTCGTTTATTTCTTTTCTAGCTGTATTCAAGTGTTTGCCTATTCCTAATTCTCTTCAAACCTCAGAGTAGATACAATTTTCTAGTTATTAGTTTGACTTTCTAAATAAAAAGTATGATATGTTTAAATGTTAATTATCAAAAAGATCATTATAGATTAAGAGGGTCTTGGATTTTAGTTTTGAATGTGATTTAGTGAAACTGAATTAAATGAATCGGATTAGCAGCTTATTAAGATGTGAATGAAGAGAGTTTTTTTAGTGTGATTTTGCTAGTTGAAATTGTAATCACCATTTTTTAAGGTACTGAGATTTTGATACATTATAGATGATCTTTTTACATCCTATGATAACCTCTTTTGACCACAAGTATCAAATTGATTATACTATGATATTGACAGAAAAGCACACTAAGAAATTGGGGAATACAAGAATGGGCATGCTTTCAACATTCTTGAATACGTCCTCTCGTCGAACTACAAGAATGACCAGAGACTAGCATCTTTAATAAAAAAACATAACTATGAATCCTATTATAATGAGAACAACATTCTAAAGATGTATAAACATCAAATTAAATAAAACCCCATTTAAGTCGAATGCTAACAAAATCATGCCTTGTTGTAATGAAGTGAACCAGGAGAAAGTTGGAACTGCATTCTATGTTGCTCCAGAGGTTTTGCGGCGTCAACCATATGGAAAAGAAATTGATATATGGAGTGCAGGGGTGATTTTGTATATGTTGCTCACCGGGGTCCCACCTTTTTATGGTGGTAAGATCAGGATTCAGTATCATGTTGTTTTCAGCATTTGTATTACCTCTGAGAAATCTAACTTTGATCCAACAAATACGTAGACAATGATAAAGAGATATTTCCACGCATACTGTCAAGAAAACTTGATATGACGAGCTATCCGTGGCCAAATATATCAGCGAGCGCCAAGAAACTGGTGGAGAATATGCTCTCACTTGATCCTAAAAAACGCCCAACGGCAGATGACGTTCTTAGTATGTTCCTAACTTCAGTTGATTATACATCTCTTTATATTGCATATACTTACATTAGTTTCGATAAATGTATCATCTAGATGACCAATGGTTGAAGGAAAATGGAGTAGCAACTGAAAATTTGATAGATGAAGAGTTTAATAAGAAGATGAAGCACTTCCGAGCCATGAACAAATTCAAGAAACTCGCACTCAAGGTATTTATTAAAATTATTTCAGTAAATTGGTTATATAGGGTTGATCGTGCTAGCTACTTATAAGTTTTGTACCTCATATCTTAGATAATGACGGAAATTATTCCACAAGAAGAACTCAAAGAACTAAAAGCTATTTTTTACGACTTTGACACGGATGAAAAGAAAGTTATCTCCCGCCAAGAATTGAAGAACTCGTTGAAGCTTCTGCCAAAGTTTGATTCAAAGCAGATAAATGATATTGCTGAAGCTGTAAGGATTTTTTAAAAAGATGATAGTATAATATTTGAAAAACAATAATCTGTAATAATATTTTGAAAATTGCAGGCTGATGCAGATGGGAATGGATTTATCGACTATGATGAGTTCATTACAGCTATGATGAACTTTAAAAGACTACATAAGGAGGAAGAACTTCGTGAACTATTTAAGCATTTTGATACGGATAACAATCGGTAAGCACCCTGTAATTTAGTGTGTTTTGTTAGGTCATTTTGAGCCATTTTAGCATCCTGATGGAAACTTTATTGATAGATATATTTCTAAAGCTGAACTGAGATCGGCATTGGAAGAACATAAAATGGGCGATGACGCAACTATTGAAGAAATAATAAAAGAAGTTGATGAAAATGATGTAAGTTGGTTCATCTTTGTAGTATGCAAGTAATCAAAATTGAACATTGACTCTTCATTCTTGAAACTTGCAGGATGGTGAAATCAGTTATGAAGAATTCTGTACAATGATAAGAAGTTAATAAGAGCGGGCGTTACTGCACTAACTACCTGTGTGACATCTCCATTGCTTCAAAGTGTCTAAAATCAGGGTGCAGTTTTAGTTATATACCATTATTTGTTAATTGTATGCTCTCTCATTATAATGAATTCATATATTCTTTCTTTTATCAATTGGTATATGCTAAAGTTAGTCGGTATCTGTTCAAATAAGTCCCAAAATAAGCATATATCTATTATGGAATGACTCCATCATCTCACAATGTGACATACAAAGACGATCACAATTTATATCTGGTGACTTCAAATTTTTATAATCATGTTAGTTGCATGAAGTTTGTTCGCTTTTCTCAGATTGATTAACATGCATGATGAAGATGGGGCAATAGACAAAGCGAACGAATAAAATACTCTCAATTGAAGTTTTTCCCTTTCAAATTTGTAACATCACTTTTGTTCATCTTCTATTAATTAAGATACATAATAAAGCGGAGAAGATGCAGAAAGGATAAGACTCATTTACAATGCAGTGATCACATTCTTTCATCTTGTATTAAGATACATATGGTGCAACAACAAAAAATGAGGTTAGGCAAATTACTTAGTTTATATCAAGCACTTGGTAAACGGTTGAGGTCCATTTCAACTTGGTGAATCGTCCACTGCATATTCTCCAGTTTCTGCAACAAAACACACTCCAACGCTTCACCATCTTATAAATAGTAATCATAACAATGAATAACATTAGATCATGCTACCAACCTTCACCATATCCTGATATTGCCTTGCAATCGTGTCAAAGTGTGGGTCAACCCCTTGATATTCACGAAGTCGTGTTACCTACAAACAGCCCGAACAATTGTGTCAAATTGAGATAGTATTAGAGCCCATTTATATATAAAGGGCTCGATTTGGGTTGAGGTTTATCACTAATGGGTCATATAAGTTAAGCTCAAGAATTTTACTATAAGGGAAATAGTCAAATGGGTTGAGCGGGCCAAACGGGTTAAATGTAACCAAATGCATAAAACCTTATTATTGTGATAATATACTTCTGCAATCCTATTTAACACATATCTACTTATAGAATTCAGAAAACAGATTAGTTTTATTAAAAGGTCAGCCCAACCCGATCCATTCTGACTCATACTAAAAGATTACACGTTTTGACCCATTCCCTAACCTGCCCTTTTCCCCTCCAAGTGTCAACGCACTCACTGTGCAGAGTCCCACTCCAAAAACTTAGAAAGTATAGTTTCTATTAACAATGATATGTAAATGCTCCGTGACAATCTTACAGCTTTATTGTATGCAAGTGAAGCTTCTTCTGTAGCTTCGACTAGATATTTCCTGTAATAAACGGTAAAAGTAATAAACTTCTTTTTAACAGGAAATAAAATAAGATGTTAAAATCAGAATGAGAAAATAATTGTTTTTCTTCACCTTATCTTATGCAGAGCCGGAACTGATTCCTGTGTGTATGTCTCAAGCAGGAGAATATGCTCCAATACTCTGAACAAAACAATATGGTTAATGGACGAGTTTTGTTGAGTCTCAATAACCAGTTTTGAGAATTTTAACAAAAGCTGATCATGATTATCATATTCTAATTGTTTATCATCAAAATAATCAGACTTACAGAAGAGATAGGAAGTTATTGCAAGTAAACTAATTGTGGAGATAAATGTAAACTACCTATCTATTAATGGTACCACCTGAATGGGTTTGATTCTGATTTTAATTCTGATTCTGTAGTCACAATAATCACTTTCTAAACAAGTATCCAAAGAGCCCCATAACATCATATCATAGATATACTTTTAGCAAATTTTGGAATTTGGAGCACCACTAAACATTTGCAATATCACATCAGGTTTACTATTAGAGATTCCAAGAAAGTAAAAAATCACCAACCTCAATTTGGCGCTCATGGTTTCACACCTTTTGCACAACCAAGTCTTCTGTAGTTCGTCCTACAAACGTTTCATACAAATTATGTATATAGCACACTTGTCCCGGAGAATAAAAAACCATTTCTAGAAAAAACACAAGAACGTTTTCTCACATATTTATGTTGATGTTGCAACTTCAAATCTCTAACAAGCTTAATTAGGACACCAAGAATCTGCTCCAAGACCTTCAGAAGCAAATGTAACTTCATGTCAGCCAAGACATTCCACATATTGATTACACAAGAAATTCGGCTAAGACCACGTGGTTCTTATTACATACATTATAATATTCTGCAAACTTTCTGTCAGCAGAATATAGATCTTCACGTAATGCTCCTTCTTCTCTTTCAATCTCTTCAATAATTAACTTTACCCTGTTTTAAAGAAATAAGACACTATATTTAACTTTTCTAATAGAGCTACAAGCGGAAAATGGATATACAAACTATGGAGAAGGCTAGCTATAGATGAACTGTTATCCAATGCATAACAATTGCATCATTGATCTATCATCAAATTATGAGAGAGAAAACTACAAACCTTTCTGGAAGCCGAGCGCTTGAATTTTGACTACCAGTTGATTTATCTGCAGCACAGGAGAGTTTTAAGAAACTCAAACGTCTTTCTATATTTTACGTATTATATAAAGTTCATTTGTTAAAACCTTAGATTCAAATGTGTACCTAGGTCATCTATAAAAGCGTCAGCTAACTTATCACATTTAGACTTTAGGCGATGCTCAATCTCACGAAGAAGTGGCATTTGGTATTCTGCCACATCCTACAACATATGAGAAATTACAAACAAATACATTAAGATTAAAAAACAAAGCATACAAACTGTAGTCATAAGAGTTACAAAAAACGTTAATTATAACCTTACCATCAGCAACGGTGCATGTTCGACCTGACTTTGCCACAGATAAGCAGGTGTAATTCCAAGAAAGCGATTAGGAACACCACCAACACCAGGATCACTGGCATCATTAGCCCCGGTAGGAAACACATTGTTTGTTGAACCACCCATGTTAATCGATGACATGTTTGTGTAGTTACTTGAATTTGAGCTAATTGTGATACTTGTACTCGTACTATCAAGGGAGCTTCTTGATAAGACACTCATTTTCTCTATTTCTTCCTCGTGAACCTCTCCGTCTTTTGAAATTAGAGGAAGTCTTAATCTCTGAGCAGCTTCTGCAACAACTAATCGATGCTCAAGTGCCTCATATACCTGTAAAATAACATAATACATCACATTCATGATGAAAATATGAACAATATATGTCAAAGTATATAAATTAAAACCTAAAAACATTAGAATGAAACCTGAGGAGAATTCTTAAGACCAAGATTGGTGTTTAAACCCTGCATATCTCGAATTCCGCCAAGATTAGCTACCGAAACAGCTTGTTGATAATCTTCAACCATACCAATTGCTTCACAGTATATAGCCTACATTTTAAATTAATACACTAATAAGTAACAGATAAATAAATATGCACAAACATTATCTAGGTATCTGGCGATGATCCAGTAAGAACACATCATCTACACTCATAAAGTCGACACCTTCTCAAAATTCACATTTACACATCTCGAATATGCATAGAAAAAAAAATTCACACACACACAAACTTATATAAGTCGATTGAATGATAGGTGCACAATTTTGCACAATGCATTTGGAATAGGTCCACAGCAAAAAGTACTAATTTTTTCAGATATGAAGAATGTGCATCTGTTTTTTTACATCTGAATTTAGTAAATTTGGTGACACTATGTACTTATTTTATTAGTATTCTTCCTTGATCCTTTTACTATAAATATGTAAATTTATTGTTTATACAATACAAATACATTTGTTCTCCAAAATTATGTCTATACTTTCACCATAAATCCCAAACCCTAGTAGTTACCCATATAAATTTTCTAAATAAATAAAACAATTGATTACAAAAATTCAGATCATGAAATGAAGTTACCATAGCTTCCAAATAACGTAACCTTTCTCTAGACATTTCCTCTCGCGCCTGAAACATAATCATTCGATAAATTAATCAAATAAAAATTTTGTTGTTACTAAGAAATTTAAGTGATAAAATGTGAAATTGAAAGTACAAGTTGGAGATCGTTGAAGACAGATTTGGTAATGAGAGATCCATCGGGAGCTAAACAGTGACGCTCTAATTGATCGATTAATTGTGTTACATCTGCTGCTAGGTTTTGCCCTGATTTCGCCATTTTCAGTTTGTTTTTCCAAAATTCCTTTCTTTGAATACTTTATACCCCGGTTAGGTTGCCGGGTTTGCTTTGGCCTGCCGTTTATTCCAAAACATACGGAGTAATAACGGAATGAATATAACTAATAACTAATAACTATAACTAATACAGTATTAATTGTGGGAAGATATTCCTGTTAGTTTTAATGGAGGGATTCTTTCTGTATTTAATAAAAAGTCAAAGGGCTAAATGTGTAAAATCTACAAATTTAATCAAATGCCGATTGACCGATAATAATATAGCATAATTTTTAGTATTGTCAACAACATAGATGTTAAGCCATTACTTTGACAATATTTACGTAATAACTTCTTACATGTTACACTTAATGTTAGGGATGATATGATATGTTCTATAATGTAAATGAAGAGGTAAAAGCGCAACACTTTTTTCCCGTTTTATATATTTTTTTACCGTTACAACATTTAAAATGGGATATGATGAGACATTTTGTTTAGTTAGTTTCAACATTTTTGTTAAAATATACGCATGTACACTTAAGAGAATGTTTGTTAGCTTATTATACATTGAGCTTATGAATTATAGACCAACAAGCTTATTGAGTTGTTTGAATAAACTTACTTTCATTAGCTAAGGAGTTTATTTTAATGAATCATTAAGTTGATAAGTCTAAATCAAAATTTTGATCTTAAGGCATATCATTAATAAAGTTGATCCAAACTGCCTCTTGTACTAGTATATACACGAGCGAATAAACCATTCCAAGTCAAACCGAAAAACTTAAATAAGGGTTCATATAACTTGATACATAAGGTGAATTACTTTATTTGTAGTTTACACGAACAGTGCTCAATTCAAAATCTTGGAAAAAAAGCCCATCATTACTATAGTATAAGTGCAAATAAACTCAACTGAGACACTGAAGCATACAAGAAGAGACTATTATCCACAAAAACAATGATCTTAAACGAAGACATTATTCCGACTTTATTAAGTAAAAAATTCGCTAGTATTATGGAACTTGAACATGGGAACCTTCTATTTAGTCAAGTTCCTAATCACGTATTGAAGGATGCCACCATGATCGAAGTATGTCAATTCTACCTGCATATTGTAACAATTGGGCATTCAAATCGCGAGCACTTCCATACATTTCTACTGAACTAAAATAAACCCTTAGATAACCACACAAAAAAGAGAAAAGGAAAAAAAAAAAAAAAAACGTACCTGGGTGTCAAATCGGACTGTACATGTGAAGGATTTACCATTGTCAGTTTTAACAGTAACATCTTGTCCAGGCTTAATGTCACTTGCTTTCGACGGCAGGTCAATGGTGTAACGTTCATGACCAGTCAAACCTAATGTATCCGCATCCTCACCAGCCTTGAAACAAAGTGGAATAATACCCATTCCAACCAGATTACTCCTATGAATTCTCTCAAAACTCTTAGCTATCACTGCCTTCACCCCCTGCAACATTTACAAAATGAAATGTTCATTCTTAAATCAAATTGATCACTACAAATGAAGAAAAGTAAATAACATTACTTACCTGTAGCATTGGACCTTTAGCAGCCCAGTCTCGAGAACTACCACTTCCATATTCAGCTCCAGCCAAAATGATAGTGTCCTGCCCAGCCTCTTTATACCTCTGTAACATTTGGACAATAAAAGTGTTCAGATCTCAATAAATGAACTTGAAGAAAATATGAAGTATAATAAACATTTTGTGTAGCATACCATTGCTACTTCGAATACAGAAAGCTTCTCTCCAGTTGGAATGTGAATGGTCTTGGGGCCCACCTCCCCATTTAACAGCTTATTAACAATACGGATATTGGCAAAGGTTCCTCTGGCCATAATTTCATCGTTGCCACGACGGCTACCATACGAGTTAAAGTCCCGACGGTCAACACCACGCTCAAGGAGGAACTTTGCAGCAGGGCTGTCCTTATGGATACTGCCAGCTGGAGAGATATGGTCGGTAGTAATACTGTCACCAAAGTTGAGCAAGCAGTAAGCATCCTTCACTCCATGAGGACCTGGTGGGTCCATGGTCATGCCCTTGAAATATGGTGGCTCGTGAATGTAGGTTGAGTTAGGATCCCATGAATAGAGACTCGATGAAGGGACAGATAACTTATTCCACATTGGATTTCCCTGTGTGATTGCTTGGTATGTACTCTTAAACATATCTGGCAGCACACTTGACTGAACCACCTGTAAATTTACCATAGTTTTCAGCACTAACAAGATTTAATAGACCTAGACATTAAGGAAAATAAGATTCAAAAGCTCAAGTACCTCGGCAATTTCTTCATTACTCGGCCACACATCCCTAAAGTACACACTCTTTCCATCCTTGGTAGTCCCAATTGGCTCCTTCTCGAAGTCAATGTCAACCTAAAACACAACATATGTTTAGTCTTTGAACACTCTACTATACACACAAAAGCCGCAAAATCATAATGTAAGACCTGCACCTACCGTGCCAGCAAGTGCATAAGCCACAACCAAGGGAGGTGAGGCAAGATAGTTGGCTCTTGTTAGTGGATGAACACGTCCTTCAAAGTTTCGGTTTCCAGAAAGCACGGCTGCAGCAACGATATCTGCAATATACACCACAAAATGTTAATGAAAAGCACGATAACACCACCTAGGACCTGGATGGTACGATAATCACAATCATACCATTGTCTGCAATTGCAGAGGCAACCGACTCATCAAGATCCCCTGAGTTACCAATACATGTGGTGCACCCATACCCTACTATATTGAATCCCTGCTGGTCCAAGTACTTTTGCAGGCCACTACATAAATACAAGAGGAAAGCTTATCAGGTAGTTACAGAAAAAGGGAAAAACAACAGACTAGCTTTTGCACTAGTGACAACAATTTCACCGACTACTCCACAGTTACCTCTGGAGCAAATATTTTGTAACAACTCCGGAACCAGGAGCAAGACTTGTTTTTACCCATGGCTTAACCTAACAAGTCACAAGAAAGACTTAGTTCAACAAAAAGTAACATTTTTGCCACTCATGGCATAAACGAATTCGCACCAGATTAAGATAAGTATAGTAACATTGCAAAACTCGTGTACAGTGTACCAACCTCCAAACCAAGTTCACAGGCCTTCTTTGCAACAAGACCAGCTCCAAGCATGACACTAGGGTTTGATGTGTTCGTGCAACTTGTGATGGCTGCTATCACAACACTACCATGTTTCAGTTCAGCAGTTTGACCATGAAATGGAAAGCTGACAACTTTGTCTTGTGCATCCTTTGGTACAGCAAATCCCTGAATGACACCTTTAAAAGGTTAATAACTAATTCTACAAACAGCAACTTCATGGTTTCCACTTTCCTTTATTACCACAATCAAACAATATAATTAATGGAGTGTTATAATCAAATTTGGTTCATCATTCCATGCTTCGTGGCAACTACGAAAAGCATCAGCAACAATGACAATGTGAGTCGTTACATCATTCTAGATGCAAAATAATATATAAGATAGAAAATCTTATCTCACCTTAAATCCAACTTTGTTATCAAGACACGAATGCCAGTCTGTCTTCATTTCTTTGATAGGAACACGGTCGTGTGGCCTGTGAGCAGTGAAAGATTAAAGTACGGATTTCAGAAGATACGAGAAATAACATACAGCCTGAAATAAATATTTTACAAAACTGCAACATGGCATACCGTTTGGGACCAGATATACATGGTTCAACATCACTTAGTTCCAGTTCTAAATAAGATGAGTAGACTTTCTCTTGTTGAGGCTAATTTCACAACATCATTAGTACTGAGTTCATAATAGTGGCACCAGGTCCAAGAACTTAGTGAAACATGAAGGGAACTAACCTCACTATAATCGACAAACATGTTGTTTGCTCGCAAGTATGCTTCAATCATAGCCACCTAAAAGCATCAAGACAAAAAACACCATAAAACTCATACATTCTCAAACCGTCAAAAATATTCAACTTCTTTCAAATTTAAATTACCAACAAGAGAAACCTTTCTATTATAAAATACTATATATAGATATACACTTACAGTATCATCACTTCTTCCTGTTAACTTAAGATATTGCAGTGTTACATGATCTACAGGGAAGAAGCCCATGGTTGCACCATACTCGGGTGACATATTTGCAATAGTTGCTCTATCAGCCAAAGACAGTTCACGCATACCCTCGCCTACATTTATGAACCACACCAACAAAGATAGAAAAAGGCATCTCATAAGTGGTTTTGATAAATAGTGATGTGAAACATAATTCAAATGACCAACTTATAAGAATTTGATTGTTGGCTGTAGAGAAATTACCGAAGAACTCGACAAATTTGCCGACAACGCCATGCTTTCTCAACATTTGGGTGACGGTTAACACCAAATCGGTGGCTGTAACACCATTTTGCAACTTTCCAGACAATTTGAAACCAACAACACCAGGCAAAACCATGCTCATGGGCTGTCAATGTCAGAAAAAAGTCAACCGTTATAGTATATGAACAGCCATTTGTGATTTTGCAACCAGCCAGCCATTAGACAAGAAGGGAAATTTCACCAATCCTTAAAATACCATATACATTGACTAACTTTAAACAAACCACACCTGCCCAAGCATTGTTGCCTCTGCTTCAATTCCTCCTACCCCCCAGCCAGCTACTCCCAACCCATCAATCATGGTTGTGTGAGAATCGGTTCCAACGACACTGTCAGGATAGAGAAGGCCATCAGTGTTGAAGACAACCCGTCCAAGATACTCTAGATTGACCTAGATATACGAAAAGAAACTGCTTAGTTTCACATTCAGATATTCAGAGGGAAGTTAAAAAAAATCCAAGTGTAAGCTGAAGCAAATATTTAGAATCATGCTTTAATTGTTTGAATCTTTACCTGGTGAACAATACCAGAACCAGGAGGGACTACAAGCATGTTGTCGAAGGCATGCGATCCCCATTTCAAAAAGGCAAACCGCTCATTGTTGCGCTGAAATTCAAGGTCCATGTTAGCTTGGACAGCATTTGCACTTCTTGCAACATCAACCTGAACTGAATGATCGATCACAAGGTCTACTGGCACCTGGGGCATACCAATATTTAAAAAGCATGACTATACAATAATGAAGAACTCAATTTGAAAGAAGATAACATATATTGAAATGCTTCAACACTCAATATAAAAGTAAAAGATGAAGGAATACTAAATGTGAGGTCTTATCCAATGTGTTGATGATTCATAACGAAAACAGATAGTTAAATAAACACTCACCAAGGGGTTGATCTTCTTAGAGTCGCCACCAAGCCTGTTCATTGCATCTCGCATACAAGCCAGGTCAACAACAGCTGGAACTCCAGTAAAATCCTAAATATGTATCGTGCATTATTAGAAACGAACAAACAGTAGTAAACTACTTTACTTGCACATTCAATTATATGCAGTATTAACCTGTAAGAGAACACGAGCAGGTTTAAAAGGGATCTCCACTTGCTTTGGTGAAGTATTTTCCCAGTCAATGATCTTTTCAACATCATTCTGGGTAACTTGAAAATTATCACAGTTGCGTATGGCAGACTCCAAAAGAATCTTGATAGAATATGGAAGCTTGTCTGGAAACATGTAAAATTAAATATTTAAAAACTAAAATTACAATCTTTGGAGGGAATAGATGAACTCGGTAACTACAAAGAAATAAGCAATACTATAGATGAAGAAGAGCCAAAGTTTTCACTTCAAAATATAGAACATGTTCTATTCTATACACAAGCAATGTAAAAAGTGATGGCATCAAAGAATCAGTTTACAAAGTTATATGATCATCAGACTCAACAGGTTACATATATAGGTCTAAAAGAAACTTTCCGATGAGCAACAAGTTCCAAGTCCATACCAATCCGGGGGTCTTTTAGAGCAGGAAGACTGTAAAACTTTCCAAACTCGCCGCCTCCGGGTCTGGGGAGAGTGGTGAATATGCCCTTGAAAGGATTTTCAGAAGCTGCATCGCTCAACAAATAATTAGTATTAAAGAAGTTCCCTTTATTTATATTTGCAATAGATTCGATTCCAATCTATCCAAATATTAAAGTTCTCTCAGCAACCTTTATATGTAAGACAGTGAATACATTTTTTTTAAAGCGGCAACAAAAGCGAATCAAATAAAGCCAATATTCCCCGAGGATTCAGAAATGAACATTAATCCAATTTGATAATATTCATAACTCCAGATCAACAGCTAGCTTTACAGTATGAATCTCCATAATTGATCGACTAACATAACAAGACGATTACTGTATAACTTTAAACATCAGCTAAATACGTGTGATCGTAGGTCATCAGTTGACTAACACTAGATTTATAATAGCATTATAACAAATTAAACAACTTAAAGAAGTTAAACAAAGACCGATATAAACTCCGTTGACTAATCTAAAAACATCAAATCAATAAAAAAAATCGATCATTAGCAATAATAAATATGTACGTAAATATATATATATATATGGATATAGATATACCCATAGAAGCGATGTTTCGTTGAAATTGTTGAACGGCAGGAGTAACGGTTCCGATCTGAGCCCTAACAGTGACACTTGATCTCCAATTAACACCGTGACTCCACCGTGAAACAGTACGGAACGCCGATGACGTACAGCTGATTGATCTGAACGGTGAAAAACGAAGTAAAGTTGTAGAAGGTTTCGATAAAATAAAAGGAGAGAAACGAACTGATGAAGTGGTAATTGCTGTTATATGCATAGTTGGTGAAGAAATTAAAAACCCTAAATAAAAATTAAAAAGTAAAAATTACGATGAGAGAGATGAAAATGGTTCATGGCTGCGTGAGGAAGTTGGGCTCCAGTGTGGGGAAGTGTAGGGTAAGAGTGTGAGGGTGAGTTGCTGAGCGGCGAGGAATGATGACATCATAGTGAAGGGGTTTAATCGACGGTTCAGATGTAGGGATTGACCGGGTCTGATGGTTGATTTTGATATGGCTTTTTATGTGGAAGTGGGCTAGGCTTGAGCCGGCTAGATCTTAAGATGAGCGTGGGTTGCACACTCCATATTACCTGTTGCTTTGTTACAGTTTTCTGGTAAAATATTTCACGTTCCATGATAAATTTTACGCTATATTATTAGATCAGTTGGAGGAGCAAACGAACGTCGTGAACCGTTGTGAATGTCACGTCATTATAACAGGTAATTATTCTATGGTGGATCACCGTAAAAAGCTTTTACAACACATCGCTATAGAGTAACTGAAACCTATTATCTTATTTTTTATTTTTCTTAAAAATACAGTTACATTTTATATAAAATAAATCACTATAATTATTTTTAAGAGGTACTTAATTAATAAAACTAAAAATGTTACAAAAAATACTTAATTAATTAGAATAAAAATATTACAATAAAAAGAAATACACTAATTGATTATTAAATAAAGTGGGTCCCCATTTACTCTGTGATGTAACCGTGCTCTGAGTTACGACGTTAGGCCATCACGATTATTATTACGTCCATGATGAACCGTGATTATTCTACTGATCTCGACAATGATTGGATTGGAGCCGGTCTTACCATCTTGACTTGATTTGATCTTTCCCTTTAGATCAAAAAATGAAAAATGCAAAGCGAAATATTTTTATCAACAATGACAATTCGTAATAAACTTTTAGCTACGGAGTACTATATATTTACTGACATTTAAAATCAACAAAGCAAAATACGGATCATTCCTATTCCCAAGAAATGCAGTGTGCGCTTTTGTCACCATCTAAAGAAAAATATATATCTCCACTTCACGTTGCTCAGATGCTTACAAATAAAATATAAACGTAATGGTGTCCTGAATCAAACACATTTTGCTTGTCTGATATTTTTCGTAAAACATAAAAGTGATCTTAATTTCGTTTTTTTAATAAGGTTTAATTTATTAATATTCCTTTACTTTTCTTATTTCAACAAGCTAATAATTACTCATTTTCTAGTTTGATAGTTATTATGATAAATAGTCATAAAGTTGTTTGTTGTACCACACATTAAATTCATAATTATGTTACGTGGCCGAGGTATCCAAGGCCATATTTGGGTTTTATTTTCATTAAACAAAAGAAATGGAAATTACAAAACAAATAAATAGTGTATTAGTTATGTGACCCACCAATGTCAAGTACATGCTTAAACAACTAACACCCGAATCTTTTCCCACCAACTCCCACAAGTACAAATGATATCAAACCAATATTCTATTAATCCATATGCAGATGCCAATGTGCCCCACCCCCACACCATTCTTGGGTCACGATGATGCTTACAAGAATCAACAAAATGAAGGTAAGTCTAAATTTACAAATTCGAGTTCTACAAACAACATGATCAGAACCCAGCCTCAGGCGTGCAATAGCCAATGATCATTCATGAATTGAGCAAAAGAGTCGCAGAATCCGAAGCAAACAATATAATCATCAGGGTTGTAAAGGTCGGGATTAATCCCCGATTAATCGGATTTGAAGCTACTCTAACTTGACTCGCTTGAATCCAACTTATAAATCTTTCAGCGGTGGTCAACGTCAGTCAACAGGTCAAAGTCGAGATTATTTGATCAAGGTTGGTCAAAAACGGTCAAAGTCAAACTTGGTCAAACTTGAAGTATTTGAACAATTGAACGGTTATGTTTATGTTTCTAGACAATTATGTTTATGTTTATGTTTCTATTATATAATTACACATATAATTTTAAAATTTATTATTTAAATATAAAAATAAATCCTATTCGATTAGTTCCCAACTTGACCGGTTAGTCCTTACATGCAAACACATTTAAACCATTTAAGAAACTTTTTAGTCCTTACATGCAAACACATTTAAACCATTTAAGAAACTTTTGAAAAGGTAATTTAAAAGGTTGTTTGCATAAAAATTATACTTTGAGAAACCTACAATATGTTTTGACCCGCTCAACTATAACCCCATTGGCAATTAAACAAAAGCCTAGATTTACTAAATTATAATTAAATGATTCAAAATTATCACCTCCAATTGAAACATTATATAGTTATATAAATCTGACCAGCAATCTGCTTTTTAGAAATATATGAAGGAACATATGAATGGTGCACTTACTCTGGCTCCTGTTTTGCTTTATCAGGGACCACTTTCTCTTGTTTATTGGTACTCCTATGTTTAGAAATTCAAATTCAATCAGCATTAATGAAAGGTGGATGATACTAATGAGCTAAAGTAGATCATATACTGATTGATAGATTAGTTGGATTACCGCTTGCTTCTTCCGAGGCTTTCCCAGATTTATCAACTTCAACGGAAACATTCATAAATAAAAACTTTAGTGGAATGTTTAGGCGCATAATCAACATTTGTAGTTTGTCCGAAGACGATCAAAATACCAATTTATTCATTTTAATTATTCACTAGGATAAATCTGATGAAAGTTTAGTTCACGTTGAGAAGCCATGCGGTTAAAGATGAAAAGGTAGGAGTTGCAGGGTGGGTTGGGTGACAGCTTAGGCCATTGCCATCCCTTCGTCAGTTTTTTAGTCGGTTGGAAGTGATGAAACCGATGTCAATGGCACGGTTTCGTCACTTGCTTTGGTTGATTTTTTTCGTCGCATAACCGAAGCTTCGTCGTTATTTTTTCTTTTCTTTTTGCGTCAGTAAATTTAATAATAATAAAAAAAAACTGACCGACCACTGATGGCACGGGTTAGTAAGTTGTTAGTCGGTTTTAGTCAGTTTTGAAAAAAGCTGATGTAGCGCTGAGTTGGCAAAAACTGACTAGTCGGTTTCAGTCACGAATGAGAGTGCCCTTAAGACTAGTACTTTTGAAGGGGTTTTTTCTATACAATGTTAAACATATTACGTACATAATTACTTGATCAGTGTCAAAAATATTACGTATAAGAATCACATTTCTTTCAACATTAATACATTAAATTGATAATCAATTTCTTCTATACAATGTTAAACATAGAATTTGAATAAGTAAATTATTTTTTTATGTAATTCGCCCATAATTTTTCTTGTAAACAAAATAATTAAATTTACGCTATGATGGTAGTCATGCTACAGTATTATTGTGATATCGATATAAACCACCTTAGTATATCGGTATTCAAAGTTATAGAAAAACAACTCTAAAATCGATGATTAAAAGGATCATTTTAACATGGAAATGGAAGTGACCTGAACTATTGATAATGATTTATTTACACTTTGTTTTAGAGTTTTAAATGAAATAAAAAACAAAAGGAAATAAAAGTATAGGAAAGAAGCGAATGAATACGTGATATAATTTCTCCTCCTCTAAATTGAGAGGAAAATTAAAAAAGAAAATCTCGAGTAATTTCATCTCCACTCCTTTTTTTTATCTGTTTAAAAATACAAGAAAAATCTATTTATTTTTTACTTCCTTCCAAACTCTTTCTTTTCCCTCAGGGCATTACATTTCGCTTTTTATTTCACGAAATAAAATAATGAAGGTCATGAAATAGTCAAGATGGGCTTCTTTGTTGTTAGAGATGCTTCAGTTGGGCCATAATTCTAAGTATCGAAGACTTTTTTTTATGGCTTCATGGCAAATACTATTTGTATGAACTCAATTACTGGAAGTAGAGGTTCGGGTTTAATATTATTTCAAGCACAAAATAATATAGTAATTAAGATAAAGTATCATACTTGCAAGTTGTCGATCGTTACTGAAACTTACATATATTTAAGTTATTACTTAGCATATTAGACCACTATCAACCGAATAATCTTCTTTAGAAATTCTTTAGTATCAGCTTAGTAAACTTCTTCAGAAAAATTGGATCTCACTATTTACCAATAATACATTTAATACACAAAAAGAACAAAAGTTAAAAGGAAGCTTATGCCCTACAGTTACAACGTCTTGAAGCTTCTTGGCCAAAACGCAATTGGAGAAGGTATGGCGAAAAACTGGCCGATGTCGACGGAAGACGCGAAGGAAGCTTTGAAGGGGAGCGAAAACGTCGACGATTGGCACTGGTCTTATAGTAGCTGATAATTAATCCATGTATTTTCCTTTTTATTATACAGAGAAGGAGATGTATACTAAAATCGTAGATGTTAATCGATTCAGATTACAAGTTTTTAGGATTCTTTAGGCCAATACCTAAAGATAAGAGAGCTATTATACGATCGAATATTTAAAAAGTCGTGTTTAATATAAAATTGTTTAATTTGATTTAAGATAAATGGACTAAGGAGATGATCCAAAATCATTAGGTATATTTGGCAATAAATTAGTTGGAGATGAAGTTGGTGAATGAAGATTGCGGTTGGAATTGAAGCTTAGGGATGGCGACGGGCAAGAAAAGACCCACGACCTGCGGGTAACCCTTCGTCGCTAACGGGTAAACTCGTGAAAAGTTACCCGCATGTACGTTTATCGGTGAAAATAGTACTTGTTGACGGTGGTGGCGAAGTCATGGTTATGCAATTTTACCCACGATTACACCCGACCCACGAACTCATGAAACACGTAGAATTGTATTCTACCCGTGGATAAATTCATATGATCTATCAAACTTATATTTATGTATGATACATAATATAATAATTTACAATTAAATTATTTGTATATTTGAAGTTTTGCCATTCAACCCTTAAATTTTGTTCGTACGTTTTAAATTTTGACATGCAACTTTTTGTTTAAAGTCGATATTTGACTTTTTGAATTTGCTTTAGAATACTTAATTAAATTATTTGTTTAAACATTCTAATAAGTAATTCTTCAAAAACTTCATAAAATGTTTGTAATATAGAAAACTCGCGAGTTTACCTATACCGGCGTATATTTGTGGGTCGCATGAGAGGTATGAGAATAACTTGTTGACAAAAACGTGCGGGTGCAAGTCATGTGTAGGGCAGATCCGTACCAAAACTTATGTGTGTTATTCCTACTAAAGCTTGTGACAGTAGATTGTAATTGATAATTATCTTTTAAAGCTATTTGAAATATCTTATATTTTAAGGAATTATAAAGGATTATTATTATAAAGAACTCCACTTAACTTTTGCTGTTAGCAAAGTATTTTCAATTATTATAGATGCTTAAGATTATAAAAATTGTAATCGCAATCACCTAACCAAACACCAACTAAAAGCACACATCCCTCGTAATCTCCTCTTCCAAACACATCCTCTGCGTGTGGGCAAGTCGTCGATTTAGCGCAAAAAAATGTGATGCATATGAGTCAAACCCTTCTTCCCTATTCGATCAACCATAAGGAATTTAATAGACTGTTGAGTGATAATATTATTGCTTTTTGATAGCTACAACAATATAATATCTGTAACAAAAGCTGAATAATTTCTTAATTTCCAAACTTTAATCATGACATTAAAAATTAACGAAAGTTACTTTTTCACTTGCTGCTTCAAATCTTAGAAGTTAGAACTACTGGATCATATTATGAAAACTGGGAGTCTGGGACCATTTGTGGTGGCATCGAACATCTGGATCTGATTGCACAAGCATTGCAACCCACGTGTAGCACATGTTCAACCTTTTTTGATGATTTATTTAGAATCGAATGGTAATTTAACAAACTAGGGTTCCTTACTTTTCCTTTTTAGCATTACATACATTCAATGAACATTTGTCAAGTAGTTATATATCGTTATTTTTGACCGATCCAAGGGACCAAAATTGGACAGAAGTTGAATAAAAACGCGACCACTGGCAGATCTTAAAAGAAGAAAGAGGAGGCTAGAATTGGGTTGAGAACCTAATTTTGATTGTAACTAGGATTGACCAAATCAAGTATATAAGTTTCAATTCAACTTAATGTGATATGTTACAATTTTAATTAGCACTTTGCACGAACGTACACACTACTTCTCGAAAAAAAAACAATAGAAACTTAGAAACGACCTATAAAAAAAGTATAGTGATATCTACACCATTATTTTTAATAAATTTATTAAGACGATACGATGTTTGTTGTACATGCAACTTCTTGTTGCATACTTTTGGTTTTGATGTATATTTGAAAGAAAATTGTTTTGTAAATATCACTACTCAGAGTAAAATGGTAAGATTTGGGACTACGAGAAATAGAGGTTGTTATATTGTCTTTTATGGGAAATACTAATGAAAGTCCTAAGGGCTTTTCGTAAGAAAAATCAGGTGTCATAATTATATTTAAAACTCTTTTGATAATTTCAAATTTCATTTAATACATGTTATTTAAAAGGAGACTTAAATATAATCTTCTATAATAATAATAATAATACTATAAAAATTGAGTCCCTTTATAATAAATGAAAGTATTAAATAATTATTAAAAAAAATTGAGTCTCTTTATAATAAATAATAATATTAAATAATTTAATAAAACAATTTAATACTAATTACCTATTTTATGTCCATTTTTATATAATTGTAAAATTGATAATTTTAATTATAGTTTTCAATAAATATATATTTTCTATCTAATTTGTAATGGTTATATATATATATAATAACTATTATTAACTAATAAAACTCGAGTTTATGAATAAGTAATAGTATTATATACGTTATTTAAACAATGTAATATACTTATACTTACATAATATTAGTTGTACGTAGTAAACGTTTTAAAGTTGAGTCTTCAATAAATGATAAATGACATAATAAAGTATCTAAAAGTTTCAAGTTAATTAGCGACGCACATAATAAAATTAACGACTTAACTTCTCTAGACCTATTTTAACAAGACTATGTTTGATTACATAAAAAAAAAATACGAGTTTTAAATAAAGATGTTTGACCTATTAGTTGATTCACTCATCTTACAATAAAGAGATTAACTTAACATTATTTATTTATAATTTTATAATATCTAGAATCTACAATAGTTAACTTTTTTAGCTTTATTTGTTTCGAAGTAAAATTATTGCAAAACTCAAAGTAGATCAGATATGTTGAAGATCGAGTTGCAAAACGTCAAATGGGCTTAGATGAAAACATGACGTTACTTTAATCGGGTCATAACGGGTTACAGCAATAATGCTCTGAACACAGCCACAATTAAAGTATTAAATAATCAAATAGTTTATATCTTTTTACTTTTGAATTTTATTATAGTTAAAGTGATTAGATATCGATAGATCAACTTGACATGATCTATTTTAATCCATTATGTTTTACCCGCTTAATAAAATGACTTATCTCAACTGATTAAAACTTAAGTCCATAATTCGTTTAGGGGAAGTAAAGGTTGTAAATATATTACAATTATTATATTAATTAATAATATGTAACTACCGGAAAAAAATAATTAATCATGAGACAATTTTAGCTTATCTTAATTTTTACCAAAAAAATAACTAAAGAATGCAATAGTTATATTGTAAGCGTTTCTTAAATGTAATTTAGAGTTTTTAATTCTTTTTTTCCTATAATATTTAATTATAATTATATGATATTATTAGTTAATATGTCTATTAAGCTTAAAATAATATACATTTTTCATAAATAGCGTTGAACCTTGGTATTGGTTCTTTAAATATTACAATATATAATATTTATAATTAAATATTGGTATATCTAAACTAGAAAACAAATGTACTAAAAACAAAAAAGTTGACGAAATTGCTAAATTGACACGAAACTAAACAATTTATGGTTGGATGAGTCTAGGCATTAACTCGAAACTTTTAACCCGTTTAATTTTCAGAACGTGTTCAAATTGATATAGGTAATTAAATATGTTGATCTGCCAATATCAAAATATGTATATCTGAACATTGAATCCTATATACAATAAGTGAAATTTTTTGACAATTAACAAAACTCGTACATCGCACGGGTCTATACAACTAGTGAACACAAAGATTAAGTTGATATTAAATGTAATTGTAAATTAAATAAAATAATATTTAATTAATAATAATAAATGCATTTATTTTACTTACCGATATCCCTAATTACGTTTACACGTTTACACAAACACACACGTTCGTACCATAAATCAATGCCGGAACCAAATATATAAAGTCGAGTCGACAACACAAAATTTATGTCGGTGGGTCACTTTTTTCAACATTATATTCCGCAGCCCACACCACCACCCATTTTCTTGATACTTCACAACTGCCCTCAACCCACTATCATATTCACTTGAATACAGCAAGGCGCAAGCATCAAAAAGTCAATAAAGGTCAAAACTTTTAAGTCAAAATTTCAATTTGCGCTTAAAAAGATTGAACCTTTGAGATTCAATCAGACTCCGGGGGTTTCTTGAACCTAATTCTCGGTTCCTTGATTCAATTGAGTGGGTTTTTGAGATGCGTTTGTGGTTAATTTAGCTTAATTTGGTGGTACGAGAACAACCCTTATTCACAATTATGGCTTTGAAGAACAGAGGGGGAGCAGAGTTGAATTCAAGAAATTTAATTTCAAGAAAATTGACTGTTTTTCTATGCGTCAGTTGCTTCTTGGCTGGAATGCTGTTTACTGACAGGTTTTATAACTAAAAAGTTACTTTTTTATGTTAAATTAATACTCTCTATTTATGTATCAAATTTTGATGGGCATGGCATGTTATATGTTTCATTTTTTTTCTTCAACCTTGAAGTTTGCTGATACCAAGACTAATTTTGGTATTTTATGGTGCATTCCCATTATTGGATTAAAGACTGATATTTTTTTTCTTTTAAGAAGAAGAATAAAGTACCACTTTTAGTAAAATTAGCAAATGCTAAACTGAGTACCCCCCAAAGTTGCTTACTATGCATCAATAAATAATAAAAGATTAATGTTATGGTGACTCTTAATTTGGTTAGTTTGAATTATGCTGCTTTAGTATGCATTTTTTTTGCTTGTGTTTTTATGCAACTTGTTTGGTTTACTTTTGTTGATTTCTTTGGTGAATTTCGTTTTGATCTTGAAAGTTTATCACTTTATCCTTTTTAGTGATTGATATTTGAACAAAATGAATCTTTTAAGGGTAAATGTTGGAATTGGAATTAGGTGAAAAGGAAAGTACTTCAATTTATGTGTTACTTAATTAAAAAATGTATCATAAGCTAAAGAATTTCTCGGTAACTGCAATATTTATAACCAAGGCGTTACTTATAGTTAACTGTACCATTATATATACCTACAGATGGTGATGCATACTGTTTACTTTGTATTGATAGAATGTGGGTTGATCCTGAAACTAAAGGCATATCGAGACCAACTGGAACCGAATCCGAAAAACTCAAATTATTAGCAGACGGCTGCGATACAAGATCAGTGAGTAATTAGCTAACTCTGTATATAAGCATTGTCCATTTTATTTTTGTTTACAATGTGTGGAACTAATATTTGGGATTTTTTGTTTTGATTAGAAAAATGCAATAAGGGAATCCAAAGACATTATTGGGGAAGTCTCAAAAACCCATAATGCCATTCAGTAAGTTTTGTTGTTTAACATTTCTTGTATTCATACTTTGTTATACAAAAAATTCATGATAATTACTTTTGGATGTAGAACTTTAGACAAAACGATTTCAAACTTGGAGATGGAATTAGCAGCAGCGAGAGCCATGCAAGATTCTATTGTTACAGCATCTCCATTCTCTGATGATCTTAGACTACCTGAGTCTGTTAAGAAAAGGAAATATTTAATGGTTATCGGCATCAATACCGCTTTTAGCAGCCGAAAGAGACGAGACTCTGTTCGTGCTACTTGGATGCCTCAAGGTTGTTGTCACTTGGCATATGAACAGGACGTGTGGGTTGAATAATGGTTGAAAATGGGCTAATATATTTTGGTATGGGTAATGTGTCAGGTTGACAGAAAACATTTTCTGTCCATACTTTTAATTATTTAATAAACAGTTGGCATGTAAAATATAGTTACAAAAGCTAATATTATTTCAATTGTAATTGGTTTTCTTGACTACAGTGATATAGGTGGTTTTATGCAGTTAAAATACACTACAAATGACTTTTAACCTGTTTGACCTATTCCTTTTATAGCTAATGTTTTGATTTACATGTCCGACCCATTAAAGATAAAACATTTCCCAAGTTGACCCAATCATAAGTGATTTGGTTGAAATTGTCACTTCTAAGTGGTAATACTATTCAATTTAAATCCTTACTATTTGTGTATTATCAACTCAGGTGATAAACTGAAAAAGCTCGAGGAAGAAAAGGGTATTGTAATGCGATTTGTGATAGGTCACAGGTAAGCAACACATATTCAACGATCGTATTAAAATATTTATTTGTGTTTCATAAAACTTATATTCCATGAGTTATCTTCATGCAGTGCTACATCAGGAGGTATTCTTGATAGAGCTATTGAAGCAGAAGAAAAGAAGCATGGAGATTTCTTGAGGCTGGAACATATTGAGGGTTACCTTGAATTATCAGCAAAAACCAAAACGTATTTTACCACGGCTGTTGCTTTGTGGGATGCAGATTTCTATGTTAAAGTTGATGATGATGTACATGTAAATATAGGTAATTACTCGTATGTCATAAAATTGCACGAGGACCTTACTTTTAAACCGTTCGTTATTTTAAACGCTAGAATGTTACATGAAGGTACACTGGGAGCAACATTAAGTAGATATCAGTCGAAACCTCGTGTATACGTTGGATGCATGAAATCTGGTCCTGTTCTTGCTCATAAGTAAGTCGAACCCCTTCTATGAAACTAATTCACACAATGATGTTTATACATGGCAAGATGGTGTATAAGTACATATTCTATGACTTAGGTAACAGGTCCAAATGGGTAAATCTTGGGAAAAGTCAAAATGGGTCGGGTCTGGTTGGCCCCCGACCTCATTTTTGGTCCTTCTTTAATTTTATTTTTGTGGATAAATATTATGTATCAGGTATGATTGTAAAAAAATACTACTCCGTATTTGGTATAATGATTAAATATTTCTGGTTGAAGCAATTTAGGAGGTTATAAAGCGGTGATTATACTTTCACAGTTTGGGTGTTGTTTAAACTGTTCAACCCCAATATATTAGTAGCTAAATATTTTAGTGTTACCCATGTGACCCGTTGAACCCAAGTTGACCCCTTTCCAGATAAATGGATTAAAAATGCCACATGTACTAAGAATGCATTCTAAATGTATCTGTTTTGCGATCAGAGGAGTAAGATATCATGAACCAGAACACTGGAAATTCGGTGAGGAAGGAAACAAGTATTTCCGTCACGCTACAGGACAGTTATATGCCATCTCAAAAGATTTAGCTACTTATATCTCGATAAACCAGTAAGTACCAGTTTTCCCTTTCTTTATTTCTTATCAATAGTTGTGTTTTTCATCTCATTTTTGGAGCGTTGGACTTTCAAGACACGTACTACACAAATATGCCAATGAGGACGTCTCAATTGGATCATGGTTTATTGGACTGAATGTGGAGCACATCGATGATAGGAGGTTATGCTGTGGAACACCACCAGGTAATAATTTTAAATTTAATAGTATGTTTAAAAAAATAATATAATAGCCTTTTATCATCATATTTTTAATATGTTGATTAGTTTTATGACTTCATTAACTAACCTGCCCATTTTGCCACTGCTGATTATCATTTAAATGTTCCGAAAAAATATATAAATGTTGGTGTAGATTGTGAGTGGAAGGCACAAGCGGGAAACATATGTGTGGCGTCATTTGACTGGAGTTGCAGCGGGATTTGCAGGTCTGCTGATAGAATCAAGGATGTTCATAAGCGTTGTGGGGAAGATGAGAGTGCTCTATGGAATGCGAGTTTCTAAGAAGCACAACCCTTTGTGATATTATGTTCATATGTCTGTAAAATATCGAGAGGTAGAAAGAGATAGAGGTTGCAGGAACATGACTTCTGCTCTATTTTAGCTCAGGAGAAAGATACCTCATGTTGGAGCAACCCATATAGAGTTAAATGATGGTTATCTATGTGTGAACTTTAGCAACCATTTTGGTTTCTGATATTGGTAAAAGTTGTTTGCAGTTTTGATACAAACACAAGTTAGTTGTGTAGAATATGTATCGGTAGATGCCTTGGTTTTGTAAGAAATGTGAGATTAGTATACAGTTCAAGCTCGAATAATATATTTCATATTAGTGTTCAAGTTTGTTATTGAAAGTTTTCAATGGTTGGTTTTGAGCTCATTATTATGTCTGCATGCACAAAGGAGGGACTAAAGTATTGTAGTTGCTCTCAAGTCATGTTCCTTGGTCAGTTTAGCTTTGTGTTTTGAAGTTTACAAGTATGTAATCTTTTCCCAGAAAATAAACTAGCATTGATGCTAGCCAACATGGCGTCTGTCGGGTTAAGTTGGTGCGAACCAGGACCCGTCAAGCTCAATGGCTGGACCTAAAAATCAAGACTGCACAGTAAATGTCGTTCATCAACACATACATTCAATTTGGACAGGGTCATCCTTGAACTTTTGACTGATTGTGCAAAAATTGTCGATCTACCTCTAAATTTTTTTTGATGATAAATAAGCCAACTTCAGATCTTTGTAGTTAAAGCCTCAAAAAATGTAAAAATTATCGTAAGAAACATTTTTCCAATATTTTTATTGGATAATGATGATTAGTTCTGTATCACAGTACCTAATTTAGGTACAATTGATTCTTTAAAGTTTTAAATAAAAGATTAAAAGTAAACATTTATCAAAGTTAAAAGACTGCAAATATAAATATTTTAACCTTCACATGTGTTAGTGTATGGTACATATTTTCCCCCATATTTCAATAAGAGTATACACAATAAAGGTATTCATAGTTCATACCCTTGCCACTTCATTAACACGTTTTTCATTTTTTCTTTCAATTATTTTTTAATACTCTACCTCCTTAAAGTCTTGATCCACTTGTTTCTTATTATTTTACACTTTAAATAAGAATATTTTAAAAATATAAACGATAAAAACACTTTAAATTTACACTTATACTCTATGAAATTATTAGATTAACATTTAAATATCTTAAATATGCAAAGAAAAATAAATGAACATTTCTAAAAATGTATACAATTTGAGAAAAACGATTGATACACCATTCTACATTTTTCATCTAAAATCATGCATCAATCGTTTTTTCGATTTTTATGCATTTATAAGAATGCAGATCTATATTTTTTCACATATTTGAGATATATGAATGTAAATATATTGATTTATAAGATACATTTGTGGATATGAAGCGTTCTTACTTGTTCTTATTTTTAAAGTATTGTTATTGGAATTTTACCCTATATATATTATATATTATTATATATATATAAATGGAAATGATCCATAGAGAAGCTCCAAATCTTGGAGAAGGAGGGAAACAAATCTAAATGTTTTTAACATTCATTTGTGATGAATGTTAAATTTTGAAATTATATGTAATTTTTAAAATTCATTTTTGATGAAATCAAGGGTTGATATTTGCTTCCCTCCTTCTCTAATTTTGTTATTTCCCTCTTAATCCACACCCTATATATAAATATGAGTAAACAACACCTAATAAATTTATTTTTGATAGTAAATTATTTTAATCGTGTATTATAATTAACTGTAAGATCAACTAGTACGTTGTGTTCACATTGTATATCGTCGAAGGATAATTTAAACATTGATCGATAGTCAAATATTTATGTTAAATTAAATTAATTAAATTAAACTATATATTATAAGAAACTGCTAAATAACACAACTTTTGACTTTCCAAATTAATAAAAGTTTTAACTTCCATTAGGAAGATCAATTAAAAAACTTACTAAACTATATATAAAATGAACTTACATGGAAATAGATTGTTGATGGACAAATAATTCCAAAATAACTTTCAAACAAGGGGAGCATGTATACAGTATACATATACTTAGTCTTGTACTCCATTATTTAATAGTTAAGTTACTTAATGATAGCCGACCAGTTTGATTATACTTATTTTTCTACAAATTTTATCGTGTATAGTTGTTAACTCGTAACTCAACCTATGACTAAAAATTTCTATTTTTAAGTCGACTCGTAAAAGTTAATATTTTACAAAAAATATATATGTTAATATGTATATACATGGTGAGAGTCGATAGTTAAGTCTTTGATCGGCAATTAACACAAAAACTTAATTTGAAATAGATTATAGTCATTTCTTTTTCTAATTTGTCCTTTTATTTTATATTACATTAAAAGTTTGGCTAACTTTCTGACTTATAAAAATTACATAAGACTAGGAAGAGTTACACACGACTCGGAAGAGTCAATCAACGACTCGTAAGACGAGTCAAAGTCATTTAATGAGTTGAGGTTCGAGTCGCTTCGTTTTTAAAATTTTTAACTCCACTCGTGACTCGTAATTTTTTTAGAGTCTAACAAATATATTGTGGTGCTTCTCCTAGTACGATTGTTATGATTACAAAAAAATATTAACAAATCTGTAGTAAATCTAATCAGTTTTTTTGAAAACGAATTAATATTAAATCTTTTCAGTTAGACGCTGAAATAAAAAATGCTAAAACATGATTAGACTCAAATCTAAAACCAAAATTCTCCATAAATGTTTGAACATTTGTGGGTGAATTTTGTGCATTTTTTTTTACCAATGTTGATTGTACGTATTTTGGAAAGATAATAAAAAAATGGCATCACTCCTACTAACAAACTAACCAAGTGATTATAATATAATATACAAATAAATAAACTTATATTTAACCTAAATACAAAAAACATTTAGACAAAGGTAGTTTGCATGTATTTATAATTTTAGTATTTTTCACGTTTTCATTGCTTGAAAGAAAAACATAATAAAAGCAGCTGGCATTGGAACACACATATACAATACTAATATATTGACCATAATTTAGTACACCTGCTTATATACACCACTCATTATCGTATAGCAAAACCCACATGCAGCACATCCCCATTGACCACAATTCTTCCCTTGAAACTTTGTGATCTAATTCTTTTTAATTTGTGCGTGTTTATTTATACATCAAATGTAGCATATATGCAATTTTTTTTAATAGATGGCCTCTATGTTCAATTTCTTGAGGTGTTTTTCAGAAACATCACCGGCCTCAAAATACGTTTGTGACGGAGATGTTTGTGTCTTGAGAAGAGATAGATCATCTCGTCGTGGTGGGAACGTAAATTTAAAGAAGAATCAGAAGAAACAGCGAAGCCTTAGAATCCCGTTTGTTCGACAGGCTGTTCAAAATGTCAACTAATCATGGTACAATTTGTAATGAATTGATTGGATTCGTGGTATTTTTCCAGCTCATCATCAATTGATATAAAGATAGCTAGCTTGTATCGGTCTAGTAGTTCAATTGCGTTCAATTGCGTTAGTTAGTTGCTGTGTTCTTCAATACGTTGAAGATAAATTATCTATCTAGTTACTAGTTAGTTGATGTCATTTCATTGATATAACTATGTTTCATATGATCAACATCAGTTTCAATGATTAGTAAAGTGAGACTACATGATTGATAACTGATTAAATTTGTTCAAAAACTTTATTCTTGAATTGATCTTGATTGATTGTATTAGATGATATATTAAGTTAGTTGGCTCAAGCCCGATTATGAGTTTAGTTTTGCTAGGTATTTATTGTATTTTGTCATTATAAATATGTGATCAATAATATGTTATACTCACGGGATCTTCATTATTCAATGTGGTATTAGAGCAAGTTTGATTCTCAGTTGTCAGTGGTTAAGCTGCCTCCCTATATGGCTAGCTGCCACCTGCTCTATTCTTCTAAATTCCGTCAAACTTATTCTCTCTTTAAACTCTATCCCTCTCTGTCATTTTTCAATTTCCGGTAAAACTCCGTCAGCCGTATTTAACCCTTGAAATTGTCAGCGACTAAATACAATCATACGTTCACTCTGCTTTTGATTTGATCACCATTTAACCGATCGAATTACAACTATTTTTTTCTTTTCTAAACTTTCACAAATTGCTATAGCAAAACTGCTACTACCAATCCTTTGTTGAAATTTGATATAGTGAAAGGCCAAAACTTTCTTTTCTCAAATTGTCATCTGCACTTTTATTTCCAAATCATCATTGCCCATCTTCTTGTTGCTGCCCTTGTGTTATAGTTGTTCAAAAAAACCAAAAATAAGAAAAAAAACTAAATGTTCCAATGTTTCATCCGTTCAACAAAAAATATATAAATAACTATAAAAATATTAATCTTAATATTATATTAATATTTATTAATACTAATTAAAAGAAAAAGTCTTTTCTTATTTTCTTTTCCTTCTTTATAATATAATATTACATATCTCCTAATTCATCTTTCTTTTATTTTATTTATTATTTATTATTTATTTCCATCATAAGATCCAAATCTTTTAAATCGAATCTTTCTTTTCTTATATTTCTAATCTTATTTCTTTCTTTGATTTTATTTTATATTCCAAACTGTGATTTTGGTTGAAGTTTCCTTCTTTATTACTTGTTTTTTTTCAAATTTCTTTCCGTCTCTTCATACCTTCAATTTTCCTTGCGTCTAAATCCTAATTCTCACATTGATTTGAAGTTTTATTTACTTGCGGGTCAAATTCAGCAATCGCATCAAATATCTCAATAGTGTGACAAATGTTTTCTGCTACTACATCTAGAGACAACTTCTCGCTCCTTACTATTGACACATTTACAATCAACGAAGTACATTTACTTTTTTTATTATCAACATTTTGTTCTTTCACTCTCGAACTTTAGGGATTTTGCTTTAGATAATATATTAGATTAGATTAGTTGCTTCAAGCTAGATTGTAAGTTTAGTGTTCGTTAGGGTTTTCATTGTATTTTGTCATTATAAATATGTAATCAATAATATGTTATACCGATAGGTTTTTCATTATTCAACATATTGAAGTCATTTATAATTTAAGTTGGGATTGTATAGATTAACATTAATTATACAAATTATGTGTATCAATATCATGCTATAGGGACATTTGGTTTGAAGTGGGTAATCCCATGTTTCTCCTAAATTTGGCAGATAAATCAACCGTTTATTAGCTAGTTTACAAGTTTCTTGTTCTGGATGGCTCGTCAGTTAAAAAGTTGTGGATTTAATGAAGTACCAGTTGAAACATAAGTGCAAATACTATGTGCGTAGTTATATTCGATACTATAAACTCTTTATTATTATTTTTTTGTACAACTTTCATCTCTTTTAACTTTTAAGTATATAGGCATGAAAGACAAATGCCCTTACATTTGTGAGAACGTTCGATATGAATAAATAGATATTGGTATGTAAAAATGTTAATTAGCTTGTCGAACAACCTTGTTTCACGAGGTTTATGACCATATATTGTAGCGAGAGGCCGAGAGCTTTCCCTGATTATGCAGGCCAGGATGAATATCGTGAGAGCAAGATCAGAATATCTCAATGACAGATTGTTGGCAGGTGCTCCAAAGGGACTTCTCATCCGAACAACGTGTGTAATCGAATACACACACTCACAATAATAAACGAATCAATAATTGTCAACCAAGCAATTAAACAAAGCAACAAGATTAATATGCACGAACGATATGACACAAGGATTTTAGGTGGTTATATCCGGTCTCTGATCGTGGAGATCGGTTTAGTTCAAATGGCTAAACTAGAGAGATCTCATTAATCTTTTCGCGGCTCACTGCTCAAGGTTACAATTACACATGGTTTAATATCAATAAGATAAAAATAACTTAGCCAACAAGCTATAACAGTTAAATCTGGCCAACCTAAATTTTGTCGTGCGGTCAGGAGTTTCGCTGGACAATTCAGACTCTATTCAAAATTTCGCCATTTGATCGAAATTTTCGTCATGCGACGATGGCTTGCTCAACTTTTCTCATTTTCGGTTGGTTAAGTTTCACAACCCCAAAACGATGATGATAGGCTGGTTTAAGTAGCTCAATCGACTTATTTTCAAACAAGTTGGTTGAATGATTTATCTCCATAATGCCTTTTAATATATTGACTTGTTCATGTGACTTTTCTATAATTTAGTTTTTCACTTTAAATAAGAGTTTCTAACTATTATACTACAACTGTCAAAAAGCATCAAAGTTGGACAAATTATCATCATCCATATAGTTTTGTCATCATATAATAACCAGTCCAAATTACTTTTTATAACATACTATCAAGTTTTCTTTTGCATTAAGATGTTCGTTGATTTCTTGACCATTACTTAATAAAGCTATCATCTATGGGAAAATCTTGTTAGTCACACATATATATGTCATCTAGGTTAGTGGTAGGTGACATTCAACATAAAAACAAATGTTACGAGTCCAACTTTTATCTTTACGTCGTTTAACCGTAATCGATTTACCTTTTAAGCATTGATGCTATCTAACAAAGGTCATGAGTTACCTTTTATTAATACACGTATAAAACTTAAATAACCGCCATTTTAATCTCCCATGTAATTATATTGACTATAGAAGCAGTCGATGAATTATGCCGGTTGATTAACTTTTGTCGATACACATGTAAAACCAAAAAAAAAAACCTAAAATTGAGTTATTTTGCCGCCAATCCGCCATCAAAGTTAGCTTATTGTCAACACTCTCTACAAAATCAAAAACATTATAAGCACAAAATCAAATGGAGAAATTGAGAAAAATTGTAAATAGAATAGCATACACACCAATATCAAAATCTCACACACTTTCTCCCATTCACCTCTCTATTATCCCTCTCCTTTTTATCTCTTCCAAATTTTACAATATCTCTTTGTTCTTTCGTCGTGCTCTCTACCACTTCAACCTCCTTCCCAAACACAAGTAAGTTATCAATTTCATGTTTTTTTTTGTCATTTAAATTTGTTAATTATCAAGGGTTTTGATACAGTTTCATAGCTTTGTTGAAGGTTACCGGTGCCGGTGATCAGCGTCGGAAATTTGACGTGGGGAGGTAATGGGAAGACTCCGATGGTTGAATTTATTGCTAATTGGTTTCTTAATCATGTTAGGGTTTCACCCCTTATTCTCACCCGGGTATAAATTTATATTCTTTTATTTCTATCACTGTTGATTTTTGTGGTCAAACTTGTTAATTTATAAATGTAAAACTAATGTGCTTATATGTGAATTTTAGTAGCATGATTGTAGTGTGAAGTATGTGGCAGTTCGTTATTGGCTTGTTTCATCTTTGTTCAGCATGAAATTTAAAAAATGAAGTTATTATGTTTGACTTACAAAGTCAAAACTGCAGCTATTTTTAAGCACTTTTTGTATTTGCCAGAATGAGGGTGTAAAAAGTTGGTTACGTTGGATTTGAATTTCTGTTATTTTGGTTGTCAGGGTTATGGTGGTGCTGATGAAGCTAGAATGCTTCAAAGGCATTTCGATGGGACGTCTGTGAAGATTGGTGTAGGTGCAAATCGAGCGACGACTGCTGCTTCTTTTCTTCATAGATATGGTTTCATTTGTCCTACTGATACTTCATGTTTTGAGAAACCAATACCAGAAAACAGAGTTGTTTCTGACAAAATTGGTGTTGCAATTCTTGATGATGGAATGCAGGTAAAACTAAAAATGTGTTTTTGGTTATATCTGGATGTACGTTTTGAAAGTGATTATGTAGCATTAAACAATCAGAATCAGATAATTAACTTTGATAAAATGGGCTATAGAAGATAGTTTTGGATATGATTCTGCTGCTTGAAGTTCTAATAAGTAAAGGTTAGAGTGTTTAGGAAATTCTGATTATTTAAGAAACTAATAGATTTTTGTGAAAAATAGGTTAAGATTTTTTGTGCTACTAGTATGAAACTGAATATTGGACTCCTCAAGTCAAATAATTCGAAGTGCGATCTGTTTATCTTAACATTGAAGCCTAGCTCTTGCACATTTAAGTAACAATAATCACATATTAACTTTCAAAATGCAAATCCAAGTACGCTCTTAATTTAACACCATCGGAGGGTGGACCCGCTTAGCAATCTTTGCATGCTTGTGCACACCTATAATTTATTTCGGAGTCTTTCTTTGGATCAATTATGCTCTCCTGTTTCATATATTTGGCATAGATGGCGTTTTCTTTGAAATTAATGGGTGTTTCGTGATTATTTTCTCTAACAGCATATTAGTATGTTGCGTGATCTGGAACTTGTGATGGTGAATGCGTTGTCTCCATGGGGAAACCACCAATTACTACCCTTTGGACCTCTACGAGAACCATTGACTTCACTTTCACGTGTTGATGCTGCTATAATCCATCATGCAGACATGGTATAATAAATTTTATTACTTAATGGACGCTTTAGAGCGCGGTTGTTTAAAGTTTATGCGATGTTAGCATCATTAAATGATGAAATCGTTTTTCGACAATTGCAGGTTTCGGATCAGAATCTTTCTGTTATAAAATCAACCATTCTTGAAGTGAATCCGTCACTTCCCATATATCTATCTGCTATGGTTCCCTCACATTTTTTGAAGGCACCTAATGTTTCATGTCGATTACCTTTAGGATTTTTAGTCAAAAAGACTGTTTTATGTGTTTCTGCAATTGGTTCTCCTAATTCATTCGTGCAGAGGATTCAGAAGGTACCATATGGTTTTTCAAAGATTTTTCTAGTGGTGGCAATTTTGGACTCATTTAGTTATAGATGAATTGTTTTAAGTTATATTTCTATTTTAAACACATTAACTGTAAAAGTGTAGCTAATAATGAAACAAGTCAAAACAGGACAAAATGCACCCAAAGTGTTGAACTTGCTAAATTATTTTATGCAAAACTGCAGATGGGAGCTTTGTTTATTGATCGAATAGACTACAGTGACCATCATCATTTTCAAAACGAGGTATATCTCTATTCTTATATCACAGATTTATGTTGGGCTATAGTTGACTTATAAGTTCAGTCAATGTTCAATTTAGGACATCAAGATGATCAAAGCAAGACTTGAAGATCTTAGGAACAAGTTTGGTATGAAGCCCATCGTTGTTGTGACAGAAAAGGTTTGTAGGTCTTCATAAATCTGCTTCTAGTTGTCAATGCTTTATCATTCCATAGAGATCGTGATTCAAATGGGTTTGTTTTTACGTAATCTTAAATAACTGTGTTTGAATCTGGTTGGCTGCAGGATTATGATCGTGACAGTGAGATTCTTTGCAGGTTGGATCCTTTTGAAGTTTTGGTGTTATGTTGTAAACTGCAGATTATACCTGACAATGATTGTTCAGAAGATAGTTTTAAGAAGTTGCTGATTCCGTCGTTGAGTTAAAAATATAATGTTAACTGTTTGACTCGACTTGATTGATCGATATTTTTTTTTTAGATCGTGATATTTATTAGTATTATTATTGTTTTTGGGATGGAGTAATGTAGATTATAGTGATATGAAGTATTACATTGTAATGAAAATGAAAAGTCATATTTAAATTAAAGGTTAAAACTGACATGGGTAATTCAAAAGCTCTGATTTCCCATCTAGCTAAAAGATCAAATTTGCCACTAAATAGAAAATTCACCACTCGTTTTTAAGAAAAAATATATATATATATATATATATTCCTTTCTATAAGTCTATAACTTTTGATAGTTTAACTATTGAGGTTGAACATTTCACGACACCTTATCACCACGTCACATTGATAAATTAATTCGCCTTTTTCATATATTTTTCATGACAATTTTGCCTCTTTAATAAAATGTTTCAAATTCGATGATAATTTTTCTTTTTAAAGTGAAATAAGTATATAAAAAAATTATTGAATGTCAAAATCATAAACCATTTTTTAAGAGCCGATTTAATTTGCATTTGACTATTTGTGAATATTTGGAAATTGGAACCAAGGTAAACATTGCAACCAAGGTATTTAGGACCTAGTTTACGTCCACTTTGAAGCCCATTTTTCAACACTGGGTCCAACTTGAAACCCATCATTCTCAACAACTTAAAAAATCTAAAAAGATATTTAAGAAGGAAATTTGCGGTGTACGTGGATCGAACACGCGATCTTCAAATCTTCAGTCTGACCCTCTCCCAACTAAACTATCCCCACAATGTTGTACTTATTTTTTTTTATTTTTTTATTTTTAAAACGGTAAATCTAATCTACTCCTAAACTACTTTTTAAATCCACCTATATCGTAGACAATCTTAAATCGCCTAACAATCTCATTTAAACTTTGTCAGATACTTCACGGTATTTCAAACCGTGACAACTGCTAGTATTCTTTAAAAAAGATTATAACATATAAGTACGTTTATTATTTTGAGTGCATAGAGATTTATGTATATCCGTATTATATCAATAACTTTTAAGAATTTGTAAACATCTAAAACCCTTTCACCTTAAAGTTAAAAATATGAAGATGCGAAAGTGCTATAATACCCTTTATTTGATTTAAATAATATCTACAATCTTCTTTTGAATTAAATTATATGGAAACCGTATCCTCAATTGAAATAATATGAAATGTATAATACTTTGTATACTTCATTCTTGACCATTATTCAACAATCATTTCTTTAACCAGGCTCCCTTTCATCTCTTTCCCTCTAATCGGCATCTCACATGTATCTCACGTTTCTTGAGAATACATACATGCATCAAGACGATGAGAGATTTAGATGATTAGTGGGCTTACATACATGGAGTATAGATGTGGGTTTATGAGAATATTGTGAAACGTTTCGGTTAGCTTTTTTGTTCATAAGATATTCATAAAATCAAAATTAGCACTAGGATGAGCTTAATGGTCATAAGACGTGTAAGATCAAGAATCATGTTTGGTTGGACTAAAAAACTTGAGGCAGCACTAGGATGACTGGATGAGCAAAAGGGTTCCAATACTTTGAATGATCTTTACTGAATTTCCATTCATCCACTGAGGTGTCTAACAAACCAATATTATTGTTATATATATATATAATATATATATATTTGATATTCGATGAAAAAACCCGTCAACAACTCAACAAGTCTAGCTCTACTATTGCAGGACATGAAATTCAAGCAACAAAGCAATTGGGTGCTTAATAAAAGAGAACTATATATTATCCGTTGCCATCACTGCTTGTGTCCTTCCTCGCTACTGCTAAGACAACCGCCTATATTTCTAATTTTAACCGTCGTATAGCGCGGTAACCCACTAATATTTACTAATGAGTTCACTTAATTATATACAATCTTCCATGATATAGCTTTTAAATTTCTCTTAGCCCAAAGTTGATATTTTCCTTTTAAGTTTGTAACCATGTAATAGGGATGCGATATATATAGCAACCTTTTTTTTTCTTTTATCTTCATCTAATAGTCCTCTATTATAATTTACATTAGGCATATCTTGTCCAACAATGATGTTCCTCGTATATGAGCTTCTAACATGCAAAGCGGAGCTAAGATAAAATTATTACAGGGACAATTATTTTTTCTTTCTTTTTTCATTTAAAAAAAATCCATAAAATATCATTAATACTTTTAAAATAAATTATTATTTTCAATATAAATTGAAATCTTTTAAAGTACAACTCCACCCTTCTAAGTCCGCTCCTGCCAACATAGTTTGAAACTATTGGCTTTTATGTTAGGTTGATCTCCTCCTTATAAAAGAGGAAACTTTAGCTGATCGTCACAACTTACAACACATATCACGATACACCTACAATATCAAGGAGCTCCCATACTATCCACCTACTTTACTAATGGCTCATCAGAGTACGCACTCAAGTATATATATATGGCTGATCATCCAATGCCAAAAGTAATGAAAGTAAATGAAAATTTAATCTTAACTTAAGAATTAAAGAATATATTTTTATTTATAGAATGATACCCGCGCAATGCGACGGTAAAAATAATGATAATAGGTAATGATGGTGATAATAAAAAACTAATAATTGTTTAATTGTTTTATGTGTTTTGTATGAATTATTATTTTATTTTATATAACAAATAATCGTATTTATACATTATATATTTATATATAATAATAGATAGTAGATTATGAATAGAGAATACTTTTAATGGAAATACTATAAATAAGGTAAGGATAATATTGTATTGAGACTAATTTTAAGATAATGATAAAAATGCATTATATGTAGTTAGAGATTAGAAATATTAGTTTTATTTATGTTATTCAAGTTAATGTATATAATACAATAATTATTATCACCATATAGCTATATACTATACTACGTATATGTATTAAACAACTCCAGAATTATGGTTAAGAATGAATGAAATATGACATTATAACAATAGAATGAAAAGTCAATCGTCTATATCTAGATTGTTATTTCAAGCAAATTTAATTTTGATAAGAGAATATATCTAAAGGATATAAATTCTGATTTTTATAGGGTTTATTGTTTCGTGATACGCTTAATTTTAATTTTTTTATATTATATCAGGTTAATTTTGAAACTTTTTATTGTATGATGTTAACAACAACTCTATTGTATGTAATATTTCCTTTTTTGACCATTTCAAAAAAAGAAAAGTTTCCTTTTTGATCAAGACTATAAAATACAAGTCAATATACATTAAAGAGGTTTAGAATATTTACGTCGTACAATAGAAAATTTTTAAATAAACCTTATACAATATATAATCACGAAACAATAATCTTTTTTTATATGGTAATTAAATAAAATAAAATAATAATGTTACACACGCATCATCTAAACATTCCAATTTATACTACTTACCACCTTCAGGAAACAATTCTTCATTCGCGGCGGCTCCTTCCCTACGACTAATTCACGCATCTGCTTGAGTGTAACATTTTTTCATTCAATCAATTCTCTCATACACGATCCACACCGTTCTTCAATACGCTAATTCAATCTAACCACAAACATCTGCTTTAAACTACATTCACTTTTTTATTTTTATTTTTTATATTAGGTTACCGCGCTCTGTCTGAATAAGTTCATTATAATATTATTATATTTGTTCAAATTTTGTCGACACATCTTGTTTTGTCTCTCGCGTTATACATTTTTATTAATTACGAGCCTTACGATTGTATAATTTTGTATATAGAGTTGAAGCTAGCTGCGATGTTAGGTGTTTTCCGGCGAAAAGTCGTTGCCGGAAGCTCTTCTGCTTCGGTAAGTTTCTATTCAGTTATCATTCGTTTTTGTTGTGTTTACATGTATATGTATGTATAGATTATTATGAACAAGTTATACTGTGTGAATTGTGTTACATTTTTTACCTAATAGTTTGAACAAAAGGATTGGTCAATACGGAGTATAGAATTTTCAGATAGGATAATTTTGTTTTATAATGATAATTATATGATGAATTTAGTATTACAATAGAGTTTGGAGCTGATAATTGAAAGCGAAAGGAAAATAAAATCAAATTTAAGTTTGTACGTTATTGTAGAATATAAAAATTAGGCAGTGCTAGGTTTATTCGTTTGAAAATTAGATGGAGTGTAAAATCGAGAGGCGGGGAATAGAATATTTATCATTTATGTACGTATGGATTGTAGAGTTATATTGAAGTAGAAGAAATGGACAGGCACTTGACGCTAATTTACTGTGTTTTGGACAGATCATAGGGAAATCATGGCGAACAGCTCGCCCTGTACCATTTACGACCACAACTTGTTTTGCCTCAGAAGGAGAGGTACTACTGATTGTCTTATTTTTCAAGCACATGTACTCAAGTAATGGTGTTCTGGAGCAAAGGTGACAATGCCAATTTCCTAGGTCTAACCTTCTAACTTGTGTATAGGTATTAATCCATCCTGGAATTTTTGGGAATGTTCGTAGTATATGTCATGTTGCCCAATCCGGTAATTCCCTGTCCTGCTTTCAGTTTGTACTTGCAGAAAATAAGATTTTTAGTGTATTTATATTGTTTCTTCCTCTATTGCCGTTGTCAAGGTGGTGCAGTGAATTTAAGGCCATTAAGGTTGGTACACAATTCTATCTTCTTTTATTTTCTTGTTAAGAATATTAATATCGATATACTGTTGCGGAAAATCTAGAAGCATGATACACTAAGCCTCATCTATTGACTTTATGTGTTCATCACTTGTTCATTTTTTTTTTTTTTTTTTGAGATATTTATCTGTTGTAGATTGGTATTTGGCTATTGATGCATACTGGTGCACGTGTTCTAACTAGACCTCTTTTGTTAACAGGGAAATTATGACCAGTCTTCAGCCATGTGTCAGCATGCAAATGCAAAGCAGAAAGTTCTCATCTGACAGTGGTATCATATTCATATATTTAGTTTACTGACAGTTCATTTATTAGTACCGCAGTGTGTTTCAGAATGTTCCTTCTATCATGAAATTTTTTCTTCATCTCATACATATGGGAGTATTAGTACAACCATATGTCTCCAAAATGATAATACCAATGCATTTTCATATATGCTGAAGTTGTGATTTGGAAGAGTTACATTTATTTGTGACATCTTCTGATCAAAAGTCTTTCACGTATCATGTCACAATTGGATTTTTAGAATTTTGAATGCAGTAAGAGATGTCGTTTCTGCTTAGCTTTACGAGTTACGACTATGTTACTATCTTACAGTATTTACCACATAATATGATCATAAATCATGCTGATGCAAAATTTTAATGTTCTAGAGTTTGATATTGTGTTTATGTTTTAAGGTGATCTGGTTGATGCTGTTGTACCTTTCATGGGTGAATCTATAAGTGACGGTACACTGGCAACTTTCCTGAAGAGTATGTTCCTCTGTTTGTGTATTTCACCGATTTTATTCTTATTATTATTTAAGCTTCTGTTTCTAATCAATCTACTTGGAGCAGAACCTGGTGATAGGGTGGAAATTGATGAACCAATTGCACAAGTTGAAACAGACAAGGTATTCCTTTTAATTAGACTAGAAGTTTTTGAGCTTGTGACCACAGGTGTTGTTTTTAACACTAAGTTGTTTACGTCGCAGGTGACTATTGATGTTGCTAGTCCTGAAACCGGTATAATTCAAGAGGTAAAATATCATTAATTTTGCTTCCCGGTGAAATAGTTGATGTTAAATTTTAGGGAAGCTGAAATTGAGTTCTTATATTTTTAGTTCGTAGCAAAAGAGGGGGATACTGTTGAACCAGGTACAAAAGTTGCTATCATCTCAAAGTCTGCAGAAGGTGCAGCTGCTCCACCCAAGAAGGCATCTGAAGAGGCTGTTTCTCAGCCACCTCCTGTTGCTGATAAGGTTGAGGAGAAGCCAAAAGTTGAAACAGCCCCTGTCATTGAGAAGCCTAAGCCAGCTTCTGCACCGCCACCTCCTAGAAATTCTGCATCAGAACCCCAGCTTCCTCCTAAAGATAGAGAAAGACGTGTGAGTGTCATATCTTCTACTGATGCATGATCATTGATATAAACCTGTCACAATCAACTTTTTTGTTCTAAATTTATGTTATTGAACCCAATCGGTTCTTTTGCTGAATAAATACTATCACAACTGTTCATATATTTTTTTATTTTTTTATTAATTTTTTGTTTTCCAGATTTAATATCAGCAATTTCGGTTAAATCTTATGCTTATAGACTTCCGACTGGTGTATGTTTAATGTCTTGCTCGAATGCAGGTTCCTATGACCCGTTTAAGAAAGCGAGTTGCTACACGTCTAAAAGATTCTCAGAACACATTTGCTTTGCTGACGACATTTAATGAAGTTGACATGTAAGTTCCAGTTGTACATTCCTATAAATTACATGTTTTCCAGGTCCTACCATGGCTTTATGGCCTTGCAAGCCATTCTAGTTAGTAAATGAATAAACCATTTATAACCTACTAATGGTATAGCTTAGGGTGAAGTTTTGATTCATTTTAAGTATAATTTGGTCGAATCGGGTTATGTTTCATCTGTAATTGGCAAACAGGTTGAACCCAAAAATTTGGCTAAACACAGACTGGTCAAATGGGTCGAAATTTGAAAGTCCCTCATTTGTATTTTTATCCCATACATCCTCCTATTGCTTTACTCTAAAAGAGTAATATTATTATTGTACTATTTTTATTTTTTGAAATCATAATGGTAGCACATAAGTTTTATAAAAAAGTATAAAATTTTACTGGGTCACCCTTAATGACCCAATCCAATTCGACTTGTACAAAAACTACCTGTTATCCAGCAGATGTCCATTGGTGAATTCTAGTATAGCTGATTGTAACAATTAAATGCTGTTTTAGGAATAAGATCCATTTCGTGTCCACATTGTAAAATCTAAGCTGGCTGTCTTTTGTGAGTTAATAAAAACCATTTCTCTTATTATTATATGCTTGTTAATTGCAGGACCAATTTAATGAAACTCCGTTCTGAGTACAAGGATGCTTTCTTAGAGAAACATGGGGTCAAGTTGGGACTGATGTCTGGATTTGTAAAGGTACGTGTATTTGTAGAATTGAAGATGGATACTGTCATACCTCTCTTTTTGAAGTGCTCTTTGGTGTCGATCTTTCTTGATATAATTAAAGTTCTTTCAAATTCCAGGCTGCTGTTAGTGGACTGCAAAACCAGCCAATCATTAATGCAGTTATTGATGGAGATGACATAATATACAGAGATTATATTGATATCAGCATAGCTGTTGGTACTCCAAAGGTGAGCTCAAAATATTTGTATCATGTCTAACATCTGCCTACCAGGACACTGAACTTGTGCTCATTTGCAATTATTACAAAGTTGTGGTAAAACATTGAATTTGTTTTGTTTGTTTCTATTTTCCCTTTTACTTAGGGACTTGTTGTGCCAGTAATCCGCAATGCTGAAAAAATGAACTTTGCTGAGATAGAGAAAGAGATTAATACTCTTGCTAAGAAAGCAGTTAATGGAACCATATCCATCGATGAGATGGCAGGAGGCTCGTTTACAATCTCTAATGGTGGCGTTTATGGAAGCCTTTTAAGCACTCCTATCATCAATCCTCCTCAGGTATGCATTTATTATCGAGGAAATTTTATCGCCCTTACTTATGAATGGGTATGCGCGATTACATTGTATCTCTACTGGGTCAAGCACTTACAGTTAAAAATAAAATGCTGAAATGGAAAGTTAGAAATGTTCAAAAGTCTTACTAAGTGTATTATTGATGCACAAAACTTCTTAAATCATCTTGAGCAAAAAATCAGCTTATTATCAAAATAATATAACTTTTTGCATTTTCTCATTTTTCATAAGTGTAGAGGAAAATGACAAACAACTAGTCCTGTCTTCAGTGCATTTATTAATGTATATATTGTAATGCAGTCTGCAATTTTGGGTATGCATTCAATTGTGAGCCGCCCGATGGTGGTTGGAGGAAACATAGTCCCAAGACCCATGATGTACATCGCCCTTACCTATGACCATAGGCTAATTGACGGAAGAGAGGCTGTGTTCTTCCTGCGCCGAATTAAAGACGTGGTTGAGGATCCAAGGAGGTTGCTTCTCGACATCTAAAGGCCACACAACCTCATTTTGTTTGATGCTTGTTGAATTCTGGTATACTTGAAGTCTTCTCTTAACCAGAATAAATACTAAAACTTTTGTAGGCTTTTGCTGTTTTATCGCGGCTAGCCATGTTTGCATTTGATGAGTATAAGTTACACTGGAAGACCTGTTTCGAATTTACACTGCCCAAACCATGCATTTTTGGTGTTCGTGCCATTAGTTTGAGCTTTTTATCATACTCTTACTATATACATCAATAACTTTATGGAACAACATTTTTGGTGATAGCTTATCTTTGCTCCGCACTGTTGAATCTGGGTAACTTCTTGGTGTCTTAATTGTGTGTTTGGTATTTTTATAAAAATGTTAGGGTTTTATATTGGCTATAAGGTATTTTGTTGGTTATGATCCTCCATTTTTCTTTTTAATAGATAACCTTACATTGAGACCCAACAATCTTGTTTATTTCCTCCACAAAATATTTCAACATGATCTCTTATATTGGTTCAACGATAGAAGGATCTCAATTCTTGATGCTAACACACTAAATTATCATGTTGGAAGACTTGCGTTCGGGGTCCATGTGGAAACGACGGTCTTTGCGCCCAACAATCTCTCTCTCTCTCTCTCTATATATATATATAATATATATATATGTACTTCTTCCGATCTGTTTCTCTACTTACCAACTTTACTGTATTTTATTAGTCCAACTGTATACCTTATGTTCACTTTTGCCCTGTCGTTAATAGCTATAGTTTGAAGTTTCTACACCTACTGCTACAGTCATCATCTTTGCAAGCCTGTATTGTCATAAGCCATATTTGGCTTGTTCTATTATGAGTAATATCACATCCAGACTATAGCTGCAAACAAGTGTATCAGCTTGAACTCTTGTTGGCTTTCATAGCAATGAGTTCTGGACACCATGCCCTTATCAAGTTATTTTGAGCTTGAACAGGTCAACCTCCTTCAAGTCTGAACATGCTTATTAGACCTCAGGCCCTTATTAATCATCATTTAACATGTAATTTACATAAGTTAACAACCATAAAGCAAAAACTGAAACTTATACTTTTAAAACCAAAGCAAAAACATTTTATAACTGAGAATTGAGAGGGGCTGCGCGAACGCAAGCCCCAACAGGAACAAATTATGACATAGGCTCAACCACTTGGGCTGACCTTAAGCAGGCACCCCTCCTATGTGCAATGGAGGTCACCAGCCTAGGCCATGGGCCTTCTTGATCGCCCATTGACCCTGTCCAGGTAAGTGCCTTTTTCATTAGCCTTCTTCCCTTTTTATATTCCTTTTTCTCTCTTAATTCACTCCTCCTCACCCGATGTGGGATACTATTCCTAAACAAAATCAACACTAAAAAGTAATCTACAAAACTAAAGAATATGATTCTTTCATTGAGATGTAAGTTTAGAATGAAAATTCCAATCCCAATAAGTGCAAAATAGAATGAATGCAAGAAAACCATAATTCTTCATCATCTTTAATTTCTCTCTCTTCTTCAATAGTTTTAGTTTCATTTTCTTAAAAGTGGTTAAAGAAAAAAAAGATGACACCTCTTTTGTTTATGGTCCTAGGCATTGAAGCGGGAGTTATCATAATCCTCTTGTTTCATTCACCTTTGAGAAACCTAATCATGATGGGGTTGGATCGTTTGAAGCAAGGTAGAGGACTTGTGATGTCAAGGACCGTTGCTGCGACATTATTTGTAGTCTTTGTGTTCAATTTGTCTGGCATTGTTAAAGCTCAAAAGCGCATGATGGAGGCAGGAGCGACTAATCCGACTGATCAAGTTCTTTTGGCCTATCATATTCTCGAGGCATCACTCATGGGTACATTCTTTTTATTTCCTAATGCATATACATTATGTTTATTGTATGAACATTTGGAAATTTATCACATCTCTTGTAATGTAGGTTTCTGTTTATTCTTGGGATTGATGATAGACCGACTACATTACTATGTGAAGGAGTTGTGGTTGTTGAGGAAAAGCTTAAAAACGATCCGTAATCAGATAGGTGATTCTAATCTGATTCAACCCGTAAACAAAATCAAGAAAACTAATGAAACACACTTAGATTGAATCAACATTCATGTAAATAAGCCATTTATGAATAAAACAATGAAGTTGATCATCAATAGATGGTATCTATACTCTTTGTTATTCAAGTCTAGTAAGAGCCAAATATTTGACATTTAACTTGCTTGTATAAAAATGTATGAGTGAAAAAACTAGCTAGTATTTCATGTTCTTATATGGAGTGATGTAAAATATCTTGTCAACGTTCTCTATTTGCATTCCTTGTATCGTATATAATTTCGAATATATTAAAGAAAACCATGGCAATTAAAAAAAGTACATGATCGAGCTTATTAAGTCGCAACAGTTTGTTTTTCTTGTAATAAGATGATTACGCTTGAAGAAAAAAAAAACATTTATTTTACCTTTTCCATTTTACTTACTCATTGAGGCCACGAAGTTTCATATTTAGCCTTTGTCCTCTGATCAGAAAGGTATAATCGAAACCTCTAAGTTGTGAATAAGAACACAAGGTAACCTGACTACCCAAAATGGATAAAAGTCAACTAATTTATAATATAAATAAAGATTAAACAATTTTGTTAAAAAACTTTATCCATTTCACCAACTCTTGAAACCATTAAGAATTTGGTATGTACCTTTTGTCCCATTAGTGATAATGGTATATTTTCAAATCCTCAAATTTGTAGATAAGACAACAATTAGGTAAATTATCAAACTATCTTTAAAGAGATTAAGTGTCAACTAATTTGTATTAGTGATGACTATTTTGAATGTTGTTGCCAAATTTTCTAGTAGATTACCACAAACCAAACTCCAAACCCAAATGGACATACAAAGAGACAAGGGCATGTATTAAACCCATTTGTCACATATGTTGTCTTTTTTAAGTGTAAAATTACTTGGGGTTGTGTGCAAATGTGGCCCAAAAGTAGAGCCTTTTAGAACATCTGCAAAATGAAAGGGGGGTTGACTTTTCGGGGACTTAAAGTAACTTAATTTACAATTAAAAAGTAAGCCAAGAAGAAAAGTCAAAAACATTGACCTCCTCCCATGCTTTGTACCTAATCTCATTTCTTCTTTGGCTTCAAATTACCAAACAATTTTAAAGGGATACATTGGTTGACCTGCCAAAGAATTGACTTGGTTTTGGTTTTAAAAAGGTCAACTGTTAGTTCGATACAACAATCAATAAAGTGATGACGAAACATGCATCGAAATGAAGTTGTGGTTTATAAGAAAGTTAACAAGAATAAAATATTATATTGATACATCATACATTCATGCTAGCTGATTCATTGAACATTGCTTGTTTAGGTCAATCATTATTCATTAATATGTATGAAACAATTTTTCATGTTTTTTGTTACACAACTTAAGGTCATTTTATTGGCATGTGTTCCTGTTAGGGAAAAGTTTGACCTGGGTAGGAGTAGATTTGGACAATATTTTATGCCCGGTTTGTAATGACTTTACTGAGACTACTGATCATGTGTTAGTCTGCTGCGTGATGGCTAAAAGGTTGTGGGCAAAGGTTTATAGTTGGCAGGGCGTTGGGCCATTCTAATGTCTACAACTTCGGGATATTTTACAAATGGGCGAGTAAAGCCTTTCAAGCTACCTGTTACACTGTTATATGGGTTGTTTGGAAATGTAGAAACGATATTACTTTTGCTCTTCCAGATAAACGTCAAGCTTTTCTTCATGAAGATTTGTTTCTGAAAGTGCAGATGTTTTCTCTGCTTTGGGTGGCCAACCGAAGCATAAAGGTGAGTTAGAACTGGGAGCAGTGGGTTTCGAATCCTAAAGGTGCTATCAGGTCCTAAGTTTTCTTCGGATTTTTTGGGTATTTTTTTGTCTATTTAGTTGATGTTTAGCTTTGGTTGTTTTGTTTTGCTGGGTCTTCTCTGACTTGGAGAGCCCCCATCATGTATCCCTTTTGCTCTTTGTTAGTTGGCGCAGAGCTTCTTTTATAATATTAGCTGTTCCAAGAAAAAATTATAGTCTTGCCAAACCCAATACCATAATAAGAATAGTATACATTTCTAAATAGGAGTATGTTTCTAAGATTCAGTTTATGGTTTTGTTGAAACATTGACTTTGAAATGTCATAAAAATCTATTTTCATCTGGTGTTGATAATTGGTTCATATCAAAAAAATAAAACAAGAAAAAGTTTAGTTTCGATGAAACTCGGGCTTTAGGTCGAGTAATTTGGTACATTAATTTTTATATTTTTAATCAATTTAGTAGAATTCGAATAAGCCTATGCTACGCATGAGTGTTTTGACAACCTTAGCTAATTCACAGATTAAGGATTTAAAGTTTTCAATCAGAATAAATACTCATTAACAAAGCTCATAATCTGATTTTAAGTAAAATAAAGATTCAAATGCGTAGTAAAGTAAATGAGTGAAGTCTTTTATTAAACAAAATATCATTAACAATGGGCTCAAAATCAAGAGCAATTGATGATACAATCAAATACTCTAAAACATTATAATCTTCATCTACAACCAAGCTTTCAAACTCATGTTCTTCTTCAAAATCAAAACTTGGATTCGAAAAACTAAACAACTCAACAACATCTACACTCTCCAAAGCACCATTTTCGACCTCAATCTCATTACTTCTAACCATGATCCAATCTTCATCATCATCCCAATTAGGCAAACATGAGCAACCATCTTCCACCAACATCCTTACCCTCTCCACCGGATCCTCACCGGAAAAATCAACCTCTGGTGAAACTTCCGGCACCGATAAAGACTCCCAAAAACCTTGATCTAATGTACTTGTTGGCGAATTTCTTATCTCACAATGCGAATTCGAATGACAAATGAAAGGGTGCTTTAAAAGTTGTTCAATTGTCCACCTTTCTTCACTACCCAATTTCAAACATTTTTCCAAGAAATCTTTCCCATCTTCCGGTAACCACTTAGGAAACTCCGGCATCTCACCGGAATATCCAATTCTATACAAACCAGCTACCGGATCTTTAATTTCTGGCCACGGGATGAATCCGGTTGCCATTTCAATAATCGAACACCCAACAGCCCATACATCAGCTGCAAACCCTTGTTCTTCACCTCTTGCAACCTCCGGCGCCATAAAAACCGGTGTACCGGAAAATTGAGAACTTGAAATTCCATCTTTTTCGATCATTTTGGCACACCCCAAATCGCCAATTTTAATACCGTCTTCACAAACTAACAAATTCGAGCATTTAATGTCGCAATGTACTATCTTATTTCGATGAAGATGATCTAACCCATGTAGAATTTGATTAGTATATGATCGGATTAAAGATTCTTGAAGTGACCCACCTTGTTTCTTGATCATATCGGAGATTGTACCACTTGTAGCATACTCCATGAAAAGATTATACATGGGTTTGTTGTTTTCATAACTAATATCAAAACCCATGTATTTGATTATGTGTTTTGAGGTTAATTGTGATAAAAAGTTTTGTTCTTTTTGTAAGAATGTGGAGTTTGAAAGATCGGTGGATTTGACGGCGAAGATGTCGCCGGTGGTGGTGGTGGCGACGGAGACGGTGGCCGAAGATCCCCGGCCGATGATGGGACCTCTTTTCCATTCCATTGTAGCTGGAGAGAATTTTGATATGTGAATGGCGTGATATGGTGATGTATGTATAATGAGTGTGTGTATATATGCACAACACAAACACATGATACAACTAGGATAGATTTTAAAGACAGTTGTTGGGGTCTTTTATTTTTGAATTTATAATTCTTTTAATATATTAAGATAAATTACTCGACTTGGAAATTGGAGCAAGTCATTTTTAATAATATGTACAGGGGTTCTAGTGGACAAATTGAATAATCATTAAAATGTTAGTGATTTACGTGCTAATATTCTTGTAAGAGATTTTAAGGTTATACATTTTTAACTGCATATTTTAAAATTGAAAACGGTCATATAAATACTCCGATTAAATCATATACATCTGAGTAAAAATAATCGTTCTTTACAAGTAATATGAACATAAAAAATATACTTCGTTTACCTTCATTTTCATTTTTAATAAAATAAAATGTGGGATTATTTAATTATATGGAAAAGTATTGAAAATAAGCTAGCTATAAATCAAGTTGGAAAATGATTTTATAGTTTCGACCCAAAGTAATAAGGTAGAAATATATGACCATTATACGCTTTAGTCAGTTTCTCGTTTATATTCAAATTTAATTTAATGATACATCAATCATTTTATTAGACACATCTATTTGACATACTGTATATTTTAAGCACACTTAAGTAATGTGCTCAATAAACTTTCACTATTATTATATATATCGTCTACATTCACATGCTTTTAAACCCAATAGATGATTAATCAGCGTTAAATCGAACAACTACTTATAAATATAGTTACTTATACAAACATATATTTGATGTTTGGTTTTTACTAAGGGCATGTTTGGTGAAATAGTTGTAGGTTTTAACTGTAGCTGTAGTTGTAGTTGTAGGTTGTAGGTTGTAGCTGTAACTTTAGATTTGAAGTTTTTCACGAAAAGTTTCTTTCAGTAACTTTGAGATTCTAAACTTTTTATTTGATTCTAAAACTACAGTTTGTACATACCAAATAAGACTTTTATTTTCATAGAAGCGTTTTGCTCAAAAATTAAAAGTTAAAGTTTCTAAAAGCTTCATGTCAAACATGATCTATGTTTACAATGCTTGAAAACCTTATTATTGGGATATAATTAGTTTTGCATTAGAAATTATGATTTAATCAATTTAGATACATTGAGGTATCAAATGTTTCTCTAATGATGATGAGAATAATGATTAAATATAAATACTAATAATGGTTATAAATGATAAATGATTTGTTATTTTATAATAATAAAATAGTTAAAGGGAATAAAACCTCAATTGAAACAACTTTTGATTTGAAAGGTTGAATGGATGTAGTCTCTTATGTATTCAAGCCACGCTTGCTTTTAGTTATAAAAGTAAAGGAAAGAAATGTTATAATTCTTCAACACTATTAATATTAATTAATTAATGTTTATGAAATTACATATAAACTAGTAGTAATATACATAATAATTATACTGGAACACTAACGTGTTTCTAGAATTTGTTAACTTTTTAAAGCTTATTGTGCTTTTTCTAGAATTAAACTTTTAACATTTAATAAAAGAAACATATCGTGAACGAGGAATCATTCTCGTTTTCCATCCAATGATGGCATGCATTTTTTTATTTATATATAAAAAAACTAAAATTAATTGCTGAGTTGTGATTGGACAGCGTGGCATAAGGTGGTGGAAATTGACAGCTCCGGCCGACGGTGCTTAGCGTGAGATTTAATATAATATAATATAAAAATAAAATAAAAAAGAAAAAACATTTATCGTTCACATGAAGAAAACACGTGAGAGCACGTGCCCGGATACGCGTAAATCGTAATCCACCTCTATATTGATCTACTATAATGTGGGAAGTTGGCTTCACATTACGGCGTTGTTCGCCATTGTAAATGTCATTTTTCTTTAGATTAGATTATATAACTCTAAGTGAATAACGAGATTTATTCTCATGATTATAAAGCTACAATAATCCTATGTAGTACAAGTGAGCCAATATTGAGTGTATAAGGGCATGTAACAATTCATAAAAAGTATAGGTTTCTTCAAGTATTGTTAGTAAAAATTATTAACAAGATGTCTATAAATTGCAAAAGATCGCAAAAGTGATCTAATTCATTTATTCTTCGCCTATCAACTAATACATTGTGAGTTTCAAGCCTCAAGTGAACACAATACGAACGAAAACCTGAATTATATATAATGTGTGAGATACGTTGTAAAAATGTATATTTAGATGAAATAACATAAATAAATATGAAAAACAATAAAGAAAAAGAAAAATTCGTCGACACCATCTTTACTCAAAACTACACCCAAATTAGGTATGAAAACCATGTAATGACACAAAGTAAACTATGGTTTCTTTTTGCATAACTTCCGGTCAACTTGCACACAACTTTTGCTTCTAGAATTCTAAGCATCAAATATTATAAACTAGTGTTATCAATAAACAGTACAATCATAGCATTTATCGATTTTTGTTCATTTTATGTTGTAAATGAGAATTTATAAAAACCATCTTTCTTTAATTAGTTGGAAATTTAATTTAATAATTTCACTTGGTTTAAACATAAGAATCAAAATATATATTTGTACCAGGTTGACTACTATTAAAAAGATTTTTTTGGATAATTTAACTTCAACTTCACTTATCCTTCTCTTGGTAAAAGTGAAAAATTATTAACAGAACTTTGATTCTAATAGCACAAGGAGTGGTGACCCTTGTGTCATAGTGTTCAGCAACAGTATTTTCGATGGAGTGGGAACAATATTCAAGGCAGTGTTCATGAATTTATTTTTAATTTTTTTATTTGTTTCGATGGAGTGAGAACAATGTTCAAGACATTTTAAAATTATGTCCATTTTACAAGTAACTCATTAAGAAAAAATAAGCCCAAAAAAATAAACTCATTTTTAAAAAACAAATCCAAAAAATAACTCATCTAAAACCTTAATACCCTATTTGAAAATGTGTCACCATTTCCTTTTTCTATCTCCTTCCTCCTTTTTTCCTGTACACAAAATCTACACACACAAGTACACTTTTTTTTCATTTTTTTCTTCAAATCAAACAAAAAACAATAGAAGAAGAAATATAAAAGAAGAAAATAGAGAAAAAATAAAATAAAAAAAGTGAAATCGAGAACACAATGTTTGTGGGGGACGCTGCTGCCGGAACGCCGTCCAGGAGTGGAGGAACGACATTCCGGTGGGGAAACGTGCTCATTCCTCCCCACTCCATATGCTCTAATGTATCAAAAAAAAGTGAAGTATAATCTTCACGTTATGAGTATAATTGTTTTTAGATACACGAGTATATGAGTTAATTTATTATGCAAAATAACCATAAAAATACTATAATTGGTGTTTTAAAATTTTATAATACGTTGATTATTTTACTAAAGATTATACGACAAATCAAATATGTATTTATGTTGAAGAGAATATTAACATGTATTTTTAGCCGACTTACTTTAAATGGAAAACAAGATTAGTTAAAGTTGCAACTCGAGTTGAAATTTCCCTTTTCTTTAAGAAGGGGAAAAGAATTAATTGCTTCTAATTAACAGTTAATGTGAACATTTGAAAAAAGTAAATGAAAGCTTCGAGTTTGATCATATCAATCGACTTGACAAAGTATAGTCTATAGTGTGAATATATTTGAGTGGAAATACCATTTAAGATATGCTACAAAACACGTTGTTAGTAAATTATGACTTGATTATATCGTTGTATATAAAAACATTGATTGACTCAGCTTATGTTATTATTTATTAATGTTCATATTTGGTAGAAAAGAATTGAATAATTCTTAAATTAGTTGACTTGTTGGAAGGTTGATTGTATTGGGTCAACAAAGACGTTGAGATGAAGAAGCAATTAAGAAGGATCCAAACCAAGAACTGTTGGAAATTATGAGCAGGTTGAATGGTTTACCAATAGGATATTCTATAAATCACGTATGAAAATCACTTTTTAAAAATAATATTTTTACTCTTAACTTACATGAGTTGTATAAAATATATTTTAAAATAATTCAAGAGAATCGTTAATTATAAAAATGGATATGTTAGAACATTGCTTTTAGAACTCTACAAGGAGGCACGACCCTCTTAACCTTCACACATCTGGTTAAGCCCAAGATGTAACAATTTAGTTGGTTATGCAGTATATATCATTTAATTTGTGTCTTAAATTTGCCAATTGACTAAAATACATAACAAGATAAGATGTATAGAAAGTATACAACAAGACTAAGGGCCCGTTTTTTTTCTCTCAGTAGGTTCTAAATTGATAACGTGTTTGTGATAATGTATGTCCTGAATAAGTCGTAGATAAATAATAGTATTTCTTTTTATATATTGAATAAATCATATGAATAACTAAAATTTACCAATTTATCCTTTTACATGAGGTAATTAAAAGTGGTTATGTTAGTAGATTTGAAAAAGTCATGATTTAATATGAAAATTTATATTTGTATAGTTTAAATTATTAACATGTTTTTTTCATTAAATAAAAATCAAATATATTTAAATACATAAATGACCTACTACATTAAGTTTCATATTCATTAAATTAAAAACAAACAGGCCAAGATGAGCTTCATGTAAAAAGTCAAGTGATAACTATTTTTAAATTATGATATCTGTTTTTATCCTTTGTTAAATTCTGCTAAAAGTGATTGATTCTATCGGTATGTACTTGTATTAATTAGAAAAAGAAAGGAAAAAAAGGTTTGAAGGGTTAAAAAAATTGTCAACTTTTATTTGACATCTAATTTGGTTGAAGAAGTTATTTAAAATTATAGAAAACTAAACTTTTAAATATGTGTTTAGTTATGATTTTTTTTTTCTTTTTTCATTTTTTGTTTTTCTAGAGAATAACGAGTCTTTTATTCTCTAGAAAAACAATGAAAATTTAATAAAATGTATTTTAATATGAGGGATGAAATTTTTCTTTTCATAGAAAGAGTAAAGATGAAAAATTTAGAGAACTATACAAATAGTTTTCAACTTTTTCGTTATAAAAAGAAAATAACAGTGAGAAAATTACTCAAATGAACGGTAAATGTTGCCTTATCATTAAATTAGCGGTGTCAGTATTTTTTCAAAAGTAGACATAAAATTCGTTGAAATTACCCAGTGAACCCGGCTAAATCATATTGACCAATCAAAATCTGGCAAGCGTCCTTAGATTTTTGTCGGTCAACGCCTTTTCTCCTGTCAACCCCTTTTCGCCAACCATTAAAAATTAACCATGTGGCAACAATATTGAGACGAAATGTTAATACAAGTCGGTGGACCCGGAAAAAAATGTGAATTTTCAATATTCGTGGAAAGCTAACTTTTTCATTGATCAACGAATTATGGGGAACACGTGGTGGATTTTAAATGGTTGGTTCAACTTCGTCGGGTATGTTAGGTACGTCGATTTATAAATTCTCGTTTAGTTGTGAAAAAAAATATAATGACATTGTTTATTTAGGGATAATGCAAGTATTGACCGTTCATTTGGGTAAATTTTTCAATAGGAATTTTCCTTTTTTTATAAAAGTTTTATAAAAAACTCAAATTTGAATACGTTTTATAATATTATACTTTTTCTAAATAAGTTTTTTGAAAAAGTATAACAGTTTTCCGTAACTAAACGCGACTTAAACTTTCGATACATAGTTATAATGTTTCAATTTCCTCAAGATCTTGTATTATGAGATAAGCATTGACCTGTAACTAAATCGCTATGGGTCCTAAAATGTGTGTAGCAACTTGGCTAGTAATTTTCACACTGAGTTCTATTTTATATTCGAGAATTACTATTTGCACATTCTATAAGGAGTGATGGGATACGGACATACACACATAAATAGAGGGTGATGAGATTTACATAGGAAGTGATGAGAAAGAAATATACACACATACATACATAAGATGTACACTCATAAATTTCAGAGTGTGCAATTAGAAATTCTGTTATATTTTTGAGAACATACTAGTAAAGAATTCTAATCAACTATTTTTGACAATATTATAATGACTATATACTAGTAAACAATTAATATGAACAAAAAGTTATCTAAATATATCTAGTGTTTAGGTAAACTCATCTAATCAACTATATTTGTTTCTCTGTTTATAATTAAGTTGACTGGTTCAATTACTCAACGACATGGTTTATATTTCAAGGTATTTGTTGATATCGTTTACTTACTACTATTAGTAAGAGTTTTGCTAGAGCCATGTAAAATTTACACACAAATATTCGCACAATGATGCGAACAAGTAGGTAGATTAATCAAAATTATTTGTAGTTTCTTTTAAGCTGTATTTTCGAGTTTTTTTTTTCATAGAAAGAAAAAGAAATAAATAGAAAAAATAATAAAAAAATCATTCTCGAGATTTTTTATAGAAGGGAAAGCAAAGGAGAGGAATACATTTGAATGAGTTTTTTTCTTATTATAAATATTTTCTTTTCAATTTTGAAGTGATTGTGAAAGAAAACAATTCATTTAACAATTTTCCTTCCATTTATTATACTTTTATTTCGATTTCAGAATACATGTAAGTTATCTTATATTATATTTCTTTTTATCATTTTCTTCTCTTTCATTTTCATCCCATTACTTTTTCATTAAAAGTAAATTCAGGAATACAATGTTGGTGATTGGTATTCATTGGTACATATATTTTTGTAGTTTAGTATTTCTCTATTAGCAATCAAAGAAATACAACAAATACGGAGTAGCACTTCACTTTATATAGACTAACATGTATTTAATCAATCAAATTATTCTTTTATTTCTTAATAGTAACATTTAGAATACATGGAGTGGAAGGTCATGGTCACATTGTGAACTGGAATCAATTTTAAATATTTCTTTTTGTTTTTATTTTTAATATGACGTGAAATAAGCACAACATAGTAATTGATATGTTGTGCTTTTAATATGGTGGCATGATAATGTTGTAACGTGATTCGTATGATCACTCTTTAGAGCGTAATGAGTGATTTAATGTTTAATTTGATGGTGAGTTTAACACTAAGTTAAACACTGAATTTCATTTTTAATAAAATAGTTAATTGTTGAATTTGGTGTGAAAGGGACACACAAAATTATTTTGGACCAATGAGATTGACATGAACTAAAAGAAAAAGAAAAAAAACAACAGGACCTTCTTGCACCATTTAATAATTCAATAAAATAGTGATGCCTTAACTGCGAACCTTCAACGTTGACGGGAAGTGTCGTTATAGACATTAAAAATAACGTTGTAGGTTTGTAACCTCCCTATTCTGTACGCTCTAAATGCTCGTACAATATTTATTAAGGATTAACAAAGTGACAAAACTTTTTTGTAAAAGAGAAATTACTACATTGATTTATTATTAATTATTAACAATATAATAAGTATTTGTGAATTTGATTATTTGAAAGTTTAACGGGCAAGCAAACGCCAATCATTTTTAAAGATATCCACACTTTTTGCGCACCCAGATCTCCCCCTTTACACCCATCTCTTACTAATTAAAGCCCAGAGATGCATCTACTCATCCACCCACATCATACACTTTCTACCTTTGAATTTTGAATCGTCAATTATATATATATTATAAATTACATATTATCATTTTTAATACGTGAATAACGGTTCAGATTTCAGAAATGTGGTTGGACAAAAGAAAAGAACAAAAGCATACAGCAAAACTTAACCATAAAACAGAATCTGATGCCTGCACAACATTGTTAACTTTGGTACTACTCTTTATCATTATCATCATATATCTCTATAGTTTGACATTCAATTCATACTATATAAAGTATATCTAGTTATTTATTGTTCCACAATAATAGTACTTGCTTGTAAGTAACTGAGAACCCAAAGCTATTAAAAAATGCTATCTCGAGGCCTATGAGAACCGACAGCTCATCGTGGCGTGATGGATTATAAGTTTCTTTGTTCTTCTACTAAGACCAAGCCGAAAAACGGCTTGAAATGTATCGAATCATATCCCACAACTAAATCATTGTCACTTGTCTACATTGCCCGTCTACTTTGTGCACTAATGATGTCATTTTAATTTGATTCTTTTTCTTATTGTGCTGGCTTAGTTACTTGGTATTTCTACTAGGACCTGCGGAAAGACCACGGCTGGCTTGAAATATATCGAATGAACCAAAACCCCCAACTAAACCATTATCACTTGTTGATCCCTATTGTCTATTTACTTTGTGCAATAATGTCAACCGCTAAATGATAAAACCTCGTAAGTGTTATGTTTTATTGATCTTATATTTATAGTACAAAGTAAATGAGAACCTTAAAACCCTGATGGACCCTAAACTCACAATCGGACTTGGGTCATTCTAATATATCACCCCCGCAATTCAAGCGGCGAAATCGCGAAAGCTCGGAGTGGATTTGAAAACTAAAAACAGTAAAGCAATAATCAATTCGTTGATGAAGACATCCGACATCAAGTGGAGACAAACCTTCAAGCAAAAGCAAAGCGGAGACAATTTTTGTTTTTGTTTTTAATTTTATTTTTAATTTGTAGCAAGCGGTGCTTGGCAACGTGTTAGATGTCCGATGGAGGCGATCCTGGTGAGGTTCTGTGCATAATTGAAAAACAAAGAGAATGGCGCTGATGGCGTCAATTTACTCAAAGCAGTTGAGAAGTTATAGAGGTTCTGTGCAGAATTGAAAAACGAAGAGAATGGCACTAACAAAGTTAGTGAACTGCAAGCAGTTGAGAAGTTATGGTCAAAACATTATGCATGTATTGTTTTGGCTAATTCATTTGGGAGAGATAGTAGTTGCTAAGGCTTGTGAGAGGGAATAAAGAGATTTAACGGGATAATATATAAACAACAGCTCATAGCGACCGACTAAATTTCAAGATCAGACCGCTTTGATACCATATTAAATAATAAAACTTTGTAATTTTTATATTTCATTAATTTAAAATTTATAATATAAAATACATAAAAATCTTAAAAACTTTAATGAACCTTAAACTCACAATTGAACTCTATTCTAATTTATTATCTAATAATATTAGTAACTTAGTGGTTGTGACATACTATCGTTAGTCTGTTACTAATTTACTATCCCATACTATAAGACCAAATTAGAGAGAAAAAATAAATCAAGTAAACTACACCTTATAGATTCTTTTTATGAAAATTGCTGAAAAAAAGAAAACAGAAAACATAGCTATTGACTTTATATATTCCGTACGTGCCCTGTTCAGATTCACAAATAGTAAACAACGTGATGAATATACATGTCTAAATTTGATTATTAATAAAATAAAATATGTTTAAATGGTCTAGCAATTAAACCTGATTTACTCTTAAGATGAATAAATCATATTTTTATTTAAGGAGTAGAAAAATGGAATACATTTGATCTACCGTTTGACTTCCAAGATCCCAATTTCCCACCATTGAGAATTTAAGGCGACAGCGTTAATTTGTTGGCTCAAAATGCAAGTTATATTTTTAAGAAGCATTTTTCTTTTAAGAATTATATTATTATTATTATTATTATGGCGTTATTTAACAGTATAACTACAATTTAGAGGATCACTTAATTAAACTAACAATATATTAACATCTAATTAATACTCAAGCTTTGTTATTACTATGAATTTCCTTATAAGAGAAAACCAAAAATTACTTGCAACTCAATTAACGTGTAATTATTGTTATTAATTAAGAAACTAATCACATTCCTTCCTAAATAATAAACAAATCCCGCAACCAACATGATATCGGGTAGTTGTACGTGGACCTGTGGGCTTCATACATTTATCACACTCGCCACCTTTGCTTCACATTGTAACTTTATAGTGTTCATTTTAAGTATGTATATATTTTAAAAAATAATTAATATATTGACAACTATAGTCTATGTACATTGATCGATGAATCTTGAGCAATATATATCATGATTTATTTACAGATTGGCGAAGAGGGTTGGATGATCACAGGCGCGCTAGTAAATTCTAATTGATTTTACTTTTTCTTTTCTAAATGGAGAGACTCTTATGTCTCCCTTGTAAATCCGTCTCTGCACATGATATGTACGTACGCGTTCACGCATATATCCTGTCTTAAGTACTCCATTTACTTAAGCATTTTACTATTAAGCGAAAGACGAGCATTTTACAAATTAAGTACTCCATTTACTTGAGCATTTTACTATTAAGCGAAAGACGAGCATATATTCATTGATTGTGTTAAGTTAATTAGTTAGCTTCGTTTTCAAATGTTAATTACCTCTAAATCATCATATCTACCCATATATACATGCAATCGTATATATTACTCGTATGTCTGTACTTTTTTTTCTTTTAAAAATTTAATACATAGGTTAACCGGATTAGCGGATGCTAAGTATATAAGATACTTAGTTGACAAATTAACTAAAGTGTGCTCTAATCAACTCCATTCGTATATTTAGAAAGAGTGCATGGCAAGAAGTCAATTCCCCATTTAGTCACCTTATAAAACTTCAATTCAATCGTCTCAATCTCCTTCAACAAATCTCCGATCCAAAAATATAATTAACCCTAAACCTTTATAAATAAATCACCCTTTTGCACCATAAATCATCAAGAAGATTATGCAAATATTCTTCATGATAACCATCACTTTCACCATCACCATGGCCATCTTCCTAACCAATATGTTCCATTTCATCCACCATAACATCTCAAGGGACCACGAAACCTTTTCCAACAAGGCCCGTTAGCCGATTTCTTGCTGAGAAACAACCAATCCCTAGAGCTGCAGATCACTGCAACAAAGACAACTAGATTTGTTAAATTTTGGAAGGAAAAAACTCAACTTGTTGGTGGTGTTTGTTTTCATGGTTTCTACAACATGGAATAATCTTTAATGCTTTTTGAGTAGTTTAATATAGTACGAATGTGGCAACTAATCACATATGAGCGATATTTTGGGCGTAAAAAGAGAGAAATTAAACTACCGTACATTTGTTGTTCGATCTTTGCTCTATTCCAATTTGAAGGTTTAATTCCATTGAAAATTGGTCGGCTATAAGCCTATAAGCATGTTATGTCTTGTAAAACACCCTTTACTGCTAGAAACTTCTACTTGGCCACTATAAATTAACAAACATTTAAATAGAAATGCTTGTTAAAATATGAATGATAAAAATAAATATTTTTATTTTTAATTTTAAAATTAATTAATTTTTAATAAATTAATAAAAAATTATACAATATTATTAAAATGTTATGCTATTTCATTTTTTTTTTCTTTTTAAAATATATTTTTCAACAATTAACTTTTGTGATACGTAATATAAAATTTTAGTGTGTATCATACATAAAAGTTGTGTATCATATATATGTTTTAAAAATCAATCAAATATTAAAAGAGAATAAAACTATAATGTTTTGATATTTATTATTTTTTGCAAAAAAGTATATATATGTTAAGATTATTAGTTAAAATGTTTATTTCTACTGTTACTATCATAACAAATGATTCTATAATAACTCTCCTCTATAAATTAATCTTGATACGTTTAATTATTTGGAGATCATTCAACAATTTGGAGAGTAACACACATAGGTATAAATTCAAATTTGTATTCTTTTTTACCTTAACCTTCTTGCCCGGGGTTGTTTAACGAAGAACTACAATGTTCCAGAAAAAAAATATATTATTTTCTCATAATGTTACAAATACATTAAACTTATGTCGGAGTAATTATGAGCACATCATGTTAAATCTTCATGAAATTTAATTTATATGAAACATATAAAGTTATTAATACTTTACAATTTAGCATCTGATTTTTGTAATGAATCAAATCAAAGCATATAAGAATTGACTTGAAGAACATGTTTTGGATTCTCGTTAATTTGAAAAACATCTAGTGCTCTTTGAGCGAGAAGGCTTGGGCTTGTGGCCAAAGCAACCCTCTTTAGAAGAAAGCGTCATAGTTCAATGGTCTAATACTCTAGCTCCATGGCATCGAAAATGTATAGAAGCTCAAGTAACGTCTAAAGTTCAAGCTAATTCAATATTTTCAATTTCAAGTGACCTCTTCGATATTCATTTTCACTCGTTTCATCATCAAGATAAAATTTTAAATGGTTCTTATTGTATTCTCAATCACAAATTTTAATGGACGCAATAAACTGCTATCGGTGAGAGCCTATTATCAGTTTTATTAAAAATTTACTTAATCTCCATAATTGTATGTATTATTTTAGTTTATTAAAAAAGAAAATCTATATTACTTTATCATTATTGTAAAGAGAGTTTACTCTTAGCTATCACCGTATATGTATTTATATGTATAACTAAATTAAAAGATAATAAAAAGTTCTTCTCGCCAATCAGCCTATAGTTTGAGGGTCTTTTATACCTAAATAACTAAATTAAAAGTGTTTTTGGTAAAAAACAAAATCATAGTTCTAGTGAAAGTGTAAAACAGAGGGCGTCTGTTAATTTGTTAAACCCAAAACCCAAAACCCCAATTCTGTCTTCCACTATCTTTCTTATCTAATGACTTCATCACTCTCACTACTCACTCCAATTCCTTTCCCGCCAACAACCGATTGCTCTGTTACTGCCCGGAGTATCACTCTACGGAGAACCGTCGTCGTTCCCACCAATAAATGGCGTTGTTCTGTTTCTCCCGGTCAACCACCTCCGCCGAACCCACGGCAGCGTCAATTAAAAGACTCAGAATCCGGCGAAAAAGGAATAGACCCAGTTCGGTTTTTATCAAAATCCGGAATTTCGCATAAGGGTTTTGCTCTTTACCTTCGTGAAAGGTATTTAACAAATAAAGATTACATTTTTTATTTTCATTTTGTTCAAAATCTTTAAGGGTTATGTAAATTTTTGTTCTCTTACTGTTTTCATATGTTTCTTAAGTTGGGTTTTTTGTTAATTAAAGTAAAGCAAGTACTTTATGTGTTTTGGAGGGAGAAATTTTGCAAGACTTTTTATTTATTTATTATATTTGGGTAAATTTTAAGTGTATTTTTTGGGTTATTACTGCTATTGTTCTTATTATTTTTGTTGGAATGACAGATATAAGTCTCTGAAAGACTTGAAAGAGGAGATTTTGAAGCGCCATATTGATTTCAGGGACATGGCTTCTGGGTTAGTATTATAATGTTTTGATTGATCTTTGTTATTTAGTTTTCAATTTGTTATATTGAATATTGGATGTGTGTTCTGAAAGTGATTGTCGTTTATTTCGAATATTTTTACATTGTAAGATTGCCCAATAATACAGTTTCATATCATATGTTTTGAAAGATCAGGATGATATATTAACTGAGTAGCTGCAACGAAACTAATAATAAAAATGTAGGGTAAATTTGATACTGATTTTTAAAGTGGCAATAAGCAAATAATCACTTTTAAAATACACACCCCAACATCTTCACATCTTATTGTCCGTCTTCTTTTATGTTATTTGTACCAGATTTGAATTGTTAGGAATGCACCGAAACGTGCAACACCGAATTGATTTCATGGAATGGGCACCAGGTTTGACATCAGATCAAAAAAGTGATCCATATTTCTCTTCAAAGATGGTTCCTATTTTTAACTTTTTGAATTCAAATCAGGTGCCCGCTACTGTGCAATTGTTGGAGATTTCAATGACTGGTCTCCAACTGCAAATTCCGCAAGAGAGGGTCATTTTGGGCATGATGATTATGGGTATTGGTTCGTCATTCTTGAAGACAAATTAAGAGATGGAGAAGAACCAGATGAACTCTACTTTCAACAGTACAATTATATCGATGATTATGATAAAGGTGATAGTGGTTTAACCGCTGAAGAAGTATTCAAGAAAGCAAATGATGAGTATTGGGAACCTGGAGAAGATCGGTTTGTAAAATCCCGTTTTGAAATCATTGCTAAATTATACGAGCAAATTTTTGGACCAAACGGGCCTCAAACCGAAGAGGAATTAGAAGATATGCCGGATGTTAAGACACAGTTTAAAAAGTGGAAGGAAGAACATAAAGATGATCCTTCAAGTAATTTACATGTGATTGATAGTGGAAAAGAGTATGATGTTTTTAATGTTATTGATGATCCTGTTTCACGGGCTAAGTTTCGCGCTAAAAAGCCTCCTATTGCATACTGGTTTGAGACCCGTAAAGGAAGGAAAGCATGGTTAAAAAAGTATCTACCTGCTATTCCACATGGAAGCAAGTATAGGGTGTATCTTAACACCCCTAACGGGCCCTTAGAACGGATTCCAGCTTGGGCTACTTACGTAAATCCAGGTTGTATATTCTTTCTTATGTTATTGTAGTATTTAGTTGATGTGATGCAAGACAGAAACATGCTGGATATGTTCTATATAAATGACAGACTAATGTAAGCTTTAGATAGGAAAATAATAATATATTTTAGTATCCCTTCTGGGATAATTAAAAGGGTCCTTTATATAGGACATGACTATTTTTAGCATAATCAGCTAAGTAGTTCTAAAACAGGACCAGTGTCTTGGGTTGACCCACAAGCAACTTTCTTGTCAAGTTATTATATATAAATAGCATGTTACTTCTGATTACAAAAACGATAGTATTACAAATATGTGAATAATAACGATTTAGGAGGTTGTGTGCATTAAGAAAAAACTTGGTCAACCCATTTCTATGTAAACAAGTCAAAATTGCCACCTTTTTTCTGATAAAATATCTTGTTGGAGCTTAATTAGAGGCTGATGGAAATCAAGGATATGCAATCCATTGGGAGCCTCCTCCTGAATATGCATATACTTGGAAACATAAGAATCCAAAAGTTCCGAAATCTTTGCGTATATATGAAGCGCATGTTGGTATTAGTGGATCTGAGCCAAAGATCGCCTCTTTCAACGAGTTCACCGAGAAGGTTAATTTATTTACTTATTCATTCTATCTTTTGTTTTCTTCCCCTTCTTGGAATATGTGACAGCATCTGAATAGATATTATAGGTTCTCCCTCATATTAAAGAAACTGGATACAATGCAATACAATTGATTGGGGTTGTCGAACACAAAGATTATTTCACCGTTGGTTACAGAGTGAGTTTGATCTTCAACCTACGTATTTTGGCTTTTCGCTCAACATATCTCCAGATGTGCCAATTTCAGACCATCTACGTACGATGGGTCAATTTGGGTTACTTTCTTTTTTATATTAAAATTGCTCTAACGGACCGAATCAGGTAAAAGGCACACAAAGTGTGTTTAAAAGCGCTTTTTTCAAACATATTAGATATTGGTGTAAATGTGTGATCATTTTAAATGGACTAATTATTTATTAATATCTTTTTCTTTATTTTGTGTGTGGAAAACTGTGTAATCCCATTTTGACCCATTACCTAACATGCTTGACCTGCCATTTTTGCTACTTCGCATTCTTGTTATTTACTACTGCTCCCTGGTAAAGAATTATGAGAGCTGATGGTGTCAATGCAGGTAACCAATATGTTTGCAGTCAGCAGTCGATATGGGACACCTGAAGATTTCAAGCGTTTAGTTGATGAAGCACATGGTGATCACATGGAATATCATCTGATGCATAAACTTCTGCAAATTATGTTAATATAATTAATGTTTTTATATTTTTTATTGAATTAGGACTTGGATTGCTGGTCTTCATGGACATCGTTCATTCTTACTCGGCTGCAGATGAGATGGTTGGATTAGCACTATTTGATGGATCAAACGACTGCTATTTTCATACTGGTAATACGTTTAATTTGCATTCATGCTTTGTTCTTTATATAGGAAACCCGTTATCTTAGTAGTTTTCCAAGCACGGGTAAATTGTAATAATATTTAATGTACTTTCTGCTAATTTCTGTTTTAGTCCTCATACTTTCAAAAACTACAAATAAGACGAAATACTCTATTTTGGCTTCTAAGTCGCTGCACGCCTTATTCTCAGTTTTTCAGAAACCAGGAATAAGTCACTAGCCTGTATTTTTCTTCTCTATCTAAGGGATCATATTTCTGATTCTTAATAGGATGAGGTCTAAAACAGAAATGAGTAGAAAGTGCTTACCAGTATTTCCTTTCATAGGTAAGCGAGGACACCATAAGTTTTGGGGTACAAGAATGTTCAAATATGAAGACCTTGATGTTCTCCATTATTTGCTCTCGAACTTAAATTGGTAATGCTCAAATATCATTGATAAGTAACTTGTACATTTGTAATGCCTTCTTTCTCATTTTGACAACAATATAATGCAAAATACTGTCTGCACAATCTTTCTCATTTTATAGGTGGGTAGTGGAGTACCATGTGGACGGTTTCAATTTTCATTCTCTTGCATCAATGATGTATACACACAATGGGTTTGCCTCATTTACTGGTGATATGGAGGAGTAAGGCATCTACGATCGTACTTTTTATATAACAGTATTGGGGACATAAAGTCTGTTAAAAGGAGCGCCACCCAGGGCGATAATTTAAAATTGATAATTTTTTATTCTGTGCCTTCAAAAACAATTTAATCGATTTTAAAGTTGTATTCATAATAAGGTGACAAATTTGGTCCAATTTTTATTGTGTTAGCCATCTTTTTATCCTAGAGAAAACCCTTGACATTCGATAAAAAGGCTCATATTTAAAAACTTTTTTCCAGGAAAAATACTTAATCTTGCAAGTAGTTTGATAGAATCGAACAACTTACAGAAAAGGTCATGTTGAATTTGTACGTAACGTTAAATTAGTGCTGATGGGATGCTTCAATTAAGATTGAAGATTACCTTAAAATCAATGCTTTTGAAAGTGTACGGGTATTTTTTTAATGGTGCAAACAAAGTTGGTATCCTGAAACTGAAATTAGACCTAAGCTAGTAATCTTTTTTATGCAATAAATCTTTTTTCTAATATTATAGTTTCTAAACAACTTTAGTAACTACAAACTTGGCTAATCTTCTGTTTCTGATTGCTTCAGGTTCTATAACCAGTATGTTGACCGGGCCGCGTTACTATACCTCATATTAGCAAACGAGATATTGCATTCTCTTCATCCTAATATAATAACCATTGCAGAAGATGTAAGTAACTGAAAAGCTCGGTGCTATATGAATCTTGAAAACGACATTTAATTTGGATTGATCTACCAGGCCACACTTTACCCTGGATTATGCGAACCTACTTCTCAAGGTGGGCTGGGTTTCGATTACTTTGTAAACACCCGTGCATCGGAAATGTGGTTATGGTTTCTGGAGAACGTCGAAGATTCCGGTTGGAACATGAGTAAGGTTTGCACTACTTACCATCACAACTCCTGCCTTGTTCAATGTGGCAACATGGGCGGGTTAGGTAACGAATAACACAAGGTTGGGTTGAACCAAAACTTTTTATGTTCGAATGTTTTAAATTTATTATGAATAAATAGTTTGCTAAAACTGATGACAACAATCATATTAATTTGATAATAATCTATTTATAAAAAAATAAAAATTACGAGGTTCTATGATTAAAACTACAGTTTTTAAGCTTTTTTTTACCCGTTTGTCCCATTAGAGATAAATTTATAAAACTAAGCCCGAATCAACCCATTCATAAGTAAACAGGTCAAAGTTGCTCCCTTTGTTCTTTCTTATAACTTAAACTCTGTTTTATCTTCTGTTAAATTTTCAATACATATTTCAGATCGTGGACACACTTGTAGGAATCAGTAGAAGTTCCGATAAAATGCTTTTATACCCTGAAAACCACAACCAGGTAAATATTGGGTTTCTTCTGCACCATTGTCAATCGTTATGTATCTAATATAAATATATGAACTTATTGGCAGTCCATATCTGGAGGGCGATCTTTTGCTGAAATATTATATGGTCAAGCCTTGGATCAATCATCTGTTATGAATGACTTGTTGCTTAGAGGTTCTTCTCTGCATAAGGTTGGTTTAGGAACTAGAAATGGTAGTGTAGAGGAGGCAAGATGGGAGGGTTGAAACGTTGGGTAACTGGTCAAAAAAGATTCCTGTTAAAACGGGTCACTTTAGTAAAGTGGTCCAGATCGGGTTGACCCACAAACACTCTTTTTGTCCACATTTAAATCTCTTAATAGGTATAAACAGTTCTCAAAAAAACAACGTTAGTACATTGACAATCTAGATTTTTAAATTACGAGGATATAGGAGGCTGTATTCAATTAAATAGACTTTGGGTGACTTTTGACCCGTTGACGTCTTGGATACATTAGATGGGTTCTGGCATGGCTACGTTCTGTTATTTGATCTGTTTAGCTAAAATTCCAATTAACTCCGTTTTACACTACCGTTCCATTCATAAGTAAATGGCCAGAAATTGACACTTTTACCAGCATAAAGTGATGAATATGGCGTGATTTTATTAGTACTCACATATGTGGTTATCTAGATGATCAGATTAATCACCTACACAATCGGTGGCTGTGCTTACCTAAACTTCATGGGCAACGAATTTGGGCATCCGAAGGTGAGACTATTTAATCGTTTTCTCTTTTAACACCCAAGAAAAAGCGTGTAATGATGCTTATTATGATGTTTGCCAGCGGGTCGAATTCCCCATGTCAAGTAACGATTTTTCCTTCTCGCTCGCTAACCGGGACTGGGATCTACTCACTAAAGAAGGGGTTCATCAAGCTCTGCTTTCCTTTGAAAAGGTACCTATTATCTTTAACCACACACGGCATTTAATGTTGTACCCAAATTTAGAGGTGGCTATCTCAAACATTATATAGGTAAACAGATCCGTTTGCATTATGCTTCGCCTGTAATGGGTAAAATGTAAAGAAGTAGCTAAAAGGAAAATGGGTCGAATGTCACCCCCACACTGTGTTTACAAGGCATAAAAACTCATAGTTCATTTTATTTCAAAAATAAGATCATCAATTTGATAATGTAGTTTTTAACCATAATCCAAGACATTAACTATATATAAAGTTCAAGAAAAGAGATGACAAAAATTATTTACGGGTTGGCCCGGCACGACCCGTTTTGACCTGTACTAATAATCACCCAGTTTGCCACCTCTACCAAAATGATTTTTCTGATACTTCTACAGGACATGATGAACTTGGATAAAACTGAAAGAGTAATTTCAAGATGGCTTCCGAATATTCATCATATCAACGACCCTGATATGGTGAGGAGGTTATGTTTATGTTCGAATAGTTTCAACTTTTATTAGCTGATTATAGAAATATTAAACTGGTTATTTTTATGTTGGCACAGGTGATATCATATCTACGAGGCCCGTTTCTGTTTATTTTCAATTTCCATCCCACAAATTCATATGACAGATATAATGTAGGCGCGGAAGAAGCTGGAGAGTATCAAGTATAGATACAGTTCTTTCTTTATTGTCTAATTTACTTTATTTATTTTCCATCTTTTTATGTGATCTCTTTGGTTCATGTCTTGCACAGGTGATCCTGAATACGGATGAAAAGAAGTATAGTGGTCGAGGATCAATAGTACAGGATCAGTACGTTCGAAAGACCATAAGTAGAAGGTACACCAATTGCATGTTTTATATTGTTAAAAGTTTGAATTGTGAACTGTTTCATATCTGTATAGCTAAATAGCTACAGTTGATTTTGAGTTGTGAAAATCTATTTTGTTGCAGAATTGATGGCATGCGTAACTGCTTAGAAGTACCATTGCCAAGTAGAAGTGCTCAGGTTTACAAATTAACCCGCATTTTGAGAGTATGAAACGTTGCTAGTACGTATCCAAGCCCATAAGACCAGAAGTTTTGTCCAACAAGAATTGGTCATTCGAGCAAGCAGACCTTTTATACCAGAGTGCCAAAATGCAAGTGTTCACAAGGTACCGTTTGTTCACACGTTTTGTATCTGGTCATCTTTGTTTGACTTCGGATGTCAAACTTGTATTTAACACTAACCTTTGTATTTAAGTTGCTTATTGTATCTTTTGATCTAACACACAAGACCTTATTCACGAATGAAAATTCATTATTGCTTGAATGTCTAAAATGTCCCCCAAGTTAAATCTGTTGTTAATCTTCAAAGCAACTTACAAGATGGAAACTTTAATCTAGAGGGTAGAATGTGATTCTTTCATTGAAGTGTAAGTTTATGAGAAATTGGAATTCCACAAGTAATCCCAAACTAAAACTTTGCAACAAATGGTAGGTTTGTCCATTTGTTACTAGTACCTCTTTTCTGTAATTATTTCGGACTAGTAATTATTTTTCTTAATTAATAATATACCAAAACCAGAAATTAGATGGATATGTATTATTAGAACTTCAATTCACTGACAAGTCGAATTAGGTACAATGATAATCAATTTGCTTAGAAATATTCCCAAATACTATCATGATAATTTTGCTTTTAATTACTTCTATATATGCCAATGGACATACCTTAATTAAACGGTTTCAACACAAGTTGACTTACCATAATTGTGAGTATATTCTGAAATAATCCACTTTAATTTATGTAGATCCATAATATGTCAAACATGAAATGGTGGCCAGTGGAATTAAATCAAATTAGACGGTTTAACAATTTAACTTTAGTCAATTATAACGCGGAGGAAGTTGGTTACATGTACTTTCACGAATAGAAAGAGGAAAAAAAAAGATTAATTTTCCACCATAGAAAAGTTAATTTGATTATTTGATCATCTAGCATTTGACTAATTTTAATATATATATACTTGTATTATTTACTTTAAAAATTAAAAATATTTACTAGCTAGGTTGTTTGGTGTACGTATTTAATTAAGGATTAGTGTAGGGTAATGCACTCAACTATTACCCGATGTCTATTATGTGTACTCAACTTACATTAGCTATTTTTAAGGTGCCACGTGACATACTTAGAAGTTGACATATCATCAAAAGTATTACATGATACATTAAAATACAATTTTTAAAAGTTGAATGCATTAAACATAAGTTGAGTACACACAATAGACATCGCGTAATAGTTGAGTGTATTTCTCTACACTAAACCCTATTTAATTACTAGTAAGTTAGTGGAGCATTTTCGGTATTTGATTTTGTACAATACGTCCGGTATAATATATGAATTTGACTAATTTATACATAAGAACATAAATCTTGGTTAAATGCATTAAAACCTTTTAGTTATAATATAAAATTCATTTAATAAAACTAGCTATTAGTTTCAAGTTTTGTTATCTATAAAAGAACTCTGCTTCGATAAATAATTGTTAGCACATGTTTTTTTATTTTTTTATTATTATCATAAATTAGAGAATTCTATATGTATTCATTGATGATTTCATTTTACATAACAGACGAAAAAAAGATAATGAAACATAATCTCGAGTATATATTTATAAAAGTCAGACGACATCTGCCATACTTAATTAACTAGTGATTAATTACCGTAAGTGGAGCAAGATTCATTCATTCTTTATTAGTGAGGATGTATAAATTTCAATTTAAAGTATTACATCATACTACTCGTTACATCACTATTATTTTATTATTAAAATTAATTTTCAACTTATTTGATTTTTCCCTATATCTTTTAAAATATAACTTTTTATAAAATTTCAAATATACCGTTGTGATGTACTTATTTTTATTTACGTTTCGATATAAATTTTATTCAAAACTGAGTCGGGTAAAACATAATGTATTTTTTCTTTGAAAATTTCAAGTTTTCGGTTTTCTTTGTTCTTTTACGTTTTTTTTTTTCATTTTTCTTTGTCCTTTTTATGTTTTTTTCCCTTTTATTTACGTTTTTTTTCGTTTTTCTTTATTTTTACGTTTTTCTTCCTATTTTTACGTTTTCTTTACGTTTTTCTTCATTTTTTACGTTTTTCATGGTTTTTTTATGTTTTTTTTTCGTTTTTCTTTGTTTTTTACGTTTTTCTACATTTTTTTCGTTTTTATTCGTTTTTTAACGTTTTTCTTCGTTTTTTAAAAAATAAAGAAAAACGAAAAAAAACGTATATGAAACGAAGAAAAATGGAAAAAAGCGTTAAAACAACAAAGAAAAACGAAAAACGGTAAATAAACATAAAAAAACGAAGAAAAATGAAGAAAACGTAAAAGAAACGAAGAAAAACGAAAAAACCCTACAAAAACTATTAAGAAACGAAGAAAACGTAAAAAACGTAAAAAAACGAAGAAAACCGAAAGCTTGATTTTTTTTTAAATAAATACATAATTTTTTACCCGACTCAGTTTTGAATAAAATTTTCATCGAAACGTAAATAAAAATAAGTACGTCACAGTGGTATAATTGAAATTTTATAAAAAGTTATATTTTACAAAATATAAGAGAAAATTAAATAAGTTGAAAATTAATTTTAATGATAAAATAATAGTGATGTAATGGGGTGTATAAATCTTAAAAAGGGTGTATGAATCTCAACACCCTTATTCTAAACGTTCATATGATTATATGTTAGTAATGTACGGAGTATTGTACTTGCATGTGCCATCCCCATGAATCTTTGAAGACCATGAGAGTTTTGTAGCACTAAAACTTCGAATATGTAAATATAACCCATGTATACATTTCATTATTGTTTATAAGGTTCAAACTTTTGTATAACTGTATTAAATCAGTGTTTAAGTTTTGTCTCATTGTTTCTTTGTTTGTTCCAAGTCAATGATTGTTACCTCATCGTATTGTCATTATGAATTCATTTACAACAGATGATTGAATATGTCATTTTGTACTAAACAGATAAATGATATTTTTTTTATTCAAATTATTAGTAGAGAATGAATTTATTTTTGACTAAAAAATATGGTTTAATCTCGATACTCTTATAATCACTTTCGACATTTTCCTTGACTATCTCAAAATATCTACCTATATACATGTTAAACGTTAGAACACCTTACAATTGGATCACCTTAATCACTTTGGACGTTTGCAAATAATAGGTAAATAACAAAAATACATAATTGTGATCTAATTTTAAGGTATTAAATATTATTATTTATTAGAAATCCTAATTAATTTTCAATCTTACACTAATTTTGAGCTTATAACATGCTGGCGATGGATTTTACAATTGAAGTCCAATAGAGGTACGTATAACCGAGGAGGTGTACTTGGATGATTATTTCCTAGCAAAGTTTGATCAGGAGCTAGCACGAAGACATTGTTTTTTTAGAGTGATTATGAACTAAACCAAATCATGGATGGTCATTTAGCTATTTATTTTATATATTGATCTATTTCAACCTTCAGTGATATAGACCTTTCTTTTAGTTAGTTAAAAGATTCTTAGTTTGTGTAAAGTTTACTCATTTGATCCATTTCGTTTGTAGTAAAATCCATAAACAATATGTCAATATCCATTATATATTATGGGTTTTGATCTTTAAGGTGCATGCTTTTTTGTGTATTATAGGTTTATGATGAAGCAATGATTATGTCGTTCTATCTCTTCATTCATACAAATGTAGATATTGCAAGTGCAATTTTGATGATATATGTAATTTCTGAATTGCGATTTTCCAAGATAGTAGAGTGAATGAAACTATCGCCTTCTTTTATGCAGATAACATTGTTTTATGTTCAAATTTCTTTTTGAGATTCTTCATGAAGATATGCGAGCACATATAACATTTTTATTATTTTGTATTGAATTTAACAACCGGAATGTAACGTTCATCTGACCTCACCATATGTTAATAACATTAGTATCTGATAATTAAAACAATTATACACATAACCATCTTACTAATGTTATGCTTTATCATAACGAGTTAAATGAACCGTTCAAGTACTACTATACACAATCTAATTTCAATTTTCATTATACATCTTATAACTCATATTAAACGTTAGAGTTTTATTATATGCATTATTTGCATACTTTAAAAATGAAATACAAATTCAACGACTTGTATATATAGACGCATTTGAAGTCTAGTTATATATCATATATGCAATATTGTCTTGCCATTTGACCAGTTGACCGTGTACATATTTTTGAGCTTACTCCTTACATTTTACAACTTTTAGAGCATAATCTTTTTGTATTTAAAAGTAACCATTTTCAATTTCATATTAAACTTAAACGAATTTTGCGAAACATCCCAAGTGATATGAATAACAACACAACTTTCAGAAAATAACTCTCTAACTGCTACTGAAAACCGTAAGCTACTATAAAATCACAAATTATTATATATAATTAAATGGTGAATTTTTAATCACTATATGTCGACTGTCCATAATTTATTGGTTGTTATCAATAGCTTTTAGTGCCATGTTTGCCGAATCCTATTATACAATTTCACTTTGCGCCTCAAATGACTGGTACAACTCTCTTTATACAAGACTCATCTCCCACGGCCATTAATTCTCTTTATGGATTTAATTTGTCTTATGATGTTTTCATATTATTATTGTTTTGTTTCATCTTATAATATTGCTTTATCCGTCTCAATTCAAATATCTATTTCATTATTTTTGTTTGTTTCAAAAAAAAATTGTATTTATAAAAAATTATTATAAAAAATTATTAATTTCTCAAATTTACACTCATTTATTATTCACAATAACTCATTTTTTAAAGATTTGTCAGTCAAACTTGTGTTAAATATAAGAATAAAATTGACATCTTATCAAATTATTATAAATCTAACATTTTTTCTTAAAGAACATTCTTTTTAAGACGAAGAGAGTACTATTTTAAGTAAATTATTAATATTTAGTAATTTATAATATATTGAAGCGTAAAACTGATTAGCAACTATTTTTTTTTCAGACACTCTAATTTTTAAACATTAATTATTATTTTTTGAAACCTTGAAGCCAACAACTGACTACCCTCATAGGCTATATATATATATATTACATATATGTACCTGACTTGAACAAAACTAATGAAATTAGTTAAATAGACGTCAAACACAACGAATTGGCAATTCAGGAACGTCCGGTGCCATTTCATTAGTTAACTAAATGATCAAAATGTAACTTTGAACAAACCCTGTGACGATCCGTGCAATTTGATCAAAATAAGTCTGACGTATAAAGTCAACCCCCCTTAAAATGAAAACTTCTACAGATATACCATTGATTTACAACCTACAAGTAATGGTTTGGTCGTTTTTTGAGTTATTTAGTCAAGGAATGGCAAATTCAGTAATAATTACACGGGTCTAACGTAAAAGCACAGTGACAAAGTAACTGAGTTATGTAGGAGAGAATTTTACTAGTCGCTCTTCGTAAACATACAAATTACTGAAGTTTGCAATTGTTTTTTAATTTATATTATAATAAACATATAAACTATATTTGTCGTGCTTAAATAATATATAATATCTAGAAATGTTAGATGACAAAAATATATATAGAAAATTACTGAAATAAACAATTGAAACTCAAAGATATTAGACGTTGTCAGAAACATATTCGAAATTAGACATCAAAATCGCCGGAATGATAATTTCAATCCGGCGATCCAAGCGATTTTCCAAAGACTAATTAAACGTGGCCACGTGTCTGAGATTAATCACCCTTGACCAACCCAAACCGCCACCAATCAAAGCTTCACACTTGTCAAAACCAATCACTAGAATGGATATTGGATCTGGGGATTACAATCAACCATCTAAAACGTGACATGTGTCTATGTTATCCAATTGCTAAAATGCAAATTCCACCATGCGATGATGGCGATTGTTGGAGATCTCATTTTTCATGCTAGAGTTCATGATAATGCTTATTGTATGTATATTTTAGCTTTTTGTATTTTTCATCATGGAAGGGAGTCTTCCTCTTCGAACGATAGGTAATATTTTTATTTATTTTTGTGAGTAGAAGTAATGAAAGTAAATGTAACTAAGTTAAATTTTTTTTATGTTTTTGAGACTTAATACCCCATTACACGGTTTTTGAGATTTCAAATGAAATCGTTGGGATCGCTGGTACACATATACATTCTAGCGATTTTATAAGATTTGGTTAAAGGTGATTAATCTCATACACGTGACCGCGTTTTTTTTGTCCTTGAAAAATCGCTTGGATCGCCAGTTTAGAATTACTATTCCAGTGATTTTGTTGTCTAATTTCAAAATAAGTTTTTGACAATGTTATTTTAGTAATTTTGAGTTTGAATAGCTTATTTCAATAATTTTCTCAAATATATATATATATATATATGTATTAAGATCGACAAGAAGGTGTTCATGATGAAACAACACTAGTCAAAATCAAGATCAGCTCGTTTATTTGGGTGGCTCTATGCCATAATAATAAGTAGGCCCTTAAACATTAAAGTTTTGACATTTAAGTTCAATTTTACTGATAATACAAAATTATTAACCTAAGTATGAAAGTAAAAGTAAAACAATAGACTTTGTGCTTATCTTTAAGTACCCATACGAATCATAATTTATTTCATTGATGAGTGTTATTCTTTAGCAAATTATTAAAGATGATGTACTCTTTAGAAAAAAACCTGTGTATATAGTTTTTTTAAAAAAACTTTGATGATTCATCTTATAACATATTAATAATATAATTATATAGCCACATAAACAAATATATAATTTCTTTTACCGTACAAAAGTATATACATACAAAACATTGGTTGCAAAAAAATGTTTTTTAACCGGCTGCAAAAAATATTTAATCAGTTATATAATATTCTACAGATATATTAGTTTTTTTAAAATCAACCGATCAAAATTCATTGTATGAAAGCACTAAAAATACCCACTAACAAGTATAGAACCTCCGTCTGTTGCAGTTAAGGGGCACTACTAAACTGGATGATCTGCATTAAAACATTTGTTTGTTAATCATGGTGCGCGTGTAAGGGACCAAAAAACGGAAGCCCAGTGCACTCGGACATGGTGCACGTGTAAAGAAACCGGGCGTAAGACAAATCATAAACCATGAATATGAATGCGGTTCAATATCGGTGATCGAGATCTGTTAATTTTCTGAGTTATAACTTCTCGATCCAGTCCTGAAACACTTCGGATCAACTTGTATATCAACCAGTACAATCAAGACTATTGCAGACCTTCAGTCTTAAAGTATCCTCCAAATATGTAGGCGAATACAATCATATCGTTCTTTTTTTATGTCTAATAATAATTAAATCACTTATTAGTTAGACATGTTTATCTTTAGTGAGAGTAGAATTCACAATCTATCATGCATATGTTTCAAATATATGTAAACTAATCAATATTTAGCTAGCTAGGTTCCAATTGCCAATCCGATTGAATTTGAGAATTAACTTTAACTCTTGAAATATAATCAGACATATATATCATCGTGACTGAAAAGTAAGTAGAGTGATATACGTTATATCGGATGCTAGTTTATTGTATTTAAATTAATAAAATATAAAGACCACGTTTATCACATTATATAGTGGTTGTTCACATCCTATCTATTATCATTAAAATATTACACCCGCTTTTTCCGATTATTATGGGTCATTCAATAACCTGATCACCCTATAGATAATGTAGACTCGTAGAGATAATATATTGAGGTGTAAGCATGTGCTTTTTATTTTATTACGAGTACTATTTAGCATTTTTCTAATCTAGAAATTGTTGATGTGTCAAGTGACAAGACATTTGTTAATTACAAAACACGTCAAATTATAAATAAGTTAAACAATAAACAAATAACTAAGCCATATATGGTAAAATTAAAGACGGGAACTCCAAAGTTGTTAATTACTCGCGAGATAAACCTATAAATATGGCCATTGGTGGATTCAGAGAATATGTTTACGGAGACACTTGACACTAGAGATAGCAATAATAAAAGGCTGATCAGCCGATTAAAATGGGTTGGGTCAAAACCAGTGAGGTACAAAAAATATATATAAATATCAATCGTCACTTTTAAGGAACAAATATGAAAAATACTAACAAGAACAATCAACTTAGAGTTCTTTCGAGTTCAAGTTATTCAAGTTTGACGTTGCACTTTATGTTTTGGTTATACAAGTATAACATATTCATTTTTTTTAAATTTGTGGGTTTAATTCAAATATTAGAATTTATACATAACATTTGATAAAACAATATAAAAAAATAAACACACAATTATTGAACGTGAAAGCATTTATAACACTATATGCTAAATCGATTACTAAAGCTTAGAAAAATGGAGTTTTATAATTCCTACAAGTTAAGTTTATAATTAACATTATTTAATAATATAACTCTATATATAGATAATTTATTGAAATGTTAAATTATTTTTTCACTAAACTAGTTAATCACCTTAGTTTAATCTAAATAAAAAAAGAGAAATATTTGAGTACGTTATCAGAAATATTTGGATATTTTTTAACTGGATTTTCAAATGGGCTTAAGATTGTCATTGACCGTTATGTTTTCCAAAATGCATTTGTTGTAGGGGCCATTATATCTTTTGGTTGGGGGCTTAATATTTGGACTTAATAATAAACCACTTGTTGGGTCAAGCTCACTGGGGGCCCGTGACCCCCTTAATCCTTCATTGCATCCGCCCCTGAATATGGCCTATCCCGCCCGCAAATCAAAAGGGAGCAAAAGATACCAAGAAATGTAAAGCAAGCCCTCTACGAAAGCGTTTTAGCTCCGTCTTCTCCACTTAGATGAACCGTTTTGCCTATGGCGAAGTTCCATCTTCTTATTCCGGTCCTCCATTTGGTCCCAATTTGAACGGTACATTTTGATGTGAAAATGGGGCTCATATCGTATTTCCTTTTGTCTTTTTCTTTTTATGTGCTATTTGAAAAAGTAAATAAATGTGACGACTCAAAAGAGTAGTACTGTCTTTCAAGTTTTGATAGAAAGTGGAAACAAATATTTTAGTGATGATCGTATCTTGCTTATGTGACGCTCGTGTAGACACGAAAATATTAATCTTAACGGTCTTGATAGTAAGCCACAAGGGCTAAACCAGGTCACTACATGATGTTTCTGATTGGTTGGTCAAGGAGGCTTCAATCCTTAAGAACAAGTTAAATAATTAATTTATCCACGTGATTTCCAACTTTGCTTTGATTAATTACACTTGCAACAATCACACGTTCACGTACATAAACCGAAGAAACATTTGACCTTATTTGAAATTTGAAACAATCACATACTATACGTTATTCCCGCAAAACCAAAGAAACAGTTTACACGATGGCAAGGGTACTATACGTAACACATAACATAACAAATACTTGAAATAATCATAAAACAGAAACTTAAGATTAAAAAAACACATTTAGGCAAACATGAAAAGATAAGATGCATCTTGTAGTCATTATTCCCGAATAATTTGGATGCTAGCTAGATCTTGAAATTCAGAAGAGAAGGAACGCCAACAAGTCCCCTTTTCCTGTAGTCATTTACGTAGTCTATCACCGTTGTGCCTCTATACTTGGACGGATTATCTTCCAAAAGCAACTCCTTGATTGGTTCAAACACCTTTCCGGTCTCAACCAGGCCCGTCGATATGTTAGATGCCACTGAAACTCTTGGACCCTCTTTTTTCGCCAATACTTTATGCTCTGGACTCACAAATTTGTCATTTGTAATCAACTGAAAATTAAGAATCCATGGATTACCATCTATTAATACATTAATACTATGCTAACCGATTTTGTAGCTAGGTATGCCCTTTGAACAAAAAAAAACATGTGCTCTATAGTACTATACCATGCATTAAAAGACCAACACATTGCTATGGGAGAGAGATACCTGTAGAAGGTCTCCAGCATTGACTACAAGGGCTCCTGGAACGGGAGGAATATCGGCCCATTGGTTCTGATAGGATGTTTGGAGGCCGCCAATATCGTCTTGAAGAAGAATCGTGATGAAGCTGCTATCAGAATGGGGGGAGGTGCCTAATGTTAACTCAGGTTGTGGACAAGAAGGATAGTAATGACCAAGAACAGCAAGCCCTTCAGCAAGACCCATGTCCGTAAGGTGATTACTCTTGAGCCCAAGAGCCTCTGCTATCAACTCGAACACACAACTACTAACCTTCATCATTTGGCTTGAATACTCCTCCAAAATGTCCCTAAAAGAATATACGTACAAATTAAATAAACAAGTTAATTTGGATCAGTAAACCTCACATTTTATCTCTACGATGTATATTATTTGTTCGTCACAAAATAAAAGTGATAGATAATTAGAACTACAGTATTTTGACTTGTACAAAAAGTTAACATATATATATTCCAAACTATTTATCATTTATATTCTAATTCAAATGTGTTAGTGTTTGTCGTTAGCTAGCTAAAAAGAAAAAGTCAGAAACCTGCAGGTTGATGGCAACTCGTCTGGTTGAGGAGGATTAGGAGCCATGGTAACATAGAAAGTGTCCCTCCAATTAGCCATTGGTGCAGTGTATAAGTCGAAATTGGTATTATAAACCACCCTACGCTTTCCGCCACCATTCCTTTTGTACCACTCCTTCCTCACCTCTGTATCATCTTCATGAAATCGTTTCACCCCTTTAATCATTTCATCCAATATGCTTATTGGGATTCCATGATTCACCATCTGAAAGCATCCCCACGTCTCCAATGCATGCTTCACTTTCTCAACCACCTCCTTTCGCTTGATCAGATCATCATTGATTCCTTCCAGGTCGATGATCGGAGGACATAGTTTTGAGTTTGGATATTGGTTAGGGTTCAGGATTTCAGGTGATGGTAGGTGGAATATACGAGGTACTTCAGTTATTCTGGAATCAATAAGTCCTTTGACACCAGTTCTTGTTTCATCGAACGCCTTGAGCTCTGCTTGCCTGTCGTATTTGGGTTGGAACGGAGAGGTGGTAAGAAGAACCATTCTTTTTTTCTCTTCTTGTTCTTCTTTGATTTGGAGAATGCATTCTCCACTCTTCCCACTATAGATAGACTTAAGTGATCGACGCGTTCAATAATTGGCCAATGCATGCGCGTAGACGAATTAAGGACACAAGTGATAAGATAAGGCAATAAATATATGAAACAAGTAAATTCGTGATACATTATTTGTGAATCTCTACATGTGCAATATGTAATATCTAAATCTCGTGATACTGTTCAAAAGTGATAATCTAAATAATGAAACAAGTTAATATAATTTATTATTTGCTTTGTATTGTGTTTCTGTTGCGGGTACAAGCTATGTTGCAGGGGTGGTTTTGTCACTTGTTGCAAAGTCAAGGGTTCAGTTAGTATTTTATTTATTTTGTTTGTAGTTTGTGTAAAATAATTAGTTTTCTTATTTTGTCGTATGTGTAACAATACTTTCCCTGTATTGTTAAATATCTTCTTTCCCTTTCATTTGGTATCATCTCTGTAACTTGTATATTGATACAGCATCTGTAAATCAAAATATTAAAAGATCTTGAGATCTTGAGTCTGTGTGAATGACATTTGCCTATTGGTAATTGATCATTGAGAGTTTTCTTGTGGTGAGATTATTTTTGTCTTGTATTTGGGCTTTGCCCGGTTTTGGTTAATGAGAATCTGTGAAGATGATGTTTAGTTTTGCTTGTGAATCGTTTATTAGTTTGTTCAGATACGTTATTTAATACCATGTGCAAACTATTTGAATATGTGGCGTAGCAACTAAGGGTGTGTTTGGAAGGGATGAATGGAAAGCAGAGAAATGGAATGATTCTCCATAAATGTCATTTTACTAGTTTGTTTGCGCATGAGAATGGAAACGGATAATGATTTTTTGATTCTCTTTCCCCTTGATTGATTAAAAAAGTAGAGAAAACGAGAGAATAAGTCAACAAATAAGGACATGTGTGAATGATTCTCAAGTCCATTTTTCTATTTTGATTCTCTATTGGTACCAAACAATAGAATGAAATACGTTTCTCTGGACTCATTCCCTTTCTCTTCGATTCCATTCTCCAATTCGATTCTATTCTCTACCATTCCCTCCTACCAAACATGCCCTAAGACTTTTCATTGAACAATGTTACATTTTGTATAACCTTTTAAATAAACGATTTCTATTACAATACACTAATTAATATATACTTAATGTTTTGAGAAGTATTTTAATTAAATAATTAATTTTTTATTAATGCACTAATTGAAAATCGAAGTAACTTATTAAAAGCAATCATACACCAGGTTTGTTTGTGACACAAACCGTCGACCATGAATTGATATCACAAGCAAAGCCGGTTGAATCAAGCTTGATACGATTTTTACCTGATTTCACAAAAGTAAAATTATTTAAGTTGATGAATATATGCGTCTTTCATGGTATTATTTGAATTTTAAATCATTCATAAATGGTGATAAGTTATTTGTAGAATCAGGTTAAATTTTAATTATTAAAGGAATATATATTTGTATACTCTTATAAAGTATTTCTATATTTTGTCTTAAAATGAAGATCGGATAAATCTAAAATATTCCTATATCCCTTTGTCTTATAAATATGTATAACAATTTCCCTATACAATGTCCAACACACATTCAAATATTTTATACTCTTTTAATTTACACACTTCGAATTATCTTTATTTGAAATATAAAATAAATAATAATTAAAACACAATTAATTTAATAACATAAAGTAGAAATAAAATTGAAACAAAATTTTTTACAATAATTATCATTGAAACGACTATTATTGTCGACCATTATCATTGAAACGATTATTGTTGGTCCCGGTTTGTCAATAAAACGTTTAACTACTAACAACAAATGTAAATAGATAACAAATTCAAGTTTAAAGTTTTCTTTTATTGATTTGAATCAATTGAATACTTTACAAAGTTACTTGCGGAAATAGACGGACAAGTCTAAGTAAATTAACTTGTGACAAATTTAGTCTCAACAGATTATCAGCGAATAGCTCGCTGATAATGCTCAGTGATCAACACTTAACAGATAAGTGAGGGCACTTGGTTCTCTGATTAGCATGAACGTGCTTTAATCACAGGTTGATCGCGAATACAAAATTCTGGACATTTAATATGGTTGTTGAGTGTAGTATTTATAGTCTCACACAATGAGAGATAAAACCTACACGTGTTAACACCATAGTTGTTGGGACAGTAATGCAACTTCCAAAGTTTGGATATGACATTACATCTTATGAATAAAGTTTATATTTTACTTTAATCCTAGGTTACAGAAAAGGTACAAGGAATTAAATGCATTTGTACAATAAGTGATCGTACATATCTTTCAAAAGATATGCACGCTTTCTTGTGTGCTACATAAGTTGACCTTCTATTGTACATTAGATATTTGTCAGACCTAATGTATTTTCTGGGATAAAGGCATGACCCGCTGGATAATAGAGCAGAGCTGATTTCCACGTCAATGAATTGCTCTCTGTCTGTCTCTTCAGTCTTCGACTTCAATAGATGCTTATAGTTCTTTTCAGTGACAGCCATTGTAACTTTTGAAGATCAAGTGTTCATCAGAGAGCGATGGTTGCTTCATTGTTCTTCTCGTTACAAGAAGATCACTGCTAACATATGCAGTAATCAGAGTAGATTAAAGGATATTTTAAGTATAGAATAGTTCCTCAGTTGGATTATTTAAGATTTTATTAGTCAAAAAGTTTCTATGATTAACATGTGACTGGACCTTGTTCCAATAAATGAAAAGAGAAATTTGATCTTTCATCCCACATGAACCGAAGTTTAATAATCAAGCATTTGACTCATTCTAATACCATTAGTATATAAGATCGATGTTTATGACCATACAAAAAGTCAACAGTTGGCATTATACTTTGCCTGTAATGGGTAAAATGTAAAGAACTAGCTAAAAGGAAAATGGGTCGAATGTCACCCCCACACTGTGTTCACAAGGCATAGAACTCCTAGTTCATTTTATTTCAAAAATAAGATCATCAATTTGATAATGTAGTTTTTAACCATAATCCAAGACATTTAACTATATATAAAGTTCAAGAAAAGGGATGACAAAAAGTATTTACGGGTCGGCCCGGCACGACCCGTTTTGGCCCGTACTAATAATCACCCATTTTGCCACCTCTACCAAAATGATTTTTCTGATACTTCTACAGGACATGATGAACTTGGATAAAACTGAAAGAGTAATTTCAAGATGGCTTCCGAATATTCATCATATCAACGACCCTGATATGGTGAGGAGGTTATGTTTATGTTCGAATAGTTTCAACTTTTATTAGCTGATTATAGAAATATTAAACTGGTTATTTTTATGTTGGCACAGGTGATATCATATCTACGAGGCCCGTTTCTGTTTATTTTCAATTTCCATCCCACAAATTCATATGACAGATATAATGTAGGCGTGGAAGAAGCTGGAGAGTATCAAGTATAGATACAGTTCTTTCTTTATTGTCTAATTTACTTTATTTATATTCCATCTTTTTTATGTGATCTCTTTGGTTCATGTCTTGCACAGGTGATCCTGAATACGGATGAAAAGAAGTACAGTGGTCGAGGATCAATAGTACAGGATCAGTACGTTCGAAAGACCATAAGTAGAAGGTACACCAATTGCATGTTTTATATTGTTAAAAGTTTGAATTGTGAACTGTTTCATATCTGTATAGCTAAATAGCTACCGTTGATTTTGAGTTGTGAAATATTTTGTTGCAGAATTGATGGCATGCGTAACTGCTTAGAAGTACCATTGCCAAGTAGAAGTGCTCAGGTTTACAAATTAACCCGCATTTTGAGAGTATGAAACGTTGCTAGTACGTATCCAAGCCCATAAGACCATAAGTTTTGTCCAACAAGAATTGGTCATTCGAGCAAGCAGACCTTTTATACCAGTGTGCCAAAATGCAAGTGTTCACAAGGTACCGTTTGTTCACACGTTTTGTATCTGGTCATCTTTGTTTGACTTCGGATGTCAACTTGTATTTAACACTAACCTTTGTATTTAAGTTGCTTATTGTATCTTTTGATCTAACACACAAGACCTTATTCACGAATGAAAATTCATTATTGCTTGAATGTCTAAAATGTCCCCCAAGTTAAATCTGTTGTTAATCTTCAAAGCAACTTACAAGATGGAAACTTTAATCTAGAGGGTAGAATGTGATTCTTTCATTGAAGTGTAAGTTTATGAGAAATTGGAATTCCACAAGTAATCCCAAACTAAAACTTTGCAACAAATGGTAGGTTTGTCCATTTGTTACTAGTACCTCTTTTCTGTAATTATTTCGAAATCCCATTTTGCTATGAAAGATCCGTGAAAAACCAAGAAAATGGCACTACGTTTGTGTATGCTGTTAATAGCCGAAACAGATGTGATCATGATCCTCTTGTTCAGGACACCTTTAAGGAAACTAGTGATGTTTGTATTGGATCTTTTAAAGGAGGGTTGCGGTCCTATAATGTCAACCGTTGCAGTGACATTGTTTGCAGTCTTGATATCGTGTTTGTATAGCATAACGAGGATCCAAAAACGTTCGATGGAGAGTGGAGCTGTAAATCCAACTGATCAGTTTCTTGTGGCTAATGACATTCTCGATGCATCACTCATGGGTACCTTCTGTTTACTTGCTACTTACGACCAATGTTAAATAAACTCTTGATTGAAACTGATATATACTATATGATGCAGGTTTTTGTCTTAATTAGTTTGACTACGGTATATTTTATTCGTTAAGCAGCAATTGTATCACAAAATGTTAATTCATTAATGGATATGGAAAAGTAAAATGATTCTTTAATTGGACTAGTTTACATGATTAATTTCGCAACTATTATGAGGTTTTCATATAAGATGAATATACCAAATTCTGCTCCTATATAGTCGGTGAAAACCAATTGCAAAATAACAATTTGTAAGCTATATTCAAAGTAATTAAAGATATTAGTAGTATTAATAATTATTAGTTCAATTATATACGTGGTTTCAGATTCGAATATACAATTCCGGGTAATCGGGGCGAGGATCACTATAGGCGGCACCGGTCCAAAAAACCTAGGCCTAACCCAACTCAACCCAATGTATCGGTTTTCTGTTTCGATCCGTCATTCATTTTGTTTTTTGTTTTTAATTCATACAAACTCAAACCTAATCATTTTAGTAGACGCCAGCGAGTGTTTACATAATATAGCAAAAAATAATTTTTTAACAGTACTTCAATATTAAGAAACTATAAGAAACTAGATAATATAAATTTCAATTTAATATTTAAAAAATATGTACAAACAATGTGAATTCATTGCAAAAAAGAAAAAAACTAAATGTCAATTATGATAAATTTTAAAATTTTATAATCATATTTAATGGATAATTGTTATTACCATAAGAGTCGACATAATGTTATAGTTACTAAATAAAAAAAGTTAAATAAAAGAGTCAAAATAGTCATTTTTAATCTTTCATATTTAAATTAATAAATAAAAAGTAAAAATGATTTATAAAAAGTTATTATTTTACATAACTGCATTGTAAAAACAAAACTGTTGTTGTTACGACTTACGATACTAAATGTTAGTAACGTCGGTATTGGTTAAAATTTAAAAAGAAAGAAGAAGAAAGAACAATAAATTGACAATGTGCGATCTATCAACTTCACAATTAAATGCAATTGGAATCATTCTAATTACACTGTTTTTTTTCTTTCTTTTTGTAAAAACTTATACTATTATAAACAGTAATTAGTTCTAGTTAATTACTCTTAGAATCGAAATTAAAAAGTTAAAATATATTATAACTTCGCCAGAACATACTTACCCGAGTATACCCATAATATTTGATCACCACATAATTACTTGACTCTACAAAATTACTGAATATACTATAATATTGGAATAATGATAATCACTATTTAGATGCACTGAATACTGTACGTATTTATATATGGGTATAGTTGTAAGCTTCATATATAAGTATCAAAGGGACGTTAAAGGACATAACATTGTACTTTCATGTGACTGTCAGAAATATAATAAGATATTTTGAAAAAACATGAAGTTTATTCCTAGAGATTTGTAGCCTTACCCATTATTGCAAATGTTGTCTTGCTTGGTTTGAAAACGAATTGGACAAATAAATTGAATTAAAAAAAGGTTTCAAATCACAATCATGTTATTAACAAACGGTTAATTAGTTCCATAATTTAGTGACAAGGAAAGTTTATAGCATATGAACCCGATCCAAAACGACCCATATATGTTCAAATGATCGAATACCCATTGAATTTGGATACTTTATACAAAGATATAACTAGAACTATAACTATGAAGATGACAAAACAAAGATATTATTAAGATTTCACTTACAAGATAAACATATCATTATTTCACTAGAATCCATCTGACTCTTTCCAAAGAATCTATAATATCTATAAATATTAATCAAAAACATTTTACCTTAACTGTATATATTCGCCGTTCGGCCTATATTCAAAAGGGTTTTCTTTCCTTTCCTAATCATAATTAACCAAAATATATATAATTAAGCATTTGCAACACCTGTAGGATCACGTCCAACGAGTCTCAATGCTTCAACAAGTGTTTCTCTAAATCTGCTCAAATCTAATCTCAAATCTTGATCATCTAAATACATTTTTCGTGCAGCATCGTATCCTCCTTTTTCTGCCACAGACGCAGTATTTTGAAGCACCGGATGATCTAGACCGTACACATCGACTAACGAGCTCTCTTCGGGTCGCATCATATACTCCAAATATTTTAAACCCATTCCCGGACCTGGTTCACTATAAAAAGAATCAACATCCCATTGAAATCCTAATGGTCTCACTTGTACCATAACAGCCCCATTAGGTAAAAACATTTCATTAGCTAGTCCAGCCCCATGGGCCCCCACCATAACACTACAAGAATTTATCACACGTGAAAATTTTTCAACGTTTGACATCTCTTTAGCTGAGCTGGCAATGATCACTTGAAACCCTAATTCTTCCATCATCTTCACCATTTCTTCTTGGTTTAGGAACTTTCTAGTTGTTTGACGTGATATTAGAAGCAAAATAGGTGGATTAGGTGTATCGAAAACACTTTTTATTTTCAGCCTATACGTTTGTCTAATGAATTCTCTGAAATCTGGCATTGAATAGTTGTTTTTTGGATTTTCGGACATGTTTATGCCTATGAATTTATGAAATTTCAAACCGGTTATGGCTGCTGGAAAGCAATGCACGCTTGAGTTCACGGATGGATTTATGATCTCGTGATCAGATAGACGCGAAAACACAAGTCTATATTTTTGGATGAATGAAGGTTTATAGTCAACAACGATGAAGTGTACACGAGATTTGAAAAAACGAGAAGTGATGAATAAAGGTATGAGATTTTCGTTGAATTCATGGAATATGTTTCCAGTGTATCCACCGGATGAAAAGATCACAACGGGGTCTTGGTGGTTATGATCACAACTAGGTTGTGATAATTCGGTGGTTGTGATTGTTACTGGAGTAATGTCGTTCATTACGTAGGGATTTCCTTGCATAGCATATGGCCGAACAATGGTGGTCATGTTTTCATTCGATTGTATTTGGACTTGCATTGATTTTGTGTCGATTTTGACAGGTTTGTTTGCGATACAAACTAACGACCATGAAGTGTTATCACAAGCAAAGCCTGTTGACTTGAGCTTGGTTCGATCTTCACCTGTTTACACAAAAAAAAAAAAAAAAAAAAAAAAAAATCATTTGAAGTTAGGATGCGTGTGAATGTTTGTCATTTTAAACGAAAATGTTCACTTACAGTTTGAGTAAAATAACTATATGGCTTTCATAGATTTAACTAATATGTTGAGCCAGGATCTATGCATCAAAATCATTATTTAGATTATATTTGTATTTGTTTACCTGTTATGTCACTTACAGAATATGAATGCGGGCAACATAAAACTGTACGTAGATATTGATGAAACATTTCGAATTAAAAAACACAAAAACTGTTTGTCAACATATAACGTCGCCGGCCCAAGTACTGTATAATATTCAAATGTAAGATTAATTAAAATTTGACATTCACGCATGTCTTCCACCATTATTATTTTTTCTAAGACCAAATATTTCTTCTCCTCACCATCACTCCGTTTGTAAGCACATTAGCATGATTTAGTGACACCATATGTATCATTATTATTAGTAATTTGCCGACAATTGGTGAGTTATTACAATTTGTTTTGTTTGTTCATCAAAGTAAGAGGGATGACTTGATGGCCATTTTGTGGTCCATCCACAAAGATCCTATTTTTCTTCCCTTTTTTTTTTTTTAATTATTATTATTTATTATTTACTTTTTGGTGTGTGCGTACGTGTACTATAATCTTGTGAGCAAAGTGAATTTTCAGTGTGTTGGATCTCACAACATTTTTATTTAGGTGACCAACCATTTATTGACAATTTACATGTAACAACTGTACAGTTGGAATCTGTGATATGATCATTTAAGTTCATCAGGCATTCTGAAATACAAGAAATGAAAAAAATAAAAAATAATTAACAAAATAATCCTATTGCAGGATGCTATTCCGAAAAAGGATATGTATGGATGATTTAGAAGAAAAGAATTTGACTTTTGCTTTTAGAGCTATTATTCTTACTTAATCTTTGCTATAATTAACTAATTTAGAGCATATCTTCTACACAAATGGAGAACTGAATAAGGTTCTACCCAATCATATAAATAATGCAAAGAAAAAAAAGTATGAAAGTAGTCCAAGCTAGCTAGCTATTCCCTTGAATTATTTAAAATGATCATGTTGCATGAACATTATTCCTGCTATATATATATTTATGTTTCTATTTTTGTTATATGAAATATAATGTTTGAGTGAGATAAAAAGATAGACCTCCAACTAGTCTTGTTACAAGATATTGCAGAGATTGTTGTTGATCATCCTTTTTAACTATAGTGCTCAAATCAGCCTTCCATTCTGACAATATTTGCCTGCCTGTAACTGCAACAAATCTCCATTAGTATTCAGCCTTAATAGAAGTAATTTAAATGCAAAATATAACTATACTATACACAGTGTACACATAGCTCCTGCTAGTTAGTTAGGTTTTAATCGAAGTGCATTTTTTTTTTTAGAATGATATCAAATCTGAACAAAACTTACATTTCATTTGTTGAGATGCGGTAGTCTCAAAGGTGAAGAATTCAATGTAAAGCAAATGAAGAAGAAATAAAGCACAAAGTGCTTGTGTTGCAAATAAGAGCAGCCCCGCTCCTCTTACCTTCTCCATTTTTCCAAGAATATTATGTTTTTGAACCAACATCGTTATTTAGTGTTGATTACCTTAACTACTCCCTTCATGAGTTCATATATATGGAATACAAGCTTGCATATATATGACATATTGTGACCTCTAAATGTGAAGACTTTTCCCTTCTTTCTTTTTTAATAATTTATTTCCAAACACATGGGATTACAACTCAATTAATTTAGTTATTTCTAGAGAAAAGCACATATATGTTAAAGACTAATTTACTCTTATCTTAATTGGTTTATAAAGTTAGAAATGATGGTAGATCTAATAAAAAGATGTCTCCCTAGCAAATACATTGATGATATATTTGTCTCTTCTATGACAATTCAGTAATATTTAATTAGCATTTTACATTTATAAAATCAAACCAATTTTTCGGACTTGTAATTATTTTTTCTTAAATATTAATATACTAAAACCAGAAATTCGATGGATGTGTATTATTAGAACTTCAATTCACTGACAAATCGAATTACGTACAATGATAATCGATTTGCTTAATAATACTATCATGATAATTTTTCTTTTAATTACTTATATATGCCAATGGACATACCTTAACTAAACGGTTTGAACACAGGTTGACTTACCATAATTGTGAGTAATTTCTTGAAAAAGGAAACTAACACGTATATTTAGGCCGGATGTTATGTCTTAATTGACCAATGCACACAGTTTAACGTGAAGAAAAATAATCAACTTTAGATCCATAATATGTCAAACATGAAATGGTGGCCAGTGGAATTAAATCAAATTACACGGTTTAACAAGTTAATTTAGTCAACTTTCATAACGTGGAGGAAGTTGGTTACATGTACTTTCACGAATAGAAAGAGAGAAAAAAAAAGATTAATTTTCCACCATGTAAAAGTTAATTTCAATATTTGATCATCTAGTATTTGACTAATTTTTCGGTTCTTAATATATAAATATATATATATATATATAAGTATTATTTACTTTAAAAATATATATATATACTAGCTAGGTTGCTTGGTGTTCGTATGTAATTACTAGTTAGTTTGTGGGGCATTTTCTGTGTATGTTTTTGTCCAATATTTCGTCCGGTATAATATATGAGTTTGAGTAACTTATGTCACAAGAACACATCTTCATTAAATGAATTAAAACATTCTAGTTATGACATAAAATTCATTGATGATTTCATGTATAGTTTTATTATTTATAAAGAAATTTTGCTTCAACAAATAATTGTTAACACATGTTCGATCTTTGGTCATAAGTTGTAAAATTTCTTAATATATTCATTGAGGATTTCATTTTACATAACAGACAAAAGAAACATAATCTCAAGTATATATTTATAAGAGTCAGACGACATCTGCCATCTGACAGATGTACTTAATTAATCAGTGATTAATTACTCTAAACGTTCATATGATTACATGTTAGTAATGTACGGAGTATTATACTTGCATGTGCCATCCCCATGAATCTATGAAGACCATGAGAGTTTTGTAGCACTAAAACGTCAATTATTTAAATATAACCCATGCCGATCATATCGTTAATTTCTCGAATTGTGAAAAACTGGATTTACCTTTATTTAATTGATTGCATACGGAAAAATATAGGATTAGAAAAGTCATTTTTGTTTCGTATTCGATCAAATGATTATTTTAGGCAAATATTATTCGTATTGTAAAATAGTATCATCACTTGGATAATGTACAAAGAAATTCAGGAATCAATAATGTTTATTTTAAAATGTAAAACTTGTAACTTATACTTTTAATTTACTTTTTATGGTACAATTTTAATGTGCTATACATAGTACCCAAGAATTTCCCTTATTATTAAAATTAAAATGGGTAGCGATTAATGTGTATGTAAAATTAGAGTAATTCCTGTTATTGTATATACTTAATTAATAAATATGTGCAAATAATTATAGTTTAAACACATGATTACAATTAAGGAGCCAACTAACTATATAGACACAAATTTGTAAGAGTGGATGATGGTTGAGTTTGAGTTTGAGTTTCTCTTGGTATAAGTTGTAGTAATAAATGGTGTCATTTTCATATGTTTACTTTATCCACATTTTGTTGTCTTAATCATCTCATAAATTATTGCTTTTTTCTTTTTTAATTGCGCAACTGTATATTTTTAATTAACAGTGAAAGAAAAAGACAGATGGTGAAGTTTGAACCATAAAAGCTAAACTGAACTCATGCTCTTGTTGATTACGATAATGACATTATCTATTAGAAGTTCTACTCCACTTGGCTTCTCATTCATCAATCATGAGTGTTACCAATTACGATTCATTAATGACTAAACACACAACCTGATGGTGATTAAGTACCCGATCAATATTATACATTTCATTATTACTATAAGGTTCAAACTTTTGTATAACTATATTAAATCAGTGTTTAATTTTTGTCTCATTGTTTGTGTGTGCCTTGTCAATTTTTGTATCCTCGTCGTATTGTCATTTTAAAATACATTTACAGTAGATTATTGAATATGTCATTTTGTGCTAAACGGGTAAATGACATTTTTTATGTTCAACTTATTAGTGGAGTGTGTATTTATTTTTTACTCAGAAATATACAGTCTAATACGGATCTTCTTATGATTATTTTTTACGTTTTTCCTGACCATCTCAAAGTATCTGCTTGTAGATGTTGGATATAAGGATGCCTTACGATTGAGTCACCTTTGATCACTTTGGACGTACGCCAATAATAGGCAAATAATAAAAATACATAATTGTGATCTAATTTTAAGGTATTAAATATTATTATTTATTAGAAATCCTAATTAATTCTCAATCATCCACTAATTTTGCGGGCGATGGATTCTAAAATTGAAGTCCAACAGGTACGTATAACCGGAGGAGGTGTACTTGGATGATTATTTCCTAGCAAAGTTTGACCAGGAGCTAGCATGAAGACATCGTTGAATTTATATATAAATTAAAATTTTAATAAAAGAAATATTAGATTGTATTTTGGATTTATATTGATGCTTTGCGGATCATACGATAAATGCTCTGTACAGCATATGAAGTTGTATAACTATATAATAAATGTTTTCCTTTTAAAAAAATATAAAGCCTTGTTTATTAGTATAATAAATAAATGAATTAAGGATGTCAAACAATATACATATGTATTCTTCATATATATAACTAGTCTTGTATTCGCGTAAAGTAGCGGCGCTAAATATTCGATTTTTGTTTTTCTATCATGTTTATTATGTATTTTCATGTTTTGATGACATGTATGTAAGAGAGACAAAGCAAATGGGATAACATATATAACTTTTAGTAATTGAATCATCATGTAAAAACACCTAAATTTTTAATCCAAAAAATGAAAGAAAAAATAAAATTCGTCGAAAGTATATCATGTGAGATGTCTAATCGAAGGAAAAAAACGTTGATTTTTATGGTGTAATTGCTATAATTTTTCGATTAACTATTTTTGAGATATTTAATTTTAAAGAACATGAAAGAAAGTGGGTAGATTTGATGTAAATATTGAAGTAAATGAAAGGTATTTTAGTCTTATCAAAAGTGTATAAAGGGAACTCCCCTTTATACCCATTATAAGGGAATAAGATATAGTATGTTTCAAAGCAATCGCTAATTTACAAAGTTACAACAACCAATAAATATTATAACTTATCGAGAATTGACATCTTGATGACGTCCTATAAACCCCAAGGCTTCAACAAGTGTTTCTCTGAATCTACTTACATTTAGTTTTAAATCCTGTTTATTCAAATACATTTCTCTGGCAGCTGCATAACCTCCTTTTGCCGCCACGGATGCCGTATCTTTAACAACTGGATGATCAAGACCGTACTCGTCAGCCAGTGAACTCTCCTCCGGTTCGATTCTATACTCCAAGTACTTCAAACCCATTCCTGGACCAGGTTCACTATAAAAAGCATCTACACCATATTGAAACCCTAATGGTCTCACTTGTATCATGACACCTCCATCAGGCAAAAACATTTCATTAGCTAGCCCAGCCCCATGCGCCCCCACCATAACACTACACGAGTTTATCACACGCGAAAAGTTCTCTATGTTTGACATTTCTTTATCTGAGCTGGCAATGATCACTCGAAACCCTAATTCTTCCATCATCTTCACCATTTCTTCTTGGTTTAGAAATTTTCGTGTTCTTTGGCGAGAAATTAGAAGTAATCTAGGTGGATTTTGTGTATTGAAAACGCTTTTTGTTTTTAGTATATACGTTTGTCTAATAAATTCTCTAAAATCTGGCATTGAGTAGTAATTTTGTGGAGTTTCTGACGTGTTTATGCCTATGAATTTATGAAATTTTAAACCGATTATAGCTCCTGGAAAGCAATGCACGCTAGAATCCGTAGCTGTGTTTATAATTTCATGATTAGATAAGCGTGGAAACACTCGTCTATACTTTTGAATGAATGAAGGTTTGTGATCAACAACTAGGAAATGTACACGAGATTTTAAAAGGCGAGTGGTGATAAATAAAGGTATAATGTTTTCGTTAAATTCGTGGAATAGGTTTCCAGTGTATCCACCAGTTGAGAAGATAACGGCAGGGTGTTGGTGGTTATGATAACAAGTAGGCCGTGTTGGTTTGGCTGTTGTGATGGTTACTGGAGTAATGTAGTCCATAACGTAAGGATTTTCGTGCATCGAATATGGCCGAATAACAGTGGTGGTGTTTTTCATAGTCTTTGATGGTTGAAGGTGCACTTGCATTGTGCTCGTATCGATTATGACAGGTTTGTTTGTGACACAAACCGTCGACCATGAATTGATATCACAAGCAAAGCCTGTTGAATCGAGCTTGGTACGATTTTCACCTGATTTCAAAAAGATAAAATTATTTAGGTAAATGAATATATGTGATTTTCATGGTATTATTTGAATTTTAAATCATTCATAGATGGTGATATACGTTACATGCAGAATCAGGTTCTGAATTTTATAAATATAAAATATTGACGGAACATATATTCCAATATATAAGAATAATAAGGTTGAGATGTTTCATTCAAGAACTTAGACCAAGTGTAAAATTGGTATTAATTGTTGGCCTTTTGTTTTTACAAGACTAGCTATTTTCTTTACCATCACTCCATTAATTTGTTAGCATATGGACTTTGAAGAATACAAATGATAATACCTTCTCTATATCAATATCTATTTTTTGGTGATGGAAATATGTTAAAGCAAGTACACATGGGACGAAAATCAAAGATTGACATTTGTGTCGTTTATTTTTATTAGTATATCTAAGATAGAGACTTCTCGGAACATACTATATATCTCCATGCAATTAAGACCACCAAGAGACGGCTTTTGCCTTTCATCTCGACCGGGGTTCTATTCAGAGATAGGGGCCGGCCGTTTAATGGTCCAAACCATGAAAACTTTAAAATAGAAAAGAAAATAAGATTATTCGGGTTAAGTATATCAAAATCTAAAATGATTATGAAAAGATCTATTATGTGTATCAAACTTTTAATTATTGTTACTTTTGTATGTAATTTGACTAGCGGCGCATCTATATAAGCTACCACACACAATCTATTGAATTCTCACATCAAAAAGTTACATACAAATACAAATAATCAAAAGTTTGATACACACAATAGATTTTTTGAAAGTTGAATACGCCACAACAGATCTTTGATTGCAATTTGTTACATTTCAGGACATTTAACCCTTTTAATTTTAAAGTCATCGCATATTTGCATGTTAATTTTGAACTCTACGTGAAAAACAGATACTGTAAAATGCTACTCTAAATAATATGTATAGTTTGGAAAACTGGTGCAAAGCAAACTTAAAAAGCAAGAAAAAACTTGCCTAGAATAGTGTTTTACACAGAAACATAAATAAGCATGCAAAGCAAAACCTTAAAACTGCAAGTTAAAAGTTCCTCGATCATGTTGCATGAATAATTGTCCATGCTGTTAGCTTCTATAAAATTTTCAGTGTTATGTATATGCATGTGAGAGAGAGAAATTACCTGCTACTAATCTTGTTAAAAGATATTGTAGAGACTGATTACGATCATCCTTCTTAACTACACCGATCGCATCCTTATTAACTACGATGCTCAAATCCTGCTTTATTTCAGAACTCGTCACACCCTCCTTAAATGCGGTACTCACATCAGGCTTCGTATCTGATAAGACTTGCCTTTGATCTGTAACTACAATATCAACTAGAATTCAAAGTTAATTTAAGTCATTAACATGAACCAATCAACTCCAATTAAACCCTACGTATCAATATTGAAAACAAGTCATTACAGAAAGCCAATGATCAATTATCGAAATTTATTAAACTTACGTTTTACACGTCGAGAAGAAAGGGTACCCTTGAAAGTGAGTTCAGTGTAAACCAAATGGAACAGAAACAAAGCACATAGTGTTTGAGTTGCAGATAGAACTAGCCTTCCTCCTCTTCCCTTATCTGTTTTACAAGGCCTAGTTTTGGTCTCTTTTTGAACCATTTATTCTTTTATTAATTTGGTGAACCTTTATATTGTGTTTAGTCACATACACTTCTTCCTTCATATATATATATATATACACACACACACTCTTTCAAGTGTCATATAGTTGACCTCAGAATATGAAGACTGTTTCACTATAGTCTTTTTCAAACACAAATAATGAGACGGCAAGTTAATTAATTAAGTGTATACATATGTGTATACCGTACCATTAAAACTACAACATTCTTTTTAGAACGAAAAACTTACGACCTAACCTACATATTATACTTAATCACGATAAATATGTATATGATGTCTCAAACGAAACTTAAACCCACGATTTCTTGATTGATCTAGTAATTTTAAGTTTAATTTTCTCTTGAAGCGATTTATGGAGCGTATATATGGCCCCTGAACCAGTTGAATACTACTTACATTTTCGCTCCGTTAATTAAAATAAACTTACGTTAATAAAAATTACTAAGAGCGTTTTTATAGTTTGTCTTTTTTAGTTCGCGGATTTCTGCACACTTGCTAGTCAATCGTTGATAAGGTGAATCGACATATAGGTTCAATCTTACATGCATATTAGACATCTTAAAAGATCTTTTTGAAACGATTGTACGTTATGACCGCCCATTTACTCTTAAAATTAACGATGTAAATAAAATTGAGTAAATAAGGAACGTAGAAATAAGTTAGCATATGGACATTTAGTCCAGGGATGATTTTGTAAACATTATCTTGTTTTGTATGGCTCGATTAATGTTTTGGATTAATATTTCCCTTAATTTCTTTCGTTATGTGCAATATATGACGACCTCTAATGTCTATTAGACCAAAATATGTTATATCTAATTACTCCAAGGTACCATTATTTAAACATTTAAGCTGTTGTTATTTCGTACCATTATCAACAAAATATTTAAGCCTAATGGTTAGGTGGGGCTGAAGTTAAAGGGGAAAGTTATTTCCTTAGAATTAATCTAGAACTTCATGTGGCCGAATGAACTTGCTTAATTACATGACTACCAAAAAGTCATGTTTTTCACCATAGTCCATGACCAACGCACGTATCTTATCGATCTCGGTTTATTATTTAAGATTTTATTAGTCAAAAAGTTAACATGTGACTGGACCTTGTTCCAATGTAGTTTCCCAATGAAAAGAGAAATTTGATCTTTCATCCTACATATACCGAAATTTAATAATCAAGCATTTGACTCATTCTAATTCCATTTAGTATATAAGATCGATGTTTATGACCTACAAAAAGTCAAAAGTGGGGACTTTAAAAGCCTTTAAACAACAATTTCACATATGTAATTTTAATAACATCTTCAATGAAATTATTTTTTCAACCAAAGCTTTTATTTATTTTTTATTTATTATCATAATTGATAGCTCTTTCTTTGAACAGTAGATTAAATAAATGATTTCGCTAAACATATCCTTTAAGATTAGCAGTGTACCCATGCATAGCTACGGAAATAAATAATTAATTTGACATTCACAAATTTTATTATTTACACTATATTGTTAAAAGTTTAATTTTAAATAAGTTTAATTAAAGGAAATCGAAAGTTTAAAACTTACAGGTTGCAATTTATAATTAGTGATTCATTTGGAAGGTAATTAATGATTTTTAAGGGTAATTTGGACATTAATTTGTTGAGTTTAATTTTAAGAAAAAAAATAAAGATGGTTTATATATAGTTAAGATAATAGCCAAAAGAGTAACCATCGTAAGAAATTGACAATCGTCATGAAAATGCTAACTTTTTTTAGTGAAGTTATAGTAAATTTATTAGAATTAACTAGCTAAATTGATTTTTTAATCACTAAACATCGCCTTAAAAATAGAGTAATCGTTAACTATAACTCTAAGAGTTATAATTAGACATCCTAGATTACAATTTATCGAGTCCTTAATAAAAGATTAGTTTAGTAAGTTTTATTCAAATAAACCTATAAAAAGCTTCTCTTCATTAAGGTACATAAATTATTGTAACAACCTATTATATTTGAAAATAATGTACGGCATACAAAAAAGTGTCTAATTATTATCATTAAGGGTACGTATTATTACATCTCACTCCAATTACTCTCATGTATGTATCGTACCGAAAGGTATTACCAAGTACTCGTCAATTAATTAATTTTAAAAATATAACATATTATTGTAGCATGAATTTAATGGAAGACTTTGTGTTGCGCACAAAAAATCACTTAAAGTATACAACGTACTTCGTTTTCGTCCCCACGTGTATAAAAGAAAAAGGGAACAAAAGTAAAGATCGATATACATCGATAGTACGTGTAGAAAGGTGTTGATATTTGATAAGTCAGATATATTACTCCGTACTAATTAACATATTTGAGACTAATTTCTCCCTCTTTGCATTGATGTCTTGCTTCTAAGTTCTATGCATATTAGTTTCACTGTGAATTTGATAGTACGTAATGTGTAATTTTGGCATGGTGGTTGTGTATCATTTAATTAATTTTTAACATGACTTTGGAAACACGTTTGAGGGGGTACAACTTTAATTAAGTGGTTGCTTTTACATAATGCACAAGTTAGAAATTTGTAGGCAAGAAACCTTAATCACTAATTAAGAAAATATTAGTAGACGATATTATCCATTTATGAGGGTTTAAATCATTGGTAGAAACTTTTTATTTTTATTTTTATTTTATTTTTATTTATTTTTTGTCGTCAAAAGCTACTTTACTAAACAAGAAATGTTGACTTACATTTCTCGGTAAATATATTTTCTCTCTTCTATTGCAATATACTCCAATCATTCATTTAATTAATTTCACCAAAATCGTAGCCTCTACTTAAAAATTGTAATTTGATAGATAATATAATAAATTTGTAGAGCTTAAGATTTTAACTTTGCAAATTATTTTGTGTACGTTTGTATTATTTGCAAATAAATTAAAATTATGTACAATTTGATAAATATCTCATCACTATAACTTTATTTTCATTAAATAAATACTAATTGGATGCCACTTTTTTAATTTAGCTAATTAAGATTATGGTGATGAGATATTAATTGTACCTAATAGTACGAGCGTACACATTGATCAATTGTATCAGTTGGAGGAGACTACAAAAGATGTTGGCAAATGGTTACCAGAAAAAAGGATCAAAGTTAGGATTTAACCATAATGGGCTTGGAGAAGAAATTTGAGAATTGGGCTACAACCAGTCCAATTGCAAGAGCTTCAAGAATTGCTACACCATTTTAAGTTTCCCAGTGGGCTGGATCTATCGTATGTGTTATTGAGCCAGCAAAAAAGTTTCATTGTTAAGTATTAATTTCTTTTTATCACTAATAACTTAATTTATGAAGTAGTTGAAAAACCTCCTCAGCAACTATGATTCATAGCATAGATCTAGGATTAGTGCATGTGCCATAAAAGGCGTTAAAAAAATTGTAAGTAATTAGTAGGAATTAAGTGATAAGAGTGTTTCATTTGTTTTAGATTATATTTCAATTATTGTATTATTAATTGTTGATATATGTTAATTTATTAGATTGATGTAGTTTTTAAGGTGTCAAAAATCTTGTATTTGTTAAACTTTCAAACTTATGCGTCAGTTTGTGTGTGTCCTTATGTGATGAGGCAGATGAAGGAGGTTAAATTCAAGGCAAAACTCAAGAATGACTTTGGTTCAAGTTCAAGAGTTAGGAACCAAGCCGCAATGTGAAACTTGATATCATTTTTGTAAAGCTTAAATATAAAGATGTTTAAATGCTCAAGCATTATGAAATTGTTTTTGTTTGTTAGTCAATGTTGACCACTGACGGATCTTAGTGGGTAGGGAGAAGATGTGACCCCTCAAAATCTTGAGTAAGTAATGTTATATAATCAGCTTTTTATACTTTGTAATATTTTCATATGCTGAAGAATAAGTTATGATTATGTACAGAGAGAAGAGAAGTTAAAGAAGGGAAAGATAATTATGTTTTTACATTTTGATACGTACAAGATAGATATGATGTGAAAGAATGATTTTTTAGTTTTCTGTCTTTGAAAATAGTGAAAGGAAAAAAAGGTTTTTGATGACTAATATTTTCATTTTCATATATATATATATATATAGGGGGGATCAATAGGAAAAAAAAAATTAGGAAATGAAGGAAGCAAATCTCAACCATTGATTTCATCATATATGAATTTTAAAAATTACAAAAAATTTCAAAATTTAACATTCATCACCAATGAATGTTAAAAACGTTTTTTAATAAAAAAATCAAGGGGTAAGATTTATTTTCCTCCTTCCCCAAATTTTGAAACTTCCATATGAATCCTTCCCCTATATATATATATATTGGATCCTACCCCGATATATATATTATGTTGCTATTTTGATTTTTCTTTTAACGATATTGCATAATGCAAATTGCATATTTTCATATTATGGTGCGGAAAACAAATTGATAACCTAATAAATTGTTTCAAGTGTAGATTACGTAATTCTAATAGTGTTTATAAAAAGTACGAATTTTACAAGTTAAGTCACAAGTTGAAAGTATTAAGTTTGTGATTAGATACTCAGCCATATCCTAAAGATTATGAAGTTGGTTGTACACTTGTATTAGTTGTTTAGCAATAATACAACACGTTTAACATACTAAATAATTTTGACCTCTAAAAAGTATGTTCAACTTCCGTCATAGACTGATTTGACAAGTGACAATTGACAAAAAAAAATTAGGTTGACATATTGAGTCAACTTGAATTGACTTATTTGTCTAAAATTTTGACCAAAATTTTATAATAATATAAATATAAATATTTTCAAATCTTAGTTAGACTTCTTTTTTCTATTGTTTAAAAATGAAAACGAGTAGAACAAATGACCTAGTTTTAGCAAAGTTGGCAAATTTCCTTGTAAGATATACATACAATGATTCATAAACACTTTAGTAACCATGCATAATTAATTCAAACAATGGCATAGAAAGCTTATACAAACATAATATACATACTATACCATTCAAACACTCTTCAATTTGCTTGTTACAACAACAATCAAATACTTACTATATTTATATTTATCAGGTGCTTGAAATCTCTTTATGACCTCCAATCAACCTCAACGCTTCAACAACCGTTTCTTTAAATCGATTTATATCTAACCTAACTAAGTTACACAATTTGTGAGAAATAGGATCAAGTTGTAAAAATTATCTATAAGTGATTAGTAACTTAACTTAAGCTACTAAGAAACTTGAATTCATATTTAATTGAATAGCAAGGATTATATGATGTAGTATGATGCTAAACTTTGACTTTGAATAGTCAAAGTTATCATTTGTGAGAAATAGGACCGAGTTGTAAAAATTTGACATGTGAGTTCATAAAAGCGTAAAAAAAAATATGCGTAAAGTTTTGGAGTGAAGTTTGAGATGTTAAATGGGTAGAAATGGAATTTGGTGTCTGAGAACTTAGTGAAATCTGCTAGTCCATAGATGAGGTTGACTGGTCGAGTCGCAACGTACCCTAGCCATCGCAACATTATGGTTAGTTGTTGGTTATGGTCACGACGAGAATAGGCGATTATTTGGTTTTACCATTAAGTAAATTTTGGAGGGTCATCGCATTGTTGCCTATGGTCGTCACGACAAGGATTTTGGCCTTTGCGACGCGACCTTATGAGACTGTTTTATTTTGTCGATAGTTGACTCATTTGACGAGTAACCATTGACCATATTTTTTTTGTTAATCCTTCGAACTTGATTTGACTTCTTTTTATTTAAATTTTTGACCAAAATTTTATATATAATATAGTTTCAAATCCTATTTGACTTCTTTTTTTCTGTTGGTTTAATGATAAAAACTAGCATAACAATTCACAGGGAATGTAGTTTTAGCAAAGTTGGTTAATTTCTTTATAAACTATGCATACAATAATTCGTAATTACTTTAGTAACTACGCATAATTAATTCAAACAACGATACATAAATCTCTTTCAAACATAATACGTGAACTTTATATTATTCATATTTTTCACTCAAATTAGACATACATATGTATCCTTCACTTGACTTAGTATCATAGTATGCTTCAATTTGCTTGTTACAAGAATCAAAAACTTACTCTATTTATCTGTATTAAGTATTGGAAACATCTTTATTTTGTCCAATAAACCTCAATGCTTCAACAAGTGTACCTCTAAATCTATTCATATCTAACCTCACATTTTGTTTCTCCAAATATATTGCAGCTCCTGCTGTCCATCCTTTTGACGTCACGGAGGACGTATTCTGAAGCACTGGATGATCAAGACCGTACTCTTCAACCAACGAGCTCTCTTCGGGTTTTATTTTATACTCCAAGTATTTCAAACCCATATCTGGAGCGGCTTCACTGAAAACATCAAGATAGTCTTGAAACCCTAATGGTCTGACAAGTATCATAACAGCCCCATCAGGTAAATATATTTCATTAGTCATCCCAGCCCCATGCACCCCCACCATAACACTGCAGGAGTTTACCACAGGTGAAAATTTCTCAATGTTTGACGTTTCTTCTTCTGAGCTGGCAATAATCACTTGAAACCCTACTTCTTCCATCATCTGCACCATTTCTTCTTGGTTTAGGAACTTTCGTGTTCTCTGACGAGAAATTAGAAGTAATTTATGCGGATTCTGTGTACTGGAAACGCTTTTTGTTTTCAGTTTATATGTTTGTCGAACAAATTCTTTGAATACTAACATTGAATAGTAATTTTGTGGAGTTTCGGACGGATTTATTCCTAGGACTTTATGAAATCTTAAACCGACTATAGCTCCTGGAAAACAATGTACGCTTGAATCATCGGCTGTGTTTATTATTTCGTGATCAGATAAGCCTTGAAGTAGTCGTCTATACTTTTGGAAGAATAAAGGAAAGTGATCAACAACTAGGAAATGTACACGAGATTTGAAAAGGCGAGTGGTGATGAATAAAGGTATAATGGTTTCGTCGAAGGCATGGAATGTGTTTCCAGTGAATCCACCGGTTGAGAAAATCACGGCAGGATGTTGGTGGTTATGATCACAAGTAGGTCGTGTAGGTTTGGTTGTTGTGATGGTTACTTGAGTAGTGTATTCATTAGGATAAAGTGCATATGGACGGATAATGGTGGTGGTGTTTTTGGGGTCTGGTGATTGTTGAAGGTGCACTTGCATTGTGGTCGTGTCGATTATGACAGGTTTGTTTGTGACACAGACTGTGTACGTCCATGGTCTGTTATCACAGGCAAAGCCAGTTGAATCGAGCCTGGTTCGATTTTCACCTGGTTTCAAAAAAATTAATAAGAAAATCATTTAAAGTTAATAAAATTTAATAAGCATGCAAAGCCTTACTTTAAAATGCAAGTAAGTTCCTTATAGATTTGTATCTGATATTATTGTTCCACGAATAAATATTGTTTCTACATGAGAAAGAAAAATACCTCCTATTAATCTTGTTAAAAGATATTGTAGAGACTGATTATGATCATCCCTATTACTAAGTACGGTGCTGGCGTCCTGGTTTATTTCATAACTCGCATCCTTATTAACTACGGTGCTCTCATCCTGCTTTATCTCATAACTCGCATCCTTATTAATCACGGTGCTCGCATCCTGCTTTATTTCATAGCTCGCATCCTTATTAACAGCGGTACCCACATAAGGGTTCGTATCTACTGATAAAAATTGCCTTTGATCTGTAACTACAATATGTCAAGCGGAATTCAACCTTAAATTAAGTCATTGACATGAACACAATCAACAATAACTAACCTTCGTATTAAATATAACTTTTGAACACAAATCATTACATAAAAAGAATAATGAAATGGAAAACTTACATTTTATTTGTTGAGAAGGGGTACCCTTAAAGGTGAGTTCAGAGTAAAGGATGTGAGAAGCAAAAAGAAAACATAGTAATAGTGTTGCCAATATAAATAGCTTTTCTGTTCTTCCTTTGTGTGTTTTACACACCCTGGTCTCTGTTTTAAACATAGTTTATTTGGTGATGATCGAACCTATATTCATGTATTCACTTACTTACACTTTTCCTTTCACTTCATATATATAATATATATAAACTCTTTCATTCGTCGATTTATTTGGCTTTTAATTGAAGCAAGTGATGTTGAAACACTTTCTGGCTAATCGTCTGGCAAATCAACTTGGCCGAGTTCGATATACTTACCTAATTCCCACGAAAAATGTTAAATTGATTGTTAGGAAACAACTATTACGATCATGATCATCGATTACGAATTATTCTTTTAAGTAACGAGATATTAATTTGATTGCACCAAGAAATTAATAGGTTAGTAATGGGATCAATGATTATTGTAAGCAAATTAATTACGTTACCTCTTATTTTGTTCAACTCGATTAATGATTTGGATTAATACTTTCTTTCTTTGTTTTAAAGCCATACTTTATTTGCAAGGACCTCTAATGCCTATAATACCCAGATAAATTACTAACAGACAATGCTCTCAAAATTGTATATTAAACACCTCTTAATGCACAAGCCAATCACGGAGGAGCCACATACAAGTTAGGGGTACTTCTACCTATGAGTCCATTTGTATGAGTCCATTTGACATGAGATGCACAGATTTTTTCAAAAAAATTAATTTTATTATTAATATTACGGGTTCAAATAAATTGTGTTACCAGTTCAATAATGATCGGTCCGTTTTATATGTGATCAATTAAAAAGTTACTAGTATTTTAACATATGAAATTGTACATGCTTATAAATGTTACGTTTACTTTAATTTCTGAATTCGCAACTTATTACGATTCCAAACAGGTTTGGGTGTAATTTTTGAATGGATTGAGGTGACTCAAAATTTTATTTTTTACATAAAACTTTAATTTTTCTACTGGCAATTAGTTTGTTGAATTTAGTTAATGAAAAGTTTTTGTATCAATAATAATAAATAAATTTTTCAATAATAATATCATAAAAAACGTTACAGGGGACATTTGGCCCATTAAATCCGTTCTCTTTTAAGCTATTTTTCATTATAGCTAGTTGAGCCGTTAAAGATTAACACAATTCAGATCAAACATCATAAGTAAATGACTCGAATTGAGAACTCTAGCTTTAGATAATTTTAAAAAGTTCAGTAATTGGGCTCTCATGTCATATGGAATGTACATGTGGCGTAGACGTGCTGATAACAGTTACTATTGATATTTAGGAAGACAGTTTGCTTTTTCTAAACTCAAGTCATAAAAGGAAGCACGAGGAATTCTTTTTCATATACAACTGGAATTACGATTCATCTTTGAATCTTATAATCATCATTGTGTAATAGCTATGATCAGGAATTACCTGAACCCAAAGCACACGAGGATGAGAGTACGTGGGCTTTAATAAAGTATTCAGTGCCCCATTTAATGGTCTCAAGCTTATGATGAAGCTCTCCGGCTGGCATGCTGGAAGTTCTTCAGTGTATTCAAGCACACCCCATGATAACATAGTAACCGCAACCGCCATTGGAATAGAAGACCAAATTTAATATCGTCCCCAGCATCATAGTATCCTCCCATCAAATCTACCTAAGAATGCAACATAAAGAGCAATAAGTCCTTTCCAACACCACTACATGCAAGTAGGGGTGGAGCTACATTGAACCTAGGGGTAGCTCTGATTACGGGTTCATTCAGTGCACGAAGGGAACAAAATTTTGAAAAAGGTTGAGTTCGTTCTTTCTATTAAGGCTCCAAACGAATTGGCTATTTGACGTTATCAATTTAAAAATAACTAGTTGGTAACTCGTGCGATGCGACGGAAATGCGGTAAAAAAGTAGTGAATAACCGTTAAAAAATTGAATCGAAATATACGTCTTAATTCACATTATAACAAAAAGGTTTTTTAATTTTTCTTAAGTTGATTTTTCTTAATTCACATTAATACCCGATTCATTACCCGATTTAACAATATATTAATTCCAATATTCTTAAGTTGACTTTTAAGGGCATAATAGGTTTTTCCCATCTCCCTTTTTTAAGTTTTAAGGTAAAAATGATGAATGCTTAATAAATGATTAAGATTAAAATAAATTAGATAAGATTTACATAATTAAAATAAGGAAGGAAAGATTGTTATTTGTTAAATTATTTATCAATTTTTATTAAATTATACATTGAAAAAGATTATTTATATTCCAAAAATGCACCACTGCATGCAAGTTCTTTAAAGAGTTGTAGAGCGCAATGCACAAAGTGACAAACCACTTGTTCTAAGCCATCAGTGAGGCAAGAATGGTGTCTCCATGTGACACGTTAGTTGAACGGTAAGTGGCCAGACCGCTGCAATTCAAAGTAGAGAATGGTCTTGGATAGAGCACCTTATAGTCTAATAAGGTTGAGAAAGAGGAAAGAGTGACAGTAATAGAACATAGAGACACAGGTTATCGAGAAAATTTTATGCTTGTAATCTGCCATTATGGATCCTGTTTTGTTTCAGAGACTCAGAGTATGTTGAGTATATAAAAGGTATGACGCCCCCGCCCCCCCCCCCCCCCCCCCCCAAAGAAAAAAATAATAATAATCGTCGGTTACTCCCAATCCCATGAGAATTAGAAACAGCCACCACCATTAAACTCGTAATCTTTTTCCGAAGCTACTCCACTGAGTTTTACCCGCGCTAGATCCAGCTGGAAATTGCGGAAATTGAATTCCGGCTACCTATTTGATCTTTCCGGCCAGATACCGACGATTGCACCTACACCACCACCGTCTCGATCTCTTTCGAGACTCTCACGCGTTTTCGCCAGCTACACCACCCCGTGACCGGAAGGTATTATTTTCCGGCAGAGTATCATTTCTTATTTTTATACCATACGCATTTAAGTTCCACTACTTATATATACTTAATTCAAATTATTTCCTTACTACAAATTCTAAAAAGTATATATGTATCTATATATATCTATAAAGTATATATGTATCTAAATATAAAGAGTTGTTTTATATTTTGTTACATAGGCAAAATGACACGTGACGACCTCTTATAATTTAAAAATAAATAATTATTTAAATTTAAAAGATAAATAAAAAATAAATTTAGATAGATTTAAATATAATAATAATTAATTAAAAAATCTATAAATCCTACTCAAACACTAATTAAAAAATAATATTAAACTATTAAATCTATAAAAATTATAAATATAAAAGTTGTTTAACTTAAATTGTCGTGCATCGCACAGTTTACATCTAGTATATATATGTTTATATAATATGGGAAAGGGTACATAGGAAAGCTCCAAATCTTTGGGAATGAGCAATTATTAAACCTTAATTTTTTTATAAATAAATGTTTTTAATATTAATTTGTGATGAATGTTAAATTTTGAAATTATTTGTAATTTTTAAAATTCATTTATGATAAAATCAAGGGTTGAGATTTACTTCCCTTATTCCCTAATTTTTTTGCTTTCTTCTTAATCCTCATCCTATATAATATATTAAATATACATAAAGGAAAAAATATTAATTTTCTAAATTTTCTATTAATCTAATATAAACTAATTATATTGTCACTCCTTATTATATATCATCGTTATTAAAGGATACTATCTTAATTGTGTTTGCTTCTGATATGTAAACACCCATATCATATAAATACTTATATAATACTACTTATATATCTATATCTATATGAAGAATATTAATATATAGTACCAAATATATATATATATATATTATATCTATATAAATAAGAAATAATTAGCATTACTAGCATATTTATATATAAACGGACATTTGTATCTATATAAATAAGAAATAATCAGCATTACTAGCATATTTATATATAAACGGACATTTGTATCTATATAAATAAGAAATAATAATATACATATTTTATTATATATACACTAGCTTTTTATTAGAAAAAAGGCAAAACAAAAAAAAAAACCCTAAAGTCATATAAATTCTACTATCTAAATATCTTACTTAATTAACCCTTAGTTAATTTTTACTATCCTTTTAAATCTTCTTAACTACTATATTGTTGCTTGTTTTCACACTTCCTTACTATAGCCTTTATCTAGGCTAGTATAGACTCTCGACGTACCAATGATTACTTGAGGTCATGTCTTTCTAGCTTAGGGGCGAGTGGGGGTTAGAGGGTTGAGGCGATCAGATAGATTAATTAGTTATATTATGATTAGAGTGGGTAGTTGGAATGTAGAAACTTTGACTGGAAAGTCTATGGAGCTTGTTGATTCCTTATTTAGGCAAAAGGTAGATATCATATGGTTTCCAAGAGACCAAATGGAAGTGCTACGATACTATAGGGATAAACGGTCACAAACGATGGTACTTGGGAACAAGGACATCATAAAACGGATAAGGAGTCATTATAGTGTCGCATCTTAAGGACAAGGTAGTACATGTGGATAGGTTTAGTGATAGAATTATGTCGGTAATGTTGGTAATTGAGGAGGAGACCTTCACCGTCGTCAGTGCGCACCTCAAACGGGTTTAGGTGAGGAGGAAAAGAAGAGCTTCTAGGAATCCCTGGATGAGTTTGTGAGGGCGTGCATAGTCGATCAAAGACTGATCATATAGGGAGACCTAAACGGACATATAGGAGTGGAAGCGGAGGGATACTCAGGAGTTCATGGTAGTTTTGGGTATGGAGTGAGGAATGAAGAAGGACGTACACTGGAGTTCGCTATTGCGCACGACTTGGTGGTTGCAAACTCTTTCCTCAATAAGAGGGATGCTGACATGTATATACCGAGTTATAAAAATAAATTAAAAAAACAAAAATAGATTGTTACACAACTAGGCAAATGCACCTAATCCAATAGTAATATAGCTATGATAAGATTTCGTGTTATTGTATCACGGGAGCAGATAATGTATTTTTAAAGTGGTTATAAAAGTTTATAATTAACTAGAGATAAAGCAAGTAAATATTGGCGGTTTTGTGTCTCTTAACGACAGACAATTGAATGGTTGTAATTTAACAAATAAAATATACTAAAGCAATAAAAGATAGTTTAATCTCATATTAGAGAAGCATGTTCATTTAGCCCTTTTACCCCAGTGTTGGACGTTTTTTATTAAGAAATAAATTGATAATTAACATGCGAGAATTACTAATTAGACTACTTGTTTTCACAACACATTCACTAAATCAAGATTACAAAATGCAAGTTTCCTTGACACCAAAAACCTGTTGATTATAACTAGACAATTCAATTAATATGATGACTTAATCATGTAATCCTACTCTCATAGACATCAACAATCATATAAGATTTCTCTTAGCATGATCCATCTATATCACAATTAACTTAATCCAATTCAATTATTTTATCTCTCCAATCAAAGGCACAAGATCAATATAATGAATCAATGTAAATGGGATATTAAATACAAGATTTTTGACTCATTGGAACAAATGCAATATCAATTGAATGAATTAACTAAATTGTAGTACAAGTCGTTCGTTAAATAAACATCAGATTGACACATGAATAATAATCAATCAATAAAGCATGTCCAACATCTAGAGTTATTAGTCTAAATGAACATAAGAAAATTAGCCTATGATCATGCACTCAAACAAACAAAGAACAATAATCAAAAGAGATTTCATATTGTATTAAAACAAGAATTAACAAAAGAAAACTAATGTTTTTTGATGTTTGATGGTTAAATCTAGCTTCCTTAATGATTAGGATTATGATTGGTAGCCTAGGATCTCTCCAAAAGCTGCCCAAAGTCGCCCAAGATCAAAGCCTAATCGAAATTATGGTTTAATTGGGTGTTTAGTTGGAAGTTATTATCCATTAAGAACTAGATTGATAATTAATATGTGGTAAAACTATGTTAGATATGATATTGAATGGAGTTTTTTGGGCGGAACTAGAAGTCGTGAGCATCATCACAAAGTTGAGAGAAGGAAACCTAAGATAGATTGGACATGTAAGGAGAAGACCGCAGACAGTGCCAGCTAGGTGAGTGGAGGCTCTCACAGTCAACGGTTTAAGGAGAATCTGTAGACCAGAACGTAGATGAAAAGATAGACCGAAGCTCTCACAGTCAACTGTAGCACTTAATGTTATTAGGAAGGAGGTTGATTTCCATTTTTTCATCGTGTAAAGCAGGGTTAATCTTCAAGAGCCAAGAAAGTTTGTTTAGTTGACGCAAACAACCTGCAACTAACCCTTATTAGAAAGGAATGCTAAAGCACATGACCATAGCCCATTTGCACCAAATATAAAGGAAGGACGATATAAAAAACTCTTTTAGCCTAGGCATGTTGTCATGTTTGATATTCAGTCACCTACCAGATGTTCAAGATAAATGCGGTTCAGCTTCTTGGTGAAAGTCATGGGTTCCACATAAACAAACATTCTAATGTGGTCTGGAAAAGTTTCATCACTAGTGAACACACAATTATCATAAGCTTTCAAAGAAAACCATATCTAAGGTAACACAAATCTGCAGGTTCACCAGTTTCTTACCAATGAACACATTTTTTTTCAAACAGGAGTGCATATATGTGATTAACACAATATACATTAAGGTAATGAATCCTACGTAGAGTTTAAGCACCTCAAACACAATCGCAAACTTCAAGAACCAAATACTTAAACTGAGACAACAACCAACTTCAACAAAGTTTAACTGGAGATTCTACACCGTAGACCATCAAACATAGAGTTATCTACATCCAGAGGTCACCAGAGTTGCCTCCCGTTTGATGAAGCATAGCATCTATCTCATCACCTTCTTCCATTTCCAGCTGTAGTAGAAGATGTATAATGTCAGCACAACCAGATTAAATATGTGGGCAATAGACACAACTGTAGATATGGCAACATAAAGAAAGTTGGGTGACTAATCAAAACAGATTTGGGTTAAACACAATAATATTTTCTCCAAAATTTGAGATTTTAAATCCAACTGACGTCACATATTTTTTTGGAAAGGCTGAATTAGATTAAAAAGAAAAGAACTTACAGGAAGCTCAAGAGGGAGCCCCAAGCAAGCAGGAAACAAAATACAAAACAGTAACAAGCCAACAACAATTGATGTCGCATACTATTAACTAAGTTACATTACTTGATCTATCTAGCTTTAGGCAATTCTCAACCCATTAGACCATTTTTAGATTGTTCTTTTATTTTGCCCGTTTGACCCATTAGAAATAAAACATAACCATAATTGATCCATTCATAAAAAATTAAAAATTGCCACGTAATCAAGGTTGGAACATTGGATCACATACTGTGGGTATGTTTTGTGTACAAGATAAGTAAGAGAATAAGCGATAGCACCTCATCAGGAGTCTGCTCCCCTCGAAGACGACGTCCATCAAACAAGAATGCAATAGAATTAAGCTCGACAGACTGGCGGTCACAGTAAGCATTCATAAGCTTTTTCAGTTGTGTGCTCCTTTTGATCCTAAAAAAAACTTCATTACCATCCTGGAAACACAACGGTAAGTAGGAAATGAGTTATCGCTTAGTTGTTTCTACGTAACTAATGAGATTTATCAAAGTGCATCACGTATGAAAAAATAGCATAAAAGTGGTCATGTTTCTTGGACATTGGAAGTCTGAAACTAGTAATCCACGTTCACAAATTTCATGCAGAAGACAGTAGTAGTCCCATTATATCATGCAGATATATACAGGAAATGACCATCTAACCTTTTCTAAAACAATTTAAGCAAGAGCTGTCTATTTCCCACAAGATAAAAACAAAGAAGAAAATGAGGACATAGAGAACCATGAACAATATTGCAATTCAAAATCCTTTGCCCGAAACTAAAGCAGGACGGAAGTGAAACATTGAAGAAATTATAAAGTAAACCCCTACTATTTCAAAACATAAACAGTGACACAAGCCGAGAACTCCTTTAAATTATCATATTAGCTCAATTATCCTTTCACAGCACCCCATAGGATCATATTAACAGTAGCCAAATTCCATATAAAGAAACATCATCATCCTCAGAGAGGTCTGGTCTTCCCAACTCGCGCTGTCAGGCACTCAAATAACTTGACCAAAAAGACATAATTTCTTAAAAGTCTTACTAAATTTCCCCTCAAACAGCACAACCCGACCCATAAAGTTGATTTCGAAACAGGACAATGTTATCAATGTCCTTGCAGAACTTGAAAATCACATTTATATCCAAAACACTCATTAAGCGCATTGCAGCTAACATATATGTAGTTTTCAACATGGATCAAATTCTGCTTCAAAACAAATAGGTAAACCTAAAATTGAATTATTAAACATTGTACCACCAAATTAACTACATATAAATAGTAAATATTCAACTTCATCAGCCAAGAAGCTTTAAATTTCCTAATAAGTCATACTTATATTACAAATTTTACAATAGTTGTTTCATCACCGTACACAGTGTATACATATATCTAACCACATTTGCACATATAGAATGTTAACATACTTGAAGACAATAATACAAACAGAAATCAAAATTATACTTATACAATTACATATATTTAAACAAATGCAAACTCAGCTACTGTTATACAGCATACGATAATAAACAATTTATCTAAACGGCTAAACCCTAAATATACACAATACACAATAAGATGTATCTATGATTCTAAATAGATCGCTTCCATAATGAGTATAATAGAAGTCAAATATAAACTCCAATCAGTCAAACATTAAAATAAAACCCTAAAATAGAAAAAAATTAACCTGGCCTTTGACTTTCAAATTAATGTGAACACCTTGATCACCGGTACCTGGCTTCTTATCTTCTTCGTTGTTGACCCCTGACATATTTTTTTCCTGCCGATCTATTCAACGGAATTTGTGTCTGATTTGAGTGATGCTTCGATTCTGCCTCAAAAACAAGCTGTTTGTTTTAGAGGTTGACAGTGTGCCAGAGATGATCTGACGGTCCATATTTAAGGACAAAATTTACGAGATTTTGCATGAGTCCCCTCATAGTTTTAAGTAATGGCACGAGTGCCCCCCTAGAAAACAATAAGCACGTAAACATTACTAAAAATAATACGGAGTAGTGTTTTTTTAGCTTGATTTTTAAGCTATTTATGTTTGGTCACTCATTATAATACGGAGTAGTTTTTTTTTAGCTTGATTTTTAAGCTATTTATGTTTGGTCACTCATTATAATACGTATACTACATTGATGGAAGCCGGTCAATCGCTTCTGTTGACCATGGAATCTTGATCATTTAATGTGTACAAAATATCATTGACTTTTAATTCTAGCCGCGGTTATATTTCAGTTATGTGGAGTGATTTTTGTATCAATTGTCTCATACAATAATTGTTCAATGAACTAGTATGACGTTAATGGTTTAATCTGCATCATAAAAATACTTAAACTCAAAATGGTTCTTCAATCTCATATTGCTATCATAAACTTTATGTATTGTGAAAGCAGTTTGATGTTATTGTCAAACTGCCTACTTGCACATGTCATGCTTCTAAAGAGCTCAAAGAACATAATGATTTGATTAAAATGATGCAGTTTCTAATGGCGTTAGATGATTCAATGAGTCTATTAAAAATAACATTTTGAGTAGAGATCTTCTGCCAAGTATAAAATCAATTATTGCTATTATTTCAGAGAAGAGTCTCACATAGGATATTCTACTGGAACTGATGCAACTAAGTCCCAAACTTCCTCATTTCTTGTTTCTAAAACTTTTGATAATAAAAAAGCCTTTTGGTAGAGGACATAATCCTAATCAGAAATGCACTAAGTGTAATAGGTTCGGACATATCATGGAAGGGTGTTATGAAGTTGTTGGGTATCCACCTGGTTGGGTATAAAGGGTTACTAACAACAATAGGAAGAATTATGTGAATAAAAACTTTGTATCTAAAAATGGTTCTCAACTTTTTTCTAGTGATCAAATTTCTAACCTAATGAGTCTATTAAGTGAAAAGTCGAATTTAGAAAATGTGCATGTCAATATTAGCTTAATGAATTACAATGTATTTTTTAACTCAAAATTTTCTAAATTCTTCAATTCAAATGTTTCCAATAAAGTTGGTAATAGTAATAAATGTTGGATTATAGATTCATGAGCATCAACATATGAAAGTTTCAAGCAAAAATATGTTAAACATTTTTGATTTGTCAAATTTAAATATGATTATGGGACATTCAAATGGTACTTTAGCTAAAATTGTTAAAATTGAAAATTTACAACTGAGAAAGCTGTTTTAATGGATGTGCTTGTTGTTCCTGAATATTGTTTGAGCTTATTATATGTTCATAAATTGTCCAAAGATAGTAAGATGTTTATTGAGTTTGATGAGTCTAATTGCTACATACAAGATTTGAATGTAAAGAGGATTGTGGGGACTAGTAGTAAAAAGGGTGGACTTTATCTGTTTATGAAACTATAGGTGAAAATGTTGTATATAATTGTATGTTGTGCGTCTTATAAAATGTGGCATAACAGGCTTGATCATCCTGCTAATCAAGTTCTTAAAACTCTTAGGAATTCAATTGGTGTGGATGATGAAACTGGTATGAATGTCTCTGAAGTATGTCATGGGGCCAAGTAAACAAGGGAACATTTTCCCCTTGATTTAAAATAAGTTTGTTGCATTAGGTTATTTGGTGCATTTAGATGTATAGGGTCCTTACAGAGGTTACTAGTAAGGAATATTGTGAACTTTATTTAGTAAAACAACTTAATTTCCGAGCAAATTGTGAATATTGTAAACTTTATTTAGTATAATAATGACAGTTTTACGCTTACAACTTAATTTTTTCAGACTTTTGTGCATTAACGGTGACATGAGAAACTTAACCAATTATTTGTCAAAGAGATCAAAAAGACTTTGTGTCACCAACTGAAAAATAATCATCAATAAACTGTAATCTGGAAAACTTGATCAAAATGGTTTACTGCAAGATCTTAGGAAATAAAACAAAAGTTGAAGATAATAGAGAAATAGGAACCAAAACCAATAGCCAATTTCAGGGGATAGTTAAGAGATAGCAACACCACAAGTTAAATCCAACCTATAAAATTTTAAAATGCTTAAAAGAAGCTCAGATGCTATTACAATCCCATTTATATGTTCTACATACGCAAGAATGCCCCGATTTCATCTCCGTCCTCCATCTGCAACTGTCACCACCAATTTGTCAGACATCAGCACTTTCGTTTATCATAATTCATACCAACAGAGCAAAACAAGAGCACGGACTCTCATATAGACACACAATATCAATTAGAGGTGGCTAAATATAAAGGTTCGGCAGATTGGGCAATGAGTCAAAATGGGTAAGTAGTTAATGACGTATATGAGATATGTTTATGTAAAGTACCTTTTCAACATATGTTCTTTTACATAAAATGAAGTAAACCATTTGAATACACATGACACGCATTTTGATCCATTCAACCCATTTCATTGTTAGCAATTTTTTTATATTTTACTCATTTGATACGTTACAAATAACATAAAACCTCAATTAACCTTCGGTTTTACTCATTTGATACGTTACAAATAACATAAAACCTCAATTAACCTTCGGTTTTACTCATTTGATACGTTACAAATAACATAAAACCTCAATTAACCTTCGGCAACTCTACTAGTACCAATCTGGCGGTTGTTAATTTAACACAAATAACCGGTAATAAGGTCTGACAACAACATAAAAATCCATAAAAGACCGACCCGTATGCAAGAACAAAGTTATGTATTGGATTCGGGTATATGCAGCAAATATGTGTGAAAAAGGGATTGAGAGAAGACCTCACGTGGTGTCCGCTCTGCTTCAACACGGTGGCCATCAAACATGAAAACAACAGCATTAGGCTCAAGTGATCGCCTGTCACAATACGCGTTCATCAGCCTCCTAAGCTGTGTGGTTCGTTTGATCCTAAAGAACATTTCATTTTGGTCCTGTAAAAGAACAAAATGTTAATTAAAATTCATCCACTTACTAATACACTATAAGAAAAATCTCTTAAATACAGAAAATGTCACAAACAATAAAAAATTTGGTCATGAAGTCTGTCAAAAGCAATAAAAACCACAATACACACTTTGGCCCAAGATTTTTTAGTAAAAGCATTCTATATGATCACTTTTTGTTGGCTAATACCTACTTACATTTGGTATTTTGAAAGGATCATAACAATAGCTGTTGTATATGTATAATCATGTGTATTCGCAGGCATGTATATTAAAACTACAAACCATTAAAAAGGCACAAATATAGAAATAAAAATATTATACTGCAAATGTTACCAATGTTTTTTATTTTTGTTTTTCAAAATACAATTTAATTACACAATTCATACATGCATGTAGAGTTCCATTAAAGTATACGTACTATACTCTGTAATTAGCTAAATACACATATACTCATCTGAGTGACAATTTAATATAGTAACTGCAGAATACACAATTACCATGATTTGTAAGTAAATGAAATGATTATATATATATAATTGAAAAACATATAGAGAAATGGTAACCTGTCCGTTAACTTTCAAATTAACATGAGTGATACTACGCCGATATCGATGGTTGGTCACTCCCGGCGTTATCGATTGACACATTTTTTTTCGTCACTACAAGATACTGCGTTTGAATTTGATCCACACGGGTACGCTGAAATTCGTTATTTATATATATGCGTGAATATGAAATGAGAATAAAAGGTCAAATATGAAAAATCACGAAAATGGTATTGATTTGTTTATGTGAATAATGGAGATCTGACGGGATGAGAATAAATTTCGGGTGAGTTATTTTTGGCATGGGTTGTAGAAATCGAAGTAAATTAAAACCTTTTTTGATATGGAGTGAGTCGGTTATGGATTAACTAAAGCAGTACGATTCATCATATCCCATGGTTTTACTCGGTGTTATTAAGCTCAAAAGTTAGAGTGTTTCTAATCACTTCTAGCCCAAAAAACATTATAGACGTAAGATGTTTTATATTATTCCCATAAAAATTATATAATGTTGTTTGCAGTACATAAGCTACCTAGAATGAAAATCAACGTCAAAATTCTTATTCTTATAATAAAAATTAGCAAGCTATAAAAATCCAACTCAATGTTTCAAGCCATCATTAACAAAAGACGTCAACAATATATGTATTCAACTCAACCGTTTTTCGGGTTAAATCGGATCAACAATGTATCATTTTATCTTTGGATTTTATGTTAAGCTTCTTTTATGAGAAAAATACAACTCAACTTGTCAGTATTTAGAGAGTCGTAACCCGTTGTCATTGTATATATCGCCAAACAATTATGCAAGATGGAAAAAATACATAACTCCAAAAGAAGTAAAGACCTGCATAAGAGTGAGATGAAATCTTTTTCAAAAAAAAGTGAGATGAAAGTGTTTACATTGTTTAAGAATATTTTAACTATTACATCAATAAACCAAAGAAAAATATGTATCTACCACATCAAGTATTTAGGTTGATTTAAAAGCTCTTGCAAGAATTTCATCTTGTAACTTCTATGAAAATGGTTTTCTGCAGGGGCGTTTCAAGAAAGAAAAAAAAAAAAAAAAAAAAAAAGATTTATAGAATATAGTAGAGAAATAGAAGCCGAATGCGAGGCTAACAAACATCATATTTAGCATATCGTCTTAGATAGGTACATCACAGTTAGAATCTAATCTACAAAACTAGGAAGATTAAAAGCTTAACTAGCATTTGTGAATTTTTATTCTAAGAAGCCACCAGAAGTTCTTGCTATAACTCAGTCACCCCTTAACGTTAGCATTGCATATATCTCATCACCATCTTTAATTCGCAACTGCGATATAACATCTAAAGATCAGCAAAGGTGGCAATTTCAATCGTTTACATATTTGGCTTATCTTTTATTGAAAATTTTGGCCTTTTTTTTAAGCTCAAAATGAAACGAGTAGAATCAGTCGAATGGGTTAAACATGTCAAAAGTTGTCTGGTATAGCTCAATTGCCTATGTCCAAAATTGTTTTATTTTAAAAATAATTACGATTTTCAAATAACACAATTTATGTAATTAGACATCTTTACTAAATTCATTAATTACATATTTCAAAAGAATAGACAAAAGTGTTGGCGGTTTGGCCCAACCCACATGACCCATTACGACTCACACATAATGTTGTTTGTTTTGATCGATTGCCCAATCTACCCGACCCACCCATATTTCCACCACAGCCAGATAAAGTATATGGGCAATCAACAAGATGGATCACTTCAGTAAAGAGATTTCTATTTGAGGGAGAGAGAGAGAGAGAGGTTACTTTATAAGGGGTCTGCTCTACTCGAATATTACGCCCACAAAACAAGAAAACAACATCATCAGGCCCAATAGAATTTCAGTCACAGTATGCATTTTTAAGGTTCTTCAGCTGTGTGCTCTTTTTAATCCTATAGATCTCTTCCTTAAGAAACTGGAAACACAATGAGGAGTGGTAAATGAGTTATCACGTAAAACAGAAAAATATCAAACAGCATCATGTGTGCAAACTGCTAGGATTGCAAATGTGAGGACTTAGTGAGCACCTTGGGCTGTCACTATATCTTACAGCCTGAATGCCTGATTAAAGGATTCATGTTTAAACAACTTCAAATTCTAAAATTTATTGTATTTTAAAAGGAATCCTTATTTCATAAATTTGATCAAAATAAAAAGATACTGGAAATGGAGTAATATAAGCTTACATGTTATGAAAAAAGTGTCATGATAACAAATATGTCATATCCTAACATATTATATTCATATTTAAATAGATTAGAACATTTTAAATTATAACTTGAAATTTATAACTAATTTTATTAACATATAAGGCTTTCTATATACATGTTACTTATATCATTTTACAATTCTTAAATGTAGTTCTACCTGTTAATATTTTCTCTTGAATCAAAGCATGTCGCAGTTCCAACAACTTCATCAAACATACTCGGTAGTTATCATAAAATATTAACAGAAACAGAAAAGATCTAACCATGTCTATGACTTTCAAATGAATGTAAACTTCTTGATCACTGGTGCCAGAATTTTTGTCTTAATCCTTGTTGACTCCAGAGATGTTGTCGTGCGGATTCATCAATCAATTCACGGAAGGTGAATTAGCGATGCCGCTTAGATTCGACGTTTCGATTCAGTTCTGCCTTCTAATCTCCCTTTTTTACTTCTGAAAAGTTTTTGAAGGTGATACTAAAATGAATGTATGTACAGAATTGATTATTTAGAAAAGTTTTCAGAAAGGTGAAAACAATATTACAAGAAATCCATTAATGGAGCTTTGCATTCGAATTTCTCTTCTTTCTTAATGAAGTTCCTATGTTAGCTTTCAATCTTTTCTCATTTCGTTTTGATTTCTGAAAAGATTTTATCCATCAGAATTGGATTGTATCACTTTGTTGACTCCTGACATGTTTTCATGTGGATTCATCGGTCAACTGAAACTGAATCACTGAATGCTTTGATTCCGTTGACGCTTCAATTCTACCTCAAATACACGCCTCGTTGACTCGTTCACTGATTGATGCGTGCCCACAGACTAACTAAAACGGTCAATCATTTATGGTTATAATTGAGATTTCACTTGGACACCCTGTACTTTTAAGTAATGACATTAGGACCCCTGGAGAGAAAAACTATTACATACCTAGTCCATAGATGATAAAATACTTTTTACATGTTAGTTTAGTTACCACTGTGATCACCATCTTACTAAAAGCGTACCTAAAATGATGTAAGTATATTTTTAGGAATTGAAGAAAAAAGTGACTGTAACACATGTAACGTGACTGAAGGGGTGTTTGGTACCTGATAACCACTTTATTTATAGTTGAAGTTGCGGTTGAATTGAGAATCTTAACCGATTGGTTCGATTAACAAATTATTTGATTCAATCGGTTTTTGATATAGTGCAAGTCAGTATTGTTTGATTAAGTTGGACAACAACAAACGATGCTTCGATCCCTAATTCTAGCAACCAAGTACAAAAAGAACCTACAATGAAATCAGCTTTCAAATTCTTTTTATCAAAAATAGCAAACGTTAACTTGTTCTATAAATATCCAAACTCAAGTTCCAAACCGTCACTAACAAAAAACATCAACAATGTATTCAACTCAACCGGTTTTCAGGTTAAATTGGCTCAACAATGTATCAATTTCACTTTGGATTTTTTTCTTAAGTTTTATGCGAAGCTTCTTTTAAAGACAGGTACAACACCACTTGTTGATATTTAACGAGTCATAACTAGTTTTTATTGTATATATCGCCAAACAGTTGTGCAAGAAAGAAAAATACAGGATCTTCAAAAGAACTAGCATCACCATTTACCACAAGTTCTTCTTTTTTAAGTCAATAGAAAAATTAAACATAAACTTACTGCTGTTAGTAGGTAATGCGATTAACAAAGATGTATTTTACAACTTATATGCAACATAATGTCAGTTTTATGCTAACCGGTTATTAAAAATTCTTTTTTAGTTTTGGGCTGGTTTTTTGAAGTAGAGGCTTAATATGGGAAACTCAATCAACTACAGTAGCATTTTCTAGATATGAACAATTATTTTTAAGAAAAATTAAAATAGTAAGGTAAACAATAATTTTAAGTAACTACTAATGGATACTTAAAAAGCCATACTCCAGGAGACCAAAACCACTTTGGTTCACCATCTGAAAATTGTTGCAGGACTTTTTTCATGTAACTTCAAAAAACATAAAAGAAAATAAAAATGGTTTTCTGCAAGATCTTGAAAAATAAAACAAGTGTTGAAATAAGGCGATACAGAAAATGAACAGAACAGATGGTCAGCAGGTATCATATTTAAGGTAGAATATGGAAACGTCTAGGGATATAGTTAAGAGATAGGTACACCACAAGTTTAAATCCAACCTAAAAAACTAAAAGCTTAGAAGAAGCTCAACCGCCATTACGATCCCATTTGTATGTTCTAAATACGCAAGAAACCAGCACCACCTCCTGTTTGGTGCAGCATTGCATCGATTTCATCTCCGTCCTCCATCTCCAACTGTCACCACCAATTTATCAAGTGTCAACACCTTCACGTATCATAATTCATACCAAGAGTGCAAAACAAGAGCACTCTCATAAAGACATACAATACTAACTAGAGGTGCTTTACGGGTCGGGCAGGTTAGGTAACTTGTCAAACTGGATTTAGGTCAAAATAAGTTAAGAGTTGTTGTATATATGATTATAATAACTAACTTTAAAGTAAAAAAACACTTTCTTTTACATAATGAAGTAGACCATCTGAATACACATGAGGCGACTTTTGACCCATTCAACCTATTCAAGCCATTCAACCCATTCATACCTAGATTTTATATATTTGATATTTATAAGATACAACCCAAATAAACCCATTTCCATACAAATAGGTCCAAATTCACTGTTGCCAAGGTGAGTTTTTAACCCAAGTGACCAGTCATAAGGGTTGACAACCTTGCAACATAAAAATACACAAAAGACCAGCCCACATGCAAGAACTAAGTTATGTATTGGATTCAGGTGTGTGCAGCGTATGTGTGAAAAAAGGCAGTGAGAGAAGACCTCGTCTGGCGTCTGCTCTGCTCGAAGACGGCGGCCATCAAACAAGAAAGCAATGGCATTAGGCTCAACTGATTGCCTGTCGCAGTATGCGTTCATCAGCTTCTTAAGCTGCGTGCTTCGCTTGATCCTAAAGAACACTTCATTTTGGTCCTGTAAAAGAATGAAATGTTGAGCTACCATGTACTGAGATAATCTGGAAACCATATAGTATACAATGTTATAGATGGCTGTCTACTACAGCTCATTTTAACATATATGGGGTAAAGCCATATCCAATTAATGCACTATAAGATAAATCTCTTACTTCTTTGGGTTCTCAGGTGGATCTTGGGGCATTTTGGCCTACAACTAGAAGGTCATGAAGCAAAGAAGTCTGTCAAAAAAAAGAAAAAAAGGAACCCGCAGTGCACACTTTGGCCCAAAATTGTTTAATAAAAGCATTTTCAATGATCACTTTTTGTTGGCTAATACCAGCTTACGTTCAGTATTTTAAATGGATCACCAAAATAGATTTTGTACATGTACATGTACCTTTGCAAATATTCCTCACAATTTTTCCTGAATTACATCATGCGTCTCACCTTATTGAACTCACTTTCAAATGCACGTACTATTTTATCATAGTTGAGTATTGTAAATTCAATTGTGCCGCTAAAAAAAGCATGACATTTTACACACATATTAAAGTGAAACAGAGATTAAGGAGAAAGAAACATATCATGTTAAAGACCTTAAAAGTTCTATCACTAAAAGGAATCTAATTTCAAGCTCAAAACACACTGTTATCTATTGTAAAAATTATATGGGACAACAAAACATCATCAGCCTTGCAATGGATGGGGACTGCAACGCTAACACACAATTACCACCCCATTATGTTACAAGTTACTAGACTAATCGAAGTTGTCGACAATATGTACCTGACCTATCATCAAACAAAGAATATCCAAGTAATTTTCATCCAGGATAATAATACAGGCAGAGTTGTCACAATCTCGAGCATCATGATATGGAGCAAGGAATGACATTTATTTGCTCACCTTTTGATACAATAAATCCCACCCAAGCAACCAAACATTTAACAACGTTGCACTTCACATGTTAACTATGTATATTAAACTACAAACCATATAACAAGCACAAATATAAATATATATATATATATATATATTATACTCCACATGTTACCAATGCTTTTTTTTTCAAAATACAAATTAATTACATAAGTCATACATGTATATTTCCATTGAAGAATACTATATACGGATTAGTTGATTAGACATATACTCACCTAATTTACAAAATAATAACAAAAACTATAAAATTAGACAGGAAATATATACAATTCACTATAGCACATCATAGTAACTACAGAATACACCGATCGTTATCATAATTCATAAGTACATGAAATAATTTATCTATATATAAAAGTTGGAAAGATAATTTTAAAACCCTAACCTGTCCTTTAACTTTCAGATTGATATGAGCACCTTGATCTGCGGCAGGTTTCTTATCTTCTTCGTTTGTCACTCCCGACATCTTTTTCTCCGATCGACGATTAATAATATTCAAATGAAAATTCAACGTTTGATGGAAACTATACGCTGAAATTTCTTCTTTGGTATTTATATGAATAAAAATATAAAAATAAAAGGTAAAAAAAAAACTCACAAAAATGAGAACCAATTGTGTTGATTTGTTTTCGTGAACAATGAAGATCTGACGGTTGAAATCGATTATCGATGGATGAGAATAAGTTTTCGGGGAGAAAAAATTATACTATTATATTTCGGGGAGAATAAGTTCCAATTACCTTTACAGAAGACATCTCTCTGTAATCTTTTCCATGTTCTCTTTCTGACACTCTTTTGGAGTTTTTTTACTGCAAAAAGAAAAATAAGAAATAGAATATAAAATAATTTACGTATATTCTTGAGTCGAAAAGAAAATAAAAGAAAAAATATATATATATATATATTATTTTATTCTCAATTACCTTAAAATCAATTAATAATGTGGATATCTCAACTTTACTTCTTTGAATTGTATAAAATCCAATTTAAGAGAATTAGTATTCGGGTTTGGTGGAGCTATGATTTTTTGTTGGGAAGATAATAAATTTTACTTTTCATTTTCGTAAAGGGACTAAAATTTTTAAAGTATTATCTATACTTCAAAATAATATTTTGTATATTATTATTTTTTACGTTATAGATATCATTTGTTCCTTTGTACATCTGTCTCTATTTCTCGATAAGAAAATGACAATTATACTTTTGAGTCGCTTATTAGACAGAAGGGGATAACCAAAAACATTATAAGATTGCATTATTTAGATTTTTAAGGAGAGACAATATAAGAGAAGTCGAAAAATTAATTTTTTGTTACATTCTAATTTTGTCTTCAATATAGAAAATAATTGGACGAAAAGAATGCTAAAAAGTAATAAAGTTGATATTTTCTTACACTTCTTTTCAACTCAAAAATAAAACTTTTAACTATTTTTTCTACTTTTATTTTCACTTTCTTTACATCAAAAACTTCGGAGCAAAAAATAATCTAGTTTATTAGGTGTTATGTGTGTTGTTTTGCTTGAGAGATTGTCACATTTACTTGGCATGAAAAGGTACCAACGAAATCAGGCAACATTGTCACATTTTTGTTTTGACAGTAAAAAAGTACCAGTAAATATAGGTCGGGGCACCGACTTGAACCTGTTATGGGGTTTCTAGTAACGCGGTATGTTAGCATCACAGTATTTAAATAATGAAATGACACAATAATAAACGCGGTATGTTAACGTCACTATTTAAAGATGAAATGAAACAAAAATAATATATCAAATAAGGAAGCGTATCTTGGTATGTAAACGTCATGGGTGTTGACTACTTGACCATTTTGTATCTATATGTCATATAAGTCAAACACATAGGTTGGCCCAAATATATTCGTAACCCGTCGACCCGTCCTTCTTAACTTCTCATCTGCCCATAACGACTTCTTCCTCATTTATATATCTTACTTAAACATTTTTGTTCCTTTTCACATTTGGTTTCTTTGATGACTAGCTATATGTCCAATATATTTCGATGTCGAGTTGTGGATACTTGATATTATCCAAAAATAAGGTATAAGGTCTCATTTCGATCTAACACGTACGTGACCTTGCTTTTACAGGGAAAAATGACATTCGGTTTGATATTAAATGTAATCGACTTAAATATTCAATAAATAATAAATGTTTCTATATAAAAAGGCAATAGTGTTGGAATGTCTATGCAAATATATGAGATCCTACAAAGCAAAATGAATACAAAACGAGTTATTAGAACAGAATCGGTAGAGATGTCTAAGTCATTTATCTAATCTAAAACCAAATAGCATTTGATTTGTACAGTTTACCACAAACATACTAAAAGACTAAATTTAACTTAAAACCTCAATTGAGTACGGAATTCATTAACCTAAATTCAAGTCAATTACTAGTAAATTGCAACAAGATGCTTATTTGTTGGTCCAAAATCTAGCAATTCGATGTACGAATTTGTATGAATGTATAAATAACGAAAGAGAAATTTTTGTTTTAGTTATTTTCTATTAAGTGCAGTTATGATTTTATAATAGAAATGTTACATATTTCTATTTATATTCTAAGTAACGGTCACATAATTTAATTATAAAAATAATACTTACAATTTATTGTTTATCAAACATTATTATCAGTTTATTCACTGGCATTGTAATATTATTTTAATAGTTAACAATTTATAAAAGTATCTTCATTAATTATTTGATATTTAATAGTATATTATTGTTTTTAAAACTAAAAGGATCAAGATAAACAAAAATGGTACGAAGCAGGCCGGATACATGTCGGCTCACATCAAAATGGTTTTAGTTCCAATCCAACTTACCTGGCACTTTATTTAATGCATGTTGAACTTTAATTTTATTTTATTTTTAGACACATCTAAAAAACTAAAAACAGAAAATTTAACACGTAGCAGAAGAAAAGACGTCGTTGACCTGCAAACTCGGATGGTAACCTATTGTTTCTCAAAATTAGTTATATACCAATAACGGTTGAAAAACGTATGCGATCTTTTGATAAAAATGCATTATACTATATTAGGTTTGTATTAGTATAAAGCAACGATATTGAATAAGTTCGTTTAATATCATATTTATTAGTGTTTCATTTGTATTTTTTCTATGATGCTGATTACATGTTTTTATGTTTATATGATAGATATGCGAAAAAGATGAATAAAATTATTGTGTGAGACTTTTGATCGAATGTGTTTGATTAATTGTTTTTTATATTATAGGTAAATTAAAGTGAAATGTAGATGAAATTAAAAGTGATCAAAATTAAATAGTAAAAATTTACTTTATATAATTTTAACAAGTAAAAGAATAAAAATAAAGTAAACACTCTAAATATCAGAATAGATTTAAGTAAAATAATAGTAAATATATCTTCTAAATACAATACAAATTAGTAAAAAGAACGAAACCATTTAAATTCGTTTTATCGTATCTACGAAAATAATCAAACTTTTCAACATTAAACTTGAAATCTTCTAATAAATGAATGTCATGGAAATGACATATGTATTCTTGTTCGTATTTGATAAAATAACAATGAAAATCTTCTCTTGCTAATATTAAATTCTTCCTTTAATTAAACAATATTTTATCATCGACAGCACACAAGTTTAATCATGATACCATATATATGATATATATATAAAAAAAAATTAATATAATCGTCCGTGTTTATTACGATAAAATATCTTTAAATTAACATTTATTTATTAAAAAAAATATAACTAATATTTACTGTGATGAATATTAACGGACAATTCAAATTAACTTCTCCTCTTCTCTTAAGGTAACATCTTCCCTCTAAATCATCCTTTCATATATATATATATATATATATTGTGTGTGAGAGATATATATCATCTGAAAAGTTTGATTCTTCATAATCTTAATCTCTTACGAACATAATAAAATGTGATTAATCAAACATTCTTATATATAATTTAAAAATTATAATTATAAGTTGATTCATCATAAGAAATTACAAAGCTTGATTCATCATATTATTTTTTTATTCAACATTTGGCTAGATAACACGATTTGAATAAAATAAATCTTTATTTGCTATGAATTACCACTATGACTCACGCAAAAATATCTTCCAATTAATCATCTTTGTTAACAAAAACACAATAGCATACGTGCAAACGTACCCCACGTTTTAGTAATTTACCCACCCCACGATTTACAGTTTTACCCACTTCATTATCAAAATTCTCACCCTACTACCACTTCAACTATTTCACTCAACCTCAATTAAACCTATAAATACGCAAACTTCATCAACATAGAATCCCATCTTATAAACCCTACAATTCCATAACAATGGCTTCCAACCACCTCATAACCACCATTCTCCTCCTAGTCTCCGTCATCTCAACCTCCACCGCCACTGGCATTATCGGCATTAACTACGGTCGAGTCGCCGATAACCTCCCTGACCCTACCAAAGTCGTCCAGCTCCTAAAATCAAACAGCATTGATCGTATCAAAATTTTCGATACCGATTCCACCGTACTCAAAGCCCTATCCGGTTCGAAAATCACCGTAACCGTATGTCTACCAAACGAACAACTAAAATCCGCTGCAGCAGACCAATCATTCACTGACACGTGGATAAAATCCAATATCCTTCCTTACTATCCTTCCACACAAATCGAATCAATCGCAGTCGGAAATGAAGTTTTCGTTGATCCGAATAACCTAACAGCGTTCCTCGTTCCCGCCATGCAAAACATTTACGCATCGCTTAGTAAAAACAATATTCGTAATATTAATGTTTCGTCTCCAATTGCTCTTAGCGCTTTGGCTACATCGTATCCTTCTTCTTCCGGTTCATTCAAGCCGGATTTAATTGAACCGGTGATTAAACCGTTACTTAGCTTTTTACAAAAAACCGGTTCACCTCTTATGGTTAACGTTTATCCGTTTTTTGCTTACGGACCGAATGCGGATACGATTTCGTTAGATTACGCTTTGTTGCGTGATAATAAAGGCGTAAAGGATGCGAAAACTGGAATTATTTACAAATCGCTATTTGAAGCTCAGGTGGATGCGGTTTATGCAGCAATTGATGCTTTACAGTTTAATGATATTAAAATTGTGGTTTCGGAGACCGGATGGCCTTCGAAAGGCGATTCGAATGAAATTGGAGCTGGTGAAGATAATGCTGCTCAGTATAACGGTAATTTAGTCCGACGAGTGCTCACTGGAAGTGGGTCGCCGTTAAGACCTAACGATCCGTTAGTTGTGTATCTATTTGCGTTATTTAATGAGAATTTGAAGTCCGGACCTACATCTGAAAAGAATTACGGTTTATTTTATCCGAATGAGCAAAAAGTGTATAATATTCCGTTGAGTGTGGGAGCTTTGGCGAACTTACCGTCAATGGTTGGTAACGGAAGTAAGACGGAGGTCGCGGTGGCACCGTCTCCGGCGCCGGAGAGTAGCGGGGGTGACGTTGCGGGGAGTAGTTTAGGGCAGACGTGGTGTGTGGCGAATGGGAAGGTAGCGAATGAGAAGTTGCAAAATGCGTTGGATTATGCGTGCGGTGAAGGAGGTGCTGATTGCCGTCCGATTCAATCTGGTGACACGTGTTTTGATCCTGATACACTTGAGGCCCACGCTTCTTATGCGTTCAATAGCTATTATCAGAAACAAACACGTGTGAGTGGTTCGTGTGATTTTGGTGGTGCGGCTTACGTGGTCTCTCAACCTCCGAGTACGTATCTTAACGTTTCTATATATATTATTTTAATTAATTTATTATTATTATAATCGATAATCGATAGATTGATTAATTATTTTTATTAATTATTTTAAATTGTTGATGTACAGGGTATGGCAGTTGCAAATTTCCTACCGGTTATTAGAAGATGACTAAGTTTGGTGAAGTTGGTTAACTCGATGTTACTAGTCGTGTTTTGGAGAGACTTACTATTTATGTTTTACATTCTGATTATTTATTATTATTCGTTTTAGAGAAAATATAGTCAGAGGTTTGGTTGCTTGTATTGGTTATGACTTTTATTGTTTCTTGTAACTTAGATGGATTCTTTCTGACTCACAGAAAGGATTTATAAGCTTCTACTGTTTATAGTATTTTTATGGATAGATGGACTATTTATATATTTTTTAAAAATTATTTGAGTTTATATATAATTATTAAATCCAATTAAACTAATTAGTTAAAGAGCATTAATTAGAGTATTATGGTCTTTCCGAGAGACGCTTGTGGTTGGGTATTCCAGATTTTATGACATGATTCTCATGAGGATTATATGTAACACGTTGTGAGGGGTTTAGTTCAAAAATTACCGAACTCGTTATCGATGACTTATAATACCATAATCTTTGTTCTTTTTTTAATTTTATTTTATTTTCCTTTCTTTAAACAAAAAGATATGGGTTGTGTTTGGTAGCAATCATTTTGGAGCGACAAACGATTAGCAGTTAGCAATTTAATTGAAAAGCTTGTTTGGCAACAAAGCAACTAGAGTTCGCATATTTTTAATCGCTTCCTGTTAAATGCTTGATGGAGAAACATTTCAACTAGCAACTAGCATGTTCGTTCTGAAATTACCTATATACCCTCAAAAATAACATGAGTACATTATAAATAATGTGTATATGCCTTTTTTCGTAATTTTACACTTTATAATTACTGCTACTGCTACGTTACCAAACACTTTTTTTAAACAAACAACTACTGCTAACTGCTACTGCTACTGCTACGTGTCGCCAAACATACCCATAGTATTCGGAGATCAAAAAAGCTCTTTGATTAACTTGCTTCTCCTTACGTTTTAAATAAAGCTCTTTGATTATTACACTTACCATATAAGCAGTCCTAAATAAGTTCTCAATACTTAACTTTCAGTAGCTTTAAATCCCAGAGAAACCGCCAATTCTAATTGATAAACATACAAGCTCGATTTATCTAAATCACTTTACACATTCTCTTAACAATAATCAAAAGCTTGTCCACAATCGATATTATTGATTGCTCCAACTATTAGAACAATGAAACAATTGCGAGTTCCAAATTTTAAATAACAGTGAACTATTTTGATAATCAAATAACAAGAATGAGATTCAGTTAAATCAAATAGCAATACTTAAACATTTAATCAGAGAACATGTAAATACCCAAAAGCATTCAAAAAAAGATTTAACTATCTCAAAACCCAATTGGATTCAAACCCTAAATTAACCTCTAACTAGAAAGTAAAAAAAATTAGCCAAACATGGCTATAAAGAAGAAATCACAACTAACGAATTGTAGGCCACAATTGTGTTGATCAACAACTCTTGTAGCACAATTGTGTTCTCTGATGTGTTCTTCTGTCCCCCCCCCCCCTTTTCGTCCAGCAAACAACCCCTTTTATAGGCTTTGAGTACAAACAATTCTCGAGTCATCAAGTTTTCTAACTCTTGTGTACTTCTTCCTCTTGAATCGTGCATATCTTAGAGTCATGATGTTCATCCATTCCTCTAAACACGCACATAAAAATCCCGGAGTTTATTTTCTTCTATTCATTAAGACAAAGTACATACAAGTCCTTTAAGTTTCAGGCTTTATTCGTTTTTGGACTCCATCTTTTGTTCCTACAAAATAACAAATGTGTGTGAAGCATTTTTAATCCCTTAAAAGCAATGTTAACAAAGCATTATTATTAATTCGTAGTTCATCTTAAAATCAAAATAGAAGAATAACTCATAAATTAAGCCCGATACATATAAAATGATAAGGGATTATGTATAAAAAGTATGTAAAATTAAAAACACATCAAGTCATAATATTATGTAACATCCATTTTTTTTTAGTTTTACAAAACATTATTTATATATCCGTTCTTAACAAATATATACACTGTAGACACCAATAACACATAGGAAACGACAACTAAAATTAAAAATATCATTTAAGACGAAACTGCGTAGTCGCGGCACAACTGAACCAATTGCAACACAACTATCTAACAATCGTGTCACGATTATAATAATTGTGTCACGCTAGGGTCATCTGATCAAAAAATTGTGCCGCAATATTGTAAGTTGCGCCACAACTTTAGTACAGTTCAACACATTTACTTCTTGTTACAAATTAACTCCAAAACCAACATAAATCTGGACATAACAATCTCTTTTTACCTATAACAACTATGTACAACTTTTAACCATAATTTCTACCATTACATACAACTTATTGATACACAAAATATTTCATATAATTCAAGACAACAAGTTCTTAGTTTTAAAAAGTTCATATGTAACATATGGAGTCACACAATCTATAACCAATAGTATGATCTTTAGTATATGTACATCATCCCATTTTAATTATACATTACCAATTATACTCTAAAGTGTTATTCAATACAACTATTTACAAAATAGTTATTGAAATGTAATGGTGTATAAATTCTCACTCTTAAATTATCTTAATCATCAAATACTACATGGAAAGCAAGTCAATCCCACGAATGGATACAGCCCTCGTGCTCCGACCATTTAAATTCTGTCGTTTTATTCTCGATCAAAAGAGCATTAATTGTCTTCCAATCACGAAGAACCGTAGTCAAATCTTTGACTTTAGCATTGATAGTGCGACAACAATTGGCATGAACAGTTGAAACAACGGTGATGTCGTTACTATTTTGACAAAACCCACTGAAATATACTGTGTCCAAAAACGTAATTTTAATTCCCAATCTTTTAAAAGCTCCTTCCACCCTCAAGTCATTGATAACATCTTGTTCTTTTTTGCCGGTTGAGTTATGCCTTCTTTCATACCATTCATCGAATAAATCAATCGTCTTGTTATTGGACCTAATCATATAGAAACCAGTGTTCATCTCGTTATCTTCTGACCACTGATCGCCGTTAAAGCCATCAACGCTGACTTGAAGGTCAATGTTTTCTTTTAGGATGAGATGTGAAAATGGATTCCTTAACCATAGAACATCTGTATCCTACAAATATTCAACAATGATAACAATAACAACATATTAGTGACCGAAAAGAAAGAGGGAATGATTAGACAATGCATGTATATCTTGTACTCGATAAAATCATTAGGTTCATGTTATCTCAAATATGCAAAGAAAATATATTCACATTTACAAAAAGATATAAAATTTGAAAAAACGATTGATACACAAGTTTTCAGTTTCCATCTATAATTATGCATCAATTATTTTATGATTTTTATGCATTTATAATAATGTGCATCTATTTTTTTATACATATGCCAATATGAAACGTTGTTACACGTACTTATTTTAAAGTGTTTTTTATTGAAATATTACCTTAATTATATATGTATATATAGTGTTATGATCTAGAGGGGAACACTTTTTTTTGGGAAGGAGGAAGGGGTTAACATTTATCCCGACGTATCTTATCCTTACCAATACAAATTAAAAAAACTTAAAAAAAAATGTTAATCAGAATCAATGTTATAAATGTTCAGCTTCCTTGATCAACTTTATGTAGGTTATAACATCAAGTCATTAATATTAGATCTAAACTCGTTAACGTCCAAACTCCTTAGAAGTACAATGCTACGTTAATAAACTCAAGAAAACAGAACAAAACCTTAATCAACATTAAGAGTGAGCGATCAAATTAGAACAGAGTTACCGTAAAAATAAAGTTGTATCCTCGCTGAAGAACATCCTTAAGAAAGCCGGTTCTTAGCCACATCATCTTTAAGAAGCCCTCTGACATGAAAAGCTTCTCGCCAGCAAAATCTTCATCATGCGTTTTCACTCTATAACAATGTAATCTAAGAAACATACATCGTTCAAACGCAGTTTGATCAACTGCCACAATCAAAAGATGGTTCTTTAGTTGACGTGTATCTTCACCTAGCCGAAACCCGTCTAAGAATATATCAAACATTGGTTTATCACCCTCAGTGTAAGCTTTGTTCACAAAGGCTATGATCACGGTTTTGTTCTCATTTGAAGCTCCTTCCAATACTGCTTCTAACTCATCTCTATTCATCGATGTGCTATTCTGCAATTATAACATAAAAAATGATAACTTTATCGATTGGTTCTTTACAAGTATGCAAATATTGTCCTAATTGCCAGTATTAAAGATAACATATCAAGCAAGAGGTTGGGGTTCAAGTCCAAACATGATTACATGGGCATATATATGTGAGAGTGACAATTTGACGCTCTAAAAGAACATATGCCTATAGATTTTTTTTATTTTTGTTCATACATTTTAGCCAAATGAAATGAAAGATGAAGCTTACCGTGGATAATGAGTGGGTAGTAGTACTCATGGAGATTATGGATACTGATGGGCTATTTTTTGATAAAAGATAGATTGAAAGTAAGGATATAAGCAAAAAGGTGAAAAGGCCAAACTTTAACATTCCAGCTTTGTTTAATCGATTCATTGTTGCCACGGCTGCTGCTTTTGTTGGTTTTTTGTTATGATGATCTAGCTGGAGGTGGGTTTGGTGGTTTGGGGTGGTCGGATAATAGTTTACCGATTTATTATATTTGCATAAGTTTGAGAGGAACGGTGATTTGTGATGGTTGAGATGGGAGTTCATGTTGAACTTACAGTACCGCATGCGCTTAAAAAAAGTTGAAATGAAATCAAATTTATTGTTACACATCTTCCTTAACATTATTCAGTACGAATGGATTTTGTATAAATTTTCTAAGTGTAGTAGAGTATTTCTTTGCTCCATTATGGTCTTTCGGAGAGACAGCCGTGTGGTTGGGTTTTCCAGATATTATGATACGATTTTAATGATTCATAGAAGATTGTAAAAAAGTAAGAGTTTAATTGATTCTTATTTTATATAATATATTGATTATATATTTTCTTAAACTTTGTGTAATATAATTGTAAATACTTGTTATAAGGCGAAGAAAATATATTTTTGGTTGGTGATGGGTACAATTAGATAAGTAAATACTAAAGTACTCTTCAAAATCTCTTGAGAAACTAAACTACTATGATGATTTAATAGTAGAGTAAATTTTATGTAATACCCAACTTTTTTAGTTTTACAAAACATTATTTATTTACTCGTTCTCAACAAATATAGACACTATAGATACAAATAACACATGGGAAACGACAACTAAAATTAAATATATACTTGAAGACGAAATTGCGTAGTCGCGGCGCGATTGAACCAATTGCGCCGCGACCCTCTAACAATCGCGTCACGATTATAATAAATTGCGTCGCGATAGGGTCATCTGATCAAGAAATTGTGTCGCAACTTTGTAAGTTGCGCAACAATTTTAGTACAATTCAACATCTTTACTTCTGGACATAACAATCTCTTTTCTCTTTTCACCTATAACAATTATGTACAACTTTTAACCATAATTTCTACCATTACATACAACCTATTGACACACAAAAAATTCCATATAATTCAAGAAAACAAGTTTAACATTCTCATGACCTAAAATGACCTCATTTTGATTATGTCTAACTTTATACTGATCAACTTCACATTGCTACAATTCTCGCCTCAGAACATTATGACCAACTTTTACCACAATATAAGGACATGACACCCACACAAACCTTTTGACTCCAAGGTACCAAATCTGGCACACAGTACATATTTCGGAGTACGGCCCGTTTCTTCTACCAAGATTTACCCAAATGCCATACAATACCAAAACAACCCATCTTACAATTTGACCCATCCCATATAGCAAGACTTGCATTAACTTGAAAATTTGACTTATGATACATTACATTACCTCTTTAGACAAAATGTGACCAAAACAACAACTTACGCCACAAAAACTCCATCTACATCCAAACACGTAATCCATTAACATATATGTTTTCTTATGATCATGACAACACTTAAAACGTTTTTATACACTACGTTTCCAGAACATGGTTTAATTACACGTGACTCTTGTATTTTAGAAAAGAAAAAAAAAAGGTGGACAATTCTATATAGAGCATAGTATAAGAGAATGCTTGTTACAATATAAATGCAACAAGCTCCCTCACTAGCTTCCCATGGATTCTTTGCCCATTTCGTCCCGTGATCCGCTTGTCTCACCTACAATATTTAAAAACATATCGGTAAGCAAATAGCTCTTAGTAAGTAATGGGCTCTATCAATGTACATAGCATATGCAACATTAATGATCCTTATTTCTCTAAAATTTCAGTTCATAAGAATTGAACTCTCCCATGTCAATCCTTATTTCACTAGCTTCCCATGGATTAACCTCTAACCATCAAGTTAATGTACATTTAAATACACTTGTATACCAAATGTTATTTCTAAACTCTATCCATCAAAATAATACACGTTTGACTACACTTGTAATCTATATTAATTTGCTTTAACCATCCATTACTTAACTTGATTCTTTCTAGGGAAAGTTATTACCAATTCCAAATCTTGATCACCTAGTTCACAATACACATATTGCATACAAGGTAACATAGCTTCAATATTCACTCTATCAATTCTATCGACTCTTTCTTTTTTTCTAACCAAAAACTTAGTGTTATTACTCCTAACACCGCAATTCTCTAGCTAATTCACTCAATCTTTTATCATAAAACATATACGGCATTAGAGTTTTTGATTACTTTTCTCATTTCATAATTACCTAATCATTCATAATCTCTTCATACATAAGTTCAACAAACACTCATAAACATACATTCTCTATTTCTCTTTTTATACATAACTATCAAGTAACCGTTTTATCAATTCAACAACATATTCAAATCACCAAACAACCCTACCGTATCATTATCTTCATTTTATACATAAATCATCAATTTACTTAACTTTCATGTTTAACACGTACTTACTACTCTTAAATCAAATCCCACCAAAAACTTATCTCTTACCATTTTTCAATAATCACAAACCCTAACTTTTAGAATGAACAAGGAGAAGATTTAAACCTTAATAAATGACCTTTTGTAAGCGATTAAACTCTATAATCTCATTATTTCTTCTTCCAATTTGATAGTCTCTAAGGTTTCCTTTTACATTTTCTAAAACCGACATCAAAACACATACTCACAAATATTTATAATACTCATCTATACTTCTATACTAATATATAAAGAATCTTATGTTTTACATGTAAAAACTCTTAAAATTTAAGATTCAAAATTTTTAAATAAAACTTATGTGATTTTTATTTAATATTAATTTTAATATACTCATAAGACTCATTACCATATCCTAAATCCTTAACTCTACATACAAATAAACTATCATATAGATAATCCGTGAAAAACAAACATAATATATTTATAGTTAAATTACAATTTATAATAAAATATTGTATTCCGCTGTATGACGCATGTATTTCGCTAATTTCCATATATGACATACACATATACATATGGATTTAAATTTTACATTTTCTTTCTTAACCCTAAAGTAATCGCCATTAACAACTATGGTCCATGACCTCTTCACGAAAAGGATTTATAAGCTATCTACTGTTTATAGTATTTTTATAGACTATTTATATATTCTTTTAATATAATTTGAAATTATATATAGTTATTAAAATAAATTAAATTAATTAATTACGGAGTATTGATTAGTTGAGATTGACAGTTTATTAGCCTGTTTACTTATCACGTTTGAGAACTAAAAGGAAATGATTAAAAACACAGATCGAAGGTACAAACAAATCAATCAAATAATTATAGTGAATTAAATTATCATAATGTTTTCTTCAAACGGTGTTGCTTGCTTAGAATCATGGCCATGGTGGTTCACGAGTACACAACTTAATTAGAATGTGTTACTTAAAGTTGGAGCCAACATATCATCAGTTGTTAGGTTCGTAACGTAATTAAAAAGATTATATTATGAATTAAGTTTAAACCAGAATCATGATTTTTGTGAGAATTAAGAATTAATGTCAACCATCAATTTTCATTAAGATACCAGAATTTCTATATTTTTAAAATTATAATATTTTAAAAATGGCTAATCAAAAAATTATAAAAATTAACATTTTTTCTGTTCGATTAGACATCTCACATGACATACTTTCGACAAACTTTTTCTTCCATTTTTTTGTGAGTTTTGAAAACTGGTAACACATGTGATAGTCGTCGGTATCACATGATATAATATATATTATAGGGTAAGGTCAAACGAGGAATACAAAAATGTACAAAATTGTGACAACTTTAAATTATAAGGGTTTTCACATGTGAGTAGATTTAATCACATAAGAATATTGATTAGATTAAGGTTAAAAGCAAAATAAATTGAGAAAACCTCAAATTTATCTTTAAAATCAAATTATATTTTTTCATTCATATGTGTACATTTGATCTAAAAATATGTGAACATTTCATATAATATATAATTTAACATGTATTTTGTGATTCTTGTTTGCACCTAATCATATAATATATTTCTATATATATATATGGAAAAGATCAAAAATGAAGTAAACTTTTTAAGAGACGAGAGGAAGTAACAATTTTTGACTTAAATATTCATTATTGAATATTATTTCACATCAAATATTCATTGAGTTATTCATTGAATGTAATATTCATTAATGAATATTTAAGTCAAAAATTGTTACTTTCCTCATTTTCTTCAAAATGTTACTTTTCTCTAGATATTTCTCATATACATGTAGATATCTATAATATATATCTATAAATATGATTCAGAGGGAAGATGTAATATTGGAGGAAGGGGAGAAACTAATTTGAAACGTCCGTTAACATTCATCACAGTGAATGTTAGTTATCATTCTTTCTAATGAATGTTAATTTAAAAATATTTTATCGCGATGAATGTTAACGGATGGTCTAGATTATCTTCACCCATTCCTTCAAGATTATTCATTCTCTCTAGATCATGTCCTATGTATATAGGGTGTGTAGGATGGTTAATAGAACACGTGAAAATAGTCTAGTTTCATAATGTTAAATCTTTCTTTGTTTTACATATAAATTTATAAAGGTGTGAAACTTTCTTTTTAACTTCATGATTTAAAATAACACAGCAAATGTTAAAAGTAAAATTTGACGACTTCAGAAACTCATGTGAACAAGCATAACAAAACTTCATTCTTTTAAAACTTATGTGAACCCAAAAATAAAGTTTTACCCATTTTAGAACTTATTATTTACTATAGAAGGTAAGTGATGAATGATAACTGAAGTTCGTATTAATTATAAAAATACAATTGCAAAATATAGATCGTAGATTTTATATCAACAGTTTAAAAAAATTTTACATGAATTTTATAATCATTTGTTTTCACAGTAACTCACTCCGGTTTATTATCGGTAATTATAGATATAGATACATATGAAGTTAGAGGAACTAACCACGTGATTTTTATGATATTTCCCCCCTTCAATTAGAACAAAGATGGAATTACAGCGTTACTATATTTAGCACGAATTGTAGCTGAAAATTGACGGAACAACTTGAGAATTAAAATTAAAATATAAACATTGATAATTAATTAGATGTAGTACACACGTTATTTAATCAGTTAAAAAGATGTATTTGATCAATTAACGCATATAATAAATGAAATTAAAATCTAGCTACCCGTTGACTATTGTTGATTGGTAGTATAGGAAAGCATAAAGCGTATCTTGAAATAAGATCACTTAAATTAAAATAAATCTTGTATTAAACACTTCTAAAATATCATCAAGGTTCGCAACGTCAAGATATTTCATTCATTCAGAATGAAAAAAAACAAACATGCGAAATAAATAAATAAATAAACACCTTGTGAACAAATTTATCTGGTTGGTATCTTGTGATTAATGAATTGTAAATGATAAAGAGTAATGATAATCAACTGGGTTAGCTCAGTTGACCACTAAAATTTTTTTATGGGACTTTAGGGAGGAGATGTTTGATTAGGGGAGATATCAAGTTCGAGTCTTATCCGGGACTTTTACCTCTTCAAGTAATAAAAATGAGGACAAGAGGATCTAAGAATTAGCATACTGTCCAAATGTATGTCACTGCTAGACCTGAACCACTACCATTTAACAAGTGTATTAAAAAATATATATATAAATAAATAAATAAATAAATAAAGAATGATAAGAGTAATGATATTAGACCTCATTAGATATGTCTTTTCTATTTAGTAGTTGATATAATTTTTATTTTCTATTGTATACGGTTAACTTTTTACTTGTCAATCTCGTGTTTGTCAATTTTTAGGTATATACAGTTGTAACACAATCAATATGTGCTGGAGGAGTGTGTTTGTACTTTTACAACTTCTAATAAAACCCTTTTCTTCCTCCCTCTGCTCAATTTCTTGTCCTTGTTTCTCCTGTCGATTCTCATGCCATTGTTAATGACACCAAAATTCTTTGCAAAGGTCCAAAGGGATATACTCTACGTTTGATTATATTAAAATGAAGAATATTGTATGCGCAATTGGGTTTATTTCTTTTAATTAATTTAATTTTAAAGTTTTATCTCTATCACTTCACTTTTCTAAAATCAGGTTTGATTTTACTTTACGCGACGTTTGGTGTTTCAATGCTGTGATAAGACTTGAGAGACTCAGAGAGCAGCGATAATTATTTCGTGTATTGCTTTGTAGTGTGTTGAGTTTTTTATTTTGTATCAGTAATATGACAGGTTATTTTAAACATTGAAATGTAGAAAATGGGTTTTCTTTTGTCTACGTATTGTGGTGGGATTTTAAAAATATACATGTTTAAATATTTAAGAGTGATACTTTGTTAGGTCAATCAATGTTACTTATATTTACAAAAGTATAAATATTGTGTAATTTTTATCAATTCGGCAACTTGACTAATCGCTAAAATTGATCCATTGAATTTATATAATCTAGGTTTGTATGTAACAAATATATTTTACTCATGTAATTGATTCAACTTTGAGTTAGGTTTTTTTTTTCTCGAATCTTAAGTGCAACTCAAATTTAACTTTGTCACAGTACATAACAATCATATAATAAATTATCAATACAGTTGTTTTGCATTTTCTTTTGGTTGTATAAACGATTATATGTTATGTTTTTATTGGAGTAACAATTTGAAAAAACTTGTAACATTAACTCCCATTTTCTTTGTCCATATCTTATATGCATAATTTATATCTCTTATTGTTTTTTGGTACCTTAGATGCATTCAATTCTTTGTCTTTCATTTATAACATCATTTGACTAATCTTTGTTACCTTTCAACATATAATGTCGATCTTTAAACTCTAACTATTTGACCATTTAAGATTTATATATCAAGTATTTATGATTTTTGATAAAAGAATGTCAAATAAATTTGTAACTTTTATATAAACTTTTAATTATTTGTTTAAAACATATATGACTAATAAGATATATTTAGCAAAGTAATATAAAAATAAGGGAGTTAATTGATGGTCACAATAATTGTTTATTTAATATGATAAGTCTGTAAAATATGATTAATACACCTATTAACTAAAGTAGATTTTTGTTTTGTTTTCTTTGTTCTATATAAAATATCATGAAACAAAAGATAAAGAAAATCAAAAAGCTAGAGACTAACTTAGTAAGTGAAAGTTAATATATAATATTGTTATTGGGTTTGTATAGTTAATTTTGAGTCTGAATAAGTAATGAATAATACATAATCAACTTTGATGATTGTAGCAGTTTAAAGTTAGTTACTTGTATCGAACTTTCGATGTTGGTTAGCTCCTCTTAGTCATTTTAGCCTCTTGTCACTATTATGGTTATTTGATTTGAAGCTATAGCGGTAATGTGATAACAGTATCCATATCGATCATAATAGACAGTCTATACTTTATGGTCATACAATATAAATGTTGACTTTTCGTTTTATAATCACCAACAACTTTTATGTCTTAATTTTTCGATTAAAAGTATTACAATTGTCAACTAATCTAAAAATAAAACGATAGAACATATTGGAGATTTGTAACTGGAAGTTAAAAGTTTTGACCTCAATATCAAAGTGGTACAGTATAGTTTAAGAGTATCATTTCAACTTTTCTATGATAATGGTGAGAGTAAACGATAATGGTGAAAAAGTAAAAAATAAAAATAAAAAGGAAACACTCTGTTTTTATGTATTACTCTGTATTAAAAGCTTTAAACTAATAAAAACGGTCAAAAAACAGCCCCAATTGAAGAGAAAAAAAACACCCCTGTCAACTGCGTAGTTTAATACTTGAATTAATACACAAATTAGTGACTTTACTTTATGAAAAAAGTTCAATTTTGTTATCGAACTTTCATTCTCTTCAACTAAATTATTATTCAGTTGATAAATATTACTTAAGTTTCTAATTATATCCACGTCATGCCATATAATTTAATGAATGTTACGTCAATACACAAATTAGTTTCTGTACTTTATGAAAACGTTCAATTTTGTTACCGAACTTTCTTTTTGTTCAATTATTACTCTGTTGTAGAATGATATCCTATTTTTTTGTTCCATCAGATTAGTTATCTTCTCTTAAGCATTTTCAAATTCGAATGGAGTTACTACATCTTTTCTTGATACCATCGATTTGGATATTCAACATCCACCCACTTAAAAAATTGCAAAGGGTTAACTGATCCTACATAATAAACAAACAATTATAAAAAATATGAGGTTTACCAAACCGATTTAACCACATTACCTTTCAATTATCAATCTTACGATGAAATTTGGACATCAAAGAAAATGTTTGTTTGGATTATTATATGTCAAAGAAGTGCAGCATCTCGGCAACTGACTACACACAAATAATTCGGAACTTTCAAACCATGAAATTTCGTTTATTTCTACTTGTGTTTGCATCGAATATACACAAACTGAACAAGTGCTAAGTAGTCTCTCTTGATTTCCCCATGTGTGTGTTTTGTGTATATTGTCATGTGCCGACCTTTGCGTATAAAATATTTCACTTTATATAGTCACCACATATAACCATTAAGCTTTATATAGGTCACCACACATAACCATTAAGCAAGTGAATAGTCTCCATCAAGTACTAACTTATATTAATTAGTATTCAATTCTAATTAAAGCTATGGGATTTAGCTACTATTCAGTAATTAGTTTGGACGAATTGGATCCAGATGAAAACCAGATCCATGTTCAAACCTTTAAGTTACCCATGTTCGAACCTTTAAGTTACTTTTTCTCCGCAATTTTCTAGTATTCTTCGTAATTTGATATGTTTTCTCTAATTTCATATCTAACTTTTGTAAAAGTAGTATATTTGTTAAAGGTACATAATCAGAAAATTATAATGCAAACACATGTGGTCCATAATACATACAAGTCAAATGGGTTAGACCAATTGGGTTGACCCAAACATCAAACATACGCACTTTATTCTAATCTTTAATTTAATACACAAGGGCATTAAAGGCATTAACTATACCTTCATTATTTTTCATCACATTACAACTATATATGTTATCAATTAAATGACACTTAAACTAACATCATGAAGCTGATGTATTACATTTTAAAGTAAGTTTTGAAACTGACGTGACTCACCTGGTGTAATTATTGATGTCTTGATGATGTCATATATTCTATCTATTCAAGGATACTTAAGTTGACATTATGAAGCTGATGTAATTTCACCTAGTGTATTTGATAATATTTTGGTGATGTCATAATTCTGTAATATAAAAGTACTAAAATTTGTTAAAAAATATTTCAATACTAATTCATTTTACTTTATTAATTATTACGATTACGATATAAAATTATTTCATTTAATAATTAATATATGTTAATAATAATGTTAATGTTAATGTAATTATAATTTTATGAAATAATTTACTACTTTAAATATAACACTTATATAATTCATATTAAATCAATATTCATATTTTGTGTAATTAATTTATTTGTTGGTAAAAATATTAAATACTTTTAAAATAATAGTAAAATGTAATAGTAAAAAAATGGATACAGACGAATTACATCTAAAATTATTTCATTAAAATATTATATCAAGTCAATACACTCGTGTTATGAGAAGTCATAAAAAAAAGAAAAAAAAATGGAAATCAAGAAATGCGGAAAGGGGGCAGAACCTCTCCAATTAGGGTTCATATCACAACGACTCATTGGAAAACCCAAAACGTAAACCCTAAAATCAATCAAAACACCATATCTGTTCATCTTCCTCAACAATTACAGACATAAATAATCTAAGCAATTAACAGTTTCAAACTCTCAATCAACTATTTCTAACTTTATTTTCTTCAATTCAATTAACTCAATCAGCCATGCGAGGCGGCAGAACAGCAGCAGCTCCGGCGACTGTTAAATCAACATCAGCGATTGAAATCAAGTTTAGAGGCGTGAGAAAGAGACCATGGGGTAAATACGTAGCAGAAATTAGAGATCCATTGAAAAAAACTAGGGTTTGGCTCGGTACTTTCGATTCAGCGGAAGATGCTGCACGTGCTTACGATACCGCAGCTCGTAATCTCCGTGGAGATAAAGCCAAAACTAATTTTCGGTTATCTATTCCGTCTATTTTTCCTCAACCAAACCCTAACGTTCGTCATCATCATCCGTTTTTCGATCAACAAACGGAGTATCAATCTCTTGTACAACAAAGACCTACGTGTAGTAGTTTGAGTAGCACCGTTGAGACTTTAAGTGGACCACGGCCGGATGTTGTGGTGGCGCGTGTACAACACCCGCCGGTGCGGATCGATGATTGTTGCGATTACTGTGATTCTTCGTCGTCTGTTGTTGTTGATGAAGAAGCTGATGATGAAACTGGAGATATTGTTTCGTCATCGTTTCCGAGAACTGTGCTTTCGTTTGATTTGAATTTGCCACCTCCGCTTGTTGACGATGATGAATTTAAGTTCACAGAGCTTCGTCTTTGAAGATGAACAACGAGTGTTTGATACTTTGATATCGCGAATTTTTAATGCCTTGCGCTTTGTCTACAGTTGACAAGATTAAAGAAAATAACAGAAACTAGTCGATTGTGTTGTTGTTAAAATTGAGCCTGCTTATGATACGAGTACCTTAGTGTCGAATGTTGTTATTGTGATTCTTGTAATACCGATTCATGTAAAAGATGTATGATCAAATACCAAAAGCTTCAAGGCTTAATGAGGTTGCTTAATTCTTGCTAGTAAACTTGATTTGTTAGTCTACTTGTTAGTTGAGTTGATGATTATAGTTATGTTCATGCTGAACATGTGTATTGGTTTCATTTCTTATGTTTGTTCTTGGCTTATCTTCTTAATTGTCATGCTAGTAACATGAAACATATCTCAAATTTGCATAATTGTAATGTACAATAAATTCATAATTTCATTGTTCTTGTTGTTGATCTAACAAGTGCTATATACATTGTTGTATATATAATTGGATAGTGGGTGTCTTTGGTCAACATGTATGGGAATGGAAGTATGAGAGTTTGATTACCAATGGACTAGTTAATGCATTTGCTTTGTAGACATGGGTATCAAACCCATAAAAACTTACACAATTTTAACAGATTCATATCAAGATAGATTCAAAATTTGTGATCTGCGGTAAACTGGATTAGTGTGGCTAGAACTTCCTATTAGACAGATAAAGCAAACACGTGGCTTGAGGTCTCAAGAGCAATCTTGGGCTCTCGGCTTACGAATCATTCAAATTGTCAGGAGATGTTGACGGAAACACGCGAGACTCGTTCATAAATCTTACGACGAATAAACCATCACTTCCATGCTAGATCTAATTCAAAAATGTCATCTACCAGACATGGTATTGAGAATATGATTTTTAAGATAAAATTTGAGCCATAAACTATAAAACATTGTGTTTCGATAAATTTAGAGCATTAGCAATGACATGGGATTGGAATGGGTTGGGTGGGGTCAGCGGCAGGGGGAAGTTCCGGGTCGGCATCCAACAGATCAAAATTGGCATTTCAATGACGATCTTTTCTCTTTTTCATTTGTGAATGTCTGATAGTAAAAGAAAGAGATTAGAGTTCTAGTAATTACTTTGGTTTTGTTTAATTAAATACAAATAGTTGATCTTCTTTAATTATTAAATACAAATGATTAGAATTTTACATTGTAACAATAAAAAATATGTCTACAAATAAATTTTATACCACAAATAAACGAAACTATTAAATACATTTTATTTTACGTGAAATGTAATTTTATTTAGTTTATTAATTTATTGTATAAAAAAGATAAAAATTAAGAAATCAAAGGGTTGAAGGGGTTTCTATCGGAGTAAAAGGATGGTTGAAAGAGAATGAGAGAAAAATTAATGAAAATTAATATGATATTGATGTAACATATAAAATTGAAAAAAATTTAGTTTACCGGTGCGAATGCTCTTACCTCTACTTAAACATCAATGAAATGTACTTCCTTTATGTATATATCGATTGGCAGTACATACAAGTCATTTTCCATGTTACTGATTTGCTTTGGCATTGACCACCTTAAAATGCTCAGTAGAATGTTTTCCTTTCACAACTTTTTGTACAACTTACGCCAACCAAATATATGTCTTTCACCCCATATCAAGGACTAATTATCGTTGTACCAATTTATTCTTTTTTCTATTAAGAGAAAAATACCGAAGGGTCAATTCCAGTAGTCAAATACATTATGACGTGGTTTCATAGAGCTTTTTATTTTTACTGAATAGATAACATGATTAAAAATCGTGTCTACTTCATTTGCTTAGCAGCTTAGTGTGTCTCTGGTTTTATTCGAAGCAAATTTCATGAACTCGAACAATTGTAATGTCGGAATATCTCTTTTGCAAAATGATCTCAACACGACTTTTAAAGATTTATTTGGATGTCAAAATCATTCGCCCTGTTTACAGTTAAATTCACCAACAATGTATCATTAATTTTGATCCAAATTAATTTGGAACTGTGTTGACACGTTTAGGCAAGATATGTTATGACTTCTTGAGATAGACGACCAATCAATGAGATAGACGACCAATCAATTATAGTTCAAACCAAGATCTTAACCAAATACGTTACTTTCACATTCACAACTAATATAAAATAAAAATAAAATGGAAAATAAACACGGGCAGCTGTCACTTTGCTTTTTTTTTTTTAAAAAAAGTTTGACCGGAACCAAATTATTTGAACAGCTGGTGTATAAAATATAGTATGACATGTCGTGATTGATGCTATTTTGTTACACGTCTCATTTTATGTGTGGGTAGCGCCGCCATAGATTCCTCATTCCACTAATTATTAATGAAAGTTATAACTGATCTTTTAGGTCTTTAGGATAGCTTGAACAACTATTGTTTACTAATGTGTTGATATCAAATTATCAATAGCCTAAATTTGAACATGTGGTCAATCAATAATTGCATAAAATAATAAATAAATAAAAACATGACGTTACCAAATATATAAACTTTTAAGAAAATCGCAAATAATTAGAAGCGTAATACATTTGTTTCTAATGAATCATTTCAAGTTATCCAAAGTTATATCCTTCATCAAAAGGACACTCATGTCACAATGAATATCACCTTTCTTAACAAAGTTAAAGAGATTAATTGTACATAAATTTGTTGGTGATGAATCTATCATCAACTACCATACTAAACTTGATATAAGATATGTCCTACTGTCTTAGCAAATATAGTACCCAGATTTTACGTATTTTATTTTACATAATATGTAGACATTTAGGTTTCAAAATACGAATAATAGTGCAAAGTGTTATTATATTACAAGTTTAGTTTTTTAACATATGAATACGTAATATAAAAATATTGTAAAAAGTGAGCAATATCAGTTAATGGAAGTTAACTTTTATAACATTGTTACATAAATCCAAGGTTCTTTTCTATGCTTAGTTTAGATTTAATTATTGCATAAGTCGGTGAAATCTTCGTTAAATTTGAAAATGAACACTTCGAAATTGGAAACAATCGAAGAAGTAAATATGGAATGTTTTATGTTAAAGACTTGCTCAATAATGTGAGTTAAATATTTTATGTAACAAAATATAAGAAGTTGATTCAGTTTGATTCAGGCCAAATTAGATAGTAGAGAAACATGAAGGGGGTCTATTGTAACATTAAAGATGAGAGAAAGTGAAGGGGTTGACAAAAAAGGGACTAGTGAAGTTTGGCAACCATATCAGACAATAGACAACAGAGGAACATAGCCCATACAATTAATAGTAACAATCACGAGATTCAAACCAACAGCATCACATGTTGCCACCTTTGCATCACTCCCTACCTTACACGTGCCACCTTTTATTACAGTCACATCTTATTTCTTTCTACTTTGCCACTGCTTATTTTCGTTCTTTAAATCCTGATTTCTTGTTTTGTTTGTCTCCATCAACAGACAAAGACCTTCAAATATTTCCATCTCCAAGTGTTAATATCGCTTAATCAGATTCGTGCTGGATGCCGCGTATATACGCAAATTATTGCCAGTAAACAGATAAATATATTAGGTTTTTTCTGTTTAAGTTATTTGGAAGAAAGAATATTTTCACTCAAATGTATACAGTCCAATCGGGTATTTCTGTGACCGTTTTTGATTCTTTTCATGACCACGTCAAGATGTGCAGTTAATAAGGTTTGAACATGAAACCTCTTAACGTCAAACACTAGTCATTTTATTGATGGTTAAATTATTGCCAATGTGTACACACAAATATAAACAAACATATTATTATTTATAATTTATAAAAATAATAATAACCTTTATATAGTATTTAAAATTCAATCTTAAAACTTACAAATTAAAAGATGAAAAATACTTATGTTACCCCTTTTATTTTTAATGACTGATAAATATGATATTTAACATTAATAATTTATTACTAAATCACAATAAAATGTCAACTATAGTATTTCTATCTATTATAGCAGAGGTATAAGTGAAACTAAATATGTTTTGTATTTCTATTTATCAGAAAACTAAAAATCAATCAAATTGGAACCTCATAATTTACGCTTTCAATTTCAACGTTATGCTTACTTTGGAAAATGACTTTCGTAACCAACATAACTGATAACTTCCTTAGTCAAAAAATTTGCAATGATTAATTACATCTTTCTACCCAATTTTTTTAAAAAATTTCATCATGTATAGGTAACATATTAGTATTTAAATAGATAATAAACTCTAATTGCATAGTCTATGTAATTAAAGACGGTGTATAACTTGATATGAATTAAGTTAGAGCATAATAAGTGTATCTCAATCACACCGTGGTTCCTTTTTGCATGTTGAGTTTCTCACTATATGTCAGTGTGAAAGTCGACGTTATTGAACCGGTGTTGACGGACTAACATCAAATAGATAGATTTTCATTTAATTATTTTAAATTTCAATGTTGAATCTTTAACAGCGGTATAAATTATTCTTTTTAAATTTTAGACTTCAGTATTGTTCACGACATTGAATTTCACACTAAATTCCATACCATAAGTGTATCTTGGATTTTAAAAACTCACAATAACTTGTCAATATTTGAATCCAGGCCACGTTAGTCACAAAATTACTAACATTTATAGTTCTTTATCGTTCTTGACCTTTTTGTGACATTGATGAAACATTTTCCATTGAATAATTTCTACAAGTTCATAGATGTATATGCGCATCGCAAATGCTTTTATAAATATATCAAATACATCCATAAAAAATGTAAATTTATCGATCTTAGTACTTCAAAATTTTATAAAGCACTTGAAGTCAAATATGCAAATAGCATTTGTGAACTTCATGATTTACTTGATGCGAACTAAAAAATTGTCAGAGTTTATAAAATTCTCGTCTAATTTCACTCGTGTTAACCTAAACGTATTTACAAACTTCAAACCTTGTTTTTTGTGAATCTTTTTGTACAAGTGATAAAATACACTAAGAAGATTCTTTGAGTGTCGGGAAAAAGTTTAAAAGAGAATAATTTTATTAGAAAATAACGACATATAGTATTTTTATGCTGACACGTGTCATGATACATCATCTTTTACACTTTAATAGGGAACAAATATATACATATATATATATAGATATATATATATATATATATATATTAGTTTTAAAACACAAAATGTAGGCGTAGATGTATCATAGCACTTGTTTGCTTTAAAACTCCTATTACATTCTTAGCCGTAAAGAGTCATTTTTACCCGATTTGTCTCTTTTCGTGGGTTATTTTCCTTACCCAATAAAATAAATATTTTAATTAGAATTAACAAAACTTTATAGCAAAAACAGGCAACACTCTAAAACTCAAGGGGTCAATTCCTAAACTTTGAGTCATATAAAACCATCAAACAGTTGTCTCCAGGATCTTCATTTACCGTGATCTCGATGGCCATGGAACACGGAACTCAACCTTTGCTACCAAAACGTCGAGGATTCAATCGTAGCGTATCACACGCATACGATGAACTTCATAGTTTTCGATCATGGTTACGTTGGATGTGTGTTGATCAGTCTAATAAATGGACTGCATCACTTTCATGGTTTGTGTTCATACTTTTAACTTTCACAATTCCAAGTTTATCTCATTTTTATCTCGCGTGTAGCGATTGTGATAATCGACATGCCAGACCGTATGATAGTCTTGTTCAGTTGTCGTTGAGTGGTGTTGCTACGCTTTCGTTTGTTTCGCTTACTCAGTTTTTGAGGATTTATGGACTTAGAAGGTTTTTGTTCTTTGATAAACTTTGTGATGAAAGTGAGATCGTACGGAAAGGTTATACTGCACAACTTAATGTATGTGTTCTGTTTCTCTGTTTTTCTGTTTTTCTGTTTGTTAATTTTGTTTATGAATTTTGATTGATTGAATTTTAACTCAGGAATATTCAAGTAAGGTTCGATCCCGCCAATTTCAACTCCTTACGTTGTTGATATTCTAAAAAAGAATAAAAAAAATTGAATTACTGAATGAGATGGAAATTAATGTATATATACAATTTGGTTGCTATTTTATTGGTTTTGTGTATATCAACATCTTGTTTTAGGATCATTACTGGTACAGTTGATTACATTTTGGATCTTGATCTAGATAAATTATGATTTGACTTGCTGAATGAATAAATTGGTTGACAAGTTAGTATGTTCTGTTTGTCATCATCATGATTTAGGATCCATCTGCATTATAGTTATACTAGATTACTAGTCTACTCGATCTCATTACTTTATTGATCCTGGAGCGTTTGATTAAACTTTGGATATACAGTTATGGTTTTATTTTAATAATTTATGCTATGCCATAAGTTGAAGTTGTCAATGAAAGAAATAAAAAAAAATAATGATCGGTGTTTAGTGATTGGTTTCAATTTTATAAATTATCTGTTCACCTTCATTGTTTTTGGGATGAATCTTGGTCATCCAATGTGGAAATGTGATTTAAGATTAGCTGAAATGAGATCATTTTCGTATTCATATAATGACTGTTGGCAATCTTATACTGTAGAATGGTTTGATTATGATCTTATTATCTAAAATCGTCCAAATTGTTATGAATCTTTAATGAATATCTGACAAGTATTATTTATACACAAATGCAGAGATCACTTAAAATCCTGTCCATCTTCGTCGTTCCATGTTTTGCTGCCGAAAGTGCATACAAAATCTGGTGGTACACTTCGGGTGCGACAGCTATTCCCTTCTTGGGCAATGTTATAGTGAGTGACACAGTAGCATGCATTTTGGAACTCTTCTCGTGGCTCTACAGAACGGTGGTGTTTTTCCTTGTTTGTATTCTCTTCCGCCTCATCTGTCACCTCCAAATCCTCCGTTTACAGGATTTCGCTCAGGTTTTTCAAGTTGACTCAGATGTTGAGTCTGTATTGAGGGAACATCTCAGGATCAGAAGACACCTGAAAATTATAAGTCATCGTTACCGTGCTTTTATATTGTTGGCCCTCATCCTTGTCACAGTCAGTCAGCTTGCATCACTTCTTAATACTACTCGCAACACGGCTGACCTCAGTATTTTCAAATCCGGTGAACTTGCAGTAAGTGACTGTAGCTTTATCTTTTTAATTTGAATTGGGCGGTTGGGTAATGGGTCAAAATGTGGGCTAGGTTGACCCAAGACACCGTTTCTCAAACAAATATAAAAAATTAAGGGCTAATTGAATATAGAGCTGCCAACTTTGATCTGATTGTTAATATATGTTACCAACCTGTTTTAGGACTTCAAAATTCGAAGGCAAAAATTTCAATTAAAGGTGATTTACTTTGGCAGTCAAAATGATGACATGACAGCTGACTAAAATAAGTTGGTTGCCACAAATAAATACTAACAAAGTTTGCTACTTTTTTATGCAACTATCTTTTCTAGTTACAATTTTTGAAGAAAAATGTGTACGCATAATAATAATAATTTTTTTGTTGGTAAAATGACTTCGTAGGAGGTTAAAGCATTAAAATTACACTTTAAGTGACTTTTGACCCATTTCCCCATTGGAGATAGAAGTAACCCAAATTGACCTATTCATAAGTAAATGGGCTGACGTGACCACCTCTCCAGTTTTGTACTATATGGGAATTCCGGATTTTCTTCACAGACGGTGTGTTCTGTTTCTTGTATTGTAGTTGGTTTCTGTAAGCTTGCTTGCGGGTTTATTGATTTTGCTGAGAAGTGCGACTAGGATCACCCACAAGGCACAAGGTGTGACGTGCCTGGCTGCCAAGTGGCATGTATGTGCAACAATTGACGTCTTCGAGTCACCTGAAGCTGATACTGAAACCCCAACTATGGGTGTTCCTGGCACCCAAGAGTTCCCCTGTGAAGCTTTGTCTTCTGACTATGATGATGTTGGTAGTGAAGAAGACGAGTTGGACAATACTAAACTTATACCAGCATATGCTTACAGCACAATCTCTTTCCAAAAAAGACAAGCCCTAGGTAAGTCGGTTAAACGTTCTTAAAGATTGTGAGAATAACTAAAAATTATCAATCCAAATGCTAGAGGTATGGACTAATGGGTCAAAGCATGTGAGTTTGGGTTGGTCTACAAACACTACTTGCCCACATTAAAAAGATAAAAATTGATTTATTAAATAATTGTTAAACATGAATACAAAAACTACATATTCAAATGATAATATGAATGTTTTAGGAAATTCATTTAGAATGATGTATGTATCAAAGATACACTATGGTGACATTTCAGCCCATTTGAGCCATTTCATTTTTAGCTAAATTTATTGATTTGACTTGTTTAGATAAGACATAACAACCCAAATTGACCTATTCATAAGTAAATAGGTCGAAATTGTTGCCCATCTGTACCAAATATGACTAATGATTCTGTTTTAAATTTGTTGTAGTGACGTATTTTGAGAACAACAGAGCTGGGATAACAGTGTTCGGGTTTATGCTGGATAGAACATCCCTACACACCATAGTGACAATAGAGATGTCACTTGTCTTATGGTTGCTTGGTAAAACCATTGGTATTTCATGAAAAAAACATAACTAAAGCCAACAAAATCAACATGACCCCGAAAGAAAGAATGTAGCCACTTCGTTACATGGGTCCGTTACACCAAAAGTGATGCACACAATCATGCACTGTGAATGCTATGTTGAGTGCCGATGTGTTGGAAAACAAGTTGGGAAGAGGGAAGTAGCTTGGAGAATGGGCTAAGGTATATGATGTTTTTCATGTCTGTTGATTATTATGTGTATGGTTCATTTTCTTCTGAAGTCATTCGTTCGGTCATTCTTTTTTGCTTGTGCTGTTTGTTCACAGATTAAACTCGAATGTATCTTATATATGTGCAGTCAGTAATATTTGGGCCATATGCGATTGTTCCAGTGATACTTGTGTGTTTGCTTAAGATGCCAGAGATGCATGCGCAACTGATACTCATTCTAGGTAAAAAGATAGACAAATCTTGAAGGTTGGTAATGGCCTAATGGGTGAAAGCTGTACAAGTATACAACTACACAGTTGGATCTCGGTCTAATAAAACCGTTAAATGTTAGATAGTTCTGCACAAAATAACCAAGTCTTATGATCTGCAAGTTGCAGACTATTTGCAAATGGTGTTGACCTAAACCAAAACCTAATAGTGGAAAAAATACAAAATTAGAAAACTAAGAACCAATCAATATTACCATTTATTGTTAATCGACAAAACCACCACCAATTAATTAAAATTGCATTCAAGATCATCAGTTGACTAAGATTATCGGCACAAAACAGCATATACAAAGCAATCATGTTTTCATGCTAAAACCAAGACAGCAGTTGCTGTTCCAAAGAAAGATAAATCAGCAGTTTCCTTGCATTTTGGTGATAGATTTCACAACCTAGTTCAATTATTAATTGGAGACTTCATCATTCGGTCAATAATAGATCGTTGCTCGAACTACACAAAGATAAATGGGTCAAATGGGTCGTAATTCACCCAAATAAAAGTTTGTTTTTTCATAGAACCTTGCACGTTTAGACTTGGAACCAAGGCACTACTTGTTTTGACCCAAACAATCTGACTGGGTCAAGCGGGTCAAAAGGCATCCAAATAAATTATATGCATAAAACTACTTGTTGGTCATATGACTACATAAAACTACTGGCGGTTGACATTTTTTTTTTATAATTATGTTATCTGAATTGTTAATAAATTTGACTAAGAGTAATATTAAAAAAATAATTGGAATATTGCTACTCATTTGTATGCCAATTTAAATGTTAAGATGAGTAGCATATAAAAGATGTGTAATATGAAAAATGAATAGGCATACTTTAGGCATATACTTTAAACGTATGGCATATACTTTTTAAATATATGCCTCATTATTTTTTTGTAAAATTTCAAAATGACTTATGAGCCAACAAGGTGGCGTTTGTTTAAAAGAGAGTATTGATAATGGTTATAGGTATAAAAGAGATTAACAAAATAGAAAAATGTATTATTCTTTAAAGGGTTGTAAGTTTAGAAGTTTTTTAGAATTGGTTCAGGTTTTTTATTTTAAATATAAAATAATAAAAAATCAGGATGAGAGAGCGTAAAAGCGACATTCAAGAGAGGAAGTAATTCCTTTTTGTCAGTAAACCAAGCAAACCTTCCAAAATAGAAGTTTAGAAAAACTAAGGTGGCGTTTGGTTTGTTAAAAGGATTTGACAATGGGTATGTGTATCACTGAAAAAGAGGATAGCTAAAGATATGAGTATTTAATATATTTTGTTAATTATAAATAGAGAAGAAAAGTAAAATTTTTATTTATCTATATATTACTAAGTCGGACGGTTTTGACTGCATATGTCAATTCAAGATGTTATTTTTTTTTTCTTTAAACCTATAGTTGCAAAACAAACAAAATTTATAACTTCGATTCCTCAAACTTAAACTCAAAATCACAAAGTAAACACCCCTTAAATTATACTCCGTAATAAAACTAACATTGTACCTTGTAAATCAACTTTAAAAACTTTCAATATCCAAACACCTACGGCGTGTTTGTTTCACATAATATTTTCAAGAGAATTAAAATTTGAAGAAATTTAAATCATAAGTAATTTGAAAGGAATTAGAATGTAATTTATCCCAAATGAAATAATTACCCTTTAAAATTTAGAAACCTTAACAAATCTTTTATTAGGTTTATAAAGATATTTACAAACTCAATTTTATTCAAGATATGGGACCATACACACCCACGAACAACTATATGCACCACCAAGAATCACTAGCGAATATCATATATCAAACCAAATCGACCTCAATCAACATAAAGCCTTCTCACTTTAGAAACTTAAAGAAATACTATCATATATTGTGCGATGGTGACGGTGGTGTGACTGTTCCATGATACGATGGTGATGGTCGTGCTATGGAGGATGGAAGGTGACTAGAAATGGATGTATTATTGAGTGAAACACAAGAGGTTAAATATTGATCGATTGAATGAACATATTGAGATTTTGTTGGTTAAGGGTTTTGTGGGTAAAATGTGTAGATTTTATAAGAATTTTAAAGTTTTCATTCATAAAGCTATGGAAAAAAAAGTTGAGTTCCTTTGTTTAAAGAAATTTGATGGAATTCAAACAATTCCAATTCTATTGTATTGTCTAACCAAACAAGGAAACGATGGAATTCAAATTTCAATTTCAGAAAATGCTTAGGAATTAGGAAGTATGTGAAAGAAACGCGCCTCTAATATATTTTTTATTTTTAATGTAAAAATCACCTATTGAGCGCAATCCAAAACATTTAAAACTCCTGTTCGGCCGTATCAAAAAATAACAATTTGGTACTTTATTAATCAATATAAATAAGGGAAATTGTCCGTTTTTGTCCCTGTGGTAGTCGCGTATTGATAGTTTTATCCTTTTTCGAGTTTAGTCAATCTTTTTGTCCCCTAAGTTGGTATTTTCGCCAGATTAGTCCAATTTTCTAACTTTCGTTAAGTTTTCCGTTAACTTTTTGTAAAATGACCAAAATACCCTTTATCTTCTTCAAACTCACTAACACTTAACCCTAATTCAACATCAACTTCAAAAACCCCATCTTCTTCTTCAAAACCTAACCACTAATTTTTCTTCAATATCATCATCAATTTCAAACCAAAATCAAACCCAAAAACCCAATCAAAATCACAAACACTCATTATAAATCAAAATCAAAATCACAAAATACTCAAACACAAGTATCACAAACAACCCACTATACTCAATCAAAATCTTAAAAACCTACCTGTCAATGTTTCCACCAATACCACGATTTCATTTTCCTTTCATTTACAAACAAAATCAAACACAAAACCATTAAAACGGATCTCGGTCGGTTGTTGATGTATGTGATTTCCGGATCTAGATGAAATCAAGAACATAGTGGATGAAATCCGGATTTGAACTCTAGTCGGTTATTGCAAGTGATAAATCGGATTCTGGTGGTCCGTTATTCCGGTCATCTTCCTCGTCACAGATGTCGTGCGATTACAATTACATCATTCGCATTTTTCCCGTGACATCCAAAACGAATCGCGTTTTCCCCGTTTATCACTAGATCTGTGCGGATCTACAACTCCAACTCTACCGGAAATGTTGGTTGCAGGGATGGTGGTCACAGATCTGTAACTTGCTGACAACACCGTCAGATCTGTAACTTGAACCATCGACCACCACCATTCGCGACTGCAACTCCGACTATTATCAGATCAGACAAGGTTGGGTGTTAGTGTTTTTTCATTTCGATTTTGATTTTGGTTAGGGTTTTCTAGGATTTGAATCAACATATGAAACCAATCGTTTCCGACGGTAGTTCGAAGGATTTGTAGTTGCTGGATGCCAGATACAAAGTGAGGATTTCAGTTTCTGGTCAGATCCATGTGTGGTTTGCTGAAATTCTGACGACTAATTTCAGTTTCTGGTTAGATCCATGTTGATGAAATTGGGGTTTGTTTGTGTATGTATCTGAGTATATATTGTACAAATCTAGGTTTGTGTATGTCTGTGTATCTGATGAATGAGAATACAAGAAAGAGGATGAAAGGAACAACACAAAAGGGTAGTTTTGTCATTTTATAAAAAGTTAATGGAAAACTTAACGAAAATTAGAAAATTGGACTAATTTGACAAAAATATCAATCTGGAGACAAAAAGATTGTTCAAACTCGAAAAAGAATAAAACTGTTAATACGCAACTAACACAGGGACAAAAACGGACAATTTTGCTATAAATAAATATCATAATCACCGTGATCATAATAATAATAAGAAAATTGTAAGTTGGGTAGCTGTGTAGTTAAGGAGACGTTATGAATTTAACACTAAAAAACCAAGTAAATATACAATCACTCGCAGGTTTGGCGCCTCGCACAGCCAAAGTCAATAAAAAATATCTTTGACTGCAGTTATAAACTTTCCAGTCATCGGCGAGATCTGAAGAAATAAATTAGGGATTTTGATAAACTTAAGTTCAAATGTTCATAATCTGAACACCTTCAGCAAATCAAATCTATAACCTGTGTATTGCTATATAATATTTCTTCAAATAATGGAGATTGATTCAGCAACAATCAGTCAATGCTCTACACAACACCAAAAGATCTACAAAGAATGGTTCACTGCTGCTGATGCAGGTTTCATTTCATCCTCAATTAATTTTATTGTTATATGTATGTATGTATGTCATGTACGTATTTTAATTTTCTTTTACTTATGAATTGCAGATGGTGATGGACGAATTACTGGTGCTGATGCTATTAATTTCTTTGTGATGTCGAATTTATCTCGACAGGACCTTAAGCAGGTTTATTTCTATATTCTGTTATCTTTATGAGTACATACCTAAATATTTTGTTCATTTTGCTGTGTTCAAATTAATGGAACTGTGAGTTATTGGTAACCCTAGCATGTGTAAAACCGTTTGTTTTAAGTTATATATGCTGCTGCTGTGAAATGATGACTTTAACATTGTGTTTTAGACTATTGTATGTTTTTAGCTAGCAAATTATTAACACGTATCTACTGGTTTTATTGGAGTGAACTGCAAGCAATTTTATGTGATTTTAAGTTTTAGTTGATGAGGTTTACTAATTACAAATGCTGGTTTATAAATTTCATATCACAAAATACGCCTGCTATTCACAGTCTGTGTTTAATAAGACAGATAACGTATAGATTTCAAAATTACAACCAGGGGGATGCACCTAAATTCTTGATCATATGCTGTTGGTGATTGGCTTATTATTTTGTAATGTGAAATAAAAACAGCATATTGGAAGAAACAATAGGCGGCATATCGGCCTGACTTTGTAAAAAATAATAAGGGACTACCTGTAGATGGGAACTGGGAAGACCCTGATCTCTTCTTTGCAATATCTGATGCATTCTGTTGGGAAGTGTAATTGAAAGCTGAAAATGCTTGTATATGTAACAAAAAGCATCTAACCTGTCAGCCACTTGTTGGATATTTTCTATGTGTTTAATTTGTTTAAGAAAGACCAAACACCCACCTAATTTACCAAACCTCAAAAGCAATGTCAGTTGGACAGAGAATGAGACAGACCATGCAACCTGTTAAACAACCAACAACATTGGAATATGATTCAGTGTAGTCAAAACTTGTAGAACATGCCATAAGTGAACCATAATGGTCCCTATTGTATTCTTACATGGTGTACACATAAGGGTTCATCAATATTAGTTTCAGACAGGGAAAGAGGACCCAACTGATATAAGAACATTCCGGCCCTCTAGATAAAACTAAAATACTTGAAATCTAACCGAATAGAGAAAACCAATCTTGTAAAGCAAGTGTTGAGTGTTCATGTAAAGCAAGTGTCCTTACTGAAAGATCATGCTGGCGGGCTTATTGTTGTTGTGGAACTTTGCATGGTGGTTGCCTAAATTGTTTGGACTTATGTGATGTTCAATGTGCTTCTATTCCTTTATTCTGCTCATGCTTCTCTTCTGTCTCTCTCGTAATTGGCTTCATGCTTTTCTACTTTTGAATCCTGACCTGCTTAACTAGAACTCCCCTGCCTGTTCATACGACTTCTTTAGGTATGGGCAATTTCAGATTCTAGACGACAAGGCTTTCTTGGCTTCAAAGAGTTTATTACTGCAATGCAGGTAGTTTGTTGTTCTATAATCATCATCAGCCGTATTGCATCCATGATTTCTGTACACATGACCTTTTCATTTGTTTGTGGTAATTGTAGTTGATTTCTATGGCACAAGCGGGACATGTATTAAGTAGTGACCTCTTAAGTTCTGACAGTAAGCAGTTTAGTCAAATTTTGTCTTGTTACATTTTTAACATGTGATATTCAATTATTCATACATATGTATTCTTTCTTTGGTTCATGTTATTTTACAATGCAGTTGACTATCAAAATCTGAAACCACCAGTGATGGACGGTCTTGATATCTTACTATTGGTATGTATACCTTCCTTTCACTTTAGCAGAAAAGAGGTACAGTAGGGCCTCTGTGAGCCTAGAAACTAAATATTGTTCTTGAACCATAACTTGGTTAACCATATATGCAGAAGAAAAGACATCCAAAAGGTGATTCGGAATCGAACGGTAATGGCTTCTAATGTCCAAATGCTAATCAATAATTTGAGAAGTACAATAATGTATGCTTTTTTATGGTCACTCTTAACATTGGTGTAGGTAATCCTGAGCTGCAAACTTCACCATCGTCTAGTTGGTTTACTTCATCAAGTTCTGCAAAGAAGGTATGCATTATGTTCTTTTTCTCCATGAAGTATAATCTGTTTTCAATATGGAAATCATGTTAATATGTGCTAATTAAAAGAAAGGCCAATTATAGACATTGTTACCGGCTAAGACCATGGAAGCAGGTTGTTTTAAACATTGAGAAAACATCGATTATTATACTTCTAAAAGGGCAAATCTTCCTTGGGTTCCAGTCTTCCAGATGGCTAGATGCAAAAGATCTTTTCAATATAGCTTTTCTACTATTATTGATTGCTTTCTTATATTTAGTTTACTTTCTGCATCTTGAAAAGTGAGTTACTGTTAGAGATGTATAACATTGGTTGTGTTTTAGACATATTATGTCTTCATCCCATATATTTTTATTTTTGCTCAGGTTCCCTTAGCTGCTGTTACATCAATCATTGATGGCCTGAAAAAGCTGTACGTTCAGAAGCTGAAACCCTTAGAAGTCACATATCAATTTAATGATTTTGTTTCTCCCTTATTGGTAAATAACCCTAACCCACATGTTTTAAATCCTATATGAAGCATCATCTGAACTATCGACTCCATTTCATATTCTTTTGTAAATGGTTTTCTGACATAATGCTTCTCGATCTTCTGTTCGCAGACCAACAGCGATTTTGATGCCAAACCCATGGTGATGCTTTTGGGTCAATACTCAACAGGGAAAACAACATTCATTAAGCATTTGCTTAAAAGTAGTTATCCAGGCAAGTTCTTTACTCAGCCCGATCTCTATTGATCTTTTTTTTTTTTTTTTTTTTTAAATATATGTCTTATTTATCATACATCTTTCTAACAGGAGCTCATATTGGACCTGAGCCTACTACAGATAGATTTGTTGTTGTTATGGTATGTCTCAAATCACCCTTTTACTTTCTTGGTATTAGCTGTGGCTAGATGGACGGGTTGGGTTAAAAGAATATGAATTGAAATGGGTCATTTTTTGGTATGGGTTGAAACTGACAGGGTTGGGCTGACCCTCAGCCGTTTTTTTGTATTTTTTTATAAACAGTTATAAGTAAATTGATCTATTAGTTATGATAACAAAACAATATTTCTACAATAATGATATTAATCTTTCACTAAAAAGAGTTTAGGTATGCATTAAAAATAGACTTGAGCAACTTTCAACCTGTTCCCCTTTAAGCTAAAGTTTTATTTGAATTGTTTGACTGTTTGCGATAAAACACAACCCAAATAACCCACTCATAAATAAATAGGTTGAATCTGCCACCTCTACATGGTATGGTCTGCCAAATACCGTGTGACCATGTACCTGCTCATGTGTAGATTTCTGGTTTTGAAACCTTTTAAGCAAATCGATGCTGATGGTGCATATCATATAGAACATGAAAAAATCTTGCAAGTCACCTTGACACCTATTTTTGTTGTTGTTCATAAAGAACAAAGATGCGGCAAGTTTATTCATTATGACAAGAAACAACTAAATATCCGATGTCACTTATTTATATAAAAAACAGATTCATCAAACCTTGAATTTAGCTTGATAAATTTAGAATTTTCATCTTGACAAAAAATTATCTTGTTCTATCCTTGATCAGAGATTTCTCTATGAAAAAGATGAATCGGAGTTCTTCTTTGTCAAAAAGAAATTACAGATTATTCTTTTTCCAAAGTTCATAAACTATTAGCTATCCATGTTTTTGGATCAATTTGATGATGGGAGAGATGCAGTTATTGCCTAAAGTTCATAGGTCCAAAATCTCATAATCCTCAAAATAAGAAATATTATCGTAGTTTCTGAATTTCAGTAAGGAAAAATGGTCAAGACATTATTGTATCTTTTTTATAAGTTGGAAATCCTTAAAAGAGCTAGCCAGAAAGGGCCATGAACTATCGATGGACTTTGGGTTAAGGTTTGTCTGCCTAAATACTCATAGTTCTGGTAGAGGTATGATTTTGTAACATGGAGAGGTTGAAACAGTAAACAAGTGGATCTATGCTCGTTTAGTTTCTAATTATTATGCATATTATTATATTATTATAAATTTATAATAATCAGATGAGGTGAAATAGGGAGCCTGTAAAAATTTAATGGATTTGTTAAACTAATTAAACATTTAGTGTTTCAAATGCTAGCTAATACCTAAAATAGGAACTTTTATATTATTGCTCTAAATACTGAAACATATGAACCTCAAATAATCCCTTGTTTTTCGCAGAATGGACCAGATGAGAGAAGTATCCCCGGAAATACTGTAGCTGTTCAAGCAGACATGCCATTTAGCGGTTTAAATAATTTTGGAACTGCATTCTTGTCGAAATTTGAGTGTTCTCAAATGCCCCATCCTGTAAGTCATCATGAGAAACTAGTTTTTCTCCTTTCTCAAATGCCATAGTGCGGTTTAAACTTATTTCGTGTTATTTTAATTAAAAGCTGCTGGAGCATATTACATTTGTGGATACGCCCGGAGTTTTATCAGGAGAAAAACAAAGAACACAAAGAAGCTATGACTTCACTGGTGTCACATCCTGGTTTGCTTCAAAATGTGATCTAATCTTGCTTCTCTTTGATCCTCATAAGCTTGATATCAGCGATGAATTTAAACGTGTTATATCATCCTTACGAGGAAATGATGATAAGATCCGGGTGGTCTTGAACAAGGCTGATCAAGTTGATACCCAACAAGTACGAACTGATTTGCATATTTCGAATTGCATGCTTCCTTAATTTACTGTTCATCACAGTTTGTTTGCAGTCATTTTTTTTGTTATTTTTGTTTATTAGTATTAAGTATTATTTCCTTTTTTTTTGCTTACCTGTGGTTTTTGTATTGCAGCTGATGAGGGTCTATGGAGCTTTAATGTGGTCCCTTGGTAAAGTCCTAAACACTCCAGAGGTTATGCGTGTTTACATTGGGTATGAACATCTAATCTTTATTTTTGTCATGTTAGATGATGGGTGAGAACATGTTATTTTAGTATGGGTTGGGTTGACTTATAAACGATTTCTGTATTTTATAAAGAATAAAATGCTAGATATGATTATGATATTCTAATAATGGTATAATCTTGAAACTAATCAATTCAGGAGATATTGTGCTGCTGATTAAACTTTGGGTGACTCACGTTCCATTTGACCTGTTCGGCACATTTGACATGTTTTCTTTTCAACTAAGGGTTTTTAGTTATACTCATTTGACCCGTTTGGGATACCATATATAACCCAAAGGTAAATGGGTTTTAAATGACCACCTCTATATCTTATAATATGCATTTGGACAGAATGTTTAGGGTCCCATATCAGTTTACTCACTATATCTGCTCATTATTATTTGCTTGCAAAGTTTGAAACTTATGACATCTTCCCTCTATGGTGTTAGTTCCTTTAATGACAAACCTATAAATTCGGTTACTGCTGGGCCAATTGGGACAGAGCTGTTTGAGAAGGAACAGGATGATCTTCTTAGTGACTTAAAAGACATACCTAAGAAGGCTTGTGATCGCAGAGTGAGTTTTTGAAATTTTTGTCTGTTTATCATTTTCACTTTGAAGGTTGGCCCACAAAGTGGAACTATTAATTGGGCTACAAGAAAACATTCAGAAGACCCTTGTTGATGAGAAAGCTATTTGAAACATTCTATCTGTTTTTGGAGCTAAAGACAAGCAGAAGGGGTTCTAATAATAAATGCCTTCTTCATCTGTGTTTACAGATCAACGAGTTTGTGAAGCGTGCTAGAGCTGCTAGGATTCATGCTTTCATTATTAGCCATCTTAGGAAAGAGATGCCTGCTGTGATGGGCAAGGCTAAAACTCAGCAGAAACTAATAGATAACCTAGAAGATGTTTTTGCCAAGGTTCTTAATCCTCTTCAACTTACAACTTCATGATATCTGTTTGTGTACTTATGGGATTCTGTTAACAGATTCAAAGGGAGCATCACTTACCTGCAGGAGACTTCCCATATGTAGAAAGCTTCAGAGAGAGATTGAGCGGTTACAATTTGGACAAGTTTGAAAAGTTGAAGCCCAAAATGATCCAAACGGTCGATGAAATGCTGGGTTATGATATCCCTGATCTTTTAAAGAAATTCAGCAACCCGTATAGCTAATGTTAGATTCTAGCAATTTGAGGATAAGGGACCTGTTTCTGAATCATGTACTTCTGTATACATTTATCTGTAGTCTAGTGTGTATTGTGTACCTTGGCACTATGGAACATTATTTGCATATATATCAGAGTATGAATATGCTGCTTAAAAGTGAACCCTCTTGAAGTTACAAAATGGCCTTTAAATCTCGTTTTCTTTATTTTTATTTGTAAGTCACGAGTCATTGTTAGAAACCAAACTCTAGAAAATAGCAAACTGGTAAATGTTGTGCATGATGCATCATGTATGAGTAAATGCTTCAACTCCCTTTTGTTTTAGTAATGTGTGCCATCACATATAAGTATGAGTTTAAAAGCGTCACTAGTAAGGTTTTAAGTTGTTTATGCATTAGTACATTTCATATCATGGAGATAAAACTTTTTGCTTGTACTTAACGACGCAACATAGAGTTGGAGTTTAATTTGATATATATTTAACCAGATATAAACCCGTGCGATGCACGACAATATAAATTATTCGATATTTATAAGTTAATAGTTTAATATTATTTTCCAATTAGTGTTTAAGTAGGATTCATAGATTTTTTAATTAATTAATATTAAATTTAAATATTATCTACCTCTATCTAAATCTATTTTTTAGTTTATCTTTTAAATTTAAATAATTATTTATATTAAAATTATGAGAGGCCGCCACGTGGCATTTTGCCTATGTGGCAAATTCTGAAACAAGCTTCTATTTTCCTTTAGTATATATATAAATATTAAAATAATTACTTGTAAGAGCAACGTACTTCACAAATATTTGGTTTTATATAACATGTTTTTTGGCTTTTTAACGTAAGGAATTGCACGCGGAAGCATATAATCAACAATGATTAGTCGATCACTTTGATAGTTGTTAGTAATTAACCAACTCATACAATGCAACGTCTAATCGAAGTTACACTCACAAACAACAAACGAGTAAACAATAAACAAGATAAATGGACAATACGAACAAAAAGAGTTGCGTGGTTATATCCGATCTCTGATGTGGAGATCGATTTAGTCTACAAAACCAAACCAGAAAATTTAAATTTATTATTATTATTATTATTATTATTATTATTATTAATCTTCGTAAGCTCATGTTACAATTATATAAAATTTAATATAATTAGGATAATAATAACTTAACCTAAAACAATTACATAGAATTTTTTATTAGTTTTATTTGTTAATTTTTTGTGTCTCGACTTTCATTATGTCATTTCCATATCACGTGATATCTAGTCACATCAAAAACTAATTTAATCTTCACAATTCTTAACATTTAACATACGCAATTAGTCATTGAACTAGTAAAAGTATTCTACTTTTTAAAATCCGAGAGTTATTCGACTACAATGTAACACTTTCACAAGTACGTCACATAATCTCAACATTTGATATTAAAATGGGTTCCTCGACGAAAGATAAATTCATAACCAGCTTACTTAAAGTAAAATAAAATTGTTTTGTGTCGTTTGTGAAAATATATGAAAACTTCAGTGGTTATTTTTCGAAATTACTATACGATGCAAAATTGCAAATAACCGTCCCACCAGGCGCTTCGCTTCTCTTCTGAAGAACTCACCGGAGACGATTCCGGCGAACACTTATTTATAACTGAATACACATCCTATCCGTACACCTTATTTGGTTACTTTTTAGCGATAAAATCTACGGTAAGATCATAAATTATAAACTTTTTTTTAACTATTGTAGCTGCTCAATTTGTTGTACTGTTAGTAAAACTCTCCTGTGGTTCTATATAATATTATGAACATTCAGTTTATTGATGATATAGGCACATGCATCATATACATTGAATTCTTTTATAGTTGTTCTCTCTTGGTTTGTTTGGTATAACTGATGGAAACGGAACCCACGATTGCACACCAGGTGTTTGATGAAATTTCCGAAAGAAAAAATAAATCGTTTTGAGAAAAGAAGTGTTGCATTTTGGGTTTATTGAATTTCATTTTCGTAGTGTTTGCATCAAAAGGAATGCTATAGATGTTTTATAACAATGATCACGTTCTGTGTGCCCGTGAGTGTATAGTTTATACTGGATTTGGATGTTTATTATGATTGTTGTTTTTGTTTATGAACAGTGATAATGTTACCACAAAGGATGAAGAAGGTTATCACTGATAACCCCAAGAAGCTTTCAACTTTGATTGATCTTGTTAACTTGCCTTCTACACTTAGAGAGTTTGTTGGACAGTCTCAATGTTCTAGACTAGGTTGTTTTCGACGCGTTTGGTCCTACATAAAAGACAATAATCTCCAGGTATGTACCGATCTTCTCTATTCTGTGTTGTTGACGTTTTGCACCATAAAACTTGTAGCCAAAAGTTTTACATTTTTGAGACATGAAAACAACCTTTTTGTTAAAGCTAGGAAATTGCTACAGTCACAGAAATTTTCAACAATTTCGATGAAACGCCAAAATTTTAAAAATGTTGCACCAAGAGTAGATCCTCATTCCTCTGTACACAAGTAGAGATATAGATATCTACAGTTACTGCACCAAGAATATTCAAACCCTGCAATTAGAATGAAAACTGCCATGAAGTGCCTTCAATAAAGGTTTCAGACCCATGTACTTTTGAATGAGTCTATTAAAAGATTTTGCTATACAGAGTATGGGTGTACGGGTCAAACGGGTTACTAGCCCAAAGTTTATTTTTAATGTATACAACCTCCTAAATCATTTTATTTAAAAATTTAGATATTATTACTAACATAATTAACACAATTATTATTTAAATTATCGATAAATGAACAATGAAGTGTCTTTAGGCCAAGTGGTTGACCCCTCCTGTTTTGATCAGCACTAAGAACGAAGTGTTCGTACCTTACTGGTTTTGACCTGTTACCCAAGCTGACCATCTTGCCGCGTTAAGCCTTTAAAGAATGAACTTCCAGTTAGTAGTTTCAGATAGATATGGCATTAGATAAACTTAAAAAACAGAACTTTCATTAATCTCGTTTGTTTGTTAATGGTTAGCCAAGATTTTTGTGTTTTACGTCACATGTGCATGTTGTGGTACTGATCATGCGTATCTTGTTATCTTTATACTGTCGCATAAATATGGGAATGGTTAAAACCTAAAAGATCAGAACTTTTCATTGTCTGTCTTATTTGTTAATCATGAACCAAGATTCTTGTGTTTCATACCCACGTGCTACATGTCTTCTTACTAAAATGCATATGCTACTTATTGTTATATTTCAGGATCCAAAGAACAAGAACATTGTCCATTGTGATGAAAAACTGAAGAGCATTTTGTTGGGTAAAACTCAGGTGGAGCTAACTGAACTTCCTACTCTGATCAAGCTGCATTTTCCCAAACAACAAAAATGATTTCAACTCGTGAGATTGATACATGTATGAGTTGACATTATGAAATATAGGTTTTACTTATACATTTGACTCATTTCTTTTCTAACTATATATATGGGAATACCTAGGTAACTTTTAATACATGTCAAAGTTCAAAAATGTGTCTGGTTGACGATGCAAGCACTCATCCCTTTTTCCGATTCATTTTCTTGATTTATTTTCGTACCGTAAGTAATGCATTAAATTTGACTACAAATCTATTTCCTAACAATAATAATCCCATTATTTATAAAGTCGTTTAGGAGGGGATGTGTGTTTAATGAACACTGTGCATTTGACTCATTTCGTTTCTAACTACATATGGGAATACATACATCTCTTTTAACAATACAATCCTTTATTTCAATGCGAACCAATACATAGGAAGTCACCATGACTTTAGTAGACTTTTGACACTTTCTAACCACACATGGATGTATCTCTCGACCAAAACTTCATGTCTTTTGTAGCAGTTGGATTAAATGTCCTATATCAGTTTGCGTTTGTTTGTTCCAAGTCAACTTGTTAGTTCAAAAAGAATCAGCTGTCATTTGTAATTAGTGAATATATCGTAGGCAAATGAGACTCACTTTGTTATGAAGAGAAAACTGACGACAATGTGCTCATGCTATATTCCATTGACAACTGTTTATGTAAAAGCATTTTCCATAACTGTAACACCAATCTAATTGCATGACCAAAGACATAATTCCAAAAAATATGACAGCATACATTCAACCCTCTATAGTTCAGTTATCATCATTCCCGTCCTTTTTCATTGGGTCAGAGGACATAATTCTAAGATTTTTTCTGTACTGAGGAGATGTTAATCTCCTTTCTAGTGGTGTTTTCCTCTTACTCACAACAAACCGATTCACACCTTTTCGCATTGGCATAATAGATGGAAAGTCTTCATCGGGGATTTGACTTAGCTCAGAGATGTCCTTGATCTGTGCAACACGTCTGAACCACCTTTCTGCCTTGGCCTCTTCTGACATATCCAGCGGGTCAGGTTCTGTCACAGCTGATCCCTCCAGGCTCTTCCCTGTCCACCCACTTCTTACATTCATGCTTTCTGGAGTTTGTTGACTAACTGCAGGTCTAGGCTCGTTTCTTCTAAACTCGTTACTAGATGAATCCGTATTCATATCTCCAGTATACAGGGTTCTGTTGCCTTCGGGTTTAGGCTCATTTCTTCTAAACTGATTACTTGATAAATTGGTATTCACACCTCCACTATATAGGGTTCTATTGCCTTCCTGATTACTAGATGAATTGGTATTCCTATCTCCACTATATAGGGTTCTGTTGCCTTCAGGTTTTGGCTCGTGTCTGGTAAACTGATTACCAGATGAACTAATATTCGTATCACCACTTAATAAGGTTCTGTTGCCTTCAGGTTTAGGTTCGTTTCTTCTAAACTGATTACTATATGAATCGGTATTGGTCTCTCCATTAAAAACGATTCTGTTGCCAACATACGACCTTGAATCCAAATTACTAGTGCTTCTCATCTGTTGGGCTTCTGTTTCTTTCACAAGATTCTTACTAACTGTGGCATTATTTGAATAAGAAATTCCATTTGCTGGCTTCACTATTGAAGATGTGTTCTTTGGGTCATCTTTCTTGGCGAAATAGTCTGGTGGAAATGGAACAAAAGGAGCAAAGCTACTAGTGCTTCCTTGCTCCATGGAGTGTTGTCTTTGGTAAGAAGAAAATTGTTGATCTTTCATCTTATTATCTACAAAACGGTCTTCCTCTTTACGGATTGGCAATTCATCATCTGAATCACTTGTCTGGCCTGCAAGACCATGCAACTCCTTTATCTTCTTGAACCATCTTTCTATTTTATCGTCTTTATCAATATTATCACTATTGCGAGTCTGCCCACTCGGAAGATCTGTCTGCCCAGGTAACTGAGCCTCATCTGGTCGCCTACACTCGCATTTCAAGCATACCACATTCTTTCGGTAATTAAAAAAATTACATCTGAATCGAAAAAGATCATCATTTTATCACATTTCTGCAACAAGGTCTTACAATTAGTAACTGTAGGGTTAAAGTAATGCTTACCGAGGACAATCCCACTCCCCATTAGTCAACTGTCTTTGTGGTCTCAGCTCCTCACATTCAAGGCATTTAGCATTCCTTGCGAAGTTCATGAAATTGCATCTGCTCGAACAACACACATTATATAAGTTTAAGCTAAAGGGAAACTAGTAGCTTAGACACATACATAAAGCTTCCATTAATTTCTTCCTATTTACTATAATATTCATTCTATGAGTACATCAAGCAACTAAACAATATAGACCAACTAGAAAAACTAAAAAGCCAAAAACTCTACCATGAAACAAACGCTTTAACAGCTCTAGCAGAATGAACCAAAACAAAATAGCTGCAACTTACTTTGCACATATCCAATCACCTCTCTTCATGGTGATATTTGGTCCAAGATTTCCTGGCATTTGTTCATGCTGCTCTGATACTCGACCCCTGTAGCTCACATTAGCCATTTCTTGTAACAACCTTCTAACACATGATTCAGTATCCTCTTTACCGTTTCTTTCAGGATAAACGATAAAATTGCTTACATAACTCAATATATACTTCATCAAATCCACTGGTGTTGCTTCATTCGATCCCTCTACCTTCAACTCCAAACAGCGAACGAAATCACATACAATTCACACTCTATTCAACAAAGCATACAAACACTAAAAGATGCCAACCTGTAAAAAAGACCTCATTCTTATTTCAATTTCCCCAGCACTTTTGAACAGAAATGGATATCCGTCATCAATAAGCACCTTAATATCCCTCCTTGGAAGCCACCTGAAACACAATTCATTTAAATGAAATAAAACATTCATCTTATTTTCATAGATAAAATAAAAGGGCACACAACTGTGCAATATGTAGAAATGATTCCGGCGCTAACACGTGTCACTTTTATGCATAATGGGAAATCGTGCATCATAAAAAGAATTGCGCACTAGAATCTTTCATATATTTCCTACAATTTTGACCATTTTTAATACCTTCCCCTGTACGTACATATCTAATATGTATATATATATATGATGTATATATGAATTTATATCGCAAACCTTAAGATATCAGGTCTATCACGAGCAAATGCCAAGCACGAATTAGCAGCATCCACAAATTCCATTGATAAATTCTCATTCACCATAAAATCATCTTCAACATTAAAGTTTCGGTTAAAGTAACCAGCATTATATAGCGATTCAACTAATCGGGACCACTCCGGCCACGGATGAGACGGTGACACGTGGCGCTCGTTGGCGGGAACATGATTATTATCTTGCAATAAATAATTAGTAGCTCTGGAGCAATAATTTTGAGAGAATTTGATCGGAATTAGCGAATTGTGGTGACTGTGACGGAAGTGGTGGTTGTGAGCGGCGGTTAGGGTGGTGAGTGGTCGGGGACGAAGTAACCGGAAGAAAGTGGAAGTGCGGTGATGAAGGAGGGATATTGGATTGGTTAAGAGAAAAAGGAACCTTGATGAAGCTCCGGTCATTTGGACGGTGGATTGGGAATGGCCGGTTATGAATGATCGCCGGAGTTGAGAGGATCTGATGGTTGTTAACCTAATAATTATACAGGGTTTTACGGTTCGGAAACTAAAACCCGAATTTTTTTAATTGTAAGAAAGGCCCACTGGCCCAGTAGTGTTTGGGCCGGACTTGAGCCTTCTCTGAAAAGAAAATTATAATGTGTTGTATGTTTTACAAAAACTGATCAAAGGACTAATAGTAGAAGACAATTACTTTGTTAAATGAGTGGCTATTGTTAATTACATTTTGCAAACTCAATTTAGTCATATGTGTTATGCTGTTTCAACTTGCAAACTTAATTAGTTTTGTTTGGATATAGATGGACTTAAGTATTTAATACTCTTTATGTCATTTCATATACCATATTTCTACTAATATTTCCTTTGATCTGTTATAGATTTGTATTTAAAGGTCCAAAGAAGAATTACCTATTTGCATCAAGAAACAAGAGAAGGCAAAAATAAATACTGTAGTAAATAACAATAATTAAAGTTCAGTTTGAGCAAGCAAATTCTCTGATTTAATGATGGTTAAGACTTATAAATCACTAAATATACAGATAAAAATAACCAACTGTACCATAACCATGATCATATATACTTGTCTATGTAATTGTTGCTACATAAATACTGCTAAAGTGTTCTTGAGTGTGTGTTCTGCAACTATGAAATTTGTCTTCTCGGATGGGTGCATTGAATCCCAAAATACATATTTATTTGCAACGCTACATGTGAACGGGTTGAGTTTGTTGCACATGTAACTCATCTCATATCTTCCAGTTGCACAACATCCTCTCTCTCCAACATCAAACCCTGCAAGCAGCAACATCAAATTCAGCAATATCATGAGGTTAATTAGTTTGCATTTTGATAATAGTCTAATTTAAAAACCACTTTCTCTATCCCAAAAAGAGTCGTCTTTATATGTTCATAACCTCATAAATGCTGATAATGCATGTAATCAGTTTGTCAAATTATTTCTTCGTTATGAAAAGGGAAAACTGTAAGAATATTCAATGTATTTTATGTAACTTACTTCTTAGACCACTTAATGAAACATACTTACCATATCTTACCAAAGTATGCAATATTTTGCTTTAATTGTAAAAGGGAAAAAGGGTAAGTAACTATGTATGTTGTATTATATTGGAGACATCCAAACTTACCAAAAGAGCGAGGATTCATGATGATATCAGAGAGAATGTTGTATATGTCTGAATAGACCAATTGTATGCCACCCAACTCTCGGTTTAGCTTCCTAACCAACTGTTGCAACTTTACGTTGAAGTCTTGAGCCACACGATTGTAACTCTGTATACACTTCTTCCCTAAGAGGTAATTTTCAGTTCTTTCTAATGGCAAGCAACCCATTGGAGGAAGCCCCCCTATAGATAATTTACGAGCTCCTAGATCATATAGATCTATTATGAAGTTTTTGGCGATCCCTAAAAGAAAATTCTCATATTCTTCAACGGAATAAACTGTTGATCTGAATGGAAGTGCGTAATAATTTTCTAGGAAATCATTTGTTCCTATACTTATCAGATAAAGTGCTTCATTTAATATTTTGATAGCCTTTTCAGCTCCAAAGTGAGCTATCATTTTGTTCTGATATTCCTTGAAGTATTCGAGCTCCTTCCATAGTGGTATTACAGACTGCAGCAATTACATTGGAAATTTAAGTTATTTTAAACATGCAAATAGGTCCTTTCAAGATATAATGTGTTGCAATTTTTATGGGTCGAAAGTACAAAGCTTACGTATTGCTAAAAGTACGCATCATTCTCCCTTACTTTAATAATATTATACTTTCTATCTAAGACTTAAACCGTTTATATGATTCGAGAAAGAATGATAAGTGTTAGTGGGTGAACACAACCTGATCTGAACCGTGAATTCTTGAGCAGTCTTAAAGTTTTAGCCCGTGTGGACCCATTTGGACTTATAATTACACTTAAACAAAGCCAAAAGGTTTGCAGAAAGCCTAAATTGACCCAGTTGTGTTCATGTATACGAAAATGAGCTCCCTTCAATAACAGCACAAGAAACGGGAAGTGGGAGGCTTTTTGGTGCCAATCGAACACAGCCCGACGTATTGGACTGTCATTTGCTTTGACCCTTCAAAGGTTTGACCAAATTAACTCGGTCTTTGACTATGTACCCATTCGACCCATTTCCTAACCCAGCCATTTGCAAGCAATAGAATTGGGAACAATAATCACATAAAAGTACTTACTAGTATTGAAGATGTAAAGTTATCATAACCTGTTCCAGCTGATGCAAAGCTGACTCCTTTTGCAAAATCTACTATATTATAATGAGGGTCCAAATACGCTGGTATTATATTCCTGATGCCAAAAGCTTCTGAGATAAAATCCGTAGCTATCCTTCCATTAGAAAAACGACCGGTAGGCCTCTTACCATAGAAATCACAACCATATGGCTGAAAATTACTCTTGGCAACAGTTGCTACATAGTTATTGTTGCCTGGGTCTACAGAAGAGTCACCAAATACGATAATAGAGGGTATTTGGGCACAGATCTTAATCATATGAACTAAAAAATGACTAAATAACAACAAATATATGGCCTTTATCCCTGCCATAGATATAAACTCCTTGTTACAAAAATTACAAGCTAGTAAATATATATGAATATATATGCTTTGTTAATAAAGCAATGAAAAGTTGTTTGTAATTTTATATCTGTATAATAAATGACAAACAATTTTGATACGCGTAACTTGCATTTTTGATTATATGAACCATTACAGGCTGGTCTTGAATTGTATCAGTTTCGTTCCTAGAGGTATTATGGTCGTTTGGCAGTTTTGTTAAACTTTAAATGTATGATTTGTGTGATCATAATACATTCTGCGACTTTGATCACTGATTTTGTGGCTTTTTTTGGTGAGTCCTTTTGAGGGTGTTTCACATTTTTCACCTTGATCTTTTGTGAAAGTCTTTTTCTTTTTGAAAACTGCAACTTTATTAAATTCACAAACAATACATTTTACATGAAATGACTTACTTCAAGTACATAAATCTTTTGTAAAAGTTGAAGAGGAATCAATGTATGTTGACTGTTGTAACTAAAGAACATTTCTTTCATAAAATATGCTGATAATATGTCTTTGTTTGCAGTTGACATAACAATCCTGTTAAATAGTCTGAAAATTTTTTTTGTTATAATTGGAACATACATGTAATCTTTTGGTTAAAATGTTAGTATTGATTATACCACTAAGGAAACTAATGTATATTACCTAGGTGGTGTTTGTATTTCAAGAGTCATTATACAATAGTTACGGGTATTTACGGTGCGTTTAGTTGTGAAATTTTTTTCACAATTTTTCATCTCTAATTTTTTCAAAAATTAGAGTCTCGGTCGTTAAAAAAGTATTGAAAACTTCAAAAACGTGCTCAAATGTTGTTAAAATTTCCATTTTGAAAACAGAAAATCATGTAAATATGTAACTTTTCGTAAAATACATTTTATACAATGATAGTTTCGCCTCCACCGCCAACTAACATTTTCAAGTTCTGTCACTAATGATAAAATTTATGTTCTATAAAAGTTCATATATTAACTGATTTTATTGTTGATTGCTATAAAAATAACAAATAATTAAAAGATAAAACAATGAATAAGTAAAAAGAAGTTTCTTTTGATCATAACACAAAATAATAGAAAAGGAGATTTGGAAATTTGTAGAAAATTGGAGGTTTTATTATAAAGAAAAGATTGAAAATGTGAATATGGAGGTTTTATAAATTCTAGTTATAATTTGAAATTTTGATTTTCTAACCTTTTAATAGATTCTTTTTAAGAAATATTTATTTTAAACGTGTTTTTCAATTTTTTCATTTTTATAGAAAATGCTATTAGAAAAATGCTTTACTTTTCTACAACTAAACACACTTTTAAATTTTCTTTATACTATCCGGTAATGTAACTTTTTTTTCACCCAAAAATAACAAATACATGTTATAGGTATTTATGCTTTAGTTCAAAAAAAACTTTATAAATGGGTAAAAAAGTATAATTGTGAAAGTGAAACATTTGCAAAGTAATTAATTAACTTTGACTTATTTGTTACAAAATTATGGTAACGTGTTTTGATCGCATTGAATGCCGATGTGGTTGTTCCGTGAACACTCTTTTATTAACAAATGATGATGATGAAGGGTAAAAGTAAAATAAAAAACCCATCAATTGTTCTAAAATACACTGAGATACACAATATACCTTGTATTTACTCGAAGTACTCAACATCATTTCGAATTTAGCAAAGAAATGTTCACGTCAATATAAGTTTATCAATTCAGATTATATACTCTTTTGAAATTTTTTTATGGATTCCGGATCTATTTATTAATTAACATCGTATTTGTCATCTTATTTTCTTACATGGAAAACTAAAAAATAAAGTTAGCAAAATACGTATTGTGTTGTACTATATATTTCAAGATATAAAAACTAAAATAAATTCTATGAATGAACTCTTGTGATATACACTGATTTTATAAAAGTTATTCTTATTTTTTTATACGGTCAATCTAAAAGAAAATTATCTCGTAAATAGTCATTCGTTCATCTAAATAGACTAAAATGCTCTCAATTATATATTTTATTTAAAAACTGAAAAATAGAAAGCAAGAATATTTTAATCAATTTGAATAGATAAAGGTCAGCCTATGAGGTAAAAATAAATCTTTTGCACTAATAACATTAGAAAATGTTTAAGGCTTATTTCTGTGGATCCGTATAAAATAAGAGGAACATTCATTGAATTTACTTTAAAATTTGATATCTTGTAAAAGAATTTTAAAAAAGGTTTTAATGAAATTTAGTGAAATTTATTACGCACCAAAGTTTGCCCTGCATTTTGGCATGTAAAATCTTATACCCGCCCTTTTTTCTTTTTTTTTCTTTTCTTTCTTCCCAAGCACAAAAACCCTAGAAATATTCTTCCATTTTCTCCCAAAGTTTCTCACAGAAAATATTATATATATATATATATATATATCTATTTCAATATACATCAATTTCTTTTACAGATTACTAATCGCTAATAGTAATTAAGATATGGTAGTTGGCAGAATTACCTCACGGATTGCAAGGACCGTTGTTAATCGTTACCAAATCCTTCACGGCCGACCTGATTACCATCTCTCGATTTCAAACCCTAGACTTCATTTTCACTCCGTTACTGGTTCACAGAATAAGGTAATCACCTACTAATTGAATTATCTTCCTAGGGTTTATGTGATTCATATTTGTTCTGTATACCAGCTAAGGTTTATTTAGGGTTTTAGCGGTCGTTCGCTGTATGTAACGAATTTATTGTTTATCGTTCTACGTCTTCATTTACTGATTGTTTGGTTGTATTATAAGGTTTTTATAAGCAGCTAATAGGTTATTTGAGTAGTGATTTTGCATGAAATTTACAGAGCTTGGTTGACATTTTGTAAAGCTTATGGCATATTGTGTTATTTCAAAGCTAAAAATCCCTTCATGAGTTCATGTTGTAGAGGAAGTAAAGTCTGTTCGAAATAAGCTCCATCTTGGTGCTTATATCAAGTGCAATAAGTTCTTGAAAATAAGCTTCCCACACACCCATTTATATGATCTAAACTGTAGAATTTAGGCAACAAGTTAGTGCTTGTTATATCATTGTGTACATATTGAATTTCTGAGCCGGTCAGATTTGTATCCAATATATTTTCATGTAGTAATTCAGTCTACTTCAGTTTTGAAATTGATAGGTTCATTTATTTTCAGTAATCAAGGCATTTTATATGAAGTCTTAGAACATCATGGTGTCAGCAGTTTGCCTTGTTTTATTTTCTATTAAGAAGTCAACTTCTATAGTTGAAGTAATATTGGTAAATTATCATTATTTTATGTTTTCGGTCAAACTAATACGTATATGTAGCTGACTGGCTGTGCTGTCTAACAATCAATCATTCATGATCATCGCACTTGTAAAATTCTAGCTGTCCGAATTGTTGCTTGCTTTGTTTGGTGGTTTATAGGCATATTAAGATTGCTATATTTGTTGCAGGTGATATCAGGTCAAGTATCCCTATTACATAATGCTTCTCTTAGTTCATCCATTTCTCAGAGATTTGGGTTCTCATCATCTGCATCTCCGGAACATAATGAGAAGAAAATTTCTGAAAACGGAGGTACAACTTCCAATAATGCAAAAGAAAATCCAAGCTTTGATGACAAAGGACTAGGTTTGTAATTGATAACCCCGGTTAATATGTCCAATTACTTTGGATTAGTACCAGTGGTAGCAATTTCAATCCATTTATGTGGAAATGAGTCAATCCATATTGTATCTGACAATGGCCAAATTTAAAATAAGCCAAAAAATGAAATGCGTCGAACGGGTTAAACAGGTCAAAAATAGCTGAATATGTAATCAGATGCTTTACAATGTTCTAAATCCTTCTATTTATGTAGGAAATAATTTAGTTCTGTAATCATATTTAATACAATTATTATATAAAGTTTCAAAAACTGGACAAAAAAGAGTTGGTGGATTGCTCCAACACGGCTAGACTCTTTTGACCTGAACCCATATTGATCGCTATGGCCTGTCCCTTTTCTACCTCTAATTATTACTTACTAGATCATATAATTCTGAGTCACTCTCAGGTGAGGAAGAGTTGACTATGGAGGATCTGTATAAACTTGTGACTGAGAAGGAGGAACTTCTGAAGACAAAGGAAGAAGAGATTGTGAAAATGAAAGATAAAGTCCTGCGGACGTATGCAGATACAGAAAACATCATGGACAGGACAAAAAGAGATGCAGAGAATTCAAAGAAGTTTGCAATACAGGTTGAAATTAGATATATTGTGTCATTAGATGTATTTTATGCTCTTTCATTGACGTTTATGCATTTTATGCTGCAGAATTTTGCCAAGAGCTTACTGGATGTTGCGGATAATCTCGACAGGGCTTCTTCAGTCGTGAAAGAGAGTTTTGCTAAGATTGATACATCTACAGACAGTGCAGGGGCTGTTCCACTTTTGAAAACACTGCTCGAAGGTGTTGCGATGACTGAAAAACAGTTATCAGAGGTAACATACTCCTTTTAGCCATTTGTTGGCAAAATGAGTAGTTTGGGTAACAGGTAAAAAATGAGTCGGGTTGGGATGACTCATCAACATTTTTTTTATGTACTTCAAATTTTAGAATAGTTAGAATATGCTTGGGTTTTCTTATGTAACCTGCTTATCTCATAAAATGGGTTGAATACCGAGGTTCTAATATCAACCAGTATAAGAGAATCAGTCTTGCCACTCTTTTTTAGTATCATGCAGGATTTGGTTGATAATATTTGTTGCCTTCTCAGGTTTTCAAGAAATTTGGAGTGGAGAAGTATGACCCTACCAATGAGGAATTTGATCCAAATAGGCATAATGCAGTATTTCAAGTGCCAGATCCTTCCAAGACCCCCAACACTGTTGCAGTTGTGCTCAAGGTAGGCTCCCAAAGCAGTTACGATAAAAGAAACATTTCGCACTTCATCTCTTACTCTTGAAGAGTGCAAGACTTGTAGGTGGTATTGATTTATGTGTAACTTAAGCGGTGTGTTTCTTTTGGTTTTGCAGGCAGGATACACACTGCATGATCGAATTATACGACCTGCTGAAGTTGGTGTGACCATAAAGGTGGACTAACATAACATTCATGTCGGATTCGGATATGTCGCTTTTTACCGTTGTACTAAGATTTTGAATATTTGTTATGTGAGGACAGGAGTAGTCCTCCCATCCCCACCCCCAACAACCAATTAAAAAGTTTTCTAGTCAGTATTTCAACTGAACCCTTTAATTACCTTTTTTGTGTATTAACTGTAATAAAGTATGATAACATTGAGGCTGCTGAAACATACTGGGTGGATATGTCATCCGAGCGGAGAATAGGGGGTAGAGGTACCCATCCACCATGGATGGATGCAAGGCCTTAATTGGATTTTGAGTGTAATTTATAATCTGTATGTTATGGTTGTTCATAATTAAGGTCAATTAAACAACCCATATGTTTTTTTGTGTTACCTGGATCAGCTTATCTAATTTCGATTCAGTTTCTGGGTGAAGTTGGATAAGGAGTTCGTTCCATGGTTTAGTTTTTGGTATGTTTGAACTATGGCCAGCCTGAAACTTAATGCATTTATGGTTTTCTTTTCTTCTCCTTTTCTAGTTCTTAAGTTATAAAATTGTTAAGCAACCTAAAATCAAATCCGATTATATTGACAACTCAATTGTCTTGTAATTTTGAATTGATATTGGGTAATCCAAATCCAATATTACGAATAACCTAAATCTATATTTCGAGACCCTTATACATGGGTAAATTTGAAACCTGCCCAGATATGCCAAACCCTAATTCTAGTTTGGATGAGGCTGTTTTAGGTTTGGGTCTCATGTGGATTCGTTATTGGCCAAAAGCAAAATAGCCAACCAATCCAACTGTTAACCTTAAATGATGATGCTCAAGTGAGTTTCATCATGGAGACTAAAACTAGCTCTTCATTTATCCCCCATTACACATACACAGAATGATGGAAATATCAGAGAACACCGGTGTTATCAGACCTAAAATGTCGATGAGACACTATCTACACACACAGAGAACGATTAATTACAGACGTCAAGATTGTACCACAAGGACAGAGACCTACAAATCGCAAACAACTTCAGGATAACTCCCAATTTTTTTCACAATCTTTATTAGATGATGATGATGATAGGTTCAGCGTGCAAAACCCCTCTGTGCAGCTTTCACCCAATCGGCCACTTTGTCCGCACCACCTAGATCACAGTCTTCATCATGGTCTTCCGAAGCTGTATCCATATCCATGGGGTTGTCATTCAAGTCTTTAGTCATCGGTGCACTCTTCTCTGATGCCTGTTTTCATATGCTCAAATAGGTGTAAGAAGATATAGAGGAACTTCCCATTAATGCAAAGATGGTACCAAATAACCAATGTAACAAAAGAGCGCTTAACAAATTGTTCTAAATTTTCATTGCGACACTTATGGTTTACTTTTTGCCTTTTAAGAGACTTGTTTAGTGCTTCTAACAAATACTCAAAGAGCTAAATATGATTTAAAATAATGATAGTGAGGGGGTATTTGGCTAACTTTTTTTAAGAAGCTTTTTAGCTTATTGCATTTAGATATGCAATAAGCCATTTTTGATTGCAAAACACTATTGAGCATATTAGCTTATTATCAGTGAAAAGCCCATTTTTGTGAAGGCAGTGAGTTGAGGCTTATGGAAGAGGGCTTTTTAAGCTCATAAGCTATAAGCTACATAAAGCTTAAGCCCCTCTTTCATAAGCTAAGCCAAACACCCCATAAGTATTTAAATAAATTGATTTAGGAGGTTGTTTTATGCATTACAATAAACTTTGGGTGACCTCTTAATCTGTTTGACTCATTCCATTGAAAACATAAACTTTTAATATCACCCATTCGACCTGTTTGGTATAAAACATAACCCAATTTGACCCGTGTGGTATAAAAGATGACCCATTCATAAGTAAATGGGTTGGAATTGCCACAATGAAATGGAAAAACATTTGACCCGTGTGGAATAAAACGTGTGACCTGTTTTATGCATTACTGATCTACGATGCTTCTAGTAGTCAGGTACGGAGCCACAATGAAACGGAAAAACACTGACAACATCAACCATAGGTGCTCCTCGGAAGGAGAAAAGAACTTAGCAAACGGGAACAAAAATGAAGTTAGCTTAGCTGCATAACCTGAGCTTTTATTGTGATGACATTATCGTCATTTTCTGAAGTTCCTTGAGCAGGAGATAGGTTTATTTTGCTTGATTCGTTAACATCATCCTTTTTCTTACCTTCTAGCACAACAATCTGCCAGGTACTTCGCAAACTTAACATCCATATTAATTTATACAAAGTGTTTTGTCAACCATTAACGCTCAACAAATAATTGAGTAAAAGGCGCAAAAAGGTATCGAACTTAACCAAATTTCTTAAATAGAGTACATCCACTTAAGATTCATAGTACTCACATAAAATACCCCAAACTCCACAATACGACCATAATGACATCATCTCCATCATAATCTAGATCATGTTGATAATCATCATTAGGCAAAAGCAATCTTTTGTACCAAGGGAAGTCATCCACTTCCATATAGAAAAGAGTGTAAAGCACACCGTTTTCATCATGACCACGGATAACAATGTTTCAGGTTTGGTCTAGTTCAACTTCCAAGGGATTCCCAAGATTCAATTCTCATTGAGTCCAACGTACACGAAATGAGTCATACTCAAAGTATTGTTGTATTTGATCCACAATCTTGACATAAACAATTTTATACCCGTCTTCTTCATCAATAGTAAGCCGAATATAGTATCCACCTTCAAATTGATCTTGAGGGAAATTGGCAAGTAAAAAAAATTAGGTTTACCATCATATTAAATGGGTTAACAACAAAGAGATTAAGAGGATTTGGATTTAGAAACAATAAAAGACTATCACACATATCATGAAAAACCCATTGTTCACCACTTCCAATAGGAACAAGTCTTATCCTTCTCCCATCTAATGGGCTCGACCCATATATGAAGCCCATTGTTCTTTGAGAGTAAGAAAATAGACATGGGAAAGTATTTTCATGAAGGTTGTAGACATCGATGAAGTCTTGATCTTGAGAGATCAAGTCTCTAAATGATCGGCTTGTGGGACACATCACCATTAATTCCGGTACATCAAATCCATTCAAAATATCTAACATGACGTCAGTCGGTTGGACTTTGGAGTTGTTGTGGTTGATTTTCATTCAATTTTCTTGAAAGAGTAGTCGTCCATTAAGGATTGTTAACAAATTTTCTTGAAAGAGTAGTCGACCATTAAGGGTTGTTAACAATGGCGGAGAGAGAAATTTTGCGTGTGTCTGTTAACAACCCTTAATAGCAACTAAGATTTCAAGAAAAATGAATGAAAATCAACTACAACAGCTCCCAAGTCCCACTGACTGATGTCGGGTCATTTTTCCGGAATGGATTCGATGTACCAGAATTAATGGTGGTGTGTCCCACATGCCAATCATTTAGAGACTTGATTTTTCAAGATTAAGACTTCATCGATGCCAACAACCTTCGTGAAAATACTTTCCCATGGATATTTCCTTACTTTGTTGTTAATCTCAAAGAACAAGAACAAGTTAGGTTCATATATAGGTTGAGGCCATTAGATGGGTGAAGGATAAGACTTGGTCTTATTGGAGGTGGTGAACAATGGGTTCTTCTTGATATGTGTGATAGTCTTTTATTGTTTCTAAATTCATATCCTCTTAATCTCTTTGTTGTTAACCCATTTTATATGACAGTAAACCCAGTTTTTTACCTGCCGATTTCTCTCAAGATCCATTTGCGGGTGAATACCATATTCAGCTTACTACCGATGAAGATGAGTATAAAATTGTGTATGTCAAGTTTTGGATCAAGTACCACAATATTTTGAGTATGATTCATTTGGTGTACGTTGGATTCAATGGGAATTGAATCTTGGGAATCCTTTGACTAGACTAAACCAGAACATCGTTATCCGTGGTCATGTTGAAAATGATGTGCTTTACACCGTTTTCTATACGGAAGGGGATGACTTTCCCTGGTACAAGAGATTGCTTTTGCCTAATGATAATGATGATTATCAACATGATCCACATTATGATGAAGATGAGATGATGTCGTCATATTGTGGAATTTGGGTGTTTTATTACCTTTTGCAGGATGACAACATCAAAAATGCATTTTGGACGTTTGCGGGACTACATTTTTTTGTCTTTCACCATCAAAAAGAATTTTCTTTTTTTACCTTTTGAAACATTACGACACCAAAATAATCCCTTTCATAAGATCCAAAAAAAACTTAATACCTTACATTTGCAGATTGATAAGTAAGTGTTCCTCTTTTGGTAGTAAAAAAGAAAAAGAGAATCTTAACTTGATAAAAAGAAAAATACTTTTAGTACTAGAAATGAGAAATTTGATAAAGTTCGGCACCTTTTTATGTCATTTACCCTTAAAAAATTTAGTAACTATAGTCTAAGTTTGAAGCATATCAATTATGCAAGGAAATATGCATTTTGGCAGTAAAATTCCCTACTAAATAAACACTTATTAGATAAATTTATTATACTTAATGTTACCCTAATAATACCAACTTAATTTCCCAAACCAATTCTCATAAATTAAAATTGCTGTAACTAATTTACACTATTTTATTTCTTCTTATAGTAAATAAGAAAAAGAAGATAATAATAATAAGAAGAAAAAACACTTATCACTCCACGAAACCCTAATAGCTAAACTTGAGCTTCTTACCGGAGCATACCGTAGCTTCCGTCTAGGTCTCTCTTCCGGTACAGAATCCGAGTCTCCGACAGACTTTTCGGCCGGAATCGGAGTCCACCGGCGAATCCGTACAGCAGAAACATTGTTATTGTTGTTAGAATTAGAGTTGTTGTGGTTATAAGTTACAGAAGAAGATGATGATGATGAAACATGGACCCACTGCTTCTGCCACCTTCTAACCGGTCCAGTGAAAACCGGAGCTGAGCCGTACCGGGAAGATGGTCGGCCAGTTCGTGAGCCGATTCCTTCCATATTTAGTGTAAAGATCGTATGCTGTGTTTTGAGTGTCAAGTACAAGTGCTATTGTCGATTTTTAATTAGAACTAGTGCATCGTGTTAGTGGTTGAGACGACCTCGTTAGTGTATGTTTCCGGGTTTAGTACTCTAGTTAAGGGACAAGGGACTGCCACGTGTGGGTTAGAGAGTTCACTTTTAGACCCCTTGTGGGTTTAATGAACCATCAAATTATGTTTCAAAACAACGAATTTCAAATCAATTTTATTTGAATTTAACAGAAAAAAAATTATAAAATTATTTGATAAGTATTATAAGTATAACAATGTATATATAAAACTTATTAAGTTTTGTATGGTTGTGTTTGTTGGCATTTAGTGATACATTTATTTATATAGTGATAAAAAAAATAATTTAACTTATATATTATGTTTTGAAGATTTTATTTAAATGTGATGAAGATAAAGAAAGTAAGTATATAAATTCAACTCAGTACTACGTATTGAGGTCTTTAAAAATATCCATAAATGAATTTTATTCAAGATACAGTAATATACAATTTTAATTTACCTATTATAAATGTAAACTGCTCACTCTTGACAAATTTAAAGTATGTATCTTTTAAATATTAAAGAAACAAAACTTGAGATCACATAAATGAGTATAATGATTAACAACTTAACTTATATAAGTATAAAATAATATAAATACTATAAAGCTACTTTCCAACTTAAGTGACATTCTTAAACATTCAATTTGATTATCAGAAAATAGTAAAAAAACAATTTTTATTGCAACCAATTTCTTAATTCCTTTCATTGTCCCAACATTACAGTACTTTACTAAATGTGTCTGAATTAAAAAATTCAATTAAATGATTCAACACATTACCAATAAGTAGCCATTATTATGGTTAATTGACCAAACTCACGTGTCCTTTCGATGGTAGACTAGTGGTGGGGATATACAACATAAATACAAAGTTACATATTTAATCCTCATCACATGTTTCTTTAAGTGCAGATTAATCAATTTACCTCTCTCATGTTTGAGTGAAGGACTAATTGATGGGGACCGCAAGAGGGTTGGTTACACTTTTTTGTGAACAAACTCACCTCATCCCATTTTTCCAAGAAGCATTGGGCTCAATTAGGCCGGGATTTAAGGGTATGCAACATGTGCTGTTGCACAGGGCCCATTTTTTATTTGGGGTCCAAAATAATAATCTTAAAGTATAGTTATATACTTATGAAGCTAAACTAGTACAAAAAGGCTAATCTAGTTCAGCAGGAAACACAAAATAATTGGTTGTTGTTGGTCGTGTATTCGATCCCCTACTACTTCTATTTTTGTCATTTGTTTTCAATTCAAATATTATTTTTTTTGTTATTTACTTTTCCAATTCAAATATAACAAATAAATTTTTTGAAAGGCAATTAAGTTTGAAAGTCAATTAAATTCAAGTTTACTAATTAGTTTCTTTAATCAAAAAAGTTTTCCTTAGATATTTAATTATTGTTTTATCATTATTCATTTTTGAAGAGGAAATTTATTTCGTATATGAATTTGAATGTTTAAAAAGTTATTTTTGAAGTAGAATTATTCTGGGATTTGAAATCTTTTAATAAAAATTAGATAAATTAATTTGATTTAATACTATAAAGTAACACAAAACTTAGTTAAAAGAATTGATTAAAGGCCTCATTTAAAATTACGGCACATAACTTTCGAAATTAACGGGACGACCCTATACTCAATAGTAATATCTACTGTCATCAAACCCATATCAGAGAACTCCTCTTTGAAGTCAGCTATCATTTTGGTTACTCGGTGCCTTTATAGGAGAAGTGTATATTACTCTTTCCTTATTCCGCAGCGACATTGCAATAGCATATGATGCCACAACAATTTTCCCAGCTGATGTATGTGTCTATGCCTATATAAATGGAAATTTATTAAAAGGTAACTCCTATCGAAACATATTTTCTGATCGACACAAAAAAAAAAGTAGTGCTAACAGTACTCCCACTTTGGAGGCAAAAGAATATCAAAAATTTAGGTTCTGTTTTATGATCAAGGGAGCAACCAAAGCTATTCTTCCTACTTCGGAGACAAAGGTGCAAAACAAAACAATCTGATTCCATAAATTCCGAAAGAAAGAGGTCAACTTTGTAACCGTTACTTTCACTTCCAAAGTCCAAACACGTTATCCTTCAATTTATTCAATATAGAAACTGCTATTCCATAGGAAAGTGATAAATGCATAGAACTTTCCAACTACTACCAATAGCAAATTTGTTAAACAAACCATGTTTAATCTGCACTGTGGGAGCTTATTTTTCAAGGGCTTATAAGCTTACTGTATTATCTAAAACTGTATTACCTAAATACAATAAGCTTGCCCAGAAACTTGTGTCGAAAAGTTTTTGAACGCATTAAACCTGAAAGCACCATTAAACATGTAACAGACCAACATTAAACCTGCATTAGACAAATTGATGTCATAATAACTTCCAACAATCGATTATTTAGAAACCAACACCATTACACGGATAAAATTCTCAAATGTTGTTGTATTGAGGGTTTCAAGATGTTCCATACCACAACTTAAGAGTAGATTAAGAAAACCAAACGTTGATCTCTAATCCAAGCCTGTACAAATCCAAACTCAAATCTAAATCCTAAATAATATCGGTCATTTCATCATAATGCAGCTAATGCAGCTATAGAAGACAACAATTATAATTTTAAAAAGGGGTAATGCAATAATAGTGCAAAGTACCGCCATCAAATGTCATATATACAAGCTACCCTTTTTATTGTCTAGGTATGCAACAAACAAAAGTTGTATCGATGTATGTAACATGGTAATCAGTTACCGGGACAACCGGTAAACATGATTACGTGGCATTTTTTATTTAATATAATTATTTATATATGCAACAAACTTGAAGATTTTATATTGACATATGTAATATAATTATTTATGTACCAAATATAATTCTCTTGTTACGATTCTTCTTCCTCACCAAACCATAAAAATTAAAACCATATTCTTTTTCATTATTCTAATTCCAACAAAATTAGATTCAAAATCAATGAATCTTAAATTCAAAAACCGTGGAGATGATGTGAAGCGGTGGAGTGTTGGCGATAGTTTGAGGGATGATAACATTATCCAACGTGGTTATGCACGTTATGAGTACCGAGTCATTAAATAACATTAAAATTCTTCTATCTCATTTTTATGTTCATCTTATTATTTTTATTTATTTTGTAAAAATTATCTATTTGTAAAAAATAACTAACAAAATCTATTAAAGTTTCAAATTTATTTTTTATTTATTACTTTCAATAGTTCAGTTTTTAAATATTTTAAATCAAACTTGCTTTCAATAAAATATATAATTGACATTTTATTAGATTATTATAAAATATATTTTTGTTGTTTGAGGGATGATAAAATTAAAACAGAGAACTTACTATTTTATTTAAACAACCAAAGTCTTCTGATGGCAATAACCGCATTTGCCGTTCTTATATATTTAATTTTTACTTTAAACTTGAGTGGTTGTAGAAGTCCGAGTAATTTTTATTAAAAAGTATTAACTTAATTGTAATGATTGCAGTAATATTTAATTTTATAATTATTGTTATTTGTTATCCTGAAAAAAAAGGGGAAAAAAAACAGTTGCTTAAACAACCGGGAAAAAACCGGCCTGATTAACTAAAAATAAAATGAGAAATAATCTTATTAATATCCTATCCATTTCTATCTTCATTCTTCAGACAGAGCTTCAAACAAGCATTTGAGTACCAATGGAGCTCTGCAGTTCAACATCGTTTTATTTAAAATCCTGTGTTACTTCCCCTAAAATCTCTTCAATTTCTCTCTCAAGTTCCTTCAAAACCACCCAACAATTCCATTCCCTTAAAATATCTCGTTCTTGTACCCAAATTACCAATTTCCCAAAAAGGTTATCAATTTGTGCCAGAGCTTCGGCCCCACCGGCAGTTACCGACACAGCAAAAGAACCTTTGCCTGCTGACCTTGTTGTTGCAGAAACCCAAGAACCCAATTGCAGAGTTAGTATCTAACTGTCTGCTGTCTTTTTTGGTTTTCTTTTAAGTAATTCTTTTATATGCATTGAACGTGTTTGATGAAAGTGCTCAGTGACATCATAATACTATTGAGCTTATGGAGTATATAACACGCAATGTAAATAGACTAATGCTGGTGGTGAATATGTGATAATATTTTGCTTTTTTTAATTTTAGCTTAGATTCCCAGCTGAGAGTTTATGTGTTTGCGTTATAGTCAATATTATTGCATATTAATATTTGAAGTCTGCAGATTCGGTTGAGCATAGAAGTTCCATCTATCGTATGTGATGATAGTTACAAAAGGGTCATTAATCAGTTTATGAAGAAGGCAAAGGTACATTTAAATTTAGATTTCATATTTGTGTTCTTTTATCCAGGTTTGTATAGGGAAAGAGCTTGCATAATACACATGCACATGATCAATACTAATGGTGGAATATGGTATGTTTCAGGTTCCTGGATTTCGCCCCGGAAAGAAAGTTCCAGAAAGTATTCTCATAAGTTATATAGGGAAGGACGGTGTCAGAAAGGCGATTGTTGAATCTATTCTAAAGAGAACTCTTCCACATGCCATGTCTTCTGTATGCAGTGTTTTTATTTTTTCAATCTTAACTTGATGAAATCTGAAATAATAATGCAGTTTCATGATCTTGAAACCAAAAAGTGATCAAATGTGTTCATTATGCACACTCGCTATTTAACAAAGGGTAAAGTTACCTATGCCATAATTCTTAGCATCTAATTTGCAGGTAGATGGACGGGCTCTAAAGGACTCGATCCGCATTACGACAACATTTTCTGACATGGAAGAAACCTACTCTTCTTTGAACATCCTAAAGTATGTCAATTGTTTTATCTTTTCTGTTAGATAATTACAGGCATTTCGTTAATTTTGATATCAATTCGACTTGTCTTGTGGGATAGATATGATATTATTGTGGATGTAGCACCGGAAGTGAAATGGGTTCCAGAGGACGGTTACAAGAATTTGAAGATAGTAGTTGAGCTTGACAGTGAAATAGATGCTAAAACAGCGGCTGAGAGAGAATTTACACGCCGTTACAAGTCTCTAAGTACGATGCGAATTGTCACAAATAGAGGACTACAGGTACTTAATGTTTTAGAAGCCCTCTCAATCTGTTTTTCAACTAATATATCTTACTTTTCGTATAAAATATTAGGTATTCCATTGTATATACATCAGTTTCTGTATGTATCTTTCAACCATGAAAGTATAACACACAAATTTAGAGATGGCGATTGTTACGCATTTATATGTGAATGAGTGATTTGGGTCATTTTTAATCTCTAATGGGTAAAATAAAAATAAGCTTGAAAAGGATATGGGTCACGTGGGTTGAAAGTTGCCCCAAGTGTATTTATTAATGCATAAGATCCCCAACATTGTTATATAATAAAAAGTTAGATTGGATTGAAATATTATGATTTGCAATCATATTTGGCAAACTAAATAAATTAATTATAATTTTTTGGTGTTTTGGGTCCTGAGCAATTTCACCTCCCACAAATTACAACTTTTGACCCGTCACACTACCCACTCATTTTGACATCTCCGCACACAATAAATATTATGCTTTCAAATGAAAATGGGCTGAAGACAATTTTCGTAGATTGGTGATGTTGCCGTTCTGGATATATCAGCAACAACAGTGGAACAAGACGGAGCAGAAGCAAAAAATGTTCCGGCTGCAGAGAGTAAAGGTATTCGTCCACCAACTTAAGTCGACCTTTATTTCTTTGACCATTCTCTTACAGAATGTCATGTTTTTTGGATTTGCAGGTTTCCATTTTGATACAGATGACGGAGATAGAGTTATTCCTGGTTTTCTTGACTCAATAATTGGAATGCAAGGAGGACAAACAAAATCTTTCCCACTTGTATTTCCAGATACTTGGAAGCAAGAAGATCTCCGTGGTCTTCCTTGTCAGTTTACCGTAAGTTTCCTTTTCTTGTAAATCCGATTAAAGATCTATGAAAAAACTTATTTTCTGTGTGAATTATTGGTAGGTTGACTGTAAAGAACTCTTCTATAGGGAATTACCAGAAATGAATGATGACATTGCTGATAAGCTTCTTGGTGGATGCACCACTATCGATCAGGTTAGACATGATACATGAACTTGACCCAGTAGCATGTTTTGACACCATTTGTTTTGTATATTAGATTTAAAACTCTCTTGTGGCATATGAATCTGCAGGTTAAGGAGGCGTTGTTGGAGAAATGTGTAGAACTGGAGCATACAGCTAAAGATCAAGCAACAGATAATGCCATTCTTGACCAGCTTCGGAAGGTGTTTAGTTTTCTACAAGAATTAATTAAAAGTCGGAGGCAATTTTACGCAGTTAATAGTGAATGGGTCCATTCGATCCTGGCTTATCTTAAATGGGTAAATATTGGGTCAAATAAATCAAACGGGTTGAGAGTCGCCCAAAGTGTGTTTATTGCAGAACACCATGAAGTCCATAAAAAATGTGGATAGCGTTTGTGGTCTACGTCACCTGACATGTAGAATCAAAATTGCTCATTTTGACCTATTACAAAACCAGCCAACTTAGCACCTGAAGAACTAAGTAATAAATAGTTAAACACTTCCTTTGATACTAATAAGCTGTTTAAACTCTATTGCAGATGATCCAAGTTGAAATTCCACAAACGTTGTTTGAAGAGCAAGGCAGACAGCTTTATGGAGCTAGACTTCTAGAAATACAGGTCTAATTGCATACCCTTGTTATTCTATCCATCCAAGTACAATGTCCATTTTCTAATTGAGGATTAAAAAGTTCAAATACAAATTTCAGACAGGTTTCTGTATCTATTTAAAATCCACTATGATTATTTTCTATCAAATTTTATTTTGTAAATGTGGTTAAAAGGAGTGCTCCTTTGACCCTGAGAAGTCAAATATGTAATCCTTCGTGTTTTTAAACTTATTCACATGCAGGCGAACATGAAACTAAATGAAGAGCAATTAGCAACGCTTTCGAGCCCAAGGGCTGTAAGAGATTACTTGGAAAACCAGAGGGAAAACATAGAAAGTATAATAAAGCAGAATCTTGCAGTTGGAGACATTTTCAAACGCGAAAATCTTCAGGTTCTCATATTCTTTTAGATTTAAACTATCACAACTTGTGTCTTATGACAGTTCACTAAAACTTTGGTTTGTACAGTTTTCAACCGATGATCTTGTGAAAGAGGTTGAGAAGTCTGTTGCTGAGTTCAAAAAACACAAGCAAGAGTACGACGAGGAGAGCGTTCAAGAGCAGGTCCTTTACCCATTCCCTGGACTTTCGTTTTGCTTTTGTTACCTTCATAATGAAACGCCTGCAGTTATATAAAGAAATTTCGTGTGTACTATACTTCCTTTGATTTTTTGATAAATTGATAGCCATTGTGAGTCGTTGAATGTTGTTAGGTGCAAGAGGTATTCGAGGGAGCTAAAGTGCTTGAATGGTTACGAGAACGTGCAGATATTCAGTATGTTACCAAATGACGAACATGAAGCAGCAGTTACAAATCACTGTCTGCATCACGCGGCAGCCAAAGACACATTTTTGTTCCCAGGTGTTTGTGTTTTTCTATTGTGTTAGTTGGTAAAAAGAGGTTGGAGACCATTGTAGTGGGATGGTTAGTTATTTACTGAACAAAAGTTTGATTCTTCAGTGTTTGTAAGTTTTGGCTGTAACTGAACGCCCACATTGATATTAGAAATGAGAACTAAATGCACAACTTCTCTGTCCCCAGTAGAAGATTGATCCATTGTAACATCTGAAAATGGCCTAAAAGTACATAAAAAAAATGTGGATCCACCTTCTTAGACTGCATGGACCAAAGATATGAAAAAATATATAACTATCTGACATAATATGAGCAACTACTCTCACAACCATTCTCAACAGGTGTGACATTAAGGTAGAGGTGTCAAAAAGGGCTGAGCCGGCAGGCAGGGTCAAAATGTCCCTAAACAACCAACCAGGAAGTGCTGCTAACAGTCACAATCCCTCGTTTTGATGTGTCAAAACATGGTTAAAAAAAAGTTGATTACTTCAATATTTATATTAATCTGTTAATAAAATATTTTATTACTCCTTATTTTTTATGGATACAAAATACACTTTGTGTAGCTTTCGATCTGTTTGACCCATTTTTAGTGTTATTACTTGTAATCGGTGCATTGAACAATTCCATTTTACATGGCCATTAAATTTGGGATGACATGTTGATGGCCCTATACAGAACCAATATAAATCCCAAAAGGCCAAAAGCATCCGGACACGACAAAAATGTGGAATTAGGACCTAAATTTCTGCATCAGCTTTACATACTGTAGCAGTGGTAACTGCGTATGCATTAAATAATTGAATAATAATATGAAAAAATTCAGCAAATTATAGAACCTTTCATGATAATTTTTCATCCCCCGGGTTACAACAAGAATCAGATTTTTTTTTTCCTTATTTCAAATGAACGATTGTAAGACAAACAAAGTACCATGTGTCCTATAGCAATCATCAACTAGGATATGTCAAAATCAATTTTGGATCAATTCACATCATTGGGCCCTCTATGTTAAATATGAGGTTGACTGATAATGCCTACATGAACACTTTACCAATCTATAAAAGCACAAGCAAACATGATGTATTTTTATTTTAAAATGATTTATCATCCTAATAGATTCTAATTTATCCTCCTAACCAATGAATTTAATACACTTGGAATTTATTAATTCTTGCTGCTCATCAATACCCTCGATTTTAACATATATTTTTGGTTAGAATGATTAGTATAGGATGATTGGTTAGGAGGATGTATCACTAAATAGTTCGTATTTATTGAAGCTAATAATATAAAAGGAAGTATGATAACAAGCTTAAATTTTTAGCAAATTTGTGTTTGCCATTATAGTCACTCCTAAATCGTTGGGATTTTGTCAATTATAGATCAAACGCACATTAATTAATAGAATCAAAGTGTTGAAACTGGTAATTAAGTAATTTTTTCTTTGGTTATAAGGACACTCCTAGTCGTAACATACCGTCGAGACTACCATATACAACTGCTTCTTCTCATGACTAGCTACCACTAACAAGCACGACTAGCTTCCTAATCGTGAAAACTATACTCTTGAGATGAGGACAATAATAGTGGTGAGCAACACTACGGGAAACACCTCCTCCCCCGTCACACACACACCACCACTACAAGTCGTCTGATCAATGTAGATTGGCTATAGTGATCACACTACTTCTTTCTATTCATACTGTAATTCGGTAGTTGCATGTAGATTCTCTTTATTAAAAGGTAAATAAATTTGAAAAAGATTATTTTTCTACTTCTTAAATGTTGAAGATTCTAAATTATGTATCAAAATTTGTTGTTGTTGTTGTTGTACAAATGTAATATACTAATTCACGTGGTCATATTAGGCTTATATTTGATTTACATTTGTGCTTGTTAATAAGAACATCATTATGATCACAAAGCCTCGTCTATCCGAATCAAGTTTATACTTTGGTAATCATCGTTATTAAAATATTTTATGTTATTTACAAATTTATTTCAATGTCTTGTATGGAAACTTAGATTTATGAATTTCTTCTTTCTTTTTGGTCATCGTTGCAATTCATTTGTATTGTATCATCTTTTAAATGAAAACATATTAGTTAAATTTTAATAAATAACTAAAAGCCGAGAAAGAAGGTCTGAATTTTTCTTTCCCGCTTTCAGGTCACAAATTGGTCAAATGTAAATGTCACGTTTGTAGATTACACAAAAAGAAGGCTCCCATAACCTAAATTATAAAATTCTGTAATTATTTTATGTTTTCGACTTAAAGTAGGACTGAAATAGAACTTGTGGGCAATTCTAGGACTGAACTAGTTTTTTTTCAATTTTATCTTTTTAGGACCGGTTCCAGTCTAGTTCAAGATCAGTTTCAGTTTTAGATTTTTTGCTCATCTCTAGCTCCAACTCATAATATAATTTTTTAAATCAAACAAAACATCTTTTAGTAAAATATTGATTTACTACTTCTGTCCCAAAAAATATTCACCAACAATTTTTTTTTCGATTTATGATAGAGTAATAAAATGATACATTTGTCTTTGTATTCAAAACAAATTTAATTTAAATATTAAAAAATAGATTTATTGCAAGTAATAGATGAGAGTAAATTTGAAAGTTTAATAATATCGAAGAGTAAATATTTTTTGCAAATAAATCTTTTCTTTAAATATATATCTATAAATTTATAAACTATAATAAAGGGTTTGTACCTTTTATTTGAAAGTTTAAACTTTTAAAGATATGAAATGTTAATTGTACCCTTATCATTAAATTAATATATGGAAACTAATAAAACATAAAGTAATTAAATAATTTTATTTTATAAATCTCTACTAATAAAGCATTTACAATTAACCCTTATGAAAAATCAATTATCAACGTAGTATCATGCATTTATAATACTCACTTTCATCTTTTATATCAAACATTTTGATTTTATAATTAAATTGAACAATTTTTAAAATAAATTCTATTATTATTCTAAGAAAAAGAGAGAAATTAAATCATGCAAGATAACATCAAAAATCTTTATATACACATTCAAATTTTCATAGGCGTTAAAAATCAACTTAAAGTTACAAAAACATTAATGAATGACTCATGATAAAACGTCACTATATGTCATTGATGTAAGCCAATATTTGTAATGTCTACCGTCAACAATTATCACTATCTTTTTTATCAATATTATTGTCGGTTATCACCGTCAATGATTATAATGTAATTTTTTTATTTGTTACTGCTGCATTGCACAAGTAATTTATTAGTAAATAATAAAACGGATTTTTTACAAAATTAATAATACTACATCAATTGACAGTTTCTTTGATGGATTAGTTAATCATCCATACGAAAGTGTAAATTCTTTGATTTTGTTATTATCCACGTGATGTTTGACTAATTTTTGTTCATAACCTTTCCATGATTCTAGATCAAAGTCTATTTTCATATTTGTCGATATTCTATCTGAAATCTTTTAATTACTAGTCAAATCAAATATTTAAATTTAAGTATAAAAAGTTGTGTAAAGCATAAAAAAATACACAAAATTATTAATGATTTTTGATTTTGAGATGTAAGTTTATTTTAAAATTATAAGTTCAATGTACTACTTATTTTTACTAATTTATTAGTTAACACTTATATGATTATAAATTTTATAATAATATTATAATTTTTAAGATATTATTTTCTTATTAAACTAGTATGTTTAATAGCTTTCATTTTTAAAAAGAGATACTTTTATATATATCTCTATCACATATCTATCGCATGTAAAGACTAAAAATCATAAATTAATGATTAACAAATTACTTTGATATAGTTAGACTAATGATAATAACTACTTGAAAAGGTCTTTTTTGAAAAAATTAATATTTAATTTCTTTTATCTCTATCAACAATCAACATTAGCTTTAATGATAGATAAATCATTGTATATATTCTAATCTTTAATTTAATCTTTAAAGTTAAACAAAATTGTTCATTACTTAAATGCTCGAATAAAGATAAAAGACCAAAAGGTTAATGCAATTAATTAAATATTAAATTTAAAAAAGGAATCACCATTTTAGGACAAGTATTCCTTGCTTAAACCACTGTATCTTCAACCGCAACAACACGCTCCTTTTTCTACTGTCCTTTTTTTTCTCCCTCAAACACTGGAAACAACTCTGACCACAAAACTTCGCCAAAACCCTAATTTAATCTCCGATTATTGTAAGTATACATATGTAATATGTATATAGTTGTTACTTCATAATTCGTACAAAATGTACTAATTTCTTTTACAATCTTTATCTTTATATGATTCTGTATTTCTGTAGTTCGCTTCTGTTTCTGCTTGAATTCCGTGCTCACTTCGAGATCTGTGACGTTTTAAGTTTGTAAATTACTTGTTTAGATGTAAATGTATGCTGTTTACTCATATACATTGACGTACATTTTTTGTGTATGTCATCACTGCTTAAGGGTTTTAGTATATTTTATTCACTATTAATAACATGTGTCTGTTTAGATTAGTTATTTTTTCTGATAATGGCGCCTTTAAAGTTTTTGAATTCTGATAAGTGTAATTTTAAATGTTAGGTTGAACAATATAGTTGACTTCTGTTACATTATAATTTTTAAACATGGAATGTGTTTCAATGGCTTGTAGTATGTGTCATATATAATATATATTGTGTCGTATGCAAGCTGTGTGTACTTATGGATTACCATTGTGGTTATATTGATTATGGGTAATTAGGTTGGTTGTCTGATTGTAGCTTAGTATCCGGAGGTTGTATGCTACTGTGTTATATAATGATCTCATGTGCATTCATACGTGTTGTATGATAAGAAGTCTTGAAATGGCAGGTTGCGGGGAAACGGAATGACAGGGATTGATGTTCAAAATCCTCTTCTTGGAGAAACAACTTGTAGTTCATTGTTGCTTCAGTTGCAGGTGAAATATATTTTGTTTATACTTATATACCTATTTGCTAAGTTTATTGTTAAGGATAATGCATGTCCTTTGCTTTTATAAAACTTGTTTTGATGAAGTGAACTTTTTTGTATTAATGAAGAAAATATGGGATGAGGTTGGTGAGGGGGATGAGGAAAGAGATAAGATGCTTCTTCAGTTAGAGCAAGAGTGTTTGAATGTGTATAAAAGGAAAGTGGAACAGGCTGCAAAGTCGAAGGCACGTCTTCTTCAGGCACTAGCAGACGCTAAGCTTGAATTCTCAACACTTCTTGCATCACTTGGAGATAAATCGTTTGTTAACGTTGTGAGTAATCGGTCACATATCCTTTTCGTGAACTTATTTACTGCTTACTTTTGAAATCATGAAATGCCGTACAGTATCTGTAATGTCTAGGCTATTGTTTATCTTCTGGTGCTTTAATTTGCAGCCTGAGAAGACTTCGGGAACTATCAAGGAACAACTTGCTGCTATTGCACCGGCTCTAGAACAATTGTGGTATAAGAAGGAGGAGAGGATAAAGGAGTTTTCAGGTGTGCAGACACAAATACAAAAAATACGTGGAGAAATTGCTGGGAGTAATGAGCAGGAAGGAAGAGTTGTAGTTGATGAGTCTGATCTATCCTTGAAGAAGTTAGATGGAGTTCGTCATCATTTACAAGAACTTCAGGAAGAAAAGGTAAAATAATTCACCACATGTCCTTTTGAACTAATATTAACCGTTAATTTATCAAGCACGATTATAAAACTATATACGACGAATCTGTTATTTTCATAATAAAGCAACTTGAGAGAGTTTATGCAATCTGAAAACACTTTGGGTGACTGTCAGCCTGTTGACCCTGTGGATGTTTTAAACGCAAGATAGTTTTAGATACTTACCCAGGGTTAAAATAAACAAGCCATATGAACCCATTTGTAAGCAAAGGGGTGGAAATTGCGACTTATAGTTACATGATAATATGGTATCAGATGACTAATATGAAATTTTGTTTTGCAGAGCCAGAGATTGAACAAAGTTCTTGAATTTGTGAACATTGTACATGGTACATGTGCCGTTCTTGGAATTGATTTCTATAGTGCAGTCACCGATGTCCATCCTAGTTTGGATGATGCTACTGGCGTAAAATCTAAAAGCATAAGCAATGACACACTTGCCAGGCTGGCAAACACTGTGATGGCTTTGAAAGAAACTAAGAAGCTAAGGTTAGAAAAGGTACAGACATTCAGAATTCCATGAAATTTGATCTTCCATCACTTATAGTCATGTGAAGGTTCACTGTAAACTAGAAAAAGAAACATATATACTTGATGACAAAAAAAATTTCATCTTCAGCTTCAAGAATTAGCAGCTCAGCTGACTGAACTTTGGAATTTAATGGATACAACTAAAGAAGAGAGGAGTTTGTTTGATCATGTTACATGTAACATATCAGCTTCAGTTGACAAAGTGATTGTCCCAGGGGCGCTTGCTCTGGATCTGATTGAAAAGGTACTTACAATGTTAGTTTATATAAAATTATAATGGAGGTGTTCAATCCATATACTTATCAATGGGTCAATTTGGGTTATATATAATCTCAACTATTAAAATAAAATTCGATAAAAGACAAATTGGGGAAATGGGGTGGGTGAATGGGCTAAAAATGTTGAAACTTTCGTAGGATGTGTTTTATTGCATACAACTTCCTAAATCGCTTTATGCTGTGATTTATATTGTTATTATATTGTAACAAAATATTGCTTTTGCAATCAATTTAATGCATATGCATATGTCTTCAGAAATGGACAAGTGTTTCGGGTCAGCCCAACCTATCCCATCTTGACCTGTTTCAATCCCAATCTGCCATCTCATCTAGAATATTCTTATACTGTATGAGTACACTAATTTATTATTGGCCTTTTGCTCTCAAGGCTGAGGTGGAAGTTGAACGACTGGATCAGTTGAAAGCTAGTAGAATGAAAGAGATTGCTCTTAAAAGGCAAGGCGAGCTTGAAGAGATTTTTGCGTGTGCACACATAGAGATTGACACAAAAACTGCCAGAGAGAAAATCATTGCTTTGATCGATTCTGGCAGTTTGGAGCCTTCTGAGTTGCTGGCTGACATGGATGCTCAGATCATCAACGCAAAAGAAGAAGCTCTCAGTAGAAAAGATATCTTGGATAAGGTCGAGAAGTGGATGTCAGCTTGCGAAGAGGAGAGTTGGCTTGACGATTACAACAGGGTCCGTCTGTAACTCATTCCTTCTCGAGTTGTTATGTCTTCTATCCACAAGTTTCGAACAGGAACCACTAGTCACGAGTCTTAGAGCTAGAGAAGCGTGAACGGGCCTAGGACCGAGACTAACCTGGCCTGAATCCGAGACTAGTCTTAGGCCTGGCTTTAGCTGGAAAAGGTTCATCCCTTTAGGCACTGTCCTACACCATAGATCTTTAAGTCATAAACATTTTGCCAAAACACCCGGTTCGGCCCAAGCGAAAGTGCAGTTCTAGGACCGGCTAGGCCAGAATGTCCTATTCCTTAAGACAATTATATAGTGTATATGTAAATTTGCATAACTTTATGTTTTATAACAACTGATTTTGAGGTACTTTTCGTTCCAAGCTGTAAATATCTTGTTCGATAAAAAAATGAAAAATTTCAGGACCGGGCCAGGTTATGACCAACAGGCCAATATTCATCTCCTTTTTCCAATCTTTAGCCCCAGGCTTTATCATAGCTTTTAGGATTGGCATTTGTGCACCTCTAGTCTTGGTATCAGTTGGGTCAAAGGTCACTGGTGTACCTGGATTAATGTTCGTTCTCATTTTTGCAGAATTGTGCATTCTAATTTAATTATGGTTTTGGGGATATATGTAACAGGATGATAATAGGTACAGCGGGAGCAGGGGTGCACACTTAAATCTCAAGCGAGCCGAGAAGGCCAGAATCTTGGTCAGCAAAATCCCAGGTAACCAATAGGCAAATCTTATGTACTTATGGTGTTAAGAAGATATAATATAATTTGGTCAGACCTATAGATAGATAGTGGGTTGGGTAACAGGTCAAAAGGGGCAATTTTTGTACTTGTCTGGTTGGGTCGTGCCTTTTGGACCAATATACTTTCTGTTTAAATTCTGTAATAAATACCTTGTGTGTTGAATATGATTACAAAAACTATATTTCAAATTTCCAATAATTATCAACTTTTCGAGTTAACCTTTTTAAAAGGTTGCATGCAGTGCCTTTTCACATTTTTCCTTGTTAACTCAACCTTTTTGACCCATTTGACCAGTTGATGACCTAACATAGCCCCAATCGACTGGATATAATTGTTCAGTGGTTTTCTGTTAACTGTGCCGTACTGCCATGTTCAAGTCTCGATTTGGTTATGATGCTATATCGTGCTCAATTCAGCTATTCAGTATAAAACTAAATATGATGTCATCAATATTAATAACAGCACTTTATGGTTGGGTGCATCTGTGTATTCAGGTCTTGTTGACTCACTGGTTGCTAAAACTAGAACATGGGAAGAGGAACACGGACTGACTTTTGCTTATGACGGTGTTCCACTACTCGCCACGCTAGACGAATATGGAGCACTGAGGCACGCCAGAGAAGAAGAGAAAAAAAGAATGAGGGTGAGTCTTGGTATTTCGCCCATTGTTTTATTCTCAAAACAATAGAACTCACTCTGATTTTGAAAATTGTGACAGGATCAGAAGAAATTCCATGAACAGTTGAATACAGAGCAAGAAGCCATGTTTGGTTCAAAACCAAGCCCAGCCCGGCCCCTTAGTAGCTCGAAGAAGGTACTGGGTCCACGTGTAAATGGGCCCCCTAATGGAGCTCTTAATGGACGGTTATCCATGAACCCAAATGGCCCTAGGTCAGTAAATAAAGATGGAAAGAGGGACAACTTGAGGCCTGTTGCTCCTGTGAACTATGTAGCCATAACGAAAGATGATGCAACATAATAGTCTTTAAAGAAGTGAATATATATAACAATAGCACAAACCATATATAGCTATTCCTTCTTCTTAGTGGTTTAATGATATCATGATCAGCTTTGAAGAGTAAATAGACATGGATTAGTTGCGTAGTATTGGTATCTACTAGTTTAGTTACTGCTTCCATAATGTTCTTTCTAGTAGTTGACTTCGGTCTAGAGACAAATTATCGTTAAACTCAGTATGGCATTATTGTTCGTTTAACTCATTATGGTATCTACTAGTATGCGTAAATTAGAATGTTGGTCCTTAAAACTAAATTCATTTACAAGTTTTTATTCATGGATTGTCTTTAGTTCTGGTATAAATTGCAACCTAGTACCAATTAACTGAATTAAGTCCTTGGCCGTTCCTTGTATCCGTTTGAAGCATTCGATATTTTAACGAGTTATGCGTCATCATAAGATCTTACGTTCTCACATCCAATCTTACGATCTTATGTATGATTTGCTGAGAAATGATCTTACTGCACATAGAGTACGATACAATTATATTACTCCGTATTTATTTGTTGTAGTATCTAAGTGACGCCTTCAGAAAAACATGTTTCATTGCCCTCTCAAATGTTTGTTTGCCATAAAAATCTATAACATTGTCTTGTATATTTTTTAATGAGATGCGATCAACGGGATCAATTATTCGATTAAAAACTCCTACGTTTACCGACTTGGTAAATGACTATTTAATAATTAGTTTTTTTTTTTTTTAATTATTTAATTACTCTCGGTATATTTACAAAGTTATTTAAATATGACTATTTAATAAATAGTGATAATGATTTTTTAGAGCGATAATCTTATAATCTATTACGTTATATGTATATTGTGAGCCAAAGGCCGTATATTCGTTTTAGATAATCAAATGTAAATGTAACGATTTAGTTATAAATAAAATTCATATATATAAACAAGGATACTATTTTAGTTAAAATTTTGGTTTCTTTAATATACCATCCAATAATATGGATTATAGATAGATTGCTATGTTTTAGTTATAATTGTTAAACTTTATGTAATGTCTCTCAAAGTCGAAAGTAATGGATTATTTGGATATTCATCATGTTCAACTAAAAATCATGGTGGAAGGATACTAGTAGCCCATTAATTTAGGCTTATAAGGAACTCAAATATCTTATCTCATACCGATGTGGGATGAGTTGTTATAAACTCCTCTACTTAAACTCTTAACGTCAATGTGTTATTATCTAATTAATCATTTAACTCGGTGTAACAAAAAAAATACTTTCGATGTGTTTTATTTATTGATAATTTGTAACTAATGTTTTTAAGACGGCAACTATGTTGATCCTAAAAACACTATTAACTTAGCATGAATGAGTCATTGAGTCAATGTTATATTGTTGAAGGAAAACCTTTACAATTATCAGTTAGAAAACCTGTTTGATTTATAAAAAAAATAATTCTTTTTTTAATGCCACTAGACAAACTATTGAACCACTTTTTTAATTGTTGAAAATTTGATATTTTCATTGTCAATTTGAAGATGACTAACATATATGATTATTATATATTTTAATCAAATATTTTAAGTGAATAAAGGTACGAAACATATATATGAGAAAGTCCAAACAATAGATATTGATAGTTAGATCGTGAGATATATAGTATAAAGCTCACAATTTTGTGCATTTTTATTTTCATATCGGATAAATTAGCTTCATATGCCGACAAGAAATATAACCCCTTACATATTTTGAGTTTCATTTATCTGTTTCACCAAATTTAATTATATTATGATGTATATGAACCATGAATATTTTATTAGGATTAGTGTAGGGGAATGGTTATTACATTTAGTCCGAAATTTATTGTATGTATCCAAATTAAAACGATTTTATTGTGTGTATCAAACTTTCAAATATCGTTATTATATGTATTAGGTAGTACTTTTGATAATGTGTCAACTTGCATGGATGTCACATGATACCTTACACATAACATATATATATATATACAATAGTGATATTTGAAAGTTTAATACATACAATTTAGACCTTCTTAGTTGGAAACATACAATAGACTTTGAACCAAAATTGAATACATTCCCTTGACCTAATTTGTATTTTATTATTATTATGAAGATCAATTATTTTGTTTCAAGCTTGAAATTATAATTAATGACAACTTTTATACAACTAACATTATTTATTAAAAATGTAACGTTTTGAAATTCCGTCGTAAGACGCGGGCTTAAAAATACTCGTTATCAACATTTTACACACAAAAAATAAATACGTCAACGATACTTATGTCAAATGACTTAATTCATTTAAAATGTTAGGGTTAATTACATATATCCCCTTCTTAAAACATACAAATATCATATATACCTAACTCAACTTAAAAAAATATACCCTAATTCTGAATTTATTTGTAATAATAATTCGAAAATCAATAATAATCCTCTTTTAATCCTTTAGTGACGATTCTTTCCTTATTTATTTATCTTTCTCCCTATTTTTAACAAACACGAAAGAATCGATCATCAGCTTATGAGTTCATCACATACTTTTTTTTAGATATTTACATATTATTACATAAACCACTTTTCTCAATACATAATAGTATTACATAGAACATTAACAAAAGATCAATTTTGATATATCCACTTCCAATCCAATACAAGGAGATGTTACAATCGATTCAATCCATGGTTCTATCATATTTTCAAACTATAATTCAGTATATCACCAAATACTTTTTCTCTTAGAAAGAAAAGTATTATTGAAATATTATATATATATATATATATATTTATACCGAAAACTTCCCAAGTGATTTTGTTAATGTATACAACTTATTTTTATAAGAAAAAGTATTCCTACGTGTCTTTTAATTGTTTACAGCTCAACTTGTAAATGTGGAATTATATGATTTATAGATTTTGGTTGATGCTGTAATTACTTATTTTATATCTGATGATGATGGATCTTGAATTTATATTTTATAAAGATTAAGAATTTAGAGTTTTAAATAGTAGGAAGAGATATGAAAGAACAAGGGTGTAAGAGTAATTAATGAGTTAATAAACAATTATTTGTGATTTTAAAAATTATCATTATAACTAAGTCGATGATTTTGAATGTATATGATATTTTTAATTCAAATAGGGTATACGTGATATTTGTAGAGTTTAAGAAGGGGTAATATGTAATTAACTCGAAATATTAAAATTTAGCCCAAAAGTATACAAAAAATATATTATAAGGACTAAACCCGGAAATTCATGAGGAAAAAACTAAATTACATCGAAAACGAGTTCTATATCGTTATTGTATAGAGTAAGCAACAACTCGATCAAAATTCAAAACCCCTAATTTCACGTTTCAATTTATTAAAAAAAAATGGCGAACGAAAACGAACCAGCGAAGCTACTGTTACCATACCTTCAACGTGCTGATGAATTACAAAAGCACGAGCCACTCGTCGCATACTACTGTACGTATTCATCTCTCAGTTTTACTAATCAAACCCTAATTTCTGATAACTTTCATGATTTAAGTGATTAATTTGTTGATTTTAAGGTCGATTGTATGCGATGGAACGTGGTTTGAAGATTCCTCAAAGTGAAAGAACAAAAACTACCAATTCTTTGCTCGTATCTCTTATGAAACAGCTTGAAAAGGTCCGGTTTATTTTTGTGATTTATTATCTATATAATATAATAATATAATATTGAGCTACTTGATTTTGGTGATTCTGAAGGTGATAATTCATTGTTTAATTTAAAATGATTTTAGTTATTGCGAGTTGTATAAAGTTTATTAGATGATTGTAATTGTTAGTCAGTGAATGATTATGTCTTTAATGTTAGATCAAATTTTAGATCTTCTATAGGTTGGATTATGCAGTCAGAATTTCTATGCTTTTTCGATATCTGAAACTAATTAACTAAATTTATGAAATTTCTGAATTTATATGGTAGTATACTGACTGTTTTTGGTAATAACATTAACTGGAAGTAATATAATGTATAGGCATTAAGTGATTTTGTTTTCTCTGTGTATCAGTATTTTTGTTCCGTGTTCATCATATGGGTTGGTTGTGTATTTACAGGATAAGAAGTCACTGCAGTTGGGGCCTGATGATCATCTCCACGTTGAAGGATTTGCATCAAATGTTTTTGCAAAAGCTGATAAGCAAGACCGAGCTGGGAGAGCTGATCTGTATGATAAGTTTGCTTCTTATGATACATTTTATTTAGATAATAGTTTGATAATGATTAGATTTTTACATAGCATGAATGAATTTTTACTTGATAAGGGTTGGTGATACTTACGCCTTGGACACTTGGACTCCCACATTTGAGAAGCATGCATCTCCTTTTAGCTCCTCTATTAGAAAGACATTTTTCTTGGTTGAAATTGAGAGTCAGAGTTCAATAGTTCTCGATCGTATTTCATAGAAGTGCAAAACCTTTATTGGATGAGTTTTATGCTATTCAATTAATTCTTTCTTTAATGTATTTAGGACTAACTACTTAAAAGTTATCACTGCTAGCTGCTCTTTGTGAAACCTGAAATTAGCTGTGGTTACTTATCATGCTTGTTATGCTTGAATAATTGTTTATGCCTCATATAGTTCTTACTGAACTTTTGCATCCAGTTCTTGTTGAACGTCCACTCTTTTTAGAATACCTGTTGGAGTATTATCTACTTGTTATCTTTGTTCTCTAACAGATAAAAAGATCATAAATTTTGTACGAGTCACATGTAAGTAGAGGCCTTATGAGTCTATAGTTAATGGACTGTTTGAACTTAAGATGATAGTCTTACATTAAGCTCTTTCTTTTGTCAAACTCTACAGCTCACGAGGTTTTGTATTTAGGATTTCTTCATCAATAACTTTATTTCTTTAAGCTACTATAGAAATAGTAGGACACCATGGTATTAAACATGGTTTTTTAATTGTGATGTGAAAAGGGTTGTCAAGGCCAAAATCCACAACCGAATTTAGTTTTCAAGGCTTCTACCATTGTTATCTTTTAGGGCTCAACAGATAATTTCTCTTAGGTAGGCAAAACATGCTCATCTAAGATCATACGGCTTCAATCACAGTTTATTTTCTCTCTTCTTTTTAACCTACATGCCAAAAATGGCGAGGATAGTGATGATTATTATTGGATATTAATACTTGCTTTTGATGATGTTGATTAAATATTAATGCTTGATTTTGACCATGTCGCAGCAATACAGCTAAGACGTTCTATGCTGCCAGCATTTTCTTTGAAATCCTTAACCAGTTTAGTGATGTTCAAGCTGACGTGAGTCCAGATTTCCTTATTGACCCATCTGATACTTTTTTGCTTCTTTTTTGTTTATTGCAATTGGCAGCTTTATTCTCTCTCAACCCTCTTAAATGGAAGAGGAAGAAACAAAACTGATTCAGATTAATTATGATTGGTTTGTTATATAGCTTGAGCAGAAACAGAAGTATGCAGCTTGGAAAGCAGCAGATATAAGGAAAGCTATAAAAGAAGGAAGGAAACCTGTACCAGGCCCTCCTGGCGGTGATAAAGATCTGTCAGATACATCAAGCAGTGGATATGTAAGATCCCGTAACTTATGGCTCCCCTATATTCAATGGCAATATTTAGTCTTGTCTAGCTAACTGAATGGTCTTGTATAATTAGTTAATTACTTGATTTTGATCTGAGTTTTGACACATTTACTTATGAGTGAGTCGATCTGGGTTTTATGTTATCCCACACGGGTCAAATCCAAGAAAAGGGAAAGGATCTACCTGGAAGTGGATTTTTTAGGGAAGCTTAATCACTGATTTTAGCCTGCGTATTCATTGATGATTATTCAACTGAAAATTAGTTTATACTCAAAATTCAGTGGGTGATATTTTGTTTGATATTCATCAGTGAATAAGGGTTCCTTCCTTGCTTCCTTCCAAACAATCTACTTCCTTGTTGATTGTTCACCATTTAAGAAACGTAGTTAAAACTGAAAAGGGGAACAGCTCATATAGGTTGGATGAGTCAAACAGGGTGAAAGTCACCTAAAGTCTGCCATTGATGCGCGCAATCTCGTACAACATTTTCATTCATAGAGTTTGGTTATTATCAATTATCATAATAGTTTTGCGTTTGTAATCATAATTATCGCAATAATAAATATAAAAGGATTTTGTTATTATTATTATTATTTTATATTTTATTTTTTTAGTTTTATCTTTTTCTATTATTATTAATTTTTATTTTTCTTTTCTTTTGTTTTTTCTTTTTTGTGGTCAACCCAACTGTCTTAGCCCCCATTTCGATCTGTACTAAACAAATGACCTGTTGTTCCAATCCAACCCGAACCTGTAACTACCAGACATGAACAAGCTTGATTGTCTATATGAAGTATTACCATGTGTATTACTTTCATAGTGCTTATTTTGTTAATTTTAACATGTAAAAGTATTTTCTTATCAATGTAGAGGCATGATCATGAATAAATAAATTGTACAACATCTGAACTTTGTCACTTGGCAGGACCTGGAATCGAGCAGGAGTGAACCAATCACGAAACATGCACCAGAATCCCATCATTCATTCAGGTCATTTGATAGAAGTGATTCCCAGCAGTTCACAAATAGTTCCCCATCACCGCCGCGGGAAAATACTCCACCCCCACCATCTTCAAAGATGCCACCTCCATCTTCAAACATCCCACCACCATCTTCAAACTTTCAACCACCGCCCTCAAATTTTCCTCCACCATCTTCAACTATCCCACCACCGCCAACCTATTCTTCTTATGATTATCCATCAAATAATTTTCAGCAACATCCTTCTGATGATTATCCATCCAATAATTATCAGCAGCATCCTTCTGATAATTCGACTTACACTCAGAATTATCATCCATCATCTTATCCACAAGAACCACAGCATCACATTTCCCAAAACTACCATTCTCAAGATCCCTCGCTCAATTATCCCAATTTCCAATCGTACCCTAGCTTTTCCGAAACTACCCTTCCAGCAGCTCCAGCTCATTATCCCACATCATATTACCAAGGCTCTGATCAACCCCACTCTCCTTCCGCTACTAGACCGTCAGATTATCCATCTACAGGTCAATATAAGCCAAGTGCAGGAAACGGGGCAGTTCCTGTTCCCGAACCTGCACCAGTCCCTGCACAATCATATCAGTATGACAGTAATTACCAGCCTGCCCCTGAGAAAATAGCAGAAGCACATAAGGCAGCTAGGTTTGCTGTTGGAGCATTGGCATTTGATGATGTTTTCGTTGCCGTGGACTACCTTAAAAAATCTCTTGAACTGCTTACTAATCCATCATCTAGTGTTTGAGTCGCTACTGATGTCTATTAAAATTTGCATACCGACCTTTTGTTTTTTACGGTCTGTTATGTCTTTTGCAAAGGTTGTTGATTTATTTTTCTGAATGTTTTTGTAAGCTGACGTGTTTAAGTGAAATGGTATCCCGGGTGCTTGTTTATTAATTAGAGGGATTGAAAGACTCGGAGCTTGTTGATAAAACTGAATTAAAAGATCTTGTGTTATCACAATATTGTTTACTATATTGATAGATAATATTGTAATTGTAATCGTACATAAAAAGAAGTTCTTAACATCGATAGGTACATGTGCAATATTCATCACCATCTTTGTTTGCACACGTCCCCCACCCATCTTCATCTCTTTGTTTACACGTCACGCAACAACGTCTCACCGCCCCCGCACATTTGCCTAAATTTTCATCACGGTACTTCACAAGTTCATATTTTCCGGCAGATTCGTCCGTCGACATCATTTCTGCATTACGTTCCATTTAATAACGTTAATAAGTGTAATTGTTTAATTTTCTCGATTGGGGTTGGAAATTTTTTAGATGTTATGAAATTTATAATATCATTCTTTTTACGTTACAAAAGATATAAGAAAAAGAAAAGTTCTTATAGCGATTGACTTTTTACTTGCCCTTATCATGAAAGATGGTAACCATAAATATGTCTTTTTTACTTTTTATTATTTGTTAAGTTATAAACCTAACAAATAAGAGGGTCAAATTTTTTTAAATAGGTGTAGTTTGTTATTAGTTTGAATTAAAATACAGATATGATTAATGAAAATTGTTATGAGTAACAATATTATTGCACCTCGCAAAAACTTAGCAAAATTAGATATGAAGTGCAAAGAAAGGAAGAAAAAAGAGAAAGGATTATGAAAATACTGTATTATATTTATACATGATGAAATACTACTAAGAAGAATGAAGATGATATGAAATGCGGTGATAATTTTACTTAGAGCCGGCAAACTGGACCAATTAGGTTATATTTGCTTCTCTTAAAAATTTTTTTTGGCGACATTGAGCGTTGGTACTTTTATTAGTGAGTTATAATGTACTTATAGTAAAATAAAAGCGGGTTAAATGGGCGGACAGAGAGTCTTCTTGAAATTCTACATTTATAACTTGTCAAATATTTTCGTACTACGTTTTTTCATAAAGATAGTTATCTCTACTTATTATTTTAATGTTATTTTAAAATTTGTTGTGGTTGTTGTTATATTGTTTTAGGAAAAGGTTCAAATATAAATGCTTGTTATGGTAATAACGGTAGAAAAGAACATTTTTATTTTTTATTTTAACATTAACAAATGTTTTTGATAAAAAGTTTAAATTAAATAATTTGTTTCTTAATTTTTTTTATCCGTCTCTTGAAATTTTAGGGGTTTACTTTTTCTTATAGGCTCGACTATTGCGATTTGTAATTTTATAGGTGTGATAAAAATTTTAGAAAACCGCTTTATAGTCATTTTTATAAATTCTATTGCATAGGAAATGAAATTGAAAAATAAATTATTTTATTTTTAAAACATTTTAAATTTAAATTTATTTGACCCGAACCCGTTATAATCTGAATCCATTATGAACCAAAACCTTTATAACCGTACCCATCTAAACCCGGTTACCGGAATCCACTCACTCGTTCTGCTACCTCATTCTTAACCATAGCTATAAAGATCACTCAAATATATTGGAATGATGAAAAATGGAAATACAGTCCATATTTATAATGTTAGTTTTTTATTTATTAAATCATTATTATTGCAGTTACACACCCATAAAGTGAAGAAAGTACCTTTATTATTACTATTATTTTTGTTTCATTTTTATTAGTTATCGATGGGTGAAAACTTGCATTGCATCTGATAAGTAATTGAAAATGTAGAGTATGTTTGGCGATATGTAACAGTAGCAATAAGCAGTAAGCAGTAGCAGTAGCTGTTTGTTTAAAAAAAATGTTTGGTAACATAGCAGTAACAGTAATTATCAAGTGTAAAATTACAAAAAAGGGTATATACACATTATTTATAATGTACTCATGTTATTTTTGAGGGTATATAGATAATTTCAGAACCAAAATGCTAGTTGCTAGTTGAAATGCTTCATCATCAAGCATTTAGCATGAATCGGTTGGAAAATATGCAACATCTAGTTTGTTTTGTTACCAAACAAGCTTTTCAATCAAATTACTAACTGCTAGTCGTTTGTCGCTCTAAAATGCTTCTAAATGATTGCTACCAAACACAACCGTAATATAAAAATGCATTAAATCATAGGGTCACCGTAACGTAGGTTCATTGTGCGTACTCTTTCAAAAAGTTCTTTCGGATAAATGAACTTTATATTTGTAGACCAAAGCTCATTTTACTTGCGGAAATTATTATTTATATCATTTACTGCATTTTTAACCAGTATAATCAGTTACTTATAAGGATACGTTGAAATAGTACAATCACTTATTTTAAATAATTTATTTTTAAAGTGATTCAATTGTATTTCTTTTTAAACTCAGTTATCATTTAAAGGTGTTTTAAGAGTATAGTTAACATGTTTTCCAAAAATAAAATTCAATGTTCCAACTAAATTTGTTGAAATAGTATAATGAGCATATACTTACAATAAGGTAAGTAACGAATGGTGGCTTGGTGGGTGGAGAAAATATCGTCATCGTATTACCAAGGTTCTGATCAACCCTACTCTCCTTCGGCTACTATAATTTTGTTCGAATGCGATACATACTCAAAAATAAAAACTTATAATTAGACTTAATTCATTCATTATTTGACATATCACTTACAGATTTTGATTGGTCTTTAGTTTTGCGCATAAATATCATTTTTCAATTATTTAAACTACAATAGGAACCGAATTAGCTATAAAATTCTTACTTAAGACGAAAATGAACTCTAACTTTTCATTCGGATCATTAGTTAATATACGTGTAAGACTATACACTTGTTTTCATTGAGAATCTTATATTTGGTGAAGTACATTTTCATCTCGATCAGAGTCAAACTAAAATGATTTCTTTAATTCGAGGCGTTTCTTATCAAATTTGGAATTAGACTGGCCCGGTTTTGGGCATGGGCAATATGCTTAACATCACAGGACCTTTGTCTTTGAAGGGCTCCATATTGAATTCAACAGTGTAAGAAAGTAAAAAAATAAAAAGTGATATCAATATTATGAAAACAGAGACCATAGGTTTAATAAGAAGTTACATTGCAAAATTGAACTTCGGAAAAAAGATTGATCATGATATTATTTACTATATCAATAGATTTGCATTGTAGTTTAACATAAAAAAGATGTTTAACATGGGTAACTACATATGCTATAATCATCATCATCTTTGTATGCACAAGTCCCCTTCCCATCTGCATGTCTTTCTCTACATATGCTATAATCATCATCACACACTGTCGCCACCCCCCAACATTTGCGTAAAGTATCATGACAGTACTCAACAAGTTCATCATTTCCATCAGATTCATCCGCTGAATTCGTCAACATCATCCCTGCAATATGTTGCATTTAATTATGTTAATAAGTGTAACATATTAATATTTGATTTTCTTGATTGGGGTTGGAAATCAAGTAATCCAGGCAATGACTTTTTAGATGTTGTGAAATTTATGTTATTATTCTTTTTACGTTACAAAAGATATAAGGAAAAAAAGGGTCAAGCATGGTACGTTACAAAAGATATTATTATTTAGCGGCCCACCCAAGTGAGTAAGTACGTTGAAAAGAAGTTTCTAATTGGATGGGCCGTTGTTTTGAAATTGTGAGGGACTAGACCTCTTCTAGTTGATCAATCTTTCTTAACATACACACTTAGTAGTTAGTACCAATACTGAGAGAAGTTTTGGGTGGGCCAAGGCCCACCTTATGTCTAACGTAGCTCCGCGAAGATCACTAAAATATATTATATATTGGAATGATTCTCTGTTGACACTTGACAGCTCCATATTCTGTGTATTGGTTACTTATCTAGTTTTATGATTGTTAAAAAATGGCTACCAGTCTGAAGTTGTCACTGATGTTTCCTTCCACCTGTTTATTTTCAGAAAGTACTGTATCTGCATATGCCAGATCACCATATATGGAATCCTTCAAGCCTTCAAGGGACTACATGAGCTGATGAACAAGGCTATTAAACCATAAGACCATTACAATTACAAGGCCCATCTCAATTATATTGGTTAGATGACTTTTCATTACATATATTCTGACTTACGACCATTAGAGCTCAATCGTATTAAGTTAAAAGGAAACAAAAAATTAGGAGGTAGGACAAGTAATATAAAACAAAGAGAACAGGCACATGCCCATAAATGTTACTCTAATCATTTAACAAAGTATTTTCAACAAACTTTTAAAAACAAAAAAAATCATAAGCACTAGGATTTTATAGCTTGTTATCACATGCTTCCAACTAAATTACTGACTTCTTTTCTGAAGAAAACTTTTCAGTTCCACTTCCATGAATCCCATTGATTTGCTTATCTGTCGATCTATTGCTATTCTCCGAGGATTCATTAGAAACACTTTGTGGAACAGGGTTTCCATTTGCTGTCATCAGGCGCTGATTGAAATTTTCATCAGATGCTTGCACTTTCTTCTCTACAGATTGTTGAACTCCTGGGATGCTGGAAGACACTTTTGATGTGCTTAAGTTTCTCATTACACGACCATACTTAGGAGGTATAGGTTTCCCATTGCTGATGGTCAAACATTTCGAACAATGCCATTCACACCACTCATCTCCAAAAATTGCTTTTAAATTACACTGTGAACATCTCAAGTGATAGCCTCTTTCACAAGCATCACAGACAAGTGCTGTATCGACCTCGTTAATAATGACCTTGCACGTTTGACAGCTCAAAGCCTTATTCATGTAGTCCCTTGATGGTGGATTCCATTTCTGATGCTCTGGCATATGCGGATATAATACTTTCTGAACAATTTTACCAATTTCATTGTGGGTTTCAATAGAAGGAGATTGAACAATGTTCCTGCGATGTTGTATATGATGATTTGTGTTTGTCAAATGAGAAGGCCCCTTGTCTAATCTAGCTTTATCAAAAGAAACATGTTGAGATTGTATAGACTGTGTTGTTGGAGTATTTGATGCTTTGTGATCTACAACAAAATTTGCTGCAAATGATCAGAAAGATATCACCAAGTAATAAAGTAAGAAATCAAAGTAATACCAAGTGAAATATAATGAGTTTTCATTCAACATAGCAAAAAACAGTATAAGGAGTACACCAACCATTTGATCTTCCAACAGATCCGAGTTGAGGTCTCCCAGCCTGTTCAATAGGTGAGGCAGTGGAACACCTTCCAAGATGACTGCTAATCAAGACATTAGACCCCCCTGGCTTTACTTCACTCGTCGGCAATTGATACGGCAAACTCCTTGAATTGGAAACCGTGGAAGCATGTGATGTTGCATGAGGTTCAGTCACCCTAGGTGTAGCTGTAGCAGAATGTAATGGGAAGACCTCTGACTTTTCCATCTAATAGAAAATGCAAAAATAGGTGGAAGTATACATTAATGAGAAGCACATGACAGCAATCATAAATCAATAAACATGATCACTATATGCCTAAAAGTTCAAACTTGACAAAAAACTGCTCATTATTTCACAATCCTAAATCGTATATTGTGATCACTATAAAACTAGAAGTTCAAACTTCATAAAAAGTAGCCATAATTCCACAATCATAAACGATAAAACTAGATAAGTGAGCAGTACACAGAATATGGAGACGTCAACAGAGAATATCTACCTACTAAACACGAAAGCAAGACAAGTACCCATAACTATATGCCATTAAACACTAAACTCAAGCACCAATAGCGATATTCAGGCACAAATCTAACAAATTCGTAGTATATAAAAAGCTTAAATTAATACCAATTATATCAATCAAGCAAGCTGAAAATTCATAACATTTAATCAACTTAGCAAACCATAAGTCGACCAACAGGTCACCTTCTGTTTCGTAAGCTGCAATTTCTGCAAAATCGTCATCTTGGGAGGCCGAATCCCTAACTTCATTTCACCGAGTCTATTAAGCCCTAGCTCTTCAAAAACCTTCCCAAACGCATCCTTATTAAAAACATCTTTCGGACTAAACTCTTCACAAATCTCAGCTAATTTCTCCCTGGCTTCAACCATCATTTTCACTTCAACCGACGTAGGTTTTCTACCAGCCCTAATTTTTCCAATCGTAGCTAACACAATCACAATCTCCGCCACTTTCTTCAAATTAACAGCCAATCGAAACTTCTTTTTAGCCGGATTCGTATCCACGTCATCAATATCACGATCCAACGGTCGCTTCGATCGCGCTGGTTGATCCATTGATTAGTGAAGAAGCTTGTTGTTTAAGTGTACTATTCGTGAGAGACCTGCTGAATTCAAGGAAATTAGATGCCATTAGTAAGGGAGAATTTAGGGGAAACTGAAAACCCTAGATATCGATTAGCTATATAAAATTGTAGAAAAGGGGGTTTGAAAATAAACAGGCCTTATTTTTAGCGGGTAATTGAAGATTTGAAGATGTGTTGGTGTAGCGCGCAGCTGATGAATAGATGATGTTGAAGATGGAACGAACCGAACCACCTGTAGTGTACCCTAAACTCGCTACCTTTCCAACGTATATCTTTGGTGACCCATATGGGGCTTGGGCTTTCCGCTTTCTTATATCTTTAAAAAATTATTATGTTTTAATTGAATTTTACCACTAATTTATAATTAAATATAAATATAAATATAAATCAATTTTAAAAGAAACATTATGTCATATCTTCTTTGTTTTATTGATAGTAATAGTTAAGGTTGATGTAAATTCTCATTTATATTATATATCAGTTTTTAAAACTGTATTTCTTCTTATGAACAAATTATTTGTTTTACGACATGATAAAGAGTTATAACTAGCGATCCATGCATGAATTTTTGAACTATTTAGGCAAACTTGATAGACAAAGAACAAAGAATGACTTCATTAGGACACCCTTATACGTCTAACTTTGTACATTGATACCATACTTGGGGAAATTAGATTGTACACTGGATTGAACTTAGCCATTTTTAATTCAAACTACAACAACAATTTACACATGCGGATGTCCTCTCTATTGATTTTACAACAGTCAAATAATGGTGTTCCTATGATACGTTAACGCACAACAAGAAGATCAACAAGAACAAAAGGGACGCTTAAATACACCATTTCCTTTGCTAACTCTACTTGTTGCAGAACCCTGACTTAAAGATGATTAATAAACTTTCAAACCATGGAATTAAATTTACTTATGAACTATTTAAGTGGTGAAGTCTAAAAGTAGCCCAGAGGGGTACTTTTATCCATGAAGAACAAATCAGTGACTGATGGACGAAATTGATGGGTAAAAAGGCTGTGGGTGTTGGAAAGTTTATATAAAAATCCAAAATAGTTTGGAAATTTACCCCTGTTAGGGTTGAAGGTATGTGCCTATAGTTCGCCAATACAAACACCTTGTACATGCACAATTGATGCACGCTAATACTACCAATGAACAAGTAAATGCAATCAATGATATGAGCAAAGAGGTATGGGGACAAAATGCCACCAAAGGTAAACGACTTTCCAAACAATTGTGAAGTAACCACTCTTCTTGCCGAGTCATAAACCAAACATTGTATTGATGCTTTGGTATCATAAGCAAAACCATCTTCATCTCAGGGAATCTTCCATCACAAAAAGTAATCTGGTGCTGGTTTTTTAGCAGGGGCCCCTCTTGAATCCTGCATTTTTAACATTTATTAAAACACTAAAAGAATTCAAGTTGTAATTCAGGTTATTCATGTTAAGACCACCTCTAATGGCATAGGTTGTTGGCTCAGCTGTTCACGTCCAATCAAGGACGTGTGTCAGCGTGTGAGAGTTCATGTACCAAAAAACACATAAGAAACCAGTGACTGCGACAGTTGATAATAACTCTGTTTGTCCATTTCTTGTCTGAATTTTTCCTTAAAAACAATTAGAAGAAAGTGAGTGGATGTGGGCTCTCTTTTTTTAGTCGTCCGGGAAAAATATTGTATCCAAATGGGCTAAAGACTATAAAAGAGCTTAAGAATCTACGAAATAAAAAAGGATCGGGTCAGGTCATGTCAGACTATTTGACTCGCCGTCATTTTTCTGTAAATTGTACTAATGATTAAAGATTTAAAGTAGTAAATACGATTATAAAATATACGAGTATTACTAAATATATAATTAAACCTTTTGAACTAAAACGATTTAGGAGAGGTTGCAAGCTATCAATACTTTTCACTCGTTTCATCAGCATTGTACTTAGTTTAATAATTTCAATGCTACAAAATATTGTTTTTAGAACTTCTAGATTCTACATAATAATAGTATATTGGTGATCATGAAATTCAGAAAAAGGAGGATTGGATCAAATGGGTTGAATGTTGACCAAAGTCTATTTTTAATGCAAACAAGCTCCTAATGTTGACCACCCATTTCACTCCTTACTAGAATTTGACTCATATCAACCTGAGCTTGTTTTGATTTCTCACCCACGCCGCCCATCTTGACATTTCTACTAAAGTAGGCCCAACAATGCCCTTGTAAGGTCCTTGTGGCACTCCCAACCATAACTCTATCTCTATCTCTAAATATAGAGGAAGTAAAGAATCTTTTTAGCATATTCCTCCTCTAGAAAAACCTCTCCTCCAACCATCTACTCTAAAAAATAACTCTATACATTTTTATACTACTTAATTCATGTTTTATATAGAGATAGAGGAGGTTTATTGAGGACCACTGGAGATGGCCTAAGTCTTCAGTAAGGAGCCATGAATAGCTAAACAACAAAGGTTTCGTTAATTTGGATGTTAATTATTGTAACATGTTGGTAATGCATTAAAAATGTTATGGCCTCAATATACCAAGCTACATTTCATAATGCCTATATTTTTCGCTTGAGTAGGATCCCAGTGTCGGACTATCCATACCTGTGGGGCTGCTTCAAATACACGAAACTTCTTATTGAGGTTCTCATCCAGCTCAAGAATGGCAGCTACATTGCCACACCTAAAAAACCAAAATTTAACAATTAGTATAAGAATAGTTGTTATTAACCAAGGAAAACAGGGGGTGTTCCCTCATTGTTTAGGTTTGTGAATTTACCGATAACAGTAGTTTGGAGCTGACCAAACAGTAACTATCTGGTCATCGAACATCCATTTATAACCTTCCATTACCAACTGGTGAGCTCGACAAATGTAATCAATGTTGTTATTGTGGTTAAAAGAAGTAACAACACTGCCACCAAACAAGAAACCAGCACCACGCGGACTCAAACCCCAGCCATCCACAATATCCTCTGGGTCTGACCATAGGAGATCACACATGGCACCTTCATGAGGTACTTCTTGCTTCCGGTCAATTGTCCGAATCTGACAAAGTATTCAAGAAAACAGATTTTTTGGGTGGGAAGAATGATTTTTAGATTAAGATACATTTTGCATTCTCAAACCTGGTCCAATGTGTTGATAGCAGGAGATAGGCCACCATGAACTGAAAATATTTTGTTCTCAATGAGAGCAGACAAACTGTAAAATTGCAAATTTAAATATGAAGTCAGTAAGATACAATAAATGAGGACCCTAACTCCCTAAGGCATGTTTGATTGAACGGAATAGAATGGCAAAAAGATGGGAATAAAAAAGGTAATGCGATGAATCATTACATTATATCATCATGTTTGGTGACCTATATGAATGGAATGGGAATTCAAGTATATTGTTTGGTACGTGTCAAAATATATATGAACCATAATGGATTGGTAAAGCAAAAAAAAATGTTCTTCAATGTAAATATGTTGATTACAGTTGCAAGATACTATCATTTATTCGTTTATTCATTTGCATAATGTAATAAAATACAATATAAACGGAGGTGTTCCTAGTTAAGGTTACCTGGGGAGGGCGACCGGGGTATCCCCATGACCGTTTTGCGACCCTTTCCCTAGCCACCCCAAGATGTGCAGCTAGTGAGGTTTGAGCCTGAGACCTCTCGTGAGGATATCAGGACGCCAACCACTAGGGCATCTTGGTTATACTTTAATAAAATACAATATCAATGCGTTAATTTACAATCCTGAGGCTATCAAATTTTACTAAAATAGATATAAAAAATATTGTTATTTCTTAAAAGAAAATTTTGAAGTATTAAATAATTATAACAAAGGGTTCAGGTTACTGAAAATCAGCAAAATGGAAGGAATTGTATTCCTTGAGGAATGACAGATTCCATTCCAATAGACAAAGTAAATAGTCTTTTTCCATTCCGGCATAATGGATCATTCCATTCTTTTTTTAATTCCCTCATACCAAACAGCATATAAATTATGTTCTTAGATGCATGAATGAACTTTGTAAACCTTAGGTAATCAAATATATCAGTGCAGTATCTCCAAACATTGACAGAGCCATACTTCCTTAGGCACTCATCATAGAATCCATAAACCTGGCATAGGAAATTACTGTAAGTTCTTACACATAATACACAACGAGAACTACAAGAAGTAAGAATAACAGATAATACATAATATATAATATACCTGTGTGATCTGTCGGCTCTCGTGGTTGCCTCTAATCAGTGTTATCCGATCTGGATACCTCACCTAATTACATCAGTCGTTTAGCTAAAAGAGATCACCTAGGACAATAGAAGAATAGCCACAACCATACATAATACAAAAATAAAACAAATGATTTCTGGAAAAATAAACAAAAACATCTAGATACTCCTTATGCAGTATAAATGAACTCTAAGATTGCTAATTAATATTCTAAACTATAGAGTAACTGTTTTGTCATTTTGAACTTAACCTTATTGTGACTTTCCTCTAACTCAATGCAATAAATCTCATTCAACGACATTTTTTAATGAAGCGAATATATCATGTTGCACCTTATCACTCATAGTAGATCAACATCACAAATTTTACCTTCAAGGCAAGCAAAAGCAAAAACGTCTCCACGGAGTAAAACCCTCTGTCCACAAAATCCCCAAGAAACAAGTAGCTAGTCTTTGGGCAATCACCGCCTACTTTAAAAAGCTCTTTCATGTCATAAAACTGCCCATGGATATCGCCGCATATCTAACACAACACAGAGAAAACTATTAGAATATGCTTCACAGAGAAAAGACAAAGTAAATCTAACCAAGAAACAGGGGTACAGGACCACTAGCAAATGTAATCATATCAGTCACAATGAAACAATCATATTGGCAGTTGGAATCAATAATTTGGTAGTTTACTCAAAGTTACATGACTATAATTCAAATTGCTTTTTACAATACAATGATGTCATAACAACTTGACCACTATTTTATAAGAATGACATGAACCATTTGCATGTAACTGAAATACATGTACTGATATATATATACACACTAATACACATGTGGACACAAACATACAAGTGTAAACGTAAGCAGTGGGCATTGGAAAACAACCACCTTCTTCCCTTATTCTATGACATTTTCGTTTCCTGATATAGGATCGTCAGCAACCACATCTTCTTTGGTTCCACCAACTCTTCAAAGTTCTCACTTTTTTCTAGCTTACAGTCTTACACCTTGGATTCAAGATGAATAGCTTCTTCTTTGTTTTTTTTTGTTCTATTTATCTTCAATAGCTTTTTGGTGCCTACTAAGTTCACTCGCTATAGAGTTATTTGTCTTCTCTATGAAGATCACTATATCTCAATGGTTCACTATTTTGCTTTGAGTCACGGCATGTATCTTCCTCAACCTTGGTTCGTGGCTAAAATTTTTGTACAGTCTTCTAGGTTTGGCAAATAAAGTGACCAATCTCTTTTCATTATGCTTAAAGTTATTAAAAAGATTCTTTCCTTATGGTTACCATAGAGATAACTTCTATAAAATTCCAAGCTCCATTCATCAAACAAATATCATGAAACATTAACTGTACCGTCTGAAACTGTATACCGGGTGATATAGAGATTAATCTTTACCACATGCATTATACATCCATATGATAAGGCTACACAACAGTATACAGGTTTCTATTTGTCCACAAGCAAATGAAACAAATTCAGCAAATACTCATCATGGATAACAAGTTCAATAGACGAATAAAATATACATAAGCACCCAAACTGTGAAGCATAGTATCATCTTTCTGAAAAAACATGTGAATGAAATGAACCAAAGATAGCAACTCGGACACTTAAACTAAAGTACCTCATTAGTTACATCACATCATAAAAAAGAAAACTTCCAATTACCAAACAACCATCATAAGTGTAAGATTTCACCACTTCACAAGAGATGAAATTATCAATAATATGTAACAACCTATCCCACATCAGAATGAGATAAAAAATTTGAGTCCCTTATAAGTCTAAGGTGGTGGGCTACTAGTATCCTTCCACCATGGTTTTTAGTTGAACATGAAGGATACCCGAGTAGTCCATTTCTTTCAGCTTTGAGGGGCGTTATTTGTAACAACCTGTCCCACATCGGAATGAGATAAGAAAACTGAGTCCCTTACAAGTCTAAGGTAGTGGGCTACTAGTATCCTTCCACCATGGTTTTTAGTTGAACCTGAAGGATACCCGAGTAGTCCATTGTTTTCGGCTTTCGGGGCGTTACATATGGTATCAGAGCCATAGCCTCTCGGGGTGTGATGGGCACACGGCTCGTCCATTTCCAAGGGTATGGATCGTGGTCATTGGTTATGTTTCGGCCTGACGAGGACGTCATGAATTTTAGTGGGGGAGTTTGTAACAACTTGTCCCACATCGGAATGAGATAAGAAATTTAAGTCCCTTATAAATCTAAGGTAGTGGGCTACTAGTATCCTTCCACCACGGTTTTTAATTAACCCTGAAGGGTACCCAAGTAGTCCATTGCTTTCGGCTTTGAGGGGGGTTACATAATACATCGAGAAAAAGAAAGCTAATAAAATAAGAAAACAAGGCCTTGCTTAAAAACTTTAAATTCCAACTTTTATAACATCAAGCATGACAATTGCGTTGAATCGCCTACATGTTTTATTCTATCTAAACTTAAGTATAAGGTGATAGGTGTACCATCATTAACCCGATTAACTGTAAACCCTAGATTGTTAAAGTATAGCTTTCTTCCCAACCTAATTCATCTCCATCTTACACCGCCTATTTAACCTTATTTCTACATCATTAGTTATATGATTAGCTAAAATGTCAATTATCAGTTCATCAAAACCACTTCAAATAGTCCAACTAACAACCTAGTACAACATCACATTAAACTACATGTATACAGAACCTCACAATTTCATCTATTCTAAAGACATACACGTCATAGGGAGCAAAAAAGGAAGGAAGCAAAATTAAATCATAATCAATGTATAAATAATAAAACTTGTCTTACTGTAACAGGAGCATCAACTCTTTGAACATTGCTTTCTTCAACAAGTATTTCCATTGCTTTCAAGCAAAGAGCCTTAACTTCAGATTCTAGAAGCGGTTCACAGTTCTTCAGCTGCTCAATTTGCCGGTCTAGGTCTGACATCTCTCCTGCCGGGTGGTTCGCCGGTTCCTCTACCTTCTAGCCCTAAAATTAATGACGCTAATTAGATTTTTTAGATAGTTAAATATTAGGGCAGAAAAGAGGAAAGTGGCGTGGGCGGTGACTTTGCCCGACCGCCGCGGGTTTCGGTTGGACGGAGGGACTACGGGCAGTCCAACGGCAGTTTATATGTGATTCCGATTGGACTAGAAGTTGCTGTTGTGGTACCCTTGGTCAAGATAAAAGGTCAAGGAGGGAAAATTAATGCATATATGTATGATTGTATTCTGTGTTTATTTTTGAGTAACTTCATATAAGTTTATTTAGATGATATTTAATTCATTTATTAATTAATACAGTTTTTTTTTATATTGGTTAAAGTTGACATATATTATTCTCACATTATTAAGTATACTTTGTATCTATTTAGGTAAGTTTGTCTATATTTTCTTATTTTTATGCAAGTTGAGGGAATTCATGTTGTTACACTAAAATAAAATCAAATAAATAAATATTCAGCAAAACTAGGGGCTAGTTTTATCACTTCTATGGGAGGTTATCTGTATGTAAAAAATAAATAAATTATGTACACACTATAATATTAGTATTAATGTATAAGATGCAATATGTTTGGCACATTTATAATATGTATACTCATAAGGAACATATGAACAAATAATCATGTTTGGCATGTCGTAAGGAATCACATCAATGAATGTTCTACATTTCCATAAAATGAGTGTGTGAGCCAATTAGTATCGATGATTATGAACATTTAATAAATTATCGTTAATTAAAAGAATCAGTAAAGAATACACGATGAACCTTCTGTTTCGAATTACTCAGCAAAACATCCATATTTCTCATTAGAAACATTTACAATATCTTTTTTCAACGATTTAATGAAACCTTCCAAACTAGTCTTTACACTTTAATTTTTTTTACATAAAGGATGATATTGATGTAAAGATCTATATTATTTTTTAGATAATTTATGTAGTTTAGGTGTTTAATTAATAATATTTAATCAAAAAACAAACCGATAAAAAAGACGTAAAATTATTATTATATGCTAAGAGATGAATATATTATTAATTCACCTATAATTTAAATGCAGAATCATTTCAAGCTTCGATAAATTAAAAGAAAATGTAGTAGTATATGCAACATGAAAGATAATATATATATTCTAACTTTATAACTTTTTTTTTTATCTAAAGTACAATATTTATTTTCTTCAATTTTAGATATACATTCTTCAAACTCTTTAAATTATCTCATATTTTGTTCCTATTTATTGTTTGATACGAATAAAATTATTTTAGATAAGAATAACATAACATATAACAATATAATAGTATATCTTAAGAGCCAGAGTATTATTGTATTATAAAAAAATTATTATTTTTTATAATTCAACTTTTAAAAAGACAAACCTCAATAATTAACGTGATTGTAAAAAAATTAAAAGAACAAGTGATAGACAACGTGGCCGGACCGACCGGTCAATAACGACTACGACACCGTTGTAGGGTTGAATCAATATCCACCAACTTGTATATTTCGTCAAATTAAATTCAACCAAATTAAAATAAACGTAAACTACGAAGATACGACAACGCTCGCCGGTTAACGGTGGTGCCGTGTGTCCCAAACTACCATCATAATCAAAGTCATCATCTCTAAATTCATATTTTCAATCAATTTGATCAAGTGAAAGCTTCAATTACAATCTCACAATCTGTGTCGCTGATCCGTTGAGGTAATTTCTTCTCTTTTCAATTTTCGTAATTTCGCCCTAAATTCTACTTCTATCCGTATGCATCAATTAATCACAATTCAATACGTGAACCTTATTATATCTTCAATAACGTATCGATTCACAGAGCTACGTTATTGTCAGGCACCTATTATATTAATTCATGCCCTAATTTTCGAAAATTTGGGGATTAAATAGCGATTATAGGACAATCGTCAGATTTACTATTTTATGATTTATGATAGTGATTTAGATAGCTTGATTACATATAACCTGATGTTTGTGTTGAGATTTTGAGCTTCTGTAGCTTTAATTGTGTAATGGTTGCTGGTGATTAATGTATTTGGGTTTCTGTTTCAGATAAATGGCGTCTTCTACGGATCCGTGGACTAGGGAATACTCTGAAGCTTCTAAACTTGCGGATGATATCACCGGAATGATATCAGAGATGAGTTCGTTCGGTTCAGGGCCGGAAGCCCAGCGTCATTCATCTGCGATTCGGAGGAAAATTACGATATTAGGAACTAGACTTGATACCTTGCAGTCTCTTTTGACAAAGCTTCCTGCTAAACAACCTTTGTAAGTATGTTCTTATGTTGGTCGGTTGTAAATTTAAGTGAAGGTTACACTGAGTTCTGCAGAATTACATCTAACATATATCTGTAATGCAGCAGGAAAATATATGCATGATACATTATTAGCTTTGTTATGTTGGTATAGTGACATTTACTACATGCTACTCTCACAACTATTCTCATTGTTATTGGGATATCAGTAGTTAAACAACTTATGTTCATCCGAATCATTGGCACTGAGTCTTTAGTTATTACTTATTACATATCTTTAGATTAGTTTAAGCGGTAGCTTGTTTCAGCTTTCAGCTTCTAAACCATGCCTAATACCATCATGTGAACTCAAATCCCTAGGGCCACATTTTAATTTTTTTTTCTGACCAACTTGAATCAATCTTTGTTGCTTTTGTCTTCCAGACTTTGTTCAAGCTGTAAATATCATTTAAACATCAATGATATGTTTTCGTTTATTGCAGGACAGAGAAAGAAATGAACCGACGCAGAGATACACTTGGAAATTTGAGAACAAAGGTAACACAGATGGCCACCACATTGAACATGTCAAGCTTTGGTAATAGGGACAGCTTGCTTGGGCCAGATATTAAGCCAGCTGATGCCATGAGCAGAATATCTGGTTTGGACAACTCTGGCGTTGTTGGGCTTCAGAGACAAATTATGAGAGGCAAGCTATAATTACTCACAATACTTTCTACTACGTAATTCAGTTAATATATTGCACTTAAAACACTTTATCTGTTCTCGACTTTCAGGTTGAGTTTTATTGTTATTTGTAATATCCTTGAGAGTTTTAATGGTAAACCGTAAACAATGGTGGTATTTTGGAATTTCTTTATGCAGAACAAGATGAAGGCCTAGAGAAACTGGAGGAAACAGTGATAAGTACCAAACATATTGCTTTGGCAGTCAATGAAGAACTTGACCTGCACACTAGACTCATTGTATGCCAATCTTCTGCTTTTATTAACCTCTTATTGAAGTCATAAACCAGTATGCCTCAATGAAAGTGATATAAATCTTTGCTCTACTCTAATATGCAGGATGACTTGGACGAACATGTCGATGTTACAGATTCTCGGCTTAAGGTTATACTCTTGCTAATATGCTTACGTGATAACATCACAAATTGTATCATGACTAACATTACTGTTTCCTAGTATCAGCTCCCGTTACTCATTTGTTAAAATCTGATATTTGGTCCATCCAAACTTAAGAAATTCTAATCATATCCCCTTAAAAACTACTTTAACTACCCCTTCAAAGGAGGCAAGTAGACAACCTATTGTTTCTGAGTTTTGTCATTGGTTACTTCCGCTTGTATTTGACAATCTGTATTCTGCTGCTGTTTTGTACTGAACAGAGAGTGCAGAAGAATCTAGCCATTCTGAACAAACGCACCAAGGGTGGCTGCTCCTTTTTGTGCCTACTGTTGTCCGTGATCGGAATTCTTGTCCTGGTTGTGGCTCTATGGATGATAATAAAGTACTTGTGATGGAAAATGTATCTAGCTCTGTTTTGTGTGAAGACTGGCTTCTTATACCGGTGATCTGTGTGCTTTCCTTGTGTCATAATATTTGTTTTTTCTCTACATTAAACAGCTTTCGAGTGCATATATGCCAGTGTCTTGAACCTTTGATTCTATATCTACAGTGTATTGTGCTACCAAAGAACAAAATTCCAGTTGCTAAACAATTGTTTGATCCGCCATATGTTGATATGGTGGTTTGTTGTGATAACTATGAGTTAAACATTTTGACATCTTACCACAATAAATGTTCCCATGAATCAAAGGTTGCGTCAAACTCAGTAGATATATAAACTATTAAATGATATTTAAGAAAAGGTTGAGCGGGGTACTTGAGTTAACGGGATAAAGAAAGAAGACACGTAGTTAATAAATTTGCACGAAAATAGTGTGCATATAAAAATGTATACGTCAAAGTTTACAATTCTTCAGGTAACCATTCATGAATAGAGGTGGTGCAACTGTAAGGAATTACCTACCCACATCCACAACAATAATTCAAGCATATTTTTCACAAAATAAACGAATAGTTTAAATTCCTCGAGCACTTTCACATCGGTACCGCTCTTAATCAATGGTGGGAAAAACAAACAAAAGCTAGTCACCACCGCAAACCCCACGGTCAACAACCGAGCAACAACCACCGGCAACTCAATTTTTCCCGCCAACCACCTCTTCACCAAAAGTTCCACATCCAAACATTCCCCATGAAACACAAACAAGGTCATTTCCCACGTGGGACTCACACGTGTGACCTTTTGGAAGCTTTGAGGATATGAAATATGAGTAAGAGAGAGCGACAATAACAATTGTGCAGAAGAAGATGAGATTGATGAGTTCACTTTCTAACATTTTTGTCCTTAAGAAGTAACAAAAAGTGACATAACAAAAATTTACTCGTATTAAAAGCAATAATTTACTTTTAAAGCATTTCAAGTGAATGTTTGGCTAAGTCAATATTTGAGTGTTAAAAGTTCTGTTAAAAGTATACATAGAAAGATGAGCAAATTAGTAATCTAATATTCTAATGTATTGACTCCATTTTCACCTAGCTAGCTCTCGCAGTTACAAGAGTTCCCACTTTCAGTCCAACGAACTGCACATCAAAGCACCTGATGCAACGTCAATTTAACTAAGATTATGTACACAAGAAAATGACTAAGCACCTGATGCAACGTCAATTTAACTAAGATTATGTACACAAGAAAACGACCTTTCACGTATACATAACATATTTTACCTTTCCTTTCCTGATTTCTCTATCCACAATTTTTATAAACAAAAGACAACACATTATTGCAAGGAAGGATCGTTTTCTTTGAACGTTGATGTCACAGTCGTATCAGATGCTGCATCATCATCAATTGACAAGTTTGAGATCTCAGTACCGGTAAAAGTCTCACCATCCCCATTAACGGAAGGTTCTGAAGATGCTTCAGGAGTTGCGGAAACTGATGATGGAGATGATTCTGTATCGTCACTAGAATGCTGCAAACTCCAATACATAATGCTGGCTGTAAGCATAAGTATCATCTTTTGGTTCACCTGTAAAACATATATTTCCGCATTTCAAATATAGTCTCAGACTGATTAACATGTTGCATACTTGCATCTATGACTACCGAGGAAAAGTAACCTCCATGATGTCCTCTGGCAACAAGAATATCGAGCACCCGAGTTTTCGGGCAACGCTGATTATATAAGTTGCATTCAGCTTCTTTTCCTCATCTATTAAAAACATAAAAATCGTGTCAAAGTGAGATAACAAAAAGTCTAATTTGATTATATATAAGTAAAAGTTATTAGAAACACACCTCTTCTACCCTTGGTTACAAGGTTCCAGTTAACAACCCTGGGCTCTACCGCACTCAAAAGTTGAAGGAAAAATATTCCACTCGATAGCTGCTTATCCTGCAGGAACCAAACAAGAAGATAAATGTTTGTTATTGATGCATAACACAATGATGATGATGATGTTGAACGATGAACATAACATCGTATCAAACCTTAAAACTTTCTATTTGAGCCGTTCTCCCTGTGTTCTTCACTTTCTTGTTAGCCCACTTCAAAATATCTGCATCGGTTATCTCTTTCCCTTGAGATCTTGATCGCAAGTTCTTTAAAAGTTGAAGCATGTGAAATCTCATCAATTGCCACAAGAAAGCTGACAAGAAAGTAAACGGAAAATGAGTTATGCGACAAGTAGGAGATTCAACTGCCATGAATTAAGTCCAAGATAGTGTTACCCAGAATGAGTTTCTTGTTCCCTTGAACGAAATCATTCCCAGCTAAGTTCACTAATGAGAACTTCAACTGCTTTCCTATCTTAATAACTTGATTGCAATTCTCGACTTTTCTAAACGGCATCTTGATTGGAGGTTTTGTTGATTGCTTCCAGTTAACTGAGCCCGGAGAAACTTTGTCTAGAACTTCAAGAAGAACCCAGCTGTATTAAGAAGATGCATTATTTTCATCTATGAAAGCTAGGCAAAGTAAATAAATAAATATAATAAAATAATTTAGACTACAAACTTTAAAGAGCTCAGATAACTAAAAATATCGGTCTTTGTACCCAAAAAAATGCAAATGTACCCGTTTCTGACATCCTCAAACAAATTGTTGACGTAAAAAGAACTTCCAAGACTATTGATCCACAGTCTAAAACACCGTTCTTCTCTAGATATTTGCTCGTCGTCTGTCATCATCTCGGCAAAAGCGAAATTTTTGCTGTCAGTAGATAGACCATTCCTGCAACACGATTTGAAAAAAGATTGAGAAAAAGAGCAATGGATGACTACAACAACCTTTGATATCAATATTGACATTGGGGAACACAAATTACTTACAGTTAAGATGGTGTTTCCAAGTACTTCTAGGAAGTGGTAATAAGATACACAATCATATTTAATGTGATAATAACTAAAACTAAGAGTAAAAAATGGAATATAAGTAATTTTTCGTCACCATGTGTAAGAAGATTTTTTGCAGCTAGTTTCAAACAGATTATTCGAAATTTATTATTTGACTCTACCCAAACACTAGAAACCGTTTTAGCAATTAGCTAACCACTTACAGAAGACGTAACATCACCTAAAAGACAATGGAAAAAGACAAGTGATCATCTTTGACCTTTGGTGGAATATTTGTGCAACAAATGCAAGATTTAGATTTGCCGAGCCTTCAACTATATCCTTTGGAGTTATGTATCGTTTGCACCCCATTTTCTCGGAATGCTCGAGTACCAAATCGGCCCTTTCAGTAGGATCCTTGGCATCCAGAGTGGCTGGGCTTCCGTGTTCTGGTGCAAGAATATTAAGCAGGTATGCATAAGCTTCTCCATCCTGCACAAGATACATAACAAATGATGCTGTTGGCTAGAGGTAGAAAATGGGCAGCTGGCATTGGTTAGGTAACAGATCAAACAGGTACTTTTTGTATGGGTCAAAACAGGTCGGGTCACCATGGACCCAAATCATCTTTTGTCCAAGATTTTTGTTTTTCTTTTTTGTGAATATAAGTGTGTCAAATCCAGATACAAAAATTACAATATTTCAACAATAACTTTAATTCTGAATACCATGATTTAGGAGGTTTTATACTTTTATGTGTTAAAACACACTCCGGACTCTCAACCCATTTGACAGATTTGACCCGTTCCCTGTACGCATCTTTTTATATATTTATTTCGCCACCCAATTAACCCGTCAAAATTGCCACCTCTATTGTCAGCGAAAGTACTCAAGGGTGAATTTACATGTTTAGTGTTAAGAAAATGCAATAATAACCATTAAAAACATGACGAAGGACATTGCACCGACGAACATTATACAAGTATGGTAATGCAGTGTTTTTTCTCTGACCGATACTAATATGTCAAGCTCCACAAAAGGATAAATTACCTTAAGATCAGATGAGAAATTTGTTACAGGTTTCTTATAGCCTGCTTTCTTAAGATGGAAGTTCATCCATTTTAGTAAGAGCTTTTCGGGTGCTAATCCCATGAGTTCCTCAATATCCTGCAAAAAAATTAATATCAACATTTTACATATATATGAATGACCACACGACCAACATCCAGGGTATCTCAATATATAAGAAATAGAAAAAAGGATCAAGAAATACATTGTTTTCCTCCACTAGTTCCAGGAGCTGAGGTGTCTTCCTAAGGTTGAGATCCGCCAGGAGTTGGATCTGAAAATCTCATAATTACAGGAAGCAAGAGTTGAGAGATGAAGAAAAAAGGAACTAGAAAAAAGTAGCAAAACAGCTACATCATCTTCATGTTCTGCTTCAACGTGTGAATGCGTAGTTTTTTAATCAAAATATGAAATTTTGGCTGAACCATTTAGGATATTTTGTAAGCCTTGAAAAGATTCTTAAATATATTATTTCCTCTCTAATGTGTGTGCGTATCAATGGTTTGCAAGAACATAGCTTTAAGTTATCAGATACAAGATTTCTGCTTTATAAAACAAGATAAATACATCAAACCCACCTTTACGATTTGAGAAATCAGGCCAAGTACCAGATGAGGCTGCACAATGGAGTTTGTAAGTATCACATTATACAAAACTAAAATCATCAACACCCAATAAGTCAAATAACTTACTCTTCCCTCAACCAGGTCCTGTGTACCAATATTAACCACGGTACATCCAATGGCCTTTGCGGAGTTGAGACAAAGAGTATGATTTTCATTTCTTTCCCAAGGGTTGAGTATTCTCTTCGTGTTAATAGCTCGCTCATCAATTGTATTGGGCACAGCCACATTAATAAGTTTACTGCAATACCATAATAACACATTAGAAAAACCGCCACAAAATAATGGTTCTTGTACAGGTGGAAATTTTGATCCATTTACTTAGAAATGGGTCGAATATTAGGTTCATTTCAAACAGGTTCAATGGATCAATCAATAAAAAATGGTAATCATCCGAAAGTTAAACACTGTATTTTTAATAGATACAAGTGTACAACCTCCCAAATTACTTAAATAAAGATTAAGATTATTATTGTAGTAATTATATCTGATGTATTAGATATTAAAGTAAATGACAAAAAACGTTTGTGGGTCAACCATCCCATGTTCACCAGTTTCCCAACTCGCCCGACTAGCCCAATATGACCCCTCTAGATTCCTGTAATGAAGTATAGCCATGGGTGGACCTAGGCGGTATGCTAGGTAAGAAAGTGCATAACCCAAATATTTTCCCCCCTTTTGTTTGTGCTTAAACAAAGTAAAAATCAATTTTTCGTATTTTAGAGCATCCTTTTGGTTGGAAATACTGTATTGACTACTGAGTAGAGCATGATAAAGCAGACCGTGCTCGTATACCATAGAAGAACTCCATCTCTAGCAAGTTCAAACAACGCATTTGTGGCAGGATCTATTGGAAGAAACTGCTTTATAAATGGATCATCCCTAAGATAACTATTGATGTGAGCAACATAAGATTTTTTTTCCGATTCATCAATGGTGTGAAGTAATGTAGTGGTTGTTGCTTTGAGAAATGAAGATGAGCTCTTTAAATCACCAGATTTCGTTGCAGCTTCTGATTGTAAAGTTACATAAGCCTGCCCATGCAATGCAATAAATGGTTAATGCAAACTCTAAACTTCACTCGAGATATTTAAGTAGATAGGACATGATTAGCAGAGTCAGGTTGCCCCACCAAACACTTTTTGTCCACTTAATTAGATAGGACATGATTAGCAGAGTCAGGTTGCCCCACAAAACACTTTTTGTCCACTTAATTTTTTTCCTATTAAAGCTAATGCGTTATATATAATTACAAATACACTTCGGTAAATAGGTTTGACCCTTTTAAATAATTAGATCTTATTTTTTTCCTAGTCTGGAATAGAACATTGCCCGAATCAACTCGTTCATAAGTAAATAGGTGGACATGACCACCTGTATTACCTTGAGGAATCCTTCAAAGTCGACTAGGTTACTGATATCAACACCAGATGCACTTAGTAAATCCCTTACTTCATCCTCCTTAAATATCTCACTGAAAGGTTTCAATTTCATAAGCAAGGCCGGCAAGTCACCAAAAACAACTTTTCCATTTTGATTTTTTAATGCTACAAACTACAAAATTCGATAACAACCAAATGTCAAATGGTTAAACAATTCAATCTCGGGGCGCTAAGGATCATCAAACTAATAATCAGTTGATCAAAATGGCTTTTGTATGTGAGTTTACACTAATCATTCTGACTTGATACATAATCAGTTTGGAGAAGCATGTGAATAAAACTTTATATCAAGATAAATTTATAGTCTAAATATTTGGTACAACCGCTCGTCCAAACAGCCATAATCACCATTATCAGCTAAACAGATAACAACAATGTGATAAGCCACAAATTAATATAAAAGAACAAATGGAATTAAGATTTAATGACCTTGGATTTGAGGGTACGAAGTTGAACTTGAGTGAACTGACTTTGAAGCCAGTGATCAGTAACTATTACTCCTTCGAATTTCGACATCATTTCGCCAACTCAAAAATACTACTAAATTCAATTGCAAGCCCACCACTTAAACTTCCTTCTTCAATAACTTAATTAACCAAATCTTGAAAAAAACAATAGTAAAAAGTCAAATTAGTCAAAGTAATCTGCAAATTTCTATTAGTACTAGTTGACAAAACTATTGAAACAAACAAACATGCAAACTCAATATATACATTTATCAATGGTCAGAAGTCAGTGAGCACTCAAAAACCTAACACAAATTCTATCAACACTTTATTGTCAACACATATTATAGCAAAACAAAAAAAAAAGCAATGTAATTCTACAAACCTGCAGAAGCCAGTTTGATAAACTGCATGTTTTAAAGTGTGAAATAACAGTTTACAAGAGTAAGAATTGATTACAACAAACAACTGCGTAATTTGCTTTCAGAAAGGGTAGAATTGGGGAAGAGCTATTTACCATGAAAATGGCATGGAGGGAGAGCCAGTTAAGAAACGGCTGTCTGAGAGCCTCAATTTTTTATTTTCTAATTTTCGGTTTATTTTTAATTTTTGTGAATTAAATGAAGGTTGTCCCTACTCGCGCGTGTAAGAAATATAAGTACACGCGTCTCGTTATAGTGAGAACCTGATTTTACACCTACAATATCATATCCACATCATCAATAACAAGATCATCATCACATTTGCCTCTCAAATATGCATTATGTGCGGATGAGACTCAACATTAAAACAAACAAACGGTCTTTTGTCTTATATAATGAGACTTTGAAGATTAGATGCGGTAGTTGATTTGGATATTATTATAATTATAAAAAATATATATACATCATAAATATGTAGGAGATAAGGTAAGAGGTTATTATGTGCCAAGTAAAATAAATTTATCGTATGCACATTAATTTTTTATAAACATGCAATTAAATGGTTTGGGGCTTTGGGCTATTGGGACTACAAGAATGGGCTGGTACAGTTAATTCATTTAAGTATTCGGGTGGGTAGGATTGGGCCTGCTGAATCCATTTCCAGCCTGTTTAACTTGTAAAGCTAGAAAGAATCATTGTGAATAAATAAAATTGTTGTGTAAAAGTTCTATTTATAATCTTTGGTTGATCGGGCTGAAAATTATTCAAAGGTGTATTTAGATGATTACACTTCCTAGTATCGTTTCATTGAGAGATATAATTATCAGTAGAAAAATGTAATTCTTGTAATTATATTTGATTTATTAACCATTTTAAGTTCTATGTTATGTTAACATTTTTGGGCAAAGCTTGAAGTATGCTGGTCTTTTTGAGTATTTTTCGTGAGATATTTTTCGAGTTACCGAACTCGATCATCGCTTTGATAAATATCTTTAAATTATTTGAGCACTAGAGTCAAACATGAGCATGCATTAAAAGACTCATAAGGAATCAAATCGAACATTAATTAAACACGATGCAATGATGTCAAAGAAAAAACTCAAAAGCATCAGATAACTGTCATTAGGCATAAACCAGCTACATATCTTGTGAAAATCAAAAGAACCGATAAATGTATTTGCCCCTCTGTATATGCATAGCTTAACAGCAAACACAGTGATCGTCAAAACGACGATAAAAAAAACTTGCAATTGTAGCATCGGACTAGCCAAAATTCCTAAAGAACGAATACTCGCGAAAAAGGTATTCCATTGTAGCCATAAAACCTTTTGTAATTAAGAGGCACTCTTGATCTACTTGGCCCAGTCTTTCTGGATGTCAAAAGTGTAGTTAAGCTCCAAGTAACACTTGTTATCGTCATCAACAAACTGGACAAAATGAAAACAAAAAACAGCAAAACAAATGGATATAAGCGCATAAATAATAAGCTTTTCCAGGGGTTGAAACTCGACTGATAGTGTATTTTTAATGCATTTGGACCTGTAACCGTTTTAACCCATTTGGACCCGTTACCCAAAGAGGTTGAAAAGAATTAAATGAATAAGTATAAGGGCATGATAAAAAGTGCACTTGAACAGAAAAGTGGTCAAATGGGTCGAAAGCTGGCCAAAGTATATTTTTCAAACATAAAACTTCTTAAATTATTGTATTAAATAACACATATTATTATCGTAATAATTAAAATTTTGGAACCATTTCTGATACAATATTTACTTAAATTTTCTTGTAAATTTGAACAAAACCTATTTTGAGTCAACCGAACCTGTCTCAAACAAACTTTACCAATATCGAACAGTCACTTAACCCAAACCGCCCGTTTTGCCACCTAGAATTGAAACAGAAGACCCTTACAAATACAGCCATAATTACCTTGGTTTTTGCTGAATAATTTCCTCTAGCAAACATACCCGAGGGAGTAACCTCTTCGGGCATTACATGTGTGTACAGTTCTGCTTGAGGACTAAAGGTCCCAAGCATCTCTTTTGAGTTGTCAACTGCATCATTAAACATCTAATGGTTCATAATTACGACAAGCAAGATGATTAAGAAAAGAGCAATGACATTGTAAAATAATAGGGGAAATTTGAGAGAGGGTACCCTTAAGGCCCGTTTTCCAAACATTGTTGGTGTACTTTAGCCCACAAACTATGTCATTGCTGACCTTGATCGAGAATTTCAAATTATACCTGCTACCTTCTTTTAGGGTGAACCAAGGCCCTTTCGGGTTGCCAGAATCAGGGATTTCAAGAACAAGGTCGGATCTACCAGGAGAGACGATTGTAAGGCTCAGTATCTTCACATCTGGTTCTTGAACTTCTGCCAAAAATATATACATGGTACACTTAGCATTTATTGTACAAAATGGGCACATAAGTAACATTAGTTTAGAAGTTAGTAAAATGAGACATGCTTCAAGTCTTATGGAACATTTGAAAAGAGAAATTATTGTACAAAAAATAACAAAATAAATAATAATACCTCCAACCTGACTGACATCAACACTTCCAAGCAACTGCTCTTTCCACCTCCTTAAGCTCTCATCATCCTGAACCAACGACACAGTCAACAAAACGCCAATATTTCATATTTGCAAATCCGTACACATAGTTTCTAAGGTTTTTGGACAAGATTTCAATGATATAGTAAAAAATAGTAAAAGAACCTTGTCCTTCTCAAGATGCTCTTTGATACTAATCTTTGGACCCAAATGTATTTGAGTGTCTTCTTCATCTTCAGTTGCATAACAAGAGGATTCAGATGCAGCATCATCATGAGCTGCAGATCCAGATGGTGGCGGTGTTTCTTTATCATCAGTACCACCCATGTTGCTTCAGAATCTGTCAACAAACACAAGAATTTGTAAAAGTATTTAGCATAATGCAGTAACATTGAAGAGGAAGTCTAAATATAATATACTGAAAAAGCTCTGATTTTTAACTTGATGCGAGACCACAAAAGTTATTTGTAAATGCAATGAATTGGAGCTTCTACATGGTAAGGAAATAACCAAAAAGACTGAAACTTAGGCTGACACTCCACAGAATTCTACAATCCCATGAAATATATGAGTATTGCAATATCATGAACAGTTACTACATATAAAAGGTGACAGTTTCAACTCATAAATTGGTCAATCTGGGTTGTACTGATAATGAGTTAAAATGTAATACCACAAATATTGACCAACAAAGAAATGGGTCGAACTGTTTAAAAGTCGCCCAAAATCTACTCAGGTGTTAGAAATTTCCTAAATTGCTTTACTTAAACTGTATTATTCCTTTAAAAATAGCTATGTAATCATATTAAATATACACTTTTTTACAAAATAAAAAAATAGGGGAAACAATTACTTTTGACCTGAACTAGTTATGACCCGTTTACCCAATTCGTGTGACCTGTGTTTTTAGTGGGTTGTGAGATGAATTGTCTAGATACCTCACTTCTTAGAAAAGAACCCACCTAGTGATGATGGGTTTATAACCCTTGCTTAACTTTGAAAAAGCATGAAAAATAATGAGTAATGAATTGAAGCTTCTACCATAGGTAAAAAAACCACTCAATTGGATAAAAACACCCACTCAGAAACTGCACACAGAGAACACACCAAGATTCCACATTGGGGAAAAAGTCAAAAAGATCAAATTTATGAAGAACACACCAAGATTCTGAAGTCCCATGTGAGTAATTGAATGTCATGAAGAGTAAAAAACTACACATAAAAGGTACAATGCCAAGTAATTGGATAAAAACTAGAGACAAATAAAGAAACCATAATAAATTGTGGGTTGGTGGAAGAATTATCTACACACCTCTCATGATCAGGAAAAAAGGACCAGCTAGTACTGATGGGTTATGGATGAAAAAATACATCTACAATTCTTTGGTTAAAATTGTAATTTCGAAATGTATATGTATTTTTTTGTTAACGGATTAACGTAAAAATTAGCTAGCAAAGGAGTCCATATCTTGCTCAACATCCACAATATCCTAAATTGTTCATATTCAAGAAACTAGATCATTGTTTGATTTGAGTAATATGATCATATTTAACACATTAATATATCTATAAAACAAGAAAATATGGAAAAACTATCAAGGATTGACCCGACCCAACCCATTTTAAACTTCCCTTTAAATATAGAGGTTTGTGTCGTTACACACCTCAACCCATTAGGAAAATTCCATTAATAATCCCCAAAGAACACCAACCTTTTAAGTACCTTACAACGTCTTTATCAATAAATGCAATGATAGGAAATTTAGAGAAACAGGGTAAGAATCTGCAGTCGTTGAAATGTATGGATAATGTATGTCAAGACTCATGAACAATAAAACAAGACGAGATATAATATAACATAAAAATAAAACACAATAAAAAATGAGTTGGCTAAAGAATAATGTGGTTTATAAATTACCAGAGAACCTTAACAACAACAAGGCAAATAACACAAAAGGGATATCATGCAACAAACTTTATCCAAAAATGCAAAGAATTTATCAAACTGTTCAATTATTAGACAACATAATAAAAGGGAACAGCACAAATATCAGCAATACCATTAGATTTATACTAAGGCAATGTTGAAAAAATGCAAATTTATCTAAAAAAGAAAACATAAATAAATGATGGGTTGGCATACCTGTTATGATCAAAAAAAGAACCCTGCAAGTAATAATGGGTTATACCAAAGAACTCTTTGACTAACTTAAAAAAATCATCATCAATTTCTTAACAAGATAATATTCAGTAAAAAAGAAAAGGGACAAAATTGAATTGGTTTGAGGTAAATTAATGAATTATTATTATTATTATTTGATTCAAACGAGAGAGGTAAAAAGTTTCTTAATTTAAGGAAAATAGAATGTGGGAAATGGTCTTGTGGTGATCCAATGATAGTGATGATAAATAAGATTGAAATATGGCGTTGCTGTTTTTTGTTTTTTTCCTTTTTTAGTTTTTTTGGTCAATTAAACAGAGCTTACATTTTGAAATAAAGGTATGTCATGTCATTTTTGTCTTGTTTGTGGCTTCAACTATTTCAGGTATTGCTTTATCGAACTTCATACACGCATCTTGTAATATAGCATGTGTAGATTATATATGCATTTAGTTTGTTTTAATAATATAGAATCTCTTTATATAGTAAAGTTAGGTAGTTTATGTATGCATTAGTTTGTTAGTATTAACTTATAAAGTCTTGCCAAAAATGAATAATATTTTAATATAGAAGATACAATTAGTCAATGGGTTACCAAATATTAAATTAAATTAAAAAAAAAAAAAAAAAAAAAAAAAAAAAAAAAAAAACTTTCCATATTTTAACTTAACAATTGGGGATATAAAAGTAATTACCAATATCTAAAATGTAAAGGATTAAGCCAAATGGTTAAATGGTTTATAATATGGTATATAGATGATTAATAATAACTAGTTTTAAACATAAAAAAAGATTGGTGTTTGAAGGGCCCAATTTACAGCATTGACACAGGGCCCTGAAAATTACGCCAGCACCTTGGTGATGGTTGAACAACCCTTACCACTAGGCCTCTTGTAAGATCATACATCAGTCTTAATAATATCGTTTATAACAACCCTGTGTAACTAAAGGTTCATAAAGTAATACTAGTATATATCTATATGATGAAAAAAAGACCCAAAACAACCATAAATTGTATGTCGAACTCAGACCCATCCATTTACAGCTTGAAATTAGACGTCCTTACAGACTTGTAACGAAGAAAACCAAATGAGGATAAACTTGTAGCTTTCAGATATCAACTAAACAACTTTGTGGATTCTGGTCCTTTGATTTATATTTCAACCGTATACTCTATATTCACTATGAATGATCCTAGCATGAAGACTCATTGCTAGATGGACCACCGAATATAGGTTTCATGTAAGTATGGTCAAACCTCCTCCAATAGGAGTGGATTGTGTAAACAGGTCTGTCCATTAGCATTGATACATTTTCCTTTGCTCTTGACAGATTCTCAGAAGCAGATTCTTCTAGAGACAACAAGGGAAGTGTCATATCTTCTTTAGGAGATCCAGGATCAGAGGGGTTCCTATTAGTGTTGGAAGTAGTTGTTGGAGGAAGTAGATAATCTACTAGCGGTTTTGTCAAGAAACCAAACACCTGAAATACATATACATATCAATATTTATAAGGAACTAGAAATATCACATCAACTAATATACCAGTGGATCCCGAGAAACTATGCCTATTATAGGTGGCAAAATGGGCAGGTCGGGAGGTTAGGAAACTGGTTAAAACAGTTACTGGGTCAACATGAGCCATTTTCGTATGGATCAAAATGGACCCCGCTTAGGTTGACCACAAACACCTTTAGTCCTTCTCTAGAAAATATATAAATAACTAATGTATAAAATGTGATCTACAACAATATTATTACGATGATAATCTAATGATAAAACGATGTACTGGTAGCAAAATGGGCAGGTTGGATAATGGGTAACTTCAGTAATAGACAAAATAAATCAGGTAAGGTTGACCCCGATACTTTGTCCCCCCTTTATTAGTATTCATGAATAATTAGTCGAAATATGATTATAGAAACTATTTAATTAATAAAAAGCCCAATGTTTTAAATAAAACATTTTAGTAAAGTGCACGAACTAAAAATACACCATGGCTGGCTTTCATCAGTTTGACAATACCAATTTGAGCCATTAAAGGTAATAAGTAACTCAAATTGATCCATTTAAACATTAATGGGTTCAAATTGTCACCTCTAAGAGGTTGTAGGCATTAAAAAGACACTTTGTGCAACTTCAACTCAGTTGACCCTTTCCCCTTTTTGGCTAAAAAAGTTACTTTGCCCATTTGACCTCTTGGATATGAAACATAACACATACTTAAATTGGAATTACCACCTCGAATGCATATTGACATTTTGCTTTTCTGTCCTCTTTTATCATTAGTTTAGTTAAATGGTGTTGGTGGTGATATACGAGAAGTCTCGCAGCTTTGATTGCTAAATGTTTTCGCTGAAATCCAGGAGATTAAAAAAAAAAACTTACAGTGGTACTGAAGAGCACAATCACAATAGTGGTGGTGATCATCGTAGCGTTGTTTGGATCCAGTGTCACACCAGAGTGAGTAAACTAGAGAAACCATGCAAAGAGTCATGTACCTTTTAGTTATTCCACTAAACACCACCATTGAAAAGGAACGAAACAAAAATGTCCTAACCAAATACCTGCTTGAATGCCAAAGCTACAGAAACAGCACCCCTCATCAGACCAGCCCACCAAATTACCATCTTAAAAGCAAATTACATAATAGGAAGTAAGTTTAGCACATAAACTAGATTGCTTTCTGTATACACATATAAGATTGGCATAACTACTTGGTGATGTCCAGAGATCTTTGCTGACTCCCCCCCACTTCTGTACATGTAATTTGAAATAACAGAAAGGGGAAATACAAAAGCAGCACGCCCAAGTGAAATCAAAAACATCACAGTGCCGTACATTCCCATTTTCGTCCAAAAACTGTGACACGAAATTGTATATAAGCGAACATATGATTGTTAAGCATACGATATGAAAATTCCATTATCTATATGCTACAGAGGTATGTAGATTAAAAATTGGAACATGATTAATATTACCTTAGCCTGCTAACTTTCCACTTCTCATAGTCCAGAGCATCCATTCCCACATAAAGGAAAATAAATGTTTCAGCAATGAAAGACAATGTTGCAAATGCAAACCTGAGAGCATAGAACTGTGTAAGTTCTTTATCCAAAAAAAAAAAAAACTGTGTAAATATACTTTTTCAAGTAGTTGTGCAGTTCACTTAATTAACTTCTTTCCACATGTTATACCAGTGGCAGAGTGAGATATAACTGCCTAAATCTACATGCAATGGACCATACATGCCTGGTGGTGATTCTTGAGCTTTCAGTCACATTATGCCATGAATAGTGAGACATCAATACCCCAGCAAAAAAGACAGTCAGAATGCCACTGAGTTCAAATAGCTGCAGAAAGTTACAGAATTCAACATTAATTGTTTCACTGAAGGTATAAGTGAACATGTGTATGAACCATTACCTCTGCCAACATGTAGGATAAATATGCTACTAGAACCATCAAAGCAATTTCTCGGACACTTGAATGTCTGTTAAAGAGATATGTAGAAGAATGGTATTACTGATCCACAGAAACAAATTTTATCCTGTCAAGATTCCCCAATTTTTCTATTATTGTTTCCCACAATATACACAGAATGAATGTTAACCTGCCAAAGTACAGGCCTCTAAGAATGTATGCTGTCAAAAGCCCAGCCTGCAAAAAACAAGTCACAAAGGTTGTTGGTTACTAAAGATTAATAAAATCTTCTCATTATAATAAATCCTTTAAGAATGCATATTTTGGGAAGGCATCCATCTTCTCAAATATCTTTCATGTCACTTCTCATTGAATTAAAGAAATTGGACTAACCCCAACTCCAAGAAGTGTGCTTGTGGTGAATAAATACAAGAAATCTAGAAAGATGTGAAGAGCTGTCTGGCCATTGATTGTATCTGCATTGATTTTTTGAACTGCGTTAAAGAGAACAACTGATGTCGCATCATTCACTACTCCTTCACCAAAGACTAGGCTATATAGCAAAGGTGTCTCATCTTGGCTCAAGACCTGCACAAGGATTTTAAATCAAGAACAATAAACAAAATTATACCACATTAATATCAAATCCACAATAAGAAACTTGATACATTTTAACCAACCTGTAATGTGCATACAGTATCTGTTGATGAGAATATGGTCCCAATACCTAAAGCAGCATTGTCGATTGTTGCAGCTTGTTAGTAATGAGCCTAACAATTTCTGACAGGGGTGCTCATGCGGCGGGTTTCAAGTTAAATGGCTAATTTGGAGCAGGTTGTTCAGGTTTTGGCCAGCCAACCACCAATCCACTCGAGACCCTAACCAAAAACTGGGTCACCCACTCCAAATTACCCAAATAAGAGGAAGTTTGAATTTCATTTAGTTTGTTTCAATGGTCAGAATACCCAAATATTAGTTTAAAACTTCAAACCATTTAGGTTACTCAAATAATCGTATTTTATTAAGGTTATTCAGAAAATTGAAAAAGTTATAATTGAAATAAAGAGGATAATGTTTTATGCTTATTCAGTTTCACCTGAAAACTGAAAAATGAACCATTAAACCGATTCCTAAAAAATGAATCATCGAACTGATTCCATATTCAGCTTCACCTGAAAACTGAACTGAAACTGAACAATAAATTGATAGGACATGTTATACGGTTGAACCGAATTATGAACACCCCTGATCGCAGCTGGGACGTTATTAAAGGAAAGGAGTTTATAAAGCCTCATACTAAGATACTCGCTGATGGACAAACCCTCAAGCCCTAACTTTGGAAATAGCCACCAGCTACCTACAAAACACCAAACACCACATTCCGGAAATTAACATAAATGGATTTGCTTATTGCTTATTAATATTGTCAATGCAATGTTACAACCTACATTACTCTCAAAGAAGAATTTAAACAATATAAATAACTATAACATATTACCAGCTGCGACTATAGATGTTGAAATGAGTACACCGGTGACTCCAAACAACATGATAGGAAAAAAGTTATGGAAGAACTGTTTCTTTTTCACCTGAAATCTGTTCGAAATAAGCTTCACAATTAGTGACAACGCGTAGAACAACCAAACTAATTGGACACACCAAATAGTAGAGCGCCGATCTTACCCAGCATTGAAAATTATAGGTGGAAGTAGATAAATGAAGAACAGTTCTTCGTTAAATCTAAGCAGACGAGAACTTTTCCACTTGCTTGTTAATAATATGATTGTTCCAACAACACATCCCTGTTTGTGATAACAGTAAGAGATATTAAAGAAAAGAAGAAAAGCAATGACAAATGAAAGTTAGCCTTTTAATAATGTTTCATCAACAACATTTTTATGGCCTAAATGTGGACTAAGTAAGCTTTCTCTGATAGCTACACTGTTAAAAAATATTATCAAATTAACATTATAGTGATTTGCTAACCATCAGGGCAATGTTTAACCTTATCGTATATAAATCAAAGGGACTTTAATTAACACACTTTCCATGTTCATAGTGAAAGTATTTCAAAACTAGTAACAGCCAACATCTGTAGTGCTAGCATTAAGTAACTCAAGTACTGCAAAGCCAAAATTTTGAAGTTTATTTACATTTAAAACCTTCTAAGTTTTCCACTTACACATACCTACCCCTTATTTACTCATAACATTACGCAAGCTTGCGTACTACTAGCATTGCGGAATCATTTTCTCATTATATTATGTCAAGATTCATTATAAGAATGAAAAATGAATGTTCATTAAAAAAAATTATTTAACGTTAAGATTAATGGCCCACGGTCAGATTGATTTAGTTTCCTAACTGTGATAGTTTCTCTAACCTATAGATACAAATATCCTGTAAATAATGGACAGTACTACTCTTGTTTAGATACACATCTATGACATTAGCCACAAATATTCTATTCTTTCCGAAATTTCAGTAACACTAGTTTCTAAAGCAACAGGTTGTACACTTAAATCTCAAAAGTGAGTAAATACATATGTATATAATATAAATATAATTACAATATATTTCATTATACACGTAGTTACATTTCATTATAGGTAAAAACTAGAAATTAGTGAACAGTCAAAACGAAATACTCAACTAAAATTGTAAAATACATCAGAAATAATTGCTTAACAATCTAGAAGTGTGATCGAGATTAAGAGATGAAATTATACAATCAAAATAGCGGTTATCGATTCGTTAATCCAACGATATTCTTCAAGCAAGTGTCCGATGACTAAACATAAACAAAGCACCGCAATGAACAATGTGATCGGAATGACGTTACTGTGAGTGTTTTCGAGGTTAATGGCCACCACATCGGAATAATAAATTGTTGAATTTGGATTCATAATATCATCCATTTTTCAATTTTTCCGGTCAGAAATCAGGATTACGGAACAATGTGCGTGTGAGGGAGAGAAACAGAGAGTGTGTATGTGTGTGTTTTCCCGCGAAAATTGGCGATGAAATCGGAAAGGTGGATGAAGTAGGAAGTGGCACGTGGAATACGATGTATGGAAATAGTACACGTGGATTTTGGTTAGTAGTTGACAGTTGCACCAAATTTTAGATTTGAGTTTCACCAATTTAATATTTTAAAAAAATAATTATTTAGAAGATGGTAATCTGATCAAAATTAAGTGTTGGACAAAAATAGATATGTGAATGGAGATTATTTGTCGTCGCATTAATCCGACTATCTCCTTAAAAATTACCGTCATTCATTATTAGCTCCAGTCACTTGCCGTTGCTAAAATTGTATTAAAAGTTTGGGGAGGGATGAGAGTTATTTTACGACTATTAGTTATGATAATAATGATATGAATTAATATTGTTATTTTTAATCTTAATATATACGTATTTTTTATATACTGTTTTAAAAAAGAAAATATTAAAATTATTGTAATTTTTTTTTTAATATGAGATTAATTTTTTTAAATATAAGATAGATAATCTCTATGTGTGGTAGATACTCAATAGTTTATAGTGTTTATCATAAAAAATAGGTTTTCTTATCACATATTTTTTTAAAAAAATATTATCTTATATTAAAGAAATATAACTTTTTTTATATAAAAAAAATAACTGATCTTAAAATTAAAGTTAAAAATATTCATTCATATTGTGATATTATAACAAGCGTTCTTACTTAAACATTCTAGAATTTTTCATTTTTCAAACGATCATAGATAGTAAATGATATCATATTCAATCTTCTTTTCTGAAGTTCAGATTCTCAATATAAGTTATGAGCAAACTATCATTTTGTTTTTTCATAATTTTAAATGTAATGTATAAAAGAAATACAATAATTTTATTAGTTTTTTAATATGTAAAATAAAACCCTATATTTCAAGATTATATCTCCCCGAAGCATGAAACTTCTAATCTAATAATATATGAAATTCTTTTATAATTAATGAAGGCTTAGTTTTAATTTTGTAATAGAAGACTTTGAACTATACAGAAAAGCCCAAAGTTTTTTTAACGGTCACAACTTTTTATTACCGTGTGCACTTGTGGTTTTAAAACCGTTTGATGTTTGTGTACGTATGCACCATCGTGTTATTTTCCGTGCATCGTCGTGAAACTACTGATCGGTGATATTGGTCTGTGCACCATTGTATTATTTTCAGTGCTTATAAGCTCTGTGTACGGAACTTATTTTCTAAAAAAGTAATTGACATATGAGTTGTGGTATCAACTAGTGTGCAGAACTTATTTTCTAAAAAAGTAATCGACATCTGAGCTGTGGTGTCAAATGTCGACTAGTATACAGAAGTTATTTTCTACAGAACTTAATTAGACGGTTTACATACATATAACCTATTACCTACACTTATTATATTAAGTGTTATACACTAATTAATAATAATATATTACATTATATATATTTATTATTATTATATTGTATTGTTGTGAATAATGATTTTTATGTTCAAAATACGGCTATAAAAATCATTAACGCATATGATGTTGTTGACAATAAGCAATGAACTTTTCTGAAAATTGAATACGTACTATAAATTTTTGATAAGTTGAAATTTAATTCAATTTTATGTAGTACTTCACATCTAATATTTGATAAACTCTTCCAATATGCAAAAATAATGTTAGTTTTCACAATTATCACCAATCATAATTGTATTTCAGTTTGAAATAATACTAACAAACTAAACGTTATGAAAAAGTTTTAACTTTTTTCTTCCTTTGTAAGTGGTTACTAAATTGGTAAAACTAAAAAATAGACATTTACTATCACCATGGTTAAAAGCAACTAAAAAGTCTTTTACAATAAACATAATTAATATAATATAATTATAATTATAATATATACAATAAAGTAAAAATAAAGTGAATAAAGCTATGTTACTTATGAGGACCGTACGTCAACTTTACTCGGTAAAAATAAAGTGAAAGTTTAATTTCATCAGCAGAAGATTAAGATAAAAGGTAGAATTTTTTTACTACATCAAGATTTACATTTTGTGTTACTTTTCTATGAGCAGATTTACAATACGCAAATAAAGCTATGTTGCTTATATTAAGTAATTGTTTTTGCAACTTTCGTTACATTTATCTAGAATATGTCTTGAAATTTTGAAGTTACATTTATCTAGAATATGTCTTGAAATTTTGAAGTCTCAGTGGTAAATTAGGCACAGGTCAAGACATTTGCACAATAAACAATTAGTACCAAATGAATAAATGATGGTCAACGCATCATTTTGTTCATTGTCTTGAAGAGCTTTATAAATAATTGAGATACCTAATTTATCATAGAAAAGTAAGTCCTACTTGACAAAAATAATATAATATAATATAATCTTTTTAATGAACAATTTAGAAAGTCCTTTATACATTTATATACACCCAAATGAAAACGACTTGCTGAACTCATCTTCCCATGCCCATTATTAATAGAAGATATTTAGTAGTAAAATGTAATCTTAACTATAACTGACAATTAGTTTAAAAGTAAATACAATATATATGTAACCATATATTCCATTCCATATAGTTGCTTTTAAGCACCAAACTCAATATTTAGGTATGGGGAGTCTACAGAAGGAAAGTTGATACAGTTTATCTCTACCAACTCTAATTGAATGCTTTTGGTATCAATGACTACTCTGCAAGGTACAATATTTTCTTTATCAAATACGATGTGACAATTCTCATATACACCCTCTTTAGGTGGAAGATTCAATAAGCATGGGTTGGGAAACACGATCTTTTTCTTGTTGGTCAATAATCGTTGCTCGTCATTTAGCATCAATGTTAGACGATGTTGGCGACCAAGAAGTTCTGAAACATATCTCATGTCTCCTTCTGAAAGTGCATAACGAACACGGGTAGATGAGACTTGTCCTCTTTCTTTAGTGTCTGTAAATTCTGTGTCTGAAATGTCCTGTTTTTTGTCCATCACGGGGTTTATAATGTAAGCTTCTATACCGTACTCTTCGCATAATCTCGACAACTCTGATATATCACCTGCAGCTCTGTAACCAAATCGGTAGTTTTTGCCTGTCATCACAAAAGAGGTGCAGTTAGCCTTTTTGATGTCAAACATATTCAGGGGGTGTAGATGAGGCAAAATGTTACTGTCAGACAGATAGGGTTGGGTACTTGGGTCACATGTCAAACAGTCAGGTCAGGTCAAGTTGACAAGAAAAAAACGCTTCCCCACATAGATTTGATGGTGTTGGATGCCTGTCAATTCCGATTATTAAAGTAAAGTATAAAGCAAGTATTTTTACTCTTTAATATTTGACCCCTAAATGATCTCATAATTGATTCAAGTTTATGTACCTGCCACAACACCACGTACACCAAGCTCTTTTGATAGCTTCTCTACAAATTGACGTGGGGTCAGATTGCGAACTTTAGAGAACTCGATTTCTAGCTCCTTGGGGATCACCTTTCCACAGCAAGCAGACCAAGATGAAAGTACCCGGTCACGATCACATTTGGCAACTACAGGAGCCCTACTCAACCACATAGATTTCAGTCTTTCTATGAAAGATAGAGAGAGCAAATTGGGAAGGTTGGTAATGTGTCAGCTTGATTCAGGTCTAATCAGATGATTTTTTTAGTGCAAGTTGATATGGGACGGGTCAGATTGACCCGCCAATACTTTGTCCCCTTTTTAAAATTTATAATTACTGATGTATCATAGATTAGTTATTAAAGATAACAGCACAAATCATTTTGATAACAATAACTAAACACACTGTAGGCATTTAACTACACTCTGGGCAACCTGTTCGACCCATTTCCTTTATAGCTAAATATATGGTTCTTTACCAATAAAATATACACTGTTTGACTGCTCGACCCATTTGACCTGTTCCATTAGCATGGGTCGAAATTTAAAAAAGATAAGATAATTCTTAAGGTGCATTACCTAGGCTCCCAACCAAGAACCTCAGCCATTCCAGTAAATGATAGGAGGAATGGAGTGCCTGCCTTAGCTGCTTGAATTGCAAGCTCACGATGACCAATATGCAGAGCATCAAACTTTCCCAAAGCTACTATCCCTCCTAGAAAACAAAATTAAAATGTTTAAAGTATTTATGAAAGAAAACAGAGGATGCTCTTATTTACATGTTTTTATAGGAAACGAAAATGTGACAATAGGACCCATGTACTTGAAATGCAAAAAGATAAAACAGTACCTGCCACCGATGACAATTGTTCAGAGCTAGGCGTCCCATCATCATCCTGTTGGCTTTGCACACACATAGAGATACAGATCAATAATTCAAAAAACACATAAATCATTGAACGAAACAAAATGAAGTCAAAAGCTAGGGGGCAGTCTCAACCCAATCTTATAAAAGTTGGTCAAGTTTTTAATATTTTATTGTAACAGTCAAATGGGTAAATTTTTAAAAAGGTATCCAGAAAGAAAAATAGTCAAACTGGTGAAATTTTGGACTATAAATGATGACAGGTCAAAGTCAAACAGGTAAAACTAGAAACATATCAAACGGGTTAGAAGTCATTCAATGTAAACTAAAGTGTTTACAACCTCCTAGATATTTTAATACAAAACTAAATCACTAAAATAATTTTGTTTTTGTAATCAAACTTAACTATTTATAATTTATATAACAAAATAAGGACAAAAATGTAATAATGGGTCAACCCAAATAACAAGCCCATATTGACCCATAACCAACAAAAAGAAAATAAGAAAGTAAATTATCATATGCATACCTTGCTGCCTTCATATCTGAAGAAGATAAAGAGAGCATTCTTCTTGAAGCACCTTGCACTGTAATTGGTAACCTAATACCACTAAATACATGCAAAATTGGGGATCAGAACCGCCTTAATTGTATATATGAGTACCAACTTCAAGTTCATATGAAACTTACCCATTCAGGTGAACGAACAACTTCTGATTCGTGAGCATTGCTTGTTTCATTTAGATCGAACTGCACTACAACGAGCACGCGATATCTACCACAGATGTAATCCAAAAGGCCATGAAGGCTGCTATAATTCACAGACAACGGAAGTCAAATGAGTACATTTAATTAAAACTTGAAACAAAGATAATTCTGAATCATTCTTTTTCAAAAGATGAAAAAAATTACAGAAAAATAGACGGTAAAACAAGCAGGAGCAGGTGTTTTTGATTAATACTCCATATAAACAAAAACACGAATCAGTGAACTGGAACAGGATATGGATACTATAATGCAAAAAAAAAAAAAAAAAAGCACAGGTGGCATTTTCTAAGTCCGAATCAATCATTTTTTACAGGTGGTGTTCTTTTTGCATTTTTATAAATGAGCATTTGTTGATTTTGTAATAAATATTGTCGAGCAAAGATGCAATATCAGGACTTCGTCTAAAGATAAAATGATACATTTTACTGTAAAAAGTTCATGAAAAAGAGAATATGTTACATGCATTTCAGAATGTTCTAATGTTATACATGCTATGTAATTTGAAAAGAGACATCTCCATTGCATGCATTTTAGAAAATTCCAATATTGTACACGCTATGTAATTTGATAAAAGATGTTTACATTGTACAAAAACGCCTCGCATAAAAGGTAATCACATTGCTTACCTCTTTCAAACAAAATTACGACCTCATCATTGACTACAAATCAAACCCTAATACAGTTCCCCAAATTTTTATCATGTAACCGTCCATGCCTCAATATCATATAGAGTAGCCTGATTCGCATATCCTAAAGATATACATGGTTTCTGGGCCATCTTAAAAAACTTATAGTTTCAGATAATATTGGTGCATGGAACTGGGCCAGAACCCACCCGGTCAGACTAAAACCCAGCTCAAGATTGCAACTTTTTTTAAATTACTTGAAAATAACATCATGGTTGAAAAAGTATTTATAACTTAATGGCCACCCAAGTCTTAAATTAGATGTTTAGCGCTAACATAATCAGATTCCAGAACATACATATTTTTTTAACCTTTAATGCATAAAATTTCCAAACTATCGATGGCTATAACAATTGATTATTCAATTCTCATTCTTAATTTGCAAAATCATAATATTCACTTTCATAAATCACACCCGAACACCCCAAAAGCAACAAACTTTCATGTTCTAGTTTATATAACAAATGCCAAAATTGTTAACATGTAACCAATTCAGCCTTTAATTCTTCATAAACAAAAATAAAATAAAAAGGATTACCCATAAAATAAAGAACCCACATTAAGTAACTGCAGCCGGTAATGTTAACAAAAGGGAATAAAGTTAGAAACTTTGAGGTTTTTGATGAATACAAGTAGTAGATATAAGCAGGATGGAAAGAACCCAGATGCAAAGTAAATCTTAACTGACAAAAAATGGAAGAGCACTCACCGGAAAAGATGGTTGTCGGCGGCAATGGGGTTTTGCTCCTGTGTGCGGCTGCAGAGGAAATGAAAGACAGTTTATACTTTATACTTTATAAATATAGATATGCAAACAAGTTTGGTATCATCAATAGCCTCTCATAGGACGTTCTATCGTTTTACTTCTTTAGAGTGAGTTACATAAATAGTACATTAACTATTCCTTGATGTTCTCTTTTCATCTCAAATTTTCTTCTTATCATTTTTAGTCCCTCGTGAATTATGTAAAATTGTTGTTTTTGATTTGATTAGATGATGATATTCATTTGGTTTGAAATAGAAATTTATAGGTTGAGTTCTTACTAGGATGATCATAGATAAGATGCTTTAAAAGGATTATGCATAATGATGCAAACATCATGAAATTAAAGAATGGACAACATTTATCATTCACAATTGAAATATTGAAAACAAATAAAAAGAAAGAACAAATAAATATACCTTCATTAAAAAGTATATGTAATTAGAAGGGAGTCAAGAGACTAACATGATATTCTAATTTTGACATATTTACTCTTTTTTTCTTTTTCTAATATGATCACTTTACATTACCTTTTTATTGATCGTTGTGACAAGGTAAACCTAAATTACCATAATACAACCTCTTGAAATGATGATTATTGTACAAAGTACAAAACTTAAAGTTAAGTAGTATTAAAGTTTTCAAGAAAATATAAAGTCATTCGTTCATTTTGAAGAAAAAAAAGCGATATTTTGACCTTCCTATTACTATATTTGCAAGAATATATATGACCTTTTCAATGGATAGACGATGAATGATAACATATCACTAGCCCTATTGTTAAATGGGGGAAAAAAGGAATTTGAAAAAAAATTCACAAAGCCATTTATGTAAAGGAAATTTTTATTTTAAATTGATCAAAAAATGAACAATGATATGAACGGAGGACTAATTTTGTAATTTAATCCTAAAGTTTAAATATAACAATTAGGCCCCCCCTTCTTCCGAAAGCCATCTCAAGACCAGAATCACAAAAAGCACAATTCGAAGTGGGTATGTCTCGATTTGATCTCTTCCCTTCTCAATCTGTATATACACGTGCATATACATAGATTTGTATACATATATGTTTCACTTGAATTGGTTAACTAAACTTTTATATGTTGAGTGTGGATCGAAAATGGCTATAACCTGTTCGACGAAATGCCAGTTAGGTTCTCATTTGAGCATACATTGATAGGGATGAAAATTTATGTAGTCACTGAATTTGGTTGGATCAATTATGGGAAAGGAGCTTGTGAAACCATTTTGTCCGTTGATATGCATAAGAGATAAGAGGGATAAATTGGTAGTCTTTAATTTCTCATTTTCCAATTACAGAGACACATTGATGTTGATGCTATTTTCTTTGATTGTTAACGTCATGGTTGTTGTAAATTCTAAATCGTTTTAAATATATACATGTGTAGGTGTGTTTGAGCTTTTCATATGCATATATAATTAAGAAATAAAAGTGGTCTTATATTTACAAAACTCCCATATCAGTTGAGCTTCTACAAATGTACTAGGTATGAAATAAAATGTGAAACATAAGCTTTTTATGGAGAACAAATGTAGTATATCATTACGTAAACTTGCTAACATTACATCTGATAAAAATTCACGAAAGTTATGTGTGATGCTTCGGGGTTGAGCAACTGATTTGGATAGTTTATTGAAATATTCTCCTCACATTAACCACATGGTGTCTTGCAGCTGCACATTTACAGTGCGGTTGTTTTAACGTTGTCAGTGAAGTTTTGTTGGTCTATGTTCACTATGCATGTTTCAACTTTTATCTAGTTAGGTCAGGTTTAGTTGATCATATCTTTTGACATTAGGCTCATGCTTGCAATTACTTTTGCATTTCTGCAATTTTATATGGTTTTAGTATATTAGCCTTCCAGTTTTAATTCTTTTAGACCATTTTAATAATAATAATAATAATAATAAATTAAAATAAAATAAAACTAGCTCCTTTTTTCTTGTATTTTCTTTGTTTCATCTCTGAGCAAATTAGCAAAATCAGGCTTGAATTTGTATTGACCAATTGTTAGTGTTTGTGGATTGAATTGCAGGAGTATATGATAATCTGTGTGTTGATTCTTTTGTCACTTATAATTGTCGACAGTGTATAATAAAAGATCAAATGTCTTTCTGCTTTCCCTCGACTCCTAATAAGATTTGGACAACTCTGGCTTTGTTCCTCGGCGGTTCATCTCTATTTGGTGGTGGTTTGTATCTTTCTTATGTACATGTTGCTCCTCAACAAGCTCGAATAAAAGCCCGAAATGATTATGTGAGGGATAGATTGAAGAAGAAATATGGGTATGACAAGTTCACTCCTAACGAGCCAAATAAAGCCTAAAAGTTCACTTTATGCTGATCTAGGTATGTTCTATATAATTGTTCTTATATAGTTATATGGAGTAAAGTCTTTTACTAATAATGGCGCTTACAAGTTTGAAATGGCATTGTAATCTAAATCCGTGTAACTATTTAAGATGTAGTTCATATAGCTTTTTATAATTTGGTTCCATTTTTGAAGGGTTCTTTTTAACATCACCGTAACCTCTCTCCTGAATGTTCAATATTATTAATATTATCATTGCAGTTCGTCAATGGCACAATGACGTACCTTTGTATCCCACAATGCAGTACATGTGTATGTTCTACCGTAGCTGAGACTCATCAAGACAGGGAAGAAAGCATTGTTCTCATTGTTTGAATCATTCATGTAAAAGATATTAGATAGATTTGGATACTTGGATAGTGATACAAGACAGAATAATTTTATTCATGTGCGTTTCAGATGTAAAGAATAGCTTGCAGCCTCTAACCATGGCCATTGGTGATACTATGTAAAAGTTCAGCTCTTGGAAGCTAATTCAGTGTTTAGTACTCGATTGACCTAATTACTTGCATTACTCTTAAATTTTATCAAGTAGAAGTACTTATTGATTTTATGTTGATATCAAATTAGTTAGACTTTTAACAGTGGATTAAATTAAAGTCTTAAAACTATTTCAGATGATGAAAGCCTGCTTAATTATTCTCAGTAAGTAGGTAATTAACTGATAATCTGTTTGTGATTTCTGAAGTTGTAAATATTTTTCAAACGTAGTGTATTGTACACCACCAATGTCTAGTCATGCACCATTATGTGCTTCAAAGGATTGTACATTACACGATCTTAAAACATATTTAGCGGTATAACACTAAAAGTTGGTGGTATACAAATCATCACATACTCCACAAATTACTTATCCAAGATCAAGACACATAATAAATGCTATTTGCAAAAACTAGCCGATAAGCTTAGCTTTTATTTGGAGACAGAAGTTAGAAATTTTGAGTCCGGAAGTCGTAATTTTCATTTTTCTATAGTTTGGAGGAATTCATTGAAACTAAAATGTATACAGGACATAATAAAAAAACAAAGGGGAAATCATTGGTGCCGTTAATTTAGGTGATGTTGGGTGCCAATAGGTTTAAAAAAGGACTAAATATGTGAATCTCATAAGTTTAAAGTGTTAAATATTAATGAGTCCACATAAAAATTGAGTTCCAAAATAAGAAGAAAATAAATTGGAAAATTGTTTGATACGCAAAATATTTAGACTAAAATGTAGAAATCAAAAAACATGGTTGAACAAAATAAATAAATAAATAAATAAATGGAATTAACTTGTCAGATATTATATGGATTAAACATATTTTTGCCTATTTGTTAACAAGCTTTATAAGCTATTTCAACTATTCAAGTGGATTACTATTCTCAAGCCTATCTTTACAATAAATTTTGAAAACTTATGTAAACCAAAGACAGGCTAGAAGCTTTGAGGTTTTAGAGAAACTTCGTTCAAACTTGAGGCTTAGCGACCATTTAGATGCCTAATGCGTCACTATATTGCATTAACTTGTAGAATAAAAAGAACCATGTAACCGAATCAATAAAACTAGTATTAATAAAAGATAGTAAAGCTTACAAAGTCAACATTTTAACAAACAAAACACATCAAAATTTCAGTTTCATGCCTTCCATCAGAGTAAAAAGAAGAAACAAAAATCTATAGATTGCTTTAAGCAGCAGCACCCTTTCCTTTCTTCTTCTGGAGCTTCTTCATGTAGAATTCAAGCTCCTTGCCCTCCAAGATGTATCTGCCAACACACAATAATAAATTCAAGAAAAGGAACCCCCATGAGCTAATTACTGAAATATTCAAAGTCCCGACTAAAGGAAATAATAGAACACTTTATAATCAACAAAGATAAACTCAGTTGCAAATTGCATTATTCGTTTATTCCAAATTGTTGTTGATTATTCCCACATCACCAACATCACTACAAAAAACTTTTAAAAAAAGGCAAGCAACTGGAACGCTAAACCATGTACAGGAGTCGCCCCAAGTATAAAATAACTAAGAATTTATAGATCAAGTGGTTGCGGATTTGAAAGTGAAAAAAAGATATAGATCAATAGTTTAGATTATACATACCCATCAGCACGACCACACTGGCCAGGGCGTGATGAAATGCAAGCTAGAAGACGACCACCTGAAAATTGCTCTTCGACATGGGGGTCAAGTTTGCGCTCCTCTTGACGCTTCTCAATCTTTCTTGCAACGTGATTGCTTTTCTTTGTCTCCTCAGTAGCAATCTCAGCTTCCTAGATTAAACAAAAAACAAAATATAAAACACACGAAATCTCGAATATCCTCTTTACCTATCTCAATCAAATTACAAGATTATTGGACATTAATGGATTCAAAAGTTTGTATATCTTACTTTCCTGGCATGTAGTCTTTAATGTAAAATGCTACAGACCTTTTGTGAAAATATGTATTTCCAAACAAAAAGGTCATACAGATGAATCCTACAAATAGTTGGGGTGGTCAAAAATCACTACATTGTTTACAACAAAAGTATTTATTTGTCTCCCTTTAATTTCATTCCCTTAATATATTAAAGGAACAGCTCAAGAACATATAAAAACATACCTCTCCCTCTTTCTTGGTAGCTGCTGCTTTCTTCTTGCGACCAATGTCAACACCATAGTGTTGAAGGTACCATTGTTTAAATGGTGCAGCATCAACCTGAACAATGGCACTCTTCACTAGAGTCTGAGTCCTAACCAACTCATTGTTAGATGAATTGTAAACCACATCCAAGATACGGGTCTTTCGGGTCACAGCCTCACTTCCCCAAGAGTAGTTACCAGTATCCAATCTCAATGCACGCCATTTCACATTACCACCACGAACCCTAACCCTTCGAACTGTCTTGTTGCTGGAAATTTTAGTGTTTGCCGGCTGCCTTCCTAACTCATACCTAGTGAAAAAAGAAATACAATTATCATAGATTATCCAAAACACGTATGATAACATGTGGAAAGTTAGGAGCAATCACTTCAAACCAGATAACTTGTATGTTAATACAAATGATTATAACATGTTTCAGATCATTAATCATCATCAATTAATCATAAATTCATAATCACAACAAAAATTCAAAACAAAACATAATAAAAAGAAGCTGAAACAATGAAAATTTCAACGAGTTGGAATTCTCAAAAATCTTGAAAGAGTTGAAAGAGAGAAATTTCCAAAATATATACACTAAACTCATATTTTACCCCAAAAAATCCATACTTTACCAATACTATAACTCAGATATTACCCAAAACTTCAAAATTTGAACTTTCAGATCAATTCCATGTATCTTTCGAACCTTTGTATAAATGCATAATCTTCAAAGATATGTTCTAAACCTTTTAAGCATACTTACAGAGTTACATCATCATACTCCAACATTAATTAGCTTGAACAACAACTACCATAAGTTTCAACAATTGCAAACAGAAAACCATCCAAATGACTCACGCATGTACCCAAAACAATAGAACTCAACTGAGTACAAACAAACTTTATTCACCCAAAAAAGAAAACACATCTTACTAAAAGCCACCATAGATTTACTGAGAAATAAATATAACAAGACAAATATAAGCTAAAATGTAAAAACTACATCTTCAATAATCCTCTTACATCGTTCACTGTTCTAACTGTGAAATGGTGTAAATAACATAGCTATGTCAACAAAATTAATATTGTTATTTAATACCAAAAAATGAAACAATCACATCATCACGATCAGAAACCCAAAGCCACATTGTAACATAACAGCAGAACATAAATCTTTTACAGTTTATCTAAATCATATATACATACACATAAATAAATAAAAGTAAACTAATTTAGGGAAAACGTACTTTCGCTTCTTTCTCCATGCCTTCTTTTTGCCACCAGTTTCACGTCTTTTGTGCATAGAATCACGAGAGATACCTGCCCATAGTAACGATTCATTTTAATATAGTAAGATAACTAATATGAAGATTCAGAAACAGTGCAGCGAATAGAATGTATGAATTTGAGTTGGAAAATGGTGAGACGCACCCATGTTTGCAGATCAGAAACAATCCAGCTGCGCTTTGGAGTGACAAAGAAGGGAGCTAGGGTTTGTAAATGTGGTTTAAAAGGATATTGTGATTTGTTCTGCCTCAAAACCCTAGTCCAGTAGTTGTAAATGGGCTTGTAAAATGGATAGGCCCTGTTTATTTGGGCCGGATTTGAATCGTTAGCCCATATGGGTACGTACGAGAACACGGTAGGAATGTGAATGTAGGATAACATGCGCTTTGGACCTCACTTGCTAGTTGCTACATCATGATGAACGAGACTTATATATGTTGACATATGAAGACAAATATTGGATTATAAAGTTGAAATGAATATTGAACTCGACACTTTTTATAATAGTTTTTAATGAACAAGTGTATGTTTGACTGTGGACTTTTCTACTAAATATATGAAATCTATGAATTCACTACATTCTTCATGTTGCGTGGGACAAGTATGTGTAGTCCATCTTTAACCATTAGATTGTAGGTTCATCTAACTAGCATTTCCTTTGTTTTTAAGGAAAACTTGTTTATAGTAGTTGGTTCGTGGTATATACATAATCTTTTATCGTTTAAAATATGTACAAAAGTTCATTGAAATTTTAAACATCTCGTTTTCGTTAATCGGTTGTAGAAGCTTTTATTTGAGGGATGCTCTTTGATAAGCAAAAAGCACTCTAATTATACGTACATTAAAATGTAATTTGAATAATCAAATAGTACATAATTACTCTTATATATAAACACGATAAGAAGTCTTATATTAAATGAAGGGAGTTTAAATGAAAATGATTTATTTTCTTTTTAAAATGTGAGAACTAATTAGAGAGCTTCATTTGACAAAACCTCACTTCTTTCCCATGTTTTTTATAATTAAATATCTTAAAAATGGCTAGTCAAAAAATTATAAAAATTGCACCATAAAAGTCAACGTTTTTTTCTTTTCAATTAGACATCTCACATGAAATATATTTGACGAAGAGAAAAAAAACGATGATTTTTATGATACGATTGTTATAATTTTTTGATTAGCCGCTTTTGAGATATTCAATTTTTAAATTTTTATTATTATCTTGATGACAATGAAGGGTTAAAATTGATTTTTCTATTTTAAAAAATTTTATTTACATTTGAAATTTTTCTCTATATTAAATATAATATATTAATAATTTACATGACATTCTAAAAACACTTTGTAATAAAAGAACTACGTTGATTAACACTTTAATAACATTAAAAAGTTATCTTTTAAGGATTAAATGATACGTGATATGAACATAATTATACAAAAACATACATGAGTTAATTACATAAATCAAACCATCGTGAAAAAAATTTCAATGATTAAGTTACATAAGATGTTCAATAACAAAAGATATCACCAAATTTTGAACTCTATGAGACAATAATCATCAAACAAATTTGGACCGTTGTGCAAATTTCATGGTCAAGTTAATACAAAACGAACTTGAGGGGTATAAGCTATACAAACATAAACTTGTGGGACCTGATTGTACCGTCTTGAAACTGTGGGGAAACTTTTGGCCGTCCGATCAAACCGTCAGGCCTCACAAACAATCGCACTAAAAATGTCACACCTACGATTGGACTACTCTACTATATTTGGTCACCCGTATGATACAAGTTCTGTAAAAAGACGCACTAATTTTATTTTATTTTATTATAAAACTATATACAGTAGATATGGTTATTTACATTAATTAATTAATAGTATAATATAATGTTTTCTACAAAGTTCTAATCGAATCAAACAAACGTAAAGACTTTTATCTTGTCTATCTACTTATCAAGTTGGTCTTATCTTTCTGGTTTGCAACGACTAGAACTAAACTACGTTTTTCGACGATGACTTTTTATGAATGATAAGTTAAGAAATAGTATAGGTAATAAGATGTTAAATAATAGTTTAGTTACTTTAATAGAGAAAAATACGTTCTTTAAATTTAGAGACATGACATTATGAATTGATTTCGAGAAATGCGAAATTGTGAAAAATGTCATGTTGTTTTCTACCTAATAGGACATTTGATGGACCACCATTTTATGAGATTAAATTTACCGTCATTTAATCAAGGTAAACTTTTTCTTAAGGATAAAGTGATGCCAAAAAATATGTTTATACTAAGTAAAATTTAAATTATAAGCCTCTTCAAATATAAGAGAGATATCATTTTTTCAACTTATCACTTAAGCGACTCTTTGTTTTACTCCAATAGTCATTTTCTTCCTTATTAGAGATGGAAGTATGGCTTAAAAAGGAAGAGCTATTCAAATCGTTCGTAAAAAGTCAAAATTTAATAAAAAAAAGTAAATCTGAAGTGCATCCAATTGAACCCAAAGTCAAAGGAGGACTACAAGTTCGGGCTCGACAAAAAAGATCGAGTACTTGGCTTACTTGATTATCGAATTGAAAACCTAAACCGACAACTTGAATAGAGAAATTTTCATGTTGTAGATATGTGTAACTTTAGATCTTCTAAACAATAATAATAAATTGTGGTTATATAGTTAGTGGTGAATTAAGGATTTACAGTGACTCATAACATAATTTATTTTATTATTTTTTTAATATTTTTTAAATTAATAGCATATATATTAGCTTTATATATAGTATTAGTATCAAGTTTTTGTGGATCCAACGCACTAATAAAAAATATTTATTTTTTTTTGTAAGTTACACTCCGTATGATAAAATGAACATGTAACTATGGCTACTTTTACCATTCAAATCGCTCGCAAAAAAGTCAAAACCTAACAAAATAAGTAAATATGAAGTGCATCCAATTGAACCCAAGCTCAAATGAGGACCACAAGCTAGGGGCTCGACGAAAGGAAACAAGTACTTGGTTTACTTGACTATCGAATTGAAAACCTAAACCGATAATTTAAATAGAGAATTTTTTATGTTGTAGAGATGTGCAACTTTAGATCTTCTAAACAATAATAATAAGTTGTGGTCATGTAGTGAGTGTTTAATTAAAGATTTACAGTGACTCATAACATATTTTTTCATATTTTTTAAATTAATAGCATATAGATTAGCTTTATATATAGGATTGATATCAAATTTGTGTAGATTGAAAGCACTAATAAAAAACACAATCTTTTAAAAAAAATAAAAATTACAATTCATATGATAAATGAACCTGTAACTATGACTACTTTTATTATCAATGTTACTTTACCTGTAACTATAACTACTCCCAAAACATATCAATATAAACACAAATTAACTTCCGTTGTGTAGTGAATGTTAAAGTGCATGAAATTACTAAAACAAATCATGTAAAAGAACAATAACTCAATATCTTTCTATTATAACATGTTTTAATTTTAATATAATATCTCATTGATTTAACTCAAATGAAAATAGAGATTTTAATGAGAATGAAGGAATTAATCCTAGCTCATCCATTTGGCAAAACTTAATTTTTTCCACAAGTTAAATATCTCACAAACGACTAATAAAATAATTATAAAAATTACACCATAAAAATCGACGTTATTTTCTTTACGATTAGACATCCCTCATGATATAATTTCGACGATTTTTTATTGTGGAGTTGAAAACTGGTAACACATGTGTTTGTGGTTGGTAACACATGTGTTACTAGCGACTAACACATGTGTTACCAACAACTAAGACATGTGTTACGGTAACTAACACATGTATTACAGAAAGTAACACATATGTTATCAGCTTTCAGCATCCATCAAAAAATGAAAAAAAAAGTTTGTCAAAAGTATACCTTGAGAGATGTCTAATCGAAGAGAAAAAAAATGCTAATTTTAATAATGCAATTTTTATATTTTTTTTACTAGTCATTTATGAGATATTCAATTTTTAAAAATATTAAAATATTAATAAATAATTAAAATTTACTCTTCTATTCTCATAAAAAATTTCATTCTTATTTAAACTTAATTTAGTATTCTCCTACTAGATTTGGTTGAATTGTTGAAAACGTCCGTCTAACATTTTCTTTGTAAACCATGTCGGTAACAATAATCCACCATTATTTTAATTTCATTTAATCAGCAAGCAGACAATTTAAACTTGAACATTGAAAAAGAATGATACCCACCACCACCCTCAAAATCCAACCACACAAACACACTGGTTTCCTACATTCCTGAAAACCCATAATCATAATTCTGACCTTGATTCTGCCCAGATTTTATTTCATCAAAACAACAACATTTTACTACTGTTTATTGGAATCTAGTACAAAAAAAGGTAATAAATGACTATACTTTTATACTTTTTATGCTTTACCCTTTTCACTATTTAATCTACTTTAATGAAAATTCTTGGATTTTTATGTCTTTCTGTAAAGTAAATTTTTAAAATTTATGATTACATGAGATCTATATCTATTTGTAGTTTTAGCTTATCCTTTTTCCAGTATTTGCTCTCTTGGATTCTGGGGTTTTGGTTTTTGAGGTAAAGTAGGTAACTTTATTGGTATATGCTTCTTAAATAGTAGTTCCTGAATTGAGCTTTGTGCTATTTTTGTGTTTGTTTAATGAAAATAGGGTTTATTTAGCTACTATTGGGGTCATTGGGTACTGGGGTGAAAATATTTTTTGTGGGTCTCTATATATGCATGTTTTTAGGTGATCAAGATTAGGATTTTGTGTTGTTTGCTACTCTGCTTTCACTTCTAAGATTTCTGTTTCTTGTTTCAATTCAGGTTAGGTTTTTATGCTGATCATGAAGTTTGTATGATTTGAATTGTGTTATTGATGGTGATTTAAGTTTTGATTATTAATTTGCTTCATATTCTGTTGATAGTTTTGAATCTTGAATGCTTATTTTGCACAAGAACTTGCTCATAAGTTGTGGTTTTTAGTTGAATTGGCTTTAGATTTGATTAAGGGGTGTTTGGATGTTATTTGAAAGTGTGTTAAATAGTGCTTCTAAAGGTGCATCTTTGCTTAAGTTTTACTGTTCACTATGTTAATAGTTTAGCAACATCTAATTAGTTATTAAGAAATTAATGAATTAAATTAGGTACAATAAGGGTATATGAGTATGAGTACTTTATGCTCCTGTTTTGATAATTAAGCAGGTTGGTATATACTTATTTTTTTAAAAGATAAACACTTTCACCGTCATTATTTGACTACCACCTCAATAATCAGAGATAATCATAAACACCTGAACACTATTATCACGAATTATAGTTGCAATAATCAGATAATCATACTATTAAAAATGTATAGTTGTAAATCTAGCATTTTTCTATAAATTTGCAGTCTAACAAAAACATGACCAGTAGAACAATGTGAAGAAGCATTTGCTAATATTTTTCAAATTCATACTTGTTTTTCTCCAGGTTTAAATTTATGGAATCTCCTAAATCTGTTGTGTCACCATTGAAGAGCTCGTCGACTTATACTGATCCTGAAAAGCATAATCTTGATCATTTCAGAAGAAACCAAAGTTTTACATCCAAGAAAGCTGAGCCGTCCCTTGGTGTTCTTGAGGTTTACATTCATCAGGCTAGAGAAATTCAGAACATATGCATTTATCACAAACAAGATGTTTATGCCAAAATTTCCCTCACTAGTAACCCCGAAAAATCCATCACCACACAAACAATAAATGGTGGTGGACAAAATCCTGTTTTTAATGAAAACCTCTTAATCGATGTACCTGATGTAGACACTTCACTTAAATGTGAAATATATATGTTAAGTAGAGTTAGAAACTATCTCCAAGATCAATTGCTAGGATTTGCTTTGATCCCGATTTCTGATATTATCGTAGAAAATGGGAAAGTCGAGAAGGAATTCACTCTATCGACAGATGATCTTTTCCACTCTCCTTCCGGTTTTGTGCAGCTTTCTTTGCTGTACAGCGGAGCATCACCGGATGTGATTGCTATTTCGCCACCACTGCCGCCAGCTAAGACCAACTTTCCTGACCAATCAGAGTTGGGTAAACTTGAGTTCCCGGATCCCAAAATGGCGAATGAAAACGAGATGATGGTCTCGGAATATATTGGGATTAACTCGGAAAGTTTAGTCTCATCTGATACAGATGATCAGACAAGCTCAGAAAATGGTGCACACTTGAGCTCTGAAAATGGTGCACACTTGAGCTCGGAAAATGATGCACACTTGAGCTCAGAAAATGGTGCACATTTTGGGTCTGAGAATCCTAAGCCCGATTCACCACCCACTAGTGTGTCAACTAATGGGTCTCAATGTAATTCTGTTCCTGTTGCAAGCGTTGAATTCTCTGATTCTGATAAAGATTCGAAATCTGCAAATCAAGAATCTGATTCATCTGCTGAAGGGGGTCCACTTTGTAAGTCGGTAGACGAGTTAAAATTGAACATCGAGCTCGAGCAAAAAGTAGTTCAGCAAGATTTTGTGGATTTGTATATGAAGAGTATGCAGCAGTTTACAGAGTCATTGGCTAAAATGAAGCTGCCATTGGAAATGGAAAAAGAGCAGCAGACGAGTTCAGGAAACTCGAGCTTGGATCAGAACGCGAATACACCAAATGGGACCCGCCCGCGAGTGTTTTATGGAAGTCGGGCGTTCTTTTGAAGCTGTAATGATTGGATTGACAGGTGACCTAAGATAATTAGAGTTGAATGATGATGATTAATTAGTCTTGTGTATGTATGGAACATGGTGTTTCATGCTCTTTGTGCTTTAGAACTTTGTTATGCCACTTTTGTTATTGTTGTTAATCTTGTGTTCTTCAAGAGTTCTCTTAAGATTTCAAAAACTTCACTGCGCAGTGGTGCATTAGATATTATAACAACAATAAAATAATATTAGGGAATGTACAAGAACTATAATTTAACTTTACATTTGGACTATATCTGGACTTAAATTCTAATACTAGAACACGATTATGGTAAAACTACACCTTTTTTCATGAAGTTCGAAGGGTTCTGTAAATGACTATACTGATAATCAGAATACCTCACTTTTGACCAAGTATGATAAGGTTGAGATAGAGAAAAAATTAACATGACAAGTTCAACCAAATCGGCTATTTTTGGCGTGACGTGAAATCATGGATCTTTTTCTTTTTATGGGCAAATTAAGATTGATCTTAACTGATGATTATGATCTCAAAGATCATGTGATAAAGCTATAAGTTGGTATTGAAAATAATGCTGTATGTCCCAATGCCTGGGCCTACTGCCTGAATAAAAAAAAACCAAAACCACTAATTTGAAACCAAGAGGATGCTATTATGAGATTTTAAATATTAGAAAGGGATCAACAGTTTCAGGGATTTTATTATTATTATTATTATTATTATTATTTTCCTTTTTGAAGAATGAAAAGAAATAGTGATTTTTACCTGATTTTGCTAATACATATTGGTAAAAAAATAAAAAATCTACATCTTACATTTCAGTAAAAAGATTATGTTATTAACACGAAGTTTTGTAAATGAAATATTTGTATATTATCAAATAAAATGTATTCCTAAAGTCATTTCTAAACATGTAGCTATGAATACTTAACTTTTCTATAAAAATGTGTTTTCTTACAAAGTTTGGAAACTGACTATTGGATTTTACAAGATTTAAGGGTGTTTTGGAAAACTTATTTAAATAACTTATGTTGCTATATTGATCTGAGGGTAATTTGTCCGATTTATATAACGGGTGTTTAGTTACCAATTTTTTTCCCATTTTTCTTTTTTCGATTTTCTAGAGAACGACGAGTGTTTTACTTTTCTAGAAAAGCAATTAAAATTTAAAATATGTATTCAAATATGAGATATGGAGATTTCCTTTTGTGAGAAAGAGTAGAGATGAAAAACTTAGAGAGTCAAAAATAGTAGTTTTCAACTTTTTAGTTATAAAAAGTAAAATAAGAAATTTTCTTCTCTGAGAATTTTTTTTAGAAAACTTGGATTTAAACAAGTCTTTTAATTTTTTAGTTTTCTTAGAAAAGTTTTATGAAAAATCAGAGAGTTGTTCGTAACTAAACGTGTCCTTGGTGACTGACTAAAGATGGCTCAATGGTAGGAAATGAGCTTATTACTCTTTTCATATTGCGCGTTTATATTCATTTATTCAAGACTGATGAATATGATCATTATGTTATGTAGCAGTTTGTGCACATTATGGTGAAGAGATCGTTGGAGATAAACAACTTATATATGCATGCTGCGGAAACTATATAAAAGGACACGTACAAAGATAATGTTCTTCCAATCAAATCGCGTCACATTGTTCTTTTATCACATAGGTACCTCAACGATTTCATTGCATCGTGTATACATATGATGTCGACAAACCCATGCCACCTGACCATCATCCCTATATCGAACTCTCCACAATGCAAATTTCTCTGCAATATCTTTTCCTGTAAAGCACCCTTTTTCCCTTAAAAAGTCCACAACCCACTGCTGGGCTGCTTTCATATCTTGCTGAATATCAGTTGACCGCGTTCTACTCCCACCAGCAGCAGCAGCTGCCCCAACCGCCCCAGCTGCTGCAGCACCTGCAGCCCCATAAACGAGTGGGTTGCCAGCCAAATGGGCCACTTCTTTACTCAAATCCGGTATCATTTCCCCCATCCCTGCAGCTATGTGTGCCCCTATTTTCAATGCAAATGTCAACAGTTTCATGAAACCTTTCATGTATGGAGCCAATGAGTTAACTGTTCTGTTATCAACCTGCATTATTTCGCACCCAAGTTGTTCTTGAACTACATGCATTTCTCCTTTGAATTCGCATAACATGTGAAGCCTAAGTGCAGTCATCCCAGATATCATATTTGTAACCAATCTTCTTGAGTAGTTCTCAGTTTTGACAAAATAAAACATGTTTGGTACCTTTCTTTCTTCTATTTGAACATTGTAATTCGTTAAGTAATTAACTTTACGATGTAGCTCTGTTAACAGCCTATGTTCGTAGTATCTTAGACCTTGGATTTCTTGTTTTAAGTCTCTGATTTCCATCTCAATGATCTTAAGTCTTTGAATGACTTCTTCCACCCCTTTAGCAATTCCAGCAAATGACGGGTCAATTTGGCCCGTTTCATTTTCTTGAGGGCGATTCTGTTCATTTTCTGTGGGAACTTGCAACTCTACAGCCAAGTTATAAAGGTCATTATACCTTCGATGAAGTACTTCTCTGAAGTCATCATCAGATAGTAAGTCCCGGGCAAAGTCAAACCCGGCTCTCAAAACGGGCCGACCCGAGTCAGAGACTGAATTCCAAGTATGCTGATAATCATACATGCTGTCTGCTGGAACCGAGAGTAAAGCTTGTTTTAAGTAAGGGAGTGGTACAAATTGTGTTTTCCGGTATCGAGGGGGTGTTAGATTTTTGACACATTCTGGACGAAGCACATTTTCAGTTAATGTCACTCCTTGACAGAGGCTTTGGATTGCTGGGTATATAAGTTCCCGAAAGAGCTTAAGGATCTCGGTAAGGTTTTTGGTGGAGCAAGCAAGAACATCGACGTAGTATCCAAGCTGTCCTCCCAGCTCGATTCTGATATGGATACCATTTATGTTTATCAAGATAAGGTATTTTTCTAGACTGTATGTTGCTCCGTGCTGGCTGTTGAGTCCGACGATTTTGTTGTGTAGGTGAACCTGTTTTTGGAATGAAAGCAGAAAGTTAGTTAAGGAGTGTTGGACATTGCATTTTGAAAGTGATTATCCGATTAGTGCATTTCCATGTCATAGCTATTCAGTTTATAGTTTTTGAGTAAAGTGAAATCAGTCATTTTACCAAAAATCCTTACACAGTCAGAATTTGTTACAAGAAATATTATAGTTGGAAATGTTGACCCATCTGCTTATAAATGGGTTGAAATTGTCATACAGGGTGAAGTAGCCCAAAATCTTGTTTGATGTATGCAACCTGCTAAACAGTATTTATTGGATGATTTAAATTGTAATTGTAGAAAAAAGCCATTAGTTATCGATATAATTTCTCTTTTATAATGATGGACAAGAAAGTGTTTGAAGGGCATGTCAGCCCAACTTGACCTGGCCCGTTCTGACCCATTACCCAATCCAGACTACCAACCAAGATGAACATACCTGTAATCTTGGGAAGAACCCCGGGGTGAGGAACATGTGGCTCGAATCATGACATTCAAGATGCCTTCCCACAAAAACGCTACCAGATGTAATTTCCTGCCATCTTGGAGTTCTTGTTCGGTTTTCTTCAAGAAAAGAAGGAATCAACAGCAAAGATTCAGGATCAGATGGATCTTGTTTGTAACAAATTTCGAGCTTTAGCATCATGTTCACTAGATCACTAGCATCCAAGTTCTCAAAAATCTTAGACCCCATCCCCGGAATTTGGCTATGAAAACTTCCTCTCAGAATCTTCTCCAACTCTTTTCTACTAACAAATCCACCACTAGTTTCTTCATTACAACTCGTCTTTCTAACGTTTAACTTCACGAGCTGACCAAGCACCTCTCCACAAAACCATTGAAAATCTAAAATCAAGAATCCTAATTCTTCAAAATATATCACTTCCCCTATATGATGAAGACATGTCGCAACCGCCTTTCTTCGCATCTCCACTTTATTTACTATGTGATTGTTTCTCGACTGGACCCGTAGAGATGGAACTCTGATTTGACACAAATCGCTAAACTCTCTCCACCTCATTGCCGGTTTCTCGTGATTTTCTGATCTCCAATCAGATAGTATGGTTATCAGATGATTACACAGTTCATAAACTCTTGGAACTCTCTGCAGAACAGTTTTGCTAGTTTTTCGGATATGATGTGTGAGCTTACTCACAGATGCAGATGACCTGGCATCAACCGTGAATACTGTCGTGTAAAAATCAACATACCCTTGAAACTTATCTCTAGTTCTCTGAACAGCACTCACTGTGTTTTGAAAATCTGGTGACAATTGGTCGATTTTGTCATAGTGAGTTAGTACCACGGTTACATTTGGTAGCATACACTGTTGATCTGCTCTTTTTGAGTTGGAAACTATGAACCTGAGCCAATATTGAAGGTCTTCTTCTAACTCTGATGGTGATTTTGGTTCCCTGTTATTTGGTTTACGAAATAAGCTGGAAATGATCACGAAAGATGATGCACTTCCGTGGCCTGGAAACATGAGCTCATGAAAGGAGAAGAACTCGTGTTGACCTCCTAGGTTCCATATCGAAAACTTTGTATCTTCATCTTTGAATGTTTTTATTTTCATTCCTGTAGTTCTAATTGCTTGCTCAACAGGATTTACTAAAGTTTTCACTTGTTCAATATAAGGTAACTTTGAAGATGAAAAGTTTTGTGATATTGAATTGCATAACGTAGTTTTTCCTGCATATAGACAATGTATCTTGATCATATCATATATGTATGAAATAACCACAAATTGCATGAAAAAGTAATGTACTTTTACCAACTTAGATGTATGAAATAACTGCAAATTTCAAGAAAAAGTAATGTACTTTTAGCGAATTTTTTTTCTTAACGAAGATCACAACTAACTTACCCGCAAACTCTTGTCCACAGATGAACACTCTGCAGCTCTTGGGCATGGTCATAGGCATATCCTTGAGCAAATCAACTTCAACTTCAGGTTCGGGTTTTGCATTTTGACCTAGTTTTATATATATTCCTTCTGCATTCCCAGAAATCTGTAGTGGAGTTCTTGCAAGATCAATCTCTTCAATCCAAGGATTAACCTGTAAAGTTTCCATAATGGTCTTCAATACTAAATCACCATCAACCCCTTTGCAACCTTGCAAAGACAAACACTTCAAACTAACATTTTTCTCCAAATTCTTAAAGATTGTAATTATATCTTGTGGTCTTAAACTTCGATCTTCATAAATTCCCAATCTTGTTACAGTTTGATTGGTACTCAACATCTGCAAAATTGCAACCAACCCGTCTCTCCCTATTTTCGTTCCTTTTCCTCCAAATGTTATTGACTTCAAAGTTATATTTGCTTGAAGTTGAAGAGTGGAAAATCGAGTTAACGGGCAGAGCAAGTGTTCTACACCAACCCCATTATAACAGTTATCATCTACATTCAAGATTTCCAAGCTTCGGTTCTTGAAAAGCCCGGCTGCAACATAAACAATTCCCTTGTTTTTCAAGCCCGTTTTCGAGAGTTTAACTTCTTTTAGACTCCGGTTCTGTTCAAGAACCCACCGAAACTCCTTGGCCCACCGAGACTTCAACCGGACCCCGGTCAAGTCAAGAGACTTGACCGTTGTGTTCCACCCCAGAGCACAAACCACCCTGCATGCCCCTGAATTGGTTAGCTGATATATACGTAATGTACTACTTTCAGGTGCAAATTCGACCACTTTTGAGCTAGTGATTTTATCATGTTCTCCACTCCATACATGAACTTCCATGGATCTGTTCCTTGCTAACACTGCAGATATCATTGGGGTGGCTGCCATTGGACTCGAGTCAAAGATAGTCAACATCTTCAGCGTCGAATTTGCTTCAATCATTTTAGAAATCTCTTCTGCCCCTTTTGACCCTATCGAATCTTCCCATATTTGCAATTCTTGTAAACTAGTATTAACCCTTAGAGCTGAAGCAATTAAACTAGCTCCATATGAACCAATACTTGATTCAGAAATCATGACCTCCTTGATCACTTCATTTTTTCTTAATATTTTTGCTAATGCTTCCATGCACTCAAAATTTAATTTGTTTTTCTTGAACACGAGTTGCTTTACGTACGATGAACCGTCGAGTAACACTTCCAAAATCTTGAGTTCTTCCGAGTCCCATTCAACTTGGTAAAACTCGATATTATGTAACGAAAGTCGGGTTGTTGAAGATGTTGCTAGTAATGTGAGGATGTTAGAAAAATGGAAACGGGTGTCATTTGAAATTTTTATATGAATGGAATCATGAGTTTCTTGATGACAACATGATGTTGGTTGTGAAAGATGGAAAGAAATGCTTTGAAGGTTTAAACTTTCTGCTTGAATTGATTGGAGTAGCCATTGAAGGTCTTTTAAGTTCTGGTTGGTTGCCATTGATGATCAAACTGTAATGGGCTAATGAAAACTACGTTTAGAATCAAATATATGTTTTTGTACAAAATAAGGGTTAAGCACTCAGTTGGTTTCACAGTTAGGTCACATTTCGCGATTAGTGCTAAAACTTTTCTTAACGGGTCACAAAGTCAGTTTAAAATGTGTGATCAACATTGCATTTTGGCATATTATTTCTGAGAGGTCTGAGACGGTCAGCGTTATCAATTACCGATATTTACGCGAAAACCAAGATTAAGCTAATTAGATATTGTCAAACTGGTTGCTTTCGGTGGAAAACAGAGTTTGCTTTAACTTTAATTGTTTCACTTTTATGTTTGAAATTTTGAACAAGTTACCCATTAGAAAAGAGATACAAAAAACAGGGAAAAGTGAATCAATTATTTATATCACACTCATCATTTTTATTGATGTAGTGACAAAAAACCAACGGATGACGATGCATCAAGAGTTATTTGTACATATTATTAATTAATTAATTAATTATTACGAAAAATCGGATGTACATAAATATATTCACTTTCAAGAGAGCATGTTTGCTTGTAAAGAAATGATACATTCCTTGATGCCTGGCTGATTGATGTTTCAAAGCATTGATACCATTCTTTGTAACGTTGAGTTCACTTTATTACTATTATTATTACTTTACTATTATTTATTAAAATAAAACAACATGCAGATGCTTATATATTTGCATTCATGGTGCATAAGACAAAAATCATGTATCATCTCTATCAAACATTAAAGACTCGTACTTCGGATAACCTGAATAGGAAGAACTACTTCATGTCAGATAACTATTACACGTTTGTGAAGTTTCAAAGTTCAAATGGATATCAATCAGTTGGTTGAAAAAAAGTTTGATATCATTGGTGATTACAGATTGTATTTTCTAAATTAAATTGAAAAAAATAATAATTTATCATCAAAAAAGTCCCCTAGCCTCAACCATCCCACCACCCCAGCAAACAGAAAACTGGACCACTACAACTGTGCTTGAATATGAAAGGAAGACAGCTGCTTGCTATTTGGTACTTTTAGATCTCTGCTTTGGATCTGCTGGATGCATGTATATAGCATTTTATCTGACTTTATGGATCTATCAAATGCCTTTTCTTTCCTTCCTACAAATAACACTGAAATGTCAGTCACTATCACAAGTATCACATATTCATTGATGATTGAACAGTACAAATTAATCACTCTGGTGAAGTTAATAACTGGGAAATCCTTTTACTTGTTTAAATACTTGCAGTAACATATCAACATCAAATATAATCAGAAGAGTTTTCATGTAGTCTTTAATCCCATCTAACTATTGAAGTTCATTCGTCTTGAAGTATTCTTTACACAAATAAATATCCTTTCATTACAGGTTGAAGAAGCTAGACAGAACCCGACACTCGTCAATTGGAGCATTGTACAGTGTTTCTTGTTTATCATTGATGTCTTAAAACTTAAATTCCATTTGGTCTCGGGATCATTTAATATCATTAATACATTACCTTGGTCTTCTAGATAGAAAATTCAAATGCATTTTGTTGGTGTATTTATTTTAATGTAAAAAAGAAGCAGCCAAAAGTATATAACAATTCTTTCTGGATTGCATAATGGATTATCCTTTTGCTGCTAAAGATAGCATAAGTTTGTTATAAAAGTTAACATAGAAAGCCACTTTATTTTTGATATAGTTTGTTCGATGCACAAAACTTTACCAATAAACATTACTTCATTCATCTCTCACATAAGCTATGGAATCGATCAGTGGAGCCACCAGAGGGTCAGTTACCTTTTCCTATGTTAAAATCGATGGCAATAACATGAGTCAACATACAAGGACTAATATTGTAGATAATGACGCATAAATTCATGCTAAGAGTCAAATGACTACAATTTAAATGTCAAAAAAGATGATAATGACATGAATCAAACACATCTGGACTGTGTTCAAGAAGTGTTCAACACATCAAGAGTCAAATGCTTATATTTTTAATGCCAAAACCGACGAAAATGACATGAATAGACATACATGGACTAATAATTTCAATTATAGTCAATTAATCAATTATATAATCAATTTTGCTTTCATATAAATTAATTAATTAATTTGATTCTTCCGCATAAATCTTTAGTAGGGCTGTCACAAATCATATTGAATTTAGTTTGATAGCTCAACCAGAATTGATTACTCCACCTATGAAATTAAAACCACCTAAGGTTTCGTAACGTTGATTCAAATAGTATTTTAAAATATGTAATTGTTGATATTTTTATTTAAGTTTAAGACCATTTAACCAATGTCTTTAATTGCATTTTGAAAAATAGATTGCAATATATCATACCTCTTTAGCCTCAAATAATGTCATCTTCTACTTAACAATGATTTTATGTGTACATCGTAGTATTACATTTATTAATACACAAGGTCACTTTTGATACTTTATTTGTGATGTGCTACATAAAAAAAGGTGCAAATTCTTGTAACACATGTTAAACAAACCTACAGTTCTTACTTAACATATTTTATTTAATACAAAAACAAAAATTTATATTCATTTAGTACATCTTAGTACACGTTCGAAATGCATGTTAGACAAATCCATAACATAAGTCATAAGACTAATTCTAAATAGTTATTATTTCAAATATATAAATCAAACAACTTCTTTTTTTACGATATAATTATATTATCAGAAATAGCAAGACACTAGGAGATACATAAAGCGAAAAATAAACACCATGTTAAAACAACCTAAACTAATCACTTAAAACACCATACCAACAACCAATTGAGCAAAACCTAGCACCTACACATGGAAAAACCTAATGAAATTAAACACCAACGTCCAAATGAAACCTAAAATACTTTGAACCTAATGACACCTGACAAACCACTACTCCGTAATGAAACAAATTATAAAGCCATTTGACGAAGCAATCTATGCACTTTCGGACACCTTAATCCTAGAGAAGAATTTTTCTATTTATTGAGAGACCTTTCCAAATTTTGACGGTTTTTTATTTAAATCAACTTAAAAAGGTTCACCGTTCTTAATTTTTTCTTCTTTGATCGAGCAATCCTCACTAGCCGATGCTTAAAAGATTTTAACAAAAATGAGGCGAAATCTTGAGAACTATCAACTTCATTAATTAAAGTGATCAACCCTCGAAGAATGAAGCGAAAACTCGAAAACCTTCTCATTAACCTTGATCTAAACGGAAGAGTACTCAATTCCATATGGTGACTGAATCTTTAAGCTAGATCTATGGTTCAGTTGTTCATGGCTAGGTATCATAGACCATTTCTCATACTTCGTGATATTCACCCTAAGCTGAAATTTCCTAATCCAAATGTTATTCAATTGATTTTCAAGGTTTAATGAGTTCACAAACTTGATGAACCGTGCAAACCCGAATCTCTTACTCTCTTTGTTCACCTTTTAAGCCACATATACGTCGACCACCGCTACAATCGTAACGAATAGTTTCAGCAGATTGGATTTGTTTGAGTCGTTTGGGGAATTGGTGAAGTAATAGTTCACAACCTTATCTATTATGCCTTTCATTCTTATCACCATCTTGCTTGTTAAGGACAAAAAGAAGTACAATGGTTTAAAATGACAAAAATAAACTATATATTTTTTATTTTAGATATAATTCCCTCGAAATAACTTTGTTAGCGTATCTTTCTCATAGGAATTCAATCTCAAAGTTAAATAGAGGAATTGTGACAAAAATGAAAAATCAAAAGTTTATAAACTAATAATAAGGGTTTTTAAATACTTAAGGTACCATTTGTTAGCTAATTCTCGTAAGATATACAATATACATATACAATATACAATATATACAACATACATATATTACATATATACAATATACAATAACATAAAATGAAAATCATATATAATCATGTTCTATTTGCCTGAACAAATGAGACAAGCTATTTCCTATAAGTCAACACTCTACCCTAACGAAATTACAAAACTATCCTTTGGTACTTCCATTTTCTCTTTCCATTACCATAACCTGAGAAAAAAACTGGATCACAGTTAGTTTTCCGCCATGGATGACCATCACCATTCTTCTCACTCTCACTCCACCACCACCATCACCAATGTCGACACTGCCCCTCACCTTACTCACGACGTAGATGTCGCCGGAACCAGATCCACCACTGCCTTTGCCGGAGGTGCTAAATACAAGCTCATGTCACCAGCTAAATTACCTATTTCTAGGTCTACGTGTATCACCATACCTCCCGGTCTGAGCCCTAGCTCGTTCCTCGAATCGCCGGTCTTATTGACTAACATTAAGGTCTAATTTTATTTTAACAGTTCGATTTAATTTTTTGTATACCGATTTGTATGTTAGGTTATAGATTAAGAATTTGTTGTATCTATATATCGTTTTTAAGTTTAATTTGATGCCTTTGTATAGAAATTGTAAAATGAAAAAAATAATAGTAAAATAATTAGGTCAGAGTAGGTGTAGTGGAGAATTTTGGTTATTTTTATTGATGTGAGTTGATATTATTTGAAATTAGGATCTGATTTAAGTAATTATCTTTTTGTAAAGTGCGGTATATTTGATATATTCTTTATATGTATACATGTAGTAAGGGTGAGTTTTGTATGTTAAGTGCAATGAATGATGTGAATCTAATTTTAAGTGCTTATTATTAGAAGAATATATATATATATATATTAAATATATTACAATATATATGCTTGTGTGTGGTCATTTGGGACCGTTGCTGTATTCTGATGCTTACAATGATGTTGTTTCCCATCAATATCTTCTTTATGCAACTGTAGTTTATAATATGGATTAGCTGTGTTTTTTAGATACTTTTTTCTGATTTGTTTTGTCGTATTCGATAGGATAGCTTTCGGTGTTGTGTCTTTGCAATGCTGAATGAATATTCCTTTTTCTTGGGTGCGGTTTGCCACCTTTCCTTTAATGTGTCTTGTTTGTTTTGGGTAATTTCTAGAGTCTAGGAATCAAGAGTATGGTGAGTTGTGTATACTTTATATTGCAAGGTTAAAGATTATACGAAATTATGAATCATGTTTTCAGCTTGTGCGAATAGATTGCAACCGAATAAGGGGTAATAAATAGCATTTCATGAACAATTATAAGCGTATTGACGACGAGTCTATAAAATTCCCTTTTTTAATCTTGTAGGCCGAGCCATCTCCAACCACAGGTTCTTTCTTTAAGTCTACACTGATGCAAAGGTCAATCAGCGCTGGTGCATTCTCTTTAGAGGCAAGTTCTTCTCCCAGAAAGACCTTGGATGATAGTAACTCTGGGTTCTTTGAGTTTAGACCACACACACAGACTACATCAAATCCACATATTTCTTCTGCAGGATTTCAGGTATGGCCCTAATCAGCTACTGAACAACCTTTTTTTTAAGTCAGGGGCCATGTGCTGTTTGGAAGTTGTTTGCAGTTGGGGACATAGCAAGCATATTATATGATCCGATAAAAAAAAACTCTGAAAATTCATCTCTGGATATTAATTTGTGTTTTACACTTTATTCTCTCATCTCTCTTTATTTTAGTAATTGTACACGAGGGAGGTTCATGCTAATTTTAGGTATGAGTTCTAGCATAATAGGTTCTGCTATAATATCCTTAGAGTTTTCTATAGTTTAGTTACGATGATTGAAGTACTTAAATTTAAGAATCACATGCCTTTAGTAGTATGAATAAAGGAGGTGGTAATCAGAGTTGTCAAATGCTGAACTTCACTGCTAAGTGCAAACAACTACTGAGTTTTGATTGAAGATCTGAATGTTTAATCTTGTAAGAAATAATGTCGAGAAAGTAGAATAACCAATTGGTGCAACATGAGGCGCTTAGTAACTACTTGAGTGTCATGATTCTTGAAGTACTACAATGTTGATCACTGATCATGTCTTCACAGACATAACCTGATTCTTCTATTGAAGTCATATGGAAACTGTTTTTATCCATATGCACCAATATCCTCTATGTGTGTACCATGTTAGCTTTGACCTATTGTCATGATCACAAGTTCACAACTGTGTTACTTCTCAGAATTGTGGACCTTTCTAACTTGAAGGCCCGAAAATTTAAATAGACGAGATACCTATCTTAGAAAAATGAAGAAACAGGAAATTAGGAAGTGTCAACAACAAGGATTTATTATGAGTGTAACACTAGACTTTGCTATAAAGATCTATAATACTGGTTGTATGAAAGGTTTCTGCAGGTTCCAACCTTCAACGAGGCGAACCAAGTGGGCACTATCAAAATCATAATCATAATCATAATCCTAATCCTAATCAAAATCAAAATCAAAACGAGCCTCGATCGTATGCATCTCCATCTGCAGGCAACTGGGAAATGGCATCACCAAAAGAACAAAGTCATACTGCACATGCCTCCATGCCTCATGAGGAAACTAATGGATCGGGGAAGCCAAAAGATCTTGGGCCTGCAATCCAAGTTGATAGGTCATCAGATGATGGATATAATTGGCGAAAGTATGGGCAGAAAGTTGTGAAAGGAAGTGAACATCCAAGAAGCTATTACAAATGTACACATCCCAATTGTGAAGTCAAAAAGATTTTTGAACGTTCGTATACTGGACAAATAACAGAGATTGTGTATAAAGGCACACATGATCATCCTAAACCTCAACCTAGCCGTCGATTTAGTGCTGGTGCTCTTATGTCTATACATGAGGAAAATCCTGATAAACTTCAATTTGCAACTTATCAAGCAGGTAACAGAACAGCGTTTCATGCTTTTCCTTTGCATCGGAGGTCGTAATCTCAACCCATATACACATGAATGGGTTAATTTGGGTTAGTTGTTTTATTTGGAATGGGCCACGCCATATAACTTTTTAGCTAACATGGGGCATATCAACTAACACAACAATTTCCTAATGCTATAAAGTTTAGGTTTTTAAGTGTAATTTTTAATCAACTAACATAACAATTGTTTTTTATTTTTATCTTATTTTAAGTTATGGACAAAAAAGCGTTTCAGCCCAAACTATTTGATCCGTGACGGGATCTGTCCAACCTGGGCATCTTGCCCTCTCTACTTCCCATAATTGTGTATGCATTTTGTTCTTGAATTAGTTAGTATTATCTTTTAATATTAATTTGGTTTTTTTCTTTTTTGAAGGCCTCTCTGCAAATATTGGCCAGAATCCTAACTCAGAGGCCAGTGGAACCCCTTTGCAATCTCCTAGACAAGCAAATCAAGACAGCGCGGATGAGGTTGATGATGATGATGACCCATATTCTAAAAAAAGGTGATAAAGTTAGATGAAAGCCTTTGATTTCATAATACTGATTGCACTAAAATGCTAATATGCAGTGATTTTTATATCTGATCAGGCGAACAGATTTTGGTACCCTTGATGTAACTCCAGTTGTTAAGCCTATCCGTGAACCACGGGTGGTTGTCCAAACTACCAGCGAGGTTGATATACTGGATGATGGATATCGCTGGCGTAAGTATGGCCAAAAAGTTGTTCGAGGCAATCCTAATCCCAGGTTTGTATTCATTTCACTGCATGGAAAACGGGTAAACGGCAAAGGTTTTTCCTGTGAGGTTACCAGGGGAGGGTGAACTTTTTTTACTCTGATGTACGCGGCCTAACTGGGTTATCCCATGACCGTTTCCGAACCCTTTCCCTGGCCACCCCAAGATGTGCTACTAGTGAGGTTTGAACCTGAGATCTCTTGTGAGGATATCAGGACGCCAACCACTAGGCCACCTTGTGATTGTTAAAATCAGAAAGGCTACTTGTTTCCGTCCTGTATCATTGCTTCAGTTATTATTTGGTCATCTCAATTTTATGCAACTTCAGAGAAAGAATTTACTCCGTACAAATTATGTAGCTGCTTGGACGGCTGAATTAAGTATTCATTTTGGAGTTCGCAAGATGGGTGGGTCAGGAGGGTTGGGCTGGGTAGTCAGTACAGGTTAGAAAGGGCCATTTTTGGTACTGGTTGAAATAGACTGGGTCTCGTTTGGTTAAAAACGGATGAGATTTTTACTGTTCAGGTTACCGGGGAGGCGAGTCTTTGACTTAGATGTACACGGCCTAACCGGGGTATCCCCGTTACCGTTTCTGTGGGTATGGTTTGGTTAACCTGCAAAAACATTTTTGTCCTTTTTTTAGATTTTGTTTTTTGTTAATGTTAATACTGATTACGAAAAATACCATTGTTACCATAGTAATCTTATTCTTTGAATCAAATGATTTACTAGGTTGTCTGCATTAAAATTAAACTTTGGATGACTTTCAAACCGTTTAACCTGTTCCTCTTTAATTTTTTTTATATGACCTGTTTGAGATACAGCACAACCAATTCAACTCATTCATAGTTAAATGGATTGAGATGAAACCTTTGATTCATCATATGACCTAAGAGGTCTAAAACCTGTTACGAAACTAACAAACACTTATCAACACATTATGTAGGAGTTATTACAAGTGTACAAGTGCTGGATGCAACGTAAGAAAACATGTAGAGAGGGCATCCCATGATCCTAAAGCGGTCATAACTGCATACGAGGGAAAACACAATCATGATGTACCTGCTGTCAAGAATAATAACCATGATCTTACAGGGTCTGGAAATCAACGGGCTAGATTGGAAGAAAACGACGCCATCTGCCTCGATCTTGTAGTTGGTAGTAGAATCCCAAATCAATCACAACCACCAAATACCGCTACCCTCCACAGTCAAGTACACGTTTCAAATTCAAATTTCAGAAAAGTTGTCCATTGGAATGATGTATATGGGACTCGAGAGAATGACGTTGAGGCCTGTAATAATGACACTACAACCGTAAACTATTCTTCAAATCCGTACCCACAAAATCTAGGAAGAATAGTATTGGGACCGTAGAATGTTCATGAAAATGAATAAAACAGTGCTGCTGCGTTTTCCATGTGGCAACAGAGGTCAAAAGGGTGTAGAAATTTCACAAATTTGTCACAAGTTGGTCAAAGGCATCTCTTTTGTACTGCTGCCTTATTATTAGCTGCAGGTTAGGTGTACCGTATGTTTGTCACAGTTGGGCTAAAACTGTAGAATGTAAAATTCGGAAAACAGTTTGTGATAAAAGAAAACAGTGTTATTTATATCGTAATGGAGGGGAGTGTAATGGGGTATACCTTTTTAAGTTGATATTTTAAAGTTTTTGTTAGATTTTGTGTATTGGGTTTGTAGGCCAGACTTGGGGTAAAATATCAATGGAAGTTGTGACTGGAACAATTGGAAGTGAAGTCCTGTATTTGAATAATTATGTATGCATGTATATCGTATATTGGAATGTAGGGAGGGTTGTGGTTATTTAACAACTGTAACCATGTGTTGCTCTCTACTCTCCAGGGTGTTGGTACATAATTAGTCTGTTACAAATAAAACTTCTCATTGATCCACAGGTTGGTTTAGAAAGGCATTAGACCTTCATTTAAGAACTGGTATTTAAGGATTGAGTCAAAAAATTGAGTGTTTATCGAGGAGCTTGAACTCGACTAAGAGCTTATTAGTGTTGTACTAATCGAGTTTGTATCCGAAAGCTATGCTCAAACTAAACTCGGATTCTTCCCGAGCTCTATGTAATCTTTTTGGGTTAACTCTAATTTAACTTGCTCAATTTGAGTTAAATTTGTGGGAAATCGCTTAAAAATTCGTGAAACTATCTTTAATGAATATTAATGTTATAACAAAACTTACATATTCTTATCGAAGAGACAAGAATAATGAAAAATCTTGCATACAAACATAAATTGTTAATGGTTCTTGTGTCTCTTACTATACGACCAAATAAAAAACCAACCTCATCGCCATAAGTTGATAAGGGGCAGTTGAATATCGACATGTTTTATTGTTCTATTTAAAATAAAAATAAAAATAAACATAAAAATGAAACGTGTATATATATGTTGTTGTCCTTGTTAGTGTTATAGCATACGGAGTGAGGTAAAAATTTTTACGGTTTTCGATCAAGAACGATGTTGGATGGTATTCCGTCACACCGCCGCAGTGTTTTCGACGACATTCGGGGCAACGTTCCTAAACAACGTCTTGCATGAGACACTGTGTTTTAATATTCTTTTTCATTTTCAACTGCTAAATGGTTAAATTCTTTTTTTTTTTTTCAAATTATATCCATTGCCAACGGTTAAAAAACTACTTTAAACTCTTTTTTTTATTATTTTTTAAAAAAGAACCTTTTTACCACTTTATATATAAATATACAATTCATACAAACAATTCATGCCTCAATTTATATTTTCTCTTCGATCTCAATCAAAAAACATAAGAAAAATAATGTCTTTCGATTTTTTTTTCTTCTAAAGACAAAACAAAGTTGAAACTCCTCGTTCTAGCTCAGTGGCGGACCCAAGATTTTCAATTACTGGTGTCACAAATATAATAATTAAAAAAAATTACATTACTCGGCTCAAATCACTGGTGTCAATTAATTAATTCAATGGTGTCACTAATAAAAAACCCTATGAAAATTACACTACTCGATCAAAATCACTGGTGTCATGTGACCCCGATATTCATCAAGTGGGTCCGCCCCTGGTCTAGCTCATTCTATTGTGATACTATCCATCAATTTTGGGAGAAATTTGTGAAATAAATAACCAACTCTTGCCGCTATTATATGATAGGTCATACCTAATACATACTTGATCCTAAATGATATCAAATACGTAAGAGGTGTGTGGCAGCAGCAAGTGGGTTGTGTTGTGAGGTTTAGTCACGAGATAGTTTTGGTATCGCACCGGGTTTACGTTTGAAGGTATAATTTATTCCTATTCATGTAATTGATATCGAATACGTTAGAAGAGTAGATTGATTGAGTATTGAGTATAGCAAACGTGTTTTTTGATTACTGAAAATTCATCGGGTTATGGTCTTTATAACTTGTAGTCAATACGTTTTGATCAAACTAATTAATTGGTTAAGAGTATTATACAGCAGATAAATACATTATATGTGCAAGAGATTAATTCAAACGTCTTAGTTACTGAGAATCCGAGTTTTATAATGTTCAAGAAATGTGGCCGTGAGTTTCGATATATGAAGAAGGTGTCATGGGTTTTAAGTTGAACCATTTTGTTTACAGAAAGGAAAAAGGATCGCATGTTATGTTGGTGCGGATGTTGACGTGGAGAAGGAAGCAAACAAAAGAACAGTGGGCTTTAGCTTTTGTGATAATGCTAAAAATATGATTTAATTGGTAAATTTTGATAAAAATGTTGTCGTTTTGCTTAACCAACATGTGAAGACATTTGAGAGTAAAAGATTTGGTATTATATTTGTAAAGAGTCAGAACGTACGAAATACTCATCCAATCGATTAGAGAGTATAAGTAGAAATTTCGATAGTAATTGCGTATGGAGTATAAAGTATATAAAAGGTTTGTATTGAGATTGTAGGAGACCTTATTATCAAGAAGTGAAAGAGCTAGTCGAGATGTAAGGTGAATTTTTATAAAAAAATGTCAACTCAAGTACATACTAGTAGAAATGTTTGTAAATGTGTTTTATATGTTTATAAACTTGTTTATGCATGTTAGAGTTTAAAGAGTAATTCTATTTGTTATATTATGAATTGTAAGAGTTTGTCTGATAACATGATAATAGAGAAGAGGTTGCCAGCAAACGACAAATGACAAATGTTGTTATTTAACGAGAAATGATAAAAGTTGAGAAAGAGTCGGATTGCATGCTATTAAGCTTTATTTGTTGTTGTTAGAGTATTTTATAGATGCATGATATTACACATGTTTGGAAAGAGTTTTTTATTTAAAGAGTACGTTTGTACAGTAAACCATGAACTCACTAGCATTAGCCGAGCTAATATGTATTTTAGATGGTTGTGACAAGTTAGTAGAACTGAACTAAAGGGATGTTGAATTTAGACGAAAAGAGAAGGTCTAGAAAATTTTGAATACTGTGATAGTTTTAATTCCTTATAGTTGAGTTAATATTAGTGTGGAGATTGAATTCAAGATAGTAAAACTTCCCGCTGTATAGTTATTCATTTATAAGAAAAGTTGTAAAAAGTTAAATGCCTAAATTTTGGGGTATCATAGTATTCTCACCTAAGCACTTTAAAAATAGTATCATCACTCCTTGTAAACTTATACGAGTAGATAATAATGACATTGCTCTAAGGGTATATCAGTAAGACATTATTCCTGTGTTTGAGCTTCAAAATCATTTAATGCTGTAAATGGATACAAAAACATTGTCATCATATTCTTTTGGTCTCTTCTATAAACATCTGTCTAGCCACGTAACTTCAGCACCTCCACCCAAACTGAAATCGAATCCTCCATTTTAAGATGCAGTTTTCTAGCCAACTTATTGTGCACCATGCTAAAAGAATTCTATAAGTACTGCTTGTAATTTTGACCATTCGTGCAAACATTGTAGCCGAATTACAGCCTGCAAGTGTGATGCATGCGTTTTGTGCTTTGTTATGGGAGAATGTGAGCTGTGGGGGCAAGCGGACGGATGTAATTCGAGTTGAGGAAAGACCCATGATGCATGGAACCCGTGGTCAAAGAAAAAAGTCACACGATGAGAAAGAACTTACTCAGCACCACACAAGAAACTGGTTTCCTGGTGAGCTTTGTACTTCAAAACATTCAATTGGTTTGCTTCTCAGCTTCTAGCAAATATGGTTGCTATTTTCATTTTTATTTTTATCAGGACAATAACGTCACTCGCAGAGTTAGAATATTATGTATGAGGGAGCAATTATTTTTATCTTTTTTATTTTTTGAAATGACAAAATCTATAAAATGTAATTAATAATTATTTATTTATTTATTTATTTTTTTTACATAGTTTTACATTTTTCGAGTGGCAAATGTCATTTTACCCCTTTATAAATTCACTTCTAAATGTCTCAAAATGGTAGCGTACTTTAAAAACTAAAAAAAAAATACATAAAATTTAATAACATTAATAAATTATCTTAGATATTTATGTGCCATTCGTTTTATCCCGAATGAGACAGCTTTTGTATGTTATTGTCGATGGACATTTAAATGTTGTCCCCACTTGACTCATTTTGTTACCGGCCCCACCAAGTGAGGCGGTAATCATTTATCGTCCCATTTGAATCAATGTACTTCTTATGCCATCTAGAACAACATTTTAAAAAGTTAAGTAATCTAGCAAGTATATATAAAGTAATCTAGACTACTTAAATGAACAATATGTAGAAATTCATTGGCGTTATAAGACACAATGATAGCAAGTTGTCCCACTTGAAAAAGAAATGAAAAGAAAAGTACATTGATATTTTACTAGATATATAATATTTTTTATATTTATTAAAATCAAGACAATACATAACTGCATATATTTTATTTCCTTTTGTATTACTCACAACAACCATGAGGTACATTACATGAAAATACATTGCTATGATCGTTAAAACCGTATACACATGAAAACATTTGTTAATTGTGGAAATTATAACAACCCTTTCTATTATTGGTAAGAAGGGAAACTACAAGTGTAGAGGTTATAAAATCCCTTTTGACTCTTTTTTTGAATGATGATGCAAGTAATATGCTACCATATATGCTTAAATCTCTAAAACAAAAGTTTAATTTGTTTTGTTTTGTTTTGGCATGTTAGTAGAGTAATAGTTAGATACTTAGAGTACTACAGGAGTTTACTCTTTTTTCCAAATAATAATGCAAAAATATCTATGATTAAACCGAAAGGTGGCAAAATAGGTGGGTTCTAACCAGGTTAAAAATGAGTGATTATTATTGTGCTTAAGAACAGATCGGGATGACTTGACAAACGAACAACTTTTGGTCCATGGTTTAAACTTTAAAAATAACTAAATGTGTTAAAGATGACTAAAAGAAAGAGTTAATCGTGTTAATATTGTTAAAAGCAACTATCTCTATTTATATACATTAGATCCACTCTAGGCGACTTTTTACTCATATTTTGCCTAAATATCTGAAATTTTCAAATTTGACCATAAATTATAATCCACATCGACCCATTAATATGTAAATGTGTCGGAATTGACCCCTTACTCAAAAGTAAAATCTCTAACGGAGATGAATCAGGCAAAACAACGCTCGAGATTGGGGACCCTTCAAGAAATGTCATCGAGAGGATCTTCAGAGCGACAACAACAGACACAACAAGATGTTCGATAAACATAAAACAAGTATTTAAGCTGAATAATTCAAGGGAAACTTCAGAAAGCTTTGAGAAATTCAGAGAAGATGTCAAGAATAGAGCTTACGAGCATTACCACAAGCATCCAAGAAACATGGTAGACGGTAACGAGCAGTTACTGTTCTATGGTACTAAACTCACCTCGTGCAAGCAATTTGAAACATCTAAGCTCTGTAAAGACTCGACTTGCAGTATCTGCAGCATGCTAAAATCAGATTTTTACACTGCAAAGAAGAAAAGTGGAATATGGCTGACCTCAAATTGCCAAGATATTATCAACGCTTATGCAAACACAAATGCACATGTAGACACGATGAGCGCGAAGATTGCTATTATGGTTTGTCGAGTAATCACTGGAAGAGTTACTGACATGCTTGATAATAACTATGAAGGTGACTACGATTCTATAGGGAGAGTGAAATCGAATCAATTATTTGTAAAAGACCCAAGTGCTATACTACCTTGCTTTGTTATAATTTTGAACTGCAGGTACTTCTGCTGACAATCCATGTGAAAAGTTTTAATCTTGATAAATCTTGGCTAGTTGAAAATACTGTAGAAATGTTATAGGTGGTGTAAAGTGTTGCCATTCAATGATTGTTACTGTATAAACTCTGTCTGAATTTCATCACGGAATGTGAATTGTAAGCTCTTTATAAACCTTAAGTAGCATACACTATCAATATATTTCCATCCCGATTTTGGTTCATTTGGAGGTTATTGGAACACTATGTGACCAACGTCTTGCAGTAGATTGGCCTTGCTTATTAAGTTTCTGTTTGTAACTTTCAGTTAACATGAGTAAACAAAAAAACAGGCCTAACTTTTTTATATGGAACGCTCGAGTACTCAATGAAAAGGTCTCCATGAACAGGTAACTGTAATTTTCAGTTGTACTTTATCCCCGTTCATTAGGTTGTAAACGGTTTGGCGAGTCAATTGTCTATCTGCAACCCAACCAGAACATGACCTGTTTATTAAACAGGTTAGACGGGTCAACCATTTTACGTATCAAAACCATTAAGGACCGAATCCTAACTCTTTTATTTTCATGTCAGGTGTACGCCGTGTCAGGAGTTTCCCCCCATAAAGAACTGTAGTAATCTGGAAAGAAGCAAGATCTCACCATCTAATATTATTTTACCACCCTGTTTGATGATAACAATCAAAGTATGCTTAAGGTCAAGGGGAATAAATAGTCATATTTAGATGATAAAAGAAAACAAATGATATCAGGAAATCAAGAATAAGAAGTGTCCATTGCTACTTAGATTTATACTTAAATATAAGGGGTTTGGGTTTTGGTAGAATTCATAGTACATAATTTCTTGTACTAGGATCTTCGTAGTTATAAGAATTAAGGAAACTTTTGGGGTGGGATGTAGGTATGGTTTTTTTGAACCATGTAAATCGACGTGTCTATTAGTTACCTTATATTGTATTGCGTTCTATTATTTTTTCAAGTACATCCCAGATGATTATATCCCCGCTTCTACTCGTGTGGGTGTGTCAGGTTAGTTTTCATAACAAATATACTACTTGGTATTTTTACAAATTCCAGCATTCTTTCAATTTCAAGCTAAAGAAACTTACTTTTCAACAGTGAGGAATCATCTATAGAAATGACTTTCTTTAGGGAAGAAGGGAAATAACTCTTTTTGACTTAAATATTCATTGATAAATATTATACCTAATGAATATTTAGTGTAAAATAGTATTCAACTAAATATTCATCAATAAAAAGTTATGCTCAAAAATGCAATCCTTCTCATTCGCTCAAAAAAGTTACTTCATTCTTGATGATTTCCACCTAGCTTATTTGAAGTTAGAGAATTCAGAAGCTTATAAGCCATAAGTAGTGAAAATTAGCTGACCTGTCACTAACAGGATGCACGTTTTAATATCTTTCTGTACTGATGGTCTTCTACTACTACCTACCCGTTTATAACAAGGACAGCAACTGTGCAACATATACACGCTTTTTTTCTGTTGCGCTAAACTATTCGACTTCAATACTATAAACAGATACAAAAACGTTGCAATCATATTCTTTTGGCCTTTTCCGAAAACATTAATGTAGCCACGTAAACTCGTACAGTACCTCCACCCAAACCTAAACTGAAATCGAAGCCTCCATTTTTCTAGCCAACATTTGTACCATGCTAAAACATTAATGTACACTAGTACACAAATGGTTTATTGAGGCGGTGAAAAACGCCATTTAGAGGGGTGATTCAACTGGCCGCACTACAAAATATAGATACGTTTTTTGGTGCGATCAAACGACCTCTCCAGAATATCTTTTCTTGGAGCGGTTAACAAAATACCGTCCCAAATTATGTCATTTGGAGTGGTTTATATGAAACAGCTCCAAAGTTCACCATTTATTGGAGCAGTTGCGTAGAAACCGCTACAAATGATATTATTATGGGCGGTTGCGCTTTACCCACTCCATTTAACTCAATTTAACTGTCCCAAATAAGTCTTTGGCCCCACTTTGTGAACTCTTTACTAGTCCTTACATAATGTAGTGGTACACTTTTATTTCGATCATTCGTGCACTGATTGTAGACGACTTACAGGCTGCAGTTAGTGTAATAGCAGAGAAACCAATGTTGTTTACGAGTTGGTTCATGATGATCATAAGGCATTTGTAATGGCTTACCAGAAAGTCTGTTGCAATGCAAAATGGACTAGTTTCACTATCTGACTTCAAGGAAACATGAAAATTGCCACAGCTAAACAGACATACTGTCGTATGGGTACATTTGATACTTCGTATATATAGAGTATCATATTCACAAGATGTATACGTAGCATTTGAACTTAAAATCTAGACTAAGATATGATAGTATTCAACCAGTGAAGAATCTTCTCCAGGATTGCCATGGCAGAAATCCACCTACAAAACCCACAAAAATGGAACTTTAAGCTACCAAAACATATTTATTTATCAAAAAGCTTCAAAAGAAATCACTAATCATTTCATTAAATTTGTTAAAACCAAATTTGATTCTTGATTACCACAATTAGGGCAGCGTATATACTCCTTTTCAATCAAAACAAGGCCTGAACCACCACACTCAACACATTTCTTCTGAGCCACCTGCCATAACCAATATCATCATAACTTTGTAAACTAACTTTTAATCCAGCAAAGAAATTGATTAACTTACTATTCTTTTGCTAAATTCGATCCCCGCAACCACGAAAGGTGTAACTCCAGCTACAGTTTTAACAATCAAACACCAAACATCCAAAGTTACCATATATATATATATACACAATATATACTGATCAACTGTTTTTCTTAAAACTAGTTATTAGACCAAATATGTCACTCAACCGTCGTTGTATGTTACGAATTACATTTTTCTTCGTATTATTAACTAAAAGTTTAAATATAACAAACTTTTATTAGGTTCTAAATGTATGTCACATCTTAAATAAATACTGTAACATCTAACCAGGTCATCAATTACATAAAGTAGCAAACTACAAAAAACATTTTTTTTCCCTTTTTTGTGTGTGTCAAATAGAGATAACACTATAATAGCAAAATACGTAAAGTTAGATACAGTGATACATTCCGATGTAAATTGCTCTTAAAATAAAAAAATTTGGTTAATTGATGAGAAAATAACGAGATACTGACCAATGGCGCCAACGACAATTTGCCACGTGATTTCTGGCTCTACCGGATAGGAAATAATATCGGAAACTTCACCGACGGCGGAGATTCTGTTCCGTCTGCAATTGAACCGGTGACGGTATCCGTGAAATTGGTTGTTGTTATCTCGTGAAGAGATTCTGCAATCTATTGAAGGAGCTAGATTTGGTACGATTGATATCGAGTTCATGATTTTTGTCTAAAGTTTAAAATTTGAAAGTTGGATCAAGCGATCGGAGTTTAAAGATTATACGGCGCTAAGAAATGGCCACGTCGACAACCGTTAACTGCTGGAGCCTGGAGCAACCAAGTCCACTAATGTTTGTTACTTGATTCTGTGTTGGGCCAATTGAGAGTAGTTTTGACTTTGACTTTTCTTTTATTGGACTCGACTTACGTGAAATACATCCGTTATGTTCGGCCCAATTTTGTATATATTTGGAATGATACTATACTCGTGTTTTTTCACATATTTTTCTCAAGTTATAATTCAAAATTAATCAAATTTAACGTGATATTAAAAATCCAGACGTTTTTGTAAACATTCTGAATTCTTCTCATCTATGGGTCTTCAATCAATACACCAAATTTTTTAAGGCAAAATATGCTCTTTAATCCTGAATCTTCTATGATAGTATAAATGTTTCGAGTTGTTTGGTGTCTTCTTTTAGAGTTGGCGTTAGATTTGGTGTTTTATGTGTATTCTCGTTTGGTTAGTCTTGTAGCTTTTGAGTGGTATCTCCTTCTTGGAGTCCCCTTTGATCTTGCGTCTGTTTGTCGTTCATTCCTGTTTTGGAATGGGTTCTTAATGTATTTGCTTTTCGAAAAAAAAGAGGATTAAAATTCACAATTTGAAGTAGAAAAATATACAACACAATTAATATTCGTTCAGAAGATTTGAACATTGTAAGTTGAATAAAATCGTAAGATCACATGGCCTACAATTAATCATAAAAAAACAAAAAATTCAATATTTGCATAATAGAAGTAAAAGATTAACCAAAATTAACATAAAAATATTTCGTTATCAGGCCCTCATCAAGTTTGGATCGTAGCACGCTGCAACAGTTCAACTGTTTCGAGTGACGCATGCTTAACTTTCTTCCTCAACGAACTTGTCAATGCAGCAGCATCTACACAATCACCAATCACCACCATTTGGTTCTTGTTTTCCCCTTTCAGCTCCACTGAATTCATACCTACGCATATATTAACGCACACACTGACATAATAACTTTATAGTTGGGTTCACTGTAGAAAACTATCTTTCTTGAAAAGATGATATAAAAGGCATATATGTAATTCTGCAGCTAGCAACATATTAAATATATACTGCGAAGTGTTAAAAAGACTATTTTATGTACAAATTTATAGATGTTTAAGAGTAAAAACGGTAAACTTATCTCAGTTATTCTACTTTTGGAAGCACATAAGTTTAAGCGCACATAATTATCCATAGAAATATAGAAAAAATATAAAGAGGAACAAAATAAAAAGTGGTTCTATTAGTTAGTACCTGATCTTTTTGCAGCTACCATCATTGCTGTGGTTCGACATTTCTCGCATTCAGTTTGGGTCATTATCACAATCTTTTGCTACAAACATCACTTACATCACAAGTACTTCAAGAATTAGTTAAAACCGTTTTATTGATCCTAAAAATGTTACAGTTACCTTCATTTTTAAAAGTTTGATTGGTTTCCTGTATCCATATTTATTTGTAAACATTATTTGTTGGGATTTTGGGAATATGAATATGAATATGCAAATACTATACCTTCCTATGGGTGAAAGGAGGAAATAGAATATTTATAATTTGAAAGCTTCAGTTCCGTCATTATAAGGTCTTTTTGCGAGGTGACGTGGAAACTATTAGGGCTCCACAAGTAGCATTGACATAGAAATAAAGCACGGTTTTATAAAACCTTTACTCGGTTTCTTAGTCATTTAAAAGAAGTTTAAACACACAACCTCATTTAATACTGCCCTCTTCATTAAGTTTGCAAAGATTTTTCTATCGTACCTTAAAGCCTATTCTTCTTTTTCTTTTTGAAAAGGCATATATAGATTACTTATGACTTATATATACATTTGTTAAGTAAAAATTGAGTTTTGATCTACATTTTTCCACCAAGCCGTTTTTTGGATTATATGACTTTGTGTTTAAGTCAACCGCTTGACTTCTTAAATGATCTAAACTAACCCTTGAAAGTCAACATGCGCTACAAGTTTATGTGCAATACATGTAAGTCGCTAATTTGAACAATTACATTTTCTATATGTCCATAAAAATCTCCTCAATTTCTTGTTAGTATCGTAAAGCTTTAACAAAGAAAATCAAGTTTATTAATTGAAAGTGATTTTTGAAGTGGTTTTGATCAGTAGGAAAAATCCATGAGTGATTTTGTTTTTTATAGGTGTGAAAAATAATCATGACGCGATTTTCATGTCAGCCAAAAACTTATTCTAATGTTCTGTAAATTAGGTTTATCTTATAAATATAATACTTATGTATTTGTAATCCTTGAGCTACGAATTTAATGAAAAAACTATTTGGTTTGTGCCCATGGACTAAACTAATCTCCAAGTTAGAGATCAGACATAATCACATTAAGTTATTGTATTCGTATTCTTTTATTTATCTTATTTGCTTAGTTTATTTTATCCATTCACTGTTTGCGAGTGTAACCTCAATTGCCCGAGTGTTGTTTGGATTTGTTTTTGCCAACGATTAATATTGGTGTAATAAATTGGTTATTGTTAGTTGTTTGAATCCGGGCTAACATTTTTTCATTGAATTTCAATTCATAAAATTTACAACCATACACATCATATGTAAATAAAATTACATAAATTGAATATTGTTATTAATTAACACGATACACAAAGACATAATATACTATCACGTAAATATTATACTCAGATTAACACAATCTTTGATTTTTGTAAGGAAATTAGCTGTTAAAAGACTTTGAATCATCATATATCTTAAATGAAGCTACAACTCTTGAACCGTTTCCAGGGACGCATGTTTAACCTTCTTCCTCACCGAGCATGTTAATGCAGCCGCATCTACACCATCACCAATCACTACCATTTGGTTCCTGTTTTCCCCTTGTAACTCCACCGAATTCACACCTATGTGTAAATTTTCAAACTGTATCACAGTCTAGTTTGCAAGAAATGAGCTACTAAACAAACATGACTGATAATTTGCGTATGCCCAGTTGTCCACAAACAATATCATATTATTATCACATATCAATATAGTTATTATAATTCTTAAAGTCATATCAAGAAGGCATTCTAGATACTAAAAGAAATACACAGATAACTCATTTAGTACTATATTTAGATTTAGATTGAGATTATCTCGTATTCAACTAAACTTGAGAGGTCGATCATGTTCCCTCACAATTGAAAATATTGGGTCTCACATTCTAGGATAAAGTTGAATCCTTTAACTAATTTAATATTCAAGTATAAGGGAACATGGCTTCTTATGTTGAAGTTGAACATGACTACATGAGAGTATCACAAACCATTTAGATTACCTAATGCTTTGGCAGCTGCCATCATCGCTTTTGTTCGGCATTTCCCACTCTTGGGTTGCATTTGTATCACAATCTTTTGCTGCAAACATAATGTACATATATTAACAAAAATACCAAATAATCAAAGCACAATTTTTGTATCTAAAATTTATAAGTGTGAGAAACAATTAAACACAATCGTTAAGAACCACTAATTTATATGTAGATGAGCATACCATCATTGTAAGAATACTTGTTAAAGCTCTATAGGTGAAAGAAGAAGTAGAACATGAACAATATATAGCACTCATATATACAAAATATTTATATAAAGGTTTGCTTTATTATCAAGATCTCTAGTCATGAACTGTACCTTAAAATATTAATTCCGTTTTCGTCTGAAAAATACTATCATGTTTACGGTGTACGTATAATTACGTTGTCCGAGATATATACTCCCTAAAATAAGCTAGCTAGTCATGGTTTTTGAGTCAACTGGTTTAACATGTGCAAAGTCAGCGTGACTTTTAATTTGTCCAGGGCCGGTTCGTGGAATCCAGCGGTCCAGCGCGACGAGTGAAAAAGGCCCCACTAATCAAGAAAAATATATTTATATGTATACATATATTAGTAATAAAAAGTTAATCCCTCCTACGAAATTGTTATAAACACACAGATATCAAAGCAAAGGAAACGAACTTAGAAGCATTAATATTTATCATCTCATCAGTATTTTGTCACAAAAAGTGACCTTATATTGTTTCAAATCTAATCATATAATATTAATTCCTAAACCTTATTCCTTTAAAAGTTTACTATTGACAACTTACTAATTCTGATCAAATCATTTAACACAAAAGTAGATTAATTGAATAATCAAACTAACAAATTATTAAATATGAAATTGAAAATATTAGTTTAAATATCGATCGCAATATTACTTTTAAAGAATATATCATGGTTTTTCCTCCTTCTTCTTCTAATTTTTTTTTTTTTTCGAAAAGTAACACAGTTGATGATTAGGATTCATCACAATATATTTTTTATTCTTAACTGTTGATTGGGATTTATAGAACCGAATATATGTACCTAATATTTATTTGGTTAGATTAAAATAGAAAAAAATAAAAATATAAACATGATATTTAGGAGGCCAATAATTTAATGCAAGACCCAAACAATAATAAAATTGAATTATACTCAATTTAGTATTTTTGAGCCTTGTGCAGGGTACTTTACACAGTCTCAAATCCAACCCTGAATTTTGTCATATCTCAATATACCAATTCATTAATTCATTTTGATTTTAACAATAACTAAAATAATAAACGGTCAAATAAATATAGAGAGACCCCTTATATCATGTCACGTATCTTTTACCGATTAAAACTACATACCGCCTATATAGTACACATGCACATTTGTTTATTCCTTGCTTATGTTTGATTTATATGTCAAAATGAAGCTTGATGGAACATGCGACAAGAGTACAAAATATGCAAACATACACATGCATTACATGCATGTTTTTAGGGCTCCATTAGTCCATTTTATACCCAATCATATGCATGTATGATAGATGTTTACATCATCGCAAAAGTTGGATATTGAAATCTGTTATTTATTTTACTGAAAAGTGCATGTAGTATATTTTAATGACTTGTGTATAATTTCTTCTACTAATGAAAACGCTTTCTAATGTGTTATTTTACAGGAATCAATGTGTATAATTTCTAGTTTTATTGTTGCAATATTATTTTGTTATGAACAAACTTTCCCGACAGATTTGCATCCCCAAGAGCGAATTCAGCGTACAATGATGGGGTGCACCGGACCCCCTAAAATTTGCCCAACTAACACTTAGTAAATGATAATTTTTTAAGTGGCCCACAAGCCATAATATAATGGGCATCCAAATTAAACTTGAAGTGAAAATAAAACTAAGCCCAAATGATATTTCTATATCCCATCTATGTATGGATTGACACCTATGTTCCTTACTCTCTAAGTTAATTTATACTCAATTTTGTCATCTCTTCTTCTTGACTCACAATTATTTTCTTTTTCTTTTTATATCAACCTTGATATGAAAAGTAATATAGATTCCTAACATCTAAATTTATTGTGATTAATAGAATATGTAGTTATTATTTTGCTATTTAGTTAAGGCATATTTTTGTAAAAGTTGTAATTTTGAGATTTGTATTATGAAATTATTAAAAATGTTGTTGATTACGATTTAGTTAGTGCTTTATGGCAGTTTCATTACTTTTAAAGTTTTTATGTGGTTTGGTTTTTTTTTTTAAATAAAAATTTGTTGTATGAGTTGTTTTTAAGTTTTTTTTGCCATGTTTTGTATATCTATGTGCTATTTGAGTTATTTAGTTGTTTTTATGCTCTTATAAGAGATCTGATGTGTCTAGGGCTAATTTGATACTGCTTGAAACTGAACTATTGCATATTATATGATTTGGTTATTTTTTCGTTTGTTTTTACGGTCTTCAATTTTATAGTAATTATTTTGGCCCCACGATAAAAAGTCTTGGATCCGCCACTGCATCCCCCACCAGATACATGACTTGTTTAGTTAATCGTGTCGAAGGACCCAACCTTAGCCATGACACAATTTGCCTAACCCATTTATCTGAACTGAGTTGGGGGTGTAACTAGATTGTATGTGGTTTGGTCAAGTAAACAGCTAGTTGTAAACACGGTCAACCTATCTATCTGTAACCCACTCCAAGCCAAACATGACCCGTTAATAACCCCCTTTGAGGGGTCAACCCATTCACGACTTGAATCCATTGAGACTCAATCCTAGTTCGTTTATTTGTGTGTCAAGTCGGTAATTTCCTCCATAACAAACACAATCATGTAGTAATCTTGCAAGAAGCAAGAATTTGACCATCTACCATTCTTATGGGCAAGGGGGAAAAGTATTCATATTTACATGATAGATTCATACATATGATATCAAGAATTTAAGAATTAGAAGAGAGTCCATTGCTACTCAATCTTCTCCAGTATGCTGAAACCATAAGCGTGCAAAATTTCCAATGCTGCAAATCATTAGTAGAAAGTAAGCAACTTGAAATATGGCCCTTTACCAACGATTTCAAGTAGTGAAGATTCCATATAGTCATACACGGCGAACCATATTAATATTTATAAAAGAGACAGAACTAGAACTACAAAAGTGCATGATATTCACCTGGCTCGTACACTTCTGGAGCAATAGGCCTCAAGACACCAGTACTTGTAACTCTTTTGGCAAGTAAAAGCTGTACAATAAAAGCACATTTTTAGTTACACCAAACACACTTTTAATGGAAGACATTAAGATAATCAAAATAAGTGCATACCAGAGTTCCAATCGCTACTGGAATTCCTACAGTGAGGGCCATGGCACTGATCTCTTTCTCATTTCGGGTCCTACCAAATTCCAGTAAGGTAGCCTGATGGTTCTCTGTAGGGCGACCATTTGGGAAATCTACCACTACTTCATGATGCAAAAGAACCATGTCCTGATATAAGTTAAATTGTTTTAATAATTTTAGTCATAACATACCAACATCATCAACTTATTTGATAACACTCATAATAATTTTCAGAATTCTGATAAAATACATGTTCTGTGCTGGTATAGGCTAATCTTTCTTCCATTCGGAGGCATGTGACATCGAATGCACTTTGACATGATGAAGGTACCTCTGCTTGCTCATGAAATCCCAAAAATCTGATGCAATAAGAAAATTGAAAATTTGTTAATAGGTATAAAAAATACTGTACTAATCCATTTCTACTTACATAATTGCTTTAGCTGTCCTGATTGCAGCTTTTTCCTCTTTGCAAACAGCAAGTGCTAGTATTCTTTCTGTGATAAGTTTCTCTGCCTTCACTGATTCATCAGTGCTCATGCTATCGAACTTCAAAAGTTCATACAGAAATGTTCTATATGTAGGCCTATCTTTATTCGTAAGAATTGAACGACCTTCATTATTGAAGAAACCAATTCTTGCCAGTGTACCCATTATTTCACCAAACCCTACACATTGGATTTCACATAAGACCCACTGGAACCAAGATCAAGAGGATGAAAAGGACACAATAAAAAAGAGGTTAAGAACTAACTCAAATCTGTTACTTTATTGAAGCCAAAATTAAGGGATACCAATTTTATTGATGTGGTTATACAGATAAGGCTAGAAACACATAGTACCTTCATAACGAAGAGTCCCACGAAATATGGTCAATGCTTCCTTTTCTATACCATACAAATCTCCATAAACTAACGAGTTGCGATTGGGGAGGACCTCCAGTGCAAAAGCTGGAAAATCATGTAGCCGGAATTTTGTGGCTGAAACGTATATACTGTCTCCTGAAAGTTCACACCAACATAAACTCATAAAAATTATTAGATACATAACATAATATATGTCAATTTATTCACTGGAGTTCAATGACTTGCCATCAACATTTACAGTTCCTCCATCGTGTCTGTAGATGGCAGGATTACGCCCAGCTCGTATAGCCCCTGCTGGATTCCAACTGAAAGAATTTTGTAACATTAAATATTAATTAAAGTTAGCTGTCTACGTTGATTTAATAACGCTGCATGTTCTAACAGCTAAATGTTCCTAAGGGTACCTGAACTTGTACGCCAATGGGTTATTTGCTGCAGCAGGAGATGGAATACCCCCACAGTTGGATACAAAAGACCTGACTTTCCCGCCTTGGGCATGTGCTTCGTCGATCATCTTCATTGCCATCATATGATCTGAACCATAAAATTCATGTCTTACGATTGAAGTACTTAACTATGCATTCATAAACATACATTGAGACTGTTTCCCTTCTAAACAAACTGCTGGTCTGAACATACAGAATAGAGATCATATGATCTGAAGCATAAATTTCATGTCTTACGGTTGAAGCATTTAAAACTATGCATTCATAAACATACATTCATACTGTGTCCCTTCCAAATAAACTGCTGGTCTAAACATACAGAATAGATATCTGATGGTGATAACAGAACAAAAACTGTGACATTTTCCCTATGCTGAAACTTGTTTGAGAATCAATGCAGATTTTTTGCAACATAACACAACCAGCTAGCTGAATAAGCACATTCATTCTTATATGTATATCTAAAGCAAAAAATAAGAAGAAAAACTACCTATTCCAGGATCCAAGCCCATTTCACCAAGAATTGTAATGCCACTGTCTTTCGCTGCATCATGTAGCTTACTAATTGAGTCACTAATGTAGCTGGCAGTGACCAGATGTTTTTTAAGCTGCATTAAACCATATAATCTTAAACAAAACAAGAGACTAAAAAACCAGTGAACTACAAAATGCATACTGTTATTGGCCTTCAGTTATTAAGGCCTTGTCTTATAAAATTAACTAAAGGCCGTGCCTTCTAAAGAAGCTAGCATATGAGCCATTGGCACACCTTCCTCTTTTCCACAATTGTAATACTGATGTTCAACATATACAAATATATGTTTGTACCGACAGCAATGCTTAAGGAAAAATTCCATGTAATTGACACAGATTTAAAAGATCATACACGTATAGTGTCTAGTGTTTACATGCCTGTGGGCTATGAAACAAGTAACAAAACTAAAAACATTGCTATGTTCAGAGAGTATGGTACCTCAATGCAGGCATTAGCTATGGTATCATGAAAACTTGCAGGCAATAGACTGATAACAATATCGACCTGCATCGATGCATAATTGAATTTTAGTATGTTGACTATCAACTTATCAAGAACACAATGGTCTGACCTTTAATATTCAGACAAAACAGAGGTAAGGAGAATCAAAACTTTAGAAGAAATAATCACTAATGCAAAATTCCAGCAAAAACACAAATTTTGTTCTCTTCAAAAAATCCCAAACACTCTCTGAGACAAGTAATCACAAGGAGAACCTACCTGACTGACGTACTTATAGAGACTATCACGGTCCATCGCGTCCAGCTGAACTGCAATTGCATCTGGAATACCTTTTATTATCTACATTCAATAAACAATGGCAACTATAATTTCATAAATACCAAAAGTCAGATAGCACCCAGTTGGTCCCACTTAAACCACTGCTCTACTACATAGGAACCAAGAAAACTGAACTTAACAAAGACCTAAAAATGTTGTTGACCCAGCCCGTAAGCAGAAGAAAGCACATCAATATTTTATAGTAATGAAAAAGCTCTAAATATGAGGTCACGTTGTGAAAGTTCAATGTACCTCTTCTGCATCCTTCAGAAAAAGTGATGCAACTATAACTTGAACACAGTTCTGCTCCTCGAATTCTGCTATGTTACATGACTTTGTCCATTCTCGAGGTGAATCGCTTCCGATTGATGACAAGAGTTCTACAGCAGGTTGACAAACCCGCCCTGCACCTAAAACGAGAACCATGTTCCTCTTTTTTGAACCATATCCCAACTTGACAGAACTATCCTTAACTTCGCCAACCTTCAATGCAAACATATTGGTTTTTCCATTTGGAACTCCATGACCTTGCTTTTGATTTGCTATAGATGCCAAGCTGTCAACTATTTTATCAAGGACCGCACTATTATCTGCACCAACCTGCAGATAGTTGCTCATGGTGTAATTGTTTGCAGTCCATTAAAGAGATGGATATAGCTAATGATAAGGATGTTTCCTTGGTGTACAGTTAGAAAACTTACTTCGAGTTCTGAGTAAGACGTTGAGTCTGTGCATTGACCAACTTGACATTTGACTAGATGAAAAGATCCCCCAGCAGCTTCAATTATATCCAAGGCCTCGTTGATCAGAAATTGGTCAAAAAGATGACCACTAAGAGAAACCTGCAAAAGTCAAGAGTAGTTAATCAAGACTCATTATAAAGTCAACAGCTACAAGGAAAATATATGACCCCCCAGCATACCTTATGCGATAATGTAGTAATCTTAATTGATAATGAAGCATGTGTAGGAAACGTACCAGCATAGTGTATCTCTTCCTATTAAATGTGCTGTTATCAATGTTCTCTGACACTTCTCTGGAAATTGATAGGGTTAGATTTGTATTAGTTGATATAACCGATAAATACAGAAAACATCATATTGAATGAAAACATATTTAGTTTATAAATACTTACGGTATATTTCGCATTCGGGAAATATATTCATATAAGGGAGTAAGAGCTCCTTGATGTGCTATACAAGCTCGCCTTAAGTGAAGAGGCAGATCTCCAATATCCTTTGCAGAGGCCAAGTTCCCAACAAAATGGGAAAGCACATCACCAAAATGTTGGGAAGCCTTTATTATAAATGCAACATGTTAGATGCCATAATACCGAAACAAGGGAGCTTGATTAACATTTTCTCAAAGCTTATTCAACATTATTTCGCAAGATATCATTAAAAAATACTCTTTCAAAAAGTCAAAAGTCAACATTTCGCAAAAGAAGTCAAATTTCAGAAAAAAGGAAAGTCAATTTCACGAAAAGGTCAAAATTTTACAAATAATGATCAACATTCTTAAAATAATGGTCAAAAAGGGATATTTTCTAAAAAATGATCAACGAAATTTAGTGCTAATTTCTTAAAAGAAAATAAAAAAACTTCTTTTATGGATGTTGTTTTGTTAGATGACCTTCTGATAAATCCTACATTAGTAATTTCCTCAAAAACGATGATAACTATCTTAGCTGACAGAATAAACTTAAAGGAGATGGAGCAAAAAAGATTTGGCACCTCTTTGGCAAATTCCGTTGGCAGAATGTCAACAGCTAAACAGATTACACCATCACCTTCAATGTCTTCATGATATGAGTCACCAGATGGGTCATATCTAACAGGCAGAATCAAACTATTATCAAGACCGACAAAAAAAGGAACACACGTGTGGACTTTAAAGTAACAAATTATGTGCCAAGTATATACTAATATGACAAAACTACTCATGGACTGAAAAGTAACAGAACTTGTTATTATATAATGAAAATACATAATGATTTATTGGTTTCTGAACATAATTTGCAGAGGAAAAAATATACCTGAAAATTGGTGAGTCAATTAATGTGGCTCTGTTCACAAATTCTATAGATCCTCCTATATCACAAGTTATATCACATATCCCAACAAGTGGACCGCGTAGTTCCTTTAGCTGCTTAGAACTCAATAAGCGAGGATATCTTCTCTCCCAGTACATACAATTAACTGCTCATGGCGCATAACACCTTTTAAGTACTTGATGCAGAGGAAGATGAATACCAAACATGTCAATGAATCTACGAACCAAATTAGAAAAGGAACATGTCGCTAATGCCCAAAATATATCTAAATTTTGAGACAAATAATTAAGCTTGGTGGCAAGATATTACAAATAGGATTACAAGGCCGCTTACAGTCAAGTAGCCACTATTGATGTTCGAAGATATGCACCATTAGAGGCTTGTACTCTAAGCACACTATTTTAAAGTGTATGTACCCTTTAGAGGCTCAATGTCTTAAAACATATGCACCATTAGGGGCTTGCAGTTGGTCTTTTAAGCCATGACATGATATCAGATTCGTTCAAAGTACTTGAAATAATTACCAAGTTTTTTCACTTACTAAATAGTCTCTTTTCTGATATTGCATATCCAGTTAAAATGGTACTTGCATTTTATATAGCAATAAGAAATCAAATAAATTCATATGAACAAAAATGAAAATTCAAAACAGTAGCCTTTACAAACCTATTACAGATGCATATGGAGCAACCTTCTCATGAAAGATCGGCCTGTAGCGTTCTGGATGTGCATAGTAATGAGCCTGGAAGAAACATCTTATGGTTGACTCATATTGCATAAAATATTCATACAACTAAAAGTCAACACAACTACTTACTCTATCAAAAGCTTCCGTAGGATCATTAGGTTCAACCATGTCTTCACAAGTCACAACGCAGCCATACACTTGGAAAGCTCGCTTGGACTGAGAAGGTTTACCAGCCTAAAAGAAACACACCATCAATATGTGAGGTTATTATCTATCTTTCCTACAACATTATACATTTAAAATTTTGATATACGCTCGTTCAGACTGAGAAAGCTTGCCAGCCAAAAAGAAGCACACCACAGTAAGTTAAATAGTGATGCATTTAAATGAGTTCCCTACAACAGTGTACATTTAAAATTTTGAAAAAGGAAATGCTGAAAAGGATTGTAACAACTCGCCGCAGGAAGTTGTGTTCTTCCTCATTCACCGTATCACACGTAAAATAAGAGAGATAATAAATAGCTCATCGTTACCTTGTTAAATAGTTCTGGAAGTTTACTTGAATCCACAAAAGTATGAGGAAGAAGCTTGAATATTTCTTGTGCTCCAAGAGAAACTAAAACGTAAATCCATCCCAAATTAACAGAACATATAATATTATGTGATAGAATCTTGTTAAAATCGTTTAGAATCAAAATTTAATACATCAAAATCAATCATTATATATAGAGATTTGTGGAGTACTATACCATTTCCAGAACCAGTGAAAACAAACACTATAGGACATATGCTCGAGGGCAATCCGGTAGTAGCTATCTCTTCACCCACGGAAACAATTGCAGCCTTGGCAGCAGCCAACGAGGGATACATATAAGATGAACCCAGTGAAAGGAATGGCGTCGAATAACCAAGACTGAGATACCCTGAAAATCGTTAATTTCAGTTACTGGTAGCCCATTACCAATAAACTCCACATTACACAAAAAAACTCACAAAGTTATATAATTTGTTAATCTTAAGCCTGTTTAAAAATCAAGTTCTCCATTTGAACAGTATATATCCAAGACCTTTTGTTATGACCGGTAAATAAAGTAGAAAGTAATCATATTACTAGAAGAAGAAAATAACACCATAGAAAAGCAGAGCTTTTAGACAGAGTATAGTATGTCATAACAAGTGATTTAAATCAAGTTTCACTGCAAACTAACTACTGAAAATTACCTAGATACCTAATTATAAACTCTGAAACTCAAATAGCCAAAATACATATAAGCACATAAAAAAACCCGCAAATTATGGAAAAAATTGGCTTACTTCTTCCTAATCCACTCAAGAAATCGATAAGTCCAGCTCTACCAGCAAACTTGCCAAATGCAAGTAACCGTTTCCCTTCATCTCCGACTATGAGCTCGTAATCAAACAAAGACGCTCTTTCAGCCAAAATCTACACACACCACTAAGAATGTAAACATAAATGATAACGCTATGGACAAAGAAAATGAATTCATACTTTATCTAGCAAAGGCATATTCTCTTTCTGTGCCTTATGTGTATGCGAAAAAAATGCATACGATCTGTCCGGAAGAATCATCTCCAACTGCAACAACATTGTTCAAACAACCAACAACGTTACATATAAATAAGTAAAAATGCAAAAAAGCACAACACTTTAGCATATATATACCTTTGGTTGTTTGATACCCAAAATGAGACCACACTGAGATAAATCCTCAGAGATCTCACAACCAACATCTTCGTAAAGCGCATCATGATGTATTCTTTTAGTTGATGGTTGTACGATTATTCGTGTCACTTCGGCTTTACTCTTGTCACTATGCAAAAGTCTAGCACAGTGTGATGGTGTTAGAGGAGCTCTTCTTTCCCACTTGTTTGTAGATTCTGAAAGAATTCCAATAACTCCATTTCCATTCATCATTCTAACTTCAAATTCCTTACCTAAATGACAAATATACTCGCATATATATAGTGAGAACAATGAGGTCACATGAGAATGATAATTTAATTCACATTTCATACCTTTTTAAAATTTTAAAACAGTCTTTTTCAATTTTTTTTTTATCATAATCTTTTTTGTGATCCTTACGTGGTAACTAAATAAAGTTGATGTGAAAGTTGGTTTCCAAAAAATAAATAAAAATAATAATAAATAAATAAAATTAAAGTTCACAAACTATGAAGCATTCAAAAAACGAACCTTATTATCAATGTTTTTATAAAACTGATCACCTTTTACAAACTTGATAAATAAAAAAGAAAGTATCATGAAACATATATATATATATATATATATTTATACCTTATTATTTCTTTGAAAGAATTAGACAAATGAAAATGTAGTAAACATAGTAGGTGTTGATTCATAGTGACGTATGAAAAGGATGGATAATTAACAAACTAAGGTGTACACGGGATAGAGATGAACAAGATGATGACTAAACAAAGACGTGACAAAACTTCCCACGTTTATTAATTTATATATTTATTATTACTTTTGGTAGTGAAAGTGTTATGTAACGCATTGCCAAATGTCAAGTTATTCACATGACAATTATTAATAACGACATAAGTATCCTTATCTCCTCTCACAATAAAACCTAACAACTCTATTTATAATGTTTTTCTCTTTTTCTTTTTTGTTATGGCAATTTTAGTTAGTTGAAAAAGAAAGAGATGCACAAAGGGCTGAAATTAGATATTAAATAATATATATATATATATATAATTGCTCCACTATCATTTCCATTCATACACGTCACATAGCATATACATCCAATAATCATCGATTAATTTCCTGACTTTAGAATTAATTTATGGTTCTAAACAGTAGTTTAAAAACTATGATTGTTAGAATGCAATTATTAACTATATTTATTTTATAACTAAAAACTAAAAAGTAAGTAAAAGCTAAGCCAGTATTTTACTATCCACGTACTTTTTAAACCGGGCCCACCACCATTAATGGATTTTAACTTTTAAGTGGGCTGAGTTTAAATAGTTGCTCCAAATGGGCCAACACCAGACGTAACTAAATGTGTCTACCTGCCTACCTGGTTAGGCTGGTTGCTCGGGCAATGAACGGCAGAATGACGGTTGTCCACGTGGGAGTTAATGAGCGCCGTTAATCTCTAAACAAACAGTCAGTCATGTACGTGGTATCGAACTATCGACGGGGTAACAAATTTTGCCACTTCTACGAGTTCAAACGAAATTATCAAAGATACACCATTTTTATAACTGATGCATCCTTGTCCTTGAAGTTATAAAAACTGATTATTAAATTGCGCATCAAGTTGTCATCCCATAACTGAATATTATTTTTTTATTTTTTTTGCTCCGTTACAAATATTGATATAAGATAAGAATCTATAAATGATTCTTGTCTAAATATATACTCCCTGATTCTCAAATTATTGTCAGTTTTTCCGTTATGTTTTTAATATTGTTAGAGTTAAAATATTTAAAAATTGAATTATTGAAAATAAGTAAAAATGCTTTTAGAAGTTTGATAATCTTTTTCATTTTTTTTTACGTGAACAATTTGAGCAATTTGCTGATTAATTTTTTACAACAGTGTCTTTGACCAATTTCCTACCAAATTGACCAATTTGCTGATTAATTTAGTTAATCTGCTAAAAATAAACCATACTTAGGTAGAAATTAATATGTGGTTGTCATTAATCATATCTATTTGAATACTCTGTCTTCATGTATATCATCATCAGGGGCACGTCTCATTGTAGAAGGATTTTACCTAATGTGGTTAAGTTTGAGCACCCCATATGCTCGACGAAATGCTCAACTCATAGAAAGAGAGATGAATTGAGTTAAATGAATCAGGTTTGTTTGTTTTTGTTGAGACTTGAGTTCTTTAATGGCGATGGAATCCGGTGGACCACTCTTTTAGTCCGGCCCATTTTTATTTAAGTTGGGTTTTTATTTTGTTTTATACGGAACTATATTATAAACACGCGAGATGAATTTAATTTTTATAAATGAATAAAATATTATGGTCGATTTGTTAATATAGTTTATAAATCCGCGATAAGGCGCGGCGAATTTAACTTTTATAAATGAATTAAATATTTAGTCGGTTTTTTTATATTGTGACCGACTTTTTTAATTTAAACAAATACATCAAATATTTAAGAGCATAAAGTGTAATTATACGAAAGAAATGTTGATCGTTGCTAGTTTATATACCCACGATAACGCTGAATGAAATTAATTTTTATAAATTAATAAAATATTGTGGCCATCATTTTATATGGTTTATAGAGCCGTGATAACGCGAGACGAATTTAATTTTTATAAGGACGAATTTAATTTTTATTTGGTCAAATTTTTAATATGATTTATAGACCCGCTATAACGTGGGATGAATTCAATTTAAAAAAAATGAATAAAATATCATAACTGATTTTTTTATATAAATTATAGACTCTTTAATTTTTGTAAATAAATTTAATCTATTTTTTTAATTATAAATAAAAATACATCAAATATTTAAAGAATTAAAAGTGTAATTATACAAAAAAAATTAAGATTGTTAGTCACAAAGAGTGAACAATCTTTTAACTATATAAAGATATAAAAATACAGATATGTCATTAGTTATTAATTTAGTCGTAAATGATAGATTTGCATTTCAGCAGTGATACATAAAAATGGCAGCTTGTTGGTTGGTAGGAAGTGCTGAAACCAAACTCGATTCAAATCCGTGGTTCAATTGAAGCCTGTTCGGTATATAATTTCATCAATTTTCCCGCAGCTCCAATAAGGTATTATTATTATTTATAAATTCATCACAGTTCAACAACGTTGGTAGTTATCAGCTTGTCATTTGGTAAAAGATTTAAAACTGAATTTGATCATGAATAATGTTTTAGGAACCACGGGTCGTGTGTATATAACATTCATAACGATATTACTATTAATTAACATTTTCAAGAAAAGAGAATAGAAAAAAGACAGCCTTTAAGATGATTTTTTTTTAAGGGTTGATTGATGTCAAGGTATGTATTTATGGGCTGAATGTACCTTTGTTGTTTTATGTGTTATAAACTTTATTAAGCTTTGATTTATTACTTGCAGAAGAAGTCTGAGTAGATTGAAGCGTGTCTGAGTAGAAGGTGTATGTATCTTGTTGGTCAGTTCTCATGACATTTCTGTCTTTACAGTGTGTCAAATGTTAATACTATCTCGTTCAAATATATTTTATTACATGATGACAGGAATGATGGGATATGGGAAAACAACAATTGGCCAGATCTTGTCTCAAGTGCTTGGTTCTTTTTTTTGACAGGTTTGTGGCATGGTTGCTTGTTCATATGTTGCTTTAAACTCAATTTCGTATGCTTGGTATGAACTAGAGGTGGCGATTTTGACTCATTCGTGTACAAATGGGTCGGTTTTGATATGTTTTACCTCTAACGGGGCAAATGGGTAAAGCTAAAGTATTTAACTAAAACAACCGGGATGAAGGGTCGAGTGGGTCAAACGGGTTAAAAGTCATCTGAAATGTATTTAAAACCTTCTAAATCACTTTATTAAATAAATTGATACTGTAATAATATAGTTTTGTAACCATTCAAACACATTAATTATTAATGCATCATAAATTTATAAGTGCAACACAAGGAACAATATCATAAAAGTATTTGTGGGTCGGCCCGACCCAAGCCTACCGGTCCGTTTTGCCACCTCTGAAATGAATCGGTGATCAGATAGTCAGATAACTGCGCATTATATTGCCTGCCAATAGGATAATATTCATATTTTAGATGCTTGGAGTGACAAATTAATAGAGCAGGCTGCTGGCGGAACTGCAGTTCCTGACATCTTTAAGTTGCATGGGGAGAACTTTTTCAGAGATAACGAGGTTAGTTCAATTGTCCAATCAACACGATGGCCAAGTCTGTTAATTTATACATGCGGGTTAGCCATTCACCATTTTCAGTCTGTGTCTCTCATTTGCATTGTTATACTCCGTAATTTATGTTATGTGTTTTATTCTTTTTTAAGACCGAGGTATTGCATAAGTTATCATCAATGAGTCGACTTGTTATTTCAACGGGTGGGGGTGCTGTCGTTCGGCCTGTCAACTGGTAAGGCCTTGGATTTATTATGTTTTATTTATTTAATTTATTATTTTTTTATGGGATTTCCATTATGCTTAATTTTAGCAAAATGGCATGAAATTAACTAATTTTACTTTCAGGAAATACATGCACAAGGGTATAAGTGTCTTTTTAGATGTACCATTGAATGTATGATATGCACGCAAAAAATTTATCGCTATAGGTACTGCTTCTCGCCCACTTTTGCATCATGGAACTGGTTATGCTTGCATACAAGTGTATCTTCTGTTTGGTACTAAATTTCATAAACAAGTTTGAATCTCTGTATGATATGTATGCACAAATTTTATCAGTAGACTATTATGAGACTATCTAAGCTTTGGGAAGAAAAGAGTGAACCAATGCCCATGTGCGGGTCCCGTTGGAGGGTATCTATATATAAAATGTTCTTTTTTTTCTAATAAAACTTTGTTTATCTGTTTTAATCGAGTAAAGTTATAAAATCTTCATCTAATAGAACAATGAAACATAATGCTACGCAGATATTGCAGCCACATTGGGACACGAAGATCTATACTGCGTTAATCCAACTCAAATTGCAATTGAGGTCTCTCTCTCTCTCTCTCTCTCTCACACACACACACACAATAAGTTTAAGGCCTAACATAGCAGTTTTTTGATATATTTCGTTTTAAAGTTCATCGTACATTGTTGCAGACACAAACTCAAATCGAGGACTACCTGAAGAAAATAGAGTGATCATTTTGGTTGACTTACATCTGTTGTGCTATTAAGCTGCTAGGTGCAAATGCTCTTGATTGTAGACAAATATGCTGTCAAATAGAGGGTTTACTGCGAACACTAGTGTCTAATGGTTTGTTCTGTTTGGAGCTTCCAGTGTTCATTAGTTTAAAGTTACCTAGAAATCTGAAGGATGTGTTTCAGACCATTTGTGAAATAATATATTTTCATTATATTCATTTGCTTTGGCCTACAACAATATAAAAAAAAGGTGTTCATTATACGAACTTATACATGCCAATTGGTTTGATTTAGAAGTGATAAACTTTGCATGACAAGTTAAATATCAAAAGCAACCTATAATAGTGGCGGTTAGACAAAGGATGTTCAACTGAACCCTCTTGTTTATACATTGCTCCGCCCCTGGCTAGTTATATGAGTAGAATTCGACCTCATGCTGTACTCAGCAACTAGCTGGGAAAAGGCAGATGATTTCTCATCTAACAATGTTGTAGGAGAATCATATTCTTGAACAAGACCTGCATATCATGGGCATAATAGAATGATCAACAAACATAGTTTTTATGCACACAGAAGATGGTAACGTTAAGAGTGTAAAAGTGACGATATCAAGCTCTGACAAACCATTGTTTAAAACCAAAACCATGTCGCTTTTGATCACAGAGGTGATTCGGTGTGCTATAGTTATGACAGTACAGTCAGAAAAGTGTTGCCTTAGTGTTTTCTGAATCATGTTATCGGTTGCTGTATCAACTGATGCAGTGGCCTCATCAAGAACCAGAACCTTGCTTTTCTTGAGTAGTACACGGCCAAGACAGACCAGTTGCCGTTGACCCATACTCCAATTGTCTCCATTTTCGGTAACTGTATGAATTTTACAAACATGGATTGTTAAAAGCTTGTATTTTGTGCAAAGCTGCAAATGAACTTCTGTTTTAGTGGTGGAAAGATCAAGAACCTGTTGAATCAAGCTTATTTTCCTTCTTTCTAACCTCATCTCCAATTTGACATTTATCAAGAGCCTGCAATGATGAATTAAATGTAATCAATAAATAACATATAATACAACCTGGAAGTGTAAGCAGATTAAATTTAATTATATGCTGTACCTCCCATATTTGATCATCTGAATATTCTTCAAGTGGGTCCATATTGCTCCTTACAGTTCCATTGAACATGGTTGGATCTTGAGGAATTATGCTTAATCTAGATCGTAAATCATGGAGTCCAATTGATGATATGTTGATTCCATCTATCAGAATTTCCCCACCAGTTGGTTCGACAATACGGAAGAGTGTTTGTATAAGAGTAGATTTACCACTTCCGGTTCTTCCTACAATTCCAGTCTTGGTACCTCCAAGGAATGTGCATGTAAGGCCTCGCAACACGAGTGGCATGTGCGGGGCATATCGAACCTGTTCACAAATATACATAATTTTAGTGTCATATTTCACTTGCATGAAATGTTAAAAGGGAAAATAGTAATTACCTGCAAATGATGGATATTGACTTTTCCTTGTGAAGGCCAGAAGATATCAGGTCTATTTGAGTCTATAACAAGAGGAGGCTCGCTAGGGATAGAACTGTACTGAAATATTCTTTCAACCGAGATAAACTGTATTTCCAATCTGCAAAGTTTTTGTATAACCCAAGCTTGTAACATGTTCAAATTTAGTCCGTACGTCACTGCTAAGCCCGCAGTACCTACAATGGGTTGGGGATGGGGAATTATTTGAGACCAACAACTGTAACCTTGGTTGATCACACAACTTACTTGGATCAATGATTCCTTTAGGAACGGAGACTAGAAAGATCAGAAGGAAGGCAAAAATAAAAGAGGATAGCATATCCAAGCGTAAGCCTAGCCAATCCAATGCACCAGCCACATGAAACTTTGGCCTGGAATAATTGTCAATCAGCTCCAAGCACTTTTCCTCAAATCTATGTTTCTGATCAAAGCTTCTAATTGTTGTTGATCCAGATATCGTTTCAGAAAAATGCTGTATGACCGGGGCTTTGCAAACTCCCACCAGTCGTGCAAGTTCTCGTGCTGAAGGTAGGTAATATTGCTAATAATACAACAAATTAATACATGAAGAATAGATGTTGGAATCTATAAATTTTATAGAGGCTAATGAAAGATAAGAATCCTAAAAAATAAGGAAAGCAAACGATACAATACATTTTCCCTTTTTTATCAAAAGGAAATTAATTTTATGGAAGATACTGGGCTGCACAGGCTTGATGAAACTAATACTAAATTCAATCCATGATAAAAAGTATTATGAAAATCATAATGTGAAGCATGAAGTAAACAGCTGTATTAGGATAGAGAGCAGTTACCTGTAGCCATAAGCAAATTCCAATCACGGGAAAGAAAACAAGGAACACTGGCCAAGCACCGAGTGACATAACTAAAATAATCCCCAAAAGCTGTATCACCACAAAGGCAAATGGGCCAGCTGTATACGGTATGGTCAAGTCCACAGCACTTTGGTCTGTAGATACCTGTAAAAAGATCCAGTATTCTCTATATCATAACATGTCATCAATTAGCAAAATCCAAGAAAGATGTATTCACTTACTCTGTTTAGAACTCGTCCAGATGGGTTGGCATCAAAGAAAGACATGGGGGCACGGAAAATACAAAAGTGCATTTTGTAAAATAGCCGGTTGGCTGTCTCATACCCATCTTTCATAAGAAACATTGATCGTGCTAGAATACAGAAAGAAGATCCAATTCCAAGAGCTACATAAACAATAATGAGTTCAGAGCCTGCAACACGAGCTGCAGTACTTTCTGATGCAGGAGATGCCCAAGCTAACCAGTAATTACTCGAGATTTGAAATGCCTCAAACAAAATCTGTGATAATATTATCAACGGAACAAGTGCACCTCCATAAGCAGTTGTAATGTATTTCCAGTAGGCCGAAGAGCCAACTTTACCTTTTTCTCTTTCTTCATCTTCCACAAGCTGCCTTTTGTTCCCCTCTGCATTAACAAATTTACCAGATTGACCATTTATAATCTCTTCTTGGATATTCTTTCTAAAAGTTCCCTGGTTTCCATGGTTCTCACTCATGTCCAATACATCAGACTCTAAATTCCTCCCTGCAGAACTTATTTCCAATAGTGCTTCTTTGTGTGCACCAACAAGTTCAATAAAGTCACTTCCTGAGTCGAGAATATTGTCATATTTTCCAGCTTGTGTAATTGTTCCATCCTTCAAGACCTGGTGGGAATTGGGATGACCGTTTAAGGCAGATTGGTGTGTGCATGCAACTAAGAAAAGAAACTGAAGAAAGTATATTTCGGAAGCTCACCAGAATGAGATCAGCGGAAGGTAAAAAATCCACCTGATGAGTGACGTAAATTACTGTTTTCGATTGCAGGAAATCCATTACACATTCCTGTTGATAAGTTACTTTATCTAGTTAAAGTTCAAGAAAGGATGATAGACATATGGCAATCTTGCTACCAATTAAGCACCTAAAGTGATTATGACCTGAGGAAGCAGAGAGGAACTGGAAATCAAGAACTAGGTAAGTGACCAACTCACCTTGAAAAGATGGCTTCCTGTAATAGCATCAACAGCACTGAATGGATCATCAAATAGATAAATATCAGCATCTTGATACAGAGCACGTGCTATTTGTATTCTCTGTTTCTGACCGCCACTCAAATTTATTCCCCTCTCCCCTATAACCGTTTGATCACCAAACGATAGAACTTCAAGGTCTTTATTCAAATCACATGCTACAAGAACCTTATTGTACCTTTCTCTGTCCATTGCCTTACCAAACAAGATATTATCTTCTATCTTTCCACTCTGTATCCAAGGTGATTGACCAACATAAGCCTTTTTGCCACTGAGTTTGACTTTTCCAGATAACTTAGGGACTTCTCCTAGTATACACGACAATAAGCTCGACTTTCCCGAACCAACTGTGCCACACACTGCAACCTTCATGCCATGAACAACTCTGAAATTCATATCAGTCAACGTTGGATTGTATGACATCACATCCCATGAGAAATTCCCATTAATTATCTCAACTGCGGTCTCAGAACTACCTCGTGGGACCATTTCTACCAGATCGGAATCCAAGTCAGCAAGACGAAGAAATGATGCAATACGACCAAGTGAGACCTTAGTCTGTGCTATCATAGATATTGTATCCGGAAGATTATACACGGATTCTTGAAGAATCTTAAATGTTGCAAGTGCAGACAATACCTTCCCTGAGTCAAGAGGGACACCATTTCGCATACACGTACCAAAAGTGGCTATAGCCACAAATGTGGGGGCAACCCAGAACGCGAAAGTCGTCATGGCCATAGTAAATATATAATTATACAACCAGTATGCCTCATCGCTCCTGATATCTTCAATTCTAGACAAGAACTTCATCTCCCAGCCATAAAGTTTAAGAATCCTCATGTTCTTCAAAATTTCAGAAGTTGATTTCATCCTTTTATCTTTATATTTCATTAACTTCTCTTGAAATTTCTCCTGAAAACTACCTAACGGTATATTGGACAGCATGACAAGTATGGTTGTGACTAATGCAGCTAGTGAAGAAAGCCCAAGATTTTTATACAATATTGCTATTGCCAGGCCAACTTGCACAATGACAAGCCAAGGGTTATGCATAGACTTGCTAAATTCACCGATTCTTTCCGCATCAACAGCCATGAAATTGATAATCTCACCATTGGAGTTTCCCTGCTTTGACTGAGATGATAAGGTCAAACCTTTGTGGTAGATCATTGCAACAAGAGCAGCTCTTGCCCTAATTCCAGCCTGTTGCAGTTTAAATTCGCAGTGCCTTTGTGCCAAGCAGTCTACAATCTTAGCAACAAAGAATGCAGAAACTAAAAGAAAGCCTTCATTTAAGTTTTGATGTCCATTTAGATATTGCACAAATGTATCTATGAGGTATGGCCCGACATATGAAGCCAACGTGAACACAAGAGAAAGGAGAGCTGTTATTATTATGTCTTTCCATGTTGTCAAAATCACAGCCTTGACGAGAGTAAAAGTATTCATTTGGCTATTTTTACTCTTATCCAACTCTAGTTTAATTCTTAAAACTGAAAAGGCTCTTTGAGCACTATTTCCACTGTCAAGTTGTGGAACATCGTCAAGATTTAATGGTTTCTTATACCCCAAAGAGATCAAAGGATGAATCCAAGAGAAAGTAAGAAGACTAAAGGCATTGCTGGTAGCCAAAGGGGTTATATTTTCACCATTTGTGGCATTAGAACTGCTATCCAGCAGTGATTCTTCGTAAAAATGTCTTACAGTTCCAACTTCATTCTTACCCGCAAACCCCACATAACACAGGAACAGACCGACAAAAGTAGACGAAACATCAAAGACCAGGAATTGAGCTACTAAATAGCGGTTGTGTTTATAAAAAATATAGTCTAGGACAAGGCAAAAGCAAGAGATTAAGGCAAAACAAACCCACCAAATCCTTAGTACAAATCTATAGTTTGATTCTGTTGATTTAGAGACAAGGGTATGCAAGTAAACAGAAACAAATAACCAAACAATGGTTCTAAGTATGGTATCCTGAAGGGTACTAATGTTTTCAGTAGTCCAACCATTTCTATACCAATAAAAAAGACTTAAAAAACTAATAACAATGTCAAGAAGCACAAGACCCACACAGGAAAATAGGGCATGCTTGTAAAACAAGGGCCCATTGTTGGACATCCGTTTAGGACCATTTTCTTCTTTGACACTGAATATTTTGCAGAGCCAACTGATGGATACAAGAAGCAGGAAACCTAGGTGTGTTATAGCAGAAACCCTATGTACTAGTAGAAAGTTGCTAGCATCGTTCATCATTAAAATTGGAAGCCAAGACAATCTAATAGGTATACTTATAAATGATTCTTCAACCTCTTCCATTTATAAGCTCATAAAGTGATTGGCTCTGGTGGAAGAAACACACATACACATATAAATATAAATATATTGACACAATTATTATCCTTGGGACCTGGTCAATATTGGTGTATTATTCCCATATCCTTCTGTAATTTTCTTTATATATCCACAATGATTGGATTATTCTAAAGCTCAGTAAGACAGTAAAAGCTTAAAATTTTTGAAGCAACATCTAATACAGAAATATAGCTACAAACTATGTTAAAAAAACACCTTAGCAAAATACTTATGAAGCAACAATAAATTCAACATACATATTTTCTTTATGATCCATATCTTATACCAAACCTTGCTACTCGAAACCAGCTTCTGTGAGGCATTACATCGAACACCTGATGAATGCAACAAATCATAACGTCATTTGGGAACTAAAGTTTGTAACTATCAGTTAACAATCAACAACCATTTAATCTTGAGCCCAAAAAACAGCCACTAAGCTAACACGGTTTTTGTGGACCAACACAAAAAAGTTTATTCTCTTGAGCATTTCATCGAGCATGTGGGGTACTCAAACTTGTATGAACAGGTTTGCACTATAAAGTACAAAATTGAAACAATAATTATGTGATAGGAATGTTCCGTAAAATGAAAGTGATCTTGAGTTGGTCAATAACAAGGAAGTAAATTACAGTCTTACGGAGTACAATCTTTAATTACAAACCGATTTTATTTTCATATATTTTGTTTTTTTACCAAAAATAAATAAAAATTCATGGACTGCTTGTGCTTGATGCCCACGGGCCACGGATAAGCTCTCCTTTAGGCCTGCCCCAATTTTTTATTAGAGAAATAATTGACTAGCAAAACAGTTCGGACCACTTGGAAAAGATATTTCAGTAACACTTTGTCTGTTTTGCTTAACACATTCTCCATTTAAAAATCAACAAATAGATATAAACGGAAGTTTGAATAACTATAACTAACTTAAATTAAAAAAAAAAAAAAAAAGGAGATGTTTAATATAATTCAACATGCAAGCTAGTTAACTAGATAAACGAGACAATTTTGAACTTTTAAATTATTAAAAACTATTCATCTTTTTTAACTTAAAATTTATATATTAAAAACAATTCATCTTCTTTAACTTAAAATTTATATATTGAAAGATGTAAAGTTACCATAACACCCTTCATTTAAATACATAAACATAAAAACTTTTCAATTTACTTGAATATTATGTAAATCATTTAATGATTTAGTTAATTTGAAAATAAATAATATATTACTTAATTATTAACCAATATATATATAATATTAAATTTTTAATTATTTATCTCATTGAATAAAAGTATGTTAATAAAATAACAATTAAACACATTTTCTTCACTAGTTTCCTTCTTTTCTCTTTCTCTAGCTGCTATCACTGACAACTATTGAACTTTTTAATTTCTATCACTGCTTAGCGCGGAAAATCTACTAGTTATTGTTATACAGTCTATAAGCTTATATAATACAAAAACTATTAATTCCGTATATCTATACTCCCTTGTAAAACATTTTCATATTTTGTCTTAAAAATTCATAAATACCTAAATTACCCTATACCATTTTGTCTTATAAACATATGTAACAACTTCCATATACAATGTCCAACAAGCATTCAAAAATATTATATCTCCATTAATTTTAATTTTATTATTATTATATTTTTTTTCAAAAATAGATACAAATTTATACTTTTATCAAATTTCAAAATCACTTCATTCATAAATTCAACAAGCTCCTAATGAAATATTATCTGTAAAATAATGAAAGAAATAATTTATTGCTAGATAACATGTTGTTTAACGAATATGAAATTTTACAAAAATAATATATTTAATTTGGTGGTCTCCGCCGCATTACGCAAACAAAATATTAATACCTAGAAAATATACAAAATGTAACTAAGATAAAATTTTGTTTTCCGGTAGAGATAGAAAAAAAACAAAGATTGTGTCACATAAAAACATTACACACTTAATCCTCATGAGTCATTTGATTTGTATATATTTTTTAACTTTTTACGTTTTCATATACCTTAAAAGGTTGTTTTCCTCGGTCTTTCAAAATTTTAACTCGTCTGTAGATCCTTCCTTATAAATTAATTATATAAATGATTTGTAATGCTAATATAACGTGATCGAGCTTGCGTAATGGTAGAAGGTATATGAGAATAATAATGCGCAAGTCAGAAATTCCCTAAGGTTAATAAAATATTTTTCTGACCGTACAGTTATGTTATATGTAAACGTAATGCTAATATCAATGAAATAAATTATAATAAATTACAAAATAATTATCATTATAGGATAATTATAAATTTAATCTATCGACCAAGCCCGATTAATAAATTAATTAATTTTTTGACCAACACATTTAACAAACTAATCCACTCTTGATTGACAAAACCTTCGATCTCTTCGATCATCAATTAAAATTTGAAATCAAGTCATTACCCACTTAGTCAAATACTAATTAAATCAACAAAACCTTTTGTCATATATTAAAAAATTGAAAAGAAAAAATAATAATGGAGATCGAAGTGGGCCCTCATTCAATCACCAATCATTTTATGACACGTCGACATGCAAGATCGAATATTCGATCAAGCATGATCGAAATTGTAGAATATTGGATTACCAATTATTTTTAAATTCTACAATTTTGCAATAGGTACACTTGAGAAGAGTTTCTCGCCGATCTGGCTAACTTGGTTCGAGGCGGATTTAGAGAAAGATTCGCGGCGCGTAAAACAAGAATAAAAGAAATACACAATAAAGTAGTGCACGAAAAACTACGAAGCGATTTCACCGAATATATTTGAACGCTTTTGGCCAACTTTCAAAGTGTGTATGCTTTTAGTTGTCATTGTATCAAATGATAAGCAACTACTTTTAAATATTAAAACTACTAATAAAAAAAAGTAAAATATAAAAATTGATAGTGGTAAAGTACAAGGAGCTTCATGCAATTAACTTTAGAAAAAATAACTAAAATGCTATCTACTCTTTTGCGCATGACGATCTAATTTAATGTAATAGACTTCTTTGATGTCCGTTAGTTAGGACTATCCGTGCCATAACCTTTCAAAATAAGCAACTACTTGCAGAATTAGTTCTTGTAAAGAAGAAAACTTGCAACTTTAATATAATCACATGACATCCGTGTAATTTTCTCAAGTTGATATTGTGTGACAGGAATATATGTTTGGTATAATGAAAGAAATTCTAGAGGAAATAATTACATCAGCATCAGGCCACATTAGGCGTCTCCCAACACACCAAGTCACTTTAATTAATATAATTTAACAAAAAGTGAATAATATAATTTTGTCTTTTAGTGAAATGTATTATTATGTTATATATTTATTTAATAACAAAATATGTCACATGACACCCTAGTTGCATACGTTGAACTTTTAACTGCAAACCAAACATATGGGAGTAATATTTAGTTTCACATGCTTTGTGTTTTCGACAAAATGAAAAAGAAAAAAAGACTGACGGACCACGTTGACAGCCAACAACCCGGCTATGAGACAAGTTCTCTTGTGGCCGCACTCATTTTTACTAGAGAAACAATTCATTAAAAAACAATTCAGGAAATAATATTTCCGTAACATTTTTAAAGCAATAATAGATATAAATGGAATTTTAAATAAAATACTTCAACAAAAATTGATGTTAATATAATTCAATCTGCAAGTAAATTAGACCAATAACAAGCTGTTAAAAGGTAAATCATTATATCATATAAATTTATATATAAACCTTAGAAAGTTGATGGAATGATACTTTATTAAATTTTCGAAAGGTATGTTGTAATACAAAGTACGCATGAAGCTAACTTACGTACCGAAAGATCTTGGCGGCATAGCGTTTAGAGGAGCTAACACTTAACTTGATTACTTTTGTCACATGTATATTCCATCTAGATCCCTATAAGTCTGTATTGTTGGTTCGAGATGGCTTTGCATCAATACGTGATGCAAACCTCGATCAACCAACTGTCATCTCCAGCTTCATTGCTGGCAGTGGAAAAACTGGCCGGTAGTTTTTTAATCATCCAAGTTATAAAAGACGATCAAAACGACTGATTACTTGATCTATACGACTATACGTTAAAAACTATAAGGGGCTTTTGTTTATCCGCATAATTCCCTAGTTTTTTCCGAACAAACACAAACTGAACCATTGGCTTTTATATGTATTATTTTACGGTCTAAATCCAGATCGAGAGTTATTAATTTATCTTATCGATCCAACTCTCTTTCCATTCGGCCATTTTTTTTTTACTTTTATACGGTTGTAATTTGTGCCTATAAATTAAACGGATAAGATTTATCAGGGTCCATCAAGCGCGCATATTTTTAATGGCGTCTACTTCAACTGATTGTAAGAGCTTCAAGTATGATGCGTTTTTAAGTTTTAGAGGTGAAGACACTCGTAAGAACTTTGTTGATCATCTTTATTACGCTCTTCACCAGAAAAGTATTCACACTTACAAAGATGACGAAAGGATAGAGAAAGGGAAAAGGATCAATGATGAACTCATTAAATCGATTGAAGACTCAAAGTTATACATCATTGTTTTCTCCAAGAACTATGCGTCTTCATCTTGGTGTTTAGATGAACTTGTCAAGATTATGGAGTGCCACAAGACTCCTGATCGGAAGACGGCTTACCCAGTCTTTTATGATGTGAAACCTTCTGAAGTTCGCAAACAAATTGGCGCAGTTGGAAAAGCGTTTGCCGAACATAAAGATAGAGAAGCTACTCAGAAATGGAGAGACGCTCTAAAAGAAGCTTCAGAATTAGCCGGGTGGGAGTTAAAGAACATTGCTAATGGGTACGTATGTAATTCCACCTTTGTATCTTTGGAATGTCGTTATTGCATTTCGTATTTATTTTTGTGCTATATATCATCTACGCTCACCGTACATATATATATGGGATGTGATGCATGGAAAAAGCTAACTGAATCTATTTTATTGAATATGAAGGCATGAAGCTAAATTAATCCAACAAATTGTTGAAGAGGTTTCACTCGAGTTACGTTCCATTAATTTAAGCACTGACATAATAGAGATGGAGACCTGGGTAACGGATGATAATGAAACATCTTTGGAAACTAAAGCTGATCAAGATGATGTTCGAATGATGGGGATGATCAAGGGGTTGGGAGACCGTGCGATAACAAATTTGACCACAACTGTTATTGATCACATATCCTTTGAGTTTGCCAATGAAGTTTCAAAAGCCTCTTTGTCAGGTTTAAAGTCTTTACAGAAACTAGTCCTTTCAGGTGTACGTGCTAAATCAAGGCATCAATTTTGGAAGTTTTAGTGACAGTATAACCATGATGAAAAAGATTATGCCCAGCCGCTAAGTGATAAGAGATCGAGCAAGTCAAACTCATAGCAAAAGAACCAATAGTAAAATCGCTATAACTTTTGATCTGTTTGGGGTTAGGAGGCTGCAGCTGTGGAAAGTTCGCTGTGAGCCAGATGTTGTGAAGGCTTTTGAGTTGGTATTAGTAAAGGTTTGATGTTCTGTGATAGCACTAGTACGTGTCGCCTTAGAAAGCAGCGATCCTTTCACGCCATTGTTTTTTGTTACCATAGCTTAATCAATCTTCTAACCTCTTAGTGAATGTTCTGTTTGCACCAATAAGATTCTCATGCTTTAATTTTGAATCACATGAAATCGGAAATTTCATTTATTCATTAAGCCTTAAGACATCATCAAAACCTGCAATTGAACAATAACAAACTCAATGACTTCGAATATTGGTCCAACTATAATATTTTATGCACCTCCAAACTCATTAATGGCGGGCTGCCCGTTAACAAAACCCCGAATTATAACATTGTCTAATGTTATAAAAAAAAACTAAGCTCTACATCAGGTTGAAATTACTAAACGTTATAACATTTGACTTCTGAGTCACAATACCGATCGATTTCATCAAACTCACTGAGTTTGTAATGGAATTAATTGAAGAACATATCTCAGAGTATTTATTGGGATCCCGGAAAGTTATTAAAAAAAGGTTAAGTTATAATAAATTATTAGAAAATATATTTTTTTCATATCCAAGTTTGCCCAGAAAGTTTAAAGATGGGAACAGGGGTTGAACATAAAATGGTGCTGCTGCTAGCATCTACCATATATATGATACACCCGGGTAATAAGGGTGCAAAACTTCACCTCAAGTTGGTAAAAAATATATATATATTCTTAATTTTAACAACCAATTATGAAAACATTTTTTTAAAGAAAGGTGGTACCTCTTTTGTGATAAACGGGTAGATAATTTAATTAACTTCTGACCCGTTACACAGACAATTACATATTTTTACTTCACATTTTTTAAATTTATCACGAACTTTATATGGTTAATACACAAACAAATAGATACGTTAAAAACAATAAGGGGCATTTGTGTTTCTGACTAATTCCATACTTTTTTTATTTATTTTCAAACAAGTAAGCTATTACGCCATTGGTTTCTATTACTACAACCATCTTGGGAGATATATCTCATCCAAGTTTCTTTACAGTTATTCATATCTGCCAACAAATATGTGATTGAATAGCTACTATCATTCGAGCATATATATCTTCAGTGGCGTCCACATCAAGTTCGTCCATTTACAAGAGCTTTAAGTATGACGTATTTTTGAGCTTTAGAGGTGAAGATACGCGTAAAACCTTTGTAGATCATCTTTATTATGCTCTTCAACAGAAAAGCATCCACACTTACAAAGATGATGAGAAAATCAAGAAAGGCAAAAGAATCAGTGACGAAATCCATCAAATCGATTGAAGACTCAAAATTCTACATCATTGTCTTCTCCATGAACTACGTGTCTTCATCTTGGTGCTTGGATGAGCTTGTCAAGATTATGGAGTGCCACAAGACAACTGACCAGACCGCTTACCCTGTCTTCTATGATGTTGAACTCTCTGAAGTGCGCAAACAAATTGGCGTTGTTGGATAAGCCTTTGCCAAACATGAAAATGAAGAGGCTTCCAGGAAATGGAGAGAGGCTCTGAAAGAAGCGGGTGATTTGGCTGGATGGGAGTTGAAAAACACTGCTAATGGGTAATTCCTACACTATAATTTTGTAATATTATTTCATTCCGGAGCATCTGATGTTGTATTCACTAAAGAAAAGGTTTCATTAGTGACACGTTAAAAGGTGTTATTATATCTTAACTTTTAATGGCATTTTTGTGTTTTACTTATACACTTTATGAGATTAAAAGTGTCACGAAAAATTGGTGTTCACATTTTTTTATGGCGCTATATATAGGTCTTTACAGATGCTATATTTAATTACATTTTTTTCATTTTTAGCGAAACTTCTTTCTATCTTCTATATTACATAAAAAACATTTTCATATCCATCTTAAGATCTTGTTCTCAACAATCACATATATTATTTTACCCTTACTACAATAACTATCACATTCAATTATTTAAAATTTTTTGATAATCTTTATATATTACACACATTCATATATACACTATCAATTACATATTGATGATCTACAAACATATATTATCAATACATTTACGTTATATCATACTTTTATAAATTATCAATCGTCTGCTGTTTTGCGTGAATATCGTATTATTTTTCATTAAGTGTCACTAGAAATAGGAAAAGTGAAACTAAGAACACTAAAGACCTATGTATAATTTTGACCCTTACTACAAAACTTGAGTAAACCTAATATCAACCCGAAAAGCAAGAACCTAAAAGAGCACCAAAAATCTGAGAATCACCCACTAACTCACAACGCTACTATTTTTTCCCAGTTGAGTTGTATTCTTACACTCGGCGTCTTTATACCTTAATAATATTTGGATCATTCTCTGAGTCTACTTTTTCAATCAAAGTAGTTGAATCCGAGTGATTGCTTGACGTAGTCTTGTCACGGGTTTGTTTCACCCGTTTCCCAAAAGTTTGAACTCTTTCTTGTCTTGCATATTTTTCATTCTGACGAGCTGTCTATACCCTTCACTATTGTGCCCACCATTTTTTAACGTATTAAAGCAACTAAAAGGTTCAATCAAGTGACTTGAAGGAGACTTGGGCTTACCATCATCTACTAAGTTAAGCCCACTAGAAACTTGGGCCCCATCCATTACCATACGCGAGGATAGAGGTGGCCGTCTACTAAGCGAAGAATTGCTTGCTTCCCTTCCTTTTATTCGCAATATAAGGTATGACATTTCCACGATTAAATAATATTTCATTATGGTAACCTAACTTAGTGAACTAGAAATAAAATTCTGACCGACACTGACTTCGCAGTGAGGCGAAATATCGTCACAAGGCAATGAACTTTTTGATCCAGGTTTGCAGCACGATGAATCTTCATCGCGGCTTCAGCAAACTCGTTTTCTTCGCTACCCGATGAGATGTCGTCGTTGTGAGATCTCTGTTCCTTCAGCAAACTCGTTTTCTTCATTAATCTTCGTGATCCTAAAAATCTTCCTTGAAAATTAACGAATCCAAAACCAGTAACCCTTCAATTTTATCCCTTCACCAATGTCACTTGTTCTAACTTAATACCACTGAAACACCGTCAGAACATGTTGTCCGACCTCGCAGAGTGGAAAGATTTTCGATGCAAGGCTAACTGAACTACATCATGAAACTGAAACCAATCTCAAGTTCACTACACCATCATCTTCTAACCTCAAGAAGATACGTTGAAGCGTACGATGATTCCAACTGTGTTGTTTCCTCAACCACATAATTCTATCAAGAGACATCTACCTCTTAAGGTCATCGATTACAACCTTGTCTGATCCTGTCACTGACATGTCATCGATCAATTCATATAGAATTTCGTGTATCCGCAAATCTTGAGAAACTTATGTTTGTCAGTCATTTTGCTTGCAGCTTTGAGGGTTTTACCTTAGTTTGTCGATTATGATATTAAAAAAAGCTTACTCTTCATGGTAATATTCCCGAGCCACCCAAAGATCTCGACCAGTTACATTGTTAAGAGGAGCTAATTATTTCTACAAAAGAGATTGAGAATCTTCCGGATAGCCTTTGCATGTTGAAACAACTGAAATCCCTTTGTTTTAAATCTTGTTGGCTTTTTGAGAAGCTACCTGAGGATCTTGGCCTATTAGAATGTTTAGAGGAGCTAATCATAACAGATTGCATACTTCTATGAGGTATTCCAAGCAGCATCTGTAAGGTGCAACGTCTAAAATATCTCCATCTCCCCTATTCTATTCTAGTTGTGAGATTGCCTGAGGAACTCGGGCGGTTAGAAAGTTTAGAAGAGTTAAATATAGAGGGTACAAGCATAAATCATCTTCCTTTTAGCATTTTTCAGATAAAAGATGTGCGAATTGTTGGGACTATGTTGTGGCTTAATTCTTACGGTTTTACAACTGTGATACAAAGCACTATGTTTGATACTTTCTGCTACATTTAGCGCTTTCAATAACTCAGACACGATGATATGGAGAAGCCCCAGAGGCACAAATAAGCTAGCCAATTCACAGAGAGCTATTGTAACAGGTATGTAAATACTCCGTCTAATGTAGATTTCAGTGATTTCCTTACAGGATGTTCCAATAAAATCATTTTATTTATAAGTGTTCTACTACATTTATTTTTTTTCGAACAGCAAAATTTTATTAACATTCTAGTAAGACACTAGAAAGAAAAAACAAAGTGTTCTACTACATTTACATGATCTCCTCATTTTGTATCACTATATGCTATTGCATGTATACAGTTTGCAAATGATGAAATAATAATCGGAATGCATAAGTGGATTATGTTTGCCACTCTTAATTGTCGAATGAAACACAGTTAACGTTCAATTATGTCGAATATGGTGAGCTGGAAACTGTTGAGCTTGATTGGAATTTAATACGTGTACAATTGTTGCTTATTGGATTCAGCTGAACTTGAAGGCAAGTGATAAAAGGAAGTCTTGATAGTGGAACAGATACACGTACTAGTTTGGATTCAGACGATCAATGAGGTTTTGTGTCCAGCAAATGAAAACATGGAGGGAAATCGCCATATCAATTCCCAATCAACTGGTGGTTTTGTTTTGTTTTGAGTTTTATTTGCATTTATGAATTGTAACTAATGTGCTGTTAAAAGTTTGGTAGTTCAAAATGTCAAAATTAGTCATTAAGCACTTTTGCTTGAACTGATTGCGGATCCAGTACACTGTTAATTGTAATCTCAAATAATATTTGTTTGTGATCTTTACCAATTTTCTTGTTTTCCCTATAATTCTCAACTTTCAAATTACCTTATGTTCTTTAAACGTTTTTTCAACAGCTGTTTCAACATGATAGAAGCTCACGGGCTTTGACCTTGTGTAAGACCAATCCAAATCCAAATATGGGTTACACCATCAGCCCCAAATCTTGTTACTGAAAGACAGATTCCTTGTGACAAGTTAATAACCATTGATCAGAAATTAAACTCATGTAATCATTTTGGAATTAAAGTTATAAGAAGTAGAAGGTCAGCAGTAAAGTACAATAACAAGTTAACAACCACTGATCTCGAATCCACAGCAGCCATAAAGAAAACGAGGCTTGAGTAGACAAACTAAAGGCAAAAGGTATGTACTTTTTGGCATTTCATTGAAGAGTTGGTGTACTTAACCTTGACTTTAAAATGAATAAACACTTATAAAGAGCAGGTTATGACCTGCTTGTTCTTTAGCAGGTAAAACACTTCATAATAAGCAATACCAAACACCCCCTAGAAGAGGAAATTTTCCTGATCCATAACTGCATGAAAAATATGAATACTTAAAGAGGAAGCCATAAAATATGACCTCGGTAACTCAAAATGATCGAAAAATCATCTATGATATTAAACAGGGTCACTTTAGACATCTTACAGGAAATATCTACATATCTAAAAAAACAATGGAAATATCAAATATGGCAGGTTATGGTGGCATCCATAAAGCGTGAATCTGGTGAACCAAGGGTTCTTGTGTTAACATCGTGCCACAGGAAATCGCGACCTACCTGACAGTCATACACATATTAAGTTATGATATCTTCAGTCTCCTATGAGCAATCAAGTTCATATTATTATGCACCAATCTTGATACCAATAAATTATGTTGCTGCTAAGTTTTCAAAACTGGAACTCGATCTCATACTATACTCAGAGACGAGCTTTGCAAATGAAGACGATTTATCCTCCAGCAACTTCGTCGGAGAATCATATTCGTCAATCTGACCTGCATACAGAACAAAAAGTATAAGGATCTAAACTTTAACCCAACAGAAATGAGGTAAACAAAGTTGGTTAACAAACCTTGTTCTAGAACCAAAACCATGTCACTATCGAGCACAGATGTGATGCGATGAGCAATCATGATCACAGTACAGTCCGTGAAGTGTTGTGCGAGCGTTTGCTGAATCATTCCGTCAGTTGCAGTGTCAACTGATGCAGTTGCTTCGTCGAGTACTAACACTTTTGTTTTCTTGAGTAGCACACGCCCCAGACAAACAAGCTGCCTTTGACCCACACTCCAGTTTTCTCCATTCTCCGTAACTATAAACGTTTTTATACGAAAGATAATAAGCATATATCATAAAAAGTCAAAAGATACTCGATGCAAAGACCATGAACAATACCCTGTGAATCGAGCTTTCCTTCCTTACTTCTCACTTCATCGCCAAGTTGGCACTTATCGAGAGCCTAAAGTAACAAGTTAATATTGTTAAATTATAGCACTATATGGTGCTTGTTTGAAAGCATTGAAATTGACTCACGCGGATCTAGAATAGGGGCAGCTGCCCCCTAAAGAAATTTCAAATCACGTAAAAAGGAAAAAAATTTAAAGGTATTAATGATATTTCATGAGTTTTGCCCCTCAGAATAGCAAGGACAAAATAATTTTTTTTCGCACTCAATTATTTTTTCAAGCCCCGTCCCTAGAAATTGATATTATGAATTAGCTACCTCCCAAATCTTATCATCAGCATACTCTTCGAGGGGATCTAAGTTACTTCGAATGGTTCCTTCAAACATGGTTGGATCTTGAGGAATTATGCTCAATCGTGAACGAAGATCATGAAGACCGATTGTGGATATGTTGATTCCATCTATTAAAATCTCTCCAGCTGCTGGCTCCACTAAACGGAAGAGTGTTTGTATCAGAGTTGACTTTCCACTACCGGTTCTTCCCACGATACCAGTTTTCTTTCCCCCATTGAAAGTGCATGTAAGGCCTCGCAACACAAGTGGCATATGCGGTGCATATCGAACCTTTAAAAAAGTAACCATTAGATTAAATCATGCTATCTTATTTTCTTCGCATGCTAAGTTTGCAAGAGAAGAGTATAATTTGAGTACCTGCAGATGACGAATATCAACTTCTCCCAGTGAAGGCCACTGATCATGAGGTCTATTCGATTCTATAATGAGAGGAGGTTCACTCGGTATAGAAGAATACTGAAAAATTCTTTCAACCGAAATAATTTTGTTTTCAAGGTTAGTAAGAGTCCATACTACCCATCCTTGTGACGCGTTCAAAGTAATCCCATAAGTAACAGCCAAACCCGCAATACCTTTTTATTTTTAAAATCAAAAGTCATGTTCGTCACTAGTTCTTCACTGAAAATTCATATGTTATGCAATAAGAAATAGCAACTCACTTGGATCAATAGTTCCCTCTGGGATAGAAATCAAGAAAATCAAAAACGCAACAAATGTAAAAGAAGACAACATATCCAAACGTATGCCTAACCACTCAATAGCTGCAGCTGCATGAAACTTTGGCCTTGCAAAATCGTCATTTAGTTTCAGATTCGTGCTCAGGAACCTGTCCTGTTGATCGAAGCATCTAATGGTTGTGGATCCTGCTATTGTTTCTGCAAAATTCTGTATCACGGGGCCTTTACAGACTCCAACTAGCCGTGTCATTTCTCGTGCTGAAGGCAAGTAATATTGTTGTAACCAGATGCACAAACCCGCAACTGGAATAAATACAATGATCACTGGCCAAGCACATTGTGACATAACTGCCATGATGCCAAGCAGTTGAATGATAGCGAATACAAATGATCCAACTTTGTTAGGAATTTGCATGTCCACCGCACTTTGGTCAGTAGATGCCTATATTTATGCAAACAAATATAGTTGAAAATTTAACATCAGTAGCAAAAAATTAATAATAGTAATAAATTAAAAAGTAAAAACAATTGTTTCTTTTGGGTATTTTTTTGTGAAAATGAGCCTTTATTGAGAAGACGTTTGCTTACTCTATTTAGTATTCTTCCGCTTGGGGTGGAGTCAAAGAAAGACATAGGTGAACGGAAAATGGACAAGTGCATATTGTGGAAGAGAATAGTAGCGGCTTTATATGCAACGGTTGCAAGAAGCAAGCCTCTTACAAGTATGCATAACGCGCATCCAACTGCCAAAGCTACATAAACAATGATGAGTGTCGAGCCTGTAACTGGGGCGGGATCACTTGCTGAGACTGGAGATCCCCAAGCCATCCAGTAATTGCTTCCGATTTGAAGTGCTTGAAAGACAACTTGTGCCAATACTATAAATGGTGCAAGAGCCCCTCCGTAAGCAGTTGTTATGTATTTCCAATAGACCGAGAAACCTACTCTTCCTTTTACTCGTTCTTCTTCTTGAACAAGCTGTGCTTTTGAACCCGAAATATCATCTGTTTTATCTTTTTGGCTGTCGTTTGTGTTCTTCTTGGAACTATCTGTTTGTTCTTGGACGGTTGTCCGCATGGAATCAATGGCTGATAACGCTTCTTTGTGTGCACCTACAAGTTCCATAAAGTCGCTACCTGAATTGAGAATGTTGTTGTACTTTCCAGCTTGTGTGATCCTTCCATCCCTTAAAACCTGATTGTCATGTTATCATATCAAGTGAAAAATATGCTCATATTTATAAATGAAACGAGAAACTAACGATGAACAGATGACACAATTGGCCGATTCATATATGGTACACTAAAAACAGAGGAAAATATGACCAACTTCAAATGAGCATAATATTTTATCTAAATGGAGTTACAGACCCTGCAACCAACCTATAGAACAGTCTCAACGGGCAATAACCCGCATCTATCAGGCTGAAACTTTGAATTTCCCCAAATTTCATATATTCTAGTTTTAGTTTTTCTCTTTTTATTTCAATATAAATTACATGCTCTAAAATTAATCATGTCTTATATCAAGTACTATGTGTATACCTTAAAAAGACTATCTGAATTATAATACTTTGTGTTTCAATACTTCTGATGTGTGCTATGAGTACAATAGAAATGAAAAGCAAAGATTTAGATAGCTCACCAAAATAAGATCTGCAGCAGGTAAGAATTCTACTTGATGTGTGATGTAAATCACCGTCTTCGAGTCCAACAATTGCAACAGGCACTCCTGTTATTGAAAAACACCATATACACATGCAAATAATGTGAATAAATCTTGAAGTGCGTGAACAAAAAAATAAAAATATAAAATAATGCACAACCAAAATATCGCTTACTTTGAAAAGATGACTTCCTGTATGAGCGTCAACAGCGCTAAACGGATCATCAAAGAGATAAATATCAGCATCTTGATAAAGAGCCCGTGCAATCTGTATCCTCTGCTTCTGACCGCCACTCAAATTAATCCCCCGCTCACCAATAACAGTTTGATCACCAAACGGAAGAATTTCAAGATCTTTCTTCAAAGCACATGCTTCTAGAACCTTCTCATACCTCTCTCTATCCATCTCCCTACCAAACAAGATATTATCTTCAATCTTTCCACTCTGTATCCACGGCGATTGAGCTACATACGCCTTTGTTCCTTGAACTTTTACACGTCCTGATATCTTTGACACCTCACCTGAGATACAAGAAAGTAAACTTGACTTCCCTGACCCAACGGTCCCACAAACAGCAACCCGCATCCCATGATTCACTCTAATATTTATATCTTTCAAAGTCAGGTTGGAAGATGCATTTGAATCCCATGAGAAATTCCCATTTATGATCTCAATAGCCGTGTCTGAACTACCTTGTGGAACCTTATCTATAGCACTAGAATCAATGTCACTGAGCCGAAGATATGTGGCAATACGATCAAGTGAGACTTTAGTTTGGAAAAACACTGATATCGAGTCAGGAAGATTGTAAATAGGCTCTTGAAGTATCTTAAATGTTGCAAGTGCAGAGAGTACTTTTCCTGATTCAAGAGGGATGCCAACAAACAAACATGTAGCAAAAGTGACTACAGCTACAACAATCGGAGCACCCCAGAAAATAAAAGAAGTCAGGGATAAAGTATACATGTATGTCTTCAATGCACCTTCTTCTTCATCCCTAAGTTTTATAATTTTCGACAAAAACTTCATCTCCCAACCTTGAAGTTTAAGAATCCTCATGTTTCTCAAGATTTCAGATGTTGATTTCATCCTTTTATCTTTAGATTTCATCAACTCATCTTGAAGTTTTTCTTGGATATTTCCTAGTGGAAGATTGGCCAATAACACGAAAACTGTAGCGATTAATGAAGCAACTGCAGCTACGCCTAAATTCTTATATAGAAGTGCTAATGCTATGCCTACTTGCACGAGAATTAGCCAAAAATCATGCACGTACCAAGTGTAATCGCCTATTCTTTCTGCATCAACAGCCATGAAATTGATGATTTCGCCACTTGAGTTCCCTTGTTTTGACTGGCCAGATATCATTAAACCCTTTTTGTAAATCATAGCAACGGTGGCTGATCTGGCTCTAATCCCAGCTTGTTGAAGCTTAAAGTACCAATGCCGTTGTGTGAAACACCCGATAATCTTTGAAATGAAAAAAGCAGCCACCAAAACCAAACCTTGGTGATCGTAATCTCTATTTCCGTTCAAGTATTGAACAAACGAGTCTATGAAGTAAGGACCTACAAAACTAGTCAACGAAGATACTAAACCAAGGAACCCTGTGATCACGACGTCTTTCCACACGATATAGAATAAGGCTTTTGTGAGACCGAATGTAGTGATTTGGTTACCGCCATTGCTATAAGACTCGACTTTGTTTAAGAAAACCGGAAACACTCCTCTCACACTATCTATACTCGCGAGTTGAGGAACGTCCTCAAGGTCTAATGGTTTTTTGTTGCCTTTTGCAATTATAGGACTCATCCAACCAAATGTCAACAAGCTAAAGAAACTTGAATTTTCATAAGTTGATGCAGTCTCACCCTTAAGATTAGAATTCAAAAGTGGCTCTGCAAGATTATTACTTTGAGCTTCTTCCTCACTCTTGTGGGATAGCCCCACAAAACAAAGAAACAAACCCATGAAACTAGACACAGAATCAGACACAAAGAACATAGGAGGTGTGTTATTGGTTCTTTTGTAGTTAACATAGTCAACCACAAGTGAACAGCAAGAAACTGTAAAGAAAAACATCCACCAAACCCTCAACACAGATGGATATTTTTTGGATTCTGTTGACGAATTCGAAACAAGAGTGTGCAAATAAACCGAAACAAATAACCAAATAAGTGTTGCAAGAATAGCATGAAAAAGGGTTACAGTCTTTTCATCAGTCCAACCATTTCTATACCAATAAAAATTGTTCAAGAAACACAAAACAAGATTAAATATGAAAAGTGAAACAGAACAAAACAGAGTTTGTTTGTAAAACAAACACCCAAAACTCTGTTTAGAAACCAAAGTTGTATCAAGTTTGAGTCTTTTATAAACCCAAGAGATTAATATGAAAAGCAGAAACACAAACTGTATTAAATCAATACAACCATGTAAGAAAATTGGGTTTAACAAGAAATTAGTAGCAGCGTTCATCATCATCAAAGAATTATAAGAAAACATACGGAAGCTTGAAACTATAATAACGTTGATTGTTATTGGAGCAAATGGGTATTGATAAATGTTGTTGTTTTTTATTTTCTTGATGTCAGCACTCACTCATGTGAGTGATGATGGAGTTTTGAGGTTTATGGGGTTTTGTTTTGATGGTAATAGAGTATAGAGTATTGTTTTTGTGAAGAAAATTAGGGAAATGGAGTAAGTCAAGATTAAATTGTTAAAAAAATAAATGCGTGATTTAGATTGGGGACTTATATTTTGTTTTCTGACAGATTCTTTTGGTATACATTATTATTTTCTCTATTAAACGAGTAAAACGAATAAAATATTTTCGTGATCGTTTTTGACTATTTTTCTGATCTCTTTAAGATATGTAACTAGTGAAATATAAATTTAAGATTTTTTGTAGCGATATCAGAAAGTCAACCACTAATTCCACCTTAACGATGATTTATTATTTTTTTCATATAAGATAACTATAAAGTATCCAATATCCAATATTTTTTCATTACGACAACTTGAGTATCCAAGTACCAACAGTCTCTTGAATTTGGAGGCTAGGTTTCTTAATTATTTGTGAACTTTTAAAAATGGGTTCTTATTGATATACTTTTAAAAACGGGTTCTTTTTAATGTGAATTCTATTTATCCTATCCAATCCAACTCCAAAAATATATAGCAAGAGATTGAAATCGATTCAAGTTTAACAAATCAAAGTCTCACTCTTGTGCATTCTCTAAGCATCAAACGACATATCAAGTTATTTAATGGAAGTACCATGCATTTCAGGCATCAATATTTTAACCCACCACTTGCAACACTTAGAATAAAGTAAGTGATCATTTTATAATCACTCAAAAAGGTTATCATTTTAGTGTCAAATTATTTTCACACTAAAATCATATTAACACTCATTTTTATATATATTTATCACATTATTTTCACACTAAAATTGAACCCACATTTAAACTCTTTTTATTTTTATAAATAAAGTATACACACAACATAAATAAAATAATAATAAAAGTGATTATCACTCAAAGTAATTGTCACCCTTTTGAAAGCCACCAAGTTGTAACCAAGTTGAAAAGGAAGTGATCACATCAAAGTAGTTCTTGATCACTTTGTGTCACCTCCTTTCACTCCCTTCACTCTTATGCATTAGTCACCAACAAAGTCTTATAATAATGATAATAATCGAATAAAAATATACTATTGGTTCACGTCTAACAAGATTGTTCATACCCAATTACTTATTATAGGTTTAGAGTTAAAATGAGTATTTAATTTGTTTACTTGTCTATTTGTCAATGAACATGACCCTCGTATTCTCTCATAATCATAATGAATAAGTCTCACGATTTAAATTTAAGATAATTTTTAATATATTTATTTTTATTTTTGTAAGGGAACGTGACCCTCACAATCCAAATGAACGTGTCTCACAATTTAAATATAAAACGAATTTTTAATTAATTTACTTTTACTGTTGTGACCTGTAAGGTAACATAACCCTAAAATTGTATTTTCTTCACTAAGGTCGATTACTTGATCCATTGCAAATGTGGCTAGCCTCCAAAATCCAAAATGACTTGTCTAAATACTATTCAAAGTGAAACTTTTGCATCCTTTACAAAAGATCTGTAGCGGTTCATGATCAGTGAATGATATGGGTTTGGATGTGATGGGAGTGATGGTGGTGTGAAAGATGATATCAGATGTATGCGGCTTATTCAGAATATCTCTGTAATCGTATCTGATTCCTTTTCAGGTCATCTGAAAATATACAATTAATGAAGTTTGAACTTAAGAGCTTTTGTAAAGATATCATAACGTTAACATTATACAACTTTAGTGATGGTTTTCCCAGTTGAAAAATAAATATGACAAAAGTGTTTAATTTGTTGTAATCAATGATGTAATGATTTTAACATAATTCTTCATAAATTAAAGAACAACGTCATTGGCCGATAAATACGCCATTGAGGTATGCTTTACTTTGAGTAAAACGTTTTGTGCTAAAAGGCAATACACTCACAAGAAAGCAAACATAAAGAGCAACAAAAATGTTTCCTCATGCGTTCCCCGTTTTTCACTATATAGAAAACATAAAATGAGTTTTGTTTTCCCTCGTCTATTTCGAATTTAGCAACACTATTATAATCTTAATCGAAACCAGTAGTAAAAAGTACAAAATGAATCCAAATTATTAAGATAATTGTTGCTATACATATTTTCAAATCGATCTAAGTGTTCTTTAAATAACTAGTATTATTTGTTGGAATTCACATGCTTTTGAAGTATCTTTATTAAAAGTTGTTTCAGGCATTTATATTATACTTTTTAGTGCGGAGACAAAAGAACCATATATAGGCATATATGGCGTGACACCAAACAATGATACCCTTCTTTCCATGTATTTCATTTGGTATTATTCTAAAAAGAAATGTATTATATTTCATTAAAATTCAGAGCGCATTTACAGTCATATTATAAAAGATAAAGAAAAAAAAGAAGGAAGAAGAAGAAGAAAAAGTCAACAATAATTCCACTGACTTTGACTACAAAAAGTTTATCTTTTATAATAGAAAAAGCTTTTCTTTTTGAAACTATAGACTCAAATTAGCATAAAAACCTTTGGTCACCCAAACAATTTTTGTACTCTTAACTATAGCAGTTTGCAAAATACTATAGTTCGAGTACACTCGAACTTACGATAGCATTCAATAACGTTTTTTATTTAATTTTTAAAATAGACGCGTTTAATTACGAAAAAATATTTTTATTTTTACTTTTTTGTTTCTTTAAAGTTTTGTGTTTTTTGAAAACTAGTCGAAATTTAAAAAAGTATGTTCAAATATAAGATATGAAGTTTTCATTTTTCAAAATAGAAAAGGTAGAAAATTTTAAATAGTAGATTTTTATTTTCTTAGAAAACTTTTAAAAAAAGTTCTAACTTCGAATACGTTTTATAATTTTTCAGTTTTGTTAATAAATTTCTAAAAACGTGATGAGTTTTTCGTAACTGAAAACATCCATATCACCAAATTTTCAAGTGAGTCAAAAAAACTTAAGTGAAACATAATTTAACATATCGTCAAAGGAAAATATTATCCACCAACAGGTATTATATGAATTAGTTACATACAAATAGTAAATGTTATATATGCAATAACTGTTAAAAGTAACTCAAGTTGCTTTCTGTAATTATGCAAAGTTTATGTGCGTGTGAAAATAATATTGAAGGTAGTGGATTACTTTTTAAGAAAGAAAAAAAAAAGGATTATAGGACAACATATATATTTGTCCATTTGGGACGACTCCCTTCCCAATAGCTTCTTGCTACTTGCGCACATTTGACGTTTTCTACATTTTACGACTTTAATTTACAATAATGAAGAAGACTATCAGAATTTGACTATCAAATTCCTCCGATTATTAATATTTAACATTTTACAGTAACTCTTGAAGTATTAAAAGCAATTCAGTGTTAAGTGTCGTGTTAAATCTAATATTGAAGTTTAACATCAAGCGCAAATAAGGAGGGTGATTAAATGTTAAATTTGAAGTTGAAAGGGTTCTGAAAATTTAAATTTAAAATCAATCGAATAAAAGAAAAAAGAAAAAAAAAAATTCGAAGAACGCAGCTCAAACTTCAAGCTTAAACGCCGATAAAAAACTTCAATCGGGAGTCGAAAACACCACTCTTACTTCTCTTGTTATATAGTTGCAACTGATTTTCATAAAGTTAGTATTATTTTTCATGGTTGAAAAAATAATTTTAGTGTTAACTTTTGCAATTGAACCATAATTATCGATCTCTTAAAAGATTTTTGATTTTTTGTGAAAGTTAACCTCTTGACTATAACTCCAAGAACTACATATAATAAAATCCTTTATAGTTAATGACCAGACTCATGATATTTAATACAATTATACGTAAAAGCTAGTATTGATTATTGAACCTCATTACTCTAAATCTTTTTCTTTAAGAATACAAAAAATCTATTGAAAAAAGTCTTTGATTTATTTAGAATTACAAATATCTTTTATAAGAAACTGTATATCTTCTTACCCTGCTCAACATATTTCTACTTGTAGTCGAAAACAAAACAAATATATTCCATCAAACCACATATAAACCTTCGATTTGAACTTGGTTACCCAAAACATAACCTTCGCAAAATACCAAAACATAAAAGCTTATTGGTTATGACATTTTGTACTCTATTTAACTTGGCTGCCCAAACGTGTTTCCCAAGTTGTTGAACACGAGACAAGCCCACTTGATTTGAATGTCCATTTCTATGACACTAATTTAATCTATGAACAATCAAAATAAATAGATCGTTTATGTTTGTAATCACGCTCTACAACCGTATCTTTGTCGTTATCTCTATATTTTAATATGTTTAGCTGTGTGTTTTAATGATATAAATGTACATCTCATCGTTAAAGCATAAAAATTTATAGAAATTTTTTTGAACAACTATTTATTAGAAAAAGTCAATCCCAACCAAAGGAGGCAAACACCCAATGATACCAAAGAATGGGGTTCACTAACAATACCAACCAAACACCACTGATAAAGTTTATAAAATTGATAAGGAAAAGAAAAGGAAAGAAAAAAATACGATAACACAAATATGTCCAAAGCATCAAACCGAAACTATTCCATACGGCTTGACCGGAACTATTCTATACGGTTTGACAGGTCCAACCAACACTGCCCGGTTTCATATGCTATTCTCTAAAATCGTAACTATCGCTTTGACTGAGATTTTGATCAAACCAATCGAGCCAAACCATTTATTCTCATAAGTTTGGATTGAGATACATCAGGTTACAAAATAATTTATGTATATGATTGTTATGAGAAGAGGAAATATTATTAAAGAAAATAAGGGACTCACAATAAATATTAAAAAAAAAAAAAAAAAAAACAACCTCTGACAACATGATCAGTTAAGTTACTTTATGACTTGAGAGGATCTCAAATCAATCACACAATTTAGTAATCGGGTGAATTATAAGTGTTGTGGGCTGTGAACATATTGGGTTGGGCTAAAAAGGTAGAAAAATCACATTAGCATATCCGACTATCCGAGAATGCAATCTAGCCCACCAAATAAACGTGTGTTCAGCCCAGATTTTGAGAGACAAAGATGATAAGATTCCCATATTTCATATTTACTCAAATTCGAGCTACAACTCAAGTTTGGAGTACAACATGTGAAACAACTATACATAATTTTGAAATACTTGGTCCAACTTTCAGCATCCGAAGAGGGTGAAGAACTTAGTTCGTGCAACTCATGTTTTCAATTCGATATTTTGAACTATGATTTCTTGTTAAAGCTATTGGTGACCATAATGCCCCATCCGTCAAGACCAATTAGTTGACGTTACTCAGTCAGTTTTGTACTATGCTTAAATTTGACATTTTTCCATGTGTTTCAACTTAATCTATGTACCACTAGGCCAACTGTAATCTTCACTAATCGTTGATGCCATAGAGTGAAACGTTAATACTTTTGAGTCATTTCACACAATACTACTTTGGATTTTGGTTCCATGCGATGGCCCAGGAGGAGGCGGTACTTGTGATATTTCAGTGGGATTTTAATATAAAAAAGTGTACATAATATTGATTCACAGAACCATTAGTCCATTAGCATCAACATTGATCAGCTTTGATCCATTAACCCAATAGATCTATCAGGTTGATGGGCAGAGTATTTTGAAGCAAATTTGGATAATTTGGATATGTATTCGATTGTTTGATGTATTAACCAATAAGACTAGACAAACAGGCTTTAGTGATTTGGCCCATATTTCCGGTCGTTCGGGCGTTTTGATATCAAATTCTCCCCAATTTTCTAAGAATTAAATCTTCATTTTATTTTGTTTCAATGTAAATTATGTTAACTCAGGGATTTCATCGTTCACGATCTATCTTATGTCGAATAAATAAACCTCCTAAGCATTTTAAATTTTAGTAGAACATACCAAAACATAAAATCTACCATATAAAACAGACATAATATAATATATTAAGCGTAAAAGAAATCTTAATGTATAATTCGATTCTTCCAAAGGCCAAGATAACCCCAAAACAACAAAAAACTTTATTCATCATAATCTATACCAGAATCATTGGTTCAACATTGAGGTACATTACAACAAACCACCAATTCTTCACACCAGGAGAGCCATAACTCTCACTTGGATAGAGAACTTTATTACAAATATCTTTATAAATAAACACTTTAGAGCATGCATGTGCATATCTAAAGACACATTCAATGTCTTCTGAACAAATCTGAGTTCTACCTACTTGTAACCTCGGGTAAACAGGTGAACGAACAGGGATCCCTATCCAGGCTACCCAGAGAAAGTCGAGCCTTTTTGGCAAAGATGTACATATAACCTCATCCTTTCTATATAACATAATCTGACCACTCATTCACATGCTGAATATGATCCATAGTAAAACTAGGAACCTTATCAAGCTTAATCTGATTCTTTTTTCCTCCAATTAACTTAGCAGGATTACCAACTGCAGTAGTTCTAGCAGGCACATCTTTCAACACAACCGAACCTGCCCCAATTTTCGCACCTTCACCAATCATAATATTTCCCAAAACACAAGTCCCTGCACCAATCAAAACACCATCACCAATTTTAGGATGCTTATCTCCACAACTCTTTCCAGTACCACCTAATGTCACATTATGTAAAATTGACACATTGTTTCCAATAACCGTGGTTTCACCTATCACAATTCCGGTACCATGATCAAACATGACCCCACTACCGATTTCCGCTCCAGGATGAATATCAATAGCAAACACCTCAGAAACCCTAATTTGGATCAAAAGTGCTAAAACTTTTCGATCTTGTAACCATAAATGATGTCCTATCCTATGAGCTTGACAAGCAACAAAACCTTTAAAGTTTAAAAAGCAGTGTACATAACTTATACAATCTGGGTCCCTTTCTTTAACAGCTTTTAAATCATTTTTAATAGAATTAACAATTTCTTGATCCTGTGTGAGTACATCCATGATAAGATCATATAGGGTTGCACTTGGTCAACTTAAAGTACTCAACTTTATTGAAATTTGATTAGCTAGAGCACTTTCCAGAAAAGAATGAGACAATATAAGGCTAAAATAGTAATTTGCCAAAATGGGTTCTTGATCAACTTCAAATCTTGCTTCATCTTTCATTTTAAGCCACAGATCATCATCTTCATACTCTTCATGATTTTGTATAAAGATTTTGTTTTTAGAAATGAATTTGCAAGAAAACTGACCAGGGTAATCAAGTCTACAAAAATTAGCAACCTTGTTTTTATGTTCATATTTTTCAAGAACTTGTGTTCTTAAACTGTGAATACAAGCAGTCATCTTTATTGGTGAAATGAATTTGTTGGTATGTTAGAAAGATTGAAAATGGATATGATAGATTACGAATTATGATTTAGGAAGAATAGGGGAGGTTGAGTGTGAGGTATAGATACGTAACCTAATTTTTATGAGATTAACATTTGTGATGTTGATTGCACCTAATTTTTGTGCATTATATATCATAAAATTTTGATTTTACACTTTTAAACCTATAAGTTTCTTACATTTATAACATCAGTCTATTATCTAACTTTATGTATGTTGCACATAATATTTCTCCAACTACAAAGATACTTCAAACGATACCTATACTAATACTAAAAAAGAGTTAAATGAAAAACTTCCGATTAATTTGTAAGTGACTAATTGGCAAATTCGAGTCCATTTTACCTTTTTATTGCATAAATAAGGTCTGTTTATTATTATTATTTATTTTTTATTTACTTTTAGTACTGTAATTAAATGACCTATTTCGATGTATATCAGAGCAGTTATCAATATAACTCAAAACTCAATGTTTGGTGCTATACTCTTTAGAATAAATCAATGAATTTGCACAAATTAATCGAGTACATAATCTAGGAAGCATATCTGTTGTTCGCTAAACAACACCTTCAGACCATGGAAGACACATGTGCCAACCAAAATAGCGTGCCCATAAAACTATAGAACACGTCCCAACCTCTTAAACACGGGTCTTAAGTTTATAACCAATGTCCTATAAGAAATACTTACAGAATTTGTGGCTTAATCACATTCATGAACTAGAAGTACGGTTGCAACTATAGCTACATATACAACCACCACTATATATTCCACAATGGTTGCTTCTTGCTACTAACTTTTGTGACCAAAATACCATGAAATCAAGTTTTTAACCACTAAAATTTCTAAAATCAAGCGTAGAACAACTAATGAGTTTTATTAAAATTAGGAATCATTAAAAAGAAACTCGAATTAATAACTATATAACTGTGGTTCCATTTCCAACCATCACCAAATTCGGCCATGATTCACAGAAAACATATTTAGGAAACATTAATACTCAGGAAGCTACAAGTAGCTATTGCAAGTAAATTGGAACTAACTTTGTTTTTCACTCACAAAAATAGGTAGCTTTTAAGGTGGTCCAGGAAAAATATCTTGAAAAAAGAGGGCCAGATCACCATTAATAGCATCAAAAGCTACCATCTTCTCCACAGCATTCTGCCATTTGATTCACATGGTTATAGTTTATATGATATGAAAAAACAAATTATTACCAATCGAATGCAATATATAACCTTCGACTGAAAATGGCACCTTATATTGATCATCTTGAGCTGTTATCTTTTCATCAGAAACTCGATCGATATGAATGCCTTTGGTGGTTGTATCCAATATTGATGCTGATCTCCTAATAACTTCTTGTGGAACACCTACAATGTAATGTAATATCGAAAGCCTAATACAATTAAAAAAAAAAAGAGGTATATTAAATATTTGCTTAGTCTATGGGCAAGTTCTTTTACTCAAGTCTTGGTACACTTGCAGTTTCGGTTTTCTATAAAACAGGATTCATTTAATTTTTTCAGAAGTCTAACCATAACTAGGCAAAGTATGTTAATCGTAATCATAAAAAATAATAAAATGATACACAGGTCTTTTTTATTTTGAAGTGATATGGTAGAAACATACCGGCGAGTAGGGCACAATGGAGTCCTGCAAAAGAGAATTAAAGTGACATTAACAAAAATTCTTCTTTTTACCCACAGTGAATAGCTAATACCAACTCACCATAGCTAAGAAGTGCATGTCCAGGAACCAGCCTGACATATACAAGAAGACATGATATTAGTAGTGGTGCAAGAAAACATGAACAAGGACTTGGAATTTGAGTATGTATTACGGCATTGTTGATTTACCTATATAGAAATACAATTTCATCAATGTTTTCACTATTGTCGTCAGGTCTCAGAACACTCATGGTGTAGTATTTGACTTTATCTGACTGATATTCATCAATGATTAGAATTAGTAACTCATAGTACATGGATATGACTAGAAGCTTTCATGCTTAAAAGTTGTTGACTGGTTACCTGAGATAAATCACTATCAACATATATCTGGGTCAAGTGAGTGCAAATTAGAACCTGCAGCGTAAATTTATGAGTAATCACAGATAGTCAACAATCTCACCGGCCAAGTTTAACCTCAAAAGTTGTAGATACTTCGTAAAATGCACCCATTTATGTCTAAATCTTCATTAACTTCTTTTTTTAAACGATTAGACGATTGCTATTTCTGTGCAGTCATTGAAGTATGAATGTATGGCCTTGGACAACCTACAGGGATTCAGGGTATTAGCAGGCGATGGGTGCTTGAGAGTTGAGATCAGTTACTTTTTCTGAAGGGAATTTTTGAAAGGCAAACAATCCCGCATCGGGTGATTGAAATATACAAAGGTTTGTCACTCTTCTTTACCATGTTTGATAGTGTCTAACACCTAAATGCATGTAGTTCAATTGAGCTGAAGTTAATCATCTTAGACTATTAATATCATACATGTCTGACATATTGGTTATGATGCCAATCTGGAAGCACTAATATAAGATCTTATGCATATGTCTATATCTATTTATTCTATCAAAAGTTGAGTAATACTGTGCTCTTTGAGTTTGAGATAGAATGAACTCAATCAGCTACAATTAGAAAAGGGTCTGAAGTGTTAATTTAGTGTAGAATTACTGATGAACACTTAATGATCTTAAAAGGGTAGCTTTTATGGTGGAACCAAAGGGAAAAAGTAGTTCACAGTCCCACATCGGGTGAGTGAAAAATACGAAGGAGAAGGGAGTGGCTATAAAACCAGCGGCCCAGGGAAGGAGAAAGCATACCTTTCTCGGCCTTTTGGCTAAGATCAAGTGTAGTATCTGTTCTTATCAGTTTAATATCTGATATGTGGGCCATCGGCCCACTCGATATTAATCTTATTTTTTATGGGGAAAGGCCCATCACAATAGCTTGCTATTGGGGTCTTTGAGCGTCGCCTTGGTGTTGCACTACTGCCTTGGCCTGGCGCACCCCTCTCAATAACAGTTACAAATTTCGTTAAGCGAACTTAACTTATCAAGTAAACCTATTTTGCTTGTATTAGTTTCTAGCTTAAAATTTATACACTCTTTCATTAGCTAATCAATAATTTTATAATCTTGATATAAAATTAGTGATAAATTCCATGGAAACTTGTATGTAGTAAGTAAACAATCTATCAAGATTAACCATTATAATATATTAATATTATTTGGAGCCCATGATCTCGAAATTTGTGATCAACCAGCTAAATAGCTGCTGTTTAGCTTATTGGAGTTGCAGCTAAAAAGCATTTTTCTGGTTTATAGGCACTCTTGATTGTAAGGAGATGCATTTTTAAGAGTTCTGTTGTAAAAAAATTGGTTGCCTCTAATACATGTCCAATAAGTTCATATTGTTTTGATAAATGTCAACCAGAGAAAGAGCAACAAACCTTTGGAGGAGCATACATTGAGATAAAATGTTCAATTGTTCCGCCAAGGAGACCAATACCATCTAAGAAGGGAATAGGGGAATGCTTAGCATACCATAAAAAACAGATTACATATAGTATTAGTGACATCTTTACATTTCTAAACTAACCTTCAGTTAGAGTCCCCTTACCAAATTCGTCCAACAAACATAATGACCGAGAAGTAGCATGCCTTGAAAGTGTTTAGTATCATTAGGAACATCAACAAATTAGCTATGACTGGTTACAGTTTCTAACATAACATCGTTGGCTGGTAAGAACTTGTTTAACTACATCAATGAATACCTTAGCATCATTCCAACTTGGTGTAGATCAATCATAAATGTGGATTGTTCAGCAGTCATAAGCTTGCTTCCCATTGCACAGAAAATTCTATGATTGTCATTAATCGTGGTCAACCATATATTAGTAAAGCAATTCAATATCATATGATTGAGTATTGACTATAAGAAGGGTGAAAGCTAACCTATCAGTTAAACCGACTATAGCGGCATCTGCTGGTACAAAACTTCCAATGTGCGCAAGAAAAACTATCAGTGCCACCTGCAATGTTGAATAACATTGATTGGTGCTTTGAAAAAATTCTACACACCTAAGACAGAATGTTCAGTGCGCTTTGTAGGACTCTATGCAAGTTTATGACGAGAATATATTGTAAACATACTAAACAGGAACAACCTGCTTTATATATATGCTTTTTCCGGAATAATTAGGTCCTGTAATGATCTGAATATTCCCTGCGAAATGTAATTTACAGAACGACTAAAAGAATAAACATGATGTTTCAAGCACCCTTAGAAGCCATGTAAACAAAGAAATATTGAATAAAGATGACACGCCACACACCATGATCAATAATCTTGGTATCATTTGGAATAAATGTGTCAACAGTCATTTCCTGCAACACATGTCTGATCACAGAGTAGGCTACATGTTATTGCCTAATTATTGACTTGGCAGTCCATTCTGAGGAGAGTGAATTTTTAAGTATAAAAAATTCTGACCTTCCGTTCCGAATATCAAGCACAGCTTCAGCACTCAATGTGGGTCTTACATAATTATTTTGGCGAGCAACCGATGCCAATGACAAAAGGCTATGCAGCCATGAGCAAACACAGTCAAGAAATACAAAATAGCAGGTTACAAAAGCTCAAGAAGAGTAAGGACAGCCAGCTAAGAATGTATCTGACCAGTCAAGTTCGGCTGCAAAATTGACTCCCTTGAGTAGATGCATTGAGAACTCAAGAATATGCGACACTAAGTCCCTTGTGATGGCCCTCTCCATATCTTGGAAAGAAATTGAGTAGATAGAAAAGAGAAACAAAATTTATAAAATGCATATATTATCAACTTAATTTTGAGAGTTGAATATTCTATGTACAAAAGAAGATTTCTTAGTATGTGTTAAGAAAAAAAAAAGATCAATGTTAAAAACTAGGTAAACTTATTCAACTGGATGGTTCCCAGCCTGTTACGATTTTATTACAAAAAAGCAGTTGAAAGAGACAGGGTCTATTTTTAAGATCACATACCCAGAATTTTATGATATATGTCTCCTAAAAGGCTGTCCAATTCTCGAGTTTTAGCGTTGCGGTAGTAGAACTTTCTAACGTCACTGTCTTCATCAGAGAACTGGAAACAGAACTCGAGCTTAATAATTTAGGGTTGATTATACGCATCTACATGTATGATAATGCTGCAAAAATTAACCATCTTACAGCAAATTCATAGTCTTGAAGGCTCTCTAGAACTCGTTCCTCTAGCTTTTCTTCAAATATGCATATCAGGTATCCTATTCGGAAACAGTAACATAAGTAAAGCATAAGAAGATACACCCTTAATTCCAACACTGAAGAAACGATAGCTCAGTTACACATCCATCATCTTCAACATTTGAATTATTTTAAAGGGGTGTTTGGGTTTAGCTTATTTGAAACAGCTTCAGCTTATCTGTGAAATAGCTTATTTGATAATGCATTATCAGTTGGTCATAATACACTACTAGATAAAGATTTTGGACTAGCCCATTAGCTTCAGCCTCTGGAAATAAGTGTAAGCCATTTAAAAACCAGCTCTTCAAGCTGTTTAGGTAGTGATAAACCAGAAAAATGCTTTTTAGCTGCAAGTCCAATAAGCTAAAAAGCAGCTATTTAGCTGGTTGATCACGAATTACGAGATAATGGGCTCCAAATAATATTAATATATTATAATGGTTGATCTTGATTAGATTGTTTACCGACTACATACAATTTTCCATGGAATTTATCACTAATTTTATATCAAGATTATAAAATTATTGATTAGCTAATGAAAGAGTGTATAAATTTTAAGCTAGAAACTAATGCAAGCAAAATAGGTTTACTTGATAAGTTAAGTTCGCTTAACGAAATTTGTAACTGTTATTGGGAGGGGTGCGCCAGGCCAAGGCAGTAGTGCAACACCAAGGCGACGCTCAAAGACCCCAATAGCAAGCTATTGTGATGGGCCTTTCCCCATAAAAAATAAGATTAATATCGAGTGGGCCGATGGCCCACATATCAGATATTAAACTGATAAGAACAGATACTACACTTGATCTTAGCCAAAAGGCCGAGAAAGGTATGCTTTCTCCTTCCCTGGGCCGCTGCTTCTATAGCCACTCCCTTCACCTTTGTATTTTTCACTCACCCGATGTGGGACTGTGAACTACTTTTTCCCTTTGATTCCACCATAAAAGCTACCCTTTTAAGATCATTAAGTGTTCATCAGAAATTCTACACCAAATTAACACTTCAGACCCTTTTCTAATTGTAGCTGATTGAGTTCATTCTATCTCAAACTCAAAGAGCACAGTATTACTCAATTTTTGATAGAATAAATAGATATAGACATATGCATAAGATCTTATATTAGTGCTTCCAGAATGGCATCATAACCAATACGTCAGACATGTATAATATTAATAGTCTAAGATGATTAACTTCAGCCAAATTGAACTACATGCATTTAGGTGTCAGACACTATCAAACATGGTAAAGAAGAGTGACAAACCTATTTGATTAATATAAACAACTTGTGGAAGCAATTTGTCTCTAGACATGTAAGGAAGACGTGCGAGTTCCAATGATGATACCTGTTGAAGAAATGGTGTAATCATATTGGTAAAATATATGGATATGTGCAAATTTACTTAAATTTTGTATGAACTTCCAATATTGACGCCATAACAACATTTATGCAGTTAGAATCGAACCTCCTCCAAAAATTCTGGCAATTCTTCATATATTTGCCTCAGTTCATCCAACTGCATTTAATTATGAATGAAAGGTTTGTCAAGAAAAAGAATATACAGATGAGAGGTAAAATAGACAATATAATGTGCGCTGAAGGATATCCAATCATAACGTCCTTAACCTCTTCACAAAAACCATCTTTCACGGACGTCTCGTAACCTTTGTCTTTGCTTCTATTTACATCAATAACACCAATTATCTACAGAAGAAAACAACAAATCAGAAAATACTTGTGAACCTTAAATAAGAATCATTAATCCATACCATCTAAAATTAAACTAGCACCTAGAGGAGGAAGTAACATGATATTTCAGTGCAATTGAATGTTACTTGAACTAGCATGAGCATATTATGAAATGAAGATCACTAGAGTGAAATAAAAGGTAACTAACCAGTTCATATACGTAAGCCAGATCCATTGAAATGCATGAAGCCGCCTGTCAAAAACTCACAAGCCAATTAATAGCCTGCCAGCTACAGCAATGATATAAAGACAAATGACAACAAAACTGCAGTGTTACCATGCTCTGAAGAATAATTTGATACCTTCTCAACAATATTTACACGAAAATAGTTAGCATGCTCCTGAAGATTTTCAGAAATTCCTAACTCAAATATCTTGTTGATATGCAGGAGTGCAGCAAGGCTCTACATGATATAAGCAACATAACTTGTAACATGTGGATGACAAGGTCACAATATGTATACACAACATAAGTTGTCATTTAACATGCAAAATAATCAACAACTATAACAGATGTGTAGAGGTCAAGTTATTGTCTATATATTTCACCAGTGAAGACCGAATTAACATGCAATTAATGACTCTTAAGGTTTAGACTTATATATAATAAGTTGTTTCAGTCCAAAAACATCAATTTCATCCTTTCAGGCACCAAAGAAATAATTGAGCATTATGCATGTTTTCAGTTACAAATGAGTACTACTAAGTAGAACACTGATATAAGGATGAAATAAAGAGCAAAGATTACCTTCAAAAAGGAAGTCCAATCACCACAGGAACATACCGAACTGGGGGAGTTGAATTTCTTCCATGCAAAGAAAAATGAAATGATGAGTGAGAATAAAGATGCAAAAATATAATTATTCTGAAGTTATAGCATATGAATAGACTTGAAGACATTGAAGATAGTGGACCCAATAGCAAGATAGTAAAGTCTCTTACAGGCTGCAGTAATTCAGAATAATTGCAATGCAAAACCAGAAATTTTGGATCACCCGTCCATATAATAATAGTACAATGCTTCAGAATTTAGGATTGTAGTATATTATTATTTTGGTCAGCATGAGTACAACCAGATTGTACTACAAAACATTAGCATATCCAATAAACTGTTAAAATGTAATCTAAGACAAAAAGAACAATAGTATTGTACCTTCAGTATGTGGGGAACATCCTTAACAGATTTCAATGTATTACGTAAAGAAGTCAACAATTCTTCAGCTGCAATGAAGAACGATATCTGAATCTATCAAAGAAAACAAGCATTTTTGTAGATACAGAATAAAGCACTGAACAATGAATACAAGTTTAAATAGGATACAACATCAAGACGACTATTCAAATTGTCGATGTCTAGTATGGGCCTGAGAAACCATGTCCTATTACAGAGAAAAAAATTCATCCAACACCGTCAGTATGAACCTGTAGGCTGTAGGTAAAGTTACAATCACTGAATATTATTACACTCACAAAACTTAAAGATGCAAATACTTGTTTACCTGAGAAGACGTTTACCCATAGGTGTCACACACTACAAACATACAACATCGATTAGGAATGAATTGCAAAAGCAAGGAAGACATAAAAGAAGAGAGCAATCTCCACACCTTGTTCATCATGCCAAAGACAGAAAACCTGTAAATAAACAAATATTAAATAGTTACTTTTGATATGTACATACACAGAAAAGAATAAGTGAATACCCTTCTTTTGCTCTACCAATACCCATGTGGCTTGGATGTTTATCTGTTTGGAAAATCTGCAATGCCTCGTGAGCTGAGGAGTCAACTTTAAGGAATTTGTTCCTGCATTCCAAATAGGAAAATTATAGCCAAAAGCAGTAGATTATAATTTGAATACAAAAATAATGATCACATACAATGAGATTTGCATGACAGAATTGATTGCAATTGACACACTCCCACATTCATTTTGTTCAATGGTATCCACCACTCTTTCATTCTCCAATATGGCAAGAAGTCCACCACTAGCACGAACTTGAACTTCACTCTCTATATCCATCATAGAGCGTAGCTACAGTTAAAAAAAAATAGAATAGTGACTCAGACCAAAGTAAAATCATTTATGGAAGGAACCATTAAACATTATATGAAAACTAGAGCACAAGTGTCTAAAACAAGAACACTTTGTTCAACAAAGACTAAATTCAAAGGTGGAATGGCAGAAGAGTGACAGGAGAAAAGAAAAAAAAACACAGCAGCAACAATAAGAAACTAAACTCAAAAGCATCGCGCACAAAGGAGGCTATATACACATAAATGTCCACTCTTATTTTTATCAGCTAACAGAAGATTTTCCCAAAGGCCAAAAAAAAAAGAAATTGTAACCAAAGTGGATATAGACTTGATTCAGTATTCATAAAATTAAACATATATCTTTTATAAGCTAATTTCAGAAAAAGAACAATGCACATGATTTCATCAGCTTATAAGGGATATGACATACAAGAAGAAGACGTAGCCAAGTGCAGGAAAAATTTGCCGGGGTCAAATCCCCTTTACCCATAGTAAGTGCTGGAATTAGTTTAGTTACAAAGATTAACTATGTGAGAGTCTCAAATGCAATTGGCATGAAAAATTGTGTCAAACAGACAGTAAACTATGGAGGAGTGATAACTTGGCATAAATCATGTAATAACTTACAAAGCATATTCTTTCTTTAATGTTTAACCCATCATCCATTCCTGTTACTTGGAGATATATTAATCTGTCTTATGAAACCAAGAGATCAAATATTAAGAAGAGAGAAAGAAGCCGAGAGACGACATGTTTACGGAATAATATGAAAGATGAAAAGATACGACAAACTAGAAGCGTTAAATACTAATCTATCTCTAAAAACTTCTGCTGCTACCATTGGCCAAAAAAATAGCTAAGATTCTCAATGCATAGCTATTAATGTTTTGTCTCTGTTGTTCTAGAAAAATCAACCATTCTTGTTAGAACTATAGCTTACTACAAACTCATCATATTGACATGAAGACAAAAGGTGTTATATGGCAAAAGAAGTATTCACTGATACCCATGAACTTTTATGTTAAATCCAAAATTCCAAATTTGCTGAAAGATACATAGGGTTACTAGCAATATACTTGAAAAGTATTTTTGTTCCACAGTGTTACAACCAACGACCCTCAAAAGCAGTCATCATTAACTAGACCTTTTTGCTGCAAGCAAAAATTAGGTGGAAATGCATAATTGAAAATCTTTTTGAAGTTACTACACCTGTGCCATGCTTGTTCATAACTAAATATTGAACTCTTCATCAACTTCACAGAAGGCACCTCACTTTCACCATCTGTATCACTAGCAAGAGTAAATACATAACCCACAAGCTCAGGGTGCATAAAGAATACAAGAAAATACTGAAATTACCATTTTGTTGTAATGCAGCTAAGAGAGACTCATCACACTTGGTACTTGTGTATATGATCAAGGGCTTAACCTGATACTTCACTGGGACATGATAAATTAAGAAAAGAAGAGCTGTTAAAGTGTTAAACTGCAGTAAGCTGCCTAATGACCCATGCTTAAAAGCTGACGATATGAAATAGAGATAATAAAACAAGATAGGGAAGAGGAAAGGGAAGCACACCCTCTAAATACTTGGAAATGTAAACCAAATCTTATTGATGAGCTAATGAAATTTCCTTCAGCTTGGAATAAATATTGTATGTAAGAGGGAAAGCAGACGTATCTTTTACCCATATCAATTAGAGGAAACTCTGCAGTACCGTCTTCCCATAGTTCCAGCACGTGAAGTTCACGAGTAAGAGTATCAAAATAGGATACTCCAATCCTAACAACAAAATTTTCATAATATATTAACTCCACCACAAGTTACTTCATAATATATTAGAAGGGAAGGATTTGTCTGCAGGATACTGTAAATAGATGATTATTATGTACATTAACCTTGGTAAATAAATGAATTATGATAATGCTTATCCTATATTAATGTGGATTACATCACTTCAGTGCGACTATCCATACACCAAATACTGATGTTTGTTCCTTAAGAAGCTTACCTATGACCCTGCATGAGACATGCCATGTACACCTGTATAGAAAAGTCATATTAAATTATTGCCAAATAAGTTTAGGCAAAACATTGTATAATAAAATTTAATATTAATATAAGCAAATTCATATTCACGGTTCCGCTTAAGACAAAATACGGAGTAACATGTGTTCCCAAATACTTTCCATTTCTGTTCCTTGGTGACAACGAACGAAGGAGCAGTTTCTCACATTAAAATAGTTTCGTGGAGGGGGATGCCTGGATTAAACGACATCATTTTGGTCCTTGAGAAATTAATTAACTAATTTCTAATATCTCATTAATTATCCCAGAGCTAGAGTAGTGATGTCCACGTGGCAATGCATTACTGGACGAAAACAAAACTTCGCTATCTATTACTCATCTACTACGTCACTAAATTGTTCACTTTATAGTTTTATTAAACTATAAACTATTAATTGCTACAGTATTAGCGAGATACGGACTTGCAACAATTATTTGAATCATATATATCAAAATAAAGTTACAAGACGCAATCGATAAATCAAACATAGTTAACGCCTAATTAATTGAAGTAATTAATATTAATAGTATAATGATGTGAAGGATTGAGAAATCACGATGACGAAAAAAACTTGAACAGGTTAAAATTAGGTTACAGAATATGAAAATGTATGTAAGTAATCAACTGATCCGATAATTATTATGCTGATATATAACTTAGAACTAGAATGTATTAATGGCGTCAAATTAACGCACCTGAGGTACTGCTTCTGTTTCGTCTACCTCCTCCATAGCACAATGCGAGTGTGTGTGTGTGTGTGTTTTTTGGCGCGAAAGTGAGTCGGTGTATTTATATATAGTTTTATTACAACGGTTGTGTTAATTAATACCGATTAATTATGAAAACTGGGATTCGATTAACTGAAACCGACAATATCGGCTCATTATTTTTAATTTAGAGATTTAAAAGACCGATTTAACCTATATGAAAATGGTTTATACTTTACCAGATGATTTTAGCTTAACAGTGTGTATTTACGTAAATATTTAAATTTAAATAATAATTATTATTATAATAAATAAATATGATATAGAATACAAAATCTAATCTTTTGTGTTGTTTGTTAATCGTTAGCCGCCCCTCGTTTAAATAGTGAGTAGTAATTGAACAGAAAATTTTAGAATTGTTGTCGGTTCGGTTAATTTGAAATGAAAATGAAATTCAATTTGTTCAATTAAAAAGCTGATATAATTTAACGAATTTTGAGTAGCTTTCAACTTTATACTTTTAATTTTTTAGAGTATTTTGAGTTTTTACATCACAATATAAATGGTCAATGCACACATGAAGTTGAGTACCCATTATTGTATCATAGTTGAATATATATCACTACACTAACCCTTATGCATATTTAACAAATACATACGGTATACTAAAATGAAGTTGGATAACTAGTAAACATTCTATCGTAATTGAATATATTCTTTTAATAAATATAAGATTCGATTTTCAATTATTACTTTTACAGGTGTATGACCATTTGTTACTTTTAAACTAGTGTGGGATCGCAGATTTCGATTACGTGATTACTTATATAGCTAGTCGACTCGCAAAGACTGCCAGATAATAAAGTCATCAAAACATTTAATTAAAAATTTGGTGCCTACAATATATTTGTGGCAAAAATCATGTACAGTAAATACCGTAGATGATTAAAAAGTTGAAGTTAAAAAATGATAAAGTAAATCATTCATCATATCATATCATAATCATCATAATCATAACATTAGTTAAAAGAAAACTTATTTAAAAATTGACATAAAATCAACAAATACATCTACTATTAATCATTTCATTAAATAAAGTGTGTACCCAACTGATTTTGGTATTTCAAACCATTTTTAATAAACCGCAAGTTTCATATGATAATAAATAAACAAGCAGCAATTAGGCTAACATGGAAATGCAAGTTTCACATAGCACAACTTATGTGAAAATACCGTCACAATTGCTAATGATCTGAAACACCACTTGTTCATAACACCCTAGTTGTTACTAGAACCATTTGACTCGTGGTCTAAACCTTCTAATTTAAAGTTTGTAAACTATGATTTCAAGATTAAGCTGTTACAAAATACTTTACCAAACACCATCCTTTTAATCATCAATGATACAAGTAACAATATCACTACACAAAAGCGTAAAGTGGAAACATTTAATAGCAAAAAAGGGACTTGACATATGTTTTTCTAAAGCTTAACCTCAACATCAACACCAGCAGGAAGATCAAGCTGCATCAAAGAGTCGATGGTTTGTGCAGTCGGGTGTAGAATGTCAATGAGCCGTTGATGGGTTCTGATCTCAAAGTGAAATCTTGCGTCTTTGTGAACGTGAGGAGATTTAAGCACACAGTAAATTCTCTTTTTGGTTGGCAATGGAACGGGACCCATGGTCTTTGCATTTGTTGTTCTGGCAGCATCCATGATTTGCTTGCATGAATCCTCGATTAGAGGCACCCAGTATGACCTCAGTTTAATCCTTATTTTTTGTTTCGGTGCCAGCTGAAAAATAAGACAAATATTAAGCTTTTACAAAACTTAACCATTGCAATGATTAATACTGGCCTCTTGCTCTATGAAACAGGATTTGTTGAATCATTTTAGTCATTTATCATTTACTCCGTGGGTCCAGTTTATTCTACTTGAAAATAAAATGAAAATATGACCTACAAAATAAAAACTGGAGAAATTGAATCAAAACCTAGCTCAACACTCACTGAGGAACACATTTCGCAGTCAGGACTCAGAATGACAGACTTATGTCTTACTATTATTTACTGTCTAGATTTCGTTTAATAACAGAAGTACCATTGATTCATTGAACAATGCAACAAGCCAGCAATATGATTCTGATATCTCATTTCTACAACCATTTAACATATAAAACAATCACAAATAATCTAAACTTCATGCTCAATATTCTTGACCTGTGGCCTGTTTTAACTTGACACGTTTTGACCCATTAAACAACCTGCCGTTTTGTCACCCATAGTTCTGACACGATACTTTCATCTGAAACTCGGACCTTCTCTCCAATGAAATTACACCAAGTAGCAGTACAGATTTTGGGGACAGTGGCATCTCAAGTTAGAGATAATAGGATACTAATGCCAAAGATACATATTTGAATTTGACATGTCTAAACCTACAGAGAGGGAATTTGAATGTGCGTTTCCAAAGTAACTGTAATCACTGTATCAACTTCAAATAATCAAATTAGATAATCAGTTCATTCAAGCGGGTGAAAGTTATTCTAATACATAAATCCAAATACCCCCTACTATCACAAACGTTTTCGTTCTATTATCCGATTCTGCTCTATTTCCATAAAGAAATAGACCACATTCACATTTTATTTCTTGAAACATCAACAAAAAAGCACCCACGCACAAAAAATGTCAAACAAACCAAAATAATATGACTACATAACCTATAACCTACCATTATTTCACACACTAATTTCTTGCATTAACCACAAATGAGGCCTAAATTTTATACATAAAAGTACAAAAAGGTTACCTTTTCAGCATCAGAACCAACAATAACTGTAGAAGATTCAGGATCCTCAACCTATGAAAACAACATTTTAACAATTAAAACAAACATTTAATAAAAAACATAACTTTGTGTGAAATAAATATAACCCACCTCAAGGGTTTGTTCTAAAGCTTCAGGAGCTGCAAAAACTTTGGTTGTTGAAGATAACCGAGTTGGATGAAACTGAATCTTGGAAGTTGATGAAAGAAATGGTATGGCAGAAAGCTTAGGTGTTGATGAAATTGAAGATGAATTGCATAAAGGGAACATGGTCGCTGCTAAAGATGATGAAATTGCCATTTTTTCTTGGGGTTTTGGAACAATTTTTGAGTTAATTTGCAGCTTCTGAAATTTCTTCAGAAATTGAATTTTTGGTTATGAGGGTTATCCACTTCCGGAAGGACAGTGGGATAATGGAGGTAAAGAAAATATCAAACCGGGTTTGGTTTTATTTTGATATATGGATCATGAACCGGATTGGTAAGCCCATTAGGCCATTTAGCCATTATGCATGTGGCCCAGAGCCGACTTGTATTTCTAATTTTTATATCTACTAAAACAAAATATTTGAGCTGTGGAGCTGAGAGCATACTAGCTTAGTATAAAGATAAAGAATTTCTTTTAAAAAATAATTAATAAAACAGTTATGTACTATATTAAAAAAAATGTATAACATGTATGCTTCTAAGCATAGGGAGTACATTAGTCATTACGTGTTGATAAAGGTTATTATAAATAAAAGAAATATTTATATATTATATTCTGTAACTTTCATACATATTCATATTATAGGTGATATCAATTACTTTTTTATAAATCTAAAGTCTATTTATTTGCAAAAGAAATATACTAATGACGTAAAACTTAGTTGGTAATGGGTGAGGGCGTCTTTGCTACTATTGGCACAAGGTTATGGGTTCGAGCTCTAATCACCACATAGCTACAACCGTTGAGTGAGTCAGAGAAATATACTAATGACGTAAAATTCAGTTGGTAATGGGTGAGGGCGTTTTTGCTACTATTGGCACAAAGTTATGGGTTCGAGCTCTAATCACCACATAGCTACAACCGTTGAGTGAGTCAGATATTCACCCAACATTATGGATAAACATTCAATTATAATTTGATCTGGATTGTCAGCTATCAACCTTCTACAACAAAATTTACATTAAAAATATGCTTCACCTAAACTAGTCCAGATAAATAGGTTGAATATAAATTAATAGTTTTAGAAAATGATGTTGACTGAAACGTTTTATTCATGCAGATTTTAGTGAATCCGATTCCTGTTCCTCGATTAATAAGATTTGTATTTAAAGTTAGGTTAGTGGTGTAGTTAAGCATCACTTTTGTTATTAATCATTTCTTTAGGAAAGTAACTTGACTCCACAAACCTTTTCAATAAGCATATGACATTGACATAATTCAATACTTGGTTTTTGGGTTTAAAAAAACATCATCTTGATATAAAACTAAAATAAAAAACATAGACGTATATATTGTGTGTGTTAAATCTAAATAAACTATTGTTATAGTACATATTCCAAACTGAACAAGTAAGATTCACTTAGACAAAGTAACGATTGTTTATTCATCTGCAATGGTAATTTCCATTTTTGTTTGTATAAAACATGTAACAATGTTATCTTAGACTAAGAAACAAGGGTCCTTCCTTGGGTCCCACAAAAAGTCTACACTCTAGATCTATGATCTTGAAGATGCTGTCAGGACCGTAAGTTAATATTAATTTGTAGTGGTTTTGCTCAAACATTAAAGTCACTAGCTTTTAGTGTGACATATATTATTATATTATATTATAATTTATAATTTATAATAATAAAAGATGACCAGATACCAATAATTTCTATAAACAATCTGTATGAACTTTGAAGGTCTTCCAAGTATCACTGATAGAAGAAGTGTGGTTGAAACTTGAGATATTGTTCAAACCAACTAAAGGCAAGTATAAAAGTGCAATTGTGCTCCCTTCATACATCTTCAAAGAATCCACTCAGCCTCAAGAAAAGTAATGTACATTTCTTTCACTGGAAAATAGCCTGGAATCAGACACAACACCTACTTTTGATTCAGTTCATAGGTAAGTTTATAATGACTATGCTTCTTGTTTTGAAATGCGATAACGTATTCATAGGCCACCCCAAGTATTTAGAAAAGTTATGCCGATCGAAATATATCAAAACATCATTATACCAACTCCTACAGCTCAAAACTTACTGAATGATGAAAATGGCCTTAAATTTATAATAGCATAAGTAGCTTAAAAACTGTTGGTAAATTTAGGGGATTTTTGTCATTTAATAATTTGCCGACAAGTTTTGGTTGGGGCCGACGTGAACCAAACCAATTTGATACTTGAGTGGCTAAAATGATGATTTGAAGTTTGAGCGATTTAGTACAACTTTTTGAATACTTGAAATACCTTTTGATGCATTATGTCTCTATTCAGAAGTTATATTCTGATGGTAAGTAAATAATTTTGACATTTGAATTGTTTTATAGAGCTCCGACAAGTTTCTTGCAATGACAACTAATGGTGAAAAACAAGCTTCACGAAACAGATCAATGAAGCACCCACATGTCACTGATCAAATAGCTTCCATCAAGAGAAGAAGATTTCGGCATATCAAAAGTGCTCCATTATCAGATTATTCTGCTTCTCATGGCAAAATCACAGATGCAATCAAAACACGGCCCAAGTCTGTTTTTGATCACTTTTACCCGAATTATTGGAAAGTAGGCATCACTTTGTTTGTGTATTTAGCTGCAGGTACACTTTGCTTTTATCTGGCCAGACACCAGATTTCAGGAAAGAAAACACATAGGGTACTCGATGGACTTTATTTCACCGTTGTAACAATGACAGCAGTTGGATATGGAGACCTTGTTCCTGATAGCGATCTGACAATACTCCTTGCTTGTCTTTTTGTGGTGTTGGGCATGCTGATTGTAGCGCTGGTTTTAAGTAAAGCAGCAGAATTGTTAGTGGAGAAACAAGAACGATTGTTAGTAAAAGCGTTACACTTGAACGAAAGCATTGGTGAAGCAGAGATACTTAGAAAAATGAAAACAAAGACAGTACGAAACAAATTGATAATATTGGTGGTATTGCTCTTAGTATTTATGGCTGCAGGGACGGGTCTGTTAATTTCTGTTGAGGATTTGGACTTTGTTCACGCCTTTTATTGTGCCATTGGCTCACTTACTGGCCTCGGCTACATAAGTACATGTTTCTCAACAACAGGTGGTCGTGTGTTCTCTTTGTTTTGGATCTTATTGGGTACTATTTATGTAGCTCAGTTGCTCTTTACGTTTGCTTTGCTAAACACTGAAAGAAAGCAAAGGTCATTGGTGAAATGGGTTCTCAAGAGAAAAACAACAACTTCTGACCTCGAGGCAGCTGATTTTGACGGTGATGGAATTGTTGTGTAAGTATATATCAGTAAATATACTAAGTTTCTGATGTATATACATATTTTTTCTTTTTCTTTTATGAAAGACAAATATTTACACACACCACTTATATGCAACCATGTCCTGGCGGGCCCACAGCCTCTTAGTTGTCGGGTAGCCTTTATACCGCTAGGTGAAAGACTATTATGGTTCTGATATAGTATTTCTCTTTTAATATTTAAACTACAGGGCTGCCGAGTTTGTTGTGTACAAGTTAAAAGAAATGGGAAAGATCAGCCAAGATGACATTATACCAATCATGGACCAGTTTGAGACACTCGACTTTGATAAGACTGGAACGTTGTCTGCTGCTGATATTCTGCGTTCCCAGTCGTCGTTATTTCCCTCTGATGTTATAGCTACCCAATTATCGGTGTAAGGTGATTTAAGCAACAGAATCTTGAAAATTGCAATACTATTCATGGAACATATAACTTCTGTTCATGTTTGTTGTCCTCTGATTCATCTCTTGTTGTTCGTGTTTAGTTTCTGATTCACATCATCGACTCATCGTCAATAATTCAATATGAACTAGAAATTAAACTAAAAATCAAAATGTATCTCTCAGAAGTTTAAAACATATGCATTTAAACCTTTCAGTGTAATAATTTTTTTAGACTATTTAACTTCAACTAATTCTAATATGTAAATGTGGAAAATACACACTTTTTAATTAACATCAAGCATTTGATCAAAAATTACATCAAGTATTCGATCACTATTTCACCCGTAATCTCATTTCTTCAAGCCGCTAGACGAGTCAAACAATTACCCTACTATCATTGATTGACCATCATTCTTAATGCTAATAGATCAAAAAAGAAGAAAACTCAACATATAACCGTCACTAATTCACTAGTAAAATTTTGTTTTCTACAGCATTGCACATCACATGTATTTTGCTAGTTTGATATATTTATATTTTATAATATTCTTATTAGAAAAGGTCAAATATATGCAAGTAGCAATAAATTATTGCAGAGGGAGTTCTTCCAAAATGACAAATTGCTACCTTATCATATGGTCCTCTTTCATTGAAAGTAGTCCACTTAAATCAATATGTCCACACATAGGCACTGTATAATTGATGTACTATACTTGACGTTTATTTTACACCAGATATTAATAAAATGTCACAAATTATAATCCTTTCTTTATTATGAATGTTAATTATAATTATCATATTAAATGGTATGATAACAAATTGTTCATGCAAAAGAAGGTGCGAGCCATTTAATTCAACATGAAATGAAAATCTTTTTCCTTTTGTTCAGCAAGTTTCACATCAACGGATTGAGTTTCATTGCTCTAACCTAAAGCTCGATTGGTCTGCTTGGATTTCTAAGCCTAGAAGTTTATATCATTGGTGATGTTTTCACAAAAAATTTCTCCTTTGGATGTTCTTATTTTTGGGATTTCTCTGTTAGGTTTATGAAGCAAGCACACACTTTTAAGGGGCTGTTTCGCATTGCATTCTGATTATTTGCTCTTCTGGGTCCATGTAATCATTTTATAATATTTGGGTATAGTGAAACTGATTATCTGAATAATGAGTTTTTGATTATTAGTTTAGGAGTAGCTGCAAGCTTGCAACAAAACAGATTCGTTATCTATTGGCCATTTTAAGTTTAAATCATTAAATAATCAGAATTTTCCAAACTCTCAAACAGCTCCTTATGTGATTATCACAAGTTCAAACAACGTAATAACCGCATCGAAACACTATCCATTTCGTTACACAATTACTTTGAAAACGCAATGCCACCTTTAGAGGCAAAAGTGGTAGCATTATATTCTGATTTGCCATCTATAGAAGAAAACTATTACACTTAAGAATGTCTTTTTGAGTCCCTTATATATGGGGATCCTAGTTTTGGCTAGTTCGGCCAAAATTGAAAAGATATGCCTAAGGTGCTGAAATTTCTTATCTATAGTAGCACGAAAATCCCCAATTTCAAAAGATTTACATTTACAGCAAATTTACCTGCAAAATGATAGGTAAGAAGTTTAGTCTAATGATACTAAAGGGTGTTTGGCATGGCATTTCGAACTAAATCGGGGTTATCTTTGTTTAATGATAATCTAGAGAAGGGATGCAGAGTCCAATGAAAAATGTGGCACAAAAATAAATAAAAAATTACATACTGTATAATTGACGCAGAAGGTAATCAATCATACGAAGAAATATAGGTTATAAAGTAGAGAACGGAGCAGCATTCAGTTAATTGATTTAATTTTACATATGATTAGGGCAGCTAAAATCGATAGTTACCTGTAGAAATTGAATTGAATTGAATGAAAGCAGGTTTCTTTGTTTTCGAGCAGTTCAGTTCTTCATGGCGAAAGTGAGCGAGCGAGTGAGAAAGAAAGAAGCAAGCGGCCGTATCTAAAGATGGAATTGGGCTTTTGTATTATTATTTTTGAAAAACATAATAAAGTATAACAATTTGCTTTAAAAAAGGTCCATTATTAAGGTTGTTTGAAACCTTGAATCGCCAAAAATGACAACGATAATGAAAATATGTTTAAGAATGTGAATGAGTGTTATGTTATATTTACTGATATAATCGATTGATAAACAATATCACCAAATTATCTTGCTATTTCAGTATTTTGAGAGGCATTTTACAACTGTAAAATTCGAATGTAACTAGGCAGAACCCCAAATAATGTAGCTAGTTGTCTTTAGTATTTGTTAGTTATTCGTTAAGTTCCGTTCATGATGTGTACTCGGTAATACTTTTTGCTTAATAAAGTTGTATTTTATGGTTATAGATTTTTAACCATTAGTTGTTAGACGTTAATGTACCCCTACTTATACCCTATATCCGTTTTTTATATGAATAAACTTTCCAATTTTGATTATGAAATATTGAATCAGTTATCTTGGCCAACTAATATTTTGTATGGGTGTTAAATAATAATTATACTCTATACTTCTTAACTACAATTTCATAAATTATACTTAACTATTTCTTATTCAAATACATTATTCAATTATACATATATATATATGGATCCTATTAACTGAACAAAAGAAAGCCACGCGCTAAACCGTGTTAAAACCTTAATGACATATTTTACGTTCGTTACACATTAACTAAACATAATACATATACATAAAATTGCATGCTTAAAACGTGATCATTAATAAATGCATACAATTCTAACAACTCTAATACAATACTTAACGCATAAGTATATACATAATATATATCTCAGTTTTCGTAAATAACACGATAATTCATATTGATTAGGAAAATTGAATCTCTTCTTTTATGATGCTAGTTTGAATTAGTTGCATCTTTGCTTCTTAAACTTGTACTTAACATTCTCTTAACTTTCTTCCCTTAGTACTACTAATATACTTCTTCAAACTCTTGCACAACAATAGTCATGAAACTCTCCTTTTAACTCTTACACAGTACTCTAGTATGTAACCTTTGTAGTTTCTCAAAGTAGTGGAATGAGATTACCTTTAAAATGTACTTAGTCATTTGTATAATGTTGGCTAAACTTGCCACATTAGTCTAAGTTAATAAATTTGTCATGCTTTGAAATGTATCTAGCTATAGTCTAATTTAGATTAGATTTGCCCCTCCATTTTAGAGTATTTACTTGGCTATAAAAGAAACAAACTTAATGGATTTTTAGGATGAAAAAGGAATTTTATAAATATATAATTCATTCAGTAATTAAATAATATGCAAGTATTACTCATTATATGCTTTAGATAGTTGTACTCTCTTTTCAAAAATAAGTACTTTAATTCAATATATCTAAGTTAACTATTAAAACATTCTAATTTATACATATTATACTCTAAACTTGTACTTCATATAAAATATGTTATACCTTTACAAGTCTATTAATTTTTTTTTAAGTAACCATATGTATATTTTAACTTGCACATTAAAAACGTACACTTTACACAATTAGAATAGACTCTTACACAAATATTTTATTTGTCATAACAAATATCATTTTCAAGAATATTATGTTTATTTAAAAATTGAGGTGTTACAAATCTCTCCCCTGTAAAAGTAAGAATTTGTTGTTCAAAATACTTTGTAAATGGTATATGTACATGCTGCTACTTTCGTATCTCATAAAGATGAATGTGCATACATAACTTTATAAACTTTTAACTTTAAAAAAAATATTACACGACATTAATTTTATTCTTGTTTTCTTATACCTAGCATCAAACCCACATTCTTTTTCTCCTTGTATGGACTTCAACTACCAATAAAAATTTATCATAGTTTATACAGTGACTGGTATAAGATGCTATATTTTTCTCTTTTCAGTTCTTATAGCATAGTAACAAGTCATACACTATGCTTTTAATAGACTAGACATTTTACTCATAAATTTGAACTCTTTAGCTAGTCATGTATAGGTTTGAGACTAGGTTAAGTTATAATCTAACTTCCTTATAAAGTATTTAGGTATTTTCTTGAATGTCTTACAATTTTCAAGATGAGAAATTACATCTTTATTCCTTACATAGAATATCGAAACTTTTCGTATGGAAACTTACTTAATATTCTTATAGTAATCTATTCAATACTATAATCCATAATCAATTTGATTTTAATGGGTCTATTAGACCAACCTCCTCATTTTCTATTGTGAAATATATCAAATTATTAAATAAACTAAAAGATATTTGTTCGATATGTATCATATTATAAAATTTTTGATAGTAGTTATTAACTTAAAAAAGTAGTTGTGATTTTAAAAAGAAGTTATAATAAAAACAAATAAATTTGAAAAACAAATAAACTGAAACGACAAATGTATATTAAACTATATGAAATAAGAACCCGTTGTTTTGAACGGGTACTTTACTTTTAATTTAACTTATTCAAGCCGATTGCTCCGATATCAATATGAATGTTTATCATTTTTACCTCATAAAAAAATATCATTTTACAACGAAAACTATACCAATTATATTTTCAATATTTATCTTACACCCTTATAAATTGTTTAACCTTTTTCTTCAATAAGTTCAATTTTGAAAGAATGAAAATGACACAAATACCCTTATCTAATTTTGGAAACGACATAGACATTAATTAAATTAATGTAATTTAGTCCATAAATAAACAAGTGTATATTTGAAATACATGTTTATAAAATCAATAATAGAATAAATATTTCAAATGCTTTCCACGGATATCTGCTAGTTTAGAAATTAAGATGTTACACCAAATTCATTCACAAACACTATAGTTATAAAACTTGCATCATTACGCAATCATATAAAACCTATACCCTTGTTAAAAAGAAGTAAACAAAGGGAAGAATATATCCAATTTGCCGGTTAGATCCGAGAACCTCAAAGATCCACCGTCAAATTTTCAATCATGAAATCTCAGCCATCCATCACACTCCACTACCCCACTCCTATTATTCCCCGTATGTTGTGCATGACATGGCAATTAACTCCTTTTAGAATCCGCGTTTCAAGTCCGAGAATACACACACTCTCACACAAATAAAGTTTTCCCCCTTTTATATCGGCTCAAAATTGAGCTCCATTCCTCTACATAAACCTCAATTTAGCCCTAATTTCTGTAAGTTTTCCTTAATTTTACTTCTTCTAAGTGATTGTTACTGCAACTGTACTTGATTCATGCTTTAATTAATTACGTGTGAATCGCGTTATCGTAGTTAGGGTTTTGTGTTTTGTGTTAAGAAAGTCAACGAATTTTTAGTCTGAAGTGTAATTTTTGTTGTTGTTAGTGTATATGTATGTGTATGTATATGTAGATCTTGCTACTGTTTGCTGAAATATGACTTGTGTGTAATTCAGCTCAAGTGCATGGTCTATAATGTTTAGGTTTCTGTAAGTAGTAATTCACGCGAATAATTTGTACGCAAGGTTTTGTTGTTGTTGTTGTTGTTGCTGCTGCTGCTGGTTGTGTTGTGTGGTGTGATGTCAATGAATTAGCTAAAGATGATGTGTTTATTGAAGTTTGTACAATTTTGTTGCGGTTGAGTATTGACTTACGATGTGCTTTTCTTGATTGTTTGCAAATAAATGTTTAGCTATGGGGGAGGAAGATACGACAACTGATGTTGCGGAAACGGTGACCAACGGGACTGCCTCTCCCGACAAAGTGGTTAAAGATATGAGTGAGAAAAAAGAGAAGGAAAGGGAGGGGGTTGAAAAGATGGAAGAAGATGCAAAGGATGATGAGGATGGGAAAACTAAAGAAGTTGAGGTTGAGAAGGAGAATGCTGACGTAAGCGAAGAAGAGAAAGAGGTAAAGGATACAAAGGAAGGAGGAGAAGAGAAAGCGGATGAAGAACCTACGACCGAGGCGATGGAAGTGGATAAAAAGGGAACTCCAGATGAGGAGACTGAGAATAAGAATGCAGAAGATGCTGATTCAAAAGAGGAAGAAGAGAATCACCCAGAGGAGAAGAGATCAAAAGCCCGGTCAAGAAAGAAGAGTGGTGGAGAAAAACCCAACAGCAAGACAAAGGCATCCGGAGAGAAAAAAGGGAAGGAGAAAAAGGAAAAGGAACCCACAACTCCTGCCGCTCCTACAATTGAGCGGCCTGTAAGGGAGCGGAAATCTGTAGAACGATTGGTTGCCATCGTCGAACAAGACACTGCCAAGGAATTCCATATCGCGAAGGTTAATGTTATGTAAATTTATAACTTCATGACCGCGCATGTCGTTTATGTCTATAAAAATTCTTCCTATTTTGACTGGTCTTTATTGTTATTATATACATGCAGGGGCGTGGTACCGCACTGAAAGATATTCCAAATGGTAACGTATTAAGTTTTTTTCTTTGTCTGTTTCCTTCTTGCATTAGATGTCAGTTGCTTTGGCATAAAAATTATTTTGATTTCGAAATGACATAGTTCGTTCCAGATATACTTCTTATAGCTTAATCTTAATGTAGACTATTTGGTAGATACACAAACTGCTTAATAAAATTGAACTTTGACGTGAATTTTGGCGTCATAATTCATGTGATTTTGAAATAATATAATTCGCACCAGCTATTTTTTGTATCTTAGTCTTAATGTGTACTATTTTGGTTACATGAATTGCTTGATGAAGTTAGATATGGACATGATTTAGTCATTTGTTAGGGCTTCAATTACCACTCTTATGATGGGGATGGAAGGGGCTGACTTCACCTTTTTAGCTTAATACGTACTCCAGTGAACTTTTTGGACGTTTGACTTGTGTGTTTATAGTGGCTATATGTATTAATTTCGAGTTAGCATGCTATGCGTAATGAGGTTAATTGCGACACTAGTTGTGTTTTTTGAGATCAAATTAACAATGCGCTGTATTCCATGTGCTCAAACCTGTCTTACGTATCTCTCTATATTTAATATCTTTCTATATGTGTAATTGTGTTTATTTCGGATACTTTCCAAAATTGTTTTTAGCATACTTGAAGTGTTTTCCCTTTAGTAATTCATACTAGGAATTAGTATCTTTGATTGTGTTCACATGCTTTGTTTATATCGTCTCTGTTAAAGGGAATTTTGGACATGTGATTAATGGTCATACAAATTGCTTAAACCTTTTAATTGAGTAAAAAATTACATTTTCTTTTTCTGGACTGAGCGAGTAGAACAAGAAAAAAGGAGAAACAATTTGAATCAACATGTGATAAGGTGAACTTTAGAAGCCTAAATTTTATAACCTGAGCACATACCCTCTTTCCTTTCACAGTTGCCTTGTAAAGCTATCTTGCTGTGAAGACCGACTTATGGATTTTAACTTTGGATAACCACTCGTGTGTCTGAATCTTGCATGATCATTCGTTCCAGATTTCCAGTGTGTCAAGCCCTTCTTCCTTGATTTGCATTTCTTGTGTTGTCTGCCTAATTCCTGTTGCTTTTTCTTTCAGTTGCATACAAGTTGTCAAAGAGGAAGTTGAATGATGACACTCTCAAACTGCTCCATACCATTTTATTTGGAAGGAGAGGAAAGGTAATGAACTTTAACCCATGAATGTATACAGTATACGAATCGATGCGGTCTTTCATGTATTTTCATTTATGTTACCATCTTTGATAGAATATTTGTTGATGCTTAAAGTTTATCATGACTAAGTAGATAACTCTTATGGAGTTATGTTCAAAATATCTCATAACTGCCTCAGATTGGTGGAGAGAATTATTCAAACAAATTGTAGTTGGTGATATTCATACAAACTCCATATTTACATTAATAATTCTGTAAGGATTTCTACAACATTTTGTTATCAATATACCGGCCCTTGTTTTCTTATGGAGTTATGGTCAGTATTTATTATATTATGCAGCTGCCACAACACTGATGGAGAGAATCATGCAGATAAATCGGAGTTACCTAGTTGGTGATATGCATATATAAGCTATATATAAATGAATATATATGCAAGGGTTACACTGCATTTTCTGGAAGGACTTTCACAGCATTTTCAATCAAAATACTGGCCCTCATTTTCTTTAAGGCTCTTTTTGTACTATGGAGTTGTATTGATTTCTGTTTTGTTCTCATCATTGGTTTTATATCTGTAGTCAACTACCATATATATTCTAGGAACTAGTAATATCTGAAGTCAAGTGGTCTTGTAAGTCTCATATTGCCAATTTCTAAAACCCCTTTAAGTGTATTAAATATTAATGATAAGACATTATAGCTGTCTAATATAGAATCTGAGTTTGCGTACTGATATGAACTGCTAGTATAGAGATATTTTGTTATTGATATTGATTTTGTTTAAAACAGATATGAAGTCCTCGTTTATGAGTATAATTTCCTTTAACAGAGGGTGCTGTATTCAAATTGCAGGCTTTGCAGATCAAGAGTAATATCTTGCGGTTTTCTGGCTTTGTATGGCCTGAAAATGAGGTAAAAAACAGTTCAACTATAAAAGAATGTGACTTCTATCATATCACTGTTGTTTTGAAACATGAGTGAAATTAAGGAGGATATATCGTAAGTAGCATAAATTAAAAAAAATACAATAAAGTACGACAAACAAGCATTTGTACATTCTGAATTTGTAAAAAGTTACTGTGGGGAAAAGATGTACCTGTATATTCAAACACATGTAGTCATGTATGCAGCACTGTAGCTCTCTGTAATACAGTAATATGCTTACTTGTCTTGTGTGTGATAAAATGATGTTATTATAAAATGAGTTTAACTAATAGGTTACTTATCACCACAGCAGGAGAAGCAAAAATTGAAAGTGAAAGAAAAACTTGACAAGTCTAACAAAGAGAAGCTGATGGAGTTCTGCGATCTGTTTGACTTGACAGTCAGCAGAGCTACCGGCAAAAAGGTTTGTTTAGCTATTGTATGGTTCTTGTATATGGTTGCTTTGTTTAGCTATTATAAAGTTCTATCGATTATATATTAAAATTAGCTTCTGAGGTAATTCTAACTGGAGGTATAAGCTTTGTAAACTAAGACGCTTTCATTCATGTGGCTTTTGTGTCAATTTTGGCTTGTTGATTCTTGATGTCTGTTTTAAAATATAGTGTTATTTTTATCACCAAACAAGCTAGTAAGGGATAGTTACATCAATTTTGGCAATTTCTATGTGAATAATTTGATATCTTGTATTTTTTTGAACATCAACGTTTTTCTTATCGAGCACAGTACTTTTATTTACGATGTTACATATGTACTGCAAACAGGAAGATATTGTGGTTAAGCTCATAGATTTTATGTTGACTCCTCATGCCACAACTAGTGAGTTGCTTGCAGAGAAAGACCAGGTTTGGATTTCAATTACAGTTATGACCTTCATATTTCTCGATTTTAGAACCTACCACTGATATACATTCTATTCAGTCAAGCAAAAAGCGTAAGAGCGCAAGCAAGAAAGGCACATCCACCTCTGCGACTACACCTTCAAAAAGCTCATCTAAGGTACTTACCCCTGGCTTATAATATCAGGCTAGTAAAGTTCCAAGGAGTATCAAATAGAAATTTTACTAAAAGAAGGAACAAGTTTAAACTGGGCTGAACGGGTCAAACAAGCTAAAAGTTGTGTGAAGTGTATCTTTTGTAGATGCAATGCCACCACGTTCTTTTACTCAGAGAACTCGTGATTAGTGTAATGGTATTTTTCTTGCAATCATAGTTAATTTTTTAAATAAAACTAACTAAAAACAATGGACATAAAGTGTTTTATGGTCAACCCACCACCCTAACCTGAACCAAAAATTGACCGGTCACTACCCTTTACCCAACCCACCCATGTCTTGCCACCTCTAGTTTTAATCGTGTTTTGAAGGTGATGGATGATGGACTATCATGTCTGTTGGGTGTTCATTTGGTAATTGTATCTTAGTTTCTCAATCTAATGGCTTTCATTCGGTTTTGTGCTGTTCATTTTTACAGAAGCAGAAAAGTAAAAGTACTTCTGAAGAGGATAACAAGAAGAGTGCACCTGAAACAGACGAGTCAGAAGAAGAACAAGAAGAGGATAAAGAAGAAAATGAAGAACATCAAAATGTCAACGGTGCTCCAGAGAAGTCTGAGGATGAAAAATCCGAGGATACTCCAAGCGAAAAACATGTGCCTGAACCTGAGTCTGAAGAAGAAAACAGCAAGAAGCGCAAAAGAGGTTCAGGCAAATCATCTTCAAAAAAGGAAACGGCTGTGAAACCTAAAGCAAAGAAAGTTGCTACTCCTAAAAAGACTAGCGCACCTCAAAAGAAGGCACCTGCCAATTCTTCTTCAAGTGCTTCAAAAGTTAAAGAACAAAGTGAATCTGGTCCAAAGACATTCTCGAGGAAGAAGAAAATAGATGCACTTGAAGAGAAGCCTGTAACTCCAAAGAAAGCTGCTCCAAAAGAAAAAAGTGGTAAGTCTCTTCCTCTATTTTTCCTTACCAAATAATTAGAGGTGGCAAATTGGGTGGGTTGGGTGGATCATATAATGGGTTCAGGTCAAAATCGGATATTTTTGCTACGGCTCGGAGAGATTGAGCCAGGCCTTTCAAACACTTTTCTGTCCTTTCTTTTTTGAATCTTATATCTTCTTTGTGTTGAATACGATCAGAATCTATGCTATTAATATAATAATCTTTATGTTTGAATAAAACAATTTAGAAAGCTTTTATGCATTTTGAATACACATTGAGTGACTTTTGACCTGTTTCCATTTTATCTTTGAAAAAAATTCAACTTTACCCATTTGACCTACTTATGATAAGAGCATACCCAAATAGACTCATTTATGACAAAATGGGTTGAGATTCCACCTCCAATTATGAGTAATAATTTTTTTCTTTCCATATTTGAGGTTGTTTTGCTTAATCCTGCATTTCTAACAAAGGAAAAAAGACTGTGAAAGAGAAAGAAAAACCTAAATCGGAAAAGCAAAAGCTAAGTGATGATGACCTCAGGGGTGCAATATGTGAGATCCTTAAAGAAGTAGACTTCAATACGGTGAGAATATGTTACCATTAATATTTAATTGTTGCAACTAAAAATGATTGGTCACATTAATATTTTTCATGTCATCTAATGATTGTTCAGTCTCCAAATTTGTGTGTGCAATCTATAACAATCATTTTTCTTTCCTTAGATTTTAATGGGGTGTAAATACAATCTGACATTTATCTTTTATTAAGTTCTGACACTTCACATTACCTTCTCTGTTTTGCAGGCAACCTTTACCGATATTCTCAAGCAACTCGGTAAGCATCCTGTATTCCTCATTAGTTATTTTTAGCAGGTGGCAGTCTTGACCTGTTTACAGGTTTACTTATGAATGGTTCGATTCAGGCAATGGTTTTATTTTTTACAGCTAAAATATAATTTAAAAAAATGGTAAAGGAGATGTTCAAACAGGTCAAAAGCAGCCCGTTGTAATCTTTATGCATAAAAACTTCTAAATCATCTTATTAAGAAAAGTTTGCTTTACTGTTGGCAAACTGATTTTTCTTTTTCTTTTTCTTTTTCTTTTTATAATTTGAAGCTTTTGGGTAGAATGTGTTTCAGGCCAACCCTACCCCGCCCGTACCAAATTACCCAGTTTGACTTGCTACCAAATTTGCCCATTTTCCACCTATAGTCATTGGTATACTTGGTTTGACAACATTCGTTTTCTGTAATCTTGTTTCAGCCAAGCGATTCAATACAGATCTGACACCAAGAAAGGCATCCATAAAATTCATGATCCAGGAAGAGCTTACTAAACTTGCTGACGAAGCGGATGATGAGGAAGAAGAGGAACCCGAGAAGAGTGGAAAACAAGCATCTGGAGTGAAAGCTTGAGCATCATGCAAAATCTCTCTTTTCATTCCATCAACTTTTCATTTTGTTGTTGCTTGGGGTGTAAGCATGTAACTTAATATTAGTTATTGCCTTTAGGTTTCCAGTGTAGAGGTAGTAGAAGAGTAGATGTGCAGTGGTAATGACTGCTTGTTATGCATATTGACATACGAGGTATAAATTATAGGGAAAATTGTCTGTTTTGAAATATCTGACCCGTTCATGGTTTCTATATTTAGACTCAGATGCTTGTGTTGTCTGTTTGCCTCAAGAAGCCAAAGGCTTATTTTTCATCCAGCGCTGTAGGGATGATCATTGTCAGAAAGGAAGAGTTTGAGGCGGCACAGCGTGGTGGTAATGAAGGGTTGTTCTTTCTTGGATGTAATAAATAAATCCCAGTTTCTACTTTTAAATCTATGGTAGAAGCTTAAATGTTAGGGTGATGGTTGCTATCCCAAACACCTGCATCTAGTTAACCTGCTAAGCTGTTGTGTCTGGGAAGTAAACCAGGTCTAAAAAGCTGTGCCTAGAAAACCTAGATCAGGCCTTCCCTATGGTATGACGAAACCTTTTACAGTGGTTGAGATCCAACCTCCAGATTGGGATAATACTATCTTTTTGTCGGCACTTCTTACGACTGCTGTTTTACTGGAAGAACAAGGTAGAGATATATGGATGCAAGTGTTCAATAGGTAATGATATGTGCTCTAGTTCTTAAGAAACATCTTATTTTGGGTTGATAAGTAGCTAAACTTATTGGAGTTGGTCTTTATTTTTATTTTTGGATTTTCAAATATAAGCCATCTCGATTATTCAAACTAAATGAATACAAGTTGCATATTATAGGGATGATTATACATGACAATGGACTTCCTCGATCAGTGTACAGAAGTTCCTTTTGTTCTAAGCAAGGGACTGGCAAACCAGTTGGTATTAGGGATGTTCATTAAATGCTTTGATCCGAAAAGAAGCGCAATCCAAATAGATTTGGGTCACTTGGTTTTGCGTTATTTGGATTGGTTATTGGGTTTCAACCGACATGTAGTGGTTTCGGTTAAGATTGTGATATCGGGACCCACCTGTGAAAATCTATATACTCTTTCTTTATCAATGTTAATATGGAATGAGGACTTATTACTTGAATTCTGATTATTAAAACCATTTGATTTCCTTCCCAAATCCCTCTTTAGTCTAGAATTCTACTATTCAACAAGTTATAATATGATTTGTTACATTTTATCGTTTACAATGTGTTTAATTTGATGATCAACTCTTGTTATTATGTTCAAGTTCATTAGAATTTCAATCTTAAAATTTTTTGTTGAACTAAAAAGTTTTGACAACATACGTCAAAATACATTACTTTGCGTATTTTAATCGCCCTTTTAACATCCCCATTCCCCATGTGTGGGGACGCTTTATGTATATGTTCTTTTGAGCTAGAACCAATCAATGGGATGAAATTAAATCTAGGGTGGGATGATGAACATGGTGAAATAGGATTGTCTACCCAAAGTCCTCTTCACTCAAAGGGGCAATGCATCTTATGGTTGATGATATTTGATTGATTATGCATTATGTTATTATGAAGAATTTGGGTTTGTTTTTTGATTTCATTGATGTTCTCATTTCACTATTTCAGAGTATAATGGGCCCCTACCCAATTAACCTCATTGATAATGTGGTCGCTTTAGACCGGGTTTGGTGGGTTTGGTTAACTTCATTTAACCGAAATCTGACCATCTGAACACCCCTAGTTGGTATCAATTAGGAATCAGTACTCATAAAGCCGACAATCTCACTTAGGTTTAATGTTTCCAGATTTTCTTCTTGTATTGGTTATGGCTTTAGGAGCTTCAAGTGATGGATCACACTTAACAATAGACAGGAAGCTAATCATGTCCCAATTGTCCTCCCATTTCGGGCCAATATTTGTTTATTTATGCTAAGATGACAATCTTTCTCATATCCAATTTCAACGGCTATTAGAAATGACAAGTTTTATTGCTCCACTAAATTCCAATACCTACGTTTATAAACCTAAAACAGACAAGTTAAAAGCAACTGTAGAAGACCGATAACAGCAACAAACAAAGCCCTGGTTCAACTTTTAAGGACATAAATAACTCTGTTACACGCGCTATTGTGCATATTCCCTAATTGTTTGTTCATGTGTCATTAACAAATGTTAGAAAGTCATTTCATGAAAATTATTATCTGCCGTGTGCAAATACACGTATCCGCATGCACATCCTTTCACCGAGTTCTTACAACTGTACACAATATCACACAAATCATCCTAAACAAGAGCACAAACGCGTTAGCAAGCACATGGACGAGAGCTGTAGCAAGTCACGTTCTACACCAAGAAACACAATCGGTGAATTTTAAACGTGGGTATCTATTGATTCAAGTGGTTAGTACATCCTAATAGATATTCTCTACCTACGAGCCACAGCCGGCAACATATATACGTACAAGTATCATGAAAAGAAGAAAATACAACAAAAATATACATAAAAACAACTAAACAAAAGGGAGGTCAATCCTCAAAAGATGGTGCAAAAATCCTAATACATCTCACATTCAAACACGGTAGTAGTAAAGTCTAAGTTAATGGACACAGAAACATCAGCCACAACATAGTTCCGAGTACATAATGATTCCAAACAAACTTTAATAACTAAGATGAAACAATGCTCCACTTGAAATCAGCAAGGTCTAATCATCATTATGTAAATCCGTAGCCCAAGCCCCATGACTTATTACATCTCAAAAGCAAACACTCAACTCTGAATAGCTGCAGTTTCCTATCAAACCTACAAATGCAAAAAGGTATGAGAACAGCACACAAAAAAAAATATTTTGGTTCACGTAAGTCGTAATTGCATAGTTCCAAGCAGACAGTTTGTTCCATCTAACTTTTTATTTACATGTTACAACATCTTTAAAATGTTCAAATACAATTTCTATGTGTTAGGCTAAAAGTACTTGTACATCCATAAAGAAAAATGCCACTTACAAAAAAGTCATAATTTAGATACAAAATGATGTGGCAAAAGAGATTAAGAATTACATTTGATACTCTTTTCTTTCTCTTAGTTATCCTATCCAACATCATTCTGTATCTATAATTTTGTAAGTTTTTTGCAGGTGTGGCATTACAACTAGATTCCAAAGAACCCATCCATACAAACTTCAACAAATGGCTGCTAACTAGGGGTTTAAAAGATTTGAGGACGAACAAGTCTTAATTAGATAACCCTGTCACCTGCCAAATATGTCAATGGACATACTTAAACTTGTTTCTCATTCATTAAATAAGAAGATTCCACAAAACAGCCAGAGAAACCAAATATGTGAAAACTTTTGGGGGCGGGGTTTGGGTTGGGGTTGGGACTACAAATAACTGTGTATGTAATTACTAATCCTATAAAAAACAATTGCAGGCTCAAACCGATATGTGGAAGTTTGTGCAAAGCAATTTTCCAAGTGAAAGTAAAATAAAGACGGAAGTATAAACCCATCAACAAGTTTATTGTATTAGCAGCTAAAAGGTCGGGTTGGTATCTTACCTTTTTATAGAAGGCCAACAAAACCATAACTAAAAAGCTTGAGTATCCCGATTCTCGATGTGACTCCTTATGAATTCAAGCAGCACCACTGTCATTCTGCAGTAACACGCCGCCTCTTTCCATAGTCAGCATCCCTAGACTTAGACCTATGATCATCCTCATGAGACATTCTGGATTTTCCATGAGTTCGAGATGATCGACCCCGGTCCCACTCATCATCATATTCTGGTTCAACCTCCCTGTGCCTGTGATGATCAGCATACCTGTCCCGTTCATCCCTATGGCGATCCCTGCCACGCTCCCTATCACGGTCACGAGAACGTTCACGATCATGGTCTCGAGAATGTTCGCGATCACGGTCGCGGTCCCTTTCTCGATCTCTTCCACTATCCCTCTCCTCACGGTGCCTTCTTTCTGGCCACTCGTTTTCATGAACCACATCTTTTTCTCTTGGCATGTCTCTCTCATACCCAGGTTCTCTATCATCTCTAGCTCTTCTATCTGACGTACCAGACCAATCCCGTTCTTTTTCCTTGGCTGCATTCGGCCAATTTCCACGATCGTGACTACCTTCCCCGTATTGCTGATCAGACGCAGCTTCTTCACCGTAACTAGACTCGCCTACTCTACCACCATGTTCATCACCAGCCCATCCAGGCATATTAGGGTCCGACCACATTCCCATATTAGGTCCATCCACACCACCCGTTGGCATCATACCCATCCCGTTCATCGGCATACCCCTCCCAAAAAACGCTGGGTTAACATGAGGCGCCAACCCAGGTAATCCTACATTACCAACAGGTGGGAAGGAAGGCATCATACCCGAAAACGGAGGCGTTGGACCACCTGGAAATCCTCCATAATTTCCCATTCGGCCCATAGGCCCTCCAAACGAAGGATCAAAGCCCTGACCCATCATCGATTGGGGATGCATCATCGGGGGTGGTCCAAACCCATTTCCACCGTTCCCCATCATACCACGCCCACCCATCCCACCACGTCCACCCATTCCGCCACGTCCACCGGGCCCTCGCCCACCCATCCCTTGCCCATTCCCTCTACCCCAATTCCCCCTTCCAAACCCTCTATTATTATTATTATCACCACCACCACCTTGATAGTTCCCACCGCCACCTTGAAAATTCCCACCGGCAGACATATTATTCCCACCCATTTTACTCTGCACATCTCCCGGGCCCCTCTTAGCTTGACCCGCAGCAGAAGACTGCGACATTTGCTGGTTCCTATTCACCTGCGCTTCTCCCATTCGTTTAACACTATAAGGTGACGCATACGCAACAACACAAGGCCTACCATTAAACACATGCCCATTCATTCCCTCCTTACAAGCCGTAGCAGCAGATGGATCAAAAAATTCAACTTGACAATACCCTTTCGATTTCCCACTAGCTTTCTCATCAAAAAACTTCACCTCCTTCACATGTCCATACTTACAAAGCTCTGATTCCAGCTCAGCGTCAGTCGTCCACCAATGCAAATCTCCCACAAAAAGAATCGTCCCGCCAACTCCACCTCCACCCGCACCCCCAACACTACCACCACCATTACCAAAAGCATTCCCTCCAGAACCATTAACATTCCCACCACCTTGCCTAACAAAACCATCACCACCCACAGTCTCAACACGATGAATCTCCTGTCTTTCAGTCCCTACGTTCGGCACACCATCATTATCCACGGTCCGTGTTTCTACTTCGCCTAATTTATCCGTACCCTGGGCTAACTCAACTCTAAGTCCACCAGACCCTCTGGCTACCACTTCACTTCCTCCTAACACAACACTGGAATTAGCATCATTAGTCTCAAACTTCCTCTCACCACCACTATCATCCACAGGTTGTGGATGCCTCACCGGCTCCAAGACGGGCTCCCGTTTCTTCTCAATTTGTTCCTCATTTCTAAACCCTAAATCATCATTCTTTTTTAAAGACTGAAGAAAACCCTCACCAACATTAACATCATTGTACAGATCTTCATAATCATCATCATCTTCACCTAAAAAACCCTCATCGACAACGGCGGAGATTGCTTCGTTCCGATGGAATTGCTCGTTCGCATACCCAACGCCGCCGTTGGCGTCGTTTTGATCCATTATTTTCAAATTCCTAATTTCTAGGGTTTCTTTTTGTTCTTCTAACAAAACACGTATGTTAAAACGAAACTATCATTAAATTGAAACGGAAAGAGAATAAGATGATTAAAGATGATAGATTTTAAAAAGAGAGAGTGTAAGAAGTTACCAGAAATTTGAAGAAGCTGGCCACATGATATGAGAGAGATATGATTCGAATTTGAGTTTTGACGGTAAAACCCTAGAAATTTTATTTTAATTTATAAAACAAAGCCATTTTGGGAAGGAGATTTATTACACCTGAAATAATGCTCGTGTCACCTGAAACTTAAAAGGTTTTAAATTACCAAAAACTGAAAATTAAATAGCCCCATTTGAATTTGTTTGTTGATGATGATTTGTTTCTGAAAAAGCTTTATTATTATATATATATAATATTATATAATATATATATATGTTATTGTTATTATTATATTATTGTTGTTATTATTATTATTATATTATATATTATTATTCATTGTGTTAAGAACAAAATATGTTACTAATTATGATGATAATAAATCTTAAATTGAATAGCAATTATTAGATGGATATTTGCATAGTTTAAGTGTTAGCTCTCTGAGATGCAAATTATCATATTTTTTGAAATATGAGTTAACAAAATCCTTCGGTAAAATATTGTCGTAGCAGTACCAGTGGCAGAGTTAGAGTGTGGTAGTCGTCCCCCCCCCCTTCCCCTCCAAATTTGAAATATGTAAAAATAAAATAAAAATTAAGGTATTAATGACAATTTTAAATTTTCGTTCTTACAAAACTATAGAAGAAAATAAAATAATTTTTTTCACCTCTTCCATTTGTATTTTTTAGCTCCGCCCTTGAATAGTACATGTATTAATTTTGAAGATGCTAATCAATATTTAGTAGCTCCAATCAACCAATCTGAATATATAAATTGTGAAACTAACATTTGAAGGGATATAATAATGAGATTTGAACATTAAAGCTTAGTAAAACGAGTTACTTTTGTAAATCAAAAAATATATAAAAAATAATATCCCTATAATTAATTGTACAAGTTTATTTGTTCTAGAGTGAACTTTTAACAAAAATAACAATTTAGACCATCAAGTGTTTTTTAGTATCTACATAATTATTCATCTTTTTAATTTAACAACTCATAATATTAAGCGATGTTAGTTGCACTCAACAATTTTCATAGCTTGATAAGTGGCATTTGTGTAGGCAACCTCATACATGCATTTTATTTAGCAAACCACTATTTATATTATGTACAATCCGTATAAAATATTATACTTCTCATATTTTATATAATAAAATAAATAACTTATATCCTGCAAACTCTTACAAAATAGTCGTATTTCATGAAAGGTTCATTTCACTCCTATGATAAGCATAAAAATCATATTTTCTATTATAAAACCAAATAACAAACCAATCAAAACATCAAAGACATTGAATAAAAAAATCAATTATATTAGTAACTTGGTTTCTTCGACAAATACGGTGAAACATTTTGATCAATGTTTCAAGCTTAAAAAAATGAATGAGAAATGTTATATTCTCCGAGATTTCCTTAATAGTTAATGTTATAATTAATTAATAAAGGATTTAGCATATTGTATAGTTTATGTAATAAGTTGTTTTGTATTTCCTACTTATGATATATAAGCCCGGGTGTTTGTAAATGAAAGCATGCCTTTCACGTATAATATTAATCTATGTGTTTATTGGAAGTTAGTAACAATTACATTTTATCTGCTAATCTTGCACTGTTCAATCACCAACTCATTAATTCAACATAAACTCGATTCAAATCATTTACAGCATTGCAGTAGCACAATGTTCTTGGGAGAATCACAATTATGTTCAACACCACCAGAGTGATATAATATAAATCGAATTTACCTACTCAGGTATCCAGGCACCAGGAAATGACCCTAGTAGATTAGATCCACAAACAAACATGACTTTCAGGACTAGTACAATTCGATAAACGATATAATACTTAAATATTTACTTGATTATGACAAATTACAAGATACAAAATATCAATAAGGAAGTTTATCACAAATAGGGTCCGATTTATATGTGACTGTAGGTGTAGACCATAACGCTAGGTATCAAATCCATTATCGCAAAAGAAGCTCCTGATTCTTGACAACAAAGTCAATGAGCGCTGCCACTAGGTTAATTTATTGTTTTTGTGAGAGTGAAGGTGAGATTAAGGTAAGTAGATCTCCTCCTTCTATTTTTGTGTTGCAAGAACATTCAAATGGATTAAAAAGCGTTAATTTCCAATCAAAGGAGTTATCGTTAGACTGGGCCATATAATTTTTCAAATAATGTTATCATCACAAACATTTTTGTTTTCATGTTGATACTAAATACTAAATCTATTGTGGTATTTTATTTTTATTTTTTAAGAAATAATCTATTGTGGTACTAGGTTGTTTTGTTATTATAAAATACCATATGTCATTGTTTAGCTATATTTTGAACTTTGAATTGTAAACACTTGAATTAAAATTATGTTCAACAAAAGATATCTTAAATTGAATTATTTGTCGTATCATATATTTTGGTGAGATAAATAATGTGAAAGTATTCGAATGGATGATGATATTATAATAAAAATTTAATTTCATTTCTTTGTATTCGCCTACCAAATATAGGAATTAATTTATTTATCAATTTTTCATATTGATTATATATCGCTACCAAACAATGAAATTTCTTAGCAATTTTATTTATCTACATTTCATTAATCTCCCCCATTTCATTTGTTTAGATTTCTTCTTTAACAAACACGTACCAAATGTTAATCCATTAAATTCTTGCAAAAAGTATAAAAACAAACGCACTCTAAAAAGTAAAAAATGTTAATCCATTTATTTAAGGAAGCTATGTTTGACATTGATAGCAACAAAGCATCTGGTCCAGATGGATATACTTCATGTTTTTTCAAGAAGGCCTGGGCAATAGTGGGGAAAGATGTTTGCTCGGCAGTGAAAGAATTCTTTAAAACGGGAAAGCTGTTGGGGGAGCTAAATGCAACAATTATAGCTTTAGTTCCGAAGTTGGACATACCAAATAAAGTATTAGATTTTAGGCCAATTGCGTGTTGTAATGTCTTGTATAAATGCATCAGTAAGATAATAACCAATAGGATCAAAGGTGGTTTGCAAAAAGGTGGTTAACCTTAACCAAAGTGCCTTCATACCTGGAAGGCATATTCAAGACAATATTCTGATAACTCAAGAACTTTTAAAGGGTTACGACAGGAAGAGTGGAGCTAAAAGGTGTGCTCTAAAAATAGATATACAGAAAGCATATGATACCGTGAACTGGGAATTTTTGGGAAATATGCTAGTTCAATTTGGGTTTCATCAAAAAATGGTGCAGTGGATTGTAACTTGTGTAACTTCATCAACATTCTCAATTTGTGTAAATGGAGAGGTTCATGGGTACTTTAAAGGAGGTAGAGGGTTGAGACAAGGTGATCCTATATCCCCTTATCTATTCACATTGGTGATGGAGGTTTTCAACTTAATCATGGCTAAGAATATTAGTGCATCTCCAGGTTTTAAGTATCATTATGGATGCAAGAAACTTAAATTATCTCACCTATGCTTTGCTGATGATTTGCTAGTGTTATGTAATGGGGATACAACATCCATATCAGTGGTTAAAAAGTCTTTGGAAGAATTCAGCCAAATTTCAGGTATGTATCCTAATCTTAACAAGAGTACTATCTTTTTTGGTAGTGTTCCAGAAGGGATCCAACAAGCAATTCTGAAGATTTTACCCTTTTCAGTTGGAAAATTGCCTATGAAATATCTAGGGGTGCCATTGCGCTAAAAAGCTTAGTGTGAGTGATTGTAAAAGCTTAATAGATAAAGTGAGATGTAGGATTAACTGCTGGAGGAATAAGACATTATCATATGCAGGAAGAATCCAACTCATAGCCTCTGTACTCTCATCTATGCAAGTATATTGGGCATCTGTATACATGCTACCTCAAATTGTGATTAAAGAGATTGAGAGATTGTTTAAAGGTTTTTTGTGGTGTCAAGGGCCTTTGACTAGAGGCAAAGCTAAAATTGCGTGGAAAACCGTTTGTAAGCCTAAAGATCAGGGTGGTTTGGGAATAAAATCTTTGCAACAATGGAATAAAGTGTTAATGATTAAGCAATTGTGGAAAATAATAGCAAAAAAAGATTCTTTATGGGTTAAGTGGGTACATGTGGTTAAACTGAAAGGAACAAGTATATGGGAAATTAGTGAAGGTTCTAATGATAGTTGGGGATGGAAGAAACTTCTTGAATTAAGAGATATGGTGAAGCCGCATGTATTTCACAAGCTGGGAAATGGTAAAACAACTCTAATGTGGTGTTATAGATGGAATGAGAATGGCCCTTTGATTGATGTTATTCCAAAGAGTCTCTTATATGATGAAAGGCTTGTAGAGGATTTAACTGTAGCAGAAATACTTCACGAGAACCAATGGCAATGGCCAAATGAGTGGTGCAATAGATTCCAGGTTCTTCAGAATATAGAGGTCCCAAGATTAGTTGAAGATACTACAGATGTAGTGATATGGGTCAACAACAGTAATCAAAAAGTGACTTTTTTCTACTAAACAAGCATGGCTTGATTTAAGAGAAAATTGGCCTAAAGTCAATTGGTATCATGTGGTGTGGTTTCCATAATTCAACCCAAGGCAAACATTTGTGCTATGGTTGACCATTCAAGGGAGGTTATCTACCCAAGATAAGATGCAAGTGTGGAATCCAACGGGGGATTATCAATGTGCACTATGTAATACTTGCGCAGATTCACATACTCATTTATTCTTACAATGTGAATATTCAAGAAAAGTGTGGGTAGCAATGAAGGAGAAATTGTTATTCAAAGGTTTGCAGAATGATTTGAAATTGATTATTAATATGCTCTCTGACTACCCTTTCAAACACAACATATGGAGTGTCATAAACAGGTTGCTAGTTGCTGCTGTGGTCTATTTCATTTGGCAGGAAAGGAATCAAAGAGTGTTCAAGAATCTGCCAAGGCCTGCCAATGAGTTGACCAAGATTATTCAAGACAATGTTAAATTTAAACTCATAAGCTTAAGAGTTAAAAACTCCAAGGCCGTTCAACAAGCTGCAACCATGTGGGGTTTAAAATGGAAGAATATGCACTTGCAAGGGAATTAACATGAAGTAATTGAAAGATGTGTTCGTATTGGTGTTTGTTTTGTTGATCAGATAAGAGAGTCTCAAAAATGGGTCCAAGCATATTCAACAAATCCGTTTGGAAGTTGTATTTTAAGAATTCTAATAGGTGTTCATCTTGGCTAGTAATTGCTTTTGTTGTAATTCATTTAGAATTGATATTTTGCATTTGCTGTTGATTAGGGAATGTCCTAATTCATCTATTTGATTCATGTATGGTTTTAAGTTTAAGTTTTTATAATATTTTTACCTTAAAAAAAAAAAAAAAAAAAGTAAAAAATGTTACTAAGAAATATATAATATTACTGTGTAAAAAGTTGCCAATTACATTTTCATTTCTTTCCGTCTTCTGCATTGTAAAAGGTAAAAACGCACAGTTACACCGTGAGTGATCTTTTTTTCTTTTTTTTTTTTTTGAAAAAGACAAAACGTGTACATTCATCAGCATCATGGATCCAAAATATTTGAATCCAAATTGCCGCTTCAATCAAAATTAAATGCACCACCATTGACACGTTTCGTTCCGTTCACCGCCGGCGACTCATGTCGACGTTAGAGAAATTGTTTGTTCAAATCTTCGAGCGCAAGGAACGAGTCATCGAGCAAATACAGCAACAAGCCGATTCGTACACTCAACAACTTGCTTCCACACTCTTAATCGATGGAATCACACCTCCTTCGTGGCTTCTAAACCCTAATTCTTCAAATTCCAATGGTAAGCATCCTAATTTCACAGTTTAACTGCATTGCGGCTGTTAATTTTCGTTTAAATCGGGAAATGATTGAAAATTAGGTTAAATTGGCATGCTTTCCCCCTTTTTAAAAAAAATAATGTTTTTAACTGTTAGAGCGTTTATCAGAGTTGATAGTTAAGTATATGCTTAATATCTATTATATGAAGTGGAACTATGAAGTATTTGTCATTTGAGGTGTTTTTGTCGTAGATATGTATACATGAACTCGGCATTTGTAATGGAAAGGCTGACGAAATGAGCTAACAATTGCTAATATGTTTTGTCATTTTGGATCTGAAAACTAGCGAAATGAGCTTAGGAATAACTTTAGTATGAATCCGGAAGTTACAATTATGGTATGTGAAAAAGTGTTATGATGATTACTCTGTGATGAAACATATGTGCTATTTATGCAGAGCTGGAAAGAGATGACATTATATCTAAGCTATTACTTCGACCGACACGAGATTCTGTTGCTTATTCAAGAGGTAACTGTTCTCTTTATAGCCAACTGGTTGTTGCTGGGAACGATGGACGGTTATCGAAAGAAATGTGTGTGGAAACCCATGCTCCTAATAAAGGTCTTCATGTAAGCGATGAGTTGATGAAGACACTTGAGTGTGAAAATAATGAGACGTTTGAGTGTCCTGATAAGGATGAAGGATGCAGCTTAAGTTGTGCTGCTGAGAAAGATAACGGTATCATATCTCCGCTGAATGAGACAGATTCTAGAATATCAAGCATTTATAGTGCACCAGATATGTCACTTGTTAGAATACAGAGGTCCAAGTCGAGGCAAAAAGCTCGGGAGCTTCGAACTAGTGGGAAAGCCTCTGTTAAAAGTTGTCTAGGCAACGACAATAGAACTGCTATTTCTTTTAGTGGAGACTTAAAAAGTGATTTCTGTCATGTCTCACATGATAAGCGTCAATCAGAAGCGGATAAATGTAGTGATATGAGTGGAGCAACTTCTAGTGCAGCAGAAGAAAAGGTTGAGAAGGGAAATGATAGAACTAGTCATGGCAGTAGACTTGCAAAATCCAGTAGTCCAAATGAAAGCCCTAGTTATGTGAATGATCCATCTAAAAACAGCTCATCTTTTGAGAAGGATGAATTGGATGGTGGTAATCAGGTACAGCCAATAGGTAATATATTGCAACAACTTGGCCATAGTGATGTTGTTATGAAAGGGGGCAAGCATCCTGAGGTCTGTTTGGGAAGTAATGCAAGCAGAAAATCAATAACCGATAAGACACAGGATGCACAAAGGCATAACAAGGCCTTTTGGGGTAGAATTACGAGGTCTAGAAGTTCAATTCAACAAACTAGTGGGATAGATGAGTCTTCAAATTTGGGTACATCTGATTCTTGCATTCCAGAAGAATGTGGAGGTGCACTTCCTCAATTTGTTAGCAATTTAATGGATGGACTTAATGCCTCCAACAAGTTATCGGATGCAGTCGAGACTTCTCAGGTGCTTAGTGATAGAATTGGGGAGACACAAGCTGTTAGTAGCAATGAAGGCGTATTGAAGCAAGTCAATTCCTCAAATGTTGTTGGTGCTCGAGTTACGAGGTCCAGCTCTGGCCCTATGAACGAATCTCAACTTGCTGCTAACCACCAAGAAAGTGCCAACATTGTTGTGGGAAATGGGCCCGGAGAAGCCCCAGTTGTAATACAACCTGTAAGTTCTGGTATCAAGTTAGATGCGGTCACCTTATGCATAGAATCAGAAGGTTTAGCCTCAAGGCAAGCTCCTGACTGTTCTATGGGTGTTAAACCTAAACAACTGAACTTTGATGAAATCGACGAATGTGATTTAAATGAAGTCTGTAGTCCACTTTCGAAAAAGAGAAGGCTGGATGGATTGTCGAGAGACGAATGTTATCCTTCAAAGGAGTCTGCTTCATCAGTGGATTATAAATCCAGTGGCAATATATTCGAGCAACATTTACCAGAGACAAATGTTTTGTCAAACAGTCGAGTACCTGCAATCACACATTTTCATAATAATATTGAGTGTGCAAGAGATGAGACACTGAATATTAGTTTGGACAAGAATGAGAAGCGTATGGTGGAGGCTGTTGAGCACAACTCCAAGGTTTCTGTACATGATAATATTGATGTAACTTGTGAGATAGATACATCCCCCAAAGAAGTCCATGATATCCTTGATGAAGAAAAGCATTCAGAAAAATCTCATCTGAGCAAAGATCGTGCTTCCTTACCAGAGATGCAAGTCGAAGAGGTATTTTTAACTTAATGTGGTAGTTTAATATATGTCATACAAACCCAGTTCAGTACAGCAAGCATCACTCATGACATTCTTGTGAGTTTTGAGTGTCTCAGTATGATGAAATGAGAGAAGAGAGAAGGTGGGGCTTTGACCTAACCTCCAAATACAATACGAGGGAGGTGGGGGCTCATTCATTCTAATGTCATGTTTCATAATACTACGCAACTAAAAATAAAAAATGTACACTGATCTTTGGTAGTAGACTGACTAGGCTTTCCAGCTATTTGATACACTCCACTGCTTTTTGTTTTGGTCATGCTTGATAAATACTAAATATATAACTGTATACTGATAGAAAGTATATCTATATCTATATCGATATCGATACTATTATATAAAGCATTTCATGCTTCTATTTTAAGAGACTTTTAAGAATAATTTTAAGACTCAACATTTATTTTCAGAAATTGTGTATTTCCAATAATTCAATATATCTAACAACTAATTTACTTTCTCCATCATGAAATCTCATTTATCCAAATCTTTAGAAGAGTCAAAGGGGTATATTACCAATAGCGGTTTATACTGATGGTTAATACATCGGAAAAGAATAAAACTTGACACAATACTATCACGATTCACCATTTTTGATATATTTTGTTTTACGCTGCATCGTGCGGGTATTTTGCTAGTTGGTTAAGTATTGGTAGGATACTTTCCATATTACGCATAGATCTTCTCATGTAAAATTACTCCCTATTACTTTCTTCCATCTTCTTCTCATGTAGAGTTTTTGACTGCTACTGCCGTAGAAGCGGCATATTAGATATACAAATTTGGTAACTTTGATATAAGTAAAAGAATCTTGATCAGTTGAGAGCGAACATGAGCATGCAAGCTAGTTTGTAATATTCATTATCACTTTCAAGTTCTAGTTTCTGACTATCTTAATGTTTCGTTGCATGGTAACATTGGATGACAGTGAACATATAAAATTTTGATTTAGTTATCATACTTGTGAGACATAAATTAAAAATGGTACAAAGATTCTTTTTGTTTTTTCATTTCTTGACAGTGAAGGCATAGATCAAACTTGTGAGTAATAAAATATAATGCTTTTTTCTATATTTCATTTATGATAGGGTGACCTTGGCCATAAAGGCGAGCAAAGTGTTGCTGGTGATGCCAACTCTTCATTTGTTTCAAATTTAACCAAACAAGGAAATAAGGATTCAGAAGATTGCTTGGATAATGAAGTCCGGATACCTGAGAAGGATCTTGGTTCTTCAAAATCTAAAGAATTTGATGTTGGGAAGAATCTAAAGTTGTCCAATGTGAAACTGAATTCTTCCAAGTTTAATACATGGCCTGAGAACCAGCAGAGAAATATTGAGGACCAACCAAACTGCTTCTCTGATTCCCAATGCTATAGGGTACATATTCAAAGAGATGCTAGTCATTGTGATCTGGAGGCAATTGAAAATGATTTAAATTCTGTAAAGGAATCTACAGCAGTGCTTCCTTCTGAAGAAATGCATGTCTCTTTATCAGATGACATTCCGAGCTGTGACAGAAGAGTTCACGATAATATGATGTGTGATTTGCCAGAAGAAACAGAGTCGCTATATAAGCTTCAAGCTGCAGAGGTATTCATTCTCTGCCGATGGCTACTTAACCTTGTATTTTAGTTTAAATATACGACGATGGCAATTTTGCAATCAGATACTGAACAAAATTATATGTGATATATTTACAGGCAAATGCTACTGAAGTGGGTGATGTCACTACAGAGACAACCTACACACCCAAACACTCTGAACAAACCCGCATATCAAACTTGATCAGGAATGCAGCCGAGGATTCTACTTATAGCTTGGTAGCAGACTTGGAGCCTCCAATTTTAAGCAGTATTGATGATGTCATTACTGACAATAAGAATTCCGAGATAAGCTTTTCCGAATGGGTGTCTTCATTTGCCTCATTTCAGTCTTCACAAACTGATGACAAAAGTGTGATTGTCTCTGATGAAATTATGCCCATCTATGAGGGTTTTATTATAGATGAGGAGGTGGAAAATGCAAGTATGGAGAATGCTGAAGGCGGGATAGATTTTCACGCACTGGAAATCCCAAGTACCACAATCGCAAGAGCTAGCATCATAGAGCAAATTTGTAAATCTGCCACAATGGAGACACCTTTGTCCCAGTTTTCGTCTAAACTTATGCAACCTCAAGTTCAAGACATGTATGGATTTATGGCAGATGGAACTCTTGAGCAAATGGACCTCAGTAGCATCGTATCTCTTGACGAAGATTCTAAAAAGCATCTTCAAACAAGTGATAGTGATATCAATGAAATTTGTCGGGCTTCTCAAAACCAACAACAATTTGATTCAGTTCCTCTTGCTGCTAGTCCATACTATTGGCAATCAAAATCCCATTATTTATCTCCTGTTGGAAAGTTTTGGGAGAGATCCGCGTCAAGCTCAGGCAGTTCGGAGAAGCAATTGAGCTCAAATCCCGAGCTTACTTGCTTCCGCATTGAAGAAGATCCCAGAAGTGATGAAGAAAGTGAACAAAGAGAGGATGATGATGAGATGGCTATTGAAAAAGAACCACCTCCCGAGGCTACCGAAATATGCTCTCAACATGCAAATCCCGTGTCCATGTCCAAGAAATATCCAGATAGATGTAGTTCAAATTCTCTAAATATAGAGCTCAGTGTCCCTTGGACTCGTGATAATGTCAAGTATAAGCCTAAAAATCATCCTGGCATTAAGATAAGTAGGTATGGGGAGGATAACCGGACCTCATCAATTGCTACACGGGCTAGTAGTAGGGGGAATGTATCTGAATATAGTAAAGCTAAGAGCCGTTTGAGAAGTGGAATACCAAGGGTATCTCAGAAGGAGGCTAAACGTAACAATATTGTATCAAACATCACTTCATTTATACCAATAGTTCAACAAAAACAAGCAGCCGCTGTTTGCACAGGTAAACTTGTTTATTTCTCTGGTTCCTGCTTTTGTGTCACCTTTCTATTCCAAAGCATCAAATACCAAAAATGGCTTTAAACTGGAGGTTGCAAGTTTGACCCATTGACTTATGTATGGGTTCATGTGGGTTGAGTTTTATCCCAAATAGGTCAAATGGTTGTTGAAAGTAGTCCAAACTTTAAATTATATTTCTGATGCACACATTAAACAACCTTGTAGATCTTTTTTGTTCAAAGATTCACATTATTATGATAACAATACTGATTTTGTAGTTGTGATTTTCTCATTAATTGTTTAGAAAAATAAATGAATGAAAAAGTGTTTGCTGGTCAAACCAACCAGACCTATTTTGACCCCTACTATACCAGACCTAACCTGCCATCCCCGCCCACCTGTCTTGCCACTTCTACTTCAAACCCATGATAATGAAGAGCGTGAAGACTTCTGCTTATTTATTTACGTATTTTTATTCTCTGGATAATCCTTATATCTGATATTCTTTTGACCTTGTGTTTCTTCTTGAAGTCAAGAGAGATATCAAAGTGAAGGCTCTAGAGGCTGCTGAGGCTGCAAAACGCCGTGAACAAGAAAAGGAGAATGAGCGAAAAATGAAGAAAGAAGCATTGAAGCTTGAGCGAGCTAGAATAGGGAAAGAAAATGCAAGAGAAATGGAGTTGGATAAGAAAAAGAAGCAGGATGCGTTGAAGAAAAAAGAAGCTGATATAGCAGCAAGAAAAAGGCAACGGGAGGAAGAGGAGAAGAAGCAAGTGGCTAAGAAAAGAAAGCTTGTTGCAGAAGCACAAAAAAATCAGAAACTACAATATGAAAAATCACGTTTTGGGAAAGTGGAACTGGAAAAACAGCAGAGCAAAAATGTCAGTTCCCTTTTAATCTTTGTAGTACTTTGTGCTTGACATGTCAAAACTTACCATAATGATATTTGGTACAGACTGCAATTGCTGGCAACAAGAAGGGATCTGAAAATCTGAGACAAACTAAAAATGCAGATGAAAATAGTTCTCAAAGACACTACGCTGAATTAAAGACAGACAAAGCTTTAGCGAGTGTCATCCAGCAAGTTGTTACTGTTCCTGAAAAGCGTGATGCTTCCTTTGGTTGTGGTGAGAAAGAAAAGGTATGTCTAAGATTTTCAACATGATTTTTAGTTATACGGAATATGTTTTACTGTTAATTCATTGCGTTTTCTATATTTTTGTTTTGCATAGGCAACAAGCGTACTTGAAAAAACACCTGTAAAAGTTGAGCCAGTGAAGTCGACAAATCGAGAAAATTCATACGACATTTCTCCATATCAATGTTCTGATGATGAGGATGATGAAGAGGATGACCTACCCACTAAGAAGTTTGTCCCTTCATGGGCCAGGTGAATTACTTTGATTATCTTTTTGTCAATGACTTACTAACCCCCCCTCCAAAAAACCCGTCTCTTTAAATGAAGATTTGAAGATTCTATTTGGGCTCGTCTCCACTCTTTTATTAACTGTGGATTGGACTTGCTTTCTTCAGTAAAAGCCGCGTGGCCATGGTTCTGCCATTGCAACAATCACTCAACCCTGAAACGATCTTTCCTGTTGAAAGCTTTTGCAGCATGGATGAAGGTAATTATCAGATATTTTGTATTCATGATGATCAGGTTATTTTAGTTAGTTATAAATGATTTATTAATTTCTAGTAACCATTGTTTTTTTTATCATGTGCTTGCAGTTCTTCTGCCTCGAAGACTACAGCAGGTGCAATAGGTTGCCTTTGTCAATTGTATACTCAGCTGCAAATCAAAGGTATTTCTTTTCTTTATCACATTCACAAAAGTGTCCTCTGTTGGTCAATAGCAGGCTGTTATTTTTTTCTGTCTAACGTGACAGTTTTGATTGACAGATTTTGATTGAGCATACCGTCCTACTCCTACCTTGTTATGCCGATTTAAGTTTGCTTCTATGCATACAATTCATATGCAGATGAAGTGCCACCACGTTTTGCAATGGTTCAGCTTAGGACATCCAAGTAAGTAGAAATCCCTTTTTGTGTTCATGCTGGTAAGCAATATGTGCTCTATGCTTGATAGTCCATTTGCTGAAGCCTGATAAAAACGGCCCTAAACTGAATGGCTCTGAGTCTGTGAATTGATGATTCTCTAGTGGGTTACGGCTGCAACACTTTCAGCTATATGAACATAATGTATGCACATTTATACATGAATCAAGTCAGAGTATGTTTGTATAAGTGGTTACAAGGATGTAAAATAAACGTGAAACATCTAAACAAGTTATCCAGATTTTACCAGAAAGGTACTTACTATTCAGTTTGGTTTTTGTTTCCTATATTTTGACTTTTGATAACTGATTCTTAGTACTGTGCATTTGACAAGCAAGTGTACAAATAATTTATTTTTGTGAAAAATAATAAATGTCCAGAAAAATGCTAAACACCAAAAAGTGTTGTATTTGGATGATGTTAGTTATTCACAAGTGTTGGTGGTGTAAAACTTATAGTCGAACAATTATTACCATCTACAGTCTACATTCATGACTGGTATATAGTAGAAAACCAATAAAGTCACATACTTCTATAATTAAACAGAAAACACTTTCTAAATTTTATTCTTATCGGCAGGTCGACGCAATGCAACTAATCATTTCTTGAAAAAATAAAAATGCTATCATATGCCAAAACCGAGCAACTCAAGTGAATATTATCAAGTAATCTGATCAAGCAGCTCGTATACATGTAATGTTAAAGTAACTTACACATGTAATGTTAACGTAAGTAAAGTTAAGGCCGCTACCGAGTTTTTAAGCGGAAAGAAAAGACGGAAAAAATACAAAATGATAAAAAGGTAAAAAAGAGGAAGACTAGAAAGAAAGAAAAGAACCGTATACGTTTCGTTTCCGAATTAGAAAGAAAAGAAAAGAATTGTATACATTTTGTGTTCTCGAATTGGAGGAGAATGAAAGGAAGGAAGTGACCCTATTATAACTAAAAGAGTCTTCCATCATTCCTAATAATGAAAAAAGAGTTTTGAGAGAAAAGATGGCATAATTCTCGTTGCACTTTTCTTTTCTTCTCTTCATAGAAAAAATTCAGGAACACAAACTTATTTTCTTTTTATTCGATTATTTTCTCTTCTCTCCAAAAAGTAATTCGGGAGAGGGCACACAATAGTAGAAAAAAGAAAGTTATTTACAATTTAGTGGGTGTTTGAGGAGCTTATGTGCTTATTTTTATTTAATAAGTTCACCTATTAGTGTTTGGATAAACATATTTTGTGGAGTTTATTTGCTTATTTATGAGGATTTAAAATAAGCTTACAATTTCTTACTTATTTGTTTATAAGCAATATTTCAATAAATTCTCCCAAACACCCCCTTAAACACTAATTGTCCTATATACACATTTATTATAAGAGTTTGACTAAGTTATGCGTGAAAGATATACAAAATAAAAAGTAGTTATTGAACACTAAATTTTCTTGTTAAATTAAACATCAACTTAAATATGTAAATATTTGACTTAATTAATGTGTATTAATTGCATTTTATAAGTAAATAAGGAAACTTCAATTTCATTAAATCATTTCTCAACTTATGTTTTTAGAGTATAAGATAGTCAAATAATTATAAATGATCTTTCTTCTACTATAACATTACATTATGTAAAGTTGAGTTACATTATATTAGGAATCATTTTTCCCTATTTTTTTATGGATTTACAACATCAATCTATTGTTTATTTGGGCAGAGACTTTTATACTACTTATTTTGATGCATACATATACAATAAGTATTAAAGAGTTGTATTATATGCATTTAAAGTACCGGAAAATGTATTATATGCATTAAAAGAATAAAGTTACAGTATTTACATCAAAATATTTTCAAAGAATTAGAGATTCGCTATTGTCAGTAGCCTTTCTTTCAAAGCGAACAAAATGATTTAAAAGGAACATCTGAGTAAGTTGAGTGAGAAAGTGATAGCTATGAGTGAGAAAGTAAAAGCTATTTTGCCTAATATTCATTTATCCTAAAGTTTCAAAATGTCATTTTCTGCTCGAATGTTTACAACTAAAGCTAGAAGTCATCTTATCATATATGATTTTCCATTATTCCACTAAATTTACAGTTCAAGAAAAATATTAATCAAATACTTCATTTCAAGAAAATACATTACAATATTTTACAATATTCTGAATTAAATAACAATTATAAATACACAAAAAATAAAATAATGACACCCATATATACGACACCATCACATAACCATTTCTCAAAATACTGTTACTTTCCCTCTCTTTCCAACCATCTAAACTACCACCACCATAATTCGCTGCCATAAACTGCCACGAACTACCACCGTGAACACAAGAAAACACCTCATTTTCTTGATACTAACAAAACTCACCATCATTCACATAAGGAAACCATCACAATCATATCAACGAAACACCACATTCGAATTTTCCCACCACAAAACCTCACTTTCCTCGGCGACGCCCCCTTCCGGCACGGCGTTGCCGCCCTAACCGTCAAATCAGAAACCCCATCATCATCTTCCGGCACAATCATTTACACAACCCCAATTCGATTCTCCGATAATCGAACAAATATCACCACTTCATTCTCCCCATATTTCACATTCTCAATCTTTACCATCAACCAGTTATCCACATCTGGTAGTGGCGGGTTATCGTTCTTTATCTCGCCTGAAAACGATACCCTTGCAGCACCAGGTAGCTACTTCGGTCTTGTTAATGTTTCTCAAATAACACAAAATAAATTCATTGCTCTTGATTTTGATACCCGGGTGGATTTGCATTTTAATGACTCGAATGGGAATCATGTCGGGTTGGATACCGATAGCTTGAATTTAATCGAAACTGTCGATTTTATGTTGGCTGGGATCGATTTAAAAACTGGGGGTTTGTTTACTTCTTGGATTGATTATGTTCATGACTTACAAAGTCTTAAAAGTGTTCTTGACCCATTCGGGCTTTTTGAAGCCCGATAACCCAATCTTAGTTGTGGACATCGAACTTTCGAAGTATTTTACCGAGTATATGTATCAGGGGTTTTCAGGCTCGAACGAAGGAAGTGCAGACAGTTATTTGATTGAAAGTTGGAGCTTTAAATCATTTGGAATGAAAAGATTTAATCCAAGAAGTGATAGTCCATTAAATGTAAGCAGTCACACGGTTCCTGTTCGGGCTAGGGCTCGGGGTGATTTTAGTGACAATAAGTATCATAAAAAGCTCAGGATCGGTCTTGAAGTTTCGGGCCGTTTGTGGATCTAGTGCTTTTTCGGGTAAATTTTCAGTTATCAAATGGCGGGAAGTTAAATATGAAACGAATATAAAAGCTGAGTTTCAAAGAAGGCCAAGACAATTTAGTAACAAAGAACTTAAGATTGCGACAAATGACTTCCATTCGACTCAAGTTATCGGTCACGGTGCGTTCGGGAGAGTTTATAATGCGTTCTTGTTACCGTCTGGAACCATGACAGCTGATTGTGGTCCAGTGAAGAGCAAAAACGAGTTCTTGGCTGAATTATCGGTTATAGCACATTTACGACACAAGAATCTTGTTCAGCTTCTTGGATGGTGTTTCGAAAAAGGCGAAGTACTGCTTGTTTACGAGTTAATGCCATATGGGTCAATCGACAAAGTGTGGTATCAAGATCCCAATCTTGTGGGCTTCTTAACGTGGAACCATCATTACAAGATTGCTATCGGGTTAGCTTCAGTTTTAGCTTATCTTCATCTAGAATGTGATAAGTTAGTAATCCATAGAGACATAAAGTCAAGTAATGTAATGTTAGATGTACATTTCAATGCCCGGTTAGGTGATTTCGGGCTGGCCCATTTGATTGATCATAACAAGAGCCCGATTTTAACTCTAACAGCTGGGACCGCGGTCTATTTGGCTCCTGAGTATCTACATTGTGGTAAAGCAACCGATAAAACTGACATGTATAGTTAAGGGGTGTTGGTGTTGGAAGTATGTTGTGGTCGACGACCAATCCTTAAGGAACCCGGGGGTCAAAATATGGTGAACTTGGTCGATTGGGTTTGGGGGTTGTATGCAAATGATGACATTTTGGATGCAATTGATGAAAGGCCAAATGGGGAGTTTGTTGAGGATGAAGCTAAGAGGTTATTGATGGTTGGATTGACTTGTGTGAACCCGAAAAGCGAAATGAGGCCATCGATGAGTCGGGTTCTGCAAATCTTGAACCGAGAAGCGGATGATATGTTGTGGTGTCAATGGTTACACCAAGAGTTAGTTTTTCTTCTAGTTTGCATTTGAGTGCTAAAGATCTTTTGTTTTGTTCTGATGATGAAGGAAGTAGTACTAGTTGTAAGAGTTCTGACAGTGAATTTAAGATTCATATTGATGGCTAGAAAGTTTATGTTTCGTTGGATTTTGATTGTTTACGGCATTATTAGTATTTTCATCATGTTTACTTTTTAAAGTCTACAAGTACTAACCCATTTTACAGTGAGATATATGACAGTTTTTGAGAGTGCAAAACTAAAAAATCATCCAAAACGTATTTCAATCTTTAGTGTGAATTAAAGAAAAGTTTTGTGATTATAATGTTCGAGGTTAACTCAATTGTAGGTGACTAAGTGATTAAGCTTTAAAAATATAAAGTGTACGAAGTGCTTGGTGTAAATTAAGGTAAACACTAGTTTATACAGTGAAACCTTACCGATTTCAATTAAAAAGTGAGAATATAGACATTCTCTTAAATTCGTACCGAGAACCCATGAAATTGGCCGACCAAGTTATCGTGATGGCCATGTAAATAACACCTACATAAGATATTCTCTGTTGTACTTTTTGTTAAATGTTGTCTAGAAAACATGTAAAATGTGTGTTGACCAAGCTCATGATGAATGCGGTCTGAGCTTAGATATCACTAAGCAGAATAAGCTCTTCGGAAGAGAATTGTAAGTCTATAATGTTAACGACATTCCATTATAAAAACTGAGGATCTAAGGTTCAAACTCTAAAGTGATACTATTAAAATTGATTCAGCTCTATTTAATTCTTGCTTAAAAATGATTTTATTTTAATATGATGTCATGCACATTATTAAAATCATTTTCAAATCGATAGTATTAGGAGGTTAATAGTTTTATTATTAATTATACATTTTATATTGGCATAATAATTTAAACTACATATTCACTTTACCCAATACTTTCTGGTGTGATCTCTTTTCTTACTTGTATCTGTTTTTCTTAGTCTAGTGAAATTGTTTGTTAAGAAAAGAATCATTTGCTTTGTTGACTTTTTTCCATTATCAAAATAGTAGAAAACAGATGGCTTTAAAATATTACTTCCAGGTGGGGATAGAATGACTGAAAAAAGAAACCTTTTTTCACTTATGCAAAGGTGCCATAATCTCATTTTATACAAATCCAAACGTTTCTTTAACACACTTTACTTTTTGTTTTTTTTTCTTTCTCGTTTCTTGAGTAGTTATAAATCAAGATTTGTTAAACCAAATAAAAACATCTAAAGATTGATTTTGTAGTAGTAGTACAATTTTGTGGGTTCATTTCCTATTAATATATTATCTTTGTAAATTTATTTGTTACATCATCGTTTAACTCATAAAAATGTGTAAAAATACTAACCCTACAAAACATGCTATTGGCAATTCTTGAACAGGAAGGTAGGTGATAGAGTATATTGTTTTGAGGTCTAAACCAAAAATTAATTATGCTAATCTAAACTTCAAAATATCATATTTGCTCAAATATGTATAGAAATCTTTATACTTTATGTATTAAAAACTTTTGCGAATTTAAATGAAATTTTACGTAATTATAATGAATTTTATGTTTACAAATAGCCCATACACACCACTTTATGCCACTTCTCATTTGTTATTCCTTTGAAATCCTCTACTCTCAAATTTACTATCTGTGTCCGCAAAATGCAGAACTTGGTACACATTTTTAACTTATGTAATAAACTTTAAAAGTGAACATTTTAGGTATCTTAATATTCTACTTGGAAATATCATAATGTACTTTTATGACAATGATATACCTGTTTTCTTTTTAAATTTGACGAGTAATGTGAGCTTGCAAATATTTTTAGACGTACAAAAATGTCATGTGAACGGATCGACAATGTAAAAAGGGAATTGCACGACACTGTAACATGGGTGAATAATTATATCACGAAAAAAAATTATGTATTAATATATGAGATCATGGTGGGACGATAATCTTGCAACATTGACTCATTGATGATGATAATAGTTGCTTTTTAAAAGTGAGAAGTAAGACGAAAATATATTTTACAAGAATATGACGACAATATTGATCACTCCCACAAACAAATAACACCAACCGTTACAAAATAAACGTTACTACTAAATGAATCTTAAATTTCAAATCATTTGTTACACTAGGTTTTGAGTATTCTAAAAATCCATCATATCATAGCAATTACCAAGAATGTAATGTACACACAAATAATATGGTTAAAAATGTAAAAATTAGTACTTAGTAGGTCGGTAAAAAAATACAATTCTTTTTATAAATCTCACCTCTCTTCTTCCTATGATACGACACAGTATTATTAAGCTTTCTTCTTGCTTGAGTCATTCTCTCCCCTATTCTTCCCTCTTCTCTCTTCTTATCTTTCACACACAAAAAAACACACACACAAACACTTTTCAATTTTCATTTTTGATCAACCGCCGATAAAATAAAATTATAATTCATAAAAAACCCTTACTCCTCGAAAACCCTATAATTGAACCGTTTATTTAATTTATTCAATCTCGACTGATCATTTGTTTAATTCGATCATCGAATCGATTAACTGATTGATTGTATATAGTTATATTTGTACGATTAACGAATCGATCGGTGTGTAGGCAAATGCTATTTATTTGGTTGATTTCAAAATGAAGTTGCGAAGACGGAGGGCAACAGAAGTGGTTAGTGCACTTATTACTGTTGTGTTCACTGTTTTATTTTGTTATTTTATTTCAAGCTGTGTAATTGGTGTTGTAGGTTAGGGTTTATTCTATTAATTAGGTTTTTTTTCTTCTTTTAATTAAAGAAAAATTGAAACTGATTGTGATATATTTGTACTGTTTGAACATTAGCGTGTTGCATGTAATTCTGTATGATAACAGGTAAAGAGTTTGTATAATATTAAAAAAAGTGATGTAATTGATTGAACTTAAATAAAACTGATGTAGAAATGATGTGCTCATTTGGACATTTGTTTATGCTGTGGGAAAAGAGGCATTTTTCGAAAGTTAAATCCTTTTAAATGAACTGTAGATTTGCTTCATTAATGCATTGTTATGTTGGAGTGTAAATTTAATGATATGTTCGAACTTTGATGTTACATTGTTTATATTTATTGTGTATCAGCCTCCTAAAATTAAGTCCTTCATTAATGGGGTAATCGCTGCTCCCCTTGAAAGTATTGAAGAGCCCTTGAAAAGTTTCTTCTGGGATTTTGACAAGGTATCTTTCAAATTCTATTTAAGGTGTTCTGTTATTTTGCTTGTATCTTGGTTGAGGGTGACTGTTGTTGCTGATACAGGGAGACTTCCATCACTGGCTTGAACTATTCAACCACTTCGATACTTTCTTTGAGAAATATATAAAACCCAGGAAAGATTTGCAAGTTGAGGATGATTTCTTGGAGTCTGATCCTCCATTCCCGAGGGAGGCTGTCTTGCAGATTTTACGTGTTGTACGAGTAATTTTGGACAACTGCACAAATAAGCACTTCTACAGCTCCTATGAGGTACTTTTTCTTTCTATAAGCTATTTATTTATGAAGTTTACGGTGTTCTTATATATCATGCATAGCAGTGCTTAAGTGTCTGCCTAGGTTTTTAGTGTCCCCTCACCGCTTTGATCAACTGGGGCCGCTAAATTGGCTTCCAAGGATTTAAGCATCCTCTAAAGTAAGCATCGGATAGACCGTGTCAAAGAATTAGGTGGAGATGAATCTACGCATCTGGACTTGTTTTAGTCAATCAGTTCGTTTTCATTTGGTGGGAATCTAAACGATTCTTGCTTAAAAAGAGTAATTTTACAAAGATAGTATCAAATCAAAATTATAATTCTTGTGTGTTCATGTAATCGAATAATTAATTATTTCTGACCAAAAAGTCGAATAAATTTTGAATATGAACGAATCAGGACTGAGTTCGTATTAATAAACAAGGAACGGAAAGTAAATAACAATGATAGTGCCTACAATTCGAGAAGCTGGTGATCTCCTGATGTCCTATGACTCGATTTTCTTCATAAAATAAAACCATAAATCTAATGACCTATAAATAGTAATACTCTAACTTGCTTATCGAGAAACCTGGTAAACAAGTCATTACATATAAAGGAAAGTTATGACAAAAATAAACTATCTACCTAATAATAACAGACTCTAAACCCCCAAAAATAGCAATGATTCATCCTGACCTCCCCAGACTATATCGATTCATATCTGGATTATGCATGATAGTTGTTTTTATAAGCTTAAAGGAGACATTTCTACGCGATACTTGCTTTTCTGTTTTTAAAGATGTTTGAGCTTGTCAGATTGCCCTTCTAGAGCGTTAACAATGCTGGAGCAATGGCTATTCCTAATAACAGACATAAGGATAAATTGTAGTAATTAAATTTTGAGACCACCAGCTTACATAAATTATCCCTGAACTACATCTAGGCTTTCATAAGTAGGCCCAAATCGTCATATTTTACCTGTCCTAGTAGTAAATTATGAAATAGTTTTAGAGTGGACTCAGTGGTCCTGATGTCGGAAGGCCAAAGAAAATTCAACTCAGATAGTTAATGGAGGATGGCCTTTAGCTGGCAACAGCTTTCTAGTCAGTTGCGACCCTTCTGGTCGTTTTGACACTCACCCTGGAAGATTTTCTATGTGCAATATCTGGATCTTTTTTTCTTCTTTTTCTTTTTCTTTATCTGTATATATATTATATATTAGATCGTGTTCTTATTGCTATCGAATTAATATCATGCAGAATCATCTTTCTTCCCTGCTGGCTTCCACTGATGCAGATGTTGTTGAAGCCTGTCTGCAAACTCTGTCAGCTTTCTTAAGGAAATCGATTGGGAAACATGTTATAAGAGATGCATCATTAAAGTCAAAGTTATTTGCTTTTGCTCAAGGTTGGGGTGGCAAAGACGAAGGGCTTGGGTTGGTTGCATGTGCCCTTGAGAAAGTATCTGACCCGGTAGCTCACGAGTTGGGTAGCACCCTTCATTTTGAGTTCTATGAAATGAATGACATGTTAAAGGAAGAAAATTTAAGCCAAGGCTTACAGATAATCCATTTGCCAAAAATCAATACTCACGAACAGTCTGATCTTGAACTTTTGCACAAGATAATCGAAGAGTATAAGGTACCATCTAGTTTAAGATTCTCACTTCTGACAAGATTACGTTTTGCACGAGCTTTTAGTTCCTTTGCTGCCCGACAACAGTACACATGTATCCGCATGCATGCATTTATAGTTCTAGTACAAGCATGTGGTGACACTGATGATCTGGTCTCTTTTTTTAACACTGAGCCCGAGTTCATAAATGAATTGGTCACACTTTTGAGCTATGAAGATGCAGTCCCTGAAAAAATTCGAATATTATGTCTGTTTTCGTTGGTTGCTCTGAGTCAAGACCGCTCTCGCCAGCCAACAGTGTTGTCCGCTGTAACATCTGGTGGGCATCGTGGCATCCTATCAAGCCTCATGCAGAAGGCTATCGATGCTGTGGTCAGTAAATCGTCTAAATGGTCTGTTCTGTTTGCTGAGGCTTTACTCTCTTTGGTGACTGTTCTAGTTTCTTCCTCTTCTGGTTGTTCTGCCATGCGCGAAGCAGGGTTTATACCGACCCTTTTGCCTCTTCTTAAAAATATGGATCCTCAGCATTTGCATCTTGTTAGCACTGCTGTGCATGTTCTAGAAGCTTTTATGGATTATAGTAATCCGGCTGCTGCTTTGTTTCGAGACCTGGGAGGATTAGATGATACAATTTCCCGATTGAAGGCAGAAGTTTCTCATGTTGAAAATGGTACCCCTGTTCAGATGGAGAGTTCTGGATGTAGTGGTACATCTGTTGAGCTGGATGATATGCAACCTCTTTATTCTGAAGCTTTAGTGTCATACCACCGGAGGTCCTTAATGAAAGCCTTACTACGGGCTATATCACTTGGAACATATGCCCCAGGAACCACTGCTCGTGTGTATGGCTCTGAAGAAAGCTTGTTGCCAAAATGCCTACATGTGATCTTTAAAAAAGCAAAGGATTTTGGTGGTGGGATGTTTTCTCTGGCAGCAATTGTTATGAGTGATCTTATTCATAAAGATCCTACTTGTTATTCGATCTTAGAGGAGGCTAATCTTCCATCTGCATTCTTAGATGCTATAATGGATGATGTGATCTGTTCCGCTGAAGCAATAACATGCATACCTCAGTGTTTGGATGCCCTGTGTCTTAGTAATAGTGGGCTCCAAGCAGTAAAAGATCGTAATGCTTTGAGGTGCTTTGTGAAAATATTTACATCGCGAAATTACTTACGTGCACTTATGGGTGATACTCCTAGCTCCTTGTCTAGTGGTCTTGATGAACTAATGAGACATGCTTCTTCACTTCGTGGGCATGGGGTGGATATGCTGATTGAGATTTTGAAAACCCTTGAGAAACTGGGTTCTGGATCTGAGGTTGCTTCCTTAACTGTTGATACTCCAAGCTCTTCTGTTCCAATGGAAACTGATGCAGATGATAAATCAGGGGAATCCAGCAAGTCTAAGTCATCTTCCGATACGTCTTTGCTGAATGTCGAGTCTTTTCTACCAGATTGTGTAAACAATGCTGCTCGCTTGCTTGAAACAATTCTTCAAAATTCTGACACGTGCCGTATATTTGTTGAGAAGAAGGGAATTGAAGCTGTTCTGCAGTTATTAACCTTACCTTTGATGCCTTCCTCTGTTTCTATTGGACAGAGTATATCTATTGCATTTAAGAACTTCTCACCACATCATTCTGCATCTCTTGCTCGAGCATTATCTCTTTTCTTGAAGGAGCATTTGAAATTGACAAATGAGCTACTTGTTTCTCTTGGAGGTATGCAGCTTGCACAGTTGGAAGAGTCTAAAAGAACAAAGGTATCTAGGTGTCTTTCTATTTTTGAAGGTATTTTGTCTCTTTCAAATTCTTTGTCAAAAGGGACCACAAATCTCGTCTCTGAACTTGGAACTTCTGATGCGGATGTGTTGAGAGATCTTGGAGCGGCTTACAAGGAAATACTCTGGCAAGTTTCTATGGGTTGTGATTCTAAAGTGGATGAAAAACCGAGTAATGAAACCGAGTCTGAAATTGTTAATGCGGAGACTGCCATTGCTGCAAGTGACGATGATGCAAGCATTCCGGTGGTGAGATATATGAACCCGGTTTCGGTTCGAAGTTCACATCCACACTGGGGTGTAGAGCGTGACTTTGTATCAGTGGTTCGATCTGGTGAAGGGTTCAGTAGGCGTAGCCGACATGGACTAGCCCGTATCAGAGGAGGAAGGACTAGCCGACATCTTGAAGCCTTACACATTGATCCTGAGACTTACATGAGTAACACTGAGACGAGTTCTTCACAAGATCTGAAGAAGAAAAGTCCTGAGGTTATTGTTATGGAAAATCTCAACAAACTTGCTTCTAGTATACGGTCTTTCTTTACCGCACTTGTAAAAGGATTTCCGTCATCTAATCGCCGAAGAGCTGAAACTGGATCGCTAAGTACTGCTTCAAAGAACATTGGAACTGCTTTATCAAAGATTTTTCTTGAAGCACTTAGTTTCCCAGGGTACACTACAGGTTCGGGGATTGATACGTTATTGTCAGTGAAGTGTCATTATCTTGGGAAAGTTGTGGATCACATGGCAGCACTAACGTTTGATAGTAGGCGACGAATCTGCTATACAGTAATGATAAATAACTTCTATGTCCAGGGGACCTTCAAGGAGCTACTTAACACTTTTGAAGCTACAAGTCAGTTGCTATGGACATTGCCTTATTCTGCTTCAACATCTGGCGGTGATCACGAGAAGAATGAATTAAGCAAATTGTCACACAGTACATGGTTACTTGATACGTTACAGAGTTACTGTCGTCTTCTAGAGTTTTTTGTTAACTCTACATTTCTTTTGCCTCCAAACGCTACATCACAAGCTCAATTGCTTGTACAACCCGTGGCTGTTGGTTTGTCAATTGGGTTATTTCCGGTTCCTCGGGATCCCGAAGTGTTTGTTCGTATGCTTCAATCTCAGGTTCTAGATGTAATACTTCCTGTCTGGAATCAGCCTATGTTTCCAAGATGTAATCCAGGTTTCATTACTACAATTGTGACACTGGTCACACATATATACTGTGGCATTGGTGATGCAAAAAGAAGTCGCAGTGGTGGATCTGGTGGTGCTAACCAGCGGCTCATGCCACCTCCACCTGATGAAGCTACTATTGCTACAATTGTGGATATGGGTTTTACCAGGGCAAGAGCAGAGGAGGCATTAAGACGTGTTGAAACGAATAGTGTTGAAATGGCCATGGAATGGTTGTTTACTCATGCCGATGATCCTGTCCAGGAAGATGATGAGCTGGCAAGAGCACTTGCTTTATCCCTAGGAAACTCATCTGAGACTCCTAAAGTAGATAATAATGCGGAAAAGTCAACTGATGTCCAAACAGAAGTGGCGGAAGTGAAGACACCAACACCACCTATTGATGACATTCTTGCAGCAACCTTGAAACTGTTTCAAAGTAGTGATTCAATGGTTTTCCCCTTGACGGATTTGCTAGTTACCTTCTGCAATAGGAATAAAGGAGAAGATCGTCCAAAAGTGATATCATATCTTATTCAGCAGCTACAACTTTGCCCTTTTGAGGCTTCAAAGGAGACAAGTACCCTCTGTATGATATCACACACATTGGCATTGCTTCTTGCTGAAGATGTTGTTGCTAGAGAAATTGCTGTGAAAAATGGCATTGTTTCCATATCAATAGACATCTTAATGAAGCTTTTAGCTGGAACTGAATCACAAAATGAACTTTTGGTTCCGAAATGCATCAGCGCTCTGCTTCTTATCTTGGATAATTTGCTGCAATCCAGACCCAAAATTTATTCTGATGGCAAAGAAGGGACACAAACAGAATCCTTACCTGAATCTGAACAAGGAGAGGAAGGTATTGAGGAGAAATCTACTACAGTTAATGTAGATACTGATACAGGCAGTGTGTTTGAGAAGATATTTGGGAAATCTACTGGTTATCTGACTGTTGAAGAGGGTAATAGGCTACTGACTGTTGCATGTGATCTGATCAAACGACATGTCCCTGCTATGGTTATGCAAGCAGTTCTATTATTGTGTGCTCGTTTGACAAAAACACACACTCTGGCTTTGCAGTTTCTTGAAAATGGAGGCATGATTGATCTTTTCAGTATACCGAAGACTTGCTTTTTTCCTGGATATGACACGGTGGCTTCTGCTATCGTTCGTCATCTTATTGAAGATCATCAAACACTACAAACAGCAATGGAATTGGAGATTCGACAGGTATTGAGTGGCAGCCGTCATGCTGGCCGTTTTCCTCCACGAGCATTCTTAACATCTATGGCACCTTTAATTTCTCGAGATTCCGATGTCTTCATGAAGGCAGCAGAAGCAGTTTGTCAGCTGGAAACGACAGGTGGCAGAACGGTTGTTGTATTGTCTAAAGATAAGGAAAAGGAAAAAGAAAAGGATAAATCAAAAGCTCCTGGTGTTGAAATTGGAATATCTTCCACTGATCGTTTGCCAGAAAATAAATCTCAAGATGGGTCAATGAAGTGTGGCAAAGCCCCGAAGAAAATTCCTGCTAATCTCACACAGGTTGTTGATCACCTTCTTGAAATTGTATTGAAATATCCTTTATTAAACCCCGAGGACGATTGCAGTAAATCTGCTATGGAGGTTGACGATTCTGCTTCCAACAAGGGTAAAGCAAAGGTTAATGATACAAAGAAAGAAGTGGATAATCTTTCAGAAAGATCAGCAGGGTTGGCCAAGGTGACTTTTGTCCTCAAGTTGCTGAGTGACATTCTTCTAATGTATGTACATGCTGTTGGAATAATTCTAAAACGTGATCTGGAGATGCACGGTGGGATTGTACATCATGTTATGCATCGACTTTTACATCCTTCTGTAGATAAAGCATCTGGATCTGATGAGTGGAGAGGGAAATTATCTGAAAAGGCTTCTTGGTTTTTGGTGGTTTTGTGTGGGAGATCAAGTGAAGGTCGACGGCGTGTAATAAATGTACTTGTTAAAGCCCTGTCTTCATTTGCCAACGTAGCTAACAATTCATCTAAAAACAGTTTATTGCCTGATAAGAGGGTTGTTGTGTTTGTTGATTTGGTTTATTCAATATTGTCCAAAAATTCATCCTCCAGTAATGTACCGGGATCTGGATGTTCACCGGATATAGCTAAAGGAATGATTGATGGAGGAATGATCCCATGCCTATCTAGCATCCTTCAGGTGCTGGATCTTGACCATCCTGATGCCCCTAAAGTTGTAAATATTATTCTTAAAGCTCTAGAAGGCTTAACAAGGGCTGCCAATGCGGTGGAGCAACTTACATCATCTGATTTGGCCAACAAGAAAAAGTCTGTTAGTTTGGGTACCGGATCCGATAATCAGACGGTTGATGCTCCAGACAATCAGATACCAGAAGGTAATTATGATAATAGTCAACATGTGATTGCTGTTGTTGATGATGCTGAGCAACATCACGAAGAAACAACTCAGGACACAGGAAATCACCAGTCAAATGTAAACCAGTCTTCAGAGCAGGATGTAAGAATTGAAATGGATGAGACTGAGAACGAGGGATTCATGCACGAAGAGATGGAAGACGGTGGTGTTTTAAGGGATTCTGATCAGATAGAGATGACATTCCATGTGGAGAGTAGGGGAGGCGATAACACCGGTGATGAAGATGAGGACATGGGAGATGATGCGGAGGATGATGAGGATGATGATGACGGGGATGATGAGGATGAGGATATAGCCGAAGATGGTACTGCTTTGATGTCGTTGGCTGACACGGATGTTGAGGACCATGATGAAACTGGCTTAGGAGATGAATATAATGATGACATGGTCGATGAAGAGGATGATGATTACCATGAAAACCGTGTTATTGAGGTAAGATGGAGAGAGGCTCTTGATGGGGTACTTGGTCAACCAGGAGCTGATAGTGGACTTATTGACATTGCTGCAGAGCCCTTTGAAGGTGTGAATGTTGATGACCTTTTTGGCCTTCGTAGGCCTCTAGGGTTCGATCGCCGCCGTCAGCAAAGTAGAACCTCATTTGAGAGATCAGGTACAGACGGAAATAATGGTCTGCAACATCCTCTTCTAGTGAGACCGTCACAGTCTACTGATTTAGGTTCAGTCTGGTCATCCCATGGCAATTCATCTCGGGATTTGGAATCATTGTCTGGTGGGAGCTTTGATGTTGCCCATTTCTATATGTTTGATGCTCCGGTTCTTCCTTTCGATCATATACAATCTACTGTATTTGGTGACAGAGTTGGGGGAGGTGCAGCACCACCACAATTGGCTGATTTTTCAGTTGGTTTGGAATCGTTGCGTGCACCCCACCGAAGAGGACCAGGTGATGGCCGGTGGACTGATGATGGTCAACCACAACCAAGTGCTCAGGCTACTGCTATTGCACAGGCTGTAGAAGAGCTGTTCATGTCTCAATTACGCAGTATCGCTCCTCCATCCAGTTCTATTGGGGAACCTTCTAATTCAGTAATAGCAAATGATATTCAGCTGGCAGCAGAAGGCACGGATAGTGATGCTCAGCAGACAGAAGGTCAGCATGATGATAATGATCAAAATGTTAATCGAATGCTTGACCATGTTGAACAGACAGTAGCAGGACAGGCAGGTGGGGCGATCCTTGATGTAAGCAACACACCGGATAGTCATGATAACATGGAAATAGGTGAAGGAAATGGAAATGTTAATGAGCAGCAGGTATATCTCAATGGCTATTTCATTCATTCATTCAACTTTTTGAGTGATGTTTATATGCATTTCTACATGTGTCGTTTCAGGAGTTTTCAGTAACTGATGACGTGGCAAGCAACCTGCCGTTGGTAAGTGCAGGTGATAATGTGCCCACTTCTGGTGACCATCATGCTGATGTTGATATGAACATTGCCGATTCCGAAGCAAATCGAGGAGACCAGCTGCTTTCCGTTGGTGTCATAGAGGAGTCATCTGAACAAGAAACTCGCATTGCCCAGGATGATGATCAAGTTGGTCAATCAGATGAAACTGGCGGAACCAATGTAGCCTCAAGTACAAATGGAATAGATCCAACCTTTTTGGAGGCACTACCTGCAGATCTAAGGGCAGAGGTCCTAGCTTCACAACAAGCCCAATCTGCCCCAGTTCCAGTTCCGGTTTCTGCCCCTGCTCCTGCTACAGCTGAAGAAATTGATCCAGAATTTTTAGCCGCTCTTCCTCCCGATATCCAAGCAGAAGTTTTGGCCCAACAACGTGCACAGAGAGTTGCACATCTAGCTGAAGGGCAACCTGTAGATATGGATAATGCTTCAATTATAGCCACTTTTCCAGCTGATTTGCGGGAAGAGGTTTGCATCGTGAACTTCACGACTTAAACAGTTGTTTATATATGCTTATGGTTTTTCATGTTTGTTTCCTGGTTGTATTTTAGGTGCTGTTGACGTCTTCAGAGGCGGTTCTTTCAGCATTGCCATCACCATTGCTTGCTGAAGCACAAATGCTCAGGGATAGAGCTATGAGTCACTATCAGGCTCGCAGCTTGTTTGGAAACAGTCATAGACTCAATAATCGGAGGAACGGTTTGGGATTTGATAGACAGACAGTAATTGATAGGGGTGTTGGTGTTACAATAGGACGAAGGACATCTTCTGCTCTTTTAGAAAGCTTGAAAGTGAAGGAAGTTGAGGGGGAGCCACTTCTGGATCCTGATGCATTGAAAGCACTGATTAGGCTTCTACGACTAGCACAGGTAATAATTACTCAATATAGATACTGGTAAACTAGTCATGAAGTAGAAGTCTTCTTTATTTGTTTGACCATTTTAACTTCTTCTGTCAGCCCCTTGGGAAAGGCCTTCTGCAGAGACTCTTTTTGAACTTATGTGCTCATAGTTGTACAAGGGCAGTTCTTGTTTTTCTGCTACTTGACATGATCAAAATAGAGACTGAAGGCCCAGTAGGTGGATTGGCAATAGTAAATTCTCAGAGGCTTTATGGGTGCCAGTCTAATGTTGTTTATGGTCGATCACAGCTCTTAGATGGTATGGTTTCCTTTCAATAATAATATTTATTTTGCATATGAAACTTAATGTATGTTTAAGGCACTGATGATAGAAAACTGACTGTTTACAGGTCTCCCACCACTTGTACTGCGTCGGCTCCTTGAGATTTTGACATACTTGGCTACAAATCATTCCACTGTTGCTAATTTGTTGTTCTACTTTGATTCTTCACTTATTCCTGAGTCATTGAATATCAAATACCATGATAAGAAGAATGATAAGGGAAAAGAGAAGGTTGTTGAAGGAGGAGAAATCTCTCGTCCTGCTGGACCGGAGGGTGATATTCCTATATTGTTATTTGTAAAGCTCCTGAATCAGCCGCTTTTCCTTCGCAGTATTGCCCATCTAGAACAGGTATTTTTGTTATCTGGTATTGTGGTAATCTTTCAAGCATTCTGTTGCACTGGCAATAGAATTGCCTTTTAATCCATTTACTTTTGTATTGGTCAATTTGGGTTATGTCTTGTATTTATTCAAAACGGGTGAATCGGTGATGCCAATATAATTAGCTAAAAAGAGAAGGGATCAAATGGGGAAGTCACACAAAGTTTATTTTTTATGCATGGGTCAGTTGGTCGGACGCGTGCCAAATATGACATTTTTTACGCATCCATTTAGACCTAGTTAACCTACCTACCCACTTTGACAAATTTAACTGGCATGGTAATGCCGTTGGTGGGTTTGATATTCATTGTAATGTATATATGGTGCAGGTCATGGGTTTACTTCAAGTGGTTGTATACACTGCTGCTTCTAAGTTAGATTCCCAATCTCATACTGAGCAACCAGTGACCAGTTCCCAAGTTGAAGAAGCTGCTACCCAGCCTCAGGGAGATTCTTCCTCAGCAATAGCAGAACCAAATCAGGATGATAAAATTGTTGGTGAAGGATTATCCATCTCAGATGACCCCAAAAGTGTCAACATGTATGACATCTTTATGAAGCTGCCTCAACCTGACCTACATAATTTATGCAGCCTTCTTGGGCACGAGGGGTAATGTTTAGTGTGCAATGATATTTTTACGTACTGCATAATTTAAAACCTTAACACCTGAATAATTTTTTCACTAGGCTATCAGATAAAGTTTATTTGCTTACCGGGGAAGTTCTGAAGAAATTGGCCTCAGTTGTTCCATCACATAGAAAGTTCTTTATTATAGAGCTTTCAGATTTAGCTCATAGTCTGAGTGGGTCCGCTATCCGTGAACTCATCACACTAAGAAACACTCACATGCTGGGTTTGAGTGCGGGGTCAATGGCTGGTGCTACTGTTTTAAGAATCCTGCAAACACTTAGCTCACTCACAGTACACAATATCGATGGCAGTAAGGATGTGAAAAGTGATGACAATCAAGAGCATGTTACTATGCGAAAATTAAATCTTTCTCTTGAGCCATTATGGCAAGAATTAAGCGAGTGTATAAGTGTGACTGAGTCACAGCTGGCTCAGGGCTCACTCTCTTCAGAAATGTCAAATGCCAATACGAGTGAGCATGTGCAGGGTGCTGGTGCTTCATCTTTATCACCTCCTCTACCCCCTGGAACTCAGAGACTCTTGCCCTTCATTGAGGCCTTTTTGGTCCTATGTGAAAAGCTTCAAGCAAACAGTTCTCTTCTACAACAAGATGATGCCTATGCAACAGCGTGTGAAGTGAAGGAGTTTTCTGGAAATTCATCACCAAGTGGAGCAGGAATTGATGGTGCAGTGACATTTGCTAGGTTTACTGAGAAGCATCGACGGCTTTTAAATGCCTTTGTTAGACAAAATCCTGGCTTGTTGGAGAAGTCACTGTCTATGATGCTGAAAGCACCAAGGTTAATTGACTTTGACAACAAAAGGTCCTATTTCCGTTCTAGAATTAGACAGCAACATGATCAACATCTATCTGGTCCATTGAGAATAAGTGTTCGAAGGGCATATGTTCTGGAAGATTCCTATAATCAGCTAAGGATGCGACCCACTCAGGACTTAAAAGGACGTTTAAATGTGCATTTTCAAGGTGAAGAGGGTATTGATGCTGGTGGTTTGACTAGAGAATGGTATCAACTGCTATCTAGAGTAATATTTGATAAAGGAGCTTTGCTTTTTACAACCGGAGGAAACAATGCAACATTCCAGCCAAACCCTAATTCTGTATATCAGACCGAGCATCTTTCTTACTTCAAATTTGTGGGCCGCGTGGTACCTCTCTAAGAATCCTGTTTTTTTTTTTTGTTTTTTTTTTCATTTTTTTTTTAAACAAAACCTTTTATTTATTAGAAAAAACAAAACCTTTTATTTAGATAATACAACTTGTCTTTCCATTGATGTATAATGAGGGTTTATGTTCTTGTTATAGGTTGCTAAAGCTCTGTTTGATGGGCAGCTGTTGGATGTTTACTTCACCCGATCCTTTTATAAGCATATTCTTGGTGTGAAGGTAACATATCATGATATAGAGGCTGTTGATCCTGATTATTACAAGAACCTGAAATGGTTGCTGGAGGTAAGTACTTTTAAAGATATGGATTATAGTCATTATTGGATTAATGTTGTTTTTTATACTTCTAGAGATTATATTGCTTCGTTACTCTTGCATGCTGGTTTCTAAATACCACTGTTCTGTTGTAATAGAATGATGTAAGTGACATACTGGACCTGACATTTAGCATGGATGCTGATGAAGAAAAGCACATACTCTATGAGAAGACGGAGGTGCTTACACAGTCCTTAATTGCATATTAATTCTCCTTAAGCTGCATAAATTAAATTCTGAATGTTGTGTTCTATTTGTATTGGAAAAGGTTACTGATTATGAGCTCAAACCGGGTGGACGGAATATAAGAGTCACAGAAGAAACAAAGCATGAATATGTGGATCTTGTTGCAGAACACATACTTACAAATGCGATACGTCCTCAAATTAATTCCTTCCTGGAGGGTTTTAATGAGTTGATACCCCGTGACCTCATTTCTATTTTTAACGATAAAGAGCTTGAGCTGCTGATCAGTGGCCTTCCTGAAATTGATTGTGAGTTAGCTTACCTGTCCATATAAAATGTGTAATGATCTTAAGTTCAACATCATAAGCTAACCTCTTGTTATCTCAGTGGATGATCTGGAGGCCAACACTGAATATACAGGATACACTGTAGTTTCTAATGTAGTTGCGTGGTTATGGGAGGTTGTTAAAGCGTTCAACAAGGAAGACAGGGCAAGATTGCTACAATTTGTTACTGGTACATCGAAGGTATGTTCATTACTGACATAATTTTCATTAAAATATATAATTTTGAATATTCACATAAGTTGTTAGTTGAGAGGTTTATTGTATTTTATGTCTTGGAGGTATTATCTTTATCTTTAACTATATATAAAAGCATTTCAATTTTGTCTTGCAATCTTATTTTCCTAAATGATCAAAAATACTATACTGCTTTCACTATTTTTGGTGAACTTTAAGTAACATTTATTACTTCTAGATTACAAACTACATTAAAACATAATCTATCGATTACATATTTACAATATAGGAGCGCATCAATTTCCATTCTATCATACTTCTATAAATGAAACGATGTAATCGGCTGCTGTTTTGCACAGGTATCTTGCTAGTGTGATCTAATACATGTATTACTTGTGTATTTGGCTTAGGTTCCATTGGAAGGCTTTAAAGCATTGCAAGGTATATCTGGTCCACAGAGATTTCAAATTCATAAAGCTTATGGAGCTCCAGAGAGACTGCCATCAGCTCACACTTGGTTGGTTTTCCTTAAAGTTGCTTGCTGTTTTGGTTCCATTTTATGTTTTTCTTTAGCTCACAATTTGTTTATCTTTGTTATTTTTCAGCTTTAACCAATTAGATCTTCCTGAATACTCATCAAAAGAACAGCTTCAGGAGCGATTATTACTTGCTATTCATGAAGCTAGTGAAGGTTTTGGGTTTGGCTAGTCATATGTTCTGATGAACGCTGTGGTTTCTGAACCGCCAGCAATTGTGTGAGCCGCTGCTGTGTTATCTAGATGTAAATCCTTCACATTTTTGATCGCTCATACTGTTAGAACGTCTTCCTAATATAAAATTATTTCACATATTGAAGAACGGTTAAATGGTGAAATTTTAGTTGTTTACCGTTTTGGATTTCTTACTTTTGGCTCACAGATGAACAATTTGGTTCCACTTTCTCAGATATAAATCAACACTCACTATGCAAGGCGATTAATCCTTGTGAAGAAGCCAGTGCCCTCCTGAGTGGCTGAGTGTGTGGAAGCGGTGCGACTGTACATAGTTTTCAATTTTATTACTAATTAGTACTGGTATATTCAAGTGGAAAAAAGTTACCGTACAATATATATTTTCCGGTAAACTTTTAGTTGTCACACTAATCGTGTAGCATTTTAATATTATCTTCATAATGTAGTACTTGGTGATTCTTTTTCATTTTAAGAATTATAAAGTTCTTATGAAAGAGGTTAAATCTTGCACACAATACTGTCACCATCACTTGTGCCGAATTATGATATATCTAATTACATCAATTCTAAATTAATCGGACTTCCATTTACAGCAAGCAAAAAAGATATTGTACATAAAAATAATCGCCTCCCCACAATGTTAAATAATTATTAAACACTTTTGTGCATGTCTTAAGGGCTGTGTTTAGAATTTATATATATATAGAGAGAAATTTATTGTGTAACCTATTATTTGATCTTTAAATTATAACTTTTTCAGTTTCTATAGAGGTATTCAGGATTGTTTATTTATAGTTATTTATTTATATGTTTAAAAAAATAAGTAGGTTACATCCTATTTAATTTTAAGTACTTATCACTTAGTAAATAAGCATATAAGCATTTTTCATAAAGATATTTTAATTTGCTTATATGATATCAAACAAATGAGTATTTATTTAAGCAATCCAAACACCCCCGAGTCACTTTTGACACGTCAACATTACCTCAAACTTTTCTTTAAACATTTTCTATCACTTTTACTTTTCAGTCTACTCTATTAATCACTTTTGATTATTCTCATTAAAATATTGTACATCTATGATTGTTTTTTGAGTATTAAAAAAAATAAATCGATTTTCTCTAACTGAAATACACATCCGGCGTCAACCATAACTGATCCACAATGAGACCATGAAAGACCCCGATCGGAGAAACATGAACCAAAGAGTAGTGCGGGTGCTTTAACAGATTATTACATATTTTAATTTTGATTCTACCTCTGTAAGATATATAAGAATATTTAACTCCAATACTTAATACCAACTAGACTTATGTATGAAACGATAACAATTCTAATAAAACTTATAATTCTATTTAATATATTATATTATTAACCCGTGATAACGCATGATAAATTTAGTTTTTATAAGTGAATAAAATATTGTGATCGACGTGGTCAATTTTTCATATAGTTTATAGACCTGCGATAACACAAGATGAATTTACTGGTTGAATTTAATTTTATATTTGGTCCATAATTTTTTTATATAGTTTATAGACCCGCTATAACGCGAGACGAATTTAATTTTAATAAATAAATAAAATATCATAGCTGAATTTTTATATAGTTTATACTCTTTAATTTTTGTAAATAAATAAAATATTTGGTCTATTTTTTTAAATTCTAAATAAATACATCAAATATTTAAGGGATCAAAAGTTTAATTATACCAAAAAAGAAAGTAAAATCATTAAATTTTAAAAAATAAAAAATATTAAAGAACTCAGATTATTCCATCGTTGCTTTTCTTCTTTTAATTATATATAATATAATATAATATAAATATAATATATATATATATAAGGGAAGGATCCATAGGGAAGTTTCAAAAATTAAAGAATGAGAGAAGTAAATCTTAGCCCTTGATTTTTTTATTAAAAAATATTTTTAACATTCATTGAGGATGATTCTGTTAAATTTTGAAATTTTTTGTAATTTTTAAAATTCATTTATAATGAAATCAATGGTTGAGATTTATTTTCATCATTCCTTTATTTTTTTGCTTCTCTATCGATCCCTACCTCTATATATATATATATATATAAGATAAGTAATTAGTTGACCCTCAATAAAATTTCTGTTAATCATCCCTAAAATGTGAATTAAGATAAGAAAGTTCCCAATTAAATTTAGGTCTTTGAAACTAAACCAAAAGAGACACCCTTGAGTTACAATCATCTTCCCTTTTCCAGCTTCACACCGAATTACTATTATTCCTCACAAATATCTCTCTAAAACACACAGTGAATCACTTCTTCAAATTTAAATTCTATGTCGGTAAGTATCAAATCTCTTTCCATTATTCAATAAAATTTAGCTATTACGATTCATTATTCGTAATATTGTTTTTTGTGTTCATAATGATTTTTCTTTATAGATCGATCGGTTGGTTGATTTTATGTTTGTTTAGTGTATAAGTCATTCAATTTGATTGTTTGATTGCTCGTTAATTATAATTTTGTATTGCTATGAAAACTAATTGAAATTTAGGGGTTTTAGCTTAGCTTATTGATCATTCAAAATAGGACATAATTTGGAGTTTTTAGGGTTTATTATTTATGAATTCGTTGTTTTTATTTGTTAATTTTCCTTTCACGTTTAGAATTTGAAAGATTATAGATGTATGTTGTTGCCAGTGGTTGATTTTGAAGAAAATATGAACTTAATATAAAATAAATGGTAATCTATTGATCTCAAAAGTTAGTTGGTGCTGAATAGACTAATCATTCATTCAATTTTAATCATTTTCTTTGTTCTTTCACAATGAGTATGTATGTTTGAGTGAATCACATCTACTGTTATATTTAATATTGTTACTTGTGCATATGATGATGCTTTAATTTTTATAACGAAAAAAGCCCAAGTTATTTGACAATTGTTATATAAAGTTTAGTCTGTGTGCTGTGGTAGGAAGAGAAGGGTAGGCCGTTGCCAAAGTTTGGGGATTGGGATGTAAATGATCCAGCTTCAGCTGAGGGTTTTACTGTGATATTTAATAAAGCCAGGGATGAGAAGAAGACGGGTGGTAAACCAGACTCACCGTCAAATATTGATCCTGGTTTTAAGCGTGCTGCTGCACCTGTAAAGAAACCTCTAGCTGTAAGTGGCCCCTTAATATTTCCCCTGCTAGCTTGATTTTGTTCTTTGGTTAGTTGTTAAACGTTATGATTGCGTGCTAAAAGTTCTTTGCCCTGATTGTATGTTGGCTGTAACACTATTTCTAACAACTTGGTAATCGGTTTTGCATTAGGATTTAAGCAATGTTTTTATCTTATGTGTCAACTAAAATATGTACACATGTACTCACATCTATAGTTCTCCCATCATGCTAGTACATTGTGCTGCATAACCATTATCCCACAGCCCATAACCAGAATCAACCCTGGACTTTGGATGATGAACCTTATATGTCCCAATTGAAGAGGTGGAAGTTTGATGAACCCTATGTCCCTGTTTCAAACTTATATGTTAAAGTTTATTGCTTTATGTAGTTGTCAACTATTCTCTAGGGTGGATAGAGGGATTAGGACAATCAGGCCTTTGGTAAATGTAGACCTAGAGCGGTTAAAAAAATGTAAATCTAGACATTGTGCTTGATTATATTCGTAAACTTTACTGCAAACGTGTAATTTAGTGTAACCTGTCATAAGAAGATAAAGGGCTCTGTAATATTGATTTGAATTCGTCTGGAAAACAAACCTTTTTTTAGTTAATTTTGCATCATTTTTAATAATTTACCAGCTGTATAATTGGGTTGTGGGGTTGATGTTTTTGGTTGGTACTTTCTCGTTTCCCATAATCTTTTCTAGCTTTCCTTTATTGGGTGTTGATTGCATTTAGTTTATAAGTCACTACACTATGCTATTTAACAATCTTGTAGCCTATTTTATGAATCTTGTTTTCTTGATTTTGAAAATGATTTTGGGACTTGGCTAGTTTGATCCGGTTGATTAAGTGATATGCTCATATGGCAGGATTGGATATTGTTGTTGTTGTGTTGTTGATAAAATGATATGTTAGTGTATCCAAAGTGACTTGAAATCTCAACTTAAAGATTGTAGGGATCCATTGATTGACCAATGATCACTTGGTTTGTGACTTCACATCAAACGATGGTAGTTCCTTGAAAATACTCAATTTTCACCATCTGTTTTCACCTCTCTTTTTTTATTTTATTTGCAGAAGAAATGGTTTTGTTGCATGAAAGAACCTCATACGGAGTCCTGACATGGTCGTTATCCCAGCTAACAAGTCTTCCGGTACTGGGCCAGCTCAGCCCCACCAACTTTTAGTTTCATCTTGTGTGTTATAGAATGGTGAGTCTTCTTGATGGGGAGGGGAAATGTGAAAAGGAAGACTTTCAAATGTGTCTATATTACAGATTTTGGAGTTCCTTGCTTCTCTTGTGCGTCTTGTATGTTATAAATCAAAAGCAAGGGCATGTGTAGTTGTTTAGACCGATTGCTTTGATTTTACTATTGGAAACTTTTATATTACCCAAATTTGTGATGGTAATTATCGGCTTATTTGTGCCTGAAAACACTATAATCTTCTTAAAATAAGCTTATTCAAACAATTTAAAAGAGTTTATTACATGATAAACAATAACCTTGAGCCATAAGCTCAAAAATTAAGCTAATCCAAACACCACTGTAATGTTTAGGGATTAACAACTCGATATGATCCGTTTTCATCAATTATGCATTTGTGAGGTCCATCTGATTGCCACATATACTAATTACTTACTAAGGATATGATAATAAATTGTACAATGTAACGTTTGATATGATATACCCTATAATTTGTATGACTTAATATTAAAACTTCCGAGTATTTACAAATTATTAAGGACAAAATTAAGGGATTTAGTTCCTCTAATGTTGAATCAAACATAATAAGTTAAGTTCTGTGATTAATAATTAATAACAATTATATAAAATGAGAAATGATTCAATAGTAAAGTTTGTTGTGATAGTAATAATAGGATGATTATTTTTATTTTTAATTCTAAGATTAATTAAGTTTTTTATAAACAAAATTAAATCAAAATTGTTAGAACTTTATGCTCTTTAATATGAGATAAAAGGTTTTAAAAAAAACATGTGATACATAACTAATTTTTGTAATACGCACTATAAAATTTTTAGTGTGTATTACAGTTAAAAGTTGTAAAAATTGTGATAGACAAATTTAAGTTGTATATCATATATATTTTTTTCAAAAAAAAATCAATCTCATATTATAAAGATAAAATTATAATAATTTTGATATTATTTTTTTTGTAAAAAAATATAGATATGTTAAGGGTATGTTTGGTAAAGTAACTGTAGGCTGTAGTTTGTAAGTTGTAGCTGTAGGCTGTAATTGTAGCTTTTGGTTTGGAGCTTTTCGTGAAAAGCTACTTGTAGTAGCTTTGAGAATTTGAGATTTTCGTTGGATTCTAAAGCTACAGTTTATACATGTCAAACAAGACTTTTATTTTCATAAGAACTTTTTGTTCAAAAACTAGAAATTAAAGCTTCTAAAAACTTCACGCCAAACAGGACTTAAAATTAAAATTAAAAATATGTATTCTTACAATTTATCGCCATAAAAAACTTGACTAAATAACCTTCACTATATAAAATAGAGAATATGTACAAATTTTTTGAAGTAAAAAAGAATTCTATCATATAGTAGTCTCTTGATATCTTGTGTTGTATTGCGTGTCCTTTTTCTTGTTCTTTGTTGCTCCTATTTGGAGCCTTTTTGTAATTTTTTGGGGCTTCCTCTTTGGTGTTAAGGCATATTGACATTCAAAAGGAATAAAAACAGCAACTTTGCCAAAAACTTGTAGAGAAATAACCCAAATTTTAGCAGCTTATCGTTTTAATACCAATTAATACCTTACTTTTTTTTAACATATAATTTCTATGCTTTTGATTAATTCAAAACGTTATTATATTATATTTTTTAGTTTTTATATAAGTTCATTTAGTTGTTTACTGTAAAACGGAGTATGAAGCCTGCTAAATTTATCTAACATTTTCTTTAGTTTAAGTAAAGAAGCAATACGTTGTTAACACTCAGCTCTATTAAACTTTTGTGTTGTAGACTAATAAGAAATCAAATAAATATTTATATTTCACATACTAAACCCTCTACTTTCTTAATCATACGTACCGCAAGTTGTACAAATTCATTTTCTTTTTAACTAAACTAAAAAACCTTTAGAGACTTTTCATAATTTGTTGTAATATATAAGTATTCATCATTTCATATCAAAATTCACAACATTAACATAGAACTTTATTTTATTAACTTATTTATTATTATTATTATTATTATTATTATTATTATATCAGTATATCAACTGCTTTTACTTTATTATACAAAATACCAGTTATTGTTGTTTTAGGTGCAGAAATTAGAAACACGATGATAGTTTGTGCTTTCCACAAACATATTAAATCATTAAAAAAACTTGCTATTAATGGGTGTATTGAATCAAATATCTTTTTGTCTTTCATAAAACTTGAATTTTTCTTAGAATAACATAAAGCATAATCAAGAAAAATAGCAATAGTAGCGCTATCAAATCATAAAAAGTTAAAATATTTACCCTTTCTTTCCTTACCTCCTTAAGTTATGATATAAGGATACTGATTTTTAATGATCTTAAATAGTAAGTAGTATTTCTCTTGAATTTTTTCATAATATATTAAAGGGCCCTAAAATAAAAAGAAAACAAGAGCAATCTGATGAAAAAGTCTCAATGGTGACTACCTTTTGGGACACGGTTATGAAGTTGCCTTTAGAAGAGTTCAAGAAAACGCCATATATTAGCGTACAGCATTTAATGCATATAGTACACAATCCTTAATGTACAACATTTATGTCATTATTTAATTATAGATTCAACCTGACTTGGCTCCCTCACACTGATTATGTTTTCCATATTTCCACTCTATTTCTCTCTCTTTATATCTGACTTTTTTGTAACATTCAAACCCAAATTTTATTTTTTTTGTTTTCTTTCATCTGCTATCAAACCCGTTTGATTCCTCTTTGGTAATCCCGCTATTCCCTTACCTTTTTTATGTTGTTTCTTTTATTGGGTGTTTAAAAAAATCATCTTTTTGTTTGTTTTTCGCTGCAAGTTTGATTTTTATAAATCCTGTAGGCTTTTACAACAATCGTGTAATGTTATTTTTGTGGGATGATTTAAATTAGTAGAATCAAAAAGGTTTGTAATTTGTGTTGTATGATTAATCTAGTGTGTTTGATCATGCAACTGTTTGTACTTTTATTACACACTTGTTTTATTTTTGTATTTAACCCTGTATAACACTCCTAGGGTTCATGTAATCATACCCTCTTTCTGTATACTTTTAGGGTTTTTGAAGTTTTTGTTTTTGATGATTATTAAATTATTTATGGACATCTCAAGTTTATGTCGCTGGTTCGTTGTATGTAATCATTATAACTTGATTGAATGACTTTTCTTTATAATATATATATAGCTGAAATATGTAAGAATATATTTACAAATGTTGATATGATTGTGTTTTTTCTTTTTATTTTGCAGGGTTGTTGAGCTTGCTATATTATTATTGACAACCAATTTGACTGAAGATCCTTCCTAATTAATCAGGTAAGGTTTTCCTATGGCCGTTTTTATTTTTGTATGTAATTATACTGTATAGGAATCTGTTTCTGGGAGTCGAAAAAGTTGATTTGGAATGCTTAATTCTTTGTTAGTTTTTGCTATTTGATGTTGTATTGTTGCATTTGCGTTTGAAGTTCTGGTCTTCATGGTTGTGATGGTATATTTGGGTGATTTCAGATTGATATTACTTACTATTGTTTGATTATATTTTTTGGTATAACAAATGAACAAAATATTATAAGTGACTGAAATTTTGCGTGAAAAGATGAATTCTCGTGCAGGAATGTTGATAGCGTACGATTTCTTTTTGTATAATTAAGAGGAATGAATGCGTTTAAGTTTTGATGAAAAGTTGATGACAATTACACTTGATTAATAGGATTATCATAGGAGCACATTCTATTGAGCCATTTAATGTTCTCACTTTGTTGCTTCCATTTATGTAACCTGGGGAGAATTGTGGGTCCCATTAACGAGAAACGAAGATTTAACTTATCAAATGGAGAACGGAATGAGACGATATAAACGAGCTTTCTTAAATGACTTCCTTTCTAGGATTTTTGTGCTCAAGAAGATTAGGAAGTCTTGTTCTTTCGTAACTTAATCAAGATTATATTTTAATGAGATAAGCTGACTGACTTTCAAATTTTGACCATATATAAATGTCATGCTAGTGTTTACTAAATGGTTAATTAACTACTCGTATGTTTTAAAATAATTATTGCCTTTCTTTTCCTATTGATAAACAGTATGGTCGCGAAAGACCGTCAAAGCAAAACCGACTCCACAAAAGTTGAGGTTGGAGAGATTGACACCAGGGCTCCATTCCAATCTGTTAAGGATGCTGTCAATCTTTTTGGCGAACGTGCTTTTTCTTCTGGTGAAAAACTCACTATTAACAAAGTAAAGCCTCAATCTGCTGAGGTATGTAGTTTCTTTTCACCTAATTTGAGAGGTTTTTACTTCCAATTTTGCCCATGTCTCGTCTTTAATTTTTTCAGATGATTGTCCTTTTTGGCCATCTTATATGCTAACTTACTAAATTGTTAAAACTTATTACATCTTCAAACAGTAAAAGCAAAAACTATTTTCTGTAGCCTGGTTTAGTATTTTACTACATTTTGTTATCTAATTTTGATTATTCAGAATAAAATAGTAACACATTCAAACACTTGCTTACGAATGTAGAGGGTGTTGGTGAACGAAACGAAGCTTCATTTGGCCCAAAAAGAGCTTGATAAGTTAAAGGAGCAGTTAAAGAGTGCCGAAACTACAAAAACCGGAGCACTTACGGAGCTCGAACGAGCGAAAAGAACTGTTGAGGATCTGAACAACAAGCTCAAGATCATAAACGAGGCAAAGGAGACAGCAATCAAGGCGACAGAGACCGCAAAGGATCAGGCTAAGCAACTTGAAATTGGAGATTCAAATTCTAATGGTGTTTTGAAACAAGATCTGGAAAACACGAAAGAACAGTATACTGTCGTGTTTACAGAACTCGATGCTGCTAAACAAGAATTAAGAAGAATCCGTCATGATCATGAAGCAGCCATGGAAGAAAAAATCGCTGCTATTGAGCAAGAAGCAGAAGCTGAGCTTGCAAAAAAGACCAATTTGGATCGAGGTGATGAGATATCAAAGGAGATTATGTCTGTTCGAGAAACTATTGAGCAAGTGAAGTTGGCAACAATGGAAGCACAGAAAGAACAGGAACAGATATACGCCGAGAAAAACGTTCAGAAACTAGAACATAAAGCTGCCCTTGAAGAGTCTGCTAAAAAGCTGCTTGCTTTACAAAAACAGGTGGATTCTCAAATATCAAAAGGTCTTGAAACCCAATTTGCTGAAACGACATCTGAGATCAAAAGATTGCAAACGGAAATGGAAAACGCAAGGGCTTCGGATCTTGATTCGTTAAAAAACGTGTCAGCGGAGCTTGATGGTGCTAAAGACTCATTGCAGAAAGTGGTTGAAGAAGAAAACTCGTTAAAAAACTTGTTGGAGTCTTTAAAGATTGAGCTCGAGAACGTGAAGAAAGAACACGAAGAATTGAAAGAAAAGGAAGCGGAAACTGAGTCAATCGCTGGGAATTTGAATGATAAGTTACAGAAAAGCAAGATTGAGCTCGAAGCAGCGTGTTTGGAAGAAGCTAAAGTCACAGGTGCGTCTGAAGAGATGATGTTGACTTTTCAACAGTTATTAAACGAGAGTGAAAATGCAAAACGAGAATCAGAAGAGATGAAGGAGAAAGCTGAAGTGTTGAAGAAAGAAGCTGAAACCCTAGGAGTTGCTTTGGAAGAAGTGGAAGGTAAACTAAAGATTGCATTAATGGAAGCTGCTGAAGCGAAAGCAGCAGAAGCAGCAGCTCTCGAGGAAATAAAACTGATATCGGAAAGAACCGACGCTGCACGCGCGTCAACTTCTGAATCAGGATCGAAAATTACAATCTCGCGTGAAGAATTCGAGTCGTTGGGTAGGAAAGTTGAAGAATCCGAGAAGTTAGCAGCGATGAAAATCGACGCAGCAATGGCGCAGGTGGAAGCAGTGAGATCGAGCGAGAAAGAAGCGGTGAAACGACTCGAAGCGACACAAAAAGAAATTGATGAAATGAAAGCTACAACAGAAGCGGCATTAAAACGTGCAGAAATGGCAGAAGCCGCGAAAAAAGCAGTTGAAGGAGAGCTTAAAAGATGGAGGGAAAGGGAACAGAAGAAAGCTGCAGAAGCAGCAGCTCTGATACTGCAAGAAACGCAAATGCAGCAAACATCGTCTTTACCTTCATCTCCGGTTTACAGGCAGAGTCCACCACAGAAACAGAAGACGAAAAAAGTGCTTGGTAGTAATCTCAGCGGTATTTTTCATAGGAAGAAATCGCAGATTGATGGTGGATCATCTCCTTCATATTTGCCTGGCGAGAAGCCTGTGTGATCACTGATCGTTTTTGCGTTTTGGTTGTGTGGAGTGTACGAGTGGTGAATGGTGTGTATATTGGTGAACGGAACTTGAGAACAAAAGGAGAAAGCTTGTGTTTTTTGTGAGAAAGACACGAATACAACGCCTCGAGTAGCCGAGAACTTTTGGTGACTTGGGTTTTAGGATACGAGAGATTTGAACTTGAAATCATTAAATTATATACAAGTTTTGGTTATTTAAATGCAACTCTTACTCAACTTTAAATTACCCTGTTTATGCAAATTACATTGATATAAGAATACATGAGATCGAATTCAATCGGTTTCAAAAAGTCGAGCTTAAGAAGTTTGTACTCGACTGGACTCGTTCAATAGATTGCTAAAATTTTGAGCCGAATGAGCTAATGGAACTTGAATCGAACGAGTTAAAATGAGTCTATTTAATATGCAAGGATTAGCGTTAGATAAACTTGAAGTGATTGAAAGCTTAAATATACGTAACTATTAGATGATTAAATCCAATACTTAAACCCCTCAAATATAAATGAAATTATAAATGAGCTCAAGCTATAAAATCAGTTTATCGTAACAAATTATTCAAAATCAAGTTCAAACCAAGTAATTAATAAACTATCCAACTCAAATTTTCTGATATACGACTTGTGTTCGGATCGTGATCGTTGACACACCTTAGGCCATTTCATTGGTGTACGTTAAACTTTGACTCACACAAAATTATCAAAAAAGAAGAAGAAATAATTATAAGAAATTAGTGCCTTAGATCAAACGCACAAACCAGTTCACAACTCCAACCATACTTTTATTTTTTAATCCTTTTAACACATGGTTAAAAACTTAAATTGGTAGCTTATTTATTTATATTTATATTTAATTAAAAAATAATTTGTATGCTAAAAACTTAAATAATTATTCTTTTTATTTCTAATAATTTTTAGTTGGATAAAATTTATTAGAAAATATTTTTATTTAATAATAAGTTGGTTTGAGTTGGGTTGTTATTGGAAGTAGAAGATTGTATTGAATGGGTTGAATAGGTGAAAGAAAAAGAAATTAATTTTTTAAATAAAAGGTGAGAATTAAGTTGGGTTGATAGATGGGGTGATCGTAGAAATACTAAAGTTCACACCTATTATTAAACTTTTTATGGTTTTGATGTTTATATAAAATAAAATTAACTAATAATAATATAATTAAGATATTTAAATAGGAAAAAGATACGTCACTATTTGGTACTCAGACAGTGAAGTGTGGAACACCAGTCAAACAAAATACTAGACCGTCTGTAAGCATTTCGTCGAACACTTTGATGGCAAGTACCAGAGATGAACCACTAACGTTTTTAAACTCATCAATATCATCTTCAGTGGGTGAAGGAGACAGTTCACAGATCGGCAGTGCTTCTGGAAGCTTCCAGAACGAAGGATTCCTCGGCGGTTTCGACGGAGGCGATGAAGACTTCGGATTCTCGCGATCTGATTTCCGTCAAAGTCTTGTTGTAGGAACAGTCAAATACTATGAACGACATGTGTTTTTGTGCTACAAAAAACCTCAAGTTTGGCCTCCTCGTATCGAAGCGGCTGAGTTTGATCGGTTGCCGCGGCTTTTGTCCGCCGCTCTCGCTTCCCGGAAAAGTGACATGAAACGGCAGGTTGGTTTCTAGGGTTTACTTTTGCTTGTTTATGTAATTATATATATTCTTTAGGGTTTTGTTATTTAAGATGTATATATGTCATTTGTAACTGCTTATAAGTATATACTTGATGAATTTGATTAAAGTTTACAGCTTGATTAGTTATTAAACTTTTTAAGATTGTATATATGTTTAGGCTGCATTTTTGGTTGATGTGTTGAGACTGTATCTTTAAGAAATCAATTTACAAAATTGCTTAGTGATGACTGTTCATCTGTCTGATCTCGTTTCTCAAGACTCGTCTGACTATATGTGAGGGGCACGATGGGACCGAGACATCAAATGGAGATGTATTAATCTTTCCAGATATGATTAGATACAGGTGATTTTATAAGATTATCAACGGATTACTTGCTATTATAATGATGCGTGATTGGTGATTGATTTGCCGTTAAATGCAGGAGATTGACGCACTTTGACGTTGATACGTTTGTGGAAGAAGTGCTTGTTAAAGATGGTGAATGGTTGCCTGGAAGTCCTGAACCGCTAAGAGGGTCGTATATTTTTGTATGTGCTCATGGTGCACGGGATAAAAGATGTGGCGTGTGTGGGCCTGCGCTTGTTTCTAGATTTAAAGATGAAATAGAGTTGCGTGGTCATCAGAGTAAAGTGTCTGTTCGCCCGTGCTCACATATTGGGGGCCACAAGTATGCAGGAAACGTTATTATATTCAGATCCAACAATCCCGGGAAAGTGATGGGTCATTGGTGAGGACTAAGGAGAATGCCTACATATTATACGTTGAATTTTTCTTACCCAATTGAAAATCTAAAATTTTGTTACATGTCATAGTTACAAGTTGTAATTTTCACAGGTATGGATATGTTATGCCTGATGATGTACCCACGTTGCTTGAACAACACATCGAAAAAGGTGAAATTGTAGACTGGCTTTGGAGGTAATTATGTCCTATTCTAATGCTGTAACTAGCTACAATTAGGTATTGTTAGGCTGATAAAAGATTATATTACGGATATGTGCATTGCTGAATGCCTAAATATCAACTTGATAGGCTATTTCTAACGTTTAAAACGTGCATGTTTCTGAAATTGAGTATCAAAAGAGAGCAATCAATGGGTAATGTAGATGGTCATTAGAGGACAAAACTGTGGACAATGGACAAAGAAAATGTGATAACCATGTGAAGCTAGACATATCTGGATTGAAGTTTAAAAACTTTCTCTAGTTGGGTAGAGATGGATAGACAAACTGATGTATTCCATGTCAAAGACTGAATGTTTATTTATCTATCTTATGATTAAAAATCATAGATAGCTCATTATTTCACCTAAATTACCAACTACGCTCGACTTTATAAGTGGAAAGTTGGTGGAATACATTTTAAAGATATATTTTTCTTCAGGGGACAAATGGGTCTATCAGAAGAAGACCAAATGAAAGCTCAAGAGCAACGGGTTTTAGAAAATGGTGGTGGCAGCATGAAAAGAAGCATACAAGACACAACAGCTGTGGTACGCACAGATGGATCAAAGGTGGAGTCTGGCGGTTGTTGCCAGGGCAATGGAAGTTCCGCTTGTTGTGGCAGTTCTGATCCACCTGAAAATGCAGTGGATTTTAATCTTGATACAATGCTTACTGGTGAAAAGAGAAAAGGAAGCAAGAATCAAATTTCCATAAATGTTGGTAACGGAGGAGCTCCCACACCACACAAAGTGTGCACTATGCCAACATGGCTCGAGACCTGGGAGAGTGAGGATGTGTATGCAGCTCTTGCTCTTATTGGTGCTGCAGTCTCGGTTGCAGTTGCTTATAACTGTTACAGACAATTGGGCTAATGGCATTTTTGCATGCATGTTTGTCAAATATCCGTCTTTTAACATATCAATGTTGGTTGATAGGTTAAATATGAATGCTATGAATTGAAAGATAACATAGCTCCGGAATCTGGTGTTCTGTTCCTGATTCCTTTGCTAGTTTGTGCTCTAAGCTTTTGTACAACTTTGCTCCACCGCTGCTGGACTTGCAATTTGAATAAAATCTCGCTTGCTTTGCATGTATTTTAAGCTTCACAGATTTACCATATATATGCACTATCAGCTACTTTTTATAGTTGGCAATTCAACTTGTTCTCTTTATATATAGCTATTGACACGTACCTACAATTGCATATTTTACCCGTACCGACAAGTATATATTTGACCCATTTTGACCCTTACCAACAATTACATATTTGACCAGTTACCCTGCCTAACCGGATAACTCTACTATTTTTTCAAGAGGCTATTTAATTATTAACTATACCTAACAAGTGTAACGGTAAACTTTTGTCAACAGAAATATTAGTGAAGGTCAACTCTTGAAGTCATATTTCAAATCCACTATGGAACTTTGTAGTCAATCTACATAGAGAAACGACATAGACATTTTCTTAAAAGATCACATCCATGGAATTGCTATGCAGATGGTAAAACTTGATACTTTATTGTACTTCATTCTTCAGCGGCTATATTCGACTTTTGAGGTCAAAATTACTCTTTTTCCCGTCTTGTTTCTGGGGAATGTGAAGCCAGTCACGTCCACCAAAGAAACAAATTATAAAATTACAACATAAAGTTACAAAATATCCAAATAATTATCATATACACTAGACAATAAGTGAATTCCCTGTTCAAACATGCAAGCAGCATCTATGCTTTTGTTTCCTTTTTTTGATGTTCATCACCATTTGTCTTGAGGTCATCTTGTGCATCAGTAAATCCATTCTGCTCCTCAAACTTATGGAACTCTGTTTTAATAGTTTGGGCGATCTTACGGTCTCTTTGGTCAGGTTCAGGAAAACCCACATGAAATGATCCTTGCTTGATCGGGGCCCGCGGCTTTATGCCCGCAGCTTGCTGGTTGATATAATTATAAAGTTGCTGGTGAAACTCATGGTCCAATGAGAAACAACAATCATCACCAATAGAGTTTCTATTTGGCCGAGATGATCCAGATCCTTGTCTTCTACAAAAATGGGGTAGAGATTCATAATCCATTATCTGCCCATTTCAAGTCAAGGTAGATTTTGTTAGAAAGATTACACGAAACCTTTAAAACTGAGGTGGTGTTTGGTTTGCATTCAGGAATCACTAAGGTTATGGGTTTGATAACATGGTGAAATTGGAATGGGTATGGAAGATTCCCGATTCATATAGGTATCAAACCCGTACCCTCAAACGGAACACTCGTAAAATTACCTTCAATAAGTCATCTTTACCGCAACCTGAAAGCACTTGAACTTTCTTTCTAGTTCTTTCTTGCAGGAGCGGCTTCACAACCTGCACAGATTCAAACTTTCAGGTGTATGACAACAACCCAGCATCTTTCATAACTGTAAGTTGAAGAAAAAAGGCGAACCTTCCAGCATGCTGAAAATACATACGGGGCGTTGACAATATAATAAGTATCTGTTTTCTCTGGGTAGTTCAAGTCATCAATACTAGATATAACTGTCAATAGCTGCAACATTTAGCAGACGAATTTGATATCAGTTCTATACGTTTTTAAAGGTTTCTTAAAATGTCAAGTTCATTAGTACAAGAATAGTACCTTAATTTGGTTAAGGTGTGAAAGTTTGAGCCCGGTCATATCGAGAACCTTGACACAGGTACTTATATGTCGTTCAAACTTTATTGTTGCAGATGGCTACATCAAAAGGAGAAGAGTCAGCCTATTTCCCACAGATTTATGTGGTCGAAACTTTTATTTATCATGATATAAACTTACCAATACTACACGGTCTCTGTATTCATTTATCTGGATGTGCGATTGAACATAGTAGTGAATCTAGAATATAAACGAAAAACACCAGGAAACATACTAGTCAATTTATATTACAACATAACATATCCAAATCTGATTATTAGAAACATTCAATATAAACATCAAGATTCACTACATCCAAACATCAAGATTCACGCGTACATCCTTTGCAAGTGTTGAACAAAAAACAGATAATTGAGAAAAAAATAAAAGGGCAAGATATGCTTACAGATGCTTTGTCATATGTGCTAAGCCCTACACCGATGGCAATAACAGGTCTCCCCTACATAGTTTTAACAAATAAAAAATAACCATCACTTGATATCACATTGGTGTCTTTAAATCCATCAGGTCATATTTATGATGGTAAAAAGCATACATCTTTAGTGTAACCAGACATCCCTATAAGCTGTGAGTCACGGACCGATCTATAAAACTCAGCAGGAATTATTGGTTTCTGTACATATAAGCATTAAGTTAACTGTGTTGATTACATTACAACATGTAAAATCCTATAAACAGAACTCACCAATAATATATTGTCGATCTCATTTTCAATCCTCCAATTTAAACAATCAATAAGCTGAAAAGACAAGATTCATTAACAGGCAACTAATGTGATTAACAAGTTTCAAATTTCAACCTAAATGAGTTTGATTCCACACCATTGTATAGGCTTTGGATACGTTTCCATCTCGTGCTTTAAGAAACCTGATCACAGTCTCAGATGGATATCCTTGATGCAAACTCTATAAAAATAACAATCAAAAGAATAAATTTAACATGACCTATGAACGCTCATCATATAACATTATATTTAGAGATCGAAGTAAACAAAGATTAGACATTTAATCAAACACCTAGTGTCCCTAACATTTATTCATAATTTGGTGTGTAATAAAAATCGTATCTTTTATGAAATTAACCAAATGCTGACTTCAGATTTGAACTTTATGACTCAGATCAAGATACAAGATTGAAATTTACAAAGGGGATCACAATTTAATATGAAATATTAACAGTAGATCAGAACCTCGAATTTGATCTTGAGTGATTCTTCAGCTGCAACAAGAAAATTGAAAATAAATCACAAAGAATAAAAATTTTAAGATTAAAAAAAAAAAAAATAGACTTACTTGATTCTAGTAAACTCTGGAATTGCTTGATCATGTCTTGATTTATGATCCCCATTTTTTTTATGGGGTGATTAAATTTGCTGTTAAGAATAAATACCCAATTATAAAAACTAAAACTTTGATAAATTTGGTACACCCTCCATTAATGATGATCAACCCACCTCCACCTGCATGAGAGAGATTATGAAGATGATGATGTGGGTATGACAAATGAAGAGCAGAGAAGTGTAGTTGACATGCGTTTGCACTTCGCACATACAATATGATAGATACAGATATCTATATATATTTATGGAATTAATGGCGGAAAGTTTTAAGCTTTTTTAAAGTAGGAAATGCCTCTTCAAATCTTTAAATTATGTTTTACCATTTTTGCATTTCAATATAATATTCTTCTTATTTAATCTTACTAAGAAAATTCAATTTAAAAATTGTCCGACTAATGATAGTAATTTTTTGTCTTAGGTTTTGGATAATATGGATTAAGTCAAAAAATTTATTTGTCTTGGTGATACAGTCATAATTAGATTGAATGGATGACCGTCCTTTACATTTGTAAGCTTTTAACTAAAATCTTTGACGAATATATATTTTATTAATAAGGAAGTTGCTAATTATTGCCCTCTTTATAATGGTTGAACATACCTTATTTAGTTGCTAATTTTCATGCTAATAATGAAATGAATGAAGATAATTCATAATTAATTATATTCGTAGATGTATTGATACAATGTTAAAATTCCTTCATTTCATTATATTTATGAAAATTACCCCGTAAGTGTTTAGACGACTTTGTTAGTAAATTCCTCTTTTAAATATCAATTTCATTAATATGTTTGGCTTGTGATAGGAACATTAAGAGACCTAAAGTTCGGAGAATAAGCACTTCCACATACGACCAAGATTTAGAAAGACGAAAGTTCATACCATATTTTTCAGATTTTGCCTTGTTGGCTTTGAAATGGTAGACGAAAATTAATTTTCATTTCAATAATCAACAAGACATTAAATGAATTTAAATGCAAAACCATCATCATCGTACTACGTATTTCTTCATCCAAACTTTTCCAAATGTTCAACTGAGAAATTGTAGATACTTCATTAATTTTCATGATAAGAAAACAACCTTTTCTTAAATCATATTAAGGGTATACTAGTCTAAGTCTCGCGCTATGTAGCGAAATACAATTCATTATTAGTGATAAATTAACGATTTGATATATTATTTTTCTTTTTACCAAATTGATTAACTATGATGGTAGATTAGTAATGATCTAGATTTTTGTCTTTGACAATTACGACCAGAAAATATTGTAATATAAAAATAGTGGATATTTAATAGAAGTTATAGCTATAGATATAAATATATATATTATGGGAGTCTAAAATAATGCCCAAAAATTTATCACATAAAGAGAATTCCACATGTCAGATTCTCATAATTTACAATTGAAAAATCAAACTATATTTAAAACAAAATTACACATCTGTTAGTTTCAGATGACAATGAAAATTTAATTTTAAGTGAATTAATATCCCAGTTGTAGACAAACACTCCTTTAATCTTTTCGGTTGAAGAAAAAATAATTACAATAGCATTTAGTCATTTATTTAGATAAATAAGTTAAATATCTTATATCTTATTATTATGATTTAGTATAAATACCCCTTGACATCAAATTATAATAGAACGAAAAATAACGTAATACACTAAAAGTTGAAACGAAAAAGAAAACTAAAAACAAAAACGTCATAAGTGGTACTATTAATCCATAAATAAATTGTTTAGGTAGATTTTTTTTGTTTCTTTATAAGTTAAAAGAATTATTATCATATGTTGGCATAATAATTGTAAATATTTTGTTTAGTAATCTACCTTTTTTGTATTATTATCAGTAGTTTATTTTATACTTTTAATTTGAATCCATACATAATAGTTTTCATCACTCATTGATTATTTCAGTTAAGTTAGGATTGTAAAATTAAAATAGGGTTACTAATCTCCATAATCTAAACATATTTACATATATTTACTCATGAGTTTGGATTAATATTTAATTTCACTTAATTTTTAGTTAAATTTTATATACTTATAACTCATGGTTAATTCCACTAAATTTTTAAATCAGAATTGCTTAATTAGTTATTTATATTAAAACTATCATGCATCGCACGAGCCTTTATCATATATATATATATACATATATATATCGGGATTGGATCAAATAAATTAAATTTTAACATAAAATAAATAAGATAGAGACTGAACATGACATGTGTCATATCTTTTAAATTAGTCAAAGGGTATTCTACGACTTTTAAATTTCTTCCTGCCTCTCTTTCGAATCTAGAGCAGTCACCCCCACTTTCAAAAACCCTAAGACTACATCCAACGCGGGTGTCGGTTTGGGAGGTGACACGCGTCGGCCGGTCGACAGGGTTGGCACCATCGCGTTAGTTGAGTTACGCGAGTTTGGCAACAGGGAAGAGGGGGCGTCTTTCGTTTGTGTGGGGCCTGCATCAATTTCTCACTATCTTTGTCTTCAAAACTCTCACACACACACTGGATTGTGTATATATGTGTGTGTATTTCTCCAACATGAAGAAAACTTGAAACCTGCTAATTGAAGGAGGCGCAAATTGTATTCTTTTCAAAAGGAACCCTAGGAGAGTAGGAATGGATGTATTTATGGACCGCTATATTGAAATACACCCAATTATTTATTTATTTTAAATATGAAAGGCTCGATTGATGTATAATCCATGTGTACCTTTGAATATGACAAAATTATTAAAACTACTAGTGCAATTATATTGTAAAGTTTTATTTAAATAATTGTAATGTTTTATTAAAATATATTAATGTAAGGTTTTCAATGAAATTGTTTTATTTAAATATGTGTGGGACCCAGAAATCAAAGTGACGCACCAGAGTTGGTAGGGGTGTGTCAATTTTGTATCAGTTTGGAAGGTGGTGATGTGACGCTGAAGTGACACAGCTGACACGCTACTTACACGTCAGGGTTGAAAATGGTCTAATTCCCTTAAAACTATCTCTTTCAACAAAACTCTCTTGCTCTCTAAAATTCCAATCGAACAAAACCATTCGACCAGAGCAAACAGTCAACTGTTAGGCCGTCGGCATGTCTGTTGTGCATCACTAGCAGCTGATGTGAACAAGACAACCACCAATAGAACATGATGCCGATTATCTTGAAATATATAGATCTAACGGTCATGTATTTTGATTACTTTTATTATATTAGATTTTCGTATGTGGATTATCTTTTGCTTACAAGATTTATGGAATTTCATTTATGTGCATCAGTGTTTTTTATTGCGAGTATATTGTTCTGAGTCAGTTATTGTTTATCATCTATAATTATATCTATATCTATATCTATATCTACACTCTACTATATTTTGTTTGATCAATATTTTTTTTATGTTCATATATTTGCTCCATATGAGATTTTCTAAAAAGTAACGTATATGAACTTGAAATATATAGTTGTTTTGATTATTCCATTTTACTACTACTACCGCATAAAAATATGAATCAATAATTAGCAAGCTTTGTATCACACTAATCTAAAATTAAATTGTTAAAGTAGGTGAGAAAATATCTTTATACCCTCAACAATGTTTAATGAGTTTTGACCTAAAAAAACTGATGTAGTCACTATACAATATAATAGCTTAGATTTTATCTTATCTGTTATATTTTCAGGTTTGTTTTACGATAACTAATTCTTATTTATATATATATATACGAAAGATTCATAAGGAAGCTCCAAATCTTGCGGAATGAGGGATGCAAATCTCAGCTTTTGATTTCATCATAAATGAATATTAAATTGAAAATTTGAGTAACATTCATCACATTCTGAAAATGGAGGGTTGAGATTAACTTCCCGACTTCTTTCATTTTTTTAGTTCCCTTTGATTCCCACCTCTCTCTATATATATATATATACTAAAAATAAAATGCATCTGTCATGGCTAATAACAAAAGGACAAGTATATATCGTATCAAATGTAATTGGGTAGTGGGGTGATAAGAATGATTCCTTAAGTTGACGTAATAGATGCCGTTACAATCCTATGTAAAAGATGTCGATGGTCCAAAGTTCTTTCTAAAACAATTTAAGTATTCTTTTTGATGACAACATATGATATTAATTAAGGTAAACGCATATATAAATTTTTAGTGTGTAAAAAGTTATAGAGTTCGAAATCCAAAAAAGAATTATCTAAAATAACTGTTTTACAACATATAATAATTTGAATAAAGTAATCATCTTCTTTTCTCTTCTAAAAACAAAAATTTTTAAATCCATATAAAATATTCATTCTATAGTACTGTTTGACGTGGAGCTTTTAGAAGCTTTTAAAAGTTTTAGTTTTTAGTTGGTGCATCAAGTTTGTTTATATAATGTTAGGTAGTTAAATTTATTTGTATATAGTGATTTTGTATTAAATAGAGGAATTGTTTCCAATTGTGTAAAAAGGTAAATTAGAGATTTTGCAAATCTTCTTTTTAAGTTTTAAGCAAAAAAACGTAAATGCTTAATAAGAATTTAAGATTTAAGATAATAGATCTTAAAGACAACTTATTGGATAGAAAAGCATATACTTTGTAGCGTTCCCATTGAAACCAATAAACATCCGATCCAACTAAAGATCTATATACTATTGAACCCAAAAGGATACACATGGTTAAATCTATTTACACATGATCAGGGCGGAGATAGAATAATGTTTCGATTGAAACCAATATATATCCAACTAAAGATCTATATACTATTGGACCCAAAAGGGTGCACATGGTTTCATCTATTTACACATGATTAAGCCGGAGCTAAAGTAATTTTTTTATTTTTTATTTTTGAGAGAGTTCATATTTTTGAGGGGTAAATAGAATTATTGTTTTTTTATTTATTTTGAAGAGGTAAAAATTATAAAATATTATTGATACCTTTTTAAAAGTATGTATTTTGTAATCTGAAGTTTTTTAGTGTACGACTGCCCTGCACATGGTTAGATATATCTAGCTCAAACTGAAAGGCACAAGAATATGATTAGGCTATCATGCATGCATAGTTTCCCACGTGGCTTACATACTACTACTAAGCATCATTTTAAACTATATTTAACCTTCTAGTAAACCCTTTATTCTTGTATAGTGCAACTTCATAAAAAACTGATCACGTTGGATACTATATAGTATCATGATCGTGCATCAAAGGTCAGATGCCTAAGTTTCAGTTTCGATTGACGTTTTTATTAGTTTTCGATATTTTAAAGAAAAGATTAGGGAGAGTATAATCATTTAGGCATTGTTGATATTTGAGAATCTTGGGCCACCACTTGAAATTTTTGGGAACACATGCCCTTTTTTGGGCACTAATTCTGTTCCCATTAGAAGAATGTGTGTTTTAAAGGCTATAAATCTTCTTAAAATTTATAAATATTAATTATTATTCGTATTTTATATGTCGATTCGTGTGATTATTCAGATATTCCTATAAGGGTATAATGGGACATCTATGCATCACATTTGACATTTCATTTTCTGTAAAGTTAAAAACAAAAGTCATGCTTGTTGAAATCTCGGATATTTACTGGAGATACATACCGCTAGTTGAAAACCGAGCGTCGTCCACTAAGCATCAAAGACTTTTTCAAGATTGAGACAAGCATATTCCTTTACTTTAAATAAGATATTATCATCATAAGTTATTCTTTCGAATGCGCAAAAGGACCACAACCTCCCTAATTCGCCACTAGCTATGCATACATACGTGCATACCAGAACTGTTTCATATGCAATCTATATGTAACTATCAATAATCCCAGTCTTATAAAACACATTCTGGGTTATTAAATAGCTCTATATTACAAAGGAGTATAAACAAAAATGTGAAAGACATATTTGAGAAACAGGAGAAAGGAAGTACATTATAGAAGTCGGATAAATAATATGTTACGCCAAGAGCGCTGAAGTTGAATGCACATAAATAACCATCATAGTTTCTATTTTCCCATAAAGTTAGCAGCTACAACAATCTATATGCTTTTGAAAATTTAGGTAAAATTAAATTGTTAGAACTGCTAGTCACCTCAAAATAGATCAGATACAAGATTATCGTCAGAACAATGAATCCGGAGCACAATGAATTCCTTCTTCAATCACAACAAGTCCCACGGTTTTGGGGTGGGTAAATTAACACCTTCAAAAAATCGATGTTGTTTGGTCACAGTGGTTCATCTTTTGTACCAGTGTGTCACATGTGGCTATGTGCTCTGGCTCTTTGCTACCACATTAGAAGACCAAAAACCCAGGGTCAATGAGATTAGTAAGTATGCAATCGATATGGAAGATACAATGATGTCTATGCCTTATGAAAGCATGATTTTAAGAAGATCTAAAAGACATCAAGCTTACCTCAACAACAGAATTCCATTACCAAACACGAAAATTCTCCATCTTAAAATGAGCATTCGTGGCAGGTTATCTATCAGCACAACCTTTTCAAGAAACTGAGGACCATATGCACGAGAATACACTGAAAACTACATTCGTGCTGGAAGGTCCAGATTGAGACTACAAATGTCAATGGGTTTTTGATGCAGGTAAGCCATTTTGTAGCTTCTTGATTAACTGCTCGAGCTTCATTAATTTATCATCATCGCCCATCTCCATTGAATACCTCTCTAAAACACGAACACTATTGTTACTTAAATGCCTCCCTTTTTCAAGAATCTGTATAGAGCATTCGGAAGCGTCTTTACCCTTCCATGGGAACACAAGCTAGTCAATAGAAATTCCATGGCATGACTGTGTGGACAATACCCTCTCTCAATTAGGTAACACCAAAAACTGAAGGCTTCATCAACCTTACGGTTTTTGCAGAAAAGTTTCATTAACATTACTACTGTTGGCGTTCTAGACACAAAACTTATATTGATCATCTTGTGAAAAAGCTCTAGAACACTGTCGATTCCACTTGATTTCATCAACCCCGAAAATATTGTATGAAATGTAACGTTATCATGACAAAGATTATTCGCTTCCATTTTGTCCGTTAATCTAGTTGCAGAATTCACATTTCTTGACCTGATGATAGCATTCATTAAGGTATTATAGACACCAGAATCTGGCACTAAATTTCTCTTAGGTATGTCATCAAAAAGCTCTTGTGCCTTGGTTGAGTTTTGAGTGATCCCTGCCCCATGGATCAAAGTAGTTATAGTTCGTAACGTTGGTAGGCAGTTCACTTGTTCCATTTCTTCAAGAAGCCTTAACCCCATCTACCAAACGACCTCTTTTGCAGTAAGAATCAATTCTGATATTGTAAGTCACAATATCGGGCTTAAAAGCTCTTCGAATCATCTCATGGTAGAAAAGTTCTACAGAAGTAACATCGCCAGATTCTTTAAATCCCAGAAGCAAGATATTCATTGTTTTGGTGGTGGGTGAGAAACGAGAATAGAACTTGTTGAATACTGATTTAGCTTCCTTCATTTGCCTTTGAGTACAAAATGCTTGAAACAGAAAATTAAATTCATCAGCACCAAATTGCTTATTATTATATAGTTTATTCTCCAGCTTCTCAAAAGCTTCAAGGGTTTCATCAAAAGATTGAAACTTTGCAATTCTTGATAACATAATGCTCACTGATTTAAAGCTAATCAATGAAGGGTGTGTTTTCTGAATTTCTTTTATTAACTTCCAAGCCTTAATAAAATAACGCATTCGAGTTAGTATATGAAGTGTCATTTCAAATGCATCAGAAGTAGGACAGAATCCGGGAAACTGGAGGGAGAACTTGAAGAATTCAAATGCTTTCAGGTCATTAGTATGGGTTGCAAAGAGACGGCCAAGAACGTTTTCTACGAATGAGTTTGAAATGGCGGTCACAGGGATAATTTGGGAAAATATAGGACGAATGGGTTGGTCTGGAAAAGGATGGTCATTGATGATTTTGGTAACTCTTCTGATTTCACACTCGAAATCCGATGAATAAAGTCGGAAACTAATGTTAACTAATGATGTAAGCTGTTGAGGAACTTGAAGAAGTCGACTGCATTTTCCTAACAAGAGCATAATCTTGAAAAAAATTAAGGGAACAATACGAGTCACAAGTTCAACAGAATAACACGAAGCATATAATGTTGGCTAAAAGTTTAGCAAGCAACCACGGATCAAAATTGATAACAGTGGAAAATCGAATGCTTGATTTAACTAACATGTTGTAACGAAGAAATTGTATACGACTTAGAGATACTATTTTTCTAATAGCATTATAATACCCTATAATATAGAGCTGGAACTGCTAAGTAACTGTAGATATGGTGCATTTAATTAGCAAGTATGTAGGTCACGTGATAATAATAATAATTATGAATTATAAACTAAGATATAAATGATAACAATTAACACAAGTAGATATCAAAAGGAAAAGTGTTTAGGGATTGAGTGATAAGTACCTGAAATTACGCAACTGTATCTGCTTAGCAGGTTATTTGTATTATTTGTATTATTTGACCCTGATCGAGGGAATTTTGTGTATTTTGCAACTGAAAACCTGTTCTGGGAGTGTAGCAACGGCAATTGTGTGTTTCATGTTTTTATTAAAAAATTATTAAAAATAAAAAAGGAAATTTTTCTACTCCGTTTGCTGTGTTGTATTATGGTCATCGGTGGATTCTGAACACGGGTTAAGTGATATGTGACATATATTCGCTTAAGTTAGTATATTACGGTTACAACTAAAATTGTAAAAATCAAAAGGGGTAATGCACCTAGTACGGTTCAAGGGTCGGATTCTGACTATTTTGTAGTGAGTCTAACGAGTTTGCATAGTCTGAATGTAACAATCTTGAGATAGGTTACACTGAGACTGATCAAACTAATGTGACTGTTATGTAATCTCTTCTGAAATTTAGAAAACATTTTTGAGCATCTATAACCGTTTATAACTTTCTGATTTGTTGGAAACTATATATTTATAAAGGCAAACACATTTTCAGTACTTAGAAAGATTTTGGGATTTAATTTGTGTGACCAAAATATAATATTACAACTTATCAACTCTTGATCTTGACCCTGTTGAGGTCTTAAGGAAACCTTATCAAGCATAAGATATTATTTAGATTTTGGCTGAGATAAATTTTTAGAGATAATTGTGGTGTGGTATATGTTGTTTGTTTGGTGGTCTTGATTGTGTGTTCTTAATTGCTTTCTGTGATAACTTGCTAAAAGTAAAATATAGGTAATCAATTATCAAAAATGACTGGTGAGGAAGAACAAAGTGCTTCTGATACTACTTATGAGGTTACTATGATTAATAAGCTAAAAAAACATTAATCCGTTAATCTATATTGTGATAATAAGGCAGCAATTCTAATTGTAGTCAATCATGTGTTCCATGAGAGAACCAAAGATTTTGAAATAGACGTTCATATTGTTAGAGGAAATGTCAGTGCATGTTTGATTAAAATTGAAAAGGTTGACTCTCAAGTTCAGATTGCAAATATATACACAAAAGGTTTGAGTGTTGTGCAACATGAGTTCATGTACAGTAACTTGGGCATGCAAGATGTATTTTAAGTTTAGATTACGGGGGATGTTACAAGTATTATACACTTTAATATAAACTTAATTGTTGTGTTATATTTATACTTATGGCATGATTAGTAAATGTGTAGGTGGCTTATAGCATGCTTGGATAAGTTCAAGGGCTAAAGTTGTGTTGAATAGAGGATCAAGGTCATATAGCTGTTTATTGTATGCACAAGGGACTAAGCGTAAAGTTTAATTATTCATATGAATTATTCATATTTCCCAACGATTTGTGATCTTGGGAGATGTCCTTCACAAAAGGTCACTCATCCTTTCAAAATAAGGAGCACACATTGTTGAACAAGTTCATTTAAGTGGGTACAGAGACACATCAATAACCAAATGCTTGTCAAAAAAATCATAAGGCAAGGCCCCATACTAAAAGTTAATTCATATTATCAGTTGTAATATATTCATAATTTATATTTTAGGTATAACAGATTGAGATAGGAAGGGAATTATTCATAATTCTCTCTAGATCTACCTCTTTCATTCGAAATAGTTAGATTTTGTATGTGTGTGAATTGTATTTCTTCTGGTGATGAACTATCGAGTGTTTTTACGTTTGTGGGAGGATTTTAGTCTTGTTTTTAAGCTTTGTCTGGTTTTGTTTAAACAAGGTATTATTCGATACTCTTGTGGTGTTTTTGTAATTATTGTGGTTGATTCATTTTATATGTTTGAACCACTATCATTATTATTATTTTTATAAATAAGATAAATATAACAGGATGTGTCAACTTAATGAATGTGATAAAGTGTATTGGATTATGAAAATTTTATATAAAAGAGTTAGACGTTAATACAACTGTGCATTAAGCCGTATAGAGTCTAATGTATTATGGTTGCTCTAATTATAAATCAATAATTGATTAATTCATTGGATTAACACGTGTGATTGATTTAAATTGAAATTGAATTTCTTCATTTGATTTTTAACACATATTGGTTGATATAAATTGAAGTTGAATTTCATTAAATAGATAAATCTGATCGACATTAGTACTATTCGTATAAATTTTCAACGAGAAATGACGTGGCATTCTCCTTGATGACATCATAACATGACCAGCTGACCACCATTTCAGTTTTCAAACATTCTACATTTACGCTTCATTTCACATTCCCACCAAAAAAACAGCCACCTCAAACCAACCGTCATAGCTAACAAATTTTCCGACCCCAACCCAGCCCATCACCCGGATTCCACCAAACCCCGTCCACCACGTGATCCCGACATGGAAGGTTCATCCCTAACCGACGATCCCCAAGTCCGCCTGGCCCTCTACATCGCCATGGCCCACGCTGGTGTCGCTTTCGCCATTTTCGTTCTCTATGGTGTTAGCAGATTACTCGACGTATATCTTCGCCCATTACTTTGGGCCGTTATTTGTTCCATCCCTCTTCGTGGCATTCACCATACTCTAGTCTCGTTTTGGTCCGAACCATTGAAATCGGGCCTAACTGATACATTTCTTGCTGTCCCCACTTCCATGTTTAGAGCATTTATCGGTACTATGGTTGAGATAAAAGAACTTTTATGCAAAATCATCGGTCATAAAACGAGAAGGTTCAATGTACCTAGACGTAAAAAAAATGGGTTCTCAATTTTGTTAAGAAGATTAGTATCTTTATGGGTTTTCGTTATGGCGTATGAACAATTTGGAGGGCTTGGTGCTAGCACATTGTTGGTTTTAGGATTTATGTTTACTTCTTGTGATTTTGGTTGTACAATTTCGTCGTTTAAAAGCTATAGTTTCAAAAGAACGCCTCATACAGCGTTGTTGACCCGTGGGATTTTGGAAAGGTTGGAGACGATTGTAGCAATTGGATTGATTATGGGAATGATTGTTGGAACTTTAATGGCTACGATATTCTTTTCGTATAAGATTGGGGTTGAAGGGAGAGATGCTGTTTATTCGATTAAATCACGTGTTGAAGAAAGTAATTATGCGGCTCAATGGATAGCTGAGAATGATATTCGAGCTATCTTGGCTAGATATACGACGCAGTTTTATGGAACTGTTTATGAACAGATTGATAGTTTAGCAGTGCAGTATAATATGACTGAAATTGTTGAGGAAATGAAACATATAATGGCGCAACGTTCTACTAATTGTTCTGCACCTTCGACTGCCTTAACAAAACCAAACCCGTTTGCTGAAAAGATTTTGAATTTAAGAAGACGTGTTAAGAATCGTGAATGGGATGAAATTTATCCTGAGGTTAACGCGTTGTTTAAAGAAGTGTTGATTAGTAGAGAAGATATAATTGAAAAGGCGAAAGCTATTGCTTTTCAAGGGAAAGATGTGATTCAACGAGTGTTAGCAAGTGGTCAGTCGATACTAGGAGGTAGTATGAAGCTTATATGTGTGATTATTGAGTCGATTGTGACAGGTGCAGCGGGATTGTTTAGTTTTCTGTCACAAGCTATGGTTTTTATTTGGGTCTCGTACGCTCTTATAACGTCGGATTCAAGTGGGGTGACTGAACAAGTTATGTGTATGCTTCCTATATCGAAATATGCTAGAACGAGATGTGTTGAAGTGCTTGATAAGGCGATTTCTGGGATACTTTTGGCGACTGCTGAGATTGCTTTTTTTCAGGGGTGTCTTACTTGTCTTTTGTTGAGATTGTTTAATATTCATTTCTTGTACATGTCGACGTTACTTGCAGTTGTTAGCCCGTTCTTTCCGTTGCTTCCATATGTTGTTGCAACAATTCCTGCGGTTTTGCAGTTAGTGATGGAAGGTAGATACATAGTGGCAATCAGCTTACCAATCATTCATGTTGTACTTATTGACTATGGTGATTGTGAGATTCAAGAACATATACCGGGTCATAACCCGTATCTTACCGGGCTTAGCATCATTGGTGGCGCTGCACTTTTTCCGTCTGCACTGGAGGTATATAACATATACAAACTTCACTCTGAATTCTATTTGGGTTACAACTCACTTAAAAAAATTATAGCTAGACCTAATTAAATATGCCTAAAAATAGCCTATTGGTACAGTTATGCTATTAACTACGATAAATGATCTCTAACGCGTTTCTTTGATAATACAATGGTGCAGGGAGCGATAATGGGACCACTGATAACGACGGTTGTCATCGCTATTAAGGATTTGTATGTAGAATTTGTTTTGAACGAACCAAAAGAAATCAAAACAGAGTAGGATCAGCATCTAAGTTTTGTTCAATCTATGATTGTATAAGGCTTACGGCTTGTATAAAACAACACTTATGTAGAATGATCACATATACAAAGAAAAGCGAGCTTGATGGTGTAAAGTTGATTTTTGTCATCACTTTTTCTTTTTTTCCTTTTTCTTTTCGCCATGATTTCAACATCACATTTGGTGGGCCACTATACCAACCCAAATTATTCATAAGCCTCTTATGCTAAGAAGAACTAGCATCAAGAGGGAAAGATTCAATAGTAGCAGACATTTCTCGATTATGCTTCCTACACCCAAAGTTTTCTCAGATAAAGAAGTTAATCCTGTACTTTTCGAAACCATTAATGCTACCTTTTTCCAATAATCCACGACATAATGCAAAACACCTTCTCCATATGGCACAGGCAAACTCAAATATGTCAACTTGAATATGTTATTGAAAACCCAAAATCATATCAATCGACCTATGCTCAAACTCATTACAAAGCCACAACATGACTAAAGCTGAACCACAAGGATCGAGAGGACAACCGTAAATGAGATGCTAACTAATGTAAATGCATAGGGTATTTCTGTCACTAAGATAATCGCAACAGTACTACAGAACTTCAGAAGCAGTTGTTCATATTCAGTATCTTAATTTCGGTCTAAAAACTTTTAAATATCACTCTCGGTATCATCATCAGCATCCACACTGCGTGAAGCTATCCGGTCTTCAAGCTTCATCCTCGACCCTGTGAAGGCATACAATTGACATGTTAGTGGGTCCATGGTCATGAATCAGCGTAGAGGACTAGAGGTGGTTGGTTATTTCTGATGACTATATATGCTTTGGCATTTGACAACAACACAGATTTGAAGAAGCAATCAGATCAATGTCATTCAAGCTCAGTACTAGCTTATCACAAAAACAACTAAAAAGGACCAATACGTGAAAAGATAGTTGTACGTTTGTCTATCCTTTCTCTACACAATCTGTGAAAATACAGTTATATGTTTAGTCTATCCTTTCAGTTCGCAATCCAGTAAAGTTTTCCTACAATGCCAAATATAAAAAAGAATATTTTGTTTGTTTGTTTTCTTTTTATTCGGATGAAAATGCATTCAATAATTTCTAACTATTTAGTCTTCAACATACCAAAAAGAAAGGTTTCTCAATACAATTTTTCATATTCCCAGACCAGCTATAACGTCCCCCAAAGCCGAAAGCAATGGACAAATCGGGTATTCTTCATGTTCAACTAAAAACCATGGTGGAAAGATACTAGTAGCCCACTACTTTAGACTTATAAGGGACTCAAATTTCTTATCTCATACCAATATGGGACAGGTTGTTACAAACTCCCCCACTTAAATTCCTAACGTCCTCGTCAGGCCGAAACATAACCAATAACCAGGATCCATACCTCAGGAGATGCACAAGCCACGTGCCTGTCACACACTGAGAGGTTATGGCTCTGATACCATATGTAGTGTCCCCCAAAGCCGAAAGCAATGGACTACTCGAGTATCCTTCAGGTTCAACTAAAAGCCATGGTGGAAAGATACTAGCAAACCACGACTTTAGGCTTATAAGGGACTCAAATTTCTTATCTCATACCGATGTGGGACGGGTTGTTACACCAGCCTACTCGAGAATCCAAGAAGCATAATGTCTCTATTAAAATAAATCTTTTACTGTAAAGTTAATTTTTCTAGCCAAAAACTTTTTATTTTTGTAGCAAACTAACACACTTCAGTCTTTTGATGCCTTGCAAGAGAATTACAATAATGATAGCTAAAAAACACTCCTCCTTCACTTTAATATTATATTATAAAAAAAAAGTAGGTAAAAAGGTCTTAAGAGTCCTGTGCAGCTTAATATACTTCAACTACAGGTAAACAGATTCAATGATGCCACCTATTAGATAAGTATCAAGTAATACACAATAAAACCAAAGAGATGCAAACCTCTAGCATTGAGAGGTAACACAACAAAAAACAAACAGAAGAAAGAAACTCGTATAAGCCAAAAGGAATACAACATAACTAGATTCCAAATAGGTTAGCTCTTAAATTTGAGAATAGGAACTTAAACTTAGTGTCAAACACATGCAGAGATAGCAATTTCAACCCATTTACCTATAAAAGGATCAATTTGGAGTGTGTTTGATCTCAAACGGGTCATTAAAATATAGATAATAGGAAACGGGTCAGATAGGCTGAACGGGTTAACGGTCGCCCAAGAGTCTATTGTTAAGGCATACAACCTCCGAAGCCATAATATGTAAAAAGAATAATTATACTATTGTTTTTATAATACTGTTTTTCAATTAAAAACTAACTTGTTCATTTTTATCCATAAGATAATTGAAGGGGAAAACCAGTTTTTACTTGTCACCGCCCGCTTTGATATGTACTAAAAAAATATCATATTCTCAGCACATTACCAACCCACCCAACCCTCCTATCTTGCACCTCTACTAATACAGTAAATAAAAATGTGAACTTATGTATGGGGACTTGGCAGTTCTGATAGCAAACCAAGCTTCACACCTTTAAGAAGCAAAATAATTCTCACAACTTCAGCGGTTCAGCTCCAGAGAAGAAATACCAAAATTGGTACTCCGTATTCTTTAAACTTTTCCTTATAGTCTTATACAGCACTTTTTAACCTTGTTAAAGATAACTATTGATCATTATGAATCTATGTACTACAACGTGTAATGCTGTATTGTCCTAACAAGTTTTCCAAGTACATATTTCATTACTTTGAAATGCATTATACCACATATTGTTCATTACCAATTTTCTTGTTAGTCGATATAAGAGTAAAACAACACCGATAGTATTGATGCAAACTATACTGACTGAAAGAATCCTCTAAGAAATTAGCTATCCATTAGCTTCTAACTTATCACAATCAGTCTTTCAATCTAGCTCCAGATTTATAAACAATCTTCTAAGTTGAACTTATTACCAACTGAGAGAGAATGATAAATTTGAACTTACCACTTAATGAGCCAGCCAAAGAGAAAATGCTGCATAATGGGAACTTTCTCCATCACCTCCACTTTATACATCTTAAGCAACCCACTGTTCACCTTCTTCCAATTCGGCACACCACTGATGTCATCCAACAAGGGCGAGTGCTCTGAAAATGGACCCTTCTTAACCTTCTTTACAAATGCAATGCATTGCAGATACATATACTCGTTTTCAAAGTTCTCGAGTATATCGTCATTATGAATAGACTTAGGCTTCATATATTTGTGATCTATCAACTGTGAAGCCCCAAATATGAAAGGCAGAAAGTGATAATCATCGAGCCCCCAAACTCCATGTGACCCAGCAGGCTCCAATGAATAAACCAGCTGCAATTTCCGCATCAGTTCAAGATATTTCAGGAAAACCCGGGAAACAACAGCTGGATAATCCTCTTCTTTAACGATTCCCAACTTTGCCAGACAATATAACCAAGCAGCAAAATTGGTTTCATGCCCAGTTCCGTAGTCTATACGACTCGAATTACCAAAGCTATCGGTAAAGTAAGGGCATAGCTCCACAGTAGCGGAATGGAGATCCGGGGGAAGGAACTGCAGCATAAAAGATTCCGCATTATCAGTCATACGGCCGTGCCAATCGCGGTAGGCGAGGTTACCGTATCGAGCAGATTGCTGGAGAGGTGGTATTTCTTCTACGAATTGAGTTAGGGTTTGGAGGATGGAAATAATGCAGGTGATGGTGGGAGACATATGACAAGGATCGGAGATCTTATGGCCACAAATGGATTCGGATAGACATACAACAAAACCTAGGTAGTTTTTGCAAGTTCCGGAGTCACGGAAACGGCGGATATCGTCCTCGGAATGGATCATTTTGGTCGGGGTTTGGAAGTGGTAGGGTGGAGAGACGAGATGGACTTTTTGTGCTTGAGGAACTGGTGTCATGATAATGGTTTGTTGGGTGTTATGGTTTGGAGGGAGATTGATTGCAGGAGCGCGAATGGGGCGGTAGATTGGTGGAGGAGAGGTCTCGGACCATGTTGGTGGTGGTGGGAAAGCGGTGGCACCACCGCAGTTGACACAAGTGGTTGTGTGGTCGTGGTGGTGACGGAATTGGGGTGGTGAATCACTGGATCCGGGAAGGTTGCCGCTAGTGTGATCGGCTTCCATGAAAGATGACTACAAGTAAGCGTCTCTGTTGTTTTGGAGCTTTTAGTTAGAGCTGTGCGATGTACAGTAGCTGCCAATTATATAGAGGTATTTGGTAAAAGTAATCAGAACAATAGCTGAAAAGTGAAAAATGACAGTGAAGACATACATTAAAAACTTGAATGGTAAGCACGATTAATTAACAACGCGTCATATAATTCACATAGTTATAACTCTACTTATTCAAATTATCACCACCCGTGGATATCTAGCAAGATGAAATATATACAGTTGAGATTAAAAGCTAATAACTTTATATTCAACATATCCAAATATGATGCAAAATGCTAATATAATCGGTATTCAGAGTTAAAGCATGTTTTTTATCAAAGCCTGTTGCAAGTTACTATCAATAATGATGTCATCAAAAGCTAAGTTTCCAGTTAAATAGCTACTATGATCCGTATTTAGGGTTTAAATCAGTGAGAAATTTTGGCACAAAATGCATCCTCACCATTAATTTAAGCATGGCTTAACTAACATGAACCAATTTTTATTTTTAATTCTTTGATTTTTAACTGCTCAACAATGCATTTCTAACCTAATACATCGTACATGGATATCACAATCTGTTATACAAAATACCTCAACTCTGCACAAATTTTAAATTACATTACAAAATTACCCTTCTCAGAACTGATGTTCATGTAAATAATAAGAATGATAATTTTCTATATTCTATAAACCCTAAACTGCAAAGAGGATCAAATTAACGTATTTACACAGTACGTACTACACTTGAAGTGGTATACACGAAGTTTGATTTGAAGGAACAAAATTCGAAATAAAATAAGAGTAATCGGATATTCATTTACAATCAATCCGTTCAAAAGTCGATAAATAATATAGTTTCCGATTTACTTACCGGAGGAGTGATCGGCGATTGCAGGAACCCGTATGCAATAGAAGATGTGTCGATGTTAATTTACTTGCCGGGTATTTGGGTAAATTTATTTCGGGTGTTTGTAGTGTTTTGTTAAATTTTATTTATTTATTTATTTTGCTAATCATCTCACTAGTTTCAACGTACCTAAGGAAAACTTAATGTATTCTTTTTATAAAAAATGGTTATTTTGTTAAATGATTATTTTACATAATTAAAGATTGTTAATACACGGTATGAATTGAATGAGATTTTGTTTGAGATGATATATATATTAAAATATCATAAATTATAAAAGTCATTTCTGAAGCCCCTGAGTAAAGATGAGATGACTACTATCCTAAAACTTTACAATAAAAGTTCAATTCATTGTTTGAATAGTTGATTGTTAATCAGGAAGGTTAAAATGGTTTCGAGCCGATCGCGTTTACCCTTCGCCTAATCTAACCTATACAAAAAGAAAAAGAAAGAAAATGGCCTCATTTCTCGAGAGTGTATAATTTCAAAATGATTCTTTCTCTATAGATAATTCTAGGTATGTTGTTCAATTAAATAATTCAGGTTTCGGGTCATTTGAATTTTGAAGTTTATTATTGTATCTGCAACCCGATTCAAATAAGAGTAGGTTATTCGGGTTCGAGTAATGTGTTTTAATCCAAATAAAATGATATCTTAAATTTTTACATTTCGAACAAAACTTAAACTTTACAAAATAACACTAATGGTTTCATATAAATCATTATAAGTAATGTATATGTGTTTTATATTTGGATAGATTCATATACGTCATAAGAAAACTTAAATATATAGCTATACTAGTGATCTTGGCCCGTGCGATGCACGGGTATTATTTTATTAATGTTATTTTATGTGTTTACTAATATTACATAAATTTGATGGTAGAAGAAACAATAAAAATAGTTAAAATGTAAATCTAAGTTTCTCTAAATTCAAAATTTTATGCCAATAACCTTTTTTAATAATCTTGTAATTTATGAAAGTGTTAACAAATGTTTTTTAAAATGTGGGTATGTATATGAATTGCTCAATTAAGGTTCGCACATGCACTAATTGTTCAATTAAGGTTTGCACATGCACTGAGTGGATAATAGTAAATTGTTTATGCAATAAAATAAAAAGGTTAAACTTAGCTTGTTGCAAGTATCTACATATTGTACATGTAAAAATAATATATGTATAATGTTCGCTAGTGTCTTTATATGTATTAACTCTACACTTAACCTTACTTGTATTTTATAATTTGATCATAACAAACACTTGTTATGTTAATTTCTTTTTTAGTATTGATATCATTAAAGTCTACACTAAAAAATCGTCAACAAGCGAAACTCGCTGTAACATCCCAAAATTTAAAAAAAAAAAAAAAAAAAAAAAAAAAAAAAAAAAGTTAATTATTATAGTGTTTTTGCGACATAAGGGTAGTGTCGCAGGTATTGGTTGTGCGACACAAGGGTTGTGTCGCAGCTTGTGTCGCAGATCGTGCTGAAATGAAATTATTGAGGTGCTTAAGTGTAATTAGTGGGGTATATATATACATAATTAGTTTCTAAACATTTCCAGATACCAAAAATCAAGTTTTAAGAGAGGTTTAGAGAGAGAAATAGGAGATTTAGAGAAAGAAAGTGAGAAGCAAGCTTTAATCCGAAATTAGAGTGTTTGAATCGTGAAATCAAGGTAAAACTCTTGTTATTTGATGCTATAATTGTTAATACTTGTTTTGAATACATTCATATGTGTTAATTTGTGTATTACATGTTGAAATTCGTGAATTTCGGACTTGGGGTCTGCTGTGTTCATCTTTGCGACACAAGGGTGTTCATCTTTGCGACACAGAGGTTATGTCGCAGGTTATGTCGCATTGTTATGCTGCGACACAAGTGGCTATGTCGCACATGCTTATGTTGCGACACAAGGTTTATGTCGCATATGTTTTAGTTGCGACACAATGTTAATGTCGCATACACTTGTTTAGCGACACAAGGTTTGTGTCGCAAGTTGTGTCGCCAGTTTATGTCGCAGGCTAATTTCATTTAGGTTTCGGGGCGCTGCCCCGAGCCCCGCAAGGGCGTTGCCCCTTGACCCCACCCGCTGACCTGCCAGCGGGACCGCAGCCAGGGGCCAGCTCCTTGGACCCCGTCAGTTGACCCCGAGTGAGTTATTGAGAATGATTTGTATGTGTGATTATTATATAAGTATTAATCACTGAATTATGTAACAGACTACTGACTTGTGCTCTGTTTATTCTCAGAAACGCAGAAGACTCAGTGATATAAGATTACTGAGCTTGTAAGCTGGTATCCTCAGGTGAGTGGATCTGCAACTCATAATTTGAGTTAGTTGTAATGGTGTGATTACAACAAGTAACGTAAACCTTGATTGACTATTTAGTCTGAGTTATGATTGAATATATCTGCTTGTTATACATATGTGGCCTTCGGGCATCTGTGTTATTCAGAGGTCAATTGCGATTGGACTTGGTTACTACTGTGTTCAACACACGTTCCAGATACATGTGTTGTCGCTGGAAAGTGTGTTGTGGTGTTGTAGTGCCAAGTTATCGGCCTATTCTGTATGGGCCTTTACAGATTGTGGTAAGTGTTACTGAGGGCCACCGCGGCTGTAGGGTTCCTCAGTAACCGCCGATCCTCTTGAGTTTATGTGTTTACTGTGCTTAGTGTAAACGGATTGTTATGCTAAGTTGAATTATTAGTTGTACATTCATTCACTTAGCTTTGTGCTAATCCCACCATTTCCCTTCCTGCAGGTTATGCTTGTCTTTTGTGGGTTGGGCAGGAAGGTGGTTTTGAAGAATGTTTGACACGTGCCATAACTCTGATATATTTATGAATGTTTTGTAAATTAACATGTATGTGGATTTGTATAACAATTATAAGTGTTTTGTTTCGGAAATAGTTAAATGTTATAAATTTGCGAAATTTTATGGTCTTTTCTGTAATATAATATATAATATTATTCTATCCATCGCTTCCGAGTCAAATTACTATTTTAACCCTGAGTTAATCTAGGGGGTGTTATACTCGCCCGTTCCACCCTTCTGAAAGAACCGATCAACTACAAACCCATGACTGTCCAAATAACTTATCAGCTACTGTTTTTTGGTGAATGAGGTCGTTCAAATTTTTACATCAAATTTCATTCAGTAACTATAACAGTTAATAAAATACATCAGGAGCAATATGTAAATAATCTTTACTATTATAAATTGACAAAAGTAATATAAAACAACTAAACTTAATTGTAAGCCTCATTACTCCTTCAATTACCACACGCTCTGCCACTATTGTTACCCATTTCAAACTTGATATCACTCAGACATAGTATTGTAGATTATAACACCCCATAAATTTACCTCAGGGTTAAATCTGTCATTTGACTCGGAAGCGATGGATAAAAATAATATTATATATTATATTACAGAAAAGACCATAAAGATTCGCGACCTTATAACATTTAACTATTTCCGAAGCAAAACACATATAATTGTTATACAAAATCCACATACATGTTAATTTACAAAACATCTATAAATATATCAGAGTTATAGCACGTGTCAAACATTCTTCAAAAACCATCTTCCTGCCTAACCCACAATCTTAAACATAACCTGCAGGAAGAGAAATGGTGGGATTAGCACGAAGCTAAGTGAATGAATGTACAACTAATAATTCAACTTAGCATAACAATTTGTTTACATTAAGCACGAAAACACATAAACTCAAGAGGATCGGCGGTTACTGAGGAACCCTACAGCCGCGGTGGCCCATAGTAACACTTACCACAATCTGTATAGGCCCTTACAGAATAGACCGATAACTTGGCACTACAACACAACAACACAGTTTCCAGCGACAACACATGTATCTGGAACCTGTGTTGAACACAGTAGTAACCAAGTCCAATCGCAATTGACCTCTGAATAACACAGATGCCCGAAGGCCACATATGCATAACAAGCAGGTATATTCAATCATAACTCAGACTAAATAGTCAATCAAGGTTTACGTTACTTGTTGTAATCACACCATTACAACTAACTCAAATTATGAGTTGCAGATCCACTCACCTGTCTGCAACAGTCCACACTCAGAGATCTTATGTTACTGAGTCTTCTGCTGATCTGAGAATATAATAATTAAGAAGTTAGCAACTCTTTCCATAATTGTATAACACATTTCACTACTCAATAACAAAATGACAAACAATTATCAAGTAGCAATTAGCAGCTATAACCACTCTACAATTATAAATATATATATATCAAGTTATAACGATTCAGTTATACTTATACACTTTGAATTTAGCAAAACAAAACTTTCAAAATCACGTCTAAAAATTCTCAGTTCGCAGTTCAGTTCACAGTTCAGTTCAGTTCGCAATTCAGTTCAGTTCACAGTTCAGTTTAGTTCACAGTTCAGTTCAGTTCGCAATTCAGTTCAGTTCACAAGAAGTCAACTCGCAGTTCAGTTCAGTTCGCAGGAACTCAACTCGCAGTTCAGTTCAGTTCGCAGGAAGTCAACTCGCAGTTCAGTTCAGTTCGCAGGAACTCAACTCGCAGTTCAGTTCAGTTCGCAGGAAGTCAACTCGCAGTTCAGTTCAGTTCGCAGAAGTCAACTCGCAGGAAGTCAACTCGCAGAAAGTCAACTCGCAGTATGAACTCAGAAACCCCAAAACCGAACCAATTTTCTCAAAAACACAAAAACTCAGTTTCCTAACGATCTATAGGCTTTCTAACCTCTATTAAACATCATATAACATCATATAACATCTTTCAAACATCAAATTACACACAATTACAAAGATTAACCTAATTTCAAGTTTATAACCAAAAATAACAACAACAACAAAATGCTTACGATTAAATGTAGGAACAATCTGATGATGATAGCAAGTAATACAATGATTCACAGCATATACAATAACACACTCAATTTATGTTTAAGTTGGTGATTTTTGGAAAGAAACTTGAAAGATAAATGAAGGAAATGAGTTGGTGAAATGAGATGAAAATTGGTGAGTTAGGTGATTTATATCACCAACCAACTCAAAGACTTGCTAATTTTAATCCCGTGTTTGGCTTATTGTCTGGAACCTGAAAACCGTTTTGCGAGACAAGTTATTTTATTTTACCGACAACTATTTTAATTCAAAACTATTAATATTCTACAAGACATAATTAACAATTCGTCTTTTATATAATTTTCCTATCCAATAGACATGTTAATGCAACATAAAACTTATAATTAAATATAAGATTAAAGAAATTACCAGTTTACCCCTAGGCCACAAGAGTGGGTGTTACATAGATGACCAAACATTTATTACATAAAACTCAAACTTTATATATATTAATATAAATTATTATTATTATTATTATTATTATTATTATTATAATGATTATTATTATGTTTATTATAATTATTTTAAGAAGTACTCATTACTTGTTGGATGATATTGTAAATATAAATGTAAATGTAAACATACAAATATATGTAAATGTTTATTGTAACTATTTTAAAATGTAAGTATTCATTTATTTATATTAATGATCAACATTTATTATAAAACTAAAACTTTATATATATTAAGAAAGATAAGATAAATTATTATTATTATAGATTGTTTATGATATAAGTATAAGTATAAGTAATAATAATAAATATTAAACATTTATTTATTACACCATTAATTATATTAATAACTCAAAAATTATAGAATAGGTGATTTGTATACTAATTATACCTTTTGTGGCTTATTCAGGTTACCGAAATTCTAAAATATTTACATGTACCCAATTCAAATAAAATTCAGGTTATTCGAATTTGGGTTCTTCGGACTTGGGTGGCCGAATAAACTTTAAATTCGGGTGATTTATTCAGGTGCGGGTATTTGACACCCCTAGATAATTCGATTACCAAGATGTTAAAACAATATCAACAAGTACAACAAAACATTTCTAAGGCGTAATTCAAGCATAGTACATTGTTTGACATAATCATCCATACAAAACACGAGTTTGAACCAAATGTGGAATCCACCTTCGAGCAAGTCTCGCCGATCTAATCCTTGGCTCCAGCAAGATTTGACAAACTGTTAAACGATATGCGACCAATACTCACATTATTGTTCGAATTGCTATAAGTCCTATGAAGGCGACACCAAAAAGATCCAGTGTGGGTGTGGGAGAACAAAGACAATTAAGCTTTCCTTCGAAAGGTACTCTACTTATTCTGACACCATCTTTAATCGCTAAACGTGATAACTTGACATCTTGTGGCGATTGTGCATCAATATTTTGCAAATTGATTCCTTCAATTGTTGGTTTTGAATGATCAAATTTTTGTAACTCTTCAATTTGACACACTTTGTGATCGATGTTCATGATCTTTGGTCTGTTTTCCTGCATCATTGGTTTTTTTTATATGTATACAACACGAAATATATTTTGTAGGAGGCTTTAACAACAATCAAACGTGGGATGAGTAGTCAAATTTTTGAAACTTTTATAACCTTGTTTGGTTTTCACAATGAATTACCTGAAAATAATCATGTAATTGCTGTTAAAAGGCTATTGAATTTGGCAATGTTTTGTGTGAAAGTTTCCTAGAATGAACTGATGGGTTGCAAAGAACTATAGAGTGTTTTGCTAAAAATATAAAAACGCAATATGTTGGTTTTGATAATTTATTGGCTAAAGTCAATTTTCACCATACAATCGTTTTTTTGCCTTTTGGCAAAACTTTGTTGATGTCAATATCACATACTTCCACTTAAAAAAACACTTTTCTTAAGTCAAAATTATCAAAATACCAAAACTAAATTCATATTTTTCACTTTTTAACCATTTAAGTTTATTTACCGCAAAAAGTACAAATCATTTTCCCTTCAAATCTGGGCTTGTAAGTGATTTTGCACATTCTGGGAAGCCCAATATAGACGGATAAAGCCCAACATTCTTTCAAGGGGGTTAAAACTTAAAGTTGAATAACCAAAATAAGAAAACAATATTTCCGGAAAGTTTTGACGAACAGAAATAGTGCAGGGGTTTTAAATGGATACAAAACTTGCAAGCGTTATATAAAGGCAGCAATATCTTCTAGAATCCTCTTTTCTCTGAATCGCTCGCCATTTTCCCCAATTATCCGTCAATTAGGTTTCCGTCAATCGCTTCAATTCGCCGGCTGGCGACGACGTGTTTCTTACTCAATAATTTTGCCGGAATCGTCTCTGATTGACCGGAAAACATCTCGTATTCAATAAAAGGTACAATCAGTCTTAATTTAGGGTTTTAAATATTTCCTCATAATATCACCGTAATTTAGATACTTCAATCAGTTAGTTTTATCTAACGTTATCTCTTAGACATTTGTTAAATTAAAGAAAATAAATCATATGGATACAGGTAAGTCATTGTTCTTACCGGATGAGTTAACTGGTTACTTTTGCAAGCTATATCTTAAAAAACATAAAATTAGAAAGAACATTAATCTCTCTTTTGATTCGTCTATATTATGCTAATTTTTTTGGGTTGCTGAAAATTTTAATACGGATAGAATTTAAGTTCAGATTATATAAAGTTCATGGCTTGATGCTGAGAACTTTTGCAGGTTGGTAGCAAAATGTTCTCATTGAGTGCAAGTTTGATCCCTAGCTCTACCTCTCAACTAGGTATGATGTTTATTCTACCATAAAGTCTGCATCTTGTTTATGCTTGATATTCAAAGGGTCTAAAACAGCTGACTTATATTTTTGTATAATGTTGATATACGTTTAACAGCAAGGTCAGAAGTACATAGAGTGGGGCAAAATAAGTCAATTGGTCACAGTTACTTGCCCCTCAGACCAACTAGCATACAGCCAGCAACGTTTGGAGGGAAAAATCAAATTTCGCAAATGAAGTCAGCTGCATTCGTTTGTGCTGCAGCCATGGTGAGCTTAGTTTTGTTACCTGCAATATGTATTATGTATTAGATTGTTTTCAGAGTTACTTATGGTTATGTTGGGTAATTTATTTATATAAAATTCAACCTTATGGATTTTGAAGCATGGTGTGGGAAGTCTGATAATTTGGCATTCTTATTATCCTGTTTCTTTCGTAGCATGATTGTTATAGTAAGACTATAGATGGTTGTAGTTTGCTAAAGATAAATGCTGTGAGCAAGTCCAAGCAATTTAGAACTTTTGTCCGCTAGATATTATGATAATCTATTGGATAGCGCCAAACATGGGTATTTGTTGCGTTTACCACTGATAAAAGATTCTTATGCATCTTTCATTTACATTTAAAGCAGATTCAGTAGAATTTGTGGAAATTTATGTCATGATCTTGCATTTTCTCTTATGCAGAGTGCTAGAATGGGTGCAGAGCAGACTCAAACCGTCACACGCCAGTCGTCGACAATCACCATTGCTCCTATACAAGGTACTTTTAGTTTTAGACTTTGAAGTTTTTGTGATACCAGACCTTACAAAATGCCCGTTCCTTTGGCATGAGGAATCACAAAAGAAGATTAGCTTTGCTCGTCAGAACCTTGTTAATTGACCATGGATGCATATATATGTTCCTACTTTACTTCCAGCTTTATGTAACAGCTAAAGCTACACCAAATTGTAATTTAAAAATGTCTAAAAGATTATTTTATTTGTTGCCATATCTTGGACAATATAAGCTAAGTGAGTATGCAGAAACGTAATTGCTTTTTACTGTGTTATATGTTCCAAATCATGTTCTCTGAAATCATTTCTAACAATTGACCGGATAACAGGGAAAGAGAAGTCTCCAGATCTTGATGATGGAGGGACTGGACTACCACCACGTGATGATGACGGAGGTGGTGGTGGTGGAGGTGGAGGAGGTGGGTGGTCATCTGGTGGGTTCTTTTTCTTTGGGTTTCTTGCATTTTTAGGATTCTTAAAGGATCAAGAAAAGGAGGGGGCTTACAGGGATTGAATTAGTAGCAATTCTATTGTGAATTTTAATATACCAAGATAAATTGTTCGTACCTGTTATATTGAATAATTATCCTTCTAAATTTGGTTTTGGTAGCAGTTTTGTAATCAGTTTGGTATGTCCTAAATCCTAATAAAAATGAGATTAAAATAGAATTATAGGGTCGATGCAGATAAAATTGTTTGGTTACTGTTGGGAATGCAATCAACTGGTTAAACGCAATGTTGTGACTGTCATCTTTTACGTTATTCATTGATTGGTTTGCCCAAATCTGGAGATTGAGTTGAGCATCTTGGTTCATACTTTTGAAAGGGTTTTTATATGACCACTCATCTTTTTATCTATTTTGTTTTAAAAAATATATCTAGTTCAGTGGAAGAAGTTTTTTCATTAAAAGAAAATAAATATATATCCTTCAAATAGAATTATTGGGCAATAACTCAATTTTGTTAAATATTTTGTTAAACTGAGCTACCACTCTGATGGGATAGACTTTTCCAAATGGTTCCTTTTGTAAAAGAGAAATACTAGACTTAGTAAGACTATTGTTAGTGGTTTCGTCTTTGAGATATATCTTTAAGAAAATTGTCATCTTTGTATTTGAGAAACGTTGAACTAACATACATTGAAATATACAAAACGATGTATTGAACAAGCATACATGACAGATATGTTTAAAGGCTTGAGAAATCACAACGGAATAGTTTAAGAAAATACGTTGAAATAGAACAAAAAGAGTTAGAGAAATGACAACGGAATAGTTTAAGAAAATACGTTGAAATAAAACAAAAAGAGTTCATCATCAATCGTAAAAATTATAAAGGGACTTAGTCATATATTATTGAATAGTTGAGTGAAGTTTTCAATCAGAAAAATAGTAAAGACACTTAATTGAATATTTGAGCGACTTTTCCAATAAAAAAATAATAAATATTTAACTGAATGAAGTATATCGCACATTTTAAACAATTTTTCTAATAACTTTGAGCGAGTTCACATTTAGTCAAATATTTGAATTCAATGCAACAAAATGTCATATTAGTATACCATAAGTATACCGAAATGAGAATTGATAATCTAAGAACGTAGAAATCAATCTATACCACCGTTTATTTTCATTAAGATAATAAAATCTTTATATATTTAAAATTTGATAATTTCAAAACGGCTAGTTAAAAAATTATAAAAATTGCATCAAAATCAACATTTTTTCTCTTAAATTAGACATCTCACATGGTATACTTTCAATGAACTTTTTTTTCATTTTATAGTGGATTTTTAAAACGACTTGTTATCACATGTGATAGTCATTTTCAAAACCCGTTAGAAAATGAAAAAGAAAATCATCAAAATTATATCATGTGAGATGTTTAATCAAAAAACTAAATATCAGTCCCTCCTCCCCATTTTAGTGGACACATTAAATACTAAAAAAATAAAACTCTTTAAAATAGAAAATTCTGAAAGACAAATAGACTTAAATAAATCAACACAAAATGAGACTAATAAACACATGAAAGATCTATCTAGTCTAGTCTAGTCGACACATAAAACAAAAAGTATACAATGTCAAAAGATGATCTAGCTAGGTTAATATATTAGGCCTAATTGTTATTATTCCGTGTGATAGTAAGTAAGTCGACGACCGTGTGAATGTGTGATGGTAAGTAAAGTCGACGAAGGAAGAAAGCTTGAATGCAAGAAACATAAATAAATTTATTATATTATTTTACTAACACAATATCTATTTTTGAGTAATGTTAACCTCAAATATATTATCCTTTTTAGTAGCAGTTAGTAAACGTAAGCAGTAACAAAATTATTTAATATTCATATTTGGGAGAACCAAAATATCATCTTTAATAAAGAGAATTTTATTTTAAGAAATGAAAAATAACAACAAAATTTCAAAAAGGAAAAGTAATATAATTATTAGAGGTGCTTAATTGAGGGAACCAAATATGATGTCTCGAAAAGAAAAGTTTCTTGTAGATTATATTTTTTGTATTTTAATTAAACATTTAAATTAAATGTATAACTTTTTCAAAAAATCATGTAAATTTTGTCCATTAAAGTTTTTATGATTATGTTAACTTTTTATGAATTGATCGAAATAAAATTAAGAAAATATTTATCAAATGAACTTCAAGGTCTTTTGTGTTGGGCAGAAAGTTAACTAATTTGTTGGGTCGGTTTAAAAGAAAAAAGAAAAAAGAAATAAAAATATTTTGATGAGTCACGTGTTCTCCTGGTCTAGCCCCCCATCCCCATGTTATTCCCAACATCATTATCGTGGCCAACACTAATCATTAACCTTTGTTTATTAATCGTAAAAAAGATTGATTGATTGTGTTTGAACTCCAAATCTGTACATCAACAAACCTCCATCCCAATACCACACATCTGGCAGTTTTTCGTAAGGTTAGTTTTATTATTGTATCTCATGTTTCTGGTGTTATTGTTTCTTAGACCATAAAGATTCAATCTTTATCATATTCCGAGGTCTGTAATTGTTTGAATTTCCTGATATTATTGATTTATTTGGTCTGGGTTGATGAGTTTTGATGCAATTTAATGAGGTTAATCACTTTTTATAAGAATCTTATGATTTCATGATCTCTGCTAGTTCATGGCATTTGGAGATCTGAAATATGCATCTACTTGATTCAGCTAAAAATCTGTTCTTGCATCTCAAGGTTGCATCAAGATTTGATTTTTTAACTCTGGAAAGTATCATATTATCATTTCATTGATGAATTTTCTTAATTGATGAAAAAATTTAAGGTACCCATTTTAAGAAATCAGAATTTGGTTATGTAATTGGTTGGTATAAAAGAGAAATCAGTAGTGGTGAAATCAACTTTCGGGTCATAGTTCATGCTCTTTCAGGCTAAACAGAGGGAGCAGATTGAAACAAAATTTGTTTCTGAATCGAAAATTTGATAAATTAAAGTTACTTTCTTATTCAGTCATGTAACTGTTTTTGTATGGGTTAAGTAGTCTTGTTTAGTTAGTGGCATTAAACAGATATAGTTCCAATCATCTTGGCTCAATAGGTTTCTTATTTTGTTTTGTCTACTTTCAACAGAATAATTCAACTACAGTCGTTTGATTTCAGAAGCAGTAGTGGGAAATGGTCAAAAGGTTAATCATTTGATCATCTTATTTGTAGGTTCTATCCATTTTTCATGTTTGTATGTAGATCTTTATCTATACCAACTTAATTTGCAGTAGCAAGAATGGAGCGTTTTAATGTGCAACAAGTGCCATGTCTCAGTGCTTAGAAGGGATCAAGCATTTATGTGCTTCCCTACTCTACTGCTGTGATCTTGAATTGAGTAAACAATCGCAGGGGCTTGATGATCCTGCAATTCTCGCTAGCCAGACAGTTTGTATGCAATTAGTCTTCAACACTTTATTACATTTTTTAGAGATCCAGCTTTATGTTTGATCTTAATTTCATACTGAATCTGTCTAATGCAGTTAGTGTAAGTGAAGTAGAAGCGCTTTATGAGCTATTTAAAAAGATTAGTAGTGCAGTTAATGACGATGGGTTAATCGATAAGGTCTGTATTGTAGGAGGCATTATCCTGATCTGATATGAAAGTGTAATGATGGTTATAACTAAGCTAGATGACTTGAATGCAGGAAAAGTTTCAGCTGGCATTGTTCAAGACTAATAAAAAGGAAAGCTTGTTTGCTGATCGGGTACAGTTGCTTTCTAAGCATCTTTTGTTAATTAATACAGTACTATGTAAGAAGTAATGTTGTTCAGAGGTTTTATTGGTTACTTGATTTCAGGTATTTGACTTGTTTGACACAAAGCACAATGGAATCTTGGGATTCGAAGAGTTTGCTCGTGCACTGTCTGTTTTTCATCCAAGTGCCCCTATTGATGATAAGATTAACTGTAAGTTGGAATTCTTTGACGGGTTATGTTCGTTTGATTTTCCGAATCTCTATATGTGAACACTTAGACCCCAGATTTTGCAGTTTCCTTTCAGCTTTATGATCTTAAGCAGCAAGGTTTTATAGAGAGACAAGAGGTATGTTGTAGGCATACAGTGTATACATACATATAAAGGTAACGAATGTTTAATTCATTCGGGATATGATGTTCAATGTAGGTGAAGCAGATGGTGGTGGCTACACTTGCTGAATCAGGGATGAATCTTTCCGACGATGTCATAGAGAGTATCATTGACAAGGTACCTGTAATAGTATACTACTTTTTTCTAGTTTTAAAGAAGCTTGGTTTAAGAAATCTGAGTGACCAATTAGTATTTATGTTTAGACATTTGAAGAAGCTGATACGAAACATGATGGAAAAATCGACCAAGAAGAATGGAGAAACCTTGTCATACGACATCCTTCACTTTTGAAGAATATGACTTTACAATACCTTAAGTAAGTTCTGTTTACATGAAAATTTGCTTCTCAAAATGTTTAAAAATTCACGAGTACCAATTTCTAGCTCTCAAATGGAACAAACAGTTGATGTTTGCTACTGGTTTTTATACAGAGACATCACAACTACATTCCCAAGCTTTGTTTTTCACTCGAGAGTCGAGGATATGTAAGAAGTTCACCATTTACGCTCAAGTCATCACAGATAGATGAAAAAAGATTTAAGATCCATTTTATCTTTTCTACCATCACAAGTTGCCAGCTTGGTCAAATTATGGCTACTTACCGACTTTGATTCTTCTCTTTGTTCAAGTGCATAAACATGAGGTATTCGTTCATAGGAAATTTGTTCAGCAGCTTTAGACTTGAAATAAGAATTTTGTTGTGTAAATTTATCTTTGTATGTGGTCTGCAATTGAGAATTGCGGGAGGCCTATTTTTTAAATCTGCATCAGTACTCAACACAACTCAGAAAAATAAATGCTAGGCTAAAAGAAATTCTCAGATACGAGTCTAAAAACATAAACCATACCATGATTCATATTTCAGCTGTAGCAATAGTAGCATGCATCAGTGCATCACACAAAGTAAAGGTTCTAATCACATAGCAAAAACGATGGAAACCAATTACTGCCTTGTCATACGAAACATGTTCCATAGAAATAACAAAAATAAGGGACATGAAAACTAAAATAGTTCATAAACATAAAACAAGACCATGAGTAAAACTGGATTGTTTAAATTAGTCGACCTCTTCCATCTTGCTCTCAGCATCGGCATCAGCTTCCTCCAAAGCAGGCACGTCAGCATCCTCATCAGCAACATCCTCATCAATGCTCAGACCGAGCTTCAACATTCTGTGGATTCTGTTTCCGAAAGTGTTGGGCTCATCAAGACTGAACCCAGAGGTTAGCAACGCGGTCTCAAAGAGCAACAAAACTAAGTCCTTGACCGACTTGTCATTCTTGTCAGCATCAGCTCGCTTCCTGAGTTCCTCCATAATAGAGTTCTCGGGGTTGATCTCCATGGTCTTCTTGCTTGACATATACCCAGCCATGCTTGAATCTCTCAAAGCCTGCGCCTTCATGATTCTCTCCATGTTAGCAGTCCACCCGTATTCTCCAGTAACCAAACAGCAAGGAGAATCCACCACACGGTCTGAGACAACAACCTTCTCAACCTTGTCACCCAAGACGTCCTTCATCACCTTGCACAGACCCTCAAACTTCTCCTTCAAAGATTCTTGCTTTGCCTTCTCATCTTCAGTCTCTTCTAGCTTCAAACCTTCCTTGGTTGCAGAAACCAACTTCTTACCCTCAAACTCCTTGAGTTGACCAACAGCATACTCATCAATGGCGTCAACCATGTACAACACCTCATAACCCTTCTTCTTTAGCTTCTCCAAGAATGGAGAGTTCTCAACTGCCTTCTTGCTTTCACCAGTGATGTAATAGATGTCTTGTTGACCCTCTTTCATCCTGGTGACATAGTCCTTCAAGCTAGTCATCTCGTCTCCACTCTTGGTTGAGTGGTAACGAAGTAACTCAGCAAGCTTGGTCTTGTTTTGAGAATCCTCATGGATACCCAACTTAAGGTTCTTGGAGAAAGCTTCGTAGAACTTAACATAATCTTCCTTGTTCTCAGCAATTTCCTGAAAAAGTTCAACACACTTCTTGACCAAATTCTTGCGGATCACCTTCAAGATCTTGTTTTGCTGCAACATCTCTCTGGAGATGTTAAGAGGAAGATCTTCAGAATCCACAATACCCTTTACGAAACTGAGGTATTCAGGAATGAGCTCCTCACAATTGTCCATGATAAAGACACGACGAACATAAAGCTTGATGTTGTTGGGCTTCTTCTTTGTGTCAAAGAGGTCAAATGGTGCCCTCTTGGGAACAAAAAGAATAGCCTTGAATTCGAGTTGACCCTCAACTGAGAAATGTTTCACGTTCAAATGCTCCTCCCAGTCATTAGTCAGACTCTTGTAGAAGGCAGCATACTCTTCCTTGGTGATTTCCTCTGGTTTCCTCATCCAGATTGGCTTTTGTTTGTTGACCAAAGCCCACTCATGAGATACTTCTTTAATAGTCTTCTTTTTCTTCTCGTCCTTCTCTTTGTCTTCATCAACTTCCTCCACTTTACCTTCTTCGTCTTTCTTCTCTTCCTCATCCTCATCATCTGAAATTTCCTTTTCTGTGGTCTTCTCTTCCCACAGAGAGATGGGGTAGCTGATGAACTCGGAGTGCTTCTTGATCAAATCCTTAAGTCTGCGCTCCTCAAGGTATTCAAGCTGGTCCTCCTTTAGGTAAAGTGTCATTTTAGTACCTCTCCCAAGGGTTTCACCAGAAGTGTCTCTGGTAACAGTGAAAGAACCTCCAGCTTGAGACTCCCAGACGTACTGCTCATCATCATTGTGCTTCGTTGTAACCACAACTTTATCAGCAACCAAATAAGCAGAGTAGAAACCAACACCAAACTGTCCAATCATGCTAACATCAGCACCAGCAGTAATAGCTTCCATGAACTCTTTGGTGCCAGATCTTGCAATGGTACCCAAGTTGTTCACCAAATCTGAAAAAATAACAGACATTAGAAAACAGTTTAATATACAAACTAACAAATAAATAAAACTGTGTACAGTTAACAATATGTATTACTCACCAGCCTTGGTCATTCCTACTCCACTATCAACAATGGTCAATGTGTTGGTAGCTTTGTCTGGGATGATGTGGATGAAAAGGTCTGGCTGTCCATCAAGCTTGCTCTTGTCTGTCAAGCTTTCGAAACGGATCTTGTCAAGAGCCTATAAAGAATAGTGAACGTTAAGACATAATACAAAGCAGGAGTCACAACAGAGCAACAAATATGCACACAGAATACAGATTCCCAGGTCCAAAGGAACACGATACTAAATAGGTGTAATAAACATACATATCACATGTAGCATATTGCAACAATTCAAGCAAAACATTCTGATACAAGTAATTTAAAATACTATTTTCCACATATATTAAAACACAAGTAACTTATACACGATTCTTTACCTACAAGTCAACATTTTAAATTAAATACTACAAATAACTGTTACATCATTGAGAGTGTAAACGCAACTTTAATGCACACATCTGCTCAAAATATAAAAAGAAAAACACATACATTGCTAGTATATTTCCAATATGCACATATATGAAACTAAAGCATTACTAAAATTTACTGAAAAGATCTGGTCAACGAATATAATCGACATACAATATCTCAGTATCTTTCGAAATAGCAGCTATCTACAATACATATATAACAGCATATACTGTACTTAATCAGTAAGCACACACAAGACGATGCAGTTCAAAAAAACATACAGCACATAAAGCTAAAGCCAAGATCCTCTTCACATGATACTCCATAAAATACATATCAGATAACAGCCAAAAAAACTCAAAAACAAATATACATAAGAAAAACAAACAGTAAACTCTAAACTACCAAATCGTTTAGCATGAATCACAGTCATAGCAAGCTAATCAAACAGATTAAGAGCTCCAAAGAAACAAAATACAACTAACTTAACCTAAACAACTAATTTAAACTAAAAACAAAGTCTCTGTGACTTACATCGGATGAGTTACTGATGAGCTCACGGAGAAAGATCTCCTTGTTACTGTAAAAGGTGTTGATGATGAGACTCAACAACTGATTGATCTCAGCTTGAAAAGCAAACGTCTCTTGATCCGCCATTTGATGAACGATTTAATGGAGAATAAGAAAAAGAGAGTTTGTGAAGACAGAGAAAAACAGTTGAAGGATGGGAGTAGATCGGTGAAGGAGGCGGTATATAATGGAGTGCGTGGGGTTAGGGTTTGTTTATGTAGTCGGCTATTTGTTGTTCTAGATCCTTCTATAGCCCCGGATGACCGATGACTTTTCATGGTATATTTCACATCAGACCCTCAAGTTTTGGTTATTTCTATATTCAGATATAAAGTATTTTGGTTTTATTTACTAGTTAGAGTAAAAATTAGCTCGTAAACGTTTTACGTAGTAAATCGATCTTATGGTATGTATTTGTCATACTGGCGGAGTACCCGCGCAAAGTAGCGGAATATTTTTTGTGTTTAATCTCATTATATAAGTAACATAAATTGGGTTTTATATTGATAATCACAATTCGTTTATATGCCTTAATCGTTTTTTAGAATGAACATTCACAAATTGCATTAATGGATTATGTATATAAATATATAGTAACTTAAAAAACATCTATAAATTATTAAAGTTAAAGATCAATAAACATTAACATATAAGAATAATTCAATCTTAATTTTAGAAATAGATCACTTGAAATTTATGTCATTGATTACTTAATTAAGACATAAATAGGTAAAGTAACATTGAGTGTAAATTAGTAATTTTGATTAGCTTTTAAGAATTAAGATTCAACAGATAGACATGTTTTATAGATAGTAACAGAGAATAAATAATAGATATATTTCACTTTTCATAACGTACTTCAAAAACTTGATACAGACGTACAAAACATCATATCAATTTTCATAAAATTTGAGACTTAAAATTTATTATTTTGTATCTACAAAGTATTAGGATCATAAGATCATATTATTAATTAATTAATATTCAATATTTAAAAAGTCTACTAAAATATTCTCAATATATATTAAATGTGTGTTGTAATATATATCACAATCAAATGTGTGGCAAGTTTATGACATGTTATTAGTTAGAACATACTGTAGTAAAAAAAAGAAGTTAAATTAGCCTTTTAACAACGACGTAAGTGTATTCATATTCCTAAAATCGTTGATTCAATCAAATCAAAATAGCATCACCAAAGTCATTGGTCTACAGGTATTAACCTTCCAAATATTAGGTTAACATTAGCTTGTGAATTCAAGTTCTGATCGAGACAAATTTATATTTCGTAATTAAATATACATATTTGTGTTAGGTGTTTGTGTGGACATGAGTACTTGCATTTGTTACTAAATGGTATATATATAAAAAAAATCATACTATCATATGCTTAGAAGGTGATTTATTATATACATTATACGCTTTCAAATCTATATCTAAATCTATAATCCCTTATGATTCATTTGCAATTTAACTTTTAATGCTTAAAGTCTTGCAGATCCGAAAATTACTATTACTATCTTAACATTTAAAAGAAAAATCACAATTACTTAATTGCTAAAGTAACTATAAAGAATAAGAAAATATCTCCCTACGTGCTACTTTTATGCCTCAACCTTCCATCACAAAGTTGTATACATATATATAATACTAGGTTTAAACCCGTGCGATACACGGCAATATAAGTTATCTAATTTTTATAAGTTTAATAGTTTAATATTATTTTTCAATTAGTGTTTGAGTAGGATTCATAGATTTTTTAATTATTAATATTATATTCAAATATTATCTACCTCTATCTAAATCTACTTTTTAGGTTTATCTTTTAAATTTAAATAATAATAATAATTTATATTAAAATTATGAGAGGTCACCACGTGACATTTTACCTACGTGACAAATTCTGAAACAAGCTTCTATTCTCCTTTAATATATATATAGATATGTATATGTATGTATATAATAATATATATATATATTAAGATATGTAAGGATTTCATTTTTCCATTGCATATCTTTTATATAATTATACTTAGATACACATTGCATATCTTTTCCATTGCGTATACTCGGCAATCAATTTGCAAGTCTTAGGGACGAGTCAGTCAAAATAAAAATCGTATATTAAGTCATCATGGTCATTTAATTTGAATGAATCTGGCAACACAATCACCATACACCTTGTCATCAAAAAGGACTCGAGTAACAACAATATTTGTTTAGTGATTGTTGTTAAAGAACATTAATGTAACTCCAACATCGTCGCAATTATAGTTAATATCTTGAGCCTTATCCCTTTTTTATTTTATTTTTTGTGGGTTTGATTTTGCTTTGTTTATATCACCAAGAGGGTTTTGTTTTATTGTTTTTCAATTTCGCTAGATTAATAGTTTATGTGATTGATGTTACCGTATAGATTGATAATAAAGGTTTTCTTATTTACAAGACCATATGATTTCGACTAAATTGTTTTAAATGTGAATATTGTTATTAATCGTATTATTATTGGCAATGTTGATTTCGTTAAGTGGGATTTAGCTTCTTTTTCAATGAACAAGCATTGTTTATTTATATGAGTATTTTCATCGTATTTTACGGATACCCTAACTAGTATTATATGAAGAATCAACACTTTTACTGATCAATTTTGTAAGATTTTAAGATCTTATTAATCACGCATCAACCGGTTAGAATCATAATTGTATTAGAGAACAACTTATAATTTAATCATAATAAACAACCAATGATAACTCTTATGAGATTCGAATTGTTCTGCATTTATCACTTATTTATTACTACGTTATTATAGCTTTTCTTTTTTTAATCATGTCAATCACTTGTATTGAAGTTGTCCTAATCCGGCTAGAATGCCCTCCATGTGATTATTCATGTTACGATGAATTTACATGTTACTGTACGTTGCAATATGTATAATTGATAACTTACATACAAGGGCCGACTGTGATAACTTACATATAAGGGCTGACTGCCACAGTTTGAAAGTTTCCAAGAGCCTAAATAAACTTTCGCATGCCCCAAGATTCTGGAACCAATGGATTAATTTCCAGGAAACTTGGTTGAATGATAATTTTATTTCACACCCTCGAATTATGAAGATTGAAAAATCAATCCAACAAACTATAAATCCGCGAAAGCTATCAAAAATAAACAAGAAACATGTCAAAATAGATTTGGCACCAAATGTTATAGCATATTGTCAGGTAAAAACTTAACAATAATTGGGCAGCGTAGAGTACCAAGGACAATAACACGAGAGTAAAATAAAAACAAAAAAGTTACAAAACCCAAAACCAAAGTAAAACATTATTCCAATAACAAAACCTACTCAAAATCCCCAAAAAAGGGTTACACAAAAGTACCAATAAGCAAATTCATGTTCACCAAGAGAACACAGAGATGTAAGCTTGGTCAACTTCCTCCATCTTGCTCTCTGCATCACCATCACCTTCCTCCAGCGCAGACATGTCAACATCGCCATCACCAGCATCTTTGTCATCAATGCTCAAACCAAGCTTCAACATTCTATGAATGCGGTTGCCAAATGTGTTAGGATCATCAAGACTGAATCCAGAAGTGAGCAATGATGTCTCAAACAGTAACATCACCAAGTCTTTTACTGACTTGTCGTTCTCGTCAGCATCCGCCCTCTTCCTTAATTCCTCCATGATCGGGTCCTCGGGGTTGATTTCCATAGTTTTCTTGCTTGACATGTAACCAGCCATGCTTGAATCCCTTAAAACCTGCGCTTTCATAATTCTTTCCACGTTTGCGGTCCAACCATATTCACCTGTAACCAAACAACAGGGAGAATCCACCACACGGTCTGAAACGATAACCCTTCCACCTTATCGCCCGAAACATCCTTGACCACCTTACAAAGACCCTCAAACTTATCTCTCAAAGCTTCCTTCTTTTTCATCTCGTCTTCACTTTCATCAAGTTCCAAACCTTCCTTGCTTGCAGAAACCAACTTCTTGCCCTCAAATTCCTTGAGTTGACCGACTGCATACTCGTCAATGGCATCCACCATGTACAACACCTCATACCCCTTTTTCTTCAGTTCCTCCAGGAACGGGGACTTCTTAACAGCTTTCTTGCTTTCACCAATGATATAATAGATGTCACTTTGGTTCTTCTTCATTCTAGTTACACAATCCTTCAAGCTGGTCATCTCATCTCCACTCTTGGTAGAATGGTATCGAAGCAATTCAGCTAGCTTCGTCTTGTTTTGGGAATCTTCATGGATACCCAGCTTGAGATTCTTCGAGAAAGCTTCATCGAACTTGTTGTAGTCTTCCTTGTTCTCAGCAATCTCTTTAAACAGCTCGATGCACTTCTTGACCAAATTCTTTCGAATCACCTTGAGAATTTTATTTTGCTGCAACATTTCTCTCGAGATGTTAAGAGGCAGATCTTCAGAATCCACAATACCCTTTACAAAGCTCAAGTATTCGGGTATGAGTTCTTTACAGTTATCCATGATAAAGACACGACGGGCGTAAAGCTTGATGTTGTTCGGCTTCTTCTTTGTGCCAAAAAGATCAAATGATGCTCTTTCGAAACAAAAAGAAAGGCTTTAAATTTCCAGCTGACCCTCAACCGAAAAATCTTTCACATTCAAGTGATCCTTCCAGTCGTTAGTTAAACTCTTGTAAAAAGCAGCATACTCTTCTTTAGTAATTTCTTAAGGCTTCCTTATCCAAATAGGCTGTTGCTTCTTCACCAACGACCACTCATAGGACACTTCCTTGATTTTCTTCTCTTCCTTCTCCTTCTCTTCATCAACTTCCTCGACTTCTCCTTCCTCTTCTTTCTTCTCTTCTTCATCTTCGTCATCAGATATTTCTTTTTCTTGATCAGATCTTTAAGCCTGCGTTCTTCAAGGTATTCTAGCTGGTCCTCTTTTAGGTGGAGGGTCATTTTAGTCCCCCTTCCGGTTTTCACCTAAAGTATCCCTAGTAACCACGAATGATCCTCCAGCTTGGGACTCCGAAACATACTGTTCATCTTCATTGTGTTTGGTTGTTACCACAACTTTATCAGTAGGCAGAGTAAAAACCAACACCAATTTGTCCAATCATGCTAACTTCGGCACCAGCTGCTATAGCTTCCACGAACTCTTTGGTACCGGATCTTGCAATAGTCCAAATTGTTCACCAAATCTGAAAGTAACATATAACGTCATGACGTCTTCTAGTAAAATAATAAAAAGTAAATAAATAACAGTAGTCCTAAATATATTACTCACCAGCTTTGGTCATTCCAACTCCACTGTCGATGGTCTTGTCAGGAATGATATGAATAAAAAGCACTTGTTGTGCATCTAGCTTACTCTTGTCAGTCAAGCTTTCAAAGCGGATTTTATCCGGAGCCTAAAAAGGGTCTACAGATTATTTAGTAAAGTTTGGCAACATAAATTGTGTCACTGCATCGATCTGTATACATCAGTTCGTGAAATTTAATATCACAATGTGATTAGAAGCTTGCGCAAACAGAATGATATTTGTGTCAACCAAGCAGCAAAGCAACAAATATACTATTTATATGAGTTGAAAAGTTACAACATGTAAATTCATAAATAGCTAGAAATGACTAATAAACTTTACTTTGAACGTGTGAACTGTCATAAAAAAAATGATATCAGTCAAACCAGTAGCAACATTTGAAAATCTTTGACATACTTTTTCAAGCGTGGAATCAGCAAAACAACTCAACAGTACATTGGCTATTTAATTGCTCAAAATGTTTCTACTCGTAAGTTTGTACCATCCATCTAATGAAATTTTTGTAATCCACGTAATGATATTATTATAATTTATAATTGTCTAAACAACACTGTGTAATCTTATAGAGGAACGTCTTCATTAAGATTTTGAACTTGGAAAGAGCAAGGATGATCAAATGACGTTCAATGCTAGATTACCTAATTGAGACTTAACAAATGCACAGCCGTTACTTGTAGTGTGTAGAGTATAAGTACCGAGTGTTAATAAACCATGTACGATAAAAATTTAAATATTATTTTTAATAAACCAATAGTACATTGTCAAATTTGTAAAATCATTGATGTGACTATACAATTATACAAATATATGTAGAATTCCAGAACAGAGTAAACGGAACAAACAAATTAAAACGTTAAAGAAAATTAATTTAATAAGAAAAAGTATACGAAGACTTACATCGGATGAATTACTAATAAGCTCACGAAGAAATATCTCCTTGTTACTGTAGAATGTGTTGATGATGAGACTCAACAACTGGTTGATTTCAGCTTGAAACGCAAATGTCTCGGTGTCCGCCATTGATGAATTCGCACGAGAAATCGAGAATTTACGTGAATTTGAATGAGAATGAATGAATGCAGAGGAAGATTTGGGGGTTTATAAAAGAAGAGATGGTAGGATTTCTAGATTATGGAAGGAGACTCTTTTATGATTTAATTTGATCAACGATCAATGACTTATCACCATCACATCAACATCTCATATACAAATTTATGTCTCGCTCCTTATAATTCGAAGAACTCTAAAGTTGTAGTGCGCTCAACTTGTACCATCAATTTTCATGTGAGAAACAATGGCGGAGCTATATAATCTATCAAAGCAACACAAAATATTATTTTGTTCACTTTGTTTTTGCAACACAAATTCTGATTTATAAATATTATAAGGTGAACTCGATAAAATCATACCATCACAATAAAATATACCATCCATTGATTAATTAATATTAATAATTCATGATACTCCGCATAAGTTATGGATGAAATTGGAGATAGTGGTATAAATAAAATACTGACAACCTGAAAATACTGACAGCTATGTAAATCCGTCCATGGTGACAAGTTGATGGTCATTACACGTTGAATGAGACTGAACTCCACTTCATTATATATAATGCAATGTGACTCAAATAGTCAAATACTCAATACCTCGTTTACATTTATTTTTGTAAAAAAGTATAGAACAAATCAAAGAACAATCAGGAACACGCGAATTACACTTCAATCAGAGGAGTAATTTCACTATAAGCAAAACTGGGTTTAAACCCAAAAACAAGACCAAACGAGTTAATCCTCACCACAAGAAAACACTCAACGAATCAATATCAACAGATAATGATCATTCACTCATATACAAGTTTACAACCTATCTGGAAGACAATTATACAGAATGTAGATATATACTTGAATACAACAACCCTAACTGAACTTATACAATGAAAATAGAATGAATATAATAAACAAAATACACGAGTAAATATCCTTTTCTGTAACATAAATATTTACATCCTGCACCCTTGGACTTCTCTTTCTTTACAAACCTGCACAAACAGAAATACTACATACAAAGTAACTTTATGATTTCACACTTTTACCACTTACCAAACAATTGTTTGCATCTAAAGTCCAAACTAACTCATATTAGATTGTACATTTTAACAATTTTTCGTGTTAATCTCCCGTTACAAATGCCCTAAACAGTAATTGGATACTGTGACATCTTATTTCGGATCATTTATTGTGTCAATTACCAAGTCTATGTTATAGCATAGCTTACAGTGTTATGAATGTGATTGCGTACTATGAGTTTTACAATTACACGAATACTTACATTGAATTCTAAATGTGTTCGTTATGTTTATCGACCTATTTAGCATTTAGCATTTCACTCCTCACACATAAAGCGAATATGACTTGTTGAGTTTATGAGTTCACTTTTTCAACCCAGTGGATCATATTAATGGAACAGGACGGATTGAATCTTATGAAAATCCGCTCAATTGACATCTCTAAATTAGTATTATTCATGTTAAATTATATCAAATTCACATCAAATTTTATCGAACAATAATTTTCTATTAAGTTGTTAAAGTTGTCTTTATCTTAAGATGATATTAATCATCCTGGAATGGTTGAGTCAAAAATGTAGAAATGGGTAATCGAGATTTCGATCTCTAGCAAAAGTGGATAATGCATCATTAAAGATGTCTACCTGAAGTTTGATCACTATGTGATGCTTTGCAAAATAAAATTATTGGCCAGATAATTCAACGTTTGTATGGTTCGCAATATAAAATGCGTATCACTGAAATCAAATGTAATGAGGATTCTGGATTCAATAATAATTTATAACTAATTAAAGTCAATCAAATTTTAGAGTTGAAAGCATATTAATTATTTTAGAAAAAAACTTGAAATTCCACCAACAAAGTAAATTAATATCTATATTTTCACAGCATCTAAATATTTCACTACGTCTGATGTTCACACTCCTGAAAGCAATTGTTTTAATCGTAATCAAAGGGTCAAAAATATTATGTGGTAGTAGGGGTCTTACAGAGATTGACGACTTATTTGATCTTGTTTAATTTGAGTTCGCATTTGATAATATTGAAGCTCAAGTCGAACTCGGACAAAAGGTACTATTTAGTTAGTATCACAAGTGGAGTTTAAAAATAAATATTCATCTCAACCCACTAAAAAATTCACTAACTTTAATTCAAACGGGCTACTTGATTCGTAACCTAATAACTACTAAACGAAGAGTTTGAACAGTGACTAATTATTCAAACTCAAACTGACAAATAAGTTTTAAAGCAAGAGTTTGAATTTAACACAAACCGAATAATTAATGTATGATTTGAGCCTAAATTTTATAACATTGGACTCAATTTAGATCATTAATATTCTTAACTATTTAAAATATGATATTTTCATTTTGGAGTCAATATTTGCTACTCTAGTATAAAAAATAAAAACGTGTTTTAAGAGTTTTAGCTTTAGAGTATGTACTCCGTGTTAAACATTGTTTGTTTCAAAAGTTTTTTTAACGTCAAAATATATTATATTATATATAAATAAATTAACAAGAAGTTAGAAAAAATAAAAAAAAATAGCACTCGAAAGTCCTTCCTACAAACAAATCAATTGTATCCAGCTATTAAAGTAGTTAAACAACACCAAAAGAAAAAATCTAACCTAAATTAAAACAACAATTTGACGAACGCCTAAAATCACAAATAATTACAAATTCCATAAGCTCAACATACATATACAACGTCATTTGACGAAAAATCTTCAGAGTTTGATAGTCCTAATCTTTTTCTTCTTCGACTTAATAATTTTTCCCAATCGGTCCACTGCTTTTTCTGATTGAATTATGGCAGCCTGTTTGGAACCATTTAAAATAGGCGGGCTCAAATAATTTCCTCCAGATAAAGGCATTACAAATTCTTTAGCCGTAACGTGCTAAAGTATTTCCCATGCAACTATATATCGTACAAAAGAATATTTATAAAATGGTTTGCAATTATCCTATTGGTTTACATTTTTTTCATTCTCATTTCTCTTTCTTTATTTTTCATGGTGTCACATATTTTAGAACAAAAGTTTTACTTTTTTGCTAAAGTATCTCTCGTGCAGTTATGCATACTTTAATTATAATTGCGCACTCGACGAAGGAGCTTTATGAGAAATTTATCATAATAAAAATTTATTTATTTATATATGCTATATATAATATAATACATTATTTTGAAATCTTTAAAATTAAAACCGAACATTTTTTAATTTATATGGTACAATTTTCGTAATGTACTAACTTAATCATTTTTATACTTTTTACTAGTTAACCCTATATATCGAATATCCAATTCTAAATACCAAATTATCTTTATCAATTCACCTGTGAATATTAAGCATAATATATGGACATAGTAAAGTTAGAAAATTATAATAAAATATTATATCTTATGCATGCGAGTTATATGCTAATAATAGATACATATTTATGTATAATCAAATAATCTCTCATCGAAAGGGACATTTACAACTTATAAATTATTATTTTATTATAAAAATTATAATAAAATAATAGAGTTAATAAAAGTTCTTAACTTTGAAAGAAAGATAAGGTTTATAACAAATGAAACAATAACTATGACAGTTAATATAAATTACATTTCAGTTTCAATTCCTTCCATAAATATGTAAACCAAACAGGACTATAAAAATTGGGTGATTCATTTTCTTCGTATTTCAATTGCTTTAAATTTTGGTTTTAATTCCATGAAAAATGTTACGCAACCAAACGTCGACTTAAAGATTGTTTTGTTAACTCTATTTTTGCTACAGAGTATTTTATAAGATAAATACGTGATTCGTGATTGCTCTTTTATTGGCTTCAGACCTCGAGAAAAGGAAACCATCAAACATGCCCCACGTTCCTTGACTCGTTCACCGACTGATTTATTGAACCATTCGCTACGTTCAAAAAGGAAAAAATAGTCATTTTTTAATCGTAGAAAAGATTTAATATTATATGATATAACTCCCATTAAATATCCATCTTCATTGACTAGTAGCCACTACTTATTTTTATCAGTCAATTTGTTGGATTTTATCTCTAACGTGATAAATACAAGCAGATAAAGCAGACTTAGTAAAAAAAAGAATCACGTAAGATGATCAGGTTTTTCGTTTTAAAAAGCAAAATACAATTAATTTGACTAATCAGTCATGTATATTTGTCTAGACTGAAACAATTGTTTACGATACAGTTAACAATTTAAAGGGAGTTTACTTATAAAACATATAAAGTAGTAGTAAAAAATTTGGTTTTGTTAGTAAAACCTAATTTTGGGTGCTGCTGGGAAAACAGAAAGATTAAATTATGTATAAGAAAAATGTTTAGTAGGTCTGAAAATAGAGATTTAAATCAAAATTTAAAATTGTAATTGATTGAAGTGAAAAAATGATTGACAAATAAAAAAAAAGTCAAGCTCAATGTACTAATACTTTTTTACTATCTTACCGTGTTTAATAGCTCTTTAAAAATAAAGAAAATTAGTGGATTACATATGTCATTGATTGCATGTTTTAGACCTACTTAGAGCATCCACAATAAAAACCTTATAAAAAGTTTTAGAAACAACTTTCACTCCAATAAGAAAAAACATTATAATACAAAAGAGAGATTTAGAGGTACTTATAATTTGATTAATCTCAAACTTTTTATAAAGAATTACACTACACCTGACGAGCCCCCTCCAGCCTACCCGCCCTCCCACTCTCTCTCATTTATTCAGCGAAAAAAACTCCAAAACGTGGGCCCTTCCGTTCAGAGGTAACGAATCGACTTTTTTATGTTTTCTGGGGGGGATTCATCCTGCCTCCCAGTTAGGCCCTATCTCGCTTTCCAAGTCTCATTTGGATGAGGCGCCGGCGCGATGCGCTTGCCCATGGCCTCATCTTCCCATTTTTTGAGTCTTTAGCCACCGAGCCCGCTATACGATGTATTAGTAGAACCCCTGGGATCGATTGGCTACCGACTCAAACTAAAAAGAAAAAAATGGAAAAGTAAAAAGTTTTTTCTAAAGCATTTTCAAATAGTAAAAAGCTTTATAAAAGTCGTGGAGAAAGATATCATTGGAGTTAGGAGTGTCACAAATAACCAAACCCAAACCTGAATAACCCGAGTCTTATTTGAATCGGGTTACATATAAGTATTTTAGAATTCGGATAACTCAATTAACCACAAAAATTATTTAATATACAAATATAACTAACTGTATATCTATATATAATAAATTACTTATGATGATTTACATATAAACTCTTAGTCTCATTTTGTAAAGTTTAAGTTTTGTTTAAGATGCAATGAATTAAGATATCATGTTATTTGGGTTTAAATGCATTACATGAACCCGACTCACACTTGAATAACCCGCACCTTATCCGGTTCAATTTACAGGTTATATAATAAACTTGAAAACCTGAATAACCCGAAATTCGAATAATTTAATCGAATAATACCCCTAATTGGAGTTGCTCTTAGCAAACTCATGTATAAGTATGTTTGACGACTAGTTTATTAGAGTTTATATATGTTTAGACTTACGTTTTCTCAAAAGTCCAAGCGACAAGCTTTGTTTGTTTGCTAAAAATAGTAGGAGTTTATTTGGAAAAATAATCTTTATAAAAATAAGCATGTGAAAATTTAAATTACCTAAATACCCTTTAATTTCATAAGTAATTATGCTTTATATTGTTTTCCATGTAAATTTACATTCATAAGTTTCAACTTCAGTTTACCAAACACTTTTATAAAAATATAAGCTCCATATTTTAGCAACAATAAGATTTAGCTATTAGCTCTAGTTACCGGCTAGTTTTTGTCAAACACACCTTATAAATAGAATTTTAAAAGGCAAATTTTGATTATTTTTTTATTAGAAAAGTGAATACGAAATATGATTGATTAGCGGTATAATATATGTTGTCAAAAACATATATTAATTATATAGATGGAGCTGATATAATACAACTTTTTATGTACACAATAATAATTACTTTTAACCAGTAGTAATTACAATAAATACAATTAGTTAAAGGTAACGAGTTACCTACAAAAGATTACAAAGTTTTAGTTATAAAATGACGTAAAACCGCTAACATGAAAAATGAGAAGATGTAAACCAATATAATACTAATAAATTGGTATGTAATTTTGTTGCATAGAAGATGTAAACCAATATAATAATAACAAATCGTTGCATACTTTCTTCTATAAATGTATCGATACTCGTTATTTAACACTTCAATTAATGTATAAAGTTTGATAGATTTATGAAAGTTTTTTGATAAGTAAAAACTCCACCATATGAAGGGGGACATAACAGATAAGCGCCACGTCATGTTTATATGTTTTTTTACGTAAAATTGACCCCTCTCTTTAAATCTGCACCAAATCTGATAGTTAAGATATATCACCAAGATAATAATAATAATGATAATGATAATGATAATAATAATATTAGGTTCATCACCGTAATTACATCCAACTTCATGCCCTAATTACAATTCACTCCAAAACTCCCCCTTCTCCTATAAATTCAATGTATCCGTATCACACGTACGAAACTGTGTTGTTGATATTTCAATTTTTCATTTTTTTCTCTCAATTTTCAAATCAAATCGAGAATCTCGAAAGTATATAATCGAGATATAAATAGGTATATTCGTGAATCTGCACATTATTGAATCTTACTTACAGATGTATATGTTTTGTGTTCCTGTATATTACATTTTATGTTATTGTTTGCTTTTTGCATGTTTTGATCCTTGATTCGAAATTAACTTCGATATTGTTTGTGTATTCGTTAAATCGTTGTTGTGTAGATTGAGATTTAGAAGTTTGATTATGTTTAGCTCGTTAACATTATGTACCCGATTCATGTTTTTATACGTTTCGATATTATGAATAATGTAATTGTTGTTTGTTAGTAGTGGATATAGTGCTGGATCATTTTTAGGTAGTGTGAATTGATTTTAGATAAATTGGATCAGGATTGAATTGAAGGTCGAACTTAATTAGGATTTAAAAGTGAATTTGGAACCAGGTCGGGTTGATTTGCTAGTTTCATATATGGAATGGAGCCTGATCTGTACTTTTTTTAGTTTCTTACTGAAGTTTATGGGATGAGCTTGCATCAACTATTGGCTTTATGCTATAATTGCAACAAAAGGTCGAACTGCATTGCTCAATTAATATCTAAAAGTGACCATTAATTGAGGATTACAAATGTTTAAGTCAGCTTGAGAGAAAGGAAAGTGGCATTTGCTAATAACTACCATCAGGCTGTGTGTCAAAGATCAACTGAACTTTCAGACCTTTGATGTTTGAAAAAAGCCCTTGACCTTCAAATTGCCTTGTATCCTCTTTGCCCGTGATACTGTGTTTTCTACAGGAAAATTGAAGGTTTCAGTAGCATTTGAATTTATAATATTATTAGATGAATGAGGTTTGAAACATGTCAAAGCAATATTAAGAGCCCACAATGAAGATAAATGCCAAACGACCTTAAATCAAAGGTGAGGTGACAGGGTGAGTGAAGGTATCTGACGCACCCCCAAAACCGTACAATGCCAATTTAACTACGAAACAATACACAACTAACATAGATCCTTTATATTATTGTTATTATGATATGATTGGTTTATTATATAATATAATGGATTTATATTTCTGCTCAACTTCGCATTGCAGGCTATAATTGCAAATGGGGTCAAAACCAGTAGAATATTTAATAGAGGCTTCATCAGGGGCCCATTTTTCTGGATTTCACATGGATGGGATGCAGGGAAGAAATTCACAGGCGGGACAGGCAACGACGTCAGTGACTGAAAATGTGCATAAGCAACCTTTTATCATTGGTATGTATTGTAGCAAGAACACATCTATATTGCACTAGATAAATTGTATAGTATCTGCAAAACTAGGAATGTATTGTTATTAGATTGCTTAATGTAGTAATTTCATATTGATTATGTTCTTTTTGCATCAAAATATAGCTGTAAGCAGTAGTTGTGGACGTTGCTAGCACCTCTACTATCTATCTCACGAGAATTGGCTAAACATGCTCAAAATTCAATTTACTTCAGAATAATTCTTTTAGACAATATATATTTGCAAGTTTTCATTCAGGCTCATCTTTTTGTCATGGGGTATAGGCAACTTAAACAAGATTACTAATTTAGTGATTGGCTGTATTGCTCTTCACTTCTATAATAAGGATGTTCAAGTTTATTGCCAAATAAGCACTTAATCCTTTTTCATTTTTACGGGACTTGGTTGCTCCTTTTTTCAGATAAAATGCATGCATGTATGCATTGTAGGTATAGTCTCTTTGTTCTTTGAAAGTCTTGAGATGGTCATATATGTCATGCTTTATGATGGCAAGTGTACATTATTAAGTATTTCGATCAACAACCAGGGGTTGCTGGAGGTGCAGCTTCAGGAAAGACAACTGTTTGTGATATGATTATTGAGCAGCTTCATGATCAGCGTGTCGTACTTGTCAACCAGGTATCTTTTTCTTTGTTGACAATATTCACAATAAATTTATGTAGTATGTGAATGGTATTCTTCCGATTATATCATCCTTTTTTCTTCTTGCTTATTGTTATTTGTAATATTGTTATTCCCTTAACTTGGTCTATTGATACGGCTATCCTATCTACTATTCTTTTATCACGCAAAAGTTGAGTTTTTAGCTGATATGGGTGTGTTTGCAGGACTCATTCTATCATAGTTTGACTACTGAAGAACTTACAAGGGTTCATGAGTACAACTTCGATCATCCTGGCAAGTTTTGTTACTTTTACTGTCTATTTTTTTAAATAGTTTTCGAAGTCAAAAGGGTTTATTTATCTCTCTTTTCATAGGCAAGTATCATATTGTACCTCATATCTTTAACAGGATCCCCTTAGTCTCTCTCTCATCGTAAAGCTTTGGCAATTGGCATTTTGACATCTGGTGTAAAATTTGTTTCAATCCTTGTAAATCAGTGTTTGTTTTCATGCTTCTTATGGCCCTTCCCAATTTTCTATTCCAGATGCTTTCGACAATGAAAAGTTATTGTCAGTGGTAGAGATGTTGAGGCATGGGAAAGCTGTGGATATTCCAAAATATGATTTCAGAAGTTATAAGAACATCATTTCTCGAAGGGTTAGTTCTTATACCATAGTTTAAAAAGGTCTAAAAGTGTATCTTACATGTAGAAATTTTATCTTTGTAGCCTTTTAGAGTACATCGGTGTGGTTGTTTCTGCATTTCTCTATATGGGCCATCAATCAAACCATTATACAAAAGAGAAAAGAAAAAGAAAAAACAAAGTAGTTTGACTCATGTAAATAGTTAAGTGCCTTTATCAGTTGATATACCACCATAAAAATCTTAATCATAAATTTAATGTACTAGTAAAATATGATTTCAAAGTCCAGTAATATTTCCTTTGTCAAGCAGACACATAGAACAGAAAGCACTGTGTTGATGTAAATATATCAAATTAGAAGATGGAATGTTTTTGATAGTTATCTAGCAGGGAGTACTACTCATCTGTGTGACAATATTGGTTTCTCCTGTTGTTTATGGTGAATATAAACTAATTAAGAATAATACATAACTCAACTTTATGAAACCTATGACAGGTGAATCCTTCAGATGTCATAATTTTGGAAGGTATACTCATTTTTCACGATCCTCGTGTGCGTGAAATGATGAACATGAAGATCTTTGTTGATACAGGTTCTATATACTCCTTACATAAAATTAGCCCAATGCTTAATAGATATATCTATCTTTCTCTGCCAGTTTATCTGTTTGACTCCATGCTTCGTTTCTAGCCCCCAATATAATATATTTTAACAAACTTGTTAAACTGCAACACTTTAAGGTTTTGGTCCTAGATTTTGATTGTAGAATTCCAAACTTGTTAAATTGCAACACAAGATTAATTACGAGGTACTGTAAATTTTGTTCGCTCATCCATCAGTAATTACAATTGTGATTTTCAGTGCAGATGCTGACGTGCGCCTGGCAAGGAGAATAAGGCGTGATACAGGTGAAAAGGGACGAGATATTGGTACAGTACTCGATCAGGTTAGTTGACATCCTTTTAGGAATAAGAGATCAAACTATAGCCCAAATTCCTACATTTCTATGCCAAAATCGATAGCTTATGAGGAAACACAATTGAAGTACTGAAGCATAAAGCATTGATTTTGATAGAATCAAAATGATGTTAAAAGTACAAAATAGATTTGCGGTCTAAAGAAGTCCAATTTTGGAGTAGGAAGTAAATTCTAACTTTGGGGCCAACAAATTTATGGTAGCTTTAGTGTGCCTTTTGTATGCTTCTCGAATTTTGGCATTGTCTTCTTTAATCCATTTCATCTCCTTAGTTACAGATTTTACTTTTATGCAGTACTCAAAGTTCGTGAAGCCTGCTTTTGATGATTTCATACTTCCGACGAAAAAGTATGCTGACATCATAATACCTCGTGGAGGAGACAATCACGTAGCTATCGATTTGATTGTCCAACATATTCGGACAAAACTTGGTCAACATGATCTTTGTAAAATATATCCAAATTTATATGTCATCCACTCAACTTTTCAGGTATGACTTTCAATTTCCATGTTTCATGATATTATCTTGCATCCTTATATTTTTAGTGTTCCTTTTGTCATAATTTCCTCAACGTAAGTTGTTTGTTCCCATGCAGATACGTGGCATGCATACACTTATACGTGATGCTCAAACAACCAAACATGATTTTGTGTTTTATGCGGATCGATTGATCCGTTTGGTGAGTGATTTCTTTCTGTGGTGAGATACGTCCTGTCCCTTAAGATCTGTGCATAATTGTCATATGGTTTAATTAGGTCGTAGAGCATGGTTTGGGACATTTACCATTTACAGAAAAACAGGTGGTAACTCCAACGGGTAAGCTCCATTAATCCTACTATTTCTCAATATTTGATTATGTGTAGCAATAGCATTTGTTATGAAGTCTCCCATCCTTTTTGTTGGTTCATCTTTTGTGTTATTAGTTTTCTTTCATGATATCTTTGGTTTGTGTGAGTGCAGGGTCAGTATACACAGGCGTAGATTTTTGTAAGAGATTATGTGGTGTTTCTGTTATTAGAAGGTATCTGAATTCAAAACAGCTTATTATGTTAACTATGATTTTTGGTAATTGCATCTTTCTTTTGGTAGAAATCATGACTTGTCAATATGTTTACAGTGGTGAGAGTATGGAAAATGCATTGCGGGCATGTTGTAAGGGTATCAAGATCGGAAAAATTCTAATTCATAGAGAAGGTGATAACGGTCAACAGGTGTGTGCACTGAATGCTAATTACTGAAAACTTGATTGCCACCCACAAATCATATGCTTTAACATACGATTTTACCTCATCATTCATACCCTTTAACTGGTGCAGTTAATATACGAAAAGTTGCCACAAGACATATCTGATAGGCATGTATTGTTGTTGGATCCAATACTTGGAACAGGTGAGTTTAAGAGATTTCTCACAAGTCACTTGTCGGAACATGTGTCCATGCTAATAATTGCAAGTAATTTGTTCAGGCAATTCAGCTGTTCAAGCTATTTCCTTGCTTCTAAAGAAAGGCGTACCAGAGGCTAATATCATATTCCTGAATCTGATCTCTGTAAGTTGGGAAGCTATTCATAATTGGTCAACGTTTTTACCAAATACATCTAACCAACTATTAACCAAATTGTCACCTTTACCAGGCACCACAAGGAGTTCATGTAGTCTGCAAACGCTTCCCAAGAATTAAGATAGTAACATCAGAAATAGAAACAGGTTTAAATGAAGAGTATCGTGTACTTCCGGGGATGGGAGAGTTCGGTGACAGGTATTTTGGGACAGATGACGAATGAAGTCAATCGAATCACAAAAAGATGGAATCAAGTGGTTGCTCATGAAATTGTTATCGATTTTGAGATGGTTTTGGGTTGAATTGAGACTTATTAGTCGTGTTCAATTGTGGACTTGTTTGGGTCTCGAGTCATGGATGAGTTGGATTAATATACACATGATATGTTATTCTAACAGGCTATATGATATGTTATATGGTAGAGCTTTTTTGACACTTTAATCTTTTTTTGCTTCCTAATGTATGGATCAACAGATTACTGTGTATTCGTTTGCTTTAAAAAACAAAAAACTTTTCCAATCTACTAAAATTTGGTATGTTTTTCGTGCAACAATATTTTCTGTGACATCTTGCATGGAGTCAAACTTTTTATCATAATTACCTCCGTCAGTGTATCATTTAAAACTGACATACAATTTATAATATTTCACCTTTTAAGAGCTAACTTTAAGTTTCACCTTTTGTTTAGGGCATAGATTTTTATAAAAAGTGTAAATAAGGACCATACGGTACTTCCATTTCAAATTAGGCGTCCATTTCAAATTAAGCGTTTCAATAAGCGTTTCATTGATAACTGACACATCGTTTAAAGTATTTCACTTTTTAAGAATTAAATTTCTATTTTACTCTTTGCTATAGGTATAGATTTTTATAAAAGTGTGTTGATAAGGATAAAAATGTAAAGTTGATTATCTACTTTTAATATATAATATTCTTTTTGAGACAGACGAAAAAAAAGATACCGATATTTATTTTAAAACAAATGGAGTATAAACTTTTCAACATTTTCACTTTAACTTTTTTAATTAATATTTATTTATTTATTATTTATTGTAGACCTTTATCTATTTTTACACAATTGTTTGCTAATTTAAAAATTAAAATAAATTTATATAAAATTTATTGATACTTCAAAATAAGTCAAAGAAAAAAACAAGAACGAATTTGTTTTCATTACGGAGATGGGACGTCAATTTGTGAACGTAATCTAATTACAACTGAACTCTAGAATTTTCGCATGACATAAATATAAAGTAAGACAAAGAAGTTTATCTTGAACTTGGAAGGCATATATTTATATTTATATTGAATATTTATAAGAGCCCCTAATTCTAAATATTAAATATTCATCTTCTAATATGTGCCATAAAGTTTTTAATCTATTTTTACAAACTCTACTACTATTACGTGTAGTTACAAATCTGTTGTGTATACACACACACATGCATAGAGTTCATTTAAAACCTTGAGAATCAGATAATCAATTTAATTCCGTGAATGAAAAATTAATGACATTACCTACAGTTGAGTAATTATTTCTTTTAATTGTTAACATCCTTACATACAAATTTAATTGATGATTTGGTGATTTACTATAGATCAAATTCTTTTTGTTGTTGTTGCTATTGCAGGTTGGTACTCCTATTTTAACCGATGATACAATAACATTAACATATTTTTTCTAGATAAACCAACGACGGATCTCCGCAATCCTTTTTTCCAACAAACATACATCACAACCTCCTCGCTGCCGCCGTCGACCATGTCTTTCTGCTCATCTTTCCGGCGAATCTCCACCAATTTCCCCTCACCGTCAATCTTCAAACCAAAACCTTTACACCCACCATCATCTTTCCCTATTTTACCCTTTCAATCAATAAAACCCAAATCATTCACCGTTCAATCCACACCCATTAAACCCTCAAACCCTATTCCATCCATACAAACAACAACACCCAATTCCCAAGTCCTTGAACAATTTCCACAAAAGTTTCAAGAAATTATCAAACTTTTTCAATCCGTACAAGACCCAAAAGCCAAATATGAACAGCTATTGTTTTATGGCAAAAATTTAAAACCTTTAGATACCCGATTCAAGACTGATGAAAACAAAGTCAAAGGGTGTGTTTCTCAAGTATGGTTAAGGGCTTATTTTGATGATGTTGATAATAAAAATGTAATCTTTGAAGCTGATTCTGATGCTTTGATTACTAAAGGTTTAGCTGCTTTATTAGTTCAAGGTCTTTCGGGTTCTTCTGTAGAAGAAATCCTTCGAATTTCGCCTGATTTTATTGTGTTATTAGGTTTGCAACAGAGTTTATCACCTTCAAGAAATAATGGATTTTTGAATATGTTTGAGTTGATGCAAAAAAAGGCATTGATGTTGTTTGTTGAAGCTGAGAAAGGGGCTGAATCAAGAACTGGGGTTGTTGAGAATCCGAAAAAGGATGTTGATTTGGGCCCAAAAAGTTCTGATTTTCAGTTGGATACTGATTCGGGCTTTGATGATTCAAAGTCGAATAGTGATGTGTTAGGGAGCAGAGGATTGAGGATTGCTGAGATTTTGAGTAAGGAGTTGAAACCTGTTGAATTAGATGTAAAAGATGTTTCGTATCAGCATGCTGGTCATGCTGGTGTTAAGGGTAGTAATGGGGAGACACATTTTAATTTGAAAGTGGTTTCTAAGGAATTTGAAGGCAAGAGTTTGATTAAGAGGCATAGACTTATTTATTCGCTATTGGACGATGAGTTGCAGAGTGGATTGCACGCTTTATCCATTGAGGCAAAGACACCTGCAGAAGTTGGTGTTTAGGCAAATGATGGTATACTTTTTGATTTATGGTTTGTTATGATCTAGTTGATGCTACATCTATGGAAAGTTCTATAACATTTTACTATCAATGCTTTAATGTATATTGTATGATTATTATTCCTTTGTTGAGATAAAAGAATAAATAATGTTATACGGTTTACTGCTTCATGAAGATTTTGGAAGAAAATATTTACTTCTTATAACAGGGCAGTCTTTCTTCTATGCTTATGCTATAAATTCTCAAGATATAAAAGAATTACAGTAATGACATTGGACTTAGGAAAGCTGTTTTTGATTTCCCTTCCTGCATTATTTTTGTTTGATCATAAATCCTGATACTTGAAGGGTGTTTTCATAAATGTTGGAACCTCAAATCTATAAGCCCATATGAATAGAATTTGAAATTTAGGTTGCAGCTTCTGAAGTCTGAATGCATAACCACCCTGATTGTGTGAAAAATGAGTAAAATGATATGTCCAAATGTTTGTATTTGTTCGTTTTACCCAATTTAATCTTGGGTGATGGTTAAAATCGGATTGCCACCCTATTCAATCTCGGGTGATGGTTATATTCGGATTTTTGTTTCGGCATGGGACTTTGCAAACTCAGTTCTATTTGGCTAATGTTGTTAGTACAAGCCTTTACTTTTCACTCTGTTTTGCATTTATGCCATGATTATAAGATGATTTTATTCTAAATTTTGTAACTTGCAGGTTTGATTACAAAAGTCTGAATATACATCCTTCTGTAGCTTGAATGAATATATATTTTCTTTATACTTTTTATGTTCTGTCCTTCCTCAAGAATCTTGCTTTTGATAATGGGCAAGGATACCCAAGATCTCATTTTTATGTCATTTTCGATTCCGTGCACATCATCTAATCTGAAGTAGTTGTTATCCGCACTTTTGCTCACCTCTTATCATTCTTGTTTTAGACGGTCCAGAATCAACATCATCGTCTGTCATGCCCCTTATTTTGGTCCATCTAGATTCAATATCCTCAAAATTTGAAGATTGCCAGTTTCGCAATCCTCATATCTATAGTTCAAGGGTACTACTTATAGTCCACTCTTGAATTGTTGACCTCATTTAGTTTTGATCCAGGTTGGACGTAATGGAATCAGTTCTTAGAATGGTTCTTGATAGAAAAAAGAAAGTGTCAACAGGGTTTAGAAACAAAGTATATAATCTGATGTTGAGATAATGAGAGGAAACTATATATTTGAGCAAATAGTTCCGTATATAAAGATTCTTCCTTTTTCGTTTTTGTGTAGGTATATGTACTATATAGTGCCCAATTTTCAATTATACACATGTAATGTAGATGAATTGAATAAATTTAATCTTAATTCAAACTATTGAAAAGAAAAAAGAAGTTGAAATGATATGAGATGAATAATAATAATAATGTTTTTCATCTCTTGGTCATACACCTTCTTGCCATAAGAAAACGATGGTGGACTGCTCATCTGCAAATCACATTGACTCTAAAAGTTCCTTTCACACATTACATAACTTTGTTGCTTAAAACTTGCCGTTGAAGTTCCATTGCATGATTAAGTGGCAGGTATACTAAACTCGATATGCAACGTGAATCTTGACTGCACCTGTCTCTTTTTCTCTCTGACAGAATGGCCTTATAGATTGATTCACAATCAAATTGTTACCAAAATACAGTTCTAAAAGAGCATACTCAAATCTCACGTTAAGTTTCCTGTTGGGGTTGGAAAAACTCGCAAGAAATGTGAAATCTCCAATGAAATTTCCAGGCGAATCAAAGTATAATGTTCTTCATCTCTTGGTCATACACCTTCTTGCCATAAGAAAACCAGATGGTGGACTGCTCATCTGCAAATCACACCGACTCTAAAAGTTCCTTTCACACATTACATAACTTTGTTGCTTAAAACTTGTCGTTGAAGTTCCATTGCATGATTAAGTGGCAGGTATACTAAACTCGATATGCAAAGTGAATCTTGGCTGCACCTGTCTCTTTTTCTCTCTGACTGAATGGCCTTTTAGATTGATTCACGATCAAATTGTTATCAAAATACAGTTCTAAAACAGCATACTCAAATCTCACGTTAAGTTTCCTGTTGGGGTTGGAAAAATTCGCAAGAAATGTGAAATCTCCATTGAAATTTCCAGGCGAACCAAAGTATATGACATTGAGACTCGCGTGATTGGTGTCATAAACCGGAGTTCTTGGCTTGACAACAAGAAAAATGATCAAAGTTGTGATTCCAAACAAGATCACAAGTGTGCTAAAGATAAAGCAATTGATCGCGCAAAATGGCAGGATCCGTTCTTCAATGGTTTCTTAACAACAATCTGTCTCTTGTTTTTCGAAAATTTCAGTAAAGAAAGTCTGGTGTTTGTGGTTGTATATGTGTTGGTGTTTGTATTTGTGTTGGTGTCGTCATGGTTCATCTTAATGTTTTTATGGAGGTGAGAATATGGGGGAGTGGCGATGGGGTTGCGGCTTTAGAGTGTGATGGAGTACAGTAGAGTGATGGTGGTTTGGGCAGTTCGTGTGGCGGTGGAAGGGGGCTAGGGTGCATGTTTATGGAATGAAATATGAGAAAACCACAACAAGAAATAATGACACTATGAATGAGTAGAAAATAGAGTTTAAGGTGGGATTGAAATAAAGTGAAAACCAAAAGTGGAAAGTAGGCTCTTTGAGGGTGGGACTAGTGTGTTTTAAAATTTGATTTAACAACTTATTGATTATCTGTAAACTTTTTGGAAAATGAGATGTGTGTGGTATTTGGTTTGATCCAAATGGATGAAAGGGTTGTGATTGAAGTGAAATATGATGCTTGGTGAACAAGAAAATGGTATGGAGCCAAGGGCCAAAGCAAATTATTGGAAACTAGTAGTATTATTGTTTGAAGGTACATAGTCATAAAGTAGAAAAAGTGGTTCCCTTTAACTAAGGTGAAATTGTGCAAAGGGACAAGATCGAAACCATATTAGGTCTAGTTGGGTCAAACTCCACATAAGAGTTGTATTTTACATGTTTACTTGTAAAACTACGTATGTGCTTCTAGAATTGTAAAAGTAGGTTTCGTCAGATAAATTCTTTAAAATATAATTTTTATTTTGCCCTCTGTATATTATGATTTTTATATAAATGTTTGGCGAACAAGTTTCTTGAAATTTATTGAAAGTTTAAACTTATTTTCTTATAAGTTCAAACTTTTAACATTGTTTGATGTATAGAAATTTAAGAGTTCATTGAAAAAAATAAGTTCTAAAAACAAAGATAATTGAAAGTAACTTTTAAAAAATAAGCTTCAAACTTATAAAACAAGAAATATCATAAATACCTCTTATACAATTATTTATCATGTATTTATTTTGTTTTATGTCAATTTCATATCTTTAAGCTCAAACTCCAATTAATTTTTCCGAACACTTATAAACAAGATAAGTTATAACTTATATTTTTAAATATAAGTTTCAACTATCATTTAATTTTGTCAAATAAACCGAATAACATATAATTTGTGGGTGGCGGCACATAACTTTGGTGCTGACATCAGTCCTCATTCCCCGTTTAACTTATTTATAGAATATGGATCTTGTTTCATCTTATTTCCAATAGGCTAAACATGTGTCACTTACTTGAAATTGAAGCATGATAGATGGATACGGTTTAAAGTCTTCCGAAATGTATTCAATTGCTTATGACACAGTATCAGAGTAATCTATCAATTAATACGTTATGCCTTCAAGTGTCAGTTGGGTTATGTGTATAGACACTGTAAAATACTGTAATGGATGTAGTTTTTATCGATTTAACTTTCTTTCTTTTTTTAACATAATAATTATTTGTTAATTCGGTAATTCGGTTGAGTGGAGAAGAAAATATATATGGAAGTCCGCTAGTCATGTTTCGGCCCAAATATTGTCTGGAAAAGTTTGGTCTTGTAATACCCGGTTCCAGGCCTGAATAACCCTGCAAAATAGCCCTATGATCCGAACAAAAGCCCCAAAACATTAAAATAAAAAAAATATTTGGAAAAGAAAAACTATTTAGAAATACATTTATTACTTTCATCTAAATGTTTACAATATTGCTCAATGTTTTACTTCAAAAGGAGTTTTATTAAAGCAGTGTTGAATGGGGAAAAAATTCAAATAAAATTTATTCTATTGAAAAGTTATAGCAAAAAAAAAAAAAAAAAAAAAAACAATAAGATAAAACATAGTAAAATAACAAATTATATATGTATCTTGAAAACGGACCTAACTAAGATATGTTGACTCCGCGCTTCACTACGGCTTTGTTTACTTCAACACTAATGAGCAACCATAGTGTATTTTTACCTAGTGAGATCAAACATATGACCTCAAACAGGACAACTTGTCAGTTACCATTAGACCATTTTGAAAATGATTTCATAAATGTTAGATTTTAATTTTTGTGTATGTATGTGTCTGAAATAAGATGATAAAAAACTCATTTACCATAAAAAATATAAACTTTTTTTCATTGTTTGAGAATAAATCTAACTTTATATATCCAACTAAGTTTAAGGTTAAACATTTTTCTTTTCCTTTTTTCCGTTTTATAGCAAGTTTTAAACAGTATCATACTATTGCTTTCGCCAGCAAATTGCATAAACTTTAACAAAAATATTTTAGTAACATATTATTTATGAAAGTTTAAACTGCCACAATCAATATGGTTCGATTGTGGATAAAATGGACCCACGTTGATTTGAGAAAATTAAAATCGATCAATACGGTATAGTTTGCGAGCAATTTGTTGATTTAAAGGGTTTAAAAAAATAAGCCTTTTCAATGATTATCTATAACGTCTTTTTTATCTTTATATTTAGAGATTTAGGAGGAAAAATAGAAGCAGAGAAGAAAAAATACATTCTAATAGTTTCCTCCATAATTAATTGTTTTTTGCAGATTTAAAAAAAGAAAAGAATTCGATCAAAGAAAAGTTCTCTTTTTACCGATGAAACCATCTGATCCGTCTCCCCCCGTCTTTGCTGCGACGCTCTCACTTAAGACGCCACTCAAAATGGTGGCGCGCTTATGGCATCATTCTTAGGCAGCTGAAAAACGAAACCAAAAACGGTTATGTAGGGACCGGATGACATAGGATTGCTTGTGGTATTGTCTATCGTCCACCGAGGATGGTTAGATGGAGAGGGGTTGACCCACACAAATGGATTCTTTTCTTGTCCATTTGCATAATATTCATTCAAACACAACTTGCAAATTTTTAATTCCCTCGAGATTCCATCAATTGCCCCACGGTTTAATTTTTCTTCTAAAATATTGCAACTAGTAACTCATACATGTTTGTTTGCACTCTATTAACATTCATTAGCCAAAGGGGAGTACCAAATACATACACAACCATCTCAATCATTCATTATATTATTACTACGTGTGTATGTACATGTACGTATGTATAGATATTTATATGTATGTTGATGCTTTGCTTTATTTTTTCATCAAAAATCAAAAACTAAATTAACTATATGATTTCAATAGTTTGTAAGCAAATAACTAAACTTTAAGTGCACAAATTAAACCAAACTTAGAGATTTGGTTTGGTTTTGTTTGGTTCAACTCCAAGGTTTCACAATATATATATTTTTCTTTTGGTATAATCTATCTATTCTATATACAAATATATATATTAGATACTTTATCTAAATACACAACTAACCTTACCTACCCATGATCTCTCCCTCATGCTCCTATGTTATAGCTTTCTATTTATAACACTTTTCATAGTGTATAATTAATTGTATTACACTTTCACAGTATAGAGATTGTTTAAAAAATGAATACATTATACATGTTGTAACAATACCTTTTCCAAACATAATCGTCATCTTCATCATATATAATGTACTTGATACATAATTAATGGTAAAAATGACTGCAATCATTGACTAAAACCTTAAAGACTATAAACATGATTTTTATACGATCTATAGATATTTATGATTAATTGATTATACAATATTTTAGGAAATCTAGAAACCAAGTACTCTTAAAAAAAAAAAAAAAAAAAGGATTCGAGTACCTCTCTTTTAGGTTTTCTCTTTTCCAAAACACCCACACCACCCACTAACACTTTTTTCCTTGGTGGATTGAATTTAAGAGATACTTTGCTTCCAAGGACCTAAACAAAATGGACACATGTTTCTTTCTTCCAACAAATAATACTTCAAATATTAATCACTAAACAAAAAATAAATCAGAACTTTTAAATTACCAAAAATAAATAAATCAATACCATATAAAAGTATATTATAAAGATGACGTATGGTCCAATGGGTGACAATGTACACAAATAATTACTACATATATTACTTCATAGAAATAGTAATAGGTATAGAAATAGATTGTCTAAGGTGGAGTGCAACCAAAAATCCCAAATGACTTTTTAATAACACTTCAAAATCAACATCAACCCCTAAACTAATTCATTCATTTTCCATTTTTCAGTTAGCTACACTACTATTCTTATCATACTGTTAACATCAAAAATATCCATCAATGGTCTAATAATCAAACTCAAGATTCTTGCGTACCCGAAACCACCCCCAAAATCAAACCGATAAATCATAATTACTCATATTTGATTTAATTAAATTTGATTATATGGGATTTAGGGGGAAGATGCAGAACACACAGCGAGTGTGAAAGTGTGTGTTTTTCTATATGAAGAAACAGAGTTTAAATATTAGACGACAACCTGGGAAAACACGGAGAGTTGTTGTGGTACGGAATATTGGATTGTTTCCATGAAATTACGGCGGCGTTGGCTCTTGCTAATAACATGACTGATAACGCTTATCGTGTTGATACGACGTCGCGTCTTGCTCAATGGCGAATTGATAATTTGGCTTCTTGTACTTACCGTAAATCTGATCCTTTCAAGATCGGTAAATGGAATTGGTAAATTTTCATTACCCATGTATCAAAATTTGATTTTTTTATATATAATTATTGGAGCAATAGATTCTCTATTAGTCGTGTGAATCTTGACTCTTTAAAGATATGATTTTTATTATGTTTCTTGTAGTCTTGTGCAACCAAGTAAGTGTTTTTTCTTTTTCTTGAAAAGGGTAAACATTATTTATTGTTATCTTGTTGAATTTTGAAGCAAGTTGGTGACACTTTTTTTTTTTTTCCGATGAAATGAAGGAGATTGGTTTTGGAGAAGAATCGTAATTTGTTTATCAAACTGTACCCAGAAATATCGGGTTTAACTAAAGACAACCCTCCGATTGCTTCGTTCATAATTCAGGTGGTTTCATCGTTCGGAGGTCGTAAGGCCTTGGTTCATCCAGGTATAACTAAATACTTTCACTTTTGAATTCAAACGAGTCAACTTTTATGGTCAAGGATCAGTTCTGGACTTACGGGCAATTGGGTACTATTGATTGCAATTTCAAATTTTACTATTTGATTGCAGAAATTAGAGATAAGCAGCTAAAAAGCAGTGATGATTTCATATGGGCGCTTGAGGTTCCGTTAACGGGAAGATTCATCATTGATGTTGAATTTCTTGATCTTAAGTCTGCATCTCCAAACGTAACTCAATCTCAACCATCTATATAGTTTGGTATTTTAATCTTTAGTGTGACGTTTACTACTTCCGTTTATTACTTTGGAGCTATTACTAAATACAATATTAACAGTTGGTTGGTGAACCGAAAGTTATGACTTCAGCATCTAGACGTGTAGTTGTCAGTTGACGAGCTATTATCTAAATTTTAGCAATTAATTTAAGGTCATGTGTCGATGTCACTTGCTCATGCTGTACCAACAAAAACCGCTTATGTAACTTATACGCTTAAAAACTAAGGCCGTGTGTTTTGCATTATTGACAAACTTTAGGGTCAAGTGGACTGTTTTTAAACTTCAATATCTATAGAATGTTGAAGTGAATTGGTTAAATTCTGCAACTATTTACAGGGTGATGAATCTTGCTCTGTGTGGACTGAAGGGTTTACACAAAAGGACTTACGATCAACAGCGATTTCCTCTCTTGGTAGAATGTTAACAGAGAGTATTCACACGGATATCATTATCAATGCATCTGATGGAAGCATTGGGGCCCACCGTGCGGTCCTTGCTGCCATCTCACCAGTCTTCCGGAGTATGTTCTCACATGATCTGAAAGAAAAAGAAATGTCTGTCATAAACATATCAGACATGTCAATTGAAGCTTGCCAAGCTTTTTTAAACTACATATATGGTAACATTGTAGAACAAAACTTTCTTACTCATAGACTCGACCTTCTAAAAGCAGCTGAAAAATACGATGTTATGGATTTAAAAGAGGCGTGTCATGAAAGTTTATTACAAGATATTGATACGACTAATGTGCTTGAGAGGCTTCAAAACGCGTCTTTGTATCATCTTCCAAAGCTGAAGATTTGCTGCATGCAGTATCTTGTGAGGTTTGGTAAGATATTTGACATTGTAGACGAATTTGATGCATTTGTACAGTCTGCAGACAGGGAACTGATAGGTGAAGTATTTAATGAAGTTCTTTCTGCATGGAAAGGTTTCTGAGTAACTCGCTCAACCTGGAAAGATATATAGATGTATACATATAATATAGGTAGTCTTATTAAGTTGATTATTTGTTGCATCTGTTGATTTATGAAACTGGCTGTGTCCCATGATTTGTTTTGTACATAATTTGTGGCTATCTAAACTGGATTACTTCACGGGTGAATTGAAATCCGTCTATGTACATTTACAAAATAGTTTGTTCAATGAAAAGAATATACTTAAACTGTTATTATATTTGTCAAAAAATAGGTTGACCAATGCCTGCATATATAATTTTATAGAAGGTTGAAGTATGAATTACTGGAACATTGAAGTCTAGTACACCAAGTGAAGCAATAAGGATTTGCTCACCTTCTTCAGATCTTGGCTTGATGAAGTGAGCCGCGGTTTAAACGAGGTCGAATCATGGGTCTGAATCCTCTTGTTTCTTTGCAGCTTCAACTTTGTCTGCTTCTGATCTTTCATGAACCTTCAATAATAGATAGATGTTACTATGTTTAAGGCATATTTAAGCAAATATATAAGAATATTAGGAGGAATATTGTGAAGCACCTTTTTCTTAAGGGAAGCATATTCCTTGGAGACTTGGGTCTAAGTTGAACTGTTAGAATGCAGCAGATTTGTGAACCTTCATTAAACCATCCACTTGTAGTAGTTGAATTACAAATGATAACAACTACTACATCTAATGGATGTTTGGTTGATTTGTTGTAAAGACCACTGACTAAATTGTTTACATGTATGTATGTGTTGAAGTACGACTTTTGTGTTGAAACGCTTCATTCATCCTAAATATTTGCAACTATTCGTGTTGCTGTAAATTAATTCGTGGTGTTTGAGATAACTAGATTTGCCAACATTGACCATTGTAATCATTTTAAGATAAAAATAGCATTGATATTACTATTGATTTAACATGTATTTGACGTTGTCTTTACAAATTATAATGTACAAACATTTGAGATTGCAGAAAACGGTTCTGCTGAAAAACGCCACCCTTATGCCACACATGACACCAGCACACAGTGCTCCTTCGCTCGATAAATTTCTTTTTTAAGTCAAGAACATAACGCATATTTGGAAAACAGATTCTGGACAAGCAATCCATACTACCCCAGGATAGGTTGATATTTTATAATTTTGAATTCATTGTTCAATACACAAAGGCTTCAATTCCTTCTGATCACCAAGTAATATAAGGGAGTTCCAGTTTTCAGTTTTGACTAACTGTAATTAGCTCATAAACTGGTCTTATTGTTGGACTTTTAATGGAGAACATGATGGTGTTCTTGACTAGACTCAACTTGATTCACCAATCAATCAATTATCATAAACCAAAATCCATTCAAAGAACTCCACTCGTGCACCATTTAAAAGAACTCGGTTTCTCCAAATATTAGAACAGGTTTCATGTTTGAGTGTTTCCCCTTTGGATGCTTAACTTTTCAGACATTTTGAGCTTTAAGTGAGTAGATTGGTGACATTTGCTATTTGAACAAAAAATGGTTTTCTCAAGTGCTGCAGCTGGTAGTCTTGCAGAAAGCATATGAATCCTTGGTTATGGTCCATGTTTCTGCTGAGTTTTGTTATAGAACAGAAATCATGCCATTGAACACAAATTATATGACTTTAATACTTAAATGGATTTATATGGCATGCATTTATTCTTTATGGTGCAATGATAGAAGCGCATGTGAGCTCATGTCTCTGTATCTCTGTTTAGATCTCTGATATGTATTTTAAAATTACAATTACAATTACAATTACAACAGGAACAATCATTGAGATTTGAGAATAGATGGGAGCTCATGTATGGTATAATCATCTCTGTTTAGATCCTTCAAAATTGCAATTAAAGCTTCATAATAATGTCATTAGTTTCTCATAAAAACCAATTATGACAATAGTTTGAGACCTACCATGACAGCTTAAAGGGCACCTGATACATAACTGGTAGTTAAAAGATTTCAGACAACCAACTTTCCTTCAGAATTACTGTTAACATTCATCGTTCCACAGTGATAAAAGGATGCATATTTATATACTCAATAATAAACTTTTGATCAACACAAAAAGTTAGCTAAATTTTTAGAATTTTGTTTCACAACTTCTGTACCTTTTTATGATAGTGAAAAATATTTAACAAACAACTTATTTTGCCAATTGCGTCCTCTTAAAAGCATAAAAGCGTTTAAGCCTTTTCGTTTATTTTAGGGTGAAACAAGCTGTTTTCAATAAGCTGATTCAGCATCTATAACCTAACTAATTATTCACCAATTAGCTACACATGCTAACAACTTCAAAATTCTGAAAAAACACATTATAATAACCAAACGTAAATTCGTGCATTCATCAATCAGCTATAAGCAAGCATTCATCAACAGTAAATTTACGCACAATTCAATACGATGCAAAAACTATACGAATCAATAAACAATAACCTAAAAAAGTAGTCATCACAATTCAAATCACTAAAACATTAACAGTAGTACTTAAATTCAACATCATAAACAATCACATTACTCGAATTCAATTAAAACGGTGGAGGTGCAGCGTAAACAAAAAACGGCCTACCGGCGGTGGTTATATCCGATTGAGAAACCGAATAATTCAATTCATTATGAACTTTATGAAACGCTTTACCGAAAACACCGAATCCGAATAACATACCGATTGCAATCACAACGAGAATTAAGCACGTACACATCATGCATATTTTGCCGCAACACATGATGAATTGAATTGGGTGAGATCTGAAATTAACGGTTATTATTTAGAGAAATTGAATTTATTTGATAATGAGAGTGAGTTTTATTTTTGTGAATGATGGAATGAGAGTAATCGTAGCGTAGGGCAAGTAAATAAGGTGCAGGTGATGGTGGTGGTGGTGAGTGGAGCGGTTACTGCACGCTTTGTATTTATTTGTTTTCTTTTTTAGTATTTTTTTACTTTTGAAGTTTGGATAAAATGCTTAGAACTCAATTCTTATCACTGCATATGACATATAAGGTACACGGTGAACCTTGTTATCAAGTTTTGACATGATAATAAAATCTTGGCGAAACAACATTATATAAGTCTCAAATACCGTTTAGTAAGGGAGACATAAGCTTTGACTTCACACATTGCTAATAAAAGCAAATATAGTTGGGGATGGTTAAATTGTATGAGTTTATAGCGACGTGACAACTATTGATCTTGAAATTGTTCCTGAAGGCAATAGGATGAAGAACGCAGTAGAAGATATCGAGTTTCAACCATTGGAAAAAAGTAAGCTAGCTAATATATACACTTGCAATATCTCTTAGTCTGCTTACCTTTTGAGAAATGATATACATGTCCGAAAATTTTAATGATATACATGAATTATAAAAAGGGTATACGCTATCTATATTAGTTTGAATTTCTTTTGTCGTTCTTAAATCCCAATCCTGGAAAAATCCAATATATCAACTAATGCTACTGTGTTTATTATAAGGCTTCAGTTAATAATAATCATCTTTCAGAAAAATATTACAGCATTTGAAGTAGTAGCACTGTTTTTCAGTGTTTTGAACATTTTTTAGGAGAAAACTGTTGCTGAGAAAGTAGAAGAGTAAAAAATAATTTTTTGAACTTTTAATTTAATATTTTTTAAAAGAATTCAAATAATTTTAGTAAAAACCACCTAATTTTTACGTTTAAATTCAGAATATCACATGTATCTATTGTTACCATTCTACCAATTTATCACGGATCTTAATCATATTATTCATCTCAATTTTGAAACCGTCAATCATGACAACAAGTTTAAGCCAATATCAATAATTTTTTCAGTATATTACGTGGATAACTTATTAATTTTTTTGTTAAACTCAAACAATATTTACATTTATATGCACTTTAAATACATTTAATGAAATGGAGGTTGCAACAAAATAGAGTTGAATGAGAATAAACTAAACTTCTTTCACACTTTATATTACACTTTTGTCATTAACAACGATTTAAATCTTAATTTTAAATGTTAAGTTATTAATAAATAAGTATTGTAATCATTTTCCAACATTAATTTGGTGGACGTAATAGCTCCATCGTTTGATTTAAGGAGGTATTAGTGATCAGTGTTTATTACTTCATAAGAAAATGGCAATTGTTACTTACATTTGTCGACTTTATTCTTGAAAAAAAAAGAAAAAGAATCCTTTTAAATTAACATATCACATTGTAGGACACATGATACTCTATTAAATATTAATATGGTATTTGTTTTGTGATAGAACAATGGTTAGGAGACCTAAAATATATGCATAACTTAGGCCTAAATGATATTATTAATTCATGTATCAATCAACTAAGATTTATATGTTATTTTAGATCTATATAATAAGGCTAATCATATATCCATCACTAATTTTGATAAATCTGTCAAAAATATGCATTAACAAGTTGTACTGTACAATTTGTTAATACATATTTTTGATGAATTTATCAAAATTAGTAGTGAATATATCAACACCTATATAACAATGCTTTTTGTGAACATATTAATTAAATTTATATATCAAACCCATACAAGTGCCATTTTCTCAAATCCGTGAAACATGGTGAGTTTGAATTATCATTTCCATTATCTTCTTTTGTACTATCAATCAAATCAAAATTATATTTATAGTAAAATTCAAATGTAAATCGAACGATCTGCAAGTAAAAAAAAGATATAAACCTAAGTTTTTTAAAGATATGTAAGCTTTATTTGGTTAGTTGATTGGCCAATCTAGTATTACATGATTTGATACGTGTCCACTTTTAGTGTTAAAAATAAACTACCGTAAAATTTGTCTAACAGTATGACGTCTTGATAATGTTATAAAAAATCTTAAATTCAAACATCTATAGCTAAACTTGTTAGAGGTGGTTAAGTACAAATAATGCAAGGAAAAATTCACAATTACAAAATCGATAAAAAGCCAAGACCACATGAAAAAAATTTCAATTTTTGGTTGATGTTATTGGTGTATGTATTTTTTTTACTAGTTATTTTTACCTGCCCGTTGTGACAGTATTTATAATACTATAATTTTTTTTAAAAAAATAATTAGTATGCACTGTTAAAAATAATAATTATAATAACATCGAGATTGCAACAAATACTACATCACGAATATACATCTTAATAATGTCTATATTCTGACAAGTATTGTGTAATGCATAAACATCTTAACGATTCTTATATAAAAGGATTATAAAATAATGACTCGAACATTGATTCTTCACAAATATCTTTTCTATTTTCACTACACCATCGCTTTTAATTGGTAATAAAATAATCTGTATAAATTATTTAACCATCAATCGTATTATTAATAGAAATTTAATTTTCATTTCATTCAAAATATACTTATTTAGTATAAGATAATTACAATAACTTTTGCCCTCGTTATCTTAACTTATGCTCTCATATCCGTACATGACCTCTTTCGCATGCTCATATCAATGTATCACCTCACACTCACGTCCATCTATGATTTATCCCTACCTCCACTTGATAGTCAACACCTCAATATCTTCTACACTAGTAGTGTGTCATCCTTCCCCTCTTATTCTATTTTTCTTCTTTTTAGCGATAAACTCAATGTATTAGTATGTTTAATAAACTTAGTAGTTAACATTTACATAATCATAATTTTCAAAATAGTTTTACAATTTTCAAAATAGTATTTTATTATCCATCCAATATATTCAATAACTCTATTTTCAATTTGTTTAAATAAGCGTTAACAACAACAATTTCACAATTAAAACAAAGAAAAACTAACAGATATATTGATAAGAAATGTGTACACTTTATAAGATCAATCTCTATATACTGAGTTTCTAACACCATATTTAGCTATAAAATTAGATCACTAAAATATATATCAAGACTTGATTCTCATATACTTATCAAACTGAACTTTGTTGCACTTGAGATAAATTTATTTACAAACATTCCGTATTATTAGTTGCAGCGAAATATATATATATATATATATATTTATTTTTAATTTGCAAGTAGAAATAATGTTTTAGCACAAAACCAATCATATCATTCAGCAAAACATCACATATGAAGTATATGATCAACCTTCTTATTAATAACAACAGATTAATTATCTTTTAAGATAATCTTTATATACTGAATTTATAACACCATATTTAGCTATAAATCAAAATCACTAAAGTATGAAGATTAAATTCTCATATACTTATCAAACTGAAGTTGTTGGTACTTGAGATAAATTTGTTTACAAATAATTTGTATTATGAGTGACAGCGAGCATACCCTTTTTATTTTTATTTAATTTGCATGTAGAGATCTTTTTAACATAAAACTAATCATATGATTTAGCTAAGCATTACATATAAAAATTATATGATCAACTTTTTTAGTAACAAAGGTTAACTAGTACTAAAAATCACAACGACTCTTAATGAGAAGTAATCATATAGATAGACATTATTGTGAAAGAATAAGTATTAAGTGTAAACAAACATTATCCTTTGATAAATATTGTATCATAATAAATAAATAAGTTTAGAATTTACTTAAAGATGAAGCATTTTTTAAAAAATTAGTCATTATATTTATATTTTACCTTAAAAAAAGCATAGAAAAAAAGGAAAAGACAAAAAGATTCAAATATACATGTTTATGTATTGTATTTATGAGTTGCTACATATGCATTGAGTTGGTATAGGTTATGAATAGGAATAATTACTTTGATAATTGTTAGGTAGACAATAAATAATCTTTAGTTTTTTTATTTGTTATCATAGGACTTTAATATTGTAATAAGACACAATGTTCGACTATATTTGCAATCCACACAAAAAATGGGAAGTAGTGGAGTCATATCATGTACTTGAGGTTGAAATATTAGTGCAAGATAATAATGAAATCTACAAACTCGACTATAAAAGAACAAAAAATAAACAAAATTTGAAAAAAGAAAAGAAAAATGACATTGCAAAGCACCATATAACATATCTTTAGAGTACACAAATGCCTACAATTAATAGCACAAATTAATACTTCTTTTTAAGAAGATAAAGCTTTATTAACAAAATCAATACAACCATCTTGTACATCAAAAGGTTTAGTTGGGCTCCAAGTTTGAGCACCAACCGCCCACACCCGGGATTATATAAAATAGAATTGAATATATTCCTCTTATATCGCCACCTTTAGACATATCCAAGCTTTTCAAGATAAACTTGCACCGGGACATCTATTCGAAAGCTATAATACGGAGGTACTTTGAATGCTCTAGAAAATATCTTTCTTCTAAAACCTTACTTCTTTCTTCCTCAATTGCATAGATCACCTTATTTTTCTGTCTCCAAATTGCCAAAGAGATAGAAGACCTACCCCATGAAATGCTTTTTCCAACCATTCGTCTCTTAAATAAGCTACTTTACCATCAATTATTTCATTAAGAGACTAGTTATGGAGTCTCGATAACTCCCACCAACCGAATACTTTCATTTATATTAAATGTGTTTGCATTTCTGACAATCGAGCAAACACAAAACTGAATTCATAATCAGCTCTCTATCCCGCAAATTTAAATGACATGGCAAACGATTAAACAAAAGTCTCATGCACATATATTGACGTTATCGGAACCCAAGAGTTCCAACAATAAATTTTGACATTGGCACTTTCAGCATATAATTTTTCATGAATCAAAAATGATAATTTATTCACATAAAAATTACCTTTGAGTCATGAATCCAATGCCATTTATCCTCTCGTGTTTTGGATGGTTTTAAATCTACCAGATTGTTGAGCATTAAAGAAAACCCGTCTTCTGTCCGACCTCCCGATTCCCGCAACAATTTCCACCCATACATGTCCATCGATCCCATACTTTACAATCTTTATTTAACTCCAATGCATAAAGTAGTGGAAATTTCTCCAACAACCTTTTCTTATCACTGCACCAAACATCCTTCCAAAATAGAGTGTATTTTTTTGCCACTTGCTACCTTTTTAATAATAGAACCGTTAAAGAAATGCCTAATTTATCAATTCCTTCAACATGTAAAATGGAATTCCATATGACTGTACTCGACCCTAACACTAAATTAGAACCAAAACCACCCGTTGTGCCATAAAATTCTTGAATTGTTTTCTGCAATGATGCATTTGGTTCACAATGAAAACGCCAATGCCATTTTCCAAGAGACCCAAGGTTTTTTGCCTTCAAACTTCGAACCCCTAAACCTCCCTTAGTTTTATTTAATAGGATTTCTTCCCATTTAATCCAGCACATACGCCTTTCCCCTTCTTTAAATATTCGAAAAAAACATCACCGAATCGATTCCAATTGTTTGATAACTTTCTCAGGAACTTTAAATAGGGAAAAGAAATCAAGTGGTAGGCTGCCAAGTACGATTTTAACTAAAAGTCAGTCTGCCACCAATTAATAAGAGACGAGATTTTCAACATGAAAGTCTCTTGTTAAAACGATCAATCACCCCACTTCAACCTTCCATGCTATTTATATGTTTCCCCTACGGCCTTCCCAAAAATAAAAATGGCAATTTGTTGTAAGAGCATCTGATACTAACAAGAATTAATCATATAAACCAAAATATATCTGACTTTGAAAATGGCAATCCATATAACTTTTTGTACATATAAACCGTAATTAAATCCGTAGACGGTAACGGATGCTTCCAACTATGAAGGTAGACGGTAACGGAGGCTCTCTTATATCTTCTTTGTAGATCATGATGGTACGTTATGATAGTTGTGGTTTATCTTCTTATATAAGTAAAAATGTTTCTTACGTCTTAGATTGTATTTTTAAATTTATACATAATAGATATGAAAGATTGATTGTTAGAGAAATTAGAGAGAGAATAATTAAGCATATATGTTATGCACATTCATGTTTTGGGGCAAATTAAAGATTTAATAGGAATTGACTAAAATAGCCCTAAGATCTTATTTTCTCTCTTTGCACACACTTTACTCTTTATCTCAAAACATCATATTTTCTCTCTCACTTTAGATATCCTAGTATTCCATACATCTATACCTTCTAGTCTTCTACCCACTTTAAACAAAATTAACCAAAAGCTTTAAAATTAAGGGTTATTAATTAGATTTTGATTTAGGTAAAAGCAATTGCATACATATCATCCTTATCACAAATTAAAACTTATTTTTTTCGATTACAAGTGAAGTTTCTTCCTTTTCATTTTTTTTTTATCAATATAAGTATAGGAAAATGATATACGAAATAAGAGTTTATCATCAAACAAAAAGTTCTTTACAATCAAGGTTATGGATAGATTGAGAGAAAATAAAAGCCCTAAATTTTGGTGGGTTTTTTATTTATTTTGTACGATTCTCATTAATGGTGGTTGTGGATCTTGGGCAATACCGAATATTAGTCAAATGCCGGTGAGGTTGGGTCACCGAAATTCAAAGAGATTGGAGGAGGGATTAATGGTTTTGATGTGCAAAGGTTTCTGAAAAAAACGATAGACAAAATTGTAAAAGAGTATGTGTGTCTGTGTGTGTGAGACAGACGAAGTAAAAAGAAAGAAAGGAAATAAAGAAAAGCTTTAAGGTAGGTTAGTGGATTATGATATTACTAAAGTTGGGAAGACGAAAGATGGAGGCGGGAAGAACTAGTATGGATATAGGGCCTGTTTGGCACAGAGCTTTTTGGAGCTTAAAGCTTTTTGTTTTGAAAATTAAGCTCGTTTAAAAAATAAAGCTTTGTTTGGATACACAAGTTTAAAGCTTTTAGTTTGAAGATTAAGCTCATATTTTAGGGCATGTTTGGCACAAAGCTTTTAGGAGCTTTTTGGAGCTTAAAACTTTTTGTTTTGAAAATTAAGCTCCTTTAAAAAATAAAGCTTTGTTTGGATACACAAGCTTAAAGCTTTTAGTTTGAAGATTAAGCTCATATTTTAAAAGCTACTCCAACTAGCTTTTAGGAGCTTTTTGATCATTTTACCCTTTGAAATTACAGCTACAGCTACTTTACCAAACACAGTTTACAAATAAAGCTCCATTTTGCAGCTACAGTTACTAGCTTCAGCTTACAGCTAACAGCTACAGCTACCAGCTACAACTACAAGCTACTGCTAACAACTAATTTTGCCAAACATACCCTAAAAGTTACTCCAACTAGCTTTTAAGAGCTTTTTGATCATTTTACACTTTAATATTACAGTTACAGCTACTTTACCAAACACAGTTTATAAATAAAGCTCCAGCTTACAACTACAGTTACCAGCCACAGCTACCTGCTACAGCTAACTGCTAATTTTGCCAAACATACCCATAGTGTAAATAAAGTGTGATAAAAAGGAAAGAGTGTAATTAAATAGAAGAGTATAATTGTCTATTTGTTGTTTCCTCGTGTGTAAGTATAAATATTAATTGGGGAAAAATCATGACCTTTATACAAGTACAAAAGGGAAATGATCAGCAAAACATGAAATTCTAAGTGTCTGTATTTTGGTAGTTTAAAGTGAGAGTACACATCAAATACCCCTAGTTTGGCACGAACTGGTTCATAGATATCATGTCGAACTAAAGATAAGCTATTGCCGATACATAAATGTTCGCCAAAGAGACAATGAACTTGCAAGCAAAATAATATGCCTACGCTAACTCTGGAATAGAGATATGTCAAAAGACATACTAAGTAAAATAATATAGGTAGAGCTCTCACAACAAACTTGCAAATAATCATGCTAGAGAAATAAACGCACAGTAGATTGGCGGCAAAAATTGTAAAGGGGCCTGCAATGTGCTCGGCTAACAGAAATGCAATAGGTTCCTTTCCAAACAATTCACTAGGGTTGATAGAGAATGTATATTAATCGTTAACATTTTGAATTCACAAAGTTATAAATGAGTGCTTTGCAACTTTGGTTCAACATTCTGTATAGATATGTGATCTATACATAGAAGAAAGAAAAAACTTCTCATATCATATATTTATTTATTTATTGAATCAATTATATTTTTATGATAATTTTATTTATGATAATGATATTTATAAGTACTATGACTAGGTTTGATATATTTGAGAAGTTCATATATACTCAAGTTAAGTTAAATAATATCCGTATTTTCTTCAAACGAATGTTGAACGTATAATATATAAGTAAGTTATCCGCGTCATGCGGCGGAATAGTACTTGAAAATTAGTAAAAAAAATTGTAATTGTAAAACTGATCCAAGGTGATATGTCTTAAATCACACATATAATAATAAATATGACGTAATACTATAAGCAACACTTGAAATATACAAAATCATAACCGACTTATAATCATTTGAAAAAAAAAACCCGGTTACAATTCAATATATAAAAATAATAATATAAATGTAGCTGAAAATCGAAATATATAAACAAATTATATCATAATAAGACGCACTTTGAAATATATATTTATTAATTCATTGATATTGAGGTGTAATTATATTTGAATAACTTCCACGTATATAATTTAAGTTTTAAACAAAAAATATGTTTAATGAATTATAAGTATGTATAAATATACAGAGGGGAGTTCATTTGAATATGATTTTTTTCAAAAGTGTGGAAGTATCAATAGGAGTGTGTCATTTGGTAAAAATTATTTTTCCTCACGTTTTTCAAATTTAAATATTTTAAAAATGGAAAATCAAAAAATAATAAAAATTACACAATAAAAATCACCATTTTTTTTCTATTCGATTAGACATTCCACAAGGTATACTTTAAACTAACTTTTTTTTTTTTTTTTTTCATTTTTTATGGGTTAACACATATGTTACGATTGACTAACAAATGTGTTACCCGCGATTATCACATGTGTTACAAACGATAGTCGGTGGTAACACATGTGATAGTCGTCGGTAACACATGTGTTACCAATTTTCAAAACCCACAAAAAGGTGAAAAAAAAATGTCAACAGTATGTCATGCGAGATCTCTAATCGAAAAAGAAAAAATGTTTATTTTTATGGTACAACTTTTATAATTTTTTGACTTACCGTTTTTGAGATATTCAATATTTAAGATTGTGAGGGTAATGTTATTTTGATAAAGACGGATTGTTGAGATTTATACTCCCATACTTTTAAAAAATTTCATATTCGAATGAACTTTTGTCTAGATTTAGATAATAATAAATTTTTTAAAATTAAAATACATATATATATCTATATATAAGAGTAGATTTAAGGAAGAAGTAAAAATTATTGAAAGAAAATTTTATTTTTTTAATCTTTTAATTCAACAAATTAACTATTTAAAAGTGAATTTTATAAAAATAAATAAATTAACTTCCTCCATCTTGTTCATCTTCTTCATGGGCTTTGGTCTCCCAAAAGTCATACTGTCCACCTTCAATAATCTCACTCACCATCATCATAGCACACACATACATACGCCAAACAACCCCTTCAATCAAATCAAATCAAATCAAAACCAAATTAACCCCCATTACCATTCAATTTACATCCAAATCCCTAAAACCCCTCTTTCAATTTCACATTTCCAGATCTCAATCTCCACATTTCTCAATCAAATAAAAAAACCGTTCACCGTGAACAATTAACCCATGGCTTCCCCTGGACACCAAAATCAACAACCAGGTGGAGGTCCATTTGACGTTCAACGTTTCTTCAATCCTCCGTCTTCATCACCATCACCACCTCCTATTTCATCAAACCCTAATTCCATCAATTTCCAAAACCCTAACCCTAACAATATTCCCTACCCACCACCGTCTACCGCCGCATCTTATCCCCCTCCCACCGTCACCGGCGGTCCCTACCCTATCTATAACCCTCAATTTCAACTCCCATCACCTCAATTTCAACCAAACCCTAACCCTAATGGGAACCCTAATCATGGAGCTAGATTAATGGCGTTATTAAGTGCACCACCACCAACTACAGTTGATATTAATAATACCAATAATAATTTAAATCAGGTTCAATCATCTGTTCCTATGGTCCAATCAACTAACCCTATGTTAATGGTACCTGCATTACATTCTGGTTCTTCAGGGCCATTGAGGATGCCTAGTAGTAAGCTTCCAAAAGGACGTTACTTGAGTGGTGAAAGTGTTGTATATGATATAGATATAAGGTTGCCTGGTGAGATACAGCCTCAACTTGAGGTTACTCCGATTACTAAGTACGGGTCGGACCCGGGTCTTGTTGTCGGTAGGCAGATTGCTGTTAATAAGAGCTATATATGTTATGGGTTGAAATTTGGTGCGATTCGGGTTCTTAATATTAATACTGCTTTGAGATCACTTCTTAAAGGTCTAGCTCAGGTTGGTTACCTTTTCCAGATTTAGTATTTAATGATATTTTCATTGTGATTGCAATCAGTGTGGATGTAGTAGCTTAAAGGTCTCATCTTTTATCTTTTTTTCTTCTTTTTTTCTGGTTTTGATATTGATTATATGTATGAAAGTTCTGAACTTTATAACACAACTAGAGAAATAGGATGGAGTGAGTGGCTTCTGTATCTCGTTTTGTTGTTTTTCATTTAATTGTAAGTTGGTGTAATCAGATCACTAATTACCGGAGATGGATTACTTTGCCATGCTCACTGTTATTAGAATGCTATTAGCCTATTAAAAGTCTGAGAATGCATACGTTTCTGAAAAGTGACCAATTTTTATGATCTGAGTTTGATTACTTTGCAAGTTATTGTTATACTGTTTAAAGATAGAAGCTATATGAAATATGTGAATTTTCGTCTGACGAATTGTAGAATGATTGTTAACAATTCAATTAAGGGTTGTTTGAATGTGAGATTACTTGACATTGAATAATCAAAGTTAGGTAATAATTAATAAAAAGTAATAAAATTTGATGCTATAGATGGGGTTCGGAGGTGATTCTGCTGCTTGAAGCTATATTGCTATAATAGTAATTTTTTATTGGTGTTGAGTCTTTGGCAAATCCTGATTGTTCAAGGAAGTTTTAGATGAAAAATTAGTAGTATTAAATTGATTATATAACATCTTAATAGTGGATTAGTGAAGTAGGAGACACGTACACCAAACAAGGTTTTTTTGTCTTGGTTGTTTTGTACCTGCAACTGAAAGTCTGTTGATTTAGTGAATTTGATTCAAGTATGCTTGCTGATTCAATCAAATGGTTCGTTCTTCTCAGAGGGTTACAGATATGGTTTTCTTCGCTGAGGATGTTCACCTTCTAGCTAGGTAATAATTTGCTTGATGGGTTTGTTTTTTTTAGTTCTCTAGGTCATAACAGAACTATTTTATGTATGCAGCGCGAGCATAGATGGACGTGTTTATGTGTGGAAAATTACAGAAGGCACAGATGAGGACGATAAGCCACAGATTACAGGGAAGATAGTTATTGCAATTCAGATTGTTGGGGAAGGAGAATCTGTCCATCCTCGAGTTTGTTGGCACTGTCATAAACAAGTAATGTATCTTTTCCAAGTATCAAATTTTATCTATAGGTACTATTACTCCAGATATTATACTGATAATTTATTGTGTTGCAGGAAGTCCTTGTTGTTGGGATTGGAAAACGTGTTTTGAGAATTGATACTACGAAGGTTGGGAGAGGTGAAGTGTTTTCTGCAGAGGAACCTCTCAAGTGTCCTGTTGATAAGTTGATCAATGGAGTTCAATTTGTTGGTAGTCATGATGGGGAAGTGACCGATCTATCGATGTGCCAATGGATGACTACCCGTTTGGTTTCTGCTTCAGTAGATGGAACGGTCAGTTAACATTTTAACTTTAAAATTAAAGTTCCTGTGAATGCATGTTATGATCTACTATTGTATCTATAGCAGTTCAGGATTGTATTATTTCGAAAAGTTATTGTCCGTTCATTTACCAATCAAAGAAACCTGATATATGGTATGGGCTGCTTCTTGGTAAGGGTAATTAACTAATTATTAACATACAGTCTCATTTGGGACGTTATGTTGATCTCAGTACGTTAAATTCTTTGCACATGGTTTTGTCAGTTACATAGTTGCATGCTATGAAGTCTTAGATACAAGTGGTCTTGGTGTAAGGTAGTTAGCCTACTAGAGGAACCAGTTTTGACTCCATCTTTTAAAGGGATCATTTCTTGCTGGAAATGTGAAGTACAAATTCAGATAGGATAGTGACCCGTGTCTAAAAACTGGGTTGAATTTGGAACGGGAATTGATTATTGTCACCATTTTAACTTGTTACTAGGTATGCTATTGTGGTCTTTTTTATTAGTATCTGGTCTTTACTGGTGTTTCTGTTATTTTAAATAGGGTAAAATGATATGTAACTCCTAGATTCTGTTATTCCAAGTTCCTTCATAAGTGCATACTTAATGGTTATTGGGCGTATATGTTTTCATTCTGCTGTCTTAATAAAAAGAACTATGAAATCCGGACCGTACACAATGGTTAGATTGAGCTGGAAACACACAACTACAAGATTGTGGATTCTTGTTATTTATTTATTTTATCTTGGGGAGTTGTGGGTACAGTTAAACTGATCAATGGCAATGGTATCGCTAAATGACTAATGTTCCTGTAAATGAATATTTGATTAACAGATAAAGATTTGGGAAGATCGGAAGTCCACACCAATTGCAGTGTTGAGGCCACACAATGGTCTGCCTGTCAACTCTGTTACATTCTTGACGGCTCCTCATCGCCCAGATCACATCATCCTTATTACTGGGGTATGCGTATCTCTTTTCGTTTTCTTTAGATCTGTTGTGAAGCATAGGTTCACCAATATAGTTGGATACACATATTTAAAAAAAAAAGTATCAGTTATACTGATTTATTGAAATTGATGATAGGGTCCGTTAAATCGTGAAGTGAAAATATGGGCCTCAGACAGTGAAGAAGGATGGTTGCTTCCTAGCGATGCTGATTCATGGCGATGTTTACAAACACTGGAATTAAAGAGTTCCTCTGAGTCTCAAGTGGAAGATGCATTTTTTAATCAAGTTGTTGCATTATCTCAAGCTGGTCTTCTGTTACTAGCAAATGCCAAGAAAAATGCTATCTATGTTCTACATTTGGAATATGGCCCCAATCCAGAAGCCACCCGCATGGACTACATTGCAGAGTTTACAGTCACCATGCCCATACTAAGTTTTACAGGCACAAGTGATTTATTACCACATGGGGAGCAAATTGTTCAGGTTTATTGTGTCCAGACACAGGCCATTCAGCAATATGCTTTGGACTTGTCCCAGTGCCTACCACCTCCAATAGATAGTGGGATCACTTATGGGAAACAGGATTCAACTGTTTCACATGATGCGAGTACGGAAGGTCTGAATATCTTGGAACCTTCTAGAAGTAAGGCAGAAATGTCTTTGGATGTCTCGGTACCGACCTCTGATGTTGGTTCCATATTGAGACAGCCCTCAAGTTCTCCTCTGGTTGAAGCTTCTATTGGATCACCTCCAGTTGCATCAAGTCCTAGGTTGCTCCATAAACTTTCTGATATGAAAAGTCCCTCCGGAGGCCATGAGTCAGGTGAGCAAAAGGTTCTTGAATATTCAGTTGACAGACAAGTAGACGTCTCATTGGCTCCTGATTCAGTAACTGATGAAAGCAAAGTGTCAAAAGAGGATGGTACAAAGTTCAAGCATCCAACTCATTTGGTAACTCCCGCTGAATTGATGGCCACATCTTCCTCTGAGATAAATCACAGTTCTGAGATGAAGGATGATGTGGATTTAAATGTACGTGACATGGTTTTTAATTCTGATGCACAGAACGCTGAGTTAGAGGTTAAGGTTGTCGGTGAAATGGGGAAAACTCAAGACGTTGAACCCATTTCTCAAGGTGAGGTTCATGGGTTTGCTTCGCAGGCATCAGATTTCGGAAGTCGTTTCATGACTGGGGAAACTTATATTGTTAATGATTCAAATCAACTTGATGGCTCAGGTCAAACCTTGGATGATCAAGTTGAAATTCAAGATGCTAAAGTTGATATTTCAGGACAGGTTGATTCATTGATATCTGCAACAGTTGACTCCCCGACACCCGTGTCTTCAACTAAAGGGAAAAAACATAAGGGAAAGACTGCCCAAGGGTCAAGCCCGTCTTCTCCTTCTGCAAGTGTTTTTTATTCAACCGATTATTCTAATGAGCCAGGAGTCAGTTCAAGTGCTCCATCTGCTGAGTTGATACTTTCACATCTTCATTCTATGCAAGAAACTATTACTCAGGTGAGTATCTCTCATTATTAACATGCATAAAATTCTATCTCGGGGCAATAGTGTCTAAAGTAGGTTGGTTTTGGGTCTCTTAATTGCAGGTTTTAATGAATCAAAAGGAAATTCAAAAGCAGATTCCAGGAATGTTAGCGGTACCAGTAACAAAAGAAGGCAAAAGAATCGAGGCAGCCATAGGAAAAACCATGGAGAAAACTTATAAAGGTAATTCTGATGCTCTTTGGGCTCGGACTCAAGAAGAATTTACAAAGCATGAAAAGTCGAACCGAGATCGCCACCAACAAGTTTCGGGGCTGGTTACAAATGGGTACAAGGACTTGCTTGCAGCGTGGGAGAAAATGTTGAAGAAAGAAACTTCTGCACTCGTGTCGGCTGTTGTGCGATCGGTTACCCCAGTTATCGAGAAAACCGTAGCTACAGCGATCGCAGAGGCTTTCCAGGTTACTACAGAATCTGAATACCTTAGTTCTCTATTTTAGCATGTTAATTAATAGAAGTCTGATTAATGTTGACATGCAGAGAGGTGTTGGAGATAAGTCTGTAAACCAATTGGAGAAATCGGTTAATTCTAAGCTTGAAGTTACTGTTGCTAGGCAAATTCAAACCCAGTTTCAAACTTCTGGCAAACAAGCGTTACAGGTATTAGTTTCACCTGATACGGTCTACTGTGAATATTACTGATCTGTTGATCTGAACCGTCTGTATATGTTATAGGAGGCACTGAAGTCAAGTATGGAGGCTTCTGTTGTTCCTGCCTTTGAGATGTCTTGCAAGGCCATGTTCAATCAAGTGGAAGCTACATTTCAAAAGGGAATGATTGAACATACAACTGCAGCTCAACAGCAAGTTGAATCTGCAAACTCTCCTTTGGTGATTGCTTTGAGGGTAAGGAACTATTGTAATCTTTAATGCTGGATGGTCAAATTTCACCTCAATAGTTATCGTATCCTTGGCTAAGCTGCCCATCTTTTGCTCACCAACTTGCACATTAACAAGTTTTTATTTTGATGTTATACTGATATTTTTTAGGATGCCATCAATTCTGCGTCGTCTATGAGTCAAAGTTTGAGCACTGAATTAGCTGATGGTCAAAGGAAGTTGGTAGCCCTTGCACTGGCAGGGGCAAATTCGGAATCAGTGAACCCGTTGATAACCCAATTAAGCAATGGACCTAAAGGCAGTTTCCATGAGACGGTCAGTTCAGCTCTATGTTGTCTGCAATTATTGTGATGTCTGGCAATGATATCCTGATATAAGTTTACCTATTTTATGGAATAGATGGAGGCGCCATTGGATCCAACAAAAGAGCTGTCTAGGTTGGTATACGAACACAAATATGAGGAGGCTTTCACTGCGGCCCTGCAACGAAGTGATGTTTGGATTGTGTCCTGGTTATGCTCTCAGGTATATTTGATCATTTTGTCTGCCTTTTCTTGCAGTTTGTCTTCTAATTACTGTTCCCATCTTTTATGTTGCTGTTCGTTTCATTGTCATTTTTGTTTTATTACCTGTTAAATGTAGTGCATAGATCATCATGGATTCCATTTCGAGTTTTTCGTTAACCGTTCTTTATCAAGTATATATGATATTTGGAGGCTGTCCTTGTACTATTTTCATGGCTATATTAAAACAAGAATTTCATGTGTTTGTGAAGTTTGCAAATGAATTTTGTATCAAATCTTGTCTATATAACTGGATAGTTTTGTATTGTTGTTGAATTTAGGCAAAGGTTATTTGGTTGTCATTCTTTTCTTTTCCAATTACTGTCCAAAAAATGTATTTAAATTTCTCTGTTCCTTACGCTTGTTAGTGAGTCATATTTCTTGCTGATGGCTTATTTTAAATTTAATTGTTGTCAACTAGGTTGACCTACAGGGGTTGTTAACTACCAACCCTATGCCTCTGAGCCAAGGAGTACTGCTATCGCTACTGCAGCAGTTGGCTTGTGATATTGGCAACGACACATCAAAGAAACTTGGATGGATGATGGATGTGGTGGTGGCCATCAAGCCATCGGACAGCATGATAGCAATGCATGTTCGTCCAATATTTGAGCAAGTCAACTCTATACTAAATCATCAAGTAAGCATTCCCACAACTTCGGTAGCTGAGCTTTCGAGCATAAGGGTTGTCATGAGACTCATCAACTCCACACTCAGGACCCTGTAAGTAATTGATGACGAGCAATAGGGTTCATATATATCTATCTACAGAGGACTGTTTGTACAAAGTTTACAAATTTTGTATTGGGGATAAGTATTTTGCACTTCAGTTGTTAGAAGGGTTTGGTTAAGGTTTTGTTTTTATTGCTTTTTTGTTTATTATTATTATAATTATTATATTTGATTTGATGATTTGAGGATGTTTTAGGTCTTGGCAATTCAAAATATGTACATTTGTTCTTCTGTATTAAGTCTTATTTGTAGAGGTGGACTATAAATCTGTATGCGGTGGTGGTTTATTAATCCAAAGTTTTGAGATGTTATTTTTTTTATTAATTGTTTTCCATTTTTTTCTTTAATTTGGAAGTGATTTTTGGTTTACATTTATCTCACACATCGTCATGCTTTGTTTTGTAATTTAAAACAGTTCACGACAAAGTTTAGTAATGTTTGCGTATAAAGTTAACGAATCCATTACTAAAATTAGGATAAGTTTACAAAAAAGATAAAAAAAAAACTGATTTGGTGTTGGTTCAACAAACCAATCACAAATCAACCAAATAAATAAATAAATATATAATTACATGATTCTAATTTGTTTATTTTCTTTTGACTAATTATAAAAAAATTCTACCAACACTGATCGGTCTCCCACCGCCGAGACGTATAAAGCCCGCGCCTTTTTCCACCGGCCATGTACAGTCCTGACCGGCGACCAAATCCATCGTTCAATCTCATGTCGTACATCTCTCGTTCCGCCGGATCAGTCAACGTGATGTAAGCATTTTGTATCTCAATAAACTTCCGGTCATCATGTTGCTCGGCATGCAAAACATCAGGATGATAAACCTTAGCTAAATTCCGATACGCAGATTTAATCTCATTCGGAGTTGCGTTACGTTTAACTCTTAATATTTCGTAAAAGCTCGAATGTCTTCTGTTCGTCGTCGAATCAACGGCCGGTTCAGTATCGGCTACGTGAAACACGGCGGTACATGGCCGGAATTTCACTTTTCCGGTTGAAGTTACCGGTGATCGGAGAGACGTTACTCCAATTGAAGTGGTTAGAGTTCCAATCATTTTAAGAGAGTTCGATTATAGGAAAGTAGAAGAATTAGGGTTTAGGAGAATGTTGTAATTGGAATGTTTGATACGATTTGGAATTGTTGGGAGACACTCATATTTATACAAAAAAAAGTCAAAAGATTAGAGATTAATTTAATGAAGATTATTGCGTGTTGATGGTGGTGCCAGCCCTACATGTTTTAGGTTAAATGTTTCTAGAAGGCTTGGCTGGACCAGGGTCCCCGGTTTGTGGACCATGAATGAGCCATGGCGCGTGAACAAAGGGCCTTAAGGGTGGGGTGAGGGGTCCGTGTGTTTTTGGTGCACCAAAACAGATTGAAGGTTTCTAGAAAGAAAGTAGATCTATGTGGCTGTCTTTGTCAAAAGGATGCTTGGAGTCAACTTGATCTTACCTTCCATCACTTAAGTAACATTTTTAATCATTTCTATTTTCTATTGATGTTACCTTAGAATAGAATATTATTATCTGAATTTTGTTGTTGTTAATTGATTTCTTACTGATAAACGAAGGAATGATTGTTACACTGAAATAACTTTCGACCATACATAATAGTTTTGTATGAATGGACAATCTTAACCCCATCTTGAGTTTGATGTTTTATATCTCATCTTATTATGTAACAGAAATACTAGAATTATATAAAATTTATTAAATAAAAACATACAAAATGACATGAATAGATAAATAGACCACTCATGCTACTTTTTATTTCTCTTTCTTGCTTCTCCTTTTATGTTATGACCAATTTGTGAGCTCAAATAAAGTTGTTATGTGCGGATAAAAAGTTGTTTGCCATTCATATATGCGTTATGTCAAATAAAATAAAAAATTGTTTGACAGCTTGGTGGCCTGTGCTCCATCTTCACTATGTGGGCAGCCAGGTTCGAATGTGCAGGAGTCTTTCTTTCTTCTTTTCTTTTTCTCCAGCTACTTGTTATTTATTAGCTTTACTATTATTATTATTGTTGTTTTTTTTAAAAAGCTCTATTATTTGTTACATATCTTTGTTTTATATTACTTATTATTATTATATGTTTTTGTTGTTATTATTGTATTTATTATTTATATTGTTAAGTAAATTGGCTCTAATCTGTTAATGGATTGGTCTAATCAAATTTTTATTTCAATGGATCTAGCTGACATGATATTTGTAACAAAATTGTTATTTTTTGCTATAAGTAATAGCTATAACTGAAAAAATGTTTAAAGGTTTTTGTAATTGAGAAAACACGACAATAAAATCAAGTACGACATAAATTAAAATAAACAAATAAACAAATAAAATAATAATTTCAATCCTCACAAGGTACTCACAGAAGACATACTCGTTGATCATCAAATTTTTGCTTTATATACATTTTTAAAGGAACTTGGAAATCATATATATATACTGATGTTACTTGCAATCAAAACATGATATATTAAAGTTGAAATAACACTTTCGATCATCAAATTTTTCTTTTGTCTTCTTTTTCCAAACTTCAAATAAACTACTTTGTATGATTGTATCCCAATAAGGGTTGTGTCCGTTGTGATTTGTTACGGTCCTTCGATTACTAAATTTATAAAAGTATAAGTCACTGAATCATATTGAACTTATACCTTATGTAATCACAACAATAACAATAATCATTAATATTAATATAATTAATATAATATTTGAAGTTAACAAGATACAAATTTTATAAATGGAAATGCAAGATATAATTTAAAAAGCTTATTTTTCAATTATTAGTCATATATACTGCACAAACTAACCTCTAATGTTGATTGCTATATAACTCAAGCTATAAAAAGGTTAAAAAGGAAAAAAATGAACCGAACAGAGTTGAAAAAAAAACACAACAATAAAATTGATGAAAAAACCTAGATTGTTACGGTGTCGATACAATATAACAAACCAAAAGTAGTATGTTCAAATTTTTTTGAACAAAAATAGAAAAGAAAGAAATACAACGATAGGTAGATGCGAGAAAAAAAGCCCGAGTTGATAAAGCTGGGAAAGTTCGAACCACCGTGCCTACATAATTTTTAAAATACATTTGACTAAACTTTAAAAATCAGCAAAGCTACAATTACATTTAGTTCCTACTTAGTATTTACCGAACGATTTATATGTACTAAAGTTTGCTTTCCTGAAAAGTCGAGACTAACGACATATATGATAATAATATAATATTTATATAAAACCATAGATATACTTGCAATAGATCCTTTCCTTTGATACATGTAACATGCATAACATAAAAAATAGAAACAAAAAAAAAACTCTATATAGTTTTGCTTTATCCATATGCATACATGGATGATGATCTCAGATATGCTCAAAATCTACTAAGCACTTGTCACTTTTCCATACATACACCTCCTACAAACCCTGCCACGTGCCATTTCACCAATTAACACAACCATTTCATTCTGATCTCATCACCACCCACAACTCCTCATATATACCATCCAACTTTCAAACATCAGGAACACATTGAAAAAAAAGGAAAAAAGATACAACGAAAACAACCATGGAGACTCAAACTCAGTATCAAACACCTCAATATCAAAATCCACAGTACCAAACACATCTCAAGCAGTACCAACACCAACAAATAAGTGCGAAAACGATGTTATTTGCAACTGTAGTAGGCCTCACAATTGGTGGACCACTTCTAGCGATGATGGGGTTCAGTTTCATAGCAACCATGACTCTATTTGTAGTGAGTTCACCACTACTTATCATATTCAGCCCACTGATTGCAGGTGCTATGTTTGTGTTTCTAGCAGCTTTAGTTGGGTTTGCAGCTGCTGGAACCATGGCAATTCTAGGACTTTCAGCTTTGGGTTGGGTTTTTCGAACGGTTAAAACCGAACAATTTACTCAAGGTATCGAATCGGCAGCAGGAAAGTTGGTGGATTATGGTGAAAACGTTAAGGAAAATGTGAAAGATACTGGAAAAGAGTGGGGTAATCAATTGAAACAAACGGTGCAAAACTCACCAGATAATAAAACAACAACAACTGCTAATAAAGCTTAAGAGTTGAGTAACTAGTAAATGAATACTTGTGTTTTTGTGATGAATAATTGTAGTTTGTTTGTTTATTTGTTATGTAATAATAATGGATTTTACATATATGTCATTAGCTGTACATATATCTAAGTATAATTATTTTAAAACTTTAAGCTTTTAGCCATTAGTTATTCTATTCTAAATGGTGATAGCTAACTACCTTGTTGCACAAAAATTCTACATATGGTGAATAAATGTTTGATCCCACATTGGAGAGCGAGTGAAAGGAGCGAGGGTATCTGGTGGTATAAAATGGGGTCGAATTGAATGGATTAGGTACTTACCTGGACGGGGTCAATGGTTGATCAAGAAGGTCCATGGCCTAGGTTGGTGACTTTCATTGCACTTTGAAAGGGTGCTAGCTTAAGGTCGGCCCAAGTGGTTGATCCTACGTCAAAATTTGTGGCAGTGGGGGCCTGCGTTCGCGCGGTCCCTATCCAATTCTTAGTCTAACGGTTCCGTTTCAAGTTATCTGCAATGAACTAGTGTCTAATTATTCGAATAATCTTTTTGGATTTCTTAAAATTAGGTTGGTCAACTCATCATTTGAAGTAACACTTGAAAATTAAAGTGTTTTTACGTTCTCAAAATCCAAAATCAACAAGTATTACGTAAATTCCTATTGGAATAGGTATTAATTCGAGCTTGGTTTTTTCTTCTTCCGTTTGCTTATTTGATATATGATTATGGCCATCTAAAGATTTTCGTACAAAGAACGACATACGTTGTATTCACCATAAATGCATCCTAACTTACGCCTAAATTCTTTGAAGCATGAACGACTCTAAATGACGAACCAACGATACATACTAATGCATGTTCAACATTTTAAAGTCTTAAATGAGTGTATCAGGCACGAAAGGTGTGATCGACAGGAGGTTAGACGTTTTAGAAAAGTGAAGACATGTTGTTTCGTTTCTGTTTCAATTATCGACATATTGAACATGAGATAAATGCTACCTTAATAGCATCATTTTCACATAATCTTTTTTACTTGCTTACGTATGAATATCGTAACTTAGTTAACAGAAATGCTACAAAGTGTTGTTAACTGAATATAACAATGGAGATAAAGGGAAATTCTTGAAACCGGATGATTATTAATTTCATTTTTCACTCTGGAGGGTTCTTCCACGTTGGGTTTTCAACCCCGACCAAAACCCAACCGATGTCGACCTGGGCGTGGAACGTTTTTTATACGAAATCAATACTCAGTGTCGTGATTAAAAATAATAAAATAATAAAAAGATAGAATAAACTGAAATCACTATATTTAGCATATTATCAATTACAACCATAAAATCCCATTTATAGATTTCATTTGGCTTATTCCCTAATACTTACCTAAATAAACTAGATATAGTGATACCTTTTAAATAATAACTTGTCTAATTAAATTACATAATAAGACTTATTATAATTTCATTATGGTAAACATGCATCGTATTAATTTTAGATACTGATAGTACTAATAACTTCTCTAATTAAAATACTGCATTGCTTAATTGGATTGTAACAATTCATATACATTGTACGGAGATTTTAAGTGCGCAATAAACAAAAACCGAAGTTAATAAATCCCAAATAGTGATCTTCAATGGCTAAAACATGTGAAATAGAAATAAATATGTAATCCAAATAATACTAAAAGAAAAGGAAAAGAATCGACTTCAACAATGACCGAATTTAATTGATGGTGCCACATTGCCTAAAACACTATTTATGGTTAAAATGCGTTATTTGTCACTAGCCTAATACGGTGCAGTGAGCATTTTTAGTTCCACGTTCTACTAAATGCTCAACCATTTTTGGACCACAAAGAGTACCAAAAACCATCATCGCTCTAAAAGCATTAACACTTTATGACGTAACAAATTTCTATTATTATATAATAACAAGCTTTATAAAGTTTTGTTGACGTAACAAATTTCTATTATCATGAAGTGTTAACCATAAACTCACTAAACTCTGTTAACCAGATTGTTTCGTTGAACCTTTCTTAGCCAATGGAACCTAAGGGTGCACCAGTTGGACCTTTTTGACACCATATGCTATCTTTGTCAGATACTTTTTATTATGCACTTTATGTCCATTCAAAAACCACACTAAAACTAGTAGTCCTCTGTACAAAAATTCAAACATGTTTAAGGAAAATGGTCCCATATGAGACACCGAAAGGGAGTGAAAACCTTGACACATTTGGTAAACGACCGTAGCAAATAGCCAACAAGTCTTTATTTCAACGAATACAGAACAAAAAAGCACTTTTAGTTCAGTCCAGTACAACGTAGGTCTATAAAAAGATGTCGGATGAACATGAATATGTGCATGGAGATTCGACCGACGATGATGAAAAGACAACAAGAACGGGTAAAAGAAATTATTTTTGTGATTTTTTATCAGTTAGTAAAAGAAATTATTTTTTATCGGATTTGAAATAATTTTCCTGAAACCAGGTACATTGTGGACCACGATTGCTCATATTATAACCGCGGTTATTGGTTCTGGTGTACTGTCACTAGCTTGGAGCACCGCTCAGCTTGGTTGGATTGGCGGGCCGATTGTGCTGATTAGTTTTGCATTTGTAACGTATGTTTCTGCATATCTTTTATCAGATTGCTACAGGTCCCCAGATCCTGTTACTGGAACTAGAAACCGATCTTTTACAGATGCTGTTAGAGTTATTCTCGGTATACCAACTTCTAATCAAACGTCTAACGTTCTTTTTCTTTAAATTATGCATTTGGGAAATGATGGTGTTTTTTTCACAGGCGAGAAAAGTGCATGGACTTGTGGTTTGTTACAGTATGTGAGCTTTTATGGGACTGCGGTCGCTTATGTTGTCACAACTTCGACTTGTATGAAGTAATTAATCTCACATAACATATTATATATAGTTTTCAGTTTTGTTGTTTTTATAGATTAATAGTGAGTTTGTGGTTCTTAATTTCCATCAGGGCAATTCAGAAATCAAATTGTTTCCATAAAAAAGGACAAGATGCTGATTGCGAATATGGTGGCCACATTTATATGTTAGTGTTTGGAGTTGTGCAGATTCTAATATCACAAATACCCGATTTCCATAGCATGGTTTGGCTGTCGGTTGTTGCAGCAATTATGTCGTTTTGTTATGCTTCTATCGGCTTTGGGCTTGGAGTAGCTCAAGTATTAGGTACAAATGTGAAATGCCTTCATATCTTAATGACTTGATATTTTTTTTCTATAAAAAAAAGAAAAAGAAAAGTAGGATTTAATGACTTAAAATGACAGAAAATGGCAAGATTGCTGGGAGCATTACAGGAGTCCCAGCTACTAGTGTAGCTAACAAGTTATGGCTAACTTTTCAAGCACTTGGTGACATTGCATTCGCGTATCCGTATGCTCTTATACTTTTAGAAATCCAGGTTAGAAGTTTGTTATTCATTACATGTAAGATTAGATAGTTGTATATCTGTATGCATTTATAAGATTTGATGAATTATTTTGGTGTATTGAAGGATACTATGAGGTCACCACCATCAGAGAATGTGGTTGCAAAACGGGCTTCAGTATATGCGATTAGTGTGACAGGTTTTTTCTATGTTGGATGTGGATGTTTTGGATATGCAGCATTTGGGGACGATACTGCAGGAAACCTCTTGACAGGATTTGGGTTTTATGAGCCTTATTGGATTATCGACTTTGCTAACGTGTGCATTATATTACATCTAATAGGAGGATATCAAGTAAGCCTTAATTTCACATAAAGAAGATAACGTTTGACTTTTAAGGTCAAATATAAAATATCTCAAACTAAAATTTAGATGGGTATATCAAAATTATCATGATCAAGGTTTTCTTCATATATTATCTAACTGAGAAATGATCTAGTCATCAAGTTTTTTGCTTTTTTTTTTTTCTAAAAAATAATAAAAATAGAGATTCATTAAACTAATGAAATCTGTTCTAAGTTCTAACTTGATCTGAAAAGCCATACTGTTTCTTTTATCAGCATAGCAATCCTAATTTTCAATAACAATTAGACTTTTCAGGTCAAATATATGACTTTTTAGTTCGAAAACAAACATGGCTTCCATCAACTTTTAAGACCAATATTTTTTGTTTTATACATCTTTTTATTCTTTAAGTTTTCTCTAGTTAAAGATTCTTTATCAAATATTTCAGATGTAGATAAAAGTAATGAGAATTATGGATTTCTTGTTGACCTTAAAAGTCAAGTTCTTTTTTTTCTCTTGAGGATCATCATTCTTTATAAAAGACTATAGCATTCAGAAAACCTTTCTTCTATGTGGGCTTTCTCAACATCTTGAAGAAATATATTTTGGTTGCAAAAATTACTTTTGATAAAGTTTTAATGTAGAAAAGAAGAGAAAAAAAAGAGAGTAATGAAATCTTTATTGTGTAGTTGACCTTAGAAGTCTAACTATTCCTTTTGTGAGACAATGACTAATACAACCCTTATTGTTTCTATCTAAACAAAAGCTATTCAGCCAGCCAGTATACGCATTTGTGGAAAGATGGCTAACCAACAAGTGCCCTGACAGTCAGTTTATGAAGCATTTTTATGACTTTAACTTGCCATTCTTGCCAATTTTTCGATTAAATCTCTTCAGACTTTGTTTCAGAACAACATACGTTGCAACAACAACAGGAATCGCGTTGATGTTCCCATATTTCAATGAGATACTGGGTGTGTTGGGTGCAGTGAATCTTTGGCCATTGGCAATATATTTTCCTGTGGAAATGTATATAGTACAAAAAAAGGTAGAACGTTGGAGCACAAAATGGGTGATTCTTGAAATATTTAGTGGTGTTTTGATGGTTGTATCCTTAGTAGCTTTAGTTGGGTCTGTTGCTGGACTCATTCAAGCAAAAATGAACTAGTCTCATTGTTGAATGTTGATGTTAATTGGTTATGTCGAAATGTATAACCTAGATGAACAGAAGCTATTTGGTTAGTTTATAACTTTCTAAATCCATCTGTAGGTTTTAAACTTTTATGAAAATTTATTGGATTGTATGTAAACAATTTATTGGTTTGAAAGTTTCTAAATCCAAGCATAATGCCATATTTTCTGTACTTTTCTTGTTAAAAGATGGGAGTATGATGTATTGGATTGTATGTGAAAATTCCTGTGTCAAATAGTCAAATACAAGAATGGGCCCAAGTTGGGAGACTATTTGGCCCAGTTGAGGCTATTCATTTTGCTTGTTTGATTTCTAAAATAAAATTAGCTAAACTGATTATCTGATTTTGATTATATTATTTGAAGTTGCAAATATCACTATTCAAACACCATAAAAAAATGCCAACTTTTTATAATTTGATCAAGTTTAATTGTATTGCGTGGTCAATCATGTATTTCTTACGACTGATATATAGATTTCGTGTTGGAATTTGATAATTTTTTATTTATTTATTTTCTTATAATTTGTTATATAAATATAAATAAAAGACTACACATATTCTCAACCAATGAAAACTATAGAATATTACTCGGTAATTGGTGAAATTGGGAGTTTGGGACCCTTTACAATTAATATCCCAACTACAACTTTTACTTTTCTTTTTTATTAAGATAATATAATATAATAATGACTTACTGTGCAATAATATTAAGATAACGGTAAAGCTACCCATGTATTGTATGAGGGTTACTATTTGAATACCCTACGCACACATACATGTATAGAGGAGCCATACAAACACTCACATAAGAGTGTCCATCTAAAAATTTGAGGGTGTCCAATAGGAAATTCCATATTGTATATATAAATAAATATAAATTAAAAGATTCCTAACAATAAATAATTAGCTCCAGAAAGAGTTGAATCTTGTATTCTGCAATTTGTTTGAAACTGAAGAACAAAGTAATGACCAGATTATATAATCACTATTCCTTACAATCTGGATGATCAAACAAAAACACACCCCAAATCAAGTGCTCCATAATTCATCTCAAGTTTAAGAATCTAATTACTTAATAAAAAAAGATGATTAGAAGAGATGATTACCAAGAGGAAGAAGAAGCACCAATGTTGCAGTTATCTCCTTTTAAGCACACTGATTTGATCTTTAACTTATTGTTTTTCTGTTTCTTTTATGCTACTTATTGATTCTGCACAACTCTTGATCCATAATTTGATATAACTCCTTTTCAATTTTTGATAGATATAGCAGTGGAAAGTGAACTCCGTCCTGAAGTTTGTGCAACTAGTGATCATACAAACATAATAAGAACAGGTGAATCCAGATGCTCTTTTGTGTTCTTTTAACTCACTTGAAATGATGTCAATTAAATATTGATATGAATATTTGTTTTTACTTTTTTTTGTTTGAGTCAGGCACGCTATTGACTACGGTTGCTCACATTATCACTGCTGTCATCTGATTTGGTGTGCTTTTGCTCGCGTGGAGCGTGGCACAATTAGGCTGGAATGGGCCTGTTGCGTTGTTTTTCTTTGCGTCATTAACCTATGTATCTTCATCTTCTCAGATTGTTACAGGTCCTGATCCTGTTACTGTCACTAGAAATCGTTCTTACACAGATGCAGTTAGAGTTATCCTAGGTACTACTTCCGACCACAAAATTTCAAAAGTTACTATTTTATCAAATGATTAATAGTACACCAGGTGAAAAACAGGCATTATTATGTGGTTTTCTTCAGTTTTGGAACTTCTATGGGACAGGTGTTGCTTATGTTGTGACAACCACAAGTTGTATGAGGTATAGCTTCTTAAAAGAAATCTTTTGACTAACAGATGATATCAAGTTCTTTCATCATCATAAACCAATGTTTGCTTATGTTGATATTAATGCGATTCAAAAATCAAATTGTTGCCATAAAGAAGGGCATGAGGCTCCTTGCAAGTATGAGGGGTTTATATGTTTTGGTTTGGAGTGATACAGATAGTAAAGTCACAAATACCAGATTTTGTTAGCATGATGTGGGTATCTATTAACCATCACCAAGATGGCCTAGTGGTTGGCGTTTTGCTATCCTCGCAAGAGGTTTCAGGTTCAGACCTCACTAGCTGCACATCTAGGGGTGGCCAGAGAAAGGGTCGGAAACGGTCACGGGGATAACTTGGTTAGGCCGCATACATCTGAGTAATGATACTCGCCCTCCCTGGGTAACTTGAACAGAAAAAACCTCCTCCGTTAACGATGTGGGTATCTATTGTTGCTGCAATTATGTCATTTTATTACGCTTCCATTGGGTTTGGACTTGGTATATCTAAAGTTATCATGTATGAGTTAAACAGTCCAAACCAATGTTGTTTAATACCATTTAAACAGTTATGTAATAGTGTAATATACAAGTTTTTTGCAAAAATGCAACTACAGAGAATGGTAGAGTAGATGGAAGCATCTATGGAGTCACAGCTGTTAATGCGCCCGTGAAACTACGGTTAACTTTTCAAGCAATTGGTGATGTTGTGTTTGCGTATCAGTATTAGTTAGTTTTTCTTGAAATACAGGTTAGTAATTGATAAATTTGCATTAAGTGTGGACAAATAGGCTGCATACTGATGTATGTAATAATATTTGTTTCTTCGTTTTAAGGATACTTTGAGGTGTCCTCCATCAGAAAACAAGGTTATGAAAAAGGGTTCGGTTATTGCTACCATAGTAACCACCTTCTTTTTACCTCGGGTGTGGTTGCTTCATATATGCAGCTTTTAAGAAAAATACGCCTGGAAACCTCTTGACGGGCTTCGGGTTTTATGAGCCTTATTGGCTCATCGATTTTGCTAACGCTTGCATCACTCTACATCATATCGGACGATACCAAGTAAATTCTCTATACTTCATTCTACATTATGCATTTTGACTTTTCGGGTCAAATTGTACCTAAGTTTTGAGTTTGATGTGTACTAAACATTCAACGCCTAGATATTAATTTTTGTGTCATTTGATGTGTACTCTCATTTGGCTATCAGAGTGTTTCTCAAATAAAGAAAGAATTCAAGAATGTAAGGAACTTCAATTTTTTCAATCTGACCTCAAAAGTCAAACTTTCTCTTGTTAACATAAACATTGTTTTCTTTCTTTTGTAATAAAAGCTATACAGTCAGCCGGTATATGCATATGCAGAGAGATGGCTAACTGAGAAGTTCCCACACAACGTACTTTTGAAGAAATTCTACGTCTTAAAGCTACCATTGTTGCTGGATTTTGAGTTGAATCTATTCAGGTTATGTTTCAGAACAGCATATGTTGTATCAACAACTGGAGTTGCAATGGTGTTCCCATATATAAACGAAATCTTGGGTCTGTTGGGGGCTTTGAATTTATGGCCATTAGCAATATATTTTCCAGTGGAAATGTACATATTGCAAAGAAAGGTGCAAACTTGGAGCAAACAACGGGTTATTTTACAAATTTTCAATCGGCAATGGCTTTAATGGGGTCAGTTGCTGGTCTTATAGATGCAAAGATGAGCTAAACGATATTTATGATTTCAAGAATTCTTTAGCTTAAGATATGCAAAATACTAAATTCATTGGTAAGAAAATGCAAATACGCACAGCTTATTTTATATCCCATATGCCATTAAGAAAAATGGATAGTCTACATATATCGAGAATAAATACAGTTACTATCGGACTACTTATCAGATTTACTTGCTTGTAGTGTTCATCTATTTGTTCCTCAATCTTAAATGGGTTTAAAATAAAAATCAAGCGAAATAAGATGACGAAGATGATGTATCCGTCAACACCTACAAGTATAAACCAGAATTTTAGAAAATATATGAATCTTAAACAAGTCTCGATATAGTTTATTTGACAGAATTAATTATAGTTTACCTCAAGCTGTTCTTCAGTGAATGAATCCTTCTGAACACTCCAAGTATCTGCATGGGTCCGGCGGAACTCAGCAACTGCTTTTGTAACAGTGGACTTAACAGGTGAAGGCTCACTGACAAAGCGGGCCAACAAGGTAGCATGTTCAGGTAACCAACTAAAACGAACATAAAGATTATTTAGGAACATCAACATTAATGATATAAATTATAAAACAAAAGAAACTATGAACCATTAGGGCGACTCTTTCATTAGTACCTGGGCATATCATAAGGAACTGACAAAACACAGGCAGCCAGAGCAAGAACACGGCCATGTATGGAAGCAACGGAAGGACCACCACTTGAGCTTCTGCAGTTTTACGTAACAATGGAACTCGTAATTTAATATGGAAACTTTTCTGAGGCAATAGTAATAATAATATTCTAAATTAATATAAAGACCTCTGTCTTCGTCTATTTTGAAGCTTCATAGCCTCGCTGTGAGCTCTTTCACGAAAATCTTTTGATAGCTCTCCATCATCACCCTTCATAAGGCCAGCTAAAACTGCTGCTGCATGCTCCCTTACCTGTACCATAAATCACAGATATCAATAACATCGTACGAAGAAGAGATGTAACTAGAATACGGGTACTAATAAATAGAACTATAGGGTAAACTTGCCTCCACTTGGTTATCTGTAAGTAGCTTCTCAACTGTTCTCCAGATTTTCTGTTTCTCATCAATTGAGAGGATGAAGGTGTGCCTGTAAGAAATGACAATTATAAAACTTGAAATAAAAATAAACACTTATCAATGTAAAAGCAAGGCATTAAATAAGTTGATTGAGCATATAGTAGATAAAGTATGTATAACATATATGTAAAAATCATGTAAATATATTAGATCATGAAATCAGTTGCTTACCTGTACATAAAGCTGCGGAGGAATGTCAATGTTGCAGATCTGGTCCGCCAGTTAGGATCTTCTGCTGAAGATAGAAGTATTGATACAGCCTTTCTGAGATGAGCTTCTGGAAATATTCTCCATTTTAATAACTCAAAAGCTGCCTTGGCCAGTATTGACAAATCTTTATTGGATGTTTCCTTCATAACAACAATGATAACAGATCAATTATGATAAATAGCAAATATTACTAGATAATCTATCAAATTATCATAGATATATATATATATGCACCTGTAAGGAGATCACAGGGTAAAGGAACCCCACAAGAACATCCAGCAGGAATGCAGATCTCCCAGACTTCATTAACGAGATAATAAAATGGAACAACTACACAAGAGGAATCCAATTTTAATACGTTTAGAAATATCATAGCAATAAAACAGAACACAAATCCACTGATAAATACCGTTTCCATCCATTGAACATCATCTGATGAGTTGCTATCTGGACCAGAAACTGTGCTTGTCTCTGCTATATTCTCCAAATTGTCAGACGGATTGGCATTTTGAATTGCCACCACGAGTTCAGATGCTCGTTCGGGCAAATACCGATCCCAACTATCTCCATGTTTTCCGGTAACTATATTCTTCCCATTTTCAAGTGAATAATCTTTATTGATGGATTCATGTAGTCGAATATTAGAGCACAACACAGAAAGTGCAATAGCAATTGCTTCCCTAACCTGTTGACATACAGCTTAACAATAAGCACAAAGATAACCCGTTTAACCAAATTGACTTATTTCCATTTCAGCCAAAAAAAGATGCACTTGACCTATTTGACTTAATAAAGGAACAAAAATTGACCCATTTGTAAGTAAATGGGTAAAAGAAACAACACCTCTAGCTTAAAATGTCATACCGAAAACGAGGCCTAAACTGCAGAACAGAGTTGCATTAAGCTAAAAGACACTTACATGAGCAGTAGGATGACTCATTTTATCAAGCAACTCCTGCAATAGTTTATAGTGAAGTTGAATTTCTGACAAAGGCATCCTTGGGGGAGATACTTCTATCAAAGCAGCAGAAAGGAAAGAATAGCGTTTGCCAACTACAGTGGTGGTTACCGTCTGAGGCAACGGTTCGATCAAACAATCGAAAATCTTTTGCCTTAAAAGCGGTACTTTTGTTCCATATTTACCCTTACCAGTCACCGCATAACGTATACAAGAAGCCCATTCTGGAATTGATTCAACTGACGGTGCAAGAAGGATATTTTGCAATTGCGCCATCATCCAACTATCCCATGCTTCCTCAAGCCCAAAAACATCAGCATGCAACAAACCTGCAAAAGCCTCGGCTGCAACGCACTGTTTAGACCGTTCTTTAGCATTTACAAACTCCTCCAATGCACTTTTTAGTGACAGTAATACTGGAGCTCCACATTCTTGAACTAAACGTTTGAATATACGAGCAAAACTTGAATAAAAAGTATCGGTGCCAAATAAAGAAATCCAAGTAGGTGTACGGGGCCATGAAGATGAAAAATCAAAGTAGAAACGGGTGATAGATTTATCTGCTAAACTTTGAAATGATGAATTCCCATGGCCGCCCCTGGAAGACGAATTTTCAGTGTCACTGATGATGTGGACATTTGAAAGGCTGTCAAAAGTGTCGCTAAAGAATCCTTCCTCTTGAAATATATTACTTAAAGTCCCTTCGAGAAAAGATTTGGTACTTTCTTGCGGATTCCCTGAAGCAACAGATTGTTCTTTGGCTGATAGTTTATAAGGTGAGTCTTTTAGTAACATATTTAGAGCCGAAATTGCTAGAATTCGTGTCTGTGGAAGTTGACTTCTCAAATTCTTCAGAAAATGACCTGAAAAATCATTACACTCAAGTTCATACATTTTCCATATCATACTTCACACAATTGCAAAGTAAGATGCATCTGAATTATTTTCTGGAGGTGGCAATACCGTGCGAGCCCAACGGTAACAAGTCGGGTTGACCAGAAATACTTTTGTCCAAATTTTGAACTTTATGCTTTAGTAGATTTCATTTCTCAAAAATACAGTTTGTACACATTCAGCCCATCTGATGAGTGTCATTAATTAACTATTTTATTTTATCCAATGGACATGCTAGGATTAAAAATAGCCCGAAAAGACGAATTTATAAGTGGATTGATCAAAAGTGCCACCTTTAGACATTTTAGGTGCCATAAACAGGACCAATTTAATTCGGAATATATCAACATGGACCAGAAAACTAACCAGCAGCTTCACTAAGAATCTTTGATGACAAGTTGGGTTCATTTCTGGATGACATAGACAACAACAGTAGAACCCTGTTGGCCATCAAATTATACCTACACGAACAATTAAAAAAACACAGTACAAGTTTCTATTAATGGGGAACAAAATGTGCATTTGTTCATATTTCAGAGAGCCGAAATGTTTACCTCCAATGCAAATTAGTTGACTCAAAACTCATAGAGCTGATCTCAGAGACCAAAGCTGCAAAATCTGTCCCAGAATAGTCCTCGGATTTCTGGAAAATGTTGCTAGAGATCCCCGAAAAATAGATATTATATTTGACAAAAAGCTGGTGAAAGAGAAAATAAATAGCAGTGGTTAGCAGTTACGATAAGAGAAAGTAGGCTATAGAATCATCTCTTGGCATTTACCTCATTGAGAGCTTTCTGGGATTTCAAGGATTCATGATGAGAACTGCAAACAAAAATGGAAGAGAACGTCACACAAGCACTAGGTTTAACAATTATAACTAGAATGATAGTGTGGACACTTGCCTCAAAAGAATTCCAAGAAGGAATGATGAAAACGATTTTGGTTCCTGTATTTAAAGAAATTATATAAATAAGCAAACTGGAAGATGATAATATCTAAAAACTTGCAAAAGTTGTACAAATGTTGGAATACCAAAGTGAGATGCTTGAGAACAGTTTGAGTTCCAAGAACAGCACAAGAACCTAAGACTTTATATTCAGGTGAGCTGGCACTTCGTAGGTTCTCAGTGAGAGTAAGCACAACTTTTGCAATCAGAGATGGCCAGCGTTTTATCAGTTTCACAAGTGACCTCCCAGCAAGCCTGAGACCAACAATTAAATTAGAAGAAATAAATTAAAAAGTAAACTTTACTCCAAGTGAAGAAAAAGTTGTTTGTTCTTATTTAGGTATATGCACAAAAGAACTTACGTGCGAACAGTTTCATAGCTATGCACACACAGATTAAGAAGATCGTCCATCATAAGATTCACATTTTCTGACGGAGATACATTTTTACTTGTACGAAACAGATGATACGATGATTGTGATGTTCTCCACGTATTGTGCATATATGCTTTGTCAATGAGTGCCCATCTTGGCCTAAAATGAAAGAACAAATGAAATCAATGTATATATAGAAGTTTTCCATTTAGAAGGATATATGAAGGGGATATTTTTTACCTTTTCTTTCCTTTAGAATTAGATGGCACAATAAAATTAACTGAAGGTTCTATTATGGCAACAGATTCCAGTTTCCATGCCTGCCTATGGTTACTCCAGTCTTCATATTCAGAACTTCCTGTAAATCAACTTAGCTAAGTCAAGTACTCACGAATAGACAACGACAAAAATTAGAGGTGGCAAAATAGGCAGGCTTGGTTACAGTCAAACGGGTGAAGATTTATACAGGTGGGTTGGATTCCCAAGAAGCACTTCTAATTCAGAACTTGTAATTTACTTATATATAGAATACACTTTGCGTGACTTGTGACCCGTTTGATCTTGTTATCTTTTGAGCTAACTTTCTTAATTTACTTGTCTAGAGCGTTGAAATACAACAAAACCCGATTTGATCCATTTATAAGCAAATGGATCAAAATTGCCACCTACAGTATAAATATGACTCGGTGCACATTACCGTAGTTCCCCAAAGCCTCAATAATTCGAATGAGAAGTAGCAAAAGAATGCTATCATCTGACTTTTTCTCAAGCAAGTATCTACAATCCATGCGAATAAAGAGTTATGAGATAGTAGGGACAAAAAGAAGGGGATAAAATAACTGGAGAAGAAAATTATTTACTTGGAGGCTACATGGATGACATTAGCAGCTTTTTCACGCAACCCAGTGATACCAACAGTTGCCCCCGTTGCTCCAGCAATTAAAAATAGAGGAGTTTCAACCTTCCCGTTTTTAAAAGACGGTACAAAATCAGGCAAACATGACAGAACACCTTGTAGTGAAGAGTCGATCCGCAAAAGTGTCACTTTCAAGTGGTCTTTTTCATTTCCTGTGCAACATAATAAACAGCAGTCATAAAGTTGTAACCATTTACAGCAATAAAAGTTCATAAACTTTCATCTCCGGGTATACCTGGGTCAGAGTGAATGTTCTCTTGACATATTTTCAGAAGCTCGTCTAAAGCTGATACCAGATGCAGGTTTAAGAGTTCATTGGCAAATTGAATTTCCTCGTCACTAGGTATATGCCACTTGGGGCCCTTGCAAGCTTCGTCATTTGAGAAATCTTTATTACTAATCCATTCCTCCAGTGGGGTAAAAGAAGAATGGCGTGAAACAGACCTGTGAAGACAAACAGCATAAACATCTCATTATTTTACAAATTTATCATCATCATCATTTTTCAAATGATTATCCTTTCATGTCATTGTGACTATTCTCATGCAACCACCACAAGAAACTTACTTGTATTGATCAACGGGATAATAGAGAACCAGACTTCCAAGGAGGGCCCGCAGAACTTGATCACCAGCAATGCTAACCTGTTAAAATTATGAAATTTGCAACAGATCAGTGAGTGCAATTTACAAGTTGGATTAACCATAAAGACAATGAAAAGAGATTTAAAACCTTCCAAGACGGGGACTCAAAGGCAGAATGTATCGCCTCTTTAAACTGATCCTTGTAATGAAGTAGCGAAGGACCTCCATAACTGATTGCAATTGACAACACCTTCAATTGGTAATCGATCGATGTTTCGAGGGCTGGAGAAAGTGTGGCTCTTGCCTAAAAATATTAAAAAATACATTAATATAACACAAGATGGATGTCAAACATACAACAATAATTAAAAGAATTATGAAGGAAAAACCTTATTCAAAGATTCGTTAGTGAAATTTCCGCTTCCCCCAAAACCTGTGAGGGGAATCCCTTTCAAAGATGATATAACAGAAGATAGAAGAGGTTCAATGAGTTGATTAACAGCCAGTTCAGGATTTGAATGGATGCATGCGCAACAAAGCAGCCCGACTTCAGCAATAGCTCCGGGTAGAATATTTGTTTTCAAAAACTTCGACACTTTTTTAATAGCCTGTTCAGGACAAAAAACATATCTTACGATCTTGAATAAAATAACTCAAAATGATAAAATATTTTCATTTAACATGGAGATTAAATATTGAACCTGGTTGTACAGGGATATTGAAAGCCTCCCAAATAATATTTCCAACATGCAAAAATACTGAGGACCATCTTCAACAAGGAATGTTCCAGATGTTGCAGGTGAATGAACATCTTCATTTCTGTAGAAAATCACCATTTTCGTTTATAAAATTGCTAAAGCAAAACATAGACGAAAATAGCGTAGTTCCAAACTAGAGGAGGTAAATATGTAAAGAACCCAGTATGAAAGTACTTACAAAACACTACTAGGTTCCAAGTGTTGTAACAGGGAAAAAAGGCGGCATAAAAACTCATCAAGCCATTCTGAGAACTGTTCTGCAGGCATGAATGATATATTATCTGTATCATCATCCAATGTCGCCATCTGCAATTGGCAATTTACTAGATGAAATATAATTTTAAAGATTGGCACAGTTTTATATAATTTACTAGATGAAATATAATTTTGAAGATTGGCACAGTTTTAGTGGTTACGTTGGAAAATATGGAGCCAATCAGTTGCATAGTTGCTAAGGTCTTTGGAGGATCATTGGCATCCATCCCAAGCAAGGCGTTGGTGAGTGATAGCATCAGAACATCACGAAACATACCAGCATCATTAACATCATCTATTTCCATTGATGAAGCAGATAATGACATAAAGAATAGTGATCGACCAGAAAACGCTACCGATGTCACAGCTGTCTTCAACTGATGGGTTGCTGTCACCTAACAATAGAAAGAGAGAAAAGTGACTGAAATCAATCACACAACCACAAGCATAAATGAACGCTAGATACAGCAAGTAAGATTAGTGGTGGCATTTTCAGCCCGTTTACATAATTTTTGTTGAATTTTATCTCCGACGGGTAAACTTAGAACAAATAGATAATTGTTACAACAATATACGTTGTAAGATGTATTTAATAGTAGAATAATTATTTAACAAAGTCGAATAATGGACAAAGAAATGTTGGCAGGTTGGACAACCCAAACCGTTTGGACATGTAATTAAAAGTTACCAGTTTGACCCGCCTCTTCCCACCCCATTTTTCCAAACTTCACCTAAGATGAAAACATGTACGTCACTAACCGTTTCTAACGCCATATTGAACCGAGACACCAAGAATGGCAGAACCAATGAGGGCTCCACATAAGACAAAATAGATGTTGCAGCAGCAACTGTTTCTGAAAGGTTTTCGTTTTTGCTGTATTGACCACGGTCGATTAACTTCAGCACGGTTTTTACAAAAGATTCCCTTTCTGACTGTCCTAGACAGAAATCAATCTGTTCATTCCTGAATCAACAGACCATCATATAAGAAATTACATATTAAAGAGAACTAGAAGAAGATAATGTCACACAGAGGATCATAACTCTTACTCTTTCTCTCGTTGTAAACGTTTCTGGAATGTATATACCAGATGAAACAAAAACCTCTCTAGTGAGTATGTCCAACGACCACCATTAGAAGGATGGTAATATCTGCAGGAAGTATCCAAACATGTAAACGATACACATCCTAGCAACACAAGTCATCGAAAATGCAAGTAAGAAAATCCAGAAAACAAACTGTTCTAAGAGGTTGACAAATTTCTCAAAGTGTTGCTGAGTCAAGCTATCAGGCTTTAACAGATAAACCTGCAGCAGCAGAAACATGGAAAAGAAAATTGTATGCATTAGAGACCAAATATTGATTAGTTAGAGGTGGCAATCAAAACTCAGTTGCTTATGAATGGGTCGATTTGGACTGCACTTTATCTTAAATAGATAAAATGGGTTGGAAATTGTCCAAAGTCTATTTTTAATGCATACTTCCTAAAAATCGTCAAGATTTATATTATTATTGTATGTTTTAATTGTAACTAACAAATCACTTATTTATTAAAATAAAATAGAAATGAAGACATAAAGAGGTGTTTGGGGGCCATAAACTGCCCTGAACAGGCTCATTTGGAGCTGTACTTATCATGACTTATTACCCGACTCGTCCATCTTGCCACCTCCAGAATTAATAAATGTGGTCCTACGAGACTATGAAATGACATATTGATCTTACAATTGATTTTGCAATGGCCTTAGACGGAGTTTGTGATCTATTTGAGAACAAAAATCTTGTATTTCTTGGGACATCAATAGAGAACGGGTATGATCCACCTCCACTTGCCACAGGCACCTGCACCGGTAATATAACATAAAACCATTTCGACTATACTGTTGTTGAAACATTAATACATCTTATTATATTATCTGTTGTAAGTACCTCAAACATGTTCATAAATCGACTGAATATCTCAGGTAAAAGATCCTCCCAGTCATTAGATTGGTAATTCTTAATAACACGAGCCATAATAGCTGCCCATTGGCTATTCCAGAACTGACAATTCGGTATAGAATCCCATTGAAGAATACACGCGTCTATCCACTCACTATCATGACAAGTGAAGTGATTAATTTACTTCACTAATTAATAAACAGAATAAATGAACATGAATCTAACAAATACCGTGAATAGAAGTCCTGGTTATCCAGATTTGTAGGAAGGAATAGTCTCACAAATCCAGAACCTTCAAAAACCGAGTTATGCCATGGATTTTCTAGTAGGGATCTGAAAATATTTTTCATTTGAACACAATGAGTCGATGAAATAAAGCAGTATAACAGATGACTATTTAAATAATTTCAAAATTATACCTAAACTCAGACCATATCTCATGAGCAGAACCTGCTGGGAAGAACCTTCTGCAGGAACGGACAAGAGATGTAAGCATCTCGAAATGTCTTTGCCTTATCCTCCATCCTTCTGGTCCTGTATTCCTGCAGCATTCGCCATTAACATAAAAAAAAGAGCATCGATATCGACGTAATTTGTCCACATATTTTAAGTGATATGTTTTAATCATGTGACGTATTAGACAACATATGACTATATAAACCCCAAATAAAATTACCTAGTGAAGTGTGTTTGAATCAGAGTATTGTAGAATGGGCGCCAGTCAACTTTCAAAGTCAAATTTTTGCGAAATTTATTCAATAACCTCACCACAACATTTCCCCATCTCACCTAACCAAATACAAGCTATTCGATTTCAGTAAAAAAGGATTGGACTTCGTGTGTTGAGTTGCGTATTTTGCTACACAAAAGGATACCTGGGCATAAAGCTTGTCTTGTGATGCATTAAACACTTTTAGGCCAAATTCCACAAGATCAGCAACATCTTCCAATGACACATCACTTTTCGCCTTTATAAACCTACATAATTTAAAATAATAAACAGTTAGCTATTTAAAAAGCTGATTCCATCCAATGTTTTATCAAAAAACAAACATCACAAGATAATTGCAAGGAATATTCAATCATCAGTATCAGTATAATAAACAAAAAAGAATACCTTCACACTAAAAGAAAATCATTCTTATTACTTGTAACAAATTTAATAGCAATACTAAACAGTGGCAGCACTTCCACTTGTTTGCCTAAATATATATAACTAATACCTGAATAACACATCAAGAATTGTACATATATACTCCATAGACTACTTGTGTGTAATTCATTAAATTCATCAAAATAACATTAGTAATCATTATTTCACTACAAGTACTTCTTGCCTGTTTTACAAGAAAAGAATTAAAAAAAATTCTCAAAAATGAAGTGTTGACAGTACTAATAAGTTGACCAGTCAAAGAACATATCAAGAATCACTAAAAAAATCATAAATTTCAAGTAAAGTAACAAAAATGACTGTAAATTAATATGAAACAAACATAGAAAAAAGGCGATCATCGTTGTTACTTACATACAAATGTACATAAGAAAACATTTAATTAGAAGATAAAAAAACAAAATTGAAGCTCACAAGTCAATGACTGATATCCATTTAAGAGTTGAGTATACAGAATCTGGATCATTGGAAATATATGAATCTTTGACGGAAGAAACAACGCCGGCGAACGATTGTTTCTCTTTCTTAGTAGCTTCGGCGACCGGTGGTGGGAGCCAGGCGTTATAACGATGCATTTTTGTGTTTTGTTTTTAACGGTTTGTGTATGTATAATTTTGTGGGTGTATGTATATATAGAGGTGTGTATGTATATATCTTTCTGGGCAAGAAAAAGATTGAAAATTTATTTGTAAGGGATGACCGGCAACCCAAGTCGGCGGTTGTTGATTTCCAACTACGATCTTGTTTTTATTAAGGTTTCTTTTCTTTTCCTTTTTTACTTTTTATGCTTTTATACGAGTATTACTTTTTTGTGCTTTCTTATATTTATAGGAACACTTGAAGTTTGTGTGTTGAGTTGTGTTTGATTTTGGATAAAAGATTAAAAAAACACAAGGTTTATGTTACTTTTTAGATTTTTAGATGTAGTGTATGCTATTACTCCGTACTAGTAAATAAAAGGTTTTTGTTTATTTAATATGATATATATGATATAAGTTTTCATTATTACACTAAATAAAATGGTAACAAGATTAATATGTGTAACATATATTATTGCTTGAAATTGAGTTGAAACATATATTTATATTGTAATAAAATAAATAAGACAATAATAATATAATATAGTATATACTTTACTCATAAAGTTTCTTACGGTTGGTACTGACTAAAAAAAAGAGTCTTTTTTCTAAGAGTAGACGTGGAGAGTTTTTTGTGAGAAAACTTGCAAGTACAGGTTGGGGGAGATGGGCCTCGACCAAACCTCACTAGTATTTGGACTATAACAATTACGATGAATAGTCACTCGCTTTTGACAAAACCCTCATACCTAATCGCAATCGAAAGAATCTAGCGCAAGCTCTGCCCAGAACCACTTATAACAAAGCAAACCTTTCACTCGAGTGGCTACGCTCCTATTCGGAAAAGGATCTTACTGTTGAGGTGAGACATGGTAGTTACTGTGAGACTAATAGCTTTTTGGTTCATCATGATATTCCTATGAGTTTACATACAACTATGTTGATCTTAGTAAAAGGTGCGTTAGATGCATGTGGTTCCAAGTTAATGTCAAATAAAAAGGATTTCTGTTCTCGTGCGATGGCCCATGATGAGGCGGTACTTGTGATATTTCGGTGTGGGATGCATTTTCTTTGGCAGTTTTTTGGATGTTAAATACCATTAGATGGATTATTTTTTATTGGCATTTGAAGCACATTGTATTAGTGTTAGGTAGGCCCAGGGATCACTGATTAGTCGAATGAGGGATCAAAAGAGAGATAGGGGGAAGATAAGGGGAAAATAATCCTCTTCCTTCAAGTCCAAATACCCTTCCTTGGTTTTATAGTTGTTGCTTGGATGTTAAGGGAGGTTGTTTTTCTTTGCCTTTGGATGATACAATACGAAATGAAAATAGATTTTCATATTAAATTAACGCTATGGATGAATCCTTAATTAAATCGCTTATATATTCACATGTCATAGTACTAGTAATAATATTAATATCAATAATAACATATTCATTTTATCTCTATATGCAATAGTTATCATTAATCAATAACTACATCGTTTTGATGAATTTAACATGTGTAACAACCTCATATTCACTTTTTCTTTACATGTGCAACATGAGAAATATCAATTTTACTAAACGTAATACTAGTGTATATATGTGTAGATATACATGTGCAATACACAAAATATAAAAAATAAAATATATTTTATATATAATTTGTATTGTTCAAAATAATCCATAATATATCTATATGTAACATCCTAAAATTTAAAATTTTGGCGTTCTGCGACACAAAGGTTGTGTCGCAAATGGAGAGGGTGCGACACGACCATTCTGTCGCATGTTGTGTCGCAGAACGAGCTGAAATGAAATTAATCAAGGTGCTTAAGTGTAATTCGCGATTTATATATGTAATTACATCGCCTTAATGTTCCAGACCATTTTACAAACTCTGGAACTTGCTTTAGAGAGAGAAAACAAAGATTTAGAGAGAGAGATTAAGAAAGTAAACTTTGAACTCAAATTTAAAGCAATTAATCCGTGATTTCGAGGTAAGATTTCAATTGTTATGTGCTATAGTTGTTACTAAGTGAATTGAACCGATTGGAATGAGTTAATTTGAGTATTTCACGTTTAAATTCGAGAATTTCGAATTGGATCTGATCTGTGTTCTTCATTGCGACACAAGGCTAGTGTCTCAGGTTGTGCGCAGGATTGTTCTGCGACACAAATGACTGTGTCGCTTATGGCGGCAATATTGAGTATTGCGACTCAATGACTGTGTCGCAGGAGTATGTTATGCGACACAATGATAATGTCGCATGAGTTAATGGTGCGACACAAAGGCTATGTCGCATGAGCTTATAGTGCGACACAATGCTAGTGTCGCTAAGTTTATAAAAGAGTTATATGAATGCTAATGCATGATTATTATCTTGTTAAATGGGTTATATGTTGTGAATAGGAGTTGAACAAGCGGAGAACCCGAACAACAAGCTAACTTCCTTAAATAATCAAAGTGAGTTCATATTATGATGATTATATTTATTATGTTGATAAATTAGATCCGGTTTACATTCGTATAAGCGGACCTATGTGACAGACGATACGGTGGTTCCATATTGTTTATGGTACCACGCAGTTGACAGATGTTTAGATGGATCCGGATTACATCCGTGTAAGAGGATCCACATGACAGAGTTACAGGTGGTTTCATGTTTACATGAACCACATGACAGAGTTATAGGTGGTCTCATATTTTATATGAACCACATGACAGAGTTACAGGTGGTTTCATGTTGTACATGAACCACATGACAATTGTATAGGTGGTTTCATTTTGTAAATGAGCCACACGACAGATTTTCTAATTGATAGAGACTGTTAGCCTTGTGCTAACTCAGTTGAATTGAGAAAGTAAAACAGAGTACAAATCGTTACAGTTGTGCATATCAAACATATGCTAGTTGTTAGACAAATTATATTGACTCTTATTGTTATTGAATTCAATTATGATTGATATCGTTGTTCAGATTATTTATTTAATCTTGTATGAATTCACTAAGCATTAGCTTACTCCTCGAACTGCAACCGTTTGTAGGTTCGAGTGAATCGGATAAGAGGGAGGTACGCGGAAAAGAAAAAGCTTAGTGAAGGATTGTTGAACACTTGGCGTAGGTTTGCAAGTGTTAAATCTTTTGAATCATGTTCTGGATTGCTCAACTTGTTGTTTAAACTCAGTTTCGCTTGTAAAAGGTCAAACATGCTTTGTTATGAATATGATCGAAAGGGTTGAATGTTTGTAAATCAAGTTAGCATATAAATTAAAATTTATCAGTGTTTTAAAAAAAATAAAAATGGGCGTAACACTATATATATGAATGTACTTAATCCATGAGAACGTTTGTTTGACTTTCAAAATACTTTTTTGAAAATTACGGCTTCTAAAAATTTATAGAATTTATTATTTAAATAACTTTTATGACCTATTATTTAAAAAAAATTGATACAATTTATTAATTTTTATGTAATTTTTTTTATCAATAATGATATTATTTTACAATTTGATAATCACATTTTATGACTAAATAATTAAATATGATTGTCATATAATATTTTGTAATAATCATAACTAGCAAAAAAAATTAAAAGGGTTAGAATATGATTTAATTTATATATTCTTAATAGTTTCTAAAAGTTGTTTAAATAATAAGTTTTGAATTTTCTGTGACAAAAAATATTTTGGATATTTAAAAAATATTTTAAATTTGTTCTCATGTCACTTATTTTATTTTACTTGAATCCCATTGTAATATGCAATTATTATAAAATTATAATTATATATAAGTATTAATATATCTTAACTATCTTTAAATTATCTTCATCTATGTTTTAAAATTATACTCAACAATGGTTAAAGTCGAATAACAACACGTTTGTTCATTGTTTTCGTGATAATATTAGAAAGATGTAGCATTATTCTTACAAAATATTTGAGAACTTGAACTGTGTTAGAAATATCACAAATTGTTGTCTTCTTCATATTTCATATTAAGCAAAAGAGCCATGAATTTATCTTAAGTATATCAAAGCTAAGTACAAAATATTTCTTATACACAAAATTTATCGTATGCAAAATTGATTCATATATGTATCAAACAAAGTATTCTCTAGTGCTTTTATAAAATAGATTCATTTAACAATATGTAATATCATTTAATACATTAAATTTTTATAAAATATAATAAATGAAAATCAATAAATATAGAAAACACTGATAAGAAGTAGAATGTCACAATTTTTGTCAATATTTGCTTGATATTTGTACAAAAGAGTTTACAAAAAGTAAAGATTGGGAGAGAAAGAGATAGTGCATTAATTACTTTTCATCTTTATAAATTTAAGTTATAAGAAAGAGAGTGTGAAATGATTAATAAGGGTTATTATAGACAAAATGTAGGTATATTTACAGAAGACACAAAAAATTCATGCATATACATTATGATTTAAACTTTAAAACCGAACTTTTAATATTGTTGATTTATTTTAGTTTGAGCTAATAAGTTGTAAACTTTTTTTTATGCTTCTAATCGACAACGAAACAATAAACTATATTTATCATTCTAATCGACAACGAAACAATAAACTATATTTTATCATAACTAACTAAGAAATAACGATAAATGTAGTGCACATAACAAAATGTGTGACCTACAATTAACTGTTTGACACCGTCACTTTGTCTGGATGCAGTGATGAAGTATTGATTAATATAGTATATGTGTATGGGCTTCTATAACAATTAAAGATACTGGATATTTTTGGGCTAATAAATTTTAACTAGTTTTTCTGAAATGAGACTTGAGAAGTTAGAGTTTAATGATGCTTTAATTAGCCTAATTAAATAATGCTTAGCTTAACGCCGAATTCACTTGCTTTAGGCAAACTCTAGTTGTGGACAAACTCAATATCGTACTTCGAGTTTGAGATAGCCGATGTAGCATTTTATATTTATCTAGTGCACATTATAGATTTGATGTATTGATACAGCTATACAAGTGTGTATGAAAAGTCAAGTTGTTTATGTTATGTTTATATTTGTGTTAGTTTTACAACTCGATCAAACCTTAGGATATAAATAAGTGTGTAGATTCACTATTATACAGCATAAGTAGTCGTAAGGCCACAGTCACGTTTTTTTTCTTTTCCTTCTTTGATATTTGTAGTTTTCGACAACTAATTCACAAATTTCGAGCCCACCGACATACAAACTCAAACCATATACAGTTCTTTCAAACGGAGATTGCCTATAAATTGATTGATCTATACGAACAAATTGTATTTAGATAGGTAAATAAGTCTAATGACATACAAGAATTACAACACAAACACAATCACTTGCCAATTTTGGTGTGAGTTGATGAGGCCATATGGCACCACTAAAAAGCCACATTCATATATTCTAACAAAGTTGCTCGTAACTTATGAACTTAATTCGGCTAACCCCGACTACGAATTATATACGATGCAAAATTGCTGCATGTCAAAAATGATAATTTGTTACGTAAAGTTAGTCGTATCATATAGTTTATGACTTGCAAAGATAAAGCTTAAAAAGTCCACTGGAATACCGCATCAACATCCTTTTCTCCATACTACTTTAGCTCACAACATTTATAATTCACAGACTTATTTTCATTTGACACTTTATGGCAATTCAATGTTAATTCTCATTATATTTCACATCATTACCTGTAACGATAATGTTACATAACGCCACCTCATAGCTATTTCTCACATCGAACCTCCATCACAAATGTCTTGTGTGGGTGTGATATGCATTCCAAAAACTGTTCCCCATGAGTGGAAAATGAAAATAAAATGTGAAACAATAGATAGATGTCAGGTAGAATCGAATTGTTCAATGATATTTCGTGACAAAGCTTAGTGTGTCCTCGTGTCATGGTACATTTGTCTTTTTCTACACCAAAATGTTTTTTTAACATCAAATTAAATATGCGGTAAATGTTAAGTTGTTAGTGAAATTAGTGATTTATAATGATGTATGTCCACTTCGCGTGAGGTATATATGAATTCAATTTCAAAGAAATGCCCATCTGTTTGCAGAATAAATGATATGTATCTCTAATTAAATAGACCTTAACTCATCAATTATTGATAGATACACGTTAAAATATTTCCCTTCTTACTGAATTTATCATGTGTTACATTCTTCTTATTGGCCAATTTATATGCTTATTTAATTACGCCTCGTATTTAATTCCTATTTTCGTAAACCGTCTCCGCACTTAAAGACTAAACAAATTGAAAAAATTGATTCTAAAAGTTCGAGGTGTTTTTGAAAAGGTTGCTTATTTGTATAGCACTAATTATTATTTATGCATTACTAAATATGCTTTAAAACGTTGTACATTACATTATAAAACATGTTTAATGTATATAAATAAAAATTAAAGGTTTACAAATCATTTTTTTCTTCTAAAACTCAATCAAGACCGCTTACTATAACGATGAGAAAAATTGAAGAACTGAACTATCAGTTCAATATTACATCATCAAGTTTTTAAAAGAACTGAATAAATACTGATTAAACCTTTAAAGATTAAATAATTGAAACTCTTTTAGCCTCTATATTTAATAATAACACCTTTATTATATTTCAAAAAAGAAAGAAAGTTGAGCCAACCTTTCACTTGTCTTCAACATCTTGCGCACAATATAAACAAGCAAGATGGGGTGAAAATGGTGTCGTGTCTATGACGTCATTTTAAGACGAAAAGAAGATAGTCGCGCGCTCCTTCAATGAGCGGTGGAAGAAGCGTGTTAAAACATAAAAATAAACGCACGAAGTAGAAGTTCAAGGCAAAGCATAACGCAATATCCAAAACTCCCACAATCTTGGGTTTTATTTCAATTTCAATTTCATTTAAAAGAAAAACGAAGGGGATATTTTGGATCTTTCTAAAAAAGGAAAGTGGAATTAGGTAAAATAATGGACACGTAATTACAGAATTCGTAAAAGTTGGTAAGGTAGGAAACAGCATCAAGAAACCTATACATACAAAATATAATATCATCATATACGTATACATTTTAATCGTCGGTTCCAGCATCGTCTCTCTGTTTCGGATTTTTGTTTTTGTTTTTTCATTCAAAGAAAATTTCCAATTTCTGCCCATTCATTTCAATATTTCCATATGTTATAATAAGGTTTCTGGTATGATCTCTTTTTATTTCGTTTTTCATAAATCAACTATGCTTTAATTGAAAGCTGCAATCATGTTATACAAAAATACATTTTTATATTTTTTGCTGTGATAATTCGATAATATGATTGATTCCCAGCTGGCTTTCTTGAATTTTTCCTTTTTTATTTTGTTTTGTTTATATTGAATGTACTAATACTAATTATAAAAAATAAAAAAAAATCATTTGTTTGAATTTCTTTTGTGTTAGATTAACTGTGCTAAGTTTATGGATAAACTTGAGTCAATAATTACCTGTTTTGCTGTATTTATGTGCCTAAATATATAAGAGAAAAATGGTCAGTATTGATAAAGTTTCATGATCATGGTTTTAGGAATTTTATGAAATTAAAGGAAGATGTTAACAGTTGCATACTTGATTTTTCTTGCCAATTTTGATTATTGTGTAACCGAGATTGTTAGTAAACGATTTTGCTGTTGAGTGTTGGCAGACGTATTCGCCTGCATATTAACCTACTGCTGAGTCTCTTCCCTTCTGCACCTGGCTAAAATGTCAGGTGAGTAATATACTTACTTATATAGTTATATCTGATGTTATTAAGTAACATTTGGTTATGCACATTATCACCATAATTAAGGTTTTAATCAATATTAGGCCTAGAAGGAAATGAGTCTAGTGATGAAAAAACAGAAAGGAAGTCAGATCTTGAGGATTCTGAAGATGAGATTCAGCTCTCTCGAATTAGATCGTTAAAGAAGAAGGCATTGAATGCTTCCAACAGGTTTACTAACTCATTTAAAAGAAGGCGAAAGAGGAAAGTTCATTACAAAGTTCCTTCAATTCCCATAGAAGAGGTTCGTGATGCAAATGAGGAGAAATATGTCTGTGAGTTAAGGAAAAAGCTTCTTGATAAGGACTTACTGCCAGCTAGACACGATGGCTATCATATCTTGTTGAGGTTAGTCAATTCCTTCAGTTTAAAAATCATTATGGTAGCTCTTTTGTCAAGATTAAGTAAAATCTACTGCATATTAGTTAAGCATACTTGTTATATTGATTAGTTACTTGTTATGGAAAAAAGGCATTTCAAGGCTTTTAGTAACCTAAACCATGCACATCAGTACATACTCTCTAAAAGTCATATATTAAATACGGGATATTTTGGGCATAAGTTCAAAATCAAAAGGAGATAGATTCTGTGTAAAAACAATAACTTTTAGAGATAGTGAGCATATTTAATAAAGGAGACTTTTTTAAGGAAATTCATGTAGTTGAAATGATTTATAAGTGGTGTTAAAGTGTCTATCTTTTCTTTTAGGTTCTTGAAAGCCAGGGAATTCGACATTGAGAAAACAATCGTCATGTGGGATGAAATGCTAAATTGGCGTAAAGAATTTGGAGCAGACACGATACTGGAGGTAGTAACAAAGTTCATTTAATTTCTCTATATATGCTAATAATATTCCATGATGTCATGCTTACGCATATTAATATGAACTCTTAGGATTATGAATTTGCCGAGCTAGAGGAAGTGTTGCAGCAGTACCCTCAAGGGTACCATGGAGTTGATAGGGAAGGCAGGCCCATTTATATCGAAAGGCTTGGCGCGGCCCACCCTAGTAAACTCATGCAAATTACGTCAGTGGACCGCTACCTTAGATACCATGTCCAAGAATTTGAACGGGCTCTTAATGAAAAATATCCCGCTTGTTCAATTGCTGCAAAGAGACAAATCGGTTCAACGACAACTATTCTGGATGTGCAAGGCCTGGTACGTGAACTGAACCACATTTTTTTAATACTTGATACTCTGTAATGAGACATAATCCATTGTAAAGTGAAATAAATGTACAGGGTTTAAAGAATTTCACTCCAACTGCTGCAAATATTCTTGGAGCTGTGACAAAGGTTGACTGTAACTACTATCCAGAGGTAAATATATCCTATTTGTATAGTTTTTAATTTTGAACAGAGGTGTGCACGATAATGAATTTTGGCATTTACCAGTAGACACTACATCAAATGTTCGTCGTCAATGCTAGCACGACTTTTAAGAAATATTTGTGGCCTGCTGCTCAAAAGTTCCTGGATGCAAAGACAATTCCGAAAATTCAGGTGCTGGAACCTAAGTCGTTGGGAAAACTACATGAAGCAATCGACCCAAGGTTTGGTATCAGTCAAAAGTTCATTGCTTTGCAACTTTAAGTCTTTAACTGATAAGATGTTCTGATTCTTGATCACTGTTTTAGTCAATTGCCTGACTTCCTCGGTGGTTCGTGCACTTGTTCTTCTGAGGGTGGCTGCCTTAGGTCTAACATGGGTCCATGGAATGACCCTGAAATTATGAAGGTATGCATGCTTTAAGGTAGAATGTTCCATTTTAGAAATAAGACTTTCATGTAAGTATAACATGACTAAAAATATGTAAGCTATGATCATGGTATTTTCACATTATGTTTTGATTTTGCAGGTTGTAAATAATGCAGTAGCGACATTTGCAAGGCATGTCACTCCAATCTCTAGCAATAATAAAAAAATTGACTCCTCTGTTCAAGTACAGCCCGTGAAGGCAAGTATCCGAGTTAAGTACTTAGAACATCGATAAGTCGTTTATGGTGTCTTACCAAACAGTTGCAATGAGTTTTCAGGGAAAAAGTGATAAATCAATTATCGAATCAGGATCAGATGCTGATGACCCTTCTGTAACTACCCCAAATAATACTAAAGTTCCAGAATTAGCATCATTTAGTTGCAAGGTAAGCCTTAAACTGTCATTATATTCTTTTGTAGCATACATTACCCTTGCATGCTATTGTACATCGGCATACAGGCATATAGATAGAACTTCACACATTTCTGTCATTAGTATGTCAATTATGATACTCTAGAGGTTAGATACATATGAGAACTATATAAAAGACGTGAATTTACTCATTTACCATTACATTGTATTTTTCAAGTCTAGTAACTTTCTAGACGGTTACTTCTTTTGTCACATATATATTGAATTATTGATTATACATTCATTCTTTGCTGCATATATAGAAGAACATTGTTTTCAATTATACAGGGTCATCACGACTTTGACCATATAAAGAAAACGTAAACATGAATCGAGTTTCTTTTCAACTGATGCAGGCCACTGTATCTGATTCACCTGTTTACTACAGTTGCGATGATGATGATTATTATTATTATTCTGATCAACATCTGAAAGTTTCTCCTAGACGGCCTCCTTCAACAGACGATAAGGAAATAACTTCCGGTGCGACTTTACAGGTTTCAGAAGGTATATATAATATAAATTCTGTCCAGTTTAAAAGAACCATTTCTGCTTTATTTAAGCTGCTTTATAAATAGGCTAACTGATTGTTCAATCTTGGATTTATTGTTTAGGTGCTGTATATATCCAATTGTTGAATGTCATTCAAGAAAAGGTTGTGAAGAGGAGCTTCAAGTACATAACAAGACCAGTGGTCTGGTTGGTGACACAACTTATGACCCTAATTTGCAGCCTACCCATTGGCTCTAATGCTGTGGCACCCAGTGATTCGGTTTATTATTCAGAACAGATCCTTCCCTGTTTGGAGCGTATAAAGAAACTTGAGAAGATGCTGGAAGAACTCAAAACAAAGCCTGTTCGAATTCCTGCAGAGAAAGAGCAGATGTTGGAACGTTCAATGGACAGGATTAAGTCTGTCGAACTTGATCTTGATAAAACTAAAAAAGTAGGCCCTTTTTTACATCCTTGTAAATAAAGTAGAGGTGACATAATTGACAGGTTGGGTAATAGTTGCAAACTGATCATTTTTGGTATGGGTGGAAACGGGTTGGGTTTGACAAGAAACACTCTTTGTCCAAAAAATTCTTTATGCTTTTACAAATATAATTAGTGTTTCAAATATGATTATTATCTCAATAATAGTCTAATGTATTGAATAAAATGATGTCAGAGGTTTTATGCATTATTCTTTGGACGACTTTAAACCCATTTGACCTGTTTCGTTCTAAGCAAGTTTTTTTCTTCATTCTGCCTCTGACCCACTCGAGATTAAACGTACCATGAATACACCTAATTATGCACAGGTACTACATGCCACTGTGGTGAGGCAACTTGAGATTTCTGAATTAATGGAAAAGCTGCAGCAGTTAAAATTCTGTGTAAGCCATACCTTCATATATAAATTCAATCCTCAATTAGCATGCTTAGAGAAATTTGTGAGGAATTTGGTATTGTTTGCAGCAAAGAAGGATGTGTTAAAATTTGATGCAGGGGAGAAACAAACAGGAAGAGGTATTTCTTACAAATGTGATGACATTCAAACATCACAATGACCCTTTTGTTAGTTCTCCATCATAATAATTGTGTAAGTTACTTTCTATAGTCTATCTGTAAGTTAAAGAACAGTGTCTTTTGTTTGTGCAGAGGGGCAATTGATTTACTGAAATTTGAGGGGCAATTACCCTTTAGTCAACATATTTCCACAACTTTTGATTCATCCATCTGATTTATGTGACATTTTTGTTTTTAAAGGGTGTTTGGCATTTCTTATTTCTTAGTGTTTATGTGCTTAAAAAATAAATATATTTTAACATACTTATTTTTAAGTGCTTATTTTTTAAGAAATAAGTAGATAACTAGTTCTTAAAAGGGAGTTTGTATTTGCTTTTAAAATAAGCAAATAAGCAGATAAACGCTTAAATAAGCAATCACAAACACCACTTAACTACGTTAAAAAGTTGTATACCATTTCCTATTTTCTTGCCAAATATTTCCTTTGAAATCAACTTAAATAGAACATCTAGAAATAGAATATTGAATTATTATTGTAATGATAAACATATTTATTAGATATCGTTCTCAAAATAACTCAAGGATACCACAAGCTTTGCCAAGGTTTTTCAAAATGCCAATTTCTATTCGGCCATGGATTATTTTCCCCGACCAATATAGAATCCTTCAAATCTTACTAAACAATAGCAATGTACAGTACAAAACAGGGATGGATCTAAAGCGTTAAAAGGGGTACTCTGGCTCTATCCTATTGGGCTCAGTAGTAGAAATACATGTAATTATTTTTAGTAGAATTCAAGTCCAAGTGCAATTAGATCCCCTATAAATAGTCCATATGTGTGGAGAAAACATTGAAATGGTCCTCTTTCTATACATATTTTAATTTGTTTTTAAATTTTATTTTACACACTAGGTTTAATTTTTAATTTTTAGAGTTTTGAATTTAATGGTGCGAAATTACTTTCAAAACGTATCTATACACACATATCTTGACACCAAATAAAAAATTTTGCAATAAAAATGACGACAAAGTAGAAAACTAGTATTAAATAAAAAAACCCGCCAGAAAATTTAACATTTTTTCATGATAATATCAACGGAGTACTAATTTTGAGTTTATGGTGTGAAATTAGCATCCAAATATCTTTGTATATGCATAATATGGTAGAAAATTAAATATTTTTAGAAAATACTAGAAAATAAAAAATTCTGAAAAAATCGCCAAATGCGACACGTTTGTGCGAGTTGATCCATCAGGTGAAATTTGAGTTTAATGGTACGAAATTACTTTCAAAACGTATCTATATACACATATCTTGCCACAAAATAAATAATTTTGCAATAAAAATGACGACAAACTAGAAAAGTAGGAGGAAATAAAAAAAACCCGCCATAAAATTTAACATTTTTTCATGATAATATCAATGGGGTACTAATTTGAGTTTATGTTGTGAAATTAGCATCCAAATATCTTTGTATATGCATAATATGGTACAAATTTAATATTTATAGAAAATATTAGAAAATAAAAGATTCCGAAAAAACTCGCCAAATGCGACAAGTTGTTGAGTGTTGATCCATCAGGTGAAATTTGAGTTTAGTGGTGCGAAATTACTTTCAAGACTTATCTATACATACATATCTTGCCGCAAAAGAAAAAATTTTGCAATAAAAATGACGACAAAGTAGAAAACTAGGAGGAAATAAAAAAACCCGCAAAAAATAAACATTTTTTTCGTGATAATATCAACAGGGTACTAATTTGAGTTCATGTTGTGAAATTAGCATCCAAATGTCTTTGTATATATATAATATGGTAGAAAATTTAATATTTATAGAAAATATTAGAAAATAAAAAATTCCAAAAAAACTCGCCAAATTCGACACGTTGTTGCGTGCTGACCCATCAGGTGAAATTTGAGTTTAGTGGTGCCAAATAACTTTCAAAACTTATCTATACAAACATATCTTTCCGCAAAATAAAAGATTTTACAATAAAAATGACGACAAAGTAGAAAAGTAGGAGGAAATAAAAAAAAACCGCCAGAAAGTTTAACATTTTTTCGTGATAATATCAACGGGGTACTAATTTGAGTTTATGGTGTGCAATTAGCATCCAAATATCCTTTTATATGCATAATATGGTAGAAAAATTAATATTTATAGAAAATATTAGAAATAAAAAAAATTCCGAAATAACTCGCCAAATTCGACACGTTGTTGTGTGATGATCAATCAGGTGAAATTTGAGTTTAGTGGTGCGAAATTACTTTCAAAACTTATCTATACACACATACCTTGGCACCAAATAAAAACTTTTGCAATAAAAATGACGACAAAATAGAAAAGTAGGAGTAAATAAAAAAACACGCCAGAAAATTTAATATTTTTTCGTGATAATATCAACGGGGTACTAATTTGAGTTTATGGTGTGAAATTAGCATCCAAATATCTTTGTATATGCATAATATGGTAGAAAATTTAATATTTTTGGGTAATAGTAGAAAACAAAAAATTCCGAAAAAACTCGCCAAATGCGACACGTTGTTACGTGATGATCCGTCAGGTGAAATTTGAGTTTAGTAGTGCGAAATTACTTTCAAAATGTATATATACACACATATCTTGCCTCAAAATAAAAAAATTTGCAATAAAAATGACGACAAAGTAAAAAACTAGGAGTAAATAAACAAACCCGCCATAAAATTTAACATTTTTTCGTGATAATATCAACGGGGTACTAATTTGAGTTTATGTTGTGAAATTAGCATCTAAATGTTTTTGTATATACATAATATGGTAGAAAATTTAATATTTATAGAAAATATTAGAAAATAATAAAAATCTGATTAACTTGCCAAATGCGACACGTTGTTGCGTGCTGATCCATCAGGTGAAATTTGAGTTTAGTGGTGCGAAATTACTTTCAAAACTTATCTATACACACATATCTTGGCACCAAATAAAAAATTTTGCAATAAAAATGACGACAAAGTAGTAAACTAGGAGTAAATAAAAAACCCGCCAGAAAATTTAACATTTTTTCGTGATAATATCAATGGGGTAGTAATTTGAATTTACGGTGTGAAATTAGCATCCAAATATCTTTGTATATGCATAATACGGTAGAAAATTTAATATTTTTAGAAAATATTAGAAAATAAAAAATTATGAAAAAAGTCGCCAAATGCGACACGTTGTTGCGAGCTGATCCATAGGGTGAAATTTGAGTTTAGTGGTGCGAAATTACTTTCAAAACGTATCTATACACACATATATTGGCACCAAATAGAAAAAAAATTCAAAAAAATTGGCGACAAAGTAGAAAACTAGGAGAAAATAAAAAAAACCTCACCATAAAATTTAACATTTTTTTCGTGATAATATCAATGGGGTAGTAATTTGAGTTTATGGTGTGAAATTAGCATTCAAATGTCTTTGTATATGCATAGTGTAACAACCCATCCCACATTGGTATGAGATAAGAATTTTGAGTCCCTTATAAGCCTAAAGTAGTGGGCTACAAGTATCCTTCCACCATGGTTTTTAGTTGAACCTGAAGGATACCCGATTAGTCCATTGCTTTCGGCTTTGGGGGGCTTTACATATGGTATCAGAGCCATAGCCTCTCGGGGTGTGACATGCACGTGGCTCATGCATCTCCTGGGGTATGGATCCTGGTTATGTTTCGGCTTGACGAGGACGTCAGGAGTTTAAGTGGGGGAGTTCGTAACAACCCATCCGACATTGGTATGAGATAAGAAATTCGAGTCTCTTATAAGCCTAAAGTAGTCGGCTACTATTATCCTTCCACCATGGTTTTTAGTTGAACCTGAAGGATACCCAAGTAGTCCATTGCTTTCGGCTTTAAGGGGCATTACAAGGGTGGTGGTGGTTGTGAAATATTTGAGAGAGGGGGAGAGAGATATTATGTCTTAGAAAGAATGAGGAAGGTGGTGGTGGTCTGGTATTGGGTTTCAGTGGGAGAATTTGGGTTTTTGAAATTGGGGAATTGTAGGTGATTGAGAAAGGTGAGGGTATTTTAGTCATTTTGTATGACTTAACGACCATTTCGTTATATATAACGAATGAGGAGTTGATTTGTTACAAAAACAATAACCACGGGGTCAGGGACTGCAAAAAAAAGTTTGGAGGGACGATGCGCGTGAAACTGAATGACCACAGGGGTATGGACTGTAATTTACCCTAGAATAATAAATTTTGACCACTTAAAGATTCTTTTTGAATCAAATAATGTATTCAACAATGTATTACTACGGTCAACATATATTTATTGTAATATTTAATTTGATCTTAATGATGCAAAAAAATATAGATCTTATTTCTCTCTCTCTCTCTCTATATATATATATATGATGTAGATGGAAGGGTAATCTTGGGGAAGGGGGAAAGTTAATCTGAACTGTCTGTTAATATTCATCACGATGAATGTTAGTTATTATTCATCACGAAGAATGTTAAATTATAACTCTTGCCCACTATTTTTAACATTATCCGTGATGAATGTTAACGGACGACCCAAATTAACTTATCCCTTTCCTCTAAAATTACCTCTTCCCTGTAAATCAGTCCATATATATTATATTAGATAAAGATAAACAAGTTGATTGTTGTATAAAAGCAACCAACTTTCTTTACAAATTTATAAAAGTAGTCATTTGACTGTTAGTTTTACGAGTGATTTACTTTTTTAGACTTTTTTTTCTTTCTAAAATTTTCTTTAATATTACAACTTAAAACTAACTTAAAGTGATGATTATCCTCTTCTTACGGTCTTTTCCACTAAGCATCGACTTTTTACAATATTTTCCCTTTGCAACATAGGTCTGATTTGTGATTAGGGATTTGCAATTTAGGGTCTTAATAAATCATCAGGGTATCTAGAACAAATAATACAATGTAATATATTATAGATTATAGAAATATGTGAAATTTTCTTTCTTCCAATATAATAGTGATAACTGTATAAATTAGGAAAAATAGTAACTATAATATGTACTTTATTAGTCACTCTTTTTGACATGGAAGCACATGAAGTTACTAGTCAATTTTGTTACATTTATTTACCTATTAATTAAATTTAAGCTATATAAACATGAATACAAATTAAACAGTACAAAGCAAAAATTAAATGTATCTAAAAATCAAAATAAGATAAAATAACCAGTGGATATATTTTTCAATCAAAGATTTATTAAATTTATTTTATAAATAAATACTTCAAAACGTGAAATTGTCCACAAGCCATATATATACAATATAGCTCAATGGGCCAAAAATCAAAAGTAAAGGATTCGGACCACAGTGGGTCAATGAAGACCCGCATGCAATCTAAAAGTAAATTATGATGGGAGTTGGATTCGAACGTAAGTCGCCTAGTTAACCGCCTTTATACGAAGTTAATTAATAACTATATACAGTACTAATGTCACTATTTATGTAATAACAAATTCACACCTAACCAATTTAACCCATTATATATGTATAGAAATAGAATATATACAGAAAAAGTCGTATATTAAAAGAAAAGAAATAGTTAAATGTTAATTTGAAGACGGTTGTATTAGAAATCTTTATGATGAATCTATATTATTTGGTACACTAATTTGAAGTGTTATGTTTAAGTAATAATAAGTAGATTGCGTTGTTTTATTTTTTATTACATAAAAACAATCCTTTGCTTCATAGCTCGACGTGTCCTCACTTTATAAAGTGACACATGTCAAAGCTTTAAAGATATAAAAAAAATACTAAGCATATCACTAGGATATAAGTACAATTTTTCTTACACGATCAACATCTTACATATATATATTGTACACGATAACTTTTAAACAACTGATATGTTAAATAGAGAAAACGACATCTTTTAAGATTTGGACATACATATATTATTACGTAAATGGTTGTATTCCTGTTCTTTAGAAAATAAATCGGCCATTATTACGTATCAAAACTTATCTTAAATATATATATATATAGGGTAGGGATTAAGGGGGAAGAAAAAAAATTAGAAAGGAGAAAAGCAAATTTCAATTATTGATTTCATTATAAATGAATTTTAAAAATTACAAAAACTTTCAAAATTACAAAAAATTTCAAAATTTAACATTCATCACCAATAAATGTTAAAAACGTTTTTTAATAAAAAATTTCAAGGACTAAGATTTGCTTCTCTCTTTCCCCAAATTTTGAAGCTTCTCTATGAATCATTTCCCTATATATATATTAAATTCATTTTTATTTTACTATTATGACATATGGAATATTAGTTATAAATATAAATATATAAACTTATAAATGATTTTGTCTCGTCACATACAAAACTTGTTTGAACTCTTTCAAAATTGGTCATATAATCTCTTCATTTATGTTTTCACAATGCACTTACACTCTTTTTAGAAAATGTTTTTATTTAATCAAACATTTCTTTATCAAACGCGTTACTTTCTCATTCTATGTTTTCAAAACTTTTGAAAAGATTTGTTAGATGCACACTTGAATTACTCGATAAGTAGATGTCAATTATTCAAAAAACAACACATAAGGTTCTTCTTTCTTTTTTCAATAATATTTTTTCTAAAAAATAAAACAAAGTCCTTGTTTTTTTCTCGATATGTATGATTGGTATTACCGTTACATTGATATGGGTTTTGATGAAAAATACTTTTTTTTACTTTATTGTGTTTTTTTGTTTGTTTATATATCCTCAGTTTTATATAACAACTAGAGTTGATCAGTATTCGTTTGCATAGTTTAAACTAACATAATTTATCAGTAAAGGTACTCTTTACTTAGTTAGAAGTTAACGTCATTATAGAAAACTTTTTTTCATTGATATTGAACACCACCTTAGAAGTAACATATACAAAGTATATAACATTGTTAATGAATCACCATCAACCTTTTTAAGCATAGGTCGTGTATTGCACGACTTATGGATTTACTAGTATATTTGTAAGAAAAATAAAAATCACTCCAATAATTTATCATTAAAGCGACATGCATTAATATTTATATTTAGACCCTACCTTTCTTTCCCCCTATAATTATTGATTAATGTATAATCATCATTTACACATATATGAATATTCTAGATAATAACTATATAGTTGCCTAAAGCAAAATTCAAGAAAAGAGTGTCTTCCAAAATAAAATAAATTAATTTGAATATGTTACTAATATAAAATAAATTAGTGGGGAAATTATATATAAAAATAATTATAAGTTGATTGACAGTAGTTATTTCATCTTATATGAATTATTATATGTTATCTTTATATATAAATAAAAGAGGATGCGATAGAGAAATTTGAGTCCTTCATTTTTTTTCATTTTTTTACCCCTTACATATTTGATGAATTATTTATTTCGTATAATTACACTTTTAACCTCTTAAATATTTGATGTATTTATTTAAATAAAAAAATAAGCCAACTATTTTATTCATTTAATAAAATTAAATAGTCTATATAAACTACATAAAAAATCGGTTACAATATTTATTCATTTTATTAAAATTAACATTGTCCCGCGTTATAGCAGACTATAAACCAGGGCCGGCCCTGGGCACGGGCGGCATGGGCGACGGCCCAAGGCATCACACGAGGAGGGGGCATCGAGTTTTCAATTCGTATATTATTTTTTTAGAATTTTGAACTGAACGATAGAGCTATAAATGACTTTCATACAGTTTAATACCGTTACATAATAGTTCCAGATGAAGAAACATGATTTATAAAATTTTAATGGAAGAAAAAGCTTGATATGTATTTTAATGGAGTGAGTAAGGGTTTTTGTTTTGGGGAAGACGTTCAAAGGTACAATATACAAATTTTCAGATACTTTTTTACTTTATAGTTGTCTTTTTATTTTAGCACCCTATTGATATCTAAATTCACAATTTAGTCCTTGTATTTATTTTTCATTAATTCAACTCAACTTTTACATATTAATGTAAATTCAGTCTTCATAAAAATTACTATGCTAGATATGATAGATATTAATGATTTTATTTGAAAGATTTAAAAATCCAATCATATATATTTATTAATTATTATTATTATTATTTACTAAATACCTTATATGTTTTAATTTGGAGTTTCCCTTCACAAGTTGAATTTATTTATTTATTTATTTAAAGTCAATGTCGGAATGAGGTGCTTAACTTAACTTAGTTTAAACTTTTAAAAGTAATATGTTGTTTTTCAACAAATTAAGTAAAGGCACTTTTTAGTCGTCTCGCCCGAGGCATTAAAGACTGGCCCTGCTACAAACTATATAAAAAGATCGATAAAATAAAAATTAAATTCGATTCGCATCATTGCGGGTCTATAAACTATATAAAAAAATCAATCAAATAAAATTAAATTCGACTCGCATCATCGCCGGTCTATAAACTGTATAAAAATATCGACTAAATAAAAATTAATTCGTCTCGTATTATTGTCGATTTATAAATTAATATTTATTAAATACAAAAATATAAATAGGCGTTTGTTTGGGTGGGTGATTGGCTACTACTATCCCCGAGTCTTTGTTGGAAGGTGCATCTTCAAATTATGTCCTTTTTTTCTTTTGCAATCGTTAAATCTTTATTTTATTTTAAGAAAACATCATATTCCCTTTTAGTCGTTTTAGGTTTTAACAATGATTTATTTATTTTATGTTTTCTTATTTAGTGTTTTATATTTAAGAAAAATATATTAAATTTATTATAGATCTGAAAAATGATTATTTTGATGATATTTACATTAACAAATTCAACAACTTTGTATTTTTTAATAAATTTTTATTTGTAATTTTTTTTTTGAGTGAATGTCCTCTTTAAACTTTTAGTAGTTAAGTTTGTTGTATTAGCAATTTATCTATAAAATAGTGAATGAAAATAATATTTATTAATTTAGAGAAGAGATCAAAATAACTCAAATATGGGTAAAACTTTCAAGAGCCACTCAAAATTTTGATTTGACCATTAGGAGTTGAATTTCTTTTACAAGTTACATATTAATTAATTTTTATTGAAATGTTTGATTAAATAATCATCAAGAATGAAACATTTTAAGTGTTCTGATTGCATTAAAAACTTAAATGTATCTGTACAAATGTAAAATAGTATGATATTTAATTACTTGTATGATTTAAATATGCATACAATGAATAGTTTCAATGGTGCTTGAGATTTTAGTAACATATTTTTATATTAAAACTTTTCCTATTAGATCGAATATTTTTTTTAAGAAAAGGAAGAAATATATGGAAACATCAAAAGTCCATATCCGAATAAAGAAAGAGAAACCTTAAATATGAATAAAATTAAAGCTTTGACCGATAAGGTGATAGGCCCAAAATATTAATGCTTTACTAAATGAAAATATCATTTTAATTAAAAATTCTACAGCTAACACATCACTGTATTTAAACCCCTTTAAATCAAATTGAATTATTTAACATTTAAAAAGGGAAGGTTTGATGGCGTTATTAGAGGTAGTATATTATTAATCACGGTACCCGATAAAGCTATCATCTTGTGATACCAAAAAACAAGTAAAATAAAAAAATTTAAATGAAACTAATATACAGTCTGATGAATTACAGTGTTTAATTTTTTGTATTTAATGGAAGAAATAGTTGAGAGTTGTTATAAGTGTATATGATTATATACATGATGATATAAATCGAATCTTGGTTTAACCTCCGATTAAAATGTCGGCCCCTCATCAACAACATCTCTCATACGGTCCAAAAACTACCAATGGTTGTACACCAAACACCACCACAACTTGTTCATATCCTTCACCAGAAGCTTCTTATGAAGAAATTACTCAAAACTCACAATTTTTCTTGGATAAACTTCAAATCTTTCACTCAAATTTTGGTACTAAGTTCAAGTAAGTACCTTCATACATTACTTTTTTGTTACGTTTTTGTACCCTTGTCTTAAATAGTACTTTTATGTCTAGTGGTGTGAAAAAGTACTGATCTTTGATATTTTTTTCTGTAGTTTTGATGGTGGTTTATTATGTGTGTTATTTATTTGATAACGGGAAAAAGGCTTCTACTTTGGGGGAAATTAGTATCAATTTTTGCGAAAATGAAATTGGTTTTTGGTTATGAAGAATGGGATTAAGGTGAATTTGATCTTTCCCTTGTTATTGGAGTGTTCTCAGATGATATATGTGAAGTTTTAGAGTTTTATTATACCTTACTTCTCCTTCTCTATTTTTGTTTTTATTTTTTTTGGCTTGTTAGAATATACCCTTTTCTCCAATAGTCATTTTTTTGTTGAGTGGTGTGAAAAAGTCACGATCTTTGATCTTTCTTAGTAGTTTTGATGGTGGTTATCTATACGCGCGTGTGTGTGTGTGTGTGTGTATGTTTTTGATGATGGGATGAGAGAAAGGCTTCCAATTTGGGAAAAATTAGTGTCAATTTTTGGGAAAATGAAAATTGGCAGGATTAAAAAGGATGGAATTAAGGTGAAATTGATTTTGCCCTCGCTATTGGAGTGTTCTTAGATATTGTATATGTGAAGATTTAGAACGATTTTAGGGTTAGTTTGCCTTGAACTGTTTAAGAATTTTAGGGTTCCAATCTTAAATATGTCTAGTTTGGTCAATATACAAAGTCTTAGAAGTGTTTTGATGTGTAAAGCATCAATGTTCTTTACCTCAAATTACATAGAGTTGGCTATAAACTAATAGAGTGTGATCAAATTTGTAGAAAGGTGAAACCCTAGGGTTTATGGATTACATGAAGTCTCTGAGTGGCTGCTGTAGCATATGTTTCAATTTATGTAGCATGCAAGACCGAATGCATAACATTTGGCGCATAGTTGGTGTAGATCTGTAGCTTGGTCACTTATGGAGTGATTTACCCTTTTTACTTGGTTTTGTAACACCCTGCAACTAAACCCTAAACCCAAAATGTAGTTTGTCTGCATAACAAATCAGGATAGGTGACCAGAAAAAGGAAAGAAATGTATTGGAGATGAAAAGGTATGAATTAGGGTGTATCATTAAGGTGAATTTGATTTTTCTCTTGTTATTGGAGTGTTCCTAGATAATAATCATAATATCACTGAAATTTTAGATCTTTAATTTTTTAAATAATAGATTAATTGCCTTGAGCACTCTAAAAATGTGAAAATCCCATTACTTGGTGATGTGGCTTCCAATTGTATGTATGGATGTTGCGGTCAAAATGTGAGTCTAAGAAGTGAAACCCTTGGGTTCATGGACTACTCTATTGAGTATTATAGTTTCACGCTACTATTCAAAAGTAAGTAAAATCGGTAAGTGGATTTAGGATGTAAATGTAAAACGTGATAATTGAGTATTTATTTGAGTTTGTATTCAGTCATAGCATAACTTTTTGGGTACCAGGAAGAAAAGATATCATCTATGTTAGCTCAAATTGCATACGATGAAGCATACATTTATGTGTCTTATGCTGTGTTTGATTTTTGCTTTAATTTTGTGGATCTTATGATAAGATCTTATTTATCTTTGTTAATTCACGTACTTAGGATCCCTATCATTGGAGGGAACTCTTTAGATCTTCACCGGCTATTTATAGAGGTTACGTCACGAGGTGGCATCGAAAAGGTACGATTTTTACTTCCTATACCAGAAGAGTTCAAGGACAACATTTTTTGATTTGTTTATGTATCTCAAGTGGAATATTGAACAATATTTCTCATAAAAGCTTATGTTTTTTTTTGCTGCCAAATTGTTTTACAGCTTGTGAGTGACCGAAGATGGAAGGAAATAATGGGTATTTTCAAATTCGGTCCTACGATTACCAACGCGTCTTTTGTCTTGCGCAAGTCCTATTTATCATTGCTCTATCATTTTGAGCAGGTTTACTATTTCCGCAAGAAAGCCCCCGCTGTTGTTTCATCTGGTACTTCTTTCCCAAACATGCTTTTTATAATTTATATCATATCTCGAAATGTATTAAAAATTAGGGCTTTACCACCTTGCTTCCCTCCCCAACAGATACTACAAAAAGGGGCCATGGATCAGTGTCAAGTTCCGTCAACAATCTGTTTTCAGGTCGGGTTTACCATGCGATTCATTTATTTGCTCTGTCCCGTGAAATTCGAAACATTTTGTGTAACTGACCAAGTTGAAATATCCCCTCCGTCCCGAATTTATTGTCCGCAGACCAAAAAACACACATCTTGAGAAAACTGCAATAGTTATACTATTCCACCAATAAAAATTTACTTTTACCATTTAAAGGCTTTTTGATTGGTTGGATTTAGAAGTGGAAATTGGGGACATCTCAAAATGGACATGTGGACAAGAAACTCAAGACGGATGGAGTAAAAAGTTACCATAAAAGGAAATGTTACAGTTTCGTCGGGACATCCAAAAATAGCAACTCTTTTGTTTGTTGATAGAGTGATAGTTTAGTATTGAAATGTTTTAACTGTTTTGCAGCGAGGCGAATGGTCGAGGTTGGTGGACAAGTAACTGGAACCATTGATAACCGATTCGAAAATGGTTATATAGTTACAGTGGATATGGGTTTGGAAAAGCTTTCAGGCTTTCTGTATCATCTGCCGTACGATTCTCAAGCGCCTTCTCATGGGACCCACAATATGTATCAGCTTGCGCTAAGGGAACCTTCACCTGAACCAGACGTGAGTGGCTATGATGTGTTTTTCACTGAGCACTATATCAGGTTAAAGCCTTTGTACCATGGTCAGGAAAATATCATACGCAAAAGAATTCAAGTTTTATGGAGCACTTTGACGGAAGAGGAGAAACAGGTAAATTGTAACTGCCTTTGTTCTTTATGATCAAAATTAGAGATGGTAAAACGGGTGGGTCAGCAGGTGGACTGGTAACATGTCAAAGTGGGTAAGTTTTTGTGCATTTCGAAACAGGTAGACCTGGGTTGGCTTGAAACAGTTATTGCTCTAACTTTTTACTTTGTAGAGATAAATAGTTAGTTTGTCAATAGTTATGGAATTGTATTATTTGAATGATAGCTTAATTGTTTGAATAAAATGATAATAGGAGGTTTTATTCAAAGTACACTTTGGGCGACTTTTAACCATTCAAACCGTTTTCTGTCAAGGTTTTTATTTATTTATTCATTATTAGTTTTATAATAATCAGCTCAAGCTATTTTCTTAACCTGTAATTAAAATGTTTGTGCGAGTAACTTGAGTAGACTAATGTTTTCAAGAAACCTTCTTTATGTTCTTAAGCTAATTTTTGTCACTGGTGCTTTATTGTAGGTTTATCAGGAAAAAGGCTTGAGAGACACTGAAAGATAGGGTGTTTGATTGATCAAAAGCCTCATTTTTCATTTAGCTAGTGGTGTAGGCTTCTTCTCTTGTAGACTCTTGGTTTGTTGTTGTACCCTGTCTACATTTTCGGCCCTGTTGTTGTAGTTTAGCATTGATGGAGAAAGTTATTCTCCTATCGTATTGAACGGAATCAAAAAATTGTGCGTTTATTCTTAACAGTGTGGGCTGGTTTACAGCGGTTCACCGGACCATGACTGGTGTTCAGCTCTCCATTCTTTTTGTTGAGTCAAATATGTCCATATACGCTGGGTTTGACTCGTTCTAGTTTGCATTTTACATGTTGCAGACCATGACATTTTGGTACCAAGACCATTTTCTTGATGGCCTTTTCCAATTCAATTTGTCATGGTGAAATTCAGTCAAACAATTAGAATTCTTGAAACTTTGACCACTACCTTTGGTCAAAATGGTTTCTATTTTTATCTTTTATGGGCTAAAAGATACGGATAGTATTTTAAAAGATTTTAAATATCTATATCTATACTACTTAATAGTATATTTGGATCAAAATTAACATGTCTTACAAAACAGTAATAGTAAAAGACTATTTTACCCTTCGAACCATCTTTATTTGTTTTTTAATAACTAAAATTAATGCAATTAAATATTAGTTATAAAACTTAACATATCATCATTAGATTACAAATTAATTAACTCCATCATTCTTTGATTGTATTATAACTAACGTAAGATATTAATGAATATTAAAAATATGTCAGTTACGAGATAGGCTAAACAATTCTCATTTTGGCACATCGACATGTTACAACATTTAATAGTATAACAAAAATAAAAAAAAAATAATGACACCTTAATAAATGGGAGAATATATACTTGAAATAATTAAAACTTACGACTTTTCTTCTGGTCTTTAATAAGTTATGTGACAAAGTCTTAATCATTTAAAAAGAAAAAAGAGTAACTTACTATTTTTTCCCTTCAAAGAACTTTAATTAACTATTATATACTTATATTTAATAAAAATTAATTATAATAACTTATTATATCATAAATAATTTCAGTTACAAAATATGTAACTTTATAATTTTTTTTTAATTTTATAACTTATCTAAAATATTAATGGATATTGAAATGTTCACGAAAATAGTTTGATATAAATATTGGTGAAAATGCATATATTTTTAAAAATGATAACCATGTTTTACACATATACAATGTAGAAAAGAGTTTGAGCTAACAATCTTAAAACTTTAGAAAGGGGGATAAAAAGTTACTATTTTACCTTTTGAAATATACTATTTGACCATTAAAGATTTAAAGTCAATACAATTAATAATAGGAATTAATATGTCATAATTAGTTTCACTTTCAAAATATATAACCTCATAATTATTAGATTATTTTATAACTGATGTAACTGACGTAACATAATGATGGATATTGAAATGTCAGTTATGATTGCTTTGATATAAATATTGATGAAAACATGGTAAACTGGTTTCGGGGTTGAGAGGTTGGAATATATATTAGAAAAGTAAAGTTATTTTTTTACCCAATATAGTAGGTCAGATCATTAACTCGAAGTCTCAAACCTTGAACCGATCAAATACCATCTAACCAGAAAATTTAAACGCGTTGACGGTTATGGTTTAACAAGTTGACGGGTTAGAAATATCAACCCTAACTTATTTATTTTTGTGTTGGTTTCGTCATCGCGTAAAGTATTTTCAGCTTTTATGGCGCTGCATCACACGGCCAGTAGACTATTATGCTTTAATGTGGTTCATTTTTTCAAGTTTATTTATTTATTTATTTGTTAAAGAGAGAGATTTTCAGGTATTTTACCTGAATAAATGAGAAAACATAAGTGAGATTTGAAATAGAACAATCCCATGGTTACATGATATCCAAGGATTTTGAACTGCTTTTTGTGCTTAAAAGTTCAAAACAAAGTATAGGTGTATAACTTATAATTCCTTCATCACGTGACAGTGTTCAAAAACACCTATTTTCAGTTTGGTTCACGTAATGACTTCTGAAGGAATAGAAAAATTAAAATTTAAAGAAATTAAAATTTGAAGAAATTAAAATCTCATTTAAAAAAATGTGAAAAAATGAGAATATGTTATGCCAACACATAATAAAATTTAACTTTAAATTATATAATATAACCAACTTGATAAATAATATATATAATATAACTATTGTATAACATATAATATAATATAAAGAAATATAAATATACTGTAATATAACGTCATTTAACGTAACAAAAGTTCTTAGTTGATAGAATTAAATTACATCCTAAATATCAAATATTTGAATCCTTCAATTATATGGCATTTGATGGACTCGTATTTTATTTCGTGTGTCAACCAAGCAGAAGAATGTAATGTAATCTGATTTTAATTCTATCAGATTCTATTCAAATTCCCCAGTCAAACTTGCCCTTAGGGTATGTTTATTTTACAAAATGTTTTCAAAGAAACTGAAAATATGAAGGAATTAAAATTTAAATAATATCAAATGACAAAATTACTCTTTTAATATTTACAAACTTTCTCTGTATGCCTTTCATTCATATTTAATCTTTTGTAAACTTATTAATCTCTAAAAGTTGTATTTCTTACGAATCTTTTTATACACCTATCTATTATATAAACTATATTTAAATTATCTTGTAAATTATTCAGGAACTTCGTGTCAGTAGCTGCAACCATTTCTAAAAGAGAAATTTACTGAGATAAATAATTCATACCTCAAATAACGAATCTAAACAATGTCAGAGGAGATGATTTTAAAATGGGTTAATCGCAAATTTGATCCATTGATTAAGTACAATTAACAAACTAATCATTTGACCAAGTGTTTTAACAAAGTAATCCAACTTTGATCGAACAAACCTTCGATCTGTTCGATCATCAAGACATTTTTAATTGTATCCGTTAATTACATAGTCAAATACCAATTAATTCAATTATTTTAATTCAATTATCTGTTCGATCAAGTTGATCTCAATATTTTTTTTTATTTTAATTTCATAAATGTCGATTAGGCTTGATCGAAGTTCAATCTGGTCGCCACTTGTCAAATTTTGGTTGGTGCAGACGGTCTGATCGACCGTGGCCCACTTCGATCTTTTTTTTTTCTTCAATTGTTTAATATTTGACTTTATGATTAATTAATAATTAATTGAATTAATTAATTAGTATTTGACTATGTAATTAACGGCTACATTTGAAAATGTCTTGATGATCTAACAGATTGATCAAAGTTGGATTACTTTGTTAAAACACTTGGTCAAAGGATTAGTTTTTTAATTGTACCTGGTCAATGGATCAAATTTGTGATTAACCCTTTTAAAATCTAAACAACAAAATCACCGGAATGGTAATTCCAAACCGGCGATCAAAGCGATTTAGTTCGGTCCAACCAAAAGAAGCCACGTGTTCGAGGAAAATCGTCGGACAAGGACATCACAAATATGTGACATGTGTATACACAAATTTCCGAAACTGAAATCCCGGCCCGGCGATCCCAACAATTGTAGTTTGAAGTCATGAAATCTGTGCGTAATTTGAGATAACCTAGCCTCACTTTGTCTTCTTTGTTTGTCAAACCCATCCGGCGATCCATCTCCTTAAAATCTTCGATTTTTACTTCAGCGATTAAACATCATATTCCAAAAAGCTCCGTCGATCCATCTTCTTTGTTTATCAAAAACATCTGGGGATTTGGGGTTCTAAATCTCCACCGATCTATAGCCCAAATCAGCCGGTTCTTTGCGTGTTTGGCCAGTTTATATTGTGCTTTCGCCATATTTAAGTGTTTGGCCGGTTAGGTTGCTTCTTGACCGGTTTATATTGTGTTTTGGTCGGATTTAAGTGTTTGGCTGGATTATATCTTGTTTTGGTCGGATTAAAGTGTTTGGCGGTTTTATATCGCATTTTGGCAGCGGGGAGGTTTGTTTATTTTTGATTGATTGGTGGCAGTTTGTCGGCTGATCTTTTATTCATGTTGGATTTAGTTTTGTTAAAATTTAATAATAGGAGTAAATTTCAGTCGAGATGAGGTATTCAAACAATATTATAAGATAGTTGTAGTTATTTCATTTGAACTCTTATGTGGTTTGTCCTTTGTTAATTGGAATTGCGTATTTAAATAAATCCATTACATAATTATTGCGGTTTGAATTAGATATACGATGTTTACGTTCGGCTCACCAAAGATTGCAAGTGCAACTTTGTACCATTGATCATCTTTAACCCACCCAAGGTCATTCAACTTATTTTGGCAATCTTGAAGAGTAGGTGGTTCAGATTTATTTATTTTACCAGCTACTGCTTTTAGAACATCCAAGATTTCTTCATCAGCACCCTCTTTTGGTTGGTTAGTTTTTTCTTTCTTTTTAACCGGTTTACGAGATGAACCTGGAGCTTTTGAAGACTGCACAGTCGGGACCTCAATTTATTCATCATCTACAATGACAGAGGGCTCAACGACTGGCATAGGTGCAGTTGAACTCGGTCCATAAATTTTAGTCACGTACCATAATTTTTATATTTTTCCAACCTACTCCACCTTTTTTCTGTTGAGGGTTATCTTCGGGGTTATGTTCCATACCTAATTTGATTGCAATAACAACATAAAAACATGAAACTTGCACCATGAGTAAAGCGTATAAAACCTCCAATCATGAGTAAACTGTTGCATCTTTTCAAATATAAGATCATTGCAGCCCTTGCTTAAATAAAACACAAGAAGATATGATCAAATTGTTACTTGGTTCTATTCAAGAATATAAGTACTTTTGACCAAACTGAGTTCTTCACATAAACAAATTGATGTAATTAATATGTACTGTGCTTTCTTTTCCTAGTAACCCAAGCCTAAAAAATTACAATCAAGCGAGATATATGAAAATAATAGACCAAGATACCTTACATGTAATATCCATGATGTTAAGATCAAGAAACATAAACAACCCATAAGATATACCATAAAAACAACAAGAACCCTGGAGAAATAAAATTATATGTAACAAACAAATTGATAGAACGGGATATTAGCTGATACGATGGTCTTGGTCAACATGTGGCATCCAACATTTTTCACAACATATTTTTTTGGTCCAAACAAATAGAAGGTTATTGGCATGGGCCACTTTCACGATAAGATGCTAAAAAGAGTCGTTATTTTACGCATTTTTTAGTTAGAATATTCAGAAATGACAATTCAACTTTAAGCCAATCTAAGTTTGTTTTCCCGTTCCCAAAAACTGCGGTTGTTATAAACATTTTTCATTTTCGGTTGTGATGGTCCAACCTCGAGTTGTTTACCTTTCCTTTTTGCCATATTTTTACGGGAAGTTGGTGTCGGTACCTCGTCTTCGACCGAGTGCACTTCGGGTTTTGGGTGACGGGTTGTTAGGTGTTTTGTGAAGCTTACCACATTAGGAAAGCATGTTATTGATCGTGTAAGAAGTTGGGTGTTTGATATAATGATGATGGTCTTAGTGTTTTTAAATGTATCCAACTTTGTCAAAAAAATTATTGTGTGTATCGTACTTTACGGGGCTCTATTAAATGTACTGAACTCGTAAAAACATATAATTGTATGTAATATTTGATGTGGAACTTTGTATGAGTGACACGTGAGTGTTTTGTATGAGTGACACGTGGCCAAATTACATACAATTGTGTGATTTTACGAGTTGAGTACATTTAATAGAGACGTTCAAAGTACGATACACACAATAGCTTTTTTGAAAAAGTTATATACATTTAAAAACACATAACCCAATGCTGATTGCCATATTTGGTATGGAGTATCAAAATCGGACATGTCCGTATTCGGGTTTGAAGATGATGATTGTTATGAAACGAGTTCCACTGGAAGTGTAGGTTGTATGGATTGCTCGACATTATAAATTATAGAGCTTTGAGTTTTTGTATTTTTAAAATGTGTTTGAAAATAAAAATAAGTATTTTGATGTGTTTAAAATTGTATTTGAGATGTGACTTTTATAGATGAAAGTAAATTTTAAAAAAAAAGTTAGCCTTCAACAATATTATAATCGTTAAAAAAATAGGGTCAAACAGTATCATCTCAAATAGAAAAGTGAAATAAAGAAAACATTAATGTGACTGGTCCACTTATTATGCTATTTATTTTGTATATTCGATTTTTTTAATAAGTGTAGCAATTCCGTTTATAGTTTATATCATAAGAGAAAACTTTTAACCATGTGAAAGATATGGAACCAAAATGCAAAATTTTATGGAGCTGTTTCTGAAAATGATATATGTATCATATCAATATCAATCTTATTTACAACTAACTTAAAAGTGCAAAATTTTGAAATTATTGGGTTTGCTTTATACACATATACACAAATTAAAACCATAAGTTATAAACCCCTACACAATCTCATTTTATTTACATTCGGACCCCGACATTATTACCCGATTAAGAGTATCGTTAATTCACACACTTTAAAATCACCTAAACTAATTATGTTTTTTTTTTGGTTTATAGTCATATTAGAATTAATTACGATTTGTTTACATGTTAGAGACACTATCCTCTCATTTTTCTCCATTTTTAAAATCATCTTTCACCGTCTCAATAGTCGGAGCCAATTTTCAACCATCCGTCTTCGCGTTTCGTCCAGTTTGGAACGAGGCGTTTAAACTTTGGGGTGGGGACCATTTTTAACAAAAAATGTTTTTTGATACATTTTAAATATGTTACGATAAAGAATAAAATTAGAATTTTAAGTATTGAAATGTTCTGATGAAGTGACGTAGATGTAGCAAATATCTTTTAAGTTTTATGTCTCTATATTGCATGATGATGAATCGATGATTCATAAACTATATTTTGAAAAATCGTTTTTCATAAAACAGTAAATCTTAGAATGATACTTATACAAATATTCCCATGTTTGATTTAAAACGACACAATATACATAGCATGTAGAGATACATATGTTTTTCCAGATAAACTATTTTCTTATATAAAAGTTACATTATCTAAGCTTAAACGTGTATCATTAGTTAACTTAGAGTAATCAAATATATATATATATATAGGAAGAGGATCTAAAAAGAAAGAAAATTATATGGAAGAAAGTAGAGAAAGGGGTAGTTTAGTAAATTGGAAGGTTAGTTCTTATAAAGTATGGACGGTTATGGATGGTTTTTAGACGGTTTTTAATTGAAATGTACACTTTTGCCCTTCAAATGTGAAAAATAATCTACACCATTGATGCTAAGATCTAATGGACACAAAGCTTTCTCCTGTTTCTCCACTCTATTTTCTTTCTCCCTAGAACCTATTCCTATATATATATATATAGGGGAAGGATCTATAGGGAAGCTTCAAAATTTAAGGAAGGATGGAAGTAAATCTTAGCCCTTGATTTTTTTATTAAAAAATATTTTTAACATTCATTGGTGATGAATGTTAAATTTTGAAATTTTTTGTAATTTTTAAAATTCATTTATGATGAAATCAATGATTGAGATTTGTTTTCCTCATTCCTTAATTTTGTTACTTCCCTATTGATCCCTCCGCTATATATATATATCATGAAATTAGGTAATGTTGATATTGAGAACCTTTGGATGATAGAAAAGTTTGTGATTTACATACATAAATAAGATTTTGCTATCTAATTAAAAATGGGTGGACATCTTACAAGTTATTATTTTTCTTCTTAAAACTACATAATTACTAAAAAGTGCTTATGAACAATATTATAAATTGATTTGGAGTTTTAAAAGAATATACAAGTGATGAATGCAACATAAGTTCTTTGGAACAAGGAAAATAATGTGTTTCCACTTTCCACCAATAAAAATCAAGTACTTTCTTCATTCGTTCATCTTCCTTTATTCAATATCCCGAAACAGATTCTAATATTTCCCTTTTCTTTTTATCAAAAGCTTTTAAACTCGATACCTTGTTGTTTCACTAGCTTACAAGTTAAAATAAAACGTCTAAAGAAAAAAAGAAACCCCTTCCTCATTATACAATTCGTTATAATTTGTACTCGACTTTTATCTTACATATTCTAAACTCCCAAATAGACTAAAATTATAAAAGTTATTTTTATAATAAATTACAAGTTAAATTAAACGCGCAATTACCTTGGTAAGAAAAGAGACACCACTAGCTAAATTACTTAGGGGACTAAATTGGTTGATAACAAATTCCCCAGGGACTAAAACTGTTAATTTCTTCAATTAATTTTGAGGCGGGTGGTCATTGGTCAAGCATTTAAAACTAACTCTTGTATTTTTTATATATATAAAAAATAAAAATATATAATTATGTATGTATGTATGTATGTATTATAGTATATGTGTGTGTGAGAGAGGTGAGAAAAAGACGGAGACTGAGAAACCGGAATAAGAGGCAAACGGAGAGCGAACGTGATGGTCAATTTCCCTCAACTCATCTCACACACACACACACACACACACACTAATCTACATGGCAGTTAACTAAGAGTCATCAAGTCTTTAACTTTCTTCTTTCTTCTTAATCTTTTCTCAAACCCCACATCTTACAGCTAAATCTGTTAGCTCAATTCGTTATTTTTTACATAATTCTTGAAAACAAAACCCTAGGTTGTTTTCTTGAATTACTTCATTCATCTTTGATCGTTGAATTGTTTCCGGATTAGGGTTTGTTTTGATTGATCGATTAATGGAAGAAGATAAAAATCAGATCATCATCGGCTCATCACCATCGATTGATGCTAGCAGGTTTGTAATAAAACTCAAGATCCCGAAGCTCGAAAACGATACGATCGAAAACTCGAAAATGTCGAAAGAAGCGAAAAGGGTTTGTCCAGAATGTAAGAAAGAGTTTAGCTCAGGTAAAGCATTAGGTGGTCATATGAGAATTCATGCTCAATCATTTAACACAAACCCTAATTTTCTGAAAACAAAAAAGTATAAAAAACATCATCGACAAGAGGTTGATATGATTAAGAAAGTGGTAAAGAAAAAACCCTATTATATGAGTTCAGTAAATAATGAAGGTAAACCTACATGTTCTCAATGTGGTAAAACATTCCCTTCAATGAAATCACTTTTTGGTCATATGAGATGTCATCCTGAACGTATTTGGCGTGGCATTTTACCACCGCCTAATAGCGCGATTCGGGGTGATCGTAGCTGCGTTGGTAAGAAATCAAAATCTTATCTTTCTGGATCACCATCTTCTTCTGTAAGTATAAATGAAGAAGATAACAATGATGGTGATAATGAGGTAATTGATTTGAATAAGTTTTTGAGAGGGTGGGGAGCCACGGAAAGGCGCGGTCGTCCGTCGCTAAAATCGGATAATGATGAGGATGAAAATGGTATTTTGCTTGAAGCAGTTGAAGATTTAATGAGTTTAGCTCAAGGACATCCGTGTATGACTTTTGAAGGTTCTAATAGTAACTCATTAAGTAATAAAGATAAAGGGAAAGCACATGTGGGAATGGAGTTGGATGATTATAATGAATCTGATAGTGGGATTAATAATAAACAACAACAGGTTGTTTACATGAGTCCTAATAAGATCAAGAAAAGAAAGAAGATGAAGCTCATGATGGATTTGGAACCTGAATTTAGTCCAAATGCAGTATCAATGAAAGAACAAGAAGAAGTTGTGGTTGCTGATGAGTGTAAGTACAAATGCACCACATGTAATAAATGTTTTACAAGTCATCAAGCTCTTGGTGGACATAGGTCAAGTCATAATAAAGTCAGGATTACGTCACTTACTGTTGATCATAATCATGAACAACAAGATGAGTTTGAGAGCTTTGAATTTGTAGGTGATCATGCTATGGTTGTGATGCCAATGAGTGGTGTGAGTAATAATATTAGTGTGCATCAATGCAAAATTTGTGATAAGGTTTTTGCTACTGGACAAGCTTTGGGTGGGCATAAAAGGTGTCACTGGACTGGAATTATTGAACCACAAGTGCAAGTTCAAGTTACAGCTCAAGCTCCATCAAGTCAGATTACATCTACTGGAGAAGAGTCAGGAAGTGGGAGAAAGGTTTTGGATTTTGATCTGAATGAGATTCCAGGTAGTATGATGGAAGAAGATGAAGCTGGAAATGGGAATGGAATAGGGTATGCTTCTTCATCATACAACTCAAATTTGGTTTACTAGTTCTTTTATGAAGTTTTTTTTGTCTTTAGTGTTTCTTGAAAATTTGGTTACCTTTTGGAAATGTTATCAGATGATACTTGGCTGGTATTTTGTGTTGAATTTTGTTGTTGATGATGATGACATGCAATGCAAATAGTCTTGAATATGGGGAGATGGGAAAGTTCTAAAATGCCCTCTTTTTGTTGGTATGATATATGATGATGTTATGATGTAAGCAAAGTGGTGCATATATATATCTGCATATGTACTAGGAATATTTTGGAGTTCTACTGGATTTGTCAAATCAATCAATAACTAGCTGTCTGAGTTTTCTGTGATTTTGATTTTCATCTTTGTGCAAAGATTTTGTGGTGTTCAATGTGCTAGCTTCATCTATTTTGGTTGGGCCCAAAGTTTTTAGTTTTATTTTTAATTTTAATTTAAACAGCATTAGCTCATATTTTAATAATAATGAAACTTTAAAGTTTGTCTTTGTTTGAGAAGATAAAAACAAGTGAAGTTTACCCTTTTGAATAGTTTTCTGATTGGTGTGAAAAAGAATATTTTGTTAAAAGGTAGATAATAAATAATTGGTGAATGGAAAGTAGGAAATATAGTTGGGAGTTGTGAGGTAACCAACCCAAAAGGTAGGGGGTGTGGGGTAGTGGAAGAAGTCTTTGGATTGGGGAAAAAGTCAAAGCAGGAAAGTCATTCTTATGGAACAGACCAAATTACTAGAATTTTTTTCTTCAATATTTTTATAATTCTTACAAGATTCAACGAGAACATTCTCAAGTCACAATTAATCATAAATTTGGTATTTAAGAACAGCATCACAGAGTTCCTTTTTTCCCTGCCGTAAAACTACATTATTTCAAGAGCAGCTATGTATAAAACTTGATGAATAGACGTATAGTTATATGACTATATCTTACCTGTTTTGAAAAATAACAGATCATAATGTCAAGAGAAAAATATTGGTTAATGATACAGATATTGATTTATGTTATGTTTTACAGGTGGGATTCTGGAAAAAAGAGTTTTTATTACAAACGTAAAAAAAATTACATCACCATTCACTTTTTAACACTGATAATGTTCTTTTTTCCGTTCTTGCCAAAGTGTAAAAAATTACTAGTATCAGAACAGTTATCAACCTTATGTTACTATATTGTTGATCAAGATGTGTCATCTTGGATGATGTGTCACATACAAAAAGGTTTTACTTGGTCACAAAGGTACACATTGTTAAGGAAAAATCTTAGTTGTGTTTATTTTAGTATATTTTGTTATGGTACGTATACAAATTGGAGTCTTGTTTGCTTAACAAGGATCTCAGCTTACCTTTTAACATAAAAAAAAATAAGTTGACACGACTCTGCATATAGCTTCTATATATAATTAAAAAACATACCCATTATGAATTTGAAGAGGTTTTTGGTATATTTCAATTCACATAAAAGTCGCGAAATGAAAATAAAGGTTCAAACCTAGACTTGTAAGAAAATGATAATGAGTAATACTAATTCTCTTAAATAATCATTTTTCTATTCAGCAAAAGTATAGTTAGGTTCAGTGCCATATGATGTGGGTCTTTTGTTTTTGAACTAACGCGCACAGGAGGTAAGCGGACAGGCATAACAGGAGCTATAGTCAGCAACATGATATGGCTCAAGGTTAAGTCGTGTGCATTGTGTGTTGGGTGGGTTGGACGTGCACTATGGCGATCTTGCTAAAGAGACTCGTATATGTCCTTTAAATTTACACATTTTTCTTTAAATTCTGGTATTGTATACTATTTTTAAACCAATTAGTACTACACCAACACTTATGTGAAGCATCAGCCACATAAATCAAGACAGATATCTGTTATCATAGAAATTGGTTACCGAATGAAAACCAAATATAAGATCTCTACATTGAACACATGGCCTTAAACATTGACTTGTATGCCAAACACATAGACATCATCATTAATTACAATACTATATTCACTTTCTAAGAGATATCAAAGTAAATTCTGTTGATCTTTCAGTCTAAAGATAACACTTCCTAAGATGTGGCCTTGATATTTCCCAGTCTCATTTCTTGACTTTATGACCAAGTCAAAATCAAGAACCCAGCAGCCACACAGAAAATATGTCAGATTAATAAGACTCTGGTCAGCTTACAGATTCATACGTTTCAAGAATGGCAAATCAACTTCACCTTAGTTCAGAATCAGAACAAGTATATGATAAAGCGAATCTCAGCTCTAAAATAACGGCATCAATTCTGCTGTTCTGCCAATTATAAAATGATCTGATATCAGTATAATGATATCCACATCACTAAAGCAACACATATACGAAGTTACTTGAAATGAAATGATTGAAAAAAGTAAGTTGGAAACAGGGGCGAAATGATTTAGATAGATTCGACAAGAGCATCCTCATGATTCCCAGCTTTCTCTTCCTTGAACTCCCAAGAATTCTCAGATGGTACATTATCTTATAAAACATTTTCAAATATTTAGCATTTTTAGTACTTTTTTGCGCATGCAATTCATCACACTTCTTGGTTTAAATGTTCATCAGGAAAATGAGTATTATCACTATTGCAAAAGTTAAATGACAAAATACTTGGTGAATGCAAGTAGGAAATCCAGTTGGGAGTTGTAAGGTAACCACCTCAAAGATGAAAAAGTGGAAAGAAGCAATTAAATTACTAGATTACCCTCATCATGTTTTTCATATTTCTTGCAAGAATCAATCAAAGCTTCTTCTTAAGTCATAACTTGGAAACATCAATAGTTGAATGATCTCCCTTTTCTTCTCTTGTAGAAAGGCATTGTTTCATGAGCAATCAGTATTTGGTAACTAACATTTATGCAAAAAGAAACATGACCTATTATTGCCTACATCTACTTTCAAAATAGAAGAATCAAAATTTGATTTTCACATTATGATTTACTTACTATTTTATGTGTTGATGTTGTGTTTGTTTAATTATAGTTATCATGTAAAGGTACACAAATTGAAGTCTTGTTTGCTTTGCTCAATATAAATTTTAGCTCATAAGTATAATGACATGGGGATTACAGAAGTCTACATACTTGTATAAAAATTAAAAAGGCATACTCATTATGAAAATGAAGAGGCTTTTGGTGTAATTCAATTCCACATAATTAACTACTAACAAAGGTCAGTACCTGAAAGGCTGAAACAGGGTTTATACATGGACTGATGCACAATAAAACAATACTTAACCATCCATTCTATTTCAACTTTTAAATTTAAAGAGGTTGATCTTTCTGGCCCTAGGAAACCCTTGCTAGATCTTTTTAGTGATGTCTGTCCAGTCTTAGTTGTTGACGTTGTGACCAAGTCAAAAACAAGAAACCAGCAGCCACAAAGAAACATGCCAAATTGACATGAATGGCTGATTACAACATATAGTCAAATACCAAAGTTCCAGATTAGTCCAACCAATGAATTGATAGAAGATAAAAGCAGTCTCACTTAATTATTCACCTTGACTATTGCAATCACACAAAAGTCAGATAAACGTACAAAATTGATTCATGAAAATGACTAGCTACAAAATTATCCCAAACAATAAACACAGAATTATGCTCAATTTTACAAGAAGGAAAGTCTTATGAGTAACTTAGGTGGGTACAACCTCCACATTTTGTGGAAGAAATTTCAAGTACAGGATTACAAGCAATAGTATCATCTGGATCATAAAACGTGTAATAAATTTACACAAGCTTTTTTGAAGTTTCTTTACATCTTCTCGTGTCTCTACCTTCTCGACTTGCTTCTTTGGCCCCTGGAAAAATTGCGATGAAACGTTCTTTTGTTGTAAATTATGTTTAATTTCACGTAACGGCCCTGCAGTCAAGCTTTTAGTTGTTGTAGTTATTACTACATATTCCACCTCAGCTTGAATTATTTTCCTCAAGAGATCCTCAAGCTCAGTGTCTCCAGATTTTAAGGTGGATTCTAGTTCCAAAATCTCGGCATCCTTGATCTCAAGCATATCACGAATCGAGTCATCAAAGATTAATGAATCGTCCTTTCCAACAACCCTCCATTTCTGCACTTCTGCAAAGTATAAATAGATCTTATAAGCAACAATCAATCACTTGTTATTAGAATTGTATAAGATACTAACGGCATAACAAAACTATATCTACCTAAATGTCACTAATAAAGTTAACAACTGGCTCAAGAGAGATGAGAATTTGACCGAGTAAGGTGTTCTCTAATATTGCATATTCAAAGTGATTATGTGGTTGGAAAATTCTACTTATTTAAGAACTGACACGTAAAATGACCCTAAATAATGAGAATCGGTTTTGTTGCAGCTACTCCTAAAACTATTTTATACGATTCCTAATTAATCAGAAAACCAGAATCAGTTTCCACTAAATTCAAACGCTACAGACTGATCAGGTAAGACTTGAATACACAATAATTAGATAATCACTTCCAGAACGACAAACATCCCCATCAACTTATAGAATGCGAATTATCTTGAAAAGTAAGGAATAATAGATGACAAAACTTTCCTAACGCTAAGTTCGAGGATCCAGTTACTACCAGAGCTTAAAAACATACTTATGATATCCAAAGTTACTTGAAATTATAACCAAGAAGAAATTAAAAAAAAAAAGCAGGAAACTTTAGCGAAATAATTTTGAAATACAAAAAAAAGAAAACACAGATGTCAACAAGCTACCTCTCTCAAATTCCTTCTGAGCTAAATCGAGTCCTTTGATAGATTTCATTAGAACATCCTCATGTTTCTCAGCTGTTACATCTTCAGATTCATCTTCACTTTTTATAAATACAATTTGCTCCTCTTCCTCGTTAAAATGTATATCACCATAATTAGCATCATCACTATAATCTTCATCATAACTTGCAAACCCACCACCACTTTTGCTTGCTACAGTGTTAGTACCCTGCACAAACAAAAAGTTGGAGCTTCTAGAGTCAGATTCCACCGAGTTTTCCTTCTCGATTTTCACCCCCCGAGCCTTCTTCCCGGGTTCAAATCGACCATTTCTCCGCTGATCATCCTCAGGTACAACTGCAACTGAATTCCTCCCATTTAAACCATTTATTTCATTTCTCATTCTTGGAACACTAGCAGCCGTAGAAGACCTACTACTCTGGTCAGAATCCGCCCTAGTAGCAACTGTCGAATTACCATTATCGTTCAAATCGCCATTTTGTCTACCATTTATATTACTATCTTTCTTAACAAGTTCCCTAGGTATTCGCCGCCATTTTTTCAACACGGACCGCTTTTCAACAGCTTGGGACGACGTTTCAGTGCCAGCAGTTTTTATCTCTTCCTGTAAGTTTCCATTCTTATCTTCGACATGATAAACGCCATTACTATTTAATTTATTTTCACTATCATTCATTGATTGTAGTACAGGTAATTCAGTTCCTAAATCCATTACCTATATATTACAGTCTCTGTATACGTATGCCTACATACAAAATAGATACAGACAACAAATGGTATACAAAACCCTAGATAGGTTACAGTACAGATCAAAATGGATAGCAAATAACAACAATTAACGGAAATTAGATCTAAAATTTCTAATTATGTGAAATTCTTCGGTTGTGAATTGAAATAATTGGGGAATCAAACATATATAAGTGAAATTGAAGTGTAAACTATAGAAATAGGAAGACTTGAGCGTACCTTATACTCCATATTAATGAAGTTTTAATTTGGAGGAAATGATGGTGACTGATTGAATATGAAAAAAACCCTAAATTGTGATCGTGAATTAATATATGCAACTTGTAGCTGTAGCCATGAAAATGAAATTTCTCGGAATATTTAGAAAAAGAAAAATATATATAATTAAATAATTATAATTTACTAACGAGAATTACGATAACGAATCGATCTCAATAGTTTATTTTTATCAAGATGATAGAATCATACATCTTTTACAATTGAATATTTCAAATGGCTTAGTCGAAAAAATTATAAAAATTGTACTATAAAAATTAATATTTTTTTCACTTTGGTTAGACATATCACATAGTATATTTTCGACAATTTTTTTTTTTTTCATTTTTCAATGGGTTTTAAAAATGACTCTCACATATAACAGTCGCGGGTATCACATGTGATAGTAGTTTTCCCAAAACACACCTAAATATGGAGAGAGAAAAAAAAATTCGTCGAAGGTATATTATGAGACTAATCGAAAAAAAAAATGTTGATTTTTATGGTGTAATTTTATAATTTTTTGACTAGTCATTTTTGACATATTTAATTTTAAAGAACATTGAAAAAAATGAGATTTTACCGAATGGAACTCTTGTTAGTTATCTCATTCTAAAAAAAAAGAGTACTCATTTGAACTCCCCTGTATAATTTATTTACAATGGATATAAAATGAAAATAATGGAACGTGGGGAGTGGGACGACGAACGGAGATAGTCGGTTAGTTTAGGGTATGAATAGTGATGACACTGTAATTATAGTGGTTTTTTTTAATAACACCGATGTTTAAAAGGTGAAGAAGTGAAGTATACAGAGTCTACAGTTGTTTTTAAAATAATTTTTTAAATCAATATCAATTAATGAAAATAAATCTTAATTAAATAGTTTTACATGTTGAACGCTATTTGAGAACAATATTCAAAACACTATTAAAGAGTGTGAGGACACTATTCAGTGTCATGAAGCTTGAAAAGTGACAATTTTATACGACATCGGCTGAGTAAAGGATGTAGCTATTTGAGAACAATATTCAAAACACTATTACAAGAGTGGGAGAACACTATTCTGAAGCTTGAAAAGTGACAATTTTATACCACATCGGCTGAGTAAAGAATGTAGAGGCAAAAGGAGTGGCTATAATCAGAAGCCCAAGAAGGGTAAAAGAATAACTTTCTCGGCCTTTTGGCTAAGATCCAGTGTAGTATCTATCCTTATCAGTTTGATATTTGATATGTGGGCCGTCGGCCCACTCGATATTAATCTTATTCTTTTGGGAAAAGGCCCATCACAATAGCTTGCTATTGGTATCTTTATGAGTGGCCTTAGCGTTGCACTACTGCTTTGGCCTGGCTCACCCAACTACTGCTTTGACCTGGCTCACCCCTCCCAATAAAATTGTTAAGTTTTGTTTGTTTTCTTCATCCTGTTGTTATTTTGAGACAAATTATAGTAGCAGTAGATGCTTTTATTGCTTTTGTTTGCATACACACTGTTTTACATGCAAGTATGAAAAATGTCTTGGATACATACATGAATCTAATAAACTAAAAATGACATGCTCTGAAAAAGAAATCTAAATGTGGGTTATACACATTAAGGGTAGGTGGTTGCTTATGCAAGAAAATATATGACTAATAATTGTGATGACAGTTGAAGTTAGTTGGAAATCCATTGTCAAGAAGCACATATGCATCCAATCATGGTTATGGATCACACTATCCTTATCTTCAGATTAGACTAACTTTCAACGTAAATGTTTAGTTAAAAGCAAACTAACTGACGTTTAAAATTGTCATTAGAAAAGCAATCAAGGTCTGTTTGGTTACTTAAGGTGGTTGAAACATGTTAGAAATAGACAGTCACAATGCATCTGTTGCACGATATTACCGTAAGTACAAATTGTCTTTCCAAAAAATGCCAAAATGATAAATGAAAATATATTGTTAAAATGGGGTCAAGGAGTATCTTCTTTCCAGATGTTCTTAAGTCATATCATTGAAGAATGAACATGCATATTGTTACTAGAACATGGTTGCCTCTATAATTTATATTCATTTTCAAATGGGTCCATACAATGGACTTGTGCAAAACTTTCTACTCCATATGATTAAATATATCAAATGTATGTTATAACATATGTGTAAGCATGGGCTATGCAAATATCTATTTATGAAGTCATAAAAAAATAATTTAGTAATGATACTTGGGTCTTCATATGCAGAATTTGAGTAATTGTAGAGGTAGTTTAAGTAGTGTATATCGTACTAGTATAACCTTCGAAGGGTAAAAGAGTAATTTGAAAGGAGCCAGCAAGGTACGTGAACATCAATGCATCCTTTGAAGATGAATTATTTAAGTTATAAACACAGTTGGACTGGTCATGGTTCAGAGTTTCATGACATATAATAGTGACCCCCATGTAGAGCCTGCATTTACAAGATTACCCTTTGGGAAATCAATACACTTGAGTTGCATTATGCCTTCTTTTTTTTTGTGTGTGTGTGTGCTATGGGACCCAAATATATCTTGGTTGTACTATGCATTTTAAGAAATTTGATATGTGTAGGGGAAAATCATATGTGCTATTAGCCTACAAGAAGGACTAATTGGGAGGCCAATTGTATTTATGTAATGAACTTTTTTTTTCTTCATGTTTTGGGTGCACCTAACTTTAATGATTTTAGCTGCATATATTTAGCCCTATAACTTACAAAGCTTAAATCTTAAAGCACCGTTTCTCTGACTTACATTTCCCACCAATCTTTTAATGTCTATGACATTGAATGCAAAAGAAAACCAATCTTTAATTGCATTCACTTTACAGAATTGAGACTTTGTTTGCTTAAATTCTCTGAAATATGTATTTTGATATGAAAATGAATATGTACATAGCATGGTAGTTTTCAAAAGATTTTAAAAACTGAAGTAAACAACACATAAAACAAAAGAATGGTCTCAACACAAGAAAATAATATTCTGCATGATTAATTTATGTTTTACATGGATTGCACCACCATTTTACACACTCTCCAGCTTCTTTTTATGCCACTTAAAGTCTATATTAGATGTTGACAACCCTTTTTGGATCTACCCCCACATACTCATCTACTCAATGTTACTGTAAATGAGTGAGAGAGAGAGACAGAGAGAGATCTGCATTGATTCAAAAGTGATGATTCTTTGATGTACATGAACACCATTTCAAGGTCAAGTTGTACCTTCGGCTTATGAGGTTGTACTCTAATGATCTAAACTTATTTCACCACCTGATAAATTTACAGGCACAGGTATGTGATGTCAAGAAACTGTTGATTTCTTCAGGTTTATGAACAGTGAAAAACATGGTGTGTTGTATTTTCTGACTGAAAAAGGCCCACAATGATACATTGTTCACATGTATGCTATTGTTAGCATCTTTCTTCATGCTCATCATCTCTACAAAATAATCCGTTTTCAATCACAAAGACACATTTTTTAATCTTTTACTTTTAAAACTTTGTGTCAGCTAGCACAAAATTTTAGCACACTAGAATCCAAGTTCCCCTCTTGATTCCCAATCCTAGTCAAACTTTGACCACCTTCAACCTTGAGAAGACAAAACCTGTTTTCTTGAATGTGATTGTGATTTCTTGAATCTGTTCTTTAAACATGAATGAAAAAAAGAATTTTTCTAGAGGGATCTCAGCTGTTGATGCCAATGTAAACCTCACTATCAAAATATCAAATTCAACAAGTAAGTCTAAAAAAGATATCTTGAACAATAACATTGTTCCTGCTACATCCATTTCATCATCACCTTTATATACTCCAAGTCTTGTATCTATATCTCCATCATCTTCAGCCTTTTTTTCAGCCCTGCAATCTCCTTACATATCTCCAAGGGCCACAGGAGATGACTCAAACCACGCATATACCACCACAACAACCAACACCACCACCACACCTAATACATTCACTCAACCTTCAACTCCTGTATCTTATTGTGGGTCCCACTCAGATGACATTCCAAGCACTTCTTACACACCACCATCAGAAAGTTACAATTTTTCTGATGCTACAAAGCTCAGTGCACCTCGAATATCATTCTCATTTTCGGTTCCTCGGATATCTTTATCAAAAGGGTCTGTTTCACCAGTTTTAAATACCAAACTGAGAAGCTGTGATGTTTACATAGGATACCATGGTCAAAATCCAAACTTGGTTAGATTCTGCAGATGGGTCAAATCAGAACTTGAACTTCAAGGCATTGCTTGTTTTGTTGCAGACAGAGCACAGTACTCAGATTCTCAAAGCCATGAAATTGCTGACAGGGTGATTTGTTCAGTTACTTTTGGGATTGTCGTTGTAACAAAATATAGTCTTTTGAATTATCTTACGAGTGAGGAAATAAGGTTTTTTGGTCAAAAGAAGAATCTGTTCCCAATGTTTTTTGATACCAATCTGAATGAAGTTATCAATATTCTAGCACGAAATTCAGATGGTAATAAAGATTGCAAAGAGGCTATTGAATGGTTGATGAAATTCCACGAGTTTAATAAGCTGGAAGCAAATGAGGGTAATTGGAGATGTTGTGTGGCTAAAGCAGCGGGGATCTTGAGTGGAAAACTAGGAAGGAAAAGTGTTGCTGATAAAGAAATCGATAATCTTGATGAAATTCCATTTCCTAAAAACAGATTTTTCATTGGTAGAGAAAAAGAGCTTGCAGAGATTGAAACCGCTTTTTTCGGATGTAAAGATTTTCAAGAAATTGATAGCACAAACGAAGGACTTGCAGATGAGGAAAGTGAAGTTTTGGTTGCAAAAAATTTGTTAAAGAGGCCTAAATACAAGAAAACAAAGAGTGGGAAATTCAAGAGCTATGGAAGTAGTGTGGTGTGCATCAATGGTGGATCAGGAATGGGGAAAACAGAGTTAGCATTGGAATTTGCACACAGATATTCAAACAGATACAAGATGGTTATTTGGGTAGGTGGTGAAGGTCAACATTTAAGACAGAATATACTGAATTTATCTTTAAGTCTTGGGTTGGATCTAAGTGCAGATGCTGAGAAAGAAAGAGGGAGGATCAGGAGCTTTGATGAGCAAGAAACAGAAGCATTCAAGAGAGTAAAACGAGAGTTGTTTCGTGAGATGCCGTATTTGTTAATCATCGACAATCTTGAAACAGAAAAAGAATGGTGGGAAGGGAAAGATTTACATGATTTGATACCAAGAAATACTGGGTCGACCCATGTGATTATAACAACTAGGCTACCAAAAGTACTGAGTTTTGAAACAATGCAACTTGAACCATTGCCATCATCTGATGCAATGATGTTAGTAACAGGGAGACGAAAGAAAGAATACTCAGCTCAAGAAGTTGAATTTTTGGGGAAATTTAATGAGAGGTTGGGGAGGTCAAGTTTCGGGTTGTGGGTGATTGGTTCTTTGCTATGTGAACTTAATATATCGCCTTCTGCACTCTTTCAAGCCATCAACCAGATACTTATAGACCAAACTTCATCTCATTTTGATGAACCATTATGGGGAAACAATCACTTTCTCCTCAAAGTTTTGATCTTTTGCATTACTATTTTGAACGAAACTAAAAATCACCTTGCTATGAGGATGCTTCTAGTTGGGGTTTGGTTTGCCCCATCGCCCGTTTCAGCAAATTTACTAGCTGCGGCAGCTAGTCACATGAATCCATCAACAAACAGATTCAAGAAATGGGCCAAATGTGTGATTTTGTCTTCCTTTTGTTGTTCGGGTTTCATGAAGAGGCAATCATGGAAAACTGAAGAAGATTCGGCTATTGTTTTGGTCAAGCTAGGACTCGCTAAAAGAAGCAACAGACATCCCGGATGTTGCATCATGTTTCACCCCATAACTCATATATTTGCAAAAAGAAAAGGTGGTTTACTCGCTGCTAAAGCAACAATCCAGAGCATAAGAAAAATTGGAAACCCAATGTTGAACTCAAATCACCTTTGGGCTTCTGCTTTCCTGGTATTCGGATTTAAATCCAACCTGCCACTTGTTCAACTTAAACCACTTGAAATGGTTCAATTTATCAAAAAGACAGCGTTACCTTTAGCTATTCAAGCATTCACAACATTCTCCAGATGCAACTCCTCTTTAGAGCTATTAAAAGTCTGCACAAACGTACTTGAAGAATTGGAGAAATCATTTGTGTCTCAAGTAGAGGATTGGGGCCATGGTTCTTTATGCTGGAAGAAGAAAAAGAAGACGAATGCAAACCCAAATTTCAACCAGAGAATTGATGAGTATGTGTGGCAAGATGTAACACTTTTAAAGGCGACATTGCTAGAGACTAGAGCTAAGTTGCTGTTAAGAGGTGGGCATTTTGATTATGGTGAAGAGCTGTGTAGAACATGTATTAGTATCAGGACAGTGATGCTTGGGCATAATCATTCTCAAACTTTGGCTGCTCAAGAAACATTGTCTAAGTTAGTTAGATTAAGGAGTAAAGGATAAATCTAGATCAAGTTTTGCTAAAGTTAGGGGGTGTTCGTCATTGCATTCTGAAACTTTGAAAGTGATTATGATATGTAATAATCAAAATAACATAATTGGTTGTAACAAAACGGGTTGCAGGATCAGTTATTAAATCTTATCAATTTGCAGCTATTAACTATTTGTAGCTATTATAGTTAGCTTTAGCCTTTTAGAATATTATTCTAGTTGCAAATATATGACGAAGAAAGCATTATATTTTGAAAAAATAGATATTTATTTCTCAAATTTTTGCAGGAAGGTTCTCTCAAGCAAGTGGGAGTACAGAGGTGGGAAAATGAACAGATTGGGTCGGGTTGGGTAACGGGTCAACACTTAAAACAATCAAGAATATGTGGAGCTACACAAACAATTCATTGACAATAATATAACTAATGTTGGTTGTCAATGTTTTTACAAACTTCATCCTAATCAAACATAGAAAATGGCAGCCATGAGCAGTTTTAAAGTTCTACACCTTCTTTTAATGATTCTTAAACATCAATGATCATATCAATGTTTGGGTAAAATTGTTTATCATCCTTTATATTGACCCTTTGTCTATATTTAATTGGTATTAGACATTTTCCCAATATATCAAAAGGTGTTGGGATGCTGGAGAATATTTTGTAAATGAAAAACCCACAAAAAGTATTCATCCCAACAGATACCCAACAACCAAATATAAGGGGCGGCCACATGCCCACATGGCATATGTAGTTATATTTTACACTTTGAATTAGAAAAGTTCTTCTTATAATAAACAAAAATTGTGCAGACCCGGTCATAACTCCGTAACTCATTCTACCATATTGTTGGGTTTTGATAACAAATAGTCCTAGAAGTTGTCATTACAGATGATTTTTACGGTTCAAAAAGTCGTATTTTATGGTTAGAGATTTCAAACGAGAGATGGTTTATTGTTAAGTTACTAACATTTATGCATAAAGAACATTTTTAAAGACAATCCTAAACTATAATTAGCATAACAACAAAATTTGATTAGACTTGCTGTAATCAAAATGTTGACCCATTTTCATACAATATAGATGGATTTATAAAAATTTAAAATTCATCCCAATTCTTTACTGGTTTTAGGCTATTAGCATCTATATTTGGTATAAGAATGATGCAAGCATGATCACCATGTCATGTATATTTAGAAAGGTCTTAACTTTCAAAAGACTTGCATAGTATATATCTTATTTAAAAGCATGAAATATCTGATTCTACTTCAATACCTCACCAAAAAAAAAAGGTAAATTCATATACGTGTCGGGCTTAACTAGATGAACATTTATATTTTTGTATCATCAGATTCGATTCATGGTTGATCCATTTACTGAGGGATGTGTATGCAATTGTTGCCATTGCATTCAATAATACCCACCAAGAAACAGAAACTCAGATAGTCTCAAAAAGAACCTTACATATGAGTGTTCCTTCATGTTGATATAATAAGTAACAGTAGCCTTGCATGGAAGCCACAAAAACTAGTCAAAGTCTTATTTTAGTCAACTCACACTAACTTTTGAACTAACAAACAAGAGGAAAAAGGTAACAAAACCTTGTAAAGATTAAAAAACTCATCTGTAAAGTTGAAACTTCACAAGTTCTTGGTATGCAGTAGAAGTTAATGGAGAGCCTGTTTCAGTACTGCCCCACCTGCCAAGATTTCCATTATTCACTACTCTGAAAACCGGCGAAACACCATGATTTCCATATGGATAAGTATCAAAACCATGCGAGTTGTGCATTGGAGTAAAAGAGGAAGAAGATGCAAGGTTTCTTCTCATTCGTTCCTTAGAAATATGATCATCACCTTCGTTTTCAGATAAATCATCAATGACGATTAATTCCTTAGTGGAATTATCACATGCGACTCTAGTATCAAGGCTGTGACAGTTTGCAGGTGCCATGAGGCCATTTCTTGTACTTGGAAACCTTGTATGCAGTTCATGAAAGGGCCTTGTATGAGAGAGACTTGTCGAGTTATTTGGTGCGTGAAGATTAGAACATTGAAGCACGGAGCCATTTTGATTTTGGCTAAAGTTAATGTGATGCTGAGGAGGATGACCATAGAGGAAAGAATTATGGTTTTCGTTTTTGATGTGATGACTCAAGGGACTTAGGCTAGGAGGAGGTCTAAATTGGTCATCATCTGTCTTGACCACAGTCAAGTTTTTCCCCATTAGCCTGAGGACAGGAGTAGTAGGACTAACAGATTCACAATCTCTGTAAACTGGTAACTTGACTGATGCATCAGCAGGCAATTTCACAGTTTCAGGGCGTGGTAATGTCAGAGAAAACAAGTCAGCCCGGAAGTTTATACCGTTTGCCCTCCTGTTTAATTCAAGATCTCTTTCCCTCGATTCTTGATGATATGAAACAGATTGAAACGGACCCTTTTCTGTACAGATAGCATCAACCGGCCTCAAATCACTGGTATGCATAGATTTCTTATCTAACGGTAAATTTTCAGAACCTCTTGCAAAGCTGGGACTTGAGATGGCTGAAATTGGAGAATCGGAGACGAAGTCATGGTTCATCATATCATGATGATGCTGTTCATCAGTTGAATGAACTCTATTCGTGGTGGTCAATGACGAATTGCCTTGAAGTTCTTCTTCAGAAACCATATCTGCACCAGGGCTAGGAGGCAAGAAGGAACCTGGTGGTCCAGGAATAGGTATTGAATCGACCTCTACAAAGTAATCGCTATCCTTTTCAATAGGATTTGTGAGATCTTCAGTATTCTGATCAATCATGATGTTCTCGACAGCATCTAGAGTGTGTTCAGGTGAACATAATTGACCTTGATACAGATCTGAAAATTCATCATCCAAGGAGTTCCTTAATCCCGTAAAACTTCCCCGAAATGGGACTTCAGTTCTAGCACATTCTGATGTAATCTCAGCTCCTCCAGAAGAGCCCCCCTGCGAACTCTTGGAAGTAACAGATTTCTTCTTCTTGACTTCTAGAACACTCACCATCTCGGAAGACAATTTCCCCTCTGTATATCCTTCCATTCTTGATTTCTTCTCTAAGAAATCTTGAGATGGCAGAGTGACATTATTTTCCATCGATAAGTAATGGTCATGAGATTTCTTGAGAGTTGAAAATTTCCTTTTCAAAGTCAACTTTGATAGATTCTTTTTCAAAGATAAGAGCTTGCTCTCTTTTGACCCAATAACTGAAGGATCAACACCTTCTTTTGGTTTGGTCAAACAAGTTAACCTCTTCTTTGCAAGACTGGTTCGCTTAGAACATGCCCATGGTGGCCTTGTGATGGCTAAATCATCCATTTCTGTACTTACTTGAGCTTTCATGGGTTTATCACTTCCGTCTTTCTTACAACTATCTTCAACACCAACATTTTCTTCTTGGCCACTTGTGGCCTGTTTATCAAAAAACTAAATTTAAGAGTGTTACATTCAACTTAATCGAACTAAATTACATCTGAAAATATTACAAGAGTGAAGTATTTAACCTTTTTGCTGTTAGTACTAAGCTTCAAATTTTTCTGGCTATCTTTCTGCACATAAGCTTTCTTTTTCTTTTTCCCCGCAATAAATTTACTCGCTTTTCCTCTTTTCTGTAACTTTTGAGCTTCACGATCATCTAACTTTCTGAAAGTTGGCATTGACAAGATCCGGACTTTTTTGCCATTTGTGTCAATATAAACAGCACCTTCGCTAACAGCAACTTCAGGAATGAAAGTTTGCTCTTGTGGCTCTTCTGTTGTTTCTTCTTCTTCTGCTTGAAACTCAAGTTCTTGATCAGGAAAACTTGAATTAGTAGCCCAGCTTGTACCATTTCTTCTATCAAGCTCTTCGATAGTACAATGCGGAGCAGTTTTATATATATCCACCATTAACCTCGTTGTCCTAGGCTTGATCCTATGTTTTAACGTTATCTTTTGATTTTCAGTCTGTTCCATGCTCGGTTCTTCAGATAGACACCGGTCAATATGAGCGTTTAAAGTGGTGTTTGAAGAGGATGAGAAAGTCTTGCAAACTGGACAAACTTTAGAAGCCATGGTCTCTGAGACAATGAAACTGTTTGGGTTGACTTCTTGAACCGGTACAATGCCCGAATTCGATTTCATAATGAATTTGCACTTCTTAACCGTCTTCTGAGATGAAGTGGGAATTGATTTACTTGACTTTGAACGAGCTAAGTCTTCTTCAATATGACATTGATCATTTGTTGACTTACGATCAAAACAGCTTATGGTAACTTCATTAAGTAAAGGATTTTCAACAACACAACTAGTCCTCAGTGACTCAAGAGACTGGAAAGGTGGCAAGAAAATCTTCACACCATAATGCACGCAAAGTTGCAAACTTTTACGAGAAAATGGCCAATTACAAGCGATATCCTTGCATCTTGATCCGTACACATAATCTCTACAGCAAAATAAAACCACAATTCTAAAGGTTTTAAGTACAACTATCATATCAAGTTATCAGACATAAGCCAATAATACTAGACAAGACAAGAGTATCATCGCCAAAATGCAATAGAACCCCTATATCATATGCAGACTACAAGAAGAAAATACATGTTGAAGAGCAAATTCATGAAACCTATACAAATTAAGTTTACTATGGCATAAAATCACATCTATAACGGTGAATGATTAAGAAATTGACCCTCTAACTTTAGATATATAAGGAAGAAAACTAAGATAAACTGAATACGCAAAATTGTCAAACAAAAGATCCCACCTTGATAAGAAAAAAATTAAGGCCAACACTGAGAAAAAAATTTGATCTTTTTATGAAATCTGAACCAAGTACTTACACCTGAACCAAGTACTTACACCTACTGATCAAAGAAATACTGAATCACACAAAGCACAAATTAACAGTAGATCTGATACAGTAAAAAGATGTATAAAAATAAGTTACTGTCATCAAAGTGAAGTAAATAAATACAACTTGTTCTTGAATTCACCTTATAGAGAAATTGGGAAGTTGGTTGTTGGTGTCATCAAGATTAGTAGCATCACTATTCTTCAGCAGATCTATGCCAGAAACAGAAGCATAAGCTTCATGAGAAACTTGTTGTTGATGATGATGATTTTGATAGTTAGAAGATGAAGGATCTGGTGGTGAATGTTCAACAATGGATATCATCTGCTACAGTTTATCTTCTGTCTTCTTGTGCAGTATGAAACAGTCACAAGAACTCTCATATATCCCTATTAATTACCTGATTAAAAGCATGTTTAGTGAGACATGATCATCACATAACTCCAAGTTAAAGGAACCACTTTTGTCATCATCATCAAGTATAGCCTGCAAAACATGTGAAGATCATGAAAAAGAGTAGAGATCAGATTGTGTATTTATATCAAAAGTACTAGTAGATAATAGATTCTAGACCTCTCTAGATAAGACCATACATATTTTATGTGATCTTGAAGCATATTTTTTTTCTTTATACCTATATATCCTATTGAACAAGGAAAGAACCATAATAGCTGAGAAAGATCAGCATCTACAAGTAACGATTGTAACTTTAAGATGAAAAAAGACCTTCTAAAGCTGTTATTTTATGTGAGTGATATAGTTTTTATGCAGATAAAGTAATCACCCGAATGTAAAAACTAAATCTTGATAACCAAACCCATTAGCAATAACATCATCCCAAAACAAAACAAACAAAAATCAAGGACTTGAATAAGATTTGGTGGCTAAAGATTTGATTTTTTTCCAAGGATATATCTCACACATGAATGTCTTCATGATTATGCAAAAAACTAGAGTAAAAAATTCCGTCAAAAAGATTTCAATTGGATATGATGAAGAAAAAATTACACAATTTAGAGGAAAATAAAGCTAAGTTGCTAGAAATTAGGATCATGGTAATGAACAGTAGAACACAACAATATAAATCATCAAAAAGCATAAATAGAGTACTTCAAAACATTCTAGGTATTAACCAAAAAAATTCATGGTGAAGAGATGGATCATAAAATCATAAACATTAAAGCTTAAACTTGAACTCAAATTTCAGAAACAAAAAAGAAAAACCCATAAAGATTGTATCTTTTTCTACAAAGATAAGATTTGTAGCAGAAGAAAGACAAGCACATTGAGAAAGTAACAAACAAATTTAAATGAATTCAAAACTCAATTACCTCTTGATATGAAGCTTCTTTTTTGGTTAAAAATGAAGGCAAAAGGAATGGAAATTTCTAATTATATAAAGATAACTAGATTAGCAACAAGATAGATTTTTTATTTTTATAATTTTAATTATAAAGAAAAAGGATGTATCAGGTGAGGTTCATATCTCAACAAAAATAAATTTGTACACTGATTTATTCATCTTTAAAACATGAATGTGTTTGTGTGTTTAATGTGTGTGAGAGAGAGAAAGAGAATGTGTGTGTTTGAGAGAAAGATGTGTTATGGGGACTCTACAAAGCTGTCTAATCTTATACCTGCCCTACAAACATTATTATTAATTTTATCTTTCTTTATTATTATTTTTGTCTTTTTATTAGTGATTTTGATCATGGTTAGTGTGAAATGTCATTTTTATCCTTTGATGTGTACCTATTTTACAAGTGAAAGTCTCCACTCATGGCTACCTGACAGAACCTCTACCAATTAATGTTGACAATTTGACATTCAAAAACACACTCCTGTCTTCTTTCTTTTGTATGGAGAGAAATGGTTACTATAACACTCAAATATGTTTTTTTTTTCTTTGACATATTTATAATTTTTATACAGAAATTGGACATGTTTTAAATACGTACTTTAAAGCATATAAAGCATTTTGTATAGAGAAATGATAAAAAGCTCACAAATTAACATAATGCTACATGAAAACCATTCACAATTCTAGAAAAGATGTTACTTGTAAAACTAAAACTTATGCCAAGTGTATCTTTATTGTACTTTGAAATTTCTTTTATCATTTTAAGTATATATAGATATATTTTTGAAAGAATATTCCTTCATTTGAATCATTCACATATATATATAGCTAATCTACAGAGAAGAGATAATTTTGAGAGATTAAAGAAAGCTAATCTGAACCGTCCGTTAACATTCATGATGAATGTTAGTTATCATTCATCACGGAGAATATTAAAAGTAGTAGACAACGGTTATAATCTAACATTCTTCGTGATGAATGTTAGTTATCATTCATCACGAATAATGTTAACGGATGACTCATATTAACTTCACCATTCGAAGCATTCATCTATATATATATGCACTTATTTAAGTTGTTCATGTTTCTAAAAAATATTACTGTATTAATATTCATTACATAATATAAGAAAAATATTATATCTAAATTTTGTCATTTTGGAGTAAGCATATCATTTGTGATGAAGAGCATAAGCTATTAAAATAACGATTCGAAGTTGTTGGAGAGTAAAAATATGTAATACCAAGCACGAAATAAATATGCTAACGAACAAGGTCTTTTCGAATAAAATTCGAGACCTTACAGAGTCACTTTTTATCCTATTCAAATAAAATATCAGCTCTTTATTTATGAGTTTTCACGTTAAGAATTATTTTCAGATGTCAAAAAACTAAAACTTACTAACTGATAATCTAAACAATTAAATTCAATATTATTTATTTTAGAGTCCTAATGTTAACAAAAGAAGGGTGCTTCTAAGTATACTTCCTTATTAATAGCATTTCACTAATTTCCCATTTAATTTAATAATGATGACTAACTAGTTTGAGATTTTAACTCATTGGTCACAAAATTTTTCCTTTAATCATACATTCTCATTTTCATTTAACAGAGTTAGATTGTTTTGGTTACATACTCAAAAACTTCAAATCAAATATCTTTTAGGTTGAAAATAGATAAAAATAATAATAAGAATAATAAATTACTGCAATGTATAAAAATCTTAACTTATTTTAATCCTTAATCCTTAATTAAAATGTAACATTTTAATTTCATTGTGAAAGCTTAATTTCTTTGACATTATTGTAACTTATCCTTAAAGTAACATAGCATTTTTATTATTATAAAGATTATGGTTATAAACTAGTTAACCTTGACGTGAAGTTTATGTTTACAGTTTTTAACTACTATTATGGTATAATGTCAAAAGTTTATTGTTGCCTGATTTACGTTAGATTTTTCAAAATTGTTAAATTTTGTGAGAGTATGCTTAGATCGGTATCAACGGTGGTGCTTTTTTGGTATCTTTCATCCATCTTTCGTGTCTACTGTTGATACCAGAGCATCTTTGTCCATCATTTTCTTAGCGTCCTCCATTTCCTTCTTCATGAAAAAGATGTAAGACGGATTTGTGGTGGACTATATATATATTTTTTTGTTTTTTATTTTTGTTTTATATGAGTAGTAAGATTATTTTTGATAAATAGTAAGTCCAATCTTTTTAAAGAAGCATCATATGTTGGTAATATTTTAGTCTTTCTTCATTCATTCTGAAGAAGTGTTGATGTGTCACTGAATTGACACAAAAAACGAAAAAGAAAAACTTTTCATCAATTAAGGAGTGATCTTATAATTGACAATACACTATTAACAAAAACTTTTTTTAAAGAAGACATTGCTAATCAAATTCTTTTTCTCAAAAAATACAATTAATTAATAAAATTCTTTAATTTTATAGAACATTCAGCTAACCAATAAAGCTATTCATTTGTCTAAAAGATATACTTACTAATAAAAGTCTCCCGTTATCTCTTTGATTTATTTATACGAATAACAATGATAAAAACATATACATTCGTAGTATATTTACACATTGATTCAATTTTTAAAATATTTAATTGAATTTATTGTGTGATATATAGATAAATATAATCCCACATATAATATTCAACTATCATACTTTATCTCACAACATTCCATACTTATCGGTTATTATTTATATATATAGTATTGACTCCACTGAAATTAAAATATTTAATTAATCTTTTAATCTAAGATATTAAAAGAATTTTATTGTTTTACTCGTAAAATTTAATAAACAATAAGCATTTGATGAAAGTATGATATTGACAAATTCACAAGATGTTCATAATGTTATAAGTCGTACAACATCATCCCTATAAGTTATCTAAATTACACGTAAAAATCATTGTACGTATTCTTCGTTGTTCTTCTTTGTTTATACGGAACCATAAACGAACTTTTGTAATGAAATCAATTTTATAATGACAACTTGACCATCAAGGTTTTCGTAACCAATATATGAAATTTGTTATTGAAATGATCTTACTTGATAAACATATATGAATATATTATTGTTTATGTTAATAAATTAAAAAATTGTATTGATTGAAAACCATCAAATAATGAGACTCAAGTAAGGTAAGATAAGACCTAATATTCAAATATTAAATGACAGAAAGTTTGATACTTGACATCTATGCATATATGCCGGTTTAAGATTTAAGAACATCTATATAGAGCTTTCAAAACTAATTGCAAACACACATGATGTGTTCATATGATTCTTTTACATCTTTAACCGGGGGGAAAGTGATTACAACAAGTGTTGCAATTGCAATAGATGTTTGTGAGATACTCAATTTTTAAAAATATTGAGGGTATTATTATCTTGATGAAATGGATGGTTAAGATTGATTTTTCTGTTATCACAAAAAATTTCATTCTCATTTGAACTTAATTATAAGTACAGGAAAAAGAAAAAAGAAAAAAAAATGTTAGATTAGTTAAAAACTTCAAAAAAAAGGTGTTGCATTGTTTTAAACTACCCAATAATGAAAGGAAGCCACGGAAGTTTTCCTAACAAAATTATTATATTATAAAAAGAAAAAAGAAAACCATAATGGTTGAATATTATAAACTAGTCAAATTTGACCATAGAATCATTGAAACAAGAAGCCATCAGAGCTGCAATCTAAATCTAAATTTTTTAGTATTTAACGTTCAACATTTTATATAACTCATATTTGTATATGCTATTAAAGAAACATACGAAAGCAATCAGATGTATTATTCAACTTCTCACATGTTTGCTATAAATAGTGAATTTATGCACATTATTCGATTCATAAATATATTATATTAAATATGCTTAGATAAATTAAATAACTGGTCTATTATTATAAGTTTAATGTTTTTCATGCATCGTATAAATTGTTACAACAACCTTTGTAACTTGTATCATATCTTTCCTTTATGAGTGCAACTATAATTATTGCAAATGCATGTTGCTTGGTACATCAATTACATCAAAATTCACATTCGTACAATAATTCAATTATTTTGGTCATGTAATAATGTCAATATATTGTGTAGACGTGGAGTACAATAAATAATTAATGTCAAAGTATTGATACAGTTCCTATATCTCTATACTATTATTAGTAGTTTTATATTCATATATATATATATATCGGTCATTCAATAATCATCACTATGTAAATACATATTACTATATTTTTTGAGCATTTTTAAAAATAAAATTGTAAATTTAACTCGTAAAATATGATTGTTAAGTTTAGATTTGAAGCACTTAAGATAACAAAAAACGTAAATATATTATAAGTTTTTATGTAGATCAGACTTGAACATCAAGAAAATAATTAATTTGCTTAAATTTTATAATTAGGAAAGTTTATTATTTTGTTATTATGAAACTTAAAAAATTATGAGTTTAACTCTATTATGAAAGTTTATGAGTTTTAGTTGTTTTAGAGTTAGGATACGTAGGCTTATATAATCATGATCGAGTCTTTGTTATTATTTATTCTAAACTTTTAATTAATCAATACAACTTTGTTTGTTTTATCCTAACTTCCTTGTTCGTGAAGTCAAGAAAACCCCATGTAATTTGTATCTACAGTTTTTCATTTTCACAGACCCTTTTGATGTCCTTTTTCAGTTCCAAGAAATCATTAGCAACTCAAAAAAATGAATAACTTTTTAAAAAAAAAATACCAATTGTAGAAGATAATGAAGAGTTATGTTTTTTGGTAAAGGGGAGTGCAGAAGATAATAAAGTTACCTAGATTATAAAGTGTGCGTAAACGTAGTTATTTATAAGACATATAGTAATCACCACTACATAATTGAATCACGTACCCCATTGTTAAAATGAGAAGAAAACTATATACCCCGTATCGATTACATTTATTGATGCCCAAATTGATCTGATGAAGGCTACTTGCATTGAGTTAAGAGAAAGAAACATTTGAAGCCATTAAACGTCAGCCAACGTGCCATACATGATATATATCGATTCCAAAACAAAAAGAATAAAGATTAAACATCATTTGTTCAAACTAAGAAAGTTAATGAAATAGTACTTGTGGAGTTAGTAATTGTATAAAAGTACGAGTACATTATTCTTGGCTGAAGAAAAAATTAATAAATAGAGTGAACATGTTCTTCTCTTTTTTATAAAGATTTTATCTTTAATAATTAGTATAGAAAAATGTGATGTTATAAACATATTTTAGGTGTGAAATTGAGAGTTGTAATTGGTTAATTGAAAATCTGATGACAATTAGATTTCATTGTACAAACAACGATCTTTTTTGTCACGGATTGATTGGTTTATGTAATATTAAAATGTTATGGTAAAGAAATTAATTAAGTTCACACTAAGTATTTTAGTAAAAGTTGAAATAGGTATAAACTTTTGTCAAAACCATATAGTTAAAATTAGACTTATTTACAATTGATTGTTTCTTTATGATTTATATAAATACATATTTAATACAGTTTTGAGATATACATTGAAGATTCCTTTAATATCTAATGGAATAGAATATACTTGTATGTGACGTAATAATAGTAATTTAGTATGATTAGGCTTTTACTCTTACCATGCTTAAATAAGATTTCCTTAACTAGTGATTTTATTTGATTTAAGGCTATGTTGTGGCAATCTCATCTGAATTTGAGACAATTTAATTTTTTAAAATTTTTTATTGTGAAATACTAAGCAAAATAAATATATAAAATAAAAATTTGAGTAAATTTGTGAAATAACTTTAATTGACAAATTAAAATAATTCTTATATTATATTTAAGATAAGATTACCCGTAAATTAAATTATTACATAACCATCTAATTATAGAATAATGATCTTACAATTAAGAAAAAGAATTTGGTCATTAAATGATCCCTTGAGGCATTAACACCCCCATTATATAATTAGTAATGAAAAATTGTTAGAAAAACCTTAACTGCAACAATTGAGTTGTTCATGAGTCATGGTTCAAGAAAAATGGACCACGACTTTCACTTTTCACAGGTGAAAACAAATTGGCATTTAGTTTAGGAAACAAAAGTAAGGTAAAATGTCCAAAAAAATAATATATTTATTAATTTGGAGTGTTCATTTTTAACTGTATTATTAAAAAGTTAAAAATTTTAATTCGATATTACGACAAGTGTGAATCCATAATAGTGTATAAAATCTAATGATGTGTCTTAAACACAAAGAAGTGTATAGATCTGTTGGCATTAATTTTAATTATTACTAAGAAAAAACACCTTTCGTTTGAAATAAAAGTCAAATCTCTCATTTTCTCACCTAAAACCATTAACCATTACACACACATAAACCCTACAATCAACGACGAAGAAATTGAAATTGAAAACTAAATCAAATATAAAATTGAAGGTTAACATGAGTGCGAAATGCATAACTGAAGCTAAAATTGAATGTATTTATAGACCCCACATTCCTTATAATATCGAACTAAAAATCTTAATCCTTCTAATGTAAAAATTAAAAATGTACACTGCCGAATGATAAAAAATTCACAAATATGTTACTTTTTCGACATTTTACAGTAAAAACTATATGTTTATTTTGGAACGGCGTTAAAATTACTCCGTAAAACTTTAATTGGAGTAACTACGAACCGAAAAAGTAGACCATAATTAACATATATTATGATCTACAAAATTAGTCATACTTAACATTTTTCTTTAAAAGATCCCTTCATGAATAGTACGAAAGATTGGCCACGAATTCTATTTCGCCATTGTTTTCCATCCATCTGTTGCACTAAAAACAATCATAAAGCAACTTTCAAAACAAGTATAATACGCATTGTATGCCTACACTTTTCAGTTTTCTAAAAAAAATTTAATGCCTTGTATGATTCGCATAATTTATAAGAATATGATGAAATTAAAATCGGAATTGCATTACATATATTATGGAATTGGAATCTGTTTGGTTGATAGAATAAAATTCAAATTCCATTATATTATGTTTGTTACGCAAAAATTTCAAGATATTATAATCCTTCGAATTCCATCAAATAAAGGAATTCAAATATCTTAACATTTGAATGTAATTTTTACAATTTCATTGGAATTTAAAGAATTCAAATTTCTTAACATTTGGATGTAATCTTTACAATTTCATTGGAATTCAAAGTGTTGATTAAGGAAATGAAAATTATAATTCTTTTTGTTAATATTATTACATAATATTATCTTTATGTTATATTTATAATTTCAATGTTATATTATATAGAAATAAAAAGTATACTATAATAATTTTTTGTATAAAGAATTATATATTATAATTTTTGTTACTTTCATAATTGCATAGTCGACTATTTTTATAGTTAATTAATTGAGAAAACTACAAGTTATTGACAAGAAACCTTTATGAAAGAAACGACAATGCTCTAGAAAGAAAAGGCAGGAAAAACAATGTTGTAACTTGATTTAGTTTCATGTCAAAAACGGGTATAAATGAGCACATGGTATAGCAATAAAATGATGGCATTCATAAAAGCCAAATCAAAGATGATGAACAATGATCCATGGTTTTATCTTTCGTAATTCTTTCGTAATTTCTCAACGGCCAAACTACATAACAAAAAGACCCCTAAACTATAATGGCATACTCTTTAAAGGAATATGATGACTATGATCCACCATTTTTCACTTGCATAAATCAGTTACTGTTATATAACTAGAATGACTGTACTAAACGAGACAAAAAATCATAATTCGTAAATCCAGTCTTCGATTTGAGAGCTTTCAGATAAAGGCGGTCCGTCCTCCCCTTCGACTATGCCTGTCATATGCAATGTTGATTTTATCGACTAGATCGTTCATTGTGCTGCAGCAAATGGTAAAGTACAGTGTCAGTTAAGCTCCAATCTAGAGGAAGATGATGTCCACAATCTAAACACTGTAGTATATGCAGTGCATACTAAACGGTAGATGATGACATTTAAGTTGTCATACACTTGGGTACTTGACAAATAAATGCAATTGCGCATGAAAAATATGTACTTTTGCTCTTTCAGTAATCACAGGGTGCAGTCAAGTAGAAGCAAAATAAATGCCTCTTCTCTTGGACAATTCCAAGTCTTGTGCTATTCTAGTTGCCACATTCAATGTTGGATGACAAAGATAATAATGTATTACTTAATTCCTATTAATAAAGGAAGCTTATGGTACAACTCAGCCAATTAAAGTTTATCATATCATGTTCTCATTTTTCATCGTAATTCATTTATTACCAATTTTTCATTCAGTGAAAAATCATGTAACCAAAACAGGGACAAAAACACAACCGATTGAACTTGAAAGCTTAAACACGCATACCTCGAGCAATCAGTGAACATGGCCAGGTAACTAATTAGTAGGGTGTCATTGTATTCCTGCAAAAGAAGTCACAGAATGATGCACTCGTAAGAAAAAAACTGTGTAAACGCAACTTTCATTAATATTTCCTTGATATGACTTCAATTATATTTGAAGTTTTGGAACACGAAAAGCCTCTCACCATCAAGAAGTCATCTTGAAATTTCTCCGACTCTATGGCTGGTAATCTCCTCAAGAGACTAGAGACCTGTCTAAGCAAGGAATTCTCATAAGGAATTTCACCTGCATTTGAGATACAAGTATTCTGAGTTTTTTTTGCCAGTACAAAAGAATCAAGGTTTTTCAGCAGAAGGGGAAATTTTATACATATACACTAAATTGCTCGTGATATCACTGTGCCTCTATTTTATGAACTATTTTGTGATTTACAACAAGTAAGCTACCTTTTTGCATAGCATTAAGATAGTGATGAAGCACCCGGATTCTGCTATTGAGCATCTTGATGGCACTATGGATGCCCGTCAAGTGAGCAGCCACTACAGAATATAAATAAAATAATCAATAGAATGCATAAGATACGGATCGTTTTTCCAATCATGACCAGAAGAGCCTCATGACTCACATTGGGTAGCAGCTGAACCTCCATCAGATGGTTTAAGGTGTGCAACATGGTCAACAGATATCCTTTCGGCCTCTACTGTCTAGAGCAATATAATAAGATGTTTAGAAAAACCATTTATTCGGGTTACAATCCTCAAAAAAGATAAACTAAACACAAATTTAAGCCAGACCTCTATAGTGTAGCTTGAGTGCACAAAAATAAGCTGTGGAACACCATCAATGACGTGCATCTCTTGAGTTGTCATAATCATCACGGATAAATAAACAAATAAACAGATAAAATGTCAGTGGAAATTCTAGAATGGTATGCATGAAGTGTTGATAATGGCATGTTATACATCCAATAAATTGGGATTCAAAAATTCCATTTACTTTCTTTCTAGAATCTACAAATGCACTGTAAGATCAGACTTGTATAAACTATGGGATTAAGGATAAACTCTATGAGCCTACTCACCTCTTGCCCTGCTTTAAATATACCTCATTTCTGGCTAGAGTTTTCATTTCATTACTTGAAATGTCACCCAGATAACAAGTGGATACTGATCATCATTTTATTAATAATTAAACGTATAAAGATTGAACCTAAAACTTGTCTTGATGTTGATAGGTTAAAGTTCCCTAAAAGCTGAAGACATAAAGACTAGTTAGTGAATGCTATATTTGACATTAGCTCTCCCTGCCATAAATTTAGTATCGGTAACAAGCTGCAAATTGCAAGCAGTGATCTTCCTATATGAGATTCCAAATTAACAAGCTACATTTTTTCTATCTTCTTAAAAAAACAATAAAACTGTACAACCATGAGACATTGTTATATATGTGTCGTATATCATGCATGGACATATATTTAGATGTCCGCTGTCACGGAAGAAATTTTCCCATCAAAAGTCGCATCTATTGAAATAAAATGGTTACTAGAAATTCGAAATGGCTTCCAAAACAATTATTTACTGAGTCTTAAGGGCAAACATAAGTCAACATCTATACCTTTCTTGTGCATCAAAAACATGCTGACCATATGACCATATGCTAATGACCTTACAGAACTTCAGAAATTAGTTCTCTAGAACTTATTCGATTGTGTTACCATCCGTTCGCATACCTATGCCTACAGGATGTAGCTATGCACTTTATGGATTCTCCAAGAAATAAAGTTTATATATTTGAGTGTCACCTACACCCAAGCAATCATTCACTCATTTTGATGCAAATATAACTATTTATTAGTTTCAACAGATCCCCCTACCTTCCTTGATGATCGATATCACTTATATAAAAAACACGCTTGTGTATATCTAACTGAACATAGAATTACCAAATAAGGAATTTATAACTAATCTAATTAAATGACACTGGTGCAATTTGTCCATTTGTTAGTACCTATAACTCAGTAAGCGTTCTAAGAATCATAATTATCCATCAATAGGAATAACAAATGACTTTAAAATTGTGAGATAATAGGCCAAAAATAAAGTTCGGGGTAAAAGAAAAAAGAAAACAGAGTCAGCTTTTTGGATTACTTTATCTCTGATGGCATAATGAACTGTGTATACCTCCTTAGATCTACAAAGCTTTTATCCTTGGGTATATATGCACCCAATTATCCAAGAGACCATGCATGCAGAAATCTAAACCATGAGATTACTCACATGATCCACACACTAATAACTACCCTACATGCAACGCACAACTGTATCAATAGGTAACTATGAATGATATTCGTAACTCATCTCTACAAGAAATTAGCAACGCACAGCTGAACTGTAGACATTTCTAGAGATTAAAATAAAATAAATAAATTATATAAGAAAAACATACGCTATTTCAATCAGCACCAATTCTTAGATGCAAGTTGAGCCCAAAATTGTATACTCTATCATTGAACTCGCACAAGCAATACAGCCATCTTGTGACTAGGGGGGTGTTTGGGATTGCTTATTTTTAGTGTGTATCTGCTTATTGTTTTTTTTGACAGCAGATAAGAAGATCGAAAAGCTCATTTTAAAACTGCTTATTTGACAAGAAATAAGCACTTAATAAGTAGGTTGACACAAGTACTTAAAAGTAAGAAATCCCAAACACCCCCTAAACAACTGATGACATTGACTATTTATCATGTTTCAAGATGTAGACCAATACCTAAGACGTTAGAAGTACACTATAACACTACCAAATAAGCTTAGTACCTTAGACCATTCTTTGACTACTCATAAAGTTTCAAATTAGTCAATTGCAATGTCATTATTTACGAGACCAACCATGAACATGGATATCAGTCCACTGCCTAAAAGTACCAATGGTAGACAGGCCCTTTATAACTTTTAAGTGAAATTATATGACAGAAATAACTAATAACTGCCACGGAGAAAGTAAATACAAACTTAACATGGTGAGCATAATTGCTATGGAGAGTTTGTTACATAATAACATAGTCAACAAAGGTATATGGTCTATCATAGACTCATACCTAACATATTACGCAAAACTATCACCAATGCAGAACTGGAGAATGATCATATATAAGTATTCAGAAGCTACAGTGTAGTGCAACATACCACTTTCATAGATAGTTACTGGGAGATCCTTTTGCGCATGATTGATCAACGGATTTAAAAGAACATACACAGGGCTTTCATTAATATCCATCAGCTGTAACAATATAACCATCATTGTTAGCCAATTTGACACACCAAATACTTTATTAACCAACATTCGTCACAATTTGTGCTCTAAACAGCTCTCAGTGTCACAAAGCTTAAAAGTCATGATACACTTCACACATGGCAGTCCAGGCTTGTAACACTTTCAAATGCATTAGTTTACAAAAGCATTCAACACGAGCTATCTTCCAAGAAAGATACAGTTGAAAGTTTTTTTGTTTAAATTTCATTATTAATTACATGTAACTAAAACATGTAAAGCTCAGTGTATAACCAACAAAACAAACGCATCAAGTGGCATAATACTTCAAACATTGCAAAGTAAATAGCTATATATAATAGTGTACTCACAGCTTTGTGTATATGCATATCAGATTCTTCAGCATCAGCACCAGTAGAATACCATCCAAGTATATAAAAGTTCGGGAATACTTTTTTATCTGTTCCACATACAAAACCACAAATTAATTAATCAACTAACTACATCAATTAACAAATCAAACACTCAAACCCTAACATACTCAAGTATTAGCTTAATCTAAAACCAAAACCCTAGAAGTCAATTGTATGCAACACATAATCAATTAATTAGATATCTATTTTTGCGTATGATAGAGATGGAGACTGACAGAGTTCTTGCTTCTTCTCAAGGAAGGAACGATCGAGTGAATGTGTGCTCGGATCGTAAAGGAGTTCGAAGCTATTGAAGATTTCAACGGTGCGTCCACGTTGAACGCCAATGACGCAACCGAAAACCCTAGAAGCAGCAGGAGCAGAGGAATTGGAAGAGCCGGCCGAGTCACCGCAGTTGGAGGTGGGTGGTTGAGACTGGGATTTGACACGTGTATGGTGATCGGAGATATTGACAATAACGAGTGGGTGAAGTTTGAAGGTTAGGCCGCTACTTGATGATGCCATTTGTGCTGAATCTTTGAGTGACGCCAGAGCTGCAGACTTGTATTTGTGTGTGTTTTTCCGGAGGGGTTTTTTTAGGGATTTTGCCGTCGGATGGGGGTTTTAGGCCTGCTCCCGAGTTATTACACGAAAGAAGAGAATAAAATGTAAAAGAAGGGATAGAAAACGAAATAAAAGGAAGGTAGTACAATTTTCGGTTTTGTATTTTCAGGTTGGATAGAGACAAAAACATAAATCTTAGGCATAATTTTTATTTTTAAATTTTTTTGACTTTTGAGAAGAAAATTTAAAAAGAAATGTCAAAAGATTATCTTTTTATTTCTATTTTTTTTGCATAAAAAATATCATAAACCCAAATTAATATATTTTTATCTTCATTTCTTTTCTTATCTCTTCAACATTATACTCACCACTCTTTAATGGTTGGCTGTCGAGGATCATCTCTTCAAGTTCTGAGTTGAATTTTGATAAATAAAATTTTCAAGTTTTATACGATGTGATCTCGTTGTTAATATTTGGATTGCATTTAAAAATAAAATTTAATTTTATGTTTTTCAAATTACGTTTAAAAAAAATATGTGCACAAATATGTTTTTCTAAAATTGCATTTTTTTAACAAAATACACATAACCATTTTTTCAAGTATTTATGCTTTGCAAATACGACAATTAAATAATTTCTTATAAATGCAATCTCGGACAACCTATAATATAATATGTCATCATATATATATATATATAAATCATCATCATTTTCACGATCTATAATCAACAACATTCAGGGTCGTTTGATTCACAGTATTAAGAGATGTTTGGTTTAATATTGTGTTTGGTGATGAGTATAGATTTGAAAGAAGAGTAAGAGAGGTAAATGTATAATCATAAAATATAATTGTATTCATTTTAGAATTTGATAAAAAATAACTTTGAATTTGAATATTATATTAAAATATGAAAAAAGGAGAGAGAAAGAGATAATGAAACATAAGGGACATCAAAAACTCCAAACACAATAATCTTGATGGGTTTTGCTAAAGCAATAAATACTTGATATTAATCTTAATTTTAATATCAATACATACAAAACAAACAACAAAATATTTACTAAGACGGTGTTTATTTTAGGTGTTTTGGTATTGGTTTTGAGAATCAAAGTAAGTATTGTTGTTTGTTTTGTATGTATTGATTTTGTAGTTAGGAAGGTTATGTAAGATTAATATTTAATTACTTACTAATAATGAGACTTCCATATAGATGTTGGGACTTGAATCGTGTTAATTGTAATTTCTGTAAGTTAGGCTCTGGCCATGTGAATTTATGACTTAGAATGAAAGAACAAAGTAAATCAGGTATAAAAAAAGAAGTCAAAATCACAACAAAGGTTACGACTTACAAGTGCCTGAAACGATACTAAAGACATTTCACATTGCCAGGGGCATCCACAATTTATCATAAATCTAAATGTAAAAACAGTATGCATGATATTACCTATCTATTTTATTATGCTAAATTTTTACGGTGCATTGAACTTAACATAATTTCATTAACCGACACACCAATATTATCTTTTTTAATCAATTATTATAGGTAATGTACATTGTTTTATAAATATTCAAATAATGTATTAAATTTAATTTTATTAAAACTTAAACGTAACACACTAATTACAAAGATTCAAAAAGTAATAGGTATCAATTTTAACAAATAAGCCATTGTGCATGTTATATTTTTATATGTTGTTTAAAAATTGATAGTGTTATTGTTTATATATTCTTAGAAGATTAAATCTACACGCAAAAGTTCAAATTAGAAGCGACTGGATATGTGTAATATATTTGTTCATATACATTAAGGGTTTTTCTATTTTGACACTCTAAATTTTTTTAATGAGCACCCTTATCTAAATTTATGTGTGAACTCCCTAAATCTAAATATATATATATATATATATAGGAAGGGGATCTAAAAAGAAGAAAGTTATAAGGGAGAAATGAGAGAAATATTTTGTAGAATGCTAATATAGTAAATTATAATTTAATAAATATTATAAATATAATTAAATTAGATTGGTTTATTTATGATAGTTATTTGATGCATCAATATCCCTAATTTTTGGGAGAATAAGTCTTATGCAGTTAACATGGATTTAATTTTGCAAAAAGGACGTTGGAGATCAAGTTTTCTAAATAAAGGGGATTTAACATGGCATGAATCAAAGTTTTTGCAGATCAACTCTTATACAATTAAGAGATTTTTCCTTTATTGTTTCATTTTCTAAATAAAGTGGATGTTGAGTACTGCCGTTTTTGGATTTCAATTATTCAATCAAGTTTCCTTCTTATTACAATCTGATATTTCGCATTTCAATCGATTCGCAAATTTTTTTGTTTAGCCGATTTCACAAACAATTTCAATTTAATTCGTATACTACGAGAAACTCTGATTCAATATGTCAAATGATGAATATGATATATGATTTATAGATGAATTTTCTATAGAGGAATCTGATGGTATTGGTGATACAACCGAATCACGTAAGCTTTCGAATGTTTAATTGTCAATATTTATTATTTAATTAAGACCTTTGATTCGGTAGCTAATATTAGTGGTTCATATTTATGATTCATGTTGAAGTTTGTTTTATTTTTTTAGATATTCATTGATTTGTGTATGCAACATGTAGTTATGTTAATAATATAATCGTGATACGATGTTTAGCAGATAAAGGGAATAAGCCAATTGCTAAAGCAAAAAAACATATTCGTTCCTGCAAATACTGTGGAGAAGTTGGGCATTATATCAACACTTGCAAACGAAAGGCGGAAGACGATGCTAACAAGAGAAATAGTCGAATGATCGATGAGGGTTCTATGTCTACTCAATTGTATTATCATGCAACAATTTATTTGATTCAGCAAATTTTATGCGTTCTCAATGTATAGGTTTTTGAGAATATTTCGACGTTGGTTACATTTTGTACATATATTGGGTCTTGTGACTAATTTGTGAGATAACCATGTGATTCATAAAATTTACACTTTGATTCAAAAAAAATTACACTTTGATCTGGTAAAAGATTCATGTTGATTAAGAAGATTTACACTTTGATTATGAAGATTTGCACTCTGATTCAGAAAATAAACATTGTGATTCTAGAAAAATAACCATTTGATTCAAAAAATTAACCCTTAGATTCAAGAAAATAACCACTTAATTCATAAAATTAACCCTTAGATTCATGAAAATTAACCCTTTGATTCAGAAAAATAACCATTTGATTCATAAATTAACCCTTTGATTTAAGAAATTAACCATTTGATTCACGAATTTAATAAGAATTTATTCACAAAATATATATTAGTGATTCACAAATTTGATGGTATTGAATCATAAATTTTTATATCATTGATTCAAAATTTTATAACATTGATTCATAAAATTTATAAGAGTGATTCACAAAATTAATCACTAATAGGAATTTATTAGAGTGATTAAAAAAATGAATTGTTACCGTGAGTAGTTTTTTTATTTATTTGTTTCAATAACAAATTTAATCAGTTCACAAGAATTAATAGAGATTTATTCACAAGATATATATTACCGATTCACAAATTTTATGGTGTTGAATCATCATTTAATATTATTGAGTCAAAATTTTATAACAATGATACATAAAATTTATAAGAGTGATTCATAAGTTTTATTGCATTGATTCAAAAAATTCATAAATTTATAACTCCAATCATTGATACAAAATAAATGTTGTGCTTTTTGAAAAACTTAGATCAACGTAAAATAAGTATGGTGAATCGGTGATTTAATAGTCTTTCCGGAAAAAAGCATTGATGAAAAAAAATTAGTTTACAGTAGTATAAGTTATTCAATTGTTGACTAAATCTCACATTTGACGCGATTAATAACTGCCCATTAATTAATTTCAAATCCATTTTTCAATTATCAAAAAAGTTCTCTAACTAAATGTACTTTTTTACCCTTCAATGTTATAATAATACCACTTTTTATTTTGGACCATTGATCATTATATTTAAAGGTTAAGATCTTTTATCTCATTTCTTTCATATATATATATATATAAGTATTCAAATAATAGGCTCCGAAGATTAAAAGAATGATCTCAAAATTACTCTGTAGACGACTATTGTTTTTTCATGTGAATCAGATTATCATTTCATTTATAAATATTTATAAGGAAAGTAAAATAGATGGCCCACGAAACTCAGTTAACAGAGGTTGTGACAGACCACAACTCTTATTAACTCGGAGACTCCCACAATGCATATACTCCCATTCCACTCTCTTTTTACAAATGCCATGTCACCCGAGTGTGGATGCTGTGATGGGCCTGGACTGGAACATTGACCGAAAAGGAAAGTGATGGCCAGGTTGAGACCAAAAGTTGATTAAAAATCTAACAAAATACATTTTGGTATCACAGACTATGTCTGTCGTGGTAGCCTGAAATATTTAAGGAGAGTGCCTGACTGATTTTTGTTATACATTTCACGATGATTCTTTTTTCTACAATGTAAGTGAGTTATGCAACATCATATTAAAAAGGGGGAAATATAAAATATAGCCAAACAAGATATTTCATCCAAAACACCCACACCCAAATAAAGTTCAAACTTCAAACCAAGTAAATCTCTCAATTATAAGATATCAACCGACCAACGTAACTGAGGTCATAACATGTATGGATTGAAGTTATACCAGTAGAAAGTTTATATATTTTATACTAGCTCCATTTATTTGAAAAGAACTGCAATATATTGCATGAACGTGTACAACTTTATTTTTTTTTGAACGACAGATTCGATCAAAAAAGAGACTCGATCTTATGGATCATGCTCCACAACTAACCGAGTACGTAATATTGTTCTCAATTGCTGTAAGATATAATGAATGAACGATTTTAATAAAAGAATTCCAAGCTCCAATTAATTTCTACCAAAGAGTAATTATGATATACAACTAATTAATCAACTGCAATTAGGGGTGTTCATTTGGATGGATCGGATTGAATCCGATTCAATTACACGAATCCATTTAAATATTGGTTCCTAAAAAGTGAATCTGATGAATCCGAACAAATATTGAATCTGAACCGAACCAAATTACTATTTGGGATAAATCGGTTTTCACCATTTGGTTTATTCATTAACTTTACAAGGGTATTGTTTTGACTTGTGAAAGGGTAATTTCACGAGGTGTATAAACGGATACATGTTGTCGTGTTGCGTTTATAAAAATGTGAAGTTAGTTTTTAAATTCAAAAGTTAAGATTTTAAATTAGTAATGATATATATTAACACTACCTATTATTACTTCCATTCTAAAAATAATTTTCAACTAACAAAAAACACGCAGATTAAGAAAAGTATAATTATTACACTATTCCATCAATAAGATTTTATATTTACCAAATAAAAGCTTTTTGATTGATTAAAATATAGAAGTTGACAATAATTTCGGGACGTACCAAATGAAAATGTAAACAATAATTTCAGGACGGAGAGAGTATATAATAAGATTTTATTTATGAACTTAAACAAATATTTAACATTTCTAATCATAGTAATCAAAATTAATTCGGAAATTGATATATTAATTCAGTTTTTTACTAATCCGATTCAAAAAACCAAATTGTCAAATTCTAACTGTCTAATCCAAATAATTTATTTGAATAATTCAATTGTATCCGAACGCTCCTAGTTGCAATAAGGTGATGTACATGAGTTGACGTGGCATCAACATATACATTATTTTCCGTCTGATTATCCTCTTCGATTCACGACGTACACAACAACCGTTCACCTTTTTTTTTATAAAAATCTTATTTTGTTCAAATACAACTAAAAGTTTCCTTTTATTGATTCCATATATACGACGAAAAGTCAGAAAAAATGAATGTACATGGGATAGATAGAAACATATATATGTACATGTAAATTACATGCATTTGACATTTTGTAATGTAATGTGATAAATCTTTATGGATCAAATTGAGTGAACAGGAATTGCATGCATTCTGATCAAGGGCAAAAAGAATTGATAAGGAGGTATGGATGATAGAGAAAAGACACATCGGAGGGCATGTGCATATATGACAGTTTGTAGGTTGCGTGCGGGATGTTACATAATTTGCTAGTAAGCCATCTTTTCATTTGTCAGAAAACTTACTTTACCCCTCAATCATACAACCTTCCTATATCATTTTCTTCTGCATATTAACTCTGTATATATTTACAGAGCTGGAGAGTCTTTGAAACTTGAAACATTTAACAAATCGGTTACTTCATTGTTTTAAGTTTTGGAGTCGTTGCATATATACTACGGACTATTTGTTAGAAAACTGGATGCAGACTACAGGGTGTATGATTTTAATTCTGGAATGATCTATGTGAGTTGTGTAGATATTATTTTTCACAAGCAATATTTCAACCCTAGTCGATGTTGGGATTTACAAAATTCACTCTTTGTGATAAAACTCATAAAATGATCCGAGTTTAATACGAAAACAGAATCCTGCTGTGTTTTTTGTCCTTAAAAGTGTGCCTGCATTATGCAATAATAGTCTCAACATAATTGGTAGTTAGAAAATATTTCCATGTCCAAAATTTGTTTTCGGGAGCTCAATCAGGGGCTCTGCCACTTGAACCCTGTTAGGGACATTCCTCCTAGAGCTCCGTAAGGGGGTACGATCCCCCTTACCCTCGTAATTTTAGTTGACCCTGAATATAGCAACTAACTAATCAGGTATATCGTACAGATCACATAACTTATATCCACTAATCTATCTATCGATACATTAAAATATATAACTATCGGCCTTCTTATGCTAAACTCATGTCATCATTCAACCCCATGTCATAAACGTGCATGCATGTATAACAAAATCACATATATATTTATGCTAAGTCCGAATATTCAAGTTCTCAAACGTAAGTTATTATTCTCAAACGTAAGTCGTCTCCCGTCTATTTATGTAATAGTAATAGTATATCACTACAAACACACGTACGGCTTTGCATCATCTTTTGGATGAAACATACATATAAGTTATTGATTATGATTATTAACTCTCTGTCTTTTTTCTTAAAGAAATTATATAAATTTATTATAAAGTATATTTATCTAAAGTTAAATAAGTAATATTTACGAGACACGAGAGAGATCCTTTGACGAAGTATCGTAGAAAGAAAGGGACAACGGGGAGCAAAGCAAAGAAGCCCCAATTTTCATACTCTTGTTTAGCAGACAAGAGGCATAATTTTAGGACATCCATAGCCCAACATTCTATTATTATTATTATTATTATTATTATTATTATTGTTATTATTATTATTGTCTGATTAATATAATATTACTACTTTAAACAGTAAATTTATTGAATTACTAAGCAAATATTGTTCTCTTACTAGTACTACTTTATAAGGAGTAAATCATTTTTATTCTGTTAAGAAACACACGCAGATTTTGCACGTACGCCTTTTTTATACACTACCACATATAAATACTGATTATAAATTATATTTTCCTCTAACAATTAATTAACCTCATTAATCAAAATCCATATCACTAATACATCTATATTGTATAACATTATCAAGCATGCACGTATATATTTCCAAAATACCTCAAAGGAAAAATTCCAGATGACATTTTGGACGTATGAAAATGATAACATTAGCTCAAGTATGTAATAATGACATATGACGATCAACGTGATCTCCTTGAACGGGATCTCCGTAAATTAGTAGTGAATTACGACCAATAATGGATTATAAATCACGAGAATAAAAATATGCATGGGCACTAAAACACATAATTTATGCACCTAAAACTGTAACAAGTAAAAAGATTTAGCATAACTTTCTTTACACGTTCATCCAATATCGTGTACAATTTAAAATGATCACTTTCATATTTAATTAAGCACATAGGGAAAGCTTATGCATAACGAATTACAAAGTTTTAGGATCAATTAGAATTGTAAATATTGCTTTATTATGTAAAGTTGTGGCTAGTCTATAGAATATATATATATATATATAGCTAGTTAGGGTCTAACAATTGAAAATTTCTAAACTCAATTAATGCATAATAGAAAACACATTCAAAATAAATGCTTTCAAATTCTCTCATCGTTCATACACATTTGTATCGATTATTTGTACGATTGCTTGATATTGGATCAAAATTTGGTATCAGACGTGGAGAGATTAAATATTTGAAGTAAAGGAATCTAAAAACGAATGAAAAAATTAACAAAATTCATCAAGATCTATTATTGAAATATTGTCATTGTTTATATTCTGAGATAATCAATTTCATCAATCCAATCAAGATTTTCTGAAAGTTAACCGTTCAATTTCACGTTTATCATCCGAATCACAGAAATTGAGTAATTAATTGTTGAATTTCAGATCAAAATTGACGAATTAGGTCAAAAATGAAGAACTGGGTTTTAAGCTTTTATGATTAAGATCCTCATTAATTTGCGAAATCCAACAAAAAGCTTCAATTGATTGAGTGGCCACATAATTAATCAACAATTATGGTTGAAATTCAATGAAAGCAATCGATTGAGATCGAATTTTAGTCAGAAAAGTGCGTAATTTTTCGTGGTAGTTCTTGATCAAAATATATCAAATTTATCATTAGTTTGATGAAGTTAATGCAAGTTATGAAACCCGAAAATTAAACCCTTTCGAGGGATTACTTACCAAGTTACTCAAAAGAAAAACTTGCTCAAGACTTTGTTTTAAGGCAAGTTGTTTTTTCGAAATTATATGTTCTTAGTTCAATTATGATAAAGAAGATTGATGAGTTACGTACAACATTGAAACAAAAGGAGATGTCAATGGAAGATGCACAAACTCAATTTCTAACCAACATTGATGATCTTCAAAAGCTTTCAACTTCTTTGGATTTAAAACTGGCATTGCAAATATCATATTCCAAACAGAAATCTAAATCTTTAAAGGAAAAAGGGTTTGATAGTTTGCAAAATTCATATAAACCGCAAGTGTCAAAAGTAACAAAACCACAAGTGAATGTCCCAAAGAAGATTTACATTGAGAAATCTTTCAAACCATTTTTGAAAGAGATTTATCAGTTTATCAATTATTCCTTGAAAAACAATAAGAGGTATTATAATAAATCACAATCACTTGGACCTTTATTGCTTAGAAGAATTTTGATCATTCCGATACATATGGTTTAGATTTTTCAAATAAATTGGTTTCACGATTTCAAAAGAAAATAAGAGATTGGAAACCGACACAAAGCTTTTTTGACATATCCCAAACAAAAAATTCCAAATATCCGAGATCGAAAATGTTTGCGCTTGCACCACAAAAATTTTCATATCGAGGGCAAATAATGAATGATTTTGTATTTCCCACTCCTAAAGGTATCAATCACTGTTAACTCCACAAATCTAATTTCAAAGTTTGATGAGTGTTTAATGAAAGATAAAGCTTCAAAGAAGAGGTCACTGATGGAAACTTTTCAACGGTTTCCAATGATATCTCACAACATCTTTCTATAAGTTTGAAAAGAGTTATTGGATTGAGGGGGAGTAGATTCGGAGAATAAATAATTTGTTTAATCAAAAGTTGATCGAGCTCGAGAAGATGAATAATAGTTTGAAGGAGAGCTTGAGATTATATAGTTAAATGAGGATTAATAGTCAACAACTTTTTGGAATATACTTTCTGGATAAAAGATCAATAAAAAGATGCTTGCAAAGCGTGAGTTTTAAAGGAAAATTACTCCAACGATTTGTGTAAGTCAAGACGTTGTCGTTGAAGAATAGGAATAAAATTTGTCTACAAAAATGCCTTCAAGAATCAAAGACAAAGATAAAGTTGAGTCATCATTATTGAAAGAAAAATGTGTTTCAGTGTTGTCTCAACTTACCAAAGATTCTCGGCATTCAAGTTTCAAAGATAAATATCTAAATCGAAGACAATCAAAGCATCGGTTACAATGGGGGGGAGATTATTATGATCAATTAAGATTGTAAACATTGCTTTATTATGTAGAACACGTGGCTAGTCTATAGAGTATATATAGCTAGTTAGGGTTTAGCATCTGAAAGTTTTCAAACACGATTAATGCATAATAGAAAACACATTCAAATGAAACATTATCTAATTCTCTCATTGTCCATACACATTTGTACCAATTATTCGTACGATTATTTGATATTGGACCAAAACAAAGTTTATCAAAAATAATTCACACTTCATTATATTATAAACAAATAAAACAGTTCATAGTTTGATGAAGTATTTATCGATATATATTGTTTTCTATAGAGAGTCGTAGGACGTAGCATAACACATCTTACTAGCGAAGTACTTTTTTGAAAGCTAAGAATGTTTCAGGAAGTAATATTATTATTGTAGTGCGTATGTGTAAGCATATATTATGTATACAAGTTTTATATTTCTAATCCTAATATAATGCATGTACATGTGTGTATACATATAGTTCGTTAACTAATATAGTTAAATGCGACTTCCTAATCCCCAATGATCACATGCACTAATCTGGTGTGGGCACACAAGAGGATTTAACCGGTTATTAACGTCCAAACAAGAAGCTAGAAGAGAATTATCAAAAAATATTTGAAATTGATGTTGGGCAACGATTAAGCAATTCCAATTAATGAATCTAATTAAATTTATTTTCTATCTCAAAAGGAGTTATTTAAGGATGAATCAGGAAAAATCAAACACTTGTGAAAAACTAGGTAGAGTTAACAATCCAAACGGAAAAATGATATAGCGAACCTAAAAGTATACCTAACAGAAAAAGCTATTTGAAATATTTTTTTACTCTTTGGAGTCAAACGAAAAATTAAAAAGAAATAGAAAACATCTGGGAAATTTTTTTCATCTTGAAGTCAAAGAGAAAATCAAAAATAAAAAGGAAAAAGATATTACGATGAATTTGCAACGACACCGTCGTCGCAAAAGAAAAAGTCAAGGTCAAAAAACATATTTTTTGTCATTTTGTGTCTTGGCTACGAAATTTCATCGTCGCAAAAGGCTCCATCGTCTTAGCTTATTATTCTTGTAGTGAATTAAGATTTGATTGATAAATGTGAAAAAATGATAGGTGAAAATTAATAGAAAAAAAATACATAAATAATGAATGAATTCTTGATTTAAACTTATATTTTTAAATGTATTTATCATTACTCGTTCAAAAAGAATGTAATTAATACGTACTATAGAGTTATATCAACAAAGACAAATAATAATAGAGAATGCATGTCACTAGAAGCAATTAAACAATCTTAACAAATCCATGCACTAAAACCCTCATACCAAAACTAACTAATTTGACTCGACTTGCTTCCCTAATCTACTCCACTATCAACTAGAAAACAAGTTATTACGCACCTCCTTACACTAATAAAGCCATTAAATTAATTTCTTGCTTAAAAAGGTCCAGCAGTGGATTAGGTGTACTGAATCTCCCAATATAATATAATATGTATACTATAAACTAGCTACAGCTTATGTATTAATGTATGCGTGCGAGTGTGTTTCTACATAAACTCCCTACTACAGTCCTATTTATATGTGTGACATCCATACATATATATATACATGAGCATGTATATGTAACAAAGAAGAATGTCAAGTTCCAAACACATGTTTGTGTGTTTCATGCAAACAACATATTTAAGTTGATCACCATCTTGGAGTTTCGTATATCATAGCTAGCTAGGTTTTGGGGCTTCCTCATCTATATACATGAAAACTAATTATGCACAATTGTTATGTGTATGCATAAATATGTATGTATATGTGTAACATGTATATAATAATAAATGAATAGTATGTATATTGTAGTGAATTAATGCCAAGAAGAAACAGAGAATAATGGTTGATTCTGCCAACCCAAAAAGAAAGAATCATTCACAACTTGAAGATTATAACCTTCTGATGGATAATGAAGTCTCAACAGCAGTTTAGCTTGTGAAAGTGCAAATGAACTCAATCCAACATTCCTAAATCCTGCAATTCTCATCATCATTTCCCATGATAAAAACCTTTCATGTCTTTCTCTTCTCATTTCTCCTTCTTCCATCACTATATCACCAATTTCTCTCCCAAACCACACTTGTTCGACAGCCATTCGTTCCCGGCTGTTCGGTGGCAACGTCGCTTCAAGCGAGTCGAAAATCGCGGTATAATAGTTTAATGCTTCTTCAAATCTTGAAAGAAATAATGGGTGGTTATGGTTTGCTTCTTTTTCAGCTAAAGTCACAACTTTAGGGTTCATAGACTTGATTTTTCTTAGAAAGGTACAGACTTTGTCACGATCAATTAACAAGCGGTGAAGATAGAGGACACAATTAACGGCCAAGATTTCGTTAGGAAGAAGGATGACGGCGGAGAGGTGGTTGATGACATCATCCACTGTTGAATGGTTGTTGTTAGTATTTTGTGGTAACAAAAGTGGAAAAAACCGGAATCTGAGACCTAATGAATGAGCAAATTTAGAGAGACGATCGCCGGTTCTACAGAGGGTTTCGAGATGGGTTCCGGTGGCGGTGATACGGAGGGTCGGCGGTGGATGACGGTCGGCGATGGCTTGCATTAACGGCGGCCATTGAACACCGTGCATGATGTCAAAATCTAGTATGTGTATATCATGTTGTTGTTGATGATGGTGTGATTGATCAATGGCTTCTAGGATTGCTTGATTAGCCGTAAGTTGAGTAAATCTAATGAATGGTGTGATTTGATTGAGTGATAAGTATGATGATTGAATAATTGTGTCATCATTAGTGGGATAATTAATGGTTGTGGTTATGGTGTTGTTAATGCGTGAAGATAAGGCTTTAGTGAAAGAATGAATTAGTCTCTCTGATGAGTCGCCGTACGGCGAAGAATTGGCGGTTAAGATGGTGGTGATACGGTGGGCGGTGGTGAAGTCACACCGGGAAATGGAGTGTGCACAAGTTAATAAGAGTTGACGTAAGTAAATAGATGGTGGTGTGTAGTTACTTAACTTGTTCATCATCTCAAATTGTTGGATCTCTTGGTGGTAGTTGTTATGGTGGTATAACTCTCCGGCGATTGATGGTGGTGGTGGTGGTGATGGTGGTAAGGATAGATCCGGTTGTAAGTTAACGTCTTGTTTTGCAAAAACGTTCATAACTGATAACGCTGATAGGTCTGTACGAAGATCTTCTTGTCGCGAACAAGATGATGAGCTCAACATTTAAAGGTGGCTTTTTTGGTTGAATTTTGAAAGGGGTTGTGATTAGGGTTTTGTCTTATTGTACTAAATTGGAAACCCTAATATTGTTGAAACACAGATCCATTACTGTATAACTGTGAGAGACTATTTGGAAGGAGGGTGGAACTAATTAAAGCACCTGAAGAATGATTAGAAAAGGGAAGGGTGTGTAGAAGGTGAAGGGATATTATATTTACATACGCACATATACTACGCATATAATACACGCACTTCTATAAATATACATATTTATTGACATATTTGTATGAATAATGAAATAGGACAGTAGTGGCAATTTGTAGCTACAGTATCCCTTTTCTTCCCACCTGATATCTACAGTTACATGTTTATAAAGTGGATTAATTTATCTAATTGGATAATTGTGTTTTGATTTAAGTTGACCTAATTAAACTACCAAATGATTTAGAGAACAAAACTCCCTATTTTGTTTGTATGAGAATGCTAATTATAGATGTATCATATGCTGATATTCGAAAAGGGAAATGAAATCATTAACCAGCTAATTTAAATTATATAACCACATCAATTATATAGAATGGACTTGCAACTAAAATGCATATATATTTCTATTTCTAAGTAGTGGTGGTGTAAAAGAATGAACAAGATAATAGTGGTATGTATGTGTTTTAGAATGTACGGACTACGTACTATCTGTTTTTATATGTTAGTTTAATTGTTTTCTATTTGTAATGTGTGTGTTTTAAAGGGTTAAAAAATGTAAATAATACTCTCTACTAACTTTCTTTTTCGAGATTTGAAATGACAACGGACTCCTTGTAAATACTTTAAATAATTGTATACATGACTTTTCTACTAATAGGTTGAGAAATCAAATCGTTAAGTAAAGATTTCTCTATCGATTTATGTGTATAACTTTTAAGAAATGAAAAGGGCTTTGTTCTTGAAGTTGATACCTTTTCCCAAAAAGCCTCTTCTTTTATACTAAAGAAAAGTCTTTAAACTTTTTATGTTATTGTGAATGCTATAGCTAAAATCTTAAAAAGTTGATCAAACAATTATTTTATACTGATCATATAATTGAATAGTTAATTATGTTTCCCTCTAAAATTGTTGTTGTGATATACTCCATACTTCTATCAAATACATGTTTTTAAGAGATGGATAATATAGCATTACTTTTTTTATAATATATACGTTTGATTTGACTTTTTCAATTGAACCATGCAAGGCTTCAAGAACACTAGAATATTATATGATCACATAAGAAGAGTTTGACATCATCCACAGGATATATGCAACATTCTGACTAGATGGTGTTCAACGTTGCTTCACTTCAATTCTATATCGATCTCCAAGATATTCATAGAATACGTTTTCACCACAGTAAGCACATCCAGGGCGGATCTGTGATAAGGTAGACAGGGCAAATGCCCCTATGACTAAAAAATTATTAGCGAAACTTGATGGACAATTTTGAACTAATTGGATTAGGATCCCATCGTATTATGCCTTCGGACCACTACCTAGCAGGTCCTTACATGAAGGAAAACTAGACTAAAATGTCAAATTCACCTTAGTAAATTTTTGTTTCAATTGTTGCATGCCTTTCCTCCTATTTATAAGCATTCTTATCTTTAAATGTTTATTTCATCCAGCGATGTGGGTTACAAATAAAAGCCCCATTTAATAACACTAAATAACTGAAAGTGTTTATGACTGAGAATATATTTGCTTCGTTCTTTTTCTTTTCATTTGTTTTTGTAAGTTAATTAACTGACTCACAACTTTGATTTCAAAAAAATTATTATGCTTTCAAGTTCACCCATTTAGTCCGAGCAAAGGATGATTCTATCGATGTCATAGGGTTGTAAACCCTCATGTAAAATGAAGACTTGAAATCTTTCAAAGAGCATGAGTAAGACTTAATAAGGGTTTCAATACCTTTATCGTGAAGAGTGGGGGATATGAAAATATACCATTTAAGAAGAAAGATTTTTGTAATTATATTAATAAAGTTAAGCAGTTGAAGTTTGAAGAAGGTGATCCTAAAGCAATTCAAACTTATTTCATGAAGGTTCAGTCAATGGATCGTGAAATTTTTTAATGCATGGAACTGGAAGAGGAAAATCGACTATTGAGTTTGTTTTCACCAGTTGCCAGGTGTAGGGCAGCTTATGAGGAATTTGGAGACGTTGTCGCATTTGATACTACGTATTTGACAAATAAGTCTGAGATGCCAATGGCGCTTTTTGTGAGTGTCAATCATCATGGGCAATCAATATTGCTTGGTTGTGGATTGATTTCAAATGAAGATACAAGGACAATCACATGGCTGTTTCGGTCACAGCTTTCATGTATGTTCGGACGTGCCCCTAACGCCATTATCACTTACCAGACTAAGCCATGAAAAATGCAATTGCGATTGTATTTCCCAATGCGCGTCATAGGTATATTTCTCATTTTCATTCTAACTTTAATTTATAATATATGCATTTCTAAAACTATATAAATAATAAGAAATGAGATGAGTTTTTTCATAGTACTTGTATAGATAGTTTTACTAATCTCTGTTTTGATATATAAAATCTCTGTTAGGTGTTAGTTTATGGCATATCATAAGAAACTGCCTGAAAAGCTTGGTAAATACAAAAAATACAAATTTATCAAGTACAAGCTTAAAAAGGAGGTATATGATTTGTTGACTCCTAGTGAGTTGGAATCCACCTGAAAGTATGTGCTAGAAAGGTACCACCTCGAAAACAATAAATAGTTGTCAAATTTGTATATTGAAAGACATCTCTGGATCCCTTGTTTTGTGAAATAATTCTTTTGGGCATGAATGTCTACTACACAACGTAATTAGAGTACAAATTCATTTTTTGATAAATATGTGAATAAGAAAACTACCTTGAAGCAATTTGAGGAGTATGAAAATGCACTTGGCATCCGAGTTAGAAGGAAAATTTATATTTGTACTTGATCGAGTTAACGAACAAAAGAGCAACGTTTAAGGTGTAAAAAGTGGTTCTAGTGTCTCGGTATGTGCCTGAAGTCGAGTGCTTGTGTCAAGGATAGCGTAAAGATTCTTTCTCCTTTGGTAGTACGTGGAAAAGGTCGTCCCCCCCCCCCTCCCAAGTAAGAGATTGAAGTCAAGTATGAGGAAACCCTTAAAAGAAATCAGAAAAAGAAGGTATTAAATCTATAATATTTACTTCATTTGAAATATATATTAAGCATTTGCATCATCATTTAATTGTTTGTTAAATTTTGATTGTAGAACATGAAAAATTAAGATCATACTTAACTTGATTGTGAAGATCAGAATAGTGAATTTAAGAAAAAACGTCCCAGGAAGGAAAAAAAGGTATCTAAACTCACTCTTAATAGAACTCATAATTAGTAAATATGTATCTATGTTTAACTAATATCCTGCTCAAAATGGACATGTCTTTCACCAAGTTCCTCTACAACTTCAACAACTATCATTCCAAGTGCAACAATCATCACAACTAAGCCCTCTATATTCAATAATTAGCTTTCCTTATACAACATTTAATCCTCTATATACAGCCCTAAGTACACTATTTAGTCCTCCATAGTTGATGTTCTTTTATTGTATTTCAATTCATCATTGTTTTACTTTATTTTATGATTTGATGACTCATGTTTATTTGATTCCTAGAATATGAGTGCTTGTATGAGTAGAAGATGGGAACACATTTTGTGTTTGTGACATTTGTTTGTTTGATTATGAGAAGAACTCATGTTATTTGGTAATGATTACTATCTTGTATGGATAGTTTCTCCATTCTTGCTCTAAGTACAAACTCTAATTATTGATGGAGAGTTCTTTTAATCAATTCATTTAGTTTAGTGGCTAACTAAACCATGACCTCAATGTCTATACAGCTAAGTCACATCATTATAACTCATTACTGACTTTAATCCCAACTATATCCATAAACCATCAATATATATGCCATTAAGTGAGAACCATTTGACCTTAGTGTTTTTGAAATTGTACCATAAAATTCTACCAACAACATGAAAAACGATCACATTTAGCCCAACAATTCTTGAACTAGCAATTGCCATTTAACTTAGAAAGAACATAACTGATAAAAAAAGAGCATAAAATGTTAAACTACCTCTAATAGTAGCAATTTGACTTAACAAAAATTGATAACATTGATATGTAGTAACCAACAAACATATTAATGTTTATTATCTTGATGATTTTAAACTGCTTAATGTTGTTAATAATTGTTTTTATGTATATAAGCTCTAAGTTAAACGCATAACAACTGTTTTCAAGTTGATTTGTCATTTTGAAGTTGTTTTACGTGATTTTTGTGCTCTGTCATTTTTCTGATATGCTAAAGGTCCCCATCGACTTAATTCTTTGGATTCGCCACTGTGCACATCTATTAACTTTTTCTTGGCTTCCGCTAGTTGAATCAAGTTGTAAATATCAAATTTGAGAAAATATTAAATGCAACTAATAGTATCTACAATGCATTGAACTTTTGAGAGTTCTATGCATTGCCAAGTCACTGCCATGTAACATCTTATATTTTTATATAATACACCCACAATCCATTAAATTTTACAAAACTCATTAGACTATTACGTCATTGGTCAAAGTTCAATGCACTATCAATAGAAGCATGCGTCAGAGTCTAATGGGAGTTGGTATAGAAAAGAATTCTCATTGCACTTTGGTTGACATGATATACTCACAATGCTATTAGACTTTTGTACCTTACATTGTGGGTGCTCTAACAAGACATGACTTTGCTTATGAGTTTCAAGAGTATCTAACATTCGTGCAACTAACACCACATATGTTATATCCTTTAATTAACGTCACCAAGGTTATTTTTGCTAGGCGACATTTAATAAAATAAAAAGATGTACGTAATTCGGTTTCCAGGTATCCATCGACATCTTGTAGAGTGGAGTTACGGATTTACTCACCCATTTATCCGAATTAATTCTTGTCCGTTATCTTTCATTAGCGATTGCTAGCTAGAATATTCACTTTATGCTATTTAGGTGGGAGAAATCCCGTATACGCACAGATCACTTAATTAGGATTATTAGTGTGGATTACAACATGTTTAAATATCATACATGTCCTTTCCTAAAAAGATATGTTAGGTATATTATGTTTTATCAAGACAGAGTGCTTTTCATGTCACGGGTGATGGATGTATATAATAAGTCGATCTTGAACTTTAAAGAGGAAATTTATAGGAGCATATATATTATTATTATTATTATTATTATTATTGTTATTATTATTATTATTATTATTATTATTATTATTAATACTGTTATATGAAGGAATAAGAGTAACTAGAGTCCAAATATTTTTGATATTTAAGTGTTGATAACATGCCTGCCTATATATTAATCTTTCTCAAATAATACCATACCATTCAAGGATGGGTTGATCAAATTTTTTTATAATGGTTATAGATGAATTCATATCAAATTAAGGGGAATCTTCTTAAACCGTCCCGGCCATGCATAGCACTAGAAAACAATATTTTAGTTTTACTTTAATTTCGAATTTGGATTGGATTGGATTTGGATGTTTTAAATTCTAATGGTAAAATATGTAGGGGAAAGAGGAACAGTTTTCTAAAGAGTACAACCAATACACGCAAAGCTTTAAATGCAACATGCCCATACTTTTCCTCATCTACATTCTTAATTTCATATCCATAACATATAATATGCGGATTCATATTTTTACTTTCAATTTTGATAAATTCTTCATAACTGTATATTAACAAATAGTACGATTTACACAATAAATACATATTTTGAATAGATTTATTAAAAATAATAATGTATTTATTATTGCCCATATAATATATATGAGATACGAGTATTTACAAAAGTTATTTTGACCAAATATATATAGTTCATAAAAACAGTTCACACGTGTTCTTTTCTTACATAATTTCTGACCTAATTAATAGGCTAGCTAATACGCTAATAGCATGTCTTTTTGGGCTTTAGCATTCGAGTACGAAGAGTACTAATGTTGGATCCAAATTTCGGGTACATGGTGGACTGATTACGGGTATATATATATATATGTAGTTTTCGGTGAAATGCAAAATCATCTATTAAAGCTACTTAACTATTTGCTTTTTAATTAAAACATTTTGTTGAATATGATTAATTATATAAAGGGTTTATGAGTTTATCTACCATAAAAGGGTATATATTAAGAATGTTCAATAAACACTAATTGAAGTCAAAAGTTTCGTAAGCATCTAAAATTACAATTAATATTAACATATTATATTATAAAAGAAAATTAAACAGTTTATTATATAAATATAAATATTTTAATTTAATTGAAAACTTTGAATGCATTTAGTTATTTTTAACTTATACCATTAGCCTATAAGTTAGCCAGACTCTTATATAAATAACATATTTATATTTATACTCCTTGGTTGGTATGAAGCTAACTAATTGTTAAATACATTTAAGTTGTTGTTGTGTGAATATTGAAAATTTATAAAATCAAAAACCACAATATATAGTTGATAAGTCGATATTTGTTAAAAACAACTCTTTAAGTTGTAAGAAAATTTATATTTTAAAGAAACTCAAAATAATTATCTAGAATTATACGGAGTATTAAATACCTATCGATAAATATTTATTGTATGAATGTATAGTGTAATTCCTAGGATTACATGGTTTTCTTCTAAAGTTGCATGTTGATCCGATTTCTATGACTAGGTTTAACCTATTTATACGTTCAAGCCTCTATATATATCTGTACATTTGTAGAAATGACAAATTATCAAGCAAATAATGACATAATCAACAATTAAATAACAATTTATACACACGCATAGTTAATGACTTGTCTTTATTTATATACCAAAAAGAAATAGGTAGTAAAATATAACTTCTGGTTTGGAGTTATTATAGTGCCATTTTAGGAAGGTGATTGAATGGTTACTTCCTTAACTCAACATACCTTTATTCACATAAAAAAAACTCAAACTAAAAGTTGTAATATATGATATCTAATTTTGATTTAGAGACACTTGTAATTCATCAATTGATGATTATATAGTGTTCACAAATCATATATTGTAACTTGTAATCTTGTTATATTCTCATGAATTTTCACATAAACCATTTGAGTGCTAGGTAGTAACTATATATTGATATTGATATTGGTATAGATTTCTTCAAATGTAATTTAACAAAGTTACATATGTTTGTTGTTTGATTAGTCTAATTAACCTTAGTGACTTGGTTTGTGATCCTAACGAACTTTATACATGAAAAATAGAGACTGATATGATCTGTACGTACTAATCAATTATCAATTCGAATCGACTCTTCACCTTATTAAAATTAATCATTTTTCTTACGATGACTTGTTTGATTACGATACAAGTAAATAACGTTTTTATCGATCATTGAGTACTTTCCATGAACCATGTTTCAACCCATCCTAACGTATGATATTTGGATTACACATTCATGTTGTAGTATTACATCTTTGATCTAATATAATGCGTGTCTTTAAAAGTGAGAAAATGGATTAGATACGATATAAGGTGGAATGTCCTTTTCTTTTCGTGATATTTGGAGTGCAAGCATTAAAAAGCTGCTTTTGTTCTTGCATTTTCACTAACTTTCTACCTTTCTCGATGTGACTTGGTTCTATTCAAATTCCACCATTTTCCTCTTTTTAAGACAATCTTCTTGTCCTTCTTTTAGTTTTCTTTATTATATCTTTCATTTATTTAATTAAAAAAAAAAAAAAAACTTGAAACAAAGTCACAATCAAAAATATATTTCACCTTTTGTGATCCATTTTTATGTATAAAGTGTTATTGCGTGATTGGTATTTTTATTTCTGTTGAAGTTGGGAATGGATAGAAAAATCTTATAATAATTTTATAACCGCTGGTTTTAGTTAAAATGCCTACTATTATCAAAAGTAATTGGAACTTTGTGCTCTCTTACGATCTCTTTTAATGCATAATTAGTTTTTGCATTTTTAGTTAAGAAAAATATATATACTAGTCCAGGAGGGTGGCAGTAGTTTCTTGTGCTAGTTGAAGTTGTCAGTAAAAAAACAAGAAGGCAATTGGAATAAGATTGTGACATTTCATAAATAAAATTGTATTCAATGTTAAATGAATTCCAAAAAGGTACAAGTTAAAAAAAAAAAAGAAAAAAGAAGGAAACTCTCCATACTGGTGACTTTTTCTCTTACATAAATTTAAAGTTAGCTGTACTGAGTTTTTTTTTTTCTTTTCATACATAAATCTGTACTTTGAGCTTTTTATATGTACAAATGATTGTAAATTTTGTATCACATTAAAGTAAGTTTGAAGCTTGACTTTTGTATATAGATATTTTTCACTAGCCCTTCTCTAGAAAAATGCTCAGATATTTTCACTAATTAGATACCAATTTATTCAACAATAGACACTTGATCATCTTTTTTATTCTGCAACTTGTAGATCATAATGGTTCAGTGGGTCCCAAAATGTTGACTGGAAAGCCCAATATAACAATTTACCAAGGCCCAATTCATCTGCACAGAGAAACAGTTTAAGAAAAGAAAAAAAAACACTGCATTTATCCTGTCCTAGAAGTCTAGAACTAGCATCAACAACAAAATCTAAAGTTTCCTTTTCTATTCAATGCAAAAACGAGCCGAATTCGATAGACTATCAATCGATTCATATCCATCGGATTCTTAAAAAAATGATACTTGCATCATGGTATTTAAATGTTCAGTTGCATTCGAGTTTCAATTCTTGGACGTCGATTTTCTCCAACTGACTGATCTTTTGTCAAGTGAAAAAAACCTGGGAATGCTAAGCAAACTATTGGCACGAGTAACACCTTCAAGAGCCGACCATTCTTCATCTTCAGTTGTCGATATGCATTCGGCTAAGCTCCTTTTAGACGCTCCAATGTTGTTATCGGGTAGTGTTTCTTTATTTGAGTCAATATCAGCAACAATCTCACTACATTCTCTAATAGTGCCCGAATGTGCTAGTGTAGTTTCATCAACAATATCTTCTTGATTTGTTACGTTACGGTCAACATCTGTTTTTTTCACTTCCTTCTCGATAGGTGGCTCAGGTGAAATGGGCACAGGCTTTTGGTCAAGAAATAGGCAAACAGCAGCACAATCGTCATTTTTGGAAGTCGGGTATTTGAGCTTCCATGCTCTTGTAGCACAATCGACAAGAGCTCTGGCGGCAGTTGGTCGACTAGGGGCTGCAGACACAATGTCCACCGCTTCCTTATTAGAGAGCACATCCCATATCTGTCCCAAACATAACATAGCATTAGGTGACCTTTAATTCTAAAACTACTCATGATAAAAAGTTATAAAATTAGGTACCCCGTCTGTTGCAAGAATCACAAACTCGTCTTTTTCAAGAATACGGTGGTAAAAAACATCTGGGACAGAAATTAAACCGAAATCCTTTAGACAAAAATCCCCAAAAGCTCTAGCCATGGCTAAACCAGGTGTATCACTATGGGGCAACCATACGCGCGACACTTCTGGCTCATCTTGCAATGCAAACACCCTTCCATTAAATTTCTGGATCCTAGCCGCTTCTCCTGAGTACAAATAAAACAAATTGTTTTTAAGTATTACAATTCTAGAATTTACACTTCAATTTACGAGAATAGATAGGTCATTGGATATGCACAGTTAGTTACTTGGGAGATTAGGTTTCAAGTCAATAGTCAACTGTACAGCAACTAATGAATTATTTTCATCACGGGTCGCCAGCACCGCCCTTGAGTCGCCAACATTTCCAATTACAAGATCCTGACCCTGTAAACATAAACAAGAATAATAATAATACAAACTACATGAAACTCATAAGAAGAAGTTACAAAAGATGCTTCTTGCTGGCAACTAATTTAGCAAGGATTTAATATATGATTAGGTGCAATTGCAAACATCAATATCACATTCTAATATATTCAAATCAGCAGCATCACCTCATCTTTAATCTTTAACAACTAATAAACTATAACAACTTCCAACTAACAATAGCTCAGTTTCTATTCAACAATTAGTAGGCAGCAATGTATGTCATCAAAATCATATGGATTTGAATTGATTTACAAAAAAGATACCTGCTTGATCAAAGTAACAGCAGTTGTTCCACTGCAGAAACAATCGATTGAAGGATTGTTCTTCAGTTCCTTATCAATTAACTTAAAAGATTTCAAAATCGACTTCTTAAGCGGCAAATACTTCTCTGGGATCGTCTCTTTCTCCTCAACATCCGATTGTTCACACCAATATTCTTCTAATAACTCCTCTTCGGGTATATTTCGATCCACATTACCATTTTCATCATCACAATTTGGATCGATTTTAGTACTATCCATCCATTGAGTCGACAATATAACAGGAAGCGAATCACGAACTTTCCTAGCAACCACATGACCATAGGGACCATGCCCATCAAATACTCCACAAAACACTGCATCACTCTTTGAATTGAAATTCTGACAAAACAAATATCCAATTATCCAAAGTTCCCATTTTTTTTAACAACCACCTACTAACATACATATACACTACTAATCATAAAATTGCATCACAACACATAATGTAATAAAATACTTCCAAAAATTCAAAATTGTGCATTCAGACCTTACATTCTTATACTAATAACTAATCTTTCTAAGAGGGTGGTGCTTATTCCTCCTAAAAATACACGTATAAACAGTATTTAAAAATACTTATATAAGCAATTTCAAACTACTATAGTAATGGTTTTAGGGCATCATTTAGCATAAAGTTCCCTACTTTTTGATAAACCCTAACTAAAAACCTAAACTTTATGCATTAAATTGAACAAAACACAAACCTCCCAAAAGATCATGGCATCTTGATTTGTTCCTTTTTTGCCTTGTTGGGTATGTAAACAGGCGGTGGAACAAGACCCATTATTGTAAAGTCTACCGGGAACATGGTGGAGCAACCGTTCGTCGGTCCGGCCGCCGACGCCGGAGAAGATGAATTTAAAATCGGTGGATGTACGGTTGGTTTGATTAGAACCCTGTTTGGATTTCCACCATTTATCATTGGAATCCTGTTGTTTGTTTTTGGATGTTGTTGAATAACAAACACCCATTTAAACTTAAGAGACTGATATTCAAAAAGGAAGATGGGTATGTACTTTTCTTGAAATACTGGAATTTGATGAAGAAATTGGAGTATCGAACAGCTAAAGTCCAAAATGACAACTTTTTACAACTTTGTATAAGAATACAGATCAACTACGAAAAAGAGACAAGAGTGTCTATGTATATAAACTATGCCTCTTATAAGTTACGAGTTGTCTCTCACGAGTTGAGTAAAAAATTTTAAAAATGAAATGATTTGGATCTGACTGTTAAATAATTTTGACTCTTCCAAGTCTTGTACGACTCTTACGAGTCAAAAAGAAAAACAAACAACTGGATATAAATCTATTTTTGAGGAATGTAGGTACGAAAGATCGAGATTCATTAGTGACAAGATCGATAGCTGAGTAGTAGTGAAGGTGCAGGGTTGAAAGCGCCGTTTACTGAACGAGAGATTTGGGAGCCAGTAAAAGATTGTTGGAGCTTGAAAGTGTTGGGTCTGAATGGGATGAAATTTAAACTTATTAAGCAGATATGGTGTAGATGATTTATTGAGGACTATTAGATGGTTCCATGGGTCATGTGAGACATCATTGGGGTGCAACGCACCGTTCTTAACTTCGACCCGAAGGTGGAGAATCCGGCGGGCTTGGGTGATTTTAGACCCATTAGTTTAATCAGGAGTTACTACAAAATAATACCTAAAGTTTTAGCTAAAAAATTGAAGAGGTGGTGGGTAAACTTGTCGAGGATGTGCAAAATCTTTTATCGAAGGGGTATACATTTTATATGGGGTATTGGTTACTAATGAAACGGTTAAGTTCATAGTATAAAGAAAAAAATGTTTAATTTTTAAAGTGGACTTTGAGAAAGTTTATGCTAGTCTTAATCGGGATTATTTGGATGAAGTTCTTCGGAGTATGGGTGTTGGCATCAAATGGAGGAAGTGGATGATGGCTTGCTTGAAATCGGCTCCAATTTCACTTTTAGCTAATTGATTACCAACGACCTCTAATTTCACAATTCTTATTTATAGTTGCAACAGAAAGTTTAAATGCAATGATGAGAGAGGCAGCAACAAATAACTTCTATCAGGGGGTCAAAGTAGGTGAAGAAGGTATGATAATCTCACACTTACAACACGCAGATGATACGATATCTTTTGGTGAGTGAGATAAAAGGAACGCGAGGAACTTAATGGTGATATTAAAGTCATTTGAAACAGTTTCGGGTTTGAAGATAATTTGGGAAAATGTAGGCTTTATGGGGTAGGTGTTTCCGAAAGAGAGGTTAAGTGTATGGAGAGGTGGTTGAAGTGTAAGGTTGGGGAAATTCAGTTTAGATATTTGGGTCTTTGATTGGGAGAAGTGTGAGAAAAGAGGCGGATTGGAAACTGGTAGTGGAAAGATTTAGAAATAGGCTATCGGATTAGAAGGCAAAAACATTAGAATTTGGTGGACAATTGACCTTAATCAAATCGGTTCTAGGAAGCTTGGCATTATACTACTTTTCAATCTTTCGTGCTCCGTTTTGTGTCTTGAACATCTTGAGTGTGTGTATCGAAATTTCTTTTGAGGTGCGGTTAGGGAAGGTACTAAGATGGGTAGGTGAAATGGCATGGAGTGATAACATCTCATGAGGGTGAGGGTTTAAATATCATGTCACTAAAAGCAAAAGATTTGGCACTAATTGGGAAATGGTGGTGGTGATTTAAAACGAAAAATAGTGGGTTGTGGGTCAAGGTTATAAAAAGTATTTATAGTAGAGATGAGGGTTTAAGGGATGGTCATTTAGGGGTGATGGGTCACACATGGGTGATATAATTTGGGTTGGGAAAGACAGTGATAGTAAGGGTGAGGGATTTTATTCGTATTCCTGCAATAAACTGGTGATGGTGCAAAAACACATTTTCGGGATGAAAGATGGGTGGGGGACTCAACTTTAAAGGATAGGTTTTAAAGGTTGTATATCTTGGAAAGAAACAAAGATGTAGTCGTAAAAGAAAGGGGTAGATGGGTTGAAAATGATTGGGTATGGGAATGGAATTGGATGCGGGACCCTAGAGGTAGAACCAATGGGGAGCTAACAGAATTAACTAATGTGTTAAACCAGTTTGTGATAATTTATGAAGGCAACAACAAATGGGTGTGGAATGCGGATGACGAACACATCTATAAGGTCAGCATGGTTTCAAGAAGAATAGATGAAATTTTGGGCGACAGGAAAGCAGGTCGGGCATCAAATGAGGAGGAACAGTTTCTCCCAAGCAAGATTAATGTATTTGCTTGGAGAATGATGAGAAAGAGATTACTGGTACGGATGAAGCTTGACAAATGAGGTATTGATTTGCATATTTTATTATGTCCATGGTGTGAAGATAATATTGAAACCTTTGAGTATTGTTTATCGTTTTGTGGTGAAGTCTCGATTGTTTGATATAAGGTTTTTGATTGGTGGGAAGTGGATAGATGTATAATGTTGGTTATAGGTGATTTGGTTAATATGGTGAACTTAATGTCCATTAATTTGATTGTGAAGGAGGTGTGGGAAGGGGGTGTTATGGGTTTCGGCTTATTTAATATGGAAAAACAGGAATGGGAAAATATTTAGGAAGAAGGTTTTGAGAAGGACGAGTATTTTTCAAGAAATACAATTAAGAAGTTTCAAGTGGATAAAAATGAGAATGAAATCGAAGGACTGTAGTTGGAATCAATGGGTTAATGAACCTGGATTAGTGGGCAATATATAGGTGGTGTTAAATGGGTAATGCAGTTGGGGGTTGACCGATTGTAATTATGATCTTGGGGGAATGACAAGTGCTCAAACTATGAGGATGTTGTGATGATATCTGATTGAGGTCGTAAATAATTTTATTATTTGTGATATATTAAAATGTAAATAAAAGTTAGGATAAATTGAAAAATACAATAGTATTTTGAAAGTGTATTTGTGAATATGAATTTGTAACTATTATAGTGGTGCATCAATAAAAGCTTTTCCTTTTCTAAAAGAAATTTAGTTATCATTCATGTCTCTTATTTTTATACTCCTTGTTACATTATTACGACTTAAGCGTTACCTTATATTTGTGATAACTTTTAGTACGATTTATAGCTGTCCTCTTTGGATTAATAATTACAGTAGTATATTGTATGTTCTTTTTGTTGTCTCACACCATGTGTCTAGGTAAACTATACATATAAAGAGATTTACCAACTAAATCATCAAATACTTATAAAAAAACATGACCTTCGTGGCAATTTATATTTTTTGATTAAATAACATACTTCTTTACTTCTTTATGTATTATTTCAGTGATTGGTTATGGCCTTGTCTTTTGAACTTCAATTTGCATGGTCCGAAATAGAAACTTTCAATATTACACGTTAAAGCATACTACGTACTCGCTTCGGAATATATGATAATGATAATGATAACGAACTCTAAATTTAAATAAAAAATGAACTTATACATTTAAACAAAAATGAAATATTCATTTAATACTAATGAATTCAATTTAAGTCTGATCAAAAAAAGATATTCAATTTAATATTTTTTCTTTTAATAGAATTCATTATATTACATGATTTTAGTTCTTAGAAAATATGAAGTCCATTAAATACTTATTATCATCACCCTTAAAAGTTATGTCTCCCAATATCGAGAATGTTGTATATTATATCCTTTCCTTTATTGGTTTCTAATTTACTTATTTATATGCCAAACTGTTAATCTAAAACTTAAACATTACATTAAATTATGTGTTTAGTACGAGTAATACGAAAAATAAGATAAACTGCAAATCATAAGTTGATCTTTAGGATACCTAATAACCAAAAGAATATGGCTAAAACGACTTGTTATAATCATGCCAACAGGTTATACGAAGATACAAAAAGTTGACGGTATCGTTTTTAAATATAATATTTTGTAGATGATTAATGTACAAAATTATCGAAATGAATAATTTAAGTCGGCAGTTTGGGATCCAACGTTGGAAGGTGTAGTGTGTCAGTTTCCAAACCCTTTGACTTTGACTCTTTCCCCATAAAGTTGCTCAATGCTTACGTCCACCAAACGTACTTCTGTTGTAATGTACACACAAGAATGACTCGATCGAGTTTCGAGAGACACATAGAGCTTCAGTAAAACGTCAACACTATAAAATATAGAAGTGGTAGACAGATAAAAAATAATGTGCAGATAAAAAGTTATACGAATCATCACCTTTACTTTTATGATCGCAGATTCATAGCTTTGAATATATGGTAGTCAATTTATATTGTTAAGTGCATTTAAATAAACTGTATAAATACAGAATGGATGTAAGCATTTACGAAATCAATGGGACCAAAACATGAAAAATTAATAATGAAGTGCATTAAAATTCTGCTTAAATTAGAGACAAAGTTGTGATGTTCACTGTACCACGAAACAAATTTATTAACATACATTCATGATCTTCACATCAATCTAATGCACAGAAGCCATATTTGGCCACAATACTATGTACAGCAAAAGGATCATCTACAACTCCAATCCCATACCCATACCCATACCCATACCCATACCCATACCCTTTTCGCGTTTTCATTGGTAGGGTATTGTGTGTACAGAATCATGTAGACATACGATTCGATTGTTTCTTTTCTTTCTTGTGAGGTAACTTGAAGGGTCCCCAACTTTTTCTACGTTTTGAGGTTTCACTAAATAAACCGGATGACAATGCTTGCTTAAGCCATAACTCGAATTCTTCTTCTTCATCCGCCATTTTGGCATCCAAATCCCAAGGATATCTGCTTGAGCTGGATCTCTCGGGTTTCTCCAATCCAACCATGTTTACATGAAACGTTGGACGGTGTGTATTTGGCCTGCAACCCATTCCCTGTACCATTTAATAGTGAGTGTTAGGTAGTGGCCAGTACGCACGTTCTTGAAACTAGGAGCCGTCACTAGTATACAAAGATGTCAGCTCATGTGACCAAACGGCCCAACCATACCAAGTGCGCTATAATACAATGCCATTGATATTTTACTTTTGTTGATTTCCCGCCTTTGCTTAAGCGTATAATAGATGTACTGGGTGTATAGCAAACAAATATCATGTCACTTTTTAATATACTTTGCATCTCTAGTACCTTTCAGTGTAATAGATGTCATCTTTTTGGCACAGCTCAAATGGAGAATATTTGCAGGTGCATGATGTCCCCCAAGACCATGGTCGTTCCTATAGCTATCAACCTAGTTCTTTTGCATATTTGTATACGAACAGTTTCAGTCCCCGATTACATCAAGAAGCTCTTTTGTGTTTCACAGTTAAATTGGGGTAATATACATCGAGGATGATCTAACTCTATGACATTTGTGTGAGAAATCATGTATCAACATTTTGCAGCATAATGTAGCATACTCACAAATCTGTCCACCAGTTAACCATTTACTCTATTTTGACCAAAAGTCAAGGGGTACGTTGCACATTGTCACACTTAACCACATTATGGCAATTGTCGCTCTTATCAAAATTCCTCTTTTCCTCATTTCTCTAAACTTTTATAACTTTACACCTATTATATTTTTATAATATATCAACATAACTGCTGTTAATAAAAGCAGAAAATATTAGTAAATTTTAATGACATTACTCTTTTCAGGGATTGTAATTTCTCTAGGATCATTACTAATTATATTTGTGGGTGGGTTGGTGGTGGTGGCGGTGATGAACAATTCAACTACAAATAGTAGTTGTTGACTTGTAGAACCAAAGTATGCATACAATATATTATGCCACCAAAACTTTTTACAATGACTAGTGAAGCAAAAAGCATGTGCCTAGAGTTAGACAATTATTGGTGCATTAACACTGAACCCTTGAAACCATGTAAATCTATTAGGTAATTAGTTTATGCTGTGCTATGAAAGTTATATTATTTAGTTACTAAAACCTTAAAGGGAAATGCTTCAAGAAAATAAAATTTGATTATACCGGATATAGCGACCCGCATATTTTCATATTCAAAGTGATTGACAATTCTTCTAAAATCAAGACTGCTTCCTTACTGTTTGCATTATGTTAAGATTGATACTAGACATTTTTAAGATGACATTAATTTGCACAGATTTGATAGTTAATATCTTGCATGTTTCAGGTAACTAATTAACACCATAATAGACCAAAACATTCAGAAGACTTTGAAGCATGCACAAGTATTAAAACTTGGAACACACCTGGCAAATGGCCCATTCTGAAACATCAAAGATTTTGCTCTCCGCACAAACAAAAGCACGTGGTATTTCCACCTAAATCAAAGGAGACCACAAATCACAATCACCAAAATAGATAAACATGACAAGGTGTTCAAACACGTGACCAACATAATTTTAGAGAAACCAATCATAATTCAAATGGCAAGATTCTAAAAACACAAACCTTATGAGGCCGATCAAAGCTCAGAGACCCTTTGTATTCCACCCACCCATCCCCATCCTTCGCTTGATGAAATTGACAGCAATCCTGCAACAAATTTATATGTCTAATTAAAGGGAGTTAAATTGATACACATTTTTCTTTTTCCAAACAAAGTTCTCACCTGACACCATCTTGCCTTCGACTTTATCCTATTTGTACATATCCATATATGTGAATGGCCACATTTTGTGCACTGTATACGCCTTGATTCCACAGAGCAGTTATCAGGATTCTCCTGCATTGTTATGAGAGTAAACCGATATTAAACAACCTGACAATCAAATTTGTACATTCAATCTGGTCAATATGCAGATTTTTAGAGTGTTATACCTGATGAGTAGTACTTGAAGACCTGTGAGACAGAGCCTTCGATTCTTTCTTTCTCAATTGCTCATCATAGTCTCTCTTTTTCAAAGAATCAGAAAGAACCTAAAAGATCGTCAAAAAGTTATCAGTTGTAGACATTCATATAGAAGATAAAAACATTTAGCAAATTCTGCAGTGAACTAGAAGATAGTGTACCTCATATGCACATTGAACCTTTTTAAAGGATTCACTTGCCATCGGACTTCCCATGTTTTTATCTGGGTGCACAAGCATGGCCTGAGACAAAGACATCAAACATAAGCCTATGGACAGAAGATAACACGTAATACTTGTGGTGGTAAAGATGTGAGGCTTGTGAGGTTGGGTAACAGGTCAAGCTGGGTTTCGGGGATCATTTTCTAGTATGCCAGTTAGGTTGACCCGTAAACACATTTTCACCATTTGCTTCAGATCTAGCAATAGCAATACTTCAACAGAGATTACCATGATAACAAATCTTTGAATAAAACAGTTTAGGAGGTTGTATTCATTTAAGTTATTTTGGGTGACTTTCAACCTATCTGACCTGTTCCCCTTCAGGTAAAAAAAGAAGACTTATTTGACCCATTTGAGATACATGACATTCAAAAGGTTCGACATTGTCACATCTACTGCCTATCATGATTGAGCATTGTAAACCACTACTTTAATAATACGACGAAACGATATTCATGTAACTAAAGCAAAAACAGCCGACCTTTTTCCTATATTCCTTCTTTAACAGTATCGCATCAATCTTCTTGTAACGAGATAGACCTAATGCTTCGTAATGATCCAAACATCCAAGAATTCTTTTCATCTCATTAACTGCATTCACATCATCTTTCACCACAGCAACGGACGCAATTTCCTTCTGTTTGTTCACAACAATTGTTGTAGAAGCTGGTTTACTCGTAGATTTAAACGATTGTACCTTTTCAGCACTCGGTTGCACCTTTTCTGTTTCTGCTTCATCAATAGGTTGCACCTTCTCTGTTTCTTTTTCATCAGTAGGTTTCACCTTCTCAGCTTCATCAGTAGGTTTCACCTTTTCAGCTTCATCAGTAGGAACAAAAAACTCACTCTCTGCTCCAAATTTATCTTCAACAAATGAATCCGGAAAACTTTGTTCTTCTAATTGCGCCTTTTCACTCAAATTGTCACACCATTGGAGGAGGCAGTTTAAAAGATCATTAGATATGAACGCAAGGTTAATCGATACCAAAGTTCCTGACCATCCGACTTGAACTTTTACACAATGTAGAGCATATAAGGTTGCTACTAAAACCACCAACCTTGCATGTTTCCGGGAAAACAAGTAACCTCCAACAATAAATAATGTGCCAGTGATCCAAAAGTTACCGTACATCCACAGGACCAAAATTGAAATTAACCCTACTATAAATAAACCAGGAGTATGGCCTAGGTAATGGATAGCACACGCGGCAGCAGCCTACATTAATCAGCAAGACTATTACTGCCATGAAATTACTTCAAAAGCTTGCAATCAAATTCAACTATTCAAGTATAAAGCAACATTTAAGTCAATCAAACATGTTAAAATTTTAATACAGCCTAGTATGTCCCTGTGAATCTGATTAATTGCATAATCAATTCAGAGACTCCAAAGTCCTAAGAAAATGACGTATAGGACATTCTCATGATGAATCTATATCAACCACTACAGCAAATATATCATTTGCACACACCTTTTCCAACATGCTTTTAGAAACTGCATAAGATATGGTCAGGTTGTTCACATGTAAAAGCGTATACCAAATGATCACATTTATAAGAGCAAATATTTTTAAAATTATAATAATTGTAGAAAATATTTGTTTGAACTTACAAACTTATATAGTTGTTTACACTTTAAACAGTAGAGATCAATGTGTGACACGTAATTTCACCGCACTCTCCTTGCTTGAAAAGTTTAAGTGTAACACATTGATCTCTACACTTTTAAGTGTAGTAAAAATCTTAATCTTGTACAATTGTAAGTGTGAAAAATCTTACAATTTTTTAATTATTTTTCTCGCTTTTAAGTGTAAGTAATCTGAACATGTTTTTAAGTGAGAAGAAACTGCAGTGTATAACTGGTCTACGCTATAGTTTGGCATTGCGTTTTGAAAGTGATATATTGATATAGAATAATTAAAATCAAATATTCAGCAGTAATAAAACAGGCTGCAGGACATAGTGTATAGACATTGGACATATATATGTTGTTTGAAGTCGTGGCAAATTCTGATTATCTGAGGATTTACGTGGAAAATGACCCTTAAATAATCAGATAACCAAAATCAGTTGTGTTACGGCTACTCCTGCACTGATTATATATACCTGAACATACGGGTGTGGTTTAGGAGAGAAGAGCTCTTGTGAGGGAAAAATGTACCAGGGATTCCGGTGCTAACATGTGTCATGATGCACCAATTTTTACACTTTGATGCACCCATTTTTTTGGTTCCAAAATGTGATTGCATCATGACACGTGACAGTACCAGAATCCTCAGTAAGAACAATTTTCTTTGCAAGACCCCTTTTTACCTGATCCTTCCCCTAAACTAACATATAATCATTTTCAAAACACAAGCTAATACATTCGTAAACTAATATTACTACTAACCGATAAAGGATCTATCATAAACAATTGAAAGTAATTACAATTAAAAGAGAGTAATAACAATACCAAAAAACACTTACCATACTTAAAACAACACCGAAAACGCAAGACATTGAAGTCAAACTAAGAAAACAACTCCAAATAATAACAAGAAGAGCTGCAGTACCCAAACTAAAAAACGATCTAGATCCACGAACTAAACAATCCTTCCATTGAATCACAAACCAACACAACAACTTAACCAATCTAGAACACACGTGGCAGACACTAGGCCAATGCTGCACGATCGAAATCGCAACCGTTTTACCGACACAGCAACCAGCTTTCACCGCAGTAGCTACAGAGTAACAATGGCTTTCAGATAACAACCATTTCCAGCTTTGTTTGAATAACACAATGTCTTCCATCTTTCTTTCTAGGTTAAATTAAACCTAGCAAACTAACATATAGATATATTATAATTATAGTTACATTTAAGGAAGTTCATAATGAAAAGAATCATGAGTAACTCTGGTCGGATCTTGGAAGAATAAAAGGAGGGACATTTAATTAACGTGATTAGATTAGGGAATTGAATGGAGTTAGAACCCTAGACTAGAATACAGCTTTTGGGTGACTTTTTCTTCTATTTAATTGTTCAGGGAAAGCTCGTGGGGATAAAAAGGGAGGGGGGGCATTTGAGGCCCGTGAGAGTAAAAAGAAAAAAGTGGGAATCGAAGGAGGTGAACTGACTAATTATTCAACTATTATTATTATTCGTTTCGAGGCGTTTTCTAACAACCGAGTTAACTCATTATTACATATTCACGTTAAACGACATGATTTTTAAGTATGTTTTTCTATTCCAAATAATAGAACGAATTACAAATATATACAAAATATTACTATTTTTATATATGGTATTAATCCAACTAAAACATATTACTAAACTGAACTTGCTATTATTATAATGTATATGTATATGTATATGTATATGTATAAATCGATGATGTATCACGTCATTAAAAAATTATTTCATAGATATAAATAAACTTATTATATATATAACGCTAATAATGTAATATTTTTACTAAATTTTGTGTTAAATTAGATGTTTGTATAATTGTGATTGTTTTATCCTGAGAATGAAATATGGTCAGACTTTGTGTTAAGGGCTTGAACTAAAGTAGTTGTTGGTGGGCATCTTTTTCTTTTTGAAATTAAATGAGAAACATTATATATCGTTTATCTACTAAATTTGCTTATTTATGTTGTAACTACTGTTTTTTTACTTGTCTCGTTATCGGCCACTTTGACAGCAATATAATACTAACTTTATAAATCATACATGTGATGTTGAATAGTTCTCTATGGTTTGGTCATCGTACCTCAATGTCTATAAAAACTAAAAATATGTCATCAGGCATCGTTTACTTTTCTTATGTATGATGTCACTGTAACTTCAATGTAACCAACATTTTGTAAGCAATTTAGTTGATGTAGTTAAATACAAGTGTTTGTTTTGCAACTTGTATGTGTCAAATGGTTATTTAACTTGTTGATATTGCGGACTACCTATTATTTCAACATTTTCATCTTGATGCAAGTTTTACTATGTATTTTAATTTTCCGAATAGTTATTTATATTACCTATAAAGTATTTTACTCTTTTAAAATTTAAAATTATAAAGACGAAGAATTAAAATAGTATCTACTATGGATTATTTCATGTAGTCTTTTTGAGTTCTTGCAAGTACATCATATGCAAGGAGTTATCTTTGACTCCGTTTTGAATGCTTTCGTTAAATTCGTCGCTTGTCAGACGGAGTGAGAACGGAAGGATGGTGGACCAATAATTTTCTTTTTATGTTCTGGTGTATAATAAAGGTATATTGATAAAATGTGAGGCTAAAAAAACTTTTGTATTTTATGTCATCGTAGATAGTGTTCAGTCTTTCTAAGATTTGTTAATGTGGCGCTGAGCTGACAATACATATCTCCAATTTTTAATGTCATAATAAGGAGTTATCTAATTAAAATATATCATACCATATTAACATACGACGATGGTTAATCGGCTTTTTCAAAATCTTCGACTAAAAACTTTTTAGTTATTATGTACATAAATGATTATTTGAACATGATGTATGCTTTTTGCTTTTTCATGAACATTTTATGGTTTATTTACGATATTCATTGTCTTATACTGTGAATTGTGTCAATTATGTTATCTATAAAATTGATTTTTCTAGAAAAATTTAGTTGAAACGACCGTGAAGCTTCATAAGACAGTCATGCCATTTGTTGACATAGGATGTCTTTAATATAATATACCTTGATATTTGACATGAGATTCAATACAATGTACATCTATATATTGATATGTTAATTGTTATGTGTTTATAATTGTTTATTATTTTATATATTTTAAGTGTTATTCCGTAATATTATATTATATTTATTATATTATATTTGATCTAAGATATATTATATTTGATTACTTTAGCGATGGTTGATCACTTACTTTATTTATTAATTTTCTAATACTATTATGTCTCATCAGACGGTTAATGTACTAGTTCTCAATCAATTGAGTACATTTAGTTTCAATTAGTAGGTTGATTAGCTAGTTGAATTGAATTGTCAGTTTCTAAAAACCAGGTGTTATGAATGGTGAAGAACAAATGATGCCCCACATTATCATTAGTGACGTGCTAAAGAAATGTGTTTTAAGATGTCACATTCTTTATTAATTGTACTGTTGACATAACTTTCGTAACTGATTGTAAAAATACATTAAATTAAACATGTTGTTAGAATATGATATTTATGATATTGACCGGTAAAAGACAATAGTATTTTTTGTAAAATATTAGAATATGGTGTTTATGATATTAACTGGTAAAAGACAGTAGTATTTTTTGTAAAATAACATAAAATGTATAATAAAGAACCTACACCTAAATTTTGTAAACAATTAAAATTAGTAAGCAGCTTGATTTTTGGTACAATGACCATAAGTTGGTAATGACAATTTTGTAATTATTAAGGGTATGTTTTGTCTCTTATCTTTTTAGAGGTTTAAAGAGTTTGAGTTTCTAAAGTTTAGAAGCTCAAACTCTTATAAAAAATAAATTTCGATTGATAATTATTAAAGATATTTTTGTTACCTACATAAATATAATTTTTATTTCAAGTAGTTTATAAAAGCTTCTATGCTTTTATTCAGCTTCAACCATTAATTTTAATTCTAACTAGTTGTTACCAAACATACTTTAAATTTATAAGATCAATATGAAAGCTTTTAAAAATCATCTAATAATACGATTTTGTAATATATAACAAATTAAAAGTGAGAAAGAGAAAAGTTATCTATTACAATTACAATATATTTTTGTTTAATTTGCACTTGATATAGAAAAGATCATTATGATTTAGCATTTAGGCCCTCTAAAACAAAGTAGGAAAAACATACCTCAACGGTTTCTCTATATTATGAAATATTTTTAAAAGAAAGTTAAGTTTTCTCTATATATAAAGAGAAAGTATTCATCCTCTGAAACTCGTAGTCAATATTATTTAGTGTTATTATCAATATTACTCAAATTTCAATATTATTAAATTTTTAATAACAACGACGAATGTTTATTAATTATTATTAACAAAAAAATAAAACAAAGTTAATAAGAAAAATAATATATCAAACAATAAATATATTGTAATATTACACTACAATGATAACAAAGCAAACAAAAGTAACATAATTAAACGAAATTAAACTTAATAAAATTTTAAAATATTATCTAAAGTTGAATTTAGTAGGATAAAAATGTATATAATTATGTTTTTAGAATAGAAGATTGGAGGATGAGTTTTTTCAGATTATAAATGCTGAATTATTTTATTTTAAAAAATCGAAGTACATATCTTTATCAACGTTTACTTTTGATTGAATTTGATAATACCATAAGTAGATTTTTTAAATGTTTAAAGTTGATTCAACTTATATATTTGTTTTGCAACTTGAGAAATTAATATTTTTTTTATTTTAATTGTTCAACTATTATTTTGATGTTTATTTTGTCAAAAATGTTAGTACTATATATTTTCCCGATACATGTTTTACTGCAACAAAATTACCGAGTATTATTTTTAATCTTAACCGAAAAATGAAACATTATAACCATGTTACCCGCATTTATTTTTAGTATGAATTAAAATTAAAAATTAAAAATTAAAAAGAGGAACAATATGAAGATCAATACACAATCTGCAAACCATGAATCCCATTGCTACCAAAGTTGCCGTCATCGGTACCGGCAGTAAGACCAAACACCTTTCAGTTATGTGTATACATACATACACGCAACTGTATCTATCTATATTCTCTATCTAATCAATTAATTAAAATTATAAAATTTGATTCAGTTTCAGGAGCTGTATGTGCTTCCAATTTAGCCAAAAATGGTATCTCAGTCACCGTTTTCGAATCCGGTAGAGGCCCCGGCGGTCGAATGTCCCGGAGAAGGTACCTCTACATCCCAATTTTATGAAATATTTAGGTCGTATTTTCACAAATGAGGAAAAAAATAGTAACACTTAGAAATGTTTTTTTTGTATATATTTTTAACATCACGGATCATTTTCTCATATTATATAATTTAGGCTAATTAATAGTATATTGCTATTGGAGCTCCACACAGCTACACTTTAGATCGCCTGCAATATTTAAGAATGTACATAGGAGCGTATCGTTTAGCTAACAGTTCACAAGGTTGCGTGCTCTTAGGGTAAAATTTTTATGATTGTGTATATATAAGAAAGATGAGGGTTAAATTGGTCCATAATTGGTCAGGTGCACGTAACATTCGTGTTGTCAACAACACAGATGATATCCTCTTTAGTTCATATATAAATATATGGTCTTTTAATATAAGGTATATTTTTTAAACAATCATTCATTTTGTAAGAAACAAATTTTAATGACTTAAAACGGGACGTAAAATCATCATTAGCAAGACCAAAGTAGTACCTTATACAAAAGTAAAGTACCTTGATATGCAAAGTAAATAACACATTATATTATTATGTGAACTTGCAGAGAAATTGGTGAAGATGGGAGAGAATTGTATTTTGACCATGGAGCACCTTATTTTTCCACAACGAATGCTGGCGTGGAGGATATAGTTAGGGGTTGGGAAGCAAAAGGTCTTGTTGCTGAATGGAAGCAGATATTTGGTTCATTTGATTTCATTACGAAAAAATTTGTCAACATCGAAAAGGTTTACTTCTTCTTTAATCATGTAGTTTATTATTAGTGCAACTTGTCCATTGTGGTGATTTGAAGTTTTTAAATTAGTACATTAGCTGGTGCAGTGCAGCTTGAAGTATTATATGTATCATGATGCTTGTCTGAAGTACTCTTTTTGTATTATCTTCATCCACGTCAGATGCCTTATAAGAATGATTTACAAAATCTGTAATTTATATTATAATGCATTTATTCGCACATGACATACCCTAAATTCCATGTTGACATGTTCATTCCTTGATTTAATAAAGTAGTCAAGATCAAATCTTATGTGCATATCTACTGGCACAGGCATTGCACATAAAGTTCTATATATATAGTTTAGCACTATAGAATATTTGACCTTGGTACTTTTTTAATATGATATTCACATAATGAATAAAACTAACGGGTAACTGAATTTCTGCTTATTTTACGAAGGATTAAACAAGAAATATGTGGGCATCCCGGGAATGAATTCTATATGCAAAGCTTTATGCCAAGAACATGGTAGGCCGGTACTGTTATATATTGTAAACTGTGTTTTTTTAAGTTTGGACTTAGGTTAGGATGCTATCTCACTTGTTCCACTTTATCAGGTATTGAAAGTAAATTTTGGGTCACGGTTGGGAAGTTGGAGTGGTTAGAAATGAGGATTTATGGTCTGTAATAGATAAGGATGGACAAGATCTCGGTCATTTTAATGGGGTGGTGACATCAGACAAAAGCACATTCTCTCAAAGGTTTACACAAGTCAGTGGGAAAGCGCCTCCACTTGGTTTAATGTCTTGCATCACTTTCTAGTTGGTTGTGACTCTTTTGTAAATATTGTAATTCTCTCGCATTTACATATAAACCAATCAATGCACAACATCATGAAAGCGTTAAGAAGGATACTGAGTGATTGGTACAAGTCCATTGACCATCAGATAGTGAAAATGTATAGGTACAGTGTCGTAATAAAATAAAAAAAGGTTTTGCAATACATGTAGTTGTGTGAACAAACTGGCTTTCTTATGATTGAAGGAACAATATTCGGTTTCCCAGTGTCAGACAAGAGAAATTCAGTAACTCCTGTTTGTCATATCTGTTGATGAGTAAATGATGATAAAACAATAGTAATGCTAAAAAGAAAGCATAAGATGAGCTTCCTTTCTGCTCATTATTTATTAAATATTTTATTTCCCGCTAGCTATTCACTTTGAATTTCCACTTCACTCGTGTATCGCGTGACTATCTTTTCTTGACCATTTTTTCAGACTTCTTTAATAACATAATCATTTGCATTAGTCATTCGGTTAATGCCCTCTTAAGATTCTAACTTTCTTTGTTTATTTGGTGGGTTCAAAGCTTCCACTTGAATGCCATTGTGGATTTCTTCTATCTCGTACTTGCAGAATTCTTATTTTTACTTCATTTGTCAGTGTTATACTCAACATTTTCAAGTATCTATCCTTTTAAATTATCACATCCTGAACCAAGACTTACCGCTCTTTTACTGTTAAAATTTAGACCTGAATGTGATTCCGAGGCTGGCTGACATGATTAAAGAAGTTCCTGTAAGACCATGTTTTGCTCTCATGTTGGCATTTGAAAATCCTTTGTCTTCGGTAAGATATCCATTGTATTCCAAGATGTCCAGCCAATTATCATTATTTTGTTCACACGAATCTCACATTTCTGTACCCTATATTAAGCACTCCTCAATCTACACAACCTGATGTATAAGTTTTTAATCTCATTCCTGCTTATCGTTTCACAGCTGTTAATCATTTTTTTCTCTTCTTATTTACTTCTATTTCAGATACCACTTAAATGCTTCTCATTTGAGAACTCAGATGTACTTTGCAGGGCATTTTGTGAGAGCAGTAAGCCAGGACGTTCGACCTCCAGGTCTTTATTTTTCTATGTTTTTTCAGAACATTTATGATATGGATAAATATTTACATATTATTCTTCTATACTGCTACAGCGAGCGATGGGTATTGCATTCAACGGAGAAGTATGCAGAAGGTATAATTGCTCGAGCTGGACTTGAGAAGCCTTCACGTGCAGCATTATCGGAAATTGCTGAGGAACTATTTCAAGAATTCCAGAGGACTGGACTTGATGTCTCCGTGCCTTTTTATAAGAGAGCTCATCGATGGTTAGTTTGGCACATTTTCCAGCTTAAGTTAGCTTAAATTTTCAGTTCACATTTGGTAATAATGATTTGTAAACGGTCCAATATGTGGTCAATTCAACTTTCAAGTATGCATACTGAATTGTGAACTTATCCGATTAATTAATCTAATGTTTATTTGCATATAATTATGCAGGGGAAGTGCTTTTCCAGCAACAAGCATAGCAGGAGATGAAAAGTGCATATGGGATGGAACAAAAAAACTGGCCATTTGTGGGGAATTTTGTGTGAGCCCAAATGTTGAAGGTGCAATCCTAAGTGGATCGGCTGCAGGCTGCTGCTTCTATATTTTCTGAAACTTTCAGTCGTTTATAGTTATTTGTAACGCTATCTCTTCTTTATTTCATTGGAACTAGCAAATTCATAAAGTTACAAAAATGGCCATACAGGTGAAAACCATGTGAAGTGTGGTAAATAATTCACATTGTACTTGGTAGTCATTTTTATTTTTATTTTCGTAGTTCATGTATGTAACATTGGCAATTATTGCACACAACTGAATTCTTGTACTCTTTAGTGTCGTCTACCATTCTCTGGTTGGCAGACAATCAAATTCTCAACTACTTATAATGTTGTACAATTTCGATTCATTTACTTGTGAATTGGATGATGCAGAAAATATTCCACTTCAACGGTTAAATGCACTTAAAAAGTCATTTAGGGTATGTTTTTAATGCATGCAAACTCTTATACCTAATTATTCTCAATTATAGATTACAAATTCAAATAAATCTCTATTAGGCTCATGTCTAATGTATAAATCATACATAGAAATAGTAACCCAATTTGAGCTGATCGGCTGTTACAGTCACTCAAGTCGCGTGACTCGACCATCTTGCCCCTCTGGCTTTATAACATGGTGGATCCAAACTCAAAAGCATGGTCTTCAATCTGCATAGACAAGGTTGTGCATAATGCACATATACGTAGACCTTTTCTGTTTGGGCAGAAATTGTGAAGCTAAACATGTGCAAATGGCATGCAGTGTGCCAAGCTGGTTTTTCCCACTACTTTCTGCCTCACATAAAAAGTTGTGGCTTGTGAATTGTGACATCACTTCTTTCTTTTCATAAATGATTTGGTAAGATGGTTTTGGTTATAGAATAACAGGTTGTATAAGAAAGTGGAGATTTTTTTTTATCACAATGCTCATAAATAGCGCAAATTCTCGGCTTACAGATAGCAATCAAAAGATGTAATAAAATGACAGTACCAATCTTATAAATTGTTACACTATTACAGCAATATCTTATAAATGTTTACGCAGAGGTGGCTTTTGGTTAGTTATAAAAATGGCTTAATTAGTAGGATAATGCTTTATTAATGATGGATCATGTATAACCAATTCAAGCTGAGCCCGAGCCGACCCAACCTCCGGCAACAACGCAATAGAAGTGAAGTACTCCGTAGTTAGATAAGATTAGGTGTAAACTTCTAGAAGTTGAATAATATAAAATTTATAAATATTAGTGATTAGATATGGGCTCGATATCTTAAAACCTTTTAACAAAAATCTGACATAACAGAAAAGAAGGGTAAAAGACAAAAGAATATATACTTTACTTTCTGGTTATAAACAATGATTCCTACTTTTTCAAATTTCAAAGGGTCAAAAGATTCACCACCCAACGCCAAAACTTTACAAAAATTACCCATTTCTTATACATTTACTCCAAAAGGATATACTCCAATTCTTTTCAAAACTTTGGGGGAATTGTATTTAGTTGGGTGCAACTTGAAAATGCATAACCAAATAAAAATAAAAAAAGATATAATAATAATATAAATAAATAAAATAGGTAGGACAGAGGCCAGAAAGAGGTAGTAGCTGGCGGACAATGACATAACTAGTCCCTTAACCTGCGGACAACGACCATTAAAACATCCCTATCCTCTTGCTTTCTTTTTAGTACCATAAAGTTCTTTCTTTTTCTTAAAAAAAGTAAGAACGTAACTAATAAACAATTAATTAATTAATTTAAGTAGGCCATATCTTACTCTTTTATAATAGGTGTAGGGGGAGTTTTCCCACATAAAATACCCTTTATTTACATCAATATTTACAATAAACCTACCTACTTTTCCTTAATTTTTTAAAATTAAATATCTCAAAAATAGTTAGTCAAATTTTTTTAAAAATTACACCATTTAAAAATCAATGTTTTATTTTTCTTCGATTAGACATCTCAAATGATAAACTTTTGATGAATTTTGTTTTCTTCATTTTTTGTAATAAAAATTTAGGTGTTTTTACATAATGATTCAATTACTAAAAGTTATATGTGTTATCCCGCTTTTTTATCTCTCTCACATACATATCATCTAAACATAAAAACACATAATAAACACGATAGAGAAAATATAGATCGAATATCCAGCGCTGTTACTTTGTACGGGTACAAAACTATTCAATGTAAAGTGATCATTGTAGTCATCTGGACATCACTAGATTCTCTTGTTTAATTCTATACAAAGTTCATTTAAACAAGTAAATTGCGAGTGTATTTTGATACTTGCCTAAAGTGGCTATTACTATAAATAATATCGATTCTATTAGTAATTGTTTCTTTATGGAAAGTTAATATTATCATATGTTTTTAGCAACAACTATGATGAACTTGATGATAATGATTTTGATGATAAACGTATATTTGTTTCAAGTAATGACATTAAAACAAAGGGAAAATGACTAAAATAGTCCAAATACATATACATATGTTACATTTTACTAATTTGAATAAATTTTATCAAAATATATTAAACTATTTTCATTTAAAGCTATAACACAAGAAAAAGAAAAAAGTTAAGGTGATAGAGATCTTGGAATAAGAAAAAAGTAAAATTAGATAAAGATAAAATGGCTGTTTCAATTTAACTATACTTTTAGCGGAGCGTTAACGATTTGACTCGTCGAGGACATGTGGCAAATTTGGTTCAACGTGAGTTATTTTTATTAGTTTCTGGCTTTTACGTGGCGAATGAAAGTATTATGGTTGCAACGTTTAGTTGTAGCAGTATTTAATTACATGTTGAAAAAATAATATTTATTTATAAGTTCCAACGTCAATAATTTCTGGGCTACTGGCTAAATTGGTGGTACATGCAATTATTATTACAACATTAATACAACCATGCCTCTTCAAGATCCCAGTCAAAGAGTTTTCAAAGTTTGCCGAAAAAAGCGTACGTTATCTGTTGAGTAACGAGATATATTTTTATATAAGTGGAAGAATGTGTTTTATTTTGGGGGATTACATGTTCACATACACGATTTGTGGCGAGTGCATTGGGTTGTGTAAATATACGTACCTATGGTACTACTTGATCGTTGATATAAGTAATTTTTTGGGCATTCGATATTCGTTGAAGGTTTCTAGATTTTCATTTTTCTTATTAAAAACATGATTAAACTTGTGTTTTTCATATTCAATATTAATCAATCAAAATTAATTATTAATATAGTTAGACAAACGTTAGGTGTACATAAGGTAATGTTACAAATAATTTATACTCGAGACATTTTAAGTTATTAGTATTCAGAATATTGGTTGTTTCATTTTCGTTATGAGAAAATGATCCATTCTGCTAGCAGTATGCAAAGATACATACTGTTAGGAATTAGATCACGAGACATGAGCGGCTTTAAAAGGTAAATTGAGATCGAATATGCGAATTGCTGTCTTATAGTAGGCATCTTTACGTACTTCTATTAGTATCCCCATCCATTATTCTTCTGATATGCATAACATTTGTGAAGTTAATTGCAAGTAATATTGTCATCTCTACATCTATATTGGTTTTATCGTTAGTACATTATCATGAGATATGAATTGTTGACGTTATAACTTATAATTTGTTCTACTATGACTAGCAAAATCACTGTTTATATGTTCTAATAATAGTTATAAAGCAACTAAAGTAGTTAACAAACCACGAATCAAGTCTAAGCTAGAACCAAATGGCATTAAAGTAAAAGGGATTTTGTACTATTTTAATGTTTGTTTTGTTTGGAGCCTAGAATGAAAGGTTTGTTAAATGAAAAGCGGACGGTGGAGACGAAAAACGGGCAGCGCAGCGAAGCATAGCGAAGCTGTCACTCAGTCACCGGCACCTCCTCTGACATTATTTTATATTCGTATAAACTGTCACCATCGTTTCACATAACTCCAAACATTACTATTTTATTATCAATGTAAATAGGATAACGTAAACATATTTAAGATAACACTATGCATAAAAAATACTATACAAATAAAAAAATAATAGCATAAAAATTACTATCCATATAAATATTATTAAAATTATATTTTATATTTAATTTATTCCATTTCTTATTTCCCAAAATTACAACATGGTAACTATCAAACTTGCCCGAATAATCCTAGTAACCAGCGGAAATAATTGATAACATGCTCCCTTTTTAAATACATATACAAAACCATGTTCAAATTTATATTTATATTATTATATTATTATATAACATTATGTCAGATTCCTTAACCGACAACATAATATTTACATTCAGTAAACATTTAACTTTATTTAATCAATTCATTAATAAATTACCAAAAAATCACATAGCAATATTAGGAAGAGTATCATTCTAACATTAGAAATTAGCATAGCAAAAGAAGAAATTAATAAAAATAGATACATAGTTCCAAAAAAATGCTAGATACCTAGTGCTATCCTACACTATAACTCAATTGACTGATAAACCTCAGTTAGACTTGCTGTTAAATCGTTGACTCCGGTTCGGACCGGTGTTAGTACTACTAGAACCGTCTCGTTTCTGCTGTGAGGAAAAAATCGGAAATCCAAACATACCACCGGTTTTTGATAATGAACAAACCGGAACGTTTAAAACCGGTGTGATACGTACATTTGCTGAATATGATCGTTCCATCCCTCTATGCTTAAATCTCGGTCCACCGTTTAAGCTACTCGGACTACTTGAACTCCGTTCTAAGCTATGAAATACGATTTTACCAGAAGAGTTCATTCGCGGACTATCAATTGACAGTCCACGGTCAGTAGTAACCGTTTTCTCCGTTGACCGACGGACGGTGCTACGGTTAACACGTGTAGTAGCTCGTGAATCGATTGACTGTGTTCTCGTTTTCACTAGTCTCGTTCTCGGCCGATTGCTAGGGTTTGTGTTCATGTTTAGTTTTGCAGGTCTATCGGAATCGAGAGAGAGACGAGGCAGATCGTCGAGATCGTGACCGGAAGAAGATGAAGATAGAGATTGACGTGCTGAGATAGATACAGATTCTGTATCTAAATCCTTCAGTAATGGAGAGTTCACTGATGATTCGATTGATGACTTTGAGCTTCGGTGTAGAAACTGTCTAATAGATCTAGTTGCTCCACTGCGGTTGTTAAGAGGCTTGTTATCTTCTTTAATGATATTATTATTCGCACTATAATTGATACTATGAAGCTTACCGAAACCTAAAAGCTCCTTCCATCGGCTAGAACACCTCGGTGCCCTAGGTGAAAACAAGTATGGATCTGCGGAGAATGTATCGTCAGTTCTCCGGTGAGAATACGGTATATCTGGAGTAATGACATCTGGCAAAATCGTTGTTGACGTGGCAACTTCCTGACGAATGGCGGATAAATCTAACGGAACGAGCTTACCGTCGGAAAACAGTTCATCAGCCGGAAGCATTCTTACCGGATCATCAAGTCTGAACTCGAATCCGTCAAACTCCTTCAGATCTGAATCCTCCGGTAGATCTAAAATCGATTTTGCCGGATCTGGAATGACCGGCGGATCTGAGCGGTTTTTCGTCGGAGATGAAATACGTCTGGTAGCATGATACCAGGCGTAGGACGAGTACGCCGGAGAATGGTCTAGTAGATTATCCGGCGAAATGCGGTTCAGGCAAGCGGAAGCCATTAGAACACTTAATGTGATTGTTGTTGATTTCAGCAGTGTTGAATAAAATTAAAATGAGAGATGAAATGAGAAATTGAAAGAGGAAGTGGATAGCTAGGGTTTAGTATTGGCAAGTGATATAAATAAGGAAGAAGAAGAGGTGGGGGCCATGGGGGAGTGTGATGGTGGCTCCAAGCTTTCTGCATAATAAGTCCAAAAAAGTGAAATATTAAAATAATGAGAGTTTTGTTGGAAAGGAAGGTACATGGAAAGCAATTCTCCCACATGGATATGCTGTCTCCTCAACAAACTCATTTTTTTAGGCTTCCCTCCTAAACTTTCTTTAAAGTTTGTGTCATTTTGTTATATTCCAACCCTTTAACTAAAGTTATATATCTTTAAAACAACAAGTGTGACATAATTTTTCTTTCTTTTTTAAACTTTACAAAGAAACACTATCAAATTAATTTTCTTTTAACAAACTTAAAAGAAACTTTACTCTATAAAATATCACCTTGGATACAACCTCTTGTTGCATTACAACTCCTTGATACCAAAACATATAAATTAACATGAAACAACCTCTCTTATAATGTAATTTTACTGGCCCCTAGCTAGTTTAGTTCTTAATCGAAATTAGTTGTTTAAAAAAAAACATGAAACATATGATGTTTAGGATACTAAAAGGTTAAAAATATAATTGAATTTTGTTATATATATCCAACTTGATCATCAATATTGATATATACTTTCTTTTATTGATTGAGACTTGAATGAATAGCCTCAAGTGACACGAGTGCGGGTGCATCTTGATCTCGAATAAAAGAATCAACCTTAGCTCGTGCAGGTAGCATAGGTACTTCTAGGAATGTGGTCTTCACAAATATATAATCAAAAACACCACCGTATACATCTCCCTTTCTCTTTAAACACAATCTAACAACAATATCATATCTTTCGTACAATTGTCGATATATTACGTATTCACTATCAAAACCAAATCTACCTTTTGTTGCAATATCATTCAATTCTATGTATCAAACATACCTTTAGACATAATATAATAGGATGTAACTTACCATACAACATATATATATATATTAATAATAATATATAAAAGGTTGTACGAACTACTAAATAATTTCGTTAACATATTATATTACATAATGTTTGAGTAAAATTAGTTAGACATTCATAAATTGTCGTATGTAATAATGGTATCCTTACCAAGTGTGGGAAAGGCACAGTGGTTGGCCTTATCAAGTGTGGTAGGGGCACAGTTGTATACACTGGGCTTATATTTATACATGTTTATTCGAGTCTCCCATCTACAGGATTCTATACAGTTCTAGCCATAGGATCCAACCATGAGCCACTCAATATTTTATAGTTTATTCATTTAATTATATACTCCGTAATTAAATCATAATGAGGTTGTCTAATCGTTGCGGCTTTTCCTGTGTAGATCCAAGTTTAACCATCTAAGGCTTTTAATTTCTCACGAGCTACAACTTTGATGTCAACTCTGTATAGAGTATGGACGGACATTTTCTTTAGCAAGCCGGTCCAGTAGTCTAAATTTTTTTGACGTTCATATATTATCCTTGGAAAGGGCGTTGCACTTATCAACATTGCAAGTCACCAACATTTTACGAACAATATAATTTCATCTTTTGTTGATTAATTTTGTGGCCACGTTAACCGCCATTTGGACAGCAAGTTTCACGGGTTCGGGTCCATGTCATAAACTTTAGAATAATGCAAAGCTTTAGCATATCATCTTAGTCCAAGAGATAAACAAAAAGTTCAAAATTGTGGCTTTAGCCCAATGATATCACTCTTTCAGCATGAATGTCCCCGGTTCAATCCTAACTCCCCGCAATTTCACAGAAAACAACTGAACATTATCCGAACTGCAATCTTTCGGGAAGGGTCGAATAGATCCAAAGGATCCGGGTTAGGGTTGTTGGTCTAAACAATCTTACTGTAAAGTAGAGAACTTAAAGATTTAAAATCTTTGTAAAGGGTCATTCTCCTTCAAATATAATGATATATAACTAAATTCTTGATTGATTTTGTAAAGTTTCCAATGGAAATTGATTTTGCTGATTCCACTTTGGAGTTACTTTGTTTTTATGAAGAAAGCAATGACTACTAGCGATCAAGGAAATAGTACAAGTCAATTCAGTAGAATATAAATGTAACCGAACCAGTCAAGACCAAACAAAATCACTATCATATAATACTGTTCAAAAACAGTTGGAACCAAATGCAATAACATACACAACACAGTCTCGTTTTTTAACTTTTACACACAAAACAAGACCTATAGCAAAAGCATTCAAATATAGAATTGTGAATTCAGGTTTTATTTTTTTAATAAGAACAAAAATAAAGGGGTTCACTCCAGTTTGGCAGGATAATGTGAATTATTGAGTTGTGTATGTACCAATACAATGAATTGTGGATGTAATGAACTATGGGCTATTCCAGAAAATTGAATCATTATAGAGATGCAAAAATGATAATTTTAAAAAATATCAACAGGATTGAAGCAACAGTAGGCTTGTGTCTCATTCGAACAGCTTTTGTCGCAATGGCATGTTTTTGTCGCTTTCTGCAGATCAAGCGAGATGCCTTGCTCGTTTATCAGTTAAGGCATCATATGTTTTGGGCGTTAAGAAATCATAATCATATGAAGACCGAAATGCAATAACATCTATTAGATATTTCGAGTGGAAATGATGAAACAGTGACGAAAAATATATTTAATTGTTGGTTTAACTTATTTGAGACTAAAGTTAGATCCGTAAATTCTCTAGTTAGATGACATAATACAGTGATTTTGTATTGATGGTTCTAGTAATGGTTGTGCTAGTGTCGGAATGATTGGTATTTCTGGTTGTGACATTGTTGCAGTAGCCTGCAATAAACTATGTGTAGCGTAACAACGGTGAGGACAAACAGGCAAATGTAGCTTTTGGAAGACATGGTTAATGTTCAAAATATTGTGATTTGGTATCAGTTTAGGATCATTTTAGAGGTAGAGAAGTAAACTTCCTGAAGATATTTTAAATAACGATTGAGGTATATAATTAGGTATATGAAAACAGTTTTTTAAAAGAAACCTGTTGTTCTTGTTAGGAATTTAACTGATTGTGTTGGAACTTCTAATTGTAGCAACTTGCTTAGTTTACCAACTTTTGCGGCACAAAGTGTTGACAAGAAAAAGATGGAAATGGTCATAGTAGGACAGCAAAAATAGGTCAACACGATGAATCTACTATATAATTGGTTTCTAGGTTTAAGGTTGGTACTTGGTAATCTCTATACTCTTTTCCTAGGTAACATTTTCTTTATTGAAAACGACAAATGATAACATGGTTTTTTCACCATTCTGAGTAGAACTTGCGAGAACTTAATGGATTTGTATCTGTATCCAGAGGTTTGCACCTACTCGTTAATTTTAATTCCATTAAGTTTAATATATGGAAAGGGTCTAATGATTGAGGAACTTGCAACCTGAATACAGGAGAAGCAAAAAAAAAGAGAAAAAGAACACAGTGATATGAGAAGGGATGCTTAAAGATGAATTGGGGATGTTTATATATAGAATAAATAAACTTCAAAATAATGGACTCACTTTGTTTTTCTTTTAGAAAACACATAACATAACCTACCATGTTACAGTAAAAATTTAACTTGAGAGGATTCAAATCCCCTAAAGTAACTAACAGATCAACAAAGTCGTATCATCCAACAAGGGAGCTCAGTTCGGCATCCATGAGTTTGCAGTAATTTTCTCGAACATAAGGGTCGAAATTCGTGTCATATGATCAGGGATTGAAAATTACAAGTATTAAATAAGACCATCTAGACATAAAGATTTGAGTTAACATAATTTTGACAGGATAATTAGGTAAATTAAGAAACTTTAGCTAAAATAGAAACACGTAATACACATGTGCTCAAATACGCAAGACTCTTTTAACTTGTCGATGTCAAAAGTAGATTATTACTATAATGAGATAGAATTTATTATTATATTCAACACACCAATCATTTTAATCATACGTAATATTTTTTAAAAACAATGGATATAAGAAAGTTCAGAAACCATTTTGACCCTGGTACCAAAACAATACTGTAGTCGTTTTGATACTTTACCCGATTCATTTGACATGTCCATTTTCCACTTCTAGAGAATCAAGAATGGATCTACATAACCAAATAATGCCAACAAGTTACAAGCTTTGGCTCATTTAATTTGGTACCCAAAGGCTTGTAACTTTTAGCTGCAACTGAGAGGGGAGATTCAAATTTTATGCATGACATGTTGAGTGAGTCTGTCATTTGCAACCATGATGGAGTAAAAAAAAAACTTTTTAATCTTCTCATCACAAAAATATATGAGTGCACGACTCCAAGATGTGGATCACAAAGAGTGTGTTCATGTCTTTGGAAAAGTAGTCTTAAAAGGAAAAACATGGAATTCTGTGTTCTTACAAAGTTTCCCGGAAAAACACGAACTTGAACTTATTTTCAATTTTCCAATTTTCTTGAAAAATTTCCAGAAAATATGAGGAGTTTCCTACAACTAAACATACCCAAAGCTTCTAAAGTCGAGACATAAAACTTAAAAAATGCCTTACTCTAAAGCAACTTCATCGTCATCTGGAAGGGGCTGGTTTGCCGTTTGAAGAAGTTCGGCTTCATGCCTACACAAGCCTAAAACTATCACAGGTTGTAAAGCTTAGTTTAAACAGCTTTTAGAAGGGGCAATTTCAGCTCATTTACAAGAGACATGGTCACCACAATCCAACCCAACTTACTTATTCATGCTACCTACTATCATTTTTCATGAAACCAAACTTACATAATGGGTTTTTTTTTACTCCATCATAAGAAGGAAAGATGGCGGAGCAACGTAGATGCAAGGGCCATGCAACGCTTTCGTTTTTTTTTTTGGATGAGGCGTCTCTGATAGATTTACCAGTCCAAATTTCACATTTCAGTTGTGGATAGATAAAACAAGGAAAACGATCAATTAAGAATAGATAGAATGTCATTAATACAAAATGGTTGGATAAGTGCCCCATGGGAATTCTTATCACGATTGGAAGAATCTGAGCACTTACCACTTATAAGAGCGGAAATAGGTCAGAACTGCAGTATCAAACCATACAAAATTTTCATGCTTGGCTTCAAGTTGCTGGGTTTGATGGTTTAAGCATTTGGTAAAGCTAATACCTACATAGAAGGGTGGACATCATCTGTTTTAACGAGAAAACTGATAAAGCTTAAATTAGATCAAAAATCTTGGAACATTCAAGTGTTCACCAAGGACCAACAATCGTTACACAAGGAAAGTTCCGGACCAGAGAAGAAGAGAGCAGGAATTGGAACTGAATGGAACGAGAAAAGGCAAGATTTTGAAGATGGTCGCAGCCTGCGACAAAGTCTTAAGAAGTGAGAAAGTTTGGTGATTTCACCTTCTTAGTCGCACCCCGCAACCAATTTTGTCACACCCGAGAATATTGGTCGCACCCTGCAACATGTTTGTCGCACCCTGTGAAGGTCATCAGGTCTGCACACTAAAACACCCGAAAAAATAGAGTTATAAACGTCTTTTGCCTACCAAACCAAATCTAGAGCTAAGGAGACTTCTAAGCCAACTTTTGGGGATACTTTAGGAGTAGAATATCACGAGATTGAAGATCATATTATGCTATGCTTTGCTTCACACCATTATTGGTAGAAAGAAGGCAAAAAATCCATATATTTCCATTCGTTGCAAGGAATAGAAAGAAGAACTATTTATCAGGTCTATTAACTGTTAACCAGTGGGTCAACACCAAAATAGTGAGATACCATAATCCAAAGTCATTTCTCAGTTTTATTTTCCAAACAAACAAGAACTGATTTTGCAATAATTTGGAGTGTAATGAGCATGATCGAAGTCCTTATCATCATGCGCGGTGAAGGAGTTAGACAGGGACCTATCTTCGGAAGAGGCCCGGATGGGTTTACGATGGAGTTCATAAAGAAAACATGGTCAATGTTGAAGCCAGAGTTCGAGACAGTGTTAGCTGAGTTTTGTTCCGAAGCAAGATTTCCTGAAGGATTTAACTCCAGCTTTATAGTTTAGATTCCTAAAGGGTGATGCTGCAAGCACCCTTTTCCTTCGGCGCACGCTTCCTCATACACACATAGAGATGTAATCATTCAAAGCCTTCCTAAAAAACAACCCCGCAGAAATTTAATCATTTCAGACTGATTAGCCCTAATAAATGCCCCTTACAAAGTTGTCTCAAAAATGAAAGCAGCAAGGTTAAGAAGGATTTCACAACAGGTTATAAGCGAAATAGAGGTGCTTTTGTTAGTGGAAGCTGCTCTTTGTAGGTGTTCTGAACGGCACTTAGGCTTGTCTATAAGAAATATGAAATGCATCAATTAAATTCAAAATTTCTTTTATAGCAACAAAATTCATTAATGCATCACATATAAAAATAAAAGTTTCAGTATATTAAATGCACAATTTGTATTAAAGGCCATTTTAATAATTAAAGAAAATTCAACTTTAATTAATACACTTAATTTCTCTCATTGACAGATCAAATCCCAATATTTAATAACATCATCTATCATTTTAAAGATTACAATGTTTTTAAAGCCCTTTTTAACATCTTTATATAGTTTTATCAATTTATTAATTTTATCGGTCATGTAATTCATAAAGTATATAATAATCTAGTTATTAGTAAAGAAAAGCAAATGTACATGTATAATTTTTAAAACAAATACTAAATAATATTCACAAGATGACATGATACTATTGTTGGTCGATAACTTATTTTATTGTTTCTTTTTTTTTATATCTGTCTCATAATTTTATTGGTCCAATATAGTTTGTCGATATCTTTTAGTAAACATTTTGTGATTCTAACAATAGCATTCCCATTTTTTAATTTATACGGTTTTGTAACCCTATTGATTATTTAAAAAAAAATCAAACGTCATATTATCAAACATCCAACTTCTCACACGATCAATATAACGCTTTCCTAATGTACCAAGCATCACAAAACACCTAACAACCCGTCACTCGACAAACTGACATGTTATCGGTCGAAGACAAGGTACCGACACCAAGATCTGTTGAAATAAGGCAAACAACCCGAGATTAGAAGAATCATAACTGAAACCAAAAAAGGTTTATAACAACTGCAACTTTTGGGAACCGAAGGACGAACTCCGATTGGCCCAATATTGGATTGTTGTTTCCGAAGACTCCAACCTAGAAAATGCGCAAAACAATTACCCTTTTTGGTATCTTGTCATGGAAAAGTACCATTTCCGCATCCCTCCATTTATCCGGACCAAAAACATGTTGACCTTAAAATGGTAGAAACTCAATTCCACATGCCAAAAGTGGAGAGGCATTTGGAAGCGGCTTGAAGGACAAAAAAGAAGTGGAGAAAATGCTTAGGACTTTCAGATTTGGGTGGAGGCTCAATATAAAGCGGAAACGCTAAAAACTGTCAATAGTTTTCAAGTGTGGTACTTTTTGAAGGACTATTAAAAGATGTTAACTCCTAGTCCCATTGTTGTCGGAAGACGGAGCCATCTGGACAAACTATATTTGGATGAGAAACTGGAGGCTAATGAAGAAAACTCGAATGCCGCGTTATTCAGTGATGATTAGTTCCAACGTCCACGGGGAAAAATAAGGAAACCAAAATCCCAAAAGACGACCTCCAGATCTGCTGCTTCGTCCCGTCTTCGTTTGACAACTCGATCACTGACATATGTTTCGACAAGCAAAGCTACTATCGATCAAAGGATCTTGAAGCACATCTTCGAAATTTGTATATGTTGACGGACCATTTGTCGGGACAAGACAAAGTCATAATAGAAAGGGAAAATGAAAAGATATATGAGAAGATGGGATTTAGATGGGATTCGGGAGACGTTTGATTGTATTTATATATATTCATGAATTTATTTTGTTAGGACTTGTAATATTTATTTTTACTTTTAAGAAACTTATTTATTTTATTTAATTTATTTTGTTATTTATTTCAATTCATTAAATTATTTAAATTTTCTAAAATAGATAAATGAAAAATAAAGTCTAAAACATTGTCCAGAACACTATTTTCACTTTCCACTTTTTCAGCAATAGGATCACTGTAAACCAGGGCTTTTAAGTAAAAATGACAATAATAAATTTTATGTTTTCGTACAACATGAAAATAAAATTTTCATGTATCTTTTTCTAGTAAAACGACTAATTATGACGAACTAAAATATGATTGTTAATTACAACCTATAAAAGACAATTCATAATACAACTGGACTATCTTTTTAACAATTTAGAGTACATATTTTGATTTTTTAAATTAAGCAAAATAAAATGACCAAATTGATTGATACTTTTTAAGTTGATGATATTATCATGACACTTCATATATTATTTTAAATAATTATAAAACATTTAGTTATAAAATTTAATATTTAAAAATTGAAAGATCTAAAAATTTATGCTCCTTTTATGATACATAGATATGAAAACTAAAAATCAAATCAATCTATACTTAATTGTTTCTTTTAGTTTATATCTTAAACCCTTATAAAACATGTAACTATAATGCTTAATGTTTAATAATTTGAAGATCGAAAATTACATTTAGCCCCCTGTTAATAGTACATAGATATAGAAATTAAAAATCAAATCAATCTATATGTAATTGCTTCTTTTAGTTTATACACCTCATAATTATCTTTATTTGAAATATAAAATAAATAATAATTAAAATACAATTATTGTGATAACATAAAGTATAAATGAAATTGAAATAAAAATTTATAATTATTATTATTAGGATGATTATTATTATCGACTATTATTATATGTTCTATTCATAACCGCCACATTGCGCAAGACCTCAACCCGTATTTATTTAAGATTATAGAGTATTTTGAATGGCACGATTACAAATTGATAAAGTGGAGCAAATAATGAGTCAAGTTCTGAGGGGCAGAGAGGTTTTAAAGGGAAGAGATGGTAAGAACTAGATCAATTACCTTGTGAGTGTGTCAAATTTGTGAAGGTAAAATATAGTGTTGTTATGATGTGATGTAATTATAATGCATTTATTTATATTTTGAGTGAATCTGAAATGTAGATCACAAAAACCAACGACTGAGATCGTCTAACCATCCTTCCCTCTCTAAGTCATCGTGCCAACGCAAATAATGCATCTTTTTTTTCACTTTAAGACCTATTTTAAAAGAAGCGCTTGAAATTTAACCACTCTAATCAGAAAGTTGAGACTTAGGAATTAAAAAAGTCACACATATGGGCAAAATCAGGAAGTAAGATAATATTAAGTGTTTTTAGTTAGCGTAACAAGTAATAGTTTTGCCCAACAACAGATACAGAACAGTAACTTTTAGCTAGCTTGAATACACTTTATCAAGAACAAATTTGGAGGCCTGTGCGGTTGCAATGTTGCATCACTTGCACACCCTCAAGTACGGCTCAGTGCGGTTACCACTTGCGAACGCTCAAATACAGCCCTTACTTTCTGGAGTTGCTTTTCATACATATTGATCATGAAACAGACGAAATCAACATATTTAATCCAGATTACCCTGTAACATAAAAAGAATAACTTTTCAACACAACCAATGATTGTACAGGAGAATGCAAAGAGGGGTGAATAGGTTAATAGCATAATTCCAAGTTTTTACAACACCAACACAATTAATGCAGGATATTACAATATATTAGGAGATATATACAGCACGGTAGAGGTCTAAACATGTCTTACATCCACTACATAAGCGTATTCGAGAGTTTTTAGAGACCAGATCTTTACCATAAAATAAAAAAATCAAATACAAAATTAGTGCAATTAAGCTCCTAGACTTTGCAAAAGTGTTACCCAGACAAGCACTAAACAGCTTCCAGTCTCTAACGTGTCCATTGCATTAGACCTTTTTGGCAACTGCTTATGGAAAAGTAACAAGTCTTAAATAACAACCAAAAGTAAATGGTACTTAACTTTTGTGATTTATTATGCAAAGGTATTGAGTCTTAAATGATTCTGTATGAACTTGGTTCACAATTTAAAATTGAAGGTGTAATTCAACTCTAAACATCAAAAAATATTCTTAAAGTTAACCTCATGACATCTGCGAGCTTGGTTCCTTCCTAATAAGCTAAGATAATACTAAAGAGGAGGGTTTAGATTTGATTTTGCAGAAGTTTAAGCAAACCATTATGAGCGGCCATCTGGCTTACATAAAAAATATGAGCTTTTGCAGAAGTTATGTGTGAGGAGCCAGATTGAAAGTTCAAATTGCAACAAGAAAAATTATCAGTGTTATTTCCCAACCCAAAAATCAGGTGCATTTGATTTCCATTCATCTGACCTAAGTGAGAAATCATATATTCAAATGCAATGCCATTTACTTGCACCACTCGGCATATAGTATTTAGTATATCTACATGATAAGGTATCGAGACTACCTGTCTACCTTCAAATCTGTTGTACAAAACGCCATCAATGTTCTTCAGGGCTTCTACCAGCTACTTCATCTGCCAAGAGTACAGACGATAAACCAGTTGTAATGACAATTACAAATATTGATGTTAAGCAAATGCAACAAAATATAAATGCAAATCGATGAAAAAACAAACAATTAAAGATGCATTCTTTACATACCATTAGGCAAGCCAGCAGAGACTAATCTGTCTATATTATCAACACGCCGTTGTATCGACTTCAATACTATATTTAAAGACGATACACGTTTTCTAACACCAGATATTTTTGCAGCATGCTGCATTATAAAAGGTGATGGTGCATCTGCTAGAAGTTGATCCAACTCTGCATTATATCAGTCACAAAATATAATCAAATAATATCATACGACCCTAAGGTGCAATTTCAGTACAAAATCCATGCAATTTTAAACATTTTTAACTTTCTATACATACATATATTGATGATGAAACCCTAATTGCAGGAAAATATGAATAAGTATAAAATTGGTTACCGCCGGTGAGACGATCGATGGCTGAAGATAACTGATCTTGACTTTTAGAGGTCTGTTGACTTTGACTATCGAAATCCCTAATAATAGTAGATATGGTATAAGACAAACCCTTGGCTAATGAAGATGACGTCGAACAGCTACTATCAGTTTTACCGTCATCGCCGTGGGTTTCCGCGGCGATCGAGTCCTCCGGTAGCTCATCGTCAGTGACAGTAGCTATCTCCGGCTTATCTTCGCCGGAATTGGAGTGTCGCTCTTTGCCGGACATTACTTTTGGGTGGTGGGATTTATTTTCAGGCCGTAGAGTATAACCGGAAATTAAGTTGTGGTCAAATAGATTTGGGCTTCAGCCCTAGTAAAATAGATCCAAGGCCCGGTTGACCCATTTTTCTATTATTATTTATTTCATGATTTCATGATATGTGGTTATTTAGTATTCTTATAATTCATTTTACATTCTCTTTTCTAAAATTTAAATTTACAAAAATAGAAAGTAATTAATACACTATTTCTTTGTCTCTTAATTTTTACTTATGTAAACTCTTTTGTATAAATTTCAATCAAATAAATATCGACAAATATTAGAACATTCTATTGATTTTCATTTATTTTATTTTATAAAAATTTAATGTAATAAATGAGATTATATTTTGTTGATGAATCTATTTTATAAAAATGCTAAATGATGTTTTGTTTGATACATATATGAATCGGTTTTGCATATGATATTATTTTATATATAAGAAGTTTTTTTTATATTTAGCTTTGATATCCTTAAGATAGATTCATGGATCTTTTGCTTAATATGAAATATGAAGAAGATAACAATTTGTGAATTTTCTAACACACAGTTTGAGTTCTCAAATATTTTGTAAGAATAATGTTACATCTTTCTAAAATCAACCCAAAAACAATGAACAAACATGTTGTTATTCGATTATTCGTGTTGAGTTGCATCAACTCCATATTCTTAAAAAAATGACATGTAGCCGATAACCATCATATTTTATATTTATTTCCGCTACATAGTGCAAGTACCTTACTAGTTAAAATTAAGAAAAATTAAGAAAGGCTACTAATTCTTGCATTTTCATAACCTTTTTGTAGACATGGAGTTGGAGTGCATTATATGGAGTTTGCGGGTAGAGCTGAAGAGTGTGGTTAAGGCTACCAGCAATTTTGCAGTTGATACATAGGTGATCTGTTTTTAGATGACATTTAAAAACTTAATAGGACTTAAAAGATTGACCTTTTAACCAGGATTAAAAGTACCCAACATCAAAACATCATATCAATTATTGATTAGGCTTATATGAGAGCATTGGTAGAAGGCAAAACTGAATGAAAATGGCAAGATTTAACACATGATACAAAGTGAAACATCAATATGCAACACATCAATGAAACTGAGACGTAGAAATGAGACAAGGATTTGAATTGGTAGCTTGATTATTACCAGTATACAAAAAAGAAATCAAATTTTAGAGATGGATCCCTTTTGACTGATATTGCATATCCATAAAGGAAGACCTTGGCAGTGTTTGAGCACACAAAAACCCAACTAACCATAGCTAGACCTTAACTGAAGTGTGCTTTACTTGACCAAATGTAATGACCACCAACGCCAAACACCTATCCCAAACTGTAAATTGATCAGAAACTTTAACACATTGAGTGTCGAATAATCAGATAACCATTGGCGGGGCCACATAAACTATTAGCAGAGACTACTCTCTGCAGTTTTTTAGTTGGGATAAAACCCAGATCTTACAAATTCAGACATAATCGATCTGTTTGATATGGTTTAATCCAACTTTTTGGATCAAGCGATTTAGAAATTTCCGTAACTTTGGAGCCCATTTGTCTGTTCCTATCAGTTGAGGAACCCATGAATCCCACCTTTCTTCATATCGAAAGCACAACTGATAAAATAACACGGCATGTATATGGGACGCCTTGCATCCACAGAACCCCTCAAGTAAAGGGTTCAATCAGATCTTAATATTTGCATCATGTTTTACCAAAGTGGAACACAGCCTTCATTTCTGAAGGGGATGTGACTATTTTTGGACATGAGTTCCCTTAAAAGAGTTCCAACTCCAATTCTATATAGTTTCTACAAAGATCATAAAACCGACATTTGCTGAAGTTGAGCAAGAATCACCATTTGAAAGATATAAGAAATCTCAGTTTATAAACAAAGAAATGTTACAAAAATTCTCAAGACTGGTTGCATCTTCCAACAGATAACTAAATATTTGAAATTACATAATCTATAAATATATCACTTTAGCATATTAGATAGAATGTACAATAAAGATGATGCTCTTTCAATAAAACCTAGAACAGGTTATAAGAAGTTATAAGGCATGAACAACAAAACAATATTAGCATACCTCAAAGCATAAAGCAACAACTTAAAGAACAAAATCTCGATCTACGACCTCAGAAAGTACATCTTCCGACCTGCAAATGTGATAACAATTGCAGAAGCAACCTATGATGTAATAAGTTCTTGATGATAACACTATTGATTCGTCGTGTTCAACTTGCCTACGTATTCAGACAACTTTATTTTCCTTGCAACTATTTACCCAGTAAAATCCTCAAAATCATATTGCATAAGAAGCCTGTCTACTGTATTTCGACCCATGACTTGCCTTGAATGTAGCTCTTTCAGAAGTAGAGCTGCCAACTCCTTTTGATCTTCGTGGGCAATTCCTTCCACAATAATCGTATATGTTGTCTCATTAGGCATATACCCTTTCTCTATCATCATCTCATAGATCTCTAATGACAAATCTGTTCTCTGAGATTTACAAAGCCCAAGTATAAGCGCATTAAAATTATCGATATCAGCCCTGCAACTACTTTCTTCCATAATGCTAAACACTTCCATTGCTTCACTTAACATTCCTTCCATACATAAACCTCTAATCAAAGACGAATAAGTATAGGAATCCGGTGAAAACCCATACCTAGTCATTTCATAGAGAAGCTGAAATGCAGCAAAAGTATTCCCCTTTCTACACAATCCAGATATTACATTCTTGTAGAAGTCATGATTTGACGAGTTCTGTTTACTACTCAAACTATTAATGATCGAAAAAGCTTCCTGCACCATACCCTCTTTACATAGGCCAGCAATCGCATTATAAGTTCCCTCATTTGGACTACAATCCCTATATGTCATTAAATCAAGACACTTCATTACATCGTCCACCTTCTTTTCCTCACAAAGACGTGCAATGATTGGATTGTAAGTCGCAGCAATCGGCTTAAACTCTCCCTTAGTCATTTCATTAAGCACCTTAAGAGCATTATCAGTTCTACCATGAAACGCAAGAGAACTAATCAATATATTATACGTAACTAAAGATGGAGACAACCCTTCCTCAACCAACTCAGCCAAAAGCTCGTTTGCTTCATTCCACCTTCCTTCACGACACAAACTTCTCAACAAGATATTATAAGTCACAACATTTGGTGGAAACCCTTTGGCAGGCAACTCCCTAAAGAAACAAAGCGCATCATTTGTTCTATCCTCCTTACACAAACCAGTCAAAAGAACATTATAACTAACCAAATTAGGCTCACCGCCTTTAGCAATTATATTATTTAACAGCCTCATTGCTTCATCAACACCTCTTTCCTTATATGCAGCTTCTAACAAAATGGAATAGGTAAAAGCATTCGGGACTAACCCTTTATGTATCAACTTATCAATAAACAACAACGTTTGATTCAAATTCCCAAGCATACAAAGCCCTCTAACTAACGAATTATAAGTAACTGTATGCGTAGGATAACCATGATCCTCCATTTTTTCAACTAACTGCATTGCATGACCAACATTCCCTCTTTTACACAACTGACTAACTAAAAAGTTATACGATGCAGCATCTGGTACACCACCAGAATCAACAATCATTTCCATAACCCTAGTTGCTTTTCGTAGCTTCTTCGATTTACATAAATCGTATAACAACTGAGTAGCATGATAGACATCAGGTTTATGACCTTTGCCAACCATGTATTCGAGGTATAAAAATGCGTCATTAAGGCGGTAATCTTTGTTTTTTGGATCTGTTTTACCAATTCTCCAATTAGGTAAAGTAAAAAAAGTATCTTTTGAAGGTAATGAAGCTACTTGAGTTGATGCTATTACACTATTAAATCTAATTTTGGGGGAAAATGAATGACACTTAAGGACTTTAGGATTTCTTATGTATTCTGTCGGCAAATTTGTTAACGGAGGAATCGAATTTAGTAGAACAGCCATTTTTGTGAATTTGAAATTAAATGGCGGAAATTGAAATACTGGAAGTATGAATTAACGGACTTATAGATACATGTTACGATTGTAAGATAGAATAACGAAATTATAGATATAGATATATAGATTACAATGAAGAAATGTAAAACATACGTTATGTTATCGAATATCGTTGTTGTTGTTTAGGTAATTGGCTTGAATTTTGTCCACGAGAGTGGTTGAAGCATCTTATCGTTGAGAGTTCTAATTTTACAGAAGCACCTTCTTTATCAAAAGAGAAAATGAAGATGTCAATTTTTGACACTTGAAGTTTCATCTAATACATGTAAGGTCCCTGTACTTTCTTGTATTGTTTAACATCTAAAATCATGTTAAGTTTGAGAGCTCGGCACGGTCTAGTCACGTTGGGTTGGTTACGAGTCTCGTCTTGGGTCAAATGCGGAAATTCAGTTTAGATCCTATAACTCAACAGTTTAACTCTCACGATATAACTTCTGATGTATATAGCTAAAATCGTTATAGAGTTATAGATAACTACATTATGCCACATCTTTGTTAACTTTCTTGTTAACCATTTAAGCTTATAGAGTTATAGATAACATCATAATTCATGAAGTCAGAAGTATATCCATGTATGTTCATTTTCATTTTCTTCACATTAAAGTATTACAACTCATACTCAAAGGATAACAAATTAATATACGGTCAACCACATGATCCGGCCACTTCATACATCCATAAAATACACATCACAAAATTGAACTCTTAAGACCTCCGATCTGATGAGACAGATCCATAACAACCCGTCTAAGTAGACAACGTAAAACTCGAGGGATCATACTTGACATCTGAGTAGACAATTAGTAGACAAATTACCTCTTTAACTCCATATCCTTTTGTCATCTTGTTTGACTTGTTCCAACAACTTGTATATCTGTTCAGTCTACTCTACCATAGGAGTAGTTCTCTTCTCTAGCAATGATTCCAGAAAAGCAGAACATAGTTTCGTGAGAGGAGGTAGACTATGTGATGGTCCGCTGAAAATGGTCTCCCATGGCCTTTCTGAAGGCATTATAGGATCTGCAGATGCTTCAATTGCTTTCAACTTGAACTCAGGTAGCTCCCCGTAGATCGAGGCGTATCCAAATTGTCCTATCAAAAAGAGAAAAAATACAAAACTCCCTCTTCAATTCGAGTTTAAATGGATAATCTTTTAACTTTACGGTAACTAATTGACAGGAAAACACAAGTAACGTGAATGCCAACAGATAGAAGTGGTCATTTGACCAAGTCATACCTGTCCCTTCCAGGCCATGGACACTGTCTGAGTGCCTAGTTTTATGTTCATATATCTCCTCGCCATGTGGGTTAAAAAGAGCATACTCGTGATCTCCATTTACATATGCAAGCAATGCGGGCCTCGAATCTTCGTCCATGCTGTTGTCATCCATAGATCTACTTTTTTGAATAAAAGCAATCCCCCCTCCCTTTCCCTGCATGGTAGCACATAAATTAGTAATTGAGGAACATAAAATATGATAATTATGATTCCTATCATGAGATTAATTGGGAACAGAAGTACACAAGGAACACAAAATATGAAAATTTTACCTTTGTCACAAACCATGAAGCAATAGGAACAGCATCTCCTGCATTGAATAGTAGTATAGCCCCATCGTCATTGTGTAATGTGGCCATATCAGCTTTAGATGACTCAGGAAGAACAAGAACAGCTAGGAGGGATTCCTTTACTGAACATGCTATAGCTGCATATAATGCACATAATTATGAAGATAAGTATAATGGTTGGTGAGTTGGCTAATACAAATGCCTTAAAAAGAAGCCAATAAAACTGACCTTCTGTATGAAGCTTATATGACCACGAAACAGACAACTTTGACATACTCCAAACGGAGAGTTGCGGGTTTGAACCTCGAGACGAAGATACAAGAAAATTGGAGTCTCCAATAAATGATAGATTTACAATTGGCTGCAAAACATCATTAAGTAAAAATCCATATATAGATAGAAGAAGTGTACTGCAATTTAGACACCAACTCTAAGCTGTATGACACTAGAACTCACCTCACAAGAAGACCCGATTACGGCCACTAGAACATTCTTCTCTGGATCCCATAATGTGATAACAGTTTCTGCAGCAACTGCTAATACAGAACCATCATGAGAAAATGCAGCAGCTGTCATAGGTTTCTTCCTGAAATGGTGAATAAAAAATTGGTATTCCATTCAATAACATTTATACAAATGTGTTTTCAGGTTATAACAAACCTATATGAACCAACGGCATGACATGCCCATCTAGTTCTCTGAATTAATTTATCATTCTGCTGAACATCGCAATTGCTAACCCAAACCTGTAAAATCATAATAAATGTAAAAATGCATTTTCAACTTCAGAAATTACAAGTAGTTATCTTACCTTAAAGTCACCACCATAAGAAGCACTGACAGCCATGCCACGGGTCGGATGGAAAGCAATTGCAGAAACACCAGCATCCCTGTAAAGCATCATAAGTTTTATAAAAGATTTCATATGATAGACATGTAAAGTTTTGAATGGTACAAACAAGAACCAACCTGTGGGGCTCATATATAACGGTGGACAAGCTAAAATCATTGTTCTGTGACTCACGCTCCCAAAACTTGAGTGTTACAAAGCCACCTATTCCTTCTTCAGCCATTCTAGTTTCGACAGTAGACATCACAGAGCCCTCAAATGAGAGTGCAACTAGATTCAAAATCATCTGCAATTATGTTAAAAAAAAAACTTTTAAGTATCGTATGTTGGTGAGACACTGAAAGATACAGGAATGAAATGGAGAAAACTCGTAATCGCCAGTCCATATGAAGTGCACCATGGTTCCACGTACAGCTACAAGATTAAGGAGGGAAAAAATATCATATCGACTTTGGAGGGATAGTATACCGTGACATCATCACTTGGTTGATGATTTCTTTCACAGACCTGAACCTGCAAAAAGGAAATAAAAAAAATTCACCTAAAATGAAAAACTTGGGGCAAAGGCTTTGATATTTTACAAAACGAAGATCTGAACTATTAGATAGTTGTGCATGACTATGATGATAAATTGAACTGATATAGATCACAAACTTATAAGGGGGGTGTAACAAGTAAAAAGGAAACAGAAAGTGGAAGATATGAACATGAAATTATAGCTTGTGTACCTCTGATATCTCACGATCATCAAACAAGCTGTAGAATTGGATACAATAGTTCTCGGTACGAACAGCAACCAATCCCGTAGTTTGGTCAAACACAAAATCATTACATGCACCTCTAAACATCTCGGGGACAGGACAAGGAAGCTGAAAATACATGGGCTGAAATTAATTTCTAAACCATCTACTCTAAAGTGAAAGTAAATATATATCTGATGACAGCAACCTTAATCCCAGATATAGACTTTATAATCTCCATCGATGGCATTTTTAAAATATGAATCCGATTATCTGCACAAGATATCTGAAGGAACATCAGTAAGACATAGTTCAGAGCATAAAACAAGATTATTAGTTAGATTCCGTTGCAGCAAAAGATTCTTCTTACAGATGAAAGAGAAGGATCTGGAGAATGCAAATAATAAAGAAGTGGAGTCCCTATTCTCGGTAAAAACTTCTTCTTTCCAGTATCTAGCTGCCATACTACAAGAACTCCTTCTTTTCCGCCTACATTAAAGAAAAGATTTTAAAGCTTACACTATATTAAAATACCATCATCAAGATGGCCTAGTGGTTTGCGTCCTGATATACTCACAAGAGGTCTCAGGTTCGAACCTCACTAGCTGCACATCTTGGGGTGGCCAGGGAAAGGGTCGGAAACGGTCACGCGGATACCCCGGTTAGACCGCGTACATCCGAGTAAAAACACTCGCCCTTCCCGGGTAACCTAACCTGATCAGGGAAAACCTCCTCCATTTATCGCTCACCCCATTTACTATATTAAAATATATTCTACAAACTGCATGGCTCAAAAAAGGGACGAAAAGGTATTTATATTCAACGCTCTTACTTACCTGAATATAGATACGCTCCATCTGAAGAGAAGAACAAGACCTTGACTTCTGCAGAATGCCAATGCCATGTAGTACAAGAATCGGCATCACCATCCCCTCTAACACCAGGTTTTTCATCTTCATCTTTCAACAGTTTTCCATTTGATAAATTTCCACCAGCAAAAGTTCTATCACCAAAACCTCTCCAAATTAAAATTCTCCCAGTCACATCACCAGCTGCTACAATCCTATCCGTTGGATGAAAAGCGAGACAGCTCAGGTTCTTGGTGTGAGACAGTTTCAGTTTCCGATAACTAACGTTCTTGACATCTTTTGTTGGTACTTCCCATATACGAAGCTTACGTTTTTCATGGATGCCAAAGTACTTGCCATTTGAAGAGATGGTTAGGTTCTCTGGATTTTTACTCTGTAAATGTTACAAACAATAACAACTCATACAATTTAGGCTGATTAATGTATTACAAGGATTATAAATGATTCTTATAGTGAGGAGCTCACCTCTGACAATATCACTCCACGAACCAGGCGAGACTTGGACAAATTACATTTCAAGACCTGGCCTCGTAATTCTTTTCTTTGCTTATTCTGATCGTTTTTTGTATCTTCCACGGAGATATAAGCATAAAGATCATGTGACTTTTCAATATTTTCTGACTGCTGATCAAGTAATGATGGAATCACCTATACGTCACAATTAACAAAGCTATAGTTTACATTACACGATTAAAAATTATAACCTACAAGGCGCTTGCAGTTAAAAAACAAGTGGTCTTATCAATAAAATAACAATTATGAACTATATCATTCTTCTTTTTTCTCTTCTACTCATTTTTTGCTCGGCTAGGTATAATAGTCCATTTTATGCATTAATGATCTTAATTTACTCGTATAATGTTAGCTTCATAATAAAAGCATTATTAAAAGACAACTGAGGTATATTAGTTGACCAATTGCAAAGCAATAAGAACTAACAGAGTAATGAAACTACCATTGAATAGACTGGGAGCTGAACATTTATAGTCTTGATCAACTCAGGTACAGAGAAATCCCAATACTTGATAGTACCATCGTGTGAAGTGGTCCAGCAATAGCATAAAATCCTGCTTGCAGGCGTGGTTGCAGGTACAACAGTAATAGATGTCACTAGTGCTGTGTGACCTTCCAATTCCGTTACCTATGTTACATTTTAATGTCAAGTACAAAATAATTCCTTACACGAAAAAGAGATAAGATATATAGTGTGAAAAAGCTTTGAACTTGGCCATGAGCGAACCTGTAAACCAGTGGCGGAGCTAAAAATGGAAACGGTGTTTCCAGTGCAAACCAAAAGTTTTTTTGCATCATTTGAGAATGCAGGTGGTGAAGACACAAAGCTCTTTCCTCCCCTTATCATCTCTCTCTTACACAGTCCGACCTAAGCACTTCAAACGGTCTATGTAATCAGTTCAACGTTCTAACAAGAAGAAATCGAGTAACTGTAGTAAACTGTAAGTACAGAAAACTGTATCAATTAATCAATATCGAATTAAAGTTTACCTTTTAAGTTTCTTCAAATTTATCTGCAAACCCTAGTTGTCGGTTTGGCCTGTATTCGAAGTTGGGTATCTTGGACGGGAAAAAAATCTCCAGCGGCGGCAAATTTGAGAAGGGTTTATGGGTTTATTTGGGGGTTTAGGTTATTTGTTTGTTTTTTATAGTTTTAGCCTTTTAGGTTTGTTGAGTCACCTATTTTAATTTTAATAAGTCCTTTATGCATGTATACATTACTACTTACATTCAAATCAAAATAAATTCAGTATCCTCTTAAACTATTGGTTGACCCCTAACTTAATATTGATTAAAATATATTAAATTATGAACGTCCACATTTTTTAATGATAGTATTGAAAGTTATTTTAATAAAATCAAAAATATGATTACGGAAACGTAAAAGAATGTAATTGAATATTAATAAAAATTAACTTTTAAATTCGTATATACACACGAGCCATTTAAGCGGTAAATACGATATTAATGAACTATATTATTTGACACATAACTTTTTAAATATCGTGCATTAACTTAATAATATTAGTCTACGAATATTGCGTTATTCTTCTATTATATTATAGGATTCACAAATCTCACCATTTATTTCTTTTATTTTACAATCGTCTAAATTGACAAATCAATTATTATTGAGTAGTAGAAATTGTAATCATCTATTTACGGTTAGTTTAATTAAGAAGTGAAGTTGCTAATGTAAGCACATATTAATACTCGAAATTAAGAATTAAAATCCATGTTTTTTATTATAAAATTCAACTTTCATGCTTTTTACCCTTTTACAGTTTTAGAAAGCACTTCCATATTTGTTTAATATGAGTAATCAAAGTTACAATAAAAATAAAATTAAAAAATATGAATGGATTATAAAGTTAAGTTGAAATAAAGAAATATCATTAGTTGATAAATTGTTTTTGTTTAATAAAATAAAAAACAAAAATATGATTGTTATATTTGGGTTTTATTTAAAATAAGACAAATACAATTATTAATAATAAGAACGAGAACATTTAAATTATAAGAGGATGAGCTAAATAATTAATATAATCAAATATAAATATAGAAATTGATGATCTCTTCCTTTATATGTACGTGATTTTTTTTATTAATGTCTATTTTAAAAGTTAGATAAATGCAATTTCATAATTAATAACTATAGAGTTGGTTCAAGGGAGAAAGAAATTTGGTGGAGAAAGGGAAGAAAAATTTTTTAACCCTTCGATTCAGTAAAATAACTCTTTGATTTAGTTTTAAATTATATTTATTTTTTATTGAATCATAGTTGTTTTTTCTGAATCATAGTTTTAAATATATCTTTCTCCCCTTTCTCTCCCAAAATTTCCTTATTTTTAGATCCCGATACTAATAACTATAACTATGTATATTATACTTGGATAAGGTATACATATATATATATATATATATTAAATTAAATTGAATTTTGAATTGAATATAAATATATAAATAATATTATTAATAGATTATAATAACAATCTATTAATAGGCATAACTGCGGATGAAAGTGTGGCATACATTAGAAGATGAGCTACTCGAATTTATGTTGCATCGTTGGGGGAGTAATGACATTTAGAATATAAAATGTGGAGTTCATGCGAAAATAGTTCTTATGGAAAAAGTTATGATGCTAACACTTGTCATTTTCAAAAACAGATGTAACTTTTTGAGAAAAAATATGGGCCAAAATATATGAAAATGGTGTATCAAGATACTATGTACATGTTAGTACCCAATTCTTTCTACTTTTTGTCATATAAGCGACTTATTGCTTATCCAAATAATTAATTTTGCACTGATTAATCTTATTTAATTTAAATCAATTACCTAAATATAAACTATTGATATATATCTTCAATAAATATATGAATATGTGTCATTGACTCCGTCATATTTGTTAACAAGCTCAATTGTCATTTGTAACCCTCTTATTTAAAACACATCTATCTATCCTATATACTAAGAGGCTATCCCCCTTCATATGTGGCATGCTTTCATTATCTACAATCCAATGTGGCATTCTCTAAGCCCTTCCTTCAATCTATCATGCCATGTAATCAAATTAAAATATTTATTTTATTCATTTATTACTATATACTCTTTATTAATTATTAGGCTTCAATGAATCATTATTAGTATTTATATTAGAAATCCTTTAAATGCCTTTTCATATATAAAACACTTAATTTATCAAAATTATAAAGATGATATATGTCACATCATTTAGTGAATTCTTAAAAGTTAAATATGTCATGTAAGAATATTAATTTTGTCAAAATTTTACTATATTAATATTTGAGTCAAATAAAATATTAATATTAACATTAGTATAAGACTTCGCATATGTAATCGATATTAAGGGTCTATTATGATAATTATTATGCTGATAAAATTTTCTATATTCTAATCTATTTCAATCAATTTATTTATATATATACATCATTTTACTTTTGTAATATTTCATATAAAGGTAACTACATTAGAATTGTAACATGCGTTTGATGTTCATATTTCCCTGATTTCTTCTTCTTTTTTATGTAATAAAGTATTTGTATAATTTAAATTTTAAAACACGAGGTATCAATATGACAACTATTAATGTTTTTGTAGAATCTCATGTTAATTTTAAACTCACGTGTCACATGATCTCGAATTTATCCTTTCAGTAATGTTTATAAAAAACTGTAGGTTTCATGAAGTTTATTTTTATTATATAGGTATATGGTTTTTAAATTGTTTCAATTGAACTTCTATAATTTGAAATCAATACCTTGAAGCATTTGTTCTTTGTAACCCGAAAGATTCGAATTACGAGATCAAACACATGTGTGTTTTACTCTTAATTATTGGAGAACTTTGTATTGATGTCTAACTGACTAAGTCGTACATAGTTTTGATTAATTGTGTGGGCATTTTATAGAAGTCTTTAATATAAGGTAGAAAAACATATATGTTAGTTATAGATTATAAATAAATCATACATGCAACACATGTAATATTATTGTATTATAGTCCATCTATATCTATGTGTTCTATATACACAAATATACAAAATAATTACACTTAATGAGTTATGTAATATAATAATTTAATATTTAAAAATTTGCTTAAAAAAAGTTGGTAACAAAGTTCTACAATATATCATCTTCAAAAGAAACAAGAGTATGTATTATGTTTTATCATTCACCTAATATATTTCAACTAATTCAATTTTTTTATTTTACATAAACTTATAATTAAATTATTATCACTTTTAATTTTCATAGATACAATATTTTTTTTAGAAAAGTATCATTTTTAATTTTACATACAATATTAAATATATCATATCTTATAAAGCCGTCCATCGGACAGAATTTACACTAGTACCCGATAACCAACAGGTATAACATGCTCATTAGGGAAGGTCCCTGTTTTTAAAAGAATCTTCAAAACTGATAATTCTATTACTTAAAAGGCTTGTTAAAATAAAGAAGTAGTTCGACCGTCGATTGTACATGGCTTTCATTTAAAATGTGATTGAAAGTTCAGTTATGGTGAATAATGTTCATCTATTTTGTTAGAAAGTATGTCAAAGTTATGATTATTTGTTTCGACAAATTTATAACAGTATTATTTTTTATATATCAATAGTTGTTTAGTTCTATCTTCTTTATAATATTTCTTTATTTACTTATATTTATTATGTATTTTATTACTAATCATCGAATATAACAAATTTGTTAAACCATGCACTTTCGGCCTACAATAATCAAAACTAGATAACTGTCAACGCCCAATGTTAAGCCTTAAACATAAACCGGATATTTTATCGTCGTTAATACTGTTCAGACACCAACCCACTGGGAGCTCGACGTAAAGAAGATAACTTGCACCATTTGTATCCAAAGAAGGCAATTCTTATACCAAATCTTTAAATAACTGAGCTAAAGCTTTAGGTAAAATAAAATAGAAAATAGAATATACGATTGGGATTGCAATCCATAAATGAGATCATCGTCAACGAAGCAGGTTGCGAAGAACAATCGTCGAAGAACAATCGTCGTTTAAACGGTCATTTATTCACTCTCCGTAATCGCCTTTATAATGCCCTATGTGTATATCTTCATGTTAATCAATCTTAATTGAAATTTTGAAATGTTTGTTCCTTTTCTCCTCATCATCCTCTTACATTATGGAGTTAAAGCCGAATAACACGTCAGGCTTATCAACTATATTACTCGAATATCATCAGACATAATTTTTTTGAGAGCATCCTAGAGGTGCTTGATGTCCTGATTGCCGTGTACTTTCAACATTCAAGACAACATGGATCTGGTCTCATATGAGATATAAATATATATATATATATACAGAAATGGTGAATAAACCATTAGCATAACAGCCTTGCACACTGGTTCGATATACTCGGTCATGTTTTGAAAATCTTAAATCTCAGTGTAATCATGATTATTTAACCACTACACTAAATAATGGTAAAAAAGTAACATATTTGAGTAATCACTATACTAAATGACGGTAAAAAGAAATTTACAATACGATTAATATTAGTAATAAATATTCTTCTAAATAATTTTAATTATAATATAATATTATAGATAGATTATTGTAAGTATGATTTTAATACAATGTTGAGTTTGAGTCTGATATAAATGATTATTTAACCACTGTAGTAAATGAGGTAAAAAATAATTATAATATGTCATTAATAATAGTTATCTACATCTACAACACCATAATGATTAAGTTTTGGTGTAGTAATAATTATTTGACCACTATATCAAAAGATGGATAGTGTTAAGCTCCTTGTGCGTATAAATAACATGAATACCTTTTCTCAAACATAACTTAATAATTATTTAACCACTACATTAAAATTTTAATTAGTCCAATCGAGATCGGGTTTGAAAATACAAGTTCAATCGTGATCGAATTTCGAGCTTGAGTGGGACACTATCTCGACTCGGTTACACACCTAATACCAAACATGAAATTAGTGTTAGGTTAAACACCGAATTAGATTGTCTTGCTAGCATGGGTAAATTGGACTTTTCGATACTAAGAACATGTCCTGGTGCAGCACCCTTGGTTGTATGATAACCAATCACCTCCAACTGATTCATCATCACTGTTTTTTCCCTTTGTTTCCATACAAAAACTTATGTAATGAATGCGGCGTAAGTCCTTCAATTTGAAATCCAAGTGTATAATCATTGTAAAAGAAAAATTAAAGAAGCAAAACGCTATATGTATTAACTTCTTATTTTTAAATCTTTTTCAACATATTTTTTTGAAAAAAGCATACTACCATTAAAATAAAGAGCAATGTTACACTCACTTAAATTCTAGAAAGAAATTTTCACAAAATGAGGTGACAAATGAGTTCTACCAATCGAATCATTTTATTTTTTCTCTCTCATACTCTTCTTTCTTTATTTCGTTGGTACAAATCATTTTGTTAAGATAACTTTGTATAACCTTTGTGAACTTATCATTTCTCTAAAAAAAAATGTCACTTAGAAGAAGACAACATCTATTATCAAAACCCAGGCTACGAGATAAAGACTATGGACAACAACTAATCAAAAGAACAACAACTTAAAATGAGCTAAGATCACTACCATACATAAACCAGCATAAGAGGACCAACTTTTAATTAACACGTCATATATGTAATCCCGACTACTACAACATCTGTCTTAAATGCTCTCAAATTCTTGAACGAGGTCATTGAGAATCCAAATGTGTGACCAGTAGTACATTTGTTGAATCAGTTCACTTTTGGCATCTTCATCGAAGTGATAACAACTATCTTGTGGCACAATTGTATCAAAATATTGCATGTTGACTAAAAATAGCAAGGGTACCCAATCAATATTGATCTTTATACTTTCAAAGTTGCTTAAAAAGAATGGTAGATCCACGTGAACAAATGTTTAATGAAACCCATACTTGACTAATGAATGAGACGAAATACGAAAACAAATATCTTTAATTACCTTTTCGCATATATGTAAGAAAGCAGATCATCAACACGTGCACAAGCACTACGAATTGCTTGATGAGCATGAATGTGAGGATGTGAATCAGAGCATGATGATTCGCACATCCAGTCCTCTAAAGTATTGTCTTTTGGTTTAAGTACAATGTCATTGCATTAAGGAACAAAAATCAGGCTATTATTCTATCATATGTTGAATGAATTAAAAGGCAATCAAGGATATAATCAGGTAGATTTAAAGATATCCTTACGAGAATCTAAAACCATTTGGTTCGAGAGCCGCCCTAAGGTCAAACTTTAGTGCAGGTGTTCCCCATATGGGAGGTAGTATGCACACAAGATCTGACATTGGCTTAATATTGCACTGCCTAGCCAACTTCTCCAAGCTCTTTGAGGGAGTTTGGGTGCCCTTAGATATCCACAGAAGACGTATTGCGATAGATTATGCAAGTCGTTATGACTAACGCAGCAGAAGGCCACATTTCACTTTCACCCAACTTTACTTTCCCCCATAATTGTGGACAACGTACTTCGACCATAACATACAATATGTCATCAATATTAGTAATCAATATTCTTTCAATTTCTTTTAATTATAATATAATATTATAGATTGATAGATTATTGTAAGTATGATTTTAATAAAATATTGAGTTTGAATCTTGGTATATAATGATTATTTAACCACTATACTAAATGATGGTAAAAAAGTAACATATTTGATTAATTAATATATTAAATGATGGTAACTGATAAGCTTCTTGTGCTTATAAATAACATGAGTACTTTTTCTCAAACAGTACCCAATTCTGTATGGGTGCAGTGTTGTAAGAGAATGTACAATATAGACAATCTTCCTCTATCCAATGATACAAAGCTTGGTTACCAAAAACCTCCGACATTGCAATGAATTACAATATTTAAATATATTTGTAAAATATTTGTCAACTAAATAATATGTTACAAGTATAAGAACGAACATTTTTTTTACACACTTACAAGTGGTGGACATTTTTCTTTACATTTTAAGTGCGAAAATCATTGTCATTTTACGCACTTATAAATGTAGAGAGTTTATACATCGTTATAAGTGTGTAAAATATAATTGGACAAATGTTACACACTTTTAGAAAAATGTGTAAACTAAAGTGCGTGAAAAAATAATATTTGTTGTAATGATATGTAAATATAGAATGTATCGTACAAATAGAAACAAATAAATTGAAAATAATTGAAGTTCAAGGTTAAGATCCTATCCATGAATCAAGGTTTTGTGAATGTGGTACGTAAAAAGGAATATTACTTTCAAGAAGATACATTTGCTTTCTCCGTCCCAATATAATTATCCGGTATAAATTTACACACACCTTTAGAAAAGTATAATAGTTATACTATTCAACACTATGAATTCATTATTTTCAACTTATATACTTTTTAATTGGTTGAAAATGAAACTGAACAATTATTTTGAAATATCTCAAAAGGAAAACATAGATAATAAAATTGGAACGGAAATAAACATATAGTAATACTTTAAAGTTCATATATTTTACCTATCATTAAGTCAAGAGGTATGATATGAACCCTTAATAATTTAATGTTGTTGTAATATGAGAAATGAATACTATATGAATCGGTTGATATAATACGATGATTAATATTATGAGTAAGATTGGTAATGTTGACATTTGAATAATCAGAATCAAATAATCAATTACTACAAAAAATGCTTTATGAATATAGTGTTTGGATTTGGTTATGCTATTGAATATCACAATAATCAAATAAACAATTTCATTACATATTAACATATCAGATTATCTTATGACTTAACGGGTAAAATGACTAAAAAAGACATTTTATATGTTACTGAATTACAAGTATAAATATTTATTTGAATGTAACATAAGTAACACTTTATTCTTAATATAAATTAATATTTTGTAAACTCTTAATCTCTCTAACCACTCATATTTTAATGGAGATCGAACATAAAATATTCAATAAGAAAAAAAATATCCAACCAAATACATCAACAACGGTGCAAGTGAGGAACTAAAAAGAAAAGTGATAGTTGAGAGTTATTATGTAATACCGTCAAGGAAACGGTAATCACGTTTCTCAGCAGTAGGTACCTATATGCTTCTTCTGAGTTGCGTTTCATGGTTCGAAAACATAAAATCAATTTTCAACTTTTCATATCCAAAATAATGAATTATCTACGTTTTCAAAACTAAATAATCAAATAATCATATTCATAACGCGATAACAAACGCCCTTTAAATACTATTAAAAAATTATCGTTTTTGAATGATAGTCACATGTATGTTTTGATGGATATGGATTAGTAGGCTCTGGGAAAATAGTCATTTTGAAGAATACGAGAACTTGAGAATTTTGATATTCTTATAAGATTAATTAATAATACTAATCCGATAGCCCGACAAAAAACCGACTTAATCCTAACCCAACCATATAAGAGTGTCGAGTATATCCGGTCGGATCACACAACCCGAAAATACTATGCAACCCGAATCAACCTGACTCTAAGGGCTCGCTCCCAAGTTTTTGGTTGGAAGAAAAGAAGAGAAAATAATAGAAAAGAAAAGAAAAGAAGAGGAAGAAAACTATTGCGTTCCCGAGTTGAAAAGAAAAGAAATGAAATTTACACGTTTCGTGTTATTGAGTTGGAGAGAAATGGAAAGAAATGACATTTTTTAACTTGTTTAATCTTCATTCCTTTTATTTCCTCCCACTTTTAGAGAAAAAGAGAAAAGATGTCCAGATTTTCCTCCCACTTATTTTCTCTTATCTCAATAAAAAAAACTCAAGAATACAATCTGATTTTTCTTCTTTCCACTTCTATTCTCTTCTTCCAAAAATAATTTTGGAGCGGGCCCTCAAAAATCATACACCTCAGAGTTTGGGTTATATCGGGTTCAATGTACTTTTTGACACCCCTATCAAAATTTCCGCCTTGTTCCCAAACCCTTTTTTTCGACAAACCTGCCATATTACCGCTACACCTCCATTCGACAACGAATCAATTATTTAGAAACTAATCAAATAATTCAGGGATTATAAAATGTCGGTTCTAATAGAGACAAGTTTGGGAGAAATCGTTATCGATTTACATACAGATCGTTGCCCTCTCACCTGCAAAAATTTCCTTAAACTCTGCAAGTAAGTTAAACCCTAATTTCACATTGTTACTTTATTTTATTTCTTATAATTATTACATTATCAATTATTAATAATTATTATTATATGAAATCAAATTATTATTGGTTGATGCAGGATTAAGTATTACAATGGATGTTTGTTTCACACAGTTCAAAAGGATTTCACTGCCCAAACAGGTGATCCTACAGGAACTGGCTCCGGTGGTGATTCTATCTACAAGTAAGCAATAAAAATATTTAGTATTCACTTTAGTTTTTATTTTTATTCACATATTGCTGATAGTTAACCTAGATTATGAGCTAAAAATGTTATGGTTGATTTTGAGCTTTATTTGACCTAATTAGGTTACATTATTGGCTAGTGTAGAAGTTCATTAGTAAAATTGTGATAGAGTGTGAATCTGATTAGCGCATTGGCGTGGACTTATTTATCTAACTAGAATAGTTAAGGATTGGGGAGTGGCAAAATTGAGTTGTATAAGACCAGAAGTCTATGTTAGTTGTCGCTGGAAGTTAGAAACTGATTTTTTACTCCGAAGTTATGAAAAATATGTGTTTTCATAAGTTAACTTTGTTGATGGCTGTATGTTTTCAGATTTTTGTATGGTGATCAAGCTCGATTTTTTGGTGATGAGATTCATTTGGATCTAAAGCATATGAAGATGGGAACCGTTGCCATGGCTAGTGGAGGAGAGAATCTAAATGCTTCTCAGGTATTTTTGCTGTTTTTGTATTTTTGGTGGATAAAATTCGCAATGTATCCGTCCTTCTCTCACCAGTTAGTCCCGTTTTATTCGTTATGGGAAAACATCGATATTCAGTAAAAAAATGATATGTTTGTAGTCATGTTCTGGGCGTAAGAGACTTTTGTTCTAGTATGTCTTTAATAGGGAGGTGGCTACTATTAAACCAATTTAATCTGATATATGAACTGAGCTGTTTGTGTTGTTTCAGTTTTACATTACATTGCGTGATGATCTTGACTACCTCGATGGCAAAAAAACTGTGAGTTATGTGTTTTATGATATATATGCCTTTTTTGGCTATCAAATGATAAGTGAACTCTGATGTTGTTATATGTTATTAATTCTTGTAGGTGTTTGGGGAGGTGGCTGAAGGGCTTGAAACTCTAAGCAGGATAAACGAAGCTTATGTAGATGATAAGAGCAGACCATATAAAAACATCCGGTTCATTATCGCCCTCTAATCTCTCATTAAATATTCTCATACATCTATTTGTTACTTGTACTAACTTGCAAAATTATCTTTTTGCTACAGCATCAAGCACACTTATATACTAGAGGATCCTTTTGATGATCCTTCGCAGCTAGCTGAGCTAATTCCAGATGCTTCTCCTGAAGGGAAGCCAAAAGATGAGGTAATGAATGACTTACTGTTTTTGGAGTCTTGTAATATTATGCTATAGCCCGTTTCAAGATTTGACATTATTGTGGTTAGTGGGCGTCTACACATACACATACACTGATACCCATACAATAATAGGATATTAATTTAAGCTTGAGCCAATACTAGCTAAATAAGTTGAGTCCAGATGTCCTGCTACTCCACTTGACTTGCTGGTGCCCGTAATGTGGACAAGCCAAACGACAGTTGGTCTGTCTATATTAGTTATATAAATATTGTAAGCAGGTTGCACCAGAATACACTCATTTTAATTTCTAAATGCAGACTAGAACTAATATTCTATATAACTGAAAACACATTGTAACTTTTAACCTTTTGTTGGTTGTCCTGGATCTGAAGGCCCAGAATTATGTGTAGGGACACTAGTAGATGGTATTATGACTATGATCTGCACGTTAAAGGAAGAACAGGGATGTTTACCATGTTTTACATGGGAGAGAAAAGAAGCAAAATAAGTTCAATATCTTTGAACATGTTATGCATACTGTTTATGATGTTATTCGGTGTAGCTGTGTAGAGCATGTTTATGATGAACTAAATCCTCCTAATTTTAAAGATCCTGATGCTTTTGATGTAAATTAGATAGCAATTAGGATTGGTTCTCTATGTCTATATATATGTGCTTTGATCATTGATATCAATAGGCTGCAATGATTTTGGTTCTCATGTTTTCACTATGATCTTGTATAATTTGTTACAAATTCCACTTAGGTTGATGATGAGGTGCGCCTTGAAGATGATTGGGTTCCCATGGATGAGCAACTTGGTGCAGGGGAACTTGAGCAGGTTCTTCGTGACAAGGAAGCCCATTCCAGAGCAGTCGTGCTTGAAAGTGTACGTATCCTTGATTTTAGTGATTATTACCGATATTAGAGGTTGCATTTTTGATCCATCTACTTATGAGTGGGCCGATGCAGGTTATATTTTATCTCTAATAGACAAAAGGAATAACTTAGCTGAAAAAGAACGGGTTGAAATGGGCTGAATGGGTTATGAGTTGCCAAAATCTTATTAATGCATAAATCTCGTAAATCATTATGTTCAAAAAGTTAGTTTGTTGAAATAGTTTAATTTCTGTAGTAATGTTCAACAAACCTATTTTGATCTGTTGCCCAACCGTTCAACCCACCCATTTTGCCACCTCTAGCTTGTGTACTCATCTGTGAAGAAAATAGGCTTTTTGCTTTTGTAAATTGTTAAGGGATGAGCCCATTTTATTTGGGATGGAGATCACATCTTTTTTCAAGAACATTGGGTTAGTAAGACATTCACACTTTTTTTTTTGGCATTCCAGATAGGGGACATTCCTGATGCTGAGGTAAAGCCTCCTGAAAACGTGCTCTTTGTATGCAAACTAAACCCAGTAACTGAGGTAAGTTGTTTGGTTTCCAATCAAATATATACGGTGATAATACTATTTTTTAATTGATTGATTCTCCATGTATTATTGTCATTTCTCATTAATCCCTCGTTTTTTTGTTGTCAATAGGATGAGGATCTGAATACTATCTTTTCACGGTTTGGAACAGTGACATCGTAAGTTACTAATCCTGGAACGTTTTTTATTCAACGCTTTTATCTCCAATTTTTAGTTGCTGTTGGAAGAATAACTCTTAAAATTTATTTACTTCGGCAGAGCTGACATAATCCGTGACTTTAAAACTGGAGATAGCTTGTGCTATGCCTTTATTGGTGAGTTCTTATACTTCGATTTTTTGAACTTATATCGTATCTCTTTGAGTAACGCATCTATGGTATTAGTTTCAATGTGTGATTTGCTATTAGCAATTCATTATGCTTCTGTAGTTTTGATATTTTTCATACATGTGGCCATGGCCACCTTATGTTAACATGAAATGCTTATTGTATATTGTAATGCTAGCATGTCAGACCATGATAATTTAGTTATACTAACCGACAGAATGATACTTCTGGAGAAAGAGAAATGTTATTGATTAGTAACTGAGAACTTGATTTATATTTGATATGAAGTTCTGAACTTCTTACACTGGTTATTGTAGTAGTGAAAACAAACAGAATTAGTATCTAATTTATCAGAATGTGTCATACATTGGAGGGCAGTAGAGACATCATGTTTATTTGTTAAAACTCGGAATCGAAAGAAGACTGATTAGATAGATAAAATTTGATATGAACTCAGTTACTAAAGGTGGAATGTTTCACCATGTTGCTAGAAGAAATACTTGTATCTTAATTAATATTTGATCTCTTAATCTCTTATTTCTTACTTTTGTGTGTTTGTGATTAGTATGTATCGTGGTTTAAGTGTTTAACCTGATCATTCTATTTATATGCCAGAGTTTGAAGACAAAGATGCTTGTGAACAAGCATACTTTAAGGTACATATGGCTTTCTATTTCATGTTTTCATCCTCTTTCTTGATTGCATGTCTTATACTATTTATTTATTTCTTTATTTTATTTGCATGACAAACAAGGGATGATGTGCGGTATGGATGTCTTTTTTGAATTTTTCTCTATAATCTTTGAAAACAGATGGATAATGCTTTGATAGATGATCGACGGATACATGTTGACTTTAGTCAGAGTGTTTCAAAACTTTGGAACCAATACAGGATGAAAGGCAAGCAAGGCGGACCAGGTAAAGATGACTGGGATCTCTTGAGTAATTTTATTCAGTTGTTGTGTTGCTCCTGCTTTATAACTTCTGCTATTGCCTCTTTCTTTTTTAGGTGGTAAAGGTTGTTTCAAATGTGGTTCTCTCGATCACATGGCAAAGGACTGTACTGGGAGCTCTGATGTCAAGCAACCTCCAAAATATGTCTTGAAGGATGATGGTTATAACAGAAAAGTTGGCGATGATGGCTCAAGGTTGGTAAAACCTGTATAACTTGATAATTTGACCCATTTGACCAATTTAAAGTATAAGACAACCCAAATTCAACCATTCGTAAGTCATTGGATCATCCCACCTTTACATGGAGGAGATCTGTTGTCTCTTCTCTGCTTCTTTAGTTTTGTGTACCTTCTTTAACGAAATCTATTTTATAGGTATGACATGGTCTTTGATGAGGATACTCGTGCAAGTCCACAAAGAAAGAAGCCACCTAGACACCGTGAGGTGGATGATCATCACGAGCAACGAAAAGTGAGCCATCGGGCCACAGATGAAATGAAGCAAACTGATTACCGACATAAAGATTCTGTGGATGAACGAAGAAAAGATCACAGGCGAGATGATAGGTACCGCTCATCAGGGGAAAGAAAAGATTACAAGAGAGATGAATTGGATCATAGAACAAGTAGGAATTATGATAGACATGGAGGCCTTCATGATGATAGGAGGCGAGATGAGTCGTATCGTAGGAAAAGATACAGTGATGATGAAAATGATAGGAAAAAGGATAGTGATAGGGATGGTCGAGGAGACGGCAGAGATGAGTCGTACAGCAGAAAAATACGTGCAGATGATAATGGGCATAAGAGGAGTAAGGGGGAAGACCGGGATCGAGTAAAAAGCAGCACGAGATATGATGATAGGGATCGTAGTAGAAGGGAGTAAGTGTTGAGTTAGATTATGTTAGGAGGAAGGAAAGGAAAGCAAATGAGTTTGGATAATGTGTTTCAGTAACCATTTTGTGTGAGAGTTTGCTTCATGTGAATTCTCTATATACCTTTATCAAAATTTTGCTGATGTATGTGAATCTTGTCACACCATTGGAATACTTAAGCGGCTTTTATATTTGGTTGCTTTCACATATATCTCAGCATTTGGTGTGTTATCCAATACTTGTTCATTTCTTTCCCTGGAAAGCTGTAGCTATATTATCTTGGTTTTAATTTTGGTTAAATTTTCTGGAGTTTATCTATGGTATTTTAATGAGATTTGAGATAAAATAATTTATATCAAACTATTTCTTTAGTTTCTTTAGCAGATGGTAATTGTTTGTTTCTATATCAAACTATTTCTTTAGGCATCTCCCAACGCATGTGTCAGTTGGGAGAGTGATGCGCGTCATAAAACTGACTCCATTGGGACCGCCAAGTCACTTGGTGTGTCAGTTGGCTTTGCGTCGGTGTAGCGACGACGAAACCGTATGCGTCGGTTATTATTTATGTTTTGTTTTTTATTTAAATAATAAGGTCTATAAGTAAATGTGGGCTCCAGAAAATAAAGTGACACAGTTAGAGTTGATAGAGTTTTGTCGGTTTTGTGTCAGTTTGAGAGGTGTAGATGTGACACTGAGGTGACACAATTGACATACACTCAGGGTTGAGAATGGTCTTAGTTTCTTTAGCAGATGATAATTGTATGTGACGAATCAATGCTTAATAGGCCGTTAGACACAATGCTTGATACCTCTTGCTATTCGTTTATCTACTACACAAATTAATCAACTGTGTCTAATGCCAGCAAACCTTTAACTCAAATTATACACCCAACTTTAGATCTGTTAAATGAAATCTCAAGGCTACAACTCCTTTAAGGCACCTGTCATAGCCTAATAATCTAGTATCGCGAAGGAAACCTGGTTTGTTCGACAACAAGTGTTTACAAGGTATTTGTAAAGTCTTGAGTCACCTACCACGTCAACAAAATTGAATGATATGGGATGATGTCCATTTTGACGCAATTGACTCCAAAAGCATTCGCAAGCCACATAACTCTGTAAAATTCACTGTACCGCCACATTAACATCTAATTATTCATATATCATTCAATGTTTATAATCTATACACCTACATTTATATTACTTATAATGGATTTGGTCCAATTAACCTGACACTTCCTAATGACCATCCACTATTTAGTGCCATATAATCACCTGTAGTGTGAGGGAATATATGTCGGTTTAGCAACCATTGCCCTAAGCCACTCAACCATATCTCCAAATTTTTTATCATAATATTTGATGTGCCGAGTTTGGTTCTCGAATGGCTATCTGATTCGGTGCGCATACCACACCGCATCATCCCGTTGATGCTCTATGAAATTACCGCTACAAATACCCTAAGTTTTAACTGATAAAATACTAATTTTTATTTGTATCAAATACTATATTTGAGATTTTGAGAGTAAAACTAAATAATAAAACCACTTTTCTAAAAGTTAAATGTAAAATAATTATTAAAAGTTTAAAACCCTACTTTAAAAAACAAACTGTTCTTTTATTCCAATCTACCCCTCATATTCTCCACACAGACAGATAAACCATAAAACCATTTCTTCATCCGCACCAAAAATGGCAAGTAGGATAGCATGTCACCAAATCGTTTCTCTTCCATTCAAGTCAACCTTATTGACCAAAACTTCTTCAATCTGCTTTCCAGAAACTTCCGTTTCCGTTAGCTTCCGTCGACGTTTTTCATCCTCAAATTCAAAGATAAGTATGAGCTTAAAAGCCGGAATCGTCGGTCTCCCTAATGTCGGAAAATCTACTCTCTTTAACGCCGTTGTAAGTCTCCATTATCACATATATTTACATTTATCTGTATGTATACATCGATTTATATTATCTTATGCTGTATCGAATTTGTAATTTGAACTCATAATCAATGACAACAAGTATTTTTCATATAAAGTTGTGTGCATTTTGTAGGGAAGTTAACTTTAGTAGCATATTTTACAATCCAAATTGACATTTATCACTTGAAATGGATATTCACCTCTATAGCGCCTTATTTCGCATACAGTTATGTGAAAGAGGCTGAATTGGCATTTAACAGTGTAAAACGGAACCACGTCTCAGAATTGTATGCTAATTTGTACATTCCATAAGAAAATTTTGATCTTATGGTAGATTTTTGATTTTGTGCGAGATTTTTTATATTTTTATGCGGAATTTTTTATCTATGCGAGATTTTTATATTTTATGTGAGATTTTGGATTTTATTCGAGATTTCTATATTCTGTATGAGCTTTTGTATTGAAAAGGTGATTAAGCTTAAAGGAAATTATTAGAGTTGCCTATATCTATATCTAGTATAGTACATCTGGTACAATGAAAAGCAAGTGAAATAGTTTTCCGCTTTTGTGCAGCAGCGCAGGTATACTGCTAGTATATGCATATGCGCATACTTATACATAATAACATATAAGTATAGGAACATAAGCAAATGCTATGCTAAACACATAATAACATTTGTGTTTAGGAACATAAGCAAATGCTATGCTATACTTATACAGAGTATAAGTGTTTTTACCAAGTACGACTTATTTACCATTTGCTTCGTTGCTTCTGTTCCTGATATTTAAGTGTAACTCATTCTGTACATATTTTCATAAGTCTTATTTGCATCAGGACTAAAATGTAAGCTTGATCGTGGAGGGTTTCTTGTTCTTAATGAGATCTGTGTTATCTTTTGGTACATTTGTTTTCTGTATTATGGGTGTGATAAAATAATCAGCATTTTGTAATTATATCGTTTATAGGTTGAGAACGGAAAAGCTCAGGCTGCGAATTTTCCATTTTGTACAATTGAACCGAATGTTGGAATTGTCGCTGTTCCTGATCCACGTCTCCAAGTACTCTCCAATCTCAGCAAATCCCAACGATCTGTTCCAGCGTCTATAGAATTTGTAGATATTGCTGGCCTTGTGAAGGGAGCCAGTCAAGGGGAGGTTTGGAAATTTACATCATCTTAAATGCTGTAAATGTTCATGATGAAATTATTCTGGATTTTTAAATGCTTTCTTTGTTAACACACTGCTTTATCGATTTTCAACACAGGGTTTGGGTAATAAATTTTTGTCACACATACGTGAAGTGGACTCTATACTGCAGGTATGTTGCTTATTAGCATATCTTGTTAATCAATTACTTGTGTACTTAATCTGCTATGCTTTTCACACTTGTAAATTCTACTCTAAGCGTGTTGTAATTAGTATTTTGAAAACTCTTGTTCGCCTTGTGTCAGGTTGTACGTTGTTTCGAGGATAATGACATTGTTCATGTGAATGGGAAAGTTGATCCCAAGTCAGATATTGATGTCATCAACTTAGAGCTATCCTTCTGTGATTTAGATCAGGTATTCTTTCACAATTGGATTTTACAATGTTACACCAAATTGAGGTAAATTCTGCATGATTTTTTATGTGAACATGGTATAGTTGTAGCATTCTATAATAAGGTGAACTGATGGAACTGAACTGACTATCGTACAAGAAATGCAGATTGAGAAAAGAATAGAGAAACTCAAAAAGAGCAAAACTAATAATTCACAAGCCAAAGTAAAGGTAAAACTGTTTTCATGCTTCACGGTGTTTTGTAATTCTTCTTGCTTGAAACTGTTGGTGACATGGATATATTTGCAATATTTCGAATTCCAGGAGGAGGCAGAAAAGTCAGCCCTGGAAAGAATACAACAAGCACTTCTGGATGGAAAACCAGCAAGATCAGTGTCTTTAACAGAGTTTGAAAAGGAGTCCATTAATCATCTATGTTTACTTACAATGAAGCCTGTGATTTATGTGGCGAATGTTGCAGAGTCTGATTTAGCTACACCTGAAAGTAACCTTTATGTCAAAAACGTCATGGAACTTGCTTCTGAGTTACAGTCTGGCATAGTAACAGTCTCGGCACAGGTATTGAAAAGTAGCATTATTATTACTACTTCACGAGTTGAAGTGCATAATATCATCCTGAGTAGAGGTGATAGTTTTGACTCTTATACTTTATAAATGTGTGGCTCCGGGTTTTGTTTTTCCCTCAAAGGGTAAAAAATGCTTAAAGTGATAAAACTTCCTAAATCATTTTATTCAAAGACTTAGGTTATTATTGTTTGTTTCTTTTGACCTATACTAAACGTGTCATGTTTCTACCCAGTCCCATTTTCTCCTGTTTCTATGCTGTAGAATGGGCAGGATTGAATCCCATGGATGCTACATGTTTAGCTATATATGTAATTTCATGATATAAAACAATCTATCTAGTAATTATTTCCTGATTTCATACATTATTCGCTCTTGATAACACAAACCATATTTTCTATAATTGTGTGAGTTCTGAAGCCACTGAATGCAATTAAAATGGGGTTTTAATAACAGGTGGAGTCAGAGCTAACTGAACTCCCTGCAGAAGAAAGGATAGAATTTTTGATGTCTCTTGGTGTAGATGAGAGTGGGCTTGGAAATCTTATCAGGGCGACATATGACCTTCTTGGCTTACGCACATACTTCACTTCTGGGGAGAAGGTTTGGAAAACTGAAGTATCTTTTGAATAAGTGATTATGTACATTTTTTAAGCACGTAATGTATTTTTCCCTTCTTTTTTGCAGGAAACTAAAGCATGGACAATACATGCAGGTGATAACATCTTGTAGTATGACTGAATATTGTTGGAGTTAATTAAAAATTTATAAATTTAGGGAATGCAAGGACTTTGGTAACATAAACATGAGATTACAATCAATATCAGCATAATATGACCTAAAGAAGGTGGGTGAACTGCTCAAGTAACTAACACTGCTACCATTTGATATTTTAGGAATGACTGCACCCCAAGCTGCTGGGGTTATCCATTCTGACTTTGAGAAAGGTTTCATTCGAGCAGAGACAGTGAGTGTCTTGGAGAATAAACTGATTTTTCAAACTGTGAATCACATTTTTTTTATCAATTGTGGTTAACCCTAGATTAATTATGTTTTATCTTTTATATCTGTTATTAGGTGGCGTATAACGATTTTGTTGCTGCGGGTTCATTGTCAGCTGCGAGGGAGAAAGGACTTGTAAGTTGATTCATTAAGCTAGATCTCTATGGTTGTTTTTTTTGCACTTATTTGACGTTTTCCTAAAAAAAGTTTTTGGTCCATCTGAGTCCTTATCAAGGTGCCAAACAGCGAAGTACTCGTATCTGTAAAGCCTAGTACTGTTTTTAAATCTAAACCTCAAGTAGGCCATGTTTATTAGCAAACTAAGGAACCAACTTACTCGAGATCTGCGGTGTCATGGCTGGAAGTCCAATACCTCAATTTAAATTCTGATCCTAGTTAATTCTTAAACGTGAAATTAAAGGTGGCAATCATGACCCATTTGCCAGTGAATGGGTCAATTTGGGTTGCGTTAAATCTCAAACGGGGTGAAAGTTGCCTAAAGTCTGTTCCAAATTTCCAATGCATATGACCTAAGTCATTTTTATTTAAAGATTTGGTTTTGGTATTATAGTTAACCATCACTAATGTGGCCCACTAGTAAGGCTCGTCCTGATATCCCACAAGAGGTCTCAGACTCTCAGGTTCGAACCCCCCTAGGTTAACATCTTGGGGGTGGCCAGAGAAATGGTCGAAAACGGTCACGGGATACCCCGGTTAGGCCGCATACATCTGAGTCAAAATGACTCACCATCCCCCGGTAACCTGAACAGGGAAAACCTCCATTTATGTTTGGTACTATAATTAATGCTTTAATTCTTTAACTGTTTTTTAAAGTGGACAAAAAGGTGTTGATATCCCAACCCTACCCATTTTAAATGTACATAAAGATGACCTGTTTCTCTCAAGCCTGTTTTCAAACTGTTATATAACCCACCACCTTGTGAACTCTACTTGGAAATTCACTTTCGATGGTTGTGGACGTATGATGTTAATGATGTTTAGCAGATAATTTCTATGTTAACTATTTACACAAGGTCTATCTTGGTATATGCAGTTGAGGTCTGAAGGAAAAGAGTATGTTGTACAAGAGGGTGATGTTATGTTGTTCCGATTCAACGTCTGATGACATTTGAGTCAATTTTGAACTACATTTTTCCGTTGAGGTAAGTTTCTCATAGGTGAGACAAGAAATAATGAACATGTTTCATAGTTTTACTTCTGATAGTGATTAATACTAGTACAAATATTTAATAGTTATTCATTATTTCATGATACGATACATTATCAAATTACAAAGAAAGAAAAAACTAAAGAGGTATCTCTTTGTAGACAAGGAACACCGGGTCATGTTTATTTGAACTTTTAATATTAATAGATCAGTTGTTGATGGTATCAATTATAAACTGTTAGTAGGGGTTTGTTGCCATTATTCTAATGTTGATTGATTGGATTTTGCTGTTGCTTTTAATCAAACTCGTGGTGACTTAGAAGCTAGCTAATATATATGTTATGCATTTTGCATTCTTGCCTCCAACATCTACCTATGGCAACCATCAAATTTGCTATAGAATCTTTCAGTTAATAGGTAACGTGCATTAACTCGCATGTTTGAGTAAAATAGTATAATAGTGATTTAATAGTAAATTTTAATGCTTGTTTTCCACCATTTTTGTGGTAGGGTCCGAGTGGGGATGGGGTGACGTTCTTTTGTAAACCTTTTGGGACACTTATCGACAATCTTCTGCACATCTTGGTCCATGGGTCCTTGACTCCTGGTCCATAAGCCAGCTATACTTTCAGTTTTAATTGAGAAAAAGGTTAAATAATGTTTTGAATTCTACGAGTCACATGATTTTTTTTTCGACTTTATCATTATGATATCTGACCTGTTGCAAACTATATTCATAAAGCCAAGTCTATTGTCACGTATGTATGAAGTATACAATATTTTTTGTAATCATAAATTGGCAGGATTTTAATAGACCAGTAGAATGGAACTCAATATCTTGATCCATGAGATGGTAATTGGTTTGGTGACTGAAAATATACCCGATAATGTAAGAGCATCTCCTGTGCATAGAACTCTTTTTGAGTTTAAAGTGCTGCTACATCAGTATTTTACATTTTACTAAATTTTTTTACAATGCATTGAATCTTGCACATTTTAATAAATTGCAACATTATCGTACTATTTTTAATAATTATAATTTATTCTTCATATTTATATTAATTTGCATATGTTAAACTATAAATAACTAAACAGTAGTAAGGTAACACTTTGACAAAATAATTAATATTGCTAGAAATCCTCGTAAAACAAGTATATGAGATTTTTGTAAATTGTTTTTAACTTACATATGAAATGAAATAATAACAAATAAATAAAAAAACCAAAAAGATAAACAAACTTGACGTGTTGATGTGAATAATTTAATCCAATTCTTGTTAAGCTCTCCAAAAATGCAATAGGAACTCTAAAAGTATACCGAGTTATGATTTAAGTGTTCAGTGTTCTAAGAGTATATGGAGTGGTGATTTAGGTGTCACAGAGTGCCGTGAGAACACTATTACTGAAAAAGGGGAGAGTAGAAATAATTTTGAGGAATTTATTTTTGATTTTTTCTATTAGAAAATTCTTACTTTGGGTAAAAAAGGGACGCAAACAAGTGGAATGGTATGTTTTGTTTGTGTGTGGGGGAAAAGTGAAATCAGAGAATTGTCCGTTTCTGGTGTCACTACGTTGCAGTAATTTGGAGGGTCAAATGTATGTGGCAGCCTTTGTTTCCGGGGGATGGGCAAAAATCCATTGATAATTTGATATTGAATGAATGGTGACATTAATGCTAAATAATTGCACCTTGTCTTGGTACACTGTTGGTTTGGGGAAATCACCCTAACAGCCCTTTCCAGAAAAATGTTAGAAAATGACCCTCAATTCTGTAGTAGCTCAGCCTGATCACTGTGAAGTCAGGATTGCCCGGCTTATGAATTGGTCGGTAGTCACTACGGAATTGGATAGGGTCATTAGGATGATTTTCCCTTTTAATTACCAACCTGACTTTTGGAGGTGTTTGGCATGCATTTGAAAACTAATTGTATGATTAGTACACTTTCAACTTTCTAGATAATCAATTTTGTATTTTTATATGGACCTTGATTGAGCTGACTACCTAATTGTTTTTAAATACAATAGCCGATTTTCAATAATCTGTTAAAAGTCGGTTATCCGAATGGATTAGTTTAGAAAGTATAATCACATTCTAGCACCATTTAAAAGGTATACAAATAAATAGGTCTGAGCTAAAAATTGAATGATTCGGTGTCACGATAAAAAGAGAACTTTTAAATATTTTTTTACATATATATATATAACATAATAAATTATGTTAGTCATTACTATGAAATTGTCATAAATATAAAAATTGAAAGAAGTGTAACAAAAAAATAAAACATGTTCTCATATGAAAATGCATCAGAATCCACTATTTAAATCGTGAGTATTCTAAGTTATTGGATTTGATAATTGATGAGTATTGAGCTTAAATACTAAACCTATATACATAGATCATTTCTGAAATTTAAATGCCCAGTAGAAAATGAAGCTCTATACAGTTACCCATTGGGCACCCCTAATCTACATCCCAACAAATAACCCATGATTATAGTCGCAATGATTCGTATTTATATCCTGTTGATGAATTTTGATATGAAAGAGGTGTCATTGCCTTATACTTGTTATGCTTTAATTTTGATCATATTACGTACTTCTGCGAATGATAACTAGGATCACAACAAAACTATATAAATATTTTTTTTATTTGTATACAATGACATGCTAACTATATTAGCCACCTTCAATTCTTTACTGCAAATCGAATAAAAATAATTTTAAAAATAAATAACTATCATCTGTTATAAACAACGTCATCTCTTTACATTAACTTTTACGTTATTATCTTTTACTAACATTTCGATATTTCTTATCTAACTTTAAAATGATTACTAGATTATAAACCCGCGATAACGCGGGTCGAATTTAATTTTTCTTTAGTCGATCTTTTTATATAGTTTATAGATCCGCTATAACTCGGGACGAATTTAATTTTAATAAAATGAACAAAATATTGTAGTCGATTTTTTTATATAGTTTATAGACTCTTTAATTTTTATAAATAAATAAAATATTTGATCTATTTTTTTAATTCAAATAAATATATCAAATATTTAAGGGGCCAAAAGTGTATAAAGATGAAAGAAATTAAGATCGTTGGATCGAAAATGGTGAAAAACAATGAAGGGCTAAGATCCCTCCATTGTATCATCTTTTAATTATATATATATGATTATAATAAAAGTTTGTATTCTAAACCTTTTTAAATTCTAACTAAATATTAATCGCCCTAACTACAATTCATACTGACTGTAAACAACATATTGTATCAACTGTATTATGAAAAACTCTAGGCTATGAACTAAAAAAAGCACAACCTAAACTAACCATTGAAAGACCACAAAGCTTTATATGAAAACAGTTTTATATTATGAAAAATAGCAAAAATTATCTTTGGCTTTGGGGTAAAGAGAAAGAAATTGAAAGGAATTTGAGAAAGAGATGAGCTTAACAAAATGAAGAAGCAAGCTTTATATGTTAATGGGTAAAATATGATGTACATATATGATTGGTTGGAATGACCCATAAAATTGTTATAATAAGGTATTTGTTTATATTAAGTAAAATGAATATAAAAGAGGACAAATAAGACATGGTATCTATTTATATTCTCATGTCTCACAAAAACAGTACATAAGTACTGTTGGTTTCCTATCTGCCTAAACTTGATATATGGTGTCTTCCAACTTTTTAAGTACCAAATTTAGATTTAGAGTTAGATTGATGATTTGATTTCAGATAACTCCTAAATATCTCTAATAATCCATACCAAAAATATTCCAATCCATCCATTTTTATAATTATTCTATACACTATTTCATAATGTTATACTATCAATCAACCAAATTGTGATTTTAATTCAAACCTTTTACTTATTGTGATATATGATTAAAAATGATAATCCACCATCAAAAAAGTACAAACTTAAAAAGAGAAAAACACACACACATAGATAGCATCAAAGAAAGAATAAATTCTATGAATTTTTTCAGTTAGACTTTATTTAAGGTAGTATTTAAAATAGATTTTTGAAAAAACTTAACCAGTTATATATTTTTATCTTCTTTCTCTAGAACATCAAATTATGATTCATTGATTATAAATTATAAATACGAATATAAATTACAAGTTTATAACCAAAGGACCTCGTAGCTCTTATTTGGAGCAAATATGTAAAAATATGACGTGTATAACCGTATCAAAACTATATAAACACCGTGAAAAAGGACCTACTATAGAATTCTCATTGGCTAATACTCGCTTTTACTCTAAACTTCCTATTTTTAACTTCTCCTCAAATTAACTTGCTAAACATAATTACTTCACAATCTGAATACATACTAAATGAAAAACTCGTTCTACAAAATTTTAGTTTGTGATTCATTATTTAACAAAAGGTTTTTGATCAAGCCATGGATAACCATCCATTATTAGTTATATTATAAGTTTAAGTCTCATTTAATTAAAAATAGTTTAATAAACAAGCTTGATTGCAACTTCCACCAATAATAATCAAGATAATCTAATCTAACACTTAATAAAAAAAAGTATTTAAAATAAAAAGATGAAACGTTATTATCATGAAAATGAATCAAATAATACAAATGGGTCCCTCAATTTCCTATAAACGTCCACATCACACCCACCTCCATATTCATATATATTTTCACTCATCACACCCACCTCCAAATTCATCTCCGTATGTATATAACAATCTATATCTATCTATTCATATATCACCATCTAAAACCTAATTCCTCATTTTACGCCAAACATGAAGAAAAATTTCAACATGTTACGCAAATGCAAAACGTTATCGCGACAGTTAATCCGAACGTCATCGTACACTAATCTCCGATCCAAATCAACCATCGATCGTGACCGCGAATCAACCGCCGGAGGAATTGTATGGAACAGTAGTTCCGTTGCGATCTACGGCGGCGGAGATGAGCCGCAGGAAACGGTGTTCGTCGGAAGCACACGGAAACGTTACGTGATTGCTTCGAAGTATTTGTGTCATCCGCTTGTTAATGCTTTGATTGTTAAATCGAATGACGATAATGCGGCTGCGGTTATTAATTGTGAAGTCGTGTTGTTCGATCATCTGTTGTGGATGCTGGAGAATTCAAATTTGAATGTGAATTCGGAATCGTTAGATGAGTTAGCTCAGCTGTATCTATCTTAATTGATAGTATGATTTTAACTTTCTGCACGTATTTTTTTAGATGAGACAATAGTTTCATGTGACATTGAATTCATTCATGATTTACTGATTTTATTAAATACTCTGTGTATGCAACTTTAGTTGTTTGTGAGCCTTTGATTATGTGTTCAGTCCAGGAGGTTCTTGAATATGAACTATTCTTTCTTTCAGGAAAATTAGATAACTATATATTATATAATACAATTTATAAAATAATTAAGGTAACAAGATAATTACTATATCTCTACAGCTAATGACTATATCCCTACAACTAATATATCTACAATTACGGAGAGTCATCCGGTCGATCTCTAGAATATTCTTGCTAATAGCAGTTGATGCTTATGAATTTATCAGACTATAGTAGAAGAAGCTTAAAACTTTCAACAATAAAAGAATACGTGGATTCTTGAGGTAAAATAGAAACAGTTAACAATTTCTTTGTGATGTTGACTGTTAGAGTAAAAAAACTTCGTTAAAGATCACGTCCTTTTTTGTATCACATGTAATTTGCACAGAAGTAGGGTCATCTATTATTCTCCAGATGTCTTGACAATTACACTTGTATTTTCAATGTTCTTTAAATGTGAAAAGAGACGCAATATATCTACTATCTTTCGTCTTCAAATCCTAATGATTATACTATTTGATGATAGGTAAAGGGTCAAATCGGTATTGCAAAAAAGGTAAGAACTGTAATCAAATGGGTATTAAAACGTCTATTTAATTTGTTCACATGTGGTCGTCCAATTATTTACATGTAAATAAATTGTTTTTTTAATATTTATTCGAAACTCCTCGGTGTGCACGAATGAATTGAGTTAATGACATAAGAACTAAAATGCAAATTTGTAGTTTTCATGGTGCTTAACTTTTTATTACTTGATTTTAAACTCTTTGAAGTAAGTAAATTTTGTGAGGGTGTTGGATAAGTTACAGTTAGACTATTTTCTGTCATGATGTTTTAGAACTGAAAATTGTATGTCATATCAATATGAGAATTAAAAAATTGATTAAGAATTGAACATTGTTTATCTGATGCAAGAATTGAACTTTTTATTGTCACGTTAGTGCCACGTCATTTTTTAAATATCTATATCTATAATCTATAACTCTTATTAAGCATTCAACACTCTCTTTCTTAATCCTTAAAAAAAGGATATTGAAAATTACTATTTTATCTCTCTACTTATCTCTTCACTTATTTATTATATAAATCATTCAATTAATAATATATTTCACATAATACATTTAGATATCTCATTTCTTCTTTTATATTATAATATTGAATTTACAATTACAATAATTTAAACTATTATAAAAACTCACTTTCATTAAATAAGTATCAATTATTATTACATTCATACACCATTAAACATTTGTTTATCAATATCAACATGTGAAATCTTCAACCGCTGCCGTGTGCGAGATTCGACGCTAGTTAATACAAATACATTTATATTTTTAATTTTTTTTACAATAATTTAAAAAAAAATGTTACATTGACAAAAAATTACAATAATTAAAAAACTACCTTACATTAATAATAAAAATTACAATAATTAAAAAACTGGTTTACATTAATAATAAAAGTTACAATAATTAAAAAAAGTGCGTTACATTACTAAAAATACAGAACTATGAAATCAATCATTATTCCGAACACGGAAATTTGACGGGAGGCTCCAAATGTGTTCGAGAAAAAAATGATGATTTTTATAGTGTAATTTTTATTATTTTTTGACTTACCGTTTTTGAGATATTTAAATTTTTAAAAAGTGGGGAAAGTGATATTTTTGCCAAATGGTGCATTCTTATTGGTACACTTATTTTTTCAAAAAAGCTCATACTTTAATGAACTCACCTCTTTATATATATAAGTTGTTTGAGATTTAAAAAAGTATTAATTTTTTTTAGTTTGAAGTTGTTGCTGCATGTAGCCGTTGCTCTAGTCCAATATCACCTTTGTTCTCCTTCCGCTCTGCTGAGGGCGTAGCACCTAGGACAAACCCTGCCTATGGTGAGGGCGGGGGACGGTTAACAGGTAGATGTCAAGATGGAAAATGAAAACACGATAAGACGTGGTCTTATGTTTGCACTATAAAAATTTACTGTAACAGTTACGGCACAACCAAAAATTTCAATTTATAACCTAGCAATCTGATGCCGAAGTGGGTCAATTTTTACAACAGAACTGGTTTTGTCCAAAAGACTAACTACATTCACCTCTAGATCTAGTGGTAAGTTCTAACCGTCTTAGCTTCCTTCAACCAACTATTTCCATTAACTGAAAAAGTGACAATAAATAAAAGGCTGACAAATGTGTCAGAGACACTACTATTGGTTAATGGGTTTTTTAATATGATACGCGCCCACCACTTCCCATTCGGCCCATTACCCAATAAAGTAACCGAAAACATCAACCTTCAGGCCCAAATCAAAAAATCGAACGAAGCACTACACACCGTAGTTATCATGCACCCTCGAGTACCACATCATTTTAACACTTTCCATCATCTCTATGCAATTACTACTGGACTCCACTGTATCTAACTATACATATATACTATCTATATGTATATTTATATATATGTATATGATTATGTATGTATAGTTTAGTGTATGTTCGTTATATCTTTTTAAGTTTACAATAGAAATTTGACAACTGGCGCATAAGCACTCACAATATCTTCCCCAATCAGTGAGTTTTTTATTTTCTCTTAGTTGATCATAAAATTTGATCTTGTTTAATTATTCATTTATTTAATTTATTACTTTATTTGCTTGCTAATTCAATAATTTATGTCTTAATTGCTATGGTACAATTATAGAAATACAGTAGTCAATTATTTCTGCAAAATTGGTTAGGGTTTTAGTCATTTTTTGAACTATTTATTTGCAAAAAGTTTAAATTTGAGTCAGAGTTTGTAACTTTGTATGTATAGTATGCCCATAAGGTGTTTGTATAAATGCCTAAATTATGATCATGTCAATATGTGTTTGACTGTGTGAGTGTTTCAATAGGTGAGAACTAGTACTGAAAAGGTGTATTTGTTGTTTATAAGTTGATATGGATCCAACACGAGTGAACGCGAGAGTTCGTTCTTCTGGTTCGACACCATCAGAAGAATCAGCATTGGATTTGGAGAAGACTTGCTATAATAGTCAGTCTAATCTACCGTCTTTTAGTCAACCAACTATTCAACCGTATGCGTCAGGTGGACAGCATTCAGATGCTGCTTACTTTTCTTGGCCAACCTCCAGCCGGCTAAGTGATGCAGCTGAAGAGAGAACCAATTATTTCATGAACTTACAGAAGGGTGTTTTACCTGAATCGATAGGGAGGTTACCTAAAGGCCACCAAGCAACTACTTTGCTTGAACTAATGACCATTCGGGCATCGCATAGTAAGATTTTGCGCTGTTATAGTCTTGGTACTGCAATTGGGTTTAGGATTCGTCGAGGCGTGTTGACAGATATACCTGCAATTCTAGTGTTTGTATCTCGAAAAGTTCACAAGCAATGGCTTAGCTCAATTCAGTGTCTACCCACCATCCTGGAGGTAAGATTGTACTACTTATGCATCCCTATGATTCTTAAAGTGTTCATTACTGTTTGGTGAATCTCTTTATAATCCAACAGGGACCGGGGAGTGTGTGGTGTGATGTGGATGTTCTGGAATTCTCGTACTTTGGTGCACCCGAACCAACAAGCAAAGAACAATTGTACACTGATATTGTGGATGACCTCCGTGGAAGTGGATCATGCATCGGTTCGGGTTCTCAGGTATTATTAGATGCTGTGTAATTTTTACTCATAGAATGCGATTTAATGCGACACGAACTACTGTTACTGACGTCTTCATGTTGAAATTATTGAGCATGTTAATTACCTTATATGAAAATGAGTAGTTAAATAGTGGTGGTTTTTTGGCGATTTGATACATTAAGGGTTTTCGTTTTCTGTAACAAAATTAAATACAGAGTAATATTCGTATGCATATCCCTGATATTTATTTAGATATCTTGTCATATTTATCATTTTGTTGGTGATGAATATACCAATTGATGACATTTTTCTGTATGTTAGGTAGCAAGTCAAGAGACATATGGGACGTTGGGTGCTATTGTGAGAAGCCAAACAGGCAACCGACAAGTTGGTTTTCTTACAAACCGCCATGTTGCTGTTAATCTAGATTATCCAAATCAGAAGATGTTTCATCCTCTACCACCGACACTGGGACCTGGGATATATCTAGGTGCAGTGGAGAGAGCTACTTCATTTATCACAGATGACCTTTGGTATGGCATCTTTGCTGGCATTAACCCAGGTTAGCTCTTCATTAGTATTTTTAGCATTATTACTTACCAAGTTTTCAGCTTCAACTAAAGATAGTAAACATTAGCGCATTTAGTTTCTTGAATATGGAGACCATTAATTTTGACTGTCACAACTTAGCTGAAATGTCAGTTTATGTGATTAAAAATTCGGAATTTGGTGCACATGCAGAGACATTTGTGAGAGCAGATGGGGCATTCATCCCCTTTAGTGATGATTTTGACATGTCCTCTGTAACTACATCTGTAAAAGATGTTGGAGAGATCGGTGATGTCAAAATTGTGGATCTACAATCTCCCATCAATAGTCTTATTGGTAAGAAAGTGATGAAAGTTGGAAGGAGTTCAGGGTTGACTAAAGGAACTATCTTAGCTTATGCCCTTGAATATAATGACGAGAAGGGGATTTGCTTCTTTACTGATTTTCTTGTTGTTGGAGAGAACCAACGAACGTTTGACCTTGAAGGTGATAGTGGAAGTCTCATTGTGTTGACGGGTGAGAACGAGGAGAAACCAAGACCCATTGGAATCATATGGGGTGGAACCGCAAATAGGGGGCGACTTAAACTTAAAGTAGGTCAGCCTCCAGAGAACTGGACTAGTGGTGTTGATCTGGGACGCCTACTTAATCTTCTTGAACTTGATATTATAACAACCGCTGATGCCCTAATAGGTTTGTGTACTCATCCACCTCATTCCATGTTCTTTATTGTTGCTTTCGTAGTTTTTGGTGGGTTGATTCGGAGCATGGTTAATCTCTAATGGGTCAAACCAGTTAAACTGTAATATCTAAAATGAAGCGGGTTGAAAGGGTTGAATCGGTCAAAAGTAGCCCAAAGTGTATTTTTAATGATAGAACCTCATGAATAATCGATGTACAAGATAGGATTATAATATGATTAAAAAAAATGATCATACTTTACACTAAAATGATTTCGGGTCAACCTATCCTGGCCTGCCTAGCCTATTCTGGCCGGTGCCAAAATTACAAATTTTGACCTGTACTCGTTCCGAACTGTTACCCAACCCGCCGATGTTTCAACCTGTGATTTTTATTTTCTAAATCTTAGTTGTGACATTTGTAGTGCTGATGTAATGATGTATATTTTATTAAACAGGGGCAGTGCAGGAACAAAGAGCTGCTTCGGCTACGGTGGTTGGTTCGACTGGCGGTGATTCTTCACCCCCAGAAATAGTGCTTCCTAAAGACGAAGCAGAACCATTGGGACTTCACATCCAACAGCATATCCCTTCAGAAGATGGAGCAGGTGGTGGTGGTCCTGATATCAATTTGTCTCCTACAGAAAATGCAGCCAATCTGGAATACGGGCTTAATGTGGGCCCAAGTATCGAGCATCAGTTCATTTCAAGTTTCAATGGGCACTCACCATTGCATAGAAACGAGCGACGGTGTAGGGTGGAGTCTGAGAATCTAAGTGCTTTGAAAAGTGGAACGGATGAGGATCTTGGGTTTTTACTGCATTTGGGGGACAACGAGCCCAAGAGAAGGCGGTCTGAATCGTTGTCACCAAGTATGGATGAAGAAGCTAAATGAGGTTATGTTGTAAGCCAGTGTACAAGCTTCTGCAGATGCCTAAGTAGATTATGGTAAATAAACATATTTAAGTGTGGGGTTGGTCGACGTTGAGCTTTGTTTTGTGGTATCCAAGTTATGTCACCAGTCTCCCTTGAATTTGCGAAACTTTGATCATTTTATATATGCCGAGCTGGGTTATGTTAACCACTCTCTAAATTGAATTAAAATTCTGAAACCGAACTCATGGTGAATAATTGTCAAGAAATCGGCCGGTTCACAGCCCTAAATTTTAATCGACCTATTGCGCTTTGAAAGTAACACTAAGGGGTTTATAGGCCGGTTGATTCTTGAAACCAAATAAAGATCAACGACAACCAAAACGTCTCGTTCATAAATGGTGAACAGGCACAAACAAAAGTGCTTACAGAAACCAGACTTTGCAAAGCAAGTCTATTTTGTTACAAGTATGTAGAGTTTAAATGAACAAGCCCTGTCTAAATACATAAACATAGAGACCATATTTGCAAATCGTGTTCGTCTTCTGATGGATTTCAGAAGCAGGCATCCAACACGCAACAACAACATAGCGCAGCACAACTGCAATAGACATATTCTCAATTAAATTTCAATGAACCGTGGGTATAGTATAGTAGAAACAATTAAAAAAAATCATAAGTTATTTCTGGTAATTACCATCCTTTCCAAAAGTCATCACCCCTGCTCTGAGTGTGGGCCGGAGCTTGATTTTCAGGGACAGCAGTTGTCGGGTATCCTATGGGTGCTGGTGGCATTGGTCCTTGTTTCTCCATGGTAAGAGGGTATGCAACTGCATACCAAGTCATAATTTCACATACTCAATCATAAGAAGAAGAAAAAAAACGTAATCATACAATATAGTATTTAAGTGAATTTATCAGGGTAAATAAACTCACCAGGAATATCGGGTTGATTGTTGCGACTCATGACTTGCTACTGCAACTTGAACTAGATTGGAAACTAGGACTATAGATTGGAGAAGATAAGTGGGTGTGGGTGTGTTTGTGTATATTTATAAGAAGAACAAGAACAAGAAAAAGAGAGGGGCCTACAACAGCCGGGCCGGCAGCATCTGAAAAACAAGAGAATTAAGTGTAAACATGGCTTTTTGTTATGCTAAATTCTCATCTATGATCTCATGAATGTATGTGACAGTTTGGTTATCGTTAACCAGAGAGAAAAAAGGAAGATTAGTTAATTTAGTACGCGTCTTTGATTATTCTTATCTTCTCATTTTATCATCATAACAGAGTTATTAACTTCCCTTGAATATCAATCATTTTTCATATGCATATACAAACTACGGGAGTAACAAAGTTATTATTTACTTGATCCATGAACAATAGATAATAATTTTTTTAATTTATGGACCCCACAAACGAATCAAATTCTTGTCGAAAGTTACAAACTTGCCATGTTATGTTAATTAAGATTAATCCTTAGTCCATTATATATCTTAAACTTTGATAGCTAATAGTATATAACAAATTATAGAACTTGGTCTCTTTTAAAAAAGATATTTTTTTCCTTCATATTTGTAACACTTGTGATACCTTTTGATGTAATTTTTTTCTTTTTCTTTTTTATAAAAAAACAATGCATGTTCATATCCAATAATGCATGAAACTATTCAAAGAAAATGTTTAAAGAGCTTATGTAGATCCATAACTTGTAAATAATAAAGATATATATATATATATATATATATATATATATATAAAGATGCAGGAAGTTTATAAGATGGAAAGCTTGCAAGACCACATGCAAGAGAATATATCAATCTGTCTAATACCACACTCCTAATTTTCTAAGTTTTCCTTTTACTTTAGAAAGCAGACACAAATCTCGATTCTTTTCATACAAATGTAACGTAATTTGAACAATCAATTGTCTGTCAGAGATTACCGGTAATTCGGTTATTCGTGATCTCACCAAAAGTCTAAATTAAGATGCAAGTATGCAACTTGCGTCTTTATAACAACATGCATGCACCTGTTGACTTAGTATCAGCATGCAAAGTGAAATCATGCTAGACGTGAAACATTTTCATACTTATATTTAATTAATAATCTGTTATATAATCACTAAGGGAATACATCTATTTTTTCTTTATTTTGTAAAAAAAGATTTATATAAACGTTTTTAACAAGTGAGAAAACAATATTATTCTCTTTTTCTTCCTTGACAACTAGGTCTACGAATCATATTAGCATTGCATTTAATAAGATATGGAATTGAAGAGGCAAATGTTAATTAATGTTATCTTTTTATTTTGAAAAAACTCTTCATGTCATCTTTTTAAGAAAAATAATGATTAAACTCAAATCATAAATTATATGAGTTAAAGTCTGAGTCTCGAAAACTCAATGAAAAATAGACCAAGTATAGTTGAGTCTGTGATATATGATCGGTCTGAGTCCGTGGAGCAAACTCATACTAAGACATGGACTAAGTATAGTTAAGTTTGTGAAATATGCCCAGTTTACACAGACTCAGACTAAGACAGACTGAAATGAAGAATCTTGAGGAAAGACTCAAGTTATTCATAGTATGAGTCATGGAGCATAGATTCAGACTGAGACATACTTATTTCAAGAATAATGAAGACAAACTTAAACGATACAGACTCAGAAAAACATGGAAAACAAGACTTGAAGATTCGAAGATATCTTATCAGTTAGGATTATTCGAATTTCATATGTAATTATCTTGTTTCTACAAAACCCATAGAGTTAGGTATATCTCTATTAGTTAAAGTTACAATAGGATTGTGTTTCATAATCAACTTGTAATTGTATATATAGTTCTACGTGATTCATAGAAACTAAGTGCAAGATTAAGAAATCAAGTATACAATAAATAAGTTTATTGAATGATTATGTGTGAATATATATTCTTATTAATTCTGCAAAGATTAATATAAATAGAATTGTTATTAACTTCATATTAAATGTTGACTGCTTATTTTGTATTATTAACTCATTGTGATTAATTGATAATCTGATTAACAAATTTTCTAGGATCTTACTTTAAGACCTAACAATTGGTAGCAGAACAAATAAATTATTAAGTGTTAATATTAATCTTTAACGATGTAAGTAAAACCCATAAAATCTTACACAAACTCAAAAAATATCAAATAAATGGAAACTCAAGTTATGTAACCTGTAATTATGGCTGGCAAAGGTATTCCAATTTTTAATGGAACGGATTTTGCACATTGGAAGTTGAAGGTTGAATGACATCTTGCTGGAATTCATGATGAAATGCTCAGAGTCATTAGAGAATGACCCATTCTTCCTAGTAAATGGGTTGAGGCAGTTAAAGATGTTGAGGTAAAACTGTTGCACTAGAAAAGTTTATTGAAACACCAAGAAGTCAATGGTTAAACCAAGACAAATCACTTTTCAATCTGGATGCAAAAGCCAAAAACATTCTTGGGAATGCAGTGTCTGAAAAATCGTCTATGCAAACATAGCAGGATGTACAACTGCAAAAGAAATTTGGACTCCTTGATTATGCAATATGATCAAAATCTTAATCAATGATTTGGAAAGAGTATAAGTTACAAAAAGTAAAGCAGAGATCTGTCAAAAGTTTATGAACGTACTTCCAGATTCATTCTCATAGTCATTACCTCTTTGGCAATTAGTGAGAAGCTAGATGATTATGACCTTCGTGGTATGTATGGCTAACTCATTATTTATGAAGAATCAAATGAAAGGAAGAAGTTGAATGTCAAGAGGGTTGTTAAGGATTCAAACGCTACTCTAATAGCTACGAGTCAAAGGAACAAGAAATTGTTTTCAAGAATAGACTATCAGTTGACTAGGTCAGACTTAAACTGTGATGAGTCTCATGAAATCAAATCACTAAAAGAAGAGTTGGCTTTTATTACTCAAAGGTTAGAGAAATGAAATTTGGTGCATCTTAATCCAAAGAAAACTACTTACTATAGATGTGGTAAAATTAATCATATTATTGCAGATTTTGTATTCAATAATTCTCTCAATTTATATTATTTTTAATTTAGTAAACATTAATATAACTACAATCATTTTGATTTGATATTAAATGTTAAATATTTATTTGATATTAATTAATTTATTATAATTAATTGATAATCTAATTAATCAATTCTTTAGAATTTTACTTTAACACCTGACACATATCTATTAACTTTATTGGACCTTTCAAATGGTGATTCCGTTGAAAAATCAAAAGATCATATTCCATATTTTGACAAGTATTTTTGACCGTAACATCTTTACCACACCCAAACATATTTGAAAGATATATAAATTATAAACCATGTTTCTTGTCTCAACATATTCAATGAAACCCCTCAACCCCCTTGAAAGAGTGTTTTTTTTTGCTTTAAATTTGATTATAAAAAAACCTCATTTTTAAAAATCATATTTTGACTTGTATACAAAATGAACTACATAATAGATGAGATAGGTAGTAAGCTTGCTGCTTTAAAATAAATCCTAATTCAGATTTTGCATGTTCTTGAAATTATTATTTTTATACTTCAGGTAAAGTTCATTAGAATGTAACCAGTTTATATGATCCTTGTACACAAAAGCCTTCGCACAGAAGATTTGTTACGTTAGTTATTGGACTTTTTGATAACATGTATACAATTAATCTTCTACAAATGTGTCACCAATGCGTTGGATTGAAAAGTTTTAGGTAATTTGTGAAAGATGTTTTTGGGCTGCAACCATGCAACGGCCCAATATCGCGGCAGTACTCATTGTAATCCATAATCTATCCATCTATAAATAAAACTTATATGTATTAAATCCGTGTAACGATAAGTTAAGGAAATCTTAGTTCATCGTACTCCTAAAAGGCCTTCATGTACGTATTTAAAGTATCCATTCCATATTTCCATGCACCCCGATTACCACCTTTGTTTTGTAATTCGAGATTTATCGGTTAATTCAAATATCTATTCATCTGTATACACTTTTTTTCAACATATGCATTGTATATTTCCGCTCAAAATTGACATGTCATAGGTATGTAGTTGTTGATCAATTTTCAATTGTTTGTATCGTCAAAAATTATGTTTAGTGTTGCTGTATATACATACAGGAGATCATGCATGTAGATCCATCATATAATAAATCCTTGTGAATTAATACTTAAAATCCAATATATCGTTTTCTCCAAAACTATGAATATCGTATAAAACAAAAGACGCTGATGATGCATCAAATTGGGGAAATGTAAGGTTGTGGTGGTATCACTTTCATGTGCTTATGACATGCAAATGGAGTAGGTGTGTTTGCTTTGAACAATTGAACCATCTTCGATAATGGCACTGGTTTGGATTTATGTTGTACTGTGGGACCATCGATCAGATAGAAATTGATTAACACCTAAACGGGGTTAAACTAAAATTGTCATCATATCTATGATCTATCTTCAGCTACAGATAGCTTAATTTTATCATGGGTCCAATTTAGTTAGAGAGACAGATAACTTTAAAAAGGTTGTTACTATTTATTTGTATTAAGTACGAAATGTGTTATAATTTGAGCAATCACAAATCTATAGAAATTGTGCCTCAATCGTCTTTGGTATTATAGTTGAGGATGTTATATAAATTAATCTATGAATTTGATAAGACCAGTCTATTAGATAGTACCTACGTGCTTGAGCCAGAAGGGTTCGATTTGATAGTGACAAATATAACCATGCCTAATTCTTGTCCAATTCGCAATTGTCAAATTAAATCAACTTAGGACAAAGATTTGCCAACACTACTTTGTTAAGATAACAACATTTAAGAAGTTTAATGAAACAGCAAATCATCACAATTTGTCAAATTACATGCTTTACGATAGTCTAATTCTTTGGGGTTTATCTTTTCATTTCGTATATGACTTGTTTCATATGAATGTGACACCTTATTTACGCATTATTATATTGATTTTAATTGCTTATGATGATTTTTTCTTTAAAAAAATTATAGTAGGGATATAAATATCATTAGTTGTTAGACTTTTAATTAATAATCACGAGTCGACTCTTGCGAGTTAAGTCGAATTACCCTAAAAACGACGCGACTTGGATTATGACTCTTACGGGTAACTAGTTCACCAACTCTTCCGAGTTAACAAGTATGTGAAATATAAATCTGCATGTTGGAACCTTCGGTTTATGAGTTTTGTTAGTTATAAGTTAACCATGCAGTGTATTTCCTTTTGTAAAAAGAAACTCTTTATGAATTGGATAAATTATATGCAACACTTCACATAAGCACAAAAATCATGTTATACTGAACTATCATAGATGGAAGAAGAGTGGATGATGATCTTAGTAACAAAGCAAAGTTTTTTCGAATTGGCGATGAACCCAAAAAGATATGGAACAACTTTTTCAAAGCTTTCATAACGCCATAAAGATGGAAATCGTTGCAAGATCTCAACCACGTCTTCAACCGTGGTCCTCAAGCCAACTTGTTTTGAATTCGTTGATTCAATAGTCAGAGATTGCATCATTTTAAAGTCTAAAGAGCAAAAGTTTCTTGATTCATTTAGTTGACATAGTTCTTTTGTTTGATGATAGCTTTTTGTATTACTTTGTTAGCTTTAGCCTTAGTTTAAACCCCTAGCTTGATTATGGCCAAAAAGTTCTTGTCCTGCATCAAATTATGAGGTTTGAAGTTTAACTGAGATATAGAAAACAAAAACATAAGAAAGAAAGTAACGATTGTACACGAAGGTTGTTTTATTGTGACAGATAGCTACCCCAGTCCCCACAGGCCCATATCACTTTGGACATAATACTATCGACATCTTAAGGATATTGCTTTTTATCTTTTACTAATTCAAACTTCACTTCAGTTATATGCTTAGAGGGAAATCACAAACAATCTAAATATTAACACACGACAATAACATTTGCCACCGCTACCACAATCTTAGTGACGGATTCAAAAATCTAAATTAACAAGGAATTTTATTATTATAATTTTTGTAATACCAAACTAAAAATTAAAATTATCTAAAAGTTTTTTAATAATAAGTAAAAAATTGTAAAAATAGAAAGTTATTTTAATGTTTTTTCCTCACAAATAAACTAAATAAACTATTTACAGGAGTCTTACTTAGAATTTGGGCAGAACCGGCTTCAGGATTGGATAGTCGGGACGACGGGCTAGGGCATCACCCACCAGGGGCATAAAGTGCTCAGAATTGATCGATGGATATAAATCAAGTTTCGAGCAATCTAATATAATTAAACGTTGTTTTATAGTGAAGAAAACATGATTTATGTAATAATTATTGGGACTCATGATGAGAAAACAAAGGTCAAGCAATTCCTTTTAATGGAAGAAACTGGATCTTTAGGTAATCTGGAAGAAGACGACTCCTATACTTTTTCTTTTCGTTTTTCTTTTTCTAAATTACACCCTCTATATTATTTAAGTACACTTTTGACCCTCTCAAAATTTTTAATTTATCAATTTATCAATTTGTGTCATGTGTACTTTGAAATCTATTATCGAAAATACCAAACAAAATAAGTACGTCAACAATTTTTATTTTCACTGATCATTAAATATTGTTTAGGATCTTCTCCAAACCTAACATTGTGTTTTAAAATGTTATTACCCTTAGATTTATGAACATCAATTTTTTTAATATTGAATTAAAAAAAAAAACTTTTAAATGCGATTCAGCTGAATTCAGATTATATAAAAGTTGATTCATCTAGCTATTTTGTATATACATTTAATCCAAGTAAGTGTCGAGCCAAACTCCGAAGCAATTAGAAATCCTTAACTGGTAGCGATCAATGTATGAAATGGCAATTGATAGGGTGTTGGATTAGGGTGTTTGGTTTTGTGTTTTAAACACGATAGGATATCAATAATTAAGAATTTATTAAATCAAAAGTATAACATATTGAGGTAAGAAACAAGTATATACAAACCCAACCTCTAGGAGGCAAATTTGACGATTTAGAAGAAAATTACAGTCGGTGACATATTTGATAGTTCCTTTTCAAGCTTAAGTACGATAAAACATAAAAAAAGCAAACAACTTTTTATAAAAGTGAACTAACTAACTTAATTAATGAAACAATGAAGTTGCAAAAACATGAATTTTTTGGTAAATTAGGCAGCCTCAAATATAAACCGTGAACTAAATATAAACGACTATTTTGTCTGATTGGTATTCAACAAAAAACTTTTCAGTTGGCCATATTAGATCGACTTTGACAATTTCAGGCAAGATGATTGTCAAACAAATTCAACTTGCTAATTGCTATTTCAAACTAATTTTTTAATTTTTATTAATTTTTTAATAATAAAAGCTTTTAAAACTAGCTTCTAAAATAATCTTCATCTGCATGAACTAATTAATTTGATTGACTCGATTAGCTTTGAACCCGACAGGTGTGATAAATGGCAATGGACAGCTGGTGGTGAACAGGTTTATACATTTCACAATATGGTCAAGAAAATTGATGAGGTGACTTTGGTGGGCGGCCAAACGGGTCAACAAACACAGTAGGTAAAGTTGGTGCCGAGCAAAATCAATATATTCGCATGGAGAACAACAAAGAAGCTGATTCCGGTACTAGTGGAGTTGGACAAAAAAACTATAGATATGAATGGGTTATTGTGCCCACTTTGTGAAAAAAAGTATTGAAACAATTGACCATTGCATAGTATTGTGCAATGAATCAAGGTTGGTTTGGAACAAGGTGTTTGGTTGGTGGGATATGGGCATGTGCGATGCGTTGGACGTCGAGGGACTGTTACAATCGGTAAACATGTATAATAGGAATAAAAGGTTGAAAGAGTTATGGTTGGGGGTTTTTATGGGTCACGACATATATGATTTAGAAAAATAGGAATGCTAAGGTCTTTGGAAAAATAGGAATAAAAGGTCACGACATATATCCTAAAAGGCCTTCCTGGACGTATTTAAAGTATCTATTCCATGTAGGGGTGTCAATGGGGTAGATCTTGATCTAGATCCGATTCGACCCGTTCCATTTATGTGACCCAATGGGTCGGAAAAAGTGGATCCATGACCACAAAAAGTAATTCAATGGGTCGACCCATCTAGATAGATATTTGCTTGGAGCGACCCATGACCCATTTAAGTCGACCCATTAAAAATATAATAATTTTTTTCGTTTCTTTTTGGTTTTTTATCACTTTTCTTTTTGCATTTTTCAATACAGTTTTTAACAAAATAAATTTTTTATTAGATTCTATTATTCAAAGTGAAAAAAAAATGAAAACAAAACCGAACAAAAAAGGAAAAAAACGTTTAAAAAACGAAAAAGACAAAAAAAAAGGAAAAACACATATAAAAAACGAAAAAAAACGTTTAAAAATTGAAAAAAACGAAAAAAGGTTTAAAAATCGAACAAGACGAAAAAAAAGTTTAAGAAACGAAAAAACAAAAAAAAAGGTTTAAAAACGAAAGAAACCGAGAAAAAAAAAAGGTTTATAAACAACAAAAAACGGAAAGAAAGTTTAAAAACGAAAAGCACGTTTAAAAACGAAAGAAATGGCAACAACGAAAAAAAGTTTAAAAAATGAAAAAAGGTAAAAAAAAACGTTCAAACGAAAAAACCGACAAAAACAAAAAAAACGTTTAAAAAACGACAAAAAAAAAAAATCGACAAAAATGTAAATTAAAAAAAAAACGAAATTAAAAAAAATACAAATAAAAGCGAAAAGGAAAAATAACTTTTTTATATTAAATGGGTCGACCCAGATCCAGATCCATTTATTTAATTGGATCTTGTAATCCATTTGATTATGACAAGAATTTCCCCGCCCCATTGACACCCCTAATTCCATACACTCCGATTACTACCTTTTTTGATAATTCGAGATTTATCGGTTAATTCAAATATCTATTGATATGTATACACTTTTTTCCAATATATGCGTCATATATTTCGGCTCATAATTGACATGTCGTAGGTGTGCAGTTGTTGATTAATTTTCAATTGTTTGTATCGTCAAAAATTATGTTTAGTGTTACTATATATACATACAGGAGATCATGCATGTAGATCCATCATATAATAAATCCTTGTGAATTAATACTTAAAATCCAATATATCGTTTTCTCCAAAATATGAATATCGTATAAAACAAAAGACGCAGATGATGCATCAAATTGGGGAAATGTAAGGTTGTGGTGGTATCACTTTCATGTGCTTATGACATGCAAATGGAGTAGGTGTATTTGCTTTGAACAATTGAACCATCTTCGATAATGGCACTGGTTTGGATTTATGTTGTACTGTGGGACCATCGATCAGATAGAAATTGATTAACACCTAAACGGGGTTAAACTAAAATTGTCATCATATCTATGATCTATCTTCAGCTACAGAGCTTAATTTTATCAGATAACTAAAATTCATTAGTTTTATTAAACTAATATTTTAATTTTATTTATTTAAAAAAAAATAAAAGCTCTTAAAACTAGCTTCTAAAATAATCTTCATCAGCATACTCATTTCCATCTCCATATAATTTTAGCAAACATACCTTAAATATAAGCATCGCTTCTCACAATTTAAAGATTGCCAATATTGGCATAGCAACCCTAATTAAATGTATGGATCATTTCTCAGATAGCTAAAATTAGCATAGTAATATCAGTAATTAGTTAATAATACTCATTACACAACCAAAGTTCGACCAATTAATTTAGGCTTTGTGGGTTTATACATCACCTAGTTAAGATATATACACCATCAAATATTATCTAGACTAATTATTGTCTTTAATAAATATATTTTATCTCATTTATTAGCCTCGATGATTACATTTTACGTAATCCATGTATTAATTGTAAAAGACATGATGAAATTGGTTGAAACAAAACAATACACACTGTCTCTGTTTTTCCACCACCCCTATGAAGGTTGTGAGTTGTGACCCACCCACCTCATCCTTTTTATCATCAGTTTTCAACATCCTTTCTACACAGTTCTCAATTAATTAATCTTTCTTTATTTATCTTTGACCGAAAGTCAGCCGATCCTTTTAACCTTATTAACATGTATCATGACAATGTTGAGTAATTATTATTTCACTTTCATGGATGGTCTTTTGCCCACATAACACGGCAGCTAGGACGTCATAAATTTACTTTTAACAAATAATTGATCTACATAGGGCTAAATTAAATACCGCCAAACCTCACAAACCAGCAAACCATGTCCATGGACGGAGAGAGAAAAAGATTAGTGAGCTTCATCAATCATTTTTTATTGTTCAAATATAAAAAAAACAAACTGATCCTACTTATTTATTTATATATACTAATTAAAAAGTAAGTAGAACTTAGTTATAGAGATGACGAAATTTATAAAGGGTTAAGGTGTTGTACATCCTTGACATGACCCTTTTATAAATGAATATAATGATTGAACTAATAAAGACGTGATCATTGTGTATGTAAATATAATCATTAAAAAGTATAAATTTTAAATTGATATTGTATAAACTAACAAACCCTTTATATAAGTAAAAAATCAAAGTGTACAGAAAGTAACACCTTAAAAACAAAATTAACGTGACATGACGTGCAGTGCTATGAAGGTGGTGATATAAATACCAATACCGATACCGAATTACCGATGCTCTTAGAGAAACGCATGTTTATGGTTGGCCCAGAGCGTATCAAATAGTACGTGCTAGGCCCAAATCAGAAACCTGAGGCATACGACAATCAAGGTCCCACCGGACGATTTTAACGTGGCACAAGGACTAGTCATAATCATCATCATCATTCCTTATAAATAGAAGAGTCTATTCAAAACCATAAAACAAAAAAGCCTCATTTTTTGCTTGTATTACAGACTTCAATTCATTCACCATTGCTTCGGTCGGTAGTATTATTATTGGTTATTATTGTTTGGTTTAATAGTCAAAAGTCACATAATTGTGCCATTTTTTCATCACCCAACCACCTATACATATATACACCTAATCACCTATATTATCTAACATTTTTCCCGTTTCAAACCAAACCCTAAATAAACTTATAAACCTCTTCATTTCATTTGCATGCTTTTATCATAAATGGCAGTTGATGCTTCACATGGGTTTTGATTCTTCACTTACATTTTATTTAAATTCTTCGGCATTAGAAATACATACACATATTAATTCGAAAGGTTGTTATTACGTGCAGAGAAATGATTTATCAAACGAATGCAATTCGATACGATGATCGTCAAACGGAGAAACTTCTTCCGATGTACGATTCTGGATTTATTGATTCGATGATATCGCCAGCGCTCAAGGCTGATAGCGGACTCACATCTATTTCTAGAAAACGATCACGTGATTCGTCATTCCTTAATCCCAATCAACAACAATTTGGAGCGTTTGCGTTACTCAATGACGATATATCGTCACAAATGTATCAACATCAATTAGAGATCGATCGATTCATCGCTCATCATGTACGTAATAAACATTAATTACTAATTCATTTCGATCATAATTTCCTAAATCATATTGATATTGATAACATCGGTACTGCACGTAGTTTACGTGCTGCTAACATTTTGACAAAAAACGAGTCACAGTTTTAGTTCTTCGAGTTTTAATCTTTACACAGTTAATCCATTTGTTAAGGTTATTATGGTCTGTGGATTATAATTTTCATATGCATTATAGATTGAGCAGACAACAGCAGAAATCGGAGAAATGCGAAGGAGAAACGCGAGGAAATTGATGGAATTAGCACAGGAAGGAATTATAAAGAGATTAAAAACGAAAGAAAACGAAATAATCCAAATCGGACAATTGAATTATTCGCTAGAAGAAAAAGTGAAATCGCTATCCGTAGAGAATCAAATATGGCGAGAATTAGCTCAATCAAGTGAAGCAACAGCAAACGAGTTACGAAACAATCTACAACAAGTGCTAGCACAAGTTCAATTACAACAACAACAAAATGTTATAGATTTCGCAGATGACGTTCAATCGTGTTGCGGAAGCAGTAATAACCACTAGGTAAATAAACGAGAGGTAAAAGTAAATGGTAAAAATAGTAACAAATGGTGCGGAAATTGTAGGAAGGAAGAATCAAGCGGGTTGCTATTACCTTGCAGGCATTTTTGTGTTTGTAGTGATTGTGTTTCGTCGGTTAGAATTTGGCCTATCTGTAAATCTACAAAATCTGCCGGTGTTGAAGTTAACATGAGTTAGTTTTGACAGATTGTTAGGTTAGCTTTTCCTTAAACTTTTAGCATAGAGAATTGTGATTATTTTTTTATTGAAAAAGAAATTGTATATTTAATTTTCAGTGGTACAGTACTGCAGTGTTGTTTGGTTTTCAGATATTATTAGGTCAGAAGTCAGAAAGTTGTTTTGGTAACGTGGAGGTGAGTTTATAGTACGGTTTTGCAATCGTGCCAGTGAAAATGAAATGTATGATAAAAAAAATAAAAATAAATAATTAATTCCGAGTATTATCAATGATTCATATGTGTCGATAATGTTGGTACGGCGATGGACTAAGCGAGTCAAATAACACTGGTACGAACAATGTATATGACACTTGTTTTCGATTCACTTGAACTTGGTAAATTATGTATTCATTGAATTGGGAAGGAGATAATAACCTATGAGATGATATAAAATACTCCCTAATTATTAGACTAAAGTTAGTGATCATGTAACGTGATAGAAAACGAGTAAGCTATTTAGGACGAGTAGTAATCGAGAATAAAGCAAAAAAGTAAAAAGTTCCAAAGATCATGTTCGAAGGTGTGAAGATGGGAAATAAATACGTCTAATAATATTGAGAATGATAAATTTATCAAACTTGTCGACAAATCTATCGGTATTACGCATGAATTGTGTGTATAGTACAAACTTTTGATGCAAAAGTCTAGTAAATTTATCAACAAGTTTATATATTCAATAATGATATGCTATAATGGTCTAATTAATGGTTCAAAGTGGCTCTCACCTGACTTGGTACTCTAGTACTCATTGTAATTGTCCATAGTAACAGTAATTGCCTCTAATGCAATTATTTATGAAAAATATTCATTTAAACCTTTTATTTAAAACAAAGAATAGATTATAATTTGTCTATAAGTTGAATGAACTATATACAATGAACATAAATTACTCCTATTTTAAAAATAAGTGTTTACAATCGACTTTTACAAAATTTAAAAAATTATATTGTCATAAAAAGATGGTATTTTTACCCTTACTTTTTCACCGACTATTATCAGTTTTTTTTCAAAAAAATATATTAAAAGTAAAATTGTAAAGCTAATATAAATGAATAAAAAGTGAGCGAGACGCGTAGTAAAATTAGGAATAATAAAAGGGTGACGAGAAGATCGAGAGGTGTTCACGGCTTTTTACCAACGAAAGGAGGGACCTCCAAAAATGTAAAGTTTGAAGATGGCAGCGTCTTTTGCGCCATTATTGCGTATTTCGCACGAAGTCTTAACTCTCGGTCTCTCTTTTTAACAGCATATTTTCCTATGCATCACAAATTAAAAAAGATAAGGGGAACATAGTGCACGATAATTAAGTGGATGTCATTATATTAATTTTATTATTGTACTTTTTTTATTCTTTTTTTATTTATACACTCCGTTTGTGTGATTGGATGGATGTAAACAAAATAAGGAGATGGTGTTGAGCAAGTACTAATATAAAGGGGGCCCACCAACCATTTACTATGTTTTGAAGACATCAAATCTTTTTAAGGTGAGTAGGTTCATTTTAGCATTAGCGTGGTTCAATGCATGTGATGAGATATTGGATGCTATGTAAGTGTTTGTTTTTTTATGGTCAGAAGCACGCATGCCTCCTAATTTAACAAATTAATATGAATTAAATCAATTGTTACGTCTTGATATCAACTTTATTGGAAATTGCTACTTAGTACTATGAATTTTAAATAAATTATTCAACTTACATGCTTACGCTATCACCGATAACGATGGTATATAATATTTGTTACAAAATTCCAATAAATTAGGCAGCTACAATAACGCCATATCTAGAGTTGGCATTCAATGGTTATGATTTTCGATGTGTAAAAGATTTGGTAATACTATGTCTATTAAAAATCGTTATATGTTTGTCCAATAAGTAAGACTTTTTATTTGGTAATTGATCCAACAACCAATGCTATAATGTTAGACATTATAACATTAATTAATCAATACTTGCAAATGTTATTAAAGTAAACACAAGTATGCATTACATTAAAATAGTTGCTCCATAATATAGGAGCATGAAAGAAATTAATTGCAAAGTGAGGAAATAATAGGAGAGCATTAAATATATAATATTGTCTAGTCACGAGATGAGCACTTCAGATATGTCGTCATTTAATCAATTGATTAGTATCTTTCATATTGGTTGGGACCGATAATTAATAAATTGTTGCAAATCTACTTTTTTCGCAATTGGTTTTTAACATTTATTGCAATATTCAAAATTGGCCACTTAAGTTTTTGCAATGTGATGGTGGGTTTGGTTGGATAATGGGAAGATTGGTAGATTGTGTATATCGATCTCATTAACCATAATTGTTTGGTGAAAGGAAACGAAATGCATCCTAAAAAGTATACTTCAATTCTGGATGGTCCACCTAACAATAACCCGCACCAATATCAATATCCTTAACAAGTTATATTTAGCTACCTATATATTTGACATATTAATTATGAAAAACGTTTGATGTGTCTATTTATATCGACTCAGAAGTAGATATAAGGATTTGGCTGATGTATATATCAGAATAATTGGTGAATATAAGGAGATAGAATTGATGAAATATATATGTAAAACATTTTATAGTTATCATAAACATATTTAGCATTACTCATGACCAATTTCGTGTGATTTATTGTTAGTATGTCATGCTTAGAACTTTCAAACTCAATATAACTAAGTTAACATGTCGATGCATGAAACTAAATACAAAGTCTTCGCTTTATTTTAATCCACAAATTGTGATTCGATCACAAGTTAAGAACACGGTGAGGTGACATATTTGTAGTTTTTTAAAGTTTAACGAACACTAATTTTGATTGTCATTCTAACTTTTATGCACTTTTTAATCGGGGGCAAAAGGACAACGTTGAAAAAGAAAACCATAAGTTATATTGATTAGTGACATACATTAAAACAATAATTTACTGGTAGTGTAGCGGTAGTGGTAGATGTGAGAATTGAGAAATTCAATATAATAGGAATTGAAAAGCATCCACTTTAACTTGGAGCAGATAAAAAGTCGTAAGTAAATTACATGTTTCAATTGATCATTGCTCACCAATTGACCATCCACCAATGCCATTAACTTTAAAAATTCCCTACTTCGCTCACATACAATAATTTTAGTTATGTTTTCTTATATGAATCTTTTGTCTCCAACTATTGAAGATCTCATTTTTGTACCAACTCAAGATATGTTTAGTAGACTCTATGTCTCAACGAGTGAAAAATCTTCGGAATATTTGTGTAAATAGGCACAATCTATGTAATCGCAAAAATTATCAGAATGAACAAACTCTATGAAATAAAGAATTGGGTTCATCGTGATTGAAAAAATTTAGAGAACCCGAAGATATATCACTCACTGACTTAGAATTCGGAGAAGAAATTGACCATCAACTCCAAACATTGGCCCAAATAGGATGAATTTTCGAACAATTGAAGAAATAATGATTCCTACATTCAATATCATAGCCACAAAACAAAATAAAGTTGGATTTAAAGAAATTTCACGTTTAACCAAGATTTCCCGGATAATAAGACAATCAAGAGCCACTCGCAAAACACAAATGTTAATATTACATCCATTTATTCCACTTGAACTTGAACCGATGAAACCAACGTCAAAATACGATATCAATTACCTCCACTTTAAGAGTGAGTATGGGTCGATTAAGCGGTAACCGTTGATTTTCATGAAATCAAATAACAACACAAATTGATATAAGTATATAACAAAATGCCAAATAACTAATTATAATTTATATTTATTTGTATGATTATAATTATAATTATAATTTATGATTCTGATCATTCTTTTTACGTCTTTGAAAACTTTGATGGCTTTATAACTACGGAAATGAGGTTTAGCGACCATAGGTCTCGTCGTAATAGATAAGAAAGTCATCGCAAGGGCAATTAGCAACAACATGTCATCACAATCTTCTCATATCAGTTGCACTTCAGCGGCAACTTTATCTTCCTTAGTGGCGACTATTGGCCCCATGATCCGGCTTGTTTCTAAAGTTTTTAGCGACAACGAAAGTCGCTAAAGATATTTCCTTTTCTTTTTAATTCTTTTAAATAATTATGTCGTTGCTGAATATATTTATTTTATTTTTTATTTTTCTTATACATAGTATAGTATTAAGTTTTGTGTTTGGAAATGTACGGATGCATTTGCAAGAACAATTTCATCGTCAATTCAATTGAAATCAGTTATGTTGTGTCAACTCATCGATCATCCATCCATTAATACCATTTCAATTTCAACACCACTCTCATCCATTATTTTTGGGAAATTAGAATACTCTCCTTTTTCGGTCAACCAAAATTATGGCATTCAAGCACCTTCTTTATATTTATTATTTATTTATTATTGTACGTAAATCAATACAGCAACACCCTATACACTGTGCCCTAAGGTATCAAATCAGTTATTTTATTTTTTTGTTGTCTCGTTGCTAAATTTATGACGGTGTCTTAGAAAATACAATAAAAATAAAAATTTCAATGAATCTTTCTATCAGTCTAGATGAACGTGAAAATCATTTATGAATAAACTTGTATATTCCATCAAATCTTGACTAGTATATATTCTTTTATTTTGTTATTAGGGATACAATAATAAATAAATTTATATTTAATAATAATAAAATAATAAACAATTGAGATTCCAAGTGTAAGGAATATGTTGGGTTTTTGTGAATGGTGGGTCTGGAGTGGTTATTGAGATAACAAAATTAGTTGTTTATGTTTCAAAGACTCCTGCTTGCAAATAAAGGAAGCGTTTTTAATTATTCACTAATCTTAACCATAAACCATACAAGTATTTCCATTTCATCTCCATTATTAATTCAACCCTTTTTATCTTTCACACTCCATTCCTTATTCCTTCCATCCCAATAACCAATTATTTGTTGCAAAATCCAACTTTCTTTCACAATCATATAATATCATAATGATAATCATATAATATTTTTAATTATAATTATATACACGTACACACCATCTTCGACCCAATATCATTAGTTCTACAGTCCTAAGTTGACAAATGAATTGATTAAAATTTCGAAGTGATATAGCCTTTTCTATTTTAGTTGGAAAATAACGGTGAAGTCCATTCGAACCGTTCAGTGAAGAATAAGAGGAGAGCAAAGCGCCAATAGCATGCGAAGCGCATGCGGAAAGGGCACAGAGAAAAAAAAGTTTGAAGGAGAAATAAAAAAAACTGATTGTTTAAACTACAATGAATAAATGGGTGCATTTATTTGATTGTTTACTATCCTTTATTTTACTTACGATGAATAAAAAACTAGCTGTAACCCCGTAATGGCAGTTTTCTTTATTAAAACCCAAAATTAAAATATTATATACTCCACATAATAAATAAATAAATTAAAAAAACTCCATTTAAGATGACGTGTGCATGGGATGTGAGAATTGGAAACAAAGGGCATATTTGGTAACTGAATCCTATCAATTCACTAACAAACAAAATTTGTGTCCCCAACTCCATTGTCACCTCTTTATATCTATATCTACATTTTTATGATATTTTTATGTCTATATATTCATCTTCTCTCCACAATAACTATAAAAACGCAACTCCATAATCCGTATAAATGGCCGTTGAATCCCCTCATGCATCTTACTCTCTTCCCTCCTCAACTCCTTCTAAACAAACAATCTACAACAATGATGGACGGCATTCATAAACACTCAAATCAATACCTCTACAACACACAGTTACCATACAACACGCTGTATCCTCTCTCCGGCACCACCACCGCCGGCGAGACTCATAATCTACTTCCGATGTACTATGCTTTCACCGACTCAATTAATCCAGATCCCTTGAAATCAGAAAGCGGCCTTACGTTTAGTCTTCCGGTTTCTAGAAAACGATCTCGTGATACTTCTTCTATGTTTCCGTACGATCCGTACGTCAACCGGATTCCCGTAGATCGTTGTAACAGCTTCACGTTTCTCGGAGAAGATATTTCTTCTCAGATTCAACAACAGGAATTTGAAATCGATCAGTTCGTTTCTCAACATGTAATCATCTCATCTGCTGCATACATTCGATATATTTAATTTATACATATATTCGTGTGATTAATTCAATAAAATGTTGTTTAATTTCTAATTTATACTTGTGATGTTGATTGATATAGATCGAGAAAGTGAGACTAGATATTGAAGAGAGACGAAAGCGGAATTCACGGACGATAATATCGGCGTTAGAGGAAAATATAACACATAGATTACGTGCAAAAGAAGAAGAAATAATGAAAATATCCAAGTTAAATCTCGCGTTAGAAGAGAAACTGAAATCACTGTGTATCGAGAATCAAATCTGGCGAGAATTAGCGTTAACAAACGAAGCAACAGCTAACACATTACGTAGCAATTTGAAGCAAGTTTTAGAGCAAGTTGTTTATAATAACGGTTACGGACACCGGAGCACGGCGGAAGGTGACGATAACGCGGTGGCGGATGATGCTCAGTCATGTTGCGAAAGTAATAACGGTAACGAGCGCACGGTAGCGGAGCAGGATAGCAGTAACGGTAGATTATTATGCAAAAGTTGTTGGAAAGCAGAGTCATGTGTATTGTTGCTTCCTTGCAGGCATCTCTGCCTTTGTACAGTATGCGCTTCTAGTGTCGATATTTGCCCTATTTGTAAATCAGCAAAAAATATCAGTGTTCATGTTCACATGTCCTAATGATCAACATATTTTTATTCTTTTTAATATATTTGAGTATTGATTAATTTTGTTATTTTAGTATTTATTGTTATTATCGTCTATAAATTATCTAGACTAGAAGTACGTATCATAATTATGAAAAAAAGATATTATATACTCCGTAACATGTATATGGTATCTTCCGTACAAATTGTTCATGTTACTAAAACTGAGTAATTTTATATACTCCACATTTATTAATTATTATTACTATATTATAGTGATTTTTAATTATTATTATTAAATATAAATATATGTGTAAGCTTGGGAGTTGGGACCATAGTGTTAAAACAGTTTTAATGGAGATCAACGTGAAGAACCACTTGCAATTTTGTTGCGTTTAATTACGTTAAATTAGTTGAGCTTATTTGGAGTCCTCTGTTTAACATTCTGTTATGAAAGTGATATATTCTCTTAGATTAAAAGTAACATGTCTCTTATTAATTAACACTTGACAGAAATATATACGAGTGGAAAGCATGAGTGAATATTAATATTAGAGTGGGAAGAATCAAATCTTTAACTAAATGCATTTATAGACTAAAAATAAAATACTCCGTCTTAAATCTCACACTTGCATTTTTTTATGAATCTCGTTATCGATTAACGTTATAAAATAATGGAAGGTTATAGTAATAGCTAATAAATTTAACAAAATAAGCCTAGATATATGTCTCAATAACAATTTGTTCAATAGTGTATATATATCTTTTAAAGGTTTATGGCTTCTCATCTTTTCACATGTGCTACGGTTAAATTGTTTTAAACATTCATTACTCGCATTAGATTGATTTATTGACGTATATTATTATATTTATGTTCATATTCAAAACAATATAAAATAAATACGGTTAAAAATATAGTTGTTAGACTCTTACGAGTTATAAGTCAAGTCAAAAATTCAAAAAATAAAACGAGTTAACTTTTAAATGATTATAACTCTTAAGAATTGTTCAATGACTATTTCGAGTTGTGTGTGATTTTTTCAAATCTTATGCGACTAGTACTAGTCAGAAAATTTAACAAACTTTTATTGTAATTTAATAAAAAATAAAATAAATAATAAAAAGCAAATAATTATAATTTATTTTAAATTAAATTTTAAAATAAATAATAGTAGAGTCAAGTTACGAATGATAATTCATGAGGTGGAGTCTCAAATTAATAACTAGGGTCAAAAGAGGGGAGGAGAGAACTGCGGTTGTTTGGCGATATTATTTTATTGTCAACCGCAAAAGAGGAAAGTGACACGTACAGAGAGTAAAGAAACACGTTGGATGGTTTGGGCTCTGGCCCACTTATTGTTAAACGCACATACATCTAGGTCCCACCATGTAGGTTTTGGAAATTGTAAGCCGTAAATTAGGAAAACAAATTACGTATAATTAAGGGAGGTTAACAAATACAAGAGACGTGAAGCATCTGTTTATGGATAGATGTAAACTAAAAACCAACTTAAAAGTCAGTTCATTGAATATTAATCACACGTTCATTCATACGTAACGGATCATTTTCATCAATCAAAGCATATATAATTAAGTGTTTTAACTTTTAATCACGTCAAATTAACTCAACATTTATTGTGATAAATTGATGAATTCATACCCCTTTATTAAAATGTAAATTGATATTACTGTTGATGTGTTACTTTTCTTTTCTTTAAATTGTGGTCGCATAAAGTATGCCAAAAAGTACATGCAACATTGTGTCAGTTGATAGGCCATCCGTTTAGCTCTATTTATATGAATAATTATGGTTGCTCGAGCTATAGTAGGGCAATAAGTGCATTATATCTAAAAATAGTAGATGGGAAAAAATTGCCTCTCATGTGAGAGTAGTAGTACTTATCTTTTAAATGTCGTACATGTGAGTGTGACACAAATCTAAGAAGCCGTATATGTTAAAAAATTGAGGGATTGATGCGTAACAAAATGAATGATTAATGAGCTATATTTTATAGTAAAAATGAGGAAAAGTGAAGAAAAAGAATCAATATTTTGTTAGACATTTTTTAATCTTGTAAACACATTATTATAAACAAAAGGTTACATATATTGAATCTTTGATAATCTTTTGTTATATGAAAAATATAATTATATTGATACAATATCAATATTATATTGTATATACTTGATTGATGAATCTTAACCATCTAAGTGAAAAAAGGAACATTTACGGCACATCTCGAGTATTTCACAAAATAAATAATGTGCAAAATAAGACTAATTAACCTTCATTTATTTTTTTCAAAACCAAAATTGTTTCTCCATTGTTGATCGTTTTTAGATGAGGTAAAAATAATTTTGTTATAATTAATTAATTTAATTAAAAATATATATATGATGAAGCAAACGTTTAATATTGTTTAAAGTTAACATAGAAGTGGGCTTGTCCTGGAGTGGCCCATATATGAATAGGACCATCTGTCGCTTTATAACTCCCTCTTACACGTCAGAAATGCGATCCACTGCCCCACACCTATTTATTAGATACCGTCTAGTACCCCCCCCCCCCCCCCCCAGGGCTCCGATGGCCATTTTACATTGCTTTATCTAAATTAAAGATTGAAAAAAATAAGTTTACTTTATTCAACACTCGACTTTTCTTTCTTTTTCTGAAAAAGTCACCAAGTTTTTAGAGTAAATAGAAAAGATATACCATACACGTCGAATTTTATTTCATAAATATAACGTATTTTTTTATCGTTTAAGTATGTATTTGATTAGAAGAATTCGTATATGGATAGATAATATGGTAACTAATTATCAGTTGATCAGATAAATTTAATTTTGTAAGAATTTTTTTTTTTTTTTTTTAAATATGACGTGGTTAATATTAATTAGATAAACTGTACGAATCAGCAACGTACTGTAAATTTTTGTTCCATATATGCAACCTACCCTTTTTATTTAACTATTTTTACAAGTGATATAAAATTTTTGCTAAAATAAAAAGATAAAAAATAACTTTTATTTTCTACCATTTTATTCAATTATTGGAATGAATTAAAATATAATATATCAAAACATCTGTATTATCTTTCTCAAATATTTTGTTTCTCTGGCATAATCCCGAGGCCTTTTTCTGGCAAAATATGAAATTTAGTATTCAAGTTTGTAAAACAAGTGATGTCTTTACAATAAATGAAAACTTTTCGAGGTTATAGGTTGCGGGTGAGTGGGTTGTTCATGGGCAGCTGCCGCCGAATAATTTGATTGTAATAGGTGACTAAATAATTACTAGAATTTGAGCGTCATCCGAAATTTTACGGTCACGTGATGTTAAAATGTATATAATATCAAAAGATTTGGTTCAAATATGATTGGATCCGTGATTTTGAAGTATTATTGAATTTATACATATTATTTGTGAAATGCAGTATACTGCCACAATTTGTTCCATGTATGCAACTGACGTGGCCAAAAAAGCCCATGTGGCATCATATGTGGCTGTCTAGTCAGCAATTTCAGCTACCATCAGGTAAAAATCAACTTTATAAATATATCGACATTGTCTTTTCCGATTTGTTGCAAACCTAGACAATAAAAATGATAGGTTGTATCAATGGAACATTAAGTCGCATTACATTGCATATCTATTCTATTTACCCTAATAATTATTATAATTACTTAGACAATTATGTGAAATGACAAACTTAGTAACTAAATTTTCAATTGTAAAAAAATATCAAATAAAAATGCTAGTTATCATTAGATAAAACACATTGAAGTTGTGAATTTTTTAATGTTATACCGGGTTAGGTATTTATTTAAAAAATGATTTTTGATGTATAGTTAATCCTATTTCTCATTTAAGACCGATCGGCAATAAGTTAGAGGTTAGAGGGTCGATTTTGTCCTTTTACATTCAAAGGTTAACGACACATGCGGCTGAATAAAACACATTTTTGTTGGACCAAAGAATTTTGTATTCATGGAGCTTGGATTTACTAGTAGGTTACGTTTCCTAAAACAAATTCGTCTTTACACACTAAATAATTTTGATTATTATTAAATTAAATTATTTATTATTATTATTATTATTATGGTGATACGATTATTATTGGGAGGCATATAAAGTTGACATACCACACGTATTACCAACGGATTAGTTGAACTTAATCACTTTCTTGATGTGACTACACTTAATTAGTCTAATCCACTTAATTACAAACATTAAGATATTGTTATATATATCCTTCACACAAAAGATATGATGAGAAATAAGATAAGTGTTGGATCCACCCTCCAACTGATTATTGAATTTTTAAGGCCACCATCTATGATATGATTATTATGATATGCAAATGATGCCCCATCATAATTTAAATCCATCATCATCATGCGATAATGACAAAACATTTATGATGTGAAGTTGAAGTGACAACTAAGCCTTGTTTTGTTTTAATCTACTTATTACTTGTGCTTTATCGTTCAAAACTAGCGGTTTGAAGTTTTGTCTCCAAGCTTCATATTTTTCTTTTTAAAGAATAAATAATATGCCAAAACATGTTTTGCTATTAATAATCAGAAAAAAACAATCAAAACTGTAATAATTGTTAAGATAACATGGCGCATTAACTATAAGGACAACATGTTGATGTGAACGTTTGTACATAGCATCTATTTAGTTAATAAATACCAACCAAGAGTGAGTGGGTAATTTGTATTTTTTAAATATTAAGTCAGTGCATGTCATCCCATATCATCAACCATCAGCTTTTTTATTTATAAACTTATCTTCTAAATGCAAAAACTTTGCTTAAATAAATGTTAAACTAGTATTAATTGATGTATTATCCCTTTTTAATTGCATCGAAAAGCTCATAAAGATGGAATTTTCTTATTTTATGTAATCATGAACCATACCCCACTATAAAAACTCATAAAGTGATACATTTTTTTCGTAAACCTTTTGATTATGATAAATCTAGCATAAGGCATGCATCCACTACCTAAACAGAAGATTTAACGTGTTTAATGTATTTTGTTGAGTCATATATATATATATATATATATATAAAGGTGTGTGCATCAATACTTTATTTGAATTGGTCGAGCAGCTGCCCTTGACGAGGAAGGAAAAGTTTTTTACGGCATCCGTCATTTGTTAGTTAAGTTTCTAAATAATAAAAGTTTATGAATGCATCATGCATGTATGTTAGGTGTACGTTGTAAGATATAAATAATTCAATTGTTTTATAAGATACTCAGTGTATGCTAATAGTACTATTTATGGATTTCTTCATTTTTATTTTGTAGATATATTATTATTATTATTATTATTATTATTATTATTACATAAATCACCCTCGTGAAGAGAGGTAGGCGCTTTCCAATATCATTGATGTCCAATAGCTTCGTAATATTTATATGATAACACACAAACATCAAATATGATCTGCATCACATTAGTTGTCGTCTGTTGACATCTTTATTATTATATTATAAAATAATAATTTTACAAAATCAGCCCTTGTGTCCATCTTATTAGACTATCACTCAATCAACTATTCCGGCGCTATTTCGACCTCATTGGTGCGATGGACATGTTTAGAAAGCAAAGAGTTGCAGCGGAAATAATAAAATACACGTTAACAGTAATTAAAAAGCTGGCCACCGATATATATATATATAAAACAATAATGTTATGGTCCCTTTCTTTGTTTCTTTTCCCTAGATATAGCTTATAATATGAATTGTTAGATTTTGATCGAGTATATAAAAGATTGTTAAAGATACCATTATTTATATTATACCTAGCTAAGGACTAACAATGTTGTATTATGTCTTCCTTTTGTTTGTTGCAAGTTATCTCCACTTTGTTATGGTTAATATTTTATAGTATAGATAACATAGCATGATCTTATGTATAAAAGTGAAAGAGGGTAAAAAAAAGAAATAGAAAGCAGCGTGTAGTGAGGAAGGATGTCGCCATAGGACAAAACATTAATGAAGTGATAATTGAAATTATATAGTGGTCCTTGTGGTACTTTTTTTGCAATCTTACAACTTTCTTTCTTTGTTTCATTATTGTGTGTGAAATGATTAAATGCACATCGAACAAAACGAGTTGTGAGTCCCGCAATATGCCGAGGAAGACGACTAGTGTGACCCCAATGACACATAATTGTCATCACCTGCCTGCCCATCTTTTCTTTGTTTTTTCACTACATCACTAATTCCCAAAGTGTCATAACGTGCATTTTTATTTTATCTTCATTTAACTCTAGTTTTGTACACTCTCTAAATTATGTTGAATCTAATACTCAAATTATCACTAGTTCCTACGAATAATAACGTAGTTTCAAAATAATAAAAGAAGTCGCACGATGCTGAATGTGTCAATATAAGTCTAATATATATAAAAGGAAATCTTAGATGCAGTTAACTGCACGTAATGTCAGATATTACGAGTGTACTTCGATGAGCTAAACAAATATATTTTATATAATAATTAGAGGGTTGAAAATGTAATATATATATATTGACTTTTTTACAGTCTGTAAATAATTTATGTGGTGCTAATAACATTATGCGGTGCTAACAACATGTTTGTCAAACTCTATACAATGTCATACATATGTATTGCACTAAGTGCCTCAATTATTTCTCACCATTGATTTCAAGATGTGCAATAAATAAACAATTACATTGTTAATTGAGTCATATCGTGACATATCTAAGTACGAGTAAATTATTAGTCGCATTAGTTTAATGAGAGAAACTAAATTAATGGTCACATGAAATGAGATAGAAAGATAGAAGCATGCATGTTCAATGCATAAAAACATACATGTATAAATACAAGTTGAATTCTTTTGTTTAGAATGAAGACAACAAATGTATCATTGTGTTTGTGACCCACTCACCACAACCAACCACAAGACGCGGCACAATTTTCTTGATTGGCTGCGGTGGCACAAGTAACACTTTATACACCACCCACGTAGATGGAAAAAGGCCTTCGAATATATCTTTAAAAAAGTAAAAGTTATTAACCAAATCTTTAATCTATGTATAATAATTGGTGAGGCTAGGGAATTGATGGAAGCCTACGTGTTTATAATTGATGGTGTGGTTTTGTCAATAATATGGTGACAGTGGGACCATGTGATAAATTTGGATATAAATCTCAAGTTGCATCATTATATATTAAAACCAACTTTTATTTATTACTCTTTTGATGTTGATAACACTGTCCCATACATATACCAAATTTAGGCATAGTACAACCCAACCATGTGGAATTGCTATGGTAGGTGAGTCTTACTATATCATAACAACTTATTTCTGTTCAATCACGTACTAAAATCCAAACGACAAAATATTTCATATTTTCTTAAATGCTACTCCCAGAATATATCGGTGAAAATGAGATTCACAATCAAAGCTCTTACCTATATCATCGCTTAATTAAAGAGTAAGCTAAATGCATTGTACACATGATAAGAAAATGTGTCGTTTTTATGGTATTAGGAGGAAGTACTCGGTTGAATCTCCTAGTACCCGACGGGTATAATTCGTGTTTCTTGAACACGGATCTAAAGAACACTGAATCCTCGGTAGGATCACCGAGTACCGTCTTGATCACTTAGTATCCAACGGGATCAACTAGGCTACTCGGCGGGTAGTATGTTGGCCAGAGTTTTTGTTCTGTGACTTGTTTTCTTTTTATTCAATTCACTATATATGTACTTTTATATTGTACAAATTCTAAGCCATGAAATAATATTAAAACTCTATAGTTGGTTGTGGACTAAACCAATAATCCGGATTAGATAAAACCACGTAAACTACTTGTGTCGATTTACTTCTTGCATTACTTTTATACGTTTGTTGATTTGCGGGTGCAATTGTGTTCAATTGTTTGTGTTATTTGGGTCCAAAATTCCTAACAACTTGTATAAGAAACCTTTGTTTTGAAGGGTTATGTGCTTACATTATCAAAAAAGGTGTATGAACTTTCACAATCGATTTTTCATGGTAAACTTTCTTTTACAAAATTGTTTTTAACATCACATTCAGCATCTTATAAGTTAAATTATCATAGATATTGCAGAAGAAATCAACATGTAAAACATTGTGTGAAGTTTGATCTCACTTTAAGCCTATGATCCCAACTTACCCAACACTAACTATACATATCAGTTTAAATTTAGAAACTCACATTACTGAAAGTAGTATATAGAACAATTAACAGCAGCTTAGATACAAAAAGTAACTGCAACAATTTTTTGACTGATACCAAAGATAAAAGATTGTTATATACACACACATATACATATAATAAATCGATAGAAAAGAAAAAAAATTCTTAAGAGTGAAAATTGAGTTGTCGAGGTTTCAGTTACACTCGATTTGGTGTCGTCGATGATTCGAAGAATGCTGACGTGTTGAGCACGGGTAGACGTTATTTTAATTTATAAGCCCAAAAGTAATGATCTTGGGCTCTCGATGGGTTTGTTTGCATATTGGGCTGTATCTCCTGGTGGCCCATTACAATTAACTTACCTTCATAAATTATAGGGCGTAGTATTTTTAACATATATAAAAAAATAGAAAAATCTATAATAAGTATCAATTCTATTTTACAGATGTACGTTCTTATTTTTATTCAAGTCAATTAACTCCTTATCTTACCACACTTTGTGGTCTGGTGGTCAACTGTAGACCCTGAATATTTACGTTAATTATCTATCACTTTGATCGTTACATTGATCATCATACCATCACATTAATATATAGCTATTATTTTGGTTGATCATAGTCAAACATCTATTCAAATTTTTGATAAATACTCTTTTCACATTATCTCTCAGAAATATCGATCTCCTCTTGAGATGGGATCAAGTGAAAAATATCTACATGATCAAGTCAAACTCATTCATCAGTTTTAACAAAAAAATATATGATGTGATGTAAGAAATCATTTTTAATGAAGTTGAGAGGTGAAAGCTTAGGTAATTAATTAACTATCTTGAGTAAGGTAGCTTATTTCTTTTGATCAGTTACAAGTTAAATTCAACAAATATATCAAGTTTAAAACGGAAATCAAACATACATACATCACATAAATGCCATTTAGGCGAGAATTACTACATCATAAGAGAACGAGTTATAAAGACTTAAAGTAACCACAGGTGTCTCACTTGACTTACTAGTTTAAACAGGTGGACTGATCGATTTAATTTTTATCCAATGAGACTCATACAAAAAAAATAAATAAAGAAATTTAAACACAATCTTATCATCCAACTATCAAGCTATCAAACATAAACAAGTGAAACCCATCATGTACATGCCTGTATTTTGTTCATCAACGTAGTGTTCCAGAGCCTTCCATGTTATCTCTCCATCTCTCTAATATGTTTCTCATTTCTATTGTCTTGTTGATCTCTCTTGCCATTTTTCTTCGCAGAAGAAAGCCTTTAAGTCTTACTAATTGGCCTATTTTCGGCATGGCGCCTGATCTTATCTTGAATGGCCATCATATCCATGATTTTGCCACTCATAATCTCAAACTTCGTGGAGGTACTCTTTTAGTCAAAGTTCCCTGGCTTACCGATATGGACATCCTAGTCACCTCTGATCCTGCCAACGTAAACCATGTATTAAGCAAAAGTTTTCATAACTATCCAAAAGGCCCCGAGTATCATGAAATCTTTGATTTCCTAGGAGATGGTGTCTTTAACTCAGACCACGAGTTATGGGAATTTCATAGGAAAACACTATTAGTATCTCTATTTAAACACCGTGACTTCCTAACTCTACTCGAAACAAACACAAGACACAAAATTGAGAAAGCACTTTTTCCCATTTTTGATTTATTCTCTTCTTGTCATCAAGAAATTGATTTGCAAGAAGTACTTCAAAGGTTCACTTTCGATGTTACATGTGTACTACTTTTAAATTATGATCCTGAAAGCTTGTCCCTCAATCTACCACAAATGCCATGCGAAAAGGCGTTCACGGAGATTGAAGAAGCTGTAATGTGGAGATATGTGGTACCAGAAAAACTTTGGAAGTTGAAAAAGAGATTTGGATTAGGAAAGGAGAAGATTTTGAAGAAAGCTTTAAAGAATTTTGATGAATTTATATATAAGTGCTTGGCTCTAAAAGAGGTTTATGGTGAAGAGGGTAGCGTGTTGTTAATGTCCTTGATTAGATGTTATAAAGAAAAAATTGGTACTTCAGGAGACTCAATAAATTTTGCAAAAGAAACCGTTTTGAATTTGATGCTTGCGGGTAGAGACACCACAAGTGCAACTCTTTCTTGGTTTTTCTTTCTCGTTGGACAAAATCCGAGCGTAGAGAAGAAGATTCGAGAGGAGATTGAAAAGCAACTTGGTGGTCGAAAATGGAACACTTTAGGTGTAAAAGATTTGGGGGGACTAGTTTATCTTCATGGAAGTATATGTGAAACATTATGATTGTATCCTCCTCTTGGTATACAGCACAAATCACCGGTAGAGGATGAAATCCTTCCGAGTGGTCATGTTGCTAATAAGCATGCTAGAATCATTTTATCTTTTTATTCGATGGGAAGAATGGAAAGAATTTGGGGGGAAGATTGCATGGAGTTTAAGCCGGAGAGATGGTTTGCGCCAGGTGGAGGGATAAAACACGAACCATCTTTTAAGTTCACCGCCTTTAATGCAGGGCCAAGGACATGTTTGGGCAAGGAAATGAGTTTTGTGCAGATGAAAATGGTGGCATCTGCAATCATCTATCATTACCATGTAGAAGTGGTGAAGGGTCAAAAGGTTTGTCCGAGTGACTCCATTATGCTCCAAATGAAATATGGGTTGAAGGTAACGCTCCTCCCTATCAACAAAAACCAAGGTTGCTAATTAATATTGTTTTGATGACTATATATAAATTAACCAAGGTTATTGTGGGGAACTATATGATCATTAGTTCAGTGTGTATCTTTTAATGAATAATTATAAATTATGTTTGAATAGTTCCTCATGAGATGAGATGATATACCATACCATAATACAAGGAATACTCAAAGCTATGAACTTATTGTTAATTATGATATCATGAAAGTGATCATCATCTAGAAAAAGTTGTAGAAACATATATTTCTAGAAAATATATATGTTGTATTTTTCTATAAAATGACTCATTTACGTACACATTTTGTTTAATACCTTGAATGCATGTGGTTTCATTCTGGTTGACTGGTTACAACAATACTTGCATAATGCATATAAATGATTTAGAATTCTCAAGAAGATACTTTTTTAAACTATTCATCCTGATGAACAAAATAAAGAAAAAAGGAAATTTCAATTAATTATCAAATCTATCATTTTCTGTATTTTAGATGAACTGAAGGCGACATGGATAATTTAGACCCATGAAATCTCCTAGCATGGTTTACTTTAAACAAATTATAGAGAACATATGCACCCACTTTATTCACAGGCCACCATCAACGGTTGGTTTTGGTTGGTCTGACTATGGTTAATCTTTGGGCTTCTGAAGGCTGTATTTCTCAATTGCTTATAAAACATTTTTTTTTCTTTTAAGCTACATTCTAACAATAATGATAACATATCTGTAAAAATAACCCCTCCTCTTTCAAAAGAAAGATCTGATTAAAAAGGTGAAATGGTTTTAACAAAAACATGTCAATAAACAACTCTTTAACGGGCTTATTATAGAAATCAAATCTTTCAAAAAAGATCAAACACCAAAAGATAAGTTAAAGAATCAACAACCGCATCAAGAGAAGGAATCCATGAAATGGGGTCCTGACTCCTGAAGCTATGTTCTTTAGGAATAGGACCCAATACAGATTGCAAGCTAAAAATAATACTTAAAAAGTTAGGGAGAGATTTGATACGAGAAAATTAAAAAGTAAATCCAAACTAGAAATACTCCGGTCAACTATGAACGTTGACAAACCATTCTTTGAGTTCTTTTTTCTCATCCAAATCAGCCTGATACCACCCTGTTTTCATCTTCAAACACATCTCAACAAACTCTTTTTGAGATTCAATCCGAGTGATCGTCTCTGAGGTGCTCAAAATGTCCTAATGGGAGCAACTAGAAACAACGTCAAAATAGGTCAGTTTGGGTTGGCATAGTTTTGACCCAACTACCCATTTTGTAGCCGAAGGACTGACAAGAAGAACATTAGGAGATGACGGAGTATCCATCGACCTGGGTTCGGTGAACTGATCATCATCTAATTTGTTTTCTTCAACGAGAAGTATGGCCCAGGTTTGCACCCACGTGGGAGGTTCTTCCTGGAGTCGAATAGCGCGAGTTACACCATTCCATCTTTTTGGGAGGCCATGAAGAGTGTAAGCAACAAGATTCTTGTCCGGAACGGGTTCACCAATATTCTTGGGTAGATCCGCCATGGACTTGATCTTCGTGCAATAGTCTTTGATGGACATATTACCGAGCTTGATGTTGCGAAGGTCATTTTCAAGTTGTAGGGCCGTGGAGTCCTTGTTTGTTCGAAAAGGCGTTTCGATATTTAGCCAAGTTGCTCGTGCGGTAGTCTCTTTTTCATGAACATTTTCAATAAATAATCTGCGCACCCATTTAATTATGCAGCGAACCCTGGCGGCCTGGTCATTGAACATTTGGGCCGAGTCATGGGCATTTTATTTTTGTAGTTTATGGTTTATGGACCATAAGTCCATAACAGCGGAAAAGTGGCCCATTATATAAAAAGACACTGAATGAAAAATAAATGTTAATTTGTGACACATGTTTTATTGAGTATCAAAGGAATGAAAAGATTTGAGTTTACGAGTATACGTTTTGGGATGTACTATTTCCCCTTTAACTTATTCCGAAGCATGGTTTTATCTTGAGGTGGTATTTGGTAATGTAGTTTTTTTAGAAAGAGGCAAAACTCATATTACTTAAACCCAAACGATTACATCAGAACCATATATGGTTTTATCTTAAGGTCGTATCTGGTAATGTAGTATGTTTTAAGGATTCAAAAGTCGAAACTAAAATCGTATACGTATAACTATCACGAGAAAATATAAATATATTTACATAAAGACATTATGTAGCATTGAATATACATATATGACTAAATGTGAACTCATATTACTATAAGAATTCCTTAGATCTAGAAGACCAATTTCGTTATATGCTTCAACAATATATCAAATCCAGTGAAAGTTCATCATGTAACATGCTTTTGATATTTATTAATGTCGATGACTAGTTAGGTGTTAATATTTGACAAACAAACATAAATACAAAAATAATGTTGTAATTTATTGAGGCAAGGGCTAGTTTAAGATATATAAGCATCGTTGACTACAAACTTTAGACCCGAGTCCAAGTCGACACATACCCCACTACGTTACAATATTTCAACACATTTGACCACATGCTTCTCCTTCTTTAGAGCTGATTTTTATTTTTAAGGCATCCTTTTTATCCCTGCACTAAAATATCAACCAATGCATAAAATAGTAAGTATATACATCATTTCTCATTTCTTAAATGCATGTTTTTATAAAGTCTTTCAGCAAAAACTCGATAAACATCAAAACTTTTTAGGAAAATCATTCATTTGAAATGCTCTAAGTCACTAACCATCAATCCTTAACAAGTTTTTTCTTAAGGTTTGTGAGTATTTTTTATAAGTGGCTTTGTTGTAAATATGTAGTCCACGGATCATTTAAATGATTCAACAAGTGCATCATAATTTCAACACGTATCGTTTTGTCATATTTGTGATGTGATTATCGTTTGAATAGACAACTCCTGAGACAATTAATTGTTGGTTTTTTTTCCAAGAAACTTCTTATATTAGATTTCGGTAAACAGGAAAATATTGTAGAATAAGGAAACATATTTTGAATTTTGAAGACAACAAGTGTTAAATTGCGTAGCATATAATGTGTACGGTTGAGTCCAACTACTCTTATGTCCACTTCGCATTTAACCCCAGTCTCCCGTACTACGGCCATACACATGCTCCACCACTTATCATTATTCCAACTTCACACTATTTCGCCGCACAAAACGCGTTGGTGATGTTACATCTTTTTGTTTTACATTAGGGAGAGGTGAGTATCGATTGCAATTTTGGTTCGTACACATAAATTACATATCCGAAAGGATATGGTATGAGTTATTATAGCTTTCACTTTATATGTACGAGTAAATAATTAGCGTAAAATTAAATGATATTTCCTTTTATGTACGAGAGTTTTGATAAGGATTATACTTAAAAATGGTTTTTTGCGCTTAAAATGACGATAATTTAACCATTAATCATCAAAAGCGTTTACTATAAAGTACTTTCATTTAAGTATAAAAAGACTTTTAAAAACAAATATAAGAATTTTTATCACTATATAAAAAATACAACTTCATATATGAATTAATTTTACATATTTATTTTTCATTGATGTAAGTAAAGACTAGCTAGTAGGTGCCTCGGCGGTCCTAAGCTCCCCCCGATGCTCCAAGAGTCAAGAGACATTATACTATATTATATGTATGTATATAAATATATGAAAATACATAGATAAGATTATTAAAATGGTTTCTTTTAACCTTCTATGTTTAAAATAGATTAAATCTTGAAATATGTTTAATTTGATGAAATTTTTTGCTTGAAGCAAATTATTAGTTCACTCAAACTGAAAGACTATTAATTCACTCGAATGTTGTTTTAAAAAATAGTCACAATTCACTCAAATGTCAAATAATTCGCTAAAAATTTTCATAATTCGTTCAAATTTCTCACAATTCGCTCAAATGCCTATGAATATGCTCAAACTAAAAACACACACTACATTTCTCTCAAATTCTGCACCATTCGTTCAAATACCTAGCATATATGCTCCAACTAAAAAAACACACTACATTTTGCTAAAATTCTTCACAATTCGCTCAAATGCGTTCAAATACATTCAAATGCTTAGAAATTTGCTCTAACTAAAAAACACTACATTTCACTCAAATGTTTAGAAATTCGCTAAAACTAAGAAAAACACTACATTTCCCCTTCTTCTTTTTTTTTCTTTTTATTTTTTTTGCATTTGAGCAAACTATCGAACAACCTTATACTACAATTCGCTTCGAGATAATGTAATGAAGGGAGATTGTTGACCAAAATAGATATTTTTTAACATATTAAGATACAGAAGGTCAAATATGATCAAATAAATAATTTTCATATAGTCTACCTATTAATAGAAAGTCATTCAACGTTTTTTGTTCTTCAAATATAAGTTTTCTTACTTACGTTACTACAATTGATAAGCACATTTTTTCTACGAGTGATATCCCCTCATAGTGTACAAAATTGACGGATTATGATCCTTCCAGATTATTTTGTTTTAACATAACGAATCATGTTATGTGCGAAAAAGTGGTTTGTGTAAATATCATTATTACTTGTTTTCATCTTTCACAAAAATAACATGATCATCATATTACTAGAAAGTTGAGACTTGAGAGGTTCGTATTTTCACTTTGACCGGTCATTTGAAGAAAACCTACATTTACGCTAGATATACTGCGGAGTATTTGTTTGTATTTGTTGTACATATAGACACCTAAAAGCCATACAAAATAACTTATGCAAATCTGTGTTTTATATCTCAAGTACAGAACGTACGATTCGTATTAGTGAAAGAGACATTAGTTTGTTTTATTTCACGAATCATGAACGGAATTACACGGTAACAAAACACATGAAGAATAAAATGTTACCAAATATACCATATGGTACAAACCCTTGCCCTTGCCCATGTCTTGCTTACTTTCTCCATACTCATTTGTCATTATTCTTTCTTACAACATTTTGTATACAACTACGTAACTACATCATCTTTTAAAGGAAAAATAGAAATAGACACATAACTTATTGCTTTCCTCATTTGTAATGTTATTGGAAAAGATAACATAAGCTTTAAAAGCGTAATCAAAATGATCAAGGCATTTTGGTTAGGGAAACTTATATCCTAATATATTTATGGAATTAAAAAAGAAATAGTTATGTTGTATTGTGTATCAAACTATTTGAAACTTCTTATTGTATATATTCAACGTACTTTTTTTCATCTACGCATTGCGGGAGGATTTTAAGAGTATACATTTTTTAAGTTCGAAATAATACTTCTTTAGATCAATCTATCTTAGTTATACGTACTTATAAACGTGTAAATACTGTATAATTTTTGTCAACTCAACAACCTAACTAATCGCTAAATTTTGCTCATCAAATTTCAACCATCCAGGGTTCTACACAAATACAAATATATTTTACTTATATAATTAATTCAACTTTGAGTTGGATTGTTTTTCTCAAATTTTTAGTGAAATTCAAACTTTTTATTTTTTATATAAAAATAATTTACTAATATATCAATACAATAAATTTACAGTTGTTTTTAAGTAATCTTTGTTACTTTTTAAGTATAGATTAACTAATAATCTAGTTCAAAATGTAATGTTGATTATTAAACTTTAACTACCTAAAAGTTATATACTAAGTATATATGATATTTGATAATGTCTTTTTCAAATAAATATGTTCTTTTAATTATTTGTGTAAGACATATATGAGTAATAAGACATATTTATCAAACTAATAAAAGAATATAAATCTTATTGATGGTAATGGTAATTATTTATTTAAATTCTTAATTAGAATTTGATTATACCTGTTAATTAATGTAGATATTTTGGATGAAAAGAATATGAATCTTTTTATGTTTCTTTAATTTTAGTAGAAGATAAAAATAAAAGGTACAAAGAGTTAAGCTTTTAGTTAATAAGTAGAAAGTTAATATATAATAATCTCATGAGTTGATATCTATATACGGAGTATATAATAAAAGAGAATAAAAGATTGCTTCATATTTTACCACATAAGCAAAATGACACGTGACGGACTCTCATATTTTAAAAATAAATAATTATTTAAATTTAAAAAATAAAGTAAAAATAAATTTAGATAGAGTTAGATAATATTTGAATATAATACTAATTAATTAAAGAATATATGAATCCTACTCAAACACTAATTAAAAAATAATATTAAGCTATTAAATCTATAAAAATGTGAATATAAAAATTGATTAATTTAAATTGTCGTGCATCGTACGGTTTAAATCTAGTAGTGTATATATGAGTTTGAATAAGTTATAAATAGAAAAAATCACATTTGGTGATTGTTGTATTTACAATTTGATTACTTGGTAATTGGGTCCATAATCAAATGTTCAAGTATCATGAAAGACATTGTAGGTATAATATGCGTCATTGTACACAATAATCAAGATAAGTTGTAAGTTTGTCGTACTTAAAAATGATCGAATGATCTATTTTTTAGATAACATGACAACAATATATGATATATTTTATATCATTAAGACACTATGGATATAGTTTTTAGAAGGAGCAGACCGTTACCATTATAATTGCAACACGTTACATATTAGTTGACTAAGATGCATAAAATAACTAGTTTTGAAAGTTAACGTATATACAATCAAAATTGTTCGATATACAATAGAAATGCCAAAACTATATAAAGTCCGGTTTAGTTAACCTTTTGGTTATTAAAAATGTGGGGTTGGTTAGGAAGATGTAGCCAAACTAAGACCACAAAATAAACACAAAGTTGGGTGAGGGATGATGTGTTGGTGACTAGTGAGTGGGGGTGGGGGTCCAATAACCAATTGTTATAGATACAAGTGGGTGTTGGAAGACGGAAAAAAAGTAGCATTTAAAGGAATAGACGTGGACAGGTCATGCCTGGTGTACGGCATGGACCGTACGGCAATCTACGGAAAACACTACGTACGTACGTACCTATCTTCATAACTACCATCTGGCCCCACCATTACCTTTCTTAATCCACTCACTAATTCCGTTTCCCCGTCAACCTAATCTTCTTTCACAAATTTAAATTAAACAAAATCTAATACGTTTGGTACCCGCTATAATTTAATTTTATTACTCTCTTCGATCCAACTTTATTTCTCTTCGATACTTTATTAATTTTGTTTTTGTATTTAGAACAAATTCAATTATTATTTTTTAAAAAGTAAATAAATCTTAAATATAATAAAATAAACGGACGATGACATCATCAAATATTTAATTGGTTAATAGGATTCTTTAATTTTATTAAATTGAGTAAAATTAGAGATTTGATGACATCATCATTTAATTTTTTTTTTTTGTCAATTTAAGTCCTTTAATTTCGCTTAATTTAAAATTTGAGTCCCAAACTTTTTAAAGTATATAACTCTTAACGAAAATATCATATTTTTAGCAAAATTTATTCCATATATGTATATACGTTCATAAACATAAAGGAGTACTTATATCAATAAACGTTACATTAAGTTTTTTATGCGTAAAGAAATTATATACGAATCACGTTCAATTAAGTCATTTTATTTCACTATATTCAAAATTACGGTCTCAAACTTTTTACACGCAATTAATTATGAAATAGTAGGTTTTATCAATGTTATCTATTTATTCCACTACTATTACAATATTATATAAAAGTATCATTAGAGAAACCATATATGCATTATATAATACCTACGGGTTAAGGAAAATAAATCTCCATTCATTCAATTCAGTTAAATAATATAACATGCTTTTATTATATTAATTTATTATTTTAAATACATTTAGATAAGTAAAATAACTTCAAATACTTCCACGTACATCTCGAATCCCACAAGTAATTTTATTCAACCTTTTTCAATTAACAAGTTATAGGATTAGGATAAGATTTGCGGTGTCAAAAATCTACAACGTTTCGACGAATATATAATGTTAAATCTTTAAATTATTAATAAGGATAAATATAAGTTATTACTCTATCATCTAAAAGACGAATTCTTAATTAAAACTGTTAATTTCAATGTGATTACATTTATCATTTTAAATTCTAATTTAATCGATATCCTATGATGATTACCAAAGTCCCTATTCAATAAATGTTGATTTGAGAATTGAGACACTTGCATGGACAAAAGAATTTGAATAATTCTTATAAAAAAAGTAATCATTGATTAACATAATTAGGTTATGACATTTGAACTGTTGTGTAGAAAAAAATATGACTTCTTAACTTAATGTTTATTTTAATAGCTTAAACGACCCGTGTGTATACATGGGTTTAAACGCTAGTAAAGTAATAAATAAGTAGAGTGAAAAATTTATTGATTTTTAATAGATATTTTTTACAATTAAATAAATAAAAATAGTAATATGGATACTAAAAATGAGACGTAGTAAATATATATATTTTTTCTTAAATTGACAAACTCTCAAAATATTTTAAATAGGGTTAATTTTTGTATTTATGTATCTAACTTTAAATTTTGTACTATTGTATGTAATCACATTAAAAACTTGTTATTGTATGTAATGAATTTTACAATTTCGTATATTGTATGTAACAGGTGATCGCATGACCGAAAACTTCCGGTTTTGATACATACAATAAACATTTTTACAAAATTCGATACATAAAATAGATATTTTTTACTAAGTTCGATACATACAATAGACATCTTTTCAAGAGGAAAACCGGATACCTACTCATCCGGTCACCCGCTACATACAATATGCAAAATTGTAAAGTTCAATATATACAATAACACTGTAAAAGGTAATTACATACAATAATAAAAAATATATAATTAAATACATAGCGTAACAATTAACCCTTTCAAAAATTATCTAGAAAATCACTCTCACATAAACATAAAGAATAACTCAAATAAAATTTAAACTCATAATAATCGATCGTATTGTAGCTATTTTATTTACTTACTTACATATTGATATTAATATATTATTATTATAGTAAGTCTAAATCTGATCAACAAATTGCTTTATTTGCATCTATTGACACGTTTCTACGAATATAGTAATTTAAAATAGTATCAATATACTATTTCTTTTCTTTTATATTAAAATGGAAGGGGATAATATTATGTATATGTCAGCTAAGTGTTCACAAGTTTTCGTTAAGGCGACCCACATAAAAAAACTATTCTGAAGATCACTCGAGTATTAATTTCTTCGATTTTGTTTATGACAACTTGACACATAAAAGTTGTAAAACCATATTAATACTTTTTATAGTTACTTTTGTCATTTGACAACTTTAGATGCAGCACAATTGGAGACTTAGGATCATCAATGTCGTTTTACAACTTCTCGATAAGTTTTTATGTCGAAATCGGCATAAAAGCGAATCAATACTTAGGTGGCCAACAAAATGCAAAATGGTTTGATGATTTGGATGGCCCTAATGAAAATGTCTGAATACTGGGGTGGCCTCTTCATACAGTAATCCCTTTTAAAGGAAATGAAGAAATGAACTAATGATATATATTGGTAATTTAGGTCGACACAAAAGAAATCTTTGAATTAAGTTAATATCTCTTAACATATAAAATTGTGATTAATTCTTTTTATTTTTCCTTTTCCATTTTTTGTTTTGTTTGGTAATTGTTGCATTAACTTGATTGATTTAATGGTCAACAACCGTTGGTCGGTAACTAAAGTGGTTTATTTTCACGGGACAAACACGGTGATCTTCCTAATCCCTCTTGCGAAGGTGTCTCGAAAGTCTATACCAAATAGTCCATAACACGACACACCATATTGGGTAATATGATTATGACATATTTAATTTCGTGTTTAGAATTGTAATAAAAATTACTATCATTTTTCTTTCTTCTAGAAACTGACCGAATATGATATAAAAGAAACAAAAAGAGTGTAGGCACACTTATAGAAAAATTAAAACATGAGGTTTTGATTTGATTTAGTATAAAATTTTAGTTTTGATATCTAACAAATCTAAACCTACTCGATTGAATGGTTCATAGTTGATACCATTTCATCCACGATTATGCGGCAAATGTAATTAAAGTGGTGCTTTGGTTGGTACTTGAGTCCAAATCATATACATATTTTTGATTGATTTCGATCAATTTATTTGTAGACGAGTACGTCTAAGTTTGATCTCTTTATTCTTTTTGTTTTTACCGTTTGAACTTTGAACGTCTAATTTTATTAAAAAATCAAAAAACCAGTAAGAAGTTAAAATAACAAAAAAATACATTATTGAACAATTATATCGATCATTGTATATTTTGTTTCTACTGATGCTTGATATTTTATCACTAGCTTCTACCTACATATATTTTTACCTTTACTAATTAACAATGAAATACTCCGCAAATAAATTGCGATAAAACGGGAAATAGTTAGAGTGGGTCCAACTGCTCAAGACACGTAATGTTAATGCATATACTTACCTTTTAAAATCATTTTATTTTCAAAATGAAGTTTTTAATGTAACAATAAGCTATATTTCTTTATTTATTTATATCTAACAAATAGCCGTTAGGTATGATTGTTCGGCATAAACCGTGTGCCACATGCATGCATTGCACGGAATGCTCTGCGGCCTGTAACGACGCTTTTCACATGTGCCATTCGATCTATCAAACATTTTCTCTAAAATGTTATAGGAAAAACATAAATGATCAATGAACTCGGATTCCAAGTAGAAAAAACTGTTTCTGATGTGTAAATCTTTGCGAATCTAAAGTTATGGACTTATGGTTATGTAAAGACTTAAAGATATAATTGTTTTCCTTTCTTTTATCGGTTTTTCCAAGAAGCGGTCAAATAAATTTGTTGATATTGTTACTCCGTATTATAATAATAGTACGACGGTGTAAAAGCCACCCTAAAAAGAACGTAATGCAATTGAATAATTGACTCCCCAACAAGGAGCAAAGCCATACCCGACCCTGAAGAGTCAAGTAGAGCTACGTACCATGATTAAACATGGTTCACTACACATCTTTTTGTAATTTTAGTGTAATACTAGGTCGTATATTTTATTTTATGACTTTATTTTTAATTGGTCCACTTATATTTCTACATATATAAACGTCTCTTAATATAATTATGCACTTACAACGGGCCTAATTGCATGCGTAGTTGATATCTTGTGTTAATTAGGCGAGTTTCTCTTCTACTTTTAGTCTTATTATTTTTATGGTCGACCTTCATATTTATATTTTTATATATTCATTTTTTTAAAAATCATGAACAGTTTATGATGCATTTGGTTATGAAAAACTATATATTCATCAATTCATCAATTCTAAAGATTCTTTTTCTTTTAATAGGAAAAATAAAATTTCCGTTTTCCTATAACATAACTATTAATATTAATTAATATTAACATTAATTCAATGAGAAATCGTATGTGGTGTTGACTGCAAATTATTATGTGTTCTTGATCAATAAGACTCAACACCCATCATTTTTCATTATTTTGATCTATAAGTTAATTATACCAAATCGCGGTGCTTAATTTCAATTTCTATAATGATCCAACAGAAAATATATATTTATATAGATGAATTTAATAAGTAGTATTAGTTCATTTTAGTGGGATTGTATAAATATTCCACCATCATCTACACGTAGATGCCAACTATAAAGCTTTCGATCATCATATGTTGCTTTTTCCATGTAAGAGTGTGCCATTCTTCGTCATACCCACCCAAGATTCACTATTATATTATAATTTTAATTTTGACATGGATCCATCCCATTCCTCGTCTGATTATATAAATATCAACGACCATTGCATTACCTATATATATTTTTATTCTCTCTCGATTAAATTAAGTTAAATAAAATTCCATTAATGATTACCCCTTGACAATAGCTGTTACATGACTGTCCAAAAATAAAAAATAGAAGAAAAACTAAACAGGGAGAATGGTTGATTATTAGTGGTACTAATTAAGATGATGACGCTTACAATTCAACTTTAGCGATTAATTAAATTATAAACTAAAAAAAGGAGGTGATAAAAAGACTCAAAACCAACGACAACAATATCTCTTTGCCTTTGCCTTTTATCCACGCCCTGCCATGCCATAGCCATGTCCATGTAGGATAAGATTATATGAAGACAACCCATTTTCGCTCATAACCACCTCCCCTTTTATTTTCTAACATAAATTCAAATGAAAGGAATTTTTATAGAAGATATCATAAACTACTTTTCACCTTTCTTTTGATTCGTTCTTTGCTTTTCGATTCAACGGCATATATTTTTTCATGTCAACATTTTCGATATTTATAAGCGTATCCACAGCTATTTATAAATGACCGTCTTTATTTTCATCTATTTCTTTTTGCTCCTTAAAGTTTAAATAACATGATAAAATGCTCGTTATAAATTTATATATTTAATATTAAGTTCTTATTAATTGAAAATTTTGTCTAACTTGATTATGAAAGGCACATTTTTATTTTTTGGTATCTTTCTATTAAAATATTTGATATTGAATATTGATATAATATTAGTGAACTTGAAATTTAAAAATGTAGGTTCACATTTAACATCAAAATTATTATTTTATTATTTTGAACACTTCTTTTTATTTAAAAAAAGTTAAGAGTCGTGCTAATATATCAAATACAAAATTATATAAAACATAAAGGATTCATATGGGCATGAAATTATGATGCAGTCGGATTTGTAGAGATAAAAAGCAGTGTTGTGATGATAGAGTGTACTTATAATGCGGTGAATATGGCTTGTAGATCACTAAATGAATTGTTGAGATCGTCTGCCTCTCTCAGCAATCATCCCCTTTGATCCCTCACCAAAGATAATACATACAAGTTTAATTGTAAATTATTAATCTAATATGTATCACATAATGATTAAACTATTACGCATACTTTTATTCGATTATTGTGTAAGGTCAAAAAATATAAAATTTAACAAACATTAAAACATTAGAAAATTGTAAACTATAGCTTATTTTATCTAGTGCCTACTATGTAATACTTAAATAAGTGAATACTTCTATAATATTGCTACGGTTCACTTGCTATTTCTTTTATGTGCTTAGTTATCGATGAATTTGAACTCGGATTCTCTTCAAATGGTGGCGATACGACCAAGTCTGGAACACTTTTTTGTTGCACTTGTTCATGTACCAAGGCGATAAAGATGTATAGTAAGTAACAATTATATCAACCATTGTTATATGTGTAACCTCACGTATATTTGAAAAAACAAAACATATTTACTTATTTTAAAATATACGCAGATAAAATTTCGTGGTCATGTTTACACCTTCAAGATAAAGTTATTTAAACATGTAAAGACTAATAACATTGAGAAACGGTATACATTGTTGATGGGAAACTGGAGGAATTTTGTTACGAAAATGGTGTTTCCAAAGAACATGTACTAATTTGTTACTTGGATACATTTTATGTACACGAGTCCTATGCTATATTCATTGATGAATCTTAAATTATTTACCTTGTCGTAAAGGACAAAGATTCTTCTGTCTTTGACTCGTGTGCTTATTTTATTTACCATTTACAAGACATTGTCATCACTGCCACGCTTCGCTTTCTTAATGTAATAGCGGATTCGCTTACATGATCATTAATTTCGTTAGTGCATGCTTATAAATAATAAAGTGTTACTATTTTGAGTTCCTCACATTGTGCAACGGGGCAACTTTACATCAATTAGTCTCTTTCTTTTCTCTGTTATAGCATTTCGTACATTATATTTATAATAAATTCAATTGTTACTTTAAAAACTCAAATGTGTTAGTCTGCATTGCTGTGGGCCAATAAACTAGTGAAAGAACCTATAAGGAATTGATGGGTAAGATATTTAAGCCTATTTAGATGGACCTAAAAGTAATCATAACACATTCATAGGTTGATACATTTTATCTTTGAAAATCTTATAAAAACATCCCCAACTGTCTTTTTGAAAAGCTTTTTTTAACAAATATGTGCAACAGTGTGTAAGAGATTTTAATAAAAAAAACCTCCATACTCCGATGGTAAAAACCTTTTTAAAGCTTAAATTTAATTAAAATATACATATAAATTTAAAGAGAAAGAATGTGAAAAAAGCTTAAAAAATCTTCAGTTGAGCTTTCAAAAGGTTTTATCATCGGAGTAAGGACGGGTTTTTCTTATAAAAATCTCTTACACATTTTTGTTAAAAAAACTTTTAAAAAAATATCATTGTAAATGTTCTAAGTTGAAGTTGATACATGTCATTCTCACATTAGATGTATTTTAAATTTATCCAAATAGACATTTCTATCGTTCTTCTTAATTGATACAAAAATTTAAGGTGCAGAATGCTAGTTGCATAATTCACCCCTTCTTTTCATTGGCTAGACACAAGATTTAATTGTTGTTAAGCCATATCATTAAAGATTGACTATTTAGACGAACTCCGATTAACTAACTAACTACTCTAACAAACATGATAGCTTGAGAATTATACAATATCTTAATCTATTGAAGGGACAATTAATATAAAAGATTAATTTGTGATGCTCAATAAGCTACCATAAATTGTTAACACTTTTGTGTATCTCACATTTTCACGGTCTCATTAAGCATGTGTTAGGTCATTCTGTCCCACGATTCGTTATTTTGTCATTTTATATATGTGTAAGGGACACACTCATCTCAAACATCTCGACCCCGATCCCGCAAATAGTTATCCAACCAGAGCTCAAACGACCCGTCTCCTTCGATCATCTTTAGTAAACACAAAAGCCTAGCCAATAATAAACCAAAACTCACATGACTCGTCTTACTAATTCTTTTTTAGAAAAAGTATAGCAATAAATATTTATTATTATTATAATATTATTAAATTAAATAATCCGTGATTAATAATAATGATAAAGGTATAATATTTGCGTTTATGCATATGCTCATGTTCATATCGTAACAATATAAGTACGAAGTATGAAACATGAATAGAGACAAATTTAAACGGAATATAAGTTGAAATAGCGTGAATTAATGTGGGCAACTGTCAAAGCCGAGTAATAAATATTAAATAAAAAATAAATAAATAAAATTATATAGAAAAAGAGTTGTAGGTAATGAGTCGCAAGACCCATATTGTATTTACTTGTAGACATAACCTTTTAATATTATATTTAAATAAATAAAAAACTAAATAAAAAAATAACAAAAACAATAACCGTGTAATTGTACCTTCAAAGTACGCCTACCTGTACCCTCACAATTCCCTTTTTATACTCACGTCTCCACACTCTTTTTTTCAATCTTAAAAACATTTCATCTCAAACTCAAACTGACAAAAAACCTCAATAAAGAAAACCTTAACTATGAAGAAACTCATCCGCCGTCTTTCTCGGGTCGCCGACTCATCTCACTACTCTTTATTACGACAAGACTCTCGTCACTCACGCCGTTCACGGACGCCAAAATCACGGCGGTCCGGGGGAGGAGTACCGGAAGGACATATTCCCGTATATGTCGGAGACGAAATGGAACGGTTCATCGTAAGCGCCGAACTACTTAATCATCCTATTTTTATTAATCTTTTAAATAAGTCGGCGCAAGAATACGGGTATGAACAACAAGGTGTACTTCGTATTCCATGCCACGTCATCCTTTTTGAAAGAGTACTTGAAGCTTTGCGGCTTGGTGAAGAAGCTGCTTATCATCAGCTTCAGCTTCTTTTAGCCGATGAATTTGTTTGTTGATTAATTATTAAGAGTAATTTCTTTGTTCTTTTTCTCTTTTTAATTAATTAGGATTAGTGAGATGTTAATTTCAATTATGAGATTTACATATACGATAACAGATCGGTTTTTTATTTGGTCTGTAATTAGTACATATAAACTAATGGAGACGGTTTTAATGCTTAGTATGTGATAATTATAATGAGGGTGGTTGTGAACTTATTATAATACGTATAAGATACCAATCGTAAAAACATACCATATAAAAAGATAAACTCAGTAAATTTACATTTTTTATATTTAGACAATGATCATTTTTATAGCCTTTTCGCATTATTGACCTAAATTAATGTATTGTGTGAAATCCTACATTTATCGAATTATTGGGATCAAACTATTTATAAGTTTGTGTCTAATTTAACCATTTTTGGAATCAATCTTTGTAAAACTACATTGTGATTCTTGTTGATTCTACGTAAGTATATATGTACGATGTGCTGTTACTGTTCTTATTTCACTATGTTCTTTATAGAATCATTATTCTATCGTGTCGTCCTTATGTAAATATATGAAATATTAGTATGGATTTATGGTAAAAAATGAAATTGAGAAATTTTGTAATATAATTCGTAATTGGTATAGTAGAAGCATGTGCTTGGTTTAATGTTTTACCTAAACTTGCGCTTGAATTTTATTCTTCATGCGAGCTAAAAGAATGCAATATATATAGCATATGGTTATATACTTGTATGTTTAGACATTTATATCTCATGATGTCAGAAGTTATGATATAGGTTTAAATTATCTCAAATATTATTATCCAGCAATAATGAGGTGATTGCTTATGTGTATTTATTACAAATTCCGGTTGTATTCAATCTCATATTATATATATATATATATATATATATGAGAAGTCAAGGGAGAAGAAAAATTAAGGAGAATTTTTTTGACAATTCAATTCAGTAAATTAATCATTTGATTCAGTAAAATTTGTTAATCGCACTCTTCTCGTAACTTTTTACACATTTGCCAATTGAGAAAAAAAAAAAAAAAAGCCATTTGTTTATTCATAAGAATACAAAATACTATATATATCCCGACAGACTTTGGCTACAAACTTTCTTAATAAATTGTTACCTAAGGTTTTAGTTGCATTGCCTCTAGAAAAGCATAAATACACTAACATCTATATTAACTTCACAACAAAAAAACATTAAATGACAATTAAGATAGAGCAGAGTAATTAACATGTCAACAGAATAATTCTGTAAGAAGCCATGATATAATCAACCTCTAAGTATTATTCAATACAGAGACTGGTTTTATAAGTCTACAACATAAAAAGGGTTTATTTTTTGTGAACATTGAATAGGCAAAAGTACTTGACTATCAATTTCGCACTAAATATCCTAATGCGAAAATTGACCCATTTAATGAAATTTTGATTAGTTTTGTGAAACTTCGCCTTTTCTTGTGCTATATAGTAAAGCCCAATTAGAAATTGCCGTACCATAAAAGGCTCAAGTATCTAGACTAACGGGCCTTCTTGGATTAAGCCCAAAGGATTAGTTTAACGGTGCTACTAAATCATGTACTCAAGTATCTAGACTAACGTAGACTACACTCTTAATTTACTATAAGAACTTTTTATTTTTTTAACAGTCAAAAATTTTATAAAGATTAACAACATGTTAGAGGAAATACAAATAAGATGAAAGAAAAATTACAAGGAACATTTTACAAAGGGATTACAATATCAGTTACTTCAATTAAGTTTTCTCCTAAAATTACCCCTACTATTTAATTAAAAAAATATTTGTGATTGCATCTTGCTGAAAAGGTCATTTAAACATTAGAACCAGATAAAAAAATCTTGTTATTTATTCAAAAACTTTAAATCAAATTAAATATTTCATATATAGAGAGATTATAAGACAAATGAAAATAATAATAATAAATTATTGTATAAAATGCTCGATTTATTCTTAAGCTTACGTAATAGGGAACATTTAAATTTCAAGGAGAACAAATATTTTATGTAATGTTAGTTATAATTTATCCTCAGATTAATCTAATCTAACACATTTATTAGAAAGATTATAATTATAAATTAGTTAAGCAACCCCAAACATTAACTAACATATGTAAATATTGTTAGAACCTCAAAGCATGACAAATTGGTATCTCCATTTACTTAACAAAAAGGTGTTTCTTTTATGTTTGGTTTGCACAAAAGAAACTAGATTGATAAAATTGAATATGATGTTATTTAAATTTTCACATTTTTATACAAAAATAGGGAGAAAAAAATATATTTTGTTGCTAACGTGATTAGCTAGAAAGGTAGAATACGTCAATGTTTGGTAACTTTGAATTGCTTATGAAGCAACATTGTGTTTGAAAAAGTAGCAAAAATGTATTATTATTGTAAATTAATGTAACTTAAATATTCTAACATACCTTATTCTATTAATATCAAAGGGATATATATCTATTTGGTCAAAATAATAATAAAAAACTAACAGAAATGTCTTAAGTTTTAAGACTAACGATTAGCCCATTAGGCATACTACTATGTTGGGAACCAAGTCTTATATAGAGTCTTTTAATTTGATGGTTTGGCCTAAACAAACAAGTTAAGTTTATTTAAAATTGATGGATAACATAGGAATATGTGATGGGTTAATTAGTTCTTTTAATTATTACTACATATAGATAGATACTTACATTAATAACTAGTGAATGAATGGTTACTGCTAAGTAAACGAACACATGAACATAAACACAACTATTGCTCGTAACTTTGTATTTTTATTCTTTGGTCCTTACTTTTCCCCAAGAATGTATTTTTCAACCTTTAAATTTGGTATTTTAGATTGTTATCAGAACTTTATATTTAGAACACAAAAACTTCTTTTGTAGTTTGTTTATATATATTTAAGATAAAATATATAAATGTTAGGTTATAAAATTAAACAATTAGGTGTGCCCGTAACATCCTTTTTCTTCTCTCCTTTTCTTTATTTTTTATCACATGATAGAATAGATATAGATATAGATATTTGTAATGAAAAGAAAGTACGAACAGCTTTTGTAACTCTGATTAAAAGTTATTTTTTTAAAGAAAAACGAGTTATTTTTTATTGCTGGGTACGGAAGGAAGCGAAAGTGTTGGTGAAGCGACATGAATTTAATTTAATTTTAATTTAGTAAATAAAAGAAGGGGTGTGAGTTAGGTATGGTATACTTGAATGTCAATAAATAGTCATAATAAATTGATGTAGCTTTTCAAAGCGTTAAAATGCGTATTAGACGTCCCACCTCACACCTAAAAATAGTTACGTCACAACAAGATAAATGCCATATACTCATTATGTAGTCACCTTTGCCCCTTTTATATTTTTAAACAAAAAGAAATAAAAGATAAAATGTTGAATGAAAAATACTACAAGGACTAGGGAGTCATTATTAAGAAATATTCCGTAATAACAATAATATAGATATAGATATTTCTAGTCAATACGGTCAACGAAATATAATAGAAAAACTGTTTCATGAAGCATTTTCCCTTTCTAAGCACTTATTCGAAACCAGTTCTTGAGCAATTCATCGGCGTCCGTTCGGTCATAACCGCCGTCAGCGCTTTTCGTTCTGTTATCACCGTCGTTCATTCCGTTGTTACTGACGTCCGCTCCGTCGTCACCGTCCGTTACGTCTTCATTGTAGTCTTTTGATCCTGTGTTTCGTATGAGTTGTGTAGGTGCAGTGGTACGATCTCTAATTTGTTTCAAATTTTACTTAATTCTGTATTCGGTATGAGTTGCTTTTGTTCAGTTAGCTTCTTTAATTATGTGTAAATTTGTAGCGATATTGTTTAATCATGGAAATTGGATTTAAAAACCAAGCTAGAAGTACAACTGCCATGAATGAAAGAAGGAGCAGAATATATAGGTGCTTTATTTCATGAATTAAGATGTATTAGTTCCTTTTGTTATCATTATGTCCCATTGAAAAGCTTAAGCTTATTTATCCTTTGTACACCTCAGGAATGAACAATAATGATCTAGCAGTAGCATTTTTACATTATATTTACTGTAGTTTTTCAAAACTTGTTTTGTAACTAGCTTATATGAGATTAAGTACCTTGTAGTAGCTCCAATAATGTTGATACTTGGTTAATAATGTAGTGAAAAACGAATAATCATGTTCGACCGTTACAAGGAACAATATAGCATATAAGGGGTACGCCTAAAGTTGGAAGCCTTGTGAACAGAACGGCTGCTGAAGTTGTGGTGTGAGTAGTTTAATACTTGATTTTGTTTTTGGTTTCATATGAGAGTATCATTGTACGAGTTCCTACTTAAAATTTCTCTGTACCATTTGGTTTTTTTAGCCATAACTGAAGCACCATGATGCAACCTAAAGCAAAATACCAAATAAATCTTAATACAGAAATCCATAAATATTGATAGCCATGATTAAAAATTTTAGCCATTGTTAAGGAGCAATTGACTAATGAAGCCTGCCTAACATCTTCAACAGTCTGAACAGAGATGTAGTTTTAGCCCATTAGTTTTTATTTGAATATATAGTTGTGTTTAATTTTTCTTCTTTTTTGCAGATTTGTAGTTGTTAGATGGAGTAGAGTGTGATGGAGAAATTTGATAATGATGATAGTTAGAACTTTTTTATTACTTATTACAATTGTTAGATGTTGATACAGCGTTTAGTCTACAAGGTTTTGAACACCGACATCATGTAGTTCAATGTCCTGAATATATTATATGAATCCACAAAAGATACATTTGCAAATGGGTCAAATTGAGTTGTTTGTGTCTGTTTGAACAGGAAATTTAATTTTTGTTTGAATCGGTATGATAATATGGAAATATAATCCAGTTATATATCAGAACTTTACCGACTAAATTTCTGTCACTTTAAACCTCTAATGATTGAAGCTTCAGCAGGTAATGGAAGCTGAGCAGTTTTAGTGAAAGTGTTCAACACCCTATGGTGACTGAAACATCCGTCATTATAGTTTTTAGACCTATTACGACTGATTTTTTGCGTCAAGATAGACTTATAGCAATGGCTCCATTAGTGATAGTTTTTATTTCAGTAAGAGAAGATCTGATTGGCTTTAGTGACTGCGTTTGGACTTGTACTGACTGTTTTTTTCTGTCACTAAAGTCATTCATCTCGTAGTGTGTATAAAGTCTAAAATATTTAAATTGGAAACTAATAAATAGATTAATAATTTATAAAATTAAGAAATCCAATATCTATAACTGATCTATCACTTGACAGAAATAAATGCATTAAAGAGAATGAAATAATAGACAAGTGTTACAACATTATTTACTTATTTATTTGTTATATTCAGAAAGGGCAGACATTACTACGTATCATTTGTGTCGAAAGAAAAGAAATCATTTATGATCTAAATCTAAATCAAGTTAAATGCCACACACAAAACACTTCAATTCAACCACCATACTCCATACTATTCAGTCCAATTTAATTACTCAATCACCTTTGAATAGGAAGTGTGAATCAATCACCAAAGTGTAAACAATTAATTATTGATGTAGGACCACCCAAAATATCCTACGTTTCATAATTATATAACATAGATATAAGTTTTGGTACAATTTATTTATTATATACCAAACCAATTGTCTCAACATTCTAGTAAGACGAAAGCAAAGAATCATATATATGTATCTTAAACACAAATTCTAAAGTTGCGTTAGCTACGAAAATCTCTTCTAATTTATTTATTTTTTACATGAAAAATTAAAAAATTGTTTAAATTGAAGTTTTCTGAAAAAGTTTTTCCGATTTATGATTTCCTACATTTCACAGTTTGAAAAATTAAAACTTTATCCCTTACATTTGAATGCACTTTATGAATCTCTACTAATTTTCAAAGAACGCAAAACTCTAGAAAAACGGAATTGAAAAAGTAGAAACAAATTTTTTTTAGTTAAACACGTCCAAAGTCACCACAATTTTTCTAAACTTTTTTTGGTTTAAAATGAGAGTTATATATAGTCTGTTTGTCCATGTTTTATAAGTATCATATAAATAGTTGATAAGGAACACATAACGTATTGAATGAAGGTTAGGTATATAATAAAAGATTGTGATTGTGATAATTAAATGGCTTCACAAGAAGATGGTGAAAGCTAGCACTTACATTTTCAGTTCCTCACCTTTTTATTGCATATACTAGACTCTATTTGGATGAGTTATTATAAAAGCTATCTTAATATATGTTAATTATTAATATGATGTGAAACAAAAGTTTCCAAAGAAACATATATGCCTGTTGGGATGAATTAATTCTCCACAACTTGCTAAAAAGGTGCACACATGTTTGAATCTTAATTTCTTTGCCCATAACTTTTAAAACACTTTATCATTTACAAAATATTCAATACACTAAATTAGTTATTTATACCATAATTGATGACTATGATCAGCAGCACCTGTTAGTACTATATAGCTAGCTAGCTCAAATTGTGAAGTTTAGATCGACACGAGGTTTCTTCATAGTGGTAGGAGAAGGTACAATCATGTTGCAACGAGGACATTTGGGGTTGGTTTTCGATATAAGAACATAAAGCAAACAACTTGGACATCCAGCAGCATAAGTTTCATCATTAACTTTTGTTGTTTCTTGAAAAGAAGACGAACATGATTTTGGCGTTGAAATACAACGTTTCTTGGTGTATTCCTTTTGTGCTCTTTCGAGTGCAAATTTTACTTTGCCAAGAGTGTAAGGTGGTGATGATGTTGATGATGATGACAAAGAAACAAGTTTAAGGTCTAAGTTTATGTCATCAAAGAGGTTTAATGGTGGTTGGTTGAGGTCTTGAAGCTTTGATATGGTTTGATGATCACTTGCCTCCTTTTGTTCCATTTTTAGTGACATGCATCTCTTCGGGTAATAATCTTTTTCCTGCAAGTAAAATCATGTGCAACAAATATGATTAATTTGTAAGTGGTTGTTCATTGATGCATCAAGAAATCTAGTAGACAAAATGCTCTACAGAAATAACTTAACCAAGTAATCAAACAGATAAGAATGGATTGAAATCCTTTCAAGTTAAAATTTCTGATCGTATTAATCAGATCAGAACACATTTAAAAATTAACAAGGGCCCACTACTAATTAAAGTAAAGGGTCCAATGTTTTGTTTCTCCACTCATAACTTAATGAATTTGGAAAATTAATCTTTAGAGAATTGTGAGAGTTGTAGAAAAAGAATATACATTTAAGTCGGGAAGTTGTTGTTGTTTGGATGAACGATGATCGCCGAGTAAGTCACGAGTGACTGGGGATCTTGATTTGGGATGGGTGATCATGGTTGATACGTACTCGTAAAGAAATGGTGTTGGTTAAAGTTTATAAAGAGTTTGAATTCTATATTAATGAGAATTTATGAATGAGGAACAATAAATGTATGAAGAGGATGCATGGATGGTAGGTGAAGTGTGCATTAAATTATTTTAATTTAGGAAGGAAGCTAGGTGGGGTTAAGAGGTTACCAAATTTCTTCATTTGTGGTATGTCATCTTTCTAGGTTCGTGTTGAATGGTCAAGTCTTTATTTTGGTTTAATAGTGAGTATAGTGATTGATAGATATGTATTGTTAGGAAAACAATAGGTTTCATGGTTGCCAAATATACAATGTTGGAAAATGAAGAAAAAATGGAGCGAATTTGCTAGAATTTGTACAACGTTGATAGGTTTTGAAAGTTGTATCAACTTAAATTCAAATATAGAAAGTTAAGTTTGTGCTATAAGGCTTTAATGCCTTAGAAAGTTAAATGCTATGTTTATTCAACAACCAACGCATAAGTCATTCATGACGTTCGTGACATTCATTTCGCACTCCATATCATTAATGAACTACCGCATTCTTTCGTCTCATTCATACACCTAAAAATGTCTAATTATCGTCATAAATTAACTAATAAAATTTCCTACAAAACTGTCAGAAAATGAGGATTTAATGAGATGTCATTTAAGAGAATTCGGATTTTTATGAGATGTCATTAAGAGGATTCGACACCTCTAGATTCAATATTATGTTTAGTTATATACTAGACTAGATTGTTTAAAAAATCTGCATGGTTTGGGTACATGTATGACCATAATTATACATTTTACAAAAAAAAGTCACATAAGCTAATGAATGTTTATAAAAAACTATTGTATCCTGAACTATCATTATGTTTACACAATAAAACAAAGAACTATTTCTACAAATTGAACAAAAAAACACGTCAATCACTATACAATTTCTTAAAAACATATTCTACTGACAAAAAGTCAATATCGAAACCATAGCTCTGGCCACCATACTCGACATAAAGGTACGACTTGGGCGATAAAGGTGGTGGCACGAGTTGGGAAACTTGTGGTAAATCCGCAACAGGTGGAGGTGAAACTGTTTCCTTCTTTTTAGAGTAATAGACATCAGCAAGTAGCAGCCAAATTAGATCAGAATCAATGGATGCAAGTCCTCTAAGTGCATTAACAGATGCATCTCTAAGTCCAGTAGTACCACTACATGCTATCCCTACAACCATCCCACTTACCTTTTTAAGAACGCTTTCAAAAGCGGAAGCACTCTTTTCGTTTCCCGATATCTCACTTATCATCTCAAGCACTGCCACCTGTACTTTCAAGTCTGAAATCTCAGCCCTTGGTTCCTCTGAAGACATTGGACTGCTTCTGTATGGAAGCTGCAAGGCTCTTCTTTCTTTCAAATTTATTGGTGGTTTATGAAACGGGGACGCGCTTAATACTTTCCATAGATGGGGTCCATCTGTGTGGAAGCGACGAGAAAAGAAATCACCTCCACAAATTTGCACTGCTCTACTCATCACACTAGCACAACGCCTAGTCGTCTGTATTATACATACATATTTATCAGTATGCAAGTTAATTTGTCATATCAGAATTACATGCTGACAGGGGTATAATTTATGTAGAGACGGCACCAACCTAATTACATACAAACGGTTTGATTCAGGCTACGTGTATCTCTTAACAGGTAAGATTAAAAAAAAAACAAAAAGCTTAAAATGAAGCTAAATCGGTCAAAAGTTGCCTAAAGTGTACCTTCAATCATAAAACCTTCTATATCACAAAAGAATTTGTACTGTTAAAAAAGTATAATTTGAATGAACACTTACAAGTGGATTCCCATTTCGGATACAGGCAATGAAGAAGGGCCAAATTTTATTCATTGCTGGGAGTAATCTGTTTTCATCAGATAAATCATTTTCTGATTCGAGAGTATCTGCAATATCATGAAGTGAATACGATTGTAAAGCTTGTATAAGGACCTCCCTGGTTTTCGTCTCGTGCCTATAGGATTCTTCCACACGAGCAAGTGCGATGATTGCACCCTAAAGACAGATATATATTAAAGATAAATCTTGATTTATATACATAAAGATATGCACAAGAAACAGTAAGTACTTACCTCAACTATTTCCAAGGCTACCAAGCATGCTGTTTGCTTTAATGAACTGAGTAGTGGAGTGGCAGCTGTAATACACGAACTGGATATAGATCCAATGGTTCGTCTATAGCTCTTGGATTCCTTTAGTTTAAAAAAGATTGCCTCCAATTTCTCCCTATGCTCAACTTCTTCATGATTCAAGAGAACACCAACGCCAGACATTTCAGACTTCACCTGCTTATGGTACAACTCTGCTTGAGGGGGCAGTGAACAAGCTTCAAGCTTTGAAGCCTTAGCAATTTCTGCAACTGCCTGAGTAACAAAAGTAATTCCCAAACCACATAAACGATATAAGTAGAAGTTTATTTTCATTGTATTTCCATTTGAGAAATCCAACTTGAACGAACCTAATTGATTACTTGTACATGGAACAGATTAACCACTTACCTTCAAGAAGGAAATGGTCAGCTCAGGGTGCTGATGTCTGCCAAGAATCTCAAGCTCCTGCGAAATTGATCGCATCTGTGCAAGTTTTTATCATGTTAGATGCAAATGTGTATATACAGTTTTAAACATACACACACAGAGAGTGGTAATACATACTGGCTCCTCCATCAATGGTAATATTTTGTGGGCCACACCTATGTAGGATAGAATGGCTGCGAGAACACTTGGAACATGAGGATTAAGATCCAGATGACGCAGCTGCCGACATATTGAATCGATTACATAGTCCGAATTTGCCAAAACTAAGTGGCCAACCTGTAAAGTGAATCAGATTTTGTGAGGAAAAGTATAGTTGCAAACCCTAAATTTAGTCAAACTGAGGCTGCTAATTCACCGTTGGGTACCCAGATGTAGATGCAATGACATGTAAGACCGCATCAGATGAATGTCTGACTTGGAAGTTTGAACAAATAAGATTCTCCAGTAACACGTAAAGAGATGAATGAAGAAACCCACTTGACACAAAATCACTTTTAAGACAAAGATTAAAGATGCCTATCCCATCAATCAAAATCTGTTAGGAAAAAAAAGAATGATGCATAAGTTCAACAGACATCATGTGAATGGATCATAGTGAAGATGAAATATATGTAATTACCTGGTGCAGCATTGCGTTATCACGAAAAAGATGCATGGTAACATCTCCCATTCCAACATTGGATAGCTCTAGTGGAAGATTCCAGATTTCAGGAGATAAATACTCATGCAATATACTGCCGATGCAATCAATTAATTGACTTCGTAAATCTTTTCTTACAGAAACATTCCAGCCAGATATGTCCTTATGAAACCTTGTTTTCAAATCATCAATAGCTTGATCTGATAAACCAAACATCATCTCATTCAAGATGCATGCAGCAGTACTAGCTTGTCTAACAAGCTTTCCTGAATTTGTTCTTTGATACCATGATTCCCAGCTCTCTTTTGTGTAATCTTTGTTTCTTACATCACCGATCAACTTACGCAAGTAGCTCAGTGGGATATCTTTAATAATTGATAGATTCCCCTCACTTTCAGACCCATCTATAATCAAATTAAAGATTTTAGCACATATAAGCAAATAATTGATATCAATGAGCTAGATAAGGGGCTATGATAACCTGCGACAAGAGACAAGCTAACAAGTCTAAGGATCCCTGCGAATGACTGGTAAAGTTTCTGGTTGCTAGAAGAAGCAAACCAAGGTGGCATACGTGGAAGATCATATTCATTCTGAATTTTGTAAGAATTTGGATCTTCATAAGAATTAGATTCAACATCAAGCTTCTTCTCATATGCAAAAAGAGCAGTAGCTTTCATCTCAGTTATAGAACGCAAGTACCCAACTGAAGAAGGTCTCTCCAAAAGCAGTTTGTCCAATGAGCCAGAATATACTGAATGTTGACTCAAACAAAGAGTAAGAGTATCAAAGAATCGAGCAGCTGACACCTATATCAGTTATTAGCTCATTAGTAAGTCAAAGTTAAAGGTCAAACAACAAGAACTGGAGGCACATCCGAACATACAGGAGAATTGAGAAGACGATCTTTAACAAGTTGGGGGCCAGAGAAGTAAATTAAAACAAGTAACTTTTGAGAATGAGCAAGTGACTGCTCTCCTCCAACTACCACTTCCGGGAGCTTTTCAAAGAGCCTGTTATTTCATTGAAATCCCATAAGAAACAAACAAATAAAAATAAAGACATTTCTTGAGAACAACATATTGAACAGATAGACAAATACCTGTTGAATATATCAGAAAAATCACGTTCTATGTAATGCTTCACACTCGATGATAACAATTTTTCAAGAAATCTCTGAGCGGATGCCGACACCTCTTCATCATCATCACAAACTAAAGCACATAAACATTCCTAAAGTGACATATCAACTACAATTACAATCAGGGAAATAACGATGCCGATTTACAGAAAATAAGGACAATTTAAGCTTACCAGAAGTATTAGTCTGCATCCCTTCAGTGTCCGACTGCATGTTGACAAGAGTCCCTGTATAGCAGCCATGGTCCCCTGCCTCACCCTCTTAGCTGGATGAACACAAAGCTAAAAACAACTTATAAATCTATACATATTCAAAAAGTAAGCATAATATAAAATCAAATAATTGTTAGACTTACATGTGGAAAAATTCCTGACAATAACTTATTCACATGAGAAGAAGCGGTTTCAATCCAATCTCTTGTACGGTCTACATGCAAAGATCTTTTAACATCTGACTGTGAAGACATTTCGGCTGATGTTGTCGCTAAAATTTCAACGTGGTCTTGCTTTTTGCCTGGTAAGCGGCGGAGATCCTCCAGAAATGATAATGGAGATTTATCCAAATTAAAATCCAAGTCACAGTCATCGAGAACGGATATATTAGCCTCATCATGAAGAACTATCATGAGAAACTCAGCCAAACTTCTTAGTGCCTGGTCCATGGCTTCCATACTTCCAGCAGCCCCACTAATCATTGTTTTCGAAACGAGCAAAACTTTTCCAATTTGACTAACAACACCCGGTAAAAAGAAAGCTAGTTGATCCGCTGTACCAACCTTCAATAAAATATGCATATACAATATAAGATATAAAAACATACCATGCACAGTTAATTATTTCAAACATCTATAATCTTTGTAACTTACCTTGGCTACAAGCACACGAAGAGTCATGAAAGCTTCTACACGAATCTTAGAACTGCCTACATGTCCCCGTGCCGCCTCAACATCTGCAGCCTATGCAAAAAAAATCCAAAATTAACTTCTTATAAAAGGTTTTATCTTTATATTTACCCCCAGTATAAGAAAATAACCGTTAACTTTAAAGAATACATACTTTTAGCAGAAGTGATAGCCAATGACCAATGGTAACAGTTGCAGATTGAGATCGAAGGAAAGCAAGTAAACATTCCTCCAGGTTTAATTCATTTTTCGGAAATGTTTGTGAATATGTTTTTTCTAGAAGCATAGGCAGGCATTTGATTTGGTTGCATGTGCAAGATGTATTGGAACATGAACATAAACCGTTGAGTAGTGCCTTGAAACACCTAATAACTCCTTCACGAAACTCCTCTGATGCTTCAGATGGAGATAGCATTGCTGCATTAGTCAACTTTTTCAGTATTACAACCATCTGCAAACAAACAACGCATTTCCATACCATTAATGTGATCTTAATCCATCAATTTGACATAAAGAAAACAAGCCAATTAGCTTAACTCATATACCTGATCCACAGATCCTATATAGCACTTCACTAGAAGCTCCTCCAAACATTGAATAACACCTTCTGACACAGCATCACTTATTTTATGAGGCTTTTTTTTAAACTCGTCCTTTGGTGTCGATCTGCACTCCACTGCAGCTTCCAACAGAAGCAGCAGAGGAAACAGAGTATATCTAAAAAAGGCAACAAAAACCACAAGTCAAATTCCCAAACCAATTACAAACAGCAATGTAAACACTAAGTTCACATCAGCTCTATGTAGAAACCAGTAGCAAAAAGAACCTACTCTTAAACTGAAAACTACATCCACTTGATGTTTTATATATTTGTTTCATCATTTAATAGAACAATAAAAGAGCCAAATCTAGCAATTAAAAAAATGCTTAATAGCCTAATCTATTCAATAATAACTAGCATGAAACTGAGGACGCTAGTTCTATTACTATGCAGCACAATTATCATCATCTCAAAACTATAATCACAGTAAACAAGTCAAACTTAGGTTAAATTATTGTACCTGTTTCTATTCCACATCGTATTTCTGATTCTAATAACAGTAAACAGTATAACAGTGCTATAAATATATACTCTAATAATGTAAACATGAATAAATAAGGAATTGAATTCGAATATTGAGAAGGAACATACTCGAAGAAAGGTTGAAGTATATGAGGAGGTGAACGGCGAATAAATTGAAGAAGATGAGAGATTGCGGTGTTGTTGTTGTTGTTGTTAGGGTTTCTGGTGAGTTCTAGTAGTTGTAAGCAGTAAACCTTCAATTCCGAAAACTCCCTGCTTCTAGGTTCTTCTGATTTCATCAGCATCATCGTTGATGTTATATTTTTGAATTAATTTGTATACTCACTGCGTTTTATGATGCTGATAAACATGAGTGGTACAACCATCCATAGTTCGATTCTGAAGGTTTCTTCCCAAGAATTTACGCGAACCCTGAGGAAACGAAGTACGGAGTGTTTGGATCGAGAGTTTATGAGCGACGGAATGAGAATAGGAATGATACCCAGACGCTTGTTTAGTATGGGTTTATAATTTCGATTTATAACTTTCAATTTAATTCGAAAAACAAATGGAGTTAGATTATTTTTTTCTGTCGAATTCGACTCGTATTCCGGTTACTGATTTAAATTAATTTAGTTAATTTGATATAACCTTTAGAAAAATGATAATAAAGATAGTAAAACTTTTATCAAAAGTAATAAATATAATAATGAATTCTAACACCTCGTAATTATAATTGCTGATTGAACTAAATATCTATCTCACATTGTGAATAAGTAGTTGATTGCAGGTCGGTATGAGTTAACCGCTATAATTGAAACAAAATTAATAACAAATTCTAATAAATTAATAACACGTATAATGAATAACAACGAATAACAAATTATGATGAATAATAACAGTTTCAATGAATAATAGTAGTAAGTCAATAGAAGGAAAAATAAAAGACAAGTAAATGAAAAGTTAATTAGGTCGAAGTTTGTGTTCGACATAATTCTGTAATATAAATCACGAATATGTTTTTTTAAGTACGACAATTTAAAACTACATACAGACAAATTGAAACTTGTCTAAAAATGCGGTAAACAAAAAGTGTTCATTGCTAGTTTCTGATATTGGTAACACAGGTGGAAATGATGTTCTATAAATACAACAAAAATGTAACTGAAGCAATAATCAAAAGTGAATAATTTAATTAATTAAAAGTAAGTGATCGATAGTCATAATAATATGTTAGTTAGATTAGACTCTTAATAATTATTATTATCCAACTGAAAAGAAGTTAAAATGAAACATGTTGTATGAAATCTAATGGGTTGTGGGTCAGGTAAAATCTATTTTAATTATTTCTTTAATATTAGCTAATTTACTTTGGAGGTCGATATCTTATTTTTCTCAACACAATTTTATAACATCTTTAGCATTACAAAGTGCTTGTCAAAAGCTATCACTCGAAGATGGTATATATACATATTCGTATTTTGGTCCAAATTTTGGGGAAAGCTCTCTTTTAACCCATGTTTCCGACTAACATTTTTGCAACTATGTTGCATACGTTATGTAACACTTGTGAAATTTCAGTAAGACTTCGCCTAAATAAGCAAGTTACATGAAATGAAACAATTATAAACAACGCACGTTATGCATTTTAAGATTCCTTAATAGGAATGTCCATTTCTTATCAGAAATACTATATGCCATGATATTTTGTAAAAGTTAACTAAAGTTTATTTATTTATTTTATTTTGGGTAATTGTTTATATATCTTTTCAAACTCACAACACATCGAACAGTACTACTACGACACATTTTTAGTACATACTTTATTTTGAAGTAGCTAGACCCACAATCACCACTGAGAATATACATTGAATATCACTAGGCATTAAAAGATCCGTTAATCATTCCAATTGGTTCTGATTTTGAAAAGTTTGAGTTGTCAAAGCAAATTTTACAACTTTGGGTATATGATTTAAAGTAAACATTTTTGTAAGTCAATTAGCCAATAGTAGAACATTAAATTACCAACCCACTACAAATTGATCAAGTCATACTAGTATGTAGCTCCCTTGACTAATACAACAATATATTAGACCTAGCTAGTTATATATGGCTAGATGCATAATGTTTTACTAAGATATATCATATCAAGGTTACCAATTCAGTCTAACATGAACATTTTTCATCCATGACTAATAATTAATAAAACCCAATATTCTGCGGTGAACTAGGCCATAATAATGGAGATATTTGATCACTTAATTTGCACCACATTTCAGGAACATCTTTGATCATCTTGGTTTGGTCAACTTGTTTACTAGAATCAGTTGGACCCACTAATCCAAGTTCCTCCTCTAATAATCTCATCCAATATTCAATATCCATTTCTTGGCCTTCTAGTGATCCATCATCATCAATACTATTTGGTTGTGGTTGTGGTTGTGGCTGTAATTGTATGTCATCAAGCATGCTCCAAAACTCAGCCTCGAATTCAGCATGAATTTCAAGACTGTCGGTGTTTGCTTCATCATGACACGAAGGAGTATCAGAACAACAAGCCTTATCTTGACTTGAATTACAAGATATCGTTGAAGACGGGGTTGCTGGATCATGATCTATTATATCTTCAACAACTGATATTGCACTTGTAGTTGAACCAATCACTTTTGCTTGCGGCTGATGAGAGCAAATAATATTTTGATTTTTTTTACCATCAATAGTACTATTTTTGAGTTTTTTCTTCAAATGTGTGTTCCATACATTCTTGATCTCATTATCTGTTCGTCCAGGCAATTGAGCTGCGATTTTTGACCACCTGGCATACCATCAACTTGTTCATTATGACATACATAAATCTTCTATAATAGTATTAACTAGGGCATAGCACGTATGGTGCTAGCAACATCTAAATTAGGTGCAGTGATGCAGAACTTAAAATGAATACATATTAACATTAAATGCATGATATATTACTTGTTCCCAAAGGTGGCGTGCAGATGAATAATAGAATTCTCTTCTTGTGGGGTAAAATTTCCTCTTTTGACGTCGGGCCTTAGGTAATTTATCCATCTTAGACGGCAGCTTTTGCCACATCTTAACAAACCTTGTATGAAAATTAACACAACATTTTAGTTAGTACAGTTGTTATATTAAAAGTCTAAAACTGATACATGAGTTTATATAATATATACCTGCTTGTTTGGGGAGAGAACGCCAATTGGGATGACCGTGTTTCTGAATGAAGGAAACGAGTCTAACATCCTCTGCAGGACTCCACGGCCCTCTCTTCACCTTAGATTTGTCACAGCATGGCGAACGACCTCCTGTTCCTCCTGCCATCTTAATTAATTATGTATCTAAGAATTGTATATTGTGTAAATGATATGATATGATGTATGGTTTTAACTTTAGATAACTCTATGCATGCTCACTTTCTTCTCCTTTATCTCAATATATATATATATACTACTTAAAATGTAAGTATGTATGCTTACGAAAGGATTTAATTGCTTAGATTGGATATGGCCAACTTGGTGGCCCCACCTGTGTTTTTCTTTTTTTCTATAGTAATTTGTATCTTGGTATCAATTATAGTTTAAGCTATTATCTTTAAAATAATATCTATACACCAAGTACTTACTTTTATTTGGACGAATTCAATGGAAATGGTGTATAACTTGAGACACGTTCTACCTAATTTGAATTTCATAACAAATTATAGTCTATATTTTGGACATGATTGTTTAAGTCCAAATATAGTGTGACCAATAAAACAAAACAATGAACCCTAGAATAATCATTTACATATTATTTTTTAATGATAAATTTATATTAAAAAACTAGCAAGATATTAGAAAGTATATATTTAAAATGACAAATTAATATTCATTTACTTATATATAAATCATAAACCAAGAATGAGCTTAACTAAGTATTTGTTTTTTTTCATATTCAATCTGCATTTTTTATTTATCACAATATTGACATTTTGTGCTTTACATAAAGGAAGACTCTTAATAGGATTTTGATTGTGGGCCAGTATTATTTGTCTTAGTTTTTAAATAGATCATTATAAAGTGACAATATAAAGAAATAAAACCTTACTTCAAAAGATATCATGATGAAGTCAGGAAAGTGTACCAACTCTTCAAGTGAGTTAGGTTACCCGCCCATTTTGTCCCCTTTTAGTGTTCTTTTTTTTTTTTTTTTTTCTTTTTTTTTTTTGTCCATGCTAAAATTCTGATATTACACAAAATAAAAATAATTAAAAAAGTTGATATAACTTGAGAATTGGTACTGATTTGTCCAAACATAACTTTCATTCACCCTTTCATAGGCAATAATAGAGTAATGTGAAAATTTGAAATTTATAAAAGAAAAATCTTGATAAATCCTGAATGGTAGTCTAAGAGGGGTGACAACGTAACTTTATATTCATTTAATCATAAGTTACACGATTTACCTATAGCAAATTGATAGTGACACCATCAACAGGAATCAAAGGGTCAATTACCCTTTATTTTTGACCGAGTATGTCTAATTTCTCTATCTTTCTCTTGTTAAAAACAGATAATGTTACAATGATCCGATCACGATCGTAGTTAATTTCATAATAGAAGAGTCCATCCTATTTTTTGTTGTATTGCATAATTTAAAGTTGTTGTCATATAACCTTTAGTTCATAGTAAAATCAACAATGCAAATAATGACTTTTCGACAGGGTTATCTTTGAAATGGACGAGGTGATCGGCCGTCTAGGGCTTCCAATTCAATCTTAAAAATGTGTCTGTATATATATATAACATGTATATTATTTGATAAATAGTTTGATTGTTAATTAATAAATAATAAATAGATATGATTGAATCATAAAAAAAAATTAGCTAATTTTTGTACTACATTTTATAAATTATAATTTAGTTTTGTATTATAAGACGTCATTTTGATGATTAACATTCTTCTGCTTATGAACCCTAAAAACTCATAAACGTTTTTGTTTTTTAAAAGTTTTACTTAGAGTAGGAGAAAAAAGAATGAATCTACCATTGATAAGGTACCATTATTTAAATAATAGCTTGGATTTAGTGTTTATTAGATGAAGTAATTATGTACAGAAAACTAATTAAGAATTAGTACATATTCAATATGTAGAATCAGTTGACAAACGAAAAGAATTGGTACTCGTCATGCACTAATGGTCTTGGAAAGGTGGCCCAATTAAACAGAAAATGTCCTATTTATTTTTTAATTAAGTTGATAAACTTAAAAATTCTTATCATTAAATAGTAATTGCGAATTTAAGAATCTTGATATTATTACTTTATTAGGATATTATGTGTCATGTTGATTTTTCATCAACCATGATAAAGATAAATTTAGATGTTATAAAAAACTAAAAAATCAAATACCATTAAAATTTAACAATTTTAACCCTTAATTTTTTACATATACCCAATAAAGTGAAAATAACCTCTAATTTTACCTTTTGCAACAAAATAAATAAAAAATAAAAATTTAAAATTAACCTCTATATTTTATTTAACAACACACAAACTCCAAGCATAATTCTGCTATAAATTAACAAAATAGTACTGATATTACAACATTGGTCATTCAAAGTCTGGGTTAGGGGAACCAACACATTGAAACCTTTTTACCATTTCGGCACCTACCTTTTGACATTTTCCTTAAACTTGTTTATTTATTTCAGCCCCCACTTACTAACCACAGCTGACTTGCATGACTTTGATGTTGACTTAGTTTATCACTTCAACTTTGCCAAAACACTATTCACATCTTGTTTTTGTAACAGATATGAAAACTCTGTTAAGTATTCACATTCTAGTAAAACTATTTATAGATTCTTTCTGTTTTTTTTTTCCTGTAATATGATTAGAATTGTATGCACATGATGAATGTTCAGACTTCAGAGACAAGTACTTAGTTAAAAAAACAACTTACTGGATTTGATGTTTAATCACTACTTGATTATCTATCAAGTTAGATGTGATGTAGCATGCACTAATAGAAAAAGAAGGTTACTACATCAATAATTAATGACAAGTGTTATAAACTTAATTACTAACATCTGTTACATATTAATAGTGAATTATTAAAATACTGTGGTTGCATTACATAGATCAAACTAAGATAAGTTGTCATGTTACATGCCTTTAGACGCTTGGAGATGAGGAGGTTGACTTTTGATTAAACAAGTGCCAAAGCATGAACCTTATCACCCTTAGCATGCATTCAAGCTCACGAAATAACACGCCGATCGGTGCATACATAACTACGCTACATCATTAGCATCACGATTAGTTTTTTAATGCAACCATGTTGATGACTTCAATCATACTGCAATGCTATTTTTGTTCGGGTATAAATAACCACCAACACTTCACCTGTCCTCTAAAGTGACATTCTGATTACTTGTCTCCTTTGAATCTGATGTTTGAAATAAGTATCATCTAATTCTTTGCACATGTTTGATATCAGTTATAGCTAGTACACTGTCAAAGTGCAACAATTTATTCTGGCTTCAACATCTCCACCTCCACACACAAAAATGTCCATGAACAATAGAACTCATGGAATAAATGTACCATTAGAGCAGACTATGGAAATTTTCATATGGGATTGAAAAAAATGACAACAAGGCATAGGGGGCTTGTTTTACTATGATAGTTTGAATGGTTACTATATATGCATAGAGTAGAAGAAACACATTCAAATAATATATGCAAAAGTTACAGTTTTTAACTGCCATTGTTGATGAGATCACATTCAAATATACATCCTCCACCAGTCCACCTAATTTCCACAAAAAAGCTCCCCAAATGTACCACAACACAGTGCACTAGCTAGCCACTCATTTGGCAAACTTGGTGTTCTAATTCCTAATTTTAGCAGTTCTAACCTCAAGGCTCAAACTACATACGGCTTCTTGTTCTGCAATAAACCCAATTAAGCATCTTGTCAGTGATTCGCGAGTTTCAAGTACTAAACACACATGCCTGGCTGAACCTAATTATGGTCAAATATGCCCACATTAATAATCATCCTTGATTCCAAACACGACACTATCACAATATCTTTATAATTTATACAAGGGACGGAAAGGAAAAACCAATATATTAAGATCTTGAAGGCCTGCCTCTGTTTTTAGGAATACAACAATATGATCTTAAATTTATGAAGAAGCATCTACAACAAACTCATGTTCATGTTTGCAGACTCAATGAACCATAAGCATGTGGTGCTGACACAAGATAAAAAAAATCAAATCAAAATTGAGAACGATGTCTTGCACAGTGATGGCAACTGCTTCATTTAGACTTACACGGAAACAGAAAATGTGGCAGTGGTTGGAGATGCTTCATCAAGAGCATCAACACCAGGGAGTATTTTGCCTTCCAATAATTCCAAACTTGCACCACCACCCGTTGAAATGTGACTCATCACTTCCGCCACTCCTACTTTCTCTACTGCCGCCACAGAATCTCCACCACCGATGATTGTAGTCACCCCCTTTCCACTAAGTTCAGCTAACTTCTTTGCAACTGCCTGCAATTCAAAAACACATAAAAATGATCACAACATGCTTGTCAAATTCAAATTAAAACTCACTATCATTGCTAGCGACCAAATATGGTAACTGGAGTTCAACGTACCTCAGTTCCAACTGCAAACTTGTCAAACTCAAACACTCCCATAGGTCCGTTCCATATGACGGTTTTCGTGGTCTCCAAAGCATCATTGAATGTCTTGACAGAATCTGGCCCAATATCTAATCCCATCCACCCATCAGGAATAGCTGATGCTGGCACAATCTGCATAGTCAAGATAACACATAAGTCTTTCATTTAAGTTCTAACCAAAAAGTTATAATATGCACTGAAATATGGATTCATGTAAGGTAGACTGTAGACATAAGGTGAGAGCAGGTTTAGTAACCAGGAAAAAAGGGATTCGGGTAAAAAAAGGGTAACTTTTAGTATGGGTAGGGTTGGATTATCCCAAAATACATGTTTTCCAATGATTAACACGTCAAGCCATCAGCCATGATTGCAAAAACTACAAATTACAATGATAATCTAATTTATAGAATAGAGCATTTAGGAGGTTGCATGTACGATAAAACGCACTATGGGCAACATTCAACCTGTTTCCTTTTAATATTTAGTTTTAGATTTTACCCATCAGATATGGTAGAGATAAACATGACCCAAATCAACTCGTTTATGATTAAATGCATTATAATTTCCTCCTCCAATGTAAAGTATAATAAAAAAAATTCATGCTTCACAAGTCAGAAAGCTAGCAAAACTGAAAAGAGATGAGCTACCTTGCTGTTTGCATCAGGTGCAAACTTATCAGCAACCACCACATCTGTTGGTAACAAGAGGGATACTCCTTTGGACTTAGCTTTTGCAAGGAGTGTGGTTGCGAGTTCAAGCTTGTCTTCCTCCACCAATGAAGATCCTACTGATAGGCCTTGTGCCTTGTAAAATGTGAAGATCATTCCACCACCTAAAAGTAATATATCACATTTTTCCAAAAGGGATTCGATAACTCCAATCTTGGATGACACCTTTGAACCACCGACAATGGCAGCAAATGGCCTTTTTGGGTTTGAAACTGCCCCATCAAGATAATCCAATTCCTACATCATATACAAACAAATCAATATCCCTACTGTCATAATCAAGATACATATTAGTGTTTAATAAAATGAGGTATCAATATCAAACCTTTTGCAAAAGGAAACCAGCAACAGATGGCTTCAAGAACTTTGTGACTCCCTCAGTGGATGCATGGGCTCTATGTGCGGTTCCAAAAGCATCGTTTACATAAAGATCTGCTAAAGCTGCAAGCTTTTCCGCAAATCCAGGATCGTTCTTTTCTTCCTCCTTGTAAAATCTCACATTCTCAAGAAGAAGAACACCACCATCAGGAAGGGAAGCCACCAACTTCTCAACACCCGGACCAATACAGTCATCCGCCTTCACAACCTATTTAACCATAATACATAAGTAAACGCAAAAAATCTCTTCTTGGCATCATTAATACATATCCTCCCTCCATTCCTTGCTCAATAAACCTTTCTGCATTTTTAATTTCTTCTAACTCAATGATTCCTCTGATATCTTTCAATACATTTATACATAATATGACTATCCTAAATTGCAGACCTTTTTAGTTGAACAAGAATCAACTACAAAGAACTAAACCCTCTATTGTATATTTGAATTTGACTATTAAAAGAATATATGTTGTATTTCATAACAGACGCCCTCATAGTTAACTATCTCAGACTGAAATGTCTTTTATTCAAATTGTTTCACATACTTATCAGCTTTAGCTAATCAGATCATCATCTTTCAATGTGCATTTTCATCAAAATTAACAAAAACTACCTCAACGCCAATAAGTTCGGATAGTCTAGGAACAAGAGGAGCCAAACTATACTTAGGAGTAACACCTTTTGGCCTACCCTGCAAAAAATTCAAAAAGTCAAAATTAGTACTTAAACCTAATTACAGTCAACAACTGTACAACTTGTTGGTATATATGTTGACATACCAAATGACTAGAGAGTATAACTTTAGCACCATTGCTAATCAAATGCTTAATAGTAGGAACGGCAGCCCTAATTCTAGTATCATCAGTAATATTCTGACTATCATCCAAAGGAACATTCAAATCAGCCCTAACGAACACCTTCTTTCCTTTTAATTCCGCCGGAGAAAGATCTCCGACGCTTTTTTTAGCCATGGAGACAACGCCGGTGATCGGTTTAGCTGAGGTTTTAAACGATCGGAGCTTGGCAGCGACGTGAGCGGAGAATAGGGGATCGGCGGCGGCGAAACCGAGACTGCGGAGTGGCGAACGGAGAAATCGAGACGGCAGGCGGAGGACGGCGGTGGTCCGGGAAGTGGTGGGGGAGGAGGATGAGGTGGTTGGTAGAAGTGTGAGTGATGTGTGTGATGCTGCAAATGCCATTGAAATTGAATTGCAGTCAATGAGGAGAATGAATCAGAGGTTGAAGATGGAACCTATTGTATCAGACCTTCTATGGCTGTATTAACTGTCACATCATTCTTGCACTTAGAGCTGCCACCTAATAGATTATTTTTATTTTATTTTTCTTATTATCTTCTGGGTTCATTAAATCTTAAAATTGAATTTTCGAAAAAGATTGGAGGTTAATTTTATGAATTTATGGTAATTATGAGTCGATTAGTTTTAAAACTTATTAATTTATTATATTGCGGTAATGCGGAATTAAGTATTAAATTATTTATTATTGATAAAAATAATGATATATAAGTTTTACGGGTTAAATTTTAAGTTCTAAATAAATTCATATATATTTAAAAGAATACATGAATTAAAAATCATTAATTATAAAATGTAAGTGTTAAAAATGACATATTCAACAAATATAAAGGAGGACTATGTAAGAGAGAGATTGTATTTGCCACGTAGAAAATAGTCATGGATATATTTATAAAATTAAAAGTTTTAATTATAATTAAATCTTAACTTTTGAATTACAATAGAAGAAACTTAATCAATGATTTAGATTTCTTCGTAGTATAGTATCCTGTTATAAATTTTAATTTTAATTATATGTAAAGATAAAGATCAAATGTATTTTGAGTTCTTAACATCATCTTATGTGTATTCACAAATGTATGTATGTATGCGTATTACATTACATCGTTAGTATTATATTATGTGGAGGTGGGGAGATATTCCTTATCGTTGAGGAGAGGCCAAAGATGTTTTCATTGGATTTGCCTCCTCTTTATTCAATGTATTTCCTTACTAAGCATTTCCCTTTTTGTTTTATTGTTTAACGTTCTTGGTTTTGCACGCGTTTTTGTTGGTTCAAAAATCTCAATGGTACCTAATTATTAAGATTCATTTTCAAAACTTGTCATGCATCATATGACTGATACATTTCGCATGAATTATATCCATCATACAGACACAAACAAATATTATTAGCTTGTGAGTAGTGAACCATGTATTTGGCCAGTTGCATTTTCCGTACACTTATAATCAAGAAAATGTGATTTCTAATCTTTCTTGTAAGATCAAAGCCTAGGACATGTAAACTTTTGTTAGTATTAGTAACAAAAAGATTTAAGTTACAACAATGAAAATAAAACCTTTTCTTAAATTAGATAATGTTGTGATAATGTACCTTTGGCTAGAATGCTTCCAATCTAAATAACAAACTATATGTTCATAATATCATGCAAAGAGAACAATCCACCACTTACAAGATCCAAAAGAATAATTGTCAAAAAGAACCATCATATATACCATAGCAGAAGGATGATAAGGCAAATGATGATCTTACGATCTGGCATAGGCTCGAAAATAAATTTATTTAAACCTCCAACGGCACCGCCTTTCTCGATACACAATTTAGGTTAAGCTAGTAGTGTTGGAACATTACAATACAAAGTTACAAACTCATATATCGCGCCTCTTTACAATATTTATTGCTTACAAACCCAATGAAGGTGACAGAATAAGAAACACTAAAAAGATCTGAAATCAAAATTTACACAGTAACAGAAAAAGTTGCGATTGCTTCGTCTAGAGCATCAACACCAGGGAGGATTTTACCTTCCAACAATTCCAAACTTGCACCACCGCCCGTTGAAATGTGACTCATCACGTCCGCCACTCCAACTTTCTCTACTGCTGCAACAGAATCACCACCACCAATTATTGTAGTCACACCCTTTCCACTAAGTTCAGCTAACTTCTTTGCAACTGCCTGCATTCACAATCAAATACACGATTCCATCATTTTAACTTTTTTAGAGCGGAAAATAGACACCCCACCCCACCTATTATGTACAACCAGACATATTATATACACACTGTCTCCAATGAGACTTGGACCAACAACCTCTTGGCTGATGAGTTACTCAGATACCAGTAGCCACTAGGCCAAACGCCAAAAGGCTGTTTGCCCATTTGGAATCTTCATCTGTGATAGTAAATGGTTTAAATCATATAGTTTGGCATATAAACAAATCTTTAACATACCTCAGTTCCAACTGCAAATTTGTCAAACTCAAACACTCCCATAGGTCCATTCCATATGACAGTTTGGGTGGTCTCCAGAGCATCATTAAACGTCTTAACAGAATCTGGTCCAATATCTAATCCCATCCAACCATCTGGGATAGCAGATGACGGCACAATCTGCATAGTCAAAACAAAAATTACTTATTATCATCTTGGTTTTGTTAATAAGCGAAAAATGTGGATTCATATAGGAAATGCGCAACCTTGCTGTTTGCATCAGGTGCAAACTTATCAGCAATGACCACATCGGTTGGTAACAAAAGGGATACCCCTTTGGCCTTAGCCTTTGCAAGGAGTGTGGTTGCGAGCTCAAGTTTGTCTTCTTCAACCAATGAAGATCCTACTGATAGGCCTTGTGCTTTGTAAAATGTGAAGATCATTCCACCTCCTAAAAGCAATATATCACATTTTTCCAAAAGGGATTCGATAACTCCAATCTTGGATGATACCTTTGAACCACCAACAATGGCAGCAAACGGCCTTTTTGGGTTTGAAACTGCCCCATCAAGATAATCCAATTCCTATATCAAATACAAAATAATTAAGATAACTTGTCAAAATATTTATTGGTCTTGAATAAATATGAGGTACTGTACCTTTTGCAAAAGGAAACCAGCAACAGATGGCTTCAAAAACTTTGTGACTCCCTCGGTGGAAGCATGAGCTCTATGTGCAGTTCCAAAAGCATCATTAACATAAAGATCTGCAAGTGATGCGAGCTTCTCTGCAAAAGCAGGATCATTCTTTTCTTCTTCCTTGTAAAACCTCACATTCTCAAGAAGAAGAACACCGCCTTCAGGAAGTGCAGCCACTAACTTCTCAACCTCTGGGCCAACACAGTCATCAGCCTTCAAAACCTGTTCACTAATCATGCTTCAGTAAAGGTAGTAACTATCTATCTATCTATCATGGTAAAACTAATTTAGCCTCTCTTTTTTTCTTCTCGCTTTTAATCACTGTTTGGATTCTCTTTTGTGGTTCTTCATAAACTTTAATACTTAATATCAACAGCAACAACAACAACTAAACTTGATATTTCTTCAAAAGTGTCTTCCTGCAGATATCAACGATTGCTAACCAAATGGTTCGTTCATCAAGTTATATACCTGATAGCTCAAAATCGTCTACACACTTTATCGTAAATCATTGTAGATCCCTGTCCAAAATAAATTTATTTTCTACTAATTATATATCCCAACAACTAACAGTCCAATCCACGCATTCATTAGGCATATACACATACGTACAAGCATGCAGAAAAGTGAACATGTACCGACGAATGTGCTGTGACAAATTAATTTTATATCTCCAACTCCACCTTTAAGTATGGAGTAATCTGTTAGATCTCAAAGTTTATATTGTCATGAATAAAGCTAAGTACCTCAATGCCGATAAGTTCGGATAGTCTGGGCACAAGAGGAGCCAAGCTGTATTTAGGAGTGACACCTTTTGGCCTACCCTGTGGAGAAGTATCACAAGAAATGTTTAATACAATAGAAATTGAACAACTTGAAGTATAAAAAATTTCATATGCTATATAAATATTAGACAGTGATAAGATATTTACCAAATGACTAGAAAGGATGACTTTAGCACCATTACTGATCAAGTGCTTAATGGTAGGAATAGCAGCTCTAATTCTAGTATCATCAGTAATATTATTATTATCATCCAAAGGTACATTCAAATCAGCTCTAACAAACACCTTCTTGCCTTTAAGTTCCGCTGGAGTAAGGTCTCCAACGCTCTTTTTGGCCATACGAACAACGTCCCTGATTGGTTTAGCAGCGGTTTTGAGTGATCGAAGTTTAGAAGCTACATGTGTGGACAGAATTGGATCAGTTGATGCTGCAAAACCAAGGCCGCGAACTGGAGAACGTAGGAAACGAGAGGCAAGATGAACGGTAGGGGTGTTACGGGTGGTGGTGGTTGTGGAGGAAGTTTTGTGAAGGAGTGAGAAGGTAGCTGGAGATGCAGCTGAAGCCATTTTGGTGCTCAAAAAATGAAGGTGAATGAAGAATGAAAAGAAGATCGGGAGTGATTTAATATGAGGAGATGAATATGATGAAGTGGATATTTCTTATCGTTGAGGAGAGGTTGGTGTTGGATGCTATTCAAGCTCACATGTTATGCTTGTATAGGTTCATTTTCTCATCTAAAAAAATAATAATATTAAATATATGGGATTATATATGTATTTTAATGAAGTATAATTGTGTAATAACTTAAAAGCTTCTTTTGCAACATTACATTACATTTCATGAAATTTTTATTTATAAAAACACTCTCTTATACTCCAATAATAAAATGATTTCTCTGAAGTGTTTTTTCATAACACTATTACGTTGATAAAACTTATTGTATTACGTGAGTATTTTTTTAGCATTTCATAAAAGCTGTTATAATTTTGTATTGTAGGAAAAAGAGAATTTTTATATTAGAAAAGCTTTAGATGTTTTTAATTTTAGAGCATACGGAATGGGATAGGAATGCGCGCGTTCCCTACCCGAAACGTTGTCGGGAACCGCGTTCCCACACTCCGGGACAACGTTCCACAACGGTGTTCGGGCGGCAGCGTTCCCCCCAAACACTGTGTTCATGCGATTTAATGTTTTTTTTATTCCAACGGCTAAGTTTTTTTACTTAAAATAATAAAATAAAATAAATAGAAACGGTCATATGACCGTTTTTATTAAATTAATTTCTTTTTAAAATACTATTTTCTATCTATAAATATAACACTTTCAACACAATTTTAAACACATCAAAATACTCTTTCTCATCTACAAATACACTCTCAAAAACTCAAAAACTCTATAATTCTATATAATTCACCATGTCGAACAATCCGAACAATCCATACAACCTACACTCCCAATGGAACCCATTTCAACAATATTCATCATCTCCAAAACCGTAATTTGACATACCCATTGTTGGCACTCCATATCAACCCTCATATCAACCACCATCCTTTCAAACACCCCAATTCTCACCCGCTCAATATAACCGCTTTCAAAAGTTGGAGGAACAATATAAGTTAGAAATGCTAAAAACTTTCAAAAGTTTTCAAGCATGAAATTTTATAGGACCGCCAAAAGTGGTTAACTCACGATCCCGTTGTCGTCGGACGACAAAACGTTCTAAAACGCCACGAGACGGTACACTTGGACGACTTGGATTTGGAGGAGGAACCGGAGGAGGACGAAGAGAACCCGAATGTTGCGTTATTCGGTGATGATGTGTTCCAACGTCCACGGAGAAAAGCAAGAAAAACAAAATCTCAAAAGACAACCTCTGGTTCCAACGCTTAGTCTTGCGCTTCCTTTGACGACTTGATCACTGATACTTCTCAAGGCATCCGTTCCGACAAGCAAAGCTACTATCGGAATAAGGATCTCGAAACCCAACTCCGGTTTTTTACGATGCCGACGGATCACTTGACCCGACGGGACAAAGCGATAATAAAAATGCAAAACGAGAAGATTCGCGAAAGTATGGGAATTAGAACAGATTTAGGTTCGGGAGGAGAGGCTTGATTGTATTTTTATATTTTAAGACTTGTTATCTTTTATTTTTTAGGACTTGTAATCTTTTATTTCTAGAAATTGTAATATTTTATTCTTTAGAAGTTATAACTTTTATATTTAAGAACTTGTAAGTTTTATTTTTTAATTTTAATACATTTTATTTATTATTTTTATTTTATAAATTATATAAATTTTCACACAAATAAAAAAATTAAAAATAAATTCTGAACATTAAGTCACTCTTGAACACTATTATCAGTTCGCATGCTCTTGATACTAATGAAAGCAGTAAACAGCAGCTGCATTTGGTAATTGAAGTAACTTTTGTTCTTTCAGACTTTATCCTTTTGGCGCTACTGAAACACCAAAGATAAACCTCTTAAACCCCTTTTACCCTCACTCTCAACAGGCAGCTACTAAACTCTATTGATGGCTATCAATTTAGATTAGGGTTCTTATGCATCCTGCATAGACCTCTACCTACACAGAAATGGATCTCAAAATACATTTCAGACCCAGCAAATTTAACTTATCTTCTTCCTCTTCTGCTACAACAAAACAAGTAATTTTATCAAATCAAACCCACCCAAATCTTGTTTTCCTACCACTTTCTCGATATAATCGAATCAAAAGAAGAAAACCCAATTTTCGTGTTAAAGCTTCTGCTAACCCAAATGGGTCAGAAGACGAGTCGGGTTGGACCCGGTTTTCACAGTCAATTCGTCGAAATTCGGAAGCTTTGTTACAAAATTTTGGGGATTCACTGAAGAGAGAGACCGGGTTTGATGTACCAGAAGCCAATACCAAGATTTCTGGGTTTGTCGGTGGGTTTCAAGATTCTTTTACAAAATCAAGAATTGAATTCTTGAATTGGAATCAGTGGCAGCAGTGGAAGGTAATTCTTGATTATATTGCTTTTAGTTGAGTTAACTGATAAAGGTGCTAACTTTTTCATTTTTGGTTGTAGGATGTTAATAATTGGGATCCCGCAAGAGTGGGTGTGCTGGCAATCTATGTGTTGGTGACTGTTGTATCATGTCAAAGGATATTTAAGGCTGTTCGAGCTCCGTTTCTTTACCGACAAGTGAAAGAAGTATCTGAAGCTTATATGGAAGCTTTGATTCCAGAACCTACTCCAGCTAATGTTAGAAAGTACGTTAATTTCCATCAGTTCTTTGTTGTTAGAAAGTTTACCATAACATAAGTTAATTGCATCAATACCTTTATTAGAACTGTATCTATTTGTTGTTTCAAATAAAGAGGTTATGTTTTTGAAATGTTGCTCGACTATTAGGACTGAGTTTAAGGCATCCCAAAAAGGAGAGTATAGTCTGATTTTACTCTATCCTCCTAACTGGTACATGATTGTGGATGCTTTAATGCTTGAGAATTTGTTAGCAAGTAATTCCTGTAGAATTGACAATTATAGAGCTTAAATATCTACTAACTTGTTGCCTATATTCGTAAGTTCATTTATCATACTATCTTATGTTAAAATAACAAAAAATGGGCATGCTCCACTCCCGACCACGCCAATTATCTCAAGTCCGTGGGAGAAATGAAAGAACCATGCTCTAAGGAATGCTTGGAATCTGACAACGTTGATTGATGAAGGGTTCTTATAATGGAACTTTAACCAAATAAAATCTCATATAATAAATAAGGGAGGAAAGAAGATCACAATATTACTCTATGTGAAGCCAAGTAAACAAATTATTTGTATTGCTCTTGGATGAACAAAAAAATATTTTTTATTTCTATACTGTCGTGTAATTTTTTGTCTCGTGTTGAGTAGTTTTCCCACTTAAACATGTGTGTTTAACTTTGGATGTGCTGGTTTATAAGGTATAAAAAAGGTTTATGGAGAAAGTCAATGCCCAAAGGCCTTAAAATGAAGAAATTCATCGAAGGACCCGAAGGAACACTTATTCATGACACTTCTTATGTCGGAGAAGATGCTTGGGATGATGATGATAATGATGGTGCCACAACTTCTAAGGATAAAGTTAAGGAAATCATCAACCGTGATGTAAGATTGAACACCGAAGCGAAAAAAGAGCTTCAAGAAGAGCTAGGACTTTCAGGTAACTTTGTACTTACCTTTATGTATCTATCTTTCGATGAGCAGCTAAGATGCCCGATTGACAGTTGTATGTGGCAGATATTAATCAACAAAGTAGAGGAACATGGCAAGAAAGGCTGCAAATATGGAAAGAGATTCTTAGGAATGAACAATTAGCTGAGCAGTTAGATTCATCACGTTCTAAGTATGCAATCGAATTTGACATGAAAGAGGTCGAGAAAAGTTTCCGTGAAGATGCGAAAGTGAAAGCTGAAAGCACTGCAGGGGTTAGAGCACTTTGGATATCAAAAAGATGGTGGCGCTACCGACCTAAACTTCCTTACACCTATTTTCTTGAAAAGCTTGAATCCTCTGAGGTCAACCATCTTTTCATCTAGTTCTTTTTTTTTTTTTTTTTTTTTTTAAATTACTAGTTTATTATGAATATGTCTTTTTTGATGCTATGGAGGTCTGGGCAGGTTGCTGCGGTGGTGTTTACTGAAGATCTGAAAACACTGTATGTAACAATGAATGAAGGATTCCCTCTAGAATATGTTGTGAGTTTTATATTATTTATCCAGTATGTCTCAGCTGTAAAGAAATTGACATTAATCTGTATCTGAATACATTTTTTTCTGTATTTTTATAGGTTGATATGCCACTTGATCCATACCTGTTTGAAATGATCACCAATTCTGGAGCTGAAGTCGATCTACTTCAGAAGAAGCAAAGCCATTACTTGTTAAAACTTATAATCGCATTACTGCCTGGAATTTTGGTTTTATGGTTTTTACGGGAATCACTATTGCTTTTACACATTACCTCAAAGCGATTCCTCTATAAGAAATATAATCAGCTTTTTGATATGGCGTATGCAGAAAATTTTATACTGGTAATTTGATCTTTTTATAACACTATTTCTTTTTATCTGATTTCTTCATGGCTAATCCGTATATCTAAATAATCTGATCTACACCCCCAGCCAGTTAGAGAAGTTGATGAAACAAAATCGATGTATAAAGATGTAGTTCTAGGAGGAGATGTATGGGATCTTTTGGATGAACTAATGATTTACATGAACAATCCTATGCAATATTATGAAAAAGAAGTCAAGTTTGTGCGGGTAATTCTATTGATTTAATATGGGCAAGCATATTAAAATCTAATGTTAGTGTACATTTTCATTATATCATAATGTTTTTTTACAGGGAGTACTTCTATCAGGACCTCCAGGGACAGGCAAAACGCTATTCGCAAGGACACTAGCAAAGGAGAGTGGGATGCCATTTGTGTTCGCGTCTGGTGCAGAGTTCACAGATAGTGAAAAAAGTGGTGCTGCACGAATAAATCAAATGTTTTCAATTGCAAGGCGAAATGTAAGGCGTTACAGATTTTCAATTGTAAGAATTGGCAAATGATGAATTAGAGTGATAACATAGGTTTTTGTTGTGCAGGCTCCTGCTTTTATATTTGTAGATGAGATTGATGCTATTGCCGGAAGACATGCTAGAAAGGACCCTAGAAGAAGATCAACATTTGAGGCGCTCATGGCCCAGCTTGATGGAGAGTTAGTATCTAAAATCTCTTAATCACTTTTATTTTGGATGAGTTTTTGATATATCTTTTTTGCCTTTCAGAAAAGAGAAAACGGGCGTTGATCGATTTTCATTAAGACAAGCTGTTATATTCATCTGTGCTACAAATAGGCCAGATGAATTGGATCTAGAATTTGTTCGTGCTGGACGTATCGATCGCCGATTGTACATTGGTTTACCTGATGCAAAGCAGCGAGTTCAAATTTTTGGTGTGCACAGTACCGGGAAGAAGCTTGCCGAAGATGTCGACTTTGAAAAGGCAAATATTTTTAAAAAATTCATGTTTTTTAACTTTTTGTTTATTATAAAACTTAAATCATTATTTTACTTGGTCCTGATAGTTTCATTCTTTGTTTGTTTACAGCTGGTCTTCCGCACTGTTGGGTATTCAGGGGCAGATATAAGAAATCTTGTCAATGAAGCTGGAATAATGGCTGTAAATATTATTTCCGAAAGCTTATGAGTATGTGAATTGAAGAATAGTAAGGGTACTTAACAAATTATATGTGCAGGTGAGAAAAGGACATACGAAAATCTACCAAAAAGATATTGTTGATGTATTAGATAAGCAGCTGCTTGAGGGAATGGGTGTGCTCCTCACAGAGGAAGAGCAACTGAAGTGTGAAGAAAGAGTATGCTTTTTATTTATTTCATTTCTTGAAAATTTTACGTTTTTGTAAGGGTAATTTAGTCATTAATCATGTTATAATGTGGTAGGTATCTATTGAGAAAAAGAGGTTGTTGGCAGTACATGAAGCGGGTCATATTTTATTGGCACATTTATTTCCTCGATATGATTGGCATGCATTCTCTCAGTTGTTACCCGGTGGTAAGGTATGATACCGTAATTATTTTTAGGTGTATGTTGCCTACTTTGAATTTACCTGTCCCAATAAGTAACTGTTTAAGCAGGAAACAGCGATATCTGTTTTTTACCCTAGAGAAGATATGGTGGATCAAGGTTACACAACATTTGGCTACATGATGATGCAAATGGTGGTAGCTCATGGCGGCCGTTGTGCTGAACGTGTTGTATTTGGTGATGATGTAACTGACGGTGGAGTCGATGATCTTGAAAAGATCACAAAGGTGGTGTATATTCTTTGCACTACATTTAATTACCTGATTAATAATCATCTAACTCACTTAGGTTACATATCTTGAAATGCTTTGTATCTACAGATTGCTCGAGAAATGGTGATCAGCCCTAGAAATGCAAGATTAGGATTCGCTACTTTGACTAATAGAGTGGGATTGGCGAATAGAGCTGATAGTACTGATGGAGAACTCATAAAATATAGGGTATGCTCGACATTCATATCTTCGTGTTATAATTATCGTTCCACTGTTGTTATATGTCTCATTTCATCCGTTCATCCGATGCAGTGGGATGACCCTCATGTTATCCCTGCCGATATGACGGTAGAAGTTTCAGAGCTTTTCACTCGAGAATTAACAAGAGTAACCACTGCTATCTCCTACTTATTAATTTAAAGATGCAATAAGTAATTACTTGCTTTTTATCTGATAAAGTTATGTAATGTTGATGTCAGTATATTCAAGAGACGGAAGAGCTTGCAATGAATGGATTAATTGCCAATCGGCACATTCTGGATTTGATCACAGAAGAATTACTTAAGAACTCAAGGATCACCGGAGTGGTAAGTTTTGCATATCATAACAGATTGGTTTACCATAAATTGAAATTAGGTGAGCTTACATTTGAAAATGAGTGATTGAATGTTGTTGAATGATTTCAGGAAGTTAAAGAGAAAGTAGGAAAGTTGTCTCCACAGATGTTTGAAGATTTTGTCAAGCCTTACCAAATAAATGCGGACGAGGTATGTATGATACCTGTTTTATTGATAACATTTAACTTACTATAATCTATTATTCAGTTATATTATTTGGTTTTTGTATTTCCAGGAAGGACCACTACCTCGCAATGACCATTTGAGATACCAACCACTCGATGTTTACCCAGCACCTCTTCATAGATGTTGAACAATACTAGAGAAACACCAAAGCAACTGGGCTTTTTTGATGTAATGCCCAGAAACCATAAATTTTGATTTTTTTTCATGTTTCAATTGTACACTAGATTGCGTTATAATATATCAAAGTGGGGAAAGCCTCGACAAATAGGATATGCTTCTGTTCAATTCCATTGTAGCTTCGACTGTTTGGATATACTATAATTTGTGTAACAGATAAACAGATGGGATAGTAAAAAATTTCACAAAATTTGATATCAGTAAACAAGTCACATTTTAAAGAAAACAAGTTGTCTTCACTAAAAGATGTTATATTTGAAGTCGTATTGTCTATGTAGTCAGTGTATGGGGGGAAAGTTACCAGAAGTAAGAGGGTGACAAAAAAAGTAACATCCAATGTGGTGCTGCACAAGCCCAGTTTATTATTTCTACCCTGACAAACATTGTGAGTTTGTATTATATACCATTTTGGCTTTTCAAAATATAAAAAACATAGTAAAACATTGTTGGCAAACTCTGCACACTGCTCACATATTCATATCAAGTTTAAATAGCTGCAATGATTACTATCCGTCCCAGTCATTACCAAGATGCTCAGTGGCTCAAATGTGACGATGAAGTTCACAAATGATCAAAGTGACATTGATAAACATAAATTTCTTACCAAGATGTTCAGTGGCTCAAATGTGACGATGAAGTTCACAAATGATTAAAGTGACATTGATAAACATAAATTTCTTATTGAGAAATGGTGATTCCAATAGGCTACAGTTTGCTAGAAGGTACCCCTGTGGGTGCAGCTCTAGCCTTCTTTTCTACTATCCGAGAAATCATCTTCACTTCCTCCTTTGCCATATGACGTGGGCGGCTTAACCACAGTCCTCCATCAACAATAAGGGTCGTCCCATTAACATATTTACCTTCATATTATATCGACCGTGGATGTTAGGTAAAAATTTTACACCAAAAACAAGAATAAGAAATTAGCATACATATAATCGACCAAATACACTACTTGAAAAGCAAGTAACAGGTTACGAACCAGCATCTGATGCGAGATAGAGGGCTGCAACTGCAATATCCCATTTTTCCCCAAGTTTAAACAGAGGCATAAACTCTGTGGACTTGTTTTCAATCTCGTCTGGTCCAAGTTTTCTCATGCCAGCAGTGTCACCTATTGGTCCAGGTGCAATCCCATTGACTCGGATATCATAGTCAGTCCCCCATTCCAGTGCTAAATTTCTTGTAATGGCATCTACTGCAGCCTATCAGAAAGAAACACAATTTTTTGGAAGTAAACATACTCCACAATACAATACGAAATACTAAGAATCAACCATTGTATGTAATAAAACAGGCTACAGGATGTAGTGTTTACATGTCTTTCTACCGTTTGAAGTTGTGATAATCAGATATTAGATATTTGAATCTTTGCAAATCAGTTATATAAGTACTTAGTTAATCAGAAATAATTTGTTGTGGCCACACCTCAACCCATTATATCCAAAAGTAATCGTTTGACCCCTAAATTTTTACCATATACAAACACCCTTCAAAACAAGATTCCAACCTGATGTTTAGCTATTGTTGTATTACCTTGGCCGCAGCTACATGAATTTGATACCAAGCAGCCGTATAATGCAGTGTCGCACTAATATTCAATATAATTCCACCGCTATCACCCAAGCTTCTTCCAGGTCCTCCTTTCTTAAGATAATTCAGTGCTTCACGGCACATGGTAAACGTACCAACAGAATCAATATCCATCACTGCCAAACGAGCAAACACATTTAAACATGAATCAATATCCTTCAAATATATAAAGCTTTTTTACCATGTAAATCGTCAACCTTTATGAATTTTAGTAAAAAGCAAAACCTGTTCGGAATCCATTTGGTGATAAATCCTCTGGTGAAACCAGAAAATTTCCAGCTGCAGCATTCACAAGAATATCGAGCTTTCCGTAGTGTTCAATAGTTGATTCAACTACCCTCTTTGCATCTTCCTGGTTTCGAACATCTCCCGGAAAACCAACAGCCTGTGCAAACATCAAATCAACACATTTATTTATTTATAAGCTTCAAAGAGAATCACAAAAACGTAGAGAACGGTGAGAATTACAAAAATACGTGTTATTTCCCATTTGATTAACCACATTAACATGTAACAAACTGAAAATTTGTGAAGGTTCAGATAAAAAGTAAAGAAAAAAAAAGTTAAAAACACTACCTTTGACTTCACATATGATCAAATCAATGTGAACTAAAGGTGATTTAGTAATTTGATAATTAAATAAAAAAAGAATTATGCTAAGTTGACTATTATGAAACCTAGGCTAGAAGTGACAATAATTAGGTGAAAAAATAATACTACCGAGTAATAATAAATACATACAGGAATACCGAGAGATTGTAAGGAAGAGACAGCAGAGTCAACGACGGTTTTACGGCGGCCCATGATAGCGATTGAAGCACCATGTTTACCGAACTGTGTGGATATCTCGAATCCGATGCCGGAAGCACCTCCAGTCAAAAGTGCGACTTTGCCTTTTAGAATCTCCGGCTTGAACGGCGATTCCATTTCGGAGATTCTTTCTTAACCGTCAACAAAAATTACAAATCAACGATGTATATATACAATCCCTTTATCCTTTTGTATCTCAAACGATGTACATATACAATTTATTTTATTATTTATATATATATATATATATATAGAATAAGGTAATTAAAATATTAATGGCTGGCTTTCATCAAAGCGTTTGAACATGTATGCATGTCCTGACATCTTTAACGGCAGCTAACTATCAGTATAATTTTTGCTAAAATCAATAAGTAAGTAAACACCTTTTTTGTATGTCTTTACCAGGTAATTTAAGATAGTACAGTTGACACAAAAAGTTTTATCAAATTAAGTACAATTAAAAAAAACAATGAATACTTGTATGTACGTATTAAAAAAAATAAGTATTTAATGGGAGCTTGATTATTTTTTTCCTCTTCAAAACAAGAAATTGTAACAACTTTTAGGTGTATAATGAACGGTGAATGCTAAGATAGGCGTGGTTTTGTAACTACAGTTAAAGGCAAAAATAACAACCTAAGGAAATTTATTTGTATATTCACCATTTTGGCCACACACAATTGCTATCTCCGTGTGTCATATATTTCCTTGGCTTTATTAATAATAATTTATTATTATTATTATATATCCTCAAAAGTTTGAAATATGAGTTCTCCAGAGTTGACTACATTGACCACACTTCTAATTGCATCATAAATATTTTTTTATTAGTATGTGCTAAGTTTTGTATGATTTGTGTTTTGAGCAAATGGATATACTAACCTCTGTTTCGTTTATAAATGTCGTTAAACGCATACAGTTTGAGTTTTTAGTGAAGTTAATATATTTTGATAAACTGCTTTAATTTTATTTACTTTTTTGTTGTCAAGAATAGTTGATGAATTAACAACTCAAGCTTACCATCATTGAGAATTTACGTATTCGTTCAATTGTCTTGAGCAATATATAGTGAGAAACCGACATGTAAAACACAATTGGTCTATTTCATTTCAACCTAATTTCCAACTGATTTAATACCCTGCTCCACACATGCTTCATTGCTCCAACTACACTGAATTTCATACCAAACTAGACTAAAAATATAAATAAAAATTTGAATCTTTTTTATTATTTATTCATCATTCTCAACTCATCAACAGAAGTGTAGAGAAAAGGATGTAAATGATTAAACATGACCAAAACACAAAAAACTTTTTTTTTTTTCTCCCATACACTATCAAAATTCAGTATGCATTCAAATGATGCAAATAACAAAATCTATACCAATTCATCACACATGATTTCTCCCTTGTGCCTATATTTAGCATCTACTATGTACCCTCTTTTTTATATCATTTGAACTAAGATCCCTTGTGGCCATGGCCTTTGGAGTGCGACATAACCCGTAACTTGTTAGCTATTTCTGTGAAGGAAGGCCTAATCATAGGATTTGGTGCCCAACATTGCTCCATTAGTCTTCTCCATTCAACATCACAATCTTTTGGAATTGGGGGTCTCAATGTGTTGCTAACAATGCCTCCTGCAAACACATATGTCAGTATGCAAGAATTAATACGAACAATATAGTGAAGACGACCTCTTAAAAGAAAAATAGAACCACCAATTTGGACCCTTGGATCAAAAATGGATGGTCAGGATTGACTCTAATCATATGTGACTATTAAGGTGTGAGATTCATTCAAACAATCACGCGTGATTACAGTCAAGCTGCACCATCTATTGTTTTTATCTAAAGGGCGAGACTAAAGATTGGTTCTCAGTTTTTTAATGATCTCAGATGTACTCACCCCAGTTACCAAAAGTTAATAGCACAATAAATTTTAGTTCAAAGAGAAGAAAAGAATATGATTCGAAGCCCACCTATGATTGCACCATAGTGCATATTTGCATAAGGCTCCTCACCAGTCAAGATCTCCCATAACACAATTCCAAAAGAGAACACATCAACCTGTAACAAAAACCAACAAAATATGAAATTATATAAAAAGAGGAAGAAATTAAAGGTTAAAGATGCTGGGGGTATTTTGGTCATTTGTCAGCCACGGACATCATCAATTTTGGACCAAAAGATTGCAATTGAAACCTTTTAGAGACTTGTTTGGGAAAACTACAAGTCAGTGGATGGTTTCCATGATTTTGACCAAAGTACGGGGACAATATCTGTAATTTAGTCAACATAAATATGAATAGATATACCTTCTCAGAAACTTTACTGCTGCTACCGTTGAGTAGCTCTGGAGCCATCCAGGGCAGGGTTCCCCTAACCCCACCTGAAACCAAAGTGTTCCGCTTGATCTTTGATAGTCCAAAATCACCCACCTATAAAAAGATACACTTACAAGAATGCTCAACCGTATTAAGAAATAAAATGGATTATAATTAAATATTTTACTAACGACGTGTTGATGAGGTAATAAGCACAATCTATGTGATCAGATAACCTTGCATATAGGGCGCGAAGGATCCTTCATATTCACCAGTAAATTGTCACATTTGAGGTCAAAATGCACGATGTTCTTGGAATGTAAATACTCCATCCCAAAGGCAGCATCCATTGCAATTATAAGCTTCTTGCGATGATCCAGATGCCTGGATATCAAATATTTAAAAGGTGACCATGTCACATTGAAGTTTAGCAATTTACTGGTAAACAAAAGAAACCAAAATGTGTTACCTATCTTTGCGAAGTAAGACATGCCTTAGTGAACCATCAACCATAAACTCTGTGACCGTAGCTAATGTCCCACCAGGTCCATCTTGTACTACACCATAAAACGCAACAACATTTGGATGGTGAAGTTTCGATAAAATGCCAGCTTCTCTCCAGAACTCCACTGTCTGGAATCAAACAAAAATACTATAAATAAAATTATTGCTTTATCATTTTTTAAGTTATTAATATACTACAGTACAGTAAAGAGTAAACCATTCAAAAGGATGAAAAGTAGTGGGTCAACTCAACCCAGACCAACCTATTTGACACGTGACCCACCTGACACGTTTTTTTAAACTGACCCATGACCCGCATTGACCCGACCAAACCACCCATTTTGCCACATCTATAGTTCTTTGTGGTCTAACCTAAAGTTAATAGGATAGCAAGATAGGGCTTGACTATGACTAAGAAGATAGAAAGGACTTTTCTCGCTTTAGTATTACTGGCACGGAAGCCACCGCAACTCAAATAACATTACATCTCTCGCCATGGATGGAAAAAAATCAGGATATTGACATAAATTGATGAAAAGAAAAAACAATTAGTCAGTTTACTAAATATGGTGAAATGACTAACCAATCTCTCCTGCTCAGATGATCGGCCTGCAAAGCAACTCTTCTTTATTCGCTTAATGGCCACATCTGTACCCCTCCATTTTCCATGGTACACCGTCCCAAATGTGCCAGAACCAAGCTCCCTTAATTCTTCAAGATCTTCATTCCTTATGATCTGCCAAAAAAAGTCCGTGTTAACACTGAAATATTTATTACTATAATACTAAATATGAATCATCAAATATTTGACACATGCCATACCTGCAAGGAATGAATATCAATCTCGTCTAGAGAAGGCAGCCCAACATTCCCTAAACTTAATTCATACTCCGAGCCTGGCATCCTCATGTTTTCAACCATCTCAACAAACTGCATGCTTTCACTAACTGTGACCTGCGATGGATCGTAACTTTGTGATTGACTGGACTCCGTAACACGAGGTGTATCTTTTTCTTCATCCTTAACGAAAGCATCTTTTGAATCTAACTGGCTTCCAGAAGTTTCTACAACTTTTTGAAGTCTAGATGCAAATGCAAGTTGATCCTGATCAATAAGAGACACGTCCTTTTGTGGGAACTCGTTGGCCAACTTCTGGAAAAATGACCAGTGTTGAGGTTCATGGTTTTGTATGTTCATGCTCAATCCTGCTGGATCTTGTGGTAGGACGCCTGTATCCGGTGAGTCTTCAGACATCATTGCTCTTGTGAATATATCAGAGAGAAAATCTCGCGGAAAGCGATCGTTCACGTCAATAATTATGTCTCCTTGCTCTACCCGAGATTCATTGGCAGCAGAAGATCGAGCCTCATTAGCAGTAGAATCACTAGTATCTGCTGGTTTTGAAACCTGGACATTCTTATCGCTGACCACCGCAATCTTTGTTTCATGCTCAGACTCGAGAATTTGCTTGTCATGGACACCCTTGCGCGAGAATTTTCTTGTTGAAATAGGAGGAAGCTCATTTTGAGAAGGTTTAGCTTCATCGTGAAACTTTTCAACAGATTCTGAAGTGAATTCTTGTGGACCAACATCAGAACGTGAATGCGTTAAAATGAACTGTGAACCGAGTGAATCATCAGACTTTGTTAGCCTGTTCAACTCTGCTTGCCCACGGGGAATTCTCTCAGAGTGATAAACCCGTGATGGAGTTACAGGTGCCTCAAGATAACTCAAATCAATAAGATCGGACTCTGACCCACCATACGAATCATTGTCATTACTTTTACAAGATTTTTCCATGCTGGCAGCATCAACCTGTTCTCGCTCTTGGTGACTCTCTTTCATTACAGTATCATTTCTTAGAGATCTAACAGTACTATCTTCAGCCTCTTGATTTTGCGTTGGCCTTTTTACTGGTGACTGCTCATTTTGCGTTGGCTTCTTTACTGGTGACTGCTCATTTTGCGTTGGCTTTTTTACCGGTTTCTGCTGATTTTGCACGTCACTAAGACCTCCTTGCTGACTCACAGGTACATCAGAGTTCGGTTGAACAGCAGGAAGTTGGTCAGATGCAGACTGAGAGACTGGTCCATGGTGCATCTGAGCATGGTTCTCGTAAGAACTGGAAGAATTCGGCAGCATAGATGGTGGGATTGATGATGGCAATATGTTGGCCAAAGGTGGCACATTGTTACTTATGTTCATTTGAGCAATCTGCCGATTGAGCTCATTCAGATTATTTGCTGAAGAGGTCCGTTGACCATGCAAACTCGACCCCCTTCTTGAACCCATGTCGAGACCGTTGACAGCAACCACATACTGAGTCTCTGAATCAGCACCAGAATTAGCCAAACTGAAATGAGTATCTTCCAAGTCACTCAAGGAGAATAAAAACATTCTAAGCTTATTAGCGGCTTCTGTGTCACCAACAATGTTACATTCCTCCATCATATTCTGTAAATCTTCATCAGAAGAAACCGATACCAAAGCATCAAGATCCTCACCAGGAAGCTGATACTTTATCGAACTTGTTTCATTATAAATATCTATCATTTTCTGCCATAACTCTTGCCAAGAACTGTCCTTTTTTATACGAATAATCAGTGTGTCACCTCCAACGTATCTAAGTTTGCCATCACTCGGACGCGGTAGAATTTTGCCTCCAAAACTGCATAGGATCTTAATCTTTAATAATGAATTATCCGAACGGTTACTGTCGCTTCGTGGTATTGTTGATGACATAGACAAAGAATTATTTGAACCTCTTTGTACAATATTGAGCATGTAGCCAGCTGTATGGCTAGGATCACCTGCAGGGTATGGAACGAAGGGCATTCTAGGGTTTAGACGATCCCGCATAAATTCAAGAGCAAATTCTTCACCTGTCTGAATGGAATAATTTAGTACGGGTCTCATCTCTGTAGGTCGAATATTAGGATTTATATAGCCCTGAGATGAAGATAATGCTGATTCACTGTTCGCATATGGAATAGCATGGTGATATTGAACATATTTGTAGCCTTTTGAAGGTTCCATGATAAAAAAATGTTTATTTAAACTTCTCTCAAAACTTAGCATTAATTGCGAAACACCTCATTATACCATGAAAGCTGTACAAAAGCCGTATGAGCACATAGCATCCTCAAACCTACAAAATAGCAAAGAAAAAGCTCCGCTAAAAACAAGCGTATATATTTATATGTACATGCATGCATGTATGTGTGTGTGTATATATATATGTGGTAACAATTAATGACTAAGTTTGGAATTTCTCACGCTGGAGTTCAGTTCTCACTTTTTCTTCCAGGAATAAGGATTCATTAGTATGCTAATATCTGTTTACTAACAAATGCTGCAGAAATGAACTAATCGAGTTCGCATTTTAATATCGACGTGATTAATCTCAACTCTATTGGAAACTGAGGGTACAAATTTCCCTTCTGATAGCCATTCCATTCTTCCCTATTGTTTAATGTATGCAAATGAAAACTGAATCCAAATTAAGATAGAAAATCAGCAAAAAACTAAAAGACCAAATATTATCTACAAAAACCAAATTACACAATTTCTAAACCAATCCATGACAAATACTGCTTAAAGCAATAATGAAGTAAATAAACCAAAAATCCGATCAAAATACTAGCTTTAACAAAACAAAAGTTACTAATTTTGCTCTCTTTCTCTTTTAAATTTCTTCATTTTCCATTTATTTTTCTTGCCATTTTATACCCAACTCATATGCACAAAATCTACGGAAGCTAAATGATTAACATGAGCATAGAAGCATATCCAAAACCCATAAGTAACTCGATTACAGTCAAATTCCCATAAACAAAACAACATAAGAAGCAAGAATTAAGCACCCAATAATTAGATTTTTAAAAAAGGTTACAGCTTTATAGAGAATATATATAGATATGCAAGTGGGTTTTAGCTATATGGCATCAAAAGACCCTTATTTTATAAATTACATATCAAAACAGCAGTAAATTAAACTGAAATGACATACCTTATTAAAACATATGAGTTTTTGCTTGCAATTTGTTGATTAAATCCTAAATCTGCGCTGATTTTATTAAGAATCCTGTTGTTGTCTGTAATTTGTAAGAGTTTGAGAAGTTTAAGGTTTATTTCTTTTTAGCGTTTTCTTGTTTTTGTAATTTTGAGTGTTGTTCTGTTGTAATGTTAGCGGAATGTGTTGATTATCAAGTCAAAGTTAAACGATGAGGTTTTCCTCATAAAGTCTACATTGCCCCTGCAACCAATACAAATTTTTCCAAAAACTGCAAATGAAAAACACCCCCTAAAGAATGGAGATTGTACCACTACAATCCCTGAACTTGTATTCCAATATGATTCTTTAAATTAGGAGAATTTCATATATGACATTGATAAGTGGCATAACGTAGTATTTGTCAATTAAGTTTTAAAATTTTATATAATATAGGAATCAGACAATATCATCAAATATTCAGTTAACCAATAATATTTTTTAATTTTATCAAATTGGCTAAAATTTAACACATAATAATATTATTTTTTAAAGTAAAAATTTAATTGATCAATTAAGTTCTTTTATTTCACTTCATTTTAAAAATAAAATTTTATACTTTAAACCATTAAAAGACAATGAATAATTAAATAATAAGCAATTAGTTATAGTTTACATAATTTAACAATCAAAATCTTTAATTTTTATTATAACTTAAATTTAATGGGTATTTTAATACTTATATATTTAAAAATTATATTACATACTTATATTTAATATTATTTTAATCATTATATTATTTCGTGACCATCTATCTATTATCTATTTGTATGTTTTGTAAATAGAACATATAACCGATTTTTTTCTAAAAGTTAATATTTTATATTTTGCCCTTTCTTTGAACCTTATAGTTAAATAACCTTAAATTAAAAATATGAACTGAGTGCCTTGTGATGAGTGACTGAGCACAAAGGAGAGGGATATAGAAAGAGTGAAGTAATGAAAGAGGAAGTCATTGCTAGTGGTAATGACATACTTAACTTACCAAATTTGTAACATCCCAAAATAGTTGAAAAATCCAAAGTTTGAGGACTTTGGTGGAGACCTGCGACTTTAGTGGTAAAGTCGCAGGCAGCGACTTTGTGAGTCCTGCGACTTTACTGATAAAGTCGTATAACAGATTTAAATGAAATCAGTTGAGGAGTTTAAATGTAAATTAAGATGTATATATATGAATTTCGTCTAAACGTTTCCAGAAACATTTAGCAAGTTTCTAAGGCGGTTTAGAGAGAGAAAAGAGAGAGAAAGAAGTAAGAATCAAGCTTAGAACCAAAATCGAAGCATTTGAACCGTGAAATCAAGGTAAGGCTTCAATTATTATGTGTTATAATCATTATTAAGTGATTTGAACGGATTGGAACGAATTAATTTGGTTATATCAAGTATGAATTCGAGAATTTCATATTTGGGGTCTGATATGTTCGTTGTGCGACTTTAATGGTAAAGTCGCAGTGTGCGACTTTACTAATAGTGTCGCACTAGGCTGACTCTGGACTGCGACTTTCGCAGTGTGCGACTTTGTGATGTTGCGACTTTAGTGATAAAGTCGCAGAGGCTTGTTTTGAGACACTAATGATAGTGTCGCATGATATGTTGTGGCGACTTTAATGAAGTGTCGCTAAATTTATCAAAAGAGTTAATTGTTTTATGTATGGTGTACAAACCGGCGTTCTGTACGTGATAATCGAGGATATTCAACCACACAATTCTCCAGGTAAGTAATAGAAGGATATATATATATATATGGAATTAGAATATCCATATGGCAGTAGTGTTGGAGTATACTGTATTAATTCAGTGATTAAAGTGTAATTATTGACCCTCTTTATGCTGAGTGATCATAAATGGTCTAGCCGTGTGAATATTAGCCCTCTTTATGCTGAGTGGTCATAAATGGCTTAGCAGTGTTATAGTAGCCATTTTTATGCTGAGTGGTCATAAATGAATTAACAGTGTCATATTAGCCCTCTTTATGCTGAGTGGTCATTAATGGCTTAGCAGTGTTATTACTGGCCCTCTTTATGTTGAGTGGTCATAAATGGCCTAGCAGTGTGATCGTGAGTCCTAATTGGGCAAAGTGATTATATGTGATTACAGTGTTTTATAAGATTTCTATCTTATATTGTTGATATGATTCTGTTACTTACAAAGCCGATGTGCTTACCCATTATGTTGTCGCTGTTTGATACAGGTGGGTTGAGTAAAGGGAAAGAGGGACTTGGAAAGGAGCCGCGACACGATTAGTGGTGTGCTTACTATTGTTGGTAATAAGTGTTTACTCCTGTTAAATCATGCTCGGATATTGAGGGACTCTTTTGGAAGGGAAAATTCACGTTTGTAATTTTGTAAACGATGTGTTGTTTACATATAAATATGAAAAGTGTTATTAAAAAATAATAATAATAATAATAAAAAATTTGGGTGTTACAAAATTTGATATAATTAAATAAACATATTTATTGTGATTTAAAATACACATAACTCGATATACAAAAATAAAAATTTATATATTTTATTCTAAGAGGTGAGTTCATGGAAGTATGGATTTTTTTGAAAGTATGAAAGTACCAATAGAAACGCACCACGTGGCAAAAATCCACTTTCCCACACTTTTTTAAAAATTAAATATCTCATAAACGACAAGTCAAAAAATAATAAAAATTACACCATAATAATCGTCATTTTTTTCTCTTCGATTTAAGATCCCACAAGGCATACTTTCGACGAATTTTTTTTTTTTCATTTTTTGGGGGTTAACACATGTGTTATGATGGATTAACAAAAGTGTTACCCGCGGTTATCACATGTGTTATCAACGACTATCATATGTGTTACAATCGATAGTCGGTGCTAACACATGTGTTAGTTGCCCGTAACACATATGTTATTTGTTTATAACACATGTGTTACAAATTTTCAAAACCCACCAAAAAATGAAAAAAAAAAAAAATCGTCGAAAGTATACCTTGTGGGATCTTAAATCGAAGAGGAGAAAAAGCTGATTTTTATGGTGCAATTTTTATAATTTTTTGACTAACGATTTTTAAGATATTTAAATTTAAAAAAAGTGGGGGAAAGTGTAAAAAAGTGGGGACTTTGCCAAATGGCACAATTCTATTGGTACTTTCATACTTTCAAAAAATCTCATACTTTAATGATCTTTTGTCTTTATTCTAAAATAAAAAATATATATATCCATAGGGAAGCTTCAAATTCTGGGGAAGGAGGAAAGGAAAGCCCTTGATTTCATCATTTATAACATTCATTTCATATGAATGTTAACTTATATATTGCTATTATAGATCCATGAATGTTACTTAACATCATTTGTTGATGAATTTTTATTGATAACATTCACCCATAAATGATATGATTAGTGTATAATAACATATACGAGTTAATATGTATCATAAATTAATGTTTTAAGAATATTAACTTGAAAGTTTGACTAACGTTCATCACAAATGAATGATAAATGTCGATTTTGAGAGTTTTTTGTTTAAAACGTAAAATTATAAGAGCATTGTTTGATTAAATGATGTATATAATCTATTCATTTATATTTCAAGCTTTAATTTGATTAATCTTTCTTGAAAATCATGTTTTGATGGTAAATGGGTATTTGCTTCCTTACTTTTTTTTTTTTTTTACTTCCCTCTTGATCCCCACCCTATATACCATTTTTAAATTTTAAAAATATCATATATGTTCAGATGATAAACTTAATTATTAACATTACCTAAAACAATTGCAATAACTATCAATAACTTATGAATTAACAAATATACCCTTGTTCAATCTGATCTTTATACATTCAGAAGTTCAAGAGACTCACTCATCTACCAATACAAGAAAGCTTTCACTTTCATCTGTATTTATATTATATTCATCATCTTTTCTCGGTCAGAAGTATTATCAAACGGGTACATGTATATTCCTACTTTCTATCATATTTCAATTTGTTGATCTAAGCATGTAATGGGTAGCTATATATATCCTTCAGTTCATGTTTGTGTGACTAGAGTTTTAATTGCACAGAACTTTGAGTCTTAGACGGCATAGGTTGATGTATTCATTATGTTTTAATTACATATACGATACGATGATATTGTCGGCTACAAATTAAAGTATATATATTCAAGAATCATCCGTAGAAAGTCTGTGCAAGTAATAAGGGAGAAGAGTCAAATGACTATTATTTTTATTTTAACATTTGTACAATTTTACATAGATTCTAAAAAATTTGGGTGTGCATATTTGTGTAGCAGATTTACTAATTCTGAGTTTTGTTTTATTTTGATTCGGTACAAACGAAAAAAGCATTTTAATATATGTGATATGTGTTAATCTTAATTATGCTATATATGATATTATGATATAAGGGTATAATTGTCAATTGTTAAGTTTTTTTTTTTTATCAAGTATTTTAGAGATTTTTAATTGATAAAATTAATTATTTGGATATCTATATATATGCTAAAGAAGAATAAATGGTTGCTCCATATTTTACAATATAGACAAAATGACACGTGGCGGCTTTTCATAATTTAAAAATAAATAATTATTTTGAATTTACAAATAAATTAAAAAATAACTTTAGATAGAGTTAGATATATTTGAATATAATAATAATTAATTAAAAAATCTATGAATCATAGTCAAACACTAATTAAAAAATAATATTAAACTATTAAACCTATGAAAATTGTGAATATAAAAATTGATTAATTTAAATTTTCTTGCATCACACGGTTTAAATCTAGTATATATATATAGGGGAAGGATCTATAGGGAAGCTCCAAATTTTGGCGAAGGAGGGAAGCAAATCTTAGCATTTAATTTTTTCATAAAAAAACGTTTTTAACATTCATTTATGATGAAATCAATGGTTGAGATTTGCTTCCCTCATTCCCTAATTTTTTTTCTTCCCTTTTGATCCCTTCTATATATATATATATATATATAAAATTTAAAATTAGTGTGACAATAATATTTTTATGCCACTTATGGCATATATGAAATTCTCCGTTTTAGATATGATCCTGTGAGAAGCAATGTCTTGCTTTTCTATTAAAACTTCAATGGGTTTTTTTGTTGCTTTATGTGTCTTCATTTCGTTCAAGTGTAGATTATACGCTTACATTTACGTATTAGAGCTATATCTTATCTCTTTACCATTTATAATCTATAGTTTACTGATCGCGATTGTTATAAGTTGTTAGTTTTTGTCTTTGAATTTAGGGCATGATGATGACCTACATGCTCAATTAAGCATTTGATGCAAACCCAAAAATTTTATTTATAAACAAAGGGTACTAATACCATCAGCCATAATCATATCAGCGTAAGGATCTGAAACACAACATAAAACTGTTCATTTAACTAAAATAATCATGAAACAGAATCAACAATGAATTGATCTATATACATGCCTCTATATCTATTGTATAGTTCCTTGATACGTCTTATATCTTTAGATGACATGACTGGAGGTTGTGGTTGGCCATAGAAAACATCAAATAACTTCAAGTGTAAAGTTAAGAACAAGCAGAGTGGATTACGTTGCGCCGGTAATGGCGGCAAACTGTTGAAGTTTGTCACTCTGTCCTTTGCCTAATTTGTTCTGTAAAATAATGGATGAATTAAAATGTGAATTGTGAAATAGAAAAAATTATCAGTGGTTATATAAGTGCAAAAGTGAGGTGTAAAAATACTGACCATTTTGAGGTTGCTTCAGAAACCCTAATTCAATTGAGAGAGATGAATGTGTGTGGTTCGCCTCCAAATAGAAGAGGATCAGAGTCTCGAGCTCTAATACACTCGTTAAAACACTGTATAAGACTTTTTTTTTTTTTACTTTAGAATTGTTTTATTCTTTTCTGTAGCATTTCAATATAAATGTTCTGTGCTTTTCGTCAATCAATATATAGTAAAAAATTTATCTGTTTCATTTTTACCCCTTAACATCTATACAAATACATAAATGATCCCTGATATTAAACTAACAGCTCAACATCATCCGTATAGTTAGCTACACAAAATATTATTATTTTTTCCAATGTTTTTATTTTATTCTCAAAATAACTTTTGGCTAAACTTATGTTTGTAATTTATAAATTTATTAGGTTTAGAATCAGTATTTAGAAAAACAATAAATTTTTTTAAAATTGTTTTTAAGCTAGATGATTTGAATTTATGAGTTTAAATAAATTATAAACTATATTTTTTTGGAATTAGGATATGTTAAATAAGTTTCAATTTTATCTTTGTAGCTAATGAAAATTTGACCTCAAATTTTTTGAAAAAAAAATGAATAAAGTGATAAATGAAAATAAAATAAAGAATTTAAGCGGATACAATATTTAAGAAAAAATATTTATTAAATTATTAATAGTCATAATTTAAGCGGATACAAAATTATTAAATGAGAACAGAAAAAAAGGTATTTTTTATTATTTGCATAGCATGACTAAGCGAATACAATAATCATTTTATCATAGTCATAATTTTAGAAACTCATGCTATTATCATGGTAGGGTTGAGTTCAAATGGTAATGAAAATTTTAATGAGAATGAATGAATTAATTCTACCAATTTATTTTGCAAAACTAAATTTTCTCTTAAAGTTAAATATCTCACAAACGGCTAATCAAAAAATTATAAAAATTGCACTATAAAAATCAACGTTATTTTCTCTACGATTAGACATCCCTCATGATATACTCTCGATGAAATTTTATTTATTTATTTATTTTTTTGGGTTGAAAACCGGTAAGACATGTGTTAGTGGTCGGTAACACAGCGACTAACATATGTGTTACCAGGGACTAACACATGTGTTACCAACAGCTAACACATGTGTTACCAACGGCTAACACATGTGTTACTAGTTTTCAAAACCTACCAAAAAATGAAAAAAAAAAAGTTCCTCGAAAGTATACCTTGTGAGATGTCTAATCGAAGAGAAAAAATACTGATTTTTATGGCACAATTTTTATATTTTTTTGACTAGCCGTTTGTGAGATATTCAATTTTTAATAATGTTGGGTGTATTATTATCTTGATGAAATTGATGGTTGAGATTGATTCATCCATTCTCACCAAAAATTTTATTTTCATTTAAACTTGATTTTATCATGACATTAAAATCTTATTAAATTAAATAAATAAATAGCCACCATTAACTAGGGCCTTAAACACCTAAGGGTACATTTGGTAAGAAAAATTCAGTGAAAGGAATAATTATTCATATATCCTAAACACGTATTTAAATATGTGTTTTAACAATAAGATTTCATGTCTACTTTAAGGTGAAAACAAAGAGCAAGGAAACGTGTATAACGTGCGTGAAACGTTGTTCAATTAGATATCTTCTAAGTTAAAGTATTTTAGTAATACACTCATATATCATTTTTCGAATTAAAGTGAACCTTTTACTTTTTCGACAATCATGTGTTTAAAAATAAAATCACCAATGTTACTTTAACATCTCAAATTTTATAAATAGATTTTAGATCTTATTAAAAAGTATTAATCAAAAGAATCAACTAAATTAATCAAGTTACTAAAGATAAATACAAATTTTTTATGTGAAACTATTTTATATTAAGTTATTATTTTTAATGTTAGATGAATTTTATTTGAATAGACATAAAGAAGATGATAAAGTCGTACTAGTAATCAAATTATTATTATTATTATTATTATTATTATTATTATTATTATTATTATATATACAGTATTAGGATCTAAAAATTAAATAAATTTTGAGGGAGAAAGAGAAGAAATATATATTTAGAACTATGTTTCAGCAAAAAACAACTATGATTCAATAAAAAGTAAATATGATTTCAAACCGAATTAAAAAGTTATTTTACTGTATCGAAAGGTTAAAAAACTCTTCTCCCCCTTCTCCATCAATTTTTCCTTATCCGTTGAATCCATTTCTATATATATATATGTATAAAATATATTATGCCTTCGGAAAAAAAAAATAATTACCCACAAGAAATTAAAAAAATGTTCGTGGTGTGCCAAGAAGAGCCTATGGTTTTTATGCTTTTCTAGGAAGTTTGCAAGAAACTTTAGAGGGCATAAGCAATTCGTAATTGTTAAGGTGAGTTTCATGTGACATTTAAATTGAGTTGTAATTATTTTATAATTTATTTATTTAAAGTGTTTATGCTATGATACGATTATAAAATTTGTTTAGTGATGTATAAGTGTTTATTGATTATTTACTCTCTCAATAATAATAAAATCGCAAAAGAAATGTGGTTAAAAAGTGGAAAAATGTGAGATGTGTAAAACTACGGTTTGCCAACAAATTATAGAAAAATGAAAAGGTGAAAATTGAAATTGAAAAGATATTATTGAATCTTTAATTGCTTATATGACAAAATGTTATTGAAAAAGTGTTGCTTAAATGTTTATATTGAAAATCTTTATAAATATTTTATGTAAAAACTGTGATTCTCACAAGGTTTTAAAAATGACCTAAATGTTTAATTTTTTTTTTTGAAACTCAGGTTAGAGAATGAAGGATAAAAGTGTTGAATGGAATTGTCTAACAAAAATTGAAGAAGAGTTATAAAATATAGACTTTTCTGCTGAATTGAAATGAATGATAAAATATCACTGTGATAAAGTAGATTATTTCATTTATACACTCACATAGTCAGACCCACTTATATACACATAACTCTTAACCAATTTATGTGTATTACACATGTTTTTAAGGTACTATACTCAAATACATATTAATTCTCTACCATTTTAGGTTTTCTCTTTATAAATGATAATTAAATTAATAATTAATTCAAAATTATAACATAGACGTGTTACATCCACATCACAAAATAATATGCTACCATGACTATGATGGGTTCCTACAATCCTACCCATTACTGGATTTGTTTCCCATGCCTATATGATGCTTTAATTTATTTGGTACGCATCTTTAAATTCTTTGATACTTATTTTTTTACTATTAGAGAGAGAATAAATTGGTGAGTGAGTCGGTTGTGCACAATCCAATTATACGATGAGAAGTGGACCAATAAAATAAAAGAAGTAAAAGGACTTTCATACGGTCACATGTTTTGTACATGTATTTTAATATTTTAATAACTTTTTATCTCAAATTATAGCTTGTGAATGCGCAAAGATATTTCAAAAACTTATCCACGATGCGTATCGCTTCACATGTAAACCACCCATGAATTATCTATGTAATTTACTCCAATACTAATAACGATTAGTATTTCATACAAATTAAAGTCAATGTGTTGAAAGATCGAATGGTTAACTTTCATTTCGACCTTTTTCTTTGAAATAAGGTACCTTATGTTCGATATCATTTCAAATCCAACACTTTTTACTAAATTGTGGATTCATTGTTAGGTTGGATTTATGACGAGCTTGTACCATTAGAATATAGTATAATTTTTATACACGTGGTTTTTTACAAGTTAAACTTGTCTATATTTCAAGCTATTCATAATTATGTAAAGAATTATCCTATTATGTGATGTTCATGTTAATTTGTAATAACTGTCATATATGCAGCCTTTGCTATTCTTCAAAAGTACAAGATGGTGAAGTACAAGATGAGGCTCAACAACAAGTATTAACAAAGTCTTATATCTCATTTGACATATATAATGTTTAATCTTTTCGATTAAATTTAACACAAAATAAAATTTTAAAAATGAAAACAAATAAAAAAGAAAAAGATTATATCAAAAATTTTGTTACGATTGAGCAAATTGATTTTTGTACACAATACATAAAAATGTGTACTTCATGTAGCATTAATAAGACCACTTCTTATCGAACGTGTTCTCCAACCATCCATAAAAAAAGAACGGAGGACGTCATAGTCACAGACATGTCCTCCATTCATTTATTTAGATTTTATCCCCCAAACAATGATGATGAACATAGACAAGTAGATTAATTATTTTCTTTTAGGTATAATATAAATACATTATTGAAAATATGCGGTAAAAAAAGTTTCTTAAGTTCTTGATAGACAATAAAATGTTATAATTAAGTTATTTTTCAGTGATGTTATGTGACAATCAATTTTTTAATTTTCATAGTTTTTTTTAAAAGCAATTTGTATTTGTATTAACTTCTAGTAAGAAACTAGAGCAATTTGAAAGGAATTACATAAAGAATGATTAAGAGGAGCTTGGTTGACAAGTTCAGTGAATCCATTTTAAATTTACATTTTTAAGCCTACTCAAAATTCAAATGAAATATTAAGGTTTGACTTAATCCGCTAGTATGTCCTTTCTTAGCGATTCTGAGTTGAAAGTAGCTTCATTTATATATTCCCAAGTCATCCAAGAATAACAGTGTGTCATACAACATCTTGGAAATTATGATGTCTAAGTGGTAAGTTGTAGTGAATCTTGTGACTTTGAGGATGTCCATGATGTTAATTAACATTAGGAATTTGTAAATTCCACCACTTGTCATGCCATATCTTTAGCTACTCTACAATAAAGAAAAATGTCAGTTTTTGGGTCTCATTAATTAAATTTTTCATAGTGACTTCATTAAACTTTCGTTAAATAACGGAGGTTAAACACAAATGAAAATACACGTCAAAAAACCATTTCAACGGTCAACACTTCTCTAATTTTTCTATTTATTTTTTTTTAACAGTGATTTTATAAAAATTTAGCAAGAAGCTAAAGCATAAAAGTTAAAGGTTACAGAACATACACTACTCTAAATTATTAAAAGTCTTTTGGGTGACAATTTTTTTAATGTCGACACGATTCATGACTCTTATAAAAAATACATAGGGACTATAATATTGATTAGTGGTTAAGGAAAAAGCATGAATTGACGTACGTCAAAATCGATTATCTTTTTTAGTAATGCGGGAGGCTGCGACGATGCAAATCCTCCTTTTCCTTATACGCATCAAACTTGTAACTAATTCTCAAATTAGACACATACATTGCATGCTTCTACTAACTAATCCAATCATATCAAACTTATTGTTCCCTTAAAAAATGCATTATTCAATTCCTTTAAAAACACATATACATAAATAGTGAACGTTTGCACCTTTTGATTTAAAATGTCTTGTTAATATAGTACGTGTCTTAACATAAAAACATGTGTTGATTAACGATGAGTGAGTGTTGTTATTAATAAATCTGAATATATGTAGGTTGTTGTACTTCAACCACTATTTATGATCAGAGACAGTAAGCTTGTTTTTATCTGAGGAAAAGTACTGATATACTACATATATGTGAAGGGTTTAACGACGTTCTTAGTATTGAATATATGTAACGCGTTATTAAATTAAATTACTAGCTAGTTACTTTATAAACGAATACTTAAGAGTTAAGACTTGGTCACTAAAAATATAAATAACAAACGATACATCATTTATTCATCACAAACACGTATAGGCACATCATCAATTACATTGGATATTTATTTATTACTCCATTAGATTATATTATTATATTATTATATTATATATGTTATGAAAGAGTTGTAATAGAAGACGATAGCACAAGTTAGTGGATGAAAAAGCAGGTGATGACATCCAACGGCGGTGGAGCAGTTGGCTTGTATATTTGTAAAACCCAAAAAAAAAGAAAAAAAAAAACCTCCAGTTATTATGAATTTTATTTCTTTACTTAACCGTTATTCGCACATATATACTCCGTGTATTTCGCATTTGTATTCTCTCTCTCCCTCCAAATCCCCAACTAATCTGATTACAACAACAAACAAAAAAAGAGATAAGAAATAGTTGGCGGTGGTTGTTGATCATATGAATTGAAAATGGAAGGTGATCATACTAGTAATACTGACGACATCTCCGCCGCTGCTCCGACGAATTTCCTCCTATCGCCACCGTCGGAACAACAACATGAACCTTCTTCGTGGAGACTTAATATCGATCATTTCCGACTGCCGCAAACGTCACCTAATTCTAATTCTGCCGGTCGATTATCCGCTTTCCGCCACCTCTTCCGCCGTATCCCACGTAATCATTACTTCATCTCTCTTATTTGATTTAACATAATTATTTTTTATAATTGATTAAATTCAAATATATATATATATGCCACAGTACACAATGCATGTGTATCAAATTTCAAAGTTGCACCGTGCATTCAAATTTCAAAGTTTATTCATTTTTACTGCTGTTGTTTTTGGTTTCAACCAGAATTTGTTCATCTATTACTGCAATCCCTAAGTCTCATATTATTTTTTTGCTGTTTGTGAAATTAAATTTTCTAAGTAGGTTTGGAATTTTGGATGGACGATCATCTTACAGATAAGAATTTATTATTAGTGATTCAGTAGTTCTTATTGCTTTCTAGGATAAAAGCAAAAAAAAAAAAAAAGCAAAACTTTTGTACTTCCGGCAAAAAGATGAAAAAATAGGCTTTTGTGCTCAAAACTAGCCAACGTTTTAATTTTACAACTCACATGACTTGTAATTATATCTTAAGGACTGCGACGATTCGATAACATATGTCACAAATAGGGAAAGAAAATTGGTGTAAATTAGACACATATTGCTATCCTAAATAGAGGAGTATATTGTATTGTTTGGAAATCTATCAACTAACTACACAAAGTTATATACTGAATTTGTTTTGGTAGGCACATATTGCTTTTTGTCTTTACATATATATATTGACTGGCAAAATGGGAATTGTTATTGCTTACACAATTAGTTTTCTCTTCAGGGAAACGCGGAAAGGTTCAAGAGTACTATAAGAAACAGGAACGACTCCTTGAAGGGTTCAATGAAATGGAAACAATAAATGAATCAGGATGTGTACCTGAAGGCTTAACTGAAGTTAGTTTGCTACTTTTTATCATTGGTGATTTGCCCTTTAGTTTAGTATTTAGATTTGGATATAATAAACATCATGTAAAGATGTTACATGACCTTTTTGTTACAGGATGAAATGAAGAATCTCGCTAAGAGTGAGAGACTGGCAATCACTGTGTCAAACGCGGCTAACTTAGTCCTTTTCATAGCAAAAGTCTATGCTTCAATTGAAAGCAGATCACTTGCTGTCATTGCATCTACTTTGGATTCACTCTTGGACTTGTTATCAGGATTTATTTTATGGTTTACTTCACATGCCATGAGAAATCCTAATCAGTTTCACTATCCAATCGGAAAAACAAGAATGCAGCCTGTTGTAAGCTCTTCAATCTTTTAAATCACTCAGTTCATCCTATATAATAATTAATAAATGTAACTATTTATCTTTAGTTATTTACACTAATTATGTTGGACTGCAGGGGATCATTGTTTTTGCATCAGTAATGGGAACTCTTGGGTTCCAAATATTACTCGAGTCTGCCAGACAACTCATTGCCAAGGTATGTCCTTGTGTAGATTGTCAATATCATTTTAAATTTTTTCACCAATCTTGATTTTTATATAGTATCAGTACTTAAAAATCTGGTTTCAGACTCGCCCTGACATGAATCGTGATAATGAAAAATGGGTGATTGGCATCATGGTGAGTGTCACAATAGTGAAGTTTTTACTCATGGTCTATTGCCGGAGATTTAAAAATGAAATAGTGAGGGCCTACGCCCAAGACCATTTCTTTGATGTTGTCACCAATTCTATTGGATTAGCTTCAACTGTTTTAGCTGTTCGCTATGAGTGGTGGATTGATCCTGTGGGGGCTATAATTGTGAGTACATGAACAAACACAACTACTTGTTATATTTATAACCCTTTTTAGTTATCATCCTTTTAACAAAGTCATATTGATTGGTTGCAGATAGCACTTTATACAATCAGCACATGGGCAAGGACAGTTATGGAAAATGTGCGGTCATTAATAGGGAGAACGGCTCCACCTGAATTTTTAGCAAAATTGACTTATTTGGTATGGAATCACCATGAGGAAATAAAACATATTGACACAGTGAGAGCGTATACGTTTGGTTCTCATTACTTTGTGGAGGTAGACATTGTGTTGCCAGAAGATATGTTGCTCAACAAAGCTCATAATATTGGAGAAATGCTGCAAGAAAAGCTTGAACAACTGCCTGAAGTTGAACGAGCCTTCGTTCATATTGACTTTGAGTTCAGTCACAGACCTGAACACAAAGCCAAGGTCTAGATACCATTTTACAGTATCTTGTAACACTTTTTTTTGTTTCAAGTAAATAAGCGAGCAAACTTCTTGATCACATCTCTTAGTTAGTATTATGGTTGCATAATTTGGTTTACGTGTATTTGGTTGACATCATTGTGATGATGTGTATCAAGTTTTCCCTTTTCTTGGTCATATCATTGTTGACAGAAATATGGCTATATGTCGTTAGTTGCACGCAACTTATTTGCAACATTTTTTTCTTTTACATATTTAACCCTTAACTTATTCTACATGTCTAACATCAATTCCTCAAAATAAATTTACTACACGTAATTTTATGTGCGGTTTAATACACGGATTATTTCCCGAAGTAATATGTTAATGATATTGTGTCAAAATGCAACGCTCAAATTTTTTTAAGTTTTCACATTTCGTGTTCACTTGATCGATACTCGAATTATTCTTAAGGACTATTTATTTGGACTTACCTCAATAATTCATTTGATGATCATTTTTGTTGTTTACACTTATCAAATTCAACGATTTTATTGTTATATCAAAGACAATTCCTCTCAAATCAATTACAATCATCTTATACATTAGTTAATCGAGACATTGAGTATATGAACTACGAAGGTTCAAATGAGATAGGGCCACCGGCCCAATCTATTCCCATTTCTTCAGAATTGTCCTCTCTAATAGTATGATACAATTGCTCAATTATAGCTTGACATTCTACTTCCATATATAAACAATGACAAAATTGTCCATATAAATGTATATAAACGGGTTACTCAATTATAGCTCGACGTGCTACTTCAATACTTGCTTAAGGCGTTGCTTTTATAGATCAACAGTAACAAAATCGTACGTAAATGCATATATATAGTAAATAGTCCTTTTAAATTTGTAATGTAATCGTATAAAAAGTATTTTTATTCCTTACTAAAATCTAAAAAAATGGAATAGTAGGATACTTTATAATTTTCTATTTTTTTAAGGAGTTGGAAATAATGTACTACGGAGTAATATACAAGAGTAATAAGGGTTTAATAGTAATTTAAAGTTTTATAGGAAAACTAGGGTTTCTTCATCACTATAAAACATACAACATCCGCAGCTCATAATCGTTCATCCAGCCCGCCGACTCAATAACCTTCAAAATTATTCGATTTATTTAGTGTTTCTATGTTTCAATCATCATACATGCCAATGATGTTTGCTGTATTGTCCGTACCATCTGAACGCAAGGTTTCTCTTCATTGAGATCCTTTGTTTGATTAGTACTAAGCTTTCAATTTCTGAGGCATTTATTCTTTTTTATTTATTCTTTTCAAATATAAAGGTACTTAATTAATTTGATTTTACAATTGAGGTAAAAGGCAACAATTTAGAGTCGCTCGTTTACTTGATCAATAGTGGATAGAGTGCTGTACGTTGCCAATATGAAAGGGTACTGATATTCTGGTATTGTTAGATCCTCTAATCTTTCAATGCATTCTGATGTCCCTACAATTTTAGTATCTGGTAACTCAATAGATATTCATGTGTAAGCAATAGAAGCTCTTTAATATTTTGTTGCTGGATGAATGAATCAATATCAAACGCAATGAATACATTTCTGAATGTTGAAAAACAAATTGACATTGCTTAAATTAAAAACAAGGAAATGTAACAAAAAAAATAGTTAGACATCAAGTAAATACTTGGTCCGTTAATTGAACAACGCATATTTCAGGCCCATTAGGACTTTAATCAGCGTTGGTCCGTTTCGATTGTTTGGGCTGTAATTAGTTATCACACATATAACATAGTAACATACTAATATACTATTATGGGGTGTCTGAATTAGCTTTTTTGTAAGTTTTTTTAGCTTATATTTGAGTTGCCAAACACATTTCAGCCTTTTAGGATGAAAAATTCAAAGTTGTGAAACCAGGAGATAGGGCATTACTATTAGGGGTGTTTGGATTAGCTTTTTTCCTAGGTTTTTTAGCTTATTTTAAGTTGTCTAACACATTTTAGCTTTTTTAGAATGAAAAACTCAAATTTGTGAAAGCAGGAGATTGGGCTTTTTAGAATTGGATTTTTATGCTTAAAAGGTAATAAGCTAAAAAGCTTAAGTTGATTCTAAAAAGATAAGCCAAATATACCCAGATTGTACACATGCATATTCACTTCAAAGTTTTGATTAATTGACACAATGGAATACTGAATCTAATTTTTTTTAGCTAATTGAGTAATAAAATATATATTTCAAAGTCAAATAATGTATTTTAGTGGACAGCTCTAAACATAGCATTACATAAAAAGCATAAGACAACGTGACATTTTAGGGAGTTGAAATGTTGGCTAGCTTCCAAATACACATTTTAAAGAGAGTATTATTTCATGATTAAATATAATTTGTTGGTTATTAATAGATTTGTAGAAAACACCCACTAACATAACGTTTTATGTTTTAACTTGTTCAAGTTTGGAATGATTAGTGGGTAACTGGGTATGATATGTAATGTTTTAAAGATTGATTTTTGAACTGGACCGGTCAATCGGTTAGTTTTGGTCGAATAAGTTGTTGATTTGATTGACTTTATGATGTTCTTTTACTTTTTTTTTTTAAACTAATTGAGGATTGATGTTTATTTACACTTAATATTGACTGTTAAATTTACGAATTTAAAATTGAAATTTTCTATATTATGAGTGGTCAAAGTGCGTCTAAAAGTCAAAATATTTGTAAAATGTCAAAATCGAATTTTTTTTGGGACAAACCGCCTACGGTAGTTTGCCAAGAATAGATCTTGAAATAAAATACAAAATTTAAAAAAAAAACGGTGATTTAATCGAAGTTACGAGTGGAAATATGTGACTTTTAAAGTTTTTTTTTGAAAAAGTCAACTTGGTCAAAAATTGATACAACCCAACTTAAAAAACTGATCAGACCGGTCGCTTCCGATCAGATCGTTGGTCTTTGCCTTGGTCAACTTTATCTGAAAACTGATTTATTTTGAGTTGAAAAGCTTTGAAATTCTGATTCGACCGATCTAACTAGTTTTCAAAACCTTGATAATATGACTATACGAGGGTAGGAAAAAGTGAGGCTACATTTGATTAAAAAAAGATAAGATTGCTCTCCATTATTGATAATGCCATATTTTAAGTTAAAGTGAGGGTAATAAAAGGTGAATCTAAATAAAAAAAACTTAATAGTTTATGACTAAAATAAGGCTACACCCCCATTATTGACGATGACATGTAACTAAAAAGGGCACCGGTAAATGAGGACATAAACACAAGGGAGTGTGGTAATATCCAAAGAAAAAGTGGTTATTGTGTGTTTGATGTACCCATAATGTTGTCATAGTTTTCACTTGTAATAAAAAATGAATCATCGCATACTTTTGGGCGATCAAGTAAATTAAATCATATTTTAGCCGACTTTGTTGAGGCAAAAAGAATTGTAGATATTAAATTAAAATCTTGAGCTAAAAAGGAAAAGAAAGGGAAATGTGTAGTTGCAATCTCTCGATACAACTAACAACCTTTGAAACATCAAACATCTTAAAACTCGAATGGTGGAAATATTGAACAAAGTACTATGAACTTTACTAACATAACTACCAAAACAAAATTAACTTGATTAGTAAGTGTTTGACGTAGTTCTTTGAGAGGCTTACTAACTTATTGCATTATGATCATGCAACTATTAAGCCCCTTGAAGGTGTTTGGATGAACTTTTGTTACATGGCCTATCAAAATTTTAGTAATAAGCTAAAAGCTTAGTTTCAACTTATTGCCGTTTAAATAACTCATAAGCTAATACATCTAGCGAACTAGATACAAATTGAGAGGCAACTTGAACAATGAAACAACCATTTGATAGTTATATCATAATTATCCATGCACCACTGGCTCATGTTTTATGGTGATGTAAAACGCAAAGTAATAATAAGTAGTAATTCGTAGATAAATATGATAGGTGTCCAAATAATTCGTCATAAGAAAAAAGGAAGCTTGAATATTCTTGAAAATCAATCTTGCTCGAGACCTCTAAATTATCTCATAACGGAAGAAAATGATCAAGACAACCTCGTTTTTAAGGTTATTCAAAACCTCCCATGATAGTTCGTTGCATAGATTATTCAAATAGCAAGAGCAAACTTAACCACCGGAGTTATTAATATTATTCTATATACCTTTGTCATTTCAATAATTTATGATAAAAGCTAAAAGGTGATTCGGGCACCATTCGATATGCTTTTCGGGTTTATTAAAGTTTGGCAAAAGTTTTCATACCCAATTATTCTCTCAATTTGGCCACTTGCGTACCCTATTATTTCAAGGCTTGCTTCCGGATTTATAGAAAGGAGTTGAAAAATGGTCAGATATAATACTTAATTAATACTTAAGTATTAAAATAAAAACAAAAACAAATATCCCAAGTTTAGACAAGAATCTTTGAAAGATCATTTTTTTTTTTCTCAGTTAAGGACTGGTCCATCAACCATTCTTAAAGAACAAAATGATTCAAAATAGGTTGTTATAGTTTAAAGAGGAAGTACTATTATCACCATCATTGTTTGTTATCATCTGAAATTGATTGCTTAAAAGTAGAATGAGATACAACTATGATGTGGTCCTTTTAGTTGCAAGTAGGAGTTAAAATGGTATTTTTATTGCTTCAATTATTTCATACACGAGATACCAATAGATAGAAAATACGGATATTTATAAACTCATTATGGACCGAGCCAATCTATACATAATGGGCGAATATATCTGCAAACATGAGTAATGTACCTATTAACATAGAAAACGAAAACGAAGCACGTAGACTCAAGCCGACATATTAGTAAACAATTATGTACTTACTTCACTAAAGCGATCACCAAATTTCTGGATTTGCATATTCAAAACTGTATTAAAAATATCAACCTTAAAAATAGTGTCGATTGGTAATATTGCTCTTTCGGTTTCTCGAAATAACATAAACTTCATCTATCTTCAAACTTTCAAGATTATGTTGTTGACAAAAAGAATATACAACCTTCAGTAATCCATCAAACTCATTTTCAACATATCACGAGTATCAACGTATCTCCTTAACAAATCCAGTCCATGAGTATCAACATATCTTAAAACCACAACCATTTGTTCCTTTTCAGATACATCATTCGACTTCTCAACTAACAAACCAATGACATCACCACCAATTTCTTCAAATATTGGTTTCAATATTTCATTGGAAAAACATTACGATAAGTCTCATTTTTTATGCAATCAATTTGAGTGTTTCGAAAATGAGTTGGAAAAACATTTCATTGGAAAAACATTCAAGGATATCTTTCTGAATTTTCGGAGACACCAGTTTACAATTCTAGGAAGCTTTAAGCATAACCTTACGATAAGTCTCATTTTTTATGCAATCAATTTGAGTGTTTCGAATAAAAGTCATTTTATAGGTGCATTCTTGAGTTGACAAGTGTCACTTAATTAATTCAATGATGTCACTAACAGAAAGCTTTATAGAAATTACACTACTCGGCCCCAAATCACTGGTATCACGGACACGGGCCATCAGTGCTCATCAAGTGGGTCCGCCCCTGAATCCAACGTGAGACTTCTAAATCTATTGAAATTTGTGTCTCTTTCATTCTTGTCCCTCCATCTTTCTTCTTCATAGATTCTCTCCCACTCAAGCCATCCCTTTTTTATTCTCCTTCCACCCCACCTCTTCTTTTCTATCTCTATATGTATGTATTTGTCCATTTTCCACATATATATATAGATGATGAATAAACACAAGTTTCATCATCCAAAAACTCAGAAGTTGTGATTCGAAGTACAAAAACCGGACCCACGTGATCACCATGACAAACTATTCCAGCAAACTCACCATCAACCTAGTGTTTCTTATCGTTGCGGTCCTGCCTACCATGGTAGCACCATATTGCAAGGTGGACGACGACAACAGCAACAATAGCGACAACAAACAAGAGGCGCTAAAATACAAATTAGCTGCTATTCTTACCATCCTTTTTGCTGGAGGATTTGGTGTCAGCATCCCTCAGCTTGGTAAAAAAATACAAGCTTTAAACCCTGATAACGACATATTTTTCATGATCAAAGCGTTTGCAGCAGGCGTGATCCTAGCCACTGGTTTTATCCATATTTTACCTGATGCTTTTCAACTTTTAACTTCACCCTGCCTTCCTCATAACCCATGGGGTAAGTTCCCATTTGCTGGTTTTGTTGCTATGATGTGTGCTATTGGAGCTCTTATGGTGGACACCTTTGCGACCAGCTTTTATACAAAAATGCATTTCAACAAGCAAAAGGCACGACAGATGGCGGATGTGGAGAGTCGTAGTGCAGGCGTCGTTGATGATCATGATGGTCATGTTCATGTACATGCACATGCCACTGATGGCCATTCTCATGGTTCTGTTTTATCATCTCATGAAATACAACTCATCAGGCATCGTATCATATCTCAAGTAATTACAATTGAACGTTATAACTTATATACGTAGGTATTTCATGTTCAGTGTTAAATCTTATGCCAAAATGTTAAGGTCTGTATCCACGTGGAACAGGTTGTCATACTTACAGACATGTGTATATGTTTAATTAGGTATTGGAGGTGGGAATCGTCGTTCACTCGGTGATAATTGGAGTCTCATTAGGGACTTCCCAAAGTATTTCTACCATAAAGTCTCTACTTGCAGCCTTGTGTTTTCATCAGTTCTTTGAAGGCATGGGACTTGGTGGATGCATTTCTCAGGTACCAAGTTTTTTTCTTTTTTTATTTTTATTTTTTTCTTTTGAAATATTGACATGAATAATTTTAAATGGGGAATATATAGGCAAAATATAAGTCAGTGTCAACAGCAATCATGGCGATCTTTTTCTCGCTCACGACACCAATAGGAATCTCAGTAGGAATTGGAATATCAAGCACTTACAAAAAGGACAGCACTACATCACTGATAGTGGAAGGAATCTTGAACTCTGGTTCAGCTGGGATCCTAATTTACATGGCACTGGTTGACCTGCTGGCTGCAGATTTTATGAACCCAAGGATGCAAAGCAACTTAAGGCTTCAGTTAGGTGCAAATGTGTCACTTCTTTTAGGGGCAGGATGTATGTCCTTATTGGCTATATGGGCTTAACAGTTAATCCTATTATGCAGTTGTTCAAAGCAACAAGTAGAAATGTCAATAGTTTCAAGTAGCATTAACATTTGAACTTTTGTAGTGGAGAACATGGAATCAATTAATTAAATTATAACAAGAAGGCATTTACTCTTTTGAGAAAAATTGGGGATGAAAGAACATTATTCTTCTAACTCGATTTCTCGACGGGTCATATTAAAAATATCGTTCAAATCAATCAGAGGGAAGTGGAAACTTTGCTGTTATGAACTAGCAGAAAAATATATTCAACTTCTGTGGTGTACCCCACGAAATTTGATTACCAACTAAAATGAACGCACCTGACACAGAGTATATTTGAAAAGAAAGAATCATCAACATGATAACGTAGAAATACGAGGATGTATGTGTCAAAACTAGCAGGTGGACTGAAGTTAATTACAAGGACATAGATGTACAAAATTAGGCAATTTAAATAATAAAACAATGCTCATTAAGACTCAATACTTTGTGGCATATAGCTAATCTTGACAATTAGTTCCTGTACACATTTGATTTTGCCTTCTAATGACATAAAATTCCCATAAAAATGTGCATCAGCACAGAATGTCAAAGGTGTATTAACAAAATTTTTAAACAAGAATAGAACGCCTGTCAAAATACATACAAAACAATTAATAATTAAAATGAAGTTCCGGTTGTTGATTCAGTCTTTATATTTACAAATTTAATAAAGAAACAGAATATCTTGATCTAGAAGGATTTAAGTGTATTGCTTGAAGCTTCCAAATATATGGTTTTACATTTTGGTGTTGTTTCTTTCTTGAAGAAAAGTATGGTATATATCATCTTCCGTGTACATATTGTTGCGTTCATAGGAAAGAACAAATAATGAAAGATATAAAAAACTTATCACTTCGACAGAAAATCATAAGTCCTAACAAAAAAGTACCAAACCTGGAAACCAAGATAGCCGCTCAATGCTATTGCTCCCATTTAGCTCTGAACCAAGGCTTTGTTTGTACTCCATTGCAGGCGAAAAACAAGTTATGGACAAAGGTTACAAAAGAGCTACTGAGCAATGATTGATCTCTGCAAAATGTAGCGAAAAACAGCGTTGACTGAAGCCAAAAAGAAACCGCCATTGGCACAAATATACCTTGAAGAAGCAACAATAATATCAGGGCCGTCTCATGGATCATGGGGGCCCTGTGCCATAACTACAAAAGGGCCCTTAACATATCTAAAATGTGGTTTTAAGTAAAGACTTTATGTTTAAAATGGTAATGCTTTTATGCTTAAACATTATTAAATTGAAGGTTAATATGAGGTACTAATAGTTATACATATAATCATCTTAAAAACATCTCTTATGACTATATCATTTACAAACACATATTCGGAAAGTGATTAATTTGAAGGTCATGGTCACTTACTACAAGTAAATTCATCAAATACATACAGGTTCCTTTGCAACTACAGAGATGATGGTCATAATTATAAAGATGTCAATGATTAAAACTGAGAATTACATAAAATTTTGAAAATTTTTTTTGATTTTCTATTTACCACAATAAATTGATGATCATATACAGTCTCCAAGATAATTGAAATCATCATAATCTAGTATCATTGAGTATCTATTTATTTGTGCACCTTTGATGGATCTTATTTCTGTTCAGAAAGAAAAAGATGAAATAAAAGAAACGATAAAAAAAGAGACAAGAAACAAAAAAGTAAAAGAAATTGGATTAAACTTATTGCGTGACTTTTAACTATGTTGCATCTAAAAATGAGCTAAAGATAATCGGGCTTCAATACTATGATTAACGTATTAGTATTTTTTAGTCCTCTTGAATTATGGGCCTGTGCATGACTCACCCTGCACATGTCCAAATCTGACCTACATAATATACAGATTAAGATTTTATTTATGCATAACTCAACTCGAGCCTCACCGTTCTAAGTGCTTTACAATACACCAAAACATGTGGTGGAATCCATAGATAAGTGGCCAAACTGATGGATTACATTCAACAGACACCAACAGATTAGACAACAATCAGTCAAATGTTCGGTACAAAACAACAAAATATGAATACATACATTTGAACACCTTCACATAAAGAGAAGATGAAATAGTGTACCTAAGAAAAATAGTGAGAAGATGAAATAGTGTACCTAAGAAAAATAGTGATTTCCACTTGAGACATACAATAAGCTAAGTCAAAAGAAATACTCCTTGTATAAACTACTCTAGAGTCTAGAAGATCAACAACACATAAATTGTGGATCTTCCTTCAATACCTTTAACACGTATAACTTCCCAAATGTTTACTAATAGTACCTTCTGAACTTGCTTGATATTAAATACTGGGCAAATTTTTGAGATAACATATGATCCAAATTTTGACAAAATGGGGAATATACTAATTTTCCTTTTTTATAAAAAAGAGTGTAATTTTTTCTTCATAAAATGAACTTAATTTGAGTTCTCAACTGGTAAAAATATTAACTTTCACTCTTTTTATTAGTCAAAAAGTTAAACTTTCACTCCTATATGGGCCAAGACTTAAAAACTTTTTACACAGTTCTTGGTAAAATTTGAGTCGTATATTTTTATACCCTCACTCCTACAGTGATAATTGACAATTTACCGTTCAATATTTACAGATTCGACTAAAATTGTAAGAAGACTTATTTATAAACTAAAAATGCAAGATAAGTAAAAGTCTAGGTACCATAACTGTAAATTTACTCTTAAAATGTTTCTTTGAGGATGAAATACGTCAGAAGAGAAAGAAGTACGAACCAGCGGACCTTCAAACAGCTCGGCTATGTTACTCTCGAGCCGGCTAACCAGGTGTCTGGCTATTCCACCGTCAACCACCACAACTACGGTGCTTCAGGATATTGCTTCAAACCAAGCTAAAGGTCATATCTTTTTCTCTTTTTATTCATAATATGCTTTTCAATTTTTATTCTTGTATTTGGGAAATACTACTTTCGTTACCCCTCATCTGCAGAAATTTATGTCAAAATTGATTTTGCAGAAACTTATGCGAATTAGCATAAACTTATCTCTTGTCGCGTAGAAAGGATAGGGTTGGATGGAAAATCTCGCACAAAAGTAGAAAATCTCGCACTGACATAAGCCTAAAATATTTCGCTTAGAATTAATATTTCTCCTAACAGTTTACGAACAGTCCCCGATTCTCATAATTGTGTGATAAATCTCCTCTATTCTCATACAATTCTGAGAGTTGGACTTAGTTTTAACAGTTATGACTGCTTTCTGCGAAATTTCCCTCATTCTCATACAATTATGTGATATAAGGTGCTATATGGGTGTAATTTCTATTTAAAGTTTTAAAACGTTAAATGTAGGTGAAATATATGCTACCTAAGGTGGCGTTTGGTTCGGGGATTTGAAATCCTAGGATTTTAAGTTTTGAGGGATTTGAAATCCTATCGTGCGTTTGGTTCACAATTTTTGTTCAAAGGATTTCTAGATCAATGACAAAAATACCCTTTACAGATATAAATACTACAATGTTAGCTAAACCACCAACTTCTATTACCAAATCAATAACAAAGTACACAAGTATGTGATAAATCAATGTTTGTCCTATCATATATTCCCAAAAACCACTAGAACTTCCTCAGTACGCACACGATCGCAAAAATTAAAAAAAAAAAGTACATTCTCACAGCTCATTCAATCTTTCTGTCCATCTTTGTAAGTAATAACCATCCATATATATACATTGGTGTTAACTGTAAAAAATACTTGCACCCCCTTGAGTCATACAAGTTCCTTAGTATTAGTCAAACCAAAAGTAGCTAACCAAAAACATGCTTGATTAACAGCATGATCAAGAACCAGGGGATAAATCCACCAATGTTTCAAAAATATAGTTTGACCCACCTTGTTATATATAACCCAACTACTAATCATTTAGCAGAATGTACTTCACCCAACCCTCTCTATTTTCTTCCGCCAAATCCCAATAGGCTTCAACATGTTCGGAATCACTTCTTATCTTTCCCATTACTTGGTACTTCTCGTCTTGAGTAAGTGATTGCATTTTGAAAATATCGGTAGTGATCTTGGCTCTTTTCCTTTTCAACTCGACTTGAAAGTCTATATCTCGACTCATAGTGGTAGCCGCTTTGTGTATAGTATTACCAAATAAGTTGACTACCTCATGCAATCCATCAACCAAAGGATCCATTGGAGCTTTCCTTTTCTTACTACGAATACTTGAAACATCTTCAAGTTGAACGTTGGTGTTTTCTTCAACTTGAACATTTGTTTCAAATTCTTTGACACCTTCTTCTAATCCTATGTTTTCCTCCTCTTCTATGTCACCAATAGCTCTACCTCCATTCCCATGAGCTCTATCTTTCCCAAAAACAACACATAATCCATCATAGTGAGGAAATGGTTTGTTTCTCCAATAAGCCGCTTCTTTATAATGCTATTCAATATCATAAGGATTAAATTAAAACCAATACAAGGCTAACTAAAACTATATCAAGTAGATTCAAATTAGAAAATAAACAATATTTACCTTAATGTACTCATCCCAAACTTAAGGAGTTGCATTTAGAAGTTTTGAATCATCAAACCAACCAAACCCACTAGTGCTTGGACCACTAAACATGTCATGGAGAACTTGTCGATATCTCTTCATGGTCTTTACCTTTGATTCAATGTGAGGTTTACCTAATAGACCTGCTTTCGGGAATGATTCTTTGAGCCTTTCTTCAAGATGTTGTAATATCCAGATTTAAAACCATTATCAGCTTTAAATCTTCCGCCATTCACCATATTTACTAGAGCCTCAACAAGCTTTGTTTCTTCGGCAAGTGACCACCCCCGATAACCTCTGTTTTGGGTCACCGTACCTAATTTTGCAATCAAGGTCATATACAAAAAACCCAGTCAACCTCTTATCTCATATAATAGCTACTTGAACTTGGTACATTTTATTGTTCATGTTAACCAAATATGAAGTACATAAAGCTATAACACCAAAATTTTGGCTCTTTTATACTACGGGAACATATGGAGTCCACCTCTTTCTTTTGTGTGGCAAGTTATTGACTCCAATGTAAATATAATAAGGAAAATAAATCAAACAAATACTAAAGTATTAAGATCATCCATGACTTAGGAACAAATAAGCAAGAAATATCAACAATTTTCCAACAAAAAGTTTAAAGAGAAAGAAGTCTTTTAAAACCTAAAGTCGCAATAAAGAACATAAAAATTGTAAAAAAGTTAAAATTTTTACCTCGATGAAGATTTCTGTGCAGGAGATGGATTGAATGGAAGGTAGGTGTTAAAGGAAGAACATGGAAGTGCAGTTTTGAGAGATAAAGAATTAGGGTTTTTATTTTACCTAAAGAGTATTTTTGTCCGTTTTTACACTTGAATTTCTGCCCATTTTCAGTATTCTAAGTCCTTCCCTTTTATAAAGCATTTGAAAATTCTTGTTTTGAAGGACTTTAGAATCCCGTTCATTTAAAATACTCCAACCAAACACAAATCTGAAGGGATTTAAATTCCAAATCCCACCAAATCCTTTCAAAATCCACGAACCAAACGAGCCCTAAGTAATTTTCCCTTCTTATATGCTGTAGTCTATTAGTCTCGGCATGTAACATACAAAATAGGGTTAAATACTTGAATCTTTTTGAATATTTTTAAATGTTACCTTAAAAGTATCCCCTTTAAAATTGAAAAATTAGATGTTTATATGAAGTTTACTAAATTTTACTTACAGAGTGAGGTGGCATATATAATGAACCATACATACGATCCACCTTGTAAGCAACGTCATTTTGTTGTATGTCACTGGTTCATACGTCTTAAGAGGTAACAGACATATAAGGTCAATAATTGAAAATTCAATACATACATTTAGAAACACTCGAGCCTACAAAATATGTATAACACCAACAAATAGTAAGATATGTGTGAGTTTTGAACAAAAATGGATGGTTTTGCAGGTATTGCAAAGGTTATCCTAAAAAAGGGGAAAACACAACTTTTTCGTGATGGAAGTCCAATGGTTTATAGTGGTGCAGTTGATAGAATAATTGGTAGACCACCACCAAAAACAGGTGATATGGTGCTAGTGGCTGATGGGACACAAACGCCAATTGGTTGGGGTTTGTATAATTCTTGCTCTATGTTTTGTGTTAGGCTCATGCAGCTAGAGGAGGAAGCATCAGGGTATGTATATATACAGTTATATTTTTTCTACAATAGTTTTTTGTAAGTCACTATTGTTACAAAAAGTATATTGTTAGATAGTAAATTGATACTTGGATTAAATGGTTCAGAGATCCTTCTTGTGCATTAAATGTGGAGAAACTGCTTGAAACAAGAATAGATGCAGCGATCAGTTTACGTAAGAAATTAGGGCTTCCTTCTGCAAAGACAAATGCATACCGTCTTGTAAATAGTGAAGGAGATAGGTATTATTATTGATTGGTATAACTGTGGTATTTTGTATCTCACGTATAATTTTTATGCAAGCATGTCAATTTTTCAACGATTACATACATTACAGATTGTCAGGACTTATAGTTGATGTATTTGGCGATTTAGCTGTGATTGCCTCGTCAGCTGCTTGGGTTGAGAAATACAAGGAACATATTAGGCATTGTATTAGTGGAATCGATGCTATTAAGAGTATAGTCTGGAGGCCATCAACGGAGATATTGAAGGAAGAAGGGTTAGATTTGGCTGATCTTGCTCAAGAAGAGTTATCAGGATCTACTGAAACTGTGAAGGTAAAATACTATGCGGGTCTTTAAAGTTTCATCTTTCACAAAAAAATTCCTGATCATTTTGTTGAATTTTTGCTATTTTGCCTTAATAATGTTACAAATATGTTAAATATAATCTGTGCAAAAAGGAAAAGAGAATTACAGTAGTTCAAGAGCACTCTCCTTGGTTCATGTCAGGTTGTGGAGAATGGGATATCGTATGTGATCTCATTGGATGGACAGAAGACAGGATTTTATGCTGATCAGCGTGAAAATCGTCAATTTATATCTACCATCTCAGATGGTCAAAGTGTACTTGACATGTGTTGCTATACAGGTGGCTTTGCACTAAACGCAGCTTGCGGTCATGCTTCAGATGTCACTGGTATATACAGAGTACTAGTTTCTGATTTGTTATAACGATATCTTTGTAAAATTAACTTCTTATTATAATGTTGTGTGCAATATTCTTTATTGATTTTATCTATGTGCAAGTATATGTTCTCATCCAATATTGTTTGATTCACAGGCGTTGATTCGTCGTCTCCTGCTTTGGAATTAGCTAAACAAAATATTGTACTCAACAATTTGGATCCAGAAAGAATATCATTCCTAAAACAGGATGCAACTGCTTTTATGAAAAATGCTGCTTCTAGAAATGAATTATGGGATATAGTCATATTGGATCCTCCTAAATTAGCACCTCGAAGGAAGGTATTGTAATGTTCTAAGCATTTTGACATATCTATTGCTACATGATCACGGTATTTTGTTTTTCTCTAAGTTAGTGCTTGATCCAGGTTCTACAAAGTGCAAGTGGAATGTATAGGAATTTAAACTCACTGGCCATGCGGTTGACAAAACCTGGTGGGTTTCTGATGACTTGCTCATGTTCAGGAGCTATGACCCAAAGTGGGCAGTTCTTGCCTGTTCTTCAGGCTAGTCTTCTAGACATGTTTTAAAGCACTTCGAAAGTTATGCAACTGTATGGTACTGATATGAAATGCAGTGGTTGATGTGATGGCTCATTTATGTTTGTTGTAGGGTGCTGCTTCAATGGCTGGTAGGAAGATAACAGTGGTTCGTCAAGGTGGTGCAGCCTGTGATCATCCTATCGATCCAACTTATCCCGAGGGAGCCTACCTTTCCAACATTTTGTTAAGAGTAGTTTGAACATTAGTCCGCTTACAAAGTTGACACTAACCTTCTGAATCATCCCACAAAAAAGGAGAAGCACCCGAATAGAAAGAGTTATGTATATCATTGTACTGCATATACTGGCGTTAAATGATTTTATGCGGTTATTGGTGGAAATTATATCAGTTTTGGGTTTGAAATGGAAAATACTTAAAAATTTTAGACAAAAAAGAAGCATATTGTTGGCCTAAATTGGAAAGCCTTGCAGCTATGTATCTAAAAGCTTCTCTATGACGCTAGGAGTATAAAGCTTTGAACAAATCAATGAACACCTAAAACAGGAAAACCAAAGTGGAAATAACCAAACATATAAAAATCTAAATTACAATATGTCAGTTGCAATGATAAGGCTAGCTTACTACTTCCTAACACCATATGGTAAGCGGAAATACTTTTATGCTTCAAGCCTTGCCCACAAATTAATATCCAAGGAATTGATATCTCCTTGGCAAAGCCTCAAAAGAAATGGACGTTAAATACATACAACACGATACATATATCCTTCCAAGTTTCAACCCAAATTTTGCATGGATCAATGACCACCAGGATTACGATTCCAAGACAAATATGATGGATCTCCAAGACGCCTGCGGCCGAGAAAAAAAAAACAAATTAGTATCCTCCATTCCAACTCATTATAATGATCAAACACTAGATACTAATCCTATGATCTGATGATATTTTCAGATTTACAATACTGCGTTGATGAGTAAATCAGTTTACTGCTTGTTTCATAAAAAATATTAACATTGTCGACATATACATCTCGTTAGGATTTAAGTTGTAAATTCACCATTTGAGGCCTACTCATGAGCCAAATCATCTCAACGTTCAACATCATCAACAGTCTGTTAGGATACTAGGCAGACTCTAAGAAAAACCAGGATGGCAATATCAGTCAATAGAACAGGAGTCATAAAATTACCTTGGCTTAACCAGATATATAATGGTGAAGGTCATAGCTAGTACAAAGCACAAGCCACCAACAGCAAGATAAGCAATGCCGATGAAATTGTTCTTTCCACCAAGCCAGCTTGTTGTTGAGAGCACAAGTTTTTTCTTGCCATTGAAACTGTAAGTATTATAATTATTCTGCAGAACCACATCTATCGTATCACCAACCTGCAGATCCATCTCTATCTTCCCATACAACTTCCTAAACGTTGGAAGAGCTGCAGTCCGCATCCACACAATAAGATCTTCCTGCTCACTTAGCTATATATACACAACAATCCACAAACAAACTTCTTGTCAGCTACTAGTATTTATCACAATCTCTCTAAATCAATAATAAATGATTAAGAGGTTTACTGGCATGGATTCATTGAGACGGGCACCACCAATAAGAGGTCCGTTTTGAAAATTTTTAGGGAAGACATCTTTGCCAAACTTATGATTCCTATCACTTTTCCATGAAATCCCTCTCTTCATTAAGGGCAATTGCTGATCGTTATTAGTGGAGAAGGTGAAAGTATCATTGAACATACTCCAGGCTACAAGCCCACAAGGTACAATCAATGTGCCATTTGACATATCTTCAGGCTTACAAGTACTTATGTCACCCTCACCACTCCGGCTTCTCAATTGCTGATCACTTCTGCTCTTAACATACCTGAATAAAGAAGTGCCGCATGCCTTACAACAATTAGGACATTATCACTGAAATAGCCATGTTTATTTGACAATCGAAGGACTTAGTACAGTTGTCAAAAACTCGAGACTGTTTCTACTGTTTGGGCATAGTTAAACTGATTCTGTTCATCTAATTATTTAAGGGTCAAACAATCAGTTTATAAGTAGCGACAATAAAACTGATCCTAATTAACGGGGCTATTTTACATGCAAAACCTTACATTATCAGAATTTTCAAACACTTCCAACATCACTGAAACGTATTTTGCTATTTCATGCAGTTGTTATGTTACAGCTGATTATGTGATTTTGAATATTCGATATCACGTAATCACTTCCTCTCATAAATAGTAACGTACCTTCGGTGATTCTGATAAAAGTTATCAAGCTGATAATACACATAAATAGGTTTCTTCATACGTTTTGGCACCTATATTACAATCATCAATAATAATGTCACCACAAAAAAAACATTTATATCTTCATCCTCATAACAAAAGGTGTATCAAGCTCAGTCTTACAGTTAAGGTTCTATTGCAGGTTTTATCCGCATCTGACTGTATAAACCGGACCTTATCACTTCTAGAACCTGACGGTGCGCAACGATCATCATAACGTTCAACAATTTCAACTACCTATTCACACAAGTAAAAAGAGAATAATAAATAATTAAAATCACAAAAGTTAAAACTAACAACAAAAAATTAAGTTTGCTCGATGCATACATCTCTGGAAGCAATGAGTGATGCAAGTCCAATCGGTACGAATACTATAGTCACAAGCATGAATGCTGATATCACCTGCAATATGCATTAAAAACCTAATTATAATCAGGTTATCAAATTGAACTCAATTGTTACAGTATATATAATTAAATTAATGAAACTTGCCCATCTTGGGGTCAGAATTGGTTTACAGGCTGGTAATTCCTGCTGCGTAAATCTGGAATCTAGATTCAGAGATTAGATTAGATAATTTTAATTATAATTATAGATATAGATATTATAATTGAAGAAGGTAAAGGAAAGCATGATTTACATTTGGGTCGTTTGGAATTTCGTCTAGCAACAGATGGATCGATGGAATCAGCTGTGGTATTCATCGGAGCCGTTGCATTACTCCTCGGAAAGAGGAAAACGACGGAAGGACGGACGTACGGATGACGGAGAAAACCTAGGGTAGTTTTTTATTTACTGTGACTTATTATCTACTCTTGTTTGACCTTCATCAACTGTGTCAAGAAAAGAACCTTTATTTATTAATGTGTTTGTTTTTGATGCCTTCACTGGCCGGCATCGCTATATTGTCTTTATATTGTCTGATTACTTTAAACAAAAAAGAGAAAGAGAATACATACTTTTTCTAACAAAAACGTTTGAAAAAATATAAATGTAGATGTAGGTCTTACACTTTGATTTTGATTATTTATAATAGTAAAATGATTGTTGAATATAAAAAATATGAATAAGTGATACACTAATATTGTACGAAATATAAACCTGAAAGTTATTTTAAAATAAATTTTAACATAAAACAAATATAATATAATTGAGTGGAGATATGTGTCACTTTACGGATCAGTTTGCATCACTTTTTTTTTTTTTTTTTTTCACAATGATTCACGATGATGTACATGATGTATACAATATTACGTGTCATATCAAATTTTATCTTGTTTATATTATATTAAATTTAAAATAAAATTTAAACCATCACAAAATATGTGTTTCGACTTATTCAAGAGAAACATTTGACATTACTCAACTTTTAATATAGGTTTGTAATTGTATTGACTATCGATGATTTTGAAAGATACATTTATTTTTTGTTATTAGTGATGTGGGCGATAAGTTTTAAAGCGTTGATAATCATTGTTTCTAAGATAATGATTACATTTACCATAAGTACTATATAAGTAATTAAATAACATCAAAGATTCCGTTTCAATAAAGAATTACATTGTTACATTATATTTATAATAATTAAATACTTTAGTTTAAAATGAAAATATCAATTTATTTAACAATTAAGTGTACGGAAATACAATTACATATACTTTGTTATTCATATTATGCAACAAGGTTCTTGTAGTTATATTGAGTGTAATAAAATTTTAATTTATAATATTTTATATATTTTAGTAACGTGATAAATTGTAATTACGTTATGTGAGTAAAAGTAAAAAAGAATACATATAATAATAATGAATCAAAATTTCACAATACACAATAAAAACTTAAATAAATCAATACACATTATAAATATTAAAATATAAATAAGTATATGTCTGTACGCATTAACTTTTATTTAATGTTGATAATTTTAACCATCAATGGTTATTTTTACTACTACTATAATAATAATAATAATAATTATTATTATTTATATTTATTTTGTCTCATGCATTGTTTAAATACTCAAATAGAAAGAATCATGCCTCTGATGGGCATTCGGTGGTTTGATGAACCAGTGATATAGGTTCATTTCTTGTACTTCGTCCGCACGTTGTAGCTCAACCGTGAAACTTCCGTCCTAGATTTTATTTAATAATTCTTTTAATAAAATCAGACATTTTCTGAATTTAAGCGACTACTTACTAAATTTATCATCTATATATTATATATCATTTTTGGAACCTACGTTTGTCATCCTTGATAGAATTGTATTTCTTGATATTTATTCAAATGCCTGACTTTATTAAAAAGAAAAAGAAAAAGAACCTTGTGATAAGTTGTAGGACAAATTAAAATGATAACAATATTAATAATACAAATAAATTAATAGTTTATCAGTTATATATCATTTATCTACTTTACAATATACATGTATGCGAGATATGTTATATATAATTAAAAAGGAAAATAGAAAAATACAAAATAACTTACTGTTCACAAACTTGTAATTGTATATATAGGTTAATTATAACATATAAGTTTTTTCTATTTTATTAAAAAAGTTCAACCCAAACAACAAGAGGATATTATCATGTCACGCCTTAAAATAAAAACCCGTAAATAAAGTTTGATCCATTTTCATTTTCAGACTCTTGTGTTGGAACAAGCTCATATTTAACCCCATAATAACCTGATAATACAAGTTGAGTTCATTTGACTAATTACCAAATTACAATTTCCAGCCATTAAATTATTTAGATTAATTATTTCTTTCTTTTTCTCCCTTTTTTTCTGTCTAATATGTCATATTTGTATTTTTATTTCAGATTTATTAGTGGGGTTAGAATATATTTATTTATATTTTGGGCCAAGTAACGGGCTAACATGTTTCCTTTGGACTTACTAATGAAAATTTAAGAAGATGAGCTAGGCCCATGGTCTATGATCATATTCACTAATTCAAGACAACAAAATATGCTATAACGTTACTTGTTACATAACATCAACACCAGATTTGGAACACTATCGATTTCCTTTTACTCATGCACATATTGCAAGATATGACATCATGTTGGTCTTAAAAGCTTAACTTGTTCCGCTTTATAAATTTTGCTTCTGTTTGTAACTTTTATAACTTTAAAGCCACTAAACCAATTAAAAAGAATTCTGGTAAGAGGCTTTATTGTACTTTCATTTGATATTCAATTTCAATATACATTATATTATAAATCAAAGTTACAAGATCTCGCGAAAAGAACATACGCCGATACTCTAGCTGAACGTTTGAGTTCTGACATCACTAGTTATAACTAATATACTGTTATGTCACACACTCACACCAGTAACTAGGATAAATACTGTTGACCTAATAAGTCAAAATTAAACATGAATTCGTAAATAAAGTTTTCAAAATAAAAAATGTATTAAAATATAAATTAAAACAAGTAAATAATTAATCTCATCCAAACAAGTACTAGATAAATGTGATCACTATTTGTCTACTTGTACATCAACAAGTGGGATTATGATGGGAGTTTGGAGTTGAAAAGGTATGCAAATCAAATCTCAAGTATTTTATTTATATTGATGGATATATAATTAATTAAGTGGTACGTGACCAAAAAAAAGCTAGTTGAGCATCGAATGAGAATATATTCATCGAGAAGATGAGAATAAATTCCAAAAGCATACAAAGATGCTTCAAACTCAAGCAAGCAATCTAAACTTAAAGAAGCAACTCGTTTAATTACATAATTATAACACAAAGATACTATTAAATAATACTAATGCTTATATTAATGAGCTAAAAGTTAAACCTTAGCTTTATTATTTCTTCTTTTTGATGCACATGCTTTTGTGTTGTTGAATACCTAGTAGATCTACTAACATATATATATATATTCCGTGATTGTAGACTAAATTATTGTATTATATTAATATTAATATTAATATTATTTTCGGACATATATACTTATGCTGTCACTACTAGCTAATTATATTAATTAAAATGGATGGATTCGTGTTGAGTGAAGAACTTTTTGATATTTTTACTAGTTCATAATATATATTAGCAGCATAACATCTATCTATCCAAGTACATAAAGTTCTCATATCGAAATCAGTGTTGGTTTTCATCATCTTTTTTCTTTTACATTTGAGTTTTATACTTTTTATCCGACAAGACCAAGGTGTATAACATAACTTTCGCATTCATATTTTTATATATAAACATTTAAATTTACACAAAATTAGTTTCCAACAAACTAATTTATATAATTAACTACGAGTAATCATGTATGTATTGTCATGAATAGTTCTCAAAACATGCTTACTAATACTTATTTATATTTCTTTTTTAAGAATTTGGTCCAAATGGTAATTATGTTCCTTATCATTTCTTTTATATTCACGTTATGAATTGGGAGGTGGGTAGTAATTAAGCTTCGGTGTGAAATAGGATAGCATGTCGGTTTGAAAGTAGAAAAAGATCAAAAGACAAAAGGTAACAAACAATAATAATAAGAATACAATTAATTAAAATTAAAGAAAGGAAGAAATAGAAGAATGCGAATCTTCTTTTGATTGTGAAAGAAGAAAGCATTTATTCCAATGGGTTTTGAAGCATCCATTCCCATCTTTCTTTAACATTGAGATGCTTCAGATATTATATTCTTACTTAGCTACTTAGGGTACCTACGTATTATACAACATATGGTAATTAATTAGTATGTATAAATAGATACATACATCTGTTTATATATACATCTTCTTTTTGTTGCATGCCATATCATTGCCAATTTGTCATGCATGCTTTCTTGCATGGGACTGATCATTAAAGGTTGGCCCATATATATATGACCATGTATACGTATTCAAAAAATCAAATCCAATCTCTAGAATGGTAATCATTAATTAGACCAAATATTAAACTTGTGAAATCAGATAAATCCATTATAAACAACACAGCCTAGTTCAAGTGAACACGATCTCACTGGCATGCAATAGTTCCTTATTTTGACTGTATTCACATTTTTCATTCCAAATAAGTAATGCTAAATGTACCGAATTTACATTACATATTATATATTCTAAATATATGCATAATTGATACCTAACTTGTTTGACATATATGCTCTACTTTTTCTACTCTCTTTCTTTTCACCGTTCATATTAATCTTAATACATGTAGTCAGTCATGTACGCCAATCAAACTTTTAAGCACATCGTTAACTCTACAATTTACACGGATGAGGCATTTCTCTTTTCAAGAAATATTACCCTTAATTAGATAAAATTTACAACATAAAAAATCACAGAACGATGTGCAGTATGAGATAGGACCAATCACAACACTTGTTTCTCTCCTTTTATATTATTGGCTCACATTATTTTGTGAAATTCCTTTTGTAAATTTTTTATCATTTATCTTTTCTGTTTCAGGAAATGTATGGAAACTAATATTCTACAACTTAATAAGTTATATTTTGGATTAGATCAAGACTCATTCTAGCTAGTCACCAAATATATAGTTGGGTGTCATGCATACTTATGATTAATGAAACTAAGTAGACATATATAGGGGAAAGCACATGTATGCATGCATGCATGGCAGGTGGACAATCTTGTATTCTACAAAAGTTTATAATTAGAAAGAATTAAAGGGGAGAAAGAATGGAAATGAAGAATACCTCGATGTCTACACCCTCCAAGAAGAAATTTATAAGCTTTAAATTTAGTAGAAAGAGGTCCCCCTGTCATCACTTTATAAATATACATTCTATCTCATCATGTTTTCATTCTCAAAGTTAGGAGCCACATATACCTAAAGTTACTAACTTCCATAATAACTTGTTCTTTACTACTTTCTTTTTTCATATACAACAAACTTAGTTTCCACTATTTTCTATCTACAATTCCTTCTTCTTCTTCCTCAATCCTTATCTCCTTTTCATCTTTAGTCTTTTGTTTTGTGTTGAATCACATTGGAGTTGGTGCTCATTTACAAAATTCAAGAAAAATGGCGCTTCAAAACTTCCACCATATTTAATTTGCATATTATTAGCTAAATAGCTCCATACACTCACTCAAATTAAATAAGGAAATATATTATTACTTGCAAACATTTAAATGAGAATACAATCCATGCATTGATTCTACAATGGTCTCAAATATATTTGGTTACACGAATTAACTCACGTGGATTCCTATTTCATGTGTCTTGAAAGACGTGTGAATATACCATAAACTATATATGCACCTGTCCCATAAGTAGTTAAAAAACTAAGCAATCCAAAATGGATGAATTTATGGTACAATGTACATAATGTTATTCTCCAAATGCATAACCCTACACATTCAGTTTGTACGTGTTCAACATATATTTCAAAGAAAATGATAGATATATCAAACTTCTAATATGATTATAATGTGAAAAGTATTCACCTTAATTTAATATTTATAAGACTTGAGTTAAAAGTAAGCAGATTGATGACTACGTATACCATGTACGAATAATCAGTATATATGTATATGTATTTGACTCCCAAAAATATAAAAAAGATAAAATATGTGTTGTCAGCGCAGACATAAGCTTAAATTGTTATATATTGGATTGCTCATGATCCATTTCGTCAAGTTTATATCCCATATATTGCACGTGATTCGATGTGCAATAGTACGCAAGATGTGACTACAAGCAACAACCATTTCTCCAGAATATATAAGTGTAATATATTTCTTCTAATTTTGAAATTCATACTTAGTATTTAACAATTCATATATAGATAGAAATATTGATGCGCTTTTAGTTCATATATAATTAATTATTATCAATTTGTAAAAGTATATTCTAATTAGCTATATAAAATAAATAAAATAAATTCATGACTTGAAGTGAAAACGAAATTCTATTTTGAAATGATGTTAGTTTTATCGGATCCTATGTAAATATACACTACTTCAATCAAGTGGTATACAAATAATAAATATATATACACAGAAATTCATACAGATTCTTACTTTTTATTCTTTATTCTTTTTTCACTAGCTCTCTTTTTTCGGTTGTGGTTAAAACCTTGTAACACCATGGAATAGTAATAGAGCTAGCTTGTTTTTAATTAATTAATTAATTAAAATATTATAGACAACACATAAAGTTAGCTTCTAGTTGAGGCTAGTTTTCACTGCAAATCATCATCAATATTATTAATATAGTCACAAAAAAGGGTTTCCCATCTTTAAAAGAGGAACCCTATTCTTCTTCCCCTATTTGCATATCGCATTTGTTCTTCTTGAATCTCTCTCTTTCTTTTACACACACAGAAAGAGAGATTAATTAGGAAAAGAATGTTCCATTCAAAGAAAGCAGCTACTGGTTCTACAACTGCTATGAATTCACTTCACCATAATCATCACCATCATCATGAAAGGTCCAATATGTGTGGTGTTGGTGGTACTAACCATACCACTGCTGGTGCTGGAACCATACAAGGTGACTCAGGCCTTGTGCTCACCACCGACCCTAAACCACGGCTCAGGTGGACAGTCGAGCTACATGAGCGATTCGTCGATGCTGTTTCTCAACTTGGAGGACCTGATAGTATGCCAATTAACTTATTAGTTCTCTTTACTTTCATTTTTCTTTGAACGACGAAGATTTATTAAAAACACATGCTAGTAAGAAACTAGCAGTGAAAAAAGAAGTCTTTACACAAGATTCAATAGTCTTAGGATTGCAACACCAAATAACCCAAGACGTATCAATTTTTTTTATTGATCTCTATTTACATAGAATTCTCGTTACTTTCATATCAACTTTATCTACAACCCTTCTTAGATTTATTATAATATGCATATGCTGTCATCTAACCAAGATCTAGTCTTTCTTTAATCAAGGTAACTCGTAGACATATTATTTTGTCTATATATGTAAATATGCATGTGTATGTGTGTCATCAGACCAAGATCTATCTTGTCTTCATGATTGTTGATGGAATATGGATGTCCTTTCATAAAATTTGTGTTGCAACAAGCCAAAAATTCATAGATATAGTGTGTGTGTATATATATATGTGTGTGTGTGTGTATGCACGTGTGTGTCATCTAACCTAGATTTTATGTTATTTTGTGGGGAAGCTCATCTACCTAGATCTACTCTCCATTAACTTTAATTTCATAGATTTAGTGTGTATGCGTGTCTCATCTGACCAAGATTTATATCTTTTTCTTAAAATTTGTAGAGGCAACACCGAAGACAATCATGAGAGTTATGGGTGTAAAGGGTCTTACTCTTTACCATCTTAAGAGCCATCTTCAGGTATCTCAACTTAATTTATGCATCAAGTTTTCATCTTTTACATAATCAGGCATAGATACTTTAATTAAAGGTTTCTTCTACTCTCTTATTCTTGATTCTTGATTTGGACTTTTTGTTAACAGAAATTCAGGTTAGGAAAACAACCTCACAAGGAATTTAATGATCATTCCATAAAAGATAGTGAAAGAGGTGAGTTAGTAAGTTATGTACTAGTGTGTATGTTTGTGTGTGTTCAACTGTTCATTAGACATAATGATAGTAAAAACGAATGGACGTATGGTTGATAAGCATGTTATATATGTTTAAATTGTATTAATAAACGTTTATCGCAGCTTCAGCATTAGAACTTCAAAGAAACAGTAATGCGTCCTCTTCTGGAATGATGGGCCGAAGTATGAATGAGTAAGTATTCACTAAATCCTATATATGTATACCGTTTATAAATGGAAATAAATTGTCTTAATGTCGAAATTATGGTGTAACTAGGATGCAAATTGAGGTACAGAGAAGACTTCATGAACAATTAGAGGTACCACCTTTCAGCCAACGTTCAAGTTTTTTCACCTCTTGTATATAACATAAAAATATATAGTACTTAATTATCATTTATGATAAATATTCAGGTACAACGGCATCTGCAATTAAGGATAGAAGCACAAGGAAAATACATGCAAACGATACTCGAGAAAGCTTGTCAAACCCTAGCTGGAGATCAGAGTATGGCTGGTGGTGGTTACAATAATAATAATAATAATGGTAATAAAGTGATCGGTGCAGGAATTGGAATGAATATGAATATGAGTATGAATATCAATGCAAGTACTAGTAATACTAGTCATCTTGATCAACCGCCACAAGGACATAGAGGGGGCATGATGATGCTTCCAGGTGATCAAGTTCCATCTGCTATCAAGGATTTTGGGTCTCTCAACTTTCCTTCTTTTCAAGACCTTAATCTTTATGGCACTTCACCATCACCGTCACCACCCGCCGTTGCCGCACCAGGTGTGGTGCCCTTCTTCATGAATAATTTCTATTAATTTTGCATTGCACCAAAACAAATAGCTTATAGTAATACATACATTTTTGGAGTTTTCATATAGTTAAAAGTGTGTGCGCGGGCTCACACACACACATATATATAAGTGTGAAAATGTGGGGAGTAACTTTTAATTTTCACACCAAAAAGATGAAGAACACAATTCAAGTTTCATACTTAAAAGTGTATATAAATTGTTTAGGGCTCCATATTTTTTTCAGTATGAAAAAAGATCTGTAATTGGATTGTATCTCAAAAAATTTATCTTGTGGAAACTTTTCATTAAGTACTCTAATCTCCAAATTATTCTTTTCAAGGCATTTCTAAGTGTAGTTTTTATATAATATTAAGACACTACATTATGAGTATATATCTCATTCTATTATGTCTTATATTCATAAATTTTAAATAATCTTACATACTAAAAAGCAACAAAAAATTGTGTAGTGATACATAGATAATACACACATACAAGATATATAGATTTAAGTTCTAATTCATATGACTTGGAAATAGCACAGGTACTGCTACAGCCCGAAAGAGCCCCTTAATGTGGTCAGATGATGAACTTCATCTCCAAGATGATCATCATCGTCCATCCGAACAGCATCATCATCAACATCGTATTGGAGTACTATCTAGCAACAGTTCTGAAGGAGCAGGAGGAGACGGTTGTGATCTTGATTCAACCGTCCAAGCGCATCTTTTTGAAACAAAACCATTAACTTTAGGAAATATTGATCATCATCATCATCATCATAATCTTGGTTTAGGGCCGTTGGATCATCAAAAGAAGTTGGACAGAACGTCTCCAAGAAGACCACCATTGTCGTCGAATAGTTCAATGGATAACATGAGGGCCACACTGTCTACTAATAGTAATTCAAATATGTCTCCACAAGGAAGAAGCTCTTCATTTGGGTAGCTAGCTAGATTATAACGAAATATATACATATATAAAAGTGTGTGTATTAGATTAAACATATATAATCTTTTGAATTCAGAGACTTACATACATAAATGGTAGTTACGTTGGTTGTAGCTATCTCCGAGGTTTGTAGTTATTAATTAACTATTTCAATGTATTAAACCCTTAAATTGATTAACTGCTAATTTAGCTGGTGTCCTGTTGATATCTATAAAAATGAAGTTGTTTCAGAATACATGTATTCATTATGTACTTTTTGGTAATTCGATTCGTTAACTTTGCTGTTTCCCTTGGATCTCATTGTTTATTGTGAATAAGATCAAGTTTATGTACTTCAATTCATTGAGTTCATTCATATCCATGCATGTATGATTATCCACATATCTTCAGATTTTACAGATTTCTACTCGAAGTTAATTGATATAAATTACTCTAATTTCATATATTTTTTAATAAAAGTACACCTTTTTCTATTAATAGAAATAATGTTAGAGCATGCATCCAACCTTTTAAAATATAATGATGGAAAATATAATGATGGTCTGGTGTTTAACGTCTTAATATCCTCACAAAATGTCTCATGTTCAAACTTCACTGACAGCACATTTTGGAATTGTCAGAGAAAGAATCAGAAATAAACACGAAAGAACCCGATTAAATCGCGTATATTTGAATAAAAAATATTCGACCTCTTCAAATAATTCGAAAAAAAAAAAACATTTTCCAATAACCTTTTTAAAATTCAAGGTATGTATTCTAACGTCAACATTCCATTAATCCACATACATAATTCTATACGACGTTTAATGTTTGTCATATTAGTTGATCATGTAGCCAGTCTATACAACTAGTTAGTTCATCACGTTGTATTTGAAATAACTCCGCATCATCATGTTTACTGGTGCAACTACACGTATATACGCAAAATTCTTCTCATACAACTCTTGTCGACCCCAGTTACCAATACTTTAACACTGCGTTATCATTTTGTTAAAGTTAAAGAGGAAATAATTTATCTATCAAACAAAGAAAATGCAACTAAACATTTACTTACTACGTCCCTGTGTCTACATTGTATTTTTTATTTTTTTAGATAAGTTTCAATTTTATATTTTAACAAATTAAAAGAAATTTTAGTAAATGATACTTGATTGGTGAATAAGACTATTATTGAACTTTTTTTAAAAATTATATATATAGTTAAAATGAAAATTTTAACTAAGACGTAAAAAGTATTTGACACTTACAATTTTTATGAATTATGGTTGACTTACGGACATCTCATTTTTAAACGATCAACATAGTCTATCAATGTTTCCATATGACCAATGATTTTACTCATCATGTCTAACATTTGTTTCAAAGATTATTGACGGTAAGATAACAATATATTATTAACTTGATTCGCATTTTCTTGATTAAATTTTGTAAAAATATATCTTCAAAATCCTAGGACCTATAAAAGACACGGTACAATAAAGAACGTAGTTTTTTCCTTTTTTAAATATGTTATCATTTAACTTTTAAAAGATTAGAGATGTTTGAATTACAAAATCTTTATAAAGTTGAGTTCACAAATTGGGTTGTATCAATAAATTGAAAGGAGAGAAATATAAGAGAGAAAAAAAGAAAATAATATGATTGTTGGAACTCATTTGTCATTTTATTTTGTGAATTTCTCTTTCAAATTTATTTAAGGGTATGTTTGGCAAACAAACTTATTATAGCGTATGGGAGCTTAAGCTTATTTTTTTTCTAAAGCTCAAGTTAGTAGCATTGTTTGGATGACAAAAATTCTAGAAGTTATGAACAAATGAGCTCTAGAAAGAAAAAAAAAAAAAAAAAAAAAAAAAAAAAAAAAAAAAAACTAGTTGAACTAGCTTTTAAAATAAGTTCCTAGTTTATAAAATGATAAATTACATACATACCATTTATGTATCTATTTATCATGTATTCTTTATCATTTTAAGTCAATTCACAGCTATAAGCTTCTAGCTCCAATTACTTTGTGAAATACTTATAAAAAATAATAAGATAGAGCTTTCAGCTTAAAAAATAAGCTCCAATTATAAATTCCCAACTCCAACTACTAGCTAGTTTTAACAAACATACCCTAAATGTAATATCTTCTTAGAAAATTGAAAAAAATATAATAGTTTAAAGTTAAAAGAGCAAATTTTCCCCTTAACACATGAAAAGACTAATTTTGTCTTTCAATCTTCTAAAAAATGTTTTTTCTATATCATTCGATTTGATAAATTAGTGCCAACTTACTATCCAACTTTATAATAATCTATTCTAAATAAATTGTTTCGATTTATTTTATGCACTATAAACGTTAAGAATGTTTTATTTTCAGTATAAAATTCTATTACACAACACAATATTTCTAATAGAAATTTAAATTTGTTTTTAAGCACATCATTGTCTGCTTCATAATTTCATATGATGTTGATTTGTATAAAGTTAATGTTATTTTCTATAAATTTGATTCTATAGACTATTATTTAATTTGCTATTCAATTTTTTTTTTATCTTTATAGTTTAAATGGCCGGACTTCTTTAAACTAAAACATGAGGTCATTATTTTGAAGTTATGTTAGCATGTACTAGTATAAATTCATTTGTATTTTAATGGAATATCTAATCATTAATGATTTTATTGGTTGAAATCTTATGTTATCAAGATATGAGTTAGATGATTTATAAGTAATTATATATGTATAATATGTGTAATAATATTTGACATATAATGATTATAATAAAATTTGGTAACTACTAATAATATAAGAAGCAACACCATGTAGAATATAAATTTTTAATGGTTGAATTAGTGAAACAAATTAGACAAATATTCTAGGCAAAAAACTAGAATAGACAATAAAAGCTTATAGTAGAGAATCATAATTATAGAAATTAATGATAAATTTACAATTATTAACATTGGATGAAGTAGACGATGATTTAAGATTCCATCAAACAAATTGTGTTGCTTAATGTATATATTTTGAACAATAACATTTTTAAATAGAGATAAAATATTACTTGTGTTTATTATTTAAAATGTAAAGTTTTAATATTTTTTAAATAGAATGTTATTAAGTCGAATTATAAATTTATATTAATTTATTAAGTTAAACGACAAAAATTAAAAATTTTAAAGTTGAAAGATAAAATTGCCAAGGGCCAAATTTGCTGTTTTAACGAGGAAAAAATTAATGATCGGGCTCAAAAGGATGGTAATCAAGAAATAGACCAGTAGCAAGGCCCAATAACCATTATTATATCGGTCTACCACTTTACAACCACTACCGTCACCTACTACCACGAACAACCACCTGACCGGAATTATAAGAAGGAAAAATGTCATTTTTGATGGAAAAAAGCTCAACATGGCGATGGATAGTGAGACAAACGAGAGATTCAAAGCCATTTTTCTTCGGTTTTGCAACTGTCTGTGTTGTTGTCCCTTGTGTCGTTGGATATTATGTGATGCAAGCCACTAATTCAAGCAATCAACACCTCGAATCCGAACTCCGTCGCAACGCCCGACCCGATACCCTTGTTAGTACATCTATTCTTTCTAACTAATGTTACGTATATGATGATGAATCATGATCGGTGCATTTAATTTAGGTTATTGTTTGTCGACGCCCAATCTCTAGAGTTGCTTTCAACTTTTCGGGTTTTTGGATTTACAGCTTAAATTGATTACTCCTTATTTAAATCAAAATAACAACTCCCTCATTTCAATCAATCAACACTAGTTATTGCCTTTTTTGTTAATTTCAGTATTTAGAACATTTCGAAAAATCGGTTCCTCTTTTGCGAAATCCGGTTTATTTGAAAATTTCGCAAACCCCGGTTCAATTTTGCAAAATCTAGTTTTTTGTTGTTGATTTCATAAAAATCGATTGGGTGGATTTGCAAAGTCTTAAAAAGACCGGCTTTTGTTTAATTGTGCAGAAACTGATTCTGCAAACGAAGGGAAACTCGCAAAATCATCAACATATAAAATGAAATTGAAAATATCAAATTAGGGCAACAGGGTCTACCAAATTATAAAAAATATAGACTAGGAGCTATATATAGCGTATACTGTACTACAGTAGTACCTACGATCAGACTTATTCATTTTACTTGACATATTGTACCCCTTATCCATGTGTATAGCAAGATGTGGACACCTTTATACTAAATGCATCTGATTTTCAAGCACACAATTTCAACTTAAATTGATAGGACCTAAAAATCAGTTTTGCAACTTGCATAGTGTGATATGATTTATGAATTTATCTTTAAGGGTATAAGTGCACATGGATTCTATTTTGCTTTGTTCCTTAAATAAAAATTAATAAATTTTACATTGTAAAACATACATAAACTTTCTCTTGGTAGTTTAAGTTTAGGGCATATTAACTTTTGACTGTTGAAGTGAAGTTAATTTACTTCCTCTTCCCATTCTTTTAGATTAGCCTATGGGTCTGTATGCCTTTTTGGTAGTACATGAATCACACGGATCTGTTACTCAAATAGTTTATCCCTTAGCATTTGTCATGTATGTTCCTACATTACAGGAAGTCTTATTTTAGTTTGTCAAGAACCTGCAATCTTTGTTCTGGTATTCCTGAGAGTCCTACTTTGATTGTAATATTGATAAACGTGTCATGGAAAATAGATTTGAAGGGAAAGATGAATGCAAGTTGCTTATTCTTATACATGCACTTTAGTTGTATTGTTTATGTATACATTCTATGTTTACTAAAAAGGTCTAAAACTTGTTTGTCTAAATATGCAAATCAGTTGATGGGAAAAGTGAATAAAGAGAGACTGGGAGAATTTCTTGGGGAACTGCAGAGGAAGGAAGATACAAACGATAGATACGTTGCTGCTTTGAAGGGAGAGACTTTAACCCGAAATCCATACGTAAGAATTCAACCTATCACAAGTCCTACCACCACTCAAGCTAGCAATGGAAAGAACTAGACAAGATCTGCCTGTTCAAGATGAGTTCACTTTATCACTATATGCTGTAATTTTGCAACTAAATGCATATGGATGAGGATGAATTGCAAAAAGAAGAAAAATGATGCTTTGTATTTGAAACAATGAATTGATGCCTGTTTCACTGGTGTATTTTTTCCTTCAATTGTTACCTATTGCCTTTTCTGTGGTAACATTCCCTTCTGTTTGGTACTTATTGAGATCACGCTCCTACTTACTACCTTCGTCTATACAAGTTTAAAAAGGTAATAATGCATCAGAGATTGTCCACTGTTTTTTCTAATGCACTCCAGACAAGTTCAATAAACGAGCCTGTGTTCCTGGAGCTTTGACTATGTTAGCTTTAATTATATCCGTTGTTTCCTATTTCAACAGAGAAGGGCTGAGCATTTTTCAGGTAGCTTATGACAGGATAACTTACAAACTAATGTTGTGGTATTCTTGAACAAACAAAAGCCATATCCTTTTTAACTAGGAAAGTTTCAATAAACTTACCTGGTACCAATGTTTTAAAACCCGGGTTTCAAAACGACCCGGCATAGTGACCGGGTCCGGGTTAACCCGGGTCAACTCGGGTCAACTCGGTTTGTGATCCGTTTTTAGAAAATTTGAATATTTGTCAACGCATATGATTGTGTACTAATTTCAACCTTGTTTTGATTTGTTGAATTGTGACAATAATGAATTTTTAGTTGGAAGTCATAGATAATTAAATATTATTACATAAATCATCATGTCTTTATAAAACTGTGTATGGATACACGAGTGAAAGATTGGAAATATTTAATGATTTATGATAGACTACTTTAATGACAAAATACTAAAGTTAAACTTAAGAAAAAGAAATGAAAATTATACGAATGAAAGATTAGTCAAACCTTATAAAAAAATAAAAAACATTAAAAAAAAAAATTGAAAATTCGCATCCCGCCGGGTCAACCTAACCCGGGTCACCGGGTGAACCGCTAAACCCGCCGGGTCGCAGTGGGTCAGAAATATAGGTTAACCCGGCATGTTTCAACCCGGCTCATTACCCGGGTCGCGGTCCGCCCGGCCGGGTCAACCCGGGTTCAAAAACCTTGCCCGGTACAAAATCATTCTGTTAGGAGATATTCAACGGTTCATTAGTAGTAGTTTTTTCTAATCTCCCACTAACATAACAAATACAAATATAAATACAACTCATATGGTATCTATTACAAAGGATAAAAAAATTTGAACCATTGTTTTTTTATATCTGTATGCCTATTTAATAGAGCAGAACTTAGCAGCTTTGGGAAAAGGTAAAACGTTGAAGCTCATTAAATATCATAAATCAAAAGATGTAGAAATATTATTCATAGAAGTTATTTCATACATTCATCACTATTTATAGCGATCCCCCTCGGTTCAAAATAATTACAAAAAACTGAGACCGAGTATAAAGAATAGATCAACGTCAATTTATCAACTGCAAGAGACTTGGTTGGCTGCTGTACTCCTTGGAAATGTACTTTGTTTGCTATCTGTAGTGGAAGATAACAAAAACATATAATAGCTACATGTCCAACATTGATACCGAAAAATGGCCCACCAAATTCTACCTTAGTCATCAATGTCTTGAACCCAAGCTAGATCTGTCATAAAGGTCAGGAATTGATCAGATTAGTATGCAGAGTCTTCAGTATCCGTTGAATAGATATCAATTAATATGGCAGGGTTAACCTAAATTAATATCATTAAGATATACAAGCAAACAACACTTATACACGTAATATAGGATATTTATAAAATCATCAAATAGATATAAGTGTGTATGTGTGTGTGTGAGAGAGAGAGAGAGAGAGAGTGACCTTGAAGCACAGATCCTACTACTGCATTTGGAACAAGAAGTCCAACAATTCGCTGATTATCTGTTGTTGTCTCTATGCGCACAACACGTAGTCTTCTATGGCTTAGGCGCGCCTGTATTCAATGCAACTCAAACTTATAACTACCGAATATTAGCATTACAAGTTTTATAAATCAAGCTAACAAACTAGTAAACACCTATATACACCAAGTATAAGATTGACGACCCCTAAGAGATGACCAGATGTAGCCAATAACTCATAACAAAGGCAACATTTGCCTTATTCAGTTATTCATGGCTTTTTATTATAAAGATTACTCTGAAATGTTCTTATAAAGGGCGTACTATAGGATAGTTATGCATGTATGTCACATCGCCACTAAATAAGCAAACATTATATCCAGATAATTAACATACCTGTTTGGAAAGGGCCTTCTCAATGGTTCCCCAAACCGGGAGAATAAGGCCACCAAGTACATTTACTTCCTGTATTCTTTTGCCAACCGTACAGAAGCTTCCAAGCTTACATTTTGGACCATGCATGCACTGCAGGTTAAAAAAAATTGTCAATTAAGATGATCACAATAGCATAATTGGCAGTAAAGTATATAAAGGTTCCATTTATCCCAAAGAAAAGCGAAAATACGAAACTTGGGATGATGTCTCATTAATGACTTTGGCAAGTATATTATACCTGCTTGGACGAAACTTCGTACTCCTCCTTCCATCCACCGTGTGCCTTTTCTAATGACATCGTCTTTCTGTATTTGTCCTTCAGCTCAGCTATGGGCATCTCCCTGCAATTTGAAAATAGAAGAATGCGCACCCAACTATTAGAACCAAACAATAAAAGCAATATTATATTATATATACACACATAAATACACATATAACCAAAGGATTTGATAAGAGCCGAAATTTTAGATTTTCTATACCTGAGTGTTTCTCCGATAGCAGGACGGAATATCTTAAACGTACCAGAAAAGCTGAAAGAAATAGCAGTTCTTCTCATTGGAGAACAATATATATTTCATAAGCATGGATCATTCAGATAGCATAGAGATACTGCAAAAGACTGACTTTGAGAAGAGCTAAAAATACACAGTAAAGCTGTTTGATCTCCTAAATTCTCTTAAAAGACACTAAGCTACAGAGCTTTATTTTAGATATTCCACTAGTCGAAAGGCATGGTTGTAACATATTATTCTCTCAAAATGAACTTTTGCTAAGTTATGGGATTCAAAATCCTATTATACTTATTCAGATAAAATGTGTGAAAGGGCTTGAGAAAATAAAAATTCGTAAATGACAAAAGCAGTGAATATGATATCATCAATCTGAAGAGTGTGTATGAGTGTGACAGTATGACAGTACCAAACCTAATGTCTAAAGCGGGAGGGAGATAAGGATCCAGATTATCTATTCCATATTTCTATTATTAGTAAAGCTGAGCTAGAATTGAAAAGGAGAGCCTCTATCAGACAAAGGATAGTCGTTGCGTGTTAGTGCATGCATTTTCTTGCTGCAAGCCATATAGAGACAGTTTGATGTATAATTGGACCGTTATGTTGGTTCTTTGTAAAGTCTATAGACTAGAACCCGAACAAAATTGATGCAAATATCCGGTGAGAAAATAGTTAAATCAAACTTTGATACCCTTCAATTGCTAAAAGAAAGTGCCTTCTTCCAAGCCATTCTCTCTTAGATTCATAAAATCCATTAGCAGAAGAGCCAGACGCATCTTTGTGCTTCTCACTAAGCAATGCAGATGCGGCCTATAAGAAAAATAAAGAGATCACACAAGTTTGGAAAGACACAGAGGTTATTAACACTGCAATTCAGTAAAGAGAAATTCACACCTCCCACGTAATGCCACGATCCATAACAAATGTAAATAGTACAGTGGAAGCCCCAGACATATGATCAGTATGAACAGTCTGCAAAAAAAAAAAAATTATAAATATATAATTAATTAAAAGTTAGCACATGTTAATATATATATAAATACAAAGAATACAAAATGTGTGACCTTTGGAGTTCCTTGCAGCTGAATAGTGTTAGCTTTCATATCAACAATCCCAGTATCTATATGTCCTTCAAGGCGTGCATTTTGAAGGAGATGATCAAGGATGCTAACAAACAACTCAAAGAGCCTGCAATCAACATAAATACTGCTACTAAATACGACAAGAAAAGATAGAAAACCCAGAGTGTAAATATTAAAATTTTCAACCTGTTTTGGATATCTGGTGGCAGTCCTAAAAGCCGATTCAGGAAACGGCCAACATCATGCATATCTGAATCAACTATGCGGCCAGAAAACTTGCCAGAATCCTTGCCATTTCCTTTACAAAAATGAAACAAGAAACCGATTGGGATAAGACTACTAAATATAAACGTAAGTCTACTAACCAACAAGTGTGTTGTGAAAAGTTATACCAACAACTGTGTCCCTAACTATGCCAACAGAAACAAGAGCAGCTTTTCCCTTTTCCATAAAATCCCTAATTGTAGCAGGATTGTCAGATGAACAATTTGGTGGCACAACTGGAAGAGAATCCTGCAAATAAAGTTGAATTTGGTTTATAAGGGATCAGCAGCAGGTGACATAGCATGACCAGAAAAAAGGGGACAAAACCTGCTCCATAATTCCCCTGTACATCATTACTAAGGCCTTCTTTCCATACGAACTATCATAATTGTAGGCGCTAAGAGATGGTCCAGCCCTGGAAGGTCGTAAACAGAAAAAGGGTAATAAGGGAATGATTATCTTGAACTGTATTACTACATAAAAAATAACATCAAACTATAGTTGAACATCAAAACAGAAACTTACCGCCGGTCCCCCTGTGTTAAAGCTCCAAGTGACTCTAATCGCTTTGCAACTATGGAAGCAAACCGGCGTTCACCTCCAAGATTGGTGAACAGTAACCTATAAGATACATGAGTCATAAAGTAGAAAAAGGAACATTATGTTTCAATTATTTGTGTGAATGCAAAGCCTCATCGCAATGGCCATTGTCTATGTACAGAGATCAATACAGGTTGAATTCTAATTAATAGAGCTTTAAATCCAACATCAGAACTTATTTGACATGAACCAATGTTAATAAATATCTAAACATCCACATGCACCATATCAATCCTTATTAGCATCCTTACAAGTTACCAAAACAATAGAAAGAAAACTTGTTATAACTTATAAGCATAGTGTGACACCTACACTGTAGTAAATTGAAGGCCATATATACCTGTACTCAGGTGCAGAAGCTTGATTTGAACGGTGAGTTCTCCCAAATTGCTGAATTGCACGATCAGCACTCCAAGGTAGTTCTAAAGTTACATGGACCCTTCTTTTCTGGTACATAACATCAGAAAGATGTAATCACATAACTCAAAGATGCAAGATCTCCGGGTGCCGATCAAATAAATATCTATTTACCTGGTTCAGAGCTCTTCTATCAGCTTGCAAAGAAACACCTGCAGATCCAGCTTCAGAAATGATAGCAACTAGTTTCTTACCCTCCATAAAGAGTTGTTTTTCGTGCATATTGACCATTTCCATAGTTACGTCCTTCCTGTATTAACACGAGGATAAATCATCTACTGAAAAGCAATTCAACAATCATATTGTCTAATCCAGCATAAACTCACGTGTTTCGTGCCTGATAAGTGACTCCTTTTCCATTGGAAGCCCTAACAAGCATACCTCGTCTCCCTGTTATTTCTGCAACATTACCAGGCCCTCCAAGCTGCAAACAATTGTAAAGTAAATAAAAAGGGAATACTCACATTAGCAAAATTATACATTGAGCAAGCCCACAACAATAATATACCTGATCGATAATGTCATCCAAAGGATTGTTCGGAAGGTCAAATGTACGGATTATATCCAAAATCTTTGACTTACGCTCTATAGCTGCTTCATATCTAACACATTCCACATAGCAGATGTTAAAACATTCAAGTGGCTATTGGCAGCAAATCAAACCATACTAAATTGCTTACTACTGGCAACATATAAGGTTAATTCAGCTTAGTGATTTCTCTGGCTTTTATTCGCAATGAGAAAGCAACATAGAGAAACAACAGGAAGCAATAAAAGAGAAAGGCGCCAGCGGTGCACTTAAATAATCGCACCTTCGTAGTAACTCTGCAACATAGATATGTCTTGCTTGAAGATACTCCTCTGTTTTTTCCTTGCAAGAATGACAAGACCAATTGGAAGATATTGCATCGGTTTCTGGTGGAACTACACAAGCCGGATGTAGAAGTTGTCCACAACATGAACACTGGAGCAATTTCTTTCTTTCCTACATAGATAAGAGAAATAGCATACGATAAGAATCAAGAACAGATCAAGACATAAACAAAAAAAAGGTAAGCATACCGATTCTGAATTGCAGATGTTGCAAATCTGAAATTCATCATCAGATTCATGCCCAGAATCAGCTAGTTGGTTGGAAGAAAAAATACAAACACCATTAGTTAAGACAGTAAATAAACGACCATATGAAATACCATTACTTACGTCAGTATCACAATTCGGATAAAAATATCATCAGACAACTTATTCGGAGAAAATTAAAAAAGATGTAGCATCAGCCAAGCAGAGAAGGCGTCCTTTTAGCACAACTTACATTCAGATTCCTCGTCACTCTCAGCATCACTTGCAGGTGTCCATTTTGCAGCTTTCCTGACCCTCCCTTTAAATGAAACGTCAGGATTTGCTGAGTGCCTCTTACGCTGCAGTTCCTTAACACTATCCTCTCCTACAACGTATAAAAAAACCCTATTACTGAAATCTGCAAATATATATTACAGATGTCGCATCATATAAGCCAATGAACACCTGGCAGAGATTCAGGCTTTTCAGGCAAAGGATAGTTTTCTTCAACAAATTTAAGCAACAGCTCACGAGGTCCAGAAATGAAATCATCAAGTTCAATCCCCTACAAAATACAAAGATAAATACAAAAATGAAAGATCAAAATGTGTGCATCTTTCATTTAACATGCAAAAGGACAAAACACTCACATATTTTGTCACTGCATCCTCCGTTCTTGCCTCCCCAGTACTCTGAAGACCAACGACCACACACTTGTTGTCCATCAGTGCCTGCTTAGCAAGGCTTACAACAGCAGGCACTTTCGCTGACATGCATACATACCTAAAGAAACGCTAGAATATAACAGAAGCAACAAAACATATGAACTAATTAAAATAACCACACAGAAAACATTCATGTACATATCTGAGTAACAAACAAATTTGAACTGGCAAACCTGATGGCTCGCCCAGTATAATCTCCACAACTGACTGGAACTAGGCTTATCATCACCGAGGAAGGCACTTGCAGAAAGCAATTCAACCCTCAACTCAGCCCAAAATTCGGCTGCTTTTTTGTAGATCTCCTACAAACCGTCAACTATTATAAGAACATTAACAAGTCTTGTAGATGTATATTTTACATGCAAAGACGCAGAAAGCTGCTGGGTACCTCCATTTTGGCCTCCAGTGGAACCTCGAGAACTTCAAATTCTGCTCCTTTATAACTCAGAGTCCGGCATACATACATTCCTCTGAAAGGTTAAATAACCTAATTGGTACAGTACGCAGTTAGAAAAGATATTTGATGTATGTTAAATGCTAACCTCGCTTTCATGTCCATGGCAACAAGTTCAAGTGCTCCTACTCCTCCTTTATCCAGAGCACCTGCACCGAGAATTGCAGATACAAGCAGACATGTTTATTAAAAACCACAAAAAGAAAAAACAAAGCAATAAGGGAGCGGCAAAGTAAAAGAAAATGAGAAGAAACTCAAAACTCATTTTACTTTAGAAGAGAGTGGAAAACAAACATTGACTACCAACAAAAAAAACATGATAAAAGTTTAAGGTAAAGTATTTGCACCTAAAAATTCACGGAAATCCTCAAAAGAAGTTCCAGCTCCCCAGAGACCAAGCCGGACCATATAACCCAGGTTTCTAGGCTCTGATGCACCAGTTGCTGAACAATAAACAACACGTGCCTCAGGAAGTCGCGCCTGTAACAATGAACCAACTACTCTTAGAACCATTGGAGAATTATAACACTAAATTAGGCAGAACGAACCATAAGCCTTTCAGCATTTAACATTCTCCGAATTCAATTGACCTTTCTAACTTCTCAAAAGAGCTATGCATCCTACTTATTGGTTCTCCAATTTTTTATACCCTTGGTAGATAAACAACTAGAATTCATCTCTCTTATTTTTGGTAAGTTTCTTCTTTGACCATCAATATGTGCTGGTCTAACAAATCGTGTCCCAACTCCTAAGTGTGTGCATTCTAATGACACTCATAGTGGCTCATTATGTTGTGTATATTCTATTCCTATCGAAATGTGACGATATGAGATACAAGGTGATAACGTTTACACGTATCTAAGGAGACAAGATGTGTATACTTGCGACTAAAATAGGAATTCTGGTTATCAGCGACATTAGGCAAAGCTAGTTTGCCTTAGCACAGAAATGCCTAATTCAACATGATAGATAAACCGGGAAATTACACCATGTTTCTTATTCAACCTTATAAACCTAACAAGACTGGGTTTCAACCATATATTATTAACTATTCGGTTGAAAATTGATTATCATGTATGACCTAAAAAGTTTCCTAAAAATACTAATGTCAACACTAGTAATCATAAGAATCCAAGTAGCATTTGGGTCCTCGAGCCTCTTGGATCGGTCTGTCACTCTGTCATACACCAAGTCATCAACTGCATGTGCTCCTATGCGACTATAAGTCTGTTAGTTAACAAAATGAACCGTGAATTCTGTGGCTATGTTTGTCCAGATTGGGTGTTCATGGACCAATGTAATGTCTCATCTCTAAGACAAGCTCATCGAGGTATGAATGTCCTCTTTTTCACTACAATTAAATTATTAAAATAACAAGCTTGAATAATAGACAGATTCTGTTTAACTTGTTACCACCTTCTATATATCAGAACCATGTCATTGATCCTCTCCATCATAATAGAAAACATTGAAGAGATGACATTAGATATTATTAACAATAACGACAGTTGCTATCAGCATTTGGTGCGGGAACAGACCTGAAGTTCAAGAACAGCTTCACCCGTTCGTGTTGGTTGTCCTCCAGCTTCAGGTACCAAATTTTTGGCCTTGTGGCACTGCAATCAAGATTGCAAGACCAATCAGAAACAACTCAAACATACATTCCCCCCCCCCCCCCCCCTTGTCTCTTTTTTCTGCTTTAAGTTGGGATTGTCAATGCAACTTACTTTGTCTAAAAGAACGGTTTAACCACAGTTCTATTCCGATATATCGCAATAAATGCACAAATACACAAATGTACAGAGAACACATCAGGGTTTTTAGCAACAAACCTAAATATTATAAATTTTATTATTGTTTGCTGATCTAGAAAATTACCCAAACACCATGTTGGTACTTTAGATAACTAACAGTCAGGTAACTCACCCAAAACAGACTAACAAATAGCAAAAAGGAAGTGCCTACAGTTCGAACAGATGATGTTTACTTAAAAATAACCTTAAGCAAATTGAATTAGTTATAAGCTACTTGCACAAACAGCCCTATTAACTCAAGTCCTGAAAGCGCCCACCTGTAACAAATATATAGGAGTATATAATAACAAAATATAATACCTCATCAAACACGATCAGCCCATCATATTCTAATCCATACCACTGCACAAGCTGCTGTAATCGAGAGCGACCCTTCTCAGATGATGCTATAAGACTGCTATATGTCAAGAAAACAACACCCTCTTTAATCCCAACAGACTTGGAATCAAGCTTGGAATAAGGGAGTTTGTTCAAAGCATGCACTGCAAGCAAAAGATAACTACTGTAACCGGAGCAAACCTCAAATTCTAACTATTGAGATTAGCAAAAGAGAAAACAAAGCAATATCTGCTATGTAAGAAAAAAATTACAGTCGTAGAGTCATCCAATATGCCCATTGAGAGCTTCGAAAGCGCCCAAAATGTAAAGTAATCATGAAAGGCATCCAAAGGCAAGTCCTTAGAGCTTTGATAGCAAAGAGATTGGGTAAAACCCCCAGCATGATTTTAACATTTAAACATTGAAACAGGCCTATAAGCATACTGCATACATCTAAATTCTGTTGAGCAAGTAGGAGATATAAGCAAGAGAAGAGAAAGTTGGGGCACACAATAGAAGAAAGAGGCACAGGTTGTTCGCATTGACATACACTGATACACATAAACACACACACATAATATTACAACCACAAAAGCATTCGGTGTCTAAGAAAGAGATATAAGTTACAGAAAGTACTCAAGAAAGATGACAAATTTATATGAATACCTTCAATACACGTTGCTCCAACATCGTCCAAATCTCTTCTTGCATCGAATTTCAAGTCTGAACCAACAGAAATCCACCTAGAATCATCACAATTAGCATTACCAATGCGAAAAATAGAACATGCTGCTAAGCATTCAAATATCACTTTGACAACAATAAACGTATGCAACAACCAACCAAGACCTTACAATGCTTTTCTCCTCCCATGGTGCCAATTCTCCCAAATTAACCCAGCAATTGTACGTCCTTTGCCAACACCAGCTCCATCTCCAAGAAAAAATCCTGCCCTGCTGCCGTTCTCAAGATGTTGCATGTGTCTCTGAGAAAAAAACATGCAAATCAAGCAAAGCGTGATTAGAAGTTCACTAGTTAAATAACCAACCTGGCAGGCATAAATTAGTGTCTCAATCTGCAAGCATGACAAAGCGTTTGAAGATTCCAAGTTATCTTTTGTTTGAAGATCATATGTGGGTTCAGGGGGCTGCACTGCAGATAAGGAGGATGTTTCCACAATAGGATCCGGATGTGGAGGACCAATAGACACCTTTGGTGGACGCTGCATTTCAATAGCGTATAAAGATAAACCCAGAAAATAAAAAACCACACATGAGAGAAGCTCGAGGGGACAGAAAAAACTCACATAGTCCATAAATGTTTCTCCCACAACACCTCCACCATCTTCTTCTCGTTCCACATCAATAGCTACCTGAAAGGGTTTAACTCATCATGTGAGACATTTCGGTAATCAAAAAACTAGGTTACGACTGCCACCTGCATGTTTCTACTTTCTTTTTTATCTGTATGGTCAGACACACTAGAAACAAATGATTTTGTACTTTCCATGATTTCTATTCATGAAAACTCCACCTACACTACTCCTTTAACACACATTCGCACCTCAAGAGTCAAAACCAGAGTGAACACAATAAACGATCAGTAGAACAGCTATTAATATTTGCTCACCAAGTTTCAACTTTAATACCTGCGGTAACCAACCTTACCCTTTTATCTTCCCAATCTCCTATATTCTTAACATAAAGCATACGTAACACTTCTATATTGTTCTACAACTATTAAATATTTGCTAAATTGTAATCCGGTAAATGCAATTGTCATTTCAAAAGTACGAATGCGCAAAAATTAAACCCCTAATATTCAAAAAATTCTCTCCAACTAGCAAATTAGGTCAAAATTGCATATAAAGTTACACATAAAGATACAACAAAATCTCACTAATAAATGTATAATTAAATTGTATACATATGAATAAATGAAGATAGAGAGCATATGTTATAAAAACCTCGTTAACTTCCTCAGGAGATGGAGGATAAAACTGTTTAATCCTTGACAGATCAACAGCAAGTTCCATTTTACACTGAGGGCACGCAAATCGTGATAAACCATGAGGAACATTAAGTATCGCCTTACAATTCGCACACGGCAGTTGGATCTTACTCGGATCGATACCGTGAGCCGGAACCTGCGACAGCATCCGCATCAGCTCCGGCGGCAGCATTTGCGGTAACTGACACGTAGGACATACAAACTCGGTCAAACCTGGACCGACGGTCAATATCATCCGGCAACCAGCGCAACGAACTTGACAACCGCCGGAAGTAAGGAGTGCCGGTGGTCTTGGTGGCGGTGGTTGTGGTTGTGGTTGTGGTGGTGGTGCGAAAGGGAGAGAAGGTGTTACCGGCGGAGGTTGCGCCATTTCAGTCGGTTAGTGTGTGTATGTAATTGTAATTGTATGTATAGATTGAGTGACTATTGATGATGATGATAATTGATTAGGAGGAGAGACATACGGCGGTTAGTGACGGAGGAAACGTGGGAGAGGGAATTGGGGGAAACGGAACGGAAGGGGTTCGTGGAAGGAAGCGGCAAAAGGGATTTGTGGGTGATCTCATTGGCGCCTATCACCCTTCGTTATTGCGCCCAAATTTACATTACTTCAACAGAGACCATCATCAATTATGTAATTATGTTGTTTTTAGCAATGTTTCAACAAAAATTATACATGCAACAATACAACAAATATAAACTATCATAATAAAATGTATTGTTTTTAACCATCACAAGATAACTAATAGTTGACGTCCTAATATCCTTATAACAGGTCTTAGATTCTCTCATATTCAAACCTCACTAGCTACACATTTTGAGGTGGCTAGAGAAAGGGTCAGTACACATCTTGGAGTAGCTAGGGAAAGGGTCAGAAACGGTCACTGGATAACACGGTTAGGCCGCTTATATCTGAATAAAAACGATCCATTCTCTCCAGGTAACCTGAACAGGAAAAACCTTCTTCATTTACATGTTTTAATAAGGTTTGAATTAGAGGTGGCAATTCGAGTTGGGTCGAGTCAATGGGTTTGGGTTGGTGGGTCAGCAATGGTCAACTCAAACCCAACTTGATCAAATCGGGTTGAGTATTTCAACCGAACACAAAACCCACTAAACCGTGACTCGACCCAAATAACTCAAATTTTATTCTACTCAACAAGTTTTCACTTCATTTTTGGGTTAAATAGTTCGGTTTCGAGTCAAATAGGTCACGTGAGTCAATATTTTAAAAAATAATAGGTAACAATCTATAGGCATAAAATGCTTATAAAATCCTAAAATTTGATATACTTAATAAAAATTTTACTTAAAATTTGATATATTTAAAAAAAGACTCATGATTGTGTATGTGTATATCTATGTAAACTCATGAATGTAAATGTTTGATATACTTAATAAAATTTTTATTTAAAAAAAAAAATACAAAAAGCAAAACTTTAAAAATGCATAACAGGTTTGAAAAAAAGGTTTAGGATGTTTTATTTATTAAGTTAAATATAAAAAGTTTAAAATTTAAATTACATTTTATAAAATCCGTTTATTTTATCAAAATCTTTGTATGTTGATTATTCAAGTTATTATTTTTTTATCACATTAGTGTAAGTTATCACTTGCAATTTCTACCAAGAAGTTCCAAATTGGGCGGATTGGGGTATTTCTTTTTTGGGTTGTTTTGGGCATCCGTAAGTGAAGGAATGGGTCAAATGGGCTAAATTTGAGAAATGCTATGGATGGAATGGGCAATTATAAAACACTTGATACAAAAGAAAATTAAAGGAAAAAACAACTTGTTTTAGCAAAGCATAAAGAAAAGAGGGAGGGAGTCACAATGGATAAGACAGGTTTATTTGTTGTATTAAGATTCGTTGTTTTCAGATTTTACCTTTATATTATTTTCCACTTCAAACTTGACTATTTCCATAACCTTGTACTTCTTCTATTTTTCTATTTCCAGATTATTTTTTTCTCACTATCTTCAAACCATATAAATACTATCGTTATTTGCAGATTAAATTGACTATGTTTAAGAATTTATATTGTTAGTATATTTACTTTATTTTAATAATTTATTTGTTTATTAATTTTCTTATCCGTCTCTTGATATTTTGGGGTTTACTTTCTTTTATAAGCTTGACAATTACGATTTATATTGATTTATAATTTTATAGGTACGATATTTAGTTTCAGAAAATCGCTTTATAATTGTTTTTATAATTCTATTACCTAGGAAATGCAATTGAAAAAATAAATTCCCTGATTTTTAAAACATTTTAAATTTTAGCCCATTTGACCCAAGCACATTACGACCCGACCCTTTTATAACCGGAATCCATTTAAATTTTAGTCCGTTATGACCCGACCCGTTTATAACCGGAATCCATTTAATTCCAGTTACTCGAACCCACCCGCCCGTCCGCTAATACTTCAAAAAGTTGAAGAAGTTAGAAGTTTTGAAACTTCATAAAGCCTTTTACGTAACAACCAGAAACTTGAGAAACAGTTGATTGCTCGCCCAGCCTCGCCACTCTGAGGCCTAACTGGACCAGAGCCAACTGCAATCGGTCCAATCTGTGTGTGCATATATCTTGGGATTGCCCAGGTTGCGATCCCTCACAAAACCACCACATCTGTTAGATGTCAACTTTCCATGCCAATTGGCTGATTAGCAGACCCATCTGGTTTATTTGTTTTTTAAACATAAGACATGATAACCTTTATCTTTCACATGGCATAAAAAAAAGTCCCTATACATTAAGTACGTCATTTTAAACCCGAGGTTTCATACCCACAGCTATGATACACAGCCATAATAGCAGGCTAAGGACAACACCCATCATACTTTACCCACAACAAACACGTATCCTGGCGCTAGTTCTACCAGCTCTAGTCATAAAATAAGGTTTGCAGAACTATAACACTTTCAAAATACGCTAGGGTTTACCCCAAACAATGAATTGTTACACAAATTATGAAAAAGGGGGTTGGACATAAAGTAGAAAAGGTTACCAACTCAATAACCAAACATAACTCTATGGAAAAATTGAGCAGCAACACACATCAAGTTCAGTTTTCAATCACGCATACAATTTGTGCCAAAGCCAACCATATGGGGTACTAAAACCAGCTTCAATTTGAATGAGAACGGCACAGTTTACCCCTTACCTACCCATCAGAATGCCAAAAACAACTTTCAACACAAGAAGCAGTTCCCCAATCTATACAACAATCAATACAACTCTATACTCTCTACTTGTACAACTGAGGAGATTTTTCCCAAGATTCACATGAAATTTACACAGAAAGGAAAGCAGTTGCAGAATTTTACTTAGAAGATGGTGTCTGGGTCCACCAACTGCCTTCACTAACGGCCACCTTCTTCAGTTTCTGAGATCCACCCTCACTAGATGATCCAGCTTCTGAAACATCACCGATGTCTAACGAGTCTGGAAGATTCTCAGTAAAATCACCACTAGGCAACTGCAAAAATTGCAGATAATCCACTTACTCAAAAAGGATGGGCAATAATACGGATTTTGAAATTTCGGAATCTGAGGCTAATCGCCTAAAAAAAATTAAACATATATACATATGTAAAGGGGAAATGATAGCTAAATTATCATGTAGCTAAGCTAAGTACCTATATTAATACCATAAGGGAAAACTATGAAGTTTCCTAATTAGAGTAATCAATGATTTTCAAAGAATACATGCTGTGTATGTATGGAAACCGTGGTGTATAAGTTAAAAATTTAAGAAATTCATTTTGAGAATTGGCTAAATGCTGATGTAGCTAAATTATCCCAGTTCAAGACGTCCACAGAATGGAGTAAAAAACATATCAGAAAGAAGACCACTTGCCATCTGCAAATACTATCACCACGATAAAAGATAAATACCTCTATGTGTGCACATACACACATTCCTATAAGTCGACACACGGTGTAGGGTCTGTCTGAAAATGCATGTGTAGCATAGATGAATGCATTCAGTAAACAGTAAGTTATACCTCGAGTTGATTCAGCATTTCAACTGCAGCTTCCATATCACCTCCGCATGCTGTATAGACGCTGTAAAGAGACTCATCAGATACACCAGAAAAAATCATCTGAAGATATGCCAAATTCATGTCATGATCAACGTCCAAGGCTTGTTTTCCAGCTAACTCTGCACTGTGTGATGATGAACCATAAGAGTCAAAACCAGAATGACTCTTAAGTTTCAAGCTATCAGGATTCTCGGGCACAGCAGCAGAAGCATCATGATTCCCGGAGTATCTTGGGGACTGGTTGTGTGTGATACTCCCAGTATCATATCCTTTGCTTCCATCGGCTGCCCCTCTTCTAGAGAGTGGAATGTATGAAGTAGCATATGGATTCAACGAAGATGCCCTTGCCTTCATTGTCTTAGTTCATTAAATGACTTCTCGGGTACCAACGAAAATAAAATAAGTTCATGAATACGGATTTCTTATTGTTGATCATTAGATATAACTACAGAAAAACATACTTCTAAAAGATAAAAATAACATTCATTATACATGAACCATGTACCAGAGCTTTCACCTAAAGCTATATTGCAACTTAAAACCATATGATCATACACAAAAGAGGTAGGAGAAAACATAAAGGGTTATTGCAATCACTCTTTCTCAATCACTTTCAAAGAATAACTATATCTCATAATATGAAGATACATGACAATTACTAGGTATCAGTTTACTTCACTCATAAAACAGAGATCATTTATGCTGGCCACCTCAAGCTTCTAAACCTAAATTTCGTAGTTCTCAATCAACCACGCTATGTTTCCAACTGGTACCCCTCTCAAGTTGATAAGAGAAAGAAAACAAGAGGTTTGCAAATTGCAATAAGATGTTCTTTTGCACATATCCCTCCTTCTTAGTTAAGGTCTCTAGAGGAACTGGTTGAGTTAATGTAACATGAGATCTCATGGGTTCGGAGGTGGCAATAACAAATCTTACGACATCTAACATACGATAAACACATGCTCCACCGACTCTACCCAATTTATAGTATATAAGTATTCATGAACTAATAGCAGTAAGGCTTTAAAATCAGGCTCAAATCCCTGTTCACGAACTAAAACCTATCCCAAGCCTACAAACTATATTTCACTTTCCCTCGTAGCTCAAAAGCACTGGAGTAGCTTAGTTTCATTAAGATTTCACCCAATGAAGCTACCAGAACAACTGCGGAATGATCTTATTCATCTATCGGAAACTAACATTCAGATTTCCTTTTAGGGAATTCATGGTGAATCACATCATACACAAAACTTCAAAAACTCATAAACTAAAAAATAAAAAAGTTAAAACGTATAATTAGAGATGGCATGATTATCAATAATCAAATTCAATATTCATGATCCAAAGAACATGCCTAGATGAACCATTAGATCTTCATATTAAGTGAAACAAATGCAATACGATCATTAGAGGAACTCTCAAATAAAAGTGAAAAACAAGCATGTGCATAGTCAAGTTACAATAGCTTGTCAACTGTCTGCAACGTATTCATTTCACATTAACAAACAAACTTTCATAACTTATTATTCCATTAGGCACTTCATATATCTATACACAACAAAATTTTGCCACAAACACAAAAGATATTTCATTATCAATAATCAAATTCAATATTCACGGCCCAAAGAACACGCCTAGATGCGCCATTAAATCTTCATATTAAGTGAAACAAATGCAATACGATCACCAGAGAAAATCTCAAATAAAAGTGAAAAACAAGCATGTGCATAGTCAAGCTACAATAGCTTGTCAACTGTCTGCAACGCATTTATTTCACATCAACAAATAAACTTTCGTAACTTATTATTCCATTAGGCACTTCATAGCTAAGAGATCATCAAATATATCTATACACAACAAAATTTTGCCACAAACACAAACGATATTTCAAAAACACACAACATTTACATTTGAATAGTAGCAATTGCAACGATATTTAACCTAAATTGTAAAAAAGCAGGCAGCTGATCAAATAGAGCCTCAACGCATAAATACGAACCAATAGATTGAAGAACGGATCAAAAAAATGAAAATTAGATCAATCAATATATAGCGACTAATTTGACGATAAAATTAATAATTAGGCGAACGATATCTTACATGCTGATCGGTGAAGGATGACAGAGTCACGACAAGCGAGCGAGCTACCGATTGAAAACCTAAATTTTTGGTTGCGATGAAGAAGATCGATTTTCTCTCTCGAATCTAAAAGATTTTCTGTAGAAATGAATTTGGGTAAAAGAAAAAAGAGATCACAGGCTATCAGCGGAAAGGGAGGTTAGTATGCTGTTTTGACGTGCATAATGTCATTAACAGAAATAAATATATTTTTTTAAAAGAGTTCAAGTTTTAGTGCATGGAGTACAAATCATTGCGATAATATTATTTACTCTTTCTCAGTGAGAGTGGACACTCAAAATTTTATAACGAATTCTTCACGAACTATAATATTCACGATCAAATATCATATCTACTTATTAAAAAACTTTTAATTAATTAATATAAAAAACAGAGACTTATATATATGGATGATTTAGAGAGAATAAGTTATTTTGGAAGAAAAATGAAAGTTAATATGGACTGTCCGTTAACATTTATTACGGTGAATGTTAGTTATCATTATTTCTAATGAATATTAATTTATAAATATTTTGTCGTGATGAATGTTAACGCATTAAAATTAGTTTCTCCCTTCCCCGAAGATTATCATTTCTCTCTTGATAACCCCTTATATATATATATATTAAAATGTAAAATTTGACGCATAGAAAATTGAATAGTATAGAAATGAAACGAACTCTAAAAAAATGGTTTTTGTACCATTCAAATTACTTTTACACCTCATCGTTTGTATATGTGATTATAATCGAAGATTCCCATAGATAGCAAACAACATTTCCTTTTGTTTTTGTGTTTTCGTCCGACAGACGACGGTCCTAAATGAAATAAAGGTGGATCAATTTAATTTTTATTTTTTTATTTAGAGTATAAAATAAATCCCAAAGAAAGACTAAATTATATGGCAACTTTATGAAGAAGCCTATATTAAGTGAAAGTCCTTTCTTCTCTTGCCATTTCTGAAAAAGATAATGGACGTGTTGGAAGTTACTAGTTACATATGACCCCACGTTTGGGTGTTTTTGCTTACTTTTTTAATTGTGGTTTAGACGTTTAGTGTTATGTCAAAGGTGCAACTTTGTTACAAATATATCACAATCAGATATATTTATTAGTACCAAAGCAAGTCACTAAATGTAGTTTATGTCCGATAAAACATTTGTTTTACATAAATACTACGATGAATTAGCATTTGTGACATGCAAGACCTCCATTACACGTTGATCACAAGTATGAGTATTGATGGCACTTGAGATAAGAGAATTTACTATATGTACATAGAAGTTGACGGTAAAAAGTAAGACTACAATTTAACTAACCATTTTTTTTTTCTTACCCTCATTATTTATACTAAATATTTCATTGAACTCTAGAAATTAAATGTCAAATATGTATTGCATATATAATTTAGTGAAATTTTTAATAAAGCAGTGTTTACTAATGGAAAGCAGGTGAATTTACATAAAAACCGTTTATTGTTGTTAAGGTTGATAACTTGATATGTGAATGTTCAAAAGAACTGAAGGTTTTTTCAACATAGAGGCTGGTTATATTTGCACTCGTAAACATTTTTACAATTACAACATGGAGGATGTTATAAATTAAGTTGTCCTACTTGAAATATGGTCAAAATTGTCAAACTTTTAAATGTTCTTCCTATACACTCCTTAAATTATAGAAGGTGATTTGTATATAATCTTTTACTTTTTCAACCGTCAAATTATTTTAATTTTTAAACTTTTTCACTATATACCAGATCATATCGGATATGAGAAATGCTACACTCACATAAAATTTACAAAGAAACTTGAAAAATGACTTGTAGTATGAAATTGACCAATCACAACTACTTTTATTTCTCTCTTAATATTATTGGCTCATATTGTTTTGTGAAAATTTTGCGAGTATATCATTTTCTTTTGTAATTACAAAATAACTTTTTCAATGAACGAAGTAACTTTTTCTATGTACAATTGTTGACCAAAACATAAAATGAGTAATTACCAACTGTAATTTTCGATTCACTCTATTTTATATTGCATGTATTTCAACCAAAGGCCAATCGGATCTTGGCTGGCTTTGTGTTAATGCATTTAAAACATGTAGTTATTATGTGATATACTTGAGATCAAACAACCATTAATGCTTTAGAGAACAAAAATGAAAAAAATAAACAAATAAATTATTGTCAACGCCATTAATTTTACCTAGAATAGTAATACAGATAATACATAGTATATCTTATTACAAAATGAAATAATGAGTACTTATGGCGTATCCAAAAATAGACAAAAATCATTCATTCAAAGAAATATTATAATGCATACTTTGACATATGTAGAAATAAAACATTGACCCATAAAACCCGAAAAACTCTTCTCCTTTGAATTATGTAAATAAAGTAATATTAATTAATTAGCATTAAATTGAGTTTGTTGCATTTTATCCCTATAAAACCACCCATTTGTGATTTGTCAAACCACATTTGAGTTGTATACACTATTACACTCTACCATCAAGAATTCAAGATGAAGAAGAGTGGTGGTACTATGAGCTACAACAGTAGTACATTGGTTAGTGTTTTGGTGGTATTCATGTTGTTGGTACAACATGGGAGTGCAGGGTTATATGCATGTTGGGGAGGGTGTTTAAATGAATGCTTTTTTCTTAATAAAAGAAGTTTGGGAAGGTTTCCGTGTTATGTAAATTGTTTGGCTAAGTGTTTTACCTTGCCACCCGGGTCTGGCACTTCTACTGGACCCGATAATCAAGTTGGAGAGCCCGCACCTTCTCCATTAGATTTAATTGCGGATATAGATACAAAATCAGATTCAGAGGAGTATGCAGATTTGATCATTGGTCCTACACCTGATATCGGTGTATCTAACATATTTGAAAAAAGCTACTGCACAATTAATTGCTCTGAGCAAACTTGCAAGTTACAGTACCATGGTATGTTCTCATATCTCATTTGATATCGATTTTAAAATTACAGTGTATGACATATGATCATCATCGGCTTTAATAATAATGTAATAGTTTTTTTGTTATTTATTGCAATTTGGTGAATGTTAAGATATTAAATGATTTATTTGATTGACTTTGACATTTCAGGTGAGAGTGACTTGAAGAGTTGCTTGGCAATGTGTGTCAAAAAATGTAAGGATTTGAACTGATGAAAATATATAAGTTTGATTAAATTGCATTAGCTGTGGGAGAGTGATGATGGATGATAAAAGATAGTGGATATTAAATGGATATTTAATGTCATTGGATCTGTTGTTTCAAATTGGTTTATGTATCTGTTGTTTTTAGCAACCATTAAATTAATGTTCATATTTAAAATATATTATTTAGTTAATGCAATGGAATTAGAGTAGTACTATATCACATCTTCACAAGTATAAAAAGCATCGAGGGAAATGAGCATTATATTTACTTTCTTATTCACGATCAAAATCATACGAGTACTCATGTGGTGTGAACAACCTTAAAGTAGAGCAGTTGAATGCACAATAACATTATACAAAACATCTTATTTTTTTAAGGCAAAAAGCAAGACACAAACATTACGAATGTTCACATTTGTTTCAATCTCATGACAGAAACTCGTAACTTAGTGATTGAAGAGTCACACATATACTAGTCAATAATCATTTAGTACATTGTACACAACATAACATAATATCATACATATGTATTAGTGGCGTACGACTGATATTTTTCAAAGAGTAATTCAATTTTTAAGGTATTTATAGAAAAAAAAAAAAAAATTTTCAACTTATCTATTTATATGTTTTTACAAACATTATTATGTATGTTTGAATTTGTTAAAGATAGCTCTTAAAAGTATGGTTAGCATTTTCTTAATTAAAATTACAATCTTTTAATTTCAATCCATTTTACTACTATAATGATATCTCTTGTTTTGTTTCAATATTGAATTAATGGGTGATTATTAATGTGTAACGACAAGTTGTTACTTGTCTCAAATACATAATAATTATAAGAATGCATTAACTGATTCATCACCCATGAATAATATCCATTTCTACATTCAACATTTTAAATATTCAATCAAGTCACATTATAACATTTGGATGGTAAAAAAATACTCATAACACGAACGAGTAATATGTAAAATCTCCAATCAGAATTGATCATATGAGAAACTATAGGCTTTATAACTCTTATACTATAGATAACACATATTTAGATAGATAGATTATATTAGAGTTTCTACATACCATAAAGAGTGATGGGGTTATAAGTTGAAACCCATTGTTCTTCCATTCCATTCCATCCTGGCATCCTCCATCTAAACTCATACCCCCTGATACAAACCAAAACGCTTTCTTAATACTCACAATTACTGATGAGTGGCGGGCCTACATTATAGCTAAGAGTAGTTCGTGCTATCAGTTCATTAAGCTGATATATGGTAAATCTTTTTGAAAAAATGTCGGTCATATAAAAATGCTACTGGTCGTTTTTACATGGTGTAACTCACTGTATAACAAAACTTACCTATGAGTTTGATTGGTCACATAACTCCAAGTCAAAAGTCGAAGCATTAACCTTTTAGATTGATTAAAATTAGTTTACAACGTCAATCATTGTCAAAATTTCAACTCTGTCTCAATTAATTCCAAAGTGAATCTAGCGTCAAATTTTTTGTGATATCCGCCATTAAAATTTCTGGTTACACCACTACGTTAGGGGTGACTGGCAATTTCAAAACCATTTTTTTATCACCTTCTCAACAGAAAGAACCGAAGAAGGAAGCATACAGCACGAAACAAACACATTAACCATCAAAAACAAAAAGGATAAATGAAAATCTAAGTATTCCTAAGGCAATTTGACGAACAAAAATATAAAGGTCAACACTAACCATTTCTTGGTTTTTTTCGTTTTCATTCATATTTCTCAATTATTCATAGTCCTATCTCAGTTTAGCTCATGTCCCGCATTCAAAGTTAAGTTATAGTTTTGTTACTTCATTATGCTAGGTATTTTAAAAAAATAATTGAGACAATGTGAGCCGGTTGGGTTTGTCGGAAAATTAACCTGTTTATTTGACCCAAATATAAGTTGTTTGATATTCAAAACAACTTCTTATATCTGGATGATGATGCAATTGCAATAAACTAATATTTAAGTTGCGTAAATAAGCTAATCCAAACACCTTCTTAGCCCATGGGAAAGTGTCAATTTATACTCTTGTTCACATAGGCTATTCTCCATTAATTCATCCACCTGCGCACGCATTGAAGAGAACGTTAAAATATTTGTACTACTTCGATTAAGTACTATTTACCTCAAACAGTTTTGAAGATAAAAAACCGAAGTCAAATTGCAACTATTTTTTAAAATAGATGAAATTATATGAAGTGGAAAAGGATCTCTTCGATATTTGATACGACTCTTTCTTTTTGTCATGGATAGCGTTTGAGTGATCAGTTTTTCTTGTTCTAGAAGGGGTCAGAGTTGTATTCAGTTATACGATGATATGAATCTAATATTCGTTTAAATGATGTAGTGAAATTTAGAGCTCTTCTTGTCTACTATAGCCTTTTGCCCTCATAATTGGTATGAATCCGATCTTTCTTGTTGTTGATTGTAGATCCTCAGAATCGTGTAGAGTTCTCTGCAGCTCATCTTGACTAGGTGAAAATTGTAGGTGGTCATCATGGTGGAAAAAGATATCGCTCTAATCCCTTTTTCTAGAGTTGATGATTTTGTTAAAGGAGAGTCCACCAATGCAGAATGTCCTGCTAATTTCCCTGTACAGTCAAGAAGAAAAAAACCGTCAATGGAGTGTGAGTTGATGGTTGGTTATCTTGAATATATTGTATGTCGTTTCATGTAAGTTGTCGTTTATGCTCTTTTACTTGGCATCTTAAACTTATATGCAGATGTTGCTTAACCTTTTACACAATCTCTCAGCTGATCCTTTGGTGCTTGATCATTCCAATTTACACATTGCAAGATCGCAACAAGATATTAAAGACTTGAAAGCTTTGTCTCGTGGTGGACATTTTGGAGCCTTTGCCATCATAAAAAAACTCTCAAATGGCAGAAAGTAACTTGCTTTTACACGAGTAAAATCAGTATCTTTGAGAAGCCATGGCGCATTAAGGTACATATTATATTACTTCATCTATCCAGTCATATTTAATAAATATTGTTGGGTGTAAAGTGTAAACTACTAGCAGTTCGCTATAAATTTTGAAAATGTGATGAATGGCTGATCAAATTGTGACTTAGGTGGTCCTACTATCTGGAGTGCATGTCTTAAGGCATAATCTAACTGCTTTACAAATTTTGTGGGTCACTAATTATACGTTTATTTCCACTAACTTATACTGAACGTATTAAACATTAGGACATAAAAAAATTACTGCACATTAAAACAAATTGGAAGGTATTAATCTTCAAAATCAGAAGGAGGCTCTAATCTGTTATTTTGAACATTGTGTTCGATTATGCCATTTGTTAATGCATACTAAGCTATTACACTAGCATTAATTGATTAAACATCACCTACCGTTTATGTTTAGTATATTTATCAACACTTCTGTTCTGATGTCCACTGGACGCTACTTGAAAGTCGCTGCATTTGACTAGACGTGTAATTCACCTGTCCTAAATACCTTTCAGAAATGTCTATAATACCCTGCTGTGACTGTGATCATTAAAGTACCTTATAAAACAGCTACTAATACAGGTACAATTAGGCAACAATTGGACTAAAATCAATACAAAAGAAAATATGATTCATTTACATTCCCATTACAGTTCTATCTCGATCTATATGTGAACCCTCTTATTAACTACTGCTACAAGTACATAAAAATCAATGAAATATGAAAAGGGATAACATGCTAAGAAACATACATCACTATTTCTACTGATAAAGTTCTCATTTTTGAATTTTGTAAAGATCAGTTTGGAATTTGGATCTTTGATAGTAGATACTCCAGCTCATTCTCTGCTTAATTACCTGTTTGTGTTGTCTGGAACCTTGTTTGCAGGAATTTTGCTGCAGACTTTAATCAGCGGTCGAGTATAAGCTAGTGAAAGAGGGGCTGGTGATGTTTGAGGTACAGAAGTAGTGCCAAAGATGTGCAAAAGTTCATTGCTAAACGTTGTTGTCTGCAGTCGGTTGTGGAGATTGTAGTTGGTCAGTTAGTGGAAGCTTTTGGTCACACGGTATAGGTTTTTGCTCACATGGTGGACAAATGGAAGGCAGTGCTGATGGTGGAAGTTCTGCGGAGGGAGTGGGCGAAGGCGTCTGTGCTGGTGGCCAAATAGGAGGGAAGGAAATCTGTGACGATGGTATTGACGGTGTTGGTGACGATGACAGCGACAATGACGGAGTCGGCAACGATGATGGTGACGGTGATGACAATGGCGACAACAACGGCGATGGAGACGGTGATGATGACGGAGCGAGGGAAACAGGTGGTGGTGACGGAGGAGGAACGGGCAATGAGGGTGGTGGTGGCGAAGGAGGCTGCCCGCCACACCCGAGAGCGCTACAATTAAGGGGCTTAGATAGGTACCTTGCACACTGTTGCATTGTTCTTTGTTCTGGCCTATCTTTAAAACAGTTCCTTTTATCATCAAAATCAGCCATTTCCAAACAACTCTTAGTCTGATTTGAAAAGAAGTTATATTCGTAGCGGAACTCCTCCAAATTAGGAAGTGAACACAAGCTCTCAGGAACGTCACCCGATAACATATTATGAGCGACGTTCAGGACCTCCAATTTCTCCATTTGGTTAATACTCAAAGGCAGCCCTCCTTTGATCCTGTTATAACTAAAATCCAACACAGTTAAATTCTTCAACTGCCCAATTGTTTCGGGCATACATGAATCAAACCCGTTGTTTCTCAATATCAGCTCGTCTAATGTGTCAGTCATATTTGTTAGACCAGATGGGACACATCCTGAAAACTTATTATTCGCTAGAACGATCACAGAAGCTGGCGAGTTTCCAATGTTTTCAGGTATATTTGATGAAAACCTATTGTTATTTATGAGTATAGCATCTAGATTCTTGTTAAAAAGCTCTTCAGGTAGTTTACCTTCAAATTCGTTAAATCGAATATCAAGATACTTAAGCTCAGGTAGTTTCAAAACAAAATGAGGAAATTCACCTGCGAACCTGTTATTACTTATATCAAGCTCGAAAAGTATCTTGAAATTCATGAAACTTCGTGGGAGGGTTCCACAGAAACGATTCGAATTGATGTGAAAGACACCTAGATCATATATCAAGCCTAGGTGGTCTGGGAGTTTGCCTGCTAGATCTTGATGGTTTAGGTCTATTCCAGCGACCGTGCGTTCTTGAGGATTATCGAGCGATTTGTAACAGAACACACCTGTATAGTTGCACACATCGGATCCAATCCAGTTATTCGTTACACCATATGGGTCAGACACGATGAGTGTCTTCCACGCTTGTAACGCAATGTAGGCATTTTTTATTCGTACATTTTCAAAATCTAGAGACGGGTCAAGAACAAGACTCGTGTCTTCACCTTGGACCGATATTATTTGGTGGGCCGTGGACACATAAATAACAACGAGAAAGATTGTACGAACGACATGTTGGAACGATGGAAACCGTGATTCCATCGGACACTAGTGATGTGATCTCTAATGTGTTTGTGGAAGGATGAAGGGAGTGACAGTAATTAGATCTTAAGAGTGTGTGAAGTGTGAAGAGCTACTTCTTTAACTGAAAGTTTGTTTTTGTATAACGATTTCTACTGTTACTTAACAATAAAATTGCATTTAATTGCGGTTGTCCGAGCAAGTTTTGTAGTAACAAACATAGGGCTGCCTGCCCTGCCCTGCCCATATTTTTCGGCTTTCAGCTTTTACCAAGCAAGTTTTCAATGAGGAAAATGTCTTATGTTTTTAGAGTAGAAATGGGGCGACTTACAGAAAGTAGAAGTTGTTATTTTAAGATGCATATTAAAGAATATGTAATACTCTATCAATTTAAATTATTTAAATAATATCCATTATAGCTTAATTTAATTGTCCACCAGATGAACAAAAATATAATAGTTACACCCTTTAATCAATAATTTAATATAAATAAATTTACATTGTTTAAAATTATTGGAGGGCAACTACCCGTTTCATCTTACATCTCATATGCAAATAATATGTATCATGAATATGTTGGAAAATTATATTGATCGCATATTTTAGAAAAATAAAGTTATTATTTATGTGATAAAAAACTATACTAGTGTTAACTATGATTTTAATAATTATATATAATTTATCTTTATGAGCAATTAACTTGAAACGGAAGAAATAATAAAAGTGTTACATTATTCCAACAAAAAATAATAAAAATAAATAAATATAACAAATATAAAATAAATACCGCAAATGCCCATCAATACTACGGAATTAAAGCATTGTGCAACCATAATGAAATTAAATTCATCATTGAATTGAGTTGTGTTAATGCAATTAAATATATCCTCTTCTATTTATTCCTTTGACTGACATATTATTTCATCGTACAACTTTTTTTAATAGACCACTACTATATGTGATAGACATGCTACATTTAACATTATACTTATGTACTCGAGGCCTTTAATGAGTTCTACATTTCTATATCTAATTTTTATATTTTTAGAGAATGAGTTCTACATGTTTTTGTACTTTTTTTTATAAAAAAATATTATTAGAAAAATAAAACATTTATATCACCTTATTAATTTTCGACGACTTTTCTCTCTAATAATGTTACGGAGTATTTCGAAAATTCACATGTTTTATTCTTTTTTACTCTTACATATATTTTGGTAAAATACAAAGTAATATATTATATATCTTCTATAAAATCATAACATATTAATATTAAATTATTAACATATATTTTCACTATAAATGTACAACTATAGGAGTTAAAATAAAATACTTCATATCATAAAAAGAATCTCATAATTAATTCAATCATGTTTCATAGAACCAACAAATATAACCTCACAAATTTTTCTCATAACAAAATTTCAGTAACACAATTACATTTCAATATCAGCAGCCGGTCCATCCGCTGGAGCCGGAGCCGGTGCCAACTCGGGTGCAGGTGGATCAACAGTAGCACATTTGCTAGTAACCAAAGGAGGAAAAATAAAAGACTCAAGTTTAGCAACACCAAGACCATCACATCTTTCACGAAAAGTGTTTATCGCTTTGCAACAATCGGGTGCAGAATGTAGCAAATGATTCTTCTGGCTGTTAATGTTGATGAACGATAATCGAATACACGAGTAAACATTATGGATGGTTGCACCACATTGAAATTTCTTGATCAAAATGGAACCATCATGATTTTTGAAATATGGAAATGGTTTGTTGATAAATGGATTTTTGAGAAGTGGCCACTTGAAAGGTGGATCATTTGCTTCTTGAGCCGTTGTCACAATGGCTGTTGAAGCAACAAGAATTACAATGAAAATGGGAACCTTGCTCATCCTTTTCCTTTTTTTTTACTTCTTGTTTGATTTTCTGATGATTTGTGGTTGGTTGGACATTTATTATATAGGCAGAATGAGGTGGTTGATGACTAAAGAAAATAAATAAAACTTACTATATATATAATGTACCTTATGGAAAATAAGCATAAATGGAAGACATATAATAAGTCATAAATATTAACAAGAAAATTCTTAAAACCGCCTAATTTATATAGAAGTTTCATGATAGTTTCAAGCTAAAGAATTATCATAAGTTTTTTTGGGTATCTTTGTAATTTAATGTCCTTTACTTTTTATTTCATGTCCAGCTAAGGTATGGATGACAATAAGTAACCATTATGATTTTTTATTTCTTGTAGATTATAATGCATGTAGAGCATATAAAAAGTATTTATTGTTTTGCTTAGAATGAATATAAAGATGATAGATTATATTTGCATGTGAAAGTAATTAAAAATAAAATAAATGAATTGAAATATATGAATTTTTCATTTAATCAAGAAAACATAGTATCAATTGATTGATTGTATAATCTTAACTATATATAAATTATCTTCATCTTTTTTCTTAAAATTAGACTTAACAATGGTTAATATCCAAGTTACCCTTAAAAACATTAATTACTTTCCAAATGAACCACTAATTTATAAATTACAACCCTTAAGTTTTAAACTTTACATATCCTTAAATTAGACTTTTAACAATATAGTATAAACAATAAAATCTGTAAATGTCAAATTAACTATTTGTTCTCGCTGCTATGCACGAGCATACTACTAATAGTAATTAACTTTGGTTTAACTTGACTTGCAAATGGACATTTAGATATAATTATCAATTGATTGTTTGTGTTTTCTATTTATTTGTTCGTACTTATACATTTTACTTGTTAAGTGACTTCTAGCCTTAATTCTGAGAATAGAAGGTGTGTCTACATACTAAAGTTCATTAACAGTATGTTGATTTATTGTTTATTTACTAATCTGTGTTATCTCAGTATAAAAGGATAATATTACAAAGAGAATTAAGTATAGCAGTATACAAAAGTTTAAAATGATCTCATTCAGTTGAATTCTTAGTTTCAAATATATTATAGATAAAGGTGACAGTCACACCAGTTAATATAGCATAGATCATAAGTTTTGATTTTCATGTACAAACACCTATGATATTATGATATACAAAGTAAAACATAATAAATGTAAAAATCAAATGTCATGATGAAAGAAGATGGATTAAAAGGATGTTGACTTTCATAATACCATTAGTATCTCATGAATATTTTCCATGATGAAACTGATATTACAACTGTGACTAAAAAAAAAGTTACAACAACAGGCTGCTACAGACCACCATCCCATGAAAAAAAAAAAAGAAAAAGAAAAAAGAACACTTACAAAAAAAACTGCATATTTCAAAAGAAAAGTTAATGTAAATGTGGCATAGCTACGAGAACAGCAGTAGTATCCCCCGTTATTGGCTGAAGACTGGCAGCATTCTCAAGACTATCCCACGCTTCCTTCCTTTTTTCTGTTGCAGAACTCTGTTTTTCTTGTTCTTCCAAGAAATGGGCATGACAGGCTAGGAATAACATGTTATCCATCTCTGTGAACACATTTCTCACGTTGAGTGTTAAGTTAAGAACCGATTGGTTCCAATGATTCTGCACATTTGTTTCAAGTGACGGGAAAATGATGGGTAGGATCACTTGTCGATTGTGTCCAATTAGATTGTAGATTTGGTCATTATTCCACAAAAGTAACGCCCTTTCTGCCACCTGAAACCATAATAATTTGTCAAGTTGTCATCTTTTATCAACACAACTGGTGATATGTTTGGAACCATAAAATGGTACAGTGTTGACCACCCCACAGAGTTTTTGATAGCAAACAAATGATCATCCATAGTGCCAATGCAACTAGAACATTGTACTTATCAAGAAAAACTTTTTTAATATTTTCACAATAACAAGATTGACTTTTCGTTGCAAACAAGCCATTGCTTTCGCAGTAAATATTATATGATAATTACAAGTTGCAAGATTGGGTGATCTGAACGTTCTTGGACCACTTGTAAGATACAAGAAATCAATCATACTTTCAGACTGCTAACTGTAGTAAGTTTCAGAGTTGTCTTTTTTGTATATTAATGAGAGTGATAATTCGTCACCAAAATTAAGCCAAATAAAATCCTTCGAAAACTTAATAGCTTTTAAATGCAGCAATCTCAGTTATGTAATGTCCCCTGTTATATAGAGACATTTTAATTCGACAAAGTTTCAGCCTTTTGAAAATTCTTCGGGGAGGTTAAGGTCGGACTCAAACCCATTACTTTATGTAATAAAACAGTGATCTTGAAGAAAACTGGTGCACCAAGGGTCATTCACTTTGTAAGGGTTTGCAAGGTTGTTCTTTTACATGAGCCAAAGGTGGAAATTTCAACTCATTTACTAGTGAATTGGTAGATGCAGGTTACGGTTTAGAGGTTTAGATCTAACATGTCAAACGAGTAAAACGAAACAGAATAGTAAAAAATAAAATGAGTTGAAATTCAAAAGTCTTCCAAAATGAGTTGACCCGTTTTAACCCATTACAAAACCATCCTATCTGTCCATTTTTCCACCTCTAACTTGAATAATATTATCGGTCAATGCTTGTTTGGTTTTAGCACACATTGGGGTTATGAATCAAAACTACTGATAGCCTTTCAGTCGCAAAAGAGACATTTATAAAGAACATTAAAAACAACTAAAATCAGAAATTCATTGTTTAAACGTAGGAACAACAGCATACCTGAAAATGTGAACTGTTGATGCAGCATCCAATTCGCCAAAACAAAGGAACCATGACTCTTTGAAACTCGCTCATGTTAATTCCTTCTAGAATTTCTTCAACCTCTCCCAAAAACATCACTTCTTTCTGACTGTTAGTAATTGGCCAGTACTTCAACAACCCCCTAATCACCGTGCTAGCTAACTTCGGATCCTTTTCAATAAACTGCGTAACACAATACGACAACTGCTGGAAATAAACCCCTAAACTTTTTGGTTTATGCAACGGAATCAAAGCCCTCCAAAGGAAAATCTTATGCTCTTCTTTCAAAGGCAATGCAAATCCAGTAATCACACTCCCAAAAATCTCTAACAACTCTGCGATCCCATTATGGCGTTCGTTTTCAAATACAAACCTATAAAATATATTACTAATACTCTTTCGAATAAAAGGTCGATGCACCATGAACTTCCCATAAACTCGATGCATTATCCCCTTCAAACACTCGCGTTCTCTAGGATCTTCAGATTCGAAAAGATCAAGCAGTCTTAATATGAATGAATGATTTATATACTTTTTCGCAACTTTAGCTTCAACCGAGGAAGATTGTACGAATTTAAGCAATATATCATACACAATTTGTAAATGAGGCCATGCGGGATCGAAAGAGGGCTCATCATCATCATTCTCACCTCCACTATGACCTCTAGAAGATCGATAATTAGGAGGAAATACTCTAAACAGATTAACAGCACACATTTTACATAATGCTAAGATTGCAGGCTCAGAGAATCTAGGTGGCCCAGATGATACAAAATCTAATAGCTCAACTAAAGTTAACCTTTTAAGATCCTTTTCAGCTGTGTTCTTACTAGGGTCACCGAAATCGAAAACCATACAACAAAGACTTAACTTACTGATAAAAAGTGACATTTTTTCTGTAGTAGGTGCATCTTTGAAGGGTAAAAGAGGCTCAATTCCAGCTATAACACTTGATGGAAACACTGCTGATGATGTTCTTTTAGGTGCATTAATAGGTTTTGGTGACGCACTGTTTAAGCTTGTGGTTCTTTGAATGCCACCATTGTTGGTATCATTTAAAGGGTCTTCAAAAGTTTCAGACTTGATTGATCTTTTGGGAAGCTTGCCAAGAAGCTGTTTGAACATAGTGAAATTTAAGTTTAAAAGCTCACTCAAATCAAAGATTGGGAAAGGAACCCATGTACAGAAACCCTAAAAAAGTTCACTTAAAAATACCCTAATTTAAGAAACCCTAACATAGCTCAAGCATAACAATTGGGATTTCTATTTCAATTGGAAAGGTGAAATTCTTGAATAAATTATGAAAAAAGGAACATAAAAAACAAAAAGGGTGGAAACCCAAGAAAGATGTTTCAAATCACAAGATCTGGACACAAAAAAGGCACAAAAATTTACTCCATAAATCTACACAATGAGATTAAAAATAAAATAAAAATCAGATCTTGGAGGAACCCATGTTCTGGGTTGATCAAAAAATGTGATTTTTTCAGTTCTCTCACCAAAATGGTAAAGTTAGAGAGAGGGAGAGTGAAAACTTATAAATCTTTCTAATAAATATACAAAAACTCAGGGCACATGAAGCCAAAAAGCTTCAATTTTTTTACTTTTTTGACGTCGATTAAATATATATATTTTGGCAAGAAGATCACGTTATACTACAGTAGTTTGTATCACACACATTCACACACAAAGAAGGAAGAAGAAGTAGAAGGGGGGAAATTGAAAAGAAAAACAAAACACAATTAATTCAAAGGGCTCAAGATTCTATAAAGACAGAAGAAAAGGCAAATAGAGATAGAGAGAGAACAGGGAACTTTTAGTGAAAATAGAGACAGATAAATACGAAGAATATGGAGATCACTATTTAAATGGGCCTACTAGTAATGGTAAATAGGTCCATAAAAATCGAATTTATTCAGAGAAAATCACTAGTAACAACGTTGTTGACTCATGATTTTACCAAAAAAAAGAAATTGTTTAAAATTTTAAGAAACTAATTTAACTTTTTGCGTTTATATAAGTGACCTAAACATAAATACATTAAAATAAAAAATATAATTATTTAAAATCAAATCAATTATTATATTAATTAAACTCAAACGTTAAACAAATACTGATATTAAAAAGAAAAAAATGAAATAATATATAGGCCCAGATAATTATTGACATAACAAATAAATCGCAGCTAGACACATATAACAAATTATTATTTAATTTATAATTGCATTTCCAAATAAAAAATCTGATCGTCATTTAAAATATTTATGACTGTCATTTTCAAATTATAAATTATTATTTTTGTTAATAGTTTAATTCACATGGTGAGCATAGATTTTATTTTTGTGATACATGGCGAACGTGAATTTTATTTTTTGTCATATATAGCGAGCATGACAAGTATTAGTATTATAATGAGAAATTTAGAAAAATGAAAATAAGATAAATGACATAAAGGAAATGAAATGAGGTGAAATCATTAATTTTCATTATCTGGTAACGAAAAAGAAATACTTTAAGAAAATGAAGAGAATGATCAATTTAAGGTAACTCACAAAAAGAAATATATATTTTTATAATATAATTAAAATTGAATATCATGAAATAATCTGTACTATTAATTAAGTTCCTTCTATAATGATCTAAATGTAAAAATTTAATTTTAATTTGTTTTATAAGTGTGCTCATAATTATTCATATATGACAAAAATAGTCTCTCTCCCTTATATGGTACTAATTTATGTTTGTTAAATATGTCATTTTTAGCACATGCGTTTTATAATTAACCCTTGTAGTTCATGTATCTTATATTGATACTAATTTTAACTATACGTTACGAAATAGTGAAAACACAACGATTTATATTTATACGAATATAAAATTATATATTTAAAATTAATAAAAGTTTGATATGTTCGGATAAATTATAAATAACTCCGATATAAAATAATTTTATACTTAATCTCGTGTAATTGCCAGACACTAAACTAATTTTAATTAAAAGAAAAAATAAACATATGTTAACTTTATATATATATGTATATATATATATATCTATAACCCTTATCAAACATTTAACATTCTCTTTCTTAATCCTTAAAAAAAGATATCGAAAATTACCATTTTATCATTTCACTTATCTCTTCACTCATTAATTATATAAATAATTCAATTAATATTATATTTCACATAATACATTTAGATATCTTGTTTCTTTTTTTATATCACAATATTAAATTTACAATTACAATAATTTAAACTATTATAAAAATCACTTTCATTAAAAAAGTATCAATTATTATTGCATTCAAAACCATTAAACATTTATCTCTCAATAACAACATGTGAAATCTTTACTCGCTGCTGTGCACAAGATTCGACACTAATATATAATTTTGAATCTTATATTTACTTTTCAAAATCAAAACTAAAAGATCTCCGAATGAAAAACCAAAGTTGATAGTAACTAAAAACTGGCAACGTAATATTAGTGGCATCGTAATCAATTTCAAAGATCCACTTGTTATCTACTTAGTTGATGAGAAATTAAAACTATAATAAAAATAAAAATAAAGGAATGTACATGGTTTGTAAAAATGTGTAAAATATGTTTATATGATTAGTTGATAGTTGGTTTGATTAATAAAAATGGAGTATGATTGGTTATAAGTAGTTTTCTTATACAAGTATTTGTCTTAATAGTAATGTATACAATTACTTAAATCATATAGTACAAAAATATATAATTTTATATTTTGATACTTAACGAATAGAATAAATAAATCATATAGTATGTATGGTAATGAATAACAATTGAATTTGTAATTTAAGTCGAATGATTTTATATGTTTAACATAATTATCAAAGCAAAAGTAAAACTGAAAATATCAATGTGCATTGACATATATTTAAAAAGAATGTAATAAGTATTTTTGTCTAATAGTCTGTTAAGAAATATAAGTATGAAATAAAGTAATATATAAACCATTATTTGCTTACTAAATGATGTTTAACGAAAAGAGAGAAAAAAGAAGAAAAAACAATAAACTGATATTATTAATTGATTACCAAAAACTCATTTAGAAAATATAACTAATATATCAATAATAAGGATTATTATGAATGAGAGTCGATCTACACCGATGGCCAAATAAGAATAAATATAAATAAAATAAATGTATGAATATAATTATAATAAAACTAATTATGAGTTGTCTGTTATTGATTAACATTGATAGTTTTAATTAGTTTAAACTAAAATGATGATGCCCTATTATTAGATTTAATATAGATAAAAGATAATCAAAGATAATATGTAATTAATTTTTTTATAAATTGGACAAAACATGAATATGCATGTGATAGGGTATTATTAAATTTAATATATCTAAAAGATAAAATTGATATATATTAGAAATTATGAAATTGAAATTGACTAATTAAAATTTAAAAATAGAGATATTAGATGAAATTAATTAAACTTAATAAAAAATATCTTTAATTAAATTATTGCATCTGATTGGTTAATTAGATTTCAATTTAAGATTATGATGTCACAAGTATGATTCTTATATCTTATTTAAGATTATTTCGGCCGTCAATATTTATAAACAAAACAATGGTTACAGTTAATACATATATGGACATACATTTAGGGGAATGTCCAAGTAACATTGGTTCTTACGATAATAATGGTAAGAATTAACTATTTTTTTTTTTTCATTTTTAATATAAATATCATATCAAAATTATTAGAAACATATGCTCTAATATGACATAAAATAAATAAAAAAAAAGATGTGATACACACTATAAAATTTTGAGTGTGTATCATAGTTAAAAGTTATAAAAGTTATGATACACAAATTTAAGTTGTATATCATATATTTTTAAAAAAATCAATCTCATATTCTAAAGAATAAAATTATAGGCATTGTCATCATCACGGTAAAGATAATATACGGTGCTGCTTTTGACTTGAACTTGAATGATGTAAGGGCCTGCTTCCGAGTTGTTTTTTCGAAAGAAGATAATATAAGTGGAAAGAAGAAAAATCAGATTGTGTTCCTGAGTTTTTTCTATGAAGAGAAGATAAGAAAAGTGTGCGGAGAATTTGAACATCTTTTCTTTCCAAACTTTATCTTCAAAAGTGGGAAGAAATAGAATAATGAAAGCTTAAACAAGTTAGAAAATGACATTTCCTTTTATTTCTCTCCAACTCAGGAATATAAAACGCATAAATTTTCTTTATTTTCTTTCTAACTCGAAAACGTAATAGTATTCATCATTTTCTTTTATTTTCTTCCGACCAAAAAAGCGGCACTAATTGTTGCACCGCATTGTAGACGAGGAAAACTGTTTTGGGGCACCATTATCTCACCTTCTTCGCATCACCCTTTTAATTTCCATGTACCACCAAACCATCTTCATTTGGGTCTCACCCACCAATTCCTATAAATATTACCCCAAAACTCACTTCCCATTAATCTTTGATTCTTTTCTTTGATTTTCATTCACACCCACCAATTTCTCATGATCTCAGGGTCTCAATTCCATATGGGTCACCCTCAAATTTTCAAGATTTGATTTTTACTCCCCAATTTCTAGCAAAATATGAATTCGTTGGTGGGTTCGTCTGTTTTCATTCTAAATCGGCGGAATGTATCCTTTTTATCATCTGGATATTGTAAATCTAACAAAAAGACTGTTACTTCAATCAATACAAAGAAGCCTGTTTGTTGTAGTATCGCTCCTCAGAATTTAAAGCCTGCTGATGAGTTTCGCCCTTCCAAATTCAACGTATGAATTCCCTATTGTATATATAGATATATATGTGCTTGTTCCATTTTTTAGCATACTAAAAGTATTTACAAATACAGTTACACAGTACATACGCCAAAAATTCTTTACTACTACATGATTTAAGAGTAAGCTTAACGAGTAAAATATATTGGTTATTGTGATTAATTCTTGCTGTTATATGGAATAAAGGAAATTTAAATAGAGAGAAAAGTTAGCTTATAGTGATGTTTTTTCTTATGGAGAAATTTGGGGATTATTAGTTACAAGATGATAACTTTTTGTTTGGTTGTGGTAGGATTCTTCTTTGAATTTGTTTACAGAAGATTCAGAGGAAACAGATGTGTTAATTGAGTGTAAAGATGTTTACAAGTCGTTTGGGGAGAAACACATCTTAAAAGGTGTTAATTTTAAGGTGAAGATTGTTTTTTAAAATTAATATGTAATCTCGCATTTGTATTAATTTCTTCTACAACTTCTTTTTTAAGAATTATAAGTATAAGTATAACTTGTACAGATCAAATATGGTGAAGCAGTTGGAATCATTGGGCCATCTGGCACTGGAAAATCTACCATATTAAAGATTATTGCAGGGCTCCTTACTCCAGATAAGGTGTTAAGCTGTCATGCTTTTGAAAATTGAAATACTTATCCAATGGTTTTCCTTAGTAGAGGCAAGAGGGGTGGGGCTGGTAGGTTGATTAACTGGTCAAAAAGGGTTCAGGTTCAAACAAGTTATATTTAGTAGGGGTTGACATTTGCCAATTTGGGTTTGGTTGACCTCCGAACACTTCTTTGTTAGTTATGACTTTTGATTACAAGAACATTTTTTTACAGTAGCAGATTATATCTTAGAATATATTGGATATACAATTTGGGCAACTTCCACCCGTTTGACCCTGACTGATTTGACCCTTTATCATCTTAGTTAAATTTTTTAAGGTTTTTTTTCCATGCTGTATCATTATTAACTTACGGCTGTAAGACTTCGGTTTTGCACTTGAACAGGGGGAAGTTTACATTCGAGGACGTAGAAGACTTGGATTAATAAGTGATGATGATATGTCCGGCCTTCGAATTGGCCTGGTGAAGTGTCTTCCACCTACTCGTAGTTAAAAAAAATGGGTTTTTTATTTCCTTATTGATAATATCATATATTTTCCTTTGATTTGATAAGTAGGTATTTCAAAGTGCAGCACTTTTTGATTCTTTAACAGTTCGGGAAAATGTTGGCTTCCTTTTGTAAGTTCGTTGTACTGATGATTGTTGAACTCCCTTTTAGATTTTCTCGTTGTGTGTTTTAATGTGTTTTTTGAATTTCAAAGGTATGAGCATTCAAGAATGCCAGAGGATAAAATTCAAGAACTTGTTACAGAAACGTTGGCTGCAGTTGGATTAAAGGTGAGTTAAGCCGCAATCTCATGACTTTTGTGAACATATATAGAGGTTATTTATTTTATTGATCTAGAAAAAGAACTTATTTAGTTCCACATTAGTATATGTTTTGTGTATAGTTTTGTTCTATTTTTGTTACTGCTTTCTTATTGAGGTCGTAAAGAACCACTTGTGGGACAAAACACGCCTAACTTTAGTATATTTTGGTTTTTACGATCGCCACAATGTTTACTTTTTGTGTTCATAAAATCTTTTCGATGTGAATCTTTTACCCCTTTCAGTTTTGGCTCACCATAATGGAAATAATCTAGCTATGTTTCGGGACATGAATTTACAACTTTTCTATTGCACCCGAACATTTTATAAGGTGACTATCGGGTATTCACTAATTTATTTTAAACTTGGCTGACTAATTGGCAGGATGTTGAGGACCGGATGCCATCTGAGCTGTCTGGAGGGATGAAAAAAAGAGTCGCTTTAGCACGATCTATAATATATGATACAACAAATAATGCTATAGAACCAGAGGTAAGTGATAGGGTGTTTACTATCTGATATTACCCTTCTGATCTTCTTATCTAACATTTTTGAAATGTTGCAATTTTCATTGGATAAATCGGTATAATATGTGCTGCAATTGTGGGAAGGGGTATAAGATAGTAATTTTAGCTACGTCACTGTAGTTACTTATTAATTGGACAATTTGGGTTTTGTTTTGACTCAAATGAGTCATATCAGAAAGTCTATCAAAATAGAAAACAGGTCAAACTGGTCAAAAGTTGCGTAAAGCGTATTTTTAGTGCATACAAGCTCCTAAGTTGTTTTTGTAAAGAATTTAGATTAGTGTTACTAATAATATTATTTTCGTAATCATACTCAAAACGACGATTATTTTAATTAAATTGAAAGTATTTGCGTGTCAGCCCCGCTGTACTGAAAATTATCCCGTTCCACCTGAACCCATTATCTGACCTGTCCCTTTTGCCATTTCTAAACATAATCAATAGTAGTTTGCCTGTTTTCGGGTTTTGTTGAAAAGAACTTTTGTGGGTAGTTTACTAGTGTAGAAAAAAGTGGAATTAAGGCATATCGAGTTCCTTTTGGTAACTTTTTTCTTGTTGGAAATGCTTTCGTAGTTTCGTTAGTTAATATCATGTATAATTGTTATGTTTTGTTGCAATCTTGAGCAGGTGCTCTTGTATGACGAACCAACAGCGGGACTTGATCCAATTGCATCTACTGTAGTTGAAGATCTGATCCGGTCCGTCCATTGCAAAGGTGAAGATGCACTTGGGAAGCCTGGAAAGATTGCATCTTATGTGGTTGTAACTCACCAACACAGTACGATTAGAAGAGCTGTTGACAGGTTGTTACCTTTTGTTTGCATAGTTTACTTCCATTCTAAGTTATAATAATTATATGTGATAAAAGAGACCTAGAATAATATGTCATCGTAACACCAAATGAAAATGTTAAATGTTTAACGATGACCTAAATGAATAGTATAATGTGTGGTTTTTAATTTTTTTTTGCTGGTGTCTTCAATCTTTAAGGTCTTGTGTTTTCAGGTTAGTGTTTCTTCACGAAGGAAAGGTTGTATGGGAAGGAATGACTCATGAATTCACTTCATCAGCAAATCCAATTGTGCAGCAGGTAAAATATGTTTTTTTGTAATTGATTCTGGTTGAGGGGCGAGTGTTCTGTTTATTGATTAAGAAACAGAAAATTCATTTCCTGCTTGTTACTATCAGGCAGGGGTGGTAAAATGGGCATGTTGTGTCATGGGTCAATCTGTCAAACTGTTCATGTTAAATTGGGTTCTTTTTAGTACATATAGAAATAGCCAGTAGGCTGGTTGGGTTGACTCACGTACGTTTTTATAGTACAAGTAGTAATGCATTAAATACGATTGCAAAAACCATGTTACTACAGTAATAAGCTAATATTCTGAAATAAAACAACTTAGAAGGTTGTAAGCATTCCTTTTCTACAGAAAAAATGGTTGTAAGCATGAGAACTACCCTTTTTGGCAACTTCGAACCCTTTTAGCCATATTTTATTTATTTGACCCGTTAGCGATAAACCATAATCCAAATCAACCTATTCATAAGTATAGGGGTTGCAATTGCCCATCTACCATCGAGCAAAACAAGTATTGACTGCCATTCTGTAAATGGTTATTTGGCTAATTCAGTTTACGTTTTGGCTACAACGTGAGATGTTGCAAACTTTGGTATAGAGCCCAAAATAATTAGCTTATATGGTACCGTGCCCAAAATTTATATGTTCAGACAAATACAAAGGCCAATTAAGTTTTCTTTTTTATCAAACAATTTTTATCATATCAGCAAAACAGTAGATACAATATCACGAAAACGATAAAAATGGAAAGTGTAGCTTTCTTTAAAGTTTGAATCCACATCGAAAGTTTGATTCTGATGTTATGCATTTGTTACTTGGTTGTTAGTTTGCGTCTGGGAACTTGGATGGGCCTATTAGGTACTAAAGTCAAAGTACAAAGATTGTAGCAGTTATGACTGTTTCTTCATCTTTCAAATTCAAAAGGAGATACACTTTGAAGATACTCGATGGATGTCCAAAAAGGTCAGAAATTGGAACCGAGTAGATATGCATTTGACCCGGAATCAAGTTTATAGATACATGTTTGAGGGTTGTGAGGAGATTGTTTTACCTGAACTACATATTCTCGACCGGTTTAGGATATGATATTATTTTTTTGTGGTCTACTATAGTTATCCCCATGTAAACATTTTATGATCTTCTTATAGTTTAATGTCCCATATTGACTGTAAATCTTTGACGAAATAAATTTGACACGTTTTATTACTAGCAACTTGTTAACAAATTATTCATGTTTAAACCTATTAATAGAATCCGTTAGGGCTGTTATTAACAAAATAAAATAAATTTGACACGAGAATAAGTGATACAGTTAAGTGATCCTCATAAAAAAAAGATTACTAAACAATGAGTTTCTTTTATTTTATCTTTTTGGGTAAAGACTAGACAATAATTTAGTAATTCTATAAATAAATTCGACCAAACACCTATAAAGACACCGCAAGCTTTATCTATAATTTATAACCTTTATTAATTATTTAACACTCTTTCTTAATCCTTAAAAAACAGATATCGAAAATTACTAATTTATCTCTCTACTTATTGATTGTATAAATCATTCAATTAATATTATATTTCACGTAATACATTTAAATAACTTATTTCTTCTTTTATATCACAATATTGAATTTACAGTTACGATAATTTAAACTATTATAAAAAATAACTTTCATTAAAGAAGTATAAATTATTATTGTATTCAGATACCATTAAACATCTATTTATCAATATCAACATGTAAAAATAGTCACCCATTACTGTGCGTGGACTCGACGCTAATACAGAGTAATGTATTTTGGTCCTATTTTATGATTTCTTGAAGTTAAAAGCAAGTAATTAAAAGTATTTAGTTATTTACTTAATTCGTTCTACTTCAATTGTCCATATATTCTTTCCTTTTTTATACTTTTATCTCTTTCAAAATATTGTTCAATTTTGACTTACACTTTCTAAAATTATGTGAACTTTCTATTAAACAATTAATTATTACGGTTAATGTACTAATTCAAAAGTGCCACACTTAACTAAAACTGACCAGTTTATTCATAAAATAAAAAAAATACTTTTTTACTTATTACCGCAATACTAAAAACAAATGCCAACTTATAAAAACCGTTAATTATCAACCTTTTTAACTTAAAAATAATAAAGTAATTTAACAACCAAAATGAGTATTAAATTAAATTAAATAACCAATCATTAGAAAATGAGTATTATATAATGGGTAAAAAATAAGCTATGAATGTGTCTAATTCATATAATCCCGGGATGCATAGCATATGGATTCTACTTAGTTTTCTTTTTTACCAATTATTTTATATTAATCAAATTTTTTGGTAATCAAATATTTTTAGGTCTAAAAATGAGATATGAAACATTTTTTAATTAAAAAGGTTAGGAGTATTGCCGGCTAGTATGATAGCCGTGGTCCCACCACATCCGTGCTTCACTTAAACAATAGAATATCCAGCCCCCTTATGTTTTTCTACCAACACTTTCGCGTTTATAATAAGAACGGAAAACCTATTTATTATCTTTTGGGTAGTTCTAGGGTTTTCAGTTTTTTCTTTCTGTTAAATAAAATCCCCTTTCCAATTAAAGTTAATAATCTCTTAGCTTTCAGCTCACCCACCTGTTTACTGTTTAGGTATTCTTTTTGCCCTAATCCTTTTCTCTGTCTATTGAATTTGTTTGTACCGACGATTATATATATATACACACACACATGTCTATTTTTCAATTTCTATATGTTTTTGATAGGATATTAAAGCTCAAATATTATACGAAATTTGACTGCTTTTTGTTTCCAAATTAGGGTTTGAGTAATTGATTTGGTGATTACCGTCTTTGTGACTTTTAGGTGATTGTTATATGTTTTAGATTACTATTTGGTTCTTATTAATAAGATTGCTCAATTTTGAATCAATTTATATCATGTATTTGATTAGGTATTTACTGTTTGATTGAAATATGCATATCTTATCATTATCTTTACTGTGCAATTAAGCCATATCTTGCACAATGGTAGGATGTTAATTTTTAGAAAATGAGGATGTCACGTCTGTTGCTAGAAATTTAGTTTTCTTAGGAAACCTTAAATTTGGGAAAAAGATGGTTGCTTTTTATTGGCCCATGAATTATTGAAGAAGTAGATATCCAAAGGCATTTCTTTATTTTGCTTGGGCAACGATGAACGGTACTGTGCCCTAATCATTGAAAGTTGTTACTGTTTCAGCTGGTTTGCTGTAGGATTTCTCATATTTGGCCACTTTCATCTCTCGGCGCTGTATCCTGGTGTTCCTTTGGTTAAGATCTCTTCACCTAATAATGAAGGGTCTTATTGCTTGAAACTTATGTAGGAACCTCTACTTGAGGTGCTATATTTTAGAGAACTTTAAGATGTTTTTCCTGTTACTGCAGGTCATTGTTCGGTAGGAGTCCCACCTTACTGTAAGGAGACTCAGTTACAACTATTATTATTATTATTATTATTATTTTTGTAATCTTTTATGCATGGGGTTATTGAATTTTCCGAGGTGATGTTTATAAATGTTCTCTTCAAGAATGCAATCCATTTGGTCACTTTGTGTAAGTAGTAGAATGTGAAGGGAGGCCAAAACAAGAATACTTCTTAAAGTGCAGGCTTCAGGCCAGGTGGATCTTTGATTATATTTTAAGACATTTGAAGCATATGATATCAGTTCTTTTGGCAGATGTATATGTAATTCAATTGGTCTGCAAGGTTATATCCATTATTTGCCTCAAACACCCCCTCAATGCCTAGAGTAAAATTTCAAAGGATAACTTCATGACGGGTCATGTTTGCCTCTGGATGCAGTGCAAAGCTTTTTGGTTTTGAGACTTGATAATTGAAACACATTGTTCCAATTGTACAGAGATCGAGAGTTCAGTCAAATTGGAATTCCGATTTCTATATGTGTTAACCATACATTAAACAAGAAGACACTCTGCATATAAGGATTTAAGAACCAATAATTATAATAAACAAGCAATTTGATGTTCTTTTCTCATGTACTGTAATGGAGGCTCCATTGCTGGATATAGAACACAATAATTTGTAACCTTTTGGTGGGCTTTTTATTTTTATTTTTTAAATCATGACAAGATGAATAATCTGGATTGGAAGTTCAAATTTTAAACAAAAGCAGCTTGGGTACATAAGTTGTTGGATGTACATTTTATAACCTCAGAATTATTGAAGTATCACGATGCTATTAAATTGTTCCTAGTTTTTGCTATTTAAATCTCTTACATAAAATATAGCTGGTTTCTGTAAAGATTATACGCTGTTGAGAAAAAGTGTTCCATTAAGTCAGTAGACACGGAATTTTCTGGTAGAGTGGGAATATATGATTGTCTGAACAATACATACTATTAGTGATGGAGCATTTGTATAAATGACTAATGCAGTTGCATGTTGCAACATATGAGTATTGAAGTTTGGGCTAAAAGGCCATTCTTAGGTGCATGATTATGGATAAATGTATGTTGTCATGAAAAATTAAGCACTAACACCTAGTACTCGTTAGCCCAAGTGCTTAACTTGTTCTTCTGTATTCTCATTGCTTTCTTATTTGGTGTAGTATATAATTTCAATTAATGTGACTTGAACTGATGACATATGATTGTGGGATCTATGCCGTTAGCTAATGTGTTGCTGTGAACATGTGAAGGATACTAGTTAGATCGTACGAATTTGTTGTTGGCTAATTTAACATGATGTTGCAGATGTGTTATTGCTCTTACTAGTGGTTTTTCTGTGGTTGGTCATTTTAGTGCACGCGTGTGTCGCTTTACAGTATTGGTGGCATGCAATGCTTCCTTTATGTAATGAAACATTTCTAGTAAACGCTCACATGTTATCTGATTTGTTTGATTGCAGACTGCTATCCCTGAACTTGATGGCATACATTTGGATTGCTTGCTATTCGTGTAGACTTTAGGTAGCATGCTCAATAACTTCATCTCACAGATTATAGCAACACCTACCTGGCAAATGGAACCAGTGTGGAATAATCTAGGCTTGCAAAAACCATTACTACCTACAAAGCGGAAGGCATCTACAGAACCCCTGTCCCCTACTGTTGTAGACAAAGGACTGGCACATATGGATCCCCTTACGAATAAAAGACCTACACAGTTGCAACCCATGTTCAGTAAGTCTGGGTCTCAACGGGTGCAGACACCAAAGAACAGAGCTGCAACTCAAGAAGTCTCAGCGAAGGTTCAGAGTGGGTCATCTGAAGCAATACGGTCCAAGATGAGGGATACATTAGCTGCTGCATTATCGGTTGGCATTCAGAGTCAAGAGAAAGCTTCTAATGGGGATAATAGTTCTCCATCTGAAGCAGGTAAAGCACATGTGGGTTCTCAACAAGCTGAATCTACTGCTACTGTTGATAAGGTTGAAGATTGTGAAACTTCTGCATCTAAGAACATTCAAGATAGGAAAATTGATGCGCAGGAACCTCAATACAACTATGTCATGCCTGATGCTGATGGTTCATTTGGAGATACGTTTTTTGTCAAGGATGAACTTTTGCAGGGAAATGGACTTTCTTGGGCATGGGATATGGAACAAGGCCAAATTGATGAAAAATCCAACAATGGGGTCGAACAAGGTCAAAGCAACGATGTAGATGCTCCTGGAAATGTGACGAAAAATGTTGTTAGATCTCCTGAAGAATTAGCTTCAAAAATTGAAGCAGAGTTATTTAAGCTGTTTGTAGGGGTGAATAAGAAATACAAAGAAAAGGGAAGATCTTTAATGTTCAATTTGAAGGATCCTAATAATCCTGAGCTGAGAGAGAAGGTTCTATCTGGTGCCATCTCACCTGAAAGATTGTGTTCAATGACGCCAGAGGAGCTTGCTTCGAAAGAACTTTCTGAGTGGCGAATGTTAAAAGCTGAAGAGCTAGATAAAATGATAGTTTTACCGGACTCTGATGTTGATATCAGGCGTTTAGTTAAGAAAACTCACAAAGGTGAGTATCAAGTTGAGGTTGAACAAGATGATCCTGTTTCGGTTGAGGTTTCTGTCGGGGGATCAAGTTCGTTTACCCAGTTTCAGCCAAAGAAGAAGAAAACTCACGAAGTCAAGGAAAAAGAAGTTACTGATGGTGACAAGAATAGTTCAGAAAACTTGACAATTCCTGCTGATGGGACTGATTTCATGCAAGAATTAATTGTGGATGAATATAAGGATGAGGGTTTTTTACCTCCAATTGTCTCCTTAGACGAGTTCATGGAATCCCTTAATTCTGAGCCTCCCTTTGAGAACTTGCCTGTAGATTCTAAGGAATCAAAACCTGCTGCAGACAAGGTCAACTCAGAAACTGGTGGTAAAACCAACAGTGGCCAGGTATCAGCTAAGCCAGCTTCTGCAGATACTCTAGGAGTTGACCAATCAAAAGCAAAAACCACGGAGGCATTATTGAATACGAAACCTAATGTCACCTTTGTTGAAAGAAAACCTATGCCTGCTTCTAGTGCGGTTATAGGGGAACGTGTATGGGAAGGTGAATTGCAGCTCACAATAACTTCATCCGTAGCGGCTATTGCACTGTTTAGAAGGTAATGTAGTTAATTTACTTTGCATTAAACATATATTTATATATTGAAATTAGCTTTAAACACATGTACATATTCCTAACTAGCATATTAGCGTATTTTGTGGTATTTGTTATTGGTTATGATCCTTGTGTAGGGAAATAGTGATAACAAGCTATTTACTGATTCACAATTAGGGCGAGAACAGCTCAAAACCCTCAATTTTATTAAATGGATCCTATAACAATCAAAAAAGTACTGGGTGATAGGACTCGTTTGACTACTTATACCTAACTCAACTACAACACGTGTTCACTCCAATCAAAGACAGACACGTGGATCTTTTCTATCTATCCTAAGGCTTCATTTAAATGATTGACTTCAGTTGACGACTTAAACTCTTTGACTTCCGTTGATCAATATGTCCACCTATATCAACTGTCCCGCTCTTGAAAACATCCTTGTCCGCAGATAATAGCCAAAAATATCAAATTCAGGAAACTTCTAATGTAGCTCCTCCACATCTTCCCACGTGCTATCATCGGGTTCAACATTAGTTCATTGAACAAGGACTTCTCTGTTTCTTTTCTTAAGCATCCGTTTATCCAAAACTTTGAGAGGCAGCATGCAAAATTCTCCCTTCTCTGTTACAGGTGAAGAGTACCACTTACAAAATGATTTCCCACACTCTTCTTGAGTAACGGGATGTGGAAAACATTATGAATTTTAGAATCTGGTGATAATTGCAATTTGTAAGCTACCTTTCCCACTTTCTCCAAAACTTGGAATGGACCATAATATCTTGCTGCCAGGTTTTGGAATACCCTTTTCTGAACGGAGTGTTCCTTGTAAGTATGTAACTTCAACTACGCCCAGTCACCTACTAAAAGGTGTCTTTCACTTATGTGTTCATCTGCTTGCATCTTCATCTTTTGTTGTGCCTTAGAAAGGTGGTCTTGAAGCAATTGCACATGAGCTTCTCTATCTTTCAAGACCACTGCTAGATTTGGTGAATCTCTTAAATGATAATGAATGTAAGATGGAGATGCTTGTCCAAACAATGCTGGATAAGGAGACATCGGTAGACTTGAATGAGGATTTGTATTGTACCAATATTGTGCCAAGGGCAACCACTCTGACCAGGAAGTGGGTTTATCTACGGTATACCTTAAGTATGTGTCCAAACACCTATTCAAGACCTTAGTTTGTCCATCACTCGGATGATTTGCAGTAGAATGAGCCAGCAATGTTTGATGCACCCTGAACAACTCTTTCCAGAAACAGCTAAGAATATATAGGATCTCTATCGGAAATAATTTGGTAGGCATGCCATAGTTTGGTAACATTATCCAAGAGTAATTTGGCCACATTAATTGCAGTAAAGGGGTGTTTGAGACCCATAAAATGTCCAAACTTGCTAAGTTTATCAACCACTACTAATATCGTAGTATACCCCCTGATTTAATTGAAATGGTGGACCAAAATCTACTAGGTATTTCCAATGGTTGCAACAGCCCTGGGTATGCTGAAGTGTCGTACTTACGTTTTTGACAAACGTGGTATTCCTTAATGACATTTCTGCTGTGAGCTTGCATACCTTTCCAATACAACAGTTTAGCCATCTTTTGAGTAGTAGCGTGGACACCCGAATGTCCACCCATGGCGCTTGAATGACAGAATTGAATAAGGTCATTTATGAGTGTACTATCATAACCAACAACCCAGTTTCCTTTCTTGGTTAGTATCCCATCTGACCATTCATAATGTGGGACTGCAAAAATGGTATCAATAATGCCCTGCAACTTACCATCTACAATGACACTTTGCTTTATTCTTTCCGTCCAATCTGTCATAGCACTTGAGATTGCTAAACAAGCAGGTGCAGTAGGTTCAACTCTGTTTGTCTAGAAAGAGCAACAACAGAGCAACAACGTTATCACTTCCTCTTTGATACAACCCTGAATATTGCAACCCCATCTATTTACTTAATCATTTCTTTAAAGTGGGAAAGTTATTGCTTTTGTTCCAGAATATACTTTAGAGATTGACGGTCAGTTTTGATAACAAACGGTTTCCCCAACAAATAGCCTTTCCATCTTTGAATAGCTACAACAATAGCCACTAATTCCTTCTCATATGTGGCTAACTGGACAGTTAAAGCCCCAAAGCCTTACTAAAGAAAGCAATGGGATATTTCTATTGTATAACAGCTCCAATACCTACCCCCGAAGCATCAGTTTTAATATTAAAAGGTTCGTCAAAGTTGGGCAGAGCTAAAACGAGAGTATTAGTCATTGCTATCTTCAACTTTTGGAAAGCTTCTTCAGCGATACCATCCAGCCAAAGCTACCTTTCTTCAGTAAATCGGTTAGAGGTTTAGCAATTTTTGCGTAGTCTTTTACAAACCTACTATAATAACTGCTAAGCCCAAGACATCCCCTTAATTCTTTAATAGGTCTAGGCGAAGGCTACTTTAGCGTATCTTCAATTTTTTTAGGGTCTGCTTGTACTCTTTCCCGCTGATTACATGGCTTAAATTATCCACTTGAGAACTACCAAATGTACATTTTGTGTATTTGTCCATATACGTTGCCGGTCTGGGAGATCGTCGGCTTTGATACCACTGATAGCAACAAGCTAGTTACTGACTCACAATTAGGGTGAAAACAGCTCCAAACCCCCAATTTTATTAAATGGATCCTATAACAGTCAAAAAAGTCCAGGAAGATAGGACTCACTTGAGTACTTATACTGACTCAACTACAACATGTGTTCACTCCAATCAAAGACAAACACATGTATCTTTTCTATCTATCCTAACGCTTCATTTAGACGATTGACTATAGTTGACCACTTTAACTCTTTGACTTCTGTTGACAAATATTCTCACCCGTATCAAATAGGGGCTTACCTCAGCTTTTTGATCATAATGATGACTAGGTTCTAGTATCTTGTGGGTTTTTATTTGTTTATTTTTGAATATCGTTGGTGTGTTTATTCCTTTTTCTTATATGTAACTTATTCTTCTTTCTTATATGTAACTCTACTTGTAGTGGGGAAAAAACGTCAACAAAGGAGTGGTGTGGTTCGATGGAGATCAAGGGGAGAGTGAGACTTGATGCATTTGAAAAGTTTCTTCAAGAACTTCCCATGTCCAGAACCCGTGCAGTCATGGTACATCCAGTTTCCTTGCTCTATTTTCTTCATCTTTATGTGGTATACTTCATGCAAAGAATTTAACTTTCTAATGATTAGGAACCTATGACTTGAAAAGAATATATCAATAGGAATTGTGCTAATGTAACAATGACATTGGCCATTTGCAAAATAAATTGTATAATTTGCATAGATGTAATGAATTATATGGGAATTCTAATTCCTTTCTTTTGCAGGTTGTGCATTTTGTTTTGAAGGATTCCTCTTCTGGGATTCACTGTGCCATGCTTTCTGAGGTGAGACCGTGAGACTCTAGTTAAGTAAGGTTAGAGGTGGCAATTTCAACTCACTTGCTTATGATTTAGTTGGTCAAATGGGGAAAGGTCAGAACATTTGATTGAAAGTGGAGTGGTTCAGACGTGTTGAAAGTCATTGAAGTCTATTTTTACTGCATAAAACCTCTTAAATTGTGGTATTCATAGATTTAGATTATTATCAATATTGTTTTTTCAATTATAATTGACACCTTAAATCTTTTAAAAAAATTATATAATAAAGGACAAAAGTGTTGGTGGTTCAATCCAACCTGGCATGTTTTGACCCTTGCTAAAAAATGACCCGTTCAACCCATACTGTTTTAACCCGTCACAGTACCTGCCCATCTTGCCACCTCTAAAATAGGGTATCTGTCATTTCATTGAGTATCGTTTTATATATATATATGTATAATATTTTTGTTATTATCACATTTGGTGGTTTTGACGAACTTTTTATTTACCTTTTTTAGGCAGTGGATTCCTATGCAGGAGATGAGAGGCTAGGATTTGGTGAACCAATTCCTGGAGTGGAACTTTATTTCTGCCCACCTCATACGAAAATCATAGAAATGCTCTGCAGGCACCTCTCTAAAAACCAGAATGATATACTCAAATCGACCGATAATGGCCTAATTGGTGTAGTTGTATGGCGAAGACCACATATTAGTTTCACTAATGCTCCTGCATCTTCTCAACATAAACGTCATAAAACACATAACGTCCATACTAGGAGACATGAACCAATAAATTCTGTTACAAATTTAAATTTAGCAAAATCTGTCAACAATAGGCTGCCCCCACAGCCCAATAATAATACTAATAATGACGATGAAGATGACGACGTTCCTCCTGGGTTTGGTCCTGGGGCAGCTGCTACTGGTCAGGATGAGGATGACTTGCCCGAATTTAATTTCACTGGTAATACCAACTCATCCGGGCAAAAGATCCCTGCCCAAGTTGGGTTCGGGTCAAAAGGAACCCAATCTAACCCATCTAGACCTGTAGATCAGATGAGACAGCTTATTTATAAATATGGTCAGACTGCAAGTGGTGTTGACACCACTAGGCCTTGGAATCAAAATGACGAAGATGATGACATGCCTGAATGGCAACCACAACTTCCTCAAAAGCACCAACGGCCAGAAATGCCTTTACACAACATACAGCAGCCTTTGGGGCCCCATATGGTTAATCATAGTAGGCCACCACCAATAGGACAGGACATGAGACCACTTATGACTCTTCAACCTCATGTTAACGTATTACAAAATGTAGTTAGATGGCTGCCGCCGCCACCATCAGGTTCTCAAATGATACCGCCTAATACTGGTGTACCCGGGCAGCATTATGGAGGGCAGTGGAGGCAGGATGCACCTAGGAGTAGAGGTTTTTGATTTTCATTGTTGTAAATATTTCAAATCTGTATCAGCTTTTACCGTTTGTGGTAGACCCAAATCATACTTCTTTTTCGCTGTTGTATGGTAGATAAAAGTTTTAATGCTTTAAGAAACCATTTTATGATGGGGTGTGGCCTAATATAATATTTTTTAAGTATGCTCTTCCTGCATTGCTCTAGAATAAATAAATGTAAGCAGTAAAGGCCAAAACTTTAACCTATATTTATTCCTCACCGATATTCTTATTTATGAGTGCACTTATTTCTTTTACACTTGGCCACTTGGTATTGGCACATATGATATTTAAAGGGAGCTCATGGTATATTCGTCGAGTCATTGGGTATTTGTTTTGGCCCTTTTTAGAATTTTGCTTATGCAACTATTCTATCATTTTGACTCTGTTTTTTAAATTAAGCTTCTATTTCTCTTGTAAGTAGCTAATGACTGTCCAATATTGAATGTGAACGTTAGTTCTTGACAAAACATGTATAAAATGAAGATGGTAACCCTTTACCTATTTTGGAAAGGCAGTCATTCGCATATTCTGATTCACTATTGATGGATATGGATGTTTATTAGATTATAACTGAAGAACTAATTTTCACCCCTTAACCTAGAGTTCAATAGTTTTTGTTCTTTTGTAAATTTACAATTATAGATTTATTTAGTGCATTTAAATGCACACACTAGCTTATATATGTTCTTACTTTAAATTTTATTTGGACATACACTTCCATGACTTTTTACCATCTCAGTTCTCCTACCTCCTCCGTCCCTTCCTTGACATGGGACATTTATATATCGATCACTTAAATTCGCTGCACTTAACTTGTGGTACATCAAACTATGACATCTACACTCCATAAGGTTAAGGACGATGCTTGATCATGTCAAAAGTATACAACTGTCGTGTGGAAACCATATTGATTTAAGCGACAGTCCCTACATTGATCAATTCAATAACTACCAAAACCAATACGATATAGCTCGCAGAAGTAACCCGTCCCAATTTGGTTCATGATTCGGTTTCCGTCCAACTTCATCTCGAGGTCGGGCCCATTAAAACAAACCCAAGTATACATGGGCCTACTTGGCCCAGCCCATTCAAACTTGCCTAATCACTGCAAGGCACCCCCTAAGTCCCCTAAGGCCTAACCATTGACCGTTTTTTGTTCATGTTAAGGGTAAAATCATGTTGGGCACACATACTTCGGTTTGCTGTCAGTAGTCGCTCTTATTTTTTCCTCAATTTCCAATGCAATCGTCACGAGTTTAAAACCAGAAGGTTAAATTTCTTGTTTAATTCGCTTACTATTTATTATAATCTATGTTTTACCTTATTCAATTTTAGTTGCTCAATTTTAGGTTAACCTAATTTTTTAAATTTGACTAATCATTTCCAGGAATTCACGACTCACTTAAAATCAAATTGTTTGCTTTGAGGTGACTTATAGGTGTGTTGTATGTATAAGCTTAATATGCTCTTGTTGTAATGATTGTGGTTAGTGGTTAGTTATAATGTTGCAACCTTTGTGCTTGAAATATTTGAAGGTTCCAGTTAGTAACTGTTGTTTCAAAGTGCTATGATGTAACTGTTTTTAGCTTTTGCCTTTTCAGATCCTTGAAAACTTCTTTTCTTGTTTCTTTTTGTTATTTCATTAAAATGACAAGTATGTTAGTTTTCTTATTTCCTTACGTTGGCAGTATGATCTGGAAGCTTTTAATGTGTATTATATATGAACAAGGTATGTGGATTCCAATATTTTGTCCCGTGATGGCATGATGTGACCAATTGATTTTTAATTTATGATTTAATTAGTGTTGGTATTTGTTTTGCACATATTTATTACTCTTATCATGGAGGTTGTAAGTATGATTTGGATGCTTAATGCGAAAAACATATAAATAAGGTTCATTTTCTTATTCAATTAACATCCTTGGTAGATTAGGTTTTTGAACTATAAATCATCCCTGACTCGAATCCTATTGATATTTCGGTCACAGAGAATATTAATACTACTACATTATTAACCTAGTCTATTGACCTAACTTTGCATGTAATTAGTTCTTTTTTACCTTACTTCTTTTTCCCATGTTAATATTTTTCTATATAAGCTTCAGGGATGATTTATTAGTTTGATAGGTTGTTGAGTCTCATTCGGACTTATGCTTGTTTCATGTTTGACTTAGATGATATTTGTCATCTACTAGCTTTAGCTTTGTTTCCTCTTCTGACAAGTGAGGAGTTAATCACACATCGAGGGATTTTTGTATTATTCCAACTTTTGATGTGATTTGGTTAACATCATTGGAGTAAGCGTTTTTTTTCCCTTTCCAATTCATCTAATTTGGTGATACAAGTTGTGAGTCAATCAAAACACACGATACAGTTTAACCAAAATTTGAGTGACAGCGAGTGTAATTGGGTTTGATAGGGACTGTTCAAGGAGTTCGTGTTAACCTACAATTGGACTAAGTTCTAACCCGATATCCGAGACTAGTACATAGGAAGCTTTGTTGTAGTCTTATTGATAGTGGCCGAGTCGATTTTAGTACATTGTTGTGTTTAATTGTCTAAATGGCAAGATCTAATTTGATTTAAGGATTTTTGAAATTTTAAAAAATACTTTTAAAAATTCGAAATTAGAAGTGTGCGCCTTATTGTCGACTCATCCCTCTGTACCATGTTCTTTTACTCTGTTAATGCTGTACATGTTTACAAAAAGAATCAAGTGATACAAATGTTCTAGTTAACTTTAAACAATATAGTTTTAATAAAAAAGTGTGTATAACAAATGTAAATCCGAATCTTGTGATTTGACGTGATCAATGATTTGCTAAAGGGTGGTTCCTGATTGACAACTATGTTATCATGTAACTCAAATTGTTGTTAGACGGTAAGACCACATGTAGGTTTTTATTTCCTGCTTTGTACTCTAAGGAATGGAGTGTAGGTCTCGACGTCTCGTAATGGGGAAGTGTGAGTGAGTAATACCTTAGTAGATGTTCAACATAGCTGTGTTGGGTACAAGATGCACTTAAAACTCAAAGGCACTTGTTGTGTATGTTGTCTCAAGGAAACTATTGGAGAAAAGTAGAGAGGATGAGGTAAGCATTTTCTGAGTTTTACTTTGGTATTCTTGTAACATAAAAAAGATCCTCCTAGATAAGGTGAATAGGGTTCAAATGCATACAGTAAACCGTTATGTTGTATGACATGGCCCATTGATGTTTGAATGGCCATGTTGGATGTCTAGTTATATGGCAAGCCACCAGGATCCTTTTTTTGCATGTTCCAAAGATGGTCATCCCTTCTTAGAGGTGTACATATACTCTCTCAAGTTGACATGTTATTTGGTTGTAATACCAAAAAAGAGGTTAATTCTTTGTTTAGTATGTTTACTATGAATTCTACTTCGTATTTGTTGGGGTCTTTTTGTTTGTTGTCTAGTTGTAGATCTCTTGATTTCTTCAAATGCTGTCATCTATCTGATGGTTTCTAGATTAAAAGGAAGTTGTATGCTTGAATAGTTATTGCTTTTGACCAACTAATAAGTAATAACTAAATGCATGTCATCTTGTCCTCGAAGCCCTTTTCCCATCAAACATTCCATCATTCAATAGAAAAGATTACCTTCAATTTCGGAAACCAAGGTTGGAAAATTTGAAAACGTGAAAATGATGCAAATAGTTTTAATTTGGTTGTAGAAACCGGTACTGCAAGTTCTGGTTATTTTGCTGATTATGATAGGCTAATTGAATATGTGAACAATTTATCTAACGGATGTATAAAAAGGATCTAATTTTGTAATTGATGTGGGAGGATGATATCTTCTAATGGACCAGTTAGTGTAAAGCTAAGGAAGGGAAAGAAACTTGAAGATGCATGTGAGGTTGCTTGTTAACAAATTTACTTCCATAAACAGTCTGTTTGTCACTTTTGCAGTGTATATCTTGGAACCAAATGATACTACCATAACTTGTATCCCTGCTGGATTTGTGTCACATGATGGACAAAATATTTATAAAAGTAAACATCTACTACTTCATGACAATATTCTTCTGTATATATGGGCTCTTTGACTATTTCTTGATTTCTTGCCAAGTTTCTCCTTCACTTGGTAATGTGCTGAAAGATAAGCCTGAATGCTGCTTGAGACCCTTCCAAAGAATTAACAAGTTCTTTTTATATCTTTATAGACTAGGAACGATTTTTGCAGCTGGAACTTGAAAGCTGCTTTTAGTTCAACCAACTCACTAAACGACAAAATTTGACATTGTCGTATGAGGTAGTGCTCTTTTTGGTTGTTATATTATATTATCATTCAAATCAACATGATTATAATAGATTAAACAATTCGATTTGAATGCTAGAGAACCGGTTATTAAATTGGATTAGTGTATTTACTTTTTTATATAGCCATCTTAAAAATTGCTTGACACGTGTCAATTCATGAAGTAAATAATAGAAGTCCATTTATTTATCGGATCCCAGTTAATCCATTGATAGACTCTTGTCATGATGCTTTTGGAGCTGGTCATTTAAAATATACAAATCTAGATAAACTGGAATCATATACTTACATATGTCCATATTAAGATATTGTAGGATTTCACATATACATATTCACATTACACATGTAGATGCGTATGTGTGTCGTAGATGCTGCTCACAATTATCACAATTTCTACTGCTTAAAGATTGTATATATAGCTCTGATGATCCGATTTGTGCATTTTAATATGTAAATAGCCAATTTTGACTCTATATCTAATGAAGTGAAGGTGATTGAAACCTTATTCCAGGCTCAGTGATGGATTGCAACAGAGAGGAAGCTTTGAGGGCCAAGCAGCTTGCAGAGAAGAAAATGGAGATCAAGGACTTCTACGGGGCTCTAAAGATTGCCATGAAAGCCCAACAGCTTCATTCTGAACTAGAAAACATTTCCCAAATGATAGCCGTATGCGAAGTACACTGTTCTGCTGAGAAGAAATCCTACGGTACTGATAAGGACTGGTATGGAATTCTCAAAATTGAACCTTCTGCTGATGAATTGTCAATTAAAAAGCAGTACAGAAAGTTAGCGCTTATACTGCATCCCGATAAGAACAAGTTTTCTGGTTCTACTGATGCTTTTAAGCTAATCGGTGAAGCTCAAAGGGTGCTTTTGGACCGTGAAAAAAGAACAATCCATGATAGCAAGCGTAGAGCTTTTGGAAATGTTTCAGCTCCAAAGTGGGTCCCGAAACAACCAAGCAGGCCATCTAATATCCATCAATCTGTTAATTTTACTGGGGTACGTCCTGCTAATTTTCATTATACACATCAGTCAGCACCACATCAACGGGCACCACATCAGCGGGAAACAACGGGGGTTGGTGCTGATCGGTCGACTTTCTGGACAGTTTGTGCTTTTTGTTCGGTTAGGTACCAATTTTATAGAGAAGATGTTCTTAACAAAGTTATTCATTGTCAAAGTTGCAAGAAATCCTTCACTGCTTATGAATTGAATGCCCAAGGTACTGCTGCTGCTGAACCAAGTACAACCCAAACTCAAACTCAAACCCGGCAACCTCCTTCCTATTCCCAACAGAATAGGGTTCCTCCAAATCGTAGTTACACAACAAAACCAGTATTTGAAAAAAGAGAACCTCCTAAGGCACAAGGAAATGTGAACAGAAAAAGGAAAAAGAGAATAGAAGAATCAAGTGAAAGTTCTGACAGTAGTGAAAGCTCTGAATCAGAGGAAGAAGATGTAGAAACACACAGCGAAAGTGACGAGAATGGTGTGGCCAAAAATGTTGATAAGAATCCAGATAATCAGGATTCTCAATATATTGGTGAGCAGCCTCGGAGATCCTCACGTGCAAAAAGAAACGTTTCATACAAAGAAAAACACGTTGATATTGATAATGATGATGATGCTACTCTATCGAAACAAGCAAAGAAGAGTGACACATCTGAACAGAGAGTCAAGGAAGATACTTTTTGGAAAGAGGAGGTGAAGAAAGTGGTGAAAGAAGATAAAATGAAAGAATCTGATAGTAAAAAACCTCAGCGGAATGATAAAGTTCACCGTGAGTCTAAATCAAACGATAAAGTGGAAGAAACTGTAAATGATGACGAATCAGAAGAAGAAATAGAACCCGAACTTTTTGAGTGTCCTGATCCAGAGTTTAGTGACTTTGAGAAAGACAGAAAAGAAGATAGTTTTGCTGTAGGTCAGATATGGGCTTGTTACGATACTGAAGATGCTATGCCCAGATTCTATGCTTACATTAAAAAAGTTGTATCTCCAGGGTTTAAACTGCAAATACAATGGTTGAAACCTGAACCTGTAAGCCCGGATGAAAAGAAATGGGTGCAAGAGGATTTACCCGTTTCTTGCGGCGGGTTTAAACGTGGGAAAAACGATAAGACTGAAGATCTTTTATCGTTCTCACACTTGGTCACATGGGAGACAGGTCAAAAGGCGGGGACATATAACATAATTCCAAAGAAAGGGGAGACATGGGCACTTTTTCGAAACTGGTCTATAAAGTGGCACTCTTCTAACAAAGATGATGAAGAAAGAAAGTATGAATATGAATTTGTGGAAATATTATCGGATTATGATGAAAATGTGGGTGTTCTTGTTTCATATCTGGAGAAACTGAAGGGTTTTGTATGTCTTTTTAGACCAAAAGAGGGTGGAGAGACAAGAATAGCGGGGAGTGACAAGTACAGATTTGCTCACATGGTTCCATCTTGTAGAATGAGTGGAACAGAAAGAGAAGGTGTTCCAAAAGGATCTTATGAACTTGATCCTGCTGGTCTGCCTTCATCGACATTTGAAAATGTTAACTTGTAATATTCGAACTCGAATTAAGACTTTTTATGTGTTTAGATGCTGTTTTGTTGGTAATTAGATTGCCAAATCCTTTGGTTAACCATGTGGATATTCATTCAAAGTAATGTGGACCCTTGGTAGACTTGTGCTAAAAATGCTTTGAAATTATATGCATTAATTAATTTAAGGGTCATTCTGATTTTATGAACCAAGTCTTTTGTGTGTTTATCTTGTTTTTCTGAGATAGCAATTGCAACACTATGAGCCCTTTCTTGTATCTTTATTGGTCATAACAGTGACAACCCATTATATGTGAACAACGTATTTTTGTTATGTGGGCATGTGGTTATGTAATTATATCAATAATCAATCTTTTTGCCTTTTGCGCACTTGATCCATTTGAAATAAACTTTGAATTAATAAGCAGAATGGTCAAAAGTGGAGCCAACTAGCCAAACTCTAAAGAATGTAGTTTGGCACCTTCCAATTTACAACTTCCTCCAGAGGTCAATGATGTCAACTTAAATGGAGTGTGACTACTTAACAACTCTTTGATTTCATGAACATATGACTAGTCTAATTGGTTTTTATCTCTTAATCCAAGTTGACTTAAATTAATTGGCGACTTTGAACTCAATTATCAAGTAGGTCACACATGTTGGAATGAGGACTTTGGTAACTATTTTTTGTTTCTTATTAAGTTTACTTTCAATCATCAAATTTTCATCTAACTGTTTAGAATGGGTTTATACTTTGTATTTTTTATTATTGTATGTAATGTATTTTTTATTTGGTTTATTGTATATATCGAACATGTCAATTATGTCTATTATATGTATATTTTCTTTTTTTGACCTTCTATTGTATATTTGATGAAAATGTACATTCAATAGACGGAATCGACATGTTCAATATATACAAAATAGGTTTTGAGAGTATGTCTCCCACAATAGCAAAAAAAAAACAAAGTATAATATACTCTGAAAAAATAAACCATTAAGAAAACTAGCATACAACATACATACATGACTACAAACCTATCAAAACAACCTGAATATCAACTATTGATGTGATCTAAATTGCATCATGGTTTTATATTTCTTGCAAAGTTTCGAGAACAAGATTTATGGTTATTATTTTTATCATCAAAAGAATAAAAAATGTAGTTTAATATGAATACGTATTTGCATACATATATATATATACATGGGAATGATTCATAAGGAAGCTTCAAATTTTGGGGAAGTAAGGAAGCAAATCTCAGCCATTGATTTTATCATTTATAACATTCATTCCAGATGAATGTTAACTCATATTTTGTTATTATACATCTATGAATGTTACTTAACATCCTTTCTTGATGAATTTTTCTTGATAATATTCAACCATAAATGGTATAATCAGTGTATAATAACATATATGAGTTAATATTTATCATAAATTAATTTTTAAAGAATATTAAGTTGAAATTTTGACTAACATTCATCACAAATGAATGATAAATGTTGATTTTGAGATTTTTTTGTTTAAAACATAAAATTATAACAATATTGTTTGATTAAATAATGTATAGAATTGATTCATTTATATTTCAAGCTTTAATTTGATGAATCTTGCTTGAAAATCATATTTTGATGATAAATAGATATTTGTTTCTCTCATTTCCTTTTTTTTCTCCTTCCCTCTTGATTCCCATTATATATATATATATATATAAGTATATATATGCTTTCAAGCAAAGACATAGAAGTTGAGTCAAGACTTTAGTAGTAGTTTCACCGGGTCACCCGATTAACTTTACTCAAATAACTAAAGATAGTAACTTTGAAGGTGAGTTATTAACAACCCCTTCAATTGTTAATTGGATATGGATGTTTAAGGTCAAATCCTTTTTCAATTGTACTTTTAATATTTTATAAGAAATTCTTCTAGATGAAGTATCATCAATAATGGTATCTAGTTTATTAACTATTATTAACCGCATTCTATACACATTTAAATTGAGTTGTTCAAGATTTTATTTATACAATAAACTAACTATATGGTGCGGCAGGGCCGGCGCTAGCCATGAACATACGTGATGATAGTGTAGGGAATTAAAAATAAAGGGGCACTAAATGTTCTAAAAGCTGTGTAGATCTAAAATTTAATGGTATATAAACATTGACTTTTGATCAATTTAACTCAATTGTATGAAATTTTTAGATTCATAAAGTATGTTTTAGATGATATAATCGGTTTATTGAAGGCGAGACGAAAAAGAAAAAAAAATTTAGATTTATGTTTGGCGGGGAATTGCTAGTTGCAGATTTGCAAGTATGATATGCGTGGGGAAGATGACACTCGGGATCCACCTTTGAACTTTAATAAGTTTTTCTTCGGTTCCCCTAGATTATTGTATATAGTTTGATAGTTTAACCCTCTATTTTTCATAAGAATGATAAAAGAATAACTATATTTTGCCGTAAGACTATATATACATATTTAAAATATTATTTTGATTTAATTTTTAATAGTAAACATAGAAGACCTACTTTAAGTTTAATAAATGGAGAATATTGTCCCTGTTTAGGTTGCTTGGGGAGGGAGAGTATTTTTACTCATATGTACGTGGTCTAATCGGGATATTCCCGTGACCATTTTTGACCATTTCCCTGGCCACCTCAAGATATTCATCTAGTAAAGTTTGAACATGAAACTTCTTGTGAGAACAATCATTATGTCATCTTGGTAATGGTTACCTGATTTAAGTTTAATGATAAGAGAAATGTAAGATGCTACTTATCAATACATATATGAAATGTAAATGGATAAATATATTCAAAGTTTTTTTGACATTTTTAAATAGAACTAAGTCTAACGTCTATATAGCCTGTTTATTTGTTTCAAGAAACACACAAGAACATCCTTTTGGGTGATCTACTGTAAACTTGTAATTCGAGATTTATTTTCAAAAGTTGTAACGTTTTATTTCTCTAATAAAAGTTAGTGTTGGGATGTGCCTGACTTGACTAGATTTCAAACATTTAAAAATAGTGTTTCGTTTGGTTAAAAAACTTATTGGAGCATATTATGATATTTATGCCCTAAACATTAGAGCACGCGAAGTGGGAGATTGAACGTTGCCGTCCACTGTAGGAAATGTTATCTGAACGGCATAAAACTCTAGAATGACATTCCAAGCTCTGTGCTCTTATAAACTACATGACCGACCCTGTGAACGGGACATTTAATTATCAGTGTTGAAGTTGTATAAATTTATACTTGCACACACAATATTAATTGATGCAGTAGCATTAAGTTTTTAATCAAAACATTGAAGTGAACAAATTTGATAATTCAACAAGTTTTTTTTAACGGCGAAATTATATTCAAACAAGTAACTAGTTCACGAATAAAACATGTCTCTAACATATTTTATATTGTAATTGTAAACTATAAATAGTTGCCAAAATACCACCAAATGTTTTTTTGTTAATGTTTTTGAAAATTTAATTACCGAAGTTGCCCAAATCCTATAAAAAAATATGGGCGAAAAGTAGTAGAAATATATTGTTTTTTAGTAGGAAATAAACAAACGATAAAAAATATATGGGCGAAAAGTAGTAGAAATATATCGTTATTTAGTAGGAAATAAATAAACAAACGATATAATATAATGTAATACCCATCCCATCCGTTATATTACAGAGGGATTAGTAAGTGTGAATATATTTAATCTTAATTTGATTTTTATAGTGTGTTTAACTTTATTTTAGTCTATTATGTGTATGGAACTTTCAATTTTGGTCCATTATGTTTTTAACTAATTGTTTGCAACTGTTAACGTGATACCCCTTTCTAATGACGTGTCAAATGACGTGACGACTTATACAATCAGCACATCATCAAAAATAACGACCACCAGTTGAATAAGTTATCGGATACACAAAATAAATCAAAACTGAAAATTTGATACAAACAATAAAACAAAATGAAATTAAATACAAACTATACAAATCAAACTAAAATTAAATACATTCTCACACTCTAATTCCTAAACAAATAAAACTTTCAAGCGTCACTTTTCTTGCTTAATTTTTGTCACATTCTCAAATACTCACACGTGACGCAACAAACTAATACTATCAATCAATATTTGTACTAAGATGAGAGAGAGAGAGAGAGAAATGATAGAAATTACTTAACATCCGTATAGATGAGATAATTGTCTACACTTAGTGAAGAAAGAACGAATTTGGTAATTAGTTGATTAGTTTCTAGAACTTTAAAGTAAGCAGAAAGTTGATTAGACGAACAAAATGTTTGTAGTGTACGTCATTAGTTATGTTAATATATTAACTGATAAATCAAAATTTAGTAATATAAAGTCATAATCATTCTAGAAAGTATTCAATAATTCGATCCCCATTAACAATTCCTAGAAAATCACATTCATATGAAAATACGTTTTGCATTTTGTGTAACGTCATTTGTTTTCAATATGTTCAACGTCGATAGGTAAACACGACATGGTATTTTTAGTTACTATATTAATTAACTGAAATTTTTTAATAAATTTTTATGTTTGTTTACTACCATCTATGTGTAATTTGCCTATTAAAATCGATAAGGTTCGGATGGAAAACGTAGATATTATCCAGAAGGTTTTAAAATGTAAACTATGAATTCAATTTTTGTTTTTTGGGATCTAAATTGTAAATGCGTTGAATTTTTTCAAAATTTTTATTATACTTTCAAAAGTCATATTATGTGTGTTTAACTTGCTATTCCTTTATATTGTGTGTAGCTATTAACCCGAAACTTGTTCCTTTCTTATGTGTACTCGGTTAATCACGTTTTTTTATGTCACCACCTACGCAGGAGTCACGTAAGATCAGGAAAATGTTAAAGAATGTATATAACTTATATTTATAGCATTTATTTTTCAAAATTCATAACTTTCACGCCTATTTTCACCACCATGCCTTCATCTTCTTCGAGAGCCTCTATCAACAATTGGCCACGCAGAGATGGTGGAGACGTCGGAAGTAGTGGGGATGTTCGAGATGGTAGTGAGGTGGAGAAGGTGGTGACGCTAAAACTAATAGTGGTGATGTTTGGAGATGGTTGTGAGGTGGAGATGATCAGTTTTGTGGTTAAGGTGGTGTAAATTAGTTGTGGTGATGTCTCTGAAAAAAATAGTAGAGATATTGGTGACGACGGAGATGGTGATGTTTTGGAGATAGTGGTGAGATGGAGATGGTAGGGGTTGGTGGTTAAGGAAGTGTAAATTGGTTGTAGTAGTGTCGCGGAAAAAATGATGTAGATAGTGGTGAAGTCGGAGATGGTGATATTTTGGAGATGATGGCAATGTAGAGATGATAGAGTTTGGTGGTTTTGGAGGTGTAAATTGGTCGTGGTGTTATCGTCGAGTAAATGTTGTAGCCGGAAAAGTTCTTTTGGTGACATAATACTGACATGGAAATGCCACGTCATCTACTCAAGCCACATAAAATAATTTTGATCAATTATCGATATTTTAGATCAATGACTATATACTATAGAAAAGATTAATACATTTATATCTATATATATATTAAAACATAATAAAAGATTGCTCCATATTTTGTCACATATGCAAAATGACACGTGAAAGCTTATCATAATTTAAAAATAAATTATTATTTAAATTTAAAAGACAAACTAAAAAATAGATTTAGATAGAGTTAGATCATATTTGAATGAAATATTAATTAATAAAAAAAATTATGAATCCTACTCAAACACTAATTAAAAAATAATATTAAATTATTAAATTTATACTAATAATGAATATAAAAATTATTTAATTTAAATTGTTGTGCGGATTAAATTTAATTAAATATATAAACTAAAACTTTTAAAAGTAAAATGCGTATAATTGGAATCTCAAAAGATTTTATTATATTTACAGATAATTTTGCCCTTCTTAGTGTTATCAATCTATCACTATATTTGCAAGATATATAATATTTGCTTATGACCATCTAAAATTACTTTTGATGGAATAATGTAGTCACGTATATTGTTTAACAATAAAGTTAAAGGAAAAATCGGTTAATATAAACAAACGAAAAGGTTCCGCTTATAGTCATAGATTTCGTTGTTCTTCTAGAAAACCTTTGATTTGATCTACATTTTCTTCGAGTGGGTAACCAAATTATTTTTATAGAGACCACTATGGAAAAGCATGATTTAATATAAATCTTACATCAATCATATTTCATATATAATCAATATAGAAAATTACATAACTATCGAATAATAAAAACTCTGTAATCACACTAACTATGTAATACTATCATCTAATAATAACTTATTCTGTTTATTGATTCATATATGCCCTTATTTATATATAAAAAAAGGTTTGTTAAATAAACATAATATATACTGTATACATATAAAAGTTCATTGAACTCTAGATCTGGATGGTAATAGACCCAAACTTTAGAGTTAAAGGTGATGGGCCTACTATGGAGTATGATTTTGATTAATCATTCTCAATCACACTACATTCTAACCATTACATGACAAATAAACTGCACTAACATTACTTAATTAACTAGCTTATCATCTAGAAATTAAAAGGAAATTGAAGGCCGGTTCCTTATGCTTCTCATTTTTAAGTTATAGTAGATATATTATAATATAATTTATATTTAATTTAATTCAAGTGTGCTCAGTTGTATATCTGTGTACCGGAGTCATCTTACATTAACCATCTATCTATTATTTTATAAAAAGCTGTGCTTTATACCTTTATGACATATGATGCTTATATATATATATATATATTATATTAAGTAGCATCTATATATTGTTATTTAACGACTTGTGATTTATAGAAGACGATAGGCTACATATTTCAATCTAACAACATTGTGTTCTATATGTAGATTTATATAATCGATCGCAAGCATAAGCCTTCTTCTACGTAAGGGTGGTACTCTATATATAAGGTATAGTAGGTAGGGAAACTAGCTTGAGGGGCCTCACGGTTTTGCAAAGTCGATCTTTGGGTCGATATATATATTAATAAGCGCGGTTAAATGTTCTTTACGGTTCCAGGCCCCTCCCATGAATACGAAGTAGCTAGAATCGGATAAGAAAAGGATTACTAGTTAGTTAGTTGGTAGCTAATTAATAAAGTTTTAAGATCTGTCATGAGCCCGATCGCCATACTTGACTTTAGGTCTCCTAGTCGTAGGGACAAGTTGTCGAGTACGTTATTGCTGGATCTCGATCATCTTCTCTTTTTCTTTGTTAGAATTTAGAAGACTATTGGAAATTGAGGAATTGAAGCTCATGATTACTACTGTAGTTATAAGTTGTGACCAAAATACATCTCAAATAATCCCAGTAGTACGTTAGAAAAAAGGTGTTATGAAAGAGATAAATTTAAATGCTTAATTCGATAGTTCGAATAAAATGATACTTAGATAAGAAACATTGTTTAACATGTCTTTGCTTTCAAATATCTTAAAGGGAACATCATCTTAACCATTTTAAAGTATTTGAGATAAGGATTTGTTAGTATTTGTATTGGTTACGACTGCACATCCTCTATAACGTCAGTTAAAATCTTAACTGGTACCGTGTCACCAATTTACATGTTGTAAAAGATAAAATAAAAAATAAAAAATGTACATGTAGATACATGAGTAGTATTTGAAAGCTTGATATACTCGCCGTTTATTCAATATCTACACAAACAAAATACTCTTGTATAGAATTAAAGGAAAATTTTAAGGTTAAGTTGGTAGCATGCGTTATTGATTAAAAATAAAGGTAATATGTGTATATATCATATAAAAACCTCGAGAGATAAGACATAAAACTAAAAACATATACATTAAATGACGAGTGTATATCATAAACACTTTAATATATACGATGTTAACAACATATATATTTTATATATCTCAAAATCAAAATTAAAAAATAATGATTTGTGTATTATTATTTATTACTTAAATTAGTCAAATAAACTAAAAAACATATGCATACATTTTATTTTATTTTTAACAGTAAATCTAATCTACTCTTAAACTACTCGTAAATTCATTTACGTACTAGATGGGACTCGAACCCTCGACCTCAAGAAGAAAAGTCAATAGCTGTTACCGCTAGGCTAGAAGCCCATCGGTGTGTGTGTGTGTGTGTATGTATATATAGATCTGAGTTCAAATAAAAAATATAAATATCGTAAGAACGTAGGAAATGACTTCAAACTCATTTTTAAATATTTAAAACACGTTATTTTATAAAATTTTCTTCGTAGCTCCTCATTCAAATAACTTTTAGAAACTATTTTTCAAATAAATTTTTTTTGACGTTTTTTTTTATTTTTTAATTATTTTTTACTAATTTTTAATTCATAATAATCACATTTTATAACTAGATAATCATATGAATAATATGTGATTATCAAAACCCTATTTTGTGATTATTTACAAACACATAATAATCACATTATATTAGAGAATAATCACATGTGATTATCATGTTATATTTTGTGATTATCTTGAATAATCACAACAATAACGAACGTAAAAAATTTTCGAAAAAAATTTTAATATATTTTATTAAAATTTTTATCATAGCTTGCAAAAGTTATTTTATTGATAATTATTAAAAAAGTTTTATTAAAAAAATGTGTTTTAAATATTTAAAAAATTATTTTAAAATTATTCTTAACGTTCTCACGTCTATATAATTTTTATTTGAATCTTCGTCGTTATCTACAGATATAACTTTTAAGTGGTAGTATAGTAAATAACCACCTTTCACAGGGTCCTTCCTTTAACAACACTCCATTAAAGCCGGCGGCTTAACAATCATCAAACAAAGTCAACACACCATTTTCAAAACTTCACACCAACAAAATTAAACATGTTTTCCCGGCAATACAAACCACCACCGGAAAAATTACAACCACCGCATCTCATCCACATCTTCACCATCATCATCCTCACTTCCGGCGTCAACTCACAGCAGTTCTCAACTTCCGAACTGTCCACCTTACTTAACCTCAAGCAACAGTGGGGCAATCCGCCATCACTATCAAACTGGAACGCCACGTCATCACCTTGCACATGGCCGGAAATCAAGTGCCGTAACGGCTCTGTCACCGTACTTCAGCTTGACAGCAAGGAACTCACCGGTTATTTACCGACGTTTATCTCCGATCTCCGGAACCTCGAAAATTTAATTCTCCGAGATAATTTCCTCACAGGCGAGTTCCCTAGGGTTTTGTATAACTGTTCGAATTTAATTCAGCTTGATATTGCACAGAACATATTCGTCGGAACGTTACCGGACGATATCGACCGGTTATCAAAGCTGGAAATAGCTGAATTTGGTGGTAATAACTTCACAGGCGATATACCTCCGGCGATCGGAAATCTAACGGCGTTGACTTCGTTGCTAATGTATCAAAATCTGTTCAATGGAAGTATACCGCGAGAAATCGGGAACTTATCAAATCTAGAAACGTTAGGGTTAGCGTACAACACATTCGCGAATCCTGAAATAGCGTTAGAATTTGGTAGATTGAATAAATTGAAAGTGTTCTGGATGACGGAGGCTAATCTAGCTGGTAGTATACCAGAATCGTTATCGAATATGGTTGATCTACAAAGTTTAGATTTAAGTTTAAATAATCTAGAAGGTGAAATACCTTCTGGATTGTTTCAGCTTCAGAAATTGGATAATTTGTTCTTGTATAAGAATCATTTATCCGGCGGAATGCCGTCAGTGATTCAGCTTCCGAATTTGACTCAAATTGACATATCGATGAACAATTTGAATGGTACAATTCCTGATAGTTTTGGGAAGTTACAAAAACTGGAGGTTTTTAATTTGTATTCAAATCAGTTTTCAGGAACTATTCCTGAAAGTATTTCTCAGATTCCTACATTGAGGATATTTAGAGTGTTTAGGAACAAACTAACCGGAGAATTACCTCCGGAGTTTGGACTTCACTCTAAACTCGAAGCGTTTGAGGTATCTGAGAACAACCTGACCGGGAAACTGCCTGAGAATTTATGTGCTGGTGGTTCTTTGACCGGTGTGGTTGCTTTTTCAAACAATCTCACTGGAGAGATTCCGAATTCACTCAATAGTTGTGATAGAATTACCACTATACAACTTTATGATAATAAGTTTAGTGGTGAGGTTCCTTCTGGGATTTGGACATTGTTGAATATTACAAGTTTGAGACTGGCTGGAAACTCGTTTTCCGGTGAGCTTCCAAGTAAAGTTGCTTGGAATTTATCTAGATTAGAGATTAGTGATAACAAGTTTTCGGGTCGAATTCCGTCAGGGATTTCATCTTGGGTGAAACTTAATGTGTTTATAGCTAGTAATAACATGTTTTCTGGAGAAATCCCACCTGAATTCACTAGTCTCTCGGAGCTAACTGTTGTGGATCTTGATGGGAATTCACTTTCTGGTAAATTGCCGTCAGAGTTCAAGTCGTGGATCTCGTTAACAACTTTAAATCTGGCCAGAAATAAACTCTCTGGCCAGATTCCGTCTTCGATTAGTTCTTTGCAAGATCTTCTTGTACTTGATTTATCAGAAAACCAATTTTCAGGCCAAATTCCATCACAATTGGGCGATCTTAAACTCACGAGTTTGAATCTGTCTTCGAACAAGCTTACTGGAAAAGTTCCTTCTGCTTTTGATAATATGGCTTATCAAAACAGTTTCATTAACAATCCTAACCTCTGTGCCACATCCCAAATTTCCAACCTCCAAAACTGTTTAACCAAAAATTCACATTCCAAGAAATTTTCACCCAAAATCATAGCCATGATCATCATTTTATCGATGTTTGTTGTACTCGTAACGGTCCTGTTAACATTGTACATTTTCAGGGACAACCTAAAGAAGAAACAAAAACGGATTAAAACAACTTGGAAACTGACTACATTCCACAAGATGGATTTTACTGAAGATAACATTATGTCCTGCATGACTGAAGCCAATGTGATTGGTACAGGTGGTTTTGGGAAAGTATATAAAATTGAGGTCGGTCAGCCACGAGGTTATGTTGCTGTGAAGCGAATTTGGAATAACAAAAAGTTAGACCAAACTCTTGAAAATGAGTTCACATCTGAGGTTCAAATATTGGGTTCCATTCGTCACTCAAACATAGTAAAACTACTTTGTTGTCTATCAAGTCAAAACTCTAAGCTTCTAGTTTACGAGTACATGGTGCACCAGAGTCTAGATAAGTGGTTACATGGGAAGAAGAGAAAAATGGAGCCTGGTATGGCTCAACGTTTTGTCTTGGACTGGCCTAAGAGGTTGCAGATTGCAATTGGTGCAGCCCAAGGGCTTTGCTATATGCATCATGATTGTTCGCCCCCGATTGTCCATAGAGATGTGAAATCAAGCAATATATTGTTGGATTTTGAGTTCAAAGCAAAGATTGCCGATTTTGGACTCGCAAAGATTTTGGAAAAACAGAAACCTGGTGAGGGTTATATGTCTTCCATAGTTGGCTCAATGGGTTACTTTGCTCCTGGTAAGAACTATTATCTATCACTCTTTGACTTTTCGTGTGAACCACTTACCTTCTAAAATCATAATTTGAACTAGGTCTTGTTATAAATTTAATACATACATTTTTCGGTTACTTGTATACGTTGTAGTGTCACACATAATTATAGATTTTTTCCAGAAAACAGGAATGATTTATGTTGAATTGAAGTTAAAACATGATTACTTTGACCTCAAAATTCAGTCCGTTTCTTAAACATTATCTTTGGATCGAGATGGCAAGATGAGCGGGTTGGGTAATAGGTAAAACTCAAGTTCAGGTTGAAATGAGCCATTTTTTGTGTAGGTCGGACCAACAAACCTGCAAACACTTTTATGTGTTTCTCTAAAGTTTGTTGTTATAATTTAGAAAATAATAAATTTTTCATTACAATCAAAATATAAATCCTTGAATAAAGTGAAGTAAAAGGTTAATTGTATGAATTGATAATAGACTAAGGGCAACTTTCAACCCATTTGACCCGTGCCCCTTATTAGCTAAATTTTTTAATTTGATCCATTTGACATTAATTATGACCAATATCAACTGATTTCATTAGTAAAGGGGTCGAAATTGCCACCTCTATCGTTGAGCTTTAAATTAGTTTGTTTAACCAATGTGTTTGATTGCAGAGTATGCTTACACTACGAGAATAAACGAGAGGATAGATGTATATAGCTTCGGTGTGGTACTACTTGAACTTGTAACGGGAAAAGAACCTAATGAAGGAGACGGAGATCAAAATCTGGCTGAATGGGCATGGAAGCATTATGGTGAAGGGGATTCCATTGTGGGAGCCTTGGATCCAGAGGTCAAAAACACCGATACTTACATGGAGGAAATGAGCACTGTGTTCAAATTAGGACTCATTTGCACTAGCACGTTGCCTTCAAGTAGGCCATCAATGAAGGATGTTCTTGAGATTCTTAGAAGATGTAATCCTCTAGATGAACTCCCCGAAGAGATGAAAGAGGGAAGAGAAGAGTTCGATGTTGCCCCTCTTCTTAAGAGAGAAAGTTACGTCACAGGCTATGATGATAGTGACGATATCCTCAATATCAAAGTGTGAGATTGTTCCCTAAAATGAAGCATTCTAATATTTTAGCAAGTGGGGCATGAAGGTGCAAACAAGAGGATACTGCTTATTGAAGGTCAGACTTGTACCATATGCTTATATTCGCAAGAAGGTTACTTGGCTTACAAAAAGCATGCAGGCACCAAGCTTCTACACATTGTAAGTGGTTTCACACACACCCTGTGTATTTGTACAAAGAGATTGTTGTTGTACACTATTTCTCATGTGAGATATCTCAATCACCGAAAGCGTGTATAGTAATTTGATCATATAGAAGCGAAGTTCGTTTTTGTCACTTGGAGTTATGAAGATGAATAAGAACACTATACAAAGATTGAACATATGTTTATGCATACATACATCTGTATAGTTATGTACGTGTGCACATAATGTCGGCAACTCGACTTGTGTTTGTAGGATATGGTGTTGTCACGTGATGGAAGCAAAGTAAGAAATGATACTAAACAGCTTGCGATATGGGTTTAATTGAGCATCCGCAGAACCTCCACAGGTTCTGGTAATAAAAATGGCAGGATTTATATTTTCATCGAATCAGATTACAAGTCGCACAGTATGTTTTACGTTAAGCAAGGGTACGGTTAATAGAGAATGTTGAATATTTTGTTTCCATCTAGATGAATTGTAATCTATAACTTCTTGCTTAAATAACGTTTATTTAAAGACATTTGAATGATAAAAGATGGACCGAATTTTTCATCCTTTTCATTCAAGATCAAGTTTTAAAAGAAATGGGCGACCTAAAGATGAATGATTCATTAGATGATTGTGATTTGATCTTAGAAATAAACGCTTGAAATTCTAATAAGAAAGTTGAGTCTTAAATTGAAGAAAAAAGTCAGACATGCTTGCAATATTTGAAAGTAAGATAATATTGAAACATTATCATTTAGAGTAACAACTAATAGTTTAATCGAACGAAAGTAACTTTTCTCCCGCTAGAATAAACTTGCACACGCTCAAGACGGCCCTGCTGGACAGAAGCTGAATCCACTCTCAAAAATTTAAGCTGTTGACTCCAAGCTCAACCTGCACCAAAAGAATTCAGGGATCATACAAAGATGGCATGCATCAGAATTTAGATCATGACATTAACAGGTTCCAGTGAAACATGCCTTATAGCAGATGTCTGCATTGATTCAGGACTTGCTCCATCCTCGGACTCCATTGAAACCTCCCGTGCAATTGGGGACTGCAGATAATATATAAGCCAACAATAAGGAAAACAATACTAAGTTGCTCAAAATAATAATATGTGGTTCAAATAGAAAAAGAATGTAATCGCAAGTAAACTAAGCACACAGAATAGCTAACACGCCTTCACACCACAGCCACATAAGTCATAACGTTAAGAGTTCAAAGTACCCAAGGTTCTTTGTAACCACAATCAAGTATATGTACCGTACACTGAAAAGATTCTTTTATTTATAACAAACACAATCCTTAATCCAACATGAAGAGATCAACATAGATCTGATTGGATATCTTTTAGACATGGGGTTTGAGTTTATTGACGGTTTCATAAGATACTCCCATAGGGATATCTAGAACTCACAGCACTTGAAATCGACATATAGATAGAAAATAAAATAATGGCCTTCTAATACTACGTACATGAAACACATGATTTTCTCTCTAGTATTTATTTCCTCACTTAGTGATTACGCTTGTTTGACCTATCTAACGTGATTCTGTTTTAACTTAATATTTTGACTAAGCTCATTTGACGTGCTAAACATTAAACGTAACCCAAATTTACCCATTAAAAAGTAATGGGTCGAAATTGCCACCTCTACTTCATGTCAGCCATAAACATCTTTTCACAAGATCGTCTTATACAACAACAACAACAACAACAACAACAATCTCGCCAAGGGATGGGTATGGGGGAGATAAGATGTAGACGGTTATAGCCTTACCCGAGGTAAGGAAACTGCTTTGAGAATGAACTCCGGCAAACCCGTAAGCAAACATAGTAATAAAAAACTAATAATAAGAACAGGAACAATAATAGTAAATACAAACGATAGTAATAATATAATAGATACGGATATATAAATATATAAAGATATAGATACTAATATAAATATATAAGAATATATATAACATGTAACTATATAACCGAAGCTAAATAAAATATATATTATATATGTAAATAAATATAAATACAAGTACAAAAAATAAATATATAAATATATATATCATTAGATGTATGAATTAAAATATATATATATCTAGCTAAAAACACCATACCTAACTATCTTATTACTACCTCCAACACCCTCTCAAATATGTAAACCTCTATCTACATATAGTACCCTAAAATACACAAAATATCTATCGACCTAAAAACTCCCTACTCATCTATCATAAACCTACAGTAACACCCGATATCTATAAATATCTATCTAGATAAAACACCATACTCATCTATTCTAATTCTACCTATAAACACTCTACTTAGCTATTTAATTATATATAAATATCCCACTATACAATAAATATATATATCTACCTAAGACAATCTACTCCTCCGTCCTAATTCTAGTCCTCCACAAATACCTATCGGAGGTCATGTCCTCAGTCAAGAGGAGCTCCTTCATGTCGAGCTTCAGTCTCTCCTCCCCCCTATATCTTGGTCTACCCCTTCTCCTCACGCCATCAACAGTTAGGCCTTCCACTCTCCTAACTGGCGTTGTTTGTGGTCCTCTCCCATCTTAGTCTTCCTTCTCTCAACTTGTTGGTGATACTCTCGACTTCTAGCTCCGCCCTAAAAAGTTCATTCGGTATCATATTTAACATGGTTTTACCACATGTCCATCTTAGAATCCTCATTTCCGCCACTTCCATCATCCTTTCTTTTGTCTTAGTCATCAGCCAACACTCCGCTCCATACAACATAGCAGGTCTTATTGCTACTTTATAAAATTTCCCTCTCAGCTTAAAAGGGACTTTCTTGTCACAGATGACACCTGTCACCGCTCTCCACTTCAACCAACCTACCTTTATACGGTGGGTCATGTCCTCATCACTTCTCCCTGAACTATGTAGCACCGCGACCACGTATTTAAAAGACTCTCGTGGGTGTAGGATCTGGTCCCCAATACGGATGTCCACTCCATCATTTCTGGCCTTCGTGAAAACTAAACATAGCAGTTCTTATTTATACGGTGGGTCACAAGTTCGTCTTATGTCAAAACTAAATGTTTACACGTGTCAGTTACCTAGTAAGTCTTGAAAAATTACCTCACAAGCAAGACCTTGGATTACTGCCCCATCAGTTTCTGGCCTTCGCGGGCTTACAGAAGCCTGTTTTATTGATTTGTCAGGCCCAGTAGAAGCACCTTCATGTTTCCGCTTGAAACACTTCTCAGATGATGGAGAACCAGAGGCTTGAGCATCTCCATTTGAGGCTCCTGTAGGATGCTTTAACTGTCTTTGACGCCTACACCCTTGTGGAAAAATATAACTAGGAAGCTCTCTCCTACGTACATGTGACACAAAAATGTCCATTCCTGGTCTCCAATAAGTGTAATTGTTAACCTCCTGCTTAAACTTGTCTACTGTTCCGCGGATATCAAATTGGTTGCCTTGAACGTTCACTCCAGGCTGCCTCTGAAGCCCCATAAAAAAAGCACAATGAGAACACAGTTTAGATCTATCAACGTACTCATTTGGGAAAGGGTGGCACTGCAACTTTGATTCCGTATCATGTTCAATCTGAAAAGCAAGAAAAAAGGTAACAGATATTAGACATCGTGTAGTCATCTTTATAACTTAACATCATAATTAACATGATATGATATTCAACTGAGGTGGCAAAATGGGCAAGGTGGGCAGATCAGGCAACAAGTTAAAACATCTTTTTGGGTATTGATTAAAACAGGCAAAATTAGGTCAACCTGCAACACTTTTTGGTCAAAATTATGACACTTACTGTAAATAATTAGCATATCAAATATGTCTGTCAAACTTGTATTATTTTGATAATGATCTAATTCTTCTTATATATCATAATTGTTTAGGAACTTTTATTATACAATAAATATACTCTTAGAGGTAACTCTCCACTGCTTTGACCCATTTGACCCGGTTATTATTAAGTTATTTTTTATTTTACCCGTTCAACCTGTCAGAGATAAAACACAACCCAAATCAACTAATACATAAGTAAATGGGTTGAAATTGCCACCTCTATCTACCAGTTAATATTCCACAAGATGTCCATACATTGGAACCACCAGTCCAGCTTATTGAATCCTTTTTGCCCTATTTGGGATTTTTAATGAACGTCTTTCTTTGCCTTTAAACAAATATAGAAAATAACATTATTGCATTTACTCTAAATAGCTGGACCTTAATGTTCAATGATTAACAGATGACCAATATTGAAATCTATTATTGCCCCAGAAAGTAAGCGACTAGAATTTTTATAAGTAATTCAAAAGTACGAATAGCTTAATATATTAGACTACTAATGTTGATGAACTGGACCTGCAAAGTAAGATATCTAAGGCGGGATTCCACCCATCCTCTCCATGCAAGCAGATCATCAGCGTCTGCAGCTACAATGTCTACCTGCAAATAGTTTTTATACGACTCGAAAAACAGAGAGGGTTCAAACAGAGCACTCCAATTTGCTCTGTTCAACTCAATCTCCTAATTTTCAATAAGAACACAAGTCGTCAATAGCAGACCAAACAGTAACATTTGAACAGGTAAAATCAAGTGCTATGAAAAGAATATAGGTTACGGGTTTTAGTGTTACCTCGCAAACCGTATTTCCAAAATCAAACTGTTCCACCATAACACGGAGAGTACTTGTAGAAACATTGTAACTAGAGTTCATACAAGGGTATGCAGGTGTGATAATCGGCATAAGATGAGTCCGGTCACCTTTATTCTTCCGCGGGTCCCATACATTAAACCCGAGATCACCATCTTCAATAGGGCACAGCATGACCGGGTTTGGCCAACGCCAATGCGTATACACTCTGAAAAAACGGGAAACCAGCATACTGGGTATTGCATTGGGATATAGCTGGCATACCTGAGCAACTAAAATAGCCCAATTCACACCACCAAGAAACCCCGTAACCTAATTGAGAGGCCGGTAAGTAGTAATAATAATCAATAAATACTAGTCTTATTGAAAACTAACAAGATGAAGACATAGAAATCTTACATTTGAGTACACACCACGCCTCTTAGCCCAAAACTTCAAACATCTAAGTGTTGTGCAGAAGTTCTACAATATATTTAAGGCAGTTAAATATATGTCAAAAGTGAATACTGCACCGTATTATATACAAAATATATGGGGACCATGATACATGCCTCTACATGGGGAACAAGTTTAAGAATCTGATCAGCAACCCGGCAACCATTAAGACTACGTACAGTTTTCTCATCAGTGTTGTATAACACAGAATTATGAGAGATGTCCAAATCCTGTCACAAGTTAGTTTCACAAAGAAAAAACTAAACTCAAACACAAACAATGATAGAAGCTTACCTTATACCACTAACTACACAGCCACATAAAGTTGACAAACGCAAAGCATTGAGAAATTTTCGAAAACAAGAGTAGAAGTGACCATACAACATAACACTATGGTTGAATCCAACAGAAATTATAAAACAGAGGACTAGGAACAATTACGTGAATGCAGAAGAATATTTTGGTACTTACTTCTGGAACAATCAATAGAGATACGCTCGCATAGAGAAGATCAATAGATATTCCTTGGAACTTGAATTTCATTACAGGGACATGTGCATTTACAACTGGCTGAAGGTCTGATACTTCTTCCATCTCCAAAAGAATATTAAACAATATATTGAAAAAATCATGCTGAGGAAAGAAAAGGAAAAGTTGATTTAAGCATTATACGACCGCATTCACCAAAGAATAAAAAATCACTCAGCTAAATTCATCACCTCTCGAGTGACATATGATGGCCCAATGCATAGTGTATCAATATCAGCGTTCGGACCATGTACCTGTAACCAGAATGCCTCACTGTTGTGTCATGATTAATTCTTTCATGCCCAAAGACATTCAGTTTTGACTTTTTTATGCTACAATATATAGTTAGCTACACCCATGCACCTAATAGATACTCAAAATGTATATAGATGCAAACAAGATCGGTTTGTAAACCAAAATCTCCACAAGTAAAGGAAAACATAGAGGTTCATACCCCTAGGCGATAGGACCCAAAGGTTCGCACAATTCCATTTGCATCCTCAACCATTTTTTCAGTGTACCCTTTTTGGCGGGTTAACAGCTTCACCCAATCTTTAATAATCTATAATAAAATAATTAAGTCAATAATTATATAGCCTCAAAAGGGGAGAAAAAGTAGAAAAGGCTGAATATTCTTGGTGAACAAAGAAAAAAAACATTTGCATGGACTTTTAGAGTACCTGAAGGCTAAAGAATTAATACAAAAGTTAGGTATCATATCAAAAACGAATGCAGACAAGAAAAGAAAACCAGAATTTCCTATCCCTGATCAACTATTTGAATTTTAAAGCATCGTCACTAAGAATATTAGGAATCCAGTCTAATAGTACATTTTGTTTTTCTTTGGCATACGGAATTGATCTGTAAACATTCAAAAATCACATCTTATCTATATGATCAAACTTGGTTTTTTGAGGTAAGTAATACAAATGTAAAATTTCTTCCAAACCAAACTGTAACAGCCTATTGTAGCGGTAAGGATATAAAAACCAAAGCAGTTAATTTTTTAAGCCTTATTTTCCCATTCGTTGGTTTTATATTAATTCATGTTGCTTGATAAAACGTAATAACTAAACCTGAACCTGTATTTTCAAATCTAATTTCATATTTATCCAGTTCAAGATAAACTCAGGAGCTGCAACTAGACAAAGATCCGCTGATGACCTACAATCATCTTAGAGTTATGTAACTACAACTTTCAGATAAAGTATTCAATCTAGTAGAACCCAACTGTTGTCACTACACCTATTTGAGCCCTTAAAAACTATTTCTTCTAGACAGAAAAATAACAATATATGATCATGAATCCGTAGTTACTACAAGAGAGTATTTTGCCCAAGTAAGATGTCGGTACTCGGTACTGTGTTAAAATATTAATTCATTAAGGTTACGATAATATATCAAGTGCTTGCCAAAGGTTTATATCAGACTCCGGGAAGAAACTTCGGGATACGTTAAGTATGTACCAGAATATAGGAAGCAAGTAAATACCTTATCCAAACGACAAAGAACCTCTTCTCTCTTTGCAGTTTCTTCTGCACTCTCATAAATACCCGAGTCCATCAAAAGCTTACAACATATACAAACAAATTAACTATTGGAAAATCACAAGAAAACTTAGAATTATGTAAATGACTTAAGCCGTGGTATACCTTTTCCAACAGTGCATTCCGGTGAATGTCGGCCTCATTGGGTCCAGCATACGATATCGGGTTCATGACACCATACTTCTTCACAACCGCCTTTTGTGGCGGTGGTGTTTGTGAAGAACCATTCTCTCTCTCAGAGCCCACCATCTCAAAGCAACCAAAACTCTACAACAAACCTATATGAATAACAAAACTAACTTGCTTACCTAAAAACGAAACGTAACTAAAAAAAATGAAAACTAAAAGTAAACTAATTGAAACAATACAAAAATAGCATTAACAACTAATAACATTAACATTAACATAAATATAAATAGGAAAGCCAAAACATTTTTTTAAGAAAGTGATACTCAAAACCCTAGTTTCTCAACCTTTATTATAAACATGGTTTACCATGTATTATACCCTAAAAAACCCTACATACTAAGGTTCACACACCCAAAAAAACCCTAACTAAAAAGAAAAATAGATCTTTTAAGCAGAATTATATCAAAAACCACAAAAATATAAAAAAATTAAGAATTGAGTTTAATCAAGTTAAAGAAGTTAAGATAAGTTACCATACTAACAATTAAATTGAAAACCAAAACTTAAAATTCTAAAATAATCAGGTAATTACACGATTGAATCATACATATAACAAATTATACATACATAGAAAGGTGTATCTGTATATATGGATCTATGTGCACAAACTGGGAAGATAGAAATAGGTTTTTAAAAGACCTGAGGGAGAATGACGTCATGGTAGACGGCGGTGAATCGGTGGAATTGAAACCGTTTATAGAGGTTAAATGGTTTGCCGGTGGTTTTCTTTGTGATTTTTTTGGGGTACTGAATGAAGTCAAAGTCTTAATTTCATCGATTGTGTTTGCTATACCTTTTTCTTGTACTTGTACTTGAATTTCAATTTCAATCTGTGTTTTCATATTTTTTTGAACTCACCCTTTATCTTTTTATGTTTTAACTTTGGCCACAATCATCGTACACTAGTAGTGATCATTTCGAAAGAGAACACAAATAGAACATATCGAAGGTTTTATAAATTAATGAGACTGATCTAGGCTGTAATATCATAATATCTATCACTACATTTATAAAGTGCATAAATTAAATGAATCGTGTACATAGGAAATCTAAAAATTTGTTCTAAGCTAAAGAGCAAAGAGCATATATAGTTCGACGGTGATACCGTGTGTGATTAGTTGATAGTGTATGCGAATTATTTGCTTACCTTCTTTGTGTTCTTCTCTCGTTGGTCCTCGCTCGATTTGAAAAGATTTGTAGAAGGTTAATTAAATTTGATAGCTGAATTTTTTTTGTGTAGTTGTTGACTACCGGAAGTACAAAAGAGATGATTATATGTTATCGTATATGAAAAACACTTGTAGGTCTTAGTATTTTTTAGTAGGTACACTAAATTCAAATGGTCACGTAATAGATTAAGTTTTTTTTAGTGTTATCTGATAGGTGCACTAAATTCAGATAATCGTGTTAGATATTAATTTGCTATGTTAGTGTTATTGGTATGTGCACTAAATTCAAATGGTCATGAAAGATATTAATTCACTTGTTTACTGATGAAGAATTTCATCAATTAGAAATTACACGTAAATGGTCATTCAAGATAATAATTCATTTATTTACCGACGCTGAGGTTTATTAGTTAGAAATTACACATAGATGGTCACGTGAGATATTAATTTGTTTATTTTATTCTTATCCGGTAGGTGCATAAATTCAAAATGTGAAGTAAGATATTAAATTGTTTATTTACTAATAAAGAACTTAATCGAGTTGGAGTTACACATTTGTGAAGATGAAGTTAGAGATATGAAATGCATTTAAACATTACACATTTATTTACAATGATGAAAAATTGGAGAATTTTTTTGGTACTAAATTTATTAATATCGAGCAAAAAAGAAGTGTAACATATAATCATTTAGTATGTTTCCTTAAAATTTATTGAACAATTAATAATTGTTTTTTCAAACATGTAAAATTATTAATTCTTAAGAAATTAGATGGAAAGTGACATGTATCAATGGTATCTATGTATTTCATCATTCTCTTTCGTCACTAACATTTGTTAAAAAGTTAATTTTGCTTTTGTAACATTAAACCACTCCCTATGATGACAGCAAAAACAATTGAACTGCCAACTCAGCGCCACGTCAATAATTTATCAGGGAACTGAACATTGCTTAGATGACATGAAATATTGAAACTTCTGAACCTCACATTTACCAATGATACATTTATTATATACCCAAAATAAAGGCAAAAAGATAAATGACATGGTCCACCTCTCCTCGTTCTCCCTCCGTCTCGCCAAGTATGCAAACCACCGGGATGGGCCCAAAAACAACATCGTGCCTATGGCCTTGTTCTTAGGAATGTTTGAAGGCACACCATATGGACGGGTCTTAGTATTTCTCAGTAGGGAAAATGATCATTAAACTTTTACGAGCTTTTTAATTGTAGATCTGAATAAATATCTGTCACATTTATCACTCATGTATGTAAAATATAAGATAGTCAAATCCAACCCAAATCTAAATAAATGGCGATGGTTAGAAATTAATTTGCAATTTTTAAGTGTGTGTATGTCTTTCTACATATGAATGCAAAGTTAATGTGAAGAAAGTTAATGACTTCATAACACATACATGCATAGATACATAATTAACTTTCATTCCAAAGTTAGACATTTAAACTAATTATTACTCCGTTCGTCTCAAAATAAGTGTTCAGCTTTCCTTTTTAGTTTATCCCATAATAAATGTCCACTTTCAAAAGTAATATATTAACCTTACCATTTTACCCTCAATACACTTTTTCTCAAAACTAATACATGGGAGTATGTGCAAAAAGTAAGGGTAAAAATGTCATCTTCACTACCAGACAATGTAATTTCTTAAACTTTGTGAAAACTGATTGTGGACACTTATTATGAGACGGAGAGAGTATATGACAAATAATCTGATGAGTTTTCTTTTGTGTTTGCATGAATGCGTATGCAAGTATTGAGATGAAACTTACAAATGGAAGAGTGCTCTTAAAGTAATTGGAAATAAGAAGAAAACTAAACCTTCATACTCTTCAAGTAGTCAAAAGTGTTGATTCTGTTAATGTAAATGGTTGTTTACCTTTTCTATGTTCTACTTCCTTTACACCTTGATCGGTTGAAGAGGTTCTCGAAACTTGGTGAGAGGTAATAACCAAACTATATAGTTATTAAGGGTCCGTGTGTCGGTGGGTCAGTACCATGTGTAAAAGATATTGATAATCATATTAACACATACACATATCTCTGTCTCTCTCTATATATATATATACGTCTTTTCTAATATCAAACACTTACATTAAATTCACACGATTATGCAAAATAAAGTTGTACAATTAGTACCAAAGTAGTTAGAATGACTAAATTACCCTTTGTATAAAGTCAAGAAATCAAATTACCAAAATCTTGTAGTTACATTTATATTAAATGAAATGTTGATTTTGAGTTCCCAAAAATTCACCATGATTCAGTCATTTAACCTATAAATATAGTAATGAATATCTTGTAAATGTCCAATCCTAAGTAAGATTGACCTTTTAGCTTATGTTTTGTTATTGTGGAAATGTGGCAAGCACCAATGTTGTTTGGTTGTCAAACTTGCAACATATTAAGAGGTAATACTAAGTGCTAATGTGATCAATCTTAATTCCACTATTGTTGAGTAACCATGTGCAATCAAGAATGCCACAACAACATATATAAACAAAGTTTTCAATCTCTATAGCAACAATGGCAGGAAGTCTTGTGAACATATTTATGACATAATCTATCAAAACTGCAAATATATGAGCATAGTAAAATATATAACTTTAGCCAAAAATTAAATTGATTAACAACTGAAAAATGATAGATAGACCTAATAATGTAAACATAAATCTAGATCTAACAAAGAGATCACAACACATGTCTAATGTCTAATCTAATGTATAAAATAACGAAGAAGACAAAATTCAACCAATAAGATTATTAGTTCTTATTTTAGTTCTATCTAATTAGGCATATATAACATTACTCTTAACAACTATTAAATTTGAATTTACTAACACTTATATCCGAAAGTTAATTAATGGGATTACGCTAACTACTCTTATCTAAAAAGAACTACTAGGTGTAAGCCACAATGATAATTTTGATTGTCATATAACTGTCCAGATTGGACCGAATGTGCAACAAACATATTTTATTGAGCTCAAAATGCAAATATACAGTTAACTGAAGGACCAATTTTGCAAGTCACGTGAATAAATAGAGAATGATTGATTGAATAAGATTCCTTTTCCAATGATAATGATTAATTCTATACCAAAAGTGGAACCAAACAACCCATTTTAATTCCAAAATCATCACACACGAACAAACCTTCTCAGCATTTAAGGAAACATCTCTAAGCTCTAATCCTCTAAAATCTAATATACATTCCCTCTTACACCTTTCACCTTTTCTTTTCCTAAAAAGAATATTTCTCATACAGCAAATGATACATAAAATTGCAATTAACTCTCTTTGTTACTTGCACAAACATCAACTTTTAGTACAATCTGCTCCTTCTGTTGTCCGAGTCTCATCTGAATTATTTTTTGCTGCATCAGCACTGTTCAAAGGGAACAGAAGTGCGACGTCGGATAAATGTTCGCTACTTTCACCAACATGATCCTCATTTGGGTTGTTGCAGACAACAGAAGGAGGAGTCACAGGCTCGGGTTCTTGCAATGAAGCAGACCCATCAGCACAAGTAACTATTATGTCAGGCTTAGAGGAGAAATTCTCGGTATTTTTAGTTACGGTGGCAGAAGTAGGGTCCACATTTATTGCAGTAGTCGATGGAGCAGTCTCCTTTGCAGTGGAAAGGCCACCTGCATCTTTTCCTGCACCTGACAAACATGTTAAGACCCGTATCAGAAGAAAGTAGTGTAGCAAATAATGCTTCCCAGAAACAAAATAGTTGGATATATTCTGGAATGGAGGGAGTAAACACACACACTTATCACTACAATTGAAATGTAACCATAATAAAATAAAATAAAAAGTGACAGAAAAATAAGGGATGGGGGGAGATTGGGAAAAAGAGAACCTATCTGACTAGCGATAACAGAGTGCCTGGCGAGAGATGGAGGCGTAGACATACTTCCGCCACCTTTCTTCATCTTCGACTGCAGTGACGTTAACATGTCATATGCATTAGTTCATCTAGCAGATCATTTGGCCAAGGTGGCCTATGTTTTTGCATTAGTTCATCTAGCAGATCATTTGGCCAAGGTGGCCTATGTTTTTGTCATCTGAATTATATCAAGTAATGCACAGATTGACTTAAATACTTAAACTTCATACCTTTACAGTCTCTTCACAGTACTTTATAATCACTGATACATTTGTATAGCAATGTCCATGTAGCAGTGTGTAAGCCCACAAGAGAAGCTTCTTTGCAGTATTTGTTTCAAGAATGTCCACTCTACTTTGAATATGTCCTTCTGTCGGTAACTGACATGGAACTACATAGAGATGTAGACAAGATGGGAGCAATGCACAAGAGGAATCTCTATAGAAATTATAAGATGATCTAAGCAACATAGTGGCAGTTTCCAACTTTTCTTCTGAAGGTCTCTTAATTGCAACATCTTTGATTTTTGACAACAAAGAATTCCATTTACTTCCCATAAATTTCAGATGATTTGGATCCTCAAATGATGATTGCCAAAGTTCTTCTGTGTGCAGATCAATACAAAGTAATTGATTGTTTACAGAACCACCATCTAACAGAGTCGTGACTTGAGATTCTGTTGAAAATCGGGAATTTAATGGTGTAATTGAAGCCAGACTAGTCACAAGACATCGGCACCAAGCCATAGAAATATGCTTGTGAACTTTAGCACAGTTGCTATTTGACAACTTTGGGTTTTTCAAGCGTTTTCTCATTTTCTCGTTTATTCCATCAAGTGTTTCTAACCTACTGTTTGTCTCTAGTATTTGTATGTACTTGAAAAGATACCTGCAGCAAGCAAAAAGATTTGTATCAAGTAGAGGTGGCATTTTTACCCATTTACTTATAAATCAGTTAATTTTTTCTCCTCTAATGAATCAAGCAGATAAACAAATAAAAAACAAAGTAAAGATTAAAGAGAAACGGGTCTGATAGATCTCACCCAAAGTGTATTTTTCCAAAAAAGGTTGAAATACTGGCAACCCTAACTGGCCCAACATATATTTTTGATGTGACTGCTACATCATTTTGTTAGAAAAGTAGATTATTATTGATACAACATAACTTTTGTGATCATATCGGACAAATTAACTATTCATATAAATTCAATATATTGAACAAATAGTTCGGGTCAACCCAACCTATTACCCACCACGCCCAACCCATCCATTTTGCAACCTTTTGTATCAATTGAAAGAAAGCAGGAATTAACAATAAAATTATCGAGAGCTATTTAGGCGTAACTTACCCAAATAAGCTGCTTTCAGATAATTCTGGGCACTTGACTTCAGGCAAACTGCAAATATCTGACCACAAATTCATCTGCTCCATATACAAAGAGAACATTTTTTCTAGAAGATGCTCCATAGCAAGGTTATTAGTGCTTGTGCCGATCTCGATATGGTTGATGGAGGATACTAGGGCCTTGATGTACCTCCCAAGTGCTATAGGAACAAGATCTTCAAGACATATTGAAAACTGCATTTGTACATAATCGACTAAAAATCGTTTCGAGTAGGAATAAGATTAGAAACAGTAACTGAGAGGCATCATTTCGATAATGACAGAACATATTAACAATATCAAGAATATCATATAGCAGAACAAGTTTAACTATCATTTCCAGAACTTTCAAAGTGAGTTTTACAAGTACAATCGATTCACTAAAAAGCAACCGAAGGGGTTTATTTGGGGAAATGTAAAGCAACCGAAGGGGTTTATTTGGCGAAACGGGTGACCCAAATGAAGGTAAAAATGCAGCTTACTGTTCCCTACATTTAAAATTTCAGCTAGATAAATTTGAATTAGAATGTTTGCAATGTTATTATCAAAGTACTTCAATTTATAAATTATTTAAATAAAAAAAAGAGCATACCCGTTTATCTGCCCGGATAGATATATATGCTCGTTCAAGGGTTGATATATCCCCAGTCTCCTCCAAAAGCTTCATGTAGAACAAAATATACTTCCTGATGCAAGTTATAAATTTACGACTACTTTCTGCTAAGTTAACTTCAAGAACTTTCCTATTCCCACTTATGCCAGGTGTTTTGCGCCTGTACCCCAAGACAATGAAATTAATTAGATACATCTTATTCAGGACAAATTCTCAGGATAATATTAGATAAGATTCTGATAACTGTAAGACAGATAAACATGTTAATAAGTAAGCTAATTTCCTTAAGAAAGAGAGACTTTATTCTTAGGTTTTTTTCTCTTCCAACTATTTGTCATGAAATGAAATTGAAATGGATAAAGTGTTATATTTATATATACTTATCCTTTTGACAAGCAATGAAGATAATTCTAATTGCACCATTGTCCTCTAATATAGCAGCTGACTTAAAAAAATTCAGCATTTTCACCTTCCCTTTTTGACTGTACTATCAATCTCCCACATGTTGATTGTAAAAGAAGAGCGGGATGACTTGAAGCAAAAGGAAATTTCACCCTTCGCCTTCTCTAGATCTCCACTCTCGCCCTTTCTGTATAGCCCTTGAGCAAGCATATATCGAGCTCTGTGAAAATGTTTGAGATCCCCCTCCACACAAATTTGTAATGCAGAAAGGCAATCGCTGTAAAGCAAATGCCACACATCTCCTAAATCACTCTGTGTATGGCTTATGTTCTCAGAATTTGTTCCTGTGTTCAGATCATCAACATTTCCGGCGTTCATTTTATCAAGAATATTCATAACAGTCTCCTTGGTTGATTGGCTAAAAGAATGCATTGCAGCAATCTGAGGGAAAAAAAGAACAATGCCCAACTATAATAGGAATTCCTTGAAAAGCATGTGTCAAGAGGAATAATGGAAGAGAGACAAATGGAAAGAAACCTTTAAGGCTTCCTTATCAATTTGGCCACATGACCAGAGTAACTTCAAGCGTGAAGCATGCATTCTATAGAAAGGATCTACAGCTGATGGATTTAGAGCAATAGCTTTGTCATAGTATGCAAAGGATGTCTGACGTGAGTATCTAAGCTTTTCACTAAGTTTTCCCAAGTAATAAACATGGGACCAATCTTCCCTGTCAAACAAAATCGTCCATCATAAGGTAAATTAGAAAATTAGAGTGTAAGAAGATAAGAAGATAGCAATACTTCTGCGCGAAGGCCTTCTCAAAATGCTTCATAGAGTTCTGACAGAAGATTGTCCATTCAGCATCTTTTACAGGTAAATTCAATCTCTGATCATAAATTGGCACCACATTCTGAAGGCCGTCATAATACACCAGTGCCAATAAATCATGAATCTCCCCCTGAAATCGTTACAAATCCATCATTTGTCACTTTATCACATACTACTATCACAGTTTGACTGCTTCAATTTCCAAATATCCGAATTGCCAATTATGTTAAACAAATGGACACCAAATTCTAGCGTGAATAAAGAGGATCCTTCAAAGGTTCCAGTGAGGGTTAAACTTCATAATGTTCCCATGGCTGCATTTACGGCTGATGGCTTGAGCGTGATAGCTACAAAGATTGGAAAGCCTATGATGTTGGACTCATATACTAGTACTATGTGCTTGGAGTCTTGGGGTCGTAGTAGCTATGCTCGAGCTATGATTGAAATTAATGCGGATATGGAGTTGAAAGAAAGCTTGATTGTGGCAGTTCCTAACCTTGATGGTAATGGGTACACTAGAGAAACTATCCGAGTTGAATATGAATGGAAACCTCCTAGATGTAGTATGTCATATTTTTGGTCACCCATTAGTGGAATATTTAAAGGTTGTTCCCAAGATGCCTAAGAGGGCTGAAGTTGTGATGGATGATGGTTTTCAACAGGTAAAGGGGCATACTAAAGCTGGAAAAGGAAGTGGGAATTTTCAACCAATAAAACCTCAAACGAGTCTCATGTACCGACCTATTGTAACATCTCAAGATCGAGCATCTACTTCTACTAGTCAGGTTAATACCTCTAATGCTTTTTCTGTTTTACTTGGTGAAAAATGGTGCTAAGTGTGAGGCTCATCATGTGGCTGATCCAAAGGAAGGTAGGGCTAAAAACCATGACTAACTGGAAGATGATTCGGATGCTGAGGTTGACCTTTTGTATGATACAAGGAAGAGTATGGATCCTCCCCAGAGGAAGAGTCGTCTTAACCCGGATAGGAAAAATGGATCACAAAAAAGAAGTATCGCGTTCTCTCCTTCACCTATTGTGCACTTTTTGCACTTTTTTATTCAAGATCAGGGAGATGATGTCGAGAATAGGGAGCCAATTAACGACACATGCTCAAGTTGAACGGATTGATATGTCATATAGTCTAGTTTGGTGTCTTTCGTTGTGTTAGTAGTTTGCTTTGTTATGTTAGGTTTTCTGCCTATGTAACGGGCTGAGATGTGGTTCTTCACTCACATCCTTTGTTCTTGAACGCTTTTTGGAGTAATACACTTACCGGGGAAACCCTTTACCCAAAATAAAATAAAAATATCCGAATTGCAATTGTAATAACAATAAGAACGTAGAGTCAAACCTGCTGGATGGCTGTTTTTGCTAAAGCCAACGTCATTAACAAACACCGCCTACTCCTCCTACGACTTATATCAACCCTATGAACAAAAGTTGCATTCTTCCTCCAGCCTGTGACGTTTATCTGCTTACTGCCATCATTCAGCAACAAGTCCACTTCCTGCAAAATAAAATTAAGATAGTTCCATTACATTCCTACAAACTCTATCTGTCATGTATGTTGCTATACATCAAAGCAAGTATTGGTTCAGAACATGGTAGTATTATGATACCTCATCATATATGGTTGCAAGGCGTTGCCAGCTCTCAAAACGCAGTGGATTAAACAGTAAATCATATTTAAAGAGCTTTGCAGTTTGCTGTACAAACTCTTCGCCTTCTTTAGTGAGCACAAACCCGGCCCATTTATCGGTTGCACTCATTTCCTCTGACTGTGCAAGGAGATAATACAAGTTGCGATATACATCCATATATGGTTCCGAGCTACAAAAAGGAGGGTAACATGATTTGAAAACTATATATATAGAGCTATAAGGAATGTATAAAAGCGCATACCTCTCTATACTTGTTAGCTGCTGCTTAAGAACTGAACCATCCTGATATACGAAGTTCATGATAGCATCCTGAAATCCATCAGATCCAGCCTCTTCTGACAGTTTATTTTCACATAGACCTGGGTCATCTAAGAACTTGTCTATTGCATTTCCATCCATCACATTATCAGGTGGTTGTGGAAAATGCTTGCGTATTGCTCTTAATACTCTTCGCAATTTAACCAATCCAGTTTTCTGAAAATATTAATACAATAAACCTAATTCTGAAAAGGAGCACAATGAACAGTAAAAAGATACCATAGAGAAATGAAACTGAATGTGAGAAACTCACAGACGAAGCCTTAGCATATGGCAGAATATACTGGAAAACATCTGCACATTGTTCTTTTGTTTGATAATTTCCACAGCTTGTATTTTTGTGCATGGCTAGATCATCTTCATATGATGAATCAGATCTAAGATGCAAGCCATACAAACAAAAAAAGCATTGATCTAAAGCAGTGTCTATTTCAATCTCAAGATCCTCTTTTTCCTCTTCAGTTAGTTGTTTCCCAGATTCAAGCAATTGATTGTTTGGCTCTTTTTCCTCTTTCCCACTATCTTTAATAGATAAATTACCATTGTCAGTCACACTTCTAGAGCCATCAAGTTTGCTGAATTCTAACTCATTTGAGTCATTCCCAGATATATTATTACAATCTTCTTGGGGAACTTGATCATCACACTGTGTGTTTATAGAGGTTGACTTAAGCTTCATGTCTAAATACAAAAGATGCTTTATTGCAAGTTTAAGAAATGTTCCTTCTTCTTCTCCATCACCACTGGCACAGCAAAGACCATATTCAGCAAGCATCTCATGGATTGCAATTGTTAATTCCACCTGAAATAAAGAATAACAATAATAAATAAAATAAAATAATTATTATAAAATAAAAAATACGTCAAACAAATAAATGAAAGAGCAAATCCAGTTCCTCGGGAGTAAGAGATGTGCCTACTTGAGTTTTGATAGGAACATTAGGATTCAGATGTTGAAGTCTGAAAAATGCAATGGCGGCATCTACAAAAGAGCATTTTCCCCTTCGTTCTTTATCATCCAGATCGTCCACTCCTAACGATTTCTTAGAGAAGCATATGCTTGCTATATGAGACATAACTTCTAGCAACAAAGATTGGATGTCACCAATGATTCTCATTGGAACCACAGACCCATCCTGCGAGCAACAACAATGGTACATGAATGTATGCAGTCTATAGATCTTTGAGGAGGTATAGCTATCAAAATCACATAATATAGTATATTTCCTCAGTGTGTATGAGTCCACTTTACTTAGCACATCATTCAGGCGAACTACATGAACTCGGTTGCAGCTCTCTTTTGAGCAAAGGGGTTCATCACTTCATTGTCAACATAATAACTTATATAAAGATGGAGTAATATTCAACTTACAACGCTTCCACTAGGACTGACAGAGTTCTTCAGCTCGAGGGTACATCGGGAAATTGCCTTCACTTCTTCAGATAATAAGGGATGCAACCCTGTAGTTGAGTTATCGGTTAATTCGGTTTCAGAAGCTGCTAGTCCCTCACACTTGGACATACTGGAAGATTTCTGGGAACCAAAGCACTCTTCCACACCATATGCAGCCATGAGAAGTTGCAGTTTTTGTCTGTGGCATCTTAAAAGAACATTGGCATCCACTGGTTTTGAGCTTTCACATGCTCCGATTAGAACATTCAGAGCAGATAATTCAGGTGAAGTAACTCCTGCACCATCTTTGTTAAGAAAAGATGAAACAGCAACATGATCATCTTGCATGCAAAACAGAAGAGGAGCAAGCAAGCTAACGCACTGCAAGTGCAAGTCCTTTTTGATCATGTCATTTATAGTATTTTTCATCAAAAAATCAACCTCTAATAGGTTGATTGCATGCAGAACCCAATCAAGAGTCAACTCGTTCATTATTTTCAAGTGTGGCAGACTAATGGAAGCAAGAGCATTCTTTTTCTTGGCTGTAAATAATGCCAATGAAATACCAAACTCTTTCCGAGCTTTTTCCTTGTTACCACTATAAATTGACAATTTTCCACTTAACCAGAAATAACGGACCCAAAAGGCTCGTTTACCGTCCAACAGAGAACCAATAGAAGCACCATCAGTTGGAAAATCTAAAGCTACAGATTCGATTACTTTACAGAGATGAAAAGACGCACTCGACATGAAATCAGTCGATGTTGATGGGTTTGGCGATCGTATCCCAAAGTCATAAGATAATTCAGCAAGAAATAGGCTGCATTCCGTGGTCCTCGTCTCCCTTGAATTCCTTGTCAGTTTTTCTAACTCTAAAAACTTCACAGATGTATCCTGATATAGAATTTCTCTACGTGCAATCTCTTCTAATAGCAAATGGCCTAAATGATATGCACCATGATTATGTGATGCTTCACATACAAACCTAGCAACATCCCTGGACTCACTATTTCTGGTATTGGTCATAACCTCGGAGCATTTTGTAAGATCTGATTTTACCATGATAAATGGTTCCAGCAATTGAGGAACAAGTTTGACTACATCCTTGTTGGCTGTAAAATCTGATTCTTCCTTATCAGGTTTCCGACTCCTAAGTCGACTGCTGCGTCTCTCTTGGTGTGGTTCTTCATCCATACTGTTCTCTGTGTTAGCAGGCTCAACAACCTCGTTTTCCTTTTCATTATTAGTATCTGAACTAGAAGGCAGATGTATGACTAACCTAATGTCCGCACTTCTGTAAGATTCACCAGCCCCCTTTTTGGAGTCACATTCATTTAATGAAATCAAAATTTCCAAAATCTCACCAGCTAGTGTTGTCCAAGAAGCTTCTGGAAGATGCAAGATGATATTCTGATTTAACCTTTTAGTTGCACTACTGTCATCTGGGTCATGATTTGTGGTTCTTCTTTTGTCCAAAAATTTAAGTCGTACATGATGTGGTTCCAATATATCTATACCTCTTGGAGAAAATGGAATTGGTTCAGACTCTTCAATCACTTGTCTGACATGTAATGCACGAGAATGTGATGGCCAATGCCTTAAAATTAAATCAGCAACCAAAAGACAAGCAACCTCATCACCAATGGCAATAAGAACTTCCAACAGCTTCTCCATGCAATTCCCTAGATGCATAAGCCAAAAACAGAACTAGAGCATAAATCCGACATATAGTACATGCAAAAGAAGGCACTACGCTATGCAAAAATGAGGATTACATTTGAACACTTACAGTTATTGGGGCTACATAAAAGACCTTGCTCAAATGCCCAACGAGAGATGCTCAACAAGCCCATTGAGCATGACAATGTCCCCAACTGATTCCACACTACAGAATCTTTGCAATCGATATCTACAGCTTGAAGGTGGCATTGTAGTGCACTCTCATGATGGGTGGGATCTTGTTGAAGAAATACAGTGGCCAGATTTTTCAGTGTTAAAAATCTGTGAACAAACAAACATATACAAACCAAAGGTAGTTCAATGAACTTTTGGATGAATTACACCTCTCGGTAGCTTATAAAACACTTTATATGATTACCAGATTGCTTTGATACACTATAATGATGTTTGACTCCTAACTAAAATATGCTACAGATAATATTTGAAGTTTTGAACTGTAAGAGTTAACTTAAGAAGCTTGATACAGTAGGATACAGTTACACTAACTTTATGAAGTAATTGGCTATTTTTTGCAGCTATTTAGATTAGTAGGGTTTACATGTGAGTTTTACTAATCAGATCGTATGAGTGGACAAACCTAAGCATCGCATCATAAGCTACAGCATGGCCACCCAATTCCCATTCCAAAACTAACAAAAAAAACTAAACTAAACTACAACTGAATAGCAAAAAAATGATAAATGAACTAACCTCAGTTGCAACAAATGGCCATCACTACCACCATCATCGACCTGACACCAAATAGAGAGCAAAACAACTGTAAAAAGATAAGTCTTATTATCAAGTTGATATACTTGTAAGATTTCTCTAAACAATTCTAACCTGTCCATTTGGAAGAAGAGGATCTCTTAACACGTTTTCTAACAGTTCACGAGCCTTTTCATACTCCTTGGCTTGTAATTTCAATAGTCCTTCTTGATATATTTGTGAAAGACGAAACTCCTAGTGGTACGAAACGTACATAAAATAAATCAAATTATATATGGTACGAATATATCTGTATATATAGTTGATTTTGTCTGTGTTTGAGTGTCTAGCAGGAGGACACATTATGTGTATTTGTGCATATATACATAACAACTGCATCTAGTAACAAATTATGAATGTATGTATGAATATATATACTTATACATGAATATTAATAGCAATTAGGGTTTACCTGAGCTTCTTTGGTAGGGGCAAGGGGTTCCCACTGGTGTTTGGACTCTGTATCGTCATTAATAGCTGCAATTGAAAACTGAAAAACAAATTTGAATGAAATTAATAACAGAAATTGATAACAATTGTATGAAAAAATCAGAAATTTGAAGAATTAAAGAAGGAGAGTACCATAATAACGGTGTTGGATCTTAGGAACTTGAGTTGGGTCTTCCCAATTTCTCACCGATTATTTAGGCGGGTACGTGCCTTCATTCTTTTGCACTGTTTTTTGCTTCTTACCTTTAGCTTTTAAATCATCAATTTTGGTTTTTGTCCTTTCCTTTTCTGAATTTACATCTCGTCCTTGTACTTCCTATTATATACAAAGTTTGACGATAACCTAATTTTCATTTTTATAATTAGTTCAAAATAACAATGTTTATACACTAGTTTTTATTTTTATTTTGATGTCATTATACTCGCGTTGTAACTACTTTAATCATCAAACTAGGGATGCAAATGAGTTGAGCTTTTTATCAAACAATTTGAGCTCGGCTCGAGCTAGAGCTTAGTTCAGTCGAGCTTTTAAGAAAGTTATAAAAAAACGAATGATGTAAAACACGATTTATAAACCGTTTGCTGGTTTGCTGTTTCAGCTCATTGTTACGGAGATTAGGGTAATGGGGTAGAGGGGGGAAGGGTTGTTAGCTAAAATAATTAGGGAGAGTATAATTTTAATTAAATTTATAATTATAGAGGAGTTATTGTAGTCAAATTTTTTACGGTAAGAATATATATTTGTAATTTTAATTTTAATATATTTATATAAATTTGCAAAAAAAAAATAATACCATAATTATTGTAAGTTTATTCCTTATAATATGAGATTACTTTTTATATTAATATATATGATAAACAACTTAAATTTGTGATACATAATTTTTATGTGTTATACACTAAAAAAAATTATTGTGTATATCACAACAATTAGTTGTGAATCACATAGTTTTTTAAAATTCTTTTATCTCATACTAAAGTGCATATTTAATTTTTTTAATTAAAAAATTAGTTAATCTTAAAATTAAAAACAAAAAAGTTCATTTTTATCATTATTACTATAATAATCTTTAATTTTAAACCTTCCCATATATGTGTTATGGTAATGGAAATATTATGTGCATCAAATGCACTTAAACACAACGAAACAAATGAATAACTTGCTACTAGTTGGGGTCCCGTACAATGCAGCGGTTACGAATAAAAATATTATAATAGTCAATAATGATAGTCCTCTTAATAATAATAATTGTAAATTTTTATTTCAATTTTATTTATACTTTAATTTATCACAATAATTGTATTTTAGTTATTATTTATTTTATATTTTAAATAAAGATAAATATTAGGTGTATAAACTAAAAACAGAAATTAAGTATTGATTAATTTGAGTTTTAATTTATTTATTTATGTATTATTGAAAGGAGTATAAATATAATTTTTAATTTTTAAACATTAAACTTTGTAACTAAAAGTTCGTAAGAGTTTTAGATATATGTTTAAAAAGTTAAAAATATTAGATATGTAGCTTTATGATTATCTTCCTTTTTCTTTCTTTCTTTTTCCTTATTTCAACTAATTTTATAAGTAGTTAATTAATTAATCACGTTAATATTTACGAAGTATCAAATCAAATTAAAATTCGTATAATTTCCTCTGTTTTCACTAATAGCTCGAGTGTAAAATCACGGAGTGAGCAGTCATCCCCTTTGTGTTCTTCCGATCATACGGCGACGGTCCAACGGCGACGGAGAAGAACTTTTCTGTGATTTCAGGTATCTCTCATTTTCTCAGACTTATCATACATTAAATTTGTTATCGAATAAGATGCATAGGAGTACACATTCTCTTTATACGGATTGAATAACACTGTTTGGGTGTTTATTAGGTTGAGGAATACATTGAAAGATTAACTCCTGCTAATTTTTACTTAATTAATTTTGCATTTATTTAGGATTCAAATACTTATTAGTACGGTGTAATTTGTTCTTTGATGTTTATTGCTCTTTTCGTTGATGTTTTAGAGTCAGAATGATAAATATATATAGTGATTTGGGCTTTATAAGCTTATGAAGATATGATGTTCGGTGGTTTACTTTTGCATATTCTTTTGCTCTTTGTTTTCATCTATAAGCTAGACATGCTTGTGGAAATGAAACCGGCCCTAAATCAAGTTTATTTTGGACGATTTAGGGCCTGCTTGGGCTTTTCATTACAGAAATGCTGATGCCGATAATGAGTTGGATTTGAGATCAAAGCACACACATTTAAGTTCAGTATTATTGTTAACATGGCTTTAAGTTAGGTGGAATGCTGAATTAAGAATTAAGAATTAAGAATACATTGTCTAAACTGCATGTTTTATCTATTCAGATAAAGCAACTTGGATGCTAGACGTCTGGTGTTAGAATGATGCGTGCAAGTACTCAAGATTGTTGCTTTCTGCTTTGCATGATAACGATACAAGTCTTATGCAGGTACTTTCTTGCATAATTGGTTGACTTTGACTGCATTTTCCGTCAGTTATAGCAATTTATTACAGGTGTAGTTTATATTGATTCATAGATAGATGATTGCTCATTTTTCTTTTCTTTTTTTATGCTGTAAATGTTGAAGGGCCGACCAGTACATCTTGAATGTTGGTCAAGAATTACGAAAGGAAACTCTACCATTACTAAGCGGATCCCGTATCTACCAACTTCCAGGGCTTAGACCAAGCACGTGGTATGAAGTCAAGATATCATATCCTGCTTCTGTAGGTACAATACATCATCATCTTTAGAGGTGGCTAAATGGGTGTGTCACTGGGTCGGGTAAAAAAGTTAAAACGGGTCCAGGTCAGAACAGGTAAATTTTTAGTACTTCAGTAAAGAAGAAACAGGTTGGGCTGATTCCTTAGCATTTCCTGTTTCCGTTTTTTTACATATATGAATAATTGATGTATTAAATATGGTTAAACGCCTATATGATGAAAATTTTAATCCAATTTTTTGGATAAAGAAATTTAAGAGATTGTAACCATACACTTCAAGCGCGTTCAACCCATATGATCCATCAGATACAAAATGTAACCCAACCTACCCATTTTCAAGTAAATGGGTCAAAAATGCCACCTCTAAGCATCTTGTTTGGTTACCTTGTTGTGGTTGAACACATTTTACTGTATGTTTTACCCAGATACCCGCTAGCTTGTCCTTACAACTGATAAAAGGAGATTCATATTTACTGCTAAAGCATAATAGGAAATTACTGAACACTGAAAAGTTGATTTTCAAGAATGATGATGCAGACTTACAAAATGATCAGGTTTGAGGTTTGCTCATAGTTCAAATTTTTATTATGTAGCTTGTTTTGAGAAGCTTGTAATTGATTTATTTTTTACTTTTTGTTATAGAGTCAAACATATGTCATGTTGACTGTCAAGCCAGAGGGAGTGGTAGCAATATCGAATGGAAAGGAGACGGAAATGGTCATTTATAACATAGGTAACTTCTACTTCATGTATTGCAACTTGATAATATTGCTGCTTGTATCTGTCCCTGCTCCCGTGGGTCTAAGGGTCGGAATTCGCACGATATGCATTTAATGAATAAAACCCTTCTACATCAGTTTATCCAAAAAAATTAGATAATTATAGAACTAATATAAATTTTTAAGACTTGCTAATATAAATATTTCTTTCTTTATTGCACAATAAGTGTTTGGGGCCAACCTGACCCGTCAAAATTACCCTTTTTCACATAATATCCAACCCGCCCATTTTGCCACTTTTAATTAGTGACTTCAATTTTTTTTGCAGTTTGCGATGAACTAATGCTAGGTATCCCACACAAAGCTTGGTGGGTTGTAATCCTGGCAGTTGTTTGCTTGGGTATGGCATTTGTGATCCCTTCTTTTCTACCACCGCTTCTTATAAATTCAGATCTAACCCGAGGAGTGACTTCCAAGAATTCTTGACTTGGTGATCCTGATAAGCTGTTTTTGAATCTTCTGATATAATTAGTTTAGCAGAAAGGATTATTGTAACATTATGTTATTTGGCCATACCTTTGTTACCTTTTCACATTGACCACATTCAATATCTTGTTTGGTTTCAGTTTTCGATTTGATTCCTTTTAAAGATCCTACTAATGTTCCCTTGTGCACTTTAAATATTTCTTTTTTTATTGCACAAAAGAATTGGAGCTTCTTTCCTCCAACATCTTAACTTAACAGTTCGCTTTTACTTTATGCAAAAGGAAGAAGAAATCAATAACTCAACGTTCCTTGGCAATATTTACATATCTTGTCTGTTTAAGTTTCTATGAACAAAATCTATTTGCTAAATTGTGTTTGTATACAATATTATTTCATGTTAAAAGTCCAAAAAATCAGTTTTTATCATTTCAATTATAATTTGTTTTGACATAATGCCTCTAGTGAAAAGTATGATGATAATGTCAATAGAAATCTAATCTACACAATGTCTATAGAAGTTCAAATGTTTTGAGTATTTGCTGCACCTTTTGAAAAAATAAAAATGGACTTCAAAAAGGACTTGATGTAAAGTCTTCTTTTCACTAATAGCAGATGGTTAAATAGAGAAGTCACTAACTACCGTAACCCATTGTTCAGAGGATTAGTAAACTGTTAGAAAAAAATCCATAGTTTTCAAACTAGTGGTTCTGCTACGATAGTGAAACATGTGTGCTACTAGTAACCAGGCAACAGACCCACACCAAGCTGACCATTTGATACAAGAACATATTTATCTTCATATTTCCGTGCCAGCTCACGTGCCGTGTAGTCTCGAGCATCTTTAGCAGTATTATACTCTGACTGAACCTTCTCCACCATCTGATAAACTTCCGCCAACTGTTTATTTACCTCAACTAACTTTTCCTTTAACGTGTCCAAAGATTCTTCTTCTACAAGAAGTTTCTGTCTCAATTGATCATTTCCAAACCTGTGCTTCTGAACCATATCTAGCCTCTTGTGGGCCCATGAGAGATCAAATCCAATTGCTCCGAGCACACTGAGTTCCTCTCTAAGGGTAATTATCAGGTCTTCCGTGAGTTTTTCTCGGGACGTCTCTAGAAAACGTTTGATGACCCTATGGAATTCTTTCAACACTAGCAGCCAGAATTTTCCTGAGTTTATGCGATCCCATTCAAATGTGTTGGGATGATGATGCTCGACAGCCTGTAGTAGGTGTTTTGCCGCCACTCCAACAGCGTGACCTCGATACAATCCTAGCGTTTGATCAGCGTTCCAAGGGTGGGAGGATCTTGATCAACTATGTGGTCTGTGGTCTGGAGTAGTGGTGACCCATTTTGAGATGGGGAGCTCATGTTATCCGAACTGCTTATACAGATATAGTTCAGTTAGTAGCTCATCTGCGTTGACCCCATCACTGTTGGTCTCATCGCTCTCATTCTGATAAATCCAACCATTGGTGTGATTTGCATCATTACCTGCAACTGAGTTTACTATGCAATCAGAATAGAGGTGTCCAAGTGGGTGGGTCAGATGAGATGGGTAACGGTCAAAACAGGCTGGGTCGGACCAACTCAAAACAATTTTTGTCCACAATTATAAATAGTTACTCATTGAAGGGTTTAGGAGGTTTTGTGCATAAAAAATACACTTTTGGAAACTTTCAACCCCTTCATCCCGTATCCTACATATGTATTCGTACTATTTTACTCACTAGAGATAAAAACATAATGTGAATAAACCCACTGATTAGTAATGGGTTGAAATTGTCACCTTTAAATGAATCAACTACATTAGGCCATTACATGATAAGGTAGTTGTTCAGTCTACATACCATTTAAGATCTCGGGCCCCATGGCGAATTGAAGATCATCACTGGGCTCATTTGAAGAAAAATCCTCTACAGCACGGTCTAATACACACATCATCATTTTTCCGATCTGTAGAACATATAAAAAGCAGGTGGTTATAAAAAATAAGAACTTGTGAAATAAGCATCAAGGGTCTATTTGAACCAAACTGAGCCTGAGGTTGCCTGGCTTGAAGCTCCGTCTGTGAAATAGTTGTAGAATCAGGGTTGTCAAGTTCCAAAATCTTGGGATGAAATTTGCTTACTCGACTCCTATCTGGTCATATCATATGGGTTCATATAGGCGTGTTTCCATATGAGCTCATACAAAACCAAAAATAGAAATTTTTCATCCTGGATTTATTCACAATTGCCAAGTTTCTTGACAAGCCCGCTGTCAACTCATGCACAGACAATCGGTTTCTTAATTTAAAGTAATAAGAAAATAATGTGGAAACTAGGATACCATACATGTAGTTTTTGTTGTTTGGCCCTGTGATTTTTAGGAAGCATACGGAGTTCGTTGTGTAAGAGGATGCATTCGCCAAGACTTTCTGGTGAAACAAAGTTGAGTTCAACCTTCGTACATGACTGTAAGGAGAAAATTTTATTAGTAAACCGAAATTTATAGAGAAGTCAATAGAAACAGCGACAGCTAATATAAAATGGAATAAAAAGAATTTGATACTCTCAAACCTTCAAGTTTCTAACTTGATAAGGACAACCAGCTGGTATGAAGACTGCATCACCCAGTTTTTGTTTCAAGGTCCATGGTTCAATTCCTAATAAGCATAAAAGAAAAGAATTTCTAAATATGTATATACGGGACACACAATCGACAGGAAAACAACTTAACACGTACCAAACTCCTCTTTGAGCTTTCTTTTATGCTCCATGCTTAAGTAAAAGTTCTGGTCATGTATTGGGTCAAAACCCTGCAGCATCACATAATGATCAAGAGGAATGAAACTTGCATAGTATAAAATTGCTGACAAAATAGATGGGTTAGGCAGGTTGTGGACCAGGTTTAAGCGTAATTTTATGGGACAGATTGGGCCCGAAAGGTTTTCTGCCCAGAATCTTTGACTAGTTTATAAATAATAAGTGTGTTTATTATGATTTTCAAAATCATTTGATATTGATAATAACCTAATTTTCTAATATAATGATCTAGGAGGTTTCATGCATTAAAAATACACTTTGGGTGACTTTCCACCCATTCGGTCAGTTCTTTATAAGCCATTTATTTTTACCTATTTGACCCGCTAGAGAAAAACATAACTACCATTAATAAGTAAATGAGTCAATATTGCCACCTATAGTATCTCCACCATTGCAAATCTATAAATTACCTGCTCAACTGAGGGACAATTTGCATGGTTTAAGTCTCCTGAGTGTTTTTCAAGATATATCTTTAACTTAGCTATATCTTGCCTTCGGAATATGTCCCACACAGCACCTTCCTCCATCGGGTCTTCTAAATGTTGTTGATCCTCAGTCGTTGTGAGGCCATCATTGTTTACCAATAAAGCTTCATCTTGGTCACCATGCTTTCGTTTCCCCATTTTTGTCTTCTTAAGCATTGAGGATATACGAAAAGCAGATTGTGTATGTGCCAGTACATTCACCTGCAAGTTTCATAAGAGCATGTTAAGAGAATGAGTTATAAGACTTTTAACCAATAGCAACCTAATATGTTCTTGGACTCGACTAATCTTGAAAAGCTAATACCTATATGTTTAAAATTTTAAACTTTGATGCTAAGTATGTCTGGATGAAAAGTACACTCATCCATGCGACAATAAATTAGTCATATTTACAGGTCTTAATTGATTGCATGTTCTTAGTGTCTTTTCCTTCCCCGCATGTGTTTATATAACAATAGCTTAGTGTATTACTATGACAACTCATTTTCCTCGTTCACATCCATAACAAAAGTAGAGCATATCAAATCGGTCGAATGAGTTGAAAGTTGCACCGAGTGTATTTGATTAACAAAACCTCCTAAAACATTTCGTTCTGAAATTAGACTACCATTCAAATGGTAAATTCTTGTCATTGCATTTAATAGATGGGTTATTTACAATTTTAAATCTTTTGGAAAAAGGATTTCGGGTCAATCCAACACGTACAAAAGAAGTACATGCTTAACCTGTTGCCCAACCTGCTTGACCCGCTAATTTTGCCACATCTATATAGAAGAAACCATACAGTATCGGATTTATCATAGTGAAGCATAGTAACAGAGTCTCCCAATTGTAACTCCTCAGCAACTCCATAAGCTCTATTCATCCTTGGACCCATGTTCGGACTCAAGGGAAGATCAGGCAAATTAATAGCGGCATTGAGGTATCCATAGTGAGGGTGAGTGTAATCATTAAAAGGCAAGCATCTTATAAATTCAACAAAATGGCGGGGCCATACTCCTTGAGAGAAGCAAGATGGTTGCCAATTCTCCAACTTCAGAATCCTGGGCTGCCCGCACCATTCCAAACCACCTTCTGAGTATCCTCTAAAGAATCTGTCGAGATCAACAGTTACCTGCATGTTATGAAGATAATAGTGTCGTGTCATCCGTTACTTTAACTCTGATAACTTTTTATAAAATTTGTTTTTGAACGAGCTAAAACAGAAAAAGGGGTTATTAACCATACTACTACACTTACCTCTCTCCAATTGAAGCAATCAATTGTGTTCACTTCACAGGTCCTAGATTGTTTACCAGTTTTTTTAATATCATGAAAGGCGCACGACAATACCATTGGGTCCCAACTTAGCCCTGAGGAAGTTGTAAGCACATCACTGACTATTATAGGCTCACCCTTTGACCAATGAAATTGAAAATGTTTCATGTCTTGAGCTTGAATGTGTTTAGCCCTTTGAAAATGCAAATAACTTGCATCCAAATTTTCTTTCACAACTTCCGTACAAGCATCATTACACATGCAACATGTTGTAGAAGTCTCAGGAATTTCATCACTTTTGTTGGTCTCATATATTTTGTGTGCTTTTTCCAACATGTTAACAACGTAATCAATGGGCATTATGCATTACAACTCAAGCTTCCCATTATCACAACCACTAATATCTTTTGGTGGGCACGGAATGGTACCATCAATGCAGGGTTTCCACTGAAGGCGACAATCACGCAAATCTCGACAACATGCAAGGCATAAATCATAGCCACATGAACAACTTCGATAAAGGTCAAAGAAATATGCTCCACAGTAGTCACTGCATAAAACATAACTTATAATATCTGTTAATTCCGTAACTATATACTTCAGATAATTAAGCTATCTTTTCATGACTTTTACCAAATTATATCATCATCCACTTCACACTCAACCTGCTGCAATTGTAACTCTGATATAGCTATTCCTGCCAAATAAGAGAATATTAGGAAAATAATACATAATAAATATGGTTGTCATATACTTTTACATTATTCATTCCATCCACAACATAACATCTTAACTGACGTACAATGAAACAAAAGATTTGCCCATAATCATACTTGGAGATTGTTACTAATCACCCAAAAGACTTGTTAAGATGTAACATGGAAACAAAAACCTCCCATTCTTTAGATAATAGTAAACTTTAAGAGTCTTTGCATGACTTTACGATTTTTGTCAACATTGCATCCAAAAAGGATCAATTGCCAATAAGGGTGAAGTGTACACATAATATGATCCAAAATACTTGTTGATTTCTCGTATTGTACAAAGTATTCTCTTTAGTTTACCACATAGATATCACATATTATAAGGGTAAGTGTACACATCATATGATTAAAAAAAAATAAAAAAAAAACATATTTCCTATATATGGGCCTAAAATCATATTGATGTAAAGTTCTTTATGGTAACAGGAAGTATATTAACCTTTAATCTTGGCCTCTATTGTTTTCTCCCACTGTTGTTCATCATTCAAACGTTTCATAAGAGGGAAAACTTTGTCTATGATATGTTTGGAAGAACACATTTTATCAGTTTCGGAGCAAGAGTATCCATGCATAACCTTCATATAATATCAACAAACATGTTATCAGTAGACAATACACTGTCGAATACTCGAATTACACAAAATATTAAGCTGAATACTTTGCTGCAGATACTAACCCTAGGTGAAAATCCCTGCAAGCATGCTTTGCAATTGCAATTGTGGCGACAAACAGGGCAAGCCTTCACAAACTCATCCTCCGAAACATTAGGGTACCTATGTCAAGAAAAAACATTATCTCAAATCTATATGTACAAGAATATGAACATTTCTAAAATAAAAAATATATGCATAACTTAACTGTACCAGTTACAACACTACTTAGCTACAATAATTATTGTTCAAAGTAGCAATTATGAACTACTTGCATATCATCAACGCATAACCCAAATGAATTGTTAAATGAAAAACAAGCTACCGTTCAGCAGATCAACATATATAGTGAAATTCAAATCCTTTTAGTTACTAGACTTCCTCATTTCATCAAGAATGTTTAACTACAGATATGAAATACAACTAAACCTTCAAGTTTAACTAGTAACAGGAAAATGCAATTTAAAGTACAAGAGTGTAAAAATAACTACCATTTAGTCATGCAGGAAATGCAATAGCTATTAAATCGACATTTATCGCACTCCGTCATAAGAACTCTACCCTTTTGACCACACTGATGGCAACATTTCTGATGCTTCTTGTTAACCTACAAAAGAATCATACAAAGTAAAAATAAAAAACAAAAGCTATAATAAAATCAACAATCAAGAAGCAAAGTAACAAAAGCACATTATAAAACATAAAAAGTAAACAACTTTTATATTTTACATTCTTATTTGCTTTTTTGAGGTTCGGTTTCTTCTTCATTTTCGTAATGCTAGCAGATTTCTCTGTTTTTTTTTTTTCTTTATTTGAATGCTTGTTCAGAGCAAGCTGTATATTGTGCTCTGCTGTATATTGAATGCTAGCAGATTTCTCTGTTTTTGAGGTTTGGCACTTGATTTGTGGATTGTGTAACTTTTTTGTTCTTCTTCTTTGTTGTTTTATGATCAAGTTTTAAAATGAGAGAAGGAGTATAGGGTGGTGCATTTTGGGTATATACAGGTAGTCTTAATTCTTAAAGAAACTGCATATATTTCCTTATTTGTTAAATAACTGCATATATTTCCTTATTTGTTAAAAAAGCCAATTTACTTTTGCACCATCATTAAATCATCACTTCTTTTTATAACGGTAAATATTTAAAATCACAAGGCTAGTTTTTATTTTACTAGATACTTACAAAGAAAATATTTTAAACGTAACAAATTTATTATTTATAGACAAAATATATAAAATTTAAGAAAATATAATAATTACAATCTACTTTTTTAATAATATACTTTTTATATATCTTTCTATGACATACATATATATTAGGGGCATGTAAATTCAATTAATTATATACAATCATTTATAAAAATGGACAATAAGATTGTGACAAACAAAAAGTGAAATGTTAACTAAAATTTTGAAACGAAGAAAGTAATAAATTTTCACCGGGTGTTCCAATTCAAAATCAAAGTCTTAAAGTTAGTTAACAATTGTGTTTTTTAATTCATGCAATTTAGATATATATTTCTTATGTATAAAGTTTATTGTTGTGTAATTAGACAAACAAAATTTGTATAAGTAATGAACCGTAGGAAACATGAATTTACATATCTGTACATATTCCATGTACGTACTACGGTCCTTTTTATCATGCATACTGTATATATTGACATATCTATATCTATAACCCTTATTAAGCATTTAACACTATCTTTCTTAATCTTTAAAAAATAGATATCGGAAATTATCATTTTATCCCTCCACTTATACCTTCACTTATTAATTATATAAATCATTCAATTATTATTATACTTCCTATAATACATTTAAATATCTTTTTTCTTCATTTATATCACAATATTGAATTTACAATTACAATAACTTAAACTATTATAAAAAATCACTTTCATTAAAGAAGTATCAATTATTATTGCATTCAGATACCTTTAAACATTTGTCTCTCAATATCAACATATGAAATTTTAACTCGCTGTTATGCACAGGATTCGACGCTAGTTTATCTTTTGTGTATCCTACCAGTACACATTCAACATGATATTCTGACTTATATGTTAAATTATATAAAATGATCATTTATAAGTTGTACAGTACAATATAGTGCTTTATAGCGGCCAATTCGCTAAAACGAATTACTACGAGTAGTACATCTTATTATTATTATTATTATTATTAGGTATAAACTCGCGATAATGCGAACAAATAACAAGTAGCAAATTGTAACCATATCTCAAAGCCATATCAATGATATCATCGTCATCATCTATAACACCCCTTAAATTACCTTAGGGTTAAAATAGTAATTTGACTCGGAAGCGATGGATAAAATAATATTATATATTATATTATAGAAAAGACCATAAAATTTCGCGAATTTATAACATTTAACTATTTACGAACCAAAACACTTATAATTGTTATACAAAATCCACATACATGTTAATATACGAAACATTCATAAATATATAAGAGTTAGAGCACGTGTCAAACATTCTTCAAAACCATCTTCCTGCCCAACCCACAAAAGACAAGCATAACCTACAGGAAGGGAAGTGGTGGGATTAGCACGAAGCTAAGTGAATGAATGTACAACTAATAATTCAACTTAGCATAACAATCCGTTTACACTAAGCACAGTAAACACATAAACTCAAGAGGATCGGCGGTTACTGAGGAACACTTACCACAATCTGTAAAGGCCCATACAGAATAGGCCGATAACTTGGCACTACAACACAACAACACACTTTCCAGCGACAACACATGTATCTGGAACGTGTGTTGAACACAATAGTAGCCAAGTCCAATCGCAATTGACCTCTGAATAACACAGATGCCCGAAGGCCACATATGCATAACAAGCAGATATATTCAATCATAACTCAGACTAAATAGTCAATCAAGGTTTACGTTACTTGTTGTAATCACACCATTACAACTAACTCAAATTATGAGTTGCAGATCCACTCACCTGACTGCTACCGTTCACTTCTCAGAATTCTTATATTACTGAGTCTTTGACTGATCTGAGAATACAACAGATAATGAGTTAGTAACTCACCTTGAAATCGTATAACATGTCTCAATGTATATTATCCAGATAATAAACAATTATCTAGTTACAATTTATCTGTTATAACCGCTGTACAACTATCAATTATATCAATTTATAAAAAATTTGCTTATTTAATTATTTACTCAATTAACCAAATTTTCGAATCATTATTATAACATATTTAATCAAACAGGTGACCCCTGTATTCAAGGAATAATAAAAGTTCGATCCGCAGTTAAAAGGAATCTTTCAATTTTGGTCGCTAAAAGTATAACCTTTTACTTATGCATTTTCAAAATTTGCACCATAGCGACATTGCAATATCGCCTCTAGCGATATTGCAATATCGCCTCTAGCGACATTGCAATATCGCCACTAGCGATATTGAATAGCGAAATTAATCGCGATATTGGGTAGCGATATTGGAGGGCGATATTGCAATATCGCCGAACCAGTTCATCCTGCGAACTGGGCAGAAAACTGGCTGATTTTCATCAAAAAACTCAAATCTCAATCTTAACAGCGTTATACCACAAATTAAATGTTCCAACACTTCATAAATACATAAACAAACACTCGAAATGCATCAATTTAACATAAAAACACATAATTAAATCCAACCTACTAACTTTTCTCTCATTTTTGTAAAAACTTAAAACTAATCAAAACTAACATTTAACTTGATTTAATCCACAGAAACGAGTTGTAGGAATGATCTTCTATGAATTCCGAATCTAATGACACAATTTGGAGGTGTTTTGGGCTTGATTTGAGCTTGAATTGCACATTTGAGTTTAGTGTGTGTTCTTGGTGTTTGTGTGTGTCTTTGAGATGAAGAATGTAGATGAAATGGCTGATTTCTGGATTCTTGAGTTAATATATATATAATTTACGTATACTACGATGTATTATTATCATTAATCTAGCACACGATGGTATTAGTTATAATAGTTAGGCTAATCCGTATTTTAAACTAAAAATACCGTAATTCCCATTTAATTATTCCTAACAATTATACATTCAAACATTTCATATAAATGAATTCAAGTAAATAAGGTAACATAAGGTAAATTTACCTAAAAATACTAGGCCATTGGGGAGGATGTTACATCATCATCATCATCATGTGTAACACCCGTTTATTTTAAGACACATTTTTCTTTTTTTTGTTTAAATAACAATATAACAATCACACTTTATATACATACGTGTAAAATACTTTATTCATAATATTACAAACATGTGTTTGTTTTCCCAAAAAGACTCCCTTAATATCCGAGCGTGATTCAACGGAGTAAACACTTACTACCAAGAGTAGCAAGCACACCACTATCCGCGCTGAGATTCCTTCCCTGAACCCTTTATCCCTCTACTCGACCCACCTGTAATAAAACAGCAACAACAATATAGATAAGCACACAAGCTTAGTAAGTAACAGGGTTCATCAGCAATTTAAAATAACACTTTTGTACAGTTACGCTGTAACCACATATATTTACTTTACTCAATAAGGATTCACGTTTTATCTACTAGTCATTTATGATCACTCAGCATAAAGAGGACTAATCGATGGATTATTACAGTACACTCAAGTACCCCAATATTCTAGATACAGTACCCTCAAGTACTATCTAGATACAGTACCCTCAAGTACTATCTAGATACAGTACACTCAAGTACTCTTTAGATACAGTACACTCAAGTACTCTTTAGATACAGTACACTCAAGTACTCTTTAGTTACAGTACACTCAAGTACTCTTTAGATACAGTACACTCACGTACTACGACATTCTATATACAATACACCCAAGTACTGTCTAGATACAGCACACTCAAGTACTCTGCAATTTGAGTAATCTCATTCAATTTATATTTGACCTATTACTTACCTTGAAACACGTGTAATCCTGCAAACCTCTGGTCCCTCATAGCTGAACACTGGTCTCTAGCTTTTAATCTAGAATATCAAAAGTTTATTATTAGGTTTAAAACCAAGTTTTCATATATAATTGTCTCAGTTCGCAAAGTCAACTTGTAAAAGTCAACTTGCAAAGTCAACTCGCAAAAGTCAACTCAACTCAACTTAACTGAACTCAACTCAACTCGCAAGTCAACTCGCAGGTCAACTCGCAACTCAACTGAACTGAACTGAACTCGCAAGTCAACTCGCAGGTCAAGTCAACTCGCAGGTCAACTCGCAACTCAACTGAACTGAACTGAACTCGTAAGTCAACTCGCAGGTCAACTCGCAACTCAACTGAACTGAACTCGCAAGTCAACACGCAGGTCAACTCGCAACTGAACTCAACTCGCAACTGAAACTCAACTCGCAACTGAACTCAACTCTCAACTGAACTCAACTCGCAACTGAAACTCAACTCGCAACTGAACTCAACTCGCAACTGAACTCAACTCGCAACTGAAACTCAACTCGCAACTGAACTCAACTCGCAACTGAAACTCAACTCGCAAGTCAACTCAACTCGCAAGTCAACTCGCAAAGTCAACTCGCAAGACGAACCCCAAAACCGAAATTTCACAGAAATCGTTCAAATCCATCAATTTAATCAAATTAACCTTTCCAAACTTCAAATATAACATTAAGTAAAGTAATCTTACCTTAATCACGGTCCCAATCCTTCAAATCTTCGATTTTAAACCTTGATTCTCACTTTCTCTCTCTAAAAGCTTGTTTCTCTCTCTAAATTCTCTCACTAGAACATGTTTTGCGAATTGATTTCAATTTCTGGAAGTGATTCGAAGTGTTTAGAAGGTAAAAATATATATATAAATTGTTAATTACACTTAAGCTCCTCAATCTTATATTAAATCCCACCTACGACTCTAACCTTAGTGTCGCACAATTCTAACTCGCGACACCAACAAATAACTTCGCAGGATTCAGAAACTTTATTTTAAAATTCTAAAATTCTTTTCAAACTTTGGGATGTTACATCATGAGAATATATAACTGTTATCAATCAGTCAAATATCAAATATTAATCCTGTAGATAGATAGAAGAGTTTGAACGGATGATCTTAACAATGTCACACAATGTAAAATTGAAAACTCAAATCAGATTAAATTGAAAATTGTTAACGATAAATAAGCCTATTGAAACCCAAATCAAATTAAATTGAAAACTTAGCAAACCTGAAATTCGATAGCTTTTCGTGTACTTTAACTTTTCCCTCTCCAACCTCACAAAAGTGAAGATGCCGAGATTATTACCTGCAAATGAGGATTCTTCCGGCCAATTACCTGCAAATGAACGGTGATAGACTTGTGAGAAGCGATTTAGGGTTTTTACTTTTTAATTTGAAAATGAACTCAATGCCTAGGTACATCATTTTTTTTTCTTTCACCTTGTCCAAATGGACCAATCTTTTTTTTTCTAAAGTCCATTTTAGCCCGCTTAATATTTTTAATAAGCTCAGAATAGCTATGCGATAATAACTTCACCAAGAGTTGCACTAGCTTGAATCCACGCAGTTTCATTATCAGTATCCACATGTATTGACCTTAAATCAGACATATCAACGATAAAAAAAGGTCGGTCACTTTTTGTAGCATATGAAAGCCCTTTAAAATCATGGCCACCACTTCTTGTTTTCATTAACAAGTTGTTTGCTTTCCCACAAATGATGGCGGCTTGAATGTGAAAATTATGTTTTGCCGTTATGATTATGATCCGTTTATGAGTTTTCAATTTATTAAAATGATGGTTTTGAATGTAAGATTGTAAGACGGCAGGGAAAGATAAGTTGCCAGGAGTGTAGAGTACACGGGTAATCGGAAAAGATGGGTTGGATTGGTTGTTTAGACAGTGAATGAAACTGTCTATAATGGAACTCGAAGATGCAAAAAATTGGGTTGAGAAGAAGAGAATTAAGAGAGTAAAAATGGAGATTTGGATGTTTAAATAAGATATGAATATTGTCATTATGGTAGGTATATGCATGATCTGATGTTGTGTGTATTACATGTAATTTATAGACATACAATGGAAAGTTATGGGTATACTAAAACTTAATCCAAAGTTGAGACGTGTTATCTTATTTAATAAAGTACAGTATAGGGTTAATTTATCAAAAGTGCAACGTACTGTTACAAAATGTTCTATATATACAAGCTACCCATTTTATTGTCTAGGTATGCAACAAACCGGAAGAAACCGTTTTCATATTCCGTTTGTCACGGTAACCGGATACTATGTTGCATACATCGATACAAAATCTTCCAGTTTGTTGCATACCGAGACAATAAAATGGGTAGCTTTTATACATTTTTACTTGTTGTCCCGGTAACCAGTTACCATGTTGCATATATCGATACATAATTGTTCAGTTTGTTGCATACTTAGACAATAAAAATGGTAGTTTGTATACATAGAACATTTGGTGTCAGTACGTTGCACTTTTGATTAATTAACCCTACAATATAATATAAGATATTTTCATTAATTGTTTGTTATAGAAATTACGTGTTGCAACTAAAGGTACGATAAATAACTTAAGTAGAGCGTATTCATTATTTTGAACAAATTAAGAGTCTTTTGACCAATGTGTACATAATATATGTTATAAGCTCATAATAGTATTAAACCAATACTTTTATAATAAGAATTATTATTACAATTTAGGGTGTTAATCGATTTGGGTTTCAGTTTTCAATTTTCTAAGTTGTTAGGGTCTGAAATTATTCAACCCGAATAGAATTCACATATATAATCTTAACTCGAAATTTCGAATTGCAATTAAAATTTAACAAGTGAAATGTTTCTATTTCTTTTCCAATTCAAATGACAATAGGTGTTTTTTATGTATACTTTGAAAAGGACAAGTGTAATGTACCGTTGACACTTCAACCTTGGTCTTCAACGCCGGCCCAAAGTACAAAACCCAGCGTTGATGGTGTTCAACCGCAAAAAGCACTGTTTTTTATGTATACTTTGAATAGGACAAGTGTAACGCACCGTTGACACTTCAACCTTGGTCTTCAACGCCAGGCCAAAGTACAAAACCCAGCGTTGATGGTGTTCAACCGCAAAAAGACAGGGATGCACTCCGTGTGCTCTTAGCTTGGATGCCCTCAAGACATATTATCCATATAGATAATATGCTAATGTTTGAGCTTAAAGGAGATGATTATGGCTAAAACTCAATAAAAGTACTGTAAGATATCACATCTCATATTTTGAAAAGATAAGTTGTCTCAACAAACACATTTGTTCAAGCATAAATATTAGTTCTATTTATAAAGAAATAATTGATAGACTTGATTATGTACGTATAAAAATCAATCTAATATTGTTATCATAATACATGACAAAATAAAGTGATAAGATAAAAAGCCATTACTCTTAAATACTTTAAAAACTGTAGATCACCTACTGATTTCTTGTACTGATAAATACTTTAAAATAAGTACTCCCAAACACCCCCTTACGATTTACTGTATGTGAATGAACCACACGTTTTATCCTAGTTTGACAGAGAAACATATGAAGTACTTGTCTTGAACCTAGTAACTCCCATGAGTTATCACAGTAATCCCTTTATATGCCCACACTGAATATTGTGGCTAACTGTTCATATTACAGATTAACCAAATACATGAACACAAAGTTAAGAGACTTATATGCACCCTACATCAGTTTCAATTTGATGGGTTGATTTCTAAGTTGTAAAAAATTTACAAAACAAATTGCAAAATCGATAAACAAAAATGATCAAAAGGCATCTTCTATGGGAATGCTTCTTATGGAAGTTTGTTTTACCAAACATTGAAACCTGCACGATTTTGCAAACAACCTCCAATAAGTCATTTCCTCAAGCAAAAGTCTGGATCTATGCTTCTCAAGTTTGCAAACAAACAAGAATTACCAATTGACCATGAATTATCTGAAAGATCAAAACCGATCCCAAATTCGAACAAATTAGCACAACCGATTCAATTTCTACCAACTATGATAAAGAACAAAGCAAACTTACTATTCTATTTATCTTCAGTGCTCCAGCAATTCATTATAAATCAGGAATCAACAATTTGGAGTAGCTAGTTTCTCCTGAAGCATTGCAACCCGAGCCTACAAATAAATATTGAGACTATGTTCATATACTTTACATCACTCCATCATATTTATTTTGAGGTATCAAACACCATGAAAAAGTGCAAGGGAAAGGCCTGATAATGCCCATAGGCACGTTTTGACCCTTACCAAAAACAACCCGAGTTGACCTATTAACCAACTCTGCCTGGCCCACCCAAATTGCAACCTTTCCAAGAAACCAACAAAAAATTGTAATTACCTTGAATGATTTCGAACGATGGATAGAAGGATTTAACTCTAGAGCCACTGAATATGAATCCGCAGCTGCCTCAAACTGTTCCATTGCCATTAAAGCACTACATATGTAAGCCAGCAAAATCAAAATTTTGAATCAACAAAAAGTTGAAAACAATAATTCATCAATCATTCGCATCAACTTCTCCTAAAGATAAGTAAACATAAAAGCAGTACATTTCATTGTTTAGTTAAAAATCAGGTAACGATTTTACCGTCTCATTAGAGCTGCATGCATCACTTAAGGGACTTAAAGCTAGAAGAGGTATTCAGGTCACCACGGGATACTTCGGAGCAAGATTACAAGCTTCTACTGCATCCCCAAGAGCAGCAATCCTTTTGTTCATTGCCAACCGTGCAACAGACCTGGATCAGACCTCCTGTTAGACCACACAAAAGAATGCTAACATAATTACTTGGTCAAACTGAGTAAAGTCAAAGATAATGAAGACCATTAAATATAAAAGGAAGTACCAGATTTTCATAAACAGGACTTAGGTATAATAATCCAGTTACTATAACTCAGATGATTATATAGATAACACACATCACATACCTATCTTTATCGGTTTTTCCAAATTTCAATAAAGGTCTAAGTACAAAAACAAAAGTTACTTTACTATCTCTAAGATATCAAATATTATGCTAAAACCTAATATATACACTATATCTAATCTAATATAACAGATACAACAAAAGTGCATAATTCATTTATTTTGAAATAAACCTGAGATGACAAAATTTCAGCCGTTACAAAATCACCATTCTCCATCTCAACTTCCACTTTCTTCCGAATTGAAAGCGCTTCTAAATTCTTCTTCGAACTCTCTGAATCAAAACCACACACAATCGCCATGATCTCAGCAGCACGAGCAGCAGTAGCACAATGATTCACAAACGTAGCGGATGGTAGAACAACGAGATTAGGTCTGGCACTGCAGCGACCTAAACAACCGCAGGAATTGACGGACATATTGTCCAGAGCGATGCCTGAGAAGACTGGAAGGACGTCAAATGAGCCTTTACGACGGCAAGTTCGATTAGTGCATACTCTGATTTCATTAGTGTCTGTTAATGATGATGAATTTGATTTAATTTGGCGCAGATGATATTGATTCGTGGTGAAATTGGAATTGAGTGGGGGGTTTAGGGTTTGGATAACGCCCGCGCCACCGTTCATATTTTTTTTTTAATTTTCTTCCCGCGAGCGTTTCTGGTCAAAACTAAATCTTTTTTACATTTTTACTGTTAATTTTTTTTAAAAATGGCATATTTAAAAGTCAAATGTTTCTGTTGACTTTTCTACTTACGTCTAGACGTATAGTGACAATATAAATATAAATATATATATATATATATATAAATATGTATTAAACACCCATTATTTTAGACAGATATGATTTTATTTAACTTGCAAAAAGCTACATATTACAATACATTCAGATGGTACCGAAATATTCAATCTTCTCCATTAATATATCAAACGCAAGCCACTTTTTAAAATGATTTCATCCAACTTATTTAATTTAAATAGATTCATTTCTAGCAATTTAAAGTTTTTGTTACGGCTGTACTTTTACGGCAACACTACTAACATTTGAAAGATTTTCGTATATGGTGTTGCGGAGCATAAGACGAAGTGGCTTTTTCGATCGTGTATCATTTAGCTTTTGATGGCTTAATTAAGTGGCTTTTTCGAACAACCTTGTTGATCTTACGTACGTACCTTTGTTCTTGTGCTGATGACTGATGTCATACAAGTTGCTAAAGCGATGTCACAAAAGAGCTCGTTAATAAAACAAACAAATATATTCCATTACTTTTATGTGAAATTTGCAAAGTAACTTCATATAACAAATGGATCATTACATCGATGTTTCCAACGTAATTGCAGAGCATATTAATTTGGAAATAATCCTATGGAGCATATGGTAACTTTGTCATTTTCGCTCCAGTCGACGGCCAATCCGATCCATATATTCCGACGAACCAACTGATCGAGGTTTTCATATCATATAGCGAGTGTTCTCTTTTTCTTCAATTCTGAGCTCAATTCCCTTTAATATTTCATATCATAATGTCTACAAGACTACAAGGATGAAATCTTTTAAGCTATAACACGTATATAACGTATATTCACATCTCTTTTCAGGTTCTGCACTCACTATCGCGAGAAAATCGTGATTTAATTTTTTTTAGGGACGTTTATATTTGATCAACAAATAATGGAGGTCTTCATGGAGGAGTTTCAACATCTCAAAATCCCACTCGAAGATATTCTATTTGCCACCGACAACTTTAGTGAAGACAATGTCATTGGAGTTGGTGGATTCGGAATGGTGTATAAAGGAGAAATCTCTCACACTAAGGGGCGAAACATGGTTGCTTTTAAGCGTCTAGATCCTAGATATGGTCAAGGAAACCCAGAGTTCTGGAAGGAGATCATGATGCTTTCACGTTACACACATGAAAATCTTGTCTCTCTCCTCGGATTTTGTGATGAGGGTGGTGAAAAGATCCTGTTGTACGAGCATGCATCTCATGGAAGCCTCGATCGCCATTTAAGTTCCACAGATCTCAAGTGGATTCAACGTCTCAAAATATGCATTGGGATCACAAAGGGGCTAAGATACCTTCATGATCCCAACGGGACACAACAAAGAGTTCTGCATCGTGATATTAAGAGCGCCAACCTCTTAGTTGATAATAACTTGAATATTAAAGTTTCGGACTTTGGTTTGTCAAAAATTGGGCCCGCTAATCAGCAGCACACAGTTCTTGTCTCCCATGCTGTAGGTACCCCTGGGTACTGCGATCCGTTGTATATGGAGATGGGCTTTTTAACAAAAGAGTCTGATGTGTACTCATTAGGTGTCGTCTTATTTGAAGTAATGTGTGGAAGATTGTGCTTTGAATATAGCAATGGTCAATGTCATATTTTAGTGCCTATGTGGAAACAAAGCTACAAAAATAATAGATTAGATGAGATTGTTTTTCAAGGTCTGATGCAACAAATGGATCCTAGCTCTTTGGAAATATTTTCAGACACTGCATATCGGTGTTTGGAGAAATCTCGTGAAAAACGACCGATGATATCGGATGTTTTGGAAAAACTTGAGATTGCACTTAAACTTCAAGAGATTTATGAAGTGGTGAAACAGCAAAACGGGTATGATGATATTGTTAAGGCTGCAATACCTCCTTTGATTTACAAATCTATGGAGGAACTAAAAATGCTTCTTTCTAAAGGGATCCTCTTGAATGAGGGCAAAACGGTAATTTGTTGTATCTATAGAGGGCTGTTTTAGACTTCTATCTTGAATTGAAAATGATTTTGAGCAAAGTAAATCTATCTTTAATTGAAGTCTGTGAATGGTTTCATCATTTTTATGAATAGTCTTTATAGACTGTTAGTTATATAATAGCTTCACTTTGGAACTTGATTATTATCAGATAATACTTCATATTTTTGAAGTAAGCACCGAAGCAATGCACAAATATTCATCGATGAATATTAAATAAAAAAATTATGCAACTGAATATCGAGTATAGAATAGTATTCCCTGAAAATATATGCTAAAATTACTGCTTTCATTAAAAAATGTCCACTCCATGTGGATCCTTTTCCACATGTAAACTATAAATCAGTTGAATAGAAAATATATATCTAGTTTTATACATATATACATAGGCATATACCCTACATCAACAAGCTAATTTCAACTTATTTAATGGACAGTGGTTTTCAATATATAAGAATGGAGAACACTGTGAAATGATATCTTCAGCAGAATGTCTGATTCCAATTGCAAGTGAATCGAGAAATCGATATTTATCTGACAACGATTCAAGGTGACTTGTCATCCTTTTTCGTAATCCCTTTTGTTCATCTATTTTTTCAAGACTATTTCATTCTTTGCATCATTTTTTGGGCAGATTTGCAGGGGGTTTCTATCTAGCATATGATGGGAAATTCAAAACACATGTGAAAACTCAATTCTTGACACCACAAATCACTTACATAATAAACCTCGTGTTCAAATTTATCTATAAAAAGAGGAGTGTGATCAAACCAACGTATTCAGTCCTCAAATACAAATTGGATGGCTACGCAAAACAATCAATTTCCTATTTTGCGGACCAGAGAGAAGATGGACTATTGATGGCCGAATTGTATCAGTTTACTAGTGACAGTAGATATATTGATCTTAAAATTATGTTTGAAGCTTCATATTCCTTGGCTATAGAAGGCATTGAGTTTCGGCCCTGTGAGAAAGTCAGCTAACAAATATCCATTTGATCATTTACATCAGTTTATTTCGATTCTTTTTAGTTTTAAAGTTTTCACAAAATATATAGGTCAGCCACAAAATTTTTAAATCGACAACATTTGGAACGTATGATATGTATTTCCATAGTCGGTCAAAGTCCAACAGCCATGAGTATGTTTTATAGGTAACACATGAAATATTAGAGGACGAGAAGATGGATACGCAATCCATATCAGATACAGATGCCGATTGGGAGAAAAAGTTGCCAAATAACTATAAAGAGATGATCAAGCGGTCAAAAGATGGTGTGCAATGGACAACCAAGAAGGAACTCTACTTCATTCTTCGCGAAGGGTTTCTAATTAATAATGGTAAAGAGGTAAGTTTTATTCTAAAGCTTCATTCCAATAAATTTTGAAACCTAAATATGTCACTTATTCCTCACATCTGTTTATTGATTGATACTTTGATAGTGGTTATCTCTCACCAAAAATGGTAAGAAATGCCACATGTTACCAGCAAGAATGGTTTTTCTAGAGGAACAATGGAGTTGGGAGTCTCTACCCGGATCAAGGTTGTTTCTCTGTCTCCGGGCATATTTCTCGTTGACATGTTTACGTTGTGCATACACGCTTGCAACTTTTCATTACTTTTAGTACAAATGTGATTCAAACTTTAACATATATGGTACATGCTTACATGCAATATGTATGCTTTTTTTCTCAGATTTGAAGAAGTGGCTGTGCATCCTGATAAAACCTTTAGCATTATCTGTACCATCAATTCCCAAATATTGTCGCCTCGAACAAGATATGCAACTTACCTTGTCTACAAATTACCACAAAGCGACTATGAATTTGAGGCTCCTATGATATTGACGGATAAAGATTTCCAGTTAAACGAAGAAGAAGGTTTTCAATTTATTTATTTGCTTAGTCCTCAAACTCCAGTTATTGGACTAAAGGTTAATCAAAACACCTATAACCCACTGCATCTACGGAAAATGAAAGGTCTTCCAAAACACCGGCTCGATGGCTGGATGGAAGTTCAAATATGGGAATTTATACCTGGTTTTACCACCAAAATGATTTCAATGCACCTTGAGTTGACTAGTTGCTTTTACAAGGTAATTGAAGGGCTTATTGTGCAGGGCATCGAGTTTAAACCTATATATATGTAGTCTTTTAATTCCTTCCCTATGTATAATGAAATTTTAAGTTGAGATCCTTAGTATATGTATCATTAAACCTGGAAGCATGTACGGAATAGAAGACTTTTCAACTTGTCTACATTTGTATGAAGGTGAACTTGTTTAAAAATATGTTTAATGATTGATAAATGGGTAAAATTGTCATTCTACTTACAAACTAATAGTCATATCTTTTCTAAAGTGCAAGTGATTTAAACACCACAAAGATGATGTGCACACCACCAATGTACACAGAATGTGTTGTATTATGGGCATTACGATGATGCATTTGTAATGTACTTGTATGGCACATCACTTTTTGTGTCCGTACAAATCACTACTTAACCTTCTTGAAATTGCATACTTTAACCTTATGAGTATTATTTTAAAATTCTTCTACTTCAAATGATGTGTTTTTTTAAAGTGACTTCTTGTAAAAAGTACCTCTTTCATCAACAAATGTCATAGAATATAAAAAAGAATTTAGAAATTTCGTTTATGAGTTATACATTTTCTTATATGTATATCAAACTAGCATCTTGTTTATCCTTGTAATTAATGATTATAAATGAACAAAGATGTAACAGATATTTCATCTTTTTAGTTTGGAACCTTGTTTTAAAAGACACAAACCACTTATAGATGAATGCTTAATAGATAAATTGTGATTTAATATTTTGATCTTAGAAATGGCGCTTGTGATTTAACCTCTCTAATAGTCACAGAAGTACATGCACTATGAGAAAGTACTATAACATTGAAACATTATCAATTAGAGTAACAACTAATTGTTTCCCAAACAACATATTCAACGGTAATTTTTCCCCGCTTAAATATACTAGTACTGAAAATAAATTGGGAAGACCCAAAGATTCAAGTAGGACCCTAATCCACAATATCAAATCTGTAGTGCTATTATTTTTGTGCATAATAGTCAGAATTTTGTAGTGCTAGGTTTAGTGGTCACTCGCCTTGCTATTTTCTCCATCCAGCAACTGAGTTGGTGGTTCTTCTTGTTTCTGGACTTCAATCACGTCTTTTGGTCGCAAAAAGCTCGGTTGATTGGTGGATGAGAGAAGCCTTGCCCACATCCTATCGGTTATAACAACGTTATTCTGCTTCTCAGTGATACGCTGCATGACAAAATACGATTTTCATGAGATTTTAAGGGATGTTTGGATAAACGTGAGAAGAATGGAAGATATTTTAGGTTGCACTTTTGTATGATCCGTTTCAAGTTCAACTTACATTGAATGGAATATAAGTCTGTCTACCGTTGACGAGCCCACTGGTGAAGCCAGTGTAACCTGCCATTACTCCATGAACGCAACTTTGAGCAAGGAGAGTGCAGTACACATTGTCAGATGCATTACTTGGAACCGCACGGATCATGTAAGTAGGATCTGCCAGACAATATTCCCAATCATTTTAACTACTTTGTGTGTGTGTGTGTGCATAACGCTGTATCATTAAGGCAAAAGTCAATCTGTTCCAAAAGAGAGTCCAGTTTACAATTTTACTATCCCATAACCATAAGAAAAAGATCGTATTTGCAACTTGGAACCAATACAAAATTAATATTCCCAAATTACCCTTCCTGCCAAAAAGATTATCTTTTACAAAATAAACTGGACTGTCTTTTGGACAGGAAATTACGTAAAACTCAAAAATATGAAACTTGGATAACCATATGACGAATACCTATATATTTGAGAGTAATGGGCATGGATGGTTGGTGAGCAAAGTGAGCCTACAAAAAGAAGAGAAAGCTCAACACATAAATTATATTTGTAAAAAAAAGCAAGAATCTGACAAAATAAAAAACATTTACACCATATTTAACCATGAACGTTGCGTTGCAATTTTCACAAGGAGTACATAATAGTAGTAATGATAAGAAAATTAAAAAAATTAAAAAAAATAAAAAAAAAATCATGGTTGATGGGGATACCTTAATTTTATCAGAAATCCACAATCCAACATCTTGAAGTAGTTTATTTCCCGAAGCATCTTGTGCAGTTGAAGTTTTCAAGTTTTCTGCTGCAAGTAGTTCCTGACCGGCACCTTCTGCTACGACAATAACCATATGTCCATTGTCCTTGAGACGTTTCTCCACATATTCCAAAAGTCCTCCTTCTCCCTCAAGAAAAAAAGGTGATTCCGGGATCAAACACAAATCTACATCCCGACTTGCCAAAGTTGCATACATTGCAATGAACCCTGAACACAATATTACATTGAAATGAAAACTAGTTGCTTGACTAACTTCACCATTAAGTACATTTTTGCATATGCTTTTCAAAAGCAACATGATGAATCATAATCAAATAATTAGTTGCTTAACGCTAAGGATAAGTACGCACTTTTACAACTTTTAGATCTACCTAAAGAATATTCTTTATGCTACTCCCTATAACAGTATCCGAACCTGAAACCCGAAATAACAGAAGGATCATGATCATGATCATAATCATAATCATAATCTAAATCGTAAATAACTAAATATAACCACTTTACTCTAGCACTGAAAACCGATTATTGAACTTCAACTCACATTCAGATCCTCGACATTAGAGGTAGCAATTTCGACCCACTTACACATAGTCGGTTCGGTTGTTTTATCTCTGTAGGTTCAAATGTGAAAAACCAAGGTGGCGTTTGGTTCAAGGATTTGGTGGGATTTCAAGAGATTTGGAATCGAAATCCCATGAAAAGTTATGTTTGGTTGGAGATTTGAAGGAGGGATTTATAATGAAAATCCTGTAGGGAAGGGATTTTAATATCCTTTGGGTGGCTGGAGGATTTCAAATACTAAAATCGTGTGGAAGTTTCAATTGGTGAATTGTACAAAATTACACTTCATCTATAACAAGACCCTACTCCCTTTCTCCTGCACAATCAATTTCTCCTCAATCTTCTCATTCAATCAGTGCTCCTACTGTTCGATTCTTCTTCTATATTTGCTACTCTTGTGCTTCGTTTGTAATTTCACTTTAATCCATCATTTATTTATGATCCATAAACTATGCTCAATTATTTTATTAAAAAATCATTTGACTTGATTTCTACCCATTATCCATGGTGACGGCCTGGGTTTAAACAAATATCCATTTTTTGATGTTTTTCATGTCGATGGATTTTGAAAGACCCATATTTTAGAGTTTTAAATCATGTATTATTAATTTATTATTCTACTTGTAATGATTGTAACTTGTTTTAGATCCATATTTTTTATTTATTTGTAATGTGTAAAATAGTGCAAACAGATTCTTACCCCATATTTTAAACTTCCTATATTTGTTTCTTTGATGGTTAACGGGTTATTTTATAGTCATTAACGTAGGGTTCCATATTTGGAAGGATTGTAACAGATCCTCAACTCACGATTAATGAATAAACGTTTGGTATTTTATAAAGGGTAATCATGTTATTTATCATTATCTATATTTGTAAATCCTATGGTATATTTATGTGAACCAAACACATGATAGCATTTCAAATCCTACAGAAAACTTAAATCCTCCATTCTTTGAAATCCCAGGATTTCAAATCTACGCACCAAATGCCACCAAAGAGATAAAACCTAGAAACAGGTCAAAGTCACCCAAAGTGTATTTTTTGTGCATAAAACCTACTAAACCCTTTGATTCAGAATACTAGATAATCAGTGAAACAATATAATTGATTGTAATCATACTCGGCACATAAATTTTGGAAACGAAGTGTTTCAGGTCAACATAAATTTTGGAGAATAAGTGTTTCAGGTCAACCCCGACCCAACACATATTGATCGTATTTGAAATTGACTCAATTTAAGCTGTTACCTGACCCGCACAATATCCCATCTCTACTCAACAAGGTCTTAATTAGATTTTTGTAACGTCGTTTCCTTCTTGAATCAACTATTCTTAGATTGCTAAGTAATCTTTAATAACAGTATAACACCATCATTGTAATTGTAATTACTTTATTGCCATTGTTGTCACTATCGATCCTATGCAAGTACGCTACTAATACAGGAGGTGAGGCATACCACAGTAGCGACCCATCAATTTGACAACCCCTATGCCATTCTCAGCACTTTCTGCCTCCACATGTGCAGCATTAATGGCACGTTGAGCCTCTTCAACAGCAGTATCAAAACCAAATGACTTATCAATCACCTGGAATAAACATGCAATAGACCTGTAAGCATCAATCAAATATACTGTTCTGAATGTGAGAGTTCAGGCATTACTTCAACTTAGCATTTTATAAAAGATTGTTACTGGTAATGTCTGAGCAAAATAACCAATGTGATTAGGACACTGATGTGTTATGTTCATACATGTTCGATTCATGAGCACACAAATAAATATAGCAAATCCAGAAAAAACAGATACGAGTATTATTTATAGAAATGCAAGTACCGGAATGTCATTGTCAATTGTCTTTGGGATCCCAGCCACTACAGCTTTTAGCCCACGCCTTCTTATTTCCTGCACAAATAGAATACGATTGTAAGAAGAGTACCTCAAGGATGTATCATCAAAAAGCGGTTTACATACTCCAATCAAATATAGTCTCCTAACTTCTATGAAATTCCCGAGTTTGATCACATTAGTTTATAAAGAGATAGAAAAGGATATAGCATGTAATTACCTGATATATAACTGCTGCTCCCTTTTGAGTTCCATCACCTCCAATTATGTAAACCTGACACATAAGATAAAATCAATAAATGATTCAATACCATAAATCTTGTCTAAATAAACAACCAAAAGCTATAAAAAAGCTATAATGCACGTGGGGAGTAACTGAAAACCACACCTGATTGATACCACGATCCTGAATACTGTCAACTATCTTTGGTTTATCGTGGCCCCCGCGAGAGGTACCGATAATTGTACCACCACGTTTATGGATATCATTCACAACCTTAGGTGTCAAAGTGATGGTATTTTTTGAGTAAAAACCTCTGTACCCACCCTACACAAAAAACATATGCAATTTAACAAAGGTGGGAGGTGAGTGATAATGAGGAGCTTGGTATTTTGGTTTCACAAATATGCTCGAAGCAACAACAATGAACCACAACTTAGAATAATGGCAATACCATTCAGATTTTAGAAACTAGTTTTAATTACAAAAAATAAAAACTTACATCTATCCCAATAACTCTGGTGACACCATACATGTGATAAAGCGCGCATACAATTTCCCTGATCACAGTATTTAGCCCAGGACACAAACCACCGCATGTCACAATAGCAGCATGCACCTCATCTGGTGCAAAATACACCTACAGCAATGAAGACTCTCCTTTAGCAACAGCAATGTTACATTCCAGACAGATTCTATAATGAGGTGGCAAAAAGGGCAGGTCAGAACCGGTCAACTTTGTATGGAGGTTGTATTGACCAGAAAAACTTTTTGTCCAATGGCTTCATAAACAGAACACTAATTGAAGAAACTATATCATTACAAATTTACAATAGTAATACAAAGTTTTAATAAAAAACATAGGAGGTTGGACGCCTTAAAAATAGAGTTTGGATAGCATTAAACACATTTTACTAATTTCCATTTCAGCTATTTTTTATTTATTTATTTTACCCATTAGAAATTAAACATTACACGTAGCAACCCATTCATAGGTAAATGGGTTGAAATTGCCACCCCTCATATATAAGCACATAACATAGTAACATACCCTTTGGCGAGGTCCAGCACGTCGAAAATGTGTTCCTCTGGGACCATCCTTGTGGACAACAACCTACAAGAAGTCATAACAAAATAGTCGTGTTATCACCGTTCAGTGGTCCCACTTACAATTGCAGTAATTGTAACGGCAAATTGCAGTGAAAGGAACCTCCCTTCAGTTGATTTTAATATTGTAGGAAACAGACTTTCAAAATCAACTTTTAAGAGCCTATGTCATAAGTTTATATGTTATAAGCGAATAAAGGAACCTGGTTACTTGGTCAAGGGTTATACTGGTAACCGGGTCACTCATTTTATTAAACACTTATAGCATAGGCCGTTAAACGTTAATTTTGAAAGAACGTTACCCAAAATATGCAAAATTAAGTGAAGGTATGTTTCTTTAGAGTGCAATTTTCCCTGATTAAACTATGACCATTACGAGAACTGTGAATATGATACAAGGTAAGAACATAAAACCCATCAACGTACCTTTTGAGGCACGGTATCATCCGCATCAACAAAGTACTGCCTGAGATCAACAAGTTTAGATTAACATCACAAATAGCTATAGAAATTTATATATATTTTACACGTGTATTCTTTGAAGCAAATGTAACTTACTTCACAACCGAATATGCAGGATTGGATCGCAATGGATTCGGGTACGTCTGTAACAAGTAAATAACAAGAAATTAAACCTTAACTTAGAATATGTTCATTGAATATCAAATGAAAAGCATTCACGTAAAGCATAATAAAATTTAGCATTCAGAATATGTAGATGCACCACCAATTAATCATCAGATTGACCAAAAAGGTCCAAAATCTCATCTTTTTATTATAAAATAAAACTTATCATCCAATGTATTAGTTTATCTTTCTATCTTCCCCTAAAAAAGAATTTCACAAACTTCTAGACCACCATTCTAAAATTAAAAAATAAAAACAAACTCCAAAAGTCAAAGCAATACAATAACAACACATTTTTCTTATAAGCTATACAAAATTTAATCCAATCAAATACAAGATATAAATATATAATGTAAATTTATATATAAAAAAAAGAAAAGGAGTAAGAAATGAGAGTTACAGGAAGACTAGGGATATAATCAGTCAAGTGAGGCACATCTTCAAGCACATAACCTGCATCCCCTGTTTCTACTTTCATTTGACTACTGATATCAATATTATTATCCATCTTAAAAACAAATTAACAACAGATGAGAGGTTTACTTGAATTGATCGCGTTTTTATTTATGGAATATTTCAGGCGAATCGGATGCTCTCTGTGTATTTTTTTATATGATACGAAAAATGAAAAAATTTGACGACCACGGGAGTTAAAGAAAAGCGTGGATTTTTTCAAAAATTGTTGAGATCTCAAAGATGAGTTGGGATTATTTATTTAAAGAATCGGTAATTAGATAGTTAAAAAGAATTATTATTCAAGTTTTGATTGATTAATAAGGACCGATAATTCACATTTTAAAATCTAGTAGATTTCAGAAACAGGTGGCGTCAAGGTTTTCTTTCAGCCGATATACAAACCCACGCCCTTTATTGTGTGCTGGTTTTTAATAGGCATCCACACAAAATTTAATATTTTTCTTACTACTTACCGACTTCTTTGATTTTATTTTTCTTCTAGATCTATGATTTATGCTTTTAAATCATTTTCCGAATCATTAATTTAATATAAATAATCTATATTTATATCTATATCTATATCTATCGTCTATAACTCTTATTAATCATTTCACACTTTCTTCTTTAATCTTTAAATAATAATATCATAAATTACCATTTTATCCTTCCACTTATCCTTCTACTTATTAAATATATAAATAATAAATAATATAAATAATTCAATTAATACTATATTTCACATAATACATTTAAGTATCTTCTTTCTTCTTTTATATCAAATTTTTTAATTTACAATTACAATAATATAAACTATGATAAAAAATCACTTTCATTAAAGAAGTATCAATTATTCTTGCATTCAGGTACCATTAAATATTTGTCTCTCAACATCAACACGCGAAATCTTCACCCGATGTTGTGCGCGAAGTCCGACGTAAGTTACACCGTACATGATATAACACTCTATTTCTTAAACCTTAAATTATAATTACAAAAATTAGTTAATACCATCTCCTCTATTAATTTTTAATTTATATTTATACAAACATTATTTTAAGAAATGAATAATAATATATTATGGTACATATAAAAAGTAATTTTGTATACAATACTTTTTCGTATGTAATAAATATTTTATACCGTAGCTCTGATATACTAAAAATGAATTTGAGACTCTTTTGGTTTAGACGGAATATGTAGAAGATGACAATATGTAATTTGTTATCACCGTTTGAATTTAAAATATTATGTAAAAACAAAGTTACATAAATATTCTTAAAGTCAACATGGAAAACAAAGAAAATATGTGTTGCTATTATACTATTTGTATTAAGTTGCAATAATTCCATATTATTCAAAAATTACATGTGTCCAACAACCACCACCTATTATATCTATTTCAGCTGCATAGCGGGTATCCTACTAGTTAAAAGTAAAACGTTTGACTAAATTCACCCTTTAGGTGGCTTAAAATCATTCAGTTTATTTATGTTACGAGTTACGAACTCATACAATGGACGACAATTACATCTAGCTTATATATTATTGGTGATTCTCAAACTTATATCTATTTATATTTATAAGTTCTAATATTTAGGTTTAATAGTTTAATATTTATTTTTCAATTAGTGTTTGAGCAAGATTGACATATACGTTTTTATCATATATAAAATAGATTAGTTATCAGCTAAAGCTGTTTTAATTAAAAAATTTAAAAGCTTGCTATGTGACATTTTTGTTTTATAGGATATATATGGATATAGATAGATTTGCTCTTTGACAATATATTTATTAAAAATGAACTGGGATCATAACTAGTCTAATAAAGTATTCCTTTTTCTTATGCCCATGACTATAAACTGTTGTTTTATTGTTAGAGTGGTTTGTTTACTCTGATAATTTTATGTGAAGAGAAAAATTTGAGCTATAGTGTCATTTTTAATATGTTTTAGCACATAATCTAAGCTAAACCTTCAATTTCTTTATTTATGTAAATCAACCAAAATCATATAAAAAATAACATAGTACGTTTTAGGAGTGGTAATAGTTGAGTTAAGCTGACAGGTGTAAAAATCAAAATTACTCAAGTCGACTTGATTAGAAAATTAAAACAAGATATGGGTAACCCATTTAAACAAATGAATCAACAAGTTACCGGGTTAGTTTGACAAGTCAAATAGTTCGGTTTGATGCTAAATAGGTCAATTTGTGCAAATTGTTGTTCTTGGTGTGATTTGAGTGATATCGATGTCAATATAAGTTGGAGTTTGATAATTGATTGTCTGATTTTAAAGACTATATATTTGAAAATAGAATCTTTAAGGAAAATAAGAAACATAAAAGACCAAACATATCGAAAGTATGAAACGTTCATTTTTTATAAACTCATCTAAAAATAAAGATTTAAAATACTATATAATAGGTTGAAAAATCAACCTTATTCTACCCTTAAAGGGAAAGGTCCTTCCCTTTTGGGCAGGTTATGGGCGTGGAGGGATTCGAACCCCGACACCGTGGTTCGCAACCTCCTGCTCTAATCTTCCGAGCTACAGGCCCCACTTCGTTTCCCCTGGATCTGTTCCCAAGAGTACCCTAAAAAAAGGAACATATGTTTTCCCCAGTCATTTCGGGTTTAGAAGATGTCAAAGCGCATTTATCTCTATAAGAACGACGCATTCCGAGGTGTGAAGTGGGAGAGAAGGGATGTAATAATGGGGTTTTTGAATAAGACGACTTTTTTTATTTTGTTTTTTATTTTTTTCATATTGAAAAAGTATGAAGAACGGGAGGTGTAAAGTTTTTTATCATCTTAGCGTCGAGCTATTTTTCCACAGGACCTCCTCGAGAGTATTTTTCCACCTTTGTCGGTTTCAGTTACATGTACCATTTTGTTGAAGGTTGTTCAAGCTTTTATAGGGAGTATAGCATGGGTTAACTTGGCGTCGTGGCTTGGTACTCAAACATTGGCTCGAGGCATTTTCTCTACCCCTTTCTTACCCTGAAAAAGCAGGGTCACCTTACGTACTTGAACCGATAACCATCTTTCGGCTAACCTAGCCTTCTTCGTCCCTAGGGACCAACAAGGGGTAGTACATGAATATTCACATGTTGTCCATCGACTATGCCTTTCGGCATGATTTTAGGCCCTGACTCACCCTCTATGGACGAACCTTGCGAAGGAACCTTTAGGTTTACGGGGCATTGGATTCTCACCAATGTTTACGTTACTCAAGTTGACATTCTCGCTTCCGCTCCGTCCACCGCCGCTCGCGTGGGTGATTCACTCTAAGGTGGAATGCTCCCCTATCGATGTTTTTTTACATCCCACAACTTCGGCAGATCGTTTGGCCCCGTTCATCTTCGGCGCAAGCGATCAATGAGCTATTACGCACTCTTTCAAGAGTGGCTGCTTCTAGGTAAACCTCCTTGCTGCTTATAGCCAAACATGAGTAATGTTAAACATGTCTACAAATATATGCATAACAATATAGTTTTTGACACATGAATTCCACTTATTATTATCTCTCTTCTTATTCACGAATCATTTTAACATGTTAACTAATCAAATATTTAGATCTAGTTTTAGGTCTCTCATTTTAGACATGTCTATCATTTTTCATTATACACATAACACAAATACCTACTTAAACTAAAAATAAGAAATACATAGATAGGCGAATTGACGATATAACAATTGATCCACATCTCGAATCCTTTATACGCTTAAAGTTGTGGCTAAGTAGTATCATAAAAATGGGTATTTTAAAAAATATCCCTACCACATGCAAAAGGAAAATTGCGATCTTCATGTGCCTGTAAACGAGGTCTTGTCTTTGGGTACGAAAAGCGCTGATGACTGGTTTGTCTGTGGGTATTTAACTACCACACTTCACACGCAAATCACAAATGGACACATGCAAAACTTGATCTTAAGTGCTTTATATACCGAAAGATGTGACTTTGTACTCGGGCACATGTAAAACACAAAATTCTAATTTGCATGTGGTAGGAATATATTTTTTGGGATAATATATTATATTTCTATACATATATGTTTGAAAAAAGATAAAAAAATGTAATTTGTTTTACGAATTTTAGTGATTTTCTTTAGCAATTTTCATCAATTTGAAATGGCCGACAGAAAATGTAAAAGCCTAATATCGAAAGAAAATTGAAGACAAATGCACAATTCAGCGAATTCACCTTTGAAAGCACGCGAATTCGATGTAAAATCACCTTAATATTCATCATTTTCTGCCCACGATTTGCCTTTATTAACCTGAAAACACCAATCAAATCCCAAAAATCCCAATTTTTCTCAAAACCCCAAGTAATAAATCGACCGATATCATCACTTTACCACTCGTCGAAATCAAAAATAAAAATCCTCTGTTCAGAATCAGCTGTTAGTATATAATCAAAACCAATGAATCAAACATCATATTAATTTTCAGAAACCACTAAAGATCGCAATAATGTTTTGGCGGGAACGTGATAGGGATATCATAAAAGAGAAAAATGGGCTTCCTCATTGTGGTCAGATTCGAGTTCTTGTTGGTGATTCAGGTAATTAATTCATTTATTACATGAATGCATGGTATACATTGAATACTTGCAATAGATATATATTCGCTATATGTATAAGCTCCTTAAGCTGTCATGTGTAGTTGAATATTACTATAAAAATCAAATATCACAGGAACAAACTTATTTTCCTAGTGAATAAACAATTACATTCGTTTAAGTGTTCGTATTTGATCGTTTAGGTCATTGCATTTATTATGTATTTGTAGGTGTTGGGAAAACGTCTCTTGTTCATTTAATCGTAAAAGGTTCACCGATTGCTCGTCCTGCTCAAACAGTTGGCTGCACAGTTGATGTTAAGGTTTGCCAACATCTTTTAATCCAAATATAGCTTTCAGTACATGAACTGGCTTTTTTTTAATTTATCTGCAGCATTTTATGTATGGATCATCTAGTAGCTCTTCAAGTAGCAACAAAGGTGACATGGATAGGGAATTTTTTGTTGAACTTTGGGATGTCTCTGGACATGAGCGCTATAATGATTGTCGTTCCATGTTCTATTCTCAAATAAATGGTAAGTAGCGTGAACATCCTGTCTGCCCAAATACCATCATCAATGTCAGATGAATAACAGTTAAAAGCTGGAGGCAGCAGCTTTTACTTATGTATATGAATATGAATGGTGAATTCACGTTATCATTTATCTATAATAGGCCAAACAGTTATAACCAAAAAGTTAGCTTATAAGGAAATGGGTCTAATGGATCAAACAGGTAGAAAGTAAAGTGTATTCTTAATGCTTAAAACAATTTAAATCATTTTACTAAGAAATTAGATGATTAGTGGAATAATATATATTTGTAATCATTTATGGCACACTTTGTTTGGACAGAAAGGGTTTCAGGTCAACCCAACCCGACCGATATAAAAATTGCCCAATCTGCTAGGTCTCCTCATAAATATTATCACCTAATTAAAATTGAAAGATATAAAGTACTAGCCTCTGTGCGCCAAGGGTTAGGACTATAAGTTACATTTGTTATAGAGATAGTTTTTAAAGTCTAGTTACCAAATTTAAAAGTAAGTTAAAGTCCTTTGTGATTTATTTCAATTTTCTCCAATATTTATGTACAACTTTCTTACTTTGAGCATTTCCTCTGTTCTATATTCGGTTAACTTTGCATCATAGATTTTAATTTGTTATTCACCAAAAATTGTAATTGCAGGTATTATTTTTGTACATGATCTCTCTCAGAGAAGGACAAAAATGAGCTTGCAGAAATGGGCTGCAGAGATTGCTGCCACTGGCACATTCTCAGCCCCTCTAGCAAATGGTGGTCCTGGAGGCCTTCCGGTACCATATATTGTCATTGCAAACAAAGCAGATATAGCTTCAAAAGAAGGTAGAAGATATAGCAGTGGCAATCTTGTGGATCTGGCTCGCCAATGGGTTGAAAAGCAGGGTTTACTTCTACCAAGTGAAGAGCTTCCTCTGACTGACATTTTTCCTGGAAGCGGCGGGCTTTTGGCGGTAAGTTAGTAATTCTAAGTCACAGGTCAGTTCTGACCCATTCACATAAATGGGTTGATTTGGGCTATGCTTTATCAAAAATGGGTTAAGCTAATTAGTGATTATTAATTTGAACTGTAATCGTTCACTGTCCATAGCCAAAACTAGTCAACCTTGTGGTAGAGTAATATTAGATGCTATCTGCCATTGATGGCTGATTTCTTTTTGTATATGTGTATACACTCTTTTTAGTAGAATTGTTGTGCATGTTCTTGTCGAAGGGCTGATGATTTAATAAAAATGAACACTTACGTATCATTTGTGTTTTACCAATGTCACAGTATTTTGTTTTTCATCAGTGCTCTAAAACATGTGCAGGCTGCAAAAGAAGCAAGATATGACAAGGAGTCTGTAATGAAGTTTTTCCGCATGGTTGGTATTTACTTTATATGTTCAGAGTAAAATGAGTTCAGCACAGTGATGTAAACTTTGTGGAACTTATATTTTTCAGCTGGTAAGGAGAAGATATTTTTCTGATGAGCTGCCAATGACAAACTCATGGTCCACCTCAATACAGCAGCCATTGCAGAGGTCTGATGACAGTTTGAGTGATGAAGATCGTATATTCATGAGTACAAGGTAAGTCTCCATTAGCAATGACTCACATGAAATATCTCTAAAAGAAACAATTTTTTTTTATGTATTTATGTCATGGTTTCTAAAGGTGGCAAAATGGATAGGCTAATGGGGAAAATACACGAATGGGTTATGTTAGGAGAAAGCACCAACTTTTTGTGATTTTGGCAAAAATACAGGAGTATTAGGTAATTCCCCGTTTCAGGTTCTGCTTTATTTCTAACGAGTCAAACAAGTAAAATATAAAAGTATCAGCTGAAAAGCAAATGGGGTCCAACGGGTAGAAAGTCACCCAAAGTGTAATCCTGATCTATAAAACCTTTCAAATCATTTACTAAAATAGTTAGGTTATTTTGAAATAATATAACTTTTGAATCATTTTTGACACACAAACTCGAATTTGAAAATTTGGATAAAAAGTGATTTGTACTTTTCCATCCTACAAAACCCAATCTGTGTCGATTCCTACAAAGCTATACTCATTTTGATTGATCCTGTAACGACTTGTTACTCGACTCGCCCATTTTCCTACCTGTAGTCATAATGCAACCTGTATAATGCTTTATTTTGTGCATTATCCGCAATCATTCTTTACTGTAACTTGATGTTGTGCTTGCAGTCAAATTGGAAATGTTCTGCCACCACTTCCAGCTCAACGTAATCTTACGCCACCTCCAACGCTTTATCCTCAGCAGCCTGTCTTAAACCCTGATAACTATAACACCCCTAGATTTCGAGCTCCAGAATCAAGCAGTACTAGATCAAAACGTACAGATATTAATGTATGATGCATCTTGCCAGTTAATTTTCCACTCTCATAAGAAAAATATGTACACGTTGTTGTAGATTAGTGATTTTAGTTTTGATGTGTTGGTTGTAAACAAATTCACCATCTTTGATTTGGTGGGCTGTTGAATCGATGCTTTATTTTATTAAATAATTTTAATTCGTTTAAGGCTTCAAATGTTCAATGATGTATGGTATGGTAATGATTCTTTGCCTTTTAACATGTATATATTAGACTCAAAAGGTATACTAGGAAGAATGTAACTTATTTAAATACTTCGATTGGAGGACGATCGTAGTTGATAAGATCAATGGGAGTGGGCTGAGGTGGCCAGCGTGATCAGCCTACTACACTTGGTGTGGTGACTTCGGAGCTGGAGTGGTTGCCAAAGCGCTAGAAGGTACAATGGGTGGTCGAGATTTTTTACTTTTTTTTTTTTCGCTTTTTGCGTATAGAGATTGATTTTAAAAGTAAAAAATGTTTGAATAATCAATTTTCAGTGTGAAGAATACAATTAAAAATGAGTTTAATTGTTTTAGCTAGTGTGGTAATGATGTGGCATTGATATTGCACACTTTTTTTAGTGTGATCGAGTGATGACTCTCTGCATTTTAAGAGCTTAATTTTATACATATTTTTAAAAAAATCTAGGTCCAATCGATGGTAAAACTAGGTTTGATAGCTCTTATAATTAACTTTGAAAAGATCGTATTTATCGAATTTCTTATCTAAAACATTTAGCTAATTATATTACTATGGCGTCAACATCACTCATCGTAAGTATTGTTGACGAATTGGGTTTTAAAGAAACCATTGTATTTTATATGTTTTACCCTTCAAGTTTTTCCATAGACACATTTTATATCTATTTGAAACAATTGCACAAAAGTTAACAATACATTTTCTTTTATAATTTACGTGTCTTTTATTTCATTTTTACTGTTGAAACCTTACTTTTAGCCATTATGTCAAACATCTTTATATTCAAATAAACTTTGAATGTTCAGGTTTAAAAGAAGTTTTTGTTTCATTTGTCATCATCAAACGTTCTTCTCGACCTTTTTGCTCAATACTAATGGATAAGTATGTACAGTACTGAATTGGAAGATTTATATAACACAAAAGTTTACGATTCCTAGTTCTAACAAACAGTTACAACTTCTATTTTTATTTTTTCATCTATGACAGCAAAATTTCAATCTTTTTTTTATAGAACTACAAACTAGAAACATTGTCACGTAATTATATTTTGTTTTGAGATTGCACCAAATACGTGCATCATACTTTTATTGTTTTTGTAGATTAACAAAGTGAAATTGGGCTGTTCAAGCCCAATAAGGCCCATCTTTATTTTCTTCTTTCTGCAAACTCGTTAAAGACATGCTCAAAAAACGCTAAAACAATCTAATTTCTGCAATATTATAAACCCTAGGGTTTTTCCTTTTCTTCTTCTTGTCCCTTTAATCTACAAAATGGTAAATTTTGCCTCTCTATTATCTCACACGTGATTCAAATTGATTGGAATTTTGTTTTGTTTTACTAATGATGATGATGATGATGATGATTACTGCTATCACAATTTGAGATTTATGGATTTCAGGGTGAAGGAACAGGGAAGAGGAAGAAAACACTAAAGAATAAAGCTCCTTTCTTTAACAACACTACAGGTCATTCAATGGTTATCATATAAGTATCAACTGTAAATGTTTATATAACTTGACGTGATTTTTCATTACGTGGAACTTTGAGCTCATTATGCTTGTTTTCATATATTAATATTTAGCTTATTTTCATTTTTCAATTCATTGTACCTAAAATGAAGATATGCTAAAATGTTTAAGATTATATAGACAATGATATTCTTAAGAGACTTTCTGTGTGCAGTATGAAGCTAAATTGATTGATTATTTCTGTCTGCATACTTTTGAAGGAGATTAAGAACTTAACTAATAATCAACTGAGGGGATATCAAAGGATAGCAACCTTCGTTTAGTTTTCTTCCATTTTTTAGCTGTTTTGATTTTATCCGGTCTATTTTAGTCATTGAAAGTTATAAAAAGGTGTTTCTTTCTTGTCAAGTTAATAAATGACCACAGTACCCCTAAAATTATAGTACTTACAACGACCCGGGTGATGTATTTTAAGTGTTATTATTGTCATATTTTTTAGAAGAATGACAGGTACGGAACATTTTTTTATACATCAATGACTAAAATGAACTGGATTAGATTACCATGAACAAAATGGAAGAAATCTCAAAGTACATTGATATATTTATGAAGTTATGTTGCTCTGTAGTTGATTGCATAACGTTTCCAAATTGTAGCAGATAATTTGGATGGTGCAAATTCTGAAAAGAAAATTAAAAAAGTTGCAAGAACCAAGAAAAGAAAAAGCTCAGAGTTGCCTGAAGCTGAAACAACAAAAATTGCTGTCTCTTCTACTCTAAATGAGGTTGATGAGGGTAAAAACAGTACTGCAAAGAGTGCCAAGGATAAAAGCAAATTAACTAAAAAGAAAATAGAGAAAGAACACAAAAAGGACCGTCTTGATGAGTATGCTCTCCACTTTAATGAAGTTGAAGATAATTTTAACCCTCAAAGTGGTATGCACTCGCAAACTTTGACTAAATAATTACTGTTCCATACTTCCATTACAATTCCTTGTTATTTGTACTTTCTTTAGTTACTTAGGAATGAACTGGAGATGTTACTGAAAGTTGAAGTAATGTCTTTAGTTTACATTTTAAGCAACTTAGGAACAAATCTATCTATTCGTGTTTCCGATGTTTAGCTTGTTTAGAGCATCACCTAGTCAACAAATGCTCCACATATAAGAAAGAGAATAAGCCCGACATTTGTATTCTTGGTTATAATCCTCACTATATATTGAGTAAACTGAACTTGATCTACATCATTCTCTTTGTTAGCTTGCTCTGGGAAGACATTAGAAATATTCATAATATGAATAATAATAAGCTTGATTGCTTTTGTAATTTCAAAAGGCCGGATATAGTTAACAAAGGTGGTATTTCCACATTTCTTCTGTAACTTTTTATATGCGTTATCCCAATAAATTTAGGCAGTGAGTTCGATTTGTAATATTCTTTTTATGTCTCCCTTAACTTAAATCAAGTTGGACATAATTCACAAGGTGGTAACTTCTCATAGCTTTTTACTATAGGTTTACCAAGGGTGTAGTTTAACATCTTATACCAATTTTTTTTTTCCTACACGGTAGCATTACCGTTTATAAATAACTTCCATTTTGCTGTCAAATAGTTCTTGTGGGTGGCGCTAATTCTATTGTATTTTGGCTGCTGTATATCTGATTTGTAAATCAAAGCTCATTTGTTTTAAGTCTTCTTTACACAGTGTGATAGTGATTAGTTACATTGAAGCGAGATATAATAAAAGTTTTCTTCACTTTAAGCAAGTTGTCATCAACTAGCCAACTAGGATGGTATATGTCTCAGTAGTGTACAGCGATGTTCTTTTGATTTATTTGTCAATTTGGTGTGATTCCAAATTAGATTTTAGTCGTAGAGCTTATGAATTGAGCAGTATTATGGACTTGAATTTTCAATTTACTTATTTTTTCATTTTTTATCTGACAAATTGCTATTCTGAAGCAATCTTTCTTATGTTTACTTTGCAAAAATAGCAAATTTATGTGGATAAGTAGCTGATCGTACATCCAATTATTAGCAGATAATCTGAATGGCATAACTTCTGACAAGAAAATTAAAAAACATGCGAGAAAGAAGAAAAGGAAAGGCACAGAGTTACCTGAAGCTGAAACAACTGAAATTGCTGTCTCTACTACTCCAGATGATGTTAATGAGGCTAAAAACAGTGATAGAAAGAGTGACAAGAAAAAAGACAAACTGAAGGAAAAGACAAGATATAGAGCAAATAGAAAAAAAGTTGGTGCTCGTGAATATGTTCCATACTCCAATGAAGTTGGGGATGTTTCTAAGCAACCAAATGGTATGCACTCGCATGCTTTGCTAATTTTCTTTTCTTTCTTTTTCTTTTTTCCTTCTGTAATAATTTATTTGGCTATTTTCTCAGTTTCATGCAATTTAGTTTCTTGCAGGTAAGTTAAAGGGTGTATCCGAAATAGGAGACGAGGATGACTTCCATGGTGCTACTTTACTTGATGATGAAGATGAAGTTTATCAAATCTCTTCAGGAGACGAGGATGAAACAATGGGAATGAGAAGTATGTGTTTCTTTCACGTAGATGAGGTTTAAGAAATATATTTCTATGTTAATAATTGAATCTTCACGGAGTTAGGTTTACCATATATGATATAAAAATTGCCCTGTTATCTGCGTTAGTTGGTTTTAGATAATTCTCATACACGAATGGCATGTTTTTCTTTCTTAAGTTTGTTTTATTGTTAATACTTGACAGGATGGATAGAAAAATACCATCGTGCTAGACCTGGGCCAGAGGTTTTGTCGCAAAATATTGATCTCTTCTTCGTCGACTACTGGGCGGAAAAGGAGAAGGTAATCGTGCTATTTTTACTTTTATCGAGCTCTTTAGGCTTGTATACTTTGCTTCATAGTATAAGTGTCTTCTCTATATAGGTTGCAAAATGTATGGGTCAGTTAACAGGTCAAAATGGGGTCCTATCACAAATGTGTAAACTTTAGGGTGGGTTAAAATGAGGGTTGACCTGACAACACTTTTTTTGCCTGTTGAGTGTTGTAAATAATGAAAACACTAGATATGTTTCCAAAATTTACTATCAAAATGATGATCCAGTTTTACCCTTGTTTTTGTAAACATTTTTGTATGGTTAGGCTGACTTTTAAATAGGTTGATCTCTTTAAGCCGTTATTAATAAGAATAAAATAAAATCGTGTCAAGTTTTCATGTCATTGTATTCTAATTTGCTGGCTTTACATCGCTTCACTGAGTTAAATTTCTAAAATGCAGGAAAAAAAACAAAGGGAAGATGAAGCAGCAGAAGGTGGATGGACTGTTGTAACACATATTAAGGGTAGGAAGAAAACAACCGATGCTGAAAGTGGTACAACTGTTGGGTCTGTTGCTCAGGCTGCCGTGACAGATAAGATGTCAAAAAAGAAAAAGAAAAAAGAACAAGTAGGCATTGATTTCTATCGTTTCCAGAGAAGGGAGGCACAGAGAAATGGTATGCTCATTCCTTTTTACTGAGTTGGCTAATTAGAGGGTTGGGTACGGGGTCATTGTAGTGCATGTCAGATTGGGTCAGATCAAGTTGAGTTGACAACTTGACACTGAACACTTCCGTTCAAAATTTGAATGTTTTCTTAATATAATTAAATTGTCGAATATGTTTAAAAAAATTTTATTCTCTCATTAAAAATCTACATTTTTAGTACTGAAATAATTTACAAGGATTTTTTCGCGTTAAAGTTACAAGTAGGGTGACATTCAACCCATTTGCCAGGTTTGCCTTTTTTTTTTCTTTTAGCTAGTTGTTAGAAAATAATCCGGATCGACGTGTTCATAAGTAATTTGGTAGAAGTTGCTACTTTTATTCTCAGCATCATCAGTTTGATGTTAATAATCTTGATACATTGCAGAGATCATGACACTGCAAAGTAAATTCGAGCAGGACAAGAAAAGGATACAACAATTGAGGGCTGCGAGGAAGTTTCGACCATACTAGTTTGGATGCTGTAAACTAGTATACAAACATTTTACTTGTATTGCCTATGCATCTGCTCACGCCTTACTTGAGGAAATTTTTGTTTAGCAAGTAGCTAAGTAAAGAGGTTTGCAGATTCAGAAATGGAATTCCATCACAAGCTAAACATGAGAGTCCAGTTGGTTCACAGAGGTTGGCACTTTGCTCAAATTAGTAATGTGCTATTTTATTGACTAATGGTAAAAATTTCACTGGTTTTTTCCTTTTCAATTATTTAACCTATTTTATTTATTGACTCATTTTAAAATCTGATTCCTGGTGGAAAAACTAACTAGATTAGAGTGTGTTTGTACTTTGTATGTTATGCAATGCAATGAAATTATAGTCGATTAAGTAGTGATTAACTAACGATTAAAATAAAATGAGATACGATTCAATATCCACGTGACTTGAATCAAGGAATACTTTGGTTAGCATAATTGAATTAATAAATTGTGAGTCCGTATATCAAGCTTTCAGCTATCAAAACTCTTTCGGACTAATTTGAAACTTTTAGGAATATTTTAGCCGATGACACCAAGTTAAATGTTTCAGAAGTCGTATTGTGAAAAATTAATAAAAATAATTGAAATGAAAGTAACATATAATCCCCTCTAAATTACATCAAGTTAAAGGCTTGACAAGTCATGTTGGACTACGGTACTGTTTACTTTGTAACTGGTCAAAAATGGTGTATCCATACATTTTGACCATGTTGACTTTTTACTAACATGGATGATCTGGGTTGGTAACACCATGTTGACTTTCAAACATATTGTTAATCAAGTTTTAACGTATTGCTGGTTCATTGTTAAGCCAAATTTGATGCAACACCAAATTTTAAGTCAAATTTGGTGCAACATCAAATCTTAAGTCAAACTTTTCAATTTTCATTTTAATCCTTTTGATTAAAATAAGTTTATTATACGAGTTCCAGACTTACAAAAGTAAACTTTGCTAGATATATCATTCATTTGAATACATTTACTTTGTCAACAAAGAGATTCGTCTCGGACTCATATACAAAATTTTGTTTGTACATGATACTTTTTTCCAGTAAAACTTATAACCTAGACCACATCCAACATATTATTCTTTTGAATATGTAATATGTTATACTATACCAAAATTTCCACTTATTATCTACAATAACACACATATACACATCATCTCCAATGATACCTAAACTCACAACCTCTCGGTCAATTAGTTACTCTCATGTCACTTAGTCAAATACTCCTCGATGATATAACTAATCATTGATTTTTAATAAATTTATCGATGTGATGATATTAGTTATTAGACAAAAAAATAAACATGTTATATTCACCGTCGGTTTCTAATAAACTTTATACTATTAACTTAATTTTAATATATAAGCTTATAAATAAAATAATTAATTGAACTGAGTTATAATTTAAAAATAGTTCAAGGGTAATATGTAAATATCGTTATCAATTTGTTGTAAAAATTTGATACATACATTAGAGATGAGTCACATTTAATGTTAACATATCTCTTAAAAGATTCTTTATCTGCATTAAATTTAATACAATGTTTAGTGCATAGGTTAAAGATGCCCTTATTTCAACTCTTTTGTTTAGCTCTCTTGCTTAATGACTTCATTTTAGCCGTTGATTGTGCTACATATGAATGCCCAACCTAATGTTGATTAGTAGATTGTAAGAGAGATACTATCTATACAAATATGTTGAGATTATCCGTTGTAGAAGCTACCAATAAACGCAAAATGAAAACAACAAAAGAATCATATTTTATTTTTTCTCCTTTTCATATGTAAGGGTATGTGGGAGTTGCCCCAGTTCATATATACACGTACAAGGATAAACATCAACCTACATCAACTGTTTGGATTCAAGTTTAGCACACTTTCTACTTTCTAAAACACCTCTTTTTTCTCTACTTCTGTGTCAGCTATAATGACATTCCGGAAATACCCATACTGTCAAAATTAACAAAAACATATTGCCTCAAGATCGCCAAAATGCCACGACATCATTACCATACAGCGATCGATCTTGAATCTCCAAATTAGCAACGTGCCAATTCAGGAGGCATGACTGGATGCATTTACACAAAACAAGCGCAACCGGGAAAATCCACCATTCACTTTCCTCCCTGTAGCAACAACACCCAAAACATTAGTGGTAAATAACACTAATAAATTCCCAAGAAACCCAAAGTTTGCTCACATGTTCCACGGCTGAAAATCTGGGACTTTAGTACTGGGCTGACTGAAGTAATGAACATAACCGCAAATAAATGCAACCACCTGAAGGAAAAAAAAACAACGGGTTAATCCGATCTATAACGGGGTAACAAAAAATAGTATTGTTAGACATATATCAGGTTAAGCCCAAGTTATACAATGGGCTTTAGGGTTTAGATTAGCAATCTCTCTCTCTCTCTCTCTCTCTCTATATATATATATATATATATCTTGATGTATTACATTGTAATCATATATACAAATACAATATACATTGTGGAATTTTATGGTATCAGAGCATAACAAGGCCTTAATCTTTGACGGCTTCCCAATGGCAGCAAGGGCATTAACATACTCTTGTGCACAGTTCAAATAAGCATCGGGTGTTTCATCACCACACATCTCAATCTTCAAAAGTTGGTTTTTCAAGGTGTATTCTCTTGAGGATGTGTGAGGTGCATAGGCTTTCTCTAGGGCAAGCCAGACATCTCTAGCAGTTTCTTCTTGGACATGTCGAAAAGAAGCTCAAGAGATTGTCGATATAATCAACATATGAACATGTGCATCATTAGAAATCCAGATTCGGTGGTTAGGGTTATCTTTTGGAGCAGCATTGGCTTCAGTTGGCTGTAAGTTTTTGGAGGGACAAGACATTCTACCGTCTACATACCCAAAAATGTTGTTTGTAACTAAGAACGGTTGAATCATTGTTTTCCAATAACCATAGTTTGTAGGTGAGTGTAAAAGCAAATTTGTGAGAATTATGAGAAGTTTTCTCAGCGGTAGTAATAGCCACAATAAGGGCCATTGAAACTGATTTTTCCTCTCTTTTTCTTCTTTTTTTTTTCTTTTCAGGCAACTTTAGGATTCCGGCAACGGCGGCTGACGGTGATAGGATATGGGTGTAGGTCAGTCTTGGTCGGAATTAGTCAAGGAACAAGATGATATAAGCAGTGGGTCAAAACACGCTAGAAAATTGTGATTTCCAGCCAAATGAGAAAAACTCCGGCGAGCTACCGTGGTGGCGCATGGCTGCGGTACGGTGGTCGGATGACTATAAATTTTTAGGGTTTGATCGGAATTACGTTGCAAACGTAGTGATGGTGGAGGTGTTAAGTGAGTAGAAAAGCTTAGATCTAGAAATAGGTTGGCCAGATTTTGTGGAATATGGCAGCCGGATTTGTGGTCGGAGAAATACCTAGGTTACCTGGGCATTGATACCATAAAATTTCACAATGTATATTGTATTTGTACAGGCCATTTGACAATCTATTAGGTTAAGCCAAGTTCTACAATGGGCTTTAGGGTTTAGATTAGCAATCTATATATGTACGTATAAATATATATATAATAGGGAAAGGATCCATAGGGAAGCTCCAAATTTTGGGGAAGGAGAGAAGCAAATCTTAGCCCTTGATTTTTTCATAAATAAATGTTTTTAACATTCATTTGTGATGAATGTTAAATTTTGAAATTATTTGTGATTTTTAAAATTCATTTATGATAAAATCAAAGGTTGAGGTTTGCTTTCCTCCTTCCCTAATTTTTTTGCTTCCCTCTTGATCCCCATATCTATATATAGGGAAAGGTTCCATAGGGAAGCTCCAAATCTTGGGGAATGAGGGAAGGAAATCTTAGCCCTTGATTTTTTCATAAATAAATGTTTTTAACATTCATTTGTGATGAATGTTAAATTTTAAAATTATTTGTGATTTTTAAAATTCATTTATGATGAAATCAAGAGTTGAGATTTGCTTCCCTCCTTCCTTAATTTTTTTGCTTCCCTCTTGATCCCCACCCTATATATAGATAAATATATATATTTATAGAGTACCAGGAAATTTTGGGGGAGAAGGGGAAGATATATATATTTAAAACTATGATTCAGGAAAAAGCAACTATGATTCAATAAAAATAAATATGATTTCAAACTGAATCAATAAGTTATTTTACTGAATCGAAGGGTTAAAAAAGTCTTCTCCCCCTTTCTCCACCAATTTTTCCTTCTCCCTTAAACCCACTCCTATTTATAGATATATATATACATCTTGATGTATTATATTGTTATCATATATACAAATACAATATGCATTGTGGAACTTTAAGTATAAATAAAGATGTCAAATAAACCACAAGTCTGTATCTGTATGCAAAATCGAATTATTGCTGTAAGAACACACAAACTACTTATAAACAAGACAAACAATGTTTCACGTCAACCCAACGTGCCCAGGCCTATACCAAAATCTAGCAGTTTTTACACCCATGACCCTGTTGCCCAACCTGCTCGATCCACCCATGTTGCCACCTCTATATTGAGCTAAAATTCACCTATTTGCTGTCTGGAACGGGTCAAATAGATAAACTAGAACACAGCTAAGGAAAAAAGTCAAATGGGTTGATCAGGTTGAAATATGCCCAAAATAGTGTTAAAAATGCTTACAAAATCCTCAATCGTGTTGTTCAAAAGATTAGATTCTTCTTTTAATAGTACAGATTTGGTAATCATATTTATATGAATTGCTTATTTATGAAATTCATAGAGAAAAAAAAGTGCAACCACGTCAACCCAACCTTTTTTTCATTTTTGCTTCCTCCAGGAAGTAGTTATCCTACTGTACTAAAGTTCCTTGACATCATGTCAGAACCGAAAAACTTCATGCATATATATTAATAGAACTACAAGTTTCTGATTTGAGAAATGTTATAGAACGAGACGTACCACATTAACAAACGATGTTATGTTCCAGAGAGCATACGTACGAGCAAGACCTGCAGATCGCCTGGGTCCTTGACTAAACAGAGCATTAATCCCAGCTGGAAACGGAAGTAATATCCCAAGTGGCAAAATGAACAGAACAAGAAACACGTCCGCAAAAGAAATTGAATATAATTGGAGTACTGTAAGTAAAACTAAACTAAAATCTCCTAATAGTAGCATCGAGATCACCAAGCCAACAAGATCCTGCACCAACCATTAACAAATATAAATCTTCAGAAACATCACCACATTACTTAACAAACACATACAGAGATAGAGATATACCTGATGGCCAACAGGTTTTGTGTTGTGAATTACAAAAGAGAGGGGAAATAATATATCTCTCTTTTCGTTGAAGGCTTGCAAACTGTTAAGATCTAAAGCTCTACCATAACTCCTCTTCAGTGTTACACTCTTTTCAGCATTTCTGTGTTGAATTAGGCTTGTATATTCACTTGAATCGTCAACTGGACCATCACTCAAGACATCATCGTTACTGTCAAAAGGCATCAGTATGATTAGAAGTAAAGCGGTTGATGCATAACAGATGTCTCTAATGCAAAAGACAACAACAAATAACCTATTGTCTTGATCACACAAATTAGAAAATAATTATGTGATCAACTGTATGTTAACCAAAGTCCCAAATGCCATAAACTAAAAAGTAAGTATTAGAACACCAAAAACTCGAAGCTTATTTCCGCCATAAATAGACAATCACTTTCAACAGCACATCCAAAGCCCCATGAAAACACATGGCTTATTTGCGTAAAACATAACTTTACATATGAATATATGAACCAATAAGCATAGAGCATGATTAACTAATACACAATGTTACCTTGCAAGTTGGGCCTCTTGAGTACTTGAGTCGGTGTTCTCAAAAGAAATGATCGTAGGTTCATCAACAGCCGTTATAACAAGTCCATATTGATAATAGTCACCACTTGTAGCTTCAAAGAATGCAAGATCGACACGTATACCATATACCATCAAAGTAGGATTGGCATAAGTTTCAAGCCATAAGACAACACTTCGGAACATTGATCTTAGTCGACCCCGACTAACCAACCGCAACTGTGCATTCAACCCAGCCACAAAGCGATACCAAGTGGTAGGAGGCACAGCCTGAAAGAATAACATGATAAATTTAGCTAAATATGAAACAGGTTGAGGTACCACTCCAACCCATTTACTTATTATTGGGTCATGATTTATGTCTGACGTGTCAAACGGGAAAAATTATCAGAATTACCAATGGAAACGGGTAAAAATTCACCTGGAGTATTTTTAATGCATATAAAAGCCCAAAGCATTTATTCAAAAGCTCTACTTCTATTGAAATAATATAGAACTTGTAATCATATTTGACTCACTAAGTTTTCAAAAATATATATTTTTCAAGTGTTTCAGGTAAACCCAACCCGGCTCGTTTCAATCCATACAAAAGAATTACCTGTTTTGATCCATTACCTGAGGCGCCCATTTTGCTACCTCTAGAATCAGGTAATACAAATTGCGAATTGCGTTGAAAAATGACTTTAGAATTAGATTGCTGAGTGTCAAATAACAAACCTGATTCATGAGAGTTGTGATGGTATTATCACTTTGAAGTGAGAAAGGTGACATGTAACTTCCATCACCCCCAAACAAAAGAGACAGTGGGAATCTTTGATGAAGACGAGGAGGAAGATCACTTCTCTTTTCATCACCACCGAGAAAGAAATCAACATAGGCTAGCATTAAATCAGATGATGCAGCTACCTACAACATTGCATACAAGTAAAACAGCTAAAAACCAAGATTCACCTAACACCAAATTCACCAAACAATATTACAGATAAACTACAATAATAGTAATAATAGTGAGAACATAGTGAACGTGAGTTTATTTGCAGCATAGCAAATGACTGACAGACCTAAGAGTAAAATACTTGAGTAGAGGGTATTTGGATGTGCACTTTGAAAATGATTATGTGATTTAGAGTAACTAATAATTGATAATTTGTGTAATAAAGTGGGCTTTAGAAGATAGTGTTTGGATGTGCTTTTGTTGTTTGAAGTCCGAGTGTTTGGCTAATTCCAAATATCAAAGAAATTAGTAGATAAAATGACCAAAAAGGACATTCTAGTTGATGGGAGTAGAAGTTTCTCAAACTAGGTTAAATAAGTTGTAATTAGATAATTTATCTACCCTTTGATAATTAGTTTTGTTGCAGCTGGTATAAACAAAAATTCAACAATTATGTAATCAGACGCAGAATCTGTTTGGTGTTTATCCAAACATTAATAATTGAGTGCTATGACTACAAGTCACAATAACCAGCTTCAAAACACAAATCCAGCTACACATTTAATCAAGCTAGGTGATATCCAAGACTTCTGGTGAAGAAAACTAATAAAACTTCAACGAAAGGACTAACCTTAAGCCCTTCGTAGAGAGCACGTGAACGACAAGAACGCAAGCAGGCATGGTCATATTCAGATCTAACAAATTCGCGTATTCTTTGTAAGTTCATCTTCCGCCTCCATTGTTGCCATGACCATGCAAGAGGATAAGCAAGGAAAAGCAGAATGCTGTACATTGATCCCTCCCACCACTGATAAGTGGCTAAAGCATTAATCTCATCTACAAATCTATTAAAGGCCCCCTCATATCTGCAAGTTCAATTAAATGCTCATTATAATGAACAGTGCAAGATATAAAACAGCATATGAAGAATGAATCACCTCCATATTGGTCAAAACAATCAAAACCACTCATAGATACTACCAAACATCTGGAATAGATGAGTAGAGGCTAAACAATGGGCAGTTGGGCCTGTTGGGTAACAGGTCAAAACAGGTAAGTTTTGGTCCATGTCAACACAGGTTGCTTTAGCCATAACTTTACTGTTCATAATTTTTACAAATAATTAGTGTCAAATCTAACTACAAAATTATATTACTTCAATAATCGTATAGTTTTGTGAATAACAATGATCTAGAAAACTTAATGCGTTAAAAGTACACTTTGCGAGAATTTTGACCATTTGACCCTATTTATTTTGAGACATTTTTTCTTCATAAGTAAATGGGAGGAAAATGCAACATCTAGATAGAAGAAATAAACACAAGCAACGGAGCAACTAGTGAAAGGAATTACACAATATCTTTCACTTCCTCTGGAGGCGTATGAGAAAGATGCCAAGGATCACTGAAAGTATTCAGGCCCATAAAGTACATTCTATAAACATGACCTTGTGACTCCTCAACTCTGTTAGTTTCCAGAACCTGAAAGACAGTAGGCATAGTATCATGTAAAAGTGGTACTATAACCAGTATTTTCAAAATCAGTATTCACTATCACGAATAAGAACAAAGAGTATATTGTTTATTACATGAAACACAAACCTCGTTAAGTGATTCCAAAAAAGGGAAAGAGTGGTCCATTTGAGATCCTTGCTGAGTAGCAGCAGGACCTGGTGACTCTTCGAACCCTACGAATTTCATTCTTGCAACACTAAGCACAAGAGCCAGCAAAATAAGAAGACCCAAAAGAAGTAGACCGAATAACCAAGGCCCACCAAATGTGTAAATCAACTCTTCTAGAGCCGTATAACAATTTGGCATGTGATATCTGTCTGAAATACATCTGTAAGGGCAGGGTGTCTCCGCAGTTCCCCCTGTGACAAATTACCATTCTTGAGTCAAACAATTTTTACCAAGTATATGGTATAACAGTCGAATAAAATAAAAAATGCTAACACCTAAACAGGTCAAATGGATAGAAGGTTGTCCAAAGTGTACTTTTAGTGCTTACAAAGTCCCAAATTCTTTGAACTCCTGAAAAAAATTATTACCATTGTGATATTGTTGTATTAAAGTGTCGACAATTTTTATTTAAAATTTTAAGTGAGCAATAATGTTACCGTGCCAACCCATCCAGACCAACACAATTCAACCCGCACTTGGAACAACCTGTTTTAACCCAACCCATCTATTTTGCCACCGAGAAGACCCGACTCTAAAACAAAATGAAAATGAAGCGGAAAAAATAGAATACGACTTATGTTCAAGGGATAAGCTAACTCTCCAATATCAATTTACTTCCGAGAGGCCCAGCTTCCAAAATCAATTCATAACATTCAGCATCAAACCAATTACACCCATTAAAACCCTATCTATATCTTTTCTTTAACTTGCTCCCCAAGGGCCAAGACTATGCCTAACTAAGTAAGATTCTACTAAGCTAATAACATTAAAACCTATCTAGTAATTAAATCTGTGAAAATCCATAACTGAAATAAATTAATTCAAATAACACTAATGTAAAAATAACTAAACCCTGGACCTATCAGCCACCTCCAATCACCAAACCATACCACTCTTGAGTTGCTAAAAAAGACATCATCAGCAGTTACTCATACCTCGGACAGGAACATACAGAGCACGATGAGGAAGCTCATCGGGTGGGCACTTGAAACATAGGGACATGTCAGAACCCGTAACGTTTTTGTATGTACCAAGAGGACACTCCTGTACAAATCATAAAAAAGACCCAAAACAAAATTAGTACTTGGTTAAACTGAGTGCTAGATGTAATAAGAATGACTAAGAAGGTATCAACGGAAGGTGTCTCATTTTAAAATTTAGAACGAACGAAATCAAAAATTTAACCAATTCACAAATCTGATAGGTGAATGTATCAATGTCATAAATGAAGTGTGTAGGGGTTACATAAATGCATAAAGGAAATTTGTAATTAATTCTATAATTACCTAACCAAGCCAGGATATATCATTCGGTAGTGCTTGTATATAACCTTAAAGCAAACTACTAAAACTAAAAAATAAATAGATAACCAAAGGGCCTTTGGTCTAGCGCGATGCAGTAACCTATCAACCAACAGTTAATGGGTTCAAGTCTCAATTGAGGTAGGTGTACATAAAATGTGGTTGTATATAATCAGGGGTGTGAACTGTGTGAGCGTGCGTTTTCTGTTCTAAAAATATATAAATATAACAAGAGGAAGGACAACAAAAACTGGGAAAGAATACCTCACAAAATGTCCCATAAAGCCCTTTAGGACAAGACCTCCCAGTGACAGTTCCATTTTCTCCAGCACCATCATCATTTCCACCGAGCCCTCCACTATAACAATACCAAACATCTATGTTAAAGCTACATACAAGTATAATTATCATCAGTGACTTGAATCATAAACTATGGCGTCTGAAATGTGATTAGACATTAAGACTAAAAAGAAAGAAGAAACGAGACACAGACCCAATTGAGATGTTCCCTTTGACACTGGCAACTGGTTGATAAACATCCCCGGTTGTAATATGTGACCAATGAAAATGAATTCTTCCACCGCCTCCACCACCACTCCCATTTGGATTACCAGAACCTCCACCACTCGAAAGAACTCCAGATTCACCAAGAGACAGAGAATTTACAAACAAAAGTATCGTTCCGCCAGATCCACCACCAGATCCACCATCCAAATTGTATTGATCATACGGATTACTGGTGGTCTCTTCCCCATAACTTCCTCCATTAGAAGTAAGTGATCCATCAACACTCAGACTCGATATTGGGTGCATCAATGAACCAATTACTGCACACAACATTGTGAATTACACCAAAATATAAGAGGACGGCCAAAACTAAAACAGCCTGATTGGAAGAGCTGCACATACCTAAAATACCACCACCAGCAGTTGAGTCATTTCCGCCTCCACTACCTAACTGACATGGCAAATCAGCATCACCATATGGAAGACCACCTTCAATGCAGGTCCCATCATAACAACCATATCCACCTGTACCACCATAACCTCCCCCACTGCCAATACCATTGCTTAATAATTGCCCCCTACCAAGACCTCCTGTGCAACCTGTGAAAAAGTCAATAATCATATTCGAACATTAAACATCATTTTACTAGAAAGAAAAGTTTCATTCAATCAAATTTATTATCCATTCTAAGTCAGTGAGTGTACCCATCTTAGAAGTGCTGACTATACCCGTGGAGGGAACAGTAACAGTCCTTGCCCGATGGAAATGCACCACCGATCCTTTTATAAGGCCTTCAATCAGTATATCTTCAACACGGCATATCTGAAGAAACAAAAATATCAGAGGTGATATAATCAAAGAATCTCCATCTCCCTCATAGTAACATTTGTAATTCAATCACCTGAAGAGTGAAGGACAATGAAGCATTAACATTGCAGTCATCAGGTGGACTAAGCAGTTCTTCTGGACATTGTGGAGAATTACAATTCAATCTCGGGGTCCTGGCATATAACAAAACAAAAATGAAGTGAATTGAGGTAAAGCAAAGATGATAGAAGAAGTATAGGTGTCAAGACGGCTTGTGGGTCAGGCGGGTTAGGTAGCCGGTCAAAGTGAATCTGAACTGAACCAGATCAATTTTGTACAGGTTAGGAGGAATCAGGTTGACCCACAAACACTTCTTTATCCATTCTGTTTTCTTTTTCTTTTTTTTTGGTTAGCATGAAATGTGTTAAATATAATTAGAAAAGCAGAATTATTACAATGATAATCTAAATCATAAAATAGAAACTATTTAAGAAGTTTTTATGCACTGAAAATAGACTTTGAGCAACTATCAACCCATTAAAGCAGCTAGAAATATACACAACCTGAATACCCATTCATAGGTAAAACAAAAATGGGTTGAAAATGCCACCTAAAGAGCAATCAACTTACACTGCGTCAGTTGTAGCATTTTCCAAGGGACCGCGCAGAATAGAGCCTGGACCAACCTTCAAACCACAAGCAGCAAATGGATCAGTTATAGTATGAATAAGTCGTAATACACATCCGATAAATAAAAGAGTCCATTGTCGACCTCTACTTTACCAATCATCACTCAAATGTAAAATTATTAGATCAGAATTAAGTAGAAAAAATATTAGACACAGATATTTACATTGACACCGTAAAATAGTGAAAGAGCCAGCCGTTGCGCTTCAATACAGTCACCTGGCCCTGATAAGTTCAATGAACCTTGCCCACGAACCTCAAGATTCGCATTGGAATGTATTGTAGAAGATTCCTGAGAAAGATGTGTGATTGGTCACAGGAATGAGCATGTGTGTCATACTACAGAAAAAAGCAGATCAATCTTCCAAGTACCTTGAGAACAATAAGATTGCTAGCCTCAAGAATAGATGTCCCGACATTCCTATCACCTTCACTGTCAATAAGCAACTGTGAGTTCCACATCAAGAACATTTTTACAGACATACGCAGAGCCCCATAAACCTGAAAAGTATCAAAGCCCTTGTCAACATATAAAGGTGGCCAAATGGGCTAGAAAGGTTGGTGGGCAGGTAGATGGTGTAATGGGTCAAATGAGCCCAGGTGAAAACAGATGATGTTTTAGATAGGTTGGGTTGAGTTGAGACACCTTCTGTCAAATGTATGTGTGTGTCAATAATAATCTAATTTTTTAATAAATGATTTACGAGATTTCACACTCTAATAAACATCTTGGACAACTTTCAACCAGCTTGACCTGTCTGACCCATCTAACTCGTTTCCTTTAAGCTATTTTTTTTTTTCATTTTACCAGTTTGACATGATAGAGATAAACCATGGCCTGATCCACCGGCACACCAGTATATAAATTGGAATCGTAACCTCTATCAATATGTGTTGCCACCAGCTAATATATTGCAAAGGCAAAATTCTATGTAGACCACTTTCTTTGCAGATAGAATAATATTTAATATAGCGGGTTAATTGTCTTACTTTCATGTGCCAAATTCAACTTCACCTTACTGATATTAAAGTAATATATTTTACTTTAACTTGTCCTACTTTCAGGAGTAATAATATCTGGTTAAACTTCTTTTTTAGAAGCATTGATCACAGTCAAGAAACCAGAACCATCGAAGTATATAACAACTACTAAAAAGGGTGACATAGCATCTGATATTTTTCACACAAAAGCAGAAACTTAATCATAAAACAACTACAATATGTAAATGATCATCTATTTTTGCCCCGTAAGTGGAAAATCTATGATGCATAAGATCTAATATGAAAGAGCAACTATCTCTTACAGAAAATCCAAAACTAATAAAGACAAAGGAAGCAAGGCAGACCTTAGAGAGGCTATGCAACAACTTATCCTATTACAACTTACATAAAAATGTAGACATATCTAAGGATGAAGTAGGAAAAAAGTAGTTGCTTGCCTTGATTATGGAATTACTCATCAGTAGCTCTTCTGCTAGTACTTCAAATTCTGATAAAGCATAATGGGCTAACCCAAAGCTCAAGATACCTCCATCCAGGAGACTAATTTGGCCTTGAACCTAAATGAAGTACATGATAAGAAATTGAAAATTATATTCTATGGTTCTTCCATTAGATGAAATAGGTAATGTTTAGATATAAATTGAATGTAAATAATCAAAACCAAAACTCAAAAAACATGATGAACGATAAGGTAGAAGAACCTATATTTCACTGACCTGAACACGACTCCAAAGTAAGGGAACTGCAGCCTTAGCAGAATTTCTAATGAAAATACTGGTCAAAAGAGGCTGATATGGAAACTCCATAAGGAGTGTATCCGTGTCAGTTGTCATGTTCAAATTATCAACTACAAGGCTTCGGGGCACAGCATCATAAAAAGTTCCTGCAGCACCCGCATTTGATGGACAGCCAAAACTATTACCACCTGCACAGAGGGGGAAAAAAAGATGAGACTCAATGTCGCTAAAAGGCTGCAAAAAATCAGCACTAATTCAGTTATTCAGGCCACACTAAAAGATCAGAGGATTCAAAAGAAGAGGGAAAAGATGTATAAAAGCAAACACGCTGTTTTCAAAGTAACCACGTAGTTGGCATTAAATGGGTTCATACCCCATATTTGGCATTAAGATATGAATTTGAGTATGAACAATTCAAATCAAAAGGATCTGATTCAGTTTACACTTCAAAGGGATATGAACTCTAGCTTGTAAAGTTTAGGACATAAATAAAGTAACATTAGTACCATTTACAAAAATTTTAGGGTCTTCATGCCTGCTAAAAACATCCGTAGCAATTCTTCCTCCACCCCCACCGCCAAAACCATTACCTCCACAAGCACTTATTTTGCCACTTCCAGTCCTGCACTTCAAAACAAGAAGCTCAGTTTAAGTCAGATAGTACAGAATACATTGTGGCTCAAACATGTTAGAAAAGAGAAATTTAAGAGAGCCTGGATAAGAATTTTACTGAACACCAAGGACTTACTAACAACGAACAAAATCGGCCTGTTTTCAAGAGGCATCTGTCTGGCATAGACGCTCAAGTAATTCACCATATGTTAGTCAAATCAAGCATACCACCTGTTCTTAACTAATATCCTATAGAGAGGACTAATTATTTAAAATAATAAGATAGTTGCTACTTTTCCCTAATATTATTACCATATAAATAGTAGATAATAAGGTAATACAGCATTGTATATAAATATATATATATATATAAACACGTGTGTGTATCCCTAAACTACTCCTTGCATCTTGACCTATCTACTGGAGACTAGAGAAGTAGTAAAGTTAATTTCTAAAATAACTAACCTCGGTTCGTTGGTCTAACCCTTCGACTCAAATTAATTGTCACATTGATTACAAAAAGTCTAAATAACCTATTACTTCAACCCTATAGTAGTTCTAGGGAAAAATAATTGCGGTTCAGTTCAGATGGACATCCATGTGTATAGATACAAAAGATGGCATACTACTAAACAGGTATCACGCATTAGGACCAAAGAAAGGCTGATATGGGAAGAATAGATCACAGACAGCCTTAATAATTGAAGGGACACTTGTTTGAAACAAACCAAAAGGAAAAGGGAACCAATTATTTCGGGGTATCAGGAGGTGTAAGCCTTGTTGTACACATGGAAAGAGATGTACAGAAAAATGATACAAGCATTGCGTAAACAAGTAATCCGGAAATAGAATTTCTACAAGCAAAAAAGAGGAATATCACCAATCCTAATGAGCATGTCCAATTTATTGATCAAACTAACATCCTTTTTAAGCGTCTATACTCTTATCTACAGATGATTAAAACCATCAAAAAAACATTAAATTCCAATCTTTTTGGATAAACTATTAGGCAAACATCAATCTATGCTTCTAAATGTATATCCCTTACTTACCATCTTTACATATGTTTAACAATATCACTACCACTTGGGCACCAAAGTTCTTTGGACCTTAAAGAATCATAGCTTGGACTACCAAACCTTCACTAAGATTACTTCTATTTTGACTATTAATGCTTCATAAGAGAAGGCACTTGAAGATAATTCAATACCAACCCCACAAAAAGATTGCTGTATAGAATCCAAAATTTGAGGCTTTTGAATTTTTTATATTTGTTTTCAGAAGCCGTTATATGCAGCAAGAACTTCCATCCCAAACTTCCAACTCATACACAGCAATAGAATGGAATTACAAAAGAAGATAGTTGCTAGAAGAAGCGATGATAAAAAACGACAATAGTTGATAAATTTAAGCATGTCACTCCCAATCCAAGTCAACATAGATAGGATTTACAAAATATCTCGTAATTGTCCAGAGTTCATAAAACAAAAATGATGGAATTCAATAGCTCGTAAAAACTAGTAACAAACTCGCCAACAGTTCTAAAATAAGGAAAAAGAGATTACATCTTATAAGCCTTGATGTAGATGCTGCCACCCGAACCACCGCCGCCCCTTGGACCTCCATCTCCACCTTCAGCTAATAAAACACCATTCATTTCAATACTACCCGTAACCACCACCATCATCTTCCCACCACCACCACCTCCATAATCAACCTCCGTACTCGTAGTCCCACCTTTACTCCCATATTCCAACGGCTTTGCTAAACTTGACCATGCATATGCATCACCACCCCAAAAATCATCTGGAAGCTTCTTATCATCAACCAAACACGCTGCACCTCTTCCCCCATGCCCTCCACCAGCACCATCAACACCTAGAGGCGTCCCACTAGTTTGCTCTGGCGGATCACCCCCTAAACCAGTAGTATTCACAATCGACCCACCCGCAAAAACCGCATTCATAGCATCTATATCTAAATACCCAACCAATATACGTGCATTTTCACCTAAAGTAAAGTTACCTGTAACATTTACCCCGATTTCGCATCCCGGAAAACCCGAACAATCCACAGTCACATTAGGAAGTATAATAAAATTTCCCTTCCCAGCTACATATATATTCCGTGTTAAATTCAAATTAGAAACAACCTTACAAGTAGTATCAAGTGAACCTACTCCACCTAAGTCACCTTCACAAGACGACGACGGCGGATGCGGTGGCGGAGGCGGTGGCGCCGGCGGCGAGTAGTCTTGCCGGAATAAACTTCCAAACTCATCATCACTGATCGATGCAGAATTCGTAACGAAAATTAACCAAATCAGTAAAATTATTGAAAACATATGTTCCGCCATTACCAAATGATTGTTGAAGAAAATGAGTCATTACAGCAATTGCATCGGAATAAAGCACAGAAACACAAATATGACCTAAAATTTGAAGTCTGGTTAGAGGTAGAAAGCATATATGATTGTAATAAGTGGTACGATTGTATAGATTTTGGTAATTTGGGGGTTTTGATGGTGAAAAAGGGATTTATGGAAACCCTAGAAGATGGTTTTTCTGTGAAAAATAAGAAATTGGTGTGTGTACGTGTGTGTGTTTATTTTGGTGTATTGGTTTGTGAAAGAGAGTGGGGAAAAGCAGTTTTTCTAATACAGATGAGATGAAGAAGGTAAAGTTTATATCCAGATTTTATATTTTTAGTTTTTAATTAAAATGAATGCTACATTCGCTAATAATTTATAAACAAACTCTCATAATATGATATAATATAAGTGTTGGATCAATTTTTTTGTTTTTCTCTCATCATTCTCTTTTTTCATTTCATTTGACTAACTTACGTTGCGAATAATCTTTTATAAAATTTTAGTAACTCTATTATTTCTCTTTAATTAAATCAAATTATGAAAATAATGAAACAATGAATTGGAATTGGCACGTGATTGGCAGGTGTGTAAACGTAAGAGTGGACGTTTATGAGAAAGAGCCTAAACTCCACTATTTTCATTGCATTAAGTTTGTCATTAAATGTTTGGTAAAAGACATTGAGTGCTTATTTTCGTAAATAAGTCATGTGTTCTAGAATTCAGCATAAGTCTAATTAATCGAATTACACATGATTCCATTTTCATTTTTGCCAAAACCAAATTTTTCTAATCAATCAACTATTCAATTATAAGAAATGGAAATAGAAGTTGATCAAGTATTTATTATTTTTGAACGGTCAATTTTATAAAAAAGTATTATGAAAACCTACAAAGCAATAACTAATTTTTAAAGAAGAGATTTGAAGAAAAATGTAAATTTAAAGAATAAAATGAAATAAAAAAAAAAATTCAATTAAATATTAACCGTTCCACTCGTCCTTGTGTTTATACCCATTAATAATATTATATTTGACTTATTATTGTTGTTATTAAAAACTATTAAAACCATAATTTTATTAAGCATCGAATAAAAATTTTACATTCTCATTCTCAAAAACATTGGATAAATTTGTATCAACATATTGGGTACAAAATGTTGGATAACTATCAACATATTTGATACAAATGTACAAGCATAAACCAATGAAAGAAATCGTAATAGGTTGTTGATTTTAATTTAATTAATCGACCATCTAGTACTTGTTTACTAACGTAACACACCTGTTGAGCAAATTTTAATTACACTACTTTTTTCCTTCAAGACTCTATATTAAATCAAATCCTAACACTTTTCAATAAATAGTGATGCTTTGTTGTTTCATTTTTTCATTGGTTAATAGAACACAAAGAACTATGACGTCCTTTAAAAAAGACATGTTACTATTAATATGAAGTTATTGCGTCGGAATGTAACGAAACTAATCAAAAACATTATCGTGTATAATAAACTTTCGAACTTTACCATCTGATGTGACAAGCATTCAATTTGTGATCATTGATGTAAAATTAATCATAAACTGTTGGTGACGTGTCTACCACTTTTAAGTTTTACCATTTGAAATTCTAATATTTAGTTAATCGTGGTTCATTGATATTAATTAGTAATTAAAAGTAGGAACAAAATACAAAATATATCAAAATAAATTAGGAGGTACTTTTCGAATGCACTACAATTAACATCAATATATTGTGTTTTGTTATAATTTCAGTAATAGTTTGTAGTAATAAATCAAAGTAAACTAATTAAAATAGAAACCCACATTCTCAAGGTGACGTTAAATTTTTTGACAAATTTCGGTTAAGTTTTACATCAAACGGTACAAAGTTAGAGTTTGTTACATTAAATTAAATGGTAAGTTTGAAAGTTGATTATATATAACCACCCTTTTTAATAAAGTTTGTTACATTTCTACGCAATAACCCACTGAAACCCTTTACATTACTATGCATGAGGCGATCAACAATAAGTTTATTCTCAATCTTATAAATTAAAAATATCTAAAGAAAGATTACTGCTCCCGGAACGTATCTTTGCCAAACATATATGTTGGAACTTCAAACCATCAACAAACTGTCCCATGAACCCGGACGTATCCTGTGACAATAAACCATTTTATTATATTGAACTTAGATACTCATTAATAATAGTAATAATAACAATAATAATAATAATTTATAAAAAATAAAAAATAAAATGAAAATAATCCAATTAGACTCTCTCAACCTATATGACCCCTCATCAACCGCAGCGTTTTCAGTCATTTCCACACCTCTTATGACAAGTAGAATGGTCAAAAGTCTATTTCAATCGTATATAAAGTATACTACACTTGGACAAGCAATATAAATGGACCAATATAATGGTTTTACACAGCTAATAAATAGTAAACTTCCATAAAACTCAAAGGCGTATCCTTGGTTTTATGATAAAAGTTAGTTTCTGCACTACACTTTACTTGTATCATCGGGAAATAAACTGAAAATTAACATATAATAACAATAGAAAACAAAAACGATGCTAATGACGGTACTAGAACCATTGCTAATCTCAAGTACAACTTTACAGAATGTACGGGTTCTATAGCTTTATACTCTTCAAATGTCGAAAATTGTTTTTCTTTTCTTTTCTTTTCAGGAGTTAATTGTCTTTGTTTCTTGGATAACTCGAAGATTTGGGTTGAGACTGGAAAAAATCAAATGTAGCACCCGGCCCAAAAGAGCGTCTCACAGCACTTGGTGAATCAGAGAGAAGAGGCTCAAATACAGAATTCCTACCATTTTTGGTTTGAGTAATTGACAAGGGCTCAAGATCCGTGTCCAATGTTCTTGGTTGTGGTTCCATGTTACCCAGTGACAGGATAGGCCCACCCAAACGCTCGGCTTGTTGGAGAATGTTAATCTTACTTGATCTGTATGTGTATCTGAAGTACTTTAACGCAAGAACAGGACCCATCCCGGCTGCTACTATAAGCTGAAAGGCATAACAACTTCATTTTAAGACATTATTACTAAAAGGTAAAGGAGATAGTCAGGGTGGCAATATCAACTAATACTTAAAGACGAGTCAATTTTGGATTATGTTTTCCCCATGATGGGTCAGGACTCAAAAGGTTAATTAAAATAGTCAGCAAAGAGAAATAAAGGGTCAAAAAGGTTTACCAACAGTGTATTCTTATATATTAATGCATAAAACCTCCTAAATCATTTTATCAGAAATATTAGATTATTATAACCATCGTTATCAAATTTGACACTAACTATTCATGAAAATGTAAATCATTAGGACAAAAAGCCGTGTCAAGTCAGCCTGATGTGGACAAGAAATTACTATTCGACCTGTTACACACCCACAAGACCTTGCCACATTTAGCAAATATTTTATGGTTCTATTCATTTTGGTCACATGTTATTATTATCATGCTCTAGGCCAGTTTCATATAGTGCTAGAAGAAAGATGTTATTATAGATCCCAGCAAGCCAAACAAAGATAATGTTCAGAGCTTTGTTCAAAAGAAGAAGAGACGTTTGCATACAAAATTTTACTCCACAGTAAAGATAAAAAACTGCTAACAAACTGAAGAAAGTGATTTATACTAAAAAGGCTTGACGCTGCTTTAGCAGGAATTTATCTTTGCAACCTATAGCAACACATTCCCAACTTCATTTTTAATATGGTGATTGGACTTAAAATCACTATAAAATACACAACGTTCGAGAACTGTATAACACATTAGGCTTTGGAAAAATTATCATAGAATACATCTGACTTTCGAAAAGTGTTATAAAAACTAGTTAACTTCATCAAAACGCTACAGGTTTGTTGGTTGAAATTATCCAAAACAATCAATTTATCAAGTATAATCACCATAAATCGTGGATGAAGGAAGTATGTTGTTAGCCTTACCCCGAAGGACCAGATTCAGCTATTTACAAGCCATATAGATAACTGAACTTGACAATATTTTGGCCCAGGAAAACTTCGTCAATTATCAACAGTTCCTAAATGATATTTGGGTCGAATAAATTTATGCACTTTGTTCAATTGTCACAAATATTTTCAACAAGCTACGAAGCAAACAGTTTAGGTTACTTTGTTTTGATCAGACACCATTATACAGTGTAGGATGAGTTTAGATGTAATTATGGGTCCTAAAATAAAATAAGGGTACCGATTTATGATGTTAAAGAATATTGGGCCCACCAAGTGTACAGGACTCTTCAGAATCAAATTTTCAAAAAATAACGAACACAAAGTGGTCAGATAATAAAGAAAACGAATACTCACAAACATGGTATTCCAGTAAGCTGGCTGTCTACAAAGGCGATACATGATGGTGTACATCCCAGATCGTGGCAAAGCACTCACAATCCAATTGATAATATAGAAAACTACTAGATTCCCCCATATGGCAGCATGTTGCAATATTGTAAAGGAACTGCACACATCAGATATAATAATAATCATCATTCAACATAAGTGAATCAATTTCCAATACATAAATTAAACCAATACACTTGAAAAGATGGTCAGGCCTCTTCTTTTATAGCATATTAATGAACACACAAAGTACTGAAGTAGCACAAAAAATGATGAAAACATATTAACATTAAACATATAAAAGCTGTCTTTGACTTCCTTATTTTAGATAAGGGAGAAAATACACATCACCCTAAAACATAATATTAATAAAATAACAAATGAGAGTTTTCTTCATTTTCGATTCAGGGAGAAACATTAGATGATTTCACAATAGAAAATGGAAGGTAGTAACTTACTTGGTTTCTAGCGTGACTACAAAAGCTTGCAACCAAACACAACCAGAGAGTGCCACCATCGAAACCTCCTCCATCTCACTTTTCTCAAAGGCATACGAATGTAGAGTTATCGCAAACACCACAATTGCCTGACAAATAATAATCACCGCAACAAATAGACAATTTTATATTTAATGAATAACGAGACATGATCACAAGAATGGCAAAATCAATATTAAGAAGTAACACTTACATGGAAGAGAGCACGTCCAAACCATCCAGCAAATGTTGTAGGATTCAAAAGCCTGTTACATAATATCATTAATGCCATGTTTATATAGAAGCATAAAACATGTAACTGTAACTGATCATTCATGATTCATAAGATTTCTAACCTCCCTGCTTGGCAGTAAAATAATATTTGAGGGTGCTGCATGACGGTTTTTTCACCGAGGTCTTTATCAAGGACACTAACTAACACAGGAACACTTGTGTAGAAAACATTGTAAGCCATGAGGCTGACAGAGTTGAAAAGGCTGGTACCAGAGACACCGGAAACAAAAGAGAAGCTGAAAAGACTCGAAGTCAGTGCTTGCATAGAATAACGTTCAAAGATGATAACAGAAGAATTGTAATGGAAAAATGAAACAAAGTGGAGATAGCAAACAGGTCAAAACAGTTGGTTTTTGGTAAAGGTCAAAACAGATAGAAGTTAATATGGGTCTCGTCGTGTTGACCTGAAACACATTTTTCCCAACTTTAAATTTTTAATAAATAATAAGTTTAAATATGATAAAAAAAAAAAAAAAAATACTATGTGGAAAAAGGTAATCCAAATTTTTGCAAGAAGTGATTTAGGAGGTTTGCATAAATTTTACACTTCGAGAAACTATTGATTGGTTGACCCATTTGACATATTCCCATTTTCACTAAATCTTTTGATTTGGCCCATCTGACCCATTTATAAGTAAACTGACGAAAAAAGCCACTTGTAAAACAAAGTATGCATAAGCTGTCTGAAGAAACTCACAATATCTGGATGAAACATATCAGTAAGGATTTATAGAATGAATATTGTGAAAGAAACGCAGTGCGGTTGTATGAATATCGTCCATGTACAAGTATCAATCTTTTAAGGAACCTAAACTCTGCAAATTAACAGCATAGAAGATGTCAACTATTGTACATCAATATCTTGTCATTAAAAATTAAAAATACCAACTAATTTAATATTCCATAAAACTATCCGTCATGAAAGATGATTAAATTTCTAATCCCCAAACCACCACTATGCATTCCAAAAGCAATGAAAACTTCATATAATCATATCAGTGGATGCTTTTTGAAAGAAGAATAAGTAATCAAAATATAATGAAATGATTAGTATGCTTTCAGTGAGCATCAAAATCTTACATTAAGTACTTGATTAAGTTTTAGAACTTACTCCCAATACTATAATCAGCTGCCCTTGCTGCCTGCAGTCCTTCTCTCCCACTTATGCCAACACCAATATCAGCTTGTTGGATCATTCTCACGTCATTCCCACCATCCCCAATTGCCAGAGTTCTATAGTCACAAGATTTAAGGAGCTCTACAAGCTGCAAAAGTTAGCGAAAATGAAGAATACTTAAGCTAAATCATACCATGAAATAATCCTGGTATCAGAACGTCCTTTCTGTCAGCTGACAGCTTGAATCAAGATTAATTAAGGTTCGAGATGGAGCTTAACGAAAGGTGATAAAAATAAAATAAAAAATGAAGGCTACCTGTGCCTTCTGTGATGGTGTAACCCGACAACATATAGCTGTTCTTGACAATATTGCTAACTCTGTGAATGCTTTCCGGTAATACTTGAGTGCAATTTCAAGAGCCCATCCATCAATGACAAAAGCCACATCCTGAAACAATGTAAAATATTCCTTAGACAAAACACAAGAGAGAGATGGTTCTGTGTCCTATTTTCCTATATTGTATAGCCTAAAGTTCATTAGCTTGAAACCACAAAGAGCAAGGGCCAACATCAGTCAATGACTCAATAAATTAACAAGTCTTGTTATATAATAAATGTAAGTGATTACCTTAGGTTCTGCTTTTGTTATTCTCATTGTAAGCAACACTCTTTCAAGATTTCTGCAAACTTCTTCCTCCGTTTTCCCGTTAATCAACAGAAGTTGGCCTTTTGGTTCTGTACATTTCCAGCAGGTATTTTGTAAAACCCTCACACTTAAGCATAGAAGTTAGAAATTTAAATCCTATTAAATTTCACAATATTCCATTTTACACCCACATCATTCATAGTTGGTAGTCTTTGAATTCTAAGTCATACATAATTCATATAGACATAATATGTCAAATACATATACATTCATACATACACACACATAATAATAAACAAAATAAATAGTTTAGGGTTAAAATAAGAATGTAACTTTCTGTGAGAATGACTTTAAAACATTTTTTATATATAAAAGCATTATTCAAATCAATCAAAACACATTTTTTTTTCCTTAGCTTCAAATTATAATGAGTTTCAGAAACTATTTTTTAGAGAATTCTTTTTACATTTTTATGTGATTGTTCATGATAATCACAAAAGATAACCACATTTAATTATTGTGTTTCTTCGGTCATAAAGCGTGATTATTAAATTTCTGAGATAATTACGAAATATAACTTGACAATTACATGTGATTCAAAGTGGAGATGGTATGGAAAGACTTTCGTGAGAAGACAAGGTAGGCGATTATTAAGTTATAAAATGTAATGATTCTTAAAATATAAAATATATAAGAAATCAAAATTTATTTTATTTCGAAAATATGTTATAGAAGTTATTCAAATAAGAAGCTCTGAAAAATATCTGTAAACAAACCGTGTTTTTGATATTCAAAAAGCATTCTTAAAGTCATTCTCACATTCTCATGAAAAGTTGCATTCTTATATATGTGTTTGGTCTACCTGGGGAAACAAAATTGCATGATAGAGCAATCTGTATGGCCGTATTCTGCTTGTCTCCAGTCAGCATCCAAAAATTTATTCCAGCTTTTCTGAGTGTTTCGATAGTTTCTGGCACACCATCCTGGACAATATACAAGATAAAGATGCAATTCTTTACATTTGCAAAACTTACTTATTTTGTTTTGCATACTATATATAGAAATAGAACTACCTGTAAACGGTCCTCAATTGCAGCAACCCCGAGTATTTCCAGGTCATGTTCTAACCTTTGGCAAACCTCCGCAACTCTCCACTAAAAGAACAGATTTAAAGGTATTAATATACATACATACACACAGACAGAGTTAGTCCAGGTGTTCTATGTACCTCTCTGTCTACTAATGTGCTATTAGCCTCTTTAAACATCAACGCCCAATCTTGATACTCGCTATCGTTTAACTCACGCCAGGCTAAGCAGAAAGTACGTAGACCCATTTGGGCATATTGATCTACAGCTTCAGAAAATGTCTTTGGTTGATGTCCTACCACATTTTACAAGTTTACAGTAGTCAAATACAAAAGCTATGACCAATAGCAATAATATAAATTTTGCAAATCAAAGAACAAATATTTTTCCGTCATAGAATAAAAGACATAAGGTTCCATTGATTGTTAATCAGAAACACAGCATAGAATGAAGTGATTGAACATAGATCATGACAACCAATAATAGGCAGTGGTACTGTCACAACAAATGCATGACCAACATAGGTTATGTTATGCTTTCTCGAACATTTTGTAATACTATGTAAGGAGTCGCCAAAAGATAGTAGAGAGTACCAGCATGTGCACATGGAAGAATAGCTTCATCTGCTCCTTTGGACAAAAGGAGGATTTTCCTGCTACCACAATCTCTAACAACCACTGACATTCTTTTCCTGTCAGAGGTGAACTCCAGGTAGTCCAGAACCTCATACTGAATTAATGAACCATTGAAGTTGATATCTGCAATACAGCGAACAAGTATTTTAAAGTGCCATTCTATCAGTCAGGCCAGCCTATAGTGTTAAAGAAGGATTTATACCAAGAATATTAGAACTCTTGTTAACAAAAGCCATATTCATGGAAGCAGCTGCACGCACTAGAGCTTCCTCATCCTGAGACTGCGCCTTATATGACACTGTCCCACTTGGGCTGCAGTTTTACAGATGATTAGTTGCACAAACAAGTAGATCATGTAGAAAAGACAAATTCATAATGAATTAGGTTACTGATTAATAAAGGTGGCAACATGGGTGGGTCAGGTAGCCTGCATACCAGATTACCAGGTCAAGGTACACCATTTTTAGTATGGGTTAAAACGAACATCGTTGATTTGATTCGCAAACACATATTTCTTCATTTTTATAACAAAATTATGAACAACTAATGTGTTAACAATGTAGTACAATAATAATCTAAAACTGTGAATAAAAATGAATTTGAAGGTTGTATACATTAAAATAGACTATGGGCAGCTTTCAACATCTTAGACCCGATCAACCCATTCGACCCATTCCCCTTTAAGATAAAACACTACCCAAATCTGACCATTCATAAGTAAATGGATCAACTTTCCGCCTATACGCATCAACAAGATGTCTTAACTTTGTTTGCTGAAGGAAAAAAAAAAAAGTTGGCCAATAATCAATGAGGAATACCTTTTGATAGGAATAACAGTGTTGCATATTGCCATAACTGTCAGAAATCTAATAGCATCTGGAGAACCAGTATTGATGGCATTGAGTAGCTCCACATCTGTAACAAGCAAGACATTTAAAAAAAACTCCAATAAGGCAATAAGACAGAAAAAGTAAAGTAATCCTATAGAATGGTGAGTATGATTAAAACAAAACCAGAATTAAATCATGATATGATGACTAGTCAACTTAAGAAAAGAGTCAAACCTTTTACAGCATCTCCATTCTCATTACCAAAGAAAGTCCCCCCTATGCAACATCTCTTAAAAATCATCTTGTTTTCTGTAAGTGTCCCTGTTTTATCAGTCAGTATGTACTCAACTTGCCCCAGGTCTTCACTTATTGCTGTGCTGCCATATAAAAGAAAATAATAGCAATATAAATAACGTAACGTTTACGTAGACATGTGTAATTACAGTAAATGTAAACTGCACTTTTCTTACTTAGTTGCATTCGCTGGCGTGCCAGTCTCTACGTCAACCATCTGTTTATCCCAGTCAATGAACTTTGCATACAAACTTTTAACAAGATCTAATGACACCTGCCAAAGAGGGGGGAAATGAATATTTTGTATCGTCAGTCCAGTTCCATCAAGTTTTATATTTGATGAAAGAAGATTAACAGAATACTGCCAAGTCAAGCTCATAGTACAATGACTTCCTACTTTCTTAAAGCACCCGCATCTTTCACGTTTTTCTAATTTTAGCACTTTGGTATCGTTAGTTGCTATAATCAGAATCTTCTTCAATCGAAATTTATTGATGTATAAGACTATAAGATGAGGATGATCAAAGCACAATTACATATAATATTACTCTTCACATGTCTTCTGAAAACCAGCTAACTATATCAGAAGGCTTCAATTATAACAAAGTGTTCAATTGAAAAAAAAGATCTCAGTTTAAGTAATTGACTGGTATACATAAAGCGCTTACCTTTATAGATATGGGTATCATGATGGAACAAAGAAGCTCAAATCGCAAAGGGATAACCAGTAGTTCATACCATGGACCCTCATCTGGATATAGAACATACCAATGCTGCATAAGGGAGATGTGAATGTAAGTTCAAGTTTGACGTATATGAGACAGCACACAAGGGAGAACAAGATACATATTGCTTAAAACATTATAAAATCAAGATCCCATTACCTGATGATTAACCCACCAAATAATGCAAGATCCCGTAACTCATGTTGTGACAAAGATGCGATGATGTTTAGATATAAGATGATGAATCATCTTACATTATATGTTTCTTTTTCTTTGTTATAACGAGCCCTGATTCGGAAATTAGGTACAGAGTAGTGCTTTTGGTGAAACATATATCTTCTTGTTGAAAGCCATTACATTACAATCTTAACTATAAGACTGCATGAAGATCCCTTATGGAATTACAGGCCAAAAGGGTTTTCCATTAGTTTGAGCCTATTTAAACCATGCTATTTAAGCAGTTCTTTCATTTTTTTAATTCTCTCTTTTCTAAAATATTTCATATCAAAGATTCTAATACCTCTCATCAATATGAATGACTGGAGTAGAAGGCCATTTAACATGGTAAAAGGTCTTCTATATCTAACTAGATATATTGGCTCTATCTCTCACTGCCTAGATGTGACCGAGAAGATAAGCAATACTAGCTAGTTGTTCACCAAGACGAGCATATTTAGGCACAAATTAGGTCATCAAACTCAGAAAGATAACCTTTTTCCAGACTAACCTCCTCATATATTCCTCCATTACTTCTACGATGAAAAACATCGACTCCATACAAATTCTAAACTTATATAACCATGCAATCTTTGACTGGAAGGCTTGAAAACAGATCCACTGAAACCAATTTTTGATGACCAACAACCTATGAAAACGATTTCTCTTATTTTGTTTCAAAGTATAGAGACAGATTTTACCTTTATATGATGAACTTATTTTAGTTAGCAGAAAGACATCGAGAAAGCAAAAGCAAAAAAATCATAAACCGTTTAACAAATGACGAAGAAGAGTGACTGAAATGGTGATGACCAGGTAAGAGCAAAGTCATAATAAGTTCAAATGTATAGGAACAAGTTCTACAGAAATTAGCTACTTGCAACGTAAATAACGTCATGAGACAAACCTTTCTTGCTTCTGTATCCTTCCATATATTTCCAGCTATGCCTAGGACAATTACCACTACAATCTGAAAAATAAATATAGCCCCAGTCAACTTGTCAATCATAGCATCCATAGCAGTAAGCTTTGGTTCTGCTACACCTCCACTCATGCCCAGCTTGGTCTCATTGCCTGGAAAATAAAACGTGGATCACATATAATTTGAATTAGAGCTCTTATCCTTGTTGCCACTAAATACATGCTACCCACCTCTGATACACAATGACGTTTATATCTACGACTTTCCTAAATAATAAAGCACTACAAGACCATAAAACTCAGGAAGCAAAACAAAATCAATATATACGGTCAGATGCAGAAGACCTTTTAGCATGTTGGTTAGGGCTTCTACTCCGATCTTTTCTAGTGAAGAAATATATATAATGGTGAAGTGACATAAAAAATACCTGTATATACAGCAACACCACAAGCCCAATCTGTATTCCGTAAATAGCATGATTGGAGGATTGTATTTTTTATGGTTACAGGACACACATCATTATCTAGAAATGGAGGAAACAGCCGTAGATTTGCATCAAACCTTCTAATGTCCTTGTCTGGGTTTGGGCACTCAATCACACCCTGCCAAAAAGAAGTAAACAAAATAAACAAACCATTTTTAGAACGGCAAACACACATCCTACCTGGAGTAGGACAGGGAAAGGATTTAATTCACAATCACGTTGTGAACAGGAAAAACTTGCAAACACAGGTTACCTAGAGAATTCTTGACTTCAAGAACAAGAAGATAATAAAAGAAACGAGTTCTTTGATTGATAATAAAAATTCAGACTGCATAAAACGGAGACTAGGAACTATATTTATAAACCTAGATATCCTAATCCTAAATAAACTCCAGCAACTCAGTTTCTTGCTGGACAAGTTCCAGGAAATCAATTTTCTTGGTGCACAAGTCTGTCTACATCACCACCCCACCTATAATTAAGACTTGAACCCACAACCCTCGTGGTTGATGGGTTACTCTCATATCGCTAGGCCAAAGGTCCTTTAAAATAAAAAAGTAAATATACTAAAATAAAAAATAAGTACTCATGCAAGCATATAGAAAATATGATAAAAAGATCAGATTGTCTCCCCAGCTTATAGAGTATATGCAATTCTTGCCTTGATTTTGTGCAACAAGTCAGAATCAATACCCATGCAAGCAGGAGGTATGCTCCTTGTCTTAAGATCAGTTTCACCATCAAGGGCAGACGTCTGTAAATTATGTTGCACTATTAGAAGCTGTGATATTAAATATAGTAGAAAGAAACAATGAACGAAATATATGTGCTACTTATTTCTTTAATTTGATACGGAAGAATAGGAGATACTCATATAGCATGGTAATTAAAAAGGCCTGAAGTAACAGAAAGCTATTCTAGCCTACACTGCCATAAAGGATCTTCAGATGCCTTTATGAATAAGAGTGCAATGGTTTGTAATAGCAGCATGATGACCTATTTGCCACCAAAAGCACCAACAGAACTTTTTTGAATTCCAGTTGAAATAAAATTTAACATGAATACAAATAAGAAACAACTTCTTTTTCCATTTTAGCGTCAAACTCCAAATCTTAAATGCCCCCAAAACCTACAAATGTGGAATTAAAACATGGCCTCATTGTTTGATGGTAAGTCTTCAACTCAAAGTTTCAAAATAGTTCCGTCCCCTTTACCCAAAAAAACACAGCTAAGGTGTCAGATAAAGCAATAAGTGTTTTACCCAACCTAATCAGGGTACGAAAGATATACAACACATTATTATTCGTAAAACAAACGTATATCATCCAATAATATAGAAGGAAGTATACCTCTATATAACACACTCCTTGTGGTTCGGAGGTACCAAGTAAAAGGAGATCACATGGAACTTCATCATTTTCACGGAGCCACACCAGGTTACCAACATGAATGTCTTGGGCTTGAATCTTCATTTCAAGTTCAATGATGTTAATGTGAAATATGGATGGTAAGTAAAATTAATAAGTGGCTAAGGAAAAAAGGTACACCAACCCTGAAGAGCTAAAATGGATGGAAGGAGTCTATTTAAAAAAAATCTCACGTAATACAGTAAAGCTCTCGACTACAAGAGTTTTATGCTGACTCTCTAAGTTGTCTAGGCTTTTGGATCAGATACAGGTACAATGATAGCACATTGAGTTATTTGATGACACTGGACTAAGTCCAGGAAACCATATTCTTTAACAATATAAGTCAATGATAGGAAAGAATATGAGATTATTAAGCTTATTAAAAAGAATACATGAGATGACATTGTAATATATTCACTTACTAGTTTCTTAGATCCCTGCCTTACAACCCATACTTTTTTCTCATTTGCTTTCTTGTCAGAAACATATCTACAGTAGTCATCCCATCCCTCTTTTGTTGCCGAGACTGCAAATATAAATATGAGTGGTCCCCATGTACTAGCAGGATTTACTGGCGTTATTAATGGCCATAGTTGAAGGCAAGCAATCAACAAAAAGTATTGGTTCATAAACCGGCTGGAAATAAAAATTGGATAGATAGATTAGTCTGTGATATATAGACATAAACTAATACTCCATATAGGATAAGAAAAAACGATATCACATACAACAAACAAGATATGACTTCCCTAACAAATTATCTTCAATGCATCTCATAGACACGGTTATACTTTACAAGTTCCTTTTAAACACACGAACTTACTTCCAATTTCATGTTAAATACTTATATATAGAAGCAGTTCATTCCCTTCATCTTCATCAAACATCCTGTTCTACTAGTTTTAAGGATTAGCTCTTGGAAACTAGTTTATTCTTTCTTAAAGTTGGAGTAGTATTTTCTTAAACTTGTGTCGATCATATGAAACAAAAATACATAAATACAGAAATCAATTCATCAGTTAGTAAAATCTTAAAGTCATCTTGGTTAATAACATTACCTGAATTGTTCCCATAAATTTTTAGGGATAAAATTCAACAATGTATACTTTCTGTTCGATATACGATTATCGCAGTAAAGCTCGTGCAACGAATCATCGTCATTGAAGTACACAAAACGCTTCATTGTTGACTTCAAAGCATCCAATCGTACTCCTAAAATTCACCTTCAAGTAAACACATATCCTGCAATTCATCAACAGTTATACAAAGTTCAATTCATGTACTCAATAGACATGGGCAAAGTAAAAGGTAAAGTTAAAAAAAATTGTAAGCACAACATAGCAAGTAGTGAATTTACATTTACATTATTTGTATAACTTAATTATGAGCAAATAAAGATTAAAACAAAATCAATAGTGCATCAGAAAAGTATGAAATCTAAAAAGGAGGGAAGTTACGTTCTGCGGGGAATTTCGTCAAACAGTTTGTATACGTAATACGGATCCGATCAATGGAAAGTAAATGGGGATTTGAGTACCTGATGGGGGGAATTGGAGATGATGCGATCGGAGGGTGTATTTACTAATTAGTTTATTTGGCAAGAAAAGAGAATATGCTGTTATAGAGACACGGTTGAATAGTCAGATATCCTTTCTCGATACTTCAATTAATGGGCGACTGGAAGTCAGCTATTACGTTTTCGATTTAGGTTGTGTTTTTCTGTGATAGTGACCGAGTTGGTAAATTGCTAATCCTTCACAGTTTTCCACACGCCCAAGGCATTGTGCAAAATAGGTATTTGGGATCTTTTTCATTTTTATTTTTGATTGATTTTTTTCTCTCTTTATTTGAAGTTTTAGAAATTTGATCTTATCATGTGTTTTAAATTATCTGTTAAACACACTTTTGAATATAAATTTTAGATATGGTCATTAATTTTTGTTTGATTAGATGAGTTTAAATTATTTATTTAAAGGCGTTCATGTGAAAATGACTATTCAATCGAACTTAATTAAACTAAAAGAAATAATTAGTGTTATCATTATGTAATATGATATGATGTCAAGAACTAGCGGTATTTGATTTATGTACATGTACTCGGCTGTCAAGGTGTTATAGCAAAAAGATAGAATGTGAAAAGAAGTAAATCGTGTTTACCTAAATAGAAGATATGAGGTCAGTTTGATGTTACTTGGTAACATCAAATTATCATTGAAATGATCATAATGTTTATGTGTTAACAAGGAAATAAATAAATACTACGAAGTATATTATGGATACTCTAAAATGTTTGAAAAAATTGTCATAAACAAGTTCATAAGCATACTTTTGTGCTTAAGTTGTTTATGATACTTTAATAGCTATCTATCATTTTAAGTACAACAATATATTTAATTAATAAAATTTGGATATATGTATAATTTCATTTGTCTTAGGATCAAAGTTTCATCCAGATTTGTTAACATTATCTTACAATTATGTTTAATGCTTGATAGGTAATTTGGTATATCATCTGTGAGCAAATATGGATCTAGCTAGTGCTACAAAAAATTATCCAAATTATGTAACTAATCCCGTGGTTAGATAATTGTTAAGTTCATGTCAATTTACATCATTTTTCACTCAACCATGTACTGATGTTTCTACACAAAAGGCTCTTTACAAGTGATTTTAACCAAATCGTGAAGTTATAAAAGCATATAAACTAAACACTGAATAATGATAGTGATGAGATTCATTACACATTTATAGTTGAGGTTGAGGGCCCAACAAAGGCCCACTTGTGCACTACAAAATTGATCCATTATTAGTTTTTGTTAATAAAATTGGATGACAAGCAACTGATTACCAAGTTAGTGCTTAAAATTAAATCCCAAAGTGCTAAATTACCTAAATAATTAATTATTAAAAAAAAATCTTATTCTCCTTCTCCTTCTAGCTTATTTGATTGTATTTGCAAGGTACTATCTTGTTATTCAATTCTTCTTTTTTCTTTTAACTGACATTAAATAAAAAAAAAATAAAAAAAATAAAAAAGAAAGAGATGTTCACATGATATATCTAACGATTTCTAAGATTATTTTCTTAGGCATGCTTTCGGTTATCGTGATTTTGGAATGTACATGACTAGGCAATCTCTCAAGGTGGTCACTCAATTCACTCAACAAATATATCGGGTTTTCTATCTTTTCTAATTCAAATGAAATCACTCAAAGACCAGTCATGTAGCATTCATCGTCATGGGCTTGATCGAGAATCATATATCCACCATTTTGACGAGGAAGACATTAATTATCCCAAGACATTTTAATCGGGTTGTAATATCATGTGAGGATAAAGGGGTATGGAAAGGGTCTTTTAAGTTTCAAGGGTTTTCTCCACTTAAAGATCTCCAAACTTATTAAATTTTTTATTCATATAAACTTAGGCGAAGAAGAACACTTTACTAGATAGTATCTACGATACCAATCTTTCTATATACACACGTGAGGCTTTTCTCATGGATCGAGATTTCAGTAGATAACACGGGTTTTTATTTCCAAGATTTCAGACTTTCTTGAAGAGTATCTAAGGGAATTTTTTTTAATAGCCCTTAGACACATGCTTATGTTTTTTAACAACTCAAGAAAAAAATCCAAATTTTGATTAGATCTGATTTTTTATGCACCAAAAGATTTTCTCAACTTTTAGATTTTTATAATGCAAACACATTCGAGATTCTCAGGGTAAAATACGGTAGGAATGAATGTAACATAATACGAGCAATAACATATCTAAATGGATGGATGATCAAGTTTAAAACGAAAAATTTGACTGAGATCTTCTCTATAACTGACTGTTGACAAACTTGTCCAAATTTGAAAGGACCCCATTTACATCATAATGATAGATACATAATAATTAAAATTGAAGATGTAGTATTACTATTTGTTTCAAAACTATATCTAATGTCTAATACTACTAATAAAACATCTTGAGATAAGTATGAAAATCTTTAAAGGAAATTAAAATTACCAATTTACCCTTCTTAAATTCATAAACAAAATTACTTGACTTAAGAAAGTTTTTATTCCAAATATAATCTTTGCACATTTATTATTATCATCGTAACAAGATTATTTTAACAAATTAAAATATGATCTATAAATTAAGGAGAAGGAAATGTTGTATATCACAATTCAGGATGACTATTTAATTGAAATATTATTTGCGCGTAACAAAAATAGATAAGTTAGTTGATACTGTCGCATTGCACGAACAACGTTCTATTTATGTAAAAGGTAATATCAGTTGGATGGAATCTTTGACAGCTATTTATGTTTTGATATATGAAATGCGGTTGCTTGCATCAGTAACATTTTGTAAAATCCTTTTAAACGAACCTCCTAAATATAAGTTATAACAACTTCAAATGGAGTTCATACAGAAAAAGAACGAACCCAATAAATAGACGAAGCTACAAAATTTCACATCCAGCTAAAGACTAAAATCTCGGTGGTCACTACCCCTAAACACATCATTTGGTATGGAGTTTAAGAAACAAACGGTGAACGTTGAAGCCAAAAAATGATCCAACTCTTGTTTAAGCACCAATTGCTTCACTTAGTTTGTGCATTGGCTCCTCGTCATCCAATTCCATGTCACCTATATCTTCTGAATCATAATCATCGTGTTTCTCTGTGTTGACACCTTCATCTTCTTCTGAATCATCACCGTCATTTCTATTCACGGTAATGCCTACATCTTCCAAATCATCATTATCAACCTGTACATCGAATAAGAAGGAAATAAAAGGTAAGAAAATGAGAAGATGATTTAATCATGTATTTATAGTAGTATCATGATCATTAGAATAAAATCTACGATGAAATAGCATAAAAGTTATTGACCACTGTACACATTTCCAATTAAACAAAAAGTGAAATTCTTCCTCACAACATGTCAAATCTCGGTTAGAATTCAACATTTTGAGAGTGGCACTTAAATGTTTTCATATATATGCAGCATATGGGTGGCTCAGACTAGCTGTGTAACGAGTCAAAATAGATCAAGTTGAATTTCATACATGATAATAAAAACTATTATTAGAATAATAATCTAGTTCTCCTAGACATAACAATTTAGGAATTTGCTAAACTTAAGTATACTTTGTGCAACTCATGTACACTCCTTTTGACCTGTTTCATTTTCAGTTCAACCTTTTCACTACCATTTGATTTCATATCAATAAATTATAACGTAAATTGACTCATTTTCACACATTCTTGAAATTCTTCTCTGTAATAATTGTATAAAAGTTGAATATCAAAAGGTGGCATACTTACAGGGAAGAGTGTGCGGTATGCTTTTTCCGTGATGGTTTTAAAACCATTATGGTCAGGGAAAAAATTATCATCTTCCATGCCTGGTTTAGGAGGGTAGCCCCGTGTTCGTGCCTGCATCCATTGTTCTGTGACCCCACGGTTAATAGCATAGTCAATACTATGCACCAAGTACTCTTTATCCGTTATCAGGTGTGGTTGAACTATCAACTTACTCATAAGCCCTAATCAATCCATCATTTCAAAAACAACATTAGAACCCAACTCAACTAACTTCACAAACAAACTCTAAAGTCTAAACGCATATAAATGTTACCTGCAACGATGCCATCTCCAGCTGCAGACATGTCAGAAGTAAAAGGAGTAATTGGTGCATCCTCTGTTCCAAGAACTGAACCGTTGTGTCCCTTTGTGTAATAATGAATCTTAGAAGTCCCGTTTGTGACAAATAAAACCTTAAGATAATCGTGTAAAATTGGAGCAATAACATCCGGACTGTAGTGAACAAATTTCGATCTATCATTATCCTTGGTGTCAAATCTTTCAGAGGTTTCTATACCACACAAGAATTCAAGTTCTTGTTTAGTAATCTCAATAATATCCGCAAGTTCCAATGCCTCCTGAATGATTGACTGAGTTTCTTCTCGAGAATGCCAAAGTGGTAGTGGGAGATTAAGATCGAAGAAGATAACCCCTCCAAATTGCTTCGAGATCTTGATAGCTTGTAAAGCACTTGTTCTTGTTTTACGGTCAAGAAGAGAGAATGAATTGAAGTAAAACATCTTTGCCTGAATAATAAGGTGCGAAATCAGTCAGTTGGGTAATATTCAAGTGTTCACAAAATTATTTCAATAATAATCCAACTTTTTGAATAAATTTGATTAAGGAGATGTTAACCATAAAAGAGCCTTTGGGCAACTTTAGAGCCATTTGACCTATTTGAACCGTGCTTTTTGAAGAAACTGATTTTACCCATTTGGTTTGTTAAATATATAACATGACCTGAATTGACACACCTATAACTAAATGGGTCAAATTGCACCTCTAATATTTATGGCAATAAAACAAACACCGCAATTCTTTTATCAAATTTTCTTACCTCTTTGAGCACATCGATGTTGATTTCAGACTTCTTTAGCCCATCCTCGGCACATGGGTTGATACATGTCATTCTTAAACCACCTCTTTTACTCATTTTCATCCGTGACACGGCAGTTGTTCTTTTGGGATCGATCCGAACCGATCGAGTCTGCACTCTACTCTCGTTCAAATGATACAACAATGCCTGCCCAAAATCATCATCCCCAATTTTACCCATAACAGCTGCATTACTCCCAAATCTAGCAAGACACAATGCAACATTGGCTGCACAACCTCCAGGAGCCCTCACAAACTTCTCCGGGTCCCACAATGCATCCTTCATACGTTCGTGTGATTCATGGTCTATAAGTCTATTGGCCCGCCTTCCAGATGGCACAAACGCGTGTTGAATCGGTCCAAAACAACAAACTAAAGGAGGCCATGAGTATGTAAAGCTAATATCATCACCATCAACAGCATCAACTTCTACATCTTTTTCAATATCGGTATCTTCCTCACGTTCACTAACCTCGGTTTCTTCACTACTTTCATCTACCGTATCCTCAATCTTTTTCTTAGTACGCCTTCGCCTTGTCACCTTCTTTTCCGGTTCTTCATCTAAGCTACTGGAAGCAGAGGCAACTGCACTTTCTGTCAAAGAAATGTATGTGGTCAGAAGCAAACTATTTGGTACTTGTCATACTTTTAAAATAGGGTTAAGTACGCCAAAATTCAATTGACTAAGGTCTGACATTTGTAGTGTGTACCAACAACTCGGGCACACATTGTGCGTAAGAAACTTGTTATTTGTTGCTATTGTATGTAATTTATGGTACTTTGACAAGCGTGTCATCTATATAAGGTGCCATGTGGCATCCTTACAAGTTTTCACGTCACCAAAATCCATACAATGACAATAAATAACAAGTTTTTTACACACAATGTACACCCGAGTAGTTGGGTACACACTACGAATGTCAGACTTTAGTTAGTTGCATTTCCATGCACATAACCCTTTAAAATAAACATTTAAGCGCGTAAGTTACTAGGTTATATCTAATCTAACTAATAAATATGGGACGCGCTTATGCTTTTGGATTATAAACTTATAAAATAGACCCTTAAACACTGAATTTGACATTATATTATCTAACATAGAAATTGACTATAGTGCAATTTGACAATTGTGAAAAGCAACAAACCAATGTTCCGAAGTTTATCACTCATTTCTCATAGCCATAAGACTGACCTTTTTTCCGAGTTCTTCTTTGAGGTTTAGATAACTCAGAAGGTGATGATGTCACTTCACTAATACTAGTCTCTAATAGCGGATTCTCCTCTGGAACTGGAACTTCTGACTCTGCTTTTTTTCTTCTCCTAGATGGAGCTCGTTTACGAGTTGTCTTCTTTTCTGAGTCATCTTCTTCTCCATCAGACGTCTTTTCTTCGAGTTTTTTTCTAGGAATTGCTGTAACCACAAATCTACTACGCAATCTAATTATATCCGGGAATTGTACAAAGTTTATTGAAGATAGCAAAGGGAAATTGGAGTGCAACCTACAGAATCAGGAATTGGAGTTATAAGAATTCAGTGGATTTAGTTCACCCTAAAGATATACTTTTAATTCAGTCAAAATGCAAAATTAAATCCACTTGGTTCTAGAGACTATAACAATATAACTTCTCTAGTCAAAACATACTTTCTTTCAAATACTAAGTTTGAGATGACATTTGCTAAACAGTTGCAATTAAGACAACCTACTAATATTATCAAGAAAACGTATCAAAATTTGAGTTTTGTTTGACTTCAAAAGTCAAATCATGAACAAGAGATTCAAAACGCATTTGCAAAGTTGGGATTTAAGCTTAGGGATAACTTATGAGAATACCATGTTGAAAGAAATGAGAATTTGAAAGAAGAAAGCTACTATCTTTCTCCTCAAATTACTCAATTTCTATCCTTATCCCTTATTTATACTCAAGTTGAACCAAAAACATAAATCAAACTTAAATTTTGAGAACTACTCTATAATTTCCAAGCAACTCAACTTAGAAGTTAGCATCAGGGTATTGTGTTTTTAGATATTATTATCTATTCTATCTATAAGTATATGTTTGTAGATATAGAGAGAAAGATAAGGAAAGAGAGAGAACCTGGGCAAAGAACAAAATTGGGTAAAGGAAGGCAAAGAAGCCATTTGTGAAACACCAAAAAGCTTTGAGCTTTCACCTCAACTCCACCATTTCTCTGGGTTTAAAGATGAGGGCTTTACCTTACCACTTTTAATCAAGGTCGAACCGGAAAAGAAAAAAAACGATAAAGCCGCCCGGAAAATAACCGGTTTTGGGCCAGGTTTGACCAAGTCAAGAACCGGTTTCTTTTTTTTCTTTTTCTCTTTTTTCTTTCAATTTTATATATATAAAAAATATATATAATATATAATCGTTTTTTGGGCAGGCGCTATGGAAAAGATAAACACACACACAGTACGCTCCTTCTCGCCATAGCTCCCAAATCCGGCCAAATTAGGCTAACTCTGGCCATCTCCGGCCCATTCCCTCCTTCTCCGGAATTTAAGCAAACTCCGGCCTTATTAAGGTGTTTTTAATTTTTAATTATTTTAACTAAATATTTTGGCATGAAAAAACGAAGAATATCACTATATGATTATTAGTTGTTTAATTAAATCTCTTATAGTCTAGAACACTTGTTAACCAAGAATATCACTATATGGTTTTTCTATCAGCAGTACAATTTTTACTTTATGATATTAATCTTCTTATTTACCTTTCTATTATCTCTTTTTAGTGAAAGTGTTGTCATACATGTTGAATAGTATTAAAGTTCATCCAAACAGCTCATATTTCTGGAAACTAGAAAGGGTAAATGCTTGAGTTCATTTCTATTGATTTGTTATGACTTAAGATGAACTGAACTTGATATATACATTGAATAGAGGGATACTTTGACTTTTGTTGTCATAACATATGTGCTTGCAGACTTGTAATCCCCTTACTTGTTCATGTTGATCATCATGTAGATTGTAAAAGGGTGATGCTGAGAATCATAAGATGGATAAATAGTAAATTGTATACCATTAGTTCCTGAAGAAATGATTGATTCAGATGTTTCACTTATTAATTGACATAATTTAATTGGTTTTCTTGAAAAGCTTAATGCTAGACTCTACATATAGGAAGTTGGTGGTGCTAAACTTCAACGTATCAGAGTGAATATTTTGCTTAAAAAGTATTATGCTTGACATGAAAACTCAAAGTGCGACAGTTCCACCTCTTTACAGTCTTATCAGATTTCATATTGAATCTGTTGTGGTCCTTCCATCCCAGAAGGAACAGTCCACTATAAAATCTAGACTAAATTAATATTTGAAAGACATTTTACGCATGATTAAGTATAAGTTAACAAAATAATAGTATTTTAATAACATCAAGTTAATATCATGTTAAAGTGTGACATAGTAATTGTTTTAGTTTTCATTGTATGAATATAATATCTTCTTAAACGATCACTTTGGGCTTTGTTGGTTTTGCAGATTATCCTTCACTACTTTTTAGCTTGAAGGATTGTTGATGAAGATTCATATTTTATAAAGATGAATATCTTGAAGCAGTTACTACCATCAAGATTAGCAAATGCTCGTGCCTGCTCGTTTTATAGAGGTAGAGTTCCACAAATACTTCTGTATAAAATTGAACCAATGACAGGTTGACGTAATTTTATATAGGACCACAGTGATTTCTTATTGTTCTTAATGAATATTTAAGATATATTACTAGAAAACTAGTGCTAGGCTAAACTCTGTATCCAGTTAAGCATTGCATTTAGTGTATGCCTAGAAGTTTTGGTATATTTTCTTTTATCTATCATGTCATTTTTCACATCTTTTTCCTGCAGTGTCTTTTTCATTCTTTCATTCCTCTTCTGATACTTTGGTACAAGTCCATTCTCAAGAACAAGAAGTAGTAATTGCTTTGGGTAGCAATGTGGGTGACAGGCTTAGTAATTTCAATGAAGCATTGAGTCAAATGAAGAAATCGGGCATAGAAATAACAAGACATGCTTGTTTATACGAAACGGAGCCTGCTTATGTGACCGATCAACCTCTTTTTCTCAACTCTGCTGTTAGAGCCGTTACAAAGCTTGGCCCTCATGACCTACTGTCAGCCCTCAAGAAAATTGAAAAAGAAATGGGTAGAATTAACGGGATTAGGTACGGCCCACGACCCATTGACTTAGATATACTGTTCTATGGTAAATATAGAATTAACTCTGAAATTCTCACTGTTCCTCATGAAAGAATCTTTGAGAGGCCATTTGTCATGGCCCCGTTAGTTGACTTGTTAGGGTCTGATATAGACAATGATACGGTTCTATGTTGGCATTCTTTTTCAAAAAAAGGACTTTTTGAATCCTGGGAAAGATTAGGTGGCGAATCTTTGATTGGAAAAGATGGTTTAAGAAGAGTGTTACCGGTCAATAATCGTTTATGGGATTGGTCAAAGAAAGCGTCCGTCATGGGAATATTAAATTTGACTCCCGATAGTTTTAGTGATGGAGGGAAATTTGACTCTGTGGGATCTGCTATATCTCATGTTCAGGCTATGATATCCCAAGGAGTTGACATAATTGATCTGGGAGCTCAATCCACTCGTCCAATGGCCACCAAGGTCTCGGTCCAAGTGGAACTGGATAGGCTAATTCCTGTTCTTGAAAAGATTCTTGAATTACCCGAAATTGAAGGAAAGCTACTATCTATAGACACATTTTACTCTCAAGTTGCTTTAGAGGCCATCAAGAAAGGTGCTCATATAGTCAATGATGTATCGGGTGGAACTTTAGATTCCAATATGCTTCGTGTTGTGGCTAACCTCAATGTTCCATATATCACTATGCACATGAGAGGGGACCCGTCGACGATGCAAAACAGTGAGAATTTGAAATATGATGATGTTTGTAAAGAAGTTGGTGATGAGTTGTATGAATGTGTAAGAGCTGCAGAGTTATGTGGTGTGCCCGCGTGGAGGATCATTCTTGACCCTGGAATCGGGTTTTCAAAGAAAACTGAAGATAATTTGGAGATTTTGATGGGATTAAAGAGGATTAGGACTGTTATTGGGCGAAAGAGCTTAGGGGTATCATGTGCACCTTTGTTGATTGGACCTTCAAGAAAGAGGTTTTTGGGTGACATTTGTGGTCGATCTTGTGCTGTTGACAGAGATCCGGCGACTGTTGCTGCTGTTACAGGTGCGGTTTTGGGTGGTGCTAATATTGTAAGGGTTCATAACATTGGAGATAATGTGGATGCTGTGAAGCTTTGTGATTCGATGTTGGATCTCGTTGGAAGATAGCTTACAGTATTTTGAGTTTTTTGGTTTCAAGTTTCTAGACTATTATTAATTATGTGGTTTATGACCAACAAAGGATTTTCTCGGGATAACCTAGAGGTTTTGAGTTTGTATGATACATTCAACTATTCAAGTGTTGTTCAAGCTCACCAAACTTTCAACAATATGAAAAAATTATTGCTAATAAAACATGACATGGAGCACATTAAAGAAATAGTAAAATTCATTTAGGGAGCATAAAAAATGTACCGAATGAAATACTAACTCTTTTATGCACCGAATGTGACTTTCAGGTCAGGTTTTGGAGCGTAAACAGGGATTTTTATCGGGTATGGGGTGGGGCATGGAGATCATAATTCCAATCCCATCCTGACCTGTTTGAAATTTATATAATATATATTAATGTTAGCGTCATTGCCATGGGTAGGGTATAATTGTCTGTATCTTACTACCCACACCTCTTCCTCAGCAGAATTGAGTATTGTTGTTGTTGTGATATATTAGTTATTTTATATTTAATATTAATGAATATTAATAACATTTGGTTTATCATTTTGCGTTAGTATGATAGAAAATAATCAAAATAGTAATAATATATTTTGATCAAGACAAGCAAGAATAGGATAACAATAGGCCCCCAATTCACCAAGAACCCCAAAGCCAAATAGACTCCCAAACCTTCCCAACCCGAAAGTCAATAAGATTACCATTCAAATCACGTCAACATAATCTATCAGGCTAGAAATTAAGAGTAGGTACCACTATCGAGCAAGAATAGGATAACAATGGAGCGATTGCTCCAGCCATCTCCAAAGTTCATTAGCTTGAAACCACAAAGTGCAAGGGCCAACATCAGTCAATGACTCAATAAATTAACAAGGCTTGTTATATAATAAATGTAGGTGATTACCCTTAGGTTCTGCTTTTGTTATTCTCATTGTAAGCGACACTATTTCAAGATTTCTTCAAACTTAATTTGTAAATCCCTCAAAGTTAAGCATAGAAGTTAGAAATTTAAATCCTATTAAATTTCACAATATTCCATTTTACACCCACATAATTCATAGTTGTTATGCTTTGATTTCTAAGTCGTACATAATTCATATAGACATAACATGTCAGATACGTATACATTCATGCATACACACACATAATAATAAACAAAATATATAGTTTAGGGTTAAAATAAGAATATGACTTTCCGTGAGAATAACTTTAAAACATTTATTTATATATAAAAGCATTATTCAAATTATTTAAAACACATTTTTTTCCTTAGATTCTTATTATAATTGATTTTAGAAACTACCTTTTAGAGATTTTTTTTCATTTTTATGTGATTATTCATGATAATCACAAAAGATAATCACATTTAATTATTGTTGTAACACCCCACGCACAACACAAGTACTATGAATTTATAAACCTTTACACGACTTCAAGTCATGTATTACAAAGATACCGTTTAACAAAAACACTTGTACAATCTACATACACATCATTAGGGTGTTACGAATTCATACCACTTCATAACCATAGTATAAGTAAAATATAATCGAGAGCTAGGTCTATCTTCTAATCTTTACAAAATGATCATCTTCTAAAGTTTCTACCTTCTAAACCCTCGATCTTGAACCTGGAATACATGGCATCAAAGAAAAATTACGTAAGACAAATTATCTTGTGAGTTACATGGTTTGGACACATAAGCTTTCACAAACACTTTGTAATTTGAGCAAACATAATACAAATAGCATGCAATGAGCAATGCATGAAAACAATCAATCTTTAACTTTATCAGACCATTCCGATACCTTAATCCATAGAAGCTTAGGGCTAATGGTTATGTACCACTCCATGGCTGCCTACGGCCGCCAATCGTCATCAATATAGCTGCTTGCGGGCGCCACTCGTCATTACCATCCCAAAAAGAACGAATCAATTCGATATGGTAGCTTGCCTTTGATCTAGACCTGTTTCAACATGACTCTTATGCAATTCACAATTATGTATGCATGAGCAATACCATTCTTTACTTCTTTCTATTGTGCATAAGTGCCATGAGGTGCAATTGTAATAACATAGTCATTTTCATACTTATAATAACACATACAAGCTTATCACAATCGCAATCAAATTCATGGTCTTCAAGAATTTCTATCTAATAGCACACAACAACCTTTAACCTTCAAAATCATTTAACTTTTGTAAATTCTTTTAACTAAGCCACGTATCCCAAAAATTCTCATGTACTCACCTCTTACTTTAGACGTTGACAATTCTTCAATGTGCAATTCCACTTCCTTAGCACCTATCAATCATTACATATAAGTTTCAATAACACATTGATAACCTAATTACTCAAGTCTTACAACTCTTTTTACTACCAATTCACTACTAAATTATGTCTCATCCAATTTGACTTTTAAGAGTCAACTAACTTTATTTTAATCAATTAAATCCTTTAATCCATTTTATGATTAGTGATCCATCATACCACTCAATTCATCATCCATAATCATCATAATCAACATATAATCAACTTCCATCATTTAATTAAGCACCAAACTCCTATTTTGGACACCACTTTTGGACCCTCAAAATGTACATATATTATACCGTTACAAAGACATTCGAACATACTTTAATATATAACCTTCACACCTTTTTATAAAATTGCAACTTACACATATTTACAGCCCTTTAAAAACTGCCAAAAATCATTTTTAGTTACTGAACTCAACAAATCAGCCCCAGCAGGTTGTTTTTATGTCCACTTTTCAACCACTTAGACACATCCCTTTTTAACAAACCTTATGTCAATTTAAAGGCATTCGACCATACTTTCATTAAGTTCTTTCAGTTTTCTCCAGAATACAACACATTAATCTGTACATCCTCTCAAAAATCACCAATAGTAGATTTTCAACTTTTTACCCAAACCACACATTTATATAACTTAAAAACTTGCATTTTCACTTCAAAAAGGACCACATGTTTGATACTTTAACATATAATCTTCAACATGCAACTCTAATTTTATGGTTTTCTTGCCCTAACTTCATGATCAACACATTTTAACAACTAAATTAGGATATCCACAACTTACTAAGTGCTTAAACAAACTCAATCTACTACCATTACCCTTAATTTCAAACATGCAAGAATCCTGATCAAATTAGGGCTCAGGTACATATTCAAAAATCTGGAAATTTCAACCATAAGAAGAGAGGATATAGGCTATTACCTTGGATTTTCAAGTTTGATGGTGATAATGTTTTAATCTTCCCTTGATTCTCTCTTGTTCTCTTGTTGGTGATTACACACACTAATCTCACCTTGAGCTTCACACACTAACTTCTCCAGAGTTTTCTTTGTTTAAAAATGACAAGAAATGAGGGTTTAAGCTATTTAAATTTCGTGGTCAACCTGGTCAGCTGAAGTCAAACTTGGTCAATATTTTTACTGCACTAAAAATGAGTCTAAAGTCAACTTCAAACCACTATAACTTTTCATATGACATCCGTTTTTGGACGAATCTTATATCCTTGTAAACCTTGAAATATGGACTACAACTCTCATTTTTATGTTTGGTCTGAATCTCAACGGATTACGAATTATAAGGCTGCAAACAGAGGGGGCTGCACACAATTTTTGGATCAATATTTTGACAGCACTCAAAATGAAGCTACAGTCAACTTCAAACCACTATAATTTCTTCATACGAAATCCTTTATGGATGAATCTTATATCCCTGTCAACCTTGAAACATGTGCTACAATTTTTGTGTTCAACATTTGGTCTAATTCCCTACGGATTACAAGTTATGGGGCTGCGAATAGAGGGGGCTGCACAAGAATTCTAAACTTTTACAAGTACAAGTATGTTCCATTTACATAATTAAACCCTATCCATTACTAAACATTAACTATCATTCTAAGCTAAAATTCAGGATGTTACAATTGTGTTTATTCAGTCATAAAATGTGATTATTATATTTCTGAGATAATCATAAAATATAACTTAATAATCACATGTGATTCAAAATGGAGACGGTATGGAAAGACTTTCGTGAAAAGAGATGGTGGGCAATTATTAAGTCATAATGTGTAATTATTCTTAAAATATAAAATATATAGAAAATCAAAATTTATTTTATTCGAAAATATATTATAGAAGTTATTCAAATAAGAAGCTTCTGAAACTATTTGTAAACAAAACGTGTATTTGATATTCAAAAAGTATATTCTTAAAGTCATTCTCACATTCTCATGAAAAGTTGCATTTTTATATATGTATCTGGTCTACCTGGGAAACAAAATTGCATGACAGAGCAATCTGTATGGCCGTATTCTGCTTGTCTCCCGTCAGCATCCAAAAATTTATTCCAGCTTTTCTGAGTGTTTCGATAGTTTCTGGCACACCATCCTGGACAATATACAAGATAAAGATGCAATTCTTTACATTTGCAAAACTTACTTATTTTGTTTTGCATACTATATACAGAAATAGAACTACCTGTAAACGGTCCTCAATTGCAGCAACCCCGAGTATTTCCAGGTCATGTTCTAACCTTTGGCAAACCTCCGCAACTCTCCACTAAAAGAACAGATTTAAAGGTATTAATATACATACATACACACAGACAGAGTTAGTCCAGGTGTTCTATGTACCTCTCTGTCTACTAATGTGCTATTAGCCTCTTTAAACATCAACGCCCAATCTTGATACTCGCTATCGTTTAACTCACGCCAGGCTAAGCAGAAAGGTACTGTCATGAAAAATGCATGACCAACATAGGTTATGTTATGCTTTCTCGAACATTTTGTAATACTAAATAATGAGTCGCCAAAAAATAGTAAAGAGTACTAGCATGTGCGCATGGAAGAATAGCTTCATCTGCTCCTTTGGACAAAAGGAGGATTTTCCTGCTACCACAATCTCTAACAACCTTCGACATTCTTTTCCTGTCAGTGGTGAACTCCAGGTAGTCCAGAACCTCGTACTGAATTAATGAACCATTAAAGTTGATATCTACAATACAGCGAACAAGTATTTTAAAGTGCCATTCTATCAGTCAGGCCAGCCCTATAGTGTTAAAGAAGGATTTATACCAAGAATATTAGAAATCTTGTTAACAAAAGCCATATTCATGGAAGCAGCTGCACGCACTAGGGCTTCCTCATCCTGAGACTGCACCTTATATGACACTGTGCCACTTGGGCTGCAGTTTTACAGATGATTAGTTGCACAAACAAGTAGATCATGTAGACAAGACAAATTCATCATGAATTAGGGTACTGATTAATAAAGGTGGCAACATGGGTGGGTCAGGTAGCCTGCATATCAGATTACCAGGTCAAAGCACACCATTTTTAGTATGGGGTTGATTTGATTCGCAAACACATTATTCTTCATTTTTATGAACAACTAATGTGTTAACAATGACGTACAATAATAATCTAAAACTGTGAATACAAATGAATTTGAAGGCTGTATACATTAAAATAGACTATGTGCAGCTTTCAACATCTTAGACCCGATCAACCATTCGACCCATTCCCCTTTAAGATAAAACAACCCAAATCTGCCCATTCATACGTAAATGGATCAAATTTCCGCTTATTTGCATCAACAAGGTGTCTTAATTTCGTTTGCTGAAGGGAAGGAAAAGAAAAGTTGGCCAAGAATCAATGAGGAATACCTTTTGACAGGAATAACAGTGTTGCATATTGCCATAACCTGTCAGAAATCTAATAGCATCTAGAGAACCAGTATTGATGGCATTGAGTAGCTCCACATCTGTAATATGAAAGACATTTTAAGAAACTCCAATAAGGCAATAAGACAGAAAAAGTAAAGTAATCCTATAGAATGGTGAGTATTATTAAAATAAAGCCACGACTAAATCATGATATGACTAGTCAACTTAAGAAAAGAGTCAAACCTTTTACACCATCTCCATTCTCGTTACCAAAGAATGTCCCCGCTATGCAACATCTCTTAAAAATCATCTTGTTTTCTGTAAGTGTCCCTGTTTTATCAGTCAATATGTACTCAACTTGCCCTAGGTCTTCACTTATTGCTGTGCTGCCATATAAAAGAAAAAAATAGCAATATAAATAATGTAACGTTTACGTAGACATGTGTAATTACAGTAAATGTAAACTGCACTTTTCTTACTTTGTTGCATTCACTGACGTGCCAATTACCTTTTATTTACCTTTAACATTCGAAATTACACCGGAATGATTATTCTATTAAAGTTTCCGGTGGTAGTGAATAAAATAAAATAGTCAATTTATTTATATTTTTTTGAAAAATAATATGAAAACTATAAAAATTTTATTCTTTATAATATAAAATTGATTTTTTTAAAATATATGTAAATTTACATTATGATATACAACTTAAATTTATGTATCACAACTTTTATAACTTTTAAGTGCGATACACACTAAAAGTTTTATAGTATTTAGTGTGTATCACCAAAATTAGTTGTGTACTGTATATTCTTTTAAAAACTTTTGATCTTCTATTAAAAAGCATATAATTCTAATAATTTTGATATCACTTTTTTATTAAAAGAATTAATTAATCTTAAAATTAAAAGTAAAAGATATTCATTCCTACTATTACTACTATAACAAACTTTACTATTTTCCAATAATTAAAATACAAGATGATTTTTGCTAAACGCTAGACGTTACCTTGTCAAAGCTCCATAGCCATGGCTACCAACAACCAGGAAAGAACCGTTGTACTTATCGACTGCTTCACAAATAACCATACGAGGATCCCCGTCTGCTATCACAACATGTACATCTTCCACCTATGCATTTATGTTTTGATTTTAGGCACATAACTAAAATGCATACTTAATAATTCATAGTTAAAAATTTTTTGTATATTTTTTTTTTTTTTTTTTGTAGTTCTAAAATGGCGGTTAGTTTGATTTTTCAAATATTGGCCTAAGACTTTTCAAAAGGAGGTGATTTGTAAGTCACATTTTTTGTCCTTTCACTGCTAATTACGGTTGATTATGTTGTATATTATAATATAATCAAACACATTTAATGGTGGATTGATAAAAGGTAATAGCTTAAAATTTTCACTCATTTTTAAACGATAGCATGACGATCCTTGTTTTTGTTCAAAAGCTATGACACCAAGAGTGAACACATGCATAATATGGGACTTACTGATACAAGGGAATATACTTCCGAACTTGCTGAAGGTTTAATTTGTACCAATGCAACGATACGTTAGATACTACGAAAATGGAAATTATGAGTAATTATAAGCACATTCAATGAATGCTCTAACGAATGCAAAGCATTTTTAGCGTTTACTCTTTCACCATTTATCCAAAAGTGTGCTTGTCACGTTGGGGGATGACTATTTCATCTCCTTCATCAAGTCCTTATGATTGGGCTTAAAGACAATTGCAAATTCAACTTCTTTTAACTGGAACTTGTTTAAGGCTTGTGAGTAAGCGGCCCAAATGCATGTATTAATTTTCGTAATGTATGTATGATCACAAACTATTTTATCGACATAGTTATTGGACTTTTCACCATTCATAAACATTGTCGTAAATAAGTGTCATATGATTGGGTATTCGTAGACGTAAGAAGGTGACAACAAAGGTGTTGATCGGGCCAAGTGTATAATTATTTAATCGTATTTAAAATATAGGTTAGGATGATTTAATGCACTAACACCATTATTACAAAAATAAATAAAATTAAAAAGTCAATGTCTATGCATTAGATATGAAATATATATGCAACGCAATAACCATCCAATTTATATGGTAATTACACCATATAAGCATGCAATTGATTACGAAAATAAACCCAAGAAACTTTTTCGGACCTCTCTTAATTATTTTGTTTAGGTGGTCAAGATTTAATGCGTTATTTAATTTATTTGTTCTATTTTATAAGTTTTATTGTGAAGTCACACGAAACTAGAAAACTTTATGTACGTTTTCATCTACATATTATGATGGCCTAATACAATGTTTGTTCATTGTTATTCACACAAATTCATCATTACTTTAATAGTTTTGCTTATACATCTATAAAAAAATCCTTATGATGCAAATGATTTGTTATGCACGAATCGCTTTATATCTGTGCAAACATTTCATTCGAATAGTTATCATCGCATTTTGTAATCTCACGGAGAAAAATATCATTTTATTTACAAACCTTTTAGCTAAAATATAATATAATATAAATTAAAAATTATATTGTTTAGAGATTCATTAATTTTAATTTAAAGTACAATGTTGGTATTTTTTTTCAGCGAAGAAAGTCAATGAATATGCAACTAACATTATCGCTGAAGAAGAGATCGTGATGGTAGGATGGTACTGTGTCAACCAACGTTATCCAATTATGGATAGAGACGGTGACGTGGAAAATTTTTAAAGCTAAAACAATGAACTCAATCCCAAAGGTCAAAATCACCATGATCTTTATGGCTTGGAGAATACCTGGGCCCACGTCAGTAATAGGCTAATAGCTCTCCACTTGTTTCCCGTGCCACCGGTCTCCTGCTGCTCACGTGACTGGATCTTCAACCGGACCGTACGGTCCTGTTCCCATATGTGCGACATGTGTTCCTTCTCTGTGTTCTTTTTCTATTCAGACGACTCCTAGTTCAATACCATGTAATTATTTTCCTATAAATATTGAATAGATAGATAAATATTAAGCATTGACTGTATAATAAGACCAAACTTTTAATTAATATAATATATTTATATTTTAAAAATACAATGTCCATTAAAACACATTTATTAATTAAATAGAAAGTATTGTATTAGTTAAGATAAAAAAAATACTTTCCATTAATAATAATAGCAAAGCAATAATAATAGAAAAATTAAACAATTAACTACTAAAATTTAAGACAAGTAAATAATCAGAATTAAATTAGAAATCATTTCTCGTTCGTGTCTTCGTTTGAGTGGACGACAGATCAGCTCGTTGGTAGATAAAGGGTTCAAGTTCGAGTTAGGATTTGGGTTCAAGTTTAGAGTGTCATCGTCTTCGTTTTCAAGAATGATCAGTAGTAACCATCGTCTTCGACATTGGGTTGTGATGTGTGGACGTTTTTTAATTGATTTTGATTTAGTGGTGTTTGTGGATAATGTCTTTGCAGGTATTGTGATTGTGGGTATTGGTCGAGTTATTATCTTTGTGGAGGTTGACGATACCATTATATATGAAAAATAATTGTAATTGTTGTGTATATATAAGGTGTTTGGGATTGAAAAAAAGATGTTAAAAATATTTAAAAAGTATGTGTTTTTTTTTTATAAAAAGAATGATAATGAGACCGTTTTACAACAGTAAAAAAGAAAATTTTGAATTTTTGACTCTTAAATTTTTTTTTTTTAGTATTTATGTACCCCATCAACCTCACTTCCTTCGTTCGTCTTTCGTTTTGTCAAACACGAAACGATTCAGAACGGTGATGTCCTTGTGATGACATTTTAAGGGCATACCGGAAGATGGATGACAGACCTCTCACAGCCACCGATCTTATTAGAAATAAACATGACTCAAATTCGAAGTTGCATAAGATATTTTTATTCCTGTAAACCATACAATTTCATAAAGCTGATGGATTGCATATGATTATTTCATACAATTTTATCATATTCTTTTAATCCATCCAACTATACAAAAGTTTCATAAGTTTCTCTTTCTATTACCTTTTAAAAATTATTAATCCGTAATGGCGTACAACTTACTACTACATTAGTATAATTGTATTACTCCATGATCTACTCACCTCATAACTACTTGCAACAACTAATTTGGAATCACTGAATTTATGACTACTCGTTGTTGTGAACTTTGTTATGACTGACTGTTTGAACTTTTGTACTTCATATATGTTTTTAAAAGGATATACTGTAACATTTATAAAAATAAAAACTAAATCAAACATAGAAAAATATTACATGGATTCTAAAAAGTTACATTAATTAAAAAGATCACAATTTAAATTACATCGTTATATATACACCTAATTTTATTCTTCAACACTTCGATAGATGACCCATTTACAGCCGATAATTAACCCCTTTGTTAGAGTTAATAGAGACTAAAATATTTGGAACATTATTCGATCCTTTGTCTCATTGTTATGGTCTTCTAGGTGTGGTACGAGAATAGTGTTATGTATTTCTACTGTGTTTGGAAGGCATTTAGAGAAATACGAAAAAACAACTACATATTCATTCTATATATATATATATTCTCTAATTAATTTCCTTTTTAATTCTTTTACATTTCCAACCGCTAAACTAAAAATGAAACAAAAATAACTAACAAATGTACCTTCCTTCTCGTCATGCCCACCACGACCCGAGTCTCTTGAGTCATTCACCACGGTAGAGCTAGGTGATGACTCGTAGTGAGGCCAGGAGGAGCTGCACACGAGCCCACTACAACCGCTCCTAACTACACCATTTTCGAATAAGTTCAATCAAACTTATATTATTCTACTTTTCCTTTTCATATTGCTCCTTGCATTTGTCGAAATAAATAAATAAAAATTTACACCATGAATCTGTATGAGCAAGAGATGATGAGTTTTTGACATCCAACGCGGGTCATTGTCAGCTAATCACTAATTTATGAAACAAAATCTAAAATGCATTACGATAATACTACTACAATTGTTGATGCTATAATAATGTTATACTAAGTATAATTTAATACTGTAATACTACTAGATTGGTGTAGCGACAAATTACGGTACTTAAAATAACCTTCAACATGAAGTAGCCTTTTCAATAAAAAAGGAAACGAAATGTTAAACTATTTTGACCTTGTTAAATTAAGTTGATGGTGTTTATGACATTTTCACTTTCATAAATAGATACCATTCAATTTGTTTTTAACATATACAATAATGTATTTGACTTGATCATAAAACCATCATCTGATTGTTAACCGAATATATCAAATTAGGTGATTTTGTTATCACTGAACCCTGATACATCATGATAACAAAGATGTAACTGCGCCTGTGCATCTTCTTAGTGCATATTGAAGATGCATCAATTTTTAAGCACAAACACAAAGTATCAATTTTCTTTTATAAATTTTACGTCACTTAATTAGCAACAATCAATACCTTCCCTCCCATTTCGCATTTCAAAATACTTTATTTCAACAAATAACGTGACATAAATTTGACTACGATGTTTGAACTATTCAACTGAATGTAATACTTATGATATAGAATTAATCGTTATAGTACGTGTAACTAATGAATTAAGTATTTGGTTAATATACTTTCCGAGTGGAAAATTAAGTCCAACTATATATTACTCGTATCTTTTACATCATATTTTATTCCAGCTAGTAGTTTAATTAATAAATACAGCATTAAATAAACCGTTATAGATAATAAATCCATACATACACACCGGGTCACTAGCCCAACAAAGTGTGAATTATTTGATGGCGGACACATGGTAACGATGTGTGTGATATAAAATATCTGTACGGTAAATCAAAGGGCTGATAGTGTTAGGTAGTAGTTGTTTGTCATTTTATGGGGAACATAACGACAAAATTGTATCCAAATATACTAAACCCCAATATTTACTGCTGTACGGTTTACCGTCGTCCGTTAATATCGCACGCCTGTTACTAAGTTCCTTCACAGAATTGAAACAAGATCATAAAACTAGACCTAACAAGTGTAATTTTACACTTTTAGCCCATCATATATATACAATTCACCATTTATTGGTTCATGACGTGTTGATTGATTTGTCTCAAAACAAAGAATCATACGTCGTGTAAGTGTGAAGAATAATTATCAGTAGTTTTCGAATATGTTGATGAGATTAAGGATTGATCCGAATTATTGTCTTAATTGTAAGTTGTCTTTTGGATGTATGTATAAAGCACTTTTGTTTTAATTAGCTTTAGGTCATGTTGATTGTCAACAATCCATTTTTGCTACGATGTAATGACTCAAGGAGAATTAACCTTTTCAATGAAGGTCAGTGACACGACAATCGACATAACTCGTAACTAATTGTAGAAAAATTAAAACAAAGAACATCGCAAGTTATATCATGAATTGAAAATGGACAATCATTAGTCATTAATCAGGACTAAATCGTCTCTCGAATTGTACCATGATATTTGAGGGGCTTAATTAGCGATCTAAAACACAGAACTAAGTGAAGCTTTCTAGTAAAAAATCGGCTAGAGGGTTATGTCAAGTTACTGTTTTGTAGTAGGAAGAGGAAAGTGTCAATATTATGTGAAAAGTCATTTTCGTATCTACTTCTAGCTAATATAACTTAGTTCCTCAATTTAAGGGGTAAACTAGTACTAACTATTTTCCTAATTTTTACTTAATTTTATTTTTATTTAGCAAATACTCCGATCTTATGGTGAGATTGCACCATCATTGCAAATATTTCAAATGCACACGTCTCATGCATGTTCATGGTTTACATACTTCATCAACTAATATTTCTCTTCAAACAACTTATTAGATCTTGTATTGACATATATATATATATATATATCTATGTATCCCCTCGGTATTGACAACTCATAAATGGTACTTCAACTTAACAAGATAAATTTAATTGTAATTTTCTACATATGAAATGTATTTTGCATCCTTTAGAGCACACGATATGAGATGAGAATTTATGAGTGTTATGACAATCACATTGGTGTGATCATAAGCGTGCTTGTTAAGGTAAGTGGAAGCACAACACATGGAATGAGAAAAAACTTCTTTCCATTGGTTATAAAATTTAAAATTGTGAGGTAATTTTCGATGATCATTGTCATCATATCAAGTAAATAAATTTCAGTGTATTTTTTAGTGTGATTAGCACAGTGATAAAAAAAATATTTTACAAGAATAGTCAATTTATCTTTTGCAATACAAAATTTTTTCAAAGTAGACTTTCTATGTTACAAATAAATGTTTACAATCAGATTATATAAAGTTTAAAAAATACATAATCGATACATTATATAAAAGCAAAATAACATTCTTATTTTTACCTCTTGTATATTCTTCTATAATCAATTTCACGAAGAACGATAGATTATGATTAAATTAGTAAAATTAATATACAATTTTAGAAAGTGAATATTATTTCAAAATAAACTAAAATGAAAAATTAAATACTTATTTCGAAACACAAAGGGTGTTAGCTTTTACAATAGGGAAGGTAATATAATAATAAATCCACTCAACCAACCCATAGACATTTCATATATGCTACTTCATATTACGTTTTAGCTTTAAGATCTTAGTTTAATCTGTTAAACTCATAGTTGACATATTTATATTGCAATTGGTATTTTTGCTACAGCTTAATCACTTTCTAACACAGTAACTCACTACCCAATCAAAGTTTCAATAAACATCACTGCACATAGGTTAAGAAATCTAATGAAGCTTATTGGTTACCCCTTTTCAACCACAAACCGGATTCTATGGATACAACTTTATAAAAATAATTAATTATTCAAATTGAAGTCTAATGTCGACTGGTCTTTAGGTTCAATATTATCCGGAGCAGGTAAACGATAACTTCTTGTGGGATGTTAACTTTCATGTAAAAATTACTTTGATTGGGAGGAGTGATATATCTAATAATAGAATTTGTTGGGCCTTGAGCCATTCTTCTACCAAAAAAGGGAAATAAAAAAGAAAAAACTTTGCAAGTAAATTTTATATAAAAAAAGAGATATGAAAGATTCTCTCTTATGATCTAGAAAACGTGTTGAATTTGAATTGGATTCGGGTTGATTCGGTCTAATTGAACCCGCCTATCTTAACAAGTCAAATATAAACTCGTTTTTTAAAACCTTGCTAAACATATCTTTTTTTGACTTTTCAGTTTTGAAGTATCTTAATTACTCCCTCCAATTAATATAAGTGTTTACATTTATATTTTAGATTGTTCGAAAATAAGTGTCTAACTTTCTAATTTAATCAAATTAAAAGATATTTTGTAAATAAATATGATATTTGATTAGTGAATAGTTAATGAATATTTTAAAAACTTTATTTATTTTTAAAGTGAAATTTTTAACACAAACGAATTGGAGAGGGAGAGTTATCTTTGATTGTATGTTCAAATAACAATAAATGCTAATTAACGTCGAAAAGAAAACCATTAGCACAACGTTATACTCTTTTTTTTTTGGAAGGCAACATTGTATTGTATATATAAATATAAGGTGGCATAAAAATCAAGAGATCAAACCCACTCTCTACTATATCTACAAGAGAGGAGAACGAATTGACTTCGAAAAGAAAACCATTAGCACAACATTATATAACCTTGTTCCATTAGACATTAAAATATCATTTTTAAACCCGAAAATATCACCATATAATTGTTTTCTAAAGTAGTAAACCATGGGTAAATCAACAATGGACCCATCATAAACAATTAACTAAACCAAGTTGGAATTTATTTATGGACCCTTTTTCTATTCATCCAATACTTAAGTATACCGTGACCTAAAACCATCACAGCCAGTCACACTACCCATTCCTTCACAAGATCTTTTACTCTAACCACACACCAAGGTTAATTTCTAACCTAACCATAGTTAAATAGTCGGTTTATATTTGAGCCACCATTCCTACTTTCTATATCCATCAACAAAACTACAGAAACAAAAGAGAGAAAAAAAATGATGATGCTCATAGGAAGAGAAACCCTTCACTCCAATCCAACGGTCCAAGTTCCTCCATGGGACACCGATCCAACGGACTACAATCACACCCATTCACCTTTTCCATACGACGACCTCGAAATGGCGCCCTACGAGGACGTTTTGGACTACGGCGATATCAACATTCCCCTAGATGCATTCTCACACGATCATTTCCGTATGTATGATTTTAAAATCAAAAGATGTGCACGTGGTAGGTCACATGACTGGACTGAGTGTCCGTACGCTCACCCGGGTGAAAAAGCCCGACGTCGTGACCCGAGAAAGTATCATTATTCCGGTAACCCTTGCCCGGATTTCCGTAAAGGCACGTGCCATAGAGGTGACACGTGCGAGTACGCTCACGGCGTCTTTGAGTGTTGGCTTCACCCCTCTCGCTATCGTACGCAGCCGTGTAAAGACGGCGTTAACTGTCGCCGTAGGATCTGTTTCTTCGCTCACACTCCTGACCAGATCCGAGTTTTGCCATCGAGTCAAAATGGACAGAGTCAACTCGATGGTTACGACGGGTCTCCGAGTCGACTCAGTCTTGACTCGCTCGTCGGCAAATTCTTATTCGGGTCGTCTCCGACGTCGACTATGTATCCGCCGTCGTGCTCACCACCGATGTCACCAATCGGTCAAAACTCGGTCAACGAACTGACGTCATCCGTACGTAACATGCAGATCGGTAACGGTGTAAGGTTGGGTGGGTCCGTGTTTGGTTCGCCCCGGAATATGTCCACACTCAGACCCGGGTTTGCTAGCTTACCATCAACCCCCCGTAACCCGACCCGGCCGGGTGTTAACTCGTTTGATTTATGGGAAACAATGAATGAGGAGCCAGTGATGGAAAGAGTGGAATCTGGGAAGGATATTAGGGCAAAGTTGTATGCGAAATTGAGTCGAGATAACTCGTTTGCGGGCCGAGTTGACTCGGGTTACTGAACTCGTGAAGTGATTGATGCGCAGGTGGTGGGGTTGAAAAGATGAAATTCGTTTTGGGTGGTGATTATTGTTATGTGAATATTAATGGGATTTTGATTAATGTTAATAGTTAATACTATTACTACTCCGATGTTTATGTTACGTAATATTAGGGAAAGGGAGATTAAAAGTGATTGATCTCTGGTTTTGGAAGTGTGTATAGGTGACTCGAAGGAACTAATCTCTATGTAACTGATTATTTTACGATTTTATTTGCTTGTAAATCGTTGTTTATCGAATTTATGAAATATTGTTACTTTTTCATTTTATTTTTCTTTAATTATATATATACGTGTATAAGAAAAAAAAATTATATGGAAGTTTCAAAGAAAAAAATGAAAGTAAATCTTAGTTCTTGATTTTTTTATAAATAAATATTTTTAACATCTGTTATGAATGTTAAATTTTGAAATTATTTGTGATTTTTAAAATTTATTTATAATGAAATCAATGATTGAGATTTATTTCTTTCATTCTCTAATTTTTTTATTTTTCTCTTGATCCTCACCTCATATGTATATATATATATATATTTACTAGCAGCATAGCCGCGCGTTGCGGCGGCATATTATAAATAAGAAATATTTGTAGTTTACAGCGGTGACCATCGTAAATTACGAATAATGTTTCGTTAGTTTGATGTGAATTAAGAAGTTTTATACGTAGTATATCTTTGGATAAAATGAAATCTATAATTACATACTAATATACTTTGTACATCGTATAAAACTTCTTGATACACCACATTTGAGCTATAAATTTCGGGTTGTTTGAACTTTTTGAAAGACTCTATCAACTCCTTTCTACACTTGATATCTCTCGCTAAATGCAACGTAAAATTGTTAATGCAATAAAAGTTACCTTGATATCCCTCTACATTTACTAAGACTTTATTTTTTAAATCAAAATAATTTGCTAACATAACACTATATTTACATAAAGTTTTAGTAATTTTTATCTTTAGAAAATAACACTTAAAATCTTTATATATTAGTATAGAAGAATACATATGCAATGCACACGGGAAACGTTTATTAGTTTCACATTAATTCGATATATAGTATTATTTTTTCTAAAATATTTTAAAAATCAAAAACTACATTATAATAGACGAAGAATACTATTTTGTAAGTGGAAAAATCACTTTTTAACAATTTTTTATATAAAAAATTGTAACAAAATAACCAAAAATTAAATATATCATAATATGTCATTACAAACTTGATGGTCGGGTCCGAGTTGCTAGTGCTAAGTTTCGAGTTCTTAATGAACATGTTGTGAGTTGTAGAGTCGTTTTGTTAAGTCTAGAGGTTTAATTTTCACTTATTTTTTAATTTTGGTTATTTTTCTTGTATTTTGACGTTAAACATTATCTATATTAGATGACAATCCTAAGAAACATATAATAATGTTTGTATTAATAAGTAGTTAATAATTAGAGGTATGTTAGTCAACCTAATGAACTTTTAAAAAAACTCGTAGTAATTATATTAGTTAAATAGTCATTTTTATCTTAAAAAATATATCCCAAATACATTATATAATAGTATATATATAGATAATAGTCTATAGATATAGGAAAATTTAAAGTTAAAATTAAATGTCACATATTGATTAGTTTGTGGTTTAATAATGTTTGTATTAATGAGAACTTTAGAATTAGTAATTAGGGGTATGTTAATTAAATGTCATAAATTAATTAGTTTATAGTTTAATAATGTTTGTATTAATGAAAACTTAATAATTAATTATTAGAGGTATGTTAATTAAATGTTATAAATTAATTAGTTTATAGTTTAATAATGTTTGTATTAATAAGAATTTAGTAATTAATAATTAGGGGTATGTTAGTCATTTATACGATTTATTAAAAAAACTCTTTGTAATTTTATGGGGAAAATAGTAAAATCTATCTTAAAAAAAAAACATTGGAATGTATTATATAATAGTATAGATATATTATTAGTCACATTGTTGATGTTTGAACAACATAGTGACACTACAAAATGTTCATGGCTAGAAAACAATTTTTCAATTTAGAATCACCTCTTTTTTATACAATGGTAAAAGAGCTTTTTATCTTTATTGCTATTTTTAAAGGCTCAACTTCAATATTTTTAATAATTTTATTAGTTAATTATTTACATAATATAATTTTTAATGTAGTATTATAATTTTTAATATAATATTTTTTTAATGATCCAGTATATTTAATAACTATTTTTTAAAATGACAATACATTTCCATAAATGTTTTGTTGATAGCAATCTCTTTTTAGTTTTGTACAAATATGGAATGTGGAAGGTCTTCTCAAATCTTATGGAAAAATGGACTCAAATGTTATAATTTATAAAATAGTGATTTTGATGTACGATCATGGATAAAGGTATAAAAGGGTGATTTTTGTTATAACAAAAAAATGTATAAAAGTGTGGATATCAAATTTTCAAACTTATGTTATAAACTAGAAAACTACCTTATGTTTGCTATGAAAACATTCGCAATGGTTTTTTTGACGTTATATCACAGAGGTTCATAATTCGATCTACTTTTTATAAATTACCATTATATCTTCTTACTGAAAATTCAATTTCACCCATTCAAATGAGTGATTCATAGTAATATCGAACATTAGTCTCAAGCGTAGAATTGTGATTCATTTAAGATCGATTTGCCAAATTTCTTGGTTCTTTTCTTGATCTACAACTGTGTACTCAAATTGACTGATGATAAGCAAATTATTTAACGCACATTATTTATCTTTTAGAAAACGATCTAGAAAATGGTCGAAATTTTATTATTAGCCAAGAGAACTCGAATCACAAATCCAGTTATACATACTTTCAAGATTCATAATCAGTTAAAACTAAAATAAACTTTGGTATCCAAAACGAAATTTACATAACATTTAATGATATTAATCGCGAGAAGGATATAAATATGTGATTGAGATTTCATTTAGGCAAAATCCAACTTAGATTTTGTATTAGATACTTTTCGTTCCATATATGATTAAAATCGTAACCCACATCCACATGAAAATATAATTATAAGAGTCGTTGTCCCGGTTGCCAATTTAACATTATCCACTTGTTTTTTAATTGATAATTTATATAAAAAACAAGTCATGCAAATGAATATCCCGATATTTGTTTTGTTATAATACAAACCTACAAATTACGTTATTTAGAGAAAGTATTACAATTTCGAACATTTGATTTTATAACCAAACAAAAGGACGAAACTGTATTATATATAACTCACTTATTTGTTTGTTCAAGTTTATTGAACGTTTATGTAGCTGATAAATTAAAAATTGACCCTTTATATCAACTAGCAAGTGGTTTTGCACTTGATGAGTACAAAGAAGATATAACAATTAGTTTAACGTTGATAATAATATGTATTATCATTATATTATTCATTAAATTAAATATATAAATAAATATATAAGACAAATTGGATCCACCTTAATGGCTTGAACTTCGAAGTAAAACACTCCAAGGTTCAAGGAACCCAAAAAAGGACCCGACAAATTTCTTGTTCTTGCAGTATTATTTGCTTTATATGGTTTTGAATTTTTCGATTAAATTAATTGTCCTTTATTATTTCTATTAAATTGCTATTGTAGCAAGAGTGAAGATAAATATTTTTATTTTCAATTTTAATATATTTATATATATTTTTAAAAATAATATTAAATTGTTATAATTTTATTTTTTATAATATAAAATAACTTTAAAAAATTAATAATATATGATATATAAATTAAATTTGTGTATTACAATTTTTATAACTTTTAAGTGTGACATACTAAAAGATTTATATAATGTATCACAAAGATTATTTGTGTATTATATATCTTTTAAAAAAAATTATTTAATATTAAAGAGTGTAAGATTCTAATAATTCTGATATAATATTTTATTAAAAAAATTAAATAATTTTAAAATTAAAAATAAAAATATTTATTTTAATTATTATCGTAACAAACTTTACTACTTAAATCTTCTCCTATTTTTATTTTATCATTGGAGTCTTGCACGGCAGCAAATTTTCATTAGCTGAAAATACATCTAAATTACAAAAAAAAACCAACATTTATGACAACCTAATAATTCCCTCTAAAACCTTTTAATTTAATTGCTCAATATTAGCCATTTAACCAACAAAACATAACCTAAAGGCTAAAAGAGCAACTTACAGCTATGAAAGTTAAAGAATAAAATGAATGCTAAGATTCAAACATTATGATTCAAGTTGACGCATATCGATTTTTCTTTTATTCTTCGTTCTCATTTGCAAGGAAAGAATGGGTTTTGGAATTTTGTTAGGAAGCTTTTGTTTCGGTTTGATAATACGTATAGGTTTGAAAGAGGAAAAAAAGTAAAAAATATTTACTAAGTTTTTATTGAAAATTGTTTTATAATTAACAAATAAAATAAAATTAAATACATTGTTATTGAAAAAATAAAAGTGGGAAGTAAGATAGATGAAAAGTAGATATAGACTTCACATAACTTTCAAAGAGTTTTTCTTTTCGAACATTGTAAAATTTCTAAATCAACACCGTTTACGTGAATCTGAGTGTGGATCCTTTGTATATATGTTTGTGTCTAGAATATCCGATTAGTAGTCTCATATTAAAAAAGGTTAATCACAAATTTAATCCATTGACAATCTTAAATTAACAAGATATTTTAAAATTCGATTTTTGACTTCGATCAGTGGTCCTTTCGATTCCAATCAAACCAGTCATGTTAAATTGCAAGAGTCGCTAGCGCCTAGCAGTCTTGTTAAATTGCAATATTGCACTAGTCACTAGCACTGGCCCAAGTCCAATATACAATAAAAAATTTGTCTATTTGACTGATTCTATATTTTGATCAAAATTTATAGTGTATTGATCGAAACTTATAGTGTGTCAATCAATAAAGAACATGTATAGTGTGTTGATCGAAATTTATAGTGTGTTGACCATTAAAGAACACTTATAGTGTTCAAATTTGTCTAATTGTATATTTTTTTTATTTCTTTAATTTCGATTATAAATGATTGAAGTTTGATGTGGGTGACACGTGTCACGTATTCGTTGGTGTATGCTCGTGATCGAACTGACCCACTTGTGATCTCGTTATTTATTTTATTTTTCTATTTGACTAAAAAGATTTCCTTTGTAATTAAAGGAATTGATTAGTATTGACTTTGTGATATTAACAGCTTGATTTCGAATTTCAATTCATGATTAAAAAGATCAAACTTTTTTCGATTAAAGGTGAATTAGTTGTCAAATGTCTCGATCAAAAAATTAGTCTGTTAATCTAAATTAGTGAATAGATCAAATTTGTTATTAACCCTTTTTTAAACCAACACAATCTAAATTGCTAACAGTGGGTTTTATGAAACCCTTGAGTTCTATAATTATTGACAATCTTAAATCCTATAGTTTCATAACAAACAAGTCTTTTTCTTTCCTTGATTCCCGTCGCCATTCCAAAAAAATCAAAACAAACAGACCTTTAGTTTCTGTATGAGGGAACAGTGGCAAGTGCATTGCACGTGACTTGTGGGTTAAGGAACACCAATTTTGACTTTATGGCGGGAAAACATCTTAACCTTATCCTTGGGATAGATGAAAAAGTATACGTGGGTCATACACTCCTACATCTAATAATAAATAGAATAATTTTTCATATTAATATAATAAATATGATTAATGTTTAAGACATGTTTCATTGACTTGAGTAACTGTGACCAGAAAATACGTACAAATGTTTTTCTTCTGCTAAGAAACCCATTAATTATTTCGACAAATATTGCATTTTCCTTGGACACCTTTAACATATGTCAACATATATGCTTCTAACTAGAAGAACTATGTGAGCTGATCAATTTCTCAACAATGGTGAACAAATTAAAGCGATATATGTCTCATTGATCCAATTTCTCAGGAAAGCTAAAGGGAGAACATAAGAAAAGAGCACACATTGCATGTACATGCATTTACATATCTGTTACACTCGTTTTAAAACCGGTTCAATGTACGACAACTAGTATAATTATAACTTGATATTAAGGTGGATGATAAATTGATAATGGTAATGCTACGTGTATATATATATATATGTGGAAACATTTGGATGATAATTAACGTATCATTAATCACTAAATAAGATACATGAATATGATACTTGCACTTTCATTTTCTTTTAAGCATTAATCTAAAATATAACTTATCAAACACACAAGGTGTCATTATTGTGTTTCTATTATTTTGTTTGCGATTACAATTAATACTTTTAAATTGATTGTGAATTGGGTTTATTGCACACTAATACATATAAACTAGCTTATATATATATATATATATAAAGGAATGATTCATAGGGAAGCTTTAATTTCGGGGGAAGGGGGAAGTAAATCTGGACCGCCCGTTAACATTCACCTAGGAGAATGTTAACATTAACATTCCCCGTGAAGAATTAAGAATTAACATTCTTCACGGGGAATGTTAATGTTAACATTCTCCTAGGTGAATGTTAACGGGTGGTCCAGATTTACTTCCCCCTTCTCTCAAGATTGAAGTTTCCCCATTGATCACTCTCGTATATATATATATATATGTTCGGTTTTACATATCTTACACTAAAATAATAGGATCAATGTGTAAGAGTAACACTTGATTAGAAGTTTAATAGTATAAAAAGCACATGAGATTTTAATTTGGATATATTACATGTTCCATTCATAACAAGATAAACAATTAATTAAGATTTGTGTCGACCAAATACTTTTTGGCTTTTAATATAAGTACAAGGATAGAGCATTGCTTAATCCTTAATGTATCTTTTTTAAGTAGGCCTCTATCTTCAATTTTATATGCATAAATTCAATGTTCTTTAAATCCGATTGGTAAGTCATGGATAGAGCACGTGACGTGGAAGATGGGGTTAGTTGGTTTAAAATAGCTTTTCCTTATCTCTTAACCTTTTTCACCCTTTGATAATGTTGTTTACTCATTTGACCAACCAAATTTAATTTTCTATTCAACACACATAATATACTCCATGCTAAAAGTTAAATAGATTATTAATCGGTGTTGATATTTACAATATGCCTTTTGATGGATATGCTATAGATTTATGATATCAATGCGTACTATGTAAGGGTCCAAGAAGGGATGACTTCCATTGTTCCAATGCTGAAAAACAGGGGAGTGGAACAATATTAAGAACGGTATTTAAAAAATTTATTTTTAATTTTTTTATTTATTAAAAAATAAAAATAATGTAATAAATAAATATAAATAAAAAATTAATTTAAATAAAATAATAAATTCATTAAAATAAAAATAAAAATTACAAATCCTAAAAATTAAAAGTATATTAAAAATAAAAATAAATATTACAAGTCCTAAAAATTAAAATAAAGAACAAGTCATAAAAATAAAAATCAATCGTCTCCCGAACTAGCGTCCTCCGGTGCCTCGTCAGCCGGTTCGTCATCCAAATCCAACTTTGCCCGAATTTTTGCTTTTTGTTTTTCTATGATTTGCTTTTCTCGTCTCGACAAGTGGTCCGTCGTCATAACCAAGATTCGGAGTTGTGTTTCCAAATCCTTATTCCGATAGTAGGCTTGTTTGTCGGAATGGATGCCTTCAAAGGTACCGGTGAGAGACTCGTCAAATGAAGCGCGGGAAGAAGAGTTGGAACCGGATGTCGTCTTTTGGAATTTTGATTTTATAGCTTTTCCCCTTCGACGTTGGAACGCGTCATCCCCGAATAACGCGGCATTCGAGTTGTCCACCTGTTCCTCGACCAAATCTAAGTCGTCCAAGTGAACCGTCTCGCGGCGTTTTAGAACGTTTCGCCGTCAGACAATAATGAGATCGGGAGTTAACCACTTTGGTGGTCCTTTAAGTAGTCCCAAGTTTGAAAACTTTTAAAAGTTTCTAGCGTTTCCATCTTAAATTGCGCCTCCACCCGAATCCGAAAGTCGTCGTCATTTTCCCCTCTTCCTCTTTGTGAGTTGAGCCGGTGCCATATGCCTCCCCACTTTTGACAATCATCGTTGAGTTTCTTCCATTTAGATGTCAACGCGTCTTTGGTGCGGGTAAAGGGAGGGTTGCGGCCGTGGTACTCGTCCATAATAAGATACCCAAAAGAGTAGTCCGATTGTGCGTTTCCTCCGTTGGAATACTCGGAACCGGCAACCCAACTTTGGGCCAACCGAAGATCATCCGCGGGTTCTCAATCGGACACATTGGTGTAAACCTTTTTTTGTTGTGGTTGTGATGATTACGCCGTGGATTGTTTGCCCTTTTTAGTTCTATTTCTACGGGATGTTGGTGTCGGGACCTTGTCTTCAACCGATTGTTGGGTAATGGGTTGTTGTTGTTGGGTGACGGCTGGTTGGGTATTTTGTGACGATTGCCACATTAGAAACGCTTGAAATTGCTCGGGTGAAAATTGCGGTGTTTGAAAGGGTGGTGGTTGATACGGAGTGCCAAATGAGGGTTGATATGGAGTGCCAAAAAAGGGTATGTCGGATTGTGAGTTTGGTGATAATGAATATTGTTGAAACGGGTTCTATTGAGAGTGTAGGTTGTATGGATTGTTTTGGTTGTTCGACATGGTGATGAGAAAGAGTTGAATTATATAGAATGTTGGAGTTTTTGAGTATTTGAGAGTATTGTAGATGAGAAAGAGTTGAATAATATAGAATGGTGGAGTTTTTGAGTTTTTGAGAGTATTGTATATAAGAAATAGTGTTTTGATGTGTTTAAAATTGTGTTGTATTTATAGATAGAAAATAGGGTTTAAAAAAATAAATAGAAAAAACGGCTATATATCCGTTAGTTTTAAAATCCGGAACACAACATACGGAGGGGATGCTACGCCTGGAATGTTGTCCGAAAATACAGGTACGACATTTCTGACAGCATTTCAATTAGTAAACGTGGACATTCTTTCTCATTTCATATGCTCTAATTACTAAATGTACTGACGTAAACATCAAACTTAATGGTATAAAATCACAACTTATTGTAGTATTCTGTGAGACATATATTTTAGAATTGAATACACTTTTCATTTCAAAATTGTGTCTGTCAATATTTTGATAGGGAGTAAAAAAGTCTTAGATATGTCTTTGTGACGTGACACATACGTAACATTAAAACTTGGAGTCCTTCGACTCCCAGATAGTATGTGCTTGAAAGAATTAAATCTATAATTTTTAAAGTTTAAAGTTTAACCTATTTTTCAAAAGCATTTATGTTGGGCAGGGCCCGGCCCATTTAAGACCGACTCAAGCCTGGTCCGGTTCACTATTCATTTCAGGGTTCGGTGGGCCGGTCTGATATGATAATGAAAAAAATAGTACTGATAACATTGAAACCTTCTGACGGCCAGCTCCTTACAATAAATAGAATGTGAACTGATTAAACGTTGTCAGTTCCTCAAAACATCCTTTGCATCGGAGTAACAATAAGATTTGGTTAACTTCAAACCCTTTATGCACAAATTAGACAAATTGAAATATAAATTTGAACAAACTAGTCAGCAAACACTCGGTTAACTAATGACAACCAACAAAATCAGTAGCTCACACAACGAGTCAACAACATTTTATAAACTAGAGATGTTTTATTATAAAAACAGAACTACTTTATAAAACAACCTACTTTTGTTGAATAAGTTGCTTATAAAACACCACCTCTAAAATGTTTTCTCTTAAATAGTTAATTTTAAAGCATCTTGTCTTAATTTATCTCAATAATCAAAAATACCATTTTACCCTTACTATATTAACAATCATAATTAACCATTTTTGATAATCGCTTATTGTTTTTTAATTTTGATTATCTTTAATTACATATCAATTTTAAATACCAACTATCAATTACCTATGAACTATCTTAAATGCGTTACTGTAAATTAAAATTTGAAACTATACTCTCAATGTTGTTGATTTTGTTTAGTTTGACGTAGTATGTCATTGACTTTATTTGACATTTCGAATCGACAATAAAGCGATGTAATAAGTTTTATCACCAATAATCAAAACACAATGATAAAATCTTTAAGTACCGTGTAACACTAAAATGTGTATTTCAACAACTAACTTTTTTGTCTCTATCGTCATATGCAGATACATTGTTAGTTATATAAATCTAAATAAAAACAATCACAATGGTCAAGATGACTTTAAATTCAGCGTAACTCCAATTGATATTTGACTTGAGCCTACTCACTATTTCAATTTGAAAAAAATTTGTTGACTTTCAACGTAAGTATAAAATTACATTTATTAACCCATCATCATGAACTAATTAACTTCATTTTTTACGTGTAAGATATCACAACATTGCACATGTATCCTACTTCCATTTTAAATGTAATAAACACTTTTAAAATGTTCACGTAATGCTATATTCTGCTTATTTTATTGAAAAGTACACGTTTAAAGCATTTGAAATGATGGAGATTCCACACTCTTTAAGCATAAAGATTAAAAATTTATACGCTCCAAACGCGTACTTAATACTCGTAACTTGATAATTTTTACGTATAACCTATAAGCACAACAAAAATGTTATTTGCTTATTTAAACGCAATAAGCTTACTTTAAAGCATTTGAATAAACCCATTTTATTAAACTTATTTTAAAAAAAGTTCAAAATGAACTTTTAAATTGTAGCTTAGTTGCCTCTAAGCAAATAGACTTAAACTTGGAAATAAACTTCTTAATACTACGGAATAATTTTTTTTTTTTCTATATGGCAAGCTATAACGTTTCTTCTTGCATACAGTTTTTGTGACAATTACTTTATCAGAGTTCTAATGCTATTGTTTTTGGAATACGATATTTTCTTATTATATGTGGATTTATGGGTGATTAGGATTATATGCTTAGTGGTAGATCTTATATTCTAGAACGATGCCTTGTAAAAACATCCTAGTTTTCAAAGGAATGAGGGAGTACTAGTTACCGTACAAAAATAAAGGTGGTTGTCCATTTTCTGGAAGTAATGTAAGTTGTTGAATGAACAAATTCAAACGTCTGCCATTCTCTTCTGACAGATGAAAAGAGTAATATTCTAGCTTCTTTCATGTTTGTATGTTTCAATTACATAAAAGTGGCATGGTGACGTAATAGGCTTACTCATACCTTTCTTATTCATTTATGTGAAAACAGGCCGAAAGGTTGAAACTGGCTGATGACAAATACAAGATGCTTCCATTCGCAGACAACTTTACCATATCTAATGAGTTTGAGTTTAAAAGGAGTTAAAGACTGCAAACATTTTACTAGTTGTTTCTGTAACCAAGCCAAAATCAATAGAGTGGCTTCAACGTAGCCAAAACGTCCCAAATGTGATCTGCTTTGATTCTTCACCAGCATTATAAAATAAACTAGGAGGGTTGTTTCTTCCAAAAGGAAACAACAGTAACAAAGGAGAACGAGGAGCTAGCCCAAACTATATCTGAAGCATGGATCATACATAATTCTGATGATATAAGGTTCTGCTTATTGATCATAATTAATGCTTACATAAAACCAGTTCCCATTCTGCAAAATTTAAGAGCTCGGGGCTTTTCCACCCTAAATTGCATGGTCAAAAACTGCAGTTGCCAGGTTTTAAACTGTCTTCTAGATCCCAACTGTAGAAAAGCTCTTCAGTGCTTGAATCAATGTAGCCCAGTTGATCAAGTATGCAACTATCAAAATATAATAGCTTCATATGAAAGCCCGATTTTTGAAGAATTTTCTCTTTGTGTATTACAGAAACACAATTTTCTCGATTTAGATGCAAAAATCCCTGAAAAACCATTTGTTAACTTTCGAGGCGAAATATTATCACATGAAATGGCTGAGGATCTTTTCATTGGTTGGCTTGGTAATCTTGACTGGAGTTGGTGTGTTGTTGAGGGTCAAAACCCCGCATACGATCAGTTCCCGTGTCAATACCAGCTTTTTTATAGGGGAAAGGCCCGAGGTTCATTTTGGTAAGAGCCCGTTTTTCAAGTGAAAACATTGGATGGTAAGCTTGTGTGGAGGAGACGAAAGGGATAGAGTTAAAAGAGGGAAAGTAGTGGGTACTTTTAATTTTAGTGTGTTGGATAATGGGGTTGTGCCGAATGAGTATTGGACAATTGTGGATGCTTCTGAAGATTTTAGTTGGGGTTTGTTTCATTATAGTGGCGCTGCTCGAGTTGCAGGACTGTCTTACACAGGTGCAGTATCAGTGAGTCCAAATAGGGAGTACCCCAAATGAGAAGGAAAAAGATACGTTACTTTTGGCATTGTATAGATGTTGTATTAAAGAGTGGGAGTTGTTTGATGTTGATACTTGTTCGTGTAATGATCCACCTTTGGGACTGCCAGAAGGTTCACGCTTGCACACAAGTGTTTAGGTTGATAATCACTAGTGATGCTTGATTTATATCTTGGTGGATATATACAAGATTTATAAACCTGTAATGTAACTTGTATTTATTGTTAGATTAGCTAGTAGTGATTGGCATATTGAGATTAGAATCCTAATCAGATATCCTTAAAGATGTTTAGAAAAAGAATGTATATTGATATAAACTTACACATTTTTTGTTCTAGTCTTTATATCTTCTTCCATAAATCATTAGTGTATGTATATCAATATAATCAATATTTTACCATAGCTATGATTATCAAGATGATCAAAAAAGCTATAATTTAGCCAACAAGAACCATTGTGTTCATTTCAACTCGCTAAAATAATGAACTTCGGATGCTGCAACTCATCTTAGTCACTCTTTCGAAAGCTTCACCAGTTATGCTTCAGGTATACATAAAACTCATCTCTATTATACAAAGTTTCATTTATTGTAATAATCATAGATGCTACAAAACATCACGCTATAAAATAGTTTAGGATAATCGATACACAAATGAACAGAGTATTTACCAAGTAGGTAGGGTACAAATGGGGGAGTAAAATTGCTTGCAATACTAACGACTGAGAACAATGCATCGTAAACACTCGGTCTCATAAACTCGCTACCTTGTTATCAACATTTCATCAACTTTAGTAGACATCTCAATAACAACACAAAATGATCTCACACTCAGAATCATATACTAAAAGTAGTCGCATAAAGTTCTGTAAATCCAGAACTTTTACTTTTGGAAGCTGCCAAATTGATTTTGGGGGCCGCTAAGGCTTGAGAAGAAATCATCCATGTCTGTTGCTGTTGTTGTTGAGGTTGAAAAACCGGTGGATTTACCAAGTCCAGATCCCGTGCCCATGGCTCTACCCATGTATAAAGAATGTGGAAGTCCTTTGTCTTTCTCCTCGGCTCCAGCAGACAAACCACCCACAATGCCCACATCACTTAGGTCTACCTTCTTGGCTGCATGAGAAAACTGAATATTAGACATACAGTTATAATTTCATGTGAGCCAATGGTGAAGCATACAAAGTCACAACCACCCTTTTAAATATAGACGGGTCGATTTGGGTTGTAACTTATCTCAAATAGGCCATTCAAAAAATTTAGCTGAACAGAGAACAAGTCAAACCTCCCACATCAATTTTTTCAAATTAGTTAATTAAATATTGACGTTGATATCTGAAATGAATACATGAATTTATAATGGACACAAGATGTTAGTGATAATGTACTAGAAAGTGACGTGTTTCCACCCAAACCCATACAAATAATATATGCATGCCTTGCATGGTAATGGTGACAGATTTAGTTCTGGATTAAAAGAGTTACTTACGTCCAGTTATATTGAGATCAATTAGTCCACGACTCAAAGAATCAGCCCAAACTCCAGATTTGACTTGAAAACCCTCCTTCTTTAATGGAGGTGTAGATGCAGCAGGAGATTTATGATTTTGGTTGTTTGAGCTGCCACTATCCATGAAACTCTGTGCGGGCTCTGTAGATACTGAATCCATATGCGCAGAAAATGAACCAAAAAAATCAGAATTATCAAAATTGTTCAATGGAACAGCAGCAAACGGGTCAACCGTTTGAGTTGACACTGTCTTAGATTCTGCGGGCTTGATCTCTGGTTCGACTACTTGTTCAGAAGCCGCAAAAAAGTCAACAGCAGGGGAGACTGCAGAACTTGCAGTAGGAGAAGCAAAAAGATCAATTTTAGCCTGTAAAAGATGTCAAAAGTTTTATCATCTTGCGTACCCTCAAAAACATTAATTTTAGTGTAATCTACTGTGATGTTAATTTTTACAGTATTTATAAACTGTTTGTATGACAAACTGTATGGGAACTGAGTTCACCTCAGATCCAGGTGTTCCCCCTGCCACATTTGTTGGTGCTGATACAAAAGCAGCATCGGCAAACAAGTCAACTGCTTCCGACATGTTATTCCCATTGGAATTCTGTGTGGGGCCAGATGTTGGTGCATCCAAAAGATCTCCAATTAAACTTTCTCCAAACAAATCCACTTGTGGAGAGCTTACAGCAGCCGCCTCTGCCACACACCAAAACATTTAATTAATAAGCTAAAGCAACTTTTGTATGAAATGTCAGTTTTACCCTTCATCCTGGGATATCTTTACATGAGATGTTAATAGTATTTTGACATCAATTAGTACAAATGTCAGAAGTGGCCAATTCTCATATCCAGCATGTTATAAATACTTGAGAGATTTCTTATATTAAAGCGGTACTGATATTATATAAATGCAAGAAAAGCAGTGTGAATGAACTCATAACCGGGCAGTCAAGTAACACGAAGGGAAGTTTCAAATATCAATAAATTGCATGGTGCAGATGATGCATGTTCTCTAGGAAGAAATCAAATGCATAAACTATAAAAAGGCCGTTGAACTAAACTCTTTTCAAAACATCATAGTGGAAGGCTTACTTGCATTTGATGTTCCACGAGGGTCAAAATCATCAAAATCATCATCATTGTTATTTGAAGGTGAACTCAAGCTTTGTGACGAGATTGAGGAGTACTTATCAGCAGCATTCTTTATAGATGGTTTTGATGCATCAGCAGCAGAAGAATCTTGAATGGTGCTGGGATCACTCGTCAAGTATTAGTAACAAGATGGTATTAGTAACGAGATAATTTAACAGATTAATGCGCCAAAGCAATTACTTCAACTCTGATTTGACAACCTTTTGCAACCATCTGATTTTATAAACGAGGAAAGCATAGCTTACCAGAAGTGCTTATCCCGTTTTGAGATAGCAGATAAGTAGTTTGGGAGTCGCTTACTCAAACTGCTTATTTAATTCTGATTGATTTACATTTACCTCATAAATCCTTAAACAAGCAGAATTGCTAAAACACCCAAACAACTGCATGTTACGATATTGTATTTTTGTTAAGGAGAAGCAAATCCAGATATCATCTCATGCATAGCGTTTTGTTACAGGTCTGCTTGACTGCTTCTGCTTATTTCAAAGGCATAAGCAGTTTCAGTAAGCAATCTCAAATACCCCCCAAGATCCATCACTTATATCCCTTTATAACTCCGCAACTAAATTGACATTTGCTTATCTCAAGAATAAGGGGCGTAAGTTGCAATACCCCCAGTTTATTCACAAAATGCTATATTATTCTAAGGCTAATCATATATTGTTCCTCCAGAAGCTTCCAGAAGAACATTTCAATAATCCCTAAGGCCATTTACTAATATATGATCCTTTACAGATTCAGAAACAGTAAAAAACCCTCGTATCTTAGGTTTAGTAATCTCTTAGTAAGAACGTTCAGATATTGTAGCTGATAAAACTATGCAAAATTTGAAAGTAAATAAATCAAACCTTCCATAACGAGATGACCCTTTCTCCGATGAGCTCTCTGGGGTAGTGCTATTAACATATCGGCGTGGTTTAAATTTACCGGGTTCAAACCTATCTTCACTTGATTGATCTCTATCCTTAAAACTATCTTTGAATGTATCAGCGTCTCTTGAGCCACCAAACCCACCATATCGATCATTTTTCTGAAAGCTACCTCCGCTTAGCGAAGCTCCCGAGCCTGACTTAGATGTTATTCCAGTTGACGATAATCCGACGTACCTAATCAAATAACATAGTTCCATCACCTAAGTATACATATAAGAACGTAAATGATAAGAGATGGCAATTTCAGCCCATTCAGTAATGAATGGGTCGATTCAGGTTATGTATTATCTCTAATGGGTCAATTATAAATTAAATAGAATGGGTCAAAATTCACCGAAATCATATTTATTATGCATAAAACCATATAAATATTTTTGTTCAAATGATCAAATTAACATTAATTGTTTGTTTTTTGTACAAAAAAGTGTCCACTGTCAAGCTGATCCAACTCAACCAGTGAAAAGAACTGCCCATTTGATCTCATAGTTAACATGTCTGACCGCTCATTTTCCCACCTCTAAATAATAGTTATCAGTTTTATGGTCTAGAGAATGTCACTTACTTATCACGATTTGCAGCAGCTTTGTTTCTAGCTGCTTGTATCTTGTCTTTATCGTTTAACAGAGCCACTATGTTCTCAACCTTTTTCCTCACATTGATTCCACTATCCTTTCCATTTGGTTCCACATATTCAAAAGTAGAGAGCGACTTTGTAATTGCAAGTTGAGGTGGAGAGATCCAAATAATAGTAATACAAGTCAGCTACTAATAACAAAAGAATGATTGAATAAAAAGGAAGATTCTAGAACTGCAGAAAACATACAGAGATCTGAAAAGTATGTTCTATAATGTCATCAACTGCCCTCTCAGACCCATTTGCCACCAAATACTCTACCACGGCTAATGCCTGGAACAAAATGTCTCAGAACTAGGGGGACTTAGAAAAAGATCAAAAAATGTATTAACAAGACATGAAATTTTAATTTAAACAAGAAGTTCCATGTAAAATACTCAACAAGTAACTGCATATGCGGACTCAAAAAAGGCAGTACCTTGTACACATGACGCCAATTGCGGTCAGTTTCAGTTAATCTGGTCCACAGAACATTCATAACCATCTGACATTCAGAGCTGGAGTACATATCAAGTGAGCCAACAGTCATCTAAAATAGTAAAAAATAGTACAAAAGAGAATAAGTTATATTTACAATTTCTTAGTCGCCTGGGCAATCTCTGCCAATGCAGTACCATGTGGACCCCAAGGTTCATCATCCGTTGCATCCAATACCTGTGCGAAGATTTACTGAGGTTAAACAAATGGACAGATCTACCAGTTATATAACAAGTACAATATATGGACTGGAACATAGAAGGATAGGATTTAAATTAACATACTGAAACACTAATACCTATGGAATATACGAGACTTTAAACATATGACCTTTTCTTGATACTTAATTATTAAGATTTCATCTCTCATGCTTTCCAAAGGCTTAACTGGGTGAATTTATAATATAATTGCTTGATGGAATATCATTGCAAGTACAATATTTTCATTTCATCTAATTCAATTCAGCTTAGGAGAAACAAAATTTCACTTAAGCAGCGACATACAACCCTTTTGAGACTAGGCCAATACCCAATCATGGTTTATATAGAGCCCCCTTTTCCAGCACCGCAAACTATTCCTCTAAATGCGTAACACAAGTTTGCAATGTAACTATGAAAAAAGCAATTTAAGAAAAAGAAAAAGAAAAAAAACATTTTCATTTGTTACTCTTCATTGAAAAAGAAAAACACAAGTTCATAGCAGTCTAGTCCATCATTCACAAGCAACCCCTAGCATTTTTGAATCTTGATTATCGTGAATATATGAATACAGTTTCAATTTTCTCTCCTAATCAATCATGGCTTCACTGCTTCAGAACCAAATGGAAGATTCACTTCAGCATTTTGTATATAAGTTCATATAATCAGTATAAAGCACAAAAATAAACATATTCGTCATCAGTTTAACAATATTTTTTAATAACAAGAGCATTATCTCTCTTTAATTTTGGCAAAACATAACATAATATTTAGGTTACTAATACGCTTTGGAGTTTGGACTCTAATCCAGAAACAACAAACAATAGTTTAAATAATTTGGTCCAACCTATACCTAATAACATTATAAAATGCAATAGAAATTCGCACAAGATTCAAACCACACCATGTAGCAAGCTGTATCAAGCTATTATAATCACAAATCATGCTACTTTCAGAAATCTAAAAACTAAAATCCGATAATACCACAACCATTCAGTCCATAATAGCTAATCATCCAAAAGCCAGCCATCGAGCCATTCAAAAAGAATGTTATAAGTATGTTAATGATATAACTTAACCAGCTACTCTACAATTGATCCACAGAACTTGCACCTATGATCATAATCCCATAACTTAACAAGATTAATATCTACTTATGTGTACGGAGATAAAGTAATAAAACACTTGTCTACTTCCTTTTCAAAACTAAGATGCTATAATTCACTTTAGGATATTGATCTTTGAAATCCTTTAACTCGATATTCACCAACTAAGAAAACAAAATCCTTCTATCCTAAAAAAGAGCATGACTTTAATTCCTGATAGACAAACCTAATACCTTCATAAATGCAAACCTGATATAAAGTTTAACATTATGTTGCATTGTCACAAACATTATTCTATTGTAGCACACGTTATATGGAGTAACAAACAAAATACTTAAATTCACATCAATTTCAAAGTTATATAGTTACTTTTTGTATTGCTAATTATTTGATTTACCATTTCCACTACCACAGTGAATCCATATAAGCCCTGAATCTTATAATCTGAGTAACCAATTGCACAAATGCTCATACAAAACAATACATGTACATATATACATATGTATATATATAATCATTTCTAAAAGCTACAATTACAAAATTACAACAATAAACGGTTGTAATTACCTTCTGTTCAATCTCAGGAACCTTCAATACCTTCAAATTCACCTCTCTTTTTCTGCAATTACGATAAATGTTTATTATAAATCGAAAAACATATACATTTAATTTTGTAGAAACAATTAAAAAAAATGAAATTGAGCTTACATCTCACGAACAGTTTGATCGAACACCTTCATGAAATCCATGTTTAATCTGTAAAAGAATGGATGAATGAAGAATCAGGGATTTGTACTTAATTGAACGGAAATGGATCTACGGATGAATCGTTTGGGTGCCTTTCAGGGAGGAATAGATATAGATCTATATATAAGGAATTTTCTAGTTAAAAAAAAAGAAACAGAGAAAAACTTTTGAAAATAATTTATAAGGTATAGTATACATTAGATTACATAAATTTAATAATATTAATGGCAAAAGAAATTAATAGATATTATATAAATACATTTATATTATTACATATCATTATTATTATATCGTCGTGAAAATAGTATTTACGGTAGTGAATAATATTACATAAAATTTGATAAATTTACTATTGATTTTTGATTGTATGTACTAGAGTAATGTTTCAATAAAAGCGATGTAACGTTACACTAAATTAGTTATACAAAAGACAAAAGAAGAAAAGTACTACTATCAAAGATTTTGTCGTTATTGCTTGATATATATGCCTAACTTTGTAGTAATAATATACATCTTACATAATTGTGACAAATTTCAGTCCATGTCCTTAAGTTCTAGTACGAGGTACGTCTTTTGGTACATAGGCAATTGATGGAGGACTTTAGTTCCAAATTTACACCATTATGTTGGTCTTAACTATTAATTTATATCTCAAACACAATTTATGAAGCTATTTATAAATCTCACCTAATTTTATATGTAGCTGCTTTTTAGTTGGTGTAGTCATGTAGTGGTTTCTGGTTTTTACTGATGCTACTTGTTTAAGGATGTTAATTGTATGGGTGTTGGACCAAATTTGACGGGCATATTTTGTAAAAGCATGCTCATTGGGCTTAATTGGCCCAAGCTCAATAACGTTGTACAAACAAGAAATCAAACCAATCGAAACGCATGGAAACCAAACACCAATGGTTTCTTAGAGCATATTCATTTTTTGTTCTTTTAAAAATTACATAGCAAATATAAGAACTTGTTCATAACAATTATATCTGAATATGAGAAAATAAAAAATTCAATCGCATAAATTATATATTATCATATATACTTATACCATTATAATTAAATATTAATGTAAATATAAATAGTATATAGTATGAGAAAGAATAAAAATAACAAAAAGAAAACAATGTAAACAGTACTAACAAATGATCAAGTAGTATGATCATCGGTTTCAGATTATAAAATATAATAATAAACTATATATCAAAAGAAAATGTTAATCAAAATAGTTAAACATAATGGCAGACCGTGTTTACCCCTAGCCTTCTACATACTCTCATGTATAGTTGTTAAATTTTTACGGATTATGAGTTACGAGTCGAGTAAAAAAATTCAAAAAATGAGGCAATTCGAACCTACCTCTTAAATGACTTTGACTCTTACGAGTCGTATATTAACTCATCTGAGTCGTGTAGGACTCTTATAAGTCAAAAAATAAACAAACTTTCAGTGTAATGTAATACAAAAAATATAATGACGAAATTGAAAAAGAAATGATTATAATCTATTTTAAATTAAGCTTTTGTGTTGATTGCAGGTCAACGACTTCATTATCGACTAACACCATGTTTTACTTTTTTAAGAACAAAAATCTTAAACAATAATATCCATATATATACATATATATATATAAGTGTGTATATATATATATATTTGAAGTGACTCTTACTAGTCGAGTTGCATATTAAAATTTAAAATTTTGAGTTACGAGTTAACAACTATACTCTCATGTATGCCATTATTTTCATGTTAATGATTATATAGTGTTACCTTATAACGAATTCAAAATAAGATCCAAACGTATAAAATAAAACAAGGAAAATAAATAACAATTTAAAGGTCACGTATATGATCAAGTACGATAAACGAAACTTCTGTTTTTATTAGTTTTATTCAACTAATTCGGAATCAACAAAAATTTCAAGTACACGACCTATATTAGTCATTAGAATGTAATAATGTGCACTTGTTGTTTAAGGTTTTATATCTCGATCAATCGGTATTAGAAGTAAGTGCAGGTGCTGGTACATATGCAAATGCTCTTAACTCATGCTTCCTTATACAAATACAATGATGTTTAATACATAGAGGAATCGAAAGCCATGGACAATTATCGGTATAACAGTCTTTGAAGTTTTTGCACGGAGGATAATCATCAGCAAGCGATAATTGGGGAAAGTTCATCGTACCTACGAAAGTACAAATAACAAATGACAAAAACATATGTTACATAACACAAAACATAGTTTATAAAAATGTGCCTACGTAATTAAGGCTTATAGGATTAGAGAATGATTTACCTAAGACGAAAATTGACAGGATAAAGAAGGTTGTTATTTTTGAAGGAGTCATCTTCATCTTTGATGGGAAGAAATTAAAGTATCTCTTTGTTTGTTAAATAATTTAGAGTACCTTGAATGAAATTTTCAGTCAACTAGTATGAAATTAATTTATACACTAATTTTTGTCATTTGGTCATCTAGCATTTAATGGTTATTTGTCTGTTACATATTTAGACTCTAAGATATATATACGAAGTGAAACCGGCTAGCTTTTTATGGTACAATAAATTTTTGTATTCAAGCTTAATTATCTAACGAATAATGAGATTATTTGTAACATGCAAAACAGTTTTACATATTGAACTTAGAGTTAAGTTATTAAAGTAAATTGACAAAAAAAGACCGACACAAATACGCATACACATAACATTTGAGTAATTTAGTCATCTCCAACATTCAAACACGTCTACAAAAATAAATAATGATGAATCGGTGCATACAAAGAGATAGGAATGGTGTTTCATGATAAGATGTTAATTCTCTTATCTATATTAGTATAAGTATGAAATAATACCTTCATCAATTATTGGACTTATTTCAACGCGTAATCACTTATATAAAACTACGGAACCCATAAGCATTACGCTTTTTTGTGGTTGACTCTGTTTCACTGTTTGTCGTGTATGTACGTGTGTATATCTATATATGTTCAATAGTGACTTGGGATTTACAAAAAGTATTATGAAGTCCTTTCGGAAAAGTAAATTAACCTAAGGTTAAGTTAAATTTTGAGTGCAAATTAAATCCTACGATCCTATAGAAAGATTTAACAATAACCTAACCTCTTTAGCCATTTTATAATGTTCAAAGCATGCAAAGTTATCGTAACAAAACGCTTTTTAGATAAATTACTTGCTAACCTTTTTTTTTCCAGTGAAGTACTTTCTAACTCTTTATGTTAGATATCGTTACCTTTTCACGCATAGCTAAGGTTTTTAAATTAACACGGTATCATAATCAATTCTCATTTACCTTTTTACTCTATTTTGCTAACTATGTTTGTCCTTAAAACAAGATTTAACTTTAAAATCAGTTTATTTACTAGTCCACTAGTCAAAAGTCAATCAACGAAAAATTAATTAATTAAATCGTTATAATCACTAATTGAGGTTAAATCCATAATATGACTCATTTGTTTTAATAACCCTTTTTTTAAGAAAGATGAACCTACACGTATCTCACGTAATATATATTTATATGTTCCAATCATATCATATATAATATATACACATTACTTCCCTTAAAGCTTCAACACAACTATTAGATAGATTAAAGAGGTTCTTCACGTTAGGTCAAAACCCATTGATTTTAATAAACCATTAGTAGGAACACATTTTCTACATGAATAGGATCCAAGTGTGTTCCATCTGTCTTCCTCATCACTTCGTCACTATTTCCAAACAAAACTATTTGCTAACTAATGAACTTATCAAGTAGAACTATTGGTCCGTATTAAACTTATTTATTTTCATTCAACATTTAACGTTATCAATCATCATGATGTATAAATATATAACACCAATATTTTAACTGAAAACATTTACGTATTAGTCTAATTTAAAATTAATACATTATATGTAAGTTTTTAACAAAAGAACTCAAGAACCTACGTGTTACAAATGAACGTAAAAATGATCACAATACTACTATAGCAACCTATCCCAAAGGTTAACGGAACCTTTTCCGAAATAGGTCAATTTACCATAAATCTATTTCATTCAAGTTGTTTGATTTTCTTGTTCTTTTTAATTGTTTGTTTATCAAATTAACCAAGTTGTTTGAACTATAGTTGACATGTACTATATATAAGTAGAAGTAGTCTCTAAACCTTAATAACGCAATAAAATAACGTGACGTGACATAATATTTCAACATCATGAAATTATATTCAAAGATATATGATGTAAAATACTTTGTCAACACCATAATTGCCCTTTCACTTGAAGCTAAAGTTCTTGTACCCTTACAAGGATTCTAAACCTTGTTTTTTGTTGAAAAAGTAAAATAAAATTGACCTAAATTTTTATAAATACCCCAAGTATGGGATGTAAATAGTACGGAGTAGTCAACAATTTATTTGATAACCAAAAAGTATAATTACTCGTCAGAATAAGATATTTAAATCGTCTTATTAAAACGTTAAACGATGATAACTCTTAACGTTTAACAAATTAATTACGTTAATAATCATATTTTTGTTATAGCATATGTTTTTATACAACTTATATTCCATCTTGATGCTATAACTTCTTTATAATTTATTGTTACACTTCACTTTAAAAATGTATAAGTGGAGGTTTATATGTTTATTGAGCTCCCCGTATTATGCAATAACTATATAATTATCAACTATTGTAACTGTTTTATCTACAACTTTCGTTGATTAAATCGTTGGTTCATATTTTGTATATTTATCATACAAGGATTGATTAAAAAGTAGAGAATGTGAAAGCCGATTGTTCCATTTCAAATTTCATTTTCACCTTTTTAAAAAAAATTAAATATCTCATAAACCGTATGTTAATAAACTATAAAAAATACATATTCGGAATCAGCGTCATTTTATCTTTAATTAGAGATCCCACAAGCTATACTTTCAACGAATTTTTTTTCTTTCTATTTGTCAATGGGTTTTAAAAATTCGTAATGTTAAATCACATGTGATTTTAAACAATAATCATATATGAATTATCATATAATGATAAGCTAATTATCAAAGATCAATTTTTAATTGAAAATCACACGTGATTATATGTTAAATCATATATGATTAAATATCAAACTAGCAATCGCATGTGATTTTTACTGAAAACAAACGTAATTTTTAAAATTTTATTTATAATATTCATGTGAATATATATTAAGTTGTAATCACGTATTAATTAAAATATACAATGAATAAATAATCGTGTACCAATTTTAGATATTTATCATAAATCACATGTGATTATATTTTTAAGACTAGCAAAAAAAAAAAAAAAAAATAATCGTCGGAAGTATAGCTTGTGGGATCTCTAATTAAAGATAAAATGACGCTGATTTCAAATATGTAATTTTTATAATTTATTGACGTACAGTTTGTGAGATATTTAATTTTAAAGAAAATGGTGAAAATTAATTTTATAATAAAATGAAGCAATTCTATTAGTTCTCACATTCTCTATTTTTTTAACATTTTTATTTGAATCCACCCCAATATTGTTAATCTTAATCTTTTCTCATCAACGATATAACACCCCTCATTTTACTCAATATTAAATGTGTCATTTGACTCGGAAGCAATGGATAAAATAATATTATATATTATATTACAAAAGGACCATAAACTTTTCGCGAGTTTTACAACATTTAAATATCCCTTAAACAAAACATATATTATCGTTCTTCGAAATCTACATACATGATAACTAACAAAACATCTATATAATTATCAGAGTTAAAGCGCATATCAAACATTCCTTCCAATAGACCATCTTCCTGCCCAACCCACAACTTATACATAACCTGCAGGAAGATAAATGGTGGGATTAGCACAAAGATAAGTGAATGAATGTACAACTAATAATTCAACTTAGCATAACAATCTATTTACATTAAGCACGAAAACACATAAACTCAAGAGGATCGGTGGTTACTGAGGAACCCTACAGCCGCGGTGGCCCTCAAGTAACGCTTATCACAATCTGTATTGGCCCATACAAGATTTACCGATAACTTGGTACTTCTAAACAACAACACAGTTTCCAGCAACAACACATGTTCCTAGAACCTGTGTTGATCACTATTAATAACCAAGTTCAATCGCAATTGACCTCTGAACAACACAGATGCCCGAATGCCACATGTATAACAAGCAGATACACAATTACAATTCAGACTAAACAGTCTATCAATATCTACGTTACTTGTTGTAACCACACCATTACAACTATGTCAAATCATGAGTTGCAGATCCACTCACCTGACTTATCTCAGTCCACACTCAGAGATCTTATGTTACTGAGTCTTCTGCTGATCTGAGAATATAATAATTAAGAAGTTAGCAACTCTTTCCATAATTGTATTACACATTTCACTACTCAGTAACAAAATGACAAACAATTATCAAGTAGCAATTATCAGTTATAACTACTCTACAATTATAAATTCATATATCAAATTATAACGATTCACTTATACTTATACACTTTGAATTTAGCAAAATAAAACATTCAGAATCACGTCTAAAAATTCTCAGTTCGCAGTAAGTCAACTCCCAGTTCAGTTTAGTTCGCAGGAACTCAACTCGCAGGAAGTCAACTCGCAGGAAGTCAACTCGCAGTTCAGTTCGCAGGAACTCAACTCGCATGAAAGTTCATGCTGCGAGTTGAACCGCAGAAAAACCAAAAACCGAACCAAAACACTCACAAACACAAAAACTCAATTTCCTATCAATCTAACCAGCTTTCTAACATCTCTAATACATCAAGTAGCAAGATATAACATTTTTCAAACATCAATTACACACCATTTCAAAATTAACCAAATTTCAAGTTTATAATCAAAATAACAAAATGCTTACAACTAAAGTAAGAACAAGATGAAGATGATGATGGCAAGTAACACAAGGATTTATAGCAGATTATTACCACTCAATTGATGTCAATTTGATGATATGATTTAGGAGAGAACTTGCAAGGGAAAGAAAAATGAGTTGGTGAAAATGGGATGAAAGAGATGAGTTTGGTGATTTATATCACCAACCAACTCAAATTTCGGTTAATTTTAATTTCGTGTTTGGATTATTGTCTGGAACCTTAAAACCGTTTTGCGAGACAAGTTATTTTATTTTACCGACAACTACTTAAATTTAAAACTATTAATATTTTACCTGACACCATTAACTATTCGATCTTTAACTAACTTTCCTATCTAATAAACATATTAATATAATATAAAGAATTATAAGTAAATAATTAAATATAAAATTTAGAGAAATTACCAGATTAATCCTAGGCCACAAGAGTGGGTGTTACAAACGACAACAAAATGGAGTGTTCATAAAGGGATAACTTTATCATCTTTATTGTTAGAAACTTGAAAGTGCAATACAAATAAATACATAATATAAACTTTAGAAGATCAATACACACAATAATTTGTGATCATAGTTTGTTATATTTTTGTACGTTTAACCCTTAGAAATTAAAAAAAAAAAAAATGTGACTGTGTGATAGTTTATTTCAAATTTCTTTTATATTTTTATTGGTTTAAAAACAAATGAAAAACAACTCACGACCTCTAACGACCAACTTGCACCAAACAATATAACCATGACCATGAACCATAAACCAAATTGGTTGGTGGAAAATGATACGCATGTGTTTAAGGGACCAAATGTGTGGTCAACTGGTCATTGACTCATTGGTACCCTTATTGTTGGGACCTTTCGAAAAACAAACTCAAGGAACTTATTTTATTAGTGACCAAATATCGCTTGAGATTAAAATAACATTGAATTTCAACACAATTGATGATAACAAATGTGATATATGTATTACAAACGTTTTCTTCTTTTAAGTATATAAATTTTGTATGTTAAATTTCCTAAATAATTTAAAGAAACGTTACATGAATCTAACAACTTATAAATTGATTTAAAGAGATTGACAATGATATAATCCAATAAGGAAGGTAAGAAATGAGAAAGTGTCTAGAGATGGATTAATAATTTAGTGAACTAGATTTATTTTCAAATTGATTTATTAGGATACCGTTACTCATAAGTAATCACTAGCACGTTACTTATGTAAGAGGTGGTAATATCAATTTATTTGTTTTTGCTCGTGTAATAGTATGTATATAGGGATGAGTGTGGCACAAAATTGGTACTGGACCTTACTGAACCGGTTGGTATCGCTTTTCTTTTTGGCCTGAACATATGTACTGAATACCGTACCAATTGAAGTGGTTTGGTACCGGTGCGATAACAAATGGTACCATACTTGGTTTGTTATTATAAATATAATGAAAAAGAATAACTAATACGTATATGAGTGAACTTTTGTGGACGTATCTTATATTCAATAAAAATCAAAGGCAATAAATATTGATGTATCTCAAATAAATAAGAAATTAATCATTTAATATGGAAGGACAATAACAAAGAAAAATGTATATATACAAAACATTGTTTTGTAGCATGTTACGTGATGTTGTAATGACACAAAGTCACGAGCCTTAGATATATATTAATAAGCAACGCGTTTGAAATTCGATTTTAAGTAAAGTGTTAAAACATGAATTTTTTGTATCAAAATACACTAGCTAGACTTTTATAAAATTTCATTTGTATTCATTAGTGATAGTCAACTTTAATTTTGTGTCCATATACATATAATATGATCACGGAAATAATGTTTTAATATCTAATATTTTTTCCTAGCAAATCTTATAAATATAGATAGAACCAAACTACCAACAACAAAGGAAAGCATATATATTTCGGGTACGTTACCAAAACGGAAAAAGCAGAAAAATACCAGTACCGAACCGAAAGTACCGATTCTCTTTTGGTCCGAAAAGGAGTATTGAATACCGAACCGTTTGAATTCGGTTGGTACCGGTTCGATATGGTATCGGTGCGGTACCAGTACGGGAACGAGAATTCGATACGGATACTCACCCTTGTTCGTATGTCATCTTTAAATAGTTATATATAATATTTTTGTTCTCCTTATTTTAAAAGATAATATTTTAATTTATTAAAATAATTTTGTTAGACACTAATAAATGTGCAAAGAATTATATTTGAAATAAAAACTTTTCAAAATGAACTTATAAATTTAAAAAGGATAAATAAGTAATTTTAATTTTCATTAAAATATAAAACTTAACATTGAAAACACTTTATTAATAGTATTAGATATTTATATATATATATATATTTATATATATTATATTATATAACTAATTATAATACTACAATAATTGAAAGGCTTCAATTAATTGTTTTGAGTGGACAGTTCACATCTGTTGAATGTAATTACTCTGTAAAGTGTATTGAGGGGCCATGGTTGAACCTAATTTATTGGCGTTGTTATTTTGTTCTCCCACTTTAGATGAAGGTGATAGAATTTCACAACGTTTTCTATGTACATAAATACCGACATTAATATTAGGTGATTGTCTCATACAATCATCATAATCAGTAGTCGTTTTTTTTATTAATATTATCATTCTAAAATAATTATGTTTAAGATAATACATATAATGTTCACTAGCTCATTCGTTACAAGTGTATATAAGTATCACAAAAATTTAGGTATTTTTTAGTATCTGTTTTTGTCTTTCTGATTCTCATTGGGCCCATGGTAATTTTGCACGGTATGTTTTACGTATAAAATTGATTTCTACATTATCAACTAGATGTTTTAATTTACAGATAAAATAAAATAAAATAAATAAAAAGTAAAGTAACCAAATAACACGATCACCGTCATATTTTATTGGCCGAACTTACCGTTTTGTGTTTCACCCAACTAAGGAATTAAGACATGACTTGAATTATTATTTTTTCTTTCTAAAAGTCGTTAAATTGATAAACAATTTGGTGGTGAGATGGTGACACCAAGCAAAGGTTTCAACTGGAACTCAGGGTGTGTTTGGTACTGTAAAATGAAACAAGAGAAATAGAAATGCTTTCATTTCCGTCGTTTGGTAGGTTGGAGAATCAAGGAGTACGAAGAAATTTATTTCCTGGAAAATCACCCTCTTTTCAGGAAATCTGATTTCTTCTAATGTGGATGTGCAGAAGTTATTGGTGATCAATAGTAGAGGACTAAAGTAAATTGTAGGAAATGTACCAAGTCAAAACCATCTACAAATAAAATATATAGAGTGGAAGAATATTTGTTTGTCTGGGAATGATGCATACATATTTCTCTAGCTTGATTGAGAAACACAATATTATAGTGCTGAATGGATTGAGAATACATACATATTTCTTACTGATGTGTATTGGTTGATGTAAGAGCCATATATAGTGAATGAATATACCATGAATTGATAGTTTACAAAATGAAGATGTTGGGCAACAAGTTTTAAGCTATTGTTGGGTTAATTTGTTGTGTTTGTGAGAGTGCACGTGAGATTAAGGTAAGTAGGTTTCATCCTTCCATTTTTGTGTTGTAGGTACATTCAAGTGGACCAAAATGCATTCATTTTCATTAATCGAAGGAGTTGTCGATAAGCTGGTCAATATAGCTCTTCAAATAATGTTATCATCACAAGCAATAGAATTTTTTGACATTTCTCAACAATTTTATTTCTTTGCATTTTATTTATCTAAATTTTTCCTTGCCAAACGTATTCTTACATTGATACATCTAAGATGCCCTTTAGCTGAATCTTGGGTTGCCCACTTTTATTTAATCAAAATATTCTTTTGGTCTAATCACTTATTATGATCTTCTAAAAGAATTCTTTTGTAATTCATCATTATCATTATAATTATAATAATAATAATAATAATAATAATAATAATTATAATAATATAAAACATCGTTTCATACATTCTTATCAACTTGATAACTATTTTCCTTTAAATTTCTTTGAAAGACTTCATACAAACTTAAAATTGAACATCAGAGGAACTAAAAAACCGTCTTTTGTAATTTGATAAGTTAAAAACTTATCAGGTAACCATAGAAAAGGATAAAAATTACAAGTACGATGAATCATTTTTTAAACTTTGATGTACCAAAAAAAGAGTGCATCAAGTTACAAAATGATGGGCGTTGATGGGCAAAATTAGGGAGAATCTCGAGTTGCATTTGGAGGATAAATTTTCCTATTCGGATTCTGATTTCGGTTCCATTTTTATTAGACGTAAGAGGCTTTTAAGAGATTTCATTTAGCTGTATCTCTTTCAGTTTGAGATGTTCATAAAGGTGTTGCATTTTGTTATGTTAGTCGAGGTGAGGTTTAGGTTAACTTGCATTTGAATCGTATTTCGATTTGGATTAGGTGGTCATTAGTTAGAGCCTTAGGGTGCCATCATTGTTTGTTGGTGCTTAGGTTGCTTCGTAATATATGTCTAGCTTTTTTCTAGTTTTTATACAATCTTTTTACCGTGAAAAATAAATAAATTATAAAATGATGTACCAAAAATGTAAAAATGATGCAATATACACATGTTAGTATCATAATCTTTTATACATTTTGTAAAATTTTAGTATTATACTCCGTACAATATACTATTTATTATTAACAAATAATGTAGATACGTGACTCTTTACCCAAATATCACTTATTTAAAAAACTCAATGAGTAAGTCTGGCTGATAGCTCTCATCTGAGTTAACAATGCATCAAAATAATAACAATACAACATAATGCATAGAGAGAATGACTCATGGAATTTGACTTTTGCAATATGAATATTCTAATAATTATATATTAAACTTTTCATAATTGATGTTTCAGCATCAACTTGCGGTGCTTGAAATTAAAGTTGCGTTTCGTATTCAATATGAAGCTATAATTAATTACAGCTCATTAATGAATAATCAATATTAGATTACATACCAAAAAGAAAGACATAATCTTTTAATTATAGTATCAAATATAAATGATTTACCAATTGCTATTTTATGTGGGTGAAGGGGTCCCATCTTATGTCATTTGGTTTTGTATAAAGAGTGTGTTTTGTGAAGTATTGATTTATTAAATTTTTTGAAAATGGGTATCTGCATATCCAAAGCATCTCCTGAGATTCATGAAATAGACTATGGTCATGAAAATGTTATTTATTATCAAGAAAATGTTTCTGATAAAAAAGTTGGTTCACTACATACTCATCAAGGATCTAAAGGAATGAACCAAGATGCTGCCATTATTTATCAGGTTTCTCACCTCAATCTTTAATCTCTTCCTTTTTTTAGTATCTTTCATTTGGAGTGATAAAGTTATGTTGTATGATCAAACCACCTCATGAGTTTTATCACATGATCACCAATTTTACATGAGAAGTGGTTTTCTAAGAATTTTTTGATGCAAATACATAAAGTACATGAATCACAAAGTGTTATACCTTGCATACTTGCATGTATGCATTACCATTTTCTTTGTAAAAATCAAATATCTTTTCATATACACTACTTTTACTATTTATAAGATACTATAACATGATTGCATAGGATTTTGTGATACATATTGTCTTTTTTATAGGCATAATCAAATTTTATTAAAAGGGATTTCTCAAATTTTTATTTTTCTTATGAGGAAGGATTATGGAATGGAAAATGGAGTATTTGGAGGAGTATATGATGGGCATGGAAGGAATGGTCAAATAGTGAGTAAATTTGTGAGAAACAAGTTGCCATCACTAATCATCAACCAAAGAAATGCCAACATGGCAAAGGGCAAAACAGTAAATGAAAATGATGATTTTGAATCCAAAGATTTCCATATTTGGGAAGAAGCCTGTTTTAGTGCCTTCAAAGTCATGGATAAAGAGATTAAGCTTTTGGAACATATAGATTGCTCTTGTAGTGGTACGACTGCTGTTATTGTCATCAAACAGGTACCATAATTAACACAATCTTTATCATGATTTCGATACACCTTTTATTCATCGTTAGCTTATATGAACTGATTTGTAATATTACAGGGTGAAGATTTAGTTATTGCTAATCTTGGTGATTCTAGAGCAGTGCTAGGAACAATTGCTGAAAATGGAATTATGCCTGTGCAATTGACTATTGATCTTAAGCCAAATGTACCTTGTAAGTATTGATAATTGTATCAAACAAATATTTACAAAAACATTGTGTATGTTTTTATGTGAACTTATGGTTAATAAATTTGGTGCAGCTGAAGCTGATAGAATAAGGAAGTCAAATGGTAGAGTGATGGCACTGAGAGAAGAACCACATATAGATCGAGTTTGGCTACCGTATCACGACTTACCGGGCCTTGCTATGTCTCGTGCTTTTGGGGATTTTGTACTCAAAAGCCACGGAATCATAGCTGTTCCTGACGTATCTTATCACCGAGTGACCCCCAACGATCAGTTTCTTGTTCTTGCTAGTGATGGGGTAAGTTGAATACATCTGGTCTCATTATAATGATACAAATCAATAGTACAATTTGAAAGAGATAGTTCAACATACTCGTATGAAAATTTATTAATTATTGTTAACAGGTTAGATGAGTAACATTAAAAAAATTAGTTAGAAAGGTAACAGTTAGGTGAGACCCCAGTGATACCTCCCAACTTGTTTAATTAAAAAACTAGGCCTGCATATTTAATATAAAACAATAAAACAAACTATGTGCCGGTGAGCCAACCTCTGGCCCATTTAACCCGTTACCAAAAGGTGGCAAGATGGATGGGTTGGGTAACAGTTCTTAAAGTGCAAATTGAATGGGTCATTTTGGTTCGACAGAAAAATGCGTTATATATTATTACATAAACAATCTGTTACGATAATAAATTTAAATCCTTAAATCAACTTGTGTAGCATGTTTGGCCTATTTGAACATTCGACCATTTTGGCATGTTCCACTTTCTTTGAATAATGTTTTTAAATTGATCTGCTTAAGTTTTAACTAGTATGAGATGATAACGGATAGCTCAAATCGACCCATTCATGACTACAACTTCTACTGCTACTCAACTGGGCCAGTTATAAATACCAAGCTTATCTCTATGAAGCAAACTTGTATAATACATCTCAACAGTATAGATTTGCATTATAATGTTACAAACACGTGTCAATTGTATAGTACAACTCAGCAATGCATTACTCAATTACATGTTTAGTTGACCCGGGTGGAAAATTTTCAGGTGTGGGACGTGCTTAGCAACAACACAGTTGCATTGATTGTGTGGGGAGCCGAGAGTGAAGAATCAGCAGCAAAAGCAGTAGTTGTAGCAGCAATTGCTGCTTGGAAACAGAAGTTCCCTTCATCAAACAGAGACGACTGCTCGGCGATCTGTTTATTCTTACAAAAAAAATCGCAACAAGACTTGCATAATACAACTAAAGATTTGGACTTGTAGGACTCACAACTTCTTGATACACCAAAAAATAAGCAGACATAAAAGGTCATACATTTTGTACTTATGCAAATACAACCTTTAGTTTTTCATTTCATTTATGTTGTTGAGGTGAAGTACTAAAGTAAAAATTTAATACGAGGAGAACCACATCAAAAAAATTTATGATTTGTATTAAATGGAATCGATAAAATTATAAACTTTACCAGATTCGGAGCCAAATTTAACAGAAAAACCTATATATAGTTCATGTAGTTTCATATGTTATAATCTTATCAATTTGTTGGTCCCATGGTATCTAACTCTGTATTTTTATCGCGGTAAATGAAAGTCATATTGATAGAAGAAGTGGTAAAACCCCCGTCGATAACAAGATTATGCCCCGTTATAAAACCAGATTCATCACTAGCCAAAAACAACACAGCTTCCGCAATATCTTCAACCTTACCACATCTTCCTTTTAATAAGCTCGCGTTCTCACTTACTTTTTGTTGCACTTCTTCAATTGTCACATCTTTTATGAAACCACGATAAGCGTCCACTAGCATATCTGATAACACAGCATGAGGTAACACACAGTTTACACGAATCCCATATGTGCCTAATTCACACGAAGAGCTTCTTGATACTGCAAGAATCCCCTCTTTGGTTAATGTATATGCGTGAGATCCCAGGCCCCCCAAGATTGCGGCTGTACTTGACGAGCTTATGATTGAACCACCTTTACCGCCTGAAATCATTGCACGTGCAGCGTGTTTTATCCCGTGTATAACTCCATTAATGTTAACACTAATCAGTTTTGAAACCCTTTTCATATCAAGAGAAGTGATGCTTCCTCCAACATCTACAAGGAATTTTGATCATTTCAGGGGAGGTTTATTGAATCTTCAATAAGCATACACATGATAGTGAATTTTCCTCTTATAGTATAGGCATTCATGATGTAGAATAGAGGTAAAAGTTCGACACATCAAACATCAATAGCTAAATCGGTTGATTTGGGTTTTTTCTTATTTTCTTTTTATTATCTTATATAAGTCAAATGGGTAGAATTTACCAAAATTAGCTCAGAGGGAACGGGTCAAATGGGTTGAAAGTCACCCAAAGTGGATTTGAAAATGCATAAAACTTTCTTAATCACTGTATTTAACAAAATAGATTATTATTATCATTATCATCATCATCGTAACTATATACGGACAACCCAACAATACCAATATCATTATTATTATCATTATCATTATCATTATCATCGTAACTATATACGGACAACCCAACAGTACCAATATGCATCTCAAGGAAACAATATTCATGTGTAAAAACAAGTAGTTATAAAGTTTTGATCGGAACCATTTTGACTCATTAGCCAACCCACCCATTTTCCTCGCTTTATACAACATTATAAATTGCTAAACTTACCACCAATTCCTGCATTATTGAACAAGATATCAAGTTTTCCTTTCCAAGTTATAGCGAGTTGAATAGCAGCTTCCACATCAGATTCTACTGAGACATCACAATGTATGTAACGACCATTGATTGAATTAGCAAGATTTGTTCCTAACTCATCCAAAACATCTGCAATGATGACATGCGCCCCATTCTCTGCCAGTAACTTCGCCGTGGCACCCCCTATTCCTCTGGCTCCTCCCGTTACCACCGCAACTTTATCCAATAATCTTGCCACAATCATAAAATGCATTAAAACTAGTTTTCTATAAGTTGTTTTTAATATGATCATGACATTTAAATTACAAAACATCAATACAGATCAATTGGTAGTTTGATACTTTACAAGTGTTGACCCTGTCTCTTCATCATGTCTTACCTTGATGACCAAATCATATAGTTCACTATTGGAAAAACTACCTTTTAATTTCATAATACATCATAAGGTTTGATGTAACATGTAACTTTTATAAATGAACCTTTAGTTACCAACCAATATCTAGAATACATAAAATCAATATTGTTTTGAGCAAACTATATATAATAATTTGAAAAACAATACATCACGGTAACAATAGTAATGAATCCAACCTTTTTGTTGTAATCTTGCGGCTCCCACCATTATTTTGATTATGCTGTTCCATGCTTTTGAGCCTATTGTCTCTAGTTTAAGTTTCATGGTATTGCATTTATACCAATGTAAGGAGATTGCAAGATTGGTTTCCTTTGTATGAATGTGTATACCTTTTTGCTTACATGCTCTTCCCATTCTCTTCAACCACTTTTCACCTATCATGTTGCCAATCAATTAAAACATGCATGATAGATAATAATAACATTATTTTTGTTGTGGTTTTATAAATTTACATATTTGATTAGTGATTTTCCCTATATTTACCTTATATCTTCTACATCAGTCTTAAATATAAAAAATGTTAAAAGCAAACCAAATATGACAATACTAGTGAATTATCTGCACAATGCGATAGAAATTTTTTTAAAAGTCGATCAAAAATGAAGTGATTAATCATTACAAGGTTGATACGAATAATATTTTTTAGATAAATGACATTATAAAGGTTGATAATCATGTCATATCATATTAACATGATTGTATAAATATATTTTATTGTGTAAATATTTGACTTTCCATAATAACATGTCATATTATTTGAGTAGATGAAAGGGTAAAACAAACTATTCTCATTTTTTCTTTTTAAATATCAAAAATAAAATATTAAATGATTTATAAGGGGTATAAATTTTGTAAAAGTTAAAATTGTTGAGTTTTGTAAAGCACCTTTGACGATCATTTAGGTAACCACTCACTTTGCGGAGTATCAATCGGTATCCTCATAAAACTTTTTTTTTTTTTTTATATATATTTTCCTTATAACAAAATAATGATTACGATGTTTAGAAAAAAGTCAAATTCAATGTATTAATTTTTTTATTAATTTTATTAGTTAACTATCCACGTGATTACAATTTGAGATAATATTCTCTTATTAATTCAATACGTTTAATACTTAAAAAAAATTATATCGACTACAATGAGAAAAAAATAAATAAATATTGAAGACACTGAAAAGGTAATAAGATTCGTAGAAGGATTACAAGAATATTGTTTTTGATATTATAAATCATTAATTATTGTGATTGATGTATGGCATATACGTGTTAACGTGTACACTTAACAAACATTATTAAAATCTTAAGCCTTTAAATATCAGCAAGAAGATCGTTACAAATTTCTCTTTGCACTTGCTCCCTTGATCGTCGCCGTCGTACACGGCCGTATTACGCCGCGTGGTTTCCTCCGGTTACCGTCGGAGAAACTTGACTCGGATGGTACTCGTAGGGCCTTCTTACTTGCTGGATCTAACGGTCACTGGAATTATATTATTAATTCTACCTCTAACCCTCTTACATAATTATTTTATTTATAAAGTTTGAGCTTCAGTTATGACTTATCCTTGAAATTGAGTAAGTTCTGTTGCGGATTGAAATACATGTCAAGTTTAAGTAGAGATGATAATGTATCCATATAAATAATTGTATAAATATATTTAAGAGTAGGTTTAACATTGTATTGGAACATAATCCTGATGGTGATTGAATTTCTGTAAGCATTAAGTAGAGAAATTATGATGTATCTCTGTAATTATATATTGATATTAAGATCATTGGCCAGTATGTAATGTAGCAAATAAAAACTAAATTACTGGCTATTTTAATGCTGTTGATAGTTGTGGCTTATGATTTCAATTATTTGAGTTGACAGTTGAACAAAATAGTGATGTTAATTGAATTTATGTTAGGATTTAGTAGAGAAATTGTAAGGTATTGCTATCGGTTGCATGTCGAATTACGAGACTTGGTTAGTTTTGTATTGTAATTTGGATGATGTTGTAACAGATTATACTTTTTGTTTGTCTCTTTAAATGAAGTTACTGAAGGCTTGTTCTTTTTTTGGATGGAATGCCCTATCAATAGAGTATACAAAGTATTACTTTGTGTTTCCAAGAAAGTTCATTAGTATTTCTAATAGATGATCTAACTAAAAGCCATTCATGTATTTGGTTTGTGCTTCTGGATTGTTTGTGACTTTGTTCATTATTTAAATCCCTTCTATTTCTGCTCCAGGCGGATGTAAGTCATGCATACCAAATCTTAAAGGACGGTGGCATCAAGGATGAGAACATCGTGGTTTTCATGTATGATGTGCACATAATGAGGAGAACCCTCGGTCTGGAATCATCATGAATAGCCCAGATGGTGATGATGTATATCATGGAGTGCCAAAGGTATATATTTTTAGTCGCTCATTTCTATAAGGGATATATGTTTGATTTTCATCTAATGCATTTTCTTTTGTTTTAGGATTACAAAGGGGAAAATGCCACTGTTAACTTTTTTGCTGTTCTGCTTGGAAATTAAATTGCCATTAAGGGGGCAGTGGAAAAGTTGTTAATAGCGGCCCCAATGATCACATATTTGTATTCTATTCCAATCATGGTGGTCCAGGTGTGCTTGGTAAGCTACTTCATCCCCTATATTATTTGTTTACTAAGCCGTTTTGTAAACATTCTGAATCGCTATCGATCTCATAACTTACAAAAAGTTATCTTGTATATATATTCTCAGGGATGCCAACAAGTCCGTACATGTATGCAAATGATTTGGTCGAAGTTTTGAAGAAAAAGCATGCTTCTGGAACATACAAAAGCTTGGTAAGTTTTTCTTGTAATTTACTACTTTCTAATTGGATTTAGTATTATATTAACTTGTGGGGGCGCAATATGTATTATTGTAGGTATTTTACCCATAGTTACCAGATTCGCTGGAAATGTTACGAATTACAAATTCGATACAGCTGAATCAAATCAGGTACGTCTACGCATCGGGTATGCTAGGAAACGTGAATTTGAGGTATAATTTAACGTTTCCAAAAAGAAGCGATAAGGGCTCGAGTGAAGGTCGGTTCGCGTTTTGGGCCGAAGAAACGCTGTTTCATAATCAAATCGAAACGAAGTGTGGAACTTTCAGAATTTAATGGTCACTGGATTAAGATACTTTTCAGAATAAAATTGTCACTGGATTAGAGAACTCTTCAAAACTGAATGGTCATTTAATTTGGCTTTCTCAATACCCATTAAATCATAGTATTTTTACACATGCAACAAAAATTAAATCTAATATTCTGATTAAAACTCCAATTTCTTTTAAATGTTTAACTATGTTTTTTTTCTTATTGTTTTTGAGTTGTGTTCGAATATTGTTTATGAGATTTTGTTGAGTATTAAAATTATTCTTTTTGGAATTTATATTGCACATGCACTAATTATATTATTATTCATATGATACATCGTACCAAATTATACGGTACTACGCACTAAAGAGCGAATTGAGATGACTCTACCCTCATCGTATTGGATTCATGAACCTATTGAACCGTGACCCGATTTGTATACCCGAACGAAAGCAAACCCCATTTCTGACAACTATATTAAAACTGCTTGGGAAGGTTTTGTTTGGGATAGAAAAGGCTCCTGAGGTACTTAATGCAATCCGACCCTCAGGGCAACTTCTAGTTGATGACTGGGACTGCCTTAAAACGTTGGTAAGTCTTGCCATTAGGTTTCCTGTAGAAAAGGTCAAACTGCTCTATCCCAAAAATCATGCATTGACCTAGGGTCAAATATCTTAATTAAAAAATTCCTCACTAAAATAGAAAACATCTTATTTATTGAGGATGGCAACTCAAAATGAAAAGTATAGTAGTTTCTTTTAGACGTGGGTGTAGCTAATATGTTGACTAATTTTTTGTGTGGGCTGTGTTATATGCATTTTTAGTAATGAGTTCTGATGGAACTCCATTTGTAAAAGTAGTTGTGATTTCGACCCATTTATTTATGAATGGGTTGATTTTATGTTGTGTTTTGTGTCTAATGAGTCAAATAAATATGATTGCTCAAAGGAAAATTGGTCAGTCACCAATCGCGTACAACCTCCTAACTGTTTTGTTCAAAAACTTGGATTGTTATATGTAATAATTTTGTTAAATAATTGTCACACTTAAAGAAATGACCTGATTGCTTTGTTTCTTGTTTTAAGGTGAGGACGTTTGAGATGCATTCTGCGTCCCTATCACAATATGGTATGAAACACATGCGCTCCATAGCTAACTTCTGCAATGCCGGAATAACCAAGAAAAATACGACGGAGGCATCATCACAAGCATGTCTCACCTTTCCGTTAAATTCTTGGAACTCGCTTAACAACGGGTTCAGTGCATAATTATTTGGGTCTAATGGAAACTCTTATACTCATATTATGTTCAAACTCCATCTTTAACAACATATTACCATCTGTTGTGCCTTAGGTTGAATATAGTCCTCAAATGGTAGCACCTTTTGTAAATAGAACAATATGTTCGTCTGGGTTCTATGTCACCCTAATTTAACAGTTTATAATTGATTTAGTTTCTTATTTTTCATTTTAGTTAAACTACCCTATTCTTTCTTCTTCATCTTATTCTTCGAAATAAAAAAGAAAAAAAAGTGTCCCCTACTAATGAAAACTTTTGTTGCTGAAGAATATTTTGTGAGAGGTTTGCTTGATTTGAGAATGAGATCTGGAGCTAAAGAAATATGTACTTACTAGTATGGTGCTCGCGACTCCATCTAATATTGTATTTTAGGAAGCGATGAATCGACGACTAGTATGTCTAACTTTTTACTTTGTATTCTCATTTGCTTATTAGTCATGTTAGTAAGTCATCGATGGTCGTAATAAACTAAAGAAGATACAAATATTTGTGATATTAAGAGAAGAGAAGTGGAACTCATTCCACATATAATGACCTTTAATGCTGGTTTGGTCGGCGTCGACCATTTTTTATTGATGTAAAAGTCCGGCATTAAAAACCGTTGTGAGTCACTAAAAATAATGTAGGCTCTTTTCATACCAAGTGTAACATTTAATCACTCTCAAAAAATTATACTTGGTGTTATAATAACTATGATTGCAGGTTGCAACCATAGGGGTAGTTGTAGTAAGGTACATAGCAAGGTGTCAAAAAATTTGACCCGATTCAAACCCTATTAAGCCTATTAGGTCGAGTTAAATAGGGTTATAAAAAGCTTAATCAAATTATACGTGTTAATCAAATTAATCTGAACGCTTATTGGAATTGGGTTACAAGTTGAAAAGTTAACATCTTAATTGAATACAATTTACCCGATTAACCCGATTGCTAATAGGGTCAGATTGCTAGTGAGTTTCCATTTTTTAAAAATTTAGATCAAACCTCGACTCGATTAATTCTTATTAGTGTCGAGTTGACCCAACTAACACCTCTAATTGCTATCTTCAAAATTAATATATATTTTTGTAATATTAAAAAAATATTTTAAAATTATTACTACAGAAAAATGTAATTTTATAAAAAGAAAACAGCAATTATTCATGTAACGACAACGAAAGATTCCGTCAATACTAACGGCGTCAAAAGGAAAACAAAATTAACGATGTATGTATACGTGGGTTAAAGCCAAATTTTACACCGTACGTAACTGCTGGAACGTTGTATAAATAAAAGATAACATCTCAACCGTTAGATTATAAATCAACGGTGAGAGATGGACTATCATCCTCTGTTCGAAGTGCGATCGATAAACCTGAACAAACGAGACTGCTATTTAAAGGCCTTCCAAAATCAAAGAAAGAAAAAATAAAACATGTCATTTGAAAAACAACAACAACATCATCACCTTCTTCTTCATCTCTCTCGATAGTTTTTTCTTCACTCTATATTTTATATTTTCTGTAAATCGGAAATCGAATACGGTGAGTGAAAATGTTGAAGTTTCTTTTGTTTGATTCAAACGATCCACAGCTCAAGTATATAGATAGATAACGTAATTAATTCTGTAATTTCAGATTCACATATTGATGTTTTTTAGTTAATTTTGATGATGCATTTGATCCGATTGAATATGTATTAGCTGGATGGATGAGATATCTGGACAATTTCGATTAAAACTTGACATCGATTTTATAATTTGTTAGCGATGAATCGCAATGTTTGCCTGATTAAGCTAATTTCCTTCTTTTTTTTTGTTGACAGATTAATTATATGAAGAATTGAATTCGTAAAGTGGATGAAGAAGCTTTGAGCTGTTTTTGTTGTTTTAAGTTTTGTACTCATCTGGATTTGAAATCAGAAGGAGAATCGGAGATAGATATACAGAGTCTGATATAGATACAGATATATTGTTATATTGCAAGTTATTTACAGGTTTGTATGGATTAAATTTCGCATTGTTTTCTGTAAATGATTCTTCTCATGTTTGATACATCAATAATGATGATGATGATATTAAAAGAATTCACAGATTAATTTCACGATAAATTCATAATTTCGCAATCCGGAGCTCGAATTTGAGCTGTAAACTGTTGATTTGAAGATCAATGTTGCCGAAACAAAATATATAATAAGCATTTGTTGTTCCGATTTTATTTATATATTTCAATCTAATCTGTGCTCAAAAAAAATATTTCAATCTAATCTCAATTTCATCTGATCGTTTCACTTATTTTTTTCAGTTTCATCGTTAAACCTAGAATCACACAGAGCAGATTACAGCTTTGGAGGTAATGCAAATCAACTCAATTATTACACTATTTCTTTCATTTAGTTAGTTTATCTCAATTTGTTTTTTAATTAATGTGAAATTCATTAACATATCAATCTGCTTCATATCATCATTTTAAGAACTATTGATCAGAATATTGGATCTAATTTTGTTTTGTTTTTTCAATAATAATGTAAACTATAAACTATGGTTAGAAGGAAGTGTTAAAAAGTAAACTAACCACGGTTAGTTTAACTTGGTCTAACGTAACAGGTGCGTGTATTATTAAAGAAGAAAAAGAAAAAGAAATGGAGAAGAATAATAACTTACTGAGAGACAGATCTAATAATAATAATAATTCCAACAACAATACCAGTACGACGTCGGATTTCGTATTACAGTGGGGGAATCGTAAACGATTGCGATGTATGAAAGTTCAACAACAACAACAAGCTAAAGATAAAGAATTAGCTGCAGCAGTTTCCGGTACACCGCCGGTAGGTCAACGATCGATAACGGCACGTGTTGACCGGCGGGTGGTTAGGTCACCAAATAAGGAAACGGTTAGTGGAAGTAACGCCGTTAGTAACGGTCACGGTTATATTAATCTCAGGCAACGATCGTCTTCGCCTGCTCATCGGGTTCTCAGGTAATTTTTGTCATTTGGTTGAGTTAATTTTAATTGTTATTATTTTTTGTTTATATGATATAATATATATAATTTGTGATATTTTAATTGGTAGGTTTACTATTTAAAGAAGTGATAAAAACATGAAACGAGCAAATTTAATTTTATATTGTAGTATATAATAATTAAATAATATTTTATTTGTATGGTTTTGGACTTTTGGTAAAACAATTCTTGGCGTCTAAAGAGGGTGACATGGCGTTTTCGTTAGTTTTATAATAGTGAATGCGATAATTTTATTATAAAAGCTTGATCACAAAAAAATATGATGTTAAATTTTAATAAAGAGAAAAGGTATATTTAATTAATGAACCAATACATGGGTGTAAACGAAAATGATCGAGTTTAACTTGTTTAAAATTTAAATAGCTCGAATCCTTTTGATTTTAATACATGAAATTTGAACTTGACTTGTTTGACATTTTACAAGTTCAAACTGAACTTCTTTTATGACGCTTACAACTTTTAGTTTATTCATTTATTATAACTATAATATACTTTCCTTAAATCTATCAAATGACTTTTTAGCAACTTAAAATGTGAAAGATAAAACATAATCATCTTAAATCTTAAATCCTTATAAAACATTTAACTATAAAACTTAATATTTAAGAATTAAAAGATCAGAAGTTACATTTATGCCCTTTTCAAGAATACATAAATATAGAAACTAAAAATCAAATCAATATATACTTAATTGGTTCTTTTAGTGTATATACCTCATAATTATCTTTATGTGAAATATAAAACAAATAATACAATTATTGCGATAATATAAAGTATAAATGAAATTGAAACAGAATTCTATAATCATTTATCATTAAAACAACTGTCATCATCGGTCATTATCATATTTTCTATTAATAACCGTCGCGTTATGTGAGACCCGACTATACTTATTATTTGTTTAGAACGGCAAATTAGAACTCAACCTACATATATATCGATATATACCATAATATCATATACAATCACGGTACATATGTAGACCTTGTCTCGAGTGAGACTTAATACTTTTTAATAAAAACTCACTTTAAGTTATTCTAGGAAGAAACTTATTCGTTCCAACTAAAATTTAAGTATTTACCGGACTTATTTTAATTCTCGGTACATAGTCTTATGTGTGTAGGATTGCTGTACTGTGATTATACATTTTGATAGATTATAGGTTAGTTGTTAGAATACCATTTTTGATAATTAATAATATAAATATTCATCGTTACAGACAGTTTTTAAGGGATGTTAATAACAAAATTATAATCATTATTTTATTATTAATAATAATAATACTAGTATAATACATAATCACTGAATGAATATGTATAAGTTAAATTTAGAACGTCCATTTTGACATAAAAATATTAATACACTTTAAGTTTCGATAAAGAAAAGTCGTGTAATCATGTGATTTCGCCTTTTTGGTGCCAATATAGGACCTCATCTCTATGATAATGCATCATTTAAAAATATGTATTTCACTATTTCAGATCGAAAGTGACAAGTAGAGCTCTCTTTTTAAAGTTATAAAGAATAAACACAGTGCAGGATTTGTTATTCAATTTAATTAAAAGAAGTTTGTGAGTAATAATAATCTAATAACTAAGGTTTGATGTTCTTTGCTATGCTATGGTATCAAGTTTTATATTATTAATCTACGAGCAATTTTTGGATAATATAGTTTGTAATTTATTGCAGAAGGGAAAGTAACATTGTTTTTGGGTTAGTGTTGACGTGTTGTGATATTTTTGACAAAAGAAAGCAGTTTTTTCATATAGTGTTTGAAAAAAAGTCACCTATCAGATCAAAACTATTTGTTTTGTGGAGTATGTAAATTGTCAAGGTTGCCCTTACCAAATCATATGTCTTACAACCCAAGGATCGACTCAAAGTTTATATGTTTTGAAGAGTTTATAATATATATGTATATATTTTCAAATATGAATGAATATTTAGTTCGTTATTCAATATACGACTCATTTTATTTTATTTTTTATTGAAATATATATTTTACATACATGCTCCTTATTATTATTATTATTATTATTATTATTATTATTATTATTATTATTATTATTATTATTATTAATTTTATTATCATTTATAAAAGGAAAATGATTATAGATGCCTAATGCATGATTAAAAAAAGCATTTTATGACATATTATAATAACCCCTGCCTTAATGAATCCCTTGTATTTTCTTCTTTATAAATTTCGAACATGATCTTTCCATCTAATAGAAAGTACGTTTATTTTAATACCTTTTCTATAGCTACTAGCGTTGTACAAAAACTGGTTGTATCAACCTTGAGTAGCAAACACTTTTTCTACGAGATCAACGTAATATTCGCGTTATGTAGCGAAATATAAAGTTTTGTTATAAATAGTGACTTAACAATATTATATTTGTTATTTATTGATAGATTATTGATGATGTCGACTCAATATAAGAGTAGTTTTCTCATATGTAGAGTCAGTGATTCAGGATACAATAGTAAATAATAATAAAAAAATATATATCAAATTGTTATAAAACTGAAATTACATAAGTTATATATAGTAATGTTGAGTCTTAATTTTAAACTTTTCTAAATATAAAATATCAAAATATTTTATATATTAGTGTAGATATTATTTTTTAAATAGTACTTAATATTAATTAATAAATTAATTATTGTTTTTTAAAAAGTGAAATGATTTAAATCTGAATTTTTATATTTTATAGATGTGATGTTTCCAGGAACGAGGTTTTTGTCTTCTTTTTTTTTTTTTTTTGGTGTCAACTTCCATTATTAGAATAGAAATCAATTTTAAATTACTAATATTTTTTCGTAAGTAAAATAGTTTGGTATACTAGCGAAGGAAATTTTATGGTTGGGTAACAGAAATAAAATAGAAGACAGAAAAGTCTTTTACGGAGTCATATTTCGGAAACACACCCACTATGAAGAATATTGTTCGATTTTTAAAATATTATTATTTTCTTAGATATGATTCTTAACCTTAAAGTTTTGGTTAATGAACAAAGAATAATTAAATGGTTTAAACCTAGTCTGATAATATCTATATTCTATTCTATTCTATTCTATTTTGATATCATAGAAACTCGAAAGATAAATAAATTAATACGGAGTAATTCATTATTTGACTTTATTTTTGTTCTCTACTTTACACATGTTCCCTTTTTTGCAAGTGTCAGAAGGGGGACAGCTAAAAATGAATCGAACGATTTCAAATGGAATGTGTTTGTTTTCGTTTATTTAAGTTTTTATCGAACGGATGAATAAATATGAATAGGTAAATTAACGGGTTTAATTTATGATTATTATTAGTAAAATATATTTATTTATCAACATGAACGAAAGAATGCATAAATTAACGCTCAATCATAAAATTAACGTAGGAAGTCAAATTTAATAACTATTTTAATATAGATAATATTATCGAAAAAGATATAAAACTTAAATAAACTATATAAAATAACTTACATAAGCAAAACAAAATTAAAGTATACATTTAGAATCTTTAAATATTCAAGTCTAAGTTATTTAGTTTATACTTTATACTTTATATCTAGGATATGTAATACCAATATAATTGGAAAGGATAAACAATGTATTTATGTTTGTTTATTTAACCGAATGAAAAAAAAATCATATTCATTCGTATAAGTAAACAAATAAATATAAAAAAAGCTTTCCATCGAACGCTTAACGAGATATTCACTCGACGTCCAGTAAACTGAGAGACTAGAAAAAGCAATCGGGAGAAGTTATCCACCCATCCATCCAACCACGTGTGACATACCAACACCCACCTCCACTCTCCAATCATCCCACCGTTTAATCCCACTCATTAACGTTTCTCATCTCATCTCTACTCAGATCACGCCACGTTTACATCATTAAAAACACTTAAACACAGCCCCATGATCCAACGGCTTATTCTTGCCACGAAACCAACGCCACCTTTTTCCCTAAATACTGTTATTAATATCCTTTTTTTTTCTTTTTCTTCCTTGCGCCGCTGCGCATTTTATCACCCAGATCTCCCTTCTCTCCCTTTCCATGAAATAAAAATTAGTTTCCTTTTTTTTTTTTTGTTATATATACGAAAAATCTTATCTTATTTTATTTATAAATAAAAAACATAAAACAGAACAAATAAAAAAAGTGAAAAACGACCCCCCCCCCTCTTTTTAAGGCCTGACCCATAAATCAAACATCCACTCAATCTTTTCCGTAACAACCCCCCAATTTTCTACACTTTCTTGTGCGATCCATAACTTCGACAAGGCTATTTTCGTAATTTACCACCCTCTTTTCACCCTACCTGTTTTATTTGTTTCCTTCGTTTTTTTTAATATTACTTTTCCTGAAAAATAATAATAATTTATAAAAAGTTGTGATTGCTTATTTTACTAATATTTTTTCATCTCATAACAATAAAATTGTAGGAATTCAGAGAGTTCAATTGCTATGAAGGGACAAAGCAACGGTGGTAGAGGGGTGTGTTCGCCAGATAGAGGAGGAGGGGGTGTACACGATAAGAGGGGTGCGCATAATAACACGAACGGAAAAAACGGTGGTGGTTGTGGTGGGTCGGGGTCATCGGAAACTGCGCATGATAGCAAAAAAGGAGGGACATCGCCGGTAAATGAAACGATTCCGATCGTATGGCCACCGAAATTTGTGATCGGATTGACGAATAAAGAAAAAGAAGAAGACTTTTTAGCAATTAAAGGATCTAAACTTCCTCAAAGACCCAAAAAACGAGCAAAGTTCATCCAACGAACAATCAACGTACGTATCTCCCCCTTTCTTTTCCTCTATAAGTTTCACTTATTATTTTTTTTATTATTTTTTGTTTTAAATTGTTTAGGGAAAGTTATTATTATTATTATTATTATTAAATGTGGAATTATTTTTTGAGAGTTCAAGGTGGATATTAATGACATGACACAGAAAAAAGAAAGTAATGACGTGACAATTATTTGCACTATTTGCATTTTTTTATGATAGTTGCATTGTAATTTATTTTGATTTATTAAAATTGGCAATTTTAGAATTATGCAATTTTTTATTAATATAAAATGCATGCCATCTTCGAAGCATATTTTTCTTTTAATAAAAATATATGTAAAAAAGGATAATAAAATTAATGATTATGCTAAACATAACAGTCAATTCACATTAAAAATCCCTAACTCATGGAAACCGCCAATTGTAAGTACTTAAACACTGAAGTTTAACCCCTTTTAACAACTATTTGTCAACTACTTATAATTTACTAGTTGTTGTTATGTTAAAACTTACATTGAAAGTCCACTTGTCAATGACAAAAAAATATTTTAGAAACTAAAATAGAAAAATAAATAGTTATATTACGAAGAAGAGTAAGTTTACTTGTTGTAAATAAAAAGAATTAAATAGCATTTTTAATCTAGTCTAGTCTAGTCTAGATATATATGAGAAAATTATTAATTAAAACGCGAGTTAAGGTTTCATTGGAAAGTATTTTTATATATGTGTAATTGTACGTAACAGAGATTTATAGATTATTTAAGTTTGCCTTTCAGAATATTATAAAATAATAATAATAATAAAATAATAATGATAAATAATAATGAATGGGGAATAATGTGAATAAAGTAAATGGTGGTAGATGATCCATTGGACCAATAGTCCAATACAAACCAATAAAAGTATTGTACACAACATTATTTTTTTGAAATGTCAATGTCAACCATATGTTTTAGTACTTTGTATCAAATCAATTTAGTAAACTGAATTTAAGGGTTGATGGTTGTTTGATTTATGTGAACAGTTGGTTACACCAGGCGGTTGGCTTTGTGATCTAACTTTGGAACGGTACGAAGTTAGAGAGAAAAAGATCACGAAGAAGGTATCAATTTCGTAACAACTTACGTATTACTTTCGTTTAAATAATCAGAATTTGTCAAACGCTAAACTTTCTAAACTTCATAATAGTCTATACAATAGTTCACTTATACTAATACTCCGATACATACAGAGACCGAGAGGATTGAAAGCTATGGGAAGCATGGAGTCAGAATCCGAATAGAGTGTGAGTTGGTTTTATTTTCATAAATTTTACATGGATGGGAACAAATGCCTTATATCTGTCCGATCTCATTTGTTGTTATGTTATCTACTATATATATATTATTAGACATTTGTTTTTTAAGTAGGAGGAGAAACGTTGAGCTTTGTAACTAGTATTTTCATCAATTTTCTCCTCTTGTTAAGGGTCATAATCAAATGTAGACAAGTTGAGATTTTATTTACCCTTATTTAGTGGATTAAAGAAAGGTCTTTTATTTCAGTGTCTTGTGACTGTTTTTTCTTGTTAAATTCATTTCAAGCAATGTACAAAAACCAATCTTCAACAAACGCCTGATGTTTTTAAATGTTAAATGTGCCTATAGTTCTTGATGCTTCTTGATCAATAAGACAAATTGAAATGTATAGGGTATTAACACTTGTATCAATGATAAAGAAGTCTACATTGATAAAGATTAACCAGTAATATTTTCTTTTTGAGAAACTAGTATGTAAATTACTTCACCAAAAAAATGTTATTAGAAAAAAGGTCAGCTGCTAGACTCGAACTCTCCATGCCAAGTGCTTATCCATTGAGCCACAGCACATAGCAATGTCAAATTCGGCATATTTTATCAAGTATAGATGTACTTATAATGTGATGAATACTTCCGTAGTACCCACATGAAAATACTTGACAACGAAGGATTAAAGGGTAATGAAACGTGCTTTATGGTTTTGGGCTCTCTTGTATACCCACATGAAGATATGAAGCCCTTGGGCCTTGAAATGAAGATTCATCCAAATAATTAACCACATTATTATTATTATACTATGAAACAAAGATGTGGGGTTTTTGTTTAAATTAAAGTTCTTGTTTAGTTATGAAATAGAAAACTAATTGGATCACTTAATTCATGTATATAATTCTTTAAATTAAGTTTATGTAGTTTGATGAATATATGTAAGAAAGTATTTATTATTGAGTGTGCTATTTTGATACTATTAAATAAACTTCCAAAACAATTGCATCCACTAATGCTCGAGTTGCGAGTTGAGAGGTGTAGAGTCGTTGACTGGGTCATGAAGTTTTACTTTTATTATTTCTTTTTTACTTTTTCTTCCGTATTATGGTAGTAAACATTATAAAAACTGTAGTTTGTATAAAACATAAATGTATTTTATAGTACAACAAAATATGTAATCCTAAAATATTATCGAAAAATTGAAATTTCTCGATTACTAAAATTGACAACAACAAAATTAATTTAAATATGTAAATTAAGGTGTAAAATGTAAACTTTCATAACATAACATATTTAAAAGTTCGTTTTATATTTTTGAAAATTTTAATTATTTGTGAAATTTGAATAAAGTTAAAATTGAACATTTTATAAACGTATTTTGACTACAAAAGGTGGACAAACTGCCTTTCGCAATTTACGTCTACATTCGTCTCGTCCTGACCAATCCGTTCATAATTGACACGTCCCCATACTCCTAACGGTTCAAAAGTCATAACATTATTTATTAATTAAAGGTTAAATGATTATAGTAATAATGATATGTTTAATAAATATGGGGGTATGTTATGGAAAATATTATATTTGGATTAACTTTTCATGTTTAAGATTTTAAATTTTAAGAGAAAGAATGTAGAATGTTTTATAGGTAAGTGTATATATATACATATATTTATATTTAAAGACGAATCGAATGAAATCTATTTATTTATTTAAGGATTAATGATAATAGATAGTATTAATTAAAATTTAATGAATCTATGCGGCGGTAATCAGTATAAAATATGACAGTTTGCGTTTACATTCGTCTCGTCCCGACCTTTCCATCCATAGTTGACACGTCCCATAACTCCTAATGGTTCAAAAGTTATGACATGTATTTATTAATTAAAGGTTTAATGTGATAATAGTAATTATAGTTTAATGAATATAAATGTATGTCTAGAAAGAAATTATATTTGAATTAACTTATCATATTTATAATTTTAAGTTCTAAAAGAGAGCGTGTGAAATATTATATAAGCATATCTATATATATATATATATATTTTAAAAAGAATCGAATGAAATGTATTTATTTATTTAAGGTTTAATGATGATAGTATTAGTTATAATTCAATGAATGTATGTAGGGTTAATGAATATAAAATATGGCACTTTGCGTCTACATTCGTCTCGTACTGAAATTTCCGTCTAAAATCGGCACTTCTAATAACTTTTAACGATTCAAAAGTCATAACATGGATTTATTAATTAAAGGTTTATGATGATAGTAATAATGATAGTTTAATGAATATAGAAGTATATCAGGAAAGATATTATATTTGAATTAATTTTTTATTTTTAAAATTATATGGTTTAAAAGAGATTGTAAAATATTTCATAAGTGAGTCTCCATAAAAGAAAAGGATCACACCTCGTACCTCTGAGAATTGAACTGATAAATGAGAATTTTCAATATCTCGTTTTCCAACCCTGGGTACTTTACTTCGCCAGCCTTTTTGATAGATCTAAGTTGACAATTATATCAATCTACAAACAGTTTATCGCGTGCTTTTAAGGGTTTTTGTGCGGCTAATGTGGTGTTCGGCTTCCTCTTTACAACATAGACACGATAATAAAATTGTATCATTATCTCATGGATAATGTATGTATATATATCTACGACTAATAAAATTTAGAGTAACCTCTAAGTAAAACATTCGAATTCTAATAGGATAAATACACATATATATATTTATTTATTTAACTGTAAATAAATAGATTTAAACTTCAATAAAATACTTTCAATCAAATATTAAAATTAAAATTAAAAATTAAAAAAGTAAAATACTGAAGGTGACTTTTAAATAATATGCTGATTCATGTCTTAATTAATTATAAAGATTTATTCATTGAATATGGAGAGTATATTTCTAAGTTGTTACTTTTACTAGATGATATAACCAATACACATATATCTAGGCCGAAACTACATGATGAAACCGAAATAAAAATATTAAAACTTGAATGGGCTGAAGTCTCTTTGTTAAGAAAACTAATTTAAGGCCCAACGTTACATCCACAGCCCAAACCTTCACCCCGAGATTTTAATAAAAAGACCTTTCTGATAAAAATCTAATCCCTCTGTTCATACACTCTCAACGAACAAACATACGATGATCCTTTTACTTGTTTCGCATTTGATTTGATGTAAAATAAAATAAAATAAAAAATAATATGAACATCAGTGCTCCTTTTCGGGCCTCAAAACCTCTCCACTCAAACCTACCCATAAGGTAATTTTCACTGTGGCATTTCTGTATCTCAACTATGTGTTTTATTGATTGTATTATGATATTGGGTATCCTTGTATTACAGGAATAACAATAATAATAACAACAACAATGTTGTTAGTGGTGACAATTTTGCTATTCAAAGTCATAAAGTTAGTTTTTCAGTCAACGATGAAAAGGGGAAATTGATTCCAATTATAAAGGATTGTTCTTTGAAAATTCCTTCTGGACAGTTTTGGATGTTGCTTGGACCTAATGGATGTGGTAAATCAACTCTTTTGAAGGTATTATGATTATTATTATTGTTGTTATTATTATTATTATATAGTTACATAACTTGTTAGTATCTTAACTGCTTATTATAAACTTAATTGTAACCTCTTGAATGTATGCTCAACATTGTTGTCCACTTATTGTTCTCGTGTCGGGGCGTGTGGGCCGGTCTTGCTAGTTATCAACGTTTTTGCGGAACAACAATCAACTAAAGTATTTTTTGAAGAGTTATATATTATTATTGCATAAAGGAGTAAACTTTTAGAAACCATAAGCTTATTTAGGAAATGAGTAAATGGTAAAAAATGTTGATGTTTAGTCGAGTACTGGTTCATTTTTTGTAAGTTTTATGAGACGTTTGGTTTAGTACAAAGTGTGAGTACAGTTGTTACAAGACAAATTTACTTACTTTAAAAGTCAAAGTAGCTGCTTTTCAACTTGAAGAATTGTATGTAGTTGGTTTAGTACCAAATTGCTGTACCTTAAAATCTGTAATTATGAAACGATGTTGGTGCTGACATGAAGAGGAGTATATGTGAAATGGCTATTCTGGAAGTAGTATTAAGTTTGATTTGTGGATACATTGAAACAAGATAATGGGTCAGTTTTATAATTTTGAAATGGTTAATAAACTCATGTTACCTCATGAATTATTATTATGTTATATGAGCGAGATTTCTAGTAGTGATGCCATGATAGTGCTTAATAATGATATGATAATGGTCGTGGTGAATTGAGATAATAATCTTAATTAAGGTTTAGTTCCTCTAATTTAAAGAAAAGTAAAAAAATTGGCTTTTATAACCTTATAATGGTGACTATCACTTATCAGGACTGCAATGGCTGTTTGACGTAAGAAGTTAAGTAAAATTCTGATTCATGATGTGTGTGTTGCCAATCTTGGGTTTTTGTTACATAAAATTATTTATTTATGTAGTAAAATTGTGCAGATCTTGGCAGGTCTACTAAGCCCAACAGAGGGTTTCGTGTATGTGAGGAAACCTAGAAGTTATGTCTTCCAAAATCCCGATCACCAAGTTAGTTTTATCATTTTTGTTATCCTGAGATGCACTCTCTATATGATTTTTTGTTGAATTGACTTTTGTTTTATAATTGTGAACATAATCAAAGGGAGGGAAATTTCGCATTTTTGGTGGTTTGATTTTGGTGCATTCATGAGGGATTTTGTCAGTTGAATAGATTAACGTTAAGCAATACTTCCTCCAAAATGACCCTGTATGTCTTCATTTATGATTGTCTATATGTGTGTGGACTGTGGACTTTCATGCTTTTTATGACGATGAATTAGGTTGTCATGCCTACTGTAGAAGCTGATGTGGCCTTTGGCCTTGGACGGTTCAACCTGACGAATGATGAAACAAAATTGAGAGTGGCAAAAGCATTAACCGCTGTGGGCATGTATGATTATTTGCAGGTATTAGGTGAACTTGTCTCATTTTTTTTAGACAATAAAGGCTATTTAAAGCACATTTTTGTAAAAGCTGAACAACCAGGGGTTGAACCATTGTGATAGTTCCCTAATCGGCCAGAACGAATTAGGTCTGTAGAATGAAATTTTTACACAGATCTCTATGAACTAGTTTATAAATATGTTCTATTTTTCCTGTGGCACTTGTTAATTAGGTAACTTAATTAATGTTGGTAAGCCGCTTTTTATACCAATTGTACTTTTATATATTAAATCTCGACTACCTTTGCAATGATCAGAGACCGGTACAAACTCTTAGTGGGGGTCAGAAACAAAGGGTTGCAATTGCTGGTGCGTTAGTTGAGGAATGTAAAGTATTGTTACTAGATGAACTCACAACATTCTTGGACAAACGCGATCAGGTATGAATTCTTATTTTCCGAGTTCAGTGAACACTGAGGTGAAGCTAGTATAGATTGGCCTAAATAGGTAATTGAATATCATACCGGTTCCTACTATGATCCCAAGCGTTTTGAAGTTTTGGATTAGCTGTGAAATGTATTGTCGCACACGAATTAGGGAACCAATAGGTGAATACACTTGAAGGTTAAGTTTTAGATTATCCAATAGTATTGTAAGGACTAATTGACCCACCAAATAGACCAAATAGTGACTTGCTGGAAGAGTCAACTCGCCTTATCCAACAGGCCCAAATGTATCTGACTGTACCGTTGCATTTGTCTTCCCACCAGAAGCTACTATTTGATAAGTTTTGAGAGATGATTATAGGCTGAATGAGCGCATAATAAACCTCAAGTAAAGTATTGGTTGGCGTTTTCAAACTTTTAATGTATAATGGGTCATGATGGGATATATTATTTATAGACATCAGAAAGTTGGTGATTATAAGAATTATATTCTAGTATGATAGGATGAGGCAAAAATACTTATCAAAGTTGTACAAAGTTGAAATAGGAGGCCACTAAATGTAACATGAACAAACTGTTAGTCCTAAGGTCATCATATAGATAGTATTCTAAAATATATTCATCTTATAGAGTCTATAAAATATCTTTTCATCTATTTTTCTTGCTCAGATGAAACAGATGGAGGGCTTCAGGTTTCTCCATTTTAATTTGCATAAATTTTCGACTCCTTTGTATTTTCCTTGTTTTCATGCATTTGATTATCATTTGTTTATCTTGAAGCCCTTTTCCTTGGTAAGAAAGGTGGCCATTCCCATATAATCGGTAGTAAAAGTTGCAAATAATATCCCATGTATGTATAAATGGGGTTGATTCGGGCTATGTTTTATCTCTAACGTAGTAACTGATTGAAAGCATGCAGAGTGTATTTTTAATGCATAAAATCTCTTTAATCGCTTTATTCAAAATTTATTAAAAGATTATTATTTGTGTGATCATATTTGACACGCTAAAATCTCTTTACTCGCTTTTATTCAAAGTTTTCTATGAAAAGTGTTAGTGATCAAGCTAACTCAACCTGCCCGGGCAATTTATTTTGCCACCAATAGTGATTAAGAACTACTTGTAGCTTCTTATGTGTTTCTATCTATATATCCTTCAAGGGTTTACATGATCCTTTTTTTGTTCTTCCAGATTGGGGTGATTAAAGCCGTGAAAAACACATTGAATAGTTCTAAAGATGTGACTGCATTATGGGTAACACACCGATTGGAAGAACTAGAGTATGCAGATGGTGCTGTATACATGGAAGATGGAAGAGTTGTGATGCACGGTGAAACATCCATCATAATTGATTCTATTGAAGCTCGAAAAACCTCCTATACGAGCTCTATTAACTCCTGAAAATATGTATTTTTTGTATGTAACATAGCACAACTGCTTTCTGCTCCTTATAATATATTATATTTCAATACAACTCTATTTGCTCGAGTGGTTTTTGGGTGCATACAAATGGATCCAAGGATGTGACTCAAATAATAGAGATCTATCTGAACTCTTGCGATCAAACTATTTACATGAAAAATATTTCATTAAGAAACATATGGAAACAATATATTATATATCTTCATTAAACGATGATGATGATGACCTAGATTTATCCTACAGAACAATTTCATTAAATTTATTGATTTATTTTTAATTTTTTTTTTATTAAAAGCTATATCTAATGCTACATGTACTTGGATTTATAGTGTGCATAAATTATTATGTTATGCTATAAAATTGTTTGTGAATTATTTAAAAATATTGCATGCTATGTTATGTTATCCGTAACTTTTTTCTTATCAGAAAGTTATTGATACAACATGTACTTGTTACGTTATATTATGCTTCAGAATGGATAGTTTATGAATTGATGATTTTTCATATGCAAGATGATTTCTTTAAAAACACAAATAGTTTATATTAAGAAAAAAATGTTATCTACAAATCACCTCTTTTTTCTCGCATTCGTGATATTACACGTGTAAGTATCGAAGGACATTATGTCACCACAAGAAAATATTTATGTTCTTGATTATTAATGATATTAATATTGATTTAGTAGTACGGAGATGACTTAAAAAATAAATAGGGAAATAAATAGGGAATAAATACATTTATTCGAGAATAAATAGGGGATAAATAGGGAAATAAATAGGGAATAAATACATTTATTCGAGAATAAATAGGGAATAAATACATTTATTCGAGAATAAATAGGGGATAAATGTACACATTCGAGAATAAATATAGAATATATGTTAACATTACTTTACCGTTTAAGCAACAATATTTTCTTCTGTACATCTCTCATTCACACTAACACAAGCGCTATTTCCGTGCGATCCATAATTGTATTAATTTAGTACTTAATTTAAATTATCGATATAAATAAGAGTTAAATTTATTTTTAACTAAAAGGCCAAACATTAGCCCGATAGCAACATAAAAACCATTGGTGTACAAAATACGTAATTTCTATTTTTCTAGATAACCGATGTCGATCATTTAATATTTAATTGTTAACAATATAATTCTTTAAAGTAAAACAAAGATAAAGTTAAAGAAGTATATGCACAAATCTTCCAACAATTTCTTCAACAAAAGCATCCCAATCTTCTGAAGTCTATTTTCTCTACTCTGAATAAATAAAAGACATGTATCTATAATTATATCAAATATATTAGCGTACAGTATTAAACCTAGTATTATTTCCTTATGGACAAATTAAGGTTTGGAAAGATTCTACTATTTCCTTGTTGAAAGAAACATTTGACAAAGAAACCGATGGATTTTGAGTTAGAAATATAATTATGTAGACTCATATGGATTTTGATGTTTCATGTATTCTCTTGTTGTTGACAACCATGGTTCGTCAAAAGACGAATAATCTAAAAACGAGAATTAAATTAAAAAGGAAGATGAATGTATCATGTAACAAACGATGGTGAATACCCCATGTTAGAATAATAAGATATTTACAGTCAAAGTATGCATGGCAGTGGGTTGGGTTTGGGACGGGCTTAGGTCATCTCAAACCCGTCTCACACGTAAAAGTAAATCTCAAACCCGATCTCAATCCTGTCGGGTTTCCATTTCATCGTCAGGTTTCAGGTTTCGAGCATCCAATTATTTTCAGTTGGTTATTGTACTTTCAGACAAAAAAAAATTCTCAACGATTTTAAACTGTCATGAAATAAACTAACTATGATGTATATTAAAAGAAAATCTGAAATAATCAAATCATGATGATAAAGAAAATCTAAAACATTAGACAATAAACACATAATTATAAATATTTCGTCAATCTTCATTCTGGATTCAGAATATCACATATAAATATAAATATAAATATAAATTGTAAGTAAATGAATATTATTAGAATTAGAATAATATGAAGATCTGCATTTTAAATATATATACGGAGTTGTGTTATAATATGATCTTAAATATAAAGGATGATGATTTAGATTGAATAGGACATTTAATATTAGGAGTTTGGTCGGAGTTTAGGTTTTGGCCGGAAAAAGGCCACTACGCAAAACGAAACACGGACTCTTCCGCGGTGGCGTTTGTTGCGATTGATAGCCGGATTATACAACGGTGTATCTGCGATTGCTAGCCAGAGAGGGTATTCTAAGGATTTATTGTTGTTTTTTACCAAACAGATACAAAGTGTTTCCATTGTGTTTTTGAGTACATTGTTAGTTTTGGTGAACTGAGATTTAATTTTAAATAGCTTCTAACTGAACTACAATACGATTTTGAATTAATGATATTAGTTTATAATTACCCGCACAATGCAGCGGTAACAAATGATAAAAGCGTAATAATGATAGATGGTGATAGTGTCTGGTAGTAGTCGAATAATGATAAAATTATTTTAACAATTGTTCAATTATAATGGGTATATATTTAATTATTTAATGTTTTATTAAATAGACATTTCGCATTTTTAAAAGTTTAAACTTTCAAAGAAAATAGACAAACTCTTTATAAGGAAATATTTATAAGGGAATATAGATGATTTGAAATATGTATGCTTGGGAAACTTATAAAATGTCGATGGTACCGTTTGATTTTAGAGAGTTAAATATTGTTTTGAGGATGGCTGCATTCTTTAAGACCGCCTCATTGGTAATAATTACTGCATAATATGATAGGGATAATGAATACTTTAGGGTGTATGTTTATTTTTTAATTAGAGTTGGTTTGTGCCAAAGTTAAAGAGTGGCTCATTTTGAATATGTAGATGTTTGTAGCGGTGAAATGTGTAAGAATGGTTTGTGATGTACATCTGTATGCTTATTAATAATTTACAACTAATATCAAATATGTTAATAGATATTATTGATTGGTATCTAATCACATGTTAATAGATATTATTAACTGGTATCTAATCACATATTGATGTTGTTAGCCTAATAATTTATTGAACTTTTTTGGTATTGGGCCTTATATTTAAACCATTTAACTAATGTTATATTTTATATACTCAGAATATCTGATAGCTGATGGTAATACTTTTGTATGGTATGCTTGCTAAATAATATGAACATCTAGTTTTATCTTTGTAAGTTCACAGATGTACTATCCAAATATGATTTGAATATAACTACAACTAGGTGTAAAAAATTTTAACCTACAAATATTCTTCAAATGTTATTATAAATAAAATTACATGTGCTAACTGATATCACACGTGATAACAATTATAATTTGATAGTAAATATTATAGATTAGTAGGTAATCACATTAGTTACTTCTTGATATTATATTCACATGCAATTGTATCTACAATTAGATGTAAGTTTTAAACATATAAGTATTTATCACATGTGATCATATATTTTATTGTTTTGGTGTTGAATTACATGTGATCATAGATTTTATTATATTCGAACTTTAATTTACTAATTATAATCACATGTGAATAGTTTTAAATAAAAAATTTATTTATGATCACATTTGATAGTATACACTATCACGTGTGGTATTGTACTGTGCAATTTTTTATAGTGGAATTTTATAATTTTTTATTAACCGTCTTAAAGATATTTAATTTTAAAATTTTTATTAAAATGACCACTATATTTTTATATATAAATTCTTTTCATTCTTAGCAAATTTTAAATAATCATCATATTTAAACTATCAAAAGACAATTAATTTTGTAATCTCCATAAAATTATAAACATGAAAGCAAATTCAGGTTATAAGCTTGAACCTATTTCACTTTTAGTAGTAGCTTTGTGTGTCTCTATGTCTAAGTTGTTATCCAAAATCATTTCAATTAAACTTGCAACTTATATAACATAAATGTTAAATGTTCAATTTAAATATTAAATTACATTGTAGTTTGTTAAGGTGGACCAAGATAAGTAATTAACATATATATAGTGGGAAGTCTAAAAACAGCAAAATAGTGGTTTCAAAAGCCACTAATAAAAAGCCAGCTGGAAAGAGTGAAAACAGTCTCGCAATTTGCTACCACTATTTTACTTTTATTACACAAATCAAAACTAAAACTACCATTACTACTTCATTATACTACCACCACTGCTACTTAATTACCTCCACTTCAACACCGATCCACACAAGCACAATCAACATGTTGGTTCATCCAGTATACAAGAAGCAGGTTCTTCTACGACTACACCATCCACAACAGCACCACCAGCAGTTTCTTCCACACTACCACCACCAGTATCTTCACCGGGTCTTCCACAACTACACCGTCAACACATTCTTCCACAAGTATCCGAGTGTTTGGGTTTGTTTTTACTAATGATTAATATCAGAGTAATTAACTGATTATTGTTAGTTGTTTTATTCCGCCGTAATTCTTAACACGAAGCTACTTAGTTTATATTTTTTTTTGGATTTGTACAAAAGCAAACCAAACTCAGCTCAATCAATGCCACTTAAACCTAATCAAATATTATATTGTTTGGATTGGCTAAATTTATTAAAGTATATTGTATGGTATAGTAGGTTTGGCCTATGTCAAGGTTCACTCGTGAGAATGTAATCACAACTTTAAAAACTTACACTTTTAACTTTCGTTTTTCTGTTGGTACCTGACCTAAAAATGTACCTACGATTTCAATTAACACATCTTCTCCCACTGTACGAATTAAAATAACAAGAACGTCTATCTGAGAAGACTCTGGTTCATAACAACCAGTTAGTCGTAAAATACTTTAACATTGGAGAGTATAAATTGAAGAACTAACTGCTCTAGTGTTGCTCAGAATCCGCACACTAAACCCGTAGAAACTTGAGATCTATCGATCACACAACCGTTTCAAGACTCCTACTAGTTGCCAAACTCCCACTAACTTCGACACTTCCATCGATTACTAAACTCCCAAGAGTTCCCCAAACTCTCAACAATATCCGAAAGCTCATAAGGGCTTACAAGATTATCCACCCATAATCAACTTGAAAATTCGCAATCGGACCCTTCAGAAGATTCGCTTGATCGTTGAACCAACCCATCACCCGATACCTGAGCCCTGTTGTACGCGTTTTATCCAGCATCTTCTCCAACTGATATCCCTAAGTGTGTGAGCTCTAACTTGTCTACTCATTCCAAAAACAACATGGAATACCCGACCAAAAAAACATGGTCTCCCGTTTCAACCCGCCGCGATCGATAACCCAACTCCTTCGATAACTCCCACTGTCAATTACAAAACAAATGTGATATCGTTTATTCCAACTACTCAACTGAGAAAACTATCCTCTTAAGGTCCAAAACAAACCCCACATCTTTGAAAATCCAGTCGCATTAAGAAAGTTATGAGAATCACATTCCAAACTTGCAACATGAAACGCCCTCTCATTAGCATCTTTCAAGAGAAGAAATTCGATAACATTCGTCACTTCTTTTCACGAGATCGCAAAGAACGATGAATCTGAATCCATAATCCGGATTCCACAAAACCCTCAACCGCAACTAAATCATCATTTGCTCTAATAAAAAAATTTGTCGTATCGCAACCAAACACAACCTCAATGCGACCAGCCACCATCGCATCGCGATCTAAAAATCATAATCGCATCGGGAAACACGTAAATCGTGTAGCGGTTTACACACTATAACCCGATCAGAAACCATACACCATAATTGCTTGTGACGAACCTAATTTACCTATAGCAAATAGATCTTAAACTGAGTTGTTCCGATTGTTCGGCGATGGTTACTTCTTCCAGATCAAGGTCTAACCCAAATCTCTATCTTCAAGAAACATAAACCTTAACCATCAAAACCTAATATTGATCATGCTCATATCTATTATTGTTCTTGATCATCGACTTTGAAACTCTAATACCAGTTGTTATGAATACATCGGAATATAACAACTAACAACAACCAGTTGATCACTTTGATATCAATCGTTAGCAAAAACAAACCCAAACAACACTCCTGTAATCGATGTTAAACCCACAAACAATAAGCGGATATAATAAACCAAGTAAACAAGATAAATGAAACAATAGGAACACAATGATTAAACGTCTTAAGTCCAATCTCCAAATTGGAGATCGGTTTAGTCCATCAGGCTAAACCAGAGAGTTAATGGCTCAAAGGTTACAAATACGTAGAGTATGTTTATATAGGATAAACATAACTTAGTCAACAAGAAAAAAATCACTTAAATTTGGGCGATTCAAAATCACACCGTGAATCTCACAATTGCCAGCAATAGTACTCTTGCCCACTGATTGCACTGGAATCGAAAACATTGCGTTGCGATTTTGCTTCCTTTAGCAAAACTCATTTTTCTTCGTTAAACTTCACAATCCTAACACTTCATGGTGGTACCATATTGGGCTTTACGAACATTATTAGTTGGCTAGTTGCCTATCTACTTTCTCTTTTGATGTTGAAAATTCTAACGTCATAACGTCTTTAATTTATTTATACTATCCTTATACTCGTGATAATTCGAGATGATGAGTGTAAGGGTGATTATACGAGTGTTTGTGCTTGAAAGTGAAGGAAATGTTTGGTTATAGGGACACAAATTAAAATGAACTTGATTTTTATCTATATATTAAGTAATAATGATATACATATATAATAATAGAGATAAAGAGGTATATAAATTTAAATTAGTTATGGTATGCTATATCTAGAAGCAAATTTCTGTGAAATTTTACACTATAAAACATTCTGAAACACGTTAAATAAAATATTCGTTCAATCATCCCTAAAATTATCAACTTTACAAAATAAAGTAATTGAAAGTATTGAATTTGGTATTTTGGGTTGAAAACGAAATATATAAATAAATTTAAATAATTAAAGGCGCAAAGTAAAAATGAAGCTTGTTCATGGTGTATTTCGGTTCTACGAGGCTACGAATTTAACGTGGTGTTACCTGCCAACTTTGACGCTCAAAAGTCAAATTGAATACGAATTTAATCGAGTGATTAATTTTCAGCCACGACCCATGTATCGATTCTTCAACTACTATACTGTAACTTTGATTTAGTTAATTTAATAAATTAATTAATTTGACAACAAAAATACTTTAATATTTCATATTCTCTACCAAACCTAACAAAACCCTAACTTCTTTTATTTTTTGAAGATTATAAACACGTTCAATCTCAATAGACGTTTGTAAACCTAACGCTATGGATGCAGCAACGAGCTCATATGCTATCTATAGTCTTAATTTCTCAAAATCGAAGCCTAATTTCAGAATTGATCGTAATTCTGTGTAAGTTTGCTTGATCCTTAGTTTCTGTATTTCGATGAAATCAATACTTTTAAATTGTATGATTGTTATGCTGTTTAAATTGCTGATATATTGGTATCAATTGAACGATTATTTGCCTCTGAAGAATTAAACACATAGTAATTGACATAGAAGTTCATGTATCTGGGATATTTGTTTCGATAGCCCACAAACTATATGTAATTACCCGCGAGCTATAGACATATATTAGGTGATTTTTTATTTTTTCTTTTGCTGTTAGTTTATATAATAGTTTTAGATATGTATCGATGTGTGTATGTGTTTATACTAATTAGTAACTACAAACTGTTAGAGGCAATTATAATGATAGATTATGGTTTACAATTAAACTTCGTCTTCCTGTTTGCAGTCATCCATGTGAAATAAAATGTCATTCATCGTTGAGCTCTGATACAACTGGAAGCACTTTTGCAAATTTGAAATTGCATACGCCTGTTCAGAATAGAAGTTTGGCTGTAAAAACTTTCTGCTCAGCGGGGGCGTGGGCACACCCTTTGAGTGTTACTGAATCTCATTCACATGTTGAGGAGGAAAAGATTGGAGTACTTCTTTTGAATCTTGGAGGTCCAGAGACGCTTCATGATGTTCAGCCATTTTTGTATAATCTATTTGCAGACCCAGTATGTTTGTTATAATAAGCAGTTCCATTTCTACACCAATGTGATGCTGACTTAGTTTCATTGTTTATGCTGTACTAATTATGTATGATATATTTGGCAGGATATCATTCGTCTCCCAAGGTTGTTCCGATTCCTACAACGACCCTTGGCACAACTCATTTCAACACTTAGGGCACCCAAAAGCAAAGAAGGTTATGCTTCCATTGGAGGTGGTTCCCCTCTGCGGAAGATAACTGATGAGCAGGTAAAATACTTTACTTGTTGGAAATCTTGGTTGTTGCTCATGTTTGTATTGGAGATAATGAACATTGAGATAATGAACATTGAATACCTTATAGTTGTTTTCACTAGTAGAAGCAGATAAACCAAATATAATAGCAAGTAACCAAAATATGGATACCTCTCGTATTGGACCGACAAGCAACAGACCAGCTACATATTTGTTGCTTTCCCTTTATCAGTTTTAGCTGCCTTTCAGCTCAGTTTATATTCGTTTTTTCTGAATATGTTCTTCCTTGTTACATTTTATAAAATGTTACATTACTCTTGATGTTTGTTGCAGGCTGATGCTCTTAGAATGGCACTTGAATCGAAAAACGTACCTGCTAATGTCTATGTGGCAATGCGTTACTGGCATCCATTCACTGAGGAAGCGGTTCAGCAGGCAAGCAAAAAAGTGTTAGACAACCATTTAAACTAGTTTGAAACCTTAAATTTTGAATAAAATTCTTATGCTGTAATATGTTACTGGCACTCATTGTTTCTTCTAGATCCCATGTGAAAGTTGATTCCTTGAATGTACCGTCAGTTTTCTCCTGAACTGGATTTAGAAACTTGCAAATGGTATAAGAAATTGAAATCAGTTAATAGTTAGATGGAATTTTTCCTTCTTTTGACCTACTTATCAACTTGTGTTAAGAAAATGTAATCAACCACAAGATATATTTAACCTCTTAAATCTAAGTTAAAAATCAAGATGTTGGACATTTATGTTATAAAATTAATTGAGAAGTCAGAACATACATTTATAAGGCTAGTACATGCAAAGTAGGGTCAAGTGAGCATATACTTCAATCTCTTAATGGCAATACTGATTTCTATCTATTGCAGATTAGGAGGGACAAGATTACAAAGCTTGTTGTGCTTCCTCTTTATCCTCAGTTTTCTATTTCTACAACCGGTTCGAGTATACGTGTTCTTCAAAACCTCTTTAGGTGAAATTATGATTTCTTTTTGTGAATTTAAGTTTTGTTCTATTTTCATGCAATCATTTTGTTGCAGCACTATGTAAGCAATTTTAATTTGAGATACCTGCACAGGGATGACAAGATTTTGTCGAGACTTCCTGTTGCTATTATCCAGTCTTGGTATCAGCGTGAGGGTTATATCAAGTCTATGGCTGACTTAATTGAGAAGGAATTGCAAAGTTTTGGCTCTCCTGAGGAGGTTAGTTCATTTTCAAATTTGTTTATGATTAGGAGTGCCATTTCGACCCATTTACTCATGAATGGGCCAATTCAGGTTACGTTTTTATCCCTAAAGGGTCATATCAAGTATAATAAACATAAATGCTTAAAAGGAAATTGGCCAATTGTGTCGAAAGGGTTGAAACTCACCCAAGTGTATTTCTAATCCATAAAACCTACTAAATAATGTTATAAAAGAACTAGATTATTATTGAAACGATATCATTATATAATCATATTTCACACTAATGATTTATGAAATCTGTAAAAATATGAAAATTGTTTGTGTCGGATCAACATGACCCGGTAGAAAATTACAGAACTTGTTTTGACCTGTTACCCAACTAGTCCACTATTGCTACCTCTACTTATAATCTTTGGATGATCAGTAGACCCAAGACAATCTACAGGAGCTACTAATCTAGATTATCAGTTAGTGACTGTCAATTAGTTATATGACTGTGTTTGTTATCAATCTGAAGGTCATGATATTCTTCAGTGCCCATGGGGTACCTGAAACTTATGTTAGAGATGCTGGGGATCCATATAAAGATCAGATGGAGGAATGCATCTACTTAATCATGCAAGAGCTCAAAGCAAGAGGAATCGACAATGACCACAAACTGGCTTATCAGGTCATCCATTCAACTTATCATTTTCAACTTGTTCCTTATCTTTCTGTTACTCATTTAAATATTTCTAGTAAACTCTCAGCCTCTTCCTAAGTCTCCTTTTTCTTGGATAATAAATTAGTAAATAGAATGAGAAAACGGTAAAACAATCAGGCACCTATGATGGTTCTTTTTTTGATGGTTGTGGTCCTCAATTTTCTCTTCTTTATATGTATCAGAGTCGAGTTGGTCCCGTCCAGTGGTTAAAGCCTTACACTGACGAAGTACTCGTTGAGCTTGGCAAACAAGGTGTAAAGAGTCTCCTTGCAATTCCCGTCAGGTGACTATTTAGATGGAAACCTTTGTTAATTATCTTTGTATTCTGTCTGCCAAAAGAGTTGTCTATTATCTAGCTAGTTCTTATATCTAATGTATAGTATGATGTTTGACCTGAGTTTATACCTTTTTGTTTCTTCTATGTGAATAAATGTGCACCGACTATAGAAACTAATTTCTTATTAGCTTAACCATGATTAATTAAAGGATTAAAATTTGCAGACATATACAAATTATGCAATGGGCCAATAATTGTGTCAATTTTGAGCTCCTTTTAGATCCCCTTCGTGCTTCAATTTCAAAGATCAAATTATGTTGGACTTAAATGGTTTTTGTAATCATATTTGACCCCTCTAATTATCTATAAACAACTTCAAATATTTTGTCAAAATGCCTTTTGGACCAACGACCTGACCCACACCAAAGATTACCCATTTTGATTCGTTACCCAACTGGCATACATTTTCGTATCTAATGCACACACTCTTAGAATCCTTTAATTTTAATTTGGTGTTTGCTTTTGTTCAGCTTTGTGAGTGAGCACATAGAGACACTCGAAGAGATAGATATGGAGTACAAGGAGTTAGCCCTTGAATCTGGCATTGAAAGTTGGGGTCGTGTTCCTGCTCTCGGGTGTACCTCATCCTTCATAGCAGACTTGGCAGATGCAGTTATTGAAGCCTTGCCTTCTGCTACAGCAATGACAACGTCCACAATTGATGGTGAACCCAATAGATTTGATCAAGATCCGGTTGGTTATGTTATCAAGATTCTGTTGGGCTCCTTCTTAGCATTTATATTGCTGATATTCCCTGCATTCAAGAATCAAAACGTCTAGCACTCTAGCATCCACCTCAAAAACGAACATTGCTTTTGAAGAGAATAGGTTAAATAAAAGGACATAGTTTACAATATATAGCAGCCGGGAATTTTGTTAATTTTACGGGTTGAAATTTGAGCTTTTTTTTTCTTGTGAATATTGTGGAGACCCACTGGAGAAGTTGTTCCACTTTGGTTTGCTTTGTTTAGAAAAAGGTGTGAATTAGTGTGATAGGATTTTGTGGTTCATTGGTTGTGAAACCCCAAGCTCGGATTTGTGTCATACTGGTAACAGAATGTAAGTTTCTTTTTAGCGATTAATTTTATTTTATGGTTGGTTGCTAAAAACAAGAAACAATTATTCATATTATGCAGTCTCTTTTTAGAAAGTAGATGCCGTTATAAAAGTTGTATGCACAAGAATGAAGAAACACACCATGATACTTCAAAGCTATTATCAATCTCTACGTAAGTAGATAAGCAGACAACAGAGAGGTACTTGAGAAGGGAAGCATGAGTACAATGCAATTGTTTAGGGATTTGAGGTCTCATAGTCTGATGAACACACTTAGTGTATTGGTATATCGATCGCTTGATTTTCCCATGTGAAAACATACAATCATATACAAGTGTAGAACGAGTAAAGTGGTAATCCACAATCAAGTGTGTCTCGTTAACTTTTTCGTTTAAGCTTTTTAATCATCAATCATTCAATCCCATCTACCATAAGATTCAGATGTGCACTTTGGGCTCAAAACAAACCAACTAAACATTACGCTCTGTTAAATAATCTTATGTTTCTTGGGTCAATTCCTAAAGATCGATCAAGATGTAGTTTCAATTGAAAGTTCAAACCACGAGAGCCTAAATAGGAGCTAAAATCTATCGAGCTACATTAAAAGATTTGGTGTTCAAGACCATAAAGATGATCGAAAAATAACGACCAGTGCACATTATATATGGCAAATTAAATACTAACCATCATGGCACATTATACATGGCAACTTAAATACTCATCACATGCTTTCACATAAGCAAAGAACCAACAATAGTCAAACAGAAATTTCATGTATGAATGATTCTCAAATGTTTGAAACCTTCCGTTCATAGGTATAATCCACCCAATCAACAAAATCATTTAGCAAGAGATATCATCCTCTATCAACTCAACTACAACCTACATAACCTATATTAAGCCTACCAACAGCTTGAATCACCATAGAAGAGCTTTCAATTCTGCTGAGGTGAGGCTTTGGGAACAGGTTGAGCCGCCTGAGATGCTGGAGCTGCAGTGGCATCAGAAGAATAAGCAGGAGGTTGATATCCACTGCCATACGACCCTCCATATGCTGGTGGTTGCTGTGCCCCATAACTCGGCTGAGTAGTAGGCGGTGCACCATATGGTGGCTGGGAATATCCTGCAGCACCATAAGTAGGCGGTCCACCATATGGTGGTTGAGCATATCCAGTTTGTGGAGCAGCACTAGGGGACTGCTGGGGTTGTTGCCCGTAAGCAGGAGGCTTTTGTGTTGTAGGTAGTCCATAACCACCATATCCAGGTTGAGTTCCATACCCTGGCTGGGAAGTTGGAGGAGCCCCATACCCGGACTGACCAGCGCCCTGTGGATAACTCGAGTTTGGACCAGACTGCTGACCATAACCAGATTGAGCTACAGATGTTGGAGGAGCTTGACTGGCATTATCGGCTTGACCCCCATATGCAGCATTTTGACCATCAGCGGTTTGACCAGCAGCATTATATCCAGGTGTAGGATTACCATAACCATGTTGATCATATCCTGATTGAGGTGCCGACGCATACCCTCCATAACCATCCTGGACATAACCTTGACCTTGTTGACTGTAACCATAAGCTGATGCATCTGTAGGGGCTGGTGCACCAGGTGGTTGGGTCTGTTGACTTTGTTGCTGACCATAGTAATCATAACCACCACCTCCCTGAGTAGTTTGCTGACCTGACGACTGGTCCCAGCTGCCGGCATATCCACCTGATGTTTGTTGTGGATAACTAGCATACGGCTGTTGGGTGTATGGGGCCGGCTGACCAGGGTATGTACCAGGTTGTGTGTAGCCATAATAACCTGGTTGCTGCATTTGTGCACCAGGGGGTCGAGCTTGATAACCTTGCTGAGGGTATCCTTCGCTTCCCATTGGATTTCGTAGACGATTCTGCACAATAAGTATCATTTCAAAAAAACCAAGATACCACATTGAAAGGTGAAATAAAAATGGTTGTACACACAGGATCATTACAATACTTTCATATAGTACAGAACTAGTACATACATTGCTTTGGGTGGTATTACCGAGTTAGTCCAGCATAAGCCGATTCGCCCATTTGAAGTAAACGGGTACAAAAAAAGGGAGACTATACAATTATTATATGGCAAACCTAAGAGCTACATAACAGAGTAAACAGTGTGTTTGTGTCTACATCACCCACTAAGCACTGACCATATAATGTTTGATAGAAGCATTAATGTCATTAGAAATTAAGCACAAAAATTATATGATAAAGAGGAATACATAATCTACCACAAACTTTCTAAACCAGGCACAGGTGTGCCACGTATATGTATGCATACCTCACTGATAACTTCATTCACCAATTGTTTTGCAGCCTCAATCTGATCACTTGATCCATCTATCTGTACGGTTCTCTCTGTTGATGTATCACCAGGGGGGAGGTGTAGTGGTATCACCTGATACAATGTGAAAAACATAGTATTATAACCCATACACGTTTCCCTTGTAAATTCCTTGAGTAGCACAAATGTTTAGACTTTTATACAGAAGATAAAACAATAAAGTACCATAATTCAAGAGACGTAATATGAAACTGTATCTAAACATGCAAACCAAAACATCTTTTATGTAATCTACAGAATATGTCCACTCATAGCTATTAAGTTTTGTATGCTCTTAAGAACTAAGAGATGCCTTTACTAACACGTTTATCGCTATGTTACGAGTAAGAATGTAAGATAGCATAAGATGGTTAAAGAAAAATGTCATAAATTCCGCAATTATATCACATGAGCACTATAACCACATGAACGATAGTTAAGAACTTGAATAGACCTGAATACGAGCTCCTGTACTGGCTTGCATATTTTTTATTGTCTCACCCCCTTTACCAATAACAAGACCAACCTGTAAACATATTACATAATGTCATGTACAGAACTGGAAGTCTCCTGCAATAAATTCTCAGAAAAAATCGCAATTTCTTTTAAGCGTAAGTACCTTCTTGTTCGGAATTTGCATCACAAACTGTTCCGCACCACCTGGCTGACCACCCACCCTTCGAGAAACTGTGCCAGAACCTCCTGACTCAGCCTGTTTCACAGAGCACATAAGTTTGGGCATCTAAATGCATGTATACCAAAAGCATAATTAAAAAAAGGAAGACCGAACCCTACTATCATGTTTACAAACACAGAAGATATAGTCGCTATGCAGGACAACCAATTATATACCTCAGCAAGAACATCCCTAATCAACTGCTCGGCTTTCTCTATAGATTCTGCAGAACCTGTCAGCTCAACTTCTCTAGTAAGTGAATGTGGGTCTGCATCCATATCTCTGGTGACCTGGATCTTAGCTCCGGATTGTAGTTGAAGATATTTGATAGTTTCCCCTGCTTTACCAATAATAACACCAACCCTACCATTTGGTATCTCGATTTTCTTGCTTGGGTTTCCATAACCATAAGACGAAGGCACCGAAGGAGCAGGAGGTCCCAAGTCTGCATTGATTAAAACATTAATAAATGAATCCATGTGACATAAGAAGTCAACACGTTCTGAAAGCTAAAGAAGCACATCATTTTACTATTGCAAAAAAATAAAATTAAGGGATAACATACATGGAGGCCACTTAGGTATTTTATTTGTTTCAGTAAGACCCCTGTCTACCAATTTTATAGGCCACCAAAGTATGCATGTGGTTTAATTTCTATCATTTCCGATTTCAAAAAAGAAAAAAAAAAAGCATGTCAGATATTGGTAAAATGACAGAAGAGCCTCTTATTTTATAAATTAGTTTTATAGAAGCTTGACCCTAATGAAACATGTTAGATACTTGGGTGGCCTTTTTATACCAAAATTCAGACAAAAAGCAGGAGTCAATAGGTACGGCTGTGCTAACTTGCAATTATCAATACTATAAACTGAGAGATATAACCCAGTGAACAGAAAATATTATTTAAAAACTGAAGTAGGAGATGTTTGGTGTGCTCGTCTACTCGAACAGAGAAGAAACGTGAAATCTATTTTTCCTTGAACATACAAAACGATATGGTGCCTATGTCTGTCAAAGCAAACATATGAGAGCAACAAACCAACATACGTGGTATCATGATATGATCAATCATAAGAAAGATTTGAAAAACAGTTAAAAATAACCACGATTGAGTATATAACAGCATCATCTCCCTTTAAAACAACAAAAAGCAATCAAAAGTTGACAGTACTAGCTTTAAAATTTTCAAACTGTGAAATCCTTTTTTATCTTAGACCAGTTCTTTCTTGTAATTCCTCGCATTTTACTATAATCACTATGTCCCAACAGATACACAACCTATCTATTCATATAATGTGTCCATAAACCCAAGATACAAGCAAAAGTATAACACACAAAACCATCAGTCATAAACTCTAAACCCTAAATACATACAAACATATACATATACATACATAAAGTAATACTAATAGATGAAAGATATAAGATTCGAACCAGTAGGACCGGAGCTAAAATCTCTGTTATCATTAGAATCCCAACCGGGGCCACCATTATCGAACTTAGGACGTTTGGCTTCCGCGTTGTTGAATATACGAGCGGCGATTTCCTGAGCTTTTTGTTTAGCAAGCTGGATGTCGTCCATTGGTGGAGGTACGTTGTTGTACGACGGTGCGGAATCAAGAGGAGGACCATCGGAGAATCCGGTAGTACGACGGCCGGAAGACGGCGGAGGTAGAGCTGTGTTTGAGTCTTCGTATTTGCGTTTCACGGTGGCGGAATCGGCGCCAGACTGGTATTGTGCGTCGTCGGCCATTTGTGCAGTGAGAGTAAAAGGGAGTGTAAAACCCTAGCTATAATTACGTAGAGAGTTACTGGTGCCTATAAAGATTGGAAAAGCCCAATTTTTTGGAATTATTAAGATATTATAAGATATTTGTTATAATAATATTATAATTTTACGAGAGTGATCGTTACAATCACTTTTAATCCACAGACGTCACTTTATATTCATTTATCAATTTACCCTTGGATTAATAAATCCTTCTAAAACATGTCACTAAAAATCCACCTAACCACCTCATCCATTTTTCTAGGTTTATATTTGTTAAGAGAGGGTTAGTGTTCGCGTTAAGATTTCGTACCGAGAATATTGTTAAATGTTGTTATGCCATTCCGTGGTAGTGTTCTGATCAATGTTTGGCTCAAGATGCTGCCTCGTGAGGTTTTATTTTTTACTCCGAAAATTGAAAAAACTCTACTCTCTCAATTTTCATCTTCGATGTTCTCCTTAAAATACTTAAAAACATGTATTACCATTCTTCGTGCTTTTATAAAATCAAAACTCGAATACCATAAGTATACATAATAATTGTATGGACCGTGTGGGTAGTTTGCAGTGATGTCAAAACTTCAAAGCAAAATTATACACTAAATATTAAAACAGTTGACTGTAATAAATTGTATTAAAAGCTTTTAACGAATGTTTTTTGTTAAAGATGGAAACTCACGAGTTCATCTTCATACGAAGTAGTATTTTATATATGGATAAATAATTTAGGGGTAAAATTGTCAATAAAAATAAATTGGTATATATGAATTAAAAAAGTGTGTGAGGATTACTTCTCTAATTTTGTTTTTCATTTTTGGAATAGCACACCTACAAATTAAATAGATCTTTATCTGTCTTAGTTGAAAAATAAAAATTAAACAAAAGAAATATGACATCTTTTAGAAATTATTTTATAATATTTTATATGTCATCGGTTAACTGATATAATGAAAATTGAAACTGCATATGATAAATTAGTTAGCAAAAAAGTTACTAATTACCCGACAATCAAATGTTAAGCATAATTATACGTTGTATATATTTACCTATAACGAATATAATAATAACAAGAATAATAGTATTAGTAATAATAACAATAATGATAATAAAAATAATAATAATGTTTTGTAACAAATTACAGCACTTAAAGTATCTTTTTGATATTGTCAAAATGAGCTTTATTATGATATATTAGTGCTGATTTAGTGTTTAAATCTAATAACTAAAAAATAACATGATTATAAAGAATAACAATTACAAATTTAAAAGTTATCCCTTAAAATATCTTAATATAAACTTTTAGCAGTATCAGTTAATTATTTTTACTATAATCTTTATAAAGGATTTACACTATTAACCTTAAACTTACTCATCGAAAATTACAGTATTATTCTTAAATTGATTTAATTAAAAAAAAATATTATTGCATTTAATCTAGAAAATTAAGAAATCTTGCTATTGAAATAAAATACGGAAAGTAAAGTAATATAACAAATGTTTATCATTTATTTATTATTTTTTATTGTTTTAGTTGACTTTCATGTTTCAAAGGCATCACATAATTAAAGATCAAATGTAAAAATTTTTGACACGTATTTTATTTCAATCCTAAATTAACATTTTCTTTATGACACAATCATACATTGTACAAATCATTGTACAAATATATAAACAATAAATAATAAATAATACTACGCTCTATTTATATTATCATCGTAACTTACGTCATCAATTCGATCTAAAAGAGGTCATTTACACCAATTTCGTAATATAAACCGCATCATATTTTATCGATTTATTCAATATTTGATCAATATTTTTACTATTCGTTCAAACTTTATACGGTTCTTTTGTAGATATGCATATTAGTAAAATAGTATGTAAATTACTATTTTTCAATGAAAGCTTATATAAAAGGTAATATAAAATATTAAATTTGTCAATACGAGGTATTTACTGATTATCTCTTTCGAAAAGAAAAGAAAAATTAATTTAATATGAAGTATAATAAATTAACGCCAAAACCGCTCCATTAATGTTTCAATTGGTTATGTTTCTCAGTTTTTCCTCTTAGCCTCGATCCCACTTTTATTGAAGTTCTAAAATAAATAGTTGACTTCGTATAAATGAAATGTTACTAATGTTAGATCTTTTATAGTTGAATATCAAACTTAAAATATAGAATAACAAATAAATAACCAAGACACTTGTATCTCACTATATTAAGTTACGACATCCACAGGTTAGAGAACTAATGTTTACAGTTTGCTACCTTCTTCCAATACGCAAGGAATACTGTTCCACACTAGTTACCAAAAAATGGTTGACTTGGGAGCACGATCCTCGGAATCAATGTAGATCGAGGCTGTTATGGCATACCTTGTTATGATCAGGTCATGATACCGTTTACTATTAATTTCCTGCACAAAGCTAGGTTTGCCCTTACGTCATCCACTAGTTGTTGAACTATTTGCTTATGTTGAATCTCCCTAGTGAATCCAAACCCCATCGATTAGAGTTTCGCTTCACAAGTATAATTGACGTAGTTACCCACGCCTCATGAGTCCGGATTAAGTTGATCTCTCCCTTGACCTCCTCCGCTTTTGGAATTTTCAATTGAGCAACCATCTAAAAGGACGTTTAAGTCGCAGTTCATTTTTCTTAGATTCACATTGAAATTTCTTCACTTTTTCTGTTTTGAACGCAATGAAGGTATGTTGCTTCTTTTTTATTGCCTTGTTGCTCTCTTAAACGTCACATTACACTTTTCCTGCATGTATGGGTGATCTTCCCAGGGAGCATAAATAACTCTATTTGGTCTTCTAATTGTGAAGGATAAGCTTTCATCAATTTTAATTTTATCAAGCTAGAAAGATGCAATTCGAATTTCAAACTCATTACACTCATGTTTCAAACAACGGAACTAACAAGAAAAAAAAAAATTAAGATAATATTGTCTTGTATTCATGGGCATTGTTCCACAACATGCAACTCAAAGCACAATGGCCTGAGATCACATCAGGGTAAAGTACACATATCATAGGGGGACAATTAAGTACTAAATAACAAATTAAAGTATCAACAACAGTTTGTGAAGAAATATTAATCCAATCTCTACACAAAGCAAACTTTTTCGGATGTCTTATTCAACCCCATTATAGTAAAAACAGAAGGCCATAATATCACAGGACAAAAACATACAAAGCCATTCAACATAAGAGCAGAGAGACAATGTGGGCATCTTATAGTTGCTCTCATAACCAGGAAGAGCAAAAACAGAACTTATTGGGCAGAAAGCGTATGCTAAAAGCATCTCACTTGGTCCACCAGTGAAGGAAGTCCTTACGCCTGTTGATCTTCTTCTGGAGCTGGAGGAGGCCATATAAGAGAGCCTCAGCTGTTGGTGGGCAACCAGGAACATAAATGTCAACAGGCACGATCCTATCACAACCACGCACAACAGAGTATGAGTAGTGGTAGTATCCACCTCCGTTTGCACAGCTTCCCATGGAAATCACCCATCTTGGTTCAGGCATCTGGTCATAAACCCTGCAGCAACAAATAAATTGAGTATACCATGTCAAGCCAGCAACTGTAACTCTAGGAGCCTTTCATATACGTTAAAAATGTTAAGCTGAAGCTTTGGTGCAGTCAGATACTAAAAAATAGTAGACCTGGCAAAGTAGTCGATTCAGGCAGGTGTGAGTCAAGTCAAAACAGAAAGAGTCGACCAAAAACCACGTGTCTATCCAATGCTAATTATAATTATAATATAACAAAAACTTTTATGAGCAATTTAAACGAGTTACGCATTTTTATAGATTGTGGATGAATTCTTTTAGATATCAGTTAGTTTAACCCATTTGAGCAGTTAGACATAATATATCATCCTATTTGTCTGTAAATGGATAAAAATGCAACCTCTACAAAAGACACTCTCATATGAGCTTTTAATATGAATGATAACAATTATAAACTATCCATCTATCATGATGCTATCCGCAACCAAGATCTGACTACATTCCAAGAGAATAAGAGAAGCTCAAAAGGGAAAGAAAAAAAAATATGTTCAAGGTCAAACCAGTATGTACATGCTCGAGTGTGGGTATAGCTGTCAGTAAGTATATAAAATGCTCTTTCTTGTATCAACTTCTGAAGACTATGGGATGAAGGGAGTAGCAATCATCGTTACTCATTTATATCAGATAATATTCTATTTCAATTAACCAATACTATGTTCATCAGGAAGAGTTGCATTTTACCAATTTCGGAATCTAATATATCAAAGTTCTTCAAAAGGAAGTAATAAAGTCTAGGTCCCATTACAGAAAAACTAATAGCATCTGTTAGAAGGGTTAACAATGCTACCGAGAGGAGGCATTCAGGGCTACCACAAGTAAGACTGGAAACCGGTCAGATGTACCAGAGTTAATAGCTTTATCTAAGAAAACTGTATACAGTCACGACTACAGCCAGCAATACCAAGGGGTAATAGCTTAAGGTATTTTCTTTTTAGAAGAACTCGGTGCCCACAGCCTTATCTAACAAAAGAGTCTACAATACACCAACTAAATATATGCCACAATATTATATCAGAATGACACGTTGCAGAAGTCTTGCCCGTAGACGACATCAATGATACATAGTATGACATCCCAGAATAGATATGTAACACGAACATGGCACAGTGAAGCAATCTAATTTTCTAATCAATGATTAAAAAATAACATGAAGAGTTAGTCACGAATTGGGCAACCCTAACAAGCAAATCAAGAATCCCATTTTAGTTTAGCTTGAAGAGAGTCGGAGAATGAGAAGAAGAGGTCAACTGGAAATGGGGGAAGAATTAGAGTTCATAAGATGACCTATGGACCACGTCCAATGGTCCAAGTGCACTTCCTTCCATGGTGAAGGGTCATCAAGTTCAAAATATGGTGAACAGCTATGCATGTTAGGTTTTGGATTCATAGTACTTTGTTACAGAAGTACACATGCTTATATAAGTTCCAAAGGTTCTTGTTCAACCCATCTTTTGTGTGTTATATGCTTTTTGAAAGACAAATTAGAGCATTTGATCGATTAGTTGTCATGTAATTTCAGAAACCCCATATAAACAGCTGGACAATAGAACATAAATTGGCATACTTTACATTGAAATACTTCAACAATATTCAATAATGTTCTTTTTCATCAGTTTACTTATCACTTCCTTTAATAACCAAAATCATCCAAACAATGAACATCATAAAAAATGATAATCACAGGTCACAATTCAAAGCTACATAAGCACACCGAAGCTATTTCTACTGCACCACATATTACTATAACTAATTATTCCTCATACCTCCTAACAATCTTTACTGCGCATGAAACCCTAAAAGTCTTGATATACATATACACACTCACACAGAGCACTGGACCTCTAAATTTCGACATTCTAAAATTACTATTCAACAGCAAAAAGCTTAGAATTAAACATATAGATACAAAATTATATATGTAAGAGGACAAAAGAGGCTTACTTTCTGAGAGCAGGAGCCATCTTGTTGGTGAGAGTACCAGCAACAATCATACAATCGGATTGTCTAGGGCTAGGTCTGAAAATAATCCCAAACCTATCCAAATCATACCTTGCAGCACCTGTATGCATCATTTCAACCGCACAACATGCCAGCCCAAAAGTCATGGGCCAGATCGATCCGCGACGCGCCCAATTCATCAGATCATCGACTTTTGAGATCACGAACTCTGCCGTCTTCGATAAACCTTCCGGAGAACCGGTTGAAGGTGGACCTGGTCGAGAGTACGGGGCCGGAGATGAAAAACCTTCAGCTAATGACGGAAGCGTCGTGTGGATCGACGCGGCGGCGCGTTGAGATGACGCGAGTTGAGCGAGGCGGTGCGATTGCCGGGCGAGGAAAGCCATCGGAACCCTAATTTGCCGTGAAAATAGAGAGATGGTTTTGCGGAGATTTGGGGTTTTTTATTTGTTGTTGATGAAGAAGAAAGGGGAAGGGCGGTTTGGTTGAACCGGGCTAAGGTGGTTCGTCGGGTATATTTTTTAAGGACGGTTTGGAGTTGGGAATTAATTGTTGTTAGGAATAAAGTGATCGATAATGGGGGTGTATTCGTGTTTCGATGCATATCATGTATACTGTTGTTGCTAATAAATTTGCATTTTTGGTATGACGGTGCCCGATGTTACCTACTTACGTATGTGTAACGGTATGTGAGTTATTACGGTTAGACTGTATCTTAATAAATAAAATATGATACATATTAATGGGGTTAGACTTCAAAACAAGTTAAAGTAACTCATAGTTTATTTTTAATGCATTCTAAGTGAAGATTTAGAGTAATTATTATAAAAATTAGGGCTGAGGAAAAAACTGAATTAACCGAATCATAATCATATTAACCGTCAAAATCAAATCGAATTAATCGAACTGTACATATAACCAACGATTTGGTTATCATTTTTTGATTAACCGAAATTCTTGGTTCAGTTATGAAAATAAATTGTACCCACCGCAATTTTAACTGCCCCACCCCATTTATAATTTATGTAGTAATAAAATTATATTTATACTTATATTGTATTAATATTTAAATAAATATTTATAAGCTATTTTAAATTTTAAATAATAATTTAGAAACAAATTTTTCTAAGGAATTGAATGGTCTCTTTCTAAAATTGTGAGTTGAACAATTATTTATACAATTGTCTTTGTATTTTCGTATGGCATAATATCATATCATCTTCCCAAATTATTCAAAGACTAAACCCTTTTTGGTCTTTTACCTCCTTCTCCAATTAGGCAATCATCATTCACATTCGGATTTCTACCTTACGATTTCAAGCTCACAGTAAGTTTATGATTCATTGTTGTTTTGTATTTTTTCGTATTATTGTATGAACATGAGTTTACTGTGTATGGTAACAATGTATTAATTGTATGTGGAAATGTTAAATTTTGTTTGCCGTAAATGTTTATTTTGTAATGTGTTTGGAATAATTCGATCTCATAAAGGGGGATATGAACATTGGAATAATTGAGTTAGGCCATAAATGGTTAACCGAATTAACCACCCTATATATGGATTTAACCAAATTAACCAATTCGTTGATTAACTGAACTAAACGGTTAATGAATATTGATTAACTAAAATTTTGGTTATGGGGGGGGGGGGTGGTTGGTCCATAACCACCCCCACCCACCCCATGTTCACCCCTAATAAAAATGGCATTGTTTTCACATTGACAATTATCATCGTCATAATAGATAGGAATAATTGTACTGTTATGTGTTAAACTTTCAATATTGTATGTTTTCATCTTTAAGGCTTTTTATTATACGAGTTAAATGTTAAACAACCTCTATTATATGTTGTGGGTGACTTGTTACCAGGAATTTTCAGTCATATGGTCCCAAGTTTGAAAAGTTTAGCTCATACAATAGAGGTGTTTGACCAACAATACCTGGTAACAAATGACCCATAACATACAATAGAGGTTTTAGAAGATTTACCTCATACAATAGATTAAAGTTGGGAGCATACAATATAACAAGTTTAAAGTTTAGCACATAATGAAACAATTATCAAAGAATTAACTTGTTAGCATGGATAAAAAAGGAGTTAATTGTTTTGGGATGTGTATACCTTTACCTCTTTTACTATAGTATGCAATCACCTTGTAAACGTTTTATTGTATGCATCGAACTTTGTAAATATGTTTATTATATGTAACAGATGATCTGAAACCGGCTATAGCACCAATTTCACTACATACAATAGACATATTTACAAAGTTTAATACATTTTTTTAGAAGAAAAAATGGGATTTTTCTCGTTCATGTCACATGTTACAAACAATAGATATTTTGAAAAATTCCACGCTTACAATATGAAATTTAAAAAGTGATTACGTACTATAATAAAAAAAGTAAAATTAAATACATTACAAAACAATTAACCTATACAAAATTGATCTTTTAGAAATCATGATACATTGGTTGGTGGTCGTAACGATGAGAAGAAATTCATCGGATTGGAATGTTTAATTTGAAAACAAAGTCGATTATTTGAGGAAGAAAATAATATTTTAAATATGATATAATTGCCATTCAAGTGAAAACAACAACTCCATATTCGCATATTTCTTGGGGCTCTTTCTCACAACTCACTAGTTTCTCAATATGATATCTCAAGTCAACTAATTCATTTTGACCATCAGACCATGCGATCGAATTAAATATAGAAGATTTTTAAATTTTGACTTCCAGCCAAACTAGATTCATGAGTATAAATTATGCTAATTTATCCCAATTTTTATGAGATATAATAAGAAATAATAATAATCGCTATAATACATGATATACAAACAACTAAACAAAATACATATTGCCAATTTCATGATACTATAATCATTCATTTGAAATTATACATCTTCATTAGAAAAAATAGCTAGCTAGTACTACCGATTAAAGATGCCATCCCCATCAAAATCTTGATGTTTTCATATGCTCCTGTTACCTCTGTCACGTCACCATCGCTGCCGCCGTGGCAGCAAACATAATCAATCATTCCCATGCAAACAGGGGCAATTTATACATGAAAGGACAAATTTTTTTTTCCTTTTCTATCATATTAACAGGGTAATTTTTGCATTTTTTTTAAAACTATGCTTTTTTTCACATCATTTATCAGAACTATAGCTTTTTTCAATCTATTTTCAAAACTATTGAGAACGGGTTTGCCTAACCCGGCTTCTAGCATGACAAAACTAGAGAACGTGTTTGCTAAACCCGACTTCTAAAATGTAGAGTGAGAAACCGGGTTTGGCACACCCGGTTTCTAGTTTTCTTTGACCACCAACATCCTCTGCAATGGGAAACGATGAAATGTAACGGGAAACGAGGAAAATAATTGAAAGTGTTGGTGCTACACCTTGCTGCATAAGCGGTTTGAAAATGATATTGATTTCCAACAATAGCCGGGGCAAAAGCTCCAATTCTTTCCCATGCCCATATTTGTAACAACAACATTGGTCCTTGAGTATATGTGGCACTGGGTTCTACCGCCTTACTTAAGTTTCTATACAGAGAAACAATAACGGCACTTCCCTGTTGAGATATTTTAATTCTCACGTGCTAGTTTGGTTAAGAATTAGTAAACCTATTATGAATAAGTCTACCGTGCTCCGTGCTAGTTGGTAGAACGTGCCTAAGTTGTTGAGATTTATTAGGCTAGATATTTTCTATTTTAGTATATGTTGCTTGATTGTATTGCCTATATAAAGGCTTTAGACTTCTATGAATAAAAACAATCAGCAAATAAACCTTTTTCCATTCACTTCCATTTGTTTAAACTCTTTCTTATTTGTTTAATTACCCAACATTCCCCAACTAAATTGACCTTCCTCAATTAAATCTATCAAATTTTGTAAATACAATAAGAAAACTAAGTTATAAGATGAATCTGGAAAACGAGGCATCATTTCGGAGCAACAAAGAGAATTCTACACTATTTAGCAGGTACTAAAGACTTTGGATTGTGGTTTCGTAGAACAGATGATTTCAAGCTAAAAGGATTCACCGATAGTGATTGGGCGGGCTGTAAGGATGATATGAGAAGTACCTCTGGAAATTGTTTTATATTGGGGACAGCCGCCATTTCATGGAGTTCAAAGAAGCAAAGTTCAGTAGCTTTATCGTCGACTGAAGCCGCCAGCCGCTGCAGCGAGTTGTCAAGTTGTATGGCTTAGAAGAATTCTTAGTGATTTGGGGCATGAACAAGTCCATCTTACCAGTATCAAATGGGACAACAGGTCAGCGGTCATGTTAGCAAGAAATCCAATTCTTCATAGTCGAACCAAACACATCGAGATCAAGCACCATTTCATAAGAGAGCTAATTACGAAAGAAGAAATGAAGTTGGAAGAATGTCGTGGCACTGAGCAGATTGCAGACGTGTTAACTAAGAGTCTTCCTCGAGTTAAGCATGAGGAGTTCAGCGCAAAACTGGGAGTTTGCAATGTTCGAATTACCGGGGAGTGTTAAGATATTTTAATTCTCACGTGCTAGTTTGGTTAAGAATTAGTAAACCTATTATGAATAAGTCTACCGTACTCTGTGCTAGTCGGTAGAACGTGCCTAAGTTGTTGAGATTTATTAGGCTAGATATTTTCTATTTTAGTATATGTTGCTTGATTGTATTGCCTATATAAAGGCTTTAGACTTCTATGAATAAAAACAATCAGCAAATAAACCATTTTCCATTCACTTCCATTTGTTTAAACTCTTTCTTATTTGTTTAATTACCCAACATTCCCCAACTAAATTGACCTTCCTCACTTAAATCTATCAAATTTTGTAAATACAATAAGAAAACTAAGTTATAAGATGAATCTGGAAAAATTGTTCCACCCAGTAAACACATTATATTTAACTTAGCTCTTTTTCTATACGTCTCTTCATTTTCATCTAGCGGGTCATCCAACCTTTCAATTAAAGACGACAACTTTATTTTTGCCCCCTTAACTTTTGAAGGATCGGGTGTAAACCCCATCATTTCTTCACACTTACAATTATTTTCCTCGTATCCCGTTGCATTTCATCGTTTCCCATTGCCGAGGATGTCGGTGGTCAAAGAAAACTAGAAACCGGGTGTGCCAAACCCGGTTTCTCACTCTACATTTTAGAAGTCGGGTGTAGCAAGCACGTTCTCTAGTTTTGTCATGCTAGAAGCCGGGTTTGGCAAACCCGTTTTCAATAGTTTTGAAAATAGGTTGAAAAAAGCTATAGTTCTGATAAATGATGTGAAAAAAGCATAGTTTTGAAAAAAATTCGTAATTTTTTTTGTAGTTTTAGATTTCTTGGGGCAGCTGCCCCTGTCACCTTCTAAATTCGCCCATGCAATGAAAAGAAGACATTGCAACAAGACCCAACTTTTAAAGATTCAATTTCACAACGGTATCTGTAAACATCTTTGTATCCTCCACAGTATTCCCATTAGGTATATCAACAATATAAGATTCCAAAACCAAAAGTGTATAGCTTTTCTTCTTTTTTGAACTCATTAACCGACATAACAGAAAGATAGTTATCCAATCTATGTTCACCACCCACAACTCTAAAACTCAATAATGCTTTTCATCGTCCAGAATTTCAAGCCTTTCGGTACTCTTGGAGGCTGGGAGGCCCGAGATTACTGTGACCTCACGTATGCTTCCAACACCACGATCACCAAACATGTTACAACCCTTAATAAAATGTTTGTACCTTTGTGGGTTGTCAAAACGGTGTACTAATGGCCAAACTATGTGAGTTGGAGCCTCGATTCGTTGGGTGATGAGGGAAGTGCATGTGTTTGGCATCTTGTCGAAAATGTGGTATGCATCGATTAAGAGTTGGAGAGATGAGTATTCGTCTAAGGTGAGACCGTGTGGGATTGAATTTTGTTCCATTTGGAAAGGAAAGATGATAAATGGAAGTGTTGTTGTAATTCAATGGAAGTTATTGATTAATTATGAAAGTGAGAAGAAAATATTGAAGCTAAAAGATGATCACAAGAAAATGGTTGTGTGGGTGGAAAAGGTGTTTGTAATGTCTTGTGAGTAATGAAAAGGACATGAGGGAAAATGCACAACATTGACACGTTGTAGGTGGAATTGAAATGAGCGTTTATATTTAGTTTTGAAGGGTTAACTAATAACATATTTTACTCTTCGTAGATGTTCTAAAATTTGGGTTACTGATTGATCCGATCGAGTCCTTGGATTCGGTTCGATCGATTGGACCAGCCGGTCGAACTGATTTTTGACATTTTAATTTTTTGATTCTTTTTTTTTTTACTTTTATCAAAATTGATTGAGGGTTAATGTTTAATGACACTTTATATTTACTGTAAATTTTATAATTTTTGAAATTAAAATTTTCTATAACAATTTATGAGTGGTCAAAGTGCATTAAAAAGTCAAATAAAAAAAAGGTAAATGAACTTATACGCTCAAACTTTTAAAACTACAATTATAAATTATGATATTTGAAATGAAATATATAGTGGCTATGAACTTATTATAAAATTATCAAAATAATCATTTACAAACTAGTAATAAATATCTATAAATATAACATTATCACAGAGTTATGGCTAGATCAGTTGGCAATAAAATCATCCAACAAGCATAAGGTCTAAGGTTCGAAACATAAGGTAGACGTTTTTATTGTGTTTTATTTTTCTTTAATGTTGAAGTTGTCTCACATCAGTGGTAACACAAACCACAACCTTCCGTGACCTCCTATATATTCCAAGCTAAGCACACAAGTAGATATTTTTATTGTGTTTTATTTTCCTTTAATGTTGAAGTTGTCCCACATCAAAAACTCAAACCACAACCTACCATGACCTCCTATATATTCCAAGCCAAACACACAAGTAATTCCAACCTGACCATGGTTGACCTACTAATTTGGAACGTTGACCTACGCAGTTCCGGTAGGAAAATAAACCGGGTTAATGACCGGTCCCGTTCACCAGGTCAAACCGGTCCAATCGAAGAACCAACCGGTTCTAACTGAGCTGAAAACCGTTGTTAACCCGACAAGGGTTGGCCCGACCTTGGGTCCGGGTCCCGAACGGACCAGCCGAGTCGACCCGAGTTAAAAAACTTTGCTTTTCGTTCACTTTAAAATAAGCTCTTTATAATAGTACTTTTGTTATAATGAGCGGGTTCAATGAAGAATGGTAGAAAAATTAATAATGAAAGAATTAATAGGATTATTCCATTTTATTCAGAACCCCATTTTCACTCAAATTCAAATGAATAATTATAAATATGATTTGGAAGATTACAATTGTTTTTCACCAATAATCACATATGATTAGTGGATTTGATATATAATCAAATGTGATTTTCTGTATAATCACATGTGATTTTGTATATAATCACAGGTGATTACAATTGAATATAAATATTATATATGATGAGTAATTATCGGTATATAATAATTTACACGCGATTTAACTCGATATTTATTTTACATGTACAATTACTATTTAATCACATGTGATTACTAGTTTTATATTTAATCATATGTTAGTACAACTGTAATCAAGTGCCATTACGATTTTAATTTGTCAAATGAAATATTTCATGTAATTTTTAGACTTATAATTGGTAATGCGATTGTTAACATGTGATTATAGTTAGTTATTTTAATTTAGAATTTGATTTATATTCAATGTTAAATCACATGTAATTTAACATTACAAATTTTAAATACCTATTAAAAATGAGAGAAAAAAAGTTCTTCGAAATAGCTAAAATCTAAAAAACATATTTAATAGAAGAGAAGTAAAATAAAAAAGAATATTAGTTAATGAATTATATTCAAAAACAAAGGGCGCGTTTGTTTCGTAAATTTTTCTTTTAATGAAAATGTTTTTAAGGAAATTGAAATTTGATAGAATTGAATATGAATGAATTAGAATGAAAGGAATATCTATCATGTTATATTGACATAATTTTATCAATGGAATTGAAATGTAAATAATGATAAGTGACAAAATTACCCTTTTAAAATTGGGAAATTAATATATTTACCCTTAATATATTAATTATAAAAAAATTTGCCCCCAAAATTTCCATTTATAAGAATTTACCCCATCCGGTCGCAGGTCAAAAAGTGACATGCGACCCGTGATTCGGCGACCCCGTTCCCGGACATGCGACCCCTGCGACTCGTGACAATGCGACCCCTTTCTCGGTAACGTGCGAGCCTGCGACCCCATGCGACCGCCAAATGAGTTACATGCGACCGCCATTTTTCTGATCAAATAAGGCATGCGATCCCAGAGGCTTGCGATCCCAGTTCCAGCCCACTGCGACCTGAGTCCGCTCGAGACCGACGGGGTTCCAAAATTTCGACACCACAATCCCACCAATTCGACTGAGTTTTAAGGTTACAAATGTCGAATAGCCAGGTAATATTCTATTTTCATTGTTTTTGACTGATAATTTATTATTTTAAAGTTATAGTTTCGTTTAGGCATTTCATCGAACACTTGGTGTGCATGAATGTTTTGACATTTTAGGACTTTAGATTGTTATTATTTATGATATTAAAGTTATAGAAATGATTTATGATCGTTTTACATGTGTTTGTTTCATAAAAAAACGAAACAAGTCCGATTTATATTGAAAATGATCGGGTCGCACGTTTTGGGCCATGTGCGACTAGTGTGTGTGACCGGTGAACGAGTCGCAGCAGAAAACCTCGGTCACGGGTCGCATGGTTCTGTGATCGAGATCGTTTTGAGTTATTTTTTATTTTTATTTTTTATGTTGACTTTTTGGTGTTTATTTGACTTATTTTGACTATTTTAAGTTGTTTTTTTACTTTGTATGACATAGTATGATGTTAGTTGACTTTTTTTGATTATTTAGATTTGTGGTGACCTAAGTGGATTTTATTTGACTAGTTAAAGTACACATAGACCCGTTTTAAGTGTACTTACTTATTTTTATATGAATTAAGCATATTTGACATTAATTGAAAATGTGTGACTTCCTTTGACTCGTTTTGATGTTTTTTTGGTTATTTTGACTTCAATTGAGTGTATTTGACCTTAGTTGACAATGTATGACTTTCTTCAACCCGTTTTGATGGTTTTTGATTATTTTGACTTGAATTTAGTATAGTTGACTTTGCTTGACCATGTATGACTTTCTTCGACCAGTTTTAATGGTTTTTTGCCTTAGTTTTCAATGTTTGGCTTCCTTTGACTTGTTTTGCCTCCTTTTGACCCGTTTTGATAGTTTTTGGTTTATTTGGCTTGAATTCACTATATTTGACATTACTTTACATCTAACCAATTGTGTTTGATTGATTAATTTTGTAGGAGTTCATCAACGCAAAGTTGACATTGAAGAACCAACTCAAAGTCGTTAAATTAATTAAGCGATGGTTGACAGTTGAGCAGGAGCAAATATTTAGACAAACATGCTTCAGCCCTTGGTTAGATGTAAAGTGTCTGGATAATGACCCGGGTTATGTACATCATTTCCTCCAATTAAGATGTGATGCTCCAGTTTTGAAGAAGATTCGGCAGGAGGCCGAGGAGTTGTGGTTTAGGATCATGTCGGGTTATTCTATACGATTCGGCCAGAGGGAGTTCTGTCTAGTGTCCGGATTTCGGTTCGGTGCCGATGTTGAGATGGTTAAGTATATTCCTTCGGAGGTTCGTGACACGACCCCAGCATTAAAGAGCGGGTATTCCCGGATTTGGGCACGATTGTACATATAAAAGACTTTGAAGATATGGTTTTAGAGAAAAGCACGTTTGTAGGGGAGAAAAAACTTAGCGATGAAGATTGTGTCCGATTGTGTATCATTTTGCTGGTGGAGCTTGGGTTTATGGGAAAACAACAACCTTATCGAGTTAAGATTGATTTAATGCACTTCGTAGGGGATTTACGTGTCGTTAACGAGTACCCTTGGGGTTCTCGTATTTGGGAAAGAACTTACGAGCAGTTGCATCAGGGGTTGGGGACCCGTCTCAGTCAGTCTGGGATGAAGTAAATATCGAGCGGTTTCGTCTGGGCGTTTAAGGTAGCATCATATATTTCCCTTAATTTTATTGTTAAAATTTGCATATAGATTCGTATATTAGTAACATTACATATTTGTATAGAATTTACTAAAATTCGTTGATTTTGATGTTTGTTTATTGTTTATTGTTTATAAGATTTGGATATGGGAGGCTTTTAACCGTCAATTAGAGACGGTTGCGATCAAAAAGGACAACGAAAAAGTTCCTCGGGCGATTTACTGGGAAAGAAGAAGACTAGTTACGAAATGGACAGAGTTTGTAGAGCTATTGCATATATCGGTAAAAAAAGTACTTTGAGCGCAGTTTCTTAAATTATATTTAGATAATTGACAATTGTGCATGAAAGCATGTTGAGATTAAGCTGAAAAATTGCTGGTTTGACAATTTTACAGAAAGGACATTTCCAATTTGTTTTTTACAAACTAATTGGTATTTTATTATTTATAACTGCAGGCGGATACAAACAAAAAGCAAAGGCCGTTGAGGACGTTGAAACCAACGAAAACCGAGTTAGAGTGTCCGTGGTGGATTGATAGTGCACGCTTCTTTGACCAGCAAATAGGCGGTGATGATCGGCCGAAGAAGAAGCCGAGGACCAGTCACACCTCTCCGCCTCCACCGCCTCCTCCAGGTAGTTCGGGTAGGATCATTGTCGGACCAGCCACAGTCCACGACTTATATGAGAGTGGTGGTTTAGTGCGTTGTTTGTGGATCTCGAAGATTTGTTTGACCTGAGAGTTTTGGGGACGATTGACTGGGCAGGAGTTCAGTGGATACTTAGAGAATTTAGTAAGAATCTAACTTCATTAAATTTAATAGCATTTTATAATGTTTTGATTGATTTTGCTTTCTTTTTGATACAGCATATTGATGGTTGGGCGTTCCACTTATTGCTTTGGAGACGCTGAGTTTAAGCCCACTCAGATTGAGCTGGGAAAGTGATAGACGATTATGCCAATATGGTTTCTAGATATTATGAAGCATTTCACGAGAAAGAGTATGGATGAGGCAAGAAGAAGAAGAAAGAGTTGATTGAGAGAAAGAAGAAGGAAAAAGAGCAGAAGAAAGAGAAAAAGGAAATAGAGAAGAAAAAAGAGAAGAAGGACAAAGAGAAGAAGGAGGTAGATAGCCTGGTGGATTACGCCTATTGTAAGGGATTTGCAGATGATACCCGGGACCCATACTCACCATGGTGGGAAGTTGATTATGTAAGTAACTTAGCGATGGTATTACCACTTAAATAATAGTTGTTTCCCTTTCATCATGATTATACTAAATACGTTTTGATACGCATGTATTATTCCCCTACCACCTCAGCAGGACCGATCACTGGGTGCTTATGGTGTTGGATCTTATTACGTTTAGCGTAGTGGGCTATGATAGCTTTGTTGATTGTGGTCGACACGAGGAGCGACTCGATTTTGCTGAGCTTTTAGGTGATTACCTTCCGGGATATTTGCGCGCGGTCAATTATTGGAAGAACAGTTTGGAGAACAAATCCTTCTCGGGAGACACCATAAAGTTGTTCTTCGAGCAAGCGGAGGATGTGCCTCAGCAAGAGGGCCCACTTGGTGACTGTGGAGTGTGGGTGTGCATTAATATGGAAAAGGTGGTTTGTAAACTCGACCATCGGGTGAGTGGGTCGACCCACGAGATAGCCGCTGCTTATAGATTGAGGATGCTGGACAAATTTTTTAGAGCGCGATATGCCTATGAGCCACCGCTTCTACCACCACCGGCCTAGATTGATACATTATGTTATTTTGTCACTTTTGGACTTCATGTATTTAAACTATATTTCATTTTGTTATTTTGGAACTTTGAATTATCACAACTCCATATACTAACACAACAATTCATAAACCCGAAGTTAAAAAGTCAAATAATACAACAATTCATAACATTGATAAGTAATAAATAATCATTACGTAACGCTAAAAACATTACACTTAAGGGGAATTCAAATTTGCAGTTCCAAAATAGTGAGTCGACTGAGATGTTTCGGTCTTAACCTTGGATTTTCATCTTGATTGACTCGGCTCGTCCGTTCTATCCAAAAGAGATCTGCAACCAGATCGACTATGACCAATTTCCTTGCAACGACTGCATTGTTGCGTTGATTGTCGTTTCCCTTTCTCCTCTCCTTGTGAAGGAATACGAGCACGGCTAGGTGGACGACCAGATTGCCTCCTTACAAGGACAGGCGGTAACACAGTAATAAGATCACCAGGATCCACCCATTCTGAAGGATGATCCATTGGATAAATAGCCTCCGCATAGGCAGCTCGATACGTCTCTGATGTGAAATAAGTCTCCGCATAGCAGCTAACTTCATCCCGATTAAAGTGACGGGCCACTGCAATAACATGTCCACAAGGTAAACCCGACAACTGCCATTGCATGCAACTGCATGTTCTAGTTTGCAAGTTAACTGTTGCATTCTTTATTCCATCTAATACCTGAAAAATGAAATTTGTGGATGGATTGACATTCCATCTTCTAGATTTCCCGTTTCTCTTCCCGATCTTATGCTCAGCATATGGTGTAACAATCGTCGTAAGTCCTTCTCCAGTGTGACGATGTTTGCAGTACCACTGTTGTACCGAAGCTCGAAAATACTCCAATAACATTGTCACAGGGAGCCTTCTAGCATGTCTGGTCAAAGCATTAAGAGACTCTGCGCTGTTAGATGTCATATAAGCATATCTAGGATGTATAGCATGATGTCTTGACCATCTGTCTTTCCCAACGTCTCTAAGAACACCAGCAGAGGCTGGTAAACGTCTACAAATGACATCGAAATGATGATCAAAATCTGACTTACGGTAAGACTTGCACATTTTCCAATAATGCCACTCAAAGTACTTAACCTTTGAAGATTTGTGTTTCAAGTTCATCAATAAATAACGAGCACATAAGACATGAAATGCCTCTGGGAAGACTTGTGAAATAGCGGCTGCAATAGAAGGGGCCCTATCAGAAATGATAGTTAGGTTTTCAATCCCACAAGCAGATTCAAAAGCATCACGCAAGTTAGACAAGAACCACGTCCAGTGGTCAGTCGTCTCCCCTGCCCCGATGCCATACGCTAGTGGCAAGATGCCATTATTGCCATCCATAGCTACAACAACTAAGTTAGTTCCCAAGTAACCACCCTTCAAATGTGACCCATCTATCATAATTACTGGACGCGTATGGTTAACAAATGTACGTATCTGCAAAGAGAGTAAATGTTAGAATATCAACTAACACAAAAATAATACGTAATTTAAAACAAATATTAGTTACTTACAGCTGCACCAATTGACATGTAACACATTAAAAATCTATCTTTCTCATCTGTAATAACATTCGTTGTGCTCCCATTGTTTTTCAGCTTTAGGTTGTGCAGGTAAAGGGGTAACACCCGAAATGAATCTTCCACGCTACCTCTCAATAACTCTATTGCATAACACTTTGCCCTCCAAGCTTGATTGTATGAAAGGCTGATTTTAAAACGAGCAGACATATCAAGTTTAATCTCTTTGCCTCTATAAACACGTCCTTCCAAAGTCATCAACTCCTTTAAGATGTGACCGAGCACTTTTTGGCTTGCATGTTTGTTATTGTTCATAATTTGAGTGCGAGAACAAGTGTGAATATCAACAAACTTCCTGACTTGGAAGTTATTGCTTTCTTTGATACGTGTTGCACTTAACTTCCAGCTACAATTAGGCAATAAACAGTACGCGATGTACCGACTCTTATCTGACTTCTTTGGCGTAATCTGAAAACCCTCTTCGACACACTTCGTATGCAATTGTAGGAGTAACTCCTCCTTTGTTTCAAAATGTTTGTCCAACTTGAACCCGGTTAGAGAGTTCATACATGGTTACTGGACGTTTTACATCTTCTCGATCATTCTCGCATAACAAAGGAGGCATATTCCAGAATATATCATTTTTTGGTGCTTTCATCCGTATTTCCTTTTCATATGTGTCTCTAGGATCCGAAACCTCATCATCATCATCATCCTCAACAACATCATTAACAAACGCATAATCAATCTTCTTAACTTTCAGAACTTTTTCTTCACCATAATGATCATAATCATGGGGATGATCATCAGGAACCTCCACATGATATTGTGAATTATCTTGATCATGAAGAACACCCTCTTGATCATCTCGGGGTAGTTCAACTACCTTAAAAAGTGTGTCTTGGTTGATTTGTGTTGAATATGTGTTATTCATTGGGAATTCTAGGGGAGCATGATAATGATATTGTGGAAATGATTGAAAATATGGTGGTGGTGGTGGTGGTGGTTGTGCTTGAAAAGGAAACGAAATGTGTGGCAATGTTTGGTACTGTTGATTTTCAGGTGGTTGGTTATACTCTTGTGTTTGAAGTTGTTGAAAACCACTACTGCTACTGCTAGGGTGATTGCTCCCCATACCCGAAACATTTCTTACAATGTCAACAATGTAAATTTCTATTGGAGCATTGTTAAGACTGTTATTAATTGCATGACACAAAAAATCACCAAAGTCATCTTCATCATCAGTAATATCTATATTATATTGATCCACCTTATATTTCATATGAATTGGTGTATCAAGTGACAGACCAACTTTCTTTAAAACACATTTTAACAAAACTTTGTATGTCAAAGGCTTTTCGGGTGCAACAGGGAGTTTTAAAGGCACTCTATAACAATCTATAGGCAAATACATCGGCATGTTGCTAATATATTCAAAATGTCCTCCATAACAAACATACATCTTAAACTTATCAATTCCTTGACTCATATTGCTTTTGAAATACAAATAAATCGCCTGAGAGTTAGAAATTATACCTTTATGTTCTTCAGGATAATTTGTTGCAATGCTTGTAAATGCGTTGTAATTCCTTGTAAATATGTTAAAATTTCTTGATTTCGATTTCAAATAATTGAGAGAATATTTGTGTTTGAACTTTCTGTGTTTATGAATGAAATACAACTGCTTTCAGGTAGGTTTAAAAGACAAAATGTTATCCAAATAAAATCCAAAAAGTACAGAAAATCTGATCAAAAATCTAAAAAATCTTATCTATATTTTATCTAAACCGGTCGCTGGTCGTAATTTTGCCTGCAACTCACGATGAACGGGGTGAAAATTACGATGATCTGGTCGCATGGGTCGCATTACCCGGGTCGCAGGAACAGAAATGGCAGTCGCATGTGGCATTGTGCGGTCGCAGGTTACATATTGGCGGTCGCAGGGAGTAAGTATCCGGGTCCGAGGTCGCAGGTACACGAGTTGCAGGTGGTCGCATGTCCGGGAACGAGTCGCAGATTCACGGGTCGCATGCCACTTTTTGACCTGCGACCGGAAGGGGTAAATTCGTATATATCATATTTTTTGGGGCAAATTTTTTTAAAACTTTAAATTTAGAGGCAAAAAAATTAATTTTCCTTTAAAATTTTACTTACTTTTTTACAAATCTTTCATTTTTATAGAAACTTTTGTAAACTTGTTTATCTTTATACCTTTTTAATTTGTAATTATATATATTTTGAAACCTAATTTACTATATAAAAACATTTATATTAGCATTATAGTTATCCTTCTAAAACTTGTTAATTATTTGCATCTATCTAATTATTTAATCTACTATTGTATACTAAATTTACTTTATGAAACTGTCTATCCTAAGATGAAGTCCCGTGATCAAACACAATTTATCAGTTGAAATAATTTCAAACTAAATAAGTACTTAAAGTTTGTGAAATTAACTAAGATGAGATACAATTAGAAGTCGTATCGCCACTTATTCCAACTTCCAACAGCCGCGGAATGGAAGATGGTACTAAAAGGTGTGGTTGTAGGAAAGAGGGTGACCATAGGTTGACAGTGGTGAATGGGAGGATGGCCGGATGTCGAATGTGGTGAACGGGTGGCTGGAGGTTGACTGTGGTAAACGTGAGGGTGGCTGGAAGTTAACAATGGTGATGAACGTGAAAGTGACCGGAGATTGATGATGGTGAACGTGAAGGTGGCCGGTTAACCATGTTGAACTGACGGAGATATATCGTAGAGACAAATGAAAGTGAAAATGAAATTTGGGGTTTTTAAAAAAAAATAAACATTCCATTGGAATTTAGATTCTCCATCAATGTTCAGAAGGAATCTTGAATTCATGTGAGTAAAGGAATTTGAAGGAAAGTTTGGAGTTCCAAGTCCATTCACTTTCCCAACCCAACATACTAGGGATGGAATTTAAAATCCAATTCCAAGGAATTTAAAAAAAATCTGTGAAACAAAGACGGCCCAAAAGTCTACATTATCAACCCAATAGTCAAAATATTTCCCAAAGTGGGGAAGAGGTTCACAATCCCACATCGGTTGTGTTAAAGAATACAAGTATGAAGGAACTGACTATGAAAACGAAGGCTCAATGTTTTCTCAGCCTTTCGGCCTTAGTGTTGCACTATTGCTTTGGCCTGGCTCACCCCTCCAAACTAAGTGGTAAATTTTGTAGATAATTGTTCATCTAGTCTCAGTACTAGCTCAAAGTGGCCACAATAGCAAATATTATGACACAGAAAAGAAACTTAACAATATACCTACAATAACAAATATAAGACTGCGAAACTATCAAGATATGAAATACTCTTCAACAAGCAAAAGCTATTTCACTCTAATTCTTTGGTTTATATACATCACGAAAATCGCGTGTCATTAGTCAAGTTCTTACAAGTACTTGAACGAAGTCATCCTTGAGAAATACTTCTGATGTCTCACGAAACTACAAAATTTACTAGTTATATGCAATTGTAGAAATTGCTAATATACAAAGGTGTTAGGATCCTTTTTGAAAGTACATCCCGAGTAAGGATAGCAGCTTGACCAAGAAGCTTGTAAACTTGGATGTATCTTGGGGTGAAGGGAGCATGTAATGTTGTTTCTTTGAGCCCGCATATATCTCATCGAGATCACCATCATATGAGTTCTATGTATAGCCAATTTTTTTGCTATAAGGCAATAAGGATTTTCAACTTGAATCGTCAACCGACGTGTGGAAAACAAAACTTGGAAATGCTGTAGTGATGTCCCTGAATGATCACAAAACACCATATCAGTTTACTGTGAACAAGATAGTTTTTACTCGGATCAACGTGATTATTAGCAAGAGGTGTGACCGTGTGACATTACAATCCATTAATACTATCTATAAGATGTGAGATACTGGATGGGGTCAGGTAATGGTTCGAAACGGGTGGCTTTTTAGCCCGGGAAAAGTTGGGAGGGTTGACCCACAAACACCTGCTACTGTTTTCATTTGTTTTATGAATATTTAATGTGTTAAATGATTACCAGACGGTGGGGTGACCATAGAAATCGAAAACTGAACGAAAACCGAAAATAACTGAAAAAAACGATTCGAAAAAACTGACCTAACTCAAAAACCGATGGTTTGGTTTTCCATTTCTCAAAAACTGACATTACGGTTCAGTTTATGGATTTGCCTAGAACAATCGAAAATAAAAACCGAACGGACCTAAAGTTAGATAAGAGATGTATTTATGAGTTGTTTTGCTGTAGCTTTTGATTGGTCCAAGATGTGACTAATATAGGATTGTGTCTAACTCTTCTTGGGGATGCAAAAATAAATTATATGGAGTTTTAATCAATATCAAAATATTCAAATATCAAGTCATTAATTAAAAATCCAAATTTGTACCGTAACCAAACCACTCGACTAGTTTATAATCAAAATATAACTCATTTGCATTTCCTTCTCATTTTGTTTTTGAAGAAAATAAAAATCACCAGGAGTCAGACATATGTTTTGGGTTTCTAATTCTATAAAATGATGAAATACCTTCTACTCGTAACTCTAGATCTTCAAGATCAGCTATTTGGATATGTTGTTTTTCTTTTCTGTATATGATATTTTTATAACATAGACACAATTTCATTCTTTTTTATTGTTTTGATCCAGGTTCTGTCACCAACTCTAAAAACCGAAATCCAAACCGAAAAGTCGAAAAACGAAAAAACCGAATGGTTATGGTTTTTGAAAATCCAAAAACCGAACCAAACCGACCCATGCACACTCCTACTAGACGCTATATTAGTATTGTTATTATAATAATCATGTAAACTTTAAGTAAATCGAAATGCATTATAAAGACGTAGGGTGAATGATAGCCCGTTTGAAATAAAATGTAGTGCAAATCAACCTATTCACAAGTAAATGAGTCCAAATTTCCACTACTATTTATACAGAAAAGGAATATGAAAATCTTAGAAGAAGCAGAATGACTTACACAAGGTAAGGAAGAGTCATGTTCTTCAAAAGGCTGGGGTATCGGATGGCAAACTCTTTCCATTCCTCTTTACAGATTCTACCATCTCCATCAGCATCGGCGTCAACAAAAGTCTACAGTAACCATCATCATCATATTCTATTGGTTAGTAATGTAAAATACTGCTGAACTTGTTTTTAAGAAGCAAGCTCTTACTTTGTCAATTATAACATCAAGAAGGTCATCTGATAAGTTCACCTCAGATTCAGTTAATATTGCTATCAACATCTGCTTCACCTATTCAAAATAAGGTAAAAAGTGAGTCGATATATGATATTTGTAAGATGGTGAAATCTATATGTAGCAAAATGGGCGATTCAGGCAGATTGGGTAGTTGGGGAAAGCAGGTAACCTTTTATCCAAAACTATTAACTTTTTATAGATAATTAGTGTCGCATATATAACTACAAGAATCACATTATTTCAATAAGAAACTAATTGTTTGAATAAAATGATTTAGGAGGTTTTATGCATTAAAAACACAGTCTGGGAGACATTCAACCCATTTGAGCCACTCCTTTCAAGCAACTTTTTGATTTTACTCATTTGACCAATAAGAGATAAAATATAATCCAAATTGAACCATTCGTACATTTTGAACCTAATCAACCCATTCAGTTAATAATGGGTTGTAATTGTCACCTCTACTTAAATCTGTTACTATTACTAAATAGTAGATGTTTAAGCATATGAAGGAAAAAAGAACTTTCACATGCACTCTAACCGGAACACATTACTAATATTACATCATACTTACTTCTTCTCTTTCGATATATCCCGTCTGTCTCAAATCATAGAGCCTAAAGGCAACTGGAAGAATTTGCAAAAATTATTAGGGATGACATCTTCTACGAGATAGAATTTTAATGCGTACGAAATAATCACTTCGACGTCTTACAGTTTATCTTCTCTTCTATAGGTGCATAGGGATGGAAGATACTGAGAGCATGGACAAACTCTTCAAATTCAATAACACCATTCCTCTTTTCATCAAAAAGATCAAAAACCTATATAAAAAAAACAGCATTTTGGTAATCATAATAGATGGTAAATATGGGATAAACCCAATCCAAAAATAGATTACACATATTATGATAGATTATATATAAGTTCTAATTTAAAGAAGCTTTACCCGATCCAAAAATAGGTTCTCACCCTGAGGGGTATTGAATAGTGCTAATCGTAGCTCTTCCTAGCAAAAGTAAACATCAACTTATTAGCATTGCCTTCAATTCAATAATGAATTAAGCAAGCATAATAAAACAATTAACCAAAGAAACATAGACACTGATAATTACGAGACAATAACAGACACTGATCCTAGCAAAATGACCAAAACTGTGTAAAATGGCAGGCTTAAATATGATAACTAAAAAGTATACCTTGTGTATCAATCCATCATCAATTATCGAAGAACTCAAACTCTTAAACAATTCGAAAAGTGCCTCGACTTCATTGACACTAACTGCAGAAGAGCATAAATATTGGGTAAAAACTATCCCTTTTTAGCTCAAGCACAAAACTTTACACTTCATAACATGGCCACATAATTGCTAGACACATGAAGCATATCTGCCACTATAACATATCATCAAAATCACAAATATACCTATCCTACTTTTTTAAACTGCAAAACACCTATCATACTAACAGAAAGGAAAAATAATAAAAAAATAAATTAAATAACAGGTTTACTATAAAAATGCTCAATTTTTTTATCCTTATCTTTTTCAATGTAAATTATGCAAGTATCAAATCATAGGTAGTTCATTAATTTGTAATTCTATTGAACTGTTTAATAACATTTGGAAGCATTTAAGTCAACAAAATCACAACTTTTGATACGTGTATATAATTGTATATTTGTGTGTTTAATCTTCATTCGACAATTAGTAAATCTAAGCAGTACATATCAATTTTGAAGCTAATGCTATATAGTTTGATTGACCTAATGGGTCAAACCAAATGTCATTGACCTTAAAACAGTGAAAATTCATTGATACGCAGGAAAACAGTTACTGAAATTAAACAAGATAAATAAAGCTTACAGTTAGATCCAGAAGCAAGGAGCGAAAGCTGATGATGATCATAACGAAGTTTTTTATTAGTAATTGAACAACGATTAAAATCGAAACAACCAGAAACAGCAAACATTAGGATTTCAGCTAGAGCAATAATTGGTATAAACGCAGCACAGAGCTTGTCTCCAATTGTTAATGAGCTCCATTTCTGCTCAAAACACACACAAATTTATTCAAAATTACAGAAATTTAATAATAATAAGAATATATTAATTAAAAGAGGGAGTTATTAATACCGATGAATCATCGGATGCGCTCATGGTGCCTAAATGCAAGAAGAATTCGGCTTCTTTTAAAATGAAGAAAACATCAAGATATTCCGTCCCAAAATCGTCGTGTCCCCTTTTTATCCTAGTTTGTCGAAAACAAGTCCTCCCAAAAGTAATGTACTTGGTATTTCCACAATTATTATTTTTATAAATCCACTAAAATTATGTATTAAAAATTTATATTGTATATATAAATAATGTACATGTTTAGTGAATTTATTAAAAAAAAAAATGAAAACATTAACGCTCAATTTGATATGATATCACAGGATAGAGCCGGTTTTCTAGGAACTGTGTCTATTGTGGGGCCTTGGGGTAGAGAGAATTACATAGATACTTTCAAAAACTACTTAAATTACACATTTTCTTAAAATATAAATTTTTAATTTATAATGTATAATAAACAATTTTAATATATAATATATTTAGAAAAGTAAATAATTTAGATGATTTTAGAGGAGAATATATGTAATTGGCCTGGGGTACTCCCACGTCATATGCAACTGCTTTTTCATTTTCTTTTATTAATTCTTTTTATTGTTATATCTTGTCTTGTTATATGCAGTTATGCACAACTACTAACAGGTAACTATTTTTTCTAAAGCTTTGCTCAAAAAGCATTTTACAAAAAAGTTATAACTCTAATAAAAAAGCTTTTGAGCTTAGAAAAAGTATTACAAGGGTCATTAATATGTAATACATGCTATACACAATTTTGCTAACTTGGATTCTTAGGGTTATTTTTTAAAGTTCAAACATACATAAATTATTGTACTTTTATTATCTTGATCAATAATTATAGGTCACGCAAAATTTATTATGATTTAAGTACATATATTAATGCATGTTAAAAATTTCAATGACAATTTAAGAAGGTTGTTATCACTTTTTAAGTAATTCCAAACAACCCCGTAGGTTTGAAGTATCGAAGATAATACGAAGATGAAATTATTTAATCTCGTAGTTTATGGAATTATCATATCTATTTTGCTATCAAAAATGTAATAGTTTGATTCAATGACTTGTCTTAAAAGAAGGTTATTTGTTCACATCTCCCTTGAGAATATATACAATAAAAATTGACGATTGTAGATTTGAGGAAAGAGATAAAAAAGTAATATTTTTTCGGAATAATTGGTTGGACGATTGCTTTTTGCATTAAGCTAACTCAGACATTACGTTGTTCAACTTCAAGTACATAATAATAATAATTAATAATAATAATAATAATAACACAATGCAATTGAATCTATACTTTCTTACAAATCATTTCCACTTTTTAACTTAAAAGTTAAAATTTGGAAGATCGAAAATGTCAATTTTACCCCTATTAACTCAACTAATATGTCAACTCTATTAAATTCATTATTCAATCAAATAAAAATGGAAAATATATAATATCCTACACAAAACACTCATCTATCACAATTAAAAAGTCAAACATAGTTAATAACATTTAAAACTTCTTTTCAAACTTTATGTAAAAATTAAAGTTATTTTTCCACTAATTTCTTTCAAAACACATGTTTCTTAGTCATACTAAACAAGACATCTTTGCTTATAAAATAATCCACTTTAAATTGTTGATAAATAGAAAGTCTATGAATCTAAATTCTAATTCTTACAAAATTATAGAACAATCGACTTTACATTGCTATCTAAAATGAATAATTCAATTCTAATCCCTATAAATTTATTTTAAAAAAGACATTATTAACAGAGTACATTGCTAATTTTATTTACACGTGACAATATTTCTTATTTGATATTTATTTACTCTCGCCACATAAAATAAAAAATTATATTTTCGTTTAGTTTTCTCTTAACTTCTTTTGGATAATCCTTAAAATATGAATTAAATATATTAGTCTTGCTGTTAAAACCTTATTAACTTACAACTTCGTGATGAGATATTACTTTTCTACCCTATACTTAATAACAACATTACAAAAATGCATGTATGAATATATGGGAACCAATTGATTAAATCAATAAATTAAACAAATAAATATTTGCAAATAATTTACATGTTTTGTGTTTTTAATAAAGTAGATACGTTAAATATTATAAACACATTAAAATTGACTTTACAATTGTGACAGACCAATTACATTATTATTATTTAAAGGGCTTATGGCAGAGGAATGCATCTAACTTTTACGAGATGTCTATTGTATGCACCCAACTTTACGTAGGTGTATTTAATGTATCTAACGGGGAAAAATGTTTATTCGATGTAAGGAACCGGCTAACAAGTCCATGTCACAAGTAAAACTCAAATTCCGGCCACGTCCTTGTCCACCTGGCACCACGTGTTTTCCGGTCATCTTCTCCAGTCTTGCGTCTATACTCAGAGAAATTAACAGAACTTTATAGATTACGTTCACAAATCGAGTAATAGCACTCAAATTGAGGGAAATTCATGGTATCAGCATAATATTCCAAATTAGGTTAAATTCATAAACATGTAGAAACGTAACGATTCACATACTAACAATTTGATACACTTAACCAATTTGATATATGTTTTCTCCACAGAAAAATCCTTAACATCAGAAAGAATGATTGTTCCAACACTATCAAGATTCATATGTAATTATTGCATAAACTCAATTATAGAAACGTCACCTGCAAAATATTGCTCAAAGTAAGATCCACAGCTACTTCTCGATTCGGATCTTGATTGGCATCAACATTGCTCACTTCACATGCAAAATATGGTTTTATTGAAGAACGGAGTTGAGGGTGTAAGTATTACCGAGGTTTTTGAACCCTAACAGAGGACCATTATTATGTTTTTGGATTTTGATTTTGGGATTTACAAAAAAATTCAATCTTTTTCGTTTTAGGTTTCGATTTTGGGTTTTCCTAATTTCTTGCTTATTTTTATTGTGTTGTGAGTTGCAGAAGGAAATGATGATGATGATGATGATGATGATGAATATGGGTATCATTTAGATCGAATTGGATTACTGGTTAATGGTTTAATAATGTGGAATGATGTTGCAAAATCAACATTTCGGTTTGGGTTTGGTTCACCTTGTTTCATATCTACCTGTTTTACAACATGTATTAGCTTTAGGTAAGTAATGATGATAATTTCCCTCTTTCGATTTTGAAATTATTTCATGATTTTCAGCTTTTGTAAGGATTTGATATTTGTTTTCAACATGCATTCTTTGATATTATGGGGTTTTGTTATAGATTAAGGAATCTAGGGTTTAATTTGGGAAAGAAAAAAGGGTATTATAGGGGTGAAAAAAATCAAGAATGTTAGATGGCTGGAGAAGATGACTGGAAAACACGTGGCGCCAGGTGGACAATGACGTGGCCGAAATTTGAGTTTTACCGGTGACATGGACTTGTTAGCCGGTTCCTTACATCGAATGAACATTTTTCCTGGTTAGATACATTAAATACACACACGTAAAGTTGGGTGCATACAATAGACATCTCGTAAAAGTTGGGTGCATTCCCCTGCCATAAACCCTTATTTAAATGGAAAAACATGATATATTGTAATAGTATAAAAAATGATATAAACAACCAAGTTAAAAAAACTATTCATAATAACTTCATCTAAATAAGCATCACTACATATATTAATTTACATATGATGAACACAAATCAGTTTACGTACTTGTCATTTTATAACTACATTTGAAGATATTTCGCTAATTACAATAATCAATATGGATTTTAAAATTTTCTTATTCTGGAAGACACATATTTTTATATCATTTCACTAAATGTAAATTAAATTATCTCTTATTATTGCAGATAATTATATGGTCGACGATGTGAAATCAATCTCTTCATGTGTGTTTGGATTTTGCTATTTGAAGTATAATTTTATTCTCAACTACCTTTTTTGTACTTTTTATTAATACAATATATATAATGTACTCATATATATTGACATGTGACATTTTTTAAATGTTACATGATTTTTTGTTCAAGTATTGTTTATTATATTACTTTATATTATTTGTTTGATCTAAAACATACTATTTAAAATTAATTGATACCTTATTAAATATACAATTGAATAATATTATCGTCGCCGCTGCATTGCATAAATACTAGACTAATATACGGTGATTAATTTGTCTATTTGGATGGTGCACAGTTGCACACAAAATAATTTATCTTAATTTCTTAATAAAGTTACAGGTATGGTCCCTGAATTATTTTCAAATCGGCAGTTTCTGCTCATATGAATAATATAATAGAATGCTACATTTTCTTCTTTAATTTTGTAGTTTCTTTTGTCGGCTGAGGTCTCAGGTAGAAATTAATATGTCGTCAACTAATAATCTGTAGTGCAAAATAGGCTAGTAAAAGATTACACCCACCTTGTGACATATAAACTATTAGTGTACTCTATTTATGTTTCAGTTTACAGTCAGAACTTTATAATACAATTATTCTTCGCACTCATAATATTTAAGGTTTCAATATAACGCCTTTTAAACGCCGCAAAAGTGATATATCATAACGTCAGAAAGCATATCAAACACAAGTTTTGGATTGAAACAAGTATTTCTCAAATACATTAAATTTAAACGAAGCTGAATAAGTTGACAACCAACATTATCTGTCCACTTTTACACATCATCATATCGTTTATTTATATTCATATATACAAATGTTTTAATAAACATAAAAAAGAAACTATACTATCAACATAATAATAAAAATAAATAATATTATCTGAATAAAGTTATCAAATTCGGTTTATTTTAAATAAAATATTGTCACATCTACTTGTTTATCATATCGTTGGCTTTTGTCTATATGTGTATAATTATGGAATATGAATATGAATATGAAATATGAAATAAAGGTTAAAAGAAAGACTAATATGTTCAAGGATTACAACTTTGGATAAAATGTGTAAAAGTATAATTTGGCTGGACTATAACTGTAACCTTATATTTAGTCCGGGGACGATTAGTGTAACTTAAAAAATTTACTTCGTACAAGCGACTATGTTATCGGGACGTTTTCTGTCGTTGACAATTTTTAATGTTATAAAAGAACTTTTGTTTTTTTATGCTTCAGTTATACTTGTTATATGTTTGCATAAAATAAAGATACTGTTTTTATACTTCTTGTTTTAGAAGATTACGTTATGTTATAGCCAATTTTGGTCAAATTATTAATCTATTCTTATTATTATTATTATTATACTAGTATCATTCAAATAGCATATGGGTATTACGTATACTCAACACGTCCCTCGAAACATATATTTGTCCTAACTTTTGTTTTTAGTATAAATCAACAGTTTCTGTTAATTATGTTTCTAATGCTTTAATAGATTTTTGATGTTTGAAAAGTTTTATTCCTATCAGAACAAAATACCTTTTTATTTGCTTTTGACAAAAAGCTTTATTAATAGGGATGGATGTTCCGTGATCCAATGTGTCAATACGAGTAATGATATATAAATGTAAAACATAGACTTAGAAATAGATTTAATTCATTACATATTTAATACATGTCATTTGCCTCATCCCATATTTATCATTGATTTTGCCATGTGTTTCAATCTTATTATTAACTCTGTTTTTAGATTCATATAATTAAATTTATTAATTTATATTTTTTTCCGATACATAATACAAAAGAACCAAATTCTATTTAATTTGTACCTTTTTCTTTTCTTTCCCATTTAAGTTAATTAAACCAAATTTTATTTTTCAGAAAAGACGCAATATATACCGTCTATTTGAAACCATCAACGTCACTACCTCGGCTAGAATTAACATCAAGAATACACACGTGGCATAACAAGACATTTATTCAAACAAATTAACAAAATATCAGAAGTGGGTGAATCAGCCACAAAGACTACAATTAATGCTGATTTTAAATGTAACTTGGAAAATAATTCAATAGACGTGTCATCAACCTTATCTACTTTAGTGGCTCACACAGTTCCATGAATCTACCCACAATTCCATGAATCATATTCATGGACCATATGTAATCCCATAACTCTTATGTTAAACGTACCAAATTTGACTAATTTCTAACTTAGTCAAATTAGAGACCAAGCAAGTGAGCAACCTTGATCATTTTTTTGAGATAGGCTGATAATTGTGGTTTGAAACTTTAACAACTTTGAATGGCAGAATGAGTTAATCACACCTACGTATTATCTCACTCGCAATGTATAAACTTATTTGATCAGATGTGTTTCGTCTTGAGTACAAAATGACGAGGAGTTTATGGATGATTAATTTTTAACATTCTGACATACGTGCAAATTCGGTTCGAGACTGACTCAATTAAGGGTGACTAAAAATTAATCCTTAAAAATATACAAGAAGATATTTCCATGTGTATGAGGTGCTTAAAGAGTTATTAGAGCACTGGTACTCATATGAGAAGATATGGTTTTGGGAAGCAGAGTATGAATGCTATATCCAATTGTGTGTGTAATGTATGTGAGATCCATTTCCATCTGCAGTTTATCCCTTTATATATGGGGAAGGGTTGAGGCCAATAAAAAAAACCATGGGCCAAGTCATCTGAGAAGATAGGGTTTTGGGAAGCAGAGTATGGAGGCTATATCCAATTGTGTGTGTAATGTATGTGAGACCCATTTCCCGTCTACAGTTAATCCCTTTATATATGGGGAAGGGTTGAGGCCAATAAAAAAAAAAACCCATGGGCCAAGTCATGTAGGAGTCCAAAGTGGGAGGTACACCATCAAGGCCCCCCACTTCAGTATGACAGGTTCATACATGTCGTGTCGAACTATTTAATATGTCATTGCTGATAATCTGACAGAGATGTCGCCCAAAGCGGCAATGAACTTGCTAAATAATCGAGTGACACAAGTTTGAGCACAACTCTATGACAAATTGTCGAGGCGATCGTAGCTCCAAACGAGATGTTAAAATGAGTTGGGCTCTAAAGAAGCAGAGTCCAAGCAGGGCTTCAAGATAAGCTGCAAAGACGAGCAGAGCTCCAAACGACCGACTAAAACGAGTTGGGCTCTAAACAAGCAGAGTCTGAGCAGGGCTTCAAAAGCTGTTGAGATGAGTAGAGCTCTAAACAAACTACTAAAACGAGTTGGGCTCTAAACAAGTAGAGTCTAAAAAAGGCTCCAAGACAAGTTGTCGAGATGAATAGAGGTTGTAACTTTGACTTGGAGATTTGCCAAAGGGATTCCAAAGTGTTCGTTAGACACACTTGTAGTATAGCCCAACCCACATCAGTGCAGGAGATGTTCCTTGTAAAATAATGAAGAAGGGTGGAAGGATAGTATATCACCACTCCCACTAGTTTAGTTTGATGACTTTACGAAGTATTATATTGAATTTATCATTGTGTCGTGGCATGATTAATTTGGGCATGATCATGTTAGCACTCGGATGTGATTAAGGCTTCTAAATGCACCACGATGGTATTTACTCATGCATGTTAATGGCTTTCAGCTGTGATCAAGTCTTTCATTTGATTTGAAGGTCTTATTTTATTTTTATGTCATGACAGTTGTAGATTCTAGACTATATTATAAATTGGCATGTAGCCGGTATAACGCTTCAACTTAACCAATATGATTCTGGTTGGTTTCTTGTCAACTTATTTGTTAGGGAGGACCTTTGCCTTTGAAAGGCTTGAACGCACTCCCTTGTGGCGTCAGGCTCGTTTCTTTCGATATGGGCACTAGTATTGATGCTTGAAAGTTAAAACCCATGTTTTGTATTTTACAAATGATCTCATTGTAAAGACCAATTCATTTATGCAGTCACATCTTTGGGTTCTACCAATGCTTAGATACTTGTCTTTTTTCCTTTTTCTTGTTAATAAACAAATGAAAATAAAGGTAAAGGTAGAGGGTTGGTAAGCATCAAGTTAGTCCCTTACACTTGTACTCTAAGCAAAATATGATGTACATCTAATTTTTAAAAGAATTAATCATTTCAGGACCAAGAAATACATCCCAGGCAATGAACAATAAAATGGTTAATTAATTTATTCTAAGTTCATGAACTTTTGATTCGCGTAAGGCCAAAAGGTTAAAATCGTTATGTATCTAAAGTCTAAGGTCCCGTTTGGCTAGCAGAATGTTTTTGGAAGGAATGAAATCTGTCAAAGGAATTGAATTATGAAGGAATTAGATTATGAGGAATTAGATTCTGTATCCTGTTTGGTTGTCAGAAAATGGAATGGAATCAGATTCAATTCCTTTGCTGTTTTCTGTTTGGTTCGTCAATTTGTCAAAGGAATTGGAATGTGATTATGTTAATTGACGAAAATACCCTTTTTTGCAATTCTTTGTTTTTTTACTTTTTTCTTCGTTTTTCATCGTTTTTAACGTTTTTCTTCGTTTTTTACGGTTTTTTACGTTCTTTTTGTGTTTTTTTCGTTTTATTATGTTTTTCTTTGTCTTTCTTCATTTTTTTTATGTTTTTCTTCGTATTATGTTTTTATTACCGTTTATACGTTTTTTCGTTTATTTACGTTTTTCCCCTTTTTCTCTTTTTTTGGCTCTTTTTAACATGTTCGTTTTTGTCATTTTAAGATATGGTGCATCATGGTACTATAAAACGAAGCAAAATGAAAAAAACAAAGTAAAATGTTAAAAAAAAAACGAAGAAAACGAAGCAAAACGTAAAAAACGAAGAAAACGAAGCAAAACGTAAAATGAACGAAGAAAACGAAGCAAAACGTAAAAAAAAGAAGAATAACGTAAGAAAATGAAGAAAACGAAGTAAAACGTAAGAAAAATGAAGAAAATGAAGCAAAACGTAAAAAAAACGAAGAAAACGAAGCAAAACGTAAAAAAACGAAGAATAACGTAAAAACTATGAAAAACGTAAATAACGTAAATAATGCAGAAAACATAAGAAATTCGAAGAAAAACTTGGTAGGTTGGAGGTAGTATAGTCTTTTGGAGATTCAAGGGAGGAATGGAATTAAATTCTATCATACCCCCCTAAGGAATATAATTCTTTAAATGAAGGAATTTAAAGATTCCTACGGAATTCAATTCCTTTCATTTTAGCCAACTAAACACACTACGGAATGGAATTCAATTCCAATTCCATCAGAATCCTTCAACATTCTTTCAACCAAACGCGCCCTAAAGAGATAATGGATCTAAATCAGAGAGTGATAGTACACCATCAAACTATCGATGTCAAATAGTCTATAGAATCTAGCATATTATGTTTAGCAAAATAATAATAATAATAATAATAATAATAATAATCTAGCATTTGGTGATGTTATTATCATAGTGTGAACCCATAAAATGCATATCTAACAACTATGGGTGAGTGAACTTCAAAACGATTAATTTCGTGTAACAAATTTGCATAAGTTAAAATGGAAATTTTGTTTACATGAATATCTGTGGACCATGAATCTATGATGTAACGCGGAAGAAGATGTAGCAGCATATATATACAATAGGTGCTACTGAGGCTTAGTTTATCAAAAATATGTATACTTTATACCCTTCAACTTTCTTACATATATATATCATTACACTCTCATGTAAATTAACACCTAGCAGCACCCGTAATTTTCCATATAATTATATATACCCACTTTATGTTAATTGTATGATTGTATCAACCAAAGTGGGTGAAGGATTAATGGGCTTGAAAGTGAAAAGAAATAATAGGAGAAGATGTTTACGTTTCAACTCCCATCGACGATATTTACAACTTTACGTGATTTTAGCTAAAAATAATGGATATAAATTAGGTTTAATTGTTTTGTTATATATTAAATTTTATATTTTTTACTATTTCATGTAATCACAATTTAAAAATGTTGTTGTGTATATTGAAACTTTACAGTTTCATATATTGTATGTAACGGATGACCGGATGAGCAGGTACCTGATTTTTCTTTTGGAAAAAATGTTTATTGTATTTATCGAATTTTATAAAAATGTCTATTGTATGTATCAAAACCGGTAGTTTTCTGTCATCCAGTCACCCGTTACATACAATAGCAAATTTTAAAAGTGATTATATACAAAAGTAAAAGATTGTAAAGTTTGATATATAACGAAACAATTAACTCTATAAATTATATGTGCTAATTATATGGGAAGAGAAGCAAATTATTTTATTAAAAATCAACTTAATTGGTCCATCATCGTTCACGTAATTTTGTACGATAGTTTTCGTAAAAAAATTATAACCATAGAACTTTGTCGAATGAAATGAATAATGACTAAAGCTTGTTTAAAGATTGATATTTAGCTTACCATATTAATAATAATCTATAATATAATTATAAACATCAATAATCAATAATAATAACTATTCCAATGTATACATGTAAGACACTTCTATTTTAAGAGCTTACAGCTGCTGCCACCCCAAAGAAGATTTAAAAGAGCTTTTTGGCGACTTTAGCATGAAAAATAAATACCCACTTGATCACATCACGATGAGTTTATTATTAGGCGAAACAAACGCATGAATACTATATAACTAATAAATAATGCTAGCACAAAATATAGTATTAGTATATTATTATGACATGATGATTTATGAAAGTCGATATCCTACCCATATGCCATGTCATATGTTGTTGTTTGTACATCTATAATTGAATTAGTGGACCCACTCATATAATATGTTTATTCACTTAAAGAAGCATAAAAATTTAGAATAATGAAGATGAAGATACAACTAACCTTTTTTAGTCCCTTTTCAATCATATCAATAGCTGTCCAGATCAATGAAAAGGAACTAGATAATATAAATCAAAGCCTTACGAACTTTTTTACCTTTTAATAATCCATTATCTTAATCTTAATTTTAGCCAACTAATTAAGTTTATTATCATATATACTTGCAACTGGCAGTGATTAAGTACTAACGTCGTTTATAAAACGTATTGATAACACTGCGCTTAATGAAGCAAATACCTTCAGTACATTGTGCAACTATTACAAAAGTATAATAAAAATACGATTCCAAATGTTATCTATTTTCATATTACAATTTCCTTCTGTATCCGCCATCAAAACCACTCTATGGGAATAGTCTTATTGATTATGCGTATAAATTCCATAAGTTCCCTCTTAAGATTCACAACTCATTTTAGGTTTTCAGCCTTCACAGCCCGAAAACATACACACTAGCATTCCAGTAAAATTTTCAGAAAATAGGTACGTACGGTAAACCAAACGATGAGAAGGAAACAAAATGACAAAAGACCGATTAAGAAAGGCCACCCGACAATGCTGATACCAAAACAAACCATCACAACAAATGGCAGAAATGATCTGACAACTGCTGTAGCATCAACCCAATTCCCTTTGAAAATTACAAGAGCCGCCACATTCATCATGTTCCAATCCATTGATCCACCATAACAGACACGGTTCATACAATTAGCAACAAAAGAGTGGCAGTTACATGTGAAGAGGTTGTAGGATTTGTGCTCAGGGGTGCCTCTTTCTGCATGCTTGTAACGGAGCTTACACGAGTGACTCGCGAGGTTCAGTGGGAAGCAACACTGTCCAAAGATACAGTATGCAAGTGGTTAACTGTCCCAGCTAATGGCAGTGCCTCATAGTCTAGATTTTCTTTTTGCATATTGGCTTCTTATAATTTATCTTGATAATGATAATCATTTGGTACAGTATAAAAATCAATTGGGTATTCCCATTTCCTGAAAGCCTTTCTGGATAAAAAAAATCTTCTGTTTTCATATAAAAATAATTAGGTCATTTGGACTACTTGCCAAGGAGTTACGACGCAAAATTCTTGAGAAATTTGGAAACAAAAATGACTCAAGATAAATCATATATTCATGGAAAAATGTGTTGCCGTGCTATAAGAGTTTGAAATAAATATTGAATTTGAACATCAGTCCATTTGACCTCAGAAGTCAAAGTTCACATTTTATCTTAATCTTAATATGGTAATGAATGGAGTCCTGCACTGGTCCTACTTTCAACACGCAATCTAGATAGAGGTTACAACTATATGTAAACGGATCGATTATTTATTTATGTATTACCTCTAAAAGGTCTAGCGGATAAAAGGTTGCCCATAGTGTAATTCTTTACATACAACAATCTAAATTGCTTTATTTCAAAATCTATTAATTAATATCATAGTCGTACTATATTTTTGTAATTATATATATTATTTGACACACTAACTATATATAAAATCTAGGACAAAAAGTGTTTTGAGTCGACCCAATTTGACACATACAAATCTTGCACTTTGACCCGAACATGAACCAACGCATTGACTTCTATGAAACACAAAATACAAAAAAAAAAAAAGAAAAAAAAAAGAAAAAAAGATAATGCTATGAGAATCAAGTTGTACCTGCTCCCGGTTAAGTTGAATGTATCTTGCCACCGTACGTCCGTACCATAAGCAAATTCATCTGACATTTACTAAATTTGAGCCAGAGAAATCTACCACAGTCCGATCCTCCATGCATAAACCAACATGACCAATAAAAAGTGCCAACAACGAGACCACTGGAAGTGGAGTACATACCAAACAACAAGGGAATCTCGATTTTGTTGGGTTGATTTCATTTAGAGGCCACAAATCATGCTCATCACCTTTAGTATAAATTGGATCTTCAACATCACATGATGGTTCTAATTTCATGGCAAAAGTACCTACAAAAACGCGACCCACTGAATATGTCTGTCACAAGATTTCTCGTGTCAGGTTAGTGAATTCGTAAATAAAAGACATATAAATCACTTTTGTGTGGTACACACTAGATTAATTCACAAGAACTAGAATAGAAATGTGTTTTGCAACTGATTATCTCATAGTTGTCTGTCGTCGTAGTAACTAGTTTTTAACATTTCTCCGATTGAAGTATTATTTAGGGATCAAATAATGAGTTGTAGATAATCAAGTTAATACTAGCTGCAACAAATTTGATTAGAATTTTTTTTATTTTTAATTATGTGAAGTTAAAATTATTGGCCTTTGATAATCAAGTTAAATTTTTTAGAATTAGAGAATAATCCACCGGGTTCAGCATTTTCATTAATTTAAGTTCCAAGTAAACACACTAGTCGGTGACTGAATAAGCAATTAATTCAATACAACCTATTAAGCTGCAAATAAACAGCATATGTATCCCTGGTGAAGCCTAAAAACTTCAACCACGAATGAATAAGTTAACGTTTGTACTTCACAAGAAACAACTGGGGAAGCGCCACTTTTGTTTTTGCTGCCTAAAATGATACAAGTTTTCAAACGCTTTTACTGTTTATTTTCCTTATTGTCGCACTTAGGTTTCCACAATTGTCAAATTGACGACTCCCTTGTAACTGCACTTGGCACATGAATGAAGTCGGAAGAACAAAATGCATGAGGATGTAGGTTGGCTGTGCTAGGTTGTATCCCTTGTTTGACTGAACCAAAATTTACACTTCCCAAACTACACCTTTTGCTATTCGTTTATCTTTTTCAATCTAAAACGATCTTTCATGTTGAGGTCAAAATGTACAACAGATACATACAAGAATTCGCTATTGACTTGTTTGGGTTTTCGTCCTGTCCATGGATAGATTCTTGAGGCTTCTTAGCCGGGCAATGATCTCTTTGAATGATGGTCGAGACTGAGGCTCCCTACACGAACAAAAGAAGTCCTATATGTCAGTAACTTAAGCCATCAATAAACGGTATATCTTCGATTTAGTTTCACTCCTTCTAACTAGTTTGGTCAAACTTTAGTTGAGCATTGACTGCAAGAAAACTAACTTACAAGTGCCAGCAATCACTTATTATCTGGGAAACCACAGGATCAAGACGTTCTGGAATGTCTAAGTGTCTGAACTGAAAACCAACTGCACCAACAACTTGCATCGAGTTCATCTCCGTCCAAGGTATGCGCAAAGTTGCCAACTCCCATAAAATTACCCCAAAGCTATATACATCACACCTGAAAACCACCAAAAAAAATTTCAGTAAATACTTGTGCCTGAAAAATAGATGTGACAAATTAGGGTTGTCAAAAAGGTAACTTTTCAGTAGTATGGGTTGGGTAACAAACTTAGAAAAATTACATTATTTCCACAAAAAACTATGAACTTTATAACTTAAAAATACACTAAGGGAAACTTTAGCCAATTCTTTTGATTTATCCATTTAACCAGTCCGTTAGAGATGAGAGATATTCTGTACCGACCCATAGTACGTAAATGGTTCAAAATAGCCACCTCTACTTAGAAGTTCCAAATTAACAAAATTAGCCTCTTACTTCTCATTGGACGGTTCATTCCTCAAAACTTCTGGTGCCATCCATTCAGGCTGCAACACGATTGCAAACCATCAATATAATGGTGTAGTAATTATATACTACCACATATGCAAATCCCTACCCCTAATAATGAAGTTTCATATTTATTATTAATATGAAAAAGAACTTACAGTTCCAGCAGTAGATTTCGAAGACAGGAATGTATTGTGTTTCATGCGTGACATTCCAAAGTCACATACCTGTGTGCATTAGATAAGCAAGAGAACTAAATGTTACTTTTTATAATTGAATGTTATAAGGCCTCTAAGTATGTCGCCCATGGCTGCATGAGCATGACAACAATACAAATCTAAACATTAAAGTAGGTACAACAGCACAACATTTAAATACTAACAAATCAATTAATCATATTAGAAGAGAGAAACTAACCTTAACAACCCAATTCTTATCAACAAGAAGATTTGGTGTCTTCAAATCCCGGTGCACAATGATTGGATTGCTAGTGTGCAGATAGTTCATTCCCTTCGCCTACAAACATTTCTTGTAATTATGAGAAATAAAACAGACATGAATATTAAAGCTTAATACTCGGATGAAAACCCTTACCACATCAAGAGCCATACGCATCCGCCTCCTTTCATCAAGTTGGACATTAGAACGATGCAGCAATCGAAATAGACTACCCCTGGACGAATACAAACAGATAAACCAGGCAACATGACTACATGAGAACTGGACTACATGTGCAATACATGAGCAGATAAAATATGCTGAGAAATAAAGACATCCAAGAACATATACTGACCAAAACACAAGAACAAAAGAAAAGGTTGAGGTTGGACCTAATAATAAATAAATATTACAAGGATGGGGTCTAAAAGTATCAAAGAGATGAAAGCAAGAACATGAGAACTGGACTAAATATGCAATACATGAGCAGATTAAATATGCCCAGATATAAAGACATCCAAGAACAAATACTGACCAAAACACAAGAACAAAAGAAAAGGTTGAGGTTGGACCTAATAATAAATAAATATTACAAGGATGGGGTCTAAAAGTATCAAAGAGATGAAAGCAAGAACATGAGAACTGGACTAAATATGCAATACATGAGCAGATTAAATATGCCCAGATATAAAGACATCCAAGAACAAATACTGACCAAAACACATGAACTAAAGAAAAGGTTGAGGTCGGACCTAATAATAAATAAATAGTACAAGGTTGGACCTAAAAATATCAACCTCCCTATGAAGTATATAGCCACTGGTAGTATAGAAACAGTAGTAATAACATATACTTCTAAATTATAGATGGTCCCGCTGCTCTAAATTTCAATAACACAAGAGATTCATACCCAAATACACTCATTTAGGGAGTAATTGTGATTGCTTATCTAAGTGCTTATCAGTGTATTGTTTATTTGATCAAGAACGAAACGAGAACTCGACCTTGGTAGATATTCCGTCAATATGGAAAGGTTTGGTGGTCGAGTAACTGCTCCCATGAAAAGCACCACATTAGGATGTCTCAACCTCAACATGATCTCGACCTACAAAATAAAAGGCCATGCACCAAATCAAATCCTTGTATAGAAAAAAACATATTATTGTGAAAATTTAATGAGACAAAAGCTAAAGGCTCTAGCCCTTACTTCGCCTTTAAATTGAGTCAGCGCATCCCCTGAGATATCTTGGTTCATGAACTTCTTCACAGCAACCTCCTGTCAGCAATTATAGATCGATAAAATTGAAGTAAACTACATTCTTAGCAGTTGACTTTTTTCAAATTCATGAAAATCATGTTTTAAATGTAGAGAGTAGAGTTGGAAAATCAATAACATGTCAAAATGAGTAACTTGCTAAGGTCACATGGAGTTGACTGGATCTAAACTCTCTTTGTCAAGAATATTTACAATTTCTATTGGACAGGACTAAGAAAAACATATTTGTAACACGTTAGAGATTCTAAATTATTTAAGATTGATATAGTATCGTAGTTTAGATATATCTAGTTTCTAATTTAGCCATAGTTTTGTATATAAACTAGTTACTATTTAGGATTCGCATATTATCCATCGATGCCCTCCGAGCTATGGTCCAAGGTAACTGCTAAAGGCCGGCCCTGTCATTAGATTGCAGGAACATAGGAGACTAAAACTAAAGATTAAAATATTCATTGTAGTATGCTAGGGATTCTATATTAGTTAGGATTGATTTATCTCCTAGTTCGATTTCTTAGTATCCTTATTTAGTCATAACTCGTATAAAAAAATATAGGCCACTACCTCCCAAATAATAATAAACTTTAATTCTTCGAATACTGCACAAGGCACGGTATTATCTATAAACAATTAGTGTGTCAAATAAAGCTTTTTATATGACCCACTATAGATACTACATAACCTGAAGCATAAGGTTTAAAGACAATGAAACTGCCACTTCTGACCATAAGCTATTCCATTTAGATTCGGGGATATAGTCAGTGTCGACGGGGACTTTTTAGAATCTTAAGAAAACAAAGTGATTAATTCAATAAACTAAAAATTTAGAAAGAGCTTGTTCTAGGATAAATAAAAGCATTGCAACTCAGAAAAGAACTCACATTACGATTGGGAAACATACAATACTATGATATAAAAATACATTGGAAGAATTTCATATATCTCTCCCTACACTTGCAAAAAATCATATCCTACACACAAGTTTTCACTGAATGATGTACAATATTTTAAATCATGTTTGGGTGTATCTATGATATTTTTGCAAGTTTATAAGGGGATGTATGAAATCGCCCCAATAAGACTTGGATGCATCTTACAGTTCCATTCCATTCTGAACGATAAACCTCGCCATAAGAACCTGGAAGAGAGAAATAACATAGGTTATTATGTGATGAAACCACCACTCACACTCCCTTTTCTTTTCTTTATTTCAATAGCAAGGGCAATCCCAAGCGATCAACAATTGCCCACCCCTACGGGATATCCCTCACACTCTCTTAAAGTGTAACTCCATAAGACAATTAGATGGAATGCAATTGAGCTATTTATTTAAATGAAAGAATCCAAGCAATAACTTGTGACATCAGGACAATCACTTCCATCATTATCATCAAGTGCATTAGCTATTAAAAACTAGTTTTTTTTTTCTTATTTCTTTTTTTAAGTTTAGAAACTAGTTTTTTTTTTTTCTTATTTCTTCTTTTAAGTTTAGAAACTAATTAACATACCATTGGGTAGTTAAATATTACTACGTACAAGCTTAAGCTTAGTGAACACTTAACAAGCATCACATTCTTATTCTGACAACCATTAATCCACACAAATGGCACAACATTGGTTACATTAAGGTCCTATACAGAGTGTATCATTTCCCTTTTCTTCTGCTGACATAATGCCAGGCTCAACATTGTCATCATAAACAATGGTTCCTACAAAGCTTAAAGTAACAGATTGGAGAGTTCATTACTTAACTATGGTCTAAATTCATAAATATTCGACACACGCTGCATATATATATATATATCTATATATTAAAGGTTTCCTTCTACATACATGATCCAGAAAAGCTCAAAAACAGGTTTCAATAAATCAGAAATACGATACGTGCTGTAATTATGTAGAACACAAAATTTAGATATGTGAAAAAGATGGAGGAAATGAATGTACAAGCATGAACTCGATTAAGGTCCTCCAATCCCAAATGTTTAAAACTGTGAAAAACATGTTTAAAACCAGCTGGCCTAAATTGGCCTCAGTTCTTGGGTTTACCCAAAATATCCCAAATGCTAGATAATCCGGAATCATGCATTCTATGTTAACATTATGTTCTACAGAAAATGGATACAAGTATATTCTTACCGATACCAATACGTCCTCCAATCTGAAGGTCCTCCCATGGGATTTCCCACTCAACCTCATCAAGGCTAATCCCATCCCTCTGATTGCTGCAAGAAGGAAACTGGCCCATAGTGGATGTATCCATCAATTTTACATATGAATTTTTGCCCTTCCTAATATTATCTGCTGTTGCCATGATTACCAAGCATTGTCTACCACCAGCAACACCATCTCCATGTTGTCTTTCCGGAGGCTTTACTGCAGATGACACACAATTATCATGAATTTGTTTCACTTTAAGTATTTTAAATCCATCAAACGAGAATCAGCAGATTTCTTACCAACATGATAGTCATTAATGACATCTTCACTAGTGGATTGAGAAGGTAAAGTGTATCCAAGATCATTCTTAATAGACACTAGTTGTTGCTGTTTTGATAATAATCCATTAACAACAAACTGAATATTGTCATTAGCATTGCTAACCTCACTTGCAGTGAAGGATATAAGGTTCTGCTCGTTGTTAGACATGCCTAATGCTGGGCCATGCCAATCCCCAAAATTCAACATGTCAGCATCTAACAAATGAACAGTCTCACGAACTTCTGCTTCTCCCACTTCCTTGTTATTTACATTTAGAAGTGAATCAGAAGAGTTTCCACCGCTCTTTAACAGCACTGCATGAAGTTTTTGAGCAAATTCTGGATTTTTTGCAGCATTTATGACACTTTTGGATACGTCATTGAGTTGCAATTTCTGTGCAGTTGATGTTCTTCCACCAACACCACCACCACCTGACATGCCTTCATTCGACCTGCCAAGAGCTGGAAGCAGTTTGCCAAAATCATTTTCAAATCTCTCAGTTTGATTTCTCTCCATAGCATTTCCTCCCTTAGTATCCAACTGTGAGCCTATAATAGAAGCTAATGCCAAATCTGAAGGGCCAACTTTGGCAAAACCATCACGCCCAGGTGTAACTAACAGGGGATCATTGCTTATATCAAGCAGTGGCAATGCATACCCAAAACTCTCAGCACCTCCCATATCCCTCCTGATATCCACTTCAATACTCTGGAAATTACATGGCACCTCCACGGGGATTAGAGTGCCTGGAGCACCCATTAGATCGATAATGTATTCACTACATAAATGAACCAAAAAGCTACCTCATTAGTATTACTTGTTTATCGATGTATAGTCTTCTACTCTTATAGTCTTATGTACTTCAGCTTCTAAGAACAACTCCAAGGTTAATGTTACATCAAACTTAGTGTACAAAGAATAATCCAAGAATATGCTTACAACAAATCTGGGTTCACTCTGACGTATGTACCAAACATTTTTTACAATAACTAAGTTATAGTTGAATAGTAACTCATTTCATTAGCTCACTCACGGGTATAAACAAAGAATTGTTGATGAAAAGGGTTAAAAAATGAAAATTTTGTTGTGATGAAACATTGTTACCTCCCATTATCAATCTTAATAAAGTTCACAGCTCCATCATCAGTGCCAGTATAGTAGCTCCCTTTGACCAGACTACATGCAAGGTTGACCTTATCTGCAAGTACCTAGCATTGAATGTACAGTTTCTTTCAGTGCATTTAGTGGTCAGTCTTTTCTATTGCACATCAAATACCTGGATTGATACATCAAGAAAAAATATGGCTTGACATTGACAGTGGGTATATTTCCTAAAATCAATACTTAGCTTAAAGTGTGAACTGTGAACCTAACTAACAGCAATCCAGGTCTCAACCAAGACTACACAATCATCAACGACCTGTGTTTTAAGACACCATAATATAGAAATGAGGGGCCGTGAAGGAATGTACGAACTGAAAACAAACAAAAAAGATTATTTCCTTCAATTACAAACCGAAACTCTTAACTTGCAGCAACAATTACCTAGCAACTAAATAAACTCATGCGTATACTATCAACTGCAAGTATGACTAGCATGCCCCTTGGGACTCGGCTGATAAGAGGAAAACGGACCAGGTTAAAAATTCGTCTAGGCAAGAGTTCTATTTTTCGACACTGAATAACCAAAAAAGCAATTCAATAGGGGAAAAAGGAAATAAAAATAAAACAAATTAGGCACATGGCAAAAGGACTGAAGACCTTGTGATCATATGGTAAACATCCATTAACTTCACAGCATTCATAATGATATACATGGGACATAAACATAATTATGCATACTTAAATTACCCAATAAAATTAATATTGAGATGAGGCAAAGACATTTATACCTTAAAGAGCAAGGCCCTGTGACTGGATAGTCCACAATCAATACAACCAAGGGGAAGTATGATAGTTTTCATAGTGTTCCGTAATTCATGACTTCTAGTAGTCCAGTTTCTGCACATTTCATCTGCATCACTAACAGGACCACCCATTTGTGCAACAACGATATCAGCAACTCTCTGAATCAACCTACTAATAATCTGGCTCATCCCCATAGCCTGGCATTCCAGTGATATATTCGAAACTCTTTCCTCAAGGTACTGTAGTTGCTTATCAATGGTTCTGTCCACTAAAATTACTTCATAATCAACATCATCATAAACAGTTTTGGCTTGAAGATCCACTAATGAAGGCATTTTCCCTTGTGTCACTAAATTTGAACTAATTCCATATACATCGTAAAACCCATCCATCACTTTCTCATCATAGTTTACAACATTATTACTCTGCACATACCAAATACTATCATTGATAACATCACAATTTTTGAGTCATTGCAAGAAAGGAAATCAGATGCACTTATTCCAATTCAGGCAATTTCATAACACAACTTCAAGTTTAGCATTAACATAAGTTCAATAAGTATCAAACACATTAATTTTACTAATACTACAGTTCATATACAAATTATACTAAAGAATACATTTTAGTTCAAACATAAAAGTCAACAATTGAATTGCAAAACATAATTACAATATAATGCAATGACATACAGTAATCTAACCCAATAATTCAAAACCCTTACCCAATATCGAAGCGAAAGAAACTCAACAAGCGATTCAGACGGTGAACAACCTAAACTTCTTTGTTTAGCAGCTTTAATCTGAGCAGTTTCAGCGTCAGGTTCACGCGTATCACCAGATCCTGACGAAACACTAATCGCGAGCGCAAGTTGCATCTGAAATTCTTCTTCGAAGAAACTGAAATCAATTTCTGATGAATTTGAATTGTTGATGTTGTTATCGACGGATAATGAATGGACAGCTCCGATTGGAGATGGAGACGACGGCGAGAGGAATTGTGCGGTGGCCGCAGGTTGAGATGGCGTGTCGGTGGAGGTTAATTGGTGGTTGTGGTCGTTGAAACCACCACCTATGTGAAGTTTCCTTAGTAGGTGTTTCATTTTGGACATTGTTGATGGATTCACATAGATATAGATATATATTAGATACAAATCTGTATGTATTTATGTATGAATGAATTGGAGAAGATGTACGGAAAAGGGGAATGGTTAAACTGTGCTTATTTACACTTGTTCATCAAGGTACCATTGTATGTGAAGAGGATTTGTATCGTCTCTATTTCATCTATTTTGTTTTATTTCATTTTTTATTTATTTATTTATTATTATTATTATATTATTATTATTATTATAGATAAAAATATCATTATTATTTGATTTGAGAACATGTACCATAAAATAAAAAATTTAATTATTATAGATGTTAACTTTTATTTAGATTATTTAGGGAGTCAATCGTATGAACTAGTTTGTTAACGATAAGTTTATGTTAGCAGTCCGTAGACGTATATTATTGAATTAATGATTGAATAAAATAATTATTAAATATAGAAACTAAGTTCCAAACATTACTTGAAATATAGCAAAAATAAAATATAATGACAACTCAAACAAATATTACAATAACGGTATAATAACTATAAATCTAGTTATTGATTTCTATTGTATAAGAATTTAGGCGGAAAGAATTTATACCCTTTTCAGGTAACACTACGTTTGAAACAAATAATCTAATTCTTATATATAGCACCCACACTATTACTTGTGATGAAAATGCTGTGGTGCTCGTCACGCATGTCATCACAATCGCTGCAAGAGTGATGAAGTGTAGTGAGTTGCGTCATGGTGAGGATGATGGGTTGTTTCGTGTTTTCTTTGCCTATAACAATGTAATATAACAACAAAGAGGGTTGAAACTAGTGAGTAACGGGTAAGTCATGAGTATAAATATTTTTCTATATCTAGTTGTGAATAAGCGATGTGCACGTGCTGTTGATGCTTGAGTAAGTAGTGCTTATGTTTTGGTACTGGTTTAAGTGATCATATTTGCTTGCTTGACAACATGCTTTTACTAGGGAGATTAGAAGAGATCATTTGGATTGCAATGTGCCAACTAAAGTACCACTTATTTATACCGGTGTGTCATGAAAATACATGTTAAGATTTACTTGCATGAAAAGTTAACTAATGAAAAACTTATAAAGTTCTTCACATGGGTCATGGGCTATCATAAATGGAGTTGATATTTACAACACAAAAATTATAGTTACATTACAATTCACAAGAATTATAGCATATAGTATGATTATAGTGTATTCATTAATTTTAATATTCTAAATATCGATCACCCACCATAAATTGGTGTATAAGTTTTCCAAATCTCTAACCATACGGGTTGTTTTCTTGACGGGTTTGTAACACATCCATGTACGCGTAACTGTTTAGATTAATAGTCCAATGAATCAGGTATCCACTTACCAAAAACTGGGCCGCGAAGCATCTTCTTAGGTCAATAGTCCCAGCCCAAATATTAGGCGGGCCGCGGGTGTGTACCTCACAAATTAATTCTGGCAATTCTTCGAGCTATTGGGCTTCTGAACGTACCTTATGAGCCTTAACCAAACCCAATTCCCTTTTAAAATCACCAACAGGTTACAGGTGGGTGTTAATTGTTAAGTCAAGTCCTTGTCAACATATATGTAATGAGTGTTACATATTTGTTAGTATGTCAAAAATTGATAGTGATATATATATATATATGTATATATACATATAAAACAAGTGTGATGTAAAAGTGTTGAGATCCATACAAAAAATAATAAAATTTATGCCTTTAAAGTAAAAATAAACATATAGATCTATAAAGTTTTTTTAATCGTAAATACTTATGACCAGTTACTTAATCGCAACACAAGTATTTCACATTTTTAATTAATTAGTTGGGTAGTTTTTAATTAATTAGTTAACGTCGATTAAGAATTCCCATTAACCAAAGTCATGTTAAAGGCACACGAAGGCAGATATGTCTTTTTACATATCATCGTCTTATCGACGTGAGGTACAACCTCTAAACCTCATGGACAGAATCCATATTAACGTTTTTCTTCTAAAAAGTGTTTGGATGATAGCTCCTCGATGATAGCACCAGGAGCGTCTCAATGTCTGTAGGGGTCTTAAGTGAATATAGAACATGAACTATCGATTTAATTCAATTAACTACTTTTTACCTTTTTTTATTGCATATTTAATAAAATTGTTCTATATAATATGGAGAATCTATTTTTTAAACTTGAAAAAAAAACCATCATTCATTCTGGTATGATATAGTACATCGACTTTGATAATTTGTTACTGATTTATTATGTTTTCATAAAAGAAAAAAGTCAATATGTTACTTGTATAATATAAAGTTTTGAAAGGAGGTCGGGTTATCGACTAATTGTGGACTTACGAATTTATATTGCACTTAATCTATATAAAGGTTTTATCGAAGTGTTTAGTTATGATAGAAAATATAGAAATAGTTTCACATATTTTATCCATATAACCTATAAATGCCATACTAATTTTATTTATATTAATATCATATTCATGTTTTCTTCTTCAAGAACATTACATGATATGATGCCGACTTTTATGTGACATTTAACGACCATATAATAAGTAAATATTAGATTAAACGCATTATGCAATTAAAAATTAATTCATCCAATTAACAAAAGTCATATTTAAATGATTTAGTTGGTTATTTGAGCAATATGATAAATGATAAGTGTAAAAGAATGATTGGAAAATTCAATTGTGAAAAGTAAAAAGTATGATAAAATAACCTTGACGATGGCCAATGAAAAACAAAATATGAAATTTAAATATATTAATGATAGAGCATTTAAATTTTTTCAATGAAATCACTTATAGCTAAGTAACAAAAAAGGGCCTAGTCGTTTTTATCATTTAAAATGGGCATAATATTTTACTACTTAAATTATTTGAGACCTTATAATATCGTTCTTTTTTTAAATAAAGTGAGTTTAATCTCTTAGAACTTATATTATTCGAGGTCTTAAAAATTGATCAAATAACGTTGAAGATTTTTGTCACAAACTTATATTAATACATGACTTCAAAAATATTGAAGCCTTACAAATTCGAGAATTTAAAGTACTAACTTCACTAACTCTACCCTCAAATCACCCTTACATATCACTATCAGACCAATTTATAATTACAGTTTTATACACTCCTCCATTCCAATGCAACTTTTCAACTTCATATTGTACTGTATATTCACAATTCACCTCTATTATTATCTCCATACATACATCTATATCTATATCTATATCTTCTCAAAATGAACATCTCAATCTTATGGTTAACAAGTTATTATAGTTTATATAAACTACAGCAAGTTATTGTATTAACTTAATATTGATGACCAGATAGAAATGAAGTCAGTTTCTAAAATCAATTAATGTCATAAATTTGTGTAAGTTTGGTGGTAATTTACTATTAGTGACCTGATTAAAAAAACAACATTTATATCCAAAAGTTACGTGACAATGACATGATATATTGCCTTCGATACTCACAAAAGTTTCTGACTTGATCCTCACTGCAAGATTTAGCGACGACACACGGGTCGTCGCTAAAGGGTTATAAAATGATAAAAATTTCCACAAACTTTGACCAAACACGCCCATTGTTGCTAAATGTTTTTCAAATTTATTTTCCATATTTTGTTTAGGCGCCAAAAATAAAATTTTCCCCGTTAACCTTTAGCCACGACAGTCATCGTCGCTTAATGGTGTAATTAATTATTTTTTTAAGTGTCGTCACAGTGACGACTTTAGAAATCAAGTGCTTTAAAAATTTAATTTTTAAATCATAATTTTAATTTTTGTATAAACAAATTAGTTATATTTATTATTTTTAGTTAATTAAACAATAATTTAATTAAACTCTTTATGATTTCACGAAACGTTAAATGCTTTAGAGTTTAATGAAACGCAAACGCCTTAAGGTTTAATCAAGCGCCTTAGGGTTTGATGAAATGTCTTATAAGGGTTCAATCAAACGGCTTAGAGTTTCATCAAACGTCTTAGGGTTTTATCAAACGCCTTAGGGTTTGATGAAACGTCAAACGCCTTAGGGTTTTATCAAACCACCCTTACATATCACTATCAGACCAATTTATAATTATAGTTTTATACACTCCTCCATTCCAATGCAACTTTTCAACTTCATATTGTACCGTATATTCACAATTCACCTCTATTATTATCTCCATACATACATCTATATCTATATCTATATCTATATCTTCTCAAAATGAACATCTCAATCTTGTGGTTAACAAGTTATTATAGTTTATATAAACTACAGCAAGTTATTGTATTAACTTAATATTGATATTATCGTCTACTACCATCTATTATCGTTTCTCTTAAAATATTAATATTATTAAGTTAATTGAAATAAAAAAGTGTTTTTACTAGGGTTTACGCACTATATACAAGGGAAATAAATATAAAACATCACATGTGTCGTTTTTTCGAAAAGAACATTAAGCTGTTACAACTTCACTTAAACTTTTTAGTACATTAATGGCTGAAGTTTGCCGTCAATAGGGGCCAGATCCAAAGCCTTGAACCCATTAAGTATTCTAGTACAACTTCACTATCTGTTGTACCTCGGAACTTGCAAGTAGAATAAATAGTAACATCTAATTTATTTTTCTGATATTTGCTAATTCGAATAGTTATAATTAGATTTAATACGTGCGATACACGATAATTTAAATTAATCAATTTTTATAGGTTTAATAGTTTAATATTTTTTTCAATTAGTGTTTGAGTAGGATTCGTAAATTTTTAATTAATTATTATTATATTTAAATATTATCTAACTATATCTAAATTTATTTTTTAATCTATCTTTTAAATTTAAATAATTATTTAATTTTAAATTATGAAAGACCGTCACGTATCATTTTGTTTATGTAGCAATATATAGGGCAACTTATTATTCTCTTTTAGTATATATATAGATAAATATAAATATAGATGTGTACATTAATTTTTTTGTACAAATCTTCACTATCTGATAAAATGTACGGGGTTTTATTTTAGAGTTTACAATTAAAAAAACAAAAATTATATTGTTATTAACAACACCTTATAATTAAATGGTTATAATCGTTATCTTATCGAGAGTAGATAGAAATTCAATCATCAGTCATCACATGACTCACTTACAAATTATAACAGAAATACTCCTAATTAATATCAAAATAACTATATATAGTAATTAATTAGATTTATGAAATATCGTTTTATTTTATCTTTTGGAATGTCGATAAATAAAAAGACAAGGCAAATACTCTTTATGTATGCATACACCGACACAATTTTCTGTGTACGGCCAAATATAATATGAATAAATGTTTACTTAGATCTCGAAATGATATAAATAAATCCTTCAACATGTGGTTGATATTATTGTATGTATCATGCATACGGGAACAGTTGCCAAGGAGGACTTTGCAAGGAGTGATTATCATCATATATATTGGACATTATAACATAATAATTGAATTTTAATTAGCTAAATATACAGGACCAGTCTAATGTCACAATGCAACATTCATATGACAAAGGGATTATTTATATTAGTATGTTCTCGTCCAATGCAACGGAGATAACTAATTTATCTACTTTGTCATATACAATAGTATAAGAAAATAATTCAATCGGTTAAAATAAGTAAGTTTGTTTTTCAGGCTTTCAAACATGGGATGAAAAACAAATCCAGCCTCCTTCATAAGTTTTCTCTATTTGGATCGTTCTGATCGAGGATTATGAGTGATTTGTAACAAAACTTTTATTTATCATACGAATGATCATATCATATTATAAAGAATACGATTAATATTGAGCTTATTGTTTATAGCACTAGTCCCAATTTTTATAAATTAGTAGCACCAATTAAGAATAATGTTATTTTTTTTCAATGGAAATTTACACTTGGCGAACTAAATGGATCCGTAGTCACGTTGTGTCCCTATTTTCATAGCAGCTCCGCCTCTGATTCTTCGCATACACTTTGTACTCTTTGATTTTGTATGTAACAAGAAGTATGGCGTTGGAAATTGGGTCCAACTTAAAGATTAATATTCATAAGTCCAACTTATATGGCGTTGGAGTGTCAGAGAAGACGTGAAAAACATGACTAATCTAACAGGTTGCTCGGCAGATACACTTCCCTTCACGTATTTAGGCCTTCCTATTGGGTCCAGCATGCATTTCACGAGCAACTGGTCACGGATGGTGAAAAAGTTTAGAGATAGATTATCCAAATGGAAGGTGAATCTTCTGTCAATGGGAGGAAGACTCACGTTGATCAAAACGGTACTTGATAGCCTTGGACTTTATTTATGCCAATATTTAAAGTCCCAGAATCCATTCTACATTTGTTAGAACGGATGATATCCAAATTTTTCTGGGTGGAAATGAGGAAAATCGAAAGCTGACATGGATAAAATGGGACAACGTGTTGTCCTCTCATGATAAAGGCGGTTTAGAAATTGGAAGTTTAAAGGTTTTAAATCTTGCTCTTCTTCAAAAATGGAGATGGAGGTTAGTTAATAATTCTCAAGCGTTGTGGGTTAGATTGATCAAAGCAATACATGGGGACGAAGCGGGCTTTGGCATAAGAGGCTGCAAAATGCATAGGACGTGGGAAAGAATTGTTGGTTCAATAAATTAACTACATGACCAACAAATCATTTCAAAAGGGCTACTTATAAGGAAAATTGGTGATGGATATAGTGTGAGATTTTGGAAAGATACATGGTTAGGAAGTTGCCCTCTAAGTCACACTTATAATAGATTATATCGCGTAGAAGTTCAAGAGGATTGTATGGTGAGAGATCGTTTTGTAAATGGAAGCTGGACATGGAACTGGAGTAGACCCATTTCAAGAGGTAGATGTGGGACGTTATGGGACTCGTTGCGTACAGAATTAGACCAACTCCATCTTACTTTCAGTAACCAACATGATATATAGCAATGGGATTTAGATAGTGAAGGTGTGTTTAATGTTGGAGGCACAAGATGTCACATTGATAAGCACATTCTTCCTTCCATGGTTTCGGTGACAAACTGGTGTAAAATCCTACCTCGAAAAGTAAATATTTTTATGTGGCGATTGAAGGTGGATAGACTTCCCCATCTTCTAAACCTTTCTAGACGAGGCATGGAAATTCAGTCGATTTTATGTCCGATATGTAATGTCAGTGTAGAATCGAATGATCACATGTTTTTTTCTTGTGAAGTAGCTGCTACTATTTGGCGTATGGTGAGAATTTGGAGTCATAACGTGCTGTGATGTAGCGTAAAAAGTCATGTTTTTACATACAGGTGTCCACCGATTTCAACCCTAATCCTTATGAAAACACTTGATTTAAACCATTAATTACTTAAGTTCATAAAAAGGGTTGAAATAATGACGATGGGTTAAAAATCAATGAAAACGACTAAATAACGGGCAAAACAAGGTAAAATTCTCGATGCTCGGTTCACCACCCTCAAAATTACCCCTTTTCTATAAAATGAGAAATTATTCTTAATTAGTCTCATAATTTTCCTCAGGTAATTACGAGAACGTGGGCGAAAGAATCGCGCAAAATGGACGTGTAACGAAGAAGATACGACCAAACGAAGATACAAGATCGCACGAGGCTGCACACCACCACACCTGAGGGCGTATACGGCCTCTCAGGAGAGCGTATACCACATATCAGGGTGTATTACACCCTCCCACATGGGTTTATTCACCCCCTGAGGGTGATTTTTGCTCCTGATTTGGTCTTGTGAATACACCCAAGCTCCAAAGGGTGTCAATGTGGTGTCGAATTATAGTGCAAAGATTGGATTTTTATACTACACCCAAATACGATTGAAATGGAAATTGGGTGTATTTTGGGTCTCCCTTGGCCTATAAATACCACCCTCAACCTCCTCATTTCAACACACCTCACACCTCACACACTCCATACACCTTCACCAATACACACCCCTCTCTCTCTACTTTCTCACTCTAGGTTAGTTTACTTAGTTTTAGTTAGTTTCTAGTTAAGTATTTAACTAATACTTAACTAGAATATTAGAGGGGTATTATTGTAATATTTTGGAAGATACTCGGAGTTCCGCCTTTGTATTCTTTCACGGTTATTGCAAGCTACGCGCTATTTACGGTTCTATCCTTTATCTCTCTATCTTAATTACAATGTTTATCATGATTGTTATTATGCTAGAAGTAGGAATTGCCATGATTAGTCCCCTGCGTGTTTGTTGTGATGTAGTTAGCTATAATGTGTTGGGATGTTAATATTTATTAATGGTGTCTTGATTTACTTTTAAACTATGATCTAAACCTAATTAATCGCCTTTCCGCCAATCGACGTGATTAAAACCTTTTGATAAGATGTCGCGAACCTTACTAAACGGTAATTAATTATCTATGTTAAACTATGGTTTGATTACAGTGCCATGCAATCATCGTAAAGTACATCGTAGATTACTATGGTAATCCATAGGAAATATTATGGAAAAAATGCTATGAGCGACATGGTGAAGTACTTGACCCTAGTGTATTTTATAAACATGGTCTGGCTTTTAAGCATTGGAAATATTACTATCTTAGATCGTAGAATACATCGTCAATTAAAGCTATGAAAATACTATCTAAAGATCGTAAAGTACAATGTGAATCAGCTAGGGATCTATTGGTCACTTTCAAGTGAGCGGGTTGGTTAATGATATAGTGGGGAACCTTTGATCTTAAAACAAACTTAGTTTATGAATCTAAGGAATTATTATGAGCAACGTAACTACCGTAAATCGGCTGAGTCCCTGATATAGTAATGGAAACACCACTGGGTGTAGTACAATTGTGGAAGCTCGGAAAAAGCCGTTGTTATATTATTTTGTGGATTAATAATAGTGACATCCTTAGATTCTACAAACCCTTAAATGAAAAGTAATCAGACACCAATCAAGTCTTAAACTTAAATGTTTTGTTTAGATTAGATTCTAATGTGGTGTTAAGAACGATCGGACCGTTAGCGGGCTTGTTACTCTATTCATGCACCCATGATCGTTAAGATTCCAAGACGGGTCACTGTTTCCGTAACTGGACAGTGTTGAGAGTCGAATAGTCTCCTCCGATCAGAATCACCATAGCCTAGTTCTCGTGTGACATACCTTTCGAGCAATCGAACGGTAAAGAACTAGTGTTTACACCACAAGGATCTAAGATTATGAGCATGACTATCATTTTCTTCGTTATCTAGGAAGCTCTTAAGAGACGGGATTTGTGTTATTATATTCGTGTTGGTCTTCATTTTTTGTTTGTACTTGGCTGTTGTACGTTTTCTTTGTATCTTTTAATATCTGAATGCGATGTTGATGTAATTGTTGTATTTGATCAATAGCAGTTCACTAGTTTTTAACAACTCAATTAGTTTATGTAATTGATATACTATTTTTGTTCCCAATCCCTAACCGAATCAAATATTAATTTCGCCCATATATGAGTGAATTTTACTAATACATTAGAGAATGTGATGCCCTTCAGGGTTCAAGCTTCCCAAATCGGGTGCTTCGTGGTTTTATATTGGAGACCAATCACCTTTGGGAATTTTAATTCGACAAGAGAACGTCAATTCTTTGTATCTAATGATGCCCAATGTACAACTATACTAGCGTGATTTACATCTTTGCAGTGAGAATAATTAGAAGTGATCGGTAGTAAGATAAAAATGTTAGAAAATAGTTTAGAGAAAACTCTCAAACTATAACACATGCTTTTAATGGATCTGGTGACATGCTTTAAATGGATCTGGTGACAGGGCAATGATTAAGGTTTATTTTATTTATTTCATAGAGTTTGTTAAACACATGAGTTTTACTGACTAGGTTTATAAATATAGGCCTAAAATCAAGTCTAACTCCATTCTATTATATGACACACATATTTTTTTCCTCATAGAGTGATTAACGTTTTGAATTCACCAATAACGAAAAAGTCCATATTTATACATATAAATTTAGGCCTACCGCGTATGCATCATTTTTCTAAACACAAGATTTTTATATTTATATTAACTTAATTACACGGTTCGTCCATGTATTATGTTAAAAATGACATTGGTTGTCCCTCACAAAATTTTTTGACACTTGTCATCCCTGCTAGTGCAACTTCTTGCAAAGACCGTCCTTTGACTAAACGGACATTAGTTAAGTCCGTTAAAATGAGTCACGTGCATAACATATGAGGGTATAATAGTCATTTTAACGAGGGTCACTGATCCAAATACCAGTTCTTCATTGATTATAGAAAACATCAAATCTAAACTGATTAAAAAATCTAATAGTTTCACAATCTACATAATCTGGGTAACAAATATTACGAATCGAACTATCATTGCAATTATCAAAACAACTACATTAAATAATTTTGTCCGAGAAAACCTCATCAACTCTACAATAGGATCACATTTTCATAGGCATAAATATATCTGAAAGTTGGTCCAAATTCATGTGCTTCAAGACTCCATACTAAATTGTGACCAAATCAACCAAATCAAAAACGAAGATCGGATAGATTTTACTTAAACAATGCCATAGACTAAAAAGCTCAGCGACGCCATACATCAAACACCTAATATGCAAGAAACACGACAATTGCCAAACACAAAAATAATTCTATCAGTTAAAGATTAAGGAATGCAAGAAATCAATTTGATAACATATATTCTATTTAAAGTAAAATAAAATAATCCCCTATTTACAATCCTTGACCAAATTACATATAGTCGAGGGTATTAAAAAGTTACACAAAGACCGGCGGACCGTCGCCGTTTTCTGGCCAACGCGATGTACATGCTCGGGAACAACAACCGGTGAGATCTGAGACTTCGCCATCGTAATCGATGTAACAACGGCGACTGGTCGCCGTTCAATCCGGTTATTGTTCTTCGTGGTGTTTCCAACTGTGCGAATGATGATTCCGAAACCGGAGATAGAGGTCGTAATTTGTATTATGATGACGGAGCTGGTTCCGGTTTACAGCTGTTACCGGCGATGATGTCGGAGTTTTTAATGGTTTGAGTGGTTAGAAGTTAGAAGTTAGAAGTGATTAGGATTTGGTGAGTGTACAGGGAAGATTGGTGGCATTAAAAAAAGGGTAAACAAAATTACCCGAGTATCCTTTTATGTACGATACATGTTAAGACTTAATTAAGTTTCGTTTGGTCAAAGGACGGTCTTTGCAAAAAGTTACACTCACAGAGATAACAAGTGTCAAAAAAATTTACAATGAACTATCAGTGTCATTTTTAATATAATACATGGACGAAGTGTGTAATTAAGTTTATTTATATCATAGGTTATATAAATTGATTCTCATGTATATGCATAGGTGTTGACCTCAAAATTATTGGTATACGTACCATTTCCCATCAGAAAAAGAAAACTATCTATCTAACCTTCTAATTTCCGGCTTAAAATAAGGGACCGCTACTCTGTAGGTTCTAATTGGCTAAAAATGAGTGACCGCTTCTCTGTAAGTTCTAATTGTTCTAATTTCCGGCTTAAAATGAGTGGCCGCTACTCTTCAGGACGTCACTCCGGTGCTGAATTTCCAATTTCTAACAACTTTATCAATGACGACGCGTATGATATATCCGAACTTCGAGAAGCTCGTCCACGGAGCTATGTGTCCGGTTATGAAGGTCAAGGTCCACCGAGCTATACATACGATTTTGAAGGTCAAAGTCCACCGAGCGTAGGGCGGCCGCCCTATTCGCCCCCCTCCCGGATCTCAAATCACAAATTTGTGAATAGTAATTTTCTTTTTCTTTTTTGACTTTTTTTTTTTTCAAACTTATCGACTATCGCACACAAACAAATGTACAATTTAAAGTAGATAGATATAGGTGATTAGTTGTATTTATATTTCTTAATATTAATATCCATCTTTTAATGACTTAGGTGATCAAAATATAGGAAAGGAAGCGTTTGGACTCGGTGGCGTAGATTATGATTATCGCCCTGAAACATCAGGTGAAAAATTCGTTGCTGCATTGTATAATCCATTAGATTATGTTGGAATGAGTTTGACCGAAGGGATGTTCAGGAGGGTTTACCCCAATGGGTATTACGTGGAGAAAGATGATGATAAGAATGAAAATCACTCTAATTCATCAGGTGGTGAACAAAGATCTAGCGCTGACGGTGAGATTAATCAATGGGATGATGTCGGGATTAATTTGGTTAACTAGAAGTTTAATGAGGTCAACCCCTTGGCGTATTATATTGAGGAAGATGATGAAGATGATGATTGATCTTAATCAATTTATGTGAGATTGTATTTTTAATGTTTAAACTAGCATCAATTATTTTGTTTCTGAATTTGATTTTGTTGTAAACGTTCTAAATTGCTGTATTGTTCAATAAACTGGATCCATTTCTTTGGATGATAAAGTCTTAATTAATTAATGGATGGATGTGTTCTACCATACTAGTTAAGATTATATGTTCCTCCACCAAATAGTCTACCAACATTTGATGACCAGGTAGAAATGAAGTCAGTTTCTAAAATCAATTAATGTCATAAATTTGTGTAAGTTTGGTGGTAATTAACTATTAGTGATCTGATTATAAAAAAAACAACATTTATATCCAAAAGTTATGTGACAATGACATGATATATTGCCTTGGATACAAAAGTTTCTGACTTGATCCTGTCTGCCACTTATTTCCAACAATTTCTACAATTTGATTTTAAATGTTCGGACTTCAGAGAGAACCCAATTGGCTGGTTGAAATGTATGAGATTTGTAATTTATTACAACTTGCAGGTGCTGAGTTCTGTTTCGGGGTGTGTTTGGTAATAGAGATGCACAAAGTTCGGTTCAAAAACAAGGTATGCGAAAAGTTTTTAAGAGACGGGATTGGTGTTATTGTATTCATGTTGGTCTTTGTATTTGTTTGTACTTAGGCTGTTGTTTTCTTTGTATTTTTAGTATCTGAATGCGATGCGATGGTGGTGAGTAGTTCAATAGTTATCAACGACTCAAATAATTTCTGTAATTGATCGATAATTTTTGTTCCTAATCCCCATCCCAATCAGACATTAATTGCCCATGTATGAGTGAGTTTTACTAAGACATAAGAAAATGTGATGGCCTTCTGGGTTCAAGCTTCTCTGATCGGGGTGCGTCGTGATTTCATATTTGACCAATCATAGTCGGCTTCGAGAAATTTAATTCGACAAGCGAACTTCAATTCTTTTTATCTAATGATGCCCAATGTACAACCATACTAGCATGGTGGCAACTTTGTAGTCAAGATAATTAAAAGTGGTTGATAGTAAAATAAAGTGTTAAAAAATAGTATAGAGAAAACTCTCTAAGTAATGCTGATGTGTCAAACTTGATTCGGAGGGTTTCTCCCAACCATAACACATGATCTTAAGGGATTTGGTGACATGACAATGATTAAGGTTTCTTTATTTATCTACAAAAAAGTTTGTTAAACATACGAGTTTTACTAAATAGGTTTATAAAAGTAGGTCTAAAAACAAGTTCACTCCATTTTATCATTTGATACGTATGTTTTTTTCTCTCTCAATCTCCATTGATTGATTTTTAAAATCCACCAATCACCTTTTTAAATAATCTCATATTTTTAATCTATGTTTTTTTTAATGTCCCAAATTAATTATCTACTTATAAAAGTAGGTCGATATAGTTGATTGAAGGTTTTATATTACCCCTACTTTATATGTAAGTCATAAAAATGTGTGTAAAAAAGTAAAGGTAAAACTGTCAACTTATACAAAAGTATAGTGTGATAAATATGTTTTATTAAAAACTGCGTGTTTTTTGTATGTAGACAATAAATTTGGGACGAGATATACAAATTTAGGCCTACCGCTTAGATATCATTTTTCTGATAACAAGGTTTTCATATTTATATTAAAGGTTATATACATTGAGTTTCATACATATGCATCGGCGTTGATCTCAAAATTATTGGTATCTCTTATATATGTTTTTCAATTTGCATGTTGCATGTACACGTTTTAACATATTACGGACCATTTGCTACATGACCATAACCAAACCAAACACACTTTGCGATTACACCTTTTGCGCCCGCACACCTCGCTACCAATCGCAATCACTGTCGGCTGCAACCACCACCACCACAATCGCTACCACAACCGCTACCAATCGCAACACACTCGTAAACACACGGAAGTGAAACCACACGGCTCGGTATTTATAGAAGTTTTAAAAATCTTAAAAATCTCGAAAAATCTTATTCAAAATGGATAAAAGACGGGGGAAATATTATCCAAAAGGATAAAGGACCTACCACACGCAACTCGCAAATTTGCAGTTGCATGTGCCCATTTGCGGGTTGGGTACCCGGCCATGAGCCCCCGTCCTCGGACATGCAACTCGCAAATGGACACACGCAACTCACAAATTTACAAGTTTGATGTAGAGGGTAGGAAAGGAAGCGTGTGGACTTAGCGGTGTAGATTATGAAAATCGCTCTAAATCATAGGAGAAAAAGTCGCTACTGCTCCGTATAATCCATTTGATTATGTTTGAATGAGTTTGACCGAAAGGAAGTTCAAGAGGGTAAACCCCAATGGGTACTACGTGGAGAAAGATGATGATAAGAATGAATCAATATGATGTGATGATCAGATTATACGATGTCATCGATTTGGGCGACAGATTTTTAATGTTAATTTGATCTAGCTATAGCTTCAACCATCTCTTGTTTCTCAATTTATTTATGTACCTTGTAAACGTGCAAAATTACTTTGAATTAATTATAAGATGGTTGCTACGTTATTGTTTTTCATGTTTGTGTAAGTCTAAGATTCAGATCGCTAGATTAAATCGAGATCAAAAGATCTTAAGCATATGTCCGTATTGATCTCTTTGGTAAATGATATCGCTAACATCACATGGTACAACAGCTACAACAAAAATGCATACTTGGTGTTCTACAAAGTAATTTTGATGGAAATGAGCACATATAATTTCATGAATCAATTATATCATGTACATTTTGGTAAATTTGGCCTTCAATAGATAAAAAAACCAAATTATATCCAACTTGACGTTACGGTGCATGATCAACTGCGTTGCAATCTTACAAAAGTATTTTCACTTGATCCATTCTGCCACTTATTTCCAATAATTTTCTATAATACAATTTATTTTAATAATACAATTAGCTGGTTGAAATCGATGCAATTCGTATTCTATCACAACTTGTGGGGTACTACCTGAATTCGTATTTGTCTAGCCATAGATGATATAAAAATGTGCTGGCCGGTTTTATTTATTTATCTTCTCGTAGCTTCATTCCAACGTCAATAAATTATAGTATTAAATTTTAATTGAATAGTTTACAAGTTGTTGGTCCAAGTTGGTACAACAAACAAATTGTAAAGGAGTTAATACAATTCTTTTCTTTTTAACATTTTTTTTGATGATCCAAGGACCGGATCCGTAAAAGATGATATAACATATGTACTGTTTATGTAATTTAATCAAATAAAATACAATTTAGAAGACGGCTTTGGGTGAAGTTTGTTACTGGCCAACCATGTTCACATTTCCTTATAACCCGGTCAAAGTTGATACAGTTGTCATAAGTCATTATTTTATATTCCATTACATAGTTTTTGTTTTGTATGTGCAATTATTCGGTGGTTGTCTGGTTGACTAATAACCTTGGGTATTATATATTCCATTACATTGTTTTGTATGTGCAATTATTCGGTGGTTCTCTAGTTGACTAATAAACTTGGGTATGAATGCTTACCGGTTACCACATGCTTGTCCAAAAAACTAAAATACATCTCTCAAATATCAGTCCTCTCTGGAGAATTTCATTATCTGATACAAGATCACCGTTAATTCGGCCAACTGTTGCTGCTAATAGCATTGGGATCTCGTTGGTACTGGTTTCCCACGTACTACTGCTGCTATTCCCCGTCATCGTTGTTGCTGACTATTAGGTAACTTTAAGTATTCAGCTGTTGATGCTCACAAGTTCAATTCACTCTGTTTTTGTTTACAAGCTTTTCCCATAGATCACTTCACCTCTTTTATTTTTACTTTTCCGTCGATCATTGCTATACGTGAGAGAATTATCGGAACTTTTCCCAATAGTGTCTTGTCCATATTATCAACCATTGGTGTCTATAAATACGTCCATAACATCCGATTTTCATCTTTAGTGTGTGTAGAATTTTTGCAACCATAGGCCACAAGTCCCACATTGGAACATGCTATAAACTCTAAGTACCATCTCATGGTTACTCTTTCTATTAGAGGTGTACATAACTTGAGCCCGACCGGATCTTGGTCCGAGCCTAAAAAAGCCTTGGCTTATAAATGCCTAGGTCAGGCTAAGTCCGGGTCTTATGATAAAAACTAAGCCTATTTAGACTTGAATGGGCCCGAACTGGATTTTTTCGAGCTTTTTCATATTCGCGCCCGGCTTTTTCAGCCTTTATTTTTATTTTTAAAGAGTGTAATCATCTAACAACATGTTTCTTATAATACTTCAAATTATGAAAGTATATTTAACAAAATAAAGGAAACAAAATAGAGAACCCATGTACGTATGAGTGTACAAATAAGAAAAGCGTATTAATTATAGTTTTGGCATTTTATTACTTCCGTACGTAACTTCACAATTCCATCGATACATAATTCCATGGATATTACAACATAGTGAACATACTACCACATGAACATGTATCTTTACATAATAAACTAATTAATAAAGGAAATAAAACAATAAAGTCTACCAAAGATTTCAGGGGGAGAGAACTTTGTAAAGGAAATTGTTATACGACAATTTAACGTTTTATGTAATAAAAATGCCAAGGAGGTCAACTTATACAAGATGTATAATAATATGATGTATTATATAGGGTTTATTGATTCGTGATGCGTTTAACTTTTACGTTTTTATATTGTATGGGGTTAACTTTGAAATCTTCTATTATATGAGGTAAACTTTCATAAACTTTCTATTATATGATGACTTTCCTTTTTTGGCATGACAAAAAAGGAAACTTTCTTTTTTAGGAATGGCCAGAAAAGCAAATATTACATACAATAGAGAAGTTCAGAAGGTTTACCTCATACAATATAAAATTTCAAAGTTAACCACATACAATATAAAAACGTGAAAGTTAAACGCATCACGAATCAATAAACCATATTATATATACGTAGATATATATTTATTTATTTTCTAACTTAAGTTGTGTCTTTTTATAGAAAATTCCCGGGCTTTCTTATAGAAAAAGCTCGGGCTTTCTTATAAAAAAAGTCTGGTCTTTCGAGCTTAAGACTGGGCTTAGGGCCTTTTTTGGGCTTTGGACTTAGCCTGGGCCAAACTGGGCTTTTATGATTATTTTTAAGCATGTTTAGAATCATCGGTCTAGACCAAGCCTCACTGAACACAAAACCTAATAAGAAAGCCCACTGAACACAAAACCTAATAAGAATATTTTGAGGTCGCGCTTTAGGACCGGGCTCGGTCTTTAGAGTAAAACCTCACTGAACACAAAACCTAATAAGAATATTTTGAGGTTTTAATTTGTTGTTGTTATACACATACGCTTATCATAGAGTGTGTAGCTATTGCGTATATATAGCACGTCAAAGGTAATGATTGTACAAAACTAACATGGTTGATGATGTACCATGTCCACACAAGAAGCTAAAGGAGTAATGTAACACCTTAAGCAAATTCCACATCGGTCGTGGATATGAGAAATCTTGGGATTATAAGGTAAATATCATCCTTAACGAGACACAGTGCGTTTTGGGGCCACAAGCACACATCCCACTTTACCACGACCACAATATTTCCTGTTTTGCCCGCAGGCGCACGACTTATTCTTGGCGACCACACGTGGACTTTCCAGTAAGTCACCCATCCTAGTACTACTCCCGCTCGAGCACGTTTAACTGCAGAGTTCTCACGAGATCTACTGTGCTTGTGGCCTCAAAACGTGTTGTGTTTGGTAAGGATGATATATTTACCTTATAATTCCAAGATCACTCATGTCCACGGGCGATGTGGGATCTGCCTAAGGTGTTACAAACACCCCCCCCCCCCTTGGGACTCATCGCCCTCGATGTGGTTTGGCCCACCATCCCGAACAGTACATGAGTCACTCTGATACCATATGTAATGCCCCCAAAAGGTAAAGCACTTTCAAGTTTCAACCTAAAACCATGGTGGAGGTATTGGTTAGCTACGACTTTAGACTTATAAGGGACTCAAACTTCTTATCTCAAACCGATATGGGACAGGTCATTACAAGTAAGTATGTCAAAATTGGAGTAGTAAGTATGCCATAAACTGGAGGATTACGTATGCTAGAAACTGGAGGAGTAAGTATGCCAAAAATTGGAGGACTGAGTATCTCAGAAACCGGAGGACTAAGTATATCAGGCAAGCATACGCATTACACGCTCTTATCCAATTGTCATCTACGTGCATCTAAGGATACATCTCTTTAGGACTCACCCGCTCACTTAAAAGGGACTCCAACTCTCTCTCTCTCTCTCTCTCTCTCTCTCTCTCTCTCTCTAATTTACTATCTCTAACATGATATCCCCCATAGTTCCCAACCTGAATGAGGTTTCAGATGTTCGTGGCGTACAATCCGCATCCACTTAAATGTGGTGTAGGTTATTAGCTGGGAATCGCAAGTCATTTAAGTCTTCGGCTCGGGATCTCTCGTAATGTATGGTTCGAATGATCCATTCATCCTGGTGGTCACTTCAATCTAGAAGCGTCCTTCAGACCTTAACAGCACTGCTTCATATCGATGGAGCAGCATTTGGCGTCATCCGTGGGACCGTTACAACTAGCTAATGTGTTCCATGAACTTACAATTAGCATAGTGACACACTAGCTAATGTGTTCCATGCACTCTTCACCTCAAATTTGACATAAGGTTCACCTCAAATTTGACATAGCTAATGTGTCACCATGCTAATTGCAAGTTCCACACCCTTCAATTGTCGGCCATTGTGGGTGTACGGCTACTGATCCTTTGGTTGTCGTGTGTTTCGGCAACTAAAATCGCACAATAACCTAGCGACCTATAATACAGTACTTGTACCATTATTGCTTTATTTTATTTTTTAACTTTAACAAAAAGAAAACAAATAGAATAGGCAAAATACAGATATCCAATGCCAATAAAAAATAGTGTTTCCCCTTTTCAATAGTTCGATTTTTATTAAACTGATTATTGAAGAAAAAAACTAACTTAAACCCGCAACAGATCGATTTTCAACCGAAAGGGATGGTAATTAGTTGATGCAACGGATACCACTTTCGTTTAATTCCGTTCACCACTTTCGGTAACCACAATTCGAAAGCATGTCCCAATTCATGTTTCATTATGTGAGTTCAATATTACTAACTGAAAGTATTTTAGTTAGCAACATTGAACTAGGGCCGACATTGATATGATATGCTTGTAAGTAAAACCTCTTGTTCATTTGCACGAAAAAACAAGGGTAACCAACAAACCTCTGATTTACTTAGGATCGAACAATCCCAGATAAGGAGATACAATCATACAAGAGTTGTAAAGATATCATGGTTGAGCACACCTCCCTAATTCTTTCCAATGATCTTCTCAAGTTTACTCTATTATATACATGTGCACCCACATGTTAGATACGAAAGACTTATTACGTCTTTCCACTAGTTTCACTAGTTAATGTTCCGACTGTAAATTTTTCTTATTCTATAATTAATGACATGTTTTGACAACGCATGAAGGTGAACCTTATGTCAAATTTTATTTCGTTTATTAAGATAGTCTAAATTACGATGAGAACTGTTGGCAGTACATCGGTTGAGCTCACCCTCTAATCTGCTTATTTGTATTGGCAACGGCTAGGACATCGTAGGGTTAAACTTTCCACCCTAATTAACTTCATACGTTATAAACATAAACTATAACTATGAGGTACTGGCCGCCTAGTTACGAAGTTGTGCTGGACCTAGAGAGGGCTATGGCCCACCCAACCAAAGCTCATAATTAAGCATATGTCACACGTAAATATTAAATTTTTTCATTATAATATAGGTGCACAAAACCAGTTTGGACCAATTCCTAAATCGGTTTTTAAACCGAACTGGTTTGGTCAAAACTAGTTTGGACCCCAACCGGTTCGGATCGGGGAAAGTCCAAACCGGTTTAGCACAAACCAGCTTGGGACAAACCGATTTCAAACTAGTCCAAACTGGTTTCTGCAGTCCGGTTCAGGCCAACCCGGCAAATAGGTCTACCCTATCCGATGGATATAACTTTTTCAGATCAACATATGTTGATGAGAAAGGTGTTATCCACCAGATAGGCTGGACCTATCCACCGGATAGTACCTTTCTAGTCAAAAATATCACAATTCAAACATTCAAACATAAACTAATTTCTGACTAATAAACGTTTTGAGGCAGTTTTTTTGTTAATTTTTCAACTAATATTGGAAAATACATAATACATCTTCAAAACATAAAAATATAAACAAAGGGTCTTCGAGTCGTCGTCATTTATTTAGTCTTCTTCTTTGAGTCGTCGTCGTATATTTAGTCTTCTTCAAAAGCCATATTGCGTAAGTCTTCTTCATAAGCAAGCTCTTGCACGGTAAGTGGTACCGACAATCCCATTTCAATCTCTTGCTCAACCCTTACCATTTCCCATTCAAGTGGTAAAATGTTTTGTATTCATTCAATGCCGTCGAGATAGTCTTTCAAACAAATACATACTTACACCGACAAATGGGCGAGTTTGGTTCTTCTTGGTGAGATAACCCGACTTCTAACCGAAAAAGCGGACTCCGAAGCTACCGTAGAAGTCAAAATATCCAAATTGTTAAACTCTTCCATAGTGAACTACGTCAAAAAGTTGGAACCAATATACCTTCCTAGTTCGCTACTAGGAGTGCTTGATCGAGCTCTTTTTGTATTCTCATTTCTTAAAGTGTTATATAATTGCATCATTTCGTTATTGCCGTGCGAACTTGATCTAGATGCCGTCTCATTTCGACTATTGTCATGAAGGGATGTGGAACCATACTTTGATAAGTAAACATTAAACAAACTTTCGACAACTTTGTTAAAGTTGGAAATTTCATTTGCCGCGAAATTGGGGTATTCGTTTAACAAACCCAAATCGTAAGAAATGTTTTGAACTAAAGTTTCAACCCCACCAACATTTAAAGTCGGGTTCAAAGTGGCGAAACAAATTATAACGGGAGACATTTATTTAAAATATTTTATAAATTGTGTTATCATTGGTTCTACCGTGTGTTCAAAAATGTTACCCTCACTTCAAACTCGTTTATTTTGAAACACATCAAAAGTATCTGGTTTAAAATTAAACAACTAGTCGGATAAACACCTGACAAAAAAGTAGTTGACAATTTAAAATCAACTAGCATTTCAGTAATTAGTTGGATAGTATTCCAACAAGACTCCGGAAAAGGTTTAACCCGATTACGTTACGCAAGAAGGTCATGAAACATTTTTAAAGTTTCTTTTTGTCGTAAAGCACTTTCAAACATATTACATGTTGAATTCTATTTAATAGGTACGTCCCAATTCGAATGTAACAAAAGGGAATTCGAATCAACACAAAATTTCATATATTTATGGTATCTAGCGTTACATGAACTAAAAATATCATGTAACATTTGTTAAAAAATTTCTTTTATGTCTGTAATACAACAAATTTCATCTTGCACAACCAAGTTAATAATTTGTGCAACATATCGACTATGAAAACATACATCTTTGCAAACCGGTTTATAGTTTTGTTGTAATTGTCCGACTGCAGCAGCGTTATTGGATGCATTATCAAAAGACATAAAAAAAATACTTTTCTTTCTCGTTTAAAACTTTTTGTTACATAATCTAAAATTTTATAAAATTATCGTCGGTATGCCGATATCCAAATAATTCAAACGTAATCATACGTTTCATCATTTGCCACGTATGAGGAATAACCCCAATGAGCGGTAACGCAAAGGTACGAATATGGTGAACCATGTGGAGCCATCCAAACATCACAAGTTAAATTTATACTGGTTTCTATTATTTTAAAACCAAAAATCATTTCATTTTTAGCAATTTTCCACATTTCAATAACGTTTCGTCTAAGAGTTGAACGACTTAGATGTGTATAACGCGGTTGGAGCGTTTTTTGGATGAGTTTTATCAACAGTTGATTTTCAAAGCGGCCAAAAGGAAAACTTTCTTGTATGACGAACTTCGCCATCCTATCCCGCACCAAACTCGCTTCGTATTGCCAAATCGTAGCATCATTCACCATTGTCATTTGATCATGCCCCGACTCATTTCACTGCTTTGCAATAGAGAGTTGAATGATATTTCAAAGTAGTATTCCTGGTTTCCTTAAAAAATGCCCCACATTTCTTGCATCGAACTTTTCTAGGACCGCTTGACATTTCACACAAGTCATAATTGTACCAAATATCCGGGTTTCTTTTTGTCGCTGTGACGGAAACAACCGTAGCATTACTAGGCGATTCCCCAACATTAACGAAAGATTGTGATTGCCCACGTGATGATGCTATTGCGTTGAGAGTTGAGAGTATATGTTGCATTTTTGCGAATTGAGAGTGTTTTTCAATTTAATCAAGCTTTTGAATGTTGTAACTAAAGCTCAACATCTAACACATATATATAGTGTCAAAATGTAGTTGAGGCTCCCACAAAACACCAAAAAACAGTCAAAAACCCACTCAACGGGTATATGGCCGTTTTAAAACGCTTATAATTGTTGTCAGACACCCTATCCGATGGATAGAATTACCTATCCAGCGGATAGGTCCTCAAACCGGTCAAACCGGTTTCAAACCAAATCGATTTTAGTTAAACCGGTTTTCAGTTTGAAAACCGATTCCTGTTCATGAACCGCTTTTTTTGCCCAAGTCTACATTGTAATGCTACTTGGCCCACCCAATTGGAAAGTACTTGGCCCGCCCAATTAAAAAGTAAGGGAAAATCTTGTAAGGTGGTTGTGAATTAGAGTCGAAACATGTTGCATTCCCAATAAATCTTAGGCATAAAATATTAAATTAAATTACTTAAGAATTATTTGATTTACTTTTTGAGTGTATATCGATTTCCTTATATAATCTTGTTGTAGTATTATATTACTAGTATGGTAAACTACTTTGTTCCTTAAATTTCATTTTTTGAGTTTGCTATACTTTATTGCCTACTTGTTATTAAAATTAGATTTTCTGAGTGTTATTTCGTTAGTCAATTGCTAGTATGTTTTGTTAAATATTTTTAAATTTAATCACACTGGAAAAATAGAAAAAAGATATCAAATTCAATTGTTTAATTTTACATTGCACGTAGTGTTTTTTTTGTTTTTTTTTTTTTTTTTTTTTTGTTAAATCATTGCTATAGTCAGGTACTCTACAATCAAATATGTCGTTGAAATTAGGGAAATTAAGATACATTTACTTTATATTAATCCACAATGTTATGGAATTTGTTACATTCAGTTGCCTCTAAACATAATCATTTCAGCCAAAGTCGATAAACTTTCAGCCTCACAACACAATCATTGTGTATGGATAGTACATCAAAGGTAGCGATCGTACAAAACTAACATAGTCGTTATGATATGGATGTAGGACAGAAGGTCTTAATATTGCACAACAAGTTCCAGTTTTATCTTGGTCCCAAAGGGTTCAAATTTGTTGTTGGCGCTGCAAAAACTGTGTGTTGATCGACACTAGACTGAATGGTTGAAACAAAACTTGTTGATACTCACCTGTAACACCATCTCATTGCTGTGATTGTCGTTTATTAAACAACTTTAACTGCTAAAACAATGTCTTTGATGGATGACTATAAAAAACTCAGCATTCCACTAAAAGATATACAGGCGGCCACCAACTATTTCAGCGACAAGCCTATCGGAGCTGGTGGGTTTGGACCTGTTTACAAAGGAGAACTCTTTCACCAGACGCAACCCAGAGTGGTCGCTATCAAGCGCTTAAATCGTAAATATGGACAAGGGGATACTGAGTTTTGGAAGGAGATCACACTGCTTTCTGAACTGAAACATAAAAATTTGGCCACCCTGTTACATTTTTGCAGGGAGGGTGAGGAAAGAATTCTGGTGTACAAGTATGCATCTCGTGGGAGCCTCGATGTGTATCTAGGTGATGCTAGCCTCACATGGTCCCAACGTCTCAACATATGTATTGGGGCTGCTAGTGGACTCGCCTACCTTCATGATCCAAAGAAAACACAACAAAGGGTTCTTCATCGTGACATCAAAAGCTCAAATATACTTCTGGATGATAAATGGACTGCCAAAATTTCTGATTTTGGCCTATCAAAATTTGGTCCTGCTAACCAAGCACGTACTTATCTTGTGTCTAATGCTGTAGGTACACCTGGATATTGTGATCCAGCATATTTTGAGTCAGGTATCTTATCAAAAGAGTGTGACGTGTACTCCTTTGGAGTAGTGTTGTTCGAAGTAATGTGCGGGAGAATGTGTTGTGTATACGATAAGGGTAAGATTATAAGCATTTTAGTGCAAAATTGGAGAAAATGTTTTCACGAAAATAGACTGAATGATATCATTTTTCCTGATCTAAAGGAAGAAATAGATCAGGAATCTTTGTTGAGGTTTGCAAAAATTGCAAATCAATGTTTAGAAAGAGATTTAAAAAAAAGACCAAGTATGGACGATATCGTCAAAGATCTTAAGCTTGCACTTGAGTGTCAACAAGTAAGTTCTCTATCTATCATATCATTTCACTATAAAGCTACGAATAAATTTTCATCGGATAGGGATTTGACATTTTGACCTAAAATGTTTTTTGTAGAACTTTCGTCAACCCATGCCCAATCTTCCCACAATGCGAGTGTCCGGCGATTTCATGATAGAGTTTCGTTACCTCAAAATTCAGTTGGAAGATATAAAATTGGCCACATGCAACTTTTCTGACGACAAGGTACTTGGACGTGGTGGGTTTGGAGTCGTATACAAAGGAGAACTCTCTCTCCAAGAGGGGCGACAAATCATGGTTTGTTTTAAGCGCTTAGATCGTATATTTGGGCAAGGGGACGTTGAATTCTGGAATGAGATCATGCTGCTTTCCAAATGCAAACATGAAAATGTGGTCTCTCTCCTCGGCTTTTGTAATGAAGGTGATGAGAGGATTCTTTCATTTGAGTGTGCATCTCGTGGGAGCCTTGATAAATATCTGAGTGATCCCAGGCTCACATGGACCCAGCGCCTAAAGATATGTCTTGGGGTTGCTCACGCACTAAACTACCTTCATGATCCTCTAGAGAAACAAGAGGGAATTGTACATAGAGACATTAAAAGTTCAAACATACTTCTAGATGAGAAATGGACTGCTAAAGTTTGTGATTTTGGCCTTTCAACAATTGCCTCAATTGACCAAATGCAAACATATCTTATGTCCAATGCTGCTGGTACTTTGGGTTATTGTGATCCATTGTATATTGAGACGGGCATGCATTCAAAGGAGTCTGATCTGTACTCTTTTGGAGTTGTGTTGTTGGAAGTGATGAGTGGGAGATCAGGCTTTAGTCGTCGTCATGGGCATTTAGCGAATAGGTGGAGAAAATGCTATGAGAAGAAGACATTAGATGAGATCATCTTCCATGATCTAAAGGAGCAAATGGAGTTGGGCTCTTTAGATGCCTTTTCAGGAATTGCTCATGGATGTGTGAAAAAAGATCCTGAGGAACGACCAACGATAGCCAAGATCATAGAAGTACTAGAGATTGCACTTGAACGACAAGTAAGTTCTCTTTATGTGTTCTTTAGAAGTATCCCATGTTACAAGTGTATTGTACTTTTTTATGATGACTAATTATATATGCAAAAGAGTTAACACGAAGCATTTTTATAGGAGCAATTTGAGGAACAGAAGAAGATGGATAATCTTGCAATATCTCCGTTATCAAACACATTCCAAAATCAACCTCTCACGGGTATCACGAATGGGGCTCTTGTTGGAGATGGCATCATGGTGATAACTTTATTAGCAATATGCTTGTGCTTTAGGAATTTAATTTTAGTTGTTACTTAAAATGCAAAAACCATATAAAGATACAAGATATCAATAGGAGTACGTTGACACAACAAATTCTATCAATTTCCTTCTAAGTTTTCTATGGATAGCTTGGTATTGACAGTAAATACTAATATTTTTGCAGAAGTTTTATCAACACGAAGTCAATGTTGCCAAGACGCCAGTATCCTACGGATTCATGGAAGAGTTTGGTCACCTTAAAATTCGATATAAAGATATTGAGTCCGCCACCAACAACTTTAATGGAGAGAAACTATTATCACGTCGTGGGTTTGGACCGGTATACAAAGGAGAACTCTCTCTCCCAGAGGGTCAGGTAACCGTAGCTTGTAAGAGTTTAGATCGTAGACACGGGCATGGGAATGTTGAGTTCAGGAAAGAGATTATGACACTTTCCAAATACAAACATGATAATATCATCTCTCTCTTGCACTTTTGTGATGACCATGATAATAAGATCATTGTATATGAGTATTCATCTCGTGGGAGCCTTGATCACTATCTGAGTGACCCTAGTCTCACATGGACCCAACGCCTAAAGATATGTCTTGGGGTTGCTCACGCGCTAAACTTCCTTCATGATCCCGTAGAGAAAAATGAGGGAATTATACATAGAGACATAAAAAGTGCAAACATACTTTTGGATGAGAATTGGACTGCTAAAGTCTGTGATTTTGGCTTGTCAAAAGTTGTCACGCCTAACCAACTTCAAACATATATTATCGTCAATACTGCTGGTACTCTTGGGTATTGTGATCCATTGTACGTGGAAATGGGTTTGCTTTCAAAAGAGTCCGATGTATATTCTTTCGGAGTAGTGTTGTTTGAAGTGATGTGTGGAAGATTATGTATCGACTCAAGTAATGGTCAGATAATCTATTTAGCTGCTCAGTGGAGAAAAAGTTATGAGGAGAAGAGATTAGACGAGATTGTCTTTCATGATCTCAAAGAACAAATGGACTCGAGTTCTTTAACTACGTTTTCAGCCATTGCTTGTCAATGCGTTAAGGCAACTCTCAGTGAGCGACCACCTATGGCAGATGTTATAAAAGAACTTGAGATTGCACTTGAACAACAGGTTAGCTTTCTTAATCTAGCTCCCATATTCGACAAGTTTACTTGTACTTCTTCCAAAATTACTGATACGAAATATCCTTTCAATCAGGTGCATTTTGAAGTAATGAAGAGGATTGAAGATCTCGTGATTTCTCCAATGTCAACCACATTTCCAAATCAATCTCTCTTGATTATTCCGAATGGAATTCTTGTCGGAGATGGCAAATCGGTAATAACTTAAACAGTATGCTTGTGATTTAGCTAGGTACTTTATTTTATCTCTTACTTGAAGCTAATAAACAAAGGACAAAAGAACTGAAGTTTAGTTCTGTGCAATCTCATGTCTAAATTAGATTGATGTCTATTGACGTTTTAATTTGTTTCACATATAAATTGTAAGTTTACTAAAGTTCATTTGATGAATTTATGTAAATTTAATATGAGTACGTGTCGAAATAAACTTCCATGAATGTGCAATAATGATATTTACTTTGTTATCCCTCTACAAAGTTGCTAACAAAGTAGATTGCATATGGTCAATTACTTGCAGTGGCTCTCAAAACATAAGAATGGGACAATTTGGGAAATAATATCTGCAATAAATTGCGTCTCGGCTGATTCACTTGTACATGATAGCTCAGAAAATTCAAGGTTAGTGATCCATTTTCTCTCCATAACTATTTCATATCTTTATTTGACAGTGAATTTGTCACTCTCTTATTCCTTTCGTATATATGTTGTTATATTATTTTTTCTGTTTTCTACTATGAAATAACGAACCAACAAATTAATTAAAGAGTTTCATGAATAGAATGTTAACAAGAATAACTGTTTTTGATGATCACTGTTAAGGATCACGATCCTCTCAAGTTACAAATTAATACGATGTTGGTATAGGTAATTTTTTTTGACAATTTATGAATTTATAAAAATATAAACACATATTGATAGTTTATCTATATACCCCATTGTAGTTTGAAGTTTGAACATAAAATTAAGAAAACTTAAAGGTCATATATTAAATTAAAATTAGAATGATGTTTTTAACTTATCATATCAAACATGTTACTATTATAATTCTGAACTATCAAACAATGTTTACAATATGAAATGTCATTCTTCTAATCTAAACTTATTATTCTTTCTTTTTTCGTGGTACTTTTTTTTTAAGTATATATGAGTGTGATATGCAGGTTTTCAAATGTATTGAGGGGTGTAATGCACAATGGGTTCTCAGTAAACGTGAAAACCCAATTCCTATCACCGAATATCAGATACGCCGTAAGCCTTATCTTCAATCATAACGGTACGGATCATGGGACACATATGCCTTTTAAGTTCAAAATGGATGGCGAGAGATACTATTCGAATCCGTGCACTACAAATTTTAGACAAGATGGATGGCTGATGATAGAACTTTGCCAATTCACCAGCAACAAAAGAGAACATGATTACGAGATTGAATTCTTGCCAGTCTCCACAGTCACTTCCTCAAACATCGAGTATTTTCTCGAAGGCATCGAATTTCGGCCAGTTGAGTATGTAAGTTGACAAAATAAATGTACTTAGTTTCACCTTTTTGATGTTAGATGTTTGTGTGTGAAATTATTCTAATTTATGAAATTTTGTAAACTATGTAATTGTATGATGATTATTTCGGTAAATAGTAACGTTTTATAGATCATGTAACTTATTCACATTCAACATCGGTAACGATTTTAGACTAGAGACAAAACCAAACTACCGAAGTACAAATAATGGATATCAAATTTAGTGACACACTAAAATTTAACGACTGATTTACATAGATGATCAAGTTATTGTCAAAATACATTGGGAATAAAATCGATATCACCTTTTTGATGTTACGTTTAGAAAAATAACTAAAGTTAGGAAATATTTTTATATTATTTGAGGTCTTGGAAAGTAAGTAAAAGTGAGACATGAATTAAGGCTCTTTGTTGTCCCATTCGCGCCGTTTCCGATAGGAACCAATTCTGTGACCAGATCAAAATACTTTTCGTTTATGAATATAAACACATTTAACTTAAACTTTATAATTAGAGTTGTTACTTTAATTTAAGATATATGTTTGTGTCAAAATAAGTTTCGATAAAAACAAGATTCGTTAAAAGAGTAGGAGAGTTTAGAAGTTAATGTTCATGCGACACGTGTCTTGCAAAAAATATGATAGCTTGATAGAATAAGGAGAACAAATAATGACTTTTACATATTAAATTTATTTGAATAAATCACACGCAAAACGAAGATTATTATTTACTCCGTATTAGATAAAATAATTTAATTTAATGACAACCTCCTTTTTTTAATTTAGAAAAACACAAGTCCGTATGACGCTACATATTTTTAGTATTATTAAAAATGAAGTTGCTCTGAAACATACTAATTGATAACATCCTTAGGTAACCAAAAAGCGAGCAAAAAAGGCAAATATACTGTAGAACCCCAAAAGAATTATGCAACATAATAATGTGTAACACTAAGTTTTTATACTACAAAGATTATAAATCAATAATCCTTTTATATATATTTTTTTTCATTTCATCAAAGCATACTGTTGGCAAATTTGCACCATTTTGAATGACCAGAATGAAAAATGATACTCGTAGCAAAGGTTGAGTATAGAATTCAATATCACCATCACCATCACCATTTTTCCAACTGGTATCTATAATTGCAAGTTACACCAATAACCAAACACCTAAATGCACTTGTCAATAAACCTAATCCAATTAACAACCTCCAGTTGCACAAAAATAACCCAAATGCCCCTTGTCAAAATTTGACCTAAAAAGGACTTTTTCTTTTTCATTACTTCGATTTTAAGGCCATCTATGGCAAATGTTATAAAAGAACTTGAGATTGCACTTGAACAACAGGTAAGTTTTCTTAATCTAGCTCCCATATTCAACAAGTTCAGTTGTACTTCTTCCAAAATTACTGATACGAAATCTCTTTTCAATCAGGGGGATTTTGAAGTATTGAAGAGGATCAAAAATCTCGTGATATCTCCAATGTCAACCACATTTCCAAATCAACCTCTCTTGCGTATTCCAAATGGAATTCTTGTCGGAGATGGCAAAACGGTAATAAGTTAAACAATATGCTTGTGATTTAGCTAGGTACTTTATTTTATCTCTTATTTCAGGCTAAAAAACGAAGAACAAAAGAACAGAAGTTCAATTATGTGCAATCTCATGCCTAAATTAGATTGATGTCGATTGACGTTTTAATTTCATGCACATATACATATTTGTGTACGTATGGACAATCATAATAAGTTTACTAAAGTTCGTTTGATGAATGTATGAAAATTTAAGATGAGTGTGTGTCGAAATAAACTTCCACAAACGTGCAATAATGATATTTACTTTGTTATCCCTCTACAAAGTTGCTAGCAAAGTAGATTGCATATGGTTTCATTACTTGCAGTGGCTCTCAAAACATAAGAATGGGACAATTTGGGAAATAATATCTGCGATAAATTGCATCTCGGCTGATTCACTTGTACATGATAGCTCAGAAAATTCAAGGTTAGTGATCGATTTCTCTCCATAACTATTACATATCTTTATTTGACAGCGAGTTTGTCACTCTCTTATACCTTTGGTATATATGTTGTTATATTATGTTTCTGTTTTATACTATGAAATAACAGTAAGACGAACAAACAAATTAATTAAAGAGTTTCATGAATATAATGTTAACAAGAATAACTGTCATTGATGATTATTGTTAGCATCACGACCCTCTTAAGTTACAAGTTAATACGATGGGTCATGTTGGTGTAGGTAATATTTTTTTTTGACAACTTATGAATTTATAAAAATATAAACACATGTTGATAGTTTATCCATATAACCCCATTATAGTTTGAACATAACATTAAGAAAACTGAAAGGTCATATATGAAAATTGACATAATGTTTTTAACTTATCATTACAAATATGTTACTAATTTAATTCTGAACTTACCAAACAACGTTTACAATATGAAATGTCATTTCTTTTAAACCCCATTATAGTTATATCAAATTTAGTGACACACTAAAATTTAACGACTGATTTACATATATGATCAAGTTATTATCAAAATACATTTAAAATCAGATTCTTCGCACTCAATATTTTATGATCTATACTTTTATTTTGCAGCATTCTATTGGTCCATGTTTCGTTTTATAACGTTGGGGTCTTTTTTAGGGCTAAAGTGTACGCACGTTTAAAAATTTAATCGTTGAAAACCGTCCAAGTTATTTATATGTTTTTTGTATATAAGAAGACTAACAGTAGAGTTAAAACGGAAACAAAGCAATAATGTACACTTTATCTGACCATGTAAACATGTGGAATTAAGTTGTACTTTCTTTTACAGAAATTACGTTTAGAAAAATAACTAAAAATAGGAAATAATTTCATATTATTTGAGGTCTTGGAAAGTAAGTAAAAGTGAGACATAAATTAAGGCTTTCTGTTGTCCCATTCGCGCCGTTTCCAGTAGAAACCAATGCTGTGACCAGATCAATTGTACAGTATTGTTTGGCCCCACGATCATAACACTTTTCGTTTATGAATATAAACACATTTAACTTAAATTTTAGCCTTTTTGTATTTAGAAAAAAACACAAATCATTATGACGTTACATATTTTTATTATTATTAAAAATGAAGTTGCTCTAAAACATACAAGTTGATAACATACTTGGGTAACCAAAAAGCTAGCAAAAAATGGAAATATATTGTAGAACCCCAAAAGAATTATTGCAATAAAATAATGTGTAACACTAAGTTTTATACTACAAAGATTATAAATCCAATAATCTTTTTATATATTTTTTTCATTTCATCAAAGCATACTGTTGGCAAATTTGCACCATTTTGGATTACAAAAATGAAAAATGGTACTTGTAACAAAGGTTGAGTATAGAACCAATATCACCATCACCATTTTTCCAACTAGTATCTATAATTGCAAGTTACACCAATAACCAAACACCTAAATGCACTTCTCAATAAACCTAATCCAATTAACAACCTCCAGGTGCACAAAAATAACCAAAATGGCCCTTGTCAAAATTTGACCTAAAAAGGACTTTTTCATTACTTCGACTTTAAGTTTTAGCTTCTTTTTGCAAAACGATCCTCCAAGTTTCAAAATATTACAAAAACAACCCATGAAAATGAACTATTTACCTCCCAGTCCCTTTACTTTTTCCCACCTTTCGTCTTGATCATCGATTCAATCCTCTGCAACTTCAAATCATTCTTGAACTTGTTAATGAAATCATCCGCCTTTGCATCGACCTCTACATCATCATGGTCCACCGCCGCCTTCTTTCTTTCCCTCACGGTGGCCGGCCGGCGAGCTTCAACTATCTGTTCACTTTCAACATTCGAGAAACCTACTTTCAAGCTAGCTGATTTCTTCATCTTCCCAGCTGGCGGCTTCACCGGAATCTTCGCCGGAACCTCACCGGCGGACTTTGTTCTATCCACGTGTCCGCCACCGCCTTTCAGTTTACTGTACACCTCATCCAAACTCTCAAACTCATCGGCATCTTCAAAACCCGAATCCGAACCAATCTCTTCATGGGTTGGCTCAAAATCGAAGTGGGTCACCTCCCTTTGTTGACGGGTCGGTTCAAATTCGAAATGTGTCATCACCGTCTCAGTTTCTTGAGTTGAACTAATCGGATTGTAATCGAAACGGGTCGTCTCCTTTTCTTGATGGGTCGGGTCAAAATCGAAACGGGTCATTCTCGTTTCGATTTCTTGACCCGGGTTCACCGTATCCAAATCGAAATGTTGGTAGTGAAGCGGTTGATTGAAAACATATTGCGTAGCAGCTACTTCTAATGGGTTTTCTTGATAATAAGTTTCCGGGTCGGATCCGGGCTGGGATTTTAGAGTATTAAAATTGAAAGATTTAAGACGGTTAAGGATAGAGGGAGATCTAACAATTTGTGGTTGGGTTTGTTGGTCATGAGAATCTCGTTTTTCTTGTTGTTGGTCATCTTGTTGTTGGCCTTCTTGCTGGTTGTTGTTGTTGTTTGATAAATTTGAGGTGAAAACAATGGTTGCAATCATGAGATTAAGGAGGATGAAGAAGACAGTTGAAGTGAAATAACTATTAAGAGAAGTCCAAATAGATGATGGAACAGAAGTTGCAGGATCTTCCATTTTTGGGACAAAGATGAAAACGTGATGTTTTGTGTATGTGTGTGCTTTTGTGTGGAGTGAGAGTGATAAAAAGAGTGTGCGAGTGTGTGTAAATGGGGAGGGGAGGGGTTGGGTTGGGTGGGATATTTTGTGAATTTTCTCCAATTGTGTAGGTTGTGTTCTTGTCCTTATCATTAAAGTGATTAAACCCATGAATTCCAATTGAACGGAACAAAACCACACTAGTTGGTAATTTTATAACATGTTCATTTTATTTTATTGATGATTATAAAACTGTATAGTTGATGGTATGTATTTTATTTATATATTTGAAAGTCATTCATCATAATATTTATTGAGGTGGGGACTAATAGGGAAGTAAAAAAATTAGGAAATGAGGGAAGCAAATCTCAATTTTTAATTTCATCATAAATGAATTTTAAAAATCATAAATAATTTTAAAATTTAACATTCATCACCAATGAATGTTAAAAACGTATATTTATAAAAAAATCAAAGGTTAAGATTTGTTTCCCTCATTCCCTAAATTTTAAATCTTCCCTATGAATCCTTCTTTCACATTTATTGTAAAAATGATTTAGGCATATATCGATAGTTTTCATAGTGTCAAAATCCTCTTATCTAAATGTATATCAGATTATGATTATAACTATGACCTTTATCTTTAGACAAACTTAAAATTTAGTCACTTTCATCCACCTTTTGAACTTCTCTACCATCGTATGTACAAGTTATCACCATCCTAGACGATAGCATTATTATCACTGATTACATAACATAGCTAACCAATTAGAAAACTTAATATAAATTTAATATTGACAATTTACCGCTAATAATGAAGCTTTGTATTATGTGACATAAATTGAGATTTATGTTAAACTGATATATATATATATAGGGAAATGATCTATACAGAAGCTCCAAATTTTAAAGAATGAGGGAATCAAATCTTAACCCTTAAATTTTTGATAAATAAATATTTTTATATTAACTTATATAAGATTGTATGAGCTAGAGCACTTAAAACGTCTTACAAATATAAAAATAATTTAATATGAAATGTCTTTTAATGCATTCTCAAATGTTTATAAACCTTAAGCAGACTATTATTCAAGTACTGATTATTATGATTATGATTATGATTGTATTTATTGGTATTAATATGTACTACATTCTGTTAAACTACGAATAAAACTTGATAAGTCACCACAACGTGACTAAACTAGTTCCAACGTTCATTTCAATTGCTTGGAATCTTAATCGTGAAGTTTGATATTGTTGCCTACTTGCTCTAGCAAACCTTTTGTCGTGTTAGGATACGGAAGATGTTTAATGTATGTTAATTTACATCCTTTGAGTTTTGATGGTTTATGGAAGGAGTATTCAAGGTTGATGGAAGGAGTATTCAATATCACAGCTAGTGTTGACAAATCGTGACGTGTTGGCACTGGCAGGGTTTATATGTCTCAACTTTAACCTAATTTATTTACTTAATCGTGTCATATGATTCCATCTTAACATGCTTATTAAACGGGTTAGTCATGCAAATCCGTTTATTATATCACCCCTTTATGGCAATGAAATAGTGACATAAATAGAAGCTTTTAGTGTTCAAATTATTTGGGGCGAGTTTTTTATGATACGCCAGTTTAACTGTAGTATCACAGTGACGGCTTCTGACAATTCAATGGAATGTTGACATGTGTTAGTTATATAAATACAAGTTTAACTAACAATAGAATACGCTTGTTAGTTCTAGTAAAATCCAGTTTTAGATAAAAGAATCGAAATTGTTTATCCCACTATTATTAACTAAACTTGTTGACCACAACATACTTGTCCAACAGTAAGTACCAAATTTTGGTGGGTAGCGAAGCTCATAATTCAAAGGTTGGAAAGAATTTGGCGTCAAATGTTTGGCGGGGTCATGCAGATTTTGTATTAAAGTGACACTTGCATCATAATTCATAAGGTTGCGGATCATTATTGGCATATGAGTTTGGTATTTTTAATCTATATCTATATTTTGACTTATTAGTTTTTTATTGATTTTATAACCGACTCTAAGAGGGTCTTAGATTGTTGGATTATTACTCTTGCAAAACATAAAATATTATAATTTACGTTTGACAGTTTTTTGACAGGTCACTTGCTTCATTTCCGGTCTTTGAATTGAGTTTTCTCACCCAAGTATAATAGAGTAAAATAGTCTTTTTACTTACTCGAGATATTAGGAGTGAAACAAAAACTCAAATTAAAGCTCTGAACCGCAAAAACTCCAACTCAGTGATCGGGAGTGAAACGAGTTGGTGATCCGTACTATAAACCCTAAATATAATCTAATATAAATGAGTAAATAGAGGAGGTTACTAGAGGATGACAAGTTCTTTTTTACTTAGATGTAATCGGGATATCCCCGTGACCATTTCCAACCCTTCAGTAGCCACCTCAAAATTTTTACCTAGTGATGTTCGAATATAAGACCTCTTATAGGTTTTAAGACGCCTTACTACTAGCCCATTTTGGTGATGATTAAAAATATAATTTGATATATATATATATTTAACCAATATGAATGTGTTTTTATATAAAAGAAAAACAAATTTAACTTTGTGGTGATGTAACTTACGTGGAAGAATGTCACTTTAATGAAATGAGTTGCCAATGACACGTCAGAAAATTCAAAATAGTGTCGGTAAAAATAGGTATTTAACTACCTCGACACAGTTTTAGCTGTTGGAATGTGAAGATTAATTAGGACGTAATGGAGATCATGCCACGAAGTTTGAAGATCGCACCACGAAAGTGTAGGATCGCGGCGCGAAATCATGGTCTGCAGAAAAAGTCAAATTTCTTGTTCTCAAAGTTATTTATTCCCTATATAAGTAAATCATATATGTTTGTAACCCTTGAACTCCAAAAATAATAGAAAAAACTCTATGCTTTGGCCCCGTGGACTAAAACGATCTCCAAGTTGGAGATCAGACATAATCACATTACATATGTGTGTTGTGTTGTTTGTTATTTATCTTATTTGCTTGATTTCTGTATCCGTTTATTGTTTGTGGGTGTAATCTCGATTACACGAGTGTTGTGGGTTTGTTTTATCTAACAATGGGTTGTTATTAGTTGTTGTTTCCGCTGTAATTCCTCATTAATAAGTCCACTGTTGATATTGATATTAAAATCGATACATTATAACCTTAAAACAAAAAACAAATTACAGATTCGATCCATACAATAAACTCATTTAGAAATGATATCAATAAGCTATATGAACTGATGATTGTTCATAGTAGTCGCTTAATATAATTATATTATATCAGAATAATATTTGGATTGAATAATTTGGATGAAAAATAAAAATAAATTAATCCTTCTATCGAAGTGATTTATTAACTAAAGCAATTCGAGTTAACTTTCAGTTATTTATTCAAACCATAAAAACAAGCGAAGATCGAGACTTATCAACCACTGGACGCATTGAGATTTGTTTATGATAAAATAATGCAGTAATAATAAATAATTCAGTTATTATAAGAATCGAAACCAACAGTTTTTTAGCATAAAATTAAAACTGAAATAGCATTAACATTACGAATCCTCTTTCGCAACGAAATTTAGCTGTAATTCATAAACTTTTAATTGACAAACAAGATAATGGAAACTATATTTTATACTTCCGTGACATTTTTGATAATTTAATCTTGATTAAATTCAGAAATTAAGTTTAATAATAATAGAATCAAGACAAATCATAGAAAATACTATTGCCATACAAACTGGACCGCAACTTACAATTTACTTATTCCTCTATTTAATAAAAACATAACAAATATCACTTGACCAAATAAAAGTACAATCGGATTATTCGCATATGTACTATTTGTTATTATAACTAATAATATAATTATAATATATTAATTTATATCAAACTTAAATAAATTACTGCTTTATATTTCAATCATGTTTTCCGCGTTTGTGCACTTTTTAAAGTTATGTATTGGTTGTTTAAATTTGGAAAAAATGATAGTTATTATCATATCTGTTTATTATTATTATAAAAACAACATAAGGTTATCAAAATATTATTAATGTTGTTACAAATTAGTGAAAACGGTAATGGATTCAAATGATCGGATATAATCTTCGTAAATCGTATTTGAAAATCACTTTTAAAAGATAATATTTCGATATTATAAAATGTCTCGGATTCACGAAATTCATTCTAATATAATCTAAGAGATATTTAAAGTTTATGGCAATGAATCTTTGAATTCATATGTATTTTTGTGACACTAAGTTTGTGTGATTCTATACACGAAAATAAGTGTCAACTAAATGGCGGTTTTCAAAAATTGTTTTGTAACATACCTATTAGTGGATCATAGCTAGAGTCTCTGCCCTTTGAAATTCCCTAGAATATCATACGGGAATGTGAACCTCCTTAACCCTTGCAATTTTAATTCGCATCATATAATCATTGTCTACTGATTTATCACTTAATCCATATCTACTACGATATACTACAAGTATCATTAATGTTTAAATGTTTGTTGTATTTGTTTAATTATAGTATATAAAATAACGAAATTTAATATCCAAGCAATCACTTTAGCATCTTTTAATTAAACCTAACCATTACACGAAAATGTGACAGAAATAGTCAAATTAAAGGGCTGACGATGATTGGAATGAGCAACAATAATTATAATGGCCCACCGTCTCTTTTGTTTGAAAGTAATCTTCTTCGTTGATTCAAGCATGTGCTAGATTTGATTCTCTAGGTATTCAATGCTTAATTTGCTTTGAGTTAAGGTTGTGCTAATTAAGCATGGTTAATTAAGCTACTAATACTATATTTATAAAATTAAATATTTATCATACTTTCTTTGTATAAAGTCTCCCGGTAGGATTTTATGAACTTTTGGCATCATATATGTTTGTTTGTTAAAATTTTAAACTCAATAATAATAATAATAATAATAATATTTAATTTAGAGTTAATAATGATTTAACCTTTAAACTTTCATCCTTTTAACCATATAACTTTTTTGTTAAATGATTTAATCCTTTAATTTTTGTTAACTAATCGTTTTAAAGCTTCAACTTTCTTTAATAGCGATTTTACTTTTTATTTTAATCTGATTTGACTGGTCAACAACATATTGCAGTGTCGATTTATCTTCGATTATAGTAAAAATATAATATAATATAAAAGTAACTCTATCTTTAGATATGACTTCCAAGTTTGCAACTAATAATTTGCTAAAACAATTACAAGATAAACTGAAATACTTTGCTAAAATTTACAAAAGAACATTAAAAAATCAAAAGGTGTTTGCTGAAATAATTATAAAGATTTAAATTAACTAACTACAAATAAAACACTAAAGAAAATATTACACCATAAATATATATAAATAATATAAATAAATGTATATAAAAGAGAAATTGTTTCTCTTTTTCATAAAACTCTTTTTTTATAAATAAAATAATAAATGGTATTTTATCATAAAGTTATGTTTTTCTTATTATTATCAAAAATGAAATGCCACGTAAATTGACAAAGAGTTAACCTGTGATAGCAGGTAAAAACAAATCACAAGACACGTTGAAGTATAAAATCAAGTGACTAAAATTGAATTAAAAATATGCAATATACAAGGCATCAAAGTTTCATAAGCAGAAGGTTTCACTTTTACAAACAACTAGGTTACTATTTCGTGATAATGCGAGATAAATTTAAAATTTATAAATAAAAAAGATATTGTAATCGATTTGTGACCATATTTTTTATATAGTATAAATTTATGATAAGACGTGACGAATTTAACTTTTTTAAATGAACGAAATATTTGGTCGATTTTTTATATAGTTTATAAACTCGTTATAACACAGAAGAATTTAATTTTAATAAAATAAATAAAATATCGTAACCGATTTTTTTATATAGTTTATAGAGTCTTTAATTTTTATAAATGCATAAATTATTTGGTTTATTTTTTTAATTTAAATAAATACATCAAATATTTAAGGGACGAAAAATGTAATTACGAAAGGAATTAAGATCGTTGATCGTAAAGGATAAAAAGCAATAAATGGCTCCGATTCCTCCATCGTATCTTCTTTTAATTATATATAAAGATATAGATAGTCTGTATATTATACAACAATGTCAACTACATCCTAAGTACATTACGAACAAGGATGATACATCCTTAGGGGTTGGTTCATATACAATAATTCTTATTGTAAAACAAATAAAATAATATTTTAGTCAAAGGGTTAATTAGTAATTTTATTTGTATAATTATGAGCATTTAATTAAATTATAACTTCTCCACTTTTTTAGCTAATAACTCCTCCCCTCCCTCTCCTCTCCCATCACCCTAATATCTCCATAACCATGAACACAATCAGCAAACCAACAATCTGACTGTGCACCACCTAAATTCGATTGTGCACCACCGGGAATTCTAATGTGCATCATGTATTTGTTATGTGCATTATCATATTTATATTCTTCATGCATCAAATGTGTGAAGCTTGCAATTTTTAAAATACTTGCCCATTTTAAAAACCTCATTTCCATTTTTTAAAAACGTCAAGTCCAAGTAACATTTTCATAAGAATTGTGAATTGTTTTGTAAGAGTTGTACATCATTTTTTTTATGGGCATCAGACATACAAATGGGTAGCAATTTATGTCACCTTTTTTTTATCAACTTTATAACACTTTGTTTGAGTTGCAACGGTTGTACATAAATATGCAATTCAGTATGAAAGCACATGATGTCGAAAGAATAGTCAATATAAAATATTCAGATGGTAAAATAAGTGTCTTATTTTTGTGCATCAACAAATTCGTTATGAATCAATAAGTTTCTTATATTTCGTGCATCAAGAAATTCACTATGAATCAATAGGTTTCTTATTTTGTGCATCAACAAATTCGTTGTGAATCAATTGTTAAAGTTTTGAATGTGCATCAACAATTAATAACTCAATAATGTAACTGATAATATCATAAATTAAGGTTGATGCACATTGTCCCTTTTACCCCTATATATTAACTTTTTAATTAAAAAAACCCAATAATTAATAACTCAATAAATGCTTGATCTAATGGCTCACCTTCTTTCTTATTTGTTTTACGTTAAACTTTGTTTTACGATAACCAACCCCTATATCCTTAAGCAACGATGAATTTTCTCAATTATGTGTAGTGACGTTCTACCGATAATGTCAACATTCCTTAAGGCCGATTCAGCACTACGAAGCAACAAGGTATATAATTGTTTGTTGCAACCAAGCTCATATGTATCACAAATTATTAACCATGCATCTTCTTTTGAACCATACGATTCTCACCTCAAATGTACATGATTCCTGGACTTCAATCTTATACACCTGCATATCGAATCATTTAACACCATCTAAGCCAAAACATATATCTAAGCCATGACCAAGAACCATCGACCTACGTAAATTATACGCCCAAAGCCCAAAGGAACAGCAACAAATTTAATCTCAAGTAGCAAAAATAAGTTCATTAGATAATCGACAAAGTAGTTGAACCCAAATGATCCATATCAAGAATGAAAAATCATTGGAACATCAACTGCTTTAGTAAATCAATAGCAACACACAGGGAAAATTATCTACAACTTCGTATGGTTGTACAAGAGTCATACATCACTCACCTTGGTTAATAACCACAAACAATTAAGCACTTTTGAATAACCATTATAGCAGTTTACAAAGCATAATAAACAATAGGAATGATTCATCGCAGCAGCTAAATCAGCATTTAAACGAGCCATTTTTGAAGTTAAAACCCTAACTTACATAAGTACACATCACAGCTAACTCGCGCACTTGCTATGGCACAAGATAATCACTTTAATAAGTACACATCAGAAAATAGAGTAATTACAAGTTGAAACAATAGGATATACGACATAGAAAATCAATATAAACTCCTTTTTCAACAAAAGAAAATCAAAAGAAACTAATTAGCATAAATCTCAAACGAAAACATAGGAGCTAGGGTTTTGAACAATCAACCTGTCAAAAGAGAAGCAACCGGGATAGCCGTGTGATGGGCTGCCGGAGAGAAGCAGAGGAGGGAGATAGATGGCGAGGAAGGACCAACGTCGAGCGTGGCGTTGACAGATCCTCAAAATCGCCAGAGAAAAAGGAGGCTAGAGATTGGAAGTGTTTTCAGCTTTTCTGTGTGTTATGTGCCACTCACGTGACATGTTCATTTTATACCATTGGTTAAACACCACACTTGGCTGTGGAATATTGTCTCCGTGTTTTTCTTTCTACAGGCAAAAATAAAGAGAAATGGATTTTCATCTTGAAAGTGGAGTTATTGGGCCATTTGTATTTGCAGCATAGGCTCGGTCCGAAAAAGTCCAGCTCAACCTGGGGTCCTAAACATGCCTTTATATAACCATGAAAGTCCGATCCGGACCGAGCCCTGATCCAGTCCGGACTAAACTTGAAGTTTAAAGAAAGCCTGAAAGTCTGATCTTTTGAAATAAAAAGCCCCTCCGATTCTTTTCTAATATGTAATTATATATGTATATAATACATAGGAAGGATCGATAGGGAAGTTTTAAAATTTGGAAAAGAAGGGAAGCAAATCTTAGCCCTTGATTTTTTTTATTAAAAAACATTTTTAACATTCATTGTTGATGAATGTTAATTTTTGAAATTTTTTGTAATTTTTAAAATTCATTTATGATGAAATCAATAGTTGAGATTTGCTTCCCTCCTTCCCTAATTTTTTTTATTCCCTCTTGGTCCCCACCCTATATATATAACCTTTCAATTTTTACCAACATTACAACATATCAATTGTCCTTTTAAACAACAAAATTATTTCATCAAAACACCATATACATAAATTAGCACAATGCCCATACATTGCAGCGGGTAAATATATTGTTTTGTTTTTAAATAAAAAATAATTATTTAGATAAAATATGTAGATGCCTATTGTTTAAAGTTATAACTTTTTAATTATATATTGTTTATTTACCCGCGATCACGAATATAATTTTCAGTAATTGAGTCATTCATGTAAAGATACCTAAATTTTTATTCCAAAAAATGAAAGAAAAAAATTCGTCGAAAATTTATCATGTGAGATGTCTAATCTAAGAGAAAAAAATATTGATTTTTATGATTTAATTTTTATAATTTTTCGACTAACCGTTTTTGAGATATTTAATTTTAAATAATATGGGGAAAAGTGTGTAGGTGATATAAAGTTTAAATAATGAAGAAATATAATGTTTGAAATGGTGTAGGGATAATTTAAGTAATTCTGATATTTTTTTAAACCAAATATGGTAATGTATAATAAGGGAGTAAAGATATTGATGCTAACTAATTTATCAATAAAAAAAGTCTTGTTTTAACCACTTTGGAGCATGAAAGGAACTAAATACATAAGTAGACTTTTCCTTACATAAATTTAATGCAATATTATGACATAAGTATTTGACGAAACCCTTGTACAACTTATCATACGACTTCAACACTTCAAATTAATTTAACAATAACTACGACATTTATTATTTCACCAAATTGATTGTTTCCAGTTCTCTTGAAAGCTAAATGTCTGATACCTCAAGTTCAATAAAAATCTAACATCTTAATCATAACGGCTCTTTTATAAGTTATATTATTTGTTATAAATTTGTGGTAAATGGATTGAGTTACATACCAATTCATTAATATACATCTTCTTTAATTACTTCACCTTCTAAAAATTTTAGCATTCGATCTCATCTCGTGCTTTTTTTTTTTTTTTTTTTTTTTTTTTTTGTGATATTTAGTTCGTCAATTCAAGGTAATAGTTCAGAATTCTCAATTCATTCATCTTTGGAACCTCAAGATTATATTTTGCTTGATAAAAGCAAAACTCATAAAACGGCGGTTTAGAACCATTATGATCTCTTACAATACTCCAAAATTAACATCAAATATGTGAACTTATATAGCTTATTGTACTTAATTTTTCTTATTAAGTTGACTTAAATCTAAAACAATAAATAATAGTTTGGGTGGGAGACATATAGTTCATGATAGATTATATGATGTTTGTATATTTAAAAAAGAACTTGCTGTAAAATTTCACAATTTCACAAGTATACAATAATAGAATTTTAAACATAGGAGAAAAGGAAACTAAAATAAAAAAGGCCTGAAAAAGCCCGACATAAAAAAAGTCCGAAGAAGTCTGGCTCAAGTCCAAGCTAAGCCCGACTAAAGCTTTTGGTCCAAAAAGGTCTGGTATTTTGGTTTCGGCCAGGCTAAGTCCGACTTGATTATTTTGGGTCCGAACTTTTTTAAACTTACAAAGCCTGATTTTTTTAAGTCCGGCCCAAATCAAACTCTGTGCATCTCTAATTCTCTATTACCAAACACACCCGGAAACAGAACTCAGCACCTGCAAGTTGTAATAAATTACAAATCTCATACATTTCAACTAGCCAATTGGGTTCTCTCTGAAGTCTGAACATTTAAATTAAATTGTAGAAATTATTGGGAATAAGTGACAGACAGGATCAAGTTAGAAACTTCTATGAGTATCCATGGCAATATATCATATCATTGTCACGTAACTTTTGGATATAAATGTTGTTTTTTTTTAATCAGATCACTCGTAGTTAATTACCACCAAACTTGCACAAATTTATGACATTAATTGATTTTAGAAACGGACTTCATTTCTACCTGGTCATCAAAATTACTTGGTAGACTATTTGGTAGAGTATCATCTAATCTTAACTAGTATGATATAACACATCCATCCATTAATTAATTAAGACTTTATCATATATAAATCCAAAGAAACGATCCAGTTTATTGAATGATACAGTAATTTAGCACGTTTACAACAAAATCAAATTCAGAAACAACACAATTGAAGCTACTTCAAACATTAAAAATACAATCTCACTTAAATTCATTAACATCATCATCTTTCTCAACATAATACGCGGTGGGGTTGACCTCCTTAAACTTCTTTCCAACCAAACTAATCCAGACATAACCGGCTTGATTAATCTCACCATCAGCGGTAGATTCTTCACCGCTCGGTTTAGAGCGATTCCCATGTTCTAGGCCAGTATATTCAGGTGCTTTCTTATCACCATCAAACAATTTTTTGTTAATTTCTTCTCAGTTTTTCAGTCTTTTCACATAAAGACACTCATCTTTCTTATGTTGTACTTCGTATTTGTTTTTCACATAATACTAAATACTTTAACCATTTAACTTTTTCATCCACCTATTAATATAAGTTATCTCAACGTTCCACTTAACTTGTTGTATCAAGATCAATCAGAATGCAGGAGCGCAGAACCTTTAAGAGATGGGGGTGCGGGAGTAGAATACTTAATACTAATGATTTCCCGCGGTTTTTTTATTGTATGTTCTAAGTTTTTTTTACGTTACTATCATTTAGCTTTGTGACTAATAATAAATTTTGGGAGTTCATTTTATCCTTAACAATTTTTTATTTTGTTTTGGTATCTGTATCTTGTTTTATGGAATGATACAAGTATACCACTAATGCCCGCTAGCTCATAAGCTCGGAGGGGCTTCTGAGGCTTCGTATTCTTCATCGATAATGCTGGTAGAAATAAAAATGATTAGAAATGTCCTCTTTTGTTTAGTAGCGAAAGCAAAGAAATAAAAACGAATTACTGAAAAACAATCAAGTACTTTCATCCAATAAGTAACTTCAGAACAATAAAAATGGCAAACCCCTGTATAATTTCGTAGAACTCAAAATAAGTTAGACATGTAAAGCTAATCTAAAAAGTTATATGCACTTCTAACAGAAGTTAACTGTTTATTAATTCATCAACACTTAATTGAAGTAGATTCGGATAAACCTATCTCACAGTGGTGTACTTAATAATAGTTCACTTGATTAATTTGACATGTTTGATTCTCTAGCATTTCTAATGTTATTTCAGTTCATGAGTGAGTAAAAGTACAGAAACTATGTTTGCTATGTTGTGTTTGTTTATGAACTTTTTTATATGGACGTCTTCGCCCCACTCAACTGTCTTTTGATTACACCTAGCATTCAGAAAAATATATAAAGTAATTTTGGTGCGTAGATGTCGAGATTTCATTAAATTTTGGTACTATCCTTAACTTGATTTACCTTGATTACCTTCTTATATTGGTCTTACGGGTCGTTGTAATTCATTGGAGAAAACGGAACTCAGCACCCACAAGTTGTAATAAAATACAAATTGAATACATTTCAACTAGCCAATTACTGGGTTCTATCTGAATAATTAAAATGTATTTCGTATGGTTGTACAAGACTCATACATCACACACCTTGGTTTATAACCACAAACAAATTAAGCACTTTTGAATAACCATTATAGCAGTTTACAAAGCATAATGAACAATAGGAATGATTCATTGCAGCAGCTAAATGAGCATTTAACGAGCCATTTACAAAGTTAAAACCGTAACTTACATAAGTACACATCACAGCTAACTCACGCACTTGCTATGGCACAAGATAATCACTTTAATGAGTACACATCAGGAAATCGAGTAATTACAAGTTGAAACAATAGAATTTATGACATAGAAAATCAATAGAAACTCCTTTTTCAACAAAAGAAAATCAATAGAAACTAACATCATACATCTCAAAAGAAAACATAGGAGCTAGGGTTTTGAACAATCAACCTGTAATGGGCTGCCGGAGAGAAGCAGAGGAGGGAGATAGATGGCGAGGAAGGACCAACGTCGAGCATGGCGTTGACGGATCGTCAAAATCGCCAGAGAGAAAAGGGACTAGGGATTGGAAGTGTTTTCAGCTTTTTTGTGTGTGTGCCACTCACGTGACATATTGTTTAAACACCACACTTGGCTGTGAAATGTTTTCTCCGCGTTTTTCTTTCCAATAATTGTAGAAATTATTGGAAATAAGTGGCAGACAGGATTAAGTCAAGAAACTTTTGTTAATATCCAAGGCAATATATGGGTGTTGTGAGATCACCCCTCTCCCTCTCTAACACTTTTACCCATTTCACACATCTAAAAAGGGAACTCAGCACGTTAAATATATTTGTCATTGTCACATAACTTTTGGATATAAATGTCATTTTTTGAATTAAATTACTCATAGTTAATTACCACCAAGTTTATGACATTGATTGATTTTAGAAACTGACTTCATTTCTACCTGGCCATCAAAATTAGTTGGTAGACTATTTGGTGGAGTAACAAATAATCTTAACTTGTATGGTATAACACATCCATCCATTAATTAATTAAGACTTTATGGTCCAAAGAAATCGATCCAGTTTATTTTGCAATTTAGCACGTTTACAACAAAATCAAATTCAGAAACAACATAATTGAAGCTAGTTCAAACATTAAAAATCGAAAATCATACAATCTCACATAAATTCATTAACACCATCATCTTTCTCAACATAATACGCGGTGGGGTTGACCTCCTTAAACTTCTTTCCAACCAAACTAATCCCAACATAATCCGCTTGATTAATCTCACCACCAGCGCTAGATGTTTGATCAGCACCTGATGGATTAGAGTGATTTTCATGGCCTAAATCAGAAACTCCAGGCGCTTTCTTCTCACCATATTGAATTCCACCACTCATTATGTTTCTGGATCCGTTTTCACGCATAACAACGTCAAAATCCGGTGAAGTTTGATGCTGCAATCCACTACTACGATTTTCTATATCAGTCTGGCTAGATTGAAAAGGACGTACTTTTGACAATTCAGCGGCCAGGTAAGATTCCTCGGACAAGACTTCGAGTGCACCATATTTATGTTCCTGCAGGTACGGATCGCTACTCATCCCCCGAGCTGGAATGCTCGGTGGACCTTCAAGCTCTGGGGCTACGGAGTTTTCATCGATAATGCTGCTTGAACGGTTATACGAACTACGGGACTGAGGTCCTGAAGTGAAACTGTTACTCATTTTTTAGCCGGAAATTGTATTGTTTTGTGAATGGGGGTAAGATAGGTGCTTGTATTGCAGCATGTATTAATAGAGACTCTGTAGTAGAAATTTGAGGTCAACGGCAATACATGGAGTTTACTTTCTATTTTCGTTTTGTGGACTAAAGATTTTGAAATTTACAATAAAAACCCTTGACTATATTGGGGTGCTACTTAAAGTTTAATGTTAGCATTTCTTAGAATAAAGTTACCTTGTCATTTTTGTGTAAATGTTTGGGTTTGGTTCCGTCGATATATATATTTCTGACGAAAGTGATTTTAACCATACATTGTTGACATTTACATACTAAATACGTTGATAAGTTTAACATATTTGGAAGGAACAATAGAGGAAAAAAGAAAAAAAAAAAAACAATGGATTGAAGCTGCAAACTATAGAAAAGCTTAGGGACAAATTTATAACAAACCTTTTAAATAATTGCAAGTAGGCCACATGTAAATATTAAATTGCTATTTCTGTCATATGTGTAACGTCATTCAAATGAAACCGCTTGGTAGTTGCCTCGTTGGTACTTGGTACGTCAACGACGACCAACATGCTTTTGAAACATAGCGTTTCTAAGAATAATGCGATATTGTAAAACCAACTTTTTTTTACTTGTCGTTACTAATTAGAATTTGTATATAAAAATATATACTAGGATCGAGGTCATTTGCTTTATAATTGTTACAACTGCGAATTTGCATTGAAAGAATATATAAACGTTGCACATTCAGAAAATGCTACTTCAAGTAATTAAGTTTGCAAATTTCCAGGCATTTGCAATTTTCCATCAAGTACTTTTTGCAGTAAAAAATGTACAGCCAAAAAGAAATTTCAAAGAAATTGTTAGTAAGGAGTGAATTTTCATAGAAATTCTTAGTCAAGATTGCCCTGAACTAATTTTATGAACATGCACAATCACAACGGAAAGCAAACACCATTTCATTCAGAGATGATTAAATCGATTATAAATTATGGAGCTAAAATGTCTTTTTTATAGTCTAGGATAAAAGATGAGCGTATAGACAATAAAGCTAGTCATAAGCATGAACGTCGACACTTATCTGTTGCGCGTGCATAAGAACCAGCTTTGCCAAAATCAAGTACAATTGAAGTTAGCTCATTCTGATGAGAGGTGTATTCATGATCAGCTCCTTCGATGATGTGCAATTTGTGGTTTAATATACGTTTTGCAAACTCCTTGGCATCTTCCATGGGTACAATCTTATCTGCGGAACCATGGATCGTTAACACCCTGAAATCATAGGAATCATGGATTTATTATTATCTTCCGACAAAGATATTTATGAGTTGAATACAAGAAAATGTAAGTTGTGTTAAGGGGGTGTTTGGACGCATGTTTTAAAGTGATTATGTGAGATTTTAGATAATCTGAGTTAGACAATAAGACGGGTAATAGGAGATGGTGCTTGGATGTGTGTCTGGTATCTGGAAATTTTTATAATCAGATATTCAGATGTTTGAGTGTGTGACAAATTGTGGTTATCCACAGAAGAAATAAATGGATAATATGAGACAAAAGACGATTTTGTGAAATACAAATGAACATGAGAGACATCACATGGAATAGGAGTAGAAGCCTCTCAAAACTAGGTTGAAAGAAGGGTTAAGTTGCTATTTTGATACGATCCCATACATAACAAGCCTTGTTTGGCTGATCATTAACCTGATCTTAAATAATATATAAGAATTATACTTGTGACATCATCATTTTAATTTAAAATCTAATTAACCAATAAGAAGTCATAATTTAATTAAAATATATTTTTTTAAATTGAGTAAAATTAAGGATTTGATGACATCATAAATTATGATTTTAAAAAATAAAACAAATAACTATTTTAAGAATAAACATAGTAAACAAGATAATTAGTAAATAATACTACTAACATTATCTAAATTAAATACTTTTAATTAATTAATGAATTAATATATTTTATATTTATTAAAACGTATATTCAAGAACAAAAGGAATTGGATAAAAAATTATCGTCCAATTTATGTAAAATTTATTTAGGTATGTAGCTTTGGATTTCAAGTTAATTAATAAGGTTTCAACGTTTCAGGAGCATGTCTATGAGTTATGATTAATATAATATAATATGATTTATTAAAGCATCTATATTATATTAATTTTTATTCAACAAACTATATTAATATTACAATTTGTTTGTATTTCCATAAATGTATGGAGTAGGTTTTAAATTAGGATGGAATAAGACATATTTTGTGCAGTAAGATCGATATTTAGATTTTCATTGTGATTAGATGCTCTATTATCATAACTTTATGTAATGAATATTGTTTTTAGGTAGACTTATAAAAAGTTTATGTTTAAAATCACCCTAAACTATATGTAACACACATTTTTTTACTATTTGTCTTTTCTGTTTTCTTCATAGTTTTGGTTGCGTAACGGTTTTTTTTTTTAAGTTTTTAATAGTTTTATATTGTTTGTTATATGAAGTGCTTCAAATTTAAGATTACTAATCATATTTCACGAATTACACTTGCAATTATTTTTAAAAATGTTCAAATAGTATTATTTCGTATTTTTTCAAAATGACCCGTGTGTATACACGGGTGTAAAAACTAGTTATCAAAGAATCAAAAGCAGAATTTGCTTGTCCAAACATTTAAACCGGATGTCGCAATAAAATTACAAATCCAAACATCCCTGATAGGAGTCACAAACCTGCAGTTTTGGGGAATCAGTTGACATGCTGCACTTGTATTGGTTGTTAAACGATCCATCAAACTTTCTTCAGTAACACGATACTCGATTTTCCCTATAACACGTTTGAAACTTCAGGTGAACTCCAAGACATGCATAAGATAATGAGCCGAAAAACACATAGATGCTCTAAAGCAACATGTTGAATAAGCGATAACCATTTGTTACATAAGAAGGCAATCAGTAGTTAGCAACAAACAATAAAGCTTACCTGATCTATTGGCAACATCAATGAATCCATATTTTTTTATTCGCTGCAAGTAATCTTTACCCAAGCGACTCTCGATACCTCTTTTCAAATCAAAACGACCAGAAATATTGACCACACAATCAACATCATTAAACCTCGAGGCATATAAAAGCACTACATTTCCGCCTGCAAAATTTCTTCTAATCAATATAACAATATTTTTAATGTATTAGTGCTTTGTAAAAAGTAAGACGCCACTGAATTGAATCCTCTACTAATTCGAAACTAAATGAATGTATTTAGGGGGCTAGAAGGCTTGTGAAATAGTAAATCCAGTTTTACATAAAAAAAATGACAGTTTTAATTTCAGACCTTTACTATGTCCAATAATTGCAGCTGCAGAGCGTTTCTCATGCTGAAAATACTGTATCACAGCACGCAGATCATCAACTTCTCTGTAATAATTCCCATACTGAAATGAACCTTCACTATCTCTAAAAGGAACAATAAAAGACTCTATCATTAACCGATGATAACATACGTATTTTCAGACTCTACACTATTTAGATATAGAATTACATTCCTATGAATAATATAGCAGACTATTAAAAATAATCATCGTCAATATTAAAAATGATGCCAACAAGGCTAATTTATCCTAATTACAACTAGAATAGTTATCCTAAATATCTCTTTTATTGCTGTTACATTACTAGGAAAAAGCTATTACCCGTTGCCAGCAAAGTCAAAGCGAAAGGCACTAATTCCTTCATTTGCAAAAGCAGCAGCAAGATTCACCATAGGAATCCTGTCCTGTAATAAATACAAAAAATTACAAAAACGACACTTTGACAAGCATTAATCACTAACTTCGACACAAAAGCAAGTAATGCAATTTAAAGGACTGAAATCAGTTCAGAGCACAATTACAATTTTGTACCTACATCAGAAAGTTGCTTTAAGCAATATTAACGTGAGGACAAAGAGAAGATCGATTATGAAATAATACTGTACATAACTAATGCAGAGGACACATCATCTTTTTTTAATCTTTAAAGAATGACCAACCTTGCAAGATCTATATCCGTGGCACACAATGATAACCTCTTTCGAGCCTGTTTCATGTAATATGCCATCAAGCTTTTCTTTATAATCGTTCTGTATTACAACTCTCTGGTGTTGAATTTGAACTTCTGCAGCAGTTTAACAGAATATGATGATTTATTCTTATGATGTTAGAATTTTCAGATCAACCACATGTCAGTCACATAATTTTACATCCAGCAAGACTGCTCTATGTAGAATGCAAGCACATGATGATTATAACACAGGGACATTACACAACAAGCATTCGTTATAATCTTTATAAAGTATTCGTTTGCACAAAGTTACTAACTGTTAACAAACATAGACAGTGATCTCAAACATAATTGAAACAATTTCACTTTTCAGTTTCAATAAAATATCGAATAAGCACAACTGCATAGGAAAATGATCCATATCCGCAACTGTAATAAAGTATTTGTAAGCCAAACTAGAAGCAATTGTCGTTTAATTCTTTCTTTAGGCAAGTCATCAAACAGGTTGTATATATACCCTAAAATAATTAATCATATAAAACAATAATGTTCATACAGCTCTTGCCAGTTGCCAATACTAAAAATTTACAATTTTTGGTGTGATATATGTTGCTAAAATTTGCATCTAATCCAAAAAAATATAAATAAATAAACCTGAGTTGAGATTGCAATCTTCAGTAGTGGAGTTTGATATAACCATCATACAGCAAAAAAACACCCTTCGATCATTACATGAGTTTGAATATCATTGATTGATTATATGCAATTGAACGGAGTAACGATTCAATTTGGACGATGACGGATGATGGGCATGCCTACCCGACCCGGGTCACTTAGCTAAATATAAAAAGATATTAAATAAATATATAATAATACTTAATAAAAATAAAAATAAGAGAAATACCTAAAACATATTAATCACAGTTGTTAATTACATATTTAGAGAACTTAAAATTTTGACTAACTAGTTAGTTAGACTCGTGTGTTGCACACATATTGTATAATTTTTTTTAAAATTTGATGTTTAGCATAAAGGGTTAAAAGTACCGATAAAAGAGTTGTTGAAACTGTCAATTATAACTTATTAATTGATTGGATCGGGTCGGGTCGGGTCGCACCAGCTCGGCGTTTATTAAAGCTTGTGGTACGATTTTCAGTTCAATATTACGTACGCCGTCTGCTAAGTTTTATCTGGTTTAATAACAATATATTTATAATCGACGGAAAATAAAATTCAAAGACACTTTCAATATAACTCAAGATTATTAATCGAACACAAAACCAAAAAGGAACTTTTGACTGATCCTTTAATTACCTCAATCTAATCGCAAATAACTACGGTTAGAATCGCTAGCTAAAGCTCTAAGAGTCTCGATTAAAAGTTGTATTAAATTTGACAACTTAGACAAAAAAAGAATTTTATCATGTTTAAAACTATTTAACATTGATATTTTAGCATTGTTGATAAGTATTTTAACATGATATTAAAAATTATAATATATAAATATAAATTAATAATATTAATCATTAATACTTAACATTTAATTATAGGACTTTAACATGATATTAAAAGTTATAATATATAAAAATGAATTAATGATATTAATCATTAATACTTAATATTTAATTGTAAGACTTAATCTTTATATAGATTAACATTTAATTGTAAGACTTAATCTTTATATAGATATAGATACATTACGGAATTGTCTAATAGTACATGATAATAAAAAAAATTATTATATAAAATTAAATATTTCCTTCACATAAAAATATAACTTTTGAAAGATTTATTCTTTTAAAATATATTTACAAATACGACTATCACGAATAAATACACGTTTATTTTATTAACATTTATAATTATTCAAAATTGTACTTTTACATATGAATCGATAATATAACTTCATCTTAGCATAAATACATTATTTAGTAGTAATTTTTTAATATGTGTTTCTTTGAATTATATATATAGTAAATATAGTAATCATTTAATAGTTTTTTTCCTTGAACTATATATATATATATATACTAAAAGAGAATAAAAGCTTGCTCCATAATTTATCACGTAGGTAAAATGCTACGTGCCGTCCTCTCATAATTTTAACATAAATAATTATTTAAATTTAAAAGATAAACTAAAAAATAGATTTAGATAGAGGTAGATAATATTTAAATATAATATTAATTAATTAAAAAATCTATAAGTCCTACTCAAACACTAATTAGAAAATAATATTAAACTAGTAAACGTATAAAAATTGAATAATTTATATTGCCGTGCATCGCACGAGTTTATATCTAGTATCTATATATATACTTCTATACTAAATGGTAAAGTAAATTATATTTCTTCTTTCTTTCTGTTTTTTTTGTTTCATTTCTAGTTTTTGAACTTTTCTATTATCAGGTTATCAGTTACTCTTAAAAAATTTTTAAACAAAATTACTCTATTAAATATGAAGTAACACCTTTAATTGTAATATTTTTTTTTTTTGTTGGTCAATATTTTTTTCCCGACTATACGAAATAAACTATCATAAAATTATTATCGAACAAAAGTTCATCGGTTTACATAGTAACTCATGTTGAATTTTGATAACAACATCCTATATTAAACGAAGAAACACCATCTATAAACATGATCTAACATACTTTTTAAGTTTGTGAATTACATTATCCGATTGCCATTTAATTAAAAGAAATGAATAGAATAGAATATGGAATTTGGTATTTACCATTATATTTGAGTACTTAAAAAAAAAAGGTTGAGAATTAGAACTAGTTCAGAACCCACTTTCAAGGAACAAGAAGTAAACAAACCAAATCCACAAATTTTACTAATCTCCCCTTCCACCCTCTTTTTTCCGCACACTAAACACGCGCATTAACCTAAATTATTGATTAATTCGACCAACAATCAACAAATATTTTACAACGATCTGCTCTTTTGATTCAAGAATGGTGGGCTTAAAACGCCTTCTTGTTCAGGTCTGTGTTTCAATTTGTGAATTGTTTTTTTTTCTCTGTTCAAATTATTTCAAGAATTGTTCTTTTATGAATCTGTGTATTGTATTCAATTTCTGTTACTTAAGTTATGTCGAAAATTGAACGAAAACCCTAGATTTATTTGGTTTCTAGGGTATTTGCACAACTCCCTTAGTCTACATATAGTTTTGTGAACAGTTAGGCATTGATACAGATTGTTATCATAAGTTGGTTCCATATGGTGATTTATAACATGTTTTTTCAGCTGGGTTTGATTAATAATGTTGGAAAAGTAATGCTTTATAGTTATAGTTGTTACCTTTAATGTTGTAAGAAACCATGCTTAAGATCCATATTTATCAAAGTATTAGACTATTAGAGTGTGTTATTAACTTATGGTTTAAGGGTTGATGATAAATTTATCAATTTGATTTTGTGTTGTTGTGATGACTCATGGATGGATATAAATGATTTTTGTATAGATTTTTATACGTTTGTTATGCTGCACTTGAACAGGTTGCAAAGCAACGACGACAACCGGGACTTGCAAGAAGCGTGTATACTAGATCATATATCGCTTCACGAAAATTAAGATCTGATGCAGGTACATAAATCTAAAGAGCATAGTTATGGCTAATGTATCAAATAATGACTTGTGGATTTAAGGATAAGTAGTCAGTTTATTCATTAAGTTTTTGGCTTTGATGATTATGTATCTGTAGTGAACAAGCTTCCAAGTGCTCAACGAAGGCTTCAGTCCAGTTATGTGGGAAGCCTTGCACGGAGATTTCGTGAACGTGATATGGAAGGATCAATTACCGCAGCTTATCTTAGGGAGCTGAATCATCGAAATGATCCAGAGGCAGTGATAAGACTTTTTGAAAGTCAACCTTCTTTGCATTCTAGTACTACAGCACTTCAAGAATATGTGAAGGCCCTGGTCAAAATCGATAAATTAGATGAAAGTGAGTTGCTCAAGACATTGCAAAGAGGTGAGTTGAAAGTGAGTTGCCGATCAAGCCTTCAAATTTCATATTTTTAAGACCAATATTTATTTTCTCTTTTAACTTTGAATTACAGGAATGGCAAGCTCTGGCAACTCAACGTTCGATGCAGAGAGTATTGGTGGCCTTTCAGCTTTCAAGAATGTGGGTAAGTCAACAAAAGAAGGTGCATTAGGAACTGCTGCTGCTCCTATACATATGGTGGCTAATGAAGGAGGAAATTTTAAAGAACAATTATGGCGTACTGTTCGTGCTCTAGGCATGGGCTTTCTACTTATTTCTGGTGTTGGAGCCCTCATTGAGGATAGAGGAATCACTAAAGGTATTACCTTCTTATATTATTATTATTATTATTATTATTTTAAAAGAGGTGCTAATGGCCTCAGTACCATGTGTGTTATAAAGTGGCATTTGATATCTTCTTGTGTTGCAGGACTTGGTTTACATGATGAAGTGCAGCCCAGTATGGAATCTAACACAAAATTTAGTGATGTGAAGGGTGTAGATGAGGCAAAATCTGAGCTTGAAGAAATCGTTCACTATCTTCGGGACCCTAAGGTAGTAAAAAGCAAAGAGAGGAATTAGGTTTACCTAATGATTATGTTGTTAAAAAAAGAGAGAGAGAGAGAGAGAATGCCGAACCAATATGGAAACTCAACCTAGAAAGAGGTTTAGTCATTAGATGTTGAGTGCTTTAGGTCTGGGAATCTTGGTAATTTACATTGTGTGGTTTGTTTAGGTTAGGTGCTTTAGATAGAAGTGATTAACTGAAACGTTTTGCTTACAGTTCATATTTATATATTATTATATTAGAAGACAATGTGAGAAATCCCAAACTTTATTTGCGGCTTGTGTTAAATATCATTCTTCCTGCGTTGTATTTAAAAAACTTCTTGTTACTCTTTTCCTACTTAATATAAACATAACATCTATTCTTGCGTACGAATGAGGGGATTTGTACGTATCATTGATTGTTACATAATCAATACATTCATATTCATATTTTTTTTGTTGGCGATAAAGGTCAACCACAAATTGTGGTTAACCGCTAAATGAGGTTAGGTTTAGGCTTGGCTTTTTGGCTGAACTGCATATGAGGTTAGGTTCAAGATTTTTTTCGAAAATTTGATGCTAAACCAACCATGAACACGCCTACTTATATATGTTTGCATCTATGTATGTATGCTGTATAGTTCTGATTTTTCCTTCACTTATTTTAGCGGTTCACTCGTCTTGGTGGAAAGCTACCAAAAGGTGTCTTGCTTGTGGGTCCACCTGGGACTGGGAAGACCATGTTAGCCAGGGCTATTGCTGGTGAAGCAGGTGTTCCGTTTTTCTCATGCAGTGGTAGTGAGTTTGAAGAAATGTTTGTTGGTGTTGGTGCAAGGAGGGTTAGAGATCTGTTTTCTGCAGCGAAAAAACGGTCACCGTGTATCATATTTATAGACGAGATAGATGCTATTGGAGGGAGCCGTAACCCAAAGGACCAGCAGTATATGAAGATGACTTTAAATCAGTTGCTTGTTGAATTGGACGGGTTTAAACAAAATGAAGGAATTATTGTTATTGCTGCAACTAATTTCCCACAATCGTTGGATAAGGCACTGGTTAGACCTGGTCGGTTTGATCGTCGTGTGGTTGTGCCAAATCCTGATGTTGAAGGCAGGAGGCAGATTATGGAATCTCACATGTCAAAGGTATGCATGCCAATTTCTCACAAATCGACCTACTAAGATAGACAACAATTAGAGGTGGCAAATTGGGCGTGTTACGTAATGGGTCCAAATGAACAGTTTTTGTTACAGGTCAGGCTTATTTGACCCAAAACATTTATGTCCAAGATTTTGAAAATTTAAATATTGAAATGCAGTTTGTTAAAAATGCTATTAAGTTTTACCGTTACAAGATATTTGGGGTTACATTTTAAAGCTGATTATCTTACTGGATAGCCAATTCTTAATGTATAGATAAACCAATTCTGCCACATAAAATTAACTATATTCCCAAATCCCATTTTTTTTAATTTAGATTGATAGATTTTTACCATTAACTCTCAAGACGCAGATCTATTTTCAACAAGAATGCCCCTTTTGGTTTTTAATTTTTTAAGTGACTATTGATTATCTGATTATTACAAATTTACAACTTCACACAGCCAAAGCAATTATAGCTTGTTATAGTACTGCTGATTATCTGATTCTGATTATTAAGAATCACACAGTCCCTATTAAAACACATCAAATGTCCAAACACCACTATTCCACTAAGTAATTAAGAAATAAAGTGATCGAGTTATTCGTAAAGCAACTAATACCGTTCTTGAATTTCGTCCCACAGATCTTAAAGGCAGAAGATGTGGATTTGGCTGTGATTGCCAGAGGAACACCTGGATTCTCAGGTGCTGATCTGGCTAACTTGGTTAACGTTGCTGCTCTCAAGGCTGCAATGGACGGTGCCAAGTCTGTAAGCATGGCTGACCTAGAGTACGCAAAAGATAAGATCATGATGGGTAGTGAACGAAAATCAGCAGTTATATCTGATGAGGTTCGTAGGCTGACAGCATACCATGAAGGTGGCCATGCCCTTGTGGCAATTCATACCGATGGGGCCCACCCTGTACACAAAGCAACAATTGTGCCACGTGGGATGGCTCTAGGTATGGTGGCTCAATTGCCTGAAAAGGACGAAACAAGTGTGTCGCGCAAAGAAATGCTTGCTCGGCTCGATGTTTGTATGGGTGGAAGAGTTGCCGAAGAACTTATTTTTGGTGAAGATGAAGTTACATCAGGTGCATCTTCTGATCTTGAACAAGCTACGCATCTTGCACGAGCCATGGTTACGAAATACGGCATGAGCAAAGAAGTTGGTGTGGTGGCTCATGACTATGATGATAATGGGAAAAGTATGAGTACTGAAACTAGGCTTCTTATCGAAAAAGAAGTTCGGGAATTATTGGAACGGGCTTATAATAACGCCAAGAATATTCTCACTACTTACAGTAACGAACACCATGCGGTTGCTAATGCATTGCTTGAACACGAAACATTGTCAGGAAAACAGATTAAAGAAATGCTTGCTCAGTTAAAATCGCAGCCTCAGGAGCAGAAACATATTATAGCATCTCAGAGCAGTTCACAGTCTAAACCAGTACTGCCGTCGACACCAAATTCTGCGGCAGCAGCCGCTGCTGCTGCCGCTAGTGCTGCATCTGCTGCAGCCAAGACAAAAGGCATTGCTCCTGTGGGGTCTTAGCATTTGATATTGGTGACACTTTTGAACCAATGTGCATATAAATTTGGTGCCTTATTGCCCTTGTGCTAATTTGAAATACATTTGTTCTTGGAGATGAAGGGAAGTCATAGAAGGTCAAACCTAGCAGAAACTGTCAAAATGTAGCATTTATATTAGAATTTTTAAATGAGTATTTTTCCCGTTTAATATTATGGATTCATACCGTCGACAATAATGAGTTTTGCCATCTTTCTCATTTTCTAGAGCTATATACTGATTAATGTAAATCCTACTAAACAAATGTTTTTACAGGGCTGCTAAACCAAAAGAGCCGTGTCTATTAATCTAGGTTTCCAATAGAGATAATTAATGTCTGGGTTGTATACTTGTATTACTCCCAGAATTGATTTGTTGTTTTTGTTTTCTGTTTTAAAGTTATTTGATGAGTTTTTAGTTCAATGGCAAATGTGAATAATCCAGAAAAAATTATATGGATCGTTCATGTAGTTTGCTTAAAAGATTAACCCACAGCCTAAACTTTCTTTTTTTTATATGGATTGTCCCGTGGTTTCAATATGTTGCCAGTGTCACCCATTTGGCAAATAGTTGTTAGCCACCGACTTTAATTGCAAGTGTATAATGATCATTTCATTATTTAAGGGATCGCAAGCATACTTTTATATATCACATAATTCATCCTAATTTTTATTTTTCAAATATCAAATTTAATTAATAATTCATTTTCTAATTGTATATAATTAATTTATTCGTTAGCCACTGACGTTAAATGCAAGTGTATATTTTTTATTATTTAAGAAACCGCAAGCATAATTTCGTATACCACATAAAACATCCTAATTTTTATTTTTCAAATATTAAATTCAATTAATAATTCATTTTTCTAATTGTATTTAATTAATGTATAATTTAATAAGGTTTTCATTTTAATTTGATTATTTAAATTTTTTTGTAATGCTTATTTTTTATTATTTTTTACAATTAAAATAATCAAGTTAAATACTCCGTATACGTTTATTCTATTTTCTATAAGTGTCTTAATATACACCAACTCACTAAGAACAACATAATTTTATTCAAACAATTACTACTAACTCACTGAGATCAACATAATTTTTGTTTTTGCAATGTGTTAATATTATCATATTTGTTCGATTTTTTTTCTAGATCGAAACAATTTAGTTAATGCTTAGTACATGCGTCTTTTTCGATGGTTATGGTAACTTACGAATTTACACTCGTTGTCCTTTTATTAAAAAAATTAAAAAATTACAAAATTGAAATTTAACGAATTTAAAATAAAGAGATAAATAACTATATATAATCAAAAATTTTGAAACTTGAAAATTACATACAATTAAAAAAAATTGAATTGCTTAAGATATTCAATGAATTTAAAAATTTGTAAAATTAATTAATTAAATATAATTATAAAAAGATAATTTAATTAATTAATTAATTAAATATAATTAGTAAAAGAATATTAATGAATTTAAAATTTTTAAAAATACACATATAGTCCATGTAGTTTACAAAAATAGACTCATAGTCCTTTAGGATGATGAAATGACCTTTGTATTCTTTTATTAAAAGTGATAGCTAATAACCGTTTGTCAAAGAAATGATGCTCGTAACATGTTGCAACTACAGGGACGATCGACGTCAAAAATAAGTTTAGGGACTTGGGTTGATTTTTTGAGCAAACCACCGACACGATCTGTGTCTTTTTTTATGAATTCTAATTCTATGAATGTTAACGGACAATGAATGACCTTAGAAAGTACTAATGGTAAAATTGATAGGTTGAATAATTGGTAAAAGCGAGTTCAGGTTAAAGTTGTCGGGGTCTTTTCTTGTACAACTCGTACCGAGTTAACAATTTGCGTAGTGGTGAAGACAGCCACTGAACGTTGTTTATTCTCACAGGTTAACAACCTCAAATTATTTATTAGTGACTCTCCTTAAGATGAGTTACATTTTGAAGTATTTTACCGTTTGACGCCCCTTAATTGCCATTGATCCATGTTTCTTTTATAATATTACTATCCCACTGGCTCATAGTTGCCTTTTTTTTATGCATAGAACTCGTTGATCCATTAAAAATAAAGGATGACGACAATCATAAGATAGAACTTTCATTGTTCTCTTGGTCAAGATTACGAGACTATTTGGTTTCGCTCCTACATATATCTGCGTAATTATCTTTTGATGTCATTAATATTGTGCCACGTCAAACAAAGTGAAACTGGCTAGAAAGGAACTTTATAAATTGAGTTTAAACTGACTCGATTTTAAGAAAAACACATAACGACAGAAGTAATATTATTCCCTCGGATATATAGGAGTTTAAATAACATTATTGTTAAAACAAATGTGATGTTACTTTATTACTATATAGAAATCCTACTAGACAATTGTATAAAGTTCCCCTATATATTTTAAGAATCTAATCTAGATGCCCTATTTGTATGATATGGATCTACCAATTTCGCTAACTAGTACCTGTAGGCTACGCAAGACCCAAACTTTACGCATTAGCTCTATTTATTTTCATAAAAGTTTTATTATTCACACCTCTCCTTACGAGGCACGTTTACCTGCTTAAGAACAAAATTCTTAAAAGAAATAACATAGGACGTCATGTGTCCTATGTTCATTTTTTTTTGTCGTCCGAGCAATGACAATGAATGAAAAGAAGTGGGATAACTTTTTTTTTTAGTATAAAATAAATGTATTATTCACGATGTGGACCTCAAAAGTTAAATTACTCGATTCTTTTTTTTTTTTGAACAGCTAGATGAATATATATATAAAAAAAAGCTAGAGAGAAACTAGCAAAATTACAAATACGTATGCAACATGGGGTTTTGAATCCACAATGTCCATGAAGTATTTTCGTTTAACACATCTATGAGAATACCAATTAAAGGAATGAACAACAATAAGATCAAAAATGTGACCTTTCTTCAAACTCGGAGACTGGAAGATAATGCTATTCCGAAGACGCCAAATCATCCAAGTGGTTGTATAAACAACAATCTCGATAATCTTCTTACTTGCAACAACTAACGAACTTGAGTCCATCCAGTCTAAGATCGCCGTGACTTCATTCACCATAGGAAACCGGATGTCTAACCAATTTGCCACCTTCGTCCAAATATGCGAAGCCGTGCCACATTTAAAAAACAAATGATTCACGTCTTCAGAATCTACCATGCACATAGGACATAATAACGAAGGGATATCAATATCTTTTTCATTAAGATTAACTCTAGAAGACAATCTGTTGATACTCATCCTCCACCACAAAATATTAACTTTTATAGGCACTCCAGAACACCACCTCGTCTCCATGTTGCCTTCTTGGAGCAAAAAACTGTCCACTTTCTTTCGAGTACTACTCACCGAGAAGATACCATTCGGATTAAGCTTCCATTCCCACTGGTCATCTTGTGTTGACAGATGAACATTTGCTAACATGCCCATTAAATCATTTAATTGTTGACTAGATCTACCTCCATCTCTTAACGGTCTACTCCAAGCCCAATTCCACACTCCATTTATATGTCTGTTAGCAAGAGAACAAGTTTTCTGCATTTCTAAACCATACAAACGAGGAAATCTACACTTCAAACTTTGATCGCCCAACCATATGTCATCCCAAAAATAAGTCAAACGACCATTACCAACCTTTTTGTGCATTAAATCAAGAGGAATAATATTTTGCCCATGCATTTTATCAATAAGTTTAACAATAGACGTCCATGTTCCTGATCCTTTTGGTTTTCGATCCTCGGACCCGATACCACCCTCGATCCCATATATGCTTTGAATCACCTTAACCCATATAGCTTCAGAATTGTTTAGGAAACGCCACCTCCATTTATATATAAGAGCAAAATTGAGAGCTTTTAAACTACCAACTCCCAAGCCTCCTTTTTCTTTTGTGTCTAGAACGACATTCCATTAAACCCATGAAATCTTTTTCTCCAGATCATTTCCGCCCCAAAAGAATTGAGCGCGATACCTTTCTAAGCACTTAATAACCAATTCAGGCATTTTGAATAATGACATGTAGTAGATGCTCAAGCTCCCTAATACCGATCGGATTAAAGAAAATTTGCCTCCAATAGATAACATTTTAGCCTTCCAAGTTGATAATCTGTTTTTGAATTTTTGAATGACGTTTGACTAGTGAGTGACACGACCCATGTTGCTGCCAACCAATAATCCAAGGTAACGAAATGGGAGATCTTCAGCAGCGCAACCTGTAATGATGGCCAGATGATCTACGTCTTGCCTTGCAACTCCCACACCAAAAAGATTGGATTTAGCTAGATTAAGCCGTAAGCCTGATACCAAATAGAAGCAGTTAAGAATCATGATCAAGTTTTTTATATTAAGCTCGTCCCATTCACCAATGAATAAAGCATCGTTTGCATATAGTAAATGAGACAATGAGTATTCATTATTACCAACCGTTAGCACCTCGAAATAACCCGTAAGCCACCACATCGATTCTTGATAGGCAGTTAAATATCATTTTTTCAGTTATTGGCAAGTCCTAATGATTCGGCTCTGATGTACGTGGCAACAAATTCTTTAGTTCCGTGTAAATTAATCGTAGCATATACTTGCGTCTGTTAATTTATATTTCTTTGTAAATTAAGCTACTGTAAATTAGTTAGTTCTTTTTGAGGGATATGAATGTTTTATTGAACTAAATGATATCGGATGTCAGTGTTTTTGTAATCCGACTAGCTCCTCTTGATTAGAATACCAGGAAAACCATATATTAAGCGATTATTTTTGTTTTGTTGCAATCGTATGTATTCATTGACCATGATTTGTGGCATCTTATGATTATATTAACTGATTCGGATCAAGATGCGGAGTGTAAGAATGTGACCGTCTCTATTATCGGACAAGAATGATCATATTTATATTCAACATCTAACGATGACATATTATATATATAATTTCTATATATATACTAAAGGAGAATAGAAGCTTGTTTCAGAATTTGCCACGTAGGCAAAATGTCACGTGACGACCTCTCATAATTTTAATATAAATAATTATAATTATCTAAATTTAAAAGATAAATTAAAAAATAGATTTAGATAGAGGTAGATAATATTTAAATATAATATTAATTAATCAAAAAATCTATGAATTCTACCCAAATACTAATTGGAAAATACTATTAAACTTATAAAAATTGAGTAATTTATATTGCCGTGCATCGCAAGGGTTTATATCTAGTATAATATATATAAAAATATAAATATAGGGTGGGGATCAAGAGGGAAACAAAAAAATTAGAGAACGAGGGAAATAAATCTCAACCAACGATTTCATCATAAATGAATTTTAAAAATTACAAATAATTTCAATATTTAACATTCACCACAAATACAAATGAATGTTAAAAACATTTATTTATGAAAAAATCAAAGGTTAAGATTTACTTCCCTCATTTTTTAAGATTTAAAACTTTCGTATGAATCATTTTCCTATATGGATATATATATAGGTATTAGAATTAATTTATATTTTATGTTTGCAAAAGAAATTTATTTAATAGTACCGACAAATTGCAGTATCTCCAACAGAATATATTTATAGAATAAACTTGTAAATTAAGTACTTGGGAAAAATTCAATTATTCTGTATATCTCTACCCAGAATGACAAAAAAAAAAATAGTTAGTATGTAAGTAATACCCTTTTGTGGTGGTTCTACTGTTCTACAGTATGTTTCTTCAAGTCTTTTATGTAAAAAAATAATGTGTGCAATCTCTTTTAATTGTTTCGGTTGTGTTAATTTTGTCAAATAATTAACTAAAATTAAATGTTCAGTATTATGAGTAACAATTATCAAGATTGATCAAGACTTGCTAAATTATTTTAATATTGGTTCATTTCCAAAACGACAAAACTTTAGGGTATATTTTGGTTTATATTCAAAAAGGTGGTGCTTCGTTTAAAAAAATGAAACGTTCAATCAACATCAACATCCATGTACTATACGTATTTGAGTTCAATTCATAAGTCTCTTGTTTCTTTTTTCTTTTCTTTTTTTATTAAAAAAAACAAGTAACTTAACACTTAATGAATAGTTTAATATAAACTAAAGACACTTAATTAATTTCTATTATAAGTCAAATTAAAAATGTTAAATATTATTTTAGCAAAAAAATGTTTGTCATACTAATATCATATATTACTTTTTATCTGTACCTTAGAAAATAAAAGATTCTGCCATGTGACTGTTACCAAAGTAGCAACGAAAATGGACAATGTGTTACAGTTCTACAGAAAACATATTCTTGTTTTTCTCTCTATAAACCATCAAATTAAAGTGGTTCATAGATAGTAGTAACCTTTTTCTATTTTGGTTCAACTAGTTGGGTACTACAAAACATCCTTTTGATATAAATTATATAATATATAGTAAAAAATTGTAATGAGCATAATATTTAAAAAGTTGACAGATTTTCGATCTACATTCACCAAAACCTTTAAATTTGAGATAACCAAAAATATGGACGTGCAAGATGGATCGGGTAATAAGTCAAACAAACAAATCTTTGTAATGTCATAATGGGTCAGATAATTTTGTCTGACCACCAAATATTATTTGTAATTAGTTTTTAATTTGTTATATACCAAAAACAATAGTTATGATCATTGTGAATTCAATATTGTTGAAATTAATAATTAAAAATCTATTACATGGAGGTTTTATGCATATAAATACAATTTAGATGATATATAAACAAGTGCCTCAATTTAACCTAGCATGCCAATAGTTACTTTTAGGTGGTACTTGTTTTAATTTACAGCATAAAACATTTTCCTTTCCTTTTCTATGTCTATTTTTTTGTTGTTTCTTTAAAGTGGTTCAAGATAACCATAATGTAGAACACACCTGTATTACTAAAAAACATTGAAGCATCCATAGCTTTCAGGAATCTCCAATATCAATAACCAACGAAATGGAAAACTGGGGTCAGTGTTCATCACTAAAAACAATTTTAAAAGCAATAGAAAAACAGAAAATGAACTTTAAGCACGCCATAAATGATGTATAGCTCATCTCTATATATCCGAACAACTAGCTAGCTAACCTTGCCATGGTATTTGGTTTTGATTGTGGTTCGGATTCATTTGACCCATGTGATCAAGATTAGCCATATTGAGAAAATGGTGATGATCATTAAGATTAGGAAACCCTCTAAGACCCAAAAAATCTCTCGTTAATTCATCGTTCCCACCGTCTTTTCTCTTGTTTAAAATCGATCCGGTAGAAGATGGGAAAAGTTGTTGTTGGTAGCTATTGTGATCTTTCTTTGAAGAATTTAGCATGCCATTGAAGATTTCTTGAATGTTAGTGGACCCTACATTTGTAGAAGTTAAAGAATTTGGATGAAGTAAATGGTCCATGCAAGCAGTGGTCATATTAGCAAACCCACTGCTTGTTTCTAACATCACATGATGATTATTATCACTTGATGACAAATTGGCTAGGGCAGGCGGATTATGATGGTTATGAAGAGATGATAGTGAAGGTGCACACATGTGATCATGCTGAAGGTTTTGGTGGGACCCATTTAAAATAATGGACTGTTGAGGAGGTTCAGAGTTGCTCATGGTTGCACCCATTTGAGCTGCTTTTTGGAGCAATGCAGTTGCAGACATGTGAGAAGAAGGTGAAGGAAGATGGAGAGTACTACTATTAGGGTTAGGGTTTTGTTGTTGTTGTTGTTGATTATGATGATCTAACCATGATGGTAATTGATGATTATGATGTGGACTACTTGACCCAATGTTGAAGCTAAGTTGTGGATGTTGGAAAAGATGTTGTGGTTCGGTTTTGAGTGGGAAATTGATCGGTAAATGAAGCGGAAGGTGGTTTAAAGACGACGATGAAGATCTTCCGGTTTCTTCTGCTAATGCATCACAAAAGGCTCTATGAGTGATGAAGCTGTCCCTCCTGCAGTGAAAAATAAGACGAAAAGATAAATAAGATTGTGAACAATTTAAATAGTCATTATACCTTTTGATGAGCAAATTAACCATCATAATGTTAAGTTTTGTGTAGGTTTAAGTGTAGTTGTCAACTAATAATCTTCACATTTGTGAAAGTATAAGATGTAAAGCTCTAACTTAAGTCTTAATAAAGTTTCATTATGAAGAGAGGTAATGTATTAGCTCAAATGTAAGCAAATTTACTTACATATGAGGTTAGTGAAGACATTTGCTCATTGCCAAACATTGGTTATAAATCATATTGTGAGATTAAAAGTTGTATGACGTGTAAATACATATGATTAACCTTAATATCTATTACTAGCAATGTGTTTTGTGTTGGAACACGCTATGTTAAATATGAAATTTATGCCAGACAGCTCACATGCATGTAGTCTTGTCACCCCTATAATAAAGTTACATGTAAGCATTAATAATATGACTATACACAAGAAAGACATGCCACGTCATGATCGAGGGACATATCTAGCTACTGTTAATCAACTTGTTTAAAGTTCAAACTTCATATTCTTGATTGTCATGAAAAGTATATAATGAAAACATTGAACTAAATTAAAGCATGAGAAAATATAACTTAATCAATTATTTATGTTCTCTACTGTTCCACTTGTGAAGTTCTTGAAATTTTATTTTGTTTGATTGTTATTATACATTGTATATATTAAATATAACCATTAGAGTGATGAAATTGTGCAATTACCTTGAAAATAGGGTACCACAATCGCATCGATATTCTCGGGTGCCACAGATCTTGGAGTGAGCTTTCCAATCAGACTGAACGGCGTAACGCTTTGAACACTTCTCACATTTCCATTTTTTCTCGCCATGTTTTCTTGAAAAATGTTTCTTGATACCAGTAAGGTCTCCAAGTGCTCTTGATGGCTCATGATGCACACAACTCGGTTCCGGGCACACATATACCTTCTTCCTAACTACCTCAAGTTTTGATTTTTGCTTAAGTTTCCATGGTAAGTTATGTCCTCTTCTATGTAACTGAAGATTTTGGTCTCTTTGAAACCCTTTGTTGCAAATCTCACATAGGAATCTGTTTGTTGCCATAAGTGATTTTGGAGACAAAGCTATCACCTCAGCTTCTGGATCTTTTTAAATTCCAAATATAGAAAGTTCAAATTTTTATCAACAAAATCATCAATTCAATCCAAGAAAAATGAAACGCATATTATTAAATCTACAAAGAAACCAACTTCTTGATAAAAAGAATAGTAAACAATGTATGAATGTATGTAGGTATGTAAAGTACTAGACACTAGTGTGTATTATGTGTATACAGTAAGTGGTTAAAATACAGAAAGTTTGATTAACAAAAAGTTTGGAAATTAATTTTACCTGGATTGCCAGGAAGATTCCTCTTTTTCTTGTTTGATTGAGTTTGGTTGTTGGTACTGATTGGCACAGAACCAAAGGACTGCTGCATCTGTGGTGGAGGGTACATAGTACCAATTTCATTCCTGTTGCTTGATGAAGATAGGCTTGCTTCATTTGATGCAGATGTTAAATTTGACATATTGTCATCTAAAAAGATGCCTTTCATCTCTCTTGCTTGTTATATATCTACCTTTTTCTTTTATATTTGTTCTTTGGTCTTTGTATATACTAGAGCTAGATTAACTAACTGATATAACAGACAGATGATCAACTTTTTGCTTCTTCAAAAACCATGTCATACATAGATCTGAAAAACAAGAAAACCCTAAAGCAAGAAGAAAATAACAAGCAACAAATGATTAGAAGACCTCTTTTTTTTTTACCTTCTTTATTGTTAGTTTAGATTATAAAAGCTAGCTAGGTTGATAATTCATAGAATAAGTTAGATGTAACTAAAAATTAAAAGTGAAAAAGCTCAAACCTGACAGTTAGCAAAACTTCTCCAAAAGAGTTTATTAGGCAACTCTTCAAGATGATATAATTCAACACAAGAATCCACACACTTGAGTACAAAGATATAAACCAAAACAAAAGACAACTAACCTGATTAATTCGTACAACACATATAGAAAATAAAAGTTGAAGAAGAGACTAGTTATGAGAGAGAGAATTGTATTGATATGTGGATGAGAAGAAATGTTTAAAATAAATAAATGGGCATCAAAAAATGGAACCAAAAAGGCAACATGAGGAGGGCAGAGGGGCAATGTTTCTGACGTTACAAAACTTTGTCCTATTCTTTGTTTTCTTGTAAAATTGCAGAAATATTACCACTTGCATTATTGATTTTGCTTTTAGGAGTATCTACTAATCTTTTTCAAGAAAATACTACTTTGTTTTTCCCTATATACATATGTATACGTCTATAACTTTTCATCTCTAGCTCTCATCACCAGCTTTTTAATCCACTTAAAGTTGACAGAAAACCCTATAAATTAGTTTCTTGATCATATCACTATGTTTGAAGATACCGTAGACTCGTAATAAGTTTCAGGTTTAAACCTTCTTAGGTAAACATCTTGAGGATGGTTAGGGAAATTGTTGGAAACGGTCAACATAATACTTCGGTTAGACCGCACACATGCGAGTTGATTTTCCGATTAACCTGAACATGTAAATTAAAACATCCTTCGTATACCCGTTTATATACCATGGACTCATAAAACTTTAGGTAGGCTTAAACTTTTTGGATGGAAACACAAGCCATGATTATGAAGTTGACAGTATTGTATGTTTGTTACTAGCTGCTAGCATGGTGCATTAAAGTTATGTTTAAGAGCGCAAATCGTTAAAATGCAAACTATATATGCCGCATTACACTTCCTATCAACGCAATTAGTCATATGAGAAACTCGTTAGATAAGAAGCAAAAATCCTTAAATTACTAGTCATGTTAAACATTATGATCATTTTATGATCTCATTACGATATATTCCAGATATGTTACTAGTACTAGGTAGACAAATACTTTCCACCTCGCGACCAAGAAATGTTAACAATGAAGTTAAGAGATAAATAATAGTGACACTCCACCATATTGATTGTTACTCAATAATAAACTGTTAAAAATAAGTAGTCGTTAATAATAAGACTCAACCAAAAGCCTATTACTACCTTGATTTAGACAGACAATTAGTAGTAATCCAGGGAAGACTAACAAAAAAAGGGTTTGTGGTTTTATACCCCACCAACTTAGGATTTATACTCTCTAATCATTACATTCATACATACAAGTGTCACGTCCATATCATTTCAATCATTACATTCACCCGCACACAATGATCACGTCAGGAATGTACAAACTCGTGACCCTTAAAAAACTACCCCTTACAATTTTGACCTTTACTTTAATATAATTTTAGAAAGTACCACCTGATTCCCTCAACTCTAGTCCGCCGACTAGCTAGCAACTTTTTTCTTTAGCCGTAATTTTTACACCACTATTTGTGTGTCACTACTCCATCAAGACTAAACTCACCTACACAAATTTAGTATAGATAATACTCTCCTCAAGAAGACCGGCGTGGCCCTATAAATTGTTACATTAAGCGAGATTTTAACATTTTACCTTCCCAATTGTGATCTCCCAGGGGTTAATCGACTAGCAACCTATATATAATTTCCTTAAGATCTGAATATATAGAGTTGTTGGCTCCAAATCAGGACCCTTTATAGATTATCATAAAGACATGATTGAACAAAGGTAAGAATGTAGTGTTGTTGGGTGGCAGAATTTGGATTGTGCTTAACAGCATCTTTTCAGATTTCCAATCACATCCATATCATGAATACAACTTCACTTTTAACTGTAAACATGACATCATATATCCATTATGAATTCAATAACCCTCTTCATTCTTAAAGAATCATCATTATGCCTTCATGATGTCATAATCAAAGCCTCAATATGGCCGGGGAAGTTGGCCTTTGTTAAAAGGTAAAATCTAATTGTGGTTTATATATTTGTTAGTTTGTGCAGATTAAACTTTGGTGGCAAATATGTATAAGTCTGGAACTTGTGTTTTGGTGCCTGAAGAGTGTTAGTGTCAGTTTTGTGAAGTTTTATACTTCCGAGGGTCAAAGTGTAAAGTTTGTAAAGTTAGTTTCATATAATTGTTTTATATATATATTTATTATCTTTAGATTATTATTGAGTTCGGGTTTATGTGCGATTCATCCTGAAATCTCGAATACTAATATCATCTGATACAAGTTTTGTTTAGTTTTTGTGAGTAAATTATCTTCATCTATTGGTGTTGAATAATTGAGTGTTTTCATGTAAAAATGAAGTTTAATCTTTTGGTTTTGTATTTGGTTTTTGACCAGTTTTAGTTATTAATCAAATGCACTATTTAGTAAATTGTGGTGTTTATTGATTACTACGTTTTGTTCAGTCTTTTGAAGTGCTTGCCAACTTGCCTCATTGAACCTAAATATATGATTTCTACGAGTGTCGTCGTACAAGAAATGACACATATTATGTCGTCCAGAAAGGAAAAAATAAATGATACGTACTCCACATAGCATATGAATGTTATTGACATCATATTGCCAACAATTATAGAGCAGTGCGTTTACCATAATAATACTCCATGACCAACACTTTTTCAAGAACTTGCAACAAATATCAGGAATATTATAAGTTTGTCAAATTGTGCTCAAATACATTTTTAATACTAGCTTAATTAGAACATTACATCAAATCATTCAATTATATACAACTTTATGGGCATATGCACACATTCAAAAGTGTGCAATCTCGATGAATCTACAAGAGGTTGTAGAAGAAATAATTAATTAATATGTACTCATAAAACCTTGTAGCATATTGGGTTGTATTGTCTATTCAGAAATTAAAATTGAATCATACTTCCATGACTTCAAATGTACGTTTACTCATAAAACGTACCAAATAAATCTCAATGAATCTACAAAGAGTACTACAAAGAGTATAGGAATTAATGATTGAAGCTCCTGAAAACCACTTTGCATGTGCAGTGCATTTAAGTTACATAGCATATATTTGTAGCTTAACATGAAAGTGTATCCAACAATATGTCATATTTAGTTTTATGATCATAATTCGAAGGGTACAAAAACTCTTGAAAGACTTTTAAAAGCATTAGAGAGTGATCGATTTCGTTATAGAAGAAGTATTAATTAAGTAATTACAGGTAAATTAACCAACTGTATATTGTTAATCCAAATTTCACGCTAATTGCTAATTATTAAGTTCAAATTAAAACACCCTGCAGAATGGAACCATATATAAACGTCGACCCCACCATGCTACAATTGTCATTTGATTGCAATACACTAATTTTCTTACTGTTAATGGTTAAACGTACATTCATAGTATCTTCCTAACAACCGTGACGTGTCAAAAAACATTTTTGATCATCTCATATTCTTCAAGTACATAAATTCATTGATATTTACTAAAAAAACAAAGCTTTATTTTTACTAAATAAAAATAAAAGAAAGCTTTAAAAGGAGAAAGAATATATAGACAACAGATATTTATTAAAACCGTTTTTTCACCAAGGTAAATTGGCCAACTTTTGTTTGTCTTATCTAACAACATTAAGTGTTTTGTCATTTTTGTTACTGTCAAATACTTTCAACCAATATTTAGCTTTCTATCTACCAATAAATTCTTTTCAAAACTTCAACTTCAATTCATTTTATTTAAAAGTATACTTTATAATATATTTTTATTTTTATCTTGTTTTTAACATTGATAATTTAAGCAAGTTAACTATATTTTTATCTTCACTACTAACAAATTTCATGCAATTTATATCAGACATATATATAGTTGAGTGACATTAATTTGAAGACTATATGGCTATTTAGATTTTTGTATTAGTTGTGTCCTTTATGTTATCCCAATCATTATATTGCACCTCAAACGTTTAATAAAATTGCACACTTTTAAAAAAATATATAAAAAGGAAGTAATTAGTTTAATTAAAATTGGGTTGTTATGAATGCATGGAAACAGAGAAAGATTCACGTGATTTACATTCCAAGAGACAGCCATGGTCATGAAAACCTGCTACACTTGATTCCCTTTCATCCCCAAAAAGCAAGTATATAATTAATCTTTTTTGTCATAAAATAATATCCATGCATATCATTCTATATTCATTCATCAATTCCCATCAACCCTAAAGGCGTGCTATTCCTTAGTATTTCATCATATCCCCTTTTAATATTAATATTCTATATATAGCGAGCTACTTAATAATTGAACAGATTGTTGGTAATTAATTAATGTAAACTTTTATTAAATATCATAAGACAACGACTAATTAAGGTCTTATTTGCCGTTCCATAGAAAGAAACAAAACTAAGGTCTTAATTATCCGGTCATTTATGCTTGATAACATTATGAATTATGTGTCACTATATTATTCTTTATACAATGTGGCTACATTACTTGTATCATGATTTATTGTATGAATAACATATTTGCAGTCCAAATAGGTCTTTGATTATGTAATTCTTTGACATCATTATATTGATTGATCGTACATGGGTTCTTTTATTTAATTAATAGTTAAATAGGCTTTCTTCTTTTCCTCATGGGAACAATTTGAGCTTTCTTCATGCTCCAAGCATTTAAACTAGAAATACTTAAATTTTGAGTACCATTGTTGAACGCATAAAGTAATGCTTGTTCTTCAATAGCCAATGTTGGATATACTCTGGCTGTAATACAAGCCAACCCTTCTCCACCAAAACTTTCCACAATCGAATGATCTATCTGCAAATCAAACAAATTGATCAGAATCCTGCTTTACCACACATAAAATCAGTGAGGGATTAAAACTTAGAAAGATAATAGGAATCTTTTGAATGTTGGTAGTAAAAATACCAATGTTCTCATCGAAATCTTTGCATGACGAGGATCAACCGCAAGAAAAGCCCCATAAATCGGTTTGTCGACCTCTGTTCTCAAAGACGATCTGTAAGAGGAAATGACTGTGAAAACGCAACAACAGGGTTCATTCTTTGTGTTATGTTTTATACGTAGCAGGTCAAGTAGTTTTAAAAAAATAAAAATAAAAAAAAAGTTGAAAGTCGCCAAAAATTTATCTTCAGTGCAGAAAGCTACAAAATTGTTTTATGATTGGGAAAGTTCATCTATTACTCTATTGCAATAATATAATTTTTGGAATCATATTTATTTATTTTAGCACTAATGATATTTTTGGAGAAAAGGGTGATTCGGGTCAAACCAACCTGTCAGCAGGCGGGGCAGGGCAGGGACGGGACAGTTGCCCACTCAAGAAATTTGAAACCGTGTAAAGTGTAAATCTTTTCAAGGGTAGTAGACATTAGTGACATTCTTAAATATTTCAAGGGTTTATTGTTTGAAAGTGTATCTTTTTGTATGTGACGTACTTTTAAAATTTCTATTGTATGTATTGAACCTTGCTAATTCATCTCGTATATGTAAAAGTTCACATGCTTAGCAGGTAGCCTATTTTTTATTTTTCAGGTTTTAACTGACTGCTATGTCTTTGTAACCAATTAGCATATTTTAAGTCAACTTGTACATACAGTAGATGAATTAACATGTTTTACAACATACAATAAAATTTTTGAAAGTACATCACATACAATAATAAAAGAAGTAAAGTAGAATACATTTTCAAAAAATAAATCTACAATTCAACACCCCCCACCCCCAAAAATATATATATATATATATATAAAGATAGAAAGAAAAGATTGCCCCCTCAATAAATTTCTTGTAGCTCTGCCAGCCTGCTAAAAAATTAACCATTTTGTGGTCATGGGAATGGTAACATGTGTGTATGTGAGTATAGGATATCTAACCTGCTTTGGTCAGCACACATGAGCACTTGGTAATTGTTAGTCCTTCTAAAAACACGAAAAAAGACAGCAGTGTGTTCAATCATGTCCTTTGAAGCCAAAACAAGCAACCCGAAAGGCCCAAAACTGCCACTCACAGAAGCATTCTTTTGTGTACATAGAATTTGGGGATCAATTTCTTCTGCACTCAACAGTTCTGCCTCTTTAAGATTCGACAAAGTAAACGTGATTTCTACATCAGCCTACAGCAAAATTTAATGACATCAGTCAAATGAACTACTCTATTCATAGTTGATGTGAAGTTTATGAATTCTTTGTCTGTTTAGAAATGCATAAACAAGTGCTAAAAATTCGTTAAATAGGATTAAGTTAGTGTTCAAGTCCATATTTATGTACATTTTGTAAAGCATTCTGTTTGACCTTAAAAAACAAATATTTCCTCTTGAGATCTTTATAGTTTTAATGCAATTACGGACTCAAATTAGTTACCTGTGAAGCTGTGATGCCTGAAATTTCAAGCATGGATCCACCTTTCAGTTCCTTATTCTCAAAATGCACTTTTTGTGTTCGTAGTTTTTCAAGTTCCTTGATGGGCCACTGGACCAACTGATCTCCATTTTCACTGAGCCAGATGCTCCTAGGCATTGACTGAAATCTCATTGTCCATTACATACTTAGCTGGGGATTATAACTTAACTTTCAAACCAGTATATTTCAAACTCTAATGGGTTAAGCTGTACAATATAAATAAAAGGGAAACGGGCCAAATGGGTTGAACTGGTCAAACATGTTAGAAAGTTATTAGAAGTGTATCTTTAAGCCTAAGTATTAAGACGCCTTACTAAAAGAATGTTATATTTTTATGGTAAAAATAAAGGTTTGTAATAATACTTGGCATATTAGTTACTTTGAAGACTAAAACGGATAAAAAGAGTGTTTGCAGGCTGAACCAAGCCGGCCCATTTTGAGTTGTGACCCACTTAATTCACTCAATATGAGCCAACCCTGTTTTGACCCGTTACCCAACCCATTCATTTTGAGACCTCTAGCTCGAACCATGAAACTATATAATCTAGAGCATATGAAGAAAAAAAAATGTCCAAATTTACCTGAAGGCCAGACCAACCTTTCATGAGATCGTCTGATTCACTATCACCTTCATTGATCCATGACCATAATATCCTTCTCTTCTTCTCACCATCATAAAATGATTTTGAAGCATAAAACCTCCCATAATCATAGCGTAACAACCCTTTACCATCCATGAAGTCAATATCAACTTTATAATGGTCAGTTTTTGGGTCATAGTTTCCCAATATATAGTAATCATGGCTATTAAAGCTTGCTTTAAGAACATGCATGATATTCTTCCCTTTAACTGATGTATCAAGCCCATTTTTCCCATCAACACTAACAGGATAAAAATCAGGACATTCCCACATTACTGTTTTGTTAGAGAAGTGTAATGGGCTCGAAGTCCTAATCCAATGGCTAAAGTCCTTACTTTTGTATAGAACAGCTGTTCCGTGATGGTCAATCTCACTTCCAATCACAACCCTCCATTCTCCATCCGAACCAATCCAAGCCGTTGATGGATCTCTATATGATGATGGGTCAATTCCCTTAGGAGGACTCAATATAGGATTATGTGACGATTTTACCCATTCATTTAGAAACGGGTCAGAAGTGTTTTTAGGAAATGCTAAGTTTTGGACTTGGTGTTTGTTGGTGTCACTGCCTGTATAGAGAATTGCGGGCCCACCACTTGGAAGAATAGTAGCAGAACCAGAAAAGCAGCCATTGATATCGTAAGGCTCATTGGGGATTAGAGCAATGTCAAGATTAACCCAATTGATAAGATCATATGATATAGAATGACCCCATGAAATGTTACCCCATAGTGCACCGTATGGATTGTATTGATAGAAAAAATGGTAAACTCCATTGTAATACATTGGTCCTGACCAAAACAATTTGAACCAAAAATCTATGTCAAATTAGCATTCAAGAAGCGAAAATTGCATGTAAAAGAAATGTACTTTCATATCATTTTTCTATTTTAGGGAACATACTTTCAAAATTAACGTTAAAGGACTGTGTTATATGTACTATTGTACTATATGATTAAGGGACCTGAACAGAGGTCCCTGATTATAAACTTATAACATAGGCCTTCAAACATTGATTTTGAAATTACATTTCCTAAAACAGGAATTTGCTAAAAGTCCATGTCTTTTACGTGCAATTTAACTTCAAGAAACAAAGTTGAAGTCTGTATACGTGATTGTGTTTTACCATTAGGATCTGCAAAGTTCATGAGCAACCCATTGAGCAGGTAGACCAATCAATAAATTGCGATAAAAACACAAACATTAATCAACAGCATAACATAAACGAGTAACAGTTACAAAATATGGGCTTTGACCAAGAAAAGAGTTGTACCATTCATCCAGTTTTTCAAAGGCTGGAAATGATAGGCTGTCCGATAAGGCTGCCAAACTTTTGATCGATGCTCATGATTCTTGAAGCCCGCAACCTCGACTTCATTAGATATCAGCAAATAACACAATGAAAGTAAGAAAACACTTACAATTTTCAGAGACATAGGTTAATGTTAAACCCCATGAACTGCAAACTGTGCAGTTGTGGTCAATTGCATGTTGTGGGCTATATATGTTTACATGAGCATCTTTTGGATTTGCAGGCAATGTTAAATTGTCATTATTAATTATTGATGACTGTCATTTGTTTGATATAAAATATACATTATTGGTGTTTATGTGATAATGATAAATAATCACAAGAGTCTTTGAAAGAGTAGTAATATGACCAAGGACTTCATTGAAAGATGTGAAGAAGGCTTGTGAGTCATTGTGGTCACCTAAACAAATGCGAAAATAACCACACTCCGTTAATGTCAGTATCAATTTTAACTAGAGGACAAAGGCCTTTTAAGTCCAAAATATGTCTCTAGTGTAACAGTGTAACGGTATGATTTATATGTCGACTTATTATGGAGTGATATTTTGATTTTAATTCTTATTGGTGTGTAGTTGTATAATTAATTAAGATTAGTGAGGTGATAAAACATATTTTGGTTCTCTGGCATATGTGTAGGTTTAGTTATTGACTTATTTCTGACCAGTTTTGGGTTCGGTCCAAATGATCTTTTGTAACTGTTAGATCGAATGAGCCGGTAACATGCGTACTTTGACAACCCTTCTAAAAAATTTCATAGATTTTTGACAAATTTCTTTATTTTGTAGTTTTAGATTTCTCGAAGGAGAGCGCTTCTAAAAAGATTTATTTAAAAAGAAAATTATTTACATGATTTAAAAAATAAATAATTATTTATAAGGGTTTGTTAATGATATCCGTAAATATTGTTATTAATTGTTACGATATGAATATAAATATTTTATTATTGACAAATCGTCATTATCAATTTCTCTTATTTAAAAAGAAGCAAACTAATATACGTAGCTTTATTTTTATTTGCTTAGATGAGGCAAAGTTTAAAAATATAATAACTTGGTGACATTACACTGCTTATAATCAATTGGTCAGATATATCTTCAATTTATCATAATATTTTAAAAGAGTTTTTCTCCAATTTATCATAAAACGTGAGATTTAATTTCTCATGATATACTCAATAACTCAATGATATTATAGTAATTTCTTACATCCTTCTCCACCAATATTCTTCTTAATTAGTTTTTGATTTATCTGTTTCTATTTTTTCTCTTTAAATAATTCTTTTAGAAAGAGACACCCATCTATTTTTTCAAATACATATTTGTATGACTTTTATTCCTTAGTTGTTTTTTACTTAGGGCATTGAACATTTTTAAAGGTGATCAAACTAGAATCATCATGTAATATTTATCAATTAGCGAATATATTCTTTTTTCCATTTTTCATACAACATTTTACATCTAAAAAAAATTCGAATCATATGTATCAATAAAGTATAATTAGGAAAGAATAATTTATACAAATTTTTATATAAATGAATAAGCTTTAAAATGAAATTTATATCTTTAATAACTATTGTGTGCAGAGGCGAATATACTTGCTTATTAGGTGAGTACATGACTCACTTTAAATTTTAAAAAGTACGAGATGTTTATGTCTATTTTTTTCATTAACACACTTAAATATTATAGTTGAACACACTTTAGAAGTTAGAACTATAGACATAAAAAGGTAAATAAAATATGCAATGTATTAGACTTTCTTTTTCAGACTGAAAAAATGAGGGAGTTGCAGGAAAATGAGATAAATATAAGAATGGTAAATCTATAAGAGAGAGGAAGTAAGCTGATTGTATAGAACAAGTGAATAGTGCATACTATATATTTATTTTTAGAAAAACATAGTGTATTAGTGGAAATGAATAAAAGTGATTGAGTATCTATGATGATTTAGTTGTAAAATTAGAGTTTTGTCTTTTCCATTCTTAATTGCTTTTGTAAGTTATCAATATATCCATCAGTTTTAACTTAATTTGTCTATAAAGTTTTTAAAAGAAGAGCTTCTTAATAAGTAAGATTTTTTGAAATCAAATTTTGTACTTCAAATCATACACTTCAACTGAATTTGTGATCTATTGACTAATTTTAGATGTAAAGTTTTCTTATTATAAAATATAAACTTCATTAACCATTAAAAAATGCTTTGATAACTTATGTTCATTTTATTAAAGAAATCATTTGAATTAAAACAATTTAGAAAAACTTACCATGTGTTGTAAAATTTTTAACATTTTAATATTATTTTACTCTTCTTGAAAAAAGTTACTATAGTTGTAAAATTAGGATACAAATGAAAACGTTTCAAAAAATATGTCATCAAAATGAAGCTTAAGAGTTGAGGTACTCACAGTCCAAATTAATTAGCCGACCCGAATTGTTGATTAACTCATTCGACCCAATCAATTTTTTACTAAACAAATTAGACTCATCTTAGTTTGAATTCTAAATTCGTCGTTGGTATATTGTATGTCTCTTTGACAGTTTTAACTCATCGAAATGGCGACGGCATTTTTAATACCTCGTTAAAAGTAAAATAACAGATAACTCGTACTAATAAGAACAAAAGTAATGGTAAAAATATATGGATATTTTAGATTAGATTTATAACAATAGTTTTTTTTTTTTCGTTTTTTTATTAACTGGAATTGAATTAACTGCGCGAGATCCAAAACCAGTTTCCAGATCCCCAAATGAGATCCGCCGCCGATCTTACCCCACAATCATGAACAAAACCCACCCAATTACCCGTTACGTGTTTCAATTGTACCAGCAATACACAATAAACTGACAAAAAAATCGATTTTTTGTATCCTTACTGCATTAGTATTTGCTACTACTAATGCTAAATTTAATGCAGTTGGAGTAGCAATACTAGCAAAATTTCATTTTTAAATTTCTGGATATAATTGTAAAATCTACCCCATGGACAAAGATACTACACCTCCTTATCTTAGGTCAGTTCTTTTTCTTTTTTCCCAATTTTGATCATTTGTAAATTTCTTTTTTATTGCTTAATGTTGCCAGATCAGATCTGTTTGGAGTATAATGTATGTGATTATTTGTTTGTAACCAGATTTATTTTGTTTAAAGCTGTGAATTATAAGTTTGTTACCTAAGATTATAAATTGATAATCGTTTGTTTGTTATTATGGTTTGGTCATTAGTCTTTAGCGATGATTTGTAATAAAGTTGATTACATCGGGCCAAAAAACTTGTAACTTACTCATGAAGTTGATTTCCCGGGCAACCCCAACCGGCCAATGGGGTAGATGGAGCTTGCCTAATGGCCGCTCAGATGGTGGCATAGCCACTGATCCACCTTAACAAGGAACTTTTGTGACAAATGTTACTGATTGGCTGAGGTGGGGATTGAACCCATGATATTACCAATTGTCTTAACTCCAAATCTGTGGAACCAACTAGGCTACAAGCAAGAGGCATACCCCGAAGTGAAATAATGGTTATTATGAATTATGATGTTCATTTTTTGAATATTCTAATGGTCTTTGAAAAGGTTGAAGGTTTTGTAAATGTGTTGTTACAGTGATGGTGACCGCAAGTTTTCAAAATTGTGGATATATAATAAATGTGAAACGATGTACTAAACAAAATTTGGTTTTTTTGAGAAATTATGTAATTCAAATTCGGTGACATTGTCACATTGTTTGCCGGTCAAATAGCACACTAAATTAAAAACAGAAGTAAATATGTCTGTAGCTGTAGCGGGAGCAAGAGTTCAAGTTTAATGTAAATCAGTAAATGTGTATACTAATCTAATCATTACTCTAATCCTTTGTGTAGTTTGTTTGCTGCATTATCATATGGAATTGCGTCAATGGCCATGGTTTTCATTAACAAAGCAGTTGTCATGGAGTATGCGCATTCTATGACTCTCCTAACTCTCCAGGTAATACACAATACGTTAGCATTTTCAACATTTGTGATTATATCATTATTGTTATCATTTGCAAGTACTTATATTTCTATTGGAAACTTTTTCAGCAATTGGCAACTGCACTACTTATACACTTTGGAAGAATAATGGGGTGGACAAGAGCCAAGGCACTTAATGTTGATACTGCCAAAAAACTTGTTCTCGTTTCACTTTTTTACAACGGAAATGTGGCTTTTGCTTTAGCAAGTTTGAAAGGAGTCAATATTCCAATGTACATTGCTATAAAGAGACTAACGCCTTTGGCTGTCTTAGTCGCTGGACTTTTTTATAAGAAGGGAAAACATTCAAAGCAGGTAACTTAATTACATTCCGTCATTTATATGTTAGCATAACAATTCAGATAAGTTTCATTTTCATTTCTTTTTGTTTTCTTTATGTATTTTTTTCTGCAAATTGTTGGTTTTACATAGCAACTATATTATAGAATTTTGATTGTTGACACTTGGCAGCAGAGGAAAAATGTCTGATGTAGCTTTTTTCTTGGTAGTTTCAGTACTATCATATGTAATATGATCACATGTTGTACAGAAGCAACATTCCTGTATTGGCATCCATTTAGTTATGCGTTTTGAAGACATTTTTTGTATCTTGTTGCATGAGGCATGTGAAATATTCTCAATTATTCTCTTGATGGATGATTTCTTACCAACTTTTTTACCCTTTATTATCAGGTAATTCTATCTGTATCACTTACTGCTGCTGGGGTAATCATTGCAGCACTGGGAGATTTTTCCTTCGATTTATTTGGATATGCAATGGCTCTCATCTCTGTCTTCTTTCAGGTAAGATTTTAACTTAAAAGGGAACTGGTCGAAAGTCCCCCCTACCCACTCACACACACACACATACATATGTATTTTCAATGTATTCAACCTCCAAAATCGCTTTATGCAGGAAACTTAGAGCTTTATTTAACAGGCTAATTGTTCTTTAGAAAATATAAGAGATTGGACAAAAAATGTCCGTATAAAATATTTTACTGGTCACTGAACCCGCCCAATTTGCCATTTTTAGTAATTTGTCTGTCCAATATAAATGACGTTAAGAACTTACGATGGTATATGCAGACAATGTACCTTGTATTGGTGGAAAGGTCTGGTGCTGAAGATGGGCTTTCATCAATTGAAATTATGTTCTACAACAGCCTTCTATCCTTGCCTTTCCTTGTATTTCTCATAATAGTTACAGGAGAATTCCCCAATTCACTTTCCTTACTTTATGCAAAGGTTAGGATCTTATTTTCTCTTTTTGGGCAACATGTATTACTAATTTGCCAATCTTCGTATTCACTCCATACTAGATGGTAATGGTTTTTTTATGTTCATGTAACAGAGTGCTTCCATATACTTTTTTGTGATGTTTATTCTCTCACTGGTGATGGGGATAATCTTGAACTACACGATGTTTCTATGTACAATTGTCAATTCCGCCCTAACTACAACCATTGTTGGGGTCCTCAAGGGCGTTGGATCTACTGTAAGTTGCCATGAGTTTCAATATTAATTATAAGTTATAATCATTCATTAATGTAATTAACTAATTGATTTATGATCGGTGGGTCAGACCCTCGGGTTCTTCTTATTGGGAGGAGTTCAAGTACACTTCCTGAATGTTAGTGGACTGGTGATTAACACTCTTGGTGGTTTGTGGTATTCTCTCGCCAAATATCAAGAGAAGTTGAGAAGAAATGCAATTCCAAGATAACTCAATGTATGTGTCTTTTGGTTTCCATTTCTTTGTAAGTTTGATATCAAATTCATTTTGATCGCTCTAGAACTTCAATGTATAACAAGATGTTAATTAGGCTAGTTAAACTCATATATTGAAGGGTAGCAAACATGAAACATGTATGGATTAATGCTTCTAATTGAAATGAGCAAAGGTGAAAAGGTATAAAAGAAACGGCACTACTATATTTTTAGTTACTGATTTTTCTTATCGAACAATCATCCTTATACTTCATTTATGCATAAAATACAGTTGTGTATGGTTTATTTTCATGTGCACTAATCTTCATTTGAAAGTCGCAAGCATTGTATTGGATCCAGAGAGAACTGAAACAAGTGTATTTCCTGTTGGTGTACGTAGTTTGGTATGACTTATTAAAGGTGTTACAAGATTTCGATATTAGATTAGTAGGATACTTGGTTTCAGGGCTGGCAATCGCACTTTTTCCTCTGAACAGAGTACATCTTTTTTTCTTTTCTATTATTACTAAATTTTCATTTTTCGGTGTTGTGGCGTATATTTCTCAAGTTGTTTGTGGTCTTTGAGTTCTGGGTAAAGATCATTCTAATGAGTTGTGTTATGTTACATCTTCTTGCGTGCACCTGCATGAAGAATATGAGGATGATGATGCAACTGTTAGTCATGGAACAGTATATGATGCACTTAAAACTGGTTAATTTGCATGTTTTGTTATGCGATGCCAATTGTTGAAGCTTTTATATAAACTCCCTTTATTATTCAGCTGAGTCTTCTCCATGACGAGAATAGACATGCATGCGCGTTACTCCTTTTTGCTTGATAGAAATAAATCCGATAAACGAAAGTAAAATCAACCTTTAAAAGTGACAAAAGGGGAAGAAAAACCCAAATATTATCAGTGAAATAGAGATTGATTGGAGAATGAGTATGAAGCATCTTACAAAAATAAAACTAAGATGACTATGATCCAACTTATTCGAAAGTATTTACTATTTAGTAAAGTTTTCAACATCGTAACGATGAAAGTTTTGTACTAGTATTTGTTTATTACTTTATGTACTTGTTTATTTAAGCATGAGTTTAATTTTTACTCATTATTGGAGTATAAACGAGATGTGCTTTAATTATTTTGCTCGAATTCAACTCGTTTGATATTGTACAAGTTTGAGTTTCGTTCGAGCCTCGACTTGTTATTATATAATAGTATTTATTATATTTAAGTTAATAGATTATATATTTACTTTTGTGTAAAGTTTAACTAGATACAATAAGATTTATTATTATTGTTTTAAATATTTAATATATAGTATAATAGTAGTTATAGTTACTATTATTATATGAAAAATAATTAATGTATATATATGGAATGTTCGTTTAGCTTTGCGATCATGTTTGAGTTCGATATAGCTCAAAATCGTTTACTAAACATATAGTCACTTCGTTTTACTAATATACCCCTAATTGCGCCGCTCATTAATCACCGTGTTTCTTATTCATCTCCTCGGAGCCCTAGAAACGTGTAACCACCGCCGGTGAACCAGGTAACGTTTCCCTAATTAAATCCTGCGACACACATATTAAACAAAATTTCTATCACGGAATCGTAAAAGCCCTAATTTATTCAATGTATCCCACTCACTATTTTGTCTTCTGATCACACTTGCCGTAATTTTTACTATTTTGTTCTGAAACTTCAAAATGTAAATGTACGAATTTTAATTATCGATTTATGCGTATAGACTATATAAATGTAGTCAGTATTAAATTAGTGTGAACTCTGATGGTCTGATTAACGCTTATAATTTTTATAAACTTGTTATAAGAAGCAAATAAGGGTTTTTTTGTGATTGTTATCGTTAAATTATTTATTTTATTTTTTTGCTTGCAGTAAGTTTCATTTGAGGATTCACCATAAAAAATGGTAGAACTGGTAATGTGTTGCATATTTGTTATTTATTGTATGCATTGTAGTTATCTTGAAACTATTTTGATTGTTTTTAGCTTATATGGTTATATGTATTTGTTTTGTATGCATATCAGAGCTATATGCATGAGGATGATATACACTTGGAGACTACGAGGGCCAGATGTACATTATTTGTCTATATGTATTTTTTTTGTTTTGTATCAAAAAACTATTTTTTGTGAATGCAAGATTTACAGTTGAATTATTTACAGTTTCAAGTGTTCTCAAAAGGCATGCAGAACTTACTGAGCGCCTTTCTCGGTATCAAGTCTTTAAAATATATCTGTTGTTGATATAGTTAAACTTTAATGGCTGTGAGCCTGTGACAATGCACTGTAGTGTTGATAACATGTTTTCTTTTGATCAAATTTATATTAGAGACTCTGATAAAATGATTTTCGAGCGTTTACAGAGGGAATTTGAAGTTGCACGTGCTTCCCAGACACATGGTAAGTTCAGTTTACGGTTTTTTTTTCGAACTTTTTCTCTCATAAAGTTAGTTATGCTAAGACTTTTTTTTCATTTCACAGAGGTTTGTTTAGACAGTGAACAGTGGAACGATGGGTTACTGGCAACAATAAGAGAACGGGTGTGGGTCTTTTGTCAATTCACATTTTTTAGATATTATGATTATTCTGTGTTATGTGTGGTTGATTAATTCGTCTTAAAACACCCAAAATTTAATGTCAGTGTTGGAATAAATATTTGTCAGGTTCATATGGAGGCTGAAAGAAAAGCAATGCAGTCACCTGTGGATGGAAACGTGCTGCCAATATCTGTATTTCAGGAGAAAATTATATACACAGTTGGAACCAAGGTAATATATGCTTAAAGCCTAATATGTTAATCTCAATACATGTGTGTGTGAGAATTCCATGACCAATCAATTACTAGACTTTGGTATTATTGATAACTAATTTTACCTGAATAGCATCCGGAAGGCCTTGTAGATGTTAACATAACATCAAAATCCCTTATATGTAGATGATATGTTGTTTGGAAGGAGCACGCATTGGCATACAATATGATACATCTTTTGCTGGTAAATTTCAAGACTTCATCTCTTATGTTGTGAACTTTCATATGATTTACCTCGGATTCTGTTTCTGACTGATTCATAATGGTAATCATTATTATTGTGGCTTGCCATACCGATTTTGTTCATCTATGTCATACATATGTCCTCTAGTTAATATAACTAATCATTACAACCTCCAAATGGTGGCATGACATGTATCATTATAAAAGAAAACTGCCCAAAATCTGTATAAATTCCTGTATGTTAACTGTCTTGATTTGTTAAGGTTTTATTTTATTAGTACTTGCTTGTGAGTGTTGAAGAATAAGGGTGATTTAGGACTGACCATATTGTAATTAGCAAAGCATTTTTCTCGATTTCATCAAGTATTGACCCATGCCCCTTCTTTGTAATGTATATATGCTTTTTTGGTTTATAATGATAAACATATGTCTCACAAATTACTTTTTTGATAGAGTAAGGCACTATAAAGTTAAAATTTCAAAGATAAGGATTTAAAATCAAAATAAAATAATATACAGCGGCGTGCTAATTAACCTAGATTGAAGAATGTGGATGACATTGTTACCCTTGTATCTGGAAGGATAAACACTTTTATCATTTACATGTTTGTAAGGCTTCTGCTGTAGTAGTAATTCACCCTGCATATGTTCTACAGGTGTGTCATAAAATATAATCTTGTGCTATGATCTTGTGCACAGCAGTCAGTTTGGTACTGATGTGACACTTCTTAATTGATACATCTTTGATCTGTTATCACTCCACGATGTGGAAAACTTATTTATTTCTTTTTATGGTTTTGTAGGTGAACCACGTGAACAGTATCATTGTGTTCTTGAAAGCAAGTCCTTTCTCGAGAAGATGACGGTCCTTGAACACACTGTTCCTTTCTTTTTGCCAATACGTGAAGCAGAAAATGACCTTTTATCTTCAAATGCAATGGTATATAATTCTTAGCACTTAAATATTCTTCGATGCCTGTTGAACCAATGGTTTGGACCTAATATCTGTGTCCACAATGCTTTTTTATCCAGAAATTTATAGATCACGTTGGAGACCTTTTGCAAGCATATGTCGATAGACGGGAACAGGTATGTGTTTATATCTTGCTGAGCATTTAAAGCTCTGTGCAGCTAACATGCCCTTTGTTTAACTATATTTGTTGCAGGTTCGCCTCATAAAGGACTTATATGGTAACCAAATCGGAGAACTTTATCACAGTCTTCCCTACCATATGATTGAATTTGTGGTAGATGATTCTGAATGGTCCGTACATATTCCGCTCGTGTTTTTGTGTATTCAGTAGTTGATGACTATGATTTATCTTTGTAAATTCCATTAACTTGTCACATATAGGATGCCCTCTTTTTAAAAGCTGAATACTAGTAATAATAAAAGGAAATTAAAATTCTGACGAGAATGGAAGGTAGAATTTTTCTTCCAGGTATAATGCAGATGCCTTGTCAGTATTCGTGTTGACTGCATTGTTCATTCTTACAGCAAGGTGACTGTCAGTCTTAGATACGCAGATCTCTTGTCTGTACTTCCCACTGCAATCAGCGTTGTGGCATGGCCTATGAACCGATCAAAAAAGTCCCCGACGAGAGGCAGAAAGGGGAATTCAGCATCTGTAAGCAACAATAGTCCTATGCGGTTACTCTATGCCGAAGCTGCATTGCGTACGCTGAGTTTGCCAGAAGGTTATCTCTCTCCTTATTATATCAAGTAGAGAACGCATGCAGGATAGATAACATGTGGTAATATTTCGGATCAATGGGTTGATCTTAGGCTGTTCAAAAAAAATAAAAATAAAAAATGGGTTGATCTTAAGACACTTTTTGTGTCAATTCTTTCTTAAATATTTCAAATATGATAACAGAAGGTATATCATCTCTAGTTTTGAATAAAAATGGTTTAGGAGGTTTCATAATACACTTTGGGCGACTTTCTATCTATTTGACCAGTATCCTTTTTAGCCAACTTTATCTACTATACCCATTTGAACTATCGAAGATAAAAACAAAGCCTAAGATCTACCCATTCATAAGTAAATCAGTCTAAATATGCACCGCTCCCAGCTTATCATCTTAAAAGCTAATTAGTTATATGTCAGTTATGAAACTGACATCCTTTTGATGTGATGGTGTTGTAGCATATGCGGAGATTGTACTGAATCTTCCGGAGGCTCTTGAACAAAATTTGCAACCCAAAGACCCTGCTTCTGCTTGACCAATGGAGTTGAAACGGTAAAAATGAGCAACTAATAAAGTTGTAAGGAATCCCAAAAACAGATGTAAATGATTTTGTAAAGCTAATGATCCTAGATTTGATTTTTGTTTTTAGTAACTCTTAAATGGAATCAATTTTCAGCAGAACTTTATTAACATTTTTAACTGCAGATGAAAATTGGTGTATGATCGACTGACTATTCTTTACTCGTTCAAATCAACTGAGTATAGAGTTCTTTTTAAATGTTAATGAGATTCTACCTAAAGGATAGTGAGTGTCTTCTAGATTTATAACAGGTAAATGTCTCAAAATAGCACTGCACTTTAGGCAACAGTTTATTTTTGGTAGTTATAACTTTTAAAAAAGTTCTTTTTAGATGCTCTAGCAGTCCATTTATAGATATAAAATTGTGACCTGTTCTGTGTGCGCATCATTTTCACTACTTGCTTGTCACCGTTGAAAATTTTGCCATTACAAATTTACAAGCATCATATTTGCGCTACTCGCATATCACGTTCAAAATGTGGGATTTTTTTTTTCCTTTTTCCTACTGGAGAACTACTATCATTTAATTTTGTTTATATCTGTATGCAAATAATCTGCAAAACCCGAGTAAGATTACCTTAAAATGTTCTATCCTTGCAAAAAAAATAAAAAAATCTTTATTCCTCAATTAAGTTTGGAGAAATTAATATGTGCTGCTAAATGCACCTGAGGTTGATTAGTAGTTACATCCAAAGAAGTTGTAGGTCGAGATTTGACACAAGTCTAGTGTGATGGATGTAGCTACACATCTGAGTATCAAAACTTGCGGGTATGTTCGTTGGTCTTATTATACTTAGGTATTGCCTGTAGCTTGCAGGGAATACAATATGTAGCTTTCAAAGTGCCTATAATCACAATACCTTTATACTAACATATATTCTACCAACAAGTCAAATGATTGAACTATTAACAGTAATGTTCTAACCCGTTGAAATGTCTAACCTAACACCGAAATGGGCAATGGGTCATTTTACATATTTACTCAAATTTCTTGATCCCACAATTGTTTCAATTTAAATCTTACTTGTTGATTTACTTTGAAGTGCACTTTTCTTTCAAATTAATTTAACTCCAGTGTACTCACATTGGGTTTAGTTCACTTTCACTTGAATTTGGTGATATGTTGGTTTCATAAACCCCTCAACAATCTTTCTGTTGAACTCATTTACATTGCGTATTTGGGTTATAGGTGAGAAAACACGACATTTTAGTTGCAGTCTTTTTCACCCTCATTCTTTACGTAATATTGTTTAGCTTAGTTTACTTCTATTCGTAAGTACTATATTATTATTCATCCATATTCTTGACTGGTAAACTCTTAACACCTATAATTTGATCATAATCCGTTTGAATAATAGTCAAACTTGGATGTTTATAGCACAAAAAATCTAATTATGAGTTTGTCAATGTTACCCACCCTCAAAACAATGTTACTAGCCCAAAGTTCAAACTTATTTTTTGGCGTACCTTCTACACTTGGTGCGATGATTTGAAGTTCTTTTCGTAGTTTCAAGCTTACCTACTTTTACAATGGCTCTATCGAAAAAAATGTGTAGTGGCTAAATCCACAATTTTGACATATTATATGGGCTTTTTGACCTACTCTATATTTAAGTTCTACTCACAAGTTTACCGAGTAAAAATTTGTAAGGGATAAAGTCTGAGAGTGCACTTAATTTTAGTTCAAACTTTATAATGTATGTCTAATTTAATTTTGGTCCATTGTGTTTGTCTAATTTTTAAATATCACTATTATATATATTTAATGGTACTTTTGCTAGCGTGTCATCTGTATAAGATGTCATGTGACATCCATACAAGTTGTCACATCATCAAAAGTATTACATGTTTTATACAATAACGATATCTAATAATTAAATACGCATAATAAATCAAAATAAAATTAAATGCATACTATAAAGTTTAAACTAAAATTAACTACGTTCTCACAGATTAATTTCAATTTTTAAATCAACAAGTAAAAGGAACCTTAAGTTGTTTTTTACGGTATCTTTTCATATTATCAAAACTAATATTACTACTTATCCTATTTGTTGTTTAATCTACATTGATATGCTGGAATTTAGTTGATATATAATAGTTCACATGTAGTACATCTGTCTCTAACTTATTGTTTTTAGCTACTCATTAATTAATATAATAATAATTAGTATAATCAGGGGGAGTTATGGTAAAATAGTATCAAAAGTGAAAAAGAGAAGATGTCGATGGTTATTGAGTAGCGGAGACACGCTTTTTGTTTTGAATGGAAAAGGAGGTTTACAAGTCGGTGAGTCGGCTAATGGTCCATTTCCAAGTAGGTTCCAAACTTATTAATTTATGACTTTAAACTAAATATTAGTGAAGTACAGAAAGAAACCGTTAATCTTATAAATAGATAACACGTGGAGTTTAGCTTTTAAGTTTTCGATATTTAAACTGATTAGGAGAAAGAATTTAAAGGATTTATCAAGTATTATAAAAGACGGTAGACTAGTCATTCCACTTCGTCTAGGACCAAGTTTAAAAAAGAAAACGGACCATAAGGACAAAATGTGTAATCATATTTTAGGAGAGATGAAATATACCAAAATGAAAAAGAATGAGGACTATTTATGTAGTTTACTGTTTTAAATATACAATCCTTTTTGTCAAATTTTTCGTGTAAACGTTATTTCATTTTTAAACCTTTTTTGTTTTAAACATTTTTTTTTTAAATATACAATCTTTTTTGTTTAAACATTTTTAAACATTTTTTTGCTTTTAAACCTTTGTCAATATTTTAAAAGCTTTTTTCATTTTTAAACATTTTTCGTTTTCCATGTTTTCTCGTTTTGAAACATTTTTTTTGTTTTTGTTGTTTTTTTATTCATTTTTCGTTTTTCGTTTGTCGTTATTTCATTTTAAAACGTTTTTCATTTTTTCGTTTATATAAGTTTCTTTTGTTTTTGTCATTTTTCGTTTTTGTCGTTTTTAAATTCATTTTTTCGTTTTTTCATATTTAAACGTTTTTTCGTTTTTGTTTTTCGTTCTTCTGTTGTTTTCGTTTATTCGTTTTTAATTGTTTTTTCGTCTTTTTCGTTTTTAAATGTTTTTAATATATGTTGTTCGTTTTTATCATTTTTACATTTTTGTCGTTTTTCATTTTTCAACATTTTTCGTAACGTTTTTGTCGCGATCTTCAGGTGGTTATCTTTTGTTTAGATTCAGCAAAGCGTCAAACTACCGTAACGGCGTAGGATGCTCACGTGACGGCACTATTCATGTCATATAAAATTAGTTTTTCTTAGATTTTTTGTTTCAAATTTGCCCATTTAGACCCGATCCCGTTTATATCCGAGTCCATTTATAACCAACCCGTTTTGACCTGGCTGTCCAAACCCGCCTACCCGCTTGTTTTTTCAGTACTAAATGTAACAATCGATCATCAATTTAATATTGAAGAATATGTAATCTAGAATTTTAGTTACTTGATTGTGATAATTAGATTAAGTCGATTACTTTTTTTTAGAACGGCTTGTTAGATGTTAGTGGTTCAGGTCTAGCAATGATATCCAATTGGGCAGTATGCTAACCCTGAGACCCTCATGTTCCTCTCTTTTATCGCCCGAAGGTGTAAAAGTCTCGGGTGGGACTCGAACTTAAGACATCCCCTAGTCAACCATCCCCTTTCTAAGGCTCCATAAGAAAACCTTTGTGGCCAACTAGTTGTTAGGAGCCCCGGAGTTAGGACCATCTTTTAAACTTTAATTTAAAAGTTGTTTGTGTTTCAATTATAGGGGTACTTTGATAATCATATTCAACTGCTTCTGCACTTTAACCATAAACGATAACTATTTCACGATATCAATGAAATGTGTAATATATGATTATAATTTTGATTTAAGAATTAAGTTATGCGGATCAGAACCTTTGTTATGAATATCATACTCACGTACTAGTTTTCTAGGGTCGGTCATGTAACTTCAGAATCGGTCGGAGTTGTCATCGTTGGTGTTGATGTAATTTATAGCTTTTTGTTATAGATTATCTGTTAATATAATAAATATACAATATAGTGTTGCCTTTCAGAAAAACAAAGAATTTTTTACTCACGTACGAACAATTAGACCAATCTATTACTTTGAGCGACTACCTTATGTTTTGGTGACACCTAAAGTAATAATACGATATAATAATTATTTTTTAGATAAGTAAGCAAGTGTTTATCGTGTGCGCATGCACGTCACATAACTAAAACATTTGTGTAGTTGTAATTATATGAAAATGGATTAGACATTATAATTAATTAATTTCGTATGATATGTCGATTGAGGATAAATTTGGACACGCAAAGAGCAAAGACTGGTTGAATATGAAGTGCATGGGTCCGTCAAGTTGGAGATGGCGTCCAAGTTTGTTAAAACATACAAAAGTTTAAGGAATTCGATCAATTCGTGAGTAGTTTGTTTCTTGTAAAACTTGTGTACTTACTTTTACTACGTTCTTATCGAACCCATTGACAATGAGATGTTAGACATTGACTTTAGACATTGACTTCAGATTACAAATTATTATTTATATGTAAGAGATAAAGATAATAAATAAAATAAATTATATTTATAATAGTGAGTTTAGTTTATTTTCTTCTCACAAAACATGTAACATGATGAGTCATATAAATAGATTATTTGAAAGGATTTTAATTCATATAATACGTAGTCGAATGATTTATATATAGTATCGAGTCTCTTTTTTTAACTAGTTCCGTCTTCATTACTCCTATCTATTTCCCCATAGATTACTATTCATAACAATGTTTTAAAACCTGGGTTTTAAAATGACCCGGCATAGTGACCGGGTCTAGGTCAACTCGAGTCAACTTGGGTCAACTCGGTTAATGATCCGTTTTTAGAAAATTTGAATATTTGTCAATGCATATGATTGTCTAATTTCAACCTTGTTTTGATTTGTTGAATTGTGACAATAATGAAATTTTAATTGGAAATTGTAGATAATTAAATATTATTACATAAATCATTATGTCTTTATAAAACTGTGTACGGGTACACGAGAGAAAGATCGGAAACATTTTTTTAAAGCGATGTAAATAACTTTTTTAATATAATTTAATGATTTATGATGACTACTTTCATTACAAAATACTAAAATTAAACTTAAGAAAAGAAATGAAAATTATACGAACGAAAGATTGGTCAAACCTTAAAAAAAGATTTAAAAAAAAGTTAAATTCGCAACCCGCCGGGTCAACCTAACCCAGGTCACCGGGTGAACCGCTAAACCCGCCGAATCGCAGCGGGTCAGAAACATAGGTTGACCCGGTATATTCTGACCCGGGTCGCGATCCGCCTAGTCGGGTCAACCCGGATTCAAAAATCTTGATTCATAATATATATATTTTTCTTAAAATACCTCAGACAAATCTCATATTGATTGTATTGATTGTGTACATGAGAGATTTTTTTCCTCAATTATAGTAAGTTTGAATCTTGCAAACATAATGCGTTTGACAAAAAGATACCATTAGAATTTTACAATTAGGCTTACTTGGACCGGAGTAGTATTAAGAACATGTGAATTAAACAAAGAATTAACTGTGAAATGTGTAATGTGTAATGTGACGATGATAATACGACTTGTTGTAAAACTAAAAATACTATTTTGTTTTTCATTAAGAATTTTCATAAGTTAGTTGCACTTGAAACCTCTATATTTACTAGAAGTAAATATAACTATTTAATGAATAATAAGTTTTTTTTTTTAATTAAAGAATTACATATTTTAATAAAATGTATTCTCTAAATAGTTATAATATTAATAAAAATTACACCGTACTTTGACACTGTTTTTTCTAGTAAGGTTTATTTTTAATATCAGTAAAAACTAACACTCCTAAGTTTCAATAGAATCGTCTGATATTCTTAAATAATAATTTTTTATTTTAGTTTTAGATAGTGATTTCATTTTTTATTAGGTTTGTCAAATATTTGGAGTTAGAAGATATGGTATGAACTACGAACTGATTAACTTTTAAGGTTATAAATTGGACGACGTAAATGGAAAAATGGTTAAAAATTTGATATATTATATTTGAAAATATGATTTTGAAGTTAATAAGTTAGTTGATGAAGCTAGACAAATAATGTTTTAACGGTAAATTGTAAGTAGTAATATTTTAAAATATCGTTAAAGAAAATTACATGTTGTACAAATTTATATTGTATGTAACAACTTTTACATAAAAGGTTATAGTTTTATTTCAATAATTTAACATAAAGTTTTTGGAAACTATAATTATTCAAATAACAAATTCATAAGTGTTTTTTAATATAAAAGAAGGGGTGATGTACCGCATAAAAAGAGATGCATTAAGGTCCTTCAGAAAAATTTAGCTAAAAATTTTATACATCGAATTTGAAAATAAATAACATTTCCTTATTTTAACATAATATATATTTTATCTAGTTTTACATACGGTTGTTAATACAAAACACAAATAACATATATTTATTATTGTAAATATATTTTATATTAGGTAACATATTTATTTTGTATTAAAATAATCAATGTTTATGATCTTCATGTTAACATATGTATATAGTAAAATTATATGTATTATTATAATATTTTTAATCGTGTTATAATTAAAAGCTATAACTTATTCTATTGATAATGCAAATAAAATAACGTTCTATTATTAAATATTAATATGGATATATTTTGAAAATAATTCGATATAAATATTTTATTTACATATATTAAAAATAAGTTATTTAAAAAGTTTTTGCCGCACACTTAATATTAATTATATTAAACAAAGAAAGGTCAGATTGTGTTGTGACATTTGGTCGATTATATTGATCACTTGATGTCACGTTGGTATTATGAACTATGAAGTACAACCTAACATGTAGTCTGTTAATGATCCTGTAAGATTTGTGGCTTAGGATGTAAGATGTTAATTAATTTTGTTAACCAGTCATAACCATCTGTGTTATCTAAATATCACACTCAAAAAGTCCAAAGTATACTATAGGGGAATGATAGGCCCACTTCCTTTGACACTTTGACCGACGTTGATAATAGCAAGCATATATGTGTCAGAAAGATGTCGGTGAGAATTTGATACATATAATATATTAAAATAGATATTTGTATAAGATGTATTTTATCATGTTTCGGGGAAATAAAAACTAGATGTCCAGATTACACGAGCATATTTGTACAATAATAAAAGCCGATATATGTTAATATCATATACACAAATTTAAAATAAGTATTTCCACACCGACGTTTAAATAAAGTATATTTATATTATATTTATTAAGCGTTATTACTTCAATTTAATGTTTAAACATTATTAATACTTAATTTAAATTTAAAATACTCCGTATATACTAATTTCTAAAATCTCATTTGTTGTGGATAATTGACTATGATTAGTTAGAGGGTGAGTCATATATATGGGTTAATGTTTGTATTCGCTACCCAACAAAACAATACACGATCCAATTTTGCTATATGCCACATCATCATTGTGTCTTTTGGGATCTCAAATACCTTATCCTAATATTTTTGTTGTTGCCTTGCTGGAAAATGAGACATTTTATTTCAATTTATACCCCTATAGTTCCAAACAGACGTCGTATTAAGATCCTTCGTTTATCAAATATTAAATTTTCGACCCTTTTTGTTGTCCCCTCCCGACATTACTTTGTATCTTTTTGTTCAAGTGGATTTCTCTTACTTTTTAAGTAAATATAGCAACTCTCACTTAAATATTCATTACACGAATACAATATCTTATTTTTGGAAGATATTTAGTGCAAGGGTATAACCGATGTCAAATAATCAAATGTAATTACAGTGATATGAATATATGAATGTAACAGTGTATATTGATATTGATATGAATATGTATGCCTTAAGTATTTATATTCCATCACAATACATACCTGCTTAATAATACAAACATAATATATATTAATATTAACACGTCAATTTTATTTACATTTTAATATTTCTAACAAAGATTACAACAAACATCAATAAAATAACAATGTAATAATAGTAGTGGACATATCACAAAAATACTTAAAATGTTTTCATAAGACAAACATGAAAAAATGGGAATAGTGAATAGTGAATATGCAAAAAGTTCGTGAAACTCATTATTATTAAATAAATAAATAAATAAATGAAATAATTTAGCTATGAGGACTCAATAACCGAGTCCTGATGGAGCAAATTATATCCCAAGTCTCAAATGGGTTCTTAGACAATACTATTTGATGATTTAGTTAATGACTTCTTGCGTATGTAAGTGAATATTATTTAGAGATAACAAGATAGACAAATATATTTAAATTGGATAAAACGTAAATAGTATTCCAACTGTTAAACCGTTGCTTGGCGGCTTGATAATTCAAAGTCGTGAAATATGGGTCCTATAAATAAAGACAAGAAATATAAAATTCATATACGAGGTAGACATGTAGAAAGTATTCAAAAGTGAGGGGTGAACTTGGGTGAATTTTGTAAAATAACGAAAGTTTAGGGGGTGTTTGTTAAAATTGTTCAGCAGTTACTGTTGAGCTCAAAGTCTATAAAAGCAACCAATTGACCATTCTCAAATTCATCAACCAACACCCACTCATCTTGACAACCTTAAACTCATTGATATCACAAACGTACAACAAAATCATGAGCAATCTTTTTTCCTCGTTTCTTACATTATGTTTTATTGCTCTCGTTTACGAGACCTCAACTAGCGATGCGGCAGGTCGAAATCTCAAAAATGTTATATCGCTCCCAACACAAAAAATTGAACAACCGTATCGAACTGGTTACCATTTCCAACCTCCGAGTAATTGGATGAACGGTATGTTTGATCATTTCTTTTTTTCAAGTCAAGAATTTTTAAATTGGTTGTATGAAATTGTTTACTGTTTTGATCAACAAAAATGTTTAACGTAAAAATGAAAAGAGTTAATTTAGTATGCATGAATGTATTCGAATGCAATACTGATTATTATTATTTTGCAATATTTTTAAAATGAAAATAAAAATACGATAGTTGAAAATTCTATCATTTATTATTTCTGCTGATGCTTTTACGGTAGCTAATTTGTTTCTTTTTTCCATTCCATTGACATGGGTGCGTATATGGATATGGATGATTATTGGTTGAAATTCGACAGATCCTAATGGTAAGTTCTTATTTTTTTGTATTTGTCTATGTTAGTGTTAGTTTTGATGGTTGAGTTTTAAAGCAATCGACAATATTACTTTCTAATATTACTAAAATCAGCATTAAAACATCGACATCTTAAAAACAAGAAAATATGACATCATGAGCACTGATATATATAAAAGAAAAAAAAATTATTATTGAATTAAAAAACATGTTTTTCATCTAATTTTGAGTGGAGAGAGTCAATAGCAAGGAAAGTACCCCACTATATACCAATAAAGGTGGAAAAACTCCATCCCCACCCCACTACCACTTTTGATCTCTACTGTTTTGGGATCAAATTCCTCTTATTTACTTTTTCTCTTTTATTTTTTTATTATTTAATTTAATTAAAACACTTTTTTATTTGAATTCTTTTTCAACAATAGACAACAAGAAAACCTTGAATATAATATTTTTCATTTTACAACCAAAACTTACTGTTTCTTTCTACTATAAATTAATTAAACTGAAACAAGTCAAACAGCTTAATACACCATTAAATAAATAAATAAAAACTTATAATAAAAGTTTATTTAAAATAGAGAGTGACTTCCTTCAAACAAAAATAGCACCATCTTTTTCCTTATTTAAACATAAAAACAAAAGGCTTGTTATTAGGTGTTCATATGTTAAACTTTTTTCTACCTTTAATCAATCGCAACTGGCCTCACAAAGTACACTTGTCTCACACTCTCACCTTATTTTTGACAAATATTACAAAATTCATATTATAAACTTCAAGGTTATAATAGTCTTTTCATTTTATGTATAATTACAGGACCAATGTTATACAAAGGAGTATACCATTTCTTCTATCAATACAATCCAGAAGCGCCAGTATTCGGTACAATCGTGTGGGGCCATGCAGTCTCCTACGACTTAGTCAACTGGATCCATCTCGACCCAGCAATATACCCGACCCAAGAAGCTGACATCACCAGCTGTTGGTCCGGATCCGCCACAATCTTACCCGGTAACATACCCGTCATGATATACACAGGATCCGACTCAACCTCCCGTCAAGTCCAAGACCTCGCCCGACCCAAAAACCTATCCGACCCGTTTCTTCGTGAATGGGTCAAATACCCGAACAACCCAATCATGACCCCACCTGACGGCGTCAACGACGACTGTTTCCGTGATCCTAGTACCGCATGGCTCGGACCCGACAACATTTGGCGGATGGTTGTCGGCGCTGACCGTAATAATAACGGCATGGCGTTTTTGTACCAAAGTAAGGATTTTAAAAACTGGGTTCGCTATGAACAACCGTTGGCGGCGGCGGACGGTACCGGAACTTGGGAATGTCCGGACTTTTTTCCCGTGCCGTTGAATAGTACAAATGGACTTGATACTTCGACGTATAGCGGAAGTGTTATGCATGTGATGAAAGCAGGGTTTCAAGGACATGATTGGTATACTATTGGGACGTATAGTCCTGACCGCGAGAACTTTTTACCACAAAATGGGTTGAGTTTGAGTGGTAGTATGTTGGATTTACGATATGATTATGGTAACTTTTATGCGTCCAAGTCGTTTTTCGATGATGCGAAGAATCGAAGAGTTTTGTGGGGTTGGATTCCTGAATCTGATTCTCAAGAAGATGATTATGAAAAAGGATGGGCTGGTCTTCAGGTAATTAACTCATTATTAACTTTGGAAAATGCTAACAAGAATCTTAAGGTTTTATTAAAACTTTTAAATAGATATTTATAGTTATACTAATATCATAATAAACTCTTTGTCTCGCTTTGAAGAGCCTCTAAATTTTAGTTAAAAGTACAATAAATAATATATGTACAATTTTGTTATTGAAAGCGATAAGGGCTTCTGCTAGCGTAGTCGATTAACTTTTATATCTGATAAAAGTATATATGTTGCTAGCTGCGTCTAACTTATAGAATAGGGTGGATCTGATTACTTAAGAAAGTTGAAGGGTAAATATGTTAATATATTACAAAAAGTTATACTTGGCGGCACTTAACATATACGCTGCTACTTTCATTTTATACCAAAAACGACATTGTATTGGTTATTTACGACATGTTTCTTTCTATGAATTTTGCAGTCGTTTCCTAGGGCGCTATGGATTGATAGAACAGGAAGGCAGTTGATACAATGGCCGGTTGAGGAGATTGAGGCGCTTCGTGAAAATGAAGTAAAGTTACAAAATAAGAACATGAAACCGGGCTCTGTTATTGAAATTGAGGGTGTTACTGCTGCTCAGGTTTGTACTGTCTGCATCAAAAGTTCTACCTTGTTTAGTATAAGTTGTACCATTGGCTGTTTGCTAATGGTTGTTGTAACAAATGTATCAGGCGGATGTGATAATTTCGTTTAAATTGGAGAATTTGAATGAGGCAGAGGAGTTGGATACAACCTCAGCCGATCCACAAGCACTTTGTACCGAAAGGGGTGCATCAAGCAAGGGTGCATTTGGGCCTTTCGGTTTGTTGGCTATGGCTTCTAAAGATTTGGAAGAACAAACCGCAATCTTCTTTAGGGTGTTCCAAAACAAGAACGGACGATACTCTGTGCTGATGTGTAGCGACCTTAGCAGGTTTGTAGTAATTTTTCGTTCACTATTTTACTTATAAATTCAATGTTTGTCACATCATCAAATGTTGGTTGTTATGGGAAAATAAAGGTTTAGGGCTGTCGTTATTATTCTGGAACTAATCGTTTATTTGTTTTTTGAAGGTCTACTGTTAGAAGCAACATCGACACAACTAGTTATGGAGCGTTTGTTGACATTGATCCTCAAACCAGTGACATCTCGCTTAGAAACTTGGTATGTAAACGCTATTCCATGTTTAAATTTGTACAGTGAGATCTCGATCTTGACAACCTTGATCTTAATATTTGTACTTTGAATGTTTACAGATTGATCACTCGATTATCGAGAGTTTTGGAGCAGAGGGAAAAACATGTATCACAAGTCGAACTTACCCAAAATTCGTTAACTATGACGATGCTCATCTTTTCGCTTTTAACAATGGGACTCAAAGCGTTAAGATTTCACAAATGAGTGCCTGGAGTATGCAAAGTGCAGAATTTGTTATGGATCAGACGGTAAAAAGTGCAATTTAAGAGCCAAGTTAAAGCATAGTTTGAGATGCTAGGAGGCTCGGATGTTAAAAATTAGTAGAGTATTTGTTAAAAAGGTCAAGACAAAAAAACATGGGAGGCCACAAGAGTTGGTTTGGTAGCTCTTTTGTATAGGTCATTCTTTGTTGCTTTATTCCTTGTACAAAATTTTGGAATTTGTGGCAATTTTTTATGCATTTGTAAGTTATTAAGAAGATGTAACAATATGTGCAAAGCACATGAAGCCATTTGTACCATATTATTGTTTCATTAATACAATTTTATACATATTTGAGTATTCTTTTCCTTTTTTTCTTTGTTTATAGTTGCTTTAAGAAAATGACATTTGGCTTAACTAATATTTTCATTATTCATCAAGTGTTATGAAGCAATATCTTATGCCCTATAGAGACTATATTTTCCTCATAAAGGTCAAAAATCACTCTCTAAAGATTCATTGGCCTAACATTTGGGTCCACTATGATATTGAAGAGAACATGGTGTCCTAGTCGAGACAAACACAAGTGGGGATTAAAGATTCTAAGTGAATTACACGTTTTGGATAAAATTGGATTTTCTCAGAGTCGTTTTTAGAAGGTTTTTAAAAGGGATTAAAGTCATTTGTTAGATTCAGGTTGATTCTTTAATCTTTTGTTACAATGATATCTAAGGCATAAATGCATATAAGTTGCCTGCGGAGTGTGTGAACACTTTAAAAATAATTATAATAGGCTTTGTCTAACTCATGTCTAATTAACACATTAATTGCTATTAAACGAATGCCTAAGCAACCTTAGTCCAACTCATGTAATAGCATATGCGATGTTTTTGTAAGTAATTATGACTGAGTTAACTCACCATTAGGTGGAAGCCCTTATGTATGTATGGTCTTAATATAAAATAGGGTTATAATTATTGAATCTCCAAAGTATTACCTTTTTTTCAGTTCAACTCTTTAAATATTTTTTCTCATAATTAGATCTTTGAACTGTAAAATTTTGATGATTTAATTCTTCACGAAAATATTAGTTTCTTATATCTCAAAAGTTATATGATTTAATATATTAAATTTATCTTTTATAAAAATTTACACTATTTGTCTAATTTAATCATCTAACTTTTAAAAGTTTAATGGTTTAACCCTTTGAAATGTTAAACCAATAAGTCAACGCAGACTTGAAGGGTTAAATCATTAGAAAAAACTCAAATGGTTAAAACGTTAAAAAGTTAAAATTAGAAAAAACTCAAATAGTTAAAACGTTAAAAAGTTAAAACTTGAAGTATTAAACAACTATTAACCCTATTAGATAATAGCTTCCTAAAATGAAAATTAAAATATGTGTAAGTTTTGTATATTGAATTAGTTATATTAAAGATGTTAATTGAACGTTGATATTTGTTAATTATCAAATTAAAATCATTATCGATTAAATTTCCATGATAACTATGTTTGTCACTCTTTATTAAGGGTTGTCCTGTGTTAGGCACATATCAAGAGATAATAAAATGATTTAAGTCTATGTATTGTATACTCTCAATTTCTTCGATATTATTCTACTTCCGGAACTTTAAACACATGAAATAATATGTTCTATTAATATTAATTATCAAAACATTAAGGGGTTCTATTAATAATCAAAACATTAAGGGGTGTAATATGAAAATTTTGAACTATAATTGAATTCATTTCTCTAACAAATGGTTGTGGGTTCAATCTAGTGCTGGCAATAGATGGATATGGATGGATCTTGATCCGCTCCATTAGTGATCCAACTTAAATGGATCATGACCCGATCCATGATCCAATAGAATGGATCATGATCCGATCCATATCCAATTAATTTAAGTGGATCGGATCACGATCTGGATCGATCCAATTTTTTTTTCTTTTTTGAAATTATTTAGACAAAAATACTTTTTACGACCGGGACCAGTGATTCAACAATACATCTACTATTTATCAAGACCAATAACATATACATCTACTATTTATTCAATCCAATCATTGGTTGTGATCAATGCTTCAACAATACATCTAGTATTTATTGTTTTTTTTACGTTTTTATTCGTTTTTCTTCCTTTTTTTACTTTTTCTTCGTTTTTTACAGTTTTTTTTTACGTTTTTATTCGTTTTTGTTATTTTTCTTTGTTTTTTTTTTACGTTTTCTTCGTTTTTTTTTTACGTTTTTCTTCGTTTTTTGGCTTTTCTTCGTTTTTATTCGTTTTTTTTACGTTTTTGTTCGTTTTTTACGTTTTTGTTTGTTTTTTTAATTTTTGTTTGTTTTTTACGTTTTTCTTCGTTTTAACGTTTTTTTTCGTTTTCTACCCTTTTTAACTTCTTTTTTACGTTTTTTTTTGTTTTTCTTCTTTTTTTACGTTTTTTTTCGTTTTTTTCGTTTTTAAAAAAACGAAAAAACGTTAAAAAAAACGAAGAAAAACGAAAAAACGTAAAAAAACAAAGAAAAACGTAAAAAAACGTAAAAAGCGAAGAAAAAATAAAAAAGAAGAAGAAAAACGTTAAAAAACGAAGAAAACCGTAAAAAATGAAGAAAAACGTAAAAAACGAAGAAAAACGTAAAAAAAACGAACAAAAACGAAGAAAAATGTAAAGAACGAAGAAAAACGTAAAAAAACGAAGAAAAAGTAAAAAAAACGAACAAAAACGAATAAAAAAGGTAAAAAACGAAGAAAAACGTAAAAAAACGTAAAGAAACGAAGAAAAACGAAAAAAACATAAAAAAACGAATAAAAACGAAAAAACCCAAAAAAAACGAATTTAAAATTTTTATTTTTGTTAAAATCCGAATTTTAAAAACCCTACCATTATTTATTTTGGTAGATGGACCGGTCCAGATGGATTATGGATCGATCCAAGTGTTTAATTGGATATTTGGATTGATTTGTTGGATTGCTTAATGGACCAATGGATATTTTTTTTAATCCAATAAGTTATATAACTGGATTGGATCATATTAGATTTGGATCGATCCATAATCCATTGCCAGCTCTAGTTCAATCTAACCTTGGACAAAAGTTGTCTACAGGGGATATGTGAGTTTATTGTAACCAATAATGATGATGATTTATTCAAAGGTCAGTGAATAAGAATTAAAACATCAAAGTTCAAATTTGATCACAATATTTGTCTACTATCATACTAACTACACCTACAACTTTAAATTAAGTTATAAGAATAATGCCCTTATACTATAAAATCAACAATCTCGTACAAAAATGTCTTGGGAAATCCTGACCTTGTCCTTTTAGAAGGTTTGCAAGAATTCGCGTCTTCTTGAAAGTAGTACACCGTATCTTCTTTAGAGTAAAGTTAGATGTTTTTCTTTCAAAACGACGGATTTTCCACTCTCCTGAAGTCATTTGGTAAGCGTTGCACCGCGTCTTGCAATGTCGTCGCGTTCCCACTTTTGCAACTTGTAAGTGTCTTTTGTTATCAAATATTTTCCTCGATGAATTCCTTGAACTTAGATAAGCTTCAACTTATATACCATACGATATCTTCATTCAACCCATAAAATAATATAATAGAATTTAATATTTCATTCTTCCAATCTTTATCCACATATGATTTGTTCCAATAATCTTATCTCCTTATCATGTGTCCCTCTTATTTAAAAATATAGATCGAAACAATGCCAATTTACATAATTTGACCAATTTTTCAGAGTAGTTCCACTCTTTTCGCAATAGGGTTTTATCCATAAATTCGGATGCTACAATGTGCATTTCTTTTTTAGAACAAGTGCAACTCTTTTATTTTTCATTACAAGTTTTATGAACTAAAATACATGATAACATATTTAGGGTGGTGCAAGTTGGAGTTGAACGACCTAATTCTATATGTGGCTTTTGAGAGACCGTAAATATGTGGCTTCAAATTGGATATTATTCCGATTAGACTCCTAAGTTTGCAACACACTTGATACCCTTTTTAGACTCTTTTTGCTTACTTTTAACACGTACCCCTACCAACACCACACAAAACTAGTCTTGAAACACTTTTTCCCTGATAAAAATAGAATTAAATTAAAATCATACATTAAAAATAATTAAAAGGATGAGAAAATTAATTAGTATATCACACCGTCTTTCAACTTCCGATTAACTATTATTTTTACTGTTTAAAATAGGTTCGCCGTTACATTCAATTTGGTTTGATGTTTACCGAATGTATATTTTCTTTATTTAATTTAATAGTTATTTTGAATTTCTTTAAAAATAAAATAAAAAATAACTTGCACGGTCAACTTGGTAATTCTATTTTATATATTATCAACGACCACTTGGGTTAGCGTCTACTTAGCGATACAGAAACGTCTCCTCAGTCAATATTGTTAAGGGTTTAAAGTTGACAAATGATAAAGATGTGTAGAATACTTATTTTTATTGTTTTAGATATTGTTATTATTATTATTATTATTATTATATTATTATTATTATTATTATTGGGAAAAATAAAACTAGTTTCGGTAGGTAGAATGAAGTCACTCTATGAAATGAAGTACACCGATTGAAGTAAGGAAACTAAAAAAGTCAGATTTTTTTTTTAATCAACAAGACTTTAAAGATTAGAGTTTTGATATTGTCATCATCCCAACCTCAAAGGCCTAGATAAGATATAATGAAAAACAAAACACTAAAGTTAGCAAGCAACTAGCTATATTCGAGTTACAAAGAATTAAAAGTCAAAATAGGATTTTGTAAGAAGTCTATCCAATTAGTCCTAAGTTTCTTATTCTTTTTAGCCATAAAAAAAAATGATAACAAAACTATAGAATCAAAAAGTAATGCCTTTTTTGGTTTGTCCACACCAAATATAGACTTGTTCCGGAATTTTCAAATGCTCCAAGTCATCGTTACTGCAACCGCATGAAACGCCTTCTTACAATTAGTAGTGAATTTTAGATTGTCAATCCAATCCATAGATTCTCTAATTGTCGACACATCCAGCAAATTAATATCTCACCATCTACCAACTAACCTTCAAATGTCACGGATCACCTGACAATGCAAAATCACATGAATAATGGTCTCTTTTCCCCATTACAAACTCCACTTTAAAGAAGATAAATTGTTTTATTGCCTTATTATATATATATATATATATGAGATCGACATATTATTCTTGCTCTTGAGATACATAAGAGTACGTAATATTAAAATCTAATACAATCCATATTTCATTTATTATTTATTATTATAATTATAAAGAAACGTCATGTAGTGTGCAAATGCTCTACCATTTATAGTGTTAATCCTTTTATATAGGTTTTTAGAGGTCGATGATAAACATATTAGTGGTTCTAATTGTTGTATCTTGTATGTTTTTATCGACTTACTATAAACAGAGGAAATTATATGGTTTTGATTATAATTCGGTAATAAGTGGTAGTTATGAATATATGAACTAGTGGTGAGACTTGGGTTTATCAGTTAGCACCAAAGTGGCCATTTGTCCGGATAATACTGTCGACGTCTTGCCATTTTTAGACAAGTGTATAGATTTGTATATTAAACATGATTAGATGGTACAAATTAAGATAAGTAATTGCAACAATATTGTTATCCAAAATGTAATGCAACGTTTTAATGCGTTTTCTAGTAAATATAGAAATAAGAATTTATCATTAGTAAGATACAAACAGTATCGTAGATTTAATACCTTGAGTCAAAAGTAATTAGCATACCTTTTAATACAATATATTTTCATTAGAAAAATACATTAAAGTAGTGTGTTAATTTCTTAAATAAAATCTATAGCTTCTCTTTTAAATTTAGCTATATATTGTAGGTATGATTTTATGAATGGTTAGAGATATTCTTTTTATAGTAATTTACCTTAAAAAACAGATAAGTCCATGTTTTTAGGAGAAGTGTACACATTATTGTTGGTTTTAAAATTATTAATTTTATTTATTTAAACTAAATTAAAAATAAAACTTGTTGTGGATAAGACTGGCGGCATGATGAGGTGGAATGAAGTAAATGGATTGATAATTTATGTTATAAAATGAATTCGTCTCATCACTCGATCCAAATTAGAAAAAAAGTAGTCGTCAACCGGATCCCCACTCGTTTCCAAAAGGACCACAACCACCTAATAACTTTTGTTCTTATCCAACCAAATTTTGTGTATTTTTCTTATTGTTTTATATTAATTTTATGGAGTAGTATAGATGGATATAGAAAGTGCGTTTGGTAGCAAGTATTTAAAAGCATTTAATCGTTTAACAGAAAATTGAAAAACATGTAAGTTTTATTCTCTATAAATTTATTTCTAATAACATCTTCTAGCAACTTTTCGCTAACCATATACGTACATTAATTAGTTGTTGACATGATAAACAAATCCCTAAAACATATACACAAATTAATTGAAAGGTTATTTTATCTAGTGAATTTAAAGCATTTGACACAAATATGTTTATATTATATACATGATATACAAACTAAACATACACACAAATATTGTTGTTAGCTAGAGAAACATTACATCTAATAATAGAGTACAAAATGAAAACATGAGATTAGTTAATAGTTAATTATGAGAACATCCAAAGCAATTAATGTTCTATAACAGTCCAAGTTCTTTCAATGTTAACATCCAATTACTTCCCTTCATAGTGATCGCGTCAATTGGTTTACAAATATATCGGACAATGAAGTCGAACATTTTACCAAATTTGTTGGACGGTAACAATGTCCATTCACCTTTTTGTTTCTTATGCCGCCCCATACTAAGATTTTACATGGCTCCACTTGTTGTATCTAGAAACCGCGTTACGTATCTTCGATCTAAGCAAGGTGACACGTGTTGGCATTATTTTTTTCTTATGGAAAGTTCACAATCTTCTTGTTGCACAAAATGTCGACCATTATTTTGGTTTTATTGGATAAAAATATTAAATAGTTATTCCAAAATTAAAAAAAAAAACATATTTATTTTATCCTAATTCATATGGTTAGTAATGGCCAATATGTCAAAATCATTTTTGCTATGTTGTTTTGGTTTTCTTGTATTAATTATAAATAATATATATATAAAATAATATAGATTACGATTGCATTTGGTTTGTGGAATTTTTTTAAAGGAATTGGAATTAATCAAAGAAAAGAAAATTTCAATTCTTTTAGTGAAAGGAATTTAGTGGATTCTAACTTTATAAATTATTCAACCAAACAAACTAAAAAATAAAATTTCAATTTCAATTCCATTAAATTTCAATCAATTTAGTAAACAAAATACAACCTAAATATATTAATGACTCGTGTATCATAAATCTTGGATATAGATGCGGTATCTTATCCAAACTACAAGTGTGCTTATTACTTTATTAGTAATACATACACCATTTCATTATAGCAAGACAAATTGATAATAAACGCCATCATATGCAATGAAGTAATCAACTTCAATTTGGTCTTTTAGTAAATGGCCAGATTATAATATTATATATATTCTTTATCATCTTTTTAATTTATAAAATATACGAGAAAACAGTCAACAACGTTTTATATAGCGAATTGTCAATACACCAAATAGGTAAAACAAAGACCACAGCATCGACTTGATTTAGTAAAACGTGAGGTTAAATTAATCTGACAAGAACAGATTTAAAAGATATTTAATACGATGATGAGGCGACAAACATTGATCAATGAGTACCAAAACTGACCAAAGATATTTATGTTTGATTAAATACAAATACTAACTGAATTTTCAGCTACTTTACATACATTTTATGTGAGAATTTATGTTTCGTACATTTTCTTGATTATTTAATTATTTAACTACCAAAAATATTTTATACACGGGAAAAAGTAATCACCGCACGTTGTAATATATAATTATGTATCGATCGATATTTGTATGGTTTTCTTAGTCTAATAAAATGCCGGAACCCTTTTGAAAAGAAAATGTATTACTATTAGGGTTATGAAGTTTGTACTCCTAACGTGATTATTGTGTGTGGTTGATGTGATGATTGAAGTGATATGGACATGACATTTGTGTTTGTGAATGCAATCATTGGGGGGTATAAATCCTGAATTGATGGTGTATAAACTCACAAAGCCTACTATTATTAGTGCTAAGATTCTCTGTTTCTTTTTTTCTTTTTTTACTATAAATAATATAAAAGTAATACAAAAAGAATAAGTGGTCATGAACTTTTACGTTGGGTAGTATCCAAAACTTCCGCGTCATGCCATGTAGATTTGAGTAATTTAATCCAGATCATCGGTGTTATCCATTGAAACAGTGCAATTCTCCACATCGTGATGACGCGATTGGTATTTGTCTAGATATTTCCGACAAAATCATGGAGTTTTTGGTACATTTTTTAAATTGTTGTTTTAAAATCGAATTGTACAAAAATATATGAGTTATGAGATGATTAAAAATTAATAATAATAAATAGGTAAATTAATTAATGTATAACTGTAGTAGCTTATGCAAGTAGGGATAATATTAAGGTGAGTTATTATCATTTAAAGTTGTAATACTAATATATAATATATAATAATATTAATTGAGTGTATTTTATAAGATTGAAATGTATGTATTATATAAATGATCAATATAAAAATAAAAAAGTAATTACATTTGTGACAATTAATTTTGTTACAGCTATCATCGTAATTGAATATTTGTCGTATTATTATATTATTATTATTATTATTATTGTCGATACTAATAAGAATATTTGATGCTACTTGACATCAATACCTTTAATGAAAAAACGTTATAATGTCAAATAGCCTTTAATGAAATACGTCCGATTGTACGAGGAATATTAAAATTTGAAAAATAAAAAAAGAGAAATACCTTAAAAATTAAAATGTGACATTTTTCAAGACGAAAGGGACATTTTTTTATGATTGGAACCTCAAGATTATGGAGTACCTTTCTGGGTACATGAAATCATATATGTATCATATTAAACTATTGTATGAAAGGTCCAGTTCAAAAAAATTTAATAATAATAATAATAACAATTGAAAGATTATAGATTTGTATCTTCTTTTCTTATTCTACATAAATAATAAATAATATATTAGTTAAATGTAGCATAGTCTCATAGTTAGATTAGTTATTTTGTTTACTTTAACAAAAGCAGAATTTGATGATTTTTCTTAGGGTGACTTTGCATTGTCCAACCATTTAGTTGCCCATGTCCTCTGAATTTGTTAATATGATGATGTACATGCATCAAAACAAGTGATGAAAAAAAAATGAGTGTGTTAATTGTAGATTATGCTTTATTCCGTTTTCGCTCATAACTTGTTAGTCTGGTTTGCTTTTGCAGCCAACGACCTACTATTTGCACTCGAGAGTACGTTTTCGGTCGATTTTTCATACATTCAATGGGTAGGAAAACAGTCACAAGTTTCACCTTGTTAGATTTTAGAGAACCTTGTTATGCTTTCTTTGATCGGTTTGGTTCATAAATCATATATCTTGTTTTCTCTTCGTTTAATTCATGAAAAATTTGCAACCAGACGCAGATGCGTACATTTATTTCATTTTGGGTATTGGGGAATAAATCTAAAGCCCATAAATATAAGCCCACTATTCTGATCATATAAGTTTAATTATTTTATTTTTTATTACTCTGGTCATTTGTAAGATCCAACAATGAATCTTGCAATGGGGAAGGCTGAAAAAGTCTCTAAAGAAACTCATGGTATTTTAAAAAACTGCTAGTGGTTTTGTCACGGCATCATGGAAATGGTCATATTGAGGATTTATTGAATTAAAATTATTATTATTATTATTATTATTATTATTTCGCGTAGTTTTCCATTGTCATGCTATGAAAAGTATCCAAGGGAGTCTTGCAAAGTTTGTGGTTTCTGTTTAAACCTCCAAGGATCATACATCATTATCTAGTTTTGAGCTTCTAATTATTTATTCGATGAGAAACATAACCTCATAACAAGAACAAGATGGAGATGTTAAATGAGGTTGTAAACTAGTTTTTTATTTTATCTATTGGCCCAAAAACTGTTTCAATTCACACTTGATGGGTTTAGATGCAGGCCCCTCTAATGATAAAAAGAAATCCATTTGGCAACCTTCTCTTGAGCCCAAATTGAATGCTAACGCTATATCAGGCTTGTATTGTATATCCTTGGCCAGAAGTTATATATAATTTTATAAAAAATAAATACATTAATTAAAGATTTATGAACATTTATTTAGAATTTGACTTTAGTCTTTGTAGTTGCTGTTTTTTTTTTTTCCTTTATGTATTGTTGGAGGCACAAGATTATAAATGCTTAATTATATGAATATGAACTTAGCTGGTATAATACTCTTTATATTTCTACTACATTTTTAGTGGGATTTAAAACTTGAACTACTAGATACCGAATACCCGATGAGTAGCTAGAATGGTTGATGTTAAACACTATCAATCTAGATACATAAAACGCGATACATTCTAATTAGACCATAGGAACTATTTGAGCTTTGTTCATGCTCCAAGCATTTAGACTCGAAATAGTCACACTCTTTGTGCCATGGTTGAACACATAAAGCTTCGCTTGATCATTAATCGCTAACTTTGGATAAACTCTAGCGGTGATACAAGTAAGTCCTTCTCCACCAAAGCTTTCGACAATTGAATGATCAATCTGCAAATGCATAAAAGAACGACGTATTATGCCAAAACACAGTTAAGGTATTCTGCATCATGAATGATATTTAATAACATGTCAATCATATAAAACAATGTGGAGGCCTTATTGCTGATCCTTTTCGACTTTTCTTTCTAGTCAGGGATGTACTATGTCCGTATATGTTTATAAATGTATAGAATTACAATCAAATGTGAAGACTTTTCGTGCGAGGATCTTGAAAAGTATTTCTGACCAATCATTTTTGGGTCAACATATGGAAAGTAATAACTAAGGAAATTTAAAAAAATGCAAAATACCTATACTGCCCTTATGTATTAGTATGTATGTGTATAATCCTAATATTCGGTATTTTAGAATTTTCATGTTTGATATATAACTTACAACAAAGTATGTGACAGAGAATTGTTGAGGATATAACACTAAGTAACATACCAAGCTTCTAAGTGGGATCTTGTCATGGAGAGGGTCTATATCCAGAAAAGCTCCATAGATGTTTTTTTCCACTTCTGGTGCAATTGAAGACCTGATTTTATAGTGTATGCCCAACATAAGTATAATGGTATCAGCTATTTTATTAATATAACCCTTGACTTATAATTAAGTTTATGTTATTTTAGTGATCAATATATTTCAACCATATGAAATGAAATTTTAACCTGCTTTGATCACTGCACATGAGCACATGAAACTTGTTAGGACCTTTAAACACTCGAAAGAAAACTGCAGTTTGTTCTGTCATGTTCGTTGAAGTCAAAATCAGCAATCCGAATGGACCAAAACTCCCACTCACGGAAACATTCTTTTGTGTACAAAGAAGTTGGGGATCAGCCTCTTCTGAATCTATCAACTCTGCTCCGTTTAGATTTATTAATTTAAACGACACTTCTACATCAGCCTGTAACAAAATTCCATTACTTAATGGTTAACAAATTAGTATAACAACATGAGAAAATTTCACAGACCTGTGAGGCTGTGATACTCGGTACTTCAACGTGGGTCCCACCTTTTACTTCTCTGTTCAGGATGTTCACTTTTTTTGTCCGTAGTTTCTCAATTTCCTTCACTGGCCACTGTACCAACTGTTTCCTAGTATCACTAAGCCAAATGCTTCTAGGAAACGACTGAAAAACATATTATTCGTTATATAACCGTATACAGTTCATTTTTAGTTGATCATTTGAACAATTTGCCTTTGAACATATAGGAAAAAAATAATATATTTTACCTGAAGGCCAGACCACCCTTTGTTGACAGCATCTGATTGACTATCACCTTCATTAACCCACCCCCAAACGACTCTTCTTTGTTTCGCACTATCATAAAAAGACTTGGAAGCATAAAACCTCCCATAATCGTATTGAAACTGTGCGTTACTAACCTTAAAATCATTGCCAATGACAACAAACTGATCCATTTTCGGATCATACGTCCCAATCACATAATACTCATGATTATTAAAACTCACTTTAAGAACATGCGTAATATTATTCCCTTGAAAAGATGTATCAAGACCATTTGTACCAACATTACTAACAGGAAAAAAGTCTGGACATTCCCACATACCAGTTTCACTAGAATAATGTAACGGTTTTTCGGACCTCGTCCAACTAATACTATCTTTACTATAATATAAAAGCGCGGTCCCATGACCATTTATCTCACTTCCAATCACCATCCTCCATTTCCCATCTGGACCCATCCACGCGGTTGATGGGTCACGGAACTGGTTATATATAATGTCGTTGACCGGGGTCAAAAAAGGGTTACCGGACCATTTGACCCAGTCTTTTAGAAAAGGGTCCGAGAGGTTTTTGGGAAAGGCAATGTTTTGAACCTGGCTAGTGTTTACGTCTTGTCCGGTGTATAGAATTAGCGGTTTTGGCCCGGGTAGGATTGTGGTTGAACCAGAGAAGCAACCGCCAATATCGTAAGGTTCTTTTGGACTGAGAGCAGGTTCAAGAACGAACCAGTTGACCAGATCATGTGAAATGGAATGACCCCATGATATGTTGCCCCAAAGTGGACCATAAGGGTTGTATTGGTAGAATAGATGGTATACTCCATTGAAATACATTGGACCTTCAATATGCATAATAAACAACATTAGAAAAAGGTGTGAAAAAATATATATTACTGAAAAATGAAATAAGTCTTACCATTAGGATCTGTATGCGTTCATCAGCAGCCAGTAATCCATATCGATCACATGTCATGAAATCAACAGAAATAAATTAATTATGTCAAATAATACCACACCATATAGTGTACGTGTTGCATGGAGTTATACAAAAGTAGAACTTTTATCTCATAATTGTAACTGATTTCAAAAGTGTCACCCTATTAATAAAGTGTGTATAAACTATAAACAAAACACACGAGTTTGAAACGTATATTCGATATATTGGTTTCGATCGAAAGTTTCTTACGTAAATTAACATTAAGAGCAGATGAATAAAATGACACTTGATGAAATACAACACTTTTGGAAAAGTTTTGTACATCTAAATATAAATTAATATCATACATAACTTGTAAGTAACACACAACTAAATAGGTAACTTTGGATTATCATCATATTAAAAAGGTGTGAAGGCATATATACGTATGTAACTTTTTATCAACTATTTGTCATTGCAAATTTATCCGGTTTATGTAAAACGTCTGGATAATTTATATCAACCATTTCGCATTTTAGGTGCCTTTTCTATAAAATAATAATAACAATAATAATAATAATAATAATAATAATAATAATAATAATCGCATTTTAAGTTCATTAAATAGGTTCATGTAAGACCTAGACTTGATGTTTGGTTGGACATCAAATTCAATTTAGTCACAAATAAATGAAGTAATGGATTTTAAATACATAATGAGTGAAAATTAAGTAACATATATGTACCATTGATCCAATTTTTCGGAGGCTGAAAGTGATAACCAGTTCTATAAGGTTGCGAAACTTGTGAAGAAGAAGAAGAAGAAGCGGCATGAACTCCTATACCAATATTACTAATCAAAACTAAACAAAGAACCATCTTTTTTGCACATCTTTCCAACGACATAGCTTAACTTGAAAAGAGTTCAAAAGCTCAATGACGATTGTGACGGCAAAAAGTACACGTACACCAGCTTATGTGGTTTAATAGTTTAGTGTGATGAGCATATGTTTGAGTTGCATGTATTTATAGTGAAACTTTGTAAATTTAATGATTATAGAAGAAGAAAAGAAGAATTTTGATTACTCAAAGGTGCAGTGGAGATAGAAGTTATGCCCACAATAATCGCACTTGATTGATCATATATTGGAAGAAGATGGAAACAGTCTTTGTCAAATATAACTTTGTTGCTGACAACCATGACGAACGTCTTTCTGTTAAGATTCTATAAGAAATAATATTACAGTATTTTTTATGTTATTTATTTTATATTTAGTTTACGAGATAGTATATATAGTGATTTAGTTTTCATGTTAAGATTATAATTGCCAATTTACCCCCTTTAAGAAATGATTTTTTATTATTAATTGATTTGATTTATTTATTTGTATATAAGTTTGTTTTGTCGATAATAACTTTCTAGCTCTGCTTCTTATGTCGATGGGATCATTTGTGCGAAAAATGATATGATGCATGCGGGAGACAGTGCGCAGGTGGGGATTGATCACAAACAGTGAGAAAATGGTCAAACTTGACTTTTAATTTAGGTACAAAATGATTCACTAAATATCTAGAGAAGTTCTTTTAACTTACTTAATACTAATTTTTCATGTAATTTTTAAATTAATAATTTGTTGATTTCATTTTTTAATAAGGAAAAGGATCCAATGTAGTTTTATAAGTTATTGTTTTTGTCTCAAAATAAATATTCACTTTTATGTTTTAATTTGTTTTAAAATAAGTTTTCATTTCTGAAAATAATATAATAACATTATCAATTTACTCATAATTTACTTTTTCATAAAATTGATTTTTAGAAAACTGTGCAAAATGTAAGGTCTTCTTTTTTATACAACGTACTAATTATGCATTTTATTTAAACTTCGTATAATCTAATTATAAATACTAATTATGAGACAAAGAAAGTAGTACATAATATGCGAATGAGATTGAACCTCAATCGCTAAATTTCTAGGTTGATTTGGTATCATTGGAACATTATTTGTCCTTTCGAGCTAAAAGCACTTTGTTTATGTTATCTATTGTGAATTGAGATTCTTTATGTTAAAATACATAAGAGGTCATCTTTCTCTACACATCAAAGTTAAACAAATTAACAAAAAAAAAAAAAAAAATTATTTGTATTAAAAAGTTTTAGTCCACTGTCTCAATTGTCATAAAACATGACCTCTAATGTTAAACCTATCTTTTGTATATTGTTATTTAAAACGATTAAAAAAGTATTTAATAAAGCGAAAAACAAGAAATAACATGTATTCACGGGTGTGTATAAAATGATATGAATTGAAGGGACTTCATGTATATACTAAACCGAGTTTCGTGATCATGCAATAAAAGATTCACTTTTATCACATGAAAATGGGTATAATTTAGGGCCAATAGGAAATGCATAGGTGCACATATATTGTCCATGAAATGTGAACAACCATACAAATGAATCTAACTTTTTATCATATATAAGCTTGTATCATGTGCAAGAAGAGTCATCTTGTTTGTAAACGTCAGTAACCTAAAACAAAATAAATAATTGGTGACTAGTAGTCGATTTATTAAAATTCGGAATCAACTATCCTTTCCCTTGCGTAACTAAGTTAGGTGTCCAATTGTCAAACAATGTATTCATGTGAAAAAAGAATATACATCCTATCTCCGTCCTAACGTACACGTTTTCATGTCCCACGAGAATTCCATAACTTAGTCTACAAGTTTGATGATTTATTAGAAATTAACTAATTTTATTAAGCTATGTTAAATTATATTGCAATTAAATTGTAAATATTTCGTCTATATAAACATCAAATAACAATAAGGAAGCAATATTAAACAACGGTTTCATAAGAGAACAAAGTTTTGTTTGTCTTAACGTAGTACACAAATTCACGTCCCATGAGAACTAACAACCTATCAAGCATTAATTGTTTAACAATTTTTGCAAAACACTTGAAGTGCTAAACTTGAATACATCAGAATGCTACTAAAATTAGCTTGAAAAAAACCTTGCACAATGTTTTGACGTACCCCACTAAAAAAGTTAAAATGATGTTCAAAGATAGGCGTAACAAATTCTAAGTTGCAACATGAACTCGATCAGTTTTCTTTAACAAAAGATCAGGCTTCACGTACGTTTCATATCAAGTAAAAATCCACTTTGACCGCAAGAGTAACAACGTACTCAACCTAGATGAACGAATAAATAAAATCATTACCACCAAGCAAGGCGAAAGTCAATGATTGTAGGTAAAATCAATGGTGCATCAAAAATGAATCAATCACCTACTTGTGGAAAGCGACTGTGCATATAACTACTTCCTTTAGTCAATCAATGAACCTCAAACGCAGGTTAACAAGTTTTGTTGAGTGATCACCTCTTTTTTATGTTTTCTAGTCTATATACTTAAATTCAAACCAAACTATAATAAAAACGCGCCCCCACATTCACTTCAAATGGAATTATGAATACGATGATACAAATAGGTACTTGTAATATAAACAGTTGAAATACTATGAACTGACATGAATACTTAAAACCCAGATCATATTATTTATAATATTTTATATAAAACCCTTCCAAAATAAAAAAAGCTATGATAATTCAAACGAAAATATGAATACGATGATAAAACAGGATGGTGGATCAGCGAGATACGGGTTAAACTTGCAGAAAAATTACAAGAGATGGAGGAGATGTCCGCGTAATAAAAGTCTGACAACATGGAAAAAGGAGGAGACGTTTTTCAGGCCTCTGGGCCATAGTTGAGAGCTGAGACTAGTCACTAGACTTTGGAGATCATTAAATTTAAGCATCTCTGGCCTCTAGGCCATTTCTTGGTTGCCTGACGCCAAGCCCATTGCAAGCTCATAAAAGGAGTATCGGAGTTACAAATGTCACTCCAAAATTTAGTATCCTCTCCGTTACCAATTTTCTTTTAAATTAGAGAGGGTAAATTTATGTTGAGTTTAAGGAGGTCTTTTTTCAAGTTAACAACATTTTTCCAAATACCCGAGCACGAGTATAATCCCAATCTACAACTTTATCGTCACATGAAGATTTCTATTATATAAACATCAAATAACGTTAACGGAAGCAACATTAAACAATGGTTTCATGAGACAACAAAATTTTCTTTGTCTTAACGTACACAAATTCATGTCCCATGAGATTTTACAACCTATATAGCCTAGTCATTACAGCGTTAGTTGTTAACTTTTTTTTTTTTTGAGGCAAAACACTTAAGTGCTGAACTTGAATACGTCTGAGTACTACTAAGATTAGCTTGAAAGAGACCTTGCACAACGTCTTAACGTACCCCAGTAAACAAGTTTGATGTCCAAACATAGGCATAACAAACTCAAAGTTGCAACACGAACTCAGTTTTCACGACCAGGCTTAACATACATTTCATATGACCACAAGAAAATATAAAGACAACGATGCACTTACCTAGATGAATGAACGAATTCATTGCCACCAAGTCAATGATTTGAGGTAAAACTGATGGTGCATCAATAACGAATCACCTACTTGTTGAAAGCAACTGTGCCTATAACTACTTATCTACTTCCTTAGTCAATCAAAGAACCTCACGAGACAATGCACTTTAATAACTTTTGTTGACTGGAACAGTTGATTTTCATGTTTATATATATATACATACATATATATACATATATATGCAAGTGTGGCAAGAAAGACCAGACCAATGGTACAATGTAAATAAACTTTGATTATCCTCTAATGAATTAATGCATTTTGAAGCAATAATGATGAATACTATTAAATCCAATATGTTAGCGTCCGTATATTTGTTAACAAGATCAGTACAAATAGGTTAATAGTTACTTATAAAATAAATTGTTGGAATACTTAGAACTATATGAAAGGATGCTGCTTTGCACATCAGACATATCATAACTGACATGAATACTTAAAACCCAAATCATATCAATATCATTTATATAATACCCTTCCAAGACCATAATTCAATCATTGGTTGGATAGTGATGGAACATAAATTATTTATACAGAAGTTGACAAGTGCACACCTCACAATGAAAGAATAAGAACCCCTCGAATGGGTAAAAATAATGTACACAATAATAAATAGGGAAAAGGCATAACACGTACTTCAGAATCAATAACCGCGAGAAAGTAGATACAGGGCATGTGGCGAATCAAACAAGAAACTGGTGGAAAAATCGATTACTGCACACTTTTAGTCAGTCACTCGCTGCTATTTCAAACATCAATACGTTTGTAAATCAAGAACACTGTTCTCAGCATAATGTTGAATTAAACTGGTTTTCTGCTCAAATTCTTCACTGCATTACAGAACAACAGATGAATTAGCTTAAAATGCAATTTAAGAATCTTTCCAGATACAACTTAGTATGCAGATAGTAAGAATGGCATGAAATTTGTTAAATAAAACCTCCTAGGAAAAATCTATGATAAAATAGATGGTCAATCACATAATTTTGTCTGTAAATGACCACGCAAGCTTAGGGAGTGAAAGGAAATTATATTATCTCCTCTATATGTATTTCTTTAGAGGTGACAAATACAAATTGGGCAGGTTGGTTACTAGGTCAAAATTGGTGATTTTAACACCTTCTTTCAATTTTTAAAAACTTTTAATACATCATTAGTGTGCGAAATATGCTTACAAAACCATTTGACCCATTTCATTTTTTCTAAATTCTTTTGTTCTGCCCATTTGACCCATTGAAAATATACATTAGCTGAATCATCCCATTCTTAATGAGTTGAAACTGCAACCTCGAGCAAAGAGTGACTTTGAGAAGTTTAAAAATGAATTAATCCACAAAAGAAAGCTATAGCATTCATATACTTTTTACCAGCCCATTAACCTTCTATGTATATGTTGACAAAATTTAGCAGTCATTGATTACCTTCTTTTTAGTGTGTACATCCTCTTCATCTTCGTCATCATCATCAACCTCATCTTCTTCAGCTTCCTCCTCAGTATCATCTTCCTCATCTTCAATTTCATATTCATCATCCTCGGCAGCCTCACCAGTAAACCAAGAGATAGCATGAGGGATAATTTTGTCTCGAATAGTTGACCTGGAAGGTAAACAGTTATTATTAATAGCAGTTTGGTGTTGGGTCTCAACGGAAATTAACAGATGACACTGCATGATTCCCATCTCAAGTGTATGGAACAAATGATTGGTTTCACAAATCTTAAGCAATCAATATAACCACTCCCAAAGTTACGTTGTTATAATTAGGAGAGAAACCCAATGAATAAAAAACGAAAATAACTTCAACTTCACTGAGTTAATTGATCTTAGACTTGTTTAAGACTAATCTAAATTTGTCAATACAAGCTCTTTTGATTGAAGAAGTGCACAACTGAAGTACCTACCCAATGTCATAATCATGTTCCATTTGATTCTGAAGCAGTTCAGCCTGTTAAACATCATGGACAAGAAGCATAATGAGACAACAATAGAGAAGTAAAATGTGGGATACGCCATTTGGCATGACACATGTTAGAACAAGCACAACAAATACCAACTAAACCACTGCATAACCAAAGCATGACAAAGAAGAATGAACGTCAAACTTCTTTTTATTTAGAATTTGGTGAAGCGGGGTGGAGGAATGCAACCATGTTCTAATAATGATTTGTAACATCAAGGCATTAAGAAGTGCTAAACTTACTGTATCCTCATCAATATCATCTTCATCATCAGGGATTTCTGGCGGGTTAAAAAAGTTGAAGAAGCTTTCACAATCCTCTGTTTTTGTAATTGGTGGCTTGAGACTTTTGGATCCCTTCTTAGGTTTCTTCCTCAGAACCTTCTGTGTCAAATTTTTCCCCGGGAACCATTCAATCTCCGTCCTACAATTTCCCATTATATTGTGAGACCATGATTTTTAATTTTAAAGAGCAGAAGCTTTGGAAAGACTAATAAAGCCAACAAGACATAACACAAATACCCGATCGCTTTCTCTAGAATATGTTCCTCCTCATTTATCATCTCATACGTTTTTGACAGTACAGAGTTCTTAAAGTAAGGATTCGGATCAAAGAAGAATTCAAGCTTAAAACCCTTGGCACCAACAATTCTACACCACTTGACATCTTTAAGATACTGGAGAGCTCCTTCATCAGACTCTGAAATCTAACTCGGAAAAGAAAAACAAGAATCAATAAATATATATGCGACACTTGAATAAAAAAGTGGAAAGTTTGTTGATTGTTCAATCACCTCTTCAGCTAGCACTTCATTGGACTTCATTGCAGTGAGCCAGAAATTTGGCACGCCCTTATCTGTGTGTATTAACAATGAATTCAAGCTAACTTAAATACTCCTATCAAACAGACGTGCGAGATAAAAACTTGCATATCATAAAGGTACCTCCTGTTGACTCATTATTTTCCTTCTCCACTCCTTCCACTTCAGTCAGACCATTTACTATTTCATATCTCTGCACGTGATTAAAGGCATGAAGCGAAATAATCAGCTAAAAAGAAACTGCAACCTTGCAACAGAAAGAAAAAAAAAGATAAAGAAAAAAGAAGAGCTTCTTATTAACTTTGGGCAACCAAATGGGATTACTTCCGGTTCAAATTGTTATCAATACTAAATCGTTTTAACTTCATCGTGATACACCTTAGAAGTTACATATCAAGTATTACAATTTAGAAAATTATATTTATTAAAATGTTTGACGCTAGAAGGGATAAATGCAGACCCATCAAGCTTCACGGGAACTTGGTAGTATACTGAAAGCTTATAAAACCAGTTTCCAAGGCCAAAACAAGATAAAATATTTATGGATACCTTAGCATACAGCGGCTCGTACAGCTTCAAATACTTTGCTTCCAGTTCTGCCTTCTCTTCAAGATACTTGGCCTCCAGCTCATCATGTTGACTCTGTACGGACAAAGTATTACGAAAGTTTATCATTGTCAACTACCTAGACTGGAGTTAAGTTTCTATTTTCTTGCTCAAGTTTAACATTAGCACAAGTATGTATCAAGCATTTTATCATCAGCACAAGTATGTATCAAGCATTTTATCATTAGCACAAGTATGTATCAAGCACTTGATCATTAGCACAATTATGTATCAAGCATTTGAAATACAACCAGTTAACCAACTACATTCCAACAGTATAGTGTACACTGTAAACTATTTAAACTAAAATTGACCCTGCATTTTGTATCTTACGGGAGAAAATTCCAAGTCAAATGGCTTGGACTTTCTTTTTTGTCTCTTGTATACTCATTCTGAACAATCAAAAATAATTTACTTGTGTGTATGAGCTAAAAACAGATAACGAATATCTATTGTGAAACCAATCAAATATCTAAACCACCATAAACACACAACATAATACCTGAAGATCCTTAAGAACTCCAACACGTCGCGTAACATTAGCCGAAAGAGTATCCAAAAAATCAGGATGTTGACCAGTCAACTCATCAAGCTTACTCTGTACACAAACAGCACAAATCAATATCGATATATATGTACACAAAAGTCCATCATTTAATCGATCCAAAACTACACTAAGAATAAGAATTTTATTAACAAAACAACCTTGAGGACATTGACAAGACCAGCACGATCCTCAGCTGTAAGAGCTAGAAATCGAGCAACATATAATTAATCAAATCATAATCTATAGATACACGCTGTTTATATATATACGATTTAAAAGTACAAAATTACAAGTACCAGCAGTCGCAGCAGGAAGATTGGAGTTGAGATCGGTCATGTTGAATTCACCTTCTTGATTGCTGCTCATTGTAATCGATCGATCGATTGATCTTTCGAGTAGAACTGAGTTCAATAAGAATCAACTGAATTAAAACCCTAGAAATGTATACGTAAAATGAACTGGCGCAAGTAAGGTACTTTTTTTGTATTATTGTGTCCTTTATTTGCTGGAATGAAATGGAATGAGAAGAAAACGGTTTTGATTTTATTGACCGTGACTTGTTAACTAAGTTGACTTGTGTTCTGAAAATTTCAGAAAGGTCACAATGTCATTATTTGGGCTTAATCATCAGGCCCAATTTGCATCATATTGGACTACGAACTTTTCTCCAATTCTCAAAGTTTCCAACATTTTTAATACGTTTTTGTTTTTTTACGTAGTGAATCTATAATTCTTATTAAGCATTTAACATTCTCTATCTTAATTCTTAAAAAATTGATATCGAAAATTACCATTTTATCCCTCCACTTATCCCTTCACTTATTAATTATATAAATCATTCAATTAATATTATTTTACATAAAACATTAAAGTATCTTGTTTCTTCTTTTATATCACAATATTGAATTTACAATTACAAAAATTTAAACTATTTTAAAAAATCACTTTCATTAAAGAAGTATCAATTATTATTGCATTCAAATACCATTAAACATTTGTTTCTCAATATCAACATGTGAAATTTTCACCCGTTATTGTGCGTGGAATTCGACGCTAGTTTAGCTTTTAAGTAGTTCATCGCAACATTTTATTCATCAACTTTGAGATTATTCCCCTCATATTGGCCTCTCCCATTCCATCTACTTTTTGCCTATTTTGGAAGCAATTTATCCGACGAAAAATTTTTGTATCATACACAAATGTAGAAGCAAAATGTGTTTTCAACAAGTATATTTATATTTAAAACTAGTAAGATAGCTAGTAAGTACAATTATCATGCACCGACAATTAAAACTTAATAAACGATCTAAAAGACATCCAACCACCATGACAATCAAACACACTTGCAAAACCACTGAAACATAGATCCAGATACAATCACGACTTAAGGCTGAAATAAAAGATGACACCTAATAAAATCTAGCAACAACATCCTACAGATCAAATTACTCCTAACAATGACCATAAAGTCACCACTTCGCAAAACAACTTATTTACAACGCCATTTAATTAAGCAACTTAAGCGCCTTTAACGACTTTAGTCTCGGAGAAGTGTTTTTCAAATCCTTCATCAATTTCGTCCGAATCTTTAATTGAACTAGCTCGAAAAGATTCATAGTCCTCCTCTTTTTTCTCTTCAACCGCGAAACTTTTTTTCAACCGATACTTTCGATCATCAAAGGGTTTAGATTTGGTTTTTTAATGCTATGTGTATCAGGTGGGCTTAATTTCCTGTATGAATCAAATCCACACACGAATCTCTTTAAGAGAGATTTGGACCAAACCCAAGTGAAAATTTTATAAAGCACTTTGTTTAGCATTTTTATTTAGTTACTGGTTTATTTTTGTACCAAAGTGTTAAATGTAATATATAAATCAGGGGCGGAGACAGAATGAATGTAGTGTCAGGAGCTGTCTTCTTTCCAAAATTTATATAATGTAAATTTTATTATTATTTAAGGTATTTATAATATTTATTCCTTTAAAAAGAATTAAATATATGTATATATTTATATATAAATATATAAATATTTTTAATATTTGCCTCTTAAAAATAATTTTTTATCACCTCCTTGAAAATAATTTTCTAGGTCCACCCCTAGTATAAATACATATATCAAAATCAAATTCAACTCAAAAAATGAAATATTGACAAATGCAAGTGGTCGTAAAGTGATGATGGGTGGTTCTAAGCTAAAAGGCTGAAAGAATGGGTCGATACAAGATTTAATGTAACTAGAGACAATTTCAAGACTCCATGGAATCAGGTTGTTCCGAGGGAAGTTTTCGTGTTTATTTGGAAGCTGATTCACTAGAGGATTCTGGTTTGATCGTTGCTAGATGCTAGAGGTATAGATCTTCATTATCTTCTCTGCCCTTAATGCTAGATGCTATTGTCTTGTTAGTTGTAGTAAAGTGAAAGTTGTTTGGGAAAGAGTTATCTATCGATGGGGAAGATATTTTTCGAGCATTTCCTTGGTGGATGGGATTTTCAATGATGTTGGCAGCTTGGATAGAACAAGAGTTTCAAGGGATATTTGGCAAGAGGTGGTGTAATCAAATCTGAATTTAATTTGGTCCATAAGTTTGTGCAGGGGCTTTGAAGTTTTATCTGTTTGGGGTATGATGTAGTTTCTTTGGTGCCCTTCAAAGTCTCGTAGAAGGGTGGTTTTCCTTATGTTAAGAGTTTTGGTAATAAAATGTTGTTGTTCAAGTAAATAAATAAATACGAAGTTCTCTTTATACCTATAAAGATAAGTTTCACTTGATCCTCTTCATAAACACTGAGATTTATAATATATGTACACATGTTAAGAACTTAAGATGTATTCAATTAGCTCACGACATTCTAATACGGAGTACTAACATTGTAACACTTTCATAGTTATCTTATATATGTCTCGTTAACCAAATTGATTTCTTTCTTTTAAATGTCTCTAACTAGTGTTATTGCCCCACTTTGTTGGATGTGTGTATATCTATTCACATGTGCTAGCAATTTAATATGAAATTTTATCTTTGATAAAGAAGTTACAACTATAACTTTTGTTCATTTGTATTTCTAATTAAATACCTTGTTATCTTTTATCAGCTTGCAATATAAATTTAGGTATTTTTATTGATGAAAAATTGCAATGTTACATTTATCAAATGTTTAAGCCTTCTGCTTATACACTCGGTTATTATTATTTAAATATACGAAAGCTAAATATTTATGATTTATTAGCTTCCTGATATGATTTTAAAAAGTCAATATATTAATACTTATTTTTGGCCTATAACATTATGATACTTATATAAATAATTGATAAATAGTATTTATACAAAAAATACACAGTAGTAACTTAAATGATTGTCGTTACTTAAAGTAAGAATAGAAAAAAATATTACAAGACAAACGATTGTTCTGGGCCTCATTTCATAAAGGCGAAACAAAGATATGAACTGGGTAAATAGAAATGGAAAAGAGATGTTTCCAATTCATCAAAATCAAAAATTATATGTATAGTATATTAGATTAGATCTGTTTTTATAGAAGCTTCTATCTTCTTTTATAATTTCGCTTCAAACCTCATTGGACCGATTCTGACTCTGCTCGGGAATGAATATTACAAGACGGCAATAAAACTTCAAAAATGACATCTAACCCGCACTGTGGTCTGTGGATGTATATAAGATAAATAAGTGAGTGTGAAAGTGTGATTCCGATTCCACCTGCGGTGACGTCACTAATGGGAAACGTTAAGCTGACGTTATTGTAGGTGCCACTGCTCTGCATTAACGGTTCTCATGCTCTCCTTTTTCGAAGCATTCAAGATACTTTTTTTGTAATTTCTTTCTTTAGCCAGTCCAAAGACCATACGTCACCCTCATAGCCTCAACTTTTTACCCATAAAGTCTATATATATATATATAATTACTAGTCTTATATTCCCGCAAAGTAGTGACGCCGAATGATTTAGTTCGGTATCATAATTATTAGCGTCTGATGTGTGTGTTTTCTATGGTGTTTATTAGGTATTTTCATGTTCAGATGGCAGACATGTAAGGAATATAAATAAAGCTATTGTATAAGATTTTAAGTTAACAATGTTTTTTTATTTGTTAGGTGTGTTATTATATAGATAGGTTAAAGTGAAATGAATAGATGAGATTAAAAGTTATATGAATTTTAGGGAAATTAAAAAAAAAAAACCCTCTTTTTTTTAGACATAAAAAAATTTACCCCTTTTCAAAAAAATTGCAAATATACCCCATCCACACGCAAAAGCAAATCGCAAACGCAAATCGCAAAATGCGATCGCAAATTGCGGCCGCAAATTTCTATCGAAATTTTCAGTTTGCGCTTTTGCGTGTAATTTTCATTTCTGTCGCAAAATGTAATTTTCTTCATCATGTTATCAATAAAATTAATTTATGTTTTTGTTGTTGTTAGCATTTTTATTATTATAATAGCATTATCTAATATTGCGTTCCTCTTTTTTCGACCGAATATGGCGTTCCCCTTATTATAATAACACTATAAAGTTTTCGTTCCCTTTTTTCGACCGAATATTAAGTTCCCCTTTTTCAAATCCCGTTTGCGGTTCCCTTTTGCGGTTCCCGTTTGCGAGCGAAAGTGAAGGGGGGCGGCGGTGGAGGGGGTGCGACGGGATTTGACCCGGGACCAACCCTAACCTAAATAAAATATCAAACTTTTCACTTTCCTCCCTCCCTCCCTCCCTGTCGCAAAACCAACCACCACCGTCGCCCCCCCCCTCCACCGTCGTACCCCCTCCACCGCCCCCCCTTCACCGTCGCACCCCCTCCACCGCTGCCCACCTTCACCTTCGCTCGCAAACGGGATTTGAAAAAGGGGAACGCAATATTAGATAATGCTATTATAATAATAAAAATGCTAACAACAACAAAAACATAAATCAATTTTATTGATAACATAATGAAGAAAATTACATTTTGCGACAGAACTGAAAATTACACGCAAAAGCCCGGACTGAAAATTTCGATAGAAATTTGCGGCCGCAATTTGCAATCGCAAATTTCGATCGCATTTTGAGATTTGCGTTTGCGATTTGCTTTTGCGTGTGGATGGGGTATATTTGCAAAAAATTTTAAAAAAGGGTAAAAACTTTTATGTCTAAAAAAAACGGCTTTTTTTTTTGAATTTCCTTAAATTTTAATGGTGAAGATTTACTTTACTTAGTCTTAAAAAGTGAGGGAATGAATAGAGGGTAAATATTTTATATATTAATATAAATTCTTTTACATATATAACCGGTAACTTTGATAGTTTTTAAATTACAAATAATAAAATTAAAAAATCCCTTGTTTTATATAGTTGTTGATACAAAATTGAACATCGTTGTGGTATACAAATATCTCTGGTTTTTCTTATTAACATATTTTTGATATATTATCATTCATCATAATGTCTTATTTCATTTTGCTAAAAGGCTGTTTTACCTGGCTTCTTTTAACATGTATATTAAATAAATATTAAATAAATATAATCACAATTAGAAAATCCAACAGGATATTAAAAATATTGTATTTCTACTATAAGTATGATACTAGGTGCATGTGGTTCACCCATCCGATGTAAACGTAATGCAAAAGGTACATACTACGTAATACTGTCCTCTTTTTGATGATGTAACGAACACATCACCCCCACATTCATCGGCTATAAATCCACCTAACCAAACTCCATTTCTTTCACATTTTTTACCACCAAATAGATCATATCATGGAGGGCCTTCTTTGCTACGATCTCCTTTCGGATAGTGAATTCAAACTACAATTAACTCCAACCACAACTTCACGACTCGCAATCAACCATTCAGAGTCGACTCACATGAGAATCCAACGCCTCATAGATGAAAACCCCGTTATTATATTCACACGTTCATCTTGTTACATGTGTGACGTTATGAAACGTCTCTTTTACTCAATCGGAGTCTACCCCACTGTTATTGAACTGGAGGACAGCAAGATCACTGATCTTGCTGCCTTCTACCATCACGCCGGAGACTCTGTGACTCCCGCGGTTTTTGTAGGTGGAAGTTGTGTTGGTGGATTAGAGAACCTTGTGGCAGTTCATTTGAGTGGTCATCTTGTTTCAAAGCTTGTAGAAATTGGTGCTATTCAGGGTAAGGTATTGTAGCAATCTAAGGGGCATTATTGTAATTTGCATTATTTGACGTTAAGTAGTATAAACACAGATAAAATTTTGAAGCGCAGAATAAACTTAAAGCTAGAACTAATATAACTCCTTGATTTCACAGTCTAAACACTGTTACATTTGTATACAATGCCTGTAATTTATGTCATTTCATAGTATACAAGTAGGGATGTTGTCACGAAACATAATCTTGAAAAACGGTCTAAAACCTACAAGTTAACAGTAAGAACTGAAACCGGAAGATTTGAAGCCTTTTTTCTCGATGAGTGTGATGGCCAAATTTGAGGAAAATACGTTGAAAAGTTATGCAGCAGAGACCGACTGTGTTTTCTGTCGAGGAGGTATGCGGAGCCATGACTTCATCATGTCATACACGGTGAAACCAATTGCAACCGACGGTACAATCTACCAACAAAAATTATAGAATCGTTGTTAGCATGCCAGAAATCAAGATTCTTTGATCTCATGTGTCATGAAAGAACTAATATCTCAACCCATTACTTATGCACAGCTCGATCTGGGCTATGTTTTATCTATAACGGATGAAACAGGTAAAACCATAGAGTTATATTAAGAGATACTCAAGACCCATAGGTTGAATGGGTCAAAAGTCGCCTAAAGGGTATTGCCTATGCATACGAACTATATACTGAAACAATTCATTTATAAAAAACCTAGAGTGTCATTGTAACAACATATTTTCAAGTATGAAAATTGCTTTAGAAAATTTGACAAAATACTATTTTTGGACGACCCAGCCCAACCCGTTTTGACTCTGCTTTTCACGAGTGAATGGCATTTCTAACCATTGTTTTTGGTGTGAACGTGTCTGCCAACTATTACGCTTTCGCAAATGTAATGGTATACTTCCGTAACATAAATACATGAAATTGGACGAAAGTGGAACAATACCAGGCATATTTCATGCAATCTGGCCAACTACGACATTCTTTTTTCTTCTTTTAGCATTGTAAGGAAATATACGCCATTCTATACTTCTTTAGAGCATGAAGATTGTACTAAGAACACATAAAATAAACGATATGAGCAAATTTTGCTTAGAGCATGACCTTTATGTAATTAATGCTGAGGCCAGCAAATAATTGTCTCCATCCTTGTTGTGAAACAATTGTGGTAAGCCCCTTCCATGTATTCTTGTGTCTAGCACCAGCAGCACCTTGCAAATTTTCAACCTAAAAACAACATAACATTATCAAAATCATCAGAAACTTTAGTAACTAGAAAAGTATATGTAATAAAAAATAAGATAAAATAACAAAAACCTGCATCTGTCTTCTAACAACATCTAATGGGTATGTGATGGTTTGACCAAGTAAACCAGCCAAAGCACCACAGGAAAGACGCATCATGATCGATCGTTGTTGCTCCTCAGAAACACGCCTCTTGAGTTCTTCATATATGTAAAATTTCAAACCAGCATATGGCAGAATACCAATAAGAGTTGGACCTGGTTAAGAGTAATAATAGAAATAAAAATTAAGATTGATATAGCGCCTGACAGTTACAGGTTATAGACACAATAAATTTTATATAGGCACACCAAGATCCCAAATGTTATGAAACAAAACATACATGTACATCTTGGTGCAGGGCCAATTTTATTTTATCATCTTTGTTCCATTTATCAACTATTGGCAAAAAGTTTGAAAGATGGTATATACGTACCTACACCTCGATACAAGCCACGCATCCCACCCTCTCTATAAACACTCTGTAACACATTTTTAATGCCACTGTAGCGAGTTTGTGTAATGATGCTTTTAGAAGAATTCCCCAAACTTGGTTTTTCATCCACGACCTATAAGAAATGATAGAAATAACATATGAAAAATATTCCCTTAGTAACGTGAGAAAAACAATGTAAAAACCTCCCATCAAATGCTCCAAGACCGAAATAATGTCAGATAATAAACACACTTCATGAACTTATGTAAGTATAAATCTCTCTTATATACACACAGCTTACACACAAAATCATAAAGATGTATGTCGTTGAATAACTCACTTGATATGCAAGTGTGGTGCGAGCCAAATCAAGGGGATATGTGCATAAGACAGCAGTCCCTCCAGCAGCTGAACCAGCTAAAAGATCAACAACAGGCCCTGTTCCTAATACAGTGTAGTTGTCCAATATCCAACATCGATATTGCTCGTATGTCATGAAATGCAATGCGGCATATGGAATAATTCGAAGAACGCTAGCACCATTTCCTCTGCAAGAACAGCAAAAATAGAGTCAGATATCAGCTTTCCTTTATTACATATAATCAGACAGCAACTCAAAGTCATACTTGTAAAATCCTGGAAGCCCTTCATGCTTTAGTAGCCTTTTAAGCGACTGATAGACTCCAATTGAATGAAAACCTTGAGTTCGCGTCTGCATATCCAAAATAATAAATTTTCAGTAACAAATTATCTTACATTGTAAACAACACAGTATAGAAATCAAGAAAAACAAAAACCATCAACCAAAAACTCCACCTGCAACAAGATCTTAATCCTTTCAAGTGGAGCAACGGCCGTTTTAGCAAATGCTCCGGCCGCACCTCCTGCTATTAATTCCTTTACGTACACAGGCAACGTATCGATCGCCGAACCCTCAACTAACCCGGCCACATTTGTGAACAAAGAGGAACCTTGTGAAGAACCCATTTCACAAAAACTATACTGAATATCAAAACTCCAAAACACCAATTTCCTTTTTGTTCTCAGATCCTATGATAATTCTCCCTAATATCCCTATCCACCTTGTAATTTGAAATACTCTTTATCCCATCTATTTCTAACAATTTCCTCAACGTAACGCAGCAAAAAACGTCTGAGCACGCACAAATTTACTACGTTCGCCAGACAATCTTTCTCAACAATGACAACCATATGCATCAAAAAAATAAATAATACAGAAAACTTCAAAAATCTCCCAGATCAAGTCAATTTTCCATATGGTATACCTAAAGATTTCACCCTTTTCTACAATAACTATCAAACATCAAAGCTAATAAATCAAAATTCAAGACCCAATTCAATTTTCTCAATATAAAGCTTGATAACTATAAACCCACAAAGGTCATACCAAAAAACAAAGAAATCAACAATACCCAATTCAAATTTCAGATCAAATTGCTGAGATTTGGATTGATTTTAAGTTGTAGATGATGATAAGGAGAGCAGGTATCTTGATGCAATTCAAGTAAAGATACCCGAATCTCCTTTGAATCGGAAAGTTGTAACCTTTGTTGAAGATTCTTTGAATTGGGAGATATTTGCTACGTAGATCTAGGTTTTCTTGGAAATTGGAAGTTAGGGTTTATATATATAAAATTTGAGATTTGGAGGGCTTGAAACGTGAATGGGTCATATAGTTTGAGACCCTTTATTTGAACACGACGTCTTGATTGTTTGACCATTACCTGCCAATCATGTGATTTAGCACAGGGTTTAAATTTTCTTTCTTTACTTTTTTTGTTATTACATGTGGAAATTATATTTTTTAATTTTTTAAAAATTACAATGTTGATCGTTACATTTCTATTCACATATGATCGTATGTGAACATTCTATGTAATATGTAATTCACTTGCTACTATTATTATAATTCGTTGCTAGTGAAAGCCAAAAATTAGTTGCAAATCGGTGAATCTATAATACTCCGTAGAATAAATATTTAGGTTCACATATGATCATACGTGTACTTGGTAGTTAGTAATATTTAGGTAATTCGTTACTAGTCAACAACTAATATCCCTATGATTTTATGGTAAAAAGAAATTATTTATTATTATTTAACTAGTTTTGACATTTTAGTTAATTTATAAGAGTCTATAGACGTTTTATATAACAAAATAATAATAATAATAAAATTACAAGTAAATTATTAATTAGTTGATGCATTCATATAAAGTGAATGACACAAATAATTAGGAGCCCTCAATTTGGTGAGAGCATGCGGTTGTATGAAGTGGCGATGTCGTAGCCCACTATGGAATATATGGGTGTTCTAATAAAATTGAAATATGATGTCAATAACAATGACAAGTGCTTTCCTAAATTTTTTTAAAAAATAAATAAACAAATAAATAATGACAATGACAGGTTCAAATAATGATGTTATAAACACCTGTCCTAAAAAAAACCTTTTAAGTACAACAATGAATTGACATATTCTTGAAAGTCCTCAAGTTACTATGTTGTGACTTGTGAGAGCGATTAAAACATAGATCTTTTGTTTTACTTAAATGGGATATAACATACGTACCAACTTAATGACTATGAACTTCAAATGATCTCCATTCACTTTAATACAATACTCTTAATAATTTACATTTTTCAGTCAATTTTGATGGCTAAATTTGAATAAAATTATGCAGCAGAGACTGATGGCGTCTTTTGTCGAGGAGGTATGTGGAGCCACACCTTCATCAAGTCATATGCAGTGAAACCAATTGCAGTCGAAGGAACAATCTGCCAACAATATTAGTGAAATTTTGTTACTTAGAATGCGAAAAATATTGGTTTCATATGAAAAAATAGAATCATATACCGTAGCAATTTTGACCCATTTACTCGTAAATAGATTAATTCAGGTTATGTTTTATTCAAATAGTGAAGTGTTGAAGATGTGCTAATAACCCAAAAAGAGATTTTGTGAGTGTTGACCTTTAGGTAGTTAACGCTGAGGCCTGCAAATAATTGTCTCCAACCTTGTTGGGAAACAATTGTTGCAATCCCCTTCCATGTGTTCTTATGTCTAGCACAACCAGCTTCCAGATTTTCAACCTAAAACAACGTGTTATTGTCAAAATCAAACACCACATGAGTTGCTGAAAACTAAGGTCACAAGATGCGAACCTGCATTTGTTTTTTAACAACGTCTAATGGGTATGTTATGGTTTGGCCAAGTAAAGCAGCCATACCACCACACGAGAGACTCATCAAAATCGATTTTTGTTGCTCCTCTGAAACATGCCTCTTTAGTTCTTCATAAACACAAAATCTCAAACCAGCATATGGTAGAATACCGATAAGAGTTGGACCTAGTTTAAATTCAATTACAAAAAAAGAATAAAAACATATACACATATATGAAGATTGGAATTGTTATGAGACTTTATATAGATTTTCACTATTAATAGAGCCACATAAAGGATAATGGTAAAAGGCATACCTAGGCCTCGATACAAGCCACGTACCCCACCTTCTCTATAAACACTCGCTAACACATTTTTAGTGCTAGTGTAGCGAGCCTGTGCAATAATACTATTGGAACCATTCCTGAAACTTGCTTTTGTATCCACAACCTATAAAACAATATATGAAAAAGATAAGAAAATTATAGAAAAGCCACATCAAACAGGGTCGTGATTATAGAAACAGACTGTTATATGCTCTTATAGTTGATATGTTTGCATATACGCATAGTATTGAGAACACACACACATATGACATATATATGTTATGCAATAACTTACTTGATAGGCGAGTAAGGTACGAGCCAAATCCAGGGGATATGTGGATAGGATAGCAGCCCCTCCAGCTGCTGAACCGGCTAATAGATCTACAAGTGGCCCTGATCCTAATACACTAGAGTGGTGGTCTAACATCCAACATCTAAATCGCTCAAATGTCATGAAATACAATGCTGAATATGGAACAATTCTAATAATACTAGCACCATTTCCTCTGTAACAACATCAGTATTTTAATCATATATAACACTTCCATATTTAAATAGCAAATTAACAAACGTGAAACTTAAAACTCATACTTGTAAAATCCTGGAAACCCTTCATGCTTTAGTAGTCTTTGAAGTGATTGAAACACTCCTAAAGATTGAAACCCTGGAGTTCGTATCTGAATATCGAAAATATACTTTTTTAGTTTTCTGCATTATAATGTAACAAACAAGCAATAAACAGAACTAGAAATACGAGAAATCACACCTGAAATAAGATCTTAATTCTTTCAAGTGGAGCAACTGCTGTTTTAGAAATAGCACCAGCGGCACCTCCTGATATCAGTTCCTTTACATACACAGGCAATGTATCTATACTTGTACCCTCAACTGACAGAAAAGAACCTTGGGAAGTAGTACCCATTTTTGGCATTAAATTTTTTTTTTAATAAATAATATTACTTTTTTTACAAAAGAACCATGACCATCAAACAGAACATATCAAACTGTTCAGAAATGTTTGAAATAACAAAAATTCAGTGACACCTAATTCAGATTCTTTTGTGTAATCAGGGCCGTTTAGTGAACTTCGATAGTCCTATATAACAAAAAGTGGTTACTTTAATTTCCTAGAGGCTTCTCTCAATCATGTGAACACATTACCTGCATTTCAACCATGTGAATTCATTACAGCTTTCTTGATGCAAAACTATTTTTTGGAAAGTTTAAGATTACAAATTATATTGTTACACCTACTTTATCATGAACTGATTAAACTTTAGATACATAAATGCCTTTAGTATTGAATCCTTAAGTACCATACATTAATTATATCGTAAGACTGAAAACTATTTAGCTATCTTAAGAGACTTATATGACATTAATTCAATTACTCATATTTGATTATTTTCTAAGTTTTTGCTAGTTGTTGTTCACTTTTTCCATTTCCTTCAAGTGCGTTTACTGTGACTATCGAACATTATATGTGCGGTAGGTAAATATGAACCGTGAAAAAAGTAAAAAGCGTGATATATCAAATATATGTATAGTTTACTGCAGTAATCGAGGTAATTACGTAAAAAACACAACGTATTTTCAGTTTATCTATTTTTCTTCGAAGTACTTTTTTATGTTCCAATTTCCCATTGTATATTTCGTTTTCGTATCTGTTTTCCCAATCTTTAACAAGTTATTAATTTTACAAGTTCTCTTAAGCTTTATTTAAAGTTTATATCATTTATCATTCAAAAAAGTTTTATTGCAAGTTTTTTTAACTAATAAATGCTATAAAAAAATAACTTCGAGTGATATTTGGAATGTATAAAGAATTTGTGTATTAAACCAATATTCAGGCGCCAATGATTTTGTTACGTTCTTACAAATATTTGAACATATTATATCGTCGTAATAATCCTTAAAATTGTAGTTATGTTTCCTTTTATTAGTTGGTATTAAATATTATATAATTATTATTTATTTTATAAGATAAGAATGTCATATATATAATACGGAACCAGTTTAGGACCATATACAAACATTAAATCCATCCTAATTCCGGTCATGTACATACTTTTGTACGTGGAGAGTGAAGATCCACGATAATTGGGACCGATTGCCATTAAATTATCAGATCCAATCTTTCATTAATAATTATACCTCAAAATGTGTGTACAAAATACTTTCTTTTTTAATTGAATAATTAACATTATCATTTCATATGTACTCGAAAATGATTGATGAAACATAAATTATATTAATTATGATCCATAAATCAAATATATACATTATGAACGATCGACTATATTTATTTATTTATTTATTTATTTATTTTCATCCCTTTTAGGGACTAAAATGCTCAACATTTGTATCCACATTTTTAAAAAGATTACAACCTCAAATCAAATTTTCTTTTTTAAAAAGAGAGAAAAAATAGCGGGAAAAAGAGACTTACTTTTGTTATGGTAACAAGCACCGGAGCAACGCCACCGGACGCCGTGGGTGGAAGATAGACGGTGGTAGGAATGAAGAAAAGAGTGAGATATTGTGAGTTAATAGTTGGATGTATACATAGATCAAATTATGTGATTTACTGTATTATTTAAGTCGCGAGAAAGCTTCCATTCAATATATATATATATACGTATATTTGTAGTGAGTGCACCTAGCTACCTACCCCTTATTTATAAATACATATATAGATTTTAGACTAAAACGTGGATTTGTCCATGTGGGTCCACTCATCATAAATTGGTCAATGTGAATATAATCAAGAATAGTAGAATTTAGAATCTTCTATAAATCAGCGAGTTTTAATTAATTTAATTATTTAATTAATTAACGCGCTAGCCTTATGTGAACATATACTTCAATTCGGGTTTAAAAAGAGTATATGAAGAAATGGGTGATGTTTACAGTTACATATATGCATGCCATGATCTTTGCTTTACGTACGTATACAAAAATAAACTTTAAATAATAAACCCAAATCAAAACAGTTGGCCAATTTTGAGGTTATTACTGATTACCGATGAATTAGGTGTGTGATTTGGTGGTTGACTTATGGTGTGATCCCAGTTATTTTAAATAATAATAATAATACTTTATCATGCGTGAGTTGTATGAATAAAAAAAAATAGTATTCTGATGGCTATTGTTTTGCATTAATGTTAATGATATATGTATTAGTTATGAATCTGTGCAAGTCATGATAATTATATTTAATTTATAGGTCGTTTATGATTCTCAAATTTATATATACATATATATAAATTTTAATAGATTTAGAACTAATAATTTAATATTATTTTTAATTAGTATTTAAGTAAAATATATAGATTATAATAGATGTAAGTTTTATAATTTATTATTAATTTTTAATTAGTATTTGAGTATGATTGATCTATATGTTTTTTTATTATATATAAAATAAATTAGTTATCAGTCAAATCTAATTTTAGTTCATCTTTAAAAAAATTCAAGAGTTTGTCTTACAGCATTCTTTCGTGGCAAATTGTAGAGCAATTTTTTATACTTCCGTATATATAGGTCTAGGTTCAAATGAGAAGGTTAAATATCGTGAGAACATAGGACGGACTTGAAAATCACTTTTAAAATATTTGAAACACGTTATTTTACAATAATTTATTTGTAACTCTTTATTTAAATAATTTTTAGAAGCTATTTTTCAATAAAAAACTTCGGCCTTTTATTAATTTTTTTATTCATAATGATCACATTCTATAACTTCATAATCACATGAATAATATACGACTATCAAGTCTTATTTTGTGATTATCTCGAACACATGGTAATCACATTATATCATAGAATAATCATATGTGATTATCATATTTTGATATTATTTTGAATAAATACAACAGTAGCGATAGTAAAAAAGTTTGAAAAAAGTTAATATTTTTATTTATATTTTTGTTATGGATTCCAAAAGTTATTTTAATATAATCATTGAAAAAATTTGAAGAAAAAATGTGTTCCAGATAGTTAAAAAGTGTTCCTAAAGTCATTCTAAATGTTCTCACGATATTTAGTCTTTTTATTTAAACATTTTTCTCTCTCTCTCTCTCTCTTTATATATATATATATGGAATGTTGCTCTCATTATTATTCACATTAAATTCACAATAAAAAAAAAATAATAATTCCCTCATCCCTTATTCCTATCTCATCTCTATCTCTAACTCTAACTTCATTTTTCATCCCCAAAAGAATTCTCCAGTTACCCCCATCCCTTATTCCTCTCCGTGTGTGTTTTCAATGTGCATCGTGTGTGTTTCTTATGTGCGTCGTTGTGCATCGGTTGCTAAACAAGACTTGCATCAGTAGTAACAAAAGCCATCCATCAACTGTGTATATGAATTTTTTAAAGATTTGATGAACATAATTGTACTATGTGTATCATGGTTTGCTAATAAAAAACAAAATATAAAAAATGTATTAAATTCGTGCACCAGCTTAGTTGTCGTGAATTATGCGGTTGTGAATCGCTATTTCATTTAATTAAAGATGAATAAGTTAGGAGTGAGAAATAATTAATCAAGTGATTCAATTCCACTGTATTTTCAAAAACTAACTTTTTATTAGTAAATATAATTAATTAATGAAGTATTAAATACTTGATCCGATAATTCATATTTTTTTTAATTTATGTTAAAGATTATTTTATAATAACTATATCTATATATAAGTATATATATATATATCAGTGGGCCCTTCAATTATATGAATGTGTACCTCGGTTAAATAATTTTTTTCTTAATTTTATTTGTATATTTATGTAATAAAATGTTGAAATTTGTGGCTTCGAACAACTGAATTATTCTTTCAAGAAGATGTATACATAATACATTGAATGAATGACAATAAGAGGTTATCATTAAGCCTAGCTAGATTTGAAAATTTTGAAGCCTCATTACGAGGGTTTAGAGTCGACCGCATTGTTTATTTTATATATGTATATACAGAGAGAAAGGATTAAGAGAAAAACTTTAAATTTTAAGAAATAAGAAAATAAAAATTTTAGTTTTTAATTTCTTTATAAATGAATGTATTTTATCATAAATAAATATTAAGTTGTAATTTTGATTAACATTCATCTGTGTCTTGATTTCATTATAAATGAAAGAATGCTATCACAAATTAATGTTAAGTTGTAATTTTGAGTAATATTCATCACATATAATTGCTAATGTTCTTGAAATGGATGACTGAGATTTACTTCTCTACTTCTTTAATTTTTTTACTTCCCTCTTGTCCCTACCCTATATATATATATATATATACTAGTTACAAACTCGTACAATGTACTACAATTATATCCAGTTTTTATGTTGTTGGTAATTCTCAAACTAATATCTATATTTATATTTATATTTATAGATTCTAATAGATTTAGGTTTTATAGTTTAATATCTTAAACCCTTATAAAGTATTTAGCTATTAAGGTTAATGTTTAAAATTAAAGATCAAAAATTACATTTATGCCCCTTTCAATAATATAGAAACTAAAAATCAAATCAATCTATACTTAATTGGTTCTTTTAGTATATACACCTCATAATTATCTTTATTTGAAATATAAAATAAATAATAATTAAAATACAATTATTGTGATAACATAAAGTATAATTAAAATTGAAACAATAGTTTACAATCATTATCATTAAGACGACTATCATTATTGATCATTATCATACTTTCTATTCATAACCGTCAGATTGTGCGGGACTTCAACTAATTATTTTCTAATTTGTGTTTGAGTAAGAAATATAGATTCTTTAATTAATTAATATTACATTCAAATAATTTCTCATTTTAGTTATTTATTTAATTTAATTTTAAAAAATTAGAGATTATTACGTGACATCTTTATCTACGTAGTAAATTTTATAATATTCTTTTATACTCATATAGTATATAGTATATATATATACATACTTTTAAGTTTTAAAAGAATATTGATATAATTTTTAAGTTTAAAAGAATATTGATATAATTTTAAAAGGATGAAATAGTTGGCTCTTTTAGAAGCTTGTTTGTTTTCCCTGATGTGCCTTAACTGTTAACTTTTGGCCTAATGATGAATTAACTGTTACATTTATATATGCCTTAACATTAAGTATTTTCAATCGATTCGGACCGATGATCACCTAACTATGCCAAGAAAAAAAAATTGGTGTAAATGTTATGTTGTATAACTCATAAAGCTTTAGATAAATGTCGAATAAACATAAACCACCAAATGTGAATCGATTGATCAAATCTTAACGAATCATTGATGCCCCTGAACTTTGTCGAGACAACGTTGAACACGATTGTTTCCGATGAAATGTTGTAATTCGTTGTCCATATTCATCGAGAATTATGTCGTCTTCATCCTCATCTGGGATCCTACATTTTCCCCCAAGAATGATAGGTTTTTCCAAAACTGAATCTTGGCGTGTTAGTCTCTTATCACTATTTTCAAGTATTTGATTGTTACGTATTTCATTCATCTTTGACCCCCCTTTCTTGAGTCCCTTCATTCTACCCGATAATCTCATACTCATACTCGACGTCAACTTTGCACCTTGAAATCGACTTGAGCTTTCACCAACGTGATAAGAAGCCGCTCTTATAATTGCCAATCTGGGAGGTGGTGGAAGTTCTTTGTTTTGATTTTGTATCATTGATTCAGGTTGTGAAGAATCATCGTTCTTTTCTTCAATCTTAACATGTGTAGCTTCATTTGTATGATCATTTGTCGTTAAAGCAAGTAATTCAGTATTCTCTTTAGGTCTTGTTGTTCGCTTATTTGATGAAAGTGATCGTTTTCTTTTCTTTTTTCCACAAAGAAATGAAACTATGGCTATAGTGGCCGCAATAAAAGCAATTATGAATGTGTGTGATAGCAATGGATTGTTTCGAGGACTCTCACCGATTGGGAAGTTTCTTACCATTGCTTAAAACCGTCAACCAAAATCAAGAACATAGCGATAGCTGAGGAAAGTCTAACAAGCCAAGCACTTTGTGTGGTACGTTTTGTCTTAAATGATTAGTACTTTCTTTTTTGCCTTTCAAAAAGACTCGGAAAACAACTAAATATGATGTACAAGTTGAAGCTCGTGACTTGTGGTGTTATGCGAAACAAATTGCTTGAATTGTGGGATGGAAATAAGGGGAAAGAGTGGTCAAAAAAGAAAACATCTGGCCTTGCCATTGAAGTGGTGATTCAATTTATTTTTAGTTAGATGTCTAAATAAGAGTTGATGTTTATAGATAATAATTATAATTATAACGACCATGCTAAATATGATTTACTATTTAAAATTAAGTATACAACTGGTCAATTTGGGACATGAAAGTAATGTGTATACAAATATGACATAAAAATGTGAATTATCTCCAAATGTTATTGAAAGTTTACTTTAGTAATATGATTCTAATACTGATACATTTTGGAAATTGGTTTAAATATATAGTTCGAAAAACTGTAAATTATTCATAGTTTTTGTTTGTGTTATGATTTTCTGAAAAACGAATAATGGAAAACATAGATACACACACCTTGATAGCATTCATTAAGTGGCCTCCTATATAGGTTTTCAAATTATAAGGAAAGACTCAATTGTTTTGGGTTCAATAAAAAATGTTTAAATCTCTTCTATGTTAGGGCATTTTTATTTCTTAGGGTGAAAGAGTGCATCCACACTTTTTACAAGAGAAAAGAAAAAAGAAATACATCTTCTCGATTTTGTTTACAGCAGCTCATGAAACAACCTATCCCCGAAGATTGAATGATTGGATCCTCATCATTCTTAGACAGCATCTTCCTGACATCTAGGCCAACGTTTTGAACGGTTGAATATGTCTCAGGTTGTCTCTAACTCGATTTACAAAAGTCGAAACATATGGCCAAATTATTGTTGATGTTATTCCTATGTTGTCTTTAGATTGACTCCACACTCATTGATGTTATAGTTCAAAAGTATAATATTATTGTGTGCCTCTAGTGAATCTAAAGAAGACCTGAGTTCTTTTATTGGTATTAGTGAATTTTAAGTGACCTACGAGTCCTGTAACTTTTACTCTCACCTTGTGAGGTTTTCCACGTAAAAAACCTTGTATTTTTGTTCGTACTTGATTATCTTTAAATTGTTGATCTAGGACTGATCTAGATTGCATCCTCAAAGGTTCATACGTATCTGGAAAATATTATCTAACAAAGGCTTAATTCCGCATTTATTTTAAACCGTTGTCACATATTTCTCATCACTAACATACTATTCGTTAGTTGGTACAGGGACCACCAATGATACAGGGGTTTATAACATGTGACTTACAGCTCACATGTTAATAGGTGTTTAATTATCTTTTAATCCCATTTTTGTTTACTAGTGTGCTTCTCGTGGACGAATAATTTACTGTCAATGATATGTTTCAACACAATGTCGTTCTTTAACGAACATGAAAAAGACAATTTGTATCATTCTGTTATTGATATCGTTTATAAATTATACAGAGTATAGCAAATGGTTGTAACAACCGGTTAAAAGATTTATCTTAAAGATAACTAAAAGAAAGGAATTTGCTAAACATTAGGCTATGGTTAAGGATCTAATTCCATAAAAACCACCCAATTTAATTAGCCGCAATAAAACCAACTATATATCGTTACTTGAAATGCTGATACCCTTTGCATCAAAATTCACATTACTTGAGTTTTAAAATTCAACAGGTTCTTATACATATTTCAGGATAGAATATGGATACTTGATTATAATACTCTACTAATGTTTTTGTAATACCAATTATACCTTCTTTTTTCAATCCCAAGTCACATTTTAACTTAAAATTAATTATCTAACATAAAGAAACGCCTAATGAGTGAATCAAAAATTTCAGGTAAACCTTTCTTCCTTGTAACGCAATTTCTCTTCTTTTTTACCAATTAAATGGTTGAATACGCAGAAAATAACTGATTTAGTCAGAGTAAAATGATTGTTTTGCAGAATATAACGGTCAATAAGGAAATTGATGAACGACCTAAACATGTCCTAGTTTAGTATTGACTTATTCAGCCAGAGCAACAGATTCTTAACCTACCGAGCAAAATATTTACCAAAAAAAAGGTTAACCAATATCTCCACGAAAGCAGGCACATAGTAGAGCTGTAGAGGTGGCAATTCCAACTTATGAACGTCGGGTTAAAAGAAAAAGGCCAAACAGACCAATTGTGCCAAACACTACCCGAGGTGTAATTTACTGACCCACCTATTTTGCTACCTCTAGTCTAAGGCATGTAAAAACAACACCTTCCTATACTCGAAACATGTAATGCACAACACAGATATAAGGCGACATGGAGCTAGCCACAAACCAGTGCTACTCCAGATGTAGAAAAGCTAAAAAGGAGCAAATTACAAACGCATGCCATGGTTTTTGTTCTAATTAGGGAACAAAATTCCCACGAAAATACATTACTGAAATCAACAACCAGAGGCCTAGCCATCCATGCATGCAAATTTCGTAATATTGTAATCTTTAAACCTAGAGATGGATCTTAAACTTCAAAACAATAAAAGTGAAGTAGATGAGAACTACGGACCTTTGTTCAAATATGCTCATTAATTATGCCAACAGAGATTACGCCTACCTTCTTGCAATATCTCAAACGCCAATTTGTATCTTTCTATAGATGCTGCACCTGCATCAATATAGCTATGGGCTTCTTCTCTTAAACTCCATACCATCAATGCTTTAAAATCTTGGGACCCACCTCCAGAATCAACATCACGAAGAATACCATATTTGGCACTTTTCGTCCACCTATGCAAAATGTAACGAGACGGGATTTCTCTTATGTTCATTATTTGGAACACTTTTAACGCATGCCTACACAGAATACCCTCAAACTCAAACATCCTGCAACTGCAACTGATATTAAGATTGGAAGCATTAAAAGCAACGGTATTTCTCTCATCTCCATTGCCACATCTCTGAACTAAATATCGGCTGATGGCACCCTCGATGTTTATTTTTATCCCAACATAGCTGTAACTTTCTAGAAGCTCTTTTTGGAATACTTTGAATACAGTTATTGTGTAATGCCGTCTGCATTGCTCCTCTAATGGGTCTTTTGTATGAAGAACAGTTTGCAAGTTGAATGAATTATAATCCTCTTTTCTTTCTTCTTCACGATTATGCTCAATTGCTTTCTCATAACGCATGAGAAATTCATTAAGTGGGACTTGAGATGTTAAAAACGTTCCGAAATAGGATTTCATTGTCCCATCAACTGGGATGCCAGCAAAAAACGTTCCCCGTATATGCAATGGGACCCAACTTTTTCTCATTTTGTACATCTCTTTACACCAACTGTTCTCTTTTAAGTTATATTTTGACATAAGCACACCCCATGCAGAATCGAATTCACTGGCTGTTTGACTTTGTGAAATGCAAGTTTCATATTCGAAATTGAACTCTTCCATGGACCGTAATGCCCCTAAATTTTCATGTTCTTTAGCAAGAATCTGCCAGGGAGAAAACCGATGATGGGTGCCTGGGAAAACTTGAGCAATTGAATTTTGAATTGGTTTATCTTGATCGGCAATTATGGACACAGGACGTTTTCCAGACATTGCTCGGACCCATGCCTGGAAAACCCATGTAAATGACTCTTCAGACTCTTCTGAGATTAGAGCACATCCTAGAAGCACAGGTTGTCTATGATGATTCACACCAACAAAAGAAGCAAAAGGAACAGTGTAACTCGATCTCCTATATGATGTATCGAAGACGATCGCGTCACCAAATTGAGTGCAGGAGAATCTTGACCGTCCATCGGCCCAGAAAACACTCATGCATCTGCTATTGTCAACTTCAATGGCATAAAAGAATCCCGTGTCTTCGGCTTGACGGGTTTGAAAGTACTCCAGAAGCACTTTATACCACCGACTTCCAATCCCGCCTCCTCTATCTCTTGTCACTAGGCTAAGACCACCATTTGTTTCAAGTAAATCCAAATTTTCCAACCCACTACTTAACTCCTCCTTAAAACTTTTAGGCATTTTTTGACTTGTGTCTTCCGGAGAGTCAAGTTCATGATTGTGATCTTTCGAAAGACGGTCAACCACCCATCGACCTGAATCTTGTCTTTGTATTCTCATGAATGCCCCACACCCGACTCTTGAAGGGTGTTGATGTCCTTCTTTTGAGCACACAAATCTTCTAGAAGTTATCGAGCCATCGTTTTTTGAACGGAATAATTGACCGATACGCACTTTGAAACCCATGCTGGCTGCATAAGTGTAGTAAAACTTGTATGCCTCGTTAGCAGATGTGAAATCGAGACCTTTGCACGGTTCACCTCTAGGTTCGGCTTCTAGTTCTTCTCGTTTAAGACGTTTAAGATCAATAACACCTGACGGGCCATCATCTTCAAGTGATCGGATTCCGGTTCTTGATGACACAACTGGTGTCTGTTTTGGACCGGGATGAGCTTTTCTTTGTATAATCGGGGTACGAACTTCACCTGAGATGTCGAGATCATGATTGTGCTCTTTTTTCATGTTTGCTAGAACCCATTTTCCATTATCACCCTTTTGTACTCTTATGAAAGCAGGACAACCAGTTCTTAAAGGGGTTTGAAAACCCTCTCTCGAACAAACATATCTTCTTGAAATAACTGACCCATCAACTCTGGATCTATAGAGTTGACCAATTCTAATTTTGAATCCAGCTTGAGTTGCATAAAAAGTATAAAATTCTTGTGCTGCTTCTGCTGAATCAAATTCTAACCCAACATATGGTTCAAATCTAGAATCTCCTTCATCCTCTCTTTGACCATTGCTTTTGAAAACCGCTGGACCTGGTTTTCCTCTAACAGTCATGGTGTTACCTAAATCTTGCTGATTCATATCAATTCCTGAAACATAATGCAAAAAACAGGCCATGTATTACAGCTGTAGAAATATCAACCACATTTAGCTAATAATTCATATCATAAATTAAATGATCCCAAAGTCTTGCTTAATACTAAACAGTTGAGCAAGTGCATTAAAAAGAGTTTAAAACTCAAAAATAATTATCCCTCTATACGAAAGTGGATGCAAAATATGACTACCAATCAAATATATAAGATGCCCCAGTAGGATGACAAAATAAAGAAATCTTGTGGGCTAAAGTTAATGTAACTGACATGTTATAATAATTACTGGCACACACATAACGGCATAAAGGTATTCCTGATTTAATCTTGTTAAGACCCGAGAACAATATTATGATAAAAACAAATGAAAAACGCATGAATAACTAACAAATGGGTTTGATGACTTTGATCAACCTCTCGAGAGGTAGATTGGCTCTCCAATGACCAACTTTTAACAAATAAGTCGCTTTCCAACAATATGAAATCTAATGTTTCCATTTATCCAATTAGTCAAATTCAGCAAAATGAAAACAATCCCCCTAACCTTCTATTATACAAAAGCCAAACTATGAATCCTAACTTGATCACATAAGAGTGTATTCATATACGAAAATGGCCAAAATTGCACTTAAAGATGAACAAATTAAAATTTGAGGATTAATGTGCTAGATCAAGTAACAGTGTAGGTCATCTGTAAAAAGTAGTGACATAAACACCAAACCATGGTCATGTCAATAGAATAATCAATGTCAAGGATTTTTTAATATATAGTTGAGCATATCTCCCATCTTCCTTACTTCTTGCATTATAGCCCTCATCAAGTCATCATAAACTAGGTATATTAATCATTATCAGAGAAGAAATGATAACAATGAAACTAGGACAGGAAGTCATCGCCATATATGCACAGAATTACATGAACCGGTATGTGCGTAGGTAGTCAATTAATTGAAAAAGTTAGCAATTCCTTTTAGGTTTATTGACTGTTACAGCTAGAATCATCAATGTCGTATAAGAAAATATCATGTACTAAAGTGATTATCATGAAGTGATTTGAAAATATTACCATATATTGCCAGCTACGTATAACATGTGTTAGTCAAAAAGTTTCTTCTTTAAGAATCCCCATAAGACTCCTAGGAGAGTTCCTATCCAATATAACTATTTTCAAAATATTTAGGCCATAAAAAGATTCAATTCCAAAAGGATCTAGCTTAAGGGATTAGGATAAATAACTAAAAGGACTGATATCATTAAGGTTGTGTAATATTGAAGCGGTGCTGCAAATGCATATACCAAATACCAAAGCTACTACTCGTGAATAGTGTTTGAGAATATAGAGGTAGATAAAAAGATGCAATATCATAGGAATATATAGGTCGGATTATATATCAGGATTATAAAATGAATGTCAAATAGAATCGTAGAGTTAAGGAAATATAGGAAGAATCAGAAGAGAGGCTTCAGATAGCAAAAAATTTCCTTTTATTTAATATTTATTAGTTTTAACTTTAAAAACAAATAAATCTAACAGATAATGACGAAGAACTAAGGTTTAACAGGCCCAAATTTCATAGGATCAACTACGTCAATCGAGCAAAGATTGATCTCCTGACACATAAATTGTTCAGAACCAACAACCACATACACTAATGTTAATATGTTTCTTCTCTAGTGTATTAGCTACAGACACCTCGTTCTAGATACAACAATAAATTGAATTGTTTCCTTGCACATAACCAGAGTCATCCACTCTTTCCATCAATTCTAAACTCTATGAAGCCATGTCTTGAAACTAAAAATTACAAGGTATTTAAGGCCCCATAGACCAGCAATTGAACATTTTCCAAAATATCGAACATGTCAAATAACTTCAACTATAACCTCATTGTATATCCTAAAAACCATGACTTCACTGTCAGCTCACTATAAAGTAATTTTCTCATATCTTCCTACAGTTCTTCGGCGTACAAATCGAAAAGGATAACAACGTGTAGTCGCCTATGATCACACAAGTTTTCAACACTCATCACACATACATTTATCTTAGCATGCAATAACACAAATTACAGTTCGTCGCGTACTAATCGAAAAGGATAACATACAATTATCCTAAAAAAAATTATACATGCTAAGATATATGTTTTAAACATATATCTTAGCATGCAATAACACAAATATCGTTTCAGCATTTGAATACCACTAACTTCAAACCTCAAAATCCAAGTCAGCTCTTAAGGGTTTGTGAAATGAAATAACTCTACAGCAAAACAACAAATACTAATTTCACATATAGCTACTAGAGACAAACAATAAACACGCAAACACACACAAACAAACAAGCTCATAAAAAAGTAGAAATAGAAATATAATACATCAAAATGCAGCAATTTAATAAAATCATAGAAATTAGGGTTTAATACCTTTGCATATCGGTAGTTTTTCGTTCAGCCAGAGTTTTAGCGTAGCGAGACACTGGATTCATCAGCAAACAATAACATAATCATTCCATTACTATAAACCTAGAGAAAGTATAATTATCGTAGTTCATATTCACGGCGCTCTAAGATCGACGGAAATTGATACAAATTATATACATATTTGAGCGCAATTTGATCTTAAAAAACTCCGAGAGATTGAAAACGAGTATGTGTAATTGAAATCGAGCTCGATTGAATTCGAATTTTGCTTAAATTTGTGTGTTATAAAAGGGGGAGTGCGGTTGTTTTTGGTATTTTGGGTGTGTTTTCTTTGTATTGACGGTGGGGCCTTTGGCTCAAAGGAATTATATCATCACTTCTCAAAAGGAACTTATCCAATGAAATACATAATAAATAAATTATTTCTAGATATAATAATCGTATAACGTCTTAAAATAATTTTTAGTATAGAATATAAAGAGTGAATATTATCGTAGGCTGTTTTCTTCACAAAATATATATATATATATATAATAGATCGTTTAAACGGACGTTACATTGGTTCAACTATGAAGCGGTACAAACTACTAAGGCGAAACAGTTTAATGGTTTATGTATTATTGTTTTGTAGTTTTAATAGTTCGTGTTTTCTGTAGATTGAAAGATTATTCGTTTGATAATAAATTAAATCTATTTTACCAACTCAACACATTAGAGATGAAAAACATAACCCAAATCTGCTACCTGTAAATGAAATGCCATCCTACATAAACAGTATAAAATTTTACTACCAGAACCGCAATACCAAACATCAAAAACCGATCCTTACAATGAAACAGAGCTATGCAAGATACCAAAAACTATATTGTTATGGAACCACGCGAATAAATCACATATAAAGAAAATACATTATTGCCTTACAATAAAGTAAACCAAAATACGAGAAAATTTAGGCCATTTGTCCGACAATTGAAGTACACTCCATGGGTTTCTCTTTTCGTTTTTAAGGCTAAGGTAAACACAGAAGTTCTGAGAAAGTAATAAATCTAAGGACTAGTGATCCTACACACCTCGTCCACCTACAGGTCAACACAAAGGTAGGAGATTACGGATCCTGCGCGCCTTTGAGTCCTCTCACTGACCTTAGCCTTCTCGATCAAAACCTTCTTCAAATTGGTGCAGCTAGAAATTACTGTGGCAACACCAGCTGCAGTAATACCTGGGCAATATACCATATGGCAGGATTCGAGCAGTTTGCATCTTTTAACAAGATGGGCTAGACCAACATCTGTTATCTGACGACAATGTGATAGTACAATATCCTTTAGTAAAGGGCATCCTTCACCTACCTCTGCCAATGCCATGTCACACAAATTCTGTCCACCCACAAATTTAAGTTAATAATACAGATAGTCTAAATAAAAACAAAAACCGAATTCTGTTCTTGTCGAAATATTTATGCATATGAAAATGTAATAACCTCCTATATATCATTCGGAAGAAACTTAAACAGCACAAGGGCCACCCACAAAAAGGTTAAGCACCACATGATACAAAGAGTGTGCACGAGCACACACACACAGAGATATAGATAGAGAGAGAGTGAGAGAGAGAGAGAGAGAGATTACCTGAAGAACGCTCACATCTAAATAACTTAGTTGAGGGCACCCTCTTGCAATCGCCATTATTCCGTTATCCCCAATTTGGTGGCAGCCACTAACATTTAAATGATGTAAAAAGGGACAACCGTGACCAATAGCAACCAGAGCTTCATCTCCTACCCTGCCAACATATTGAATATATTAAAAAGTTAAAAAATAAAAATCAATGGACAAGAACAAGCATATCTGAAAAATGATAGCAAAAATTTATTGAAAAGAACAAGCACATCTGAAATACGATAGCAAAGAATATGTAACATGAGTTCCACTAGTTACAACGTATAAGACATGAAAACAAGATAAACATATCAAATAATCAAATCGCAACAGGCCAACAATAGACGTCTTTGTCATTTACGACAACAAATCATCTTTAGCATCAACAAAGCTAATGTGCATGATTTTACAGGTGATGTGAGACAATATATATTGTACTGTCATGACATAAGCTTTATGTTTATCACCAAGAACAAAGTCTCAATTCAAGCAAACTCATTAAGGACCTAACAGCTAGTCAATTAACGAGATACATAATTACTTTTGAGGATACTTAATCGTACAGATGTCACTGCTTATGCTAGCATAGTAATAGACAATAATGACTTATCATGCAACGGATGGTAAACACAGGGATCAGTTATGTAATGTAATTATACACAAACTTCGTCGGACATGCAATGCCACCTACTATCTCATGTATCGAATAAATGGGACATGGAAAGGTGTTACCTATCGCAAAACCGAATGCTAAGATCTGTAAGGTATTTACAGTTGTTCCCAACAGCTATAATTCCCTTGCTCCCAACCTATGGATACAGTGAAATACACATCAATATGTATAATGGGTGGATGAGAGTTTAACAGGACAGAGATGAAAGAACTAAGATCAAATTATCTCATGAATAAACTTTAGGGCACAAATTGATTCCTTCAAATTAATAAGTCCTTTCTGAAGATAATGCAGATAAGACTTTCATAGAAGTATAGTGATTTCAATCAGCAAAGTTTCTCTAAAAGTGGACAGATACAACCTTTTGCCACACCAAGAATAGATTATCAAAAGAACGAATTTATGAAAGAAGTTAGTTGGAAACAAAATTTAGGCAGACTAAATTTAAGCAATAACGCGAAAAAAGATGATATAATGGACAGATATGAGAGGATGGTACCTCATAACATCTGCGTATATGAAGCCTTTTCAGACTCCTACAACCTGTAGCTATACTGTATATGGCCTTATCCCCAATAATTGAGCAATCCACCAAGTGAAGAGCTTCTAAGAGCTTGCAACCTTTACCAACCTCGGATAGGGCTTCATCGCCTACTTTTTGACAGTACAGTAAAGCTAACTCCGTAAGACGCCTGCAAATGTACTCATATCAATTTCTTAACCAAGTGAATGGGGATGAAATCGAATTAATCAACACATCCACTGCTATAAGCACTATCCACTAGCATCATATTGTTATAGCCACAGAACATATAAGATGAATAAATTTCTGAACATATAAGACTGTCATTTATCAATGGATCCAGCTAGAAATGTCAGCAAAATGTCTTCTATTTCTGAAATCATCGTACGATTTTATCACTGGAATTCATTAACATTTCATCTCTTTTGGTCTAACAATGTCTCCTCAATGATTTTGTTTGGACTTAATTGCTTTGATCACTCCTTCAATCCTACATAGTTCCCTCGTTGATTTTGCTTGAACTTTTTTGCTTTATAAACCAACATCAAATCCAAACCAGTATGGCTGTATACACTACTATGTTTCATTAGTCATATTTAATTAATACTTTAATAAACAACGTACTTGAATAGAGGTTGCATATTTGGACATGGGAAGGGTTTTCACATAAAAAACTGGTAGATAAAAGAAACCATCAAACATAGTAAGAATAGGTTAATAAACTGGTAGATAAAAAACTTACATGCAAGATTTTCCTATACTTTCAAGCCCATACGTGCCAATATTGTGGCAGCCATTAACTTCAAGGTGTGAAAGTTCAGAGCAACCAGCTGCAACTGCTTCTAATCCCTTGTCACTCAGAAAATAGCAATCACTAAGCATTAAACTCTTCAACTTTTTACATCCCTTTCCAATGGCACATAGACTCCTGTAATGCCAATAAATTCACATACTTAGAACTACTCCAAACTTATAAAACATGGTGTGCTAACATGCATATTAAACTACTTCTGTCAATGACTCAATGGTTATCATAAAGAAAATAAAATTAGCTTTTATAAATCTCCAAGATATGAAAATGCTGCCTTTAACAAGGACCTATCGATAAGAAGATAGTTTATGAACGAGAAAGACATAAAATTAGAGAAACTAACTTATCAGTAAATCTCTGGAAACTATACAGCGCTAACGACTCCAACGACAAGCAAAAGACACCGACAGCAGTCAAAGCCTCATCAGTGACATTAATGCATTGCAGACTCAGATTTTTAAGAAGTGAACACCCTTTTGCCACTGCAAGCACCCCTTTATTGTTAACAAATTCAGAGTCTAATGACAAGGTCTCAAGAGAGCTGCAATGGGCTCCTACAGCTTCTAAAGACGAGTCAGTTATTTTAGCACAGGCAGCAACACCGAGCCATTTCAAGGTCTTCCCACATCCAAGGGCTAACTCAACCAAACCTGTGTCAGTTAAACCTTCACAAAACCGTAAATTGAGTACTTCGAGTTGCCTACAACACTTTCCAATAGCCACTAGACCTTGATCTCCGACATAGCAACCCTTTGGAAAAAATAAAAAGTAAAGTTAAACTACATTCTAAACTTCAAATGTAACTATCGGTTTAGCAACCTGTACATCTAATAGAATAACATCATCTGAGATATTTACCTGTAAATCCAAAGATTTCAAGAATCTACACTTCTGAGCTACAGAACCGAGGCCTGCGCTTGTTGCATTGGAGCAGCAGATTAGGCTCAATTTCTCAAGATTTCTAAATCCATCAGCAACAGCATTCAAACCAGCATCAGATATACAATAAGAATCTGATTCACCAGCTCCAGCATCACTTTTCTCAGACACAAATTGAAGCCTGAGCCATGAAAGAGCCGAGTGACTAGCATTGCGCCTGCTTCCCTGCATCCTTTCGTGATAAATTAGTATGATTGAGCAGATTCAATCGATGTCTGGAAGCTCGTTGATTATTACAATTACATAACTAATGGAATAACCAATTGACCTCCTTATTCACCATGACAAGGAGGTATACTGTATACGGTATTGATGGAAATTTTCAAATTCTAAGAATCTAAAATTGTGGAATCAATGAATCACATGTTATCTCCTCTACTTCCCAACTCAATGATCAGCATGAAGAAGTTTTGGCAATTATACCGCCAAGTAAAAGTCTGTGTCCCTACAAACCACTAGCTTCTTTCTCTCTTCGAGCATAGGATGTGACTAATGATTTTAGCACAGGTGTTCAAGGTAGTCTATAACACCTTACAGCTGATTCGAGCAGATCAAATTATTTCCTTATGTAATATCTGGTTTTCTACACTCATTCGATCCAATCAAAGCTAAATTTCCACTTGAGCATTCCAATTTCAATGTCTATGGTTTGTGGCACTTACTCATTAATACTAAATGCCAATAAATTACCAATTATTATGCATAATTGTAACATAATCATCACTAAATATTCCAATTAAACAAATCACAAACACAATCATACACGCAAGATCAATGATTTAACTTTTGACCTGATATAAGATTAATAAGAAATTGGGGGAAATGGAACATACGAAATCGACAGGAAGAGAAACGGAAAGACGTTCATCGATGTAAACATTAGTGACGTTCGGAAAACGGCGAGCGAGAAGATGAACGAGAGCGTCAGGGCTACCGGAAGCACCGATGCGAATTGTATCGCGACTGAATCGTTCGAGGGTTAACCAACGGCGGCAAACGAGGGAGCATGCGTCTCTGCTTGATTTTGAATCGAGGTTGCGGAAGATTTCGAGGATCAATTCGTCTGGCAGAATTGCGTTTATTAAATCATGGCCTTTCATTGTGAATTTTTGGTTTGGGGATGATCGGTGGAGTGTGGCGGTTGACTATGGAGATTGGAGGAAGGTTTTGGTTTGGTCGAGCTGATATGTAAGAATTTGTACGAGTAGATCGGGTGAAATGAGAGATAAAGGGACGTAAAGTAAAGTGTTACCGTCAGCGTTCGTTTTTAGCGATGCCTTGTGCAGCTAGAATATTTATTAGACAGCATAAAAAATGAAATGAATTTATGCAAAATCTTTGGCTTTATAACTAGGAAAAACTAGTAAGTCTCTAAGCAAATATTAATTTTTTATAATGTAGTATTTATATTACTTTTAATATTTTATCAAAATAAAAATATACTATTATGACAACGATAGTATGTATCTAATTAAAAATCGATCAACTCACTAGTTGTTCGAAAAAAATAAAAAAAATATGAATTAATGAAAAATACGATAAAATTATATTAACAGGTTACATTTACATTGTATTCTCGAGTTTTTTTTTAGTGGAAAATAATGGGATGGAAAAGAAAAGAGAAGAAAATAATGGAAAGAAATATAATATAAGATAAGTTACAAGTATTTTCGAGTCGGAAAGAAAGGAAAAGAAAGGGAAGGAAAATATTGTTTTCTCTTCTAATCCGCTCAAAATTGGACGGAAAGTATTTATAATAAAAAGCCCATTAATTTCCCTTCTTTTCCTTCCTAAAAAAAAACTCGAGAATCACTTTTAATTATTTTTTCCTTTCTCTTCCTTTCCTTTCCACTAAAAAAAACTTGAGAATGCAGTGTTAATCATTTTAAAACTTGTAGGGACATACAAAGTATACCCCGTGAAAATAGTTAAGTTTTTTTCACTTTTAATTGAAAGTATCTATTTTATTTGTTATTTCAATTGTAAATCTCTTCTGATATTCTCTACCCTAAGATACTGACGTTTTAATTATGTTAATCAACAGTTTTAAATATGTTATAATATCATATCAAGTTTAATCAATACAATTTATAGTGTTACTTATCTTAAAGTAAAAAATATAGGTTGTTTTGAGAACATTTATGTGTCACTTTTTAATGAGCTATTGTGTTCGGAAAGAGTAATTCAGTTGTGCAAATGATTTCTTTTGACTATTCAAAAATAATTATAGATTAAGAAAGTGAAAGTGTTAGTTAAAGAAGAGTGATAGAAACATATTAACGTATTGAAATAATTTAATAGCATAAGTGCACATCTAAGAGATTATTATATTTTTTAATTGAAAAAATATTACTTGAAAAGGTGAATAAGTCAAATATGAACTTTACGTTATTTCTTTGTATACAAAAGTAAGATAAAAGTTTTTCATATTTTATTTTCTTAATTTTTTAAATAGAAAATAAGAAACCAGGCAACTCATTTTTTAAAATTTTCTTTTTTTAGGACATGACAATCCTAAAGAAGCTTATGTGTCTTATTTTTGAGTTATTGATTCTCTTTAATTAAGCCAAGAAATACGTAATTTTATGCGAACTTCTTTGCTTTATAACTTGAATAAATGTGTATTATTATTTCTCTCTTAAAATAAATAAACATCCAACAAAAAACATATATAATACGTATTTAAAAACACACATCAATACTATTATTCAATATCTATCTTTTTTAAATCGCTAGTAGTTAATTTTAAAAGTTATATTATTGATAGTACAAAATATATTAAGCTTGTCTCATTTCGTAGTTTGTTGAGATAAAATTTGAAACGAAATCGACATTGAACCTTGGTAAAATCGTAATGTTGATTGTTTTGATCGAAAAACGTCATAACAATTGATGTTGAAAGATTTTAAATTAAACAAATTAACTAAACATTTAAAGAAGAAAAACTTCACAAGCAAGTATTTATATAAAAAAATATAATATTAAAAAATAATTGGTTATAAGTTCAAATATGTAAACAATGATAATTTTATCCATATCAAAATTTGAAGCATGCTTAAATAAAAAGTATACACCGATAATGTTTCTTATAACATTATAATTATATCGTAAGCAATCCAAAAATACTACTGAGTGAAACTAAAACATACATGTAATTTAATTATTAATTTAAGTAATTATAAGAAAAAAAATAAAATATATTAGGCTCATGAGTACTGAACTTGCACTTTTCAGTTTGAAGGTAATTGTGTGACCAATCAAGCCTACATGTAACTCTGTCTAAAGAGCAAGGTGCAATAGTTAAAAGTGACGTGAAATGCTCTTAAAAAGTTCACAAATATTCAGTTAATTTAAAATATATTGACTTAATTGACTGATAGTTTGTAACACCTTATGATTATAATATAGATCCGCCCCTGATACGAATATCCCGATCAACTCCTACAAACATCGGTGCAGTATGAGACTAACATGCAAGTATGCGATGTTGACAATTTTATATAATGTGCGTAAAATACAATAATCAATTATATCTCTTTATAAATCAACACATAGAGGTATTAAGATTTACTGTACACGAGGATCCTTTTAAGTTTTAACAAATAAGTGTAGGTTCAAGTTTTAATAGTCGATACATTTTTCGATATCACATTGCAATGAATTTATATAGAAACATATATATATATATATATATATATATATATTACTAATTAATTGAGCATTGTAATGTATTAGTAGTGTTTGAATTTTATAGATGACAAGTTATATAACAAAAACTAGACTACATGTTAATTAACTTATAGTTCGAAAATAATAAAAATACGAAATGTGAGTTCTTGTAAAATGTTCCCCACAGCATTTTCTTATATTACAACATTTCCTAATATAGACCTATATCAATATGAATTAGGGCATCTTAGTTATGTACTGCTGTATAATATAAATAGATTTTTATGTTTTACAACATGGATACCAAGTAATTTTGGACCTGATTCAATGAGATGCACTTAATTTGGCCTGATAAAAACATCACTTTTTTCATGTTATTGATTTTTTATTTTTTGGAAAAAACAAAGAATAACCTCAAGAGGGAAAAAGTATAAATAGAAGACCCGAAAACATAAAGAGTACATGTTTTATAGTTTCAAGTCTCCTTCTTGGAGTCTTTTGTTAGTACCTTTTTACTTTTGTGCTGTTAAATTAGCAATAGAAACGTGATTCTTAACGAATTCCACGTGTCAAAGTTAACTTACTTCAAATAAGTTATATTTATCAATTTATAAAGACCAGTTCTACGCAATGAGACGGTTATGAATAAAAATTATGATAGTGGTCGATAATAATAGTCATTTTAATGATAATAACTGTGGACTTTTATTTCAATTTCATTTATACTTTATGTTATCACAATAATTGTATTTTAATTATTATTTATTTTATATTTCAAATAAAAATTTATGAGGTGTATAAATTAAAATAAGCAATTAAATATATATTGATTTGATTTTTTAATTTCTATATTTATTTATTATTGAAAGAGACATAAATATAATTTTTGATCTTTGTAATGTTTAAACATTAAGCTAATAACTAAATGTCTTATAAAGGTTTATGATTAAGATTAAGATATCATGTTAAAATTTGTTAAAGAAAAATTCTATAGCCACTAAATTTTGGTTTTGGAATATATATTATATATATATATAAAATAAAATAAAATATATTATTTTCTTGTAAAAAATAAATAAATAGAAAAGTGTCGAGTATAAAAATTGATTCATATAGTTACAGAACATAAAAAATCGGCAATCATAGATTTACTATAATTTTCATAAATTAATTGAAAGCATGTCTTGTTTGTATGTAGAATACAAGCGTACAACTTGTTAATGTGCATTTGTGATGATTTATCAAGATTAATGATAAGTTTATGATTGATCATAAAAAAGGTAATTCCAAACAATCACTTACTATAGTATTAGTTGGATCTGGATACAATTATAAGTCTCATAGTTAATTTATATATATTGTAGGAAATGAAACACTATAAATGATGTAAAAGTTTACATGATCCCACATCTTTTGAAACATTTACCAGTGAAAACTTACATAATCAGCATATTTTCCCCATCTAGCAAAACCTTGTGTGCAATCATTAATGACCAAATGTTAAAAAGGTTGAAATTGGCAGTGGAAGTAAAAAATGAGAGCCAATATCAATGAATCAATGAACTAGATTAAATGAAGGTAAACAATAATGTTCAATGGAAAGACAATTAGCCTTATGTTAAAACGTGTTATGACATGTACAGGAACCTTGGTCGTATAGCACCGACACCAAAAATAAATGAGACCTAAAAATTATGCCCTTGAGGGAGAGTAATAACATAAATTCGATATTTTAATGTGAAGAAATAAAAAATTTACATTGAAGAGAAAAATTAATCATTAAATTGGTCTAAAAAGGAATAATTATTTTGATACGTATCAAAACGAAAAAGTAAACCGTAAATTTGAAAGATTGACTGATATATTGTAAAATGGTCGAAATGAATTGAATATATTGTTTTATTTTTCTAAATCATCATTGTATAAATTCAAGGAATATCCAATGGTTCCTTATAATTTATAATTGAAACAAAAACTAATCTAAGGCTTATATAACCAAGATAAGTATGATAATAGATGTATATGTTTGTTATGAATGATGGTTTGAGATTTATATGTGAAAATGTAGCAGTAGTTGTAAAGTTAAAATAAGAAGATTATCACCGATATTATTATTATTATTATTAATTTTAATTTTAATTATTATTAATAAAAGAAAAAAAAAAAAAGAGAGATTAAAATGGGTAGATCAAAAGTCAAATATGTCATGGCCAACACAAACGTATCATCCGTTCCGTTTTACTTGGTCCGTATAAAAACACAAATGTAAGCTTTTGACAAATGGCAAATTTTGATTGCTTCGGATACTATTCATTCTATTGGCCGGAAATGAATATATATAGAAATGTAAGTAAATGACCAATAAAAGACGTAACTACGATAACCATTTGTGAAAAGGGTTAAAGAGTTTGTCAAGTTAAACCCATATGACGCGCCACCTTGTTTCAATCTGGACTGTAGCCCGTTTATTCTCGTATCGGACTTTTATCATAATTCGTATTCAAGCCACCTGTCATTGATATATCCGGTACTAAATTTTAACCGGTTTAGATCCTTTGCTTAACCCGATAGATACCCATCACCCACCGACTAACAATATAGGCGACTCATTGACTCACTCAAATACCACTAATTCCATCAAATCATCTCTCTTTCACACCAATCCGAGAGAACCAAAATTAACAATCAAGATCTGACAAAATGTTCGAATTTACAAGAATTAACACGAAAGAAGATCTTGAAGGTGATATTGAACAAGGAACTCTGTACCCTGGAATCAGCTATGGTGAAAATCAGCTTCGTTGGGGTTTCATCCGTAAAGTGTACGGAATTCTCGCTGCTCAGATGGTTTTAACCACCGCCGTTTCGTGCCTCACCGTTCTCTATGCTCCGATTAACGATCTCCTTCGTGGCAATTCTGGACTCTTGTTGTTTTTCGTGTTCTTGCCATTCATCCGTACGATACGATGCGAAACCCTAGATCTCAAATTTCGTTATTTTTGTTTATTATCATGAAATTAGTGTGTGGATCTAATTGATCATATGGTTTTTATCTCTTAATTGTTACTTTTTGTGTGTGGATCCTGTGTATGTGTAGTATATCTATTTTTTTTAGGTTAAAATGTGGTATATATATCTGTAGCTATAATTGAGCTGTAAATATAAATGAAGCTGTCAATTTTTGTTGACATATACCTTTTAGTTCGATTGCCAGAGATGAAGGTAGGAAGTTTATATGCTTTAGTATGCAAAAGGTTGTTTGTAGCTTTGACTTTGGTGATAGGAATTATAGAATCTCATTATTCTTTTGTTGATTTTGTTAGAAGTGAAGATATCTTTTATGATTATTGTTCTGAGTATTAGTGTTGAGTGGTGTTATATTTTGTTGAACTTTTGTGATAATTAGCAATTCACTCGTTATATGTGCATCTGGGCATTTGTGTGGACTGATTAGGATTTCCAGTGTCTCGTTAGGTATTGATAAATTGAAGAATTTCTAAACACCGATGACCATAGTGTGGATCTTCTCGAGTTGCATATTAGGTCTCTATTTGATTTTTCAGCCTGGCATTTTGCGGGCTTTTAGCTAGTTTGTGTCTGAAATCTATGAAGGTTGGTTTCCTTCATTTTCAGCATAAAATTAATGAACTCATAGCTCCTTCTCCCCATGGACCCCATGGATCATGAAGTTTTAGGCTTTCTGACGTATTGAGGAGTTGATTTAATAGTCGGATAAAAAGGAGTAGGTTTTCTGTGTTCAGGTTATCGGGGAGGGCAAGTTTTTTTTTACTCAGATGTACGTGGCCTAATCAAGATATCCCCATAACTGTTTCCGACCCTTTCCCTGATCACCCCAAAGATGTTTACCTAGTGAGGTTCGAACATGTGACCTCTTGTTAGGAGACATGATGCCTTACCACTAAGCCATCTTGGTGATGGTTATGTAATAGTCAGATACATGCCTTCAATTTGACGCTTCATGAAACATCAAATCCAAGTGAATCACAACCAGATTAGTTTTTAGAAATCTTAGTTTTCATTCATGAGAGTCTTATGTATCTAATCTTCTTGTTATATTTAATGAAATGACGATAAATTTGTTTCAGTGTTGTGGCCATTGCATGTCTATCAACAAAAGCATCCACTCAACTTGGTCTTCCTCGGACTGTTCACTGCATCTCTGAGTCTCACTGTAGGTGTAAGCTGTGCTAACACCGATGGTATATATTCCCGACTTCATCTCCTAATGCTTATAAACATGATTTTTGTAATACAAGATCTCATGTTGACATATCTGAACTTAATCATATAGGAAAGATCGTGCTCGAAGCTTTGATTTTAACGTCAGCTGTGGTCTCAGCTCTTACTGCATATACTTTCTGGGCATCAAAGAAGGGCAAGGACTTTAGCTTCTTGGGACCAATTTTGTTCACCAGCCTTGTTATTCTCCTTGTCACTAGTTTTATGCAGGTCCTCTCTCTCTCTCTCTCACTCTCACACACAATGCATCTTTTTGGGTAATGGCAATAGTTGACCCTTTCTTCCAGTTAGTGTAATGGGTCAATGCGAAGCATTATTCCACATGTTCTGGTCAAACTCCAGGCCTTCCAAGCTCCACCGATTGGGCAGGCCTTCAAGGAATTGATAGCACCTAGTGGTAGAGGTGGCTGAATGGGCACGTTAGCTAACATGTCAAAATGGGTTAGGTTGGGTTGGGCTGGGCTGCGGTGGCTGCCCCATCAATATGTGCTTGTCCATCCATAAAATAGTTAATATGTCAAAGCTGATTAAAGAATTTAGCTAAAAAGAACAATAATATTTTTGTAAATTAAAAAATTCATGACGTACGTGTTTGTATTCACGTTAGACGATTTTTGACTAGTTCAAACCATTTTATATTTTTATAGAAAAAAATCTGTTTACCTTTTTAATCCTTTATTAAACAAATATAATCCAGTTAACCTGTTTTCATATAAATGGGTTGGTATGCCTCTACCTCATGGGAGTAACATGTTAAGTGGAAATCTCCAACGTCTTGGAGTTTGGTACTTCGGTAAACAATGCATATACCCGTGAAAATATATATATTAACTAGCACTCATTTCGCCTTATCTATGCATTGATTTGGTGCAGATGTTTTTCCCTCTCGGACCTGCGACAAATGCCATTATTGGTGGATTTGGTGCTGTATTGTTCTCTGGGTACATAATCTACGACACTGAGAACTTGATTAAGCGGTTTACTTATGATGAATACATCTGGGCCTCAGTCACTCTATATCTGGATATACTAAATCTCTTCCTTACAATCCTAAGGATGCTGAGACAAGGGGATAATTAGGCATCATGATGTATGTCGAAAGTGGTTTGCTGAAATAACTCAATGAATGCCACATCTATCTTTTATCGAATTATAAAGACGGTACATTCTGCTATACATTGTATTTGCATTTTGATAACAATCACATTATGACCAGTAACATGTAAGTATTGCAATCAAAGTATCCTGTGTGATATATTCCGGCATATTAATTCTCTAACGTCTTGAACCCACAAAGTTATGTGTTAGATATTATGTTTATGAATGTCTCACCAGGTTAGATGACTAGACGGACTTGTGTTTTCTACATAGAGTGGCAAATGGGCTGGTCAGGGGATTCTGTAACAATAAGCATGTCTTTAGTCATGTAGGGGTCGGTTGAGCTGCAAGCACTTTTTTGTTTGTGTATTCAGTCGATTTTATAAAATGTAATGCGACATAAAAGTTGAGTTGTTGCACCAGTTGTGTGGATTTTATTTTACATGACTTTTTCTATTATAGATGACCTCAAACTTTCTATGAGACCTGAAGGCATTAGTAGAAACTAAAGATAAAGTTCATGAGAAGTATAGAAAATCACATCTTTTATTATGTTATAGGTGCATACATTTGTCAGTCATACTTGAATTTATTGCCATTACCTTTTGCTTTACTATCCATTTATTGGGTCACTATTCATTACTGTATTTTTAAGGGCACCAAGCCGCCAACATTGCCATTTGTCTTGTAAGAGCGGCAATTACACTAAGAATATGTTTGGCGACACGTAGCAGTAAACAGTAGCCGTAGCTGTATGTTCAAAAAAAGTGTTTGGTAGCAAGCATTTGAAAGCATTTTGGAGTAAATATAAGTGTAAACACTAGTTGCTAGTTGAAATGCTTCCCCATCAAGCATTTAGCAGGAAGCGGTTAGACAATATGCAAACTTTAGTTGCTTTGTTGCCAAACAAGCTTTTCAACAAAATTGCTAATTGCTAGTCATTTGTCGTTTCAAAATGTTTCTAAATACTTGCTACCAAACACAACCTAAAATTAAGTGTTTTGTTTAAATAAGGGATTTTATAACACAACATCGTATCTTCAACTGTACAATAAATCTTCTATCTTCTATTATATTATACAAAGCAAATAAGGTAACTGATTTTGGAGTTATTAATGTCATTGATACAAATAAAGGTTCTTCATCACTATCCCTTATAATCAATTGACAAAGTAAACTGACATTTTCTCACGTGATTTTAATAATATTCTCATGATATCTCATTTGACTTTATTTTAACCAACTTATCTTTACATATTCAGTTATTGTATTCTCATGATATCTCATAATATTCCTCTTATAATTATTAACAAACTAATATCTTTCATTCATATTAGTGTTTACCAGAACTATTATTATTATTATGAAATTTCTATTATTTTGATATTATTATGATTTAAGTATTAGTTTTACGTAGTACTAGTATTATACTCCAATGGATTATTATTATTATAATAATAATTATTATTATTATTATAATTTACTAAAGCTTTTGTGTGATGATGTAGTAATATACATTTTGGAACTTTTTTATACAGCAATGCTGACATAAGTAGTACTAGGATTTAAAAAGAAATTTTTTTTGAGGGACAAAGATATATTTAAAATTATGATTCAGAAAAAACAACTATGATTCAATAAAAAAAAATATAATTTAAAACTGAATCAAAGAGTTATTTTACTGAATCGAAGGGTTAAAAAAGCTTTCTCCCTTTTCTCCACCAAATTTTCTTTCTCCCTTAAACCCACTCGACATAAGTAATACTTACATAGATATATGTTAACCTAAAAGGAAAAGTTTTGCTTATTTAAAATCAATATATGTATCACGACTTCTAATCATAATGCAAATAGATAATAAGTTAATTAATGTTAATGTGTATATACGTAAAATATAAGTGAATAAGTTGTGTAAACAAATTTTAATAATAAAATGAAATAAATAAACATAAACCAAAACCAATCAAAATAATCAACTAAATTTCTCTCCTGACGTGAAGTACGAATAAATGTAAACCTCGTTACAAACATTCTAAAACATTTATGTCCCATAATTTCAAGTACAAACAAAATTGTGGATATGAGTTCTTCTTCTTGTTAGATCAGGAGAACAACACATCTCCATGAGCTTTGAAATGCTATTACCGCGACATTTGATCGTATTATAATTCATGTCGTGTGTATTCATTCATGTATATGAGTATATGACCCACATGACAGTTTTTTATCAAAAGTTGACCATTTAACTTCCTTCCTATATGGCTATATCTCATATATCCCATCATACCTCTCACATTCATTAAACATCATTTATCACAATCTGTTTTTTGTTATCTATTTGTTAACAAGTATTATTTCCCATACTTCCTTTATTTACCGTGCACTAGTAACTTTATACGTTTATATATATATACATTATTTTTAACTATTTAGTCACATATCAATATATTCACATCGATCTAATATACATCAATGCTAAATTGCTAATCAATCCTTAATGAAAATTCATAACTTTTTTACTGTTTCTACTTATAACGTGACCTCAAATTTTTTCACGCGTTACACAAATACGACTAATATCACACCGTTACATACACAAAATATTAACACGAAAAACAATAAGCATTTTCTCTTTTGACAAATTTTAATCATCCACAGTTACCTTCACACATCATTAATTAGCATTCATTAAACCTAACCTATATAATTTGGCCCAAAATAGAAGAACTATAAGATATCCATTTTGAATTAAGAAAAAGCCCAAAAACAAATTATTAAAAAATAAAATAATAAAACCACAAAACACACCTTCTCCCCCTCTTTTGTCATTCATTCTGTATCATCTCTCAAATGTAATAAACCAAGAACCAATTTCCAGAGTTAAAAAACAAATCAAAATCATAATTTTGATCGTTTTGCGCGTATTTATTTCATCTCTCTATAGATTGTTCGAATAAGCACTATTCATGAAATACAAACTTGGTTTCACGTTTATATATAATTAATATATGTAATCGTTACTACATACATTTAATTGTTCGTTTGTTTTTGTTAATTTTGATCAACTAACGGTTTGTAATTAGTGTTCGAGGAATTCAATTTTTAGGGTTTTAAGTTTATCTTTTTAGGTCTAGTTAGTTATTTTTAAAGTAATTTGCAGTAATGTGTGTTGTGTGATCAATTATGTTGGACCTTAGGATACAAAGCTAGCGTTTTTGGGGTGTTAATTTTAGGTTTTAGGGTTAGATTTTTTTTAATTAAAAAATAGTAAGATATGGAAGATACTGAGCTTGAAGAAGGAGAGGCTCGGTTCAATGATAATGACGACAATATTGACCCTGATATTGCTCTCTCTTACATTGTAAGAATTTTGTATTTTGTTGTTTTCTAAGAACAAAATTAAATTATTTTACTTGATTAAAAGTATTGAATTGTGGTGATTATTGGACTAAGTAGAGTATGATGGATTTAATGATCAATTGAGCAGAGTTTGTTTCTGCCTATGTGTAAATATCAGGATTTACCTAACTAGTTTAGTAGGAGTATTGAGAAAACCATAAGAAAAGAATCAGCATTGTGATCGGATTCATGTTTGTTTCTGAAACTTTGATATCGAGTACCAAATAACCAAGAAGAAATTATAAGCTGTGGATAGTCTATTCTGATAATGTATGTGTGTACCAGTACTAAAGTTGACACGAGTTTTGTACTATCGTGGTGTTTTGTTTTCATATGACTATGAGTTTCAATCCCTTACAGGAATTATACAGCCCTCAAATATGTATCCGTGTCTGCTGTCTTGTTAATTTTGTTCACTTGTGATTGCAAGATGCATTTTGTTCACTTTTGATTTGTTATTATATGAATCTGGTTGTTTGTGTGCACATATTATTCTATTAGTTTAAGCTCATCGTGGTTTACTGTCAATGCATTTCGCTGACCTACACTTGGTGATGTCGTTAGAAATCAGTGTTGTTTGTTTCATTTGGCAACTTTGTGTCAAGTGATAGGTTACTAAGTTTAGACAAATCACGCTTTATAGAAAATGGTTGTGGGGGCCAATCTTTATAAATTTCTACATGCAAATATCGTGTGCTGTCTTTTTCTTCTTGTGAGCATTATCACTAGATAGTAACATATATGTTTCTGCTTCGTTTAGGACAAGAGGCTTGACAATGTAATGGGCCAGTTTCAGAAAGATTTTGAAGGCTTGATGTCTATAGAATCATTGGGTAAGCCACCGATAATAGATCTTTTCTACCAGACAGGGACAATTCTATAACACATTTATTGGCAGGGCCAGGATATGGTCAGTATGGGTCATTTTTACCAACACAGAAGCATCCTCCCACGCCCCATTCTCATATGAAGGCTCCGAGTTACAACAAACCGTGGTCATATGACAGTTTTTGCTCGATGGTATGTGGGAATTTTTTGATTATTTGTTATTTATCTTGGTTGATAGAGAAGTTTTATTGTAGTTGACATTTGTGAAATTTTGCTATCATTTAGGTTGCTTCGTTAAACCCAGTCATACCTGCAGGCATTGTTAGACCAGCGGCTGCATTAAACAATAGAAATGTATTTGGTGATCAGAATGCATTATCTGCTAATGATTCTGCTTGTAAAGATGTATCAAAAAATGAAACCACTAGATGTAAAATGGCAAATCCAAGTGAGCAAAGGTCACTGAAGGTACGGATAAAAGTAGGTTTTGACAAACTTTCAAAGAAAAAGGATGAACTTTGCAGTAGTCTTGGATTGCTTTCTCCATCTTCCTCAACGGGCAATAATCCCGACGATAGTGGTGGGCCGCCTATTGAATCTCGTGATGTCCCTTTTGATTCTCCTAGTAGCATACTGCGTGTAAGTTTGACTCTGGTTTTTTTCTACTCTTGTTCTTCTATTATATTTGTTAATGTTTATCTATTTATTATTAATGTCTTCTTGTTAACATGTTGTAGGATATGACGTCTATCTTTGTCCCTGGAAACCGGCTGCTTTCACCACTAAATGAGAATCTACTTTGCTTAACAGAAATGAAAACAAAAACGAACGGTTCCATTATTGTTGATGATTCCTCTTCCGTTATTGGTGAGGTGAAGCAGATGGAAGGAAAGGAAGTAAGCTCACAAGACGTAAGTGGAGTTGTGGAAGAAATGAAATACAAGAACAGGACAGAACCAGTTGATGGAAAATGGGGTTTGACCAATGATTTGAAAGTCAAACTGGCATCTGTTTCTACATGTGAAGCAAATCAAGTAGCTAAGAAAGTCATGCCTTTCAAGAAAAGAGAAACACAAAGAGAATTGATTGAAGATAAATTGTTTAGTCCTGAATTTACAAGCAAGGAGTCAGATGGAAGCAATGAACAGAAAAATATCAAAAAGTTTTCACTTGATGTAAATGGAAATGGCCAGGTCAAAGGCAATGTGGGTCTTTCAATTTGTAAAAGTGAACCTGATGTTTTTAAGCATGAGACAGATCATTTTGAAGTAAAAGTACCTCAAAGTGTTAAGAAATTGCCATTTGAAAGAGAGAGCAAGGTACATGGCACTCAAAGCAGTTGTAAAAATGAGACTGATGTTTCTACGCACGAGACAGATCGATTTGAAGAGAAAGTTGGTCTTAAAGCTACCACTCGAGAACCTCATGAAGTTAAAGTACCTCAAATTATTGAGAAATTGCCATTTGAAAGAAACAGTAAGTTAATGGCCATTCAAAGTAGTGGCTTTTTAAAGGAAAACTCGAGGTCTAGTCTCGCTAGAGCACTGAAAGACAACAAAAGTGCTAAAAAAGATATTGTGAAGGTGCGTAATATCTATAGAGATAGACTTGTCACAAGTGTGGAGGACCAGAATATACAAGCTAAGCCATTAGACATGCCTACTGGTTATGGGACAGTAAAAGAAAACCATGTTGATATAAATGGATCTTCTGCTGATGTGGCAGTCCCTCAGCACACAGAAGTGGGTCCAGCAGCCCCTCCGGACAATTGGGTAGCATGTGATCGTTGTGAGAAATGGAGGCTTCTGCCGATTGGTATTGAGCCAGGTAGTCTGCCTGATAAGTGGCTGTGTAGTATGTCAACATGGCTGTGAGTATTTTTCTGTTTTCCATTCACATTATATCTAACTTTTCCAGGAAGAAATAATATATTATTTCTTGTGTAGGCCTGGAAGGAATGTTTGCGATATCAGTCAGGATGAAACTACAAAGGCTGTTCAGGAAATGAACTTTTATTCAATTTTGCAGAATCAGAACAGTCTTCCCGTTAATATTGTGCATTCTGAACATACGAACTCGAATATTAACTCAGAGATAATGCCTAATAGATTAAAGAAGAGTAAGTCCAGAACCGAAGGTAGCAGCTCCAGTCTGATGGAAAATTCACATTCATCGATGGAGTATAGACCGAAAAGAAAATGTTCGAGTGTAGCAAACGAGCAATTGCTTGAGAAAAAATTAGTAAACATGCCTGCTGATGTGGGAAGACATGCTGCCAATGGAGGTGAGCTTATTTAAACTATACAGGATATTTGTTGCTAAATGTGATAATTATGTGAAAATAATTATATATATCTATGAAAAATGTTTGCAGGTGATCTGAAGCCTAAAAGACTGAAAAGGAAGACAGGGTCTGATCAGTATGAGACTGTAACCGCAAATAAGATCAAGACTGAAAGTGTGAGAGATATGGTAGAGGAAAGTGTGCAGATGTACACTCAGTGCTCCATGAAGAGTAAATTATTGGATAAAAATGTGGAAATGCATGCGAAGAAAAGAAAGTTGAAAGACTGGCAGGAAAGTCAACCTTATGCAAACACATTGGAAAGCAGTGAAGATAGAATAGGAGGAAACAAGAAGAGATTAAAGACTTCTAACACTGAGGTTAAAGATAAAGTAAGAACAATGAAAATTAAATTGTCGACTAGTAAAGAGAATTTCGTTCACAATAGTCATGAGAACGATAAAGGTACAGAGAAAGTTACTTCAAGCAAGGATTTGGTATCTGAACGATTTCTGTTTGCTGCCACCTCAAGTTCTTCAAAGATTTCTGGTTCTTGTATTAGGGATAGTTTGCAAGAAAGAAAAGGGTCACCTGTGGGGTCGGTTTCATCAGCTCCTATGAGATGTTTTAATCGCGACAAACTTTCACCTGCTGATGAAAGAACTGTTTCAAGAATAGCTCGTGCTAGAAGTGGTACTGGGATCATAATTCCTAGAAAAGAGGACGTTGGTGGAATACAAAGATTTGGTGGTGTAGTTGAATCCGCATGTAAAGTAGCCTCCAAGATTAGAAATAACCTTATGATAAAGCATGAGACTGATGCCGATACTTGTAGAATGAGCAGGAAAGTAAATGCTAATTGTGCTATGATTCCACAGGGGTCTGGGAATGGATCTTTATTGTTGTTCAAGGATGAAGATGATAGATCCAGCTTCCAAAGAGCAAAGTTAAAGGCATCAGATTCGTTGACTGATCAAGAACCATTTCCTAATAAAATTAGAAAAGTTGAAGTGGATGTTGAAATAGTAGGTGACAGGAGACGGAATTATTTAAATGATTCTAGTGGTGGCAAGAAGATTTCTAGAAAACGAACAAGTGACAGTATTGGACTTAAGAAGCCAACATCATTGACAGAGCATGCTGATTCTGAAGCTAAATTGGGTGAAATGTGCAATTCTGAAATAACGTCAACTGTAAACAAAGATTTGAGAAAGAAATTAGTGGGCGGCATAACAAATAAAAGGGACTTGAATGAGGTAGAGGCAAAAGCAGAGGCTAGCTCATCCAGATCCTTGGAAATTACCAGTTTGGATGGTTCTGGTCAAAATGGGTCAAAGGTCATGAAACATCTGGGAGATGCTGCTAATCAGAATGGTAAAACCCTTGTGACTGACTGTCGTAACATGAATGATCTCGGTGTTATAAGTTTCTTGAAGGAGTATGCATCTGGTCAAACTGCTTTGACTGCCTTCAATAGAGCTGAGGAGTCGAATAACTATGCCGATCGTTTAAAGGTTTCTAGTGCTTGCTTAATTCTTAAATTTTACGATTTTGATTCTTTTACTCATAATCTTATCTATCTTTTATCATGCAGATTTCTGGATTTGATTATGAGAGTACCGATGCATACTTTGACTCCGCTTTGAAGTTTCTTTATGCTGCTTCTCTTCTTGAGGAAGGCACCTCTGACTTAAAAAAACCCAAAGGAGTGGATCCAGTGAATGTTTACAGCTCTTCTGCTAAACTTTCCCAGTAAGTAAACTTGCATGATTTAACAGTATCTATTTACTTATTTATAACTTAAAACTGTAATGTTACAAACAACATTGATTAAATGCTCTAGCTCTTGACTTTTAGAAATTTTGCAGACTTTGTGCTCAAGAATATGAGAAACGAAAAGAAATCGCTGCTACAGCACTCGCCTATAAATGCATAGAAGTGGCATGTATGAAGATAGTCTATTGCAAGAGTTCTGTCACCAGGCAAGACCTGCAAACAAATATGCAAATGGCTACTCTGGGTATGTTCAAATTTAGCATTTTAATTATCAGACCTTAAATTATGGTAAACATATGACTTTATTCTTTGCACCTCTCTTATTTTAACATACAGAATATTATAATGATCATTAATTAGTCATCCTATCTTATTTTTGTATCAAGGTTTGATTGTTGTTATTTTTTTATATTTGAACTAAATTGTTGTTATTAATCAAATTTGCCAACTGTGCAGGTGAATCACCATCGTCATCTGCATCTGATGTTGATAACTTAAACAATCAAGTAATGGATAAGACCATGTTGTCTAAGAGCATTGCACATCCTGTACACCAGGCTGTTGCTCGAAACCAACCCAGCGTTACAAGGCTACTTGATTTGGTAAGTTCTCATATGTTGATTTGTATTACCTGTATACGGGAGTATTTTCCCTTTGGAACTGATTATTTGATTATATCGACTTGAAGTTGCAATTACCAGTTTTACGTATCTGTATTATTCGTAAGTATGCACTTCGATTATCCTTGCAACAAAACTGATTCGTAAAGGGTTAATGAAAGTACTTATTTATCCTTTCTTTTAACTTAATTTGAATGGTATTCATGTTACTAACTATCTCTAGTTTATTTACGAAAAATGTCAATCCTTGACAATTTTCCTAATAATTCAAAAATATTATCAACACTCAAACAATTGGCAGATGGACATTTAAACATTATCTTCTGCAATGTTTCATTACAAAGAACATTTTTCCACTATCCTGAAGCTTCTATGCTTGTTTTGTTATATTAAATGTGATATTTATCTGTTGTAATCAATTTGCAGACAAGTGATGCAAGTATTGCAATGGAGGCTTCTATGAAATCACGGAAGGCTTACTATGATGCATGCAGAATTCTAGAAGTTCAGTACAAAGAGATAACTGTTTCAGTCAAAAGGGTTGTTGAATTCAGCTTTCAAAATGTTAAAGAATTTGTAGGTTTGGTACAAAATGCACGAGAGGCCATTAATCGTCAAGGCTTCAGAGGCAATAACAGGCAGTAGTTGGCGCAGATCTGTAAATAACATCCGGTAACATTTTTGACCCATCTGTACAAAACAGGACCAGTATCATTTTTGACCGCGGTAAAAGTTCACCCTTTAGCACTCTGTGATAGTGTTGGGTATACGAGATGAAAATACGGAGAGGCTTTATGTAGGATATTGCTCTTATATACACACCAAGTTGGTGTTGGTTCTTACCATATGAATATATGATGAGTTATTTTGAACTCAAAATGGTGTTGGTTTTGACCATAAAAGGTAAAATCTCAAGTACTTATTTCTAATATCAAACCCCAATCATTTATAAAGTATGCATCTTTGTGGTTCATTTCTTTTAAGACTTGGTCTCATTACATAGATGAAAAAATGGCATCATCTTTACCGAGTTATAATATTAAGTTGTTCAATATTTTACATAAACGAACTTAAATAGTCACTAACCCAATTTTTTTTATAACTTTTTTCTCTATAAATAACCATTTCTTTTGTAAATACAATACAAATTTCATATGATTAGCATGAAGTTGGACATTACAATACAGTCACACGGAATAAAAAACACTCAGACTACGAAAATGAGCACCCCTAAGTCCTTAACAAAACTGAATACAGTAGACCATCACTTGAAACTACAGAAACGATTTCAGAAACAACAAAACCCACACGTCATCCTATAAAAGATGCTAAATTAGCACAATTCAGTTGACTACCAAACACTATTGATTGGACAATTAAAAATCAATCTCTTTGTCTACTTAAGGTTCGTTAGACGTTGATCTTAATTCATAAGCACAATCAATCAAATGCTATAAACAAGCCAATAAACGAATGCATTTGAATTTAATGAATCCACGTTAAATCATGTTTGTAGTATATATCTCACTGTTGGTAAATCCAATAAGATAGATACTGATATCGGGTTCAAGCTTGTACGGTATACGTGTTTGACATTTTTCCCAGCCCCTAATAGATCTGAACCACAACCATGAACCATCAGCTAAAATAATTCTTTTGCTAAGACCAGGAACAACCCCATATGCAAGAACGTTTGAAAAGTTGAAATTTAGGATATAAAAGTATAAGAGTAACAATAAGTTTCTCCTAGTAAAATGCTAGAGTTAAATATATCTGCTATCTACTACTATTAATAAAAAGTCTCTATTGAATCTTAAAACTCTTTAAAAATTTAAAATTACTAAATTACCCCTATTAATTTTGAATGTTGAAACATTATAAAGATTAGTAACATACCCTCCTCCTGACAACTTGATATTTCATTATTAAATTTTCTTATATATGGTAAGTCAACTAAAATTAAAATATATACTTAGTAAAAAATAATAAACAAATTAAAATAACTTCTATAATTATGAAGTACAAAAAGAATTAATGTAGGTATAAACAGAATTAAAAAACTTGGATGATACGTTACCGATATGATAAATATGCACGTATCGACTTTAATGAGTTTATGTGTAACAAAACTAAAGCTTTATAGTTGTCCGTTACTTCGATTGGGTTTCATGCTAGTTTACATTAAAGTGTTAAAAAGTAGGTGACATCATCTAAACAAGTTGTTAAGGTTTGATATATGAATAATGAACATTTTTAGAAAACAAAGGAGCTTAAGAGATTGATTTTTTAGTTTTGTTCGATTAGTTTTGTGCTTGGTAGTCAATGGTTTGCAGTAGTTTAGTATGATTTTATACTTACGATAGGATGACTTTCGAGTTTCGTTTGTTTTTGGAAGTGTCTTGTGTAGTTTCAAAATGATGTTTTGTTGTTTCTAGTTTTATTGGGGGTGCTCGTTGTCATAGTTTCGTTGTTTTTGTTTCGATGAGTGTGCTATCTCTAACTTCTTGCTATTAATAGAAATTTTATTTGAATTTTCAAACACACACAAAAGGAAGTGGCTATAACAGTAATGTATATGTAAGATGGGGAATGGTAAAGAATATAAATTGTTAAAAGTGAAGCAAATATTTCCTCTTTGCGAAGAGGGAGAAAGAAGAACACTTGTTAAAGTTTTAAAAGAAATGAGCCACGTAAAGACACGGACTGTCATTTGATCTTAGAAGTCAAGTTTTGAGATTGAAACTCGTTAATCAGAAAGTTGATTGTTAAAATGAAAATAACTCGCTAACATATAGAAACATTAAAAATTAAGATAAGATTAAAGTGTTAAAAATTTACTGTTACAACCAATAGTTTCACCGAAAAACAAATATTGAACCGGCTTGAATGTACTAGCATTACTTGATTATAGTTTTGAACGCCCTACAAACTTGGAGTCCCTATGCAATCGCACCACTTTGCACACCCTCGAAAACGGCCTGCTACGGTAGCTTCTTTCAGTCAAACTTCAAGCTCCAGTGTAACACTGGACTGCTCCAAATTTCATGCTATTTAGGCTTCAATTGTCCTCAACCATAAAGAAGAATCATGCCAAGTACCGGAACAAATTTGGGTTCTCTTTGTCCCTTTCAAGATAATCGCGAGTTATCAGATCCTCAATTCTCTTCTTGATTGCTTTTACATCAGGCTGCAAAAAGTTCATCACACAGCAGTTAGAAATGAAGTCATTGAGATTAAAAAAACTTTCACAATAACTAACCATAAATCCATAATAGGTGACAACTCTGATGGGTCATAACAGGTTGAAAGCAGCCCAAGGTGTAGATCTAATGGGTCACCTTCCAACTTTTGGTATTGTCAAAAGGAAAAAAAAAAAGAACAAAAAAAAGAAAAAACTTGCCTTAAACATGCGCCCCAACTGTTCAACGCACTCCATAACCAACTGCTGATAGCCTAACACTTTTCGGCTCTTCATGATTCGCACGATTGAAGCATCAATTGCATACCGTCTGTCTTTGTCAACATCCTCAATTACCTTTTTCTTCTCATCCACAGGAGGTAGAGGAATCTGTATATCACACCAGACAACAAATAAATGATTAGATTAAATGATAGTTTGATAGTCTTAATATGAAGAGATACTAGCATATAGAAAGTAAGAACCTTGATCCTCCTCATTTTATCAGTGAACTTAGAGTTGAATTCGAAGGAATCAGTTGGAGATATTGTTTTGGTATTTGGCTCCTTGAGAAGAATTTTATATTTTGCGCACGACAAAGAATGGAGTAGCCTGACGACATCATCATCTGATAAGTTCAACTGAGTCATAATTTCTTGATAACTTAATCGGTCTGAAGTGTTGAACAGTAGTAGAGCAGAAGCCTGCATCAATCAAGTTATCATGGTCAAAAAGTCGAAACCGTATAGATAAACTATTTACAAATAAGATTTGTAGGAGACACAAACCTGGTAGGTTGTAACAATAAGCTCCATAGTTTTTGGTTCAAATTTCCCATTTATATTGCAAGTACCCAATGAATATATCCATGTAAGTTTCCTGTGCTTTGTTTTTGTTTGATAAAATTCTCTAAAAACTTCGACGCACTTGACCTTTAAAAAGCATGTGAAATAACAATATAAACACATTACAGAATACAAAACCTAAAACTCAGATCTCATTATAAAAGAAAATAATGATTGTCATACCATCTCTGCTGGGAGATTTAGGTCAAAAGATTTGTAACTTGGCCAGAATCCAGTAGTCAACACAGTGACAGTCAAGTCAATACCAGGACTAACATTTGGATTGTTATTCAAGTACTCCTCAAAGTGAGACTGGTTTTCTTTTGCTAATGTTAAATCTGTAACCTGAAACAGACACAAGAAGTGAACTATAACCCCATAATGCAGGCATTGTAAGTCTTGGAGGTGGCAATTATGACGCATTTACTTATGGATAGGTCAACTCAATTTATGTTTTATCTTTAACAAGTCAAAAAATAAGATTATATATGAAATTATATAATTTCTGTTAATCATATATTAATACTAATAATTATTTATCGAAAGAACTATTATTTTTAGACAAATAGTGAACCGGGCCATGGGGTGGACCCAATCTAACATTCTGACCCGTTTAAACCCAAAGAAAATCACCTTTCTTAAACTACCCAGCCCGCTTGACCTAGAAAATTTACCATCTCTACAAAATATGATGCTGAATAGCAGCCCGTTTGATCTAGCAAATTTACCATTTCCATTAAATATGATATTGAAATTGAATAGAACTGTCATACTTACCATCCCCTCCATCTTCGATGTGAATTGACCACCACACTGTTGCTTCAACTTCGTCAGAATACTTCTCTCATGTTCATCATTGGCACTCTTGTCAAACAAAAGCCGCCGAGCAAGTTTTTTCCTGACAATATGATCAATTGTCAGAGATGAAGGCAAAATAATGGCCCTGTTACACCACAAAGCACAACAGGTTGATGGTCATCAGAACCTAAATGAATTTACCTGTAAAACTCAGCAAATAGATCTTTATCGCTGATGTAGGCAAGCAGCTTTACAACCTAAAAATTAATTAAACTCGAATGTCAATGCCTGTCTTGTACATACATAAAAAGAATATATACAACAGCCAGCATACCTTCTCAAGTGTGTCTTCAATAGCTTCATCACTCAATTTCTCACTACCACCCTTCTTAAGAATGTTATCACAAAATGTGGCGAGTAACTCTGCACTCGAACTTCCAGCAACACCCTTGTTGCAGAATATTTCAAATGCCTCTTTAAGTGCCTAAAAGATGATTTACAAAAATAACAATAAGAAAAAAGGAAACTGCTGTCATGGTATAAATGTTCTACAAATAAAGATACGATACAAACCTTGTGGAAGAGAGTATGGTTTGCAAAACAGTCATTTACATATGCCAGGTACTTGTCATGGAGCTCAATCACTTTCCTAACGAAAACCTGGAGGGCAGTACATACATAAGGTTCTGGCCTACAGAACTTACTAAAAAAATTCAAATTCGATGGTATCATGAATACCTGTTCCTGCAAGCCAACCACATCTCTCTTTTCAGCCTGTAAGAAACCACAAAACAACTTAACAAAAAGTAATAAAAAATAAGGAAAAAACAAACCAGAGAACTTAACAAACACAATAATAAATTAAGTCTTGATCTGGAATGAAACACATGCATCGCCATCATATAGCTAGTGTCCTCTACTTCTTAACGAGAACATAAACTACTTGTGGATTTATAAAATGTGCTATTCATTGAGACTGCTACGCTTTCTAAAGAATGTGCTGTTTAGAATGTATGTACAAACCTTCTTGTTACTTGCTGCATCTTCTGCCTGTTTAACCAATGTCGTGCCTTCGGCAGTGACATGCTGTAAAATACAGGAAACCATAAGAAAGAAGAAGATTGAAAAGGAAAACAACAACCCATATCTCAATTAGCTTCTATAAGAAAAATGGAATTTTATTCAATATAACGGACCTGCTTAAACATACTAGATACAGGATCCAGTCCTCGGGGTATCTTAGAAAAGAGTCTGTACATCCTTGACAAATCATCAACCTAAAGAAACAACAAGTAAATAGTCATAACCATATAACAGATCTACTTTATACATTTCTTTAGCAAACGATCATTAGTAAGTGCATACCTTGTCATCCCTGAGCAAGGCATGACAACCCGAGTGTTCCTTCTCAAGCAATTGAGTAGCATAAACAGACAACAGCTCATGTTGAACTTTCTACAAACAACCAATTGAAAATACACAATAATAACCATAGGCCACCATAGTATGATATATATATATATATTGGCAGACTTAGATAACCCACAACAACACACCTCAAGAAGCTTTGGCTCACTGCTGACATGAAGATAATTAAGTACTCTGTCCTTTTCCCTTCTCAAGCACTCTTCTGCCTAAATTTTCAAAAAAAAAAAAAAGGATGCTTACATTTCACAAAATATGATCTTCACATAGTTAACTTTGATGATATAAAAGAGCATCGAAAGTTTACTTTCAGCATGTAATCTGGACAAGAATCTTCTAAGATCCAGTTTGAGGCCTTGCGTGAATAGTATGATGCTGTATCTTTGAGCATGGATGCTTCAAAATCATTCTCATAGTACTCCATTTGCCCCATTCCTATCTCAACAAATATATCTAAAACATTCTTTAGTAACGCTCGGTCAATCTGCTCTCCTTCACGCTCTTGATCTATCTGTTAGCAATCGCACAAGAATATTTCAAACAAAAAGATGAAAAAACAAAAAAAAAAAAACTTGTGGAGTAACAATTGGGAAAAACATACCAAAGAAATTACAGCATCTCTCACTTTCCCATTCACTTCTTGGTATACCTAAACACGCATATCCAACAGTGAGATAACAAGCCAATAAAAGAGATATAAAGCTTGAAGAATTAAGTATTTTTCTATTTTATCTTATAAAACATAATACATTACTGACTAATTTCATGAAATACCAGATCACGGAAACAGGCAAGTCCAACTTCATTTAGTGGCGGAAGAGATCTCCGGGCGATGAAGTAGCGATCAAGATAGTGAAAAAATCGGGAAAGCCACCGCACCATGACTTTATGATTTGACCACCTTCTCACAAGCTCCCTAAGCATGAACTCATCATGCTTCTCTCTTAGAGAAGGTAACACCTGCATAAGAAAAAGTAGCAATTCAACATACAAACAATCAAGAATTAAAATAATTGTAAGCAAGAACAAGTATTATGCTAAATAAGCAAACATATATTTGAAGTCAATGAAATTGCAAACCTAAATACACGCATTGAGACCGACATCCAAACAAGTGACAGTTATTTATAAAACCACTCACTTGCTATATAGAATCTCTGATTCTGTAGCTAGGGAAAACCATTTTGTAGTGGGTGTGCAACACCAAATAGGAACTATTCATGTTTATCGGAGTTTAAGGTGTGAACGTGTGATTGTTTTACCCATATCATTTCTCATCGTTTTGTTAACTTTGTAATTTGTATGTCATCTTCCGTTTTTTTATCTAGTGGCACAAAATAGAATAGAAATGAAAAAAAAAAAAAAAAAAAAACAAATCCACATCATCATGTTATTACTTTGTGAGCTAATTATTACCAAACGCAATAAAACAATGTACATCAAGAAAGTTTTCTATGTAGGTAACTTTTTCTTCATTAGATTATTATCTTAGCACTACCTGAATCTAGTAATAAATTGGATCGTCTACTTTGAAGCATTGCTTATGTTGATTTTCTTATTTTTATAATTGTAACTTAAAGCAACAGACTACTAGTTTAAGCATTGAGGACTCCAAGCAAGATCTCAATGTTGAGGGGAAAGAATGATAGGTAGAGAGATACAGGAGAAGCCTATCGTGAGGGGTATGCTTTCCTACAGAAACCATGTAGTTTTCATTTAAATTTATTTGAAATTCAAAACTATTTGCTGAAAGGTAATTTACTTCCATTTTACTTAAGATAATATGAATTAATATTAAAATAACTAGAAGATAAGATAGATCAGAAGTTAAAAATCTATGAACGTACCCTCTCTATATATAAACTTTCTCCTTATTAATTATTAGTCTTTATAAGTTGTAATGAGCAAAATATTTATAAGCCATAAGATATTATATTCATATGATAACTGCTCCTATAAACAAAAAGATACACAACAATGAATACATTATATGCCATTGATTTGCATAGTGAAAGCTTACTTACAATATCAAATCATCTGGTGGTGCACATTAGCAAACCAGTTAGCAAATAATCAGCGCTATAAGATGAGTTAAATGTATTTGGAAAAAGGGTATGAGCTTTACCGTTGAAGTAATGTACTCTTCAAAAGACTCACGATATTTGTCATACAGCTGCTGAGAGTAATCATGTGGGGGTTTCTGTGTGCACATGTTGTAGATAGTTCTGGAACAAAGTTGAAAGAATTATACAAGATGTAACTACATGGGAAAATGGTCAAACAAAAGAGCAATAGAGCGCAAAAAAAAAAATACGTGTAGAGCATCATGTAGTCCTCCGAGCTGAATTGTGGCTCGGGAAGGCCTTCTAGAATATTCTTCAACTTTGTTATGCCTTTCTGCATGAAGTCCCATCCTTGCTCTAAGTCTATGGTTTTTCTCTCATTCATTTTGATTACAAAGTTACACCAGCTTACAGCTCTGGAACATAAATCAAGGAATTCAATGTTGTTAGTGAGAATGGAGAAGCAGAGCCTTATTCACTAAAGAAAAAGGACAAACCCGTATTTTGTATACTATGTAGACACAAAAGGAGAAACAAAGTGTCGAAAACAGAAAGCATGCGTCGATCATCTATTGGACCCATAATCCAATTCTTGAGCCCATAATATATTTAAATCTTTAAATCGTGACTCCATTTGTCCAAGAAAATTGGAACAATCCATACACCTTAAAAGCCCTTCTATAATGAAAAGAAGAGTGGGAAGTGTTTACAACTCTTCGTTTACAAATAAGAATGGGTACCAATATACCAATTATTTAGTACAGATGAGTATTAGCTAATATTTTTGGTGTGAGAACGTCAGAATACAAGTAACATCCCAAAATAAAAAATCTTTGAATTCCCATGAAACAAAAGAAAGAATGGTAAAGCCAACATATCATTATTCATATAGCAAAACCATTAAAAGTAAGGCTTGTAATGTTCAGATTTCAGCTAATCAGCCAGAAAACAAACATACGACCATAAAAAAAATATACCTCAAATTGCATTACCATAACAAAATAAATTACAACAGACACCCTAATAGCAACATACAAACCCTAATCAGCAATGAAGAACCTCACATAAACCATAAAAGCCAAAAAGAATTCCTAATCCAAAAAGACAACCCAATAAACAACTCCAGCTCACAATCCCCAAATTTTGGACCTTTAAAACAAAACCTAATTAACATACAGACTAGGGTATATTCATCAAAACCCTATAAATAAAAACTAAAAAACACCTTCAAATTAGGGTTTCGAAATTAACACGATCTGGGCACTGTGATCACACAATATATTGAATCGTATTGTTTCCGCACAAAATTCACAAATCGAACATATACGTATATACAGATTGATTGATATATGCATATACATAATTTGATGGTGAATATAATAAAAAGAAAGAAGTAATTACCGAACCAGAGGATTCTTTGGAATCGAGAAGCAGAGTAAAAAAAGAGTGAGAGAGAGAAAGAGAAAGATTTATATAATTATTTAGGGGTTTCTTTCTCTCTCTAAATTTTGCTGTGTTTCGCTTTAATTGTAGAGAAATTTCGAAATTGTGAGTAAACGGGTTTATTTTTATGGTATGGTAACTATCGAACCTATAGAAAAACACTGCAATGATTATTTATTTATTTATTTATTAAGGTAATTAAAAGGCTCAATTAAATCGGAAGGAGCACCGTAATCATCCGCGGGGTTATTATTCGATTAAAAAAAGGCCCCCTGCATGTTTAGGATCATCGATATATTGACTTTGACTATATAACATATTAGAGAATGGGAATCTAATTTCTGGTTTATGTGACCATTAATTGATTTAGGGATTGCTAACTTTTTGCATGTTTGCGTTAACGATCAGTGAAACTAATGTAGATTATTGATTTTTAAATAATTTGTTAGTATTTGAATGAATTATAAAATTTATTTTTATCGATTCATATTTATTTTTAAACTCTTATATTTACGATTTGACATTTGATTCTTCATTTATTTGTTGTAAAGAATAAGTTAATTGGTAGCTTAATTATGTGATGTAATTTACAATGATTCGAGGGAATTTAATGACCCTCTGAAATTTATGTTGATCGTGAGATTTTTAGTTGAATTTTGTATTGCGGAGCTTCTTTTGATTAGCTTAGTAACTACTGCGGTTCCACATTGTTTCTCTGTGGATTAAGTGTCTCTTCCAATGATTTTCTGACACATACAATAACATATAAATAGACCTGTTGACTGATCATTTCAAAAAATTTCTCTTAATTTTATGTCCTCATTCCCTTTTCGAGCACAATTTTTTATATAAATTGTTGTGATGGATTTTAAATTCTTTTACCAAATTGTGTTACTTTTAAGTTTACTAAATAAATTCACTTTCAGACTTTCCTTTCATATTTACTAAAAAAATACTAAATCAATCAATCAATACCAATTATTAAAACATAATAGTAGTACTAATACTACCACGCAACATTGTACCTCGCGTTTTACTTCTCATCCTACCCTATACATAGTTGCAACGATTATGTTTTATTTAAAATAAATGGTGAATTAATTAATTCAATTTATATCGTTGAAAACGAACGTATCATGACACATTTCTATGAGGGTCACCAAATTTTTATAAACACATTTTAAATATATAATATGGCATTTAAAATCATCCAATCACATTTGTCACTTTTTCTCTTTTACCTTTCTCTTTCTTTATGATATTGTGACACATCATTTTATAAAAGATTTATTCGTAATTTTTTGTCAACATAGTATTTCTCCATCTCCATATCTTGGTTGTAACAAATAATGAATTATTTAATCTATTTAATATGATCCTTATCGATAAAAAGATTTTACGTAGTCATCCTATTTCACAGGCATCTTTTAATATGTTAAAAACTACCCCTTCCATCTTAATGTTTAACCAATATATTTATCTTTGAGATCTCTTTCTCGTTTTAATAATTGGTATTGATTAGTAAGTTATGGTATCTTTTATAGATAAAAATATAGATCCTAAAAAAACTTTTATAATTATACATTATATATATAGATAGAAATAAAAGTAGTAGATAACAATAATATCAAAAAGATTAGCTATCGAACATTTGAAAAAAGATTCTAAAAAGATTAACAAATTACATAGCGAAGTTATGACAAGAATGTGTAAATGACTAGCTAATATCTATATATATTAATCTTAAATATAATATAAGAAGCAGTTTTGTGACGTCATCAAAATTCAATTAATCAATTGTATTAATATATTGCAAAAAGTGACTAAAATTAAGTAATTTATCTAACAACATATATGTTTTGTGGCTGATCTCCATCTAAGAAACAAAATTTTCTTTTCATATAAATTAATAAATAGATTCAAACATTATTACAAAAAAAAATACGTAGTCGCTAATAAAATAAAATATATATACAAATAAAAATAGATAAAACAAAAATAATTCCTTAATTTGAGAAAATGAAAAAATACCAACAAAAATATTATATAAGCATTGCATACGTAAGAAAATACACTAAAATTAAAATCAACACATCAACTACGATAACAAAATTTAACTTCGTACAAAATTTATCTAACTGAAAAACAAATTGGCAAAACAATATTTGCAAAGTTACTCAGATTATAATTTTCTAAAATGCAGTTTTATGGTAATACATTCATTATAGTTACTCACGTATGCGAAAAAATATAGTTACTTGCAAGCATGCATGATCTCGTATGTACACGGGTCTAAAACTAGTATTATTATTTATTACTATTATTATTATATAACATGATGGGATGATAGATCATTTTTATTAAATTTCTAAGCTTTTTATTGTTATCTAGCTTCAAAAACCTAATTCCTTTTATGTAAAACGTATTTGATGTGAGGTATGAGTTTGAGAAGTGATTTACATCATAATTTTTATTCATGTGCCACTAAATATGATTTATAATATTGTATTTTACGACATTATAAAATATGTTGAGCGGCACGTAGAGAAAAAATGATATTTATAAATATCACCCTATAAGTCTAGACACTAGAACTCGTGGCAATAAAAAGTGAATATGGAAGTGTTTCACTACTGAGTATTTTCTAATTCTTACGATTAATTTTTGTTTCTGAAGAATGTCACATGATATAACAATATTATGTTAAGAATACTACAATATTCTACCTGAAACCTACTATGTTATTAAGCTATCACCAAATGTACAATATTAAACTTATTTTGTTTTTAGGTTGACAATATGTTGTATGAAACCTATTATGTTTTTAAGCTATAAATGTACTATGTTTAATATAATATGTTTTTAAGCTGACAATATGCTATATGAAACCTACTATATTTTGAGGCTATAAATGTATTATGTTAAACATGTTTTCAGACTATATATGTATTATGCTAAACATGCAATGTTTTTAGGTTGACCATACGTTATATCAAATCTACTCGTATGTTTTTAGGCCAACAATTTTATATTGTAACCGAAGTTAATTGACCACAATAAAGTTTATATTGAAAGTTTAGCATTCACCTGTATATTATTTAGAAAAACGACAACCCAATAAACATCCAACATAAACCGCAAATTGTTAACTATAAATTAGATAATGTTTATTTTCATTCCATTATTACAGTTTATTCAAAAGCTTAGCTCCCTGTTTCTACCGAACATGTTTCGAAATGTCAATTCTCTCTCTTGATTTCCATCCTGAAAACAATTCGATCCAACAATTCCACTCCTAAAACATAACAGCAAGAAGGCAAAACCACACAACAATAGGTTCATAGTTGAATCGAAAGACATATATTTAATCAAGAAACAAGAAATTATCAACAAAAACAAGTTTATATCCAGACTAAAAGTCAAAACTCCGTTAAAAACTATAAAAACATAACAAAAGAGCCATAAGTATAATGACACAAAATTGGAGCACTCTTGCAGGCAGCCATACAACAGGTCAACTAATGTGTTATTTAACTGTAAACTTCGTAGCACAAAGGAAACAGGTCAAGGTAAACGACACTGGTACAAGTAGTATTGCAAGCCTAAGGCTGCCAAGTTTCTCTGAGTTCTTATTTTATATGTGAAGATGCATGTATCCGCCACAAAAAAGTATGATGCTACATATCTCATTGGTGCTATAACAATCACCAATATAAGCTGATGAGTCAGTGAGGCCTTGGTGGGGTTATCTTTGATCTTTTTTCTGTTTACTGAAATATTCTGGAGGGAGAGAGAGAAACTGCACGGCACGTTCAACCTGAGCAACATCTATACGAAAATTTTCTGCTATTTGGTTGACATCCATAGGGCCATCATGTTCGTCTGCCTTGCCTTGATATAGAAGAATTATCTGACGAAGCTGTGCGACATTTAAGGTTCCTGGGGGAGCTGGTCTCTGGTCATATCTGGTAGTCTCTGAAGTTGTATTTCTCAACTTCGGCATGGGTCTATTGTACTTGTCCACCACAAATGCCTGCACAAGTATTTTACAGGTTAATAATTAACAGCGGTGGCAATGCTAACCCATTTATATATAAAAAAGGGGTCAACTTGGGTTGTATTTGTTTGATAACTGGTAAAGTGAGTAAAAACATATATAGGTAGCTAAACCTAAAAAAGGGTTAAATGGGCCGAAAGATGACAAGTGTGTATTCAGATACATACTACATTTTAAATCGCTCCATTTGTAAGAGATTATATTTCTAGTTCAATGATGAAGTTTTTTAATCATACCAACTACATACAAAATGCTAAACGATGAACAGAAAAAGAGTCGGCGGATCGGCCTGGACAGTTTAAACTTGGACATTAAATTACTCATTATGAGATGAACCCATTTTGAACCCGCCAGACCAGCCTGTTTTTCCACCTCTAACAATTAGCCAAGCTGGAACTGGAAAGAGGTGATGCCACTTACTGTTAACATTGTATATTCCAAAAACCACACTTCTGGCAACATTACATATTCGTTGATTGGTCATGTAAAAAAGTACTGAAAATATTGGTAAACAATATTCACCTATTTTCTCACAGTTAAAGGCTCTTTCAGTATTTTGACTAATAATAAAAAAAGAACTTAACAAACACCTACACAGAACCACCGCCTACCCTTATATACAGCTCTACATATATACAGCATACATAACTCCGAGTTTCCGTGCGATACAGTTTGATTTATTTTCCTTATAATGATCTGCAATTCTGGAATAAATAACGTGTAATTATAAAGACAGGACAGAGGACAGAAGATGGAGCATGGGATTTGGTAATAAAGAAGGAATCTATAAAATATAGATCGATCGTCATTATCTGAGAGTTTTTTTATTTAATACTTTAGTGATATGGCAAGAAAGATCAGTTACAGCTCACACTATGAACAGAAGACTGTAATTTGTTTACTCTTTCTCGGTATCAGTTCTGTAATTCTTTTTTTATATCATTTGCTCTCCCAAACAAAAACCGCTTATGTACTGGTTACTTATAAATATATAGGGGCTTCTAAGCTTCATGTCTACAGTATGTAGGATCTCTACAGTTTTGACACCAAAATCTCGAGTCACTTGGAACTAAAGGTTACGTTTTATTATAAACCAATATCGTTCAATCAACATTGAATTACGACCTAAATCTAATAAAACCAACACTAATCATTATTAAGATAAAGACATACATCAAACAAGTCATATGACAACTCACCTCACCCATCTCCAACTTCCCTCCAGGTTTCGTCTGAATTCGACCAACCATCTTGCTAAGCATAGCATCGTATTCCGAATCACGTTGTTCTTCAATAACATTATCGCCACTGTTTCTTAGTTGATCATCTAACAACATAATGAAGTATATCAATTAAATTAACAGTTAATAAAAACTTCAAATATGAATGGCTTTAATCTAAAGAGAGAAAGTGCTTTTAAATGTATCTAACTTTACCCCAAAATCCTATTGTAGGACTCATACTTTAAAATTTACTATTTGTAAGAGAAATTGGTGCCACATCACTGGTTTACAGGGCCTAAGAGGTCATATACATAGAATTAGCAATAACTGAAAGTTCAATAGCAAGATTTAAAGTAGCATAACATACATAAACTAGATTTTAGGGTATGTTCAAAAACACTTAAACCTATTCTACAACCCTAATCAATTGAAAACAATATCAACCATGACCTACAAAACCAAATTGTATGTTATGTATCCATATCCATATAAAGAATAAATAATTATCGTACACCAGAGGTCAATGTGAGGCACAAATTTACAAAACTGAATGCAATGTATATAAGCAATTATTGATTTAAATGGAAATCGAAGCAGAAAAAAAAATTGAAGATTGAGAAACTAAGTTACCGGAACTAGGGTCAATATTACCACCGGGGGGGAGGTTGTGATCGACGGTGACCGTGGGTTGGGTACGATCAAGTGGTTTATTGAGCTGAGATGATGAAGACGGAGGTGTGGGTGCAGGGGTACGGATCCTACCAGATGCTCGACGAAATGCCTGACCCATTTTGTTCAATTTCTGCGGTGTTTGCTGTTGGTGTGTGTTGTTTACAACTTTATATACGCGCAAGTTTGAGAGTCCACGTAACGGCTTGTTAAGCGATCCACGTCGTTAATATCACTTAACCATGGAGTATATGTTTTAAGGGGGAAAATGTATCGATTAAAAATACAGGGAAGAAAAAAATTAGGGAATAAGGGAATTAAATTTTAACTCTTGATTTCATTATAAATGAATGTTAAAAGTATTTATTTATAAAAGAGTTAAAGGTTAAGATTTATTTTTTCCCTTCCCCAAGATTTGAAACATCCCTATGGATCATTTCCCTATATATATATATATGACAAGTAATAATTCACGACATTTTCATGTAGGTTAGGTATAAGTCGTGTGATAAAATTGTGTAAAACAACACTACTTTACTACTATGGAGTGACGGCTCTATAGAATCATGTCGTGAAAGAGAAAAAATATTTTTTAAAATGTTAAGTATAAATTATTTAAAAACATTAAAGTTGCATTAAAATAATCAAAATCGTAGAAATGACACAAAAAGATAACCTAAAACTACCTCGAAAATTACTTAAACAACTACCAAACATTAAATATTGCAATACATCATCAAATAATACATAATGCCTCAAAATTAATTTGCAAATAACATTGAATTAACCGATCAATAGCATAAATATATATATTTCTCTGTAAATATATATCAACAAACTATAATTTTCGAATATAATACAAGCTACAAACATTAAAAGTTTATCAAAATAAATTGTCACTCAAACATATAAAATAAATAAATTAATTAAATTATGAGTGTTGCGATATATCTAATAAATATCTTTCGAGTAACTTTTAAACACAAGTTGGTCATTGGATTAATTCGTTAACAAGATGCAACACATAAATGCGGTTGGTAGTTCGAGTTTCGTAGCCAACATTTTACATATCTTTTATTTTATAATTGTTTAAAACTTTAATTTTGATTTGTTGCACATCGCCCAAAAGAAAATCTCAATGTAACAATCACCTGCTATATAATGTCAACAAATTTCACCCATCCAACTTACTAGAGGTGCAAAAAAATCGGTTTTTTTCGGTTTTCGGTTTTTTAAAAATCGGTTTTTTATCGGTTTCGGTTTTTTCGGTTTTCGGTTTTTCGGAATCGGTTTTTTTCGGTTTTAAATATTCGGAATCGGTTTTTTCGGTTTTGAACCGGTTTTAATCGGTTATTTTTTTTCGGTTTTTTTTCCGGATTCGAAATTGTATAACAAAATTTAAATAATACAAATGAAAATAAAAAATACAAACATAACTTTTATTTATTAATAATGCAATTACAACTAAAAATATAAAATACAAACATAACTTTTATTTATATAATGCAATTACAAATACGAATACATTTCGAGCTTCGGCATGGCCATCACCCGGAAATGTAATCGTGTAGTAAAGTATATCGAGCTTCGGCATGGCCATCACCCGCATACACTTAACCACGAATGTCGTCCCAAACTTCATCTTCATCCACGGATTCAACTTCAAGTTCTTCAAATTCACCTTCATCTAATTCGGTCGTTGGAGGTGATATTCCTAATGCGACTTCTTCAACTTGGATAATCTCTTCAACGTTACCTAATAGTGGGTCTTCCAACGTTGTTACATTTTGTATCCTATCTACCCCGTCCAAGTAATCTTTCAAACATATGCATACTTCCACGGATTCAGCGGTTAGTCTTGACCTTCTTTCCGATATCATTCTACCGCTAGTAGAAAATGCTGATTCGGAAGCTACCGTCGAGGCTTGGACGGCTAATAAATCCCGAGCCATAGCAGATAAAATTGGAAATTGTACTTCTCTTTCTTTCCACCAACTCAAAATGTCAAAATTACAAAAATCCTCAGGCCGGATACTGGTTAAAAAGTTTGTAGACTTATAGTTTCCCAACTCGCTTGTTGGAGCCGATGTTCGTTGACGCTTTGTAGCGTCTTCAACTAAAGTATTATAAAGGTTTATGCTTATGTCACTCGATGATGCTCTAGATGTCCCCGCCCGCATGGATTCAACGATTGGGTTATGTTGGTAACCAACTTTTATTGCATAAATCTCAAATAATTGTGTAAAACCATCTTCAAAACGTTTAATTTCATTTGTAATATAGTTTGGGTTGTCGGTTAAGTTTAAGTCTAAATTTTCCATAATTGTTTTAATTATAGCTTGTACGCCGCTAACATTTATAGTTGGATTTAGTGCGGCGGCACAAGTAAAAACCAAAGGCATGCTACCAAAATATTTTATAAATTTCTTTTTTATAACTCTAACCATTTTTCTAAACATTGGAAATAACGAGGTTTCAAATTCTTTTAATTTTTCGGTCATTATAAAAATTTGGTTTAGAACTAAGGAGCTAGTTGGGTAATATACACCCGATAATATAGTAGTAGCATCTTTAAAAACTACTAAAAACTACTAAAAACGAAGTTAGATCATTTAGTCGATCTCATTCATAATCCGTAATAGCTACGGACTTATTTCTTGCAACTAATATGTTATTAAAAGCATTTAACGTATCACGTTGTCGTAAAATATTTTCAAACATAGTGTGAGTAGAATTCCACCTAGTATTATTATCGTAGCATGGTCCTAGGGGAGTTTCACCACATTGTACACGAAAACGTCTATAATTAGCTTGACGTTCGTTACTAGAACTATATATAGTTATTAATAAACTCTTAAATTTTTGACGTAAATCATCACATATGTTTAATGCCGCTTGCACGGACAAATTTATAATATGAGCAACACAACGAGAATGAAAAAAAGCGCCATTTAAAATTGGTTTTAGACGTAATTTTAGTAAATCCATAGCTCTAGTATTATTTGACGCATTATCTAGTGAAATTGTAAAAACTTTATCGTCTAAATTATATTCAATTAAAGTGTCATTTAAAATTTTTCGCAAGTTACATCCCGTATACGGATAACCAAACAATTTAAAAGCAATTGTACGTTTCATCAACAACCAAGACTCGGGATGAAACCAATGGGCCGTAACGGCTAAATAAGAATTTGCCGTACCATGTGGTGCGGTCCAAACATCACAAGTAATAGAAACACTATGTTTATAGTTTAGAAAACCATCAATTATATCATTTTTAGCATTTTTCCATAATGTAAACGCATCGCTTCTAAGGGTAGTACGACTTACTTGTTGGTATCGCGGTTGTAGTCTCTTTTTGATGATACTCGTAAGCCGTTGGTTGTCGAAGTGGTTGAATGGAAGCGCCTCTTGGATGACAAACTTTGTAAAATCTTCTCGAAGCGCATCATTATCGTATATAAATACCCCACCATCCGAATCAAGTGTCGATTGTGACACATCTTGACTAGCCGCCCTACAAGAACCGTTTTTGTGACTTCTTAATGTTGAGTTTGATGTGGGGTTATAAAACTTCCCACATCTCCTACAACGGGCCTTTTCCACCCCATCATTCATAACGCACAACTCGTAATTCGACCAAATTTCCGGATTCCGACTCGTTGATTTAATTTGCACAACATCAACATTTGTGTACACTTTGTTTCGTACATTGCTACCAACGGAAGCGGAACCGGAACCGGAAGCTTGTGATTGTATGTTTTCTATTTTTCGCAAACAAAAAGTATATAAATATTGAGATTTAGAGTGTTTTTGAGAGAAGAAGAGAAGGATTGTTGGTGTGTTTTGAACCTAAACCAACTAGGACTAATTATAGACATTTGGAGGTGCCAAAAAGACAAAAAAAATTCAAAAGATACGCTCCCCCCGCTCCCCCACGGCTAGTAGCCGTTTTTTTGGATTTTTTTGAAAAAAACCGGTTTTTTCAAATAACCGGTTAAAACCGGTTTTAAAACCGGAAAAAAACCGGTTCGCCCCAAAACCCAAAACCGGTCAAAACCGGTTCGGTTATTTAAAAACCGGTTCGGTTTTAAAAAAACCGGTTTTCCTCAAAACCGGTTTTCGGTTATTCGATCGGTTTTAAAAAAACCGGTTTTTAATTTGCATCTCTACAACTTACTATCCAGTTCAAACACGTTCAAGGGTGGCCCACAAGTATTGTCTTGGGGTCTATTAAAGAAATATGACTACTTTTACCTTAGTGGGCCGACTAACATGGGGCTTGGGCACCCCTAACTAAAAAACTAAATCTGATATGCTATTATCGTGTTCATTTGTTAATATGGTTAGTCGATTACTTACATGGTTTTCAACGAAGGATCGTATTACTCGATCAATTTAGAAAAATATTAGCCAAAAAGAATTCCAGCTAGAAGCCTAAAAGTGATCATGACATATTTCAATATTTGGATATTGATATATGTTAAGGACACATCTTGAATCCAAGTTAGAAACCACTGAAGGATCCGGTTAAGATAGAAAAGAATGATGATCGATAGTGATTTATTTCATGGTACATTAAGGTCTTTGAGAGAGCTCGTGTTATTACAGAGGGCTCGTGTTATTATAGAAAGTGATTCTTTTAAACAAAGAAAACTACCTCTCATGAAAGGGAGGACTCTTTTTATTATCACTATCTAGCATCATATCTACATAATGCGGTGAAATTGTAACGGTAAAAGGTGACAATAGCAGTGATGATGATGTTAAAGAGGAATAAGAGTGTTTGTGTGTATTTCAAAAGTGTGTACTATTGTGGCGATGTTACTCATGGTCTAATTCAAGTTATAAATTCAAAACAAATTTGAAGGTTCATAAAAAAATCAAGTTAGAAATTCATTTGAAGGTTCATATGTAATATCGCGTAATCACGGATCAATAAACTAATCTATTATCTAATATATATACTAAAAAGCAATGCTTAAGAAACTTTGATGATGTGTCATACCTTATAAACAATAATTTAAATTTTTCTTTTTTTAGTTTTGTTAAAATAATAATTCCACCCAATACAAAATTTCCTCCTATTTTAAATTATTTTAATAGATTTAAAGGTGGTTTAGACTTAAAATTTTGTCATTTTCTAAGCATGCAAATGTCTTTGACAATAATTACTTTTTTGTTATTAGTAAATTGTAAATATGCATTGACCATTTATTCCTCATGCTTGTAAATAATCATAATTAATTTGATTTTATTACTAAATAACATACAAAACGTATAAATAAATTAATACATTAAACTGCTTACATATTTATATGTATAATAAAAATAAAGTTTAAAGTTTTAATCTTATAAAATATTTTATAATAAAACTACGCGGTCACTAAACTAGTATTATTATTATTAATATAATTAAAAGAGGATGTGATGGAGGAATCTGAACCCTTTATTATTTTCCACCATTTTCGATCTAACGAACTTAATTTCGTTCGTATAATTACACTTTTGGCCCCTTAAATATTTAGTCTTAAAAAATAGATAAAATATTTTATTCATTTATAAACATTAAAGAGTCTATAAACTACATAAAAAAATCGACTACAATATTTAATTTATCTTATTAAAATTAAATTCGTCACACGTTATAGCGGATCTATAAACTATATAAAAATCGACCAAATAAAAATTAAATTCGACTGGTATCATCGCGGGTTTATAAGCTATATAAAAAAATAGGTTAAAATAAATATAAAAAGATTGACTAAATATTTTATTAATTTTAAAATTAAATTTGTCGTGCCTTATTGTGGGTCTATAAAATGGGTATAAAAAAATTGACACACAAATCGATCACAATTTTATTCATTTATAAAATTAATTTGACGAGCTTATAACCTAATTATATTAAATTACTAAATAAATACCAATTAAAATTAGGGTTTGAGAACACATTTGGGCCGCCATCTATACACGCACAGGGTATCTGGGTTTCTGAAAATCACGCACACAGACACAAAATCCCGGATCGATCTGGGCTCAAAATCGCTTACACACGAACATATTTGGGTTTCTTCAAGGTTTGCTTTCGTTTTCAATTGTTCATTCTCTAATTTCGAATTTGATTTTGACTGTGATGATTACGGCATCTGGGTTTCTCAAACTTGTTCAATGGTTCATTCTTAATTGTTACATGATCAAACATGTTTACTGATTGTTTCTGGCCTCCTGTCACTTTCATTATTGATTGTTTAGCCTTTGTTGTGGGATTATTAATTGTTACATGTCACATGATCAAAATGTATGTTCATGACTTCCTGTTGCTGACTTCCGTTTATTTATGTTGGTTTATGCCTTTATGGTTACTTATTCATGTTCCTGTTCCAGTTACTTGTTCATTGTTGACTTCCTGAACAAGTAGGGGTTTATGGGTTTTGATTTCTACACTTGCTGACTTCCTGTTACTTGTTCATTGCTGATTACATATTTGTTTATGTTGGGTTTATGGTTTACTTGTTCATTGTTGACTTCCTTTTGCTGATTTTTTATGATTTTTCGGTTTTAACCGAAACCGAACCGAATTCGAATTCGATTTTCGGTTCGGTTTTGGTTCGGTTTCCAAATTTGAATTTGGTTTTTGCTTTTGCTCCCAAAAATTCCAAAACCGAAGAAACCGAGAAAACCGAAAACCGAACCGATGAACACTCCTACTTAATAATAAGTAATGTGTATGTTGAAAACTCGTATTTAAATTGCCATCATTATATCTTGCCTTTTGTGGTTTATTATTGATTAGGAACAAATGAGAAAATGTTTAATGGTACATGGAACAAAGTTAGCAAAGAAACGTACCAACTTTATTAAAAAGGGTGTAACTTTGATCAAATGGAATTTTGGATACTTTAGTCAAATATTAAGTAAAACTATTGCCCTTTTATTTTCTTTTTTCTTTAATGAGAACAAGTTGTATGATCTATATGTTTTAGAACAACATATGGGTCTAATGGGTTTTTTAGAATAACACAGAGCCTCACACATGAAGCCCATAATTTCATTAATTATTTTAGGCCTCCGTATTTTATTCAAGTCCTGAAATTTTCTCTCCCTCTCTCTCTCTAATATAGCTTTTTTGTATCAGCAAAAATGGAGTACGTGAGCCCTGAAGGACTTCGTTTAGATGGACGTCGTCCCATGGAGGTGCTTCTTCGCTAAATTTTCAAGCTTTCATCTGTTTGTATTAAATTTGATTCATTATTTTATATGTAAGTTTGTTTGTATTTTTGTTTTGATGTCAGATGAGACAGTTGAGAGCAGAAATTGGCACTATTTCTAAAGCTGATGGGTATGTATTTTTCTTTTTTAATAGTATTCGTATAAGTTATTTATGCTGAAATTTGATTAAAGTTTGAATATGTTGGTTTATCGTAATGATGATGATGATGATAGGTCAGCAGTTTTTGAGATGGGTAATACTAAAGTTATTGCTGCGGTTTATGGTCCTAGAGAGGTACCCTTTTATTTATTTATAAAGTTTATGTTACTTTGTTTAGTAACAACATTATGGTTTTGATTATGATAATGTAGGTTCTTGATGATAGAAGTGTTGCAAGTTTTTGAATTTAGTTACTTAGTTTAATTAGATTAGAATACTATTCCTTTTTATCTGCATTATTGTTATGTGAAACAAATCTATGTATAGTATATTAGTATTATCAATTTATCATCATATGCTGGATAAAAAGTGATATAGTCTTAAATATGTCTTTTTTACAGGTCCAACATAGGGGTCAACAGATTAATGATAAAGCATTGGTAAAGTGCTACCCTCACTTGTTACACTTATTTAAGTTTTTACATTAGTGTGGCCCTGACCTAATATTGTTATATTAAAACTTTGGCCAGATAAGGTGTGAGTATACGATGGCTAATTTTAGTACAGGAGATCGCATGAGAAAACCAAAGGGTGACAGGTTGTATACCTATGATGAGTTTTTTATATTGACTTTCAATTAACACATACATGTTTGAGCATTTTTAACCATTTTTGTCTCTGGTTTATGATCACATTCATGGATAACATTCAATCTTATGATATGCAGAAGATCAACAGAGATATCTTTGGTTATTCGCCAAACAATGGAAGCATGCATACTTACACACCTGATGCCCCGTTCCCAAATTGACATTTTTGTCCAAGTTCTTCAAGCAGATGGAGGTAACAGGAAATACATATAAGTCATAATAATTAACAAATATATTATTTGTTACACATAATCAATTTATATGTAATTTTCTATTCAGGAACGAGGTCTGCTTGCATAAATGCTGCAACTTTAGCCCTTGCCGATGCTGGGATTCCAATGCGTGATCTTGTTACCTCATGTAGTGCTGGATTTTTAAATAGCACTCCGCTGCTTGGTAATGCTGAGCCCGTCAACTAACTTCATACTTACGTTTCTTGCCATGACTTTTTTCAAAGGAATTTCAAATCAACAGATCTAAACTACGTGGAAGATAGTGCTGGTGGACCTGATGTTACTGTAGGAATTCTACCTAAGTTGGACAAAGTGACTCTACTTCAGGTTATGCATCTAAATTATGTTCATGCTTTTTTTTCAACATATTACAAACTAGTCTTAAACCCGTGCGCTGCACAGCTAAATAAATATCATGACATATTATATACTTGATAATGCTAAACGATGAAGACAAATATTGGCTAACCATTAAATGGGTCAAATGGATGAAAACTTGCATAGCGTTTATGCCGATGCTTAAAGCCATTTAAATTGCTTGACCAGAAAAAAAAATACTAACATTAATCATAGATGTCAAGTACAAGACTATCGATATAATAAAGCGTAAAGTAGATCTATAAAATGATTGCGTAGTCATCAAAAGCAATGACTCTTAGAAGTACAGTACGTGAGTATCAATAAACTAAGTATTAGTTTAAATTTAAACTGAAGACTTGTAGGCAAATGTACTTCCTCCGGTACTCCCGGATGAGCTATAGGTGCTGCCACTGATTTTAATCGTTCAGAAACAGGAGCTCAACTGAGAAAAACATGAAAATTAGATAACCAAATGAGATCCGGTCTATAAAATAAGGGTTATAAATTCATCACATTTACCTAAAAGTAGCTGATTTATGGGATCAAATTTTGAACTTTAACAATCGACTGGTAAAATGGATCAAAGCTTGCCAAAAAGTCTATCCCAATACTTAAAACCATCTAAATCGCTGTACTCTATAAAATAATATTGATATTTTAATAGTACGACTATTAAAATTTTATGACCAGATGAATAATAGTTTACTGATTATAAAAATGAACAAGAAACATTATCGACCCAATTTGACCCACATGTAATAGAAAGTTACAGATTTCGCTTCGAACAATTATTTACGATTCCAAACCAAAACCAACCTGTCCATTTAGCCACCCTAAATCCTATGGCCTTTGAATTTATACAACCAACATACAACAACAACAACAATACCCAATCCCGCCATTGGCGGGTATGGTGGAGGTAAGATGTAGACAGTCATACATTCCTCTACCCGAGGGTAGAGAGACTGCTTCCACGGAGACCTCCGACAAACATGAACTTATACACCAAACATAGTTTGACATAAATAATTAAAATGACTAGGAGCACCAAGAATTGGTGGTGACATGTTAGAGTCCATTGATGTCACTAATTTTAGCACGACATTGAATCGTTGATCACCAAGGGCACCACTATCATAGTTTCAGTAGTCGGTGGTTAACAGCTAACTCATCTTCCTGTTGCTTAGCCTAATAGGTTATGTTGAAAAGCTGATCTACCTGCTACTTAGCATTACTTAAACAAAAATTATAGTAAAATAGTAATGAGGAGAGATAAATCCTTGGTGTAAGTGAGCAGTCATCCACGAAGGAGATTGCACATATTAGTACTAATCTACAAGGTGTAGAGGTGATAAAATTGGTGCGTAATATTCTGTTAATGGGTCAAACTAATATTCTTTTAGCTTGGGTTGGAACTGGTTGGTCAGGTTTCTTGACCCACAACTGCAGGTTGTACTTTGTTGATACTGCTTTCCCTGATAACACCAAATAATATAAGTATGTAATAACCGTTAATGGTACAACTTACAGATGCTAAAAGATTGACCATGGACTTCCATAAAAATGGCATAACTACAGACCCTATTTAATCAAGGTTGTGCTATTAAAATCTTTCACGAAAAAATAAGCGATTGAAGAACAATCGGCTTATATGCATTTCATTGAATATGCAGTGGCCAAACAAAATCATTCTCAATTGCAAACAATATTTATAGAAATCCTACAAACTGATTAATTTAATAATATAAGTAAGAGATTACCATTGATCCTCTGATTTTAGTATATCAACATTTAAAAAGAAAACGCATACCTGACTTTAGTTAGAACATCATCCCAAAAAGCCTGTGAAATAGAGAAAACACTTGCACACATCAAATGATTAACATTTCAAGTGCAAGCTCTTAGTTCGGGTAGTAAAATTTATTTGCATAAAATACAACAAAACAAAAATCAAAATCATAGTAATCGATTTAATTAGGTTGATTGCTATTGAAATAAGAAGTTTCATTAGATAATATATAAGTTGGAAAAGAAAGTGAATATGAAGACTGTTCGTAAGATCAGAATGATTTACCAATTACGTATGGAATTTGATTGAAACACAACGGTTACAATTGAAAGATGCGTACATGGTGTGTAAAATCATTCAGACGGTTCAGTGTATGAACTGTTTATACCAAAATCATGCAGCGGTTCTGTGTATGTGGAATCATATAGGATACTCTATTAGTATAATAGATGGATTAAATTGGTGTTAGTTGTCAGTTAATGTCACTATGTACATCTAGGCCAGTTGACATGGCAGGGGAAAACGTGAAATTGCAAGTGGCTTTGCCACGTCAGATATCTGTGTATGTGGAATCATATAGGGTACTCTATTAGTATAATAGAAGATTTATAAAATTTGGCTTCTAGATTCTTTTACTCTGGATGTTGTATTGTTTAACCCCGCCATAAAGAATTTGGTTTGTTTTTGGCAGATGGATGCCAAGTTGCCCATGGATATCTTTGAAAATGTCATGCAACTTGCAACAGAAGGCTGCAAAGCAGTGGCAAATTACATCCGAGAAGTAAGAAACTTGATTCTTGTAACATACTAAACTTGTAGTTTGCAAGTATATTTATTCTTTTCAATCTTTTATATATTCAACCCAGTTCAATTTATTATGGGACTTATGATGTTTAATAATGATTTGCAGGTGTTGATGGAAAACACAAAAGAACTAGAAAATCGGCGTGGTGTATAGCTTGAAAGTTGAGCTGATCAAATTTTCAATTATAAATTGTTGCTTTTGTGTAAAATTAGAAGATTAGAAAAGATTAAGCATTAGAAGAAGGCGGACCTGTGGGAACATCACTACTGACAAACTGCTTGAATAGTAGTGGTATGACTCAGAGGCAATGCACAAGAACAAACATGATTGCAAGTGCGTTGGTGAATCATTTGCAGTTTTGGTTTGAACTTTAAGAAACATGTGAACTAGTGTATTTGCTTTGGTTAAACCTTAATGAAACTTGCTATCTATCTTTATATCATTTTCAATCTGCGTTCTCTAATTAGGGCAATTGCCTTTGGGCTTTGGAACTTGAATATAGTGTGTGAAATATAGGGATATACGTGTCAAGGTTGGTAATTTTGACGTGTGTACTTATCAATGAGACGCAGGTTATTTTTATGTGCAACATTAGACCTATGTTGTCCAAGGTTTTCTTAAATGTCCTCCAAATAATGACAAAACAAGAAAGAGTGTGGATCACGTGTTTCCGTTCTTCTATTGGTTTCAAAACTCAGATGTGCTAACGACCTTGGTGTTTATGTAAAAGCATTGGAGGACTGTCTTCCTCGAATTCCTCCAAAGGCTTTGAAAAGGTACTAATGATATATTACTCTCCAAAATTGATAGTTGAAAATTTATTTTTCTTCAACCTGACCCATGTTGAGTCAAGCTAAGGAATTACCCATGTTGAACAACTACTCAACATGCCACATCTAACTTCGTGATAATTTCCCATATTCTTATTTGGGGCATTTGTTTGAATGTTTCATGTTATGTTTGCACAGACACATGGATTAAATCAGATGCCAGTTGAGTTTTCAATTATTGAACCTTTCATTGAAACTAATGACATCACTATTACTGTATCCAAATCAACAAATGATAATGAACGTCTCTGCTGTGAAGGAAGTATGGATGGGCTGGAAGAACTGTCTGAGTCATAGGGAAACAAGGTATCTTAAAAGAACCATGATATTAATTTTGTTTATGATCATTGATGATATGTTTCAAGTGGATTAAGAAATCAAACTTTGGTTTTACAAAAGATAGAAAAAGCACTATTAATATTTTACTGGGGAAATTAGAATAAAAAAAAAGGTTCATCCATTTATGAGAATCATGGAGCTGCATTTGATGAAATATTTTCATTAATGACTATAAAAAATGTTATTTATGTCCCATTACTCAATAGTTGTATCTAAAGATGATCACAGTGCTAATGAACATTATGCCAAGACAACATTCAAAATTCATGAGCACATTCAAAATTGTTGGTGATGTTTTACTGTTCCATAAGTGTTTATGATTATATTTTAACGAGACCCCATCGATTGGAACATCAATACAAAAACTTACATATCAACTCAAGTATTAGATCAGAGACAAAATATAAATACTAATGAACAATAATCTAAAATTGAAGTCCAATGGAGTTATGTAGATAGTCCTGAATCATGACAAAATGTTATGAATTATGAATTTATCGTATTTGTCTAATATGAAAATTTCACTTTACTACTTTCTAGTTCCAATAAAATTGTTATGCTCGTGGTGATTTCTCGGTTAGACATGTTAATAAATTGATCATCGATATAAATGCTTAGCAAATATAAAAGATTTAATTAAGTTGGCGAGCTACCCGAATTTAGTCAACAATATAATTATTATTTTTTCAGTAAAATATACATTTGCGTACATGTATTTTTGACTACACTATATTACTTTATGTTATGTTATAATACACGATTCTATTTTATATAAATATCTCGGTTATTAGAAATTTCATATGTAATCCCGCGTAGTCGCGAGTTAATAAACTAGTACTTGATTAAAACATGACACTGAGATTCCCGATTTCGACCCATAGGTGGTTTTAGACTGGTTTTTATTTGTGTTTCCACCTATGGTAGTCATGACGGAAAGAAAGGCTGATATTTTGATTTGAAAACAAACATAGTTCTTTTGACTACTCAGAAACCGGTATCAACCTGTTAAACACCTTTTTAAATGTTGTTTTCCATCATTTTTGTGTCAATCGTTAATGTATAGTATCTATTAACATGGACTATAAAGGTATGAAGTATGAACCACTATAAAGTGTTTGCATCAGTTTAGCCAGAACAAAGCCAGTTCACTTGACTTCTTAAAAAGTCACTTAGATCTATGCCTGGGAAAAAATATTCATAAACGCCCCTATCAACTTTCATGTTTTGCGTGATTAAGTGCTTAAACTTTGTTTTCAGAGAAATTCCAACTTATTTAAGGGATCTGATCATACAAAAACAAAATTTAGAGCTTGACCACGCTTAAACACAAGAAAGTTCCGACATCTTTTTATGAATTTTGACCATTTGTGCTCATTTAGTCCATTGACCAGGCCAAGGTCAACTGTCAATTCCTATCACCATCCAAATCATGCATCCGAATAGTTATATAACATTCATATGAACAAGAAAATATAAAATGATCCCCTACATATATCCTAATTCTCATTCAAATCTTAGCAAGTCAAAGATCGAAAAAGTCAAACACTATAACCAAGTCTATTTCCAACCCAAATCAGGGTCAGGGCTCAACCTTTTTCTCTTCGATGCGTTGTCATCGAAAAAGATTCTTGGAGAATTTAGTCATTTACCCAACTCTGCAACATATACAAATCTTAAGAACTTTACTATTTCTCAATTTCTCCATTTTCATCATCTCCCTTCACAACAGAAGAAGCATCACCTGTACTACTCTCACTAACCATCCCAACTTCACAACCTTGAGAATTTTTTGGTTTTGAACCAAAATCCCACTTGTTATCTTCTTTACTCTTCTTCCTACTATTAACAGTCAAAAAACCGTTAGCAAAAGCTTCCAATGCTCTAGCAGTTGGTGGCCTATTTCGAGTACCCTGCCTCCTCGAACCACCATTTTCTTGCTCTTGAGGACTCACAATATTTTCAGGTTGTTTCTGTGAGCCCGGCCCGTTTCGTTCTTCTTTAACTTCCGTCACAAATTCACCATTTCCACATTCAGGGGTAACATTTAAATCAATTAAATTTATCCGCTGTTCTTCAACAGTATCAATTGAGCTGCATCTTGAAGTAAAACTTAAGTTTGATGACAACTTATGATTATGATTATTAGCTTGAGAAGATGAATCCACATGAGATGATGAACCCATATCTCGTTCCAAGCTAGACCCAGCCTTGGAGTCTACCCGACAGCATGCGGTTAATCTCCTACGCCTTTTTGCATGATGCCCTGATATTTCTTGTTTTGACTTCCTACTCAAATTGTCTTTCATAACTTTTCTTGTGGGACCCTCATCTGAACCGTTGGATGTCTTCACATGTTTCTTTTCAGGTTTTTTTCTTTCATCGGACACTTTCAGTTTCTTAACGCGCTTTTCTTGATCTACCAAGGCTTTTGCTCTATCTGATTCATCACTAGAAACCAACTCACTGTGAATTTCATCAGAACGACATCTTGAAGTCAACTTCATGGGTCCCAATTCTCTTATCCTAACGATCTTTCCTCCACTTAAACTTGTATCAACCACTGTAAACTTCATTAAAACATTACCTAGGCTCGGATTTGGACCTCGCGGTTGAAGATAGCAATGGCTTTTCCGTTTTTCAGGAAACCTATGTTCTTCTTCTTCCTCTTCGTCTTCCAATTTCACTTCAGTTTGACCGTTCTCCTCACAATCGAGTTCAATAAGTTGTGGGTCCAACGCAACTTTATTTAAAACATCCGTTACAGAATCCAAGTAAGCTTCCCCTTTGACTAGTCTTCTTGAAAACTTTTTAACACCGGGCATCAAGAAAACCAAAGAATGATTCCCATTTGCAGCATAATTGTACCCACTTGGTTGTTCCGAGTGCCACCCCCTTGCAAGCAAGCGAGGCCACACGGCTTCCCAAAAAAGATCATTGGATCGAGCTTTGCTTAGCCGATAATCACCAGTGAGAAACATTACAATTTCTGCTGCGGTGAGAGCCGAACAAGCTTTTCCGATTGGTATTTCTGGACGAATGTGTATCGCTTGGTTCTCCTTGGTGGATTCTATCGCACTTCCTGTTAAATCTTGCTTACCTTTTCCGATTGCCACTGCATCAACAAACATTTCAATCCCAATTAACGTTTTTAAGGAGATCACATAGTGTCCGAGTGATATCCCGCCGTCTTCAAATGTCCTAGAAACCTGCCAAATCATTACAACAGAAATAATAGGATTTTTGGTTTCCATAATAAGAAAAAGACCAACCCTTATATGATATACTTATTAACTAGATTGTTGCACATTTTACTGCATGACCTATTACAGTCTATTAGCTGATTAATTTTTTGGAAAATGCAGACTACCATTAATTAAAACAAAAATACACAGTACAAGTACTATTAGCTGATTTGCCTGATTAATAGTCGAGGAGATATAAGTAAATAAAATCTTAGGAGTAAAGTTGTAAATGACTCAAGGATTTTCATCCGACATATGAAGTTTTTATCTTTTTGAACAATTAAAGACTAAAGGTCAATTTTGGTCTAAGTTCATCTCCTATTTTGTAAGAGACAATTGTGTAGGTATAGAATGTCTTTTGAAATTGACACATAGAAAACAATGAATCTAAATGTGTTATAACCAATTGGCTTTCTAGTTACCCTCCACTCAAAAACACCTCCTGTAGGCCGTATAGCATGCTTTAACTTTTATATAAGTGGAACTGATATCTCAACACAAATACACAGAGAGCTGCAAGTGTAGGAAATCCAAAAGTACATATAAAGTGAAAATATGTCTGTATACGCACACAATGTATAATGCTATGAAATTATGTCAGTGACTGTTGTAACTCACGAGCTTAAACAGGTATATAGAATAGCTAAATTTCAAACAAAGATAAGGCTACCATGAACTCAATTCTTTTGAACTGTTTTCCACATTAATCTTTCTCTATCATTTATATCTCTTCTTTCCTTTCTTTTCTCTTCAATAGTTTCATTCCTTACCATTCTCTTAAATGGAATTAATCGATCAAAGGTCAAAGTCAAAATTGGTCAATGTTTTGTAATGATTTAAAATTAGGGTTTTGAGTCCATTTTGTTAAAATTGGGCCGCTTTTCTTCTCTTTTCTCTTACAACCGTACGGACAAGACCAAGACTTAGATGAGAATGAAGAATGAATCTAGTAACAAATATTTATGTTTAAAGTATTTGAACAATCATGTTTATGAATCTAGACAATTATGTTCATGTTTATGGTTCTATTTTATATTTTTGCACATATAATTTTGAAATTTATCATCTAAATGTAAAAAGAATCTAATCCAAGTACTCCCCAACTCGGCCGAGTCTCGCTACAAGGTCCCGGCCAAGTACAACCCACCTAGCGCCTTTTACAACCTTGCCATCCTCCACATCATTTCCAAGGCAACTCAAGTGAAGATGAAACGTAACACCACCATTGGTCCTAAATTTTGTTAAAAGTCGTCAACTATAAATTTATAGGTTTAGCGTCACAAGTAATAAAGCCTCATCTCTTTAATTACCCCAAAGGAAGAGAGTAATATGGTCTCTGCCCCCAAGTTGGTTTTTCCTTTATTTTCCAGTTGTGATCTTATCCCACTTGATTACCCAACCACACTTGGTTTATAACTTTTAGCACCGATATTAAAATACTCAGTAACTAGTTCCCGTCACTATCTCTACAAGTAACTATTTCAGGAAAATTACATAAGGTACATATTCTCAATAAAAAACATTTTAAAAAGGTGAGAATATAGTCCCCATCTGAATTTAATTCTTATAAATCATGTTAACGGACTTAATGTGGTAGTTTTGCAGCTCTATAGTTTTAGAGCTGATTGTGTAAACAATGGGTCTTAAGAATACCGCAATGTTTTGCATACACCATTGTTGTTTATCCATCACGTAAGGTACATTTTAGGATAAATTGTGCATGAATCATGTAATGAGTATTTTGTTGTAGGTGGATAAGAATGTTTTTAGTCAAACTGCTCACTATGTTAGATATTAAGGGTGCTTTAGTGTTTTATTTGTTTAAAAGTTTCTTAATGTGGAATGTTTTCCGCACCCAATCTCTTTCTACAATCTTTCCTGAATCATATCGGTATCGCATTCAACTTGAAAACCTAATAAGAAACCCTAGCCTACTGCCACCATTCTAATGAAGCATCATGAGCTATCATCAACTAGCCAGACTTGAATCGTGCTAATTAAGGAACTCTAAAATCATAGCCAGAAGATCCTAAAGTCATGTAAAGTATGTCCATTTGTAGTATATCCTAGATACAACTGTCATTAATTACTGCAAGAATCAGAAGCAAATTCTGATTAACAAAAAACATGGTTCATGACCATATTTCATCAATCTATAAATATACCATAAATATGAAATGTGAACCAAGCCAGAACCTAATTGCAAGCATCACACTCATACGTGTAAAAATAATGTATTTACCAGAGCATCATTTACATGAGTTAATACTAACAATAAGATATTGAAATTCAATTCTCTAAATCATCCATTGACTAATACTGGCATCAGTTAACAAGTCAGATTCATATAGCATTAACATTACAGTAACATCAATAGCATAAACCATTAACAATCAACTAAAGAAATTGGGAAAATATATATATACAGTATCCTTCGAAATTCAAGTAAGCTATAGCCAGTAGACATAAACCATTACAGAAAACAGACGAGCAGTAAAGATCAACTAGGTAAAGAGATGAACTAGAGAAAATAACTAAAACCGAACAAAACCATGTGTTCCTAATCTTCAAGCAAATCATACTAAATCGCTTAAAAAGTTAATTCCCAAGTAATAAAGAAAAAGTAAAAATCTACGAAGTTTCGTTTGATGTACCTCCAGGAGGGAATTCTGGCACTCTTGAGATACATGGGGAACCAAACGAGCAAGAAACTCCTGTTGTCTTAATCCGCCAAAAATCCTTTGTCCCAATACACACTTTTTGCCTCTACTTTTCCTACAATCTGACCATCTTTTATATTCATCACCCCTATAGAAATCCCCATAGTAATATGACAAAATCTCCCCAATCTTTTTACTCTCCACAAATTTCTTCACCGAAACAAAATCCTTCTCGAAAATATACAACCCTAGCACAAAGCTACGTTTCTCCATTTCACTCCATGCTTCCAAAATGCACCCCGGAACAAGAATATCATCCACATTATCGTTCATATTTTTTTGATTAATCCAAACTACTGGTATATCTAATCCTATCAAGAACTCACTCGGTACTCCTGCCTTCTTTTCTTCCTCCTGCATTGGGTTCTTGATGTAATCAAGATACTCAGAGTTCGTAATCAATGATGGGATTTCAGTTTGATACTCGTCACCAACACGAGAAACGTTTACTAGTTCCCCATACAGTCCATACGCATAGGTTTGTGGAAGAGGTGAATGTTTCCCTGACATTTCATCACTGCAACAATCATCATTGTTCTCCATCTCAATCCAACTTTCTGCAACAAAATATAATTCAATCCAACTATCAACAATATCACAATAACCATCGTTGTTACAAAAAAATCACCAAAAATGAGGTGACTTGGTAACTGTATCAAAATAACCGTATTACATACACACAACAACAAACTGCATCTGTCACTGCAACATTATACACCACAGAAAAAGTTTTGGAACTATCTATAAGGAACAAACTTGAGCTGAAAAAATAAAAAAGATTCATCTCAACCCTACTATTTCCATAACATGTATAACAATCAAGATTTTGTTAACTATTCACACGGTATCTTTTAGATTTACTATATGAACCTACAGTAACAACCACATTAATCACAAACAAAAAAGACCCAATTTCTGAAAAAGAAAAGAAAATAAAAATAAATATTACTTACACAAGAAATGGACTTCAATAAAATAACTACTAACTACAAATCGTACAAACCCAACTAATATAACAAGAAACATTACAAAAACACAAACAACAAAGAATAAAGCAATAGATAAAGATTTAAGTAGTATAAAAAATCGTAATGTGATCCCATCGAAGTAAACAGCATCAAATTCGTGAAAATAGAAACAAAATACAATAAACACAGTAAAACCGCTAACATATACAACTATAGATACAGCAAAAAACACAAATCTTGAGATGATATACAGTTGAGTAAATAAGGGGGTTTACCGCAACTTTAGATGAAGAAAAATATACATATTTTTACAGCGTTGATTTATGGTTGTTGCTGAAGTAATGAAGATGAAAACATGCAAAACGTAAAACATGATTGGTTAAAAGAGATTAATATTACCTTCTTGTTGAGGGTGAATTGCTGCGTAAGTTGAGAGAACCCAAAACGAGAGAAGAAATTGAAACAAAGAAAGAAAGCGAGAGAGGGTTTTTATTTTTATTTTGTGAAGAAAAAAGAAAAAAGAAAATATATATGGGGGTTGTGAGAGAAGGGAGAGATCGGGTCTGGTCTGGTCCGTTTACGAGATGAAATGATATCATCACGCGCCGTGGAAAGCGCGTGGACTTACACTTGCATGCAATATAACGTGGCACGCTTGACATATAAATAGTGTGCGCATATACTTTTTTTATATATCTAAAACGTGATCCATAAACTATGATTACATAATTTACTTTTTAAGATTAAAGGAATAAATATTTGTTATTTTTGTATTTTGCTTTTATTACAAAATTTATGAGTTATGGATTTTTCTTCACGAGACTTATCAGATGATACCAAGTTTACGCATCTATTTTGCTTTTAGTACGTTTGTAAAGCTGACGAATAGTTAAAATAGGTCTATTTTTAGTTTCTCAACAAGTATATTTAAGACTTGATACTTAATGAAGTTAAAGAGTTATATAAAAGTATCACACACCATGTAGCTTGTATACGTGAAGTTTCAAGTGAAAAAAATGTTAAATTTATAACATAATAAAAATCTTGTTAAAAAAACATACAAAATTATGTGTTTTTTGTATTATAATTGGTTGAACACTTATATCACATTCTTTTTATAATCATTTTGTTTGTTTAAATTTTTATAATTATAGTGTTTCTCCAACAGCATCTGATGTTGATATTCTTTTCATTGTGGTAAAGGTCAGAGTGGTACAAATTATGATTGTCATCTTTTGTTTTACTAGAGATAAGTCTAAATATATAAAAAAATAAAAGACGTAAGCTTTTTATACTAATTAAATTGTTTAATTTATCAAAGTCAAACTAATCATTTGAAAATAATTGTGTTTTTTTATTTTTCTTTTGTTATTAGTTTCTCTTTTTTTACGCTCTTTAAAATTTCAATATTGTAAATATAATTAAAGGTTTTATGTGTTATCTTTATACTTTTTAAATACAAGTAATTCTTTTATGTGATAAAATTATTGTTATATCACACGAAATGTCATAAGTTACATTTGTTTATATATAAAATATTTTTAATAAAAAACTGAAATACGACACAAACATTAAAAGTAAATTTTATATGTTAATTAATTATTTTTATGCAACAAGCATAAGGAAAAAAAAAAAACAAAGCTCAAAGCATTTTGTTAAAAAAAAGGGGGGACAAAATCCAACATGTTAATTATAATTAATATAGCACAAGTTCTAAGATGCAATATCTCTCTGGTACTCATAATTAATAAATAATCATAGAAGCACAAGTTGCAAGATGTTAATTATAACTAATAAATAATCATTTATCGGTAGATTTAGTATTAACCAAATAAAATGATTCTTAATTTTCAATGTGAAACTGATTTGATTGTTTCCTTTAAGATTCCAACAATGTGATTGAAGCATGTAAGTGCGATATTCTAAATTAGAAATGTCGCATATATAAAGGGTGTTGAGTATAAAACAAATATTTAACTTAGAACATTGTACGCTTACTCAATAAGCACTTAGATGTTTGTATACATTCTACTTCACAAAAATATGTATAGGAGTTAATAATGTATTTTTAAACTGGAATTTTTTAAAAAATATCAAATTTTAAGTTAACCGAACGGATATTTTTGTTGCCTTTCAATTTGGTCAATTGAACTAATGTAATTGGTTTATCAGTTTCATTTACATTCCATGATTTTGAGATGGCGGTTAATCGAAAGACTGATAAATCTAAATAACTATTGTAATATATATATATATAGCTAATGACGTGTAGCTCAGTTGTTAATGGACGATGATATATTTGTCACAAATAACACAAGGTCTCGGGTTCGAGCCCATCACAATTTAAATGTACATTTCACTTTTTTCACAACATTAAACCTACAATACAACACATACTATGTATAGCCATCACAAATAATAAAAAAGAAATTCATATTTCAAGTAAGGTTTAAACCCGCAACTTTTTGATTAATGGATTTCTCTCATACTATATGTCAAATGCAACTATTTTAGGTTTCCAATAAAGCTATTCATTTTTATTTACAACCAATCAAATATATTTTTTAAAAATAAAATTTTATTAATTAATAAATAATATACGATTACACAGAGCTGGATGATTTTAAAAATGAACACTTCAATTCCTGCGAGAAATATATGATCTTAGACATTCTGATTAAATGTCCCTCGCCAAGTTTTTGAAAAGCAATCCCTAAAAAAATATGTAAAGTTCTGAAGGTGTTTAAGATTATATTAACTACGTATTAACTAAACATAAACATTTTTTTACAATTGGAGTAACAATTTATGATTTCCCTGTTCATGTTTGTACAATTGTACTTTACCAATAGGCTCATAATGGGTTGTTAAAAGAGACAGCCCAATCCGTAAAATGGTTGCGATTCTCATCCAAATAAATTAACACAAAAAAATTAAAAACATACAAAATCTGCAAAGGGTAACGATATATTTGGGGTTCTAGAGAGGTATCCGCCATCGTTGTGTAGACCAAAATTTAGGGTCTCACTTCACTGCCGCTTCCTCTCTTCTAGGTAAACTCATTCTCTAACCTATTTCTCACCAGTTATTTCGTTTGATCTGTGCTAGATCTTCATTTTAATCAGTTATGTTTGTAGTTTGATCTGTTTTTGATGTTCAGTTGTGATTGTTTTCGTTTATTATGAACGATTGTTGTTTATTTTATGCTAACAGCTATTTCTATTCTGTAGATGAATAGATACGGTTATATATTTATAAGTTTGTATGTATAACAGATTTAGCTTGTTCCGTTTGATTATGATCGGTGATTAATATCGTTTGATATGCTTTTGATGTTCTGTAGCAAGTAATTGTTTAATTATGAATTGTTGTTTATCATCATGTTAATCGGCAATATATGTAGTTTGATCTGTTTTTATGCTCATTTGTAATTATTTTCGTGCATCATGTATGATTGTTGTTTTTTATGCTAATAGCTAATCGTTTCTGATATATAGATACGGTTATATGTTTGTACGTATAACAGATTTAGCTTGTTCTGTTTGATTATGATCGGTTATTATTATCGTTTGATAAGCTTTTAAGGCTGTGTAGCAAGTCATTGTTTATTATGAATTATTGCTGTTTATGAACATGTTATTAGTTAATTGTTATCCACATAAATCTGATATACATATTAACGTGTTTTTTATGAATATGATTGTTTTTTTATATCAACATATAGCGTGACGTATTCTCATAGATGATTTTTATGTGGTCTGTATTTGATATAACTTGATTTGTTTGAATTGATTTGATTAAGTATCTAATTTAGCTAGGTACCTACTTATTTTTTAAGTAGGTAAACGCTTAAAAGTAAGGAAATGCCAAATGCCCCTTATTGCTTGAAAAAAACATCAATTCTAAATCTTGGTTTTATTACCAAATCATCAAGATAAATAGAAAACACCACTTTCACAAAAAACTGATATAGGTTAAACATGGAAGGACTATAAAATGGCGGATACTTATAGTACTATAAAAATAAAGAATAAAAACCTAAAAGCCCAAATCACAGGCTAAATAAGAAAGCTACTCATATGTGTAATAGATGAATGAAATATGAATTTGATTAGTGATAACTGAGAAAGATAATCTGAAGTGTACGGTGGTAACGACAGTGGATCTAACGCCATCGAGATATTGGGAGAAAATGGTGGACCGAGGTCGGTTGCGTGTGGTGGCCGCGTGACCCTAAATTGGTCCACTCATCACTCATGTAGTTTGACACAAGTTGCATTTGAACCCATCTAGGTTTTATATGTAGATATAGGGGTGTTCATCGAATCTGTTTACGGTTTTCTCGGTTTAATTGGTTCGGTTTATTTGGTTTGAAATTCTTAGGAGCAAATTCGAAAACCGAATTTAGACAAAATATCATAATTTAAACAAAATAATCATTAGCAAACAAAGCTCAAAAAATGTAGAATTACACCCTACAAAGTACATACATTTAAGCATTAGGTGGAATTTAACAAGTCAGGAACACAAATAAACAAAGTCACAGGAAGAACAATCAATAAACATGTTTTAGCAACTTACATACACTATTTTAAAAGTTAATAGTAAATCAACATAGTTTCATTTCTTGACATTTGTTCATCATATGGAGAACGCCCGAATAATTATTATTATCAAACTAACGAAATAAGTAAAATAGTTGTTACACAATCAAAGTCAAATTCAAAACTAAAGAATGAACAATTGAACTTAATCAAAAATCAAAATTAAAAACCAACACAAACCTTGAAGAAACCCAAATATATGAGTGTGTGAGCGATTTTGAGGAACTAGAAAGAAATTAATTTAGTTCCCTTGAAGATACCCTATGCGTGTGTGCGTCAATGCATGTATAACTAGAGGCCCAAGCCCAAACGTGTTACAAAACCCTAATTTTAATCAGTTTTTCATTTAGTAATTTAATATATATATACTAATTTGAATTCGGTTTTCGGTCAAACCGAATTCAAAAATTTCAAAATCGAAAACCGAATTCAATTTTTTAAATTCGGTTTGGTTTAATATCGGTTTTCAGTCAGTTCGGTATTCGGATTAAACGGTTTCAAACCGAATATTGAACATGTACATATAAAACCTAGCTACTTTTGTAGGGTGTTTACTTATTACTTATTTTAAAATAGGCAGATAAACAGTTTCTAAAATATCATTTGAGATTGTTAATGTAGGCCCGGGAACGAATTCACCCCCGTATGGCTGACTGCCGATTTCGGCTTCATGCAGGCGAGTTGCAGCCTGCAATCCGAACTGAGGACGGGTTTTTGGAGTTGGCTCACCCTCGTGGGATTGCTACCCTTTGTCCCGACCATTGTAGCACGTGTGGTTAGGGCATAAGGGGCATGATGACTTGACGTCATCCTCACCTTCCTCCGGCTTATCACAGGCAGCAAGCGGTGGAAACTCACCTTTCCCCGATATTCTATCTCTTTTTTCTGAATATCTAATCTCTTTCTTCACCACTGTTAGAAAGGTACTAGCCGTTTCTTCAATTCACATATCTTATTGTCACTGCTTGCTTCCATTTTACAGATCTGTTTAGTTATACACTTGTTTTACTTATGATTCATTTCGTCCATGCATTCTTTCAGTTATATCTGAATTATTTGCTTCGATCTGGTGTCCTGAAGCTTTAAATGTTCAGAATACTTGATGAATTTGTGTTATTGTTTTATATAAACGTGAAATTAATACTGCTATATTACAGATCTTGTTGCTACTCGTTCGTGCCTAACTGTTTTATGTTCTTTAGTATTTAATTCGATATTTTTTTGTCCAAACTAGGGTTTAGGATCTATAGAGTAGTTGACTTTTAAAAGTCAAACACTGAATTTTATAGATTACTTGATAAATTTGTGCTCTTGTTTAGGAAAAGCGAGAAGTTTAACTGCCAGATATCAGATCTTGTCGTTCATCCCTTACTGTTTTATGTTCGTTGATATTTAATATAATTTTATGTCAAAAGTAGGGTCAAGATCCATAGAATAGTTGGACGTTATATAAAGTCAAAGTCAAACACTAAAACTTATATATTGATACTCCTATAGTTTAAAAGGCGGTTTCTTTCCGATAAGCAGACTGTTAGTATGAGTTATAACATTGTCTTATTATAATTAAGAGAGATTTACTGATCTAAGTTATGTAAGTATATAAAGGTTTAGAATTCTACAAACAACCTAACTTTAAAGAACTAAGTAAAGATGATGATGGATTTGTAGCATGGTTTATTGGCACAGAAGATGTATTGAATTTTGCAAAGCGATTGCATTTTAGGTTAATAACATGACTTAATTATATGTTTTAGTTATGTTGCTGTAAATTTTTTTTATCTTGCAGAGCCATTGCATTCCCTAATACATTTGGTTTAGGTAAGTTTGGTTATTGGTTCCATTGTTCTCTATGTTATGGTTCTGATTTGGTCGCAATGAACACATTGATCATAGTGGAGTTTTTGTTATACATATTTGTAACTTTGTCTCAAATCTCAATTGGGACTTGAATCCACAACCTTGGGTGGTAAGATTAACTTGATGCTGCTAATACATGGTACAAATTTTCTTAAAAAATGTAATATTTTACAAACAAATAAAAGTATAGCGTTACCATGTACATATCATCATTGCTATAAGGAACAGTTTTAAATAGCTTGTGGCAAGGATCGCGAGCCGTATATTATACTCGAAAAGGGATAGAAACAAAACAGTGCAATAAAGATCTCATACTAGTATGAAATTGTGAATGTACATATAATGAGATGAATTATGTATCAACACTGACTCTTGAAGTTGAATGAATCATAAATATCTGCTTACCTGGATTCTTCATAGGACACATTCAATATAGATCTTGTTACAACAAGTATTGTGCTAATAAATGATTATCGTATTACTTAACAACTCCAATACTGAAGGAAAATAACTTGCAAGTTGTTAATAGGTGAAAATGGATAGCTAACATATTCAGACATTTACCTCAATTTAGTATCAGAGACAGGATTGTGATTGTGTATTTTGAGGTGCTTATTAGCTTATTGTGTTTTTAAACTCGAAAAGTAGTTTTATATGAGTTTGGTACTTTCTTGAGTATGTATCATCTTAGAAAGAACATGACAACTTTGAAATTTGTGGTCAAATTGTCGATTTGAAATTATATATATTAAGTACTAATTACCAAGTGTTCTTAGTCTTGTTTGTTATCATTTTCAGCAAGTAAAGGCGGCTGGTTGGAAGAGATGAATTTTCGATGTGTCCAGTGTGGATATCATATAAAAACTCTCTACGTGCAATATTCACCGGGAAATATCCGCCTGATGAAATGTGTAAGTTGTATTTTCAATCATAATCATTTTATTGTTTCAAGATTTGAAAGCAAATTTATGTGAGATTTTTTGAAATCATGATGACAGCAAAATTGCAAAGCAGTTGCAGACGAGTACATTGAATGTGAGATCATGGTAAACATAACTCTTTCATTAATATTTTACATCTGAATGAAACTTATATATATAGATATTGGTTTAGCCATAGCTCTGACTAACTTTCACATTATTTAGATTCTTCTAGTTGATTTGGTTCTTCACAAGGCCAAAGCATATAGACATCTCTTCTATAACATGTTTGATCGGAAAGCTATGAAATTTGAGGTCCAGACACTTTGCTATATATCACTTTAGGCCACACACCCTGCTAAGTTACAATTGGTTGTTTGAAATCCTTATCATATTCATTGCAGGGACTGATGTGGAAGTTGACTTTTGGGTTTTTGCTCTTGGATGTTTGTATCCATTTTTACTCTTTTTTTTCTTTATCTTTGATCTGTTATAATTATTATTGTACAATCTCATTCAGCAAGTAATACGATAATCGTATACTCATTATTGTTACCCTTAGCTACTTATAAGACAGAATTTCTATACTACTTACAAACGAAGAGGTTTGGGGTTCAGATGCGAGCTTAGTTTCATTAATTTGGGCATGTGGAAAGGTACATACGCACGTCTTCATTTTCAAGCTTAGATACCAATTACATCAAATATTTGATTCAAAGTCGTCGTTGGGATTGTAGATATTGCTGGACGTCTTTGCTGGAAATCTTTTGTTTATTAGCATAGTACTTGTTGGAACAAGATCAATATTGAATATGTCCTCTGAAGAATCCAGGTAAGCAGAAATTTATGATTCATTCAACTTCAAGAGTCATTGTTGATACATAATTCATCTCATAATATGTACATTCACGATTTCATACTAGTGTGTTTTGTTTCTACCCCTTTTCAGGTCCAATATATGGCTTATGATCCTTGCCTCAAGCTACTTAAAATTGTTCCTTATAGCAACGATGGTACGTTTCTTGTTTATTATTTGCTTAAATTTTAAGCATAAACCTAAATTATTCCGATATTGAGTTTGATCTAATTTCTTTAGGTATGGGAGTTTCCTCTTTTGGTGATTTTCATAATCGATATATTTGTCTTGTCATCTAACACTTTGGCTTTAAAGGGTAAGAAGTGTGTTTTAAAATGATTTTATAACAAGTTCTATGTTGCTAATTAGGTATACCTTTTCAGTGATGAGCGAGTCAGCAATGGGTAAATGCTTTGGGGTTTGCTTTTGTGCACATGTTGTCAAGTTCCTCGTTGGTTTAGCAATCAACATTGACTTTTCAAAGCTAATTTCGAGACTAGTTACACTTTAGACATGTTTATACAAGTGAACAGTGCATTTGTTATGAATAGGGACGCTATACTTTTATTTGTTTGTAAAAAATTATATTTTTTTAGAAATTTTTTACCATGTACTGTGTATTTCATTCTTTATGGTGTTTTCATAACTTCTTAGACAAGAATCACTACTTAACACAATTAAATTTGATGAGATTCTAATATATAGATTACTAAAGTCACGTGAAAAACTGAAAAATGTAATTACTTGCGATTGGGCTGGTGGGTGTAGTAGGAGAATTGTTAATGGGCTTAACTAATTTATGCCAAAAGCCCATCTTTTTTAGCGGACGGAGTCTCCCCCACTGACTTACGCCGACGGCCAACCTATAAAAGGTATGTCTTTTTAGACGGTAGGATTTGTTATTTGTTAATTAACGGGGTTTCCATGGGTATCTTTATATATAATTAAATCAGAATATTATGGAATTTTATTTATGGGTGCAGATTCCCAAAGATTTCCATGTTAATTAACGGGGTTTCCATGGTTTGTATAAAATGTTATTTTTTTTGGATTTATCATTGACTGGCCTATATCAAAAAGTAAGTTACGTTTCTTGTTTGGTGGAAATCTATTTATAAACAAGTACCACCTAAATAAATTACAATATGTAACAGTCTATGAATCATTTTATTAGATTTTACTTAGCATTTTTAAAATGAGCTATTAAACATGCTAGATTGATAAAAAAAATACTATCTTAAAAATTATGATGTTGCATTAGAAATTGTGTCGTGTGAGTGGTTAAGTAGTAAAATTAATAAAGAAATTAGTACATTCAGCTTTATTGTGCTTTATTGTTTTAAAAGTAAAATTATATTACAGAGGAGACTAGATGTCAGAAATTTAAAAAAAATATGCATTTTAAAGCAACTAATTACCTAAAATGTAATTATGTCGGTGTTTTTATAGCCCGTTTATATATCATTGCCCAATAATAATCATGAATCTTATCGAGGAGAGCCTATATACAGTTATACACTGCCAAATTAAAACTGGATTTGACCCCCAATTTGGACCGGGTGTCTCGCAAAGAAGAGGACGGGCTACTGCTACCGGCAAGGCGGCAAGTGGGTGGTAGCGCCACTACTAGTAGTAGACTACTACTCCGTATTACATAATGTACTTTTGTTGTCCTTCCATACAAATACAAATTATTATTATATCGTAATGTAGATATCGAGGACAAATTCTTTTATTATTATGAGTAAGTAATTGTTAATATTATTATTATTATTTTAACAACTATACATACTTACATTATAGAAACATTATTCGTAGAATAAATTGTACGGATTGTCACATATATTAAAGTATAAAAGGGAGAACAATTTTTGTATATTTAAATTTTTTTGAGAAATGAATGAAATTCATATCTAACTTTTAATCTTTATTGCACCTATTATACATGTTGTCAAAGACACATATAACTCTATATTACATTTATAAAAATATTAAAAATGTATAATTAACTATCAGGTCTTATTCGATCAAAAGTTTAGTTAAGATTCATTTATAAAAATATTAAAATGTATTATTAACTACCAGCCAAGTCTTATTGGATCAAAAATTTAGTTAAGACTCTGCATGCATCACTAAATCTCATGGTTATGTTTGATGTTATGCTTAAAAAACCTCCTTCATTTTGTTACTTATTAATGGCGGATTTTAAAAGGGACAATTTACCCCAAAAATTCAAAGATATTATTATGTATATATTAATACTATAGAGTCAAAAATACCAATGTATAGATCGAGTGTAAAATAAAGAAGATATTTAAATATATTTTGTCAATTAATTGATGACTCTAGCATTGAAGAGTAGCCATATGGGTATAATTCACTTTTGTCGGTTCTTTATTTTTGTTTATAACAAGTCTTCTTTACCATTTTTTCTTATAGTGCGACTTCCAATTATTTTAGATATGAATATACTAATTATGATAATAGGTTATTATATGTACATATACAAAGTATTAAATACATGCAACTATTTTCTATTTTACTTATGTATAAACAGTTAGTCTAACAATATATATCATATATATATATATTCTCTTATGTTTCGATGTTAGTTTTACTTTTCATAATATTGCATTTTTTTCATGTTCTACTATGAAATGAAAAAAATCTCAATATTTTTCTAAATGTCTATTATATAATTCTGCAATTATATTTTTAAATCTCATTACTATCAAGAGTTGAGTCATAAGTTAGGTGAAATTTTGTGTTACAAGTTGATTAACGAGTTTACCATCGCGAATGATAGTAATAACTTTGTTGATAAATACTCATATACATCATAAAAAGAATTATGATATTGGTTGTGTACTTGTTTAGCGAAATCAAATGAGTTTCTTATATTGAAATACGCTTTTGTGTTTTTCGGTTCAATGATTTTGGTCCCCTCAAAATATATGTTCAAGATCCGCTACTATTACCTATATTTCATAGTTACACAAATTATATCGACTAATATCATATTTTCTTTAAAATACAAGTTTTGAACACATTTTGTATAATTATTATCTAAAGCATTACTGAGAAAATATGAAATTACCCGTATATATGTAATTGCTTTAAGTTTAGATTCCTCTTTTCTTTTGTTCTCCAACAAGGACGCTCAAGCTTTACATTATATCCGCATTTACGATTAATGCTAAAAGTAACAAATATTTCCTACGTAACAATTCAATTAAGTTGATACTAATATTGACAACAAATGTAACGTGTACCAACATGATCATAACAAATTTGATACCAAATACACTAAGGTAAGTCAAAAATCAACTTGAGAGCGGCCGATGTTGATCATCAAAATATAACTTTTAGATCACTCGTTAAATCTCGCAAAATATACTATTTATTCTTTTAAAAAATGGCAACTACCTCATAAAATACTTACGATTACTTAAACTCATTCAGTTTAGATAACGTTTTTGTAATGCTCAAGTGCTAGTATCTTTTACTACAAAGTTGTTTTAACTTTTAATTAATATCGATTCAAATACTATTGTAAATGTCTCTATCTCGTAATTCTTTATTTTTAATTAATTGTAAAAAGAAAATAAGAGTTTAAAATGAGAAGATTATATTAAAATTGATGTGAAATTATAGATTGTAAAAATGACTTTTGATAAAAATAAGTCAGAAAAACGGCTACTCTTTCAGTAAATTTGAAAAAGAACACTTTAAAGCGTTAGGGCGGAAGTTAGTTAGCAAACGCCAACCTTCAAAATATGATTAACGAGAAAGGTTAAAAACGACAAAAATAGTAAATTCACTCCTGAAACTCTAATAATGAAAACTAACGTGTAACCGCAATCAAATTAAACTCGTAGTATAAATTTGACCTGAGCATTAGCTCGTTACGTTCTTACATAAAATACATGAACCACACAATATCCCCAAACTTAAAAACTCCAAACTAATAAAAAACCACCTTTATCTCATTTATTCCCTCTCAACCTCTACAATCTACATATGATAAGTTGATAACTACAATTATTATTATTATTATTTATTATTTATTATTATTATTATTATTATTATTATTATATATAACCTTATAAAATAACAGTAAATTAATATTCAAACCTCCAATGAACTTAGAGAAAATAAAATCTAAAACATGTTGGGAAAAGAATCAGTGAGTGGTGCATCATTCGATCTACCAGAAGAAGTATTATCAGTTTTACCATCAGATCCATTTCAACAACTCGATGTTGCTCGCAAAATCACATCCATTGCGCTTTCGACACGTGTCTCCGTTCTCGAATCGGAATCGTCCGATCTCCGGCAACAAATCGCTGACCGTGACGCCGTCATAGTTGACTTAAATTATCAGCTTGACTCCGTTGACTCTACCGTATCGCAAAAGTTACATAAACTGTCACTTGCGGAACAGGAGAAAGTAGGGTTTGTGTAATGAATTTTGTTTAATTGTTAAATTATTTATTGATTATTTAATGAGCTGTAGGTTGTTAATTTTAGGTGAATTTGATGAAAGAGAACGAATTGCTGTTGGAAACGGTTAATAAGCTTAAACGTGATGTTGATAAGGTAATTATAAAACTTAATTGGGCTGCTATCTCATTGTATTAAAAAGATTATAATGATTATTATATTGAAGTGTTATAATACTCGTAGCTCGTAATATCTATAGAAGCATGATGTGGAGAGACAACTGTTTGTTATTCTCCAGTGGAAATAAAAATTTGAATGATAGAATAGAGAGTTGACTAGATTTGTATTTGTATATGTCACTTTTGTGATAGGAAGCAACATTGTTATTGGCCTATCACATTAATTTTATAATATACAGTATATCTTTAGGGGTTGTAGTTATAAGATGAGCTCCTCTCTTATTATATTACTTCCTAAATCCAATGAATATAATATGATGAGTCGCATCAGAAAATTGCAATGTCTCATTTCCTAGAAAGATTCCAATTTAAACTAAAGCTATCATCTTTTATTAGATTTAATTTATTTAAATATATATTAGTCTTGTATCCGCAAAATGCGGCAGCTAAAGTGGTTAGCCTTTTAGGTGGGAGTGGCGTTAGCAGTAGCGGTTGATATGGAGGATGATGGTGGTAACGCCAGGTGGGTGTTGGTGGTGGTGGATGGCGGCAGTAGGTGGCTGTTAACTTGTTGTAGAGAGGGGTAGTTTTGAGTTTGTTTTTTAAGTGTTTAGCGTGTGTTTTATGTAGGTTGGGGTGCCGTTGTGCTGGTTTATATAGAGTGTAGAAATTAACGGGGTGTTTGGTTGTAAGACCATTGTCTTTTAACTAGAAAGAACCCCAAGATAAATGCTTTATATGAAAAGTATAGAAGTATAGATATTGATATAGATATTTGATGATAATGGTTTGATTCATATTAATAGAATATTGCTCACTTGCAAAATGCCTTGGTAGTGAATGGTAGCAGCATGAGAATGAATGTTATCTAGATTCTTTTATTCGAGGTTGTTAGCAGGCACGGGGCATCTATTCTAAATAGTCAAGCATTTTGTTTTTAATATATGTCAAGTCAAATATCGTGATCTGAACCTTCTTTTTTGTTTGGCCACTGATTTCATGTTATTTCTGACTTTTAAGCTGTATTAAAGATACATTATTTGTATAGAAGAACTGTAGAATACTTGCATGAGTGAGCTATAAAGTATAAAATCATGAGGTCTCAGTCAAAACCAAGCTTATGCAGACTTTTTTTTGCTTCCTTTTATTGCAAGGTTACTCATAACCTACTTGTAAGAAAACCCATACATTGCAATGGGTATTGAGATGAATTCACTTTGTACTTTTTGGTCAATACATATAACCATGCTAGTATTTTAGTAGTTCAAGAACCTTTTGTTTCTTAATGAATGTATTTGGTTTAATGGATTATTTAAACCAACATTTAGCTTGTTCTCTTTGTAAATCATCAACTAAATCATGTTTCTACTTCTTACAGTTAGAGAGCTTCAGAAAGGCACTCATGATGTCTCTTCAAGATGAAGAGGGAAGTCCGGTAAGCAGTTTCTTTGAGGGTTTGGTTTTAATAGCTTGAATAAACAAATGCTACTTTCTATTATCTGATTTGATTTTGGATAATAATTTTTATCCCAACTGTTACAGAAGTGGTTATCTAAGACTCTAAGACTAAAATTGGATACCTCCGTACCGAATTATTAACCTAATTTGAGATACTTTTACTCCTTTCTCATAAATCATCTGTTCTTTCTTAATTCAAAAGAACAATCATAGTTTGCTAAACATTCAAACGACTTTTTTGTGATTATTACAATGTTAAACAGCAAAAGCTTCATTGAAACACCATCTCCTGCAACACGTTTTGTTATAGCTGATTATCTGATTCTAGTTTATTCTATGTTGTATATTCACCTTTAAAGGGGCTTTAGGGGTTATCTAGATAGGTAAAGATTTTTCCTAAAGTTGGAGATCCTATTTAAGTAGAACAATTGAACAATAGGATGCATAACTTTAAAACCCAAGGATTGGACAACGCGATTCTAGCTCACACTGTAAGTGCTAATCAAAGTCCCTTTGTTCATATACATTCCAGGCAACAGCTCCTCCGGTTGATGCAGCTAATGTCCAAAACCACACGAGCTTGCCATCTCAAACATATTCTGGAGGTCACTAAATATTACATTTCATATATTTTAATTCTGAAGAAGAGTTCTTTTTTTTTTTAATTTAAAAAAACTATTATTATTAATAATTTTGTTTTGACAAAAGAGTGATTTAACATGTTCCAGATAATGAGGAAAGCGCTTCATTAATAAAGAGCCAGTCTTCAGAGATAGGAAATTCACACCATGATGAGCCTGTGAAGGAAGGTGAGACATATTGGGGTTGTTTCGATTTGTGTTTTGGAACTGATTATGTGAGTATTGCAACATGAAGTCGCAATAATCAGCTTTTAGTGTTTAAGACAAATTCTGCTTTTAATTATTTGACTAGTTTTGGATGGATGTTGAGTTTCATATCAACTCTATCAAAACATTATTCTAATTATTACTATGATTATTATTTTATTTAAAATAATATCCTTTTATGTTCATCAAGTTCCCCTCGAACACCTGCTTATCTGATATTTTCAACTTCAAATAGGATAAGTATGTCCATACACTATCTTTTACAACCTGCTTTATTGATGATTATCTGAGTCAGTGTTGATTATCTGAGTCAGTGTTAGATATTATTAGGCTGTGCTATACCATTAACACCTTGTTTAACTAATGAGTGCCAACATTTTTAAGTGGTTCTTTATGTCTTTTATCTTACCAGCCTCGAGACCTCGCATATCACGAAGCCTTTTGTTAGCATCCCAAGCAAGCACACCTCGGCTTACACCTCCAGGATCCCCTCCTACTCTATCAGCTTCAGCGTCTCCGACGAGGACGTCTAAGCCAGTTTCTCCAAGAAGACACTCAATTTCTGTTTCATCTTCTGTATTTTCATCTGCAAACTCAAGCCCATATAGCTCAATGTCAGGTACCATTGCTACATGCTCCACAGTTCTAAAATAAACACAATCACTACAATAACTTAGCCAAGTATACAAACTTTGGTTGACAATTTCACACTATTAAGCATAGATAATTATATTTCTCCATGCTTATGCGCTTACGAATTGGGACATTTTTTCTTCCATCATAAGCGCAAGATTTCTTATTACTATATAATTTCCTCACAATTATAAATGTGAAATGTTACAAAGATTACATGTTTTCCTAATCTGTGAAGAAAAAGAACATTGTACAAATCAATTTTTTTTTTGTAGTGAAAGCAAATTGATTTTTCCCCTAATCTCTACTGTTATATGATTGACGACTACTCCTTTGTGTAAATTTTAGGAAGAACTCGGGTGGACGGTAAAGAATTTTTCAGACAAGTCAGGTAGTGATTTTTCAACAAAATTTATCGGTGCAAATGCTATACATACGTATTGAAGAATGAACTGCTCTTTAGCGGAATAACCTTATCAACAAACCAACTCATTGCGATACCATTAATCAGTTTTTGTTTTTTACTTCATTCATTCCAATTAAAAACATGACACTTTTTTGGTGATATTCGAAGAAAAATCTTACTTTGTTTTCTCTTCTCGAAAGATTTTACAATAAAACTACGTGTTTGCTCTTTATTTTCATGACAAATAAACTGATTACAATTGCTTGCTGGTTTTTGTTTGCTTTAACAGGAGTCGGTTGTCATATGAGCAGTTCGCCACATTCTTAGCGAATGTGAAGGAACTAAACTCTCAAAAGCAATCAAAGGAGGTTTGTGTTCTCAACTGTTTTTTACCCTCCTTTCATTTCTGTGCATTTTTTTGTTTCTAATCATTTGTGACTATAACAGGATACTTTACGAAAGGCAGATGAGATTTTTGGACCAGACAACAAGGATCTCTACACTATATTCGAGGGATTAATCACTCGTAACTTCAACTGAAATCGATGACATTCTCAATGACACTATTTGTTCGATTGTAAATACAATCTCAAAATCTCATTGCACCTTTTTGTATATTATTATGTCAAATGGTACATTTTGTATTTATTACCCTATGTATACATTAGATTAACCATGCATTCAATATGAAATCTGTTCATGCCTTCATGTGCATATCTACTGACTATCATGAAACTCTCGTGCAATGCAACAGTAGATATAGTTATCGTTCGTCAACTTGTGTATCTGTTTTGTAAAACATTTTAAAAATTCAGTTGTTATTTCAATTCACATAAAAAAAAAGAAGTAAAAATTAATTATTACAAGGTGGTTGTAATAATTTTGAGTAAACAATAAGTTACAAATTACTTTAGCCACTAAATTATGTAAGTAAAGACACGATACTTACAATGAAACGATCGTCTTCTGATTTATAATTTATTATATCATCATAATTTATAATAAAAGATAATATAAATTCGTAATTCAAAATTTCACTCGACTTTTTATTAATGGAAATAACGTGTCTATTTAGTAGTAGTAGTTTTCAATTTATACATTGTGTTTTCTTAATAGCAGATCATTAATTGGTTAGTAATAAGAAATTACAATGGATAAAATAGTAATTTCTTATCGTTGAATCAAATTCTAACGTATGGGATATCTTATATATAGTGTAATAGCATATAAATCATTAATTTGGTTAGTAATGAAAAATTATAATGGGTAAGATATTATACTCTATGTATAATGTATATGTAGACATACTTGTGTCCTAGATTGTAGCAAATAAACATGTTTTAGAGCTAAAGATCTAAGAGGGCCTAATGTTTTTCATGTCCATGAATTCTTTTATGAGAGTTTCTCTAAATACTAATTTTAAAAGATTTGGAGAAAAGAAGATCTTGAAAGACTAGCTTTTGATAAGATAAAGCTATATTGGTATGAAATAGGTTAAGTATTTATGTTACGATGTTAATATGTGTCTTGATGTACGATTTATTAGAAATATCGTTACATTGATGCATTAAAGTTTAAAAAAATGATTACGCACCAAATCCTTCCGATATATAAATATTTTTATTTTTTGTGAATCTCGCTCTACAATTATAATGAATAAGTGTCGTTTTTCTTTTCTTTTTCTACTTCAACTTCAAAACATGAATAATACTAATCAAGATGATTTATTCGAGTATACCTCACAAGTTATAAATGTATGACACTTGTTTCATTTTCTTTCACGATTTATATCGTAAACTTTATAAACAGTAGATACGAAATGGACAGGTGTAACAAGATAATACTGTTGATGTTAAACTTTCCATTTTGATGATTATGAACTGAAAATGCAAATAAATAAGTGATTGGGCTAAATCTGCAAATTAAGAAATAGTACAGGATCTCTTTTGTAAATTCCTCAACACAAGCAAAAACACACACACATTGTTCATCTAGTCGCCCCAGCTGCCCTGAAGCGAGTCTGCGTCAATTACCGGTGGAAACTAACAATAAGGTTCGTAAAACCCTAAGCTTATTACTAATCGATCTTTCTTTACGTTTGATCTAACTTCATCTCAGTTACATGTGTTTATTGTAATCTGTAAAACTGATTAAGTTAGAAATAAATTATGTTATTTGATAGTGATTGCGATTTAGGTCAATTTGCGATGGCGAGTTCAGTAGATGCTGCCGTCGAACCGATTCCGACGTCGGCGGTGTTAATGTCGGCATCGAAACACATAGCGACCAGATGTAGAGGTGAAAATGTTGCATTTCTCAAGTGTAAGAAGGAGGATCCTAATCCGGAGAAATGCCTCGAAAAAGGCAGACAAGTCACTCGCTGCGTATTGTCATTGTAAGTGTTGTTATGTATGTAATTGACTGTGATTAGGTGAGATTCGGTATGATTTTGCACTAGAAATGGAGAATTAGGTTATACGTTGGTTAATGGATCAATATGCACGTACAAGTAGATCAGATGCTCTGAATTACTGTAGTTCTATGATATAGTATAAGAGTGCTTAGTTTTTAAAGCAGTTGATAAAGTGATGTCAAGTGCAGTTATTGTATGTATCAGTTTTTCTGTAAGTTGAGCCAATTCATTTGTTTCCGTTAAGTCTAGTTGTAGTCGAGTTGTAAGCATGTTCTCTGTGGGAGTTTAGCCATAATTGCATCATTCGAACATCCGCTACTGTTATTCATTAGATTTTGAGTGGTTACCTTTCTTTTCTTCATATTGTCATAGTCTTATAGAATATAGCCCATCAAGACCATTTAAGGATTAAGAGTAGGAATATTGCATTGTTAGTGGCGTGCAATACCATAATCCCTTGCTCCTTGATTCAAATTTACATCATCAAAATCAAGTCGACTTCTTTTGATTTTATAAATTTCAAATTCAATATGGTCATATTTTCAAAATCAAGACCACTTCTTTATCTGATTTGAAGCTATAATTAAGATGAACGATCTTTTGATAATGTATCTGTTTTAGACGGGATGTCGTCTCTGTTGATAAATGGTTGTTCAGAACTTGTTTAATCATTTCGATTAGAGGTCTTCTAAATTCAATTTAATTATCTCTCTGCCCTCTTTTTAGGACATATTATGCATCAGTAGATGCCAAGATTCTTTTGCAATGTCTGTAGATTTACATTTTCTGATCATCTAACAGTAGAATGAAATTTATTTATTATCATTATCCAACAAGGATATGCTTAAGATACACTAACAACTAAATTCTTATGTTTGCGACACCAGAAGAAAAATAAAATCAAGTGCTATCTTGAAAATATTTCAACTAACGAGTAGATAAAGTAAGACATCGATGGATTTGCTTGTAGGAAAGGTTTCTTGTGAGCCTATTTAGAGTCGAAGGCAAGTTGTACAAGTATAACCTTACATTGGATATAGAAAGACTGAGAAGTGGGATTGTGGAAGTTGCAACCATGCCTTCTTCAACATAAGGTGGAGGATATTCTGCGCGTTCTTTTAATAAATTTCAATTATAGGGGGCTCCCTGGTGCAATAGGCTAACCTTCCAACATGTAGCTCCAGGCCTGGCCCTAGGCATGTTCAACCTAGGCCAATGCACAGGGCCCAAAACATTTGTGGGGGCCAAAATTAGTAACTATATAGTGTATATAAATTGTTAAATTTGCTTGTACTATAAATCATGGTTTGTGGTACGCTGAAAAGTCATGATGCCCTGCTATAAAACGTCTGTAGTTCGATTCCTTCTGGCTGTGGTAGTTTTTGACTTTCCTTTTCTTTTTTTATTGTTTCAATTATTTCTTTTATAGCAGTTTATTAGTATAATAAATGTTTTTGGTCTTGTTTATTCCCTCTCCATTTGTTCTGCACTTTTTTGTTTTACTACTCTTATTCATTATATTATTTAATTATCTTGTTTGTTTTATTATTATTTTCATTGTTATTACTACTTTCATCATCAAAATTGTTCTTGACAGAAAATAGGATGTGAATTGTTAAATACACTTTGGAAAATCAGTAAAATCTCGTCTATAAGTTCCCATTGTTGCTTCATAAGTAAAATACAATGACATTAAAAACAACCCATCATAATGAAGCAATTATCAACTAACATCATTATTTGGATTGACTTTAAACCTTATCTTGTAAATTTAAATAGTTGAGTTTTATATATTTAATTTTCATATTTAAGGGGGCCCATTATATGATTATGGCACAGGGCCCTCGAAATTCACGGGCCAGCAGTAGCTCCTTCGAGAAAATGAGTCTGGTTAAGCAAACTAGGTTTTAGTTTGATTATCCGGTGAAACTAAAATTCAAGGATCACAACAATTGAAGCCCAAGATAAGTAAAGTGTATCTTATTCTTTTGTGTTCGTTTCATTTCTTGACTTCTGACTATTTATTGATTAAGATTGTATGACTTTATGTGGTTATGTTTACACAAAATGAATTTACTAGAAGTGTTATATATGCATTCCAAAAAATTAACTCCAGGGAATTTGACTTTTCACAGTAAGTTTGTAGTTATGACTTATGACCATGTATATGTGTGTGTGTACATATGTACTTACAAGAGTGTGCATGTATGGATGTAAATATGGTTAGTAATACCATTTGTTTACACTCATATAAGCATACAGGATTATTATTTTTTATGTAACTATATCAGGATAATATTGTTATCCATCTTCATCATCTACTCGTATTTATTAACTTTAAAACAGTTGCTAACTTTATCTTTTGGACAATTATCTAAACTGTTTCTTAGGATGTAAATTTTAGTTAGCTTTTTTCGGTTTTTTTCTCTCTTTTCTTTTGAACTTTGGAGCATCTCTTGTTCTGTCTTTTTATTCTCTCTTCAATGGAAAATCAGAATTGTTGTTGCCTGTTACTCTTTGTTTTTTTTTTTAGGGGACTTCTTTTATTTTCTTGGGATAGTTGTGTGGGTGTTGTTAGGATCATTCTCATGATGTGGAGGACATCGACTGTTGAATTGTAGTTTTATAGTTTTTTAGAAAAAATTAATGAGTAGATAAACCTAAAAACTTGCTTCCCATGCAGGCTGAAAGATCTTCATCAGAGCTGCACAAAGGAGATGGATGCTTATGCTGGCTGCATGTACTACAATACCGACGAATTTGAATTATGTCGCAAAGAGCAGAAAGAGTTTGAGAAAGCATGCCCGTTAAATTGATGGGAAGGTTCTTATAGTTCACATCACTCTTAATAATTCTGGCTGGTTTCCCGAGCATGACACTTTATCGACTGTCCTTTTTATGCAAACTCATGAGATGCTATTTGCAAGCAATGTTTATCTGCAGTGTGACAACTTTTTAATCAAGTTAAAAAATATTATATTCTGATTATAGATTTAATCTGAATATTGTACTTAATTTTGGATTTTAAGAAATCTATCAGAGCAAAAATGGTACCATGTTTTTCAAGTGTCTTCAAATGGTTTTTTTGAAAGTTCAAAGTCAAGTATGATGGTTGTGATTTACGTATACGCATGTGAATATTCATAGAAACGTTTGACAATTAAAGTTTTAGGGATTCTATTTCTTTACATTTGATAGTGATGGTATAGAATCAGACGTTTTTTTTCTTTTCATTTGTACTATTTGTGCTTGTATGAGCCCTTTGTCGACTATAGATCATATGATTACAGGGACACACTAATGTGGTCACTTATGTTGTGTCCTAGACAACTAGTAATGATGTCATGTGTTACCTTATAAAGTTGACACGCAAATAAAAGTTCCAAAAACTTATATATAATAACAAATGAATAATATCACACAGTGAAAGCCCGAATAGTTCGATACACACTACGAATAGAGTATAAATAATAATACTTCCACAAACTTAACCTTTATAGTATAGCGGTCGACATTTCATGTTTACTAACTTATTACTCGTGCGATGAACGATGAAGTTAAAAGTTTTCTATAACAAAAGTCCATAAGTTTTAAGCATATCATTATACATCATTATGTATCATACTATCATCAATTCAATTTAAAAATGTAAAGATAAGTGTTTTTATGATGAATTGCAACTACAATAACTTTATGCAATGTCACAACAGAGATGTACAAACTGCATACTAAAAGACAACCAAAATTTAAATATTAGTTAGTCATAGTGATTGAACCATATAACATTTTCATATTTAAGTTGGCAAACAATAGTGTTGAATTACATAAAAGAAAAAAAAAATCCGACTTATGTGGCCGAATATACAAATCATACAATATGTCAAATATAATATAAGAATCGGATATGATATCATCAAAATTCTAATTACCTAAAAAAATTATTCAATTTTATTAAATTAGTTAAATTCTAGAATATGATGATATCATAAATAATAATTAATAATCTAATAAAATACAAATAAATATTGTCAATGAATTCAAAACTTTGACCTCCCTTTATATCTCTGAATTATCTTCTTACTAACATATTTGATATCCGTAGCTAACATTTTTCTTTTATATTTTTTTAAATAGTTTTTTTAATAAGTAATTTATTTACTCTCTATAAAATCATTAAGAATATATAAATTTGAAAATTTTACTAAATCATAAAAATTAAAAAAAAAAAAAACAAGAACGAAAATCAATTTTCAACATATTGAATACTTATAATTTTATTTAAAGTTAAAAGAATGTAGAACCAAGAAAAAAAATCAATATTTGCTAAGAGATTAAAATTAAGAACTCGTAATCTATGAATTGGTTGACCATATTCTATGTGTTTTTTGTTTTTAATTTAAATACAGTATGTTGTTCTTGTTTATGATCGTATACATATACACATATATGAAAGTACTGTCTTCCTTAAAATCATATACACCAAAATCATAAACTTTCATCATTTTATGTAAACAAATACACAAAAAAAACCTCATAATAAAAACAATTTTTCATAAAAAATTGAATTAACTATAGTGAAATACCATAAAACATAAAGTAACACAACAACCATAATAATAATATATAGCTTTATACAAAACAATATCCGATACAAAAATGAATTGACAAAACAAAGTTACTCAATACAATTGTTAGACATGCACTGCACAACCATAAAGTCAAATAACTACGTCAAATGAACGTTATATAACTAATTAATTCCTTTAAAATGAATTGTTATGGTAATATTATTTATTATTAATTATCTACTTAAAAATTATAGTTCGCTCATGTATATATATGGGTTTAAAACTAGTAATCGAATATGTTAACATAACGTGAAAAGTCAATGTCGTCATCCTCTTTGTTGACGAGGAAGACAATCACCTCGTTGTTAAATTCACAAGTCATACTTGCTATTGCCATCGTATCCTCCGTGTTAAATTTCTAATCACCAATTACGTCAGTACAAACTTGAAGAATTGCATAAGAAGAAACTTGCATATTAGCCATAAGTAATTACATTACAAACTTAACTATAAGAATTAAGTATAACCTTTGTTCATGGTGAAAAAAGTGAAAACCATCGCAAAACTTGCAAGTAATTCATCTAAAATTATTCACTAATAAACAGTCTGTTAAAAGAACTTAGCGTATATGACTCTTCGATTCAAAAAATTGATCTCTTCAAAATAGATAAGGTTAGTTTAATGATCGTTCGATCAATATCTCTTATATATAGGCAGTGACAGATGTACTCACAACAAAGGGTATGCAGTTTCGTACTCTTGAGTTCTAGCTATACTGTAATTTTTTTTATTATTATTTTAAGTTTTCTTAGTATAGCTTCTTAAGAGTGCACGTCTAAAAGAAATATGGTGAATACCCTTTTACATTATTCAATTAAATAAAGAAGAAGCACACAGAAAGTTAAGAATTAATGGTACGTTACTGCCTCGAATTCTTTGCATTTCTAACCCCTATCTCTCCGGAATATGGCGGGTCTCACTAGTGATAAACCGCATAATTAAATTATACGTCAAATCTGGTTAAAAGATAGTAATGTCATTCTAACAAAATGTTCTTGATTTCATATATTTGGACTAAATTTCTCAACAATTTTTGTAGAATTTTAGCATGAAAAAGTGTGACTATGACATGTCTTGAGCTACTGATTAATAATGTATTGATTGATTAACAAGTACTTGACTTAATTAGTTGTTTATACTTTATTATGTGATCGCTAGCTAGATTATTAAGTCGTTAACTTTTTTTTGTTAGGAGATCGATCTGCTTTTTGAGTTTTACTCTTATTGAAAGTTGATGAACGAGTATAGGTATAGTAGGATTAATATTTAGAAGTTTGTATTAGTATTTGTTTATATATTTCCATCGATCCCTCCAAGTAACTGAACCAAAAATCATCTTGAACCCCATGTGGGTTCAATAAATTCCTGTCGAGTTAAACTTAAATAGCTCCATGAATAGCCTAAATTTGGGAAGAAAAACTCAAATATTTCTTTCTTTTTTCAGGGAGTGCATACTGTAACTTAAATTTCTAGATCCGATGATGAAGAAACAATGGAAACCAAATTGTCCTAAAATTATGGTCAGTTATCAGTTGAAATTAATAAGGAGAAAAGGGAGTGAAATTTTTATTGGGAAATTGAGGAACAATGGGGTACGTGACACTGTGATAGCATAGTATTTTGTCAAATAAGAGTTCAATCAATATCCCTTCTTATTGTGTTGGATAGAAAGATAGATAGATACTATTGCAATTGCAAGTTGAAAGTAATCTAGGATCGACTAAAGGAATGCTTAAATTTGTAACAGCTATAATCTTTTATCTTTATAATACAATATATAATATATAATAATAATATATAATAATATAATATAATATAATATAATACAATTAAAGTAAAGTAAAGTATGATACCCAATAAAAATTGTGGTCTAAGTTCTATTAATGTGACCAAACAACAATATTTTAGAGTTAACAAATGCACTGTCGTAGTGTCGTTATCCCAAACCGACAATGCACAAAAGTTTTATCAATTAAATAAAATCAATTAGGTGTTCGAAGAACTGTGGCCTTTAAAGAAAGCACGTTTTGGACCCATGGAGTGCAAGGCTATTTAAATTATGTGATAATTAACAATGAAAAGCTATGTTAATTTGAAGGTGATGGCTACTTTATTTTATTGGTAGATATACCTATCGAGCTAATATATTGTGAAGTCTATACGAAAGATATAATAAGTAGTTAATTACAGATGATTAAATGTTCTCAAATACGACGAATATTGAGAACCAAATAGTCATTTTAGTCAAAGTAAAACACTCTTTCTAGTAAATAACCATAATGTGGTTATGTAAAAATGAGAAGGTTAATATTGAAAACAAAGTACGAGAAAAAATGTTTATGATATATGCATGTGATCAGTTACAATTTAAGTGTACGAACATATTTAATTAAGTAAATATATTAATTACTTTTTCAGAATAAGCAAATGCTTCTATGTAGTTATCCGACTTTGAGTATTTGTATATAATTTTATGTAAATGTAATCTCGATTTACTAACATCTATCGTATAATTGACTACAATAATGATAATAATAATAATAATAATAATATATACAAGTATATCTTAAAGCTTATAAGTGTAGAAGAAATCATACTTCAAAATTTCTGCTACTAATTAATGAACATCAACTTAAAGACATAAAAACCACATCAATTTCTCCAAAATTATTCAAACTATATGAAACTAATTACCAATTCGAATTAACATTTATATCAAATTTTATTAAAATTAGTAATAATAGAAAAACAATCAAATAAATAACAAAAACAATAATATTATATCTAGTAATTATTTTAAGGGGAAAGAGAGAACCTCATTCTTCAATATACCCTTATATTTGAATAAAACTAAAATAACAAAAATAATGCTAATTAAGAAATACGAGGGTTTTTTGTATCTTTTTACATTTTTTCGATGAGTTTTTGGCCAAATTTGCTATATATGGAACAATATATCAATTTGAGTGGCTTACAAAATTGTTTTCACAATATGGGTGACCTCCAAATATATAATCCCAAACATATACTATATTCAACTCACACAACCATAGTCAACTCATATACAAAACAATATATTGTATCTATACTTACCTATACATCATATTACATTTCTCTCCTAAACTTAAAATTTTAGAAATTGAAACTTAGTCAAAACATATCAGATCATAATAATGTTAAGTTGTTTCACCAAACATATGATAATAGCATATTATGATACATCTATGAATTAGTTTTGCATATAATACCTTTTACATGTAATGAATGTTTTGTATATTTGCTTTGATATACCAAAGATGAATTATTACTCTTTCATTTAAGATGGAATACGAAGTATATGACGATTTGTAAAATTTATATCGCGGTTTGAATTATCAAATATTTTGTAAGAAAATGATGCATCCTTCTTAAATTAACGTAAAAAACAATAAACAAACGTATCACTCTTTAAGATTGAGTTGCATCAGTTTCATGTTATTTATAAAATGACATATGACCGATTACTAGTAGATTTTATATTTATTTCAGATGGATAATACAATTGCCCTGTACTACTAGGAAAATGATAGGTAAATGCAATGTTTTGAAACCCGATTTTTCAGGTGACCCGGCCTAGCTCCCGGGTCCGGTTCGATCGGTCCGATCGGTTGGACCGACCGGTTGAACCGCTGACCAGATTTGACATGTCCTCCTGCCTGCTGTTGCTGTTCTGTTTTTAGCTGCTTGCTGATTTGACCAGACTTGCCTTACTGTTTCCTGCTTTTTGCTCGATTTGACCAATCACCGAACACATACGTTACAACCAAAGGGTAATAAAACTAATAATATAAAACGGTGAAATAGAGATGAGATATTTAGTTTATGTTTTTACTTATGTTTCATTTGGGATTCTTGTTACAGATCTGGCTTATTTTTCAGCTTTAATATATATATATACACATAAAAAACGGTTCAAATATCGGTCCGGGTCACTAGGTCAAACCGGTTCGACCGATAACCTGGTCGGGTTTGACCGAATTTTACCTGTACGTTAACCCGTTGTAAGTCGACCCGGTCTGAATTTCAAATTGCAATCCGATCAATTCGACCGACCAAATTAACCCGAGTTCCAAAAGATTAGATAAATGCTTTTTATCTCAGACCCATCAGCAACCATGGCACCTGTTTCAAAGTTTCACTTTGACCCAAGTAAAAGTCAAGCAAATGATTTTCTTATTATTCTTTCCATGTGGATAACTACAAATAAATCTGTAAATCACATGTACATTCCAATCGTATCATTATTCGTCACACCAGCCGTACTCACACCTTTCTAACACTACTCATTAAAAATACACACACATACACACAGTGATTGCTTTCAAGATTCAGTTAGGTTTACTGCAATTCTTTGTGTCAAATTCAATTTCTTGAAGTGTTAATCGAATTCGGTTAATTGATTGACAGCCCAATTGAGCAATTTGAGTAAGCTCAAATCATAATCTATTACTGTCTTGTTCAAATTATATGAATATATATGAATTTTGTCGTACTTTCTTGTATCTAGGGCTGCAATTTATCGAGCAATTCGAGCTCGAGCTTAAAGTTGTGTCGATCTGTTAGATTTTTTTTTAAACAATCCTTTTATATATTTTTTTCTTTTGGTTATTGTTAGATTGGAAGTTTGGGTATTTTCATTTATTGTAATATGATCCCAAGATTTGATTAAAGATTAGAACTTTCAAAATATTGGTAATTGGAAATGGTACCATTCTTGGCTTTTTTGGTATATTTGGTTCAACTGTGTTGTTTGCTATTTTTATAGTACTTGTTTTGTCATTAATTGGGGATTCTTTTTTGTTTGAAGGATCTTTTTCCTCATCCGGTGACTAATAATTTGACTATTTTAAAACTAGGAAACCATATGATAAAAGAAAAAATAAATAAATGAAAACTTGCAAATTGTGAATTATAATAATGATTTAGACGAAACAATAAAAAACAAACTGGCAAAATTAATAGTAATTTGTTGTTTTTCAAGTTTACTTGATTTGACACTACAAATCATGAACCCAACCTTTCAATTATTAATGAAAGTGAATACCAAATGTGAACATTTTTGTTTGTTTTTGTTTTTAAATTATTGTTTATTTTTTCTTAATTTCATGAACTTATTGGTAGTTTTTGGCTATTTGGTTTTGCTGTTATTGCAGTTAAAACATGGGTACATACCTTAGCACTCCTAAAACAGAAAAATTCTCTGATGATGGTGAGAATGGGAGAGTCAGATATGGTTTATCATCGATGCAAGGGTGGCGTGCCACAATGGAAGATTCTGTGAGTAGATCATGAGTTCAAGATTTAACAATTATGCTTTCTTTGAATATATATTTTGTGTTAATGTTCTCCTACATTTGTTTTCCAATCTACCATTACACTGTAACCAACTTTACTATTTGAGATGCACACATATTTTCATTATATGATTGAAAAAATTACCCCTTTTGATAATTTGCGATGCTATCAGTTCTGGACGTTTACATCATTAAACTGAAAAGAAATTGTTATTAGAAGTTTGTATGTTGATGGTGTACTCTAGTATTCAGGTCTCTCCAGAAGTTGATTTCATGGTCTATGATTATATTCTTAAGGTTTGAGGCTTTGAGCTAATGATCTTAAGTTTTCTATTTTTTGTTTTTGTAGCATGCAGCGATTCCTGATCTGGACCCCTCTACTTCTTTCTTTGGTGTATATGATGGCCATGGAGGTGTGTACTAAAGTTCTCTGAACACTTTTCAAAATTTTCTGGTAGATCATGAGTTAGTACACAGTCTTATCTATATTATAACCGATAATATACTTGTGTATGCATACAATCTTTACTTTCAAAATTTCTCATTTCATTGTAACATCAATTGTACGTTACCAATAGAGTGTTAAGTCCTCCATGACATTGAGAGGTACTTAGCATAAATCTATGATGGATGTCCTTATAGACATAAGCAGGCAACTCTTAATTTTTTATTATTGAAGACAACTTTGCAATGTTGAACGGAAATACACTATTCTTCTATGCTTATCAACCAGAATGTCGAGCCATGATAGATACAACTTTTGACTTCAGTTTTAATTGTTGTTTTTATTGACTTGGGTTATACCATAGAGGACTCTTAGTTTGGTAGATATCCATCACAACCCCTGGAGTGTTTTCCATTAGCACGAAGTACATCAATGTAAATGTTCAAATATCGCATGATAAGGCGGTTGGCACTTTAACATATTCCTCTTTGTTTCTCATTCTTTCTTTTCCTAAGAAGTATGTTGCATCTTGTTCCTGGTAACTTGCTGTTAGTAACAGTCTAATGATTAAGCCTAAAAGATTGATGTCACTACATCGATACATAATATCTTCCCTGCATATGCCAGTCCTTATATATATTTATGTTATTCTGTTCTTGTTGACCTCAGGTAAAGTTGTAGCTAAGTTTTGTGCCAAGTACCTTCACCAACAAGTGCTTAAGCAAGAAGCATATTCTACTGGTGATATTGAAACTTCTGTACAGAAGTCATTTATCAGGTTAACTTAATTTAAATTTCCTCAACTGGATAGGTATTTTTTTGTTTCACTTTTTCTAATAAAAACTTGTTTGATGCAGAATGGATGAGATGATGCGTGGACAGAGAGGGTGGAGGGAGTTGTCTATTTTGGGAGATAGAATAAACAAATTCACAGGTGCGATAGGGGGTCTCATTTGGTCTCCAAGAGGCGGTGAAGCAAGTCACCAGGTCGATGACTGGGCTTTCGAGGAGGTACTATCATTATTATACCCTTAATGATTGAGTATATCTATTTATGTTTTATACAATATTTTGCTATATAGATGCATATAGTTTTTATTATATAGCGATGGCTTTTTGCAGGGGCCTCATTCTGATTTCACGGGGCCAACATCTGGATGTACAGCGTGTGTTGCGATCATGAGGAACAATCAACTCATTGTTGCAAATGCTGGTGATTCTCGTTGTGTAATTTCCAGAAAGGGTGAGGTAATAATGTCAGTCTAATATTTTTATCCTCTTTCTTGCGTCTAATTTGATCTGTACACATATAATCTCATCTCATAAAATTAAAATTACTTATGCAATTATAGCTATGGTTAAGACTTCATGTTTGAAGTTATGTGTTATCACAATTTGAATGAAAATAAGTGGGCCTCATTGTGGTTCTTATTTACAGGCGTACAATCTTTCGCGAGATCACAAGCCAGGGCTTGAGGTTGAGAGGGAGAGGATACTAAAAGCGGGTGGATTTATTCATGCAGGGCGAGTTAATGGCAGTCTTAATCTAACAAGAGCTATAGGTTTTCTATTTCTTTCACCATCCTTTATTATCTATTATTCAGAAAAAAATCTCATCATCTTTTGGATTCTTTGCATGGATATTGTATGATAGTGTTGTGTTTCTGCAGGTGATATGGAATTTAAGCAGAACAAGTTTTTATCTGCTGAAAAGCAGATAGTAACTTCTAATCCAGATGTCAACACTGTAAGCCCATCGTAACTTTTTTCTGAATAAGAATGTGGTTTTTTTTTCAACACATTAGTCATGTAATTTGTTTGAATTGTTCTTCTTAATTAGTTATCTGACAATAGGGGTTAACTGCATATTTTTCTTGTTGAGTGCTAACTCTTTCCGAGACCTAGAGCAATATATACACTGGAAGCATCTACCATCAATTTATTTTTGTGGGTGTGAAGATTTGCTTTTTAGAGATGGCAAAATGGTGTGTTAGGCAAGTTGGGTGATGGGTCAGAATGACTAACTTTTCTAGTACAGGTCTGGCTGGGCCGACCCACAAATACTTCTACGTAAAAAAACTAATCAATTCATGAATTATCATCACTTAAGATATATATTGTTACAATAGGTATCTAGTACTTAAAAATAGTTTAGGAGTTCAAGCCTTTTAATACACTTTGGGTGACTTTCAACCCATTTTCTATATAGCTGCTTCTTTTTTTTAATTGGACCCATTAGAGAATACTATATAACCCAAGTCGATCCATTTAGCAACCTTACAACTGTCTCAATTTACTTTTATTGTTTAAATTTGGTACAACACCACTAAACTCCTTGCTCATTTTTTTAGGGTATGCTTTAGTAGTTTGCAGAAAAGGTCTTATGCATCACCTCACACTAGTTTGTCACTTCGTTGACTGACAATGTATAAGTGGGTGCATTTTAGATGGTCAAATCCCTTGCTGCTTAGGATAATTGTTTTCTCTCTTTCTAAATCTGATTCTCAAAGCGTGTGGTATCTTTAATCAACTTTTCATCTCAACTCAATGGTTCATTGTGTAATATGTTTTTTAGGTTGAGCTATGCGATGATGATGAATTTGTTGTGCTGGCATGTGATGGTATCTGGTAAGGAATCTTTCATTTCTCCATTGCTTTAATCATTTACTTGGAAAATCATAAGAGGTTCAAGGTTCTAGTGCTTTTATTTTCTATTTGGTACCCAAGAGAGTGGTAGCCTTTTGTGAAAGACGTTCCTACACAGTTCTAGGTTATGTTATAACTAAAAGTGGCACATTATCTACCCATTAACTTATCAATGGGCCGATCTAAAAAAGGGTCAAATGAAAAACAAGTTAGGTTGAAACTGCTCAAACCGGTCCAAAGCCACTCAAAGTGTCTTTCTAACACATAAAACTTCCTAAATCATCTAATTCAAAAAAGTTAGGTTGGTATCCAAATAATAAAAATAAGTAAGCATATTTGACACGCTAATATCGTAATATATGTAAAAAGTCGAACTAGAATTGTTTCGGGCTAACTAACCCAACCTGTCCCATAAAGTGCCCGTCTTCACCTTAATCGATTTTTACTTGCACCCACCTGCCACCCTGCCCGTTTGCCACCGCTAGTTGATACATTCGTGATTTGAAGGTTGTAGTTTTTTTTTCTTTTCTTCTTTTTGCCTCTATTAGGCTTTATAGCTACATGAAAGTATATTTAAAAGTTATAAAAAGGCCAAAAGTTCCTTACGGGCTGGATCTATAAAACCAAATCTTTCTTTCCTTAAGGATCTTAATCATACTCAACAACTCGATAACTTATTTTAATTTTTATTTTTGTGTGGTGGAATTATCAATATGCCATGAAATGATTGTTTCTTACGCTTGGATCATTGCTGAATTATCTATTTTCATTTGTTCAGGGATTGCATGTCAAGTCAACAATTAGTGGATTTCATTCATGAACAATTGAAATCGGTATGTGTGGAAACATCTAGTGATACCTTTAAATTATTGTCTTAGTCTCGTGTCTCTGCGTTATTATAGCCAGAAATTGTGAACCCTAACTCTTAAATTTTTTACAGGAAACTAAACTATCAGCGATATGTGAGAGAGTGTTTGATAAAATTTTGGCACCATCAACGTCTACAGGTGAGGGATGCGATAACATGACCATGATTTTGGTTCAGTTCAAGAAGCCTATCCAGCTATCTGCTGCTTCTGAAGAACAAGTAGACGAAGGTAAACAAGCTGCAGCGAATGTATCGAGTTAACTCTATAATCAAAAAGCTAATCATGCTTAGTCTTCTGCATGAGCAATACCTGGTAAATACTGTTGGTAGAAGTCAAAACTGCTTCAAACTTTATTGAACGAATAGTTGTTTGTGCTATATTTGGCAATGGTTCAGTTTAAATGTAAAGAAAAAATTGTTTTGTTTGTTCTTAGTAACGATAGCTTGCGTGTTTGTAACGTGATTTGGTACATGCATGGAGTTGAAGTCGGGATCTAGTTAGAAGGTATTAATGTGTGCTTTGTTTGAGACTGACTTGGTTCTTTTTTTGTGTTTTTTCACTTTTTTGGTTATTTTGGTTTTTCAAAGTCTTTTTCTATTTTTTATGTTTTCTTTACGTTCTTTTCATGTTTTTCGTTGTTTTTTTTGGTTTTTTCATTTTCTTTACGTTTTCTCTCTTCTTCTTTTTTTCCTTTTTGTTTTTTACGTCTTCTTTACGTTGATTACCGTCTTTTCATTTTATTTACGTTTTTCTACTTTTCTTTCGTTTTTTAAGTTTGTTTTTTTCGTTTATAGTTATAATGCACCCGGACATATACGTATATTACCAAAATTATTTTGTTAAAAACTGTATTAAAAAATGCAAATAAAAACGAAAAAGTCCGTACAAAACGTAAAAAATGAAGAAGAATGAAGATATGAACTATAAGATAATGAATTTCCCATTACAATTTTGAATTGATTAATACCTATTAATAATTATATTATATTATTAGATTTGAAATTTCTATTACAATTTTGAATTGATTATAACATATCTCAATATATAATTTCATAAAATAATGTTGCTATATATATTTGATAATTAAAAGTTAGCATTTGATTTGTATTTTAAAAAGGATAACATATGTTTTATAAACTATAAGAGACACTTTGAGTTATGGGAGTTATGACATGCAAATTCCAAATCAATCCATAATTTTTGATTAATAAACTTTTTATTGTTAATATTGCTAGTAACCTAAGAACTATTTGATGGTATCTTTTTCCCTTTCTTTTCTTAAATTATATTGTGCTATTTATTTATCACAATTCATTCATCATCATACAGCTATGTCATTAGCAATGTTGTTTACTAAATTCATGTATAGTTAATGTTTAGCGTATTAATATTGTTGTTATGTTTTCTTGATATTTTTCTTTTTATTGTATATACTAATATACTAATAGTAATGGATTGTAACTTTTCACTTTTCATAATATTTTTTATTATCGTTAGTTGATGTTGATTTATCTTTGTTTAAGTTATTTAATCATTAACCTAATTGATTTTAGTGACATATTTATATATGTGATGAATTTGATCTAAATGGTATTTGAATTGATAGTATTCAAGAATCTATGAAAATTGCAAACGGCGAACTATGTCATCTAATCTAATGTTTCATATGCTAGGCATGCTTACTTTATACTCTAACGAACTATTTTTTTTAGTAATTGTTTGATCTTTTATATATAAACTTCCGATAAGAATACACCAATTGTTACATACGATTGTTATATGTGATAAATAACATAATAAAAATCCTACTCACGTTAAGTAAATAATTTAAACATTAATTGTTACACATCATAATACAATTATGTTTAATCAACTATTTTGTATTAAAATATTTATAAAGGATTTAAATTAATTTTATCAATGATTTGCAGATTACTTTAAAACTAACCTCAAAAGTTCTTATCATTACTAAAGATGCTTTTGTAATTACTGGAAGGTATATAAATTGAAAGAAGCCGGTTTACTGTCTTTTCTACTTACATATTATATGTAACACTTTTTTATTTTAAATCTTATATATATATATACTTAATTCAATCCATATCTTATTACTGTTACGTACTTACGTTCCACTCGATATAGATTTTGATTTTGTGAGGTTTTGTTTGTTCTTTTGGTTATTGTTAGTATTCCATTTCTTTTTATCATCAATATAAGATATATGCAATAGTTAGTTGAATTTCTATTCAAATTATTTTGTTATTCTCTTTACAAAGGTCTTGAAATTAGAAAATTGAAATAATAGAATGCATACTAAATATATGATTATTATGGTTTTACTTTTTTTGTTTAGTACTATACTATGAACAAAAGATCATTTAGAGAGATTAATTATATGTTAAAAATAAAAACGTTACGTTAGCATATATTTATTTACAGTTAGTCTTGCAGTACAGTGCTTGAAAGAAATAAATAATTATGTATAAGATGTATATGTCAAATGAATTATAGTTTGTTTGTAGATAGGCTAACTATAGTTTTATAATTCTCTATTGTTAATATAAATTGCGATGCATCACACGAATTTTAACCTAGTTTTATTATATATAAATCTAAAACTTATATGAATATACTTTCCTTAAAATAAAAGTCATAATACATATATAAGTAGAGGTATTTTTCATTGAAATACAATCATCACTCTCCTAAGTCCTAACACATAATTTACATCTTGTTGCACAATAACTCTCAAAATTAAACTTTTATTGTAGATTTTTCTAAATTTCAAACTTTAAAAAATAAGCTTATTGGCCGCAAACAGAAAATACCTAATTGTAAGTTGGACAAAACCCCTACGCAATGCGTCACATCAATTTAGCGGCTACACTTTGAGATTGGAACTGCAAAACAAACAAACAAACAACGACAGCACAAAACAAGAAGATGGAAAGTGTTATTCCAGAATCAGTAATGGAATCAGTGAATCGAACATCAAACAACTTTGCAGAATTTACAACTCAATTTCAAGACTTTTTACCACTTTGTTGTGAAGCTGATGTTATCTCTGAATTAGACCCTATTCAACGTGCTCAATCTTTACTCTTACTTGCTAAAGCCACCACTACACTCTTCACATGTATCTATCTGTCTCAATTTCTATAAGAAATATTGGTTTTTTATTAGTTTGATTAATTGTGTTTTTTTTTTTTTTTTTTTTTTTCTTTTGGAAGTGAAGCTGCGTTGTAATGGTGTTGACCCAGATGACCATCCTGTCAGATCAGAACTTGTAGGTTTTCTTTTTATTAATTTGTTTCACAATAATAATAATTATTTTTTGGGAACATAGTTAATTATTTTTTGAAATATAGGAGAGACTGAAGTTGTATCAGGAGAAGCTGGATAGGTGTATAAATTTGAGCAACGGTAAGTTTTCTCTCTTTTTTATTTTATTGTACTTTAAAAAAGAAGAAGATGGGTTTGGAAGTTTGAAGTCACAAGATATAAAAACGTTAGAAACTTTTGGGGTTATGGTGATTCAAAATGGAATCCAAGGATGTATTGATGCTTATTATAAGGGATTATATGATGGAGTATTTCATAATCAGATTTACGCGTGACATGAAATGAAATTGTGGTTTACGGACGTGTGTGTCTTCTACTTGAAGTTGTGATTATAACTTTTTTAAGTGTCCCACATTCAGCTAATTCTGATTATTGATGGACGTAATAGATAATATAAGAGTATATAAGTAATTTACCTTATCATTTGGTACTTTTTGTTGTTGCAACTAGTATGAAACTTATTATTTTACCCCTAGTTCCTATACGATAAGATGATTATATGTAGAAGTAGGTTATCGTAAACCCTAAAAGCTGATTATTTTAATTTCAAGCTGAAATGGATAGCCACTTATAGAATGCACATCCAAAAACCTTCTTAGATTGCCTATATTTGCTTATGCCTATATTTCAAATGACTACATGCAGCACCCCTGCGACCTTCAACCACATTAAACTACCAGGCAGCAACCCGTTTCATTGAGCATTCGTTGCCTGATCTTACCCCTGGTAAGTGGCTCGTAACATTGTCATATCATAGCCTAGTATTTTGTTTTCTGTTTAATACTTCTAGTGGATTATCATTGATAGATCAAAGGAAGAACATGAGGGAAGTCAGTAGACGTGAAGGGGTAAATCGTGAGCATTCAGATGGAAATGTTAGCAAAAGAAGGAAGTATCTTGGTTCGACTAAAACATCTGTCAAGACTGCTGCTCAAGAGTTTCTTGAGAAAGCAACTCGTGAGCTTCTTGGTGATAGTAAAAGTTCCTTCAAGGGGCCTCTAAAGCCTCAAGATTCAGATTCAGATGATATGTTAGCTGATCCTTAGGTATCGTTGATGTTCTAGTACGTTTACTCTTGTGTTTTAACTTCTTACTTTGTGTTTTTGTTGTTGATTATAATATTTTTTTTTCAGTTGCAGTGCCAAGATGGACAGGTTGGGTATTGTGTCAAAATGGTCAAATTTTGGAAAGGGTTCGGGTCAGGATGTTGGGTTGATCTGATACACCTTTTGTCCAAAAAAAAACCCCTTTTTTACAAATAAAACAACGAGTGTGTCAAACAGGATTACAAAAAACCTATCTTTTAAAAAAAATGATTTACCAGGTTCTATACATAAAAACTACATTTTGGGCGACTTTTGCCCTGTTTGACCTGTATGGCTGTTTCCCTTCAAGCTTAGTTTTATAATTTTACGGTTTCACCCATTTTCCCGTTAGAGATATAACATAACCTGAATTGACTCATACTTAAATTAGTGAGTCAAAATTGCCACCTCTAGTTTGCATATACAGTTATATCAAGTACATCAACATTAGGTTAGTTCACTGATGAAGCATTTTATGAGTACGATAGATTACCCAAATTATTTATTAATTTCTAAAATGCGGCAAGAGTTCATTAAGTCTGCAGTTTCGGGTGATGTTTGGGAGCCTATCATCATTGCATCTTCAAAATGCAATAAGTGTACCCAAACACTACTTAAAAAGTGCTTATGGGATTTATAGAAGGGAGGTGATTTGTACACCACCATTTTTTATCCATCCACTTCTAAATATGGTTGATGCTGTTGTAATGTACAACATGATGAAGCATATTTAGTGGTGGATAGATAAAAAGTGGTGGTGTACAAATCATTATCCTTTATAGAAGGGTTACAAAGTGTGGGTTTGCAAACACCCCCCCCCCCCCCCCCCCATCCCTCCCACCCTTGTAGGTTCTTATTTCTTGTATGATGTATACCTATTGCCTTGATTTCATATTTCTGCATTATCTAACTGGTAAATTCTTGCTGGTGCGTTTTTGTTGTCATAGCTTGCTTGTTGATGCTTGATTGTCAAGAAAGGGAATGATCCGTGACGCTAACTTTAGGTTTGTGCGTTTTATTTTCTTTGCCAAGGACTTAATGAATTTTTTGTTTCCATTGTTTATGTCTTATATATAAAGCACTCTTTACAATAATTAAACAAGCCTTACCGCGCACTTCTATCTCAAGTTACTTTTTCTAAATTGAACCCCTTAATAGTAGGCTAAAAGTCCACCAGTCTCCATTGTAGGGTGGGCAGAAAGATAAATAGTATGATTTTTAATCCTTTTTTTCATGTACAAAAGCAAAATAAATCACACATTGTAATTGGATCTTGCTGATGATTACGAACTTGATGTTCACAAGCAAGTCTACTACTTCATTTAGAATTGGCCAAATAAAATCAAGCAACAAACTTCACTACTTTTCAAGCTTTCGAGATTACTGAAGGTTATTAAGATCTACAACTAAGATTATACTCAAAATTTCCCTCTCTTAAAAGGGAAAGTAATCACCGGTAGGGAAGTGAAGGACTTCATAATTCCAACCCGTTTGAACTGGTTTTGTATTTGACCTATTGAGTTAAATTTAACCCAAACTGACCCAATTGTTAGTAACTGGGTTGAAACTTTAATCTCTGCCATAAACTCTTAAAATGTACTTCTATAAACTCTTGTATTAAATTTAGTATTGCAGATAATGTTGCTTGTTGTTGGTCAATTTATTTGAAAATGTCAGTTTTGACCTGAAAGTAAATACTAGTTGGAGATTAAAATATGAAGTACAATAGCCAAATAAATACCTCTTACGAGTGAAGTGGTCAAATCTATGTTACTGATAAATGGTTTATTTGATGCTCATTGCTTCCTATTGCATGGATATCTCTGGCAAGTTTTTCTTTTACACTTTTCTGATACCATCTGTTCTTGCATGCAGGATACCATGAATGGTCTTTTGCAGTACATATTCTGCATGTTTTTTATTGAAGCATCTCTTTTTTTTCTTCTAGTGGGTTCACAGTTAAGTAAGAATGTATGTTATGAATCATTAGTACGATTATGTGTAATAAACGCCTTTCATCTTTTATTTTTGCCCCGTAGAAAATGACAATTTAACTTGTGGTTCGCATTTACTAAGGGTGATAATATTTGCGACACAAAATTGATTCATACCCTAAAAATGTGCTGTGATGTAGTTATACCATGTGCTACAACTTTCGTGAATTGTGGAGTAAGAATCAACTTTAATGTTGTAAATATCACCACCCATTTACAAAGATTGACGGTGGTTGGCTTGGGCTTGGTAATAATCTGGACCGATTAATCCGTATTTTGCCTGTGGGTCGACCTGAAAAGGACTGGTTGTCTGGTTCAATGGCTAGAAGGGCCAAGTGGCTAAGCATGGTTATTGATTTTTGACATTTTTGCTTTCGGAAAGTCGGATGTCTTGGTCCACTTATTTCAGTGGCTGATTTTCTGCTTCAATTTAAGTATAGAATTGACGAACTGTAATGTGAATGTTCATGCGATTTGAATGAAAAAACAATGGTTTCATTTTTCATATTATAAAATATGACATGATAGGAATATTAGTTAAATCTAGCACTGGCTTTTACTTTGTGTAACGTGTGAATTAAAATATTTATGTTTCAAAATGTGCATGTACTATAATCACATGGAATGAAATAAGATTGCAAAAGTTGCGTGTGGGCATTTGTGTTTTATTTTTATTGGCAAAGAAAAGATAAGAGTTATACATCAAGCATGATCGTGAGATTTTTTATATATGACACGAGTAATAATATAAACGAATCAAAACGAATGAGAAACTCGGTTTCTATCGTGAATAATTGAAATTTAATGACTGGCTTATTTATTAGTGGCTGTAATTAACCATAGATGTTATTACTATGTTTAGCAAAAACTATTTGTAAGGAGTACTCACACATATAATGATGATTTTAAAAGTTATCCTCTATTATACTAGTTATTAGTAATTAGTATAGTATTCTTCTTCTTTTCCTTTTATTAAAGAATTAATTAATAATAAATCTAATTTTAAGATTAGTGTATGAAACTGCTTATAGATTGGAGATATGTGCCCTTTTTGTTTTTATCAACTTTTAAAACAGTAATAGTACGATATAACTCACACATATGCATATTTACATATTATCTCTATCAAGATTCAAAATCACAACTTTTTAATTAATTAGCTTTTATACACTGCTAGATCAAAGGACCTTTAATAAAATAGTTACTTATTAATTTGTCAAGTTTAATATTTTAAATATTTGATACTAAATTATGAATAGTAAATGGTATATAATCATCTCTATCTCTATAAAAATACATAATACAAATAGTTATGTGTAAATAATTAGCAACATAATATTAGTTAAGAACAATAATTTATTTATAAAATATGAATTGTCATGTTTATATATGTCATAAATAAATGACGTACTATAATAGAAATTAAAATGTATGATTAAGTGGATACAAAAGTGATAACTCTATGCATCCGTATTTATAAGTATTCATGTTGAATTAGAACCTTTGGTCATATGAATCTAAATAATAAGAAAAATAATATAAAACTCATATCTTCACTATCTAAGTTACGAAATGTTATTATGACATGACATCAATTAACTCATATCTGCAAAACAATTTTAGTTAAAAATATTATAAAAACATATATCAACAATATCTTCAATTGTCTAACAATAAATTTTCGTAGTCTTTAAATTTTTGTTAAGTTTAATAACTTGTAATTGTATATAATGTAGACAATATATATATATATACATATTATGTAGTGATTTTATTAATAATCTATATTTAACAATATTTACTCTTTTTAAAAAGTCAATAATCAATATAAATTAATGGCTTTAAAGATTTCAAAACTAAAAAAACATATATTAGTGAATGTAAATGACGTCATGTTAATTAAGTGAAGTTAAAATCAAATGCGTAAAGATAAAAGGGTTTAATCGTAAATTTCATGTTAGAAAATGTCATGTAACTTAACCCTAAATGATTATGTAAAGAAGATAAAAATAAATTTTATGGTGCATTCAACAACTTTAAAGATTCTAAAATTTGAAAAACGTAATATTAGTCAAATTTGAAAGATAATAGAGTTTAATTAAATTTCATGTTAAAAAATGTCATGTAACTTAAACTTAAAATATTGATATGTAAAGGGAAAGAGCTAAAACGAACTATTGTACAAAGTTTAAAGTACACCTTTAAAGATCAAAATTTGATATAGAATATAATTACAATTGTTCAATCAAAAAGAATTTTTTTAATCTAAAACCTATATTTCTCTATGTTATTCAGTTTAATTAATTAATAGAAATAGAATTATTATGCAATGGACAAATACAAACACCAAGATCACATGCTTTAGACCAACTTCCATATATTTTTTTAATATACTAATAACATATAGTTAAGCTTAATTATTTACATAAGATATCAAGTTACCAAAAATTCTTATACGCTATCAAAAGTTTTCATCATGTTATTAATTAGGAGATTGATATTTCCACTGTTAGTTTTGATAAATACATCATAAACATGCATTAATAAGTTATACAATACAAATAGATAATGCAATATTTTAATGTATTTATTAAAACTAGTGATAGAAATATCAACACCCTATTAATTAATGTATTAGCCGGTTTTAAAACAGAGTATTACAAATTAATCAATCTCATAACTTGTTAGCCAAGCCACATGTAATATCGATGTTAGAAAAAATAGAGTAAAATAGGCCTAAATTAAATCAAATCTTTATATAATCAAACCTACTATTTATTATTGAACTTTTTATAAAACCGGTGGCTAAAAAGGCAAGGGTTTTGTGTATTAATTTTTTACAGGACTGGTGAAACCTCGTGTAATAATATTTCAAAGGGAAAAACACACACAAACGTATGCGATTTGAGAGTGATTGACTAAACTCTTAAGTGAGGGAACACAACAGCCGCAGATCAACTCTCAGTGTCTTCACAAATCTGTAGTCATCAAAACTCAGTAAGTTTACAATCCATCTTTAGATCTTTAATCAAACAAACTTGTTTTTCAAAAAAGCACTATTTTTAAAGTTTCTTGTTTTATTCCCATCAAACCCTTTTGTTTTTGTTCATGTTTGACCAATACATATGTATATTAAACTTGTGGGCTTTATACATATGAATGATTGCTGCCCTTGCTTTGTTGGGCATAAAAGAGAAAAGCTAGGGTTTTTATGTATCTTTATCAAAACCCCATTATTTCCCTTCATTTATTTATGCTGAAATACATTATACAGTCTGTCTTTAGTATTTTTTTGTAAGAAATTATTGGGTTCTGGATTTGATTTGTATGTTTTTCAGGGTGTGTGTGATTGGAATCAGCTCAGAATGACATGAGAAATGAGGTTTAGGCTTTTTAAAGTTTGGGAGATAGATGGGGTGTGTGTTTGGAAGAGAGATTTCATCTTCTGGGCCACCAAGTTCTGAAATTGTAGTTGATAATAAAACAAGAGAACGAAATAGGGAGACTAGTGTTCAGTCTGGGAGGAAAGAGAAAGCTTTAGTAGTGAACACTGATAGTAGTAATAATGGCGGTCAGGAAGCGCAAAATGGGGGCGTTCAAAAAGGGGAAAAAGATGGGAGTGTGAGGCCGAGAGGTGAGAGAAGGCGGTCGAAACCAAACCCTAGACTTAGTAATCTGGGTAAGAATATCCATGGTGAACAGGTGGCTGCTGGCTGGCCAGCTTGGTTATCGGCTGTTGCCGGTGAGGCGATCAACGGGTGGATTCCTCGCCGAGCTGATACTTTTGAGAAAATTGACAAGGTATGTACTGATGATTTTCAAAATTTTCTGAACTTTATGTTACTATTAGGGCATTGTTGCTGGATATTACAAATTGGTGATGTTGTATTTGTCAAAAAACTAAATTTTGTGATGTTTAGCATTGCGAATTTTAGAGTTTATTGATTATGTTATATGTATTTAAATGCTGTGATTAGATTGGGCAAGGCACATACAGTAACGTGTACAAAGCTAGGGATACTATGACAGGAAAAATAGTTGCATTAAAGAAAGTTCGGTTTGACAATTTGGAGCCTGAGAGTGTGAAATTTATGGCCAGAGAGATTTTGATATTACGTCGTTTAGATCATCCTAATGTTGTTAAGTTGGAAGGGTTGGTGACATCGAGAATGTCTTGTAGTTTGTATCTTGTTTTTGAGTATATGGAGCATGATTTGGCTGGACTTGCTGCTAGTCCTACAATAAAGTTTACCGAGCCTCAGGTTAGTTTATATGATACTTTCCTCAAAATTAAATAGCAAATTTTTGTGTGTATTTTTTTTAACCGTTTATGAATATTATAGGTCAAGTGTTACATGCATCAACTTTTGTCTGGGCTTGAACATTGTCACAATCGCCATGTATTGCATCGGGATATTAAAGGGTCAAATCTTCTTCTGGATAATGATGGGAGTTTGAAAATTGCTGATTTTGGTTTGGCGTCGTTTTTTGATCCAAATCACAAGCAGCCAATGACTAGTCGGGTCGTTACATTATGGTATAGGCCACCCGAGCTTCTTCTTGGGGCCACTGATTACGGTGTGGGTGTTGACCTCTGGAGTGCAGGGTGCATTCTAGCAGAGTTATTGGCTGGGAAGCCTATCATGCCTGGTCGTACAGAGGTAATATCAATATGCAGTATTTGTATTGAACTTTCTGAATTTTATGAATGTTTTCTTTTTCTTATTTTATTTTTGGGACAACGTTTTGAGTGTTACTGTTATCATATTACTTGTTTGTGCAATAGGTAGAGCAGCTTCATAAGATTTTTAAATTATGTGGTTCTCCTTCTGAAGAATATTGGAAAAAGTCAAAGCTGCCACATGCAACCATATTTAAGCCCCAGCAGTCATACAAACGGTGCATAGCGGAAACATTTAAACATTTCCCAGCATCATCATTGCCATTGATTGATACCCTTCTTGCGATTGATCCTGCGGATCGGCAAACTGCAACAGCTGCTTTAAAAAGTGAAGTAAGCATTCATAACCAAAGTTGAATTTCTTTTCATTTAAGCATTACAAATTTATTTCAGTTATTTAATTTGATTTTAAAATCTTGAAATATGGGATGTCATTAGGAATTTCTTGTGGAACTAGCAGTCCCTTAATTTCTTTTAAGTGCTTTTTTCTTCTTTCTCTCTGGGTTGCTTTAATCTGAATCGTCGCAATTTTTCTATCAAGTTCCAGGAATCATGCAATATTTTATCAACTAATGGTTTATCTTCATTTTGATTCGATCCTTTTGATTCAAATTAGGTCCATATTTGACGATTTTATATCTATCTCAATTAATGTCCACCAAATTTGTAATTTGTATACAAAAAAGCTCAACTTTAAAGGTTTTCGGTAGTTCTTAAGCCAACCAAAGCATCATATTTGTCTACTTGTGAGGACTGTTTTTCTGCTTCTGTTTATTAATTTTTTAATCCTTTTTAAAAAAATTTCCTTCATCTTTTGGGTTGTGAAACTGGGCGAAAAGGATTTCATATAAAACTTTAGAAAAGGTGTCTAGTGCTAGAAAAGTGGACCATATTACTTGAATATACAGTAACCATGCGCAATTCACGGTATCCTTTGTTTCCTTTTATCTTATAGTTAAAGATTTTGTAAATCATACATGAATTGGTCAATGATGGTGCTCTTGGGGAAGATGGTGTTGATAAGTAATATCTGGCATGTATTATTTTGCAGTTCTTTATGACAAAACCTTTTGCTTGTGATCCTTCAAGCCTTCCAAAATACCCACCTAGCAAGGAGATGGATGCCAAGTTACGTGATGAAGAAGCTAGAAGGTCTGCAATGTGTTTTGTAATTATAATCGCAAAAACATCCACCAAGTTATCATGATAAAAAAAATAATCATTTACCTTGGCATCTCTAAATATTTATTCAAAGATGAATATTTTTATGGTAGATTGAGAGCTGCTGGTAAAACCAATGCCGACGGAGTGAAGAAGACTCGCCCACGTGAAAGACATGCACGGGCTATGCCCGCTCCAGAAGCCAATGCTGAGCTGCAAGCCAACATTGATGTATGACAGATAAGCTAACGTCTTGTGTTAAATATTAAACACAGTGGGTTCGTTTATGCAAAGTGTCGATTATTTGTAACATGTCAAAATGACCTGTTGCTAATCTTAACGATTTTACCAGTTTGACCTTCTAGAGGGTACAGATAACCTGTTACCTGAATCGACCCATTCATAAGTCAATGGGTCGAAATTGCCACTTCTACTGCTACATCCACTTTCATTTGAACATGTGTTGCTTTTTGCAGAGACGGAGGTTGATTACACATGCAAATGCAAAGAGCAAAAGTGAGAAGTTTCCTCCACCTCACCAGGATGGCACACTGGGTTACCCATTGGGTTCTTCACATCACATGGATCCAACTTTTGATCCTCCTGATGTCCCGTTTAGTTCCAATTTTTCATACGCAAAACAACCTATCCAGACATGGTCTGGTCCGTTGGTTGAGCCTGCTCCTACAGGCCGTTCACGCAGAAAGAAGCATAATGATTCATCTTCAAAGAATAACTAGACTTGTTGCTGGATCGACATCATGCTGGATACCCTTTTTTTACATGTAGAATGCAGAGGTAAAGTATTTTGTTATTTGTGTTTCTTGTTTAGTTCTTATTTGAGTACTGTAAATGTTCATCTTTTTTTGCCTTTTCTGTTGAACAACTTCGATTAGGTCAAATAAACATTCAGCTATTGAACAAATGATCGAATATTATTCAACTATATTAATTGAGATGTATCATTTTCCAGCTGTTGTTGACCTAGTCATAACTAGATGATGAGATCAGTTCATAAGATTGTCATTGTAATGTTGAAGGAGGTTTTGAATGTTTTATCGATAGTCAAACATTTTGATTTGAGATTTTGTGAATGGAGACTGTTTCTTATTCTATTGCATTCAGAAGATATCTTTCATTTCTCAATATTGAACACTAGATACAACTAAACGACACAAAAATGATGATAAATCATATTGGGACTACGAATCTGTCAAAACATCTATTGTTCATCTTCTGTTTAAGAGGTTACGTGCATTAAAAATTGGGTCGACTTTCTACCTATTTGACCATTCAATCCATTCTCTCTTTTGTAGCTAAATTCTTTAGTTCAACTTCGACCTGTTTTAAATGGGTTATGCTGTGTGTACCAATTTAGTTTTTTTACCATCACATAAACATGTTGGAAATTGTGCTATATATCACCAAATCATTATTACCCTACCATTATAACCCTGCAGCCTACACTAACTACAACCTCTATTTTCTTACTTTTTTTATTTTCAAATCACACCCCTTAACTATTATTACTTTTCATCTTTAATCCCACCTATTTCTTTTATAAAGTTGTAATGCTACACTTTATTAACTAAGTTTGACAAATCAATTGTACATTTTAAACACTTATTGAAGTTCTTTTTTTAATAAAATCAAAGATTTTTTTATAACAATTTTGTAAATGTTGTGGCGTTGGCATTTTCTTAAAAAGTAGAGTTAGAGGATTTTAAAGACAAAAGTTTTCTAAAATATTCTTTGTAAGTGAGAAAAATGATGTGACAATAACAATGTTATTAATAATTTTTATAAAACAAAAGTGAGAATTATGTAGCAATAAAAATGTTATTAATATTTTTTTTTTCATTAAAGATACTCTTGTTAAGTCCGTAAATTTGTTTATGATAGTGATGATATTAAATAAATTTGTAACTATTTGAATTTTAAAATATTTTTTCATTTGAATAATAATATTAATATTTTATCATTTAGTTTTGTATACGTTTGATCATAACAATAATAACGTTATAATAATCCTATTAATAATAAATGCACAAACATCCCATAAGTATAAATATTTAGAAAGTCTTTTTACAAACTAATACGTAATAGTGATGATAAATAAATTGTTAAAATTGAAATATAAAAAAAATACAATGATTTAAATATAATAAGAAAGTCAATAAAGTTAATAAGTTTGTAGAGGTCAAATAATAAAAACATAATCATTATTTAATAATTAACTTTGACTTTGGTAGGTTGAGAACTTTTAATGGTATAGAAAGCTTAAGCCGTTTTAAATACAATATAACCCAAATATGCAATTGCTACACACGAATGAGTCAACAAGAATACTTTAATATGAGTGCCATAAGAATGTACGAGTCTTAAAGATAGTAAATTCTATGCAGTTTGAAGGAATCCAATCTTCTAATAACAATCCAATCTTCTAATAACAAATCTATACACCTTTTCTTTCATTTACGCCCAAATCATCTGAATCAAGTTCCAGTTGATTTAGCCTCCTAACAAAAGCCAAAAAGGAAGTTTTTAGGTGTAAAGAAGTCGCCACCCGTTCTCTGGTATAGAAATAGATCGATTCCATTTTCACCAACCATATCTCTTGGCAGTGCCTGCAACATGCAAGTTCTGACCACAAACCTCAACACCTTGCTTTCTGCAAGCATCTGTTATGTCCGCAAGAAGTAACTCAGGACTCGAAAAGGACTCATTTGGCTGTTGTTCATCAAGAAGATCCATTCCTGGCAATATCATCTTACATGAATTTTTACTGAAAATCTTAGCGATTTCTCAGTACCCATTTCTGTTGATTGTGTTATATAACCCTGCTGATACCACTGCTGGATGGGATTGGCTTCTGTACCATGAATGAATAAGAGGCAGTTTACCAGACACCGTGACTGTAGTGTCACTAAAAGATGATGCAGCTAATGATTGCATCCTGTCTGCATGAGATACGAGCTGGTTCAAATACCATGAAAGAAAGAAATCACCATAAGGACTCTCCCATGATCCACCTTCATTGATTCCAAGAAATTTTTGTAAGTTGGGCATTAACCTGTGGGCCCCGCATGCAATTTTTTTTTTCTATTTTTATTTTATTGCACGCAAACAATCCCAAATAAAAATAAAAGTTTTTTGTTTCTGTTTCTGTGTGTAACATGATATATTAACTTTTATTTTCTTTAATTTTCTATTTATATATATACATATAACTTAACTTCTTTTTTTACACAACTACAACGCTCATAACTATAACTACAAAAAACCTCTATTATTTACATACAACTAAAATTCTTTCAACTACAACTACAAAAAACCTCTATTAGTTACATACAACTACAACTACAAATATACCTAAACATCACCACAAATCTCAACCATCATAATCTAGCGATATGTGGAACAACTTAATCGATAATCCTATACAAAATTATTCACCAATGAGTACATCTTCCGCATTGCAATCGAGCAATACCAACTCTAGTCAAGTGGGTTTTGCTTTATACGTACCTCTAGTTAATCCGTATTTAATCCCACCCGATTGCCCACGAGCTCAATACCATATAAATATGTATCATCAAATACAACAATACCAACAATACTCACAATTCGGACAATACCCACAATACGGCTAATACCCCCAAACACTTCTAACCCAAAATCAATTCCAACACGTTTCAACACCACCACCTACACCTACATCACCTGTCGAAGACCAAGCCGTACCCAAACCCGAAACCGAACCAAGAAAAGATGACAAAGGTAAAGGTAAAGGAAAAAAAATTCTTGGAGCGATAGAGAAAGTAGGAACTTGGCGGAACGGTGAATCGACGCGTCACAAAATGCGGTGGTTGGGAATTCACAAATGCAAGAGTCTTTGTGGAACACCATCATGTCACAATACAACTCAATAGTTGAGACCAAATGATCCATGTATCAACTCACGGGCAAATGGAATAAAATTAAAAAAGATATCAAGTTTTTAACGCCATCTACAAAAAACTTGAAGACTTGTGGGAAAGCAGGAACATGCGGATATTATGTTGAACGCCTGCGCACAATGCAAACAACAACAAAAGTGGAACTTCCATTACGAAGACGTGTGGGCCATTTTAAAGGATTATCCGAAGTTCTTTGCTACCGATGGCGTTATCAGCAACAAATGACCCTTGGAACCTAAGTTCCCGATCAATCTCGATGATTAAGATGACACCCCGAACCCGACTCCGATGCAAAATCTATTTTCTGACAACCCGATCCGCAGTCCACAAGATTGGAACAAAAGTCGAAAAAGTCATAAAAGTTTGGGGTCGTCGGATGCTACGTCCACACGTTATTCAAGTGAGGACGTCTGAAAAGAACTTATTGCATCCGCTAAAATTAAAAAAAAAAGAGCATGGAAACAATAATGGAGGAGAAGAAACGTACAATGCTCACGAGTAAATGAATAATGTTTGAAGCGTTTAAGTTTCTCGCAACACAAATACCAACAAACTTGCCACCCGAAGATCTTAAAATGCTCTACCAAGCTAGGGAGGAAGTGAAAAAGAGTTCTCGTTACCGACCACAATCACCACCCGCAAACGAGGACGACTAGTTTACGTTTTTAATAATTATTGTGGTATTTTAAGTTTTTAATTAATGTAATTTTATTTTAAATTTTAAATTTTAAATTTTAAATTAATTAAGGTAATGTTATTTAAATTTATATTGCAAAACTATAATTATAATTGTAGTTGTATTAATTAAAAAAAAATAATTAAATAAATAATAGAGTTTAATTTTTTTTCAATCTTTTTAAAGAAGTGTTAAGTGACACTGAATTGGTACTGAATAAGTTCTAAAGAAACTTCATCAGTTATGAGTGGTTTGAAAATATAACCATCGGACAAGTCACTACTTCACGTGTCATGTTCTTAGCAAAAGTTTCAGCCTCATATTCATTCACGTTGTTCCATAAATACGAGGTTCCGAAAAAACTACTCCATACGTTTTAATTGTATACAAAAATAAATAAAGAATGAGAATTTTAATATGCAAATGAGTTATAAATTGCAAATCTCAAATTTATATGATTTTTCCTACTTAATTTGACTTGTTCTGCAATCAAGCATAAAAGTTATTCTCCACGTCAGAAAAGTGTGGACAATCAAACAGCAGGCGTATGGATGGTGGTTGCTGAGCTTAAATGACGTGGAAGCATAGCTCCCCCGAAATGCGCAACATAAACCATAAGCCAAGTATGCGAATATTATTTGCTACTTTATTTAATACGATATAACACAACCGTATTTGTCGTTGAATTATTTATAACCAAAGTAACTAATTATAAATATATTAGGACTGAGTTTTATAAATATGTTTTCTGCTCATAATTATTTTAAAAGAAAAAGTAATAGCGTAAATAATTATTACTATTGCTTTGTAATTATAGTTAAAAATATACATATAAATATATGTAGACCATATGAAACTCACTTGAAGGCCACTATTTATTGTCAAACCCCACATAAATAACCAACACCACATAGTGATCATATCAATTCTTTGGTCGTAAGAGTCTCTTACTATACTCCAAAAATGAGTTCAACGAGGGTTTAATTTGCCTGCGTTTCACTGCTATATGCAATCCAATCTATATAATTCGTTTCACTATCAATATTAATGCATTTCCACGATTCTCCTTTTCACGTGATGAAATTCAATTTGAACTTTAGCTAATATTTGTTGTTTTGCTAATTGCATTATTTCATATCCCGACATGAATTGTACCATAAGTTTATTCGGTGTATAAGTATTCTTGATATTTAAAACCAACTTATGATTTTCGTTAGGTGTATTTATGCTACCTGCTTCTTCATAGTTCAAAGAATACGTGAGTGCACAAATAATAGCTAACTTACAAAGAAAGATGGATTGTTGGATCTTAGTTTAAAAAGAATGAAAAATAAATGAAGTTAGAGATAAAATGTAAATGAATGGTGATTTAGAAATATAAAATATTGATAATTTTTTTGAAATCTCATGATTAAATGTGTCGTTTTGCTTATTGCATTATTTACCCTCCAAAATATCATGACTTAATAAAAATATCATGATTAAATGATAAATTAGTGATATGTTGCCTAAATATCGCGATAAATTGATGATTTATTTTGTGGATCGAGTATAAGGAGTAATTTAATGTTTTTACGTAATAGGAAGTATTACTTGTGTTAAAATCAAGGTTTTTGAAGTTGAGTTGACCCAGTCAGGCGAATCGGGTGGACCGCGACTCAGGTAGTGAGGCGGGTCAAAACATGTCACGCCAATCTTAATTTCTGACCCAGTGTGACCCAGTGGGTTTAGTAGTCCGACTAGTGACCCGGTTTAAGTTGATCCGACAAGTTTCTAATTTTTTAATTATTTGTTGTTGTTAAATTTGACCAATCTCTCGTTTGTGTAGTTTTTCATTTTTTTTAATTTAACTTTAGTATGTTGTCACTAAAATAGTCATCCTAAATCATTAAACTATATTAAAAAAGATATTTGTACGCATTAAAAAATGTTTTCAACCTTTAGTTTGTGTATCGGTACACGGTTTCTTAAAGACATAATGATGGATATAGTAATATTTAATTATATACAACTTCCAACTAAGAGTCAATTATTGTCACAATTCATCAAATCAAAACAACGTTGAAATTAGTACATGATCATATGCTTTGACAAATATTTATGTATACCTCAAATATAAACATACGGGAAACCTAATCTGTAGCAAACATGTATATTTCATATGTTAAAATGATTCAAACTGTAAAATGTAATATTATTTTTGCCTTTAATACACCTAAATTATATGCATCTAATAAAACATTCGTCATCCTCAAAAACAAATTTTTTCTTCTATAAAAAGTCATGGACATATATAGTTATGCAATGATAAAACTTAAACCTTGTAAAGTTAACTTTATATAAAAGATTAAACAAAATAATCATAAATATTAAGTAAGGAGATTATAAAATATATAAAAGGATAAATATTCAATCTCCTGTAAACAAATCACAAAACGAGTTGATTCGAATTCGAGTATTATACCGAGTCGCTTTGAAACCCCGGTTATACCATGGTTAAAACTTAAAAGGTGAATGGATAAATGGTTTATCCATTTGTATTTGGTCAAGGATGTATTAGAAAACGTATGTTTAATATAGCCAACTGAAGTGTGTAACTACGGAATTGCAGTTCAAAATCACTTAGTTTAGACATATTTTATGTAAGTTGTATATGTAACTCGTAACCTCTATTTGAATTGTGAATTAATTGACTTAATGATGTTACCCAATAAATGTAATGCCCGGTAACAAGTTTTTTGAACCTTTCAATCTTTTAGTTTATAAAACAAGTTCCTTTTAAAATAAAAGTGTTATAATATTTGGATGTGCTAGATGGTGGCTTTTTTTATAAATAAATGTTATTGAAAACTGAAAAAGCTTTTAACTTGAATAAAATCTTTCAAAAGATAAATACCAAAGTGGGATGAATTTAATTTCTTCATATAACCAACTACACTTTTAGAAGAAAAAAAATCATTATTTTATTTTTATATTGATTAAAAACAAAGACTTTGCTTGGTAAAATAGAACGATTATTTAGAGCCACCAGTGACTTCCTTGGCCCACGTGGAATGATTTGCATACAAAAATATTTTAAATTTTATGAAATAAAATGATTACCAAGTGAAATTGTACATGACTGAGTATGCGGCTCAAACTTTTGCTTCTCTAAAAACATGACACGTGGCATTCTGACACTTCCTCTTTCCTTCTGGGCCATATATACATTTCCCATATTCTTTCACCCCATATCAAATCATCCCTGTCTCTAATTAAACCCTAAACTTCCCTTATCCAAAACCATTTTATCCAATTAAATTTCACTTTTTAGCAGGAAAGCACTAATCTTTTCATCACCCACTTCGTTTCTTGCTAGAAAGCACAAATCTTTACTTTACCCACATGGAAATGTCATTGATTCCAAGAAATTTTTGCCAATTAGGCATAAATAATACTAATAATAATCTAATGATCATAGGTCCATCTGCCCCAAAATTGCAGATGGGTTTTGGTCAAATATCAAAAAGCTCTAATCTTTCTGTTAGGGTTTCAGCTCAATCTGTTTCTTATTCTCAATCTGCTGTTCTCACCAAAGCTTCTCAAGAAGATATTACTGTTTTCAATCATGTAAGTAGTTATTGATGTTATATTGTACATAACAGTAGTAGTTTAATCATTTAGTTATTATGTTTTCTGAAACACCTTTTTAATGTATGTATGGATGGATACTTGTTGAATGTGCAGGAAGATGGTGTGAAATTATATGTTGGATTACCAATGAATTCTGTTTCTGAATGTAATGCAATAAACCATTCAAGAGCAATTGCAGCTGGACTTAAGGCTTTGAAATTGTTAGGAGTTGAAGGTGTTGAGCTACCAATTTGGTGGGGAGTTGCAGAGAAAGAATCCATGGGGAATTACAATTGGTCAGGTTACCTTATTCTTGTACAAATGATTCAAGAATCGGGTCTTAAAGTTCACGTTTCGCTCTGCTTTCATGGATGTGAAGAAGAAAACATTCGACTCCCTAACTGGGTGTCAAAATTAGGTGAATCTCAGCCGAATATCTTCTTTGCTGATCGATTAGGGGAGCGTTATAAAGAGTGTTTGTCTTTTGCTGTTGATAATCTTCCTGTTTTCGATGGCAAAACCGCTATTCAAGTTTATCAAGGGTTCATCGAGAGCTTCAAAACAGTTTTCGCTCCGTTTATGTTGTCCACAATCACTGTAAGGATATAAAGTTTTGATCTTTTTTAATTATATCAATTGAGATGATGATATCTTGAAATCTTGAAATGAGTATTGAATTTGGTGCTAATTGGCGAATCTCTTGCAGGGGGTGACAATTGGTATGGGGCCAGATGGTGAGCTTCGATATCCGTCTCACCATGATCATAACAAGTATAGTGTTGGTTATGGTGCAGGGGAGTTCCAATGTTACGATGAAAACATGATGCGAAATCTCAAACAGCATGCTGAAAATGTTGGAAATCCTTTTTGGGGACTTGGGGGTCCACATGATGCACCAAGTTACAACCAGCAGCCTATGGTAGACACTTTCTTTAAAGAAGGTGGATCATGGGAGAGTCCTTACGGTAATTTCTTTCTTTCATGGTATTCGAGCCAGCTCGTATCTCATGCAGACCGGATGCTATCATTAGCTACATCGTCTTTTAGTGATACTGCAGTCATGGTGTCCGGTAAACTGCCTCTTATGCATTCATGGTACAGAAGCCGATCCCATCCAACAGAGGTAACAGCAGGGTTGTATAGCACAGTTAACAGAAATGGGTATGAAGAAATCGCGAAGGTTTTCAGTAAAAATTCATGCAGAATGGTATTGCCAGGAATGGATCTTTTGGATGAACAACAGCCGAATGAGTCCTTTTCGAGTCCTGAGTTACTTCTTGCGGACATAACAGATGCTTGCAGAAAGCATGGTGTTGAGGTTTGTGGTCAGAACGTGCATGTTGCAGACAATGTTAAGAGTTTCAAACAAATTAAGAAAAATTTGGTTGGTGAGAATGGAATCAATCTATTTCTTTACCAGAGAATGGGTGGTGACTTCTTTTCACCTAAAAACTTCCGGTTGTTTTCAGCATTTGTTAGGAGGCTAAATCAACTGGAACTTGATTCAGATGATTTAGGTGTAAATGAAAGAGAAAGTGCCCTCTTTGTACCTGGCAAAAACAGAACACTCCAAGCTGTATAGAATTGTGATGATACTTACTTCGGAAACTTGTGTATTTGTATGCGGATCATAATCAAACATTATTGATTTTGAAAATTAAACTGAAAGATGCAACAATTTAAATTCTTAGAGGTGTTTGAGCGTTGATCTTTGTATGGCTATATTGTAGTTTTGATCCATCTCTTAACGGTAGTAAAAGTAGTTAAAGGTAGTTACTTTGATATTATCCTTTTCGTATTCATAGAGGATTTTACGGGGGTAAGATGTAAATAAGAGTAGTTAAGGTGGTTAAAGATGATTCATTTTAATATTATCCTTAATCAACTAACTTAACCACTTATTAACTACCATGTTGACCAACTGTAAAGGTAGAATTGAAATCCTCCTAATGGTGTTAATAGATCATTCTTGAAGTGAAATCATCATGTCCCCTAAGACATTCGACAGGAATGTAAACATCATATTGTTGTCTGTTGTTGAACATAGTGCCTCAAATCTTTGTTCTTGGTCGTTGAACAATGCCTAAAAGATGAAGCATACACCTCGTGCAGTCATCGTTTCGCAATAGAATATGAGTAGGCAATTATCATACAACAATTCCGTCACCACACTATCATACATGCCCCATAGGACATTTGACAGGAACGTAAACATCACATGATTTAAGTAAACTAATAAGGCTTGCGTCATCCAAGCAAAATATGATAATATATTGTTGGGTTTATGTACATTGATATTGCAAAAGACCCGGTGACAACTATTCAGAATGAGTTACCACTTGGTCATAAGGTATCATACTTTTGAAAGCAAACTAAGATTACATTTGGCATCTTCATAGAGGACCAAAAAATAATACTATAAGAGGATTTGTACATCATTGTAAGATGACAAGCCCTAGTTTGAATCAGTTCCAAATGCCATCTTAGATATGAATCTTTGTTTCCCATAGTTAGCATGTGAAGTTAGAATCACGGTTCCAACGCTTAAAGATATAATAAAGAAATAATCATCTCGGCTACCAAAAAATTTCCTTGTGGCTATAGAGCAGGAAGATTGCCGATTGTCCAAATGGATGCCCTACAATTGCATAAACCACATGTTAATTGCAGAGATGAAATTAGAGATGATTAAAAAAACGAAGGTATGTCCTGCGCCTACTTTCTCTTCCAAAGCTCTACGATATAAAGTAGCTTCATATAGAGTAGACATGGCAAAACGGGCGGGTTGGGTCACAGGTTAGGTGACTTCGGTCGGGGCTGGGCTGACTCGTCATCGATATTTTTCTTCCCTTCTCTTCAAATTTATAATCAACTAATGTATTTACAATGATCATAGAAGATATCTTTAATTCTTTTAAAAAGCACTAACGTTTTAGAATAATATGATTAGGACTTTAAAAGCAATACTAACATGTTTAATTTGTTCAACCCATTTCATTCTCAGTTCTAATTTTTTTATTTGACCCTTTTCACCTGTTACCAATGAAATACCACCTCAATTAACCCATTTCTTATAAATTAGTCAAAATTGCTACGTCTAGTTTAGAGCCATTTATACTCTCAGAAACCTCCCTTCAAGAGAAAAAAAAAAGACCCCAGAACATCTTTATTGTTAGCCTAATTATTGCCAATTTGCATGTACGCAACATCTTAAGAGGAGACCCACTAATATATTTGCCATGATCAGCATATATAAGATATTTATATTCTATAGATGGAAATTGTTCTTTAGTCTTTACACTGCCTTTACTGAAAATACATAATTACGGTACAAACTAAGTCACTTGAAACTGACACTCTTAACACCAAACTTTTCTACTCACGGGTCTAGAAACCAAATGAAATCGAGTTCCATTACTATGAAAACATGAGAAAGTGCATTAGAGCATTGCATAGTAGCGACATGTATCTATTCACTTTCTAGAATTATCAGATCTTTCTGATGCCTATTTTTGTGCTTTCTTAAGTTAAACACAGGTCTTATTTCACATCTAAGATTATAACCAAAAAAAAAAAGTTACAGAGATATTAGTTATGGTTGATCAAGCAAACATAGATGCAATGGTGGATAAAAGGGAAAAGTATGAGAACCAAACGAGATTGAAAAAATAAATTAAACAATCACTGTTACCTTAATTTTCATCAGAAGGAAGAGGAGCTGGAAGATTATCGCTTGCTAAATTTCCTATAGTTCTTTGAGGTCCAAAGGCATTATTCACATAAAACTGATCTGGAAAGTTCGAAGGCAAGGACCTTCTGGATTCATCTGAATCAGCTTCTGAACTCTTTGAGGGAATTGGATCAGTATCTTCCACCATATACAGGACATGCTTGCCTATCTGTTTTCACCAAAATCTTTAGCTAAATAGGACAACTAGAGAATTATTGAATTAAAATTTGTTATATAAGGAAAGATAAATCCTATTAACAGTAGTTATTAGTTAATCTATAGTTAAAAGTTCTTTAATAAAGAATGGTAATTCATTTCTTTTGAAAAACTGAATCCCACTTCCTAACAATTCGTATCAATACAACAACATGAAATAGTACGCTACACAACAGTAAAAATCATTTAAGGCATACCTTTTCAAGCTGGTCATCAATTTGCTTGTGGTGAAAATAACCATTAGTCGATGGTATCTTATCACTGTCTGAGAATTGCATATTGCTTAATCCATCATCAAGTTGTGTTGATGATGTTCTGTAGTACATGTTGCTTATTGCAGATCTGAGACGCTGAGTTCTTTGAGAATAGAAAATCTTGGTTGCAAGTGGAGCAGGGACACTCAACATCCCTTTTCCACCATCATCATTATCACAAACATTAGTTCAATACGGTAAATACAGAAAACTATAAAATATATATACATATCTCAGAGAAAAAGAGCGGATGAATGACCTTTGGTCGGTAAATGGTGGTCATTGAGTTTTGTAGGAGTTTGATGACTAGTGATATAATCAAAGGTCTTCACACTTCTTTCACGTGTTTCATTTTTGAACTGTCTACCTGAAAAATGAGAATTATGACAAAAATGTGATATAATTTAGGGTTAAATGTCTGGAAATGTATCAAACTGTACCCATAATTCTATTGTATCTATCCTTACAAGTTTCGATTGTATGTACCTAAATTTCAATTATTTCTATTGTATGTATTTGATGACTTCTTCATCAGGTAGTAGGTAAATTTTTGCTAACGAGGCAGACGTATAAAATGCCACATTTTATTTAACTAAAGGGGTGTATTATAAGCATATTTACTTGTACATAAACAAAAGCAATATTGGGAAGAAAGAAAAAAAAAAGGTCACCAAATAAAACATGGATTCCACATTCTACAACAGCATTTGAACATTATATAAAGGCATTACTTTTGTAACGGATGTATTATACGCATATTTTATGTGCAAAAATTAAAAGATGTGCACCAAAGAGAGGCCACTAAAAAAGAAACAATAGCAAGAATTTGACAAAACAGCAATAATGGAATTAAGGCAGAAAGAAATATACCTTTTGCTTGTGTAGGAATTGAAGTTGCCTTTAAAATGAGTTCATTAGCATGAGAATTTGAAGGAGCAACATTAGCAAGGGTACATCGTTGAGGCTTTCCAACTGGTGCAACTTGTGCTATCTTCGGGTTAAGCTCATCAGATAAGATTTTTGTAGATACATGAAATCGAATGAAAATTGTATTGTACAAATAACGACCAAAGGTAACTACTAGTAATAAGAATTTTAAGAGCTTGATTAACAACACATACTTTTGCAAGGAGATTCTTAACCTCGTTTTCTCTCTAGTGTTTTTAACCTTAATCGCCATTCAAATCATCAATTCTTGTGATCTTAACCATTAATATTCAATATTCCACGCCTGAATTGCGATCAAGTATATCCTAAACCAGCTTAAATAGCTCAAATTCAGAACTCTAAATTGATTTGTGATACCCTTTTTCACGCGTAAGTCTAATTCTTTGTGACTTTGTTTGTAGGTCGATTTGCTTAATAGAATTAATCCCTAAATTGATTTAGGTCAGTTCTGGGCTCTCTTGAAGATCGATATAGACTACGTTGGTTTTGTAGGTTGTTTGGAGTTCAATTTTTGGCAGATGGGCTGCTGCGATTTGATTCGAAAGTTTGGTATGTTGTTATAATGGAGAAGGGTTTCCCCGATTCGGGTAAGAGAGATGGAGGAAAAAAAGAAAAAGAATAAAGATGCTACTGTGGCGAAGGATGTGTCTAATGTGAAAACTAGTTTTGGGGCGGATTTGGAACCTATAATTGAAACTAGTGGGGACAATGTTGAAGCTGATTCGAGGAAGAAATTTCCGACTATGGAGGCCGTGTTTGGGACATCTACCAAAGTGATTAATTCTGGTAAACCATGGAACGATTGGGAAGATAATGTGGGTGAGAAGATCACTAACGCGAACACTAGTGGTGTGGGAGTTAAAACTTATGCTAACCTGCTAAACGCCGAATCGAGTAAGAAGAAGGTATAATTTTCGTACTCTAGAAGCTCCAACAAGTGAAGGGACCGATGTTGCAATTCCTTTGTCTTCGGTATCAGAAGTTAATGAACGTTTTGGGAACACGATATATGGGTACTTCTTGGGCAAAAGAATCGTGTTTCCTGTGGTTGAAAACTATGCAAAGAATGCTTGGACAAAATATGGCCTCTAAAAGACAATGATGAATTCGAAAGGCTTCTTTTTCTTCAAGTTTGCATCAGCTAAGGGAATGGATGAGGTGTTAGAGAATAGTCCTTGGATGATTCGCACGATTCCGATCATAATCAGAAAATGGTCACCAGATGCAGTCTATTGAAAGAAAACTTAACCAAGATTCTCGTTTGGGTGAAACTTCATGATGTTCCTATTTCTTCAAGAAAGATGGTTTGAGTGTTATAGCGACCAAAGTTTGATGTGTGTGGGGTCTTGAGGTAGGTCTAGTTATGCACGAGCTATGATTGAAGTACGGGCTGATTGTGCACTAAAAGAGACCATAGTTGTGCCAGTACCTAGATTGGAGATGTGGGTTTTAACCTAACTACCATCCGTGTTGAGTATGAGTGGAAACCTCCGAGGTGCGAAGCATGCAAGGTTTTTGGCCATCGTGATGATCAGTGCCCCAAAAAGAACATAGCTGCTTCAGGGCAACCAGTGAGAGGCATTCCAGTTGGATTGAAGGCCAAGCCTGTATTTGTTTATCACCAGAAGAACACATCTAAACCTGCTGGAAAAGGAAATTCTTCTTCTAACATTGTTACAAATGCTGCTCATGGTGATACAGGTAACAAAAGTTTCAAATGCTTTGAACTACTTAGGGTAACATGGCAAGTGAAGAGGATACTAACAATGGGGAACCAAGTGCTCCTTCAAACGAGAAGGTGGAGAATTTAAGGGCTGATCATGTTGAGATTATGGAGAACATGGAAGAGGTCGTGAAACCAGGTACATAGGACCAGAAACAAAAGACGGATAGAGAGGTCATTGATACAGGTGTCAAGGGCGCAGGAAAACCAAGTTTGCACACAAGGTTTTCACAGGATACTTATGATAATGACGAGGAGAGTGATGTTGAAGACGAAGTGACTGGAGAAATGGCAGATTATTGCAGTGAATTCAGAATCAGGATTAAGGGCTCGCTTCCAAGAAGATGATATGGGCTTGAAGTTGAATGTAGGAGTCAAGTCTAGAAAGCTTATTTGCTTGTTTTGTAGTTTTGCCGTTCAGGCTGAAATGTGGGATTCATCCACATTCGTTGTTAAGAGTTTTTGTGGGTTATAATATTTACCAGGTCCTCCGTGACCTTTTACCCAAAAATAGTAATAAGAGTTGTAAGGATACTAGAAGTACTATATTGTAACTTCTTCCGCTCCTTTCTTGGGGGTTTCTTTTGCACTGCAACAGCATCAGTCTCTGTTTTACTGTCTACTAATGAATATAACGACTTGCAAATCTCTGTAAAAATGGAAGAAATAATATTAATATATACGTATTAAAGTAATAAGTTTAAATTTAAGTTTACCATGAATTGAAGTTGTAAATTAAGTTACTTTTTGTTCGTCACTCTCTTGTTTAACATATATAACAATAACCATGTTACAACCACAAAAAGACCATTAACGGTTATAGGGAGACGATTACCAGCTAAAATCAGACCATCAAGAACCATAACGAATTTGAAAGACCAGGTTACCTGCATGGGTTGCATACTGGCTATTCTTCACTGGCTTCTTGCATGAATTGCAACTAACCTGCAAATTAACATTTCAGAATCATATGAAACACATCAGGAATGCAAATGAATATGACCAACAGAAAAAGTTAGTTATTTTTTAATTCCCCTTTTAAGAGAAGCACCTATAGCAGAATATGAAAATAATTCTCGAAAAGAACATAAAAGCAAAGCCGAGCTTGTTTGAAACCTCACCAAGATCAGTGGATCCATCATAGGCCTCAAACCAAATACATGCATATCTGCATTCAGAAACCACAACCATGACAAGAAAGTGAGTATATACACCTATTGAAGTTTAACATAATATTCCAAAGAATTAACAATAGTATGATTCGGCATATTGCATATAGGTAGTAAAGATGCAGCCTTTTACCATCTCAAATGGACTATCACAAGAGATTCTTGAATCTTGATAACAACCTTCTCAAAAAACTTGATTAGTTATGAGCACCACTAATTTTTCCGCGGGTTGTTTTTTCACTACTAATTTATCCTTTAATTCACTTAACATGCAATATATACTATATATAGAATACAAACAGCATACCCAAAATTTGACATTTATCGAATACACCACAACCAAATACCCGATACACATGGCACCAAACACATTTTCTCATTCTTCACAATATTCTTCTACAAAAGCTTAAATTCGCTATTTCACTGTTCAATGCATGTTTATATACTTGTACCAAATTAGTCCTCAGAAGGTAAAAATCATTTCCGTCTAACACATTAACAATGTCTCTCCTCTATTACTTGAATGAATTTCATCGTTCCATTTTTTAATGAATTTTAAGCAAAATGTATCTGTCTATTTTAACAAAATAAAGTCTAATGCATTTCTTTTGTTTTATGAATCAAAATACAATAATATCAGCAAGATAGTTATCTAACATTACGCTAGAAACAACAAATAGTAATGTTCGAACATCTTTGCAACTACCAACTAAATGATCAGAAAACTTTACCTTCTTCATCTAGCAAATTTACTTCATCTGCCTCTTTAAGTTCCCTTTGAATATACTGAGCAGCTAACTTCCAACTCCCTACATTCTCTGTCAATTTGAACAAAGTTACTAACTTTAACCTGATATTTTAATTACAACTACATTTATGCCCTAATATGTCAACATCAGCTAAAAAACCTTCAAAATATTTTTAATTCATTCCAATTAACCTTCTCTTCCTTTAATTACTAGGCAAATATCACAATTACACAACACAATAGCCAAAACTTCAAAAGTAGTGTAATAATGATAATGGTAAAGAACAAAAATAAGTATTATTATATTTAAATTCTAGTTTGTACCTGACATTATTTGTGAGGTGGTTGTCATTTGACCACCTGCAAGGGAGCATACCATTGAATCAAACTCAAATTACTTGTAACCTTAAAAAAAAAGAAAACTGTAAGATTACAAACACACATTACCCAGAATTAAAAACTTGAGCTTTATGATGAAAATTGATCAAAAATGTGAAATTGTATTACTTACGGTAGTTTTAGGGGGCTTGAATAGAAATATAATGGTGTTTTTTTTTTTGAGTAATTGTGGGTATGCATTTTTTGAAGAATGAAAAATTGCAACAGTTTCTATTTACTTTTAGGGATTTTGGTTTACAGGGATGAAATTGAAATCAAAGTGCGTTTTCGGAGAGGATTTGGTGTTTAGAGTGACAGGGTAATTTTAATGAAGGTCCCTAAAGTTATGAACTTTGTGTATCTTTCACCAAATAAACCAAACTATTGCAACTAGATTCTTTTGAAATGTCTCGTTAATAAAGGCTTGCACTAACACTAATCTTGAAAATTAGACTCAATTATGAAAGATGACTAAGTTGCCGTAGATAATAACTTTAATATTCATATCTTCTTAACAATTATTTTCACTAAAAAGGAAATATCAATTTTCTGTCATCAAGATACTTAAAAAAAATATCAATCGAACAATATTTAAGAAAGTAGCTAACTATTAATGGATATCTAAAATATCAATTTAAATAAAGTATAACTACATATAATAATTAATTGTAGTAATAACAATAATAATTTCTGAAAATGCTAACCAAATAAAATTTTCAACTTGAACCGAATATAGGTAAATTAATAATTCATAATTTATCTTTTCATACTAATTTATAAAATTTTCATCCGTCCTTGTATGCGAATCTAATAATAGTATAGATTTAATTTTATCTTAAACTTACTATTCTATTAAGTTGTAAAGTTTGACAGTAATTAGATAATTTAATGTAACTATTATTTTTATGTACCTATACAAATAGTGAACATCCTCCTATTTGTTTGTACATGACAACAACGGAAAAGATTGTCATTTATACTAACTGTCATAAGGTTTTTCTTCTTTTGTTTTTTTAGAAAAAAACTCAAACACACCACTATCACAAGTATATATATTTATCATGACTTGAGCTTCCAAACTCATAATTAGAAGGTAACTTCGATACCTCAAATTTAAAGTGTTTGGGTTTCAATTGGTTTTATATGGTGATAGTGCAATGGTGGACTAGCGGTGTGCCTCCGGTGGTTGTTACAATGACAGTTTTAGATTTTAGGCTCCACATACAATGAAGATTTAGTTAACTAGTAGTCTCATTGTGTCTGACCATCTTCTTAAACTACACAAATAAGGAAAGGAGAATTCTATTATGGACACTTATTTTTTTTCTTTCCCTAACATATAAATATGACCATTTGGATGGATTAGTTTGGTTCCTATTTACTAAATTCTAAATTGTTACTGTTTTTGTATGTTCCTATTAAAAAAAGTTTCAATGAAGATTTTATAACTAATTTGAACATAATTGGTATTTATTCGACTTTGATATAAAGTATCAAAGTAGATGATGAACTTGTTAATTGAAGAATAACAACATGGTATGTATTTGAGTATTGATATTTATGTATAAATATATAGGTTTAGAAATAGGCATAATCAAATGTTGAATAAAATCTCCAACACACAAAGTAAAGATGAATCAACACTAAGAATAAATATATAATTGACACACAAGAACACACAACATATTTTTTTGACCCTTTAACTTTATTAATAATCAAGTTAAATTCTACAAGTACATAAAAAAAAAATGTTTCAACTAGCATCCCCTCATCTCCTTTTATAGAAATAAGAGGTTATAATCCCTATAAAATACGTCCTCTATAATATAATTATAGTTTTAATCTAATCTAAACAATTATATCACATACTACTGCTCTTAAATATTGCTAGTATTTTTTTAACGGTCACTTTAAGATATATGTCAAATATGTATGTTGTCAGACACGTATATGTGGTTACGATACTTGGAAATCTAAGTTCATTTATTAATAGAGGTTTCTAGTATAGCTCTTAATTAACATTGTTCATTGATATCTTAAGTCTAATAATTGTTAACAAGATCTACCTAAGTACTACGTTACGTAAGGTAAAAAAACATGATTTTTCATTACGATTACAGGTATAGAACTACATAATAGTCGAGGTTTCCTTTTAACATTTTTAACATACCTAGGTAATTAATAAAGAAAAATCTCTATATGTTTAGAAAAAAGGCATTGAAATAGACATTGTTTCATATGCATTAATTTGATAAAAAAGATTATTCAAACAGATGTAACCATTTTCATTGTAGATAAACATTTGCGTGCAATCTATTGCTACACGTGAGTGGGTACTTGGTTGCAACATGAACGCACCCATGATGTTTATGGATATATTATTTTTATTGCCACTTGAATATATGGACTATTTTATATCTTATGAAACATGACGTGGTTGGTGTGTTATCATGTATATTAATTACATTAAATAAAGTAAACAATTTAAAGGTCAAATTTAGACTGGTGTTTAGCATTAAGTTTTTGGGTATCTTGAAGATTAAGAGAATTGAGCTTACTCAATCTCTTAATAATAATAATAATTATTATTATAATTAATAATTAATAATAATAATAAAACTAGTTTTGTTTAACAAATTCTTTTTGATGGAGATTATCAAATAATACAGTAGTTCTTAGAAACTTTCCAAATAAAAGTTTCATTAAATAGTTTTCAAAATCTTATAATTATAAACTCTTCCTCTAGAAGCATACAAAGTGAAGGGCATTATGCGTTAATTTTTGAACGATGATACTTTTGAGTAACATTCTGTCACTCTCTTATGACGTTTGACGAGCGACACTGCTTTCTCATTTTTTTTTGTTTCCTTTTATTCGATTGGTCAGAAATATATTTGTGGGTTCATTTTAACTCCGAGAATATTTTCCTAAACACTACTCTTCCACCTTTTGATAACGGTAAACATTTCTCGAAATACGAAAATTACAATTTTACCATTCGATATGCTCAAACCAGTAGCTTCGAACTTTTGTCGTCAAATATACCATTACATAGTACTAAACAAATTAAGCAAATAAAAATAGCTATAGCTATAGATATAATCATAATTTATAATTTATTCTTCATCTTTATTAAACAAGTGGGTGATGCACTGATGCATGATTTTATCATCAAATGGTTGCTATCCATACAATGTGATTTCCAATTACGTGGACCAATAAAAACTAGCTTAAGATTTCATTTGTTCCACATTGTCTTCTTACAAGAATTCACCAAGTTCCTCACTTTTTTCAATCACTAACACAAACACAAACACAAACACACTCGATTTACACATTGCCACCAAGAAACACACACACGCCTTCTTGCAGCATCCAAGCACCACCATTTTCTCTTTGATTCCCATCTGGGTATCCAATACATTCCTATATTTCTGGGTTTCCATAAAGATCAAAGCTTTCTTCCATGGCGCTTTGTGGGTTTTCATTCCCGGGTCAGGTTAACCACCGGTTGGTTAATTCACAAACTTCTGTGATCCAACATTGTTTCTTTGGAACAGATCTACAAAACCCACAGTTATCACATAAACCCTTGAATCAGGTTTAACTTTGTTCAAAGTTCATATTTTTATTTGGGTTTTTGAGTTTTAAAATTTTTTGGGTTTTTATGGGTTTTTTCGTTGTGTTTAAGCAGGTAAGTAAAAAAGCAAGTGGGATTAGAGCTACACTCTCTGAGAGAGGCGAGTATCACTCACAAAGACCACCTACTCCACTTTTGGACACTATCAATTACCCAATTCATATGAAGAATCTATCAATTAAGGTAAGTTACGCATACCCATCTTTTAATTATAGAACAATGTTTCTATATTAAGAGTAAATGTTACCGAGTATATGATTATGCTTATTTTGGGTTTGAAATAATGACTGGTCTGACCGGAAAAGTCGAGATTTGTATATATATTCCTGGAAAGATACCCAATCTAAGTGGAATTAAGTAAAATTAATCGCGCCCATATTTAAATTTTATTACAATGTTGCTACACTTGCATGAAAGCAAGGTTTAAGGTTAAATGTGTATGTTGATTTTGAACTTGAAATAATCACTGGTTTGACCAAAAAGTCAAGTTTGTCTCTAACCCCTGCAAATATACCCATTTTAAATAGGAATCATGTTATTGTTAAAAAATTTCTTTTTGAATTTGGATTTGACAGTTGGTTTGTATTTGAGTGAAGGAATTGAGATTTTAAGCAGTTTCTTTTATGATTATTTGGAGTAGGAACTGAAGCAACTAGCTGATGAGCTTCGGTCTGATGTGATCTTTAATGTTTCTAAAACCGGTGGTCATTTGGGTTCGAGTCTTGGTGTTGTGGAGCTCACAGTGGCGCTTCATTATGTATTTAATACGCCACAAGATAAGATACTATGGGATGTTGGTCATCAGGTGAGATTACAGGTTCATTAAATATTACACATGAAAAATGATTATGGTTAAATATTAATTGACTCTTAATCTGTTTTTGTAGTCTTACCCACATAAAATATTGACTGGAAGAAGAGACCAGATGCATACTATTAGACAGACAAATGGGTTGGCAGGGTTCACTAAACGCTCTGAAAGTGAGCATGATTGTTTTGGCACAGGGCATAGCTCTACCACCATTTCAGCAGGGTTAGGTAATCCATCATTTTCTTTTTGGCCTCTTATGTGAAAGTGACCTGATTTTTAAGTAAACAGTCTGCTTTTCGTTATTGATTATCTAATTTTTATGACTCAAGTAATTATGTGAGTTAGTTATTAGTTACATAAGCGCTGCAACGAAGTCATGAGCATGATTTGATACAATTTATTCAAATTCACAAGGTCCCTCTACGGCTCTACCTATTAACTTCCTTTATAATAAATGTTTTTCAACCACTCTATTATCGAATTATTACAACTTCAAACATCATGTCCAAACACTATCATCTACTGCTCGTTTTATTACAACCGATTACCTGTTTGTGATTTTATGTATGTGTTAATTTAGGGGTATTTTTTATATATTTATTTATTTTATCATTATTTTTTTTTTTGAAAACTTCCCTCGTATCTTAGTGCTAGGGTTGAATGATTCTGAGAGAAGAATTAGTCTGTATTCTCTTCTTGTTGAAATTGAAATTTATTGATCCGTTCTCCTACAGTTACGTAACTGAATATCCTTCCATATGCAAATTGTGATGTATGGTCTGTTTGGGCTTATATGAACAGGAATGGCTGTGGGAAGGGACTTAAAGGGAGGAACGAACGATGTTGTTGCTATCATTGGTGACGGTGCTATGACAGCTGGACAAGCTTATGAAGCAATGAACAATGCTGGTTATCTAGATTCAGATATGATAGTAATCCTTAACGACAATAAACAAGTCTCGTTACCAACTGCCAATCTTGATGGTCCTATACCTCCTGTTGGCGCTTTAAGCAGTGCTCTTAGTAGATTACAATCTAATCGACCTCTCAGGGAACTCCGTGAAGTTGCTAAGGAAGTTACTAAACAAATCGGAGGCCCAATGCATGAAATTGCTGCTAAGGTTGATGAATACGCTCGTGGAATGATTAGTGGTTCTGGATCGACACTATTCGAAGAGCTTGGTTTATATTACATTGGTCCCGTTGATGGTCATAGCATTGATGATCTCGTTGCCATTCTTAAAGAAGTCAAAAGTACTAAAACAACGGGCCCAGTCTTGATTCATGTTATTACGGAGAAAGGTAGAGGATACCCGTATGCTGAGAAAGCTGCCGACAAGTACCACGGTAATTAAGTTAACTACACTAGGGAAGTTCTTTAACTTTTAAAACTTTTTGGAAATGAAATTGACTTGCTGGTTGATTTGTTTCAATAGGTGTGGGAAAGTTCGATCCGGCAACCGGGAAACAGTTTAAGTCAAGTGCACCGACTCAGTCTTACACAACTTACTTTGCAGAGGCGTTGATTGCAGAAGCCGAGGTAGATAAGAAAATTGTCGGTATTCATGCTGCGATGGGTGGTGGAACCGGAATGAATCTATTCCTCCGAAGATTCCCGACTCGGTGTTTTGATGTCGGGATTGCAGAACAGCATGCGGTCACATTTGCTGCTGGATTGGCGTGTGAAGGCCTTAAACCATTTTGTGCAATTTACTCGTCGTTTTTGCAACGAGGTTATGATCAGGTGGTGCATGATGTAGATTTGCAGAAGCTACCTGTGAGATTTGCAATGGATCGAGCAGGATTAGTTGGGGCAGATGGTCCCACACATTCTGGGTCGTTTGATGTCACTTTCATGGCATGCCTCCCGAACATGGTGGTCATGGCTCCTTCTGATGAAGCTGAGCTTTTTAACATGGTTGCAACCGCTGCAGCCATTGACGATAGACCTAGTTGTTTCCGTTATCCACGAGGAAATGGGATAGGGGTGCCCTTGCCACCTGGCAATAAGGGAATTCCTCTCGAGGTAAATACACCTTTTTTTCCGCTTTTACATCGATCATGACATTTCGTAGTGTATTGAGGCTTTTTTTTGTGTGTGTATGTGTGTGTTTTGTGGAAAACAGATTGGAAAAGGTCGAATAATGATTGAAGGACAGCGGGTAGCCCTCCTGGGATACGGTTCAGCTGTTCAAAGTTGCATGGCTGCAGCTGGTTTAGTACAAGAACGTGGTTTAAACATAACGGTTGCAGATGCTCGTTTCTGCAAACCATTAGACCATTCTCTTATCAGAGCCCTTGCAAAGTCTCACGAGGTTTTGATTACTGTCGAAGAAGGGTCGATAGGAGGGTTTGGGTCTCACGTTGCTCATTTCATGGCCTTAGATGGCCTTCTTGACGGAAAGTTGAAGGTATGCATTCTGTCATCCCCATGCATTTTCCGTTTTGTTTAGATCAAGAATCATGTTTTTGAGAAAATATGAACTTAAAGTTGTGAACTTTGATGCTGGTTTTTGCAGTGGAGACCCTTGGTACTGCCTGACCGTTACATTGACCATGGTGCACCTGCTGACCAATTAGCAGATGCAGGGCTGACTCCATCGCATATAGCCGCAACTGTATTCAACATAATTGGGCAAACAAGAGAGGCTCTGGAGGTTATGTCATAGAGGATTCTTGTTTGCTCACCAATGTATAAAAGCATATATTTATCTGCATAGATATAGAACAGTTGCTGGACTTCTAACGGTCTGAAAATGAGTCAAACCGCTTGTAAAAAGTCAATCCATTCAACAATTTTGATACGGTTTTAGACATTTGGATAGGTTAACGTTACATCATTCACAAACCAAAATTCCTTGACGTTCAAAAACTCGATCCAAGTTGGTTAACTAAGTAGTTGACCTTTTACATTGGTATGGGTCAACGCTTGAATACTCATTTTGGAACCCAATGGTTCGATCATACAAATTGGAGACCCGATAGGCCAATAATCAATTAAACGGTATGTATACAAAGTTTTCATTTTTCTTGCTGTTCTGTTGTTGTGTTATTATGCAAATGTTTAATTTTTGGTAACCTTTGGTGTTATTGGAGAATAAAGTTTACATCGTCGGTTGATCTAATGATTTGATCAACCTTTAATATTTTTTCTTGATAAAAAACAGTCCATTCTATTGGACTAATGAATTATCCGATTTTAAACAGTCCATTGATGGTTAAAAGTTGAAACTGCAAACCGGTTGGAACTTCTATCATTTGGTTTGACATTGAATTTTATTGATTTTGGAAGGTAACAAGCTTGAATCATATAACTAGTCATGTTCTTGTTAAAAGTTCTTGACTCGAATTCTTAATTGGCTTTTCGGATCCTTTGTATGTATGAATTTATTTGGGTCAAGCAGAAAGAGTTTTGATTTACTGAACATAGTTCCCGTATACAATTAGGGCATGCTCCCGAGTTTTTAGTTGGAAGAAAAGAATAGAAAATGATAGAAAAGAAAAGAAGAGGAAGAACACTATTGCGTTCCCGAGTTGAAAAGAAGAGAAAGGAAATTTACACGTTTCGTGTTCCTGAGTTGGAGAGAAATGGAAGGAAATGTCATTTTCTAACTTGTTTAATTTTTCATCCTTCCATTTCTTCTCATTTTTGGAGAGAAAGTTTGGAGAGAAAAAATGTCTAAATTCTCCTCCCACTTCTCTTCTCTTCTCTCCTGGGCCTGTGAACAAACAGAATAAACACAAATGAAATATGTTCTTGTTTATTTGTTAATGTTTTACTAAACTAACGAATGAACTCGAATGGATAAACGAACAATTTTTTTTATTCATGTTCGTTTGTTAAGAAAATATGTTTCCTCGCGAACGCAAACAAACAAATATGTAAATTAATGCATTATTACAAAACTAACGTAAGAAGTCAAACTTATAGAATGACATCCGTGAAGTGAATAATATAAATATATGAAATTCGAATAAATTATATAAGATAATGTATATAAACAAACAAAATAAAGTATATAGAATTTTTAACTTAACATCAAGTTAGGTAGTTTATATATTTTATATAAAATATTTAAAAGTAAAACGAATGAGCCTTAATGAATGTTTACGAATGTAATTGAACGAAGGAAAGATGTGTTCGTGTTCATTCATTTAACTAAACACAAACATAAGAAAACTTTTCACCGAACGGTTCACGGAATGTTCGATGAACTTTCTGTTCGCTTAAAGGCCTAGTATGGTAGATAGGTTTGTAACCGAACCGAACAGACACGAATGAAGCATGTTCGTGTTCGTTGATTGAGGTTTTACCAAACTGAAAAACAAACACGAATGGATAAATGAACGAGTTTTTGTGTTCATATTCGGTCGTTAGGACAATATGTTTGTTCACGAACGCAAACTAACAAATGTAAATCAATTCATCATCACAAAATTAACGTATGAAGTCAAACTTATAAAAAAACATCCCTAATATGAATATCATTATTGAGAATATATGAAACTTGAAAGTTATATAAGATAATATAGATAAATAAAAAAAGACGGATGGAATTTTAACCAAGTTATATAGTTCATAAAATGAACGAACCTTAATGAACATTCACAAATGTAATGGAGCGAACACAAAATGTAATTGTGTTCGTCCATTTAGCTACACGAATGAACATAAATGAACTTCCCGCCGAACGGTTCACGAAATGTTAAATGAACTTTCGGTTCGCTTACATGCCTAGTATGGTAGATAGACTTGTAACCGAACCGAACGAACACGAACGAACACAGAGGAAGCATGTTTGTGTTCTTTAATTAAGGTTTTACTGAACTAACGAACGAACACGAACGAATAAATGAACGATTTTTTTGTTCATGTACGTTCTTTAAAAAAAAATATGTTTGTTCGCAAACGCAAACGAATGAATATGTAAATTAATGCATTATCGGACAATTAACGTACAAAGTCAAACTTATGAAAAACATCTCTAATATAAATATTGGTATCGGAAATATATGATATTTAAATAAATTATATAAGATAATATAGATAAATAAAATAAAAATACCGTATATATAATTTTTTACTTTACATCAAGTTATATAGTATATATATTATTTAACTAAACATATGAAAAGTTAAATTTATATTCGTTTATGTAACTAAATGAATAATTTTTTTTACCGAATATTTAGTTCGCTTATATGCGTAATTCTTTCTTTTCACAGCATTTTTAAAATGACACAAACGAACTTGAGAGCTCTCAATATATTATTTTTTGAGCTATTTGAGTAATTTAAATTGCCTTGTCAATATTCGTATATAATATATGCTCCGGTGTATTTATTAACTAGTTGAAGTCTAGAGTCAAAATCAAATCATGTTCAAACAAATTAACCGAGGACTCAAGTCAACTACTTAATTAGTGAAACTAATCATGGTGTTACAAGCCGTACGTCACATAATTATTTCGATCGACACATATGTGGATTTAACTTACGCGCCCATTGACTGATAAACAAAATGTGATGAGGCTTTAATTTCCATTCTGATTACCTATTAAAACTCAACTTTATGATTTTTCTACCCTTAATATTTTTAGGGTTAAGAATATCACAATGTATTATATTTTTAGGGTTAAGATTTCAAAAGCATGCATGACTTTTTTGTTGTAGAATTTTCTCAATGGTCTTATTATTGCTACGAAAGTTTGGATGTCACAAAACACACATGGTGAAGGCAAACTTCCTAAGATATAATAATCTCAATCTTTTACTCTTAGATTAATTTTAGATAGATAAGATATTTGGCCAGGTACTCTATACTCAAGTTTGAGATATATATTTGTATTCGGATATACGATGACACATGTAAATACGTCGAATTAGGTTCTTAATTTGTGATCACGAATCGGTTTTGTACGTATCATGATTCATATAATCACATAATAGAGTACTAAAATGGATTATATGAGTATGAGCCCATGGTGTATGTTCTGTCACATTTAATTCTCAACGCTTGAGGAAATATGATTTATTTGATACTATTCGTCTTTATTCTTTTAATTGGTTAAATTGTAGAGGTTCTAAATGTTTAGTTTGGTCTGATTGGCTTAAAAAACCATTGTAATATTTGCTAGTTCTTGCTAGCTTTTATTTATATACAATCGCCGTTCAAAAAAAAAAAACATCGATTAATATAGTATTTGTAATTTGTAATATGAACAAATTTAATTAATTAATCTATTCATAAATATTTTAATATATATATATATATATATAGGGGGCTGATTTACAAGAAAAGGGTAATCCTGGGAGAAGGGGGAATTTAATCTGGATCGTCCGTTAACATTTATCACGGTGAATGTTAGTTATCATTCATCACGAAAAATAGCGGGCAAGAGTTATGATTTAACATTCTTCGTGATGAATGATGACTAACATTTATCGTGATGAATGTTAATTAACAGACGACCCAAATTAACTTTCCCCTTTCTCAAAATTACTTCTTCCCTCTAGATCATTCATATATTGAATTACTCTTTTAGTTATTGTTTGCTTTTAGAGGATTTAGTGAATACATTTGAAGAATTACAGTAATTAATTAAAACTCTAAGTCAACTGGAAATATTTAAATAAGCGTACGTATAGCATCTACGTACTAATTATTTTCTAAATAAAATTACAGCTATACCTCAACTTTTAGCCCAAGTTACCACGATTCCTATTGTTGGCACGTACACTACATTTCATGGATTTTTGTTTGTCTCATTTACGTGGACGTGACGATAGCACACTATGTTAGTAAAAACTTTGTTTAACCATAGGTGGACCATGGCATGCGATTTTTATTATATCTCTTTTGCTTACACACCACGTCAAAACGAAAGTTTTTATCGTCGACACCTTATGTTCACACTCGCTCTAGATTACACATAATAAACATGTCGTTAGTATTATCTTCTTTATATTTATATATATATATATATATATATTTCAACTACCTTCTAAATCCGTATACATATGGATAAATATGTCACCCTTTTCATTTCAACATAAATATATAAATTTTTATTTTTATATATCAAATAATGGATATATTTTAATTCACAATAAATATATTTATTTAATTATATCAAATTTAGTAAATTAACTCTATAAATAAATAAAGAGATAAACTCTTAGAAAAATCTGATTATATGTGCTGTTTACAAAATATGCATATAAATAATAGATAGATAGTCACGAGACAATATAATAATTTAAATAAAAATTAAATGTGAGTATGTAATATAATTCTTAAATATATAAAGATTAAAATAGATATTAAATTTAAATTGTAATAAAAATTGAAGATTTTAATTATTAAACTTTGTATATTATAACTAATCGTTTATTATTTAATCATCCATTATCTTCTAATAGTTTAAAGTATAAGGTTTTATTTTTAAAATGAAGTGAAATAAAGAGACCTAATTGATCAATCCAACTTTAATTTTAAAAGATGATGTCATTATGTGCTAAATTTTAGCCAATTTGATAAAAGTAAAGAAATATATTGACTAATTGAATATTAGATGATATCATAATCCGCTGCCTGTTTTATAATTAAGATTATATTTATTTACTAATGAATATTGACTTCCGATTATAATCATATTAAAGGAAATTTTCATAAAAAAGTATAACATATACATTTACATAAATATAGTAACATAAAAGTAAATATTTGCAAATTACTTATTTATCTTTCCTATATTATGATTATCAAAAAAAGAAGTTAAATTAAGTTTTAGAAATATAGACAAACGTGTCAAGAAATAAGTTTAATTAAATTAATTTAAGTTTTCAATGTCTACCAAATTTATTTTTTATTAATTAGTTATCAACTATCGAACTAAATTATATAAAAAAGGGAGACAAGAGTACAAAATGGAGAAGGTCTTTTTAGATTATTTAGAGATGATAAACATTTTATTTTAAATATATACGGTCTAATTAAGATATCTTATTATTATTTTTTACTTTTTTTTTGTAACTACTAAGTTTTTATGATAATCTGGAGAAGAGAAGAAAAAAAGAAAATACAAGTTGGCGGCTGTTGCTGGGAAAATTGCACAATAAATAAGATAAGCCATCGGCCAACCACACTTGACTTTATCTTCCGTATATGATTAACCGTACCTTCACACCACAGCTAAATTAAACTATACACCAATTTGGTAATCTCACGTTTGACCAAATCATCAAAAAGTGTGTGAACATTCTAAAATTTTCAAATCCACCTATCTATGCGTGTGTGAAAATACTATCAAAATATGGCGTCAGTTAGTTGACCTAATAATCTTAGTATATATATCTCTACTAGAATTTGTAAAATATATCTAACAACTTTAACACTTTCACAAAAGAAAAACCAAAACTTAACGTTCTGATTTAATCTATCAATGGCATCTAATGACACCACAACTCCACCACATACCGCGTTAAGTATGGAGGTACCACTGAAAACGTCGGCACCACCACCGCCAGAGTATGACTCACGTGCTCGTAGTTTCAAGAAACATGCGGTGGCTGATACGTTCTTTCGTGTCTCGGTGTTTGTAACATCTTTGGTTGCTCTTATTGTTATGGTCACTGATAAAGAAACCAAACTCATCCCAGTTGCACCGGGCATCGCAATATCTAGGGATGCAAAATGGAATTACTCCTCAGCTTATATGTAAGTGACATATCTTGTTTTAAATTGAGGGTCATTTTGTATTGAATTTTAAAGGGTTTATTTATTATTTTCACAGTACATAAGAGAATTCATACACTATTTTAAAATTGCTTACTTGTTTTCTAAAGATCACCGATCACTTAAAAATACGTATTTTAATATCTACTTATATTTAAGTAGATAACCACGCACTTCTTTTCTTTTTTGATTTATTTTTGAACAATGAACACTCACACACCCATAGTAACACACATTTTTCTGATATATATTTTACGTCTGAAATAACATTTGAACTCACAATATTCTCATTGCAGTTTAGTTTGTAAAATCGCAGGGTATGATGATATATTATGTTAATATTTTTGTTATGATGCAGATACTTTATAGCAGTACAATCAGTGGCTATTTTGTACAGCATCATCACCGCTGTGGTTTCGGTTTTGTCGCTAATGAAGCCTGGAGGAAGCTCCACAAAACTAAAGTTTCATTTCGTTATACTTGATTCCGTAAGTTCTTAATTAAACCGTATTAATTTCTTCAGGAATAACCAGTTCAATATAGTGATATGATCCAATATTATATGTGTATATATGTATGGTGCAGTTGCTATTGGGAATTATGGCTTCAGCAACAGGAGCAGCAGCAGGAGTAGGATATATAGGACTTAAAGGAAACTCTCATAGCAGATGGAACAAGATCTGTAATAGGTATCATTCATACTGTCTCCAAAATGGAGCCTCGACTTTGCTATCGCTCGCATCCTCGATAACACTTTTACTGCTGGTTTGGCTCTCTGTTTACGTTCTTTCCAAGAAGATTGCGAGACGATAGTTTGGTTGATACTAGAAATGTTTATCATGTATGAGTTTGATATATTGTTGTTCATCTTTTTCGCTTTACTTTCCTATGTACATGTTTTACTTTGTAATCGTTTTGTGTTTGTGAATTAAAGTTTGAGGTTGGTAAAGTTTCCACTATAATCTTTTTTGGTTGGCTTTTAAAAAAACAATGTTTATCATGTACACGTCATTTACTTTCGTAACGCTTATAAGTGTTATCGTTAACAAAACCTATCAAATTAATACAATTTTTTATTTTTCTTCATTAATTGCTTGAGGTTAGAATATTAGATCTTCGATCTCCATAATCCGAATTGTGTTAGACAATGTCACGTCACATTGTCATGATTTGGAAAAAAGGTTCTAGATTTGTTTAGATTTTAATATATATTATATATTATATATTATATAATATATATATTATCCTCTACATAAGAGAAGTCAAAACTAACTACTAGTCTCACTGTTTATTATTTAAATTATATGATTGGCTTGATCAACTTTAAACTTTGTGTGGGTTCCAAAAGAACAAAAAAGAAATTTGGGCATTGTTTGTCATAAACAAATGTTATGATATTGGTTGGATGTTACGACATCATTTAACACACTGACAACCAGATTACTATGGCGGAATAAATGGCATGTGACATTGTTACATATATATATATATTATATGATCAAAATGAAACTATGTTACATCTTGGTGAAATTGTTTTACATGCAAATACACAATTGTACTAAAATGTAGCTATATTAGTTACTCACAGTGTTAAGAACGATTATAAATTGTATATAATGGGGGAGAAAAGGTTATATTTGATGGCAAATGTATTTGTGTCGTTAAGAGTACTTAATGTAAAGTGCTGTTAGGAAAAAAGAAGTAAAAAAATAATAAAAAGATAAAGGAATAATTAACTGCATGTTGATTGCCTGAGGGAAGACCAAAAACCATATATACTCTGTATAACATGTTCTGTTCTAGTCTCATCCCCTTTTCTGGGTTCCAATGTTTTGTATCAACTTTTGCACATTATCAATAAATTACCATTGTTTATTTGCTCTCTCTTTAGCATATTTGAATTTTTGATTGACATTAGATCTTATCTGCAGTTCTATCTTTCTAGATTCTCATATCATGTACTTAAATTAAAGCTACAAGATATATACTATAGACATTAATCTACTTATTACAAAATATTTTTTATAAAATAAAAAGGAGATCTACACCTCTATTGGCTCTTAAAATGCATGATTTAACGGTCTAAGATAACACTTATGACAGAACCAATTTGACAGAAACCTAATTTTAAACAGACCATTGTTAGTCATACAAACATACACATCTTTTGACCTAATTCTACCTGTTTTTCTACCCTTAAATATAGGATTCAAGATGGTATGTTAGAGGTTACTTGATATTTCCAGGATATTATTTTTTCATAGTTTATTGTTTCAATCTAATTGTTAATTTGTGTATTTCTTTTTCGCTGCTAATTTTATGCAATGCATGTTTCACTGAAAAGCTTGTAATGCACTAAAATGCTGACTTTAGTCCTGATATGCGGAGCATCTTAAAGGTTGTGCAACTACTGTTGATGTCTTCTACGGAAACTAGAAACTGCTTCAAAAGTGTAATGTGAACAATGAACACAAATTAGTTTCGCTAACCTTCAATTGCATATGCAGCTTTGTAAGTGTAGATTTTGGATGAGGCATATCTAGTGTTATCTTTATATCTTAACCTTTTGGTTTGCCTGTGTGTTCGAATTGAATTGACATGTCACCTATCTATTATGTGTCAATACTTGCCCAAATACTAGCATTGCGCTTTTTGGATCATTTCGATGAGTTCGAGGTTGCACCACAATATGAGTGATAGAGGAACTTTTAATAGTTATATCCATTTATTTTTTGAAGGTGAACAATTAATTTTGAGATGTACATAAAAAAAAGTGAACTATAAATATGACACTTGAGAGAATATGATCTAAGTAACTTGTGATATTCAAAAGTTATCAAGTTGTAAATCCTCTCAAAATGATAAATATTAGACTTCACTATTCACTAACATATATCAGATGTTATTTTATATATTTTAAAAAATTTGGGCTCACTCAATGTACCTAACATATGCCCTTACAATCCCTTAAAAATTAATCTACATTTTTTGTTTGATGTAAGTTAAATCTCACATTGGTTAAAGAAAATACAATCTCTTGAAAATGTGTTTATAGTTTTTGTTGGTGCAAACCAAATCTCACATTGATTAAAGAAAAATTTCAAAATTAACATATAAGTTTGATGAGCTACTTCTTCTATCACCAATTAGATTTATAGTAGAGCTTTATGTGACTTACATGTTGTCTGCTCAATGATATATTAAGTAATAAAATTTCTAATACCAGTTTAAGTACTCACATAAACCACTATCACAAATATATACAATTATCCAATCACTAAGACTTGAATCCCATCTAAACTCGATACAACTAGGTCTATAAATAATTATCACCAACCAAAGCAAACGAGGATCTCCTTGTAATTCAGCATGATCTGCAGCAGCTGGCAACGTGGTTCGAATGGTACGACCCATAATTATTAAGTCATTCAATTGTTCCATATTAAACTATTTAATTTGATCATCCGGTTTACAATTTCTCAATGATAATAATATTCAACGTATCTTTAATTCGATCATCAGGTTACAACAACATTATTGGTAGTGAAGCTCTCAACTTGTAAACTAATTTATACGTCTAATTCTCAAAAATATATACTATAGAATGGAAAGAAATTCTTTTTAAAAGGCTAAATTTATTAAAATGAATACTCTATCAAGTAGCTAGAGCATAAATGAAACCGTTACAATGCCTAAAAAACTAAAATGGAAGTAATTAATAATGTATTTCAATGCATGTTTGATTTATGAAATAAAATGCCTACATATTCATTGATGACTAAATAAAGGGCGTTTCGTTCGTACCTTACCAACAAAAAAATGGCTGTTTTACAAGTTATCGACGTGTATTTATATGAATTTATATAATATTAGTCGATCCCATAAAATAGCAATTTAATTAACGTTTATATAGTCTGGTACCCAGTCTGTTATATACTCTCTTCCATTTGTTTATTCTTAAAAAATAATATAAATGGAATTCAAAGCAAGATACCGTTCAAGCAAATTCTTGATAAATTAGTTAATTAGTTATCTGGTCAACTATCTCCATAACTGAGATGATGTCGAATACTATTTTAATTATCAAATCTTTGCGTCAAAAACTTTCAGTATAAAAATCATTTTAAACACTTCCCCTTTTGTTTAACTTGCTACTACTTTCGATGAATTAATATATATATATATATAGAGGAAGATTCAATTAGGAACGCTTGTTTTAGTAATACTGATAAGAATGGGCATTTTTATTTTTATTTTTATTTTTAAAATTAATTAATATTTTTGATAAAGAAAAATTATTAGAATTTTATACTCTTTAATACTAAATATTCTTTTTTTTTTTTTAAGTATGTGATACACAACTAGTTTTTGTAATACACACTATCAAAATTTAGTGAGTATCACAAATTTAAGTTGTATGTCTTATATATATACATATTTAAAAAAATTAATCTCATATTAAAGTGAATAAAGTTATAATAATTTTAATATTATTTTTTATACAAAAATATATACATATATTGAGATTAATAGTAAAAGTATTTGTATTATCATTACTACTACAAGGAAGAAGTTGACAATAATTCTTTCCTTAATATTATATATTCGAATAACCAAATTTTGAATTTTATTTTACATTTATTGACAATTCACACTTTATTGTATGGAAATACGGAATTTTGTAATTGTGATGAATCAACCCATACGATCCATACTATCACCTATTTTGATCCCTACGATCCCTACTTAAATGCGGGTACTTTTTTTCTTTGACCGGCACTTAATGCGGCTATTTAACCCGGATAACAAGGCTTCCATATTCACCTCATACATAATTATAAACTTAGATATGATCATATTAACTATTTTCAAATTGTGCACTACTCTTCAACATTCCTACCAATTATTAATGTCATAATTCACATAAACTTGTGTAAGCAAGCAACAATATCATGCCAGATGACAAGTTGACTAAAATCTAGTATAAATCCACATTCTCTAGTTAACACACAACCGCACTTTCACAATAACACAAACTTCAATTCCATTTGTTTCTATCCAAATTCTAGCAGTCATGGCATCCATTGACACCCAAGAAGTACCTCTAAAATCCTCATCAGAACCATCCGAATACAAAAATCGTACCAGTCTATTGGTTGATATAGTCTTACGTGTGTTGCTATTTGCAACAGCCTTAGTTTCTATTATTGTTATGGTCACTTCCAAACAAACCAAATTGATTCTAGTTGCACCTGGCATCGCCGTACCCCTAGACGCAAAGTTTCAACAATCTCCAGCTTTCATGTAAGCACACATTTGTATTGATATCATGATTGCATATTTTTAATCAATTGTTATGAGTATGTTTAATTAGGACTTGTTGTTGACGGCACGTGTGGTTATCGATAATGCAGATATTTCGTAGCAGCTCTCTCGTTGGCTACCTTCTACAGTCTCATCACAGGATTGTTTTCAGTTTCGACACTGATGAAAAAAGGAGGAATTTCTACTAAGCTACAGTTACAATTTGTGATGTTTGATGCTGTAAGTTCTTAAACCATATAAGCTCATTTGTTTAACATGGATAGTCTATCGTATCCAAAATGATGCAAACAACTGATCTGATTTTGATGGTGCATAATAAATTCCAATAGTTTCAGTCCTGAAAATATATATATTTTTCAGTAAAATCTTATTTATTTTGTCATTAGTAGTTCATTCTAGCTAGAGATATACATGAAACTGTTAATTTTGTTTTTATTTAATAAACGTCGCACTGGTTTAAGAGTATATATATGATTTGGTCAAAATAAATATAGATGTCTATATTCTAAAAAGAGTGAGCTAACTCTTTTTTATAACTATGGTGCAGCTGCTATTGGGCATTGTGGCTGCAGCAACAGGAGCAGCAGGAGGAGTTGCATATATTGGACTTAAAGGAAACTCTCATACCAGATGGAACAAGATTTGTAATACTTTTGATTCCTTTTGCTTCCATTTTGCAGCCTCAATTCTCCTGTCACTTATATCCTCGATAACACTTTTACTGCTCGTTTGGCTCTCTGTTTACGTGCTTTCCAAGAAGATCACAAGGCGATAGTTTGGTTGTCCCCCAAACACTTTTTCATTACTCGTGTACCAGCATGTTTGATGTTATTCGACTTCTGTCTTTCAAATTGTATCTGTATATGTTTTTCTTTGAGTTCAGTTTATGTTTGTGAAGATTGTATGAGATCATTGGTTGATTACAAGGTGTATCTACTTTTTATTAATAATATGAACTATATATAGATAGATGGTAGAACATTAGTGCAGAATTCCAATCTTCTTATGTGCGGTCATATACTTTTTGTTGTAAAATAAAAGGTTTTGATATACAAGAATATTTCATCAAACAACAAACCATCTATAAATTGTTACAAAAAGTTGGTTTTTACATTAACTTCACTAAACATATTTCTATAAATTAGTTGTTTATGTAGTTGTTTGGGCCTTGTTAGTCAATATCTATCATATTATTGCTTGGGCCTTTTAAGTCATTATAGGTTCATTAAGTTATATTAGGACCGAATGCTTTCTCCTTAATTACAACAATAACAATACTCAATTTCATTTACTTATAAGTACAAAGCTTGCTTCTAGAAAAATCTCTGACAAACACATACATAAAAAAATGATAGTAATTACAATATATAAAACAAATATGATTATTAAGAGTACATAACTAAGAATAAATAAATATATGTATATAGATATATATATATATATATATTATGTTTATTTATCTGCCCGATAAACTTACTTATCTATCATAATCCTACCGATAAACACCGTTATATATAAAAATCTATTTACGTACGACACCTTAATATATAAATATATCTATCTACCTAAAAACACCATACTCATTTATCAAACTCCTACCTAAAAACACCACTATATATCAATATAAATATCTATCTGCTTAAAAACACCCTACTTATCTAACTTAATTCTATCATAAAAACCCTACTCATTTAACAATGTATATAAGGATATTAATATTAATAGTATACATAGTTAAAAAATAGATATAATAAATATACTATCTATCTAGAACACCCTACCCATCGATTTTAATTCTAGTCCTCCACATAATCCTATCAGAGGTCATGTCCTTGGACCAGAGAAGCTCCTTCACGCCGAGCTTCAATCACACTTACATCTTGGTCTACCCCTTCTCATCAATCCGTCTATTGTGAGGGCCTTCATTCTCCATACTAGTTTTCATTCTCTCATCTTGTTGATAATGCTCGCGACCTCTAGTTCTGCCCTAAAAAATCCATTAAGTATCATATCTAACATGATTTTACCACATGTTAATCTTATCATCCTCATTTCCGTCACTTCAATCATCCTTTCTTTCACCTTCGTCATCGAACACTCTGTTCCATACAATATAGCAGATGTAATTGCTACCTTATAAAATTTCCATTTTAGTTTAAAAGAGACGTTCTTAACGCACAAGATGCCTGTCGCCGCTCTCCACTTCAATTAGCTCAAGTATCTAAAATGTTTTAATCATAGATAGTTCTATTTATAGCTATATATTATATATTATCGAAACAAAAATATTTTAATTATATGTCATTATTTGTATAGGTTTTACTTAATTTATTTGGTTTTAAGTTTGTGTATTTATATTTATAAAGTTTTATGTATAAGTAAACAGGAGGTTGATCTACAGCGAAGCAGTAATTTTGGGAGAAAGTGGGAATCAAATTTTGGTCGTCCGTTAACATTCATCACAGTGAATGTTAGCTAACATTCATTACGGTGAATGTTAATTAATGTTAACGGACGACCCATATTTGCTTTCTCCTTCCCCCAACATGAAAAATGATACTTTGCTCGAAAATGCAAATTTCTAGTCAATAGCAGTGGTGTTCGCAGGCGCGTGGCGGCGGCAAACGATGGTTGGGTGCTGACGCTGGTAGGGCTGGGGGAATCTGGTACATGATCTCACAACGGAGGTCAGTACAGGCACTGGTGACGAAGTGCTCACACTAAATGGCCTGAAAAACTTAACCGAAAAGTGGCCGGTAAAACAGCACCTGACGGTCTGAGATTGTGCGCATGGAGGCGCATCAGAGGGCCAACTCCGGTGAGACATGTTTGGGTGAGACATGTTTGGGTGTGTTCGGAAAATGAATGAGAGTTTAATGGTGGTGGTGGCGAGGTCTAATTCTTTTGTGATAGAGAGCAATTGTTCGTTCAAAATTTTGTGTCGATTTGGATTTTAGGGAGAGAGAAAGTAAAGAAAGTAGAGAGCTGTTGACTTGAAAGATGCATTGTCACTAATTTTGGCTCATAAATTCCTGTCACTGATTTATCCGGCCTTCAAAACATTATAGCAACTGTGACAGAAATATTCTGTCAACAAAGTACATATCTCTATCTCGGTTAAATATACTAACACGTATTCAACAACCATAAAACAAAATAGGTGGGTACAAAAAGGCAACTGATTTGAATATTGATGAATGCAATGGCAGGTAAAAGTTGTTAACGCAACGGTGGGGCATCATTGTTTTTTTAGAGTTTTTGTTCTCCACTCTTTCACTTCTATATAAGTTTCTAGTTTCATAAAACAATGTTAATTTATTGTATATATGCACTAGCAAGTACCAACATATATCTAAAAAAAAGGTTCATATTTTCACACATATATGTTTCAAGTTGATTTTCATACAAATGGTATTTACAACTATATATTATAGAGACAAAAATAAATATTCATTGTAAAGTAACAAAGATTTTGTTGATGAAATTCAATGAGAATGAAGATCATAAAGCTAATATTAATATAAAGTTATTAACTAAAGACAAACATGACGTTGGTATATATTAAAAAAGTTCATAAAAAACTTGTCGTATTGAAACTTTCAACTACGATATTGATATAAATAAGTAAACAAATATAATAATTTCAACGATGCCACTTTAGTTTATTAAACTTGTTCTCGTCAAATTTGTAGTCCTTAATTTGTTTGTTTCTTGTCAATTGTATGTGATTGTCAGTTATCACCACCTTATTAAAATGACAAACTTAAAGTTATGATATATAGAAACTTAAAGTTACTTCATCTTAATTTTTACTTGTTTAATGTGAGATTTATTGGTAATAATGATTTATAGTTCTAATTCGGTTAGGGTCAATCGTCTAATATGATGTAATTAACGAATATGATTACAAGATTATATATCATGTAGTAGTTGTTAAACACATTACAAGTTTATCAACACTTTCATCCATGCATGTGTGACAAAAATTGTAAGACAGGTAACATCCATTCTAAGACGCTAGTCTTTGATTCTTAAGTTAAGTAATTCAGTCAATTGTCTAAACGTCATACTGAACCCGACATTTTCTGTTAAAAATATCACTAATCACTAATTTAAGTACAGTTCTTTGAACATAGTTGAACAAATTTAGTATAAATAATCTACATGGTGTTTGCATACATCAAACAACACAATTGTCCTAAACACAGACTTATTTCAGTTTTCTGTTTTTAAAATTCAGGCAGCCATGACATCGGTTACTCCACCACATTCCACGATATCAATGAAGTCACCAGCACCAGAATACAAAGGTAGTACCGATGACAAGAGTCATGTGGTCGTTGATTTGGCCCTAAGGCTGTTGCTGTTTGTGACTGCTTTAGTTGGTATCATTGTTATGGTTAATTCTAAACAAACCAAAATGATACCAGTTGCACCAGGCCTTGCTATACCCCTTGCTGCAAAATTCAGTCAATCCCCAGCTTTCATGTAAGTAAAATATATGTATTAACTGTTTTAACTTTTGACATTTTTTTTACCAGTAACTTATAAAGTTTTTTTTCGTTCTTTTATGATGCAGATATTATGTTGCAGCACTGTCGGTTGCTTGCTTGTATAGTATCGTTACAATTGTGTTGTCGGTTCTATTACTAATAAAGCCTAAAGGAAGCTCTACTAAACTGTTGTATCACTTTGTGATACTTGATTCTGTAAGTTGTTGAATCATACAAATTTTTTAGATGGTCAAGTGCACCAAAATATAACAAACTATGACCGACAATCTATCATGTGCATTGAACTTCCAAAACTTTTATTCTGTGTATTCAGCTTTTGATTATTGTTATATGTATGTAATTTGTCTGACGTGTCATCTATATATGTCACCACGTGACATCCATAGAAATTACCACGTCAAAAATGTTACATACAAGAAGCAATAATCGAAAATTGGATACACAAAATAAAAGTGCTGGAAATTCGATATACACATAATAAATTCAGTCATAATTTTGTTACATTTCAGAACACTTCACCTTTCTCTAAAAAGTGATTCAATAAAGCATGAAATAACAACTTATAATTATGGGTATATATGGTGCAGCTGCTGTTAGGTATTATGGCTTCTGCAACAGGAGCAGCAGGAGCAGTAGCTTATATAGGATTTAAAGGGAATTCACATACGAGATGGAACGAGGTTTGCAACATGTACACGTCCTTTTGCAGTCATATTGCAGGCTCTGTTGCTCTGTCACTGTTACCCTCTTTAGCACTTCTACTGCTCATTTGGCTCTCCGTTTTCGTGCTTTCTAAGAAGATCATATCGTGAGATGATATATCGTGTTGACAGCAAAAATGTTTCTGATCATGTATGAGTCTTTTGTTATTTTAGTTTCTGTCATGGATTTTGATAGTGTACATGTTCTCCGTTGTGTTTGTGAATTTTATGACTAATAAAGATTACACAATCAAATTGCTATCTCTAAAAATTGATAATAACAGTTAGCTCTTTGAAATTAGTAAGATTAAATTATAATGAATGATTGTTGGGGATAATAAAAATGTGTTCCATGTGAACTGTAGTTGTAGTTTTTGTGAAATTTGTACCAAATGTAGAAGATAAAATATGTTAACTAGTTGAATAAACAATCTAACAAAATACATATATAAAAAATCAAGCTGCTATTTTGTTTTAATCGTACGTCCATGACAACTACGTTAAAGAAAAAACAAGGGGTGACTGACGGCACTTTATGGTAATTCTCATCGATCAGTTCCACGACTAATATAAGAGGGGTAAATCGTATAACAATAGTTAGAAGGACATGATGAGAATTGAAACATGACCTCCATCGTCATGTCACCCACCACTTAACAACCATCGCGGAAACACATCTAAAGAAACTAACAATGAAAAAAGTTGTCAATTCACATATACATCCTTTCACCATTAAAGGTGTGTTTGTTTAAAGGGTTTGGGTTTTAAAATTGAAACTCAAACACTTAGAATGAAAATTTTCTTAAACCCAAATAACTAAATAAATTTAGTCGTGACTCATTCTCATTCTACTCTACTATCAATCCATACCCACATTGATTCCCTCAAACAAACCAAATACATTAATAAAATATAAAGCTAACCCAAATCCTAATTGAAGTAAAATATGGTATACAAATTAAATTGGGTCAAATATTACGACTAAACTATCAAATGAGTTCTTTCTACCAAAAAATAAATAAAAATAAACTATCAAATATTCAAATAAGTGAAGACCTTGAATTCGAGACGAGTTATCTAGTCACACTCATGGTGGTGACTACCAAAATGTCAATTGGATGAAAGTAAAAAGACGAAGAACCTTTGAATATTTAGCAATAAACGAGAGAACAAAAGAAAATCATCTTTTTAATTTGCCGCATTGTTGGAAGTGTCTTCTTTATATTGAGATGAAGATGGAAGAAAACCAAAGATAAAGCATTAGTTTAGTCCAATGGGCTACAAAATCACATGAAGCCCAGAACTCATAAAGCCCAATACATGAAACCAAATGACAATAGAGTGGTGTTCCAAATAAAGTAAATTAGTGAGACATATCTCTAGTTAACTCGATACCAATAAACTATAAAACAAATTTGGCCCAACAACCTTTTAAAGATTAACAAAGGATGATGTTGCTAATAGTTTTCCTTTGCCCATCTATCTATTTGGAAAAGAGAAGAAAAGACATATATAAGTATAATATCACAACAAATAAAAAGTAATTGATGCCACTAGCTTTTAAAAGCACGCCAATATTCTTTTTATTTTTCTGTTATTTTTCTTGATAAAGCTATAATATTGTTAAAGAGCCACAAGCAAAAGAGATACCTGATTTACCCGATTGTTCTCGTAAGCCACAACGAGACCAAACGATCTACCCGAATCATTGACCAAAGCTCCCTTTCGATGATGTTATATTCCCCAAGATCAAGGCTTATTATCCTTGAAATCCTCGAAAGCTGCAACGAGACCAGGCGATCAATCAACATCATCGATCGGAGCCGAGAGTTACCGAGAACCTCATCCACATCAATACTGGGCTACAACCGTAGCTCCCATACTATTTATCATGACCATTTTTAACCCAACTCGTCTAAAACCCAATATATAAGTCCGGATAAAATTTCACTCTAAAATCAATTAATAATAAAAGAAATAGCTCATAAATTTGTATACAAACTTTTAACTTCTTTATTTTTTCAATGTAAAATATGAGTTTGTATTTAACATCGCCTAAAACTTCTTTTTAATGAAACAAAATATTCAATGTCAAAAGAGATGCTTATTTTTTCCTCGACACGATACATTTAGAATATGCTTTAAGAAAGCTATATTGAATGTGGACCTACATATAAAAATTATCTCATTATAACATGAAGGCAATAAACGTCAAATTGGTGGTAGTTAATCCCTCTCCTTTAGGGAAACAACAATAGTTTTTTAAGACAAAAACAAAAAACAATTATTGACGTTGAATGCCACATGATTTACAACAAAATATCCTGAAAGTACCATGCAAATAAGTTGATATATTCCTGTATAAATATGATAGTGTCATAGCTAGTGTAGCATACATCCCAACTACAAACACATTTAGCTGCGATTCGATCACTTCGCTGCTATATATCTACCTTAGGTGAAAATGCCACATAATGGGACGACTCCTCTACGTGCCACCACCATTGATATGGAGATACCGGTGAAGTGGTCAGCCCAACCACCAGAGCACAAGGCGGCTAATAAAGAAGATGGCGTCAATAAGAGCCATGGGCTGATTGTTGCAGCCTTGAGGGCAGTTTTGTCGTCTCTGCCTTGGCTGCTGTCATTGTTATGGTCACTTCTAAACAAAGCAAGATTATACACTTTTCGCCCACCATCGCGTTACCCTTGGATGCCAATTGAAATCAGTCTCCAGCTTACATGTAAGTTATTAACACCGGTTTCTGTTAACATAAACACTGTGAGAGCATATTCACTCTCGATACATAATTAAAATTAGAGACGATGAGAAACACCCTCCAACTACGTACAAGTTTAGAAATTCTATGACATAGGCTTAAAGATGTGTATAATTATGTTTGATATTTTTCTTACACTGAGATGTGTCTAATTCATACTTTTTCTCTCAGCTATGAACTTGATAAGTGTTATAGTATTTTTAGTCATATGTTTTAGGCAGATGTATAATTTTTTTTTAATCTTTCTCATAAAATATATTGGATCGAATAAAGGAAAATGGTATCTGTGGTGGACTATAATGGTAATGTTATCTAATAATTGTTTGGATCTTTTATGATGCATGCAGATGCTATGTAGTAGCAGTCTTGGTGGCTTGCGTGTACAGTATCGTCACTGGTCTCCAATCGGTTTCTGCACTAAAGATGACACAAGGAAGATCCACAGAGAAGCAGTTTCGTGTGGCAATAGTAGATTCTGTAAGGCCTTTAATTGTACATACTAACTAAGGTGGTGTTTGGAATTGCGTTCTAATGTTGTGATTATGCTTTTTGGATAGACTAATGAATATTTCAATCATATATAATCAAATAATGAAACCTAGGGATGTTATAGCCTTATAGGGTCAGGTTGTTGGTTTTGGATCCATTTGGATCGGGTTGAAGGTTTAAAAAATTAACCCACAACCCGACCCTATATGGAATCAGGTTGATCTGACCTTTTTGACACCCCTAATCAAACCCATCCAAAAACTCAAAAATGATTATCTAGGATATGAAAACAGAACACCTCTAGTTTTCTTTTTCTAGCAGCAACTTCGATGTATACTTACTGACCCAAAAATCAGGCAACTTACAGTCAAGTGAAGGCAAATTGTGTGAAAAAAATAAATCGATAGCTTATGATTAATTGTATGTTTGGTGCATGCAGCTACTATTTGGTATTGTATCTTCAGCGATAGGAGCAGCACTAGCAGTTGCATACATAGGACTAAGAGGGAACTCTCATTCATACTGGAAGGAGATCTGTAATGCGTATGGTTCCTTTTGTCATCACTTATCAGCCTTGATAACTATGGCAGTCATGTCTACCATAACACTTCTATTGCTTGTTTGGCTCTCCTTTTACTCGCTTACTAAGAGAATCACAAAGCAATAGGCTGGTCAACAACAAAAGTATTAAATTCAATGTACCAGTGTGATGTTATTTCACCTTCTTCTGTTTAAGTTCTATCTATACATGCTTTTTCTTGTGTGTCACTTCGAATGAAATATATGATCCGTAATTATACAAATGATCAATGGTTACTTAGATTATGATTCAAGTTTAAGATTAATTGTATTTGCAATTTTAGTGAATGGCCTGGTTAATGGCATACAAAGTTATCCAATTTCGGTTGAATTTCACTGTTAATTACGTAACCAACTTTGTTTACATCAACATTGAGGTTAACACCAAAGGGCTCATGGCTTGCGAGAAATCCATCAACCTAAAGGTTGTGGGTTCAAGCCCTATGTGTGGCAATCGTGTATATATATGTATGAATGTAAATAATATGTGAGATAGTGGTGTACGTTTGCCTGTCTAAAACATTAAGCTTAACACCGTCAATTATTTTTAGGTGAAGTGGTTCAGTGTGAAACACAGTGTAAAAATGAACCCACACAAATTTTTAAACCAATAAGGCTGTGAAAGAAAAAAACTGACCAAAACCTGAATAATTCGTACAAATGACACCCTAATAACCACTCTCATGCTCTTAGGATGGAGCTAATGATAATATACTACAGAGTAATACACAATGCAACTTCAACATTATATATTATTATATTATTATATTATTTTATTTCTAGACAAAAAGTAACAGTGTAGAACTTCAACAATTGTGGATATTGAGGAACATACAAATCTTAAAATTGCACCAGTTAAACTCGGCTCTAAACGTCTGTGAACATAGCAACTGCATGAACACTAAACGAGAATTTGATTAGTGTATCACTAGCTAATCCTCGTATAAAACTTGATGACTTGAGATAACTGTATATCTGTGGTAGAATTTAACATACATTGAGCTAAATTTCTGAATATGTATGAGATATATGATAAATCCCGTGATTGAATGATTTTACTAGAAGTTCAATCACTTTCTGAGTCTTTGATTAAGTCTTTCGAAGATTTCTTTGGATTTGAGTTGGATTTAACTTTCTAGACTTTGTGGGACTTCCCAATGTTGATTGAGTTTCTAGACCCTATACTTTACGGAGTAGTAGTTAGATGATTGAAGCTTTGATTATATGCGTTTATTTCGAAATTAATATGTTATATATATATATATATATATATATATTCATTGATTGCCAACATTTTATTGGAGTTGGTATTGTCTGTATCCGTTGGTCTTTTGTTACTTACATGAGACATTTTAGTCAAACAATTGGTATACTATAAAACAACCAAAGACAAAGTAACCAAAGCAACAATTCTTTTTTTATTAAGTTATATAACAACTCCATGGTTATAATTACTGCACTGTTATTACTATCACTGACATAAAATCTTTCACTATTATTTATTAATATCCAGAATTCCCACGAAACAAAAGCTAGATATAAATCACAAACAGTAACTGAATTTCGTTATACTACTCTAAAAACACATCGAGTTATTGTTCCAAACAACATAAAGTAATTCAATAATACACAAAAAGGAAATAGGTACTCTAAAACATACATAATGTTTGTAGAAGCTTCCATTATATTTAAAGAACTATTCCCATACGTAATATTTTTGTATACTTAGGAAATATGAGAAACTTCTGCTCTCTTACAAATTGATAAGTTTCTTAATGATTTTATTTGTTCATTGTAGTTTATGATCATCATATTAATATCATGACCATATTTATTACCATGATTTAAGGAAGAAGACTTTCATATCTTATAGAACTAATCAAATTAAGTTTAGTTTACTATAACTATACATACATTAATCAAATTAGTATTAATATCATTTAAAGCTATTAATCAAATCATTAATTCTAGCAAAGCTCAAAAAATTATAGTATTGTAGATGTTGGCGAAGTGTAGGTGTTAGAAATATTTGTATACATTTTCATTATAATTTTTAAATACTATAAAATACCCAAAATGTATTTATATTTACATTTATATTTATATAAATATAATTAAACAACTAATTAATGCGCCAAAAAAAATAATAATAAATAAAAAAGAAGTCCACTAAAGTTATCTGAGTCCAAATCTTTAGTATACCTATTAATGTCAATAATAAAATTCTATGTTACTTGCATTCTCTTGATGACTTGATAACTGTGAAAAGTAAGAGATATGTAACAAATTCGCAATAGGAGTGCGGTTAACGACCCTTGTTAACATTGATTGATGACGTACAATTAATTGAAGGTGTTATCGATCTTCAATATATATTTAATTTAATGTTTAATTGACTTAAGGTACGAGACCTTATTAATCAAACATATATTCTAGAAATGAAGTTATGGAATAATTACTTTAGTTGTTATGATTGGTTGTAAATTCAATTCAAAGCTACTAATTGATTGATATAATTAATGGAGGGTTAAGCTACCGTGGTTTGAAACTTTGATTTGGGCCAATCGATCATGCATGTATCGGTTTCTTGATCCACCAAATGTTATAATGATTAATTAGTACATACAAATGAGTTTCTAATAACAACAACTACTTATAAGAATTCTAGCTAATATTAATTTTTCACTATCAACATTAATTTCTTAATGCTTTGAAATCAATTCATTTATATTTTTACAATCAACAATAAAAGTTGTTTTTTAAATGAGAGTATTATTTGTATAGTGTAAACAGTATACAACAATTATACTGTAACAATAACTTAAGGATCAATAATGATAATTTTAAAAACTAAGGGATAAAGAATAAAAGTTTTATTTTCAATATACTCTTTCACATTACATAACTTATGTACCGTAAAGAGTACATAAGATTTTCCCTTTTTTAATATATTAAATTTTATTTTCTTTTAAAGACAAAAATTCACACACACCATTGTAAATATGTACATTCATTATGAATATATATATATGTATATTTGACCTGAGACTTGAACCCATAACTTCATAGTTAAAACGCTAGGTCGATAACTATTTGATAAAAATTGTTTCTTATCGTATATATAATAATCTATGTCGGCTAAAACATTCAAGAGAACGAATTTTCAATGTTGAAAACGTACAGATGTTTATAATTTTCTCGCATTTAGACTACGCTTTAAGAATGATTATCTTGACTGTGACCTAGCTATAATTATAAATCATTATAGCATGAAGGCGATATAAAGTTAAACTGGTGGTAGTTAATTAGTTTCCATTTGAAAAAAAGAACAATTTTTATTTATATATATTTTGTTTTATTGAGAAGAATATACAAAAAGTGATTCACGACAAATAATTAGCTGAACTATACTATACCATGCAATTCAAGAAGTTTATATATCCTTGTATAAATATGCGTGTTAGTGTACCACATATACAACCTTAATTCGGTCTGTTTGCTGCCATCTACTAATTCTATAACAATGGCACACAACGGAACGACAGCATTACGTGCCACCACCGTTGATATGGAGATACCAGAGCCCATGAAGGCTGATGGTGTCAAGAACCATGATGGGGTGATTGATGCGGCCTTAAGGGCAGTTTTGTTGGCATCTGCATTGGCTGCTGTCTTTATTATAATCACTTCTAAGGAAAGCAAGATAATACATCTTTCGCCCACCATCGCTTTACCCTTACAAGCAAATTGGGATCAGTCCCCAGCTTACATGTAAGTTATTAACACCGACAGATTTCTATATATTTGTTAGAGAAAGTAATAAAAATTTATCATTTTAGAAAGTAATATGAAATATATTGAAATGAAGGAAATATTAAAACAACTTATTTAAATTAACAATTTTGATTTGATGTGTGACCTTTGTCCTTTGGTGCAAATGGCATATATATGGTGGACTATGAACTTATTGTTTTTGTTATGATGCGCGCAGATATTATGCAGTTGCGCTCTTTGTGGCTTGCTTGCACAGCGTCTTTACTGGTATCTTATCAGTTTCTTCGCTGAAGAGAACAAAAGGAAGATCTACAACACAACAGTTTTATGTGGCGATCCTAGATTCGGTAAGTTCTTGTACAACCATATTAGAGCATCCGTAATATCATAGCCGTACCAAGTTCATAACACTGCTACATTAGCTTTTAAGAAACCACTAATTTCTACAAGCTTACCCATACACTCTTAGAGCATCAGTAACAGAACGTCCATGAGCAAGTTCATTATGATGTGACATAGGAAATATGAACAACTCCATTATTTCAGAGTCCAAATAAGTCCATAAAAGAGTGATAAATAGAAGTCCATGACCATGGATCTAGGTGATAAAGTATAAGTGGTTCCCACCAATTAATTAAATTCGCTTTTGTAGTAAAATGATACTCCATAGAACTTGTAATACATAAATTTTATAGTTAACATGTATCTCCTTTAATAAAGTCATTTAAAACTCACTGATATTGCTCAAAATCAATGCATGCAATACATTTATTCATTTTAGCATATGTGTTTTCATCGTAAATCAAATGTCTTGTTACTTTAACTTAATTATTAATTGTGTTTGATATATATCTTCAAATTAATAAAATTATAAGAAAAATGAATAGCTAAGAGTTATTAACTAATGATAAGATTAAATTAATGGGATGTAGTTATAGATTTGAAGAGGTTTGTGAAGTAAACATTTAAATGTATAGAATGTAGTGATGTATCAAAAAGTGACATGACGTGACAGTAAATATAAAATTATTTTTTAATATGAAATTATTTTTTATTTATACATTAAAGATGCACTTATAAAATATGTCCGACTTATTATTTATTAATACCTCTTGATTATAGGAGTGGTTGAAAGTGGAATGTAACCTCACATATCTTCTCACTCATTTGTCCATGCCATGACTTAAGTACATAAACTTAACAAGCTAATGGGGTGTTCATGGAATTACATGCAACATATGCTATGGACTTCACTTATAAATGTGCATTAAGGTGGCATTTTGAATTGCCTTTTAAATGTGATTATTATGCATTTTGGAATAATAATCATTTTGGATAAGCTACATACTATCAAACTGATTAGTCTTAAATAATTAGATAATCGAATCTACCCAAGCCCTGATTATCTAGGATTTTGAAAACAGAACATTAAATTCAGATTTATCAGTAATGTATATATGACTATATATATGAGTACTTATCCTGTGCAAACCACAAATTATGTGAAAAGTACATCAACTTATGATAAACGGGTATATATTGTGGATGCAGCTGCTGTTAAGTATCATATCTTCAGCGCTAGGAGCAGCGCTAGGGGTCGGATACATAGGACTTAAAGGAAACTCTCATTCATTCTGGAAGGAGATATGCAGTGCGTATGGTTCCTTTTGTCATCACTTAGCATACTCATTACTTATGGGACTCATATCCACCATCACAATTCTACTGCTCGTTTGCCTCTCCTTTTACTCGCTTTTCAAGAAAATCGCTAAGCGATAAGTTGGTCAACTTAACCATAAAAAATCTTAAGTTCAGACCAGCATGATCATGTTATTTCACTTTTTTCTGTTTGATTTCTATATATTCATGGTTTTTTTTCTGTGTGCCAATTCGTTTCTGAAATTTATGATCAGAAATATACAAATGATCAATGGTTGCTTAATTTATTATTCAAGTTCAAGGTTGTATTTGCAAATTAAATAAATGACCTGGTTAATGGCATGAAAAGTTAACCAATTTTGGTTCAATTTCGGTGTCAACCGTCAGATAAACAACTTTGTGTGCATCCGTATAAATCCTCAAAGTTTTTATGAGTTTTAATTAAGAATGAAGTTATGGCAACTCTTGCGATCTCAATGGGAATATATTTAAAATTCTGAACTTTGGATTGTGTTTCGCTACAGCAAACATGACATTAATAATTAATTAGTGACAAAATTTTGAATGAAAAGGTGGATTGGTGTTGTCTGTTAAGTAAGTAAGCAATTATGTTCTTCTTGGTATATGGTGGTGACAATTTCAATTAGAGCAAAATGCATTCTTGTGTAAGACGATCAAATCTGTACATGGCCACAATGGAGGTTTAAACAGTTATATACTCAACTTAAAAAAATCGCTGTATATAGAATAAAGTAGTTGCTTTTGAATATATTTACCAAAAGGCCTATGGTATAATGATACCATCAATAACTGTAACACGACAATTAAAAAGTTCAAGTCTCACTTTAAACAAATGTGTAAATAATATGCAACGTGGTTAACCGTGTATTTTCACCTATCCAAAAGATAAACAATAAACAAATTACGCCATATCAGATAAATAAACTGTAATGGACACTTTTTGGCCTAGAGAAGAAACTCACGGGCTGAGATGGAGCAGGCCTAGTTGATGAATGGAAGAGCTTTTAAACATGATGTCAGAGATAGAGAGATGGACCTGATGAATGGGCTTGTAATCTTGACCCATTGGCCCATCAAAATTGTTTACTTTTCGATATGTCAATAAAGAATTGATGATACTTCACTTGTATAGAAAAATAAATAGTTAGTTACATCGAACAAAAGTTTTTTTTTTTTTTTTCTTTTGAAGCTGCAGACTACTATTAAACCAAAGAAAGCATATGGTACAGCTACAAGGGATACAACACCAATAAAAGCAAAACAAACACCTAAACTGAAGAAAACAGCTGATGGTACAGGATGTAAAATGAAGGCCGCAATCAAAACGAACACCTAAACAATTCCAACACTACACTTCCCCACCACAGTAGACCCCAAGGAAAAAATAAACAAAAGGATAAAACATTATATTTTAAATATTTACTTAAATTTCATAGTTACAACCCGTTCGCAATTTTAAGATAAAGTTATATTAGCCTCTTTCAATTCTCTCCATATATGCTATGGTTTACATATATCTATAAATAAAATTTCCTTTTTATTATATAATTCACGAGTTGTTCCTGTGAACTTGTGACAAATTTTGCGCGTTTACATTGAATCATGAACGAAAAACTAGTTATTTCAATTTGCTTGTTTATAAAAGATAGGAGAGCCGTAGGTTTAGATTGTGGTTGGATGCTCCATGACGATAAGAAACCCTGGTTAAAACAAATAAATTGGTAAATTTTAAAAAGTACGTCTCTTTTTATGACTTCAACTCATAAAGTATGCATGTTATTATATATATATATATATATATATTGTCGTCTTGCCAGTACTCTAGTTTAGTGTCAAAGATGGTTACTTGAGTTTTGTCTTAAAATGTGGGCGTATATAGGAAACAAACAGGGGGTTCAGGTAACCACTTTATAACATATTTCTGGTCATCTAATTAATTCTTCCTAGACTGTTGTCCTAAATAATTTGGCCAGGTAATTAACTATAAGACATGTATAAAAGTTGGACATGACCACTTAAACATTTAAAAAACGGAACAAGATTACGAGTATATTGTTATCTGTAGAAACTACGTACCAGGCCATTTTTCATCAAATATATGTACACCTTTAAAAAGATTAAAAACCAACTGTTACCTTCTTTTCGCAATGTCCCCAACTCGGTCGGATTGTATGGGCAGAATTGTCTGATTTAAGGTTCTGGCATGTTACTTTTCGGGTGTCAAGGGTAGTAATTGGGTCACAGTTCGTTTCCACCTGTTCTATACTTTTCTATCGGATGATCGTCCTTAGTGATATTGCGTTTGGTTATTTGAATGTCGATATTGTACCCTAATTTGTTAAATTTTCACCCTCATTTGGATCTAGCTTTGTTGTAATAAGATCAATCGACATTATTGTAAGTGTAGACCCAGTTTTGTTGGAATTGTTGATTATGTTAGCGTTAATATAATTTCTAGCATCATGCTAGATTTTTTTAATTAATGGTATTTGTTTGCATTTTTCAGAAAAAAATTAATGGACTATGCGTTCTGACTTTTATAGAGTTTGCAAAAGAAAAAAAACACTTGATATGATTTTTTAATGTAATTTAGCATTAAAAAAATACTTTGATATGATATTTCAATATATATAATTTAGCATTATAATTACCTTGTTAATTGTTCTATGATTTTCTATATGCATGGTGGTAAACTTGATAAAGTGTTCCACTGTATTTTGAATGAAAAGTTATACTATTAAAAGGTTCCCATATAATATTCTAGATCTTGTGTTATCGTATATAAGATTTTCTTTTTGTTTTTATTTGAGATCATTTTATATTTGATCAAAAAGCTAGTGTGACAACCGGTCAACATAATCTGTAATTGTTTAAAGCACTATAATTTCATAGAAATTTATTATTTAAATATTCTTACCTTTTAGTAATAAAATAATAATATTATTATTCTTTATTATCTTTTATAATAACTTGTAAACACAAAAATTCTAATAGGAACGAGGATTAGATAAATGCATGTTACAACGACAGCTTCTTAAAGCATACAAATACAAAAACCTAACCTTAATAATATAAAGTTTTAATTTAAATATTACTATAATTAATATAATAATTCAAATTAAATCAATATCCAGAAGGGATCTATAACAAATTTAGGAGTTATTAAGTTTGGTCAAATTTGTATTATTGTATAAACCTTGAAAATTGAATCATATTAGAAAGGGCAGAGGGGGTTGAATCGTCTGTTATTGTTGAAATATAAATGGACACTTAATTTGAAATAATTTAAAATAAAAATATAGATATTTATTATGAGATGGAGATAATATTATTTATAAAAATTAACCTATTTGGACAATTATATGATCATTTATAACACATTATAATTATAAATGTTAGAAAATTATAACACATTGCCTTAGTGAGTCACTTGTGAGTCTCAACCTTATGTTAAACATTGCGTTTCGCATATTATTTTTAAAGTTACTATTAAAGTTTTCGTCAAGAAGTTTCTAGAGAGTTATAACGGTGACTTCTTTGTACTCGGTTCTTATAATTCATTATGATGAACATAGATATTTAAATATACAAATGAGACAACATTGAATTCATATCAAACAAAAATCTTGTTAATCTTGCTTCTCTGTAGCGTAAATATTACAATCTATAAGTGCAGTGAGAATGACATCAAAACGGTACTCAAAATATGTTATTTAGGATTTGTTTGTCTGCTAGTAAAAATAAGCAATAAGCAGATCCCGTAATCCCAAACACTACCCCTTTAGTATCAATGATAAAACGAACTATCGCTTCTTTGCAATCTTGCAAACGGAGAGCCATACGAGTAGTAAGAGTATTGCAGAGGTTACAATCGACAAACTTCCCGCTGCTGCAAGATGGTCACAAAACGTATCAAAGACACTGCAGATCTTCGTCCAATGGATATGAGGGTTCCCTTTGAGTGCTTCATATGCTACTCCTCCTGCAGCTCCAGTTGCTGATCCTAGAATGCCTAACATCAACTGCATGAACCATAAACTTAAATTATAACGTGTTTGATTTAAAAATTTTGTACTTTGAATCTTCAATGTTAAACTTAAACGACCGGGGAGATACCCTAATACGCGAAGTTACAATTGCTTTATATTTTCTTTAAAAGAAAGAAAAAAAGATTAGAAATGGATGTTATGTAGTTGGCGATGTAAAATACATTATATAAAAGTGTATCCTTTTGGTAACTTTTTAACGATAAAACAAAAAGATAAATCTATCACACATATTATATACAATCAATCACGCGTACTATATCTACGTTGTCTCAATTGAGACTTGAATTCAAAACTTTTTTCTTTGTGAGTTACATGCATACATCTACCTAGGCCAGGAGTCTTTTGATTGGCACTTTTCATTTTATTTTATTATATCATTTATGTTACTGTAAATATATGGATCTTATAAAACATTTTCTTGCATCTGCCACTGATCATCAAATCATCAATCAAGAACTTACAGAATCAGTTATGACGAAATTTAACAGCTGGTCTGTTGAGCTTCCTTGTTGATTCTTGAGTGATGAATATGATGAGTAACCAGTGAAGATGCTATACAAGAAAGTAACTGATGATGCTGCTACGAAGTACCTAGAATCATACAACCAAAATTAATAAACACACAATATATGAAATTTAAACAAGTCGAGTTAAAGTGATGTTGCTTACGTGAAAGATCCAGAATGCGTGAACTTGGCATTTGCACTTATTGTCATGGTTGGCGCAACACGAATCATCTCAGTTTGTTTAGAAGTAGCCATAACAATGACCGCAATTAAGGTAGTTAAGAACATAAGGGCCCTCAACGCTACATCAAGCTTCCCATGGTTATTGACAGCAACTCTACCCGTATCAGATACATATCGTGTTAACTTCGATGACCACTTCACTGGTGTCTCGGTCGTGACATGTGAAGGAACTCCTGTTTCGATGGATGCCATGTCAGCAGGGGAAACAGAGAGCTAACAGCAAATTGAAGTAGTTTGGAACAAATGTGATTTGAATGAAGAATTCTATGGCATTTGAATTAATTTATAGCCCATGTTTGTTGGTTTGTTGATGTTAATATTAGTCTGATGAACTTTTAATATTACATGTAGCTAGTCTATGAATTGGTTAAAATATGTACGAACTATTTTGTCTTCATATTTGATAGTTTTAATTATTGTTTCCCACTTATGTTTTTAGTTGTTGAAAGGAATGATTATACAGTATTATAAATGCGAGCATACGTTTTCTTCTAGATGTTGTATTTACACGAAAATATTATTGTTATTTCTATTTGAGAGGTCATTTAGCAGATTCATCGAAAGTTAGTGTGACAACCAGTCAATAGAACTTTATAAATGTTTAAAACACTTTAATTTTATAAGTATAATTTAGCTATTGTAACTTTACAATAATGACATAATAATAGTCTACAAAGTCGGAGAACTTTTTTGTACACATTTTTGGAAAGGAGATATTCTACTGAAAACCTTGAATTCAATTAATTATTATTATTAATAATAAATAAAGAAAAACTTTATCAGATACATCACGATATATAAACTATAAAGTAATAGTACAAGGTTTATGTAACTTAAGCTCATGTGTCTGTTCTGATATATTTTTTTATTTTTTGAACAACAAGATGATTTATATGAAGTTTATAATCTGTGAAGCCAACTCACGATCGTCGAAAAGATGGTGTTCTGTTTCATGTGTATTGTCACAAATCAGGCATTGTGTTGAATGCGGGTCGAAACATTTACCTTTTTCAGGATTCATTTATTCGATCTTACATGCAAGAAGTCGATCTTTGAGTAGCAGTTTTTGTATCTGTTCTGATATGATTGTTCCTCTATAGTTTCTTGCTAGCTGGGTACTAAAATGAAACTAGGTTATAAAGCAATTTGTTACATTTCATTGATCAATAGACTTTACGATTACTATGAACTATTATTTAGTGGAAAATGAATCCATGATCTGCTTGCCTTCCATTCATACGATATATATAATACAAAATAGTAAATGGGCCATAAATAATAAAGTAAATACAAGCCCTTTCATAATCCATATTAATACACCCCCGCAGTTGGAGCGGGAGGAGGACGAACGCTCAAGCTGGAGCGAAATTCAACAAACAGTGGAGATGGGAGTCCTTTTGTGAAGATATCCGCGTACTGGTACCTAGAGGGAACGTGAAGAACACGCACCGCGCCTGTAGCAACCTGATCGCGAACAAAGTGAATGTCAATCTTAATATGCTTAGTGCGCTGATGTTGAACTGGATTAAAGGACATATATACGGAGCTGATATTGTCGCAATAAACCAATGTAGCATTAAAAAGTGGAAGATGCAGTTCTCGAAGAAGATTACGAATCCAAGCAGTTTCGGCAACAGTATTTGCAACCCCACGATATTCAGCCTCTGCACTGGATCGAGATACGGTGTATTGACGCTTGGAAGACCATGATAATAGGTTGTCACCAAGAAACACACAAAATCCTGATGTGGACCGGCGAGTAGAGGGACATCCTGCCCAGTCAGCATCAGAGTAGGCCGTGAGCTGAGAAGTGGTGGATCTATGTAACTGTAGACCATGATCAAGCGTCCCACGCACATAGCGGAGAACGCGTTTGAGAGCAGCAAAGTGAGGTTCTCGAGGATCATGCATATATAAACATAACTGTTGAACTGCGTAGGATAAATCTGGACGGGTGAAAGTCAAATACTGAAGAGCCCCGACAAGGCTGCAATACAGAGATGGATCAGAAACCGGTGGACCATCTGGTTGAAGCTTAGACCCACTGTCAACTGGTGTTTTACAGGGATTACAGTTCATCATGTGGGCTCGTTCAAGAATCTCAGTGGCATACATAGACTGAGACAAAAATATACCAGTGGATGTCCGATTAGCAGAAATTCCATGAAAATAATTCAGCGGGCCAAGGTTAGTCATAGCAAATTCGGTATGTAGACATGAAATGACACGCCGAAGAAAGGCCGAGGAAGATGTTGTAAGTATAATGTCATCTACATAAAGTAGCAAATAAGTTGTCTCTGTTCCACGTTGAAAAATGAATAACGATGAGTCAGATTTGCTGTGATCAAAACCGATACGGGTAGCAAAACTAGAAAATCGCTGAAACCAAGCCCGAGGAGCCTGTTTAAGCCCATATAAGGACTTCTGCAAATGGCAAACATAGTCCGGATGAGTCTGATCAACAAACCCAGGAGGCTGATACATATATACAGTCTCCGAGAGATGACCGTGAAGAAAGGCATTCTTCACATCAAGCTGGTGTATAGGCCATCCACGAGAAATTGCAATGCTAAGAACAATACAAATAGTTGCAGGTTTTACAACAGGGCTAAAAGTTTCATCACAATCGATACCATGTTGCTGACTACGACCATTTGCAACAAGACGAGCCTTATACCGACTCAATGATCCATCTGCATTAAATTTGTGCCGAAAGATCCACATAGAGCGCACAATGTTAACACCAGGTGGTCGCGGAACAAGAACCCATGTTCCATTTTTAATTAGAGCATTATATTCATCTTGCATAGCATTTTGCCAGTTAGGGTGGTGAAGAGCTTGAGTGTAGGATTGTGGAATAGGGGTAGGAGCGGTAGTGGTGTGTAGAGAGAATTTCTTGATGGGTTTGGTGATACCAGATTTTGAGAGGGTGACCATTGGATGTCAAGTGGGGCAAGGCGGTGGAGGTGTAGGGATGTGGGAAGGATTTGGTGTTTCGGTGTTATCGGGTGAGTGTTGATGAGTAGGTGAGGTTATAGGTAGAGAGGAAGTATGTGTTGGAGTGGTGATAGGTGTTTGAGTTTCAGTGGGTGGAGTTTGGTTTAATGAGATATTGGGTGTGGTGAGGAGTCGGTAAGCAATGGGTGATGGTGTGGTGTCAAGAAAGTCATAGGTGGGAGGTGTAGTAGGGGTCATGGAACCAAACGGAAAAACGGTTTCATCAAATGTAACATGGCGTGAAATTATAATTTTATTGGTGGCAAGGTCGAGGCAACGGTAACCACGGTGGTGTGAGGGGTATCCTAGAAAGATACATGGGGTGGAGCGTGGTTCGAGTTTGTGGTTGGTATTTATGTGAGGATAACAAAGACAACCAAAGATACGAAGGAGTGAATATGTCGGTGTTTTGTGGAAGAGTTTGGTGAAGGGAATGTCATTTTTAATTGAAGTGGAGGGAAGGATATTAAGAAAATTGGCAGCCATGTGTAGAGCTTCAACCTAAAACGTTGGTGGGAGATGAGCTTGAAAAAGAAGAGTGCGAATGAAATTATTGATAGTGCGAATCATTCGTTCGGATTTTCCATTTTGTTGTGATGTTTGAGGGCATGAGAAACGAAATTGAATACCATGGGTGTAGAAAAGGTTATGCATTTGGGTGTTATCAAACTCACCACCGTGATCACATTGAAAAGCTTTTATGTCAAGCTTGAATTGTGTGTTAATATAAGTACGAAAATGAACAAATTTATTAAAAGCGTCAGATTTATGTTGCAAGGGGTAGACCCAAAGAAAGTGTGTGAAATGATCCAAAAAGATTATATAATACTTGAATCCATTTAAACTTGGGACAGGGGAAGTCCATAAATCAGAATGCACAATATCAAACGCGTTTTCAATAATAGAGGTTGAAGTATCAAAAGGTAGTCTAACAATTTTGCCAAGTTGACACGCATGGCATAAAGATGTAGACTCGGTTTTATTATTACATGAAATGAAATTACGAGAAATCAAAATACGAAGCACATCATCCCCGAGATGACCAAGTCTTTTGTGCCACGTGGTTTTATTGAAGGAAAGAAGAGCTGTTGCAGGAGTCACTGGATGTGTGAATCGATAAAGATCTCCGGTACTATCACATCGGAGCAGAAGTTGTCGGGTCAGAAGATCCTTCACTATTAAAAACCGAATTCATCAAAGTCAATAGAACATTTGTTATCTTTAGTAAATTGACGAACCGAGACAAGACTTTTAATTATGTTAGGTGTAACAAGGACATTACGCAGGTATAAGGGTCGATGAAGGGATGGCAAAATGTTATGGCCCGTGTTAGTAACGGGTATAGACTCCCCATTACCAACAAGGACAGATGGTATATTGCTCGTATTAAGAATGGAAGTGAGTATACCTGTATCCGAGGCAAGGTGAGATGTGGCACCGGTGTCCATGTACCAACCAGAATCAGTCATAGTGGGCGGCACATACTGAAGTGATGTAGCATGATATGCTTGAGGCAGAGTAGTTGCTTGATCAGGTGTGTAGTTACTATAAACCCAATAACCTGAGCCATGAGTAGTAGAAGGAGTAGCTTGACCGAGTGGGCTAGGAATAGTCTGGTGGGTTGAAGCAACTGGAACAAGACCAACCTGTTGAGGCTGACCAAAAAGGCTAGAAGCACCTGGTATTTGGCCGAGGAGACTACCAGCATGGGCTGGGCTGAAAGCAGAAACAGGCCGAACATGTGGGCCTATTGCAGCAGCAGGCAATGCATGAGATTGCGGGTGTTGTGCCGAGCGATATGGAGCACGAGGATTTTGAGCCCAAGATTGTTGGCGGGCTGAGTTATGTGCAGCCAAAGGCTGATTTCAGTCCATCTGATGGATAAATCTACATTCTGATCCAAACTTACAATGTCCTCTATTAAAGTTACGACATATGGGACGAGTGGAATTACCACGGTTAGTACCGGAAGTATTTGATCCGGTCACAAGAGTGGTGGGAGAAGAAGAAGTGCCTCGGTGAAGGGTTTGTTTTTGTGACTTACGATTCAACACTGATTCTTCAAGAAGTAACATCGAGCGGGTTTCTAGAAGAGAAGGGGGAGGTGATCTGTAGCGGATGATTCCCGCAATATGATCATACTTTTCTCCCAAACCATCAATAGCATATGTAACCAAAGTCTTTTGGGGAACGGGTGCTTGAATATTGGCCAAGAGGTCAGCAGCAACTTTGATCTGATGAAAGTATTCATATATAGTGAGGTCCCCAAGTTCCATGGTACAGAGTTGAGTCTCAATTTCAATGGCACGAGCATCTTTGTTGTCCCGAAAAAGGTTTTCAAGGTCTATCCATACCTCGGCAGCGGAAACATTTTTACGTAGAACAGTTTGAAGAAGTGAAGGAGATAAAGTGCCATAGATCCATACTTTGACAAGAGAATCAAGACGGCGCCATTCTTGTTCATTAACATCTATCCTGATAATAGTGCCATCAAGGTAACCAAGCAGGCCTAAACTTTCACAATGGGATGTGAATAATTTACACCATGCATCATAGTTTAGTTGATCGAGATCAAGCGTAAGAGGAACATGGTTTTTGATAGTGGAGACGCCAAAAGGCTTATCATTAACAGTAGGGTTTGTGACTTCACCATCAGCCATGATCAAAAAGAGGATGAAGGAAGATAGACAGAGAGATACGTTTGAGAGAAGAAGAAGGGAAGGGGTAGGATTAATGCTCTGATACCATATTATTTAGTGGAAAATGAATCCATGATCTGCTTGCCTTCCATTCATACGATATATATAATACAAAATAGTAAATGGGCCATAAATAATAAAGTAAATACAAGCCCTTTCATAATCCATATTAATATGAACTTCAATTATACATTTCTTCTTCTAAAATTATCTATACATATTTGACATCACATATATATTCACAGACTCTTTAATATGCTCATAAACATGAGTAATGATATTAATTATTCATTTTTTATATATTTGGCGTTTGAATGAACAACATATAGAGAAAAGTTGGAAACAAATTAAATGAAATTTAGATATATATACCGGGAGAAGGATAGAGAGAGAAGTATAATTATTAGAATATATATGTTACTGAGTACTCCATAGTGTTTTACATCAAATATTAAGACCATCTGCAGTGGTTCGTTCTCAACACCACCACAGGCCACCACGGACGAGGACGGTCGGAGTGGTGCCGTCCTGACCCGTCCTCATGGTGAAATGGACGGACTCACGACGAAAAAACCGGGGCCCACTCGATTATTTAGTTAATTTTCATTTGTTTTATTGATTAATTAATTGAATTATGTTTGCAAGTTTGAAGAAGCAAGAAGAAGAAGATGATGAGAGGGAAGTAGCACCAGCAGGTTTGAAAAAGCAAGGAGGAAATTGCAATAGGTTAAGAGGAAGAAGATGAGGGAAATGGGATTTAAGATAGAAAAATGAGCTTTTAAATTTGGTATTATTTATTTTGGTAAGCCTAACAAATTAATAAATGTAATTATTTTAAAACTATGTTTAAATTTTATAAAAATTTATAATAAAAATCTTATTTATAAAATTATTTATGTAATTTAAAATATTTTCTATTAATTTCATTAAATTTTTTATTTAATTAAAAGTAAATGTATGTTTTAAAAAAATGAAAAATAATAAAAATAGTGGGTCCTAGTTTTCCGTCGTGAGCTGTAGTAAAAACACCACTGTGACCAGTTTTCTGTCATGAGCTGTCTGGCTGACATGACAGTGAAAACGGGTGAGGACGGGTGTTATGATTACAGATGGTCTAAGTTAGTAAAATATTTGTCAATGAATATTTATGGTTAAAAAATTGTTATTTTCCTATTTTCTCATAAAGTATATTTTTCTCTTGATCATGTCTCTGTTATATATATATATATATATATTTTGTAGGTATAAAAAAAGCACTGAAAATATTATAACAAATCTCGTCTATTTTGCTTCTATGCCTCATAAATATTACAATTACAATAATCAACCATGCATCAACCATGTCATGTATATTTAATAAAAACAATTATCCACTAGCAAAAAAGAGACACAAAGAAAAGGAAAATAATGTCCATGTCAAATCTCGAACCCACGACCAATGAAAATTTATTGCTAGCAAGCACTTCCAAATTTAGCAATAAATTAACCATGCATTGGTCATGTATGATCTTTACTAGTCATGAACTTCACAAACTCAATAAACATGAACAAATAAAAACCTTCGAATCAATAGAAGAATTAATGATGTCAACAGATCGAGAAAATTTTAAGTAAATATCAATCGCATTATCGCGCCTTTGCAATCTTGCAAACGGAGAGCCAAACGAGGAGTAAGAGTGTTGCTGCGGTTACCATCGAAACAAATCCTGCAGCTGCAAGATGGTCACAAAACTTATCGAAGATATGGCAGATCTTGGTCCAATGAATATGAGGGTTCCCTTTCAACGCTTCATACGCTACTCCTCCTGCTGCTCCCGTTGCAGCTGAAACGATTCCAAACAATAACTGCATATATGCACCATAGACTACGATTAGAATAAGTTTTATTTATAAATCACACTTGATTTGAATCTTCATTGTTAGCTAAGGAACAGATTTGAATGTTAGGGGGATTTCACAAAGGGAAAAAATTAGTAGTATATTAATACGTACTGTTTCCAAGTTATTTAAAAAACAATAACATTCAATAACAAAATATCACCTAGATTATTTCGGTAAAAGTACGAAACACCAGAATTCGCATTTGCATTCGCAACATAGATTAAAAGACAAAGAAAAACCCATATACATTCGCAAAAAATGTTTTGCAAAACAAAAGTCAACATTTTGACAAAAGAATGAAAATTCCGAAAATAAAGAAGTCAAAACTCGCAGAAGAAGATGGTTACAACTCTTCGAAAAAAAGAAGACGCTACGTATTTGTCAAAATGATTTGCGAAATTTAGTCTTACTTTGCTAAGAAAACACTTTTTGAATTATATGTTGTTAAATGACTTTTAAGCAGCTGGTATATAAGTAATTTTCCCTTTCATATACCCCTCCGTCCTATTTTAAATGTCTCACAACAAACTAGTAAATTAATTGTACGATGTGACAAAAAAAAATTAAAATCGAATAATATTTACATGATTCAAATATTATTTTTTACATAAATGACATGATAAAGGTTGATAATCATGTCATATTTACATGATTGTGTAAATATATTTTATTGTGTAATGATTTGACTTTCCATAATAATATGTCATATTATTTGAGTAGATTAAAGGGTAAAATAGACAACTCGTATATTCTTTTTTTAAACATTAAAGAGGAGAATGTTAAATGGTTTATAAGGAGTATAGATAAAGTTTGATCTATGATATGTTAGTAAAATACTACTTTTACCCTTATATTTTTAAGACGAGTTTGACTTAAATTAATAAAAAAAACAGTTGTTGAAACTTGAAAGTGATAAATGAAGGTAATATTGAAAGATTAATGATGTTATAGACATTGGTAATTCGGTTAGTAAGTGACATTTTTAATGTTTAGCATCCTCTTAGCACTTTTTTATGTTATGGAGATTACAGTTGTTCATGAAACTTTTTCCTAAATCTGCACTTGACATCAATTAAGGAACTTACAGAATCAGATAGCGCGAAATTTAACAGCTGCTCTGTTGAGTGTCCTTGTTGAGTCTTCAATGCCGAATATGATGAGTAACCAGTGAAGATGCCATACAAGAAAGTAACGGAGTATGCTGCCACAAAGTACCTACAATCGTACAAATGAATTTAAACACATTACGAAATTAAATACACCAATCGAGTTAAATGACTAGTCAGAGTTCAAATAATGTTGCTTACGTGAAAGCTGGGGAGTGAGTGAATCTTGCATCTGCGCGAATGATCATTTGTGGTGCAACTTGAATATTCTCTTTTTCTTTAGAAGTAGCCATAACAATGACTGCAACTAAGCTTGTTACGACCACAAGCACCCTCAACGCTACATCAACTTTCCCATGGTTATTGACGGCAGATGAACCAGTATCAGAGACGTATCGGGTTAACTTTGATGACCACTTCACTGGTGCGTGGGTGGTGGCACGTGAAGGAACTCCGGTTTCGATGGACGCCATGTCAGCAGGGAAGTAGAGAGCTAGTACCAAATTGAAGTAGTTTGGGATGAATGTGATAGGATGTTTGAGATTGCATGCATTTGAATTTATAACTGATGTTTTTTGTTTGTTAATGGTAGTATAAGTTTCAACTAGTTGTCCATTTGATTAAATAAATGAGGATGTGCTACTTTTCATCATATTTCATAGTTGTATATATTCTGTGGTTAATAATTTATATTTTACAGATCGATATGTTGAAACCAATATAATCCCTATTCCTTCTACATTGTAGTTACATAAAGATAATATGTTATCTAGTGTGCATGAAAAAACACAAGTTAAAATAGTGCAATGATAATCTAGCCCCGAAGAAATGCGCAACATGAAAATGAAAGTCATGTTTCAAACTTAACTCGATTAAATATTATTAAGTGAAATGCGTTTCAAACTAACAATGAGACCGATTTGTATGATCCTCCTAAAATAATTATGTCTTATTAAATTTTGCAATCTGTTATTTGGGAATGGATTATATACTCCAAAACCAAATCTTATGGTTATTAATTTAACATCAACATTCATTTATACGAAAAAACGATTTGTACTGTTGTTCTAACTTAAATGTCGTTAGGCTTTACAAAGAAATTGAGTGTGCACGTATAACAAAGTCGAAGGTAAAAACTAAAAGATTGCTTAACAACAGCTTGTTTTTAATTTTTGTATTGTTGACACCATCTATGTTTTTTCCGATTTATATTATGATAAACACACTGTTCGTTATAGCATAATAAACAAAAATATCGAATTTATATTTGACATATATTAATTTATTTATTATTTATTTGTGCAAAGTCGCCAGACTTTTGACTCTTGCATCGGTGGATGCCCCGTCTCGTTGTATTTAAAAAATTATCACATGTATTGATTAAAAAATAATAATGCACCAGAAAATAAAAATGCATCTGGTAAAGAGTAAAGACGTTCATAAAGTAACTCGAATTTGGAATGTGGAATAATAATTAATAATAAATAATAATAAAATAATATAACCCAACTCATAGAGGATATACGTTTTGGATTGCAATATTTTAATTTATTATTTTTGTACTAAACGACATGGGCATATTTCAATTCACATGAGATACTCAAAATTCTGTAGAAGTAATTAATTATATAATGGTATATTTCGATATATGATTTTAATTAACCTGCAGAATCTATCTGGTCCGGCTAGTCTAGTACAATTAAAGATACTTAAAGATGATATCTATTATCTACAGGCATTATTCATCATCAAAAGTTAGGCACTACGTCTCTAGATTATATATATAGAGGGTAATGTGGTTTATACATTTTAAAAACATGACTTTTGTATGTATAAATGTAATAATTAAGGTGACATAGATATAAATTTTATATGTCTGAATATAATTATTAGGCGTGTATATACTCTAAATCAAAAAGTGTATAAATCTACTAACCCTATTTGTATATAGAGGGGGTGTTTTGTAAGATTGTAATTTAGTTACAAATTAACATGAAGACCCTACCCATACCACTTTAGTGTGGCACATGCAATAATAATACCTAACGATAATAATTGCGATCCTAAGTTAAATTTACTTAACATGTGGTATTAATTAATATATTAAAGCTATCATCTCTGGATCGATAAAGTGGTAATCATGTACTTACAGTACGTGTTAGTTAATATAATATTATTAACGTGTTACTATTTTATGCCGCATGCATGCATGTAAAAACAATTACACAACTAGTAACTAGTAATTAATTAAAGTTAAACGCTCACTATCATTGCATCATTAGTTAGTTAGTTGTACATATAACATAATGACGTTATTTTATGATAACTAGTATATATAGACATGTTAATTGGTTGTATGGTGTTAGGCTGCCTCATTTGATTTGTAATTTTGTAGTATTATATTGAGCTTTTGGTTTGTAGCGGATTTCTATTTGCAATCAAATTCTTGTTAAAAAAGAAGCCTCTTGGTTGGTTAAAATTGTTATGTGCTAATTTTAGAATGTTGTTTTCAATTCTGTTGTCAACTATGATCATCTTCCATTGTTCTTTGCACGCGCGCAAACGGAGCGAAATGAGCAATAGAAGTGTCATTGAGGTTGAAAGCGATACAATTTCAGCGGCTGGAGATAGTCACAAAACGTATCGTATATATGGCAAATCTTTATCCTATGAATATGAAGGTTCCCTTTGAGTGCTTCATATGCTACTCCTCCTCCAGCTCCTGTTGCTGATGCTACAAGACCTAATATCAACTACATAATGCACCATATACATTTATTAATCAACATAAAATATTGTTTTAATTAATATTGATTATTTATGTATAGTTTAAAGAGATTAATTGCAGAATCAAGTAGAACTAAATGTAATTGGTGTTCGGTTGAAAGTTGTAACTGCATGGCATTTGAATTTATAAGCAAGGTTTAGTGTGTGTCCTGTTATTAATTATTAAATTCATTCTATATTCGATCATGCATGTGTATTAATTGGATAACCTTTCCATGTAAACGTGTATAGTAGTAGTAGTGTTAATTTAGTTTGGAAAGATTCAAATCCATTTTAAGGTTACCGCGCAATGCAAACATATGTTGTTTAATATCTAAGCTTGTAGACATGTACATCATTCTATTTGTTCGATTGAATTATTAAAACTTACTAAATCACGATATGTAAGTTACTTAATTTATAAAATTTATGCACACTCATCAAGTTTAATTATTTAACTTATGAATTTAATTAAATTAATTAACTTATATTAGTATTATAATGCATAATAGGTTACTTAACTTATAAATTTAGTTCGGTAATTTAATCGAATAGATTAATAATATAATAATTTAATTAAACTTTTTTACAAAGTATGGTAACTTATATAAATATTAACTTTTAATATTTTTCATGCAGTTACAACTACAATGATAGACAAAAAAAGAAAAAAGAACTTGTTTAATGCAAGAATTGGCAAGGTTACTAATCAAAGATACATCTTTATTAATGATCTGTCAAACGTATTTATAAAATCTAAACAGAAGTATATATATTTTTATATATATATGAGCATCGTTAGACTAACTTAATTGAAACTCAACGCCATATAATTTTTAAGAGTCTGGTCGGGATGCATTTGGAGAACTTGGAATGTGCAATGCTATTGTTCACGTTGATCCGGATGCAGTTTCTATAGACTATAGTAAGAAACGAAGGTCCTTTGGTTTCCCTTCAATTAATCAATCGTACTTATCTCGGCTAAATTGATTTCAAAGAAATATTAATTGGGTTAATTATTTTGTTATGTATCTAATTTTATATTTTTTACTATTTTATGTAACTACCTTTTAAAAGTGTTATTATATGTATTGAACTTTACAATTTCGTATATTATATGTAACGGGTGACCAGATGAGCAGGTATCCAGTTTTTTCCTCTAAACAAATGTCTATTGTATGTATTGAAACTGATGACTTTCGATCATTCGATCACCTATTACATAAAATATACTAAATTGTAAAGCTCAATACGTACAATAACAAATTTTAAAAATAGCTACATACAATAGTAAATAATATAAAGTTAAATATATAAGAAAACAAATAACCCCTGTTAATTTTAATGATGTTCTTGATTAAGCTTCATGAATGTCTAATCCTGATTAATCATTTGTTATTGATTCATGGGTTTGATTAGTTCGATTACTTTTAATTGGAGACGTTCGTTTTAATTTATTTGTTGTTTAATTTGTTTTTTACACATTAGCTTCTGTCGTCTGGGTGCTTGTTGGCTAGCTCCTTAATGTAGCCTAGCTAGCTATGTGTATATATATATATATATATTATGTGCGTTGGTTTTTATATGTATACATTAACATTATGTTGCATTTTCTAAATTAAAGAATTAGACACGAAGCATTTTAAAATTAATTTATAGGATTTGATGAAATATAAAAGCAGGTAGTGTGTTTGTTATTGGTGCATTTACTTTTTTGACTAGACATTGGGGCATGCCCCCATATTCAATCTTAATTTTTCATATAATAAATAAATGCTAGAATATAAAAACACAGTAAGTAAAAAGATATTGATATTATATTAATCGAAAATGTAGTTCCTAGAAAGTTTTATATTTCTATACTTCGAAAACGAAATATTTAGCTGTATTAAACTACATGTGGTGTTTAGTGGGTTGAATAAGATTTTATGAAATCTAAAATGGTCTAACGTATTTGTTAATATATTATTATATATAGAGGGGAAGAATTTATAGGGAAGTTTCAAATTTCGAGGAACGAGGAAAACAATTTTCAGTTATTGATTTCATCATTTATAACATTCATTCGGAATGAATGTTAACTCATATTTTGTTATTATACATCCATGAATGTTATTTAACATCATTTCTTGATGAACTTCCAGTGATAACATTCACCCATGAATGGTATAATCGGTGTATAATAACATTTATGAGTTAATATTTATCATAAATTAATGTTTTAAGAATATTAAGTTGAAATTTTGACTAACATTCATCACAAATGAATAATAAATGTCGATTTTGAGAGTTTTGGTTTAAAACGTAAAATTATAACAACATTGTTTGATTAAATGGTATATATAATCGATTCATTTATATTTCAAGCTTTAATTTGATGAATCTTTTTTGAAAATCATGTTTTGATGCTAAATGAGTATTTGCTTCCCTACTTCCCTTTTTTTTTTGTTTCCCTCTTTATCCCTACCCTATATATATATATATATATACATATCTTATATTGGATGTTTAAAATTAAATAACTAGAAATAGAGAGTGACACTTTTAGTTTTATAACTGTTTACAGTGTTCAACTTTCTACTATATATGTTTGTCACTGATCGATTTTTACTATATATTCAGTTGTCAGTTTTTAATTTTTACTTAATAATAATTAATTGTTGTTAGTAAAATAAATAATCAGTTTTAATCCGCGTATTTCAAAGATTCGTATACAAATAGCTTCTCATGCACTTACTTAAAACAAGTAATCCATGCATAGCGGCGCGGGTTTTATAATAATTCGCAGTTGTTCGTGTTTTACACGTGCTCTCTAGTTAAAGAGCTTATGTCCACACTTTTTAATGAGTTTTGATCAAGTTCGAACGTTCGTTCATCTCCAACTCTAACTGCGAGAGCCTATTAAGGTAGATATTTTAATTATATTTGTATAGGTCCATTGAGAAGCCCGTTGGTCTCATAGGCTGTAGGTTTTATATGTATCCCATTCATTTTATAGGCTTCAAGATGTATGGTAACATTTACGGAATTATATTGATTATTAGTAATATTACCTTTTTGAAGATATATTGACACGTATATGTACTCACAATTTATTCACACACTGTGAGAACTGTATTATAGAAAAGAAATACATATATGTCACTAGTTCAAGCTCTTTAAATGATATATGATTTTTTTATTGTTATCTAATAATAATCTCACTAATTAAAACGAGTAGATTACAAGCTTATTCAAACGATATATCATCACTTATTCTAGAAGAAGTCAATGTAAACGTTGAACTCGACCGCATCTATTGTAAAGATTTTGAAAGCATGTAAGAATTGGAATGATTGGATAATATATAGCTACTTTTGAGTTGTTAATGGCAGTAAAAGGCTGAAATCCACGTTACCAGTTTTGTTGCTGCACAGAATAATACCAGCTCCCAGTTAAGGATCCTCTGCCTTTTTGCTAATTAAACGTGGTCAATTAATTTTGATTAATACTATAATAGTGGGTATGTAACAAAATGAAATTGATAGTTTGAGTCAAAGTCAAGTAACAAAGTACCTCTTGAATTGTATCACTAATCCACTCCATTTCAGTGTTTGGCTACTGATGATTTAGGGTGCATTTGCAGCCTAGGTTTGCTTATAGGATTATTATGGGTATCGGGTTGATAGTTAAGAGGTTTGGAAGAACTATCATTTTAAAGGTTTAAAGTTCGCTTTTCCTTAATCAAAATGTCAATAATGAATCTATTAAAAGTGTACATCATACATTTGTGTGAAGAGTACAAGTTCTTAAAACTTGTTGAATCCATCAAACTATCTTTCTGGGAGTATGTCATTGCTTGAGAGACTAATAACATCTTACTACTCAGAATGTGTATTATATTTTATGGGATTATTATATAGTTTTCTATCAAATTTATTAATTAAAACTTGTAAAGTGTTTAGAAAAAAAAAAAACACTAATATAAATTTCCTCGTGTTTAAATAAAAATAAAAATATAATTAAAATGAAAAGGCAATCTAACAAAGGTCGGTTACTTTGACACGCCCTTCTTCATTTTTGTTTGGGCTCGGCCCAGATTAAGCTTTAAATCAACAACGCTTGGGCTCCGCCCAAATTAAGCTTTAATTTAACAATGTTTCTACTCAGCCCAACCCGGTGGGTCCAGAAACCAGAAGTTGACATTTACACATTTGCGATAACGTAAAGGCAAAAAGGTAAAAAAATAAAATAAAAAATAAATAAATTTTCTTTGTAAAGTGTGTTTCGATAGATTGAAACGGTTCCACGCAATCACACTAGAAGTATAGCTGCACGTGTCATACGGTTGACTGTTAACATCCATCCCTCCTTTTTTCCAATTTCCGTTATCATTTCTTCTTAATACTTATTCTTATTCTCAACAAAAATCACCCCGAGAAAAAGAAAAACATGAACGATCAGTCCATACACAACTCTGTTCCCACCGATATTGCTTTCAAAATCGCTTCTTTACTTCAGGTCAGGTCTCTTTTATTTTATTTATTTTTTGTTAGTTTCATTTAGTTAAGATTATGAATTAATAATAATTTTGTTTTATTTGGGGGAAAATTTTGTATGAAGGAATTGGATTTATGTGCGTTGGGAAGTTGCTGTCGATTTTGGCGGGAGCTATGTGGGTGTGATGATATTTGGGAAGGTCTATGTAAAGATAGATGGCCAGCCCTAGATTTTGATAAACATGTTGTTCCTGAATTTAATCCTCATCATCTTCAACAACTGCATCTAGACTCCAATTTAAAGGTTTGTCTTTTATTTTATTTTTATATTTCTTGTTTCACACTTTATATCCTCATAAATATATGAATATATGGTTGCTTGTGTGGCTGGAAATTTTTTTTTTTTTTGTTTATTTTAGGGGTTGTAATTATGAAGGATGATGTTGGTTTAGAATTATTTTTTAAACAATATGATCATTTTTTATTGTTTTATTTTTGATCGACTAACATGGTCATTTATAAATTGTCATAATGTTTACTATTATTCTTTTTATCTAAGATGGTGTTGGTTTAGTATTAGTATTTTTTTAACTAACGGGATCATGTGTATTTTAGGGGTTGTAAATGTTATGAAGGATAATGTTAGAAAGTGAAAAACAGTATTGTGATAGCAGTCAGAATGTACTTGTAGTTGCGATGCATATAACCGGTTTCTATGCTGGAATGTCTAACAATCACGAAAGATTCAACCATTGTACCTGTAGTTTCACTCTTGCTTGTTAACTCACGTAACTGTGCGTCCATGATCCAATAGATTCATATGAATATTTGTTGAGCGTAGATAAAAAGAAAATTTTCATGTCTTTTCATATTGATTGGTCTTCGTGGAGCCTTTTTAGATTACATATTCTTATGGCCTTTGCAACTATGTCATTTTTTCCCACAGTTCATAACTGTATGATCTTTCGCCTTTTGTTGGTTTCTTTTACATGTGACTTTAGGGATGGAGGGGATTTTATGTCAACAAGCATCATGATATGGCTAGTAAAGCAGATGCTGTGATTGCGTTTTTGGATCAATGTATATCCTCAGAATCCATTGAGGTTAATCATTATTTGGTTGCGATGCAAAACATGAATTCTATGCAGTTTGGGTTCAGAGATGTACTGTTATTCTTTTTTAAAGAAAATCTTCATGTGCTGCTCAATTTGGCTGGTATGCACTACTGTATTGCATGGCTTGGAGTTCCGGTAAGCAGACAATATCCATCTATTTAGCCATTTATATATTCGTATCTTGAGTTAACTTCATGGTGATGATGTGATACAAGACTGATTGTTATGTATTGATATAGTTCCTTCAAAGTTTGACAGATATAGTTTGCTTTTAGTTTTAGCATCTTGAACAACTCGCTCTTCTTGAACTTGATTTTGCTAATATTTATTTAATCAAAGCAAAACACTACATCTAATTAAAACTTATCAAATAGATTTTGTTCAAATTTGTAGTAGACCATGTTGGGCCCTTTCATGAGTACTAAAGGAAAATTGCTATTTCATTAGATTTATTTATTTATTTACTATTTTATTTTTTTGCAACTGCATCTATTTTAAGGAATCATTTGGCAAATACTCATAGACATATACATGGGCTTGCAGGCTGAGCGTGTGATGGAAGCTCTAAATAGCTGCAAAATTTCGGACCGACAAATATGTGTTCAATGGTGGAAGCTTGGGAGGTGGGCCTATGGATTTAGGCTGCGTGATGAGTCAATTTCCCGAAAGACTTCCCTAATAGATCTTGCAATGACCAAAGAACAGGAAGTTCTTGATGTGTTGTATCGGGGCGCAATTCATGAGGTGATTCGTGTTCAGATTTCAGCTTTTAAACCTGTTAGCTCTTCTTGGTCATGCCTAAGCCAAACTGCAGAAACATCAGGTTAGAGAAGCATTATAGGTGTGGATATTGGTCTGTGTGTGTGTGTGTATATATAGTCCATTATGTGCATAATTGCTGATATGTAAGTCCAGAAATGTATATGGTGTAATCTAAATTAACAAAATAAGCCACTGTGTGCATTGATTTGCCTGAATGGATGTATATATCCCAGGTTAGTCATATGCGTTAAGATGCTACAAACTTCGTTTCCAGAAGCATAAAGTGTAATCTTTTGACCTAATTGGTATATAACGAATCTCTTGAACCAATGATATTGCATTTGTTACATATCATCGCCAAAAGGCACATGTATTTTGACTGTGTTAGAAAAAGGGGATATCATAGCTGCTAGTGCAGCAGCGAATATATTCACTTAGAGTTTATATCAGAACAATGTGTAATTGTTGTTTGCAGAATTTTGTAATCCGAGTTTTGTTTTCTTGAAAATGTAATTATTTGACAAACATTGTGTCCGTCAAGTTTTCGTCTTTTCAAAGTAATATAACAAACAGGCCTCTAGTCTCGGGTGGTTGTATATTATATTTGTAACAAATCGGTGAAAAGATGAAAAGAAATTATATCACTTTGAATTTGAACTGTTAGCTTTTAAAAATTTCCAATGTGGTTTCAAGTGTATTACATGCCTTTGGGTTTTGGAGTATTACAAATGGGATTTGAGTGGTAGTCTCTCGAGGTGCTTTCTAAAAGTATATTTTGTTACATGTTTTGGTTTTCAAACTTTAAGATGGTACGATGGAGGATTTGTCAACAAATGTGGGTCTTATGGAGGATTTGTCAATATTCATATGCATCCAAATTACAATCACGAATCAGTATGAAATCATTCAGACCTCAGTTGGTATGGATCCCACTTCACAGAAGGAAAAGATTTATAGGATTCCATCATTAAATGCAGGATGAGAGAATAAGAAAACAGACATATTATCTCAAAATTAAAGATGTCCTCTAAAGTCTCATTGGTTGGGGCAAGAAACGGTTTTGTGTCAAACCCTAATACAAGGATACAATGATAATATGCAGTTTAATGAGGTTTAAAAAACATTTTGCCTTTTATATTTGATAATAGTTAATATGTTAAATGTGATTAAGAGATGATGTCACTACAACTTATATAAGAAAAATGACAGATAAATCTAATTACACACACACTTAAAAGTAGATCTAACAAGGTGAACATAATACATATATGACTAATTTCTGTTTTAGCCAAGTGTTTTTACTTTTATGTGTATCAGTTGCTCAAGATTAAGTCCGCAATGTCTATAAACAAGTAACATTCATAAGACCTTATATTAGAAAAGTGAAATAAATCAAAGACACTAACTTATAGATCCAATGTAACCACATATTTGTATTTTGAGTTACATATTAAAGCCATACTTCTCACTAGTAAAATATTTATAGGGAAAACGACTGGTGTTGTTAACAGCACCTGGCGCTCTGGTGGTGTTAACAACAGCAGGTGCTTTTAGTGTAAAAGTGACGGTTAAACACGTATACATGAAAATGTTAAAGGATATAAATTGCAAGTTTATGTCTCCTTCGTAATTCTATTCTAATAATTATATGATGGTAAACAAACAAATATAAAGACATGACAAACAAAAAGCATGGATTACGATGTATTTTACAATGAAGAGAAAGGTGTTTAGTAAGGTCTACTTCAATCCACACAAGTGGAGGAAGAATTGGCTGAAAACAGTGTTTGTAATGCACTCCAAAACCATGTGTCCAGCAATTAAAATGGTAATATAATGTTCATATTTCACACTTATAACGAATATATAGATATATGAATCAAACCATGTTGAAGATAAGATACGACCAGCGTTTTGGTCATTCTTGAGGTAGAACCGGAGGTGCAATCGTTCGGGTATTATAAGATCTGCAATGCCGGCATTTTTGTCCAATAATATGGAAGAAAACTTCCGTGGTGTCATTGCAGTCGTTACACAGTATCCACACCTGCAAATTGAGTCCTTTTTAGTAATTGTAGCAATTTCGACCCATTTACTTAAGAATTGGTTGATTTGGGTTATGTTTTATCTCAAACGGGTCAAATAAAATTTTCAACTAATAAATGCTATAATGATTGAATGATTTGGTAGTACCTTCTTTTGTCTATAATCATCAGGCATCATAGTAGCTTCTATCTCTTCATCTATCATCTTCCATGTTGCGGACATATCCATTACCGATTTGGTGCATATTGGACAGCAAAATCTGTCAAAATGCCAAAAAAGTTAGAATTGTGTGTCAATGAACCAAGAACGACAACTTTGTTTGTGACGGTAATCATAAGAAGGCTTACTTGTCTCTCTTTATCATCTCGTTGTAACATTCACGGTGCATCGTGTGACCACATTTCATGACAGCCGTGTCTTTCATCGAGTCAAATAGATACTGTACACATAGTGGTCACAATCAAGTTTCACAATTTTTCTCACAGGGCATATGAAAGCAGAGGAGGTACAAGATTAGAAACCTCGTAACATATCGGACAATGATGTCGCATAGAATTTTCCACACATGAATGGTTATCACGTAAGCCGATAGAATAGCAGGATCCTATGAATTCAACTGTTAATAAACTCCAAAAAGAGCAACCAAGAAACTGGTTCGGGAAATTTTGACATTTTTACATAAAAATAGTCGATTCGGGCGTGTTATATAGGTCAAACAGGTAAAATGAAAAAAGTTACTCACTACTTGCAAGTCACCCAAAGTGTGTCTCTAAATCTCTAATCGTATTTAACACACTAATTGTTTCACACTAATTGTTTGTAGAAAAGGTAACATTTTTGGACAAACAAGTGTCTCAGGTCAATCAGGCCCATTTTGACCCAGTTACCCAACCAGTCTGACCCGGCCATCTTACCATTTCCATGAAGCTACATAAATAAATCATCCCCCACACGTACCACATTTTTTGCAATGGAAGAAGTTCTCGGGGCCACCAACTCTGGACACAAATAGAAAATTGTAAATCAAATGACTCACTGAACAATCTAACGAACGAAAAAGGAGCAACGCCAATTTTTCTGAAGTTAGTTTACTAACCTGCAGATGCCACAATCGTCACAATGGAACAAACCCTTGTCAATCTGCAAAATTATGATCAGGATTAGTTACACAAAAGCATGATTGTAATTCATACAATATATATTGTTTCATACATCATCATCATAGAATTTGCAGATTTCACAAAAGTATTCGCCCATATTGACACCACAGTTTGTGCAGGTACGAGCAACCTATATCACAAAGAAACGATTCAGCAATTAAGCAAGCAATCCAATCCTTCTAGATCGAATCAATGAAACATACCGGCTGTTCTGTATCACAAACCGAACAAATCACCTGCAACAACCATACCATTTCCATTCAGCTCAAGACTTGAACATCTAGAAAACTCGAAAACTAATAAAACTTACTTGTTTCACATCAGACCGAACAAGCTCATGGCGATCGTACCAGTTTTTTAACATATTCTGAAAAAAAAAAAACAAAAAAAAACATCAAAACACAATATACAAGAAAGCCCAACTTACAATTCTACGCAACTATGTTACAGATCCACAGAACTGAAATGAACAACTCGACGTAAATCATAAGAAAAACATAGTTAGCATACCGCAGCCTCGTTGTGACAATGACGACAATCATAAACTTCGTTACAACACGGAGCTCGAATCATACATCTTCTTCTATAGTGCTTGCATCTAACACAAATCCACCAAAATTCATCACAACTAGCTTATAATTCAGTGAGAAGCTAAATATTTGTAATAATGGTACAAAAAATTAAACAAACTGATTCACAACTTTACCAAAACTGATTTATAAGTCTTATCAAAACAGTTTTACAAATATTTGTATGTTTCATAAAAAAATAGTTAGGTTCTTACTTTATCTGATTCTGCACAAGCTTACATACACCAACTTTGTAAAGCTGATTTATGATTTTTACAAATTAATATTTAATTCTACGTTTTTCTTAATTATTTATCTCAAAAACTGGCATACTCGAACTTTGTAAAGCTGATCAATAATAATTTCTATATATTGATATTACTAAAATTATACGCGGTTCATAAATATTCAGCTTCTCATTTGATCTAATTCCACACAAACATATAACATACATGTGAGGGGACAAATATGTTACTTTGCTTTATGAAAATGTTCAAAATATTTAATTAAATTATCAGACTATTAGTCTGTTCATTGAACTAGTAAAATTAAATTATAACCTCAAATCTGTGTTTATAATAATAATAATAATAATAATAATAATAATAATAATAATAATAATAATAATAATAATAATATTTATAATTTAAGTAACCTAATTAGATTTAAAAGTCAAGTAAACTGATCCATATATATATAATATTTACTATATAAATTAAGTACTTATATTTCGTAATTTAAAACATGCAAGTAAAATATTAAAAGGTACGTACCCGTAACCCATCTTCCCAAAAACTAAACGTTCATCGTTGGTGCCTTCCATGGCTAAGGGAGATGGGGATGGAAGGATGCACAAAAAGCTTTCCTGATTTGGAAAGATAATAGGTATTGTTGATATGAGATGTTTGGACACAAGTACCTATGAAACTTTACTATATATATAAACAAAAACAATATTAAATTAAAATTAAAATATTACTATATACTTATGCATGCATTGTGGGCAATAGGCCGGGGGCAGTAACAAAATATTAAAAAGGTGGTAACGTCGGGAATAGTGGATAAGGTCTGTGATCCCACATCCGCCGAATAATGGGCCAATAGGATGTCTTCCACAGATCGACGGTTGTTGAGTGGTCATTTATTTTTGTGATTTTTCAGTATTCGATGGATTGAAATGATTTTCTTGATATGTAAAAAGGTTGGTTTATACAAAGAATTGAATAAAAAAGTAAGATACGTTCGTACATAACTTTATTATTGTTACTAGAGTTGCAAGCAAGTTAGACATTTACTGTGTTATACGCGTTTAAATTCTTTGATCAGCCAATTCTTAATCGAGTTCATAAATACACCTTGGGACATTTAGCGAGTAGTGTTTGACCGTATAAGAACACTCCGAGTACGAGCAACACGAATCACGCTTGGAACATTGGTAAAAATCATTTGTGACAAATTTAAATAGTATGTCTATTTTAATTGTTTATTGGACAAATAAACAAAATTTAAAAAAATATAATGATCTCGTTGTTAAGTAATAGAATAGAATGCTTTATTTACTCAAACGAACGAAATAAAACTTTTGTGAGTATAAATTCTCCATTTGTTTGTATTTTATGTGGTTTTCTGGCTCATCTTATTTGGGTAGAGCTTTATATAATTAAAATCATTAGCCGTCCAAAAAAAAGAACGTTTCATTTAATAACTACATGTTAATTGTTGACTGAACTTTTAGTATTGATGATGAGCTTTTTGAGCTACACAAACGTAGCTCCATTGAAGAATCCGTAGAGTTAGAATACCTGAGCAACATCGAATACGATAACCTAACATCATCAAGTCAAACTTGACTTCGGACTAGTATTGACTTTCATCATTCAACAACTAGTAGTAGCAACTGGTCTTATTTTTTAATGCAATACGTACATGAAGATTCGTTTAAATCTCCTCAAACATTTGGATTATAACAATGAGAGTAAGGGAGACGATTTGGATATTATTATTTTTTATAGGTATCATTGAGTGCACATCTTTTCTCCTCTCGATAAGAATTCATGTATGATTGTACACACGCGTAGAGAGCTACATTTAAGATAAGTTTTTTTTATTCGTATAGCACTTAACGTGTTCTATATTGTTGTTTTTAAAATATATTTGATGATATAAAACTGTACAATATATTTGACGACGTAAAACTGAAAAATTGGTAGATCTACACATCATCAACCTTAAGATTATAGCCAATAAAAGAATAAAGTTATAGACGTCAAGTTGATGCATGTGATGTAACGTATTTCAGAAAGGTTCCAGTCAATTCAATGTTTGTTACATGTTACGTGAACTTAATTTCATTTTTTAAATCATAAAATACGAAAAATAATACCAGAAAATAACAAAAAGGTTTAACAAGACATTTTATAGACGGGATATGCATCATTTCATAATTATATGAAGTTGCAAGTATTTTTATTTGCATTTATTTAGTTTTTTTTTTTTAAATTCTTGTAAATGCTAATTCTCAACAACTAATGGGGAATTATTGAGATATATATCCTTGAAAATAATGGATCGAATGAGAACTAAAGTTTTGAAATGTCTAAATATTATTAAAAGCTCCGTACTATGTTGGATGGAATGCATAGTAGGATGATTATTGTATTAAGAGGTTTATATATGTAGGTAGGGGGTAGGCATTGATGCCCATCCAATTCAATCAACATTCACTAGATTAATGTATACATATCGTCCATTCAGATAAATCTTCATCTCTATTTCGACGAAAAACAACCCCTTTTCTTTTAGTTTAACCTTTTCTTATAAGAAAAATTACGATTTTAGAGAAGAGGAAAAAAGTTTTGCATCATAGGCGGCCGAGCGTATCTTTCTAAAGGTTCTTTTTTAATTTGAATCAGGTCTCCTCACTTATGTTTATGTTTATGATAATATATGTTGATCCCTAATCTCACAAATAAATTTCGACCCAATATCTCATTTGTGAAGCAGATCACGAGTGTATCCCGCCTACATTGTTCGATTTTATCTTCGTGTTAGTGGTTTGATTCTAACTTTTGATTTAACCTCAGCCACCCTCAGGCCAAAGTCAAGAATTGAATGGTCCGTTATCACGATAAAAAGAGACCTTTTAAATAAAACCAAAAAATGAGTGAAGTGAAACCAACCGAATGATGCAACCCTAGACCACAAACATAGTTGTTTTCTTTTTGTTCTTGTTTATTACTCTACATGCAATTTAATTATGTATTTACCTAATTGAAAAACTAAAAAGAAAAAAGAATACATACAGGGACATGATATTGATGTTGGGCAATGCTCAACAAATTTTAAATTTAAAGATTTGATAAAAAAGTAAACTTCTAATTGAACATATGTATATAGACTACATATAAAATTTGAAGGCTCATTCAAATTGAGGGCCCTATGTCATTGCCCATGTTGCACTACTTGATCACTGGGCCTGGTCACGCCGCTGTCATCGCAAACATCTATCGACGTCATCATCGTGAAAATCCACCGCTGTTGTGGCCATGGATATGTAGACCTACCTATTTTTCTTTTTACGAATTAAGTGTTGTGGAATTTTACAAATTGATTGTGTATACTAGTTCAGTAAGTTATTGGAGTTTTATCATCTCAAATCTAAAAGTAAAATTGAAGAATTTGGTCAGTCCAAGTAACATAGATGTCATTATTGAAGTATTGATGCTCAAACAAAGCCTTCAAATAGTAAAACTTCTTTACTGTTATATCGTGTATTATTATGAGTTGTTTGGTGTTTATTGGCTACTAGTTGATCATTTGAATAAGTTGTTTTGGTGAAGCTTAGGTGTTTGATAAAATGCTTATAGAGAACTTCTTTTATATATACTTATTATTATTATATATAGTATTGTTATATAGGTCTAAAAATATAAATCTAAAATCATGTCTAAACTTACATTTTAGATCTTCCAATCATTTTTCATACTTATATGTATTCAGGAAGGGTTCTGCATACAGTTAATTGCACTCTCAGAAATCTGTACAGTGACACTACTTTTATAATTTAACTTATTATTAGTGGTTATATGTCGTTTACATTGATATGATTTAACAATATGAATTTGTGTACATATAACGTTTTGAGTGTTATAATTCGTTTAGTTCTCACCTCAAAGGTTTTCAAATATGTATGATTTAGCAATATATGTTGGTGATTATTGTTTGCAGCTTGAATGAAGATTTTGGTAATGACACGATTTCAACTTCAAGTCCTTGTGAAGTCGAGAGTCGATGAATAGGTCCATCAGTCTATAGCTATTTCTAGTGTCATTTTTTGTACGTGTAATGTTAGAGAGCGTTTAGATTTTAATAGTAGTCGCTATAGTATTTTTATTTGTATTTCTATACTTGCTCTGTTTCTCAATACATTTTTTAAGGAAGCAAGTTTATGGGTTCTGTGATATAACAATTGCCTTTTGTAACTTGGTAGTGTTACAATGAAATGTTTTCCTGAGGTTTATCCCCTTTGCCAAAAGGAGGAAAATATGAACATTTTTGGAGTTGTGATTGTTATTGGTACTAAACCACGTATAATTATTTGTTAATGTTTAATTATAGGTGATTTTAGTTGCAATTGAATAAGAATTTCAAACTCATAGTTGTTTAATCACATACAATCATAGCTATTATTATTCAGTGTTTAATCACATGGTTAATTATATTTTAATGTTTAATTATATATGATTATTTTCATGTGTTGAATCAAATGCAATTAATTTTTCGTGTTTTAATCACATACTTAGATGTACATTTCAAACCAACAATTATTAATTACATGTGATTACAAATAGAATCACACGTAATTATAACTAGAATAATGTGTGATTGTTGTGATTATAGTTGATCATATGTATTATTGTTTGGTGTTTAGTCACATATAATTATAGATGTAATCATATGTGAAACGATATGTACTTTGTGTGATTCTTGATAATTTGAAGTGTATTCAAAGCATTTTTGAAATATTAGTTTGTTAAATCGCACGTGCTTTTTACATTATATCATTTATTTTTTTGAGAATTAAACGTAATCATATGCGATGTTTCTATGCAGTAATATGTTTATGAGAATCTCAAGTCAAATCACATATGATTGTTTTAAAATAATAATACGTTTATAAGAGTTGCAGATGAAATCACATGTAATTTTCAATTATAATCATATCTTTTAAATAAAGTATATAGGGATATAATATACATAGGTTTAAAATCAAACTTGTCATATAGGTAAAAAGTTAAATATTGGAGTTTTTATTTACACGTGTTTATATTGTTTGTAACATGCGTTTATTTTGTTAATAAGATCATGTTTGGCACGGAGCTTTAATTTTTAGTTTTTGAAGAAAAAACTCCTATGAAAATAAGAGTCTTGTTTGGCATATACAAGCTATAGCTTTAGCATTCAACGAAAAACTCAAATTCTCAAAGCTACTAAAAGTAGCTTTTCATGAAAAGCTCTAAAACAAAAGCTATAGCTACAACCTACAGCTACAACTACAGCCTACAACTACTTCACTAAACATACCCTAAATTGTCAGATTTTTCAATAGCTTAGCTACAAAATCATTTGTTCACGTTCCTATTTTTAATAGATTACATGTTATTGCTACAAGAGTTACATTTGTATCCCACCATTTTACATTTCTAAACAATATGCATATCATCGTTCTTTTTGAACTAATGGTTGTTTCTCTAAATTTTTATAAAATTAGTGAGATGTTAAATCGGTTGGTTTGAATTTAGGTAGACACTATACATCGGAGCCGATCAACATCTCCCTTTTTGTTTTTGTTTTTTCTATTTTATTTTTGTCACATTTTTCATTTAAGAGAATAACACGCTTTCATACATTTGGTTAAAAAAAATGATAGATAAATCTATTTATAGAAACATAAAATAAGCATAAAAATATAATAATGACTTATATAAGTTTAACTTATATAATTATTTATAAAGATCTGTCAACCAATAAATGAATTATGCATACTTTTAAATGTCTTTAAATAGACCTATATATCATTATTCATTTGATTATAGATATAAAAAACTTTAAAGTCTAATACTTTGTTTTGGTGCATATTCACAAAATATAATATGCAATATAGTTGTTACACCATCAATCTATATTGTTTTACAATCTTTTATCTAATGTATATAAAAGTTAAAAAATGAACTCAAAAGCACAAGTAACAAATGAATAATAATATTTATATAGATCTAAGCATAATGTTTAATCAATTTAGTATATGACATATCGTCTACACGCTTTTATCTCCTCATGTATCATGATCTAACATTTGTCACATGAACACTCCAGTTAAAGTTACATATTGTTTTTTTTAGCAAAAAATTTTGAACAAAATATGAGTCAAATCAATTCAACATTTCAACCTTATCCATTAAAACCTCTTTTAATCGTTAAAATGTAAAATAGATATTTAATTTGAAACAATTAAGAACGAAAATATAAACATTTATTACGGAAAGGTTTATTATCCCTCATATTGTCAGCCCACATAAAATTAGTTGATTATGAAAAGTTTTAGGTGTTTAATCCAACGCCCAAAAACACACAAACGTTACAAATATTAACACATCCAACGTTCACGATAACCTCCCAACTAACCCCCTTCTTTCCTTCCCACTGTAGGCGTCTACCAACCCCCACCCCCTCACCTACGCACCTGCCTGTTACAAAATCCTACTTTCTTTCATTCATTCTCAATCCACACACTATAATGGAGCTCGTAAGTTTTCATCTTCATTTTTTGGATTATTAATAATTAATGATTTTATTACATGTAATTTATCTATTTGAAATATAATTGTGGTAGGTAACGCCAGCTGAGGTTGAGAAGATGGGGGAAAGTGAAGGGATTACAAGGAATTCAACGCTAATTTGCGCACCGATAATGGCGGATACGGTGGATCAGATGTTGATTCAAATGAATATGGCCAAAACTAGAGGTGCTGATCTTGTTGAAATTCGATTAGATAGTTTGAAACAGTTTACTGCTCGTGAAGATACTCAAACCCTAATTAAGCTTAGTCCTTTACCTACTCTTTTTACTTACAGGTGATTTTTTCACTATCCGAATATATGAATGCAGTTTTTCTATATTTTGCTTGTTTTGAACTTTTTGATATGTGAGGTCAATGCAATAGGTCAAAGTATGACTTGATAATTTAAGCTGTTGGTTCCAATACGGATTCGAATCATATAAGTTGACAAATTTAAGTTATTTAGTAATTTGATATCTGCATTGAAGTTTTTGATAAATTTATGAGGCGTTAAAGACAAAAATTTGTGATTATTGATTTATGCATCATCTATTTATCAGTGCATTTTAAATGCATCTGTGCATATGTGAATTTTTTGAGTTTTTCAATGTATAATGCTTCAAAATTATTGAAGTGGGATAGATATATTGTATGATGACAGTAAGCTTACTTTAAGAAACCAGACTAATTAGCTGAAACTCAGTATTGAAGTAAACTCAGGTTTAAATTTCAATAATATAAACAGGATAATTGTGATAAAGTGTTGTCGAAGATGTCTTTAAGCTGATAGACTGGGAAAGCAATCTGGGACGGGTCATCATGCAAGGCTTTGTATTGATTTTGTATTTTAAAGTGTCAACTTTGGAGAAAATAAATCTTCTTGTGATAATCTTACAATGACACGAAAATAGACATGTACATTTCCCATGTGAAAGCCTGGATCTTTATGTTTCTTGATAAATTGTATGTGTATTACATGGTCTCAAAATAGTATCTGCCCTGATAAGGTTTCTGATTTTGAGTTACCTTGTAGACCAACATGGGAAGGTGGTCAATATGATGGAGATGAACAGAGTCGATTGGCTGCTCTCCGGTTAGCAATGGAGTTAGGAGCTGATCACATCGATGTTGAGCTTAAGGTTCCTTTCTTCTTGACAAAATGTATCAAGCACATTTCATTCGAAATGACTAGTCAATAGTATTTTGCCCACATTCTGTATTAATGTTGTACAAACTATTTTTTTGTTTACTATAATAGCCACACACACATATCTAAGTTATCCAATAAATTTGTGTAATAAAGAACTTGAATATTAACCTTGAGTCACAACCACAATTCAGAGAACTTATATGCTGTTTTTACTCGAATCAAGATTCTTACTCTAGTCACATAAATATCATCTATACTTAGGTAAAAATGGATGGATTATCCCATGGCCAACTCCTGCTTGGCGATTGAAATACAATGAACAATCCTGAGAACTCATTTACCCAACCATTCATGCTCACATATTGCTGAACAAGTAATCATGGGAAATCAGTTATTTTTATATACGTTTTGTTATGTTAAGGTTTTACTTGTTTTACATTTCTTTCCTATGAGTCGATCTTATTGTCTTATCCATTAAATATGGTACTTCTCCTTGATAGAAAAAAATCCTTTTCTATCCTAGTCACTTTTGGATGCATCAGTATTATATTGCTTCATGTTTTATTTTTCTCATTTCCATGGGCCCGTCTAAAGTACTAAGTTCATGTTCTTAATGTATTTCCAATACTTTATTCTTTTTAATCCTAGAATTCTAGCACCAACTGTTATCAACTATCAAACATAATATTAAAATCAGACTTCTCATTTCAGTTGCTCACATGCAGGCTGTTGATGATTTCAACAATTTAATCCGTGGAGATAAGCCTGCAAAATGCAAGCTTATAGTTTCTTCCCATAATTATCAAAATACACCGTCAGTAGAAGACCTGGGGAACCTTGTGGCCAGAATACAATCAACAGGGGCTGACATAGTGAAGTTTGCAACAACAGCTGTAGATATAACCGATGTAGCACGAGTTTTTCAAATAACTGCTAATTCTCAAGTAAGCGGCGTAAGTCATGCAACTTACATCCCAAAGATCCTTTTCATTTGCTGGATTCTTTAACTCTTCATTTCTGTTAGAAGATGGATACGTCGAAAAGGAGTTGTAGTAGGGTGACATTGTTAAGTTGTAATGTTTGTTATGATATTAAATTGATTAATCTTGCAGGTTCCAATAATAGCGATGGTGATGGGAGAAAAAGGTTTGCTGTCTCGAGTACTCTGCCCAAAATTTGGTGGATATCTGACATTTGGTACCCTTGAGCATGGAAAGGTATCTGCACCTGGGCAACCTACAATTACGGATCTGTTGGACTTGTTCAATTTCAGACAATTAGGGCCTGACACAAAAGTATATGGTATAATCGGGAAGCCAGTTGGACATAGCAAGTCACCTTTGTTATATAATCGAGCCTTCAGATCGGTTGGTTTCAATGGAGTTTATGTACATATGTTGGTTGATAACGTAAAGAATTTTTTTGATACTTACTCATCTGTGGATTTTGCTGGGTTCAGGTTGAGTTTATATGTATTTTATTTGATCTAGTATTCAGTTTCTTCATTTTCATCAAATATGCAGTGTTTATTACTTATATTCAGATTAGTGAAAGTGAGTATTGTTGGATGCAGTTGTACCATTCCTCACAAAGAATCTATAGTTCATTGTTGTGATGAGGTTGATCCAGTTGCAAAGGTAAAATGTATTGTCACTTGTATAGAAGTCATATATATAAATGGTTCAAAATAGTTTCTCATCCAACGTGTTATGGTTGTATACTTGTATGTAACAGTCAATAGGAGCAGTCAATTGTGTTATCAGGAGACAAAATGATGGGAAGTTATATGGTTGTAATACAGACTATGTAGGTGCTATTTCTGCTATTGAGGATCGTCTACGAGGTTTCCTTCTGAACTTCCTACCATACTGAATTCATGTATAACGAATATGCTTCAAAGAGATGTCAAAATGGGCGGGTCAGATGGGTTGGGTTGACCCGAAAACATGTTTTATACAAAACTCCATCATTGTTTAGTGTGTTAAATAGGATTACAAAAGTTATATTATTACAATAGTAATCTAGTTTTTGAATTAAGCAATTTGGTAGATGGTATGCTTGAAACTACACTTTAAGTGACTTTCTACCCATTTAACTTGTCCGACCAGTTGAACCGTTTCCTTTTTAGCTATTTTTTTTTAATATCAAGTTTACCTATTAAGTCGTAAGAGATGTGACGTATCCCCAAATCGATCCATTCATAAGTAAAAGGGTCATAATCGCTGCCACTAATGCTCAAATCCTCTAATTATATATAGTTTCAGGCGTTCAAAATGGCGCAACTGGGTCACCCTTGGCTGGTAGGCTATTTGTGGTTATTGGTGCTGGTGGTGCTGGAAAAGCACTTGCTTATGGAGCAAAAGAGAAGGGTGCCAGGATTGTGATAGCCAATCGGACTTATGGTTAGTTTCAACTAGCTTTGGCATTACCATTCTTAATTGCAAATAACCAAACTAGTTTTATGTGGATTCTTTTTCCGGTTCAGTTAGGGTGCAAGTCAACTATGTGGTGTTCTCATATAGTGGCATCTTTTGATGCGAGAATTGAAAGTGATTATGTGATACTGAATAATCAGAATCCAATAATCAACTGTAATGAAACGAGCTATAGAAGATAGTGTTTGGATCTGCTTCTGCTGGTTGAAGCTGTAATAATCAGAATTATCTGATATTAGATGTTTGAGTGGTTGGAGAACTCTAATTATTATTAAGCCTTTTCTTTAAAAGAAGAGAGTCATTTTGTGACATGTGTGTAAGCGTCTCTTAGATTAGGTTAAAATAATTGATGTTTCGGTTATTTTAGTTTACCGTTAGAGATTCCTAATTGATCAGAAGTAAAGTCTGTTTTTCCAACCATTAAAGATGGATTATTGCGACTTTAAGTCACGATCAATATATTATAAGTTGCAAAAAGCAAATTCAAAACATGCATAATTTATACGCCAATTGTTAAAAGTTGTTCCTTTTTGCTACTTCATAGATCGAGCTAGAGAACTTGCTGAGATAGTTGGTGGAGAGGCTCTGTCTCTTACTGATTTAAGTACCTACGGCCCAGAAGAGGGTATGATACTTGCAAACACTACTTCAATTGGTATGCAGCCAAATATTGATGAGACTCCTATTTCTAAGGTTTGCCCATCTACCATTATATTGTCATGCGTTATTCTAATACTATGTACTTGGAAATCTATGGATGATATGGGAGCTTCAGTTTACTTTTCATTTATTTCAAGCAGGTGGCTCATATTTTCTTTCCTTTTTTGGTGGCAGGAAGCTTTGAAGTCGTATACACTGGTATTTGATGCTGTTTACACACCAAAAATAACCAGATTACTTCGGGAAGCAGCAGAATGTGGGGCCCAAATTGTTACAGGGGTTGAGATGTTTATAGGGCAGGCTTATGAACAATATGAGAGATTTACAGGGTTGCCTGGTAAGGTTTGACAGTCAAAATCGTGATGTTTCATGCACTCTATAGTCTATATAACTTGTCGAATCTTAAGATTTCTTTTTTCTTATAATTTTTTATATACTTTTCTACTGCAGCACCTAAGGAATTATTTAGGGAGATTATGGCAGCATATTAATTGTCTCGGTTATTTACCTAGGTATGTATTTCTTTTTGTCCCATCTCTCCTTTATCTTTAATTTTCCAAATTACGAGAACAATGGAAAGAAGACCCTAGACAAAATTGTATTACTTTTGAAATTATATATCCTTCACTCGTTTATGCGCTAATTGTTTATAAAAGGTTTTGCGTAAGGAGTTTATGGTCGATCAGACTCTGATCTTTACCTATAATTACCAATTACCCAACCAATTTAAGCAATTTTAATACCCATTCGGTGACTTTTGACGTGTTTGACCCATTTCATTTTAAGCCAAGCCTTTTAAAAGTTTTAACCATTTGGCCCGCTGGGATAGAATTTAACCTAAACCAACCCATTTATTAGGTAAATGGATCAACTCCCCCCCCCCCCCCCCCCCTCCAGTTTGCACACATTGACTTTGAATAAAATGTCTTGCTGTCTTATGCTGAAGTTTTGGCCACTTGTATACAGAAACTGGAGGCTTCAAAGCAATACATGTGCAAATTGGTACACAGAGGAAGCAGGGAGTGGTGGTTCCAATTCTTGTTTCTGCATCATTTGTTATTTGTTATTGTATAAGTATTTTTGTTCCTACAAAATAAAGAATTTTTATTTGACAAATCATTGTATTCTCAGTTTTTTTATGCTAAAAATTTAATTTATTTTTATAGAATAGTTTGGTTACCAAGTATCTCGTAAAAGTTTTGAAAAGTATGGTTAAGTGATTAGCAGTAGAGGATCCAAGATTTTTTTTATCAGAGTGTTCACCACATAACAAGTTTAGTATAAGGATGACACCTGCACTACAATTGTAATCATTTTATTAAAAAAGATACAAATACTTTCTTCGGTGTATGCAAATGCATGCCAAACAGACCACATGTTATATGTCGTACGTATTGGTAAGATACAATCTGATTGAGTAGCTGCTTGTGAATTTCCCAGTACGAGGAACCTCAAGCGCCGGAACTAGGTTGTCTCCACATTCCAGCTCGTTAGCGGAACCTCATTATTAGAAATCAGTTTAACCGAATTCCTGTCGAATTTGAATCAAAATCCATTAACACTTGAATACAAATTAAAAAATGGGTTATCAGATGGTCAAAACTGTTGCAAACTCGAACAGCCCAATTCAAACAACTCGAAATAACCTAAACCCCACACAACAAGCATTGAAACACCCATACTCAATACTCTTGGGTTCACATAACTTATATTGATTTTCCCATTATTGTATTCTATCTTATTTGTTGTGCTTTTTATGTCACGAAAAAATTCGCATATTTTATCAATTTGAAGATTTAAGATAATTACGTTTTATTTATGTTGAAAAAAATATATTTCTGTGTGTCATGAGATTTTTGAAGCATCTATTTGCTAAGATGAGAGTTGAAGGTACAAAAAAGATTTGATAGAAAGCAAAGCTTAATAAAATCGGATACTCCAATACTTATCCAATGGTCCAACAATTCTTGATTCCCACCAAAAAAACATGCATACATCTTCTCAAAACATGCAAATCCATGAACCAGTTAACCCAAATTCACGCCCAAATCTTCATTCTGGGTCTTGCTCAAAACGTTGACGCGATCAAAAAAATCATAGCTTTCACATCCGTTACTAACTTAAATTACGCTCAAACAACTTTCAACACAATACAAACCCCATCATTATTTACTTACAATGTAATGATTAAAGCTTACACAAAAAATCATGAATATAGGAAAACTCTATTTTTATTTGATCAAATGAGGGGTGTAGATGATCTATGGCCTGATAATTATACTTACCCATTTGTTTTTAAGTCAATTGGCTGTTTAAGAGATGGTTTAACTGGTGAAAAGATTCATGGGTTTGTGTTGAAATCTGGGGATTTGTTTGATTGTTATGTTTGTAACTCAGTTATGGAAATGTACGGAGAGTTAGCTCGGATTGAGGACGCAAAGAAGGTGTTTGATGAAATGCCTGAACGAGATTTAGTGTCTTGGAATGTATTGATTTCGGGGTGTGTGAAGTGTAAGAAGTACGAGGAGGCTGTTCATGTTTATTTGAAAATGAAAGAAGATGAAAGTGTTAGTCCTGATGAGGCTACGGTTGTAAGTACACTTTCTGCTTGTATAGGTTTAAAGAATTTGGAACTTGGAAAGGAAATACATGACTATGTTATTCATCGAATTGGGTTCACTAGTATTATCAGTAATGTGTTATTAGACATGTATTGTAAGTGTGGATGTTTGGACATAGCACGAGAGATTTTTGATGCGTTGCCGAAGAAAAATGTTATTTGTTGGACAAGTATGGTGTCTGGTTATGTAAATTGTGGGAAGTTAGATGATGCTAGAGATCTGTTTGATGCAAGTCCAGTTAAAGATATTGTTCTTTGGACTGCTATGATAAACGGATACGTGCAATTTAATCAAGTGGATGATGCAATGGCTTTATTCCAGCAAATGCAGATGTTGAAAATTAAGCCTGATAAGTTCACAGTGGTTGCTCTCTTAACAGGTTGTGCGCAAGTTGGAGCGTTAGAACAAGGGAAATGGATTCATGAATATATGAAGGAACATAAAATGATAGTTGATGCTGTATGTGGTACTGCGCTTATTGATATGTACGCGAAATGCGGATGCATAGAGAAGTCTTTAGACGTGTTTTACAGTTTACGTGAGAAAGATACAGCCTCATGGACGTCAATTATTTGTGCACTTTCTTTAAATGGAAAGACAAGTAAAGCACTTGAATTGTTTTATGAAATGAAGGAATGTGGATCCAAGCCTGATGATATTACATTCATTGGCATTTTAAACGCTTGTAGTCATGGAGGTTTAGTGGAGGAAGGTTGGATGCATTTTGAATCAATGAAATCAGTGTATCACATTGAGCCGAAGATAGAACACTACGGGTGTTTAATTGATCTTTTAGGCCGTGCTGGGATGCTGAAAGAAGCGGAAAAAGTTATTAAGAAAATCCCAAAGGAAAAAGATGATATTTTGGTTCCGGTTTATGGTGCTTTGCTTAGTGCTTGTAGATTATACGGTGATGTTGATATGGGCGAGCATTTAGCTGATCGGTTAAGTGAAATTGAAGATGGTGATTCTAGTATTCATACACTTTTGGCTAACATTTATGCGTCAGTTGGGAGATGGGAGGACGTGAAGAAAGTACGAAGTAAAATGCGAGTTATTGGTGTGAAAAAGGAGCCTGGATGTAGCTCTATTGAGGTTAATGGTAATATCCATGAGTTTTTAGTTGAAGATGCATCTCATCCTGAACTGAAAGATGTTTATTTCAGTTTAAACACGTTGACTAAGTTGTTATATGAATACGAGAAACATGATGTGGAGATAGATACTTTGGTTTCTGTAAGTTCTTGAAAAACATAATTCTTATTGTTCCCTATGTAGTTTGGGTAGTGATTTATACACTCATTTTTCATATGCACTCAACAAATGTGTTATAAAAATGTTGCGCCTTGTGCATTGATGATGCACGTTTGTGGTGTGCACATCATAAGTGTACAAATCACTACACATGTAGTTTGGCCTGCTCTTCTACTTCTAGTATGGGTTACTATAAAAGTCAAATATAACAATTCTTTTTTAGGAAGTGATATTTACACAGTAACATATTGTGTTTTGATTAATTTAATTCCTATATAGTTGGAAGAGATAATAAGGATCTTAGAAGTAGAAGCGTCCAAATAATAAGTGTGTAAGGATCAAATTGTGTGGTGTGCAAATCATTTTTATTTCTTTAGTTTTTACCTCTTGGTTACTATTGGAGAGATATTTGTACAAGACTTTGATCCATGCACAACAAATTGTAAAACTTACTTACAATAATTTGAGAATAAAATTTACTAAAAGTGAGTTTATCCTTATATAAATATGTTTAATTATAATAATTGTTACGAGGTGAGATCATTAAAGTATGAGTTTTTTTTAAATATAAAAGTACCAATAGGAATGCGTTACGTGACAAAAACTTACTTTCCTTTTGTTTTTCAAAAATTAAATATCTCAAAAACCGTTAGTCAAAAAATTATAAAAATTGCACAATAAAAATCAGCGTTTTCTCCTCTTCGATTTAAGATCCCACAAGGCATACTTTCGACGAATTTTGTTTTTTTTTTTTTTCATTTTTTGTGGGTTAACACATGTGTTATGATAGATTAACAAAAGTGTTACCCGCGGTTATCACATGTGTTATCAACGACTATCACATGTGTTACAATCGATAGTCAATGATAACACATGTGTTAGTCACCCGTAACACATGTGTTATTTGTTTATAACACTTGTGTTACAAATTTTCAAAACCCACCAAAAAATGAAAAAAAAAAAAAAAATTCGTCGAAAGTATACCTTGTGGTATCTTAAATCGAAGAGGAGAAACGCTGATTTTTATGGTGCAATTTTTATAATTTTTATACTAACGGTTTTTGAGATATTTAATTTTTATAAATGTGGGAGTTTTGTTATTTTGATCAAGATTAACGAAATTTGTACTTTCGTACCTCCAAAAATTTCCATTATTTAATGAACTTTCCTCTATTACTTATAATTTGTAAATGAGTTCTTTTTTTTAGTCTCTCACCTTTTATTGATAAAAATACTAGTTTTTTTTTTAACGGAAAAAGGTTTTTAAGCCAAAATTCATAATTTGAGAAGTTTGAAACTCTTTGGCACGAGTAGACAAAACTCCATAAAAAAGCATTTGGGTCTAAATATATATACTTCGTAGCTTAAATTCATAATTTAAGGTTAAGTTCATAATCGGCTGGTAAGAACAGTCACTGTTTAATTTTAATGCATTTCACTCGAAACCCAATACGCTTTTTTCGTTTCTATTTTTGGGTGTGTCATTTTTCTGTAATAAAATTAGGGTCTATTGTATTGCAGAAAATTTGACTAATTTCAAGAGCAATTGAATTACCAAAACATTTCATTCACTGATGTTTTTAAACTTATACATTTCTATATGCTTAATCTATCTTATCTTAGTATATAATAAAGTATTTACCCCAAATTTAGGAGCTCGTGTTGAGTATTGTCTGTTGCATTTAATATAGGTGCATTATAATGCCGTATAGATATTGATGTTGACTTGTGTTTGTTGTAAAAATGGCAGATGTAGAACCAGGTTTTGGTTATGGTGGAAAAATGAAAAAATATTGGACAGAAGAAGAACAAGTAATTCTAGTTGACGCGCTTTATGAGTTACGAGAATTGGGTAGGTTTGTAGGTGCTGATTTCACTCCTGAGTATGTTCAGGCAGTAAGATAGTTGATGGGCCCAGATTTATTTACATCAGTCAAGTGTGTAAGGAATAGGATGAAGAATATGAAAACTAATTTCCGCATTGTGCAACTCATGTTGGCCACGAGTGGATTCAGTTGGGACCCCGAGAAGTCGTTTGTTGTTGCAGACAATCATGTATGGAATGCGTACGTCAAAGTACGTTTTCTCGACACTAGAATAATTTGTTTTCTTATTGATTTCAAGGACCCGGGCAGTTTAGATTTTCGTTTATTCCATTTATTTGGGGGCGCAGCCAACAATGCTATAAAAAAAAATACTCGCATCTACAAATGGCGACGATTCAAAGCTAGTTAATAGAATGGTGGAAATACTTATTTAAGGAAGTAGGCATGTGTTTGTGATGAGCTCAAACACGGGTATACGAAGGCATCACAGGCGTTCTTAGAAGCAAATCTTGCTAGGTTCATGAGGTTGCGAGATAATTTCTAAATTGTGCACAACATGTTGGTTGACACATACATAAAGGATTCAGTTGGGGCCCTAAGAGGTTGTGTGTTACTGTGGATGATAAAGTATGGAACGAGTACATCAAGGTATCTTCTGAACAATTTTTTTTCTGAATTTATATTTTACAGAATAAAACATAAATCAATGCATGTTTTTAACCGCCATGAAGACTCATCCAGAAGCTGGTAAACTTAGAAACTAGCCATTTCCCCATTACCAAAAGCTTTGCATGTTCTTTGGCAAGGAAAGAGCTATAGGTTTCAAAGCAAATGGTCTTGGAGATGAAGGGGTCATAGAAAAAACCCAAATAAGTCGTATCGTGGAAGCCACGGATATGACCGTTGATGGTGGGGTATGTTCATCTCATGGAGTTAGGGAGGGTGCAAGCAGTAAGCGCAAAAGAAATGAGGGATTTGACTTAAATGAGAGTTATGCAGAATCATTGGTAGAACTGACGAATACTATCAAAACTTCTGGGCAGACTTTTAGTGAGAATTTAGAGACAGATACTACAGAGCGAATCAATGCAGCTCCTGGCATCATGGACAAGGTTACTAGTCAGATGAAAGATTTGGTTGGTCTCACTCTTGATGAGCGTCTTATAGCCATATCTGTGATAGGTAGGAGTGTGACGCTTTCTCGGATGTTGGATCTTTCGGATGGGAATGGAAAGATTTGCATGGCGCAACTGGTTGCTAATGGTTCCATATTTCCATAAGTCAGCTGGCATGGTATTGGCATGGTATTTTGTTTCATTTGGTGACATTTTGTGGATATTGTGATGATTTTTGACCTTCAAGTTCTAGTATGGTAAAGGTAACTTTTTGTGACTATTTTTTTTGTGGCTTTCAAAATGTTGGATGACCTTGATGGATTTGAGACCTTAGATATCAATATTTACCATTAGCATCCAACAAATAAACAATGTGTCAAAGAAGGTTTAACATGTAAGATGGTAAAAAAGATGATGAATTTGTGCCCTAAGTGCATGCTTGGTTGGAGGTTTTGAATAAAAGGAATATAAACTAAGGTTAAGGAGATATTTGGATTGAATTTCACTAAGTTGGAGGGTTTAATGCCTAAAAGGAATAAAAACTAAGGTTGGATATTTGGTTTGAGTTATTGCAATCATATTTTTAGGAAAAATTTAGTATCTTAATTATGATAATCAATGTGTCACTCACTTTAAAGCACTTTTGTAAAATATTTACATTCATTATCTAATTCCTTAAATTTAGTGATGAAACAAGTTATTATCATTAGTTGATTATGTGTAATGCGGCTGTTTTAATGATAATAATTGTAAACTTTTATTTTAATTTTATTGTTATTTATATTTTATATTATCATAATAATTGTATTTTAATTATTATTTATTACATATTTCAAATAAAGATAATTATGAGATGTATAAATTAAGTTAAGCAATTAAGTATAAATTAATTTAATTTTTAATTTTTATATTTATATACTACTGAAAGTGACATAAATATAATTTCTAATCTATTAATTTTTAAACATTAAACCCTATAGCTAAATGCTTTATAAAAATTTAAAATAAGATAATTTTTCTCACTGCAAATTATCATGCTACACTAAATGACACATTTACAATAACTAAAATCAAATCGATAAATATCCACTTGTCTCTTTTGATCTATACAATACAAATTATAAACTTGATCGTTGGATTAAAAATGTTTTTCTTATAATTGCAAAATTACAATCTATTACACCTAGTGTGTGCAATCACACTTAAATACTTAATATATACACATGTTTGCAATCAGAGTTAAATTCACGACTTATTGTCTGTATAATTCTTCTTTGCATAATGCTATATCAAATACCTATTTTTCTTTAATAAAAAGACTTTTAAATTTCACTTACATGATTTATACTAATAAAATCGATATACATCCCTATTACAAATAAAAATAAAAATAAAAATAGTACACCTTCAAATAACAAAAAGTCACATAATCTTATTCTTTGTTCATTTGTTGATTTTTCATCGCATAGTATAGTTATCCTATTAGTTTTTCGATACTAATGTGGTCTAGTTTTTATGCTACTTTTAAACAAATGTATTGAAATTTTAATTATACAGTTTGTTATGTTTGTACTTTTTTAAAAACTGTAAAAATTTATTACATTTAATTTTAAGTGTTCACGATGATTAAGCATTCGATCGTAATGTAAAACTATCAACTACCATAAAAATCATCAACTAATGATTAATATTAAATATTAATCATATAAGTTTATTATATAATCACTATTTACTATTCAGCAATAGATAGATTATTACTTATTAACCTAAAATGTTATGTTTAGTGAAATTCTAAATTTTAATACACTTTCCTACATCCAAATCAGACTCTTAACTTTTGGGCAACAAATTTGACAGAAACAGAAACATTTTATTGTTGTTATGAAAATTTTATATTTTATATTTTCTTTTTGCAACAGACAGTGAACTTGGAAACACCAGATCTGAACAAATGCAAACAAGGACTGTAACAAATAATACTAGGGCTCAGTTTTCCCTCTAAAAAGCACATTTAACTTTCCCTAATTTCATCACTTTTCCCAAATTTCCCTCCATTTCCCAATAATGAATTAAAGAAAACCCTAACCTTAGCCCTATTCCACTCGCACAGCGCATCACTCTCGTCAGCCACAATTGAACATCCGGTTTCTAATATTGTGAATTTAACAATTCAATTTTGAGTGCATGTGAGATAATAATATGGGTAGTGATGATGATGATAACGGTAACAATAATAACAAATTAGATGAATCGGATAGTAGTACTTGGGATTTCGGCGTTGACGAGACTCAAATCTTTGATATTCAGTTTTCTGATTCTGCAACTTCAGTGTTTGGTAAGATTATATACATACACATGTATATGCAAATTAAATTAGGTTTTTTTTTTCTATCCAGAAGATTTGATTAGTCAAAGTGTGATTGGATTAGCATACATTTAATTGACTAGTATTTTTTTAAAAAAATTATAGTTTTTCCTCTAACATCCACTTTTTGTGCATTTTGTATGTAGTATCTGGTTGTTTAAAATTTATATACTCCGTAGTATGTAATTTTTATTTGTTGAATTGTTTCCTGCCTGAGAATAGTCTTTGTCCATAATGTGATTGAAGTGTTGGTAGGTTGAAAGTTAGCGGCTTGTTACTTTAGCATACATGTGTGGTTTATATTTTGTAAATTCTTGCGAAAAGTTACTAGTTTAAGAGGTGGTAATCTTTGATAGCTGTTGAAACAGAAATCCGGGTAACTTGTATTTTCAACTCTGTTATTGCCATTTTTTCTATACAAATTAGAAGTTAAATTAGTTTATTTTCGTATGGCTGGTCCCAGTTCATTGATGAGAGGAGAAAAGGATTTGGGACCAGAAGATGGGTATGAATAATGAAACAAATAGCGTAGTTGATCATGTATGTATAATCGTGTTTTGTTTTGCTTGACATGTGATTCATATAATTATGTCAGGCTAAGCTGGTTCATGAGTCTCACATTTTCAATAATTGTTCTAGTTTAAAATCGTTGTTTTTATATTACACTTTATATTTTGCTTTTAATCGAAAAAGAATATGTTTTAGTTTTTAGTTGTAACAGTTTTAATGATTGATTTCGTTTCTGTGAACTAGGTGATAAATTCAATGGTGATGATGCTGACCAGTTACACAATCTACAAAGTACTATTCCTTTTGATGACATGGTCATGTTTGAAGAAGATGAGTTAGCAACCCAAGTAATGGATCCTGATGGTGATATCCAAATGTTTAATCTTGGTGATGAGACCCAATTTGTGAACTTTGATGCTGAATTTGAAGTGATGGTCATTCCTGATTCTGTTGACAAGAATGAAACTCAATTATTCAACGATTTTGATACTGAAGAAGTTGAAGTTTTAGATAATGAAGGAACTGAGAAGACTGAAATAGTGGATGACTCTGATGAGCTGTCTGATGAAGATTCCGGTAGGAAAGAATGTGCTAACTTTGCAGACATCGAGCATACGCAGAATATACATCAATGCGAGGAGGATATGAAGGAATGCAAGTCGAGGACAGATTGCGGAAGGAGTAAACTGCATACTTCAGGTAGTTGGTGAATATTTAAGGTGGCAATATGGCTAGATTAGGTAATAGGGCAAAGCGGGTCGGGATTAAAACATGTCCTTATAGTAGGCTAAAAAGGGGTTGGTTGGGTTGGTCTGGCCCGCAACACTTATTTCTAAAATACTGAACTTCTTATTAACAGTTATCGTGTCAACTACGATTGTAATATTTATTTATTTCAGTGAAGTATCATTGATGAAATAAAATGATTTAGGAGGTTCCATGAAGTAAAATACATTTTGGGCGCATATTAGCCAATTTGACCCATCCAACCTACTTTACCTCTTTCATATTAGCTAAAATAATTATCATACCCCTTTGACCCGTCAAGGATAACATGACCAGGATACAAGGGCACCACTTTAATGAAAAAGAAATTTTAATATCTCGGATTCATCATATTGATACTTTTTTAACATGCTTCCTATGCCATTCACTTGACAGGAATTGGTTTTAAGACGTTTACCTCAATTCGTGCAGCATCTATGAGGGCTTCTGGCCTTGCAGCACTCAACAGAACTTCTCAAAGAAATAAGAGTCCATCATGTCCTACTCTACGCTCAGAGCCTGACCTTGAACATACAGTAATACTGTCTGAAAAAAGTCAATCTCAGGAACTGGAGAAGTATGACAAGCAAATTGATAGATCGGAAACTGGAAATAGATGTAGATCTGGTAGGTCAATTGCAAGGAAACTTTTTGCTGAGGATGTACTTGACGAAACTCAAGAGGAAAACGACAATACTGACCCTTGTGGAGCAGCTGAGTTTGTGGGGTTAAGCTATATTGATTCTCAAGAGCCTGGAGATGCATCACAAGCAAACGCACTTGACTTTGTGGATAACTTTTTGAAAGTTAATATTGAATGTGACAATGAACTTGACATTAAAAAGACAACTGTAGGTAAATCAAAGCCGGTTTTAAGTGCTAATGGGACTCGAACTTTTGCCAAAAGTGCCAGTCTAATCAATGCTGTTGATGAAGTAAGGGTTTTTGATTGGGATGATAATCTTGAAGATGAAGGAGGAGAATTTTTCAGAAAAAATAAGGAAGCATTCTTTGCTAGTGGAGGCAGGGGGCTGAAATCGTCCATCTCTTCTGGAAAAGGAAGGATTTTTGGAAAGTCTGACTCGAAATTGGTGTTGGGTAAAAATCAAGAAAATAATAGATCAAAGAAAAGCTTAGGAACACACATAAAGGATGTGACTTTCAGAAAGAATCTTACTAATGAATTGGATAAACAGTCAAAAGATATGCCAGGTGGCATGGATATTCAAGAAACAACAGAGTTTCTGTTTGACACTCAGAAGGCTGCTGAAGCAATGGAAGACCTTTGCTTTGGGTTACAAGAAACTGGTCATGATTCTACTAAAGCTGATGCAGGTTGCAAACAAATGCAGAAGGCTTCTCATAAAATTCAAGCCCGGTCCTTGTCCAATGATGGAGTCAGAACAACACGATCCAAGTCAAAGATGAGTGGTGATCCGTCAAAGGAAGTGAAGCAGGCCAAGTCAGTTGCTCAAAAGAAAGTTGTTGGCAATGAAAGTGAGAATCCTGACAACGTGTCGTCTGATGTTGTGAAAAGAAGACGAAAGATGTCTCTGAAAAGAAGAGAAGTTGACACAATTGATGCTCCGGTTGCACCTGTTGACCAAATGCCAGCCAAGAAACAGTGTATCCAAAATGTTACACCTGTAGCTCGGCGAACTAGACAGTCCATGAAAGATAATGAGTTTGACGAGGTTAAGGATGCTTCAAGTGATCATGTTCTTACTGGATTCTATCATAAAGGCAAAAGAACTCGCCAGAAGTTACCATCCGCAAGACAAGTTGGTGTCCAATCAATCTCTAGATCAACAAGGTCAAAAGCTGCTATGGTGACTGAGCAAGAGAAAAGATCTAGTGATATCAATCATAACTCTGTTCATGGAAAAAGTAATGGATCTTTAGGGGAAAGGGTTGAACCAAATCGTTCAGCATGTACTACTCCTGTAAGTCGTGGGACCCCATTAAAGGAATCATCCCCAATCTGCATGGGAGACGAGTATCTTAAGCAGTCCTGCAGGAGGTCTTCTCTTATCAAAGAAGTTATGAGCTTATCTCCTGCAGGAACGTCAATTCTATCTCCAAACAAAGATTCAAGAAAGAAGAAAGATGTTTCTTTGATCTGTGTTTTGTTCAGCCGCCACTTAGATGCAGATATTATCAAACAGCAAAAAAAGGTTTCTTATTTTTACTGTCTCTTCTACTTGACCACTTAACATATTCTTATTTATGGATTGCTAACAATCATGGATCACAGATTTTATCTCGATTGGGGGCATCAGAATCATCATCAATGTCAGATGCAACACATTTCATAGCAGATGATTTTGTACGTACAAGAAATATGCTGGAAGCAATTGCTCTTGGGAAACCAGTAGTTACACATCTCTGGCTTGAGAGCTGTGGACAAGCTTGCTGTCACATTGATGAGAAAAACTTCGTACTGAGAGATGCTAAGAAGGAGAAGGAGTTTGGTTTTAATCTTCCAGCTTCATTGGCACGTGCGCGCCAAAAACCACTTTTAAAGGTACCACACTAGTTTATTGGATTTCTGCTATATGTTATGTATCTTTCTTTGATAAAGTAATTTTCTTTTTTATGTAGGGGCACAAAGTCTTGATCACACCAAATACAAAGCCTGGTAAAGAGATATTATCAAGCTTGGTTAAAGCAGTTCATGGTGTGGTGCGTAATAGTTGCAAAAAAAATTGTATATTGGTTTTTTGGGTGTAATATCTTCCCATTTTTAATTGTTCTGACAAGTGAGATGCAAATTTAATTTTCAGGCGGTTGAGCGGATGAACAGAAGTGGACTGAAGGATGATAAACTTCCTGAGAGATTTCTGATTCTATCATGCGAAGAAGATTATACAGTCTGTTCACCTTTCCTTGAAAAAGGTTCTAAATGGTTACTTTAAAATACTTTTTTTGGTACCTATAGCGTATATTTATTAAATATTAGCTGAACTTTTCAATATCCTACATCTATATAGGAGCAGCAATCTATAGTTCGGAGCTTCTACTCAATGGCATTGTTATCCAAAGACTGGAATACGAAAGGTTGGTCCTCTAGCATTCATGATAGTGTCCAGTATTAGAGGTGGCAATTTTTAAGCCCCTTACATGGGAACCGGAAATGGGTTGTGACCTGTATCCAAATATTTACAATGTTCAAAGCTGTTTTATGTATAAGGAATTATTTTATTATTTGGATGATATTGTTTTTTTTATTTTACATCAAATACATTAATTATTTCACCATATATATAAAATGGAAAAAATAGTGTTGATGGACCTGGCCCAACCTGACCCATCTTGATCCATTTCTGACTTACCTATTTTCCACCTCTAGTGTTTGTGCATGAAGTGCAAATGGTGTTTTATTCAGCCGTCGACCAACCAGTTCTTACTGGCTTGATTGATAAACTTGCTTTTTAACTGAAGTTATTGCATCTTTGATGGCAGGCATCGTCTCTTTGTGGATCATGTGAAGAGAACTCGTTCCACAATTTGGCTGAAGAAAGATGACAATCAGTATAAGCCTGTTGGTAAAGTGAAATAAATCTCCATCTGAATAATAGTTCAGTAGCATGCCTCTTCTGCACATATGGCTACAATACGACTCCATATTCTTAGCTTAGGGTTGTAAATGTGAGAAAATAGTAGTTTTAGGAGTACAAGAGCTTATTTATTTTCACTTTCTTGATGATTTGTTTTCCAGAATTTTTAAAAAGAGTTGGATGGAGCCTTCCGTGTTCAAACATCTCAATCCTCTTACTGGTAACTAGAAGTTAATTTAACGATGACATGGTCTATGTATATTTTTTTGAATGGTAGAATTATATAAAAACTAGCAAGAAGTTGGATAAAATAAACACCAATGAAATAGAAAAACCCTAACAGCGCCTAAAGAAAAACCAAAATATCATCCCAAACACATCTCTCTAAACAAAGTGCCTAAAATTATAGTTCTGAAGATAACACCTGATTAATCATAACCCCATAAAAACACAACCCACCCATGAATCCACTAACAACAAATTACACTGCCAATCGATAAAGCAATTTTAGCGCCTTGTATGATCTAAGTTTCGTGAATGTGCATTTTCACTCGAGACCTTTTTAATTTTTCGATAACATAATTTATATATGATTTCTACAATCAATTATACCATTTGCAAAATACCTTAAAATTAGGTTGTTTATTTATTTATTTTTGCTAATTGCAATTTAGTTTACCCATGAATGTCAAAATAGCCACACTTTATATTAAACAAGATTGTTTAGATTAATTTATGATACTAAACATAGATGACAGGTGATGTATTTTAACAGTTTAACAATGTTTTCGAAGGTTAATATGTGCTTCGTTTTGCTAAAATATAACGTCGGTCCAAATAAAAGTTAGCCTAAGTTTCAAACAGGTAACTAAAGTTAATTTAAGGGTTTCTTTTTTCTAAAATAAAATTATATATTTTTATTTTTGTCCTTTTAAGCTATTGTACTTATTGTTTGTCCTTAGAGGTCATTGAAACTTCAACTCTTTTTTTTCTTCTTCGGAGCCATTGTTCACATATTCATCGAGAGATCCAGTAAACAAGTGATACTGTGATTAAGTTTATAGATTTAATTTCGTGACATGAAGTCATAATTTAGAAACGTAAAAAAAAATACACATGAAAACGACATTGTTTTATGTAAGCAAAATGTTTTTGATTCGAACGAGAGTCTCAAACTACGTAGTTTAACAAGTAAAACGATGTCGTTTCATGTGTGTTTATCTTTTTTACGTTTTTAAATTACGATTCCATATCGAAAAATTAAATATATAAACTTGTTCACGTCATTAATTGTTTACCGGATCTCTCGATGGATAGTGCGGATAATGGTCCTAAAGACAAAAAAACCAAGTATTAATGACCCCGAAAAATAGAAAAAATATAGTGACTCAGAAGGACAACTAGGTTGTTATTTTAGTAAAAAAGAAACCCTTTGCTTAATTACATAAGTTACAATAAGATGAAGTTTTTATGTTAGATTGTTCTTCCCCTTGTTTATAAATGCTTAAGTTGATGAAACTCTTTTTGTGTGTGAAAAGACAACGTGCTTGTCCATTTTGGTTTGCAGCAAGTGATTCTGATAAAACATTATCCACAATACTATGATAAACAAAAAAATATCAAATAAAATAAAATAAATCTAGCTAGACAATATATGACAACCGTGTTAATAGTTGGTGACATGTTGATAACTTGATACCACTATTTTGGAATAGAGAACCTACCACTAAAAAGTAGGTAATTTTGTACCAATATTTTCTTGTCTGATCCTTCGATTGTATCACACTTCAAACAATTCTTTTTTCTCTTTGTTTAAATCATAATGAAACTTCACAAATGGTTAGGATACAAACATAATTCTATAAGCATTAATTACTTCGTCAATGTTTTCATGACGATCATATTGTTATTTTAAAAGATACGTATAAACAAAAACATAAAATAACAAGAATACACAACTGAGATTAGATTCCACAAATACACAAATAGTAGATGTAATCATCAATTGGGCACAAAAAAGAAACATTGTAAAGCAAACATTTCTATTCCCGAATAAACCTTGGAAACTAATTTAACAAGATCGAATGGAATGTCATCTCTTAAGCCATTAACAACAACAAAAACGGAAACATGGTTGAATCTTTTTCATAACGAAAAAGTTTTACAACAGATACAAATCCGGGGAGGTTTTTTCCTTCTAGTTAATCAGCTAAATGTGGGAAAAGGAGACGGTTTTTTCCTAAATGTTTTAAGGGTTCAAATATGGCTTATTCAAATATGCAGACGTATGCCATATAAATATATGAACACGCGGATACAAATGCTAGACCTTGTCATCGAATCGTCAAGTGACTAAAAAGGAACTTGGTCCTAATCAAAGGTCTCACATTTTCACAACAAAAAGAAAATAACAGAAAGAAGATCAAGTGTTAGGCCAATTTGTGCTCACTTTGTGTAATGAGCCTCACCACTACCATGGGTGCTACTACTGCTACCACTTGATTGAGAAATTTGCATGCTTTTTGAGAAACTTGATCCACTTGGCATGGTGGTCGAGAGGTGGTCTGTAGTAGAACCGGAAGTGAGCTCGGGCCTTAGTTCCGATGAGGAGGATGATGGTGCTAAAGTGCCAATATACGAGCCAACAGGGTAGGGTGCAACAGGCATATCGGCTAGTGAAGATGCAGATGGGCTATAACTTAGTGTTCCCATTGGGTGATCAAATTTGCATGATGGCCCAAATTTACAGACCCCGTTTTGAGCATAATGTGAACAAAGAGGTGCACCCTGAAACATGAGGAACAGGATTCACAAGATTAAAACAATAATATAGTTTTGATATAGAAAAAGAAAGGTACTTTTTTTTTCTTTTTTCTTTTTGAAAGTAATTAAGGTGAGAAAGATCATATAAATTAGTTCATGTGTAACCATTGAAATCAGTTACTTTCATCTTTATTAAGTACATATGACTAGGTTATAAAAAATGTCTATCGGAACCATAATAATCTGCAACCTTTGTTAGAATGAAGGGTGATACATTCATACTTTCTTTTTTGTGTAAACTAGAGATGGCAATTTTGACTTGTTCACTAATTAATGTGCCGATTCAGGTTACCGTTTATCTCTAATGGGTAAGATCAAAATATTAGATAAAAGAAAATGAACTGAATGGGTCCAATGGGGCACCCACGGCTTATATACCTCCTAAATGAGCATCTTCAACGAATTAGATTTTCATCGATACAATATAATTTTGGTTTATCATTATGTACAAAAGATCGAAAGATATGGACAAAAAATCTTTCTGATCAAACCCAATCCTCCTGACCCGCCTCATTTTGCCACCTCTAGTCTAAACTATTTCTCACCAATCTTTATTAAGAACAACTTTAGTAAGCAATCTTATAGATACCGGCAATATCTACACTAATATATTGAATCTACTTATCAAAGTCATTCCAAAACCTCACATGTAATAGAAAATATTAGATACCATAATAAAAGATTTTTACCACAGCAGCGATAACTAGGTCATATACCTTGCAATAAAGTCTGAAAAGAATAGGGATACTTACGGGACGGAGAGGAAGGCCCATGGGGCTAAGGCCGAAGTTTGCGTTTTGTCCAGTCCATTCTGGTGGATGATGGTATCTACACGAGGAACCAAATTTACAATCCCCAGTCTTCATGTAATATTGACATTCAGGTTCACCAGGCCTTTGCGGAAATGCATGCTCCTTTTGACTTTTAGTCAAAGGGTAGGAATGGGCCGAAGGAGATAATTGAGTCATTGCATACGCAGGCCCTCCTCCAAGAATAGGCTGTGCACTAGGAGAGGCTGCCGGATGTACAGGTGCCTGCACAAAATGGTATATAATTATACAAACGTTAGAAACTAATTATTACAACATCCAAAAAAAAAACTTACAAACATATTGGAAATGACATACCTGGTAAGGATTCCAACCAGGATATGGAACCATTCCAGGTGGGACCAACACTGGACCATAGTTCCCTGGAAGATAGGAACCCGGTACAAGAGAAGGCCTTGCAACTGGCCAGTTGCTGGCAAATAAACCATACGGTTGAGAAGAGGCAATGGAAGGAGATTGCGCGCTCGGGTAAATAGCAGAGGGCATGGGAGACAACAACCCTCCTGAGAGTGGTGGAGGTGGTGATGGTACCATGCCAGCAGGCTGAGGATGGTGAAATTTACAGGTGGCACCAAACTTACATTGCCCTGTTTTCACATAGTAAGAACACTCCTTTTCACCCTGTAAAAAGAAAATAAAGAAGCAAGAAAAAAATTTATTAATCAGATGTTTGAGTGTTGGGCATATCAGACTATTAGAGATTTGAAAGACAAAAAGAACATTATTGTGAAAAATAGGAGAGGTGTTTTGCTAAATGGGATTCAAAGTATCTTGAATTAGGTTTCTAAATGGGTAAATTGGTACTTCTATTTACCCTTAATCAAGCAGTTTTGTTGCAATCAGTGTGAAACTGATTATTTGACACCTAAATAACAAGATCATAAGCAGAATCTGTTTGTCCAAACACTAACTACTAAAGATAACCAATTCCAAGATCACAATTAGAACAATGGATCTAAAAGAAAAAACTGACCGGACGAAGTGGATATCCAGATACATTAAGCGCCACAGTGCTTGACGATCCAATTCCTTGTCGAGGATGATGATACTTGCAGGACACCGCAAATTTACACATTCCAGTTCGCATATAATACTGGACATAGGTCACACAGTTACCATTTACAGTAGGAAGTAACAGTTCAAAATATTTCCGATAATACAAACTACATTGATGATCAGCAAACAGTACCTTTCAGTATTTATAATTATCCACAGCTTGTCAATTAAGATGCTAAAAGTAATTCAGACATAAATTTAAGTCTATAACTTTAGTGCATGTGCATTGTTTAAGGCCCTCTACCATTAAGAAATCATGTTTAAAAGTAATGCGAAACAACAAGAAGCAAAAAACTTTGATCTCGATCTTTTCGGAAATAAAGTTAGAAAAATGCATGTGCCCTGTAAACTTGGAAGTAATTCAGAAGCAAATATCATGATGGAATGTCACTAGTTTAAATAACTTTGAATATTCATATTGCAAATGAATCAACGGATAAAAAGCAACTATTTCAGAAAAGCTGAGCAAACAAATAGAGTAACATTTCCAATTTGGAAATACAGAAAAAGACGAACATGCTAGCAGCAGCAAACTTAAATCTAAAGATCTCTTGAACAACAGGATAAAACATACAAGAAAATAGGATAACCTAGCATACTGATATTCTTTTTTCTCCAACATTAGAGAAGTTGATAAAGAATCCATTTTTAACAACATGCATCAAGCAACTTCAAGTTCAGAAGCATTGATAAAGACGAACTTTTGAGCAGCAAAATCGGCAAATTTAACTTACATTCATCTAGCCCCTCAACATTATAATTACAATCATTCAAATTCTAAAATTAAGAAGATGTATTTCAAACAACATACCTGACACACGGGCTGACCAATTCGTTCGGGGTACTCCCCTCCACTACCCCTTAAAGCTCCAATAACCTGCACAAATTTAACATTTTGTGACTACAAATTTCAATAAAACAAGTAATCAAAAATAATTATTCCCCAAAATCGAATCCAAAGTTTGAATTGCCAAATTGTTAAACACAAAGATAAACTTTCCTCTTTAAGCAACCCATAAATGATCATATTAGAACGCACAACAAATCACCAAATGCACATTAAAGTCTACAACTTTACCGAGCCACGATCACGAGGATGGTTGAATCGGCACCTCGAACCGTACCCACAAAACCCGGTCCTCAAATAATAGATACAATCAGCTTCATCTGGTCTTTCAGGATATGATTCAGACTCATCTCCTAACCCTAATTGCCACATGGGTTCTGCATTTTCAATCAAATTAAACAATACCCAATTTCCAAATTCACATTATAATACACAAATTCAAACCAAAATGCCAAAATCAGAATCATAAAAATGTAAACTTTATTTACCTTCTAACCCTATTTGGTCGCCAGATGGGCTCCATTTTGTAACCGGATCGGGTTGCTGCATCTCCATTGTAAACACAAATACAATTTATATATAACAATATATAAAGTAACTTTACAAATATAGATATATATATGTATAATCTATCAACACTATACACACAGATTCAAGAAACACAAATGGGTAAAACCTTAACAAATTGGGTTACCCGATCGGGTTATATAGTGAGAGAAAGATGAGGTTTTTTGAGGGTTTTTTTTACCCTACAACTATTTATCTTTGTAATAGGATCTTTATATCGTATGTGTGTGTACATACGTATCTATTTATATCTCGTTATTTCACACACAGTGTGTCTGGTTTTGGCTTTCTTTCTCTCTCTACTTTTTTTCTTTAATTTTGATTTTATTTTGATTCTAAAGTTTTGAGTTTACAAGTTTTCTTTTGTATGTTAGTTCATATACGCGCCAAATACAAGAGAGTGGCTTTCTTTATTTTTTACTATTTTCATAACATTTTCATATTTGACCCTTTTAAAAAGTTTAAAGTTAATATAGTAGTTTTCTTTTCCCAAATTTTAAAATCAAGTTTTTTTTCTTGATCTTTAATGTACTAAAAGTCATATTTATCTAAAAAAAACTTATGGTAGAATATATAACCATGATTCTTGTGGCATTGGTTGTGTGTTTAATTTTCCTTTTATGGGTATACACCGTTTAAACGAGGCCGAAACTAAAATACGAAAGGTTTATATTATGATTTAAATTTTTGAAAAGTCAGATGGATTAAATACTACATTTCAATGATAAAAAAGGAAAATAAAGTAAACTTGGTTCTTGGAATAAGACCTAACAAAATGAGAGAAACTTAAATTATAAAAACGAAGTTACTAAAGAGTCATTAAATATCGTGGTGTTAATAGAAACATTAGAATATTGTTTCCTGATGTTGAAATTCCAATACCCTAAAGCATCACTAACTTAAGCATTAACTCAAGCATAAGTTCTATGCGAATCAACAAAATGATGATATATACACCTTTTTAAGACAAATACAAGAGTATATTGTGTTGGAGGTGAGTTTCAAGGGAGGTACACGTATTTAAAATAATTTTAGAGGGTATCTTGTGAAATTATATATTTTTTTAAGAATACATATATGACAAATGGGTGCCTTTGGATTTTCAACACGTGCACCAACACCACTTTACTCATCTTCTTTCACAAAATTCTGATACCCTTTATTAGTCAAAATCAAAATAGATTAATGAAGAAAACCCTTTTGACCTCATACTTGGCGTCCATCGACATCTTGCTTTTTAGTTTACATGAACCGTCATTGTATTTTCAAATCTAAAACATTATTTTATTATGCATTTTACATGGTAAGATGGATGATATAAGGTTTTTTCTTTTTCTAAAAGGTTATTTTAAAATACCTTTTGACCACTTCTCTTTCACTCTTTTTAATTTCTATATGATATGATTCTTTGTCTGTCTTTTATGGGTATAAATCATATAATAGTATCAATTGCCCGCAAAACTATGTAAGAAAGTTTCTTGACACATCATTTAATTCATGATATTATATTTTTATATTATTACCCGTTTTTATTTTTATCTTATAGTAGAATAGACTTTAAAACACTATGACTTGTCATTACGGCATTATCTTTTATATGTTTATTTGGTTTTATTACATAAATATTGTAAACAAGTACGACTTGTCTAGTTATGTCTCGAAATGTCTATCGATATGGACTTTCCTTTTGTGTATATGATGGCGTTTAGTTTCTTTATCAGATTAGTATCAATAACTTTGTGGCTAGTCTACCATTGTGATTGCGTTGTTTAAGTCATAAAGCTTTTATTAATTATTTTTCTTTTAAACATTTTTATTTATAAAAATAGCATTATATTTTTAAAATGGACCATTCTTATTCTTAATAATATATAAAAGATATTGAGTTTATTGCATGAAAATGTAACGAATTTTTAGAAAGAAAAAAATTGTACTATACAATGAACTTTCAAAATTACCCTTTGATGTAACAAACTTTCATTTTGTGACTATTTGATGTAAAATTAACGAAAAGCCATTAAATCTTTTAGGTGATTTTTTGTTTACTATGTTGAATCTTGCTTTTGACTTAAATTACTTTATTTTGATTTGTTAACACAAATTATCACTTAAAATCCAAAGAAAAGACCATATATTGATATTAATTATGATTTATCCGATAACTACATCGTAATTATCTTTAAAATGTTGTATTTTGTTTTTAGTTTTGATTGGGTAACTAATATTACTAGATTACGATAAGCTAAATATTAGAGCTTTCGATGACAAAAACGAGCGATGTGTTACTAAGTTAACGACTTTCGATTAGTTTTTATATCAAACAGTTATAAATTGAAAGTTTGTTACATTGAGCGAGAAGTTTAAAAGTTATTTTTTTTTATAAAGTATATTACATTGCTATGCAACAAGCCCAGAAATGTTTTAGTTGGAATAACTCACAAAGTTTTAATAGTATTAATTAATTTTAATTACTAAAAATAATTGTATAAATATTTAATTTAGAAATATTATCAATCAATTTATAATACTATTAACTTGTTTGGTGTAACTTGCATACATTGTCTCAGAAAGTTGCAGTTTTTTATAGTTTTAACTTTGATGCATACATTCAAATTATTGTTCATAAGATCTAATAAAATCCCATGTAACATTGGTACAAACATTAGATATTTGAAAACGTAATTAACTTTACTAAGATTGCTATTGTGTATAACGAATTTAATTTATATATCATTTAATACAATTAACTTACATTATGTTACCATTTATTATAATTCCTAATCATTAACTCCAACGACCACCTACTCCATTACTCTTCCGACTACACTTGTATATTTTGACCATTTTCATTAACTTTCACGGTTTCTTCATTTGGTGCCAGATACGATGTTATTGCTGGAAATATGACCAGAAAATTCATCAGAGAAGAGGGTATTATCAAAAAAATATGATTGATGTCAGTAACATAGTTAGGAATTTCACATTGGTTGGACTAAAAGAATAGAAAGAAAAAAAAAAATACTAATGATCCTCGAAAAAATATAATACAGTGTAAAAGCCTTACAAAAAATGGTTAATTGTTTCGTTATGTATCAAACTTTACACTTTTTACTATTGTATGTAACTACCTTTTAAAAGTGATATTGTATGTATCGAACTTGTGATTTTCGTATATTGTATGTAATATTTCTTCTTTTTTTTTTTACTATTACAAAAAATGAAAGTTTCCTTTTTTGTCAAGGCTAAAAAAAGTAAGTCAACATTCAATATACGAAAATCACAAATTCGATATATATAATAGCAGTTTTAAAAGGTGATTACAACAGTAGTATAAAGTGTAAAATTTAATACATAACAAAACAATTAATCCTACAAAAAATGTCTTAGCAACTTCATTTTCGATAAGAAAGAAAATCATCGTCCATTCTATAACACTAAATAAAATTCATAAATTTCAAATACAACAATTTAAAGTTATCAAAAAACTATGAATATGTATCAACAATTAACAACACAATAAAATAGGCCAGGATAACTAAAAGGGCAAATGACCCGAAAAGATAATCAATTTGTAAAAATTTGACAATAAAAAAATATATTTTTGTCTGTCCTTTCGTATGATTCATGTCCTGATTCTCATAGGCACCTATTCTTCCGATGTGAGTATTCTGTGAGGATTTGGAATGCTCTAAAAAGGAAGATTTATGCCAACTATCTCCCAAGTGAAAGGAATGATGTTGTTACTTCCATGGCTGTTCAATTCCAGAATAACTCTATCGAGGTGTGGTATGTAGATTGGTGCTAGGTGCAGGGGTGTACTATATATGGCAGGAAATAAATAAGAGGTTATTTACTCAAGAAAAGAGGACTGCAAAAATTTTGCTTGCTGTTATAATTGAGAAAATGAAATTTAGGCTTATGAATCTCAAAGTAGTTAAATCTGCTCAAGTGAAGTTATTGTACAATTTTGCATTGTATGTGTGTTCCATCTAATGCACCTAGACAATCTATTAAAAGTAAAGAAGTTATTGTACAATTCGGTTACTAAGATAGATATAAAAACTTAAGTCACCTACATATACCTTAAACCATTTCCATTTCTCATCGGTAGACTTTTCGGGAACAGGTTCAAGCTTCTTGATCAAATATGGATGCAATCTTATCACTACATTGCAAACTCGAGAAAAATATCTACTAATTGTTTCTCCCAGATGATAAAAGTTACATTTCTTGTTCCGATTCTTAACATTGTGAGCTATCATGTGAAGGAAAATGGCTACTTGCTTTTAATCCTCCAAATCTTTCAAGCATGTCACACAATGTTATGAAACACACTCTACTCATCCTAACCATTGAAATAAACAATGTGTCACTCTCAAAAACATACCTATGTAATATACTATAGCGATCCTTAACTAATGAATATCGAATACGCGATTTACCTATTTCGTGTTGGACTACCAACAAGAAAAGAGAAATAACAAACCAAACAATAACTGTACTAACTTGGTTCCACCATGCCCTAATAAATATTTGTCTCCTATGCTTACATTTGCGGGTTGTTAAACTAAGTCGAGCCATGAATGTCCATTGAAACTTGTTACATTATATTGTTATTTGAATAGTGTGAACTGTATTTCAAATAAAAACTAAACAATAAACAGATAGATGGAAAAAGATGTCATCTAACAACTTGTCAAAATGATATTATACAAAAGTTAAATCTATAAGTAGGTAAGTAATATAATTAGGTGCTTTAATGAATTTCAAAATCAGGTCCATGAGGGAATTGGCGGAATTTAATGAATTTCAATTCATTAATTTTTTCGAGCAAATACAAATTCATTTCATTTTTCGACCAAATACAATAAGTAATGGAATTCAAATTTTAAATTATATTCAATTTCATTCCATTTCAAGAGATTCTTTAAATCGCACGTGATTTTCACTAAACATACTAGTTTAATAAGAGAATACTGTTTTAGAAATTGTAATACTACTTTAAAAATTATGATTATGTAACTTTTAACTAGTAAGATTAGTAAATATAAATACTACAAACAAATTCCTAAAACTGCTTTCTCGTTATTACAATCACGTTTTAACATTGGATCCCACTTAATTATAACCACGAGTCATTACCCACCTGCTTATTGTAAGTTTGCAACACATCTGATTAAAATCGAGTCACCAGATTTAAATATTAATTAATTACCAACCAATAAATTTAAGATAAACAATTTCACCCAAGTTATAATAATTATTATATTCGAGTACTAGTCATATATTTTTCAAAGCCAAAATTGCGGTTAATTAAGGAGCCACGATTAAGAGTTATTATACCTAATATATATGCACATGGATTAATAACAAAACACACATTAGACACATCAAAAGCTTGAGATAAACATAATTAGTAAGTCGGAACAACGCCATATGATGATTCCGGCGAGATCAAGGCGTCATCAGCTTCAACATCGATTTCAGTTCGTTTCGCAAACCTTCCTTTGATTCTAGGCCTTGTTTCTGCATAAGCTTTCCTTGAAGCATATCGAATCGTCTTCTCAAACTTCCTGTTCTTCCTCTTTTCTTTGTATCTTAAAAGCCTAGCTTCTCGATCGAAACCTACTAAAGGAGTAGGATAAACCTCCACCGATGACTGGTGATGGTGGTTGTTCGATACATCCACCACACCTGCGTTGTGGTCCGGCACAACACCGACTTCGAGTGAAGATGATAGCTGACATTTAAAGTTTCTCACGATTCAATAAAATTGAAAGTATTAACATTAAACTGAATCAGGATCAAATAAGAGACTGTATGTATGTTAGCAGCATAACGTAGAAATGAACTGATCATTAACAACTTCCGTGAAACCGATTCGCATTATTAACTTACCATAAGTAGATTAATTGTGAATCAGTTTCACGGAAGTTATGAATCAGTTATTTTTGCACTTCTTATGAATAGTTTAGCTTCTTATAACTGTAGTACAAATCATATTAGACTTACGCTTTGACTGATCGATTGAGAGGTGAAATTGTACATAAATGGCTTAGATCCAGCATAATCAACATCATAAGCAGGCAATCCTTCAACAACATCTTCAGAAGCATATTCAGAAGCATGTACATGTAGCGGCATTTGAAAATTAGGATAATTACTCTTATTCTGTACCGGAACGACACCGTCAGTTGGTGAATTATATCCACAAACAGCCAGATTAGGTTTTTGATCAATCGTTTTCAGATCTATATCCGCATACGAATCGATGTCATTAAACAAGTATTCCGATTCCGATTTACGATTATCATGTTCAGATTCATCAGCAGTTTTGATCAGCTTTGGATTTAAATCCGGAATTAGCCACGAAGCAGCTTCCGCTTCTTCAGCTTCAGCTCCGGCAACATTAACATCGAAATCGAGCAAGTAATGGTGATCGGAGTTCTCAACTCCACTTCCGTCGCTGATCTTCGCCGTCGCGGTAGCCGGATCGTAAAACGGAACAACCGGAAACCTCTCGTGACGGCGAGCTAGCGGATTAGCGGAGTGAATGTCACGGTCACACGTGACGCATAACGCGGCAGCGTCAGCTTTGCACGTGACGCTCGCCGGAGCTTGTTCGCACACCTCGCACATCCAAACACGCGCGTGGCGTGACGCGAGCTTGTTAGCCGCGTGAACTTTGCCGTCGCAAGGGATACAAAGGAAAGCGGAGTCTGCTTTACAGAATAAGCTCGCCGACGTCGTTTTGCAGGAGTCACAGAGGGTTTTAGCCATGGTCCAATGTCTTTTTTGCTGGTGTGTGGTTTTGGTTAGTGGTGATTGGGTTTGGGTTGTGGGAAGTGAGGTTGAGATTACATTCTCTCTCTGGTATCTAAGGAAGCTATCCGAAAGGAGTAGTGAACCAATGAGAAACTGACAGGTGGTAGAGGCTTAGCCAAAACGGGTGGATTTGGTTTTTTGTATAATTGAGGGATGAAATAAAGGTTCGGATTTGGACAAACTTTCTCCGAAATAAAAGATGTTTATTATTAAGACTAAAAAAGTGGATGAGATAATTGGGTAGATCATGTGTATCATTTTTTAGTTCTAATGATTTTATAAATGTTTGTAAAAGATTATTACTTTACAATTTGTCATTGTAGAAAACGACACTAAGAAAGGATTTTTGTTTTCCCTCAAAAAAGACAACCGTAATATGAAAAATGCATATAGATTAACTAATAATTAATAATAATAGTATTATCAATTGCTGTTAACAGCAATAATTAATATAACAATAGAAAAAAGAATATTATGAAAAACTGAGTCTGTAAAATGTAAAGGAAAAAGGAAAAAAAAATGAAAATACAGTGACTCAAACTATTATATTGTTACTCCTTATAAATTGTTTATGTATTTTATTCGGAGACTTACACTTTTAAAGATCAAAAAAGATAAAATTACCCATACTTACAAATGAAATATACACCTTGTCGTTCTTTAAAGGACCTGGCTGCAAAACTTGACTTAAATACGGAGATACACGACGTCTATTGTACAACTAACCATACGTTACCGATTCTCGTGATGAACAGTAATATAGGCCGTTAATGATACGTATGGTAATATCTTGAAATAAACAAAGGTAGTTGTTTGGTTTTTGATATAAATAGAAGGTTTTCTTAATGACTACCCTAATGGCACTAGTTAAAGTTATTATATATAACAATGAAACATTGAATAAACATCACAATATATAGATATAATATATATAACTCATGAATCAAATCATTAAAACTATTTAAAAATCGAACCAAATCAAACAGATTATAACAATAAATTTTTGATGTATAATATAGAAATGGAACAATCTAAATTATCTAAAAACTTGAACTAAGATGATTCATTACAACTTGCCTAGTGCTAAATATATTCAAAATGTATATATAAATACATATGTATTTGACACGTGGTTTTCGTTAATTTTCTCTCTTATATATATTTTTTTTCTTTATTAAAGAGAAAATATATTAATCACCAAATTTATAATAGTTTTACGAGTAAAACAAAGACTAATAGGAAGACATGTCGTCCATATTACAATACCACTAGAAACTATAACAGAATTGCATTACACTAGTCAAATGCAGCAATCAAAAACCACAGCCCCATAAGTAGTCCTATCTTTTGTGACACACTACAGTTAAGGTACACCTTAAAACAAGTAATTCCATATTTCATGACTCACTAATCTACAACCATACCAAAGATTATTCAAACACAATGTAATAACATCTTCTCCCATTTTAATCCCCATATAGTTGCAGCTTTGTCCACAGCCTTTGATTTTTTAACTCTAAGACTCATCAGTTTATTCTTGACATTATCCTGAGTAACTTTTATCAAAATTTCTTCATATCTTGTCACCTGCTTGAAAATCCTGAAATTTCCTATTTTACCAAACAAAATACACCATTGCTGCAATTACCAATCTATTAATAACACTCCAAATATTATTCTTGAAAGGATAATCAGATAGAGTACTAATAATCATCATCAGATCATTCTGCAACCCTTAGAACAGTAATTTCTCTTTCATTTTAGTCCAAACTATTTTAGCATACTCACATTGGAAGAACAAGTGAGAGTGTGAGTCAACAGAATTAGTACAAAAAGAGCATTTAAACTCCCCTTTTCGATGCCAAACTAGCATTCTATCTTGGGTAGTGAGTCTCCCTTGAATAGCTAGCCATAAGACAAAAACCTGCCTTGGATAAAATTGAGGACACCAGACAACATGATACCATCCGACAGTAGGCCAGTTATCCCTTAAATCCGTCCATGCTTGTTTAGTATAAAATGGTACTTTCTTATTGTTAACTGTAGCCCATACCACTTCATCACTTTTATTATCAATCAGAAATGGGACTCTCATATTATGAATAGCAGGAAATCTTGAAATCCACTCACTAGGACACTGTCGTTGGTTATTTTGGATCATACCAGCCACTTTTAAAGAGTTTGACAGCCTTTCATCATACAAATCTCTTCGAGTTATAATATTTGCTAAAGAGCCAGTTTCATCCAATTTGTCATACCACATTGATGCCTTACCATTCCCTATCTTATGAAATACATGGGGTTTTACAATATGTCTTAGCTCCAGCAATTTCTTCAATCCCCAACTATCAGAGGAACAAACGCTGACTTCCCATATACTCCTCCCTTTTAGCTTGACTAAATTCACCCATTTTACCCAGAGAGAATCCTTTTGAGCTATGATTTTCCAAAGTTGCTTGATCAATAAGCTTTATTCCAATGCTTTAAGGACTTTATTCCCAAACCTCCTTGCTCTTTAGGCTTACACACTATTTTCCAAGACACTTTAGATCTTCCACTACTCAAAGGACCTTGACTCCACAGAAAACCCTTTAACAATTTTTCAATATCTTTTACTGTTGTCCAAGTAATATAGTACTATTACTTAAATTTGGAAACAACCTAGATACTTGACTGAAGTCATCCAATGCTTTCTTTATCACTGCAATTTACCCTTTATCCCCATTGCATAAAACCATTAAATCATCAACCAAACAAAGGTGTGATAAGTTGAGAGTGTTGCATCCATAGTGATACTTGAATCCATAAGCTTCATTAATGTTTTTGGTCATGGTAAGAGTGAATACTTCCATGACCAGTGTAAACAGTTAAGGAGAAATGGGGTCTCCTTATCTCAACCCTCTGCCACCTTTAAAATGTCCATGAACCTCCCCATTCACACAAATAGAAAATGCAGATGAGGTTACACAAGTGAGAATCCACTGCACTACTTTTTGATGAAATCCAAACTTAATGAGAATTTTGCCAAGGAATTCCCAAATCACAGTGTCATAAGCTTTTCTGGATGTGAATCTTCAGTGCACATCTCTTGGCTCCACTCACTCTATTATAACCCTTTAATAGCTCTTGAGTGATAAGAATATCATCCTGTATATGCCTCCCGGGAATAAATGCACTTTGGTCATAGTTTACTACCTTATTCGGATCTAGTTTTATCCTATTGGTTAAGATCTTTCTAATACATCTGTAGAAGACATTATAGCAAGCAATAGGTCTAAAATTTGAAACTTCGTTAGGAGTAGGGATTTAAGGCACTAAAGCTATAAGAGTAGCATTATTTCTCCTAACAACTTCCCTATTTCAAAAAACTCTTTTATAGCCACACACATCATTTCCCACTGTAGACCAAACTTTTTTGAAAAAACAAGAGGTATACCCATAAGGATCAAATGCTTTATTACTATCTATATCAAACATTGCCTCCTTGATTTCTTCATTTGTAATCTCCGTATCATACTCTGAGCTTCATCTTCTGTTAGTTAACAGTAAAAATATCACCAAAGCTTTCCAAAGGGCTAACATGAGAGCTATTCCCAAGAAAATTCTGATTCTCTTGATAAGTGATGTTTTAAGCATGTTCATCACATACATCTAAAGCATATGAAAGATTTTTCCAAGTATAAGTGATGCGTATTCAATTGAATTGATTTGGATTGAACTAAACAGGGATTATCATGCTTACGCGTTGCGTTGGGATCTTCAAATAACAACATCAAGTGCTTGTAAAGTTATTTTAAACACTTGCATCATTAAAAACGTCTTTGTATAGCATTCATAATCAATCTAAGATTAAACTTTTTAATACTTTAAGATTTTAGTTTTCTATTCCTAACAAAAGATATTAATAAAACATATATACCTATTTACAGTTAGATTTTTACCTTAAATCTTTCATTAGATAAGTATAACTACTACAAAATAGGTATAAGTAATACTTTTTAAATATATTGTTAAGCTTTATAAGATTAATTTGTCATTAATTATATTTCCGCTAAAATTTCTTTGTGTGACATATCGTAAATCCTATACATTATAACCTCCCTAGTGTTAAATTTGATGAGTGATTTTTCATTTAGTCTTGGCATTGGTACTTGTATTAGTCTTTACTCGGTTACTATACTTTGCATTATTTATAAGAGTATGTGCCACAATGATACATGTAGAAACAAGTTTGTGACAAAATTGAATTTTAGCTTCAGAGTCGTATCTCTATGCAATCCTCGGCATTTTAAAACGCGCCCTTAAACAGGAATTTTAACTTATATTAGCAAAATGACGCAACTTTTTTTATAAAAATGTAGAAACCAGAAACCAATAATACTGCATATCTTTGATATTTTTCAAATTACCTGTTAAATGAAACAATAATTTGATGAATAGAGAATAAAAGATATCTCACTTTAAATGAAAGTGTTGATTGTAAACTTCTGTTTGATTTTATGAGCCTTGTATTTAATTCAGAAAGTCTAAAGTTGTTATTTTTGTTGACATGTGATATATGTAATATGTCACGTGACATTCATACAAATTACAAAATCCTTAAAACTATAAAAGTATTACATAATACATATAATGATGATATTTAAAAATTAGATACAAACAATAGACTAAAATAAAGTTATATACGTATTATAAAGTTTAAACTAAATTTAAATACATTCTCGCATACTAACATTTTAGTTTATTACACCGTAAGTAGATAAAGGCCTAAGCGCTAATAGGTGAATATGGGACTCTTACACACATCATTTACATGTAAATCCCTCGAAATTATGTAGTTTTGAATAAAAAAATTCTAAAAAAATACGAGTAAGCCCTAACATAAGTATGCCTATTTTCTTTGAATTCACAGATTTTCATTATTCCATTTGCATATGAAATTTCCATTCGTCTTTATATGAAGACTAAAAAATCTGCAACAAAAAATAAATAAATAACAAGGCACTCTTTGTTTTATTTCATTGCATAGATCCATGTGCTAATTCCCAAATCTTTGTATTTCCCTTTTTTGGTCATTTTAAAGTGATTTTTTTTATTATAACATGTAAATTGTCCATTAGAACCCGTATATATTAATACAGTAATTCAAATAGATCTAAACATAGGATTATTAATATGAAAAATTAGCAAACTTGAGATATCAGGAGAAGTAGCTTTTAACATATTTAATCAAAACTACGAATTTTTCTTATAGGTTTCACATGTAAGTTTAGTGTCTAATAATCCTATTCACTTTCACACTTAAAAAATAAATAAAAATAAAGCATTTAATTTTACTAGTGGTTCTTATCACGTGCCCTTAAAATCTAGGATTAGAATATTATAGTTACAAATTATTTAAGTGAATAAAAAAATATAATAACCATTTCACATCTTGATTTGATGTAGCATTGTAAACAAGTCCTCAACAAAGAAGTATCGATACATTGGTGCGTGTCTCACAGTTTCCGTAAAGTTGCTACCCTAAAAGCAAATCAAATGTGTATATTATGCATAGAAGAAGATAGTTGAACATAGTGATGGACACGCAAGCATAGGAAGGGATTTCGAGGATTTCCAACTTGATATTGTAGTGATAGTAAAAATTTTAATGTATCCAATTATCGAAAAAGAATTGAATATATTTCTACTAACGTAACATTATCGACTATGTAACAATTAATTATAATATTTTTTAATTAATTTAAAACATTAATCCTACGCGGGTATTTTCTAATTTCATAAATAAATTATCGACCCTTTATTTGGTTAGTGTCAGACCTGTCAAATCTAAACCGACCCGATCCGGTCTAGTGATATATGGACTGGCCGGGTTTAGATTCAAATTATGATGTCAACCCGAGCCGGCCGTTGACTTTCCAAAACGAAAGGCACAATACAATTGCGACAAATTCTATTGGCGGGCCGGCATTTTAGCTCTTCTATTTTGTCTTTTATCCCCACTCATAATTCCTATCTCTCCAATTTGCATCATCAAAATCAAATATATAAATAAAGATAACAGATAATATACTATAATTAAAATTATCATACAGTAGATGAATTAATCCCACATCATCTTCCGATTCTCATTCTCTCTCCATCTCCACAGAATCCTCTCATATTCGTTATTAGCTTTTATATCACATACGCAACAACAACAAGGTAAACCACAATATACAAACCCTATATTGATGAAATTTATATTCTCAACAATTAGGGTTTATACGATATTGGTTAGCATCTGTTTACAGCATTTTGCTTAAATACTGTTAAGGTTGAATTGATTTTTAAATTTTAGGTTATTGAATTCGCTACGTTGATTTATGATTTATAAACGATTGTTTATTGCAATTTTATCGATATCGGAAGGACGAATTATATTTCAGTTACTCCGTTCTTCGTGTTAATCATATTTATGTGTGTTTGTGTATCTGTATATTTATGTATATGCGTGTTTGTGTTTATGTAATTAATCAAGGTTTTCTTATTGTTTTCATTATTTTTATGTTGAGTTGGAGAAGGATTTTTGGACATTAGAAGGTTTATATTGTGTTGTGAATTATGATGAATTATCTGTTTGATAAAAGGATGTTAGGGTTGTAGTCTAGAATTGTTCAACTTTGTGATTGAATATTGATATATCAGTCAAATTAGGGTAAAATTCAGTGGTTTATAATATGCAATATTTTTGCTATTGGAATAGCGTATTATGTCATTTGATATACTTATGAGGTGTTATTAAGTAGATATAATGGCTGATTATGAGGGGTTTTTTTTTTTTTTTTTTTTAAAATCCGTAGGGTGAATATGATTTTACTTTTTAAGATCATATTGTTTGGTATGTTAGTGTGTTGCGTCTGTATCATATTGTGTTAATATGAGTTTTATCTTTTGTTTGCTCTTTAACACGTCACATTAGCTTTTACTAATAAACTGTAATTTGAAGGCTGTTGCAATATTCATGGCCTCTCTTCGAGATAACAAAAATAAGTTACTGTTTAATGGGCTTGTAATGGCAATATGCGATTTTCATTGTCCGATTTTTGTGTCTAACTGGTCCATTTTTAGTATTTGTTTCGCATCACAATATTTTGCAAATTAAAGCAGAATAAAAGAGTAAAGATAGTTATATGGATGGATCTTCTAGTCCCTAATTCCTTATGTCTAATACCAGTAAGTTTTGTGGCAGATAGTTATATGGATGGATCTTCTAGTAAACGGTCTGTTGGTGGGGTTGCTGTCCCGAAAAAGAGATCAGTCACTGCGTTAAAAGATACTGCTGTCTCTCAAGATGGAAGTGCTCAAATGTGTAGTCGAATTGGTTGCTGTGGCAGACTTAACAATTATAAAGGTACTAAAAATAAACCTTTAGAGAAACCCAAACCTCTGAAGCCTTCTTTACGCTCTTCATCTAGCAAGGAAGTAACTCCTAATCCTTCGAAGAATTGCTCTTTAGTTACCAATGTAAAAAGAACTCTAGTTGAATCAGAGAAAAAACCATCTTCTAAGATAGAAAGAATCCCAAAAGAATCAAAAAGTGTTTCAGTTGAATCTGAAGTGCAAGTAATTAATCCATTGAGAAGTCATACCCAATTAAAGTTGAAATCTAAAAGTTCAATATCAGATCAAAACAGCGAGTCAAGCAATGGCAGAAGAAAGAGGTTTATGCAGGGAGAAAGTAGTTCATCTGGTAAAGGTAAGAAGATCATTGGGGTATCACCATATAATGGGCGTGTTTCTGATCCTAGAAAATCAAGAACTTCGACCGCTAGCAGAACAAGTGGGGTTTCATCAGTTAGGATTCAAAGTTCACCAAATCAAATGCATGGAGATGATTTCTCATTGGTCAAGTCTACCGACATAATTCCTGAGATGCCCGAGACTCAAGAACCAAGTGTTAATGGTAGTGGTAGTACCAGTGACACCTCATCAACCACTAGTTCTGCGAATTCTACAGAGCGTTCTATCATCCGGTTTGTGAATGATCGTGAAACACGACATTATAACATTGACGGGATTGCAGATGTAACTTCTGACTTTATCACTAAGCATCCTCTTTTTATGGGTTCACAAGGGGTTAGATCTTTTGTGCGATATAATAATGTGTTTTCTGATGTGGTACTTGCAGGTGCTATTGGCTCTTGATAGGCTCGAACAAGATGAGGTGTTAACATTCGAGGTAATTAGGGGGCTTCTAGATTTGGGTTTTGAAACTCATTATTTGATTATTGTGACTTGAACACATTATATTCAGTTACTAAATTTGAAATAACTATATCATGCTTCTGATTAACTGATCACTAAAATGACTTCCATATGGTCTACCAGATGCCACAAAGCTGATATGTCACTCGAGACAATTATATGTATAAACTTGCACATTGTTTTTAACTTTCCTTTCTATCTACAGCAATTACTGTCACTCGAGACAAATTTGTTCCTTGGTGGCCTTAACTTCTATGATCAACATAGGGACATGAGATTGGATATCGATAACATGTCATACGAGGTTTCTTTTCTTGTCTCTAACACTTAGATTGATTTTTCTAACTCAGTTTTATTTATGGTTATATTGGTTCTTTTATATTTACAACTTCTAATACCTAGTAGTGATAGTATTGGTACAATGTGTTATACAAAGTACAATTATAACATCAAATATAATAGTACTCTGCCTTTTCTCGCAGGAACTACTCGTGCTTGAAGAGAAAATGGGTACAGTGAGCACATCATTATCTGAAGAGGATCTATCAAAATGTGTCAAAACAAGCATATATGAATCTATGCAATTAGAGGATGGAAGAATGAAGTGTAGGTCGGGTGTGGATGACAGCAAATGCAGTATTTGTCAGGTGACTTTTTATTATTGTTGTCATTATTAATGATATTTTTGGCCTCCTGGCTTTTATGCTGATACTCAGTTGCTATGTCTTCTTCTTCAATCCAACTAGACACGCCGTTTTGTATGTGACATTATTATAGCAGGGTGTTGCCTTTGTATCTTAAAGGCGTCTTACACTCAAATAAGGGTGATCTATATTAACTTTTATTTTCTTGATGGGGACTAGTGATGGCCATTTCTATGAATGTGCCATTTGGGTTATATTTTTATCACTAACAGGTCAGATGGGTAAAAAAAGAATTAGATAATACGTATATGGGCTTACACTGTTAGAAAGTTGCCAAGACTGTATTCAAAATGCATAAAAATGTCCTGAATGGTTTTATTGCAAAATCTTAAATTATTATTGCAAATTGTCATTCTGTAAGTATGTGTTTGCATATTTAACAAAACTATTATATATAAAAAATCGAGGAAAGAAAAGACAAAAAAGTGTTTGCAGGTGGCCCAAACCAAACATACCGTGTACCAAAAGCGTACTCATTCTGACCTGAACACATTTCAAACCGTTAGTACCCCCTCCCCTGCCCATTTTGCCACCTCTGGTGGTGACGGCTATGACCCTGTTCAAGCAAAATCAAGAAATGAATAGTTTTAACTCTTCAATGGATCTCTTAAAATGTTTACTACTCATATCAAATACTGACACTTTCAAGAGTATCTTGCAAGTTCACTTTTATAAATGCGTATGGTATCTGTGTAAAGGGTAAAGCTAATGGTCAGTTTTATTTATCTATTTATTAAAGAACTCGTCTAACATCTAAAGTGTGTTTGCAGGAGGAGTTTGTGAAAGGAGATCAAATAGGAAGTTTGGGATGTGGACATGGGTACCATACTCCATGTGTAAAGCAGTGGCTGCAACTCAAGAAGTGGTGTCCCATTTGCAAGGCTGAACCACAACCTTGATGGTACAAATTGAATGTGAAGTCGGTCTTTCCTTGTCCTTTCTTGTCGTATGTAAATACGTCGAATACATAGATTTATTTGGCAACACATTAAACCCAGGCTTTTTAGCTTTGTGGACCATATTCAATGAAAATTACCTTTCTTAACTGGATTTGGTTATTTCATATCTGGTAAAGTCTTGTTTTCTTTAGCTGATCCTATGACTAATACTAAATACTATGGTAATAATCGCTATTGTTGTTACTTATTGGAGGTGGCTAAACTCGACTGGTCAACACTTTTCTGTATTAGATTCTTTTATATTTATTTAAGTAGCTTATGTATTTGATTAGATAATAAAATTCATTTTATCTCTTGAAATAACTTGATTAGGGTTATTTTGTAATTTTATTTTCAAAAGCTTCAACTTCAGCTTCCATTTTAAAACCTTCATCAACTAGCTTTTCATTTATGAGTTTTATTTCTCAAAATAAAAGTGAAAGCTCTATTTATCAAACATGTGTTTTTTAAACCGAGTGCTTTATTTTTTAATCAAAAATTTAAATCTTCAAAAAGCTTGCGAAGCCTTCTTACCAAACATACCCAATAATAAATAAACTTTAACTCGTAAGTTAAAAGTACATTAGTTACACATTTTTTGTCATTAAATTCGCATAAGATATATAATCAAATATTATATTTTAGTGGTTACGATTCGAATGATCATTATAAATTGTCGAGAATTACAAGTTTACGTTTTAATTTGTCAAAGACTTAATCTTTTAAAATGTGAACTTCAATCTATTTACCAAATACAATATAATTCAATTGACTTTTAAAACAAACCAAAAGTATCAATTTTTGGTTTGATTCGACTAATTTGTATCGGTTAATTTAGGTAAACCTCTTTTTCATATGACCTTTCTTCACCCCGGCCCGGTTTGCTGCTGTAAAGTACGATACTCCGTATGAACCGGCCGAGTTACCCGGATTTGCTGCGTGCAAGTAGCCAAGTACTATTACGACTTATCCCAGTCACTCTGCTTCACTTCAACACCTAAAAATGTCTTCTGTTACCTCCTTATCCTTCTGCATCATTTCCCTGCATGCTCAATCTCGCGCCAACAAACCACGTAAACACATTTCCCCTAAAAACCCTAAAAAAATAACCACCTTAACCACCTCCCGGCCACCGCCTCTCTCCTCCGTCTCCGGCGGCCAAGCCACCACCTACACCCGCCTACCTCCCATTGATGACTTCATCTCCGATTCCTTCACCGAAATCAAACTCTCCGATTTACCAGTACCATCTCTTAAACAGAACAAACCTAATACCAAAACTAAAAGTAAAATTGACCGTAAGATTGAGGATACTGTAGGAATAGTTAATTCCGGTAGTGATGAGGATGATGATGAATTAGGGTTTGATTACGGTAGATTTGAGCTGTTTGACGTGAATTCAGAGGATGAAATTGACAGTGATGGTGAAGAGTATATTGTAGATGAATTAGGGTTTGAAAATGATAATGATGAAATTGGATTAGAAGTAGATGATGATGAGGAGGAGAGGGAGAAAGAGAAAGGAGTGCCGGCGGTTATGCGATGTTTCGATAGGGCAAAAATTTACGTACGGTCTGGTGACGGTGGAAATGGTGTGGTGGCATTTCGTCGTGAGAAGTTTGTGCCGTTAGGTGGACCGTCTGGTGGTGATGGTGGAAGAGGTGGGAATGTGTATTTGGAAGTTGATAGTTCGATGAATTCGTTGTTGCCGTTTAGGAATAGTATTCATTTTAGAGCTGGGAGAGGGAGTCATGGGCAGGGGAGTAAGATGAATGGGGCGAAAGGTGAAGATGTTGTTGTGAAAGTGCCGCCTGGAACGATGGTTAGGGCGGCTGGGAAAGATGGTGTTCCGGGCGATGTGTTGTTGGAGTTGTTGTATGCAGGTGATCGGGCTTTGTTGTTGCCTGGTGGTAGAGGTGGTAGGGGGAATGCTTCGTTTAAGTCAGGAACTAATAAGGTGCCTAGGATCGCTGAAAATGGAGAAGAAGGTCCTGAAATGTGAGTTCTTGTAACTTATGTAAATCTGTTTACCATTTCATTTTCAGCTTTTAAGTTTATATATGTGTTAATTAGTAGGGTGTTTTTGGATGTGCACTTTGGAAGCGATTATGTGATTTCGAATAACTGGAATTCGTAGATCAATTGTAGTAAATGGCGGCTGTAGAAGATTAGTGTCTTGATGTCCCTTTGCTTTTTGAATGTGTAATACTAAGATAACTAGCTCGTACAAATCACAAAAGAGGACATTCTTGTGAGAACAGGAGATATCTTTTGCGAGATAAGAGTAGAAGTATTTCATATTAGGTTAAAGAAGGGGTAATTAGGTAAATTTGTTTGACCCTGGATAATCTTTGTTGCAGTTAGTATGAAACTGAGTACAAGTTGCAACAATCAGTTAATTAGTTTGAAAATGCATCTCCAAACACCCCCTTAGAAGATAGCAACTTTTTTGTGTACGTTTTCAGACCATAAATGACTGTGATTGCTGTTTCTTACCAGGTGGTTGGAATTAGAGCTTAAATTGGTTGCAGATATTGGAATAGTGGGTGCTCCAAATGCAGGAAAAAGCACTTTTCTAAGTGTTATCAGTGCTGCGCAACCAAACATTGCAAATTACCCATTTACAACACTACTTCCAAATTTGGGCGTGGTTTCATTTGATTATGATGCTTCTATTGTTGTGGCGGATCTTCCAGGTTTACTTGAAGGAGCCCACCGAGGTTTTGGCTTGGGTCATGAGTTTCTTAGGCATACCGAAAGATGTTCAGCTCTGGTATATTTCTCTTTGCAATATTGCGAATCTCTGTTTCAAATTTTATATTAAAGTGTCAGATCTTTATCATGGATTTATGTCAATAATTCAAATTAAAACAATAGAAAATGATAAATTTCAAATAATCAATCTGAACAATATTGACTTATATCATTAACCATTGCAAAATAACATCCTTTGAACTTAAAGGGTGGGAACTAGGAATTATTATGAAACTTCAAGTAAGTGTTAACCTTTAGGGCCTTTATCATTTTATTGCGTAGACACATAATTAGTGTTTAGAATAAGCACATTGTATGACGATACTCGTCAAAGAAGCACAAATGTGGATTGGTCAGTCTTAAGCTTAAACCTTTTACATGTGTGTTGTGCCAAATCTTTGGGCAGCTTCGTCTAACTCAAGCTCTTGAAACTGATGTGGCAATTATATGCATTGAAAATAAATGATTACAAATTACAATATTTCTATTTATGTTTTTAAAAGATATTATTGTGAATTAATAGTTATATGATGGAAATGGAGGCTTAGGTACACATTGTTGATGGCTCGTCTCAACAACCAGAGTATGAATATGATGCAGTTCGACTTGAGTTGGAAATGTTCAGTCCTGAAATTGCTGAAAAGCCGTTTATAGTTGCATACAACAAAATGGATCTTCCTGAGGCATATGAGAAGTGGGAATCATTCCAGAAGAACCTTCGTTCACGTGGGATTGAACCTTTTTGCATAAGTGCAATGAATAGAGAAGGGACGAGAGATTTAATCACTTCTGCTTATGAGCTTGTTAGACAAGGAATTGATGACAAAAAAGATGAAAGTAAGCACTTCATTATAGCTTAAGTTTATGGTCATATGTGCTGTCTTTTTTCTTGTTTATGATAATTTTTGTCTCATGCAGGTTGGAGAGATCCTGTACAATTTAGTCACGTCGCTGAAATGGTGAAAAAACAACGAACTGCTCCCATTAATGAATTTCAAATTTCTCATGATAGTTCTTCAGATACATGGCATATTGAAGGAGCAGGCTTGCAAAGATTTGTTCAAATGACAAACTGGAAGTAAGTTTATATATTAGCTATATTTTAAAGATGTGTTTCTATACGTAGCTTGAAATAATTTTGACATCTACTTATTCTGCAACAGATACATGGATTCTGATAGAAGGTTCCAGCATGTGCTTGAGGCATGTGGTGTTAACAAGTCACTCATAAAACGTGGTGTGAAGGAAGGTGATACAGTCATAATTGGCGAGGTATGATTTCCCTGAATTCTTAAACCCCTTGAAAGCATACAAGGAGAACAAGAATATATGAATAACTCTTTCACACCGTTTAAATGTATTGCGAAGTATCTTTGCTCACTAGAGTTGGCAAAGTCAAACACTTTATGTGAAAAGCGGGTTGATTTGTTTTATAATATTTGGCAACTCAAATTTTTTTAGTTTATTGCTTCCATTAAATAAATAGTTTCTGATTATACTTTTTGTAACCATTGTTGATTTATTTAAGTAGCCATGAAAGTCAAAAAGGTGTTGGCTTGTCAACCCAACCTGTTTTGCCCTGGCTTACAAAGTTACTTGTTTTGACCCAAATCTGTCATCTGACCTGCCTGACTTGCCCATTAGCCCTATTTTGCCACCTATATGACTGCTCACTTGCATGACATACTTGTGCTGATTATAGTCTTCTTGTCTATGCTAGATGGAGATGATATGGCATGATTCTCCTAACAGTTCTGGCCCTAACAGGAAACTCTCAACCGAATCAGATAAATGGGCTAATTGGAAATGATCTGAATGAAATTCAGAGGTTTCTTTTTGTCAAAGAAAGGTGCTGTTTATTTATTAAGGTGTGTATTCCTCACTTTTTATTGGAGTAACTAATTTAAGTGACCTTTACTCCTACATTATGTGATTATTTCAACTTTAAGCAACCTAATCTCAGCTGAATTATATCGTCTACAACCTGTTTTATGACATGTGATTATGTAATTCTGATTATTGACATTATAGAGTCATCTATCAGCATGAGTATAGCTATTGTCACTTTCCTAAACATAATTTGTACGTGGTTATGTGCAGTGCCTGACAGATTTTGGTCGCGGAAAGGAAATACGATTTAGAGATGAATAGAGCAGTAGTTTGTATAGAAGTTAAAATGGTGCAAGGTTATTTCTGTGTCTCCGTTTCATATACAAGTTTTGTCAGTCTATTGGTTAGGCTAATCTTTTGTTGTAGCTAGCTCTTAACCCAGAAACATATGAATGTGTTGTAAGTTGATATTTATCATAACATATGCATCTTGTTAAAAATGTTTGATCTTTCACAACAACCACAACCGGCTAGCATGATCTTCAGAGAACCACATGTCACAAGTCTTTGATTTTTTCTCCTCCCCCTCCCGCATTTTATATTGTTATTGACCCAAAGTCCCAAACAATACATACACCTTTGGTGAGCATGTCAACACACGCATACTTTTCTTCGTGAATACAAATTAGAGAAATAAAAAAAGGGATTATATATTTAGAGGCCACCCAAATACATCAATTTGTTTTCGTAGGCCATTCATATTTGAAAACGATTTTGTAGGCCATCCAAATATATCAATTTGTTTTTGTAGGCCATCCATATTTGAAAACGATTTTGTAGGTCACCTAAATTTGTATATTGTTTTGATGTATACCAAATTCGACTAAAAACTCATCCGGAAAGTGTAAAAGGATACAAATATCCATTGTATTCGAATAAAATTAAAATAATATAAATAATGTTAATTAATATATATAGGGGTATTTGTGTCCCTTTACAATTTTTTTGATGAGTTTTTAGTCGAATTTGATATATGTGAAACAATATACAAATTTAGGTAGCCTACAAAATCGTTTTTCAAATATGAGTGGCCTACAAAAACAAAATGATATATTTGGTTGGCCTACAAAACCATTTTCAAATATGAGTGGCCTACAAAAACAAAATGATATATTTGGGTGGCCTCCAAATATATAATCCCAAATAAAAAAAATATAGAAGAAATAAGTTTTATATGCATCTAAAATCTACCTTTTAAATTTAGCCAATTGTGGCAGACAAATTTTTTAGACTTACAATTTGACTCTTTTTTCTTGAATTTGAATATTTCCTCTTTGTCGTTATTCTTTTGTTTAAGAACTGTGTCACCTTACCTTCAGTGGCTATTTGAGTAAGGCTGAAAAAAAGTGTTTGCTTTTATGAAATTGAAACCTTCTTTCTATAATTCTTTATCGGATACGGAAATAGAGTTATGGTAAGCAATATAGATCGCCTTTGACTCTCTCTTTAAAAAAAGTCCTTAATTCTTAACCTAATAAGGCTTCGACATGGAGTAAAGAGAGTACAGATTTGGAGCGTTTGGACGAGAAATTAAGACTTTGCAGCTAGCGGAGTTGTACCGAAATTTAATTTTCCAGAAATACAAGAAAAAAGTCCAGATGACCATACTTGTTTGCTAGTTTCTTGATCCCAGAAATCTTGTACATTTTCAAAGCATTACTATTCCTGAGTGCAGGTTCGGTGATTCATGCCATGTCGGATGAGCAAGATATGCGGAAGATGGGGGGCCTTGCCTCCTCATTCCCTTTTACCTATGCCATGATGCTCATGGGCAGCTTATCTCTAATTGGACTTCCTTTTTCAACTGGATTTTATTTCAAAGATGTGATCTTAGAGCTCGCTTACACTAAGTATACCATCGGTGGGAACTTTGCTTTCTGGTTGGGAAGTGTCTCTATCCTTTTCACTTCTTATTACTCTTTTCGTTCATTTTTTCTAACATTTCTAGAACCAACTAATTCATTCGGGCAAGACATCGTAAGAGAATTAAAAAAATGATAGAAAAAGAAGTTTCATATGCATCTAAAATGTACCTTTTAAATTTTGCTAGTTGCGGCGGACAAATTTTTTGTTGTTAGTTAAAAAACTAGTTCACCGATTTTTCATACTGATCGGGATTTTAAGCATCTACCCGTCTAATGTAACCACATTTTTATACTTTGTGGTCTTGTGTAAACGTTGACCTGTCCATCTGGACCATTTAAAAAATAAATGATTCGGATTCACTTTAATTAAACTTAAAATAAATTTCTTATGATCACAAATCCTATGTAAACAGTTCATCATTTGTTTAAATCGATGCTCTAATCTAACTTAACTTTCTTGGTTTCAAATTTTGTAGACTTTTAGTAGTATCAAACATTCAAACTTGCATCAAATTTATTTGATATCGAGATTAAAAAAAGTATATGATATGTATCGGAAATATTTAGAACGTTTTATTTAGCATATGCCTTGATACTCTCACTCTTTCATATAATTTTCCGGCGAGACTTGAAAGAAAAAGGTACGTAAACCCTAACCCGACTTGCATCCAATTTCTCAGTTCACCTTTAATTCATTCACATATATTCAATTCAATAAAAATGGTTCATCGAACTAATTACATCAATTTAATATTGCTAGGGCTTGAATTAAATTCATTTCAAAAAATTGAAAGATGGCAAGTGCGGTAGATGCTGTCGGAGATCCAATTCCGACATCGGCGGTACTGATGTCAGCGTCAAAACACATATCTGGTAGATGCAGAGGTGAAAATTTAGCATTCCTTAAGTGTAAAAAAGACGATCCTAACCCTGAGAGATGTTTAGATAAAGGCACTCAAGTCACTCGTTGCGTACTCCATCTGTAAGTATACTTTTTTTTTTTACTGTATGTATACATTTTGTTCGAATTGAATTGAATAAATTATATGATTCTTAGTTGATGAATTGATACGATGGTATGGGGAAAAATGTTACGTGCAGCTACCATCACTAAACCTTACGTGCTGATTGGCGAGAAGATACGACTAATTGTTTGCATATTAGAAACTAGGAGGACGGAAAGTGTAAATCAATTTTAAAAGATTTCTCCCAACAATATAAATCTGTGCATTTAACTTCGTAGATGTTATCCCTGATATGATATTGTATAAGTTATGCTAGAAGGTTTTATTGTAGAGTTCAGAAAGTAGAAATGAATTTGCTTTTAGTTATATTTATATTTATATAGCAATAAAAGAATGTAAATTTTCAGCAAAAGTCGTAAGATATTATTTGGTATTTTTTTGATGAAATGTAAGGGTTATAATTGCTTATGGCTTGTTGTAATGCCAAATGTCCTCTTAGTTTATTAGTGAACTATTACCGGTCTCATTTTTACTTTTATTGGATGCACTCTGCACAATATGCAGCAATGACAGTACTGTTTGTCTGTATGGAACATTGAAACTGTGATATATATATATATATATTGAATCTTGTTATTGTACTTCCACCAAAAAAGACCTACTATATTAGAAGCTAGCTAAATTGTGACCATTTGAGTTCTGAATGACTTGATGTTGAGTATCCGGTATTCCAGTCATTGTAAATTATTCGTAGAATAGTCCTTCATTTGAGATAACTAAACGACCTTAAACGATCCCAAACCTTTTTTGCTTCATCTCTGAGTAATGCGTCCACACATAACTAGCTCTATAAATACTTTCTAGTAACACCTTGTGTAACATTTGTTTTTTGTTCATTCATTTTTTCGTTACCATCATTTGGTCAAGCTCATTTTACTTATGAGTGGTTGTTTCTTAAAACTAATTTCTATTTCACTGTCAGCATTGATGTTTCTAATGAACCAAATTACGCTTTGTGTGATATAAGTCCAAATTTTTTATATGCATGTGCAGAGGATGCTTATAGGCAATAGTTCCAACTTCCAACATTCTTGAAGGAAGAATCAACAATCTCCTAGAAAGCTCCATGGAACTCGAGGGGTAGTCTAATTTGTTGAAAAATCCTAAAATAATCTCATACGCAATGTCACTTAAATATACTTGTGTGCAAATTAAACTTCTAGAGGAGCCTTACGGGGAATAAAATCTTCTTTTGAGTTTTGAGGAGGTGGTGTTTGTTATAAAGGAATAACTTGTTTGTAATGCATAGAGGAAGTGATCCAGATGATCCAAGGCTATAACTCTATAAGAACATTTGTTAAACCTTCTTGAGTGTGACATACCTGAGGGGTGGAAGGACATCAATTGCTTCACAGGCAGAACATTACTTTGATGTCTGCTAGAAGATCAATTAATGATGCATGGCCTTGCCATCTACTTGACCAATATTGTTTCTATTTGGTGGTGTATAAAGTATTCAAAGTTCAGTTAGTTATAAATGATATAGATACATGAGATATGGGCTCAAAACTCATGGAACATTTTTATTATATGACCTTAACGCGTTAACTTGTATAGTTTTCTGCATGTCATTTATCTTTGCCTACTGTTTCTTTTTCAACCATTTGTTGCTATCTGAAACGGAATCAGCATGTTTTTTTTTCAAACTTCCAAATACTCATAACTCCCTTTTAACGAGTTTAACATATTATCTTTTGGAATTTATGCATCTATACACAAATTTGACAAAATGAGTAGAACTCCAAGCTTTGTCACTAATTCAAGTGATATGATTATGCAGGCTGAAAGATCTTCACCAGAAGTGCACAAAAGAAATGGATGCTTATGCTGGTTGCATGTACCACAACACCGATGAATTTGAATTATGTCGCAAAGAGCAGAAAGAGTTCGAGAAAGCTTGTCCCTTATAATAACCAGGAGGACGAACACATATCATCCTAATAAGATTTCACCCTGTTTCCAGTTACTAGAATATCCATGCAATTGGAAAAGTTACCAGTTTAGTTAATTTGCATCATTTTGATTACAATAAGATATGAAATTTCCACATGTTTCTTGGATACATTGTGGATCGTGATCGTATGGAGTGAAGTGTTACGACTTAAATGTTTGTTTCATCTGTCAACATATTCAGATATGCATCTGAATTGGTTATTTACAATTTGTGAATCCTTTTCGTTCTTAGTATCTATTGTACACACCCTTCTTGGATATTTTATGGATCATGGTTAAATTGATCGACTGATCGAAGTGGCTTGGTACTTGAGTTGATCCATGATTCGTTTAAATGAATCTGTCATGTAGTTATGTTATAGCTCAGTTTTTGAAATGACACAGATCACTTCCATTATGCTTCGCCCATCTCATTCAGGGGGATGTTGATCTTTGCCTCACTACAAGAAGAATAAGATCAAGATTCCTGTTAGTTTTACCCATAAAAAACATAATGGTATTTTTGGCTTCTATAGCATCCGTCCTACAAAGGCATCCAATGTATACAGATTATATAGTCCTAAATAGCATAAGTTTATACAAATAGTATTGGGATTAAAACATTTTTATTTCTGCGTGACAGGATGACAACGTATAAAAAAACACGTACGTTATAATTTATCATCTTCTATTATTATAACCAATAGAAATTTTTAATGAGAATTATAAAATGACTAATATATGTTACTTTATATGTATGTGTAGTGTATTAAAAATATTAAAATGTGTTATATACGAGGATCCATAAATAAACTAGTATTAATAATATAAGAAAGAAATAACTAGAATTGCATGACCTTCTCCTTCGTAGGTTATTTTGGTGAGTGAAGTACAGAAATAAAAACGAAATGAGCCTCAAAATTTTAACCAAAAAACGTACTCGTATAATAATATAAAACAAAAATGTTGTTATATTTTCTTCTGAAAAGAGTCAAAGGGCCATTGACTTAGCAGTATCCAGGTGATCTTCCAATCATAAAGTTGTGGGTTCAAGTCCAGAGGTGGACATATATATATATTCGTAAAAAATGTATATATTCGTGGTAAGGGTGCGTGAGTTCGTTGCGTTTCTAAAAAAAGAAAGAGATTACGTGCTCTGGTATTCTTTTTTATTATCAGAATAAAGTAGTTAGATAACTATTGGGCCGAACCATTGGGTAATAATGGCCCAATTGAATCAAGGTCTTCTTTCTACAAAATCAATCTTGAAACTTACAGTATTTCAAGAACCTTCAAAACCTTGCGCCTGCAAAGTGAATCAAATCACTTCAAAGACAATAAAAAAGAAATAGGGTTGTAGAAGAAGAAGAAAGATGCAGAGACTGAAATCATTATCATTAGTGACACGTTCGTTGCAGAAACAGTCACATAATTACTTGTATTCCACCATTTCTGCTCAACGTGATAATTACACTCAAAATCAATTTTTTCAAGAAGAGGTTTATTTTTCTCTATTCTTATTGCCATTTCAATATTTTTAGTGCAATTTGTATTAAGCTGTAAATTTTTTTGCATAAGGTTAATATGTGTTGTTTGATTTATGTATGAATGTTAAATAATTACACAGGTTTTAGTGGAAGGAAGGGCTTATTCAAGAGCTGCTATACTAAATAGGCCATCCAAACTCAATGCTATTACTACTTCTATGGTTTACTTCCATCCTTTTTCTCTTTCCCTATTTCTTGAAATTAAAGGCGGAGTTTGGGTGGGCGTATTTGATGAGCTTATCTGCTTATGCTTATTTTATAAGCTAATAAGCTCATTTGAAGTGTTTGGATGAACTAATTTTTAGAGAGCTTATTCTGTTTTTTGGGCAGAAATAAGCTAATAAGCACAAGGCGAGATTTTGAAGCTTATTTGCTTATGTAATAAGTCAATAAGCATACACAATAAGCTCATATTGTGTAGCCTTTATTTTCCCTTGAATGAGGGGAATACCATTCCGAAGCATAGAGTTTTAAAAATACAAGGTGCTTGCATTAGTAGATAGTTGAATGTTTGTTTTATCTGTAAAAAGTACAAACTTTAATACACTTTTGTGAATTTGTGTAACTACCGGTAAAATGGGCAATAAGAACCTTAATACACTTTCTTGTTATTTTTGATGATTTTTTCTTACTGTTGAATTTGTAATATTAAAAAATTGTATGTAGGCTGGTAGGTTACAAAGACTTTATGAGTCATGGGAGGACAACTCACAGATTGGTTTCGTGACAATGAAGGTATTTCGTGGTGATATGAAAATTTTCACTCTTTCTGTTAGGGTTTTTATGTATCTCTAAATGTTATTTTGATTTACTGAAGGGTAGTGGTAGGGCATTTTGTTCTGGTGCTGACATGGTAACTATCTATCGATTGCTTCAAGAAGGTGAGCATTCTTTAATCTTGTTTTACCTTTTAAACTGCATGCGTATTTAAATACGGACTTATAAAACCAATCTTATGTCAATACTCGAATAATATAACACACATCTAAGCATTTGTGCATTTGTATGTAGGGTTTTCCCTAAGTAATACCACATGTTTTAAAATCCTAAAGTACATACACCTGTCGACTTTCTGATCCACCATACTTTTTGCTTAAGTAGTTTGTGGTTTATGGGCTTCATTTTTTATGACTAATCAAGTTATGCATTATTACAAAATTGCTGGTCAATATGTACAGGCAAAGATGCAGAATGCAAAGAATTTTTCAGGATATTATATCAGTTTATATACCTTCTAGGAACATATTTGAAGCCAAATGTGAGTATCCAATGTCCTATGTAAGAATACTTTTTTTTACATCAATGTGCTGTTTTAAACTGCATTTGAAGTATGGTGGTTGACAATTAACTATTGAACATTTAACAGTTGGTTATCTTGGATGGTATCAGCATGGGCGGTGGGGCAGGTGTTGCATTTCCTGGAATGTTTCGCATTGCAACTGACAAGACCGTATGCACTATCTTTTTTTCACCAGTTTTACTTGCTTTTGCTTTTAATTTGAAATTTCGTTTGCAACCTGATACTGATGGGTTAAAATAAGCATGGACTTCTAAGTTGTAATCATATAACCGAGAGAGTTAAATTACAACCCAGTTCCCCATTTACACTCCAAGCTGCAAGTTTTGGTCACTTATGTTATTATTGTTGTAGTTTTTATTTGGCCTTGTTCATAACCGACTTGATACTACACTTTTTAATCAAGACTGCTGAATGCAAGTTTGTGTGTGTGTAGCATACAGCTATTTCTTGATATATTCAAAATGACCACCTGCAGGTTTTTGCAACTCCTGAAGTTCAAATGGGATTCCATCCAGACGCAGGGGCTTCATTTTATCTTTCTCGCCTGCCTGGTTATTTAGGTACTTTGGAAATTTCATAAAATCTTTAGGGTGTGTTTAGTTGTAGAAAAATTTTCACAATTTTCCATCTCTAATTTTCTAGAAAATGAAAAGCATTTTGTATATCTAAAAAAGTGTTGAAAAATTAGAAAACATGTTCAAATATGATTGTATTTTCCATTTTGGAAAACTAATGTTAAGAGAAAAGGTTTAGGAAAACATTAGAAAGTGGGGGATTGTTATAAAGGAAAAAAGTGGAAAAGTAACAAGTATGATTTTCCACTTTCCAGTTGTAATCTGGAAAATGGAGTTTCCGTTTCCCAAGAGAACTTCTCTAGAAAATACTTAATTTGAACGCGTTTTTCATTTTTCAAGTTTTCTTGAAATTTTTTTCTAGAAAAGTGGCTCACTTTTCTTTAACTAAACAGACCCTTAGCTTCCACTCCTGACAGGCGTTGAATTTGAAAAGTTCTGGCATGTGTTTTAGGTAATGTTCATAGCGCATAAAATATGTAAATTACTTGGAAAGATAGTCTTTCACACTTACTAAAGGGTGGAAATATATATGATATAAAGTAGAATACCTAGTTTAAATATAGTGGAGAATGGGACTATGGAGAGAGTACATGTAAGCAGTGTCAGAGGAAAAGTAACTGTCAAATTATTTGTTCTTGGAGCTGTTTCTGATTACATGATAACCTCTTTCAAATCAAGATGAAGCAACGAATTCACATCCCAAATCCATTTTGATCGTTTATGTACCAGTTTTGCTTTGCCAATCCTAGATACTACACAAAGACACAACGTAGATAATAAGATGGTTACAACTTACAAGTGGGCCTATCTTACCATTTATGCAGACTTTTTACCTTGAGGGAAGAAAAAAGTAGTAATAGATTGGTTAAGAATTTTTTTTAAAGATCATTGATAAGTATTATGGCTCATCTCTCTTGTGACTGTAGGTGAATTCTTGGCTTTGACTGGAGAAAAGCTTAATGGTGCTGAACTGGTTGCATGTGGCCTCGCTACACACTACTCACTGAACGCAGTATGTGCCTAGGACTTTCTTTCAGGCTTCAGCTAGTACGGGTGGCAATTTAGACCCATTTAATCATGTTTGGGTTGGCTAATGTCTAGGTTTATCCCTTCACGGATCAAATAATAAAACTTTGGCTAGAGTGGAAACATGGTATCTGTTGAACCACTTGAAATAGCCTAAAGTAAATTTTGAATGCTTCTTGTTTTATTTTAGTAAGTAGATCATTGCAATGACAAACTTTATATAAAAAAATGGACAAAACCTTTTTTATAGTCAACTCAAGCTGACCATCAACTATAACCATCTGTTTCTCTCTACAGAAACTTGCTTGGATTGAAGAACGCCTTGGACAATTGATGACAGATGACCCTTCTGTCATATCAGATTCTCTTGCTCAATATGGCGATCTTGTCTATGTAGATAAAGGCAGCCTTCTCCACAAGTAATGTCCTACTTCCTCTCCTTTTTTATACAATAAAGAAAATAAACTTTTTAGTAATTCATAATAGCCTTACAAACGAATTGCAGATTAGAAACCTTTTAAGAAGTGGTCTAAAATAGCCAGCTTTAGTACAAATTGGTCATTCAGTGACCCTTCTTAGTTCTTAGTTATATGCTCCATATTTTTTTTATGTGCATTGTTTTTAGGAAAAAGAAAGAAAGAAAGAAAGAGAGTGAGAACTGTCTATTTGCCTAATTAATAAGTTTTCTGATTCTAGATGCGTTAGAAGGAGTTGACGGAATGAATTTTACAAAATTAAAAATTAAAAGCTGTTGGCACTTGGGTAGAATTAGCTAATATATAATGACATAATGTAGAGGAATGAGATAGCATCTATATGGTTCGCTTAACATTTATAGTCGATACTAAATTTCTTTCTAAATTGGCTTTTCAGGATTGACCGAATAGACAAATATTTTTGCCACGACACTGTTGAGGAAATTGTGGATGCTTTAGTAAGTTCCCTCCCTCTCTCTCGCTTTCTTTCTCTGTCTAGGTCACTCATGTTACATGATTAGTTAATTATAACTAGCTATCTGTTAACTTACAACTCATCTTGCTAATATATTAATAAAACTTCTATTAATATGTTTAATTTTAACCTGTACCATATTTGTGCAGACAGCAGGAGAGTCTGATGATGTATTATGTTCGACTACATTAAAGAAACTGAAGGAAGCCTCCCCATTGAGCTTGAAGATCACTTTGCAATCTGTGAGGGCACTTTCTCACGTTGTTCAGATACATTTCTTTTTAAATCCGACCATACAATTTAATGTAGTAAAATGCAGATAAGGGAAGGCAGATTTCAACCACTGGATCAGTGTTTGGCTCGTGAATATCGTACATCGTTGCACTGTATCTCCAAACAGGTTTCTGGCGACTTTTGTGAGGTAAGGCAGGCTCCTCCAGTCCATCACTTTATAAAATAATCTTAAATGTGTGCATGCATTCATTGATTGATCAACCTTTCTCTCGTCTCTTTTTGTAGGGCATTCGAGCAAGACTAGTTGACAAGGACTTTGCTCCAAAGGTACCCCTCCGTGCTCTGTAACACTCCCCGACCCATTTACTTATGCAATGGGTTCATTTTTGGACTCTGTTATGCCTCTAATTGGTCAATTTAGTACAATAAAACTCTTCAGCTAAAAAGGAAACAATGCGAAAGTAACCTAAATGTGTAATTTTAATGAGATCGTCTGTTTTTAAATCATATTTTCAACACTTCAAGTTATTGAATTTTTCTTAAAATAAAAAATCACAAAAGGAGTTTCATGTCAATCCGACCAGACTGGTTTGTATCAGCACAAAACTTGCCTGTTTTACCCTGCGTCCCAACCCACCCCTTTGTTTCCTTTACTCCAAGATATGATTTCGAAATTGGAGATAACACGTAAAGTTTAGCAAATGTTTATGTTGTTTTCTTGAATTGACAGTGGGATACTCCAAATTTGGAAGCAGTAACCAAAGACATGGTTGACTGCTATTTTGCGCCACTTCCTACTTCCGAGCATGAACTGAACTTACTTACTGCCTTGAGAGAACCTTTCATGTGAACATTGTGTTACGTTCATCAATCAGAGGAATGTGTGAAACAACTTCATGCTCTTTTTTCTCTTCAGTAGGACCTCACCCATAAAAAAGAGCCACACATTTAATGTTGGCGAAAACTTAAAGGTTACTGTGATCATTACAATTTATTAGCTTCGCCATAAAGATTTTTTAGTCCTGCAGAAATGTAATTTAGATATTGGACAACTAGTTACAGTTGTCTGGTTGATTGTCAAATGAAAAGTTTGTTGTTACCCATTGTTTAAGTATGTTCAGACAAAATCAATTGAAGATTCATGAAAGGGAGTATCATCAAGGTATTACCATGCTAAAGTGGGTAAGATTGACTTGTGGAATTGATAAGTTAAGTCGGAGTTCATTATGTGACACTTGCATTTTCTTGTGAGTTATTTATTTTTCTATGGACAAATTTTTTATTGATCTGAACATGGAGTTACCTTTGCTAGTGAACTGACTTTGGGATCTTCGATTTTTAAATGAAACCATCTAAGATAGAATGAAAAATCTTCCAATAAATGTCTTTGTCAGAGGAATGCAACCGAACTCATTGCCTTTTAAAAGAAAAAGTCTATGTATTTACTAAATCGAAACTAGCATCTAGACCAAAGCTAACAACCAGACGCCTCACGTTAGTGGGGAAGCGAAGTTGCAGTGGCTGGTGTAGTATTTAGCTCCGCACATTAGCAAAATTCCCCTGACATGAGTATGTGTGTACTTGATACAAAGTTACAAACTTTGATCCAACCAGGTAGTAACATATATTCAACGAGAGGTGTATAAAAGGTTGGTCAACAGATGAGATGCATCTAATGATCCAATGGACGGAAACCTTATGTTTATTTCTCTGTTCTAGAGTTCTTACTATAAATTCTCCAAGATTCCAAATCTACAGTTAGGGCTATGCTACTAATGCAGTAATGTCATCAAGTGCAAATAACAGCAAAGCCACCGCCAAGACACCACTATTGAGGTGCAATGGATGCTGTGCATAACAAGCAACAAGGAATTTGAGTATATATGTCGAGTGGTGGTTCCACAAGTGACCCTAGAAGTGTTAAATTAAGCTGGAGTTTGGCAATTTGATGCAACAATAAGTTTGCAATATTTGACAATAAGTAACAATACAAGTAATGGTCATCTTCTATGACAGATTAAATCAAAAATATTTCTCAATAACATATAATGACTACATAATCAACCTTAGCACAGAAACTTACCAAAAAGAATATATTACAAAATTTACCTTGGGCAATATAAATCTTGCAATTTTGGAGACAGGAGAAACCCACTCGAAAAAGAAAAATAAATACCTTGTAGGAACTAACATTTCTAAATACCGACATAGTTTAATCATGTATACCTAAGATATCTTACAAAATACAATAATGGGAGTAGTGATAACTTGTTCAAATATGCAAATGTAAAAACGTGGAGCTTAAATGAAGGGAAAAGGTATAAAAACTATACTGGCAACGGCAATAATAACTTCAAAGGAAGACAACAACATTATGCAGCACTTAAGCAGTTCTCCCAGGTACCATATTTTGAGCTGAACGTACCACCACCAGTTTGCTGAGCATACTCAGAGATAACAGCACGAGCGCAAACATCCCAAGTTTTTGCGATTTCTTTAAGAGACATAGGTTGTGAGAGGCTTCTGAGAGAAATACTGAACCTTGACTTAGTCTTCACGGAAAGATCCTCAAACTCCTTACTACAAAAGCATATCATGTCAAAAGGTTAGAGGTGGCAATATTTATCCCTAACAAGTCAAAGGAAAAAAGGAAACGCGTCAAACGTTGCACTACGCATATATTTGATGGATAAAATCACAGTATATAAAAAACAAGGATTATTATTGTAACTATATAGTGTTGTAATCATATTTCACGCATCAAGTATGGCATTTACTTCCACATTGATCCAGTCCTACCAGCAGAAAAGTCACTAGTTAAACCATGGAAGATATTTTAGAGTGACGGTTATCGAAGCTGCTTTTTTTCTTTCAAGCTAACTCAAGAATAACAAATAACATGCTTTAAAAAGCCAGTTTATCTGTAAAATTAAAAAGAAACTTCTCACCTGACTTCAGCAGGGAACTTGTCCAAGAGTATTGGGGAACAATTTGGATAATTTGCAGGAACAAGCAATCGTAATGGTTGTATAGGTGACTGTACATCGTTTTAGAAAATGTAAGTAAGGAACAAGCCTAACAAAGCTTTAGCATAAACAACCGACATAGCATACCAACTATCGTGTAAACATACCATTTGGGCTGAAGCATACTGCGACTTCAAGTTTGGACCAAGAGCTACAGCACTAAACGAGCATTTAACCAAGGTTCCATCACCACCCTCTAAAGCTGCAGAGGCTGCAGCTGGATCAGCATCTTCCTCACTTATACCCACCACAGTATCAATGAGTCCCCGATTTATCTCCTTTATTTCATCCACAAGGGCATGATTAGTCTGCAAGAGAAGATGCAACATTTTAACTTCCTTGTAACAAGTGGAAAAATAAAACATACACTGTTGTGATGATAGTACCTCAATTCGGGGCCTTTTAATTGCAGATGATGCAGTCGAATCAAGCTCAGAAGTGTCAGCAACATTTAACTGTTTGAAACTATCATTTACGCTGCCAGCCGATGATACAACATTTAATGGCATTGCACTTGTAAACCGTTTCATCTTCCTCATGCCATTGGTTCCATCTTGAGTGACAAAATTTCTTGCCTGGAGACGACATTTTGTCATGGCAACCAAATCCTCACCAACTGCAGCTCTAGACCCGTTACCTGGTGCTGATCCTGCAATTCTATCAATCATACTGACAACTGAACCAATGTCACCAACTGAGGCACTCAAAGCTTTTGGTGAAATTGATTTTACCTATGCAGAATAGATTTACAGAATGTTAGTCATACACTTATACAGTATGACAAAAGCATCTAAAACACACCCTAACTGGTCTAGGTGGCAGTTTTGGGTTGTGTTTATTGAATTAGAGAAGTTACGACGATGAATATGGGGTGGCAGTGTTTGTCACTTTATCCATGTTTAGACAAACTAGAAGTGGATGGTTTTTTTCTTTTCTTTTTTTTTTTTTAATCTTAGACGGATTAAATAAAAAAAAAAAAGCATTAGCTAAAAGGACAATGGGCCGAAAGTCACCCGAAGTCTATTTTTGATGCATTTATTTCTTCAAATATCTATTTAGTATTGTAATGAAACTATTTTTTGTAATCTCAATTTAACATTAACTATTTGGGACAAAAAAGAGTTTGCAGGTCAAAGCTTTCAGTTTTGACCTGTACTAATTACCCCATTTCAACCCAAGCCTGTTTTGATCGTTATCCAACAAGCGCCACCCACTCATCTTGCCACCATTACGAAATGATATCTTTTATTGTATGTATACAAGTGAGGTTTACAAACTGACCACTTTGAGTAAGCGCTCTAGAGGCTGTTCTGTAACACTGGACCTTCCAGTTCCAACTGATGGCACAACACCATGGTTTCCATCTGGACTAGTGAACTCTGCGAGTAAAGGGGAGGCCGATATTCCAGGTGTGCCAATAGCAAGAGATTGAGTAGGTAAGACTGCACCAGATGCTTGTTGATGTCCAATGTTCCCAACATTAGATAGCGATGAAACACCACCAAACTCCCCTGGGAGAGGAGATGCGGATGAAGTTGATGGAGAAGGCACAGTGAATGGTGAATTTGCAGATTTGAACATAGTTGACTGGTCAATCTGAGGCGATGCATGCTGAGATATTTGTGGAGAAGCAGCGGATAGGAGTTGAGGTGAAAATGGAGAACCTAATTTCATTTGTTGGTGATAAGCTGAACGTTGGGCTGCTGCAGCTGCTTGATGCTGCTGAAAAGCACCTGCTTTCACACCCATCGCCTGCCTAAGTTTTATGTCACCACCATCGTTTACCTGATGAAGCTGAGCTAGTTGGTTTCCTTGCAACTGCCCACTCTGCTGCTGCTGCTGCTGCTGCTTTGTTTGTTGTTGAAATTGTTGCTGTTGTTGTTGCTGCTGCTGTTGCTGCTGCTGTTGCATAAGTTGCTGCTTATGCAGAAATTGTTGCTGCATTTGGCGCTGTTGAAATTGCTTCAGTTGCTGGCTCTGAAGCAGTTGTTCCTGTTGTTTTATATGCTGATTTTGAAGCATATTGGAGTTTGGCTGTAGTGACATTGGATTTATGTTTACTTGTTGGGGTCCACTCCCACTCACAGGATTTTGTTGCAAAGACCCACCAGAGCCTTGCTGTAAGGAGTTCATACTGCTATTCTGACCAGGGTCAAGATTAGAACTGGTCTGTATGGAGTTCATCATGTTCTGTTGAGCATTTGAACCCCCTGACATAGAAGGGACAGAACTTTGCTGCAAACTTCCCATATTATTGGGTTGCATTGCTGCCATAGAACCCTGTATATTCATCTGATTGTCATGTGATTGCACTTGTGTCAACTGAGAATGTGATTGTTGTCCTGAATGCAAGTGTGGTGGAGGAAGTGGCTGTGGTGGCGGCTGTGTGGGCGCGGGTTTTCGCCTATTTGAATTGATGACATTAACAATCTGCTTCTCGTAAGTAGCCAGCTTATCTTTATAATTTGCCAAAATACCATGCTTTGGGATCTGTAGGAATTGCATGAAACGCTCCAACATATTTTTAAATACTTTCAGCTTCTCTAGTTGCTCGTTCTTTGGTTGCTGAGGAAGAGAATCATGCTGGAAAAAAGAAGTCTTCTTAATTTAAAAAATAAACAATGAACTTTGCTACATAGCATATTATCTATAGATTGTTTCATATGCTTTTAAACTGTAATTTGCCAACTTTGGTATAAGCAACTGACTTACCTGTTGTAATTTTCCTAGAATTTTCTGGTGCATGTCATTCAAATCCAGTAAATACAGGTCCTTCATAGCTTTTATCTGTACTCAGAAGGAGAAAGAATAAATACTATAGCTCCTATAACGGGAAAAGAATTATATTCCCTCTCACTAGTCATTGAAAGAATATTAGAATTAACATAATTCCCCTATAGTTGGTTATAATTTGAAGTGATAATGTAAATGCTATCAATATGATTTACTTAAAAAAAAAGAGTGAGTCTTGCCTTATCGTTTTCTTTTTCTTTTTCTTTTTCTTTTGGTAAAACCTTTGTATAAATAAAGGACGGTGACACAGCATGATTACAAGTACTTTTTTTGTTATCAGCCATGAACTGCGTTACTCATAGAGATCTTACGCTTTGAAATGAATGTGTGAATTGAAACATAAATAAAATTTTGGTTTAGAACATTCAAGTTAGAGCCAAAAGTGGTGGTAGGTACTTCAATTGCTCTACAAAATATGTGATTTCAAACACAGCACCTTTTGATACACTTCCTCTTGCCAATCTCCACCATTTGCGTTTACCGTCTGAGCTGTTGAATCTAATGATGCTACAGAAGAGTCAAAACTTGCATAAAAATCTCCCCAAAAGGAACAAATGAAAATAGCGTTAAAAGTGAAAAACATGTTACAAACAGTAACTGTGGTTATCACCATAGACAACTACCAACTGGCACCCGTATTTACCTGCTTTTCTTACTACAGGTTGGTTCTTAGATGATACTTGCAATATCAACCAGAATAGTTTACCTATTATATCAGCCTAACATCCCACTCTAGTAACCCTTATGCATTATTATTTGAAAGTTCAACATATCCGTCGTATTAAAAAGTCTCTTCTTTTGCTTAGAAGAATATTAGGGTCATAAGGAACCAAGTTGTGTCAGGTTGAGTTAAAATGAAAAAAATAAAAACACTAAATAGATGCGCTATGACATGATCAAAAGATGGTCGAATTCAGAACAGTGATCAACTTTAGTTGCTTACTTAAAATACGTCAAAAAGTGATTACTGGTTGCCAAAAGAATGGGTCAAATTCGTTTAACATGGTAATGAGCCACTTACTTATAGATAGGCCAAATAGCACTTAGTTGATTTTGACTATATCAAAACATATACTGTTTCATTTCAAGGTATTATATCAAAAAAACCTATGATTAACTAATGCTGTTAGATGCAAAGTAGAGGCCTATCCTGAAAAACTAGTACACAATAAGATGGGTATGCGGAAAACTATTGGTCATTGATTGCGGAATAGGAACACGAAGTTAAGTGATACGAACCCAATCAATTAATCAAATAAAACAAACAAAAGATAGAATAGTCGACACTCAAGAGGTCGACCGGCTCTCCCGGTTGACTTACTTTCGAGGTAAGTCGCTCTCCTAATAACATGAAATCACTTTTAATTAATATTCAGCATAAAAAGATTACAATCATAAATCCCTATATAGATAATTCTTAACTTGCTCCCTAAGATATATCTAATTAAATAAGATCCTATAAATACTTTCCTAATCATAAAATATCCCTAACATAAAATTAATATATAATAAACTTAATAAAATATAATAACAGAGTCGTATCATTAAGCAATTTCCAAAAAAAAAATTAAAAATCATATATGCAAAAACACCACTATGTTCTGATAAGATCAAAGTCATGAAATGAAGTTAAATATTTGAAAATAAACATATAGATATGTAATAAAAACCTTACTTGATGAAGCCTCAGTTCTCTGTTGTTGAAATAGCTGTTTCTGCTGATCAATCATGTTTTGCTGCTGAAAGCCACCTGACGTTGGAAGCCTTTGTTGCATATCGCGTTGCAGCAGATTTGTCTGTTGTTGCATACCCACCTGCTGTGATTGTATATGTGGCATCACCTGCTGCTGTAACTGTGGTTGTGATTGTTGAACTTGCGTTGGTAACAAAGTCGCTGAGTTCTGTTGATTCTGTTGTTGAATTGGCATCTTAGATTGTGGCATGTGCTGCACAGAATGCTGACTGGTCTGCATGCTGGAGTTACCAGATTGACTTCCAAGCATCGGCTGCTGCTGCTGGCCAGATGCATTACTTTGAGAGACCAAATGTTGTTGTTGTATGCTAGTAAGATTGTTCTGCTGTCCAATCATATGCTGTTGTGGCTGCTGTATACCTGAAAGCTTATTTTGCTGGCCAATCAACCTCTGCTGCTGCTGCTGCTGTTGCATATCAGAGTAGCTATTTTGTTGTCCTATAAGTGGAGATTGTTGCATGTTTGTAGTATTAGCCTGCTGCTGCCCCATGGCATTCGGTTGTGTTTGCTGCTGCTGCTGTGTTGGTTGTACTTGCTGCTGTCTTTGTTGTCTTAAAACCGACTGTTGATGGTTCATCACTGGTTGTGATGACTGAGGTACAACTGGCTGCTGATTTTGAACTGTAGAGAGAGAAGATGTTTGCATCATTGTTGGTTGCATACCAGATTGCTGAGATGATTGCAGATGACTGGGCTGCAACAAATTCTGTTGCTGCTGCTGTTGTTGCTGAATGTGTGATTGCATTGTGGGCGTGATATTGCTCTGTTGGAGCTTCTGCTTCGCAAGTTGATGTAACTGCTGCTGATAAAGATAATGTGAGTTTTGAGATTGTTGTTGTTGTTGTTGCTGCTGCTGTTGCTGTTGGGGAGCAAGTTGTTGCCTCCCAGGCATCTGCCTTTGATTTGCAAAATTATTGGACCCCAATGTGTTTCCTACAGTACCTTGTTGAAGTCCAGACATGTTCTGATTCTGCAAGTTCGAATTTTGGCCAGCAACATTTGCCATGGTAGATTGTAGCAAGCCACTACCAGGTGGCAATGCTGATAAACTAGAAGAACCTTGAATTCCAGCAGAGCTCATATTATTGTGCATGTTCTGTGACATCATCTGTTGTCCTGACTGAGTATGATTAGAGGGCACAGGAATAGGAAGTTGTTGCCCTTGGTTATTCACTTGTGGCATGACTTGAGAACCTATCCAATCGGGAGAAAATAGTAAACAAAAGAATATAGTCTATGCTGCTTACACTATATCAACATTTTCACAGATTCTTTCGACAAACATCAGATTTTAGTAAATTGATTTTGTGAAAATACCTGGATCTGAGGGGTTTATACTATTGGCAGCAGAGTTTGACTGCATAGCGTCTGGCATGGGATTTTGTGATCTAGTCTCCATAGTCAACATCTTCAAGGATATCTTACGCAGATAATCAGACTACAAACCAAATGAATTAAGGAAATTAGGTCCCCAAGTACCTTATGAGTTCTATTTTGTAGTACTTGGCTCATTTATATTTATCTTCATTCCACAAAAGTGAAAAACAAAAACTACAAAATATTTGTATAGAATAAAGAGCCCAACAAACCTGGCTTGTGGCAGCAGTATAAATTTTCTCTTCAAACCTCACAGCTATTTTTTTAAGTTCCTGTAACCCCTCATGTCCAGAGAATGGAAGATGCCTCTTCAAGGTATCCATTCTGTGCAAGAGAAACATATGTTGGTCAAATGACATAGTTAAAAGACATCAGTTCCACTAACAATTAAAAAGAACTATAGAAAACCAGTCACAGAAAGCAATGTAAATGAAATTGTTGCTATCGTCGGGAAGAGCAAATAAATATCAATCAACAGCCATGTTGATAAATGATAATGTAGAAAGTCGAAATATTATAAAGCTATAAGCTCTGCCAAACAGATGCAATACTTCAGGAAAATAACAAACAATTTCTTCTTTCCTCCAATAACAATTCCTAAAAAGATCTAATTGAGCAATCCCATATAGTGTTAGACTGTTAGCACTTAGAAGTTTAACAATTATCATTTCTATACATAAGTCAACACTGTTAATCCCAAAAGTTAACATCATCTTAGTTAGGGTAAGATTCTAACCTGGTAAGCATAACCAAATTTTTAAACCCACAAAAAAAAATAACAAACTTAAGAGAATGATATAAATATATACATACATCTTGTTCACTATCCTTTGCCGTGAATCTGCTTGCAGCTGAGCCCTCCAATCGCCAGTTTCCATGGAGGAGTCATTAACAGCACCACCTACACCCTGTGTAGGCCTCCAATTACTCGTATCCATCTCCTATTTGACCACTGATTTTCAATCCTATAGCAATAGTAAAAAATAAATTAATGTTAACAAATATCCATTTTGCCTATTTTTGTGCATACATGTAGGTGTGTATGTTTGACACACATTTTAGATTTTTAGGTTTTCAACTTGAAAATTGATACGGATAGTATTGGTGTTAGATTCACTACAAATTCATATCAGTTTAGCAAATTCGAAATCAACTGCAACTACTCTTACTGCATAACACTAAAAATCAGTACTTTTATAATTACACACTTATAAATTCCAGTAAAATTGTGTAAAAACTAGGTCAACAATGAAATAGCGTACATACCACAAAAACGCCTAATTCTCGAAACTAGGGTTTTGGAAGCGCACACGAAGATGATCGGTACTTCGATGAGATAGTGAACACGAAAAGGATCGGTAGAAAGGAATTTGATTTTAGTTGATCACGAATATGGTCTGTCTGTATATATAATGTAAGAATGTATGTATACAATGTATAGATACAGTACATAAATATGGTTTGCGGACTACGGTTGAGTATTCAATTATTCTTGCTAATTTAGGGAAGATATAAATATGAAGCCATAGATTTGGTCCTTGAACTATTAACTTTTTGCAGGTTTAGTGCGTCAGATTTGAGGTATTCTCATTTGGTCCCGATATTGCATAGCACGGAGTAATATGTTCATTATTGTTTGTTGTATAAATGTTCGGGAGGAAAATCGTTTATTAAGTTTCATATTCTATCTCTAATTACACATTTTCAAAAAATTGTATTATTAATATACAATTTGAAAAGTTGAGAGTGTAAACAATCACTTTTAACTGCTACTTATATAATTTTGAACATATAAATCTTTCAGACACAAAAATAATATATTTTGTGAGGAAAAAAGTTCTTTTAAAGGTGTATTTTGTGCGTAAAAAAGTTCTTTAGAGATGGTTCAGAAAGAACTAAAAGAGATGGTTTTATAGCAAGTTGGGATAGGTTGGTTTTAGTTGAGTTAATCCACCGACAGATATAGTTCATAACTTCATATGTAAATATTTTATTAATTAATGCTATTAGATGAAAAGATGTTATCAAGTCAGTGACCTTTAATGATAATGCTTTTATAAGTAGCTGAAATTAATAAAAAAAACATTAGGTTACTTCTGATCCTTAATCCTTTTACCAACATTTCATACACATCTTTGCACTCAAACATCAATATTAAATGGAGTACAATTTTCATCTCGAGGACATTTACTAAAACTAACGTTGAAATTATTTAATTGTCATATATTTGGTTAAAATCTTTGAGATAAAACGTTTATAGCATCGTGGTACAGGCCCAGATCCCCAGACCAATCTGTTTGATGAAATTTAGGTACTGTGTATGTACATAGTTGGTAAAAAGCAAATTGATGTGGTTTTTGGTCTTTAGAATTTTAATGGAGTCAAAGAAGATACGTGCATTATAGACAAACACAGAACAACAAACCTTGCTTATTGTAGCAGTGCGTATGTCCTCTTCAAGCCTCTCATCAATTTTCCCAAGCTTATATGGCCTCTCTCATACATTGTAAGGAGGATGCCACTTCAAGGATTCCGTTCTACACAAGATCAAGACGAGTTTGTCAAATTATGGAAATATTTAGCAGCTATGTCTGGTAGAAGGCAGTAGTTTACAAATCACAAGTGTATAGAACCAATGACATGAAGCATTACAAGTACAGATTGCTATTACCAGAAAATAAAATGAAGTCATTCTCACCACGTTTCCATCAGGTCTTACTATAGTAAGTATCATGAGCATAAATCACATTTTTAACCGAAGCAAAAACAATGAAGTTACAAGTAAAGATTGTTAGAAGGTAAATGTTACCAAATCATAAAGAACGTTGAATTTTCTTTTCTAAGAATGATATAAATACATAAATCTTGTTCACAATCTTTGGTTGTGAATATGCTGGCAGCTTAGCCCTCCAGTCACCAGATTCCACGAAGTCTAACCTAGCGCCACTTGCACCCTGAGTAAGGTTCCCGTTACTTTGCAGTAAAAGTACACTTAATTACACTCAAATATGATTTAACTAGTGCTTGTCTGGCCTATTTTATGAAACATGACCTTGTTTTAAGATTAGCAAGTACCACACAATTATGAATGTAAGATGTTACTATACGATACTTAAACTACCTGAACATCTTATAGTCTTAAAGAATGAATTTGTTCCCACTTACAGAATTTTGTTGTAGAGAACTGCAAACAAGCTGTTGCGTGTTAATGCTGAGATTCTGACCTTGGTTGAGATTAGAAACAGGTTGTATGGAATTCATCATGTTCAGGAGCACACTCACATGATTTTGTTTTAAAGAACCACCAGATACTTGTTGTCAAGAGTTCATACTGTTTTTTTGAGCTGGGTCAAAATTAGAATTGGGTTGTGTGGAGTTCATCATGCTCTGTTGAGCATTTGAACCCCCTGATATAGAAGGGACAACAGATTTTGCTGCAAACTTCCCATATTATTCTGTTGCATTGCTGCCATGGAACCATCTATATTCACCTGGTTTTTAAGTGATTGCACTTGCGTCAACTGAACGTTTGTTTGGTGTGGTTGATGCTCGGAATGCATACATGGTGGAGGAAGTGCTTGGGTTGGCTGTTGTATCTGTGCGGCTCTCAACTTAGAGTTGATGACCCTAAGAAGGTACTAAAGAGCATCCAACTTGTCTTTATACAAAGCAAAAATACCATACTTTGGGAGTTGTAGGAACTGCATTAAATGCTCCAACATATTTTTTTTGGGTATTACTAAACATACTAGATTAATAAAGAAATTATTGCCTTGAAAATTGTGATAGTACATTGGAAACTATGTCGTATAAATGGTTAACTAGTAAGTTTAGTAAAATAATTAGTATATTCAGCTTGACCCATTTTTAAATTCTTTTAGCTTCTTGAGAAACTCAGATTTTGGTTGCTAGGGAAGAGAATCGTGCTGGAAAACATAAGTCTATCATTAATTTATAAAAAAAAAATATATGAATTTTGCTACTCATCATACTATCCTTAAATGGTTATATACGCTTTTAAGATGGAAATTTGCCAAGTTTGATGTGAGCAATTGACTAGCCTGATTTCATTTCCCAAGAGTTTACTGGTGCAAGTCATTCAAATCCAGTAGATACAGGTCCTTCGTAGCTTTTATCTGTACTGAAAATGAGAAAGAATAAATACTATAGCTCCCATAACATGAAAAAATTTTATTCACTCTAATTAGTCATTGAAAGAATATTAAAATGTACGTCATTCCCCAATAGCTACTTGATATAAGGTTATAACGTAAGTATGAAATGTTGTCACAAAGAACTTTGTGCCAGAGTCTTGCCTTTTTTATGAAGAACTTTATATAGACAGGAGAATGGAAATACATCATGATTACAAGGATTTTTTATTTTTTTGTTACTTACTTATCATCTAATTAATATATATTAGTACCCTTCAAGGGCTGGTACGTATGTTCGTTTAGGTTTATGAATTTTTGATTTTGGAGGTATCCTATATAAATTTGATTATAACATATGTTAATTTTATGTTTAATCAAAAGAACCATGGATGTTTGGGTTTTGATTTTGATTCAATCGATAAATGATTAGTGCATTAAGTAAAAACTTGTGTTTGTTAATCATTTACATATCTATGATTGTGACTTGTTATTTCATCGAATACAAGGGATTGAATTAGAGCTAAAATTTGGATTGTTTGTGAATCATACTAAGGGATACCTCGTGTGTTTTTAGCTTTTATGAAAGTATGGCTATCGATTGAACTATAAAGTTACTTGAATTGGCAATAAGTAATTAACTATTGGTGTTTAGAGACATCTTGAACTAAGAAATGTTAATTGCTCAATTGTATTTGTGAAAACAAAGTAATTGATTTTGTCAATTACGTATAATTGGTTGAGACTCATGCTTCATTTATACATTCAAGTTTAGGGGGATTAAATCTAAATAAACATAGTTCATACCAATGTAGGATCACTACTATCTTACTTGCTTTATTTATTTATCGTTACAAACACTTTTGACTGTTTGTCATTAAAAGGCACAACTATCCAATCGCTTACATTGCTTACAATAAAATTGATTATTAGCTCAATCATTCTCAAAGTACGCACACATTGTTTTTGTCGGAACGATACTCCGATTTACAAAGCTATACTACTCAATTAGGTACATTTGTCTATTGTGTAGTAGGCTATTTCTTTGATAATTTTAAGTATATTTATAACATGTTATACACACATCAGTTACGCAAAGTAGCTTTAGTTGGAGCTTAAAGATATTAGTTTACTTAAAATGGAACACACATAAACCAACTGGGCTAGCTCAGTTGGCCACCAAGGTTTCCTTATGGGGTCTTGGGGAGGGGATATTTGGCTAGGGGAGGTCTCAAGTTCAAGTCCCACCCGGGACTTTTACCCCTTCAGGCGATAAAAAAAAAAGGAGGAACATGAGGGTCTCAGGGTTAGCATACTGCCAATTGGATGTCACTGTTAGACCTGAACCACTAACATCTAACAAGCCGTTCTAAAAAAAATAAAAAATGGCACACACATAGAATATAAGATATGTTGAGTGTGAAGATTTGACATGAGGAAAGCAGAAGGGAGGAAAAACAAGCAATCCCAGTGGGATGCTTTGGATCCCGATGGGATTAATTAAGATTATTTGGACAACATGTTTTGATCCTGGTGGGATCGGTTGTGATCCTAGTGGGATCTTGTGTTGGCGACCACCATCCCGGACGTATGAGTTGTGATCCCTGCGAAATCACTTATGTCGGCCAAAATTCGAAATTTTTGCTAGTTTTATTTCATCTTTCATAGTATATATTGTAACCATTATTCTTGTAGACTCTTAGTTCGAAATTAATGAAAGAAACTTTCTGATTAGGCCTTGTCAACTAAATCGATGTCCAAGATTGCAGATCAGACATAATCACATTATATATGTGTGTCGTATTGTTCGTGTTATTTATCTTGTTGCTTGGTTTATTTGTGATGTTAGTAAATATAGATCCGTTTATTGTTTGTGGGTGTAACCTCGATTACACAAGTGTTGTTTAGGTTAAAGTTTTGCTAACAATTAATTACTGTTAGTTGTTTGTTTTCGATATAACTACCAACAAAATACTTCATAAAATAATAAAGGGCTTATAGATAATTTCACATTTCACAAACTCTACTTGTCTATAAAAATAAAAAATAAATAAAAAAACTACTTAAGCTAGCTTATATTTCTATTTCAAATAAGCATTTATAAAATTAAAAGTAAAACATCGGGTTATTTATGGTTTGGCTCAAGTACTAGGAAAATAGTATTCGTGCTCTAAATTCTTGCGGCTAGTAGGAAAATTGATTATTTTTTTCACGATTTGGTTCGGATCATTCAAAGATGTAATATAAACAAAGAGATTGTGGGTTCAAACCTCGTATAAAGCATGTATATGTAAGTGTGACATATATATATATCATATGGGGTGTGGTAGTTGTATAAATATGATTGTCGTAGAAAAATAAAAAATAAAAACTCATTTTATGTATAAGAAGCTAGCTAAAAGAAATAAGCCGAATATACATTATACATAATACTTCGCCTAATCAAAATAATTAGGTTGATGGCCATGGCCCGTCCCACATTCATGTAGCCACACCACTCTTTTAACAGGTCAAGTCGGCTGAAAATGGGCTAAGATGTCTAAGTTCACAAATCATTTCGGTTCAAACGATTATTTATTTATTAAAGGTGAAAAATAGAAGAAAGTAGTAATTGACAAGTAATCCAATATTCCAATTTATCCCCACAAGTTCGGAATCGTTACAAACTCGGTTGACCGTCCGATGCTCCACATCCACAGAAGCGTTCCTTTTTTTTATTTTCTATAAAAATAAAAATAGTAGTAAAATTCAAAAATTCAAATAATAATAGTTGTTTTGTATTATCAAAAGTGATATGGTACACTCATACCCAATCCTCAACTCCAGTCGATTGGCAAAAAACACTTTTTTTGTCAGCGACACAATTGATTGCGTACCATTCATCTTCTCTTGTCATCTTCCTTGAAAATGAGGCTTTCATCAGTCAAACCTGCAAATTTTAACTTACCTCCATAACCGCCTAAATGTGTATAATAACAATAACTTCTAATGATGAATAATTTGTAACACTACTCATAATTGATTCACATCTTCTCATATTTAAACCTAAACCCGTCATCTCGATCTCACACTCTCACGATCTGCTCCAATTCGTAGGTATCGTGATCGCGTGATCTGTTGATTAATTAGTGATTGAGCTCTTGATCTGTTTGATTTTACGTGTGAATTTGCGTAGGGAAGGAGAGAAGATGAGTTCGTTGTTTCTTAAAGGTATGTTACTAAAATCGGCTAACGAGGCATACTCAGAGGGAAGATTGAAACAGCAACGGACCAGTGTAAACCGTGATCTTTTCGGATTGAAGGAAAAACGTGGAGCTCCTTTTATTAAGTGGATTCGACACGGGAGCTCGAGTGCAGGGCGTGGAATTGAGTCACGTGTTGGTGACTCGATTCCGGTACGAGCTGTTCTCAATCCGGTGTCTGAGTCTCCGGTGGTAAAGACAACTAAAAAGGTATGTGCTCGTTACAATTTGCATATTATGAGTCAACGATCGCATAAAGTGTACGGTGTACTCAAATAAGTTATTGCGCTTCATAAGCCATTTTGTTTTATACAACTTATTAACTTAGTAACATAGAGTGTATCGATCATGTATAATACAAGTAACAAAATGCTCAAGCATATGACTAACTAGATGTGGGCACAACGAAGCATCACCAAGTTAGTATAGCGGTAAGGCATTTTGATCATGAGAAGTCTCAATTCGAACGTAAATAGGTAAAGCTTCTTAGAGTGTGAAGGAAATTGTCAAAAACGATCACATATTCTCTAGTTAAACCAAGTACATCTTAATTAAAAAGAAATATCTCTCAAGTAGCATCAACAGAAAAAAATCCATTTATACAGCAAATTTCAGGAACTAATAATGAGAATTAGAAACACAAATATTATAGAAGCATTAATAATTAATTTCTAGCAGAGGCAAATGGTCAGCTATACTAATCTTTATTATGTGTTATCATTCGGTTGACAACAATAGCATGAAAGGGTGATGTAGGCTTTAGGCAAAATTCAATTTTACCTATGAAATAGTAAGCATTCATTATCATTATTTATGATTATATGCGGCTAGAAACATATGTTTTGATAAGACAAAATGAAAACAAACTATTTATGATATTGTTTGTCTGATACGAATTTAATTTTCATTCGGAGAATTCTCTAAATTCTTTACCATCGATGTTCAATTCACGTATCAATGAAAATAATATTAATGTATGACCTTTTAGATAAAGGTTCAGGTAAAGATGCACATTTATATCAATGTTTTAAAAGTTGATTTTTTATCGAATCGCTCAGAGCTTTGATTCTAGTCTTACAGATTCGACCGATAGAATCAGTCGATTGTACTAGATGATAATTATATATTATTAATTTTATTAATTACTTAAAACTAATTAAGAAATACAAATAAAATAAACTATATAAAAGTTTTAATATAGTCTTTTCAAGTAAGTTTGACAACTTTGATTTCATTTTTACTAAAAAATAATACTCAATATTAACATAAATGAAGTTTACTCTTATAACTAATAAAGAAATTAGACGAAAACTGACTCTCTCCGGTCCGATTCGCTGGTTGAAAATGAATGAGATACCCTTCAATTTTCAATTTAATTGGTCGAACCGAACTGGTTTAACTGGTTTTTAAAACATTAATGTATATAAATTAACTTTCTTACTGTGCCGGTAAGTCCATTGTCCTCGTGCATATTGTTTTGTTACCGAAAAATGAGAAATGATACGTATTTAAAAGATTTTGTTTCCATGCAAATTTGTCACCTACAAAATAGGTATGCTCTTATGTATATCACAATATAAAAAAGAAAAAAATCCAATTGTAAAGTTAAACAATATTTTTTGTGTAGTAAATTCTCTATATAGATTCAGTAGTAAACACGCACAAGTGTCAAACATCAACTAACGTGTCCTCCTCCCCGGATCAGATAGACACAAAGGAATTCCTTCTAGCGTTCCAAGATGCTCACGTGTCACTGTCTCTGCCACGTCAACTGCTGACTATATAAAATGAATCTGCAGCAACTTAAGGATGACGATGACAACAAGTAGATCGACATAACGTTTATCTTCTCATAACCTAAATGAGAGATTACGTACATGGAGTTTAAAAGGAAATAAATGGAAATTAATATTAATCCCTATATAATTATGAAGATGGACCTTCGTGCGAAAATACCAAGTACCAGAATGACCTTAGATTCTTATTTAATTATATCCGAAACGTTAGAAAAACAATTACTCTCCCGAAACAATGGGGTCATATGGTTATGTTTTCCTTTGAAAGGAATAAAATAAAATATTCTAAAGAACTGAAAATAGAGGTTAAAAGAATTTGAACATAAATAAAATTGAATTCTAACATGTGTATTTAAGAAATAAATTAAAATGGAAGAATTTATAGCAATAATAATAATTTGATACCAACTTAATGAATTAATATTAACTACTGTTAATTAATATAATATGATGCATGGTAGTATTTTTATGTGTTGAAGTACTGTTGCTGTAATCTGGTTATGAGAGGGTGCAGTGGGGCCTATTATGTAGGTTCTGGTTACTTGGATCACTTCAGCTACGGACACATGAATACTATAAATAGTAAGAATTAGTTAAGTAGTAGTGTATGTCTATCCATCAATCTCCTATACTTACATTAGCTTACACATATCGTTTCTTCATTCGACTGTTGTATTACTCACCATGGCTAAGGTCATATTATTTCTCTCCTTCTATCTCTTCTTTATTATATATATATTCTTCATCTTATAATCATAACACATAAGAAACAAGATGTATGAAATAACTGTTTTTAGTTAATTATGTTCGGTTGCATGCAGAGAGTTTTCACTTTTGGTAAAGGAAGGAGTGAAGGCAACAAGGGTATGAAATCCTTGGTAAGCAATTAATTTAAGTATTATTCGTTTTTACGTATGATCTTAATTGTTCATATTAAATCTTGACAAGTTACATCTCAAACAGCCATAAAATTCATACCAATGTTTTCAAGATTTGATTTTTATTGAGATCACAAGATCGGATTATGAATTCTCAGAGTCCTATCATACGTGATTTAATACATAACAAAGACTATTTGTAAAATAAATTTATTTAAGATTCAAACATGATAGAAATAGTTTGTTACACTTAATGGTGATTCTAATTAGATTTTACGTTGTTGAACCATTGAGGTCCTACGCAAATTCTATGCTTGCAGGGATCCTATATGAAAGAGCGACACGTGTTTGTTGATCAAAACTGTAATATCACAATTAAGGTCTTAATTAAGATCAACATCGGATATTAATACCCATGATCGATCCTAGAATGAAATGATTAATAGATTCTTTGGTTGAGATATATGCAACGAAAGGACCATATATACAAGTCCAATAACCCTTTTATCAAAAAAAAATAGCGACAAAAGCAGTGGCGGATACTATTAACTATAACTTTTGTTGACATAAAATTTTGTTGGATTGATAACAGTTGGGAGGAAAAGGGGCAAATCTTGCAGAGATGGCAAGCATAGGACTATCAGTCCCACCAGGGCTCACCATTTCAACTGAAGCATGTAACGAATATCAACAAAATGGTAAAAGACTGCCTCCAGGTTTGTGGGATGAGATTTTGGAAGGCTTGCAATATGTACAGAAAGAGATGGGTGCATCCTTGGGTGACCCCGCCAAGCCTCTCCTTCTTTCAGTCCGCTCTGGTGCTGCGGTATGCATTCTGAACTCTCTTCTTGTATTTGCATTTCGCTTTAAACCAATCATTATATATACATTTACCTTTTATCTATAAGTATTTGACTTGACATGTATGAGATAAAGACATGTTTGATTACGTGAAGTCTCTTTTTGTCCGACCTCTAGTTCCTTTAGTTCCACATCACAGAGCAAGCAATTTTAAGTCATCTTTTAGCAATTATATTGGTTAGAGAACATAATTTGTATGTCACCTATCTTTACACTGTGTTGGTTAATACTCAGATATCAATGCCTGGTATGATGGACACTGTTTTAAATCTTGGGCTTAACGATGAGGTCGTAGCTGGTTTAGCTGGGAAAAGTGGAGCAAGGTTTGCCTATGATTCATATAGAAGGTTTCTAGACATGTTTGGCAATGTTGTAAGTGTTTCTTTCATTTCTTGACTGATCATAGACTTGATTATTATCTTTTTCTTTTTTTCTAGCGTTCCTAAATTTGTGTATCTGGTTTATCAAGGTAATGGATATCCCGCACTCATTATTTGAGGAACGATTAGGACAACTGAAGGCTGAAAGAGGGGTTCAGCTCGACACTGATCTCACTGCTGCTGATCTTAAAGATCTTGTTGAGCAGTACAAGGATGTGTATGTTGAATATAAGGGTGAAAAGTTTCCTACAGGTATGACAATAAAAAACAGTAGGTTTTCTCGCTTATTTATTTGAGAGATGTGTTTTATAATAATGATAATCTGATTGATGTGACTCAAAGTTGTAATAATCATATGTTGTTGTGCAGATCCGAAGAAACAATTAGAGTTGGCTGTGAATGCAGTATTTGATTCGTGGGACAGTCCGAGGGCCAATAAGTACAGGAGTATTAACCAGATAACTGGCTTGAAGGGGACTGCAGTTAACATTCAATGCATGGTGTTTGGCAACATGGGGGAAACTTCAGGAACTGGGGTTCTCTTCACTAGGAACCCAAGCACCGGCGAGAAAAAGCTATACGGAGAGTTTTTAATCAATGCTCAGGTAAAAGTTCGTACCGATTGGAGGTGGGAAGATGGGTGGGTCCGGTAAGGTTGAGTAATGGGTCAAAAAATGTCCGCTTTGAAACTTAAGGAGAACATATTAGAACGTGTTGAATTGGGTCGGGTTGATCCACATACACTCTATTGTCCATTTTTTAAATTTTAAAGAAGTAGTCAGAATATTATTGCAATAATAGTATAGACCTTTGAATAAAATGATTTTGGGAGGTCGTATGCATCGAAAATAAACTTTGGGCTTCTTTCAACATGTTCAAATCATTTAATTAATTTCCCTTCTAGCTATGTATTTTGATTTGACATTTATGAGATAATCAACCACATTCATAAGTATATGGGTCGAGATTACAAATTCTAATACAGATTCTACCAAAAGTTGGCTGATGAAGCAATTTTAAACAGGGTGAAGATGTTGTTGCTGGTATTAGAACACCACAGGATTTGGTCACCATGAAGAATTGCATGCCAGAAGCATACATAGAGCTCGTAGAAAACTGTGAGATCTTAGAGCGACACTACAAAGATATGATGGTAATCACAAAAACCTCTTAGTGTGCGTTTAGATGTGGAATTTTTTTTACAATTTACCATCTCTAATTTTTTGGAAAACTGAAGAAGTTTTCCATCTCTAGAGTAAGTGTTGAAAATTTGGAAAATGCGTTCAAACGCTAAATTAGAAAAAGAGTCATTTTTGTGTGGTGATGGAAAAAAGTAGAAAAGAGTGATTTTGGTTATAAAGGAAAAGTGAGGAAAGTGTGGATGTCAGTTTTCAAAAGTTGTGTTATATATTAGAAAACTCGCTTTTCTCTTTTCTTAGAAAAGTTTCTTACAAAAATACCCAATTTGAACACATTTTTCAATTTTCTGGTTTTCTTGGAACAAAATTCTAGAAAAGTAGGGGAATTTCCACAACTAAATAAAGCCTACTTTCTTTAATAATTTTGTTATGAGATTTGAAAAAGTTACATTGTTTTCGGTGCTATGAGCACAGGATATTGAATTCACAGTTCAAGAAAACAGACTTTGGATGTTGCAATGTCGATCAGGGAAGCGTACCGGTAAAGGTGCAGTGAGAATGGCAGTAGAAATGGTTAGCGAAGGGCTAATTGATACTCGCACAGCAATTATGAGGGTCGAGCCTCAGCATCTTGATCAGCTTCTTCATCCACAGGTATGCTACAATGCCCATGCTTGAAGGTTGCAAAATGGTTGGGTAGGCAGGTTGGGTAACAGGTCAATACGGGTAACTTTTGGTATGAGTCGGGTGGGTCGACCCAAAACATATTATGTCCAAAAAGGTATTATTTTTATTAAGAGTTTTAAGGTTTTATAAATTGAAAGTAGGTTGAATCATGTACAAAAAGAGTTTTAGCTAGGAAGATAGGAAACCTATCAGGCGTTGACACGTGTACCACCCTGGTCCCCCCCCAATTAAGGGTATTTCTATCATTTTACTTTTCTATTTTGCCCCAATATTGGCTACATTTTTTCATTGTTAAACATGAAATCTCATATCTATAACTTCATCCTTCATCTTCTTCCTCTCATTACTCTATGGTGACCACCACCATCATTCATTGCTCCGGTCGTCACCATAGTTTATTATTTTAACCTTCATCATCATCTTCACTATTGCCACAAGCTCCATTATTATAACAGCCAACTCCACCTTCAACCATTGAAGAACAAAGAAGGAGAAGTAAATTGATATGAAAAATCACAAACACATAATAAGGTTAGATCTAAGAATTTAAAACGGTTTTTGAAATTTAATTCACTCTTTCATCTTCATCTACATCTAAATCTTCATCTTCTATTTTGATTTTGGCAAGTCAAGCTCTCCAATTATCAAATAAATATGATTTATAAGTATAAAAAAAGGTGTTTAGTAAAATGTCTCAAAGAGATTCTTTTTTTAAAGTAAACTACGTTGCACTGATTTAATAATTACGATGTACCGTAACCGTTATTTATGTGAAAAATCGTCAATATGCTCTTCTATATTTCTTAGTTTTGCTATTTTACGTCTTACTTTTTCAACTGTGATGCACCAATTTTACACTACAATGCACCCGATATTAAACTATGATACACCCGTTTTTACGCTATGATGCACCTGATTTTGAAATTGTGATTCATTAGCTCCTTCAACACTATAATGAACTAAAATTTTAAATTGTGATGCATAAGAATATGTAACTGTGATGCACTTGCTTTTTAACTATGATGCATCTGATTTTGAAAACTATGATGTACTTGATTTTGAAATTCTCATGAACTAGATCTTTCAACACTATGATGCACTAACAATTTAAATTGTGATGCATCCTAATATATAACTATGATGCACCATTATAGTATACGTATTGTTAAAGGATTGTGTACCATGACGTTATTTGTTTGATAGTTAAAAGTTAGTGCATATAGAAGCGGTGCATCTTAGTTTAAGAATTTGTATGTCATAATTTAAACCAGTGTAGTGCATCGTAATTTAAAGGTAGTGCATCATACTTTAGATTAAATTTTATGGGATCATAGTTCAAATATCTTTTATTTTGTATTTAGAAAAAAAAAAAAAAAAAAAGTTTTAATGCATGATAATTATAAATGTGTATTATCATATGCAAAAAAAAAATAAAAAATCCAGCAACCGACCAACAACAGCAGGTGGTGGCTGGTGGTGGCTGGTGACAACAGTGGGTGGTGATGGTCGGAAGTGGCAGGTGGTAAGAGGATCTGTGGAGAAAGGAAGGTGGTTGGTGTTGTTTATTAAATTAATTAATTAAATTTAATTATAATTATGAATAGACCAAAATATCCTTGATGAGAAAAGTTAGGGAGAGACACTTGTCAACTTTCTAGTGACTTCCTATCTTCCTACATGATTTGTCTTTTGTACATGAACCAAACCCATTAAAAATTTACATTAGGCAACTTTAGACCCTTTTGACCCGTGCCCTTTATAGCCACTTTTATTTAACCCGCTTGACCAATTAGAGATAAAAACATAACCTGAATCAACCCATTCAAAAGTCACAAGGTTGAAATTGCTACCTCAATTGATCAAAAGCATCATTTCGTGATATTTAAAAACTTAAATGAACTCACTTTCATAGAGTGTTTCAAAGTTTCTTTTTTTAGTTAGAAGTTAATATCTTCCATTAGTTTCTTGCACATATATTTAACGCTTACATTGAATCCATGGTCTAGTTTGAGGATCCTTCTGCTTACAAGAACCAAGTGGTAGCAACTGGTTTGCCAGCATCCCCTGGAGCAGCTGTGGGGCAGGTCGTGTTTAGTGCAGAGGATGCTGAAACATGGCATGCACAGGGAAAGAATGCCATCTTGGTATGCCTAATATGTTCTTCAATTACTTTTCATTCACTACATTTAATTGAATAAGTGTCATCTTAGTAAACTTAGATGATATTGAATCTCAATGGGCAAATTCCACGCAAACTTTTCAGTCAGTTTTGGTTTCATGTAACATGCTGTAGTTAATGTTTAAGGACACTAAAACACTAGTTTATAATCAAATAAGGGACCTAGTTACTGACGTCTGGTATAAATAGTTCTATTGTTTGATAATAAACTTATATAGGCCCTTGAACACTAGTGTTCCTTTCACCAGAAAGTAAACGAAAGTAAGGTTTTCTTACATCAGTTTGCCTGATTTCTGTTGTCTGAAATGAAAATTAATAATTATGTTGATGAAAATGAAGGTAAGGACAGAAACAAGCCCAGAAGATGTTGGTGGTATGCACGCAGCAGCTGGAATCTTAACAGCTAGAGGAGGAATGACATCACACGCAGCTGTAGTGGCTCGTGGATGGGGGAAATGTTGTGTTTCTGGTTGTCCTGATATCCGTGTAAATGATGATATGAAGGTCAATCTATATGAAATATTACTAAAACTTAGAAACCGCAAAATGGGTCAAAATAGGTTTTGTCAAAACGGGTGATGATTAATATAGGTTGGGTCCTGAAACACTTTCTTGTCCAAAATATTAATTTTGCTTAAATTAACTAGTTTGTCAAATATGATTACACTAATCTAATTCTTTATGCTTTTAAACATTACACGTTTGGAAACTTTTGACCTGTTCAACCCATTTCTTATAGGCCAACCTTAACTTAACATGTTTAGTCCTCGTTAGTGATAAAACATAATTTAAATCACCCCATTCATAAGTACAAGGGTAGAAATTTCCTTAGAAAACTTCGAGAGCTTAGTAAATCGCATAGCATATTGAAGGCTTTCATATATAAGTTTTGTCCATTCACAAACCTTTTTTGTACAGGTTCTTTTAATCGGCGACCAGGTGATTAGAGAAGGCGAATGGATTTCACTCAATGGCTCTACAGGTGAAGTCATATTAGGTAAACAGCCACTAGCTCCACCTGCTATGAGCAGTGATTTAGGAACATTCATGGCTTGGGCTGATCAAGTGAGACGTCTCAAGGTATCAACTATGTTAAATAGTTCACGATCACATTAAATGTACACGGCTTATTCAATGGGTATAAAGTCTTTAAATTGATTGTTACTTTTGGGAATGTAAATAGGTAATGGCGAATGCAGACACTCCTAATGATGCCTTAACTGCCAGAAATAATGGTGCTCAGGGGATCGGCCTTTGTAGGACTGAACATATGGTAATATGAAGTTTCTTATATTTCGGGCTCATAATGAAAAAAAAAAAAAAAAAAAAAAAAAAAGACAACAATGAAGAACTTAATTGGTCAGATTTTCTGAATTTTAGATGGGAGTAAATAACTGAAATCACAACTAAACTAACATAGGCATTTATTATAAGGTTCAAGCCTTCAGTCAAGTTTGCTAAAGGATATTTCTCTTCAATATATCACAAGCATTTTTTTTCGTCTTTACTTTTAGTTTTTTGCTTCTGATGAGAGAATAAAAGCTGTAAGGAAGATGATCATGGCCGTCACTCTCGAGCAGAGAAAAGCAGCTCTTGACCTTTTACTGCCTTACCAAAGATCTGACTTTGAGGGGATCTTTCGAGCAATGGATGGTAGTTTTTAACCTTTTATCACTTTTAGCATTCAAACACTATATAAAGGTCATTTCAAATTTCCATTTTTTTATATGCTATAACTTTGTTTTATTTTTCAGGACTCCCAGTGACAATCCGCCTTTTAGATCCTCCGCTCCATGAATTTCTACCTGAAGGTGATCTAGAACAGATTGTGAATGAACTAACCCAGGATACGGGCATGACTGAGGATGAAATTTATTCAAGGATTGAGAAGTTATCCGAAGTCAATCCAATGCTTGGTTTCCGAGGCTGCAGGTCTGCTTTCCTTCCACTGTGTTCCTAATCGTATGCATATTTACATGTATAATGTTCCTGTTTAGTGAAGTAATAAACAGAAAGACTACTCATTTTCCTTAATCCGTGTTCTGTTTACTAAACATATTTTATTGGTAGTGTAGAAAAAGGTTTAGTTGGGTAATGGGTCAAAATGGACCGGGTGTTGAATCAGGTTTATCAGTTGTAGCTCAAATCAGGCTGGGCCAAGTCGGGTCGGCCTACAAATACGTATTTGTCCATTTTCTAAATTCATCTATATATAACTAATGTGTTAAATGTGACTACAAAAGCAATATAATTACAATCAAAATTTAAATCTATGAACGGAGACACAATGTGATATAGAATGTAGTATGAACTAAAATGGACTGTACCATTTTCGAGCAAGTAACCGAGTCATATTTACAATGTTCTTGTTGTTTGATTTCAGACTTGGGATATCATATCCAGAGCTAACAGAGATGCAGGTGCGTGCGATCTTTCAAGCTGCGGTGTCTATGACCAACCAGGGTGTGACAGTTTTCCCCGAGATCATGGTTCCTTTAGTTGGAACACCTCAGGCAAGATAATCTTCACAGTCAATCTCCTAAATATGTAGACAATCACTATTTTATTAGCTTCTGATTCTTATGGTTTCGAATGGAATATTACAGGAATTAAGCCATCAAATCGGTGTAATTCGTGGTGTAGCAACAAAGGTTTTTGCTGAGATGGGGTTGTCATTGGAATATAAAGTTGGCACCATGATTGAGATTCCTCGGGCTGCTTTAATCGCTGACGAGGTATGATGCGTAATCTGTCACCATTTTTACTTTTCGTAGAGTCTCAAATTTGGTTCTTGCAGATTGCAAAAGAAGCCGAGTTCTTTTCCTTTGGAACCAATGATCTCACCCAAATGACATTCGGGTATAGTAGAGATGATGTTGGCAAGTTTCTTCCGGTTTATCTTTCGCAAGGCATTCTACAACACGATCCCTTTGAGGTCAGCAATACAAATTTTAGTACATTGACAGATATATATGTGGACAAATTTTATTGACACAACTAATATATGGGTTGTTCATAGGTTCTTGATCAAAAGGGTGTGGGTCAATTAATCAAGATGGCCACGGAGAAGGGTCGTGCAGCAAATCCTAACTTAAAGGTGAGCATGGTTTCCCAATATATAGTGTTACGTTGTGTTGTGAATATAGAGGGGGCAAAATACGTGATTTGGGTAACCAAAGCCGATATTTCTCAGAAAAAGTCAAATGATTGGGTCGGGTCTGGTTGGGCCGATGAGCAAACTCTTTTGTCTTTCTTTTCTTGAATGTTACAAATAGTAATGTTTAAACACTGATAAATAAAATATTGTTGGTATAATAATCTGGTAAATAAATTTTCTTAGAATAATAGGAATTTTATACATTTGACTTGTTAAAGTCAAATTACAACCCAGATCAACCTCTAAGACAAGGGTGGATCTCGTAAAAAAAAAATTTGTAAGTAATATTGACATTTTTTAAATGTTTGCCCCTTAAAAAACTAAAAAGGAACAAAAAAATAAAAAATATCCCCCTCAATTTAAATATCATGCCTCCGCCTGGTTAACCCATAATTTGGATGAAATTGGCAAGTTGTGATTAAAAGTCAGGTTTCTCGATGGACCAAGTACTAATGATGCATATACAGGTCGGCATATGTGGAGAGCATGGAGGAGAACCTTCATCTGTTGCATTTTTTGACGGAGCTGGACTAGATTATGTCTCTTGCTCTCCATTTAGGTATGTATGTGCGCAAGCACACGTGTAACAACTAACAGCCCATCTGGCTCAAGTGATAAGTTTCTAACGACTCACCTCTCGTGAATAAAAAATTTAGAATGTTACTAAGTTATGCGCTAATAACTTTCGTCATATTTTTAAATTGATTTGAAGGTTACTCTTCACTTTGGGTTTGGGATATTACATAGTTTTGGTATGTACCAATCTTCTATGGTTCTTTTTGTATCACTGTTGCAGGGTTCCTATTGCAAGGCTGGCAGCTGCGCAAGTCGCTGTTTAAGCTACATAAGGAGGACGTTTATGTATGCCAAATTTCCCATGCGTTGATGTATATAAATAATCGTCATTTTCTTTCATTCTTGTGATAGAAAGAACACGCTTTAGACGAATAACCAATAACATCTTCATGGTATACAAGAAATTTACTTGCAAAATGATCAACACTGAATACATGTACACAAAACAGATTAGTAATTCTTTATTTATGCACAGAACCTTGAAATATATGTAGTACATAAACCGTGATTGTTTTCTAATGTAAAGCTATGAGGCTAAGAAGAAAATAATGCTAAATTCACATGGCTTGGTTTCAACTCATTCTCTATGTTTCTTGCTAGTGTCCATATCCCCTTTAAGAGCCGTAAAGGTGATTTGAATTTAATGGCCTTGATATTTACTTGGCCTTATTTAGTGGATTAGTTTGATGTTTTTAGCAGGATTAGTTGGATAGTGAGGTCACACCAGTTTCTTTTCATGGAGAACTTTACTCTGTTTGGGTGGTGAACTCTGATGTCATGAATTTAGTATGAAATACTTGATGACATATAATTCTATTTTAGTTTGTCCTAAAATATTCGTCCATTATCAAGAGCGTTTATGTATAATTTACCAAATTTTCTTTCTGTCCTTGTTAAGAGACTCATCACAAAAATATATTGATTGAAAGTTAAGAGTTGTGTGATCTGCCGAAGGATAAAACTAAACTAAATCCACCTAAAAACTATAGTAATTGAACGTTATTAATATGGTGTGATTGAGTCTTTGAAAATGTATCACATTGTATTGAAAAGGCTACTATTTCTATCAAATTTTCAGTTATTTGTTATTGTATGCATATGATCTCTTGTAGCCTGTTACGTTAGAAAAAATACTAGTTGATTAAGAAGTTATCAAATGCATAGTTAATGTTAATAGTATAGGAAAGTTATATTATATATTTTGTGTAATAAACTAATGATGGAAGTCAAAAACAATTGAATACATTTAGACAAATTGGATTCATTTTTCTAATGGTTGCTCCCATTTTTATCTTTTTTACGTATTGGTTGTTTACCAATAAAATGTAAAGGCGAAATGACAGACATGTTTTCTGTTTCCATATAAATCTATTGAAATTCACACTTCAAATTCAACTTCAATTTGCAAAATATTTAGTTAGTTCAACATTATTATTATTGTATTATTATTATTATTATTATTATTATTATGGTTTATAAAAATGACTCCAGAGTCCAGATGGACTAGATGACACTGGATTACCAATCATAAACATACAATCATGCATAGTTGATTGATGTCATGTAGTGAAAAAAAAATTGACTTGTTAGAAAGTCAAAGTTCCATTGATTGGTAGGAGTTGTTGTTTTATGGTGTCATCAGAACATAATTTCAACAATTTGTGTCACTTTGTCAAATAAACCTTTTTAAATTCATGGAGCAGTTGAAGATGCCACCTTTTTAATTTCGTCTACTAGTTTCATCCACCTTGTGACTACTTCCCTTTATTTTCAACACCTTGTGAACATTCAGACTGTTCTACTATTGTACCTAACTACTAAAAAACCATATATATTATGATCCTACAACACATTTGTACTAGCCATTTTCGAAGTAAAAATGTTGCAAAAATTTGGTAAAAAAGTTAGTCGAATTTGGTCAAAGATCAAACGTAGAGTGTTCGCATGGAGGATACGAACACAAAAGGTTATAATCAAGAGATTCAAGAAGAAAAACTCTTTCATGGTTCGTGGTCAAAAGATCGGTCAAACTGCACCTGATTGTATTCGTGTTGCTTCTTTTAATGTTGCTATGTTTTCCCTTGCGCCCGCAGTTGCTAAATCGGATGGACATTGGGTGGATGGTGTTCTTGGGCAAGAAAATGGTGAATTGAGGAGTATTTTGAAGAATTCTCCTTTGCATTCGGGCTCAACTGGGAACGATAATTTTGCTAAAAGGGTATCAATAAATCTTCCGGAAAATGAGATATCCATGGCTCAGAATCGGGTCCTGAGAAGCCCGATTTGCTTCCCGTTGATCGGGTGGATGGAGGACGGAAGTAGAAGCATTCTTGATGTGCTTAGAGAAGTTGATGCTGATGTATTGGCTTTGCAGGATGTGAAGGCGGAAGAAGAGAACGGAATGAAACCGTTGTCGGATTTGGCTTTTGCTCTCGGGATGAATTATGCGTTTGCAGAAAGCTGGGCTCCGGAGTACGGGAACGCCATTTTGTCGAAATGGCCGATAAAGAGGTCGAAAGTTCAAAAAATATACGACGAACACGATTTTAGGTAAGACTAATGTCTTGTTATTTTCATATCATTCTACAACATTAGTTGCGAAAAGTAACTGTATTTTCTAGATGTGGCAAAATAGACGGTTTGTCAAACTGAACAGTATTTCTTATAGGTCAAACACGTGTGGTCGGTTGGGTCAACATACAAACAATTTTATCCTTCAATCCTGAATTTTATAAATAATTAGTTTATCAAATATGAGTAGAAATCCACATTTTTAAGTTACTAACGTAGCATTTACTAATAAACGACTCGAGAGATTGAAAACTTATAAAATCGGGTTACTTTCAGTTCACTCCATTTTAAATCGACTTTGTAAGGTTTACTGCCAGCATGTGACTCATTACATAACTTGAATCAACCAGTTTTTGGATTAATTCCTCACACTTGCCACTTTTAGTAGTTACTTTAGATGTTGATAGTTGTTTAACACTGAAAAAGGGTCCCATATGGTTCCCTTTACGATTCACTCAGTCTTGCGATTATTATTTATCATTTACGAATATGTACAGGAACGTGCTTAAGGCCACAGTTGATGTCCCACTAACGGGTGAACTAAACTTTTACTGCACACAACTTGATCACCTAGACGAGAACTGGAGGATGAAACAAATCAATGCTATCATCAAATCAAGCGATCAGCCCCATGTTTTGGCTGGTGGCATCAATTCGCTTAGCGGATCAGACTACTCGTTCAATAGATGGACTAACATCGTCAAGGTAACAAAACAACATCCTTAATTCCATAAAATTTCAAATAATCACTTTCGAAACTCTCTTCAATATTAACTAATTATTTCGACGTTGTTATAGTATTATGAAGAGTTGGGAAAACCGACACCAAGAACAGACGTGATGAGATTTCTACACGAGAACAAGTACATTGATGCCAAACATTTTGCAGGAGATTGTGAGCCTGCTGTGATCATCAGTAAAGGGCAAAGTGAGAATTACAAGATTTAATTTTGTAGCAAGTATATGTTACACAAGGTTTAATTGTTCATGGTTTGTGTATCAGGTGTACAAGGAACGTGCAAGTATGGTACACGAGTGGATTATATATTAACGTCGAAGGGATTGGCGTATCAGTTTGTCCCAGGATCTTACTCTGTAGTATCCTCAAAAGGCACATCAGATCACCATATCGTTAAGGTCAATCTAGTGAAAATCAAGGAGGGCGGTCAGCATAAGGCACGACGAACAAAGAATTTAAAACAAAATTTTGTCAAATTAGCACGAAAGTTAGATGTATGCACATATACATAACTAACGAAGTTGTGATCTAACTTATGATATCCAAAATTGGTTACAAATTATATATCCGAAAGGGAATGTAGTAAGGGATTGAAATTATTTGAACCAGCTATGTTAGAACTAGTAATCATAGTTTGAAAGTCAGTTATATATCTGTATCTATATTTATATTCCAACTTCTTGCACATCAATGGCTATTATCATCAAAAAACTAAACATTGTTAATTAACATCGTGCCTACCATGACAGTATTGTCCACTTTACCCAACCACATGACTTTTTTCTGGTGATCATATGAGAACTTTTAAAGAGGTCACTCATGTTGATACAAGTCTCGTTTTAGTACACTTAACTACAGAGTTATCATGAGATATTGAGACTTTACGTGCTTGTAATCCCAAAACACGCAATATCTTATAAACCAAGATTTTAATGTCCATGGCCGATATGATATTTGTCGAGTGTATAACAGTTAAAGGTACCACATATATGTATGATGTACGATTGATATAATTACCAAAAATAAATATGTTCTTAAAACTCTTTACAAAACTTGTAATCAAAATATTAAAAAAGACAAACCTCTTACCTATTCCTTTTTGGGGGTAAACATAAAAAAAACAACGAACATTATATTGATCATCCAACAATATTAATCATGTAATCTAACCATTAATACTAATATCCCAATGATCATCTATGTCTCTATATGCATACATTGATACATACATGTATATATGCATGCACATTACACACCACCTTCACCAATCCATCCATCCTTCTTTCCATGGGAAATATTATAACCCAAGTCGAAGCAGGCTGCATATATGTTTGGTGGCGGAATCATCAAAGCCGTCATGATCTTCTACCACGGAGTCTTCTTTTCTATTGAAGGAGGGGAGAGGTAGAGACCTCGGTGAGGGAGAATGAAAGTAGGCTGATCCTGCATACGAATCATCACAATTCGGCTTCAACTCTCGTTCTCTTCTTGATGTTAAACCCATTTTCTGGTAACCTTTGTTGTTACGGTATGAGTTTCCATATTTTCGAACGATCACCAGAGCAACACTGATGATGAAGCAGTCATGTGGGCACAACACCTCCGTACCCATCAGCTTTCTTGCGAAAAGGAGGTGGGTATGGAGAAAAAGAAAAGAAAACCAAGTTCTAAGAGAAACAATTTTATGAAAACTGTATCTATGTAACTATTGATGTTTATAACCATAAGTTTATTTGTTTGTTATATAAATTAGAGCATGAGAGAGTGGGTGGTGAAGAGAAAAAGATGGGTTGGGTGACACCAATGAGCTTTTATATCGAGTGGATGACATGGTTCTTGGTTGGTTTTATATGGCTTGTCAAATTTCATTTCTAAACATCCGAACAAATAGAACGCAGCAACAATACTACCCAATCCCACCTAGGACGGGACGGGGTATTGGGAGGTTAGATGTAGACAGTCATACATCTATCCGAGAGCATAGAGACTACATCCAGAGGGACCTCCGGCCGACCCATATGTATAAAAATATGTCCCCACGCACACATCCGGAAAAAAAACAACTAATGATAATAGATCATAGTGATACTGCTAATAGTAAAAATAGAAGGCAACGTTTTGATGTTATAGTTTTATTTTGGTTGCATCAAGAGGTCGTAGACATATAAACAATGTACAATTTTGATTCGTTTATAAAAAATGATGGTGTAAATATCACTACCAAGTTAAAAAAGATGGTTGTGATGGAAACAAAATAATCGAAAACGGTTAAAAGTCGTTTAAGTGCATTTGATAAACCATTAGTACAACATACAATAGAAATATAAAAAGTAGTTAATATCGCGAACATCAGTCCTCTTATAAATGCATCTTTTAGTCACAGAAATACAGAATTGTCATTATAGCTAGCCGGTGTTAAAGCATAACCAAGTAAAATAAGGTATATATGAATAAATCAAAAGAAAAAATTACAAGATAAAAGTTACATATCGTGGGAAGATAGTTTTAAGGTTAACAAAGCTTGCAGCTCCGGCGACAATAACCAGGAAGTTCAGGAGTTCCTACCATATACTCTTTATTCTTGGTGCACTCTCCCAATGCTGCCCATCTTTCACAGTTTTCATTCATGTCCTTGCAACTCCCACCATTATCAACAATCTTGTCAAACGAGTCGACGTGAATCCACTTGGTTGCTGACCATTTTTCCCCTTCGAGCACAGGGCAACCACCATGGAGGCTGGTTGCATCCGGGATGGCTGTTGGGTACAGGCTGAAGAAGAGTAGTGCATCTCCTTTCTTTGGTTTCACTGTTGTGTTTTTGCAGAAGTAGGTTAGATGGCTGTGAATTCATTCAATAGACGAGATTAAGGAAGCAATATTAAATTTTGTGTAGAGGTAGCAAATGAGTGGGTAACAGGTCAAAATTGTTTCACTTAAAATGCTTAACTTTTCAGTACAGTTTGAGACAGGCCAGGTTAAGTTGGCCTGCAAACACTTCAAAGTTTCTAAGAAAGTAATAATAATTAATGCGTTAAATAAATCAAAAAGCCTAAAAATAATCTACTTTTCTTATTAAAATGCATTAAAATACACTTTGAGCAACTTTCGACCCAAACAACTTGTTTCCTTTTTAGCTAAATATATGATCCGTCTGAGATAACACATAAACCAAATTGACTCATTCATAAGTAAAGGGGTTGAAATTGCCACCATTAGTTTTGTATCTATGACTCACCTGCAATTCCTTTCTGTGCACATTCAGATAAATCAACTGGTTTTGATGTTTTATGACGGGAAGGTTCCTATCAACATTTTAAACTTTATGAGATAAACTCGATAAAAACTTTCTACCATGAAAAGTGACAAAAGAAATTCCAACTAACCTCTGCTGATGGGAAAACCGTCTCACCACCTTTTCCAACATTGCTGAGATACATCAGAACAGTGGCTATGCGGTGTCCACCATGTGCAACATTAACAGGGTCAGTGAAGTAATCAAAGTGTGGGTCATACTTTTGGCCCGATTCATATCTCAAGACTTGCATGTCCTCTCCATTTTCTGAAAAAATACATGATCATTGACATTGTACATTCAAACTTGACTAAATAAGAAACAAAGAAGCTATAAGATGTCGCAGAAGAAGTTCATAAGCTATTTTAGGAGGTTCATGAACAAATAATTTCAGAAATATGGGGACCACTATTGCAAGTATCTGTGCCAGAGCATAATTAACTACCTTTTAAGTTGTAACACTTGATTTAACTAATTGAACGAAAAGGTAGACCGGAACTGCTTTTAGCAAAAGTAAATCCATCAACCTAGCTCACATCTTATAATATATATTAATAGATAAGAGTTCGCTTCAAGCATCATCCATAAACCATAATGAAACATACCTTTTGGTAGGAAGGTCCAAGTTGCAATTTTATCTTCTATGCCAGCAACGATTGGATCCTGAGTCAAGTGCAAACGGATATAAATGGTAGTATATAAAAGAGAAGCAGGAAGAACATTTAAACAACAAGAAGCAACTAATGAGATAGCATTGAACATCATTTTTGGAAGCTACCATGTGCAGTAGTATAGACGAAACACCAAGGACAAAAGTGGACATTTACAAACACAAACTTTAATAGACGTACAAAACCAAATTCTGGGTAATAGTTCTTTTAAATGATCCTGGAACTGATAGTCAATTTCATAATCCATCCCCATCCTCAAAAGATGACATTTTTTTCCCAGAAAATCATATTATTGACTAGGATATGACCCATTAATGTAACTTGATGCAAATGATCATTTTTTTACCTGCAAATTCTCTTATGACTCATTTATCTTCTTCCTTTTCTTGCCATCTCCCATTCTTTAGATATACGTTAACCTATATGTCTCTGTATATAAGGAGTACTTTTGGAAATTACCTTACATGCTAATTTCTTTTCTAGATGAAAAAAGTTCAATGATAAGCAGCAAGGCAAGAGAGAAGAATCCAAATAAAACATTATGATCTTGGTGGCTAGTTATGTTCTACATTGGTAGACACAACATGCTAATGGCTCTTCAAGTATCCTATGAATTGGTTGGAATATTGGTTCATTGGTTGCAGAAGAATTGCATAACAGAAAAGATGGACAACGCTTAAAGACAAGTAGCAAAATAAGAAAGGAGTATCAAAATAAGAGCTAGGATGTTGACAGCTACTTATGTTCTACATAGTGCAGAAACATACTGCTATAGCTGAGAATATATATGTTCCACGTTATTGCATTCACTGCCAAATGAAAATGCTTGAATCCATAAAAACCACTCTTATCAAATGGTAAATACTATCAATGTGTTCACTAACATCCCAATGCTTACAAGTACCAATCAATTTAAACTAAATGCATATAACACTAACCGAAGTACCTTATTTTTCGAGATAAACATCCCCGAACTTGTTCGAACCTCACTAAGCTTACTTTTACCAGAAATATTATCCGCAACTGCAGATCTCTTCAGCTCAGATTTAGCCTGTTACATAACATTTCACAATAAGCCCTAATTCAATTCCATCACGCCTTACAAGTCCTAAAAACAATACTAAAAAATCACAAGCATCTATAATCTAAGCATCTTATAACCTAGGATCGCAACAAAAAAATTAAGGTCCAAAAAGGTCATGTAATGCTTGATCTCACTGATCACCCTTAATTTCACCCAATTACACACATATATATACACGCACAGACATAACAGACTATTTATATACAAATTAAATTAAACTGATGATGACTCACAAGAGAAATCAAGTGATCGCATTCTTCTTCCGTAAGAAAACCTTCATACACAAAAGCTCTGCAAAATTAAATCATGAAATCAAATAATAAGTTCAATTGCATACAAATAGTTTTAAAACAGAAGTAAATAAAATTGAAGTTAACCTAGGTTTCCATGAGACTTGTTTGACTTTAGATGGATTGACGATGGCTGAGCTGTATGATTGAGACACAAATATAAACAGAAACGAAATCAGTAGAAGATGAATAACAGAAATATTAGTCATTTTAATTTGCGATTTATTTTTATATACGAATGATAACGAAATAAGATCTGTGCTTGAAGAAGTTGTGATTCGGGAAGTCAAATGAACAAGAGATTATTGATACAACGATTTTAACATCAGAAACGGTAAAACCCTCTTTCGTCCTTCACCATTACAAAACTCACTTGCTTTATCAAGCTACTACTTTTTTTTCTTTTTCTTTTTAATTTGATTTTATTTGATTGATTCCGGGGGTAGTTTACGTACGAAAGTAAATTAAAATAAAAGAGTATCGAGCTAAAATGTCAGTTATAATATAGTTTATAACTTTATATGTTTAAGATGTGGTACTTTAATTGTCACTTATAAATCATTTAAAAAATTTAACGGCTGTTGTTTAATTATATAAATATAAAATAAAATGTAATTAAACACTGTCTTTAACACTATGTTCTTGAGTTTAAAATTAAGTGGAATGGAAGAAAAAGGAAGAAAGAGAAAAGAAAATAAGAGAAAATAAAGGAAGATAAATTATTTATCTGTGTTCTTAAGTATAAAGAAAATGGAATGAAGTAAATGATCCCTCTTCTTCATCTCAAAAATGAGAGGAAAACACTTGAAGAAAAATACATAAGGAGCTCCCCCTCCTCTTCCTTCCCATTCTTTTCTTTTCTTTCCATGAAAAAACTTAAGAACACAACTTCATTTTTGATTTCTTTCACTTCCTTCCCTTTCCATCCTATTTCCAACTCGAGAACATAATGTAAGTAATGCTTATGATTATATCATTCGTAATTAGTTTGTTACGTGTACACCATTATGGCACCCACATTGATAGGGTTATAATGAGTCCAGCTAAAGTCGTCAAATCATAACTTATTATCTAGATAACGTTTGGATAAACTCAAGTCCAGCTCAATAACTCAGCTAGCCGTAGTAATAGCGTGTCCAGAATGATTGAATCATTTCATAATTTATAATAGGTTTTAAGTACGTAAATATAATCATATATATATATATATTTACATTTATAATGTATCTTACCTATTTTAATTTTTATTTTGTATAGTAAACTTGTTATTCATTATTATTGTATGTAGTTTTAGTACTTCTACAGTTCTACTTGTGTATTAACTGTATAAGATTACACGTGACATAATAATAAGTCGTCGTTTCACCGAATACATACGATAACAATAAATTAAAAGTTCATTATACATAATGTAACTTTGTTGCATATTATATATGTCAAAATATAAATCTTTATATTTTTGCGCACTTAAACTTTTAAAATAAGTAGAAATAGTATTGATTTTAGGTAGAAAATTAACTAAAAGTGTTTTTGTTTTGATAATTCTTTAGAAAAATAAGTGTAATTAACTAACCCATATTTATTTAGTCAGTTACTGCGAAAGATCGAGAATATATCACTAATTTTCATACCTCGTCAAAATGAGGGTCTAGTTAAGTTTTCCTGACATTTTTCTGAAAATGTGTCCTTCACCTTTTTCTTCTCACATTCTCTTTCCTCTATTTTAATACTACATATAAATATAAATATTAAATATAAATTAATAAATTAAAATATCTACATTAAAAACAAAATAATTTATATCAAAATGTTTATTCATTTGTCATATGTTGATAAAAATTATCCATTTATATTCCTCACAAAAAACTTTATCATCCGTGTGAGGTTATAGAACGTTTTTGTTGTTTTGTTAGGAATGACTTCTCAAATTGGGCACCACAAAAAGGTGGCCAACAAAACCGTAATAAGCGACCAAGGTGGCACACCTTAATCACGCAAGTGACCCTGACCGTGACCTTGAATTCTTTTAACCTTTTAATATTTCTTCGAATTGATGAAACGGAGATGCAACGTACTGTTATAATTTATTATGTATATCTAACTTACCTTTTTTATTGACTAAATATATATAAATTAGAAGATGTTGTACTTATATAAATAACATATTAACCGGTTATCGATTGACCCGATAAACTTAATTTTGTAAACATTGTTCTTCCTTTTTTATATAAATATAATGTGGTTGATATTAATTGGGTAAATTGTTTAGATCAATAACGTATTGCAAACATTTGTTCCATGTATACAACTTACCCTTTTTATTTAACTATTTTTGCATGTGATATAAAACATAACATTTTTGTTGAAATAAATAAACTAAAAAATAGTAAATAACTTTTATTTTCTACCTATTTATTAAATTATTAAATTGAATTAAAACATAATATATAAGAACATCCATATCATCTTTCTCAAAAGCATGTCCCTTTCCTCGTCTTCTATTTTACGGAATTGTCCCAACGACTTTTTCCGTCGAAATATGAAAATTAGTATTCAAGTTTGTAAAACCAATGATGTTTTTACAAGAAATGAATACTATTCGAGACTGCATGTTGCCACCTGTACAGAGAACGTGGCAAAAAAAGTTCATGTGACATCATACGTGACTGTCTAGTTTGTAATTTCAAGTGTGATCGAATAAAAATCAACTTTGTAAAGATATCAACATGGTTTTTTTCGATTTGATACATACTTAAACATTAAAAAGGGTGAATTACATACAAAGAACAAATTATGACAATATGTCGGATAACCATTTCATTTCCCTTTTTTTTTATCCAATTAATTTAGAAATGGAATAAAATTTGATTTTAGTAAATGTCACTCCAATAAATCAATGATATTACTATACCTACCAAAGTAGTTATCCGTTGGACTTTGACAATCCTGATCGACTAGACTATTATATAATTAACTTCCTGAAAAGATTAATGATATAGGATTGAGTTCAAATAAGAATGAAAATTTTAGTGAGAATAAAGGAATGAATCTTAGCCATCCATTTTACAAAACTTAATTTTTCTCCAAAATTAAATATCTCATAAACAACTAATTAAAAAGTTATAAAAATTATATCACAAAAATTAGAATTCATTTATGTTAATCGATAATAAGAAGTCAATATGGCAATCGAAACACCAACCGATGTTGGTTAACGAGACAAAATAACACTTAGTAGATATATTTAATTAGCTAGATCCTTTAGTTTATCAATCACTGAAATTAAAATTAAAATTAAATTCATGTAGCTTAATAATTACGGGGGCAACGTGTAAGCAAGATATAGTTGCTCTGTGTACGTTAGACCCGCAAACTATAAAAATTGCAACAAATAATATGAGATATTTTCCTAATCTCAACTAGAACTTTGATCCATTTTTCCTATCACGAGATGAACCTCATCTTGTAATTTATTCATCAGATGTAATATTTATTAATAAATATTTAACTTTTAAAAAAGTTGTCTCTTACCTTCCCTTTCAAATGTCACGTCCGTTTGAATTCTTCCCGTAATGTATATATATATAACATTCATTATTTTTACTTTATAATTTGAGTATTTTTTTATATCGAAAACTATATAAATTATATTTTCAACAAAAAACATATCTAAAACAATACAATCTAATGATTTAGTGAACACTCATACATTCTCTATTAAAATACTACATATAATTATATCATGACAATGTTCTTTATATCAAAATATATATTCATATGTCTTTATTAATGTGTAACCGACCCATAACATTATCTTTGGATCCAATCTTATAGTCATAGATCCCATTCTCTGAATCAAGGAAAGCCTTACGCTAACCCGTTATAAACTCTTAATTTCTTATCTTATGTTTGTTACACATCAACGACACATAATACATAAATTGCATGCTTAAAAAGTGATCATGAATGCATGTATACAATTTTAACATTTATAATGCAACATGTAGCACATCAAACACATACGTAACAAATCATAAACAACACAGATACTCCCATAGATTATAAGATCTTAATCTCTTCTTTTATGGAGCTAATTTGAATTTGTTGCATCTCTTGCTTCTTAAACTTCTACAACTTGCTTCCTCTACTTGTAATATCAAAATGCTTTTCTTTTTACACTCTCACATAATAATCACAATGAAACTCTAATATGTATGTTATGAGTTTTAAGAGTCAAATTCTACTCCTCATTATGCTTCTCTCATGCATCATCATGAATAATAACAAGATAAAACGAGTCATCTATTTATACTATTTATACTACTCAATATGTTATTTTTCCATAACTCTACATAGTTAATATGATTTACATGGATACTTAGAGAAGTATCCACTTTTAGAAATGAAAACACTTAATCATCAAGGATAACACAAGTGAGTTTTAAATACTCATACTTAAAACACTAAGATCGTACATCAATCAAATATACATTATATAAATATTATTTATTAAATATCCATAAAATGTTAACAAACATCCCTTTCATATTATATTATTACCTGTTAAATAATCAATGTTGCATGTGGGCCCAGCGTGATCACCGACAATACAAACCAACCCCGTGTTGACACGCGACAATCACTTTGACTTTAAAAAGTGTACATGGTATGTCTACTACAATAAAAGGCCTGCACGGATTAATCGTTATATCCAAACTAATTAATAATACGTATGAAAGGTGTATATGAATTGACGGGGCGTGCGTCACATGTTGGAAAAGAGTTAGATACTTTAGTCAGTCAGCGTTATTTTTTTTATTCTTGCATATGCGTTTATAGTTTAAAGTCAAACCGATCGCCACGTGTCGACACGGAATTCGTTTGTATTGTCGGTGATCGCCTTGGAGTCCAAGAGTGATATTATTATTATTTATTTATTTATTTTTTTTACACTAAAATAATTAAAAACTAACTAAAAACTATTTGACTTATTGTTTTAATGACTATTTTTCTAATATTAAAAGCATAAGCGCCGTGAGCGCCTATACAAGCGTAAATTAAATGATTAGTTTGTTAAAAATATAATTACATAAATCATGGGATTAGTTTCTTAAATATAATCGATGAAAAGACGTGATTTGCGATTTATCCTTTATTAAAATTATTAATATACTCTAGTAGCAGACCCAAAAGGTATACGAAGGTGACGTAAATCATAGGTACAAACTAACTATACTGTTTATTTAAAAGAGATAGAAAATATATATTTGTGAACTTATAGTTTTACATCAAAACTTTCCGACATATTTATAATTAATTACGATTTGCAAAAAATTAGAGGGAATAATTGCACTTACAAGTTACCCAAGCTATATATTGTGTATGTCGAGGACTTGAGGCGAGGTTATTGTATTTTGCGAGAGTGTATATAGACGAAAAGGTTTGTATGATACGTACTTGTGTATATAATGTATGTGTGTATTCATATGTATGATGTATAAACTATGAAGTACATATATGCGGGGTCGACAATAGCCATGTTATCCTATCATACATCACATGAATTTTTATTTTATAACCAAGTCTACTTATGATATTTCGTTGTCTAGTAATGCGAATATGCAAATATGCAATTATTGTCCTTACAAGTGGTATCCAATATACATAGTAAATCAAAAGGAAGAAATTAAGATTTATCTTTTGAAAGCATATAGATGGATTTATGGTTACTATTTCATATGTTTTATATCTTTACAAAGAGAAATGATAAGTTCAGAAAAATTTGATTAAAATTACATTTATAAAATGACTCGTAACAATGAAATGAATGAAAAAAAGTATAAAAAAAAGGAGAAAACGATATAATAGATAGATAAAACTCACTTGCCACTTATTTTATAAGAAATTCTTTAACAAATTTATCTAATTGTAGCATCTCTCCCAAAAAAAAAAAAAAACCCTTCAAATCAATTAACTAGTCAAAAACGAAGGGTAAATCGTACATGACGAGGGTGCCGTGGAGGGCATATAACCACGTCATTTCATTTAATGCCCAATTAACATAAACTTTCACTATGTGTAGTGTATGCCTACAAGTCGAAAACCAACAATTAATCTTATAGTAGGGTAAAAATGGACATCTCTATTCTCTATATAGATAATAAAAAAAGTAAAATGTATAGAATGATAACGATAATTAATAGTACATGCATGTATAATCTACAATGAATGGACATGTATGTAGGATGTGCGTGTCTCATACCATGTGAGTGTGTTTTAAACTTTATATAGGTGTGGCAAAAATCTTTGTTTCGTGGTTGGGTCGACAATAGCCACGTTGTCCTATCATACTTCACATGAATTTTATTTAATAACCAGACCTACTTATTATGATTTTGTTGTCTACTACTATGAGAAACAATTAATGTCCTTACAAAAACTATTTTATGATACTTCTATATTGCTAGCTTTCAAAAAGAGTTTTGGTTCAATTAGATTTTATACTTTGCCTCTAATCCTTTTCAGACAAGCTATAATTAAACTTATATACTTTACTCTTTTTGGTCTTGATAATCATTATTTGAAAGTAGTAGTACTTATACTTTATTTTGGTCCATAATTTTATATTTTTCAAAAGTTTCATAAAATAAAAATAAATACTCATAAGGAATTGAAATATTTAGAATAATATAACATGCCTTGTATATATCTTACACCAGTTTCATGTGCGATGGATGATTCAAAGTTTGTCTTATAAAAAACATACGATTTCTGATGTCCATTTGTAGGCGAGTAACAACAAAAGGTAGGTTTAGGTATATATCCAATTATCACAACATCAAATCAAATGTTAATAAAGGACCACTGGTCTCATATGCTACGTATATATACTTGCTTCATAGTCATGACAACTTACACTATGTTATTGACAGATAATATGGTGAAAAGGAAAGGAAGTAAAAGAAATTGAAAATGAAATTGTATTCTTAAATTTTTTTATAAAATCAAAGGAAAAGAATAAAAAGGAAGAATAGGGAGCTCTTTATACATTTTTTTATTAATCCTTTCCTCTTATTTTTGACATGGAAAGGAGGGAACATTTCCTTGTTATTTAAAAACACAAATAAATAATTTATCTTACTTTCTCAGTTTCTCTTCTATTCTTTTCTTTTATTATTTCTTTCTTTCTCTTAAATTCCACTTACCTTTAAACTCGAGAACATAATGTTATAGAAATGTGAGAGAACAATAATGAAACTATAAACATACTCGAAATTGGTCTTATTAAAAATTAAAAATCTCTCTCTTTCTTATCTTTTAAAAGAAAGTTATAATAATATGATAATTATTTCCATAAGTTAATCTTAGCCCTTGAATGTAGTTTCTTAATTGTAATCTCACCATTAATTAGTCAAATTGATGATGACATTGATAATGTATTGAATGATGGTGGTTCAAATGAGGGTAAGTTTTTTTGTGAGAGTGGAAGAACCAAAAAGAAAGCTACATTTGGCTAAAATCCACTTTCCCCTAATGTTCTTTAAAATTAAATATCTCAAAAATGGTTAGTTAAAAAATTATAAAAATTACAACAGTTTGGTTAGAAATCTCACGTGATATATTTTCGAAGAACTTTTTTTTTTTTTTCATTTTTTCGTAGTTTTGAAAACGACTAATAACCTATAAACAATAAAAATTTAAATTTTTTTATATGGATGAATCAATTACTAAAGATTCTGTATGTAATCTTGAATAATTGCAAAGTAAATAAGTTAGTTATCGATAAAATAAAAGTTTTACTAATAAAAAAGTACGTAGTATAAATTAATAAATCACCAATCATGCTTCATGTGTTGGTCCGGCGGTAACATGCGTGCAGGTGCAAATAATTCTAGGCAGGTTCTCATGTTAATGATTTTTTTCTTAAATATACTTATTAATTACATTACATTATTACTGTATTATTTTATTTTTTTGGCTAAGGAATGAAATTGTTCTCTCCCTCTAAATATAAGGCCAAGTTTTCTATTTTTGTAAAATTTATTATTTAAAATACAAATATATGTTGTATACACCGTATTTATAAGTGAACACAAACCGACATTATCACATGAAGAACCCATTCCAACGTGTACGTATCGCCAATTATCCAATCAAGCTTTGATATATAAATAAATAATAAATACAAATAATAATAAAAAAAAAGATATAAATAAATCTCGCACATGCCAAATAATGTAAACACGTATGATTTCAGAACTTCTCTAACATAAAGTTTTTGTAAAAAATAGCCAAGAAAATATTCAAGTAGTTTTTGTCCATTGCCATCTGGCAACTGTTCTTCAAAATAAATATCTATCATGTGAATCTCTCGATCTAGAACCATATATAAATAATAAATAAATAAATTTACTAAATTATATATACAGTTAATTGCTTGGCGTGTTGACGTGCTTTCCAGTACTTTTCTTCTTCCAATCTTTCAGCTCAATTCAACTCAACTCCTATTCAATTTTCCACATTTTTAATTTTTAATCTCGAAATTTCTCGAAACAAAATCCACGTACGCATCTCTCTCAAAATTCAACTTCAATTCTGCTAGTATACAAATCCGAGCTTCAATTTTGAGATCAACAGCTCAATTTCTTGATTTACGCTACTATATTCGGTAATTTCACCTATATATGTCTGTGTGACCTTTTTTGTTACATCTAATGTGCTGATGGAATCTAGTTGTTTATATACTCATTATATTCATTTCGTGATTTACGCTACTGTATTCGGTATTTCCAGCTTTATATTACGTGATTCTGTATACGAGTTTTTGTGGATCTAATGTACTGATGCAATCTATTATGAAAGCTGTTTATATATTCATTAGCTCAATTTCACCGATAAACTTTAGCTTTATGTTCCGTAAGATTCTGTATATCTATATATGTATATGTATATGTATGTGTGTGACCTCTTATTGTGCCATATGATGTGCTGATGTAATGTGTTATTAAAGTTGTTTTTATATTCATTAGCTCAATTTAATCGATTTGTGGCAGTGTGCCACTATACTCGGTAATTTTACCTTTACGTTATATGATTCTGTATATGTTGATGTGTATGTGTGTATTGGCGTGTGATCACTTTTTCTTTCATCCAATGTGCGGATGCAATACATTATTACTGCGTATTAATTATTACAGTTGCTTTAATACTGATAAGCTCAATTTCTTTGACTTACGCCACTATATTCTGTAATTTAGCTTTATGGTAAATGATTCTCTATACATGTGTGTGTGAATTTTATTTTTCTATTGCAGTCTATTAACAAAGCTCTTTTATATCCATCAGCTCAATATTATCGACTCTGTTTGCTTTATGTTAGATGATTCTGTTAATGTATATTATATTTGAACAAAAAGTTGTTACACACATATACATTAACAGAATCTTTCAACCTAAAAAAAGAAAGATTCTGTTAATGTATATGTGTGTAACAACTTTTTTATTCAAATATAATGTGCTGAGTAATCTATTATCATTATCATTATTTATTAAAAGTCGTTTTAATATTCTGTTTCGTTTCAGTAATCTGAGATTTGGTTTAAAAAGTTGATTTTGGAAGATAAAAAGCTGTAGCTGCTGCTGAAGTTTGTTGTTGTACAGGCCAAGTTAATTGGCCAGGATGGGGTTTGATATGGGGTTATTGTTGGGGAAACTGGGTAGTAGCAGTGCATTGGCTACATCTGAGTATTCTTCAATTGTATCTATGAATTTGTTTGTTGCTCTTCTTTGCGCTTGTATAGTGATTGGTCATCTTTTGGAGGAGAATCGATGGATGAACGAATCTATCACTGCACTTGTAATTGTAAGTTTCTATGTGTGTGTGCCGAATTTTTGTATAGATATAAGTTATTTACCTAAAATCAACAATAGTGACTGATTTGTTGAATTTTGATATTGATTTTTTGTTGAATCGGATGACAGGGTATTTGCACAGGAGTTGTTATTTTGTTAATAAGTGGTGGAACAAGTTCACATCTTCTAGTCTTCAGTGAAGATCTTTTCTTCATTTACCTTCTTCCACCAATCATATTCAATGCTGGGTATGTTTCTGTTTTGACACTTTTTACATTACATTAGGAGAAGATTTTCCCTGTTCAGGTTACCCGGGGAGGGCGAGCATTTTTACTTAGATGTACGCAGCCTAACCGGGTTATTCCGTGACTGTTTCCAACCCTTTCCTTGGCCACCCCATGATGTGCTTCTAGTGAGATTTGAACCCGAGACCTCTTGTGAGGATATCCGGACGCCTACCACTAGGCCATCTTGTGATGGTTGTTTCTGTTTTGACACTGATAATCAATTATGAGAAGTCTCTTCGAAATCGTTGATGAATGACTTGTATCTAAATTAGTATGTTCCATTGTAATATGTGTTGGTTGTGATGTCAAAGTTGTAAACATCCAAGATTGGCTTTGACTATTTCAGAATTTTCTACTAGAGTAAATTTATCATTTAGTCGCCTTAAGTCCTTAAGGGTTAAACATCATTTATTTTTGCTTCCAAAATATATTGTTGTTGCCACACCTTGCATCTAAAATTTGGTTTTCTATGTTTCTGCACTTTTGCTAAATCTATAATTGGCTGATAGAACATCTGAGTGAAAAGGGCATAGCAAGTCCATTTCAGGGAGCAACAGTCTCTTTTTAGTTGATGGCAAAAATGGTAACATCAATCATTTTCTTGTTATATCTTGATAAACTGGAAAGAAAGGAAAAAATTATTTTCTTGTTATATACCAACCTAATAATGTTAACCTAATAAAGTAAGAAAACATCATTTTCTTGCTATATGTTTTGTATATTATCTGGGAAAGGTTAATAAAGATTTGATGCACAAGCTTACTGTTATTGTTATTTGAATTCCTGCATCGTTATTACATTAAGTTTTCTTTCTTATTTGTTCCTTTTAAAATGAACAGGTTCCAGGTTAAGAAGAAACACTTTTTCCGCAATTTTATGACCATCATGCTATTTGGTGCAGTTGGTACCGTGATATCTTTCACCATCATATCATTTGGTACACACTGAATTATTTCTTAGACCCCCCATCGTTCTTGGTTACAGGCTTTATGTGTTTATTTTTCTTACTTATTGGTATTGTCTATTTCTTAATTTCTAGTTGGTCTATTGAGACTTTCATTGGCAAGAGGACAGTGCTTGCTTTGTTTTCTTTTAATCTTTTTATTTTTATGATTTTTTGTTTTTCTATCAAGAAGTTTGTTAGAAAATTAAATGAAACATAACTGGTCAAGTGCCCATGTGTTGCTCGGGTACATTTGTTTAGGCTGATATCATGTTGGTTATATTGATACTCGATAATTTTCTAAGAAAACAATCATGTACATAATCAAATTTACTTGTTCTATTTGTTATATCAAAAAGATTTTCAGATTATAACATGCATGCAATGTCATGATTTAAATGCTCTCTTACTACGAAACTACAAGTTACTAATCAAGAGGCCATCAGTTGTTTTAAGTTAAAATTAAGTAGATTTAGACGATTTTCATTAAAAAAATCTTGACAAGTTGGATCAAAACTTAGAGCGAATAGTGAACAATATTCATTTTGTGCTTTGGATTTAGCCTATGACTTTATTAATTTTCTAGATATCTTTATACTTGGTAAGAAGGTCTTAGTTCATATTTATTGGTTTATGCTCATATATGAAAACATTACACTTCTTTCGATCTAAAGAAGTTGGATTATAATATGGGCAGGTGCTACAAATATCTTCAAACGGATGAATATTGGTTCTCTTGAGCTGGGAGATTATCTTGGTAGAACTTGTTCTCTATTTTACTCTAAATAGTTTCCTTTTGCAATTCGTTGATTCATTGATATATTCTTGTTGCTAAACCTTCAAACTTCTTCCCAGCAATTGGTGCCATTTTTTCTGCAACCGATTCTGTCTGCACTTTGCAGGTACAGAGAGCATCACTTAGCTTTACATTCATCAGAAGAAATAACCTTTTCAGATGCTAATGTATCTGGTTTGATATTTCAGGTGCTCAATCAGGATCAGACCCCTTTATTGTACAGTCTAGTGTTTGGGGAAGGCGTAGTGAATGATGCTACATCGGTTGTCATATTCAATGCAGTTCAAAACTTTGATCTATCTCAGATCACAACAAGTGTTGCTTTTCAATTGATAGGAAACTTCTTCTATTTATTTATCACAAGCACACTTTTAGGAGCGGGAGTGAGTCTTCTTCCCATCCTTTCCTGTTCAACTATTTACATGCATAATGAATGTATGAGGTGCTTTTTAGAAAGATATGATTATGTGAGGTCTTATTCCATATCTTGCAGGCTGGGCTACTAAGTGCATATATTATAAAGAAGTTATACTTTGGAAGGTACATAGTATTTTGTATTATGTTTTCTATATTTTGATGACAAATACAGTGAGTTGAGTAGTTTAGTATACTATCATAGTGGCAGGCTAACCAGTTTTGTTCACATTATCTGGCTCCTGTACCAGGTTCTCTTGTGGGGCCAATAGGCTCCATAATGTTTAGTTTTCTCTAATAGTGGCAATTTTGACCCATTTATTGAACTGGGTGGTGATATAGCTCAAACGAGTGAAATTAAAAAAATACAGTTTAATTAAAAGGGGAATAGGCCACATATGACCTCCTAACTAGTTCAATTTAAAGATATATATTATTATTGTAAATAGTAACATTGTTTTTGTAATCATTACATTATTTTTAGAAATTCTAAAAGAAAGTGTGTATGGGTCCAACCGCCCGTTTTGATCCGTAACAAAAAATGATCCAACCCATTACCCAACCCACCCATCTTGCCACTTCTAGTTCTTTTCTCCTGTTTCTTGCCTGCTTTAGTTTCCCTGAACTGACATTGATGAGGCTTCTTTGGCCTGCTGGATTTTAGGCATTCAACAGACCGAGAAGTTGCTATAATGATACTCATGGCTTATCTTTCTTACATGCTGGCTGAGGTAAAGTCTCCATCTTTGCATATCTTGCCTGCTTCTTTTTTCTGTAATAGGAGAGGTAGCAATTTCGACCCATTTAATTATGGATGGGTCGATTTGGTTTTGGTTCATTCGTAACGAGTCAAATGGGTAAAATCAAAGAAGTTAGCTACAAGGGAAGTAGTGAACCGGTTGAAAGTCCCTCCCAAAGTGTGTTTAAAATGCTTACAGCCTCCTAAAGTACTATATTACAAAAAGTGGAATATTATTTTGATAAAATAGTTTTTGTAATCGTATTTAACGTGTCATCTATTATTAAAATGAAGAAAAGAAACAGTTTTTACTCGTTACCCAACCCACCTATTTTGCCACTCTAAATAGGACAATAACCACTGGTGCACATAGCTAATGTTCATCAATCTCTATTGCAGTTATTCTATCTGAGTGGCATTCTCACAGTTTTCTTCTGTGGAATTGTGATGTCCCATTACACTTGGCATAATGTCACAGAGAAATCTCGAGTAACTACCAAGTATGTTTGTTCTTCTAGTTGATGATGTTCTTATATAGCCTTCAATAGCCTAAATTAACTGGTTCATTTGTATCTATGTGCCCATATTTGCAGGCACGCCTTTGCTACATTGTCATTTATTGCAGAGTTGTTTATCTTTCTTTACGTCGGTATGGATGCTTTAGATATTGAGAAATGGAGCTTTGTTGCAGACAGGTATGATTTATTAAAAAACAGCCATCTCCTATGATTTTGTTCCATTCCGGTCCTTATAGTCGGTGTTATATGTTGGATTTCAAGTTATATATATATATTTTTTAGTAAAGGAATTACTGTTGGAATACAAAATACAGCCTGGTTTCAAGAGACAGTGTCTCCCAATGACTCAACCAAATTCCATAATCATATTATGAACACAACATTTAAATTTGGGTTTATTGTTTCGTTATACGCTAAACTTTAACTTTTTTCTATTGTATAGTCCCAACTTAAAGAACTTCTACTGTATGAGGTAAACCTTCTAAACCTCTATATTGTATGTAATATTCCCTTTTTTGGCCGTTCCAGAAAAGGAAAGTTTCCTTTTTTGTCAAGCCCAAAAAAGGCAAGTCAACATACAGTAGAGAGGTTTTGAAAGTTTACCTCGTACAGTAGAAGTTTTTAAAGTTTGGACCATACGATAGAAAAAAGTTAAAGTTTAGCGCATAACGAAACAATTATCCAGTTAAATTTTCCAGATCCCTCTTTATAGAGTTGCTTTGTGTGGGAATTATATTGGTACCCGTATCAGTTATGGTAGTGCTATCATTAATTATTTTGGTTATGGAAATACCATTCTTGCCTGTATACTAATTAAACGTAGATTATGCAAGTCTAACATATTGTTGGTGGTCGTTGTTTGTCAGCCCTGGGACATCAGTTGAAGTGAGTGCAATTTTATTGGGATTAATTCTGGTTGGAAGAGCAGCCTTTGTCTTCCCCTTATCATTTTTATCCAACTTAACAAAGAAGGCTCACCAAGAGAAAATCGATTTTAGGCAACAGGTATGTTCTTACTCTATTATAGAGGTGGGAATTTTGATCCATTTACTTATCAATGGATCAACTTGGTATTGTTTTATCTTTTAACACGCAAGAGAAAAATTTAGCTATATAAACAGGTCGAATGGGTCAAACAGGCCCAAAGTCGTTCCATTGTGTATTTGTGATGCATACTGCCTTGTAATCATTTATATTACTGTAATAGGGCAAATTTCACAAAAATGAACATACTTCCAAAATCAACATTTTAGGACCTAATGTTATAAGTTTATAGTCAAATGAGGGACCCAATTTTCAGTTAAGGTTATACCTCTAACTGGGTTCCTTATAGGTCTGTAAGTTCTGATTTAGAAAGTACATTTCCTAAAATAAAAATCTAGATAAAGTAAATTACTTTTATAACATGCAATTGTAAATTTTTATATTTTTTGTGGTCATATTCAACACCTTAATTATTTATAGTTTTTTTCAAATAAAAAAAAGGTACTTGTGGGTCAACCAGACCTGACCTGTACTCAGAATCACCCATTTTGATCCATTACCTAACCTGCTCATTTTGTCTCCTCTTCCCTGTTCTGGTTTCGTGCCTCTGTTTTGAGTGGCATACAATACAAATCCTTTAAGTTCTCAATTTTTTTCTTTAAATTATTTCTGTTTTCTTAAGGTCTTAATATGGTGGGCCGGTCTTATGAGAGGTGCTGTGTCAATGGCTCTTGCTTATAACCAGGTTAGTGACTTAATGGTGTACTTATCTGATCTAAACATCTTTCATGAACTTCATCCATTTATTGCAATTGTCTCGCTGGTTAATACTTGTTATATATAGTATAAAAAGTGGGGGTGTAGTCATGTAGATGGTATCTTGTATTTCGCTATGTAGTGACACGGATAAGGTTTTTTTACGAGTGTATGCACTACTATTACAAAAGCATAATTTGGATATGTATTACCCTAAAATATAATTTTACTTTTTGAACTGCCAAAAGTTACAAAAATGTTTCAGGGTACCATCTTTCTATGTTAAACCCCATTTAGACTTTAGACACGGAATTGAATAACTTGGTCGAGTAATCATTTTATGTTGTTTAATGTTTGGTTACAAATTATGACTTCCATCATGCAGTTTACAAGGGAAGGTCATACACAATTGAAAGGGAATGCAATCATGATTACAAGTACCATCACTGTTGTCCTTTTCAGTACAATGGTAAGATATCTCAAGATTTGCATGACTTAACAGTTTTAGGTTCCGTCGGTTCGGGATACCTTCATGATGTTTCTACGGAGGCTTTGCTTGCAATTTTTCTTTATGTTAATAGAATTTCTATCAAACTTGGTTAACATCGAATTCCAGCCTAATTGTTCAACAACCTAAAACAATTTCGTTTGCTAAAAATTATATATGTGTGTGGCGCACTTTTTTGTCCACTTTCAAGAAAATAATATAATGATGTGGACTTCCAAATAACGGGTCAAACGACTGGAAAGTTACCCAAGTATATTCGTGATGCATAAAAACTCTGATATGAATTCTCATGTTACCACTTTGCAGGTATTTGGTCTGATCACACAGCCTCTTGTGAGACTCCTGCTGCCTATGCCCAAAGGATTGAGCCGAATGATTTCATCTGAACCAACAACCCCTAAATCGTTCATCGTGCCTCTTCTAGGAAACGGACAAGATTCAGACGCTGATCTAGGGCACCATGTGCCCCGCCCGACTAGTCTTCGCATGCTTCTTTCAGCGCCTTCTCACAATGTCCATTACTATTGGAGAAAATTCGATAACGGGTTTATGCGTCCTATGTTCGGTGGTCGTGGTTTCGTGCCCTTCGTTCCTGGTTCACCGACAGAACAAAGTACGCATCATCTAGTTGATGAAGAAACCAACTAAATGGAGCCATAGAATCAGGACTATTTGTTAATAGATTGGATGACTTTAGTGCTGAAATCGCTTTAAAACAATTAATATTGTCGTGCCCTTTCAGATCAGGTTTGTTGGTGTGTTCAGTTTTGGTTTAAGGTGAAGAAATCACCAATGACTTGGGGAGTGTAGCTTGTCTTCTTACTTCGATACCTTCGTGGTAACTGAATTAGTGTATAATCTGTGTGTGTTGTATACTTGTATGTTCCAAAATTCATTTGTTGAAACCACTATTTATGTATTTTGTTGCATATAATGAGATGAACAAAAGTCACCTGGTTTTGGAGTCGTTTAAAAACGAGATCGCATTTGAGACGTTCATATACGCAATCGTTAACAATTTGATTGAACGAATCATTTGATGTCTATTGATTGTGCAATGCAACAGTGTGGATAGCAATCAATAAAAACAATATATTGAAACGAATTAATACGGCTTTATAAGTTTCAACTCTTTATATGGTATTTTTGAAGAAACTTTTTTTCTCACTAAACTATTTAATTAAAAACAGTGGAAAGTGAAAAAGGTATTTGAGATTTTATTTTTTATTTTTTTCTTTATTAGAAAATTTAATAAATATAAATAAATAACTAAATAAATTAACTAAAAGCAATAAATTTATTAAAAATAAAAATAAAAGTTACAAGTCCTAAAAATAAAAATAAAATACAATCAACCATCTCCCGAACTCGAATCCAATACAAATCTCATATTCTCACGAATCTTCTCCCTTTGTCTTTCTATTATCATTTTGTCCGTCCCGTCAAGTGGTCTGTCGGCACAGACAAAATCTGAAGTTGTGTTTCAAGATCCTTATTCCGATAGTAACTTTGTTTGTCGGAGCATATGCCTTGAAAGATATTGGTGATCGAGTCGACAAACGAAGCGCGAGACGAAGCGGCGGAACCAGAGGTTGTCTTTTTTGATTTTGCTTTCCTTGCTTTTCCCTGTGAACATTGAAACTGATCATTACCGAATAACATGGCATTCGAGTCCTCTTCGTCAACCACCGGTTCCTCGTCCAAATCCAAGTCATCCAAGTGCACCGTCTCGCGGCGTTTTGGAACGTTCCGCCTTCCAACGACAACAGGATTAGGATTTTAACCACTTTTGGCGGTCCTTCAAAAAGTTCCATGCTTGAAAACTTTTGAAAGTTTTTAAAGTTTCTGCCTTATATCGTGCCTCCACCCCGAATCCAAAAGTCATATGCACCTTCCCCGCTTCTTCTTTTTTGTGATTGAAGTCGCTTCCAAATGCCTCGCCACTTTTGGCAAGTGGCGTTGAGTTTCTTCCATTTTGAGGTCAACGCATATTTGGTCCGAATAAATGGAGCTTTGCGGCCATGGTACTCTTCCATGATAAGATACCAAAAAGAGTCGTTGTTTTGCACGTTTCCTCGGTTGGAATCTTCATTAAAGGCAATCCAACTTTGGGACAATCAGAGTTTGTCATCCGGTTCTCAAACGCGTACATTGTTATAAACCTTTTTTGGTTTACCTTGTGATGTTCCAACCTTGGGTTGTTTGCCTTTCTTTTTTGACAAATTTTTATGAGAGATTGGTGTCGGTACCTTGTCTTCAACTGATTGCATGTCGGGTTGGGTGGGAGGTTGTTGGGTGTTTTGTGATGGTTGCCATATTAGAAAATCGTTATATTTATCGTGTGAGAAATGCTGTGTTTGATAGGATGGTGTTTGAGTGTATGTTTGTAGATGAGAAATAGTGTTTTGACGTGTTTAAAATCGTGTTTAAAGTGTGATATTTATAGATAGAAAATAGGATTTAAATAAATAATTTTCTTTTTAAAAAACGGTCATGTTACCCTTTTTATTATTATTTAATTTAAATGGTATTATTACCGTTAGGAGCTCGAACATCGTTCCGGGTGGGACGTTGTCACCGGAACACCGTTCCGACGGCGTTCCCGACGAAGAATTGGCCCATATTTCACCCCATTCCGTGTGCTTTTAAAGTTAGATGCAAATACGAGTAAATAAATTTCCTTTAAAAATATAAGATAACAATAGATGGTTGACGGCATCTTCTTATCTAATGAATTGAAAATAAAAAAATAATTACATGTATAAACTCAATTAATTTAATCTTCCTAATATTAATATTGTAATTTGTAATTGTAATACTACGATTGAGTATTAGTATAACTTTTTGTGACAAGTCTTTAATTTTTTTTGCCGATTTAGTCTAGATATCCAAATTGAATCCTTATAATACCATAAGTCCATAAATGGGGTACTCTTAGAACAATGCATTCGTACACAATTAATGTATACAATACGTCTTGTGAGCTCAAGTTTATATGTGAAAATCATGTTGTTTTGTTGGTGGTGTCGTTTGTTTCGTTTTGCACAAATCAATCGTACAACTATCTTCTCTTGATCTAAGTATCTAACTGCACCATCATCTTCTCTTGATCCACATTTGCCCTTTCCTTCTTCAAAGGGGTAGCGGTTATAAAGTTGAACATGGGATGGTTGGATGGTGGTTTGATTAAGTTGATGGAAGAAGGGAAGGTGGTAGGTGCATTTTTAGTAAATTTATAATAGTCATTTGCGATTGCAATAAATGAGTTCTATATTTAGATTGGAAGTACAAAGTGATGTTTATACGCAAGTATAATGTTCTTGACGAAGCAAGGTGTATTTTAGTACGATACCAAAAAATTGTACTTTTAGTAAATACGTAATTTATGTTTGTTTGGTTGTTTGTTAAATACGTAGAGACAATTATTTGTCTATTCAAGTTGCTTCTTGCTAAATAAGGTAGAAAGGATTTTTTGATGGTGACGATTCATATCATCACTTTCTCTGTATTAATCATATTTATTTATTATGTTTGTCAATATTTAAACTTATACTTTTATACTAGTGATCGTGCACAGTGAATAAAAAGGGGTTGTATGATAATGATATGGTCGCAAATAATACATGATTATTTTAGTTTTCGATAAGAGCATATCGGAAAAAAGCTTTCTAAGACTTTTCTATAACGAAACATGAGTTTACATTAAAATGCTTTTCAAAAATATTTTATTTTCAATGAGAAAAAAAAAAGATTTTAAAAGTTTTTTCAATAATATACGTTTAAAAAACGTATTTTTAGAAAAGAGAAATCTTAAATTTTTGTTAAGAATAACTTTTACTCCAACATGAGAATTTATCTAAAGTGTTTTTTACAAAGATTTTTTTTTAGATAAAGTCTCTAAGCTCCAATGAAATTCTCTGTAGTTTATAAAATATTTGACTTGATTTATGTGGAGTATTTTTTATGATGGTAATTTTTATCTAGTTTTATACTCCGTACTATATATGACATTGCTTTATATTCCATTTGTATTGGATTGTGTTTAATAAATGGTCATTGATAAGTGACAAACTAAATTGCTTTTAGCATGGTGTAACATCATCATTTTTTTACGTGGAAAGTGTATGAATAATAAAAAGTTATTTGATTTTCATGGATTTTTGCACCATTTTTATTGTCACCTTCCGTTGATTCCAATCCGTTGTTACCCAATGAACGGTTGAGTGCGTGACTACGCAACTGTAATACCAATTTTCCCCCAAATTACTTCACCCCACCTATACATACATTTCACAGAGAAATGTATATATTCGAATAAAAAAAAGATTCATCTTTTTATTGAAAAACATAAAAGGGTTTTTACACAATTTACCTACACTATTATCCCCCATTAAAAAGTTTCGATTTTTTTCTATCTAGGGTTTTATATTCACTCCTTTGAATTTCCCACGTTGTATCAAGATCCAAATTTTATTTTTATTTTCATTTTTATTCGATTCATTCGCATTAGGGTTCATTCATTTTCTTTTAAGAAGTTATTTCTTCTATGCATCAGGTTGATGTTTTTCAACCTATTTATATTGAATTCAGAGCTAGGGTTTAAATTAAGCTGTTTGATCTCATTAACAATTGGGAATTTATTTTTGTGTAATTTTATTATAAGTGGGAAAGTAAATGTCTGGTTTAGGGATGGATTATGGCAGGGAAAGTGGTGGTGCTAGTACAGCTTTAACACCAGCAAGATTTGTGTGGCCTTATGGTGGAAGAAGTGTATACCTAAGTGGTTCTTTTACAGGGTAAGATTTTAGCTATTATGTTAGCTTTTATTGTTGCATGAACAGTGTTTGTGATAATGCCTAAATGAATAGACCAATGATTATATTTTACTTTATGGTATATTGGTATGTGCATTTTGTAAAGGTGGTCCGAACACTGGCCAATGACTCCCGTTGAAGGATGTCCTACCGTGTTTCAGACGATATGCAGCTTACCACCTGGTTATCATCAGGTGAATTTTTACTTTGATTTGGTTTCGTTTTTAGCTAATGATATGCGTTGAGCTTGAGAATTGAGATCACGGGCTCACGAGTAGATAGAAATGGAAGTTAGGACGAATTTTAGTATCCTGATCGATCAATCAGTATTTAAGTCTTGACGAACTAAATATTTCTAGCGTGAACGATAGTTCTTATTGTCTTATGAACAATTGAATGGATAAACTATTGGCCCTTTTATGAGCCAATGCCTTATCATCAATTGTATGTATGGTTAATGAGCTAGTTAAGTATTGATGTGTATTAGGACGTGGGAAAGCATCTTATGCACTTATTATCGTATTTTAAATTAGACATGGGTCTATCTAAAGTTTGCTTGAAATAAAGTCGGTTTATGTACGGTTAATATGGATTCTGGTTACAAAAATAGATGTGAATGAATACGTCACTCAAGACTCTATAGAGGAGTGTTTGCAAACACTAAGCAGGAAGGTAGGGAAGATCAAAGCACCATGTCCATTCGAACAGACTTTTAGGTCCTGTTAAGTGGATATCTAAGATGGCGTAGTCCTGTGCTTTGGTTTGAATCGGTCCAGTATAGCTTAATTGTTGTCAGGACAAATAGATGCATTCATCGGGGCTTGTTGTTGTCCTAGTGCGACACTATCTGATTATACTGATTTGACAGTCTTTGCTATTTTATATCAACTTATCACACTACTGATTTATGGTTGAATAAAGAGTACACTGACCAGACTAGAGCAAGATATTCACTTTGACCATACTAGTAGCAGTATGATTCATGATAGAGCAAGACATTCACTCTGATAAAGTTACATACTAATATACTATTATGTATAAGAAAGACCTTGAAAAATTGAACGTTATTTTCTCATGGAGCTTGAGACTAGTAGAAGATTGATTGAACTAACGGAATCTCAAATATAAGTCCATTCTTGATGTTGTGAACTGGATAGTTCAATTAAGTTTCTGTATCCAAGACAACACTTTTTTACGAATGTAAGAACGTTTCTTTTCATGTTGTTTCTATCGTGCAGTATAAATTTATTGTTGATGGTGAGTGGCGCCATGATGAACATCAACCTTATGTAACTGGTAATTATGGTACTGTGAATACCGTACTCTTAACCAGGGAGCCAGACAACAATTCTGCAGTCTTGAGTCCACATATGACTTCTGGTTCAAGCATGGATGTCGACAATGAGGCCTTTCAGCGAGTGGTAATTAGCTGCTGAAACTATCATCATTTTTTATTTTATTTTTTTTAGTACCATGCCTAGAACTTTAAACCAACAAGCCAGAAGAGAATTGCTTATCATCATTTTCTTTGTTAAACTGTATATTATTTCAACTCATAGTTATTGCTGCTTATTTTCACCAGACTTGGGGTGATGATAAATACGGTTGGTTATTTTGTATTGTAGGTAAGGGTTTCAGAGAGTACATCGCATGAGCCGCTGCCAAGGATATCAGAAGCTGATCTGGAGGTATCCCGTCACCGCATTTCTGTATTCTTGTCTACACATATGGCTTATGAGCTCCTTCCTGAGTCCGGCAAGGTCTGATATGATTTTGCAGCTTCTAATAAAGTATATCTGACATATTCTTATCAACTTCACATTTTAGTTCATTTTACAATATATTTTTTTATCTTGTTCTTAGGTCATTGCTTTAGATGTTGAATTACCTGTAAAGCAAGCATTTCATATCCTTTATGAGCAGGTATCTCCCTTTATATTTTAAAATAGACTTTGAGGTGTGCCTCTATTGTATATTTAATCTCCTTGTATGATGTACATCATGACGAGCAGAGATTAAGAGTGGTAGATTATGGTTTTCACTAAGGATTATTAATCTAATTAGAAAGCCATGACTGGTTACCTGGTCTATCAGGATTCATACTTCATGTATTCCCTTCATTAAATCGTCTTCCTAACTTCATAAAGGGTTATGATAAGTTTCCATATCTTTTGAGTTAGGCACATGTTCTAGGGGACAGTTACGCCCATTTTCTTATGAATGAATGATTTGGGGTATGTTTTATCTCTAATGGGTCAGATGGATAAAAATTAGCTAAAAAGGAAATGTGTAAAATTGGTCAACTGGGTGAAAAGCAGCTCTGCATTTCTAATGCATGAGATTTCCTGAATTTCTTTATGAAGAAAGTTAAGGTAATTTGACCAGAAAAAGAATGTTTGTAGTTTATAGAAAAAACTTAAATACCCGACTTGACCCGTTTTGACCAGTACAAAAAACTACTCATTTTGATCCATACCCAACCCACCCATTTGGACACCCCTTGTTAACACTCTTATATGATCTATGTTATAACCGAGATCTTTATTTACTTTAGTACTTATCTTGTGTTATATTTTGTGCATTTTTTCTGATATTATCTTTTTATATGCATGATTTCTAAAAGTTGAGCAATTTCCAGGGAATTCCTACGGCTCCTCTTTGGGACTTCAGCAAGGGTCAGTTTGTTGGTGTTTTAAGTGCATTGGATTTTATTTTGATTATGCGGGAGGTAAGTTCAAGGCGAATCCAGTTATCAACATTGAGACTAATTGTTTTCAGGTCTAGTTTCATTTTTTAATTAGGAGTATATAGAATAATTGTGGTGGGTAAGTGATTTATGAGTTAGCAATGCATGGTGAAAACCACATTCTTAATTATAACTCGCTTTACAGTGGCTAACCTTTTCATGTTTTTTTTTTTTTTTTTTTTGTAGCTTGGTAGTCATGGGTCCAATCTGACAGAGGAAGAACTTGAGACCCATACTATATCTGCTTGGAAAGAAGCAAAGCTATATTTGACTAGACAAACTATTGAGCATGGTAAAGTATATTCCAAGAGACTAGTACAGGTGAGTGTTTATTTTGCAAATTTATGTTTCATGTTTGTAACAAGAACTCTAAAATCTGAATGAATCTTTGATGTCCCGACCCATTTCAGCGCATACTAAGGTACTCTTAGTGTATGTGTTTAGAGGTGGCGATTATGTCCAACATATTTATGAATGGTTCTATTTGCTTTATATTTTTATCTTTGAGTGGTTAAACGATTGAAATAAAAAAATTGCCCAAAAGGAAATGGGTTAAAAGTTTCCAAAATTGTGTTTCAATGCATAGAATCTCGTAATTTGTTTTATTAAAAAAATAATGATATTGTTATTGAAATAATATAAATTCTGGACTCCTAGTTGACACCCTACAGATTATTAAAGTTTTAAAGAAACTGTGTTTTGAGTCAACCAAAGCCTACCTGCTTCAACCAGTTCCAAAAGTTACCCATTTTCAAAGCCAGCTGATTCAACCTTATTTTGAGGGAAGCAATGTCATGAATTCAAGACACCATTTTTTTTAAATAGAGTTCAAGACATCATACGTAAATACTTTATTTAATTGAACACGTTTTGATTACACTATGCTTTACCCTCTAAAATATATTTATAAATTATCCTTTTTCTACAATGTAACTTCACTTTCATTGATTGCCATAACAGAATGTAATGTCTTGTATATATCCATTTTAATTGTTCAGGCGGGGCCAGATGAAAACTTGAAAGATGTAACTTTAAAGTTACTGCAGAATCGAGTAGCTACAGTTCCAGTCACTCATTCAACTTCAGACGATGGTTCATATCCACAGCTATTATATCTTGCTTCACTTTCTGAAGTACTAAAACGTAAGCTTCTGACCTACTATTTCTAGACAATGTAATATTTATCACTCTACCTTACTAACTGAAATCATCTGTTAATCCAGTTGTTTGCAGATACTTTAGACACTCTGCGAGTTCATTGCCCATATTGCAACTGCCAATCTGTTCCCTCCCTTTGGGTACATGGGTACCAAAAATTGGAGAATCTAGTGGACAACCATTAGCGATCTTGAGACCAAACTCTCCTCTTAGTGCAGCACTAACTTTATTTGTGCAAGGTGTGTTATGTTTCGTTAGATATGAATTTGGTGTGTAAATATCATAAAGGTGTAAAACCAGTATATTAATCAACGCTGTCCAGATTAAATCTATGTTTTTTCTCTAACATCTGTAGTAATAATATTTTGTGCTCATGATAAATCAGTAGCGTGTAGGAACATCTGAATATTAATGTTGACCACAACAGGAAATCGATAACTATATAACCATATTCAGTTTTACGTATTACCTGCTTTCATTTGCAGCTGAAGTTAGCTCAATTCCCATTGTCGATGATAACGACTCATTGTTGGATGTATACTCTCGAAGGTGAATCTATATGTGTGTATCCTTAATTTATCCTGATTGTGTATTTATGGAGTTTAACATTGTTCCACCACTTTGGTTTGCTTTTTGACAGTGATATCACTGCATTGGCAAAAGACAAAATCTATACACACATTAACCTTGAAGAAATGACTATTCATCAGGCAAGTAACATTAATTCATGATGTCATTTATCTTAAGTCACATAGAAAATTCGTTAAAGTGCCAAATATGACTTGTTTACTTATGAATGGGTCAATTTGGGTAATAATTTTATCTCTGAAGGGTCAAACATGTAAAATAAAAAATAAATAAAAATCGAAAGGAAAACGGGTCAAACTGGTTGAAAGTCTTTAAAATATATATTTAATAAAAAGTAAATTTTATTATAAATAATTGTTCTGGCTACCCTGGTCAATCCATTTTTAACATATACCAGTTATTCTTAGGGTGTGTTTGGTTCGTGGAATCTTTTCGATTGAATTGGAATTCATCAAAGGAATTGAAATTTCAAGGAATGTGAATTTCTTTGAGTGAAGGAGTTCGGTGAGTTCCAATTCAATTAATTTTTTAACCAAACACAATTATGGAATGGAATTGAGTTCCAATTCTATCAAATTTCATGGAATTCTGCGAATTGAACACTGCGTTAGTGTATGTGTTTTGTCTTCTGAGCAGTGGACTCAAAAATCTTTGTGTCGTTTTCTTTTTCTAAAAAGTTTGTATTTAATGTCTTTGGTCATTACAGGCTTTGCAGCTGGGTCAAGAACCGTACGCCTCTTATGGGACAACCGGACAAAGATGCCACATGTGCCTACGCTCTGATTCTCTGCACAAAGTCATGGAAAGATTAGCACAACCAGGTAAACCCCTGTACGTAGCACACATGTAAAGTACGGATGTACACAGTACATAATAATTTTGAGTGATCATGCATTCATATTTGGTCAGGCGTAAGACGAGTTGTGATTGTGGAGGCCGGAAGCAAGCGGGTAGAAGGTATCATTTCTTTAGGTGACATATTCGGGTTCCTGCTTAGCTAATGGTTGCTGCTGTAGCTGTCGTAATTCTTCACGATTCTTTCAAGCTTACAATTACAGTTTGGATTAGTCTCAAGAGCAAAGGCATGTAAATTTCAATGTCTGTTACACCTTTCTCACCGTTACATGGCTTGCCTTCGTGCTCTGCTAGTTTTGCCACTTTATGGAATGCAGTTTTACCTGGCAACTAGGGTGTTTTTTACAGACAAAAAAAATAACTAATGAATGTTGGTTTTGTGTTGAGATTGTTGATTGTATTCGAGGCCGTCTTGGAGGTGTGTAAGTGGTGCGATTACACAGCTCCTTCAAGTTATTAATTAATGCTAGTATCTTCAAGCCGGAAAAAAAGGTTACCGTCCAGGATTTGTTTTGGATTTGTTTTTTGACGGAAACTATTTGTTGTCTCACTTATTAAAGACATTTACCAAGATAATAAGAAAAGTGAAATGGTTATTGAAAGTAAATAAGTTTATTACAATAAACAACAATGGCTGAAAATTTATCTTTCGGTTGAGCTAGCTTGGATAGTTGAGTTGATAAAAGGGAAAATTGTTAACTACCTTGAATTAGTAAAAAGTAAACTGGCAGAATAGCTGACATATTATTTTAATATTATTTTTTGCCTAATGTTTTAAAATTAAAATTATGTCAATATACTGACATATAATTTTTGAAAATGGAAAATCACTATTGTGTTTTTTAAATAATGTTAAAACAACATAACTCACAAGTTCACTACTGTCCAGTTGCAAACTCGATAGCATAGTTGCAAGTGCTAGATTTGTTGGCCTGGTCACAAGGTTTGACTTTCGTTTGACTTAATTATTTGTATATTAATATTAAATATTATGAAAAAGTAAATGGTATGAAACACAATGTGAAATTTATAAAATGATGAATTGTAATCTTATAATTTAGTCAAAAATTTGAAATCCTAAAATATATAAATAGACAGTATATAAAAAAACTTAAGCATGTAAATAAATGTGTAAAATAATAATTATAAACAAATCAAATTTAGGGATTTCTTTTTCATTATTTTTTAAAACTTTAAAATGGGTAAAATTTAAGGAAATTAAAGTTGACGTCTTTAGAGGAGGAATTTGACTCCCAAAGGTGGACAAACTGTCATGTAAACACGTTCGTCTTATCCCGACCTTTCTATCCATATTTGGCACGTCCCGTAACTCTTAACATTTCATAAGTTATGTCACATGTTTATTAGTTTATGATGTGTCGTGCTTATTAGTTTATGATGTAATGATGATAATATTAATGAGAATTTAATAAATGTAGGGGCATGTTAGTATTTTCTATTGATTTTTAAAGACTACTTAATATTGTAGGAGTATACTAGTCATTTCATTCTTAAAAAAGAGCATCTCAAATATTTTATATATTATTATAGTATGATATAAATATAATTTGATTGAGTATTTAAACATAATATCATAGAGGAATTTGGACCATTGATTAGGTTCCTTCCATGGTGATCCAAAGGTGAATATTTAATTATAATCAAAAAATTTGATTATATATGTGTTGGGTTTAAATCAGTTTGTGTTGTTTGAAATTAGTACTGCTATTCAAGGTTCGTACTGTTTGAAGACTTTGTGCTGATTCAAGAGTTTGTACTGCTTCAACGTTTATACTACTTCAGAGTTTCTACTGTATGCAAGAGTTAATACTGCTGAGCTTCATAGTTTGTATTGTTATAGTATTGATATTGTCTTCATTAGTTAGTACTATAAGTTGTAGTTTGTACTGTTACATTGTTTATACTGTTTATGTATATTGTAATTATGGTAACAGATAAAGTAGTTTGTTAGAAAGTTTCATAGTATAAAGGAAATCTTGTTGAGGACTCTATAATCATATAAATAGAGATCTTATAGAATAGAAACATGTGTGCGTAGCTTCAAGGTGAAAACCCTAATACATTTTTGTGTATTCGTATTATTTCATATTAATAATATTGAAGCTTTTGGTTAATATTGTTTTTGTGAATTGTTCTTTTGATTATCAACTACTATTCCGCAAGTTTCTTGATAGTTATTCAAAACTATAAGTCTTATTAAGATCAAGACCGATCATAACAATATGTGTGTCAATAACTATTTCTATCTGACAAAAACAGTTCATCTCCCTTCCATTGTACTCCTTTTATGTTTGTTAAATATGTCATTTTTAACAACTGCGTTTTATAATCAACCCTTTTAGTTTATAAATTTTATACTGGTACTAATTTTAACTTTACTTTACGAAGGAGTGAAAACACAACAATTTTTATATATAAGAATATGAAATTATATATCTAAAATCAATTAACCTTGATATGTTCAATTAGATGAGTCATGATTAACTCCGGTATAAAAGAATTTCATGTTTAATCCCGCGTAGTCGCGGAACACTAAACTAGTATATTATTATAGTATGATATAAATTTAATTTGATTGAGTTTGCATTTTTAAAATTTTAAATTTTAAAGAAGAAAAATATGAAATAGTTTATATGTAAGTGTAAATAGGTATATGTAATAATAATTTTGGTAAAGCTATTATTATCATTAATTATATATGAAATTATGAATGTTTTGAGTTGCTACAATAGACACTAATTTAGTCGAACTAATTACTTAAATATAAATATCGTTCCACCTAAATTATTTAAATCAAGTAACATCGTATTCAATTCGTAGGCTTGGGTTCACCCGGAATTATATATAGTAACAGTTTCAACATTCGTGAACACTAACCCAACGTATAATATTACATCAAGTAGCGTTTTGTCTTTTTTCTTTTTGTTTTCTTGGTAATCGTACAACCTATTTCACATATATGTACAGTTAAAATTAATGAATGACATATGATGATAAGTGATTTTATTCATATTTCTTGATTGTTTTTTCCTTTTAGACAACTTATCACATATATATATACAATATAAAAGTATAATAAATGATGTATTAATAACAACTTATTAGTTTTATTTATATTTCTTGATTATTTTTTTCTTTTAGGCATTCCTACAACCTATTACACATACATGTACAATCCAAAGTAGATAAATAATATATAGATGATAAGTGGTTGATTTTATCTATAATTCTTGACATTTTATTTTTTTCCTTTTATGCGATCCTACAATCTATCACACGTATATGTACAATTCAAAGTAGATAAATGATTTGTCATTATAGTTTGTTTATTCTTATCATTTAGGGTGTGTTTGGATTATTTTGATATGTGGTAGTGACAGTGAGAACGATAGTAAATGATATAAGGAGTTTGTTTTTTCAACTGTGTCACTACAATTGTATAAATATTGAACATAACATTATTTATCATCTCATTTTGTGACAAATTTGATGTAACAATATTTAAATACGAGTTAACTCAAAATTTATATAGATTCAATAACATTTGAAAACAAAAAAACACTAAATTGACAAAAAGGTAGATCAAATCGTATCAATTACAATGAGAACATCTTCAATGGGAAGTTGATTTTTTTAATACGTTTGCAAAAAATTATGTTATTGTCATAAAGCTTTTTCATGAGTTTATGGTTATATTGTGTTGGACAAAAAAACTTTTGAAATGTCTTTTTTTTTCCGTTTGAGAGAAACAATTTTTTATATATTTGGTTATTTTATATGTTAACTTCTACAAAGTATTATATAAACGTAGACACTTATTTTGTGAAATTTAATTCTACCAACAGTTAACGATCTCACCGCAATGCGCGGGTAAGTCTCCCATTGTACACATAAATCATTTTATCATGACCACTATAATTAAAGATGTAAAACCGCAATATTCTTTTTCTATATATAAACAACTTAATGAAATTAAATGCAATATAAAATTGATAATTATATCATATATTCGAAAATGGTTTTAATCTTCCTCACAGCTCGCTACATGTGGGTAAACCTACTCGTTATTAACACTTGAATATTGTTCTAATTCCTATTGTTTTATATATGTTTTGGACTTTTTCATTTTAAGACTCAACTTTACGAGGTTAATTCTCAAGCATATATTAATCAGAAGCATCTATAAAATATGTATATTTACGTGACACTGTCCTTTTAGGACTTAGTCTTACATTGCAATGATAAAAAATTTTCTTTATCATTACTCATTTGTAATATTTATTTTACTTAAGTAGTCACTACCACCTTTCAAGTGAGATTTTGAGAAGAGTTTATCTTTGCAGAGCACATTATAATGAAAATTGTAAGTTGTGTTCGGGGACTAAAAAAGGGTATCACGACCAATTGCAATAATCAGATTCTATGAATTCGAGAGTATGGTAGGTAAGTAAGAAAGAATCGGTACTGAACATCCATTGTAATTGTACTCGCCACTTATTGTACATAATGATTATCCAAATTTAAACAACGTGTTTATGGACTCATCAATCGCTGATTACATTTATGGTAAAAAAATAGTAACTCAAAAATTTTGTATTATATGATGATTTTCAACTTACAATCACTTGTTTCGGATACATTTTAGATGCCAATATAACACATACTCATGGATACATTAATTAGTGATGACATACTTTCAAAATCATATTTAATGGCAACTACCATATACTTATTGTCATCTTTCTTGCATCATGTAATTAGAATCAAGATGTCTTTTATTCCCCAATTATTTTGCATTTATATAAATTGAGCAATATTATATAAATTATCACAAAACACATAACATAACCGTTTCTAATTTACTGAGTCCCTATATTATACATCAAACTTTGATGCATAAACATATTTCTAAAACTACTCACAATTCATGTTCTTCGACCGACAAACCAAACAATAAAAGATAATAATGAATATCTATTGATTTTTGTCATCATAACTAAGTATATTAATTAATCAAACAAAATTTCCCTCTATACATCACTTGTGTATCACCCATTGTAAATGAGAGTATGATAAACTTTATAGACGACATCAATACAGAAACCAACTTTATCAACTATCCAACGACACATATTAGTTTCAAGTATACCATCAAACAATTGACACGAGAGCGTAAGAGAAGCCGGATTACATCAAGTATCCATTTATAATATACTTTTATATTATAAGGTTATAACGCAATAAATAACTTTACATACATTCTAGAATTACCAAAGTAAAAATATTAGATTGTTCCAAACATTTAACCACAAAATGCCAAACAATCAACGAATATATTCGATAGTTACACATCTAATCTTCATACTTCAAACGACATTTCAAAATATATCCGACGAATATCATTTACACACACTAAAAACATCAATTCCTTTCTTAGTGATATTCGTTTACTTTCCTTTTCCATTCTTTTTATATCAAACCAACAAACTTGATACAAACCGATTTTACTTGACCCCACCCAAATTTACTTAACCGGCAACTATAATTACAGCCCGTATCCCCTATCCATTAAAAAGCGGGAAAGAAACAATTCCCATGATAAACAGGCGGGAGTTTTCCCCCACCCCGAACTAACCCAAAAACTTGACCTATATATGCACAAATATATATCTATTTATTTTTGTGCCCCCAAATCCCATTTTCTCGTGCTATTTTTTCTCTCTCGTAACTCGGTCACTCGGTATTTTGCCCCTTTTCTTCTTTTCGCCTCACTCTCACACCAGATTTAAAAAACCGAAATCAAAACCCTAAGCAATCGATCGATTTCAATGGCGAAACGTTCAAAATCAAAGGACTCCGAATCTGTGTCTAATTCTTCTGAAGAAGAACAAGTAAACGATCAGGTCGAAGAAGAGGAAGACGAGGAAGAACTCGAAGCCGTTGCTCGCCCGGTTGATTCCGACGAAGATGAGAACGCGACCGCCGCCGTTGATGTCGCTGGTGAGGAACAGGATGACGATGAAGAAGATGAGGTTAGTTTTTGTTTTGTAAGTTTTGTTTTTTGTTAATTAGGTTATGTCGCTTTTGTTGCTGTTGATTTTGCTGCATGTTTAGGTATAAAGTGATTTGTGGTGTTTTGGAGTGATTTGCTTTAGTTAGGGTTTTGTGGTGATGCATTTTGTTTGAGCTAGGGTTTTGGTTTGTGTAGCTGCATTTTAAGTGTGTATTTGTTTGTAACAGGAGGTGAAATTGATTTATATGATGTATGTATTGTTTGCAGGATGGAAATGATGAGACTACTAATGAGATTAGTCATCGTGAGAAGGCGCGGTTAAAGGAAATGCAGAGGTTGAAGAAACAGAAGATACAGGATATACTGGATCAACAAAATGCTTCTGTTGAGGCTGATATGGTGTGTTATTTAGGAAAATTATACTATTAAATAATGGTTTTGTGGTTTATATTGATTTGGTTTTGTTACTGATGGTCTGATATTGTATAATGACAGAATATAAAAGGAAAGGGGAAATTGAAGTTTTTATTGCAGCAGACAGAATTGTTTGCTCATTTTGCTAAAACTGATCAATCTGCTTCTCAAAAGAAGGTGAAGGGAAGGTAAAAACTCAACTTTGAAATGTTATCATGGAAATGGTGTAACTTTTTGATGGATTTTATCTGAATCTATGTAGAGATCACCAATGCTTGGATAGATTCCATGTATATTCATGATGTAGTTTTTATTAAAATGTGGATGCTGTATATATGGTCTATAGAATGTGATTTTGGTGACATTTTGCTCCTAAGGTTTAATGATGCATATATTTGGTAAACTATCACCAGAATTTGTGGTGTTGGTTCCTGTCAATTTTGATGTTATGAAAACAGATTTACACATAAAATGTTCTGTCATGTTATGGTAATGTGAAACTCATTTGATGTTATTGACTTTTTTGATCTGTTTTGGTGCTTAGGGGTCGTCATGCATCAAAGATGACTGAAGAAGAAGAGGATGAAGTGTATCTTAAGGAGGAAGAAGATGGCTTGTCTGGATCAGGACACACACGTTTGTTGGTGCAGCCCTCTTGTAAGATTTATCTTATTTTATTCGGTTTAGACCTGTATTGTGGATTAATAATACATTTAAATGGAGATGTGATTGTTTTACCACATCCATAAATGAATGTCTTTAGATGGTGTACTGATTTCCTAAAGTTGTTTAGCTAACATGTTTGGTGCCTTTTGCATGATGTTACTTATTCTGGAAGTCCTTCACCTGTATTATGATTAATTACATAATATTACCACTCTAATTCTACTTTCTAATCAAAGACTACATTTCACTCTTATTGTTAAAAAGATGCAAATTTTGACTTGGCACAGAGTTTAAGAAATCTCTTGGTCATGGAAGCCTAAACTGCCCCTTAACAGATCAGTTGATAAAACTGGACCAAAATCAGAGTTACCAATACATTTGTTTTATTGATTATTAATGGGCAAGTCTATTTTTATGTTACTTAAATTTGATATATTTTTTTGAGATGACCCAAATTAAAAAGTGTAGCATTGTTATTTAGGGACAGATGCGATGTTCTGTTTTGGCTTTAAAGTGTATTTGAAGAAGCCACTTATAATCTTATCTAACTTTGAAGTGTATTATATTATGTTAGGCTGTTAGCTAACATGCTATCATAAACTAGGAAAAATAGTTTAACGCTACCTTCTGAATTTGATTTCGGGTTCTGTAACTTCTTTTGACAGGTATTACAGGGAAGATGAGAGATTATCAACTTGCTGGGTTAAATTGGCTTATAAGATTATATGAGAACGGTATCAATGGAATTCTTGCAGATGAGATGGTATTGCCAGTGATTTCTATCTTTGGCATTTCTTCTGTTGCATGTTTCATACTTGAGCTTCACTTAGTAATGATCACTGCTTTTTTTATTATTGTTCAGGGTCTTGGAAAGACTTTACAAACCATCTCCTTGCTTGGTTACTTGCATGAATTTAGAGGAATAACTGGTCCACACATGGTTGTTGCTCCGAAGTCTACACTTGGTAACTGGATGAATGAGATTAAACGCTTTTGTCCAGTATTGCGTGCTGTTAAATTTCTAGGGAACCCAGATGAAAGGGTATGATACAAGCTTTTGTTTCAGTTACTTTACTGCTAGTTTCCAAAAGCTTTCAAGTGTTAAAACACTTAATTTTACAGAAATACATTCGTGAAGATTTGCTAGTTGCTGGAAAGTTTGATGTATGTGTCACTAGTTTTGAAATGGCAATTAAAGAGAAGACTACTCTACGTCGCTTTAGCTGGCGTTATATTATAATCGATGAAGCTCATCGAATAAAGAATGAGAATTCACTTCTTTCAAAGACCATGAGGATATACAATACCAATTACCGTCTCCTTATCACAGGGACACCTCTTCAGGTATTTAAGATAATTGTTTCTTTGCAGTTTGCATACGCTTCATACTTTCACTTCTCGTTTCAAATCAGACAGTGGTTTTAATTTTTAATTTGTATTTGGGTTTCTGTCATGTAAACTTTTTACACCTTAATACTTCAGATTATATGCTGTTCTACGTAGTGTTAACTTAATCTTTATTTTCATGCATGAATCTGCATGGGATATGGAAGTTTTGAAAGCTATCATATTATTCTTTTTTTTACTTCTCTTTTACTAATCTTTCACTTCTGTTAATCAACATTATTATCATTTGATTTACTTTTTTGGATAATCTTTTGTTATGCAGAATAACCTTCATGAGCTTTGGGCACTGCTGAACTTTTTGCTACCTGAGATATTTAGTTCTGCTGAAACATTCGACGAGTGGTTTCAAATTTCTGGCGAAAATGATCAAGAAGAGGTTGTTCAACAACTTCACAAGGTATGCTATGCTTTTGGTAAAGGAAATTGTTTATGACTTGGTAGGAATACTTTTTCTCATATTCTCTTTTGTGTCAATGTTCAGGTTCTTCGGCCTTTCTTACTTAGAAGATTGAAGTCTGATGTTGAGAAGGGTTTACCTCCTAAGAAAGAAACCATTCTCAAGGTCGGAATGTCTCAAATGCAGAAGCAGTATTATAAGGCTCTGTTGCAGAAAGATCTTGAGGTTGTCAATGCTGGTGGTGAGCGAAGACGTCTGTTGAATATTGCTATGCAGCTTCGTAAATGCTGTAATCATCCATATCTTTTTCAAGGGGCTGAACCTGGTCCTCCTTATACTACTGGGGACCATCTTGTAGAAAATGCAGGTGAATACTTCCCTGTCTGCGCTTCTATTATTGTACTTGATGCTCACCAGAATCATACGACTGATGTGTCAATTATCTCTTTTTCATTCAATCACAGGCAAAATGGTTCTTCTAGACAAGTTGCTTCCAAAATTGAAGGAGCGTGATTCAAGGGTTTTAATATTCTCACAGGTTCATTCTTCAGCTTCACTTTTGTCATTTTCTTCAGGTTTATATATATGCTATCTTTGCAGCATTCAAAGTAATACTTCAGCTTATTTAGGTGAGTCAGTTTAAGTAAATATAAGTATATGTTGGTGAACATACTTTCATCTGTTATATTCTTATAGATGACAAGACTGCTAGACATTCTTGAAGATTACTTGATGTATCGTGGATATTTGTACTGTCGTATTGATGGTAACACTGGTGGTGAAGATCGTGATGCTTCCATTGAAGCCTTCAATAAGCCAGGAAGTGAAAAGTTCGTCTTTTTATTGTCAACTAGAGCTGGAGGCCTTGGTATCAATCTTGCTACTGCAGATATTGTCATCCTCTATGATAGTGACTGGTGAGGCACATGAATCTTCTTCCTAAAGTTATTTTAGTATTTTCATCTGCTGAAAATGATGTTAACTCTGGTGTGCTTTCATAACCGTTGTGCAGGAATCCACAAGTCGATTTGCAAGCTCAGGATCGTGCTCATAGGATTGGGCAGAAGAAAGAAGTTCAAGTGTTCCGTTTCTGCACAGAGGTACTTCTCATTCCTGTGTTTCATCATAAGATTTTGAAATGATTGATCACTAATTTTTTTATATTCTAATTGAATATAACAGTACACTATAGAGGAGAAAGTCATTGAAAGAGCTTATAAAAAGCTTGCACTTGATGCTTTGGTTATTCAACAAGGACGGCTAGCTGAGCAAAAGAGTAATCATTTCTTCATATCTTACATATCTAATTTACTTTATTTTGGATTTTTACATGCCTTCTTACATGCTTTTTACTATATTTTCCAGCTGTAAACAAAGATGAGCTGCTACAAATGGTGAGGTTTGGTGCTGAAATGGTGTTCAGTTCAAAGGATAGTACAATCACGGATGAAGATATCGATAGAATCATTGCTAAAGGAGAGGAAGCAACACGTGAGCTTGATGTCAAGATGAAGAAGTTTACAGAAGATGCAATAAAGTTCAAAATGGATGACAGTATGTCGAATTTGATTACTGCTTATTTTGTGTTACTTCCATGTTAATGGACACTAAATCTATAAATTCTCTCATGCAGCTGCTGATCTGTATGATTTTGATGACGATAAGGTATCGGATTGTTTGGTTGTTATGTGACTAAGCTGTATTACTATGTGGCTTCAGTAGCAGAATTTACTAACGACCTCCATTTAAATTTTTATTTGTGAAGGATGAGAACAAGGTTGACTTCAAGAAAATTGTCAGTGATAATTGGGTTGAGCCTCCAAAAAGAGAGCGGAAGCGCAAGTAATATCAACTTTGACTTCTGTTTCATGATGTTTACTAATCTTTTAACCAATTGCTTATTTAATTTTGTGTGCTTTTTCAGCTACTCAGAATCAGAATACTTTAAGCAAACTATGCGTCAAAGTGGTCCATCAAGGCCAAAGGAACCCAGGATTCCTCGTATGCCACAATTGTAAGATTCTGATAATGACGCTGTATTTTTTTTCCCGGCTTTGAGTTATTGTATTGATTTGGGACTCAATAGTTGTTGACATTTTCTAGAAATCCATTTCCTACATTTTTTCTAAAACATGTTACTGCCTATTGTAGGCATGACTTCCAGTTCTTCAACACACAGAGGCTCAGTGAGCTGTATGAGAAAGAAGTGCGCTATCTCATGGTGGTATAAATTTTTCCTTCCAACTTTTTTGTGCCTCTTAATTATTTTTTCATCGGTTTAAGTTGCTTTTCTTCTTATATTCATCTGATACATTTGTCTTGGTTCCTTGAATAGCAAGCACAGCAGAAGAATCAAGTGAAAGACTCGATAGAAGTTGATGAGCCAGAAGGTACAAAAGTAACTTATGTCTCCATTATTATTTTGTTTTGACCATTTTGGTATTGACGTACGTATGTTCGTTAATTCTGTAGAGGTGGGAGACCCTTTGACTGCTGAGGAGCAAGAAGAAAAAGAGAAACTACTGGAAGATGTATGTCTCGGTTTTATTCATCCCACTATATGATATAGCATGTCAAGTTTACCTAGTTCAGTGTCTGTGTTTGGGTTAAATATTTTTTTTACTGACATTTCTTGTTACCAGGGGTTCTCAACTTGGAGTAGGAGAGACTTCAATACTTTCATAAGGGCCTGTGAGAAGTATGGCCGGAGTGATGTGGCCAGTATTGCTTCTGAAATGGAAGGGAAAACAGATGAAGAAGTTGAAAGATATGCTCGAGTATTTAAAGAAAGATACAAGGAATTGAATGGTAAGTGTATATATCTTTGTGTGTGTATTCTCATCAGTATCTGATCCATTTCACAAATCTCTTCCATTGATTTGAGGCTCATAATATACGTATTAACAGATTATGATCGAATCATTAAAAACATTGAGAGAGGGGAGGCTAGAATTTCTCGTAAAGATGAAATAATGAAAGCAATAGGAAAGAAATTAGACCGTTACAAGAACCCTTGGCTAGAGCTTAAAATCCAATACGGTCAGAACAAAGGGAAGCTTTACAATGAAGAATGTGATCGATTCATGGTAAGTTTGCCACTCAGAATGTAATCTTCCACTCTGATAATTGTTATCTTAACAAGATTGAAATATTACAGATATGCATGGTTCACAAACTTGGTTATGGGAACTGGGATGAGCTGAAGGCGGCCTTTCGGACATCACCTTTGTTCAGGTTTGATTGGTTTGTTAAGTCACGAACCACTCAGGAACTTGCAAGGAGATGTGATACACTCATTCGGTTGGTGGAGAGGGAAAATCAAGAGTATGATGAGAGGGAGAGGCAGGCTCGTAAAGAAAAGAAACTTGCCAAGGTTGAATTCTTGTCCATCAAAATGATTTATACTTTAGACTTTGCAAATTAGGCGGGTTGGATAACTGGTCAAATGGGTGATTTTTGTATGGGTCAAAATGGTCGGGTCAGGTGGACCCACAGCAGTTTTTATTTATATTTTTGAAGTGTCTTATGAATAAGCAGTGTAAATATGATCAGAAAAACATTTTTTTTTCTTTTTAGGAAGTTTGATACATAAAAAATTACACTTTGGGAGGCTTCTGACCTGTGTCGTCCTTTTTTCAACTGTTTTTATTTAACCTCCTGACCCATTAAAGATAGAACATTATCTTAAGCGACCAATGTTGCAACCTCTAGTATACTTCTGTCATCTTATATTCTTTAGCAATAAATTTGATATTATGGATTACACAAAGTTTAGTCACTCCTATTATGAAAATTAAATATTTCAGAACTCGACACCATCAAAGCGGGCCATGGCAAGACAAGCTGCAGAGAGCCCACCTTCTTCTTCGATGAAGAAGCGGAAACAGTCATTGATGGATGACTATGTCAACTCAGTAATGACATCTCCTCATATTGCTTTTAACATATTAAAGAAATGAATTTTCTAACCAATATGCTTGTAGTTTTGTCAAAAACTAATAATTTTAATGCGAAATTGTAAACTAACACTACATATGCAATTGTGAGCCAGTCCAACCATTACATTTAGTTCCCTTGCATATCATAAATGGCTATAATAAATATAAATATTATAGCTAAAAGGAGAATGATTTGTTTGGGCAGTACAGGGCAACTGGGATGAAAGTTGGACTATAACTTTATTTTTAATCAAACTACCAGAATCTTTCTTATTTTTTGTTGATTTGAATCTTGAACTTGTTTGTTTTATAAATATATTTACTATCTTTTAGAAACATCATGGGTATGAAACCAAGTTGGTTTGAATCAACAAAGTCATTTTACTTATTATTTTGGAAAAAGATATTTAATGAATATCTTAATTCTTTTTTTAATTTTAGAATGGATGTAGTATTCTGTATTTTGTTTCTTAAGAGGCCATTACAGTAATATGCAACTGTTGTACATGTGCCGTGTGATTTCCCAGAGGGTGTACCCTTATGACTTGCCCAGCGCTTGCGCTTTCTTTTTTGTTTTGTTTATAAAAATGTTGATTTATGTGCAAGTTGCTGACCATTATTTATAATTTGCAGGGAAAGAAGGGCAAGTGATTGAACTGACAGACCTTACTAATATTTATTTTTGAGACCTGGGAGACATTGGATTAGTTATAGTAGTATCAGTACAATAGTATATATATGACTTGGACACATGTAAAATGCCATAATAGGCAAGAAGAATGGGTCTCTATTTTTCTGTGAGGTTAGGTTTTAATCTGTAAACTTTGATCAAGTTCCTAAATTATGTTTTAGAGATCTGGTTTTTGTATCAACCCAGAATTATAACGTATGTTATCAAGATTGTGACTTGCCAGTGATATTTGCATGGTTGCATTATCTATATTCATCTTCTGTTAATTTCTATGAATGGTTGATCTAGAATTGGATTATGTTACATCTTTAGGCTGAGTAAATTTTCAAAAGCGAATACGTCAGTGCCACTATGTGAATAAAATGTATGAATCAACGAATAACTTTTGTCACTGCCACTATGTGTCGATGCACTGATTGTTTTTTTTTAAATGTTTTAACATGTATAGGAGACAATTGAATATGCTATGCTGGTTGAGGTACCCAATGTTGGATGGATTTGGGACACCTGAACACAGTGCAACGTTTGTTTAATACGAATCAGTAAATCTAAACACGTATTTGTAATTGACTTGTTGACTCAAGAATGCATCCTAAAACATTCCCTTTACATGACTGACTTTCAACCATCTTTGATAAGGGCAAAGTGATGAGATGTTAAGCTTCTTATGTTCGAGGTAGATATTTCTTAATAAAAAGTTAAAAAGAATACATATGTTAAGTTATTATATGAACAAGTTACTCAGTCATATACTAATACATAGTGGAGTTGTGAATGCAAAATATACAGAAATTGGGTGATTTCATGGAACCATGGAACATTTCAAATGATATTATTTAGTAAACTGTAAATACTGATAATTGTTATTAGTTTGATTAAGTCGAGGACACTCGTTAATTATAAACCCCTAAAATGATGCACTCTGAGAGCATAATTTATAAATCAACTAGACTAATCACCTAAATATGCCCAAATTATTTTTTGGTGAAATTTTAGAATTAGAAGCCTAGTTTCAATTGATTGTCTAATATTTTGGAAGTATAATAATTATGACGAGTTCTCACTGTTCAATTGATGGGTTAAGCAAAATTCTCATTAAACTTATAAATGGGTCAATTTGGGTTGTGTTTAGTCTAAAACGGATTAAATAAAACTTTTAGCTATAGGTTAAGCGGGTTGAAAGTCATCCGGAGTCTATTTTATTGAAAGATGTCCAGATCCAATTGATGGCACAAATGCACAATACCATGGTTTCCATCTGGACTAGTGGACTCTGCAAGTAAAGTGGAGGCGGATATTCCAGGTGTGCCTATAGCAAGAGACTGAGTAGTTAAGACTGCACCAAATGGTAGTTGATGTCCAATATTCTCAACATTAGATAGAGATGTAACACCACCATTTTTCTCTCAAAATCCGCTGGGAGAGGAGATGCAGATGAAGTTGACAGAGAAGGTACAGATAATGGTGAATTTGCAGATTTGGACATAGTTGACTGGTCAATATGAGGCGATGCATGCTGAGATACTTGTGGAGAAGCAGCTGATAGGAGTTGAGGTGAAAATGGAGAACCTGACTTCATTTGTGGGTGATAAGCTGAACGTTGCTGCTGCTGTCTTTGTTGTCTCGGAACGGACTGCTGAAGCTTCATCACTGGTTGTGATGACTAATTGGCCGCTGATTTTGACTGTAGAGAACTTTATATCAGCATTTTCACAGATTCTTCCTACAAACATCAAATTTTCAGAAAGTGATTTCGTGAAATACCCGGATCTGAGGGTACTTTATACTAGCAACAGAGTTTGACTGCATAGGGTCTGACATAGTCAACCACTTCAAGGATATCTTACGCAAATAATCAAACTTTAAACAAGATAAATTAAAGGAATTAGGTCCCTAAGTACCTTATGGCGTGTGACAAATAAGATGTAATTTCCTAGTTCTATTTTCCAGTACTTCAGTAATTGGCTCATTTGTATATATCTTTATTCCACAAACGGGAGAATCAAAAACTACATGATGTCTGTATAATATAAAGAGCACACAAAACCTGGCTTGTGGCAGCAGTATAAATCTTCTCTTCAAAGTTCACAGCTATTTCTTTTAGTTCCTGTAGCCCCTCATCTCCAGAAAATGTAAGATGTCTCTTCAAGATATCCATTCTATGCAAGAGAAACATACATTGGTTAAATAATGTAGCTATTTCTAGTTAAAGCCAACAAATTCAACAAACAAATAAATACATACATCTTGTTCTTAAAAACACATAAAAGTAACAATGTAATAGAATAATATAAATACTTACATCTTATTCACGACCCTTTGCCGTGAATCTGCTTGCAACTTAGCCTTCCAATTACTCGTATCCATTCTGAACACGAAAAGGAATTTGATTTCTTCTTTAGTTGATTGTGAACATGGTTCGTCTCTCTATATGTAGTGTAAATAATGTTAAGCAGAGAAATGGTTAAAACCGATCACGGAAACCCTAATTAGGTTCTTTACAAAAGGTATTAGGTTCAAACTTTTCTGGCTGCATATCTTGGGGTAGCCAGAGAAATGGTTAAAACCGATCATGGGATACCCTAATTAGATTCGTACATTTAAATAAATACATTTGGCTTCTCCGAATAATCTGAATGGAAAAAACCTCATAAGTTTAGAGATCATCTAAGAACCATGAGAACTGTTTGTATAACTAACTTATCTGACCCTGCTAAATCCCAAGAAATGAATTTCTCTCTCCACAAGTCCCCACAAATGAAGAAAGGTAGATAGACTAGTGTACATTCTAAGTGCATCCTGACTACATATAAAAAGTATCCACGTTTGATCTTAAAGTTGTTTCAAGTTTTTAGTTATATTCTTATTCACCCTTTAATGTATTTGAAATACATTTCATTCTTGAAATGAATTTGGATCGATGACTGATTATGAATAAACCATATTTAATACAAAAAGTTGGAATAATTTTAATTTTGAAGAGTTATAGGGCGGGTGTGGAAAACTGCTAGTGAAAAACAAAAATTTTAACCAAAATCCTATGTATATTTTTTTCTCACTGATTATTTAATTCTCTTATAACTTTCATCTTATAATTATAATTCTAAAGGAAAATAACTTCTTACCCTCTTCCCCAAAAATATGTAAAAAATTGCCTTGTCCGTTAGCAATTTGCAATTTGAGAGTGGGGATTTGTGATATGTGTGTTCGCAGTCGTGTCTGATTTGTGGTTTGCATATTCAGGGTTTGTGAGTGGTTTCAGTTTTTGGCTAAAATTTATTTTATTTTATCTGTTTGGGATAATATTTTTCAAGATTTACTGAGATTTTTGATTAAAATGTCTTCTCTTTTATCTTAGGGTTACATTATATGTAGCAATTTTGAAAATTTTAAAAATTTCAAAAAATCTTATCCAAAACGAATAAAAGATAAAAAAATTTAGTCAAAAACTAAAGCGCCCACAAACTCTGAATACACAAATCAAAAATCGGCCACGACCTCGGATACACAAATCAAAAACCTACCAAGACCTTAGACACGTAAATTGAAAATAACCATTTACAAATTGCAAATTGCGATATGCTAATGAATAGGGCAAATTATTGTAATCTTAAAGCAAAATTCTATTCTATATATGTTAAAAAGAAGGAAAAAAAATTTAATTTCCCTAATTGTAATCGTAAACAATAACTTCACATTTGGATAAAGAGAAAAAGCATTAAAAAAACTTTATTTTATTAACCTCCCAAATTACATAAAAGATTTGTACCACAAAATAGTGAAAAACTAATAAGTTCAATTTTAAAAAAGCCTCCATGAGTAGACACCCAACAAAAACTTGTTCATTCTGCCAAAGAAAAGGGTTCCTGCGTTTGAATCAAAGGCGGGCTTCAATTTTCAAGTGTCTCACTCACTCACTCGAATCGAACTAGAGAAAAAAATGGATGTCCCAAAAGATCAAATGTCGATTCTACTCGATTGCGGTCTCTATAATTCTGCTCAAATGCTCGTACTTATATCTCTTTCCCACTCTATTATTCGTTAATACTCTATTATGCTGATGAGTTTGTTTATTATTTCTATTACAGTAGACCTAATTAGTTTTTGATTTGATTTGAAATTAGGGCTGTTTCCTTGTTTCATCAACTTCTGCGAATAATGACACCAGTCCACATCTCAAGGCTGAAAATCTGGTATTGTTTAATTTAATCATTTTATACACACACTCACTCACAGCTGCTGTTTGAATTTTTTATAAAGTTTCTACTTGCTAACTTCAAGAAATTGATATAAATTTGAAGTTTCTTAAGAAAAAAAGAAGCCGAGAAGTAAGTACTTGTGTCTGATATAAACATATTAATGTTAGTCTGATCTTTTAAATTTGGTTTTTGGATTTTTATAATTGATGTTGCTACTGTATGTGGTGATGTCTTATAGCCATGCTTGCATAAACCAAGTTGGTTATGTTTCAGGCTCTACATGGTGATGCCTTGTTTCGAGATAAGGAGTACCGAAGAGCTATTGTAAGATTCTTTACCTAACATATTTGAATCACGAGACTTTATGTATGCAGACAAACCACATCTGTTTACAGGACACACCTCAATTTCCTGCTATATGCCGTAGAATTATATATGTTTTTATAGGATCACATATTAATATTAGATTAGATTCATAAAAATATTTAGTCAATTTCAGTTGTTGTGTTGAAATGAGTGTATCTTGATAAGATGGTAAGCGTGAAATATTGTATTTTTTGATAACTGTTGTAATCCTTTCGGCGTATATATCGTTTGGGATAATGTTTTTAACTTTGTGCAACATTAAAGTTGTATGTTTTTTATTTTTTTATTTATTTTATTTATTTTATTTTTATGAATCTAATAAACGAATAATCACTTGTTTCATCTAATTTCTTGCACACTCTTTCTCTAGTATGCGTACAAGCAAGCATTACAATATCACAAGATCGTCCCAAAAGTAAATGCTACAATTAGAAGTTCATTGTCTGCAGCAAACAGGTCTTCTTCCCCGAATTCTTTTAATGTTTCAGCAATAAATGAAAATGAGGTAGAATGACGTATTCTCTATTTCGTCTGTTTGTATTAACCAGTTGCCTTATTTACTTCGAATCAGCTAATGAAGCTATTGCATTTCTATTTCGGATTCGAATATCAGGTGAAGTTCAAAATTGCATCTTGTCACTGTGCTATAAACGACAATAGAGCAGCTCTTGCTGAGGTTTCATTTAATCTGTTCGTTCTGTATATAAATGTTGAATACGTTTTCTTTTTTCATAAATCAATATTAATTTTTGTTGAGTCTAACAACATGATTATACAGATGGAAGCTATTCCTAGCAAAGCAAGAAACTTGCAGATGAATTTATTGATGGGAAAGCTATATCGATATTCCAAACATACCCGTCCTGCCATTGCCTGTTACAAAGAGTGCCTGAGGTCTGCTGGTTATAACTTATCATATTTAAGTATGAAATTGATGAATTATCGGTTTATTGTCAGATATCTTTGTCTTTGTTCTTCATGGAAAGATTGATGATTTGATCCCTTTTTTTGTCACTTAGATGTTACTAAATGTTTTCTGTTTTTCAGACATTGCCCATATGTCATCGAGGCTATTACATCCTTGGCCGAATTAGGTGTTCAAGCAAAAGACATTTTATCATTGCTTCCGCAGGTGTGTTGAAGTCACCTCCATGGCTCCATGTGGTTTCATTATTGAGGAACAATACATTATTTTCCTTAAAATAACAAGATTATGTATACTTTGGAGGCTTTTGAAAGATCTATTTGATTAACGTTCTTCCCATTTGTGTGTCATAATCTATTAGCTCAAGTTACTTGTTCAATATTTTTAGTTTTTGATGTTCATCTAAACAAATTGTTTCAACTTTGATGTTCCAGACGCCGCCCAGTAGAAGTGGCAGGCCTCCTTTTGACCAGTTTGATTCCAGCCGTTGGTTGCACGTGAGTACTGATACATGTTTCTATATAAGTGCTCAGATGGATCCATTAGAATAACTAATATAAATCACAGTCTTATTACGATTTACAAAATAAGGCTGGTATATTGTGAAAATAGTGTTCTGTAATGGTAATCCTATAGCTGATATATGCGATTTAACTAGGATTGAATTTATCGTACTTTCATATCGTTGTGAATATACGGTACAGGATCAAATATACAATAACTTGGCTTTAGGGTTTGTAGCGTGTAAGTCTGAACTATTAGGACATATTTTAGGTTTTGACCAACAGAGTTAATCAATGCTCATCGAGGCTCATCAAGGCTAGTAGCCTAGTATGCTTAACACATTCTGGATGGGATAGTAGTGTATGAGTAGTTGGTTTAATGCATTACCATGTTCTTACAACATGTCATCAAGATACTTGTTGTTGTCTAGAATATTAATATTGTTTCAATTATTTTTGTACAGCGCTATGTTGAAGCTCAATGTTGTATTGCATCAAATGATTATAAAGGTTGGTGAAACTTCTATTTTCTTTGGAGACCATGGTATTGACAGTACCTTTCACGGGTGTCTAATCTTAATTTCATCAATAATCGACTTTATATTTGTTTTAGGATAATAGTAATGCAGGGCAGCTGAGTATCATCACAAATCCTTGTAATTTAATTTCAAAAGCATTAGTGGCCTTCAAAATGCTCATTACTGATTTTGTACTCTAAATCTTTGCTTGTTTAGAAAAGTTATGGAGACCTTAAAACATCTTAAAAATCAAGGCAAATAATGAATTTAGATCATTTCACAAAAACAAAGACTTAACAAGATAGGACAACTTAAGTTCACATAAAATATAATATAATATAATATACACACACATTACTTAACTTCCTTCTTGTATCCTCAGGTGGTCTGGAACTCTTCTCAGAACTTCTTCAGCGTTTTCCTAACAATGTAAACATATTACTTGAAATGGCAAAGGTCTAAAATACTTTCCCTAAATTTGTTTTGCATGTGTGATCGATCTTTTTTGTTTATAGAGTGAGGTAATTGATTTTCAGTCTGTTCACGCCAGTGGACAACAAATCTAATACAGTAATGAGTTGGTGTTTGGCAAATGGTTTATTGATATCTAGTCAATGAAATAAAGTTAGCAGGATATCCTTTTTGCATGAGAGTTTATTACGATTTGAATATTTGATAAATGAGATTAGTTTGTTTATATCCTTATTCCTTAAGTTTCCCTCACTATTCACGTCTACAGTTTCATGTTACTTAGCAGTTCCGTTTTCACATTCCAAGTCACTACTGATTTTTTTTGTATCTTTATATATAAGTTAACTATACTCTCTATCCTCATGCTGTATTGCTGTGTTGGTCATATTATTCAGCTTGCACCAGGTTTCATGTTTCAGGAGGTCATTTATGGTATTCTTCTTTCTAGTAATAATTAATTCCTTGATTGTAATTGAAGGTGGAAGCTATTAGTGGAAAAACCAATGAAGCCATTATGAATTTTGAGAAGGTAGAATAACTACTAGTTTATGTTGATGAACCTATGCGACATACTGAAACCTGCACGCGTCATTTTAGTTATGCACTTTTATAGGTTCGATCAATTGATCCTTATGTGGTCACCTATATGGATGAGTATGCTATGCTTTTGAAGCTAAAATCTGACCCGCTGAAGTTAAACAAGTTAGTTCACGATTTACTGAGTATTGATCCAGCCAGGCCTGAAGTTTTTGTGGCTTTGTCTGTTTTGTGGGAAAGGAAAGATGACAGGGCAGCTCTGACTAATGTTGAAAAAGTAAGATTTTCATTGGAGGTGGCAATCTTGACCCATTCAACTAAGAATTGGTTGATTTGGTTAGGTTATTATAAAAGGGTCAAACGGGTAATATATATTTTATCTAAAGAGGAAACAGGTTATGATGGGTTGACCGGGTCAAATGCTTTGGTAGCCGCCTGACGTATATTTTTAATGCATAAAACCTTCTATCTATGAGAAAGTTAGATTATAATTGATATACTCTAAATTATGTTAATATATTCGACAGACTAACTGTAAAAAGAAAATTATTACTGTTATTTTTGGACAAAAAAGTGTTTTAGGTCTATCCAGCCTGGCACCCCGACCTGACCTGTACAAAATTACCTGTTTAGATCCGTTATCCAACCGGTCGTATTTCCACCTCAATTTTCGTTATTAATCAGTTTAATCAGGTTGCCCATTTTTGTAATGCTGATTGTTTCTAACATTCTATGTTACCAGAGCATTCGAATTGATGAGAGACATATAACTGGATACATAGTGAAGGTACTGCTTAAACTAACACAATAGTGGACCTGTTTGGATGAATTATGAACATTTAGTCCCGCGGGTTTTCTTAGATGAACTAAAAGAAATTACAGCATCAATTGTTGGTTTGATATCCATGTCAGTAATATGTGATGACTGTTATTTTTATTTACTTTTAGGGCAACTTGTTTTTATCAATGAATCAACCAGATGCAGCTGTGGTTGCCTTTAGGTCTGCTCAGGAGTTGAGACCTGATCTGCGTTCCTACCAAGGTGCATTTTCGACAATAACTCAAGAAGATATATGTCTATTGGCTGACACACATACACACACATCTCTCTCTCTATTATACACACACACACTATATATATCTGCGTGTGTGCGCGTATGTATATATTGATCACCAACAATGTTAAATCTGACGTTTTTGATTTAAATGTAATTTTCATTTTTGTATGAGTACATGTAGAATCCACAACAAATCAAAGTTGAAAAGCAAACCGACCACCTGATTAAAATGAGAATGTATTTATTTTTCCTGGAACATATGGATTTTGCAACTTGCCAACTTGGAGTTCGAAAGTAACCTGATTAACATCCTAAAGTTTTCTATGAATGCAACCCGGACTATTTTATGATTGTGAGTACACTCCTCTGTGTTTAGGTTTAGTTCCATCTTATCTGGCACTCTCAAAGACTAAAGAGGCTTTGTATGCTGCAAGAGAGGCAATGAAGGCCATGCCTCAGTCTGCAAAGGCTCTAAAACTTGTGGGAGACGTATATGCTAGTAATTCTAGTGGCAGAGAAAAGGTATGTTACTCAACTCAAGGTATTATGTTACTTGCTCCCTCTTGAGGTGGCAACTGGGGGAGGTTGGGTGGATAGGGTGACCGGTTGAAATAGGGTAAACTTTTGTATATTTCAGAACAAGTATTACAACAATTTAGGAGGTTGTATGCATTAAATTTATACTCTGGAAAACTTCCAATCCATTTGACCGTTCTCCTTTTGAATTGAATCGTTTTTTATCCATTGACATGTTAGATAATAAAATTTTAACCCAAATCAACCCGTCATAAGTAAAGGGGTTATGCCACCTCTACAGAAAAGGTCAGTCTGCGCTTTCATCTTTAGTGGTAAAGCAACATGAGATTCTTATAAATTCTGTATTTGAAAATGAAAATTGTTGGAAATTGTTGACCTGAACTTGCAAACAGGCTAAGAAGTTTTACGAGTCCGCCCTAAGGCTGGAACCTGATTATCTTGGTGCTGCATTAGCATTGGCAGAGTTGCATGTCATGGAAGGTAGGAACTACGAAGCTGTAACTCTGCTCGAGCGATACCTTAAAGACTGGGCAGATGACTCACTTCACGTGAAGCTGGCCCAGGTATTTGCAGCCACAAATATGATGCAAGATTCCCTTTCACATTATCAGGCTGCTTTGAGGTATGCATGATCCGTTTCTTTATAATGTTCTCTTGAGTGATGATATATATAAGCACCAGCTGAGACTTTCTCTAACAGGTAAAGTCGGTTAACTTCAAAAACTAAGCTAATATGAAAATGGGTTAATCGAGTTGAAAATCTTCCAAAGAGTATTTGAAGTTTATAAAAGGTCGTAAATCATTTTAAAATGTAGTAATGTAGCTTTTGTAATGTTAATATTTATTTAACATGTTAGTTATGTAATAATATATACTCCAAAACCAAATGACCCACACCTTCGCCAATAAATTTTTCTAATTAATTAGTTACTATAAAATATATTCTGTAAATCTATAATAAAGAAAAGAAAAAGGGTCTGTGGGTTGCCCGAACCTGAACTGACCACAGTTTACATGTTCTGACTTGAATCTGTTTTCAGCCATTGCCCCCCTCCCACTCCCTAATAAATAAAAATAAATAAATAAATAATGTACTTATGTGAAACTTCAAAATTATTTAAGAAGTGCCAAAAGGTAAAGAAAGTGCTTAGTATGGTGCTGTACTATTTATGATTTCAGGGTTAATCCTCTGAACGAAGCAGCAAAAAAAGGATTAGAACGATTGGAGAAGCAGATGAAGGTGCGTCTTACACTTCATATGCTTTGAAAATAACTATTTTCAGTCATAACTGAAAGAGGAAAATAGAAGTAAAGCAAATGAAACTTTGAAACAAGGCAGCGTACACGAGACACTAAAATGTCGATTTATTTGTTTAGGGAGTGGATCCGGATGCCCTTGAAGAAGAGGATGATAACGATGGTGAAGATGCTGATGGTGATGTTGACGAGGCGGACATTTTATGATGAAATCAAAGGTAATACTTAGATGAATCTTTGGCAAGGAAATAGGTCAAAATCTAAAGTTTAAGTGCATATATACAAACAGGCCAAACCGCTAAAAGATTTTAACTGAAAAGGTTGCAGGTCAAACAAGTTGAAAGCGATCCGAAATGTATTCAAATACGTGTACCATTCTCAATTTGCTTTGCCAAAAAAACAATTTAGCTCATTATCGTTATAAAAGGTAAGACATGAATTATTTTTAAATTCTAATATTGCCCATGTACCCCTACTAAAGAATTGCCCATGTACCCTGCACATGTTTTGACCCATTACAGAACCTGCATGACAAACAGTTTCATCTAGTTGTCATGCCAAGAAACTTGTCAAACAAGTTGATCTAATGATCTTTATATATACATATAGAATTATATTTATTTGACAGATGTTACTGTCAGGTTAACAAATGGTTGCTTCTTCATTTTTGTTGTTTCTCTGCATATATCTCCGGGCAATTCGTTGGGTATCAAGAAGTTCAAACACATGAAATCCATGTAGTACTAATACAATTGATCAACCATTGGATATAACTCTACTCATCTGGATCTTATATAGCCCTTCTACAAATGAAGATCTAGAGATATTCAAGAAGAACTTGAATACTCCGTATATGGTTTAGGGTTGAACAATCTGATTATGGTTAAGAATGTTGTGTAAACTTGTGAGGTTGAACAATTGTAGGCTTGTAAAGTAACTTAACTGGGTTGGCATGGTTCGGAAGCTTTGATCTGAAATGATATAGCGCAATGCATGTTTGTCGCCCGTTTATTGTACGGCTATTTAAGGATAAACATGATTCAGCCACTTATTTATTCAAATATCTTTCATTATGTTTCTCTTAAACTGTTTGTTTCTCTATTTGAACAAGATGATACTTTTTTGTGATTTTTGCAGCAAGCCATATGTATACACCTTTTGATCAGATATATATCAATTTAGAATTGAACGCACAACCTCAACTGAGATACTGCTAACTCAAAGTATTATTGGTTTTATTGGGATATCCCATCAGGATGTCTTTGATCATTCTGATGTATGTGATCTGAAGGTTTTGAAAGAGAATTAAAATAACACTTTTACAAGAATGAAGGTTTTAAGCAACTTGTAAGGTGTATCCTTATTCTGTTGGAAATTTATTTAACAATATAAACCTTCATATACATCAATTAAACCATAACAAATAGATAAAAACACGTTATCACAACCACTTTTATTATTCATATATTTTCACAGTACCAACAAAAATCAAAATAGATTACTTTACTACCATAGAACCAAAAAATACAATAATAAGATAGTGTTATTATGTTGCAAATATTGCATAAAAATCCTTAAGCTTGGGTCTTATGTGGAATGAGCTTTATTGGAAGTCCATGAACTGGCCTTGGAAGTGGGTCAATTACCACTTTCTCATCAGGAATTAGTCTTTCCCAATTGTATCTCGTTATTATGTTGTACACAAACACCAATATCTCAGCTCTAGCGTACTCATTTCCCGGGCACATACGTGCACCACCTCCAAATGGCACAAACGTGTAAGGTGCGGGCCCAGCTCCTTCAAATCTCGAGGGGTCGAACTTCTCAGGATGTGGGAAGTATTCGGCGTTCTTTTGAGTGTAATGTGGGATGTAATGTAGCTATACATTTAAAATAAATAAACATCTTAGGAGAAAATCATTGAACTAAATGTTTGACATATGGTCTAAATATATTGCTTTCTATACCTTCCATCCTTTCGGAATTGTGAAACCAGCATAAGTGAAGTCTGTTTTCGCTACACGAAAAGCACCAACTGTTGGTGGACGCATCCTTAGAACTTCACATGCAACGTTCCAAGAGTATTTCATTTTACGCAAGTCGTCCCAGTTAAGTAATTCACCGGGAGATTTCTCCTTTGCTATCTCCATTTGCTCTTTTTTGATATAACAAAATAACAATGTATCAGTTTGTCATAATAAGGCAAATTTTTACACAAAATCACCACAAATATATAAATTTTTCCCAAACAGTATTTAAATTCAAAACTTCATAACTGGCGGGTCATCTCGATAGCGCTAGCATAATGTCCCACTTGTCAATTTGTTAATTTCTTTTTCTTTTTTTTCTTTTTTTTCCTCTTTTTCCTTTTCTAAAAAAAGTACATAGATATTTTAAGTAGATGTTGGTTTATACCTTTTAGGACTCCTTGATACACATCGGGGTGGTCGACTAAAGTCATCATAATGAACACGACCGTGGTGTTGATAGTGTCATAACCACCAATGAGCAACCCTAGTAAGTCACTAGACATGTCACCATCGGTTGTGGGAGCGTTATCTGAATCTTGATTACGTTTATCAACCTCGACGATCATATGGGAAAGCAAATTTTCAGATGGAGTAGCGGTTCCATCAGCAAGGTCTTTTCTTCTTTGTGCAATTATATCGTTAATGACTTCTCGAATTCTGTTTGACGCTTTAACTCCACGGTTGAACCTTGTTCCCGGAATGTTGATTGGGACGGCAATGATCCCGCCTGCAGCATCCACAAACGGCTTTGCGAGCTTCTCTAACTCCGTTCCATCACGCACCCCCAAAAGTAACTTTACGGCCAATGCAAACGTGTACTTCGCGACGAATGGGCATACCTCAACCTAGTTCACCAATTCGTGTCAATCATATTACATCATGTAATTCTAAATCTTTTTAAAACATTATAGTGACTGAAGTTTATTCTGTATCTTTCTGAACTCTATACTGACTGAAATTTTTTGTCTCAAAACACAAATTTGCGTTATAAATTTTTAAATCGACGACAATTTTAATTGACCGCGACTGGTTGTTTGTTAAGAAACACTAAAAAGGCTATAGCAACCACTTCAGAAATGGTCGCTATAACCTTAACGTGTAGTCAAAGCTCGAGGCTCACCACCAAAAACACGAAAAAAACAACGATAGAACAAACTTTAAAAATGTAACCTTATCGTGACCGGTCCAGTAATCCTCCAAATGTTGTCTCAACTCGGAATCCATATCCGCAATATAATTCTTAACCGCATGAGCTCTCAAAAACGGAGGCAACAATTGTCGAACTTTAGCTGACTCAGCAGTGACTGATTTATTATTTGATTTCTTGATAATACTCTCAACCGAACTCGGCCACCATACTTCAACAAGCTTATTTTCATTAGAAAACAAGAACTTGTTTCCTTCCGGGCCACACAAAAATGCCATTTTTTCACCAAGAATCGACGTTTTAAAAACGCTCCCAAACAATTTTTTTCTTTGCATGACAAATATCTCATTTGTGCCACTTCGAAGCTTGTTAAAGTAATCGATACTTTCACCGATGAGTGGCAATCCATATCTTCCGGGAATGGTTGATTTTGAAGTGAGAAAATGGTGCAAAAAGAAGATGGTTATCGTGGGCACAAGTATGGATGAAAGTAGTAGTAAAGTGTCCATTGTTAAGAGTGTTTATGCTTGTGGTTTGTGAGTTTTGTGTGTTCAATAAGTTTGTGTATGAATGTGGTTTTATATATATGTATGAAGATTAAGGATGATGCTACAAGAAGAATGACAGATTTTGGAATAAAAGAAAGAAAGGACAATAATCAGAATAAATACAAAGTTAAACCTGAGGGGTATGTACATGGCAAACAAAGGCATTTGCAAATACAAAACGTTAAAAGTGCGTTTAGTTAACTAGGAAAAAGAATTCATTTTTTTTTCTCGATATTTAGGGAATGGGAGTGTTTTATTTTTTTGAAAAATGATGAAAATTTAAAAGTACGTTTAAATTTGAGGGATGTAGTTTTCTTTTTTGAAAAAAGAGTAGAGATGAAAATTTTTAAAAACTATAAAAATTTGTTTTCAACATCTTAGTTATAAAATGGAAAATATGTATTTTCTTATTTAAACTTTTTTTTTTAAAAAAACTCGAACTTGAACAAATTTCTTATTTGTTAATTTTTTAAAGAAATTTTCTAAAAAAGTAAAAAAGTTTTTTTTCAGGTAAACGCGCTTTAAAGTTTGTCATTTTGCAAATAGAAAAAGTAAGTAAATGTTTTAACTTTTAACCGCCGGTGTTTTTAAAAAGTTCATAGATCCTTCATTTTTAGTGAATTTTAAAAGTTCTTGAGTTACTTTAAGTGTTTTTTTCTAAAATAATTGATTGATAAACATATATGTATGGTTCTTTTCAAGAAATTAAAGTACCAAGTATAAAATAGCTTCGACGTTGCACAAGTGTTTTAGTACAAGTCCATATATTATTATATTTTTAAACTATTAAACCAAGTTAATTTTACCTCAAAGGAAGTAAAGTCTTTCTAATTTTAATAAATTATCATTATTTATGAATAATTTATATTTTCTTCTATTTGGTTTTTCTTTTGTTGTTTTTGTCGTTGTGCTACTTTCAGCTTCGGCAATTTTTCTAGTTTTCGTCGACAAGCCCACAGGCAAGTTTTCAAAGATTAAAACCATTGAACCTCCATCTCCAATGTGAGTTCCACAATATTATTAGCTTTTCCAAATTATAAATAATGAAAATATTAAAAAAAAAAGAAGCTATTATTTAGATGACACAGAAATGGCAAATTGTTTAGAAGGAAAAAAAGAAAATTAAAAAAATACAAGAAAATAGTAAAGATAATAATAATGAGAGTTTTGACGAATTTTGACTTCCACTACACTGTAAAAATAGATCGCTAATATATATTATTAACGATATTTGTAACATTTTCAATTTTTTGATGGGGAAATTCAACCGATTCTACTCATACATAAAGGAATAGTGAATCAATATACGTATCATATTCTATCCGCGCTTCACGTCGAAATAAAAATATAATTTCAGTAATTTTTGATTTATTTAAGTATTATAGTTCGATCATTTACAAAATGCTTTTAATAAATAATTCTAACAAGATCCGAAAAGGCTGAATATGTGTAACAAGGTGTGAGAAGACTTGTATTAAATAAAATTATAGATTTAATCCATAATTTCACTTTTTCAATGAATTTAAACATTTGCAAAAGAAGTTGCAAGTGTTGCAATTTATAAGATCGAACCGTTTTTGTCGTTGTGCTACTTTCAGCTTGGGTACGTCAAAAAAAGAAAAAAGAAAAAAGAATTTGAAAATAGTAAATATAATAATATATGAGGGTTTTATCTTTTTTCTTCTCTTTTTTTTATTAATAATGTGAATTTATAAGCTAAATAAAAAATTACTAGCAACCCACAAGAGTTTCAACCCATTTACATAGTCAATAAATAGATAAAAATGGCAAAATGGGTAAGTCAAAAGTCACTGAAAGCCATATTTTGCATAAAACCTAGCATTTTTTTTGTCCAATAACTATCATAAAAAAGTTAACTTTTGGTCAAGACTTTTTAAAGTCAAATTGAACCTTCGACGATCAAAAGACTTACCAATTTAACTTGTTACGTCACCATCTCACCTCTCACTTTTGCACTTCTATTAAGAGCGGACGGGTGAATCGGAGTGAGGTAGCATAAAGTGATTAAAGATTATATTAAAGTAATCATTTTACTCTTAAATTAGTTCACAAAATAATTGGGATAATATAGTAATTATTACTTTGAGCAGTAGCTACTTTTTATTTTTCTATCTTTTGTGTGTTTACTTATATATAAAAGTTAAAAATATTTAAATTTGTATTCAATTTTCAATATGATGAATACACGTAAAAGTTGAGTTAAGTATAATTTCAATGTTAAATTGATATGGCGCTAATGTGTCAAACTTTTTTCAAAATGATCAAATTTACGTAAAAAGTTAACTTGAATATTGAATTTACGAGCTTCCAATAAAATGAGCTAATTGATTATGATAGATTAAAAAGGTAGTTATAAAATCAAAAACATAAAACTTATCATTAGAGACAAATGAACAAGAAGGAGCTTTCAAATAAATATTTCATCTTCATCTTCATCTTCATATAAATCTATAAAACCAAAAACACTAATATTATTATTTATAATCAATATAAAGATACAAACTTAATTTTAGAAACAAAATTCATATTTATATTCATTACTAAAATATAGTGGTTTAATAATTTAAGTAACCACTATTCATTTATTTACTTTTTACTTTTTACTTTTTGGAGGGAGATTATAATTATTTATTATTATACTCCGTACTTCAGTGTATTTAGTTATTTACGTTGAAATTCTATGGAGGATTTCACAAGTATACGCCGCCATCAAGCATCTGCCATCGATCGAGTTGCATTCCAAACATTTCGGTATCTCAATTAATCCAATACATATATCATATCACCATCATCATCATCTAGCCGCTACAGCAGGCGATCACTATGCACTTACCTAAGTCACGAACGATTTTTACGTACAAAATTAGGGCCAGCAATTGAGAAAGGCAAATCGTGCACAATTTGTTTAAACGAAATCCAGAAACCAGCTGTAATTACTGTATGTTTACACGCTTACTGCACTAATTGCATTTGTAAATGGAGTGATGAAAAGCGAAAGTGTCCACTTTGCAACGCTCAATTCGATTCGTTGTTCGTCGAAATTGATCTCGATTAGAAAATCTACCGCACACAACATTTATCAGCTATTTTTAGGGATTCTGATACAAAATATAATAACTATAATGTTTTCCCTTTTTTAAATTGCTTATTTCTGTAGGAATCAGTCCCTTAAAACCCGGACTCACACCCACGATCACACCAATCAAAACGGCATGATGGATTTTTCAATGGTTTATAAATTAAAAGATGGAAACTGATTACATACTTAGGGCCCGTTTGTTTCATATGGTGAACATGTACCACTACTCCTAGAAAACAGAAAACTTACTAAGGAATGAGTACACTTCCATCATACTTGGTCAAACTGTGGACTACCCACTGACCCATGACCCACCGACTTGACCCATCAAGATTACCCAACAATTTCTAGCGAAGTATGTTTGGAAGTATTATATTATTGTTATGTGAAAAAGCTACAATAAGCATATAAGCACTTAAACAAGTAATTCTATTAGTAATAATACATCATCTCCATTTTTACAATAAGCATATAAGCACATAAATGAGCAACGCTTTGTACAAAATGTCTATGTGCAAATCATTCCCATTAGTAAAAAATTCACCATTAAAATGTGTCGTTAAGATTAGAATTGGACGAGGTAATTGCTAGAGTGATGAAAGTTGGTTGGTTAAACCCTTGTATGTTAATGCATGTTTACTTCTTATAGTTTCAAGGGTTACGGGAAGAAACAGTTTTAAGGAGAGGATACTACAAAGAATAGAACTGTGGATACTCAGGGAACTCCATGCTGTTCTTGGGGATCCTAATCCAGCTGTACTTGTTCATTTGGTGACGTCACTATATATCTCAAGCCTTGAAGAACGACGGCAAGTTCCTTCAGGACCTTGTAGTGTAGTGAACATTTGCAGCCTTTTCTGCTTGAACGGACTTGTACATTCTGGCATGAACTCAGGTATGCTGTCTCCAGCTGTCATTAAGTTATATTTTTCATTATTTGTAAGTTATACCCCATACGCTGCAATTTATTATCTTTCTCCGTCATTGGTAATATAGGAAGAAAAAATATGCCTTCAAATATCACAGGCATCCTAAAATTACAACTAACTAGATAACCAAATGGTGCACTAGACTCATCAAGGTTAAAGCGTTTGGGATGTGGTTTAATGTTGGATATTCTTGAGCACAAGCTGTACAACTTGTTCTATTAACCCAAATGAGGCTCAAGAGGTAATTTTCAAAAGAATCCCACACAAGATGGTTGGCGTTGATGAACTAACCTCATCTATATATTCTTGTTTAATGGGATAAAAATTTGGGAATGTTGAGACTTCTTTGTCTGTGATCTGAAAGTTAATACCAACCAAACGTTGGGACAATCTTCTGAATTTTCTGGCTCCCCATGTTGCCTAACTGTTCTTATATTGAGAGTCGAAGCGCGTTGCTTGCTTTAGATGCATGAAACGTTAAGATAACGCTCTGATCATATCTAACACATTAACTATCTGCACAATTATAAGAATGGGCAATATAGTGGTGGTGGGTCAGGCCCAAACATGTATTGACCCGTTACCCAACCTCCTACCCTGGCCGGTTTTCCATGTTCAATAGAGGGTAAAGTATCAATAGCCAATTTGTTGTTTATGTCTATGTGGTAACCACCATATGTTTTTCTATGCAGATGTTTTGCAGAAAGCTCATTCAATATGGAGACTTAAGACACGGTAGTTAAATATGTGAAATGGTCAAAGTAGGTTATGAGTATACTGGCTCTAGTGATGGCTTATGGGACAACCAAGGATGGATATTGTTGCTTCATGCATTTGGCAAAATGTTGTGAAACAGGTACTTGATGTTAGCTGCACAGACCTTAGCAGAACATCAGATTTTGTTAGTAGGTTGCTAAATGACAGCTTCAGGTGATCAGGAGTACTTATTTTTTGTAACAGGTCAATCTATTCTGAGGTAACGTCCAGATCAACCTAGAAGCAATTGTAAAAATTGGGAAGATTACAGTAGTGTCTACATTTCATCTTCAATGTAAAAGTTACACGTAGGAAGGAAGATACATAGTATAATTAAGTTAAAGTATTGCTCTAAGGATGCAGTATTCTATCAGTTATCACGATTAATGGTAAAGTTAACTTGTTGGTTGATTGACTCTGGTTATATCTGTTAATGGTTCTAGACAGACTCCTCCATTTCAGGGTCAGAACGAGAAGTTCAATTCATTTCATTCAGAAGACATGAGCACCAGAACATGGTAGGATGAATTGATAAGAAAAGTAAAATCACATCTAACTGTTGGCAAAAACCATCTCATTTGGAACGGATGTACAACTGCAAGTTGACCAGCTAACATGGTAGGATGTGTATACATGCACACAATTTGTTAATAGCATTGACTTGAATATGTACAGATACACATCTGTTACTTCAAGTATGACATTTATGTTAATAAAAGTTTTGTGAACGCCCCCGCCTCTGATTTAAGGTTTGCGATTAGCACAAATAAGGCTTACAATAAGAAAGAAGCAAGTTTGCAGACAATTATATAGTACATTACAGCTAACTAAAAATTCCAATGGTACTAAAACATAACATGTATTCCAACTCGGTCAGCACTACAGGTCATTATCTTTTTTACATAAGATACATTAATCGTTATTGAATAGCAGTTCCAGATGTTAATAATATGTATGGTTATTATTACATAAGCATAAGCCAAGTGCTCTATTCTTCTTCCGGTTCTTCCTCTTCTTGTAGAAGGTTTTCTCTGTTGTCATGGGCCCAGAAACCACGTACGTCTATAAGCATACTGGCAACAGTTCCACCCTGTTTGCAGGATAACAAATCCGAAAGTGTGATTCTTAGAGGATCAGCTGGCTTCACCATATCCCAGATTTCATCCCGAACATCCTCTATGCATAATTCGTAATTCCCACCCTCGATCCATTTCTGATGCACATCTCTGAATTCGATGCAAGCAGAAAATCACAGTTAGGAGTGTCACACACGTGTCGATGAAAGACTTACAAAATCAAATGTTGTTTAAAGGGGAAAGGGTAACCCCAATGACAAAATCAACTATTTGCAACTCTTTGCAAAAAAGTTGTGCTTTGATGACAGTAAAAATCAAGCAGCATCATCAGTTGCTCCAATACCCATCTCATGGTGTAAAGCTACTTCACTAATTAAGTGTGATGAAAAAAGGAACTTTTTGGAACATGCTTACAAAAAAGAAAATTGGGCTCCAGCATATAAAAATAATTTATAAATTTAAGCACAATTTTATTAGAAGTAACTAACTCAAACTACTTAACGATCATTTGAATTAAACAACATATATGGTCATATGTATCTCATAGTCCAGAGGCTTGTGAACATGACTCGTGTACAACAAGCAGGAAAAGTAGAGATTTGTCTTGTTGTGGGAAGGGTATATCAGGCAACATTTCAACTTTAAATGCTCCCCTTCTTTACTTCCATTTAAATGCTGTAGATCCCAATTTAAACTAAAAATAGTAGAAATGCAGAACATGTTACCTGAACAGTGTATGAATATCGGCAGTGGTGAGAAATCCTCTTCCATGAAGATCTAGACATCTGAATAGATATGTTATTCCCTCTGGAGTATCTTTGTTCTCCAGGGCTAGAACAAAGTCGAGGAAACTGTCGAAGTCCATCTCCCGAGTATTCCCACTTCCACTTTTACAACGACGGACATGCTCGTCAAAAGCTATTTACAGAATTTGAAATAGAATCGTCACAAGTGATTAGAGCATTTTATAATTGTAAGTTATATGATAATAAAATTACCAAGTGCAAATGGAACATGCAAAAGATTTAGGAGGTAACTACATGAGAGGTCCAAAGATACAGTAACAACAGTAAAAATAACCCAAAAGACCAATAGATACTAACATGTGAAAAATATACATATTCAAAGAGAGATCTAAAACTATAGAAATGATAGTGAGAAACTTTTCAGGTTGAAGTTCAAAAGATAGTTCCTAATAAGCAAAAAAAGTCAAAAACCAAAAAACTTGTTCAATCTATAAAGTGTTCTTACCCCTCTCAATAAAAATATCTGTGAGTGTCCCATCTGCATATTCTCTAAGTTCCTGCTTGCTCAATGCACCATTCATATCTTTATCAAGGGCAAGGAACATATCTGTACACAAATACAAGTACCATAAGCCAGAGACAACAGCTTAGTCCATATATACTGCTATAGTAATATAAGATCCAAAAATGGTCATTGCACAAGAAAGAGATAACCATGAATGTCATATGTGCTACTATTAATGAAAAGAAATACTTGCCACATATACGTTGTGCAGATGTAAGGGAAAACCAGTTTTCAGCCTGTTCGGTATCAGTGACTTCTTCCTCACTTTCCTATTATGATTAACAATCAAAAAAATGCAGGCAGCAGTAAACATCCTTTTCAAATTTGCAGACAAATTTTGGAGAACTTATCAAACAAAATGGTAGAAGTACGCTCAAAGGAAAAGGTTCAAATTTGGTATGCACTCAAGTATAGTATAAATAACTTTCTCTGTATACTAAGTGTGCCAATTGTAGTTAGTGAATTTAATATTTTAGTTTGTGGTTTACTTAATTCGTGCATTTAAAAACTTACAAATTTTACACATTTAATGTTCTATAAAAATATTGATGTGGCTATTGCCAGCAGAATCCTATGACTGACATATTACCTGGTGCAATTCCATTAGTTCTTGAAGACAGTTACTAAGAAGCACCTTCTTTATGCATGCCTTCCCTACAAAATAATTAATTACATATGATTCAGGAAAATCAATAGAAGTAAAATCAAATGGAAAACACAAAAAACACAAGAATTGTGTCTGGAAACTGGAATCAGAAAAACAGAACATAAATAGAATAAGGATTTAACGAACTTCGTCTATTGGGATCACAAAAGAAGAAGAATTTCTGTGCAGCGATGCGGCAATACGTTTGAACAAAAGCTCCAGGCATAGTACGTAGTTGAGCCAAATTAGGAATAAGACCTCGGATATAAGCTTCCATTTCCTGTAGCAAGATTAAAAATTAGGAAGTGCCAAATGAATGAGCAAAAAAAACATGGTATAACTGATTGGAAGCCAGTTTGTACAAATTAGAGCTTGAAGTAATAAATAATGAGGTACATACAGGAGGTTGAAGAAAACCATCAGAATCCTCATCAAGCTCACTCATATCAATTCTGGCCTGAGTAAGAGAAACCTGTACATACAGATTCATATATATATCAAGCTCAGTCAAATCTATTTGGGCCTAAAATAAGAGTATATGTCTTTGTGCATGTTAATAGTGACGAAGTATAGAACAAAACTTACCGTGCGCATAACATAGAGATAAAAGGGCAGGATCGCAATTCTTCCTGATTCATCTTTTTCAAACTTCATAAAATTTGAAGGGCTAAAGAAACGACGGCATTTCGGGCCAATCTGTTCTGTGCAAACAGAGGCAATGTGACAAAAGTCTTCATAGTTCATCTACAAATGAGAGAAACCAGCATCATGATTGGATAACAAAACAATAAGCATAGAAGCATATTAATTAAGTAAATTTAAATTGCAGACATGTGCATCTTCCGTATAAATCATATGTTTACAGCTGCAGAGTATTTTCACTTTTCGTTTGAGAAATCTTACAGAATGAAAATAAAGTGCTTTGAAGGTGTCAAACATATTGTGAATGTTTGTTCATGCGGGGTGTTCTATCTCACAGAAGATGTACATTAAGCTTTAAGCATTTGCATGAAGGCTAATAACTAGATTTAAAAACACAAGATACGAAGCAATTAACTGAGACATTTTAAAGAGATGATACCTTCTCTGCGCCGGTGGCATCATCAATTACACAATTTTCTCTTAAGCATACCCACATAGCATCCAGATCATCAGCATTCAGCAATAGATCAGATTGTTTCTGCATCACAAACCATAACTATAAGTGCAGATCTCTACAACCCGAAAAAATAAGAACTAAGAAATGAATCAGGAAATTTACAAGTTGACCTGAAAAAAAGGAACTTGAAAAGGATAAAGAATCCTTATCAGTTATGAAAGTCAAATTGTACTTCTGGGCTAGATAGCATGCAAGTAAGACACATAAGCAAATGCAGATATTAGAAAGGTACTACCTTTAGAAAACGATATTTTGCCAGCCTCTGGACTCTATGGCTGATGGAACCATCCTCGGGTTTCTAGTATAATAAACATACACAGGATGATTAAAAACTGAATATAAAAAATCTTCTAAATACAGATAAGGTCACAAGACTTAAGAGTACTACAGCAAAAGATCGTGAACAAGAATAAAAACAATATATTTAACAAGAATAAAAACAAAAACAAGCATCATCAAGACCTTCTTATAGAAACTTGGGATAGTGCCAGCTTCAGCACTCTTCTGTTGCTTCTCTTTAAAAATATCAAGCAATATTCTTTTTGTTTCGAGCTCTGCAAAACAAGGAATGCGGAAGTTAGATAGCTAAAGAGAGAAAACCGATAATGTAATCATATCACCCATTGTGAATAGCATGAAGACATGGGAAGATGAAAACAGAACATGAAGATACAAATGCTTTGAAACAGACTCAATTTCAATTGCCAATTGAATTAACGACAACTGCCAAGAAAGTTGTTACGAGAGTACATAAAACAAATAAAGAATTCAGAAATATACAAGAGGCCAGTAGGAATGCTTAATTATCTGATTGTTTAACAGCTTGAGATTTATGTCTTCTAAGTAAATCAAACAAATCAGAGGTTGCCATTCCAAAACTGAAGATTTAGTTATTTACCAACATCTATAAACGAACAGCCCCTTAATCATGAGCAAAATACAAACCAGAGTTCAACATGATATCTAAACAGCTTTATCAGTTTATCTAGCCCTGATACAAAGTGATCATTCCTCCTCTAAATGCACTAGTTCGTACTTCTACTCCGCACTTAACACGAAATTAGCATAAAATAACAAGGTCCTCAAGTTAACCACTCACAAAAACATGTATATTCAATATTTTAACTAAACAAAATGGTAGAACAGTACGCAAATCATCAATCATATATAAAGACTTTGAAAGCTGTAAGATTACTAAATATTACCGAATCTTGAATGTACACTGCATACATATAAAAACGGGCTTAAAACTGAATATAGAGCTAAATTAATGAAAATTTGGGGGAAAAGTGATGAACAGTACCCATTAGGGCTTCAGAACCGAGACCGGCACCGGATCCGATGTAACGGCGAAGATTACGGACCCACAGCATAGAAGACGCCGGCGGAATCTTCCGAGAGGCCACCGACGATGCATCGTGGCCTTCACCGTCACTTGAACCACTATACATTCCTGTTTTCAGTATCCGAATTTATATACAAATAGATTCTAGATACAATAAAACCCTAGAATTTGTAGAGACAGTAGTCGTCAAGTAAAAATGAGTAAGAGAAGAAAACACAATGTGTTGTGATTTGAACTACCACAGGTCTATCTTTGAGCCGATGATCTCTGCGATTTGTAAACCGGAAATATAGACGGTATTTGGTGAATTGTGTGGATTTGAAGTATACTTTATCATGCTTCGTATTAATTAAATTAATTAATATTTTGATTAACTAACATAATTCCCGTGCGCAGCGAGAAAACTTATTTCCTTTTATACTAATATTAGTTAATAGTTAACTGTCTCGCTGCTGTACGAAATTAAGTATATAATTTTTTTATACTTAAATTATTTATAATTTATGTAATTAAAAATATTAAAATTTTTTATTAATTATATATATAATTCATACTCGTATAAATATAAATTGTTGTACTTTCACTCATTCGAAACGCAAAGTTTAAATTAGTACCAGTTTTATTGATTTTATAAATAAGGGTTATAATATTTTTATTATCTACACTATCAATACCTTCACTTGTTGTTCCTCGAGATCAATATAGCATATAGATGATATAAATGAAGCATAAGATATTTTAGAATTTAATAAGATTAATCAAAATAACAACATGCAAGTTTTACGAGTTAAATTATAGATTGTAAATAAATTTATATAAATTCGTATATGAAAAAGAGTCATTTAAAATAATACATGAACTAAAAGAGTTAATTATAAAATGAAGGTGCTAAATATGACTTATTTAACAAACATAAAGGAATGTCATGTGAGGAATGGAAGGAATGGAAACTGTTTTTGTTAAATAATAATAGTTACAGGCACACCTATAAAATTAAAAATTTTAATTATAATTAAATCTTCAGATTTGGATCACCATAAAAGGAACTCAATCAATCGTCCAAATTACTTTGTGTTATTATGTTTTAATTATATATAGAGATAGTTTATTGAAAAGCTAAAATCATACTTTATGTTTTTCAAATAATGTTAAAACAAAATGGCTCAAAAAAGATAAGATATATATATTATATGATATTCCATAATTACACCACCGCCTAATTGTAAACTCAATTATCGAATTGCGAATTTCTAGTTACAAGATGTAAATTCTTTGGCCCAATCACGATATTTGACTTTTGTTGACTTTTTTGTATTTTGATTTTAAATGTTATGAAAAAAGTAAATGGTATGAGACATAATGTGAAATTAATAAAATGGAAATTTATAATACTAAAATCTGATAAAAGTTTGAAATTGTAAAATATAGAAACATATAATATAAAAATAAAATTAAACATGTAAATAAAGGTGTAAAAATAATAATTCCGAACAAAACAAATTTAAGGATTTGTTTTTAATTTTTAAAAAATCTTAAAAATGTGTAAAATTTGGGAAAAGTTAAAATTGAAGTGTTTAGAGAAGGAATTTGACTCCGAAATGAAGACAAATCGGCTCTAGTTGTTTGCAAACACATTTGTCTTGTTCCGACCCTTTTGTCCATAATTGGCATGTCCCATAACTCATAACACTTCATAAGTTATGTCATATGCTGATTAGTTTATGATGTAATGATGATAATATTAATGAGAATTTAATAAGTGTAAGGATATCTTATAATTTTTATTAGTTTATTTAAAGACTAACTAATATTGTAGGGGTATATTAGTCATTTCAAGCTTTATAAAATATATTTCAAATGCTCTATATATTATTGAGATATGATATTCGATTAAGTTTTATTTTTAAAATTTTAAGTTTTAAAAGAGAGCACGTGAAATGCTATATAGGTAAATATAGATTACAAAAAAGTTAATACAAAAATCACAGATGTATTTAGACAGTTTTAATTTTGTGGGAGGGATAATCTTCAATTAGAGGTGTGTAGAAAAATCAAAAAATGAGATCCCGACGAAAAAATCTAACTGGAACAACCCAATCAAAAGTGAAATTGACGGTTTGATTATTTATAATAAGCGACATATTTTAGGTTCGAGTTCTATTTAAATTCAAATTGTTAGTAACCAAGTTGATATTTGATTAATAATTACTTTTATTATTATAATTACAATGAGGTATCAAAATTCATAAAATATAATAAAACTTTTCATAGTTTTATAATAGACATGATATTTAATATTTATATCATAAAATGATGTATATTTTAAATTATTGTTACATTATGTTTAACTAACATTATCTATTAAATCTTTAAACTGACGTTTCGCTATATTCTAATTATATGATACAATCATACTTAATGTGGATAGAATTTTTATTTCCTTTTTTTAGCAAAATTCATTTCATCAATTTCTTTTTTAGCAAAAATCTTGTAACCTTTTGTAAAAGGGTCAAATTCAATATATTATATTTTTTAGATACTATCACGATTTTCATAGTAATATTTTTATGTTTATTAGTTCCCCTATAGAATTTGTCGCATCAAACACCGACGTGTTCATTAGGGATGTGTCGAAACCAAAACCATCACCAAAATAATCAAAGTAAAAACAAAATCAACAGTTTAGTTTTTCATATTACAATCACCAAAATGTTTTAGTTTAAGTTCTTAGTTATACCTAAAAACTAAATCATTAATAAATGAACCTACATTTAATTACCCTAAGTAAACTCCAACTAAAAACAGCAGTAGCAAATATGATTAGCGTTTGGTGTTGAAAGGAAACGATCTTTGAAACCTTTAGAAGTCACGTTTATAACCTGAAAATCACATATGTTAACCTTTAATCATGTTTACACGAGCATATAATAGCCTATACATATCAACACACTATCAAAGTTTGATATAAAAATATACCAACATATCACTAACACAATATGTATTGTATCCTGTATACCTTTTAAACCTACTCATCATCAGGATCAGCCGAGAAATCAGGTTCTTCAGGCTTCTGTAACTTAATCAGATCGACATCTTTCGTTTTCAAGATCCCCCTCCTCGTGTTTGCAGCAAATCTCGATGCTAATATCGTCACATTAAGATTCTGCATAGTTGCATTCGACAATGCCTCTTCATGGTGTTCGCTTTCACGACGTTGTTCATCGTCATCATCATCTGGATGATATGATGATTCGCTCATACTTAAATTCCATTGCATTCTTCTTTTCTTGATTCGACGCCATGCTGCTTGAATAAAACACGCAGCCCAGGTTCTCCAATGGTACGAGTAGAATCTAAAAGTGTGTTGTAGTTTCTTACTGTGTAATCGTCTGAATTGGTTAGCGACAAATTTGAGATCTTCTGCACGTAATGCAAAAGCTTCGACTTCACTTAACGCTCGTACTGTTCGTGTGGAAGATGGGAGATTTAAGGTGGATTTTGGGAGTAAGGCCCACGCGAGCAACTCTTCACCACAAAAGTCACCGGGTCTTAAAGTAATTGAGTTGAAGAAACCTGTTCGACCACCGTTAGTGGTGGAGCTATCGAGTCTTCCTCTAATGATAAAAAGCATTTCTGATACGGGATCACCTTCACGTACTATGTACGTGTGTTGTGTACTTAGTGATGATACTAAACGCTCGCATATAGCATCTAGTAGTTGATCATCCATTTGAGAGAAAAATGGGACCTGCAAGAAAACAAGATTATAAACATAATCACTTTTACAAACGTATACAATCCAAACTATAGGTGTCTGTTATGACCCGCGTAGTTATAAACAATTGGATTCACATTATATTTTATTTTAGACGAGTCAAATGGGTATAAAACAGAGTAGCTGAATAGGAAATGGGTTGAAAGTCGTCCAAATATATACATACACACACACACACATGTATATCTGTAAATCATATTTATAACACATTATTTTTTGAAATTTTGTACAAAAGGGTTTCGTGTCAACTTGACCTGGCCCGTTTGGACCGTTAGAATTTTTTTTGCCCTCTTGACCTGTTTTTGAACATAAATTTTGATAAATATAGAGATGATGCAAATCTTACACGTCGAACAAGATCAAGACACAAATGACGTTGGATATCTCGACGGAGATCTGATGGCAAATTACGCAATATAGATTCTTCATCAACTCCGCGTGTTGCAAGCCATTTATATTGTACAAATTTACGTACACGTTCTTGTAAGTCATGAGGTAGTTGACGATGTCTCATCCATGACTCGGTGTCTCTCCGTCTAAGTCTCCACTCCTCGAGCCTTACAGTAATGGATTGTAGATAGGTCTACAAAACAGTAAAGGGGGATTATAAATATGCATCTAAGACTTATAATGAGATATTTTATAAGCACTTTAAATCCTCTCGTTTTTCGCCTACGTTTTTTTAATGAAAAGTAATAAGTTGAGTTATATATGTCATCACGATCTCATTGTTGACAAAAATTTATCATGTAACAAATACACTAGAACTTAGTCAGACTAAAAGGAGAAAATAACATAGTGTATAGGCTACATACCTGCATATTTCCTATCAAATGGGCGAATAATACAAGTCCCATAATGGCAATGAGTATGGCGAAGGATGTCTCCCCAATAAACGTGCTTGTGGACAAATTCTGTCCATATGAACTGCATGTAATTGAAAATAATGATCAGTCCATATCACTAACGGGTAAAAACTAAACATATTTAAAGTTTTAAACTAAAAAAGAAAATCGTCAGACATTTTAAAGTTAACCACGGCATGTTCTAGTGAAAGCAATCTTCTAAATTGTTTTGTTCAGAAAAACTTGGATCATTTTATAGATAACAGTTACTGTAATCATGTTTAATATATTGTTTGCTTATGAAGTTGTAAGAAAGCACGACTGAGTGAGTGACATGTTGCTAGATCAACCTCACCCCTTTTGACTCGCCTAAAGATTTAACATTTCAACTTCACTTTGGAACACCACTCTAAGTGATTCTCTAGCATTTCTTGTTGTAACTAACCTTGAGATGAAGCGTTATACTAGAAATTAGAAGCTGAAAAATGGACAGGTTGGGTGGTTTGACTAACGGTTCAAAAGGGGTAATTTTGGTACATGTTGGCCGGAAGGGTTGACCAGACACACTTTTGTCCAACTTTTATCAACAAATAGTACGTGACATTTATAATTACACAAACTACCTTGTTATAAGAGTAACCAGATTCATCTTAAAACGACTTAGGAGGTTGTATGCACTAACAATAAACTTTGAGAGACTTTTGGCCCATTAAATTTTCAGTTGAATTTTCTTATTATTGCCTATTTGACCAATTAGAGCAAACATAACCCAAATGGACCCATTCATAAACAAGTGTGTCCATATTCCTACCTCTACTCGAATTTATCTAATTATTACTTATTATTGAACCGATAACCGTAGAACCGTACCTCAAGTTTTGTAAACCCCACCATAAGCAATACAAGTATTTTTCAAAGAAATTGGAGGACACAACACCTTTTGCAACAGCATCTCCAAATATCCCATAGTTGAAACCCGTAGCATTGTTGGGATCACATATCCCAAAAAGATCCGTCCCCTTGGCCCACTCATTCCGCTTGCCATCATTTGAAGAACCACAATCCAAATAACGAAGTGCACAATTTTTATCATCATTTCGACAAGTAGATTTCCAACATGTTGCATGTCTTTCAAATGACAACAAGTACCATGATGACCCTAATACCTACCATAAAAATGCACCATGATTTAGCTTAAAAAGACTGCTAAAATTTGAAGGTTTGCAGATTTATGATTAAAGATTAATTAGAAGGTTACTTACATGACTAGCTAACATGTACAACACAAGATTATATGCGGCCCCAGCCCAAGCAGTCTTGGTGACGACTCCTGTAGTCTTGATGATTCGCGAGCTCAAAGGGAAAATCAGATACAGTCTCGGTATATATTGGAGGAGGACAATGAGCACTAACGCATTGGTCGTGTGATCGGCATTTGGTGTTCTAATTGCCGGTATAATGAACCATATAACAATCTGAGTAAAATTAATAGAACACCATATGAGTTCAAACTTCAAAAACTTTGAGACTTACAACCCATAAGAATGAGAACTACTATATGTCAAATAACCTAAATATGAGGACCGGTGAAGTAATCTGTACGATACAAAAACAAACAAAAAAAGATGGGTGATTTGGAAGTGCTTACGGGGGCGTTTGGATATGCAATTTAAAAGTGATTCTGTAATAGAAGGGATGTTTGGATACTCAACACCATCAAAAGCATTTTATTACAACTTCAGACAGCATAAGAACATTCAAACACAATCTCCCACCTTATTTTCTTACAACTAATTATCTGATATTATGGGTAAAACATCACATAATCACTTTTGAAACGCACATCCAATCATATAATTTATGTTAGGAAAATTAAACTAATGAAAAAAAAACACAGTCATACCTGAGGTAAAGGCAATGTTGCAACAAGATCAATAAGGAAATTCGACTTCAAGTACTTTCGTGCAATCTTTTCCGGATCCATAACGAGTTCACCTCTACCTAACACTCTTGAACTTGGCGAGACATAAGCAGTCCTAAACTTTATAGCTATATTCAACATATAAAATACATCCGCAATAGTTCGTAAACATGTAATAACAATCCCTAAATTCACATCAGACAACATACATGAGGAACCACCCTCATTCTCTACAGAAGGAAGGTAAAAGAACAATGGATCCACAAAAAGTGCAACTAAACAAGAAAAAAGAAAAATTCTATTCCATTGTAAGATAACTTCACTTCCAGGATCCAAAACTCTTTTTCCTTTTGAATCATTATTTTCATCTGGGTACTTCCCTAATTTTATACCCATATGATTCGTACTAGTAATTGGTCTACCATTAACACCATTCATCAACAAAGGGGCTGACATCTTGTGTTCAGGTATCTGCTTGTCAGGAATTTGCCATGAATGGTCAAAGTTTGACTTCCCATTTTCACCAGTGTAAAACCTATTAGATTCATTTACACTTTCAACACCTATTTTACAGTAAAAATGCATATATTAATAAACTTTATAGTAAAATGGGAGATTTTAACCTGACTTGCTTTCCTGTCTTGTAGTCCATGATTGTAATTGGGATTAAAATTTAGTCTTGGAAATCTTGCATTGTTAATTCAAGAATTGTGATTGTGTTCTTCCGGGTGATAAAGTTTGAATCTTTTTATCAGGGGTTGAGAGAAAGATGAATTTCTATAAGAATTAATGAATCGCAATGCAGGAAATCAATGAGATTTTGGGAATCTGAAATTGTGTGTGAGCATGGGGGAGAGAGAGATCACCTTGTAGAACTGAATGAACTGAAAGTCTGTAACTGTGTTTTGTGAAAGAAATAGTAAAGTACATAAATAGTCCCTGTACTATCATCACTCTACACTTTTGGTCTGTTGACTTTATTTTATATTTTTATACACAATAAGTTGTCATGCGTCATTTAGGCCCCTAACGTTAATGATTTTAACGAAGAGACATTTAAGAGAGGCCTTTCTATCAATTTACTATCTTCAATTCAACGTTTCATCACATCCACATTTGTGTTGATGTATGTAGTTATTCTTAATAAAAAATCAATGATTTTGAATAATTTATCAAGATGATATAAGTAATAGACATTTAAATTTCACCGATAAGAATAATATCAAATATTTTTATTTTATTCAAAATGAAAATCATGTTAGCCCAAATAATCAACGGGTAACTTTTTATCAAGCTCAAAGTTCTTAAATTCTTGATATATTGTCCATAAACTCTTTATAAAAGTGAGGGTTTGAAGTTTTTGCGAGACGATTTGAGATTCAATCCAAATGTTTCATTATTTTTTTTAACTTATAAGTTTTGATGTTATGAGTTTTTAAGAACATTCATCTTCAGTAGAGATGAAACTCGAAAATAAATGATTGTAAGAAGATGTTGGGGATGTATTTTTTTACTCAGGATCGGTAAAGGCCTTACTCTATTCCTTATCAGGAATAGTAGCCTTAGAGCTTCTACTACTATTGGCTATCTAACTCTCGAAAAAGATGTTGGGGATGTATTTTTTTATTAAAGTAAAATAAATATATCTCCTTAATTTTCTTTTATAAAACATGCTGACCTCAATGCCAAATGACATGAAATCAACAATCTTAAGCAAATAATGCTAAACAATGTCAATATGCTGCTAAAGGGACAAAATGACACAATCAAGAGACTACTATTGTGGGTTACTATAAAGAAAACCATCCAGGGTTGGTTGACTTTGATGAAAGTAGAAAGAAAAATAAAAATATACATTAATTCCCCTCAACTATCTATAGTTAGCATTTTAGTCCAAAATTTATCTCAATTTTGTTGGTGCCGATTCATTCCCAAAGTAATATTTCATGTATCTGAAACATTAATTTTTGTTCTATCTTGTACAGAAACAATGTAATGCATATGCTAAATGGTTTTGGCGTGATGATTTCCAGCATAGCTAATATAAATAGGATTTGTTAGAAGTCTAGTGGTGTAATATTCTAGAGACCAATCAAATAAAAAACAGTGTAACTACTAATTTTTAACATGGTACTTAAGTTTAATTTAGTTTTAATGACGTTTTATAGATTTATAAATGGAATACGTCGAATTAAAATATATCTTTTGTATGAGATGGAACAACACCTCGGTTAAGTACACATGTAGGACTATAACTCTTTCTCCTGGTTATGAAAATTTGCAACATGATTGATTTTGCAATTTGTTGCAATAACTTGTAAACAAATTTTGTTATTTAAAAGTGCATGGACTAAAATGATATATTGTAAAAATATAGGGGGTAATATATAACATTGGTGGAAATATAAAACAAAACGAAAGACAGCTCAGAGTGTTGACAAGCGAACGAGTGAGGGAGGTCGTGGACGGCACAACCTGGGGTACTCTTTCTTGCATAAAACTTTATTTTATTTTAAAAAAATACAAAAATTATTATTATATCATAAAAAAGCGTTTACAAACGATAAATACTTACAAGTTAAAATACATCCTGTTAAAAGAAAACTACAAATAATACATCCAAGGTTGGCCTCTAATTAGCAAGTTTTAATTTAAACTAGTTTACTTTTAACTTACATATAAACATTTTATATTTATATTTATATATGTCTCGATCTATATATGTTAAATGAAAATGATTAGCCAGTAAGTACTTTGATTAATAATTTAAATGACAGAAGAGTATCATATTAAGTTTTAACTGTATCACGGGTATGTCTTAAGTAAAAATAATACTCAATTTAAAGCATTCATTGATAATTAGTTACATATCATGTGCCTTCAATATGAGGTGATTTGAGGACATAACATATGATTTGAGGACATTACATGAGGTCTATCTCTATGGTAGTAAACTTGTGAACGTTGTATGAAGTTTTTAGAGTGCTTTTATTGTCAACAAACAACTTTGACATCTTATCGGATTAGATCGATATGCATGTTATTCATCGAAGAGTCTGTTGTTTGGAGGTGCAAAGGTGACCTTTCAATTTTATGGTCGTGGTTTCTAATTATGGAGATGAAATAAATATACATATTCGTGAATAAATATATAAATTCGTAGTTAATTGTTTGTGTGAATAGTTGTGCTTAGAAAAAAAAAAAAAAAAAAGGAATCCCATTCAGGTCTATTAATGTTAATATTTGATTCACGTTGTCTTTTGTTGTTAGTTATTGTTAAAATTGTTAGAGTGTTTCTTAAGCTTTTACCACTTGACATGAAATCATTGATTCGTATTATTCATGTATATATCTAAGTACGAGGTATTTAATTTAATGATCGGCATACAATTTAATGGCTCTGTTTAATATGGAGCTTTTAGAAAAAATTTAGAAGTTTTATCTTTTATTTTTTAAACAAAAAGTTCATATGAAAATAAAAATCTTGTTTGTTATGTATAAACTGTAGCTTTAGAATTTAATGAAAAACTCAAAATCTCAAAGCTACTAGAATTAGCTTTTTATAGAAAGCTCAAAACCTAAAACTCTAACTATATCTTACAACCCACAATTACGACCTACAACCACACTTCACCAAATATACCCTAACATCTTTCATTAATACTTGTCCCCTTGGACTTCAAGTAATATGTGCCTTAAGATTTTGGTTAATTCACATGGAAATTAAATATCAAAACTTTTCTTTTTGATTCAAAGGAATTCATGGATTTATAGTTTCATACCAAACCAATTGAATTGAATTTGGTTTTCGGTTAAATTACTTAGATTATTATATTATATCAGTTTAGTTTATAACTTAGATTGAAAATTATTTCAAGTATGAAAACCTAAAAAATCCAAATAATAAACAAGTACCTTGATGGGGAAAAGTGTAGGTATTTGCATACAAATAAAATAGATGTGGTTGGCACTTGGCAATAGGAGAATTTACTAAACATTATTATAGGCATGTAACTAGACTAGAAAATGGACAAATGGCTTCACTTCTAATTTACTATACAAATGCAGTGTTTGTTTTTAATACGAGATTAGGAAGGTGTCAAAGGACATGGGAAAATCTAGAAGGGTGCAATTATCTCTTCGAAAAGATTTAAATAACGTGGTTTTTTTAAAATGTGTTATTGATATGATTAAAGAAAGCCTTAAATAAGACCATAAGTTTGGGAAGACTCTAGTTTAAATAATTACAAAGATATCAGGGTGGAAAGTGACTACGAATTACCATATCCCAAAGGAAATATGATTATTCGGATACAGATTTCACAATTTCTATAGATTGCCGAGCGAAAGGGTGGCTCGACTAGCAAATTTGACAAATGGTTTGAAGAGGTCCATAAGGCCAGAGAATTTATTTATATTATTATTATTCCTTAATGTCAATTATCAAAGAGTTACTATATATATTATTTCTTCATGTAATAACATATTTACAAATTGACATGAAATATCCTAAATATCAATTAACAAAGTGCTGTGAATAGTAACTTTTTTGGTCCTTTTCTTCATGTAATAATATATTTACAAATTGCCCGAATCTAATCTTAAACCCAACAGAATTTAACTTATGGAAGGTTGACTATACGTCCGTTTCATGTTGCCTCAAGTATGCATACACTCTGTACCTATAACTATAACTTAAAGGAGTTGAGCCAAACAACGAGAAAAACTAATGGACAAAAATAAGTAAAAGAAATCAAACGCAATTCATCCCGATACGACGTCCAGACATTATAAACCTTGTTAATTTCATTTGATCAACTTTAGTAGAGTTTGGATTTTTAACCGAAAGTTGGTTTGTCTCATTAGTTACAATTGTATGCTCGCCCAACACAAGTCTATGACTCGTCGTGCATACTTGTTTTATATTTTTAGTTTCAAAGAATACCTCAGAGGACGTTTATTCTTATTTACTTTAAATGGAGAAAAGGTTATTATTGATTTCATACATATAAAACAGAAGTAGAATCAAAAGAAGAGGAAATAAAATGCAAGTCTAGAGGATGTTTGTTCTTATTCACTTTAAATTGAGAAAAGGACCATAACCCTGAAGAATACAACCAAATAATTAAAGTAAAAACAATGCACCTCAAACCTACGACATCACTATTACTATTCTCTCCCCCTAAATTAACCAAAACACCACCCATCCCTGCTCCTGAGACACTTCTATATTCCCAGTTTTCTCAAACACAGGAACCTCACTTATCAGTAAACTATGTTAGCCTGCAGCTTTTATTAAACCAGACATCCTTGTTTTCCTACATCATTGGACCCACCGCCGTTTACAACCCCAAGGGATTCGTTATTTGACTCCACAATATCAATGTTATTGAAGCAAGGTGGCTTCAAATCTCCATTAACCTGATTATTTTCAAGGGCTTTTTCGTCTTTTTGGGTATTGAGGATTTTCCGTGGCCGTTTCCCAAGGAAACCTGGGGCGAACAGTGGTTTTAATTTTGTTGCGGAAGAACTTGTTTTTACCAGTTTCTCAGAAGAATCTTGGATAGGTGACCTCATGGAAGACTCGTGTTTCTCAGGCTTAGATTCAAGATTTACAGAATCCGTTCCGTTAGCTTCTTCACCGTTGGGTAAAATAGAAGATGAAATTCCCATGATACCCTCAATATTGTCACTGACATCACTCTGAACAGAAGCAGATTTGTCTGTTCCATTATTATTTCCGGTAGAATAATTAGTATCTATAAAGGGTAAAGTGACTCCCTCAACCGCAACGATACAATCACTGCCACAGTCTCCATTATCCCCTAAACTGGAAGAGCCCATATTTAAATCTGATGTGGTAAGTTCCATGGCACTATCAAAAGAATTTTGAGATGTAGAAGCGTTTGCAGATGAAATATTAGCATGCATCAGAGTGCCACATTGTTCAGTAGCATCAGTCGAATCTGCAGCCAACGAGTAATCAACCAGTGGGCTTACATTGGGCGTCTTTTCTTGGGTGACATTTGATGTTTGAAGGTCCTCTTTTCTAAAAGTTTCCTCTATAGGATTTAAGCATGATTGTCTGGCAGAGACTCTGAGAAGGATTAGCAGAAACAAAGAAAACGTCAATCGCTTTAGCCAGCTAACATAGATGAGAAACTAGACGTGACAATTTCAACCCATTGCATATGAGATGGGTTTCAAAGATTTTGGTGTTTATCTGTCACAGGTCAACAAAACAAATCAAGTAGGTAGAACAGAGAAAACGGGTATAAATACTGCAAAAACTTTCTAATTTATTTTTTTCAGAAAATTAGATTAATATTAAGATGATATAATTTTCATAATCACATTTGACACACTAAGAGTGTAAAAAAATTAAAAGATTTAAACCAAATGTGTTCTTGGTCAACCTGATCTTTCCCATTTCAACCTGTAAGATACAATCATATACCTACTATACAGCAGCATATAAGCTCCTTGACAGAGCACTTCATCCAGTTCAACTGCATTGACCTGCAATAAGTGTGAGCTAGTTACGTTTGTGAAATCAACTAAATGCACATAAGCTGGTCTGAAGATTCACGAGATGACATTATGAACATGACAGATTTCAAATACATTAGTTCGGTAATTTCACATGATTATTATAGAAGAAACCTTTTAGAAATGGAACAGTTCATGGAAAGCAAGCTTCCACCATAATAAAGATGCTTCTGATGATATTTACAGAAAAAACAATATATATATAATCGGAATTAACATGAAACTAAGATGCAATCCAATAAGAAAACTAAAATAAGTTAGCTGAAGGCAATATTTAACCATCTACTTATAAATGGGTCGACTTGGGTAACGTTTTATCTCCAACGGGCCATGCCAATTAAAAAAAATACTAAAAAGGTAACATGCCAAATGGGTTGAAGTGTTGAACAGGTCAGACATGTTGAAAGTCACCATGAAGTCTTTTTTTCTTTTTTCTTTTTTCTTTTTTCTTTCAAGAATACACACCCTCCTATATAGTTTAATTCACAGATATTAGATTATTATTTTCCAAATAATATTGTACTTTATTTTGTAATCAAAATTAGCAAATTTACTATTTTTATATATAATTTTCGTAGATGGACAAAAAGGCCCCCGCCCGGGCTCATTTCGACCTGTACTCAAAGATTATTTGCTTGCTTCTATACTAATTTATGCAAGTATGCAAAGAGTCTAATCCACACACACACACACACACGCCAAACACACACTAGGGGATCTCACCTTGCAGTCATCAATTCGGTACCAGTTTCCAGAGAAGTCCTTTGTATAACAAATGTAGTGACCAAAGTATGATGCATTCAGCATGTCCACATGGACAACAACCGCATATAGCTTGTACTTATCATTGCTATCTGCAGCCTCACTCATGTAAGGACTAAGATCTAATGTTTCTGGGAATGTCACCCTCTTATCAAGTTTCCCGAATCTCCCGCTCTGCACAGCAAAATCATTTAAAATTTAAATTAAAAAATGTTACAGAAAAAGATTATAATGTTCTGATATCAATTGCCAACGTCTTTTTAAAGCCAACATAATGTTCAGAAGTGAATTTGCAGAAAGATAACGCAAATTGCACGGACCTGGAATCTCTTTAAAGCAATGGTGAGAATATTTGGAGCCATATTAATGTTTAATCGTTTCCATGCCTTGACATAGTCATTACACCTGCAAAATAAGCACATATATTAATGCGGAAATTAATCCACTCCGTACTTTGTAGTACGTTAAATAATATCAAGAAATATCAAGAGTATGTAAAGTGAATAAGTTGCAATTATATTTCATGTTATAGGTAAGCAATGCATAAAGTAAACAATAAAAAGAAAGAAAATTACCCATCACACTTGTACTTATTATCTCCATCAAGCCATTCTTTGGCTGTAAATTGATCTAAACATTCCTCAAGAGATGCAGCATCCCCATGGATTTCTACAGTCAAATCCATCATATTTTCAAACTGATTCGATACATTATTGCATTTTGTACAGATCACCTACAAAGCATTGTGGACACTCTAATCATTAGATAAATGTAAGTCCTTCACAAAAAATACATTAATGCCACAAACTTTCACGGTCACGCATTCGATGTTAAATAATTATCATTCGGTTAGTCAGCCTATATGTGATGTGTCAAAGAAAATACCAACCAAAAAGATGCAATAATATACTCCAAAATATAACATATATACTTATATCCTACATTTCCAGAAGTTTAAACGTTTAAACATATACTTTAAACATGTAGTGATGTCCGAAGCATAAACAAACCATTAACCAGTAAAGATAAACCCATATTAACAATTTGTTGAGTAAAGCAAAGACCTTAGTAAGCATAATGCTCCATTAAACTTAGAAACATAATAATTAGGAATATGTGAATCATAATAAAGCAAAGAAGCACATATTTTTAAGGTAATTCTCTAAACAGTTAGATGTATATCTTCTCGGTTTCCACTACTCTACATGAGCACTATAACAGCACCCCAAACTCCTTGCAAAGGATCAATAAATGAGGGGATTTAACACATTCGGCATATGAGTATTATTAGCCATTTACCGATACGTTCAAGGAAATTCTTGATTCAAATATAAATTTATATACTTCTGAAGAAATTTATATATTTATTTTCAGCAAAGACACCTGTGATTGAAGGCGACCCCCAAATATATGTTGAATAAGAGTTGTCTCCTGAGAACTAGGATGCACAGCTCGTTCTCCACCGTATACGTCAAGGAAAACTGATTGCATAGTATCAATAACAAACCTAGCATATAGGAAAGTTACGCAATCAGTAATCAATGTTTGCATAAACAAGATTTTAAACTCTGCAACGATGCAATATATGCTTGTTTAATTAGTCAAATTTGGAATAACAGAAACCTCATGAACTCGTGGGCATCCTCCTGTTTTCCATAGCCAAGATTTCCACCAATATTAGGCAATCGTGACAAAATATTGATTGGTGAAAAAGCATGATTACTTTGGCTGGCTCTTTCCACATGAGCTTGAAGTTCGCACAGAAAACACCAATCGTTTCGCCGGCCTGATAAACCGAGTGTATATAATCTGTAAGAGTCCCAAATTTTTTGACAAAATAGGTAGAAACTTCGATCCATTTAGTTATAAATGGGTCAATTCAGGTTATGTCTTATCTATAATTGGTCAAATAAACCGACAATAAAACGGGCTGAAAAGGTTGGAAGTCACCCAAAGTGTAAACTAAACGCATAAAACCTCCTAAATAACTTTACTGATAGAGTTGGATTATCATTGAACTAATACATTTTGTAATCATATTTGAACATTAACTATTTAAAAGAGCTTAGAAACTCCAGACAATAAAATGGGCTGAACAAGTTGGAAGTCACCCAAAGTGTAAACTGAACGCATAAAACCTCCTAAATAACTTTACTGATAGAGTTGGATTATTATTGAACTAATACATTTTGTAATCATATTTGAACATTAACTATTTAAAAGAGCTTAGAAACTCCAGACAAATAGTGTCCCAGATCAACCCAACGGGACCTAAATCGTTTTGGCATGTACCGAAAAATTACCTTTTTCAACCTTAACCAGCTTTGACCCAATACCCAAACCACTCCCCCACTCATTTTTGACACCTCTAGATAAAATATTGAGAGAGAGAAGAGCCAATTACATTCCCTCCGATGGCCATTCTCCAGCAAATAAGCAGTGAGTGGCCGAGTGTAAGCTAAACATTGCAAGACTACATTGGCAAAGCAACTGTCAAAAAAGAAAGGCATTAGAGCTCCTAAAACCAGATAACAATATTCTAAAAGGAAGCAGAAGCTCTATATAATTGTTCAATAATTTAGTAATAAATATAAACCTGTTTCCACAATTCAGAAGCCCACATGGAGGAAAGCCTTGGGTCTTCCAGTTAAAGAGCTCTACAAATTTGTCATAGGGAAAAAGAATCTGAAATATAAAATATTTAAAAGGATATTAGCGACCACAAACTAAAATAAACTTGAACAAAAAAAACAGACACCCATATTAAACCTTTTTTAACTGCGTAGAGGTCCCAGTGCCAGGGACTAGTGCAACTGCAGTAGAACTTCTTCTTCCTTGCAAGCTTGATTTGCTGGATAGGCGAAATTCTTCACATTTTTCCTTGTGCCCGGAATGCCAATGAGTTTTTTGACAAGATTCTGAGCTGAAAGATAGAATACAAGAAATTAAAACTTGAAAAGACAACAAAAAGTAATTAAAGGTCCAAATCGTTCAAGAATCAGAAACCAAAGAGTAGCATTGTCATATGGCGAAACAGACTTCATAGAAATTCAGCATATCAGATGAAAATTCAACAGAGAAAGGTCAAAATTTATCATAATAGGGTGGACTATGTTACTCAGATGCCCCGTCTGACTATCTTCAGGAGTAAAAATCTTGTGTCATACAATGACATAGCAAAATATTTACAATATGAATGTGGCTCATATAGATCACAATTAATTCCACAGAGATTTATATTCTATAACCCTAACTAATACTATCAAATATCTTATACGGTTCAAGAAATACAGCATTCTCAATAATCAAGAATAAAAAAGTTTTCAGCAACATCAAACTTCTTTATAAAACGCAATCAGTATACCTTACCAAGAGAAAAACTCAACAAACTCCCAAGTTAATTAGTTGAAAATGGCTCTAACACACTACATCCAAAACTAATTAAACCACAGATACTATCAACCGAGTCGTATTCTCTTACCATTACTAACACTTTCAATCTCATACCAGACTCAGCGTTCGGCAAAGCCTCATTCTACCAGTACCGTACAAAATAACACACACAGATTTCCGACTTATGATCACGTCCATCTTGAAGTAAGACGCCGAATTCTATCTCATCACTTTATTATACGAATTAATGCAACATCAATTCAGCTAAGAAAGCTAGGGCTTTTAACCTAAATAAAACTTACAACAAAATTTTAAGTACCTAAAAAAATTGTATAGCTCTGTACTTATCGATATCATATCACATAATTCCAATAATATACATACAAATATATATATATATATATAAGGTGCGTATGTTAGCATAATGTATATACCAATATTTAACATATTTACATCGGGCACATTGCTTCGTCGTCAAGCTACCACAAAGAGCACACGAATCACTGGTCGAAACAAAGCCACTCATCGATGAAGATGAAACGGCGTCGGATTGAATAGAGGATAATTGGGAATGAGAATGGGAATGGTCGTCACCGTCAACAACAAAGTATTTAGCGGCAGTGTGTTTAACAAAATAAATTAAACCAAAAACAATAGCGAAAGCTGTGATTCCGTACTGAAGATACCGATGGAGATCCAAAGGATAATTATATTCATGCATCGATATTTATAAAATTATAATAATTGTAATAGTTAGGGTTTTTCATCGGTGATTCATTCAGCGAAAAAACAGGGGGGAAATGTACGCACTAGTGATCGAATTTGGATGAGAATTTGGGGGTTTGTTTGTGGTGATCGTTGGAATGGTTTTGTGGAATTATTGAGAATTTTCTCCGAAAGTCATGGATTTTGCTGAATTTTCCACACACAAACGGGAAACAATCCAGAAAATTAATTATTAAACGATGTCGTATTAGTCCTACCAAATTACCAAATCCATATTTAGTTTTTATCGTATTCTTTTCTTATAGTTTCTTCAACTGAAACTGACTAATTTGTTGTGTCTTTTTTTAACATCCAAGTATTAAAAGATGAATTTCATTTTTGTAGCCAGGATCAAGAATTGTTTTACCTTCTCTAACCTCTTAAACTTGTACGGAGTAGTAAAAGCATTTCATCGCTAAACTTTAATCCTTTTTTATTATTATTATTGTTATATATATATATATATATATTAGTACTGATATTTAGGAGATCTAGATGTAAATTAGTCCACTTTAAAAGTTAATATTGTACTTATATTATTTAGAATAATTAAATTAAGATTAGACTTGTTAGGATAGGAAGTTATACCCTCTCATCTCTATAAAAAGGAGGTGAGCGGAGATACTAATTGTACATTGTCTTTTGCTCATTCCTTAGCTAATAAAGGTTTAACGTTTGATGTTACGTGTGTGACTTTTTAATCATTATTGTGCGTTAGCTTTCAAGGTTTGTTGGTTTTATTCCAACAATTGGTATAAGAGCCAAGGTTATGTTGGTGTCTTGAAGCTAGATTGACTCAAAGGTAAACGGTCCCATATTCTCTCTTTTTGGTTCGTCGGTTCTTTCACAAAGTTGGTAGAATTGTCATTGCAGATTCATTAACCGTCAGATCTTTGTGAAATGTAAACGAGAGGTTGAAAACACATAGATCTAGGTTATGACTGAAGGAGGGATCTTCAATAGGAGGTTCCTAGAGAGATACAAGTAGTCGAAGTCCCTATCCAGAATCTACAAATTTAGGTACAATGCAAATTTTGATCAAGAGTTTGAAGGTTGAAAGATTGTCTGGTTTTTTTTTGTGCAAAAGTCTTGGGTTTATTAAGGTAGGTATTGCAATTGTTTAGTACGACAAGGTTGCAAAAGGTGATCGATTATCATGGGGTTTCTTGATTATAGATTTTGGCACAATGTATCTTGAAGTTTCTGTTTTGAGCTTCAAAGTTGTTAAAGTTTGCAAGGGTTTCAGCTTCAAAAGGGTTTGGAGTAGGTTGAATCTACGAGTCTCAAGTTTACGGGTTTGAATACTTGGTTAAAGAATCAATCTTGAAGGTGTATTCAAGGTTTAGTCGATTTTAAAGTTATTGGTTTTCTTAAAGGTCTCGGGTTTGAAGGTTTTTCCGGGTTTCTTGAAATTCAAGTCTTGTTGATTCTTGAAAGACAAGTAAGATTTAGCTATTTTTCTTGACAAGTGATTACTTAAGGTATATTGTATCGGGTTTTTAGGCTTGAAGCGGAAGGATAGAAGCTTTAGGGTTTTTTAAAAGTTAGTTGATAAACTTTGCAAATTAGTGAATGTCATCCCTCCTTCCTTATTTAATAAGAACATATGCAATGGAAAAAGTACCAGCTTTTCAAATAAAAATTGGGCTGGTTCAACTACTATAAAAAATGAAGTTCCAAGAGTATCTTGCCTAAAGACTAATAAAGAAGCTAGTATTGTGGAATGATGTCACATGATGGTTGGTAGCTTGCATCGGGCTTGGTCATGGTTTCGGCCTCCAAGATTTGACCAAGAGTTAGAGGAGCTTTTACAATGGGAAGAAATGACATCAAACATGGGCTTTTCTTATGATCTGGATACTTGGATTTTCAAGTTAGATAATTTGATGGGCTTCAATGTAAAAGTCATTCGTACCCATATCACCGAGAATTATACTTTAGACCAACCGATTGACATTCAAGTATACGATTGGAGGAAATTATTACCAATAAAGGTTAATATTGTTTTTTTCTGGAGAGTTGTCAATGGTAGTCTTGTGATTAGGGCAAATTTTGATAACGGAGACATTGATTTACATTCTATTAGATGTACCTCGTGAGACGAAGATCTTGAGATCGAAACCCATTTTTTTGTCAATTGTCGTGTTGCTAGAGCTTTGTGGGAGACCGTTTTTAGATGGTGAAAAACTATTAACATTATCTACGATGTGTTCAACATTTCTATTAAGGTTTAAATTTCGAAAAAACTTCGGAAGTTACTGGAAGTTGTTGTTTGCACTGCTCTTTAGATATTGTGGAGATATACAAATAGTTCTACATTCAAATGCAAGAAGTCGAGAAGTGAAGCCATTGGTGATGATGTAAAAATATTTCATTTTCTTTTGATAAATGGTAGAAATAACAAGGTAAATATTAGTTAGATCGATTGGATTTGCGATCCGAATTTGTTTAATACTAATCTTATGTAATCATCCTTTAAATATTTCTTTGATCTAACTTCTTGCTAGTTGTTTGAAATTATTAGACATTCGAAAAAAAAACATAAGACTCAAGTTTAAGCTTAAGTGGATTCAAACGGATCAAATTGCGATAGTTAACAAAACTTGCATATGTGAGGCTCTAATTTAAACTTTGGTAAAACTTAAAGAGGTGAAATTGTTACCATCTGTTTTTACATATCGCCGCATCATTTTAACCATAAAATATGCTTATCGGGTCTTTATTTAACAGCCTAAACCCTCTCACACAAGTAATTTTCAAAAACTTATCTAATATAAAAGGATGCAATTTAGTAATTTACTACTCAGCTAGTATTTTCCAAAGAGATATCGACTTGTATCTTTTTTTTTTCTTACTATTTTGCTTGAATTTGCGTTACATAACCACAACAAGTAGGCTTCTTAATTTTATTACACCTTAATTTTTAGACCTTAATTTGAACACTTTACACGCAAAAATGTCAATATCAGCCCTTTGGCTATCATCTCCTCCATCGATCGTCATCGTCGTTACCTTGCTTCGTGGATTAGAGACATGAATTTGTCAACAAATTAGATATAATTTACAAATAAAAATTAAATTACATATGACTTAGTGGTAAGACCTTATGATTCATCACAAGAGATATCAAGTTCGAACTTCACTAGGGTAAACATTTTAGAGGTATGTGGCAAGAGAAAGGATAAAAAACGGTAACGGAATACCATGTTTACACCGCATATATCTGAGAAAAATACTTGTGTTTCTCATATAACTTAAACAAGAAGAACCTCGTCTGTTTACCCATTATACATATATCTGTAAGTGTATGCTTGCACATGTAGCTATGTATCTGTTTAAATGAGGCTTGGATCGATTCTAAACCAAGGCACTCATATGTATTTTTAATTCTAATTAATATGCTCTAATCCAAACTTTATCCCAGATTATATACTAATTACTCTAGCAAATAACCAATGATTGTATGATTGTGCTTAATTCATAAAATATTTGACCTATATACGTTCATTATTCCATCATCATGCTGCAATAACCCTTGTGGAACTAAAATTAGGTATGTTGAAAGTTGAAACTTTGAAGCAAATGGGAATACTTCACCAAATTCCCAACAAAGCCAAAAGTAACATACTTTAGTAACATACTTTCCATTACCATTTATCCTTTTAATACATAACCTTTATAAGGTATACAAGCAAAAAAGAATTTGAAACCAATTACAAGTAAAGTATTATTGTTTAGGTGTGTAGTTAAATACCACCAAACCAATAGTTGACCTCATCTTGTTACTATGATACCGTAAAACACACGTTATCTGCTAGGCCAAGATGCTTGTACGTTTTATGGGAGCTTAATTAACACGCGTACGTATTTACACTAAATATTTTAGAATTATGAAGTAAACGTTTTCCGTTGTTCATAAATTTTTATGTGTAACTAGTTTAGTAAACTAGTAGTTGATATATATCGTCGTTATTCGTTAAGTTTACAAATTCTATATTACAGACATTACTTTCGAGACGTATAAAAGTGATTTTTGTTATGACTTCATTTCTGGAATTATTATCTTTTGTTCAAGTACGTAAACCGATGGGAATATTGGATGTAAAGCAGTATGAAACTGGATGCATCAGAGTATGTGAATTGAATTGACTAGATAATCTCTTTGAGTCGCGTAGATATCAAGTTTCAAAAGAGATATTTCGACTATATAGATGCATAATTTCACGAAATTTACTTTGTGATAAAACCAGATAATCAATCAGTTTTTGACACTCAGAATTAGATTATTGTGTGTTTGTAAGTACCGACTTTTGTGTCTGAACAATGCATATATAGATCCCAATAATTCTGGAAGTGACAATGGTTAGAGATGTCCAGAAACTGTTTCATCAGATATAGGAGTGGTTATTAGCGGTTAGTAACAACATAAACTGATTATAACAGTCTGATCACTTTGAACTGGTCAATTTAAGCTTGGCAATTTGGACTCAGGAATATAAATATGATGTTCAATTTGCGCTTCACCTAACCCATGTCTGCTTATCCATCATAGCACTAATACAACATAAACATGAAAAAAGAAAGTTGGGTGTTTATAAATGTGAGAAAAAAGCTTTATATTTATGAATGTGAACAACTTAAGAAAGATTTGCACATTTCTTTAAGGCATGAACATTCTTCTACACCATTATCTAAAGCTTTATTAGCTTTTGTTATATCCCGACTTTTCTGGTATGCATATGCTTCATTATGATCTAGAAAATATCTTAGGATTATCAATTTGCTTTGGTACTAGCTAGATATGTTTACAAGGGATTGATCCTAGTTTGCAAGTGTTTATGCCTTTATTCTCTTCTTAATATTCCATTAACCTAATTAATGATATTTAACCAAATTGTTTAGCTTTTGGTTTTTATATTTCAAACTTTTCCCTTTGTGCAAATCCAACAAACGCCCTTTTCCGAGAAATATAAATTGTGGAGAGTGGGTACCTGACGAATTGATGTAATCTATATTCTCACTATATATAATATGTAAGCAAGTATATAAGCGTGACAATTACGTAACGAATAGATAATGGAATATCAGAAATGGAGTACATTTCTAAATTATCTTGTTCCCATGGACCACTCATCGATAAGCATGGACAAATCACTGATATTGTTCGGTATCGAGAAACAATTTCAATTGCATCTTAGCTTTCGAGTCATAAAATTCAATTCGAGATCCAGTTTAATGTTGACTCCCGTTGTAATATGCTTAAATTGGCTTTCTTTGGTTCACAATATACCATTAAATATTTCTATGTAGTATCAACATGCATGAGTTTTCTCGGCTCGTTCCTATATAGAAAAAAAGGAAAAAAGGGAGGTAGAAAGATAACGCTTATGTATGTGGTCATGTCCCTATGAGAGTTTATCGACTTGTTCGAGTATGTGTGACAGTGGACTGTAACGTCCCTACGAGAGTTTCATTGATTGTTTCAAGTTTATGTCAGTGAATTAGAATCACATCGATTAGTAGGCCGAATACACCGTGATTGCCCAAAAAGAATATGTACAAGTTTAAGTTGCAAGTCTTATAGAACCAAATGTAAAGAAAGCTGTGATCAACATGTGTACACACTTAAATTGGTTTCTTGGGCCAAACACTATATATTGGTCACATGTAAGAGCGTCTCATAACTCTTTTATTTACTGACGGTCATAAATTCACTAATTTTATAATAAACTCATTAAAATTGTACTTTGTTTATATATACGATACAAAATGTTGACACACATCGTTGGTGAATATATAAAAAGAGTGGTGAAAATATCAGTAAATGGTATCATCAAATATATTTATATACGTGACATTTTACGTACAAATTAACTTCAATTTTATAGTTACCAATATACCATCTAATGAGACGTACATGATTTATAGTACACACTACAAAATCAAACAAGACAAAATCAATACGAGTATTACATACATATCTCACGTCTAGAACTTTTTGATATGTAAACATGAATGTATAGACACATGATGTCATGCATGATCTATACGTACTTAATTAATTGTGATCGAGCATATGGGTTTTTTTAGTTGTGAGCATATCATTTGCATATGTATAAATCGTTACGTCACATAAATATACGTACGTACACATTCACATGTTGTGAGGATCCTCTTTTAGAAAAAAGAAATAATCACCTCCATTTCTTATTAATTAGTTTCAATGATATTTGTTAATACATATTTCTATATACGTGGGTATGGTAGAATATATTCCTCTGCCTTAATCTTCCTATATAAACCTCTAGTCACTCCTTAATAATTTAATTAGCCATCAATCTACCTTCAAAATTTTATCTTCTCTTAATTGCTTTCTCAAAGAAAACGATGTCGGGTGTTTGGGTGTTCAAGAATGGCGTAGTTAGACTCGTGGAGAACCCTGGTGCGGGCTCATTGCAAGGTGCATCTCGAGGCAAAGTACTCGTGCACCTTCCCACTAATGAGGTTGTGACTTCTTACGAAGTTCTTGAAAGAATGCTCACGTCTCTTGGTTGGGAACGGTATTATGATGATCCTGATCTTTTTCAGTTTCATAAAAGATCAACAGTTCATCTTATATCCCTACCGAAAAACTTCAAGAAACTTAAGTCCATGCACATGTATGATATTGTGGTCAAGAATCGTAATGTCTTTGAAGTACGAGATTCATAGTTGATTGATTGTGTTCTGATCATCATGCATCCATGCTTGGTTTGATCTTTTTTTCAAAAAAAGAAATATGTGTGTTTGTAAGCTGTTGGAAATTTGATTATTTGTGGCACGTGTTCTGATTATAGTGATCATGTTTGGTTTACACGAATTTGTAAATTAAATTAAGTTCTTTGGGTGATTGAAATACAAATTAATTAAAGCTTTTTGTTATATTTTTTATGTCCTGGCAGTTGATTCCGTGAGTTTGAATATTGGCATACGGCATGAATAAATCTATTTGAATCACTGACACGGGTTCAAATCTCGTTTGATCTCCTAGATTAATTAAAGAATCAACTAAAATGAAAGCAAGTACACATAGTTTATCACATACAAAAACGCCATTCACATATATACATCGAATTCTAGAGCTAGTTTACGTAGCCGTATATAGTTATGTACTATGAAGCGTTCATAAGCAAACCACGTTTACTTGATCACTATAGTTGTATGCGTATATAAATCTAACAATGTTACATATAATTACATTGAAATGATATACAACTTATAATGAAGTTTTTTAGATATCTCTAAATAAGTCAATGGACGCAGTCCGCCTGCTCAATAAGAATGAGATTAAGAATGTTTTCTGATTTCTCTATTCTAATAATCAGACATACAAGTGCAATTAAAGACGCTTCAAAGTACATCAGTCGAAGAGCATGAACAGAACACCGAACATGTTACATTTAAGATTTCCAAGAAAGACCTCGTCTTTAGCCTTTTGGTTGAAAAGCTCTTGCAATCCCAACCAGTTAAAGATGTATTTAATATAGCCAATATATGCTGGTCAAGTAAATTCGCCTAATATATATCAAGCTCCAATATTTTTTTCAGTGTATAATTAAGGTAACAAAACTTTACCTGTTTTACTAAGCTGAGCATGCAGCAAACATAACACGTAAAATTTGCATATATGTTATAAAAAGTTAAATACTTAACTCTTGACATGTAACCTTGAAAGCTAAACACATAATCCAACTAAAACGGTAAACTATCAAGATATATATGTATTTCATTTGTTTGGCATTACTTTCTTTAAACTATATATAATACCCGCTCATATATACAGAGTAATTAATTAATATACGAGGAAAAGAAGCCCATATGTGTGTATATATTCCAATAATAACGTACTACTATAAAATTACCAGATCGAATATATACCTCTACATGCATCATCAATCCACCCACCCCCTATTTTAAACCAAATCTTAATATCTTCAATATTCATTCAAATCATAAGTCCTAAACCATGTCTGGTGTATGGGTGTTCAAGAATGGCGTCCTTAGGCTCGTTGAGAACCCTGGTGCTGACTCCTCGCAAGGTGCATCTCGTGGCAAGGTGTTGGTCCACCTTCCCACGAACCAAGTGGTCACATCGTACGAGGTTCTTGAACAAATGCTAACGTCTATCGGATGGGAAAGGTACTACAACGATCCTAACCTTCTTCAGTTTCATAAAAGATCCACCGTTCATCTCATATCTCTCCCTAAGGAATTCAACAAGCTTAAGTCGATGCATATGTTTGATATCGTTGTCAAGAATCGTAATGTCTTTGAAGTAAGAGATTCGTAATTAGTTGATTTGCTGGTTGTGACCATGATCACTTGATCTTGATATTGCGTTGGTTGTTGCGTGCTTCGGTCTTTTGTTTGTCATATGTGTATATATATATACATATATATATATATACACGTGTGTGTGTGTCTTTTGATGGTTACTGTTATTTATTTTTAGATTTCAAGGTTTGCTTAGATGGTTTTGAGTATTAAGGTTTGTTTAGATTTCAAGTATTAATTTCTAAATGATATCTCATGGTGTACTAGGAATGTATGTAAATGTAACTTATTGTGTGGTTAAACGTACTCTCTTTTCTTACGGTGTTGTATGTTAGAGACTAGAATCCGTGTGATGATAATTTTGGATAATTTTAAATCATGTATGAATTACAATAAGATATTTTGACCATATAATACTTGGGTTAACCAAAAATTTTAATAGAATAACACAAAGACACACTTGGATTCTTATAGAGCAACTAAACAAAATCAAAGAGATTATGTTAAGTTTAGTGTGTGAAAATGGAAACCATATTGATTAATTATGAGAAAAGCATAATCCTTTCCCGCAGTTATACAAACGAACAATCTCAAAGACACACTTGGATTCTTATAGAGAAACTATACATGTTCGTTTTAGCGAAAAATTTGAGTAAAACGGGTCGGCGCTCCAATATAATTTAAATTAGTGTGCGCTTTTTACTTACCGACTCATCATGTAACTTACGTTGGAAAACATTGGGTCGAAGCAGATCGAGCTAATGTGTTACATGTATGTTTTAATTACATTTTAGTTGTATATTTAAACTTTGAAAAACAATATCGATACAATACGGGTATTTTAAGTTTATATAATGATGAAATAGGATGGTATGTTTGGTGAATTAGTTGTAGGATTCTAAAGCTCATTAATTTTATGAAAAGTTACTTCCAAAAGTTTTGAGATTTTGAGTTTTTCATTGAATTCAAAAACTATAACATGTACATGTCAAGCAATTTCTGTATTTTCATATGAACTTTTTATTCAAAAACTAAAAGTTAAAACTCCACGTCAAACATATACATAATGTGTATACAACAATATATAATAATCTTTACAACAACCACAATACATTTACTTATCGTTACATAGTGTAAATTTATTTCGAGTCCGTTTGATGTGGAGCTTTTAGAAACTTTGCATTCTAAGTTTTGAACAAAAAACTCCTATGAAAATAAAAGTATTAATTAACATGTACAAACTATAGCTTTAGTTACCAATGAAAAACTTAAAATTTCAAAACTCTTGGAAGTAACTTTCCATATAATTGAGAAGCATCTACAAATAGAGTTTACAACTACTTTACCAAACACACAATGTATACACATTAGTAGTTGTGTCTTTATTGTTCAGCAGGAATTTAATCAAGTGTTCATGTTGTATGGTAATACATATTAATACTTCTTTTCTTTTCTTTTACATATTAATAATTAAAATTTCAAGGAATTTAATTTGTTATTTCCTTCTAACTACACTGATTAGATATAAAGTTTGTTCTTCGCTAACATTGTTATGTTGAACCCTCTAAAACTTTATTTTCAAATTTAAGAAATCATTTTCTCCCAATTAATCCAAGGTCAAATATATATAACTTATTATTTGGGTATACTTCAACTATATATATACAAACACATATTTTTAGCTCAATTTATTTTAATTGATATTATATTTAGATGAAAACATATTTGTATAGGATATGTCATATTTTATGGTATTTTATATGCAATAGTATATAAATAAATTTGATTGATGATGTATAATATACAAGTTTCTATTCAGTTTTGACAGCATATATACCTAAATGTATAAAAAAAATGTACCAAAACTACCGCAACGAAGTGCGGAAACTTCCTTGTTGTTATCATATAGTGTAGAAGATTTTTATAATGTAATATGAGATGTACATATAAATTATAAATAAATATTGTTACAAAAGAGGATATATATTATTACATAGTTATGGAGATAATGACATAAAATTGGAAATGTAATGTTTATTAGAAATGAAAAACCTTATACATGTACAAATCTGACGGAAATAAAAATTGTTATATCATAACATTTATGAGAAAAGGGTATATTTTGAAAACAATATATCGGACAAACTCATAATTTACTGGAACATAAAATGATGCACAAAAGTACCTACACAATATAGATAATACTTAACTATTTGTGTTATGATTAATAACATTGTCGTTTTTATCCATGTTTTTCTACCAACAACTTGATCTTAATAAATTCTTGAATGCAATCACCCTATTATTCCGTTAAACAACTTTACCATATATAAGTGAGAGTACGATATTAAAAAGAATGGTAAGAATACTTTAAATTTTTATTAGTCTAGTACTCGCGCAATGCGGTGGCGTTGATAATATCATTCAAGTGTATATTTAATAAGGTATTAATAAGGTATCAGTTAATTTTGAAAAGAAGTTTTAAATGTTATTAACTATGTTTGACTTTTTAATTGTGATAGATGAGTATTTTGTGTAGGATATTATATACTTTCCATTTTTATTGATTGAATAATGAATTTAATAGAGTTGATATATTAGTTGAGTTAATAGGGGTAAAATTGACATTTCCGATCTTCCAAATTTCAACTTTTAAGCCAAAAAGTGAAAATGCTTTATAAGGAAGTATAGATTTACGGTTTATTTTTATTTGTGAACTTTTATTTTTTTTACTTCACAAATTTTTTTAATTGTTAAGCTCTATTATTTTTTCACTTCACAAAAACTTTTAGTTGTGAATTTATTTCATTCTTTTTTGACTTTACAGAAATTTATAAAGAAGTGAAGCTTTATATTTTTTTACTTGACACAAATTTTTAACTATTAATCTTTATTTTATTTTGAATTGTGAACTTTTTTTTATTTTTTTCCTTCACGAAAAAATTTTAATTGTAAATCTTCATTATTAAAAAAAAAACCTTCACAGATTTTTACAAAAGAGTAAAGCTTTATTTGTCTTCTCATCAATCTTTTTTTAATTTTGTATTTTTACTTTGACTTAGATATTTATTGATGAATACTTCGTTAAATATTATTTAACAGAGAATATTCATTAAGTGCAATATTTATCAAAATGCATATTTACGTTGAAAAATATTGTTTCCCTCCTATCAATAAGTAATTTTCCTAAGATCATTTTATATATAGATACATTTGACAATACTATAAAGTAAGGGGTTAGGTTCAAATGAAAATCAAATAAAATGTAAAAACCGTGAGAACTATTAAATTACACATTTTTTCATACGTGATTGATTTCATTAATATGTGAACATTCATGTACATTTGATTTATAATGAAAAAAGCAAAAAGAAAATTCTAAAATTATATCTCAAAACACAAAATAAGAAATACATGTTCACACGTGAACCATAATATGAACAAATCGGTAAAATGTATTTTAATACGTAATTTTTGGGTTTTTAATTTCTTTTTCTTTATAAATCAAATATACATAAATGTTCACGTACAAATGAAGTCATTCACATATGAAAAAATGTATAATTTAATAATTTCACGATTCTCATCTTTTATTTAATTTTCATTTGAACCTGAACCATAAAGCAAGTATGCAAATGTTAATCATGTTAAACATCCTCTTAATCTTGAAAGATATAGTTCATTGACTTTTTGTTTTCACTCCAATTGAGTTGTCAAAATCATAAACCTTCGATTATCCGTACACAAAATTAACGACTATTATATGGATTCAGTTAGGAAGTAAGAATTCACATAGAATTCAAGAATTGATGTGAACGATTTCTTGCGTGATAGTCCTCAAAATATATATAGTGGGGTGTGGGTTAGGAGATACGATCGATTATATATATATATAAAGTGCATTTATAAATTTCAAAAAACAATTAAATATTTTGAAACATATAATAGTGGAATGTCAAACACTCAAACCTATGAAATTTCGTGATTACATACAAATCTCAATTTGTTGAAGCCATCGATTTGATGGCTTCCTTATGGAAATATCTATTTATATTTGAATATATACGGTATCGCTTTATTCTTTGTGATATTGATCACATTTCTGATTGGTATTTTCGTATAAAAATATATTCGATTGTCTCTTATTTTCATTTCAATGCATGTGGGTTGTCAATATCATAAAGCTTCTAATTTCAATTCGATGATTCGTATACGAAACTAATGACTATTACATGAATTCAGTTGAGAAGTCAGAGATCAGAGATAATTGATGTTAATGATTTATAGTGTGATATTCTTAGAAATTATAGTGGGTGCGGGCTAGGAAGATATGATCATATTACATGATATTGACAGGTTAGGCATTCAAATTTTTTGAAATAAGAAAAATGATTGATGGGTTTAAAAAGGAATAATTACTTATATCTATAAGGTTGAGTATTTTACATATTATTAGTACAATATCTATTTTACAAAATATCATCTTATTTGGTAAAGATGAAAAAATTTGTAAGATCGAAATTTCAATTCGGAATATCAAAATAAGAAATTGATTTCGCAATATCAGTTTTGTAATATTAGTTTAGCAATACAACGTAATTTCAAATATTGTGAATTGCTATTGTGGTCTTGTGAAATGGATGTTGCGAATTAAAATTTCGATCCTGCGAATTTCTTCTTCCTTGCGAAATGAGGTGATATTTTGTGAATAAAAGTTTGAGTTTATACAATGTAATATAATTAACCAATTTTGTATATGTAAGTAATTATTTTGTTTAAAAATGTATGTCTACATTTAAGTGTAAGGATTTGATTGAAGGAAACAATAGAATAATCGAGAAAGGAATAAATGAAATATGTGTCATGTTAATATATAGATTAGACATATATATATGAATATTTAACATTACTGTTTGAAACATATAATAGTTGAAAGTCAACACTCAAACCCACAAGATGATGTTTGACGAGCTAGCTCGGATGTAACTCAGGTACATATAACTAATGCTATAAACATAAACATAAACATTTAAATAGAAAGTAAAAGAAGAAATCGTCAATCAATACCTTAGTATGAACTTGACCCATCAATAAGCTATAAAAGATAGATGATAAATGTCACGAGTCAAAATCTTCAATTACGACTGCATATGCATACAAGAATATTAGATCGCAACATCATGAAAGGGAGTATATAGCATCCAAAAGTAAAAACAAGGGTATCAAGATCAGATTTTGATCGAAGATATCAATAACGAAACATATTCTGATGATGATATGATTGTCTTTTATATAGCATCGAAGATAGAATTGTATGATCGGAGGTAGAACAAACTGATACTACTTTTTACTCAATTTTAGTCTTTGGTTTATCAATCGGGCTTAATCTATGCTGCACGGGATACCAGAAAGTTAATAAATATCATAATTAATTACTTCTGCAATTGTAAATTCATGAGAGAGCATATATAGAGTCAGTTGAAATTCATAACTCAAACTTGAAACTTAGATCATTTTTAAGGGTGGTCACTATTGGAGTCCACTAATTCAAGTTTAACTCTAACCGTACAATGCAAGGTATCGCACCCACCATATCCGAATATAGGTTTTAATTTCAAAATATAATCGAATAAAGAGCAAGCATATATCTAACATAATAACTGACATTCATTTGATAAGTGCATGGCTTAACTAAATATTTGTGTTTAATAGTACATATGCTCCTACTAATATAATTCGTAAGATCCACCTAATTAAATTAAAGGAATTAATATTAATATGAATAAAATAACATATTCTTTCCTCATTAATTATGTATGTCAACATCTCGTAAAGGTATGAATCCAGCCTCTTTTGGCGATATTTGTATTTTCTCGTTATTATTATGATCTTTATCTAACGATTAGGTTAATATATAACTGTTTCTTAGTAATACTTTCACAAACATACGATGAACTTCTTAAAATTAAACGTAAAAGTCTACGAAAATCAAGTTTATCAGTTATCGACTATTTACAAATTAAATGTCTATAAGTATTGAGCTTTGAGTTCTGAAACACATGCAAATATTTGTCAAACACCAATAGTATAAATTTGACGTTTTTTTTATATGAAATGTAGTTTTCTGTAAATCGGAAAAATGTTAATCAAGGAAAAGCACAAATAAATAAAATACTACACCTACCTTTATATATCCCGCACAAAAACGCACGATATATATTGTCAACTCTGCATGAAACCGGAATTTTGGTACGTACAATTTATTTAAGTGAAATTGAATTAAGAATCCTTAGAATATAAAGAGTGGTTGTCCTTATATTTGGTGTTCAGTTTAAACAATGAAGTTTAACACATATACAATTTTGAAGAGAATCGTGTGATGTTTAACTCGGAGTCCAAATGGGTCTACAAAAATAGTTTCGAAGCAATATAAAAAAAGAAAAAAAAAAAAAAGGAACGTGACTCTCCAGTTTTTAGGGTGTTAGAATGCTATTTTCCCCCTCTACACTCTGTGCTCTTAAAAGACGGATAGTAGGAAAAGATAGTTGTTATTTAACTTAATAACTATTCAACTTAATTAATTTCCGATATATTCTAACTTAAAGGTGAAATATATATCGCTAAGAATGAAACCTTGATTGTATAGTATAAGGATGATTATGCAAAATGAAGATAACACAAATGTTTGGTGTGTTTATGGCAAATGATTGTTGAGATGCTTATTCTTTTGGAAAATGACATCCATGTTGCAAAGAAAACAACTTACACTAACTTTATAATATTGTTTTTGTTTTGAAGTTTTTAGCAGAACATTTTATGCATTTTGGTTCTTGGATCATCATGTTGCATTGTTAATTAACTCAAAATGTATATATGTTAGGTCGATTATTGTTTCTAGAAAAATGATAACAAGAAAAAGGAACATACTTTAATGTAATTTTCATCAATTTATGTTAATTTAATTCGGTCATTAAAATTTATTTGATAATCAATTTTGATACAATATTCGATATAATAAAAGAATCAATGGATGAACTTAAAGTGATATTTATGATTTTGTAAAATTATCAATGCGTCGTCTAAAATAATATTTGACCTAATGATATGTGAAGGGCATATTAATCAGTAAATTGTGAATTCGAGTCTTGAGGAGTACATCAATTAGATTGTAGTGTCGAAAGGTTGCTTCTTTTAGAAAAAAAAAAAAAGAATAAATTACACTGGAAGCCCAGTTTAAATAAGTGGGCACATACTGAGGTCCATTTTTGTTCAACAAAAACATTAAATGCCTGAATAATGGGCATCAAATAAGCTTTAACAAATAGTTAAATGCCAAAATCTAGGTAAAGCCCAAATGAAGTTATGAAAACCCAATTTTTGCAAAGGTACAAAAAGATTCAGCCCAAAAATAAACCAGCATATAAAGTGAACAAATAAAGCTCCCAATTTAGAGACATTGCTACTTTGCTAGGCATTATATTTTCTTGTACATTATTCTCAGAGAATTCCAAATAGCTTTAACGACTTCTATAAGTTCTAATCTAGATCAAGCTGTATGAATAAGTGAATCTCACTTTAATATCGTGCAGTTGGATCTGAAACTTATGAACAAATTGACTCAAACTTTTACTAGAAAATCGAGTGTCTCAAGTTCAACTTAGATTTGGAGAGGAGACACAAGTTAGCATCTATCAGGTGTGATCATGGCTCCAAAACTGGAATCGAATGCTCTTACGTCAAGGGTAAAGTGCAAAGTCCATATAAACCACTAGTCTTGATGCCTTTGATGCTTTTTTGCCCCACTCTGCGCTTGCGCACTAGGAAAGTTTCGCCTTCTATTTCTCCCTTGAGAACCAAGTAAATTATATCGAGCAATTTTAAGTTTGTTTAAACCTTATAAATCAGTTTAACAAAGATTTAACTAAAATATGATGTGAATTCTTGCAAGTTTAAGGCTTTACTAAAAAATGATGTTAATTCCCGCAAGTTTAATGCTTTAGTAATCGTATGAAGTATCGCGATCAGTTGAAAAGTTACAAACTAAATGTTTTTAACCTTCTTAAAAGTTACAAACTTAATGTTTTTAGGGTATGTTTGGTGAACTAGTTATAGGGTGTAGCTGTAGGTTGTAACTGTAACTTTTAGTTTAAAACTTTTCGATAAAAGCTACTTTTAGTAACTTTGAGAATTTGAGTTTTTCATTGGATTCTAAAGCTACAGTTTATACATGACAAATAAGACTTTTATTTTTATATAAACTTTTTGTTCAAAAACTAAAAGCTAAAGTTCCGAAAAACTCCATGAAAAAAACCCTAAACATTCTTGAAACAATATTTATTCCTATAATTTCTTATATCCGCAACTTAAAAATATAATCAAACCTCTCAACAAAAAAAGTATGTTACTGTTCCTTTTTTTTATATAGACTTTCACTAATTATGTAACTACAGTAATAGTAACTAAATTAAAATTAGAACGGTTTGTTTTGCCCTCAATTTTTTTGCACCTGCATTTTACCAATATTAGTTAACTTAACCAAGATGAAGTAATTACAAAAATAAACAAATTGCACAATATTTGTTTTATATCTATATCTATTTTCTATTTTAATAATAGAAATCGCACAATTATTACAAGGCAATACAACCATTCAAGTTTTCCACATCGAAAACGACATCCTACCTACAATTATTAGGTAATCACATACCACCGCAACCACCACCACAACCACCGCCGCAACCACTAGCAGCATCCGACACCATATCTCCGATCAACAATCCACCCAACGCTCCTCCCAACAACCCAGCTCCCAAACCCATACCAAATTTGTTTTTCTTCTTCTGCTGCGGTTGCTGCACCACCGGTGGATACCCATAACCTGGTTGGGGCGGATAACCATACCCCGGCGGAGGATAACCACCGTAAGCAGGAGGCGGATAACCACCGTAGGCAGGAGGCGGGTAACCACCGTACCCCGGTTGCTGACCATAGACGTCTCTACCTTGTGGTTGAGGATATCCTGCCGGAGGCGGATAATACGCAACTCCCGGAGCTCCGGCACCGGCGTTTGGTGTAGGATAACCAGCAGGAGCTCCGGTTGATGGAGTAGGATAACCTGCAGGAACTACGGCGGTTGGTGTAGGATAACCTGCCGGAGCTCCAGCTGCCGCTTTAGGATAACCTGTCGGAGCTACGGCGGCCGGTGTAGGATAACCTCCTGGAACAGCGGCGGAAGGTGTAGGATAACCTTCAGGAGCTCCGGAAGCGGCGGCCGCTGTAGGATAACCGCCAGATGCGGCGGAGGGCGGCGGAGGATATAACGAACTAGATCCAGAAACTGGAGAAGCTACCATAGGGTAAGCAGTAACAGGTTGATCAACTTTATCAGGTTTTTGAGCGGGAAAAGCGGTTACAGGTTCATCTAATTGGGCGGGTTTTTCGGCGAATTTGTAGGAGAAACTAAGTTCGCCTTTTGGTTTACCAGAAGGTTTACGAACTTGATAACTAACGAACTGTAGCGGCTTTCTGTTACTTGAAACACCTTCTAAAAGCTCCTTAACTGGAACGTGAACTTCACCGAGATCTTTATCACCAAACATACCTTCAGTTTTAATCTTAACAACAAGCGTTAATCGGCTTTGTGATGCAGCTAATTCGTCGATTTCAAACTTCATTTGTTGATTCCACGTAGGATTTGAATCGGCGTCTTTAGCGACTTGAGTTTTTTTTTTCTGTTCTAATTGGTTTCCGGCGCCGGAGATGTAAACGACGGCGTACACGTCCATTTTTCCGACGAGGTTGACTTTATTGAGTCCTTTTGCAGAAACGATTGTTAGGTCTAACGATCTGAGCGCCATGATTGAAATTGAAATTGAAGAAATGAAACTTGGGGATTTTGGGGGAATATATAAATTGACAAAACAGCGGTGAATATTAGGATTGATAATTTCTAAGCAAAGGAACAATGAAATATTATAATGAAAGTAATGTGGGACCGGATAATATGACCGTTGATTTTTGTATTTTATTTTTATTTCTAGTATAAAAATATGAAAAATAATGCTTCCTTCTTTTTAAAATAATTGTTCACCAATAAAAAAATACACAATTTAATAAAAACGTAATTATTACTGGTTTCTTTTTTTTTTTTTTTACAGAATGACAGTTTTACCCTTAACTAATTAATTATTGATTTCCTTAAAGTTGGTAATAATAATTTCAAGTAAGGATAATATTGTAATCTCGATCAAACTTCCTATCTATTTTTAGCAGTGAACAATTCAAAAGGAAATATGGACTATGGATGAAGGGAGTAATAATCAGTTTTCAAACGTACATAATACTTTATCTTTATTTTTATATATTTATGTATAACTAAAACATAATATTATAGTAGAATCTGAATTATTGATTAGGTTCTTTCTATGATGATTCTAAATTTTTTTTTTGATTATAATTAAAATATAATATTATGGAAGAATCTGGACTATTAATTAGGTCCATTCCATGATAATTTTAAGGTGAAAATTTAATTATAATTAGAATTTTTGATTTTATAGGTGTGCTCATAATTATTCATTTTTAATAAAAAAAAGTCTCACTCCCTCACATGATACTCTTTTATGTTTGTTAAATATGTCATTTTTAGTATTTGCATTTTATAATTAATCCTTTTAGTTCATGTATTTTATACTTGTACAAATTTTAACTCTATGTTACAAAAGAGTGAAAACACAACAATTTATATTTATACGAATATGTAATTATATATCTAAAATCAATAAAAATTTAATATATTAAATTAGATAAATTATCAATAATATTAATATGAAAGAATTTTATAATTGATCTCGCGTAGACACTGAACCACTAAACTAGTTTATATACATTTCAAGATAATTCAACATACCCTGAATAATTGTCTCCATTAAACCCTTATGGAATATAAAAACTAAATTAAAGTTTGAAATTAAATTTAGATTTATATTTAGATTTGAAGTATATGAAAAAAGTATAAATAGTTTTCTATTAAGTAGTCTTTTTAAAAAATGTAAAGTATTTCTACTTTATATATTCGAGGGATGGCTTCCATTAATTATTTTATTTTATCACAAAAGCATCGGTCTTACCAATCCACCTTCACGAACCCACTGACTTCTACCTATATAATATAATATAACATAATAATAATATTATTATTATTATTATTATTATTATTAAAATTTAAAGTGTACATTTCTTTTATTTTGTTATTGGCGTAGTTTGACGGGCTTTTAAAGTAGTTTTCTTTATAAAAATCATTGTCTCTTCGATCAAATTTATCAATGCTATCATATACATACGACAATTTATTGTTATTTTTAAAAAAATAATAATAAACTCACGTACCACACAACGAATATATATACCTTTATATATATATATATATTTATCTTTAGATTTAAGCTTACAATTTTAATTATAAAAAGTTACTTCGATATCGTTAGATCATTAACTTTTCAATTATATGACAATTTATTTAAAAGATACAGCTGTAACTAATAAAATTTACGAGTGATGGCGATATTTGATACTGAGACCATAGACATATTTCGATGAAGGAAATTTGTATATATTAATAAAAATACTAAATATGCTTCTATATGTATGATTAACAACAATACTATGGCATACCCTTAATCATTATGAAGGGAAAACCATTATTAGATGAATTTGTTTATTCATTGGGGTTTTTAATATATCTATATACAATCTTTTGTTCTTGCAGCCTAATCATTAAAGGGAACTCGCCATTAAATTTCACGAAGGTGATCTGGAAACTTAGGTGTATTCCATGTTCTCCGGTACTCCAAATCTGAAAGCGTAATAATGAAGATAAATTAGTAGTTGATAAAAAATGATTTCTTTTTTCCTTTATTGTCGATAAATTAATTAATTAATTAATTATATTATTATTAGTATTTAGCCAATAAGTCATACATATAGGGCTCTAAACATGTACTTCACGTGGAACATATTACATTTTAGATTTTACTAGAAACTTTTATGTAACCATATTATCTTATAATTTACACCTTATAGAACAAACATAATTTCTTTTTTAAAGTTTATTATGTTTGTATAGAACTTTGAGTGTTACAGGATCCATCCCATCGAAGACTTGTTATTCGTTGACATTGCGAGATTTGTGGCTTTAGCTGCTGAATATATATCATCTGAACTTGGATACCAACATATCCTGTCTTCAACATGAGGTCTAATTTCACTATTCTTCAATCTGAGCAAGAGAGGCTTGGGCTATTTGTTGCATATTTAAATCTCTAGAAAAACCAACAACCCACACTACCTCACTTTGATATGATATAACTAGCATAGCAGTCTCCAACTCCAGCAAGACGACTTAAAGTAATAAAGTACTCAAAGTGAACTTTTCCTTCCATCCCTTTTTGGGGTGCATTATAGCACAGTCCGTGACTACGTTTTTCCGTTGGTTGATGCTGCGTATTGCACGCTTGTTATATTTGTTTATATAGTGTTAGTTCTATAACGAATTTCAAGCGCCTATGAATTAGTTCCAAGAAAGCGGCCGTTCACGTCAGGAATCAAGGTTGTTGATGTAGTTGCTATTCTTTCTTTTTTTCGTCTCGATTGGGTGATCTTGTCTCCTTTCTCACAGCTACAAACCCCACAGTGAGATCCTAAAAGATCTTGCATAGGATGATGTTTTTGAAGTTGCAGTATCTTCTCCAAAAAAATGATAAAGACGAGCCATTTGTGAGTGATAGGTCATCGATCAGCTTTGTTGGAATTAATTTCTCATGTCTTGCTAAAATGACTGCTTTCCTAAGGCAAGATTTATTTGCATTAAACCTACTCCATGCACCACGACCCTAATAGTACCATATTTTTTACTCTAAGAGGAGTAACACCGAGAGACTCCCAAATCTTTGGGTTTACACGCTTGTTTCCAAGACACTAATGCTTTTTTCTTTTTGGAAATTTTGCCTGCCCAATGAAATTTCGCCTATACCTTTCTAATTGTTTCACCGCCTTTTTTGGGGCCTTGAATATGGACGTACATATAATGAATTGGTATGCTAGCTGGCACCAAATTGACCATCAGAAGTTTACCAACAAATGACATGCACCTACCTTTCCATGATGCTAGCTTGTATTGGATCCCATACTTGGGCCTTATAAGGAGATGCTCCAATCGGAATACCTAAGTACTATAAGAATTGAGATCCTTGGCATTCCAAAATGTAAGCAAGTTGCTCAAGATGAAAACGTACTTGGCAAAATTTTTCCATAGAGGGCACTTTTGTCAAAGTTTATCTTTAGTCCAGAGACTTCTTCAACAAATGCGAAGAATTTCCTTGATCATGATCACTTCGTGACGCGATGGGTGAAGGAATAAGATAGTATTATCAGCTAACTGCGGGTGGTTGATGCTTAAGTGATTATGTATTTTGAACCGTTGCAACAACCCTTCGGATAAAGCACTATGAAGCAGGCCACAAAACATTTGAGATTCTGTAGATGGAGCTCCATTAATAAGGATGGAAAAATGTACGTTAGAAATGCATCCTTTATCCAACATATGTATCTCGGCCCAAAATCCATGGATTCCCTAACCGAGAACAAGAATGAATGAGAAACTGAATCGTAGGCTTTTTGAAAATTCAGTTTGAGCATAATACCGGGCTTTCTGGATTTTGCCGTATAGTGCCACAACTCATTCACCAATAAACTCTATCTAGCATATTTCTCTCGGGACAAAGGCAGTTTGGTTCTCGCTGATCAAGTATGAAATTACATTTTTTAGCCTATTAGCAAGAACTTTTGCTATTATCTTGTCGATTGAAGTGATGAGACTAATGGGTCGCAGATTTTCGATTACTTTTGGAAGGCATTGTTTTGGAATCAGAAGAATGAGTGTTGAATTCACCTCTTTTAAGATGCTGACATTTGAGGAGAACTCGTCAAACATCTTAACAAAATCATCTTGTAAACACTTCCAACATCTCTTAAAGAAGCACAAGGTAAAGCCATCGGGGCCAGGTGATTTGTTTCCGTCACATGATGAAACTGCATCCCATATCTCTTCTTCTGAGAACACACCGTCCAACAAGATGATCCCGGTAAATGTTTGCTGAAGCACGGAGCACTCTGAGAACCTCTCAGCAAAGTGTTGTTTTGCATACTCTTTTATAACCGACGGTTCTTCTCTCCAATTTGAATTTATAATAAGCCCGGAAGGTAATTACTGTGTTCACGAATACGATATAACCTAAGAACAAACTTTGTGTTATTGTCACCATCTTTGATCCATCTAACTCTAAGAGCTGTTAACAACAACAATTTCTCCATAATAATAATTTAATGTGGGCTTTAAAAGGCGTGGAAGTTCTGTTGCGATGGGGTTCTCAGAGCCAAGGCGAGGGCGAACGCATCACGTACGCAAGGCACATTCATTTACTAAGGATTTCTAAATTATTTATAAATCATATATCATTAGACAAGGGGCGTCCATCCGTGCGATTTTTTGGTTTACGATGTGGAATCAATTCACTTTGGAGTTTTTGAGACCCAAACTAGAATCGAATGGGATCGAACCGAAAATCGAATTTAATGTGTTTAACAGAACTGAAAATCGAATTCAAATATTGTCCGATTTCAATTAATTGAAATCGAAAACCAATAAAATTTTGACCATAAAATTCATTCTAACTTGCAAAATTAGGGTTAAAATGTTAGAAAGTTAGTTTAGAATTTTTGTAAGGTATATAAGCAATAAAGCATGTAAATTTGGCAACTCAATCTTCTACATTTATAATGCAGCTTTCTTATTTCCAAAAATTTATAATAGATTAATAGTGCATTTAGTTATAGGAGATTTTTCTATTTTGCCAAGTGTGTATAAATCGTCATATGACATACCAAACAAATTTTGGCTAAAAATATGAGCCTATCAGTAAAAGTTTCATCTTTTACTTGTTCATTTTTACTTTGACTTGCCAATCTCATAAAAGTTGATCAAGTAGAGACAAACAGTCAATATAAACAAAACTTTGTTACTACTTTTAAAGTATCTAACCTTTTTTTCAGATATAATACGAAATATAACAATTACTATTATTACATTAATTATTAACAAAAAAAATATTTAATATTTGAATTCAGTGTTAAGTTAATCTCAATAATTTTTTTTTGAAACTATAAATCGAACCGTAAATGGAGATTCGGTTTCAATTAAAGCTGATCCAAAAACTAAATTTAAAGTCAGTTCGGTTTAAAATCAATTTTTATCTATTTGATTTTTGATTGAATTCTTACGAGAGGTTATGTCAAAGGTTTTTTAGAATTTTTATACAAGAAATGTTTATTTTTCTTCCATTATTTTAGGTGTAGTTATGTCTTTCAGTTTTTTTAGATCCAAAGGCAATTCAAAAGACGAGTAAGCCAATGTTCAAATTTCAGATTTTCTTTTTCCTATTATTGAATTCGAATAGCGAACATCCTCACAAGCATTGAAAAGGGTAGTTTACTAGTTTTGTTAGAAAGAGAAAAAAATAAAAAGAAAATAGAAAAAAAAATAAAAAAAATAAAACAGGAAGGGTAGTTTTTTTGTAAATTAACCCCGTTTGACTTGGGAGCTTTTTTCCTACTATATATATACACACACACACACACATTCCTGTAAAAAAAAAAGATTTCCATTTCTAATTTATACAAGCGGACTTGAGTAGCGAAACACACAAGATTCACGGCGGATGCAGAACTAGGGCGACGCCGGAGCGGCGGAAGGCGGTGCATCTGGTAACGAATCCGGCGAGCTTCTTCGATCGGTAACGCGTGGAGTTCAATCTCGAATAATAACCGATGTTTCGGTTCGATAAATTCGTGCCCTAATTGTATTCAAATCGACATGTATTCGCTCAGCTGTTGAGGTTATTAATAATTGGGGGAAACATATAATACATAATTGTTATAATACTTGGGACGTTAACAATGGCGGAATTAGGTCAAGAATCGGTGGAATTTTCTACTTTGGTGACTCGAGCTGCAGAGGAATCGTATATTTCTTTGAAGGAGTTGGTTGAGAAATCGAAATCGAGCGAAATGTCAGATTCCGAAAAGAAGATTAGTATGCTTAAGTATCTTGTCAAGATTCAACAGAGAATGCTTAGACTTCATGTTCTTTCTCAGTGGGGCCAACAGGTTATATAGCATTTTTCCATATCTTTTTTGTTTCTTTTGTTGAATGTCCGAATATAGATGCCTGTTAAACTGGTGATTAACAGTAATGCCGTACATTCATATAAATGCTCAATTTCAAAACTTTGATTGCCGGCAAGACTGGCCCGCTAACTAGTGTATACCCATATTGTGAAATGTGACAATATTTGCAAAGTCATCTTCTTTGGGACTATATGAGCTACATGCCTGATAGCTGGCCCCAAACTTGCGGCCTGCTGGGATTGAACTTGGGCCTCCAACCACTTGACGACCCCTTCGGGGTATATAGGGGTTATATGTTACTAATATAGTATCATGCATACACACATGTAATAATATATATTCTGATGAGTAGGTTGTAATAAGTATGGATATGTTGTTAAGGAATTAGGTCTTTTGATTTGCAGGTGCCATTGATACAATATTGTCAGCAACTTGCATCTACACTATCAAGTCATGAAACGTGTTTCACTCAAGCTGCGGATAACATGTTTTTTATGCATGAGGGGCTACAACAAGCTCGTGCTCCGATTTATGATGTTCCATCTGCCATTGAGATTCTGCTTACTGGCAGTTACCAGCGTTTACCGAAGTGCACAGAAGACGTGGGTGTTCAGAGTACTTTAACTGAAAAACAGCAGAAACCGGTGTTGAAGAAGTTAGACACTATTGTGAGATCAAAATTACTTGAAACAACACTCCCGAAAGAGTTCTCTGAGGTCAAAATCTTTGATGGTACAGTGAATCTTTGTGTGCAAGGAGAGTTTAAGGTGCTGCTGACACTCGGCTATCGGGGACATCTGACGATGTGGAGAATATTGCATTTGGAGGTACTTGTTGGTGAAAAAAGTGGTCTTGTGAAGCTTGAAGAAACGAGACGGTTTGTTCTTGGGGACGATTTAGAACGCAGAATGGCTGCTTCCGACTCTCCGTTTGCAACTTTGTATACTATACTTCATGAATTTTGTGTAGCGCTTATTATGGACACTGTTATAAGACAAGTCCAAGCACTTAGAATAGGTAGATGGAAAGATGCAATTCGGTTTGAGCTCATATCTGACGGTAATTTGGGTCAAAGTCAAAGCAGTGCTGGTGCTTCTATGCAAATTAGTCAAGATGGAGAAACTGATTCGAGTGGCTTACGGACTCCAGGACTAAAAATTCTTTACTGGTTGGATTGTGATAGAATAAATGGAACATCAGATGCAGCATCATGTCCTTTTATTAGGATTGAACCAGGGCCGGATTTGAGGATAAAGTGTCTTCATAGCTCATTCGTTATTGATCCCTCAACTAATAAGGAGGCAGAATTTTCCATTGACCAGAGCTGTATTGATGTTGAGAATTTGTTACTAAGAGCTATATGTTGTAATAAGTATACTCGTTTGCTTGAAATCTATAAAGAATTGGGGCAAAATAATTATATTCGCCGAGCCGATGGCGACGTTATTCTTCACTGTTCTGTTGATCAAGCTATTGCTGAGTACAATAAGGTCGGTATTTTGGTTCTATTATAAAAACTTTGAGGTAGCTATGAGTATCTATAGATGCAAATAGTCTATCTATTGAGGTTTGTGCTCACATGGCTTATACAATTTAGTATGCTCATTTTGTTGATGGATTATCTTGCTTTGTTTTATTTCTGTGTGCAGGATAACAGTTCAGATTCTGAAGGGCAGGAAGTACTACGTGTGCGCGCTTATGGTTCTTCTTTTTTTACACTTGGAATGAATATAAGGTCTTACTTAAATCTATGGATATGAATATGTATTTAATGGTATTCATATATATACAAGTGATTTCTTAATGTGTTTGCTGTGACTGGAAATTTATAAGACATGTTTGCTGAAATTTGAATAAAGTGCTTCACTTAAGTAGCGGTCTTTTGCCATTTTCGCTACAAATATAAAATATGTTATTTTCAGAGAAAATTTCGTAGTATTTCAATAGAATGTTGCATTGAGGTGTTACATATACAATAGCACTAGTTATGCAACATGATTTTAATGAGATCTAAAGTCACAAGCAAATATTTTTTTAGCTACAAAAAGCACAAGGTCAAGGGTTTGAGCCCTGATACCCCATAGCCACAACCGCTGAGTGAGTTAGTTATGCCCCTCACATTATGGATAGGCAACCGATTGTGGGCTGGTCTTGGTTGCTAGTTATCAGCCTTTTGCTACAAAAATATTCTTTTAGCTTTCAGAATTAAACAAATTTTATTCTCTTTCCCTACACACGTATATCCAAACGGAAATTTGAAAGTTAGATTCACATAAATAAGAAATTTGTTCTTTATAACTGCAGAACTGGGCGCTTTCTCCTTCATTCTTCAAGAAGTACCATTTCATCATCAGCGTTAAAAGAATGTGAGGATGCACTAAATCAGGGAACAATGACTGCAGCTGAAGCATTTATAAGCTTGAGAAGCAAAAGTTTATTGCATTTATTTGCATCTATTGGGAGGTTTTTAGGTCTTCAGGTAAGAACTTTTCTCAGACACATTGGAAGTTATTATATTGTTTCTTACTTCTTTAATGGATTATAAACATGGAAGTTTCTGTCAGAAATGAATTATATGTAGATTAAATGTATTTTCTGAAAAGCTTCATATATCTATATTCTTGCAGGTGTATGAACACGGGTTTTCTCCTGTGAAGGTACCCAAGCATGTCATGAATGGTTCCAATATGCTTCTCATGGGATTTCCTGACTGTGGGAGCTCTTATTTTCTGCTGATGCAACTGGAAGATGACTTTAGACCTATTTTCAAATTGCTAGAAACTCAGCTATATCCATCAGGAAAACCCGAATCATCTGGTGTCTCTAATCTTGTTACTCGTGTTCAAAACATTGATATAAATCAAATGCATATGCTTGAAGGGGATCCCGATTCAACCCTTCTTGAATATGGTGCCCTAACATCTTCTAATAATGACACGGACATTAATCAGACTTCTGACCATAGTCTTCTTTCTGATTTGGCGATTGAAGGTTCCGGTCTATCTGGTTTTTCTTCAATCGTGGATGAAATTTTTGAGCAAGAAAGACGGTCATCTGTGTCTTCCTTTTCTGTACAGAATTACAGTCACGGGTCTGGACAAATAAGTTCTCATGTTGATAATCCTGTGAATCTTACAAGTGTAGGTTCAAATTGGAATGGTTCATTGTATCCAGTGAGTAATTACAAGGGTAGGGTGCCATCTGTTTCAACGAGCTCAATCATTTCAAGAAAGCCATCCAATAAGAAGCTGTCAGCTTCTAAATCCGAACAAGATTTGGCTTCTAGATCTCCACTCTCTACTGAAGTGGCTTCTTATATCACAGTGGATGATGATCATCCACCAGTTGCAGGAAGTCGGTCTGCTCAGCTATCATCTCGAGCTTCTGCAGCAAGTGCAAGAGGAAATGCTTTCAAAAAGTCGGTCATTGGAAGTTCAGGTGGGTCTTTCTAAAGTTTCCGTGTCTACCATATATAAGTAGACGTGGCGATTTCAACCCATCTACTTGTAGTTTGATTTGGGGTATGTTTTATCTGCAATGGGTCAAATGAGTACATGTAAAAAGATAACTAGTTAACTACAAGGAAATGGGTCAAACAGGTCAAAAGTATTTTATTTTTTAAAATAGTTAGATCAGATTATTATTTACAGTTCCGATTGAGCATATTTTATTCTTAGAATAGTGTAAATAGCATTGTCTGCGCTACCCAATCCTGCCGGAGGTCTTTCTGGAAGCAGTCTCTCTACCTGAAGGTAGAGGTATGACTGTCTACATCTTACCTCCCCCATACCCCGTCCTCAGTGGGATTGGATAGTGTTGTTGTTGTTTACCATTGCGGTGACAGTTTTGATGCATCGATTCAGGATTTCAGGTTATTTTTCAAACATGAAATCAAAATTATTGACTTAAATGGGAATGTGTCAAACATGTCAAAAGTCGCCAACAATGTATTTCTATTGCATAATGCTTCATAAATCATTTATTAGATTCTTATTAGATGATAACTTCCTAAACTGATGTGACAGAATGACACTAGTTATCTATAGGAAGTGAAAAATCTGCACATAGATGTTTTTTGTTTAGCTGAACGCCTTTTTGACCTGTTACCTAATCCGCCTGTCCCAGCGTACTTCATAATATCATTAATGAATTATGTTTGGCAGTTCACTCTATACATTCTTCTTTTTTTCTCAGCTCCTGCACATGATTTATCAATTACTCAAATCCCCAAAGATAACAGATCACGGAAACGTACATTGTTGGACATGCTAGACTTACTCCCATCACTCAAGTCCTCAGAATTCCTTGAACCGTCTTTCAAGAGAATAAAATTTCTAAAAACCAATCAGAATGAATTGGGTGTGGTCAGCAATATCGAGAAATACAGATATGTGAATCTTTTAGCAGAGGCAAATAAAGGCGATGCACCTTCCAGTATATATGTGTCGGCTCTTTTACATGTAGTCAGACACTGCTCACTCGGCATCAAACATGCTCGGTTGACTAGTCAAATGGATGCCCTTGACATTCCATATGCTGAAGAAGTAGGTCTGAGAACCGCTTCTTCGAACATATGGTTCAAGCTTCCATTTGCAAGCAGCGACACATGGGAACACATATGCTTAAGACTCGGAAAACCAGGAAGCATGTATTGGGATGTCAAAATTAATGACCAACATTTCATGGACTTGTGGGAGCTTCAAAAGGGAAACACTAATACTCCATGGGGTTCGGGTGTCCGGATTGCTAGCACATCGGATATAGATTCACATATTCGTTATGATGCTGATGGTGTTGTTTTGACCTATAATTCTGTCGAAGCAGACAGCATTAAAAAGTTAGTTGCGGATATCCAACGGTTATCTAATGCTCGGACATTTGCTTTAGGAATGAGGAAACTACTGGTTGCTAGATCTGATGAGAAAACAGAAGAAAGTCAATATAACGGTGATGCTAAAGCACCCCCAGGAGGAAGAAGTGGGTCTGAAGCAGGGGATAAATACTCGGAACAGATGAGGAGAGTGTTTAAAATTGAGGCGGTTGGTTTAATGAGCTTATGGTTTAGTTTTGGTTCGGGGGTTCTTGTTCGGTTTGTTGTTGAATGGGAATCCGGTACAAATGGCTGTACCATGCATGTATCACCTGACCAACTTTGGCCTCATACCAAGGTATGTTCGTTGCTTTAATTTTGTATTCCTATAGCTCAAATTTGATGGAAAAATGATTAAATTTCTCTATTTTCAGTTTCTAGAGGATTTTATCAACGGGACCGAGGTTTCGTCTCTTTTGGACTGCATTCGTCTCACGGCAGGACCATTACACGCTCTTGCTGCTGCAACACGTCCCGCAAGAGCTGCCCCTGTTTCTGGGGTTCCTGGTGCTGCTTCATCTGTCTCGACGCAATCAAAAGCAAACGCTTATGGACAAATGCCAAATAGTTCGAACCCGAGTGTTAGTCAAGCTTCTGGTCCCGGTGGGAACCCTGGTCCATCTGCCATGTTGAATGCTGCTACTGTGGCTGGGCGAGGCGGTCCAGGAATTGTTCCTAGTTCACTTTTGCCAATGGATGTCTCGTTTGTACTTCGTGGCCCATATTGGATTCGGATAATATACCGAAAATATTTTGCAGTTGACATGAGGTGCTTTGCTGGAGATCAAGTTTGGTTGCAACCTGCAACACCACCAAAGGGTGGTCCTACAGTTGGAGGATCATTACCGTGTCCACAATTTCGGCCCTTCATCATGGAGCATGTTGCTCAGGAATTAAACGGGTTAGACCCTAATTTCACTGGTGGTCAACCGTCGGTTGGACCTACTGGTTCCAACAATTCTGTTGCATCTTCCGGTCCACAAGTTTTAGCCACCAATGGCAACAGGGTCGGACTTTCTGGAATGTCTCGACCTGGGAACCAAGCAATTGGTTTTAACCGTGCTACAAATGCCATGGCCGCATCATCTAGTTCGGCTTTAGTACGCCGAGCACCTGGAACAGTTGTACCGGCTCATGTTAGAGGGGAGTTAAATACAGCCATTATTGGGCTTGGGGATGATGGTGGTTATGGTGGTGGATGGGTTCCTCTTGTGGCTCTCAAAAAGGTTCTTCGAGGCATTCTGAAATACCTTGGAGTACTATGGCTATTTGCACAATTACCAGAACTCTTGAAGGAGATTCTTGGATCTATTTTAAAGGACAATGAAGGTGCACTTTTGAATTTGGATCAGGAGCAGCCTGCCTTGCGCTTCTTTGTGGGGTAAGAATAAAAGTTCAAATTGATCAGAATCTGGTTTCACCTGTTACCCAGTCTGCCTGTTTAGTATACAAAGTTATATTTGATCCTTAACCAATGGATATAATTAGACATATTGGAAAACTGGGCGGGTCAGGCAGGTTATGTAATGGGTTATTATAATGGTGCATTGCTGTACTGGTTGAAATTGGGTGGTTGGGTTTGGTTGACCCAAACTCCCAAAGTACTTTTTTCCCTGAGGTTATAGTTTCTTTCTAATATTAACTGTGGCGTATACTGAATTATGTCATCTCCTTCGATAAAATTGATTTAATAGTTCTTATGCATTAAAAATACATGTTAGAGTGAAACACGGCCCAAATTGACCCAGTTGTCCCGTCTGACCTTTTACCTTTTAGACGAAGTCGTTTAGCTCATTAGAGTTGAAACACAGCCCAATTTGACCCACAAAGCTTACTTGTTCTAACCAAGTATTTTCCTGCAGGGGATATGTATTTGCAGTTAGTGTCCACAGAGTTCAACTTCTTCTCCAAGTCCTTAGTGTAAAACGGTTTCATCATTCACAGCAACAACAGCAGAACAACTCAGTTAATGCTCAAGAAGAATTACTTCAAGCTGAAATAAGTGAAATATGTGACTACTTCAGCCGTCGTGTTGCATCAGAGCCCTATGATGCATCTCGTGTTGCATCATTCATCACACTACTTACATTACCAATTTCAGTATTAAAAGAATTCTTAAAATTAATAGCATGGAAAAAAGGTTTAGCTCAGGCCCAAGGCAATGATATTCCACCAGCACAAAGATCACGAATTGAATTATGTCTTGAGAATCACACTGGACTTTATACAGATGGAAATTCCGAAAACTCATCGGCTTCCAAGAGTAATATCCACTATGACCGCCCTCATAATGCTGTTGACTTTGGGTTGACCGTGGTTCTTGATCCTGCACATATACCTCACATAAATGCTGCTGGTGGTGCTGCATGGTTGCCGTATTGTGTCTCTGTAAGATTGAAGTATTCATTTGGTGAAAACCCGAGTGTGACTTTTATGGGAATGGAAGGCAGCCATGGTGGGCGGTCATGCTGGCTTCGGTTGGAAGATTGGGAATATTGTAAACAGAGAGTGATTAGGACAGTTGATATCAACGGGTCATCCGGTGGAGATGTGAATCAAGGAAGATTGAGAATTGTGGCGGATAACGTGCAAAAAGCACTACACTTGTGCCTTCAAGGGTTGCGGACTGGTGGCAGTGTTGGAGCCAATGCGACATGACTCTCGGTTTCTTCTTATACATGGATATAGTGACTTGAGAGTTGATGTTTTGTATCTTGTATTGTTTGGGGATCATTACATGTATTTTTAGGGTTTTAAAGTTAGCTAAAGTTTTCCTTTGTATAGAACTGTTCTATTTATGTCTGTATAAACATTTTGTTTTGCCCCCTGTTATGAACAATAACAAATAGTAGCTTCAGTGAGTTAATATTTGATAACACGTTAAAGATGAGTTTGGGTCAAAACGCGTAACTTTTAAGTCTGAATATCAGGTCGAGTGGTGTTTGACCCGAAATTGCCCTTTTCTTTTTCTTAATCTCTTACGAATCTATAGATTAGATATGAACGGTATGTAACTTATATTGGTTATAAACCATCAACCGTTTTATATCTTTGGTTAGTGGTAATAGTGTCATATAAAACTCAAATTTTGTATTATAAAATGTATTTACAATAATTAATAGAATAAAAATATATACTCCGTATCACAGAAGGCATAACAAGTATTGCTAAAAGATCAACCGATTCAGGATGTTGAATATAGTGGTATGAGAATAAGAAGAAAGAAGAGGTTCGGAGTGGAATAAGGTCGTTGACCCTTTAGAGTAGAATAATACGAGTAAATAGAATCATTTTTCCATTATTATTCTTGTCTCGTTTTTTTTAAGAAGGCAAAAATAATAATAGAATTTAATCCTGAGCTTAACTCACTGATAGTCTAATATTTTAGAACAGAAACGCCCATAAAAGTCGATGAAGAAAAGAATAGAACAATTTATGAAAAAAATTGTGCTACCAGTCGCATTAATTTAGTCCCAGCCCGGGTCATACACGTCCGTAAATTTGCGTGCAACGATTAAACAATCTGTTTGAGACCGCGCATACATTCGTGATAGGATTGATAGGCGGGCGTGATTTGACTAGTGAGTTTCAAATATCAATATCAAATTAAATACATAATTTCAATTTGTTTGAATTCTTTTATGTAGAATTTACATAGGGTTTGGAAGAAATTCCGATGAGTTGAAAAACAGGATTAAGGAAATTAAAAGTGAACTAAATGAAAAAAAATGATTATATTTTTTATTGCAAACAGAAGATGATTTCGGAATTCATGTCATAAGACGATTATGGAATTTCAAGAAATTGAAGGCATAACAGAAGATGAGATGAAGATTTTATTGAAGTGGAAGGTGGATGAGATAAAAGAAATTCAAGAGAAAATGAGAAGGAAAAAGAAGTAATTATATTTGGTTTTCTGTAATAGACTATGCTTTGTAAAAGATTTGAATATGTATAAAAGTCTATTTCAGTTTTTGAAATTAACTGTCAATAATAACTTAGAAAGTTTTGTAAATATTTTGACATTATCGAATTGGGAGAAATTGTTGAGAAAAACAATATTTAAACTCAAATTATAGAATTGACAAGTCAAAGTCCGAGTCTAGTAAAATTAGTGAAAAATAGATTAAGTGTCGTTGAGTTTGTGACTTGTGCTTAGTCTGAGTCTGTGGCACCTACTCAAACAGACTAGAATGGAGAACCGGATGACAGACTCAAGCTATGCAGACTCAGAAGAACGTGGTTAACAAGATACGAAGATTTGAAGATATTTAAAATAGATATATTGATTTGAAATTTAAATGTAACCGTTGTGGTTAGGTTTGTCTCTATCAGTTAGAGATTTGGTAGGATCGTATTTCTTAACGGACTTATATTGTACATATATAGTTTTTATACGATTCATAGAAATTTGTAAGAAATCAAATTATACATAAAGCAAATATGTTTATTCGATAATTGTGTGTGAAATTTATATTGTTCATAATTCCACAAAGATCAATATAATTTGGATTGTTATTAACTTGATATTAAACGTTGAATGTATGATTTGTATTTGATTAATTCGTTGTAATTAATTGATAATTTGATTAATTATGTTTCTAAAATTTTACTTTAAGACCTAACACATTATACGTCTTCTTAGAATGATGTAGTCACATCTCTTTTTCTTTTGTCACAATACCTTTAGGCAAATCAAGTTTTATAAAGATGTTTGATGCATTAAGCTCATAAAACTAGTATAATAAATGTGTCGACAAAATATATGCCACCCAACAGCAATAGCCGCAAACCTGCTTGTAGCATTGACCGTACGTCGTTTTAACTTCATATACAACAATGAGTTTAGTGAGAGATTTGTTATTAATAAAAGTTGTATATATAGTGTATTAGAATAAATATTCATTCTGGATTTACATAAGATTGCTTAAACATATTAGTTATATAGATAGATTGACTCTAGTTTTCGGGCCACCACCATCTTCTGACATGTTAGAAAGAAGCTAGATTTGTTCAATTTATGTGAAGTGAGCGCTTTGTAAAAAATTTAAGCGAATTAGTGATTCATTAAATGTGGTATTGATCACTCTGAAAAATAAAACAATAGATATGAAACAATTTGTTTGAATCAAATTAAATCATGATGTGCTTTTTTCAACTCTTTATTAAATATATGAAATTGAAAATTCTCATCATTCATTTATAGTTGAACACAATTCAATATATATAATTGGGCCCAATAACACTATACAGTAATAGATTAATAGGCATGCCTTTTACATGTAGCTATAGCTAGAATAATACATGCTTTACTATTTGGTCTTTAGATGAGTACTCCTATGCAATTACTAAATGAAAATAAATACTCATTGGATGGCACCATATAAGACCCTAACACCCAAAGAATATAAACTCATGCATATAGGACATGGCATAATATGAAGAGATAAAAGGAGGTGACACGATCGAGCATCTAATGTCATTTTCAATATCGCATCAAACTCTCACTTCAGTGGAAATCCATAAACACATATTCCATTCAATTGCAACCTTCAATCTAGCTAGCTAGCTAATTTCATGGATGCACTTCAACAACAACAACCTCCTCCTCCTGATCAAGAACAACAAAACACACCAACCCTTAAATATAAGGAATGCATTACATATATCAACTCTTTTGCTTTTTGTTTCTTCGCTCTAATTAATTAATCTTTTGTTTCTTTTATGTATATATATGATATGATCTTTAATTTGCCTCATGCAATGTTTTTGCAGACATGTGTTCTGAAAGTCTCCATCCATTGTGTTGGTTGCAAGCGCAAAGTCAAGAAAGTTCTTCATAGCATTGAAGGTATATCGTGGTTATATACAGGCAAATTGCGTAAAATTACGACGTACTTAAATCACTATTCCATTTTAGTCGTTATATTCTTATTTTTCGTTATGATTTAGTCATTAAAAGAAGTTTTTTTTATTACGTTGTTACTTAAAGTATGTAAACTTTTTCTAGTTTCAAAAATGATTTTGTTCATTTTTAACATAAAAAACACACTAAATGACTAATGTAAATAATTGGTTATTATATTATTAAAAATGTAATTTTTATTTATACTATACCATCTTGAAAGATTCAAGAGTGCTTTGTTAGTTTTGCAGGTATATATAACATAAATACTATGAAGAACTCTTGAATCAATAAATACTAACAAATTATTTACTAACAATGGTTTATATACTATACCATTTTTATTTATAAAAGCATTAGTTTTGCAGGTATATATACCATTGATATATATTGATTCAAAACAGCACAAAGTTACAGTTATAGGCAGTATTGAAGTGGACATTCTTATAAAGAAGATAATTAAGACTGGAAAACATGCAGAAAATGGCCGGAAAACCCCACCAAAAAGGAAAAACAGGCCGCGGTGACAATAAAGACAAAGAAAAGGGTCTGATAGCAGTGGCAACAGCAGTGATGATGAAGACGAGAATAATAATAATCCCAACAATAATAATGCAACTGAAAATGGCAACTTAAACACCCGAAATAAACCACCCAGTCCAGGTGTCCGGTTCACGGGTTTACCAGAAAATAACCCGGTTCAAGCGAGTGGTGAATCGGTTGGACCGGTGGGTGGTGGTGGTGCTGCGAAGAAGATAAAGAGTGAGAGTTCAAAACCTTCTGGTGGACCGGCGGACACTGGATTGGTGAACCCTGAAATGGGGAGTAGTAATCAAGTGGTAGATCAAAGGCATCTGAGCCCTCCACGTGGCTACCGGTATCCGATGATGCCTGTGGGTCCAGCTTATTTGATGAGTTACAGTGAGACGCGCCCTAGTGGTAACAGTGGTCCTGCGTATTACATTCCTCCTACTACTACACCGTATGTATACGATAATACGGAGTATAATGATCACGATAATTACGATAATGATGATGATTTTGTAACGTTATCTCGTCCATCGAATACTTTTGAGATTCTTAGTAATGAAAATCCGTATGGATGTTGTATGATGTAAAAATTATCATGTAATAGTTGTCCTTTGTTTGAATGTTTTAGTGATGACTTGATGAGGGCATTTTAGATCACTTTTGTTGTATGGTTAGTTTCTAGTGTTCATGGTAACAAAAAAGTACATTAATGTTGGATCGTAATCTAAAATCTAAAATAAGACATTAATGGGAAACTATAACCATCAAAGTAGATGAACGTATATTAGCCATCAATTTAATTATAAGGATAATGTTAGTATTCTGAATCAATAAGGGTATGTTTATGAGTCACAGATTACTTTGCAAATCGTATTTAAATCACTTTTCGAATTTGATATTGTCACTCTCGATGCATGGGTTACACAAAATTCAAATTATGTGGATAATTCACGAAGCACAAACAAGAATTTAGAAAGAAAATCGAGTTCAATATTTTGGATGATTGAGAGATTTCGTATTCCTATTATTTGTTATTTGAAACTAGAAACTAACTCATTTGGTGGTTGAACCCATATTTACATATATGGTCCCTCAAATAAATTCGTTTTTGTTTGGGTAGCTCCGCAAGGGACCCTCGCCAGGGGCTCTGCCTCTTGGACCCCGCTAGGGGTGCTACCCCTAAGACCCTGCAAGGCGGCGCAACCCCCTTGACCCCATTCATTTAAGTTGCACCGGGATCAATCTAGACCAATCCATGTTTGCACTCTGCACCTTCTGACTTGTATTAGAACTAAAGTTGAATCCCTTTAATACACATATCATTTTCATTATACTAAAACGATTAGGTAACGCTAAAATTACTAACAAAGATATGCACCAAAACAGTAAATTTGATGTTTTAATGCAAAAACGATCTCTAAACAACTCACCAAATTTATAAGTTAGGTATAGGATAATAAGATCATTTACCTAACTTTTTATAATGATTATTATAAGTGCAGCTTATATGAATTGGCTATCTAAATTTGGTTATATTGATTTCTAAATAATAACATCACCAAAATAAAAATTGTCCGTACAGATATCTAAAGTTACTATTACAACATCAAGTCTAGTAAATCAGTTGCAAAACGCCACATCTGCAAAACGTAATTTCCGTTCGTTAGGTATTATTACTGAGTAGTGACAAATTTTCTTTATTCACTTGATATTATACTTATAACCATTTTGTATAACATATTGTCTGGTAATCTATGACACTTAATTTTATATTTGCCACTTTACTTTGATAGAATCGAAATAAATAATAATGCCAATAAGGTCACAACATCCTATTGAAATATGCCAGAATAAGTTTAATCTCTTCATATTGATATCAGGAATCGGTGTCTATCCCCTTGGTTAAAATCTATCCGTATATTTATTCAAAACAAATTGTTGTATTTTTGGAATTATTCGGGGACATTGAAATTTTTCGCAATTCATGTTGATCTTGATGAAAACGTCAAAAGGGAACTCTCACCCTTTTCTTATACGGGTTAAAGCTCCCTTCAACTCATTTGATTTAACATTCTCCTTATTCGATCCTTATATAGTTGACTTGGAATGCGTTCTTTGGTTTTTTTCGTCTTGATTTTTGTCTAGCTAGTCTTATTACTTCATAGTATGACGTTACGGAAAATGTTGATTAGATATTGATTATAACACAATATAAAATGTCACCATCTTTGGCGATCTTTGCTATCTTTTGAGATTTTCTGATTATGGGCATGTGGTAAAATCCTAGGAAATGATTCAAGAATGAAGAAGTACGTTGATCTTTATACCATAATATTGACCCGTTTAGACACATACTAAAAAATCACTGAATTAAATTAAATGTGTTTTGACTAGTTACCTAACAGTAGAACGGTTGCCACATCTACTAAGGTATGGCATTATATTGTTTTCAAAAAATAATATTTTACCCGGTAACACAGTTGTAATGATATCTAGTCATTAGCAACTTTATACTTCAAAAAAATTTGACGAAAAGGAGTGCCAAGGCAACTTAACCTGAACCATGCTAAATATTATAACGTTTTGACCCGAACCAATTTGGCCCGTTACCCAACCCATTCACCTGCTCAGCTTGCTACCTCTAATAAAAACCAATTGACAAGAAACTGAAGTACCTAAATGGCCATCAACCTGGGGTCCTGTTCATGTTGATTTTAATAAAAAAGAATGGTTGCTTTTACACAAAAGAAGAATATGATCCTGCAGAATCTATGCTCTGCATACATAGACCAGATCACAAAAACTATTCGAGTTTTTCATTCACAGGCTTTCCACCCACAAAGAATATATTCATAAAGCTCGATCGCCAAACAAAGCAAAAAAGGCTAATCCTTTGTATCGAAACTTCCTACTACTTTAACATATTCTTTACTCAAAGCACATACGTTATAAACTAAATCTTTCTTAACTAAGAGAGCACAAAAAGAAAATCAATAGCAAATATTTACTACTGTATCAAGATCCATAAATAAACAATAAAGGACTAGATGGTACAATTAATATCGTTAAGTGCAAAACTGTACGGCACTAGCTACAAACTATTTTGATGGAAACAAATTATATGCAAGTTGAAGCCTTTGAAGTGCGTTTATTTGTACCTAAAATTATAACGATGACAGTTACATCATCATGATATTTTCTTCTCCTGCCAGCCGGGACACTCATCAACTCTTCCGTACTGAAACCTGCAAAATCTCAGATCTTTCTTTAATGTATTTGATAAGAATAACATGGCCCATAGAAGACTTTATATCCCAACAAATAAAATCTTTTTGTATTCCTTTGGTCAAAAGTGTATATTTTCAAGCCTAATATTAAATCAACTTGCTTAAATATCTCTTTACAGGTCATCCATAACTATACATATTGAATTAAAGAAAAATATTGGTCAACGATGAGCAGTATCCATGTTGATTTGAAGAAAAAAACTACTACGATTGACCATCAATATCAAGTATGATTAAAAAAATATGGACCCGGATTTTTTTCTTCGTTTTTTAGAACGACGACCCCAAAACTAAAAATCAAGAAAGCTTCGGCAGGGAAACTTATATATTTACCTGCAGAACAGGCGGCTTTGAGTACAAGCTGCTCCAAAAGATATTTGGCGGGATCACCTGACGGTTTTGTAGATATGTAGGAGTGGACAAGCTTCACGGCCTCATCATTTGTGAAGAAATCAAATAAACCATCACTCCCAAGTATTACAAAGTGATCAGAGCTTGAAACTTCATGCATATAGAGTGATGGTTCTACAGAGACGTATGGAGGACTTAAGAGGTTACGAACCCGAAGAATTCCCATCAAAGCATCGTTCAAAACTTTCTGCAAAAAAAATAAAAAACATAAACACGTGTGATAGAAAGCTCACTACTTTGGGCACACGCTTTAAAAGTGATTATGTGATATTGAAACAGATCATAGAAAATAGTATTTATTGGCCCCTAAATAGTCATATAATCAGAACAAAGCAAAAATAGTTTAACCAAACATTAAAAGTGACTATTGCGACTTTAAATCGCAATAACCAGATCCAAAAATGCTAACTAACACCATGTTAATGAAAATTAATTTTAGTTTACCTTTTTCAGATAACCAACTCCAAATGCTCTAGTAACTTTCAACTTTCCTTTAACTTTTCCATGCACAATTGTCTTAGAATCATCAGGATGTTGACTAACAACTTGGTTTCTTTCCACTTCATTATCAACTGTATGGCTATCCGTTAACTGCACCGCTTTCAATACCTCGATCTTTATTTCGTCATCATCTGTTGCTAAAACCGCTCTACTATCACCTAAATTCATTATATACAGATCTTTTCCTTGCAAAAGCCCGACCAAAACGCAAGACCCCACTGACACTATATCTGGCCTATCCTCCATTTCTTGCTCAACCATATGTAGAAAATCACTTTCCGCTTGATTAAGAGCGCGTTGTAAGCTATCAAGAACTCGGTTTTTAGGCCTCGCCATGTTACTATCTCCACGAAAATAATCAAATTCGATATCTAACGAATTTAGATTACACCTAATTGTTTCATAAAAAGTGCCTGCTAGAAAATCAGCAGCATCTCGTCCGTTAAATCCATCATAAATCGCACAAAAAAGCCAACCGTTCTCCTCAGAACAAACCGCTTGAACTCTATCTTCTCCAGCAGCACCACCAGCCACTTGTACTTCATCTGCGGTTAAAAAATCTTCATTTCTTGAAGTTGCACTTAAGGGTCTTGATAAAAAAGAATCGAACTCAAGATTCTCGGGGGTAGTAGACGGGCTACAACTCAAATAAGACATGCTACTTTGGAAAGAAGATGACAATAAGTCGAGTTTTGTGAATGATGGTGAAGAGGGTATTCTTCTAAATGATTTGGGAGAGTCTAACGATGGAAGAATTTCTGAGCTAATTAACCCATTACAAATATTTGTGTTGGCTAATGTTGCATTGGCACTTATAGCGGCCCCCGAAAGGCAAGAAAATGAACTATTATTTCTTTCAAGTTCTTTCCCAGAAGGAATATCGTATCCATCAGTTGTAGTACATTGATAGCCGAAACTTACTTCCATTTCTCCACCCGGATCAAGAATAGATTTTTCACGCATCATTTCAGTCTGCAACATTTGAAGGATTTCGTCATACACATGCTAGAAAAGAAAATAATAAATTAAGTAATTTGGTTCTGTTCATTTATTTTTTGGTTTGTCCTTCACCATCTGCATCATCATCCTCATTTCAGCTTCCTTAGAGATGGGAATTTCAATCCATTTAATTTCTAATGGGTAAAGCTCGTAAAATTAAAAGAAGGAAAAAAAAAACTTGAGAGGAGACCAAAGCGTATTTATACTGCATAGACATTCGAAAAACTAGATTATTGTTGAAATAATATAATTTTTTACATTTTTAAAAACCATATATTTTGACAAAAAGTGTTTCAGTTCAACCCACCCCGTGCCCAAAAAAATTGCCCGTATTGGCCAGGTATATCCAACCCACCCATCTTGTCTCGCCATCAAAACCAACCACCTTCATCCTACTCCCCGTCACCTTCACAATTTTGTGGATATCCAAATACAAATTCAAGCTCGCACCGTTAAATGAATAATTTCCAGTGAAGATGAAGAAAAAGCCAACTGAGAACACAATTTCCAGTGACCTAAGGATATATCGTAAGGTTGATATCGAATCTCCTCCTCAGAGACAATTGTGACAGATGTCGTTTAACTGAACACAGAGTTCACGTTTTTTATTGTTTGAAAAATTATATAAAATATGAACAATTAAACCAAGTTCACTACTATTTACAGCATGTGTTAAGTAGATACTAGATAGTCACACCAAGGACCTAAGTAGGTGAGTTTATCCACAGAGAGATAAGTGTCTATTTACTACTACAAATTCAGGGAATGTTTATGTTATTCACTCTAATTAACTTCCTCGAGATTAAGGGATTTAAGAATAAAGATAATATAGTTATTGATGATCCACACCCTCGCTGTACCATGGAAACTGCAATATTTGACTTGACACATATAAATACATCTATCTAAAATGCTTTCAATTGCGACAATGACAACACGACATTGGTTACAAGTTGGTGGAGACTAGATCATTTACGTTAAAGATTCACCCAAATGACAACAACTTGGCTGTATTTTCAATAATATATTCCAAAGCAAACGAAGACCAAGAGTTAGAAACTCTAAAGGGTTTTAAGAATAATTAACAGAACCCTTAAACTACCAATTTAAGCTGTTAATTTAATGCCAATGCAGCAATCAGCAAACAGATTAAAAAAATCATGAACATAAAAGGGTCAAGAGTTGTGAAAGCGAAATGGGTGTTAAGAATAATAAACAAATACGAAGGGACACAAATTAAGAAGTGTTCAAAACTAATGACACAATGCTGCAATCAGGAAACGAATGATTGCCAAATATAAAAAGAAAAATTACAAGATCCGTAACTACTCGAAACTAATCAGACTATCAGACCCTTAAACGGCTCGAATTTAATGGCAATGCAGTAATCAAAAAACAAATAAGAACTCCTTAAAAAATACAATATAATTAGAAAACCAGTAAAAATCAAAGCCTAAATAACTGTAAATTTAAGCAAATTGAACAAGGTTTGGTTGAAAATCTTTCACAGAACAGAAACCAAAATCAAAAAACAAATGCTAACATGTACCCATAACAAGAAACATAATAAATATTACAAATTTATGCAGGAAACCAAATCTTGAGCTACCTCCTTGACAACCAACAAAGAATCCATATCAATAATAACCAAAAGATTGCAACTTTATGGAAGAATAAATTTGTAATAGCAAATTAATGGGTTCAGTATCAAAATCAATGGCAATGTAGCAATCAAGGTACTAATAACCATCCATTAAAGTAACACGATACGATTACAAATTACGAAACCACACTCTTTAGGAACACTAAAATCAAAAGGGTTTTGATTAAAACTCATAACCCATAATCAAATAACAAATATCAACAATCAACAATACCTATTTAAAAAAAACACAATAATGATTACTTGTAAAAAACAAAATTGAACGTACCTCCTTGAAGACCAACGAAACTCCAGATTGAAATCCACACAAAGATTGCAACTTTATGCGAGCAGACTAAAGATTGTAATAGAAAACCAATGAGTTGAGTGGCAAAATGGGGTTTTAAAAGAGTTTTTTACGGAGATTAAAAAACAAAGAATAAAAGTATTGGATGGTAGAGAAAAGATGGCTAAAAAATGAAAATAGAAGTGAGAAATAGTGAGAGTATGGAAGGAATAGGGGGGTGATGATGGAAAAAAGGTAGTCAACTGTGTGTGTTTTTATGATTCATTAGAATCGGTGAATTTGTTAAAACCACCCAAAATAAAGGTGAATAGGTCCCACTAATTATCCCACTTGCAGTGTTATCTTTTCTGGCTGCCAAGAGGCAAACACCTCCTCAAATTGTTTTTGTTAATTACAAATATTATACGAGTAGTAGATCACACATCTATCTACAGTTAGATTTTTGTTAGTTTGTGCATGGCTAGTTAAATCTACTCAAGATTTGGATTTTTGTATAGTAAAAAAATTATATACTATCCCTTATTAATTATCAATTAAAGATTAGACATTTGTTTCGGCTAACTATATTGAATTTAAATTTTCTCATATTCTATTCTAACATGAAAGATTATGTTGTCTTACATATAAAAACTGACAAAAACTGACAGTCTAACTATAACATTGATAACAATTTTTTAATATATTTAATATTTTAATGTAAAAAAATATTACATCTCATGTTGAACACAACATGAGATGATCTTGATTCAACTATACAACATGTTCTATATTAGCTAAAAAAGGTTCACAGTTATTATTTATTTTGTAACGTAAGAATCGACTGTAAAATGTGTGTTGAATGATGAAACTAAACTTTCTAATTATAGAAAATGAGATCGTTGGAAAGGCAACATTTATATGACTTTAAATTCACTTGCTTATTTCTGGAAAGGTTTATACTTGTTAGGAAATTGCACCCAATGCATTAATCACGATGGATGCATGATTACGTACATCAACAAACAATGGTATTGGTTGTGCAAAAATAAAAGGGATCACACGAATAAGTACACAAGTGATATCAATAGATGTTTTTGATAGATTGCTCTAACGAGTCAATATCACTGATTAGAGACTAGGGTTACAGATACACATATGGTGCATTTATAGAGGTCGAAATAGATTTAAGTCATATGCGTCAACTATTACGGAGTATCTTGATTCATGGGTGTTTACTGGTTATAACCCTGTTCAGTTAAGTCATCTTGATTATTCAACAACAATCATTCTCCATAACTCGCGATAAAAACTTAATTTTAAAATGTCCATGAAAATGACATTCAAAACATTGAAAGATAGGACATGAGTTGTTTGACAGGTTTATGTATTTCAAAATTGGTGTGCTGTGAGTAGTCTTTTCACAAAAAAGGATCATATTCTTTCAAGGTTGAAGTCATCTAATGTGTGGCCTAATTTGCATAATGACCTTTTAAGTCTTCTCTTTAGTTAGAAAATGGTAAGATGCTTTTTAGATGGAAAGCCATTTTTGTAGGATGATGTTCTAGCTAAAATTGTATATCTTTACTACTACTACCTATAATACGTATTTATTACTTTCATATTCAGATGCATTCTTCTAAGAATATGATACTTAAAGAGTTAAAGTTGTATTAGCATTTATTGTCATGAACCAAGTTCAGCTAATTATATATATATATATATATGTATATATAGATTTACCAAGTGTGATTCAAGTTTAAGATAATTTAAAGAATATTAAGCTGTATTTCATAATTTTGTCAAATCTTGTAGAAAAATTGCAAACAAACATTTGTGTCATATATTAGTTGTATTACTTTCAAGTTTCAACATCTTATTGACCATAGCCTTTTGGTTTGTTGTTGGATGGCAAGGTATTTTTTGTTATTTGTAGTATTTGTAACATTTATTAAATCTAATCTTGAGAGAAATCTGAAGGAAAATTTACATTCTTTAATAGCAAAGGTTACTTGAGCCTCTAATGACATATACATCGTGTTTAATTTCTCTTGAGAAAGTATGTAATCGATCAAAGTTTTGTCAATATTTGAGAGCCAACGAAAGCTCTCCAAATGAATCTGTTTTTACTCTTTAAAGAAATTATTCAAATTTTAGTTGATTGGAAATCTCAAGAATGCTCTGAGAATGGGATATAGAGCAAGATCTCTGAATAATTATGTATGGGGTTTGATAACGACGGTCATTTAAGCATGCAATTCATCCTGAACATACGATTTTTTTATGAAAAACTGGCTAAAAGTGTCTACCAACAAAATGTACACATCTTATATATGGACAAACCATAGCCAATATGGTTCTCGAATTTCTTTTCGATGTTTTGTTTTACATGTGTGATCTCATCGGTTTTTATTGTCGACGGGTTTCAAACCCTTCTCCAAAAAATGTAGACCATAGATAAAGAAATAAATAAATAAAATGGATGAAAATGTCAAAATCCTATCAGAATGTATGTCACTCTCTTGATAGATATATGGGTGGAGAGGAGATTAAAGATACAAGAAGTTAAACTTGAAAGTCATCATCGTATCAAGTTGAGCTAGGCTCATGGATTTGTAATATTCCAGGGGCACAATTCATGAGTCCCCATCATTTCTAGACATGCAAATTACTTGGTACACAATGCTTTTAAGTGGAAAATGAAGGATTGCATATAATCTAAGAAATTATTTAGGATTCAATCTGTTAATATACTTTTGTAACTCCCTTCTTTGTCCTCATTTGAGTAATCTGAACAAGCAAATAAAAAAACTTACTCCAGTTAAAACTATACATGATCATACAATATATGTGCTTCTTAACCATGACTTCCATCAATTGCAAATTTCATGAACATTTTGCTCAAAACATAATGCACACATTATTGAAATGAAATTTCAAGTCAAGAGTAGCAGTAGTTGTAATGAAAAAACATTCATTTTGTTGTAAATATGTAGTGATTAGATTTGGAAAGAAAAAATGTATAAAAAAATATGATAATATTGGATGATGGATGACAATGGATAGAACATGATTTGCATCACATGCAAGCTTAATATCTTACCAATTAGGAGTATCACCAGTACCTTAAGGTTGACAAGATCTGAAATGTCGGAAACATGTGTACCACCACAAGGGCATCCTGGAAAATCACCTAACTTAACAATAGGAGGAGTGCTTCCCTACATAGTAAGAACGAGTTTGACTTTCAGAGTCAATGAGACAAATCTAGTAATGTAAAAAGTTACGTAAGGAATTACTAAGACGAAAGAATGAAATTTTGAATTTTGCCAATAAGAGAAAGATTGTCTCTTTCATGTTGGATGGTGAATGTCAGTATGAATCGAAAGAGTTGTCCATTTGACTTAAGAAGACAAAATTTACAATTTTACGTTTGTCAAATCGAGTTAAAACAAAACAATTTAACTGGATATGATCGCTGAAATAGCAATTTGTATTAGTTCTTCACTACATTCCTAAGATCAATAACAAATTGACAAACAATTGTGTAAAATGACTTGTAAAAAGTGTATTACCTTAGGAATGTAATCGGGAAGGCCGCCACCACACAACTCGGAAGCTTCTTCATACGGATATACAGCAACAGAAACCTGAAACTCTCAGGAAAAGAATGATATGTGTGCACAAATAAATGGTTTTTTGGAGAAAACGTAAACAAAATCTATAAACATACCTTCACTCCCTTTGATATCAAATTGTTGGCTTCAAACTTTAACTCCTTCTGCCTACTTTGCAATTCAGTCTGTGGAACTGAACCCTTATATTCAACGTATGGCCTAAAAAAGGTGAAGCTTGATCAAACGGTTATGTAGTATACGTGAAAAATATACAGGTGCACACTTCTGCAAGTCCAGATATTAGATGTGTCAATTTCGACCCATTTACTTGTGAATTGGTCAATATGGGTTATGTGGCATCTTAAACAGGTAAACAACTTTTTCTTAGCTACGAGCAGAGACAAATGGGTCGAAGTTGCTCAAAGTGTAATTTCAATGCATGCAACCTCCTAACTTGATATATCAACTATATAGATATACATTTTATTATTGATATAAATTGAAAAGAGTTATACAACAATTAAGAATGGACGAAAAAGGGTGTTTTCGGGTCAACTCAACCTGACCCAACCCGTTATCCAACCTACCCGACCCGCCTCTTTTTGCACATCTATCTAGAAAGCAAGAATCGCAATAAAAGAATCTACATTCATAACATTTACCCATCACTCCCGTACAATGGCACAAAAGATTTTTAATAAATCAAAACATAGCGTGAAGGATCATTCTGGAAAAATATTTATGATAAAAGCAATTGATGATTAACGATATGTAGTTGGCTCTAATAGAGGTGCTCAATTGCATGAGATGAAAAAAAAGATAAATTATGTGTAGTGTTAAAAGGAGCATTATTAGGATGCTTTGTTTTGTTTTATGTATATATAGGGGCTTTATACATACCGAATGAATTAATTTTCTGGACAGATTTCGTATATATAGCATGTAATCATACTCATACCCATCAGGGAAGTGGTAGGCTTTTCTTGATTCCAAATGGCTTAATCCCACTTTTTCCAGACATACATCCAATAAATGCCAGCTGAGTTTAGCCTGCACAACAAAAACTTCTTACAACATTGCAACACAATAAATGTTGCACAAGCACTTCTGCAGTTTTCGAAAGGCTAATGAAATTTAACTCGTAATCTGTCTATAGCACCCAAAAATGAAAATAAATAGATTCATAAAAAGGTTAGTAATGAAGTTGGCTAGAGGTGGCAATTAAAAATCAATTACCTAAAAAGGGGCAGATCAACAGGTCAAACAGGTAAATTTTATGAACTTAGTTAAAAGGAAACTGGTCAAATGGGTTAAATGGGTCAAAGTTGCATTTTAAAAGATTTAAACAAACATGTGGAGTAACTTTGATAATGTTAACGTTTCAATGAATGCTCAATCAGATTTATGATGAAGTCAATTGATGGTACTGAAGTATCAGAAATTTGTATTTGGGTAATACATCATGAGATCAGTGTCTATACTGAAATTTGCCAAAATATATGATAAGGAGGAAAATAGTACGGATTATAACTAGTAGAATACATTATCATCTAGGTAAGCACCCTTAATGTTTAAGTTGATACAGATGTAAATTAGTGATTAAGTTTCTGCCAGAAACGTTAACAAAATTCTGTTTAGAAGTTGATGACATGTATAGATCAGTTTGGACTTTAAGAATTAAATTTAATGGATTTTCTCACAAAAATTAGATTGAAAAAACACTGTTACATAGTGTTTAAGAAGCTGTAAAAGGGGAAGTTTGAAACCACATTTTAGTAGCAAACAAAAAGCAACCACTAGTATTTTGAGAAGCCATAAAACGGTATAGAAAACATAAGGTTTCTATCAATTGTTCAAAGCAGAAAATTTAGAAACCTTTATTTTTCTAGTTAGCGTTGTGAAATGTGTATATTAAGATCTATGCATGATCATAGGGGCAGATAGAAAACAAACCCCGCTTAGAAATTTGTAGGTCTAGAGGTGAGTTCATGCAACGTTCTGTTGAAAACTGAGATATAATGCTCATATGAAAAGGCAATGTTTGATGTTTCTAGTTAAGGATGAAATAAGAATGAAAATGTCATGAAGAAAAAAGATTGCCCATCTGTGCGATAAATGTACTTAGCATAGTGTTTACAAATACCTACATTCTTATTAAAAGTCGCCCACAGTGTATCGAAACTGCTTGCTAAATCACCTCAGCCAAAATAATTACATTCCTATTTAATTTAGATCCTTGCTATCGAATTTAGTGTGTCTGTTTATTGATAAAACACAAATAAGGACAAAAACTTCCGGGCAGGTCAGCATGACCCATCCCGTTTTGACCACTTGATAAAAAGTAACGCATTTTGAACCATTACCCAACCCACCTAGTTTGCCTACTCTAGAACTTGGCACATAAATAATTACTAACATGCTCTTACCCTATTAGACAAATCAAAATCATGCTAAAGCACCTGAGAAATACACTAATTTTGTGAATAACTAACTAGAAAGTTCAAATGACAGAGACTGAATAGATGGAGTTTTAATTGTACATATAATTAAAGGAATGTTAGCATCTTAGGTTCTTAATAAATGCTTAAGATTCAATGCTGACGTGTAATTGCAACAAGAATTTATTTATGTAAGGGAAAAATTGAATAATCGAGAAAGAACTTCAAGGAAACAAAAACTAAATAGATTGTTCCATATACTCGTGTCAATGGATCAGGTTTGGACGTGACCCATTACCATACTAATCGAAATGAACCACTCATAATCCAAATCGACCCAATTAGCTTCTTTTTTTCATAGCTGTATACCATCCCAGTCCCCATCCAGTGGAGTGAACTTGATAGTAAGCATCTTGAATTCAATTTCTAAATACAGTAAATGAAGACCATAACAATCACACTAAATTGAAGATCATAAGGCACAACTTGTAAAGACGTGAGCTTTGATCGTGCTGGAATGCATATAACCTAATTGGTAATTCAGTAAACAAAATAAAGGCTGGACATTTTGAGCTTAAATCAATTACAAAATTCACTTCTGTATAAACACAAGTCTAGAGGAAAAGTCAGCAGATAAATAAGGTTTATCTCTCTATGGTTTTGAAGCTTAATTATAAACATGGTATTGAAGCTTAATTATAAAGATGGTATTGAAGCTTGAACTCGATGTCATAACTAGAATCATTTAGAATAATTATCAGACCTCATAATTTGAACCACCAGGTAAATATCAGCAATCAAACTAACCTTCAGTCTCAAAAATGATCAAGTTCATCTTTTTATGATTCTATAGTATGGAGACAATAATAAATGATAAATGATTCTTTTATTAAGATAAAAACCCTTCAAAGTAACTAAACCACATAACACATTTTAGTATTACCTTGAATTAAGCTTCCTTTTGAACTCATCAACTGATACCAAAACTTCAACACCACACTCAACATCCTTAGCAATCTTCTCAAACATCCCATAATGATAAACCTACATACATTTATCCAAAATACTAGTAAATGCAAAAATAATAAAAGCACAAAATTGAAAATTATATACTCGTAAAAAAAAATACATACAATACCACTCTTGGATCGAACATCTTGAACAAGAAACTTGAACTGGGAATTAGTTATGAAACCGGTGTCTGATGGCTGACCACCACCTTGTGGATGAAAGATTGTTGAATCCAATATTAACACATGAATACCGTCGTCACCCTTTGGTTATTGCATACAAGAAATGAAATGAGATGAAATGAAAGAAAGTGAGGTGGTTACCAGGAACGAAGAGATGAGGGAAGCAGTGGATTGAAATTTGAACATGTGGTCAAAGTATTCAAGGACTGTTGGATGATGATGGTCATCCATTTCACCGAAGACAAAGCACGACTTGATGTTTTCGTTTTGGTTTGTGCCTTTTTTGGTGGTTGTTGAATTAACAGACTTTTCAGTCTGTGTGATTTGTTTCTGTTGGGGCCGCCGGCGAATAATATAGGAATGATCGAGTGGGTTTTAAATTTAGAACCGATACCCATTAAAATGGGAATCACCCAAACACACCAATGAGTTGGGTTCATAATATCATTCTTAATCTTACTTTTCTTTCTCCGAAATATCTTAAAGAATGAGAGCGATTGATAAATCTAAAAATATAAAATTAAATGGTGCATAAAAATTCAATTGATTATAATAAAGTAAAGATCGGTAAAATGAATTGTGAAGTTGAGGTATGCTATTATTAGGAAACACATTTATAATTATTTATTAATTATTAATAAGAGATATATTGTCAATAGCACATGAGTTATGTTCTGTTGACCAATCATAATTATTTTATTTTACACGTTATACATTTCATCTTTTACATATATACACGTTCAATTCCTCATTATAATCTAATAGTACTTAACTTATATGTCGTTAACAACACTTTTGATTTTGCCACTTACTAATTACATTTTGCATTGCTCGTGTAAATTGATGAACTTTAAGTTAACCTTAAGAGAGGAATCAAATGTAAAAAGTTGTATTCTATCATTGTTCTGTTATATTCGACTTCGCTTCATTCACAAAATTTTAACTAAAGCATGTTTCTTAATAATTTTTTACATTAAATGATACGTTACGTTATTCTTCAAACATTTGTTTAAGTTAAGTATTTAGGTGTGCTGGTTTTGTTGTGTATTGCTTGCTAATGCTTATTATAAAAATTCACTTCATTTTATTTAAATTATTATTGTTTTATCTTAAAGATTTTCTCAAGTTAAGCTACATAATGAGTTGGTGTGCAAAGTGCACACTGCTTTAAAATAACTTGGACGGCCACTAAATAGCAAGGGGTAAAGGGATTGCCTCTCTTGCAAGAGTCTTAGGGGGCGAGCCTCTAAATTTATTATAAACTGATAGTATACTCGTTTTTCCGACATAATTAACATACGTTATGTATATCCATTACAAGTTATATTCATTCGTTTGAAGGTTTGTGTGGTTGGTTCACATCAACTGCTTTTAACCTACAAAACATACATTATTAGTAACATAAATTGGTCCTCATATACTAAGTGACTTCTTTAAATTTCCAATAAGAATTTTGTAAACCTAGTCAGTAACGGGTTGACTCTTGCCATCCTTGACCAAATTACTATCTTGATTAAAGAGTTATTCACATTAGCGTGTAACGAGGTAAGTTAATCCCCACATTTTGCACCAAAGTACCTCCGTGTGCTTAATCGATTTGCATTATGTTTTGACAATGATAAAGAAACAATGTAACATCCTCCCCATCGGCCTAGTATTTTTCGGTAAATTTATTTCCTTATTTACGTTATTTAATTGAATTAAATTATATGAAATGTTTGATTAGATAATTGTTAGGAATGATTAAATGGGAATTACGGTATTTTTAGTTTAAAATACGGATTAGCCTAACTATTAGAACTAATACAATTGTGTGCTAGATTAATGATAATAATACATCGTAGTATACGTAAATCATCATATATAAATACCCAAATCTGGAAATCAGCTCATTTTCTTCTTCTTCTTCTTCTCACACTAAAACACACACTAGAAACACCAAGAACACACACACTTGCAATTAAAGCTCAAATCAAGCCCAAAACACCTCCAAATTTGTCATTAGATTCGGAATTCATAGAAGATCATTCCTACAACTTGTTTCTGTGGATTAAATCAGATTAAGGTTAGTTTTGATTAGTTTTTTTGGTTTTTACAAAAAGTAAGAAAAGTTAGTAGGTGGGTTTAATTATGTGTTTTTATGCTAAATTGATGTATTTCGAGTGTTTGTTTATGTTACTACAATGTGTTGGAACGTTTAATTTGTGTAGAAACATTGTTATAATTCGATTTGAGAATTTTGGTGAAAATCAGCTCAGTTTTCTGCCCAGTTCGCAGATGAACTGGTTTAGGCGATATTGGTAATATCGCCACCAATATCGCAGGTAATATCGCGATTAATTTCGCTTGCAATATCGCTAGTGATTTGGCGATATTGGCAATGTCGCTATGGCGATATTGCCAATGTCGCTTTTAATGTCGCAGATTTTGAAAATGCGTAAGTGTTACTAAGTTTTGTGAAAATCTTACTAAAAATTAGATTTTGATGAAATTCGCATGGTCACTCGGAATCGATCAAGTAATCAAGACTATGTACCATAGCCCTGTAAGTTTTTGGCCTTTCGGGGTCGTCTTGGGCTTCAAAATGGCATTTTTTAGTTTTTTTAAATGACGTTCCGGGATTTTCGAGTTTCGTTCCAGATTGAACTCTTATTTCCTTAGACTCCAGGGAATTACCTGCTTGTAAGAATGTGCTATTATGATGATTTAAACTTGATAAATGTTTATTATCTAGATACTATGCGTTGAGATATGTTATTCGCTTACGAAATGAGCTACTAACTCATTATCTGTTGTATTCTCAGATCAGTCGAAGACTCAGTAATATAAGAATTCTGAGAAGTGAACGGTAGCAGACAGGTGAGTGGATCTGCAACTCATAATTTGAGTTAGTTGTAATTGTGTGATTACAACAAGTAACGTAAACCTTGATTGACTATTTAGTCTGATTTATGATTGAATATATCTGCTTGTTATGCATATGTGGCCTTCGGGCATCTGTGTTATTCAGAGGTCAATTGCGATTGGACTTGGCTACTATTGTGTTCAACACACGTTCCAGATACATGTGTTGTCGCTGGAAAGTGTGTTGTTGTGTTGTAGTGCCAAGTTATCGGCCTATTCTGTATGGGCCTTTACAGATTGTGGTAAGTGTTACTGTGGGCCACCGCGGCTGTAGGGTTCCGCAGTAACCGCCGATCCTCTTGAGTTTATGTGTTTACTGTGCTTAATGTAAACAGATTGTTATGCTGAATTGAATTGTTAGTTGTACATTCATTCACTTAGCTTTGTGCTAATCCCACCACTTCCCTTCCCGCAGGTTATGCTTGTCTTTTGTGGGTTGGGCAGGAAGATGGTTTTGAAGAATGTTTGACACTAGCTCTAACTCTGATATATTTATGTTTCGTATATTAACGTGTATGTGGATTTTGTATAACAATTATAAGTGTTTTGGTTCGTAAATAGTTAAATGTTATAAATTCGCGAAATTTTATGGTCTTTTCTGTAATATAAAATATAATATTATTTTTTATCCATCGCTTCCGAGTCAAATTACTATTTTAACCCTGAGGTAATTTAAGGGGTGTTATAAACAACATATCCGTTTCATTAATGATTAATGATTCACAAGATTAATGCACACATCAAACATCAGATATTTAAGGATAGTGATATTTTTGTTGTTATTTTTTTATTAAATTTATTAAAATTGTACATTAACAATTTCTACAGTATACATAAATAATATACACTTTTAATGAATTTATTAAAAAGAATATAGATATAGATATATGATTATCATAGTACATCCCTATTCAACATCAATATCATTTTTCATATTTTCATACATATGATAACAAGTTTTAAAACATGACATTGTAAGAGATGCATATATGTCATTACTCTTAATAAATTGTTTATCTATTTTCTTTAGAGACTTACACTATTAAAGATCGGAAAAGGCAAAACTAGCCCGACTTATAAAGAAAAATACAAAACTACTCATAGTTACATTAAATCATGATTTAATACATTAAATAACATGATACTGTCTATAAATAAAAATATATAAATAACAAATAAGACAAACTATATTTAAACTTCAATACAACCAAACTAACAATAAAACAATATTATTAGCATCAACTATTTAATGATTAATTATAATATTTCTTGATTGATTTTAAAAATATTATCCACTGCATAACAAGCCTTTGCTAATATATGTGTGTCTGTGTCCAGATAGATCATAAATTGTGAGACTTATCTATTTTTCCAAAAGTTATGACATTAGGTAACTTAAAATCAAATATCCACGGATAATATATACGATGGATGAATAAATAAAGGTACTTGTTTATAACACATAGGCAAATTAGGGGAAATGAAAAATTAGACTAACATGCAAATTTTCACGACATATGCCTAACTCATGTAATACTGAGGTACGTACGTACATCGATCAATTGTTTCGATTAAAATTAAGTTTTAGAAGCTAGCCTAATTCTAGTGTGGTCCACACAATCCATAAACTCACATGGTGTTGTTCTCTTGTGGAGAGAAGAAAATTAAAGCTGAGTTACTAATTTTAGTCTAGAGTGTTAGCGTCATCAAAGAGCACTGTATCATGTCTCATGGTGGCATGTTATGTATGATTATACCGTATCTTTAACAGGGACGAAGAAAGGCAATCATTCATTCTTAAAATTAATGTTTTTAATATCAAAGAGTTGTCAAAAGAGGAAGGAAAGCTCTCCGTTTTTGTCTATCGATGGCTTTTAAGGTAGAATCAGTCAAGGGATCTGAGAGGTGGTGGTTTACCTTGCAACGGATATCAGCGGTTCGAGTCCACTTATCTCCAACTTGTGAACTTAGCTTATACAAAGCTATATGATAGCACCCAATTTTTCTAATTTGGCGGTTCAACCTATGATTTATCTTCATGTTAGTTGATAAGATCTATCCATTTAGCAGCACTTTAGGATGACATAGCCTTAAAATTAAGACTACTTGCATCGCATGCGTGGTGAGGAAGAAAAAGAACATATAAGGGACGGAAGTTCACGCTTGCAAAAAAAAAAACGTGATTGTATCTATGTACGAAGGGATCGTGAAGTGTTGGGCAACGTTTGGTGGATGATTAATTTTTCAATAATTCAAAGTATTCGTCTAACATGTTTAAAAGGCGTTTTCATATGAGTTTCGGGAGTTGTTTAAAAGACATTTTCATTTTTTTTATTGTAGTGTTTTTTATGAAATGTTATATTTAATTTTTGAATTATTAATTTTATTAATTTATTAAAATGTAATTGTGCTTTTTAAGAAAAATGTAAAATAAAAAATACATAAAATAATGAATTTGTCATAAATTATCGTATAAATTTCACTCTGATTAATTGTAAAATAATTTTTAATTGTATTGACACAACATTATAACAGATTACAACAAACCACCACGATTGCAGTTGATCTAAATCACTAAGCTGTTTTGGAATTATTGGATCAAACCGCCAATGATTAAATTACATATGAGATACTATAATAAAATAAATGGTTTGTTTATATTCAGGTATTAAACACAATTTAGACCTTTTTGCTTATCATGCGAAGCCAGTCAATTCTTTCCGCGTTCTGATTTAAAGCATTCATTAATAATACGTGCACTTCTTCTTAGGAATAAATAAACAAAAATATCATTTTATTTTTTCAATTTATTGTTTACATTATATTTTTCTATCTAAAAAAAAAACATTTATTTGTAAAAAATAATTGTTAAAATTTATTAAATTTTTAAATTTATTCTCATTTACTACTTTCAATCATCTATTTGATAAAAATTTACTTTAAACATAAAATTTAATTAACATTCATAAAACCTATTTCAAATTTAATAAAATTTATTAAAGAATAATAAAAATGAGACAAATTGAATAATAAATAGCATCCGACCCCGCACAATAATAGATGAAGATTACACATATTAATGTTGAAAGACAAATATTTAATGATACATAGATGCAATAATCATTGCTAATTCTTGAATGAAAGTGATTTTTTTATAATAATTTAAATTATTGTAATTGTAAATTTAAAAATGTGATATAAAAAAAGAAAGAAGATATTTAAAGGTATAATTTAAAATATAATATTAATTGAATCATTTATATATTAATAAGTAAAGAAATAGAATGATAATTTATAATATTCATATTTAAAGATAATAATAATAATAATAATAATAATAATAATAATATTATGTTATAATTGTACATAAATAAAATAGATTGTAATGTTGCCGTCTTAAAGAAAATAACTTTAGTTTATGATTTGTGGAAGCTCGAATATTGACCTGATAAAATAAATAACTTGATAAAAACTCGATTTATTTATAGTTGTCAAACTGTATTTTTTAAATATATATATGTAATTATATAATATAAATATAGAAAGTATTTATGTGTAAGTTTAACGAGAAAAGAAAAACTAAAAAGAAAAAGAAAAATCGTATTAAAGAATTAAAAAGACAAAAAACAGGAAAACCAGCTCAAAGTTAGTGGGCAAGCATCACCCATGGATCATCTCACATGAGCAAAGGTCAAAATAGTAAACGGCACCTAATTTTCGTGGCATCTTTTGTAAATCTAGCAAAAGGTGAAGGCAATTGCTCACGATAATTTCCCTTAAATGATTATTAACATTTTTGCCCTTCAACTTTGTTGAATGACCAATTAGTCCCTTTGAAGTGTAAGATAAACCACCTATGACATGCACATCGAAAAATCAAAAATTATTGTTTTTCAGTAAGATTTTACGACCGTGTGAGAACATTCGCATTTTTTATTTTTCTCTTTGCAACCCCAAGAATTCTATTACTAAGAAAACCCTCAAATGAAGCAGAAGAACTTACACCAAAACAACACAATAAATTAAAGAAAGAGATAAAGTTGAGAAAAAAATAAAAATGCCTAATAAAAAGCGGCACCCATCAAACAAAGCATAAGTTATCCATTAGCTATACATCTTTAGTTGATAATCCAGGGATCCTTAACTTATATTTAGCTTTGCACTCCGAGCCAAAATTCAATTGCGAGATAGCGATTGCAAAGTCGGAAGATGTCTTCAGACTTTGAATGGTTAACCTTTCCATCCACCACATGAAGAATTATATTCCTCCAATTCCGTATAAACCAAATGAGCACCTGTTGAACACTTAAATAAAGGTTGTAATAAAGCTACATTCTGAACCAAAGAAGGAAGCAAACACAAAATATGAATCGATCATTGATCATTACCCTATCTCATGATCGAGCTTCTGTAGGTAGATGTCTGATATGGCCGATGGTAGTACATCCACAGTCATCCTGAACTCTTAAAAGTCATTTGAACATACATGTGTACACACATATGTTTGTAATCATGTGCAACATATAAGTGAGGGTTGTAGTTATCGTTGTCTTCTTTAAACAATAAGAGAGAGCTTTTCACAATTCATTTCTTAACAATTATATATGTATAATCTGAAGAGTAGACTCTATTTAAACCAATTACACATTAAGACGAGGGAAAAAATTAGTTTACACTTAAAGGGGGTAAAACTTTATTTAGACAAAAGTTGAGGGTTGAAATGTAAGTATATTTCTCTCATCTGTCAACAATAGTACAATACATATCTCCTTTAAAACCTCCTTTTTGGCATCCTTTATACCACCACTCTGTCAACTATTTTCATTTCATTTCCCCCACCTCTTCACTCGAACCTAGAGAGAGAAACCAAATTCAAAACCAAAACAGGAAAGAAAAAAAAAACAATTTCTAGAGAGAGAAACCAAAAAAAATGTCAAAATCCGCAAATATTCTCGTGATTTGCGCTGCAATCCTCATCATTCACATGTTCACACTCTCATTTCCAGCCGTTGATGCCGTTGGGGGCCACTCTCTCTCCTGGATTCCGACCACCACTGCGGCTAGCGGCTGCCGTGGATCTATGGCCGAATGTCTAGCTGAAGGTGGAGATCTGAACATAAACGACGATGATGACGTGGATGAGTTCGCAATGGACAGTGAAACTAACAGGCGTATTTTAGCAGCTAACAAGCGTTATGTCAGTTACGGTGCGCTTAGTCGAAACAATGTTCCGTGTTCGAGACGTGGCGCGTCGTACTACAACTGCCGACGTGGCGCTCAAGCTAACCCTTACTCACGTGGTTGTAGCTCAATCAGTCGTTGCCGTCGTTAAACGGTGTCGTTTTTGTTTTTCGTGTTATTTTACTATTATTTTATTTATTGTTATTATTATGTGAACTAAAATTAACTTCATATTTAGTTTGATGATCATGATGATGAAAATTATACACTTTTTTTCTTACATTTATACGCAATCATAATAATATCTGTGTGTAATATTGAAATCATATACTACTAATTTTATGTTTATTTAATTTCTGGTGAGCTGTACATTGTGGTTCTCGAGGTGTACATTGTTCGGTGATTGTGATTTAGCTATATGTATGGTTGTACAGTTGCAATGAATGTAGTGCTTTAACGTAGTAGTGTATTTTTGGTTTTTGTATAATTAGGGCATATATTTATTTACAGGGTCTGAAACCCCCAAATCGGGGGATATGCAACTTCGATTTGTGATTTTGATTCAATGATTGGGGGGATATAAAGAAGTTACCTTTGTGACAGACTGTCTTTACTTTTGGTTCTTAGTCCGTTTTAGGGATATAAAGATGTCACCTTTAAGATGTGGTACATAGATTCTAAATAAATAGGTGTTTATGGTCACAGGTCAGGTTAGGGGGTCATGGGTTGGGTTGGTCAAGTATGAGGACTCGAGTCTGGGTTTAAGGATATGGCATGTTTGTTAGGACCAATGGGAGTAATATACGAATCTGTGGTCAAGTATTAAAACACTTAATTTTAAAACGAATGCGGGTACTGTCGTTATAATGTTGGTTGCGTTGTAATCTAGTTGTATGGATCGCGAAGGGTTATACTGATCAGAAAGGGAAATATTTGAACTATTTAAGCGTAAACATCATTTACGTTTTGTGCTTTAAACGGTACATATCATAAGACAACTTCTTTTTAAAACCGATTATTGCGATTCTTTTACAAGAATGTCTCATGCTGAACGTGGGTCGTTCATAGCAAGTACATTTGATCTGTTACAAGAAAGCCTTTCTTCACAAGTTGTTTCAATATAATGGTTAAAATATACGGAGTATTATTATTTGAACTGTTCAAGAAATTAATGGGTTTGTTGCATTTAAGTTTTTAACAGTTAACCATTTTTTATTCCTTTGTTGTGATAGCCGTTTGATGTTTAAACATTATGTAACTATTTATTTATTTATATCTAAAAATAGATGCTCCGTAACATTTAGTTTAGGGTTTATTGATTTGTGATGCGTTTAACTTTTATGTTTTTATATTGTATGAGTTAAACTTTGAAATTTTCTATTGTATAATGTAAACTTTCAAAAACTCTATTGTATGTTGACTTGCCTTTTTTGTCCTATACAAAAAAAAGAAACTATCCTTTTATGGAATGACCAAAAAAGAAAATATTACATACAATAAAGAAGTTTAGAAGGTTTACTTCATATAATAGAAAATTTTAAAGTTAACCCCATACAATAAAAAAACGTTAAAGTTTACGACATTACGAAAGAACAAATCCTTTAGTTTATTAGAGATCAATCGTTTAAAGTGTTCCAAAAACCGTCCATTTACATATATCTTAGTGTCTTCGTATCCATACATGACCAAAACAATGAACACGATGATTAAAAACACATATGAATCGAATTTATGCGATAACGTAGATGGTGCCATCGTTTAATACTAGTGCGTAGACAGTATCATCACAACACTCTTTAAATCAAATACCAAATGCATTAATATTAATATTGTCTTTTAAGACAAACCCACTAAACTCCTAAACCTAGTCACTTCCACTTTCGCTTCTTCACGTTACTACATGCTAACATATTTAATTTTAATTTTAATTAAAAATCAAAATAAAATGTTTAATCCTTGTTTCTTTGTAAAAAAACTACCAATGAGCTCAATTCGAATCATTACTACCGTTAGAGCTCATTATTTTTATGTTTTTATCGGGTGACAAAACGAGCAGGTAGGAGAATATAGCTTATGGGTCAAAACAGTGCTGATTTATAATGGGCACAGGTCGTAATGATTATGAGTCATAGCAGGCACGAGATAAAACGGTAAAATTAATCAAAACATATTTTAATTGACACACATACCTCTGAACAAGTAATACATCTTTTAATTTTCTTATAAATCTTTTATTATACATATATTATTGAAAAGTTATAAAAATAAAATAATTCATTACAAATTTAATACCTATTAGAGCCCATAAATTATTTGAAACTTGCTCATTTCAACCCGAATTAACAATCTATCCCGTTCAAAATAACTCAATATGAAAAAAATAATCCAAATTCACCTATTTTTAATATTTGAATAAAAATTGTTAGCACTAGACTTAAACATATTACCAACTAAGTTTAACTTTAATTCGTGATTAAAAATAAATATCGTCAATTGTTACGAAATTCAGTAAGTTAGATTTTTGGGGGCTTTGAGGTCCCAATAAGGTTTAAATAAATGTATTGTTTTTCGAAAGAAAAAAAGAAGACCAATAAAAGAAATAATGATAACTTAGATGAAAGTTGGTAAAGTATAATATGTGTGGATTATATAAATGAGTTATCATGTAAACTAGAAGCAATGACTGGCCAACTGAACAAAGAAACATGTAACTTATTATGGATGTGCAAGGGTTTTGATATGAAAAAACTTATTAATAATATGTAATGAATTAAAGGTTTATTTGAAAATAATATATTCATTGTTTTTGTATATAATATGTGAGTTAATTTATAAATCTTTTATAAAGTAAAAATATTATGGTTAATACGTAAATTAATTGTTTTATTTTACAAAAATATTTAATTTTATTATTGAACTTTCATCTTTTTAATTGAATTATTCAACATTGGAAACCAGATAACAAGTGGAATATCCGGTAATAACGAGTTATATGTGGTGATGTGGATAAGATTGGTTATGTGGAATACAAATTTAATATACAAATTAGTTATTGTACTTTACGAAAATATTCAATTTCATCATGGAACTTTCATTATGTTCAATTATCACTTTGTTGTAAAATGATATTCTATTTTTTTGTTCCATCAGATGACTTATCTTCTATTGAGCATTCATCAATTTTCAAATGGAGCAAATACATCCTTTTTTTATATCATCTATTTGGAAATTCAACATCCACCCACCTAAAAACTTTCAATTGGTTGTACGATCCTACATAATAAACAAACAATTAAAAAAAAAAAACACGAGATTCACCAAACCAATTTAATCACGTTACCTTCAATTGTAAATCTTACCATGAAATTCGAGCATTAAAGAAAATGTTTGTCTAGGTTGTTATTGTTGGGTGTGAGGCTTAACGAACCTAAAACAAGAAACTCCGAACAAATAATTTTCGAATGGTGAAAATTTGAACAAACAATTTAGAGTCGGAATTTACTAGTTTAGTGATTTATTGATTCGTTCACTGTTGGGGAGTGTATTATTGATTACACGTGTTCCTTGTGTGACTCTAAATTCTTAACATGTTATAGGTTCAAGAAGTGTCACATCTAGCCAATTGACCATACATACAAACAAGGAATGATGTATAAGCTTCATTCAAAATTCAAGGAATGCTCAAGAGAAGATAGCTCACTTGATGGAACAAAAGAATAGGATATCATTATGCGTCAACGTGATGATTTAAAAAAATGTAAGTTTGGTGATCAAATTGAACATTTTCATAAAATATAATAACTAATTTATGTATTGACGTGACATTCATTAAGTTATGTGTCATGATGTGGATGAATGAAGTGGACAAACTAATGACATGAATATGAGCAACCAAATGTTAAAGGGTAATCGATTGTCTAGTTTCTAATTACAAATAATTAGAAAGTTAAGTAACATTCTAATTAATTATTTAGATATATAATAATTTAATTGAGTAAAATAAAAGTTTAATAATAAAGTTAGTAATTAATTTACATATTAACGCAATACATTATAGATAAAAATGAGTGTCACATGTTAAAATGAAAGTGGGTATAATCATGGATGTATTGGATGGAGTCACTATAATGGTTAGGTTTGAAGATTAATGCAACCACTTTCATCTTTTTAGAAATAGAAGAGGTATAAGTTGCTATATAATTTGTTAAAATTAATTAATTCAGATTCAGTTTTAAATAGTTTTGAAAAGTCTATTCTATATCTACATCTATAATAAAACTTATAATGCACTCAAGTTGCTCCCTTCATTCCTTATAATATCATTTACTAGGCGAATAATAATTTAACAACGTGATAACTTATAAATATATCATGCCGGTCTTATTTGAAATAATTACTTTAAAATTTTATGCAAAGATATATTATTTTTAAAGTGGGTGATTTGATCAAATTGAAAACAAATTTTTATAACAATAATTATAATTATGTGTAACTGATTTAGATTTGTTTAAATGATTTAAACAAAAATGGTCTTATTACCGCTCGTATGTGATTTTAATATCAAATATGAATAAGAAAAGAAAATTAGTGAACAATTTTTTTTTTTTTTCATTTATTTTGGGTATTAGGTGTTGTTTTTAATAAGTTAACGTGTTCACAATGAGTAATTTAAGTATACATCTAACTATCTAAGAGATCCTTATTTTTATCTTTTTACAATTAAGAGAGAGTAAAAAGTATAAATTGAAAAAGTGAAAGCATTTATTAAAAAACGTGTAAAACAAGTTTGCTTAGAGAGTGAAAACATTTGCTTAGAGAAATGAACAAGAGTAAAGATGTCAAAAGAGTTGTGAAATTCAAGTGCATATATAAGAGATTTTTGTTATCTTTGTCGAAAGAGTTGGTGAATGGTTGAGTTACTGTGAAAGAGTGAGTTGTTTCACTACACTTACTTTTAGAAGCCAAAAATCGAACATTGGGCATATGTTGAAGTCATTAGAGATAAAGTCTTATTTAATGAATTCAAACCTTATTTTTTCAAACATGAGCTATGGATGACATGTTGAATCTCTACTGGGTTACACTATCAGAACCATGAGGAGGCCCAACATAAACCTACAAAGCCCCTACTCGATCGAAAACTATATTCATAAGGAAAATTATGTAGTTGTAGGGTTGTAATCGAGCCGAAATGCGTTACAAAGAATCAATCTCTAGCTCGACTCGATGATTAGACAAATCAAAGCTCAATACTTGACTCGTGCTCAATCAGACATTTATTTTAAAGTTCGAGATCGATTAACTATTTGACACTTTTGAGATTGCCTCGATTGTTAGCATTAAAATATTAGTAATTATATTAATCAATATTTATACTAATCAACTAGATACCTTCGGGCTTAGTTGGCTCAACTTGATAATAACATGTCCAACTTGACTTGGAACTCATTAGAATATATACTAAATTTGTAAAATATATATATATATATAGGGAAATGATTCATAGGGAAACTTCAATTTTGGGGGAAGGGGGAAGTAAATCTGGGCCGTCCGTTAATATTCTTTACGGGCAGTTAACATTCATGAATGGTAACTGACATTAGAATGTTAATTAACATTTTTCATGGGAATGTTAACATTCATGAATGTTAACTGCCCGTAAAGAATGTTAACGGACGGTCCATATTTACTTCCCCCTTCCTCAAGATTACCCCTTCCTCATTGATCTTTCCCCTATATATATTTATATGCATAAAGGGGAAATACGTACAATAGCACACACTCATAAGTCGCGAGTTTGATAACCCTTATATTTAAAGATATATTTAAATTGCTTGCACTCGATCTTGAATTGACTTGAAATGAAGCGATCTCAATTTCTAAGTATTTCTTAAATGAATTTCAAATAGTTCGCGAGTTATAATTCATTTACACCAATGTTAGTACTACTTTAAAACTTAAGGGACTAAGGGAGCACTATGAAACTGGAAGCAACAAAAAAAAAATCCATCCATAAAGTTAAAACCCCATAACAAGACAAACCTATAGGGCCTTTTTGACTAACCCAATAAGCAACACAATCCAATATAAAACAACCTAATTGGTAATTGGTTCAAGGACATTACAAATTGCCAAATAAAAACCCTATGTAACAGGATATTAATTAACTCCAAATCTTTTCTTAAACTGTAATTTATTTGTCGCAATGAATATTGATCACTTCATAACCGAAATTCCGGTCCTACAAAGTACAAACAATTTTCAATATAACTTAGAGCACACCTCTAAGTAACTAACTAATCATAGTACCATTTACTGTTAACTTTAGAACCACTAAATTAATTCTTCCTATGACAAATATTTAAATAGTAGATAATACTCGTATTATGCAACAAAATGCAATATTTTATTGTAAGTTGTGATTCAGTGATAGTCGTATATTATGTTGTTCATTATAGATTATTCATAATGTTGACTCAATAACAACAGTTTTTTCGTGTGTAGAGTTAAGGATTAAAGATATGAAAGTTACATAAGTTATATTTAAAAATATTAAATTTTAAAAATTTATATATATAAAACACCAACATACTTTATATATTAGTACAGAATATAGAAATATATATATATATATATATCTTAAATAATATATAAGAATTATACTTGTGACATTATCATTTTAATTTGAAATCTAATTAACCAATTAGAAGTCATAATTCAATTAAAATAAAAAATTTTAAATTGAGTAAAATTAGGAATTTGATAACATTATAAATTATGATTTTAAAAAAGAAAATAAGTAACTATTTTAAAGATAAACATAGTAAACAAGATAATTAGTAAATAATATTACTAACATTATCTAAATTATATACTATTAATTAATTAATTAATTAATTAATATTTTTATATAGATTTTTTATAGTTTTATATTGTTTGTTATATGAAGTACTTCGAATTTAAGATTACTAATCATATTTCACGAATTACACTTGCAATTATTTCAAAAATGTTCAAATAATATTATTTCATATTTTTCAAAATGACCAGTGTGTATACACGGGTGTAAAAACTAGTATAATACTACAACAAACATCTCAATCACAATCAAAATACGACTTTTTGGTAGCATCGACCAATAATGTGACATATATGAACTTGTATCACATATATCACATAATTTTTTTTGTGCGACTAATTCACAATTCTATTTAAGAAAAATATTCCGAGTATTACTTGCGACATATTTTTATTCTTTCAAATATAGGAGAATCGGAATTAAAAAATTAAAATAATAATAATAAAAAAATGAATACCCAAACTATGAACACGTTAGAAACAAGTCTTTTTCCACTCTGAAAAAGGTTTGGTCTCAAATGTGAACCATAAATTGATAAAACTAAGCCGCTATTTTTGAAATAAATAAATAAATAAATCTTAGAAACTACCATTTTGTCCAATATGATTATCTGTAATTCTCATTGTGTAGACCACTTTTTGTCCATTTCTTCATATGATTTAACAAAATGTTAAATATCAAAAATACAAGATTTATATTTGGAATAATTCATTCGTTTGGACAAGGACTAGGATGGACGACTATAGTCTTTGTATTTTGTGTCTAAAAACGTGTCGACCGGATTTGGACTCAGTAAAGCGGGTCCACAGGAAGCTACGTAGACCCTCACCCGTCTTCATGTGTTTGGGTCCGGCTACGTGCATACTAGCAATTTACCACTAGACAGCTTTTCACTTTTTATACGTAGAAATAATCAAAAATGATTTAATTGGTCCTTTTACATTTTGCTTTTCTATTTTTGACACCAACATTTGACTGGTTTAGAAAGTATTTGGTACTTCATGTTTTTCTTTCATGATAAAATATGTAGAATGCACCTGACGATCTAACATAAATATTATGTTTATCACATTTTTCTTCTCTTGTCAAATAAATGGAACGCAAATAAATTATAATAGTTCATTTAAATGATAGAATGAGAAATTCTAATATATATTTGTCATGATAGAACGATAAATATGTATACAGTGGACAAAATTATGCTATGACATTTTATTAAGTAAATTATAATACTTAATTAATGAGCGATTGTGGTCATTAACTAATATGATGATTGTGTTAACGTATCTATAAAGAAAGAAAAAATCAAGACAACTTCTCTATCAAATAAAAAGGTCGACCAACATTATTTACCTTTCTTCGATAGTTGAAAAAATTTGTCTTTAATCATAATTTAATTTGAAATATTCATTTCTTGAAAACCTATCAAAATCAAAGCCTCTATTGTTTTTATGCTTATAATATAAGCTAAGATGAACAATCAATCATATATAACATTTCTAATTGACTTCATTTCAATTTCTTACGAAACACGTAAAACTTAGATGAAAAGAAAGACTATATAGATGCATTAATGGAATATATTAATTGTCCTATTCAAAAATCTGAATTTCAGAAGGTTAAGTCTAGCATTAATGATAATCCATTTTAACACTCAAAAACAAAATAAAACACTTAACATAGAACAAATAAAGCATTTAATTAAATACTACTTTCTAAGTCAAAATACAACAACTAATATAGAAAAACAAAGAGTTAGTGGACCATAAATGTCACTTATACATAACTTGATATACCAAAGATGTAAGTATATAATTTCCTAATCATCCCAACCAGGCAACCACTGTACCACCATTTTCTCCCCCACCGACATTTCTAAATCTATGTATCCATTTCTCACAAATCCTTCATCTTCATTCCCCCAATTTCAAACCCTAACCCTAAACCCCCAATTTCCCAATTCCATAGTTCACCATCAAGTTCCTTCCTTTCCGTCAATTCCAACTCAATAAACTCACAATCTGTTAAAAAACTTCATTCCATTCGGCTCCGACCCGGTTCTAGATCCGAATCTGGTACACAAGATGCTGGATCGTGTATTCGGTACTCGCCGGACACGTCAAATTCAACGGCTGCTACGTAACGGAAAGGTTACAATTTTGTGTTTGGTTCTCACGATCGTTGTCCTACGTGGCAACCTCGGTGCCGGAAAATTCGGTACGCCGGAGCAGGATTTTAAAGAGATCCGAGAAACGTTTTATCAGTACCGAGGTAAGCGCGCTGAGCCTCGCCGTGTTTTAGAAGAATTACAAACTGAAACGACGTCGTCTGAGAGTAGTAATAATTATGCTGAATTTGATATTAATAAATTATTTGTTGATGAAGAAGATGATGTGAAAAAGGATCCTAATTTGCCTTACAGTATTGGACCTAAAATTTCTGATTGGGATGAACAAAGAGGTGAGTGGTTGAAACAAAACCCTAGTTTTCCTAATTTTCTTAATGAGAATAAACCTAGGGTGTTGTTGGTAACTGGGTCATCGCCGAAACCGTGTGAGAATCCAGTTGGTGATCATTATCTGTTGAAGTCAATTAAGAATAAGATTGATTATTGTAGGGTTCATGGGATTGAGATTTTTTATAACATGGCTTTACTTGATGCGGAAATGGCGGGATTTTGGGCTAAATTGCCATTAATTAGGAAACTTCTGTTAAGTCATCCGGAAGTTGAGTTTTTATGGTGGATGGATAGTGATGCTATGTTTACTGATATGGCATTTGAGGTACCATGGGAACGATATAAAGATCGGAACTTGGTGTTGCACGGTTGGAATGAAATGGTGTATGATGAAAAGAATTGGATTGGGTTGAATACGGGTAGTTTCTTGTTACGAAATTGTCAGTGGTCGTTGGATTTGTTGGACGTTTGGGCTCCGATGGGTCCAAAAGGGAAGATTAGGACTGAAGCAGGGAAGCTTTTGACTAGAGAGCTTAAAGATCGACCCGTCTTTGAAGCAGATGATCAGTCTGCGATGGTTTGGATATTGGCTTCGCAGAAGGATAGATGGGCGAATAAGGTTTATTTGGAGAATCATTATTATCTTCATGGTTATTGGGGAATTTTGGTTGATAAATACGAGGAAATGATTGCAAGTTACCATCCTGGTCTTGGTGATCATAGATGGCCGCTTGTTACTCATTTTGTTGGTTGTAAGCCTTGTGGGAAATTCGGTGATTACCCTGTTGAAAGATGTTTGAAACAAATGGATCGTGCGTTTAATTTTGGAGATAATCAGATTTTGCAGATGTATGGATTTACTCATAAGTCACTTGCTAGTAGGAGGGTGAAACGAACGAGAAATGATAGTAGTAATCCTCTTGAAGTGAAGGATGAGCTTGGTTTGCTTCACCCTGCATATAAAGCTGTTAAGGTATCATCGTCTTGAGTACGTACTGGATAGGTCTTGATATTTGATTTAGTTTGCTGTTTCCCCTCACGAATTGGTATTGTGCCAAGTTATGATACTGTTGGATTTTGTATTGTTCTTTTATTTGTCAAATGTCATAGCCTGTTGATTGTATTGAGATTTTCTTTGTTATTAGCCAAGTTTATTTTATATGAAAGGCAAACAAATAGCTTGAGCCAACTTTTGTTATGTGTTTATGATCTAGACTATTGTAGCTTGTTCTTTGTAACTTGTAAGCATTCTGAAATTGTTTCTAATTATTTCAGAGATAAGTTGGTTTAATCTTGGGAATATGATGCTTTGTTATTGCCAAAAAAATTCTGATCATTTCGCTCTAGTTGGTTCTTTTCATTTGATCCTGACTGAGTTTTAGATGGAAAAGTTTAAATGCGAACTAGATAAATGGGAATGGATTTATTATTGTATCTAATAAGTAATAACCATGCTTTCCACCATCAGTATGCGTTAATCGCAGCAAATCCTTTCGTGGGTTTGACTTATAAGGTAAGATCATTATGTAAAGCTGGCGTAGCATCTACATTTGAGGGTCTTGGACACCACCTTCAGCAATAGGAATAAGATATCGTTTGTCAAACAAATGAACGGTCCAACTGAAGAAAGAATATTAACTTAAAGATTGTGACAAGGTAATTAGCATCTGGGCATCAATTTAGAAATGTCTTCATCTTGCTAGTTGCTACTAAAGGCTTTAGGTCATGAAAATGTGAAGCTGTTTGTAGTGGGAAATGAAGCAGAAACAAAGGAATTAGCATGCAACAGAAAATAGTTTGCTTTAGCAGTTTTAATCTTTTATATTGCAAGTTGTTGTCAGGCTTGCATCATACCTCATGCTTGCTAAATTAGAGAATATGGTGATCATGTAGTCAACTAAATGAGATCTTGATCCGTTGCAATGATGGTTGACCTGGCTAAAACTCAGATGAGATCTTGATTGATGAAAATTTGAAAATTATTATTGTTATTATATAGTTTGGTTGGATTTAAGTCAAGGGGTAGGTTTTGGCTAAAACTCAGTGAGTGCTCAACTAGAAATCAACATGTTGTGGATCTAATATTAATTGAAGATGGTGGTTTACAGTTTGTCATTGCTATAATAGTAGTAAGTTTAGAGAATTTTAATACATATAATATAGTTACATTGAAAATGCTGACGACGGCGAGTTTGTCTTTAAATATGATTTTTACACTGCGAGTTTTTGTACTTTCCGATCAAATATTTTAAAAAGTTATGGTTAGTTGTTAGAGCAAAGGGAGCGGGTATTTGACTACTCTGAAAAAAGTTAGATATATCATCGTCACATCATTTTCATATTAAAATTACACTTCAATCAATTTTTATCCGTACTCATCACACTAAAAATTAGACTCACATTTAAACATTTTTATCTTTATAAATAAATTACACAAGCACACATAAAAAATTGAAAAAGAAAAGGTAATTATCATTTAAAGTGATTACAATTATTTTGAGCCTATCAATTTGTGAATCAAGTTGAGAGTTGGAGTGGTCATACCAAAGTGATTCTAATCACTTTATGACACATCACTCCATTCTCTTTACTCTAAATGTATCATCGTTGATATAGAGCAAAGTAAAATTGGTAAAGATAGGTACACTATTATGATGTAAACTTTCCTAATAATAAGCTAGCAACTAATTATTATTATTTACCTTAGAATACACACAAACTGATTAAACATATAGAGTTGCACAGAAACGACATGTATAATTATAATCAACGTTTATGTTTTTATGGGTGTTGATGAAAAGAAATTTTCTAATGTTCTTGAAAAATATAGGATCGTATAATTTCGTTAAAAAGACAAATCTACAAGACGACAACATACTGTATATACAAATATACGTTATGTTCAACGAAATTTGAATCGACAACCTATTGCTCAATACTCCTTGTATATAGCTTGACCAAAATTCTTATATAGATGAAAGATTATACGGTATAATATTAAATGTTGACATTTTTATGAAATTAAAGCACGTAAGTTGAAAATTGCGTTTAAACCACAGATAATAGAAACATTTCTATTTCTATTCTAATTGATATTGATGTTATACAAAAACCATATAATAAGAGATGTCTTTTATAGAGTATTAGAAAATATTTTAATGGTCTTGGCATATATCTGTAATATTCCAGCTTATCACGATTATAATATTGTTTGCTTTGCTCAGAGACACACGATTTTTTCTTGGCGATAACAAGAGTACTTCCCAAGAAGTCACCCATCCTAATACTACTCTCGCTTGAGCACACTTAACTGCAGAATTCTCATAAAATATGTTGTGCTTATAAACCCAAAATGCGTTGTGTCTGATAAGAATGAAATTTACCTTATAAGCCAAAATCTCTTTAACATAAATTTTATGACACTTTTTCATTTACAGTCAAGATTATATGTTAACTTTCCCTAAACTAAGCGTAAACATAAGAAAGAAAACATCAAATAAATATGAATAATTAAGCTTTCGACCGACCCTTACCTACTTGATGTGAACACGGGGAACGTAAAATGGGGCCTAAATAATTAAGAGCATTATTGCTGTATATCATGTAATAACATAGGAAAATGATACATATATTTAAAATATAATTTTAGATATATTGTTAGTAAAATGATGACACAACTACAAAAATAATTAACAAATGTAACAAAGATAATAATGAAAATAATACGTCGAACAATAAGTGTTTAAACATTGTAACTACTCTTTGTGGAATGTATTTTGGCATTGCCTTGTCTTGGGCCCAATAACCATCACAATAATTTGCATATAATTTATTTTAGTGTAATACTCACTGGTATGATGTCAATGGATGAGGGAATATAAAAATTGCTTTCTTTTATGAGTTCATTCTCTCGTCATTGATAAATAGAAAATATCATGATCAGAGATTCAGACTTGCTGTTACTCGATCTAGTCATAGTTAACATTTCAAGCGAACAGTATACATGACCTAGTCTACAACAACTAGCGACCATCCACGTCATTCACTCAATATTCCTTGTATATACTGATATATCTAAGTTGAATTTATAACAGGATTTTATAAAAAGAAAAACATAAGAGCGGCTAAACATTTTCTTCAATAAAATATAAAAGGACATAACAAAATATATGAACATTTATTAACGTTATTCATACTTTATGTCCTTTGACATAAGGTTAATCATGTTGCATTTAGAGAAATTTGTACTTTCCAATCGGAATATGACACGTCAAAAGCATGAAGGGACTTTATATTCTAGCTATAAAATAGAATGTTTGTCCGAAGTAAATAACATCTCTTTCACACTCGTGTTTATTGCAATATTAATTATAGTTTATTCACTATCATTTGAAGATCAACGATCGCTAGTCAGCGAGTCGGTTTTCATAGTTAAGCACTTTGTGTTAGACAAATGTTTATGTAAGAGAGTTTAAAAAATAAACAATTCGCCATTTAATATGTTTGTCTAGATAAGCATGTCGCATGTGTTTAATCTTATTTTTGCAATACGCGTTGTGATTCTCTTATTAAATTAATTAACACCACTCAAACGCATAAGCTGTTAATTTACTTGCTTTTTATAACCTATATTTATATGTAAGTAAGGGTACTTGTGTTTAGTCAATATTAGTTAAAGTTATCATAAGTAATTGATACTCATTGATATTCGGGACATCACCTTATTGTATTATATTGAAACTTAACGATGGTTACAGAGTATTAACAAATATGTTTTGATTAATTACATGCATCTTGTATAAAATTAGTGTAAAACATGTCCAATTGACGACTACGAAAAATATATGAATTATTGCACATCTATTACATTGGTAATAGATTGTGTTGCATGTTTATGACATAATAGATTTCGGTATAATTGTATATAATATATGTATGTGTAGTATTTTATATTTTTTTTTATTACTGAGTCACCATACTCGTGTAAGTTATATAAAATATTAAAAACTCCATACATTAAGATAGTAAAATTGTTGTTTGGTCTGTCACATTTTGTACAGAAGTTGTCAATACTGTTTGTATAACGGATGTTTTATTATATTAAAAACTTTAGGGTAAATTTAAACGTATGATCATAATACTATGAAGACACATAGTAAGTCATACAAACAATTTTGTCATGTATAATGTTTGATGATTTAACAACATTAGTGTGTTGTCACATGAGCTAGGAGATGCTCCATTAACACAACAGAAAGAGTTGATAAACATGATGAAACATATAAAATGTAAAAAAAAAATATATGAGTTATTTAAAATAATCATTCTAATATTCATGGATATTGCTATATAGTTATTGGAAAACCACATCTATTTGTATTATATTACCTTACTATAATATAGAGTATCTAACCACACATCTTAAGATCAAGGAAATTGAGTCACAACCATTTGTTTGTTTACTTATCAATGTTTTCTAGAGTACACATTTACATTCCATGTAATCTTACAGTACTAAATCAAAATGTTTCACCTCTTTCAAATGGTTGATAATCCTAGGAACCACACTAAACGCGTCATCTGCAATCTAAGAATCCATTTTAGACAAACCAAACTCAAGAGAAATTTACTTTTAATCATCGATACAATAAAAAATTCATTAACATTTTGCTCTCATTTCCACTTTCCTTTATTTTCCCCTAAGAACACTGATCGGAAATTTGTGTCTCACGCTAATCATCACCTCAATCGCGAATAAGATACCTAAACAACCATCTCAATCACACTAACACCGTTGCTATCTTGATCAAACTAAGACTACAAACAAATATAACTTTTATCAATCTTGAGCTCAAAGCAGAGACACTTTCTAATCAAGCTCGAACTTATAAAAGGTCGACTTCAGCTGTTATCGAATTTTTGAGGCTTAAGTAATGTATATACGTGCATACATATATAATTTGTAATTTAAGACTTTTGTAAATAATACGAGTATTATTATTAGATTTGAATCTTTATAGTATTTTTGACGAGTTCTTTTTTGCTAGAGGTCTTATTTTATTCGTATTTTTATGTAAACTTAGATTGATTTTTGTTGGTGAACTCAATTTGTACACGTATCTATAGTAAGTGTGGTAGGTTGATATTAATATTTACTTTAAATCCTTCTCAAGAAAAGCTTGCTACTACATACAGCTTTATTCATATCTATATCTGTATATATATCTATATCTTAAATAACACATTTATATATTTATTTTTTTCGTTATATCATATTTTTAAAATAACAAAATAATATAAGGAATCAATTCAAATAGTTTGTTTTTAGTTGTTATATTTGTTTTTTTTTTTTTTTTTTTGCAATTTAAATTAAAAAATAAAAATTTTAAAATCAAGACTGAAGCAGCAAGCAAGAACAAAAGAAAAAGAAGAAAAAGCAAGTGATTGCGGCCTTAAATCTCTCCACTTTCTTTCAACTCCCATAAACCCTAGCTTCTATTTCACTCCCACCCCCAGCACTCACTATATACATACAAATACCTATATCTAAACCCTATATCTATATACATATCTATGCAAAATTAATCTCTATCATCAAACTGAAACAGAGTGAGCTTCAATTCCACCATGAATACTCTACCAAGTGAAAATCTGAAACACCTTCAGAATTTCACTGTTTCTTCTATTACTTTGCTCGCATCAAATCCTCCCAAACTCGTTTCCGGACCCTTGTCGGCGGTTTTCGGTTCGGATTCCGGTTTCCCGGAGCTTCAGTTTTTTCTTGGACCTGAGGGTGAACATTCTCTTAACTTCGACCTCCGAACCACTCAGGTAGACATACATACACACATATATATGTATATCTATCTTCTGTTATTTGATTTGTTGTTTAAAGTTTTAAAATTTATGGCTCTTGTTTGGACATGAGTTTATTTGAGGTAAATTTGAAGTATTGAGGCACTGATCATATGTGCTATCTTTCAGATTAGGGTTTGTTTGTGATATTGATTTGTGTTATCCTAATTACTTGGAATGTGTTTAAACTTTGCAACATTTTTATTGAGTGCTTCCTTTGTCAGAATCCACCTTGCAAAGTATATGCTATTCGACTTGTATATTTGACCACTTTTTTCTTCAGTTTAATTGATTTTATTTGATTTCTTATTTCTATATTGCGGGTCCCTTGAATAGAAATGAAAATTGTATGACATGGACCTTTTTTAATGTTTTTTTTTTCTGGATTGCATTCATGTGTTAACTTCTTGCTGTTTTGGGGGTTTCAGCTTTTCAGATTAGGTGAATTTCAATCCCTTTGTGTATCAGAAGGTTCTGAAACCATTAAAGAGGTATGCACAATGTTATTAGTTTGTAGTACTTTAAAATTAGTATGTTTCATAGCACATTATAATACTTGCGCTCAGAGAGAACACGTCGATATTTCGTATTTAGAAGATATTCTATTGCTGTGTAAACTTTTATTGGTATTACTATGTTGTATGTTAGTAGGCTTTGACAAGTAATATTCTCACTTTTGATTCAGAAAACTTATTCAAAGGGAATCACTATTCAATTTAAAGAGGAGGAAAATAGCTCCTTCCATGGTGCATTTGAGCAATGGAAAACAGAAGTGGTTATTCAAGGTATGTAAACACCTTCTTTTAAAAAGTGTGTGTGTGTCTATATATAGTTTGCATAATTTAAGAGAAAATTTCTATTACTAAACAGACCTAATTATCCGTTATTTCTTTTACAGGATCAACTTTACCAAATGGAACAGTTTCTTCTTCTAAAAGCAAGTTTGATGATAAAATAGAAGCATCTTCTGCTAAAATGTATTTCCATTATTACGGGCAACTGCTTCATCAGCAAAATATGTTGCAGGATTATGTGAGGACAGGTCAATATACCATCTTCTTGTTCTTTTTCGAGGCACATGTATCACATTGTGCTGCTAGGGTGTACAAATTCATTTCAATAAGCATGACTCAGATGATTTTTAATTATTTTTTCTGGAATTTATAGAGGTGAAATGCATGATAAATGTTTTTATTTCTTAGGTTCATACTATGCTGCGGTTATTGAGAACCAAGCTGATTTTGAGGGCCGGGTAGTGGTTGATGTTGGTGCTGGAAGTGGCATACTATCATTGTTTGCTGCTCAGGTAATCAGCTGCAACCGATTGGCTATAGTGTGTGGATGTAATCTTGTTGTTTGAATATTTAATAATCGGGTAATTAGATGTATGGGTGTTCAGCAATTTCTGACTGTTCAATAAAATTAATTGATGACCAGAAAAAGATATTTTTGTGAAAAAGGATAGATGTTTTGTTATATGGGAGTAAAACTTCTACAAATTAGGTTATAAGGTAAATAGGTAGATATTTGTCTTACATGGTCAGCTCTATCTTTCATGGTATGAGACTATTTATTACTAAAATATTCATATAATCAAAAGCAGATTTTTTGTACCTGGTTTACCCAAACAGTTAAAACTGATTAGTGATTAAAACACATTTAAACAGCTCTCACTATAATATACTTGCATTACAATTAATGATGTCAAGGATAATGACTAAACCTTGTGAATTTTCCTCTTTGTTCCTTTTGTCTCTCTCCCTCCCATTGGGAATTTTTAGGCTGGTGCAAAGCATGTTTATGCAGTGGAAGCATCTGAAATGGCCGACTATGCTCAGAAGCTTATTGCTGGGAATCCTATCTTGGCACAAAGAATTACGGTTAGTGCTCTTTCTGGTATAAACTATTTATAATATTGGATGACCTATTCATGGTGGGCACACTGCCATCAAAATGTAGGTTATTAAGGGCAAAGTTGAAGATGTAGAATTGCCTGAAAAAGCTGACATATTGATCTCAGAACCTATGGGTAAGTTCATTATGTCAAGCTTTTTATCTATTATTAATGGTGAATGGACAAAATGGTCTTTATCTTATGTTGCTATGCTATTATTCATTATTTATGTGATCTTGCTATGACTGAAGCTCGTTTCTTATAATCTATTGCTTCTTTCAGGCACCTTGTTAGTGAATGAACGAATGCTCGAGTCCTATGTTATTGCTAGAGATCGATTTCTTGTCCCTAATGGGAAAATGTTCCCCACTGTCGGAAGGTGATTATAATCTGAATCATGACATAATAACCGAGTACATTTTCATGTTTTGGTGATTTATGAAAGGGATATGACCACTAAGTTTTAGTTACTAACTTGATGTCTGACTCCCTATGCTCCATTGAATTTATTTTGTCTCTCTTTACATATTTAAGAGATCTAGGGACCTTCATCCACAATATATTAGCATGGTTACTTCCTTTTTTGCTTTTTGAACTTCATATATCAAGAAGGTATGGATATATGTTATGTGATGCAAACCCGACTCTTTTAGTTATGCCCTGTCAATCCAAGTAATATTGTCAGAGTTTGATTATGATTCCAAAATGTCTACATTTGTGATGCAGATGTATTTTTGGTGATACATAATATTCACAAAATAGTCCATACTTCTTATTCGGTTCCTTTAATTTTGTAGGATTCACATGGCACCATTCAGCGATGAATATCTATATGTTGAAATTGCAAACAAGGTATGGACTTTTGTTGGCTGATAATCTCTTCATGTTCAAGAGTATCCTGATATTATTAGTGTATACTCTTTTTTTATATCGGAATGCTATAAGATGTAAACTTAATTCTTGTCATGCAGGCACTATTTTGGCAACAACAGAACTATTATGGGGTTGATTTGACAGCTTTACATGGAACTGCATTTCAAGGATACTTTTCACAGGTTTGTCTTGCTTGCATACAGTAGAAAATATATATCTTCTGAGAAGCATGTGATAGTATTATGCAGTAACCTTTTCTTATATACCTTTTTGACAGTTGTCTTTTGGGAAGTAATTTTATTAGTTTTTATATTCAATGTTCTTTATTATCATAACTGTAGTTATTAATATTGTTATTATTGCTATTATCATTATTTAAATATGGTTCTAGAGAAGTGTATATGTATCATCAATCCGAGCAGGAACAAATAGTTGCTTTCTATGCTTTAATCTTGTCGGTCGCTCAATTAAGAAAAAATATTCTTATTTTAGCAATATAATTTTTCTAATGATATTTAATGCATGACCTATATATGGAATAAAATATAATTGGATAAAAGGTGTTGCCCAGGTCAATGTTTTCATTAGGATATGAGAAATCAGAGTACATGTTTGCAAGTTTAGCAATTCTAATAGGGAACCGGAGGTGATGATTTAGCTAGGGAGCATATCTTTTATTACATGGGATCAATTATTCAATCTTTAGGATGACACTGGTTGGAGAAAAGTTAAGAAGATGCCACTTCAGCTGGGTTAGTCTGTAATGGAGGTGGCAGTTTGATTCCATCCATATGAAAATGTATTAAAAAGGAATTAGTGGGGAAATTGCTATAAAGGAAATAGGTCAATAGTCCCTCAAGTGCATTCAATGCTTTTGATCATATAGGTCGTTCAATTAAGAAAATCATTCATATTTTAGAAATATAATTTCTAGTGATATTTAATGCATGGCTTATCTATAAAATTCAAAATAATTGGACAAAAAGGTGTTGCGGGTCAATATAGATTGCCTTCTTAAAATTCTTGCTTTTCTTATCGCAACTAAGATTGTATTTGATACTGTTTGCAGCCAGTGGTTGATGCATTTGATCCGAGATTATTGGTGGCTCCTGCAATTTACCATGTCATCAATTTTACTACCGTGAAGGTATCTCAGTTTTTTATTTGCTAGTAATACCATTTAATATCACAGCTTTACGTGCTGACCATCTTGACAACTGCCATTTGGTTTCAAATATAAACATCTGTGAGTGTGACCTTCCGAGTTAAAATACTCGTGCTCTAGTTCTCATAGAATTCTGAGTACATAAACATGACAAACCCTAATTTTAACTTGGAAAATATTCTATGCTTGATTCATGTCTGTTACTAAATGAAGATGCATGTTTTGTAATTCTATTGTCAGGAAGAGGACTTGTATGAAATCGACATACCGTTGAAATTCACAGCTACTGTGGGCACAAGAATACATGGTTTGGCATGTTGGTTTGATGTTCTGTTCAATGGAAGGTGATAATCTTTTGTGAATAAGATAGCTTCATTTTAAGTAGTGGTGGCAAAGGGCGGGTTGGGCATGGTTCAAACTGGTAAATTCCTGTGCAAATTGAAATAGGTTCTCTTCTTGCTTTCATTTTTGTGGATACGTGTATTCAATTTGATTAAAAAACTATATTTATTACCAGTACAATGATAATCTAGTTTCTTGAATAGAACATTATAGAAGATTGTATTCATTAAAAAAGCATTTTAGGGCAACTTTTAAACCTTTTGATTCTATCGACCCATTTGATGCTGCGAGGTAAATTGGTCAAAATTGCCAACTCTATTACTAAGTTATTATCTCCACAAAATAACTAATAGAAATTAAATTTTACCTACAGCACCGTACAAAGGTGGCTGACCACCGCTCCTGGTGCACCCACAACTCACTGGTATCAACTACGTTGTGTCTTGACTCAACCCATCTATGTCATGCCTGGGCAAGAAATTACTGGTCACCTTCACATGATTGCCCACAGTGCTCAGAGTTATACAATTAACCTAACGATGTCAGGTTGGTTGCAAGACTGTTATTATGTTCCCTTCGTGTTACTTGTGAAACACTTAAATTCATGCAACATACTTCTTGTACATCTAAAGTCATTTTACTTGTGAAATGTGTTCCACCCTTGAAAATTCAATGACTAGTGTCCAACAATTTGAATTGAGGTTACCCTTGGTGGAACACAATTTACAAGTTCGATGTCGTGAGTGGGACACTTTTACATGTTGTATTACTGTATATAACAGAGTATTTGTGAAAATAGGGTGACTTTGAGTGTACAAGAAAAGTACATTCCATACATTGGTACACTTGTTAAAGTACATTTTTATTACATGCAATTATACCTTTCAAAGTATCACAATATATTTTCCATTACTATACTTGTGTTAAAAAAAAAACAAAATATTTTCTATATTCATTTTTAAAAATGTCATTTAATTGGGCAAAATACGTTTTAGTACACGGAATCTGGCTAACCAGGTCCCCTACTACCCTGAACTATTAAATGTACACCATGGCGCCCTGAACTTGGAAAATTGGTAGATTTACTACCCTGACTCAGCTAATTCGGTCATGTGCAAAACACATGACTAAATTCTGTTAGAACTTAAAAGCCACAAAAAAGTTCCGTTAATTAAGAGGCTGAATCAGATCCAAACACCTGCAGCTTCTCTTTCTCTTGGTCAAAAGAGAAAAAACCCTAAATTCAAGTTCCCGAATAAGTGACTGGTGATGTACGAAATATTTACGGTGAATAAAGAGGCTGAACCTGGATGACTGACGATTAAATGTATTTAATAGTTGTAGTGGTGGGGTGGGGTTTTGGGATGACCGAAGGTCTAAAGATCTGAAATAGTGAATGAATTTGTGATATTTGTTTCCTTTCACTTTTTCAAGAGTTGATTTTTTATAATTGATTATGTTATATGATGGGATGATGTAGTAACCACAGCCACTAGTGACTCATTCTCACTGTTCAATCGCATCTTGTAAACACACAGTAGCAAGGCTTGAATCTTGGATTTTATCTACCCAATTAAAAAGCTTTTATCTTTTCCTATTTGGCGGTATCAATTTGAACTTGGGTGTTATGATAAATGATATGAAGAAGTTGCAGGTGCTTGAGTATGAGTCAGCTTCTTGATTAACGTTATATTTTGTTGTGCCCGTTAAGTTTAAACAGAATTTAGTCACATGTTTTGCACATGACCGAGTTAGCTTGAGTCAGGGTAGTAAATTTACCAATTTTCCAAGTTCAGGATACCATGGTGTACCTTCAATAGTTCAGTGTAGCAGGAGACCTGGTTAAACAAATTCAGTGTACTAAAATGTATTTTGGCCTTTATAATTTTAAACAGCTGTCTTTTTTCCTTACGATATCATTAGGTCTAACAAGTTATAAGGATCAGTAAATTAGTAGTTTTAGCCTCCCTTACATATTGCAGTTGATTGATAGGAAAAGGGAGTTGACTTATTCAACACATTTTCTGATGGGCACGACAGATGATTACATTTTTTATGCTCAATGTACTACACCTCTATTGCATAATTGTGGTGTACCCATCAAAAATTGTGGTGCACAAATCATCTCCCATATAAAAATGATTATTTAACATTTTAACTGTTAAATAATCAGAACTGATTGATCGCACTAGATTCTTTTTATCATGAATATAAGTTGCTATATTGAGATGATTGATCAAATAAATCGGACATGACCTGTTGCAATTTGTGGTGTGTAGCTAAAATGTGGGGGCCTGGGGCTGAACAAGGGGGAATACTACAGACGTCAAGCTGCAGACTTGATCTAAAAGAGCCATATTATCGTATGTCTCAACCACAAGCCTACTCAGCAGCCCAAGATCAGCAGCCAAATCAGCTGTTACAGTCACAGGTATCCATCAGTTTCATGAACATATTCTACACCGTTTCCTCTATATTTTGTATCTCTAACTTGGTAAACCGAATGACGCCTTCAAAATATGTGATTATTAAATGCACAATAGCTATTATTTTGTTCACAGTAACTACTAAAACTTGGATCTATATGTTTAGTGGCCATGGGCTGCAATGTGTACAAGTAACATGATAATAAATAATATGTAATATGTGGTGATTCATTAGTCAAAGTGAGGTTCTCTTAAGATCTTTTTGGTCCGTTCCAACTTATTTGAACCTTTAGGTTATCATACTTCTTACGGAACTTTACATGTTAATTTTAGCCTTTCAGTAAAAATAACTATGCCTTCTAAAAAGAGGAACAGTGAAACTTAGTGTTTTCACTTCATAAGCATTAGATCATATGCATGAATCCCATTAGGTGCGTGCAATTTCTTAAGGGCTCACAAGGCACACCCATTGAAACCGAATGTGACCTAAAGCTTGCCTGTGTCATATAGAAGGGTTATTTGAATATAGTCATATACCCTGTAGACCATATGATTATCAAAAAATGCTTTACTATTTTGTGTCATACTTGATTATGTTTCTATCTGCCCATCAAAACATCTGTATTGAAGAAAGCTGTACATTGTTTGTTGCTTTGACATATTGGGCAAGTTTTGGAAGTATGAAGTTGACTTTGACATTGATTGTTTTGTTGTATACTTGTATCTCAACGAGTTACTCTCGATCTCGAAGTAGGTGATGCTGAAAGTGCGCGGGTTTGGTAATGGGTCAAAATGGGGCATTTATTCTAACGGCTCCTGTTGACCCGAAACCCCTTTGTCCATTTATTAATTAGTGTGTGGTAGTTAAAGAAAAACTACAATTTAATGTTCCAATTCTTTGAATAAAATGAGTTAGGAGGCTTTGCTCCAATTTTGACCTGTTCGAACCTAAAACGGCTTTTTATGATTTTACCTGTTTGACCGTTAATCCGTGGAGAGTTCCACCTATAGTAATGATCATCACTTGTTTGGTAGTTTGACTGGATTTTGTTGGTTGAAATTTTAGGATTTACAACTTCCTTCTTTGGATGAAGATGGGTCAGATTTCATCCAACCACCATCAAACAATTCCAGCGTCCATATTGATTGAGTCGTCATGAAGAAGGCCATTTGAGATCCACAAATGGTCAACGTGATCCATCATGTAATATTATACAAGGCACATGAAATGTCAGGCGGTTTATTTCTAAGACTGCCCTTTACTTTTGTGTATCGTTTCAATGCCTGTAAATTAGGTCGACTTGTTTACTGTTAGAGCCTTCCCTATACATTGTGTTCACAAAGTTGACTAATATTTATTTCTAGCTTCATGAGGTAGTCTACTTCTATGCCAATGAAGTCATTAAATGATCACATCTTTTACTCTCCGAGGAGAAATGATCACAACTTCTAGGTTGGTTACCGTCTTTATAAATGAGGACCCTGCCAAAAGAGCTGGATCATTTGGGGCAAGTTAAGCCTGTGCAGTTGGGGCTGAACCAGCTAATTGAGACTGCTTAAGGTCGGCTAGCAGGGACCCATTGCTAGGATCAAGCCAGGTTTCCAACTGCTAGTATATCGTTTACATTGGTCTATTCGACCATTGACTGTTAATCTGTTATGACAACTATACCCCTTTGACTTCTTGTGAAGTTGCAACTTCAAAGGCACATGATCTGTCTTGCACCAAGTATCAATAAACCAGAACAATTTTATGACTAAGCAAACGCATTGTTTAACCAACATATGGTTCGCTCATGTTTGGCACTATATGATGCCAAAGTTTGAACTTGCATATATATTTTTGAAATTCTGATATACGGTAAACCACATTCCACACACAGAAAGAAGAAATTTCCTTGTGTAACCTTTATTTGGGTATTCATCAAGAGCATAGAGGTCAAGTAAGCGTAAACTGCTGTATTCATTGATGTCTGGTAGCCATCATTCTCATGTACGGACAGATAAGTTGTGTTAGTCTAAAGGGGTTGTTTCTTTTTTTATTTATTAAATGTTTTTTGAATATATAGTCTGTTGGTGTATACTCGTACGTCTATGACTGTTGTTTTAGTAAATGTTTCTTTTTAGTTTTGAATGCACGGTCTTAATATTAGAAATGAACATTTTACCCTTTTACTATGGATGGAAATTCAAGACAATTAAAAAACATAAAATTATAAAATACTCGAGCAAAATTCATTATTACTTTAAGAACTTAAAACCTACACATCCTTACAAAAAAAAAAAAAAAAAAAAATCACAATTACCTCAAGTATTTCCCCCCATAAATCAATTTCTTCCTCTAGGAAGGCAAGCCATCTTTCATTTACTGCAGGCCATTTTGACTCAAAAACAAATTTGGCTACATCAATGTTGTCAATATTATATTCGAAAGGGAGATTTTGCCAAACATCTTCGGCCAAGTGAGGTAATATTGGAGCAATTACTCTCACTATGGAGATGAACTGCAAGAACTGTTTGACAACTTCTCCTTGTAAAACTTGAAGCACCTCTCAAATATAATCAGCATATGATAGTCAACTCATTTGACTAAAAATTTTCTGATTGTCATAAAAGAATATAAACAACAAAAAAAGTGTTACCCAACATAAAGGCGATCTTTGGCAACATCGAAATAAAATTTTGAGAGATCAACGATGGCGAATCGTTGAATGATCTGAAATGGAACAAAGACATTTACTACAAAAGAATAAGAAACCTTTATTGGAGAAGAATTAAAAAACTAGATAACTTTTTACTTGGAACATCTTTAAGAACTGATAGATCATAAGCAACAGCATTTTCGGCCTGCAATATGAAGTCGTGATATAAGGTCGCACATAAACTATATTCAACTACTTAAAGGTCAATATCAACCCATGAAGTGTATTTGTTAACCGCAACATACTTTCCAATCATGAAGATTCCCCAAAAGAAACCGTGTTCCTCTTAGCTTTCTATATATATATGTCGGACATTTGACGCAGGACTTGCGGACCAATCAGAATGTCTCCAGTATAATCTACACTCGAGACACATAGCTGAAGCACGTCTGCTCCATATGATGGTGCTTCCTGAAGAGAAAATTGAAATATAATTGATGACAATATTATAGGATTGAAATTATTTGTAACTGCAAAACAACACTAACCTCTTGATTTTCCCCCCCTCGATGACAGTACGTGGATCAACGACATTACCCAAAGATTTACTCATTTTGAAACCCTTCTCATCCAACACAAATCCATGGGTTATAACTCTAGTAAATGGAGCTTTTCCTGCCATATTTATCAAAACAAGAACAACAATAATGATAAAATCAACAGTGATAGTGGCAGTGAGAATATTGACAGCAAAGTAATATCAAAACCAACATCCAAGAAAGAATAATAACATAACAAATTGGACACCGTTGATTTAAGAATGTGCTCGTAGACTACATACCTTTTGTTGCAACACTAGTCAGTAAAGAACTTTGGGACCAACCCCGATGCTGATCAGCACCTTCAACATACAAATCTGCAGGATAACTGAGGCCATCTCTAGTCCCCAAAACAGCAGCCCAAGAAGAGCCTGAAATAAGTCATATTTAATAGGATGAATTGACTATATATGACCTAGAAGCTACACCTTTAGAAATGACACATAGACCCTTCAATTAATGATTCACATCCTAAAATATTATTTTCGTTGTAAATAAGAATGCTTCTAAAGTATATAAACCCGCTGTTGTTTTCTGTACAGGAGTAGCAGGTACTAATTATCTACTTATCTGTCACTCTAAAATGTATGTAACGTGATTGATGTAATTTGCATCAATAAGACCTATATAAAATTGTGAACTTTTTGGCACCAAGAAATTGTTGGATTTTCCTCGGTGTTCTGGCTCCGAAAACTTTCAGTTTAGAAAAGATTTCAATACAATTAGCAGAAGAAAATTAGGAACTTGCAAAGTTTGGATCAGTCTCTACTAACAAGTAAAATACCTGAATCGAACCAAACATCCATTGTATCAGTTCCCTTCACATAATCTGATGCTTTATCATGATATTCCTCTGGAAAAAATTCTTCTACGGACATGTACCACCACGCATCACTACCCTTTTGGGAAATGATTGCTGCCAAATACAATGATCAAAAGGTGCATTCCATAAATACAAGTTCAATCTAAAATCTGTTTTCTGGTTTTTTCCCCTCTTTGCAAAAACATACAACGCATGTCACCGGACGAAGTTCATACATGTAAAAAGTCACCAAAGTTTATGTGCCCTTACACTTGATATGATCAACAGTCTCTTCATTCAGCAGGGGTTCCTTAGTCTCTGCATGATGGAAGACTGGGATTGGGACTCCCCATGTCCTTTGACGAGTTATACACCAATCTGAACGGCTGGAAGTCATTGTAGAAATTCTGGTTTCTGCCTGAATGATAATTTTTATTTTAGATGATCCCATCGCAGAACACTATAGATGAGCATGGAACCAGACAAAAATCTTAATAGATTATGGAGCAACTCTTATGAAATTTAATCAATTAAATCCCCGAAGTGATCAATCAGTTTCCAAAATACATATAAATAAGAAAACTAGCTAAATCCAGTACCTGAGATGGAGTCCATTTTACTTGATTAATCGCTTCCTTAGCAGCCTCCCTGAATCCTTCAACAGATGCAAACCATTGTGCCGTTGCCCTAAAAATTGTAGGCTTTTTTGTCCGCCAATCATACGGATATTTGTGCTCTAAAATATAGAGAAATATACATTTAATTTAAACCACTTTAATGGTATCAATGATTACAAAATAAACTTTTGGATTGGATTTTGTGGATGAATGACATGACTTGCTGTAAGGTTCCACCATGACAATTGATGAACGTTCATCCAAATGATCTATAACAGCAGCATTGCAATTGCCTAAACATCAAGCCCACTAAAACCCCAGCTTCTTCAGTTAACTTTCCTTCATCGTCCACTGGGGATACTAAAGGCAAACCATATTTAAACCCAGTTACATAATCATCCTGCCCATGACCTGGGGCTTTGTGGACCAACCCAGTTCCTGATTCTGTTGTAATATAACTCCTCCAATGACAACAGGACATTCTTCCCCCTTAATTGGGTGTGCATATCTGTGTGCATATCTATGTACATATAACTAGATTAGTAACTCATTTTAAGAAACACAATTAGGTTGCATCAAAATTGAGGTGGAAAGATGGCCACGTTAGGTTGGGTGACGGTCGAAATGGGCCTAGTCAATTTTGTCCAGATTTTATTTATTGACATTAGAGCATCAGATAGGATTACAAAACTCATATTATATTAATAATAATCTAATTGTTTAAATAAAAGAAGTCTTAGGAAGTTTGGTGTACTTAAAATAGACTTTGGGTGACTTTAGACACATTGAAGGCCATTGGACCTATTTGCATTTTAGCTTACTTTTAATAAATTTAACCATATGATCCGTTAGAGAAAGAAGAAAAAAGTAACCTAAATCAACCCCTTTATAAGTAGATGGGTCAAGTTTGCTACCTCTAATCCAAAAATCAAGTACCTGCAATTTTCAAGATCTGAACCCAAAACTCTTATTTTAACAACAAGCTTCACACCCCATTTGGCTTCCAGTGTTGACACGAGGTCCAGAGGAACGATAAAAAATGGTTTCGCTTGGCCTTTCAAAACACTACCAAACCTCCTCTTTCCATCTTCAGAAGATGAATCAACATCAGAAGAAGACTGCACTTCAACAATTGCATACTGGAGCTTGGAATTCACTGCAACAGCTGAAAATCAAAAGTAGGTACAGATTAACATGTGAGTATATGCGGATAAACTTATTAACTAACAGAGATGAACACTTACCAGCATTGGCAGGAATAGTCCAGGGAGTTGTGGTCCAAATCGCGAGGGACAATTTGGGAAGATATTCATCTAGTAAACCACTTTCACTTGGAATATTTAGTACTTCGAACATGGCATACGTGCTCTTTGAAACATGGGCTTCTGGGATACTGCATAAACTTCCTATTTAATACCTATATAGGTATATTTAAACGGTATGAAAGAGTTACCAACTTTGATTAATAATAAATTCCTATCTATGAGTCATGTTGCAAGAACTACTATTAAACCAAAAAAGAGTCTGTTGATCCAATTACCTCTAACTCGGCCTCTGCAAGAGCAGTGCGGGATGAAGGACTCCAGTGCACTGGCTTTCTACCTCGATGTATGTACGCTTTAAAACCCATTTGCCCAAATACTTCAATCTACAAAGGCAAAAGGGCCAAATATAATTATAATAATAACTACAATCATGATAATAATAATTATATAGATAATATTAATAATAATAATAATAATAATAATAATAATAATAATAATAATAATAATAATAATAATAATAACAATAATAATAATAAAGAAGAAGAAGAAGAAGAAATTAGCATATAAAAGGAAACTACTGGAAAAACTAAGTTTAAAATATTGTCAATGACTGTAAAACTTAGCCTCATTACCAGAGCTGCCTCCTATTCGGGATCAAGAGTGAGATAAGGATGATCCCAGTCAGCCCATACTCCAAATCTCTGTTAACAGATCGTAAAGATAATTAATGCTCTATTAATCCTTGGTACTAACTAATAACAACAATAACGGCAACAACAATAATAGCAAATAACCAGTATTATTTCTTGAATAAATAATAATTTGAATTTGAATTATGCAGTGGAAACATGGATATTCCACAAGTAAATAAGTGAAAGTACTTGACCTTATGGAGAAACTAATGAAAGCCGGAATAAAAATGAAATAATTGAACTTGAATGACGCCATTTGTGCCTTCACAGTTGCTTTGGCAAATTTAGCTGCTTTTGCTCTCAATTAAATAGATGTTAACCCCTTTTGGGCATCTTGGTCTAGTGACTGCAATACTAAGATAATTCAACAAAAATTTACCCATGGTTAAAGCTAGAAGCTACCTTAAAATTTCAACTAATGAAACCAGCAACAAAAATATCACTTGCCTTTCAACTCAATTGGTGACCATGGCAATCCCAACCAGGAACGTAACGAACTTTACAGTTTTGAAGAAGCTGTCATGAAAGCAAAAAATAAATAAATATTCTAAAATCATATACAGATTCATCTTATTCATTATATTTGTGCTTCTATAGCCATATAAGTCACATGAAGTGCATCATTATGTCGCACATATCTCAAATATCACAGCATAAAGTGAATGTTGTAATCAGACCTTATACCGGTTAATAATATCCTTAATAATCTTGTTTAATGCATGTCCCACGTGTAAATCACCATTAGCATACGGAGGGCCATCATGAAGAATAAAGCCTCCCTATTATAAGCAGAAGCAATATTAGATAGAGTAGAGATGCAAACTTTGTAGCACAATATAAGGGTTCAAATAAGCTTAAAAACTAAGCCCGTTATTCTTTTCAGCAACTTTCTTGAAAACCTGATTTTCATCCCATATTTTCTGACTTTCAGGTTCCCTTACAGCAGAATTTGCTCTCATACCAAAAGTTGTCTTAGGAAGGTCAACAGTATGCTTGTACTTTCCATCTCCTTGTTTTGTTCCTAAGCAATAGAATATATCAATCAGTTCAAGGTCATGTGCTCAGAAGATTTTTTTCTATCTTTACAAGTTTATTTATCACATTACCGAATACAAAGCTCTGTAAAAATGTAATCAAATATGTACCTTTGGATTCTTTCTTGGCAGCCATCACAGGTCCACGAGACCTTCTGTTTGACTGAGTGCAAAAGGCACTCCTAGGACACATATAAAAATGTGTAAAGTGGAAAAGAGATGAGAGCTCAATAGACGAGCATTTTTTGGAGATCAATGATGCTAAAAGAAGATGATTTCGTAAATGACAAGCACCTTCTCAGTGACAGAACCTGAACAGTTTTTGTAGGATAAAATTAGGGAAGTACTACGAACATGTCAAGAGAATTTGAAACTCGGCTTCCATAAATTCAGATAATGATCGTATGAACTATTAAATAAAAAGTTTCCACGATTGTGATCTAAAATATGAAAAAAAAGATATCATAATGTTGAACTATTGAAGACAATAACAAGAAAGGGCTTTCTTGAGATTTTATAAACTACTATTTATAAATACTAAATTGAAGGGTTATTTGACGATAAGACCTCATTCTATGCTTTTGCCATGCTCATTGATTTTATTATTTAATACCTTGAAGAAACAAGTATATGACTTCAAGTCATGCATGACCACAATTGCAGACAGTTTAAAACGTTCGCGTCACAAACAAATTACACCAACTGGATTGCCTTGTACAAAGAATACATATATACTATCCACCACAAACGACATTGATGTAACGAGTCGTTATTATGGTTGTTCAAAAAAAATATAACATAACACATCATATTAAAAAGCAATTGGAGAATATCTCAATACAATACAAATATGAATATATGCAAGTATTTAATGTGTTTTTATTCATCTTCGTACGTATATCACATATCTACAAATTATACTTTGCATGAATCTTAATTTTATTTTAACAAATTAAAACTCACATTTGACTTCTTTGGTTCGTACTCAACCTTCTTAGAGCTCTTTGACTTGCATCTTCTTCGAACCTCACTTATTCTTCTATTTTTGTTTAGGGTTTTACTTAGATTAAAAATGGATCCAATATCATATTTCTACTTGGCCATACTTGTTCTTCAAGTTGAACTTGGCCACCAAACATACTTGTTCTCCAAGTTAAATATTACTCGTACACTATTAAGAGAATTTTATAGTCCAACTCTATAAACCTCTAATCTCTAGTTTTTCCTTTGCTGCACGTGGAATTTAAGATTCGTCTAGTTAACTCTTCGAATCATTCTTCTTTATAAATATGAAAAAATAATAAATAGCCTACCTTGATAAACATAAAATAAGTCTATATATGTGAGAGTTATATGTGTCACGTTCAACTAATGTATGAGTTATGTCTATTTTTAAATCATCTAAGTGCACCTATATCATTACTTTTCACTTTTTACCCAATTAAGCTAGCGTTTGAATCTTATCGTATTTAAAATCCCATTAAAATAAAATAAAATAAAAAAACCTGCACATCTTCATTCTTCATCTTCATCTTCTTCTTTACTTTTCTTATTCATTCTTCAAAATAAAAAAAACATGCAAAATAAATAAAAGAAATAGAAATAAGCTTAAGCAACGTCCCATGTGGGACGCGATCTCCGGAACGTCGTTCTTGACGATGAACGGTGACGTTAAAAAAAATTAAGCTTAAGCAACGTCTCATGTGGGATGCGATCTCCGGAACATCGTTCTTGACGATGAATGGTTACGTTGAACCCCCACTCCGTGTGCTCTAACACACCTCTCATTAACTACCAACCGGTAAGAACAACAAATGGAGCTTTACTAACATATGGAGCACCATAATTTTAAGGGCAAAAAATCAATGACAATAAGATTCAAGAAACTTGAGTTATATATAACAAATTTAGACCATCAACAACAACACGAAGCTGTAGATTATCGAAAGCTGAATTTCCAAGGAACAAAAAATGGAGCTTTACTAACATATGGAGCACCATTATTTTAAGGGCAAAAAATCAATAACAATAAGATTCCAGAAACTTGAGTTATATATAACAAATTTGGCCATCAACAACACCACTAAGATGTTAGATTATCGAAAGCTGAATTTCCAAGGAACATTTCCTATCACTAAAGCCGAACAATCAAACGATCATCCTCGACGTGTGTTTCGAATCCAGAGACCAACTAAATATTCGTCTAACAATAGAATCGACATGCAAGAGACCAATGCTTATTCCAAAGAAACTTCACACGATAACCGAACTCTTCAAAATAGGCCTTTTTATGTTCCAAGCTAGGTTTAATAACATCGTGTGACTCACCCAATGGCTCAAATGGTGAAACTTGATCATCCTGATCTTCATTTGTCTGATCTAAACACAATAAACCCTCCAATCCACCATCCAAATTATAACTCGTGTGGTTCTCAACGAGCCACAATGGATTAGTCATATGCAGGTTGCTACCTCCAAACTTGACAATTTGTTCTTGTACAAAACGACATCTTTGAAACACAAATCTCTCTGATGTCTCATCAGGGGGATTAGAAGTTGCATGAGTAAGAGCGATGATACAATTACGCCAAATTGAAGAACCAAGTGAACTCGTGATCAATCTCAACAGTTGTGAATCATTAGCATCTCGTGTGTGCGTGTCTAACCTGTCAACATAGAGCACAACATCTGGGGTATGTTTTTGTGTGAATCTTTTTATAGACTTTAGAACTTTTAGGTTATAAGATCGCTCAAAAGGTAAACAACTGAGGCCTGGAGTGTCAATGACTTTAAGATGGATTCCATCAACGTTCCCAATTATTGATTGTATAGTAGTTGTCCCGGGATGGAATGCATTTGTCAAAGCCTTATTTTGACCAAAAATAGAATTTATAGTTGCGCTTTTACCAACACCTGTCTTTCCAATAGCTAAAATGGTCAAATGAGAGTTGAAGTTATCGTTCCCACCTTCTCCGTTGACTTCCATGGTCAGCTGTTTTCCGAGGGCAAGACTGAGGAACTTCGCCCTTATCAGTTGCATTTTTGCTGGTTTTTCTTCTATTTTGCTTAGGGTTTTCTTGGATTCATCTCTGTAAGAATCAAACACGAGTTCTTGCTCACTTTCATTGATATCGTCGATTTCAATCTCATTGTTTAAATCAGAAACAATCCGTGCATCGATTCTTTCAGAATTTAAGCTCAACTCATTCGAATCTGGGAGCTTCGCATCATCAGTTTCAATTTCAATCTCATTGTTTGAATTAGTAACAATCTGTGCATCAACTTTTTCCAAATAAAAGCTTGATTCATCCGAGTCAGAAGGCTTCACATCAATAACTTCAATTTCATTCTCATTGCTTGAACTTGAGACGATTTGTGCATCGATTCTTTCCAAATCTAAGCTCAAGTCATCCGATTCTGAAAGCTTAACAACCTCATTCAAACACTCAACTTTATGTTCCTCATCTTCAACAGATTCAGCTGAAACAAAACCCTTCATCGAACCACTAAGTTCATCAATACCATTAATATCATCAAGGGAACAAACACTCTCAACTTGCGATTCATCACCCCCTTCATCATCACTAAAGATTCTAACTTTAGGGGCCATATTAACCTTCTGCACAATTCCATCAACTGGGCCACTTTCAGAATTCAGCCACCGGCTACCATCAACCGAATCAACGTCACTATCACCGTCACTAGTCAAAGGAGCAACAGGCACACCCAATTTGGTAGCACTACTACTTTCTTCACATGGGGTTCTCACAAAAGCCCTAGAAATGTTAACTTTATCAAAACCACTACTTGCTTCAACAAAATTTTCATCTGGGTATTTCAGAAAAGGCCTTGTAAATGTATTTTTTTTAACACTAGATCTTTGTATCACTATTTCTTCATCAGGGTATGCTAAAAAACCATCCTTTTCGTCTTCAGGAACACTAATATGTTCATCAGTGTAACTACTATTATCAATACTACTACAAGTGCTATTAAAACTGCTAGTTCTTGAGTACATATATTCATTAACAGATAAACAAAACTCAGAATCTGAATCAATTGTAAGGGGAGCTCTAATGGGTACAGAAGAACCTGGTAATGGGGTCTCTTGTGTTGAATCTGCATCCATGGTGATTGCTAATGAAAGTGAAATTTTATTCAAATGTAAACAAAAATTTGAATTTTTAAACAGCGTTGTTTGAAACAGAATGATTTTATTAGGGTTTTAAACTTGGGGTGTACCGTGAGGTTGGTGGTGTTTGCAAGGAGTTATGTTTTGTCTTGTTCAGATAACGAGAAAAAGGGATTTACTTTTGGCTGAGGTATCCATATCTTGGTCCACATGGATATATGTTGGAAACTCGAAACAAAATGATTTATTTAAATTAATTTTGATGCAAGTTAAAATATAAATAAATATCGTAAAAAATATTTTAAATCCATTTCAAATATGAGGTTATATCATTAAAGTATGAGTTTTTTTGTAAGTATGAAAGTACCAATAAGAATGCGCCACGTGGCAAAAACCCACTTTCCTTCACTTTTTTAAAAATTAAATATCTCAAAAACTGTTAGTCAAAAAATTATAAAAATTGCACCATAAAAATCAGCGTTTTCTCCTCTTCGATTTAAGATCCCACAAGGCATATTTTCGACGAATTTTTTTTTTTTTTTCATTTTTTGTGGGCTAACACATGTGTTATGATGGATTAACAAAAGTGTTACCCGCGGTTATCACATATGTTATTAACGATTATCACATGTGTTACAATCGATAGTCGTTGCTAACACATGTGTTAGTCGCCTGTAACACATGTGTTAGTCGCCCGTAACACATGTGTTATTTGTTTATAACACATGTGTTACAAATTTTCAAAACCCACCAAAAAGTGAAATTAACAAAAATGTTACCTGTGGTTATCACATGTGTTATCAATGACTATTACATGTGTTACAATCGATAGTCGGTGCTAACACATGTGTTAGTCGCCCGTAACACATGTCTTATTTGTTTATAACACATGTGTTACAAATTTTCAAAACCCACCAAAAAGTGAAAAAAATAAAAATTCGTCGAAAATATGCCTTGTGGGATCTTAAATCGAAGAGGAGAAAATGTTGATTTTTATGGTGCAATTTTTATAATTTTTTGACTAATGGTTTTTGAGATATTTTATTTTAAAGAATGTGGGGGTTTTGTTATTTTGATCAAAATCAGCGGTTGAGATTTGTACTTCAATACTTTCAAAAAATTTCATACTTTAATGAACTTTTCTCTTTTAAATATTTAAAATATATTATTTTATAAAAAGAATTCCGTACCTCCTTATTCAAATAACTTTTAAAAATTATTTTTCAAATAAAAAAATTCGACCATTTTTTATTTTTTAATTAATTTATAAATGTTTTTATTCATAATAATCACATATGATTATCATGTTATATTTTGTGATTATCTTGAATAATTACAACAGTAACGACTGTAAATAAAAGTTCGAAAAAAAAATTAATATCTTTTATTAAAATTTTTATCATATCTTGCAAAAGTTATTTTAATAATAATTATTAAAAAAGTTTTGAAGAAAAATGTGTTTTGAATATTTAAAAAGTGATTTCAAAGTCATTCGTACGTTTTCACGGTATTTATATTTTTTATTTGAACTCTTTCCTAATTCTTTATTCTTTATATTTATTATAAAGTTAAAACATAATACCACGGAAGAATTTAGACTATTGATTCAATTTCTTGTATAATGATTCAAAGGTCGGTCAAAATTTTATTATAATTAATTTTTTTGTCTTTATAGAAGCGCCCATAACTATTATTATTTGACAAAAACAGTCTCTCTTTCTTGCATGATACTATTTTATGTTTGTTAAATATGTCATTTTTAATATTTGTATTTTATAATTAATTCTTTTTAATTTATGTATTTTTTTAAATAACAATTTTTTATATACAAATAATATGAATTACACAATATTGGGCGTAACGAAATGTGTGTACCTGGTTGTCTGGTTGCTCGGGCAATGAACGACAGAATGACGGTTGTCCACGTGACAATTAATCAGCGCCATTAATCTCTAAACAAACAGTCATATATTTGGTATCGAACTATCGATGGAGCACCAAATTTTCCTACTTCTATCGGTTCAAAAACTTTTCATGAAACGAAATCATCAAAGATACACTTTTTTTTTAATTGATGATGCATCCTCCAAGTTTTGAAACTGAACATTTAATTGCGGTCAAATTGTCATCAAATAATTGAATATTATTTATTACTTTTTGTTCCGTTACAAATATTGATATAAGGATCTACAAATGATTCTTGTCTTAAATATATACTCCCTCCTTAACTCTCAATTTATTGTCACTTTCTCCGTTATATTTAAGATAATGATAGACTTAAAATATTCAAAACTTGATTTATTGAAAATAAGTAAAGATATTTTTGGGAAGTTTGATAGTAATTGTTTATTAGGGATAACTCATTGCACACTCCACACTCACACTCACACTCACACTCACACGTATATACGGAGTTCATCGTAGAGGTATATACCTTTTCTTATTACTTTGTATAAGTGGACAATTTATATGATAAAAAGAAATAATAACGTCAACAATAAAATTGGGATTTGGGACACAACAATCATTCTTTTAGGCATGAATACCTTTTAAGATCGGGGAATTCAATTTTTAACGTATCGAAGTGATACAGTTATTACAGTTAATCTCCTGTTCTTGCCTTGTCTTCAATTTGCTGATTAATTCAGTAAAAATTAAACCAAACTTAGTTAATAGTAAAAATTAATATGTGTTTTGTCATTAATCGTATCTATTTGAATACCATGTCTTCATGAACGTCATCATCAGGGGTACATCTCCTTGTAGAAGTTATTTACCTCATGGTTAAGTTTGAGCACCCCATATGCTTGACGAAATGCTCGGTAATAGACTTCTTTGCATTTATCCATACAAGGCTTGTTATCATAGTGGCTGTTGTGGATTCAATATTAGTGGTTATTATTGAGCATTGTCCAGCCATATGATTGTTACTTGCATCAGATGTATTGCCTCATAGAATCTGTCTTCAAGTTCCAATAATAAGGTTTGGTGTGATCATAATTTGCATCATACAGAAAGATTTATTTTTTTATGGTTGCTTTATATGTAATTTGGCTCCATGGCCCTTTCAGTTTGTCATTTTGCTGCTACATGTGACCGACTTTTAAGAACAGATATATATATAAAAGACTACGACAAGTAGTTGACTTTGACTAAAGTATCTACCTAACACACTGAGCTAACCCATCAGCATCAGTAATAGACTTTGACTAAACACTAGATGTTGATTCACCATTTGCTAATCTTATCAGAAACTCAAGCATTGAAGATCCTGAAGAATCATTAATTGGTGTAGCAGTTAAGTTTTCTTCGCTTTCGAGTTTACTGATGAATAATGGTAGTAACTTTCTTATGTCCCACAGAATCTTGCATGGGTATTCTGGTTCAATATACCTTGGTTTCTTACTTCTATTCCTCATCACTTGGGTTAGCAGAAACTTCAAGAAAATTAGCAATGAAGGCTATAAACAAATGCTTAGGTCCAAAAATGGGTACTTGTTTCACAAACAGACCCTTTTTTGCTGTGTGTTTTTACTGCTTATTAACCTCTTTACATGTTTTTTGAACCTTTTTTATTGGTATAGAAATGATTGGGATAATGAAAGCATTATTACTGTTAGGGACACTCTTCTTGGAACGTTTGTTTGGTTATTTGTTTCGGTCTACGTTCATACCCATGTTTCTAACTCTAGAGACAATACGTATCCGTTTATATTTAGGGTTTGGTGGGTTTGTTTTTTCTCAATCTCCTGTTCTTGCCTTGTCTTCAACTGTGTTTACTACAAACAGAATCTCATCACAGTTCAGTTTGTGGTATTTGATGCTTTATGTACTATTATTGGTCTATTTCTCTGTTATCTGGGGTTGTTTTCGGTTAAGAATGAAGGTGAAATTATAAACTTTTTGTATCAAGAATCGAAAACCACGGTTGAGACTATTACACCTTTAACAACAAGAAGTATCATTAGTAGTTTCACTTTTTCCTGGATTCATCCGTTGATTGCTAAAGGATATAAGAAACAATTAGACCTTGAAGATGTTCCAGTACTTGAGAGTGTTGATAGTGCACAAGGAGCCTTTTCAGTTTTAAGAGCTAAACTAGAGTCATACAAGAGAAATAGTAGCGAAATTACTTCATTTAATCTTGTCATGGCTGTGATTTGGACAACGTGGAAAGACATAATAATCACGGGACTTCTTTCCATTGTTTTCACTTTAGCTTCATATGTTGGGCCATTTCTCATAGATACATTTGTTGTATATCTAAATGGACATCGAGAATTAAGTGAGCGTTTTCTTATCATTTCTGCATTCTTTGTTGCTAAGATCATAGAGTGCTTGGCAAAATCCCATCGGGATTTTAAGCTAAAAAAGGCAGGATCCAGATCCCGAGCTGCTCTGGTTGCAGTGATCTACCACAAAGGTTTGACCTTTTCAACTCGGTCAAAGCAGGGGCGTTCCAACGGTGATATTATCAATCTCATGGCTGTCGATGCCGAAAGAATTGGGGATTTTAGCAAGTATATGCACAATACTTGGCTGGTGGTAGTGCAAGTTGGTTTGGCACTAGCAATTTTGTATAAAGATTTTGGATTTTCGTCACTGGCTGCATTCGTTGCTACAATAATGTTGCTATTGGTGAATATACCTTTAGGGAGTCTTCAGGGGAAGTTTCAAAGGAAATTAATGAAATCTAAAGATAAAAGGATGAAAAAAACTTCTGAAATTTTGAAGAACATGAGGATTCTCAAGCTTCATGGTTGGGAGATGAAATTCTTGTCCAGAATCCAAAATATCAGGAATGAAGAGGCACATTGGTTGTATAAATATACTTTTACTACGACAATCAGTGCTTTCGTGTTCTCGGTGACTCCCACATTTGTGGCTATAACTACTTTTGGAACATGTATGCTTGTTGGTGTCCCACTTGAGTCAGGGAAAGTATTGTCTGCACTTGCAACATTCAAGATTCTTCAAGAATCCATGTTTAGTATTCCAGAGACAATATCTATGATAGCACAGACTAAAGTGTCACTTGATCGTATTACATCATTTCTTCGTCTTGATGACTTGGATTCTGATCTGGTAAAAATGGTCCCACGAGGTAGTTCTAATACCGCGGTTGAGATAACTAATGGGAACTTCTCATGGGATATGACTTCTTCTAATCTGACATTGACAGATATAAATGTAAGAATTATTCATGGCATGAGTGTCGCTGTTTGTGGCACTGTAGGCTCCGGAAAGTCGAGCTTACTGTCTTGTATTTTAGGCGAAATACCTAAAGTATCAGGAAAAGTCAAAGTTAGTGGTACAAAGGCTTATGTTGGTCAATCGCCATGGATACAGAGTGGAAAGATAGAAGAGAATATCTTGTTTGGTAAGGAAATGGACAGACAATGGTACGAAAAGGTGGTTGAGGCTTGTGATTTGAAGGAAGACCTTGAAGTTCTCGCGTTTGGTGATCAAACGATTATAGGAGAGAGGGGAATCAACTTGAGTGGTGGTCAGAAACAGAGAATACAATTAGCACGTGCTTTGTATCAAGATGCCGATATATATCTATTCGATGATCCATTCAGTGCCGTTGATGCTCATACTGGAAGGCATCTTTTCGAAGTTAGTTGATTCCCTTGTTTTTTTCTAAAATTTTAGTTCCCTCTCTGTGTTCCTTGGTGCATAATTGGCTATAGGGGTGTAAACGAGCCGAGCTAGGCTCGAGCTTGTCTCGTTTAAAATTCAAAGAGCTCGAGCTCGAGCTCGGCTCGTTTATTACATATAATTACTTTATTTTTATTTTTGTGTAGTTTTTAACTATATATAATAAGATTTACTTATTTTAAGTATTATATGTACAATAGTTCTTATTATCTAATTGTATATTATATATATTGTTATATAAAAATAATTAATGTATATTAATGAAAGGTCCGTTTAGGCTTGCGAGCTTGTTTGTGCTCGATGTAAGAAAGTCTAGTTCGTTTATTAAACGAGCTCCAAAATATGTTCAAGCTCGGCCTGAATTGAGCTATTAACAAGTCAAGTTTGGGTAGTTCACGAGTACCTCGACTCATTTACACCCCTAATCAGCTACGTGCTTCATTTACAGGTGGTAAAATGGGCAAGTTGGCTAACGGGTCAAATGTATAGTTTTTGGTACGGGTTGTGTTGCCTTGAAGCACTTTCTGTCCAACTTTTTAGATTCTTAAATAAACATGTAGTATGTCAAATATGAGTACGATTACCAATAACAATATAAGTTTTATGTAAAATACTTTTAGGAGATCCTATGCATTAAATATTAAATGAGGGTGACTTTCGACCCATTTGACTGTTTCAATATAAGCTATTGCTATTTATTTATGTGATAGAGATTAAACATAACCCACTACCCGGTACCCGTTCATAAGTAAATAGGTCAGGATTGCCACATATAACTTCATTGTATGCTAATATTCAAATATAAAATATAATCAGAGTTGATGTGTATGAATACTTTCATATAGTTGTTTTCAAATATAATTAGCTGAAGCAAACTATCAACAGGAATGTATACTGGGTTTCCTGAAATCAAAAACAGTGATTTATGTCACGCATCAGGTGGAGTTTTTACCTACTGCAGATCTAATCCTGGTAAGCTTTCAAAGTATTATCGTTTCAGTTTCTTTGCGTATATACATATACACACACATATATCTGAATATAATGGTCATCCACCAGGTTTTGAAGGATGGAAGAATTACACAAGCTGGAAAGTATGTCAATATTCTCAACTCAGGAAGTGATTTTATAGAACTTGTTGGTGCACACAAAGAAGCCTTATTAGAAATAGAATCTGTAGGGAAGAATTTACATTTTGATATAATGGATGTGATTAAAAACCAAAGAGGCCAGAAAATTATCAAGCAGAATATCATAAACAGCGATAATGGTAAGAATGGTCAGCTTGTGGAAGAAGAAGAAAGAGAAAAAGGTTCAGTAGGAATGCCCGTTTATTGGAAATACATTACAATTGCTTATGGAGGTGCACTTGTTCCGTTGATATTATTAGCACATATTCTGTTTGAGGTACTTCAAATCTCGAGTAATTACTGGATGGCTTGGGCATCTCCTATATCAGAAAGTAATGTACTCATTATTGTTTATGTGGTTTTTGGAATTGGATGCTCTTTCTGTATTCTAGCAAGAGTTGTGCTTCTTATGAAAATCGCGTATGTGACAGCCAACGAGTTATTTTACAAAATGCATTTATGTATTTTCCGTGCACCCATGTCATTCTTCGATGCTAATCCATCTGGACGAGTTTTAAGCAGAGTAAGTGAATATGTTATCAAATTCAAGTTTTGAACAAATTCATAGAGAATAGAAGTTTGACATGAGTCTTTTCACATTTACATTGTTTACAAGAGGTCTCTTTGCAGGCATCTACAGACCAAAGTGCAGTGGATTTGAAGACACCATTTACACTTGGCCCATTTGGTTTTATGGTCATAGAGCTTTTGGGAGTCATTGCAGTTATGTCAATTGGTGTTTGGCCCGTGTTCCTTGTTTTCTTTCCCGTGATTGGAATTTGCATCCGCTTACAGGTAACCATGGTCATTAGATGTGGAATAATAGACGGGATGGGTAATGGGTCAAAATGAGGAAGTTTTGGCACGGGTCGTAATCAGTCAGATTGTATTGGGTTGACCCGAGCACTTTTTGGTCAAGATTTGTGAATTCTAATAAAAAATCTAGAGCCTCAACTACGATTACTAAATTTGTATTATTTCACAAAACCTAATAATTTGAATAGATGATTTAGGAATTTTTTTGACCCATTTGAGCTGTTTCCTTTAAGCTAATCTGTGAGAGATAAAACATAACCCAAATTGACCCACTTGTAATGCCATTTTTTTTATAAGTATGCATCACATACAATTTTGTATATCAAATATGATACGTTTGTATGTCAAATATATTTGATAATCTTGTTACTGTCCTTCCAACTTCTATTTACAAGTATTTTATTGTATTTTTAGCAATATTACTTGCCTTCAGCACGAGAATTGGCACGACTGGTTGGAGTATGCAAAGCCCCAATCATACAACATTTTTCTGAAACAATATCTGGATCAACAACAATTAGAAGCTTTGATCAGAAAAACAGATTTGAAGACACGTGCTTGAAGCTGATTGACAAGTACTCCAGGCCAAAGTTACACGCAGCTAGTGTGTCAGAATGGCTAAGCTTACGCTTGGATCTGCTGTCCTCGATTAGTTTTATCTTCACTCTCATTTTTCTAGTCTCCATTCCTGAAGGAACAATCAATCCAAGTAAGTAACTTTTATGTCACACATCAGATTACTGTTTCAAGATTAATTCATTTGACTCTTAACCTTTTATAATTCAAGGTACCGCTGGCTTAGCTGTGACGTATGGACTATCTTTGAACAAGTTACAAGGTTCAATAATAAAAAAATTTGCCAACATGGAAATACTATTTATATCAGTCGAGAGATTATTACAATACAGTTCTATTCCTAGTGAACCTCCTCTCGTTAAAGATTCCAATAGACCTGATCTCCTCTGGCCTTCACAAGGAAAAGTGGATATCCACCAGTTACAGGTAATCACTGTTTTCTTTTAAACATTTTGTGCAAGTGAAGTTAGACACAATAAAGTATCTATAAATGTGTGAACAGGTTCGATACGCCCAACACATGCCACTTGTATTGAGAGGCCTTACATGCACTTTCCATGGAGGTACAAAGACTGGAATTGTAGGAAGAACCGGCAGTGGTAAATCTACTCTTATACAAACCCTCTTCCGTATTGTTGAACCTACTAGTGGGCAAATTATGATAGATGGGATTAACATATCATCAATTGGACTCCACGATTTACGATCTAAATTAAGCATAATTCCTCAAGATCCCACCATGTTCAATGGAACTATACGAATCAACATGGACCCACTTGAAGAATATACAGATGATCAAATATGGGAGGTACAATGGATAAATTTAATCTACTTACTTGGGCATGTAATACCAGATGTATGTTATTGGTTACGTTCAATTCGTCATTTCAGGCTCTTGATAAATGTCAAATTGGAGATGAGATTAGAAAGAAAGAAGGCCAGCTTGATTCAACAGGTTCTTAGCCACTCCACCATTTTTAGTTTTTAACAGAAGTTATATTTTCATATTTGTATACAAAACCAACTTTTCACAAGCCATGTTTGTAAAATTGCTACAGTTACTGAAAATGGAGAAAATTGGAGTCTTGGTCAACGGCAATTGGTCTCTCTAGGCCGCGTACTACTCAAGAAGAGTAAGGTTCTTGTTCTTGATGAGGCAACTGCATCAGTTGATACGGCAACCGATAACATGATTCAGAAAACCGTTAGGCAACATTTTTCAGACTCTACTGTCATAACAATAGCCCATCGAATCACCTCTGTGGTCAATAGTGACATGGTTTTGGTTTTAAACAAAGGTTCGTATGAGCTCGATCTTAGTCATTTCTACATCTTAATTGATAAAATATTTGTGAACATTTGTTTTGTTTCCTTTAATTTACCCATAATACGCAGGTCTTGTCGAAGAATATGATTCTCCTACGAAATTATTAGAAGATAAATCATCTTCATTTTTGAAGCTAGTAGCTGAATATAACATGAGGTCAAACTCTACTCATATAAGTACTCAACGCTGATTGTTAGCAATGCTGTTCATACAAGCTCAAGTACCTCAATTGTTACACCTTCAATTATGTGTCACTGTTGGTTCCCATTCATTTTCAGTATTCGACTATGTAAGCTTTAAATTCTGAAGAATATATATTGCATAGGCTAGAGAGAACTTAGGCAGAAAAAATTACATTAGAAGGTAAAGGCTAGGACATAAAATTAACATCTACACCTAAGTCCAAACACTTGACGGATTACAACTCCAATCGACCCATGTAATTGATTGGTTTTTGCATCTACTAGACACCCAAAGAAAACATAGAACTTGGATCTCTTCCATGATTTTATCCACTGAACATGCCACTCCCTTGAAGACTTTGTCGTTTCTTGACTTCCAAATACACCAAATGGTAACCGTTAACAACCTCTTCAAATATTCTGGACAGTTTGTCTGAAACTTGTAGTTGATATGGTACCAACAACGGAGAACGACAGCTTGACACACACATCATTTGTGTGTCTTGGCCCCTCCATCGCAGAACTTTGATCCAAACTTCTTTTAAAACCTTGCAATCCATGAAAATGTGATGCTCTGTTTCGATTGAATTATCGCAGAGCCGGACCCAACAATGAATGTAAATCTACACCCATTTTGTCAAGAGCAACAAGTGTGGGAATTCTTTCGATCCAAACCTGCCATATAAGAATGTTCACTGTTATTGGAACCAATTTGTTCCACGGTGCGGTTGACCGTCAGTAGGGAGAAGTTTTGAGTCCACCAGAACCTGGGAATTAACCGTAGATGCACCTGAGCTCTCCAAAGACCATCCGCAACGATCACTGCCATCTACTAAAAAGTTTCCTTGAATATCTAGCAGTCAGGCATTCATCTCTTCAAGCTCTCTACCACTTCTAATATTACGCCTCCATGACCATTAAGCAGAACCTTCCACCAAGATAGGTAACCGTTGATTCAGACAGGCATTGTGGTTTAGGTCTAATGCAAAAAGTCTCGGGTATTTGAGATTTAAGGGAGATGAACCAACCCAAAAATCTAACCAAAACTGAGTGGACTGACCATCCCTATTCGATCTTTTGAACAGAGATAAAAGATCAATATTCGAGATTTTAAGCTCCCATCCAAACGTAAGCTTTAAGATGGTGGTTTCCATTTTTTCAGAATGACTGTTTTAGCACTTTAGCTCTATTTAAGGCAACCATTCATGTTAAATGCCGAACACACTTAGATAAATTTTCGATGTACTATTACTTCTCCGTTTCAAGTAAATTCTGTCCCCGTTCATATTTTTCTTTTAAGACTATTAGAACAGTAGAGCCTAGTTGAGGCTATTAATTTCATGTATCCATAACTTTTCTACTCTATCAAGTCATTGCTCGTGTTTTTGTAGGAGATTGAGTGATGTAAAGAAAAAGGTTGTACAAATGAGTGAAATAACACAAACACCATATAATGAATCAACAACCAGCTTGGAAAAGATGATTCGTCTCTTAGAATTTTTGTTGGAGAATCATATTCTTCAATCAGGCCTGCATATCAAGGGTAAAACACAGGATCAAAGTATGTATGTGAGTTTAATAAACTTATTTAAAATTGGTGGAGGGAACAAGAACCTATTTTTTATTTTATTTTTTTCAAAAGGTGAAAATATATTAACTATCAAAACTATAAAAGAATACAATCAAGAATTCAACAAGAATCAGGACGTGACTGCTCTAACCCAACCAAATACTAACTCACATACCACCTAGCTAAACTTGCACAAACACCAGCAACACATGAACACATGAAGCTGACCATACTTCTTTCTAACCTTATCTCCCATCTGGCATTAATCAAGACCATGAAATATATGAGACTACTGGCATAGAAATCATAGTACCTTCTGGAATATAATAGTTATTCAAAATATAAGGTTGAATACTTTCTTTTTTAATAGTTAACGCGAATTCTAAACGGCCTACTATTCAATAATGATGTGGTTTTGTTAACTATATAAATGAAAAATTGTAGAACTTATTGTTGATTGTTCTAAGTTTTGAGTTTCTTGATGAAACGTGAATATGAGATATTGGATGCTATTACAAGTGATAAAAGATTCGTTTGGGATAGTAATTATTATGGATGTGATTGACATATCTAATTATGAAAGTGAGGAGGGCATTGATAATTTCTAACTGTTCTCGTTATAGTTTGTCATAATATTGTTTATGTATTCATTAAAATTATAATTGTGTATAAAACTTTAGATGAAATGGTTCTAATTAATATATGCTATTACATAATGTATATTTGTTAATAACTATAATATCTATGGATATAAAACTAGTTTATTTCATGAAAGAGTTTTAAACAACGAAATTGTGTAATCATATTTTTTTTAAGTGTTAGTTTAACGGAATGTTACAAGAAGCGATTTGTATAGAAGAACCCGATGAGGGTTATCTTTTCTAGTTGTTTCCATGACAGTAATTGAAGAGTAATTCGTTAAGTCATTATATGGCTCGAATTAAGCTTTAAAACAATGAAAATAAATTTGAACAAGTCAAGTTAGAATGTGCTGTCAAATTCATGATATTGAGAAGCTTGTTAATGCGAATGACATGGCTTGATGATATTTTATGATATGGAATAATACCAAGTGTGAATTTAACATGTGACGCTAAGATGTAGAGTCTAGCGAGATTTATTCCTTGGTTGGTAGACCTTTATACCCTCGATCTCATATTAAGTGTCGGGATTACCTTATGAATGATTTGACAATACGATGTCAAGATTATAACAAAGGAATTGTATATATCCTTTAAGGAAGGCATCATAAGGTTATGATGTTGAAAGTTAGTCTTTTTCACATATAGGTTGACAAATTATGTTTTGCCACAAGGACTCATGACAAGTTCATGAAGAAGTTCTTTAGGTGAAAAAGTGAAACTTTAGGGATCAAAGACTAATTGCACTTAGATTATGAAGAAAGTAAAACTGAATGATTAAGAAGAGAGACATGGTAGTTGACACTCTCCTAAATGTTATATTTAAGGTGGTGTTTAAGTCTATAGAGTCGATTTTGTCATGATACAAGGGATATGGTATGAGATTCCTTGTAAGAGTAAGCTATGGAGAATTAACATGATACATCTTTTGTTCTTATGCTTAGGTCTTGAAGTCTATGGCATGCTAGACTTAAACTTGTTAATTATGATTATCTGCAGAAATCAATTAACAACAAACATTCTATTGTTTGGAATTTATATAAAGACAAAATCAATATTTCATTCACTAATAAAGGATTTGGTATGACGATAATGATGTAGGACTGTTTCATTATTGATATGGAATCCGGTTTAAACAAATATGAATTTGAGGATAATTATAAATATAAAGACGTCATATATTATCTTGGGTTTTGAATTGTTTAATTAGAATAAGCGATCGATAATTTAAGTGTGGAAACTTTGTTAAGTTGCCTAAATTTGACGTCTCTAGGTCAAACCTAGATTATGACTAAGAATTGTTCAAATTGTGACTAAGTATAGAACACAAAAGATGTAAATCTTATGTGGGGCATCTACATCATTAATTAGAATCACATTACATATATATGATTATGAATGGAACTTATATCAAGTTGCAAGATATATGGGGAAAGCTTTATTAAGTGAGAGCATTAACCCTAATTGATTGTGAAAAATGGAGGACCTTTGCACAATAGCATGGAAATGTGGTGGGTGTTATGCATTTTGATATAAAGCTCATGATTCATGATAGAATGATTCTTTTAAAGGGTAAAGACAATAATTTAGTTGATGCTAGAATTCTATTTCATTTAAGCCAAGAACGTTAACAACTAATAAAATTGGAATAGTCAACATAATACCACTAGAACAACTGATCTCTTTATATGTTATCTTAGTTAACTGTGTGAAGTTAAATAAAAACATTTTGAATCGGAAAACCATAGGGTTGAAAAGAGATCAAGTTGTGGAATTAGACTAAAGCCCTTGAAAGGATAGCTTTTATGAAGGAAACATAACTCAGTTGACTGGAGACCCCAAGATCCGAGTTCAATTGGACAACCTAATTATATAACTAAGGGAGTTCATTGTGAGGGAGTTCTTCAACCTCCAAAAACCAATTTAGGGAGTTATTCAACTTCCTAACCCATTCCAAAAAATAACAGTGACAATGATACGAGGCTAAGCTTTTGGCTTTTAATGATTGCTGAAGAAATAAATATACGGTGTTTAACTTCTAAAGAATCATCTATGTGATAGAGAAGTGAGGTCGCTTCAAAGGGAATCAAGAGGGCATAATTTCTATTAGCTCTCCCAAAACCAGGCTAGTGTTTCAGGACCATAATGAACATGACTATGAGGACTTGACCATGTCAGGGAGAATCCTGTGTGAAGTGTATTGTTGTCTACACTAATGACATGCGAGTTCTAAGACATCGCGTCTACTGTGAGTTATGAGACTAAGTACATTTCATAAAGGAAATGTTCAAACGGTAACACCTGCCTTTATTATGTATGGTTCAACTAGTGAAAATTTTGTCTCAACTTGTGTGGTTTTAAGATCGATTTTCATTCATGTAGAGGAATATTGGAAAATCTAGGTGAAAATGAGTTTTTCACCCGCTTTGGACTTATATAATTAGGCATATATAATTATTATGAATAATAATTTGTATTCGTATGTAGTTGGTGGCCAAGGCTTCATAGTGGTACATTATATGTCCAAAGCAGATCTTAGGTTAATGAGATATTGATGCTCAAAGAAAGGTAAAATCGAGCTAAGGTGAATGAGAAATCGATTAATTGATATTTTTTCAGTTATAATTTTAATTCATATGGAGGATTATTGGAAATAAAAATTCATGTATGAATAACCCAATTGATGCTCAAGGTGTGTTTGAAAGGTTGCAACTTAATGTGACCTCTCATCTTTTCAAAACCTATGAGTACTAATTAAATTTGATTGTCATTTATTTCATTCCTTTTGTTTTTCCTCATTACCTATAACTTAGAGATATGCTTTCTAAATTAGAAGATAGATGAAACCTTGGCTTCAAAAGAAAATACATACACAAGTTCATATATTCAGGTTTTTTTTAAGCTTACTAGTTTTGTTCTAATCACGTTAGGACCTAACGATTTTGGTCAAATAAGGAACAAATATATGGGTTCTTTTACAAAGAACAACTACGACAACTTTTCTAGGCATGTAGTTCAAATCTAACAATACTATTGTTTTGGCCGTTATGTCTTGAGAAACATAATATGAATCTATTTTAAGGGAACTGTGTCTAACACGGGCCTCGACATATCATTCTTGATATCCTTTTTATTAGTAATCATTTCTTTTGTTAATTGCATATGAATTACTTTTGTATTATACGGTTTGTAATTGTATCGTCTAACAATTCGTTATTATAATGAAAATGTATACGAATACGGGTCTGAGACATTTTTCCCTACAACATCAACATTCCACCAATTTATACTTTATACAAATTCACTTTTCAATCTATATAACCTATACAGCTTTATAAACCCCATTATAATGTTTTATATAATGAGTTCATCATATACAATGTTGTATAGAATACAACTTCACATCATCATCATCTCTCTAATGAAAGAGTGTAATACATATCACTTGACAAACAAAAATATTTATATACAACTCTCCTAAACCCTCAATTACTAATGTTCTTATAAGTCCCATTATTAGCTAGTTTCGCCATACACATCTATCATTATAAATGTCCAATATCTAAATGCACATAGAATATTGGCATATAAACATAACAAATAAGCCTAAAAATTTGGCCTTTTAAGCCTCATGCACTTAATTGTTTACATATGTATATGATATATATTTTTCAAAGACACTCTATTGCATTTTATGTTTAAATGTTATTATTTTTAAAAACCTATCAATTATAATGCATAAAATTTATTTTTGTTGACCGGTCATTAACAAACCCTTGCATTATAGTACAAATTATTACCTAGTACATGAAAATAGAATTTATCATATGATGCGTTTTTATAAACCATCACTAAAGTGACCTAATGACGATGTAATATGATGTTCTCACTAGAAGTCTCATATTTGAAACCTCAATAATAATACATCTTGAGTTGCGAGATGAATGGTCGAAAACAACTATAAAATAAACTCGATTAGACCGCTTACATATAAATCAAGGAGAAAATTACTCAAATAACCCATTCAAACTATTTATTTCGAAAATAGACTTTGTCAGAAAGTATTATCAAAAATAGACGCTTAAATCACCGGAATTATAAAACCCAACCGGCGATCCGACGATTTAGTATAATCCAATAAAATTGTCTGATTGAATGAAATTCGAGAATTCAACAAAATCGTCAGAATCGCTAGATCTAAATCGCCGAATTGCAATGGTGTTCAGGGACACGTGTCGATTTTTGATTAGACAAAGTAAATCGTCAGAATCGGCGATCTAAATCACCGAAATGCAATTGTCCTTTGAATACTAGGTGTTCAAGGACACGTGTCGATTTTCTATTAGACAAAGTAAATCGCTGGGCTATTTTGAGTTTCGGCTATTACATTACCCGATAAAAACCTACTTTATTTGACTTGTTTAGCCGCCTATTGAAAGAAGACACGTGGCGATATATTATTGGTCCTTACTTAATCGCTTGGATCGCCGGGTAATTTTTAGAATTTTGGCAATTTTATAGTCTAGATTTGAAAATCTTGTTTGATATCGTTTATTTTGGTATTTTGAAGTTTGAATGGATTATGTAGGTAATTTTCTCAAATCAGATAATCGTAACCCCCAGGAACCGGATCCTTTTACTCGTTTATTTAATTGGACTCGTTTATTTATTTAACAAACGTCAAAAAAAAAATGCAAGACGAATAGACAACATCATATCTCGTCAATCCAACTCACAAACACACACCAAACGCATGGGCTCAACTACTGTTTGCTTATCTCCGGCCACCTTCTTTACTAAATATTCACGCACAACCACCACCTTTAAACCTTCAATCTTATTCTGTACAAACCCTAATCGTAATTTCACTTCCAAATATTCTTTATCATCGATGTCATCATCCTCCACTTTCAAAGTCCACGCGTCATCATCATCCACCGGTACCCAATATAATATTTTTATCCGTTTATTGATTTCTGGGTATCTGATTTCAATACTAAAATGCAATTTTATTTTGATTGAATTGGTGTGTTGTGGTGTGTCCATATAGTTAATTCTCTACTCCAGCTGTATGTACAGAACATTATTAGGTTATAATTTCTTTGCAATGTGAATGTGATAATGATCACTTTTGTAAATCATAATTGTCTGTTCTTGAGTAAACAAATAATTCTTAATTTGATGGCATGCTTACTATCTTTTTACCATTTAAGTTTAAGGTGAACTGCACAAAAGGTATGCAACTTTACTAAATTTCTCATTTTGAGTACTCAACCATTATTTGGTTAATTTTACATATCTAAGTATTCTTTTATCTCTAAAAAAGGGCTCTAGTATGTTATCAATTTAAGGTATTTAAGTTTTTTGTGTATGTTAATAAAGGGAAATTTTGTCCAGTTACATGCTTAAACTAAGTGGTTTTAAGTAAACTGAAAGGAAATAAAAATTCTTGTCTGGATCAGACCAGACCGAAACTGAAATGGACAGAACAAAACCGGGCCAAAACTGACTTGGAGGGGAACCATACCGGACCGCACCTAGAATCATTTTTTTTTCAACTTAATTTTTTCTTATATCATGGAATATACATATGCTAAACATTTTGTATGTAATTTACAGGATTTTTTTCATTGTTTTTTTCTGAACTTATCTTTAGTTATTAATCATACTTTCCAATATACTTTATCCTCACATTTCAACTTCTCTTTATGAACTTGATAATGCTGAAGATGCTGCAAGTGAAGAACTAGACCGTTCATCTACTGCCCACATTGGAGCCAGTGATTTGCTGATTGTTGGACCAGGTGTTCTTGGTCGTTTAGTTGCAGAAAAATGGCGGGAGGTGAGATCAACAGATTTTTATCATTAGCTATAATCATTTATAGATCATATTGTACTTGCTACTTCTTTGATTCACTTTTTGTTATTGGATTATTTAAGGGACTTGTATTTATGGTGAAATGAACACTAACTCATGTTACATTATGTTGTCAGGAACATCCAGGATGCCAAATTACTGGGGAGACAGTTACGACTGACCACCATGATGAGCTTATTAACATGGGTATCAATCCAACTTTGAAAGGAGTTAAACGGGACCATAAGTATCCTTATGTGATTTTTTGTGCCCCACCTTCTCGAAGTGCAGACTATGCTAGCGATGTTGGGTAATGTACAAGAACTTTCATCATAATAAATTGGAAATAATACTTACTTTCTGTTGTCTCAATTGAGAGTAAAACACAAAAACTTTTGCTATGACTTCTGTTCAGATTAATGTTTGATCTTCACTTGGTTTTCCCAATACTTTTCCACGGTTTTTGCAATATTGTTTATGTTTTTGTAGCTAAGCTCCAATTTAATTGACTTGATTTGTTTCATCTAAGTATTGAAGATTATTCCTAAACTTGACATTTCTATATTCCCTCGATTTGTCTTTAATTTTGAACAATATCAGGGAAGCTGCATCACTTTGGAATGGTGAAGGTTCTTTCCTGTTTACTTCAAGCTCAGCACCATATGATCGCTACGACAATGGAGACTGCTATGAGGTGTTGCATCTGACATAATGATTCTGCTGCTAACGCATAACCTTTTACTTCCTTTGTCACTTACAACTTCAACTGTTGTTGGTTTTTTCATATTATATATTTATAATTTTATACAATCTTTTTTTGTTTTATTTCGTTCTATCCTGTACTAAATGGTGATATTCAAATATGGGGCATACAGGACAGTCCAGTGGTTCCAATTGGGAAGAGTCCCAGGACGGATATCCTTTTAAAAGCGGAGAAGAAAGTTAGGGATGTTGGTGGATGTGTTGTTAGGTTGGCGGGGCTTTACATATCCTTTTGCACCACCTAAACTTTGCTACATTCCTGTATTTCCAATATGCATCTGCAAATCATGTATTATTGAAACTTAACTCTGTACGCACAAAGCAGATAGAGGAATGCACCTCTATTACTTGCGTGTGGGAACTGTTGAAGCTAATCCAGATCATGTCGTCAATCTCATCCATTACGAGGTGCCCTTACTTTTGCAATTACATCAACCAAAATCGTTGTGTAGAGGTGGTAAATTGGGTGGGTCATGAGGCTTTGGTAAATTGTCAAAACTCAAAACAAGTAATGTTATGGTTTGCATCAAAATAGGTCAGGTTGGGTTACATTTTTGTCAACGAAAAAATTATATTTTTATTAATTTATAGTATCATATTGAATTACTACATTATTATCATTTCAACAATAATATGATTTTTCTTCTAATAAGATGCCTTGGGAGGTTTTACACATAAAAATACACTTGCGCAACTTTTTGACCAGTACCACCGATTTGACCCACTTCCTTTTCTAGCAAATGATATCAATTTTTAACTGTCAGATATGTTTGTGATAAAGCATAACCTGACCCATTCTTAAATAAATCGTCTATGATTGTCACCTTTATTTTTGTGTGATCTCATTATATGTTCACGTTATATGATGTGGAGTTTTTGCATCTCTATAGGATGCTGCCTCTCTTTCAGTTGCAATTCTGAAAAAGAAGCTACACAGTCGGTTGTTTTTGGGCTGTGACAATCATCCTGTATCCAGGTTTATTCTTATCACGTTTTCATTTCCGTGTATGTAGTTCATCTTAATTGATAAAGTTGTATTCACAGACAAGAAGTGATGGACTTGGTTGCTAAGAGTGGAAAATTTGATCCGACGTTTGTGGGCTTTACAGGTAAATTAACATAGCCAGATATGTTATTTTGGCAAAAGACATACACTAATCACATAGCTTTCATAATTTTCAATGGCGTACCTTAACAAAGTATTTTTTATCAATCACATACATACATTTCATGACATGATATGCTTGTGCAGGCACGGATGGTGTTTTGGGTAAAAAATTGAACAACTCGAGGACAAGGGAGGAGATAGGATGGGAGCCAAAATATAAAAGCTTTGCTCATTTTCTTGGGGTAGCTAGTTAAGGTCTAGCTCTCTTGTTTTATTTTTTACAGAAGATTGACTTGAATGGTTACATTAACATGAAAAGGGATTTCTTATTCTTTTCACGATTTTTTTGCTTGCGGATGATGGTTGTACAGAAGAATGATTATGGTTATCTGTATAGCATGGCATGTATTGAACACTTTATATCGATTTTTGCAATGAGAAATGCTAGATTTACAAAAAGTTAACAATTTTTGTAGTAAATTTAGTTGAATATGTAATGGTAGCTGTGTCTATTTTATCTCTTACAAGCTATTGTGGAACTTTGAAGATTTTTATTCAAGTTGAGCTGTGAATAACAAGTGGTGGTGTTGTAGTGTCGTAGTGATGAGGGCTCGTGGTGAGACACAACGGGCTCTTCCTTGAACCCACTTCAACTCCTCTTGTAAAAAGAAATTTCATGCTTTAAAATAAAACACCTAAGTTAGAAAATGGCATAACATGGGCATTAAGCCCATATTTTAAACAGTAAAACCTTTTTCACAAAGAAATAACTTTTACTTTTATACTCCCCTCCTTCATTTATAGTCGTAAGTTTCTTTTGGATGTCCTATTTATTGGTCACTTTCAAATGTAAAATTGTATATTTAATTAGAATTGTTTTATTAAATATAACATAAAAATAAAAATATATAGATAAATTTAAAGATAAAAATGTCATTCTATCAAAAGTAAAATAAATAAATTAAAGAATAAAAGTGTCATCTTTTCAGAAAATAAAAAAATAATGATTATGAATATTGTTTTGTTTGACAATAAATTTTGAAGAGAGCATCTTACAAGACACTAATCACAAGTAACCTCTATTCGTGCAAAAACCATAATTCAAAAACCCAATGGCGGGTGCCGCCGGTGCAGCTACCATCACCGCCGCTACAACCACCTCCTCCTCCTTCCGGCCGGCATCACAACCCACCGGAAAAACACGTATCACCTCATCATCACTTCCGTCATCATTTCCATCACGTGTAAGAAGAACTAATCATCTGCGTAAAAAAATCCTCAAAACCCTAGAAAACAAACCCTATCCAGACACAAGTCTTTATCCCCAATTTCCCGCCGAAATTCATACAACTTCGATAGAAGAAGCATTGAAGCAACGACAAACAGCTGAAGCTGACCAGTTTTCAGTATCTGAAACAACTGGATTTTTCGATGGAATTGCGAGTACATTTTCAAATAAGTCGTTTGCTAAAATCGGGTTGTATTTAGTTGGGGCTTTTGTATTTCAGACGATTTGTGCTGTGTTGATATTCGGATCAAATGATTTAGATGATAAAGATGGAAACTTGGATAGTGATAGTTATGAGAAATCTAAGGTTAGGGGTAACAATGAATCGAAATCGAAATTCGGATCAAATATTTCGGTGAGTGGGAATCAGGGTGTAATGGAAACGGATGACGGTGGAGTGGTGTTGGTTGATGAGTCTGAAATGGATAATAGGATAGTCGAAATTCGAGAAATGGCAAGGGAAGCTAGGAAGCAAGAAAAGATTGACGCAAAGAGAAAGGGGTTAGTGGAAGATGGTAATGACGATGATATCCATTTTGATTTGATTGATAAAAATTTGAAGGAGAAAGAGGTTGATGGTAGGTTAATGAAGTTGAGGAAAAGTTTAGAAGGTGAGTACGAGAAGTTGCCGAGTAAGTTTCCAAAAAAAGAAGGTGATGTTGGTAGCAATGGTGATAATGGTGTATCGGCTGCAACTGAGGCGTTTGGTTCATTGATGTTCAAAAAGAAGTTTAAGCATAAAAGTCCATCAGTTGATTCAGGGGACAAGCCGAAGGGATTTGGTGGCACAGCAGATAGTAATGTTGCTAATGGGACAGTTGGGACAGTGGTAAATGGTGTTACTTTGGAGGACGAGGCATTGCAAAGTAGTAAGAAAAATGATGCAGTGACATCAAGTAATGATGATGACAATGGATTGGAAGTTACTGTTATGAGGGATGACAATAAAGAGCAAGAACCAAAAGTAACAAAGACTGAATTGACAGCTGGTATGTTCAAAAGACAGTTTTTATAGTTGCAATTTTGTTAGTATAGTGTCTTGTTTATTGTTTTTGTAATGAGTTTGAAGTATGAGATCGGCCTCAATTTAGGAATATATAAGGTTATTTGTTGAGGTGGCAAAATGGGGTTGGGTTAACACTTAAAAATGGGTACACGTTTATTATGATATGGGCCGACCCACAAATATATATTTTTGTCCTTTCTTTGTTAAATTGTATAAATAAGCATGTGCTTAATATTAGCATACAAAGTATAATATTGCAAATGGTATTTTAATTAACTTTATGGAACAACTTATGAGGTTGTATACATTTCAAATACATTTTTGGCAACTTTCGACCCCTAATTATTTTAGCCAACTTTTCCAAGTGTACCCATTTGACCCGTTTGAAACATAATATAATCCAAATCCTCAGATACCCATAAGTGGCTTGATATTTCCACCTCTGGCTCTATATATATGTTTGTAAATGTTCAGTCATTTCATGAGGAAAACCAGCATAATAGAAAAGAAAAGTAATATAACTCTGTCAATGCAGTACAGATGGATATTTATTTCAATCCAGTTCAGGACTTGAGACTTGCAGAATGCGTACGACATGCTACTATTTATTTCTTTTTATTATTAATTAGTAAATACACAGGTACCTCATACGAGCCAAAACATGAGAAGCAAGCAAGTAAATCTGTGAAGTCAGGAAAATCAAGCAATATGGAGACTAGAAAGCCTCGAGGATTTGGTAAAGAAAATTCTGCAATATACGCCGAACAAGATGATTTTAATAGGAATGGCAATTTGAAGGGAAAAAAGGGTGGAAACAGAAAATCTACAAATAAATCTAGTACCCAAACTAACTTTTGGTGGACTAGTCTCCCCTATGTTCTGGTACGTAAATTTTGAACATGATGTATGCTTAGCTTTCATATAAGATAGTTCAAACAATTGTTTATGGAACAAACATCTGACATCATAAATTTGGATGAAAGGATATTTAGTGCTCACAGTTTACTTACATTGACCTAGATTGCTAACATTTTCTTTATCAGGCTGTCCTCATGCAAAGAGGTGGTGAAAGCGAAGAATCGGAAGGACTGTTCACTTTAAGGAGTACATCTCAAACTAAGAGTGGGTTATCTCACACTGTTGCTTTTGAAGATCGCAGTGATGCCACAAACTTCTGTTATCTTCTAGAATCCTTTTTTGAAGATCTAGGTGACTTCTACACAAATATCATACCAATACCAACAAATGTGAGTGTCAAAGCTCAGTCTTCATGCCATATACTGATTTGGGTGTGTTAAATGATCATCTAAGTCTTGTGAAGTTGGGGATGCAACCGTGCTCAAACATCTGAGTAACAGATTTAGAAGCAATATCCCCCTTTGCAAAACTTGACTTGATTCTTCATTCTTGGGATGATTATAGTAACTCTAATGTGGTTAACAATTATAAGACCACAGTTTTGAACTTTGACCCATTTACTAATGAATGGGTCGGTTTGGGTTATGCTCGGTCCCTAAGGGATCAAAATGAGTGTCGGGTGAAATAAAAAGATCTAGATAAAATGAAAACGGGTCAAATGGGTCGATAGTAGCCCAATGTGTATCTTAATGCATACATACACCTCAATTAATTTATCTTAAATATCAGATTGCTTTTGTGATCATATTAAACACATTAATTATTCACCCATGTGACCAGAGCCCATTTTGACCTGTTAACCACACCATTCATTTTGCATATTTTATTTTTTATTGTATTTGATTAGTGTGGTATGTATGAGTGACATTGAAAAAAATATTGGACCTCTCATCTCAGGAGCTTGAAGAGGCTGTTAAATCACAGACCATGAATGTAGTTGTGGTGAAGAAAGGTCAACTTCAGCTTTATGTTGGTCAACCACTTACAGATGTTGAGTCAGCCTTGCGCACACTGATTGAACAAACCGAGTGACTCTGAAGCACATCTATTATTTGAGACTATCTGTTGATCTGTTCAGTTTTTGTTCTGTTAAAGATTTAGGAGGGAGTTTATTAAAATAGCATTATGTTATCTTTGGCTCCAGTGTCTGCCTCTGTTGTACTGCTTATTAATTGAATAGATTGATTAGTGCTCATTTGTTAAATTTTTTCTGTTTTCAAGATAGATCTGTTCAATAACAAAACCATCATTTGTAGCCCATTGTACTCTTCTATATGTAGAATAATAAGCTGAAAAGATTCATTGGAAATAACTAAAGCATCTTTGGTAGCCCATTTCACTGTTTTATATGTAGAAGAATACTACGGTCGTCCCGTGGTTTATCTAAAAATGCACTTGCCATCGCTATCACTTTTTATTGATATCGGTCATCCCTGTGATTGTTAATTTTGCACGGGAAGTCTTTCTCACTATCAGCTGTTTACCATGCACAGCATGTGAGGATATAATGGTCATTTCAGTGATTTAAAGGACTAAAAGTGTAATTTTGGTAAACTATAGGACCTTCTGTGTAATTTTTATTTTTAAATTGTTTAATTCATTTATATTTAATATATTTTTTAAATGTATTTAGTTAAATTAAACAAAATTTTCAATTTAACTTAATTATTATAATTGTTTATTTTATAACGGTTATTTTTTTGTTTGACAATTAAAATGATCAACTTAAATATTTGTTTATTCTAGTTTCTCTAGGTGTCATAATCTACCAACTCACTAAGAACATCATAATTTTCTTCAAGCAACTACTACCAATATGAAATTCTTAGTGGTTGATGTAGATTAAGACACTTACAGAAACTACAATAAACAAATATTTAAGTTGATCATTTTTTGTCAAACAAAAAAATAACAGTTACCAAAAAAAGTAAAATATAATAATAATATAATTAAATTGAAAAGCTTATTAAAAAAATAAATTAACTAAATACATTTAATAAAGAAATTAAATTTAAATGAATTAAAAAATGAAAGAAGAAAAATTACATGTGTGGTCCCTATGATTTTCCTGAAATTACACACGTAGTCTCTTAAATCACTGAAATGATCATTATACCCACACATGCCATGCACATGACTCTATTTAACGAATATGTTAAACGGCTATTTGCGAAAAGGATTACACGTGCAAGATGTAGTAAATAAAGGATAACCGGTGTTAAAAAAATGTGCTAAGGACAACAGGTGCATTTTTAGACAAATCACAAGTTGAATTGTGTATTTTTTCTACCTAGAATAATAAATTGAGAAGATTTAAATTGGCAACCATTTTATTCTTATTAAAACATATTGATATTAGCTATCCTAAAGAGCAAACTGCTCCTTACATGAACAAACTAGAGCCATCTTCATCAGCATGATGGCCTTTCTCTACACATTAATGGCATAAAAGAACTTCTACTGAGATGCAACAAGTTTGACGATGGTCAATGCATCAATGGCTGACAAATTTAATTGGCAAAAGTTTTGCCATTTATCTTCATCTTCATTGTCCTTATCCTCAGTAACCGTCTTGTAAATCACCAAGACGATACCTCGAGCTGCTTCTCTTGCTTCTGGGAGTCTATCTTTCAACAATTCAGCCGACATTTGTACCAACGAAACAAACCCATAATCTCTCATCTCTCCTACCACCTAAAAACAAATCATAAAGGTAAATATGATGAATTCATCTTTAAGATACAAGAAATAACCAAAAGGAAGGTGATTTTGCATACCATTTTTGAGACGCAACGAGAGATTGAAACAGCAGCTTTGGCCCTAACTCTCATATTTGCATGGCTGACATACACTTTGAGCTTGTGAAGCAAAGGGATAGGAGCTGTAGATACCACCATTGTGTTCAGTGTTCTTTCTGCTTCTTCACACACAAACTTCTTATCTTGAGAAGCTTTCAGCAGTAGTTGGAGCATCTGCGGCAATCACAACAAGTAAATTCTTGATCAGTTCCTGAGCGTCATATTGTAATTTCAGCTTGTTTATGTGAAAATTAATTGTCACAATGCTAATAAATCGTACCATTTGGTCAACAGCATCAGAAGTAGTAAACTCAAGCAACTTATCACCATAAGATTTACAAAGATCAGAAGCAGCCATGATTGCAGTCTTGCATAAAGCGCTTCTTGGATTCTTCATTGATTTCACTAAAAGCATCACAACCTTTTCTCTGTTTGCATAAAACATAATATCAGTAAACCCCACAATTTTTCACAGCAACATAATTCAGAAAACAATCAGCTTTTACATACAAGATTGGGATCAACAGAGTGGAGTGGTACAACGAAAACCGCCTAACATCATTCAGTGAATCACAAATCTTCAGCCAATCTTTAGACTCAAGTCCTTCCATTAGGCCCTGAGTTACCAAAAATCAGAAAAGTTTGAATCAATATACACAAAATTACAAATGCTTAGTGAAGAAATCATACAAGAGTATAAATTCCCAAAACGTCTAAACAGGGTTTTTAATAAAGATCTAATTTTCAAGAAATCGAAGACCCATGTTTACCTCAAACTTAACATCAAGATCAAAAACAAGCTTTTGATTTTCAATGAGATGTTATCAAACTACACAAAATCACAAATGGGTATGAAGAAATTAAACAAATTACAAAATCCTAATATCCCAACTAGGGTTGTTGATAAAAATCCACTTCTTTTAGAAATTATACACGTGTACCTCAAACTTAACTTCAAGATCAAAAAGAGTTTTTCTTCTCCTTTTTTTTGTTTATTTATTATTATCATTATTGTTTTTGATAAAATATTAACAAAATCCCAAATGGTAATGAAAAAATCACACAAAAGACTGAAGCTTGACCAATCCAGCCAGGATTCTACACAACCGTTTGGCAACAACTAGCTGGAAGCTTACTTTCGAGCTAATTATTTAAAAAATACTTAAGCTCAGCTGTCTGCCAAACCTTTTAACATTTATTTACCTGAAACTTGACATCGGGATCAGAAATGGGTTTAAGGTTTTCAGAGCTGATATATTCAACGGAGTCAACAGCAGTAGCAACAGCAGGATCCGAAGGGGCTTTGTTTTCATCATTAACAATCGAATCAGCTGGCTGTTTAGGTTTCGATTTAGCGATAGAGTTTGCAACTTTAATAGCCTTTTTAGGGCGTTCGGGGGATAAGGGTAAGGTGTTATCTAGAGATCTAAGCGCCATTGATTGAAAGTTTATGTGTGTTTATGTGTTTTCTTTGAAGAAGTGGAACTGATGAGTAAAAAACTGGTGGAAGAGTGAGATTAATATGTTAAAATTTGGGGGGCAACGGCTTAAATTTTGAAATGGGCCAAAAAAGTAAAGTTAATTCTGTAACGGTCATATTTATTGACTTTTGGAATAATTGGATATCATGGATGGAGGGTCCGGTGGCCCGGCCCATGGTTTTTAATAGTCCATCCGTCCATATATTTTGAAAACAAAAAAATAGAGATAGTAAATATGCTACAAACATGCAAGGGTGTGTGCTTAAAATAAATAAATGAAAACCTTCATCACAAGAATATACAACACCGAATATGTTAGGACATAAAAAAAGAAAAAAAATAATCTTATAATGATAATGAAAATATGATATGATACAAATAACATGTCCTTTTTATGTGTACAACTTATTTATTTATTTAATAAATCGTCTTAGCTATAGTTGTACACCATCGTCTACTAGCAATACGGGCAAGGCAACAATAACAAATAAGTTACTGTCGAGTCGCTAATTTTATACTTTATTTTATCATTAATTTTTTGTTAGTGAAGATATAAAATATTTTATTATTTTATTTTCATTATAAACATCTGATAACAATTTCTTACATCAAATTTAAAGAAATCAATAATATTCAAAATTTGATTTAATATGGATGAGATTTTTTATATATTTTTGTAAAATTATTTGCATTTTGAGAAAGAAAAATTATTGAAATAATATCTTAAAATTAACATATGGATGTGAAAATTTTGAGATAGATGGTTGAGAAAATTGGTGATTAATTTGAAATGATTGAGAATTATTATTGAAAGTTTAAAGGTAATTTGGAGTTTAATTATTGTCAAATTTAATTTTAAAATAGTGATAAGATATTTTATATAAAAATTATTTTATTATTATAATTATATTAAAATATTTACAATAAAATAATAATGATTATGGTAAGATGTTATTCATCATAATCATAAATTAATACTAGCAACAAACTTTTAAAATATAAATAAATAAATAATTTTGTTTTCATTAAATTCCTTGAAATGGGAAAACTTTGCCCTGTCTTCGTATAATTAGACCCCACTGATACTTTCTCTTCTCACACATATACTTTCCTTCTTCTCAGCAAATCAAAATCACCACATTAATGAATTAATGAATGATAATCAATCAATTACCTAAAATCCATGGAACCAAATACACAAATTTACCCTAACAACAACACAATTCATCATCATCAACAACAACAACAACACCGATCATACCAACAACAAACCACAACTACTTCATCAACAATCCAAATGAACAGACAACAACAACAACAATCACATCAACAGTCTGATAACAATAACAATAACAATAATACAGGCGAAGAACTGCAGGCACTCGATTGTAACCTAAATTCACTGTGTGAGCATATTCAGTTAGAAGGTTTTAATAATGGATCCTTTTCAGATGTCATCGTTCAAGCCATGGGCGCTACTTATCATCTTCATCGTCTTATTCTATCTCGTAGTTCTTATTTTAGGTAAAATTTTTCACTATCATACATGTTATATCCCATTTCTTATTTGCTATTATCAAATTAAATTCGTTAATTGTTTTATTTGTGCATTATTTTGGTGTAAATAGTGGTAATTCACACACACACACACGCACTCATATATATGAATGTATATGCTGATTAGTGCTAGTTTTGGAAAGTTGGATTGAGTGGTGGAGGAAGGGAATTTATAAAGGAATAGTAAAATTTAAAATTATTTAGGGGCTTAATTGGTTAGCATAGCAAAAGTATTGAACTTAATTACTGATATTAGTAAGGTTAAATGGCATAAAAATATCAAATTACTTTTCTATTTTTTATTTATTTAAGGTATTTAATTCTTTTGACTACCAAAAAACTGACCTTTTTTTATCAATTCCAAATTTTTATGTAATTTGAGTTTTTTTTTTTGGGTGTGGTGATGCTGCAAAAGGTAAAATTTTCCTTTTTGATTGTGTCATCCGTTGTGCTTTGTAGGAACATGCTTCATGGACCTTGGAAAGATGCAAATGCTCCTATGTTGACCTTGCATGTGGATGACAACAATGTCAATAGAGAGGCCATTGCTATAGCTTTAGCATATCTTTATGGAAATCACCCTAAACTTGATGACAATAATGCATTCCGTGTTCTTGCTGCTGCTTCCTTTCTTGACCTTCAGGTATCTCCACCTGTAAACTGTTCAGTATATTACGCACCTTTTTACAACCTTACTACACATCTAGAGTATTCTTGTTTTTTATTCAATCCGATGCTACATTTATTTCCAGGATTTATGTGTGATTTGCACTGATTTCATTATATCTGAACTCTGGACTACAAACTTCTTAGCATATCAGGTTTGAGAGCACTGCTTCTTTTTTTTTTTTTTTGGTTATATAATAAAGTTCATTGTTTAGCACTTCCATGTTTACTTGTAGGTGTTTGCAGAGGGCCAAGATTATGGCGCACATGGAGAACGTGTTAGAAGTGCTTGTTGGGGGTACCTTTGTCAAAGTGGGGCCATGGAGTTGAAAGAAGTAAGACATGAAATAATTATTTTTTAGGCTACTTGTAGTAGTATATAGTCTGGTTATGTATGTCAAAGTAGGGTGTCATTTTTAATATGTTAATATCCCTGAAACTGAGCTCACGGTAAATGACTAGAGTGTCTTATTTGTTTAAATGATCTTGACCCATTTGCCTGGTAACCAGATTTAACCTCCTTTTCTCTGTCTTCTTTACTTCTGCCTTTCTGACAATTTTCCTAAGGTTCTAAAATTTTGGAAGATCACACTCTTCTAGACTTACTTCTGACTAGAGGTGGCAAGGCGCGGGATAGGATGGGTAATGAGTCAAGACAGATCTGGGTTGAAACACATCAGTTCTAGTAATGTGGTTGGGTTGACTCAAACACTTTCTCGTCCATTTTGGAGCCTTTTTTATAAAAAAAATGATGTTTTGATTATAATAACAAAAACACTATTACAGTAATCATCTAAGGGGTGCTTGGTTAGTTGTATTAAGGGAAATAGGGCTATTGGATAGTAACAGAAATCATTACCAATGGTTGGTTTGGTATGGAGTATAATATAGTGGACCGTTTATTAGGTGGTGTGTAGATCTGCCATTGCTCACCAAATTGGGGGGGGGGGGGGGGGGGGAGGAGATTTATGATTCAGAATAACTTAAAAATCAACATATTTATGCTTTACTATTACTGTTATGTATATAAGAAGCAAGGAACATCAATGTAATGATAAGAAGTAGTGAAACTCTTAAGTTTTACTCGTTTGACCCGTTCCCCTTTTATCTATCTTTTTTGTTTGACCACCCAGTTGAAGTAAAACATAACCCAAAATACCCCTTCATAAATATATGAGTCAAAATTGTCGCCTCCACTCCAGTCGCTCATGAATGCTTTGCATTATCATCTTATTGCTGATAGGTGCTTCCAAAACTTTCCTCACAAACATTGCATGCCTTACTGACCTCTGATGAACTGTGGGTCCCTAGTGAAGAAAAACGGTAAGTGATGTTCTCTTCTATTTAGATATATCTAATAAGGTGCAATTAAATTTATGTGGCTAATAAGTGTATAGCATACCATTTAATATAGGTTTGAACTGGCTTTGTACACCCTCCTCACAAAAGGTGCATTTAGTAAAACAGAACCTATTGAACAAGGTGGATCCATCTCTGCCATTAAAGCACAGAACAAGAATTTGACCAGTGGCAGCAGTAATCAGATGATATCATCTGAAGTAGCCTGTCTGAATTTAAAAGATGAAGGAGACGGTCATGATACTGCTCAAACTATTTTAGTTGAGCTTGCAGACCGAGTTGTAGATTCCCAAACTGGACTAACCGATTCTAAAAGACAAATTCAGGAATCCGGATCCAATCAGTCAGATATCGAGTCAAAGTGTCAATGTAACACTGAACAGACTACAACCACTCCTCATACTAATGCCATCAACTACTCTTCCTCTTATCAAGAAATACCAATTGGCGGTGATATGTCATCAATGGAAGGGCCATCTGAGGAGAGTCCTTGCTATCAATTGAACAATAATAGTTGGCTCGGTGGGGGACAAAAATATGGTAATAATATGAGCTCCTCATGTAATGATGACATGTCAAATGAATGGGGAAGATGTGGCATGCCCATGTCATGGGGTGGCAGAATTGTTGGCAGAAGAGAATCAAAAACTTGTGCGAAAGGGATTTGTGGTCTGAAGAGTGACGAATATGACACTTTTGTCAATATTTTTGAAGGAGGCTCTCTTTTATATTGTAACATGACTTTTGAGGCGCTTTTAAATGTGAGAAAGCAACTGGAGGAATTGGGCTTCCCCTGCAAATCTGTTAATGATGGTCTTTGGCTGCAGGTCATAAATTGCAACTTGTTAATTTTTTTCTTATTGAACTAATTGTATCCTGTTAGTGATGAAAAATTTTGCGGGTCGGGAGGATTCAGAAATGGTTAATTACGGGTTGGGTTGACCTGGAACACGTTTTTTTTATTTTACATTGTGAAAACCTGAAACACGTTGTCTTAATTTTTCTTTTCTTTTCTAATATTATAAATATGTGTCAACCGTGATTACAAAAATTAGTTATTTTGATAATAATATGTGCTTTTTAGTAAATTGACTTGTGATTTTTGTGCATTAAGACTATACTGGCCAACTTTCAACCCATTTGTGATTTTACCCATTTCTGTTAAGCTGTTCTTTGATATTACTTGTCAGTACATTGGATATAGTACACAACCTAAATCAACCAATTAATAAGTAAATGGGTTAAAGTCTCAAAATTGCTACCTCTAATCCCGTCCATTAGTTAAACCTACATAGTCCTTGATGTTTACATGTCCACAAAGTTAGGAGCCAGTTCTCTAAGTTACAATGTATATAACTGTCTTTTTACTAGTTTGCTTCTTATTTACTCTGTGCGCGTGTATATTTTAAATTTTTTACACATCCTGGAAACACCAGAAATTATCATACACATCTTTTATTTGAAAGTTTTACATGTGTTTATATTATCTTGTAGACACTTTTGAGTCAACGGGTGCATGAAATCGGTGCAGACACCTGCAAAAGTTGCTGTCTTGTTAGTATGGCTTGCCAATGTAGGCCACAATATGGATTCGCACGCACTGGTTATTACACGCAAGAGCATGATCAGAATTCTGTAGCTACGGGTATAGGAGATGTTTATGTTACTGATACCTCTCAAGGTGAAGTAAATGGACTATTTCGCCCTGTACGGGTGCATGTGAGGGGAGCTATTGATGGGCTGGCAGGTATTGGACGTGGGTCCACTTATGTACCTGCAACTACATGGCCTCCAACACGTTTTGTCTTTTCTCGTGTGCCATTTCATATGGGTAATAGAAATTGCCAGCAGTCTCTTGGTAACGATGATCCAGAAAGTAGAGTTGACCACAATGGGGAACATGGTGGTGATGGATTGACTGCTTTGGTTGGACTCAGTCAAGGGGCGAACAACACCGATGAAGTGGATGTCAATGGGAGATTATCTGGACATTCAATTGCGGATCCGAGTAGCAGCGGTGTATCAGTGCAGATGATGGATTCTTCTGAGCATGCTACGGGAGTTGAATGGGAGAATGAAAGTAGTTCTATATCATTGGATATGAAAACCCCTCTAAGTCACTTCCCTCCATTCCGCTTTGCGTAAGTTATTAACATCCTTTTCATTTAAGTATCCGACAATAATATCTATTACAGCTTCCCCTACATTTCCTGGTAAGAAATTATCTTCTGTCTTAACCATGGCAAGATGGAAGGTCGGGTGGGCTGGGTAACATGCCATTTTTTGTTTTGTACATGTCAAAACAGCCTGAAGATAGAGTTCTATAAGGTGTTTTTGGTGTAACTTCTTTTCCTTACTAAAGTTGTTTTAGTAATGGTCTTTTGTTTGTTCCATAGGGTGGAATTTCAGGAAGTTCACCGGCTTAATGATGGACAAGTTAAACACTCTCCAGAGTATTTCTATGCTGGTTCCTTGTGGAAAGTATGTTTATAGCATCAGATGATTACATGTCTTGCTCATCGCTAAAGCCTTCTCAATTTTTCATTTGTTTACAAATTGGTTGTGTAGGTAAGTGTTCAGGCTTTTAATGATGAAGATCTTCAAGGACGTCGAACTCTGGGTAATTTTTCATTTTATTGGAGAATATTACTTGTACCACAGCAGTAATGAGTACCCATGTCAAAATAGTAGCATAACTTGATTGTAATTCCAGGATTGTTTCTTCACAGAAGGAAGGCAGAGATACCCGAATCTCTTAGAAAGGTTGGTCGTAACTAAATAATGTTACATCTTGAGATAATTATTGATAATTATTTTGGTAACTTAATAGAGAGAGAGAGAGAGTCATTAGTAATTATATAAGTAACTTAACAGAGAGAGCATTTTCAGGTTCATATGTATGTGGATGCTCGTGAAAAGGTTACCGCTCGTTATCAGGTGAATTAACTTCAAATAATACCATAATCTGTTCTGATTATTTCTTGTGTGGGTTTCCTTTTTTATCAATTTTCTGTCCTTTTTAGGGGGTTGTATTACTGAGAATTAGATGTGACAAAATGGGATGGTCGGGTGGGTGGGTGGGGTTACAGTAAGTGACAACTGATTTTGGACAAAAGAATGAATTTTGTTTTTGGATTGACCCACTAACACTTTCTATCTTTAGAATTCTATCAACAATTACTATGCAAAATATGATTAAAAAAAGGGCCTTATTATTCTTTGAGTGAAAAGACTTGGAAGGTTTTATGCATTTGAAGTTCAATTGGGTGAAATTTGACCTGATTAATCCATTTCACTCACTTACAATTTGTTTTGGTTTACAGTTTTACCCGTTCGAGATTAGATATGATCCAAAGTGACCCATTTACCTATATTGGTCAAAGTTGCCTCCTTTACTGATTAGGAGTATCATGCTAGTATGCTTAATACTTCTGTAGTAGTGTTTGACTAGTAGCCAACTGTCCAGAAATCCAAGAAAATAGGAATTGAATTTTTGCGACATGATCTTATATTCTTTTTTGATTTAAAACTCTGACTATGATAATACAAGTGGTGCAATTAACATTTGGATTTCTTTCTTGATTTTTCATTTTTGCAGCTAATTTGTCCGTCAAAAAGAGAAGTAATGGTGTTCGGGAGCTTCAAACAACCAGGAACCCTTTTACCAAAAGCTCCAAAAGGATGGGGTTGGCGTACAGCTTTATTATTTGATGAGCTCGGAGAGCTTCTACAAAATGGGTCCTTGAGAATCGCTGCCGTAGTGCAGCTTATATGAGGTAGACTTGCAGTGTATCTAGTGAAATAAATATATAGAGAGTATAATAATGAGGATAGCCTTCATTGTATTCGGGATGGAAGTATGGAACAACATCTAGAGATCCCAATATTTGTCACACATTGCCAGATTTTAGAAATTATTACAAGTAACTTGTTCATCTTAGCCCCTAGATTTGAGGCTACTTTTACTTTCACTCTAGTCATTGACCCTGTTTATACTAAACTTTCATACAATTGAAGCATGTAAAGTAGCACTTGTCTTATTCACGCCCTCGGTAGAAGTGGCATAACAGGTGGGCTTGGGTAACAAATGAAAACTTTATTTCTAAGCGGTCAAAAGGGCAAGGTAAGAATACAAATTTGACTAAATTAAGTTAACGAGTCTAAAGTCATCTAAATGCTAAAATTTATCTTTAAATTATAGAAACTCATTTGTTACATTATTACCCAGAGGGATTATGATTGTAGCTAGCGTATTAATCATCTATATATTTATTACCCGCTGGCTAATGATTGCTTACATCTAATAATGCGGATAATCAAAATTTGGATCGAGGCTACGCAAATGTAAGGCTACCATTGGGTTCGATTGGAGTTAGATTGACTAGTGATTTGATTCAACTGATTTTAGAAAGTGTGTAGTCATTTTGGTCGATCTATTTATTTGACCTTTTGTGTTCAACATTTGCTGCATAAATTTTATTGTACTAATAAAGGTATCATTTCTCATAAAAATGATAAAATACATATATTCGTAATTTAAGATTCCAAACGAGTTGATTTATATCATAAAAACGTAAACAAATGGCACTGCAATTCAAAAGATAAAAAAACACCAAGATCCAAAAGAAAGCTGCATATTTGAAGCCCAGAAAAACAACTAAATATTTGCATTTATTTTCCATTCAACCTAAAACTAAGAAAAATATATATTCGTCATAACCTTCATAAATAATCAAACAATGCACAACCTTGCTATTTGATCTAGGTAAAATGGTATGAAGTAAAAAGTGTTTGTGAACATATCTCATGTTGCCACCCATTCAACATTTGTATACCCATGAGTTTGCCCAATACAATAAAGGTGAAAAGAATTATCGTATTTGTGACATTGATAGAGTGACTCCTTGAGACGCATCTCTATCCATAATAATAACCATGATCGTATCTTTTTAGTGATAGTTGTGAGAATGAAATGCACCTCAAGTTCTCACTCTATCATTGTTACAAAACAGATAATTGTTTTCATCTTGATTATCGTGGGCGGACTAATTGGTATACAAATGTTGAAAGAGAGGGAGATAAGCCATCTACACAGCTACACTTCACAATACAATTCCATGCCTCTATTTTCTCTCTACAAAAACTCTCTAATGTGTGGAACAATGAATGAAGGCCTAGTTGGTTACTTTATATAGAGAAAGTACGGTGCAAATTAGGCAATGTTAGTGGCCATAACGTCTTGATGTTGACAAATGATTCACCCACCAAAAACGAGTGGGCTTCTCTATATTTTGACCACCTTCCAATTGCACTACAAATATACAATTCGACAAGTAGAAACAACGAGACAAAATGAATTAGGTAGAATACGGCATATTCAGTGCGAGAGTAACCATAAGATAATGAGTGTTCATTTAAATATCAGCCAAAAATTTACTTCCCACAACCACACTGAAATTTGGTATAATTTTTGATGTAAAACTGAGTATTAGTAAGTTTCATATATACCTATTGAGTAATTCATTTAATTATTAGATGTTCAAAGTTGAAACATAAAAAAGATAGATTATCACAAATATTGTAGTGAGAATCAAGTTGGAAATAAAGACTCGATGTAGATATTAGAGTAAAATTGCTAAAATAGTTACTATGAGATCCAAACTTTTACAGTTATTATTAACGGTTTGGGAATTTTACAAATGAGGATTAAATTTACATTCAAAGCATCTTCAATTATAAAAGCTTTTATAAAGCCTTTTTTAATGTCATGTAAGATTACATGTTACATTTCTTATTTTATATCGGTCATCTCACGAAGAGATGCTCCGTATTAATTTGGTGTATGGCCCAGCTCAAAATCAAATAATCAGGTAGAAGTATTAAACCGGACGATATTCTCTAATACGGTATGCTTGTATTATTACACTAGAAAAATTTTAATTTCAATAAAAAGACTTTTGAGTTTTTCTCTTCAAATAATACACTTACAAACCTTTAAAAAAGCCTTTCTCTATAAATAATACACTCACAAACTTTTAAAAAATAAATTTTGAGTTTGGTATTAAATTTTTACATTACAATTTCAAAATGTTCAATTTCAATATACTAATCAAATTACTAACTTACTAGTCAACACTCACATGATACAATTTCCAATGAAATATTACAATTTACAATACGATATGTTTTTTATGAAAAATAATAAATATGTCTAATTAGGCGTACAAGCATATATGCCTAAAATTGTGATTAGTAAATGAAAAAATGATTGAATGAAATTAGAAGAAAAAATAAATAGAATCTATATGTGAAAACTGTATAAATCAAACTTATAAGTAGGCTTTTAAATTAGACTTATTTAAAAATCATCCGTTTTTATTAAACTAAACTAATACATTTACTAATGCCCTTTCAAAATTAACTTAGAAATTTTACCCTTCAAAACCGGATCCAAGGTGCACATTCACATGGGAACATGTGGACTACTGCACCGCCCAAGAAAGCAATGTATTAAAAGTCATGAAAAAAAAAAACTTTATTAGTCATCATTTTATTTTTTGTGGTTCACAATGAAAACAATAACTTGTCCTGTTTGTTTGTTTGTTTATTATGTAGCCTGCACGCAGCAGTACTTATACATTTATGAATGGCATCTCTATGTTTGACCCAATATTTTAAAGAAATTATAGAAATAGCTGTATATCATACAATACAAGCTTAAAATGATATGAAGGATAAAGCTACCGGCTAAATAGACTAAAGGATGAGAAGTACAAAGAAACATGATTTTATAAAATTATGCACGATCGAAGTATTAGAATCGATTTAATTCATTCATATGAGACGCTTAATTTGGTAATTCATTAGCTATTTATTAAGAAAAGTTAGCATATTTGTTGTCTATTCTTCATTAGATTTCTTAAAACAAAGATTGCATTGCATCGAAATTTTACATTCATATATGATCATATCGATGTCTTACAATACTCTATATTCCTAAAAATCCAAGCAACATCTAGATACTCTTGTTGATCAAAATCGCAAATTCACAGGATATTAAGATTAAAATCAACATCTTAACAATAATGCTTATGACAAATAGCAAAATAGACCGGTTATCAGGGGCGGAGTTAGAATACACTTATCGGAGAAGATACAAGAATTTTCTTTTTTTTATTGTTGAAAAAGAAAAAGTTATAAAATATAAGAATATCTTCCCTATAAATCCATCCAACCTGCTATTTGCTACCTAAACCTCTTAAAACAATAGTTTTATACCACTATTTATGCCTATTTCTTTAATATCAAATAATAATTGTAAGTGTAATATCTTCTTAGATCAATTTAACAAGGGGTTTTAATTGAATAATTGGATGCAACTAATTCCACAAAACTATATCAGTTTACCACAATAAAATGAGAAGTAGCAAACTATTTTAATAGATGATGTTATTATACAAAACAAATAGAAATTTTAATCAATAATTGTCCACTAATTAAAAATAAAATGAATTTAACATAATCAGAAATTAAAAAGCAAAGTACTTTGTCATAATTGTAGCCAACTGACAACAAGAATTTTAATTTTTTAAAAAAGATTAGCTGCCCACCTTAACGTAAATGACATAAATCATCATCATGATTTATATAAATTAATTCCATGTTTCGTCTTTTAAAATAAAAAATCACACAAATAAATATTTATTTTTATTCCGTAACTTTGTTGCGTAAATACTACTAGATAGATCTACCTAACCCCCCATTCATTACGGAACCCGGCCACCAATTTCCTTCCGTTTAAAAAGGCCGTTAACAAATCTTGCATGTGAACGTAACAACAAAACGTATCCTTGTCTTTCTTTCTAAACTCTGTTAAATCTTAACACCACATCTCTCCTCTCGTTATCTCACCATCATCCTTTTTGGTTTCATAACTTTCACAAATCGAACCTACAAAAAAGAAGAACAACGTCGCGGAGAAGCTCGCCGGTATGTATTCTTGAGTTTAATTTTATGACATGTTGTATGATTTAATTATTTGTGGTCTTCTTTTCGATTACTAGTTGTAGTTTACTTTTTTGGATTGATAATATATAAGTCGTATCTAGAATTTTATACTTTTTTGTGCGATTAGCTCAAAAGTGTAAGTTTTTGGTTGTGATTTATGTTGAAAAATCTTTAATTTTATTTTATTTTTAAAAATATTTCATGATGTCACAGATCTTAGATGCAACTAAAGCTAATGTTAATTTTTAAATATATACTCTTTAGCCCTCCAAAGTTTTTATATGTACAACAATATTAACTATCCGTTATACTTATGCTCTACAGATCATTTATAGTTATAGAAAAAGATAGATCTAAGGTTCTTTATTTTTTTGGTTGAATAGGTACATCACCATCTCGTTGCAACTTATCCACTTGATGAGCAAATAATGGAGTCCTAGATATGATGGAGTTTCTACATGTTGAAATCCAACCGGAAGAGATCAAAACAGCCGCTGACAACTTTGAGCAAACCAAAGTTATTGGATCCGGTGAATTTGGGAATGTGTATGAAGGAGAAGTGGCCACTTTAAGGGGCGAAGCATGGTTGTTGTTTTGCGTCTAGATCATGAATCTGAACAGAGGGAACTCACCTTGAGTTCCTGGAGGGAGATCATGATGCTTTCACGTTACAACCATGAAAATCTCATTTCTCTAGTGGGATATTGCGACGAGGATTGCGAGAAGATTCTTGTCTACAAGTATGCTTCTAAAGGAAGTCTTGATACCCAATTAAGTACCACTAATCAAACTTGGATTCAACGTATCAAGATATGCCTTGATGTAGCAAGGGGACTAATCTACCTTTGTGATCACTTGGGGACACAACTAAGGGTTATCCATCGTGATATAAAAAGCACCAATTTCCTATCGAATGAGAACTGGAATACTAAATTTCTTGATATTAGAGTCTTGGGATTTGGACCTACAAATCATCATGATACACTTGTTATCATTAATGTCGTAAGTAATCTTGGATACCTAGTTCTCTTGTATTTGGAGACATACTTGCTAACGAAACAGTCTGACGTATATTCTTTTGGTAAATTCTTATTTGAAGTCTTGTGTGGGAGATTAGACAGGGGTAGTAGAGGCTCTTTGAAATTATTTTTAGACATTGTGTATAGATGTTTGCAGAAATCTCGTGAAGAACGGCCAATAGCTTCTCACTTGATTGGCAAATACACAATGTTTGATGTTCTCGAAGAGTTTCAACATCTTAAAATCCCACCGGAAGAGATCAAATACGTCACTCATAACTTTGATAAAATCGAAGTTATCGGATCTGCTGAATTTAAGGATGTTTATATAGGAGAAATGTCTCATTCTAGCGAGGCGAAACATGATTGTTTTCAAACATCTAGATTGTAAAATTTGGGCACATAGATGTCTGAGTTTTGGAAGGAGATCATGATGCTTTCTCGTTACAACCATGAGATCTATTAATGCACATGGGTTTTGTGACGAGAGTGGTGAGAAGATCATTGTATAAGAGCATGCATTTGGTGGAATTTTTGTTTACACTTTAAAAGATGATGCTCTTACATGGACACAACGTCTTAAGATATGCCTTGATATTGCACAGAGACTAAGCTACCATCATGATCTGAATGAGACATTTCAAAGAGTTATCCATAGAGATATAAAGAGCGCAAACATCCTTCTCGATGACCAGTGGAATGCTAAAGTTGATAATTTCAGGTTATCAAACATTAGCCCGGCTAATCAACTCCATTCTTGTTACCAACTTAGGTACGTGTAGTTACCAAGAATCAAGACATTTACTCTTTCGGAGTAGTTTTATTTGAAAGGTCTATAAAATACTTATGGGCAACTAGAATCAAGACATTTACTCTTTCGGAGTTGTTCTATTTGAAGGGTCTATACAGTATTTATAGGCAACAAGAATCAAGATATTTACTCTTTCGGAGTTGTTCTATTTGAAATGTCTATATTAGGCAACAAGAATCAAGACATTACTCTTTCGGAGTTGTTTTATTTGAAGGGTCTATACAGTATTTATAGGCAACAAGAATCAAGATATTTACTCTTTCGGAGTTGTTCTATTTGAAATGTCTATATTAGGCAACAAGAATCAAGACATTTACTCTTTCGGAGTTGTTCTATTTGAAGGGTCTATACAATAGTTATAGGCAACAAGAATCAAGACATTTACTCTTTCGGAGTTGTTCTATTTGAAAGGTCTATATTAGGCAACAAGAATCAAGACATTTACTCTTTCGAAGTTGTTCTATTTGAAAGGTCTATACAATACTTATGGACAACAAGAATCAAGACATTTTTTCTTTCGGAGTTGTTCTATTTGAAAGGTCTATACAATACTTATGGGTAACAAGAATCAAGACATTTACTCTTTCGGAGTTGTTTTATTTGAAAGGTCTATACAATACTTATTGGCAACAAGAATCAAGACATTTACTCTTTCGGAGTTGTTCTATTTAAAAGGTCTATACAATACTTATGGGCAACAAGAATCAAGACATTTACTCTTTCGGAGTTGTTCTATTTGAAAGGTCTATACAATACTTATTGGCAACAAAAATCAAGACATTTACTCTCACAGAGTTGTTCTATTTGAAAGGTCTACACTGAAAAGCATGTATTGAATATAGCGATAGTAAAGGTTTTAGTGCCTACGTGAAAACAAAGCTTTGAAAATAGGAGATATAATTTTTTTTTTTCAAGATTTGAAGCGACAAACGGGTTGCAGTTCATTGGAATCATGTTCAAACATTTCACATCAATGTTTGCATAAATCTCGTGAAGATCAGCCAAAAATGACTCTTGTTTTTCTCATAAAAGCTTGAGATTGCACTTCAATATCGGGTGGACTATCATGATCCGAAGTTGCTAAATGAGCATGGAGAGATGGTTAATGCTATGGTTCCTCCTTTAATCTACAAATCCACACAGGAACTGAAAGTGCTTCTCTCCCGAGGGTTCCTTGTTAACAGGGGTAAATCTGTTGTTACTTATGTTACTATATATTAGCATGGAGAGATATATTATGATTTGTAGAATGTTAATTGCTCATTGCAATATCCCACATGATTATTAGCAAATACAAAGGGGTTTAAATCGAAATACATCACTGATGTTTTGTGGGATTCTGTATTCAGTCGAGATTGGTTATGGATAATGGATTTCTAGAATGAGCGTATTTGTATATCTCTTGATTACAATTACCTTTGTTTGTTTTGGTTCTTCTAATTAGTCTCTTGATCTTGTTTTATGTTTTCTGTCTGTTGGTTTGTGAGGCCCGACTTTACGGGTGTTCCAACTTCCAACTTCCAAGTGAGCAACTGAACAGGGCCCATGTCTAGTAATGGGCCCAACTTTTTATTTCAATATTAACACGAGCCCAGTTCATTTATTAATACAATTGAGATTTTGAGATTTCGAGATTTCAGTCCATTTATATAATGTTCAAATTAGTTTCTAAAAACATTACAACCTTTTAACTGCAAATCGTCGAAACACCTATGCCATAGGATTTCTTTGCCATCAATATTACATTAACCTTTACAACCAAACATGTACGTATTCTTAATAGCTTTTTAATTATTGAGTTATTTTTTTTATTCATTTCATCTTGTTAGTTTAATCATCCAAATTATATGTCAGAATTTTAATTATTTGACATTATATATTATGAATTTGTATGTCGTTAGTTTTCGACTTTATAAATAGTAAATTTTGATATATTTAAATATGTGATGAAACTTTGTTACAATTGTTTTGATATTTCTATGTTTATAACAATTTTGTAGTAGTTTAATAAACTTTTTATTACATAATATATATTTCAAATTTCGTGTTTAAAGGGATTTTTCTTTTCGTTGGACCGGGCCACAAATTTCGTGTTTAAAGGGATTTATTTTTTTCGTTGGACCAGGCCACACTAGATTTCATGGACCGGCCTTGAGTTTGTCCCCTGTTTAGTCTCTGTTTTCTTTCTATGAATGCACACGTATCGACTTCCATTTTGAGTTTATATAGTACTTTTACAACCATTCTTAGTTACTTCTTTAACTTCATAAGTAGCGTGAAATCTTAAGTTAATGAGATCGTGGCTTCGCGTTGCAGATAAATGTGTACGTGTTTGTTAATTAGAATTTTTTAAGGATGTTAGACCAAAACTAAAAAAAAGGACTCGAGGTATAAAAACCGACATGTACAGTAAAATGATATTAGCCGGAGTTCTTAAACACAATGGTTCATCCAATATGTTAAACGTGGTTAACTCAAATTGTTAGCCAGCAGACAGTAAAAAGTAGAAGAATCCCAAATGAGAGGGGTTTAAAGGCGCTACCACAATTAACACAAATATATATTTCAAAATTTAAGATAGAAAATAGGGACCAGTTTAGCCCGAATCAGGCCTAACATTGCTGAATTGGGTACGAATCTTGAAACGTCTCATTCAGTGTACCGATCTGTGTATAGTAATCCGAGGCCACGAAAAATGCCAAAATTAGAAAGTCTATCATTCTAAGTCTTATTCAATGCGATGTCCTGATTGAGAACTCTTTGTTATTTCCTCTTCAGATCGTGACTCAACCAGACACATAGTTTAAGACGACGTTATGAGTTAATTAGCCGTTGAAGATTTAAGGTTAGCAAAAGATATGTGTTGTATAACACAAGTTCTTGTAACCACCTTTGTGACAAAAGTCCAAAAAACAAATCAGATTCTTGAGTGTAAACGGCAAAGCATCATCATCCCTTTGTGTTTATTTACATTATTTGCCTTCCTTTTTGGGAATTGGATGGTGGATGGCATATTTCGTTATCAACTTGAGTCTGACTCTTTTGTTAGTGCATCACTTTATTTGGTTCAAACACCTTTTATATATTTTGGTTCAAAAATATGTAAATTGAACCGGTACATAAAATTTCGTATCATCATGAAAATTACCCCGATTAATATAATAAATTATGATTGAAAATTTATTGTGTATGAATTTTTAAAATTTATATTAATAGTTAGGTATTCAATTTCTGATTATTATTATCTGTATTTAATTTTTTGATATCACAATTTATATAAGTGTCATATGGTAGCTTATATAACTAACAAACAAAGTAAACTACGTACAAATAAAAAAATAAAAAATAACCTAATAAAAAATTTAAAATTTTATACAAATAATAAATTTTCGATTATAACTAATTTATTATTAATTATACTATTAGTGATGACTCGCGATTCCCACTAAAATACTAAGATATTTTTATTTCAATATGCCTGAATTTTACTAATATATACGTCCGCGACGAGTGTGCATCTTTTTTCATTTATTTAAGTTGCGTCAATCCTTACAAGATTTGCTTTTCTCAATAGCATTGCAAGTGTGATGCTCCACCAATAAAATAATTCTTCTTTTAAATGAATTTTATAAAAGTAATACTTGTTTAACTAATTATGGTTTACCGTTTTAAACGTTTAATTCAACGACACTACTGTAAAACAACAAAGCTTTTTTATGGTTGTTTCTAATTAACTTTTGCATTTTGACTTTGCTTTGACCAAACTTTAAGTTATTTAATACAAAACCGATGTATAATATATATCCACTTATCCAATAACTTTTAAAAGTTGACTAAATAGTAAATTTAAGAGTTAAGATAATTTTTGCACATTAGTGAAGGTCTAAAATACAATTACCAAGTATAAACAATTTCTAATAGTTACGTTAGTATTTAAAGGAACTTTTGTACCTAGATTAGATCTACATGGTAAATTTAAATTCTATGAAATAGTGACTTAATAATTGTAGTGTTGAAATCACGACTAAATAAATTAAAAATTTATTTTTCTCTCTTTCGTTTCAGTTGAAGTGTTAAATTGTCATTACAAAAAATAGCTTATTAACGACATTTTAGTTATTTTAATACTTTCATATTCATATGAGTATTATTTTATTAACAATAACTCTTATTTTTAAAAAATTTAGACATTCTTAGATTCTTTTATTAACATGCGTCGTTAATATTAATACATGCATGTATGAAGGGGTCAATGATAATCTTTTGTAGTTTTTTTTTTTGAAAAAAGCAACCCAAACTTCATTGAAAACCTACCCAAAAATAAGCGGGGAAGAAACAAACATTGGGGGTCTGTTTTGAAACAAGAACATAACTTGTGGGGCTACATTTACCACTTCAAGTATAAAGTTGTAAACTATTTATTTTGACCTTTTGGTCCACCCGTGTTTAATATTCGAATATTTATAGATACTGGTCCACATGCAAAGAAGTGCACTTATTTCTCTCCCACTGCTTATTCTGCATGTCCTTTTCTCATGAAACTATATTTATTCATCAAAAATAGCTAATTCATCATAAGAAACAATATAATGAAGCCGTTGTTGTTGTGGCTGAGATCGGTACTAATGTTCGTCGTCGTAATTATAGTTGCAATCCGAACATCTAGCTCATCTACTCCTCACCGGATTCTTTTGGATACGGATTTCGATACTGACGATTTCTTTGCTATGTTATACCTCTTGAAGCTTAACACATCTGAATTTGATTTACAGGTTGGTTTTCATAATCATAATAGAGTAGTATTTAGTCTTGGAGGGAGTACTTCATTTGAGTTTTTCTTGAAAAATGATAACAACAGCTTTTAAAACCGTTGTTAGAAATACTTTTTGTGTCTTAATAGTTGTACTTTTCATTACAAATTTTGAATTGTTGACGATTACACCGTTAATGTACCATTACTGATTCATATATTATATCTATTTTAACGACACGTTTAAGAGCTGTCATTAGCGACAAAATCAATTTCGTTTGTCGTTTATATGATTCTGTATAATAATCTAAACGAAAGTATTAGTCTATTCTCTGGGCCTGTTACCTAGTACAGTCTGTTGGATTAGATTGCTAATCATCTGGTCTCTATGCCACACAATTTACTTGAATTATGTGTATTGATGATAATTTAAATAAAAACTAACACTTAGCTTATTGGAGGCAGATTATTTAATTTTTGACTTCAATTCTATGTTAATCATATCACTAAACGTACTAGTAGGTGCTTAGCCGGTAGAAATTGTGTTATTATTCGAGTACTACTAAATATACTTATTTAATAAAGAAAATATTATTTTAAAAATTATAATACTGTATTAAAAACTATATCATATAAATAATTAATTAGTAAATTAAGTAAAAAAAATTAGTATATTCGAGTTGACCCGGTTAATCTTTACAAAAAGTTTTGATTTATAATAATGATATTTGATTTGATTTGATTTGTATATTTTAATGCAAAATGATAGTAAATATTTGTATTATACTGTATATCTTTTTGTAGTCTTCCCTGCTTCTACGGTTCTCATATCAAGAAATAGAAGTCCAAAGTTTAATATGAGTATATGAATGATGATATGATAGACACGTGTTTCAAATAATTTCTTGATAAATTAGTTATAAAGAAAAACATTTATATGATAAAAAGTAAATAAACTACGTGTCCAATTTCTTTTACTTTGAAACTTCGAATTCCAATATTTATAGCCACGTCATGTAACATTTACTGACATAGTTGGCAAAATGCTTTTTTCTTCCGTAATTTGGCCATGATAGTAATAATAATATTACTGTTCCTATATTTATTTTATGATTAAAATATTTACCGACCTTAAGAGCATTTATAATTGTATAACTCCTTTAATATTATATCCCAATCCCAATAGATCCTACATAATTATTTACTATAAGTAAAAAATATATTATATAATTTAATTATATTTATTTTTACTTGATACTAAAAATATTTTACATTTTCTTAAAAAGATATTAACTAATTTGACTATATATAATTTCTATAAATTTGTTACATTACATATTGTATTTTTATAGTATTATTTATATATCATAAATGAATACATATTCTTTTAACTACAATGTTTAAACATGATATATGACCTGCTATTTGCACCTCTTACTTACATATTTGGTATTATAGGAGTTTTTAATTTACTTGTAATATCACTACTCTTCAATAATGGTCCCTTTTATTTTTGTTCAAGTTGGCATCTATCACCTTATCATCGTGGGTGCTCTATTGACAAATAAATATGAGTGTGAATCAGGGACCGAATCAAAACGTGTACAAACTACATTGGATCAACTGAACTCCTCTAACTAATTTTTATTTATTTATTATTAATTAATATTTTGAATTACTTTTTACATCATATTTAATACAACATTCTAAGTTTAACAACAAATTAAGTTATCACCATTTAAACTTAAAAGGAATTAAATAATAGTAAACGTCGGGTTATAACTATCTTATTGAATTTTATTCGTCTATCTTCAATGGGCTCATATATTTCTTCAAAGTCATCATTTATCTTCATATCTTCAAGTGTTAGTCATCATTCATCTTCATATCTTCAAGTGTTAGTCATCATTCATCTTCATACTTTCAAGTTTCACCACCCAACAATCACATACCACCTTTAACACCATAAACTATTACAAGCACCACATGAATAAAAAAGTAACTATATAACAAAAGCTCTAAACCAACAAAATCAGACACGTAAAGAATAACCAAAGTTTAGAGTCAATTAGCCGATAATACTTCATATCCCTCTTCTAAATGGGTAGTAATATATCTACTATTGTTTTTGATAGATTCGCAAAATTTGTACATCAAAAATTTATATTGTATACATCAATAATGTACAGTTTTTATGGATTTATCAAAAATAATAATGAGTCTATCACTACCCTTTCTAAATACACATGTATTTCGATATTTCCTTTACAAAACTCAAAAATCTAAATATCTAGCTGGACAAAAAGTATTTTCCTCAAAAATCCCTCGATATCTTAATCTTAACTATATATAAACTATCTTCATATATTTTCTTAAAATCAGACTCAACAATGGTTAATGTTCAAATTACTATAAAAATCATTAATTACTTCCCAATTGTACCACTAATTTATAAATTGCAACCCTTAAATTTTAAATTTTACATATTCTTAAATTAAACTTTTAACAATAAAGTATAAACAATAAAATTTATAAATATCAAATTAATTATTTGTTTTTGTTATGCGTGGACATACTCCTATAACTAATAGAGGATATAGCTAATCCCACGTGGCATGCTCCTTCTTTTAACAAATTTGCAAAATTTCTAAGTGTTACTCCCGTAGTTTTCCAAACAATTTATATGTCACGTCACTCTTTCTTCGCTCCCATCTATGAAATCCTTAATTGTTATCTATCTCCTACATAAAATCTGACCTGATCTCCAAGATCACTTACCCTCTTCTAGTTATGTACATCTATCGGTGTCTATAGGCACGTCTCTTCTTCTTTTCTTCATCATCTTCTATTCTATTTATTTATCAATTATCTGGCTAACATGTTATTTTCTATATCCTTCTGATTTTTATAAAATACAACTCTTGCATGCGGCAAACCAAGTGAATTTTTTTTATTACTAAAAGCACCCAAAGTAATAAATACATAATAATAATAATATCAAAAAAGAGGAACATATATATCAGTCACTACTAATACATAAAATACTTGATGAGAAGGAAAAACTCACCCTTTTCATCACATGAAAAATATAAAACCATTGTATACTTTAAGACCTTTAAAATCTGGGTTCAAAACCTACCGAAACATATAAACGAAACAAAAATCAGTAGCAATTCAAATATTATTATTGAAACCCACATAAACATAAATAAATATAGAAGATAAAAGAAACTTCAACCTAAATTTTCTTAGAATTCGAGGATGCTGGCCTGGTGCAGAGACAGATGTGAGAATGTGATCTTGTGAGATGAGATTTGAGTTTACATATTGACTTTTAACGTTTTCCTGGATACTTTCTTAAGCTACATGATAAGAACAGTGATAAGCATGAGTGAAACAATGGTGTTTTCAAAAAGTAGAGTGGTGTTGTACTCTGTAAATCAAATGCACATGAAAAGTACATAGACATATGGACTGAAAAAACAATTTGAGCTAAAAATATGGGGACCCCTAATGTCGAACACCCGACCTGCTGCTGCATGAAGCATGAGCATATTAGCCATCTAAGCAAAACATTACAGCTTGAACAGGTTGTGAACAGGCCAATTACCTTTGGTAATTGCAGTAGCTATAATGCATTTTGTTTTCCTTTTAGTATATTTAAAGGTAAAATGGAAAAGTTAAGTTGGTAAATAATTTATTTGAAAGTGGACAGTTATTTTGATACATATTAACATAGTAAAATGGATGATTATTTTGAGACGAAATGAAAAATATGTTGGTTGTTAATAATTAAACAGGATGGGGGAATGAGAAGGTCTAACATTGACAAACTTCTATATTCTTTTATGTATTTTCATGATATCTTGCAAATAGCCAAATTTGCATCTATATAATAAAGTGATAAATTGCAGGATTGTAAGTGAGATGCTTACAGTTACTACTTTTCTGTAGGCAATAACCATAAACACAAATGCATGGTCAAACGCTGGACATGCAGTAAATCAAATATACGACATTCTCTACATGATGGACAGAGATGACATTGCTGTTGGTGTGGGAGGCGAGGGTGGAATACTTGAAGATGGTACGATACAACCAAATGTTGGTGGATATATGCCTATAATTGACCAAGTACGTTTGTGATAATTTGACTTCAATGTCCTGCCTTTTTACATCTTGAACCAACTATAATTTCGGTTTATATATAATCAGGGAAGTGGTACAGCAGGACCTTGTAGATACAGACAGGCTATTCCTGTAGGAAGTGGAGGAAGATTGTATAAAGATACAAACTTTGGCTATCGAAAAAGCTTTCTTCCGCAGGTAATTTAGGTGGTGTTTGTGATTGATTATTCAAATGTTTATCTGCTTATTTTTTATTTTACAGTAGATAAGCAATGCCAAAAACTGATTCGAAAACTGCTTATCTGCTTATTTTGGAGAAAATAAGGCACTTATAAATAAGCAGGTTGGTATCGACTTATTTCTTAAGCAGATAAGCATTTTAATTCGAAATCTCAATGTTTTTGTAGAACTTCCAACTCCAAATAAACTTAAACTCATTATGACAGTTATGACTTCTTAATGCATCTGTTAACTTTTGACTAATGACTAGGGAAGCAGGAGATACACACCTCTAAAACAACCTACAGCTCAGCAAGTACTAATCGAGAAGATCTCTGAAGGTCCCATTAGTCTGTTTGTAATAGGAGCGCACACAAACCTTGCTATTTTTCTTATGACCAATCCACATTTAAAGAAAAACATTGAGCATATTTATATCATGGGTGGTGGTGTGAGGTCCAAGAACCCAACTGGTTGTTGTCCCAAAAATGCGAGCTCATCTTGTAAGCCTCAACAATGTGGCGATTGTGGTAATATTTTTACAGGCTTCAGATGTAATCCTTATGCAGAGTTCAACATTTTTGCTGACCCTTTTGCTGCATACCAGGTAACTAAATAACTTATTTTTGTGTTTTGTAGTTCAGGTTTATATCAAATAACTTCAAAGACACGATTTTTTTTATAAATATACTCAATTCTGCAGGTTATACATTCTGGGATTCCGGTTACAGTTGTTCCCCTTGATGCAACAAACACAATTCCCATAACTCAAAACTTCTTTGAGGCATTTGAACAGAATCAACATACATATGAGGCACAATATGCTTTTATGTCGCTGAAGATGGTTCGAGATACTTGGTTTGACGATCAATTCTATAAGGTGTCAGTCTTTATGATTTACTATTTAGTCTTGACATGCATAACCTTTTTTTGCCTTGTTTCCTTTTGCAGAGTTGTTTTATGTGGGACTCGTTTATGTCAGGTGTTGCCACTTCAATTTTGCGTAGCTTGCACAAAAATCAAGGTGAAAATGAGTTTGCTGAAATGGAGTATATGAATATTAGTGTGGTTACTTCCAATAAACCTTATGGCATATCAGATGGCTCAAATAATTTTTTTGATGGCCGTAACATTCCAAAATTCAACTTAACGAAAAATGGGGTTCACAGTGGTCATGTTCAAACAGGCATTCAAGATCCATTTTGCCTGAAAATTAACAGGATAGAGAGATGTAAGGTAACTCCTTATTTCAGCAATATACGTGTAATGTTAGTATCTTTTAGGAACTTGAACAAGAACTTAAAATATAGAGAATAATAGTAACTTCATCTGGTGGTTAATAACTATGCCTATTCTCGTAACATTTTCGTCAACAACCTAGATACTGAAACTATAGAATCAGGATGGTTACACACAGAGAGTCACCGGACCAGATTCAGTGCATGTTCTGATTGCTACAAGGGCCAAACCAAATCGCGACAAGAGCAGTTCCTTGAATAGAGAATTCTTCATCAGTTATCTGGACGTAAGTTTAGACAAAGTATTTATCCTTTCTCTATTCTGTCAGGTTTTGTTTCTTTGCACGTTAATTATAAAGGGTGGTCATATTGACCCATTTACTATTAAATGGGTTGATTTGAATTGTGTTCTATCTCAAACGAGTCAAATAAAATATTTAGCTAATAGAGGAATATGTCTAATGCGTTAAAAGTCGATGGAAGTCTATTTTTAATTCACAAAAGAAGAAAAAGGTAAAAAGAAAAAAAAAGTGGATCTTGGACTAGAAAGTCTCCCAAACTCAGCTATAATGAGAATAGTGGATTTCGTTTAGTTTTATAGGTAGTTTTAAATTATTTTAATAACATTTTTTTCCATTCATGATTATGCATTACCTAACTGTGAAAAAGATTATCTATAAAACGTAAAAAAGTGTCTGCAGGTTCAACACTATAAGCAACATGTTTTTCCCAAACCCGTATTGATGCATTACCTGACCCACTCATCTGGCCACTTTTATTTATCATATTGATTGATATTTAGGCTATAGTCAAATAAGTTCCAAATGTTTGATACACTTTCAAGCTCCTTGTCACATATATGAGATTGACGGATTTTATGTGCATATACCAGGTACTAAACCGACAGCAAAATAAAGGAAGATTCAATTTTACATCTCAATTTCCTTATTACAAAAAAGTTCTGTATAAACCAGATTTTAAAGGGAAGAAACTAGGAAAGATCGTTGTGTTTGACATGGATATGAGTGCAGGAGACTTTTTGGCTCTCTTCTATCTCCTTAAGATACCTGTAGAGACAATAAATCTTAAGGTACTGTAATCTTTATTGTTTCAATATGCAGTTGTCTTTATGATATTTTCAGTATTTTTCCTTTTACATTTTGTTTGTATATTTTTCATTTTATCCTAGGCAATACTCGTAACCCCGACAGGCTGGGCAAACGCAGCAACAATAGATGTAATATACGATTTGCTACATATGATGGGTCGTGATGATATTCTTGTTGGTTTAGGGGATTCATTTGGTTTAAACCAGTCTTACCCGAATGACCCGAGTGTTGGTAACTGCAAGTACTCGAAGGCTATCCCCCACGGGAGTGGTGGTTTATTAGATGCTGACACTCTCTTTGGACTGGCTCGTGATCTACCAAGAAGCCCAAGAAGGTACACTTACTTTCACCAACAAACTGTATATGTATAGATGGAAATTTCAACCACATTAAAACAGGTCAATTTGTGATGTATTTCTTTAATAATTGGTCAAATGAGTAAAACATGGCTTAAACTGGAACATGTCAAATGGGTCGAATTCCATTTTATATGTATTTAAATGCTTATAAGTTTGAATGTCTTAGTTTGCTTTTATTTACAAGACCTTATACTATTATATTAATAGTATCTCTTTTGAGTTTTGAGCCACTTTACAGATATTCAGAAAGTATGGCAGGTCAGTCCAACCCAACCCGACACTTTTTGACCAGCACAAAAAATTAACCATGTTTACCCAAACCCATTTGGCCCATCACCCAACTTGCGTGACCTAGCCGTTTTGCTACCTTTGCCTATATGTTGATGTTATCTTAAATGGATTTAGAAGTCATTTTTGTATCTTTTTTTTCCAGGTATACAGCGGAAAGTTCTGTTGAATTTGGAGCTCCTCGGACTACTGATTTCCCTAAACTTAGACAACCACTAGCATTAGAAGTTTGGAGATCAATAGTGAAATCTGTTGATCTTGGATCTAAAATTACCATTTTGACTAATGGACCATTGACAACCTTAGCAAAAATAATACTTGCAGACACAAATGCTAGTGCTATCATACAGGTTAGTTGATCCAACAAAGTTCATAACTATGCTATCCTTACAGAATCCCGTATAGATCATAGATTTAATTGCAGGATGTATTTATATTAGGCGGACATATCGACTACGATAACAAAGACATAGGAAATGTCATCAATGTTCCTTCAAACAAATATGCTGAACTGAACATATTTCTTGACCCTTTAGCAGCAAAAGTGGTGTTTGATTCAGTGCTTGATATCACAATCATCCCTCTTAAGATGCAACGAAAAATAAATTCATTTCCACAGATGATAAAAAAGTTGGATATGAGAAACAGGACACCTGAAGCTCATTTCAGCCGACGTTTGCTCACAAGGCTGTATCACTTGCAACAAAGGAATCATAGATATCGACATATGGTATTTCCTTCTAACTACTTTAAGATGCCATTCAAAAAGAAAGAAGAAAAAACTAGAGAACTGCTTTAGATGCAAGCTTATATGTACATGTTCTTTAGAGGAAGTTTGACGCATTTACAAATGAATGAATTGATGTCAGTTATGTTTTATCTCGAGCGGGTGAACGGATAAAAAATTAATAAAGAAAGCTTAAAAAAGAAATGTTACATATGTTGAACGGGTCCTAAGTAACGTAGAGCATTTTTTTTTTACCTAGAACCTGCTAGATTATTTTATTCAAAATGATAGATTATTACGAACCACTTGTAAAATCATATTTGACATTCTTCATGGAAAGTCAAGAATTTATGAAAAAAGTGTTACGCGGCAACGCAACTCAACAAGAAAAAAGTAAAAAAAAACATTTTGACCCAATCCCATTATAGCATGTTACTGACCCACTCATTTTTGCCACCTCTGTTTTTTACACATATCACATATGGCTTAACCTATCATTTTTATATATATTCTAGGATACTTTCTTGGGGGAGATCCTTGGTGCAGTATTGTTGACCACCGATCAACAAACTTTTAATCCTACCTTCCAAGTCAAACATCTTAAAGTTCATGCAACAGGACTAATATCTAAAGATGGACAAGTTATTATCGACAATGAACAAAAGAAATCATTCAGAGTATTAAAGAAGTTCGACCACGTATCATATTATGATGTTTTTGCAGATCTCCTTGCTAGTGACAAACAATCTGCTGTCATCGGAAGCTTTAGTGAACAAAAAAGACATTGGAAAACACCACATAGCAAAATCTTGAGGGACTGGTAAACATTGCATATAATGTCATTTAATTTTTCTCACTTACATGTAAATATCGAATTGAAATGACATTGGATAATGATTACTGATTAGATAGTCCTAATGGATTGTTAGTTTGATCTTTAGAATATTGTAGATAAACAACTTCTTACATCCCATTAGTCATATATTTGAAAAAAAAAAGAAAAAAAGTTCTCTCAAGTGTTTTTTCATCATTGATTTTTAGATGAGAATGTGAATATAACAAAGAAAAGAATATGATGCCTTATTAAGATCATAAATATGTTGTTATGCCTACAGTATGCATGACTATGTTATTATGCCTACAATATGCAGGTTAAAGGTGACAGAATTTATATAAATATGAATAGTACTCGTTGTCTACTGAAAGAAATATAAACACCAAAAAACATAATCATACATTTGATTATATTAAAAAAAAAACAGCATCATGTAGAACAGCATAAGAAATACTTAAAGGTTCAAAACATAAGTTCAAACTAAACTTACAATTGCTCTCATGGAGTCTTCATGCTTGAAAGTTAGCTAAGATAGCATCTTTGCTAATCTCAGTGAATACATCCCTCTCTACATAAGTGACTAAACGATCATTTAACACCTGATCAAATACATTCTTGTGCACTTCACTCTTCACATAAGTCATTGACGAAATGCTCTTTCCTCGCTAGCTGTTACGATGGGGAGGATCAAGACCAACTTGATGAGTAAATAAACAAGATTGAACACTTCATATTTTTTTCCTCCACAAGTTTCTTAGAGAGCTCTTTAGGATCCTTCAATCGCGTAAATTTATCACCTTTCCTCATATCATAAATGTAGTTGCCAAGTTGATCTTCAAGATTAAGCAAATCAGCACTTGAAAAGTCATTAGGATAAAACTCCACAAGTGTAAGAAGCTTTTGCTTATCGAAAGAAGAAAGGGAATCAACAGGGCTCAAGCTGTCCATACAAACAAGTAACCCCATACTTATGTCATTAAATCGACTGTTGAGTTCTTTGAGTAGTACATCAATGGTAGCAAAAAATAACTTAACTTGAAAATGATGAAGGTTTGTAATGTTGTCTACTTCTTCACCCTTTCTTTTTCTTTGAGGTCCTTAAGGAACATACACATCATCCATAATTGGAACTTTCGTGTCGTTTTTGCTGCAAAAGGGAACATTTAATGTGATAAATTTACGTGATTGAAGGATCTTAAAGAGCTTTGCTAGGGGATATTCAATACGGTAATTTCATACAAAACGGATTTAACGAAATAATCATCTGGCCACCATGGCACCATCACTGTCTTTAATGGAGGCATGTGAGGCGTTTCTGGTGATTTTTTCTTTGTTGGATTCAGAATCAAAAGATTGATTCAAGAGTATGGGTGGTGAGATGTTCTTCGGCCTACAGTCCTAGACAGTAGTCGATCTGGTAACAAACATTTCAGGTGGAAAATAAGTACAACTTCACGAAAATTTGTACAGTCCTGGATTCTTATTAAAAAAAACGTTTAAATTAATATTAGTATTCAATATAAAAACATATATAAAAGTAAATGGGAACATTTAATGTACATACAACAAGTAGCAAAATAATAAAATCATTAACAAATAATTAAATTTTTTAATACTGAAATAATATGGAGTATAAGAACAAATTATCTCATAGGCTTGAGAGATTTTGATACATTTATTGATCACTGTGAGACATAAGTGTAACGTTACACAGATTGTGTGTAAATTTACATGAGTTGCGATGTATATATGGCTAGGAGATTTGAAAGCATATGATTTTTATATGTATCTATTTACAAACTACAAACGTGTATTAATATTGATTTGTTATATTTTTATATGTATGATGTTTATATCTATATATTTTTATGTATATATTTTTGTTGAATATATATATATATATATATGGGAATGATTCAAAGGGAAGCTTCAAAATTTGAGGAATGAGGGAAGTAAATCTTAGCCCTTGATTTTTTTTATTAAAAAACGTTTTTAACATTCATTGGTAATTAATGATAAATTTTGAAATCTTTTGTAATTTTTAAAATTCATTTATGATGAAATCAATGGTTGAAATTTGCTTCCCTCATTCTCTAATTTTTTTACTTTCCTATTGATCCCCACTCTATATATATATATATATCGTATATGAAATTTTGAGACTATTTATAAATGGTTTCATATTTAATAGTGTGAATTGGGAGGGCAAAAGAAAGGAAATTATTTTGAATCAGTGAGTGTGTATAAGATTTAAATTATAGTCATTAATAGTTGCCAAAATTGCCCACGGTTTCCAATTTTTTCAAATCAACATTAGGGTAATTTGGTAATTCATAATATCCATTGGTGTTATTTTAAGGACAAAGGCTAAAGTATTTATAAAGTTTACAGACGTAGATTCTAGATTATTAGAAGGGTAAACTTTTAGAGTATTAATCACCGTGAAAGTTATATATAGTAAGTAATTAATTTAATTAATTTTAATTATTATTATTATAAAACAGTAATAACAATAACGCATGATTCGTTGGGCAGCTAAAACTGGCAAAGGGAAAACTTTAAAAACATCTCTTTATTCGTTCAATCACTTGCTGTTGGGTACCCACCTACCGATCATCAACTCTTCTACTTTGCCCAGATATTGTCATGGGTCCTGCCAACTGTTCGAAGAAATGCCTCAGAGAACAGAACATTATGAAAGTATTGGATTTTTTGATGTTCTTGATCTTGTTGAGTATTGTAAAGTGACACCCAATGTTAAGAATGTTGTAAAGGTTCATGCTTTAGCATATAAGGTTGGTGTTCTTGCTCATCTCCCTACTTCAACGTCTCTCGTTATGGCTTATGCACGAGCGGGAGATTATGGTTATGCTCTTGCAGTTTTTAATGAGGTTTCATGTAAAGATGTGGTTGTTTGGAATGCAATGATGACAGGTATAGTTGAACACGGGCGGTTTAGGGATGCTATTAGTTTCTTTGTTCGAATGTTATGGGAAGGAATCAAGTTTGATTCTGTAACTCTTGTGATTGTGATTTCAGCTATGTTAACAATTACAAACAGATTGGCATATTTACTGGCTGTTCATAGTTTAGGTGTAAAGAATGGTTTGCTTCCGGATTGTGATTTCTGTAATGCTCTTATCAACGCATATGCTAAATGTGGTAACTTTGGCTGCTCGGAAAATGTGTTTCTTGAAACCGAAGTGAAGGACAGAATTTCATGGAATTCTATCATCAGTGGTTGTCTAAGCAACAAGCATCACGATAAGTCTTTACGGTACTTTAAAAAGTTGGTTTCTTGTGGAACACAAGTTGATAATGTGAGCTTATCATGTGCTATTTCAGCGTCGACTTATTTGCACGATTTGGTAATTGGAGAAGTTGTTCATGGATTGGGGATGAAACTTGGATACAATGAAAGTCGTCATGTTTCTGTACAAAATGCTCTTGTTTCACTGTACTCTAAGTGTGGTGATATTGATACAGCTGAAACAGTGTTTGAAGAGATCTATGCCAAAGATTTGGTTTCTTGGAATACAATGATGCATGGGTTTGCTTCAAATGGAATGATTTTTGAAGCATTCTGTCTTTTAAGAAGAATGCAGTGTGGTGAATCAATTCAACCGGATACAGTGACAATACTTTCTCTTCTCTCATTATGTGCAGAATCGATGCTTTTAAGTGAAGGAAAAACCATTCATGGATTTGTTATAAAAAGATTACATGGATTAGACATTGTAGCGAATAATAGTCTTATGAACATGTACTCTAAATGCAACCGAATGGAAAAGGCCGAGACTTTATTTGTCTCTACTCAAGGTAAAGACTTGGTATCTTGGAATACAATGATATACGGATATGCCCAAAATGGGAAATCTAAATTTGCTCAACTTCTGTTCAAGAAACTAATGGATCAGAGTTGGATATGCACTTTGTCAACTGTTCTAGCTGTTCTTTCTTCGTGCAATTCACCTAAATTTCTCAAATTTGGGGAATCAGTACATAGTTGGCAACTGAAATTAGGATTCTCGAGCAATATTCTTGCGGTGAATTCCTTAATTTGCATGTACACCAATTGTGGAGACTTGAAGGCTTCATATGCATTGTTACAAAGTGTTTCAGCCGTTGCTGACACCGCTTGTTGGAATGCCATGATTGCAGGTTGCACACAAAACGGGTATTTTTCAGAAGCTCTAGAAACTTTTAACTTGATGAGACAAGAATCACATGCTAAACATGACTTTGTTACACTTGTAAACGTTATATCATCTTGTGGAAACCTTGGATTGGTGTTTTATGGGAAAGTGGTTCACGGGTTTGCTCATAAAACTTTGGTTGATGGAGATATTCGTGTAAAGAATGCGTTAATTAGTATGTATGGCAGATTTGGAGACATTGACTCAGCAATGTTGGTGTTTGACTATTGTTTCAACCGCAATCTGTGTTCATGGAATTGCATCATCTCTGCTCTTTCTCAAAACAAGAAAGCTAAGACCGCATTACAACTATTCCAAAATCTTGATTTTGAACCCGATGAGATCACAAATTCGACAATTCTCTCAGCATGTACTCAACTTGGAACGATTAGACATGGAAAGCAGATTCATGGACATATTTTAAGATCCAATTTTCACAAAAACAGTTTCATAGTCGCTGCGCTTATCGACATGTACAGCAACTGTGGAAGATTGGAAACGTCTATCCAAATATTCAATTCTTCACCAAAAAAGAATGTTGCTAGTTGGAATTCAATGATATCTGCATACGGGTTTCACAGTAAAGGTCAAAAAGCCATCCATATATTCAACGAAATGATAAAATCTGGAGAAGACCCGACAAAAACCACTTTTATAAACTTGTTATCAGCTTGTGCTCATTCGGGTTTAGTCAATGACGGCTTAAGATTCTACAATCGTATGCTTGATGAATATGGTGTGGAGCCTGAAACCGAGCATCATGTTTGTGTGGTGGATATGTTGGGTCGATGCGGGAGGTTAAGTGAGGCTTATGACTTTATAAAGCAGGTGGTGGTGACACCAGATCACGGTGTTTGGGGGGCAATGTTGAGTTCATGTAATTATCATGGGGATGTTGAGATGGGGAAGAAAGTAGCAGATATACTTTTCCGTTTGGAACCTAAAAATGCAGGGTACTATGTTTCTTTAGCGAATACGTATGTTGCTGCTGGAAGCTGGAGCGATGCAGTACAGCTACGAGACTTTGTGCATGATGTCAGGTTAAAGAAGCCTATAGGTTACAGTCTTGTCGACGTCGGTTCGCATTGAATATGTAATGTAGTAGAAACACTAGACCATCTTTACAACCAATACTTCATATTGTTATGTGTATTGTTCATGTAATGTTCAATGTTAGCTTCTCTCTAGAAGCTTATGAGGTCTATTGTTCATGTTATGTTCAAGTTTGTTGGACACTAGTGTTAGGTCTCGCTTCAAAAGTTTCCCATTTTTGTATCTTTTGTGCTCTTTTTAACTTTTATTGACGAGTCTTTCAATTTAATTTCTTATTTTCGCCAAAAGAATAAAAAATAAAAATTCTCTGGTGTTAGATAAGATCAACTTGGGCAGCAAATTAATGAAACATACATAGTATTTCATATAAGCATATCCAAGATACAGGCTTATAAATATGAGTAATGATAATGATATAATCATAATAAAACTTCATTTTAAACAAATTCGCCCAAGCGCCTAACCATAACAACATGGCATGTGCCATAATCAAAGAATGATGTGAGATGTGAGATAATACTTGTCATCCTTATAACTTTACATGTAACGAATAGTTAGCACTAAGAGCATAAATCATTTTCCATAAAATATTACTCCTAATTAAATATTATAAATGCATATAAATCTATGGGATTAAAGTCTGAAAAAGACACATACTTACCGTATGTTTTCAACTAGAGGTGTTCAGATGAATGGATAAAGATAAATCCATCCATATACGTAAATCGAATTAAATTTTGATTTCAAAAATATAAATTTGGTACATCCAAATATTGAACCAATAAATCCAAATTACTATTTGAATAGATCAGCAGTAATTTGATTTTTTAATAATCCACACATACGTAACAGATTTCAACGACTATTTTAGTATTATGTTAATAAATAATACGGTATTGTAAGTAAATAGCTAATATGTAGTAATATACTATTTCGTGTACACGCGTGTATGAAAATATTTGATAACTATTCTTATTTGTTTCTTTTCTTTTTCTGGATCATTTAGTTTAAAATGTAATAATCACAACCAATCTGAAATTGAAAATAATAATTCCGGTTCAAATTCAAACTAATTCGAAATTCGAATAATTCAAACAATATTTTCTGATTCAAATTATCCAAATAGTGAACAACCCTATTTTCAATAAATTGTATATAAGACAATGACAAGACATAAGTACATAAACCAAGTCAACCCGTACTTATGTAGACCAGTAAAACGAAGTTACAAAATATCACCAAATACTGTGTGAGAAAATCATAAATATTATAAATGTTTGTGTTATTCACCTTAAATGGAATTTCTGAAGATTTGGTGTTAACTTGTCATTTTATTTTCAGCCACCTGTCACAGTAAGAGTGAGATGAGTAGGGTTTGTTAAAAAAATGTGTGAACCCTACATGTTATGTTATAATATAGTTCAAAGTTAATTCAATGTGGTTTGATTTTGTATACACTTTTTGGTTTGTTTCTTATAAAATTTCACAGACAGATAATATGTAACACCTTATATGTAAGGATATATATTGTTGGCTTCGGTGTTTTTCACAACATACTATGATATCAATTAATTATTATATCGTTAAATAATTATGCATACCTTAGCAACACATTTCCCTTTCTTATTTTTCCATGCGACTCTTCATATTTGCATTATCCGCCTCTTTCTGCCGAACTCCTGAGTTTTGAGAATATTTCAGTATAGTTCTCTGTAGGTGGATGTGAAGGTGGAGGCGAAGGCGGAGACATAGGCAAAACCTTCAAAGGAAGAATGAGTCTAGTTATATAGCGAGATATTATATTTATCTATATAGCATATTATATTCTCTTTTATAAAACTTAAATTCTTATGACGAAAAGTTAATCAAAATATACCATACTATAATTGTTTCACCAAACTACTTGACTAAAAGCTTATAAGTTTTTCACATAAATAATTATTTAACGTATGAATATGAATGTACTTATTTATTCATCTTACAAAATGTCAAGTATAATATGTTATTGTCATTCATATCTTAAAACTATACTTGAAATTTTATACGATGAAAAAATAAGTACATTCATATTGATTTGGCTGATAGTATGTGAGATCCTGCAATTAAGAGTTTGTAAATTCAAGTTTCGTTGAAAAAAATTGATATAATGTTACTCTATATTCTGGTGAATCAAGATGTGAGAATATTTGATGCTTTAAAAGAAGAAAGATAATTGAGAGACCTAAAATCAATCAATGAAGTTTTAAACATGATTTTAAGTTTGTATTTTTAAACCTATATAGCAATGCTCCTAAAAGAATAAAAAAAACATAAATTAATTGAACCTTTTAAATTTGTGAAAAGGGTATATTGTATCAAATATAAATGAAGTATTAGTTTGTTATAGATTATAGAAATCAATCACCAATATTATTATTATATTATTAGTAATAGAAGCAAAATTTTAATTTCTTCATATTTCTGGTAACATTTTACTTACATATCATATTATTTCCCAGTTTCTAGGTGAAATATTTCTAGAAAAATAAAAAAATTAAGAGTTGATTTATACTATTAATAATTTTAATAATTTCTATAATTGATAAACACTTATAGCTTATTTTTATTATGTGCAATGCGTCCTTTGTGAAAATGGATAAACTTCACGTTAATAAAACAAGGAATATAAAAATTACAGAAAACAGATTAAAACGTACATCTCTGCTCCAAACTTGATATTTCAAAGCACTATCAAGCATTTCTACTACCTTGGTCATTAATGGACGTTCTTCCCTGTCTCTCTTCAAACATTGATAAGCAATTGTTGTGAACTCCTTCAAAGAATGGGGATTTATTTCTTTTTTTATACTAACATGAATAATATCATCTATATTATTTCGTTTGTAGCATTTTTGCACCAATCCTGTAAAAGGTTGCGCTTATCATTGTTGTAATTGTCAACACACAACCTCCGACATAATACTTCAAACAACACAACGTCAAATGAATAAACATCTGACTCTTCTGTTAAGAATCCGGTCTCCACATATAGTGGATCGCAATATCCAATCGTGCCTACCGGAATGGAGAGAAAAAAAGTAGTATTTTTGATTAGCAGGACCAAATTTTGACAAACCCAAATCCAAGATTCTAGCGTCCCAGTTTTCATCTAATAAGACGTTGGAACTTTTAATATCACGGTGCAATACTCTTTGTTGTGTCGCACCAGGGTTATGAAGGTATACTAGTCCACGAGCTGCACCAACGCAAATCTTAAGGTGTTGCACCCACGTTAGCTCATCACTATTGATATACAAGTCGAGGCTTCTTTTAGGTGCATACTCGTACACAAGTATCTTCTCATCACTTTCATCACAAAACCCTAAAAGCTTTAAGGCAACCATGGTTTGACCCTTGGAATGGACGAGTTCCCCCTTATATACCTCACCGAATCCTCCTCTCCCGATACAATTGTCGTCAGCAAAATCGTTCGTTGCTGATTTTATAGCTTCCAGTTGTATCTTGAGGTGCTCAAAATGTTTCATGACAGAATTCATTTTTATAGAAAGAACTAGCGGCGTACTTTGATCAGAAAGTTAGTAATGTATTTAACAATAATGTGAATTTTGTCATGAAAGAGCTACAAAGGAACTGCATAAAGTTGAATTCTTCAATGCGAGTTGAGAAAGTCTTCTTGATTTGTTCATACCTCAAACGGTGCTTTCACAACAGTAAATTTGGAACTCGCAAACAGCTTAGGAAGTAGATATAGTACAGTAGGTTAGTGATATAAAAATCATTTTACGGATTTATATATGTGGTAGGTTCCTCTAACCCATTTGGTTGCTTGTTTATTAACAAGTTGCAACGATAGTCGTCGTAGAAAAAAAAAACACATTATTCATTGACTATTAAATCATTTAACATGACTAAATATTAATATATACATATATTTAAATCATTTAACATGACTATTATTCATCGACTATTATCAATTTAGTCATGTTAAATGATTTAATAGTCGATGAATAATGTGTTTTTTTTTTATCAATTAAAAAATTGTAAGTGTAAATAACTTTTTTATAGAAAAATAAATGAGATATTTACATGTTTTCTTTTCTATTAGAGTAGCATGATGTTAAAATACAAGCCCTTTCCCTATTTTTAGATATTACAATAATATATAGTAATGATTGAAGTTGTATTCATTTTTTTTACAATTTAGACTAATATTTAGTAAATTTTCTTTCCTAATCGTATGAAGATTTCAAGAATTATTAAAAAGTTAATATAAGTTAGTAAGTGTAAGAAAATGTATAAAGATATACAATTTTAAGAAACTAACAATGATCATATATTTATATTAATGGGAAAAGCTATTCATGTATGAATATTTATTTTAACTATAAAAAAATATATATAGAATTGTCAAGAAATTACATAGTACATATTAGTAAGAATAAAATATAATTGAACTGTTTATAAAAACACTTGATAAATAAAAGTAAGTATAATCAAAGTTGATGTAAATAGTTGATATGGTAAAGAATGATTAAGACTAAACGGTTAAGATGATGGAAATGCAGATTATATATAAGGGTTAAGTGATCTTTTGTATATTTATGGAATTTTGATTAACAATATGTCCAACCCTTACTTATATAAATATACTATAAATTAAAATATTAATATATTAACTTTTATATTTTAATATTAAGTAACATATAATAAATTTATTCATTTAAAAATAAGCTTTTTACAATCATCTTTTATTTGACAACGCATCTTTCATCAAAAAACTAACATTACTTGATAACTTACACCCTCCTTCTCAAAAAACATCCAACTTACTATTGGTTAAGTTTCCCACATTAATCATACAACAAATTACTAAAACGAACCTTAAAGAGAGCATTTAATAATGTTAAGGGTAAAAGTGTTCTCAGACTAAATTAAAGCTCTAGTAAATGCATTTGTTCACAACTCACATTACTTTATTTAGAGCAGATTGGTCAACCTACATGACATTTCGGCTACAAAGGTTTAATAAGTGTTATGTTTTTGACACATACATATACCTTTGATATGTAACCAAGAGTCATCAATTACTTCTACATAAATTAACTAAAGGCAATATTGGCAGATCGATAGTGAAGACAGACCACAAAAGCAGTTTACTTTCTTTGCAGTAAGGTGGTAACAATTGGAAAATCAGGTGCTAGATCAACTGGGACCTGCAAATTAATGAATTATACATCATATCATATAAACATATAGAAAAACAAACAGCAATTCCAGACTTATATGCTTATAAGTTGGTATGAATTAATAATTTTTGTTGTAAACTTAAGTTGCAAAATCCGAAAGCTAAAACTGTGAAAAATGGTTAAGATTTACCTGAACCTTTGCCAATTTTTCGACAACCATGCCCAAAGATTGTGACATTACACCATACTTTGCAAGAAGCTTTCCTGCTGAATCTTTATCGCCTTTGGCCTGTATCGTGAGTATTTCCCTACTTAAGCTCTCGACTGCACTAGTAATCTGTTAGAACACATGAAACAATTCAAATAAAATACTTTCATTGGCTATTTCATCCGTTATCATATTCAAGAAATGGGTAAAAAAGAGAACCACAGGATAGGTTAGTTATTCATTGTTATAAAATTGAAGCCTATTATCTCAATCTGAGACTTTAGGGAAGCATACCTTATCAAAGTCAACGGAGAATGTTTGGTCAGCATTCAAAACAAAGGCCTCTTTCTCCAGTAACCAATTAAACTGTAGTGCTTGTCCTTTGCTGACAATCATGAAGGATAATAGTTATTACAATTTTTAAACAGTTATATGAATATAAAGTTAGAAAAAACTGGTGATAAGACGACTTACGCAATAGCTTTTGTTAACCCAAAACGTACTGAGCGAAAGCAACTAGCAAGGAAAGAAACATAGACCGGCTTCATAAGGCTCTCCGGAAGTAAACCCTGGTCAACCCCAATGAAAAAGTCAAACTAAATGTATAGTATACCATTGTCAATCACTATGTTACGTTCAAGTCATAAAATAGGATTCAGATGATAAGTTTTGGATTAAGAAATTAGGCAAACCTTAGCAATAAGGAAATTAAGAGCCCAAAGACCAACAATGTCAGCTTTAGCTTCTTCAAGAGCCGAGTGAAGTTCTTTTAGTTCCTGTTTCATCATATAAATAAGGAAACCGTTCAGCTATGTTATCTAAAATGATGTAACACATAAATGCCAAAAAAGAAACAACATTTCAATGTGAAGGAAGGTCGAGAAACTGACCAATCTGACAGTAGACTTCTGACCACTTGGTAGTGTTATTGTATGTGGTCCAATTCCGTGACAGCACTCGTGACAAATAATGAAAGTAAAAAAGGATTCTGAGTCTACTAGCTCTTGCTGTTCCTTAATGATACACAACTCAGCTATAGGCTTAAGAATTAGCTTGAACCTGTTTAGGGATAAATAAATTCAGGTATTGTTTCATTGTTACTGCTTAATACGGTTCTAGCTTTACTATTCAAGAATATGTTCAAAAATTCAAAATATAAGTTAGAATATTATCATAGATTGATGACTTTACTTAGCATCGGAAATATTCTTCAGCATGACCATTGACGAACCACGCTCTTTTACTATACGCTCATCATTCGGAAGATTGAAGGCAGCAGGTTGAGTTCCCTTCACATCCTTCATTAACATTATATAACAAAATCTCAGATTTTAAATTTTAAATCAAATGCTTTCTCAAACTCGTAGATATAAAAACAGGGCTCACCCCTGAATTATAAACAAGCTGAATGACTCGAATAGGTGCAGATATCACATCTTCTGATTTGTATATGTCGTCTATTGGAAGATTTTGTTCCATATCCTACATAATCAAATTGATTAAATACACAAAAGCATCGATGATTAGTTGGAAATAAGTAAACTTGATGATGAATGAATCTTATATTCTACCTTCAAGTGATCCCCAAAGAGTTTAACTTGAGCAGTTGATTTATCATCTCGAACTCCAATAAATGCCTCAAATGTTGCCTAAGTATAGACAGAGAAAAACTATGAAGTACATAACATAAAAAAATATAGAAATGCTTTGAAGTGGTAATCGCTTCTCATCTTTATTTTCTTAAACTTCTACCATTACAGCATAGTTATGATGCACCAAAAAATAAACACAAAACACCAATTCCTGATGCCATTAAGTACTTACTATTATAAGATTGGAACCACCACTGTTAAATGAGAAAAACAAACGAAATTGAATCTACTTATCTTATAGGGGACTTATAGCACAGACTACTAAATAAAGAAAATATCATAATACCTTGTATCCATATAGAGCGTCTTCATAAGTCTCATATGGTCCAATAGTGACATCCAACTTAGAATCCTTAGGAAGATTAAAGGTAAATACTGTCACAGCTATATTTAACAAAAACAAAAGATGACACCCTTTTTATTGTCACCTCCTTACACAAACTAATTTTTAACTTTAAGTCGAGTGAGTTCTATACTAGCAAAAAGATGGTGATATATAAAGAAGTGAAATGTACACTAACCAATTCTAGCCAGGCTACATCAGAGTCGTAATAGTCATTTGAGAGGAAAGCATCAGCCTTGGTATGTAACAGTCTCTTCAAACTACAAAATCATGAATAAATTTAATAAAGCTTACACCATAAAATGCATATGATTAGAAGCTGAATGATTCAAAAAACTCTATACCTAGGTGAACTGGTCAAATCGCCTGCCTTATGCAATAGGTCAGACGCTTTTGAAAGCAAAGCAGAATATTCTTTAGAGTATGGAACGATATAGAGATTGTTGGTATTACTGGAATGAGGGTCATTATGCCTTCTAATAACATTAAAAAACCCCGTTGCATCTTTCTTGTCTTTTTCTGAAAGTCCTTTTAACCATAACTCAAACTCCTGGGACAACAAAGAAGATTGTTAGTCTTAAGTAGATGGAGCAAGATGGGTAATTCAAACGGGTTCAGGTAAAAACAAGTCATATTTAATACGAGTCGGGTTGACCAGATAACTCCTTTGTCCAGAAATAACCAATGCAATAAATATAAATATGATTAAAAAAACAATAATCTGTAAGAAAAGCAATTTTAGAGGTTGTATACAGTATGAATACACTCTAAGTGACTTTCAACCCATTAGACCCGCTCGGCCCATTTGGCATGTTCCATTTTTGCTAAAAGAATTTATTCAACCCAATTGACCTGTTTGATTAAGGATAGCCCAACTCGACAGAACTCTAAGTAAATTTGTCAGAAATTGTGACCTTTATCTTTAAGAACATAGAAACGTATGCCACAAACGCAATTTGACCAAACATATTACATGATAAATTGGAATAATAAACTGGTTTGACACAATATATAATCATAAAATCTGTATACCGTTTTATCCATGCCGGGAGGATAGAAGTTTGCACCAGGTGGTTTCAAAATGGGAAATGCAGCTTTGTATTCAACACCTTTCCAACAACCCACTGTCTTTGTTGCTTCTGGAACCAACTTCACAGCAGAGTCTCTGGTTGTCAAATATGCTTCATTTTGATCAATAGAAGACCTGTCAAAAGGTTTATTATAATATGAGAAGATCCTATAGAAGAGACATTATAGTACTTTTATAATCAGGATCTAACCATGGACTCTTATTTAACAAATAATACTTCCATTTTAACAAGTCCAGCTCAGATATATGAACACGCTCGTTTAGCCATTCCCTTAAAGATGAATTGCTGTACCAAACCTGATTTAAGAATAAAATAAAAGGTGACCTTCACCTTAACTTTAAAGTGTCACATACAAAAATAAATACGCTGTAGATGTTCATTAAAACAAACCTGCTGGTGAAATATATCGTCTATTATTTTTGCAGCTTGAATGAGTAAAAGCAGAACTTCCTTGTCCTCCTCAGTCAAACCAGTCAACTGTCACAGAAGATTTTAATTAAATTCCTACAGGAATAACAACCTACCCAGATAGTCAATATCTTATATAGGGAAATAATATATCTTAGAAGGAAAATAAGTGATGATAGAAACACAAATGAAAGATAAAGGAAAAGAAAACAACATCTGCCGTGAGTGGAATAGAAGCATAACGACTGAGCTTCTTTTGAAGAAGCAAACTCTGTGATTCCGTGTAGTTTTGGTACCTATCGAAATTTCAGGTAACTAATAAGCTGCTTATGTGAATTGAAAGTGTACTGTTTAAACTAAAATAGTTCACAAAATACTAAAATGGAATTTTGATGCTCGATATTCATATCAATCACGAGTAGACAATTATTTGTGTATAGATATACGAGTGCTTAGATGGTCAAAGTCTTTGACTCAAAGATCTACCTTTTGTTAACTATGTCAAATACTTGACCATATGGTCCATCTACATTGTAGGGTGCATAATGAGGGTCTCCTTTAGCAAGTAAGTGCTTGTACTCCTCAACCGAGACATATTTAACAGCTGAAACTTCAGATTCCTACAAGGAAATCAAACCAACTTGATTTTTAAATTTTAATTGCAAGCTCAGTTGCTTGTTTGGAAAATTTCCCCAAAATGTAAACAATAATTGGATAAACATCACCTGAAGAGTAAAAGCTTCCACAGGAATTGGGTCTAGTGTTGTCACAAGATAAACATCAACGAATTCATTATCGATGAATTTGCCATCATTTGTAACACTACAATTAAATGCAAAGACAATTAACACTTCATGAATGGAAAGCAGAATAAGCACAATAACAAAAATAATCGTAACAAGCACAAGGCGTTACTTTTTGATAATTTTGGCATGAAATTTGTATATAAGGTATACCTTTCTTGCAGGTATACAAATAGTAATTCAAAGGCATCATTTGGAAGGGTCACACCAAGCTCTTCTTGAAGCTCTCTCCTGCAACCATAAAAATTCCAAAGTTTTATTATCACTATAACCTAACAATGAGCAAAAATACCACATAACCATTATACAGCATAAATGCTTATATGTGCACCCAAAAATTTGTTTCCATAAGATCAAATAATCTACCTGGCAGTGTTAAGGGATGTATTTCCGGCAGAAACATGACCTGCACTAGAAATATCCCATAATCCAGGCCATGAATCCTTGCATTCAGATCGTTTTTGCAGAACAAATTGTTGTGTACTTTCAGCAAAGATCCATACATGAACTGCTCTATGATAATCACCATCTCTATGCACAGCACTTCTGTACTAAACAGAAATATAAACATATTTTCACAAAATAATTAGCTTTTGTTGACTACAAAACTTAATCAAATATAATAACTATAAATCTCAATTTGAAAACAACAAATCATATGTTCAACTTACACTAATGAAAGCTATAGTTGATAAGGGGTTACTTTAAAAAATAAATAATATTAAAAATAATTACAGTTGAGCAAAATAGGTGACCTGGGTTTAGAGGTACCAGTTTTGAGACCAGTTTTAGTGAGGATCTCAAAATGTTCTTCTTCTTCATGTAGCTCATCACCATTGCCCATTTTTGCTTCTTGGCTTATTAACTTTAAGTTGAACAGAAATGTGTTTGCATGTACGTTCACTTGATTCTTTTTTATATTGGGAAGATACCTTAGTGTTCACGTGAAGTACGTATTATTATTTTTTTATTTTCATTTTTCTTTATTTACATCACATTTAAAACCTGTTAGCTGTTACATCAAATTTTATATGGCATTTTTCTTGGTGATAAGTTAGTTCAAGAATAGAGAAAACGTGACCCGTGACCCATGACCCATGACCCATCACCATCATCATGCCATATTGTATGGAATCATCAAAAGGTAAGTTTGATGGTACCTTTTTGTCAGAGTTACAGAAAAAGGTAGGTAGTTACATTAACCTTTGAAACAGAAAGATGATAAAGTATATTCCAAACTGAAATTATGGTGGTAAAAGAGGTGGTAGGTATATTAACCTATAAAATTACATATTTTTTAGTTTAATTTATAAAACTTACTGATAAAAGTCATAAAACCCTTGTGAGAAATTAAGTACTACTATTTTACCTTGCTTGATATTTGTAAATTAATCAGGTTCTCAGATCTCAAGATATTTGGATAATGGTTTTGCTTTTGAATTTTGATCATCCTGTATTGGGGACTATTGGTCCTGCTTATTAGTTTGTACTTACTTATTTTTCATTAATGAAATTTTGACAATTAAAAAAAATAAAAGTAAATAAACATAGGCCCTTTAGCATGGGTTACAATAGCTTCAAGAATCACAATGTTATGGAACACAACTTATTGACTAGAAATTTATATCCATGTACTTGCTTTATGAGTGGTGTTACAGTTCCCATACGAGTACTGTAAGCATACGTGTATCTATGTATGCAGAACATTGAAATTGAAAACAAGCTAGAGAAATCCATTAATTTAAACGTTAATAAATTAAAGTTCCACAGTGTGGTAAGCTAACTAATTCACACAATTTACATACAATTTCAATATGGTGCACGTATATGCACAATTAAGAGCTCCATGCTATGGTAACCCAACTTCATCTATATGGATGGTGCACCATTGACATATATACGCTAACACGCTTAAGGTAAACAGAGTTGAGATAGTTGACATTAGAGTATAAGTCTAACTGGATCTCACAGACTACTTGCTTTCAAAAATCTCACTCCCACACAAGGATCTCAATTTGTTGAGCCACAATTCTTGAGGTTGCACACCAGCTGCCTTCATTTGATATAGAAACTTAATAGCTTCAACAAGGCACCCGTGTTGAACAAAACTAGTCAACATAGAGTTCCAACATTCACGATTTCTCCTACTTTCATTCATATTAAACACCTTTTTTGCATCATTAATCAACCCAAATTTCCCATACATGTGAACCAACCCACACTGCACATAACTTTTGGATGCTAGTCCTAATTTTATGGCATTAGCATGAACCTGCTCACCGCAACTTCCATCGTCACTGATCTTTGCACATGCACTAAGAACACTAGAGATCGTAAAGCTGTTTTTCCTAATACCCTCTTTCCCCATTTCTTTAAAAACATCGAGAACTTCATGAAACTTTTCTTCTTTGCAGTTGTTGATAATTCTAGCTGTCCAAACAACAACATTACGACGAGAACTCATTTGATCAAAAACTAAATCTCCACCTTCCAAACATCCAATCTTCCCGTAAAAACTAATCAACGAGCTACTCACAAACAAATCATTTGTATAACCCAATTTCATCAACCAACCATGAATTTGTTCACCAAGTTTCAAGTTCTTCGTATTAGCACACGCCTTAAGAACACATACCAAAACCCAAGAAATGGGGAAACTTCTACAACTATACATTATATACTGAAGCTCAGAACATATAAACAGTTCAATTACTTCCTTATACTCACCAATATCTGTATATCCCGCAATCATTATCGCCCACGAGTTGAAATCTCTTTTAGTCATTTCATCAAACACCTGGCGTGCATTCAGCATACACCCACACGTTACAAACATAATCAATACACGATTAACCAAGGCTAACCGAGCTCGATTACGATGATTCCTAGTAAGATGATTGTGTAATAAAACAGCTTCATTAGAGTCACGAAAGTGGGTGCATTCGTTGATTAGAGAAACGTATAACGCATCCGGTACTGGAAACCCTAGGCAGTCCAACAAACGTAGAATGTCGGAAGGGGTGGTGGTAGTTGCGGTGGTGGTGGAAATTGGTGTTTTTGGCGGGGGTTTGATGGGTTGGAGAATTTTCCGGTGAGGTCTGTGGAGGGGTAATTGAATGGTGGTTGATGATGATTTGCCAGGAAATGATTCATTCTGGCGATGGGATTTAGGGTTTCGGGAAGTTGAAGGTGAAATGATGCTCCTGAGATGATTTAATTTTGAAGTGATTTCCATTTAAATTTGTTTAAGGAATTACTGTATGTGTTTGGTTTTTTTGCGAGGGGAATTCAGTTAATGATAGATATATAAAATACATTTTGGTTTCAGAATACACAATTCAAATTCAGTTCTTTTTAATTATTATTATTATTATTATTATTATTATTATTAGGGTTAATCACAAATATAGTCCGTTGACCAAACCAAATTAACATTTTAATCCGTTGACTAACCTATTCACCAAACTAATCCAAGTTTGATCGAACATTTGTCAATCCCTTCGATCAAAGGACTTCTAACCGTTAATCACATTAATTAATCGAATATTACACTAAGTCAAATATTAAACAAATCAAAGGGGCAAAACATGATTATTATGATCGAAGGTTTCGATCAACAATAAGACAAAGGTTAGAAGTCCTTTGATCGAAGGCATCGACAAAGGTTCGATCAAACTTGGATTAGTTTGGTAAATAGGTTAGTCAACGTATTAAAATGTTAATTTGATTTGGTCAATGAACTATATTTGTGATTAACCCTTATTATTATTATTATTATTATTATTTTAACTGGATTCGAAATTAAGTTAATCAGTTTATATGAACCCCAAACCGAAATGTAAATTCAAGTTAGCTCATCAAAGTTTGTTACAAACACCTTAACGTTAACATTTTGTCTCCAACAGGTCAAAGTCAAACAGTTAACACAAAAGTTGTTTGTTAAATAAGGAATTGGACCAAATAATCAGACATGTTGAAAGTCACTCAAATGTATTTCGAATGCATAACCAAGCCAAAGTACCAAAGTAGTGACTCATGCCTCACGCAGAGGTAGATGTTTCGCAAGAAATCACGAACTCAACACTAACAATAACTTCCAAAAAAACTCTTTCAGTCAAATTTGATTATCACACAACCATCAAAAGAAACAAAATCATTCTAGGTTTACTCATGTACAATTCTTGATCAGCTAGTAAGCCTAATCATTTCCAATTTCCACTATTCCTGTAAACCACTATTTTTCCAAGTCCTCTATAATAAACTTTTGTATAAGCTATCAACACACTTTATCAGCAATCGGGACGAATTCTATGAGGTAAAGGCCTAGCTACAAGACTATCAGTAATCCAACCTGCAAGTTCCCCATCACGTTTAGCATGGTTAAATTCCCTTTCTACGTATTCTAAAGATATTCGCAGTACTCCACTTGGTCCACAGTCGTCAAATGTGCTTACGGATTTTAGTTGAGCTTCTTTCTTCAACCAATAGAGGTAATTCACATGGAACATTGACTTGAGCATATCTTGTGGTGAACATATCTCTTTCAATATCACCTGCTTGAACAATCATGAATTATTACTACAGCTATGAAATAATAGGTAAAGAAAGTGAGAATTATATCAAAATGGAGTTTACTTACGCAAAATTTGCCGTTGTGCTCGGTTAAGATGTAGCCTTGGTCTTTGTACAAGTCAAGTAATGCGTGTGTCTCCATTTTGGTCTTGACAATGTCTGAGAGCTTTGATCCCAGCTCTAGATGTTGCTCGATGGTAGCAGCAGCCTCTTTGGCATCAGGTGAGAGTACTCTATGTTCTGCCTGGAGACAGGACATATATTTAAAAAATATTATTTAATTGGTAGAGGTCAAGATGGGCAGGGTTGGGTTGGCCCTCAATCATTCCTAATCCTAATTATAATTACAACAGTAATAATATTACAATCATGATCTTGATTTTTTTTTTAAAAGCGATTTAGGAGGAAAAACCCTCGAAACACAATTATTTGACTACCTTTGAAAAAAATCAAGATTTTCTTGCAAATAAACCACGTTAGAAAATGCCAACTAGAAAAGGCAATTGTAAATACGCTTAAAAGATGTGTGAACTCTTTGACTTACTTTGTTTGATGGCTTTAGACTGAGAAGTGGTAGAGCAGGGAAAAATGGCTCTTCATCATTGACCTCTTTAACCGAAGGAATAAGACCACTTAGGAGATATTTACCAAATACTAAGCCTGTATATATCGGTCATGAAATACGAGTTCAGAGAATGGAACACTCATCAAACAATCATATTTCATTCCTACTGAAGGTTAAAATGGTGGATTTCACGTTAAGGGACTTTATCATTGATAGGAAAAAGTTGATTAAGTTAAAAATGAATGTGGGAAGGAAGTACTTGCACGATAAGGATTCAAAGTCCTTAGTTGGATGGATTGATAAGATTTGAGATTGCAGAACATGTGGATCCAAGTCACTACGCCAAAAGAAGCAAGAGCCAGAGGTGTAGAAGCTTGTATGCAATTAGCTAATGCTATGCCAAGCATTATTCCAATAGATTTGCTCACCATTCCCTGGGCTTCACCCTTTGCTATTACCTGTCATTTTGAAAATTTATTAATATATTTATTCTTTCAAAAAAATATTTTTTATGTTGATGGTACCCGAATACGTGTATAAGCAATAGGGAATTACCTCAGCAAAGTTCCTCTGAGCAGCGAAACCTGCAAAAAAACAGCTCCTGGTGGCAGCCTGTCATGTTAAAAAGGGTTCAACTACATGGACATAAATAGACCAGTATATACTCCCAAAAAATACACCTTATATGCATAAATGTTGTGGTAGATAAATTATATACTTCTAAAGCTGTGAACAAGGCAACACAATGAGATTACACACCCTGAAATCTTTTCATAAAATAACTAGAGGTGTCAAATTTGGCCTATTAATATGCTAATAGATCCATATGAATCATGTGCTCATGTTATATCTCTAAGAGATTTCCACACAGTTAAAGCGTGTCGAATGGGCCGAGCGGGTCAAATCGGCTAAAACGCATCTAAAGTGCAAATGCATAAAACCTTCAAAATCCCATAGCTAACAAAAGTTAAAACTATAACTATGATAATGTAATTTTTGTATCCTTTCGTGTGGCCTTTCCAAATTTTAGTTTAATAAACAGAACACCTGAATAAGTGAAGCTGCAGATCGCCCTGCCCCAGCAGCAGCACCAATCGGGACAAAAAGGTGTGGAAAAGCAGGAGTCAAAATCTCCAGGCCAAAAGCAGCATTTTCAAAGAAATCAGCAAACAACCTCCACCCTTTCGGATTCACATCAAAATGCCGCCCAAACTTTGACAGGAAGATTTTACTTAGATACCCAATGCCATCCTTGAGCACCCAATTCACAGCTGCAGCAGTTGGAATCGCTCCTTTCCCCAAACCAACCGCATATAACAAAGACTACATGAAACAAAAACAATCTAGTTACGCCACCAAATAACTTCAAATTTGAGTTATATTTTCAAAAAATTCCATGAATCGTCAATCTTGTACCAAACTAAACAGCAATCACTTACAATCATATAGTATTACTATATTTTAGGGCCAACTATGATACTCTTCTTAACTATCTCTCACTTCAATATAACGATAATCAAAATTTTATTCTTCAATTTACTACAATTAACACTAAAAAGAATATCCAAACACGTCTTTTACATTTCTAAGCAAAACAAGATTATATATTTGGGCAATTTACATAGAAATCTATCCAACTTTCCCTGTTTTCCTATTGTATATATTGAGCTTTAAATGTTTAAGTACCATTTAGTGCACAAAACTTTCAATTCTATGCTACTGTATGCATCCGGTGACCTCTTTCATCAGGTAATTTCTAAATTTTCAAATTTCACAAGATTTTTTTTTCTGACATGGCATCCATATATTGCCACTCCACCATTTACAAGTTATATGAGATAATATGCACACAATACTAGCGAAGTGAAAGTTCAGTACGTCAAAAGGTAAAACTGATAGTCCAATACCTATAATACGAAAACCAGGATAGATAGCTGGATACATAGACACATAATAGTTAGATACAAACCCTAATCTAAAAAGATGCAAACTTTGATAAGTCCCTTCATCAAAAACCAATATACCTTCAATCCCAAGAACTCAAAAATCAAAATCCAATAAAAAAGAGAAACTTACTTGAGTAGCAAGAACACTACTAACTTGAGCAGCAATACCCTGAACACCTCTCCAACAGGAATACTCCATATAATCACTCGTAACACTATCCGGATACCCTTCAGGAAGCATCAACCTCATAAATAACTCCCTACATTCACCCCACATTTTCGGAATCACATCCTCAAACGACATCGTTTTCGACCACCAAGCCGATGTTACAGATGGAACTATAAACTCATCTGTCATACTATCACCTACAAGTTTTCTTCTTTTACCTCCTTTCACTTCCCAAACCCAATTCTCATTTTCACTTTCATTATTATTATCATCGTTTGAAATTGCATAAGCTTGAGAAGCAAATTGAAAGATAAAAGTGAGTAATACACACAGTATTACACGTTTTGTATGTGAATTTGGATTTTCATAGTTATCATCGTCATCATTAAACCATCGATCCCACCAATTACTTGAACCACCGCTGCTGCCGCCGTTGGTTCCACCTCCGGTGCCGGAAAACCCACCAGAAAAGCAGGAGAATTTGAGTTGGGTTTTTTGTGAAATTGGGAAATAATGTGAAATGGAAGGTAATGGTTGAAGATAGAGTGTAATTGTACTGGTGGTGGGGTGAAGAAAAGTGGGACGCAATGAGCGGAGAAGCGACGGCGGAGTGGTGGTGATCGACGGTGGTGACGCCGGCGAGAAAAGCATGGTTTTGGTTGTTAGAGGTCAAAACCCGGAGTCACAAACGGTGGTTAAACCCTGTGTTTGGTTGTGCAAGCGAAATTGCAATGGTGTAACTTTTCTAATTTCTTTAATTAAAGATTATTTTAAAGTTTAAAGTGGATTAAAAATAATATGTTTATAATAAGTGAAAGGGTTCAATTGATAAATTAAAAGGTTAGTACAATTACATTGTAATTTAGTTGAAATGAGAGTGAGTTAATACGGTGAGAATGAAGGAATGGATAATAGTTATTGGATCTAGCAAATCAATGATCCATATTAATTCATTAAAATTGTAAAACTTAATTAAATTTTTAAAAGAAATTGGGCGGAAGGGTATAATGGTAATGTTACCATTTAATTTATTCCAGGGATTCTAGTGTACACGTTTTTCAAAATCAAAGACCTCGGTTCTTCCCTCACTCTCTTTGTTGCTCAAACTCTAGCTCTAAAACCTCACAAATCGTCAATTTCGTTGTCGCATCTTGTAATTATTGTTGTTAATCGTCATTAGCTTGCATCACACTAGGTCCATTCATCAATCTCACGGTTTATATTTAACTATTTCGTGCGGAAAAAGCTAAATTTCAAAACACAATTAAAATGCACATTATAACCGAAGAAATTCTGCTTACTTTCTTCAAATCGATGTTCGAGAAGAGATTGCACTTTCAAGAGCATCAAAATACTGATTAGTTACATATGTGAAACTAGTTAGTAGCACATGTGAGTAATGCAAGTGAGACTAGTGAGTAACACATGTGATACTAGTCGGTAACACGTGTGATTACTAGTCAGTATGTTACTCAGTTGAGTTACTTACTAGATTTACTATATGTGTTGCTATTTAGTAACACATGTGTTACTACTTAGTAACACATGTGTTACTGTTAGTCTGTAACATTTGATACTGTGCTAACCAAAAATAAACAAGATACATCTTGTACACAACTTATTCTAACCAAAAGCAGGAAATTAACAACCTACCAAACACAACACTAACACACAAATACATACATACTCTTATAAACATGTAAAAACAAATTTGTAGTATCACATGTGATTGGCATTTTATCGCACAAGTTATGTGCATTATCAATTTTCTCAAATCACCAACAACACTAACACACAAATACATACATACTCTTATACAAACATCAAAATAGTACAAAAACAATGACTACATTACTAGTTACTAGTATAAATAAAGAAAAGTTAAAAAAACTTACCAAGTGGAACCTATCTATTAGAAACGACTTGAATGTGTACTGATGATCCTTTTTTTAATTCGAATGAAATTGATTGATGAATCAGTAATAACATGTTTTTTTCTCAAATCATAGTACAAATATGAAATCATAGAAACAAGAAAATCGTATCAATTTCGCGAATTAAGATAAAAAACAGTCGCACAAATATGTAAACTAAAAACTGATACAAACAGATCGAATCTGCATAAATTGATTGCAAATATGGAACAATTGCATATTTGTATAGATTTATGTTTTAGTGTGGAGAGGGAGAAGAAAAAGACTTTCAGTGCTGGTGGAACTCGATAAATGAGGTATTGATTTACACTCACTTTTATGTCTATATATGGTGTGATGAGGTCATGTCTATTATTATGTAATGAATCATGGTAGTTTGTTTTAAGGTGTTCAATTGGTGGAAGGAGGGTAGGTGTAGGGTGTTGGATATTGCTGAGATGTTGGATATAGTTGATATAGGTAGAAAATATATATTGGTGAATGGGGTTTGGAAAGGAGTAATTTGGATTGCTACATATTTGATTAGGAAAAATAAAAATGCAAAAAGTTTTCGCGGGTAAAACATTAAGGGGTGTAGGGTTGTTTCAGTAAAAATTAGTAGTCTTGAATGCATGTAAGCAAGGATCAAACCCGTCAATTTAAATTGGGATCAATGTGTGAACGACCCATGACAGTGGGTACTAATATGGCAGGTCCAAATGGGTAAAACAGTGAGCAGAGGGATGTTGCAGTAGGGGTTTTTGCGTCGAGATGCGGATGGGTTTGGAGTGAATTTGGTTACTACACTTTTAACAGTAGCTGACAAGGTATTGTGGTTGTATCAAGTTGGATTATTTTATAAGTATAATGGGATGTGAGTAAGCTGGAGTTGTAAGTATAGAACCATAAATTGCAGTACAGTGTGGATGATACATATATGTGAGCATGTAAAATATTGGATGTAAATTGTGGTTATAGTTAATAATCTTTTTCTCCTTTTCTAAAAAAATGTGATGGGTGTGTTGACTTAGAAAAGCATTCATCTCCACGTCTTCTATAAATAGTCGGTGTACAATGAAACCGTCAATTATGATTTGAATTCAAAATCATGAAAAATTATTGAAATTTTATGAAGAAAATTTGAATATTTGAATCTAATGTAGAAAAAATATATTATCGATTCTTCATATATATTGATTATGTTGGTTGAATGTGATTATTTTAATAGTATTTGTACCATATAAATTATGTCTTGAGTATTTTAGATTATGATTATAGAATTATTGGTTTAGTTGATTGTAATTGATTTGCGATGTGTGTGTGTGAACAATGATATAATTTCGACTCAACATGTCAATATATAGGTTGTTATGCATTACGCAATCGATGTTTAAAGTTGTTTTGCAATGGACATTTTGATCAAATGAAGATATCTTGATATATCATGATTAATTCACAACATAAGTTGTAATTGGTGAAATGATCTCAGAAAGCTACTATAATGAGTGAAATAGTTAAATACGTCAATAATAAAACTACAGCTTCACTTAAATTAGAATTGAAATAATGAAATAGAGAAGCTTGGTGTTATTAGTTAAAAATATTATAAACATGCAAATTCTTGTGAATTATTTAAACGCTTAAAGTTAGTATGACATAATAATATGCTTTTCTTTAAGTTAAAAAGTAAAATGTGAAGATGAATTTTGTATTTAATGGTATAAAAATAGTTGATCTTTTATTTGTATTGTAAAATTGCTATACACAATAAATATCAATTAACCTTATAAATATTATTAACAGATCCATATTATCACGGATCAATAAACTAATTTTTTTTAATATAAAAATTATATATTACATTTCCCCTAAAAAAATGTTTTTAAATATAAATAATATATATTATATTATCCTATAAAAGTGTTTAAATGAGTTGACATAGCCAATTCCATTAAGCAGTACTAGCCTTTTATCCATGCAAAACAGCGACGTAAATGATTTGGTTTGACATCATATTTATTAGTTTTCAATGTGTGTGTTTTTTATGGAGTTTATTAGATGTTTTTATGTTCAGATGTCAGGTATGTAAAGGAAACAAATAAAGCTATTATGTGACATTTTTGGTAAACAATGTCTATTTGTTAGGTGTGTTATTATACATATAGGTTAAATTGAAATAAAGAGATGAAATTAAAAGTGATATAAATTTAATGGTGAAGATTTATTTTACTTAGTCTTAAAAGTGAGAGAGTTGGAATGATGTAAATACTTTATATATTAGTATAGATCGGTGTTGAAGTAATAGCTCTTTTAAGTGTTTTTCTACACTTTATCATCTCATAGAAAGTTTCAAATTAGTTTTTGTTTCATGTATCTCATATTAAAGATCAAGGTGTTTTGTGACAACATAAAATAAATACGGAGAACTATCAAAATCAATGAATTAAGATGCTATACAACACTATTATAATTTTAACTAGATATTAAAAATTAGAAATTAGACGATCCAACGACTAATAACCATGATTCAAGCCATACATCTAACAAGGTTAAATAAAGTCTAGAGCTACAGGATCAATTTGTAATGGCCAAATACTACAAGTTTGAATGAAGAGATACGGCTTTTGTACAATCAAACGACAATTTCAAGGAACTGTTAAACGATTCTTATGTCCCAAAGATTTCCAAGAAGATTCAAGTCTTAACAAATGCAACTTCTCCACAAAAGGTTCCAAGATTTCAGCCTCTTCTTCAGGTGCAAATGCCATGCAAATGCTTAGTTCTTGAACTGCCTCTCCATAGTCCCTGCCATTTACACAAAACTACTTAATACTATAATAATTGACATATAACAGAACTGCACATTTTCAGAATACCACCACATACCTGCTGAAATACAACATCATGCCATGATCTCTCCTTAAAGCCCAATTATGTGGCTGCAATATCAGCAGTTTCTCGGAAGCCATGATAGCCAGCCTAGTGGCAAAACAAAAGATACAACATGCTATAAACAAGAAACCGGCTAAAAATACAGATTATGTGGGATTGTCAAGTCCTAAAAATTGCCGATATTTGGGAAAATGGCATCTAATCTTAGAAAGCGTAACATTGTAAGATATTACCTTATCTAAATATGAGTAAATCACTACAACGTTCAGATATTGTGAACAGAATATGAAAACAAGTACATAGCAAGCAGAGCTCAACCCAAAGTATGGTAGATATGATGTGCATGTAAGTTGGAGTAACAAAATGTTAAAGAAATTGCTAAAAGTACTTTCAAATCAGTGCAACTTGTTTTACACAAGCAGCTCTAGGAATATGACATGAGTCCTTGTATGGATTAATTTAGCAAATTTAAGTTCAAAATCACTTCAAGCATGGAACTTTTTCATGTTATTAGCGGATTGTATAAAACTTATGTATCAATTTATATATATGTATGTTGGAAAACAGGGATTATTGGGCAGTGGTCACAATTTAACAGATTTCCGTCTCAATTCTCATCTCAATCTTGAAACCTGTAGGGAAAACAGAAAGAATTGCCTAATAATTAGGGAAGTGGTGGTGTGATGCTAAGGACAAATTAATGATTTGACTTGAGTACCTAAGATCTTGAGGACGCAACAACGGTATGCTTGAACTTAAACCATTGGTCTTGTCATCATGAACGGGCCTAAGTGGAGAAGTTAACAGTAACCCATGATTCATTCTTGAAGCACGTTTCCAATGAAGCCGCTATGGAAGAAAAAGAAACAAGAATCAAGTAAGTTTTGAAAAAGAAAAAAAAAACTTATTATATAAGAAGGGGTTTATTTTTGATGAAATTCTTACAATCAAATTAGCGAGATAAATCCCAATAATATCCCGGTTTGAAGCAATATCAAGGCCCAGAAGTGAATTGCTGTTTACATCTGACGCCTTTGACTTTGGATCCTCAACACACCGTCCATTAACTATCCCGAATAAGCTGTGCCCTGAATTTACCTTAAAGAGCTCCTATTGAAGAAGATTCACATTTTAACTAACATGTTAGCGAATTCTATTCAGGTTAACACTTTATGTCAAGCAAGTCAAACAAAACAGAGCTAAAAAAGAAACGGGTCAAAACCCGCCCAAAGTGTACTTTCAATACATAGAACCTCCTAAATCATTTAATTCCAAAAACAGAATTGTTATTGAAATTATACAATTTATGTACTCATATTTGACCAACTAATTATTTATAAAACATTTAGAAGTTTGAACGAAAGGTATTGCTAACCAAACCGGCCCGTACCAAAAGATTGCCAATTTCGACACGCATCCAACCCTCGCGACCCACCCATTCTGCCACCTTTTATTGAACTCCAACATCAAGTTAAAATCTGTACATACTCTAAAGTCATCTTACCTCAGGATTTTCTGTTTGCGGCCAAATCAAAAACTCTTCCCCCACCCGGGATCCAACAATAGTCAAATTTAGTCTTCGACAAACCTCAATGTAGATTATGCTAAGCAAAATTGCTGCGAAATGAAAGTTATCTTTAAATTAGGAAAAAGTGTGTAAATATTCCATCAGCCTATATAAATCTCAACTTTTGAACAAAGTCTTGTGCAAGAGTTCAAAAACTAGCTAAAAAATTAAAAAAGAAATAAATATTTACCACTGCCACACTTGGAGCTTAAAACAGAATGCAAATAAGAACACTTTGTATCCACAATAGTTGACCTTTTGAAGCCTCTTGACTCGAAAAGAACTTTGTTAACTGCCTCCAAAACTTCAATCAAATGGCACCCTATATCTCTTGAAATTAGTTCCACTTCAACTTCTTTTGCAATTGTATCCAGTTCTGATAACCAGTCTTCAGTTCTCTTTCCCGCCATAAGCATAGACTCTGTGTGATTTAAATCATGGCCATCAGATGACACCTTTCTACTACCTTTCCGTTCATTCTCGAATGAATTAGCATCCATCTCACGATTAAAAGCAATAAACACCTCATCTTCAGCCGAAATATGCAGCAAAGTCTGCATAATACATAGAGAACAAAGTCAAACTATTCTTTTTTAAATTTATTCTTGATTACTTACAAGAACAGATTCAATTAGAGGCCATATTAAACAATTTTGGAGATTGTAAGTTTCAAAAAACACATTGGGTGACTTTCGACATGGTTGACTTGTTTCCTTTTTTACTAAAAAAATATCGATGTTCCCAATTACCTAATCCAAGTAGTCCCATTCATAAGTAAATTGGTTAGAATTCACCTCTTGATTCAGGAAGAAATGCAATGAGTGACAATTAGAAAAAAGAAAATAAAAATACTTCCACTATTAATTATCAAATATTAAGTTTCCTCTTCAGAAAAAATGAACGGCTGACTTTCTGATCCGTAGTATTTGGCTTTTTGTTGCAAAATAACAATCAATTTTGCAAAAATCCCATTAAAACACTATGGGTTGTCTGAAATTGCTCTGTTCAAGCAAAGTGTATCTTTATTTCAAGAACAATTATTTATTTGCAGCAACTAACTACATAAGAAACTTGAAAGGTGAAACAGAAAATTGGCATGAATGACTAGGTTGCAAGAAAAGAAAAGAAGATAGATTATGGGATCCATTTACTAAAATCTATCATAAACACGGGATTATCGTTTTGTCATAGACCCGTTCATATCTTTACAAGATGGTAAGTTCTAAAAATATAATAAAGGAATCTTTCCGTTGGGAAAAGATACAATGAATATGGGAGGTCCTAAAAGGAACAATTAACATAAGCATCATAAAGTACTATAGTCCATTAAATAAATACATCACTAATTACTAGAAAGTTGTGTATTTTAGGAATAATTAGTTAAAGGGAGTGTTCAGGTACCAGAAACGATAAGAAACACCACAAATGATTGCGCCCAACTTACTAAAACAGTCATAACATACCAACAAAGTAAGTAATCTTTAAGTGAAAAAAGCCAAACCAAGATTCATTTTCCCACTTCCCCCTTCAAATTGCCTGGAAAAACTCAATGTATCCACACACATGTGCAAATGGTCTAGAATTTTGAAATTCATGGCACCGCGTCACAAGGTTCCTTATTTTATTTCCATGATGGAGTCTTCAACTACTTACACAGGGAAAGAAAAATGATGGGACCACATAAAAAGATAAATCTTATATCATGGCAATATGTCTTTTTCTCCTAGCCAATTATCTTATGATAAAGTAAAGTTCTTTACAGAAAGTCACCTTAGCAAGGGATATGTCTTTGTCTTTAGACTGGAATGATATTTCTTGTGTAAAATTTGCCCTTGCAGCAGTCAGAACCTGAATTTTTTTCATCATAACAAAGTCAAAATTCTAATCAAAGAAGTCGCACCAAAAAAAAAGAACAGTACGGGATTGGCTGAATCTTATTGCAGAAATTCATAGAGCGCATTTAAAAATATAAATAATCACATGAATTTTGTACCTCCTGATAGAATTTGGAAGGTGAAAACCCACCAGGTTTCACAGGAGCAGCTGTTGCCATGGGTGACAAGCTCAACTTTCTGTTCTTTTGCTTGATCATGGTCAAATTTGTCGAATTTTTCGATTCCTTGTGAAGAGTTCTATCAATTCCGAACCTGATTGCACAAATAAGAACAAACCCATGTCAAAAATCCAAAATTTATTCAAAAATATCAAACCCCTCATCCAAATTTTGCGAATTTAGTGAACCCATTTACCAAAATCTTTAGATAATAGCACCCAGCTAGAGAAAAGAAAAAGAAAAAAAAAAAAAAGAAGTACCTGAAACAAGGCTGATAAACCCAAGAGAGTGATGCAAGCAACATCTTTTTCTTCAACAAAGGTTGAAAAAGTATATATTTTTGCAAGAAACAAGTGAAAATATGATTGAATATAAATGACCAAATTTTAATGAAATTTTTCAGCAGAAAAATGGGTATTAATGGGGTTACAAGAAGGGTTAGATGAAGAAGAAGATGATGCAGTCATCAAATTACAAAAAATCCCAAAAGACATGAAAGAGGTAAAGAAACAAGTGTGAACGTAGATGAGACTGTTTCTTAAAATATTAGAAAATTTTCCAAGATCCATTGACGGTACGTTTGCTGTTTCAATTATCTTTCTTTCTCACTCTATATAGACATTATAGAGATATACATATAGAGAGAGAAAGGTAAAAGGATGTGGGGTTTTAGTTATGGTTTTTGTCCAGTGGTAAGATGATGAACACAATTGAAGTGGGTTTTGATTGAAATTATGATTATGATGATAAATTCATTGCAATTTATAGGATGGTGGTTGAAGGAGTGTTAGCGGTACAGCACAAATAGGCTAAAGTTAGAATCTTGATGAATGATCAGTAGATATGGATAAAAAGGTGTGTTGGGTGAATTGGTATGGAAATCAGTATCTTGTTATTAAAGTTATAAATATATTTAATGAACTATTTGATATTTTGTTTTGCCTAGAGTCTAGAGATACTTTTATAAAGTACGGAAACAAGAATCTAGTTTATTTATGTGCTAAGAAAATTAATTTAGCATTTTGGGTATAGGAATCAGATTCAGAATCATGTTAAGTAAATACATATTTAATGAAGTATTGAGATTTTGTCATGTCTAGGAATACAAAGTATGGAAATAAGGATCTAGTTTATTTATGTGCATCTTTTCGTAAGAAATTAATTTTATACATCGAGTATGGAAGTCAAAATAGATGGAAGTTTAAACGAGTATAAAAAATTTTGTTGGTGCATCGAAATTAGAACTATTGTCAAGGGGGAGTCTGTTGGTGCACATTTTGTGACAACAGCTTATAATTTGTAATAGTTAGTTTTAGAAGTCATTTTGTTAATCGTTGTAATCGTTAACCTATTTTCGGACTTGTGTATTTATAGGCAGCCAAGTTCGTACGAACCTACTAAGTTCGTACGAACCTACAAGTTCGTACCTACTCTAAGTTCGTACGAACATACAAAATACACAGACAAAACTTAAGTTAACGATTACAACGATTAACAAAATGACTTCTAAAACTAACTATTACAAACTAGAAGCTGTTGTCACAAAACGTGCACCAACAAATTTGAATGAGAATGAGAGAATTAATAAGAGAATTTTATTTAGCAAAATTATATTTTTTTCACATTTTTAAAATTAAATATTTCAAAAATGATAGTCAAAAAATATAAAAATTATACTATAAAAATCATGGTTTTTTTTCTCTTTGATTAGACATATCATATGATATACTTTCGACGAATTTTCTCATGTTTTGGTAGGTTTTGAAAAAGACTATCACATATGATACCAACTATACGACACGTGATTTCGGCCAACTATCACATGTGACACTGACAACCAGTTTTTAAAACCCACCAAAAAATAGTAAAAAAAGTTTGTCGAAAGTATATCATGTGATATGTCTAATCGAAGAGAGAAAAACGCTAATTTTATGGTACAATACTTATAACTTTTTGACTAGCCGTTTTTTGAGATATTCATTTTAAAAAATGTAGGAGGTTTTGTTATCTTGAAGAGTTGAGATTGATTATTCCATTTTCACAAAAAAATTCATCTTCGTTTGAACTCAACGCTTAATTATAATTATAATTATAATCAATTATAATTATAACAACATTTTAATTATTATTAATTAATTAACAACTGGAGTCTTACATTTATCTTTATATATACTATTATTTATTTATATTAAATTAGGTTAGATCAGATGCGATGTAATTTAATCCAAATAGAGACAAAATACTTTTGCGTTCTTGATTTAATAGTCTATATTTATATATATATTTTGGTATGTTACAAATAATTTTCCCATTTAATTTGTACTAATTAGAGAGGGGGTGGATATGTATTAAAAAGTTTATTAGTTAATTTTGAAATGTTTACAATTTATTTATATGCATTTATATATTAAACAATTAAGTTGAGATCAAAATAGTAACTATGTTTACTTCAGGTGATAACGATGAACAATATCTTATTTGTATTGGTACCTTAAAATATACAATATAGAGACAGTCCTATAAATGAAAACTACTAACTAAGTTACTCGCAATAACCATTTGGGTTGATGCACATATCAAGCTTATGTAACATGTTATTTTGGTTATTAGCAACAGATTTTATAGACTAATCAACCGGTTAAAAGTTGCTTACTTAACTTTAATGTGTGAGTATTGCATTGTATGCTTATACTACTTATTTAATAAATAAGCGAATCTTAATGCATATTTTTTGTTGTGTAGTTATTATTTATTCTAAAGATAATAATAAGTACGATAACTTATTAGGTAAAGAAATAGTAGAACAACCAACATGAATATTTTTAAGGAAAAGGATTACATACGGTGCACTGCTTATCGATTGTGTATGATCGTATGTTTGTTCAACAAACTCATGTGTACCGATGTGTTATGTGCGTGTCTGCATGTGGCTGATCACGTGTGTGAGTGTGCAAGCAGGTGACGTGGATTTCCTACTGTGCTGCCAAGAGTACGAGTAAATTTCATAACTGTACGGCAAAATATACTATTGGATACTTGTACTTTTTCTAATTTTTATTATGTTAATAGTACGTGAGGTTCCTTAATTACGTACCCCTTTCCACAAGCTAGACGTGGTATTGTCTCGTTTCGTAGCGTGAAGATGATTGGATCTCGTGGGATATAATTAGAGGAAGGGGAGTATAAGATAAAGTTTAGACAAACTTAACAGCTTGCTAAGAAGAATTACCAACTCACATCGGAGTAAATGATTATTTTCGTATAATCCTCTCATTCGAAGTCAATTGAACTGTGCACCTAAAACTGAAACTTAAGTCTCCAGGTCTGAATGCAAACATTCAATAACTAGACTTCCACCTTGAGGTTAATTAGTTATTTAACTGTAACATATTATCTAATCAACTAAACCAAATGTCTATTTAATACTTTTTACACTAGATGAAAACAGATTCAAATCAAAACTTGTACCTTATAGATTTAAACCATTTGTACCACACAGGCCAATAGTTTATGGTATCCAGACGTTTTAACTTATAACAACATTTTATGCTACTATCAACTACAATTTACCAATCTTTATCTTAATATAAAACTTTGGAGCTTTTTGACTGTAATTTTATATATTTGGTTCACACGTAGATAAAATGCATTCAAAAGAACTCGCTTCAACATATCCTACAAACTAAACTTGTTCGGTCACAAAAAGGAACGGTACACCATGGGAACTCGAATATAACTTCTTATATCGTTCCCAAATTTCAAAAAGCCACAAGTGCAGTCTGAAAATTGTCGATAAAGCTTTCATTGTCACTTATTTGTATTCAAAAGAAGGTGGGTTTGGAGCATCAAAACTTTCCAAAACCTGCGTCTTTCCACCACTGCTAGGGGCAGTCTCCTGCTGCTTATCACCACCAAACAGTCCTCCAAACCATGATGATGATGACGGTGATGGTGACGATGATGACGCCATACCATCCATGTTTACTTGAGCTTGACTAGGTAGATGTCCCATGGATATGGGCGGTACCCCGCCCATGTTAGATGGCATGGCCTCTTCCATCGGAGGAAAATTCTGAGGTGCACTCATGAGCTTATTTAACATGATTCCAGCTCCCTCAATCATAGCAAGCAAAACTCCCCCAAAAGCCGCTGATCGGGAGGCAGCACCAAGTCCCTGACGCATACTGAGGAAACCGCCTGTGGCGGCACCGGCTATAATTGAGTTCCAAGGGTCCTCTTTCTGGCGGACATAAACCATTGTGCAATCAAAAGTAGAGAAAAGGCCGCCCCAAACGGCAAAACTGCCACCAACACGGGGAGCATTCATTCGGACTGCTTGAGCTCCTCCGGTCAAGCGTTCGCCTTTTGGTGAGTTGTAGGTGCCTTTCAAGAAGTGGAAGGCTGCACCTCCAACTGCACCCATGCCAAAGGCTCCACCAATGTCGTCAAGTATACGGTCTGGACATGGTTCACGAGATGTCTCTGGGGTTCCCATCTGTCAAAGAGGAAAGATTGGAAAAATAGTGGGTGAATACAGTCACTGTAGATATATATTGCAATGATATTAGGGTGCGTTTGGTTTGAATGTGGGTATGGCAATGGGTTTAGGTTTAAAAGTAAAGTAGGAGAAAGAATATGTATAATTATTTAAAAAATTATTTTGTTTTATATTTTAAAATTTTTATTTTATTAGAAATGAGATAAAATATGAGAGAGATAGAGTAAAGAAAAAGTGGCCCCACATACCATTGAGTAAACCTACCAAATTGATGGGTATGAATTTATAGGTTTCATTCCATTATTTTCATTCCTAAACCTACAAACCAAACACCTTTTATCACTTTCAATCCCATTCCCCACTTCAAAACCCACCAAACAAATACCCCCTTAAGATGATGACTACGAAAATGCAATATATTCCAGCTTTAAAAATTCTTATATAGGTTATACAAGCTGGCCCGTAATTTAGTTCCTACAATGAAGAAAAAGAACATGCTATATGACAGGGAATGTATGAAAGTGAGTTTGCCATGATTCCCGACTCTTTGGTAGATCATAACAAAATTCATTAATTACAGGGGAAAAACAAAATTCGTTAATCACAAGTTGATATGCTCATTTTGGTCAGATGATGTTATTGCAGCAGCTAAAGTTAGAATGTGTTCAAAAGTCAAGTATGCTATTTCAACTTGGCTAAAAGAAAGAAGGGTATTTGATAAGAAAAGGGTCCACTTAAACCTGCTTTATCCACCTAAAACCACTTACTTTTTGAAATGCTTAACATCACCAGGCAAGAATAAACGGAAGTGTTTATAAGTGTCAAGTTGACATGCCATAACCATGTTCATGTATGTAACATCGTTAATACTAATACACGAGATACCAACAATAGAACATTTCTTTTCACTTACTACCTTTCAAGGAAACCCAACAAAGAAATACTCGGTATATTTCTAAATCACTTCATTTAATGTACTTTGAAACTTTTAACGAATGCAAAACTGACGTAACTTATGAGAGTAACCGAGTAAGAACTTATGGTCCAAATCGATGGTCAGTTGAAGAAAAGTTTTTTTCTGGTTGTAGTTATCATTCCAATCGAGAAATTGTACAGATTAAACCTGGGACACTTCCCATAGATGAAAGAGTGCATTATCAATTCTAAGTTCAGGATTTGAGGAATATATATTGACCAACTCCACTTTATATTCCAAACTACGTACTACATTTCTAAAGTTCCTAGTTTAATATATAAATATAGTCATCTGGTCAGTCACTGTTAACCAATGATCAAATTTCTAAGATATGCAACTAAATCCACTTGTTACTTGTTAATATATATAGAAGACAAATGAAGCTGTCAGAGTCAAATTCAGAAAACGTGAAATCAGTTGCTCACTGTTTAGTCCTAATTATTGTGTCTAATAAGGTTTACGCCAACAGTTTATTTTAGTAAAACTCCTAATTTCCGCAACAATTAGGTAGCAAGCAAAAACTAGCTCAAGCTGCTGCAACACATTGAAATCATGACCAACCTAATAATAAAAATCATGTTAAATATTTAGAGATTTGAATTGCAATTAGATTTCAAAAGTCTTTAAAAATTCAACTAAACCAATCATAAAGATCCTAAATTGTACAATCAACAAACCAGGTCCAATAGGTCAATCATTAAATTACAATCTGAATATACAATTTTTTTCTTTTTAGAAAATAAACCCTAAATTCATAATACAGATACAATTAAGATCACCAAATACTTACATGTTATACGAAACAAGAATAAAACAGAACACTTACTAACTATGTTTCAGATCGTGACAGTAATCGTCTATGAATTAACAAAATTTTGAAATCATGTAAGCAAATCCATATCTAAATAATAACCTAAATACCATCAAATTTACATATTAAGCTAACTGTATTTATATTAAGCTCAATTAACAGCTAAATGAGAAAAAATAAACAATCAAGCTTAAATATCATGGATTTTAAAAAATAAATTACAAATAAGAAAGTGATTATGAAAAATCTACCTGCGTTTGTATGAAGGAATGGGTTTGAGGGAAAGGTCGTGAAGGGTTGGGCCAAATGTTAGGAAACGCAAGTAGTAAACCCCTAAAAAGTTCTTTGATTTACAAGTTGCCCCCCTAACTTTGTTTTTTTTTTTTATATATTCTTGGCCACATTTTATTATTTTTTAAGTTTTGCATCTGAAGTTTGATTAATCTATTTTACATTATTTGTTTTAGAAGATTGTTAACATCTCACAAATAAAATTCTTTTTTCTTGAATTTCCAGTAATCACTAAATATACTATCCAAAATTATGTGTAGACAGTTAGCTTAAGTGTGATTTTAGGGGTATATAGTTTGTAATATGAATGAATTTGCAGTGTCAATCAAGTAGGTGAGATATATATGGTGAGTTGGTGATGAAAATGCAGCAGCTTAGCAGGTAGAACTGTGAGGTTATCGATCAGGTGAATCTTGTTGGGCATACGACCCTTAAAAATGTAGAGGTGGCAAAATCAAGTGGTTTGGTAACCACGCAAAATGGGCCATATTTGGTACGTGTCGTGTTGACCCGAAATTGTTTTTGTCCATATCCCAAATTTGAGTACTCATAGTGTTCTTTGATTTCCTCAGTTGAAGTTCACCGATCTAACTTTTTTTCCAGAGCAAATTTAAACCTTTCTAAGAAATTTTTTGATGTAATGGTTTATATGTAATTGATTAACATGAAAGGTTGTCACCATAAACCATATGTTATGAAAAGTAACAAGTTAACTGGTAGACCATTAAACAACTTATGTTACACTCTTAACTTCATTTTCTTAATATTATATCTCAATACTTTTTTTCTAAATACAAACCAAAAGCTCTGAAGGGGCAGTTGCCCATGCTGTCCTCATAGTTGCATCACCAATGTGATCATCGATCGAAACCTAACAATAGTGGGGCGACACGTGCTTGAATCAACCTATCAGAATTCACTTTTGTTGCTAAACCAATCACCAACTGCTCCTGAAATGGTTTGGGATCAATGCAGTTGGTGATTGGTTTAAGTCGACATATAATTTGCAGACCATGGTCTGTCACTTCTGTTCTTTCAATTGAATTATTAATCAAATATTCATTCGACATATAATTTGTGTGATTCTATCTTGTTCTTTAATTCCGCAAAGTACAATATCACTTTAACTGTTACTACGTTTATATTAAAGATTGAATACTTGATTTGTATTGATTAGTTCATCTTGAATAATTGATAACATAAAGCCTTAATACTAAAAAACAATGATGTTTAGAAAATAAACTCCACATATAAGCTTCAGACTTTTGTCATTCAAAACTCAGCTAATTGTGGAATGTTCAGCGATGCCGAATCCTCCTCATTCCTTGAACATGATGCTTCTACTTTAGGTGCATTTGGTGGCACCACACACTTTCGCTTAAGAGAAAATGTTTCAGGGGTTAGGTCTCCTCCGAATTGCAGCATGGTGTTGTTATGACATTTTTGGACAGTAGCCTATCACAGAAACAAATAATCAATTATATTTATAAATTCATATAGATATTCAAATACATGGTTGTATATTGATGAAGTATGTGTTCGATAATATTATGGTTCATTACCATGCTAGTTGGTGTATCACTGTCATTGTCACAAATGCAAGTTTCATTAGAACAAATACTCTTCCTATTTGATATAGCATTAGTATATGTCCATCATCAATACTGCTCAGAAAGGTATATAATGGATAATTGTATCTAACATTCAAGCAAGTAACATAATCTTGAATACTTTTATTAGTATATTCATATAGGCTAGATCATTGGGTACAAGGAAGGTTTTAAAATCGAACCGAACATACTACTAGTTCACTATTTCAACCTCTACAACCTTCTTATCCAATCATGAACCACTGTTATTATCATTGTTGTTGTTTTCTCACCGTATGACATATCTGTTTGGTTGCAACAGTGGAGTATATCTCCAAAAAGCTTCCAAGAAAACTGAGAATTGGACAACTTCTTTAACATCGTGACCATGAATGTTGATAAGAATTTACATTTGCCTGACCTAGACTAAACATAACTATATTTTTTTTTATGATACTAATATCTACTAATACCGTATTTTCAACCTTATGTATCTACAATACAAGCACATGACTATCCAATCAGCTGTAATGTGGCATCTCGAGGTATATTACTATTACTGATGGAAAATGAATCCCTTATCTGCTTGTGTCCATTCATACGATATATATAATACAAAAGAGTAAATGGGCCATAAATAAATAAGTAAATACAAGCCCTTTCATAATCCATATTAATACACCCCCACAGTTGGAGCGAGAGGAGGACGAACGCTCAAGCTGGAGCGAAATTCAACAAACAGTAGAGACGGGAGTCCTTTTGTGAAGATATCTGTGTACTGGTAGCGAGAGGGAACGTGAAGAACACGCACCGCGCCTGTAGCAACCTGATCGCGAACAAAGTGAATGTCAATCTCAATATGCTTAGTGCGCTGATGTTGAACTGGATTAGAGGACATGTATACGGAGCTGATATTATCACAATAAACCAATGTAGCATTAAACAGTGGAAGATGCAGTTCTCGAAGAAGATTACAAATCCAAGCAGTTTCTGCAACAGTATTTGCAACCCCACGATATTCAGCCTCTGCACTGGATCAAGATACGGTGTATTGACGCTTGGAGGACCATGATAATAGGTTGTCACCAAGAAACACACAGAATCCTGATGTGGACCGACGGGTAGAGGGACATCCTGCCCAGTCAACATCAAAGTAGGCCGTGAGCTGAGAAGTGGTGGATCTATGTAACTATAGACCATGATCAAGCGTCCCACGAACATAGCGGAGAATGCGTTTGAGAGCAGCAAAGTGAGGTTCTCAAGGATCATGCATATATAAACATAACTGTTGAATAGCGTAGGATAAATCTGGACGGGTAAAGTCAAATACTGAAGAGCCCCGACAAGGCTGCGATACAGAGATGGATCAGAAACCGGTGGACCATCTGGTCGAAGCTTAGACCCACTGTCATACCATATTACTGAGTGGAAAATGAATCCCTCATCTGCTTGCCTTCCATTCATACGATATATATAATACAAAAGAGTAAATGGGCCATAAATAAATAAGTAAATACAAGCCCTTTCATAATCTATATTAATAATTACCTATGTGCAATAGTTTCGCTTATTTTTTTCTTATAATTATTATATTAAATTAAATATTGATATTGTTTTGTTTGATACAAAAACCCCGTTCGAGAGGACAATAAAAAGGATTTCTCATTATGGTAATGTTGTGCAAGTCTCTCACAATGTTTCTAGTTATTTTATCAGGTACGCTCTACTCACATTACTATAGTTTCAAGTTAGTTTAGTGGACAATTAAAGGATTTCTTCATCTGATCGAATCAAAATTCCTGTCCTCAATAATTTGACCCTTGAAGTAGGGCGGTGGAGTCATGGTAGCATGGTTATTAGATGAGCTTCGTTGAATAGATTGACCCTGCAGCTTTCGCAAAGAAGAAAAGTCGACTTACAAATACATATACGCTCCAAAATTACTATATTTTTGTTTTGATGGCTGGAGAATCCCTAGTATCATGTTTCCATCCATTGCTCCTGAGCGAGTCAAGCTTAAAATATCATTTACAGAACGTATTGGTCATTTGTTTGTTGTTAAGATAAGGGATGATGTGCTCAATTTATCAAGCAAGTTTGAAATTGAAATTATAGATCATTGCCTGGATCTCGGAACGCCATTGAACATTGACATTGATGTCCTGAGAAGTAGGTTACCATTCCCAGCTACGAACGAGCAACGACTATCGTTCACAAGAGATGGACGCTCGGAGAAGCACACCCAGCATTTTATTGCATTTTTACTGTCTGGCGTCCTGATTATGTAAAGGTATAGCGAGAGAAGCCGTTCACGAACAATATGTTTTATAAGCAAATGTTAAGGTTGATGATAGATAACAAAACTCCTGGCCTGAAAGATGTTGAGATAAAAAATCCTTGTAACGGAGAATGGGATGCCTTAACAAATTATTAGAGAAGTTTTCTTTAGGCTTATTGGTATTCTATGGACTTTAAGCTAAATTGGCGTTGATACTAGAATTATCATATATCCGGTGAAAGAATTAAGGTTATATTTTGCTTTTTTATTTATAAATAAAAATTTGGTTTATGTGATTCTTTCAAGTTATATGTGTTTCTTTTCACCGCTTTCTATAAAAAAGAACTAACTTTGAGCATATAATGATGTTAGTCATATAGATTGATTAGCATTTTACTAGTGTGTTTATAAGCAATTATATTTTCTTTCATTCTATTAATCATTTAACTAATTAAAGTGTTCTTGGTTTTTTATTTCAAATTTATTAACAAGTAATGACAAATGTTTGATCAAATGATATAAAAGCATGTGTTTCTTCATGTCTTGGAAACTTCTAGCTGACATATATTGACCCGTGGACTTTTAAAAGGAAACGTCATGTGAAGGGCAGCATAACCAAGAAAAAGAGAAGTACAACACGAAACTGTAGAACTGGAAATGAGCTGCACGCGAGGGATGGAGGGAAAGTTGAATAGAAAAATAACTCTGGACTAAGACCTAAATTTATTGAATTAAAAAAATAAAAATAAAAAGAGTTGATTGATAATATTTTTAGGTGGATGTAAACTAGATGAACTATTTATTGTGGGTATTGATATTTTCATTATCAATTTTGATAAATCTATTATAATTGTGCATTAACAAGTAGTACTGTACACACAAACAATACATACTTTTAGTAAATTTATCAAAAATGATAATGAATTTATCATTAGCCATTTACTAAATTTACTGTGATGTAACATTAAAGTTTGGTAACAAGAGGCATCAAGTTTTTTCTGTGAAAAATAAAATTGACTACACAAATTAATTTTTATCTAAACAATCATTCCTCATTGTATTACACCGGACTTGTCAAACTAACTTCGTCAAACTTGACCAAAGACTTTTCCTAGTTGACCCAAACCTTCTTGATCGTGAATTCGATATTTCTTTCATCTTTCACGGACAATGCTGTCCACATCCTCAAATGACATATAAAATCCTAATACCATCGTTAACTTCTTCACAAACAAATCAATAAATAATCTCATAAAAAGTATCTCTATAGTGATCTACAAAATGAACAGAAATAGTACTCTTGCAGCCACAAAGGTGTCCCGGTTGCTACTATCGCAACTCGGGGGCCGTTTGTACACCACTACTACAAATTTGGCCCGTTCAACCGTCATCGAACCTCCAAAGCTTAATCCAATGGGTTCAACCGTGTGTGCTCGTTATTGGAGCACACATGCGCCTTCAAACTCTGGATTAGACAAGAAAGATGAGAGTGATACGAAAGCAATCTCGAGTTATTGGGGCGTAACTCCACCATCACTCACAAAGGCCGATGGATCCGCTTGGAAATGGAACTGTTTTCGGGTACGTGTCAAATGAGTTGAAAATTGGCCAAAATTAAATGTTCGCTAAGTAGGTAAACTAACTTTTTTCTTGATGCAACAGCCATGGGAAGCTTATGAAGCAGACACAACTATTGATGTCAAGAAGCACCACAAGCCGGTAACATGGAATGATAAAATTGCGTTTGGAATCGTTCAAGCACTCAAGTATCCAACCCATTTATACTTCAAGGTACACACCTAAACATATGTTATAGGACAATATCTGAAAGACAAATTTTATGCTTCTTTATAACGGTTTCAAATTGAATACATTACAGAGAAAGCACATACATCATGCGGTGCTACTAGAAACGGTGGCCGCAGTACCAGGAATGGTTGGAGGGATGTTGTTGCACACCAAATCACTACGTCGATTCGAGCAAAGTGGTGGTTGGATCAAAGCTTTATTAGAAGAAGCTGAAAACGAGCGAATGCATCTAATGACCTTCATTGATGTGTTTGAGCCAAAATGGCACGAACGGGCCTTGGTTTTTGCGGTCCAAGGTGTCTTCTTTAATGCATATTTTCTAGCTTATTTGGCATCCCCAAAACTCGCTCATCGGATCACTGGCTACCTTGAGGAGGAGGCGGTGAATTCGTACACTGAGTTCCTGAACGATTTGGAGAAGGGAGTGATGGAGGATATTCCGGCACCGGCTATTGCTATTGATTATTGGTGCTTACCGCAAAATTCAACACTGAAAGATGTGGTTAGGGTGATACGGGCTGACGAAGCACATCATCGTGATCTTAACCATTTTGCTTCGGTAAGCTCGTCGCGAAAGGTCATATATTCGTTGGTAATTCTATTTTATTCGTTGCTAACGATCTAATTGTTTTTATTGTCATTTTTCAGGACATTCAATGTCAAGGACAGGAGCTGAAGGACTACCCTGCCCCAATTGGGTACCACTAAAGAATAGAGGGTGCAAGTATATTTTAGGGAATGATTTTTCGTTCATTACAATAGTGTATTGTATAAATGAAAATTTAATCTGTGGGTTTAGATTTGGTAAAAATAAGCTGTATCTAAATTAAGGGTGAATATTGTATCAAATTTTATTGTTTATTAATAATAAATAAATTTTGTTTTAGTCAAATTTAATGAATTTTCCTGTTTTAGACAGTTATTGATCATTGATGTAGGTAGTAAAATATTATAAAAATCATGTGATTCATGCTTTAACATATGAAAAGCAGCCTTTATTTTAACCTAACAGGTTGTGTGATGTCAATTGTGCAAGTTATCATCTAAAAAATATTATATGAACTATTTGAATTTACATAAACTTATCGAAAATGGTGTGCCCCACTTAAACAAGAAACTAAACCATATATATAAATATACATACATATATATATAGGAGTGTATTTAAAAAAGAAGAAAAAATTGATGAGAAAGGAAGATAATTTCTTTTTAACTTTTTGATTCAGTAAAATAACTCTTCAATCCAGTTTGAAATCATATTTATTTTTATTGAATCATATTTGTTTTTTACTTAATCATTGCTTTAAATATATATTTCTTTCTCTTTCTCTCCTAAAATTTTCTTCTTTTTAGATCACGATACTATATATATATATATGTATATAGGTGGGGATCAAGAGGGAAGAAAAAAATTAGGGAAATGAGTAAAACAAATCTCAACCATTGATTTTATCATAAATGAATTTTAAAAATTACAAAAAATTTTAAAATTTAACATTCATCACCAATGAATGTTAAAAATGTTTTTTAATAAAAAAAATCAAAGGCTAACATTTGTTTCTCTCATTTCCCAAATTTTGAAGCTTCCCTATAAATCCTTTCCTGTATATATATATATATATATATATTAAAAAACAAAAAAAAAAAAAAATACTAGTAATTTACAAGGAATGCACGTACATATAGTATGTACTTTACGCCGTAACGGTGTACCAAACATAAATTAATGCACAAAAATGTAAATAAAAAGTAATTACATGTTGTCTTTTTCAATCCGTGTGTTAATAGTGTAGAAGACGAAAGATTAAAGAGTACACTAAGACGATATCATCGATTTGTGTATTACGTGAAGACAAATATATCTTAATGGAAGGGATTAAGTATTAGTGGTTCTTAGGTTAACATTAATTAATTTCTTATAAAAAGTTATATCTGAAAATTTATATTCTTTCGTATAAAATTATTTTTGTTATAAAAAATATTTGATACACAAAACTAACTTCTGTGATATATAATATGAAAAATTGTAGAGTATATTTCAGATAAATTTTATGTCTCATATATTCTTTTAAAAAGTTAATTTCAAATAAACAAATAAACTTTTAATAATTTTAATATAATTTTTTGCTAAAAAGCTTATTATGTCAACTACAATTACTATCATAAGAAATGATTCTATCGTCATCATTTCCTCCGTCCTCGAGAGATGTATGACATAATTAGGTGTTACCCAAAGCTTCTTTTTGGACATAATTAAATAACAGTATTAACGTGTATTTTAATTTGTTGCAAGTGACACCGTACTACATATTATTTATATACATTATAAATTGTTTATATTTTTTCTTTGTAATGTTAAAAGATTCAAGATCCGAAATAACTAAATTACCCTTAGCTAATTTAAGCAATCACTATAAAAGTGAAAATAAAATTATTACCCACCACCTTAAACTAAGATCATATTTTATGCATAATGTACTGCTGCATTGCGCGGAAAATTTACTAGTGATTATAATGTTAATATTAAAAAATACACATATTATTCCATGGTAAGAATTAGAGCACATGATAGTTTATGCCTTCGTAGTACCTTCACAAATGTATTTGAATACGGGTTCTGATTTTGAAAGTTGGCATTGAATGTTTAATTCATAAGTCGTAAAAAAGTTTACCCAAAACGTGGGCGTTACTCAATATGCTTGGAGCCGAAGAAAAGCTTCCGTAAGGCATATTTCTTCTTTCTGTTAACATTACTATCATACCCTCCAAGTGTTCAATCCATTCTCGTCCTCTTTAATGTCTCTTTGAAATTTGACCCACTTAAATTTTTCTCTTACCCTTATCAATAGTTCAACCTTTTATTATATACCTTACGCATTCAAAGATCATAAATTACACAATTACCCTTGTCTACACCAAAAAAGTCCAAATTACCCTTGGCTAAATTTGAAAATTGACCCACTTAAATTTATCTTTCTTTCCCTTATAAATAATTCAACTCTTTTCTTCTATACCTTACACATTCAAAGATAATTATCCTTATTTACAACGAAAAAGTCCAAAGTTATCCTTAGCTAAATTTAAAAAAGACCTATAATACTCATACTCATATATAATTTATTTATAATTTTATAATAATATATATTAAATGAAATGCTATGTAGCCAATATATATAGATATTTGTATATATTAATTGCATTTCTTTAGCTAAACATACGGTGGATGTATAATTATTTGCGATGCAGTTTTTATTTTGTTTTAATGGGCAAATAAAGTAGGATATGTTTCGATTGACTTTGACCTTTATAGATACAATATTGTCAATCACGTACCACATTATTTATTATTATCAACGCATATATTCTACAGGTCCTTACTAATTATAACTATTTGTTATGTTCTAAACCATTCATTGTTTTATCCAATTCTTAAATACCACGTCACCTACAAATCCCACTTGGATAAACATAGAATAATGTTTTATGGAGACCACAAAAAAATAAAATAATAATAATAATGAAGAAAATAAAAAATAATGAGCCTTTTGACACATATTTATCATAGCAGTTAGTAGACATTTTCATAGATTTTTCTTGATAGGTACACCGTACATTTTGACTCTAGACTTCTGGAGTCTTCTTTGAAGCATAACGATTCTAAAAGAAACTTAAGGCTAAAATAGGAAAAACGGATACGCACCCCCATAAGGCCATTACGACGCCGTTTCCTCTCGGTTCACAATTCCACACGAAACGTCCCCGTACCAATTCACCGCCACACACTTTTTGTATGATATAAAAACTCCCAAAACCCATAAACCCTTTCTCTCCAAGAAATAAATCAAAACGCGCACTAAAAACACCTTCGTTTTACACACACTTTCCAGTTTTCTCGTAACCTTCCATTTTCTCAAAATTCTAAAAATCAATTTTCATATTTCAGCAATCAAATCATCAACTAAGATGATGAGTCGTGGATCAGTTACTGCTGTTCGATCTGTTATCGTTCCACGTTTGTTCACAACTGGTGCCGGAGAGCCAGCGGTGGTTGCGTGGTGGATGAAGTCGTCTCCGGTGATCGGTGCTCGTAATGCGAGTACAATGACTTTAGGTGAGAAAGAACAGAAAGAAGAGACGGTAGGTAGCGGTGGCCCAACCGCCGGTGGTGGTCGGAAAAATAATAAAGAGGTTGGTAGTTATTGGGGAGTGCGACCGTCTAAGATTACTAAAGAAGATGGTACTGAATGGAAGTGGAATTGTTTTAGGGTATGCATATGTTCTCTAAACATTACGTCTAAGATTACTAAGAATTTATATACATATTTTCTGCTGTTGCTGTTATATTGATTATGATAATATTAATGTACTATAATTAAGATTATTTAGTTATATTGATTAATCTAACGTACCATAAAAATTATCGAAGTAATGATTACGGTAAGTTAAATTTTGTTACGAATGTTAGAAAGTTAGTTAAATTTGTTACAGATGTTAGTAACAATTCATAAATCACCCTTTGTGGCGTATTTGAATTTTGTAACAACGGATGCTAGCTAGTCGTGATTTTCCCTTAGAATCCGTTATTGCTATAGTTGTTTAATGTGTTTATAACATTGATAGTTTGATACGAAGGTGAAAGTAGGATTGAGAATATAAATTGGTGAGAAGTTAAAAAGAATTGATTATATATGCTGGTAAACTTTAATCACGGAAAATTGAATATTATACTGAAATAAAATATTCTTACTGGTGAAAGTGTAAAAGTATTTTCATCTATTAACCTGCTTCTGATTTGAATGATTTTTGCAGCCATGGGAGACCTATCAAGCAGACCTTTCGATTGATCTAAAGAAGCACCATGTTCCGAAGACTTTTTTAGACAAATTCGCATACTATACTGTCAAGTCTCTCCGACTCCCTACTGATGTTTTCTTTCAGGTGACAAAATCTGAGCCAAGCCCTTATATTATAGGTTTTTCTATATGAAATTTGAATTTTACTAAAACTTGATTCAAATATAATAGAGGCGATATGGTTGTCGAGCTATGATGCTTGAAACTGTGGCTGCTGTTCCTGGAATGGTAGGAGGAATGCTTCTTCACTGTAAATCACTACGTCGTTTTGAGCAGAGTGGTGGGTGGATCAAGGCCCTGTTAGAAGAAGCTGAGAATGAACGAATGCATTTGATGACTTTTATGGAGGTTGCTAAGCCAAAATGGTACGAGCGAGCTCTTGTTTTCACTGTTCAAGGTGTTTTCTTTAACGCCTACTTTCTCTCGTACCTTGCTTCACCTAAACTAGCTCACCGGATCACGGGATACCTTGAAGAGGAAGCGATTCACTCATACACAGAGTTCTTGAAGGAGCTTGACAAAGGTAACATTGAAAATGTCAAGGCACCTGCTATTGCTATTGACTATTGGCGTCTTCCTGCTGATTCAACCCTTCGTGATGTTGTGATGGTTGTGAGAGCAGATGAGGCTCATCATCGCGATGTTAATCACTTTGCTTCGGTAAATGCTCTTATTCAGTTTAATTTGATGTGTTTTTTTGATGTATTATTATTATTATTATTATTTTAAGTTATTGACATTTGGGATATTGATTATACTGCAGGATATACATGCTCAAGGACTCGAACTTAAGGATAATCCAGCTCCTATTGGATACCACTGAAGAAAATCCGAAGTATCAATGCTGAAACTTTATGAGTCTTTTACCCGGATCAATAAAAATATTGGCTTTATGCTTGGGTAAAAGTGATTGTTTTGTGCTTTATTTTGTGTAGATTTCGTGATGGTTTTGTGTTAGTTTGAGTGCTATACATAAAAACCTAGCCTTATATTACAACTATTGAAGAAATGTGAATTACTTTGTTCTTTTTAATTGTGTTGACGTGTATTCGGTTGGCAGGGTTGTTGTACCTGCCTCAATTTTCATGAGATTTCATCTTTCAAGATTGGTTTTGATTTTGAAGGAGGCTGGAATCTCAAACTGAAGGTTTTTAGTAGCTCTTTAATCTGGTTTAGATTATGGATTGTTGCCACTGCTTCTAAATTCTGAGTAGGGAATGGAAGAGATTGATTAATTGGTTTAGTATCATTAAACCGGTGATATATGATTTGCAGACCGATGACTCAAGGTTTTGAACAAGAATATGTTGCAGGATTAAAGATCATATCTAGTTTCTAAATGTCCAAAAAGATAAAATTTATTATGCACCTTCAAAAGGAGGTGGTCAAGACCAATGGTTAGGGATTCGATTCAACTATTTACTGTTTTGTTTTGGCTTGACACGAGGAAGTCATTGAGGGAAATATATGAACTTGAGTTATTGGATATAATTTCTGAGGGTACTAGTCCCTGAGTAGAAAGTTGAAAGTGGATAATTTGTTTATAAGTCACAAGGTTTTCAAGAATTTCAACAATTCCCGTGTATGACATTTCGGTTACCCTGAAAGGATTTTGATGGCAGTGGCTTTTATAGAATGACACTGGGTTTGTAAGTGAAGTTAGTCGTATGAAATAGGTGTTGTGAACCTTAATTGTTTAGTATATAGTAATAATGGATAAGGATGCTGAGTACCTACAAGCCTTTGACTTAGAAGTATCTGGGTGGCATTGGTTGAATTAACGGAGACATGAGGTGTATATAATTTGCCTTTCGAGAAAAAAAAAAAAAGGATACGAGTGATCTGACCTTGAGCTTTTAGCAATGACAATTTATCACCATCGATTTAACTCCCTCGCTGTAGACTCGGTTCAGCTAACGTTAATAGAAGTATTGAACTAGACCAGACAATTACTTGAACAGCCGTTTCCATCTGATTGGATTTGTATAGTTCTACAAATCTTGATTTCCTTATAAGCATAATCTCGAATGTAACAAATGCTTAACATGGAGTGTAATATCTAAATCTACTAGATCGAAGTGTAACTGTGCTATGTGGAAACTTGCAAGACTAAAGATATCAAGAGAAAAATTGGGTGAAGCTACTCTTAAAAGGATGGTTACAAGCATTTTGATAGCTATAGATGTAAACGGTAACTCGTTATTAAAAACTTGATATAAACTTTTATGATTAATAAAGAACTATAATTCACCAGGCAATTAAATGTAACATTATATTAAAAAATTAATGTGTGGACTCATATTGAAGCATATATAATCTAATTTAACAAAAAAAAGAAAATCAATTAGTTGATAGGGGTTGAGATGAAACTAAATGATTCATTCCTCAAGCCCAGCACTTGGTTTTGAAGAAGAGTGCTTCAATTACTGCATGTTGAGCAAATTCATGGTCAAAGTCTTCGCAAGTCAATACCTCTCTTAGCTTATTGCATGACATGTAACAGAAATGGGATAAGTGGTGCAAGGAAACTCCCAAGAATGTTACGATGGTCTTGTATCGTGGGGTAGTGAATCCGAGCCCACTTGAGGACAAAGTTGTATATTTCCTTAGCCTTGGGCAGTTGCTTGTCATTTTTACTGGACAAAATCGCCTGCATACCAGCAAGGGGAAACTTAAGAACCTCATCTTGACAACTGCAAATTTTTAACAAGTAGAATACAAAAATGCAGCATTTTAATATTTGCATAAAAAGCCTGAATCCAGAATTCTGTCCTTTATCATATATATGTGGGGTGTTTTGGTACAATCTGATCTTAATAATAATGGATCCTTTTCATCAAGTTAATTATATACCCGACCATTTATAAAAGCAAACTTACTAGTTAATTTCCTGGTGACGCCGAGCTAGGAACGCCTTAGCAGCATCAATCAATGGCTGAATTGCGTCGGCCATTAGAAGCAAGATATAAATAACGTAAAGCAGATTCAGTTGTCATTGGCAAACTTGCGAATAGATGGCTGCAACATCTCATGCATGAAGGAACCTCAAATTTATCATGAATTATCTTTGGTTGATGTTAATGGAAATACGTAAATGCATGCAGAAGACTAAGCCATGCATGCTATTAAGAAAACATATATTCATGTACAAAAAATAATGTTTCTCTAACATCTATAGCATATAAACCACTTATTCCTAAATTTCGGAAAAAGAAAAGAATTCAACAACCAAAAAAACAACTTACAAAATTCTCTATTAACACCTTCTAAAGAGGATTTCCAATTAGTTTCGAGCGACTCTGAAAGTATGTCAATGTGAAGAACACAATCGGATAATTTTCTATTGTTGAATGTAAAACCAAAGTCACAGCGGCTGTGACCATCTTCAGCCGAACACTTGGAGTTCAGGATTGAACGTTTGAGCTCACGACGAACCAAGATAAAAAGTATTTGAATCTCTCCTTATACGTGAATATATCGAATTTGAGAGAGGTGCATTATAAACCTAACTACGTTACGGACAAGTTTTGGAATTATATTTTATATATATGTACATACGGAGCAATATATAACTCTTTGTACTTGTGTTCGGATATATATCACCGTTATTCACTTATTTGTGTGTATCCCTCATATTATATTTGATTTAAATTTATTATGATAATTATCAGTGGCTGCTAATATTGCACTATAGATCGATATAAGATAAGAAGATATCGGTTCAAGTGAAGAAATGGAATTAGTAGAGACGGAAAAAAGTCAAACAAAGTGAAAGTGGTATCCTTATTTCTCCCCTATTTCTATTTCTTTCTTAGTTCTTCACCCCCACCTTCCTTCTTCCTCATTTCTTCACTTTTCACCTTTCACCTCCCCTCTACTTCCGCTAGCCTCCACCTTTTTCCCTTCCTATGTTGTCGTTGGCCGCCCACTTCAGGCACCACCGTCCTTTTATTTGTAAAATAAATTCTTTATCCGATTCTATTTGTAAAACATAGTTCGACGTATGAAGTACTACATATTGTTATAATACTTAAGTTAGTTTAGATAAAGGTACTTAAATTAACCTTATGATAAATATGATTTTTAACACTTTGATGCACTGAAATTCAATAAAATCATTGTATTATATTTTATAATGTTAATGCGTTAGAATAATAAATTATATTTATTGTATCTTGATATTAAAATTTGACTAGATCATAATATTTAATATCCTGTGCATCACAAATTTAAGAAAGTTACAAACAATAAAAAGTTTTTTAAGAAGTTAAAAGAGGTTTTTCAATAGGTGTTTAAAAAAGTTTTAAAAAATTAAAGTGTTAAATTCTTTTTAAAAAAGTTAAGAAAACGTCTTTTTAAAAAAGTTGTTAAAGGTTAATTACTATAACAAGATCACGTTAAGATTCATTATAACATGATGAAAATTAAGTTAATATTTTTAGTTGACCATTTATATTTATGTAAAATGTAATAGTAATCAAAATCTATATCTACGGGCCGGTATGATTTAGTGGGTCAGTTGTCTTTTGAGAGGAAGAAGAAATATACAATCTCAATCACTGATTTTTGAGATCAACGATCTAGATTCTTTGCATCTTAACAAAACTACATTTTACATAAAATTCAGTGTGTATGTGAGATGCATTGTTGCGAACTTGAATGTTGATCACAGAAATTAACCGCTGAGATCATTTACCAATTCTTTCTCGTAAAATGCAGTTATCTTTCTAATCCCACATCTTAAATTCAAGATTCCCTTTTTAATCTATATTTAAGTTTTAACACGAGTTGCATTTATTTAAAAAAGTCTAGCTTCATATCGTAAAATTTGTTAATTATAAAAGTTGGCTACTTTTATCCAGCATCACTAATTAATCTTGTCTATAATTCATATTGTATCACAAAACAGAGGAGATATGAGTGTCGAGCAAAGATGCTTCGGTAAACATTAGATTGTCAATTTTAACGTGTTTTCTTATATAGGAGTACTAGCTTTGTATTCGTGTATACATACGGAGTTTGAACTATTAATGCGGTATGTAAAGTTGATTTTTAGTTGTTATCAGGTTTATATAGTTACATAGTAGTTAGTAAATGTTTGCTAACTTTGAGTATCAATCTTTTTTTTGTTGTTGTTTTAAACAACGTGAGTAAAATTAAGTTTTGCTATTGTAGTATTTGTGTTGCTTTGATATTCTATTACGGAGTAAAAGATAAGTAATATTATCTTTTTAGCACTAAGATGTCGTTTTTGGATTGCGTTTGGCTGCAATGATATCTAGCTAACACTTGTCCTAATATAATATGATACCCTACTAACGGGTTATTGATCTACTAATATCAAAGTGACCCTTTTAATTATTAAATTGAAAGTTTAAGTTTTAAAAATAAGACAATTATATATATTCGTGAATTAATGTGTATATTTGTGATAGTAAAATACTACTAGTTTCCTTTTTCCAGAAATAAAAATTCATATCCCGTATGTATACTGCATTATCAATACTTTTTATAGATAAACAAAGAGTTAGCCACTAAAACCTTCAAAAAATTATTTGAATTCAATTAATTTTAAATTATGATTTGTCACGTCATAATAGCCTTAACTTTAGTTGTTTAACAAAATTAAATAATTTAATTGACTAATTAAATTTCTGGTGACATCATCCATCACTTCTTATATTATATTTTAGATAAGATTAGGTTTAATTTAATTAATAACGCATATATAATCTAATTTAATAATACATAAATAATATGATTTTGATTCCAAATTGATAAAGTTTTCGATATTTGTGAACGAGAAATGAAATAAAGTTATTACAATCTTTTAAATTTTAAATAGCTAGACGATTTCTTTTTCTTTAATTGTGATAAACTATTTAACAACTACAAGAAATGAAAAAGAGAACGATTTGGGGGAAAGGCAAAATGGAACGAAGTTGTAATGAAATAAGAGAAGCCCAACTATTAATAAGAGAAGAAAAGTAACCCAAAATCAAAACCAGTACATGGTAACCCCAGATGGAAACCAATAGCACGGTCTTTGGCCCAATTTAATTTCAAAGTCACTTGGATCAAAAGTAGTACCGTTAACAAAATAACAGTGCAATTTCATTACAACTTAGATTCCATTTTGCCTTTCCCCAAAATTGTTAGAAAGCTTTTTCATTTTGTAGTTGTTAAAAAGGTAATCACATCATGTGCAAATAGAACTTAAACTAGGAAAAACAATTACCGAAGAGTTACTTAGTAATTAGTATGGAGTAAGTTTTATTTTTCCATTAGCTCAAACTTACTCCTCTAAGTCTACTTCTAAATCTACTTCGTGTTCGGATTCTGCTTAAGCGGGATTCTCTCTCTAAGTTACAGCATAAGTATTTCGTTAAGCATCGTCATCTAGTATGACCAAAGCATTAGCCCTGTCTCTATCCTTGGGCTAAGGGCGCATGGACCGGAGGTGAGGTAGCTTAGGATGATGGAACCGTACCTTTTAACTTTCTAAGTATCTTATTATGTTTGGAAATATCTTTTTTCATTAACTACTAAAATATTCGTCCACTGAACAATGCTATAACAAAAGAAAATATAGAAAAAATAAGTTCAACTCCTATACGCTTCAATGAGTCATGGACAAATATATCCTATATCAATATAAGTACAATTCCAAAAAGTCATATTTTAAGAATCTAGAAACCCACACACTTAATCAATGTTTCCGATAGCTCGACAGGGAAGCTATAAAATAATTATAAGATACCAATAGTAAAAACTGAACTATCTTCGGTGAAAATGATGAAAGTAAATTTGTTTTTCACCTAATATTACGACTAACTATTATGAAGATGATATAGTGGTAAGGCGTCATGATGTCTTAACAAGAGATCTGAGGTTCGAACTTCACTAGGTATACATTTTAGGGATGACTAAGAAATGGGTTGAAAACAGTCACAGGGATACCCAGTTAGGTGGCGTAAATATGAGTATAGAAAAGACTTGTTCTTCCACGGTAAGCTGAACATAGACAACCCCATATGTTTCCCTAATATGACGACTCTTCAATACAAGACCTAAATATCGAAAGTGATGTTTCTTTTGACCTTCTAATGGCGTACAATCGTGAGTGAGAAGTACAAGGCCTTATATGAGATCACTCCCTTGCTTACTTTCAGCGTGTCTACATTTGGTGTATCACATCACTTTGTGGACTGGTCTTACCTTCTTTTTATGTGTTTTTCAAATAATTTAGGTGGTGAAAGGACAACATGAACAGGTATCGTACATATATGAATATATATCTTCATTAACTATAAATTGTCAACGATAAATTGGAAGTTTTGATGTGTTATTGGTTGGCAAGGAAGTAAGTTGCTCCATTAAAAATCTAGCTAGTTGTTGACTTACGCTTATTATAAGAATTTGCAAAGGGTTAAACACTTTTAAAGTCATTGGATACACGATTTTTGAATGAGTTTATTAATTCGTAATGCGTTTAACTTTCACGTTTTTATATTGTATGGGGTTAACTTTGAAATCTTTAATTGTATGAGGTAAACTTTCAAAGATATTCTATTGTATGATGACTTGCCTTTTTTAGCCTAGACAAAAAATGAAACTTTCTTTTTTTTAGAATAGTCAAAAAATGAAATATTACATAAAATATAGAATTTCAGAATGTTTACCTCATATAATAGAAAATTTCAAAATTAACTACATACAATATAAAAACGTGAAAGTTAAACACATTACTAATCAATAAACCCTTCTTGAATTTTAAGTACTCTAATAAGTATAATAAACATAAGCATATAAAACAGAAAAAGAAAAAAAAAATTCAGATCTCGCTTAAAAATTAATTTGTAAATAATATGCGTGGTGTGTGATTGGACATTGTTTTTAACCTATATAAAAATTGATTTCATAATGCCATTTCAGACGCCAAAGAATACACGAATTAAATCAAGTCAAATGATATGATTGCGTATGGATAAGAAATCAGGGACCACTTTCTATAATACATCCAAATACAACATTTACAACTTGTCACTCGATCCATTGAGAAAAATAAATTTGTCAATATATCGGACACACTTGCTCATAGTTATAGTTATTCATATATAAACTAAACGGGTGAAGTGGAGAGTTTTTTTTCTATTCAAATTAATTGGGAAGGACGAATACTCGAAAAGAGTGAATATTTTACTTAAATGTATACAATTTAATTAAAGTATTCTGTGATTTTTTTTTTGATCAACCTAAAAATACGCAATTAGTAATGTTTGAACCTAAGACATCTTGTAAAAATACTAAAGACTCTAAATACTACGTCACCTTGGTGATGATTAAGTATCCATATATATATATATATATATAGGAAATGATCCATAGAAAAGCTTCAAATCTTGAGAAAGGAGGGAAACAAATCGTAACCCTTGATTTTTTTATAAATAAATGTTTTTAACATTCATCACAGATGAATGTTAAAAACATTTATTTGTGAAAAATCAAGTGCTAATATTTGATTTCCTCATTCCTTAAAATTTAAAACTTCTCAATACATTCTTTCCACGTGTATATATATATATATATATATATTCTTATTCCTATTAGAACAAATGTATGCATTTGCTTTTTTATTGGAATAATAAATTTATAGAGGGTTATTTAATAAATCGCTTCAAATAAGTATGCTAGGGAAAGAATCACAAAACTGAAAGTAGATTATATGATCGATTAAAATTGCATAATACATGAACATGCCCAAACATAGATGATATGTGTAGAAGTAATAAAAGTACAGGGACAATCCGTATAATTTTACTCTAATATTTTACACATACATGTACTTTGATATAAAAAATCAACTTACCATTAAACTTCAATAAAGATATGGGTTATTGCCTAATTGGTAACATCTAAATGGGCCCACAATGGAATCGTAAGTCGTTAAATAGATTCCCATTGTACCAATAATTAGATACTTCATAGTTCATACCATCGTACTCTTGATCCTTTCATCGCAATAGTTTGACTTTATATTGTTCCTGCCGCCACAATTCCCTAATATCTCAACCTCATAATACTTTTGTGACTGAAATTCACATTCACACACACAAAAACATGGCAACTTGTCCTCCCTTCGATTTCTCCGGGAAGTATTACCATACTTCCGGCGACACTTGTGTGAGACAGAACAGTTTCTTTGGTGGCAAAGCTGTCCTTAATCAAAGTGTTGGTTACGGTGTTATTCTTGGATTTGGTGCTTTTTTCGCTTTCTTCACCTCTTTCTTGGTAAGTTCTCTACTCGTTTGACAATAAGTTACATTAATTAATTCGACTGTTATTCTTTTATAAGGTTAAAATTTTATCAAACTGAATGACCATGTTACATTAATCTTTACCATGAAAAAGAAAATTTATTTTATGGTTATGAGCTATGAATGTTTTTTTTTTGGCATAGGTTTGGTTGGAGAAACGTTACGTGGGAGCGAAACATACGTCGGAGTGGTTTAACACGGCCGGAAGAAATGTCAAAACAGGACTGATAGCAAGTGTTATTGTATCTCAGGTACTACTATTTCTTGGTTAGTTCTGGTTATTGAGTTTAATCTATATTCCTTTATAAAACATTCGTATGCTTCGATTTAAAAAAAATATCGAAAGTATCTGATTACTTCTTTTGACCCGTAAACATATGTAACAACTTCCTTATACAATGTCCTACGAACATATAGACATTTTATATCTCCATTTATATTTTTGCCAACTGTTGAGTGAGCTAGGTATGCCCCACATTATGAATAGGCAACCGGTTGTGAGCTGGTATGGGTTGCTGGTTATCAATTTTTTATCACAAAAAAATATTTTTGCAAAAATAGACACAACACTTTATACTTTTATCAAACTTCAAAATCACTTCATTCAGAAATTCAGTTTGCTCCTACTGAAATATTATCCATAAAACAATGCAAAAGTTAATTATATTGCTATTTAAAGATAACTTATTATTTAACAAATATACAATTCTACAAAAATAATATATATAATTTGATAGTCTTCGCCACATCTCACGGACAAAATGCATTTAGTTTTTGATTGGGGAACAAAATTTGACTAAAATTAGTTGACTTTTCCGAACCTCAGGGGAATTGCCTATAACCCCGGACTAAACAAAAGTGGTCACATGTGATTTAAATGTTTTTTATTGCAAGGTAAATTAAATTAAGTTTTATGAAAAAGGTTAACTTTGGTTTATATCATTTTCTTTTTCACAAAAGAAATGATTGATACATTAATAAAAATAAAACAATATGTTACTGGTTTTAGTTTTATTTTCATTTCTTTTATTTTTCAATGTTAAGTGAGACTTAAACATACAGTCTCGTACCCCTAAACCAAAGGGCAGTTGATGAAAGTTGGCTCGTTTTATGCATCTCTATATAATGGTTTGGACTTAATTTTTCGAGTATGTATCATCTGACTCAAATTATGTATTGAAAGTGGACATGGGCTGCAACAATATTACAAAGTTCAAATGTTGCTTGGGAGTATGGAGTCAGTGGTCCATTCTGGTACGCCAGTGGTGCCACCATCCAGGTTCTAGCCTCACCCCACATTTCTAGCTTCATTCATCATGCTGTAATCTTGTACTTTGGCCATTAACAGTTAAACACTTATTCACTCAGGTGCTCTTGTTTGGTGTAATAGCTATAGAGATCAAACGAAAGGCTCCTCATGCTCATACTGTTTGTGAAATTGTTAAAGCTCGGTATGTTTATTGTCTTAGAGATCATGACTTAGAATTCTCTTGTATTGTTATGTTAGCAGCATTGTTTGAATGTTTTCTATACAGATGGGGAACTGGTGCACATGTCGTGTTTTTGGTCTTTTGTTTTATGACAAATATCATAGTAACTGCTATGCTACTTCTTGGTGGCTCTGCTGTGGTGAATGCCCTAACTGGAGTCAATATTTATGCTGCAAGTTTTCTAATACCGCTTGGAGTAATTGTATATACGCTAGCAGGAGGATTGAAAGCCACTTTCCTAGCTAGCTATATACATTCTGTCATAGGTAATCTTACACTATTTTCTACCAGGTTGACTTTTGACTTTTGTGGTCAAACCTACAACTTTTCATTATGAAACCAGCAGTTTTACTTTTACCATCAAAACTTTCCATATGTACATTTGTTATTAACTTCAACTTAACTGTAAAAATTCGTAAAAACCTAAGTGATTGACATGAATTTGATGTTAAAAACTAAGTCCTAAGTCTTATTGACCTTAAAAGATCAAGATTCTGACTTATTTGGTTTTGTTATCAGTGCACGTGGTGCTAGTCATCTTCGTGTACTTAGTCTACACGGCTAGCAGTGAGCTTGGGAGCCCGAGTGTTGTCTATCAACGCGTAATGGAAGTCTCAAGCAGATCTAGAATATGTCAAGAACCTCTCTCTCACCACGGACAATCTTGTGGCCCTGCTTCAGGAAACTTCAAAGGATCTTACCTAACGATGTTGAGCTCTGGTGGGCTCGTTTTTGGTATAATCAACATTGTCGGAAATTTTGGCACTGTTTTCGTAGACAACGTAAGTTTTCATTACACATGGAAATTTCGACTTGTTTACTTACAACATTGTCCCTTCAGGATATGCTTTACTTCTAAGGGTTCAAATGGGTAAAACAAAAAAGGTTAGCCAAAAACAGGTTAAATGGGCCGGATTCGTGTACAGTGTAATTCAATTCATAAAATATTATAACCCTCCTACAACATTTAATTAAAAAAAAAAATAGATTTTTATTCAAATAATATAATTTTTTAATCAAATTCGACAAGCTAATTATTGATAAACAGTTACAAACTTGGATAGAAAGTGTCCTGGTCCTGTACCAAAAGTTATCTGTTTTGACCCATTAAGGAACCAATTCTGCACCTCTGATTTCTCATCGTAACATCTTGGCCAGAACTGTACAATTTTTGAATGCCTCTGTTTATTCCTGTAGGGATACTGGGTGAGTGCCATTGCGGCTAGACCATCATCAACTCATAAAGGATACTTGCTAGGTGGGCTCGTATGGTTCGCTGTGCCATTCTCGTTAGCCACAGCACTTGGTTTAGGAGCTCTAGCTCTTGATCTTCCGCTAACAGCAAGTGAAGCGAGCCGTGGGCTTGTTCCTCCTGCTACAGCTATCGCATTAATGGGTAAAGGAGGATCTGTTCTCCTTCTCACCATGCTTTTCATGTGAGTTACAATCTTAATCACATGAAAAATAATTCCTTAAAAGAAAACGGGTTACATCGGTCAAAAGTTGCCATAATTGTATTTTAACTGAAAAAACTCGTAAATAATTTATCTTAAAAAGTAGCTATATTAAATAAATATATAACTTTGTGATCATATTTGACACACTAGTTACTTATATAAATGGTTAAAATTAATGGTCAAAAGGTGTTCACGGTCGAACGAAATTACATTTTCGACCCACAAAAAGTGCCCATTGTGACCCATCACCCAACCCCCCCCCCCCCCCCCCCCCCATTTTGTCACTGCTAGTTACAATCTTGAACATGGAACTCGTTTAAAATTCGAACAAATCCCAGTTTCTGACTTTTTCCTAATGTTTTTGATTTGCATCAGGGCTGTGACGTCTGCCGGTTCTTCTGAGCTAATTGCAGTTTCATCACTTTGCACATATGACATCTATCGAACATACATCAATCCAGATGCCACCGGGAAACAAATCTTGAAAGTTTCTAGAGCGGTTGTGTTCTCATTTGGATGTTTCATGGGAATTCTAGCAGTTATACTAAACAAAGCCGGAGTTTCACTCGGCTGGATGTACCTAGCCATGGGTGTCTTCATTGGGTCAGCTGTTATCCCAATCGCCTTCATGCTTCTATGGCGAAAAGCCAACGCTTTTGGAGCCATTCTAGGCACCATAATTGGATGTATCCTTGGGATTGTCACATGGTTAACTGTTGCTAGCGTTGAATATGGTCGAGTCAACCTAGACACAACAGGAAGAAATGCACCTATGCTGGCTGGTAACCTAGTTTCAATTCTGACGGGAGGGGCGGTTCATGCTATATGCAGTTTCTTGAGGCCACAAAATTATGATTGGGAAACCACGAAGAATATAACAGTGGTTGAAAAGGAAAAGAGTGAACTTGCAATCGATGAATTCAAAGAGGAGAAGCTAATTCATGCAAAGAAATGGATCATCAAATGGGGTGTCGGTTTTACTTTTGTGATTGTTATATTATGGCCTATTTTAACCCTTCCTGCAAGTAAGTTCAAAATCAGGTTTCATTTAATTACTTTAGCTGCTTCAATTTGGGATGGTTTTTCATTTTCTTTTTTTGTGCGAGTCTAGAGGAATTCAGCAAAGGATACTTCACATTCTGGGCGATTGTTGCAATAGCATGGGGGACAATCGGGTCAGTGGTGATCATTGTTCTACCATTGGCTGAGAGTTGGAAGACGATCCAAAATGTGATGCTTGGAATGTTCACTAACGATACGCTTGTAGGGAAGATAGAAGAACTGAATTTGAAGCTGGAAACCATCATCAAAGCGGTACCTGATGCTGAGAGGATTTATATGCTCGAAAAGGGGAAGAACAAGAAGGAAACTTCACAGTTAGTATAAACTGCAAACCAAGCACATTTCTTCACAAGAACAAATATGGGTCTTTTGTTTATTGGTTTTAATTTTCAATTAGCTTATCTTTTTTTATGGTCTTATTTGTATATATCTTCATATCAAGTAAATAAGAACAATAAAGAGAAAATAAATGAATGCTTCTCATCATTAAAGATTCCAATGAATGTGTAAAAATAATCATAAAACTAATAACTGTGAATATGGTTCCCATCAGAAATCTAACCATTTTGTATAATAAACACAAGAACTTGGAGATATAAGTCCATCAGGCGTGCAGTTGCTAATCTGAGGACAAACGCCACAAGGAACCAAAGCCACAAGGAACTTGGAGATATTTCAACAGAGCACCTATAGCACAGATTTCCAATAGGGATCGATGGTACTCACCAAGCCCATTGCTCTTCACTTCAAGAACCACATTCTCCAAAACCAACAGCCTCAATACTTCACTTATTTGTTGGCTCGTGCACTCGTTATTTGTCAGCCAACTCTTCTTAAAAAAGTCATAAACTCCTTCAGCTGTTGCTACTTTCAGCTTTTTATGATCTTGAAACAGAGATCTTTAAGTTGATTGATAATTTCAGTATCGAGTTGACCATCAATATACCATATACCACCAGTGACATTATCTGCAGGTGTAATTTCTGGTGTAATGTAGTGTTTTCCCTTGAATTGGGCATGAGGGATTTGTTTGATCAGTGTTATAGCTTTCAGGGTCTTGATGCACTTATTGACAACAGCGATGGGTAGCTTTGTTTCTTTCCCTATGTTCCGATTTGAAATGGCTTGATCGCGTTTACTTTTGATACAATCTAGAACTACACGATCGAGTTCTGCTAGACCACTGGCTGGTTTAGATTCTGCTTGTTTTCGTTTCTGTGATTGCCTCATCCTAAATAAGATCATCATCAATTCAATTCATTATATACGTAACTAAACAAATAAGCAACGTAACTAAAAAAGTTCCAGCAGCATGATGCTTCATAGTTCATACGACAATTTTCTACCCGCGCGTTGCGGGGGACTATGAAAGACTACAATTTTAATAGCGGAGATACGATTTTCTCGGTCCGATGCTTTTTTAATTTTTCAGAAATATATTAACTATTAGGTTATCACAATGAACATAAAAATCAGTAACAATAATATCCGCATAGATATCACTAATTATTACAACGAGACTAATTCTTTGTAATAATTATGTTAAGGGTAAGAAGAATAATAATAAGATACATATATAACCCTTTTAATTCCTGTCAACTAATTGTATTTGTTTTAAAAAATATATATATATATATATAATAATAGTTTCTCCAAACACACATTGGACATCACGAGATAATCAAACAATATTACCCGTTAATCATGAATTAAATAAAGTTATGATAAAGTAAAAATAAAATGAACCAAATATTGAAGATATTGCTAAACAATCAATCGCTTAGGTAACACACTTGAACAAAGTAAACCTTAACCAAAAATCAAACATATGAAAGAAAAAAGTTTATTTACTCACGTTTTTTAATTTACTTTTCTAAAACATCAAACTTTACCGTTGACTTACAACCGAGAAATAAGTGGAAGGAGAGAAAGGGTTGACGATTGAAGGCAAAGAGATGAGAGTTTTGAGGTTAAAAAATATTTAAGAAAAAGTCATAAAAATAATCATATGAATATGGATTATCATTATAAAAAACATTACTTTTTAAAATTAAGGCCGTTTTAGACCTACCAAAACAACTTCTAATGATCCAAAAATCAAGGTCAAACTATTACGGTTGCAAGGATAGCACGTGTTACTTGTCAAAGAATTTTAAATATTATAAAAAATGTAACTTTTTATTATTTTAGTAAAAGTACAATTAGTGAATTTTTTAAGTGTAACGAATAAAATTTGTTAAGCGCAACTACTCATTTAAAACGTTACTAACTAAAATACATATATTTTTATTATAAATTAAATTTGCCTAATATAATACGCTAAAAGTCGTTAATGCTCTTATTTAGTTAAACTAATACTTTCTTATGTCATATGTTTGTTCAAATGGTACGTTCATAATTATTTATTTTTAATTAAATGTTATGAAAAAATAAATGTATTAACTATAAGATTTCATTCTAGTTTCGCCCCCATTATATTTTACGCAAATAACCCTATTCTAACCAATAAAACTGATAAAAGTTCAGAAGAACAATATGTTATATGTACTTATGTATCCCTCACAAAATTGATATCGGGGATTATGCAACAATGTAGAAAGAGATATTACATGCATATTTAATGCTTGAAATTGCAATATCTAATGGTTCGAAGGTTGAAGAATATAACTAACCTAACAAGTAACATGTTGGTCAAATTTCTGTAACTGTAATTAAACACGTATATAACAAAGTTTAAGAGATACAGAAAGAAGGAAGCAGTTACTTGTTTGACAATAGAAAGACAGCTGGCACCGGAGCAGAAAGAAGCAAGGCCGGCGACAGAAGAGGCCTAGTGATGATCACTGTCGTGTCCTGATCACTTGTGATAACGTGCGTACCAAGTTATCAAATTAACAACTTTAGAAAAATAAAATAACAAGGAATGCTATATCCACTCAAAATTTACAAAGAAATTCTCACAAAATAATATGGCACAAGTGTTGGACCAATTAAAATATATCAAATTTTCTATTTCTTATTTATCTCTCTTAATTTAATTGGTCCACATCATTTTGTGAATTATATTTTGTAAAGTTTGCGTAACTTTATCATTTAATAAAAATGGGTATATATCAAAACTGGCTCGGTCCAATTAATTTTATTGTGGACTATTTGATTCACGCTTTGGATTAAACGATAAAAATAAATTATTGATTTATTATTTAGCGGTAGTAGCATATATTGGAGAGAGAATATATTGTGTTAGAAGAGTGTCACAATGTCACAAAGTAACTGGAAATCCAAAATCAAAATCTAAATTGATATGAAAAGATAATTAAAAAGTAAGTGAAAACAGGTAAAAGACATTAAATAAATAGAGTTTATTTATGTAACATTATTTTTATTTAGGGTGTATTTGACACACTAATTTACTGAAAATTATATCAGTTTAACCTCATTTTCCATATGAGTTCAAGCTTTTAATATTTTTTGATAGACAAAATTTTAAAAGGTTTATTGAAGAAATAAACTTTGAAAATAAAAGTTACTTGAACTAGTTTTTAAAAATAAAAAAATATCATTTATATCATTATTTATCATGTAAATTTATCCTTTTATGTCAATTTACATATTTAGACTCCAGCTAGTTTACCGAACACTTGTAAAAAAAATGAGCTTTTATAGACTCCGGCTATCAGCTCCAACTTTAATCTTCGGCTCTAACTGCTAGCTCGTTTTGCCAAACACATCCATCCTTAGGGTGTGTTTGGAAAAACTAGTTGATAGTTGGTAGTTAGAGTTGAAAACTTTTTTTTGTAATTGTTTGACACAACTAGTCGGAGCTTAAATATGTAAATTGACATAAAAAGATAAAAAAAAAAGTTTAATACTGTAAATAGTTATATAAGAGTATTTATATAATTTCTAGTTTTGTAAGTTTATAAGTTATAAGCTTATTTTAAAAGCTACTCCAAGCAACTTTATTTTAGAGTTTAATTTTTCAATTAGTTTTCAAAGTTTTGTATAGCGAATAATGTTAGAAGTTTGAACTTATAAAAAAATAAGTTTAAAATTGAGGACATTTTGATTTATAACTACATGTGTATGATAAAATAACATACATTTAATTAACAAGAGAAAATTCATTCTAGCTAGTTGCCAAGTCACAAATATATTATGTAAAAAACTGAGATGATAATGATAAAGAACAAACATTTTGATATGGAATCGCACGCCACACGCTTTCTCTGGTTATAAGCAAAAGATCCAACTTTAGTTTTTAAAAATAAAGGGAGTATTAACTAGTGATTGCATACTTGTGTTTTGAATTGCACTTTATGTAATTGTCAATTAATCATCCTTAAAAATCCTTAGTTTCAATAACTTCTTCCTCAAATATAGTGATATGTTGACATATAATCCCTCTTAGGTAAGACTTTTAAAATAACTCTGCAGTTCCATTCAGGTAAGCGTATGTAAATAAACACATAGAATACACACAAATGCATACAGAAGTCGGTGTGCTTTTCATCAAGTGTAAGCAATTATCTTTGTCCCAAAAATGGGTAAACTATGACATGTATAGTATGTGCGTGTCTTAGTTGGTAATATGTATATTAGTATACATATATATAGAAGGGAAGGATTATGAACACATGCATGCATTGAATTTGACAAATAACAAAGCAGTGTGTTTACATATATTGTGGACATGAAAACAAGCAGTCTCTTTGTTGTTGATCTCAGTGTTTGGTTCTTACTTCTGGGAAGTGTTCTATCTTATACAACTTTTACCAAAATTTTGTTGCCACCAGGTGTCACGGGTCCAGAATCTGCCGCCTTTGACCTTGGAGGTGGTGGTCCGTATGTGACAATAGCAGACGGTAGGATCCTTAAATGGCTAGGTCCCCTCATGGGATTCATTGATTTTGCCTACACTTCACCTAACAGGTTTGTGTTACACATTTTACTTCTTCATAGTAGATAATATTGTAATTAAATTCCCTAAAAGGATGTATATAATTGATTTTGAGGCCAAAGGTTTAATCCTTTATAACTGAATGCTTCGTATTTGACTCATGCGCCGTATTTGACTCATGCAGACAGAGCCTTGGTGCACCTGCATCTATCAATAAATCTTGAGATATCAATGTCTAAAGTTACTAATTATCTGGTTATTGTTATATTTATTCTTTTCAGGACCAAGAAATTATGTGATGGTACAAATGATCTGGAGTTAGGACCAACATGTGGGAGACCATTGGCTCTTAGCTTCAATTATAAAACCAGTGATCTTTATATCACTGATGCTTTCTTCGGTCTCTTGGTTGTAGGATTTAATGGTGGGCTTGCAACTCAACTTTCTGGTGTTTACAAGTACCTTTCTGGTGTCGATGTTGAATCGTATACTGGGAATGTTTATATGACTGATGCTAGCTTAAATTATGACATAAGGTAAATTTTGCAACAGTAGCGTCTATATAAAAATAAAGAAACCATGTCTTGAAACAATGTGTTTAATTTGACAAAAATTTAAGTACAGAAACATGGCACAACCAGGGTTTACCCCTGACTCAACTGGAAGGCTATTGAAATACGATCCAAGAACTCAACAGGTAACTGTTTTATTAAGTGGGCTCTCAGGATTAGGTGGTCCTGCAGTTAGTAGTGATCGGAAATATGTTTTGGTTCCAGAATATGGGAACCAGAAAATTCAAAGGTATTGGCTTCAGGGACCCAAAATGAACACCAATGAGGTATTCCTGACCGACTGTGGGAAACCCAAAAATATTAAAAGGGCAGCAAATGATGGAGAGTTTTGGGTGGCGGTAGAGAAACAAGTTCAACAGTCCCATGTGTCGAGTCAACCTGTAGGGCTAAGAGTAAATAGCTCAGCAGCAGTGCTGCAAACTGAACCTTTTACCCAGCTTTTGGACATGAATGTTGCTGTGGTTCAGGAAAGCACGAATGCACTATATGTTGGTTCGAGTAACACTGACTTTGTTGGTGTTTACATGAACTAGAATCTTGTAACCATTTCTAAAGATGGCAAGAAATCGTTGTACTTTTATTATATCTGATAATGTGACTAACAATCATATTTGTTGTTAGATTCTTATTTTCAAAATACTTTTGATTCTTTGGTTAGTAAAGCGCTAATCCTCAAGAGCATATTTGGCTCTGTATATAAATATACATGCAAATGTTGTATGACTATGTTTTGTTTGGTTAATTTAATTTGTATAGCCTTGTAATCGTTGATGCAATCAAGCAGTGGTGGTGGTTTGGCCGGGTGATGATTTGTTATATGGATGGTTAAAATTGTTTGAAGGATATCTAAGCGCTCAGGATGCACATAAAATCCATCTTTTTAATCTTAATATCATACATACAAAATAGAAATCAATTTGTATATAGTTAGTCATAGAATTTTGAAATTCTCACATTGGGATTAAGAACTAAGAAGAAATATTGATGGATTAAGAACCAGGAAATTGAGGTAATAGATGTTTGGTGTGAACATTTGACAAGAGGAAGGTAAATTGAAGATCCTGAAGCAATTTTGACGGGATAAGTTAATGAATTTTGGGTCAGAGGTTTGTAACCGGCGGGATGAGATTGGATCTCGGTGGGATCCTGTATGTTGGCCAATAGCCGAATTTTGCTAGTTTCCTTTAATTTTTTGCCTTATATAATCTAACTCCTACACTTGTAAACCTTTGGTTCTAATTTAATAAAGAGAAGCTCTCTGGTTGGCCCATGGACTAAACCGATCTCAGATCGGATATAACCACGTAATATCCTTATGTCGTATTGTTCCTTATTTATCTTGTTGCTTTGTTATAATTGTTTAGTTAGTGATTTATTTATATGTTTATTGTTGTGTGTATGTGTTTGTGATAACACACGTTGTTTGGGTTTTCCGAATTCCTAGTTGAGCGATTTGGGAACGATAATAGATGAAAGAATGATCAAGATTGGGTTTATTGATGGTTAAGGTTTTAGTTTTCTGGAAGATGGAGATATAGGTTATTGTGGCTAGATAATCACAGTTGATCTAGATTCGCTAGAAGATAACCATCGGGGAATACATTTTATGATCCGATTATTGTGTGTAAATTGCGACGCGATTTACATGTTTCGCTACGCGATTTTGATGTTTGGATCGCGCACGACGACACGGCAGGAGGCTAGTCGCATTCAGGATGTGTTTGGTCGCAGTAGGACTGATTCGTTGATTAGAATCGATGGTGATTTAGTTACGGTGAGGGTTTTTTAGAATCTAGGTTATGGATTTGAATTTAACATTTTACTAATTTTCAAGTTCAAGTTGTTCTTCTACTAATTTTAACTCGATAAACTCATTCGATAGCTCGACCTCGAACTCATATTAGCTCATTTATACTTTGATGTTCAGTGTTAAAATCATATTGGTTACATTTAATTAAAGTTTCTAAACTCAAAATCTTATTATAAATCATGCTCGTCCAACTCGTTAAGCTCGATTAGCTCATTCAACGTGAAACTAAACAAGCATTCGAACGAGCCGAGTCGAATATTGATTTTTTAAGCTCAGCTCGTGAAACTTATCGAATAATAACTTTTGTTCGAACTCGACTCAAACTCGAATTTATCAAACACGAATTCGAGCTAAACAAGCTTGAACTCAAGTAGCTCGTTATACTATCAATTAATAGTATTAATTAGTTAATACTTCCTCCATCCCATACTTATATTATATGTTTCATTTTTTGGACTTCTTAAATTAATTGTACTTTCAAAAGTAGGTGGGTATAATTAATTAAAGTTTTCATATTACCTCTATTTTATATGTAAAAGGTTGAGTTCAAATGAGAATGAAAATTTTAGTGAGAATGAAGGAATAAATCATAGCCATCCATTTTGCAAAACTCAATTTTCCCCTAAAGTTAAAAATCTCTCACAAACGGCTAATCAAAAAATTATAAAAATTGCACCATAGAAATCAGCGTTCTTTTCTCTAAAAACTCATGATATACTTTCGATAAATTTTTATATTTTTTTTGTTTTTGGGGTTGAAAACCAGTAACACATGTGTTAGTGGTTGGTAACACATGTGTTAGTGGTTGGTAACACATGTGTTACCGCAACTAACACATGTGTTAGTTGTACTAACACATGCGTTACCAGTTTCGAAACTCACCAAAAAATGAAAAAAAAAATTCGTTGAAAGTATACCTTGTGATATGTCTAATCGAAGAGAAAAAAATGATGATTTTTATGGTGCAATTTTTATATTTTTTTGACTAGCCGTTTGTGAGATATTCAATTTTTAAAAATGTTTGAGGTATTATTATTTTGATGAAATGAATGGTTGATATTGATTCCTCCATTCTTACAAAAAACCTCATTCTCATTTGAACTTAATTATTTATATGTATATCATAAATAATGAGTAATAAGTAATGGTAAAACTGCTAGACCTGAGCCACTAACATCTAACAAGTTGTTCTAAAAAAAATAAGTAAGGGTAAAACTCATCTTACACAAAATTACAGTAGTACGGTGTAAAAATTATGTTTTTTTAAACAACGTATTTTATGTCTCTAAACAATTAATTTGAGACGGAGGAAGTATGAGTTTATTTATAAAATACGAATAAACAAAGGTATAATACTTAATAATTACTAAACCTTAACACTTGCCAAAAAGATTGAGAAGATATTAGTTCAAAATTCTAAAAAATGTATATTTGTTCAAAATTTCTCTTTTAGAACAATCGACACCTACAACCAATATGATCTCATTTATGAAGGCCCACTCACGTGTAAAGTCCACTAATGTGAAAAGAAAAGTAGCTATTTTGTTTGGCTTTGTAGCAACAACGTATATATCCGTTCTCTCTTGATGTACCCGACGGGTAGAGGTGGTATTCGGTGAGTAGTTGTTGTATCCCGCGGGTAAGGAGTTATATTCGGCGGGTACCTCCCATGTTCAACATTAAAACTTGTTTTCTTTTCGAATTTTTATCCGATTCATCTCGTATCCACTCGTAACCTCTGAAAACAGTAATTAGGCGAATAAATCGAGCAATATCAAATCCATTTTTAGAGCACTTTTCTTGTTTCTTCTCATTTAAACTAATATTGGAAAATAGATAATACATCTTCAAACATAAAAACATAAAACAAAGTCTTCGAATAGTCGTCTTTTATTTAGTCTTCTTCATAAGCCATGTTGCTTCAATTTTCTTAATAAGCAAGTTCTTGCGCGATAAGTGGTACCTACAATCCCATTTCTATCTCTTCCTCGTCTATTTCTTCCTCAACCCTTACCATTTGCCTTTCAAGTGGTGAAATTTTTTGTATCCGTTCAACGCCGTCGAGATATTATTTCAAACAAATACATACTTCCACCGACAAAGGCGCGAGTTTAGTTCTTCTTGGTGAAATAACCCACTCACTAACTGAAAAGGTGGACTTCAAAGCTACTGTAGAAACTTGGACGGTTAATAGATCACGGGTCATAGCGGTTATAATCGAAAATTGAGATTCATGCTCTTTCTACCAAACCAAAATATCCAAATTATAAAATTCTTCAGTAGTGATGAGTGTCAAAAAGTCAGAACCAATATACCTTCCTAGTTTGCTACTACGAGTGCTTGATCGAGCTCTTTTGGTATTCTCATTTCTCAAAGTGGCATATAATAATCGCATCATTTTGTTATTAGCGTGCGAACTTGATTTGGATGCCCCCTCATTTCGAATGCCTTCATGAAGGGATGTGGAAGTACCATACTTTGACAAATAATAATAAAAAAAAATTGCGATAACTTTGTTAAATTTGGAAACTTCTTTTGCCGCAAAATCCGGGTCTTTCCCTAATAAACTCAAATCGTAAGAAATCTTTGGAAGTAAAGTTTCCACCCACCAACATTTAAAGTTGGGTTTAAAGCGGCGCAATAAGTTATAGCGGGAGACATATTTTTAAAATATTTATAAATTTGGCTTTCACTGGTTTTACCATTTGTTCAAAAATGTTACCTCTCATTTCAAACTCATTTATTTTGGAACACATTGAAAGTGTTAGGTTTAACACTAAACAACTAGCCGGATAATAAACACCTGACAAAAAAGTAGTTGCTTGTTTAAAAACAACAAGCATTTCGGTAATTAGTTGGATAGTATGCCAACTCAACTCCGAAAAAGTTATAACCGAGTACGTTCCGTAAGAAGGTTATGAAACATTTTTAAAGTTAGTTTTTGTCTTAAAGCACTTTCAAACATATTACATGTCGAATTCCATCTAGTAGGTACGTCCCAATTCGGACCTAACCAAAGGGAATTTGAATTGACAAAAAAAATCATATATTTATGGTATCTAGCGTTTCTTGAACTAAAGTTATCACGTAACATGTGTTTAAAACTTTCTTTTATGGTATCTAGTGATACTTGAACCAAGTTAATGATATGTGTGACACATCGACTATGAAAAAAATACAGCATCGCAAACTGGTTTATATTTTAGCTTTCATTGTCGACATTGGCAATGTTATTGGATGCATTATCAAAACCAGTTTCAACGGCTAGAAAGCCAAACCGGTTAGAGTCAAACAGATTCTGATTTGAAAACCGGTTTCGGTTCATGAACCAATTTGGTTGTGCACCTCTGCATCTTTCTTCATTTATTTATTATTAAGCCAACGGAAATAATATCTTGAATTTTTGTTCTGAAGATTTTCATTCATCTTATATAGAGTTTTTCAAAGTGATTTAGTGGAATGTTTTGATTAGTTATGAAGCAATATTAAACCTCAAGTTATACACTATATATATATATATAGGGGAAGGATCCATAGGGAAGCTTCAATTTCTGGGGAAGGAGGGAAGTAAATCTCATCCATTGATTTCATCATTTATAACATTCATTCCGGATGAATGTTAACTCATATTTTGTTATTATACATCCATGAATGTTATTTAACATCATTTCTTGATGAATTTTTAGTGATAACATTCACCCATGAATGATATAATCGGTGTATAATAATATATATGAGTTAATATTTATCATAAATTAATGTTTTAGGAATATTAAGTTGAAATTTTGACTAACATTCATCACAAATGAATGATAAATGTCGATTTTGAGACTTTTTTTTATTTAAAACGTAAAATTATAACAACATTGTTTGATTAAATGATGTATATAATCGATTCATTTATATTTCAAGCTTTAATTTGATAAATCTTGCTTGAAAATCATGTTTTGATGCTAAATTGGTATTTTCTTCCCTATTTCCCTCTTGATCCCCACCCCATATATATATATATATATAATCTGTAATAATAAATTGATAACACATGAAATTTGAACATCAAAATCAACACAATTGGAGCTTGAAGTTGATTAGTGATTACCATCTAATATATTCTTGTATAGTATCCGTAGTACTCAATACTTACTATCTTTTAGTGTATAAAATTCACATTTTGGGCATGTTGAAATAGAAAAAATGAACGGTAATCAATTCCAAAACGTTAATTAAGTGAACAATGCTTGGATCACCTGTCTCTGGATTATATTGATTTATTGCATAATAGGAGACAAACTTTGTTGTCTTATTGACGTATATATTTAAATGGAAATCATGGAATGAGTTAACGGGGTGATTAAGTACATTTTGGTTCTTAGCCTCTCTATCTTCTGGTTTGTGGTCAACCAGGTGGGTTGTACTGGGTTAAAGCAAAAATCGTTTATAACTAGAGAGTGAATTCACCCATACACCATGACATTTCTCAAATTTAAAGTAAAAGAACTTTAGATTTTAATCTATAAAGTGAGTTTTAATTAAATTGCATACTTGTGTTTTAAATTGCACTTTATGTAATTGTCAATCAATCATCCTTGTCCCAAAAGTCCTTAGTTTCAGTAACTTCTACCTGAAATATCCTGATATATCATATATCGACATATACTCCTTCTTAGATAAGACTTTTTATTAGATAACATTTAGTATTCTATTTAGGGAAACGTACATGTATACAATCGAATTCACACAGAGGTCGGTGTGCATTCCAGTAAGTTTAAGCAATTACCTTTATTCCAAAAATGGAGAAGTGGTGGTCAACTATGACAAGTTGTCGCTACATTTATACTGTGTATGTCTGAGTTAGTATATATAGATGAAGAAGATTATGAAGAGATGCATTGAACTTAACAAATAACGAACCAGTGTGGATCTTTATATAAATGGCGGCCATGAAAAGCAGCAGCCTGTACGCTATCAATCTCATTTATTGGTTTGTGCATCTGGGAAGTGTTTTATCGTATAATACCTTTAACAGAGTTGTATTGCCTTCAAATGTCACAAATCCGGAATCTGTTGCGTTTGATCGTGGTGGTGGAGGTCCCTATGTGACAGTTGCAGACGGTAGGATCCTCAAATGGCAAGGGCCCACCGCTGGGTTCGTTGATTTTGCCTACACTTCACCTACCAGGTTGCCTACATCCTTTAGTACTACTTCAACATAGCAGATGATTTTAAAATCAAACTCCTTACGAATTTTGCCTTATGAAAACAGAGTTAATCAATTGTTTCTATATTTTTTGTGTGCATGTTTCACTTAAAATGTGATCTGTGAAGAATTATAACATACGGTAAAGGTCTTTACTTACTAATTGCCGGGTTAATTTGGATTCTGTATTTTCAGGACAAAGCAATTATGTGATGGTACAGATAATCTGGAGTTAGGACCAACATGTGGGAGACCATTGGCTCTTAGTTTCAACTATAGAACCAGTGATCTCTATATTACCGATGCTTTCTTCGGTCTCCTGGTTGTGGGATTCAATGGTGGGCTTGCAACTCAACTTTCGGGTGGTTACAAGTACCTTTCTGGACTTGATGTTGAGTCATATACTGGTTATGTTTATATGACTGATGCTAGCTTGACTTACGACATAAGGTAACTAAGCTACTTCTACACACACATACACAAGATGTCATTCCTCAAGTACGATATATCACAATCAACCAATTATTAATAAAGTATCGTGTGTTTGATTTTTCTTCCACTGTTTTGTAACTCGTAATTATAGTTTTGATAATAGTTTCATGCTCTGCAGAAATACTACACAACCAGGCTTTACACCCGACTCAACTGGAAGGCTCTTGAAATTCGATCCGTATAATCTACGTGTAACTGTTTTAATAAGTGGGCTGGCAGGTGTAGGCGGTCCGTCTGTTGGTATTGCCCGAAACTATGTTCTGGTGCCAGAGTCTGTGACTAAGGTTATCAGAAGGTATTGGCTAGTGGGATCAAAAATAGGCACACATGAGGTATTCATGACTGACATTGGGATCCCAAAATATATAAAGAGGGCTGCAAATGCTGGAGAGTATTGGGTGGCGGTAGAGAAACCGATTCAACAATCCGCAGTGCTCACTGAACCACAAGGGCTAAAAGTTAATGAGTCTGCAGTAGTGTTGGAGACTGTGTCCTTTACCCACTTTGTGAACTTGAGTATGACTGTGGTTCAGGAGAACAACAACGCGCTGTATGTGGGTTCGAGTCACACTGCTTTTATCGGTAACTACAGCAACTAGAATCTTGTAACCATCTCCTGACTGGCAATAACTAACAACCCGCTGTACTAATAATATCTGCAATAATAATTTTATTTTTGGATCTTGATCAACAAAGTTTCCAATATACAATGTAGAATTTTTTACTACAGAATCCGAAATTATGATATGGATCATACACCATGACGTTGATCAGACTTAAAACAGCAGAACTTTATTTTTTTATTTGCAAAGGGAGTTATTAACTAGTGAAGGCATGCTTGTGATTTACTTTTGTACTTTATGTAATCATCAATTAATTATCCTAAACTCTTCCAAACACCATTGCATTAGTAACTTCTCCCCGAAATATTGTCATATATCCTCGGGTACTCCCTCCTAAAGAAGACTTTCATTAGATAACTTTTTGTATTCTATTTAAGGAAACATACATATACAGATATACAATCTATTCCCAATAAGTTTAAGCAACTATATTTATCCCAAAAATTGAGAAGTAGTGGTCAACTATGATGCGTTGTTGCTACAGCATGTGTGTGTTTGGGTTAGTTAGTAATATGTATGTATATATATATATATATACTCGTATATATATTATGAAAAGATGCATTGATTGTGGTGTTCAACAATCTTTTTTCTCAACGTTGTATCTTTTGACTTTGATTTAAAAATTTACCGGGTAATCCCCTTTACCCTAAAATATGCATTGATCCAACTTAACAGATAACAAACTAGAATCCATTTTCACATGCATGGCTGCCATGAGAACAAGCAGCCTGTTCGCTATCAATCTCAGTGTTTGGTTTTCGCTTCTGGGAAGTGTTTTATCTTACACAACTTTTAACAAAATTTTGTTGCCTACAAATGTCACAAATCAGAAATCTATTTTATTTGATCATGGAGGTGCATATGTGACAGTTGCAGACGGTCGGATCCTCAAATGGCAAGGTCCAACCTTTGAGTTCGCTGATTTTGCCTACACTTCACCTAACAGGTTGTGCTACTTTACTTCTTTAGACACCTTACTTTAATATAACAGATAGTTTCAAAACTAACTTAATTCCGTATGAAAGTATTAGTGTTTTGGGGGACAAATTAAGGTTATCTTTATTCTTTATATATATATATAATTAAAAGAGGATATAATAGAAAAGTCTGAACCCTTCATTATTTTTCACCATTTGCGATCCAACGATCTTAATTTCTTTCGTATAATTTCATATGTCTTAAGAAATTTCTATACACAATTAATCTCATGCATGTTACAATAGCAACATGTGGGCATCAAATTAAAGTTATACTCGTTCGGCTTTGATTTCTCGAGTCTTACATATATAACATGCATGTTAAAGAAAGTAAAAATTGAAGCTTATATGAAAAGAGGATATATTTCATAAAAGTAAATGCATAAAGTATTAAAGTATCCAGGGGGGAAGTATTAAAGTATGGGGGGCGGAACTAGAGGGGGTTCCCGGGAACTCCCGGGAACCCGATGAAAATTTATCGCGTAGTATAAATTTTCGCTAAAAATCTTGATTTTTTTCAAAATGAACCTGGTCTCAAAATTCGGTGTCACGTAAATACTTGTACTTAAGCGATTTTTCAGTATGAAAGATCGTAGGCAACCTAATTAGAAGGTACGTTATTAATTTATTTATTGGTTTTAATGAAATCGTACATTTTAGTTCATTTTTATTTCCTTTATACTCGTAAAAAAAATATTTGTGCACCTGATGACTTAGTGTTCTCGGTCCGCCCCTAGGTAAAATAAGAAAGTATTAATTTAGCTTTCTAACAAGTTTAAGCAACTATCATTATCCCAAAAAAAGAGAAGCAAAGGTCAACTATGACAAGTTGTTGCTACATACATAGTATGTGTTTGTCAACTGTGAGTTTGAACTTGTATATAAGAAGATGTACTATAACAAAGATGCATTACAATTCAAAAACCAAACAATAAAACATTAATGGGTTTTACATACAATGCCAACCATGAAAACAATAAACCTTCTATTTGTGAATCTCATTGTTTGGTTCTTGCTTCTGGGAAGTGTGTTCTCTAATGAGTACAAAACTTTTAACAAACTTGTACTACCTTCGAGTGTCACAGGACCTGAATCTGCTGCTTTCGACTGTGGTGGTAAAGGTCCATATGTGACAGCTGCAGACGTTCGAATTCTTAAATGGAAAAGGGGGCCCCGCCATTGGCTTCGTCGATTTTGTGTACACTTCACCCAGCAGGTAATTGCATGCTTACTTTTACTATGGATGAATTAATGGGTAGTGTGGCCCAATGTTCTGCACTTAATGGTCCTAAGAGCGTCTACAACACATTGTTTTGCTGATGCACCGCTACATCAGCATCTTATTTATATATGTAACTATGACTATTTTATATTACGCATCAATCTTTAGTGGTCAAGATATATCTGAAGTTATTAATTACTTATTTTTTCAGGACCAAGAAATTATGTGATGGTACAAATGATCTAGAGTTGGGACCAATATGTGGGAGACCATTGGCTCTTAGTTTCAATTATAAAACCAGTGATCTCTATATCACGGATGCTTTCTTCGGTCTCCTCGTTGTAGGATTTCAATGGGGGACTAGCAACTCAACTTTCGAGTGGTTTCAAGTACCTTTCTAGTATCGATATTGAATGATATACTGGAAATGTTTATATGACTGACGCTGGCTTGACTTACAACATAAGGTAAATTCTGCAAAAGTAGGATTTAGTTAAAAATAAAGAAACTTACCATGTCATGAAACAATGTTTAATTTGACAAATTTTCATGTGCAGAAACATGGCACAACCAGGGTTTACACCTGACTCAACTGGAAGGCTATTGAAATATGATCCAAGAACTAAACGGGTAACCCTTTTATTAAGTGGGCTTTCGGGAGGAGGTGGTCCTGCAGTTAGTAGTGGCCGAAAGTATGTTTTGGCTCCGGAGTACGTAAACAAGAGAATTCAAAGACATTGGCTACAGGGACCGAAAAGAAACACAAATGAAGTTTTCATGACTGACTGTGGGAGCCCGAAAAGTATTAAAAGGGCATTAAATGATGGAGAGTTTTGGATGGCTGTGGAAGAGCCGGCTCAACGGCTAAGAGTGAATGGGTCTGCAATGGTGCTTCAAATTGTGCCCCTTACCCAATTCTTCGATACGACTGTTAACGTAGTTCAGGAGAACAACGATGCACTATACGTTGGTTCGGGCTTTACCATTTTGTTGGTGTTTACACGGACTAGAATGTTGTTACCTCTTCACCTGTGACGAGAAATCTCTGTTCTGGCTATTATTAATCAGGAGGATATATGTTATGGATATATATGTACTCCCAGAATAAACAGCAATAACTTTTTAATAACATAAGATTTTTAGTATTAAAATGTGTGTTTACTTACTGTTGTGTAACATATGTAATGCATTGGCTTTGTTATGAAACCAATAGTGTTGCTATTGATTACTTACATACCTCAAAATTATCCACTTATTAACCCAATTAACATAAAAAGAAAACTGGAATGTAAATCTCTATCATTTACAACTTATTAATCCAATCAAGAACTTATGCATGCACCATTTGTCCATTTGACACATATATTAATTCAATAATTTGTCATTAGTTTAACATTGAATTGATAATCAAATCTTTTATTGAACGAGTTACGTAGTATAACTGCCTATAAGACCAAGAAGCATATAAAAAACTAGCATTCAAACATCAGACCACGCATTTTGCCAATGACATGATAATACGAGGTTTTTGGAATGCAAAACGTTGTAAACATCAAGGTCTTAATTTTTCTTTTAAATATGGCTTAATTAATTAAATAGAGAAACTTTCTGTGCCTCAAGGCATTAATGATTAATCTCACACATTCATCATCCACATTGCCACCTTCTAATCGCACGTCTGAATTTTCTTCCAAGAAAGAAAACAACAAATGGGTTTGAAGGTATGTTTCTTTTTCTTTCTTTTTCATTTATAGGACAATTAATTTATGTAATTTGAATGATAGATTTTCATTTAGGAATCGAATGCAAACTGATTAAAATTATCTGAAACAAGTATCCTTGTAATTTTCTGAAAAGGTATTAAAATGTGTAAATGATCTACGTACACGGATCTTGCGTGCAGCAATGATATACTATATGATTATTCAAATCTAGTTTATTATCTTGTCTCATTACCATCACATTTAATTTTTAAACCATAAAAATATAACTTGAAGGAGGAGTTTGAGGAATATGCTCAGAAAGCGAAGACTCTTCCTGATGGTACCTCCAGTGAGAACAAGCTTATACTATATGGACTCTACAAGCAAGCCACTGTTGGACCAGTGAATACAGGTGTATATATATATATATATCTTTCTAATATTAATCAAGTAGACTTGCTAAAATTAACTACAAAATAAATTAATATATGTATTTTTTTAAATTCTTGTTGTATTTAGATCGTCCCGGTATGTTCAGCATGACAGAACGGGCCAAATGGAATGCTTGGAAGGCTGTTGAAGGTATTGCTTATTCACAATTGTATCGTTTTTATGAAGTGCTTTTTTTGTGCATATATTCTAAGTCATTGAACATGGTAAAAGTGTTAAAAGATGGTCCTTGGTGTATCAAACATGTGTTGGTCATTGGGAAAAATATCAGAGGAACAGAACATTTGTAAAAGTATATTGTTATTCTATGAAATTAGCCCATTGGATCAGAGTTCTACATCTTGTTTTGCTTATTGAGGTTTCTCCTCATGTGACAGCAAAATCCAAGGAAGAAGCAATGAGTGATTATATTACCAAGGTCAAACAATTGCTAGAAGAAGCTGGATCCTCGGCTTGAGATCATTAGCCCGCATGTTATATGCCGGCATTAAGAAGAATGTTGTTCAAGCACATCTTTTGAAGGAGTTTATGATTTACATACCGCTTGTTGTTAATTTCTACCTTGATACATGAATCCTATATTTTTATGTTAATTCATGAAGAGCCATTACGAAAAGATCGTCATCACCAACAATAGCTACTACTATATACAAGCATTGCATAACAGTAGAACTATAGAAGTTGTAATAGCTTGCAGAAATGCCCAAAACAGAGTCCAATCAATTGCACAACTAAAAAGCAGTGTAAAAGAATGTAAACAAATGGTTGAATTCGAACTAATTATACCATCTTTTCCATATTTCTACAACAAAGTACAATAAATTTAAAACAAAACAACATTTGAAATTATTGGGAAGATATAAATTTTAATCATATTACTACATCACCATATCAAATAACACGGTGAGTTCTTATCAATAAAGAAGTGGTAACGAGGTTTTAGTTTGTGTAAACACCAACAAAATTAGTGATACGCGAACCCACGTACAGTGCATTGTTTTCCTCCTGAACCACAGCAATATTCATATTCAAGAACTGGGTAAGGGGCACGGTTTGGAGCACTGTGGCAGACCCATTAACCCTTAGCCCTTGAGATTCACTGAGCAGTGGTAGCATTTGGACTTGTTTCTCTACCGCCACCCAAAACTCTCCGTCATTTGCTGCCCTTTTAATATTTTTCGGGCTCCCACAGTTGGTCAGGAAAACCTCATTTGTGTTCCTTTTTGGTCCCTGCAGCCAATACCTTTGAATTTTCTGGTTCAGATATTCTGGAACCAAAACATATTTGCGATCACTACTAACCGTAGGACCACCTACTCCTGAAAGCCCACCTAACAACACAGTTACCCGTTGAGTTCTTGGATCGTATTTCAATAGCCTTCCAGTTGAGTCGGGTTCTTGTATGTTGTTTCTGCACATAAAGCTTTTTTCAGATTAACCACATGGTTCTAATACATGGTTTCTGTATTTTTAAAATAAATGCTAATGTGCAATATTACCTTATGTCATAAGTTAAGCTAGCATCGGTCAAATAAACATTTCCGGTATATGACTCAACATCAATTCCAGAAAGGTACTTAAAACCACCAGAAAGTTGAGTTGCAAGCCCTCCATTGAATCCTACAACCAGGAGCCCAAAGAAAGCATCGGTGATATAAAGATCACTGGTTTTATAATTGAAGCTAATCGCCAATGGTCTCCCACATGTTAGTCCTAATTTCAGATCATTTGTACCATCACATAATTGCTTGGTCCTGAAAAATATAAATATGTAAATTATTAACCTTAAACCTATATTATTCAAAAAATGATATATTTCGGTCATTTGATTAAAAGTAGCACAATGTACCTGTTAGGTGAAGTGTATGCAAAATCAACGAACCCAACGGTGGGACCTTTCCATTTGAGGATCCTACCATCTGCGACTGTAACATAAGGACCTTCACCTCCACGATCAAATGCAGCAGATTCAGGACCTGTGACACTTGGAGGCAATACGAGTTTGTCAAATGTGTTATAAGATAAAACACTTCCTAGAAGCGAAAAAGAAACGAGATTGACCAAGAACCGGCTGCTTGTTGTCATAGCTACAATGTATGTATGTAAACACCAGTTTATTAGTTGTTGTAGTTTGCAATGTATATTTTCATGTGCTTTCTACCTCTCTCTATATATATACACATTCTGATACACACTAACTACACACACATACTATTAATGTAGCAGCAACTAGTTACAGTTGACCGTTGCTTCTCCCTTTTAGAGTTAAAGATGATTGCTTAAACTAGGGGAAAAGCTGTCCGACTCTGTTCATTTGTGGAAGTTGGATGTCTAGATACCTTGCATTGAATTGCTTAGTCAACAGCTTCATTATCCTTCTTTTTTCATATATTTATTTATATTCAGCAATTTCATTAGGTAAAATTATTGTTTCTTACAATCTTGACATGACCCGAAAAAACCATCCTCAAAGGACTATAGAGTTTTGACATCCACACTTTTTTATATATTACATTTTGCAAGATGATTCAGTCAGCAAGCTCTCAAACTCAATATAGGTTATCTTAAGAATTGAAAGATCACTAGGTTAAGAGCTTATTTATCAGGTTTTCCCAATTAATAAAACGTGATTTTGGATTGCTAATAGCATTTAATATCTTAAGTAAAGATTGATTAAAAGTCATTAAGTTTAAAGTCCAAGTATTTGCGCTTAAAAAGTTAAGTTTAATGTCTAACGTAACGTGGACTATACATCGATATATCATAAGATTTTTATGAGAAGTTACTGAAAACTATGGGTTTTGGAAGAAGGGCGAACTTTGATTGATCATTACATAAAGTGTGAATTCAAACACAAGCATACAATCCACCAGTTAACAACTACTTCTATGCATTAAATACAAAAGTTCTTTTACTTTAAATTTGTGAAAGGATATGGCGTGTCATACTAGCATCCAAATTAGAATGTTGGTTCTCTATCATCATACTATTGTTGCATAATATACATTTGCCACTTGATAACAAGCACGCAATCTTTTGCAAAATACAGCTAGGGTAGACAAAGAAAGGTTGTGTACTGTGTGTGTTATAATGGATTAATGTCAAATGCTTTTGTATTGTAGAACATGCACCCCACAATCACAAACGCAATAATTGATATATTGTAGAAGTATTGCATAGCACTGGAAGCAGTTTCCGCCTTCCCTAAAGAATAACAGGCCAACCACAGAACTTGAAAGAAAACAGCATTAAACGAATAAAAACGGATGATAAAAAACCAAACTAATCATACTATCTTCTCCATTAAAAAACCAAAGTACCATAAGCCAAGACATCCAAAGAGGTAATAGAATCTCTGACCTTTAAACAAAATAACATTCAAAACTGTTGACATAATATAATCAAATCTTGAAACTACAACTCTTTTTCTATTTCTTCTCTTCCTTCTCTGCCTCGGCAGCCCTCTTAAGCCTTGCACCCAAGTGACGTTTGTTGGTTCTCTCAAGGCGTATCTTTGCATAGGCATTGAAAGATTTCATCTCATCGGTAACCTTCACAAGTTCGGTAACCGGCTTCTCCCTGGCAATGGGCAACACTGGACCTTGAACCTGGGTGGCAGTTGCAAGCTCCTCTGGTGTAGAATCACCAGCCTAACACAAAAGATAAAAAATCATCAAAAAAATTCCATCTACAAGAAAAGGTCTGATACGCCAAATAACAGCTGAGCTTCTAACAAATTCAAGAAAAGTGGAATGTTCAAGAAACTATACATGAGCTATGGTCATGAATAAATATGACAAAAAATGTTCACCTTGGTCTTCCTTGCACGTCTTGGGAAAACAACAAGCTTAGCCTTAAAAGTTTTTAGCCTCTGGACATTAGCCTGCAGGCCTTCCAATGAACGATTCCTGCGGCGATGATCCACAGCAATACCAATAGTTGGAGCAAGCTTCTTTGGAATACCTGCAGCCTGTTTTAACAAGAAACATCAATTAGGTTATCTGAACCTACAGCCCCGCATGTGAGCTGGCATTTCTTTCAGATAAGTTAGCTGCAGATCTGTTTTAATCAATTGCTATAGCACAGACTAGCGTTACCTTCAATTCTTCAAGAGAAAATCCCCTGCCCTCCCTAAGCTTCATGTTGTATTTCAAGGTTTGCCCATGAACCTGAGGACGGAGTCGTCCGGCAGGCCTTGGGAAAACTTTAACAGCCTTTGCTTGTCTTGCTGAAATTAAATACATAAATAACCAGATTAAACTATGTTACACCAAGAAAACCATCACTAATTCAACTATAAATTCACGACCTACCACCTACCATTGCGTCTCCTTGTTTTGCGAGCAGGTTGGTTGAACCATGTCTTGACATAGTTCTGCCAATGCTTCTTGAAGTGACCATTTGGGATAACATTGTTATGCTTCACCATGACTAATCTACAAAACGTATCATGCAGTTTATTTAAGTATTACTGCTACACTAATCATCCCTTCACGAACTTTGCCAGAGTGAAAATACATACAAAAATCAAAGATTTGCGCAAAAAACGCAAACTTTGAACAATCTAGATACTACTGGCAATCCTCATTTCTGTAGCTTTATATCAATATAAACACAAACTATATATCTTATGATCTTTGATTCTATTTGTACAATTTCAACTCTATTCAGACCAAAAAGAGCTTACAAAATCAGTATATGTGCATTGAATTGAAAATTACAAGTAAAACTTAGCAAAGAATAAGCTAAATACAGTCTAACTTCAGCACGTGACATTTATGAACCAATAACGATTTATATACACCTAACAAACAATAGCCTCCAAAATTCCCCTACTATTGGTGTATATCAGAACTGTATTATTTCATTATCATACATTTAACTACTAATCAATTAGTTCGTGAAGCGTAAGAAATCGGGCAAAATCGCAAAATTGTTTAACAATTTTTGTAGAGATCAACATATGATCATATCATCTAATAAAACTGAATCAAAACATACCTGAGTTCGAGCCAAAAACCTTCAGCTACAGGGGTGAATAAGATACCGTATGGAGTGAGATTCTGAAGTAAACCCTAACCCTAAATGGCTGCATGTATAGATATGGGTCAACGTATAAAAAATGGGCCTGATGTAGCTATATTATAGTTTTCTAAAATATGGGTCGGCCCAACTAAGTGATAGTAAAATAATCCGTAATAATTATGTTAATGATTTTCCTTATTTAACTGAAAACCGACCCTAAAATACATACTTCCTCCCTCTACTTTCCCTTTATTTTTATTGTCCTCTAACAAATTTTATTGAATTTAAGATATTTTACTCTTATATTTTAGCATGTTTGACTATAAAATTTTATAAAATACATGACTCACAGTAATAATTTTTAATCATTATTTTTTCTAAATATTGAGACAAGCAAAAATAGTTATGTAAATAATAAAAATAGGATGGTGAAAGTATAGAACATTACCCATAAACATATCCAAAATTTAACCGTTTGACTCAAATACTTATTTTAAGGATTTTGTTGTTAACTACTCTAAAAATTGTCAATAGAAAACAAGAGTTGTATGATAACTATCAAACTGTCAATGATAATGACATCTAACTATAAAATATAACATATTTATTTTTTATTAACAGTCATAAAAGTTGTTATTATCATTTTTCTTATTTTAATAATATGGATCAAGTTTTACCCATCGGCTATAACTAATTTTGATACTAATGCAGTTATTGATATGTGAAATAAATGAAATGTAAAGAACGCTTGTGTCTTGGAAGATGAATTGTGTAACTTAAGAACGCAACTAAGTGGTTGTTCTTATGCTTGGTATTTAATTGAACGGGTATGAATTTTAGGGAAATTGTTCAATGTTAAATTAGGAGTTCAAAAGGTTCTAAAAAATGATTTTGAACCATTCAAATAAAAAGGAAAAAAAAATACAATCTTTTGTTTCACACGTGGACATTGAACGCCGATAAAAAATGATGAACGTCGAATTCCCGCGTTCAAGGCTTTAAACGACGACAATTTGTCCTCCCACTCTTGTGCTTTAGTAACACATGACACTTTAAAGAAAGTAAAAGATATATATATATATACATATAAAGAAAATCATCCTGTATATAAACAAAATTTGGAGTATGGACTCTGTTCAGTTTGACCAAATAAAACCCCTCTGATTCTCTTCCCTGTTGCACACTCATAAGAACTAATTGGTATCTACTCACTTTCTTTCTCACAAAAACATCATATGTCACACCTCTATTTATAGCATATAATACGCCACTTATTAAAATGTGGATTGGAGTGACGGAATCATTTTCTCCCTCACAACCATTTCATCTAAGAAAATGAAGTGATCATCTTTGTAAGTGTTTACCTGTGTTGTTGATATCCCGAAATAAAGTCTACAATTCAATAATCGTAACAACACCTATAAAAAGTAGTGCGAACATTACTTGCTTCATTAGGAGAACAAATGGATCATCAGGAACAAGATTCAAATCAACAAGCTAAGCAATATGCTGATATGTGGTATCAACAAGTTAACTGTCGAAAATGGGCTAAATGCTAGTTGCATATTGTGTTCTGAAGTCTTAACTATTTGGTAAATATTGTGGTTTCGATTTCTAGCACCCATAACTATTACTAGTTGCATATCATTATCTAACTGATATAAGGAATGCATGCTTATGAATAAGTGATCATGATTTCAGGAGCAAATAGATCTTGTGCAATTTATGTTACTTTTTAGTCCACTTGTATATGATTTATGACTGATAAATTAATTGTACTGTATATATTTTTTTTTATCATAACTAATATGTATAAACTGTTAGTAGAACCCAGTAAGCTGTATATCATTTCCAAGTGAAACTGTATTTGCAGTTTAAACTTAAAAGTACTTACATATTTATTTATGAATTTTATTTTAAAAGAAACATTGGACATGAATAACACGCTTTAACAATATACATTATTACTTATTAGATCCATAGAACATCAGAGTGAAATAAGCGTGCTCTCGTGGAAGCTTTTCATGATTGCATCTTATGAGATGGTCATGCAGATTTTACTTGTATGAAAAATTAATATATCTCATTGTACGTATTTGGAACTCTAGAAGTAAAGTTGTTACTGTCTAATCACTGAATAGGTTTTTTCTTTATACTGTAACTTTGTAACACGCATGAATTATTTAGACATATTTAGTGATTTGTTAGCACGTACATATAAATTTTTTGAATGCATTCTCACTCAATCAAGTAATCTCCGTGGGACAGCTTCGAAAGTACCTAGTGTGTGGATAAAGATGCTTTACTACATTCCATTGTTAGTTCCAGTAGCTAATGTTTGCTTTCATAAAAGCACAAATGATTTGAATAACATAACTTTGCCGTAAAGCTTTGAAGAATAGGTGTTCATTCGGTTATTTCGATTTAAACGAAACCAAATAGATAATCCCGATTGATTTTCGATTTACACTTTTGGAACTGAAAGAGTCAAAAGATTTCACCTAACAAATGGGAACAATTGTTTAACTGAACAATGATGAATATAACTTTGCATATAGCCTGCTTTAAGTGAATATTGCTAATTGAATATCAGTGTACTTGTATTAGCCTTGTCTAATTGTGAGGTTATATAGAGTCAACTGTTTTTTTTTTTTGTTTTTTTCAAGTGTTGGTCAAGTTGAGTCAATTGTTAATTTCTAATCTTTGGTGCTGTAAATTAAGTTACTTGTGTTATTTGGTTGTTTTACATTATTATATGTTTCAGTTTTCAGTTATCAACAAATAATCTTGATGACCAATATTGGGACAAGTGACAAAAGAAAGACATTAATTGTGTGATGAGTACAATTACTAAGTTATAACTAGAGGTGCCAAAATGGGCATGTCATGTGTATAGATGGCAATTCTGACCCATTTATGTCTAACGCTTCAAACATGATGGGTCATGTTACTTTTATGTGAGAGATGAGGATAATAAATAAAATGAATAAAATTCACAATAAAGGGCTCACTTTATTTCCTTCTCACAAAACACATAAGATGATGGGTCATGTTAACAAATAGTAACTTGAGCAGATCTGTGATTCTGGAAAAAAATTAGATAGCAATGAAGTAGCATAAACTTTATGGCCCTATCTAACAGTTATAACGTTCTTAAGTTATTGTGTCTTGGTTGTTAAAGTTCTGATCGTTTTCATGAATTTGCCTATTTTAGTAGCTTTAATTTGAATTTTCTCCTCGTTTTTATCTCTAGCTATAGCGTTCTCTAGTTATTGTTTATTGGTTTTTAGAAGTTCTGATCTTTTTTGTGCTTTTGCCTATTTTGTAGCTTCAATCTACATTTTGTCCTCATTTTTGTTACTATTGCAGAAATTGAGGAACACTGATAATAAACAAACATCTATTCCAATGGGATGATACAATGTGCAATATTCAGGAATTAACGAAGGACATTCACCTAGAGGTATTACCAGTAACAACATCAAGAAAATCTCGATTTTGCCCCTCATTTTTCTCATATTCTACGAGGTATCCGAGGGACCTTTTGGTATATAGTGTTAAGGCAGTTGGCCCACTTTTAGCACTTATAGGGTTCGTAGTGTTCCCGGTCATATGTAGTGTCCCTGAAGCTTTAATAACTGCTAAGATAGTTGGCAATGTTTGGTTGAGATGGTGGGTCCAGGCAGGTTCTGCCATGTCAAATATGGGAATGTTTGTAACTGAGATGAGTAGCAACTCGTTTCAATTTCTTGGTATGGCTGAACGGGGAACGCTTCCTGAGCTTTTCGCTATAAGATCCCGTTACGGAACCCGTCAATCGGGATTTTATTCTCGGCTCCTGGTGTGGTTTTGCTTTCACAGTTGACTTTTCAAGAGATTGTGGACTGCATAAAATTTTCTTTATTGTTTTGGTATGATTTTGGAGTTTATAGCTTTTGTAAGGTTAAGAATGAAGTATCCAGCCAAGACCCGACCGTATCGGATACCGGTTCGAACAATTGGTGCAGTTCTTAGGTGTGTTCCTCCAACAATATTGATTTGTGTGGTTTAAGTTCTATCTAATAAGGTTAAGGTCGTGGTTTTGAGTAGTGTTGCTATAGTTATTGGGCTGATGTTGCAGCCATTTCCCAAGTTGGTCGAAAAGAAAAGATGGATCAAGTTCTCAACTAGTGCTGATCTCCCGGACCTTCATAGTGCTCATGAGAATCCAGAGTCTTTGGTGCATTAGTAACGTCAATGTGCTTGGCAGCCTGAATATTGTGATAGAAAAGTATTGATGTTTAGATCTCGCTTATATCTTGTTGTACGATGAGGACTCTGTTGTTTTGCTCTTTTGGGTTAAAATAGCCATTTCTAGTACATCACATATCGTACCCAATGCTGTTTAAACTGGTCAATGCACTTTATATTTTGTCTTTAATATATCAAACAAGATAGCTAAAAATAATCGGTTGAACAGGTCAACTAGGTCGAAAGTGACTCCGATGATATTCAAACTGTACAAAACCTCCATATCTGCACAGTTGATTACCGACTGCAAACGATTTAAGCCAGGTATCATGTCAACAAAGTTGGGCTTGATCAAACTTGAAAACGAATTATTCAATAGAAGCTTAAATCTTTTGCAGTCCCAAACTATGTCAACAAAGTTGGGCTTGATCAAACTTGAAAACGAATTATTCAATAGAAGCTTAAATCTTTTGCAGTCCCAAACTATGCCAACTACATTTTATCACAAACGTACAAAAATGTAAACAATCAAGCAAAAACATATTGCAAACGTTATTTTAGTTGACCATCCATCCGTCAAACAAGAAATTATAAACTGGTGATTCTATAAATATCCAAGACTACAATCTTAGAAAACTTGCCAAAATAGCAATCATACAAACTCGTCAACATAACAAGCATTTTCGATTGACACAAAAGCATGAATACCGTGTTTATACACGCCTTTGCTTCCTGAGACGGCATCCATTGTGAGGTTTCCTTGTCGTGTCTTCAATATACACAACAGGGTTTCGGTCAGATCTTGAGTTTGTATATCCATCTCTAAAACTCAAAATAGCCAACTTCTTTTTCTTGAAAAAAGTAAACCCATTAACCTTCATAACAACCGACTTTAATCCCATACTTTTAGCAACTCGTCCCACATGTTCTGCAGTCGCTTCAGCAGAGTATTTAGAAACTTTTGGTCCTCCTTTCATTTCAGCTAAACATCCAGCAGATGCTCCCATTTTCTTATTTCCCTTAGAATCTGTCACTGTGACAAACGTGTTGTTGCGCATTATTTTAATATGAACGACATCTGCATTTTGCTCTAGCCCAGATCGATAGTTATCATTTAAATTATCTCTCATGATTCCTCTAACAAAATTTGAGTTCCTACTAGATTCAAATGAGCCAGAACCCCTACTGAAAGGTCTACCATCCCAACCCATTTCAGCAGGGGCTCGAGTCCTGTCATTGTCAGGCATTCTCCTGGACAAACTCTCAAAGTATCCAGGATTTCGCCCCGTCTCAAAAGGTGGTTGTCTCCTATTTATATCATCTAATCTTCTATTTGGACCCTCAAAGAATCCAGTATTCTTTTCTGTACCCACGGGTCCATTGTCCATGCCTCTCTCAAACTCCTTTTGACCCACAGTATGTATAGAGGTTGCAAATTTCAGAGAACTAGAAACTGAATTTGCTTGTCCGAAACCGATTTTTTCTAGGAAACTAGGCATAGCATTACGAAGAACACGAGTTGATGCTCCATTATTCTCTAAGGATCCTGCAAAAGCGTAGACATTTTCTTATATATAAAAAACAAATACAAAGAAACAAATCAATGGCGAACATTAGTTGGAAGATGGGTCAAAACATGTTCAGGTTGAAACAGGCTGGGTTTGCGCTGGAACAATAACTTTTTTGTCTTCTTTTTTTTAATTCTTCATATATGATTAACGCCTTAAAGTAAGATTACTAGAACAATATTTTCAATAATAATCTAAATCATTGAATAAAACGATTTACAAGGGTATGAGTTAAGGATAGAATTCAGGCAACCTTACACCCGTTTGATATGTTCAACCCATTTGACAAGTTCCCCTTTGTAGTTAAACTTGGGGATTTGACCCGCTTGAGATAAAAACACAACCCAGGCTGATCCACTCATAAGCAATGTGGTCAAAAACTCGAAAATTTTACCTTTAATCATATACATAGGTTCTATCTACGTTTCTGAAGGAACCAACATCTGTTTCGCAACCATACTAGGGAAAATTACTCTAGTTTGAAGTCATACTGTCCACATAATTATATTCAATGTTATCAGCATAAAACATGTTCTCTATCATAAAAACTACTAGGGAAAATTTACGTCATTCAATTATAACTTTTAAACTATTGTTACTTTTCTAACACATCAAGTCTAATCATTAAAGTACTTAGAGCACAGCATCTGGATTATTAGATAATAGATACATATAATTTCTGCAAAATTAAGGATATCTAATATCTTGTATACAACCTATCTACCGAGTAATCATTTTTGGACACGCACTTCTTGTAGCCCATGAATTTGCAATGTTAGACACGTCATATAGTTTAAAAAGAATATTCAACCATTTATTGTGAACCCAAAACAAAACCGTTGTAATAATGATAATGACCAAACAAGTAAGTTAAAATGGAAACTCCACTAAAAAGAACTTACAAATTCTGTAATACATCCAAACAAGAGAAATTTTCAATTTTCGTGGGACATATGAAATACTATAGCATTTTAATTTGAGTATTGTGCTGAAATAATATTACAGCAATATTATTTTAAAGGCAGTTAGCTACATTCTTTCATCGTTAACCTCTTCTTTATGTAACTTTGATTCTGTTTTTTTTAACCAAATCTTAAAATGATATTGGCATAGAGATTTCCTCAGAGCAGTTTACACCAACAACACTAAACATGGTGGTTAATGCACGTTTGCTTGGCATTTAGTGGATTGAGTCAGAAACTCCTCCCCATTTTCATCTAACTGCTATCAAGAGAACTATCAAACTCAATTACCATAAGTAGAACTGTGGAAAATCATTCCATCATGATATAAACTATGTTTAAAGCTTGGAAACAGCATCAACATATATAATTTCTGACAAAGCTATCAATCAATAATATATCAACTATGCCTTTTCAATTATCCTTCATCCTTCCCCTCATTACCACTAAAAACCAACAGTTTCTTTTTTCCTTACTTAATCAAATCGCATTGTTCAAAAACGGACTTTACTATGGAGTTATTAAACCTTTTAAAAAAGTAGCCACTATTGACACATCAAAGCACACAAGCAACAATTAAGCATGTTCGAATCCATTTAAAAAAATGTCTACCGCTTTTGGACAGTAACTCTTTACTCTCTTGTATCTATAGATTTAAACATCATTATATCTTAGAGCATAGCAATCACTTACTTGATTAACCAGACAGCAATACAAACCCTACGATTAGCAATAATAAACATTTTGCTTTTACAACATCAATTAATCCAAATAACCGAGATACAAATTATACTTATAAAAAAGGTATAAAGCATAAATCGAGTGAACTGTAACATAAAACCTAATTCAAATACCGTAAATTCCAAATGTCTATATATACTTACGCATTATGATATACGAATTAAGCTTTTCAAGCACAGGTTATACTAATTTAATATGATGAAAAGATAAATGTAACAACTTGCCTGAAAACAGATCACGTTTTTGTGTGATTTGGGAGAGGGACTGATCGGAGAACTTGACGGACGGATTAGAATTCCGGCAGGATAACCTCTGAGTTTGGCCGGAGATACTGCTCCTACCGGGAAAACGAGAAATGATTCGTTGAAAGACCATTGGATTGAATTGGCTCTGGATTAGGGTTTCTGCAAGGAACAAGTTTCAGGGGAAGCATAAGATATGCAGTAAACTGAAAGAACAAGAATTTACAGATTAAGTCCTTCTCTTTTCTTGTAGTTATGTTTTAACCATATAAATTTGTTATATGAGAAAATATAGCCCCTCAGGTTAGGGATGGATTACCATAAAGTCGTTTGATAAATATTGGGTTTTAAATTAATACAATAATCTTTTAAGTATATTTTCCATATCTTTACTTTTAGATAATGCATTTAATCCTCTCTTTTTAATTGACTTATCAACTTTAAACAATTCTATTTTTGCTTTTTCTTTACCAGTGAATTTTGCAGTTAAAACCAATGACCAGATGCTTGCCATCTACCTTTCTTCTCTCATTAGAAGGGTGATAGCCATTCACAACTTGTAAATGGGCGGAGTGCTGTTATAACTTATAAGTCTATAGCATGTGTGGGTTAATAGGGGTTCAGATTGGTTCGAGTATACCGCTTATAAGTTGGCAGTGCATGACGTTGAGTCAGGTTGGTTCACGTCTGCTTGTGCAGCAATATGATTCATCTAGTGGGTTTGATGCAGTGTGTTAATGAGTTAGTGAATAGGTTTTCAACACTGATGGCTTGCATTTACTTGGATGGGTTATTGACATTGATACTGGTGCATTTACACATCATGGGTTTACAGTAAATATCGAGAGAAGTGTATATAGTAAGAAAGTTAGGCTGGTTGGTTTGTTACAAATGGCTTAATATTTGAAAGTGCAGTATGTTTGTATGTAGCTTGTTGCTTTATGAGAAAAAGAGATAAATCAGTACAGGGCTTCAACAATTCATTAATGTTGCTTTATGGATCAAAATTGTCACCTCTGTTGTAACTTACAAATTCACTTTTTTGCCAGATTACAAGCTTTGATAGTCAATCCAATTGTTCACTTGCAAAACCTAAAGACAACTTTTCATGAAGCGCAAGACACTTACTTCCAATATAGATTATTGAACAAATTGGGAAAGCTGATCAAGGGCGACTACAAGATTGCCAAGGCAAGTGATAAGCTTATCACCATTGAGTCTAGTAAATTCATCAGTAGCCTCACCATTCATTAAATCCTCTTTCACTATAGCTTCAATTAGTTCTGCATTTTCTCTCAGTTTCTCAGCCATTATTTGTTCTTGCTCTTCTCGACTGATTTCTTCAGCCCTCATGTTTCCGTTCAAGATGTCGTTAGTTGGTTCTGAACTGCATTCCTCTACTTTAAACTCTTCGATTTTGATGTGTCTTTTGGGCTTTGTAGTGTCTTGTATGCTGCGTTTTTGAGTTATTGTCTTAGACCTCTTCTTCTTTAAAGCTGCTGTTACTTAAAGGAAACAGTAAGATGATTAGAACTTTCTTCTGTACAAGTGACTGAAAGTATGATGAATAATCAAAACATGTTTTTGCACCACAAATCTCTAACGGGTCAATTGGGTAACATCATAAGAATTAGCTAAAATGGAAATGGGTAGAAGGGATCGAAAGTTTCCCAAAGCATATGTAACTTTCTCATACAACCTAGATTGTAAATATTGTAACATTATAGTTTTTGTAAATATATCTAATGCTTTCATTAGTTACAAATATTTTTCTACAAAAGAAGGACATAGATGTTTTGGGGCTCAACACAACCTGACAGTAACTATCACCATCCATTATGACCTTTAAGCGACCTGCCCATTTTTCCACCACTACTCTAACCTAAGAAAGTGGCAACAATTTAATTGAAAACATCATATAGCAGAGCTGGTTGACTGATTAGTTGAAAGATCCCAAATATCTATAAAAGCCTACTAGTAATGCATAAAGACTATAGCTAGAAACACACCAACAATTTATAAAAGATACATTACATTAACCAATCTATCAACTAGGTATTTGAGATCAAAATCCTTACTGTAGACCATCTCCACAAAACATAATGTTAATAGCAGGTGATATTACAAGAGATTAAAGAAATTACTGTAATGCATTAATTGCAAACACTAATCGCTTAATTGTGATTTAGAATTAGGTGGAAACACTCCTAAGAATCTGATCTATACCTGATCAAAAATCAATCTTGATCATAAAGTCAACATATGACGCATTTGGAAATGGGGGAATGAAAGTTATTACACAGTGAACTGGGGTCATTTAATTACATCTACAATTAGAAACCTCGTATCCTCTTTTTAGAGTTATTACAATATTCTTCACCAGCACGTTTCCAGATATAGATAAGTATATAACGTTCATTAATTACAAATGAAGCAAAATCATTTCAGACTTTTATCAACTAAATTAAGTCCCAATTCCATTTCAAAACCTCAACTTTCATGGTCCTAAATCCAAATAATCAAGATTTACATGAACAACCAACAACCTGAATACACAAATAACACATACAAATCCATACCACACTAATAAAACAGTCTCAAATATCTAAAAGTGAAAACCACAAAAACTAAGCCCATTACAAAACAAAACTTTACGTACTACTACGAAAACTACCAATAACAGTAATGTACTTGAATTTCGTTACCAATTAAAGCAATATACTTTCACCTTTTTTACCAATTATACCAACATTTCCTTGCTCATGTTGCTATACAAAAAGAGTATGAATATAATACAAATTACATACCAGAATTTACAATAGAAGCAAGTACAGGATCGGGGTCCATATCCACATCCACACCCGGACCCGCATCCGATTCAGTATCAGGATCCGTATCACACCCACCTTCAAAATCCCTAACATACCATTCAATGACTTTAAACAAGTCAGAATTAAAGCTCCCTTTTTTAGAACCTGATTGTTTAATTTTCTTATAATCAGATAATAAAGAATCCCATTTTCTTCTACACTGGTTTAGGTTTCGATTCACACCCAACGCGTTACAATTTTCAACGATAATTTTCCATTTCTGAAAAGAAGCGAGTGTGTCACGGCAATCAGATTCAACAGCAGATACTTCATTGACAAAAATTAGAGATTCTTGTACGGTCCAATCAGGTGCGACTTTCGATCGGGTCCGGAGAGCGCTAACGCCGTCGTGGGTGTCCATGGTGGTCGGTACTGTGATGTGACTGTGTGATATGGATACAGATGCAGAGGTTCTACATGCTATTAAATATATATTTTAAAATTTTGTAATAATATTGAGATTATTAGTAATACAAACAAGTTGGGGATGTAGCTCAAATGGTAGAGCGCTCGCTTTGCATGCGAGAGGCACGGGGTTCGATCCCCCGCATCTCCAATTTAAATTACTTTTTTTCATATATACTTGCTATAATTGTGTTTAGATAGTTTTAATTCGCCGATTCATCAAATGTATGCTTATAAACATGGACTTGGATGGTGACACATGTCATCGGTCAACAGTGTAATGTAATTATTTTATAAAAAGTTTGGTCCAGTGTGAATATAAATAGTTATGAGTTTAAGTCACAAGGTACAAGTGTATATAGTGACGGATTTAGAAAATTAAAATGTGATGGGTATAAAGTAACTACCTCACAAGTAAAAATAATAGTTCAAATAACGTCGAAACAACCTAACATAACATATAAATATCAATTAAATAACAATGGGCAGGTTAAAATAAGCCCATATTTATTTATAATAATAGTCAATTAAATAACTTATTAAAAAATAGCATACGTTTCTTTACGTTAATAATACACATGGATCTTAATCATGTTTTTTAATTTCACTCGAAGAATTATGAGGGCCCAATAATAATTATATTGAGAGTCTACTATAAAAATTGTATATTTCTTTGTTATATATTTCTTTGTTACTGAGCTAAAGCCACGAGGGGGTCCAGAAACTCTATTGTATATAGTTGGATTCGCCTCTGAATGTACAAAGGTTTCTATAAGAAAAGTGAGTTGATTTAATCAAATTTATACTTGGCCCATCTTTGTAATATTTATTTTTTCTTGAAATTGAACCATTTAAGGTAAATTCTATTTTATGAAATATATTGTGCTACTAGAGACATTTCCACCTTTGTTGGAGTATCTTTCATAAAAAACGATACCTCATTTATGTATTGGCGATATAGATCCTTTTCCAGTTGCTAAAACGAAAACCAACTTACCAACTTACCAAATTTAGTTGTGGTATTCCATTGAAAACATACCAATTGATGATGATGATTTGCTTGCGTTATAAAATATCAACAACTAACAGGATATAATTAGAAAAGAATCGTTTTCAACAGATGACCTACATTTTGTATACATCCATATATCCTTTATCTCCCATTCTTGCATTTCTTATACCCATATTGTTTCTGAAATGAAATAAAGCAGTATATCAAGTGTTGTATCATAATGAAAAAAAGATTAATATTTGTCACATATTAACTTAATTAGCTAGTGACCGAAAAAGAGAAATTATCATCATCCATGGCTCTTGAAGAATTATAACCATCTCCTTCACTTGCATAAGATGAATAATCTTCATCATCTTCCCTTTCTTTCAACCCTTCTATCTTTTCGAAAGCCTCTTTAATATCCCATCTTCTCGCGATATCCCATTCGCAACAACACATCCCAATCTTCAAAAGCTTCAACATTTCACCCTCCCCATTCTTAGTCCCTTTCATTTCTTTATCAAAGACTTCACCGGTCCACTCTTCTCGTACAACCGAGTTCACCCATGTCCCCAAATCCGGTTTCCCACCCTTACCTTGTTCTAGATAGTTTGCAGGATATTTCCCTGTGAGCATCTCTAGTATCAAGATCCCTAGACACCAGACGTCTGTCTTCTTAGTTGTGCGTTCGTGTTGTGTGAATTCTGGCGATTTATAAGCCACCATGAGTTGTTGTGTGTGTTCCTTGTTGATAACGGGGGCTAGAGCATAGTCCCCTAGAAGGGGATTGAAAGCGTAGTCAAGAAGTACATTTGACGATTTTAGGTGACCATGAGGTAATGATAGACGAGGAAGCTCTTGGTAAAGATAATCGAGCCCTCGTGCTACACCCTTGATTATCTTTAGCCTTGTTGCCCAATCTAATCCTGGCTCATCAGGTTTTCGTTTAACTGTTGAAAAATCGAGTATAAATCAAAGATCATAAATTGTGAAATTAATAAAGATGAGGAATTGCATAAAATGACTTACTATGAAGATGACTAGCTAAGCTACCATTTATAGCAAAATCAGTGATCAAGAGCTTTTCATCTTTCTTGTAATAAAAAGCCACAAGGGGTAACAAATTAGGGTGCGACAAGCTTCCTAACAATCTCATATGTGTATGAAAGTCTTCTTTTCCCACATTACTCATTTCTGTAAACCTCTTAACAACCACTGCGGGCCCTCCCGTGAATGTTGCCTTGTACGAAGATCCAAAACTCCCGCTTCCCAAAACATCAGCCGAGGCTCGTAAAAGGTCTTCCAACTCAAACCTTTCCCTATCGGTCCTCACAAAGAGAAGTTTTCCGCCATTATCAGTTCTTTTGTAGTTCTCTTCTTTACGGATTTGGATTTCATTTGTATTCGCTTTGTAAGTGTTGTTTCTGTTGGTATTTGTTACTTGAGGACCTTTGTACTTGTTTTTGCGGCTCTTTCGGCTCTTAAGGACGAATAAGGCTATCATTATGATGGCTAAGACTGCAACAAGGGCCGCAATAGCGATGATAATAATCTTTTTTTTGCTTAGTTTCTTGGAGACCTTACATGGGCTAAGAGGTTTACCACACACTTTGTTTCCTGTATGCACCAAATGCCAAAATTAACTAAACATAATTACATAATTTTGAGTAAAAAAGAACAAATTTCCTATTGTAACTTGATGTGTTATTAGATACATTTTATTTAATCTGCAAGTGTAATATAAAGACAGTACGGATTTTAATTTTTGCAGAACAGACCAAATACTATAAGTATTTAAATATAATTTTCCCTCTAGTAGTAATATAAATATGATAAAATAAGGCTGGATTTACATTAAAATGTCATTAACTTGATGTCAACTTTCATTGTTAATGAAAACATCATGATAATAGTTAGATGCAAATTTAGAGTTACCTGCAAATGAGTTTGGATCCTGATTACTAAGCCCCTTAGGTATGGAACCATCAAGTTTATTATTTGCAAAGTTCACCTTCAAATCTTCCTGCTCAAAATCCGGTATCTCACCTTCAAACTCATTATCTTCAAGCTGCAAATCAATTAGACTCGACAACTGAGTAAGCGATGTAGGAATTTTACCAGTAAAATCATTATTCGCTAGTTCAACTCTCTTCAACGAATTCATCCCCGAAAAAGCATCACTTCCAATCTCCCCAGAAAACTTATTATTCGAGAGAAAAATCCCACGCAACGGGCCAATCTTTAACACGTTAGGCATCGGACCCTCAAAAGAATTGTTCATAAAACTTAAGGACCGAATAGTTGCTATTTCAGCCAATGTGTCCATATCTATTGTCCCACTTAAACCCATGTTCTGGAGCTGTAACCCGAAAATACTTCCTTTGTCACATATCACTCCTCTCCAATTTGCTACATCATTTGTGCATGGTGCAACCTTAAGGTTCCAGCTGTTTAAAACAGCGGGGTTGTTGAGTGATTCTTTGAACTTCATTAGCCTTGCGGGGTCTTGTGGGTCCGAGAAAACTGGTGAAGTTTGTAGTAGAAAATGAATCAAGAAAAGTGTTATAAGCCAATATGGTGGCTTGTAATAAGCCATGTTTGTAGCAAAAATGTGGGAAAGCTGATTTTGTTGCAAAAGTAAGAGTTTGAAGGTGTTTTAAGTGTTAATTTTGGGCGATGTGTACAACTTTATATTCTGTTTATGTCAAGGAAACAAATGGAAATGAATGGTTAATTTCAGGCTGAAATATTGAGGGTTTTATGGGGAGAAAAAGACAATCGTATAAATTGGTGAAATTTCCAATGTGTTTGGGGATGATTGTGATTTGTGATCAGCTGTACGTTTAATTTAAGGCCGGCTAGCTAACATATTTGCCATATGTATGTTTCAAGTATTTGATGTATACCTTAAAGTGTGATGTGATATCGTTAAATTGTAAAAAATTTGTGCATTACGTTTTAAGAAAAAGTTAACTACCTAGACAAGCTAATCTAGCAATTCAAGATTTCGTGTGATTCAAAATAAATCTTAGAGCACATAGAGTGGGTAACTCAAAATCAGTGTTAAATTCGGTGTTAAGTTGAACATTGAAGTTCAACATCGCGTATTTTTAAAAGAATTGTTCAATGTTAAGCTTATAGTTAAAGGGTTCACAAAAATACTTTTTAACCAATAAAATCAAAGGAATAAAAGAAAAGAAATTTGAAACTCAAACATTGAAGTTTAACGACGGACTTAATCCTGATAAGGAGTAATTAATCTCGGGCGCCGATGTTAAACTTTAAAAAACGGCTTGCCACGTAAGCTCCACCGTCGTGCTCTTACAGTTTAATTGCGTTTTGAGGTTTCTATTAAAAGTTTTATCAAAATATTTATACAAAATGAGTGTACTAATAATGCAAAGAGAAAAGTAAGAAAGTGAAAAAAAAAAAAAAAAAAAAATTTACTTTGACATTTTGACTTGTCCACCTCATTTTGTAAGAAAGTGTTTGTAACATTTTTGTAGCCATACCATTTCTCTTTTCTCTTTCTATTATATATGTTAATGTTATGTTATTATTATGATCATGATATGATGTACGTTAATGAACGCTTGCAAATACGAGATCGAGACATCAATTTTGTTAGATTAAGTATCATGTTCATCAATTTCTTGTTTGATTTTGGCCTGTTGATGTCTGTGTTGGTTGGCCTCATCGCTAAAAGGGATCTAATTGTTGGCATAATTCTAATAACTTAAAGAAACAAGATAATAGTTTTATATATTTGACTTAGCGCGTTGTGTGTCTTTTCGTTCGATACAAGGTCTAGCTACATTGTCACTAGTTGGCAATATATATTAATATTCTATGGAATAGTTGTCATTTCATATTTAATAGAAGAATACGTACGATCATTTTCCTTTAGTAGATGTAATCAATATATGCCAGATCAAGATATTATGTACTAGTTCAATTGTTATTGTATTTTATGTATTAAAAACTTATTAAATTGTAATTAAAACGTAAGCAACATTAAATTTACTGAAAAATAGAGGTTTAAATTTGTGTATAACTATATATTCTTTGATACACGAATCACACATATTCTTTCTTTTTATATTTACTAAAATCATTTTAGTATATGTATTTAAATTTTAAGTATAATTTTAAACCCATATTATTAGACACGTGCCATTTTTCAAAAGCATATTAGTACAAGAAACGTTTGAACAAACGTTAATGATTACTTTTGTTTTAAAGAAAAACTATTAATTCAAAATAAGTTATGGGCCACATTGTGATTAGCCCGTTGAAAGGAAAACTACTGGTTTGTCGCCTTGATCCACAATTCATGTTTTACTGATTATCAGGATTGTTTAGTTGTTTTTGTTAATGTACTCAATCAATCGTGTAAAACAAAACATGTCTGCCAATTTCGGTTATTTTATACAGTATTAAACTTAGAATTTTACGTTATTCACCCGACATGCTAAAAATAGAAAGAAAATTTATAAATGACCCATTTGTGACATTAAACGGTTTCCACTAATTTTCTTGTTGATCGAAGCATGTGCATGTATGTTTATACACTTCGTGAAAGACTAGTCTTTTACATTAAAATATCATGATATAAATAAAAATCACTCAATTAGTTTTTGCTGCGTATTTAGAGCTGAGATTGCACATTTTTGTTGAATGTCGTGTAGCTAAGAAATTGCATATTTTTGTTCAATGTCGTGGGTTAATTGATTGTGGGTTGACATGTTTAGTTGGTGGTTAATTTCTCTATTACAATTTCTCTGTTTTAGAAAACGTCTTTCATATTTCAACACTAATGATGTTTCACAAACTTCAGTTATCTAAATGAACGAAAAATAAGTATATATAACACCTTATGTAAACATGTATAATACAGTGGACTCACTGTCTATATTGATCCAATGTTTGAATCACAAGAACCATATCTTGTGCTTATATATGAAGTTATATGCATATATTTGGTGTCATAATGAAAAACAGCAAAAATCATACAAGAAAAAACAATTTCATCTTTAACATATTACACCTCATTTTCTATCTCACTCATCCTCCCTCTCTTCGAATCTTCGAACAAGAAATCAAGATTATAAAGGATAGGAACCATGGTGAGAGAAAAAAGTAACACGAGCACCGGCCCAAATATCCACAGCACAACTGGAAGCGCCAAATAAAATATGCGGTTTCCTATTGCGTTAAGTGTGAAACTTTTCTCTAAAAGCTCACATACATAAGTACATGTTACAATTGTCGAATCTTGTGGGCAGTTGATCAAGTAATTAACTTGGCTTATGAATCTAATCGATAGAGAATGACACATGAAGGCGAAGAGAAAGAGAACGAGAAGCGTTACATACTTTAACGCCACCATAAATTCTCCATGCGCCCCATAAATTGTGTCGTTAAGTGGCTTTTTGACACTATAAGTGCTACTGATAACTGCTGCTAAACCCGAACACAGAAGTATTGAAGTGGTGGCCATTAGGGTTGATCCCATGATTGTGTTTCGGATTGTTTGGACAGCTAAGATGTTTTTCTTTTCATTATCCTGCCAAAAAGATAGTAAAAGCTAGTTCAATAGGGCGATAATACATAAACACAGCCAGAATGAAATATACCGATGACATGTGTATATACGTGTAATTATACATAATATGTGAGATGAGTTGTACGTATCTCTACACTCTTGCCAATCTCACTATCTAACAAACAAACACGACATGTGACGACACACAAACATATATATATATACGTGTAAAATACATATAAATATTTGTTCAAAACATGGTTAAGGCTATAGTAAAAGCCAAAATTTATCATGAAAAAAGTAAAATTCTTTGTCTTCATTATGAATCTATTAATTTAAAAGTTAACATGATCTGTCTTTATAGAGAATAATGCAAACACAAATTCGTGTGGTAAGTTTTTTTAAAAAACACAAACCGCCTTTTTACACCTTCAAAATCCCACTTGAAGTTGCCTCCCTAAATGGGAGACCTTTTTATTTTAATTTCCTACTAATATTGCACCCAAACTTGTACCCACTAACATTATCTATACATATAAAATTGGAGTATAAATTTGAATCACGGTCTTACTTACTCTGTAACAAATTTTAAGAATGCATCAAACGGACATATATAAAAACTATATCATCATCTTAAATGTGTCACATTGGTTTCTGATGTGTTTAAATAAAACGAGAAATGGTCTTATCCATGAGGCTTAATCTATGCTCAAATGACAAAAGGATCATACTATACGTGTAAACTGGAATTTAGTATAAGAAGAACCCATCTTATGAAATATGACACGAAAATAGCATGAACATATGTCTTTTTATTTTATCTGCACGGCAAAATCAATCGAATATACATTTCAGGTAAAGATGTACGTGTTGTGGTGGCTATATGTCAATATCGTACACTACTTTCATAGTCGAATACTCCTATTTTAGGATATTATTACCATGATTAGAAATCCTTAATGTGCTTAGTCTGTAAGTAACATGTATCTTTCTAATTTCTTATTTTAACATGTTCTGGATACATAAACTTAGGAGTATATAAAACTAGACCTCCGTGCAATATGATGAAGAAAACTAAATTGTAAGAAATTGTGTAGGTGTTCGTTCATATACTAATTAAAAAGGTATAGAAAGGAAGAGTGTTTTATTGTGGGTTTAGTAAGATCAGAGGTTGTGCGTGATCAAAGCAAACAAAAACAAAAAAACTACTACAACTACGAGTAATATATTTGTGATTAATTAAGTACCACACACAATAAAATGAAAATTCATGGGACACACATTGCATATATGGGTAATTTGTACATCTTGAAGGTTTTTGAAACATCATGATTCATGTACTGTAATGCATGATAAATAAAAAGCTTGAGCTTAAAATCTGAAGTGGTTATAAGTTACCTTCATAATGGTTGATACCCATAAACGGCGTCCATGAGCATTGGTACCGATAACAGTCGAGAGTGGTTGTGTTCGAACCTTATGCCATAAATAAAGGTGATAGCTGATTGATATCATAAAAGATAAGGGGACCAAAATTAGATCAAGATAACTCTTCTTGAACTCCATCTTTTATTTCTCCTTTCAAAACTTTCTATTTCTCGTGATCTATATCTGTTTTTGGTGGCAAAAGTTATGTGTAAATGATGCTTGTATGTGGATGTATATTTATAAGCTAGGTGCAGTGGGAATGTGGGTGAGGTGAATTGCACGTGTAATTGTGAATAAGTAGTTGGTTGCAACTTAATTTAATTTGGAAAAGTAACTACGTATATAAATGATTATGTACATTGAACAAAGTTAAATAAGTCTAGTCATTTTTGTACAATTTTTTTATCATCATTCATCTTTTGTATTTACTTTTAAAAAGTAATTAGTAACATGATGAAAAAACTTACTGTTGTAAATTTAAAATTTAAAGAAGAAAAATGAACACGTTGCTAGCATACCAAAAAGAAGTATAAATATATTCTAATCTTGTTCTTGATTCTCAGTTTTTAACTGGGTATCAAAAGTATCATGATTTTATCCTTTGTTGAATACAAAGTTTAAGGAATTTTTTTTATTTTTTAAAATGTAATATGACTTTTTTACATTCCGTTTTAAAGTTTAATTAAATGGAATGAAAAGAAAGAAAAATGAAATCAAAGTATAAAAAAGAAGAGAAATGAAGTGACTACAAATTTAGTTTTCGTGTTCTTGAGTTGAGAGGAAGAGGAAAATAAAAGTTAATTAAAATTTTCTTTATAAGAAAGAAAAAAGTACACGATATAACTTTTCATCCTTAAAATAAGCGCAAATTTAAAAGAAAAATATATAAAAGAAATTCAGACAATTTCACCTCTACTTGTTTCATTTTTCTCTCTAACAATCCAACAAATGCTTATTTATTTTTCATTTCATTTCAAACCCTTTTTTTTCTCTCAGAAACAAATCTCTTAAACAAAGTGTTAGTGATTGTATCACATGCATGCGTTGATATATAAATGTTTGCTACTTGTATGATTTTGTGGTACTAAACGGTTAATTTGCTAATTGTATGATATTTTCTTAACAATAGATAATAGATAGATTCATACTTGTAAGTTAAATATATTACCTAAAGTTTCAAAACTCCTATATATGGTACTTGGGAATCATGTGATCGGTTGCACTAAAAAGGAAAAGTTTGTCTCGATAATAATCATGTAGTTTTAAACTCGTGTAATTATTTGTTAAGAGATTTATCACCATATACAATACAAGGGTTTGCATTGAAATAGTAATTTGTAGCATTAAGATAAGTAGTTTATAGAATTTCAGGTTGATAAATTGTAGAGATTAATTTAGAATACAAAGTAATAACCATTAATTGTCGCTATTCAAAACACATAGCAAATTAAATGCTGAAGACAAGTCATCCTTATAAAAATTAGTCACATATTAAAAAATATCACCTACTTTACTAAAATATTTTCTATAAAGTTTTCTTCAACTAACAAAGTTTTAAAAGGTACGGTTGCTTTTACCATGATTTTCTAGAGATAATAATAATTTATGTACAATTTGCTCAAAATGCAATCTCGTTATGGACGATTAAGTTGTGACAGAAGAAGCATAAAGATTATAAAAACAATAAATGGATTAAAAAAAATAAAAACACACCACTATACTTGGATCAAAAGTAGTTAAAATTTGGACCTACTCACATAATGTTGGCCATTATGCATGCTTTTTATGAGTAGTTTACCTCCCATGTTCTTTAATGTGCTTACTGAGATGGTATCCATGCAAACCACTTTGTTTCAAGTCACTTTTAAAACAGTTTAAGATTATTCAGACTTAATTTCACACCAAACACCCATTTTTAGTTTCTCCACAAACCTAAAAATATTATTAAAATAAAAAGCTGATATTAAAGAAGGAAAACCTCATCAATTTTCTAGCTTTTTCCTATTTGTTTTCTTGTACTCTAATGTTTGCATAAATGGGAGGCGTTGACGTTAAAGTTTGGTCGTACTTAGTTATTAATATATAATTAGAAAAATAAATGCGTAATGCAATGAATAATATCTTTTATTCGACGATGCATTGACTGATGTATCATTTAAGTTTGTTTGATATGTGTTAAAAGATAGTAATATAGTACTATTTTAAAATTCAAAGTAAAAATACGATTGATTGATGGTAAATATAAATAAAAAATTGTTTTATGGTAAACTTTTGATGCTTCGCAACTTCAAGTTTTGCAATCATCCTTTTAATTTGTAAATTAATTTGATAATGTTGTTTATATTAGATGTAATAGGTTACTAAGTTAAAAAGTAATCAGTTATATATTCTATGTCATTTAATTTGCATTGATTATAAAGTTAAAGCCATATTTTAGTCGGTTATAATTTGAATGACAGGACTAAATTGACTCATGATTTGAAAAGTTATTGTTTGATTTCCATCGGAACTTAAACATGTTAAGACACTCATTTTCCTACATTATATTACAATGTAAATAGTATAGATATATAGATTAAATATAAGTGTATAGTAAAAACTTTATTAAATTGTCACAAATATTTAATCTAGCTATTAATTTATAATTGAATAAAAAATGTTTATAAAATATGATAAATCATTCTATTAAATGGTAGTAGTATTTGCATTAAATGTTAATTTTAATTAATATAAAGTAGTTTCTTTATATTTTAAATTTAAATTACAAATATTTAATATAGTTATTATTTGAGATAATTAAATAAATAAATACTATAATGATAAATAACATTGTTTGAAATGGTTATAGTATGCATTACTTATTTTGACTTAAATGTTTAAATGTTAAATAATATATTTAAAGGTATAATGAATAAATTTCAAATATCTTTTTCGTAAGATTACAAGAATTTGTGTCATACTCTTTCTATAATGTATAGAATACAACTATTTTTAAATAATATTTAAATTTTACTGATATATATAGGGAAAATATCCATATAGAAGCTCCAAATTTTAGAGAAGGAGGGAAGCAAATCTTAGCCCTTGATATTTTCATAAATAAATGTTTTTAACGTTCATTTGTAATGAATGTTAAATTTTGAAATTATTTATGATTTTTAAAATTCATTTATGATGAAATCAATAGTTGAAATTTACTTCATTTCTTCCCTAATTTTTTTGATTCCCTCTTAATCCTCACCCTATATATATATCTAGATATATATTGAAACAACCATAACTTAAATTTCAATATCAATCAGTAAGTTACATTAATTACATCACTTCAAAACTTAGATAATTATGGAATTCAATATTTGTAACTTAAAATTTAATTCTGATATCAATTTTTATAATTAATTGTATTGATTTTAATTAGTTTAAAGATTCACTAAAAATAATTAAAAGAGTAAGATAATTATGTATATTGTCTATTTTTAAGGGGTTAAAATCTAGACTTTTTTATAAAGTAGTGTAAATATGATATGATGATATAATGATTATTAATTATAATAATTAATAATAACAAAGCATATCCTAATTTTTGATTGGTTGTATCCTTTTAGTTATTACGGTACAAAATGAAATCGTCACTCTGTTTCGCATATGGTTAAGCTCTCAAAATTCATACAACTTTTTCGGAGTATTTAACAGTAAAATTCTAACCATGAAAAAGCTAAGTTCAGAGACTTATTTGTGTTTTTTTTTCTTTTCCCACAAATCGATATATAATAGAAATCATTAGATGCCGTTTGACTTTTTCAACCACTTATTGACCATCCCATTACATCATTTGTTTCTTACAATGAAAATCAACATCAATTAATACGAATTTATAGCTACAAATTAGTTTGGGGTCAAGAAATTCGATACACGTTTATTCATTGCATAATCAATTAGAATTAAGGGTTTTTTATATTAATTTGAGAGTTTAAGAGTGAATACATCTAATTTTGAGATTTTCTATGGTATATATTCAAGTCTTTAAAACATCTATCGTATGTTTTTCAGTTACATATCTTGTAAGTTTTATACACAAAAAAGTAAGTTAAATGCATACAATAAATGATTTTAAATTTTGAATGCATACAATAGGAGATCTCGAAGTTTATTGCATTCAATAATAAAAGATGTAAAGTTCGATAGACTCACGAACTGTAAACCTTGGGATAAATCCTACACATGAAAATACCATCTTCGACGAGCATATGTCACACTTCATTCATCATGCCATCGTCTTCCTCTTCGTTGAATTGTCCAACAACAAGTCAAGATTATAAAGAACAGGAACCATAGTCGAAGAACCCAACAACACTAACACTGGACCAAAAATCCAAAGCATAATTGGAAGGGCTAAATAGAAAAGGCGATTTCCAATCATGCTAAGCCTAAAACTCTTTTCTAAAAGTTCGGACACATATGTAGAAGTCACGATCATTGAATCTTCAGGACAATTAATTAAGAAATTGACTTGGCCTATGAATCTAATTGATAAAGAATGACACATGAAAGAAAAAAGAAAGATAACAAGTAGCGTCACGTACTTTAGTGCCACCATGAATTGTCCATGAGCCCCATAAATAGTGTTGTTAAGTGGTTTTTTAACACTGTAACTGCTACTTATAACAGCAGCTAAACCGCAGCACAAAACTATTGATGTTGTAGCCATCAAAGTTGATCCCATTATTGTGTTTCGAATCGTTTGAATAGCTAAGATGTTTTTTTTGTCATTGTTCTCCTGTCAAACAGATGTTTTAAAAGATATTTAGTGAACGGTAATACATAGAACGTTAAAGTAAATTAATCATCATGAAAAAGCTCTGGTTTTGCTAAATACTCTGTATTATCGAGTAAGAAAAGGTTTCATCAGCATGCAATTCAAATTAATTATGAATATCTGAATATATGTAATAAATTTGGGGCTAAAAACTAATTTCTCCACTCACATTGTTAAGATGATGCAGTTAGTTTCAAACTTACTAATAATAGTAGTTTTTTTCTATCTGAAAGTATATTATATTATAATAATATATTTGACTATGCTAAACTGCTTTAAAGGTTTGGCTTAAAAAACTTGCCAAGATCAAACAGAGTATATCACAATGGTATTTTTGACTATTTAAAGATTATAACGAGCATTGATATATGGGTTTAAAATATAAATTTGAAATTGACCTAATCGGTTCAATATCTAACACGTGTAGTTGATGATTTCTCCCTTTTTGTTTTACTTATAATTGATTTTAACACCACTCTTGATTTTAACACAGGTGTCAATCATTTCTCAAATAATAATAATAATAATAATACCTTAGATATGCTTCAAAATGTGATCATGATCAAACAAATTAACCATGGTCATTTACTAAAGTCTTAATTAATTAAGGTCTCTTTTCTTTAAGCCTCCAAATTTATGTATATATACACATATAACGTAGACTAAAATCATACACATGCACATTTCAATCATCTTGAAAGGAAAACACCACAAGAAGTAAAATATATATACATTCTTCCAAAAGTCAATTTCGAAGAGTTACCTTCATAATGGATGAAACCCACAATCGGCGTCCATGGGCATTTGTACCCATAACAGTCGAGAGTGGTTGAGTCCGAACCTTACGCCATAACCAAATGTGATAGCCGATAAATATCATAAATGATAAAGGTACCATTATTAGGTCAAGATAATACTTCTTGAATTCCATATCGATCTCTCCTTGGTTACATATATGTATTTTCCCCTTACGTTTTCCTTTGGTATCACAAAATGGTGGTGTATATTTATAGGTTTCATTGAGTTGAATGACCGTGAATTACATTGATTGGAAACAGCATGAAGGAAAACAAAAAACTAATCCCCCACTTTGATCCAAAGTTATCAAAACTTACTTAATTGGCCTTAATTAAATAATTAATTATATAGCAAGTGTATTGTTACGTTGACCATTATTAGGCTCTTTCTGATTTATTTATTGGACCGAGTATATGTATATCATCCAGTTCTTCTTGATTTATTTACTAAAATGGTATCCATGCAAGCCATTTTAGGCCATGGTCTACTATCCACTTCTAGAAAATACTTTATCTTTTATTGTTTATAAAGGAACCGAGAACACTGAAAAACTGACCTAACATATAATATTGAGGCTAAACATGACAATGCGTTGATAAAACTCTAGACCACTTGCAATAGTACCAGTGTGTTGTGGGATGATTATGAACCAGGTCAATCATAATTGCGTGTTGTCCTACGAAAATGCTCAATGCTAATTGTCATATCATCTCACGAATGCAACATGAACCCGCTATTAATTTTGTTTTAGGCTAACAATGAAGAAAAAACATTAACAATAAAAAAAGACGTAAAACCTGCAAAATTTGTCTTTCTTGACCGTTTTTCCCACCATGACAGCGAGCCAGAACGGTCACCACTCCCTCTAGTCGTGGTACATGATACGTCCCACGACACTACCACTCCGTCTTGTTAAACTAAGCAGTTAATCACATCATACACGTAATATATATGGAGTATATGTGTTAAGTGTGCATTTAACTCTAATATGTGTGACCTTAGGGCTTAGAGTCATTAAATAAAACGACTTAATTTTTTTGAATCTTAGTTTCCACTTGTCATTTCAATCATAATACTTGAGCAAGCTAGTAGATTATGAAAATAATAGCATTAATAATGATAGGTTTATGAGAGGTTGTATAGTAGTATAAAAAGTGATGATTTGGCATTATACGGCTGAAACTTCCCATCGCGACTGATTGATGTTGCATTGCCTTGATACAATAGTTGTATACCATGAACTTGTGGTATCCAATTTCATAGAAACAATCTATTACGGAGTAAATTTTATTAAGGTGTAAGCATTAAAAAGGTAAAAATACGAAATTGTGGTAAAATAAAATGGTCATGTGACAATCTATTCAACTTTAAAAAGTCACATGCACTGCTACTGATGCTTAACGTCAAAATATCATAGTGACCCACATAAATCACTAACAACCTTAATGTCAACCTAGTAGCTAGATCCTAAGTTTCCAACTACTAGTTCTATATATGCTTAAAGCTAATATGAACAAATAAAACTTGTAGCCATTTTTCTTTTTTTTCTTTTTTATTCTCTCAGCTATTCAATGTTCATTGAACTCATTGTTCCCTTGACACCCTACTGTTTCTTTTCCATCGATCGTAAGCTTCAAATCCCAGCTCGATTTTAATTTTATTTTAGCATAGATCGGCCCACTTCTAAGTATATCAACTATCAAGAAAGCGTGTTTTATAATGTGAGTATGTATACTTGTATTTTGATTTCAAAATTTGTAATTTAAAAATATTAAATGACAAAGACGAATCGGATATTCGATTTAGGTGGAGTGTGAATAAAGGGAAAGAAAGGAAAAAGGAAGGTGGTAGGGAAGACAAGATCGATCATATCAGTGAAGTCTGAGTGGCCATGGATATATCATTAGGAAACAAGAAGACACGCCATTTCCACGCCCAAACACCTAAGATATGTGTGGTCACTTCATCCCGTCGTCCTTAATTAACCAACACACTTTCATCTCTACATTACCTTTTGCTAGCTTGTAATTTGGTATCTTCCATTTATACCATCAACCATCAACCAAATTGTCTTTTAAGACTTTAAGTTAGCGATATCGAATTAATTACCCATTATGCATCAAGTGGTTGTAAGTTCAAATATGAGTAGAAATAAAATACTTAAGTCATATATGAGTAGGGATGGATGTGTGTATGGTGTTAAGTTCTATAAAATAAATACAAATCATCTTTGTATTTGACAATTTAACAAAAATCTTTATATATAATTAAAAGAGAATATCATGGAGTAATTTGAGCTATTCATTGTTTTTCACCATTTACAATCTAACGATCTTAATTTCTTTTGTATAATTACACTTTTAGGCCCCTTAAATATTTGATGTATTTATTTAAATTAAAAAATAGATAAATATTTTATTCATTTATAAAAGTTAAATTTATCGCGCCTTATCGCGGGTCTATATATTATATAAAGAAATCGACAAGAATATTTTATTCATTTATAAAAATCAAATTCGTCCCGCATTATCGCGGGTTATAACCTAGTTTGTAATTATAAGTAAAAAGAGTATGTGTTTATGAGAAAATCATTATACAGTTAATTATACGTAAAGTTGTGTTCAATCAAACCAAAAATATGAGTTGTTTATGCTTATATCGTAAGTTTGAAGAAGAATATCACTTAGCAGAGTAGTACTAATTACAGACCAAATGCAATGACGTTTAACTCATTTAGTAATGGTGTAGCTCAATTAGTAACGTATGAGATATCTTTGTCACAAATAGGATGAAGTCACTAGTTCGAGTCCTGTCACCCCATAGACATGACTACTGAATAAGTTGGATAAACCCCCCCCCCTCCCATATTACGTATAAACAGTCAATTGTAATCCGGTCTGAATTGCTGGTTATCAACTTTTTACTACAAGAAAAAATCACCTCTTTTCTGACGATTGAGATTTGGTCACTAAAAGGGTTCAAATAGGCCACAAAACATGTTTAGAGACCAAAATTCGAGTGGTCATTGATTGTCACTATTGTCCGTCACTAAACCCATTTGGGACAATATGTAAAAATTGGTCTCTATAGTGATGATGAAGCTTTACAATCACTGAAGTTTGTGACAACCCTTTTTGTCATAAGATTTGGTCACTAATCAGTAAAATTCGTCACTGATTGATGAAATCAGTGATTGGGCTTTAATGGTCAATACAACCTGCCCAAGATGTTGGCCAGGTCAAATCCATAAGCGACTGGACCAAGAACGTGGTCACTATTTCATTTCTAGAGATAAAAAAAGTGATCATTATTTTAAAATCAAGTGACCATAGTATTTTTGGTCTCTACTTTTTATCTAAGGACCTCCACTTTTTGGAATCTAACTTTCGAGTTGGTGACCAATATTTCTCATCACTTACCCTTTTAACTTGACAAAGTTATAAACTCAATAGACATTATTATTTAATGATCATTATTTTTCTTTCTGTAACTTTTCATTCAATGATCACTATTTCTGCTCACTTATTATTTAGTGACTACTACTTTGGTAGTTTTGGTCTCCAACTTGAAAATTAGTGACCATTATAAGTATGGGTCTCAGAGTTTTAGACAATGACCAAAATCCAGTGACGACATATTTTATGTCTGACTCAAATGTTGCTACCAGTGACCAATTAGTGGTCGTCACTAAAACCGTGGTCACAGAAGACTATTTTTCTTGTAGTGTATTTTTGCCTCAAATGTACAGGCCAAGTGCCAAAGAAATCTTACACTAATGCTCTTAATTATTAAAAACAACATTGTATAAACTATACACGTATCTTATGTAATAATACTGCGTAATTTAATAGTTGAGACAAGATACACGTTATTTCTTGTTAAGTTGTAAACGTTAGTTAATGTGTGATCTGATTCATCAAACACAGACTGCTATTAATTGGTTGGTTTCTTGCTTTCCTTTTGGCCACAAACAGGAGCAACAATCCCGAGTGCTATTACACGTGCGTATTATACTATTAGTTAAGTTAATCACAATATTTATATTCCCTTTAATCTTAATTAAGTACATGAAACGTGTGGACATTTCTTTCTATTTCAATCTGTTGTCAAAATCTTACTTTGATTGGTTCTTTATTAAGAAAACCAATCATGTAATCATGTAATTAAAATAAAGAAAAAAGTATACAAAGTGTACAATGAATAAAATGTATTGATAAAGCCATTAATCTACTTAACTTATACTTAAAAGTTTTATTTTATTTGATGTTTTTACGCCTAATTGCCATTTTGATAACATAGTTATTCGAATAAATCAACTAATTAAGAGTTTAATACAGTAATAATTATATCCAGTATATAACTTTGATGACAGAGTAATCACATATACTATAGATGCTTTATTTATTTATATATTTTAGTTGCTAACCCACCAACCCTACAAAGTAACTTTTCTCATAACAATAATCAAATCAAATATCAAATAATAATATATGTATAATATGTATATGATAATGTTGAAAATAAAACTAGTTGAATAATAGCTCATGTTCATGGAAAGAAAAAGGTTGGATCAAATTGTAGCCACTAACTTGAAGTTCTTCTTTCTGATGAATCATGACAAAGAAGTCGACCATGTTCTTGCTCACTCAAATAATATATATTATTGAGTCCAAATCGATTATTATTAGCCCTACTTCATTATTATTTTATAGTTAAACCAATGGTTATTGGATTTATATTTTAAAAGTGTATTAAACTTTATACATTTTATTATTGAATATTAACAATTTTGAAATTTCTTATTATATATATTAAGTTTTAAAATTATATATTGTATGTATATAGAACTTGTAAAAAACATCAATTTATATAGCTGACAAATATATAATAGACGAGTTTAAAATTTGAATACAAAAAATTAAAAAGATTTAAAATTGAATACATACAATATATATATATATATAAAGTTCAATACACTCTCAAACTATAGGTCCTTAATTATTTGTCGTATACAATATGATGAATTTTAAGGAAGATCGATAGAGTCGTACAAAACATATTCTCGTCATTGGTCTAATGAGAATGATCACATGTTTGCTGCCTCTAAATATTAATTAAGAAGGTATAAAAATACAAAGTTATGTCTTTATATATAGGGCACATGTACATGTATTAACCCTTATTATGACATACTATATCATCAATTTATCAACACATATCTAACTGATATTTCATGATTTTATCTAAAAAGATAATATGTTGAGATCTCTATGAAATTTTGAGATTTTCAAAGCTACTGTAGTCATTTCATTTTATTTTGTACTTGTTTTAAAGATTGTTCACTTCCTGTACTTGTTCTTGAACTCAACTGCTTACAGCCTTACAAGTTACAATATACGAGTAAAATTGTCATTACGGCTTGGGCCATTTCTCACCAAGTGGTGCTAGTTAAACTACTAGATGCTCTAAATGGGCTAACAAAGTGGATCTTTATCCAAATCTCAACACATGATATTACAATATCTTTGGCCCACTTGAAAATAATTCATTTATTTATATTTTTGTATACGTGACAAATGAAAATTGCAAATTTGTAGTCCTTTTTCATTTTCTTTTCTTTTTTATTTTTATTTTTATTTTTATTTTTAAGTTTGTTACTTTGACTACAAACCTTTTGTAGGAAAACTATCATAAACGATGCTCTTATAAGATTGAGTGCGTTACGCTTTTATTTCATCGTCTAATTTAACAGATTAAATAAAATATAAATATTAAATTAAATAGTTTTCAATTTAGCGATATGTGAAAAACTTATAAATTAAAATGCTGTAAATTTAAGTCTCACTTGAAACTAAAATGTAGATAGTTTGAGGGTGTATATATATATTGTATATTTGTATTGTATGTGTTTGGGTTGGGTTGGGTTGGGACTTGGCTTTTCCTTTTTTTTTTTTTAAAGAAAAGAGAAGTATAAATATAAAATTTGGGGGTTGATTGAAACAAACTATTAGGGGTAAAGTAGTAAAACACAATAAGCAAAAGGACTGATAACTTGTTACAAAAGTTAGGATGCTATACTAGCCCCCAAATTGATACACGAAATACTGCAAAATTTGGTTTTTTTTTCTCCATTCAATTTGTTACTCTCAAAAAAGTTTCGAAACAACAACAATGGATCGCGATGCTACTTCAGATGTTAACCAACCTCACTCAATGGGCACAACGATCATCGGAGTTACTTACAACGGCGGCGTTATTCTCGGCGCCGATTCCCGTACCAGCACGGGTAAATTCGAGCCCTAGTTTTTTATTTATTTAAATATATTTTTTAATTGTTTTAATTTGTTGTTTATGGTATATTAATATTCGTTGTTGTTGCAATTAGGGTTGTATGTGGCTAACCGGGCGTCTGACAAGATTACACAGCTGACTGATAATGTTTACATCTGTCGCTCTGGATCGGTATAAGTGCTCTACTGCTTTAATTTTTACTCTTTTTTCTTTTGTCAATTCAAATCATAATTGTAGTTTGTGGTATATATGTTTTAGCTGGTAAATATACTCGGGGAGTATGCCAATCTGTAACTTATATAATATAATAATAATATTTAATTATGCTTGTCCATATGCATATCTATCACCAGAAATGCTCAACTCTAGATCTGCTTTCATTCTCATTGTTTTCATTATGGTGACATTTGGCGTTCGGCAACCTGGGGTTTGTCTTAATAGTATTTTTCAAATGTTTCTTTTCTTCTTTTTTGTTTTTCTTTTTGTGATTTATATTTTCTGAACTCTGAGGGATAATTTCCAATGAGTGTGATCATCTTAGTGCTGTACATTGACACTGCTTTGCATGATCACTTTTTGGTTATTTCTTCTAGACACTATATATCTTTCTTATGGTAGTATGCTTTGACGTATTCGATCAAACTTAGGGGGTGCTTAGTTCAGGGGTGTAGAGGGTAAGTAATGGTAATGGTTGGAGCTGGTTGAAAGGCAATAATCAGTGGCCCATTACCCTAAAGTGGGCAGTAGAGCGTTACCTACAAAAAAAAAAAAAAATTTTGGGGAGAGGGGGGGGGGGGGGGGGGGGGGGGACAGAAGTAACTACACATTCTTACCATTCCTATTACTCTCAGCTTGAATAGGGTTGCATGAGATCTTACGGTAACTAGTATTAGTTTTCTATTTACTTTTATGGTTTTTGTATAAATTGAGGACTTACCTTACGCATAATACCAAACAAATATAGTCTGTGCTATGGTTTATTACCTGTTATCAGAGCCCTAGTCGCTTGATCTTTGTTGGAACCATAGTCTTAGGTGTTGCTGAGTTTGCCGGGTCACTGTTTAGAAGCCAGAAACATTTATGCTTAATAGTGTTTCAACGAAGATTTACCTCATCAGGGCTCTGCTATTCTGTAATAAATCGAACTGGGAATATATTTACTTGATATGTTACTTGTGAGGTAATTTAGCCAGAAGGAAACTAATACTAGTTACCTTAAGATCCTCTGAAACCCTACTCCGTTGATACAAAATATTCAACGGATAATTGTAATACTCTTCGAGAAAAGAATTTAAAGTGGTCATATGATCATTTGATGGGCCTTTTGAGAGATAGGAATATAAATAGAAAACATCCATCCGGGAAGCCTCACTTGAAGTGGTCCTGCTTCACTTTATCTGCTTTATCCTTAAACATACGGTGTCCACACTTGAAGGCTTGGACAATTTGTACACATTTTCAATCAAAATTGAATAAATTATGGACTAGTTCATTTAGTCAGATGCAATATCATATGGGCAAAAGGGGCAGATGGCCCTACTATGCAAATGCTAGATGTTTGATGGAAACATATGCATAATTAACAGCTGCCTCATTTATCGTTTTCAGGCTGCAGATTCTCAAATTGTCTCGGACTACGTTAGATATTTTCTTCATCAACACACGTAAGTAATTGCTAACTGTTTATTCCTACCTGTAGATTGCCTAAAACTTTTTCCGTCACATTGATCTGTGGACTATGGGTGTTTATTACGTTCCATATCCCTTGTAACTATCATGCTCTCTAAATGGCTGTAATCTTATTTATTGAAATAGTGTCAGCACAAGGATGCTATTCATTGTTGACGTATAGAACATTATAATCTTAAAATTTACTAAATGAAGGAATTGATCTCAATGATACTAGTTGAGTTGCTTACATATTCAATTATCCGTAGTGAAATTTTATCTGTTAAAGTTCTTTAGAACTATAACGCACGAACTGTGTGTTGGTACAACATTTGTGGCCAATGCATCACGATGTGTATGTGAACAGTTTTTATGCTTAGAGATGCTTTCTGGGAGTCTGGGACTATAAATACGGAAATCGGATAGGACTATACACGTTTGTTGTATTTATGATAAGTGGAGTTTATGTCTATTTCTGTGTACCTGTGTGTATGATAATGATGAGATTTTATACGTTCAATTCATCCTAATTCTCTTGCACGTTCAACAGGATTCAGCTTGGTCAACCTGCTACTGTGAAAGTTGCTGCAAATCTTGTTAGACTTTTATCTTACAGTAACAAGGTTTGCATTCATTATATATAGCTATCAATTCATTGGTACTAGTAACTTTTCGCTGGTTCTTGGTTGTTCCTTTATATCTATATCTATACTCCCTTATAAAGCATGTCCATGCTTTGGCTTAAAAAAAATACCGGAAATACCTAAATTACCCCTATACCCCTTTGTCCTATAAACATGTGTAACAGCTTCCCTATACAATGTCCAACAAACATTCAAACAATTTATATCTCCATTTAAATTTAAATTTTATTATTATTATATTTTTGCAAAAATAGACACAACAATTTATACTTTTATCAAACTTTAAAATCACTTCATTCATAAATTCAGTATGCTCCTACTGAAATATTCTCTATAAAATAATGAAAAAAATAATTATATTGCTATTCAACGATAACATGTTATTTAACGAACATACAGTTCTACGGAAATAACATATATAATTTGGTGGTCTCCGCCGCATTGCGCGGGCAAAATGCTAGTCTTCTGGTTAATCATTTCTGTATTTCGTTGGTTTTTAATTTTACAGAATATGTTGCAAACTGGTATAATTGTTGGTGGATGGGACAAATATGAAGGGGGAAAAATATATGGCATCCCTCTTGGTGGAACAATTCTTGAGCAGCCATTTGCCATCGGAGGTTTGTTGCATATTCCTTTAAAACATGTTCCCAATTCTTCACACATGTTTCACCAGTTCATATAACACAAATTTAATTGGCTGTCGGGTCTCAATGTGTCATACTTTTTTTCTTTAACCAGTTGTTGTTTCAAAAGCAAGATGTACTAAACCATGGTATTGTAGTAACAATCTACTTTTTGCATAAAGCGGTTTAGGAGGTTGTATGACCTATGCACCTTGAGTGGCTTTCGACCGGTTTCTTTTTAATAATATATTTTTATTTAGCCGATGTGACCCATTAGAGATAAAATAACTCAGGTCGGCCCATTTGTCACTAAATAGATTGAAATTGCCACATCTAATTTATTTACACACAAAGAAATTTCACTCCAAGTTAATTATGAGATTTTGGGACAATCAGTTTTGGGTTCAACTTAGTGGTTAGTGTGTTGCAGGATCTGGCTCAAGTTATCTTTACGGGTTCTTTGATCAAGTATGGAAGGACAATATGACCAAAGAAGAAGCTGAGGTAACTAACATCATGAACTTTGTGTTGTGCCTTTACATGTTTGTTTTTGAAAAATCGTTTATTATGTAAAAATAAGAAGAGTTTGTCACACACCTTCAGTTACTTGGTTTCTTATTTTCTGTTTTGTAAGTGGGTAGCCTCCGTAGTATCACAAAACCTTTTTGATGTAATCTCATGAATGAATGGAAAACATGACACATATGAAAGATGCATGTTGACACATGTCTTCTAAGGCAAATTTGTATCTGAATTTGTTTTGCTGCAGCAATTGGTGGTCAAGGCTGTTTCACTAGCCATAGCACGAGATGGTGCTAGCGGGGGTGTTGTTCGCACTGTCACTGTAAGTTCCCTTTGATCTACCTGGTATATGCATATGCATCAAGCATTATAGAAACCACAACTTGTATTGGTTGATGTAATTACATGAGATTCAAAGGTGGCAATATTGAGCGTTTACTTTTAAATAAGTCAATCCAGCTATGTTCAAACAGGTGACTAAAAATCATTGCTAAAATGGAAACATACCAAATATATCAGATGGGTTGAAAGTCACCCAAAGTGTTTTTAATGCTTAAAACATTCCAAATTATTTTATTCTGAACATTATATTATTATTAAAATAATGTATTTTTTTGTAAAATTGTTGGGCATAAAGTGTTTCGGGTCAACCCAACCTTTGTATAGCCATTTTGACTCATTACCTAGCCCATTTATTTTGCCATCTCCTAAATCGATTTTGTGCTGTCCATGATGCTGGAAGCGTTGATCAGTGACATTTTGCCAAGTCTGCCATCTGATCAAGTTTTTGTGTATTGTTGTGTAGATAAACTCTGAGGGGGTCACAAGAAACTTCTACCCAGGTGATCAGCTTCCTCTGTGGCATGATGAAGTGGAGGCACACAATTCATTGTTAGATATTCTCGCTTCAAATCCTGAGCCAATGAACACCTAGACTTTTTTGATTGTGATAATTTACTCAACAAAACTAGTCTGGAATGCCAATTAACTGTTGTCCTAGTAGTTATTACTTTCTGCTAAAGTACTTTTGTACTTGTTACACACTTTGCTTGTTGGTTCAAGTTTCATTGAGAATGATTATGGTTGATATCTATAATTTGATCTCTTCTATAAATTCGATTTTCTGCCCCTTTGATGATAGAATTGGATCTCTAAGTAAATTGGTTCAAACAAATAAGATCTTATCCTGCTTTTAGTGGTCTTGTCAAGATCCTTGTTCATTCAACTTTTGAGTTTACTACTTTAACCAATATCTAATTTTTTTTCAGAGTTATAAATGCAATGTCATCATATTTACAGAATCCATACATTAAAAGCATAAAAGTGTAAAAATGATTTTATTACGATTGGAGATCTGACAGGTTTCCAACTGCAGTTCGTATGACTAGTAAATGAAAATGCAAGAAATAGCGAGGCAAACCCAGGGTGTTATTTTCAGACTATACAAGAAAGGGTCTTTCACAGATGAATCATCAGTGATCGGGGTTTTGTATATTTAGGAGAATAATGATGGTCATTCTCAAGATATTAGTTGGGCCCAAATGTGCAAATGAACATTCAATTAGAAAGATTCTTGCCATCATCCTGCTTATAGTAGGATTCGTAGGTTGCAACTCTTGGTTTAGATTCAGGTAGGTCCTGTTCTTCAACAAATTCCACCGTCATATTGACAAAATCTTTCATCTTTGACTGTTTCCACACCTACCAAAAAAACCAAAATTATAGGGGTTTCGAGAGGGAGGGGGGGGGGAACTACAGCAAAAGAAAGTTGATATCTCCCAAAATCCAATATGCTAAACAGATAAAGTAGAGGTGTCAAAATGGATAGTTGGGTTAAGGGTCAAAATACCTCATTGTTGGTATGGGTTGTATGCATTAAATAAGTAGTGTGTTAAAACAGATTATTTTAATAACAATTTAGTATTTGGAATAATACAATATAAAGAGGTTGTATGTACTAAAAATATAATTTGGGTGACTTGACCCGTTTGACCCATTAGGGATGGAAGATAACCTGAATTGGCCCTATTATAAATAAATGGATCGAAGTTTCCACCTCTAACTAGTACGCAAAGTTTAAACAGGTAGCTAGGTTCCATGTCTAAATTGTAATAGGACACATGATACAAATATTATTACCTCAAAATCCCATTCTCCATACAAATCGAGGTCGTCGCTGTTGACCCAAACATATGTGTAAGCCTGTAAGATGTCAGAGGTATCCTGCCGAACCAATCAACAGTTCATGTAAGTGGCCTTTGGCTACCATTTTGTATATGAGAATAGTTTTGGGTGCATACCAGCAAAGAAACATCAACAAGCCTCTTCTCATACTCAGAATCCTCAAACTTATCCAGAATATCTAATTCTCGCTGAGTTATATCCAATAAGACCTGCAGCAAGATGATGAAAGATATCATAAAATGACTCATATTAAGAATGAAGAAATGATCAAAAGATCAAAGAGACTACATGAAGTAGATGACGAACTTACCCTGCCCGTAACTTTCTTGTTTTCTACGGGTAGAATCGCAGGATAAACACGCCCTTTGATGCTAAATCTATGACTACAAAAGCAAGACATTCTACACGAGTATAAGATAAAAATGCAGTTATGCCAAGTTATGTCTGAACTCTCAACAACAAAAAGATGAAGTAACTACAATTTTTTACCAGTATATCGCAATATGGAACTACAAACTTTGAATTATATGACGAACGAACCCATGAAATTAACTTGATTACTTGCCTATAATGTGATTGGGATCATTCAGAGAAATATGCCAATGTGTCATACAGAAGATGAATGTATGGAAGAAACTGAAACTAGGAAATATGGATGGAAATATAAAGAGAATAATGCACATAACAGAACATTACATACCATACAATAAAGTAACATTAACTAAGGCTGGAAATGTCACTAAGAAACAAAACCAGAAACGCTGTTGATGTTCACCGGAGACTCAAATATGTTGTGTTTAAAGTTCAACATCCCAGCGCCTGCATTTTTAGGTTCATACTCCGTTTTAAATTTGTCATGAAAGTTCAAAACCCCATGCAAGCAGTCCTATTTCATTGGCTATATTGATTCATATAATATAGTATCAGGATCTTCAATGAATTTTATACAAGATATGTAAGTGATTTTGTTTCTATGAGAATATACTATACAGAAGTACATTCTTTAGTCTGCTATCCAAGTATAATTATATCTAGTTACTCCATAACTTTAGGATGACCAAAGATCTGATGATGCATTAAGCCATCAGGAGATTGCTCTCAACTGCCTACATGACCCTATCCATTTCTAGACCTAGTGTAGTTGTAATCTAAAAGTTGATGAATATAACAAATCTAGAGTTCACTGAACACAACCGAAGCTGTAGATCAAGATCTACTCAATAGTCATTAAACAAAAGTAAAATGAACTCATGGTATGATACTTAAATCTTTACGTTCATAGTATGGGTAAAAGAATCGTTCATTATTTCTGTAAATGAACTCAATTAATCAAGTAAGTTACCAAACTGAAAACGATCCATGATGCTAACATTAAGCAAGCTTGCATAGCACTAGCACTCTACGAAAATGAACAATTGACAAAAAGCAAAATCATACAAATTGATCACTAGTAATAAGCAAATTATGCTGAAATAGAAGCTGTTAGTGTTGAATAGAATCACAAAAATTACACAGTGACTATATGATTGCAGTAATCCATCAATAAAACCTAGGGTTTGTAATTAACGAGAACTCAAAATCTAAAATCAAATAAATAAACATTAATTAAAATATACAATCAATAAATCAAACTATTATTGACGAGAGAAATAGAGACTGACTAGCCGTGAAGGATGGCCGGAGAATTTTGCGGGACGCGGTGAAGGAGAACACGAACGACGTCATCTGCTAATAAACTGCCGTAAACAAAAACGTTATGCTTATTATTAACGCCGTTTGCGTTACCACCGGAGCTGGCTGCTCCGGCTGCCATTGAATTAGCTGACGTCATAGTGTTACTTTAGTGTGATTATTAGTATAATGATTGTATGAATTTTTGACTTTTAATGATCGATAAGCAACAAGAAGAAGCTGGTAATGAACTGAATTTGATCACCAAAAATTAGATTCATAAAGTTTTGAACAATTGGCTATGGTTGATTGGTTCAAGGGTTTTATCTATGTATTAAAATGTTTTTTGAGGCAAGAGCCCAATAAATGAAACTCCAGGGTTAGTTTTGTAAATATATACAAGGGGCTGTTTGAGTAAGCCTATTTTACCGGTTTATATGTTTACTGAATTTGAAATTTTCATAAATTGTATGAATTTTTACCACTCAACCACACATGAAAGTGATGAGTTTTTTTTATTTATGGAATATTGTTATTTGATTTCATGTTAAGGCATCTGATCCTAACAATTTTGACCAACAAAAAGTCAAACAATTTAAAACATAAATGCACGTATATACTTGTATGAATGTGTCAAAAATATTTCTTGACTACAGTGGAGGATTTTATAAGTCAAAATACAGATTTTCAGCAAGAAATTCGTGATTTTTCTGAGGAACAACATGCCGGCGAATTTTCAGATAGTCAAACTTTCCAGCACCAGGGGATGAACCTTCGAACAGAAACGGCTTGTAGCCAGTTGCATTTTGGTATTTATTTTGAATCTGCACATTCGTCATAAAAGAAACAAATTTGTCACTGTAACAGACGCACAAAAGTGTAGTGAATTGTGAGAAATTATGGATATTGTGAGAAGGTAACAGATAAAAATAATAAAAGTGGCAGTTTGGAGTAAATACCCGACGGATTTGTTCAACCTTTGCTCAGAGTTCTTGCCTAGGACATATATGGTGCTACCAGATCCACCGCTGATGATCTTTGCCCCATATACGGTTCCCTCTGTGCGTGTTGGTCTACTTTGTTGCATTTCTTGAACCAGTTGAATAAGCATATCCGTCCCATCTGAGCCTCATCCACAAGCACTGTAGGTATAGTGACACTGCATATTAGAACAGTTGTCGTATAGAGCCAACATCAAAACTCACATTGTCTACCATAAACATTTTATATTCTCTCTTAAGACGTTCAGAAATGCAACTTGTAGAATCTGTGGCCTCTAGTTAAAAGTGTTCAAGTAAGTACCTGATACAGCAGTTCTCCAAGAGAAATGAGTTGATCCTCTGATGATGACGATGTTAATAGTGCTTTGAAGGCCTACACAGTGACCATTATCATAAAAATCAAAAAGTGGAACGGTCTTTGAAATCTAAATGCAAATGACATTACTAACCCTGACATGGAAGTTCTCATATATAGGATGTCTAGTAGCTGCTTTGACTGCATAAGTTCGTTTACTGTCGATAACTGTGGCCGAATAATTATGATCAGTATATTTTTTCAAACTCTCACCAGATATAGACTCTGGTTGATTCTTAGCATAGATATGTTCAAGTCTGGAGATTTACAAAAGGAATAAGAAAGTATTAAACTAATGCCTCAAGTTTATGGTCATGAAATAAGGCACATGGTTCTGTAAGGTATCATTAGTGAATAACTAATGATGCCTCACACATCACACTATCGACTATATAAGAAAATGCAAGTTTTTTTATTTCTTTCTTTTTTGGCATAATAATATGTTAGTGCAAGGAACCTATAGAATAAGAAAAGCAAAACCATATAAATCATCATCATCTACAGTAGCTTTCGATAAATAGTGAAATGCATACCTGTGCTGGGTCAGATTGCACAAATAATCTAAAGAAGATTCCGCCTTAAGCAGGCCACTGTCATGCTGACAAAACTCCTCACTGTTAACCCCATTGTTAATTAAAGAAATTCGTAAAGGCATGGAAGATGCGCTAGACTTGACTATTTTTCGGCCCATGAAGGCTCCTATCCTCACAGACCCATAATCAGCACCTCCAATGCTGTAAATTAGACCAATAACTTTGATCATCAGAAATTTTAAATAACATCAAGGTGTGCATCTACTGGAGTATGCGTCAAAGATGATCAAAAATTTTACCAACAGAAATGTGTCAAGATATTAGTCAAACAGAAGAATACTTGATAAAAGATAGGAAGAATTGACAATTTGAAATTTTTATTTGTTGGTCTGATTCATATGGAGGGAGAGAAATAGATAATGTGATCTTGGATCCAATTTACTCACAGAAAAACAGAAAATGAAAATGGGACCTCAATACCTGTGCTGTATACCGAAGTCAATTCCCCAAAATCGTATATGACTAGGAATATCGACTACCCCTAATACCTCAGCAGGCTGCAGAAGATTTGGATACAAAATTATCATGTGATGTTAAATCTCTAGGTATATATTAACCCAACAAAGTTTGTTACTCAAATAAATAACAGTAATGTACCTGGCAAACCATTGCAAGAAGCTTGTTTGCTTCACCACATGCAGAAGCCATTGGTCCATCACACCACATGGTGCTCCAACCACATAATTTCAACCTGTAAGATAATAAGTAATGAGGAGGTTGATAATTATAACCGTCAAATGTTAAGCGAAAAGTTATTGATTTTGTACCTTTTGGCAGAGCAAAGATAGCTCCCTTGCACTGATATTTAATCCTGGGAGGCATAGATGAGGTACAGTTCAAATTTCGATCATTTTTAAGTTGTATCATTATATAAGCTATCAGAATTACCATGAGCTGAAGCTATAGCCGACATAGTAGCTACCTCCACAGAGGCAGAAGAAGAAACACCTTTGCCTTCTGGAACAGCTGAGGAAACCTGTTTATTTATGTAACAAATAGCTAAAAACCATCTACACAATTTCCTCAAAAATTGACATCTGACATAAATCAAAATACTTGAATACGGATTCACTGATATACCCAGCATGCTGATGCTGCTCTCGAAGTGCATATTATTTTCTTTCATTAGAACAATAATAGTACCAGCAACTTATGCAGCCCATCTTTTTTAAAAAGGCATTAATAGAAAGGAAAAATAAATCATATCAGTATACTATAGGGTTAATTGTTCCGTTATGTACCCAACTTTACATTTTTTACTATTGTATGTAACTACCTTTAAAACTTGCTATTGTATGTATCGAACTTCACAATTTCGTCTATTGTATGTAACGGGCGACTGAATGACCGGAACAACCGGTTTCGATACATACAATAGACATTTTTACAAAGTTCGATACATACAATAGATATTTTTTTACAAAATTTGATACATACAATAGACATTTTTACAAAGTTCGATACATACAAAAGACATTTTTTAAGAGGAAAAACCGGATACCTGCTTATCCGGTCACCCGTTACATACAATATACGAAGTTGTAAAGTTCAATACACACAATAGCACTTTTAAAAGGTGGTTACATACAATAGTAAAAAATGTAAAGTTGAATACATAACGAAACAATTAACCCGTATACTATATCACTAAATTGTCAGAAACTAAAATAAAAATTTGAAGAAGGAACACCTTTGTGATGTATCTTGAAAAAAGAAATGTTTTGCCTTCTCGCATGAAATTGGTTTCCCATCCTCCATAAAATCTGATATGTCCATGTCAAATGCTTGGCCACGATTGCTTAACTCTGAACCACATGACACCTGCAACTATCAAACACTTGAGAAAAAAAATGTTTTTAAAGACAGTTTTCTTAATACCAATTTTTAATATACTTTCTTAGGGCCTTTGATCCCTTCCATTTATCATGTTACAGGCTTCTAAATCCGAAAAGTACAGGTTAATTACAACTGATCTCACAAAACCAACTTAGGGCTTTTGATCACTCATTTCTTCTTTTTCTTTTTAGAAATTAGATGTTGTTTATGTATTTGAACCATTTTCAAGGGTCTAATTGGTCAAAAAAGGTACTACCTTATTTTAGCAGGGAAAACATTGAACTACTAACTACACGTTTAAATGAAGGATTTTGGCTGTCCGTTTTGACCTTATCACTTTATCCAAGTTATTAAATGGAATTATTTAAACTTAGAATTTGAAGTGCAGGTGTTGGTTCTTTTCCTTTGGCCTGTTGTCTAGCCTGTGCATGCTTCCAGAGCCTCTGCTTACCGGGCTGAATCCTTCGCACAGCAACATCACAACCTTCTCTAATGGTCATTCACTTCCCTAAGAAATGACACATAAATATGAACTTATCTTTAGGATCAATTCACATTGATTTAGTCACCGGAAAACAAATTTAGAGGAGATGAAGTAACGATGAATGAATTGACACAGAAAAATTTATATACTCAGATGTGGAATTTTTATGATATTATTAATTATTATCAGTAAAAAAGAGAAAATAATAATGATAACAGCTCCAAGATGAACAGTTACCTGCAAAAAAGGCTTCCAGAGTAGTTGGCAATTCCTCCAGTTACATCCAATCTTCCAGGTGCTTGTGGCACATATATCTCTTCCTGTATAAGTATAATATAATACCTCGAGAAGATTAATGTTTCTTGATAAGGACACAGAAAGAAATGTCTTCTAATGTGCATGCATAATCAAAATTAAATTAGTATTACATGCACATGCAATGAGGTAAAGGGAAAGATTATATTTTGAATCATATATGTCAAGTTCAAGATCCCCATAGTATATTAGACTCCTAATATATCTGTTGTCTAACATCTATGCCAAATTCAAGTTGCTTATCACTTTTCATTAAGGAAATATAGTCACAGTGTGTCACTTATAAGGAGCTGAGAGATAAAAACAATTTCAATTTGGACTAGACAGACCTCCCAATTGAAAAGAAGAGCAGCAGCCTTGCGCTCTCATATGTAATGCTTTTCAGAATTGTTTTCAGAGACGCTTGCAGCATGTAATTCTCCCAAACTCTTTAGAAAGTTCATGGTGTCTGGAAGACCCATGACATTTCCATGAAGAATGTCGAAGTCATTACAAACTCTAGACAAATGAAAAAAATAGATTCAATATCATATCAATAAAGTCTAAGCATGCTGAATCAATGTGACAGTTATTAAATTATCCAACCAGCATACTTTATTTTAATTATAGAAAATCACTATTATTTAAGAATGAGTGATTTTGGACAAATTAAGTGAAAGTAGCACAACAGTACATTTTCGTCCGATCATCCTTTCTTAAATTGAAAAATAAATATATAAATAAATCTTTCACCAGAATCATAGTTTGTTGTTAGTTGTTACTCATTAATATAACTTCCACCAAACTCATGATGAGAAAAAAAAAATGAACATACGCATTTTGGAAGAAGCTAGCACTATTGGCATCAGAAGCTGGTGGTGATCCAGTACGAAAACCAAGTTCATTCTCTGCATTAGCGTACCAGTCTGGGAAACTAATATCTCTTCCAGGAGCTCTGTGCAGCTGAAATCCAAGCACTATGGCATCACGTGATCTCCTCATACCACTAACCTGAAATGAAGATATTAAAACCTAAACCAGAACCCCGTAAAGGGGGTTTATGAGTCATGATGTAAAATTCTAGTAAATTTTAGTCAAACACATAATGTAAAATTGCAAATTTTCCACCTTATCTGATCTGTAGTTCTTTCCATAAGCTGCGTCTTGCAGAATACGGGCAGTATCCTGAAATGTAAAACGTATTAAAGAGCACATAGGTCAAGACCGAACAATTGACAGAAAAAAAGGGAGAATGTGAAACCATTGAATCTGAATGATTTCTACCAAATAGTAAAATTAATCGCCCGGTATGGAAGTCGCGTATAGAATTATCATACATTAACACGATTATAACATCTAAGAAAACGAAAAGAAAGAAAAACAAATAAACATATCATATTCATATTGATTAACAAAATAAAATTACCTCAGCACCACGAGTTGCATGACCAAATCCATGGCCGGTGATATAGTAAGCGAATACCAAATGATTCGATTGCCCGTGCTTTTTCTGTTCCTTCTGTAGCCATTTTTTCACCTTCTGGTTGAATATTGGAGATTTTTACGATGAAAAGAGGAAAATACGGCTGAACTAATGTATCGTATTTCCAAAAATGAATTATAAGTTTAGAGATTAAAGATGGTGACGGATGAGATATTGATATGTGATGAAACGCAGTCGCCTTTATGATTCCTATATTCCTCTTTCTGTTATTCAGTTGATACAAATGTAAGTTTCATCTTTATGCCCTTTGATTAAACCCTAACTAACACTTATGGTCCTTCCACATTACTTAATAGCATACTACCCCTAGTCCCTATAAATTTAGAATTGGCATGCTATTCGTATAGAAACACTTAGATCTCCCATCTCAAAACAAATGATTTGTATGTTAAGAGTTTAAATGAACCAAACATTATCAACTATTAAGAAAACAATTCAAATGGGTCAAAAAATTAAACAAAATAAATGCTGCCCACAAGGTCTTTTAGGCTTTAGGTTGTTGGTTCTTGAACACCAACACCATACAGTCATACACAACATAAACAAAGATAGAAAATTTTAAAAATAGAAACTGTCATTACAAATGTGAACGAATCTTGAGATTTGGTTGCTTCGTATGTAACAGTAATCTTTTAACAAAATACAAATGTTGATAAAAGTATAAAAGTTAATAGATTTGTTTGGTTAGAAGGTATATCGTTCATGTCACAACGTTTATGCTCATTAAAGACGGAAATATTTGTGAATCCTCACCACCGCATGAAGGTATAAGGTGGATTTTTTTGGCTGAAGTTTAGAAAGGTGTTATTCTAGCTTCATTTAATCCATAGTGACAAGTTAATAAACTCATATAATATGCCACAGTTTGAAGCAGAAATATGAGTTGAAAGCACCATACTGCACAAATCAATATATGGTTGTTGAGCCAAACCATTATTAATAGAAGAACCATTGGGCTCATGCAGATCTATCGCTCATAAATAGATGTGACAATTTCGATTCATTATTTGAAAAACAGGTTAATCTGGATGCTATTTTATTTAAATGGTGTAAATTAAGAAAAAAAGTTAATTATACAAAAAACAGATCAACTGGAGATAAATGCAAATGCAAGAAGACATGAACGGTAATCGTATTTTACATGAATAATAAATGCTAAACGTCCTGTGTTTGGTATCAGAAGACGAGAATAAAAGATGTCCTCATTCAATGTACACGGGTTTGAAGATTTTATTCAGTGATCCAGGACTGAATTTGGAAAAAGCAACTTGGGTGATAGTAATTACAGAATATCATCAAGAACATTCAGCAAAATCAGCACATGGAATCACGTATCTTGTCTTCTTAGGTTGCCAGCATTTTCAATTTGAATGTTCGTCCTACAAGAGTGTCTTCAGGCACTTCCTTTCACCTTGAGATTGGCTTGAAATCTAGCAACTATGTAGAGAAAAATCAGTATTGCATACAAGAAATAAGAAATAAGAAATAAGAGCTCTAGGTGGTCTACTATCTTGGGTGGATGAAAAAACATGGAGTTTTTTTTTCTTTATATATATATATATGTAATATGTATGTATTTCTCCTCTTTAACTACTTCCTATAGGGAATCGAACATGCACTACGTTTCTAGCATAAATGAGGGTTGCGGATGGATAACATAATGCACCGCCAACAGCTTACACTTTTGAGGGAGATTATTCCCTTTACTCAAATGTGTGACTAGAGGTGGCAATTTCAACCCATGTATAGGTAAACAAATCAAATTGGATTATACATGATGTCTAACAGGCCAAATGGAAACAAACTGAACAGATCATGGAAACAAAGTGTATTCAAAATGTATAGAACCTCCTAAACCTCTGTGAGTTTAAACATAAGAAAGGAATTCATTATTAATTGATTCAAGATTAGCGAAGTGCTTGTGAGTCGCCGACACAAACCCCTTACCCAACACACCCATTTTGCCACCTGTAATAATGCACAAGACTAAATACATATGAGCAATGCTAGAGCCACATACATTTCACAAAACAAAGTTTACAAAATGATGTGGAAAGTGAGATGAACCAATCACAATTTAAGTTTGTTTCACAAAATGACTCTTCATCCGATCTATTAAAAAAGAAACATACACGAGAGATGTACCTTACCTAAATATCATAGAAGCGGGAAGTACGTCTTTACCTAATTATCATAGAAGCGGGAAGGACGTCTTCGAGAACTGTCACATAAAACAGAAATATAAAAGAACAAGGGTCAGAGAATGTACCTCTTAATAACAAGCAACAGATGATAGCAAAAACATTAAACTTCCGCATATCAATTTCTAAGACATACTCTCCACTTCATAAGAATCATATGCTTAAGTAAATTTCCCTTCCAATTTCAATATACCTGATTGGACAACTATTAGTAAGTTAACCGTTATGACCCATTACTTAACCCATCCGATATGTTGATTTAGCCACCTCTAGTGAAGGTGCCTAATTCGGCCTGTTTACTTAAGGGGTCGATTTGAGAGGTGTTTTATCTGAAATGAGTCAAATGGGTCAAATCAAAACTAAAAGGGAAATGTGCAAACAAGTTCAACGTCACCAAAATCTATTTCTTAAGCAACAACTTCCTAAATCATTTTATTCGTATAAGTACATTCTTATTGTAATAATATTGTTTTCATAATCATAATAACACATAAATTATTCAAATTAAAATGTAAAAATGGACAGAATAGTATTAGTGACCAGATTCCAGACATACTAATAACTGAACTGTTTCAAGCCAGACATGTTTTGACCAATTACCCAAACTCGCCCACCTTGCTACATATATGAAAAATCTTGTTCATCTGCAAAACACAATAGTGTATCGTGGAACCTAAACATTAAAGAACACAAGAAAAGCTTGCTCACCTGCGATGACCTGTTCTACCCCTGGATATGCTATTGCTAGTCATATAATCATCCACAGCCTCATCAACTCTATAGTCTGCAAATTCTGCTGATACCACAGAACCTTCATCAGAATTGGATGTATCATAACTCAATCGACGACTTTCTCTCCTTGCTTCACTGACTCTTTGCCTTCTTCTATTTCTAGAGCTCCTAAAATTATCAAACACTTGATACAAAATACAAGAAGTCCACCAATTTCCATCGTCACCAGGAAAGTCTTCAAATTCATCTCCAGAACCATTATCCCCATATTCTATAACATAGTCTCCCAATACAACCCCATGTGGAACTTCTGAATGTATAGTGCTCAAAACATCAATGATCTCAGATGATTGCTGAAAATTATCCCAATCGAGCTGTCTTGCAGGATCAATTTTTGATGGGCATGCATGAGGGTGTTCCATCTTAGCATGTTCCCGAAGCTCCATATAAGTTCCTGTAAATGTGCATTTTTCTTCTTCACAGCAACGTTTTTTCTCATCCAATTTGACACGAGCCTCATTGACAACAACCCAACCAGTAACATCACCTCTACAAAGAGGGCATAATGGTTTGCTAGTGGTCTCTACCTTTATAATGGTTGAGTCAACAGAAGTGACAAGGGAGTCCGACCCGGATGACATTTTATTTGCAGTTTGGAAACGGTCCAAACAATTTGAGTGTAAATGATCGGTGTCACACACAAAGGGTCGGCATCCTTTATTGTAAGAAGAGCATTGAAGAAGAACACAATTATGTGGGAAGGATAGGCATATGGGACATGTGACATCTTCCCATTTGATATCAAGACGAAAACCGTCCATAAGTAGTGTCAAGTTGGAGCTATACTCTGGATCTTCTATAAAAATTTAAGTATCAACATCAAAAATCCAAAAGCATGTGATGTTCAATTTCTCCTAGTTTTCAAAGTTCTGCTCTTGGATAAGAAGACCTCAACCACTAAGGAAGAATGACAGCGCCTAGAAATCAACGGACCTTAAACAGCATAAGCAACTGTACCTGGTAAATGACAATATATATGTTACTAGTAGAAATTAAAAACTAACAGCATCAAAAGCAAACAAGCAAGAAAAATTATTTCTTTCTGGTAAATATGACTTGATCATGATATAAATTTAGTACTACTTTTGTGTGAGTAACATAATTGGGACCATTGATACTTTTGCTATGGCTTGGCTTTATGAGGGGTCTCATCCTTTTGTAATTTTAAGTCACTGTTTTGAGGTGCTCAGTACTTTGAGGTGAAAAAACAGAATAAGTCAGTTACATGGAAACTTACATGCACCTATGAAAAACATTGAAGTTGGATTAAATTGTATTTAATAGTAAAGCCATGTGAACGTACTTGAAATGGCATTACTTTGACCATCCCAAGTACAGATCGTTAGTTGCAGCGATGACGAGGGGGATGTGTGTTGAAAAGAAGGCATGAATAGAGGCATGGAAGGTGAAGGCTAACATGACGGAAAACTATCTATAGGTAATTTGACGAAAACGAGTACATCTAAGAAATTGGCTTTAAATAGAAAAAAATAGGAATATTTAGTTCATGCTTTGAGAACCTTCCTTGTTCCACAGCCTGCCAATTTAGTCTATATCACTAGCTTGGTTTTAAAGGCTTTGTTATAAATACTACTCCATACATGCTCCTCCAGCTTTTCAGGTGTATTCAAAGTCCATTCAAATCCAATCTCTTACTACATATCATATAAGAGTAGCTTTACTATTGCTGACCTTGAGTAGTAAATCCCAGCAAGATCAAGTTCTGTTCAACTACCAATAAGATCCAACCACCATTGCAAACAAAAAACACCACGTACCTCCTTTGCCGAAAACAAAACGTTGCTTCCAAAAAAGTCTTCATTCTAAAACTAACATCTATGGATAAAGCCAAAACCAAACGTTCAATCAACAATAATTTCTTCCATCCCACAACAGCTTCCCTTTTAAATCAATCCTTTCATCTCTTTATTCTTCCACAATTTGTCTCTTAACCAGAGGAAGGCAGACCAATTTGTCACATAATTCATACAAATTATAAAACACCGTTCGTTCGTTCATACTCATTAAATCATTATCTCATCGATCTCTAACATTTTCCACAATAACACAAATTCATAAAACCTGCCCCTACAACTATTACATTAGCTAGCACATATAATATCCATATGCTAAAATCAACCAATAAATTAACAAAGCATCATAAAACGGATCAATTTAAATCCACAAACCCTAACAACAACAAAAACACATCACTAACAAGCAACACATGAATCAAACAGGTGCAAATTAAACCAGCAAAATTAAGCAATTAATAAAAACAAAATAAAGATTAAAAGAGATTAAATTAACCTCAATCAATGATCGGTTAAGCACTTAAAGTGTAAGATTTGGAGGGTTTTACTGAATCGATCGGAGGGGGAGAAGACTTTGGAAAGGAGATGGCGAAGTCTGTGAAGATGACACGTAACTGTGTGTATGTGTTACTTTTTATTTTTATTCTTTTACTTTTTATATAACAAAAAATGTATTTTAATTTCAATTTTTTTTATACAAGTGTGTCCTATATCTCTATCTCTATGTCAATATTATATTATTTATTAAAATAATTAAAAGTCAGTTTCCTTTTACGAATATATTTTCGTAACGGAATTAAAATAATGTGCACTTATGCGCACGATAACGTAAGCTAGCAGTGTGATGGTGCCGGACCTTGTGTTAGGTACACATATATTATAGAATTTTAGTTAGAGGTCACCAATGGTTGGAAACAACTTATCAATTCAATTTATGATATTAAAGAAAATTCATTCCTATATTTGGTCACGTTAATATTTTGTAAGCTTGACTTGTACGATGTATTTTCGTAACGAACTGATTACTTTTCAACTCGTATTTTATTACCTTTATCATAACAGTTACTTTTATTAGAATAAAAAGTATGATTAGAAAAAATGTAAGCGGCAAAATAGACTTTTCAAGGAATATGTGAAATGTCCTAACTTCAACGTTTCAATGTATCAAAATTCAAAATTAATGTCAATTTAATTTGAATTAATGCCATGATTTAGGGTTCAATATGGGTTGAATTCATCAAAATGACTTTTTATAGTTGCTTTTCAAATGTATCCTATTCGATACTCAAAGTCAATATATCAAAAGAAGTGATTGATTTATAGATTGTAAACACTTTTGTGTTTATTGTTTTTTTATGAGTTTATCGCTGTAAATTATCATTTATATTAGTTAGATTTGACAATAATTTTGTTATTAATGTGATTTAGAAGAGAGTTTATTGTTTTAGAGTGTTTTATGTTTGATTTTATTTTATTATTGTACGAAATATACTTTCAAACTTTTATTGTATGTATTAACTCTGTCTATTCCGTCTATTGTATGTACATGTTCCTTTTTGATATTTTATTGTATGTTTTTTCAAAGATACAATTGGATACGAAAAAGAGAAAATATACATACAATAGATAAAATTGACAAATTTAATATATATATATATATATATATATAATAGGTTAACTAAAAGTACACCAATACAAATAATAAAAAAGACAAATTATTAAAATTATTTATTTATAATTTTATAATACATTTTAAAAGAATAAACAAAGAACGTGACATTTGGGCTCTTGTGAACGGATGATGATATTGTACACGAGTTAAAAACGAATCACCGAGTCAACTCACTCTAAACTCACAAACGCACATACACGCCTTTTGTGTAGCGTTCGAAACAACGAACCACACAAATAAATGTCGACGTTGCATACTCCCCAGGTCCTTCCTCGCCGGATTTCTAACTTCCCGACGGTATCAATTTCCACCACATCTTCTCAACGGAATCTCACCGTCCGTTCATCATCCGTCGAACATCAGCCGTCCGATTCACACAATCCGATTCCCGCGCTCGCCACTGGAGCGGCTCTACTCTTTATCAGTTTCGCTGGTGTTCGTAGCTCCGCCTGCTTCGCTGCTACCTCCGGTCGCCTTCCACCAACCGTCGCCGGTGAGCAGACATTGACCGACAATCAGTCAATTCAAGGTTTTTTTTTATTACTTCACTCTTTTGAAACCATAGCTTTTATTTGACCTAGTTTTTAATCTTCAAATTGATTGATTTATCAAGTGAAATTATAAAATACAGTAGAAAGATGCTAACTTTTTTGTGGAAATACAATGTATGCTGAGGTTGAAGTATTTATTATTATTATATTATTATAATTAAAAAAAGTTATTTTTGATGTTAGTGGAAAATGACTGATGATTGCTTTGTTGCTGATTTTATTATATTATGTATGAATGTTGTTTTAATTATGAACACAGATAGTGAAGATGTTAACGAATATGAGGATGAAGAAATGAAAGCTGCATTTGAGATTTACAAATCAAAAACTTATGCTCTTACTGTTCCATTGAGGATTGTTGCTTTGCGCAACTCGGTCCCTCCATTATGGATCAAGGTTTAGTCGCTTAAATAGTTAAATTGTCATGCTTATTCGTCCTTTTCAAGAGTCCTGTCAAATTGGTCTGATATTATGCATTTTTAAGTAGTAGGAGTATAACTTGTAGTCACGAGTACTAGTACATGGTACACATTGAAAGCTGCATAGAAGTGGGATATAGAAGTGTATATACATTACTTAAGGCAAATAGGTAATATGCTCGCTAAGCTGGTCAAATGGGTTGCGCGGGTCGAACAAATTGAAAGTCATCCGAAATGTGTTAGAATGTATTATGTCTTCTAATTGGCTTTTCTTAAAAAACGAACTACGGGTCAAATGAGTTATAAGCTAGAAGATTATACTACTACATAAGCCGGTCAAATGGGTCTCGTGGTCAAACAAATTGGAAGTCATCTGAAATGTATTAGAATGTATAAAGTCTTCAAACGGACTACTGGTCAAATGGGTTATAAGCTAGAAGATTATTATACTAATACATAAGCCGGTCAAATGGGACGCGCGGTCAAACAAATTGAAAGTCATTTGAAATGTATTAGAATATATAAAGTCATCTAATTGGCTTTTCTTAAAGAAGGAACTACGGGTCAAATGATTTATAAGCTAGAAGATTATACTAATACATAAGCCGGTCAAATGGGTTGCGCGTCAAACAAATTGAAAGTCATCCGAAATGTATTAGAATGTATAAAGTCTTCTAAATGGCTTTTCTTAAAAAACTATGGGTCAAATTAGTTATAAGCTAGAAGACTATACTAGATAAGCCGGTCAAATGGGTTGTGCGGGTCAAACAAATTGAAAGTCATCCGAAATGTATTAGAATGTATAAAGTCATCTAAATGGCTTTTCTTAAAAAACGAACTATGGGTTCTTATTGTGATAGTTTTGTAATTGTATTTAGCAATTTAATTATTTATAAACTAATTTATTTATCTATTACTTCGTATTGTTTTTTATTTTATTTTTTGCAAAGTGTTCACAAATATGGCTTGACCCATACTAAAATTACCCATTTTGCACCCTTAACGCATGACCAGGTACCGCCATTTATAATACTTATGGTCCCCATCAATCCATGCTTCACTGTCACAGTAATATAATCATGTTATGGTCTTTAGATTATCATCTTCATTCTTCGTTTAATCTATCCTCAAACAGAGTTTCTTACAATCTCAAGGAAAAAGAGTGAAGTTTCGTCTAGAATTTCGTGGAACTCTTGAGGATATCTTTTCTGAACTCTCCACAGCAATCGGCAAAGGAAAGTTAACCTCTAAATCTGCTGGGGCTGCTGATCTTGTATCTCTCGGTGACTCCTGGATTAAATTTGCAATTAGCAAGAAATTAATAGAGCCCATACAAGGGGTTGATGATCAAGATTGGTTCCACACACTAAGTGACAAGTGGAAGGTATAAGATGCATTTGATTTATATAGTCAAAAAAATTCTGCATTCTAGTGTTGAGTTGAAGGTAATATTATCCTCAATGTCAATATGTGTGTATCTTCATTTCTAGATAAAGTCATAACAGTCTGAAAAAGATTGCCTAAAGTCAAACCTCGATAAAATAAACTCTTCATGCACATGGTACAAGTTGTTAATCCATGTTTAGTTTCTTGCACTGGTAATGTATATGTGCAATTTCAGTTGTTCGTTAACCTCTCGAACAATGTGGTTTTCAGGTTACACCTGTTATTGCTACCATTTTTTGGTAACTCAGAGTTTTCCTAAAATAATCTCAGGTGTATTTATGCAGGAATGATGAAGGACAGTCAGATGCCCGAGGCAAAATATACGCTGTTCCATATAGATGGGGAAGCATGGTAATAGCTTACCGAAAAAGCAAATTTCGACAACATAATTTGGCTCCTGTAGAGGTAATTTCTTTTTAAGATGCGTCAGTTAACCCATGTGTGTAAAAGCATCTCAATGGGGTTATGCGAAAAAGAGAAAAAAAAATAGCTTTAAAGAAAACGGGTCAAATGGATCAAAGTCAAAAGGACACTGGAGTGTATTCACAAGCTTACAACATTCTAACAAATTGTAATTTACATGTGCATACTTGCAAATTGTAATATATTCTAGATGAGGATGAATCACCATTGCAGGACTGGGCAGATTTGTGGCGGCCTGATCTTGCTGGAAAAATTGCAATGGTTGACTCTCCAAGAGAGGTTATTGGGGCAGTTCTGAAATACTTGGGAGCATCATATAATACAAGTAACATTGATTCTGAAGTTACTGGTGGGATAAATGCTGTGAAGGATGAGCTTGCTTCACTAAGAAAACAGGTATTAAAATGAACTGGAGTCATGATAGGTAATATAAAGGAGATAGATGGATGTTCTATCTTTGCAACCTTTTCGTTTTATCCTATTTCCCTTTGGGTTATAAAGCTTTTTACTTTAATGATATTCCTGTAGGTTCGACTATTTGACAGTGCAAATTATCTTAAAGCATTTAACGTTGGCGACTTATGGGTGGCTGTTGGGTGGAGCAGTGATATTGTTCCTGCTGCCAAACGCATGACAGATATTGCTGTGATTGTTCCAAAGTCAGGAGCTAGTTTATGGGCTGATTTATGGGTATGTCCAGTTTTCTTTTGAAAGAGAATTCAGTTTTTGTCTGTATATCTCTGTATGCCACTATTTCAAGTATTACAGACGTACTCCTTACAGAAGACATAAGAAAATAGTTAATGAGGTATAAAATTCAGTCACATTTTCTGATTAACAAATTAAAAAGAAAACAAAATTCATTTTGTTGTCACCAATCACCTAGCTCAGGTGCCTATTGAATTGGAGGTACATACTAAGTTTCAGTTTGCTATAAACTTCCTTCAGCATCTTTATTACAGCATACTAATTTCTCAGTCTAAGCATGTTGATGTCTGTTGCTTGTTTTAAATCTTTTATGCTGTGTTTAGCAGGCTTATAAGATGATACAATTTTGATCAAAAGTGTTGCTAGTGCAATCTCAATAGGGTCGACTTTTTATTTGTTTGCCCCATGCCCACATATTAAATCCACAGTTTATTAACATGGCTGTTGAGACATATAGAAATGATGTTTGGCATCTCTTAGTTGTCTGTAGTTATTTATACCTGGAAACCATACGCCGGAAAAATCCTTGAACGGTTCATTGTGGAGTATTTTCTGTTTTGCTAGTTTCTGTACACATGCAACCAAATTGCGTTAGCTTGTCAATTTGTCTGTCAAATACTAATGCTCATGGTTCTTTGGGAGGTTTTATGTGATTCATTGTCTATGGAAGTAATATGAAATCTCTCATCATAACACCATCAACTGTTTAAATTTTTAGAAGTTAAAGATATTAGTAAAACTGCTAGTAATTGGCACTTGGCAGAAAACGAGAGGTGGAATAGTGGGTAGGTTGGGAGGCTGGGTAATGGGTCAAAGTGCGTTCAGGTCAAATAATTAATTACTTTGTCCGAGTCCCGTATTATAAGTAGTTAGGGTGTCAATAAAAGAACAAAAGACAAATAATTTCAATTATTATCTAATTGTTTGAATAGATTGATTTAGGAGGTTTTGTGCATCAAACACACTTTGGGTGACTTTCAGTCTATTTCATCTGTTTTCTTTTAAGCTTTTTTTCCATTTTATCTGAGATGTTACTTTATATTATCTATGCAGGTAATACCGGCTGCCTCAGGTATTGCTAAAGACGAACTTGGAGGACGATTTAGAGGGCCATCTCCACTTGTGCATCAATGGTTAGATTTCTGCTTACAAGCTCAAAGAGCATTACCTTTTGAAGAGGAGATAGTTGCTGGTGCATCACCATCTGCACTTGACAACATCCCTGTCCCAAATTCCAGAAACTTGACCAAAAATAAGCCGAAACTTGATACAAACCTCATTGCTGGAGTACCCCCACCAGATATTTTGACAAGGTGCGAGTTTTTGGAGCCCTTATCGGACTCTGCATCCATAGATTTTCAGTGGTTAATAGCTAGCATGCAGACCCCTAATCATGGATTTACGCATAAATTGCAACATTTCATTTCCTGGGCATCAAAAGCCCTGCCGACTAAATTGTTGTAGCTTTTACATATATCTTTGTAATTAGATTTTACGGAATGTCCATGAATTGTTGTCATTATTCCTACACCTAAAATGGGTTGAAGCCCAAGTTAATTGAGGCGTTAACTGAGGCGTATAAAGTTCAACATGTATTTCTGTGATTGTTTTTTGCTCATGGTGTGTGATTGTTCTGCGAGGGGTTCGTTTTTGCATACCATTTCCTGTCAGCTATTTGCTTGTTCTACAGGTGTTTCAGGCAATATTGGGATTTTTAAACCGTGATCAAATGAGTCAAATTTCTTTCGTTTGGTTGATTCAGTATACGAACTTTGTGACAAAATGTTGAGCAAAGTACGGACACCTGACAACACGTACACAAAAATATTGGAATAGCGAATAAGGGAAGCAACTGCTTGACCTGAGCTCACAACAATCATATAATATTTAGATTAGAAATCAATTATTGCTACTGTGATAGGTCATAGGTGAACTATCAAATCTGAATCGACGACACCTTTAAAGCAATCTGTTGCTGACATATTGGCGCATGACTAATAACATGAAACATATGAAGAATTGTTGAAAATTTAGAACAAAATGTTAGTATTACTACTACAAAATTGAAGTCTAAAGAAATCGACCATTAATTTATCAGCAGATTCTTGATTGTATCATCATCTGTACAATTTCTGAGGATATGAAACAAACTCTTAATGTTTTGGATGCATTGTATCCAAAATGTTTACCAAATGGGTTATGACGGTTAATGTTTGAACATTATATGAGATGATTAACTCTTCCTTTCATGACCGTCTCTCTTCTCGGGGGCACTAGGACGATGGAAAGAACCCCTGGTGAAAATCATATCATATTAGCATATAACATTATTGTCAGTTTGTCAATAAAACAATATATGATTTCTACATTCTTAATCTGATTAATAAAAATTATATGGCACTCATAAGTATGTGAAGATAGTTTACAATCAAAAGCAGAACACTCTCATAATTAAAGAGCGCGTATAAATGTGTTGAAATAAAATCCTACTCCAGAAGATTTAATCAAATAATTTTTGAAGTATTGATCTGTAAGTTTTTCTTAACTTCATCTCTAGAGATCTGCAATCAATTTGTAATGGCGCATTTCTCTGCATAAGTTGTGAATTTTCTCACAAGTGGTTCGAAATTCTCCATAATGTGCTTTTTTGGGGGGATTAAACGAATTGAAAGATGAAAAATTATACCTGCAAAGTTGAGGAACTCTCCATGAACCTTTTGGCCGTGTGTGTTGTTTTGTTCACAAACGATTTCATATAATTTAGCCCGTCACCAAGCATGATTCCAAGATCATGAACCTTCTTCTCCAAACCAACACAACAATTAGCATGCATTGTGCACACCTTGTTTAGATCTTTGCTTGGCTGACAAAATCCACCAAAGTAAGCGGTACCCATGAACCGAATTCGTAATCCAACATTTTTAATGAAAGGATTAAACTTGATTCTGTTGAACACATCTAGATCATGTAGGCCTGGGTAAGTCAGCCTTGAATTATACCAAAATTTGTAAATTCAATTGTTTTGTCATTTGACGTCAAATAATTAAAACCTCCATTTGGTAGGTTTTTCAAGTCAGATGGGTTTCCGTTTAAATGATCACAGGCAATCTGGAAATCAGCCTCCTTATGAAACTGTGAAAATGGATCTCTAAACCACATTATGTCTGCATCCTGGGTATATAGAGAAAAAGGTCAAACTTTAAACTTTATTAGGCTAAAAAGGTCATGAATTTTTCTATGTATTTGACACCATTTTGTTTGTACACGTTATAAATTATGAAACTCAACATGGGTTACATGTCTTTCTTTGAGAAATTTAAACCATTTATGTGAAAATTGGATTAATAAGAATCAGTGTTTTGACTTACAAAGTCAACCTAGTGACCTATTTTTAAATTGTACTAGAGAGCAAGAGAAAGTAGTACTACCGTGAACACGAAGCTCTATCCTAAATTAAGAACTTTACGCAGAAAATCGAAGAACCCGACCCGGTATTATTAAAATAATAGAGGAAGCAGAACCAAGTCAAGATGATATAGATCAACCCCTTTTTCCGCTAAAGATCTTACCATTTCCGTAGGAACTGGAGTTCTATCTCTTTTCCATTTCCATTCCCATTCAAGAGTTCTTATGTGTTTCCACGCTGCTTTGAGACCCCAAAATGGACAAATTCCTTCTCTCAAGAACACATACAGGATTCGTCACTACAAAAAGGATAATGGTAACCTCACCATTAACTATTAACTACTTTATGAAATCCATAGTAATAGAGATACACATCTGAGACATAATTTGTAACTTGCTATCGATCTTCTTAAAATCAATTCTTCTCCACATCATTTTCAAATAATCTGCTTCCATAAAATACGCCTCCCCTAAAAAGTCGATTCCATGTGTGCTAAGATTGTAACAATGTGGATGCAACTTCAAGCAACGTGCATACGCTTTTTGGTCCAAAGTTACAACAACCAAGTGTTTCAAAAACCTTTCTGTTTGATTTCCAATTCGAAAGCTCTCCAAAAGAAGATCGAACATAGAGTCTGGTTCAGCCATGCATCGTTAAGAGTCGTAATAATAACTGTATTATTACTCATTGTTGCATATTACTTTTTAAAACATAATTACTTTTCATGAAATACATTTTTTTTATCAGGAATGTGATTTAAATAAAAAATATGCTTGAAATACTGTTTTATAAAAAATAAAATTTATAAAAGTTTACGAATATATAAATTAGATAATGCAAAACATGATTTGATGGTTATGAGGTGTATTGACAAAAAACTAATAGGAGAGGATAAACATGTCAGGAAGTGACTAGGAGTGTGAAAATAGTGTGATCCTTTTGATACTCCACAATTACGTTACACCACACCGAGACCATTTTCTATGGTGCCCTTTCAAGGATGTTCGTCGAAAAACAAACGAGAGAACGCCATAGGCACCAAAGCGCTTCCCGTTCGTCCTTTATGATCTCGTTCGGGTGGAAATGGAGAGAAACGGAACTAAAGTGGAGCCTGCGGTATATTTTTATGTTTCCGGTTTTTGTTTTCTTTGCTCGGATGGAGGACAATATCATCGCTTCCGTTGGTGCTTTGTGTGTGTTGAAGTAGGAGCATAGAACATGGGGAGAATTAGGCATAGTTGTTGGGCTTTTATAGACCAATAAACATAAAGCTCATATAGAAATAATCATGTTTTTATATCAATTTTTTGATGGTGATATTATAAAGGATGAGAAATGATTTTTCAATAACCTACTTGATGGATGTATTTTATTTTTAATCAGTGAATGCATCTTTACTTTTTAATTGCACCATATTATTTAAATTAATGAATGTATTGTTATTTAAATGTATGTTTTGAGAATATAAACCTATTACATATTACTTGAAAAAATAAAAATTATAATAAGTGGTGGCGTTTAAAAAATTCAATTCTTCGATTGTTGATAGTTGGTGAAATATTCTTGATCAGTTCTTTTATAATTATACTAACATGACGTTAATTTAACGGTTAATTCTTCATTTCTTTCTGTAAAGTAGTCTAAATATTAACGTCACTGCATCATTTACATTTACAAAGATTTATGCATATATTTTTATAATCCATTAGGCACTTCAGAATTACACATATTTATGTGTGATCACTAATCTGTACCATTTCTACCCAACTAATTAAATTTATACTGATCTTTAACTGAAAAAATGACCCTTCCCGCTTCCTTCATTTCATTTCATTTCAATCTTCTTCCACCTCACAATGCCCCTATTTTACCCAACTATTAACTTCAAAACCTTAATTCCTCCTATATAACTACCTACGTACGAATCAGGTGATCAAAGACACCGGTCGGGAACATGCTGAGTTCTTAAGCGGCAACAAGAACAAAATAATGGTATCTCTAGGTAATCTTTCTTATAACATTACTCCTTAAGTTACTGCTAACTGCTTTAACAATTTGGATGGATTCAAGGAATTTCATGAAGAAAGCACTATAGATGTATATTGTTAATTAATAATTACTTGGAGCATCTCCAATGATAGTTTTTTTCTAAGGATTTTAAAAAGTTTTTAATCATTGAAGCTCAAAACTTTTTTATCAATAGTATACATTGAGAAATCTTTAAGTGTTTGCGCATAACTAGCTAGCCTGATAGATATATAAGAATTATGTGCTATTATAAGCCGGATGCCGTAATTAACCTTATTAGTTTTTCAGTTTGCATCTTTTCTTTGATAGATTTGTGTAAAGGAAAAAAAATCATTCATCGCAAACATGTGTTCTTCATCATCATGCAATCAACCTAGCTCCACTTTTACATGTAAGACTTGCAAGTTATATATCTATGTACTCGTTGTTTCTTTTATCCACCAAATTATTTTGTAATCTCGTTGAGGAGACCATATATGACGCGGATATCTTTTATGCAAGAGATGTTTGAACTTTAAACATAAACTCCCTTTCGGGTATACAAGAAAGTTTAACGTCTTCATAAGTGTACCATCTTTATATAAAAAAGAAAATATATAGATCAAACTCGGACTTACATTATTCAGGATATATATGTGTTTGTATCAATCACATCTTCCTTTGTCGACCATCTTTCTTCTTAGCTGCGGGACGTGAACAAAAACATTATTTTGGAAGACGTAAACGTATAAATAGTAACAAATTAATTCTATGAGTCTAGCATCTCCATGACTCTGCAGACACGTTCGGTACTATTCCATTCACAAGCGATTGTGTATATTCTCGCCAACCATTTAGCACCAATCCAATAATACGAAGCTTGTCCTTTAAACCAACACAACAAGTCGAATGCATTGTGCACAACTTACTTAGATCTCGGATAGGTGCACAAATGCCACCAAAGTAAATGGTATCCAAGAACCGCATTTGTAATCCAATATCTTTCACAAAAGGACTCGACTTGATCTTATTGAGAACATCTTGATCATGGCCTGGGATAGTCAACCTTGACTCATACCAAAACTTATAAAATTCAATTGTTTTGTTGTTTGACTTAACATAATAAAAACCTCCGTTTATTGCGCTTCCCAAGTCAGTTGCGTTTCCATTGAAATAATCACAAGCAATTTGGAAATCAACATCCTTATAAAACTGTGAAAATGGATCTCTAAACCACATTACGTCTGCATCCTGCAGGATATATAAAGAATGATAAATAATAGAGATATAAATAAATCAGCCTAGCTAATAATAGACTTAATTGATACAATAAAAAGAATCTAAAGACCATGATAAAGTTAACTGTAAGTATTAAAAACTGGGTTAATATGAATGCACCCCCTATGTGAGTGTACGGGGAGACGTGCAGTGAGGGGGAGGGGAGGTGCTTGCAGTGTGACCCATAAAAAGTGGATAATGCATGCCACTTTTTATAACTGTCAATTTTCATCATCACTCATAGAGAATAATGTCAAATTAATTTAAAAGAAGTCAAACTTGTCCCTTTTGTAAAGCTAGACAGGTTAACAGTTTGTTATGTTATTGGTCACTATCGACTTTGTTTCTATAAATATTAAATCTTAGTTTTAATCTTAATCTTTTGTAATATAATTAATAAAGGACATATCGGAATCTCGATTTGAAGATCTAGGATTTGGACCTAGAAAGTCAACTTAGTGATATTTGAGTGCTTCAGAATCATCTCATTGACCACCAATAACAGGGGATCGCAGGCGTTAGGAGTACAAAAATTAGAGTTTTAAATCCAATTCTTTTTACGAGGGAAACACTTTTTCAAAGAAACGAAGTAAGCACATAATACTTATTACGGTGCAAATTACATTACTAGTATAATTATCACCAACCAATTATTATTTATTATTACTAATAATAATAAATATTAATTAAAATCGATACTAAAAATAATATATTTAAAGATACAAAAATTTTAAAACTGTAACATTAGTTGGTGAATGTTTATTTCATAAATCATTACCATTCATTATTCTGAATGTTAACTAAAATGGGTGCTATAAGTTAATAGTCATCGATATATATGTATTTGGATAATATTCAATGAAAAAAAAATCATTAATGAATTTTAAGTTGTAAACTCAATAACATTCATACAAATAAATATCATCATGAATGTTAATGAGTTTATCACATAAAATTAATCAACTAATAAAATTCCTCAACTTTTATATTCATTCGATAGCATTCATCATCAGGATTGTTAATGAGTTTGGATCAAATATTCATCACTTAATGTTATACCTACATAGAGAATTCGTCAAGGAAGTTTAACATTCATAACATCGAATCTGATTAACACTTACTAAACACACAGACACACACACACATATATATACATATATATATATATATATTGAGATTTGTATTGATAAATGTAAGATGCGTCATGATAAATGTTAACCACTTTGCAGTTTCTCCCCAAAAAAGTGTTTTCTTCTAGATAATAAGCCTATACATATATATATATATATATATGCATGAGATCCAGAGAGAATACAATGCTAAAATGAGAACAATGAGAACAACAATGAAATTTTACAATTTTATAAATTTCTGTCAACTAAAAAAATAACGAAAGTTCACAATTTAAAATCTTTGTGAAGAAAAAAATAATAAATGTTCATAATTAAAAAAATTGTAAAGCAAATCAAATAAAAGTTTACAATTAAAAGTTTATGTAAAGCAAAAAAAATTATAAAGATTCACTTATTTGTAAATTTCTGTGAAATCCAATAACTAAGGTTCGTAATTAAAAAGATTTATAAAGTCAAAAAATAATAAAGACTCACAACTAAAATTTTATGTGAAGCAAAAAAAATAAATGTTTACATATAGAAACAAACTAGGAATGAAAATCGAAAGTATTCTTGGCGTTCTCATTTTAATATTGTATTCTCACTTAAACCCAACTATATATGTATATATATATATATATATATATTGTAACATGAGAATGACGTAAGCCATGTTATAAATTAAATACAATTTATTTAAAATTTTATGAAGGAGATAATTAAAGAGTATCGTGAACACGAAGTCATATCCTAAATCAAGAACGTTACGCAAAAAATCAAGTCTTCTCCACATCATTGTCAAATAATCGGGTGTCATAAAAGATGCTTCCTCGGTAAAGTTCGTACTCGGGGTTTCAAGATTGTAACAATGTGGATGTAGCTTTAAGCAACGATCATATGCATTTTGGTCCAAACATACAACGACCAAGTGGTTGACAAACTTTTCTATATGGTTCCCGATTCGAAAGCTCTCTAAAAGTAGATCGAACATAGAATTTGGTGCGGCCCATGCATTGTTTATAGTTGTAACTATAACTGTGTTATCATCCATTGCTGCATGTTTTAGTATGTTTTTCAACTCACCAGGATTATCCTGCTCAATAGAAATTAAATTGTAACTACACATCAACTTATGGAAATTTTAACTTAGTTAAATCCCTTCTAATTAGAAATGGGAATGTAATTGAATTGAAACATATCGATCAATTTTAATTTTTGTGGAATAATTATTTGAAAGTGAAATAAGTTTTGGGAAAAAGAAAATAAAGTTAACCAATTAATAGAGTAATAGCGCCTTATTTCTTATATGTTTCAATATGATCAAATAACTCAAAGGTTGTGAATTAATTATCAGTTCAGATAAAATGTATAAACGTACTAGTGAATGTTTGCTTTTACAATATATATGTATATGAACAGAGTTTAAATGAATACAAAAAAAAATTTATAATTGGAAAATTAATGGGAGAGTTCGATTCGGAAAAATCATTTTCTCCACATTTTTTAAATTAAATATTTCAAAAACAGAAAGTAAAAAATTTTAAAAATTACACAATAAAAACCTGCTTTTTTTTCTTTTCAATTAGACATCTCACAAGGTATACTTTCGACGAATTTTTTTTTCATTTTTTGGTGTGATTTGAAAACAAATATCACATGTGATAATAACGACTATCACATGTATTACTATCGACTATCACATGTGTTACCGACGACTATCTAATGTGATACCGACGACTATCACAGTGTTACAGTTTACAAAACCCACCCAAAAATGAAAAGAAAAAGTTTGTCATAAGTATGTCATTTGAGATGTTTAATCGAACAGAAAAACAATGATTATTATGGTGCAATTTTTATAATTTTTTGACTAGCCATTTTTGAGATATTCAATTTGTAAAAGTGTAGGAGTTTTGTTATTTTGATGAAAATTGACGGTTGAGATTTGTTCTCTCATACTTTCAGAAAAATGTATACTCAAATGAACTTTTGTCATATATATATATGGGAGCGATTAAGGGGAAAAAAAAAAATTTGGAAAGGAAGAAGCAATATACATTCATCAAGAACAATATTACATTCGATAATACATATCACAAGAAATGTGAAATATAATAAATTTTCTATGCGGGTTATAAAATTAATTGATAAATATTAGATCCAAACTCGTTAATATTCATTTCGATGAATGTTGGTTAACATTCTATCTGATAAATGTTAATATTAAAATATTTATCAACTAATGCTACGATTTTATATTCATCGGGATAATTGTTAACTAACATTCACCGCGATTAATGTTAACGATTTATTACTTAAATATTTTTCAAATAATGTCCTGACTTGAAAAAGAAATTCATCCGTGAATATATTCTTTATATCGACAACTTTGATTAATATTTACTGGTAAAAATATTTTTTTTTGAAATTTTGATTGGTAAAAGTAACATTGTTTGTGAAGAATGTTAACTGCTATTTTATAATAAAAAGAATTTTGAAGTTTTTCTTTTTTGTTTTTTAGTTATTTTTTGTTAATTTTTTTAATTCGGAATAATCACATTTTATAACTTGATAATCACATGAATAATATGTGATTATTTTGAACATATGATAATCACATTATATTAGAGAATAATCACATGTATCATATAATATTTTGTAATTATCTTGAATAATCACAACAACAACTGTGAAAAAAGTTTGAAAAGTAAGTTCATATTTTTATTTATATTTTTATCATAGTTTTCAAAATTTATTTTAATAATAATCATTGAAAAACTTCTAAAGAATAATATGTTGCAGATATATAATGAAAACATTGAGGAATCAATATGATAGTTCAATCTCAAATACCAACTTCCAAGTTTAAAAAAATAAAAATAAAATAAAACGGGTTTACTCATTTGTACGTGAATTTAATTTGGAAAAAAAAAAAGAAAAAACATGTCTATCATAAAATTGAAAAATCAATACGACAAAGAACAAAAGATTTATATGCTTACTGAATTTGTTTGGTAATAGTTGGCGGCAATTGTGTCGTAGGGGCTAGAAAATGGCATGGCAATATATATAAATAGAATAGTTATTAAAAAACAAACAAGTAACCCCCATCTTTGGAGTTCGGCTGAAAGGCTGGAGATGGTGATGGAGGTTGAACTTCGATGATGGCGATGTTGATCATTTGTCATTTCAATCTCCGATGGGCAGTTGTTATTGCTACTCTCAGAAGCCATTGTAAGATATAAAGTAACTTGTTTTTGAAGGTGGTTCCTTAATTTGATATGCATGTCCATATTTATAGCAGGAATCAATTTACCAATTACGATAGCTTCACTCCTTTATCATAATTAGTCGTCACTTCAGCATCATATACGTCACTATTGTTTAGCCTCAAATATTACACACTAATTATCATAACTTACTCCCGACTAGACTAATTGAATCTCTCATTTTCCTTTAATTTTCATTTTTCTCAAAAACACATAAATATTACATTAACCGTAATGAAACAAATAACACATAAATATTTATAAAATAAATATTACATTAACCGTAATAAAACATTATACTAGTTAAAAAAATATTAATGAAAATATTTTTTTATTTATATATTTCTTTTATATAAAATTCGTAATACATAATATTTTACTAATTAATTATATTTGTTTATTTCAAATTCTTGAGCTTTATATTTTAGCCCAAACAATATTCTTGAGATTTATGTTTGTTGGACATGAGAGAAATATCTATCGGAGCGTTCTTCTTTCATCCTCTCAAACTGAATGGACTGTCACCATAGGCATGGTGGTCCTATTCATGTGCCGACATCCTCGATTTCGGGCTGAAATGACGGCATATTCTGGCTTTTTTTTTCCTTTTTTGTTTTTGTTTTTGGGTATAAAGTAAATGCATTACTAATAAATATGGGTCATAAAGTAAGTACTTGATATGTGGTACTATAGGCAGTGAAAATGTGATTTCAAATTCTAGATAAGTTTAGACGACTTGGAGCTAAGGTGGTACATAGAACTCAAGTTCCGAGTGTCACCGTATTCTTACATTCAACCCTAAACATATGCATTCTCCATGTGTATCCTTCAAAATAAGAATGAAAACAAATAGATAAAAATCACGAGCTTCATCCACCTAACGACGACATCACCACGAGGGAGTGCCTATCGTGCTGCTCTTGATGGATGACACAACTAGACCAACACAAGGAGCGTTATGCTTTCCTAAAACTCTAAAACCACAAATAACACTACAACATGAATTAATGGTATTAAAAATAAGAAAAATAATTATAACATTCCTGAGCGCTGTCAATAAGAATAATTTTTATGCATAAACTGATTGTACTTTACAGTGATATGTTATCATTAATTATTTAACAGTTATTGTACCACTAATAATGCATAAAACCTATTTTTATTACTAAAATTGATTGTCATTAACAAGTCTAAATAATAAAAAAATTGAGCCATAAATATTGTACTTTTTGAATCGTCACTTTTAACTTTTTCTTTTTTTCTAACCAACCACACTACCACACAATCCATCTCTTCGATAACTTCTCTTTCAAAGCTTTTTATATTTAATCATTTATGAACACGTAACTGAATCAAAGACTTAATATGAGAGTGATATAAATGTACAAACATTAATAGAGGGGATCAAAAACTTAATATGAGAGTGATATGATTATACAACGTTAATAGAGAATAAATTGACTGGTAAAACGTGATATCATGCATATTCATCCGTGACTAGTATTCATTTAGGTCCCCTTAGAAAAATGCAGGAATAATTTAATTATATAGTCACAAAATATAGTACATCATGCTACATATATTCTGTAACTTGCATAATTAACAACCAAAAATTGCTATTTTTAGAGATATATTTACGGTGCACAGAGTTTGGGGTGTTTATGGGTTGGTACAATTCGATTTTTGGCTAAAATTGAATCAAAATTTTGATTTTTAGATTCTTCAAAGCTTTAAGTGTTCATTTTTTCAGTTTCTAACTTTTTGTTAGTTTTTCCGGTTTGATTTTTCGATTTTCCCATTCATACTTGCTTGTTAAATAATTTCGTAAATTTACATTGTACATTTATATACTCCATATTACCCACATATATTCTACATCTATATTTATATAGAGAGAAATAGGGACCCGTGTTTAAATGAGAAGGAAAAAGATTGTGAGAAGTAAAAATAATTTTAAAATCACTTTTTAAATAATTAAAACACGTTATTTTGTAAAATTTTCTTATAACTCCTAAAACCTCCTAAAATCTTCATGTCAAACAGGCCTCAAATATTGAGAAAAAATATTATAACGATTTTGATCCTCTCAATAAAAATGTTCTAGATCCACCCCGAAAACAAGGGTATATAAGTCATTTTGTCATCTCCTTAATTCAAGCCTCCATCCCCTTGATTCACGTCTCAGTTACCATGACTTCGTATCTTGCATAGAAACTTTACTCTTGATAGTTTAAAGTGAACTTTTCTTGAATACAATACACTGAAGATTCAAATAAAACAAATTACATCATTAAATTAGGCTGTTCATTATCTTGAATTTGTTAGCAATGACAGCAAATTAATAAATAAATAAATAAATAAATAAGGACGTTCGTAATGCATCTGTAATTGAGTATAGAGAAAGAAATAGATGCAACCAAATGCCTTTAATTGAAACGGAATTAGATATGTGTAAACTTTTTGATTTATTAGTGAAGAATAATCAAGTAGATGTAGAACAAGTACATTATGCATTTAACACATTTAATTTAATTTAATTATTTGATTGTAATAATTGGAAAAGATGAATGCAATTAAGGAGTAATATTTTTGTTCATTTAATAATTTTGAGCATTTAATAAGTTTTGAACATTTAATTTGTATCTGGTTTTTAACTTAATTACCGAGTCACACCAAAATTAAAAGTAAGAATCACAAAACACAATTCAGGAAGAGTAATTAAAAAACTTTGGACACGAATTTGGGAAAAAAAAGAAAAGAAAAATAAAATAGTGAGATCGATCAATGAAACACATCAATCAATTATATTTTGTGAATTTTATCAATTGATCGTCAACTCATTGTTTAGATTCGCTGGCAATCTAAGAGATGTGGACCGATCATTTCAAAATCAATTGTAAGGGTATAATGGGTAATTAATTAATTAAATTATATTTTAAAAGTTAAAGTTTCTACTAGCTCCTAAAAACTTTATGTCAAACATACTCGTAATAATTCAGAAATACATACCCTTAATAATTCAGAAATCTTCTATCTTCTCTTTTCTTTTCTCTCACAAATTTTCTTCTCCATAAATCCAACCTTCAACTTTTAAATTGTAACCAAACCAAAAGGTTCGACTTTTAGAAATTTGAAGATCAAACCTTCAATATTTGAATTGGTTTGGTTTTTACCATTTTTCAATTTACGGTTTGATTCCCCTGAATAGTCACTTCACCACATTGATGATACTTACACATACTTATGAAAAATTTACGCTTTAATAATCTCAATTCACTACGCAAGTACACATATTTATGTCTGATGCGTACCATTACTAGTACCCAAAATTGTACAGCAACGTGCTAATTAGGTGAACCAATATTCTAATGTTCTTGCACTGAAAAAATTGCCATTTCCGCTTCCCTTATTTTATTCAATCTCCTTCCACCTCATATTTGATGCGGAGTCGTTTGATATGGCTAAAGTGGAGTCTGCCTACCACAGTGGTGTGATTACTCTGGTGCCAAGCTAGTCGTAGCTGAGGTGGTGCATGGTAGTCATGGTGGGTTTTTTTATGTAACGAATAGATACTTTTTTAAGAAAACTCAATTTTCAGTAAAATGAGTTTGAGTATGATAGTCAGTTTAATAATGATCTGGCGTTCATTTGTCACACTTTTTTGGGTGTGGTTCTATTCCGTTCAAGAATTATGACACAAAATTTTCAAACGAATGAAACTAAATTGAATGAAACTTAAACGAACGATAAAAACAAGAATACTTTTGGCACTTTGTTTTTGTATTGATATTTTTCTTTAAAACTCTCTTTACAACGAGATTTTTATATTTTAAAAGCTTGTCAACTCTTTTCTATTGCTATCGTTTTATAATTAACTAAGTAAATACAATAAAAGGCTAATGATACGTGGGTAAAGAAAATGGCATTATTGCATGAGTTGTTTAAGATTGCTAACCCCACTGTCCCATGTGTTGAATTAATCCACTCATTCATTTCCCTTTTTTTGTCGGATTCTTTTTATTCTGTAAAAGAGATGGTTTAAACTCCAACCGAGTTTGGCCGTGAAACTCGATCCCACCTTTCTTGACTTCCCTTTTTTTTTTTTTCGGTTGTTCACTTTAATCTTAAAGATCGTCATGGATCAGGTTGTAGGATGAGTCTAATTGTTTAAATAAGATATCGACATTTTCTTATAATGAATTTAACACTTGGAGCTAATCAAAAGTAGCCTCGATCCAGATAGATAACAACGGTGTTGCTATTATATATTATATTATATATAACTATATAAGTTGGATACTATAACCTTATTAGTCTGGCAATTTGCATCTTTTCTTTAACATATATGGAGTAATTGTTAAAAACAGAAAACATGAAAATCATTCATCAACAAAATGTGGGCTTCAACGCCATGCAATTAATTAATTTGGCTCCAATTTTATATTTATTTTTAACATCTATCAAATTATGGTTTTCAAAAGAAATTAAGTTACCATTACCATTAATTTCTCATTTATTATTACTTGAAAATGTACTGAGAAACACTCATCTATCTTAGCTTATTCTCGCACATCATCTCAATTTCTTCGAAGTTTTTTAGGCACGCACATTTGATCTTTAAATGTTTATGGCTTGTAAGTTACATATATACCGTTGTTTGTTTTATCCACCAAATTATTTTGTAATCTCGTTGAGGAGATCGATGATGCAACAAAATTTAATGTCCGAAGAAATCCATCTTTGATCGTTAGATTACATATAATTGTACCATCTTTAATAACTTATCTTAATTAAATATAAAACAAAAGAAAAGAGATAGAACAAACTTTTAACATTATATTGGATGTGTTTGTATCGATCACATATTCCTTTGTTGACCATCTTTCTTCTTAACTGCAGGGCGTGGACGATGTAAAGAACCCCCGGTGACAATCAAACATTTTACCATATAATTAACATTAATTCTTATTGTCACTACAACGAATATATAAACCAATCACGTGTCATGTAAATGTATAATATTAACAAATTTTATTAGCCAATAAGATGAGAAAATACCTGCAAAATTGAGGAACTGTCCATGAACTTGTAGAACTGTTTGTTGCTGTTTGATTCGCAAGATCATGAACTTTGTTCTCCAAACCAGCACAACAATTAGCATGCATTGTGCACACCTTATTTAGATCTTGACTAGGTTGACAAAAGCCACCAAAGTAAGCAGTATCCAAGAACCGAATTCCTAATCCAATATCTTTCACAAAGGGACTGAACTTGAGTTTATTGAGAACATCTTGATCGTGTCCTGGGTTAGTCAGTCTTGAGTCATACCAAAACTTGTAAAATCGAATTGTTCTGTTGTTTGATTTCACATACATAAAACCACTATTTTGGTGGTTTCTCAAGTCAAAAGGGTTTCCATTGAAGTTATCACAAGATATTTGAATATCAGCATCCTTATGAAACTGTAAAAATGGATCTCTAAACCACATTATATCTGCATCCTGTATATACAGAGAAAAAAGTCACACCAAAAAGTCAAACCTATCACTTTTTAAAGCTAGACATGTTACGAGTTTATTATGATATTTGTCACGACTTTGTTTCTATGAAAAATATATTATAAGCGAAACAATGGGTATCTAAAATCCTTAAGAATAAAGGACAAACACATCTGAATTTAGATTTGAAAATTTAGGATTTTGACTTAAAAGTCAACTTGTAGTGATATTTCAGTGCATGAGAATAACAGGGGAGGTGTTGTGAGTACTAAAATATGGGTTAACCATTAACTTAAATCACGAAGAGTAACCTTTTTTAGTCTAATATTTTTATACTTGTGACATTATTTGTTATGTTGGCTCAACATGAGACGTCATGTTATAAGTATAGAATATAGAATATTTTTACATAGTACAAAGGAGGAAAGGAGTACATACCCTGAACACGAACCTATATCCTAAGTCAAGAACGTTGTGCAGAAAATTAATTTTTTCCCACACTGTCTTCAAATAATCTGCTGCCATAAAATACGCTTCTTCTGAAAAGTCTATTCCAGGGGTCTTAAGATTGTAACAAAATGGATGTAACTTTAAGCAACTAGTGTATGCATTTTGATCCAAAGATACAACGAGCAAGTGTTTGAGAAACCTTTTTGTTTGATTCCCGGTTCGAAAGCTCTCTAAAAGTAGATCGAACGTACAATTTGGTGCGGCCCACGCATTATTTATACTTGTAATTATAACTGTATTATTATCCATTGCTGCATGTTTTAGTATATATGCTATTCAGCTCAGTAGAGTTATCCTGTTTATTATAAAATAAAACAAGGATTAGAACTTAGAAATGAGAGATGAATATCTGATCTCATAACCTGATTTTGATTACACATCAACTTCTGAAAAGTGTCACTTAACTCCCTTAATTTATCAATTTATATCCATATATATATATATATATTATTATATTAGGATAGAGTTCCAATAAGAACACCTTAAAAATAAGAACGGGTAAGAACACTTCATATCTGCAAATGTATCTCATAAATCAATAGATTTACATTCATACATCTCAAATATGTAGAGAAATATAGATGCACATTCTTATAAATGCATAAGAATATACAAAATGATTGATGCACGATTTTAGATGAAAAATATAGAATTGTGCATCAATCGTTTTTCTCAAATTGTATACATTTCTAGAAATGTGCATTCATTTTTCTTTACATATTTGAGATATACAAATGTTAATCCAATGATTTTATCGAGTATAAGTGCAAATTTGAAGCGTTATTACTGTTTTTATTTTTGAAGTGTTCTTATTTGATCCATACTCTTATTATATATATAATAAAAAGTTAGTCAAAATTTTCTTACTTTAATTTGAAACAAAATAGTTAAATAAATTGTTAAAAATACAATACAATGTGATAACAAACTATATAAAATTGGTGTTTGCCTACTCGGTTTTCTTGTAATTAGGCATGCATGTGTATGTAAATTAACTGTAATGTATAGTATAAACTAGCTATTAAATAACTCGATCAAAAAGTCACTTTTTGATATATTAATTAAATACTTTATCTGATCCAAATTTAACCTTAGGTACCTTTAATTAACCAATAAATTAGAAAAAGAAAGTATAAAAGAAGAAGTTGAGGGTACGTTTAGTTATAGAAAAAAGTGGCTATTTTTTAGAAATTTTTTTTAAGAAAAGTGAAAATTAAAAAATACATTCAAAATGGGAATCTTCATAAAAGTTTTCTGAACTATTTTTTCATGTTATAACTAGGAAGTGGAAAAGAAGGATTTTCACTTTTCAATTTTTTTCCTTTATGACATTCCATTAACTTTTTTAAAAATTTTCAAAACCTTTTAATGTTAACTAGTTTTCCAAAATGGAAAATGCTATACATTTGAACACATTTTTTAAATTTTCATCACTTTTCTAAGAAATGAAAACTCTCATCATTTTTTAAAAAATTAGAGATGGAAATGAAAACTCTTATTATCTTTTAAAAAATTAGAGATGAAAAATTATAAAAAAAAAATTTACAACTTGAAATACACCCTGAATATCTCAAGTAGAAAATTATCATATAATCAAGTACATTTTTAGGTCTACTAAAAGGAAATAACTGTACATATATGACCCAAAAAACATAACTGGTTAATCAGATAATTGTACAAAGCATGTTTACTCAGTAAAAAGGACAATTGCCTTTGAATTGAGGTTGCTCCAAATATTTTACATCTGCGCAGTTTCAAAGACATTTTTCAGTACGAAAAATCACACTGAAATCTGGATTTGTGCCAAAAACATATTCATCTCTGTAGTAATATCGTAAAAATATTGCATGTCAAGCAATTGTAAAAACTGGAAAAAGAACAAATTAAAAGTAACAGACGATTTACATGCTTGATTACCCAATTCGTATGATGACCACTGGCGACAATGGTGTCGTAGAAGCTATAAAATGGCAACGAAATAGATGAGTTAAACATAAACAAACATGTAAGCGCCATTGTGACAAAAATAACCACCATCATCGGAGTTTGGCTGAACGGTTGCAGGTGGCGGTGGAGGCTGAACTTTGGTGACAACGACTGTGGTTTGTCATCTTGATCTCCGGTGGCCACCTTGTTGTTGCTACTACTCTCAATAGCCATTTTAAATATATGAGGTGATTAACTTGTTCTTTTACGTGAGTTCTTCTTAGTTCTTATGCATGAGGACATTTATACATACAATTATAAGTTACAATAATAGTCCCTCATCTTTTGCTTTTTACACTTTTTGGATAATAAAGGCCATAAATTGCGAGAAAAAGGAAAGGGAGACACAAGAAGCATAAGAATGGAGCCTGAATTAGTATTTAGCATGCAATTTTTGCTTTCTATTTTTAAATAAATAAATAAATAGAGTAATATCTACTCCCTCAGTTTTAGTGGCTTTTTTTTTTCCTTTTGGAAATTAAAGAACATAAATTAAGAGAAAAAGAAAAAAAAAAATGTAAGGACACATGAGCCTTGGTACATTTTGCCTTTCTATTTGTAAATTTCACATTTCTTTTAATCGATCATGGTTAGGTTATGGTTATAAGTTGTATCCCTAACTTGTTCGAGAACGTGTTTTTTTCTTCTTTACTTCAAGATTAGATCTATTTTTTTATATATACCATTAATAATAATAATGTGAAAACGAAAGACATGTATATGTAGTTATAAACTAAACATAATAAGGTATAATTTATTTCTTATTATTTAATTTATCTACAGTATTTATTAATTGTTTGTGTAATTTAAACTGAACATAATAAGATTTAGTATTATTATTTTAAGTGTTATATATATAATAGATTTATTAAGTAATTATGTATTATATTATTATATAGAAATATTTGATTTATTTTATTGGCACACTCGTGTATGCTCGCGAGTTTGTGCAATCTCGATTGGAGAAGGTTGAGTTCGAGTTCATTTACTAAACAAGTTTCAAAATATGTTCAAGCTCGTTTAAGCTTAACTCGTATTGAGTTTTTATAAATTATTGTAACACTCATTCGTTATTATTATTATTATTATTAATTTAGAAAAGGCTAATAAATAAGTAGTAAAAGGAAAGGACACGAGAACCTTGAGGATAGAACCTATAATAGGGTATGTTTGGCGTGGAGCTCTTAAGAGCTCTAAATTTTAGTTTTTGAACAAAAAGTTTCTATGAAAATAAAAGTATTGTTAGGCATATATAAGTTGTAGCTTTATAATCTAACGAAGAGCTTAAAATTTCAAAGTCATTGGAAGTAGTTTTTCATAAAATTGAGGAGCTTTAGAATCCTACAGCTATAACCTATAGCTACAATTTTCAACCTATAACTACAATTAAAACCTACAACTACTTTATGAAACAACCACTTACTATTTAGTTGTACTTTTTGCTTTTCCATGCTAGTATCACACTTCCTTTTAGTAATAATTGTACTAATATGGATAGAACCTCATTTACACCCGTTTCATGTCGTATAATGAAATGAGGGGGTTGCATTTACGTTCGGTTTGGTGTCACATCGATCATTGCTCGGTACTAAAGCGTGAGCAAATTGAAAGCGACTACTCAAATGGTGAAAATTTGAGTCTGTTAACATTTTCACAATCTCGAACTTATACAATTATATGAGTTATAATTCCATACCTAAACAAATTTTAACTGTGTATGGTCGCCAATTTGGAGATGTAGGCCTTCATTCATTATTTACATTTAAAAAATAGATAGTGTGTTGTGAGGATTTATTTTCACCACATAAACTTCATATTTTGTATCTTGTTGCTCCAGTAGTAAATTGATTTAAGTGGTCATATGTTTTGATTAGTTAAATTAATACCAATTAGCTACTTTATTTATTTGATTTGGCTAACACCTTGCATATTTGACCGGTTCATGTTTTAATATATTTATTTCAATAGATTTAAATTTACAATATTATAATCTTTTATTTTTAATTTAAATAAAACTTTTATTTTTTATTTTTAATCGTTGTTATAATTATTCAGTGTTGTTGAAAAACACGTTTCATATATTATAAAGGTAAATAAACTGTTGAAAGATAAGTGATTAAATTAATGATATTATATAATAAATTTTTTAAAATTTAAAATAAAACTCTAAAAGGATGAAATGCCGGTGTAATACTGCATTAAACTTTAATAGGTTATATTGTATTTTCGAGTTTTTTCCTTAAAAAAAATCGTAAGTTGGGATTGTAGTTTAACAGAATACAAATCCCTCAGCCGTTATCCCGGTACTTCCATTTTCAAAAGCGAAAGAGCTTTCCCCGCCAATATATATTGCAAAAAATTTGAACACAAATATAACTTCACTTTTAAACCCTACCCTGAAAGCAGAGAATGAAGAAGAGATCAAAGAGAAAATCATCGGTGGCAAATATCCTAATCACGCCGCCGTCGCTGGCTCCTACCCGATCGCCGATTGAATCTCCGAAACTTTTCAAGTTCAGTTCGATTTCCTTCACCGCACCTAGGTATTCTTCATCGTCTCTAAAGAAGGACAGCAAAATTAATAACAATAACAACAACAGCTGCAAAAAAGATGTTGCAGATCCGGCTACCGCAACATCTCCGTCGCCGGCGGTGGCTTCACCGAGCAAAACACGCAACAGGATTGCAGATCTGAAGGAAATTGCGTCGTCGCACATTGATTCTATTAAGCGTCAGATCGATTGCTCTTATTCCGATTTACTTAAGGACATGGAAGTTTCTCACTCTCGTTTACAGAAACGATATAAGGTCAGTCGGTGCATATATCAGTATCTCATTGTGAATGTGTGCGTGTGTGTGTGTGTGTGAGTGGATGCAGTTTCTGTTAGTAGATATGTTATGTCATTTAGGCATATAGCCAGCTCTTAGTTATAGAAAACTTATGTATCAGCTTATTGATATTAATTTAGGTGTATAAAAGTTCAGGTGTGCTTATTGTTGTATATTCACATTATTTACTTGTGATGAAATTATTTGTTGTAATTTTGTAAATACTTGGATTACTGAATATCCTAATGCTTATAATGTATATGAAATTTAAGACAGCTTATTTGCTTAATAATGTCAATAACTTAATTATCTACTTAGTGTTACAAAATTCTCTGCACTCTCCCTATAGATGTAAAAGAGTTAATTATCTGCTTAATGATGTAAAACAAGGTTTATAAAATTCAGATATATGAGTATCGATGTACATTGGCTAGTTATTTAGTTTTAGTCTCATTGATTAGAATTTGGATGTATGCAAATATACTTCTGATTATTGAACTTCTTGTCCTATTTTCTTGTAGGAAACTTGAATTCCAATAGTTAGAGACAGCTTATTGATGTTGTTAGCTATCTGCTTATTATTTTGAATTAGGTTAAGAAAAGTGGAGTTATGTTCCACGATGTGACGATGTGTATTCACATTGAAAGTTACTTGCGATGAAATTGGTTGTGATTGCATTTGTTAGAATTTAGTTGTATGCCTATATTATCTGAAAGTGTTTATTCTATGTTGTTGTTGGAAATTTGAATTCTGATATTTATATGCAATTAGAGACAATAGTCCGTTACTCCTTATCTCTTTGTTTCTTTGTATGACATATGTTGAATTGCATTTACTCCTTGTAGCTTAGTGGTGGGGAACATGCATCAATGCGGAGGTCATGAGTTCAATCCTCATCCCCATGTTCTTTTAACCACGGATTACGCGATTTACCTCTCTCATGTTGGCTGTGGGACCGGTCAGTGGGGGGCCGCCAGAGGGTCGGTTTTAACCTTTTTTTCTAGAAGATCTTGAATCTGTTGATGTATCTTTATGTTTATAAGAAATAGAGAATTCTATTTCTATGGGATTTTTGTGTATATAAAACCAGAGATCTTTTTTAATAGCTTCTTTAGATCGTGTAGCTCTATCTGATGAACAGCAACAAAAGCATCATAATTTTGTGTAATGTGGTTTATGCATTTTATACACAACTAGATAGTGTCTATCTTTATATGCTGTTTGTATTATAGAGACATAGAGTTGCTTCAATGTTCTCTACCTTGATGTAGGCTTTGGTGAAATTCTGGATTTTTGACTGGTTGTTATAAAAGTTTTGATACCAATTTAGCAGAGAAAACACAAGAAGTGATTGTAGTTGGCATGCTTGGCCTGGTCACTATTACGTGGAACTATTGATAGAAAAGTGAATTACATGATTCAATGCAATGCAGAACAAATTATTTACATATGTTGATTTTTAATTTAAAAATGTGTGATGAGTCATTTCCATTTATAGACCTGAAGCTCTTGATGTCACCATACTGCAAACTCAAGTTGTGAACTCTCACCTACTTGTGATCTCTTCTTTCTAGTATTCTAGTAGTTGAATTCTGAACTTGGGTTAACCACATTGCAGTAATTGTTTTTGTGAATTATGTGAGGAGACTTTTGCATGTTGTCACCTGAGATTATGTGAAATCTCACAAATGAATAGATTGGAGTTTGATTTTTGTGAACAAATAATAAAATGAAAAAGAATATTAAGTTGTTTCCATTACCCACCAACTATCTCTCTCAAAATTTATCTTCCTCGTTGCCATTTCTTAAGGTTCAAAATCTAGCATGTGCACAGTCAATGGAAGAAGCCGCAAATGATTTCAAGAAGGTGATCGACCACATGAGTAGAACTCATGACACAATGGAGGTAGGATTTGTTGTCACTGTCCAGACTAACATCTGATACTCTCCATTAGTCTGCAAGTTTATACATGTCTCACGATGTTGCTTATTCCAGGCATCATACATGGATCTAATAGCAGAGGCAGAAAGTCGAGCTACTCGGAGTATGTTTTTATTGCCTAACTTACATGTGATTTTAAAGATGTGTGTCTGCTATGATTTCTATTGAGAAGGATTTCTTTTGTAAGAGAGTGTTTTGATATGTGCTTAATAACTGATTAGTGATTATTCATTATCCTACCTCCAAAATCGGTATCAATCAATCTTTAATATTTGGATAAATAGATTTTGCTTCTGATTATTTAGGGGTTAAATATTCACTTTTGGATAACTAGTTACAAAATAACTGATTATGAAAGTAAATAGAACTACCCATCCTAATTTCAGAGTGATCTGCACCCATCTTCTTTTTGAACAAGAAAGCCATTTTTTATCCTTTTTTTGTTGGTTTTAAATAATCAGAATTGTTAGAAAGGCACATCAACGCACTACTTCTGCAACTCTTTCTATTATGGCTATTTATCTAATTTTGATTATTCAGTATCACATGGATATGATCATGATCACTTTAAAGTAGACATCCAAAAATCCCACAACTTGATTAGCTCTTTTCTGATACATGTACTTCCAGTTTGCAATACAAGCATTCCTGAACTCAAGCAATCCGTGGAGAAAGCCATTGATCAACTCAGGAGTCATTATGGGGCTGCATCAACTTCATCGTAGCATTACATCAACAAACAATTAGGTGAGTAAACTACTACAAACATCGTTCACATTTATCTCTTATCATCTAAAGGTGCCCTCTAGAATGCATTTATATATGTTGGGTATGGAAAAGTAATCTGTTGATCTGGATTGTATAAAATGCGCAACTATCATGCCTTTCACTTCTGAAAGTTACAGCGCTTGAATCATAGCAATAATCTACCAAAGCTTTTTAATGTTTTCCAGGAAAGATCCACTTGGAAGAAGTCGTGCGTGAGGCCAAAACACAATATATGTACACTTTTTGTCATCTTTTGACTGTTACTTGTAGTCAACTATAAATAAGTAGAATTTTTCGTAGCATTATAATCAATTTTGTTTGGAGAATGAGGTTCGAGTCTTCACAACGCCATTTCTTCTGAATTAGTGATGTTTGTCATTCAGAGTAGGGAAGTCTTTCCCTATTACTACATAGTTGGAGCTGTGAATACATATCTAGACCAAATAAGCCCAATTTCTGTCATTCTGTGGGCCTGATCATACTGGTTTTAATCTGGTCTACTGTAGAAAACCAGCGTCCAAACTCCAAATATTTCATGTTGTCTTTACAAGCGAACAAGGCATGACAATGTTGTATGTTAAAAGGAAAAATGGTTTACTTCCTACTCATTACAAGTATCACATTGTACAAGTATTACAAAAAGTCTTTTTTTAACCTTTTACAGTTTACACACCTATGTATTCTGAGAGTTTATAATAAAAACTTTAAATAGTCGTGATGAATAAAAGTAATAATTTATAAAATTCTTCATAGGGGAGCAATGTATTAAAAACCGGTTTTTTGACTAGAACGGTTGTTGACTTTTTTGACGTTTTTTCAAAAATTGAGGGTTAATATTTAATTATACTCCATATTGACTATAAATTTTACGAATTTGAAATTCAAATTTTCTATAGCAAGTTATAAGTGTTCAAAGTTCATTTAATAATAAAAAGTATATAAATTTTCAAAATTGAAGGTTAAGGAAGCCGATTTTTTATAAAAAAAAAAACACATTTAACAAAAACGGTGACTTAATCGAAGTTATGAGTAAAAAGATGTAATCTTTCAAAATTTACAAAAAAAAGATAAATAGTCACTTTGGTCAAAAACCTATCCAATTTCACCTAAAAAACCGGTCGGACCGCCGATGGTTGACTTGGTCAACTTTGCTCGAAAACTGGTTTATTTTGGACCGGAAAACCTCCAAATCTCAGTTCGACTGGTCAGACCGGTTTTTAAAACACCGTAGGGGAGGGATTTTTTTAAAGAAAAACCCTTTTGTAATATTAGGCGTTTATCCTAGCATGATCACGAAGTTAATGAAATTGTTTGAAAAGTTAAAGTACATTGTTGTTAAATATGATTTATCTTGTCATAAGCAGATTTTAACAAGGAATATTAGATAAAGAGTCCAATTTATGAGGACATAACTTAGAGGGTGATTGTTTTCATGGTTTGATTAAATTGTGATGATAAAAATTAAATATTAATATTTTTAACCCAAAAAGTCCATGTCAAAGACCGAGTAAATCAAGGAACCTAATCCGTTTCACCATAATCTATTTACGATTATATATTAGTTTATCAACGATATGTAAACTATACATTCCACAATTCTACAAGTTAAAACAAAATAGAAAAACAATCTCATCAATGTTACGGAAGAATAATGACCTATTCAACAGTAAAAAGCCAAATTTGAACTTTGATTCAAAGATGCCAAAGGAATATGTTCGGTTAGTGTAGCTTGATGTTAGGTTAAGGTACCACATACAAAATGGGCTTATTGAGTAGTGTTATTGTACCTAGCCTATGGGCCTTTAAGCATCTCTCACAAGTATATAGCATAAAGCTTGATTCTTGATCTTTAAAGCTAAAAAGCTTACACAACCAAAGAGAGCTTTTGTAACAAGTCATGGATCACTACTATTCCCATCTCATTGCATTCAAACAGCTTTAGTCCAAAATGTATATTTTCTTGAGGTAAGGTAATTAATATTTTTTTTTACATACATGCATACACACATATATAGAAAGTGATAAAATATGTATCAAGGTCATTATTAAGTCTTAAACCAGTTTTAGTTTATTGGACATTGTAAAAGCAACCAATGTTTCATGCAGATAGTATGTTTTTCCACATCTAAATGTATTTTTGTGGCATGTAAAGAACATCCATATTCAAAAATGAGTCTGTTGAACGTTGAAACCAAAAACATTGATTTACAAAGATGTACGGACGTTTATTTGATGGTACAAAATTCAATGAACATTGTAATAGTTACATTTTTCTCTATCAAGTTTTAAGCGGTCGTCTCACATGGTTTTCTTTTAAAAAGATTCTTTTGTTGGGTTTGTAATCTTTAAAAAAAAAAACACAAAAGTGAGAGACAAGAGCATATAATCAAAGATTTACATTGGAAGTTGGGTAGGATTTGGCATTTGACACACACCATGTTTATGACCAATTAGAACTTTCTTAATCTATCTACATCCTTTTTATTTCAAATTTCTTAACCCTGGATCTTAGGATTACCTTTTTTGCGAATGGAAATTAAAAGATTTAGAAAGTATGAAAGGTACGTTTTGAATATTAATGATGTTATTCCACGGGACATGCATATTAACTCGTATAGTTTATGAGTTTGGTAAGAGGGCAGCTCTTTTTAGAAGGAAAATGAAGATAGATTTTAGCTCATTAAAATGTGATATATGTTACTCAACAAATTTACATTTTTACCATCATACTTTTTATATACTATATATTTTTACTAATCTTTATTCTTAACATGTTTTCTATTTTAAAAAAATTTCTTAATATATTCATTGCATTTAAATGTTTGTTGCTGCAATTTATATATACTGCAGTTTTGTGTGTGCGTATTTGTGTATTTTGTTTTGTATACTACATTATAATGTTTTTAATGCATTTTTATATATATTGCATGGTATTTTGATAATTGTTATTGCATTTTATGTATATTGCATGTCAATTTGATATTTCTTACTGCATGTTATATATATTACATGTCGTTTTGATTTTGGTTGTTGTATTATATTTATACTGCAAATGTTTTGTCTACTTGTTTTTAAACTTCATCTTAAAATCTTTTTAAAAAATGTCTACATTTAAAGTTTATAAAATCAAAAATAAGAAAAACTAAAAAAAAAATGAAGTTAAGTAAAAGATTGAATAAAGAAAAAGATACAAAAGAAAGTTTGTAAAAAAACAAAAAAAAAGTTTGTAAAACGAAGACCTTTAAAAAAAATCTACATTTAAGATTTATAAAATAAAAAACAAGAAAAACTAAAAAAAAAGAAGAAGTTAAAAAGGTAAAATATTGAATAAAAAGAAAGATACAAAAGAAAGTTTGTAAAAAAACAAAAAAAAAGGTTTGTTAAAAAAAAATCTTAAAAAAAAAATTTACATATTATAAAACCAAAACAAGAAAAACTAAAAAGGTAAAAGAACGGATAAAAGAAAATATACAAAATAAAAGTTTGTAAAAATAAGTTTCTAAAGAGAAAAAGAAGTTTTGTGAAATGAAAAAAATTAATTCCAGCGGCTGATAGGAGTATGTGGCAGCAAGTGAGAGGAGTGTGGAGGAGTGGAGGTGGTGAAGATGAAATGAGGGATGAGGATAAATAGAAAGTGACGGAGGAAATAATAAAATTGATTAAAAAGTAGAAGAGGTGTAGGTGAAAAATTAATGTTATATATTTTTTTTCTTAACTTTTATCCTCATATGTTAATTTAATTACAAAACTATCACAAATTATTAACAATTGATTAAGTTTAATCCATGATCTAATGAGCTCACATTAATCTTCTTACTTTTACTCTCCATATAACCATTCTCTCTTGGTCCTAAATCATAGTTTATAAATTACCTTTCATAAAATAATATTTTATTTATAAAGAAAAATAAAAATGATCAAAAAATTTATACAGCCCCTCAAATTAAATTAACCAAAGTGTGAGTGACTGAGTGAGTGATTGAGTTTGGACTTTGACTACGCTTTTCATGTTAAGCGTAAATCCGAAGAAAAGCTTATGCCTTTTAATTGTTTCTTTTGCTTCAAACCAACCGCTAATCATAGTTTTGAAATGGTTTAAGTGCACAATTTATTATCAAAAGACATTTTGAAAATTTAGTATTTTTCTTTAAAAATATTAAGCATTGGCCCTTTTTCGGTAGAGGTAAATATTTATGTTCCCCTAATCGACAAATGTGAGATGTTGTGTTGACTTCTATGTACAATTTGCTCGTATGTAAATCAAATTCACTATTATTTTGGAGGGCGTTGATTTATATCATCAAATATTCATAATACATCACAAATTGTGTTTTAGTAGGATTGTACATAGTTTAATGTATTGTATGGATATCAAATAAGTGGTGTAAGACAAATATTTGATGGTGTATAAATCAATCACAACATTCTAAAACATATTCTTAAATACGTTGTCATTTCAATTAAATACATTATCATTTCAATAAGTATAATTCCTTAGGTTTTGGTTATTGTCTTTTTATTAAAATGAAACATATATACGCAAATAGTAATATTAGTAATACTCGAGTACATACTTTTCACACACAAATTCAAAATTGAAGAAACATGTTACAAATTAGATGTTTAATGTCATTAGCAAGATAAGTACTGATACGATGATAGCTATGTATACAAGTAGGGATGAGCTCGGGACGAAATTGGTACTGGATCATACTGAACAAGTTGGTACATGTTTTCTTTTTTGCCCTAAAGTGAGTATCAAATACCGGACCCTTTGAAGTGGTATGGTACCAATACGGTAAAAGTGATACAATACCCGGTTTGGTAGCGAAAATATAATAAAAAGAACAACTAATATGTATTTGTGTGTGTATCTTATATTCGATATAAATCATATGCAATAAATTTCAATGTATCTCAAATATATAAAGTTCATCATTTAACACATGACAATGACAAAGAAAAAAGTATATATACCAAAATGTTTTTTTTACTATGTTATGTGATTTTGTCATTACACAAAGTCACGGGCATGCAATACGCTTGGAATTTGATTTAACTAAGGTGGTGAAACGTGAATTTTTGCATCAAAAAGAATTAGCTAGAATTTTATATTATTCCAATTGTATTCATACATGATAATCAACTCTATTATTTTAATCACTGAAAAATATCATTTTGTGTTCATATACACATAATATGATCAAGGAAATAATGTTTTACTCACAATGTTTTTTCCAAATAAATCTTATAAAATATAGAAAGAAACAAACTACCAATCAAAGTGAAACATATATATTTCGGGTATGGTATCAAAACAGAAAAAGTGAGAAAATACCGCTACCGAACGCGAGGTATCGGTTCTCTTTTTAGTCTGAAAGTGAGTGAGTACTAAATACCGAAGCGTTTAAAATCAGTTGATATCGATTCGGTATGGCATCGATATGCGAATGGAAATTTGGTATGCATGCTCACCCCCAATGTAAAAGGAGTAAAGTGTAACTAATACTTCTTGTCTTATTGTGTGCACAAATGGATTTTCATAAAGATGGTCAAAACTATCTAAAATTAGAGCTCCCTTCTCAACAATTCCTTTAGAGATGGAATGGTAGAGAATGGGATAAAAACATATAATGGAAATGAAGAAAAAGGGAATGAGTATAAGAAAATATCACCGATTCCGTTGTTTGGTGCAAACAGAGAATCAAAGTAGAGAAATGATTTCGAGAATCATTCTCATGTTTGGTATTGTTATCCATTAGAATGGAAACAAATTTAAATATATCAGATACCCTTTTTCAAATTTTCATGAATCAATCTTCATACATCATGCATCCCGAAGAAGGAATTAATATAACACTTTTACATCAGAAACGTAACTGATTACATGAAATTGATTATAAACTAGAAAAAGCACCTGGCACCAACAAAAGCTCATTGACGATTGAACTTCTTAAGCCCATTCACCCGAGTAACTCTCGACCTCTCGTATCATCCTGATCGATCAATTGAATGAAGCAGCTATCATGCTCTTATTGATACAAATTAATCTGCATAACAAAACAACTACCACCACTTAAATTAGCAACTGAAAGATATATACATACAAGTATACAATCAGGTCCATGTCTCTAACTAGAAGGAAACAACCATGGCCTAGGTGAAAATAACGCCCTCGAAAGTCTTCTTCAAAGATGCAAACCTGAATAATGACATAAAACTTAACTATTGAATTAACTGTTTGCACTACCAAGTTAGAACCCCATAGTGAATGTGTTTGCCCTTAACTTTGCATATCAATGAGGACAAATAAAGGGAATTACAGAAATAGACCGATGCATATAATCATCATAAGCAGGTTGGAACAAAACATAACCGATTAATAAAAACCAAATTTTGTTATTTACCTAACCAAGTTAGAATTATTAAGTTAGAAAATCAAGCACACAATCGTGACCAACATAAATAACCAACAAGTTAAACAGATTATTAAAAACATAAACATGATCAAGCAATACAAGTCATTGGTCATTACAATATTCAGTAGTCATAATGGCACAAAGAATTCAACATGTAAAAAGTATCAGATGGGGTTGTTCTATCATCCTCCAGCAAGCCAATCCATCCCTTTTGCTTGATGATTAGTATAGTCACATACCTCGTGGGGTAGAGAAGCGGCAACAGTGACGAACTATATGATGGTTCGGACACGAAACAGCAGCAACTACGAAAAGAAAAATGAAAAGGTTGCGAAGAGAAGTAGATCTACGAAATACAATGAAGAAGCAAAAATCGCCAGAGAGATATTGGGTTTCAAAATATTTTCATTTGGAATAAAAAAGTGGACTTCAAGGAGATCCTATGATGGTATTAGCCTTAAGATATCAACGACGTAGTGTTCGTTAATTATTAAAAGCACAATGATTATCACGTCCTCAACTACGGAAAGAATATATATATATATACATATATATACGAAAAGAATTGGGAATTTGGGATCCATTTCTTTCCTTTCATTCATAACAATTTCAACATAATCATCAATGTATATGAAAGAGGGATAGATTGTAGGTTCCTTTTGTTCAAATAGTAAAAAGAAACCCTAATATATGAAAGAATATATCTCAATCTATATTATATCATCAAGTGTGTAAGACTGAGATCAAGTTTAAACATTGAAATACATATACGTATGTATAGAATTGAATAGATTAAAAGTACGTGAACACCAAACTAAGATATTTAATATATTTATTAGTCGACATGGTTAAGAATACTTGATTAGCATAACATATAACTACTCCCAATAACTTTTAGATTGTTAAGTACAGTAGAACAAAACATGGAAGTAATTGTAAAGAACCTTGTACGTAATTGAGATATCTTATCTCGTACTCCATATGATTTACTTATAATAACTAAGAACGTGTCATAATATTTTTCGTTTCAGATGAATATGAGCATCTAATATTATTAAGAAAATTTAACTCGAAATGATCAATTAATGAAGACCTCGTACTTAGGATTCTAGTACTATTTTAGACAAATATAAACTCTGTATATAAAAAGGTGACAATGTGTATATTTTGCTTCACAAACTGAACCACGGCGTCTAATGTTCTCAGAAGAGATTTTAAATTCAAACTTTCGTAAGAAAATATCTTTAGAGTAGTCAGGAAAAGAGTCACAAATGGTCATGGAGTACTCCAATTAAGCCGTGTATATCTGAGTAAATATAAAGACTAGATCTTTACCGCAAAACATACAAAACGAAAAATTGTACTAGTGATGAATAAGTTAAAATTTGTTTGGCGATATATAGGAGTTTTAGAGGATGTTTACCAAAAGAAGAAGCAATATATAGCGATGAGCAAATCGTGAGTGGGCTGTAAAATGACAATATCAGATTAATTTGCAGGTAAACACACCTGACATGAACCCCAAACAAAACACTGGCTCGAGTGGTCACCGGTAGTCAGTGATCAAAGATGTTTGTCCATTAACCGTACCCAAATGATGTCCCACCTTCAAATTCTTTTGTCACTACAAATAAAGTTACATAATTGGATATAAAATAAAATATTAAATACACTACTAATTAATAGAATTACTTTCAGAGTGTGATTTAAGAGGAGATTAATTTTATAGAGAATAGGGGGTAGACTTTGGTCCAATCAAATGGACAAATGTTACTAAGCAAATTTTCATTTTCACTCCTTATTTTTCATATATTGTATTTTTACCCTTCTTATTTGTTCTTGACTAACACTTTCATCTTCATCTTCGACACTAACTGACAGTACCCACCACCAGCTGACTACCGTCGGATTCCTATAAAAGAAAAAATATATATATTTAAATTTTTTAATCCTTTTTACTACTTTTTTTTTCTTAAATTTTTTCCTTTTTCCGTCTTAAAATTTTAATTATATATAGATATTTGTTGTTGCAATTAATATAACTGCATGTTTTGTGATTTTGTATTTGTATACTACATTTTGATGTTTTTTACTGCAACTTATATATACTACATGGTATTTTGATGTTAGTTGTTACATTTTATATAAACTACATGTCATTTTGATGTTACTTGTTGCATTTTATATATACTACATGCTCTGTGTTTTTGTATATTATGTTTTGTTTACTGCATTTTTATGTTTGTTACTACATTATATATATATATATATTGCAAATTTGTGTTTTGTTTACTTGTTTTTGCACTGCGTCTTAAAAATCTTATAAAAGAAATTTACATTTAAGATTTATAAAACAAAAAACAAGAAAAACTAAAAAAAAAAAGAAGTAAAAAATTGAATAAAATGAAAGATACAAAAAAAAGTTTGTAAAAAAATTTATGAAAAAAATTTGTAAAAAAGAATTACATTTAAGGTTTATAAAACCAATAACAAGAAAAACAAAAATAAAAAGTTAAAAAAATATATTCTGATGATCGGAATCTGATGGTGGAGGGTGGCGGCTGCTGCTAGCAGGTGGTAGCTGGTGGGGTGAGTGGTATTGTAGGTGAGGAAGATGAAGGAATGAACGAGGATAATTATAAAGTGGAGGAGGAAATAAAATTGGATAAAAAGCAGAGGAAGTGTGGGTGAAATTTTATGTTATGTTTTATTTTCTTAACTTGTACTCTTATATTTTAAACTAATTACAAAAATACCACACATCATTAACCATTAATTTAGTTAGTAACTAATTCAATAACTAACATTTATCTTCTCACTATTCTCTCCTTATATCCCATCTCTCCTAATTTAAATCTTACTTTCATCTCAAAATAAAATCTCACTATATTAGTAGCGCAAAAGTTTATAAATTGATTGATAATATTTTTTAATGGTCAAAAATTTTATTTTACTCTTATTTTTATAGATTTATATTTTATAATGAGTAATAGTAATATGGTAAACCTAATACTAGCTTACTTTCTAAATTAAACATTATTTTTGCAACAAACTAACATATAATGATTTAATTTGTGATATTAGTTTATATTGTTTATACGTTCTATCACCGTTAATGTTTTTTCTGTCCAATTTTTAAAGTGAAATTTGGAAAATATAGCTTGATGTGAAGATGATAAAATACCTTTCATGGTATGTAATTATTTTATTGCTTACTTAACCTAAAAAAATTAATTATATACATTATGTTATATGTTTATTAATTATTAATTTTAATATATGCATCTATATCATGAAATGATTAAGAGAATTAGTTGACAAATAGTCAAAACCGTGGTTAACAAAAATGTAAAAAAATCCCGTACTAAATTTTTATTTGAGGTTTAGAAAACAATTAATTATAAAATGTATTAATATATAACTAAATTATTCTTTTCCTTTTTCATCTAACAAATTGTGAAACTTAACGATTACCTTCATACCTTTAAGATGAATAAATATTGCTAGGTGATATATTATTTTTACAAAAGGTTTTAGATTTAAACCTTATTGGTGAAGAAAATTTTTGGCGTGACCAAGGAAACAATCGGGAAATATTCACAGAAATATCCCGATTAGATGATGTACATCTGAGTTAAAGAAAGATCCATCCTTTCTAGATATTATAGATAGAGAAAACTTTCTTTGCTATCTAATCACCTTTATAATAAATCTAGTTATATAACAAATGATGTACATCCGAGTTATAGAAAAATGATGTACATCTGAGTTAAAGAATGACATCACTTCACGACTTATATAAAAAAGTAAAGTCATTTTCATATCTCTATTATTATAAGATTGATATAAAAGCAAAGATAAACATACATGATACATTGCTCATGAATTGAATATTTTATAGAATTAATATATATCTTAGAGGTGGGTTCAATAAAAAATAGTAAAAAAAATGAAGAATGAGATAACCAATAAAATTGTCTTATTTCATTCAAAATCTCATTTTCATTTTAATTTTTAAAATTGAGTATCCCGCTAACAGTATGGCTATTAATTATAAAAATTACATATTGGAAATCAACATATTTTATCTTCGAATATAGATCCTACAAGATATACTTTCTACAAAAAAAGATTTTCACTTCTTTTCGGGTCTTGGAAAATTCACTGCATAAAATCACACGTGATTTTGTGTATAATCACATGTGATTTATCATAAAATTTAAAAAATATGGACGATTATATGTTAATGTTATATGTTAATTCACACATGTTTACAATTTAATATATATTCAAATCAATAATTATAAATAAGATTTGTAAGATTAAATTATTTTCACCCATAATCATATATGATTAGTGGCCGGGTTTGATGTTTAATCACATGTGATTACAATTGAATTTATATTTTATATGTGATGAGTAATTATTGGTAGATGATAATTCACATATGATTCAACTTAATATCTATTTAAATGTATAATTACTCTTTAGTCACGTGTGATTAGTATTTTGAAATTTAATCATTTATGAATACAATTATAATCACATTTAATCACGTGTGGTTACAATTTGAATTTGTCACATAAAACTATTTTCATGTAATTTTTAATTTTATAATTGGTAATGCAATTATTACATGTGATTATATTAGTTGTTTAAGTTTAAAATTAAATTTCTAATCAATGTTAAATTACGAATTCAAACATCCATTAAAAATGGAAAGTTTTTGACGCTTGTATATCATGTGAAATTTTAATTAATGACAAAAAAATGAAAAATTTAGCAGTATAACATTTATACTTTATAGATATATAATTTGTAAGATATTTAACTTTTTAAAACATAATTTAATTATTAAGTTGAAACATTTTGTATTAGTTTCTCAATTTACCATGAACTTTTGTTCCATATGCATCCAAAAATGATGACTTAAGATATGTATTAGTTTTAAACTTTATCCGATTATATAAGTAAAGAATATTTTGCAAATGAAAAGCGTAAGCGTGTGCATATATATGTAAATGCAAATAACATCCGAGCGATGGGACATAACAATTCTACTGTACGTAAGCACAGTTCTATTTTGCTCCTTCCCATAAATTAATTTATTATTTTCTTACACAAGGTTTTATGTCATCAAGCTTTTCCAGAATATGTACATATACATAATATTATTATTTTTATTAAAATGTAAATTAATTATTTGTTAATGTCAAATAATCTTATGCTAAAATGAATATATAAAATTATATTAAGAATGTTAATTACATGTATAATTTCATATCTGAATCTAAATTATAAATAAATAATAAAGACAAAAACACACACACGCACGTTTTAAGCTTCTCCTTGAAATGTTAGTAAGAATATTATACATTATACAAGTACGTATTTGACCAAATTAGGTACTAGAAATTATGTTTTGTGCTTCATGCAAAATAGTCCTGTTTTGGTAAGTAAATAGTTTTGGGTAGATGGACACATAAAGTAATAAAGTCCTAATAAGAGAATATTATATATATATATATATATATTGTTAGATGTTCAAACGATAACTACAAAAACTATATAATTATAAGAACTTTAAAATTATATGGATTTTCACATGTGAGTAGATTCAATCACATGTGAATGTTGATATAGATTAAGGTTAAAAAATAAAATAGTTTGGAAAAACTTCAAAATTACATTTATATTGTTATTTTACTTGTGTACATTTGATTTGTGAACATGTAGACATTTTATATAAGATATAAAGTAACATATATTTCGTTGTTTTAAAGTTTTGTTTGTCAATAATATGGACATTAGATAACATTTATCTAATTTATTGCATTTACATGTAAAAAGATTATGTAATTTAAAAGGGTGTTTATGTATAGGCGAGAGTTCAAAATTAAAGTCTCTAAGGTTATGTATTAGTTAATCCAACAAAATCGTAGATGGACATACATTTATCCCATCCGTTCTTATTTTGTCATCGACATACATGTATACTTTGTTTGTCGCATTTTTAATGTTCATCAACATGTTTTTCTTAATTTAAAATAGATTAGATAAATATTACTTTTGACATTATATTCAAGTTAAAATTTTAAAAAATAAATGTTTAATGCTGATAAATGAGAATAAAATGAAAAGTTAATTTTTATAATTTATAGTTAATTTTTATAATAGACAATATTTTTGCAACAAATAAAAGCATTTTTGAACGATAAAAATGAGATGAATAAAGTAACAGAAAATTGACGTAACTTTCTACCCGTAATATAATAATTAAGTTTTTTTTTTTTTTTTCGTTTAAACCTAGAGTTGTGTTGTTTGCTCTTATCTTGTTATAGATTTTTAAACACATCGATCAAAAATATCATTGATTTTATCAGATTATTGGTTAACCTTTATCACGATCTCAACACTTGGACATTAAATTCTCAGTCGTTATCTTTTGAAATTATACAAAAAGAATAAATTGATGGGCATAATGATCATATTGACTTTGATCATATGTTAGACAAGGGGCTCTCGTAAAGTCATAAGTAAGAGGTTAATGCCTTACAAGTTGTTAGACAAGGGGCTCTCGTAAAGTCATAAGTAAGAGGTTAATGCCTTACAAGTTGTTAGACCCATGCATGGTATGATAAGTGTGACGTAACCAGTTTTACTAGTTAAAACATGATTGTTTTCCATTGAATTGGTAGCTGAAAATTTCACATTCATGTTTGCCCAATTAACTACGTAATTTTTCTACATTAAAGCCCGTTATAGTTTAGCAATTTGCTATGTGACTATTTATACAGTACTGACATAAATAGTCATTTTAAAAAAATATATATCATATAAATGAAGAATTTTATACAACTAACTCACTTGATTGGATGGAAATTATTATTATTATTATTATTATTATTATTATTATTATTATTATTACTATTATTATTACTATTATTATTATTATTATTATTATTGTCAACTACCTTCTAATCTAATTGTATGAGGTGATCATATGTGTTAGAATATGAGTTTTAAGTTGAACAAAAATGTTATTGTCCCTTTGAAAATATCAATTTTCTAACCTTAAATGAAATTGCACGTTTGTAACAAATAGTATATCTGATAAGTGTGGTTTGTTTCAAATGATCTTCAAACTTTAATGCTAGGTACAACTACAACTGTTATCAAACAATAATAATAATAATAATAATAATAATAATGGTAATAAAAAATAAATCAATTTATGTTAGAAGGCACAAATAATATATACAAAACAGATGTTATTACAATTTTTTTAATCTGGTATTGACATGTTACGTAGTTCTTCATTACCTATTGTTATTTTTTTTGAATAGATGATATTATTAAAAACTAGCAAGAAATTAGAAAAATAAAGATTACATGATTACAAAAGAAGAATTTTTGAGCCATTCTACTTAATTAAATGTGAATCTACCCTCATGTTTATACCATCGGAAGGAACGAGCCATTCTACCCAATTGCTGCCTATTGTTATTCAATTATGGTTAGAAGATCTCAACTCTTACACAAATTAGGTAAACTTTTATAAATTCCATTTCATATCAGAGTCTATTTTTTTAGAAATTTTTCGCCGTAACGCACATGTTAAAAAATACTTGTATCACATTATATGAGTTCGTTGTGTTTTAAGAAGCTCTAAGTAGGAATATCTTCTTCTTTTTTAACTCTATTTGCTTTTGAGTTTGTTCTGTAGAATGTACTACGTAACATATAAATTTTTAAAATTTCTTTTATTGGCTTTTTTACCTTTCTCTGTTGATCTATAGAAAGGTTTGAAAACCTTGGAAGTTATCTTATAATCGATATGATCCTACTAAACTATCATCGTATCTAAAAGTTGTGTAGATCTCACTACGAGTGTACAATGTAATACATGATACCGCCTCTTCATTACAGTGTGGCGAACTGACGATTAACTTAATAGATAAAGGTGTATTTAATCCAAGGTAATCGACTACTAATCAATCAGCTACAGCCATATAAACAACACATGCACGAAAATAGACTCAAGCTTAACCTAATTAGACCTCGTGTACCATATTTAACTTAAGTTTGTGAGGCCTTCACTAGTATATAATTGCATCGTTAACCATAAATGATAACAAATTTACTATCGATGATTGTAAAACCATTTTGTCATTCGTGTGTCCTTAAATAAAGTGGTACTATCTTACTCGTATATTTCTATTTTGATTTGATTAGATAAGGCTACGAGATTTAAACCTTCAATCGCTTATAATAGTAGTTATACACCTCGCTAAGAAAATTAAAATGTAAAGTAATTTGTAAACAAATTTTTAAGACCACTTTCAACAGATGACTGAATAACTGAACTATCAGCTCAGCGTTACATCAACACTTCTTCAGAAAGAGTAAATATTATCGACAGTGGACTTAAAACTCAACTTTTGAGCTCAATTTACCGATAACATATTTACTATATATCCAAAACAAAAATAAAAATAAAAATCTGACCCACTACACTCCATCTTTTTCGTACTCACACCGACGCCTACCCTGAAGATGCAACCAAAGAGGCCACTGTGCCAGTGGCGTCGTTTGGTGAAAGCAACAAGAACGGAGCAAAACGTGCCATTAGCACATCTCTAGATGGACTACTTAAAGTAACTAAAATTAAAAAGGTAAGTCCTTAATGGCAAAGAGAGGTATCTCTTTCCCTTGGAAGAAAAAACAAAAGAAACACAAACGGCAAATAAACGTTTTGCGTTAACAAACGGAGGACGTTAAATGAACATACAGTGTTATTGTCGTAGTATATATATAGGAGAGATAGTTCTGTTTTGTTGTCTCTTTAGCTATTTTTGGTTCCTCTTTGAACAACAATAATAAATATTCTTAACGTACACCGCAATACTATTATTAATTTATTTATATTTCAAAACACATCGCCGGAGCTTCACCGGGACAAATTAGCCGCCTGTATATCAGTCACCGGACAGCATTTTGCTGAATTTTGAGACGCTAATTTGTTCTGGTAAGTTCTATGTTAAAATCGAATATTATAACATTTCATTAGTGTTATACATTATAACGTTTAATTCAACGATATGATACGTTCTCATGCCAGATTTAATTCTGATTATTAGTTTTTAATACTGAATTTACAGAAGAAGATATAGCTGCTGTATAACGTTTAACAGAGAAAAAAAAACAGAGGTATATCAGCCAGCCGTTTTATAAGGTAATTTATGCATGATCTTGTTAGTAACAGAGTGTAATTGTTATCATGATTCATTGAAATTTATTTATTTGTTTTCTAAGAACAATCATGCAGTAATTTATACTGATCATACAATTGTTTTTTTTTTTCTTTTTATAAACAGTTGAGAATTATTAGTGAATCATCGTTTTCTATCTCACTAGTCATCGGTGATGGTGATGCTACAGACAAAAGCAAAATCATCTAATAAATTGATTATTAATTAATTAATCTTATAATTATAATTTTAATTCGTCACAGAATCAAATCTTAGTTTTGTAAGTATAATATATAATATAATATATTATATTTATTTATCTGAATTAATATGTGATTGAGAATTCTGAGTTTGCGAAGAATATTATGTATGTACACGTCTCTTTCCATCTGTAAAAAGATGAGGGGAGCTTGCCATCGGTTGTTATTAAAGCTTATTTATTTTAAATATTTATTTATTTATTTATTATTATTATTATTATGAAAAATGGGTAAAGCAAAACAAAGCAGTTTCTGATCCCGGAGAGACCTCTCTGCACCTTCTCTTTTTTTGTTTCCTTTATCCCAAGAAAATGTTTTCTTGGAATTTTCTTGTATAAATTTGCATTTTATATTTTCATGATTAATATAATATTCTTTTATATTTTTTACCATATATATTTTCAGTAGACCATAAATCTTTAATATTCTTCAATTAACCTATATATTTTTTATGCATTGTTGGATCATTTGATTTAAGACCTAACTACAATGCAAAGTTTTCATTATAAGTTTTTCTAAAGTTTATAACGATGTGATGCACGTTTTTATTTATGTTAGATATACATCTAAGATATTTATGACGTTACATTTTTGTTATAACGGGAATGATTCATATGCCACCGATCGACATTATTTTGACCTCTTACAATGTGACAGTTCTTTAATGCAAATTGTACTACGAAATAAAACTATTAACTTGGTCGTGTACAATTATTTATATTTCGTATAATTGTTGCTTCGAATCAAGTTGTGGTCCATGGTTATCCTATACAACAATGGTTTTATTTTCCCAATTCGAACCAATTCGTATGCCTTTCAAAAATATTCTGTCCCTTTTTCAAAAAAGCAATTTTGAACCCATATTCAAATTGTACATACGTAATTAAATGTAATTCTTGAAATTACAATGCAAGTGTACTTCTTTCTTTTCTTTTTATTGATAAACTTATTTAGTGGTGTCATTTTTAAGCAATATAATATTGCTCAATGTTTGAGAATCATATGGGGCCCAATGAATGTTCCAAAGTGTAAGATGATGCTATAATAATACTACAAAAATCTTAACATTAATAAAATTAAATCTCATAAATGGTGTAACCAATATTACCTCCACGGCTCCACTAAATAAATATTAAAAATTTAAATTCTTTAAAATGAATTGTGGATCATTAAATGATGATTATTGTCAAAATCAATTATAATAAATGCTAAGTATCTTCAAAATAAAGATAGTGTGATCATAATTAATTTTCTTGTTTATATTTTATTTATTATTAATTATTACCTCCAAAGGTGGTAAAGTAAGTTTTATTCTTTTTGTGTTTTTGGTGTGCAGTGGATTTAAGGAAAAAGAAGTTTTGTATCTTTTGTTGCTACTATACATAAATAAAGATAGTATAGAAGCAGCAGAAGAAAATAAAAAAGAAAAGAATGCTGACGTGTATAACATGTTCGAAGCAACAAATAGAAGATGGAGGTGAAGAAGTGGGGGCGCGTGGGACACCTAGCACTAAAGAAGCCGTCAAAAGCCTGACGGCGCAGGTTACCTTCCCTCCATCAATACTTATTCTCTCTATACACAATACACACACTCAGTGTGTAGTGTGTGCAACTTAAAATTGATGAATGTTTCCTTTATATGTGGGTGGAGTAGCTAACTGCCTAATTGGCTACTTACAAGCAGTAGTCTCTTCTGCCTAATTGACTACTTACAAGCAGTAGTCTCTTTGCTTTTTTACTACTTCCCATCGTTCTTTATTGTATCCCTTTTTTTTTGCTTTGTTTTAAACAAAACCAAATCTTGCTCAGACCATGCTTATGACATTTTCTTAATGGTACCATCTGAAAAGATTATATATATACTAGCATAATACCTGCGTAATGCGGCGACGAAAATAATATTATGTGTATTCATATGTTCTGTGAGTATCTTATTTTCCCTTTTGGGGTGTGCTTTTATGGTCATCCGGTTGAGAGAGATAGCGGAGAGGTGTGTGTAATTTTAGATGTTTAGTGTGTGTATGTGTTGGTTGGTAGTTTTTATACGTAAGGTAAAAAAAGAAAGATAAAAAATAGATAATTAAGATCAATTGTAATTTAAATGGATGATGATGATCCATTTTACTTAATCTTAAATTCTAGGGATTTAAAAAAGGGGTATATGTATTATAAAGTAGTATAGATATGGTTGGTATTATTATCATTATTATAATTATAATAATCTTTTAAGATTTTGTCTGTTATTTTCTGTGAAATTGTAGATGTCAAATTCTTTATTGCATGGGGCACTTTTGTTTCATGTTAGAATTTGGAATATGTATTGAAAATTGAATTAACTTTTTTAGGAGTATATATTGAAATGGTTTCTACAAAGCGATTAGATTTGCATTATGCTTGTGTATTGTTTCGACTTAGAAGCGCTCTAGGGTTAAGCTTTTAAGGAGATACTGATAGGGTTGTTAATTTCGCATATAACTTTAGTTGAAAAGTGTAAAATTTAAGCGTTTACGCTCTATCATAGTGGTGCATGTAGATAGGGAACCTTATAAGTTATAAGTAAGCTAAAATTAGATGGATCAAAAGTGTATAGTAGAAATGGTATAACCTTGTTTTTAGTCCATGTTACTATTTGGGATTAATCTAGTTCTAATTTAACTAAATTGTTGTTTTTTAGTAAAAAGTTATTGCCATATCTAGTCTCTAACTAGAAGTAGGCCCACATACTTTTTGCATTCACAATGTTCAAGAGTAGGTTAAATATGGGGATCTGTTCAGAGTTTTGTTCTTTAAACAATTGAAATGAAAATGCTACCCTAACTTAGGCTTTCTAAAATTAGTTTGAAATAAATGTCTTTTAAGTGCAGTTTTTTACCTGAATACCCAAAATTGAGATTGACATTATTAAATAAATGTTTTGAACTGCCCAATAAAGTTGGTTGGTTGTTTTCTTTTATTTATTTTTCTTGTCTTGAAGATGACTTGCATCTTTTTATATCTCTTATAACTTTTTACATTGATTGGTAGGTAAATGGTTGTTGCAAAAGTAACAACTGGTTATTTATGAAATCTGCCCATAGGCTAATGGACAGTTTAACATTCAAGTTTTTAAAATTTACCCCTGTCAAGAAACTCAGACCTCATTTATGTAATGCATCAAGAATAAGTGACTGGCATATGTGAGAATAATTTAGTTTGAAATGAATGTGCAAGTTGAGTACATTAGCAATGCAAATATAGGACCCAGTGCATAGTGTATCACTTGTTTTTTGACACCGACAAATGTAGATAATTAATTAGTACATCAAAATCTAATGATATAACACTAGGGGAAGATTTAACAAAATCCTGTAACATGATTCCCAGTATCATGTTCTACTAAATATGCCAAAATCTTTAGTTAACACTTAGAAGTACAATATATGTACTATGTTTATAAATTGAGATTCTTCTTATACTTTTGATAACAAAAGATAAGAAAAGAATCTTGAAACATTAAAAAGTGGATGTGTTGGGTGGGAGTGGTTCGGTGTACCATTTGATCTTAGAGAACCGAGAAAATAAAGATCATTTTGAGCGTGATCATGAAAAAGGTTCAGAAATGATCCTACAAATATTAATGTTAAACCGCATACATCTAAATAAATATAATTTATATTCTTTGAATAATTCGAACTGAAAAAATCTTATCTATTTACCCGAAGAAAATAAAGATGAGACTGAGATACATAGAGTAAATGATGGTTAAAAAGTGGATCTAATGGGAGTATATCTCAAGGAAAAGACAGGACGCCCATGTTGGTTAAAGTGACACACGAGTGTCTTACTTTGGGACCTCCCTTGGCTTTTAGTCCAGTTTTTAATTGACCCCCTACATCCAATGAAATTCAAATTCATCAAATTGGAAGGATTTTTGTTATAAGTTTTGCAAATAGACTTCTTGGGGGTGTTTATGGTATATAAAAACCTACACTCATAGTTAAGTAGAGGCCTAGAGCTGATAGGTCTTTAGTCTAGCAGCATCAATGTGGCCCCACAACTGGGAGGTTATAGATTCAAATCCCATGAGCTACGAATGTTCACTAAAAGATGTGGATGTGCGAGTCTTTGATGTTGAAAGGAAAAACGATTAACTAGTGGCATGAACCAACATACTTGACCGTGAGTTGTCCGAGTGCATAAATACATCCTGCGTATCTCATAATATTTTGACAAATATTAGGGATGGTAATTTCCTCTAAAGCAAAGAATAGAAGAGAAAGTTCTTTTGATTTGAACTTAATTACCATACTTAGGCCCTTAAATCTGTCTAGCAAATGTTATAGCTTTGAAAGTTAAGGTGATTGTATAATTACGCTTTAAGCTTTCACTGATCAAAGACGAGAAAGGTGAGGCACACTAGGGTGGATTAAAGGAATTGCTTCACAACTCAAAAATGTCGTGAACTTGAATCTTATTTTTTTGCTTTATCCTTCTTTATTAAGATTGGATTAGATTAGATATCACCAGGACTATACTCTGCGAAATTAATTAATTTGACAAAATAAGTTGTAACTTAAAACATGAACGTAGTATTTATGGGTAATGCTCAACATCATAATACTAATCAACTATCAAAATAAGGAAATTTTGTATGTCTTATCATGCTATATTATCAATCTTAATAAAAAAAATTGTTAGTATTTATGGGTAATGTTCAAATCATGCAATGGAACGTAAAATACACAATTACGTGTTCCTGATTTCATTCTCACGACCTGCATTATGATGTGCAGATCAAAGATGTATTAAAAGTTTCGGGTACTGCAAAGGGGAAGCCTCCTATAGCGCCTAAAAGCTACAAGAAAGGGAAGAGAGGTTATCCGGACTTTGAGACCGTGTCTGATGGGGTACGCTACCCTTACACACTACCTGGAAGCTCGAGTTCTACTCCTCCTTGGGACTTCACTAGCAATGATCCTAATCATACGAGTGGAGGGTACGAGCCCCCACGACAGTCTGGTCATTTGGTGTTGGAAGACGAAGATGAACCGAAAGAATGGCTGGCTCAGGTGGAACCTGGTGTTCAAATCACTTTTGTTTCCTTACCTAATGGCGGAAATGACCTTAAACGCATTAGATTCAAGTAAGATTACATTTCCATAAATATGAATATAAATCATGAAACCAGTTGATAAAGTAATGAACTTTAAATTGTCTATGTTATACTTACCTCAATTAAACTTACTTCTAGTTAGTTATGTAATGAGTGCTGACATATCTTGAATTATATAATATATGAAAGCCGAGAGATGTTCAATAAATGGCAAGCTCAGAGATGGTGGGGTGAAAACTATGATCGAATAATGGAGCTTTACAACGTTCAAAGATTCAACTGTCAAGCATTAAACACGCCTTCTCAGTCTGAGGATGGGGTAATTTTTTTTTTATTATTTAATTGTTATTATATAGAAGCCTTTCAAGAAGCTCTGAGAATGTGTACTAAAAATAAAACTTATTTAAAAATTATGCAGAGAGATTCTTCCTGCTCGAGGCTCGGATCAGCAAGGGAAAGCCCAATGATGACCCCATCAATTAACAGAGACTGGAATAGGAACTACGGAGGAAATCAGCATTACAATGTGGGGCCTAGTGCTTACGTGGCTGGTGGGCCCAAGGGTGAGATGTCATCTATGGAAGCATCTAGGACAACAACTTCATCTAGAGATGAGGCTTCGATTTCAGTTAGCAATGCTAGTGATGTGGAATCGGAATGGGTAGAGCAAGATGAACCTGGTGTTTATATTACTATTAGACAGCTAACAGACGGTACTAGAGAGCTTCGTCGTGTCAGATTCAGGTAATTATTTCCGATTTTGCTTTACTACAACCGCATCATATACAATCCCTGAATTCATGATGAAACCAAGAATGTTTTTTGTAAAATTATTTTATGTTTTCTGCACCATAGAACAAGCCAGATCACAAATTACGATTTACTCTTTCAAGTACCAACTATTAGCCATAGTTCTATACGATTTAGTTGGAATACTCTCGTTGCATAGACCCATGAAAACTGCAACACATTCTTTCTAGAATGTCTAGTGTAAAGATTATATGTATGGGAATCAAGAAAATTTGAAGTTCAAAATACTTGAAAAAATATTAAAAAATGAAGAAAAATACTTTTTTTTTGTTTGAAAAACCTGAGATTTTTTTACAAAAGATTCTAAATTAAAGTTACTTATTTTCCTAATGACTTCATTACATAGAATGACAATTAGAGGTGGCAACGCATGCGACTTTCGTAAGGTGTCATACTAAGTAAATTGATGTATGTGTCAACGGTCAGGTGCTTTGTCCAATTCTATAGACATTTTAATATAAATTTGTTCTGCATATAGTAAAATAAAACATATTACTAAAATATAGTCTAGTCTAACTTATTAAATAAAGCGATTTAATGGGATGTATGCATTAGCATTGCACTTTGGATAACATTTGTATCGTTGTACCCATTTGACCTATTTCCTTTTCAGATAACATTCTTTTTCTATTTAATCAATGGATCCGTAAGAGATAAAATGTTGGTGATTTTATCACCAATATGATTTAAGTGTAATGGGATTAAACTTATTGACCAAATTTGATCTAAATGAATATTAAACAAGTTTGGTGGTGCGGGGTGCACGCTTGTTTGAATTCGTTTAGGTCCAACGGGGGTCCGGGGGCAGCGCCCCCGGTAGCGGGGTCCAAGGGGCGGCAGCCCCTGGTGGGGTCCAAGGGGCAAAGCCCCTGGCTGGGGTCGACGTTCCTTTATGGAAAATGCCTTGGAGATCCGAAATTGGAAATGAAACCCGATTTGACCCGCCCATTTAAAAATGGTTAAAAACGTTTGAAAAACGGTTTTGTAACCGCCAATTTGGTCTGTTTTGTTCATCTCATTTGGTACAGAAAATCATAACTTTCACATACAAATTCTCTGAAATATACTGAACTTTATCCGATTGAATTTTCGTGAGTACCAACAAAATATTTCAATCTGAAAGTGAATCACGACTTTCAGTATCATCCGAGTGAACAATAATCCCGTTTTCTAACATAAAACATAATCAGTGCCACGTGGAAATCATGATAGACATTGTGTAACTCGGTTTCTTGTTTTTTCGCAGTCGTGAAAAGTTTGGGGAAGTGCATGCAAAGCTCTGGTGGGAACAAAACAGGGAGAGAATACAAACCCAATACCTTTAATTACACTCTACTCCAACTTTAACAGTCTAAGATTATCATCATTTTGACCAAAATATAGAGTCAAGATTGGCTGTCACAACATCATATACAACCATTGTTCAAATATCATACCATTATGGGTTCTAGAGGGTCAAACTTATACGGTAAGGTGCAGTTTTGGACACCAAACCTTTATGTTGCAATTTGCAGTGTTTTTTTTATTGTCTATGAAGAGTGACTAGTCTTCGTTGGATGTTAATAGTGCGGTAGTTCAGAAGCAAAACAGTTTAAAATCCACACTTTTTGCAGATGAATTGTGTTCATCAACAGGTGATTGGATTTTTTTAACCAAAAATCCAAAATGAAGAAGGTTTGTGTTTAAACAATTAATAACGATATCTGTAGCAGTGTTTTCGGGTCAATCTAAACCAAGCTAATAGATAAGTTCACACTTGGATTATGACTTACCCAGCCCCCAAAACACCAATGTTAAACCCATTCATTTTACATGCATTAAAACTACTAAACCAAAGATCTTTTTAATGGTAATTTAAACCCATGTTTTTGTAATGGTGCTAACGAATACCATATCTTTTAACGGTATTGCATATTAGGATTAGGAAGAGGTGTCCGTTACTCGTATAAATACAAAGATTTCGAATACGATTAGACAAATAGGTACTAACATCTTGATCAATCAAAAAATTGAGGTTGTAAATTGAAAAAGTGCTAGAAGGTGTGCATTAAAGATTGATATACAAAAGGCATATGATACTGGTGAGTTGCATTTGGGTATACTTCTTGATAAAGTCAAGAAAAGAGTGAATTATGGAAGAATAAAGTATCATCTATGCTGGTAAATTGTAACTTGTAGCTTATGTGCTATATTCATCATCCTACTGACATTTAATAATAGAACTTTATAGGGCTTTATGTGGCGTAAGGGTGAGTTAAGTAGAGGGAAAGCAAAGGTTTCCTCTAAAGAAGTATGTAAGCCTAAAGATCAAGGAGGTTTGGCTTTGAAGCCTTTAGAATCCTTAATGGTTAAGTATTTATGGAATATTGTTGAGGGGAGGGGAAGGAAATTTATGGGTCAAAGTGGGTGAATAAAATAGACTTCATGGAAAGAAATATATGGTATGCTCATGATGATGAAAAATCTAGTTGGGGATGGAAACAAGTTATGCAACTAAAAGATAAAAGAGGGTGTGCTTCTTTATTAGTAAAGTGGGATATGGGAATATAATTCTTGTGTGGTATGATAAATGGCATGAACTAGGGCCATCATGTATAAATAAATGTTTATTAGGAGATAAACCAACACCAAGGCCATCTGTAACAACATTAAACATTTTAACGAAATGATAAACATCGAATTTTTTTTCTCAATGTAAGGTTGATTTATAACTTCTTGTTTGTAGACTGTTTTATAGATGATTGTGATGTGATTTGATCTTATAATACGACGACTGAGAATTAACTTTTAAAATGAGAAAGACACAAACATACATGCAATATTATGACGTAAGATGATATTAAAATGTTATCGATTATACTCACAAGTAATAGTTTTCCCAAAACAGATATTGAAGTTGACATTTTTTCACGCTTGAATATACTAGTACTGAAAATGCATTTGAACACCAAACACTCGTAAACTGTCATGCTTTGGGAATACTGAAGGGGGTATATTATTTCATTTTATCCTGCCACCTTACTGCTATAGCCTTGAGACCTTCCAGCAAACAAGTCCGATCTACCATTCGCTACTCCAGCTTTCATTGGTGGCGGATGGATCTGCTTGGGTGCACCTCTTCCGCTGATTGACATATTTCCCAACTTTTCAGCTGTTTCGCTGATGCCTCTTCCCTTCCCCATATACATTCCTCCTGACACATCCACACATTTTTCAATGTTAGTAATTATTGATGGTCATATATACAGGTCAAGCAGGTTGTCAAACATGACACTGGGAGTTTTTGGGCAGACTTGTATCAAACTATATTATTTAAAAATGTGAGGATTTCAATCCCTTAAACACAATTCCTTTCTAGCTATCATTTTGACTTTACCAGCCGGCTTGATATGTTAGAGTTAAAGTATAACCCAGATGGACCTATTCATAAGTAAGTGGAACAAAACCACCTCTACGAAAGAGTAACATCATGTGAATATGTTTGGACTTCGGAAGCACGTGCTCCCAAATACTATTTGAATCAATTTTTACTATTACTCCCATATGCCTATTCCAACAATGAACTTTACAGAGCATTCTATAAGGGAGATTCTTACGAGATTAAGAACAAGGGAAATAGGATTCAACAATATTTAGAAACTTCTTTTTGTAAGGATTAGAGTAGATGACTAGACTTGCTATGGCATTAGAAAATTAACAGAAATGATGACGATATGTTGTAGGCAGTATAAGTCTAATGAATGTCTTCTTACTTGAATTGTTTTTAATGGGTGGTTGATACTTTGGTTGTCTGACAGAGTTCTTAAGCGTCTTTTCACTCACGCCATCCTGAAAACAACAGAAGAAAGCTTATTAATCAGAAAAATACCAGTATAAGGCAACAAATGTAGATAATATTTCAAGAATTAACTATCAATCCCACTCACCTGTCGATTCATTTCCAACCTACGTTGCACGCCTATAAAAAATCAAAGCAGAATATGAGAATAAACAAATACCTACTATTTCATTAAAATCTATGGATAACTACAAGAGATGGCAACATAAGCAGGGCAGGTTGACCCAGAACACTTTTTGCCCAGAAAATATAAAAAGAAATTTAGAGTCAATATGATTACAGCTACATTATTATTTTGTAAGTTATTAAAATTCTTAAATAACAGTATTGGACCCTTAATCATTAAAAAATACACTCTAAAGTCTAAACAACTTCCAACATGATTGACCCATTTACTTTTTTAACTGAAATTTTTATTTACCCGTGTCACCCATTAGAGAGTTAAACACAGCCCAGATCCCCCGAGTCATAAGTTGGTCATAACTGGCACCAATTAAGCTTATCAATAACATATTACCTGAGCTTAGAGATGTATGCACTTTGGCAGATGAAGTAATGTTGCTTGCTGGCTTCGAGTTTGGCAATGACCCGGGATATTTCTTGACAAACTTCGGCTCCACAACCCGTCTCCCACTTAATGCAGCTGCGAACTCTTAACCATTTAATAGAAAATTCAAGAGAATACTAAATGACAAAAGTGTCAAGAAAATTAACAAACCAGATGGAGGAGGGGTCCTAGCGATAGTAGATTTAGGGCGAAGAGAAGGCGGAACATAGTAACAGCTCTGCCAATTTGAAGAACAACAATTTCAGTGATCTTCAATTACATTTTACACATAATAATTTTAGGATATGTTTTTTGTCATTTGGGGTTTCTACCTGAAAGAAAGGATGCTGAAGAACTTCCGAGGCTGTTGGCCTCTTACATGGATCCCAACAACAGAGTGACTACACAGAACAACAGTTGAAGTAACATTTTTAGTTCCAGATAACAGTTGCGCAAATCAGTTGAATAATTAAAATATCAGTAGGTCATAGAAACTAGCACTTACAGCAATCAGATTAACTGCCTCCTTGCTTGCAGATGGTACCAATGCAGAAAGATTTACGCCAGCAAGCTGCTAATAGAAATTACAAGACACAGAAATTAAAAATTTACAAATTTCTGGTCAAAACATGAACATTCTAGGTTCTCATAAGTCATAACTTGAACAAAGTGAAGGGACATGTTCAGTTTCACAAAGCAGAACACTTATAAGCACTTAAAAAAGATTTACAAAGACAGACATGTGTCAAACAATACTCCAACAAAGTTCAACTGCATTAAAACAAGAATTAAAAATGGAAATTACTGAGTCCCTGCCACCATTTCTATACCACTATACTTCAGTTGAAAAAAAACATTCAACCGGTATAAAATATCATGGTTGCAAGGAAAGAGAAAACAACCTCTGGAAACTGATAATTGATATTACTTGCAAGCTCAAGTCCTTCAGACCATGACTCTTCTGTTGGACTCCCTATCACACTGCAAATTTTATAAATTTCATCTGCTTCACTGCATATACAGAAAGAGAGGAAAATATTAGCATAAAATATGCAAGTCAAAATAGTGGATTCACTATATAATACAGAGATGAAAAATTGATGCACAACTTATTAGCAAAAGGACTAATAACACACCTTGAACCTGGAAATAGTGGCCGTAGAGTAAACAACTCAGACATAATTGCTCCCATTGCCCACATATCTGTGATTGGGAAGGATATAACAAATTAAGTTCCATGTAACATTGTATACATCTTTAAAAACTAGCATATATAATTCATCCACTCACCAACTGCAGAACCATATGTTGGTGACTGGAGAAGAACCTCAGGCGCACGGTACCTGCAAAATCCACATTTCAGACCCAAGCATAAAGAGTGTTGGCAGATGATGAAGGCAATAAGTTCTAGAGTAGTACACAGTACAGGATAAAAAGACCACTCACCAGCGTGTTGAAACATACTCGGTGTATGGTGGTTGGGAAACAATCTCACGAGCAAGACCAAAATCAGCTATTTTTATTACATCTTTGGAAACAAGAAAGTTCTCTGCCGCATGATACACAATATGCAAGCGTTCAGCAAAACGAACACACTATATGGCACTGAGAACATATCCATTATGAGTTATAAATGTAAGATGATCACCTGGCTTAAGGTCACGATGGAAGTAGCCACGCTGATGCATATATGCAAGACCTTGAAACACTTGGAAACACCAGTTTCTAATTTCAGTTTCCAAGAAAAGCTTCAGTCTATCTTTCATAAGTTGGTAGAGACTGCATTCCATGTACTCAAACACAAAGTATAAGATGTCATTTTCTCTAATGACTTCCTTGAGCTTCACAATATTTGGATGATTCATCTTACGGAGCGACTGCCAAGATAGAAAGGTTAATCCGCAAGTGAGGAAGTGTTAGAAAGTGAGAAAAAAGGCGATGTTACCTTGACTTCTCTCAAATTTATGCATTCTTCCCATGAATAATATTTCCTCTTCATCTTCTTAATCGCGACCTTCAAAGACAATAAATCACCTTTAAGGAACACATTCACTTGTACATCTGACAAGTCCTTTTACGTTGAGAGATAAGAAAACTTACCACTTCACCATTCTGCTTATTTAATGCTCGCCAAACAACCCCAAAGCTTCCATTACCAACTTCCTTAATTACCTTGTACCTACACAAGGACACAATTAATGGTTTGATTATGATCTCAAATCAGTTATAACTTAAAATTACACAAAGAAAATGAAAAAACAATCTGCTCACCTTTCCATTTTTGTAATTGCAACCGTTTGTAACACCTTATTTCGGACGAAGAGATGCACACAAATAAAAAGAAACAACAGACTTGATCTCTAGAAAACTATAGAAACTAGATAATATAAACTATCAGCCGGGATGTTTTAGCTGGACCAAACTCAACTTTCTTGATGCCTGAGCAGAAGAACAGTATGCTTTTGATGGACAGGCTCCACGGCCTTATTCATAAAGAAAACCGGATCAATGACACCCAGACATTGTAAAGGCATACAAAACAAAGAGAACTGAGAACTGCAGGGCATTTTGATGCTTAAACGAGCGAAAAAACTGTAGCCAAAAAGAAAGCCTCCAGAAACCAACTCAGACAAAGGATGATACCTCCTTTACCCTATGGATTCTGTTGCAAAATCTTCAGCCGATATATTTTGATTATATATTTTTGTATATCTAACTTTTACCCATAAGAAAAGGACAAGTCTTTGCTAAGAAAATAATCTCATCTAATAATTAACGGTGTAAGCAAAATTCATCCTGTATGTGCAAAGTTCATCCCTGCATTAAGAGAGCATAGATAAGTGTTAGAACTTACAGACACTGCAAACAGATAGAAGGATAACTAGAAAAACATATCGTAAAGTAATATAGAAACTCACCTCAGCAGATGGTCTTGAAAAATTATAAAGTGACTATTGTATTGGCAGTGCACTGGTGTTATCGGTAAAGGACATCAGTAGAAATAAGATGAACACTTCTTATTTACGCAAAAATATTCCAGCACAGATCTTGCTTAAACAGTAAATCAACTTGTTAATGTTCACTAAAAGATCCAACACCTATCTCATAGAAAACTTGCATTACGCCTGCTTGACTGCTCGTATAGAGGATGCTCACTAAGTGCAATTAACAAAAGAAAAAAGAAGGAAACGTCCGGGGATGAGAGAACGCCAATCGAGCACTCTGTGGAAGGCAAAAAACTGATTCTCGAAACAATCTGACCAGGGGCGCACTTGCTCCATGTCTCGGAGGGAATCAAAACCTTTACGAACTGTCAATAAATTATATTAGCTTAGTCAAAGTACACGATGGCATACAGAAAACCCTAATGAGAAGGCATGTTGTTATCAGATCACAAAAAGGCATGCTCATTTCACAATAAATAAATTGATAAGCTTCATTAAGAGAGTAAGTTCATATTTTTAAACATGTGTTCAATCTTTCTTCCATATGTTGTCAGACTTGAAGAAAGTTCAAAAAGTACATCTATGAGAACTATTAGCACAAAAACAAGCAAGGGGTGTACGGAGCAAATGTCATATTGGTCTCCCAATCTCTTTCTCTTAAAGTCAATTTATGCCCAAGGCATCGCACTAGAAATCTAGAATACAAATAAAAGTATGCAACATTAATAGACACAAAAAAGCATCATAATTACATTTGAAGTCATCGTTAACTTCGGTTTCTACTTCCTGGACTCAGATATGTTAATTTTCACCATGTTTAATGATTAACAGAGCCTATATAACCAGATTTGGTCCAGGACCACTAGGCTGCAAATCAATAATTCATAAATGTGCACCTACACCATGTGAACCCTATTTGATTCTAATACAATACCATGTACAAAATATGGCCCTTCCCAACTATCTGTGATGTACCATACTCAATAACATGATTATATTTTGAGACCTACGTTCAAAGATTTGCAATATCCAGTTTCGCCTGCTGAAACTACATACGTACTGAAACTACATACGCCCCTTGTCACTATATTTTTAAGGGTTATCTAAATTATGCTTAAGAGCACAGCTGGTTTTGTCTATAACTTGTGCCCCAAGTTTAGCAACTACCTGCACCAGCATATCCGTGTGAGGTTATAACCCTCGATATCTTACAAGTATTTTCACACCATTATTAATGAACAAGTAATTAGGAGGTGTAACATCCTAGTGCAAGATGTGATTGAGTGGCTGAAAAGATAGAAATACAAAGAAAGTAAGGGTACATATAACATTAAAACCTAAATTTGCAAGACATCAGTGATTAGAATCAAACTCATATAGATATAATCAAATCATGGATCACTTCAACTTCAAATAGTAGGAGCTAACGAGTTAATAGAGAAAGCAGAGATTTATACCTAAATCAAGCTAAACCTAATCTAACTCTTGGTAAATAAAAGGTAACCAATTGTTTCCTTATAATACCTGATTTCAAGAATAATATAATATAATATAATATAATATCATACTATAATTCAAACCTAAGATCACAAAATCCTGATTTCTATAATTATTCTAGCAAATCTATCCATATAGAATAAACACTTTATTACAACATCTCAATTACCATATATGTAAACCAATCTCCCAATCATAATCATATCTCCAATCACAAATAAATTTATATCGTCATCGCTACAATATTCAATCAATCTAAATACCACCTCAAAAAACCTAAATCTAAACCTAGAAAAAGAAGATTCAACAATAATTCCAGCTGTAGATCACAATACACATATTCCAGATACATAAAAATCAAAAATTGAATAAACAATAGAAACCCTAGCAAACCAGATCCACACAATCGGATCAAAACGCAATAAAAAACAATCCAGATCTGACATCAATCAATCAAAAACGAAACAAATTATATCGTATACGATTCAAATCATGAAACTAAGAAAGGTAATTAATTGAATGATACCTGTAGGGTAAACGGCATAACCTTAGGGTAGCCACAGGAGGGCAAAGGCCTAAATCCAGAGCTGATAAAATTAGAGAAAGATGAGAAGAAACCTCTCACCTACCGATTAACCTGTTGTGTAAACTTGACGATTGTTTCGATTGTTGATGAAGAAAAATCTTAATTATAGTCGTCAAAGATGGACAGCCATGTGAATATATATAGATACACGTGGGTGTATGTATATGTGATGTGGAGATGATTAGATGGGGACACGACCTCCGAATTGTGATAAGACCTAATTAATTTTTGTTTGATTTTGGTGGACGGTGCTTCCGATATATTTAAGAATGTGTTTATTGATTTGTGACGCGTTTAATGTTTATATTTTTATATTATATAACGTTAATTTTAAACTTTTATACTCTATGAATTAAATTTTTTAAATTTTTTTATTATATGTAATAGTGTTTTTTTTGCTATTTTAGAAAAAGAAAAAAAAGTTTCTTTTCTTGTCAAGACCAGAAAAGGTAAGGCATTATACTATAGAAAATTTTTGAAAGTTTACCTCATACAATAGAAGATTTCAAAGTTAACCTCATATAATATAAAAACATGAAAGTTAAAGGTATCACGAATCAATAAACACTTTAAGAAATTGCATGATAATACTCTAAATTTCTAAAAAATCTCAAACGATCTTACCTTTTAATTAAATCAGTCATTTATGTTTTCTACTAAAAAATATTTTATCTTTGTCTTATTTTTCTACATAATTACCTTTGAAAATTCCTATGTTTCTCAAAAAAAAATCCCAAATACCCTCATCCCCTTATTCAAATAACTTAATTCATGTTTCCTACTAACTTTGTTTTTTGTTTTTTCTTATTTTTTTGGATATTTATATAATTACTTTTACAAATTCAATAACTTTTTCAAAAAGATCTCAAATGACCCCACCCCTTAATCAAATCACACAATTCATATTTCCGATTAACATTTTTTATTTTATTTTGGCTTTCTGTATCGCTCCATCAATTTATTTGAGTCATGTAATGCACCTACTTCCAACTGGATGATTATGGGCGATACAGGTGCCATGATTGCTTCTTGTTACAATGTGATTGTTCATTTTATTAGTGAAAAAAAAAAGATACAACGTGGCCACCACTTTGGTCTAGTCTGCCTGAAAACCCACAAAATATTACATGGGTAAATGGATTTGTCCACAATAATCATTTTGTTAAAGTTGATTAACAAGAAAATTACCCATTGTCTAAAATTCATCCGCAATGGCGCAGGAATAAATGAGATTGTGCAATTACATGTGAGACATTGTATTTGAGTAGAGTATCATTGTTGTGTATGTAATCTTGGTAATTGTAATTTTAGTTTGATTGATTAAATAAAAACCGCCATTACACATGTGTATGCTTTGATTACTTTATTCTAAAGCGAGTCATTTTCGTTTAAAATTCTCCACTTTCATTAATTCAATATTAAGGTCATGATCTCACCGAAACTAAATTGTATTTATACATCTAAATTAATGTTTAATTATCTATCAATTAGTTCTATATAATCTTAATAAGACTCAAAGAATATTTACATTTATTTATACCTTCATTTGTTAGCTCATTAGTGAGAAATATGTTACATTGTGAACTACAAATGGGAACTATGGGTTCATTTCACATCTTTATAGTAACCATGGCCAGCACTTACAACATATGGAGTGACTTAATCTTTTTTGGGGTTCTTCGCCAAGAACGTCGGGGATTCGAAGTTCTCCACTCTCGGCTAACATTCTTCTTTGGAGTTCATAGTCAGCATCTGACCAAAAATGGTACATTTTTTTTTTTTTTTGGGTTTTGAGAACCAGTGCCCTTATGGCAGTGACTAAGGTTTCTTAATTTAAATTCAAACGATTTATTAAACACTACGTTTCCATATTTATACTAAAGTTTGAGTTAATATAAACATGAATGACACTAGCTAAGGAATGTATTCGTTGTAAATAAAGAAAATGAGTGTTCATTAAATAAATTGAATCTAAGTCAAGAAACATTAACCATCACTATAATGGCACTAGTTACCAAAATCATTTTTTTACCTAACAACTACTTACTAAAAAAAAAATTATAGCTGTTAATAACTACTATATATATCCGGTTTTAATTTAAAAAAAAAAATTAAACCTATTTTCATACTCTAATATGACACTTCAAACACATTTTGAAGCCTTCACTCAACAAAAAGAAAAATATTACCACAAGACGAGAGATGTTGAAGTTGCTCTAAGAATTTTGAAGATGTCGACGGACGGGTTATTAAAAGAGGACACGTTCATTCTCCACATGGAAAAGGCAAATGTTTGTGCGAGGATGTGGTGGAACACATGATCGGGATCGGGATCGAGACACGCTTGACTATCTAGTCATCAAATTACGTCGTATTAAATTATTATTTTTTAATCATGTAATTTTTATTTTTAGGACTTTTATAATATACCTTTTCATTAATGAATGCATTTGGTTTTAATTAATTTATTTTGTTGTTTGTTTTAATTTTATTATATTAATTGCAATTTAAATAAAATATAAAGAATACTGAAAACTCAGTTTTCTCTAATACTTCAGTTAGTTTCAACCTCAATATTATTTTCAATGTTATTTTAAAACACTGAAAAGAACATTGAACATAATCACTCTTTGTGCTTTTATGTAATGGTCCATATTTGACACTCGTTTATTACTCTATGATGAAAGACGATGTCACAACCACCCTTGTGCTCTTGTGTAATGTTTCATATTAGACACTTGATAAATTACTAATGATGAATCAGTAATAATGAAAAACGATGTCACACTACATTAATAAGTGGACCACGAAATTCTCACTACCTTTTTAATCTTACACTCTCTTTTTTTTTTTAACCAAAATCATACTCTGCTATTAGAACTTTAGATTTGTTCAATAGAAATATAGAAGTAGTTTTTGAGAAATGGAGCCAAATTTGTATCAGATATTTGTAATTAAGTGACGGTTTCATAGATTTGTTGTGTAATGTAGGTTTTAAAATAAACATATTTTAGGTTTCTATTAATTACATAAGCATAATTTTATGCTTGCGCACTTCGATAATACAAACGAAAAGTTTAATTAACGAAGAATACATAAATATTTAATTACAAGTTACCGTTGGTTTTGTAGTTGCCATGGTTGGGTTTTAATTAGGTAACGTGGGGTTTATGGATTTGATGGTTTGATGCATGATGGGCCACCCGATTATTAGGTATCTCATCATTGGTTTTTATTATTAGTTTTTCATTTACTTTAGTTAACTGTATATATGAATTCTTTAGCTTACACTTTTATCCTATCAATAAAGTACGTGCAATTTTGAACTTTCATAAAGTAACACACTGTTTTCTTATAGATGATAAGTTTTCCCACAAACTAGTTCAATGGGTAATGAAAGCCTTTTAGGCTACGGAGAATATCATATATGTTAATCAGGTTAGCAATTGACAAAACTCATTGTTACACATACAAGTAACATCGTAAAATTTTTTATTGAAAAGTTAAGGTTATTGTCAATGCAATAATCTTTTCTTTTTACAGTTGATCAAACATAATTCGACTTAAGTGCGAACTGTAATGATCAACTCGTTACTCTTTGATTGACGTAAACCCTTGAACCGAGGTAGTAATCTTGCTAAACTTGGTGAGAGTTTATCTTTAGAATTATAAAGATAATTCTAAATATAAATGAGATAACCCATCAAAGATGGGGTTTATGGTGAGAAGATGAAATATTATATAATGATATGTATTAATTTGGTTTTTCCCCTTTATAAAGAATGACCTAACAATATTGAAACGGGGTAACATAGTAATGCTATTAGAAAATTGGTTAGTAGATAAAAGTATGACCTAACAAAATCTAACCATAAAAATGATGGCATAGCCATCAACATGACCTTTACCAAACTATTTGCATAAGAAATTAAAAATTAAAAAAGGAGAAAGAATACTCCTTTTATTATGTGAAAAAAAAAAAATCCAACACTAAATCTAATTAATAGAACACTTAATAGGTCAAATGCCTATATAAATACTTGGAAACTATTTGTATATGAGTATATACACTCGTGTAATCTATAAAATGCAAGGAAGCGATTAATAAAATGATAATCTAGCTTGTAATACTCGTAGTGTTTCAAACTATAGTAAGTGTGTTCCTACGAAGGTAAAACTTCTTGAATCTAATGTCAGTAGTTACGAAAATATAAATAAGAATAAAACTAAAAAATCCAATAACCAGTTTATCTATTTCATATAAATTTGAGAATCCAGAAAGAATTAAATACACATCTACATGCCCATTTATTCAACATGATACAAAGGAATAAAAAGATATACCAAGTATCTGTCATCATAAAGCATGTATGGTGTACATGTTGCGAGAAATAAGGGCATCAATGTCCTTTCATATAGAAACTTATCGATTTGTGTTGGTACATCGTGTTATTTAATTCCAAACATTATATAATCATAATCATATAATCATATATATTAAAATCATGACAAATGTCACAGTTTTTATTCAGTTAGAATATTTCCAGTATGTGAAGTCATGATGTTAGTGTCATATAATTAGCCGACTTGATATGTAGTTTGTGTTTATATATTAAACTAACCATGGCATTAAAGTATGGTATTGAACTTATAAATGGTTTTATTAAGCTTGATGATGATATTTTGTTTATCCGTGTTTGCTGCAAACGAATTGACCTGATTCTAAAAAGAAACTACACATGACATATTAATTGCACCTATCTTATAACGAAATTTTTATGTGGGAAATATGGAGTCAATGATTAAAACGGTGAGAGGAAAAAAATATTTATCAATTTAGTATTTTCTTAAAAAAATTTACATATAAAGTGTTTCTTTTAGAAAAATTGTATTTTTTCAAATGGTTTTTTAAGTAAGATTTTAAGTGAATTATTTTTAAATTGTAACTTTTAACGTCTTCTCTTTAATCGAAATTATTTTAGATAATATTAGTCGTTTAGGCATGGAAATCTAGAGTTTTTTTTATATTGTTATATGTGCTTACAAATCAATCAAACCGTTGTTATATGAAAATTACAACATGCCAATGCCTAAACGACTACATCCCTTTAACTTTTTGGACCCAATCAATGTAATATGTGAATGATATTGTGTTAATAAAAAAATATTATGTTTTCTATTTATAAAAAGTTATATAGTATAGTAAGGTCTTGAATGTATTATGTTTCTAATATTATCTAAAACAATCTCAATTAAAGAAAAGACGTTAAAGTTACAATTTAAAAATAATTCACTTAAAATCTTACTAAAAAAACCATTTAAAATAAAAGAAATACAAAAAAAAAATTTTAAAAGAAAAACACTTTATATGTAGATATTTCCAAAAAAAATACCAAGTTGGTAAATATTTTTTTCCTCCCCACCATTTTGGTCATTGACTTGGATGAAGTGAGTAATGTTTTCATATATATGGGTGTTTATCGGTTCGATTTATGATTTTTTCAATTTAATTGATTTGAACTATTCGGTTTTGAAATTTCTAAAAAGTAAAACTAAAAACTGAATTCATATGTCTAAACCAAATTGAAGCCGAATTTGAATTTGTTTCAATTTCGGTTAAAACCGAAAAACCAACATTATTAAAATTTAATCAAAAAAACCCTTCAACATATAAAACTACAAAATATGCTAGATTATGTCATACAAATTATATAAATCTAACAAATAATTAGTATTATCTTTTAACAAAATTTGAGTTTACAAAGCATAAAGTCTGATCCAAATTATCCAATTGGATAATTTGGTTTTATATGAACTCTGAACAAATGATGACAGAAATGGACCTTTGGAAAATTAGGCCCTTTGATTTCTAATATCTTAGTAGAAACTTTCCATTTTGGGGCTGAATAAATGGCCCACTGCAAAATAGGATGGGAAAATACTTCAAGTTGACATAAAATTATATAAAGCATTGAAGCACCCACCATGAAGCATTGGTTTCAAAGATTCTTATGAAGATATATTACGTATATGTAACCAGAAAAATTTTATATTTAGGTTTGGAAATCAGAAGTGCTTATTGCATTGTGGCTCAGTGAATACCATTAAAACATTAATCTTACTTATCACCAAGGGAGCAACAGACTCCATTCCGATGTAACCACGACCACCGCATTTCCGCCGGTATAAGTTTGCATTACGTCCACAAGCCTAGCTGCATCGGCCACATCACGTAGATAACATACATTTTCAGCATCTGATTCACGTACATCAAACCTTGGCTATACCCGAGCATATGTTTGATAGGTTTGATGTGGAGAAATAACCCTAACCGTCGTTCTTTAATCGATAGTATTTACATATATAATAAATTGTGTATGTGAGTTACATTACCTATAATTATTTATTTTATATGGTATGGGTTGAGTTCAAATGAGAATGAAAATTTTAGTGAGAATGAAGGAATAAATCATGACCATCCATTTTGCAAAACTCAATTTTCCCCTAAAGTTAAATATCTCACAGACGGTTAATCAAAAAAATTATAAAAATTGCACCATAGAAATCAACGTTCTTTTCTCTATGATTAGACATCACTCATGACATATTTTCGGTAAAATTTATTTTTATTTTTTTTTGGATTGAAAATCAATAACACATGTGTTAGTTGCGGTAACACATGTGTTACCAACCACTAACACATGTGTTACTGCAACTAACACATGTGTTATCAGTTATCGAAACCCATCAAAAAATGAAAAAAAAAAATTCGTCGAAAGTATACCTTGTGAGATGTCTAATCGAAGAGAAAAAAATACTGATTTTTATGGTGCAATTTTTATATTTTTTTGACTAGCCATTTGTGAGATATTCAATTTTTAAAAATGTTTGGGGTATTATTATTTTGATGAAATGGATGGTTGAGATTGATTCCTCCATTCTCACAAAAAATATCATTCTCATTTGAACTTAATTCTATATAGTATTATGAAAGAAATTAATGATACTAAAACAAAAAAGGGTGCATATGATCTGTTCATCTGAATCGTGTGAAATCATTAAATCAAGAAGGTTGTATCTTGCCATCTTGGATTGGCCCAACTATAAGTACACCATGATTGTGTTTGGTAGCAAGCATTTGGAAGCATTTTGGAGCGACAAACGACTAACAATTAGCGATTTGATTGAAAAGCTTGTTTGGTAACAAAACAACTAGAGTTTGCATATTTTTTAACCGCTTCCTCCTAAACGTTTGATGATGACGCATTTCAACTAGCAACTAGCATTTTGCTTCTGAAATTACCTATATACCCTCAAAAATAACATGAGTACATTATAAATAATGTGTATATGCCCTTTTTCGTAATTTTACACTTTATAATTACTACTACTGCTACGTTACCAAACACTTTCTTTAAACAAACAACTACTGCTAACTGATACTGTTTACTGCTTACTGCTTACTGCTACTGCTATGTGTCGCCAAACATACCCCATGAGTTGAGATTAGTTACCACTTAAAGACATATATATATATATAAAAATAATCCATATGAAAGCTCTAAATCTTGGAGAATGAGTGAAACAAATCTTCGCTCTTAATTTTTTTATAAATAAATGTTTTTAATATTCATTTATGATGAATGTTAAATTTTGAAATTATTTGTAATTTTAAAATTCATTTATGATGAAATCAAGGGTTGAGATTTGCTTCTCTCATTCCCTAATTTTTTTACTTCCCTCTCGATCCCCATTTCCTAATTTTTTTACTTCTCTCTTGATCCCCATTCCCTAATTTTTTTACTTCTCAAGAGGGAAGTAAAAAAATTAGGGAAGAAGAGAAGCAAATCTCAACCCTTGATATCATCATAAATGAATGTTGTTAACTATCATATGTGATAAATATTACTCAGAATTTAAAATTCATCACAAATGAATTTTAAAAACGTTTTTTTATGAAAAAATCAATGGCTAAGATTTGCTTTCTTCCTTCTCTAAAATTTGAAGCTTCCTTATTGATCCTTCCCCTATATATATATATATAATGTACTATTAGCTACATGAAAAGACTCTTTATGAATTTTGGACCCTGTGCAATGGCTCACCTTGAATAGGCTCAAATCCAACATACTTTTAATTCGATCTACCGAAATGAATTCAAATTTTGGAGTTTAATTTGGTTAGAACTGTATGCTACATTTTCTGAAAGAGTTGTATGGAAAGTTTGTTTTAGGAATCATCGACTACATTTAAAGGGTGAAGTAGTAACTGCGAAGTCTTTGTTTATACATATTAGGATTTTCATATGAACATGAACGGTTTATATCCAATTTGTTTAAACAACGAATGGGTCGGATTAACTTATAGAATTGATGACTAGCTAATTTTGATTCTCCTTTTTAATAGTAAAAGTGAGCTTGCGTTATCGAATTATAAACATAATAATAATTATTAATTATAATTATTACAATCATGACAAATGTCACAATTTTTATTCATTTTGAAAATTTCCAGAATGTGAAGTCACGATAATACATTAATTGTGTCGTAGCCGGCTTGATATTTGGTTTGTGTTTATATATTAAACTAATCACAGTATTAAAGTATGGTATCGAGCCGACAAATGGCTTCATTAAGCTCGATGATGATATTTTGTGGGTTCCGGGTGCTTGCAAACGTATTGACATGGTTTTGAAAACAACCTACAGATGATACATTTTTACCATTATTCACAAGTCTTTGCAAATTAATATGTAAAAGCTCTTGAAGTGGCTAAGTAATTGAGAAATATAGTGAGATTCGAATCTGAAATCTCTTATTCATGGTGAAGAAGTTTATAAATTGTTTTTCGTCAATAGTCACATGAAATTACACATTGCACTAACGTGGCTTAAGTAGTCTCAAAGGGTCAAATTTCCTCTAAACGAGAGTCGGCCGAATATGAGGGCATTTGTTCTGAGTTCTTTGCTACCATATTTGAGAGCTGTGATATTGATATTGTATAATTACAGTATAGTTACGATTTAGGACCACTAGAATACCTTTGGCGATGGTTTCATTTGTAACTTGTATATCATGCAATGAAAGGTATCACTAGATACAAAGTTGAAAGTTACACATTAACCAATATAAACAAAGATATAGCTTTCTAACCAATGCTAGTGTAACTTGTATATGAGCAAGATCTACCTCCACAAAAGAACACGGAAGTCATAACTTGTATCTTATGCTATAAATGTGAACTTACAATTGTTACAGCAACTTAGACAGGATACAACAATAATAAAATTAAATTAATTTAAAATATTGTTACAACAAAACTATTATGCAACTAATTTTTCTCTTGAAGTTCATCAAAAGATTATCCGTATCGAATAAAAATCAAATGCTTTTTGTGAATCAAGATATCGAAAACTTACATTTGTTATACGTATGCCCGTTGTAGTTAAATGAAATTTTTCTTAACGATGCAAAAATAAAATCGTATTTAGTTTACTACGAGCCCTGCTTTGCGTACCAAAGTTTCTTCTGGCAGATTAAAACCTTCTCGGTCTCAATATCGTACTCAGTGGCTTCTTTACGACAACCCCATTTCATTCCTTTAGCTATTGTGGCTATTGCATCTACATAGTAGCTCGATTCCCTAATGATCACGTACCCGTTTGGTCTCAAGATCCTGTCCATCTCCAATAACACGTGTTTCATCTCACACCTAATCAAAAAAGTCAAAGTTAGATGTAGAATAGAAAAGGGTTCGACTCAAAGCTATTTAGTTGAGTCAAAATATGATAGATTACCTATGGCTTTCGGTTGTGAATAGGCCATCTACATGAAGAAGATCATATGTTCGGGGATACGTTGAGAATGCCTCGCACCTAACAATAGAGCAAACGAGTTAAGACATATTGAAACAACAAAGTTTAAGATTCATTACCAGGGGAAGCAATTTCAGCCCATTCATTTAAAAAGTTAGTTCAAAAGGAAACGGGTCAAAATTCGTATTTTTAATAAATTTCATAGAAAAGTGTTTTGTGTCACCCCGGCCAATCCCACCCGTCCTGACCTATTACCCAACCCACTCGCCCCGCCTATTGTGCCACTTCTAAATGTGTGTTAGAACTTACCAATCTTGAAAAGTTCCGATGAGACCCCTATCAAATACAACAGGAAGTGTATTGGGAGCATATGAAGAGACGACATTCATGACCCAAAGTGGATCCTCAACCAAAGCTGCTGCCAAACCACCATAAAGTGTATTCATATCCATTACATTTCGGATCTTGTTGGTTCCAAGAGACGGAAGAAGCTTCTTGTAATGCTTCACACGGCTCTTCCATTTGCTATCATCATGCTTAAATGCTCCATCACTACCACCACTAATGTCAGCCACCCTTTCAGGAGCCACATGCAATCTTTCGGGCCATTTTGCAATAGCTTTTAAGCTCGATTTCTTGTTTTTCGGGTTTGGGACAACGACACATGGTCTCAACGGGGTGTACCATCCTGAATCGGATTCGGTCCCATCGTCACATTTGGGTGGGTAGCTGTCAGGAGTGTCAAGCTGGTTATAGCAGTTGTTGTCTGAGGATTTTTGCCATACAGCAATATCATCTTTTTTATTGTATAATTTAAAGCACATCGAAGTTAGAAGCTCTTGTAATTTCTCGTAATCAGATTTTTGATCTTCGACTGTTGTGTTCCAACCTCTCCAACGATTCTCGTAGTTCACTGGGGGGCCGGATAGGACCCAAAAACCTCCTGGTCTTAGGATTCTGTGTACTTCAAGAAGGTAAATTCCACCTGCAAAATGTCATTGAAGAATTTATAAGCAAATCCAAGATTGCTGCAAGTTTATCTGATAAACAAATGATCATGATATTAGAAGTTAAAGAAAGTACCAAATTCTGTCCATGGGATCAGGCATCTGGAACAATGAGCCATATCGAATGAATTTGAAGGGAATGGAAGCCGCTGAGTTGATATGATTCCAAGAATGGCGGGAATACCACGTTCTAAAGCAAACTGAACTTGTGCCTCGTGATTATCTCTTGGAGCAAGAGAAACTGTAAGAATCCCTCGATCGAGCAAGTCACCTCCCCAACTAGCAACCTGGATATCAAAAGGTTAAAACTTTTTAACTTCAAATTAACTTAAAATCCAAGATTTCTCCAATCTGATAAACGTTTCAGAAGGGCCTAGTCCAAGTGAACTAAACGAATTCAAACAACTCACCCCACAACCAGTATCAATGGCGGTACGAACAGTGCCATCTTTCATTCCAGGAATCAGATTTTGCATTAGATCAACATAAGCGCTAACTCCATTGGGAAACATGGTACCACCACCAGGGAAGTAAAATTTCTCCCCTTCTTTCCTTAACCAATGCTGGTTAGATTTCTGTTTGTTGATCCAGTCATATGGGACGTTCCTAAAGTACATTAAATTGCATTTCATATAAAAGTTTATGGGCAAGATTACATTTTGAAGAAAGATTAACTAAAAGAGACAACAAAGAATGAGAAAGATCAAATCTTTACCTGTACCAACATTCGTTTTTGCTTTTTGGCCATCTGATTGGCTCCTTGTAGCCTGCAGGTGGTGGTACAAGGCACTCTTTTCTATCAAAAGCTGGTGGACAGTGGCGTTCCATGAATGTAAGCCTGTGTCGTCCATATTTATTCCATCTCTGTTAAAAGAAACATAAACGCCATTGATTAAGCAAACACACATTAAGATACTCATAATAGATGACAAATTAAACCTATTTAGCTATGAATGGGTTGATTTGCGTTGTGATCCAACTCAAACGGGTCAAGTAAAAATATTTGTTAAAAGAGAACAGGTAAATATTTCAATAACTTTTTACTAAAATGGGAACTGATCAAATGTGTTGAACATCTTCCAAAGGCTTTTAGTAATGCATTCAACCTTCTAAAATTGTTTCAAAACTTTAGACTATTTATTGTAATATAATGCGGAGTATAATTTTCAACAAATTAACTAATTAAAAATATGTAAATAATTAACAATATATATTTACAGTCAACCCAACCCGATCTGCCCATTTCGGCCTGCACTAGAAATTGACCCTTTGTTTTGACTGGTTACACGACCCACCCATCTTGCCACCTCTACCAGATGCAATACCTTAGGATCTGTGCAGGGAGTGTAGTCTTGTAAATCAGCACTGCATTGGGGGAAAGATACAGATTTCACTTGGATCGGCGTAGAAACGGACTTTCTGGGAGATTCGACCGATTTCACAACTTCCTCAGTTCCGAGGAATCTGTTATTCTGAGAACAAAAGATCCCACCAAGATAAAACGAAAACCCACATAACACAACAAACATTATCCCCATTGGCACAACCTTTGAACTTTTATCATTTGGCCTCGCAGGCTTATCGTGCTTATCATCATCTTTTTGCTTCATTTTACAAAAATCTGTTCACAAAATCAAATCAAAAACGTGTTAATCACAGCATTTACGTTGTGCTCAAAACAACCCGAAAATGAAAATTATAGGTCCACTCAATTAAGCCCTTTTGGGTCTTTTTCTTGAACCAACAAAACATAAAGGACATTTGTACACGTGATCTTTAAGTTATTAACTTGGATCTAATCAAGATCCAAACTTTATGTCATATAACCAACACCCACAAACATTACTAGTAGTTTTATCATTCAAATTAAATATATATGATCTAAATGAATGTTTTGTTAAAAAATGGAAAGATAAACAAAACAGATACTTGAGAGTGAGAAAGACATAGATCCCGGAGCTTACTAAAGATGGAAAATGTGTTCTATAGTACAAGTACAGATCTAGCTCGTGGGGAACCAATATATAAGTAAAAAATAGACAGCAAAGTGAAGTCAGGGAATCAGTGTAGATCTGATGACACAAAATATCCTTAATATTAATATCAATAATCAATAATAATTGATAAATGAGGAAAAGGGGGATAAGTTTCAAGATCTGGTAGCAATTACTTCACTGCAACCGACTTGTTAGTTAGCATATGTCAAAGTCAGATTGACCTTTATCAACAACTCACTTGAAATTTGGGCCTTAATTTTAGGAAAAATATAAAAAGTTTTGTAGGGTCCTTATATGTTTGTGCCCACTGCCCACTGAGATTAAATGAAGATTGGAGTATCATATAAGAAACATAACAGTCTCAGGTTCTCACAAACCCTTTAACTTGATTGAAACTATTTGATATTTTGCAATGATTCTATTATGACCATATCACTCAATCAGTTTCTAGCTGCCACTTTATCATCTTGAAATACAACAAAAAAAGGTGGATCTCTTACATCACTCAAATTTAGAAAAAACACATAACTCCAAACAAAACACATTAAAATGATGTCAAAGTTGAGCTGCAAATCATGAACCCAAGTCAAAAGTCTTTGCTTTTTTCAAGATTTATACCAATTCATTGTGAACTTCCATTAAATCCACAAGATCTTTAAATAATGAATTAGATAACAAATGCAGTTAACCCATCTCTCCAAATCAGATCCACAACACAACAAACCATAAAAGATAAATAATTTGTGAAATTCTTACAAATCCAATTTCAATAAAGATCTAGCAAGAGTCCTAAAACAGATGAAAACAAAGGATTGATGAGTAAGTACCTTGCTAAATGTGGATAAAGTTCCAAGCTTTTTGGAACAGATTAATGAACCACACACTATCAAAAGGATTCAGTGGTTTCAAAAATAATAACCAATAAGAATTAAGAATGAATGATTATGATGACAAATCTTAAGTGAAAGAAAGAGAAAAAAGAAGAGGTGGGTAGGTGGAAAGAGTATCTCTCACACACATAGATGCATCTCTACATGCAAGTGTATATATACATGAGATATATTTCACAGATGATTACCTTAAAAAGTTACTGGTTTTACGCCTTCTGCTTGGTTGTCTTTTATTTTCCTAGATTTCCCACTTCTGTTTTGTTTTATGTTTTTCTTTTTATAAACAAAAATATAAATATAAGTAAAATATAAATAGAGAAAAAAGTTAATGTAAGGTTCAATGTTCTTTGTTTCTCTCTCTCTGTGTTGTGTGTCTTCACTGTGACTTATATCTGTTTTTATCTATTTGGAATAAACTTTATGTCACTTGATGTTGTAAAAAAAGATAAGGTTGTAAGGATTCTTTAACAAAAGATTTATACCTCTATTTTTAGAAGTTCTATGTAAAAGATTTACCCATGCTATCAATTTTTATAATTAACTCTGTATTTATATGATTGAAAGTCGATTGTCGATTTTTGCTTTGTGGGGTGGATCTGAATTGTACATTTTCTTTGTTGTTTTACTTGGATCCATAAGGTAAAATGCTTAAAGTGATAGTACACTCCTAGCTCTATTTCCCTTAATTTATCTTCTATTTATTGTCGTCTATATTCGAAAATCATATGAAATCAACACATTTTCTACACAACTTTATCAAGGCAAGAATCACGTCGTTTTAAAAGCTCAATTTAGAATTACGGCAAGAATCGTTTTGCTCTTTTACTCCCTCTATTGTTCCCTACCATATAAAAAATCAATTTAAAATAAATGACAGAAATATTTATTTTAACCTAAAGTAAGTTTGACATGTTATATTTAAGCATTTAAATTACCGATAACAATACATAAGGAAAAATAAAAAATCTGTCAATATATCATGGTTAATTTTTTGACAGACAAAAGTATAGATATAATAGCAATAAGGAAAATGTCTATTTTAATGATACATAAATATAAAATTAGAAATTAAATTAATCTATACTTAATTTCTTCTTTTAATTTATATATTTCATAATTATCTTTATTTAAAATATGAATTAAATTAAATAATAATTAAAATACAATTATTGTAATAATATAAAGTATAAATGAAATTCAAACAAAAGTCTACAATTATTATTATTAAGACGCTATTGACCATTATCATATTTCTATTCATAATCGTTGCATTGCGCAAGACCTGACTAGTTATAAAAAACTAGTACTGATAGTTTGTAAAATTTCTAATTATGCTTAACTATCGATCATGAAAGTTATAATTCTATTCAAAAGATCGAGACTTTAAGCGTTCAACTTATAAGCAATATAGAAAACAATTTGAATTATGATTAACTAAGCTTTCGGTACATGATGATGTAATCTCACAATTAAATGTTCAAATAAGAGTGTGATTGCACAACGAAATTGTTACAACAAGAAAGGGTGGTAGTACATACATACATGTAAACCGTTACAACGAACAGTATCAGGTGATTATATAATGTTTAGAGTGTTAGGTTTAAGTATCATGTGATTATATAATGTTTAAAGTGTTAGATTTAGAGATATCCGTGTATAATTGAGTATTGTTGTTTTATAATGTTAATCATAATTGTTAAATTTTCACGAGTTGAATTAAAAATTTTAAAAATGAAACGACTCAAATCTTGATTTTCAAATGACTTTGATTTTTACAAGTTTTTTATTGACTCTTTTGAGTTGTGTGTGATTTTTACGAGTTAGAAAATTAGATAAACTTTTAGTGTAATGTAATATGTAATACAACTAATAAAACAAAAATAACATAAAAAATAATAACTATAATTTATTATAAATTAAATTTTTGTGTTGATTGTTGGTCGACAACTGAATTTTACTATATTTTACTTTTATTAAGAATAAAAATTTTAAACTATAAAATACATAAATATAAATATTATATATTTATTTTAAAATAATAAACATCAATTAAATATCAATATTTTGAATCACAAATTAAGAATTAAAATTTTAAAGTACAATGTCAACTATATATTAAATGCATAGCTATTACTGAATGTCAATTGTCAAGGTTTAATATCATTCCCATATGTCCATGATGTTCCTTTGAGCACCCTCCCAACGTTTGTAGCATCACGCCGACACAAGAATTATTCTTAGATTTCTTGTAAATCTTTAAAACATATACTTTAAATTGGATTTAATATTAAATATTCTTAAAATGATTCTGAATTAAAAATACATAAAAATTGATTTATATTAAATCGTTAAATCCTTGAAAAAAAGGCTAGAGTACCACTTGGTTTGTGTACTTGAAACATATAAAAAGGTATCACTTTCTCTCGATTGGAAGTCACGTAGTCACGTATATGTAATAATAATAATAATATTAATAATAATAATAATAATAACTATTGATGATTAACATATTTGCAATTATAACTTCTAATTGTTTACTAACAAAATATCTCAATTATTTAAAGAATTTAGAATACGCAAACTTTGTACGGTAAATATTTTGTGTGTAATTAGGGAATATGTTAAAAATATCACACAAATATTATGTATACATGAGTAGAAAATGACTCGCTCATCCCAATAATCTAAATATACATAAAAAATTTATCTATTTATACACTAAAAAAAGCCATTATATATCTTAAATCAAGTTAAGGAGTTTTAAGTATAAATTTTAAATCGTTGTGAAAAAATATGTTTAAAATCTATATATTATATTATTTTAACGTAGACAACTTTTGCTGTTTTAATAGTTTAAGATAATCTTAAAACCAGTTGAATTTGTTGGAATTAAATTGATATATGAATCACAATTTATGCTCAAAATGCGGTGAAAGATTACAATTTATGTGGGCCTCTCATCTTTACAAAATAGACCTATCAATGATAATGACATTTTGTTGCAAATTATTTTCATCCTTTTATTTTTTCCATAATTATTAATATTATCTAGAGATTAGTTCTCTAGTCTGATAGAAAATGAATCATTGGCTCCATTGAAACACAAAACACGTTCACATATTAAATTTGTAAGTTTAATTTTGTTTTAGTTACATTTGAATCTAACGATTTCGGTCAAGTAAAAAATAAATTTTTAGGTTAGTTTACGAGTAACAATCTAAATAACTTTTTTTAGGCATGTGGTTCAATTATGACAATATTACTGTTTCAAAGAAACCGTGTTAAATACTGACCTCGGCTTCTCCCTGTAAGATAATATATCATTTTATTATATTCCTAATTCTACTTTTTTCTTATAACGGTTTGATTTGGTATGAAATATGAAAAATATAAAGTAATCGTAATACGTATATTACCTATAATTCTATTGTAATTTATTTCGCTTGTAATCAAGAAATTGTTTCGGATACGACATAATTTTTCTACAATCTTAAAACATATTTATTAATCGTTACTCGAGAACAGTTACATAAAAACCTTATGAGTTTTTTTGAGTAATGTATTGTAAGATACATAAATACATTTTCTATACTCCGTTTCTTAAACCGTATTCTACGATATTTGTAAGAACTTAAACGTTATAAAAAAGGAAAGTGTTTTAAAGATGGTTATTTGTGTAGTATTTGTTTTACATTTGATTTGGAGACCCGTATGTTCGAAATGGGATATATAAAGATTGTCTTCAAAGCATACGGATTGAAATATTGGTTTTGTATTTAGTTACTAAAACAATGTTGAAATCAAATTGTGATTAGTGTTGTTGCACGTGTATCACAACAGCACATGTTTCTTTAAGTGTGGAAGCTATTTCGTTAATAGATTTACTACACTATTTGATTAGACGAATTAATATGATTAGTTTATTTAATTCAAAGCAGTTTTCGTTATAGGACGTTTTACATAATGGATGGTTGATTCAAATTGATTTGTTTTTAATTCATCGAATAGTGTGAGTTTAGGATTCAAATGTATCGGAGTTCAACTATATTTATACTCTATTATATTGTATTAGTTAAAACAAAATGTTTCTCGGGAATTTTCATTGTATAAAAATCTTGTGTATACAAAGTGTTTATTTATAAAGCTTAATGTTTATAAATTAAAATATCATAGATTACATTTATGCCCATTTCAATAATACATAAATTAAAAAATTAAAAAATTAAATCAATTTATATTTAATTGATTCTTTTAATTTATACACCTCATAATTATCTTTATTTGAAATATAAAATAAATAATAATTGTGATAACATAAATTATAATGAAATTAAAATAAAAATTTACAATTATTATTATTAAGACGTCTATTATTATTGACCATTATCATAATTTTTATTCTTAATCTTCACATTTTGCAGGACTCTAACTATTACTATCTAATACATTCTTTGTCAATATATCAGTAGACAATTATTCATAAGGTGATCATCAGTGTTTTCAGACCCGGGTCGACCCGACCAGTCGAACTGGTCGGACTAGGACTCGGGGGTTAGACCGGGCCAACTACTAGCGGGTCAACCTCAAAGTCAAACTCGGTAAAACCCAGCCGGTTTTCCGGTCGAACCGGGGTTGACCCGGTGAACCGGACTGGTCGGATTGGATATATATATTTTTTTAATTTTAGGGACTAAATCTGGACATTTTTAATAGTTTTGGGGACTAAATCTGAAAATTTGGGTGTGCGGTCAGACCGGTCAAACCGGACCCAGGACCCGGACCAGGTCAGTCAAAAACCCGATTTTTAAAACACTGGTGATCATCCATTTGCAGTGCAAATCATCTTTATGAATTTAATAGCTAAATGCACAATCCACAACGGATTCTGAAACGCTATTAACTTCAAAAGCTAAATGCACAATCCACGACGGATTCTGAAACACTATCAGTTTTTCTAATAGGTTGTAGTTTCTAAATACTAATAAGATCTAGACTGTTGAATCTTCAATATTGTATCATAAATGAACTAATATAGATCTAGCAACCTAAATTTAGTTAACGTGATATTTCTGGGAATATGGTCAACTAGAAATTCTTATGTTCGCGATTCTTCATCCATCGATGCAGAAAATGCTCCAGTTTGTCTGTTATCATATAAGGCCAGAAAGTTTACGGTAATCATGTTAAACACGGGTTTCAACTTCTCCTATAAGATGATATATCTTTTTATTATACTTCTGATACTACTTTTTTCTTATAACGGTTTGATTTGGTATCAAACATGAAATATATTCATTTGTAATCGTCATACGTATATTACATGTAATTCTATTGTAATTCGTTTCGCTTGTAAATAAGAAATTGTTTCGGGTACGACCTAATTTTCCTACAAAATTAACAATTAATTAACTTAATTAGTCGAGTTTAATTAGTTATCCAACTTGGAAGTAATTTAACTATTACACGCTCATAATGTGTATAGTAACTTATACAACTAAATTGAATCTCACAAATGACAATAAGTAACAACTACAAGGACTTAGTATATTCATTGATATACTTTAATGTACGGTTAGAAGTGTGATGGAACTGATGTAATTTTGATGTATTTTAGCGTTTGATTTTTCTTTCGATTGGTGCTTGTAATGTTGTAGGGTGATTCAACACTTTGTTGTTTCACCCGTCTTAATGAAATTGTTATGTTGGTCGTTTCAAAAAAAAAAAAAAAAAAGCCTTTAATGTACGATTAACGGAAGTTTAAAAATTTATCGCTAACAAACATGCACCCTCATTTAACTTATTGCATTATTACGTACGTACCTTTAATTTAGTGAGACTAAAAAGTGCACAAAATGTTACTCAAATCAATTCGACTACATAACAACATTACTAGCTTCTAATTGTGACAAGCCACTTCAACCAATAAAAGTTTGTACATGTTAGTGTTTTGTGTTATCGCTTTCTATTTCATGTTACTATTTTGTAAATCTCATGAAATAATGGAAATTTGAATAATAAAAAAATTAATTACACTTTTGATCGAAACAAAATTTTGATTCGATTACGATGACAATTGGTTTTTGTTACACGTGTCACATATGCTTTCATGCAATGGTGCTTAGAGTAAAGGAAACGACAACTAAAATGCACAATTTATGTAGGTATATATTCTAACTTTATAACTTTATAACTTTTGTTACTATATATAATAGTCGAATATTCTTTTCATGTGTATTAAACTTTTAAATCTTAATAATGTATTATACATGTCATATAAACATTATACTATTTAAATTATAATAATTTAAAATTATTAAATATGTACTTATAGGTTGGTGGACATTTATTTTGTAACCAATAAAATATCTAAACAAAAAGAATATATCAGATTATTTATTACAATATCTTGAACACCATACAATTTGTCATTCAACAGAAATGACAAAAGGGTACTAATAGTGTAGCTAATTTGTTGAAATTAAATGTTTGCGTCTTGTACAAAAATATAAGTACTTATATCTGGTAAGTAAATCCATATTAATTGTAAATATACCCAATACATATTATATGGATGGATCATAACATTAATTTACTTAATATTAGTATTAGAAGTTGGAAATAGAATTTGAGAAACTGAATGGAATCGCGAGCTCCGGCAATGTCCACGGTGGTTGTCGGTGCAACACCAATGAATTATAGTAATATTTAATAAAAAACAATTATTAATTTAGTAAATTTTGGGTTTCTCGTAATTCCGATCTTAAGAAAGGAGACGGAGGTTTTTTCACGTAGCAATGGTACATTGATTTCGTGTATTTTCTAAGCAACTTCTTCCTAGCTACTTGGACCATTCGCAATAGAAATTGAAGAAGAAAATGAATTATACTCATGTAGAAGTATTTACTCGTTACGAAATTTTAGGTGTCAAAGTGTATATTTCATATAGTCAAAAAGAAAAGGAACATGCTATATCCGAAATGTTAGAAATATATTAAATATCGTAACTAAAAAGTTGATCTGTTAATTCATTGAAATGTTAACATTTTCTTAGAAAAACTAAACAAAAATTGAATATTATTAATGATAAATTAAAGAACTAAACGTATGAACATTAAATTTCTCAATAATACATTTATTACAATAACAAACATGTGATTCAGATGCCCTTTACATCGAGAAGTTCTAAAAATTTACTTAAAATTATGTTATTAACGTATAAATTACTTTCGAAGATACACATATCGTGTTCAAATTATCTCGTATATAATTTAACTATTTTAAATTGTGTATATTTCTTTTTTCCTTTTCTGTATGTGAACAAAATTCTTCTAACTGTATACCATTAAAACCTTGGCGAAGTTTGATTCAACCATCCTCCAAATTAATCTTGGTGAATTTAATCTTGTTTCTAGTAACTATTAAAACGACGAATAAGATTTAATAAACATGTAAAGAGTTTTAACTCGAAATTTAAGTTGTGATGTAAATGTACAATTATGGGTTTTAAAGCGGTAGTAATTAATTACTTTAATTTAATTAAAGAAGTACATAAATTATAATGATATGATTTAATGAAACATTTATTGTATAATAACCTATAACATTGACCGCTTCAATTTATATTAAAAGGAGTCGCCTAATGTTAGCTCATTGTTTTTTATTACGTAAATACGCGCTAATATTATTATTTAAATATGCACGTTAACGTAGTACACTTGTGTTTTAAATAAGTTTATAACTTGGAATTGATTAATTAGTGTTAGGGTCTGTGTAATAATTGATAACACGTCACCGGAAATGGAATATCACATGGGGTTAAATGCCACAACTTTATTCCTTTCCATGAACAAGATAAATTAATAAATAAATAAAAGAAAGATAAAAGATAAAAGTAATCCTTTTCCCATTTGATTAGTTATTTTCAGTGAGATAATTATTCGCAGAAAATTAGGACAAGTTTTGGATCACCGACACTACCATTACTATGACTTCTCCTTTTCCTTTTTATTATTACATATTTAAGATTGAAAATAAAATAATAAAAATACAAGTTATAAAATAAAACCATTTGTGCTTAATAAACTGTACTTAGGAAGCTTAGCTTTTTGGTGACTTTCGATCAATTTCAGTAGCTAGCTCAATCTACTGTCGGTCACGTTATAAGAATTTGGTTAGATTACCCATTACAGATTAAGTAACTTAAACCAAGCTATCAAACAATTATGTTAATAATAATAATAATCAAGATATCGAACATGATTAATGATCCGGATCAGTAAAACATAATTTTTATTAAGTGGAAATTGACAGTCTTATTCTTTCCAGTCTATCTTATGATAAATCTAGTTACCTCATTAAAATGAAACAAAATAAGTCGTACAAAGAGACGAAAAATAATATACGTCCGTTTAAAACTTATTTTTGTTAACCGTAGCTTGTTTTTACTTATAATGTCACCTGGTTATTGGTCAACTCCAATACTATTGAACTTTAATACTTTGAGTGCATATGTATCTTTGTTTGGTTCAACTCCAATAGTATTGCACTTTAGTAGCCAATAATATGATATTGAACTATTAGACATTTTACTTTAATAAAATACTAGTACTAGTATGTTTAATCGATTCTTAACTAAGTATGCGACATGGTATTAATGACGTCATGATATCACATGGGAGTTAATGACACCGAAATCTAGGATGTGAACACAAAAGTCAAAAGGACATGACTGTGAGAAGCGACGGTGCCAAACCGACGCGTTATTATTCCTAAACAAATTATTTTATTTATATTTTATGGAGATAAAATCTAATATTATACTCTGTATATTTCAATGAATTTTAATAAAATCAGTTTGGGACCATGAATAATGATTTAGCTTTCATTAAAAAATCGTTAATTTCTTCCAATCCCATAAAACCGTAAATCACATTTGACTAAGAGTAAAATATACCAATCTTTTTTGTGATTTTGTATGAAATTATACCGGTCATTCTTATCTTTTATAAATAATATCAATCGTCATCAACTTACTTGAAAGTGCACAATAATCGTTCTTTTTACTAAATTTCGTTAAAAAATTTATTAAATAAAATAGCACAAGAGTACAAACATCATTTTGGTTGCTTCTTTTTCCCAAAACCAACACAACCACCTGCTCATTATCCTTTGTTCTTCTCCCCCAAAATCCATTGATGAATTATAATACGCACGATCAATATTAATTCTAATTAATAAGAAAATAGTATAATCTAAAGGTTGTATGTTAAACTTTTGCCAATCAAGTTAGTGTGATAAATTGTAATTCCTCAATTTAATAATAAATATTCATAATTAAATTATACAAAATTTAGAAAAAATACAATCAGTATATTTTGTAAAAGAAAAATGACAGTTTTATTTTAACTTTTTATAAAAAAGTATATTATAGATAAACTAATAAAATTAATATATTATTTTTAAAAAATAAAGTTTTATTACATAATAAAGTGATTATTTTAGAATAAATTAAAATAAAGAAATAGACACTCAATTGAAAGAATAGGATAGGCCTTTGCCAATTAATGTACTATAGTGGATTTAACAAAATATAGTGAAAGTTGGGGCACTACGGCATACAGCATCTATTTAAACTCAATCAAATAGTTGACCTTTTCTGTTGAAGTGCTTCAATAATTTAATTTAATTTTATTATTAAAATGCAATTTTTGAAAATATAATAATCTAGGTAATAGTATTTAAGTTTTCATACAAAGGGAGAATGATACAGAACTAAGTAACTTGAATGTAAATAGATATTTTAACATATATATTAATAAATATTGATGGATGGATATTTTATTAAATATCAGTGTATATTACATATTAAATAAAATAGTTATTTATCAGTTAGTATTATTAGTAAAGGTGTTACTATAAAAAAAACTTGTTACGTTAAAACATTATTGAAACACCCTAATGAAACACAATGCCCAGTTCACATAAATTGGACAAGATATAGACTTTGAAACGATTATGTACTTTCTGCAATGCATTAAAGTTTCAATAATCAATACTTGTTAGTGGTCGACATATTGCACATTAATTAATTATTGGATTTGAAGAAAACAGATAAAACGTTACTATCAAATTTCAATCAAATAATTGTATATCATGTGAGTTACATGTGGTTGCTACTTATTAAAGTCTTTTGTGTCGATTCAAGGTTTACATATCCTGACCCCACCACTCCCCTACTTATATTTAATATTTAATTTATATATATATATATATATATAGTAACCACATGAAACCTATGACCATCATCATATCCTTACAAATTTTAAGATTTTTCATTCTTTTACTTGAATTTAATTCTCGTAATATAAAGTTTAATTGATTGTTTTTATTTCCCTCATATGTCCTACGTTTTTATATTGTTGGAAAACAAGGAGTTGAAGTCCTACTTTTAACTTATTGTTTTTTACATTATTGTTTTTTACATGTAATTGAAAAAAAACATACAAAGTTGAACAATAATCATATCATTATTGTGTCGTTTCATGAAATATGTTGTACGTGTTCAATTGGATTATGTTTGTTGTTACGAATATTTGTTGTGTGCCATACTAACTCTTTGTAAGCAAAAGTTTTGTCACATTGGACAAATTAGGTATTATTCTTTCCGGTAGCAAATTCATAATTTTTAATTATTGATGACATAAATATAGTAACTAAAAGAATTACACTACTCATCTCAAGTTACCGGTGGTACTTAATTAATTCAGTGGGGTTACTAATAGAAAAACCAAAAAGAATTACACTTCTTAGTCCAAACTATTGATGTCATGTGTCACCGGTATTCATCAAGTGGGTCCACCCTGACCCTTTATGCTTTTAAATTTGTAAAAACAATCTTTTTCAAGTTCTTAAAGAATACATGGAAGAGTTTTAAATAAAACATTTGTAACTAAAGTTCACCTTTCAATGTTTTTATATTAATTTTAATAGTTTTAACGTATCAGATCTATATTTTACAATCTCAATTTGGGTTGGGTTTTAAATGAATGTCGCATTTCAAAAAAGTAAATAAATAAAAAATAAAAAATAAAAAATAAAAATAAAAAATGATAATAATAATATTTTGGACTTTGGACCTAGAAGTTCAAATTCAATATTTGAGTTGAGCCCAATTAACTTTGATCCGACTTTAAAAAACCCGAAATTAGACCCGGCATGAAACCAAAAAAGTAAGCCCTATCAAAATTCATTTGCTTCTGGAATCTCCTTTTCTTCGAGATTTCTTACGTGGCATCCACACGTCTGTTCGTCGTCAAGCACAGCTCCGCCACACGCCGTCGAAATTTCATCCGTAAGCCCTTGCTAAATTATAGAACGAGCGCAATATTATCATCGTTAATAATATTTTTTTCTATAGATTATTATATTTTTGGCATGTAAAATAATCACTATTATGTAGAATTTGGTCCGGTGTATATACCGATAGAAATTAGGTTTTCAATTATGTGATCAATTTATCATGTCATATCCTATATTTTTATGGACTCATAATTCTTATTTCTGTATATCATCACGTAAATATTTAGAGTTTATATGACAAATTTTACATGATCATATTCATATACGTACTGATAATCGAAGGCCAGGGTAAAGTTATAGATACGCATTTACTAGTATTGTATTCTGTAGATGATTAGAACTTCCCAAACACTTGAACGTTGTTAAAAGTGTTATACTAATAATTTTTGTCATGACTCATATTTATAAGTTGATTTGGATGTCATTAGAAGAGTCCTTTGCTTTTGGCTTGGGGTGTTACATTACAATGTTCGTTTTGATGTTGGTAGAAATTAAGTTATGAATGCGAATCTCGTTAATTAGAGGCGGATGTCAGGCTCCAGATTCTAAGTTATCGTATAACGATAGCATTTATGTGCCAATAGTTGCTGTGATATCTAACAACTCTAATATATATGCAGGTTATCAAACACTAGGAATCAATGGGTTCTCTTTTTAATGGAATGAATGAACCGATACCCGACTGTTCCTTTAACGTGCAAGATATCCAAAGATGTCCTTTTTTAAGGAACATTAATAAACCAACCAATTTTTCGTTCAGTTCATTCCATCTGCCTGTTCTTGTAAGTTGTTGATCTGTCTGATCATATATAACTGAATTTGTTTGTATTTGTTAGTTTATAGGAGTAATTGTTTGTTTTGGAATGCTGCGTAACAGGAAAATGAAGCCACGGGTCCGATATTTGAAGATGACTCTAACTTTGATATGGCATTCAAGTTTTTCCATGGGAAAGATGGGGTAGTTCCGCTCTCTGAGAGAGATTGTGAAAAGACCAAGGTGCAAACTGCACTAAAGTTTAACCCTTTAGTGGCAAATGCTGCAACAATTAGTATGTCAGCATTTGGACCGGGAGGACCGTTCAGTTTTGAGGTTTTGTCAGAAAAACTGAAGTTGCAGAAACGTAAATCAAATTCATCCAAAAAGGAGTCATCACATAAGGTATGCATTAGCGAACCATGAATAAGTAGCAACATTAAGAATGGATTTCTGGAAATCACTATAGCAATACTACAACTTAAATTCTGATCTTTTAGAGTTGAGACCTTTGTTTAAAAATTTAAGCTAGCTTTTCCTAATGTGGATGGATTTTTGGCAGACCGACTAGAAATTGCCGGTCTTAACAGTTCAACAAGTAAACTAAAAGTACCTAAAAAGAAAGGATCAAATGGGTTGAACGGGTGGAAAGTCTCCCAAAATTGTATGTTACTCTATAAACCTCCTACAGAGTTTCTATTCAAAAAAGGTACAAGTTTAGACAAATAGTGTTTCTGGCAACCTGTACAAAACTTCACCTATATTGCCCTAAACATGTATTCACCTGTTAACAAACTGCCTTACCTGTAACCTGCTCATTTTGCACCTCATAAAGGGATTGGAAGTCTGTCACGACTTGGTTATTCTCTCTAACGTATGTTGCTCATGTTCAGGGAGAGTCATCTATACATGAAGCACTTGGAAACGAGTGGTTGGAAAGGGGAAACTGCCCAATTGCTAAATCATACAGAGCTGTAAGTGGGGTACTCCCACTAGTGGCATCAGTTCTTAGACCACCACCTGGAATTAAACTTAAATGTCCAGCTGCTATAGTGGCTGCCCGAGCTGCACTTGCCAGGACTGCCCTTGTAAAAAATTTACGCCCTCAACCACTTCCCGAGAAAATGCTGGTCATAGGAATGTTAGGAATGGCAGCTAACGTGCCCTTGGGGATATGGAGGGAGCACACTCTGAAATTCTCACTATCTTGGTTCATTGCAGTACACGCAGCTGTGCCTTTTATAGCCATGCTTAGGAAGTCAGTTTTGATGCCCAAAACAGCTATGGCGTTCACAATTGCAGCTTCTATACTTGGGCAGGTTATTGGGTCCAGAGCTGAACGTATTAGGTTAAGGGCTCGAGCCCAAACGGTGGCTCAAGTGGTTACTGAAAAAACCGTCGCGGCTGATCATGGTTCAGCCGACGTTGATACCCGTCTGGCCAAGGGTCAGTGTGGCAGTGATGGAGTGACATGGTGGATGCCTAATGGAAATGGTGCAAGGTACCAATCTTCTTCTTCTTCTTCTTCGCCTGGTGTGTGTTTCTGAGTTGAAAATATTTGTACCGGAAAACCACCTATGCATATGCAGTTGGATAACTAGATAGTGAATTTCTGTTCATGTGTATATGATTATCCTGAAATAAATAAAAACCGGTGACGTAGGGCCGATGTGTTATATACAGTAATGATCTGAGTTCTATTCATTAGTACTATAGTAATGTTAGGATTCATTACGTGGACAATGGATGAATGGAACATAGGACTATTTTGAGTACAAATTCGTTCGACATCGAAAGATATCAAAGTAGTCAGAGATTTGCTAAGACAGTATTTTCACAGAGAAACATACACTATTGATTAAATATGACAGTACTTCCTTAACAATGAGATCAAATATTCAAATGATTGCATAAACTGAAATAATCGATGCCAAAAACTGGTAACAATAACGGAGTCTATGTGTTTCTTGGAAGATATTGATAATGTGGGTTGCCTATATTGGTAAGGCAACTATATTGTCAAATATAGAGCAATAAAGGTGTATTCCTTCTGACTCCTGATATTGTCAAACCATGCTTTAACTCTTTAAGTTTACATGCCTCTAGAAAATCAGGTTCTGTGGGCAACCGGCTCGATGATACCGTCTAGCAAACTTCAGAGCCATAATTGTCAATTCACCAGAATTGAACACGTTGTTAGTTAACCCATAACTGAAACTAGGTTTATATATGTTTGGGACATTGGAATTTGGTCTTGTCACAGAGCCATCAAGCGAACCTCTGATGGAACATTGAGCATCAGTGGGAGCCATTGTTGTTTGGAGATGATTCTTACAAGGAAGATTTTACTTGCTACAGGAAAATAAAAGGTTCTTTGTTAAAAGAAAAGTATATCTCTTTCTTGTAAGGAAATAAAATATTCTTTGTGAAAATCACTTCCCTTTTTTTATGAAGGATAAGGGGACGCGGTGATCTGAAAGCATAATTATCAGCAACTGTTCGTTTTGTTAGTAAAACAAATATTTGAATGTTCTAGGCAACATTACAAACATAATATGTTCACCTGTACTTACATGCAACATTTATGACGAAACATCTTCAACACATGCAGTACTTAACATTGAGATACGATGCCATAGATCACTTGGGCGAGTTCACAATAAGCCAAATCACAAAGACCATTTTTGTTTAAAAATAAATAATATGGCTAGTAGATAAACATGAAGGAGGAATTAACAGAAACTGATCTATACCGATGTCTGTAAGTCTTTGAACAATGTATGCAAGTTCCGCCAAGGGCATCAACACATATTTGCAAGTAATACGAAATGCACTAATAACGCTATTATTTATTTAAATTTTAATTATTAACAAAGTTAAAAAGTAAATACCAAACAAAAAATATCAATCAATTAAATCATAATTCCAAACTCCAGATACACATCTTCTTGTGATCCAGCTTTTAGACTAATTATAGAACAAAATTTTGGCCAGATCTTCATCTTCTTCATTTCGCCATGCTGGCAAGCGTTTCCCTAATCTCGACCATCAATATTCGGAACATTTATTTCGACATGTCTTCTGTTTTCCGTCCAAGTTTCTCCAACTTTTCAATGCAGACATTCATATGATCATCTTCTTTATTTTTCTCCATCATCATTCTCGCAATTTTCGAAGTAACTTGTTCTACTTCCATCAAGTTGCTCGATTCACCTTTTCGTTTTTTTTTTTTTACTTCTAACTTCACTATAAGCAGAACCATACTTTTGTAATGAAGTTATTGATTTTGGTTTTAATAAGGACTTGATTAAGTTCAAAGTATGGTTTTGGTTTACCAATAATATCGCACTCCCTATGTATCATATCCAAATCCTCGATTATGAAACCCCTGCATGCATGCACGCACAAAATAATTATCAAAAACTATGATCATGACAAAACGTAAACATTAAAAAAGAAAAGTACTAATACGAATTAAGAGAACGCACATGCGTTGAGACAGCCTATTACGTCTACACTTGTTTAGTTAAATAATGGAACCCTTAATTTGTAACTGTTGAGATCCCTTTAATCAACTCATAGTTCTTATATGAAAACATCATTTATCTGTTATTATCATTTTTCTTTTCTAACAATAGCCTTAGGTTGTACGTTAAGTTAACAAACAGAATAATGCTAAATAGACGTAAAAATATGAATATAAAAACATACATAATTAATTTATCATTTGAAATCGGGCACTTTAAATTTTGTTGTTCATCAATTTGATTTTTTTAATTCACCTTCCAATCATATATTGTAGTTTTTAGGTTAATGTCATTTTTTCTTTACCGAATTCAAGCCACATACAGTTTATTCTCTTTTCGAATACATAGCATATGGTATAAAATTGTAACACAAATTTACTCCAAACATATCAACTTGGATGAATTTATAGATCATTGATGTGATATGACGTTGGGTTTATCTGCAACCGCAGTTACCCTCGGGTACAGATTCAAAAATAAACCTGAATCCGCGGGTATCATCCTTATCGATCATATCTGACTTCAGACTAGTTAATTCGTATAAAACGACATTGAAGCATGATGTTCTGCATTTATATATAGAAGGCCCTTTCGATCTCTTCTCTTCACCGACTTTTGCAAGTGCTTTCCTCACATCTTCCTCCAAATCCTAGTTTCCCTCATCATCAACATTGGGACCACTTTTCGATAGGTCTTGTGTTTCCCTTCCAAGTTTCTCCAACTTTTCAATGCAATCACCCATATTTCTTATGTTATTTGCTTCCGAAATCTTTTGTACAATTTCAAGCAAAATGCCCGATTCACCTTTCCATTTATTGCTTTTGGAACAAGAAGCACACTTGAGAGGTTTTTGTTTTGAAGATAGCTGTCCTTCAACACGATCATCCATTGATCTTTCGACTGAAGGAGTATTGTTATTGGGAACCCTTTTGGATCACCAATAATATTGCATATGTCACGAATCACTTTCAGATCTTCGATTACAATAACGATGCACATAAAAAATTGTATAAATTGTCAAGCAGAAATTAAAAGCAGAAATCTGTATGCATATAACATATATAACAAGGAAATTAACAACACTTTTCAAGACAAAAGGCGATCGATCCATCATATCACATAATATTAAATTACGTAAAACGTACATGCGTTCGCGAATCTGATTGCAAACAAACTGAGTGAGTTGAACAATGGATCCTTTTTGCAATTAATAAGATAACCAAATCACTGCATTTGGTAGCAAGCCGTCCTGGCTGATAAAACTATCCATCGGATAGCAAAAGCCTTTATCTCTCATTATATGATCCACAGCCATCACGATCTGAATGGTTCGAATATCGGTAACCTGAAGCACCGGTTTCAGGACCATCGATTGCCATTCATTACTCGATTGCCATTCATTACTCGATAGCACCGATAGCGCTTCGGAAGTAAGGTTCACAGGCATGATTTTGATCGGAAGAAACTTAATTGCAGTGATACACGCTTTTGAAATTAATCCCTAGCTAGAGAGTAATAGAAAGCGGGAAAAATGTTACGTTTACTCACCTTTATTATTAAAACTTGCTAAATATTACCCTCGTTATTGTGATTTGTACTTGTACCTCTCTTTTTATACTCATACTGTCAATAGTCATAATAGCATACGTACTTAAATAGAATGTGATTAACACATCGAATTACCCTTTTCTTTATTATAATTATTTTAAATTAAATGTCTTATGTTCATGATCATCTTCTTGATATATATGTTATAATGCATCATGGAATGTGGTTTAAATGTTGGTTTAACATAACATATACTAAGTAATCTTACGAATTCATATAAATCTTTCTTCTAAATCGTATATTCGATCACCAATGTACACAGCGCCTATAGACAAGGGGTATCAAATGTGCCTAAATCATCTCACCACCATGAATAACGCACGATGATATATCAAGCCAATATGGTCGGGTATATGTAGCTGGACGAGACATCTCTAATTACATTCATCAACATTCAGATCACTTAATTAACACATCACCATTTCCATCTCAGTTACTTAAAACATGTTTGCTACATTTTCAATCACCTAACATCACAGAGCATACTGTTTTTCCAGTTGTGTTTCTCAGTAGTCCCATATTTTTAATCTTTGTAAGTTGAATAGTACGTTGTCTTACATGCATCTATTTGTGTGACAGAATCTCAGGGACATATAAAGCTATAAACAGAATGTGAAACCATACTTCATAAATTTAGGTGGTATCAGGGTACAGTTGGTACTGCAAATGTTCATTCTGTATAAAATTAATCGCAAAGCATGCAATAGCTGGTTGTAAATAGAAGCTCGATTGTTCCTTGCACATCTGATCTATAACAAAAATTATTCAACAGAATATCTAATATAAAGACCAATGCATGAGTGACCAATAGTATTCATAACTCAATGTTAAATCAACAAATACCTCTTCATAAGTACTGTTCTCAAAAGCAAACATATGTGCTAAGTACCATATTATTCACCTTAAAACACGTAAGTATTGATAATTGATCATATAGCATAGACACCAACTAAAACTAGTCCATAATGCCTAACATCTTCCCCATCATCTTAATCCAAGTTCTTAGCACCTGTAGATCTGATGGCAACTTCATCCATGACTCTCTACAGTTGTTATCAGGCTGACCAAAAATGCAATGCTGCTTTTGTTGCCGGTTCTTATAAAAGTTGTTAGTTTCCCGTGAAGGTTCACAGCTTTTAATGAAGGTTGACAAATTGATTGAGCAGCAGCTCGTAGACCACCTAAAAAAGAATATTTATTATTTGAGCCATATCCCGACATAAGAAGGCCGACAGGAGCAATACTTGAAATAGCAATCCATAAAAAAACACCGATACTGAGATCGGCTAGAACAAGGTGATACCCAAAAAAAAAAAAAGAATCTTTATAAAATTGTTTACATTTAGGTAAGTTTTGATCAAGAAGAAAGTAAAACTTTAGAGAGTTAGAGGGAAGTAGATTTTTTTTACCAATATATTCATTCACGAATATTTCATTAAATAATATATTACACTAAGTATTTGGTGTGTGAGATATTCATTAATAAAAGTTATATGTAAAATGAGCTGTTTCACTATTTTTCTAAAAAAATTATACTTCTCTCTCGTCTTTTCCCCACACATAAGACTTTAAAGTCAAAAACCACCAACATTTTGTTTTGACTTGCTACCTGCCACCACTGGCACTTCCATGTGATGGACAACCATTGGTGACACCAGGACAGTCTCGCTCGCAATTCTGCAATTGAGGGCACTTATTATTAAACTCACCATATGCAGCACCACTTCCAACTCCTTAAGGCACACTACTGTTAACTCTTTCTCCATAAACAACCATACATAGTTGCATAATGACCCACATGGCTTGCACCTACAGCTGCTTGCTTACCAAAACCGGATGAAAGGGGTCTCTTTAAGACCCACTGACACTAGTTTAGAATTGAGTCCAAAATTCAGGACTTACCAGCGAAAATTAGTTAGAACAACCTTTATAAACAATTGATACCATAATTGTCGAAGATAAGCATGAACTTGTATGCAAACGACAAGTATATAGATTATTAATGTGATATGAGGTTAAATATAAAAGTGACCGGTTTATCTACACTCGCAGTTACCTACAGGTGATGGGTACGGATACCTGTTAGTTCACCAGCTGAAGACACTTAATTAACGCCGCAATACGTCCGCAGGTGCCATCTGGCTCATCCCTAATCAGTATGTATATCTTTTGGTATAAAACGACATTGAAGCATGATAATTAAATAATCAAAGGTTTTACCATCTACACTCACCCAAAAGCTAGCCTTCATATATGGTCAATCTATGTCATGAAGAATAAAGCTGAGATTTAGTACTTCACAGAGCTATACAGTTGGTACTTGGTGCTGCGAATGTTCATTCTGTACAAATTAGTCGCGAAGCATGGAATTGCTGGTTGTAAATTAAAGCTCTATTGTTCATTGCACATCTATAACGCAAAATATTCAACGCAATACCTAATATAAAAACCAATACATGAGTCAGCAATAGTATTTATAAAAATGTGAAATCCTAGTCACATATATGTCTTCATAAGTACCAAACTGTTCACCTAAACAAACATATGTAATAAGGTACCAAATTATTCACCTAAAAACATGTAAGTAGTCACGATCATAGCATAAACAAACCAAATATAACTACTCCATAATGCCGAACATCTTCCCCATCATATTAATCCAAGTTTTTAGTACCTGTGGATCTGATGGTAACTTCATCCATGACTCTCTAGAGTTGTTATCAGGTTGACTAAAATTACAAAATGCTGCCAAATACAACAGATCCGTAGCTTCTAACTCAAGTCCCCTCAACTTATCTAAACCCTCATCAATCTTAGCCCCTTGCTATCTCTTCTTTTCACTGAGTTTTGCAAGTGCTTTCCTCACATCTTCCTCCAATTCGTCGTTACCCTGATAATCAACATTGGGACCACTTTTCGATGCGTCTCATGTTTCCCATCCAAGTTTATACAACAAAGTGAGTCCAAAATTTAGAACATACCAATGGAACTGCTAATGTGTAATGAGGTGTCATCATCAATAAAGCTTTCTGTCTTTAAATACAATCAAAGTTATACCAAAAAGCAAGAGTATGAAGGAGTTGAAGTGGGATTGGGTATATAGATCACCAATGATATCGCATTCCCCTATTTATCCAACAATCTTTAAAATAAGATAAGAAGGAATTTGTATGCCCTTGACAAATGTAAAGATGGTACTAAAACAAAAGGTGGTAAAAAATCAAATAACAAAAGCACAAATTTTATGCAATTTTCATTTTAATCCACGCAACGGTTCAAACTTACGTCCAGCATTCAAGACCCAAATGGAACAACATTCCGGCTTTAAGTACAACCATAGTTTCCAATAATCAGCTCTTTCACCAAAAAGCCAAAGTGCTATGTTGTACGACCGGCCTTGTTTTTTCCATCCAAGTTTGTCCAACTTTTCAATGCAAGCACCCATATCATCTTCCTTAATATTCTCCGTCATCATTCTCATACATTAGAAATATCTTCTACAACTTGCAGCAAAATGCTTGATTCACCTTCTCATATTATGCTTTAAGTTTGAGAACAAGAAGAACACTTTTGTGTCGAAGCCTGCAGGGGTTCTTGTGTATGATCAGCATGATCTTCTTCTTCTGGTGTAAGTGTAACTAAAGGGTACATGTTAACATTAAATGGTATTGGATCACCAATAATATCACACTTGCTAACAATCACATTAACATGATCCAGGATAATAAGAGCACTGCACATAATTGTAACTCTCATGCAACGTTCATCATAATTGAATTCTCAATCTTAATTTGCACATATTTTACCAGTATAAATTTTACCCTGTTTGTGTATAATGTGCCAAAGAATCCGGCACACAATTTAGACTCGCTGCTATCACTATCAAAGTGGTCCTCAAATGGTCAAACTAAACTGTAAAATACAGAGCATTACATGTTATTAATGGTAAGCCTTATTACTCTGTAATCCAAAACAGGGTTTAAGCTTTTTGTAGGCCATGTATTATTGTGTACTGTGAATTATACCTTTGGAAATCAAAAGATAAGCTTCTAACTCAAATAAAATGGTGGTCTTATGACCTTGCAATCACAACTGAGTGTGTCAGGTAGTTTGGGTAATGGTCAAAAGTCATGTTTGTAACTATTGAAAGTTGAAACACGACAGGTTGACTCGATACACTATCTATGTTAAGCATAATTACAAACATAAATACATTATTACAATAGTAAGTAATGGGATATGATCACTGTTGCTCACAGTACCCTGCTGCAACCTTCATCAAGTGAGTTCTGTACATTTCATTTGGTAGGAGTAGTAAAGTGAAACAATTAAGGACAGGAAAAAAAATAGTGGATCGTGTAGTTGGTTTCGGGGTGGAAAAGCATGAAAAACTTTATGGATAAGAAACAATGTGCCTCTTATAAACACACCAGATGTTAGTTGCAGCACTGTTATTAGTAAGTTGTACGCAATAGGAATACACAATGGCCAACTTTGAACCCATTTGATCATTTCTCTCTTAGCAATTTTTTCGTACCCATTTGACAAACTAAATATACAATACAACATACATGAATTCAGCCGTTCATAAGTATATGGGTCACAATTGCCTCCTCCACCTGATATGCTGCATGTGTGTGTGAATAATCAATACCATATATCCGCTAGCAAATATAATATAAGCATTTCTTCAAGTAGCACCATATTGTTCCAAATAAAATCATATTTAAACCATAACATCAAACATCATTTTGGAAGTCCATGACATATATTAAAATTCATAACAGAAATTGACCCAAGCATAATAGCAAATAACATAACAAAGTGGTTAGATTTTATATACGAAACAAAAACAAAACATTCAACAACAAAAACACAAAGTCACGAACTATAGTGTTTTGGATGGCGAACCAACTATCTGCATTAAAGAAACCCAACTTCGAGAAGATGAGCAACTAATACAAACCAAAACACTGACCCAGTAATCAACTTACAATAGACAAAACAAAACCTGGGAACACATGATAAAAAGCCTATCCAACAACTAAGAAATTAACCAAAACACCATAAACTAACAGCAAAGCTACTTCCCATCCGTGAACAAAAGCTACTGTACCGATTTTGATACTGCTAAACAGGAGATAAAGAAACACATACCCAAAGACCATTGAATTGTAGAAAACCTACATTTACTCAATCCAATAGTCCAAACATAACTCCAGCATTCTTAACCCACTTCCCACAACTCTCCGGCTTCAAGTGCAACCAGAGTTTCCTATACTCGGCACTTTCACCGAAAAGCAAAAGTGCGGTGTCATACATGGGGTCTTGTGTTCCCCATCCAAGTTTATCCAACTTTTCAATGCAAGCACCAATATCACCTTCTCTATTTTTCTCCATTATCATTCCTGCAATTTTAGAAATATCTTTTGCAACTGCCAATATCTTATGATTGCTTGAATGACGTCTGCGTTTTTTGCTTTTAGCTTGAGAATGAGAAGCACCTTTTTGTGCAAGATTGCTATCATCAACAATGTTATTCAGGTCAGGATCAGCATGACCTTGTTCCATGTTAGACATCCCAGAATGCATTGGCGGCTTATTTCTTTCCAATGAAGGAGTCTCATTAACAGAGAGTTTATGTGGGAATGGTTTTGGATCACCAATAATATTACACTTGTCAACAATCACATGGAGTTCCCTAACTTTAATAAAACTGCACAAAATAATTTTAAGTGTCAAATTAGGTACCTATCAAAACCTTACTGTCACAGATATCAGGAACATGGGGAAATGATCCGTATGTTAACATTATGCAAGGTTGCATAATGTTATTCTAAAGGAGGGGCTATTTATGTGCATGTGAGAAAGTTAGTGACGAAACTGTAAATAGTTGGATTCTTTTAGGCTTAACATTACCTTACTTAGGTAACATTAATATTACCTATGTTATCTCCCAGGAATCTACATGCACATGACGAATGCAAAAACTTTTAAAATAGAACCCTCAATTTTATTTTATCATAAATTATTTAAGTTGACACATATAATATTATTTACATTTTTATAACCCTGCTGAAGCGTATAATAACATTTTGAAACATTATAGTCAACAAAGTAGTGCTCCGTTCAACCGAATTCAAGTGTCCAATTTGAAAATGCACACAGTTTAAGAAATCTACACTCATGACACTGTTCTCCAATAAAATTTCTTATTTACATTATGAATTCTGCTCTTTTGTATATCTTTTATGTGACCTCGATTTTCGCCTTTGAAAATGGGGTGTTACAGGTATAGAAAACGTACTTGTACCCATTGATCATTAAAGATTCAAACTCACTGAGTTCAACAATGGAACCCTTTTGCAACTGAAGAATTGTAACCAACTCACTGAGTCCTCTACAAAGGACTCCATTCAGCAGAAACGCACCATCAGATAACTTAAGCACGTACTTTTGCTTAGTTTCTCCACCGATTTTAGACTCAGTAATAAGCTGGACATCAAACACCTGAAGCACCACTTTCGATAGCTTTGAAATTGCACCGGAAGTAAGATTTACTGCCATTGATTCTCTTGATCCGAAGATGAATCCTACGCAATTACAGGCAGAGGATGAATAAAAAACATAGTGGTTAATGTGAGAGCTGCTCAATGCTCACTTATAGTGAAATGTTACACATTGCTACCTCATATTGTAAACACTTGCTTAAAAAAATTCACATACTTTGTTTCGATTACTAGCATTGATCATTTACATATTTCAGCTGAAACGCACCGTCAGGATCAGCATGACCTTGTTCCATGTTAGACATTCCAGAATGCATTGGCGGTTTATTTCTTTCCAATGAAGCAGTCTCATTAATAGAGAGTTCACGTGGTAATGGTTTTGGATCACCAATAATATTACACTTGTCAACAATCACATGGAATTCCTTGACTATAATAAAACTGCACAAAATAATTGAAAGTGTCAAATTAGGTACCTATCAAAACGGAATTGAGATCCTATCATGTTCAACTGCAACACGAGAAGTGATGTTATATTAGATTAAAATAAAGAAAAACCAACTTTATCCTAAAATGTCGGAACTACTACTTTCATTAGTGCGGAAACATGATCTCTCATGTTTAATTGAACATGTGAGTATCCCCATAAATCAAAAGATTATACAATAACTGTCACATATATCATCAGGAACATATATGCACATGACAAATGCAAAAACCTTTAAAAGGTAACCCTATTTTAATTTAAATCATATACATATAAGTTGAGTAGCTGACACATCAAACATAGTTTACATTTTTATATCCATGTTGAAGCGTTTAAAACAATTTTAAACACTAAAATACAAAGTAATATCAATTTATACAGGAGTGGGAATCTGATTAGGTGAAATCAAAGGCTTAAAGTAGGATCAAACATTATTATGACTTTTTACATTTTAAAAAGATATAATTTTGGTGCACCCCGTAACTTTTTTCCTTCTTTCACGAAATCGTATCTTCACATTACTTTAAGTATGGTTTCATAACCTAAGAGGTATAGAAAACGTACCGGTGCCCATTGGCCATAAAAGAAACGACTCGATTGACTTGAATAATGGAACCCTTATGCAACTGCTGCGATCTAACCAACTGACAGAGTTCAGCACCATACGCTATCAGTAGAAACGCACCGTCAGATAACTTAAACCGGTACGATATCTCAGTTTTTCCATTGAAATGCCACTCAATAGACACAACCTCAAATACCTGAAGTACCAGTTTCGATAGCTTCGAAAATACACCGGAAGTAAGATTTATCGCCATTGATTCTCTTGATCGATCGGAAGATGAATCCTACGCAGTTGCAAGCAGAGGACGAATGGTTTTTATTAGGGTTTTCAAAACCCAAGAAAATGAGGGAAAAATTAAATTAATATATAAAAGCAACAAATACATTTTTGTTTGTAGTGAAATGTTACAGTTAGCTACCTCATATTAAATACTTTCAAAAATTCCCCTTATACTTTGTTTTTTAATACTAGCATTGATCAATAACATTTTTATAATCTTAATGACTTGATTTTAGCTCAAGACTAATATCAACATTTCAAGTATAGGCTTTTTCTAGCCTTGAGTTATAGTTTGCTGATCGTTTTCCATGTTACAAATTATCACGGTTTTATTCCAAATCATGTTTTCATAAAGGTAGTTAATACATAAATCATAAATGTATACATCATTACCGGATTTATCATTTTGGGTAATCTAACATATTTCTATCAAAAAGGTCCCTTTCATGTTTAAAATTGAATACCTTGAATTGACGTAACAAAAAATCAATAATAGAGATCTTATGTAATGTTTTTATAAAAATTATGTTGGAAAGTATGGACAAAAATACTCGTCGTATAAACAAGAACATAATTTTACCACTGCATTACTGATACCAAAAGGTAATGGGTAAGGTATGATAGGAACAAATAGAATAATATAGAAGTCCACCCGAATTAGTCTATGACACCATTAACGACTTTCCAAAAAGATAAGAGAGATAAAAGTATGAGAAAAACTCAAAAATTGTATAATTAAAAGTTGTCTCTTACATCCAACTTGTTCTCTATTTATGAAGCAAATGAAAAGTCCTAGAAAGTGAAAAACAAAAGAACATCTGAAGCATTCTTGTTAATTATTGATGTCTTAAAAGAATACGTTATTCTAAAACTTAAAGCTAATAACTTAGCCCTTAATACTAATTAAAAGTAAAAAAATTAAAGTTAATAATCTTAGCTTTTAACAAGTTTAAAGGCACAATTTATTTGGGATATTAAAATTGAAAACTCCATACATCTTACATCCCATTTGCCTCTTCCAATTAAGCGAACTTAATTAGCCAGCATTGAAGATCAACCAACCAAAAGGGAATTAAAAATGTTTTTGGACCACAAAATAAGCCATGTAACTCATAAACCATTATCTTTACGTTCAACACCAATTGAGTCTGCATCAATTACACAAACGTTATTAAGCAAGTGCAAGTGTCACTGTATTTGGTGTTATGTTCCTCCCTCCGAAAAGCAAGACAAGCAATTGGTTTAAATGTGTGACAGTAAATCTAAAGCCGTTAAACTTAATCGATCAACGTAATTAAAACTTAATTAATAAAGAAACTTTTGCCATCGCCATCAACATGTTGATACATAGGAATGTGCAAAAATCGGCTCAAACAAAACCAGCCTGAAACCAGCTATATTGTTCCATTCTAGGGTTCAGTGCTAACACGAGCCAAACGTAGTCACAACAGTGTCGTCTTATATTTTTATTTTTTCAAATTTCAAAAGCTTCACAGTTAGTACAGTTTTGGTTCTGTTAATTTCTAAACTTTTGGCTGTGGTTCATTTCCGTTCAGTCCAAATTTTAACTGATGAACATCTCTAAGACACATCTCTTGTAGTATCGAGTAAAGCATCGAACACATAACAGCACTGGATGCCGAAACCGACGCGCTTCCAGAATAGTAGCATACTCGAAGTGAAATCAGTAGCAGGAAGTTAAGATACAAGTATTTGTAAACTAAATGAGTTTGGCGTTTAAGTTGGAAATTTCATACTTTTATTGAGTTGCTTCTTCTTCTTTTCTTAATTCTTTTTCCAAAGTGTTACTCTATAACGATAACAACAATCTATGCGCATATGTGTATCACAACCGGACTGAACAGCATCTAATCATAAGAGCTACACTTCAAAAGATTTACAATCTAAAAGAGTAAAAGGTTATGTTTCAAGTTGTAAATAATCTGGATTCCAAGTTTCTAATTTCCCGAGAGCATCACACAGTGAAAAAAGTTATTGATACTTTGTGGCAAAGACCACTCTAACATTAAAATAAAATATATATATATATATATATATATCATCAAGAAGTTAAATACAACTCTCATTTTGGAAGGCTGAGAGTACATCAAAAAGGAAGGAATTGTTCAAAAAGAAGGGCACATGAAACTATATAATTGATCTTCAAACTGTTAAATATTACATTCTACTAGTAGTAAGCCCAATCTCACGTTAACCCGTTGAGTTCAATTCTTCTGTTCATATAAAAAATGATTATGCTACTCGGAAACTATGGTTTATCGTACAGTGTTTTCTGCTCCTGTGGAAGTCATGAAATACCTATAAAGTCAATAAACTGAATATTTTTGGTGTTGCAAAAAGTCACAAACACCTCATCAAATGACGAAAACACAAAGTCCACAACCAATAGTAACATTTTGGACAATGAACGCACATTTAATATTGAACACACTCAACTTCGAGAAGAAGATGAGCAACTGATACAAACAAAAACACCAACCAAGGGAATCAACTTATATAAGACAAGTCATAAGCTCGGAACACCTCGTGAGAAAGCGTATCCAACAACTACGAAATGAAAACAACACTATAACAAAAGCTACTGACAGATTTAGAGACTGCTTAACAACGGTTAAAACTCCACATATCTCAACAGCATTGTATTTTAGAAGACCTGTGTTGACTAGAACCCAACAGTCCAAACTTGCTTCCAGCATTCTTAACCCAATTCCCAAAATTCTCCGTCTTCAACTGCAACCAAAGTTTCATACAATCGGCACTTTCACCAAAAAGCAAATGTGCGGTGTCATACATGGGGTCTTGTGGTCCCCATCCACGTTTGTCCAACTTTTCAATTCAAGCGCCCATATCACCTTCTTTATTTTTCTCCCTCATCATTCTCACAATTTTTGAAAGTTCTTCTGCAACTGCTAGGATATTACTACTAATGTTTGGTTCATCTTTGAGTTTTTGGCTTTGAGCTTGAGAAGTCGGAGGGATTTGTTTTGAAGCCACCGGATCAACATGACTTTCTTCTGAAGACATTAGTGGTGTAGATCTTTCCATTAAACATGTCACGTCATGTGAGAATAGTTTTGGATCACCATAATGATTCTGCACATCATAATTGGAACACTCTCAATTAAAGTTTTACATCAGTGTTCAAATTCCTTAATAAACATCGAATTGAACAACACTTCCTTTGAATATCGTATCTTTCTATCAGAATAAACATAGAAAAAACGCAACATGAAACTATCCTTTGAAGCACTTTAATCAGGATTAAAGTAAGCACATAAAAAATGTTAACATATATGAATGAATACAAGTAAATACTTACAAAAAAATAGATATATACATATATATAACATTAAACCGTACGTTTGGTTATAAATCTGATTGCAAGTAAACTGAGTGAATTGAACAATGGATCCTTTTTGCAACTGATTAAATCTAACTGAATCATTCCACTGAGTAGCAAGCATTCCATGCTGATAATACGAACCGTCAGATAACAAAATCTTGTACCTCTCCTTCATAGTTTGCGTTTGAATTTTACAATGCGGTTGAATTTTATGAATATCGATCACCTGAAGCACCGGTTTCAGATCAATCGGTTGACAATCTCCTCCCGATAGCTTTGGTATTGTGCCGAAGGTAAGACTACGGCCATGATTTGATCGGAAGTGATGATTTTTAGGGTTTTGAAAACCTAGAAAGCCAGGGGAATATATAAACGAAAATGAGCGGGAACAGGTGTTCGTTTAAAAATGAAATGTTTCACTTAACTTCCTGTAATGTAAAGACTTGGCTAAATATAACCTTACACTTCTTACTTTTATACTTGTGAACCCGTTTCTACTCCAAGACTCGAATAATTAGTTATACTAATTAGTTACATATCGAATGAAGTTGATAAAGCTACGTTAGTTTTGATAACCCATCTATAAAATGTAGATATGCAATTTCTGACATGTCATGAGTCAAACTAAAAAATGGTCAAAATAAATCTAAACAGGTTAATGTCGTAAATGAGTATGCTCGGTTAACCTGTGTAGTAAATCAGTTAGGTTAGGATTAAGCTTCCCAGTCAGTTATCAAGTCATCAACGCGTCGATAAACCATCCAAATGATTAAAAAACATATGTATATTGTATTACATTTCAAATTTTATATGAACAAAAATCACAATTTATTGTTACTTATGCTTACGTTATAATCTTTGATTGCTCATACTTACTAATACTTTTTCTATTACCAGAAAGGCAAAGTTCAGAACTATTCTGTCGGGTACTTTTTTTTTTTTTTTTAATCATTTTGAGTGTAAACGGTCAACACAATACCCATCTAATTAAAACGTGTTTTTTTAGGGTTGAACTTTTCAATGCGAGTAACTAAACAAGTCAGGTTATGGTTGAGATATATGAACCCGCCAACACGTCAATCCAAACACAATACGAATAACAGCCCTAATTAAAGCAAACTGTTGGTTTGTATGTAAAGGACAAAAACGACACCATTGCTTGAGGAAACAGCTACACAGGGATCGATGATCGCAAGGGCAAACGTGTCTAGAAGATTTAAACGTGCTGAACTCTAGGTGAACAAAAGTGATCCTCCATGTGCTTCCGTCACTGCAAAATTGGTGGCAGCATTATAGTGAAGATCTCATGGATATATTAAGATTCTGTAATTAATCTCTGTAAATAACAGAATATTCATACTGAAATCAGAATCAAGAAATCAAGATTAAATGAGTCAGATACTCAGATGTTTAAGTCTAATTTTCAGAATTTATAGAGCTGCTACTTCTACTTCCTACTTCCTTTCTTAAAGTTCAATACCGATTACTACAATTTATGCACACAAAGTCACAAATAGACAGAGGACCTGCTTAAATGTAGATGCTACTAACTCTAATCATAAAAGCTACACTTTAACCTTTTACGTTCTAATATAATAAAACGTGATACTTCAGGATGTGAAATATTTCAGATTTCCAAGTCTCAAACTACCTGAGAACCTCACACACTGAAAACAGTTAGCAGTGTTTTGTAGAGGACAACATTTTTTATTGATAGCACTAGATTTCTCACCAAGCGGTTAAACTGTAACTCTGTTTTTGGAATGGTGAGACTTAAGGAATAATGAAAAGATTTGATTTTAAGAACGCCTCAAATATACATTGTCCTCCAAACTGTTACATATCACAATCTACTAGGTTGTAAGCCTAATTCTCCTGTACTCTACAGCATAACCCTAACACTGAATATAATTAAGTAATTCAAAGACCATGATTTATAGTAAACTGTTTCTTGTTCCTGTTGAAATCAAGAGATACCTTTAGAGCCAATAAACACCAACATATTGCTTAGAGGTGCCTCCCATTGGAAGGAACATTGCTGACACCAGGGCAATCTCTTGCCCAATGGCCTGGCTGATGACACTTGAAGCACTCACCAGATGCACCACCACTCCCACCAGCCGAAGCCATACCACTGCTAAATCTACCTGAAGCAACGCTCTCACTTCCATAAGATGGAAGAACATTACTCACACCTGGGCAGTCTCGAGCCCAATGCCCTGTTTGATGACACTTGAAGCACTCACCAGAAGCACCACTATTTCCACTAGAACCACCGTAGTGACTCCCATAATGACCCACATGACTTGCAGGCAAAGCAGCTTGTTGACCAACACCAGTAACACCTCCAACATTATTCATAACAGATGAAGGGGTCTCTTGATGACCCACGGTCCCTGTCCGAGAATTGACTCCATAATTTGGGGCTATGGAACTTGGGTCCTCTTTTATATGCACTTTCTGAAGATCCAGAAGTAGAACTTTTGTTTGTGACGAGAAGTTTATCTTCTCCGCTTTAACAACAGTGGATTTTATTCGCTGATCATCACCATAAGTCTCTTCCTTTACTTTTAACCTCAAAGTATATTCATTGGAAAGGGCATTACGAACAATTTCTGCAAACCTATCCTCATCTTGTTCTTCATGTTTAATGAAATACAACTCTTTAGCAGAAACACCCATTATCGCCTCACCAGTTTCTTGGAATGCAGTTGTCCACGTTGAACCAGTATGGTCTTGTATTTGTAGCTGGAGGATATATCGATATTCACATTCATCAACAATATTATCACATTTATCACAACTCCATTTTCCATCTCCATTATTCACAACTTTTTTGCTGCATTTTCGACCACCGACCACATTTGGACATGCAGTGTAACAAAAGTTATCAACTTTCATATGCCAGATGGTGGCATTAACTGTTATCAAGTCAGGTTTATCAGAAGTCCCTAGATTTTCATCTTTAATTTGGGAGATTGTTTTCCATGTATCTGTCCGCGTGAAAGAATCCTGGGACATGGAAACAGAAGGGGTGTTCCTCCCAATACTGTCATACCATACTCTAAGTTTACGTGCCTCGGGTAAATCAGGTTCAATGGACAGCTGGCTCAAGGAAATGGTCCCGATTGACTTCCCGTTATACTCATTAACTCTAGCAGACTTCACAGCTAGAACAGGGAATTGACCAGAATCACACATGTTTATTAGTTTTTGACCTTCTACATTGCAAAAATTACCCCATAAAGTGAACTCGATACTTCTTCCTGACATGTCCTTTAAAGAAAGTTCCTGTTTCTGAGTTTCACCACCACTTTTCCTCGTTACTAACGACACAGGTTTAATGCTATACACCACGCCAATAGTATCCAAAACGCTGTTGTTATCCATGTTTTCTAAATCACTAATAGAGCGGAAATGGAACTGCTGACTTGGAATTGAAGTGTCATCATCAAAGCAAGGCTGAACTGTTGATGTATGGTCGAGTGTAATTTCATGGTCGTTTTTTAAATGATTAAAAGCTTTTTGAGCAGGTTTTACACTTCCTCTAGAAATATAATAAACCTTGCCGACTTCAATTTGGTCGTAGAATTGCTCAGCCACAGCATTAAAACATGTTACTCGTATTTCTCCACCATTAGAATCAAGAAGATCAAAAGAGAAAACCTTACCATCTCCTTTTGCATTATTGTAACGTCTAAGCTCACCTTTTACAGTCACCCGGGCCTTGATGGTCCACCTACCTATATAGGGGTTCAAAGCAGCAATGGGTATAATTCTTGAAGGAGCCTCATTCTTAGCCATGGGTCCCCTGTTACCATACATTGGAGGTGGTGGATTATATATTGGTTGTATTGGCTGCATACGGTTATTTGCAGGAGGCTGCTGAAAACTAGAGGTAGGAGGTGACGGATTATATACTGGTTGTATTTGCTGCGGCATACGGTTATTTGCAGGCGGCTGCTCTAAAGCAGACGATGGAGGTGGCGGATTATATACTGGTTGTATCGGCAGCATACGGTTATTTGCAGGAGGCTGCTGAGAAGCAGCACGAGTTAGATTATCTTGTACTGACTCAGGAGTAGTATTGAAAGAGCTACCATAAGAATGCAATCTCGCACTATGCAGATGTTCTGCAGTTTGACCTGGTGGGCCTACATTAAAATTCGGTTGCATAACGGATCCGGAAAGTGAACCTTCGGCAAAAGACTGAGCATTACTAACTGTTACTGCTGGCTGATTCAGAGAAGACTGCATTGGTGCTGCGTAACTTGCCTCTGAAGGAGTTTCGTTACCAGGAAGTTTGACTGGGAATGGCTTTGGGTCACCAATCATATCACACTTATCGAGTATCAGATCAAGATCGATGATTATAATAATACTGCACAGAAAAGTTGTAAGGGCTCTCAGTTGACAATTTATAGTCAAAGATAAGCAGAAATCTGAATGCACATGAGTACATGACAGATGTAAAAATGATATAAATATACAAATACAATGTTAATTTACCGATGAATAAAAACAGATAATTACACAAAAGAATATGAAAAAAAAGAAGAAGAGATATGCAACTCCACTAACCAGTTAAAGTTATGCTAAAAATGCAACCTATCAGAAGTTATAGACAAGCAAACAAAAAACAGAATATGCAGTCTACACAAGACGGTACTTCTAGAAAAATACAGGGCGACTAATATGACACAATTTGCACATACAAAGGGTATTTTTGCAATATATTGAAAATTCACTAGGGTGACTCATATCATTAGCTCCATCTGACAACACACGCTTGGACAAGTAGACAGTTTTCTTACACACTATCATTAGAATAACAGCCTTGGGTAAAGCATAATATCATCCAAAACAGCAAACAGCTTAACTAATGTCATAAAATGCTTTTTAACTTTGTGAAACCATTTAGTTGATCTCCAAAGTGGCGGGCACCAATAGGCTAGGCAAAAAAGAGTATTAGTGTTTTGAAGTGATCCGTAAAATAACTACTAAACTTACTTTTTCTTAACAGAACTTCAAAGTTCATGGCACGAAAAGTCAAAAACCATCTCTTTAGCTCTTTACAAATTACAAGAAAATAAACTGTAACCAAGACTTGTCTCCTTGACCCTAAAACAATGACTCATAGTATCACTATCACCTATAGTAATTGGATTCTGTAAAGTGCATAGTTAGAATAAAACTTTAGAAGACACTCCATCACTTCACACTTAAACATTAAGATATCTAACTTACTACGCAATTTAAAGCTTTCATCACCCAAGTATAATTAGTTTTTCGGCCCCAATATATAAATTTGTCATCAACTCATCATCAACGATTAACTACCAGAAGTTTAATAACCATATAGTATAATAACATCCACATGCAGTATATCTATTTTCTAAACAAACACAACTTCAATATACTACAATAACAGCAAACAAAAGACAGTTTTTTAAGAATAAAAACTACAAATATATATACATAAACATACACGCGTTCACGAATCTGATTGCAAACAAACTCAGTGAGTTGAACAATTGATCCTTTTTGCAACTGATTAGATCTAACCAAATCATTCCGCTGAGTAGCAAGCATTCCTTGCTGATGAAACGAACCATCAGACAACAAAACTCGATATCTCTCCTTACCTTCTCCACCGCCACCACCGGTTTGCGTCGGCACGGTTCGAACATCCGTGACCTGAAGCACCGGTTTTATGCCTAACGAATGCCATTCATTACTCGATAGTACCGATATTGCGCCGGAACTGAGATTTACGGCCATGTTATTGATCGGAAGAAACAGAATTTATGTGATTTAGGGGTTTGGGGTTTTGAAAACCCTAGATAGTGAAGTAAAGGGAGGGAAAATAGAAATGGGGAACTAAAATTATAAAAGATACGTTTTCGTTTAGTGAGCGCGAAGAGGTCCTCTACTCCTGTTAACTTATAGTGAAATGTTACATCTTGGGTACCGATATTATACAGCCTTTACAAAAAATACCCTTGTACTTGACATTATATATTTCGAAGTCCAACTTAAAAAATCATGTTTGTTTGGGTAAGTTTTTCAGACCTACCGGAGTGTTTGGATAAGTGATAACCAAGAGTTACCGAGTATCTTTCCGACAAGTATATAAGAAAAATAATGATATATAGGTTAAATATCAAATTAGAATATTGACATAACCAAATCAGTTCTAAACACATGTTATGTACATGTATTTTCATTTCGCAATTTAGGGACAACTCGAATATCTTGACACCACACTAATTGATATTTGTTAGTAACTATCACAAAACATATCATAATTGATAACTCTTGTATTTTCAATTGTTATCGACGTGCCTTTATGACTTTCGATCTTGAATTCACTAATGGAATCATGGAGCCACACACATATATCATTGTTCGCATATTGTTAAGCAGTATATATATTTATATATGTATGTGGAGTGAATTTAGAGGGAAACTCCAGGTATAGGGGAAAGAGGGAAGTAGACATGTGCCCTTGATTTCACTATTGACCGTTCAAAGAAGAAACAATGTATATATATAAGGTTAATTTCAACAATTTTGATCCAAAATCCAAAACTTAAGTGTGTATTTCATCGATTCATCAATCACAAACATTCTAAATTTCTGAATTCATCAAACGCATTCATGCAGATCGTCAATTTTTCATAATTCAGATCCATCAAAATTTATGAAATTTGGTTGTAAATTTTGGGTCTTTGTGAAAAAATTGATTCGTTAATCAAAACAGTAAAATTAAATGAATTTCATTATACAAAACTTATAAATGAGTAATTAATCGAATAATGGTGGTCACTCGTCATCAATTTCACAAAATTAAAATTTTCAGAACGTTAACATTCATTTGGAATAAATGTTAATCAAATTTACAACTTAATATTTTTAAACATTCATTTACAATGAATATAAACTTATATATATTATTATATGCACTGTCAAACATGATAACATAACATACATTAGTGTATAATAATGTATATGAGTTAAAATTCATCAGTAATGAATGTTACAACGTTCATTAGCGTACAATAACGTATATTAGCTAATATTCATCAAAATGAATGTTATAATGTGGTGAATAATAACACATATAAGTTGATATTTGTTAAAAAGGAATCTTAAAGACTTCAAAAATTAGATATTAACATTCATTTATGATGAAATATAAATTATTATACACTTATGAATGTTATGTTATGATGTTTATCAGTGTATAATAACATATATAAATTAATATTCATTATAAATTAATGTTTTAGATACTTATGCTTTACTGTTTTGGGCCCATCTATCAAGCGTATTTGACATGGTGAATTTTGGAGATTTAATTGATAGACATGAAGGCCTTCCTTAGCCACTTGTTGATGTTGTTTTTTCTAATCTCGATTATGGCATCTCTACTGAAGTACTAGTACCAAACAAAGCAGAGTGATGGCTTGGTTTTTTGAGATTATATATAGAAATTGCTTATAAGGTTTGATATTTTTCCATTTTCATTATTATAACATTTTTGTCTGTTGTCATGTTGGTGTTATATGCTATTGACAATTTTGTAACGTGGTTTGATTTCTTAGGTTGTTTTTGGAGTTCATTTTCTATATTGGCGGTGTCTCTAACTGTCAATTGCTCTTTATTTGCTGATTTAATCAGCAAGAGTGTTCAGCTCCTATCTGTATTTCATCTTACTCACACTACATTGTGTCATTGTTAGTATTTAATATAATCTGTAAATTTGTAGAGCTATATTTGTATGTGAGGTATTACTACGGCTTGGGACTCATGTCAATTTTAACAGTTAAATCTCACATGCATACTTATGTCTAACTACTTATTATTTTAGCTAACTATTTTTTATTTTTTTCAGCGTGCTGTATCATGGGAGATTCAGTCCCACTTATGGTTGAGTTGGTCTTCCTCCTGCAGTAGAGCATGCATCATATTTTGCAGACCCATATGGTTTTGGCAACAGACTGGTCTAAGGTGTTCATAAGATGTATGTCAGATATTTTTTTCATAGTTTCAAATTACTTTATATTGTTATAGTTATATGAGGCGCTTAAATGTGAATTAGTAGTTGCGTACGGTATAACATCGATGATTTAGATACTATGTTCTATACTTTTGTGCTCATGTCTCCCCAAAAATATTTTGACTTTAATTTATTTTGCCTATTTATAGAACTAAATATAGGATCCAGGAGGTTAATCGAGTTATGTGCAGACAAATCGCTTGTGCAATGTGGAAGTTGAGAATATTAAGAAAATTTTCAAAACTAATCAATGCCTATGATCACAATATTGCTATAGCTGCAGAATTAAAAGTGTAGTACAAAAGCTCAATACCAGTTTAAGAGTCTCAATTCCATCTGCATAATGAAACTGTAAGTATGATTGCATTTCTAAGACCTCAAGCTTCTTCCGTACCACATCAGCACTTCTTCAAAAAGACTAAACCGTGCCAACAGAAGAAGCTTCTTCAGAAAGACTGGACCCCACAATTTACCAATGATATATTTACTACACACATAAAAACAAAAAAAAAAATGAAAAAGTAATTGGGCCCGCATACTTCCGTCTTTGCGGTTCTTGGCTAGGACGGAAAATGGAAGACGTGACCTTGAAAACAAAAAGAAAACGTGAAAGACAGGAGGACGGAGCCAAAAACGCCCGTTGGCAGGGGTCTAATAAGCTAATCTTCATTTATATTTTCTTAAAGAGTGTGTATTATGTGTTGCAATGATATACAGGTGGCAATTTAGACCGTTCTTAGTTTTATATTCTTATCAGTCAATTCATGTAATGTTATAAACTTTTATTTATAGCAATGTCAAATAAAAATAGGATTCTATGTATGAAATGGGTTACTTGGGTCAAAAGTCACCTCAAGTACATTTCAAATCATTAAACCTCTTAGATAATCTTGGTGAAAAAGTTATATCATTATTGAACTAATACTATTTTTGTTCAAAATTCATCGCTTTTTACCCTTTACCTAAGTGTCCAACCACCCATTTTTTGAGCTGTAGGTTTCTAAAGAAACTATGTTAAACTTTTATTTGGAAAGTATTACTTTTGATACTCCACATTTAAAAGTTGGATTCCTTTAGATAGACGGAGTATTTTGCAGAGATCCTTAAACACTAACATAAACTATTTGTTTAAATGCATCAGTTGTTGCAAATCTTTGAACTTGCAGTAATATCATAAACATCAGTGGATCCTCCCTCATGTTTGCCGGATTCATTAAGGTGATCTATTGGGTAGCCTCTTATTAACATCTCAACACTCTATTTATGTCATAATGATAACCAAGAAATCCAAATCATCGATCTATTTATGTCATATATTGAAGGTGTCAACAAGTTTGGGTCGGGTCCGGTTATCTTGAGTAATGGGTCTGAATTAGAATATGCATACAATTTAGAGGTTGTCAAATGGTTGTGTTAGGTAACGATTTTAAAAAGGACCCATTTCTACCTGAGCCCAGTCTGATCTGTTACCCGACCTACCTATTTTTTCACTACTAATTTTGACAAATAAATCTTAGAGGGCGTTTGTTTTGTGAAGTGGTATGATAATAGATATTGATTTGAATTTTTTTGAAAAGGTTCAGATAATTTTTGAGAAAAGAGAAAACGTGTTGTTATTTAAATAAAGTTTACTTGTTTTGAAAGTTGAAATTGAGTAGTAAGTATTATTTTATGGAAAGATCAACAAAAAGTATAAAGAAATAAATAAAAATATGAAAAAAGAGAGTGAGAAGGGCTGATGTGATTTGATTGTCGGTAAGCAAGAATAAAAACCACCCATATGGTCGGTCTACACAAACTCAGTATTTTGTTTATCATTTATAGTTTTTAAACATAACTTTTCACTCCAAACAGTTTATTATTACCAAATCCAAAACCCATTTCCAATATTACTTAACCAAACACCTCCTTATATAGTTATATGTGTGCTTTATGTCATCACTTTATTCGCTTCTTGCACATCATAATAGCACATCAGCATTAAATCTTTATTAATGTTGTTATCTATTTTTTAGGCTTCTCTACCGGTTATAATTGTTTACATGTGTGAACATGAAATGGTGTCTCTCTACTACAGTTAGCTTGAATCATATATATTAAGTTTTGTCTCTCTACTACTGTTTACATATGTGGAAATTTCAGCTCGCATATTTGTTTGTATGATTTCATAATGTGGAGCAAAGAAGGCAAAGGAGTACGGGTATTTGTGTTTAAGGTCCGGTTCAGAGAGGAACATGAAATTAAGATGTAGTCAATTTTGTAAGGGTAACATGATAGTGTTATTATGATGCAAAGTACGTTTATGATGTAGTTTACTTATGATGCAACGAATATGAACTGTGGATTACAAAAACCAATTGATGAGATCATCTGCCTCTTCTATCCTCTCTAAGCCACCGTCATCTCTGGTCCCCCACCTTGTGTTTATAATAAGAACTTCCAGTATTATTTATAACATTCTAGAAAGCATTGTATCTTATAGACGTGTTGAAATCAATTAAAGATTTCACATTTTTCAAATAGTCCAAATATATTTTTCATTTTATTTTAGGATATTCAAGTATGTATTAGTCTGTTTTTAGATATCTGAAGTACCAAAAACAGTGTTTTCGGGACACAACTCAAATATTATACTAGTTTAATTAGTCGGGAGTGTAAAGAAATAGTACTAGGATACAACTAGAATACAATTTGATTATATGTTTTCTTTCTTTTTTCTTTTTAAAAAGTATATTTGATAATTAAATACATTACTTAAACCCCATATAAGAGTCCAACAAACAATTTTGTTCAACGAAATCATTTAATAAAAACAAATCTCGATCAGAAAAACTTAAAATTGACAAGCATCTAAAAGAATCTTCGTGTTGTATGACGTCCATGTTATCATATCATTGACTTATAAGATTATTTTCGGAAGACAATACCTGTACACCCCTAAGAGAGGGGGAGGGGTTGACTAAAATAGAGGAGAATGTGTGTGTATAAATTTTATATTTTTAGAAAGACAAGTCTAATACCGCAAATACATACAATTGTTTTATGAACCTACAACTTTATAGTTAGAGGGTCATCACGATACCACTAGACTAATGACCTTAAGTTTTCAAACAAGATATATTGTTTAGAATCACTTTCCAGTTATCACTTTTTTTTTCTTTGTATACCAGTTAACTTATAGGGTTTAAGTTTATCATTTACTACTTCTAAATTTATTATTAAAAGTTAAAATCAAGAAAAAATGTTAAAAATCAGGGTACATGACCAAACAAGTCACACATGCATTGAGTTCTATAATAAACAAGTCATTTACCAAACATTACCAAATACGATTGACAAATTAGCATTCAAAATTTACGTTAATTACAATCTAAAATAAAAGTCTAATTGTGATGATATTTAATTTTAAATTAAAGCTAGTGAAAAGGCGTCTATCAATTTTACTCCCAAATAAAGTGAATGATAATGCCACTAAAGAATAAAGATGCGTTTTCTTTTTTACCATTATTCTATTTACTGTTTAAAAGATCGATCCTGGTCCACTTATATTTTTCCGAACGATTAACTCAAAATAACCTGTAACTGACTAGGTGATGCATGTGTTTAAATAGGATTAAATGTCTGGGCCCCACGATGGATTCACACACAAAAATTAAAAAATATTATAAGTTGACGCGACTTTCTAGAATGAATAAATAGACCTATAGAAGATAAAGGAGAAAGAAAAACATTAGTCCGTATAGGTTGTAATGAGAATGGAAATTTTAGTGAGAATGAAAAAATGAATCTTAGTCATTCAATTTGTAAAACTTAATTTTTTCCAAATGTTAAATATCTCACAAATGGCTAATCAAAAAATTATAAAAATTGCACCATAGAAATCAGCGTTCTTTTCTCTACGATTAGACATCACTCATGACATATTTACGGTAATTTTTTTTTTTGAGTTGAAAACCAGTAACACATGTGTTAGTGGTTGGTAACACATGCCACTAACACATGTGTTACCGCAACTAACACATGTGTTACCAGTTTTCGAAACCCACCAAAAAATGAAAAAAAAAGTTCGTCGAAAGTATATCTTGTGAGATGTCTAATCGAAGAGAAAAAAATGTTGATTTTTATGGTGTAATTTTATATTTTTTTGACTAGGCGTTTGTGAAATATTCAATTTTTAAAAATGTTTGGGGCATTATTTTTTTAATGAAATTGATGGTTGAGATTGATTCCTACATTCTCATAAAAAACTATCATTCTCATTTGACTTAATTCCAGTCCGTATATGAATGTTTATCTTAAATGCCGTCACAATATTTGTTTGTACATTTCCTAAATCTTAGTATTCCTCGATACGCTACAAGAAAAATGGCTTTTGTGACATGTTAAATTTCTTCACTAAAGGGTAAAAAAGTCGTCACTAAATCATTTTATTGGTCCAAAAATTTCGTCACTCTTGTCACTATAAACTCTGTGTCAACTATTTTTCATCACTGACTATCAAATATTGTAAACCGAACTTATTATCGTCACTAAATTTTGTCTCTTATTCTAATCGGATGTTTTTGACATCTAATTTAGTGATGAATTGATGACAACCAGTAGTTTGGTCACTAATTTGCGTCGACATGCTTTTCTTGTCACTAAGTTGAGCAGATAGTGATGTTAATAAAAGTTGTCACTAAATTCTCGTCACTAGAGCCGTTTTTGCTTCTATTTTCAACGTGAATTGAAAGTTTATTTATCGTATTTGAGATGGTTAACTTTTTACAAAGTTTGTGTAGAAAAAATAATATTACTTCTAACAACAACAACCACAACAATAATAATAATAATAGTCTCGGTAATAATTGTACACACAAAATATTATAATAAGATAGAAGTAACATTATCATTTAAACTTAACAACTGGTTTGTAGATTCAAGAAACTTCATGGTGTGAGTTGCATCTTGAAAATACTTGAAATATAAATAATTTACATAAAAGAATACATCACTTACTTTTATTGGTAGATCACTAAACACGCTTTGTAAAGAGAAAGGCCGAGAGACTCATACCCTCGAGACCTCCACCTTATACGTGACAAAATTCTATCTTTCATAGCAAATCTTAAGATAATACTAATAACGCACGTTATTTTCAGAGATTTAATTATCGTGATTGTCTTTCTCATTTCTTGTAATTATAGGCCGGTGATCCTATCCATACCACCACGTCCTATTAAAACGTGTTGAAAATTCAAAACGAGTAAATAGTATAATAAATAACTTATCTATTTATATATACGTATAGAGTTGAGTTCAAATGAGATTGAAAATTTTAGTGAGAATGAAGGAATGAATTATGGCCATCCATTTTGAAAAATCCAATTTTCCCTTAAAGTTAAATATCTCACAAATGGCTAATCAAAAAATTATAAAAATTGCATAATAGAAATCAGCGTTCTTTTCTCTACGATTAGACATCAGTCATGACATATTTTCGGTAAAATTTTTTTTTTTTTTTTTTTTTTGAGTTGAAAGCCGGTAACACATGTGTTTGTTTCGGTAACACATGTGTTAGTTGCATGTGTTACTGCAACTAACACATGTGTTACCGAAACTAACACATGTGTTACCAGTTTTCGAAACCCACCAAAAAATAAAAAAAAAAAGTTCATCGAAAGTATACCTTGTGAGATGTCAAAGAGAAAAAAATTCTGATTTTTATGGTGCAATTTTTATATTTTTTTGACTGGCCGTTTGTGAGATATTCAATTTTTAAAAATGTTGGGGGTATTATTTTTTAGATGAAATGGATGGTTGAGATTGATTCATCCATTCTCACAAAAAACTATCATTCTCATTTGAACTTAATTCTATACGTATATATATATATCGATGATAAGTTCAATGAAATATGGTAAAAAAATAAATGAAAGAAGTGATATGATTATTTTATTTAATTCAAAGCATTATTTTTATTAAAAAATTTAAAATTAAATATTTTATAAAAGGTATGATTAAAAATTATAAAGATTACAAAGTTGAAATCATTATCTTTCTATCTTAGATTTGAGATCCTAAATACTTTTCGACAAAAAAAAATTTCACTTTTTTGCCGGTCTTGAAAAACGTACTTCATATAATCACATGTGACTTTGTATCTAATCATGTGTGATCTATGATAAAATAAAATAAAATTGATAGACGATTATATATTAATGTTGTATATTTACTGACAAATGATTACAATTTAATATATATTTAAACGAATAACAATAAATAAGATTTGGAAGATTACAATTAATTTCATCCATAATCACATATGATTAATGTATTTGATATTTAACCACATGTGATTTTCTGTATAATCACATGATTACGATTGAATTTAAATATTATACATGATGAGTAATTATTGATAGACACTAATTCATACGCGATTTAACTTTATATTTATTTTACATGTACAATTACTATTTAATCACTTGTGATTAATATTTTGATATTTAATCATATGTGAATACAATTGTAACCATGTGTGATTACGATTTTAATTTGTTAAAAAATATTATTTCATGTCATTTTTATACTTATAATTGGTAATGCGATTATTAACATGTGATTATAGTTAGTTAGTTTAATTTAGAATTTGGTTTATATTAATTTCAAACACCCATTAAAAATGAGAAAAAAAAGTTCGTTGAGAGTATACCGCGTGAGATCTTTAATTAAAGCTAAAAAGACGTTGATTCTAAAAGTAACTTTTATAATTTATAAACATATAATTGTTAAATTTTTAATTTTTTTTTTGAAATTGTAAAAATAAGTATTTGAAGTTGATCAATCCTGTTAGTTCATCAATTCTTCGAATATATATCATTCTATATTGAACTTTTAACCGAACATAACAAGGTGGTGCTTCTTTTGTAGGTTTCGCATTGGGAAATGTGTATAAAAGTGTTTGTAGATGTTTCATTAGAAGGTATGAGGATATGTAAACTAACAAATCGTAGATTTTATAAAACTCATATTAATAGGAGGGATTTGTCATTCTCCTTTACATATATACACTATCTTATCTTTTTCTTTTTCATATACTCGTACTCTACTTTTTAATTTATTATTAACTTTAAATATAATTTAACTATAAAACAATTATTTATTTAGAATTAATTATAGCATTCCTTTTCTTTTGTATTTATACCTATTATTATGCCCATTTTCATTTTCATATTTCAGAACTAACACCTCCTAAATTAACTTAGCCTTGCTTTTACTATTCTAAGCTTAGTAATATATATACATTTATTTATTTCAATTTTGATGGGCGTTTATCCCGTGTTTATTTTGCGATCGACACATTAAATTATTATTTTACTTTTTTTTGCCACAATAAAAAAAAAAGTTTGTAATATATATCTCAAAAGATTATAGAACGAGTGGATTGGATAACATGTATACATCAAGATGTTTTAATAATTTGAAAACTAAAACACCTCTATATAATGATTATTCCTTGGCTAGAAAACTCATAATATCAATAGTCCCAAATAAAAATGGGGAATGCTGGGTCTTGCTTAACTTCATCAAAGGATACTCAAACTTTTCCTGTTGACACTAGGTTCAAGCTTCCTTCTCCATTGCCTTCTTGGCCTCCAGGTTATTTTCATCCCTATCGATTTCACTCTCACTCGATCTCTTCATTCAATTCGTTATACTTACTTTACTTAATTAATTAATAACTATCTTGACGATAAATTAACAAGAATCGTTTCGCTTTTATGTAGAGTTCGTGAATTCAAATTCCAAGCTTACGTATATCATACTGAATTTGATCATATAATACAAATAACTTTTAACAAATCGTATATATATTGTCTATTTGGTTTAGTAAATGTATTTCTTAAAAGATTTATGGCTTGCCTTTTGTTTTTACTAGATGTACTATCTGAGCCAATTACTATGTAATTTACTTAACTTTGTAAATCAGTGTAGTTTCTAAATTTTGGAATTATTTCATAGGTGAAGGTTTTGCAAGTGGAATAATTGATATTGGAGGACTTCAAGTTTGCCAAATAACATCTTTCAAGAAAATATGGTCTACCTCTCAAAATGGAACATTTGACATTGACGTCACATATTTTGAGCCATCACCCATACCAGATGGATTCTCTATGCTTGGTTGCTATTGTCAATCCAATGACATCCCACTTTTTGGTTGGGTTCTTGCCGGAAAAGACGTTTCCGGCGGAACCCTAATCAATCCGGTTGACTACACTCAAGTTTGGAGTAGTAAGGACTCATGTTACATATGGCTACCAACTCCACCGCAGGGTTACAAATCGGTAGGCTATGTGATGACTACCTCACCGGAAAAACCATCATTGGATAAAATTCGGTGTGTTCGTGTTGATCTAACTGATGAACTTGAAACCGATGCATTATTATCGAGTTCCAAAGAGATTAATGTGTACGGATCAAGGCCAAAAGTTAGAGGGAGACAAGCTCAAGGGGTGTCTATAGGAACATTTGCAATTACCAAAATTGGAGATGATTCGAATGTTTTATCTCTTTCTTGCTTGAAAAACAACAATTTTGACAATTTAACTACTTTAATGCCGAATTTAGCACAAATAAATTCGCTAATTCAAGAATACTCTCCAAGATTCTATTTTCACCCAAAAGAGACCTACTTTCCTGCTTCAACAAAATGGTATTTCACCAATGGGGTTCTATTATACCACATGGGAGACGAATCAAACCCTATTGTAGTCGACCCCACCGGCTCAAACCTTCCTCAAGGTGGCTCAAACGATGACACTTATTGGCTCGACCTCCCGGTGGATGAAACCGAGAGAGAAAGGGTCAAGAAAGGTGACTTGCAAAATACCGAGGCTTATCTTCATGTCAAACCAATTCTTGGGGCCACATTTACTGACCTAGCCATTTGGACTTTTTACCCTTTTAATGGTCCTTCAACTGCTAAATTAGGTTTAGTTGATATTCCACTTGGTAGAATTGGAGAACATATTGGAGACTGGGAGCATGTGACACTTAGGATTAGCAATTTTGATGGACGTTTATCTCGTGTTTATTTCGCGCAACACAGTGGAGGGACATGGGTGGATCCTACGTCCCTCGAGTTTTTAGATGCAAGTAATAACTTTGCAGCGTATCCATCTCTAAATGGCCATGCAACATACCCCACCCCGGGACTTGTACTGCAAGGGACTGATGTGATTGGGATAAGAAATGACACTGCAAAAAGCGATAAGTTTTCTGATGTAAAGGATATGTATTCAGTTATGGCGGCCGAGTACATTACTGATGTAATCGAGCCGCCATGGGTGAATTACACAAGAAAATGGGGACCAAAAATAACGTATGAGGTAGGGACCGAGATTGAAAAATTGCAAAACTCAACGGGAACTGTGGCATCCGCGATCGGGAGTTTGGTGAGTATTATACCAACGGAATTTTCAAGTGAAGATGGACCTACCGGACCTAAAATGAAGGACTATTGGGATGGAGATGAACGGTGAATAAAATTGTGTTTATTGATCAATTATTGCGTTTTTATTTTATTTTATAGTACATTTCATTTCTTTTACTTTGTACGTGTTGCCATTTTGAATTGGAGTTACATGAACATTATTTGCTTCCAACTTTTAACACGTCATTTATGTGTTATAAACGTACGTGTACTTTTTTGTGAGGCTGTAAGCCATCAACATTATTTGCATCAAAGTTTACAACTGGCAGATTGAACATTTCAACTAACATATACCAAATGGAGTGACTCAGTGAAGTGCGTTGAATCTATCTAGATATATCTTATAAAACATAGCAAATTAAATGGGTTGTATGTTTCAAAACTCTCAGAATGTATATTACTTTCTTGAACCTTTTATTCTGAAATAGTAGGGTTTTTTTTTTTTCTTTCTTTTTGGTTGAAAAACGTTACAAATTAAAATTGCATAGTATCGAAAAGATCCACTTGTACAACATTCAATGATGCAACGAACTTAACCTCGTCAAACTAAAACTAACACATACTTTCTGAAATATTAGTTGGATTATTTATGATATCAAAACCATAATTATGATCTAAACAACTATATATTAAAAATATAATCGTTTTGTTACAGCACTAGACTATTTTAACACATCTAATTAGTACATTCATTTTATGTCCTATAACATTTATTTTTAATGGTGGTTTACATTTGATTTTATTGTACATGTTAATATACTAGCAAACAACCCCATCTACTCAACACATTTACAACCACATGTGCCTTCCCCACAACTTTAACTCGTACACACCTACTATAAACATGTGGAGGGTCGACACACTCATGTTCTAGATATGTCATCTAATTGTTTTAAGTAATACACTTTATTATTTTTTTAAGATATTAAAGAAAAAAGAGAATTGACAATTACCATTTTGACTGTGATCGATTCAAAATATCAGGATATGATACAACCAAAAGTAAATATCCGGATATGGTAGATGGGCCATCTGTTTACATTTTTTACCCAAACTTATATAAACATACTTCATTTAGACATGTGTATACGTAGTGCACAATATCAGCAAGTGCAATATGCGTTAGTGTTCAATAGCAATGATTTTTAAGGCGTCTGATTTCTAAGTATACTTATAGGTACAGGTGTCAAAACGGACGGATAGAGCGGGTATTAGTTACGGGTCAAAATGGTATCAGTTCATAACGGGCACGAGTGTAACGAATACGGGTCATAGTGGGTACGGGTTCAAACGGACTATTTTAAAATTTAATCAAAAAGTGTTATAGTTGATTAAAATATCTCTAAACAAGTAATACATCTTTTGATTTTTTATAAATCTTTTATTATTGGGAAGTTATAAACTTTAAGTTATAAAAATAAAATAATTCATTACAAATTAATACCCGTTAGAGCCCATAAATTATTTGAAACTTACCGATTTCAACTCGAATAAACAATATATGCCACCCAAAATAACTCAAATTTTATGAAATAAATATTCAAGTTCACTCATAGTGGACTATTTTTATATTGATATCCTTTTATGTCAATTTACACTTTAAAGTTACAACTATAGGTAGTTTCTCAAATAGTTTATAATAAATAAATTTACTAGCTACAATTATTTTACCAAACATACTCAATGATATTTGAACCTCTTAGACTCATTAGTCGGCTCTAACTATGTGAGTCTTAGTTTATTTATCTATTAGTATTAATTTTTTTTTGGAAAAATGGTCGATTGTGGCCGTAGTCCAGTAGGCTAATCAAAGAAAGATATGGGCTAAAATGATCTATTATATATAGGAATAGGAAAATGTGATACTAAATACTCAATGATCTAACTAGAGGTAGTTTTTTCATCTGGCCAGCAGTTACAATTGGTAAAACTATTGTACAGATTGGTAGAACTAAAAGACGGCCACTTCATAAACTCATAATCATTGATGAAAAAACCTACATTTAAATAGATTGGACCGAAAGTTTTTGAGCTGTAAGATTGGGCCAAAAGTTACTGGGCGGTATCGATTGGATGTAGTCAGTTGGGTTGGGTTTGAGGCAAGGTAAGTGGATCAAAATAAATCGTGTCTTCACTCTTCGAGAGTTCGACTACTATATGCTTTTTGAAACTTGCAAATTTAGCTCTTAAAACATGAGAAGCTATAAACACTTAATTTTAGTATTTTGAGAAGCGCCTGAAGCTGAAAATTGAGAAAGTAGAAAACATTAAGTTTTTAGTGTTATCAATTTCTTTTAATTAAAATTTAGGATTAAAAAAAAGGTCTCATTTTTCAACGTTTCGAGCCGAACGCCAAACTTAATGTTATCAATTTCTTTTAGGTAAAATTTAGGATTAGAAAAAAAAAGTCTCATTGTTCAGCTTTCCGGACCGAACGCCAAACTTAATGTTATCAATTTCTTTGTTTGAAGTGGAACCCTATTCTGATGACTAGGTATATTAGATTGATCATTGAGCATCCTGCATCAAATGAAGGACCGACACAGTAAGAAAAATACTTTTTTTATAAAAATGTACCTGATATGATATGTTGTTTTTTCAATTTCTTTGGCATGATACGGGGAGAATCAACTGACCTTGATAGTTGTCGAGGACGGGTATGAACTGTGTTTGTTGAATTATGGCTTTGACTCTGCAGCCAAAATCATATAATTAGTAAATAAGAAAGCTCCAAAAACATTATTGAATTCTTAAGATGACACTAATAAGATGTATAAAGACAGTGAAACTAAATAACACAAAAACACGAAATCTAAACGGAAACCTAAATGAGGAAAAGCAAGAAGCAAGAGGCATGGCTAACAGAGGAAGTCGAAAATATCATAACCCTTTTCTTATTATTTTTTTAAACAATTTAAAAGAGAAATGACAAGATGATCTAATTACTAATATTAATCAAGAATTTGCGAAAACCAATACTTAAAGTTCATATGAACTCTATAAGTAAACAAAGCTTACTTCTGCGATGGTGAGCCAACTTTTGAACAGTTCTTCACTAACTGCCCGAAAGTTATTGGACAGACCTTTAAACCGCATCATCTCCATAGTTGGTGCTAGCGTTCCAACTGAAATTCCCATGAAAGTTTTCATGAATATTTCCTCGGTCGTGTTTCTGTAAAAGTCTGAGTAAACTCTTCCCTCCATCTCCATATGATCCTTTTGCGTTTCACCAAATATTACAATAAAAAGGATTGTTTTTTACCATATCTTAAGCTTCTTATACATGTTCTGTTCTGCTAGCACTTGAAGACATACACATAAAGAAATGGACAACTACTAAACAAGACCGGGGAAATATTTATGAATGCTTCGATGAGGACAATCGCCAGACTCCTATTGAGAACATTAGAGAGCCAAAAATGACAGGTCCTACGACCACGACATATCCCTACATTCCTTAATTTACACGTTTGTCGCTTCTGTTGCAACTTGAAGCGGCAATCTAGCTAGCATACCGTATTACCGTCCGGCATAAACATTCGTTTAGAAATGAAACAAGTGATGCAGATATTACCACCTTTATCATGTATGTTTTCTATCCATATTTTACTTAAATTTTAAGGTCATGTAAATTGATTATAACCATTAGTAAATTTGATGAGGTGGCAGACTAGCTTATGTCAAAAACATTAATGAAGTTATGTAATGTGTCCATTTTTGAATATAATTTGTTGCAATAGAACAAAAATGCAGAAGGTAAATTAATTATTATGGAATATAGACTAGTATGGACATATATGGTGTACAACATAATTCATATTATAAAACACAGGCAACTAGGAAACATTGTAGATTAAAAAAGAGGAACATGAAGCACTAAATGGAATAAATTTAGTAAGAAAAGTGTGGTGAAGGTGATAAAACAATGAATGTTAGTGTCGGTGGAGGCACTATGCGATGGAGGTGACATACGTCACTTGTCAACTTAGTTCGTGTAACATAATTTTTTATAGAAAAAGTTTGATTTAGTATCGGTGCAACTAGGTCAAATTTGAGGTGCAACATGTACTATAAAAAGTTGATGGGTGATTTAACTGGTTGAACTTATTTAATAATATTTTTATTGTTAAATTTATATATTTAAATAAAATTTAACTAATTTAATTTTATCATAATAAATGTGCTACTAGACATTTCGTTATAATTTTTCCCCTTTTAGTGACATGGCTACTTTAAATTCAACATTGAGTACGTACGCCAAATCTTTGTGCATCACCATTTGTTTCTCCCTTTTACATATACAAATGGAGGAATATTACTTTCACGTTCATTTACACTTTGGAAACTAGGGGATAATTCCCCCTAGAATATAAATCGTACTTCATAGATTATGTACCACTTTTCCGTAATTTAAAGGGATAATAGTATGAGAATATATTAAAATCTATATTTTTTTTATCGTAAGTATTAAAGTTTTTAAATATATTTAATGTATGTATTTATATTGATTTTTGACCCACACAATAGAAACTTTCATATATATACCGTATAAACTTAAATACATACCTAAAATAATTTTAAAAAATTTAACACACAAAATAATACTTATAAATCACAAATACATACGATAACAAAAAAATAATATTATTTTGACTTTCATGCAGTTTTTTCAGACCCGGGTCGACCCGGCCGGTCGAACCGGGACCCGGGGGTTAGACCGGGTCAACTACTAGCGGGTCAACCTCAAGTCAAACTAAGTCAAACCCGGCCGGTTTTCCGGTCGAACCGGGGTTGACCCGGTGAACCGGACCGGTCGGACCGGAATTTTTTTTCTTTTTTAAATTTTAGGGACTAAATCTGAACATTTGTAATAGTTTGGGGACTAGAATTGAAAATTTGAGTGTGTGGTTGAACCGGTCGACCCGGCCAGTCGAACCGGACCCGAAGCCCAGACCGGGTCACTTAAAAAAACTGTTTTTAAAACACTGCTTTCATGTCATTAACCTTATTTTAAACTCAGAAAAAAGGGTTTGCATTTACTGTTTGAGCTGGAAAGTGATAAAGTGTTGCACAGTTATTGTGGGCTTTGTGTAATTCTGGGCCTGGCGTCGGCCCGTTAGGTATGGGATAAAGATGTGATGGAAATTCAAGAAATGTTAAATGGGCTTGGGCGTTCAGATGATCCAGATAAATGGATTTGTACGCTGGATGAATCTCGCATATTTGGTGTTCCAAGATAAATAAGTTTTAACAAGAGAGAGATCTATTTACAGTCCACAAAATGTCGGATTCCGTTTACATCTTGGAAAAGCTTCGGAATAAATTTGATGGGCTACTTCAAGAACTGCTTTGGTACTATGGATATATCGAAACAATTTCACTTTTAACCTTCAAAATCTAAAAGTTATACATTATAGATGACGTCAAGTTAGTATCTTAATATCTTAATAGTATTAAATTTCTAGTAGTAATAGTTCTTGTAAGTTGGGTTGATTGGATTCCTTACCGGAATCCTTCATTTCAATTGCATTGTAAGATTATCCACTGTGAGTGATCAGTGTCCATCAACGCCGAAGGTGGTCAAAGACATTCCATAACAGTTTCATCGGCGTCAGCGTGATCAATTCATTATTCCAGTAAAAGTCTTTTCCTTCACTTCTCAGAGTTTGAAATAACAAAATATTAAAAGCTGCGAAGGCGGTTTTTTAGTACTAATAATGGGATAAACCGTTATAAAAATGTTACTTGGATAAAACGTTGATTGAATACTTACGTGACTGTAATAGTTTTCGATGGTGAAAGTAACTACCAGTGGATGCTTTGACTGTTGTTGCACCTAACAATTTGCTAGGTTGCTGATGCAATTATGGTTAGAAAAACAATTAGCCTTATTTTTACATATTCCATATTATAATAAATAAATAAATTTTATATTCAATATTTTGCTCCAAAATGTAAATAAATAGTATTTGAGTTTAGAAACATGAAGTTAGAAAGTGACATAAATCAAAGTGAGTGAGTCTGACTTGTCCTTTCACTGTTTTTTCTAGTTCCACTTTTTTACAAAGCCACTTCAACCTTGTCTTCTTCCTCTTCCTTGCTACCTTTTTCTCATATAATACTTTCCCCCAATCTTTTTTAATCCTTAAGGGTGAAGAAATTATAAAGTACCATAATAAAGATCCAATCTTTTCTAAAGATTATATATGGGTTATCTCTAATTCACTCTATTCAATCATACCCACAAATTATACTTCATCATGGATAATTTTAATCACAACAAAAAACAAGAGCCATTTAATGACTCTTCCATGTGTAACACCACCATGAGTAGAACCTTTTCTGAATATGATATCGAAGAGTTCTTTAAACAATCAATCGGAGGAGCTGATTCCGATCACCGGAGTCATCCACCTGCCGGTGGGATCTTTTCCGGCGCCGACGGTTGCTCTCAAGATCTCACTGCTCAGTACAGAAATCCGGTATGATTTTAATTTTTATTTAGTATTATTTGTTTTTGATTATACAGTCATTGCACAGAATTATTGAATTTGTTAATTAACGTAAGATGGTAGGTAGGTAGGTAGGCCCCAAGTTAGGCCTAATTTTTTTGTTCATTTGTTTTTTTTTTTACTTATTTATTAAAAAGTAAAGTGAGTGAGTACTTTCTACTTGTGATTGCGAATTTGCAATTGAGTTCGTGATTTGATTAGAAGGTGAAGAAGAGCTCCGTAAATCAAATGTTCGAAAGGTAAATCACTTATAGATTCAAAACCATATTTGAGTTTGTAAAGTGGGATTTATTTATCTTATTTATTTTTTATTATTATTATTATTATTATTATTATTATTATTATTATTATTATTATTATTATTATTATTATTATTATTATTATTATTATTATTATTATTATTATTATTATTATTATTATTATTATTATTATTATTATTATTATTATTATTATTATTATTATTATTATTATTATTATTATTATTATTATTATTATTATTATTATTATTATTATTATTATTATTATTATTATTATTATTATTATTATTATTATTATTATTATTATTATTATTATTATTATTATTATTATTATTATTATTATTATTATTATTATTATTATTATTATTATTATTATTATTATTATTATTATTATTATTATTATTATTATTATTATTATTATTATTATTATTATTATTATTATTATTATTATTATTATTATTATTATTATTATTATTATTATTATTATTATTATTATTATTATTATTATTATTATTATTATTATTATTATTATTATTATTATTATTATTATTATTATTATTATTATTATTATTATTATTATTATTATTATTATTATTATTATTATTATTATTATTATTATTATTATTATTATTATTATTATTATTATTATTATTATTATTATTATTATTATTATTATTATTATTATTATTATTATTATTATTATTATTATTATTATTATTATTATTATTATTATTATTATTATTATTATTATTATTATTATTATTATTATTATTATTATTATTATTATTATTATTATTATTATTATTATTATTATTATTATTATTATTATTATTATTATTATTATTATTATTATTATTATTATTATTATTATTATTATTATTATTATTATTATTATTATTATTATTATTATTATTATTATTATTATTATTATTATTATTATTATTATTATTATTATTATTATTATTATTATTATTATTATTATTATTATTATTATTATTATTATTATTATTATTATTATTATTATTATTATTATTATTATTATTATTATTATTATTATTATTATTATTATTATTATTATTATTATTATTATTATTATTATTATTATTATTATTATTATTATTATTATTATTATTATTATTATTATTATTATTATTATTATTATTATTATTATTATTATTATTATTATTATTATTATTATTATTATTATTATTATTATTATTATTATTATTATTATTATTATTATTATGATTCTCATTTTAGTTGTACATCATTTCATATATAATGATATGATTTTCTCTATCAATATATGTGCTATTTGCTGAATGAAAAGGTGAAAATTGAGATCTAGAGATTTACTTAGTATAGGAAAATATTTCTTTTGATAGTTGTTACAGTTTTGCCCCTTTTCTAGTTTTGATCTTGAAAATTTTGTACATCTGTTGGAAGTATTGAAATTAGAATCAAGTGTTACATTAGTTTGCAGGTTTCCTTCACCAATTATTCTCTAAATCATTTGGATTACAGGATAACTTAAATAGGTTTTCAAATTGTGGAGGAATGACCGGGAACCCGTTATGGTCTCAAAATCCTACTCCGAAGAACTCTAGTGTCACGATTACTATGGATTCCCAGTCGTCGATATGTGGTACACCAACTAACTTGATCTATTTGTATATGCATGTACATTTCCTTGTACTTGAGTTTTATAGGACTAGTTATATGGACTTCCATTAGTACTGAAAATAAACTTGAGGGTGTGTTTGGATGTACGTTTCTGGAACTGATGTATGTAACATATTCGGTTCATTATTTGTTTGTTAAGTAAATTTTAAAATTTCAAACATAAAGTGTTTTGGGTCAATCCAACCTGCCTCAGGATGTACCAAAAACTAGTGTTTTGATCTGTTAAACAAAAAGTGATTAGTTGGTGACATATTCATATTTGGTCAGCTGAGAGTCCTACTTCGGATATCAAACCAAATAGACGGGATAACAATGTGGTTGCTGCAACGAGTGATGATGAACAGTCAGACGATGATGATACAGAGATTGAAGCTGGTCAATGTGAACAGAGCAATGACCAAATGGATGTTAAACGAATTAAAAGGTAAGATTTGTCAAAAGTTTCATGATTATTTAAGGGTTCTTTGTCGAAAATAACAATCTACTTTTCATTTTTGTCCTTTTGAGGCATTGTACTTTTTTTTGTCCTTTGGGACCATTGAAACTTGACATTTTTGTCCTTTAGGGCCATTATTTGCAGTATCCATCAGGGGATCCGACAAACAATTGATGATGTGATAAGTTTATAGATTTGATTTTGTGACATAGAATCGTAATTTAAAAACGTAAAAAATAAAATAAAATACACATGAAACGACATCGTTTTATGTAAGCAAAATACTCTCGATTCGAACAAGAGTTTCAAACAACATATAAGTTTTAACACGTAAAACAATGTCGTTTCATGTGTATTTTTAAAAAAATTTACGTTTTCAAATCACTATTCTATGTCACAAAATCAAATCTATAAACTTGATCACATCATCGATTGTTTGCCGGATTTCCAGATGGATAGTACGAACAATGGTCCCGATTGAAAAAAAAAACAAGTTTCAATGGCCCCGAAAGACAAAAAAAAGTACAATGGCTCGAAATGACAAAAATGAAAAGTATCTTGTGATTTTAGACAAAAAAAACCCATTATTTTTAAGGAAGTTTATCATACTTAAATATGATTGGCTATGATTTCAGGATGGTTTCGAACAGAGAATCTGCTAGGCGGTCGAGAAAAAGAAAACAAGCACATTTAACTGATCTTGAGCAACAAGTATGTGTTTACGTTACGCATTTAAAAATTTGTAAATCAAACTAAACATGAACTCAGACATATCAACCAATCACATGTGTTTCAGGTGGAACAACTGCGAGGAGAGTACTCAACTTTGTTCAAGCAACTCACAAATGCTAGCCAACAATTCAAAGATGCTTCAACCAACAACCGAGTGCTGAAATCAGATGTGGAAGCCTTGAGAGCTAAGGTACCTGAATCGACCCAATTTCATATAAATGGGTTCAAATTGCCACCTCTAGTGAAACATATCATTCTACTTTTCCCTAAAGTTCTACAGATCCATGATTTGGGGAACCAATGTTGCTAAAAGATGTGTTGTTTGATTACAGGTGAAGCTGGCTGAAGATATGGTCGCTAGGGGCTCGTTAACATCTAGCCTTAGCCACCTTCTTCAAAACCATTTAGCAACTCCCCAACTATTCAATGGTGGTCAGACCATGTCTAGAATGGGCAACAACGTCTCTCCGACCATAACAGTCCGTGGTGATGAACATGGGCCCCACTCTGGCCTACCCATAGCAGGTCAACATGTGATGGGCGGACTAGGTACTAATCCTGACATCTTTAATCCTAATGTAGCTAAGAATGGTATAAACAGTGATGCAGGAAGCTGTGTATCTGATATTTGGCCTTTGGATACTCATAGTACCATTTGATTTGAACATAAAATAAAAGGGTCTGTTACCTTAGAACCCTCTTATAAGCTATCTCCGTTTGTCTAATTTGTTTATGTTTTCAATTCATAGTTCTATTGTAATTTATATAATACTTATATGATTTGAATCCTGTGACAAGATCTTGAAGTAGTATAGCTTGGTACTAGTTTTGATCATGATGCGATTGTGGATGGTTTTTGGGGTTAATGTTCTCACATTAATTTAGACCCATGTTGAAAATAACCACTCTAGAGTTGCGTAATATTAATGTTGAGTAACATATGATCCTTTTTATTACAGATTGGTAATATAAGTACTTCTAGTCTTATTGAGTCTTGTTTACTACCTCCTTAAAAAAAAAAAATCATTACAAATACATTCACTTAATTGCATGGAGATAAGTCGATAACTACGACGTGTGGCAAGATGGCTGTCCCATATGACTGTCCCAGCCAACCCATATCTATTTTAGTTGAGTTTCTTAGTTTTAACCATTCGAGGTATATATATGTATATGTATATATATATAGGGACATGATCTAGAGGGAAGTGGTGTTTTTGAAGGAAGAGGGGAAACATTAATATTTATCCCGAACCATCTTACATATATCAATCAAAATGTAAACAAAAAATTATTTTTACCAATAAATATTAATCAAAATTGATCCTATAAAGAATATATTCACTGATGAATTTCATTTTTAAGTCATAACATTAGTCAATAAATATTAATGTAATAAACCGTTAACATTCATCATCATGAATGTTAGGTAACATTCATGAGTATAAACATTAAATCATAACATTAGTTGATAAATATTATCAATTTTTACATTCATCATTCATGATCATGAATGTTAACGAGTTTGAATTTAATATTGATCAATTGATATTATAACCTATATAAAGAATTCATCAATGAAACTTAATACTCATAGCATAGATTTTCATTAACATTTATTAAATTTCATGATGAATATTGACACTTCGCCCTTTCCTCCAAAAAAGTGATTCCCCCGGGATCACTCCCCAATATATATATATATATATATTTATATTCCAGGCTTAGTCCCATTTACACAAAAATATAGTTTTAACCATTTGACCCATTAGGAATTAAACATAACTACATAACCAAGTTACTAATTTACCTATTAATGTGTTGAAATAAGTCAATAACACTCGAAGTCTTATATTCAAATTTTATTTTGTTGTTTTTATGGAGTTACCAACGAAAAATAAATAGATGAGCAGTTCACTAGCTAGCATATTTGATAGTACCCCAGTTTGTCAAAAGAAGTTGAAGGTAACGTAAAGGGTCCAATTTGAACCGTTTTTCTCTTTGAATTAGTATAGATAGCTTATGTAGAATGGATATGTAAAGAGATAGCAAGTCGCTTTGTGTTTGGAAGACTCATCGAATGAAAGCAACATCTTCCCCTGTCTTAAGCATTATGTCTAGGGGACAATTTTGACTAATGTATAGATAGATGTGTGGTTTATGTTATATCTCAAAAGAGCTCAAATATATGAGTAGCTAGAAACATAACGGGTCAAACACGTTAAAGAGTGCTTGAAGCTTATTTTTAATGTATACAACCATAATTGTTCGTCTCTAACGATTTAGATTACTGTTTTTGTTTTTGCAACTATAACGAAGGCATCAAAATAATATTTAAGAAACATTGAGGATAATATATATATGTTGATATTAAAAATTGGCTTGGTTTGACCCGTTATAAAATCCACCCATCTTTCCACAAATCACATCCATCTTACTGACTGGTTCCATTATACTATTACCATGAACTCTAATCCCATAAAATAGGAAGACAATACAAAGGATAAAGAAATCACAACTGAACATTAAATCTTTTTGTGTGTGTTATACAATAAATTTATAGCATAAATCACCCTGACAACTTCTATAATAACAGATATACCCAACCGATTTATGAAGAACTAATTTGGATAATCATTTCAAATGCACATGTGAAGATTAGAGGCAATGCATCCAAAATGGACAAAGATTACACACATATCTTGCCACACCATATATAATATAGGGTTAATGCACTAAAAGTGCAACGAACTGTCACCATTTGTTCCATATATACAAGCTATTCATTTTATGTTCTGGGTATGTAACTAACCGGAAAATTTTGTACCTGTATATGTAACTTGGTAACCTACTACCGGAAGAACAGTTAAAATGTAATTGTCAGCATTTTTAATTTTTTTTTAAATGTGACGTGTATATACAATTAAAAACGTGGACTTTACTTTTATTATTATTATATGGCATGTAAAAACGTTTCATAATCACAACTCTCTCTCTCTCGTTCAATATTCCCGCTCGCTCGAATAAACCACCGTTCTTGGTGCAACAACGAAATCCGACCAACATTCTTGAGGGAGTTAGCTTGTTTTTGTGAAATTCTAGTTAAGTATGTGATTTTTCTACACTCCTATTCGTTTATTATGTATAATTGTTTCCAAATTCTGAAAACCCTAGATTTTAAGACGCAATGTTGGATTTTCAAATAAATTTTGATTTTAGTTATGAATTGATTCAGAGGAAGTGAAATGTAGCTTATTATAACCTAAAAAGCCTCAATTTTAACCCTAATTTTCAAATTTTTAAAATTGCAGTATTCGTTTTGATTTTATCAAGAGGATGTTAAATGGTAATGCTTTATAATATCAGTTAAAATTTGTTTTACAGGATGACGTATAAGTTGGAGATAACGATTTATCACGAAGGTATTTTCTATCCTAAGCCTCTAAAATATCTAAATGGTGATTCTGATACAATTCATGATCAAGACTTGAGTGACTTGACATTAGACAAACTTAAACAGTACCTAAGTAGATGTTGTACAGCCCCTGTTAAGACACTTTATTATTGCATACCTGGTTTTTCACGAAAGTTAGGTCTAAGGGAGATTATTAATGATGCTCATTTACATGAATTTCATAGAGTTGGCCATGACAAGGGGGGTAAGGTTGACTTATACATAGAACATCATGGTTATGATATACTCCCTTGGTTGTCTGATGATGATAATGAAGAGAAAGTGTCAGATGAAGAGGATACTGAAATTGAGATTGAAGAGGATGTAATGTCATATGTGAATCTACATAATGAGGGTGAGGATAGTGTGATCATTCCACATAAAGGAATTAATGACCCTTTCTTAACTAAGCTGTGTAGTAATAACTTTGTTATATTTGATGAGAATGTGTCATATGATCCAGTTGACCCTCATAGAACCGATGCTAGTAAAAACCCAGAGTCTTTAGAAGAGTTAGAGATAGATGATAAATACAAAGTGAATAAAGGGGTCACTTATCCTATCCACAACCCTGATCAACATTGAAAAGACATGAAACCCATTTTAGTAGGTTTCAAGAAAAGATGGAACAAATAAAAGAGCTAGATGAAGCAGCTTACAAGTATTTGCTTGAGAAGGATCCAAACACTTGGTGTAGAGCTTTCTTCCAAATGGATCGAGCCTGTGTAGCATATGAAAATGGTATATGTGAGAGTTACCATAGAGCCATATTGGAAGCTAGACATAAACCCATCATCACAATGCTGGAAGAAATTAGAGTGTATCTGATGCAAAGGCTTTTTACCATGAGTCAAAAGGCAAGGGCTTTGGAAAATGAAATTTGTCATTCCATCAGAAAATACATAGAAGAACAGAAATGCAAGCAGAGGTATGTAAAATTCTATTTTTTCAATTGGTTGTAACTGTTTGTAAAAATTTTATGTTAAGGGATTGGATTGTGTACCAAAGCCACTATCAAGTGTTTGAAGTTAGAAGTGCAAATGAACCCTATGGGGTTAACCTAGATTCAAGGACATGTGAATGCAAGCTATGGGATTTAAGTGGCATACCTTGTGTGCATGTTGTTGCCTGCTACATCTATTGCTAGAGGGAACCTCATGAAGGAGTTAGCCAGTGGTTGAGGAATGATAGCTGGGAAAATACTTACCAATACTCAATTAAGCCTGTCACTGGTTCTGCAAACTGGAGTAGATTGAACTTACCTCCAATTGTCCCTCCAATCCATAGAGCCATGCTAGGAAGACCTAAGAAGAAGAGGATCAGACACACTTCTGAGAATGATCATGTTGTGAGCAGAGTTGGTAGAGTTATGACATGTCAAAACTGTTGGGATAAAGGTCACTCCAAGAAATACTGCACCAATCCCACCAGACCTAAACCAGAGACAGTTACTAGAGGTGGAAGGAGAGGTGGTTTCAGAAGAGGTTTCATAAGAGGTGGTGCTGGTACAGGTGGAGCTGGTAGAGGTGGAGCTGGTACAAGTGGAGCAGGAACAAGTAGTGCTGGTACAACTTGTGCAGGAACAAGTGGTGTTTCAAGTGTTGGAGGAATGCCAAGTGGTGTATCATCTGAGAGCAAAGTGGAAGGAGAAGGTTTATCTGGTGGAAACAAACCTACTGCAAGAAAGCTATTCAATGAAGATCAACAACCTGAAACCCAAGAAAGTATGGCACAACCACCTGTTGCTGATCCTGATGTTATACCTGATCAGGTTGAGTTGTATTTTGGTCCTTATAAGAACAGAGGTTTTGTGAAGCCCAGAAAGAAGTCTGGGAGAATTGCAAATCAGTGGAGGGTGAACCTACCAAAAGATGGAAGTGGTACATCAGTTGATAAGCCATTAACTCTGGATGATGAAGCATCTGAGAAGTAGGTGGGAAGATGTGGAGAAGTATTGTATGTATTTTAAATTGGTCAATTATTGAACCCAATATGTGTGCTTTACTGGCCCTACTTCTCTAGTTTTTTGAGTTTTATTGAATTGTTTATGTTGTATCTTCAAACAATACCATGTGGGTGGTCCAACAATGTATTTACTTTCTTTTGTATTGTAGTAACAAGTGGTGTACTACATTATGGTATGAATATTGGTAATTCAAGATTCCAAGTTAATCCAGGGTCTTTAGTGTACTACCTTTCCTCGTGTTAAAGTTAAAGTTTTTGACTTTCACATTTGTTGGTCAAACTTTGGTAATTGCAGGTATAACATTGGTAATTTCACATTTCAAAGATATAGCAGCTTGAACATTGGTAATATTTCATCAAAATACTGGAACAAATTTCTTTCATTAAAATTCATGATGATACAACTAGAAAGAGTCAAGGACTAAACTGTTACTGCTACTGCTTTACAATAAGAACAACAACAATCAACAACAGTAACATCAGACATTTCTTCAAAAAACAACACCTATCCTTGACCTTCTTCACCTTCAGCTGCAGTTTCCTCACTTCTTCATCCTTTTTTACCTTGTAAAGCTCGAACTCACCATTCAACCTTTCTACCATTTCTCTGTTTCTCATGATATCTCTAAACGCATCCCTTTCATCAGCTTTCAAACATTGGTACAAATGTAATAGGTTTTTCTTGTACCAATCGTTTTTAATTTCTTCATCAACAAAGTAAAATGCTTTACACCTTTTCACCCTACAGACTAAACCACAAAACCCCCAAAAATGTCAGGACAAACAAGAAATCAACGATACAGTAAACAACAAGATAAATTACCATGGAATTCGGACAAGTTAAAAAACGACGAGCAGGGTTCGTAGAGGTCCATGAAGTACGTAACACCAACAAAAGTGGAGGATTACATTCGCAATGTGTTGGTAAGTCACCCGATCGCTTCGATTTTACAGAATGAGAGGAAGAAGAAGACATTAGCACTGCAATCGGGTTTTGCAAACTGAAACTAGAGTTCAAAAAGGAACTGAACAACACTGAGATATAAAGTCTCCTTTTCTGACATGGCAATGACAAATATACAGCTGACGTGTCAAAATACTCAACGTGGCATCCAACGTGGCTGCATTGTCAGCAAAGTCATTTTCCATCAGGTCAGAATCAAGTTTGTAAAGATACGTAAACAGTTTCTTCCGGTTGGTTACATACCCAAAACATAAAATGGGTAGCTTGTATATATGGAACAAATGGTGGCAGTTCGTTGCACTTTTGGTGCATTAACCCTATAATATACAACCCAGTACCAGTATGCTATAATCCCCTTATTCTCACCGTTCTTATTAATATATTACTCTCCACAGGTTTTTTTTAAACTCTCCACAGTTGCATAATCATAAAGTTTTATCTCAAATATTTATTTAACAGGTTTAGATTAAACCCCCTGTAATTGATCACTGGTTTCTCAACGAACTCTCTTGATCCTGCATAGTCTTTTGGTGAAGATCCAGTTCAGAGCAAACAAACCTGATTATCTCCCCAGTCAAAGAACCGATAGACAACTTGTTTAGGGTCACAGAAATCTCATATCTACTCTTTATGTCACCGTACCCTGTAGATCCACCTAAACCCGCATGACCAGACCCATATACAGAACCATCTGTTGTGCTAGTTCTCATAAACCCAAGCCCAAATCTTCCATCTGGAAGGATCAAATCCTAATAATCTCCACGTCCTAATAATCCTATTTATTACAAGTTTAATCAATTTTTGTAAGGATTTCTAAATTATATAAATTTGTCTATTAACTTTTGAATAATACTCTATAAAGATATATGTTGATACGATGTCTAATTTATATATAGATACATATATATGGAAAGGTTCAAGTAGGATTGGTTCTTATGATAGAAATAATAAAAATGAACTCTTTTATTTATTTATCTTAACATTAACTAATTTTATTGTTTAAAAATTATAACCAAATTACTAGAATCTTATACTCTTTAATATGAGATAAAAGTTTTAAACAAATATGTGATACACACTATAAAATTTTTAGTGTATATCACAGTCAAAAGCTATATACAAATTTAAGTTCTTATCATATATTTATTTTAGAAAAAAATCAATTTTATATTATAAAGAATAAAATTATAATAATTTTAGTTATTTTTTTTTTAAATATAGATATGTTAAAATTAAAAATTAAAAATTTATTTTTAATATTATTAGGAATTAAATTACAATAACCTCCTTATATATATAATTTTAATTAAGTAAAATAAATTTAAAATGAAATAAATAAAATAGCACTTGAGTTGGACACGTATTTTGGTGGGTCAAGGTTTGCTCAAGGGTGTTAGACCATCCTCAACGGTAGCGTCGGCTGAGAAACCGACGCACGTCGGCCAACCGACACCGTTGGCAGCTATGCGTCGGTCCGATGCGTCGGTTCCCTGCGTTGGTTTGGCGACGAGCTGAGGGACGAGGGGAGTGGGCCAGCATTGATTATTTATTTGATTTTCTATTCCCTTTTGACTCTTTGAAGCATAAAATGGAGGCTCTGTTTTCTTCTTTTTTTAGAAAATAATGGATGCTGAGAAGAAGGGGAAGAAAGGCTAGAGAAGAAAGGTTGGGGAAGAAGTATCCTTAAATTTAAAAATAAACTGGGCCTGGATTTGGGCCTGCATTGGGCTGCAACTTCTTTGTATATTTGGGCTGCGTTTTTTAATATTTAATTTTAATTTATACAATGTTTAATAAATTAATGTAAGATTTTTAATTTTAATAAAATTGTTTTATTAAAATTTTATTTTATGTAATGTTTAATAAATTAATGTAAGATTTTTAATTTTAATAAAATTGTTTATTTTAAATGTGTGTGGGGTTCAGAAATTAAAGTGACATGTCAGGATTGGAAGGGGTGTGTCTGTTGTGTGTCAGTTTGAGAAATGCTAATGTAGCGCTAACGTATCTCAACTGACAAGCTACTGAAATGTTAACCATTGAAAATGGTCTTATTGCCTTATTGGTATCCGTATATAGTTAATGTCTTTCTCTCTCCGTAACCCATTTAAATCACTACATTTCTTCGTCTATTTATTTTACGAGTATACTTAATGCCGTTGGCTAGGTAAATCCAAATCGATGGTTTATACTTTTCTATTCTTAACTTTATTTTTAGCGGTATCGTAAATGCCATGTGCATGTACGTTAGTCTTCTGTTAATAATTAAAATATACTCGAAAAGTAAGTCAAACAAGGTAGGCGACATACACCATCTTCTTCATGGGTATTTTCTCACTTTGTATATCTTTTCTTCTTAATAGTAGTTAATCCTCAATTCACAATTTTTGTTAATATATGAATCGAGCTATTTAGTTTTTCATATTTTCAATCAGGGGTGTGGATCGGTCTTAAAAGGCCGTCGTGTATTAACACACATATTTATTAAGTCATAAATTCGTAATAATGTAAGGCGAATTTAATTTTTAATAAAAAATAAAATATTTAGTCAATTTTTTATATAGTCTATAAAACTGCGATAATACCGGACAAATTTAATTATAATAAAATGAATAAAATATTGTGGTCGATATTTTTATATAGTTTATAGACTCTTTAATTTTTATAAATGAATAAAATATTTTGTCTATTTTGTTAATTTAAATAAATACATCAAATATTTAAGGGGTCAAAAACATAATTATATGAAAGAAATTAAGATCATTGAATCGTAAAGAGTGAAAAACGATGAAGAGCTCAGATTCGTTCATCGTATTTTCTCTTAATTATATATAAATATAAAGACAAAGATAGTGTGTATTAAATTTGTCAGCTTTGTAGATAATTATAGGGTTATATATTTGGAGTCCACCTAAATATATCATTTTGTTTTTGTAGGTCACCCATATTTGAAAATGATTTTGTAAGCCACCCATATTTAAAAACTATTTTGTAGGTCATCCAAATTTATATATTGTTTCATGTATACCAAATTCGACTAAAAACTCATCAAAAAAAATGTGAAGGGCCACTAATACCCCTATATTTGTTAATTAACATTATTTATATTATTTCAATTTTATTCAAATACATGGGTATTTGTGTCATTTTACACTTTTTCGATGAGTTTTTAGCCGTATCTGATATATACATATATATATATATATACACTAGCTGAATACCCGCGCCATGCAACGAGAGCAATTTATTATCTTCACATTCATTCGATATATAGTTGTGTTTTCTGAAATATTTTAAAAATCCAAACTCATATGACAATACACGAAGTATATAGTTTTGTAACTGGAAAAACTTGTAACAAAATAACTCAAAAATAAATCATAAGATGCCATTGCAAACGCGATGGTCGGGTTGCTAGTTGTGAGTGTAGGGTTTCGAGTTCTTAATGGACATGCTGCGTGTTGTGGAGTCACTTGTTGAGTCTATTTGACTTTTTATTTTTGATTTATATTTTTGTATTTTGATATTAAACATTATGTACGTTACATTGTAATCCTAAAACTTGATCAAAAATTTGAATTACTCGTCTCAACCATTCCATCCATAATTGACATGTCCAGTAACTACTAACGGTTCAAAAGTTATGTCTTTTTCGGAATTTCTCATATGTAATCATTTATATCTTAAAAAATATATCTCAAATGCATTATATAATAGTATAGATACATAGAAGTTTAAGATAAAATTAATTGTCACATGTTAATTAGTTTATGGTTTAATAATGCTTATATTAATGATAATTAATGTCACATATTAATTAGTTTATAGTTTAATAATGATTGTATTAATGTTAATTTAATAAATGTAGGGGCAGGTTAGTCATTTTTATAGATTTTTAAAAATGTTCTTACTAATTATAAGGGTAAAATAGTAAAATCTATCTTAAAAAACAAACATTGAAATGTATTATATAATAGTATAGATATATATATATATATAACAACATATAAATTTGGGTGGCCAACAAAATTGTTTTCAAATATGAGTGGCCTACAAAAACAACATTATATATTTGAGTGGCCTACAAAATCATTTTCAAATATAAATAATCTAAAAAGTAAAATAATATATTTGAGTGATCTTCAAATAAATAAACCCATAATTATATATAAGCCTTATAAATATGTTTAATTAACTTATTTATTGCGAGTAACTTGTTAATAGTTGTGAATCTATATTTAGATACATGTGCATCAATAACATATTAGAATGGAATATACATCATTGTTGTAGCATATGCATCATACTAGAAATCAATTATGTATATGTAAGTCATTGTGCATCATGTTGTATATAACTATATATTTTTTAATGATAAAAAAGTACATATTAATATTGGCATCTACTTAAAGGTTATAAAAAGCTTTATTTTATATAGTTTATTATGTAAAAAATTAAAAAATTTATAAGACATTAACATTTGAAAATGATGGAGTTCAGATTTTTATTTTTATTATTTTAAAAGAAAATTAATAAAAAAAAAAGTGAAAGATCGTTGGGATGGAAGTCGATGATTTGTGTTTCATTTGGGTATAAGTTATCACATTTACCATCACTTTCGAATTATTTACAGTAATACCATCCAACTCATATCATCAATCTCTCAGCCGCCGATCTAATGCAACTAATACTCACAATTTATTTTAGTTATTTTACAATAATCGATTGATTTATATATACAGGGTAAGGATCTATAGGGAAGTTTCAAAATTTAGAGAAGGAAGGAAGTAAATCTTAACCCTTGATTTTTTTATTAAAAAACGTTTTTAACATTCATTGATGATGAATATTAAATTTTGAAATTTTTTATAATTTTTAAAATTCATTTATGATGAAATCGATATTGAGATTTACTTCCCTCTTTCTCTAATTTTTTACTTCCCTATTGATCCCTCCCATGTATATATATATATATATATAGTGGGAATTAAGAGGGAAGTAAAAAAATTAAGAAATGAGAAAAGTAAATTTCAATAATTGATTACATCATAAATGAATTTTAAAAATTATAAATAATTTCAATTTTTAACATTCATCACAAATGAATGTTAAAAACATTTATTTATGAAAAAATCAAGGGTCAAGATTTGCTTTCCTCCTTCCTCAAGATTTGGAGCTTCCCTATGGATCATCTCCATATATATAGGGTGGGAATCAAGAGGGAAACCAAAAAATTAGGGAAGGAGGAAAGCAAATCTCAACCCTTGATTTCATCATAAATGAATTTTAAAAATTACAAATAATTTCAAATTTTAACATTCATCACAAATGAATGTTAAAAACATTTATTTATGAAAAAAATCAAGAGCTAAGATTTGATTCCCTTTTTCTCCAAAATTTGAAGCTTCCCCATAGATTCTTTTGCTATATATATATATATATAAATAAAAGTGAAAAGAAAATATTAAAATGACAATAAGAAGAATACTTTTAATTTTCACTCACAATTACTTTTATCTATGAATTTTTATTTTTATGGTTCACGAAAAATTTTAATGATGAACATTTATTATCTTTTGACTTTACAAAAGTTAATAGTGAAACTTTATTATTTTTTACCATCACAAAAACTTTTAAATGTGAATATTTATTTTGTTTTACTTCAGAAATTCTTTTAATATTCAAAATTTATTATCTTTTGATTTCACATAAATATTTTAATAATGAATATTCATTATTTTTTTACTTTACAAAAATTTACAAATAAGTAAAGCTTTATTTTTATTGTCACTGTTTTCATTTAACATTGATTTCTCACTAGATCCATATTTTTATATATATATATATATATTGTAAGTTGAAAAATAATACAAATTAATTAGTAACCTCAATTTATAATATAATCTACAAAGGCGTCACGTAGGATCGAGTGTCATGTGGTAAATTTTGAAGATTTCATTTATACTATATTTATCTTATACATATACTTTTGTATGTTATAACTTTTGCGTCACAAATTAAAATTTATAATTTTAAATTATAAATCGAGTTGCGAATTAATAACTAACAATTTATCACATACGATTAAGTTTGAAATTAATTAATGGCGATCAATGCAATTAAGTTCTTTTGCAATCAAATCCAGTTATTTTAACATTTTAGTACCCAACTTTTTTCTAGTTTAAGTAAAAGAGGTGATATTTTACGACACAAAAATTGATTTTGATACTTCGTAAAACTCAGTTTACAAGAATTACAAATATGAAAAGGCTACATCATAACACAAATTAATAATAGAAGTGAATAAAGAAAAAGAAAAAAAAAAAGGTAACAAGAATAGATAACTTTAATTATATGTTAATTAAGTACGTTATTGATAAATCCTTACATTAGTTTCAACTCAATGCCGCTACAAAGTTACATATATCATAGATGGAATTAACCCCCGTTAATTAACAGGTTTAGGTATAACCCCGTTAATTAAGCACTGGTTTCTCAATTAACTTTTGCTGTTGAACCTGCATAGTCAGCTGGTACAGGAAGATCAAGTTCCAAGCAAACAAAACGGATTATATCTGCGGTCAAACCGCCGAGTGTCAACTTATTTAGTGTAACAGAAATCGCAAACCTGTTGTTTATGTCACCGTATCCTACTGATCCACCAAAACCTGCGTGACCAAAACCAATTACAGAACCATCAGTAGCGCTAAACCTGCAGAACCCGAGCCCAAACTTCCCATTCGGAAGGATCAAATCCTTATAATCTCCACGTCCCAAAAACGCATCATGAATATTCATTTTCGTGTTGGTAAAGATTTTAGAGTACACGTCATCACTTGTGTCAACGGTTTCTTTGGTTTTTGTGGTAGTAGAGGGATGGGGAAGTGGGACCACACCACCATCCACGAGGGCAGCATAGAAGCGGGCCAGTGCACGAGCAGAGAAGTGTCCATTGGATGCAGGTATTTTGGCACGACGTACATTTAGGTCGTTGGCTCTTGGAATAGCTCTATTAACCTCCTCGAACGTGAATGAGGATGGCAGGGAGGGTGTGGGTGAGCTGGCTATAGCCGTCAGGTATTTTCGGAACATATTGAGATCACTTGGATCCATAGTAACAGTTGCAACACGAGATTCAATACCTGAAAAGAGCGTAAATAACAATTATATCATCAACTAGCAGGCAGCGTTTCTTATTCAGTGAGTAGTAAAAGTAAAAACTTGACTGATTTTTACCTGGAGGAATTCCTATAAAGAACTCGCCTTCAACATTAAGTGGAAGAACCAAAGCTTCTTCAAGAATGTCTTGAAACTTCTTCCCAGATGCATGCTACACATTCAAAAACAGATCCATCATCATTCATAAGATTAAAAGAGCAATTAATGTAGTTTTGACATCTTTGATGGGCCCACTATTCTACGGGAACCAAGCCTACCACCACGCAGACATAAGATAATACTTTCCCTAGAGAGAGTGACATGACCCCTAAAAATAAAAGAGCAATTTATATGTGTGCAAATAAGAAGAATGTTTAGTATGTAGTACCTCGATGATTCCACCACATAGCCAACCATATGATAGAGAATGATACAACTGTTGACGACCAGGTTCACTCTCGGGTGCCACCATAGCACTGCGTTTTAGACACTCGTCCCAGTCACAAAATGATGTAAGATCTTTAGTAAGGCCTACAAGAGCATTGTGCAAACCAGCTGTGTGATTAAGTATATGATTTACCTGCACAAATTGTGGATATTTTATTACAAGGTTACATAAGACACTTAAAGAGATCATCCCCTGTAATTGTCTCACCTAGAGGTTCAAATATGAACACGGGTCAGCTAATAAGTCAAAACCCAGGGTCTGGTCAAAGGGATCGGGCTGGATTGAGATGACCCGGCCTTGTCCATTTCATAAATATAATAAATATTACAAAGCTACTAGCTTTGTACTCACGCTAAATAATGGTGGCTTTTTAATTAGTTTGAACAAATTTGTTAGACAGGTTGCAACAGTTTGAAAATAAGATGATTGTCAACATATTTGACCCGTTAGAGATAAACATAACCCAAATAGACTTGTTGAAAGGTAAATGGGTCAAAATTGCCAAATGTACCCTCCTATGTTGCGTAACTTTAGTCAATAATCTTTGTTTAACCGTAATGATCAATGAAGTTATAGCAATAACTTTATGAAGATGGGAAATAAAAAGCATTGGATCAGTAAAAACCTTTATTTGATCTTTTCCGTTGTTACCAAACTCTGGCCAAATGTTTGCAACGTTTTCATCCAGCTTCAGTTTCCTATGATGAAAATACATATTATCAACTAAATTATTTCCTTCTAAGATATACTATCACTTAAGAGTTTCAGGTCAACCAACCTACTTGTACTAAAAATTATACAATTCTGACACTCAACTCAACGTGCTCATTTTGACACCTCTAGCTACGATGAAAACATACCCTTTATCAGCGAGCCAATGAACCATTCCTGCTGTGACGCCCTTAGTTACTGAGAAAACCGGAAATAAACTATCAGGCTGAACAGGACGATGATCATCTTTTCCCAACACTCCAGCTGCAGTATCAATGATCACTTTCCCGTCTTTGTACGCACAAACCTAACAATCACAATAACCAACTTTTGTCTAAACCGCAACCGCAAAACCGATAATTAAAAACTGATCATTATATGCGAACCTGGATGCCAATTATCCCACCAGCATTCCCTAACTCAACCAGAAACCCCCTAAGTTTTGCCTCTACTACAGAGTGTTCTGGACTGTCATACACCCATTCTGGATTCGTGGCCGGTCCATTGTTCATGTTGCTGCAACAAAAACAAAACAACAAAATAGCTAGTAAAATATATCTAGTTATAAAAAGAATAGCCATATATATCCCAGAAAAGGTTCAGCTTCATACTTAGATATCTTACCCGTCCTTGAGTGGTTGAGTTTTCGAAGTCCTTAGCAAAGAGTATTCGTTTATAAAAATACAGACTCTAAAGAAAATATCTATCTACCTGTTTTTATTCTTATCAGATCACAATCACATGTGACTAAAAGTTTGACCCAAAATATAACATTGAAAGTTAAATTATTATTATTCAAAGATATGAAAAATTCAAGAGTACGACCTTATATGAACAAGACAAGATGGTGCGGTTTTCGGTTAGCATCTATGTATTTAAAACCCTTACGAAGGATTTCACATTATCTTTCTTATTCCTTATAAAAGGATATCAGAAATTACCATTTTATTCCTCCACTTATTAAATATATAAATTATTTAATTAATATCATATCCCACGTAATACATTTTTTCTTTCTTCTTTTATATCACATTTTTAATTTATAATTTTAATAATAATTTAAACTCTAATAAGAAATTACTTTCATTAAAAAAGTAGCATTTATTCTTGCATTCAAGTATCATTAAACATTTGTCTTTCAAAATCAATATGAGAAATCTTCACCCGCTACTGTGTGCGAGGCCTGATGCTAGTATATATTAGAGTAGATTAGGTTAGATTAGATAGATGTATCTTGACTTGTTCCGGTTAGATATGCACCGCACAAAATTATTACGAGTAGATATTTCATTAGTACATAGGCAGGTGGCCCGTGGGCCCCATAATTTATCGTAATGATATAATCGATCAATTAGTAGATAGTATGGTGTTTTGAAACTCGGGTTGACCCGGCCTGTCGGATCGGGGCTCGGACCTAAGGCCGGGTCGACCCGGTAATAGGGGTTTTCGGCTCGGATTGAACCGGCTGGTTCTCCGGTTGGACCCCGTGAACTGGACCAGTTTGACCTATTTTCTTTTTATTTTTTTAATTCCAATTTATTCCTTTTCTTTCTAAATCTCCAAAACATGAAATCCCCAAATCTCTTATTTGGCCGAAACCCTAGATCGCGAAAACCTTCAAATTTCGGCCAAAATCTTCCATCTCTGGCTGACACCTACACTCTAATCTGAAAGAAAGTTACAAAACCCCAACCACCCTTTTCTAGCCGGATTTCATCATTCTCTCCTCTCTAAATTTGAACAAACCCCAACAATAAATATGGAATATGAAGTTTAGGTTTTGATGTTAGATAATTATAAGAATGATTTATGAAAATTGTGGTGGTGCTTTGTCAAGAGAAAAGATGATAGAATGAAAAGGAAAAATATGGTGTTCGGGAAGATGAAGAAAATAGAAAGGATTCAATTTTCAAAGTAGTTTTATTAGAAATGAATTTAAAAGGGAGAAGACATATTGTTTTAGTGTCAAGTGAGAGAAACAAAAATATTATTTTATGTCTAGCCCACTTTTTCAATCGAAAAGTCACAATCAAAATACACATACGCATAGATTAATATTTGAATCAAACCAGAATCAAACTGGACAAACTGGAACCGAATCACCGGCCAAGTCAACTTGAAAACCGGATTTAAAACATTGAATAGTACTATTCAAGATTAATTATGTGTGTTTGTTTTGGCAATACCCGGCCATCCACATACCACATCTTTTACAAATATTTTCTCCTATATATTTTACTAGTATTAAAACCCGTGCGATGCACGACAGTGTGATGTTGTTTATGTATTAGATAAAATGTGTGCAGTTATTAAAGTTTATTCGTTAATCAAGTTACAATTTGATCATATAGTTAACTAATTAACAGTTAACTATCTAGTAAATATAACATATGAAAAAATGGATTGGGCAATTAACGAATATATTAAAGGTATTAATACAATTGATTCAAAGAATGAAAAAAAAACAATAACAATTAATACGGTCATTAATTTATTTTATTAATTTTAAAAATGCAAAAATAATAACAATTAATTATGGTCATTAATTTATTTAATCATTATCTTTAATTCTACTAATTAATGTATTCAATGTTGTCAATTAATTCGGCTTTTAGGATATATAAAGACACATCATCGGTGTATATATGAAAAAGAAATTCAAAAAAGTTATATGATTGACACCTCATATTTTTGCATACGTGGCAAGTAATGATTGAAACCACATAAGCAATGTAATATGTTTTTTTAGTTATTAATAGATTATTTTAATGTTAATTCTAGGGGACTCCTATTTGTGTGCATTTCAAAATAGTGATATTAATAATTTCATTTATACCACGTACGTCCATTTAAAATATATATTTAATTTAATATACGGAGTAGTTGTTTAATTTAATTTAGTCAATAAAATGGGACTCACTTTCCACCTCAACTTATTTAAGATAAGGACTTTTAATTAAAAGGACCATCGTTTTACGTTTTCTACCATACCATGCACAGTGTCGGAAAAATGAAATTAGTTTAGTTTTTAATATACTTTAACCAAACAAGTACTTTCAGTTGTTTGTTAGTTAAAGATCGTATCAGAACTCCGACAAAATTCTTTTTTTGGGTAGGCGTGACCGAAAATGGTTTCGTTTTTACACTATATCTATTAGCCTATCGATATTTAACGGACTTAACCTGATTATAACTAGATATCATACATCTTTACTTGCTTTTGATTAATAGATATTATGCCAAACTTCAATTTCTGATGGATTTAAATCATCTCGAAGTTACTTTTTTTGCAATCATAGAGTGCGTTTTGTTAAAGATAAACAAAATGAACCCTTCATTGTAAATGTAAATAGATAAACAAAATGTTAATAGGTAAACATACGAGGTTTTTTCTTTTCAATAAGAGTCTTTGACTAAAACATAAGTGATCTAATGATATTCATGGGACCATTTTCGACCATTTTCTCTTGCCACTTTTAAAATGTACAGATAATAAGATTCGAATCTAAAACCTCTAATAAGAACCCTTCATCGTAAACTTTACTTATTATCAAGATATCTTATATCTCATAGAAAAGTGACATAACTTGTCATATATTATTTGAGAGAATTTTAATCTCCTTTTAATCATATAACTATCAGGACCAAGGACCAAATGCAGTTATTATTTACTGATCACATATAAAATGTAATTGTCTTGTTATTGCTGTATTTATCATCCGTTCCGTTTATAATCCTATCTTGGTCTCTTTTAAGGGTACAATTGAACACTTATATGTTGTGAACATTAATATTAAAACAAAAAAATTGTTAAAGTTATAATCTGATCTTTTAAGTCGATATTTACAATGCTATACACATTAACACTTTGGGTAAATTTCAACATGTCCAAACCTTGCAACTTTTTACCCTTTCTTCATTGGCCATTATTTTTATAATTTGTATTCTAAGAGAGCCTTTAGAATTATAACTAACACAAATTGACAAATAAAAAATAAAAGTAACAAGAGGATGCAATTACAACAAATCAAATTAATAGTTCTTTAAATAGTTGCAACTAATTACATAACTGATCGAATGTTACCTCAAATATTGTATGAACAACAGAACATGTTTAGCTCAAACCTTCATTACTTATAAACTGGTTTCTCAACTAATCCTCCTGTTAATAATCCTGCATAGTCAGCTGGTAGTGGAAGATCAAGTTTCGAGCAAATAAAACGAATAATCTCTGCAGTACAAACACCGATGGACAACTTGTTTAGTGTCACAGAAACTGCAAACCTGTTGTTAATGTCACAGTATCCTGCAGAGCCACCTAAACCCCCATGACCAAACCCAAATACAGAACCATCTGTTGTGTTCAACCACTTAAACCCAAGACCAAATTCCCCTTTCTGCAAGACCAGATCCTTATAATCTCCACTTCCTAAAAACGCTTCGTGAATTTTTCCTTTGGGGTTGGTAAAGATTTTAGTGTCGACTTCATTATTTGTGTCATTGGTTTTGTAAGGATGGTGAGGTGGGACCACACCGCCATCCACAAGGGCAGCGTAGAAACGGGCCACTGCACGAGCTGAGACGTGTCCATTGGCGGCAGGCAGTATTGCACGGCGGATATTAATATTGTTGAATAATGGAATAAGGCTTGCAACCATGTTGTATGTGAATGTGGAAGGGGTGGTGGTGGATGCAGAACTCCTGAATGATTCGGCTAGTTGACCTAATTTACTGAGATCATTTTCGTCTATCGTAAGTGTTGCTAGACGTGATTCCACACCTATAAAACAAAAATAAATAAAGAAAAACGATTGTTTCCCATTTAATAAGCTAGCAGAAGGCTTGTTCGATGACTTGTAAGGATTTTGGTAAATCATACCAGGAGGGATCCCTACATAAAGCTCGCCTTCAACGTTAAGAGGACGAACAAAAGCTTCATCAAGAATCTCTTGATACTTTTTCCCAGATGCATGCTGCACGTTCAAGAACACATACAATATTTAAGATAACAAAAATTCGAACAATGTATTTATAAAGGACTCCACATGAATGCTTGTCGAGCCAATTTAAGCAGTGTGTAATATGTAAGTGCTAATTTACATGCAATTAGGATTGTAACAAGTAGACCGTTTTTCAAGTTATCTGAGCTCGACAAAAATCTATATTGAAGAGTTAATATCGTTAAAAGAAGGCAAATCTTTGCATAAAAACAAAAAATTTGCATATAGAAGGTTATATGTTTTAGAAATACACTTTTGGTGACTTACAACCCGTTGACATGTTTCCTTAAAGCTTATTTTGTTTGAGTAACCTACTTGACCCGTTAGAGATAAAAGAAATCCCACATTATGTCATTATACTCGATGCCCAGGCTGAGTCGATATATGCGAGGCAAAATTTTCACCTCCTAGGGTGTGGTTCAAAAGTCTTTTAGACGAATTAACTATATAAGATAACTGTAATGGTACCTCGATGATTCCACCACATAGCCAACCATATGATAGATAATGGTACAACTGTTCTCCACCAGGTTCGGTCTCGGGTGCCACCATAGCAATGCGTTTTAGACACTCGTCCCAGTCACAAAATAACGTCGGATCTCCTTCAGAAATGCCAGCTAGAGCATTGTGCAGACCGGATGTATGATTAAGTATTTGATAAACCTGCAGGAGAAAGGAAAGGTGACATATATCTTCTATATGGATACGAAATTATAAAGTTATAACGAAAATATACAATGGAAGGTGATCAAATATCAACCAAAAGACAATTGAATATACAATTAAAGACAGTTACTTTAGATATGTGGCTGTTGTCTGATGTTGTAATCATTAAGTGACTGGATTATTGAGTGTTTAGCAAATTCGTAAAGTGTAAAAATTTTTAATACGGAACATGACCAAAAAGGACACTCTTGCCAAATATGTGTTCTGATAGGAGTAAAGTCACTCAAATTAGGTTTAGAAAGGCTGTTAAGCAACTTTATTTTACGAAAATCACATACAAAAGTAACGAAAGATGATCCAATATCTACTTTGGGTGACACAGTTTATCTGCAATCAGAAAAGGCTCTAACTTTCAAGTTTCAATAAGTTACATCTTGGGTAATCTTCTTATTTAAGTTACCTTTTCAGAAAGTTATCATATTTGGTAATTTTCCAATTAAGAACGCGAGTCCAAACACTCAAATGACAAGAAATAAAATTATTAGGATCAAGAGAACCTTTATTTGGTCTTTTCCGTTTGTACCAAACTCTGGCCAAATGCTGGCTACGTTTTCGTCAAGCTTCAATTTCCTACGATGAAAACACATTGTATCATTAGTTACAACTCTGTATTACAGTAATTTACATTTTCCATCTATATGTACATAAAAAAATATGGATCTTTTCCATAAATTTGATTTATTACAAGGGCCATCTCTACTATTGTTGTTTTGTATCATTTCAGGGGGTTTCAAAAAAATAAGAACATTTCCCTCTTAGGAAGTTTTTTAACTTAAGAACACCGACTTGGCACGACCCATCAATAGGAAAACATATAGAGGGTACCAACTTTTGACCAGAAAAAAGAAATTCGAGTCAACCCAACCCGAATAGATTTACTCAATTATGACACAAACCCCTTTTGACTCATTACCCAACCCACCCGAGAACGTACCCGTCAGCTGCCATGCATACACAAAAACATACCCTTTATCAACAAGCCAATGTACCATTCCTGATGTGATGCCCTTAGTCACAGAGAAAACGGGAAATAAGCTATCTGGCTGAACGGGACGAGGATCATCTTTTCCCAACACTCCAGCAGCAGTATCAATTATCACTTTCCCATCTTTGTACGCACAAACCTAATATACACGATAAAACGTGTTTGTGTAAAATGTAACCACAAGGCCTAAAAAGCATGCACATTTTTGTTACAATTTACAGTTTTCTTGAAACTCCGATAATGAGAAACATATTCTATGTATCCACACATTAAAATGGTATAAATTCCAAAACGCAATTTTTAAAAAATCATATCAAGGCAATCCTGCGTACCTGGATTCCAAGTATTCTATCAGCATTGCCTAATTCCACCAAGAAACTCCTCAGTTTTGCCTCTACGTCAGAATGTACTGGACTGTCATATATCCAATTTGCAATCGAGGCTGGCCCGTTGCTCATGTTTCTGAAACAGAATAATAATAACAGCTAGTAAAACAAGTGAGATATGACCAAAAACTAAAGGTGGGAAAATGGGCAGGTTGGTTAACAGGTCTAACCCGTTGTTTTTTTCCCATTTCCTTTTGAATTTCACAATGAACGGAACTTTTGTCACCTTTATATTTTTTCCAGGCTTCATACAAGCCAAAAATCTGATATTTACAATATTGTCTAAAAAAGTTGAATGTCATGGTTCAAAATATGTAATTCTTATTGCATGTTTTTTGTATGTCGATGCCATAGGAATTTGTAGGTGCATAATCATATTGCTAACTGCATTTACATTCAAACAGAGTGCACATATCATAAATATGAACAAGGTAAGGAGGATATGTGTTTTCTATTCTATAGCTAGGAGGGATATATGATAAAAAAATTCTTACCAAAAGATCCAACAACAATTTTAAAAATTTATAATTGACAGGAAAATAAAATCGGAGAAAAACTTTCAAAGATATTAGAATCGGGAGAGAATATTAAGCGAAGAAGAAGATGATGATCACAATCACCGTCTTTGCATTTTGGGTGAAATGGAAGGTAATGGAAATTCATAATTTTGGTTTAACTGCCTTTTTTATTTCAGCCCACATAATATAATTTTAAATACTATAATAACTTAAAACGATTAAAATTATAATATTATTACAATCTTTTATCTTAGTGGTACATCAGACTTAAACGTGGTGAAATGGATTGGCGAATCACTTTTAACTCAAGGGGTTCGGATTATAACTGGTACGAGTTATAATAGATATGGGTTGAAATGGGTTCGGGTAAGACGAATTTATGTAAATAAAAAATTTTGTGACTTAACTTTTAGTTTTGATTTGAATTTGTTAGGTTATGTATCTCGGTTAACTTCAAAAAAAATTAAAAAAAATTGCAAAATAATAAATGTATTTAAAAATAATGAAAATTGTAAAAGAATATGTAAACTCTATTAAGAATTAATATTATTTTTAATTACTTACGTTTATTATTGTTTAAATACTTATTTATTATTATCAAATAATATGATAGTGGTGTAATGTATGGTTTACTGTTTAGAAAAAATGAAATTTTAGTTTCATCTACTTATCTATACATTATACTCGTAATAGAAAACATAAAGTCCAATATAACCCATTAAAAAAAGTAAGAAGTTCAATGCAATCTAATATTTGTATAAAATAATTTATTATTATTCATCTTTAAAAGTTTAAGCTAAGATTTGTGACTCTAACCAGAACCGGTCAATCAAAAGATTATGTGAATTCAAGTTCACTTAATGCAATTTAATATATGGAGTAAGTTGTAGAATTGTTAGTTTAAAAGATATATAATATAGTGTATATAATTAAAATATTCATTTCTTGTCATGGTTAGTCATTTTGTAATATTAAATTAATATTAGTATATATTTGTTGGCCCCACAATCATACACTCATTTCATTTCTTACCTATTAATTATAATTATTATTCTCGTTTTTACCATGATTAATTATTAGTTTTTCGAATAGACTCGAAACAATGAGCTTTATTAGAAGTATATCTTACGTGACTAGAATTAAAAACTTAGCTAGTAAAAGAAAGGGTGTGGTATGACATATATAAAGATAATACAAGTGTATCGACATTAAAAGAAAGAAATGGTAAAACTAAATACCCCAACAACCTTATCGCAGTTGACCATCACCTCAGAAAGTTAATGGAAACACTTGAAAACTTTACCATTTTGTTCATTTTACCATAATGTCTATCATGGTCACTTTATCATAATAAACCATGAGACATAAGCTAATGCAGACACTTGAAAATAATTTATTAGCTTATAAGCTATAAGCTCCGCAAAACACTCAAACGTAACTTAAAAGCTTATAGGCAATTAGCGAAAAAAATAAGCTCCCCAAACACCCCCTTGATCACTTTTCCTTTTCATCTCCGGTGAACCAAATAAATACATGCTAGTTTGAACAGAACCTCCACTCGTCACTCATGTGCAACTACGTGAGGTGATAATTCGATGGGTCTACTTTACTTTTATTTGTTTATTCTTTTCTTATATTTGGCGACTAATAAAATAGATGAATAATAATATACAAGTTGAGAAACAAATTTGAAAAGACATGTTTTAACACCTTTTTACAACTCACCATCTATAGGCTTGAAGCTTACAAAGTTACAAACGATTAGAAAATCACTCAAAATCTTTCTTGCATAAATGTGTTACTAAACTGCATATAAAAGAAGTTAATCGTGTACAGGGATGTTAGCGGATCAACCAGAAGCTAAACCCCCCAACCCATAAACTAGGAACACGATCCTACCTCAAAAGCAGAAGGATAAGAAAGAATTGGTCGAGTCTTTTTCAGCATAGTAACAAACGGCTTATCAATGAAAATTAGCTTTATACGACGTTGTATTAAATAAAGATCAATAGTTCCCTAAACATTTTAAACTCAAAATTGTTGCAAAGTTACATGTACTGTATATGAGTATATGTACATGTTTTAGTGTATTAACAGGTTTAATTTAAATCATACCCCCCTTTAATTTATCACTGGTTTCTCAGAGAACTCCCTAGATCCTGCATAGTCTTCTGGTACAGGAAGATCAAGTTCCGAGCAAACGAACCGGATTATCTCCCCCGTTAGAGCACCGAAAGACAACTTGTTTACTGTCACGGTAATCGCAAACCTGTTGTTTATATCACAGTATCCTGTAGATCCACCTAACCCTGAGTGACCAAACCCAATCAAAGAATCTTCTGTTGTTTTATACCTTCTAAATCCTAGCCCAAATCTTCCATTCGGGATGATTAAATCCTTATAATCTCCACTTCCCAAAAAGGCGTCATGAAGCTTTGCTTTAGGGGTTGTAAAGATAGGAGTGTCAACGTCATCACTTGTATTATCACTTTCTGGTATTCTGATGTAAAGATCAGATTTTGGACTTGTGGAACTGTTTGAGTCTTTCTTATTTCCATCTTTCCGGTTGATGGATGTTTTCTTAAAGGAGAATGTGGGGTAGTGAGGGTGGCTTCCGAGTGGTGGGAGGGAAGAAGAGGGGTGGCGGGGTGGGACTACACCGCCATCCACCAGGGCAGCATAGTAGCGGGCCAATGCACGAGCCGAGAAGTGTCCATTGGCAGCAGGTAGTATGGCACGACGAACATTGAGCGTGTTGGATAACGGAATAGTGCCAGCAAGCATGTTGAATGTGAATGAGGAAGGCAGGGTCGTGGAGACAGTGCTGCTCCTGCTAGCTTCAAGTTTTGGGGTTAACCCACTGAGATCCATTGTAAGAGTTGCCAGTCGAGATTCAACACCTAATAGTAGCATAGGAAAACATTATTTTTTATAAACATCCTGAGGGATTTTTTTATTTTTTTTTGTTTTTACTTGGTGAACCATACCAGGAGGAATCCCTATATAAAGCTCGCCTTCAACATTAAGTGGGCGAACAAAAGCTTCCTCAAGAATCTCCTGAAACTTCTTCCCCGATGCATGCTGCACAATTGAGGAAGTATACATCACTCAAAATAATGAAAAAATAAAGTGGTACACATGTATTTAGAGATAAAAAAGAGAAGGGGTATGAAGTAGTACCTCAATAATTCCACCACATAGCCAACCATATGATAGATAATGATAAAATTGTTCACGCCCAGGCTCAGTCTCAGGTTTGGCCACAGCAACGCGTTTCAGACACTCATCCCAATCACACATTAACATAGGATCTTCTTCAGATAAACTGGCGAGAGCATTGTGCAGACCAGATGTATGATTAAGAATATGATTCACCTTAATTTTCTCTTTTCCGTTTGTACCAAACTCCGGCCAAATATTCACAACATTTTCATCAAGCTTCAGTTTCCTACGATGAGTATATACTACTATTATTATTTTCCCATGGCATAATATAACGTAGCTCTACTCATGGGTTTTGAAAATACAATCGAGATTATTTCAGCTACTTCATACCAACACAATGCACGTGCTGGTGCTGAACCCTTAAAGAGTTAAATTAATGGAAATAGTTTCAAAGATTTTAGGTTGAGAATCTAAAATTGGAATTTTCGGACTACATCTATAGGTTGAGCATAACCACATAGATGACCTCATATTTACTCTAATCTGGAAAACAAATAAGTAGGTATTAGAAATTAAGAGCAAGAAATTTATTGGTTTCCATGCAAAAATGACATCATACCCTTTATCAGCGAGCCAATGTACCATTCCTGCTGTGACCCCCTTAGTTACTGAGAATACAGGAAATAAGGTGTCGGGCTGAACTGGACGAGGGTCATATTTTCCCAGCACTCCAGCTGCAGTATCAATTATTACTTTCCCATCTTTGTACGCACAAACCTACCAAACACAGTAACGTGAGTTTGAGTAAACTACCACCACAAACCAAAGAATCGTGTAATTTTGGTTATAATTTACAGTTTGTTGCAGCTGGTTATGAAACGGATTACTTATTAGAAACACAGTTTGTTTAACCGAACACTAAAACCGACTAGCATATGATAATTAGTTTTAAAATGCAATACGGACCTGGATCCCGAGTATTCTATCAGCATCCCCTAATTCAATTAGAAGGCGTCTCAGTTTTGCCTCTACATCAGAATGTACTGGACTGTCATATAACCATTTTGCATTTGATGATGGTCCATTGTTCATGTCACTGAAACAGAATAAGATCTAGTAAAACAAGTGTAAATACCACCTGAAAATAAATAATGAATGGAACCAATTTGAAAAAAATCATACCTCATTAGAACAGATTCAGCAAAAGGTCTCATGATATTTAGATAGCTTATACGAACATTCATCAAGGATGAAAGACCTGAATCGATGCAACATGTTTTAAATACATAAAAACTGATTCTGTGATCCCTAAATAATCGAATATCTTGAAGGAGTGACTAATAACCTCTGAGCAAATTAAGGACCCTCGAGAAAATTACGATGTCTCCAGGAAAAGCATCTATCTGGAAAATACCTTCCATTAGTTCCCAAAAATCATTAAAAGATAATCTAGGGATCAGCAAAGGTAATGAGCTTACAGGATTAAAGCGTTTGACTTCTTTCTTGTCAAGTTTCATCTTTTCCTGTATAATTTTCATATTCTTTGCTCTTTGCTCCGATAAAGATTTCATGTTTTCCTAAATAAAAATAATTCTCAGTTTTGCACAGCTTAAAGACACTTATGTAAAACAGCTAGACAATCTCTACCACTTACCAAAGCCTCAGTTGCTGGAGTAGTAGCCCGGAAGAACACATTTGTTACCTCCATAGCCTGCTCTGGCATGTCCAGGCGCAATTTAAGTCCCATTTCAGCAAAGGCAGACAAAAGAGCCACATGATCACCCTGAAACGAAAAAAATTTCTCATAATCGGATATTCGAGTGTTGGAAAGTTTCTGATTATTCAACAAATTAATAGATGAACAACCAAAAAGAGATGAAAAAGTAATTTGATTTTACCCTTACAGTATCAGCTTTGTTGCAGTTAGTATGGAACTGATAATTTGAAACTCAGAAGCAGACTAATTATGGTGATTTCAAGTCACACTAATTAGATAAGCAGTTTCACCAAGTCTAACACTGATCTATATGTCGACTTGCTGAGAGTTGTATCTAGACAGTAATAATTGTACTTGCTCTATTAGGTTGAAACAAGGTTCTTACAGAACGACAATAGAGTCACCTGATAAATATATCAAATCACTGCTATTAAAAGAAGTGCAAACCTCTGCAGCCGCCAGAAACATTTTCGCCAAAGCATGTTTCACAGAGCTTGACAGCAACTTTGTAAGCCCAAAATCAAGTAAAATTGGACGGTGGGGAGATTCTCTACTCACAAGAAAATTACCTGAAATTGTTTAAATAAAGGCTTGTAAAAGAGAACAAATCTAATAAATTGGAATCAAAGATCAAAACAGTATTGAGAGCATTGAGAGGAAAGGGAGAGTACCCGGATGAGGGTCGCCATTGAAAAAGCCATCAACATAAATTTGATGTGCATATGCACGTGTAATTTCTTCAACAAGCTTTTGTTTGTCAACACCAAGTTCTTCTAGCGCACGGGAATCATTTAAACGTACCCCATCCATATACTCCAGAATGAGGACTTTCTCAGTGGACTGCCAATGCAATCGAAGTTATTAACAAGAGTCATATCCCATTAGTACTAAATGATACACAGGGCTAAAATGGTAACTGTATGCAATCAACATGCCCATTCAGAAAACCTATAAAGCAGACATTTATCATTTAAAATTAAGTCCAGACAGTCTTTGAATCATTCAGGCCTGTGATTCATACAACAGTATATTATATTGGTTCATCAAACACGTCTAAATATCTCATACTCGGTCTCAAAAGTGTAGTCACAACCGTTATTCTACTTGAAATCATTCCTAGAGTTTTCGTCTCTTTGGGAGCAATAACCCTGGCAGATAGTATGACGCATAAATATAAGAATGCCTAAAAATGTTCATTCTTATCGATTTAGGCTCAATTAAGAAGAACTTATTCCAATTATTAAGTCACAGCCTCACTGGAAATAATTTACCAATTTCCCGCTACTAGAAAAACTTAAAGTACCAACGACCTTACTAATGTTGGTGGGCTGCCACCATGCATACTGCAGCCTCAAGCTATAGAAAAATGTGAGGAAGGATGATACCTGAATAACTTCTGGTATCAATACTTCCACATGTTCAGGTCTTTGGTCAAGACCATCACTTTTGCAGCCTAGATTTCTAGAGACTTTCCTAGTATTTTCTACAAGAACGAGAAATGATTAAGAGCAGACATATCTAACAGAATTAACACATTGATTACAAAAAACCAAAGTAGTTATCTATATCATACCAGCTTCATGATTAAAATCTAATTCTTTGGGTGCTTCCCTGCACCACTCATCTATCATTGGGTTGAAATCATATTGAGGTTCAGCCCAAGCTATCCAGTCTACTATTGCCTTTGCATTCTTCAAGTCCTGTAAAAGAAGTAATATTAGAATATTACAAGTGTGGCTATTAAATCCTCTAAGAAAAGCACAAATCAATTTTCCAGAATAAAAAACCTCCAAAATTATAGTTTTGATGCCTTCATGCTGAACTTTAACAACCACCTCCTTCCCATCACGTAGAGTTGCCCGGTGTACTTGAGCAATCTGCAATGATTATTTAAGCACTTTAACCAGATGGAAACAAAAACTGACAACATTAGAATGAATCCCAACTTTAAGCATGAAAATCCGTAATGTTGATTTCCAATTTTATAAAGATCTCAGAATATACTACAGCATAAATTTGTGACATCAACTTTTTTAGTGTATTCAAAATCGTTATCAGCAAATACTTTGACTATGTTAGCGCTTTAAATTTCAAAAGTGATCATACATGATGGATCATAGAATTGCAGTACTACACAACCAAATGATTTTATTGGTGCTAAAACAGACATGTATTTAACTATAGGCAATCCTGAATATAGAAAGACAAATATGCACATGCACTTGAATAGATTTATAAATAAAGGAAAAAACTTAGCAAAATTATATCTATACACATCTATTAGGCCTAAAAAAATGTACTTTCATCAGCATATTGCCAGCATAGTAGTTGGTCATACACGTTAATCTATTCAGTAAAATAACCAACAAAGTAAAATGCTTAGCTTGCCAAGCATACAAACTGCTCAACATTGAATTCAAGTACTTTATGCAGAAGGTTCATAATTATCATGTTGAGATACTTACCGATGCTGTTGCTAAAGGTACACTGACAAAACTTGTAAATAGATCATTTATTGATTGACCCATCTGCTCCTCTATAGTTTGTTGAACCTGACTAACAGAACTTCAGTTATTTCAACCTTCGAAGTATTCAGATGCTGACATGAACATGGGGATCATCAAGCACGATAATAAGAACATGAAAAAGGGAAATGGAAATGCATTAACAATTTAACTCATGGAGAAGAATAAAATCATCCATTCCACCAGGTTGCAGCAATAAGGATGGTATCTATGTGCAGTCAGCACTTGCATGGAATCAAACGAGCTAATAAAATTCCTTATAATTAGTCATTCTATACAAATAATATTACCTCTTCTAAACGACGAGGAGGAAGGGAGTCCTGTAATTGTTTCAGAAGACGTATGTAGGCATCAGGAAGCACATCAGCACGCGTAGATAGATACTGCCCCATCTTCACCCACAAACCCTCCAACTCCACAATTAACTTAAGCACACGTTTAGCGTTCCGCTCATGAGCTTTTTCCCATAAACCATCCCGTTTGGATTTTTTTGTCACTTTCTCTCTCTGCTGCAACGCCTTCAAGCCACCAAAACATCATATAACACAAAAATTATTCATATGTCATAGAAACAAATGATCATATGGAGTGAAAATAAGCGGATGTAACAAACCTTATAATCGAGGTATATAAGAAATGCCAATGTGAAAACCTTCATTCGTCTCTTGTAAATGTTTCCCCACCCCATTGATCGTTGGTTACTGGCGAGGGGGTTCAGTGTAGAATAGATTAGCTTAGCAATTTCATTGAACAAAAGAATAATTGTTGTGATCAGATAGTATGGAACACGGATTAATCTCCAAACAAAAGCAGCAACTACTTCTGGAACTCTCATATCTCCATATATATATATACATATATACAGATTGAACTCTCATATCTCCATATATATACATATATATATAGATATATATCATAAATAAAAAACCAAAACGACATAAATCAATAACCTTTAAATAAACTCGATAACCATAATCAACGATCAATTATTCATGTCCATATGGACTACAAAATCCCTATAAGAACCCTAAATAACAACAACACCTACTTTTACATGATCAATATACATAATTCTCATCAATTAAGTTTTTATAGCTCATACACACTTCCAATTCACTTAATTGAGCATACTATTATGGTATATACTCCATTTCATATACGGAGTACAATATACACACATATAACAACTAGATATAGAAGTGTTACATGATCAATACACAAAATTCGCATCACTTGAGGTTTTAAAGCTGATAGACACTGTGTCAATTAAGTCGATTGAGCTACCTAGCATTATATAAATATATACTCCATGATACACACATATACATATTTTATAATTATAAATGTCAACAATTAAAATGCAAATTTGAACATGTAAATCAACAGATCAATTACTCAATTGATACTGAAATTAAATTAAATAAAGAATTAAATAACATACAGAAAAAACAGGACGATCGGCGGTCAATGTTACCACAAAACTTCAGAGAACAAACAGAAGATAGACTTATTCAGAATGAAATGGTACGAAGAAGAAAAAATACGGAGTACCTATTAACGAAGTCGTGTTCGTGATTCAAGTCGCTACGACGTCGTTTTGGGTGATTCTAGATACTTTTGTCAGTTAAAGTGAAAACGTGTTATAGAGTCTTTAACTGTATTTTTGGGAAGGACACGTGTACAAGTGGGCGTGGGTGAGCTAGGTCCGTTAGTTTTGCTGACCATAACGGTTGGTGGATTTAGCATCTGTCAAGGGATATGGACGGTAGATGTGAGTAGTTGGGAAAGTAATGAGTGAATCCTGACCGTTAGCTACTACAGATTAAGGGGTGCTTTTGTTGATTAATGTGGATGTTTGTTTTTCAACCGTTGAAGGAAAGAAAAGTAAAACTTCTTTCCTGAGCAATAAAGGCAACTATCGCTTCGAGTCTTTTGACTATTTTTTTGAGGGAGAATAAGAAGACGATGGGTATATTTGGTAATAGTTAACTATAAATGTAAGTTCGTAGCTGTGATTTTTATTATTAGTTGAAGTTGAAATTTATTCTATTTTATAAAAGTTGGTAGATTAGTTTTAACTAAATTTTTATAATCTGGGTTGGTTTTACTGGGTGGATCAAGCGGATTGCAATTTAGGTAGTGAGTCGGGTCAATCTTAGTTTCTGACTCACTGTGACTTGGTGGATTCAGTGGTCCGCTTAGTGATTCGGGTTAGGTTGACTCGGTGGGTTTGTAATTTTTTTTTTCTTTAAATTTTTTTTTAAGTTTGACCAATCTTTTGTTTGTGTAATTTGCATTTTTTTTAGTTTAACTTAAGTATTTTGTCATTAAAGTAGTCATCATAATATTAAACTATATTAAAAAAGATATTTGCATCGCATTAAAAAATGTTTTTAATATTTCGTTTGTGTATCCATGCGCAGTTTCTTAAAGACATAATGATTTATGTAATAATATTTATTTATCTACAACTTCCAACTAAGAGTCCATTATTGTCATAATTCTACAAATCATAACAATGTTGAAACTAGTACACGATCATATGCGTTAACAAATATTGAATTTCCTGAAAACGGGTCACAAACTAAGCATATAAAAACCTTACTAATATGTGGTGGTATTTTTATTTTATTTTTGGAACGGCTATATATATAAAAAACTCAAACCAAAGAAAGAGAGCTAAGGAAAAAAATACAAACATCAAAGAAGGAGAACATAAGTATACAAATGAGACAAGCCATATAAGTGGCGGACTCAAAATTTTCAAGCATTAGTGGTACAAATATAATAACTAAAAAAAAATTACAATATTCGGTTCAACTTACTTGTGACACTTAATTAATTCAATAGTGTCACTAATAGAAGACCCTAAAATAATTACACTACTCGGCTCAAGTTATTGATGTCATGTGCCACGGGTACTCATCAAGTGAGTCCGCCCCTGAGCCAGATCCTAGCTGAACCAAATAACAAATTGCTAAGTAATATCACCATTGAGATTGGAGATCCAAGCGACCCAATTACGAGAGACTTTGTTGCTCCTGTTTGACGACCAGAGTAATGAGAATTGTTGTATTGAAGGGAAAACATCTTCATGGATAACTCTCTGCCTACTCTCCTTATTTAAATGGATCAATTTATTTTGCCAATTCCAAACCCTCCAAAGTGTCATTGAGCAAATACCATGAAAAGATTTGGCCGCCCACTTCGAGAGAGAAGTACCAGAAGAATTAAAGATTATATCTTTGATAAGGAAATCATTCGGATATCGAACACTCCCCCGACTACACACTTTCTTCTAAATGCACTTGACGAAAGAGCAACCAAAAAGGACATGATCTTATGATTGATGGCACAGAAATCATTGTTGCAACTTGCAACCCTCAATGAGATTTGACAAGCTTTAAAATAATACTAACAACAAAGTTGAGAAATTTGTCAATTATAGTCTATATCATCAAAAAAAAAATTCAAATAAAAAACATAAATATTGTGAGAACGTAAAAATGATTTTAAAATTACTTTTTAAATATTAAAAACACATTTTTCTTCAAAACTTTTTTAATGATTATTATTAAAATAACTTTTTCAAGCTATGATAAAAATTTTAATAAAAAATATTAATTTTTGTTTCAAACATTTTTTACAGTCGTTAATGTTCTGATTATTCAAAATAATCATAAAATATAACATGATAATCACATGTGATTATTCTCTAATATAATGTGATTATTATGTGTTAGAGATAATCACAAAATAGAATTTTGATAATCACAAATTATTCATGTGATTATATAGCTATAAAATGTGATTATTATAAATAAATAAATTAATAAAAAATAATAAATAAATAAAAAACGTCGAAATTTTTTTTATTTGAAAAATAGCTTCTAAAAGTTATTTGAATAAGGAGTTACGAATAAACTTTTGTAAAATAGCGTGTTTTGGATATTTAAAATTGACTTTGAAGTCTTTTTCTATATTCCTACGATATTTAGGTTTCTTATTTGAACCTAGATCATATCATCAATGTCAATATCAATCAATATAGTAACAATATAATAATAACTAGAAGGAAAGGATAACGACGTAATACAAATATACGACGGTTCACTCGATCTTAATGGTTCAACGTATTAAAATATATATGAATTACGTTTGGAAACACACAAAATTGTATTAGATGTGGTTGATTACAAGTGAATTATTAAGTTATTTAATTTAATTTAATTTATGTTTGTTATAAAATTAATCATTTATTGTCAACTACGTGTTAGATGGTTGAGATTCAATTCTTTAAAGAAAAATCAAGGGTCCAATCTCATTTATACTAAACTAAAAGTCTTAATAATGATTATTTGTGCAATATATATAATACATACAATATAAATATGAATACATATACATATATACTAGTAATAACGTACATATAACATATGTATCTTAAACTTGGACTATAAATTCACTAAAATAAATGTCACAACAGTATAGATCTCGTTTATAAACATTGCATCAAAAAAAGAAAATATGCAACATGATCGACAATTCCACATCAAAAGGGAAAAGGTTTTGATAAACAAAAGCCTCATTATTTTGACATAATCGTCTCCCATAGACTCATAGCATCACTTGCAAAAGGACGAGCATTATGTAGTTGTCCAACTACATTCCTTTTGTCATTTGGGAAATGGACAAATAAATTCTGATAAAGTTTATCAATATTTGTTTTGGGTTTGGGCCCAACTTTGAGCAAAAGGACTAGTGTTTTTTCAGCCCAATATGGCTATTTTTATTGTATGAGATAGCCGAATATTCAATACTAACGTAAAAATGCGTAAGTAGTAAAAGAGCTATATACAATTACTAGGAAGTGTAAAAGGCTGCACAGCACGTGATATTTAAATTGACTTTTAAGCAAATATATAGTGATATTAGAATTATTATTTGAATAATAATATAATAATAATAATAATAATAACACTGATAACATAAAAGGATGGATTGCCTTATTGAAATATGGATTGTTTGAATATTAATAAAACATATAAACTTCTTAACGTAGACTTTATAGTTGCAATTTGTAAATATCTTGAACCCAGTAAAAAATAATAATAATAAATTTTAGAAAATACATACTATTGTATATGATAAGACTCAAGTTTCATCTTCCCACGTCCACGTTGGTTAAATAATACATACATGAACCATAAACGTTACATATAATATCAGATAGATTAGTGGTTAGTATAAGAAAATTCTTAAAAGAACACTCTTTATACATGAAGTATTAGCTATATACAAAGAAAGATAATACATCTACAAAAGTAGATAAAGTATATAGAAAGATGAAAACATAAATGAATCAAGGTTCTCTTGAATTTTAAATATAATACATTCAATAGATAAACTCTGCAAAACTCATAATTTGAAAAGGAAATAGGGAATAGTACGTGGTACATCGTTGTTATTTTATTTAATAGCTATTTGAGAATGCACTCAACTTGTACTTGATATTTATTGTGTTTACTCAATTTATGTATGTTATTTTAATGCACTTACCATGCAAAATATGTGTTTTTAATACATATGTTTACTCGTTTAATCCTTAACCGGTTACTTGACATTTTCAAATCTGAATGCCATGAGTTTGAAAGTATCCAAATCGATTCTCCAATCGTAGTCCTTCGTACGGGAACTCGAAATTGATTCTCTTTTTATTTCAACTGGAACAGTTTAGGCAATATATCTCGATGATGACAAATTAAGCCACTTTACTTGTATTATTGTCAGTTACTTAATTATGATATACTTAATTGCACGGAAATATAAAGTTTTGCAGCAAAGTACTCATAGTTACATTTGTGAAATGAATTTTTAATTTATTGATATTTTACTATAAATTTAGATGATTGTTTCAACTTATAAGGATGACATGTATCACTTTATATATATAGCTAACACGCAAATAAAACTACCATAAGTACATACATAGTAATGAATAACAGGTTAAATTGCATATAATGGGAATATAAATATTTAGTTGCATACTATACATGATAGAGCATAAACAATTACATTTTTATACACTTAAGTCATTGTTATATAGTTATAGAGGAGATGTCTTATGGCTTTTATACCCTATAATAATAAATAGAGTATTCAATCAATTGAATACTAACGTAGATATGTGTTATGTTTACAGTCGTTTCAATTCGCTGATTACACAAAAAACAAAAAATCACTATACATATATGAGTTTAAACTCAATACCTTGAATAATAATCCCATCGAGCCTAATGGTACCGTTTAATTTAAGATTAAGATGCATATTAGGGATGATCATTTCATCAGTGTTCTCAGCAGCGGTTTGAATATTCCAATTTTGTACTACCCTCCAAACATCACTCCTTTATTGTGAAATGTCAAAGTCTTTAATTTTGTATGTTTAATGGGTTGCGAGTGTTGATTCCATCAATAACCTTTCCTCCTCTAACATTAATAATTGGAGTTTTAGGGAGTGACTAAATAAATATACCAAAAATGGGCTTAGTGTACGGAAATGTATCTAACTTTACACAAATCTCTATAGTATGTATCCATCTAAAATCGTCTCTAAAGTATGTAACCAACTCGTAAAAACTTATATTTGATGTAATGGACAACTTGTTTAGACAGTAACCGGTTACAATATAAACATAGCATGCTGACTGGACTACGGGAGTGAGATGGATGCCACGTGATTATGTCCAGATCATTTCCCCCCAATTAATAAGAAGAAAACATTTCATCTCAACTACACACATTCTCCTAAAAGCTCCCACCAACACATCGAGACAAAAATGTGGCCCTTCCAACACTGATCTTCAACAACCCGACAAAATTGAATCTTTTGACTTTGATTTCAGCAATCGATGCTTTTAAGGTTAGGGTTTTATACCTTTTTTTTGTTTTTATTCGTAATATGTAAGTTAGGGTTAGGGCTTTTTGTAAAAAATTGAAATTTTTGTACTTGTTTTTGTTGGAGTTAGTGTTATGATGATTTAATAACAGATGTTCACATTCTTTGCTTACAGAAATGGAAACAGGGTTTAAAATAGATGTACATCATGATGGTGTGTTCTTCTTTGAGCCATTGAGGTATGAAAATGGTATTGTTATGCCTGTGATTATTACTAGAATAACTTTTGAAGAACTCCAAGCTTTCTTAGAGAAAGAAGTGTATACCAAAATTGCTGGGATTTACTATATTGTAGATGGGTGTGATTGTGAGACTGGTTTGATGCAAATAGAGAATGATAAAGACTTATATAGCTTTTATGATATTTGTATGTCCTATGGGAAGTTAAGTGTTTACATAGACCATGCCGGTATGGACCTTACAAGGTGGACTAAGGCTACATTAGAAAGGGGTAAAAGTACAGTAGGAGGTGAAGATGTATGTGATAAGGTAAGTGATGATGAAGATCAGGAAAGTGAAAATGATGAGGATTATGAACTAGAAGATTCTGATGATAATTAATCTGTTGCATCTCTAGAACATTTAAGTGAGGGAGAGGATGAGGTAGAACATGTTAGAAGACGACAACCCATTGCTAAGCTACCAAAACCAAAACATCTACCACAGTTAGGAGTGAAAACAGTCGGTGTTAGAGATGATATACAAGTTGAACATGATGAATTTATGAAGGAGTTAGTGAATGCACTGAAGAGTGATGATGATGATGGGCTACCTATTGATCCATTGAGGATGTCACCCGAGGAGATTCCAAAGTTTCCTATACATGACAAGAAGACACATTGGAGGCTGAAAGAACCAAAGGTAGAGTGTTAATTACATTTTGTATATTAATTACAAGCAATATATATATATATAATCTAATGTTGATTGTATTTGTTACAGGTTGGAGAATTATATGAGGATCCAGCTCAACTTAGAGAGTGTTTAACCTACTATGCACTTGCAAATGGTTTCTCACTGTGGTACGAAAGAAGCTGCAAGGATAACATCATTGCTAGGTGTGGTGACAGACCACCTAAGAAGTTGAGAGATGAGAGTAAGGGCAAGCAAAGGAAAAAGAATAGGTACCCTCATACTTCAAAAGCTGATATTCAAAAATGTACATTTAGATGTTATGCTAGGTGGATGAAAAAAGAAAAGTCATTTGTCATTATGTCTTTAGTTGGCACTCATACTTGTTCTAGGAACTTTAAGTTTGGGTCACTTGTTAATTATAAGTGGATTGGGAGGCAGTTTTTTCATATGATCAAACAACATCCAGACATCAAATTGGTAGACATTGCCGATATGGTTGAAAAGAAATATAATTGTATAGTGAGTGGTAATCAGTGTAAGGCTGCTAGGACTTATGCATTGAATGAGTATGAGAAAACATTGGAAGAACACTACGGTTTATTGAGATCATATGGTGAGGCCCTGGTTGCTAGTAATCCTGGCACAACAGTTCAACTTGGAGTGACTGTTAACCCGGATGATGTAACATACTTTGATAGATTTTATGTGTGTATGAATGGTTTAAAAGAAGGGTGGAAGGTTGGGTGTAGGAAAATAGTAGCCTTAGATGGCTGTTTTCTAAAGAGGCCTTGTGTTGGAGAGCTTTTAACAGTTGTTGGTCGTGATGGTAACAATCAAGTTTATCCTATTGCGTGGGCAGTGGTTAATATAGAGAATAGAGAAAACTGGACCTGGTTTTTAAGGTTACTTAGCCAAGATTTAGATAAACCAGAAGGTCATGAACTAACTCTAATGTCTGACCAACACAAGGGGCTTATTGAGGCTGTTAAGGAAGTCATGCCATTTGCAGAGCACAGACAATGTGCTAGACATATTTATGAAAACTTTAGGAAACATTATAGTGGGGTTGAATTTAGGAACTTATTTTGGAAAGCATGTAAGGCTTCATATCCTGGTAAGTTTGAAAGTGTCATGAAAGAGATTAAGGTTGCAAATCCAAATGCCCACAAGTATCTTCTTGAAAGAAATCCAAAAACATGGTCAAGGGCTTTTTTCAGATTAAACACAGGATGTGATGCAGTTGAAAATGGTTTTAGTGAGTGCTTCAATTTCATCCTATTAAAAGTCAGAAACAAGCCAATCATTACTATGTTGGAAGCTATTAGGGTGATTATCATGATGAGAATGGAGGTGAATAGGAACAAAGCAATAAGGTGGACTTCAGATGTTAGTCCCTCAATCCAGAAAAAACTTGAGTTAATCAAAGATCAACAAAGGTACTACACCTTTTACATTTTTTGAGTATTTATATCAAATTAAATTAATACTAATGTTAATTATTGTTTTGTAGGTTCTGGACTGTGATACATGCTAGTGGCAGTTTGTTTGAGGTTAGAGGTGGAGATTATTCTTACACAGTAAATGAAGAAAAGAGAACTTGTACTTGTAGAATGTGGCAGATGTGTGGTATACCATGCACACATGCAGTTGGTGTTATCTTCAAACTGAACAAGCAACCTGAAGATTACGTAGCTTCTTGGTTTAGAAAGGACCAATACTTACAAGCATACAACCATTACCTGATACCAGTTGATGGAATAGACACTTGGCCTGTGAACAATGAAAACAAACCACTGCCTCCCAGACCAAGAGTGATGCCTGGTAGACCCAAAAAGAAAAGACATAGAGCATCTCATGAACCAAGGGTTGGATCAACTAAGGTTTCAAAACATGGATGTGAAATGACTTGTAGCAACTGCAAACAAGTTGGGCACAACAGGAAATCATGTACCAACGAAATTGTTATTGTGCCAAAAAAGGTGAAGAAGCCTGCAGGAAGAAAGAAAAGTTTTGAGGTTGGTGAAGCAGGTGCTAAACGAAATCAATGTGTGCCACCTGGTAGCAAGGTTAATATTGGTGTGACAAAAGGAGGTTTCAAGTGGCATACTCCAGGAATTTCTCCAGGTAAAGTTGCAGATGGTGGTGTAAATATTAGTGGTGCCAAAAGGGATTCAACTGGTAGCAATATGGGAAAATGGTTCGAGTGTTCTAAAGGTAATCGTGGTGAAGGACCAACTAGAAAATTGGCTTTTAATCCACCAAGAAGGTATCCAAGTCAACGGATAGCAAGGCAAAAGCTCGCGAAAGAGGTTGATGGACCGGGATGCACGTACGAGGATGCTATGCTGGTGGAGTAAACATTTGAAGAAGACCTGACTTTTGTAATATTTTTGTGATCACTAGCTAGTTGCTTTGTGATCAAAACTTTAACTTTAATATGGGTTGTCATGTAGCTCTGTAAATGGATGATGTGCATTAGAAACTTAAGCTCTTTTGAATGTGCTTAGGCACTCACTTTGTAATGGTTAGCAGACAGACTGGTAGCTTACCTATTTTGTAACAAACACTTTGTTGATGGTAATATGAATGTAGTTATCACCCGTTGATGTTCTAGATTTATTATACTTTTCCAAAACATTCTTCGTTCATGCCAAAATATGTTTTTACATCATAATTTGGACTTTATAGAACACTATTTCATAACTAAAACCCCAATTACAGAACACTATTTTATAACTAAAACCCCAATTACAATACATAAAATGCTTACAACTCCTATCAAACTAAACACCAAAGACTCGAAAACTTTCAATTTTGACTTTACAAATGTCAACGATTGCACATCTTCTTGCAACTGAACTCTTGAGTCTTGCACTTCATAAGCACTTCTAACATCTCTGTTCATGTTCATTGATTCCATGTGCAGCTGATACAACAACACCTTATAGTATTCGGGGAGTTCAGCATCAAGAAACATAAATCGATCACAAATCCTGCTATTCACCTTCTAAAACAACCAAGGGAGTTGTATAATTAGGGGGAAGGTGGAAAAGCCCCAAATTTATTTGAAAAATTAGGTCAAAAAACCGAATTGAATACTTACATTAGGGCATTTAACGAATCTTCTACCGGGATTGAGTTTAGTCCAAGATGTACGTACGAACAATTTCTCTCCACATCTGCAATAGATATATTGGATGTTCATGCGATTGTTTGAAGAAGAGGATGAAGACATTTTGTGTTTCTAGGGTTTAGAAATCAACCATCTTGTTATTTTTGTGTTAATGAGATAAAATTGTTTATATCCAAACCATTTAAACACATGGCATCAAACGTGGATTTTATTTTGCATTAAAAATCTTGAAACCGGCTAAAAATAGAGGATTTACCGGATGTATCCGGTCCATTACATCAAATATAAGTTTTTACGAGTTGGTTACATACTTTAGAGACGATTTTAGATGGATACATACTATAGAGATTTGTGTAAAGTTAGATACATTTCCGTACACTAAGCCCTACCAAAAATCATCTTCTTCATAACCCTAATTTTAATCTCCACAGGAGGTTCACATGTAGATCGGCGATATTCAGGGAATTTGTAGATAAGGTAAGTTGCATACATTATTTAATATTCTAGTAATTCAGATTTAATTTCGCTCGTGATTTTAAAGTTCCAGTCTTGTGATTCTATCGTTTCTTCAACTCTGCAAAAAAAATAAAGTTACACATAATTAGAAATGTTAGACAACATGTGCACGCATATACAAAGGATATATTATATATTAAAAATAAAGGTGGGAACAATAAATAAAATCTTGATCTTGTTAGTGATGTACCCAGGATTTAACTTGTAGAGGGGTCATGACGAAAGGTCATAATAAGTTTGTTCAATAAACAAAATTTAGTAAGAAGTTTTTTATATGAAAGTTTGTAAAGGAGTACAAATAAATATAAATATATTAACAATGATCTCAAACAAACAAAATCAAAAAACCATCAACTATGATAAAGAAATTTACATTAAGAGAATTTGTGTGAAACTAGTTTAAAATATTATCAACTGCATACATTTTTATTACAAAAGTTATATAAATGTTACAATTATGATTTAGTATGTTCTAAATTCAACATTATGATAATATATTTGTAATTAGAGGTAAGTTTGTTAAAGTATTAGTTTTTTTGAAAGAATGTGAGTACCAATAGTAATGCACAATTTGGTAAAAACCCCAATTTCCCCTATTTTTAAAAAATTTAAATATCTCAAAAATGATAAGTCAAAAAATAATAAAAACTATACCATAAATATCATCATTTTTTTCTCTTCGATTAGATATCTCACAAGGTATACTTTCGACGATTTTTTTTTCATTTTTTGTGGGTATGTGTTACGATTGACTAACAAAAGTGTTATCCGCGGCTATCACATTTGTTACAAAAGACTATCACATGTGTTACAAATAGTCGGTAGTAACACATGTGATAGTCGGCGGTTACACATGTGTTATTTGTTTATAACAAATGTGTTACCAATTTTCAAAACTCACAAAAAATGAAAAAAAAAATTCGTCGAAAGTATGTCATGTGGGATCTCAAATTTAAGAGGAAAAAAAGCTGATTTTTATAGTGCAATTTTTATATTTTTTTTACTAATGGTTTTTGAGATATTTAATTTTTAAGAATGTGGAGTTTTGTTATTTTGATCAACATGGACAGTTGAGATTTGTAGTCACATATTTTCAAAAAATTCCATACTTGAATGAACTTTTATCTTGTAAATTAATTTGAAAAAATTAATTACATTTTCTTTCCTACAAATCATGTGGAGTTTGAGAGGGGTGACAATAGTAAATGAGTTTGGTTAAGAAATACTAAAAAAATTCACGATCGTTTACCCTCTCTACTATATGTGTACCCGTACCGTTGCAAAATTAAAAGTTAAAGGGCTGAATATGTAAACTCTATTAGTCTAGGGACATTATTTATAACTTACTATAGTGCTAAAAAAAGCACTAATTAGCAAATTAAAACCCTCGAAAACCCTAAAACAATTCAATGTATTTAATTGAGAAATCTTTTCTCTGTCCTCGCGTATCTTTCTTCCGCCCCCCTCATCCTCTTCCGTCGTCCGCTTCTCCGTCACGCAATTGTAAGTTCAATTTCTTCATAACATTCAGAGTATATATAGATATATACATTATATAAATACTGTATGTATGCAATTACGCAAGCAATGAGTTGTGAATGTGATGCATTGTTTGTTTACCAGCCCAGTTTTAGAACAATTAACATTACATACACCTCTGGAATGTACATTATTATGTTAAACCCTAGATTGACATAGCTGTGATAGCAGTGTTTGACAGATTATTTCTATCCTTCAATCCTAATAAGATATTTTCATGTAATAATATATTTGCATGACAATTGATGTTCTTTACAGTTAGTTATGTTTATTAAGTTGAATATTATAGTGGGAGTTTCGAAACTCAGAATATGCATACTTATATATGCTGTATTTATGCATATAAGCGATATGGAATGTCAAACTATGGTACGGAATGACGTATGTTGGTGTTTTAGTTGTTAAATTCTGTATTAGGGGGTGTTTGGGTTAGCTTATTTGAAGCAGCGTGTGCTTATAAGCGTTATAAGCTCTTTTTATATATAAGCACCTGCACTGGCTTATGAAGAGCTTATTTATCATAAATATGCTTTATAGGCCATAAGCTGTTTGGATATTCGAAATTGCTTATTGCATATGATACAACGAACTAGTAAGCTGCATATATAAGCTAACCCTAACAATTCATAGGGTTTTCTATATGAAATACGATTTACAACGGTTTTTGCAAATAAAGTGCGCCTCACACCTTTTAAAACCAAGATTGTAACTCTGTTTCTCTTTGCACTTTGTTGGCGTTGATTTGTGTATGTGGGCAACTGGAATGTTAAGTTCTTACATTTTTGTTACTGCAAAACTAGACAGATATTCTGAAAGAGGTATCCAGAAGAAACTTTGCAGTTAAGCAGGCACATTCCTCATCAACCATGGGGGATGCAAATGTAAGTTTTAAAATTTACATAAATGCCCAAATATCATAACAGTATTGGTACTTCATATTTTATGAACTTGCACGGTTAAGATAATGCCATTGGTATTGTAATATAGGAAGAAAATTTAGGGAGCCTTAAAGAACTATTAACAAAGGCATTTAAAGAATCACTGAATATTACCATCCCTGATGAGCCAGACGTCGTGCCTCTGATTGCTGCATGCACGAAAAAAGAATTCGGTGATTATCAATGGTATATGTTTATTCTCATACTCCTGCATGATTTTTCCCAGTTGTATAGGAAGCAGTATTCTACTTTTTGGCGTTGTAACTTTTTAGTACTTTTAGCTGCATCATTGAAATACTATATGTTTTTGTTGAGAATGTTGAGTACTAATGTAGAAATTTACTTTTGGTAATAGCAACAATGCCATGAGCTCATGGACTAAATTGAAAGGCAAGAGTACCGAATTTAAAAGCCCACGAGATGTTGGAGAGGTATAATTGTTCTTTTTTTATTTTATATATATATATTTTTAATATGGTTGTATGGGTGAATGGCTATCACAAATGTTGAATATGTGAAGCAGATTATATTCTAACACAAATTATAAGCTCGTGTGTTGTGCTTCTAATACGTAGGCCATCAGGCGAAATCTTCCAACATCTGACATGATAGAATCACACTCTATAGCTGGTCCTGGCTTTGTGAATATTAAGTTATCAAAGCAATGGATAGCTAAGGTATTTGTGCTTTTTAACTTTTTGAAACATGCATTCGAAGTTTAACCTAGCTGTGCGCTTCCTTTAATGTTCTCATTCCTACAGAGTATCCAAAAGATGCTAACAGCTGGTATAGACACATGGGCACCTAAACTTCCTGTCAAAAGGGCAATAGTAGACTTTTCGTCACCCAATATAGCCAAGGAAATGCATGTGGGTCATTTGCGATCGACTATCATTGGAGACACGTTAGCCCGTATGCTCGAGTATTCCAAAGTTGATGTGCTCCGTAGAAACCATGTTGGGGATTGGGGCACTCAGGTATATGAGATTGATATATTATACTCCAAAGTTGTGGTATTGCAAATTTATGTTCTTTTTACGTGTATCATTGTGTAAATGGATAATCTAAACATGTTACTCTTGCAGTTTGGAATGTTAATAGAGTTCCTATTTGAAAAGTTTCCTAACGGGGAAGTAAATGATCAGGCAATTGGAGAACTTGAGGTGAGCAGTTTTACTTTGAAATTACGCCATATGTGTAATCTCATTTTATTTGCAGACACTCTGATTGCTCCTAATTACATGTTACTATAAAATTGCAACAATTTATATCATGGGATGTCCTGTATATATAATAAACTATATTACCAATGTGCTTATTTTTGTCATTGATGATTTTGATTTGGTCTGAAACGATTTTATTGTTATACCATAGTAAAGGCTATATGAAAGTCGAATACTTTTGGTCAAGTATGTCAAGATTCAATAGTTGCTGTTTCCATGCGACAGGGAGCACCTAAAAAATTTAGTGTTTCAGTTGACTAGAGAAGGGCACTTTTTCTTCTTGCATGTTGCCGTTGTTTTTTTTCTTCAACATCTAACTTATTTCTAATTTAACTTCTTTAGTTGCCACTGCTAAGTTATTGTGTTTTTTTTTGGTAAATAGGTGAACTTTATAGAAAATATAGAAATTATATAGTCAAGTATCACTATCCATGGACAAACCCCAAAGACAGTGTACTGACCAAATCAACAAATACAAACATATGCTATGTTCTATTCTATTGATCATACTATTCAGGACAAAACTACACTCATCGTTATTCACATTCACCTCATGCTAAGTTATTGTTCAACTACTAATTTTTGACCATTTATGTGGTACATCTTATTTGTATTCTTCCTTCTGTTCTATGTTCTATCCGTTACATAAACAACACTTACATTATTAAATCAAGATCATTGTAGTTATTGGACATTTGTTATCTTTTTTGTTAAATGGAATATATCGTGGATGTGATCATTTTTGTCGTTGGAAATTGTTGATGATTTTGTTTAGGTTCAAACAGTTCCTTTCCTGAATGATGAGCAATTAGTGTTAATTTGACTCAAATGGTACTTTAATAGGTGTTCTATAAGGCATCAAAGCAGAGATTTGATGGCGATGCTGAGTTCAAAGAGAGAGCCCAGCAAGCAGTAGTTCGTCTCCAGGTGATTAACCAACTTATAGCCAACATTAGATCTGAAATCAACGTGGGCAGATAATTTAGTCAATGAAAGAGAACTCTCCAAAGTGACTTTTCATGCTTATCATGCTAAAATCTCTTTTAGTTTCTGGAATTTTTTGTTCATCATTTTAGCATGTTTATCTTTCTCTCGCATGTAAACTGATGAATTAAATTATAGGCTGGCGAGGAAAAGTACCGCAAGGCATGGGCACAAATATGTGAGATAAGTCGAAAAGGTTACGAAAAAGTATATCAGCGTCTGGGGGTCCACTTGGAAGAAAAGGTAACATGTTCATTCACTAAATGTTGCTTGAGTATATAATGATATCTTCTTAAATCCGAAGTCCAGATCTGGCGTATCCAACCTCTACATCAACCTTATTTTATTTTCCATTTAGAACTGGATTATACTTGTCACAATTTTTTTGTTTGCTAATGTTGCATTTTTTACACGAGAATTACACCTTTCTTTGACATACAACTTATGAGTTAGTGTTACATACTATTGGTTTCAGGGTGAAAGCTTCTATAATCCCTACATTCCTGGGACTCTAGATCTGCTGAGGCAAAAGGGATTGATTGAAGAAAGTGAGGGAGCTCAGGTGATCTTTATTAAAGGAAAAAAGATACCTCTAATTGTTGTCAAGAGAGATGGAGGTTTCAACTATGCTTCAACAGATCTTGCAGCTTTGTGGTTGGTTTTCTTGAAAAAACCTCAGAGTTGATTGAAACTTATTTTTACTAACCACTGATTTATTTACTTCAACTTTTTCCATATATGGTCTGTTTGCAATCTTATATACTTTTTTTCAAATATTTTATCTGAACCAATATTGGTTCAAGATATAGTATTATTTAGATGGTCTGCACTGGTAATCCTTGATTTTGTAGTTAAATAATATTTTGGATTTATATGTAGGTACCGCCTTAATGAGGAAAAAGCTGAGTGGATTATTTATGTGACTGATGTAGGCCAGAGAGAGCATTTTGAAATGTTTTTTACTGTAAGTCACTTTTACATGTCATAACATTCCCCTTCCTCTTCTCAATAAATTTGACCAAGAATATGAATACTGATCAAGTTAGCATTTTTCTTTTTTATTTTCAGGCTGCTAAGCGTGCAGGATGGCTCCCAACCGATGGGAACGAATACCCTAAAACTAATCATGTAGGATTTGGTCTTGTTCTTGGTGATGATGGAAAGAGATTTCGAACCCGTAGTACCGAAGTGGTTAAGTTGGTTGATTTACTCGATGAAGCTAAAACTCGTTGTAAAGCAGCCCTTGTGGAGCGAGGTATGCCCATCTATTGTTTGTATCAATATATCCATGTGGGTTGTGTAACTGGTCAAAATAGATTTGGGTCAAACGGGTTGGATCAGGTTTCGCCCTCCCGTAAACACTTTTTATCCGATAATATAGATAATCAATTTGATGAAAATATGAATACAAAAAGCTCATTACGTGATCATATTCCAACTTCCTTTAGTAAAGCAATTCAGGAGGTTCTTATGCATTTGAATACACTTGTGGTGACTTTTGACCCATTCGACCTTTTATAGATAAAACATAACCCAAATCAACCAATTTTATAGGTAACGGCGTCTAAATAATAAATATCTATTTTCTTTATCAGGCAAGGCTGCTGAGTGGACCACTGAGGAGCTTGAGCATACTGCTGAAGCAGTTGGATATGGTGCTGTTAAGTAAGTTTCTAGTGTAAAATTTGTGTATTGTACTCATGCTATCAGCACCACTAAAATGAGAAGAGTGGTATATTTTTGATGAACTTGCTTTAACCAAATTTTCTTTTCCAAAAGAGGTGTGGATATTTTAATTGATGTTATTAATTCATGTTGATTCTAAATATGACTACCTTTGTTAATCTCGTTATTATAATAAAATGAGATTCTGATAAGATGTGTGGCTTGTTACAAACTAATGCCAATGTTTGTTCATTTTCAAAGGACTAGTTCAAGTCAAAATTTTACGTCATATTTGAAGTTAAAAAATTATTCCGGTACCTCAAAAGTCAAATTGAACCCGTTTTCTAAACATGTGAATCATAACTGTTAGATCAAATGCAGGTTTTCATTTCATGGGTAACCATATTTTAATATGACTGCTACGCTACCTATTCATTTGCTATTTCCAATTGTTTGATTAGTTAGACAGGTATATGACGTGGTACTTGTATTGGTTGTATGCTTGTGTTCTTAACAGGTATGCAGACTTGAAGAACAATAGATTAACCAATTACACATTCAATTTTGATCAGATGTTAAATGATAAGGTCTACTCAATGATGATCTCCCATTTCTATTATGTTTTATTATGCAATTATATATTGTATGTTACACATTTCTTTTTACCTATTCTCTATTTCTCTTCAATTTAAAATCATAACACTGTTCTTGTTTCTTACCTGCTCGCATTCTTTGATGAATAGGGAAATACTGCTGTATATCTGCTGTATGCACATGCTCGTATATGTTCCATCATTAGGAAATCTGGTAAAGACGTAGAGGAGTTGAAGAGGGTAAGATTTTCTGGGTTCTTTTATGTTGATACAACATTTTCTTCTCAGTCCTATTTTTGTTGCGTTTCTTATTTGGTTCTTGAATAAAATATCAAGTTTATGGATGATCTTAATTGTTTGCGACAGGTGGGGCAATTAATCTTGGAGAAAGATCAAGAACGCAAGCTGGGATTACATTTACTCCAGTTTCCTGAGGTAAGACAATTTTTAATGAAAAAAGCATTGCTTAAGCGTCTTCGCTACTTCGTGTCAGACCAAAGTGTTACAATCGTGATGAACTTTAGTAACATATGAAACAAATCAATACTAAAAAGTATAATTTAAACAGAATCACACCACCATGAGTATCAAATATGTAACACTAAATGGTATAAAGGTCTTAACTCTTAATTGGTCGAATGTGCCATCAGCAATGGCGTAAAACTATTATGCATCTTTGTATAATGATACATATACAGGGGCAAATGTGTAATAACTTAGTGTGGCTCGGAACGTGTTTTGTCCGGTTTTGTTCATCATTTTTTGAATAATAAATGTGCAAGTATTATTCTGAAAACTGTATTATTACTATGATAATATGTTTTGAATAAAATAGTTTTGGAGGTTGTACACATTAGCAACACACTTCAGAGTTCAGAGTACTTGTGCCGTTCCAAAAGAAAAAAATAAGAAGAGTTCATTTGATCCATATTATCTGTTGTTTTTTTAGTTATCTTTTTTTATTTGGTTCATTTGACCGGATTTGAGATAAAGCGTAACCAAATTTGACTTATCTACCCTGAGTTCAAGCTGGCTTAAAGCCTGAGTTAATATTGCTCAAACTCTCCTTATTCAGGTTGTTGAAGAGGCTTGCACAAATCTCTTACCAAATGTCTTGTGTGAATACCTATACGATTTATCCGAGAAGTTTACCAGTTTCTACTCCGAGTGCCAGGTAATATATTTTCATTCATTGTTGAATCTCCTAATCCTTGCTAGTTTTGAAATTCCAAAATGTTTGATTGCTTTCATTCTAATAATTTGATATAATTATCCTTTCTTTTCTAACCAAAAATAATTTAGACTTTAATCTATGTCAAATATAAGTTATCTTGTTTGGATATGGGCTTATATTGCGAATTGGGCAGGTTGTTGGGTCAGATGAGGAGGCAAGCAGATTGTTGTTGTGTGAGGCAACTGCAGTTGTCATGAGGAAATGCTTCCATCTCTTGGGGATTACTCCTGTTTACAAAATCTGATCTCTAATTTTACGATTGAGACCCTGACGAATTTTATTGAAGCTTAATACACGCTTGAAGGATGTAAACATACATGTGGGTCCTTTTGCTGATTTTTTAGAATTTTTGTGACTAGATTATGATTGTAACACAAGCTCAAGAAGTAAAAGGGTTCTATTTTGAAAATTGAAAGAAAGTTTTGTACACACTTGTGACTTGTCTTTCTCTTGTTAAAATTGCAACAATAGCTTGTTCTACTTCTAGTTTGAAGCTTTTTTTGTTGTAAATTATTGTATTAAACTACATATGCGCGAAATGTTCTAGCAAACTTATATTCATATGTACTACTTCTGAAATTTAAGTTAAATCTATGCTGTCATTACTCATAAATATGTTTAAATGATTTGGAGTCTACAATTATTATCTTTGCGATCATAATTAACATGTCACTTTATTTTATTTTATTTTATTATTTAGAGGATTTAATAGTAGGGTGGGATTAGTTTTTGGGTTTGGATCCTCAACATGATAGATCGTGTTTTGTGATAGAGAAAAAAATGGGGACAGTCGATTCAAATTTTAATATTAAAACTCACAAAAATAACAAATAACATGATCTTATTAGCAGATTATTAAAACATATATTCAGATGTACTAATTGACTTATGAAATTAAAGTGAAATCTATCATGTCGTAGCTGTGATAGTTATTTTCAAATTGCTTGGATTCTACTGGTATTATCTTTCCGTTCATAATTAACATATTGTTTTTAATTTTCTTTAAATGTTTTGATACTAAGGTGGAACTAGTTTTCCATACCCAAATTACCCGCTATCACAACTTTTTGGTGGTTATGAATGTATGATACAAAACCAATTTTGTGGGTTTCACTCCTAAATATAAACTATATGCTTATCAACTGGACATTCATATAAGAAATCATAATTATTTCTTTATTCATACGGAGCAGATCATCATTCTTAAATAGTAAAAATATGAACCATTTACCAAGTGCCTGCTCAATTCTTACATCAATATCTATTGTATGATTTATTATAATGACCGCCTTTTAAATTGCAAGTTATACATAACATCTGTTTCTTGTACAAAAAAAAGATAAAATAATCAAATTGCAAGAAATATATTTATTTAATTTACATAATTTACATAACATAGAAAAAGAAAAAAAACACTAATAATACATCTTCCAACATCTTTATGTACCGATTTGTATAAAGTAGTATGTTCAAATTTGATACAATATGACTGTTTGAATTTAATTTGTTGATCGACATGTCTTACTTCCCTAGCTATGATTACAGTCGTGTGTTATCAAAATATGCTAATATGTTTTCTTAAAAATAATCGATATTATTAAACCCCAAACGGACGCCAAAATAAACATAACAAAAAAGTATTTCGAAGAAAGATCCAAAACATATTAAATTGAGACACGTATCTTTCTAAAAGAGATGTTGGATGTATCACTCACTTTTGTAATGAATGAATTAGAGAAAGAAATACTGAAATTATCAGTTTCAAATTAAATCTAACAAAATTTCAAATACCTTTTTCAAGATTCAAGGGATGAGTTAGAGTTGAGAAAACCATCAATTTTACATATAAGCTTTGATAACACAACATCAAAATGAATCTTTTCGTAATAAACTTTACACCAATTAACAAAAAGCATTTCAATATTGAACTAAGTAAGAGTGTTCTTCCGAATAATTCAAACAATATATTATCATCATTTATACAACCCTAAAAGATATACATAATCAAAATATAAATTTAAGTTATTCGTTAACATGACATTTTTTTTAATCTCTACTTTATCGTATATTTCAATCTTCTAAACAAAATATATTTCCCTACGTGACTCCTATCTTAAACCAAAATATATTCCACCTCTAAGGCTCTAACTTACATTTCATCTTACACATTTCCTTAATTTCATGGATTCAAAGTCAATCTATATCTATCTAAAGTCAAAATTCAGTCATATAAAAATCAATTTATTCAACTCCCAATAATCCCTAAACAAATGTATAAATACAACCAACAACCAAAGCCACGTTTCCATCATTTCACAATTTTTACAAAATAATTCCAGTCAACAAAACATCGCTCCTTGCATTTCAATTCATTTAGATTCCAACTACCAATTTTTATCATTATTATATCACTCACTTGACTTCACATGTTTGACGGACTATACAAACCAAAACCCTAAATCTATCCTAATTTCAGTTCTCGATCGCATTCATGGCGATCTCCAAGCTCCAATTCATCCTAATTTCATTTCTGCTTGCGCTAAGTTTTATTCAGATTAGCGCCGATGAATCCGGTACCGGAGCACCAGTCGGATCCGATTCAGTTCGGATCGAATTGGATCAACTCAGCTCAAAGATCCAATCTTTAGGTTTGTGTTTCACTTTTATGCCTTTTATTTTACTTAATTTAGTATTAGCGAGTACAATTTGTGGTGCAAGTGATATACTGTTATCGAATTCAAGTAGATATATGGTTATGCATGTTGATTTAGTTTGAGTTTGGTATGTTTGTGTGTGTAGAGTCACTTGTTAATAAGAAGAGTGATGAATTGAGGATTAAGGATGAGATTATTGCTGGAAAAGAGAAGGCAATTGCTGAGAAAGAGAAGTTGATTAAGGAGAAATCAGACAGTGTTGCTTTGCTGCAAAATGAGGTTGCTTCACTTAAGGTAGGAGTTTTACGTATATGGTAGGTTTCATTATTTTATTTATTTTTTATGGATTTGCTTTTAGGTATGATAAGTTGTAATTGTTGTGTTTGATAGGTTAAAGATTCTTCGGATGTTAAGGAGCAGCTTAAAAAGGCTCATATAAGGTCACAGGAGTTGGAAAAGCAGGTTTGTGTGATATGAAATTGCTGTTGTTGATGATTGCACGGATGTGCATTTTGTGGTAGTTTATGACATTTTGGTATTTACTGCAGGTGGAGAAACTTCAGATGGAATTGGATCTTAAGGCCAGTTTAAGGGAGGCGTTGGAGACTCGATCGAAGGAATTGGAGAAGAAGATGCTTGAAATAAACCCAAAACTTCAGAATGTATGGTCCTATATTATGTTGTTTGTTATGCATTATATTTTTCTTGTTAAATTGAGGAAACAAAGCCTATGACCCCAATTCTGGATTTATGACATCGTTATAGGTGTTGTTGTGACCTTTTTTAGAGGAGTACGAATCAACAAGTTGATAATATTATGTAACAATGCATGCATAGGAATATTTGAATGTCCCTCTCATGGGTACATTGTGATAGTGTGTTCCCATGGTTAGATAGTCCAAGGCTAGATAAATATACTAGCATTGATGGCTGTAATTATGTATCAGATTTGTTCTTTTGTGCTTAAATAGCTAGTAGGTAAATTACATTTTTCCCTTATGTGGCACCAATGCTTGTAAGTTTCTAAAGGCTTATGTATTTTGCTGTTTCTCTTTTCTCTTTATTTCTTCAGCTTCAACAAAAAATTGAAGAGCAGAAGACAAAACTTGTTAAAACTGAGCGTGCTCTTAAAGTTGCTGAGGTATGTTCGCAACAGCTTTGCTTTGCATACTTCTTAGATGTGAAGATGTGATGCATTTACATCTATAATCATTTGCAGGAGGAACTTATGAAGACTAAGAATGAAGCCTCGCAGAAAATTAAAGAATTAACAGAGGTATAACCGGAAACTTTGTTAATTTGTGTTGTTAATTGTGTCAAGTGATCATGTTCCTGTTTTTGGATGTTTACTTTCTTCACTTGTACATGGTATATATGTGTGCCTGCTTGGTTTTTATATTTTCAATAAATATGAAATAATTGTCACCAACGGTCAAAAAGGAAATCTTGGATCAAACATCTCTTGAAAAAGTTGCAACATTTTTCTTGTTAGTTAACTGTTTAATCCAACTTCATCTTTTTTCCAGTTAGTAACCATTTCTTGATATTTATAACATTGATGTTGGTCCAAAGCCTTCTTTGATATGTCTTTCTTAAGAGGTATTTTAGTTGTTTGATCAATAGTAAAATATCTTCATCAAACTATATACGTATATCCTAGTCAAGCTGTTGCATTTTTTGTTATTGTTCATTTGTTTGTTTGTTGTTGACTGAAGGAGTAGGTTTCATGGGTGTCAGAGTGCAGTTTGCCTTTTCTAGAAATATGAAATGAAGTTACACTACTTACAATTTGAAGAACCTATAAGGATTTTACATGATTGCATATAATGAGGATGTATAACGAATTAGCATTGAGAAACTGATAACTCATTGACACCATATTTCGCTCTATCGTTACATTTGGCAATTGGTGCTTTTGTAATGCCAGTTAGCAAACTTTTCTTAATATTTTGTTTTGTTAGTTGCAAAATGCTGGCTGGCCAAATGCCCAAACTGAACATCTCAAGATATGTTATTATATTTTATTAAGGAGTCTGCATATGTATTCAGGTTCATTCTGCATGGCTTCCACCTTGGCTTGCAGCTCAATTGTCTTCCAGTCAGGTATCTTTCTTTTGAGTATGTAACATGTACATAATTTGAATGTATCCATGAGGTTTTATTGCATCACTGATTTGCAGTCGTACGTGGAGGCTCGTTGGATTGAGCATGGAAAACCTGCTCTCGAGACTTTTACACAGAAGGTAATTATTCTGTAGGTCCTTTTTGTGTATCTCTATTCATGTATAATATACTTCAAATCACGTTGATTCTCGTTTGTTAAGGCTGTTCTTGTCATCTTCCTGAAAATACAGTCTTTTCATTTTGGCAGGCTTTGAAGAAAAAGGCACAAGCCGAAAAGTGGGCTGAGCCTCATTTAGAGACGATCAAAACTGTAAGAATATTGTTAGTTATTGTTTTCTTTTATATTTTCACCTGAAGTTAAAATACGTGATGCATTATGCAAATAATTGGTCAATTCTTATGTTCCTCAATTTTTTTCTGATGAAGTATACTTCTAAGTGTTACTAGAACTTTAGTTTGGTGTTTAGTATTACTATTACTTCACTAATAGCCACTTGTACGAAGTTCATTTCTTGTGCACTATTTGTTAGGTTTTTACTAGACTTGGCAATTTCAGCCCATTAACTTATCATTCGGTTGATTCGTTCATCTTGTACCTCTAACAGCACAAATTTGTAAATTAGTGTTTCAGGTCAACCTAAAGCAACCTGTTTTCACCCATAAAAAACCTACCATTTGCCCTGGCACCCAATGACTAGCCAATTTTGCCACATCTGGTTTTCTACAATTGCTGGAACTTTGTAATTATGTACTCAGTGTTGTTAACCTAAATAATGCAGAAGTGGATCCCCGCTGCAAAGGAACAGTGGGTGCTAGTAATAACTAATGTTGAACCACATGTGCAACTAGCGACCACGAAGACCAAAGAATTCTATGCTCAATCAAAGGAGGTTTTAACTCCCCATGTGGTTAAACTAAAAGAAGTTGTAGAACCTCATTTTCAGGTACGTCTTACTAGACCTTCTTGCTATTTTCTTAATAAAGACGTGTCATGATATGCAAGTGTTGTGGGGGCAGGTTGCCAAGAAGTTCTGCAAGCCATACATTGATCAAGTTGCGGTTGCAACAAAACCTCACCTTGATAAAGCTCTGGAAACGATGAAGCCTTACACAAATGAGGCAGTCCAAGCATATGGCAAGTTTCTTGAATCTGCAACTCAATACCATAATCAGGTAATTCTATATTTGATGCTCCTCGATTTCTTTGTATTCCATTCTTTGTGATTACTGGGGTCTTTAGATATGTGGTATGAAGCAGAGTATCTGATTAATCGCAACTTTAAGTCACCAAAACCAGTGTTGGGATAAAGTGAATCTGATTTGGATTATCTAGCTAGTTTGGGGTGAAGTACCTAGATTTGGATTATTACTTTCATATCAGCTACAACAAGACTGATTATTTAAGGACAAACTAAATTACTGATATACCCTGTATCAAATACTTCTTGCATACACTTTGCGTTGTTCATTATATTATACTATTAGGAAAAATGAAAAAATTAACATTTTTTAAAATATACTTCAACATTATATAAGAATATCATTCTTGGTTATTTTATATGTAAATTACCCAAATAACCAGAATTCTTTGAATTCTCAAACAACTGATTAGCATCAGTAGAAGCACATCCAAACGGCCGGTGTATTGCAGCTGATTATTTAATTCTGATTATTCAACGTCACATGCTCAGTTTCAAGAGGCGTATCCAAACACCCCACGAATCAAAAATGCAAACAGATCGGCAAATCAGTGTTTCTGCTGGGACATTTTGAGTGAAATTCATACCCACTATAAGCTTATCTGTATAAGTTACATGAAAAGTATCAGTGTGATAGAGTAAGGGAAACAGCCAAATATTACATGGTGTGTATTGCCTCAAATGAATTTGCTCCACATGTAGCAGCACTGGATTATGATGTACCCCAGAACAACCACCAATCACCTGATTCGATTCACTTTTAAAACCTGTTCACCGATTCTTAACCTTGATATGTTATTTAGAAAGTTGCATTTTAGTTGTACATTGTGTTGACTAGTTTAGTAGGAGATGTGGTTCGTTCTTTTTGAAGGGATACAAATGTTGCTCATGTGGTCATATATGTTTGTTCTGATTTAAACCTATATAAAAATGACTGTAATATGTGAAGGTTCAAGGCACTGTTGAAGAATCTCTAAAACGGCATGAAATTACGACAGCACTTGCAACTAAGGAGTTTATATGGTTTGCTGTATGTCTCTCTCTCTCTCCCTATGTATCTATCTACTGCTATTTATTTTTATCAATCTTTTTCTATACAAAGTAAAAACAGATGGAAATGTTACAAGTATAGGTATCAGAAAAGGACTGGTTGATCAGGTGGGTAATTAGTCAATATGGGTTACTTCCCAGTGTGAGTCAAACGGGTTCGGTTGTCCTACCATTGTTGTTTTAGTTTTTTATGATTAATTAACTTATTGGTTATTAAATATGATTACAAAAACAATGTTATTGAAGTAATGATATAGTTTTATTAACTAAAAGGATTTTGTAGGGTTGTAAGCGATTGAATACACTTTAGGAGATTTTTGTCCCGCTTGACTTCCAACCCATTTCCTTTATAGCAAGTTTAAAACATTTTACCCGTTATTAGCAAAATTTGACTGAATTAACATGTTCTCATACAAAGTAAAATTTTGGCTGAAGTTGCCACCTTGAGTCACATATCTGTATTTTTGTCTTCCAGGCCTCCGCTTTGTTGGCTCTGCCTGTCATCTTTCTGTTCAGAATTCTTTTGGCAATCTTTTTGTAAGTTCACTAAATCTGGCATGTTTCGTTTGTATGCCAATCATCCACATAACAATGATCATCTCATGCTTTTCATGACTGTTTCATACCTCATATGTATATTAAACTCAAAACCTAATCACTTCTCCCAATTTCTTAAAATGCAGTGCAAAGGCGAAGAAGCCCACTAGAAATAGCAAGCCAACCCATTCACGTCGCAAGGCTAAACGAGGACATTCAGACAAGTAGTGAGACTAGAGGCAGACGTGGTTATATTACATTATTTTTAGGTATCTACCTTCTAATCCAATATCATTGATCTATATTGAAGATTTTTTTTACTATGTTTTGGTGATTCAAACATAGAAAGTAGCTCCTTTTTCGGAATATCTTATCACAGCAGCATGTTAAGTTTAGTGCAATATTGAATTTTTTCTTCTACAATCTGGACATTTTTTGACCAAGTTGCGAATATTATAAAGACACTGTGATGTAATGAGTTTTTTGTCCCATTTTCCTCTTAATCTACTGCAGAGCTGGCGTTCTCTGTAGCTATTGCGGAGCTTCATCTGTGATCTTCAACTGCAGATGTCTTCAACGTTTGCTTCACATAGGAAAAACAAACAGAAAAAACATCTCGGAGGCAAATGGTGTTTAAGAAGTAGGTTAGCACGGACATGTGTGTACCATTGGTGTTTATGTAGTTAATATTTTTGTACTTTGTAACTTATCATACATGATGTTTATTTTACCTTCAATAGCATTCTCTTTTACATGCATTCTATCCTTTTATTTGCTTGTTGCCATGCTACAAGTTTCCATGGCTAGGATCAATAATATGGTTAACTAAATGTTGTTAAATTTGTAGCTTGTTCATTAGCATTGAAATTATCCTAAGAATCCCAACTGTTTCATTTTATCTTTATATTAGTTGCTCATATGTACAAGTATATTTTATGGGAATCATTATATTATATTTTTACTTTATAGTAGTTACTCATATGTACAAGTATATCTTATGGGAATCATTATATCTGTATTTTAGTTGCTCACATGTAGAAGTATATTTTATTTTTTGGGAAAATGAGGGCTGCTAGTAAAGTTACGTGCAGACATTACCTATATATACAATGCCAGTGATGAATTCATCCGTTGAAAAGTAATAATTGTTAATAATAACAACTTATAAATACTAATACGAAAGATTCATATAATTACAAAAAACAAAAAAAGAACGGAGTAGTTAAGATATATAAGAGAATTTTAAATAAATTACAAATCTCATATCATCTTCTTAAATCGAGATACAATTGTCCATGACTTTTTACACTTGAAATAACAACATACAATTATACCGATCATTCCGACTCTTTACACGTAAAATAGCAACATACAATTGTTCATGACTGAAAACGGACTTTCTCAAAAGTAAACCAACATTTAAATTAAATAGAGGATAAAAGTGTCGATTAGTATAGAAGCCCTAGTCACTACAATTGTGTAAATATTTACTGTGACATTAGTTATCATCTCGTTTTGTGTCAAATCTAATATAACAATATTAAAGTACGAGTAAAATCAATTTTTTTAGGTTAGTAACATTTGAAAGCCAAACATTGGATCGTACATATTAAATAGTAACAATATGTAATTATTGTAGTTAACTCTTCATTTTTTCTATAGTTAATTACTATATTAATATAGTTGACTCTTATTTTTTATAAAGTCAGTTACAATGTGAGCATCTCTAATGAGAAATTTATTTATTTTTAATACCTTTGCAAATGATGTGTTATTGGCGAAAAGTTTTTTCATGAGTTTGTAATTATATTGTGTTTGACAAAAAACTTTTTAAATATTTTTTTCCGCCACAAATTTTTATTTTTCTTTAATTATATAGTTATTTTATATCTTAACTTATACATAATATTAATATTATTAGCGTCCACTTATTTTATAATCATTAGTTCAACCTAACAATCAATGATCCCGTCCCAATGTGCGAGATATGTTCCCTTGTCATGTTAAAATTTAGAATGTTCCCATGAACATTGTTTAAAGAATTATTTTGAGAACACCTAACTTTGATGCTACTACGATGCTACTAGAAGTAGCTAACTCATATTTCATGGGGCCTACTATTAGGATACTCCTATATACACACATATAAATACATAGAGGCTTACACATATACACACATAATAAGTATAGAGGTGTCCATTTAAAATTTCTCATATTTTATTTATGAAAATACAAGTCTAACCTTGTCTAATTATTCTCCTCGTACATCACATCTTAAACTCCAAAATTGTGGTGGTAAATAACCCATCTAATCATTTGTTTAGCAAATTGATTATTATATTTATATCTATATTCTGAAACTTCTACAAAACATTTTTAATATAACTTTAAGCTTAAAATTTATATTATGTCCTTTCAATTGCAATCGTAACATGATAATTTTATCGACTAAAAAGTACTTAAACTACAAAATAAAAAACTAATTTGTACGTGAAAACTTAAATCTTTATAACGAAAACTACAATAAACTATCTCTATGCAAATAAGTTATTCAAGTACTCAAACACTAATACGTATCGAATCTACACATGATTTGAAAAACGTTAAATTCAAATTTCTTTATATATTAATAAAAAGTCACCTAATCGATATAATTTATATACATCTCATACCTAATACACTACTTGAACATAATTTTCTTACAAATACACAATCATTAAAAGGATGAACATTCCAATTCTTATATAATATATACTCTCACCTGTAAAATTACATATTCAATTTCACTATGCGTATAAAACTATTTATTATTATCATGATACATTATCATCTATTTGATTATAAATATATTAATCACATGAATTTGTAACGGTTAATCATATCATTATAGTAAATTTCAATAAATTATATGCTTCATAACGCGAGTAACCTACCAAGTTCATACTAAATCGTTTGGTTTGTTTCTAAACTCTAAATTTTACTTATTTGAAATTACCTTTTCACCCTCTTTAACCACACATTCAAATAAGTAAGTTTATATCAATACCAATCAATACAACTTAGAATTTTTCATCAGCAAAGACAAACTACAATATAACACTCGAATTCAAATGACTGATTAAACAAAATATTTTAATATTAGTTCATACAATAAAACTCTTCATTTTAGTTAATACGAAATAAAATATAAACCGACTAGAAAATCCAAATAGACTAAATTTAACTTTAGTGCTTGTACAATTAACAAGTGATAATATCCACTCTCTTGCAAGAATACCCTACCACCATGCTAAATCAATACGAAATCTTACTTCTAAGACACGGTACCAGCGTTCGAATGTTGGCTAGAAAACACTCATCTCGCTGCAGTCTGTTTTTATAATCAGACTACAAAGTTCGCAGCAGGCCGCTTGATCGAGGGACCTAATATTTTAGGCAACGCATTAACTCTGTAACAAGGTTGCTGTCAAACTGAGAGGTGTACTATGATATATTTTTCAGAGGGTTGCTAGTTAAAAGAAAAATGATCGGAGGACTTAAAATATGTGAATAAATTTATGTTTAAACGTAGCACTCGTGTAATTTGACGGTAAAAATAAAATATTATTTTAAATATTGAGTGTATATTTTTTTGAATTTTGTGTAGATTATTTATTTATATAGAGTAATAAATTGAAATTTGATTTATATATAATATTAAATAATATTAAATAATAGTAGTAATAGATTATTAATAAAAAGTATAATTGTTAAGATAATTGTAATATTGTGTTAATTAGATAGAGATAATATAGTTATTTCTCAAGTTTGAATTGATTTTAAAACAAGATGCTAAGTACATTATATATTAATATAGATAAATATTATATTATTGTGGCACATACGAAAATGAAAGGTGGAAATGAAAAGTGAAGGATACCTAAACTATAAACTATGTGATAAATAACAAGTAAAGTAGGGACATATTTAGTCATACTTAATTAGATACATTTTACATCTTTCACTTTTATAGATGATTTAACTCTTTTCTTTAACAATTGAATATTTAAAGAATAAAAATGACATAAATACGCTTATCTAATTTGTAAACGATATAGATATTTAAAATATAATTGTATATTAAATAAAATGCAATTTAGTCTATAAATAAATAATTATACAATAAAATCACTATATGAAATAAGTAATCTGCTTCTTTACACGAGTGTCTGCTAATCTATTATCTATTATATATACTAAAGGGCAATCCCCAAGAAACTTTGATGATGTGTTATACCTTAGAAGCAAGAAATTTTCTCATTTTTTAAAGTTTTTTTAAAATAATAATTCCACCCAATACAAATTTTCCTCCTATTTTGAATTATTTTAATAGATTTAAAGGTGGTTCAGACGTAAAATTTTGTAATTTTCTAAGTATGCAAATGTCTTTGACAATAATTACTTTTATGAGTAACTTTTTTGTTATTAGTAAAATGTATCGTAAATGTAAATATGCATTGACCTTTTATTCCTCGTACATATAAATAATCATAACTAATTTGATTTTATTACTAAATAAAATACAAAACATATAAATAAATTAATACATAAAACTGCTTACGTATTTATATTTATAAAAAAATAAAATATAAAGTTTTAGTTATATAAAATATTTATTAATAAAATTCGTATATACTCGAGTCACTTTACTAGTTTAATATAACGTGTTAAAAATGTTTTTTTAACGGTTTGGTTCCTATAAATACATAGAGCCTCTATATTAGAGGATGCAAGTCCATACCCAAAGCCCATAGCCCGTAGTTCATGACGAGAGAGGTTAGGTTGGATATTATTCGGGTCGGGTTAACTTATCCGGGTTAATGAAGCATCTAGCGTAAAAAAACCCCAAAACTTGTAGGGAAACATATACACATTCTCACGCCTCTCTTTTTCTCATATAAAAACAAATTACTCTCTCAAATACACAGACACACAGTCGAACCACCCAATTCGCATTCAAAATCAATACATTCGCACAATTTGATATATTCATACATATATATATATTGATTGATATATTTATTTATTTCCGCTTCAATCGTAACCAATTCATCACCTGAACACCGTATTCCTGAATAATGGAGGCGGCTGCGAACGATAATCAATCACAAGGAGCAGCAGCGCCACCGCCACCGCCACCGCCACCGGAAGAACCGATTCCGCCGGTGGAAGAAGACGACGACGACGAGGAATACGAAGGGGAGGAAGAAGAGGATGATGATGATGATGAAGAAGATGAAGACGAAGAAGAAACGAATAACGAAGATGAAATATTAATATTAAAAGCTCAAGGACTGATTGATAAAATCACGGCATCTCCTGATAACCCTAAGCATACTTGTCTTCATGCCTTAGCCACTATTCTTGAAACACAAGAAGCCAGGTTTATATATATGTATAATTGTTTATATACATGTGTGTATATATAGTTACATGAAATTGTTTAGAAATGTGTTAGTTGTGTAATTTGATGTTTTATTATAATGTATGCAGCTTCATGATGTATTATGTTAATAGTTGTGTACTTGTGTGGCTAATATGAAAGCCAATTTTAAGTAGTTGTTTGTTTTGTTTGCCTGCATGACCGGTTTTTACACATTTTAATGAAGAGAGCTCTTTGTTACCTGAGAATTTGAACTTTAAGCAATAAATTACATTTTACTGTTAACTGTTATTTTTTACTATTTGCTATACAGTGAGCGATGATGTTATAAGTGTGATGTTTCTGGTAGTGTGTGTGATTGGTTTCAAGAGAAGTTATATAGCGTGACCAGTCAGTCAGTCACCTTTTTTTTCTGCACATTCCTATTTAATTTTTCTGCATACAAGGGCATAATGAGGGGTATTTGCTTGAAAATTATTACTAACTGCAAAAGACACATTCTTTAAGTATCTAACAGGCTTTATGGGGTTGCTGATGTATGTTGTGAGTATGTAGGAATATATGTTGATCTTCTTGTTTTGAGCAGAAACATTAAATAACTAGTTTAAATGTAAAGGTTTGTTATCATGTATGTGTATTTGTTTTTATTTTATGTGTGTGTGTGTGTTTTTCTATTTATTTCGTGTGTGTGTAAGTGTGTATGCTTGTTTAAGTGATTTTATTTACTTTAGTATTATAGAAGTACTATGTTTTTTTGTTGTCTAGCACATCTGCAGCTTTAGTGGTATGAGTAGAAGTAAGCAATAATTGCTTATTACATTAGTTCAAGATGTCTAGTGTGAAACAGGTACTACATCTGAATATATAAAGAAATCTGCAATTTAGTATATTATACAGCATGTGAACTTTCGCTAGGCGCATAGTTTTGTGTAGGTTGCTAATAGTTAAAATGTCTATGATAGAATATTGACATGCCATATAGTGATTGATATACCTGCTAGGTTATATTATATGTTAAGGAGAACAATAGTTTTGATGAGAGGTCAGCCATTAAGGTGAATCATAAGGTTTTTTGCTACTTTTTGATACATAATTATAATATTTTGTTAGTGAATTGTACCTTCACTATCTGTTATATTTGAGCCCAAGGTTTTTGAAAGACTATTATTAGTTGCTGATATATTCTCATTTATTTGTATGTTTAGGTACATGGAAGAGACTGGCCATACCTCTTTGAATAATGGTCGGGCTTCCCATAACATAGGACGTCTGGGGAACTTAATTCGGGTAATTTATGTTCCTTCTCCTTTTCGTTTATTATTTTGCAGTATTTAATTTTATTATTGTAAATGTTGTCTATGGTTATCTAGACAAAGTTGTGCAATCTGTTTTCCTTCTAAGTATTGTTTTTTAGTAAGTAATTCTTTCGTTTGAAAAAATGACTCGGTCTCTTTCTTCAGGACAATGATGAGTTTTTTGAATTGATATCTGTAAAGTTTTTGTCCGAAACTCGATATTCAGTGTCTGTTCAGGCAGCTTCTTTACGACTTCTCTTCAGTTGCTCGCTGACTTGGATGGTATGATCTTTAGTTAACTTCTAAGATACGTATTCTCATGATTCAATAACTTTATCAAAGGTTTTCTAATGCGTTGTGATGGAATACAGTATCCACATGTTTTTGAAGAAGCTGTTTTAGATAAAATAAAGGGATGGGTTATGGATGGATCAATAAGGCCTTCTACTGAAGATAATAAGGGGAAGAACGGGTCTGGTCTAAGACAATCATCAGATTCTGAGATGTTGAAGACTTATTCTACTGGACTTTTGGCTGTCTGTTTGGCTGGGTATGTTTTGCTTTTACTTACATGTCATCTGTTTATGAATAACTTGTGTGCTCTCAATTTTTAATATTACCTGATACATTATGTTGACTTCATGCAATGTTGACTGCAGTGGAGGTCAAGTAGTTGAAGACGTTCTTACATCTGGATTATCTGCCAAGCTTATGCGGTATCTTCGCATCCGTGTTTTAGGAGAGCCAAGTACAAGTCAAAAAGAATCTAACTATCACTTAGACAACAAAAGTTCATCAGCTGCTACTTCCATTAGATCCAGAGAAGATATTCGAGGTAGGTTCAGACATGTTTCAGAGACATCTCAGCTGGAACCTCCTAGAATAACAGAGGAGGGATCCTCAGACGATCAAGTTACTGAAAGGGATCGTATTAAAAGGTGGGCTGAACCTCCTGATGGGTTCGATGATGATAATGAAACTTATGAAGCAGATGCCGATGGACATACTCGAGATTTACGTGATAGCAAGACAAAGGTAAGTGACAGAAGTAAATCTGTACGGGAAGATGAACACAGGACGAATCGCGGATCTGTAAGATTTAGAGGGAAAGGAAAGATCAATGAAGGTGTTACAGAGAATGAACACATTTTGAACTCCCCAGTATCTGGAATTAGATTTGGAGGGCAAGGAAGGAGTATTAAGGATAGAAGTTCATCGAGAAGTCTAGAATCAAGACGTATGCCAGACATCAAAAAGCCATCTGGAAGGATAGGAGCTGAAGCTGTGATTTTTGAAAGAGATGATAGTGATGACTGCTTTCAAGATTGTAAAGTTGGAGCAAAGGATATTTCTGATTTGGTGAAGATGGCTGTAAGAGCTGCTGAGGCTGAAGCTAGAACAGCAAATGCTTCTGCGGAAGCCATTAAAGCTGCTGGTGATGCTGCTGCTGAACTTGTTAAAACTGCAGCAACCGAGGTGTGTATTTTAAATTGCATTCTCTTCTTTTTGTTCTAAAATTTATCTGCCAGCTAATGTGATATACGATCAGGAATTTAAAAAGACAAACGATGAAGAAGCTGCGGTTTTATCTGCCTCTCGAGCTGCATCTACGGTTGTTGATGCAGCTAATGCTACTGAAGTTTTCAGGTTGGTAATTACTGTTATGTAGTGAATGATTTCAATTGCAACATTATACCTGCTTGATGGGCTTTTTTTTTCAATTTATTGTTTTCGGGGGTGTTTGGTTTGAGTGTTTGGGTTTGATAGTGTTTGGTCTAATGGAGTTGGGTTGATACCCATAAAATTGGGAATCCTTCTTACCAGCCCAAAAGGCAGTACTGAGAAATCCCTACCAATTCCCATTCCACTCCGTTATCAAAACCATCCCCACAGTGATTCCTGACTGTAAGCCAAGCGTCGCCTGGTTCTCTTCTTATAATTACTAGCTTTGCTGCTAATTTATTATGGCTGATCGTAGGACTCATAGTGGTGGTGTGGGTGAGTCAGCTAATTCAAAAGAGCCAGAGCCTGAGGCTAATGAGGAGGTTGAGGAGTACGTCATTCCTGATAGCGAATCATTGGCAAAGCTAAGAGAAAAGTTCTGTATTCAGTGTCTGGAGATTTTAGGAGAATATATCGAGGTTCTTGGTCCTGTGCTACATGAAAAAGGTGTTGACGTATGCCTTGCCTTGCTGCAACGTAATTCTGATCTTAAAGAAGCATCACAGATTGCAGTGCTTTTACCCGATGTGTTGAAACTAATCTGTGCGTTGGCTGCCCACCGGAAGTTTGCCGCCCTATTTGTGGATCGTGGCGGTATACAAAAGCTTCTTGCACTCCCGAGAGTGTCCCTCACATTCTTTGGCCTCTCTTCATGTTTATTCGCAATTGGTTCACTTCAGGTACTCGTGGACAAAACACTAAATGAAGCTTATTTGTACGCCTAGTGGTGGGTAAATTGGGCCAAAATCAGTTTGTGTCGAAACAGCTAGTTTTTGGTATGCTGCGAAACAGAACGGGTTGTTCAGTTTACCCGGAACAATTTTCCCAGTTTCTGAAGCTCTCTTTTATAGATGATTAGTGTGGTCAGTATTAAATACAAAAAGCTAATTATTCTATTAACATTCTAGTTTTTTAATAAAATGATTTAGGAAATCAAAATACATTTTGGGCTGTTGCTGTACCTGTTTGACCCATTAGAGATAAAACATGACCCGAATTGACCGATTTTCAAGCAAACAGGTTGAGATTGCCACCTCTAGGCGCAACTAATAGTCTAATACTAGATTCTCTATGTGCATCCCGATTCCTGTCCGCTAAATAATTATGATGATTATGTATTGACGTTTCTAATCTGTGGCGTAGGGAATCATGGAACGTGTATGTGCTCTACCCGAAAAAGTCATTGATGATCTGATTGAATTAGATCTTCAACTTCTAGAATGCTCCCAGGACCAGGCGAGAAAAAATGCAGCTTTATTTTTTGCTGCTGCTTTTGTTTTCAGAGCTGTATTAGACTCTTTTGATAAGCAAGATGGTCTTCGTAAGCTCTTAACACTCTTAGGTGAAGCAGCGTCTGTAAGATCTGGGGTTAGCTCAGGGACAGTGGGCCCTCCTAATTCAGGGTCACTTCGAAATGATCGAACCCCTCCAGAGGTACTGACATCATCAGAGAAGCAGATTGCTTACCACACTACTGTTGCACTGCGCCAATATTTTAGAGCACACCTTTTAATGCTTGTGGATTCAATTCGTCCTAGTAAGAATACTCGAAGTGCAGCAAGGCATATTCCAAGCTCCAGGGCAGCGTATAAGCCACTTGATATTAGTAATGAGGCTGTGGATGCTGTATTTCGTCAAATACAGAAAGATCGTAAGCTTGGTCCTGCATTTGCGAGAGCTCCTTGGCCTGCCGTTGATAAGTTTTTTGCTTGTAGGGGGCATATTATCATGTTAGAGTTGTGTCAGGTGTTCTCTTTTTCGGAGTTTATTTTGCTTTGTATTTTCTTAATTATCTTCCACAGAGAGAGATGTTTAACTCTTTCTATAATATTATCACTAGGCCCCACCTGTCGAGCGATATTTGCATGATTTACTTCAATATGCGTTGGGCGTTCTGCACATCGTTACTTTGGTTCCATCCAGCCGCAAACCAGTTGTAAGTGCTACTTTGAGTAACGACCGTCTTGGTATTGCAGTCATTCTTGACGCCGCAAATTGTGCTGGTTTCGTTGACCCTGAGGTATGTACTTTATAAATCATGAGTTTTCATTTCTTTTTGTTCTATGAAGGTGACATATGGACGGGTAAAAGCCAATTTGGGGTATGGGTCAAAATGGCATAGGTTGGTTGACCCGGAACACTTGCTGTCCTTTTTCCTTCTATTTTTGTTTTCTTAATATAAAGTATCTAGCGTGTCAACTATGATCACATGTTTCGTTTCGAATACAATGATATAGGCGGATCTTTGCATCGCAAATATTTTGGGCAACTTTTGCCCAGTTGCCCCATCACTTAAAACGAATGTGGAATTAGTCTTGTACTATTGTTCCCTATAATTTCAACTCATACTTGGTAATGATGTATATCCACAGATTATTCAACCAGCACTGAATGTTCTGGTCAATCTTGTTTGCCCTCCACCTTCAATCAGTAACAAGCCGCCTATGCCAGCACAAGGACAAATGTCTTCTAGCCAACCGTCAAATGCTACTACAGAGATAGCTGTCAGCTTTAATGACCCAAGAGAAAGGAACGGAGAAACTAGTCTGGTTGATCGAGGGACCAGTACCTCATCTACTACTTCTGGTTTAGTTGGTGATCGTAGAATATCCTTGGGTGCTGGAGCAGGTTGTGCTGGCCTCGCTGCACAAATGGAACAAAGTTTCCGTCAAGCAAGAGAGGCGGTCCGGGCCAATAATGGTATCAAGGTTCTACTCCAGCTTCTCCAGCCACGTATAATAACACCGTCCGCCGCACTTGACTGTCTTCGTGCTCTGGCATGCAGAGTCTTGCTTGGTTTAGCAAGAGATGATACAATTGCTCACATATTAACAAAACTTCAGGTTTTGTAATTTATCCCATCTACATAAGAGTAGAATGATGTGTGTTGTATGACTTATTTGGCTTCATTTTAATTTCTTTGTTTTGTTTTAGGTTGGGAAGAAGTTATCAGAACTTATTAGGGATTCTGGCAGCCAGACGCCTGGTGGTGAACAGGGTAGGTGGCAAACAGAACTCTCTCAAGTGGCAATTGAGTTGATGGCGGTATGTATATTAATATTAAGTATATGAAAAGCACTCCATCTACATCCATTTGAGTTGTGCATTGAATCATTAACAGTCTAATAATCTATAATGCCTACGTTGTAATGGTTTTGTCCTTATTTATACTTTTGGAATAATCATGTTTAACTTTCTGTATTGCAGATTGTAACACATTCAGGGCGAGCAAGTACATTAGCTGCTACTGATGCTGCCACTCCTACTCTTAGGCGTATAGAGAGAGCTGCTATAGCTGCTGCCACGCCTATTAATTACCATTCTAAGTACTTATTTCCTTTTTTGTCTTCACTCCCATCTTATTCCCCCTCATGATCTTTTCTGATTTATTGTGACCGATTCTTTAACTTCTGTTGACGTGTCTTGAATTCAAAATCTTGCAGGGAACTTTTACTGCTGATTCATCAGCACTTACAGGCGTCTGGTTTATCGACAGCTGCATCTGCACTTCTTAAAGAGGCTCAGTTGACACCTCTGCAATCATTAGCCGCTCCTTCATCTATGGCATATCAAACCTCTGGTCAGGAGAGCTTGTCGGTACAGATTCAATGGCCATCTGGGCGCTCTCCTCGTGGATTTCTTGCTACAGAAAAATCTAAACCACAAGAAGATTTTAACTTAAGACAGGATTCATCTTTGTCATCAAAGAGGCGTCCATTGGTTATATCATCTGCACTTGGAGGCCAGTCAAAAATGACCTCTTACTTTCACGAGCATCCTTCTCCGTCGAGCAGCAGAATTAATAATTCTTCAAAGAAGCCCCCTACGGCTCCTGTCACATCAGAAGAAAACCAAGTGGATTCAGATAGCTTCTTGAAAACTCCAATCATATTGCCTTTAAAGCGTAAATTGACTGAATTAAGAGATGTTGGACAATCACAGTCGAGCAAACGACTAAACACCAGTGAAGTAGGGTTCCGTTCTCCCGGGTGTCCAACACCAAATACGGTACGTAAAAGCAGCTTACTAGGCGACACTCCTATGTTCTCCTCATCAAGTTCTTTTAAGGATCATCTGTGTAGAACACCAGCAAGTATTGGTATATCTGATAGTTTAGATGACAATCATAACACACAGAACCATGGTCTTACACTCGACCCACAGTCCTTTAATTCCGAGCAGTTAACTTTGGATACCATTGTAGTACAGTATCTTAAACACCAACACCGTCAATGCCCTGCTCCTATAACCACATTGCCACCTCTTTCTCTTTTGCATCCACATGTTTGTCCAGAATCAAAACGTAGCCTCGATGCACCATCAAACATCACTGCCCGCCTTAATACACGTGAATTTAGAAATGTTTATGGTGGTATCCATGGCAGTCGCAGGGACCGTCAATTTGTTTATAGTAGATTTAGACCATGGCGGACATGTAGGGATGACACTGGTGTCCTATTGACGTGCATTGCTTTTCTTGACGATTCTTCCCAAATTGCTGCTGGTAGCCACTCCGGGGAGCTAAAAGTGTTCGATTCAAATAGCAATAATTTGCTAGAGAGCAGCCCCGGCCATCAGTTTCCTTTAACTATGGTCAAATCCTTTTTTTCCGGAGATACCCAATTGCTTCTTTCTTCAAGTTCACATGATGTACGATTGTGGGATGCACCTTCGGTGTCAGCTGGACCAAAGTACTCATTTGATGGAATCAAGGCTGCAACATTCAGTCATTGTGGGACCATGTTTGCAGCATTATCTTCTGAGTTATCAAGACGAGAGATTCTATTATATGATGTCCAGACTTGTAAATCTGATTTGAAACTCACAGACCAATCTTCCATTGCTTCTAGCAAAGGGCATGCTTATTCTCAAGTTCACTTTAGCCCTTCAGACATTATGCTTCTATGGAACGGTGTATTGTGGGATCGTCGAGTTCCAGGTCCCGTTCATCGTTTTGATCAATTTACCGATTATGGCGGTGGTGGTTTTCATCCTGCTGGTAACGAGGTATGTTTGAATTGTTACTACACAATAATTTTTAACATTATTTCGCTGCACATCTTATACCTTAACAAGGGTCCAGGTAGATGTGGCAAAATGGATGTGTTGGGCAAGTTGGGCAATGGGTCAAATTGGGTTGTGGTCAAAATGAACAATGTGTTAAATTTGATTACAAAGGATATTAATCTAAGTTTCTTGATAAAGCCCACTCTGGGAAAATAAGAGGGGCTGGGGAGCTGTGGCCTCCAAAGTTTTGAGTTATACAGTAACCTATCAATTTTTAGTTATAAAGTTTATATCAGAGGGATTTCAAAGTTGGTTTGATAGTTCGATGTTAGTGGTGTTTTTTTAAGGTTTCAGATCAAATTGCTATGAGTTATGAAAATGTTAACCTTCTTGCTATCTCATAAATAAGTGATGGCAACAACAACTTGTTGTAAACGTTGATATCTTTTTCTCTGTTTTTTTTTCTTTTCCCGTTTATATCTTGTTTCTCTTTCATGTATATGTTACTGTCCCACTGCATAATGTGATTTAGAAGGCTATATGCATGAAAGATGCACTTTGGGTTACTCTTAGTCTGTTTCATTTTCAACTTCTTTGATTGTGGTCTTTTTGACCTGCATAGATAACACAGAATCGAAATCAACCCATTCATAAGTAATTGAATTGAAATTTCCACCTCTAGATTTTGTTTTGTAGATCTATTTGGTAACTTTGTGACCACCTAATAATTAGTGTGGGAATGTGTGGTTTTTACTAGCAATGCCACATATAGAACATGTGTATCACTTGTTTATGTATTACTATTCTCTAAAGTTAACTTCCTTTTAATCAGGTAATTATTAACTCAGAAGTGTGGGATCTTCGGAACTTTAGGCTTCTTCGCAGTGTACCGTCATTGGATCAAACAGTAATAACATTCAATGCTAGTGGTGATGTGATATATGCAATCCTAAGAAGAAATCTAGACGAAGTTACAACAGCGTTCCAGACTCGACGTGTTAAGCATCCTCTCTTCTCTGCTTTCCGTACATTAGATGCAGTCAACTACTCGGACATTGCCACCATTCCTGTCGACCGTTGTGTACTTGATTTTGCTAGTGAGCCCACCAACTCATTTGTTGGGTTGATAACGATGGACGATCAAGATGAAATGTACTCTTCAGCGCGAGTCTATGAAATTGGTAGACGAAAACCCACAGATGATGACTCTGATCCAGATGATGCAGAAAGTGAAGAAGAAGACGAAGATGATGAGGACATCGATGAAGATGTATTGTTGGGCAATGATGAAGATGGTGATGATATGAGTAATGATGAAGACAGTTTGAGTGATCTTGATGATGATGATGAGGGGGATGACGATGATGGCGACTTTGTGATGGATGGTGTAGACTTTGGTGGAGGTGGGATATTTGAGATAATGAGTGACGGTGAAGATGGTGATGATGGCGATGACGATGATGAGCTGATCGAGTCTTTGAGCAGTGGCGAAGATGAAGATTTCTTTGGAGGATTCTAAAATATTATCTTTTGAAATGAGTGTATTATAGTTATAATTATTTTGGTAACAGGTTGTAGGACAGAACGAAACACAATGCCTTTCCTATCTCCAATTTTTGACACATGGTTTCGAGAAAATGCAGATCTTTAGAGCCTTTTGATAGATGTTTAGAACGGTCTTTTACAGAAAAAAAAGTTGTAGTTTTTAGTCTACTGCTTGCGTTGGCTTGGTCTAATTAGCCTAACCTATATTTAATGCCAACAGTCAACCAACATCTTGGTCAATCTATGATGGCTAAACTCCGACTGTGTTAAAGCAGTTTACCTAACCAAAGCTGTCTAGCAACAAGGGTCAAGGTGCAGTTCATGAAATTGCAGCAGATGCAACAATCTGGATAAACTTCTATAAACCGGGTCAGTTAAATAATGAAGTCGAGTTGAAGTTTTCAAAAGAACTAAGCTTAAACTCTCGTAAGCTTATTCAAGTGTTGCAAACCTCAGATAAATTTCTGTAAACTGGGTCGGTTTCTATGAAGTAGATCTGTAGTTTTGAAACACAAGCAGTAAAGCGGTAGTTTTAAACATAAGCTTACGTTGCAACAAGAACATCTCTCATACTATACAATTACAAAAAATGATTGGGTGTGTAAAATACATATGTTACAGGATGTATCTATATAAAACAACAGAAAACGCATACTTTGCACTTTCAACACATAAATATACTCATCCTTGTTTCTCTTCTCTTACACCACAGCCGTCACACCTTCGACTGATACCATAGTAATGTATCTAAACAAACATTAGTACATTGATTAATACTTGGATTGTTTCTCATCATTCACGTGTAAAAGTGTAGTGATTTGTTCCTTTGTTAAAATTTAAAAGGTACATATGTTACAGCAAATAAGGTTTTATATTTCTTAAACATATGTAAAAAAAAAAACTTGGTTTTAAAAATACATCATGTATAATATAGGGCTTGACATATTTTTCTGAAAGAAATAAGAGTAAATTAAGAATGTACCCTATGAAGATGACATCTGATGTGATTCAGCATATGCCCCTAGATCCTGTTAAAATCAGAACACATGCACTTGAATATCGAACACAATAGTTAAAAATGCTTAATTACATACCATATAGCACAATAAATCAATTCAAACATTACATCATTATTGATACCGTTGGACTAAACCAAAATGTTAATTTCAAACACGGTCAGGCCCAAACTCAAGTGTATTTTGATCATAACTTTCTGCTCGGGACTCGGATTAATGTGATCTCAATTATTTTGGAAACTAGACAAAATTCTCTAAAACGTATGGTCACTGAGATTTTCAAGTCTCTGGAAGAAGTTGGTCGTTGGTTAGCTGAGAGCATCTTTTGGACTGTTGGCAATTTCCTTGGTTCTAATAAAGTTGGGTGTTTTAATAATAATTATGATGCAAGTTATGGTAGATGAATAAGTATCTCAAGTTAATGCTTTTGGTGCCCATATTTGGGGCCAAAGTTCTCATTGAAAGGGGAGAAAACAGATAATGAAATCAGTGAATGTTTGCCATTTGTGAGTTGAATATTTATTCCTCCAAGTTTTGTGTTACTTGTTGTGTTTGCTAACTCCTTGTGTTTCTTGGCCTACTCCGACTACAATTTCCGAAGTCAGAAGCTTTCATGGACTTGCTTCATTTTATCGCAGGTTCATTCGAAATTTCAGCACCATTGTCTCGCCAATCACCGAATGTATGAAGGGATGTACTTTCAGATGGTCTAAAAGATGCTCAAGATAGCTTTGAACCGATTAAAGTTAAAATGACAAAGGCACCCGTCTAGCTTTACCAAATTTCGAAAAGGTTTTTGAACTCGATTGTGATGCCTCTGGTGTAGGTATCGGTGCAGTCCTAAGCCAAGATGGTAGACCTATATCTTTCTTCAGCGAGAAGTTTTCTGATTCTCGAAAGAACTACTCAACATACGATAAAGAGTTTTATGCCATAGTTAGAGCACTCGAGCATTGGAGGCACTACCTTATATCGAAAGAATTTGTTCTATATTCTGACCATGAACCTCTAAAATACATGAATGGTCAACACAAGCTTAAACCAATGCATGCTCTTTGGGTGGAATTTTTGCAGGCTTATACATTCCACATCAAGCATAAAAGTGGTATTTGCAACAAAGTAGCAGATGCTTTAAGTCGGAAACATTCTTTAATGTCCACAATGCAAGTTACTGTTATTGGATTTGAAAAGCTTAAAGATCTATATAAAGAAGATGTTTTCTTTAACAAAGTGATTGATCATTGTTCTAATAGACCGTACAAAGAGTTTAATTTTTTTTTAAGGGTTTCTTTTTCATGGAAATTGTTTGTGCATTCCTAATTGCTCACCTAGATTGGAAATTATCAAGGAAGCCCATGAAGGTGGACTTAGTGGTCATTTCGGTAGAGACAAGACAAGTGATCTAGTCAAGGACCGATTCTTTTGGCCAAAAATGATGAAGGATGTAAATCATTATATCCTAAGGTGCCGAACATGCCATCTAGCCAAATCAACTTCACAAAGTACTGGGCTTTACACCCCGCTGCCCGTCCCTAGTGCACCATGGGAGGATGTCAGCATGGACTTTGTAGTGGGGCTGCCACAAACTCAACGAAAAAAAGATTCGGCAATGGTGGTAGTTGGTCGATTTTCAAAAATGGCACACTTTGTGCCATGTTCAAAGACCATGGATGCTACTAAATGTTGCTGATCTATACTTCAAAGAAGTGGTAAAATTGCATGTATCCCAAAGACAATTACAAGTGATCGTGATCCTAAGTTTGTTGGGCATTTTTGGCAAACCCTTTGGCGGAAGCTAGGTACAAGGTTGCAATTTAGTTCAGCCTATCACCCTCAAAAGGATGAGAAAACTGAGACAGTGAACCGAAGTTTGGGGAATTCACTAAGGAGTCTAGTGGAGGAAAATATACAACAATGGGATCTTGTACTACCTCAAGCAGAATTTGCTTACAACCGCTCGTGCAGCCAAACAACTGGTCACAGACCCTTTGAGGTGGTGTATGGATGTAATCCTTTGAGTCCTCTTGACCTTGTTCCTCTGCCCATAAACTCAAGTTATAGTGGGGATGCAGATGAACGTGCCAAGGCAATCAAAGAGTTGCATGAACGAGTAAAAGTAAAGATAGAAAAGCAAAATCAAAAGTATGCAAGGCAAGCTAACAAGCATAGAAAGGCATCAGTATTCAAAGAAGGTGACTTGGTTTGGGTCCATATGAGTAAGGAACGTTTCCCACCTGGCCGACATGCTAAACTCCAGCAACGAGGTGATGGCCCATATAAAATTATACAATGCATGGGAGATAACGCTTACAAAGTAGAATTGCCCGGTAATTCCAAAGTGTCAGCTACTTTTAATGTTAAGGACCTCTCTCCATATCTTGGTGAAAATGATTCGAACTCGAGGGTGAGTTCTTTTCAACCGGGGGAGAATGACAACGTTGGACTAAACCAAAATGTTAATTTCAAACACGGTCAGGCCCAAACTCGAGTTGGCAGACCTGTTGACCACCTGTTAGTATTTTGACCATAACTTTCTGCTCAGGACTTGGATTAATGTGATCTCAATTGTTCTGGAAACTAGACAAAATTCTCTAAAACGTATGGTCACTGAGATTTTCAAGTCTCTGGAAGAAGTTGGTCAGCTGAGAGCATCTTTTGGACTGTTGGCATGCTGTTCAGTAAATTCAGCACCTGATCATTTCCTTGGTTCTAATAAAGTTGGGTGTTTTAATAATAATTATGATGTAAGTTATGATAGATGAATAAGTATCTCAAGTTAATGCTTTTGGTGCCTATAATTGGGGTCAAAGTTCTCATTGAAAGGGGAGAAAACAGATAATGAATTCAGTGAATGTTTGCCATTTGTGAGTCGAATATTTATTCCTCCAAGTGTGTGTGTTACTTGTTGTGTTTGCTTACTCCATGTGCTCATCTCTGTCGATCTGTGTCACTTGTGCTCATCTCTGTCGATCTGTGTCAATTATAGTCGGTATATCGAAGTCTGACACACTTGGAGAGGGTCTTCTTATGAACTTCTTGTACTTGTGACGGTAGCTGAGGGGGAGAAGCATAAGTAACATCTAATATGCATTCCTCAACTTGATTACCTGCCTCCTTATTGAACTATTAAAAATACAGAGGATAAGTAAGTTTCTATATATGGCGTTGATATATAATTATACTTTGAACACATTCTAATGAACTAATTAATTACCATCTCTCGAGTAATATCTTTTAGTGAAACTCCAGGACTTACAACTGCACTTTGAAGCAAATACTTATCATCACATTGCATGCCATGAGGTGCCTCCTTCTGACCTTGAATTGTAACTGCAAAAATGAAGTCGTATATTCTAGCACCCAAATCGACATATATATCAAAAGGAACCAAATATATGCAAACGAAAAGGGGGCAGGATCGAACATGTGACATTGCAACTAGCACGAGGCGATAAAATCCCAGTGGTCGGCAGTGCAGCATACGTATTTGGTTTTGTAGTTTTCACCTGAAATTCAGCAGGAAAATCAACACCTGAAAAACTTGATAGCTAACTTATCGAAAACATTGTTTTCTCAATGAGGTTTTACTTGAGACTAAATTAAATTTCGAATTATAAAAACACCGATAATAAGATTACCTTGAATGCAACATGACTATCTGTTTTATTCTTTAGTTCCCTTGAAATTGAGATCTCCTTCTTCAATTCAACTGTACAACACAAAAACGAATGAAGATCATCAAGATCCAAGGAGGAAGGGATATAAAGAAACCGTAAAGTGATCCCTGCAATGAACCAATTTAAGTAATGATTCTAGTAGCGTAAAATTTACATGGAAATTGAAGCTCCTGAGGTTCAATACTTAGAAGTTCTCCCATACTCATGTCACTTTTCTGTTCTTGAACGAGATCATCGCTAAATGACTTGTCATCAGACACCTAAACATAGCCGTTAATTGTAACTTACGTATAGTTGAATATAAAGTACTACATTTGATAGAATATAAATTACAATAACCAACGGTCACCGCATCTGTGCAGTCAAGAACACCAAACTTTTTTGCTATTGACCAATAGAATAAGTAAAGTTATATATTTTGTTACATATAGAACTCTCAACTTTTATAAAAACATATAATAAGTCCATCTTTTAAAGCTAACAACAGATAATAATCCTGTTGTTAACTATGCGGATCATTTTCCCATAACCATATTATACAACAAAACGTATAAAAACTTACAACAATGCTAGAGTTTCTCGACGCACTTGGAGTAAAATCTTCTTCCGAGCCTTCTCTTATGAGTGATAATGTTTTCGATGGTATAGAATAATTAACATCTAAAACATGATCCTCTACTTGATTACCTGATTCTTCGTTAAACTATTACGAGTACAACAAATTAATAATTAGTTTCCACCTAATGGTCGAGTCATAATTAATTAGTAGTTTGAATCAGTCTAGTGAACTAATTAATTACCAGCTCTCGAGTAATATCTTTTAGTGCAATATTAGCAGTTACAATTGCACTTTGAAGTAAATACTTAGCGTTGCATTTCATGTCAAGTGGAGTCTCCTTTTGAGCTTGCATTGTAACTACACAGCAAGAACAGAATTTTAGCCTCAAGCATTGTAAATTATCGAATATATACCTCTATACGGATTAACATAGATTTGCTTATTTTGGAAACAAAAGAAATGTAAATTCAGGCAAAAGATCAAGAGCGAACGTGTGATATCGCAATGAGAATGAGGTGACAGAATCATTATATCGGGCAGAGCAGCATACACCTCTGGATTCGTAGTTTTCACCTGAAATTTACTTTACTCCATAAATAATAAATCACAAAGGCGCGTTTAGTTACGAAAATATATATTTATCTTTCCTTTTATACGTCTCTATTGTTTTGTGTTAGTTGAGAGCTAGTAAAAATTCAGAAAATACGTTCAAATATAAGTGATGATGTTTTCATTTTTTAGAAAATTTTTCAGAAGAACTCTGAGTTAAACATATTTGAGTTTTCATATTTTTTAAAAAGATTTTGGAAAACAGAAGAATTTTTAGTAACTAAATGCACCGTTAGCTTTTTGATTGATATGTCCAAATCCAAAAACATAGAAAAGACTTTAAAGTCAAATAACAGCAATAATACCTTCAATGCCACATGACTATCCGTTTTATTCTTTAGTTGCATGGTAATTGAGGTCTGCTTCATCAGCTCAACTATATAAAATGTAAGAGAATAAAAGTCCTTAATATACCACAAATCCGAAACAGAAAGGCATTTCATCCTAATAGTTAAAAAATGAAAAAGCAAAATAAAAAATAAATGTTACATGGAAATCGAAGGTCATGAGGTTTGATGTCGAGAAGCCCTCCGAAGTTCATGTCCCGTTCATCTTCTTGAACGGTACAATTATCAATAAGTTGATCATCGCCATGTACCTAAATGCAGCGATAAATCGTAAATTTAGACAATACGCCTTGTTTCCGTTTCTTATTAGTTTCATATGTGCAAGTCAAAATATTTATTTTTAAATACACGCTACACACAGTTTAAAAAATGTTCACTAATTAACTACACTTTTAACAATTAAGTATCATCTTTAATCAAAGTTCTTTTTAACCGGCTGAAATATAAAAGTAACAGTTACTTTGATGTAACTAAAAATAGAAATATCGACACTTATATTGAATTTAATTGGTTGAAATATTAAACTAATACTTATTTCGATATTGATACTTATAGTGGAGGCGAGTACAATTTAGGGCAATAGTATCTTAGAAGTGTGCATAAGTGACAAACTGTTTGTAACTATGGGATCCATTCAAGTAATATTTTTATATGATCTATCATGTTTTGTGTTTTGTGAGGAGGAAATAAACTAGATCTACTATTGTGAATATTATTCAATTTATTTATTATCTTTATCTCTCACATAAAAGTAACATGATCAATCATGATAGTAGCTAATATTATATTAGAAGTCAAAGCATAAGATTCATCAAATCAAATAGAAAATTTATACTATACAGTTACTTTAATTGTGAAAGTGTGTTACTAATATACTACGTATCAATGTTTTAAAAACCGGTTTTTAAGTCGGACCGGTCGACCTTCCGGTTTCGGTCGGACCGGTTGAACCGGTCGAACCGGTCGGTCGGACCGGTCTTTGACTTTTCTTGACTTTTTAAGTTTTTACTATTTTTATGAGTTTCTATAATTATTTTTTTACTTTTCTTAACTTTTTATAACTTTATTAGAACAAACCGCATTTGTTTGTCAACAAATAGATCTTGAAAAAAATATACTAGTTAAAAGAAAAAACGGTCATTTAATCTGAATTACGAGTGAAAATATATGACATTTCAAAATTCATACCTCAAACTTTTAAAACTACAATTATAAATTATGATATTTTGAAATGAAACATATAATGACTATCAAGTTATTATAGGATTGTCAAAATAATCATTAAAAATACTATTTAAAAAGTTATTAAAATAACCATTTACAAACAAGTAAGAAAATAATAATAATTACAACAATGTCACAAAGTAATGGCTAGATTAGTTGGTAATCAAATCATTCAACAAGCATAAGGTTAGAGGTTCAAAACATGGGGTAGACATTTTTGTTGTGTTTATTTTCCTTTAGTGTTGAATTTGTCCCACATTGGTGGCAAGACAAACCAAAGCTTACCATCACCTCCTATATATTCTAAGCCAAGCACACAAAGTAATTCCAACTTGATCACGGTTGACTTATTAATTTAGAACGTTGACCAACGTGGTTTCGATTTAGAAAAAAAAAAAAAATATATCAAAACTGGTTCAACATGCAAGTCCGGTTCCGGTCCGACCCGGTCCGAACGGTCCGTTGACTAGTCAACTTATGCCAAAAACCGGTCTTTTTTAGACCAGTTTTCTCGAAATTTCCGGTTCGACCGGTCCGACCGGTTCTTAAAACATTGCTACGTATAGTGGATTGATGCATTATTGACCATATTAATAATTAAACAGAAAACAATTTAGTAATTCTCTATTCATCAAAAACATATTATAAACTGATGTCATATTCTTTCCATATTATACGGGGTATGACGCCTAAGAAAAGTCTCTTTGTGTAATTTATTTTGTCAAATGAAAACGAAAGACGTTAATTTAAAATTCACATTAATTAGGAAATAAAACAATATATAAGATTTTTTCCGTTTAAATTATTCGATGAGCATAAATACTTTTTGATTTAAATATATGCAACTTAATTGAGTATCTCGTAATCGTTTACGATTGTTCTAACTTGAAATCCAATACTCATTGTAAGAATATTAGATAATCAGAACATTGTTTCATTAGACCACCTTGATAATAATAACTATATTGAAATTGAAAGATAATATTGACTTTATATGCAACTATGTTATAGGTGGCATACAAAATTGTTGAGATCATGAGTTTAGTGACACTTTAGCTCGTTTGATACAAGATATAAGCTTATGGCGTTTTAACCTATTTTTCATCTCACTCTGTTTTTTTATACTTTTATTATTATTATTATAATATAATATTTTTTAATGCTTAAGAAACTTGATGGAAGTAGATTACATAAACATCAATAGCGAAAGGTGTCCTACAATGGAAAGTAGTAGGGTCCCTTTCGACGACCAAGTCACAATGGAAATTTGACGAGCTTTTAAAGTCACCTACTTTATGCGTCATCCCATACATCATATCATATAATATAAATACAAAATATTCCAACTACCAACCTCAATGATAATTCGTTTTGACAGTTTTTGGCGTACAAGTAAGCTGTAAGATGATATGAAAATGAACAGTTGACCTTCTACTACAATTAAGTTTATTGCAATCCAGTATTCAAATATTGATATCATCACCATTTTATATCTACCCAACATTCAAACTAAACTTTTAAATGTTTTCATCTACAAACAAATCATATCATAGGCTGCTATTACATTGTTGAATGATTTCATGTCATATTCCTCAAATGAATATTTCAAGAAAACTGTTTGTTTTTTTCTTTTATACAAAAAGTAATCCAATCCAATACCCACATGAAAATATCCACAATAATGTGTCTTGCTTATCTCTGTTTTCTTCAGTTACATGTTAGTATGTTACTCTACGTTTTAGAGAACCAACATAACGAGAATTACACTATGATAGTACTTAAAGTTTACTAAAATATCTATCAAAAACAACAAAAAATCGAGATACTTACTTGATACTGAAGCGCCTTTTCAAGGTAGGTCACTACCTCGGTCATTAACGGACGATTTTCATAATCCCTGTCTAAACATTGATTAGCTATCGTTGTAAACGCTTTCAGAGAATCGGGGTTAACTTTATTCCTCATGTCACTAAAAATAATTTCCTCCACTGTATTTTGCTTATACGAGCTTTGCACCAATCTTGCGAATTCGCGAGGATATTTTGGGTTGCCATCTGTACACAATCTCCCACATAACACTTCAAACAACACCACACCGAATGAATAAACATCTGACTCTTTTGTTAACAATCCCGTTTCAAGATATTGTGGATCACAATACCCATCCGTCCCTACAGTTGCAGAGACCAGAAATGTATTTTCTTGATTAGCTGGCCCAAATTTGGACAAACCAAAATCAGAGATCCTAGCGTTCCAATTTTCATCTAATAAGATATTACCACTCTTAATATCTCGATGCAATACTCTTTGTTGGGTCTTTCCAGGATTATGAAGGTACGCTAGTCCACGAGCTGCCCCAATACATATATTAAGGCGACGAACCCAAGTTAGATCACTGCTTTTGAGGTAGTTGTCGAGGCTTCTCTTAGATGCATACTCGTACACAAGAATCTTCTCCCCTTTATCATCACAAAACCCTAATAGGGACACGAGATTTTCGTGTTTGTAACGTGAAAGGAATATGATCTCCTTCCAGAACTCGGGATCTCCTTGCCCAAATTTACGATCCAACTGTTTTAAAGCAACAACTGTACGCCCTTTCGAATGGAGGAGTTCTCCCTTGTACACTTTCCCGAATCCTCCTCTTCCGATACAATTTTGGTCGGAAAAATTGTTGGTTGCTTCTTTAATAGCATTCAGTTTAATTTGGAGGTGCTTAAACTTTTTGTCTAGAGCCATCATTTTGAAAAAAATAATAATTATGAAGGAATTACAAATGAATAGCTTGAAGGAGCTAATAGTGTATCTTTTATTCCCAGCAGCTTGATCATATATAGTTGACAATAGCTCTTAACACACAAAGGCATTAATAATTCATTATTTTCAATCATCAAGTCAAGTCATCTTAGCCACTACTATTTTTAAAATGTAGCAATACATTTCATTTAGTTTTCCTTGAACCTTTTTATCTGCCAATATTGTCTGCCATGTTCTATTCCTTGGTCAATTCATTTCGATACTTCAAACTTTTTTAATCTCAATTTTAAATACTCTGTTACTAAATGTTTGTCTTCACCAAACTAAGTTATATATTACCAACCCTGTTGTTTTTTATATGTTTGAAGGCGAGAAGACGACAATGAAATTTAATAGTTCAAAATTAGACATACAGCTGGCACCAAATGAAAACATTTAATCTTTAATATAAAAAAATTAGAATTTCTCTTGAAGCTCATTTTACCAAGTATAATACCTAGATATTCCATGAGCAAAGAATAAATATGGCCTATATACGAAATTATCAATAAAAATAAATATATTCTCTGTCAAAAGAAAAATAAAAAGATTGCTCACGTAAGAATAAATCGATAATAATATATATCTACTTAGTAAATTTTAATATTATACATATCATTCCAAATTCAAGAATACGATCGATACGATAATTGATCTATGCGCCTTTCTTATTACTTTTTTGTATTCCCCTGTTCTTCATATAAAATTACAAAGAAAAATAAATATTATTGTTCAAGAATAATATGATAGTTAACAAATATATTAATGCACATAATTCATAAAAAATGATGTCACTGTCGAGCATATATATATATATTAATGAACAAGATTTGATCTAATGACAGTGTTGATCTAATATAATTTAATTGGGATTTTTGGTGAAATGAATATTATCAATTAAATTGGATTTAATTACATTACAACAAAGTCAATAATTGTTAGAATTCGAGATTATCAAATACTTGGATGATACTGAAAGTCGTGATTCACTTTCAGATTGAAATATTTCGTTGGTACTCACGAAATTCAATCGGATAAAGTTCAGTATATTTCAGAGAATTCGTATGTGAAAGTTATGATTTTCTGTACCAAATGAGATGAACAAAACTAACCAAATTGGCGGTTACAAAACCGTTTTTCAAACGTTTTTAACCATTTTTTAATGGGCGGGTCAAACCGGGTTTCATTTCCAATTTCGGATCTCCAAGGCATTTTCCATAAAGGAACGTTGACCGAAATAAAAAATGGTTTGTCCCTTGGACCCCAGCCAGGGGCTATGCCCCTTGGACCCCACCAGGGGTTGCCGCCCCTTGGACCCCGCTACCGGGGGCGCTGCCCCCGGACCCCCCGTCGGACCCAAACGAATTAAAACAAGCGTGCACCCCGAACCACCAAACTTGTCTAGTATTCATTTAGATCATATTGGTCAATAAGTTTAATCCCATTACACTTAAATCATATTGGTGATAAATCATCAACAATAATTTGGATTGTTACATTTATATCTTACATTATTTTTGTGGTTTATTATGATTACAAAAATCTTACACACTTTGATAATTTTATTACAATGACAGAATAATTACTTTTGATATTCAAAATCTGTTATAAATAATTACTTTTGATATCCAAATTCTTTCATTTTCACTAAACAAATATTTGAACAATGCATCAGAATGTGTGGATCTCTGCTCACCTAGGTACACACCACGTTGTTTAAAAAATGTCATTGCGGGTAGGGGTGTCACTTTTATCCGAAATTCGAATAATCCATCTGATCTAATCCGAATTAAATTAAATGGACCGGATTATTCGGATTACGGATCACTTAAATGGATTACGAATTTCTTAAACGGATTACACGGATCGGATGAAGGATCAAAATTAATATTTTGGATATATCCGAATAATCCGTATAAGATTTGAATAATTAATTAATTATAATTTTACTTATATATTAATGTTTACCATATAAAAAATACTAAAATAAAATTTTATATAATAATAGATTATAGATATCTTCTCTTAAAATGTGAGTTTTTCAACTTACATTTTTATAGTTTATCGTCTAAAAAAAGTTGGGTACGTGAGTATATATTAAATTAAAGTATAGCTAATTAGGATGAAACTGTATAATTCTAACACTCATCCGAATCCGTTTAACCCGTATCCGATTAATCCGTTTCTTATTCGGTTAGGATTATGAGTTAACTTGTGATTGTCCAAAATCCGCATAATCCGAACCGAATAATCTGTAATCCGCATAATCCATTCGAATGACACCCCTAATTGCGGGTGTGATAGGCCGGTGTTTTAGGGATTTAATGTAGTAGTAGTAGAAATTATAATTATATAATTATTAATTTTAATTATACAAAAGAAATGAAAACATGATAAGTATGATTTGTTCAATTGCAAACATATATTTTGAGTTCAATTTAACAAATGGAATTAATTAAAAGGATTCTCAGTGTCAAAATTTAGGAGCGTTAGAATTTTGACGAAATTCGCAGTATCACCGGATTCTCATGATCATGTTGCAAAATGCAAAGGAAAAGTCGATTTTATATTCGTAACGAAACGATTTTTGCAGCAAAAACAAAGTCAATTATTGTTGTGAAATGCAAAAGAGCAAAAAAAATGGTCAATTTGTTAGTTGTGATCGGGCACTGCCAAATCCTCTCAGCAACACCCTTGCTTCGAAATTAAGGCCACCGGTTAAAATGAAAAATTGGAGGGTCACTAGCTTTCTCGATCTAAAGATATCTTATATATTATAAGAATCATACTTTTGACATCATCATCTTAATTTAAAATCTAATTAATCAATCAGAAGTCATAATTTAATTAAAATAAATTTTTAAAATTGAGTAAAATTAGGGATTTGATGACATAATAAATTATAATTTAAAAAAATAAAATAAATAACTATTTTAAAGATAAACATAGTAATCAAGATAATTAGTAAATAATACTACTAACATGATCTAAATTATATACTATCAATTACTTAATGAATTAATATTTTTTATATAGGTTTTTAAACGTTTTACATTGTTTGTTATATGAAGTATTTCGAATTTAAGATTACTAATTATATTTCACGAATTACACTTGCAATTATTTTTAAAAATATTCAAATAATATTATTTCATATTTTTCAAAGTGACTCGTATATATACACAGATGTAAAAACTAGTGTATATATATAGAGGTATATAATATACTGAAAAGTACAACCAAAAAATCGTTGCAAATTATGCACAAATGGAACTGCTAATAATCTCGAAAACCTAATTAAAAATGTAATTCATCACACAAGAAAAAAGGAAGTAAAGGAGAACGTACTTATTGGATAAATTTTTTTATAAAAAGGTTTTTGTTTACGATAAATTATTCTTACCATCATAAGAAATTAAACTACAAGAACTCCTTTCTAAACTTTTGTAGTGAATATTATTTATGTGAATATGAAGTATCGTACTTAACATATATTTAAAAAAAATTCAAATATAGAGTACAATTGGAGAAAGTTTTTTTGCACTTTAAATTTTAAATTTGAAGAGAAATTTGATTGTTGAAGTATATAATTGATAATGACCTTATTAAAGTTATAATATCAAAATATTTGTTTTTTGTTTCATAATATAATCTAATCTATATGAACAAATTATGTTTCAAGATCAAGGAAGATCATTATCAATTTAACACGGTAGTATACTCGTGAATTATATATATTTATTTTTAGAGTAAGTCACTTAAATCGTCTTTGTGTTTTTCTCTTTTTATTTCAGTCGTTTATAAATTTTAAAAGTTATTTTAGTTGTTCATTTTTTGGAAAACTTGCTTATAGATAGTCACATTTTAAACTATCAATGAACAAGTTTCTCAAAATAGTGTATTTTATAGTTCATTTTTAACTATCGATAAGCAAAGTTTTTAAAAATATATATTGTAGAACTTAGCGACGACAAACTTAGAAACGATTGGTGAAGAAAATGAGAAATCAGAAAAAAGATTAAAATAATTTACTTTTATTTTTATTACAACAAAGATAAATAATGATAGATATCATGTATAATTTAGGTTTACTCTACTTCTAATCTCATCCTATTAAATTGAGTTGCTTTCTTGAATAACTAATTATATATTGTGTTAGATCTCACATACAATAACATATGAAGATTTTGTATATTGATGTTGAGAGACAAATATTTAATGATGTATAAATGTAAGAATAATTACTACTTTTTTAATGAAAGTGAATTTTTATAATAGTTTAAATTATTGTAATTGTAAATTTAAAAATGTAATATAAAAGAAGAAAGAAGATGTTTAAATGTATTATGTGAAACTAGCTTATCGATAATCCAGATGGGTTTTCAAATGATCATCTCATTTTCTCTTTATTATAACTTATAACGATTATTTTTATTACAACTAAAATAATTTACTTTTATTTTTATTATGTGAAAATAGCTTATCAGTTGTCCAAATGTATTATAACAGCAGCGGGTGAAGATTTTACATTTTGATATTGAGAAACAAATGTTTAATAGTACCTGAATGCAATAATAATTGATACTTCTTTAATGAAAATGATTTTTTATAATAGTTTAAATTATTGTAATTATAAATTCAGTATTGTGATATAAAAGAAGAAAGAAGATATTTAAATGTATTATGTGAAATATAGTATTAATTGAATGATTTATATAATTAATAAGTGGAGAGATAAAATGATAATTTTCGATATCTCTTTTTTAATTTAAAAAAAAGAATGTTAAATGCTTAATAAGAGTTATAGATATAGATATAGTATTAATTTAATTATTTATATATTTAATAAGTGAATGGATGAAATAGTAATTTTTGATATTTATATTTAAAAATTAAGAAAGAAAGTGTAAAATAGTTAATAAAAATTAAATAATTTCTAATTTAAGGATATAATAAGAGTATCAAGTAACCGCTTACGATTATTCTAAATACTTTCTTACTCTTCAACCAAATAACGTACTATATAAATTAAGAATTTAGCTTAGTACAAATTAGTGGGTTTTCAAATGATCATCTCATCTTCTCATTATTATTGAACATGGCAGTATTTTATGGCTCTTCTTTATATAGGACTATAGCCTTAATTCTTTATAAATTTATGTTCCCATATAAAAAAAATATCATTATCCCAAATTAAAAGTTCTCTTAATTATTTACATTGCTTCATGAAGTTAATATTAATTAATGTCGTCAACCAACAAGTTATACTCGTATACGGAGTATATATACAACCTATAATCAAATAGAAAGAAGCATTAAATTAAATAAATTATAGAGTAAAGATTCCAAATTTTGATACTAGAAATCTCGTTTGATGACTATTAATTCGTTGTAATCGTGTATCTCGACTCACATCTCAAATCAAAAGTCAAGAGATCGATATGCATGACCAACACTTTGTTCAAAGTTGCTTTTCTTGCTTATTATTTCTGGTTGATCATTTATCTATATCTATACTAATATATAATAGATCTAGCATTTTGTCTTCAAATCAATTAAAACATAAGAAATGACTATATTACCCTTATCTAATTAATACAATATTTTAGTTATTTCAACAAATTCTAATTTCCTAATAATCTATTAATACTATTATCTAATCTAATAGTGGGCTGAGTTCAAATGAGAATCGAAATTTTAGTGAGAATGAAGGAATGAATCCTGGCCATCCATTTTGCAAAACCCAATTTTCCCCTAAAGTTAAATATCTCACAAACGGCTAATTAAAAAATTATAAAAATTGCACCATAGAAATCAGCGTTCATTTCTCTACGATTAGAGATCACTCATGACATATTTTCGGTAATTTTTTTTTTTGTTTTTTGAGTTGAAAACCAGTAACACATGTGTTACCGCAACTAACAAGCGGTAACACATGTGTTAGTTTCAGTAACACATGTGTTACTGAAACTAACACATGTATTAGTGGCATGTGTTACCAACTACTAACACATGTGTTACCGAAACTAACACATGTGTTACCAGTTTTCAGAACCCACCAAAGAATGAAAAAAAAAATTCATCGAAAGTATACCTTGTAAGATGTCTAATCGAAGAGAAAAAAATGCTGATTTTTATGGTGCAATTTTTATATTTTTTTGACTAACCGTTTGTGAGATATTCAACTTTTAAAAGTGTTTGGGGTATTATTATTTTGATGAAATGGATGGTTGAGATTCATTCCTCCATTCTCACAAATAATATTCATTCTCATAGTATATATACATCAAATTTCAATTTATTATACTATATAAATAAATTATGTTTTAAAATTCATAAAAGTATACACTCAATATTTAAAATAATGTTTTGTTTACCGTCGCATTGCACGGGTGTTACGCTATTTTTCAAAACATATAAAGTAACGTATGTTCAGGGCCGGCCCTGGTCTCGGGCCACCTGGGCGACGGCCGAGGGCATCAAAATTTAGAGGGCATTAAATGTTAGATCCGTATTTTATTGAGATAGGTTCATTTAATCTAGATTTTTATATGACTAGTAAAGTTTTATGATAAGAATAACATAATTTCTATATTTTTAATTGAAAATTTGAAGATACAAAAAGAGAGCTTGCTTGTGTATTTTAATGGAGGAAATAGAAGTTGATGGCACATTTGGGGAAGAAGACGTATGAATCCTTGGTTGTTGTGCAACAATTAACATTTTATCATTACAATCCTTATAATTTGTGAAAAGTTCAGTTTTGACCCTTTCTTTGTAGTTTAAAATTTTAACCCTTATTTTTAAAGTTTTATCTTGAATCTTGATATGTTTGTAGAGTTACCAAACATACTAATACGTTAAAAAATTATATTCTCGATCATATCATACAATTTTAAGTTGTTTCAAACTTAAAAAAAAAAAACAAAAAATATTCACTACAATTATATTCCAAGAAAATAGTATCCTAACCAATGTTATATGAAAATTAATAATTAAATTCTAAAAGATTTATGTTGAAATTTGTATTTAATTATATCTAAAGTTTATATATATACAAACTAATTAAATTAAACTCACGAAGAAATCGTTTTAAATAATTTATTTTGAATTTTGAACTTGAAGTTTGTCTCATCATATAACATTTTAATTATATGTTGAATGAGATAATGTAAGGGTAAGCCATCTAACTTTACTAAGTTCCAAACCTATAAAATAATGTTTGTTTACACAAAATTATTAGGGCATTTTTGACTGACTCGCCCAGGGCACCATAAGTGTCAGGACCGGCCCTGCGTATGTTCTAAGAATGCATATTTTTTTATTTTATCTTTTATATGTCATTGCAATACTAAGCGCTGAAGATGAAGAATTAGTTGTAAAAACTTTTATCATTGATGTCGAAACTTTAACCAAAACCGCAACTTATGTCCCAGATTATGAAGAACGTCGTTGTGAAACAAGGGTTCCAGATTGTGATAACTTCTTCCAACCAGGAACGTTTCCATTATGTTTGGAGGGATATTGTCGTTGTGTAAGATGAGGAATATATGATTATCATAACTAATACGTAAAATGTTAAATAAAGCCCCAAAAACCTCTCGATAAGAGTAACTAAGTATGTTACTTATATTTAAATTAGTTTTCTTTTGTAATTTATAATCTCATTTAATTTTAATAGATATATACATATTTAAAAGAATAATTAGAGTGTATTAAATACAGAATTTGATGTTATAAAATACAATTGTAAATAATAAATGAATATTTAACTTTAAGTAATGCACCTAATGTTTTTTAATGAAAGTCCTAAGAACTTTAATTAACATAACCTTTTGTTCGGCAAATCATTTAGAAAATTATTTCTTCGATCCGTAAGTTCGAAACTTCTCCAACAACACATGTTGTTGACGTTCATGTGTTTACCAATCGTTACTAAAACACTACGTTTTCTCATTTAACATGGTTAATATTTATTAAAAATATGAATAAACTTCTGTCTTTAAGATTTATTTATTTAATATGTTACACTTTTCATTTAAATTGAAAAATCATATAATAAACGTTACTCGTAATACACTTTTCCATTTCCTAATTATTATACCAAATAAATTTAACTAATGTATCTATAATTTCATATTGCGGAGTAATTAAACTGTACTTTTGAATATCAAACGCAATTCAAGTACACATTACTTCCTAGCTAGTTTTTGTAGTGCCCCTTTTTACAAGATAAAATCATATATATACTCGAACATCAAAAAGTGAATATATTTTTTAATTATATAAAATGTCAATTTATACCAAATGGTTTGAAAATAACACATCTAACGACAAACTGTAAGCTCGGCTTAAACTTTTTTGGTTCAAAAATCTGATAAGAAATCAGTTGAAATATGTGCTTAGACCACTTGCTATCATGATGAAAATAATTGATACTGAACTGTCAGCTCAACGTAACGTCATCAGAATTCACGTAAAAACAGAACCTGTCTATAAAGACTTGAGAATTGAACTTTTTTGATTATGTTTACTAATAATACTTTATTATATGCGAAAAGAAAAATCAGGTTGGTCTTATCATCACCTCCGTCTTCATCGTCCTTTGCTGATAGAGTCCACAAAAAGAGAGAAGACCCTTAGGTTGTGCCTATGGCGTCTTCGTGTCTTTCTTTGGATGAAGAAGCCAACGAAAAACGATAAGGAGAGGTCTTGGGCTTTGTTATGCTAATTTTTTGAGCTAAATGTATAGGTCCCAAACCATGTATTATAGTTTAAAGCCTGGTCCATTGTTTATTCTAGCTTATTTCCGTTTATTAGTATCTAAGAAATTATCATAACATGATAAGACGAGATAAGACAAGAATCATGATCATAACATATTCTGTACTATTCTTATTATATATCCAAGAAACTATGAGCAAATTAGTCATTGTATTCCTTAATGACCTGAAGCTATCATGATTTAGTTTCCGATGTTGGCTCTAAGACCCGTATGTTGATGATTAAATTTTGGGACAAATCACTTAAAGAAATGATAATCAAATAAATAAATTCAGTTATAAATAATAATATAATAATAATAATAATGCTATAAATCAAGCTTATTGAAAGCTTTTACATTTTATTGTGCACATGATTTCCATTCATAGTAAACAAATACTATATAACTATATCGATTTCAAATCCTTGAAATTATAAATCGTAATACGAATTGTACTTATGATCATTAATATATTAATTACTATTTATTTTAACCGAGTAATACATGGGTTTTGAAATAATGACATAATATGACAATAAATGTTATATTACAATTTAATGTGATATATATTGACTCTAATTATATAATATGATATAAAATATAATATAATATAGCATAACATAATATAATATAATTATGCGATATTTAAATTAAATATAATATAACACAATATGATATGTTATTGAGGATTTATCATTGTGGTACATTTCAACTAAAACTTGAAGTATTTATAAACATGGTAACCATTTTATGAAGTAGTATTGAATTCTTTCACTAACCGAGCACCTCACAACTTCATATGGAACTTAAGTCTTAACGATCAATGACAATACGTCCATATATACATACATAACCTCCAATTTATTGCATAGTTAATGTCATTGTTATAAAGACTTTTATTTGCTACTTTTACGATGAGTTTCTAGAAGCTAATCGACATAGACATACGCGTATATATATTGTAATTTAAATATTTAACGATATATTTAACACTCTTGGCCTCATACACCAAAAATCCTCGTACATTAATACATGAAAATAATGTATCCGTTTACTTTCGAGTTTTCATTTAATCAATTTGATTTGACGAAGGGCATATACGTCTGTTAAGGTTTCGGGCTTTCGGCATTCAATTTTATAAAAAGATAACCAAAATATATAAAATTTATAGTGGCAATTAAGTGACAAGGAGCATTAATAAACTAATATTTATGGCAAATCTAATTTCTGCCATCTGAAATCCTACTGACTATAAATTTATGGTAGAAGGGTCCTTCAACTTCACAACACAAATCCGTCTAAAATTTCAACACAACCAAAATATGGCAAATTCTTTGTTCGAAATTATTTTTCTTACCATATTGGTGTTCACAACTTGCGGTACTAGTTATGCTATATGTTGAGATTTACTGTATTAATCATTTGTTTCCAAATCTTATAAAAGTGCTTACCAATGTTATTTTTTTTCTTTGTTGTTATTGCAGTATTAAGTGCTGAAGATGAAAAATCAGTTAACACTGTTACCGCCAATAATGAAAATTCGACGAATCCTAATACTTTCACTCAAAGTAATTTAGAACGAGTACGCCATTGTGTTAGAAGGGTTGAATGTATCACCTTCTGCCCGCGTGCAACGCTTCCTATGTGTTTAGACGAATATTGCCGATGCATTTTTCCTTAACTATAGTATTATTGTTTGCTGGTACAAATGATATTTGAATCAGTTCAAATGTTTTCAGAAATATTAAGGAAATATAAGAATCTCATGTGTTATATGTTGACATTTATTTAACATCACTGACTATTATATCTTTGTTTTTAGTAACAGTGTTGTTTTTTAGTGACTCACGATTGGAGTTTATTTTTCACAAGACCATAAAGTCACTGATCAGTTCTAACTGCACTTCAACTCTTGTAGTGTGCAAATAGTCAAATAATAATGTTTTCTAGTAGGTGATTTTGAAGCTTTAGTGAATTCAACAATGTTCTCATGAATTTATGAGCATTAAAAGTGTATTATTATATTTTACCTGCATGATAAGAAATGTATTGTTGGTTGAAACTAGAATAAATGCATCAAAAACAAAAACAAACTTAGTTATAAAATATGTTTGACAACAAAGCTTAAGTAAGCTTGTAAAATCTTAATCACTCTTTTTTCTATGAATTCAAATAGCAATATGGAGTAGATAATTTTAGGAGGTTATTAAAAAGATACAATTTAAAATATTAAGTTAATTGAAGTAGTTTTTTAATAAGTAGCTTGAACTTATAAAATATAAATTTTTCTAAATACTTTTCATTTTGTTAGTTATCATGTAATGTATTTTTTTGGTTTCTATATCAATTTACATATTTAAATCTTACTTCAACTAATTTTCTAAATAATTATTAAAATAGGGTTGAGTTCAAATGTGAATGGAAATTTTGGTGAGAATGAAAGAATGAATCCTGGCCATCCATTTTGCAAAACCCAAATTTCCCATAAAGTTAAATATCTCACAAATGGCTAATCAAAGAATTATAAAAATTGCACCAAAAGAAATCAGCGTTCTTTTCTCTACGGTTAGAGATCACTCATGACATATTTTTGGTAAATTTTTTTTTTTTTTCTTTTTGGTTGAAAACCAGTAACACATGTGTTAGTGGTTGGTAAACACATGTGTTAATTTCGGTAACACATGTGTTATGGCATGTGTTACCAACCACTAACACATGTGTTACCGAAACTAACACATGTGTTACCAGTATTCGGAACCTACCAAAAAATGAAAAAAAAAATCATCGAAAGTATACCTTGTAAGATGTCTAATCGAAGAGGAAAAAATGTTGATTTTTATGGTGCAATTTTTATATTTTTTTGACTAACCGTTTGTGAGATATTCAATTTTTAAAAGTGTTGGAGGAATTATTATTTTGATGAAATGGATGGTTGAGATTGATTCCCCCATTCTCACAAACAATATTTATTCTCATTTAAACTTAATTCTATTAAAATATATGTATAAGTTTCAGACCCATGTAAAAAATTATTTTCAAATTATTGTTTTTTTTAATAAATAAATAAGGTTAAAAGATGGTGATCATCACATAAAAAAGGTATCCACTTGCAATGTTAACACGTTTTATAGATTCTCTTTTAAAATACTAAAACTTTGTAAAAATAAAAAATTACAAATTGCATCATTTAATTAATCATCTTTAAAAAAATTAATCTCTTGAATTATATTTTTAATAAACTAATTTATCAATTCGCGTTTATATAAATGTTCATGACAATAATGCAATTTTTAATTTGTTTTTGTGTAGAAAAAAAAAACAATATTGTCTGTGAGCCTTAGAGCAATCACCGACAATATAAACTAATCGCGTGTTGACAACTTGACATGTAACAATCGTGCATTTAATCAAATGGTTAATTTATAAATAGACAATTATGCAAATCAAAGTATTTGTTCATAATTGGGCGATTGTGTATTTAATGGGTGATTATCAATTGTCAACATGAGGTTGATTTTTATTGTTGACGATCATCTTGAAGCTCATGAACAATATTATTTTTTTTTTTTTGTTTTTTATTTTTACACTAAAATAAAATAAAATTTTAATTAAAAATTATTAAAGTTTTAACGTCTTACTTTTTTATTATTAAGTATATGATCGCAATGAGCATTTATATAAATATGTATTGACGAATTAATTTATTGAAAATATAAATTAAATTATTAGTTCCTTTGATCTGATAATGTAAAATTTGTAACTGTTTTCTCAATAAAATGCTTATATCCGAGAGATGCACTTGAGTACTAAGTTGCTTCTAGTAATCAATTAGCAAATTTAGGGAAACTAGGACAGCCTGCAACTTCCCCAAATTAAATTGCCTGTAAAATCATAATCATTAAACCCCCTGAAGTATCTAATCTCGCATTTAAAATTCTTAAATAAATACTCGTATATTCGAATCACTTTAGATAGATATTGAATATTGATCCTGCTATATTTCAGAGTGCGAAAGGTACGAATCCGTTATAATTATTAAGTAAAACTTTATCTATATTTTAATCTAGGGTTTTAATCAACCTCGATAAAATCATGAAGCTTGTAATGTTGATTCAAATACAGGCCATATGATTTCGTTTTACAATAAAATTCGGTTGACATTGTGTATAGGGTAAAAACGTGCTTGAGATTTAAGCATTTATGGTTGGTAGTTGGTACTTAGTTTCGGGTCGGGTCGGGTCTGGTAATCAGTCGGGTGAAGGAGACGGTTGTATTCGTGTCATTGTGTGTATTGAACGAAGTTTTTGATCTTGTTCGAGGAAAAAAGCAAAACAAAGTTGTTGATTTCATACTTTGGCAACTTAATATAATTCCAGTAAAGTTTTTATAGTTTCAGTCAGGCCACTGAATACTAAAAAAAGTATCATTTTAGTCCAAAACTTAGTCTATCAACATATATGTTCCATTATATAATCCTGTAGCAGTGCATTCTTTACAACTAGTACTAACTTTATCAAATAATACTCGATTTTTTGTTTGGATCCTTGAAGTCTCGCTAATTACATTGAAAATGTAAATCCAATGCAGATGGGTTCATCACCAACCACTTTGAAACTCGAAAAGCAAAAATTAGCAGCTAAAACTGATGGCGAAGATACGAAGGATAAGGATCACACTCAACAACCACCGGATCGATTGTCGATACCTGACCCTTACAAGGATGCTGAATTCTGGCCACTATCAGAGAAACCATTTTTTCATGTGGTACTTACGCAATATAACCTTGCTAAGAGGTTTTGGCTGGTATTTTTCGCGTTCCATTTATTAAGAGCTAGTATCACAACAAGCGAACTATTATTATATTTCAAAAATCGTGAACATTTCCAATGAAGGTTTTTTGTAAAGCTTTTTTTGCATAAAGCCACTTTTGAAAATATATTTATCATTGGAGTGAAAAGCTCTTTTGAGAAAAAACTTGAGAATTATCAAGTCTTTTGTGAAAGATTTTTTTTGAAGTTTTGAGCGTGTAGATTTAATATGAAAGGCTTTTCAAAAGCTTTTTCTCATTGGAGACCAAACTTTATTAAAAAGCTTTTTTAGTAGAATCTGATAAAGCTTCCGAAAAAGGTTTGAATAGCTTATTGTCATTAGGGATGCTAATAGTTTTGTTATATTGAATGCAACCACAGACCATACCACGTAATGTATCTGAAAAGTTTCCTCATGGTACGGTCCCTGCTAAGATCATCTATAAAGGTAAGGTGTGGGATATGGGTGACATTGATAATCAGAAAAAGATCGTAAGGTTTGAAAACCAGAAATGGGGAGAATTTACGACAGATAATAACCTTGCAGTTGGAGATGTTTGTGTGTTTGAGTTGACGGAATGCAGCTATAACAGTATTAGTGTTCAGTTCAAAGTTCAGATTCTTAAAGAGAATTTTCCAACTGAATTGCTTGAGAATGCTCCAGGGTTCACTATGGACAATCCTATCTCCCTAGATTAGGGCTCGCCGGTTTAAGTTTTAGTTGTTTTGGAACCTCTAATGATCATGCTTATTGATTTGTCTTTTGGTACAGTAGTCAGTATTGTAGTCTATGATCATCTGCTTTATGCAGTTTGTTTTTTAAGGCTTTGGTAAATTCAATTGATTTCTGTTCTATAATGCATTCCAAATACAATTAGGTGTGTGCTTATTCTTCACAATCGTAGGATATACTGATTATTTGCAGAAATGGCAGAACACATGGCTTGGGTCAGGCGGGTTGGGTCGACCCAAAACATTTTTGTCCAATTCATTTTAACTTTCAATCAATATTTTTTGTTAAAAATACAATATGGATGACATTTGACGCTTTTTTGTTGTTATTTTTTGATCTTACTCATTTGACTTGTTTAAGATAAAACATAACTTTAGACATTCATTAGTTCATATGTTTATTGGTTGAAATTTCCACCTATAGTTACTTGTGTCTCTTCTGATGTTGCAAAAGTTTGTATAACTGATACAACGAGCTCTTTTATGCCAAGTATAAATGACATGTTTATTAAGGAGTATGCAGAACTTTGTATAAACTGGTAAAAGCAATTAAGCATAACGAATTGGTTTGTACTCGATTCTAAGTGTGCAAAAAACTGGTCTCCTTCTGCCTAAATTTTTGTTATAAAGAAAGAACGTCGTGGTTTAGATAAGGGATCAGAAATATGATTTGTTAGTGAAAACATTGAGTTTGGTTAAGATCTGTTTTAGGACCGAAACTAGAACGATATGATCATGTTCTTAATAGATAAATATATTAGTAATATTTTAAGATACTGATATTCTTACTCATTTGATTCAAGGGGGCGATCCAATGATCCATGATGTTTATTTGCAACATGCATTTTGAAGTAGTACTTTACTATATTACTACTACAATTTTGTTGTATAAAAGTTGATACGATGTGTGTATTCTTATTCACTCTCTTTTTGCTTCTTTTGGATGATTCTTCATAAAGAGGATTTAAGGATCAATTTTAAAGTGAGGATTAATCTAAAGCATTCATCTAATAAAGAAAATAAGCTCTAAAACTAAATAAAAATATAAAACATATAAATTTTTACTAATCAGATGACTCCTAAATATCCAAACAAATCAAAAGATATAGTTTTAGAAAAAAAAAAAAAAAAAAAAAAGCTAGATAAATAAAAGTCATAAAGAATATAGATTGTCATTTTGCCTCTGTTACCTTCTCAAATTGACTGAAAACACTCTACCTTACATGATGACACAAGAATTGACTCTTAGCGCTTAGCAAGAGGAGCTATGACAAATAAGATTGCCATGTTATGCTTATAGTAATAAGATATACAATATATACAGTGTGTGGTCGCATCTCTGGGAATCATATGGCTACATTCTAAAAAATTCTCATGAAGCAAGTATATGTTTATGATCGAAATGAACACAACGGTAAGAATCTATTTATATTTTATTGATGTGTGTGATATTTATTGTTTTGATTTACTACAAAACGTGGTTAGTTCAAGACCTATGTTGACTACCCACAAAGTAGATCCGATGAATATTCACTAAGAAATGTTCAAGTCCAACAGATACCTATTCTAATGCATATTATATTACTATGATGGATGATGAACAATAAGTAATTATTGATTATCTTATTTTCTATTCAAATGTGGGGTATTGTTGGAACTTGTCTTTTAATTGAGAACTTTGATCCCACATAGGAGTAAGGATAAACTTTGTGTCTCGTTATAAACCCAAATACCAACTAAATATCAATTTGGACTAAAGCTTGTACATGGGCTTGGAATTTGATTGTGTGGGTTGGTTTGAGCTAATTTGCTAGATAAATACATATATATTAGATGGGCCTTGAGGGTCTTGTGATTAATTTTGACCCGTTTTTAACCATTTTATGAACCACGAATTCAGATATTTGGTGCCATTTTGCAACGGGACAATACTTCATGAAGGGTTGTAATGGTTCAATAATCTATATATATATATATGTTGGTTCGTTTTGGAGGAAAAGATACACACACAAAAAAACAGATTACATAAACATCATTCATCATCTTCCATCACGATTATACAAATAGATTCGTTAGACTCAAGTTCTTTAACTTGATTAGATTGTTATATCCTCTAGACATGCAAAATTTCTGTCCTAGGACACTATATTGCAGGCCTCAATTAATTCATTGTAATATTCAAACAATTGGATCAAGTCAGTTTCTTCGTTTATTCTCAAATTTCTGTCACACAAAAATATGAATAAAACAAATGAAAAAAGGAAATAGAACATCTGTTTCTTAGAGTTCTTTTTGTTTAAAAACTCGAACCGTTCCATATGCAATTAGTCAATCAAGATTATCTGTCACCAATTTAAAGTGAGTCAGTCAGTCAAGTTGAAGTGTTGACTTCTTTTTGTTTATAATGCAAGATTCATTTTGCAACATAATGAATCTGAAAAATTCATAAATCATATCTATAAATGTAGCGTTGCATATGGACATATATGATGTATCATATATGTGTGATTCAAGCTTGAAAGTCAAAAGATAACCAGGAAGGTGTTAAGGCTTAATTTGGAAGATAAATGGCAAGATTATATGTTGAGCATAGAACAGCAAAATTCATTTTACATGTTTGATAAAATGACCAAACATTTAAACCCACCGATCCAAACATTGTTTAGCCTCTGTTTTGATTTAAGCCCATCGATCCCTGCTGCAAGTAGAATATGGAATGTGTATTTGGGTTTGTATAACTAAACATCCCTTGCTACAAGTAAATTATGGAACGTGTAACTAGACATCGAGATACCCAGATAGGTGTTTAATGAAATGCTCAAAGACTTCTATTTGATATTAACCAATTGGTGACTATAATAAATGTAAATGTATACTATACTTAAATAGGTCTATTGCTTCATTTAAATTAGAGAATGAAAAATATACTTGTAGTTAAGTCTACAATATTCTGCCTTTTAAAATAAAAAAAAGAATTTTGTTGGATATATTATTGTTAAAATTATTATTATATGAATATGAATATGAATTGCCTTCGGTTCAGGAAAGCTGCTTGACTTTTACTTGGTTGTTTATGCAGGTCTTAATTTTATGAGAAGTTGATTGTACCGTATGGTTTCGTTTTGTTTGGTTTAAGTTTCTCACGAGACTTTTATCCTTTCCTTTCCAATGGTTGCTTTTATCCATTATCATACTATATGGACTATCTTTTACTTTTATGGTCCATTTTTAACTTAAGATCATTATTCAATATTCGAGATACTTATGGCTATTATGACTTTAATCAACATCAACAATACAAATTAAAAAATGAGTAAATAATAGAAAAAGTTCAAACCAGTTTTAAAGCTTTTTTAAATGAAAAATATACGTCTCTTTACTCAAATGAAATTTTAAATATAAATATAACATTATAAACTTTCTATCAAATGAATAATCTCTATCTTTATCGTGCTCTACATAGGTAGGTCACTCATATTAAATCTAATACACAAACTGCATTTATAGATATAGTTGTTTATTATTGTAAGTTCTTTTTTTAATAAGATTTATGTAAGTATGGGTCACTACTAGTAAAATATATAACATAGACTCGTCGCGTGAACAAATTGAAGAACTTGTATTGTATCGTATATTGATAGAATTATTATATGTTTACCTTATAGGAACATCTCCAATGGTATATTTTTTAAAAATGTTTACATATATAAGGTTTTTTATAAATGCATAATAAAAAGAATGTCACAAATTTTTAACAGTTAAAACACATTAAATAAATATATGAAATCATGAGAAAGAGTGAGGATAGATTTAGAAGTTGAAAAGCTTTTCACACCATCTCTTATTTTTAATAAAATAAGAAAAAACTTTTAGAAAGTTTTTTTTATAACTGAAATTTGAGTTTTATACATGAAAAATAATTGGGGCTTAAGACATATGTCTAAATTTCGGTCTAACAAAATTATTGATGTACATGTAAATACCTTTTTGAAAAGGATGTAACAAATACGACACACTTTTTTATACATACATTAAAAGTAATAAATTGAGAGCGTTTATTTTAGTAGTATGTCAAAAAAAAATCAATGCAAGTATATATTCAGACCCATCCTTTCAAAAAATACCATTAGAGATCTCGTAAATGAGTAAATGCAAATATAACAAGTCAAGTTGCTACACCTCTAAAATCTGATATTTTTGGTGGCCCAAATGAGTATAGGCCAATAAGTCAAATTGAAAAGGCCCAAACAAGCATATTCCCTTACTCAAATCTGACCTCGAGACCCTCACCATCACCATCACCATCACCATCACCATCAGCTTATTTTTTCCGAATCTTGATTAACATGTGCTCAACTTTACTAAACTTAATTAATTCCTACCACCAGACCGCTACATTCCAACACTTCTAAACACTCTGATTAAAAGGGGTTCTTCCCAAACCCTTTTTCATCAATCTTTTTTATTACTTTCAATTTCAAAATGATGTTGTTAAATCTGCTTCCTTCATCATCTGTCACTTTGTCAAAACCCCATCATAAGTACCCAATTAACTGTCACCCTAATCTCCTTTCAAGAACTTCAGTTTCTCATCAATTTAAGGTTAAAGATTCAATCTTTAACAAAATCAACAATCAACCCAGTTCTCAGATCTGTAAAGCAAGCAACTTTATTAAAAGCCCATATGGTTTTGGGGATTTTGGGGCTAAACCCGCTTCACTGATTGTTAAATCAGCATCTGAAAGTGGTCAAGATGTAACCCCTGATGGTGAAGTTGAAAAAAAGTCAAACAAGACTCTGCAACTTGCTATTGTTTTTGGGTTTTGGTATTTTCAAAATATTGTTTTCAATATTTACAATAAGAAAGCTTTGAATATTTTCCCATATCCATGGCTTCTTGCTTCTTTTCAGCTGCTTGTTGGCTCTATATGGATGTTGGTTCTTTGGGCTACAAAGCTTCAACCTTGCCCTAAAATTGATAAGTCTTTTATAATTGCTTTATTAGGCCCTGCACTATTTCACACAATTGGTCATATTTCTGCTTGTGTTTCATTCTCTAAAGTTGCTGTTTCTTTCACTCATGTTATCAAATCAGCAGAACCTGTTTTCTCTGTTGTGTTCTCATCTGCTTTAGGTGATACTTACCCTATATCTGTTTGGCTGTCAATTTTACCAATTGTTATGGGGTGTTCTTTAGCTGCTGTTACTGAGGTTTCCTTTAATCTTGGTGGATTATGGGGTGCTATGATTAGTAATGTTGGGTTCGTGCTAAGAAACATTTACTCGAAAAAGAGTTTACAAAACTTTAAGCAAGTGAATGGGCTGAATTTGTATGGTTGGATTACAATTCTCTCGTTCTTTTATCTGTTTCCCGTTGCTATTTTCGTTGAAGGCTCTCAATGGGTTCCTGGATACCATAAAGCCATTGCGAGTATTGGTAATCCGTCGACTTTTTATCTGTGGGTGATGATATCTGGGGTGTTTTATCATCTTTATAATCAATCATCTTATCAAGCACTTGATGATATTAGCCCGTTGACTTTCTCTGTTGGAAATACAATGAAACGGGTTGTCGTGATCGTTTCTACTGTGTTGGTTTTTAGAAATCCTGTTAGGCCTTTGAATGCACTTGGATCAGCCATTGCTATTTTTGGAACATTTTTATATTCACAGGCGTCATCGAAGAAGAAGGCTGCAGTTGAAAAGAAGGATTGAGGGAGCTTCATATGGTTCATTTCTTGTCTTTACTGTTATTAGAAGTTTTGGCTTTTATTTTTGGTTTAGCAGAAGTTTCTGGTACTTTGTTGTTTCTTTATTGAAGTAGGGTTTTAGTGTTTTCGTGATGTCATCCCTCTGTTAGACTTTGGTATTATACTTCAATGAGAATATTGATTTTGACAATCTTTTCTTTGTTTCTAGCTAGTTGCTAATAGTTCTTCGGTTTTCTACTTTTGTGGCAATTTGTGAAGTATTACAAGATCTTGCTAAATTACATATCAGGCTCCCATCAAGTCTACTAATTAATAACATTGTGATAAGATCATATAGGCCTCCTACTTGATAGTTGATATGCACCATCATATGCTTATTTTTATCTTCGTTGATGTATGAGCATCATTAAGTCTGTTCGCTGCGCTTATGAATTTTTGTTGAGATACTCAATTACTCATACATGTACACTTACACTTGCACATGCACATGTAGACAATTTTTTGTAGTTTACAGCTTACATAGTTACATATACCCTTACACTTACCCATGACTCATTTTATTTAGTCAACCTATTGGTATCAATACCGTTGACCCATACTTGTCCCAAACAACTTCCTGGCTTTCAATGTTCTCGGTCACTCAGTTGTTTATATGTAAAAGCGTTGATCACTGATTATTAAATATGGCCGTGATGACTTGTTAGTTGGCCACTGACCATTGGCAACTGAAGAGGTGATTCTCATTTTTCGCCTCAATCAAGTGAAAACATTACCGTAAACAATTTCAATATTGGGAGTCAACACAACGAACTCAAAAGGTTAAAACATTGCCTACATCTACCCTCAGCCGAAACCCAATTGGTTTCACCTTTGGTTGTTTTACTCATACACCTCACCTGTTGCACAATTTAAGTGGTGGTGTTTCACTTTAAAAACGAATATATGCAATTTAGAGGCTCATTGTCGGCATAAATTGTCCCTATTGCACTACACATATCTGTTTGGTTGTAGGTTTCTATTTTTCCTATACGTTCAAACACGATCCAAATGGGTTGTTTATTTAAGCTTTTCTTTTCCCCCTGGTTTTTTCTCATTAAATTTTTATGTTAATGGAGACGACATACCTAACCTAGATCTTTTTTCTTTTCTTTTGAAAAAGCAAGCTGGTATTTGGTTCCGGTTTTTGTCATGCTAAACCAAATTCTAAACTATAACCAAACAAGTAAAGGTCGTTCCAGGTTTGATCCCATTTGTATAAATTTAATTTCAGTAATTTCAGTGTGATTCAATTTGAAAATCCAACAAACAACCCTCCAACTCTCAAAGCGACACCCCTGCGCAGGGCCAACAACTGAACTTGACTGGACTGGTGTTCCAACGGGTTGAATATTAAGGACCACGACCCGAACCACATGTAAACAGTAATTGAATAAACTTCAAAATATTCTTTTTTCTTTTTTTATTTAGGTTTAACGATATTAAACACAAAAATAAGAAAAACCGAGTAGTTGCAAAAATAAATAACAACAATCAACTTATGTGAGAACTCCTAATTATATAAAAAGCAAAACTACGATTGACACCCATATATTAATCAACTTGAAAAAGAATATAAGGCTAAGCTAGGATTTGATACATATCCTAAACGACAAATTTAAAAGAATCGATAAAAGGTCTTACCAACCAACTAACCATTTTAAGGTAGGTATATAAGAGGGAAAAAATACAATAGAAAAAAAAAAAATTCAAATTAAATTAGTAGATAAATTCTATTATCAACACAAAATACTAATTACCTATTTACCTAATTTAACCAACCAAGAAAATAGGATGCAACGAGTGGTTTCTAACCCGCGCGTTATGGTGAGAGTTTTTCATTAAAAAAATGTAGACTCTGATATAAAATGAAATTTAGAAAAGCTATCATAATATGTATAAATATAATTTAACCTATGAAAAAACAGTTATCCAAATCAAGAACACACTATAAAACTTGACACACACATAACTATACATTGATAAACATATACATAACTACTACATACATAAATTATATACATAATTCTCCACTAATTTAATTTTATTACACATATACAATTAACTGTATACATATTTTTTTCAATTAATATTAATAAATAACATAAATACAACTATGCACATAATTTATCCAATTAATTAATACTAATAAATACAAATGTATACATGTATCTAACAATTATGTAAATGAATGCAAATTTGGGCCTGCGAATTAAAATTAATTGAAAAAAATTACATTGCCTAAGCAAGATTCAAACTTGTGCTTGCGAATTAAAACGTAAACCTTACATTGTCTGACCACTCAACTATAAAACCCAATTATTATTATGTTTCTCAAATAAATATATTTATATCCGGCTAAATAACTATTCATTTAGCATCCTTCTAGGAGCTTTCTAATTGGTCAACAAAACCCTCTCTGTACCGTCTTAAAGGCTCTACCGCCATTAATCGACCAAGGTATTACTTCTGGCCCTGTTATCATGTTATCCATGTTATATTGTACGTCTTACTGAGTGGCACGTGACATGCATGGCATGCACGTGATGAGTCTTAACCGAAATAACAGACATCGTATCTGTTACTTAAAAAGAGGCATCTTAGCTGATGTGAAATTATATATTCGTGAGAAGCGAACTGTTTCACTAAATCCATAACTTCGATTCCCAATTTTATGTATTTGAGCATGCTCACAAAAATTGTGAATCAAATATCAGTTTGCTTGTCACACTTGTCAGTAATATTTGGTTTGTGCATCAAAGTTACGAAATCAGCGAATTACGGGGTACGAATTTGCTTCTTAGAGAATTTAGTTTTTGCATTTGATCGTGATTCTTAGCTGATTAATAGTTATCTTTGTAATAGGTTTTGTGAAGAACAATTTCAGCAATATCATGGGTTCCTGAAGGGGCTTCAAAATCTGTCCTATGTGTAGCCGATCCTCTTTCAAAAGAGGAAATCCAAAAGATAAAGAAGACGGTCATAGTGGAAAAAGGGTACGTATATTTGTGTATGATTTCATTGTAAGTTTTAGTTTGTTAGAGTATTTTCTGATGTTGTTACTTAGCTTGTTATTTGATGTTTACAGTTTTGATGTTGAGAGTGAAGATCGTGATGATGATGAAGATATTGAACAAAGATCCGGGTGAGATCTAGCAGCCGTTAGGTGCAGCTAATGCACTTGGTAAGCTATCCATAAGGAAAGATGTTGGTGGATCCAACCACATTGATATAACGGACGGTTTAGATGAACTGAAAATGGATGATTATGATGACGAGGATGATGGTATATTTAATACATGTTTACACACTTATCTTTCATTGTTTGGATGTGCGTTTCCAAAGTACGTTGCTTAAAGCTAATAGATACTCGATAATCATAATCACCTCTAACTGAACACTCAAAACTTATTATTCTACTTTTTCAATTTCAAGTTTCAGTGATCAGTTTAAATGCACATCCAGACACCCATTTTGATGTTGTTGAATGTATTCTCATTTTTTATTTGTTCATATCAGGCATTGACATATTGGGTTCGGGGCTTGGGGTCACTTTCTACCCAAGTAATGAGTTAGACCCTTATATTAAGGATAAAGGCGTAAGTTGCATATTTCCCTAATCCAGTTTTGCTTGCTCTTTGATTTGAGGTTAGAAATTGGAACCTTATAATTCTTTGATTATTGTTGTTCAGGATGATGAGGATTCTGAAGAGCTTGAAGACATGATGATCAAAGCTGAAGATGCTGTTGTAGTTTGTGCATGTAGTAAGGATGATATGGGTCATCTAGAGGCATGTGGTGTTGAAAGCATATAGATACTGTAGCCGTTTTCTGTAACATTTTGATGTGTTAATTTGTGTGTTTAAATAGGTTCGATTTATAGAGGACCCGGATGGTGATTCAAAAATGTATGTTCACCATCACATTACCATCTCGGCTTTTCCTCTCTGCACGGCATGGCTGGATTGCCCAATTAAAGGTGGAGATAAAGGTAATATTCAAACTTCTATCTTAACTATATTTAAAATCATTTGTTTTTTTCTACTTTTTTTTGTCAAAAAAAATGTGAACTATCATTTGTCACATAGTTTGATGAAAATGGTCGAATATGTTTGTTAATTTCAGTTGATTTCTTGTTGACTTCTGAAGGCAATTATTCTGAGGGTAGTTTGAGCTGCTCGTTTCTCATTAATATCTACCTGGGATAGCCCGGATGCTCTATTATAGCTCATTGCAGGGAATTTCATAGCCGTGGGCTCATATGAACCAGATTTTGAGATATGGTACCTTGATATCGTATAGGAATTATGATTTATAATTTTCTAATTGATTGCCGGTTTCTAATCAATATATTTGGACTTTATATTAAGCGTTTTAGATAATGCGCTCCTGTATTATTCAGATGGATGAAGTCCAGCCATCACTTATATTAGGTGGTTATGCTGAGAAAGAAATGAAAAAAAAAAGGAAAGAAGGCTGAACTACTCATTGGTTCATATTTGAATAGTCAGTATCAAATTAGTTTTCTTTAGATGCAAAATTTGATGTGCTGTAAACATTTTTGTGCTGTACTCTAACGCCAGAATTGCAAATTGGGTTCTTGCAGAAATCCATAAAGTACAAGGAAGATAGTCACACTGATGCGGTACTTGCTCTCGCTTGGAATAAGGGCTATAGGTACTAACAAAGATTTTTTTGGGTTTTTATGTTTTTCCATGTAATTTTCATAATGCTGATGTCGTTTTGTCACTTTGATACACAGGAATATTCTTGCGAGTGCTAGTGCTGACAAACTGGTGAAGATTTGGGATTTGGCAACAGACAAATGCAAGTTTACCATGGAATACCATACTGATAAGGTATGCTGTATTTGTGTTCTCTAGGTCTTTTCTTTTTAGGTAAATCAAGTTGGTGTGTGATTTTATTATTCATTGACGGTGTGTTCTTCTAATGTACGATACTGCCTCTAAACTTGTTCAGGTTTAAGCAGTTGCATGGAATCATCATGAGCATGAAGTTCTTCTTACTGGATCCTTCAATCATACAGTAGTCATGGTGATTGTCTTAATGAATCCAACATCTAACTATGGTTAATACCATGGGCGAACTTATATAAATTGATTGTTTTTGAATGCGTTAATACCATGGGCGAACTTATATAAATTGATTGTTTTTGAATGCGTACAAATCATCTCTAACAGGAAAAATTAACTTTTCTTGAGCGCTCAACTTGCAACCCCAACACTTGTCACATGAAAAATCTACAAAACTGTTTCCTAAACACAGGGCCCAATTTAATTAAGATTCCACATGTGATATTGTTTATAAATTGTTTTTGGTTGATGATGTTCTTGTTACATTGCAGAGGGATGGAAGGGTTCCTTCACATTCTGGATTCAAGTGGTCTGTCGGTGCTGATGTCGAACGCTTGGCATGGGATCCACATGTCCAACACTCGTTTGTGGTTAGTGCGACAACTTTACATTCGTATCTACATGATTGAAAGTTCATAAGTTTATGTACAGACATAAGACCAAGTGCTACACCATATTGCTTGAAGTACAATAAGTAGTTACTTAAAGTGTATTTTTTTTGCAATTGTGGCATCTGGCATTTTTGCCTAACTAGTCCATGGGGTTCGCGCAAAATGCTAGAGGTGGCAAACGCCAGGTAATGGGTGGAGATTCGTTCATCTCATCTAAGTGGTTAAAAAAACAGTTTGGAAGGTTTTATGCATTAAAAATATTATTTGGGTGATGTTCAACCCATTTGACCCATTTGAGATTATTTCTTACCCCAATCAACCCATTCACAAAATAAATGGGTGAAAATTGTTAGTTAACTGTATTATCTTTGTGTCTTCAGGCCAGCCTCGAGAATGGTACACTTGTTGGTTTTGATATCAAAATAGCAACATCCACTTCATCCTCAGAAATAAAGCCAAGTTTCACCCTCCATGCACACGATAAAGCTGTTTGCACTGTTTCTTATAACCCTGTAGTACCAAATGTAAGGCTTTCACTTACCTCTAGTTTTTGTTTTGTTTTTATGGAGTTGCCATTCATATTTATTGACTTGCACTGCTACTTTTTCCAACTTCTTGCAACTGGTTCTGAAGACAAAATGGTAATCTAACTTTTGGTACATTAGCTATCTATTGCTCACGCTGTGGTTTACTTTCATACGTTTGTAGATTAAGTCTTCTTCCTTTATGCAATAACAGGTGAAGCTATGGAATTTGTCAAATAACCAACCTTCATGCATTGCCTCACAGAATCACAAAGTTGTAAGTGTCTTGAATTTAATATACCAAATATTTGTGATCCGTCATCTTAGACTCAGCTAAGGGGTTATAATTCAGATTATTCAGTATCACATAATACTTTCATAACACAGATCCGAACACTCCAAACAAAATTTCTTGTTGATTTTGTCAGGGAGCTGTCTTTTCCTTATCGTTCTCAGAAGACTGTCCATTTCTGCTGGCCCTCGGTGGCTCTAAAGGAAATTTGAAGGTACACATGCTCTCTCAGTCCCACATAATTGCTATAACGTTTGTATAAAGCTTGAAAAAACTGATTTCTAGCTAACAATTTTTTCAGTTTGTGTTTTTGGTAATATGTTGCTAAAAATCATCTCATTCGATACTCATCTTCTTGCATTTATGGGACACATTATCGGATGCTGGCATTTCAAAGAGATATCCATAAAGAATAATCAGTCATCAGAAAGTGTTAATGGATCTAAATTGACTTAAACAGGGACCTGCATAATATAGTTTGGGTTTGGTGTATCAAATTTGTTTTCATTTGAAGAAAATCTTGTAAGTTTATCTGTTTTAGTTTTAATCATTTTGGGTAGGTAAATTGAGTTAATGATGAAGAAAATAATTGGTTGGATTTCATATTAATGTAATATGATAATTACAACATTCAAATTGATTCATACACCATATTATACAACAATTAAAGTTCGTTGTACAAATATATAATGACATAATTTTGTTGTATGAATAAATTTATATGTTGTATTTATTACCTCATGATAAGGTAAAACTATTTTACTAATAGAATGTGAAATGTTTGAAATTTCAAGTCTTTCGCAAAGACAATTTTGCTGAAATAGTTTCACTTTTTATCACTCTAATATTTCGTTCTACTCCTCTTTTTTATATTTTCAATTAAATTAGTAAAATAATTAGTAGACCTAAAAAGCATAGATTTAAAATAAGCTTAATAATGTGATTGGTGCATGCGCAAATTCATTAGTAAATATGATGAGTGAAGTATTAAGTGGAGTAAGTTCATTTTTAGATCCATAGGTCTATATATTGCACCATTTCAATTATAACATTTATCCAAAATGATCAACTATTCTATTCTGATTATTTAAATAACTAAATTTAAAGAAAGAGGAGGCAAGACACCTTTACATATATACTCTCCAACTATTACTCACTTTTGACTTTTGATCTACATCTGATTGTACACAAGCTTAAAACAATAAAGGTAATACGGCGTAATCTATACTGGAATTTCATCATCCTATTTTCAGAAGCTTTTTATACCCAACATTAATTGAGACTGTTAATGATCCGAATCGAAACAAATATTAGGATGATGGAATTCGATTCGTTCACTAATTATTCAGTTCGAATTCGACTCGAACTCTAATAAATTTTAAAAATTGTATTTGAACTCGAGTTCAAATAAATTTGTATTGTTCTCAAATTCGATGTTCATTTATCTATTGAAAAGTGTTCTGATGAACAAAAGTTATATCTCAAGTTTCTTTTTTACAAACTCGAACTCTATAAACTTATTCCATAGCTCGAATTCGAGCTCCAATAAGATAATCTAAACTTGAGGTCTTGGGTTTAATCTATTAGTTTATATATGTTTAAAAGTTCTTAATATATAGGATCCTTATGTATTCTGGACTCCTTCGACTCGTTAAACTCGAACAACTCGTTTGACTCGAAATTAAATAAGCTTTCGAACAAGCCGTGTCGAACATCAAATTTTATATCTAAACTCATGAAAATAATCGGATAGGGTATTTTGTTCTAGCTCGACTCGAACTCGAGTAGTATTTTCGAGTTAAATGAGCTCGAACTCGAGTAGCTCGTTAAATGCTCGACTTGTTAACACCACTGACTTTAATACCTTCCTTCAAATAATTATATTTCTAGAAACCGTATAACTCTAACTATTTTGTTACATGTGGCAATTAATTCACCTTCTCGTTAAACCTTATTTCTTCAACACTTAATACGAGTCAAACAAAGTATATTAGTATTATGATTCATTTTTAGCTAATCAATTAGAAAACAAAAAAAATGTCATAACATTGTCACGGTTCACTATTATTTGTAATCTTGTTTTACTCTAAATGGTGTAGGAATTTCGCTAATCATATGTAAATCTCCCTTTTTCGTAACTAAAATGATCAAATTCTATAAATATCCATAAAATGCAAATAAAATAGAATATATAAGTATTGATTCCTTTAATTGACTCTCAAGTTTTTAGATCTCTCCTTTATTTTTATCTAACTTACCATTTCAGCCCCACATCAATCAAGTTAGCTCAAATTACCCCACTTTAAGTTCTAGTTTTCTTTTAAAAAAATTACGCGTATCATCTTTGTGATTTGCTCAAAAAGACATGCCGCGTCCCTAAACTTTTTATGTATATGATCCTTATGGTTGCAAAATATTACACGGGTTGTCCCTGGATCAAACGACCATTAGTGTGTGACGTTAAATGTGAGGGTATAACGGTCATTTCATAAATTATAGGACCGCGAACATAATTTCGTAAACCACAGAGACCATCCATGTATTTTTTTCAAATATTAAATTTAATTAAAATTCCTTTTCCAATTGTAATTAACGAATCAATTTATTTTATTTTATTATATTTTTCTAACTAAATCGATTATTTTAATTGCATGTAATTTTTAGATTAAATTAATTTAGTTATAAGAAATTTTTTATTATTTATAATTTATTAAATTCAATGTTTTATATTTATAATTTTTTATTTAATAAAATGACTAGAAATGTAATTTTGTAAGCTATAATTTACTCGATAAGCAGCATGTACAGAACACTCACTAAATTGATTGGCTTTGAAAAGAAAAAAAGAAATTGACAAATATGATAAAACTGACACATTACAAAACTTAAAACTATGTTGTTCTTAGTTAGTTAATGTAGTTGTTTGAATAAAATTATGTTGTTTTTAGTGAATTATTGTAGATCAAGACACTTATAAAAATTAAAATAAATAAATATTTAAATTATAAAAAATTGAACATTACAAATAAAATAAGATAATTAAATTAAACTTAAAAGCTTAATAAAAAGTTAAATTAATTAAATACGATTAAAAAAGTTTATCATCATAATAATAATAATAAATTTTAAATATGAAAATAAAAATTACACGGAGGGTCTTTGTGATTTTAGAAATTACGTTCGCGATCTTTTAGTTAATAAAGTGATCGATGTACTCTTACATTTAACGTTAATATAACGCTGTTCAACTCAGGGACGTTCCGTATGACATTTTGCAACCACGAGATCATCCACGTCAAATAAAAAGGTTTAGGAATGCGACATGTGTTTTTTAAGAAACCGTAGTGACGAGCGGTGTAACTTTTTCTTTCTTTAATTTAACCTTTCTCAACGACAGTATTAGTCCTTCTTTCTCTAAACATTTGCTTCAAACCAAACCCTGGCATCAGCCCCCAAAACCCCTCCGACCGCCGTCAAAAACCACACCACTCGCCGGCTAACAACAAGGTAGCAGTCGCTACCCCTTTTAATTTAGCTCAATGATATCTTTGTAGTACATAGTATATCTACACCAGCTCTTATAATAACAAATTAATCAAAAATGATGTTTTTATATGTATGCAGGAGATATTTTTGAAAAATGATATCAGCAATCTCATGGATTCCAAAAGGGGCTTCAAAATCTGTGCCCGTTGCAGCTGACCCACCTTCACAAGAAGAAATTGAAGAGATAAAAAAAGCAGCCCTATTGGAAAAAGAGTAATTTTTTTTACTGGGGTTTAACTTTTTTTTTTTTTTTTTTTTCATTTTGTATTCATTTTGAGATGTTTGTTACTTGATTTCATAACAAGTTGTGGAGGTTTAGTATTTTTTTGGAGTATTTGATGTGTTTGTGTGCATGTATGCAGTTTAGATGTTGAAAGTGAGGAAGGTGATGATGAAGATATGAGTGTTGATGCATCAAAACAGCCGGTTGAAGTTGAACAGGCTGAAATCGAGCAGGCGTTAGGTGCAGCAAATGCACTTGGTAAGCTTTCCATCAAGAAAGCTGGTGGTTCCAGTTTTCCTGACATTGAGGATGGTTTAGATGAATTAAACATGGATGATTATGATGATGAAGATGATGGTATATTTTAATTTTCAACACTTTTATTTGCGTTCGTCTTAAGATATTGTTTGGGAGTTTGGATGTGCGTTTTGAAAGTATTGAATTGAAAGAACCCAATCAAATTATCAACTGATTAAAGCTGACAATACTCAATATCAGTCTTCCTGTGACTATTTTCACCCTTAATAATTGGAAAATGGTAATCATAATTACTCTCTTCTGAACACTAAAAACTGATCATTGCAAGTTAAAGCTTGTTTTATCAGTTGTGTTGGTTTAGTATGGTTTTAATTCATTATGCAATTAAATTTTCTTGCAATTAGATGTTGACATATTTGGTTCGGGAATCGGGGACACATTTTATCCGAGCAATGAGTTAGACCCTTATCTTAAGGACAAAAACGTAAGTTGCATATTTCTCTATTCTGACTTTTATATACTCTTTGAATTTGAGGTTAAGATTGCAGCCATAAGAAATAATAATTTCTATTGTTCAGAATGATGAGGATTCTGAAGAGGTTGAAGACATTATGATCAAATCTGAAGATGTTGTTGTAGTTTCTACGCGTAATGAAGATGATATGAGTTATCTAGATGTATGTGAAGTTAAAACCATATTGATATTCTTGCCGTTCTTTGCATTTTGACGTGCTAATATATGTGTTCAAATAGGTTTGGCTAATAGAGGACCCTGATGGTGAACCAAACATGTATGTTCATCATGACATCCTTATTCCTGCATTTCCTTTGTGTACGGCATGGCTTGATTGCCCAATCAAAGGTGGCGAAAAAGGTAACAATTTTGTTTATATGCTTAAAAGAAGTCATACTCGTTTTGTGGTTGACTTTCGAATCTTAAGGTTTAAGATGCTCTCTTCATCAAGGGATTTTATTTGTTATTCTAATTTTATTATGGATACTCTGCATATAAATATATAATGTTATAGATCATTGATATTTTATGCTTGCAGGGAATTTCATTGCGGTGGGCTCTATGGAACCATCAATTGAAATATGGGATCTTGATGTTGTAAGGGGATTTTGACTTCTGATCTTTCTACCAATAGTCGTTTCTTGTGATCCAATTATTTGACTGTTTATGTAAGTCATCTTACTCGTTACTCTCGACTATTTTCAGATGGATGAAGTCCAACCATCACTTATATTAGGTGGTTATGATGAGAAGAAGAAAAAAAAGAAGAAAGGAAAGAAGGCCGAGGTATTTATTTGTTCACTAGATTTTCTTGTCTTTTTGAATGCTGACATTTATGATTTTCTTTTTGATTTTTTCCTGTTTTATGGTTACATATTTGTATATCAAACAAGCTGTTCTTTAAAACTTCATCATCTATGTAAGTGTTGTAAAAATCGTAGTAATTAGTAAAGTATTGTATTTTCAAATTGTAGTTGAACTATTAAAGCTATAGAAGTCCTTTTTTTTGCTTAGAATAAGCGTCCAAATTTCACTTTTGGGTGCCAAATGAGGTGGTCTTTCTGATTCCAGAAATTGGTCAGAATACTGTTGATTTAATGGTTATTGGTTTTTACATCAAGTAGTATAATATGTGAAGTCAGTTGCAAATATGGTGTGTGTAGAAATCTATCAAGTACAAAGAAGATAGTCACACTGGTGCTGTACTTTCTCTAGCTTGGAACAAGGGCTATAGGTATGTTAACGTTTTTTCATTAGATTTTTTAGTTTTGATTTTCGTGATGCTAAATTCATTTGTCACCTTGATACACAGGAATATTCTTGCCAGTGCTAGTGCTGACAAACTGGTGAAGGTTTGGGATGTTGCAACTGGCAAATGCAAGCTTACCATGGAACACCATACTGATAAGGCATGCTCTATTTGTGTTCCCTAGTTCTTATTTTTGCATGTAAATCAAGTTGGTGTGTAAGTTTATTATTCATTGATTTTGTGTTTCGTTAATGCACAATACTACAAGTACTGGTTTTATGACTTACAATTCTCTGTTCATCTGGCTCTAAACTTGTTCAGGTTCAAGCTGTTGCATGGAATCATCATGAGCATGAAGTTCTTCTCAGTGGATCCTTTGATCATACAGTAGTCATGGTATTCGTCTTGAATCTTACGCAAATTGAATATTTTTTGTACCAACAGCATTCACATTGGTTGCAAAATATTTCTAATAGTAATATATTAAAGAGACTTCTGGCGTGATTAATTTACAATCACCAACACTTTTCTACCTCTCGAAAATTGTACAAAATGGTCTCCCTACACAAAAGTATCTTTGTAGTAGTAGATGTAACTATTCTTTATAACTCTTTCTTGTGATGTCTTGTTACGTTGCAGAGGGACGGTAGGGTTCCATCGCATTCTGGGTTTAAGTGGTCTGTTGGTGCTGATGTCGAAAGCTTGGCATGGGATCCACATGACCAACACTCGTTTGTGGTTAGTAATATAGTTTTTGTATAGGTTACAATTTCATGTCTTACAATAGGCCGAAGTGGTAGAACATTTTGTTAGAAGGCTCAAGTGGTTACATATAGTGTAATTATTGAGTGGTTGTGGCATCTGGCTTGTTTGACCCACCTAGTCCATGGGGTTCATGGTGGCATAGTGGGTGGGTTGGGTAACAGGTTGAAATGGGTTCAGGTTAAAATGGGTCGGGTGGGTATGTTTGTTCGTTTGTTTTTAGAAATTTTTTAATAATTAATGTTTTAAATATGAACACAGATACTTGTGATTACAATAGTAACATAAATGTTTAAATAACTGATTTAGAAGTCTGTCCTCATCAGAAATACACTTGTTGGTCTGTTTCATCCTGTTTGACCCATTTGAGGTAAAACATATCCAAGTCGACCCATTCATAAATAGATGAGTCAGAATTGCAAGTTAATTGTATTATCTATGTTCAGGTGAGTCTCGAGAATGGTACAGTTGTTGGTTTTGATATCAGAACGGCAACGTCCAATCCTTCCGCAGAATTAAAGCCGAATTTTACCCTACATGCACATGATAAAGCTGTTTGTGCTATTTCTTATAACCCTCTGGTGCCAAATGTAAGTCTTTGGAATAGCTTTTGCGTTGAAACTTATTTTTACGGAGTTAAGATTCACAATATATTGACTTGCACTGGTTCTTTTTCCAGCTTATTGCAACTGGTTCTGAAGACAAAATGGTAATTTAACATTTGTCATATTTAATATATATTTTATTAAATACCTATTCACCCCTATGGTGTAATCATCTCTTGGATTAATTATATCTAATTATTTATTTATGGAATAACAGGTCAAACTATGGGATTTGTCAAATAACCAACCTTCGTGCATTTCCTCACAGAATCGCAAAGCTGTATGTGTCTTGACTTTTATATACAGCATTGTATACTTCGCTTCTTTGAAATTCTTTATCTTTTAATTGTGTTTCATATACATACGTACGGCTTATTGGGTGGACTTTCACATCAGATTCTACAAATTAGACCATTTTCGTTTATTATAGTATTCAATCATGTTATGCCTAGATGTTTTCCGTATAATTATCTAGGAATTTAGTGCACCTTGTGTTACGGAAGCATGATTTATTTTTTATTTATGACTTTGTTAGGGAGCCATTTTTTCCCTGTCGTTCTCAGAAGACTGTCCCTTTTTGCTTGCTCTTGGAGGATCCAAAGGAAATTTGGAGGTAAGCATCGCTTTTTAAAAAGGACCAAATTTATTTATCCTTACATGTTCTGATCGTCTTTTATCTTTTATACAATGCTCCTGAGAATCCTCTCATTAGTTACCCCTTTACCTGCAGTTATGGGACACATCATCAGATGCTGGCATTTCAAAAAGATACGGGAAATATGTCAGGCAGAACAATGCACCCGCCTCTACGTGAGTTAAAGTTTTTGCGTATGTTTTATGTTGCATCACCTACCTATACTGGGTTTCAATGCCATGTGTTTTTGGATAAACGGCTTGTTCTCAGGGTACAATGTCATTCAGGTTTTAGTTGTATACAAATTTTGAAAACATGGAAAAATGGCAAGAGCGAAAGCGTGTATTTTAATGTGTGCTAGTGATATAGTCATGAAGAACTTAACTTTTATCTTTTATTTATCTTTTACATGATTTTATCTATGGATATCCAATATAATACTTTAAGAATCTGTATCCTACTTTGAAGACGATAATATAATCACAAAGTTGAGTGTATATCACATGATCGATGCCATCTCATCCGAGATTATGTTTTTTGGCTGATAATATTCCTGATAAGCCGATTTCGTTCTCACAAAAAGCAGAAAACTTGAACATAAACCTAATAAAGAAATGCAACCCCACAACCTGAATGTCTCATGATAGCATTTTTGACCCGTACATACCCTTGATCCTTCTACAAAAACTCTCTCTTTTGAGCTTTTGATGTGGTGGTCGTAGATTAGACCTCTGAGAACACCATACAACAATGATCCCAATGGAATGTTGGTCATCAGGATGTTATGATTGATTCCCGAACTTTTTGAAGACTGCTGATAATATGAACCCAGAGCAAATCGGATCAACCCTGTGGCTGCACTCAGACTACTCTCTCCACCTGAGAGAACTAGCACAAGAAAAGCAATGGGCATTGGCACAAGTGAAAGTGCTAGCCATCCGTAGTTGTATACCCTTCTGCATTACGTTATAAGTTAAAAATTAGATGAGATGATTTTCAACTCACTTGTTAGGAAAGGGTTGTTTCAAGTTCAACTCATTTATTAGGAACGGTTGTTTTAAGTTGTGTTTATTTCAAACGTGTCAAATGAAACAAACTAGTCAAACATCTTCCTTGAGAAGGTTGTTTTAAGTTGTGGTTATTTCAAACGTGTCAAATAAAACAAACTAGTCAAACATCTTCCTTGAGAAGGGCTTTTAGAAGAGGGGCAACAGTGAAGATGAGGATTATCGGTCTTCAACGAGTTGAAATTCGTCTAAAGTCTATCTTCAATGCATGAAACCTTTGAAATCACTTAAAGTCAAGGTTCTATAATTATTTTGCTTTTGTGAAAGAAAAATGTTGCAGATAAACCCACCTTGATCCGACCCCGTATAAGCGATACTCAAAATGGCCCAACTAGTTTCCCATTATTATCGAAAGGGCAAAATAAATTATTTTTTCTTTCTTTTCATTCTAACGGGACAACTTTTGTTTAAATGCTACTAATACCATAATTTATTTTTATTTTTATTTTATATAATTTTAGATTTTTTAAGGAGTCAGATGCCCTATTGTAGTTTTGTCTCTACTTCGTGGTAACACTATGCTCCTAACAACTTATTTATAAAATTTAAACTTATTATGTGGGTTTGAAAATAACTTTTCATGTCATTCCCATTGAGGTCCGATTCGGATCTCTCTGTTGTTTCTTTTTCCTTCCACACCTTTTCCTCGAAATGAGAAACAAGATGACAAGGCAGTAATAGACTACGGGAACTCCGGAAGGCATCCAGGGCGGGTAATAGCAGCTACCAGGTCTGGGACAGCTGATATAAGACAGACCAAAAAACGAGCACGTAGAATAGATGGTCAAGTGCTTCAATATTTGACCCATACCCTAGTGATTGAGAAACTTGTTCTAGATTATTGCTGTAAACGAGCCCAATAGTGCCCCCACAAAAATATGTGACATAATAAAGCCAGAAATTACATCTGGTGACCATCAACTTAGCACTATGTTCCTCGCCAAGTACCATTAGTCAATCTTTCTCTATCACCTTATCAAAAACTCCTACAGAAGTTGTTTGCTCTTCCAAAAGCTCTTCGTAATTGTCGATTTCAACCAAATTGTAACTCGGTCCTTCAACATGGTGCGCCCACTTTAGACAATTAACAATTTTTGTGAGATTAATGGAAGCACCACCAACAGAATTGCAACACCGAGAATATTCTGTGATGATGTGTCTAAGTAGAAAAGATATAGGCCTGTAACAGCTGTTTGAAGGTTGTTTTGAGGGCAAGGTTGTTGGAGGATGGGGACTAGTGCTGCAATGGAGGTGATGAACGGGAGAAAGGCATTTAGAATAAGGTAAGAGGTACTGCTAATGATATCGTGTGAGCTTATTTTAGCGGCGATGAGAATGTGTAGAGCTGCAGTTAAGCAATTGAAACCAACGCTAAGAGAAACAGCAAGTGGCCAGTTGTTTGGGAAGCTTTTGATGCATTAGACAAAACAGACAGTGTTGAACCAGGTGATACTGCAACCAGCTGACAAATACAAAATAAACACCTATCAAGTATAAAGATTGGGTTTAGAGCGACAATACAAAAGGTCAAAAGAACACAATGAGATGAACAAGAAATTAAAGAGCCTCGATACATTTGAGTTAGTAGTAGGATGGGAGTGGATGATTATGTTTTTGGCAGCCTGAATTAAAACGTTGGGCCTATTTGACCCATTTCCTTTTTATCTAAGTTTCTGATTTATTTTGTTTTCCTTTTTATCTGAGTTGCTGATTTTATTTTTTTTACCCCGTAAGCAATGAAATACAACCCATTGACCAATTATCACATCAATTGGTTGAAATTGCTCTGTAAGATTTTCTAAGAAAATAAAATTATTTTGTCAATTGCAGTCGAAAGTAGAGCTAAAGTCCAAACATTGACAGCTTTTTTAGAAGGGAAAGGGCTAGATGCCTAGATGTGACAATTTCAACCTATTCACTTGTGATTTATGAATGGTACGATTTGGATTATTTTTATCTCAAATAGAGTAGGTCCAATCAAGGAAAAAAAGGGTAGCCAAATAAGTGTAGGTCACACGGGTGAAAGTCACCCCAACATCAAGTATCACGTTATCTAGAGATTTAGATTATTATTGTAGAGGTGCAGTTACTGACGTATATATAAAGCATTAACCCTGTTTTGAGCTTTTACATAACCCGCCTGTTTTACCACCTCTAGCAAGAATACACGAAGAATATACACACACATCTTGATAACATTGAGTTTTAAACTCATTACCAATAGGTTCAAAGACACTTAGATACTAGTTCCAACTTTCTTTCATATCTTTTGACCTTTTCTTACCTGAGGGTCAAATACTGCAAATCATCAAAGCAGTTACCTTATTGTTTACAAAAAAATTAATATATACAACGTATATGTATTTGTAAAGTAGTAGTGAACTTAAGGTTTGGGCCAAAATCTCAAATACTTGAATAATTTATGTGATCCCGATTAGCCAAGCCTCTTTAAACTACCAAATTTCAAATTATCTTCCTTCACCTACTAGTCACCAAACTACCAAACAAATGAACAATCAAAGTTTGCTTGCTTTACCACACACAAGTTATATATAGCAAAAATCATTAACATGAGCACTTTAAAATGCACCCAACAACTAAATATAGCATTATGTATTAGGACACCAAATTAAAGTACATTTTTGACTTACTTTAGCAAGTGTCAAAAGTTGGTTGGGCAATGACAACCAGTTACATTTCCAGTTTTCCACCAAATGACGAAATTAGATAACATTTTTAGTAATTTAATTTCTTTTCTCCAAATCAACAAAATTGTGTACGAACTTTCATCAACTACAACTTCAATTCATTATAAAAACCGTTCGATTTGAGGTATAGTTTATCTCGTACGGGTCACACGATTAAGGTTTAGAAGCTTATCGGTATATTTAAAAGGTTGAACACTAAAATCAATTTAAGGACACAAAATATATAGATACAAGAAATGCTACAATTAAGAAGTAAAATGAAATAACTAACCATGAGATAAGGTAAAGAGGTGAGTCTTTGTATAAGAAGCCATTGAAGACCATAACCAAACAAACCAAGAAAAGCGGCCACGAAAACAACAACCCATGTCGGAAAATACAATAATATGACACCCGAACACCATCCAAGCAATTTACCAAAATCCGATCCCATTGACAAGTAATTGAGTTCCACCTGAGTGATTCCGAGAACAGATTTCAATTCAGTCGAATAAGATGGGATCGAAATTCGTACCACTAATCACTTGTATCCATATCATTGCTACTAATACCATCCATTTCCTCCATTCAATCATTGTTCGATTCTCAGGGAACCAAGACACCGAGAAACAGAAGTCGGTAGAGAAGGATTACATCAAATGTCCCAAATGGATTTTATACATAGATGCTTTTGCATGTTCTTTAAGTATGTGGCGGGAATTAGGGTGAACTACAAGTTTAGTCTCTGTACTATATATTGTAAGATAACATTTTGGTAATTACAAATTACACCGTTAATGATATGACAGATTCTATATTATTCTTGATTTCATGATAATCTGAGGTGGTATCATGATAAATTAAGCAGTTTTTCATGGGCAAATAGCCTGAAAAGTTAATTCATTTGTTAAAACTTAACAACAAAAGAAAATATGACATTTATTGATGTCAATTTACATTTTTAAAATTGTGCTATAAAAAACTTTAAGTTGGCAAAAAAACTCAATTAAAAGCAAACATATGCTTCATTTTTTTTATACATTTTTAGCCGGTTTTTGTTGATGTGGACTTTATACATCATATGTTTATTTAATGCGTGAGTATTTTGACCTAACAAACATTATATATAAATATTTTTTCACCAAAAAAAAGTTTAGACTTTAAACACTCGAAAGGTAAAATTAGTATTTACATAGTATGTTTGTTAGGTTAAAAAAGATACGTATTAATATATAATATAACTAAAACCTGCCAAAGATGTAAAAAGAAAAAAATGAACCTGTAAGTTTATCTATATTGAACTTTTATGTCAACTTAAATTTTCTTATGGAACAATTTTGAAATGTAAGTCCTTTTATGACATCAACAAAAATTATATATTTTTTATTATCAAATTTTAACAAATTAATAATCTTTTTAAATATCTCTTTTTTCAATGCTATATTGATTCTGTTAATGTCTCATCATGGGTAACATTTGTACGTACGCTTGGATTTTAGAAAAACCTTCTACTTCATGTCTCCATTTGTAAGAAAAACTAATTTAAGGAGTTGAAATAATAATTACGTAAATGATGAATACTCTTAATATATAAATCCACATTTGAGAGACTAATAACTTAACTAACATTGAATTCAATTATAATTTTTTATTACGATAAATGTATATACTTTACTTCATCAGCAATAAAATAAAGTGATAAATATATGTGAACTTAGCACCCTTTATTTTTAACAAACTAAAGCACATATACGAACAATAAGTTACTCGCTCTATTTCAATCTAGTTGCTCATTTTACTAATTTTATTTGTTTTCAAAAATTTATTTACTTGTAAAAATAACTATTAAAAATAATTAAATTCTCTATTTCACCTCTTATTTATTATTCTTAATCATTTAATTCTTAATAACTTTAAGTTAAATTTGATTTAATAATCATTTAATTCTTAATAACTCTCAGTTAAACCTAATTTAAATATAAGAATAAAACTAACAATAAATCGATTTATTTTCAATAAAAAAAATTATTGAGAGAGATTATTATCTTAATTTTACTGTTATAAAACACTTAATTGGTATGTATACATTTAAATATACAAAAATAGACTGATTAATTATTGCAAACATTATAATATATTGAAAATTATATTATAGTATTATACATATAAAGAAGATTGGTTCAGTTCCCTAAAATTCGTTTTGATTTATGAGGCAAAACCAAACCGAACTTAACGTTTTAGATAATTCTAAAATAAAAAATGAACCATCGATTTCGGCTTTCATTCAAATTACATCAAGTATTTTGGTCAATTCCATTTGTGGACTTTTAACTAAATTATATTAGACTCTTACGAGCCACAAGTCAACTCTTATTAGTTGAGTTAAAAATTTTAAAAACAAGGCGACTCAAACCCTGACTCTTAAATGACTTTAATTTTTACGAGTTGTTTATTGACTATTCTGAGTCGTGCCTAACTCTTATGAGTCAAAAAGCAACAAACTTTTAGAGTAATATAATATAAAAAATAAAGACAAAATTGAAAATGAAATGACTATAATCTATCCTAAATTAAGTCTTTGTGTTGATTGTAGTCAACGACTTCGCTATCGACTCTGACCAAGTTTTTGCATAGCATTCTATGAATCAGTTTTGTTAAAAAATAAATTATGAGTAAATTGGTAACGTTAGGATATTATTTTAGAAAATGCACACTTATTTTGAGACAAATAAAATTGAAAAGGTGAACACTTATATTGAAATGAAGGGAGTACAAGTAAACCATTTTTTCTAATGATGTACTTTCTTGTTCTTTAATAGAAGAGTAAATTACAACTTTTGTCCTTATGATTGTTTGGTTTAGAGTTCTCATTCATGCATATGGTAATGTTCTTTTTTTAAGTTTGTTCCCGTGGCTTTCGGGCCTGCATCAGCAGAAGCAGTTGAGGTGCGTTCGTTGATGTTTGAATGTATTCTCCTAACTCTCGGAGGAATATTAATTCATTTCCATTATCTAGGTACAAAAAGGACATTATAGGATATATCCATGACTACTACTTAGATATAGTGGAAACATTTTGTTATGGTGGAGATCGGGGAGTGAAAACACTTTAATCGTTGCGGAGAATAAACATGATGTGCCGAGTGTCTGGAATCCTCTAAGGTTAGTCCTCTCTCGTGGCCTACTTAGTGGCAGAGCCACCTTCTTTGAAGTCCTACTAGATTTATGTTTTTAATTTTCTGGGATGAATATTGACAGGAATTTTTTGAAATTTACGCGCCACCTAAAATGACTCAAATACCTTTTTATTTTTATATTTCCTTGTTATAATTTTCTAGTGAACTTATTTAATTATATAAGAAATATCGTAACCATCAACCACCTCCTCACACGTGCTCCATGTTTAGTGAATCAAACTCCTAGAAGTCTAGAACTACGTCCGACGCGAACGGTTGTTGACTGTAGCCTTGGATTTTCTCACTGTGCGGTCTTTGATGTCCACATTTTCATTTCACTATCGATCTCGCAAATAGAAAGCTTGAAACATTGTTATTTTAATCAAACAATCATTTATTAATTCATGTATACAAGGTCCAAACTACCCCTAATGAGAGTTATTGGTGAGTCAGGAGTGTACCATACCGATTCACTTGTATATTTTTTATACAAAGAGTCGACTAAATTATAGTAGTTAGGTGGTGACATTTCTATCAAACTTTTTAACAAGATCACTAGATTTGTGCAAAAATTATTAAAAAGTTTGATGAATTTATCCATTCTTAATAATAATTAACTATACATTTTAGCTTTTGATTGTATTTATTTAATTATAAGAAAATCAAAATACTAGTAACTAATACATCGTAGAATCATATAGTCAACAGAAAGATATCAAATATAGAGGATTGATTCTCTATCCTGTCCCCATTGTCTACGTACCACGTGAAAAACAACAGGATAGAGAAGATTTAAACGAAGTAAAAAAATCAATAGAAAGACGATGGCTGAGACAGAATTCGCTAGCTGCCAAAAATAATAATATTATTATCATTATAATAATAATAACTAATATTTGACACATCAATTGACGTTTCGAAACTAGTAAATCGTTAACCGATATAAATAATAAAATAATCCAATCATTCTGGGATTGCGAAAACATAATAATGAGTATTTATTATTATAAGTTGCATGGGTCAGTACATTACCCACTTAGGCAGAGCCATTGACTAAAGTAAAAAACCAAGGTCTACTTTATGCTTCTTTTCTTTGTTTGTTATATATAAAGAAGAAGGTGGTGTGGTTTAAGTTTTTGTAAGTTTCAAATGAAGAGGTTCATGGTGCTATGTGCTCTGATCATAACCATAGCCATAACCGATACGGCTACATCCACGGTTCATGGTGGCGCTACTCACCGGATCCTTTTAGATACCGACGTTGATACAGATGATTTCTTTGCTATATTGTACCTGTTGAAGCTTAACCGATCTGAATTCGACTTGAAGGTTTTTCCCTCTTACATACTCTATCTCCACACACAAATATACACACATCCACTATTTCATTATAAAACATTTGCTTTTAAAGTCATTAGTTGTTAATTACTTGTTGTTCATAGAGAACATTGTTGACTTTTACTATCATAATAAACTTTATATGATATCAATCTGCTTGGGATGGGAAGGCCATTTTGCTTGAATTTTGTATAACTATTTCTACAATAAATGTTTGTGTTATCTCAAATCTTATTTTAAAGTTAGAAAAAACAAATTCTTTCTTTCTTTTTCTGCACAGCAAAGATGATAACAACCACTCGTGGTTGTACACCCTCCAAATAGTATGTTCATCTCCACCACTCAATTGAAGACCCATTATTGGAAAATTGTTGTTTCTTGCATATTTATTCAATTTGTTTGAAGAAATTTAGCTAGGTGTGTTGTGGAAGATTAATTTTCCAAACATATCTACTAAAAGTCATTCATGTCATTTTTGCGGATATCTTTAAGCGATTTCTAGATATATCAATTAAATTCTTGATAATATTATATAATGTAACATAAAAATACTAATAACATAAACTATATAATAAAGTATAATATTATATCACGAGTAATGTTATATAGAACTACTTATATATGACTAAAAGTAGACATAATTCTCGCATTGGTTGAATTTATTCTCTCTCTTAATCTCATCCAATATACCAATCACATATTTAGTTCTAGATTTAGTCATACAAATTTAAACCTACATATCATTTTTTTTATATCACTACTTAATTGTTTAAGTTTTCTTAAAATTTGTAAGTGCTAGATAATCCTCAATGTCTTGTCTCGTTTCGAAGTGCTGATTTCGTGTCGGATAGGTAGAACAACAAACTTGGCCAAGATTAGAAGTGGTGATTTCATGTTGGATAAGTTAAAAGAAAAGAAAATTAAATGTTATCCTAAATGGATAGTGGCACATGGTTGAAAGTTCATTTCATATATTCTTTGCAACTTCTTACGACACTTGTTTTTTAATTTGCTAAAAAAAAATAAAAAAATATTAGATTAATAATATCAACCTAATTAATGATCATGTCGTTTTATAAAAAAAAGATATTTAGTAACCTGATCATACTTGATACTTAATATATTTATTTAAAAAAAAATAAATAGGACAAAGATGTTAAAAAGTCAACAAAATCCGTTTCACCTACATTATTTTTTCTAGAACGGAAGGACATCATAGGCACAGAGTTGTTTTCTGTTCGTTTTTCTTTTTGAATCTAGTGTTTTATAAATAAAAATATGGGACCAAAAAAGTCAACGCTTAGACCACAGTCTAAATATATTCAAATGTTTACATTGATCTAACTGTTATTTTACAAATTAGTTAAATAATTATTTTGTTAAATGAGTATTCTAATAAACTTGACCCGACTTGTTGTGATTTGATCAAAATTTGTTACAGAATTCAACTATCCATCCATTTTGCCACCTGGATAAAATTCATCAAGTTACCCACTATATTAAGCAAATTTATGTGTAATCATGTTGGTGCAGGCAATAACAGTGAACACGAATTCATGGACGAATGCGGGACATGCAGTAAATCAAATATATGATATTCTTTACATGATGGGGCGAGATGATATTGACGTTGGTGTTGGAGGTGATGGTGGAATACTTAAAAATGGTACAATATTACCAAATGTTGGAGGCTATCTTCCTATAATTGACCAGGTATATAATTATCTTTAAACTTGTTTCGTTTTCATTAATTAAGCAAATTATCACAGATTCTAAGAATTGAACTACTTGTGGTTAATCTGCTAACAGGGAAGTGGGACTGCTGGACCTTGTAGATATAGACAAGCTGTTCCTGTTAAAGGTGGAGGAAGATTAGATATTGACACAAATTTTGGCTTGCGAAGAAGCTTTCTTCCACAGGTATTTCGACGTTTTGTATTGTTGTTAAATTTATTTTAAGTTTGACTGTTCTCCTATATGGTTATAATCATGCTCTCACTATCTACCTAGGGAGGCAGGCGATACTCACCTCTTCAACAACCGAGTACTCAACAAGTATTGATCAAGACGATATCGGAAGGTCCTGTTACTGTATTTATAACAGGAGCACACACAAATTTGGGTATTTTTCTTATGAAAAACCCAAATTTAAAGAAAAATATCAATCATATTTACATCATGGGTGGTGGTGTGAGGTCCAAGAACCCAACCGGTTGTTGTCCCATAAATGCAAGTTCATCTTGCCAACCTCAACAATGTGGAAACCATGGCAATATGTTCACAACCTTTAGAAGTAATCCATATGCCGAATTTAACTTCTTTCTTGACCCTTTTGCTGCGTACCAGGTAATCTATCATAAATTTATCTTTTTCTCCGAAAATGGTCATGTACTATATAACTACTCAATTGGTATTTTAAGATATCTAACTCATCATATTTGTAGGTTATTCATTCAGGGATTCCAATCACTCTTGTTCCATTGGATGCCACAAACACTATTCCCATTACCAAAGAGTTCTTTGAAGCATTTGAGAATAATCAACATACATATGAAGCACAGTATATTTTTAAGTCTTTGAAGATGGCTCACGATACTTGGTTTGACGAGCAATTCTTTACGGTATATAATTATTTCTCGTGTTCGTTTATTGATTATGATTGTTGATTGGTTTTTAATCAGTCTTATTTTAATGTATATACAGAGTTATTTCATGTGGGATTCATTTATGTCGGGTGTTGCAACATCATCTATGCAACACGAGGAAAATGAGTTTGCAGAAATGGAGTACATGAATATTACTGTGATTACATCAAACCAACCTTATGGCATGTCTGATGGCTCAAATACACTATTTGATGGCCAAAAGACCCCAAAGTTTGGTTTAGAGAAAACTGGAGTTCATAGTGGTCATGTTCAATTAGGCATCCGGGATCCATTTTGCCTTCGTGTGAATGGGCCAGGGATATGTAAGGTAATTTCTTGTGAACTGTCACGTTGCTGCTGATTTTGATAACCAACGTAACTATTGATGGTTCAGTGACCTAAATAGCAAATAAGTGATCTCAATATAACAGAATTACTCTGCAATTAGTTACCCAAATTAGTAACAAAGTATTAGTACATCGGTTGCTATATACAATGCAAAATAACCTTTGATTGTGAGTTGTGATAATGTTTTCTTTAAACTATATAGGATGGTTATACAGAAGAAGTTACTGGACCAGACTCAGTGCGTGTGCGTGTAGCAACAAGAGCAAAACCGAATGTCGACAAAACAAGCTCTTTGGATAGAGAGTTTTATATTAGCTTTTTAGATGTAAGTTGATATCTAACTATATGAAACTCTTCTTATAACTATGATATATGTTTCAAACTATTGTATAAGATATAAAACCATGAATTATAATTTCAGGTACTAAATCGACCTCAACATAGAGGCCGATTCAATTTCACATCCGAATTCCCTAACTACAAAGAAGTTCTTTACAGACCAGACTTTAAAGGGAAGAAACTTGGAAAAGTGGTCGTCTTTGATATGGATATGAGCGCAGGAGATTTCTTGGCACTTTTTTATTTACTCAAAGTACCCGTTGAACAAATTTATCTCAAGGTCATTTAATATTTGTAATTTCAGTTTACTTTCCAAAACTATAATGATTACTGATTATTAAACCCACAAGGACAAACTCCTTATCCTAAATGAATGATGATTTTATCATTTTATATAAGAATTTGACAAAACTGTACTTATGAAGTTGCAATCTGTGTTTCCAGGATATATATAAATTTGAAAATTAGTGGCCAAATCTATGCTAACAAACTTGCAATCTGTTTTTCCTTTGTATTTCAGGCAATACTAGTGACGGGAAGTGGGTGGGCGAACGCAGCAACGATAGATGTGGTGTATGATTTGTTACATATGATGGGTCGTGATGATATCATTGTTGGTTTAGGTGATTCGTTTGGTTTGAACCAGTCGTATCCGGATGACCCTAATTTAGGCAATTGCAAGTATTCAAAGGCTATACCACATGGAAGTGGTGGTCTTTTGGATTCTGATACGCTCTATGGACTTGCCCGAGACCTACCAAGGAGCCCAAGAAGGTGATTCTCTGTTCTATGGTGGGTTGAGACACGAAACTTGTAACTGAAACTTAGATTTGTTCATATGTAGGTATACAGCAGAGAATTCAGTCGAATTTGGAGCTCCTCGTAACACAGATTCCCCTCAACTTAGACAACCATTAACACTAGAAGTTTGGACATCAGTTGTGAAGTCCATTGATCATGGCTCAAAAATTTCAATATTGACGAACGGGCCACTAACAAATGTAGCCAACATCCTAATTGCAGACACAAATTCTAGCTCAATCATTGAGGTAAATAGTCAGGTTCATCTTCGCGATCATTTTAAAATCGTTTGTGGTAATATGAATATAACGATTTAATGTGTAACGACAGGAAGTATTTATACTCGGAGGTCATATTAATTATAACAATCAAGAGAAAGGGAATGTAATCAATGTCCCTTCAAATAAGTATGCAGAACTTAACATGTTTCTTGACCCATTGGCTGCAAATACGGTATTTGAGTCATCACTCGACATCACACTCATCCCTCTTCGTATGCAACGAAAAGCATACGCATTTTCAGATATCATAAAGAGGTTGCAAAGAAAGAAAATGACGCCTGAAGCTATTTTCACTCGACGTTTGTTGTTGAGGCTTCATCACTTGCAACAAAAGCATCACTTGTATCAACTTGTGGTATGGCATTCGAACTACTTAATTACTCGCACTTTATCTGACATCATTAGATTTGACATGTGTGGCAATATCAACCCATTTATATGAAAACGCCTCAATTCATTTTTGTACTACATTGATGATACAAACATTTCAAATATGATTTTTTTTGCCTAAAAATAGATTGGGTCGAACAATTTAAATGGGTCAACAACCGCCTAACGTGAAACAAATGCTTATAATGTTCTAAATCATTAAGCTATATAGAGTGACCTGTTTATTTTGCTACATTTTGCTACCTTTAAACATCTTGTTACAAAGTTTCTCAATTGTTTCCATCATATATACATTGCAGGATACGTTCTTGGGAGAAATCTTAGGTGCGGTTATTGTAACAGGTGATCAAAAAGTTCTAAACGCGACGTTTGAAGTGAAGCATTTGAAGGTGTATGCAAATGGAAATTTATCCAAGGATGGAGAAATTAATTTTGACACACAAAAAACAAAAGGAATCAAGGTATTGAAGGACTTCAACCATGTATCATGTTATGATATTTTTGGAGATCATCTTGTTGATCGTAAACAATCGGCTGTGATCGGAAGTTTTAATCAGCAAAAAAGGCTGTGGAGCTCATAGAACAGGCAGCATGATCTTACAACCTTTATTCAAAATTGTTTTTAATAAAAAATAGTGTATGATCCTGCACTATTTTGTTCTTTTTAGCAAATTGGTAATCATCATTTACTATTAACAAGTAAATAAGTTGGTCGTTGATTAAAAATCAAGCAGTTCATTATGAATGAAGGTAAATAAATTAAAAGGTGATTTTGCTATTGTTTGTAGTTTAACCGTTAAAAACTTGTCGGAATTCGACATAGTATTCGGAATATGGAGCGGTGTGTTGTTAGTTATTACCGTTAAACTATTTTTTACTCGAATTCTACTATTTGCATTTCTTATTTATTTTCTTCAAGAACTTACATAATTTGTTCTCGTATGTATTAAATTTTCACTTTTACCATTTAAAATGTATCTAATTTTTAATGACTTTTAACAAAATGATATAACACAAGTTACAACTTATATAGCTTTCATAAGCAATGTTATTGGTTATCATATACATACAATAATAACGAATTAAAAGTATGTTTACTAGCTTTTATATATGAACACGTTAATACAATAACATCTCGTATAAATTTGGATGTATTTGAAAATAGTAAACTTGATAAAATAAGGCTTTTCATAATCGATTATCATTTCATATTCACACATAGCTAAATCATGTAAACATTTAGAAAGTTCGTGTTGACTATCTTAACTAGATACACATCAATTGTTAAATTAAAGTTTGACCTCAAAAGTCAAATTGTATCATGGGTTTTCTCTAGTGTAGAGCATAATTGTAGCCAAATCTAGAGTGAAATAAACTTCATATGCTGATCGGACTGTGTAAAATCAGATAAGAATTCCTCAAACTTCTTAACAAATATGATTTCAAGAACACAGAGAATCAATTTATAAATAGTCACGACACCAAATATAAATTAAAGTTAACGGTATTTGGTTGGATAAATATATCATATTATCATGTTGATGACGTTATTAACAATGCCAAAGATTCACCAACTTCCTTGTCTAGATGTTTGGCTCCATATAGAATCATCAAGTGTTACATGTGATTTTGTAACATTTTTTCACGCAAAATGACTTTATTTACTCACTTCTACGTCATGTTTATCATGAAAGACTTGTAACCTTTGTATTCATCTTCTTAAAATATGGATATCAATACCTTTTTTTGATTCATCTTAAAATATGAAAACTTTAATGCAACTATAAACATATTATACGTGATCATTTTAGATGATGTGTTTACTTTAACGTCACTTCATAATTATATTTATCTAACATAACAAAGTTAACAAATTTTTACCTCCACAAAAATGCTCAAGTTCAATTTAATTTACCACTTTTATATCATTTTTATAAATAGTTCCACTTGTACCACTTTTTTTATTCACATTACATTAAAGAGATTATATATTCAGAGGTCGACAAAATTTATCATTTTATTTTGTAGGTCACCAATATTTAAAAATAATTTGTAAAGCACACAAATTTATATGTTGTTCATTTTATACTAAATTTGACTAAAAATTCATTAAAAATGTACATACACACAAATATGCTGGTATCTCTTAATTAACATATTTATAAGATTTTAATTTTCTTTAAATATAAAGTTATTTGTGTTATTTTAAATTTTTTTCAATGAGGTTTTTTGTCGTATTTAATATATATGGAATAAAATACGAACTTGATGGCCTAAGAAATTATTTTTAAATATAAAAAAATTAAAAATAAAATGATAAATATAAATGATCTCTAAATATATAACCTGTAAATTACATTTGTAATATCCATATTTGTCCTTATGCCTTTAATAAAAAGTTAATCCATCTCCTTTGGCCTAGCATTTATTAAAAGGTAGAACTTAAATTCATCTTAATCTATAAGTTTCTTACCTTCATATCATTAAGAAAAGAAATATTTTGAGTATTTAATTATCTTTTAATAACTTTAACTAAATTATACAGTGTTACATATACTATATTATTCTGACAATAATATAACTTTGTATTTAACAAAGATAACATGCATATACTCCATTATTTTCTGCAAATAACTAACATGAAACATATGATTACATATACTATATTATTATTATTATTATTATTTATTATTATATTATGCCAATAATCACACAATACAAATAAAATTAAATAAAAATATTCCTTATTAATTCGATGACTATTTCTTTTCATTTCTTTATATACACACCCAAAAACTTCACCTCACGATGCAAAATTTCCATCAAAATATTCATCCTCACAAACAAAATTAAAAAATTATGAGCCCTAATTTTGCATCAACACAACAATCGCAATCTACACGGGTAATTCTATATCTATGTATTCACTTTCTATGTTTAATTTCTTATTTATTTTAACAAAAAAAATCACTTCCTTGTGTTATGTTTTATTTTTACAAGGTTTCTTAGAACTAAAACCCTAGATTAGCCTTTGCATTTATCAATCAAAGTAAGGTTTTTCCTTCTAATTTTCACTTCTTTTTGTGCTAATTAAAGTTTTATTTCTGCAGTTTATGGTTATATAAAGTGTTCAATTGATGAAAAAAATGAGTAATCGACCCAGCACGCGCAATAAGAACAAGAGACAGAGATCGGATAGTAATGCTGAAGTTATTTCTGAATTATACAGGTGATCGAAGTTTAATTTCATGTTTTTTTATTGCTAATGATTTTAATTTTGCCGCTTTAATCGAATTTGGATGTACATTGTGTTTTAGGGATTTAATTGTTACATATGATTACTTTGTTTTACCTGAACCTAGAATTACGGTATTTTTCTAGAAACAGTTTGCTCCAAAGAAAAATAATTACACTGGAGCGAAGCTAAATTTTGTGAGGGAAGATGCATTTATTTCCATCTAGGATTTAGTTGATTAATATGGCGTAAACAAAGAGTGTTTGGTGCTAATCAGGGCACGGATACGGCTGAATTTAAAAAAAAAATCTAAATTTAACCATATGTAATGTAACTTTTGTTAGAAAAGTGAAATTTAAATTGAGACACTTTAAACATTGAACACTTTCAATGCCTAAGTCAGATAACTTGTATAAACTTTGAAGTTTGATGTTTATGTGATTTTTAATTGGTGAGTTTTACTTGCTAAGTTGAACTAAGAATTTTCCTTTATTGGTTAGGAAAATTCACTTGTCTGGTGCGGTGTCAAAGGATGATATAGAACAGTTGTATATGTTTGAGAAGCCTGTTTGTTATCAAGGATGTCGAGTAAACACAAAAGATAACCCTAACTGCTTCTGTGGGCTGATTCCACCACCCAATGGTAACCGAAAATCAGGGTTATGGCAAAAGACTTCTGAAATTGTTTCCTCACTGGGTCCAGATCCTTCCAAGGATCTTCGTGATTCAACCGACACACCAGCTGGCTTAACAAATCTTGGTGCGACATGCTATGCAAACAGCATACTTCAGTTCCTATACATGAATAAATCGTTCAGAGAAGGTGTACTGTGTGTTGAACCAGAGGTGCTGGAGAAACAGCCTGTTTTGGATCAACTTGCCCGACTCTTTGCACAACTTCATGCTAGTAAAATGGCGTCTATCGATTCAGCTCCTTTTATTGAAGCACTGGCGTTAGATAATGGTATTCAACAAGATAGTCACGAGTTCCTCACATTGCTTTTTTCGTTACTTGAGCAATGTTTGAGCTATTCAAAAGTTTCTAAGGCAAGAACTGTTGTTCAAGATCTCTTTCGTGGAGGCGTGTCACATGTCACCAAGTAAGCTAACTATCGTGCTGCTAGTTTTAAATAGAATAATGTTGTGTACATGCGATTTATGTCTTCTAAGTTACGTTGTTTGATGACCTAGGTGTTCAAAATGTGGGAACCATTCGGAGGCCTCATCAAACGTTGAAGATTTCTATGGGGTGGAGCTCAATGTGAAGGGTTTGAAGAGTTTAGATGATAGTTTGGATGATTATCTTTCCGAGGAAGAGCTTCAAGGAGATAATCAGTATTTTTGTAGCTCATGTGCAACTCGGGTGGATGCTACCCGTAACATTAGGCTGCAGTCGCTACCTCCTGTTCTTATTTTCCAGCTTAAACGTTGTGTTTTCCTACCAAATGTAAGTGCATACATGCTGCTGCATTCTGTTTTAAAACTTCTTAAATGTTTTCTTATTGGAACTAGTGTATGTGTTCACAGACTACAACGAAGAAGAAGATAACTTCTGCATTTTGTTTTCCTGGACAAGTGGATATGTCACGATGGTTATCTGAGAAAAATGAATCCGAACTGATATATGATTTATCAGCGGTTTTGATTCACAAGGGTTCCGCTGTAAATAGTGGGCACTATATAGCTCACATAAAGGATCAAGATACAGGGCTATGGTGGGAGTTCGATGATGAACTTGTGTCAGAACTGGGTCAACACCCTTTCGGTGGCGATTCTTCTAATACACCTGCTAAACCTCCACAGACTGTGCCAGATGGAGAATCTCGTTCCTCAGAACCAAATGGTGTTGTAAATGGAAAACATATGGATATTTTATCCTCTGAAACTACTATTAATGTACAAACGTTCTCTTCAAGTGATGCATATATGCTGATGTATTCTCTTAGGCGTCAAACCAATGGTCATAGCAAACAGCAAATGGGATCTGGTGAAGGGAAATTAAAAGATGGAAATTCCATTTCTTTGCAAGATGATGCTTATCTTCCACCTCATCTTTTTAAGGATGTTATGGAGTTGAATAAGTCATATGTTGATTCTTGTCAGCAATACAAAAAAAAGAAAGAGGCCAAGTTGGCTCTCATTACAGAGCGGCGACAAGAGGTTAGATCAGTTATCTCTGAAGCCCTTGTTCAGTCTCCTGTGGAGTCATTTTGGTGGATCTCAGTTGAGTGGCTACGACAATGGGCAGATACCATCACTCCTTCGTAAGTTCCGATTCTTATTACATTTTCCTTCCCGTTGGTCTTATGTTAAAATACTTTGTAGTTTAATAACCAATATCCTCAATTGTCAAAATTGTTGTGTTTGTATACATTCTGTGATGCCATCTGAAATGGCTTACTGCGATTAACCATTGTGACAGGAAATAAGGAAATGAGAGAGATGTTAAAAGTCTGATGCTTTATTTGTTATGGTTTTTTTTTCACAGCAAAATCGACAATGCCCCCATCCAATGTTCACATGGTAAAGTACCGGTTTCAAAGATCAGCTCCATGAAGCGGTTATCAGCCAAGGCTTGGAATGCTGTATTTTCCAAGGTACCTTTCTGTGCATGATATTAATATGCTGGATTTGAAAAATGTTTCATATTTGACCTGACAAGGTGATTACATATAGTTAGATGCATATATCGCTTCGTAGTTTTCGTAGAAAGTAAGTGCAATGATATGGTTTTGGATTGTGTTTCTCTATCCATATAATTATAATGCCTCTTGTGAAGACTATATTATAGGAGTTTTTTTGTACATAGTTCATAAGAAAGTTACTAATTCACATATAAGTAAGGTTGTGTAGGGACTGGTTGAGACCTTAGACTGCATCTCCTATTTCATACCATCAGAATCAGACTAAATAACTATTCTAGATTTTATTATAAAAGGTCTCCAGCATTTGATATTATTATACCATTGCTTTGCTGTAAAATAAGTGTGTACATATCTGACGGTACTTTTATGATGCTTTAAATCAAGTATGAAGGTGGTCCAGCATTGGGTGAAGATGACTGCTGCATTGAGTGTCTTATGGAAACAGCACGTGCTACAGTAAGTGCTGATAGCTATAGAGATGTACGGACATCGATGAGAGAACATGCAGAGTCAGCACTTACTGGGAGGTGTCCTGATGGACAATTGTATTATGTTTCCAAGTCATGGTATGTTGCAACCATTTAAATTTACTGATGGAGAAATGTCCACATTGATAAAGAAATTTCATTTATTGTAACTTGAAGGTTGAGTCAATGGGTAAGGAGACGGAACGTTGACTCACCATGTGAAGCTGATACTGGACCAACAGCTTCAATCAGGTGCCCACATGGTGCACTTATGCCTGAGCAAGCTGCTGGAGCCAAGCGGGCCCTAGTACCAGAGAATTTGTGGCTTTTTATCTATAACTCTGCCCTTGAAGTAAAGCCTGATGATATGACTGGGTGTTCGGTTTTTCCTTCTGATTCTGAAATATGCCCTCAGTGCTGTGCTGACCTCTCAGAAGTCACATGCCTGGAAGATAGCCTAAGGTTGGCCCAGTCCTTTTCCTTGAGAGAAAAGTTTACGAGGTTTGACTTTAAAGTGTTTTGACTGACTTTTCAGTTTTCAACGTGTAGGGATCTTAAGCAAAAACAACGGCAGTCTCATGAGAAGCTAGCTCTTGGAAAAAGTGTACCACTTATCCCTGAAAACAGATACTATTTGATGCCTTCTTCTTGGCTTTCAAGGTGGCGAGGCTACATCACAGCAGTTGGCAAGAATGCAACTTCTACCGAAGAACCAGACAACCTGACTATTTCCATTGAATCACTGAAATGTGAACAGGTTTTTAATGTTCTTTCCTTTATATAGTTTCTTTCCACATTTTATCGATCCCAGTGGTTGCTCTTTGTGCATTGTTGTAAAGTTCTATTTCATATATGATGTTTTTATCTGTTTCTATTTAGGTTCCATTATTTATATGATGTTGACACTCTTCCTACATTTGAGTTTTTGTTTATGTACTCTAAACAGCACTCAGGACTTCTCCGAAGACCTCCTAATCTTATACGGAAGCGTGGTGCAGTTCTTCAAAAGGCTCCAGCTGTAAGAAAATTATGTCTTATTAAAAAATTTCTAGGGCTGTGGGTTCCTGCCATTATGCTCTAGAAGTAACAAATATTGTTTAAGCAATTTTATAGAAGCAAAGATTGCTGATTTTGTGTAGAAATATTTCAGGTAGATGAACTGACAATCGTTACTGAAAATGATTGGACATCATTCTGTAAGGACTGGAACGGTGACGAGGAAAAAGGCATATCCGCTGAAATCGATTTTAGTAATTCTGTAGAAGATAGTTTACTGGGGACATCTGAATATATGCCAATCACAGAGGAGAATGTTAATTCTGTCGATGATCCAAACGGTGACACCGAGTCTCAAGGGCCAACAATTAAAACTTATCCAGAGGTAATTAACTAAATAACTTACTTTTATCTCTAATGTTTGATCCAATTACATGTGCCTTAAAGTTGGTTATTTTTTAAATTACCGTAGGTGTGTGAAGAATGCATTGGTGAAAGAGAAAGCTGTGAACTAGTGAGGAAACTGAACTATTGTAATGAGGATATATGTATATGTTTTGTTCGTGGGAAGGAACCACCAAAATATATTCTAGAAGGATCTACAAACTTATTAGAGCCAAATAATCGTCGAATCTCTAAACGCTCACGAAGGACATCGTATGGGAACTCAGTAAATTTAAATGTTTCTGGCACCACAACTCTTTATGAACTTAAGATGATGATTTGGCAATCATTTGGGGTATATGCTATCTTCGACTTTGTTGCAACATTTCATGCTCTGAAACTAAGCTTAACAGCGTTTGATTTTTGCAGATTGTAAAGGAAAATCAGATACTTCACAAAGGTTCCAAGATTGTTGACGGGGAAACTGCTACTCTTGCTGATACGTGTATATTCCCAGGAGACGTTCTATGGGTGACAGATTCAGAGATCCATGAAAACCGCGACATTGCAGGTAATTTATTCATGTATAGTCGATGATATTTGATTTCATTATGTCAACTATTTGTCTTTATGTTATAGTTAATTTTATTATACCAACTAGTTTTATTATGTCATAGTTGATTTCATAATGGATCTTGGATTTGTTATTTTGTCGAGCAGCATTTGATTCTCGTGTGATGAATATTATCGTGCTTACTTTTTTGTGTGTTCATGTAATGCCTTTTCCAGAAGAGCTTTCTGATACAAAGATGGAGGTGCAGCAATCAGATGGAGGTTTTCGAGGAACACTTTTAGGGACCCATGTCGTGTCTCAAGGATGCTACAACTAATAGTGATCTTTTGTAACGTTTTGTGCCTTTTGGTGTTATTGTATATCGGAAGAGAGACCGACAGATTTTGGTAAATATTTTGAGGTATCATCTCATTTTAATTTTTTTCTACACTTCCCCTTCTTTAGGTACTATTTGCATGCTATTAAGTATGGGTTATTCATTGAAGCTCTAACATTAACTCTTGTTGGTTCCTTTGTTTCAGAAGGCTTGCAAGTTATGTGAATCCTGAGTCACTTGCTGTTGATCTCCACCATCCACATTTCTGTCCATGGGCCCCAGTTGGTAAAATCATGTAAAGTTCTGAATCTTGAAAGACTATGGTGTTAGATCATTTTGGTACCTTCAGTGATCCAATGAATGGTCTCTTATTTTGTTACAGAGCTCTATATATAAGCTACCTATTAGTGGCATGTGCAATGCCTTAGCAATGGCAGTAACCAGTTTTTTATGTTTATGGTTATATATTTGGTCATTGCTTTAGTTTTGCATTGAAGAGATTTTGAGCAGATCGCATAGAAGAAATAACCATATGAAAGTTCATCGTTTCTATTTGACATTGAGATATTGTCGGTATGGTAATAGATCAATAGGTACAATTCAAACATCTATCTTACCCTTCTTACTTATGTGTGTATATTTATATATGAACATGTGCAAGTTAAGTTTAATTAAACCTTTTAACAAACTACAAATGAATATCAATACGCATCTATAGTTTTGCATATTACAATTGAGGTGGTGCTTGGTTTGAAATCCAGGAATGAGAAATTGAATGTTAAAGGTAATGGCCGAATTGCAATGGATATACAATTGATGTTTGGTTGGTTGAAATGTTAGACAATGAGAACAATAATCACTTATGGTATCTTTCGTTAGGAGAGCTTGATCTATATAAAAAAACAATATAACAGCAGTGAACATCAAAAACCTCATTCAACACCTGATGTCTAGTAACAGTAAATTGTAGCAAAGCTAACATTAAACAGCAATTAAATAACAATTTTCTAGACAATTATTATCGTTAATTTTTTCATCGTATAACTTTATGTATTGGTTTGCTCTTTCTTATTACGTACTATTGTTGTTTACCTTTATGTAACATTTTTGTATGCAAGAGTATGAAATTTACGAGATTATACAACAGAAACATCATAAACAAAAGATGGTATTAGCCATGTCTCATTTTTCTTAATTGAAGACATGCATCTGTTACTCAAACCCTATGTTAGGTAAATCGGTCAATGTTCTTTTAATTTCTGAGAACCATATGAATAAATCACTAATCATCTTGCCTTTTACATTACTCGTTCATAATGAATGTTGAAATATTGATTTATTACACAATTCGTGTTCTTTTGATTATTGCAATTCAAAGTAAAACCTGTGTTAAATGGGGTAAAAGAGCTGATATAAAATTGTAAGTCCTTAACATCTCCAACTTAGAAAATAAACATGCAACTATTGATTTGACTACTACTATATTAATCTTTTTTGAATTAAGCGACACATATAACTACAGACAGCACTAAAAACAGCTCTCCTATTAAAACAATAGGTCAAATGTGATCTTCAGTTTTGGAAGAACAAAAAATCTGCATTGCCTATCACTCAAGGCCAAACAACATGCAAAAATGGATACATATATAGAACACCAAAATCCATTTGGAAGACCAACCATACCAGTAATTAGATTGATTCACAAATATTGTTGGCAGCAAATCAAAGTCTACTCCTATCCATTTTACAGACATGGTATCCTGCTCTTTGGCCAAACTTCGGGTTATAAGCCAACCCAATATGATCGTCCATTTGAGTTGTGTAGAGGAGATGCTGTTGGAGAGGTTACACACCATTCGTACCAAACCTACATCACAATGAAAAGAACCTGAATAAATATATGTTTTATAAGTTATAACATTAGTTGACGAATATTAAGGGAGATCATTAACATTCATCGTCGACGAATGTTAACCAAAGTGGATGTTATCAGTTAAAGAATATGTATTTGACTGATCTTCATTGAAGTAATACTCATTAATAAATTTTAAGCTATAAACTCATTAACATTCATCAAATGAACATCATGATGAATGTAGATGAATTTATCACTTAAACATTCATCAATTGATATTTTTTCAATGAATGTTAGTCAAATACGCATTTCTCATAACATTCGTCAACTTTATTTTCATTTTGGTAACATTCAATCATGATGAATGTCAACGAGTTTTCATTAATATTCATCAATTACTGTTGTAACCTACAAAAAAAATTCATCAATGTTATACCAAACTAACTCATCCACAAGTAAATGGCAAATTCGCCACACACAGAAATATTTTACCTTGGTATTCCCACAACACCGCCAAATGTGAAAATCCAAAGGAGAACCTGCTTTCACGTACACTGGTGACCTTAGTGGGAAGAATATTGGAAACCTGTAAAATTAGGATACTTACATTTATGATATCATAAGTGCGATAACCCTGATACCAATAAAAATGTGCTTGAAAGAGATTAAATTCATAGAGGCATACCAGCTAAACATATTTGGTGTTGCGGTTGTTGGTTCTATGCCAAGATGTACATCTTTGTAAAGTACCGCATCAAAATAACCAGCAAATCCTACATACCATTGTAAAAGGATTAGAAACTCCACTAGTATGACTTTGGTTGACAAAACTAATGATAAATTTTCCAGTCAAATTCATAAAATGATGTACATAAATTTGCTTTCCCAATTTCCATATAATTTTTATGGTGGGCTAGGTAGTTGTAGGCAATTTGGTATACCATGAACAATAAACGATCCAGTCTCCCTGGGAATCTCAAAGCGTAGCTTCTTGTACCGCTGATTACTTTTATTGGGCAAGTAATTTGGATGAGTAAAAGTAAAGACCTGACAAAAAGAGCAAATGAGTGATGATTTAATTCATTCAAGGCGACATGCTCTATTAAGTTCAGTCAAATAGCTATAACTGGGGAACTGTAAAACGTGGGACACGGAGGAGATAGCTCACAGATTGAGATGGAGAAAGTTTGGCCAAACGGTGTAGCTTTACAACATATGCAGTTTCAAAGTGTAGAAGATCTTTGTGCAACATGACCTGCAATCAAACAATTGGTCATATGATATATACTTCTATAGTCTTAAATGGAACAAGAACGTGGTAAACCAAATAATAAAGCAACTTACATCATTATACAACTTTGATGTAGTTACGGGCTGTATAAAGCTTGTATACCTGACTCAAAACAAGCATAGATGTAACCGTTCAGTTCAAAGCAAAATTGTAGGAGTCACAAAGAAACATCTAGCTCAAGTACTATGCAAGTTGCACAAATGAAAGATAAACCAATTAATAAACTTTGACCAAATCATCAACTATTGCACATACGATGATGGTATTGAGATCCCATCTGGCTTTAGAAACCGTTGAGCTCCATCAAGACACTCAGGTGAGAGCTCATTGTCACCAAAAGAACCAAGCAACTCACTGACCTACATTGAAATAGACAAAGAATGCAACCCACATAATCAAATGGTTAATATTTGTATGCAAAAGGTTTAATGACAAACTCGCATACCAAAATGTCGGCTTTCTCTGGAGCATCCCAGCTACGCATGTCACAAGAAATGATGGTCACAATGTTTTCCCAACCCTCTAACTTAACTAAGCTCTATTACCAAAAAGAACGATACAAGTTAAGAAGAGAACTCACTCAGTAAAGCGAAGAATAAATTTAGTAACACAAGCAATTGACAGAACATAAAGATTGAATTCAACTTACATGCAGTGTAACAACTGCATTTGGATTCTTTTCTACAGCATAAACTTTCAACTTACGCCCAGTTTCTTCAGCAGCCTATTCACAAAAATAAATAGGTAAAACACTAATACTTTTACAAGTAATGCATGTGACAACAAACTACGTTGAGGTGGCAATTTCAACCATTTACTTATTAATGGGCCAATTTGGGTTGTTGACTTATTTCTAATCTGAAAAGGGTAAATGGGTCAAACAAGCATACCTGTAACGATGCTCTAACAAGAGGTCCTCGCCCAGCACCTACAACCATTAATACCTATAAAATCACATAAGAGGATGTTAAGAAGTACATATCTAAAGAAAGAAATGGCTGTAAAGTAAGTTCAGGTACAACTATTGATATATAATGGAGAATGATATGCAAGGAAAGCTTACAACGGTCTGAGTAGACGCATTCTCATCAGGGATCTTGTCCACCAACGCTTTACTGACGGCCCTTTCGTACTGCCAATTGAAAAATACATTCACCACTATCAAACAGGTAACCAATACATGAATTAACATTTCACAGATTTATAGATTTGGAGATCGTATATACATAATGACAATTAGACAGTGACGTATAAAGATACAGCTAGTAACTACAAATCATGTATGAATGTATTTCAAAAATTATACTTGTAGACATAGTAGTCACCCCAGAAATGATGTACCTGGATGTATTTGACACTGTCCTTTTCAAATGTTTCATAAGTTTGTGCTTCTAGATTATCCATAAGAGGCTGCAATGAACAGAATAGTGCCTCATAACTGCATAAGGGCCTGCTTAGCAATATAAAAAAGTTTATAAAATCAGAACTTGCACAAAAAACTTACTTGCAAGGGAGATTGTAGAAAATCTCTGTAACCAACCTACATAGTTTAATGGGATCAACATCAATATAATCGTTAAGAAAATCGGGTATTTGTAATCAACAGTTCTATTAGAATGATGGGCTTGAGATCTCACCTCAAACCGTTCTTGTTCGGGAAGAGGCTCCATTTTCTGATATAAATAGCCAACATAGTCTAAGTATGGCCTTAGGTCATGTTTTTGGGCATCTGAATAGTCGAACATGAAAAAGGCCTCATAACTTGATGTTCATATATTTTAACTTTTTGTAACAATAGTCTTTAAGCGACAAAAAAGTAAAGCTTACGCTGAGCATAATCATCAGTTAGTTTGTCACCAGATGGTGTGCTCCCACCAGGAAGTTGATGCATTGCATTTCCAGAAAGCACTATCTGTGATATAATATCAAAACATGATTAGAGTTATTTAGCAAAGGCATGTCTAAAATAATTCTGTTACAGTCACTGAAACTGAAGACTAATTATGTCTTTATCTTCATCGGCAATTATATACCTGTATTGAATAGTAAAAGAAACTACTTATCAACTTCTGATGACGCCTTGATAGACATGGATATCCCCGTGCATTCGTTAGGAAAGACTACAATTGTTGAGAATCGTGTTAATTTGAAATACGTACATTCAACTTAGCATCAAAGAAAATGAAAACTGTTTGAAAATATTTGTACATCAGTATGAACAAAGGCTGCTTTGACAGGTTCTCCAAACCAACGCGCGAGTGAATTTACTGAAGGTAGTGAAGACCTACCATTAAACATTAAAATTTAAAATCAATTCTTGTGTAACTATTCTTATCAAAGTTTACCATTAACTATATAAATGTACAAATGACTTAAAATATTATATCAGTTGTTTGTCTACTTACAGAACATCCACAGCAATTGACAGCTGACTATGATGTTCACATAAAACGCGGAAAGAATTCCATAATTCCCAAGAGTCAGTAGGGTCTACTACCTGTATGACCACAAATGATAAAACAAATATAAATGCAAAAAAGAAAAAGAATGAACAGATTTTACTCCAATTGTTTCCTCGATAATAGGTTACTCACCATGCCATCAGAACTCCCAGCTGCAGCATCATCATCGTCAGACTTATCAAGAGGGATTCTAAGCCACAACTTCATAATAAGAAGAGAAGATAAGAATAAAGAAAACAAAGCAAGAAAATAAAGTGCAAATGCAGCTACTAATACCTGCATATTATTATGGTTCTGTAGAATCTGATTCACACATCTAGCATAATTACCACAAGATTTACCCTTAGGTGTAGGAAGAAGACATGCCTGAAAAAAAAACATATATAACATAACTTCATGCTTTTTAAATTATTATTTTTTAAAGGAAAAAAAAAAAACTAACACTTGACAAACAGTAAAAATTCATGATTCTTATAATATCAAGCCCAATAATCACATGTTTAAACCTGTAAAGACAGATGAGAAGCCCAAGCCAATTCTTGCTTCAAAGTAATTTCAGAATCCTCGCGTAGAACATCGTCTTCTGAATCCAAATCGATCCACGAGCTAATCTTGCCTGATAACATGTAGAAGCAATCACTACAGCTAATAACAAAAATCAAATCGATGTACTTTGTTTTAAATAAAACCTAAAGTAAGTTATACCAACAACATGACTACTCCATTGTGATGGACTTAAAACCAAGTCTGACGCAGCAAAAGGAAGCACACTGGATTGTCTACTATCACTATCAGTCAAACTAGGCCTATATCTAGGTTCCATCTGCAACACAAAATCATAGAACATAAGCTCAATACAGTTCAAATAACACATTTCAATTAGATTAATAATAGTATCCATATAACTCTACAGTTATATTAGATACAAATGAGAACAGTCAAAACCACAAGAAAACCAAAATGCAGATACATAACAAAAACTAAACATAAATATTACAAAAATTTATGTGTGTATATAAATAAGTAAAAACTAACCAATGGAGCTACAACGAAATCAAAACCGCCACTGAGATTATGCCAAAAAACATGAGGCATGTCATCATTGAATTCAGTTTCTACACCGCAGTATCTGGAATCACTTTTATCGCCCAAATTATCACCCAACGGCATTTTTGACCGGAAATGATTCAAGCTTTTAGGGTTTTGGGTTTTAGTGAACAGGAAAAAGAGGAAACAGAGGAAACAGAGCTGGTAGGGTTTAGGGTTTATAATTGAGGAAACTATTATTGCCAGTTTTTAAAAGAGTTACATAACTAGCCCCTTGAGAAAAAAATTTACTTTTTCAGTCCCTTTGATGAAAATTGTTCTACAAATTAGTCTGCTCTTTGTTTACTAGTCTATCCATTAAAACGAATAGTAGATAATTACAAGATGTTTCGTTTTGGGTTACGACGAAAAATCATTTATTCAAATATCGTATTTTCTATCAAAAGAATTATATCCATTGATAAGTTGTGAAGAGATTTTTTTAATTTTTTTATACTTTAACAAAAACTTTAATTTTTCTGTAACACTTACAATTGTGAGTTAGAGTTAGATGATGATTTGATAAAATTATAGTTAAAATTCTAATGATATTTGATACATAATAGTGAATTTTTTATTTGATTAATTGGTGAAATTGGGATTTAGGGATATGTATTTGAGAATGAAGGAGGGTAATTTGATCATTTTATCATCACTTAATGAAATAAATTAAGTGAAAATAGACCGAACGAAAAAATAGAAAAACTACAAAATCACAATCAATGAGCAAAGAAAATAAAGAACAAAAATGTCAAAACCAAAAAAATGAAAAACGTAATTTAGCTTAAAATTCATAAAAAGTGTTAAAAAGTTGGGTGACAATATCTTAAAAAATGATTTACATTTGATAAAAGCAACGGAACATAGAATATTATGACTTCGATTTAGAACTTTCTAGAACCAGATGAGCTTACAAATTCGACTTGTAGTTTTTTCGAGTCAATGATATTGTGTTTGATTGATGGTCCATGGTTTGCACTCATTTAGTGATTCTTTACAGTTATAGGATTACGTTCGGGTTTTGTCTTTTTTCCGGAAATTGTTAGTCTAGTTTCTTCACATCATTTTATTGTTTTTTGGTTTAGTTAGGTGTGTTTGTAGTCGCAGTTTTGACATTTCTAAAATTGTAATCTCTAACTTCTTGATAACTACATGAAATTTTGTTTGTATTTACAATAAAATAAATAAAATAAAAATATGCGAGTGACTACTTTATGTAAGTATTGAATGATAAAGATTGTAAATACCTATAAGAAATGAAAATTTCAATCTTTGTAAACAATTGACACATAAAGATACATATGCAGAGCACAAGGAGAAAAGACAGTTTTAAGAAAGGAATAACAATAGAAAAGAAGATGAGCGAATGAAGAGGAGGGTAGTCTCAATGCTTTTCTACTTTGTCATCCAATCTTTATTATACATTTATCTTCTTTTCCAATTAAATTTAGACTTGAGAATCATGTGTTAAAAGGGGAGTGACCTTAGGGTCGTAAACAAACCGAGCCTAATTCAAATTCAATTAGATTCGAGTTCGACTCGTTTAAAACTCACTCAGATCGAGCTTGAGTTGTTTGTTATATACAAGTTCGAGCTCATTTATTTCAAAATAATATTTATATTATTATTTTATTAAATTATAATAATATTTGTAATTTTTAACTATGTATAATTAGATCTACTATTATTATATTAAGTATCACGTATATAATTATTATTACGTAATTATATATTATATTATATATAAAAAAAAATTAATGTATGTATATGCATATACATATAAAGCTCATTTAGGCTCATCAGCTTGTTCTAGCTCGATATAAGAAGCTGAAACTCGTTTATCAAATGAACCCTAAATAATGTTCAAGCTCGAGCTCGAATTCATTTAAACTTGACTCGCATCGAGCTTTTAACGAGTCGACCATAATAGCTCGACTCATTTACACACGTAAGTGATTCTAATGTGAAAGAAATATAGAAATAGACTCACTCTTCAATTTAAGAACAAGACTCGTAAAAAAAAAAAAATTAAAAGTACAAAAAAAAACAAGAAAAACACAAGTCGTTTCCTTCCACTCTACGTTGAGGCATCCACACTAACTTCTCCACACACCACTTCCAATCCGATGGGAACAGGCAGACCGGCGTAAAGAAAACAACCACATAGTGGTTGCCCTCCCACTTCCCCTACTCTTATGGATGATTGCGATTTGATCTTACGAATCAACTCTTACAATTTAAGAATCAACTTCTGAAATTGAAATTCGTTAAACCGGATATCGATTGTTAAAACGGAAAAAGACTTGCAAACACAATATGAAATCTTATGAATTATGATAATATTAAAGTGTTATCTATTAGTGTGACAAACAATAGTTTCATCAAAAAAAAAAAAAAAGGGCATGGACGAGAACCTTTTCTTTTCCCGAGTTACTCCCTATTCCCTAACCCTTACTCTATACCACGGAAATTCTAAATAAATGAGCTAAGGGCAAAAAATGAAAATCCAAAATATGAGGAAACAAGACTACCAAAAATTGTCAAAATCGGGAGCTGCTCAAAAAAATGTCAACTGTACAGAGCTACTGCCTCAGGCATTCAACTTGGCTAAAAACTGGCTCAAATTATATTCTTCAGTGTACTGAGATTGGTCCCAAAGCTCCTCGAGTCCACCAAGGATGGCTTTTAGCCCTTTACCACTACCTTGTACCTTTGGTAATCCATCATTGTTCTCAGAACTCTTTGAAGTGGATGCACCCTGAAAGAACGTATATTTGTGTTATAGGTGCAAATTAGTGCCTAAATATTGATTTGGGTATTTAGAAATTGTTACCTTTTTAGTATCTGCTGGAGTAAATAGATCAAGTAATTGATCCGTGTTCATCGTTTTGAGACTTGCATTTTCTGCATTAATGATCGCATTGGCAATGGAGACTTTGAATTTTTGAAGGCTCATCACTTTCTCTTCCAAAGTTCCTCTCATTATGAGACGATGGACGTTAACAACCTTCCTCTGTCCCAACCTGTGTGCTCTGTCCATTGCCTTCAAGCGCAAATAGGAAAGGGTAAAACTGTCATTAGTCGCAAATCTCTGTAGTTGTACCACATAGCTCCATGGATGGATGTATTTTTATGGAGATCAATGACCCAATATGAACCATTAGAGGTGGCAAGATGGGAGGGTCTGGCAACGGCTTAAAACAATTCATTTTGGTTGAGTTGAATGGTGATATCTTTTTCATATATGCATATTTAAATTGGTCAACATAAATCTTAGGAGTTAAGACCACTCTCTTTCTTAATAAATAGTTTTTTGTTGATTATGATACAGAATCAATATAAAAATCTTAGGAGATGTATCCAATTAAAAAATATTTTGGGTGATTTACAACCTTCATCTACGTTTTATTTGTTCCATTTGATATCAAACACAACCACATTGACCTATTCATAACTACCTCTATAATATCATATGTACCTGATGGTCACGCATTGGATTCCAGTCATGCTCCATGAATACTAGGGTATCAGCTGATGTTAAATTCAGACCAAGACCACCAACTGCCAAAGACATGATATAATTGATAAAACACTCTAAATGTTCAAGCAATACACTATACATGTTTGAATCACAGCTTACCATGAGTTGTCAGAAGCAAAACATCAATAGTAGGGTCCGAATTGAAAGACTTAACAATGTCAAAGCGCTTTTCTGGCTCAACGGATCCATCCAACCGCAAGTATGTCACACTGTTTGCATGGACAAGATAAAATTAAAAGGGCAGAAATGCCAACAAATGCAAAATGAATAAATGAGGTGGCAATTTTGACCCACTAACTAATGGGTTGATTTAAGTCATACTTTATCTCTAAACGGGTCAAATAGATCTAAATAAAATTCTAAATGAGTCAAAAGACATCATAGTGAATATTAAAACATAAAACCTGTAAAATCATTTTATTATTAAATTATTATTGAAGAAAATTATAACCATACATATACTACTTTTAAAAGATTAAAATAAAAAAATATATATACTATATAAAAACAATGATTTCTGAAGAATAAGTGTTTCTGGTCAACTCAAACTGACCCATTATGGGCCGCATACCCAACCTGGCCACTTTGCCCTCTCTATTAACTAAAGATAAGAGTTCAAAACAAAAGTAGAAACGGCTTACTTTTTCATATGGACATGGAACAAGTCGTTCTCAATAATGTCCAGCAAGGCCTACATGAATTACCGAAGTTACAGTAAATGGTAAAAACTTGAAAGCATCCATAATGGACACATCAAGGAGATGGTCACATCCTTTTCCAGGAAAACAAAAGGAGTCAGTCACATAACTAAACTCACCTTATGTTGCGCAAATATTAGGACTCGGTGCTGGCCAACACTAACAGAGCCTTCAGAACCTGAGCCCTCAACGCCGATGCCACATTCTTCCAGAATTTCCTGAAGAGCAACTAACTTGGGGGAGTGGTGCAGTTTATGGAGTTCTGAACTAATGTCAGAACTTGATGCAAATAGATCAGGCAGAATACGGGGAAGTGAGTCTTGAATTTTTCCTCCAAGTACAAGCAAAGGATGACTGCAGAGTTTTAGTAAAAACTGAAGAGCCTGCAAGGGAAGACACAAGACGTCAATTTCTATTTGAGGTGGCAATTCTAACCCACTCAGGGTGAACGGGTCAAATTGGTAAAGAAAATTAAATTTGGCTCATATGGAATTGCTTAGATAGGACAAGCGGAATATACGGGTCAAAAGTTACCAAACATATATCTCGAAAAGACCAACTAAAATAACATTCTAAATAACTGGAGTGTCATTTTAACTTTCTAATATGTAATAATATAGAACTTTAGTTCTACTTAAAAAGTTTAATATTTGTAAAATCAAAGAAAAGAAAAGACAAGACAAGTGTTTGCGGGTCAGCCCAATGAGTAGATCACATTACCTGGAACACATGGGAAGATGTTTTGGATGTCTCCTTTCCTTCCCCTTCCACTGCTTCTGTCTCGTTTGATTGAACCATACTGGAAATTTCATTTTTAACATGTGAACCCGAAAACTGTTCGTAAAGTTTAAGTTGAACAGGACTCAAGTCACAGTATCTATCCTGGATTATTTTCTCTGGTAGATCCGTCAAAACTTCATCCTTTGTGCGCCGAAGGAGGAAAGGCATAACCTAAAGAAAATAAAAATATCTTAGCTTAAGCAAACTACAATCAAACAGATCATTGACAGATGCAAAACATATAAATTAACAGATAACCTGCTTGTGCAGTGCTTCCATGGCAAGTACACCTGCTTCAGCATCCTTGGCTGAACATTTAGAATCACGAGCAGCCACTAGTGGCTTCCCATAAGTTGCTTGAAACTGCCAAAACCACCCAAAATAAGTTGCATAACATGTTCAGAATATTTTTAATTGCTATAAACAAAATATTTTTATACGTACTTGTCTCTCGGTTCCAAGGAATCCTGGCATCAGAAAATCAAAGAGAGACCATAGTTCCAAGACGTTATTCTGCATACAAGAGACCATAGTCAAAACACTACTAAATCTACCATCCAACGAACTTCTAACACAAGATAACATTAAACAACCTGAATTGGTGTTCCACTTAATATAAGACGATGTTGAGCTTTCAGCTGTTTCACAGCACAAGTGATTTTAGATTTTGCGTTCTTAATTATGTGCCCTTCATCCAAAATACAATAGTTCCAAAACAACTGTCTCAAATGATCGATATCTTTACGAATCACATCGTACGATGTTACAATCACGTTATATTTCTGAAACTGAGAACGCAGTGTAACACGGTCTTGGGAAGAACCAACATACTGGAGTGTAGTTATAACAGACGCATCAATGAATTTTTCTATCTCGTATACCCAATGTCCAACAAGAGTAGATGGACAAATGATTAATGATGGAGGATCCTCGTTATTATTTGATGCCCGGCGCTCTACAATGTCGGATGCCACAATCGCTGATGCTTGAAGGGTTTTACCAAGGCCCATATCATCACATAAAATCCCATGAAGGTTAAACCGCTTTAAAAAGGCCAACCAATTTATACCCTCTTGCTGATACCTACAGACATAAAAGGCTCGTTCAGAATCAGAGAAGTCATATCGACACTACAGATTCACAAAAGAGACAACAACCTGGGGAAACATGTGTATAGCCTAGTTTACCCGACATATTATGATCAAACTGACAAGACAGTAAAAAATCATATAAAATCAGTTACAATGACGAATTAGTTTCAGCTCAATCGAATATAACGGAACTCCTCATCTACAATTGTGAGGGGTAATGCTGCTAAGGCTAGGGTTTCTGGACTCAGATTCTTTAAGGCCCCAAATTTCAAAGCATGTTAAATATATAACGATTTGACTTGCAATTTTTTTATTACTTTTCAGGGCCTCCGGGAGTACATGTTGTAGAGAGTAATACGATTATTAACGCAAAAGAAAAAAGTAATCCTGTTTTATGCACTACAAATATACTTTCGATCCATTCAGATTTTACCTGCTTAACACACTCTAAAGTAAATGGGTAGAAATTCCCATCTCTATTCATAGATCAACTTAGCTGAACAATGCTATTTTAGTAATATTACCTTCGCAGGGTCACCTTCAACTCAGTTGGGACGTTGTAATCATCTATATGTGAGTTATCAACAAGTTGCTCTAAGAACTCTGCATCATCGGTATTTTTGGACAAGCTTTCACTTAAACCATCAGGAGGGGAGACACCACGGGCCAGTGGAAGAAGGGGTACAAGGGCAGCAAAGCTATGAGTCACACTCCGTCTAACCGAATGATCACAGTCACTCATACACCGTAAAAGAGGAACGACTAACAAACGTGCATATGGTACCAGGTCAGTGCCAAGTCCCTGAACCAGCAGACTCATCAACATCCCGGCTCCTTGTCTAGCATTAACAGATGTCATATCACCCAACATCGGTATTACATTTTCAATTATGGGTCCCATAATGTTGATTGTCATTGACTTAGCCATTGATGTGATACACCTTGATGCCGCTAATCTAACAGCAACATGGGAATGGCGAACACAGCTAAAAATGCATGGAAGAAGTGACATTAATTGGGTTCGTAATGTCTCATCTAGTAAAGAACCAGTAGAGCGAACCACCTGTATATTATTTATCAAAATTTGAGGGTCTTTAATGGAATCTATGGTTTGACTAACACGCCTTTCATCTCCTGCAGACATAGGCTTTAATACTTCAGTAAGACAGTCCCATAGCTTAGGAAGCTTCTCAAACAATGAAGGACCGAATTTATTGCATAAATGTTTTAGAGAAGATTCTGATCCTCGCCTACAAATAAACCCCTCAACTTTGGATCTGTCTTCGCTACCAAGCATGTGAACTTTAGATTTAGTTTTAATTGAATTGGTTCCAAATGGAAGGAGATCTTGTTCTTCAATAATTTCTATAGTACTCAACACTCCAGCTTGAGGAGTTTCAGAAGGATCCATGCATACTAAACCACAAAGGTTCTTAATTAGTTTGTCATTAGGACCAGGCTTACGAAGAACACAATGATATATAAGCTCTGCAAGGGCCTCAGCTGCCATGCTTTGTAGTACTTCCTCCTTTGAAATGAAGCTTAAGGTTAAAGATATATTGCATGCCTCCAGTAACTAGAATAAGATAACTTTGTATAGGAATACCTGTTCTCTCTTGACTGAGGCCATTAATGGTAATATAACTGGATTAAGCTTTGCAGGAAGCTCAGACATCCAAACAACAGCTGCAGCAACTAAAGCTGATACGGTAACGTGCAAATTGCTCTGGATGTTTCAAGGGAACATGAAACGTAAGTGAATACAAAGACGCTAAATCCCTCAAATATTCTGTTGAAAGGTTTAAGTTTTAATATAGCCAATAAACCCAACCAGTTAAGATGAATGTTATTGTTGTCTCACATTTTTAAAAGCAAAAAAGCTATTGCTGTCCCATAAAAATATACAGAAGCATCATGAACAAAATAAGGGGAGGTTATAACTCACATACGAATAGAGGTGTCAAGTCCAAACCATTAATGAATGGGTCGATTTGGGTTTTATGTCAAATGGATGAATAGAAAACATAGCTACAAGTGGAGCTGGTCAAACGGGATGAAAGTTGGCCAAAGTCTATTTTTTAAAGACTAACATTAGAGTGGAAAGATGCATTTAATTAGCAAACAAGATGCAATGAACTTCAAACAAACCTGGACACATTTCAAGTAGCCGGAAGTGGTCAATAGTCTCTGCTTTATGGACTCTACTTCATCAACACTATCTTTCTCAACTGAATCTTTGCTGACAGCACCATCATTACTTGGCACTTGCAATTTTGATACAAATGTCATTGCGTCATCAGGTGTCAAATTTTCCACATCTATGGGCATGGGCATGCCAGTAGATTCAAGAGCATTCACGAGCTGGGATGCCTCATTCCGCATTTTATCATAGGTTCTAGAAAGTTCAGCATAAGGAAGACGTGAACCTTTTGTAGGGTAAGACGGATCTGTACATGTTAACAGCTCCAACAACCTGTTCTTTATGGTATCATAGTTACTAGAGGTGAGTCCCTTGATTCCCGAAAATCCTCTGTTTTTCATCTCTTTATACCAAGAAATAAGAACCAATGACGCTACCTAATGACAGCAATAACCAAATATACTAATAAGATTATTACTGTTAGAAAAAATATAAAATAAAATAAACAAAGTTCACTACAAGAAAGGAGTTACCAGAGGTGCTAATTACATCCATATACTTGAGAATAAGTCGAATCCGGTGTGTTTTCAAATCAGAAAAAATAAAAATAAAAACTGTGTGTTTCTTTATGCATACAACCTCCAAAATCATTTTATTCAAACTTACGAGTGTTATCGTAATAATGCCGATTTGTAAATAATGTGTTAGCTATTTATACTTCTCTATAAATTGGAGAAAAAGTGTTGAAGGGTCCGCCCTTTTCAGCCAGTACTAAAAAAAGACCTGTTTCAACCCAACCCGTGACCTGTTACCGAACCACCAACCCACCCATTTTCGACCCTAAAGTTATATGCCCATCTGTGACACTCAAACGCCATACCTGTCGTTGAACTCCAGACGAAGAGGTAATAGCTTTCCATAACGGATCAAAAATATACTGATCAGAAACCTCATGCAACTTGGATGCTAAAATTCCCAATGCTGTTGAAGTAACAATTCGAGTATTTGTAACTGACATTTCACTATCAGCACCTACGACTATTTTAACAGAGCTCACTGAGTAATCTCCATTCCTATCATGAGGAAGAGTTCCTTCAACATAATCTGACACCACATTTGTGTACAGTCCGTTTTCGAGCTTCACGGCCCTCATCTTTGCTGCAGCTTTAAAGTGACTTTTACGTGGTAGTGCAAGAGGCCAAAACATTTTTGTAGCATCCAATGGTGATCCATATGGAGTAGTTATAAGCTCTATCCATGATGCCATGTATGAGCTTGCAGCATCTTTCAAGTCTCCCACTGGGCACTACCATCAATTCAAAGGAATTTTTAGTATGAGAACAAAAAGATAGACTTCAAATATTGAATAAAACCTACGCCTTGATGTCAAAGCAATCACCTCAAGAAGCAACCTCCACACCCTCTCTGAGCACTGTAAAATTTCCTGATTTGACTCTAGCAGTAGATTTTGGAACACGATTCTAAGGGTGTCAACAAGTATAAAGGAGGGCCAAAAGGAGCCAGAAGCCTTAGCTATACTTCTTCTGTATTCAGCTTCAAGCAGCCGCTCCTGTGCATATAATTTAGTTGAACTCGGACTAATTAACTTATATATAAGTGTTTTGTATGAAAGATGTAGAAGATATTAAAAAAGAGATTACCAATGTGCGAATGGCTGAATAGCGAACAGATGTTATACTATGTCTCATAAATGGCCACAATCTTGGAGCTAATGTTGACAGCATGTATGGATTTTCTTGAGAATTCACAGTGCGTGCAAGATCATCAGCAAAAACAATCTCATTTAAATCAAATCCTTGTCTTCCTTTGGAATCTTGGGCTGAGAACATTCTAGAAATCATCTCTTCCTGAGAATATATTTCTGCTAGTAGATTCATCACACTGTAAATAATCAAAATAATCTTTAGAACACTTATTTAAAACAAAACTAGGATTCTTCAATATTATAGCTTTGAGATGAAAAGAATACCTGCTAGTAGATGGGCTCAAATCATCCAGATCAAGCAAGATATCCCACAGTAACATCACAATAGAATGCAACATTTCTCCACTAAGTGAAACAATGACAGATGCTGTGGGAATTAAGGCATCAGCAGCAACTGCTCTAACATCATCATCAGGATCTTCTAGGCCTGCTTTACAGGCAGGAAGCACACGGCCAAGCAAATCAGGAAGCATCTCCTGTTTAAGATTAATATCATATTAGCGACATCAAGCATAACAGAATCTAAATAATTTTTGTTAAGATATATTTAAGGCAAATAGTCGGTAACAAGTAACCAGCTGAGATATCATCTAATGATGTGGACCATGAAAATTTTACCTGACGCACAGCAACCATATATTTGATACCCAAAAGACTTCCATGACGAATTTCCCATTCTGGTCTACGCTGGAAGGATCATCAGAAAAAATCAACAGCATATAACAATTAAGATATTACACAGCTTAACCAACTAATACATTCAACAAATGACCAATAACTTTAAAATAGAAGAGCTCAGACATGATATTTACCTGCATTTTCAGCAAGACATTCAGTGTCTCGTGGACTAACAAAGGAGGCATGTACTTAAGTACGGCTCCTAATGCCTGTGCACATGTTTCACGTACTGGAGCAACAACCTGATCAGATACATAGTCTCCAAAACTGCAAACAATAGCAATCAATAGTAGCTCTTTTATCATGTAATTTGCATTTTGTGAAAGACCTAGTTGGGAAGCAAGAATATTTTAACAAAATTAAACAAGTAGCTTGTGTACCGATCTAGAGACAGCACACACAGGAAACGAATTCCACAATCCTGAAGAAGTTCTGAGTTTTTGACTGAAGAATTCCTGGTTCTCTTAATCAAGTTGGCAAGCTCACCATTTTGGGGAAGACCTTCCAGTATATCTACCCGCTCCACCAAATCCTTATTATCACAACTGGCAGCCCGCGACACATCAGCAGCTTCGGTAGGTGGGTAAAATACACTGTCTACACATGGTTGGGGTTCAACTTTAACAGAACCTACATCTATTTCACCATTTACTGCTCCAACAGACGGATTGCATCCAGTATCTGCAACCATTTGACTAGAACCGAAGTTAGCATCCGTGCTGGTAGATACAGATACATGCATTGGATCACATGATGCATCTTCAAACTTTTGCTTCTTGAGGTCTGGCTCGGTTTCTTCCGTTGTGATTTGCATATTCAAATCAATTTCCCGTTCTCTCTTCACAGTACTTTCCATTTTACCTTCTGATTCAGTTACTAAAATGCCATCTGAGCTGTTGTCAGACATAAGAACACCAGCACAGCCACCTTGATGTGTCAAGATTTCCCTTAAAGCCATAACACTGCCATGCCGCACCTCCCATACTAGGCACATAAATATAATACAATATTACTCATTTGTGTTAGCATGATAGTAAAATTGCTAAAATGTGCAACCATCATCAGCAGCTTACCAGGATCAAATATATCAAGAATGAGTTGTTCAACAATATTATGGAAAGGCCATGTTCCATCTTTTTCAAGTTCGGTGCTGTCTTCATCAGGGATAGCGTCCTGAAATAGCTGAGCTGGTTTTTACATAAACACTCCATATCCAATATAAATGATATGAACAACAATATGGCAATTTCAATATTCATTACCGAATTGGCATTTGATAATTCTGGAGAGATGCCTTTGGGTGAGACCAACTCTTGATTGTTTGACACATCCGGTTCTCCATCTTTAGACCAACCTTTTGTTTGATCTTTTGAATTTATTTTGGCTTTTCTTTTTAGGAGATTTCGTTCACGAGCACTAGGCCTTCTTGGTCTGTAACCAGGCACCATATCCACAACAAACTGCTGGACGTTACGTCTGGTTCTTTGTAGGTAAAACTGAGGAGGTATGCTGCTCCCTGTAGAATTTGTCTTATGAATCATAAGATCTTCATCTCTTATCATATCATTTACATCCATGAACTGTTCACATACATCCATCCCTATATACAGATTAATTAGATATAAGTGGTGGTGGCAAATAGAAGATAAAATGAGAAATACAGATATCATATCCATTCAGATTAAACCAAACACACTGCCAAACTAAAACAAGACAAATACCAATGATGGTAATAACAAACTGGCGGATTACCTAGCCGTCGCTTTAGATTTTGCTTTTGCTTGGCCAATCTTTCTTTTGGGTTGCTGGCGAAATCACTTGCAAGCTCAAACTCCTGAAAAGGCATAATATTTGCATACATCCACAAAATTATGAAATAATAAATATAAGCATATCTGAAAGTTTAGCTAATAGGCGTTAGATAAAATTGGTACCTGTCCTCCAGAAGCCAAAAGAGCCCCAAATTCCAGCACTTTAGTGAGTTCAAAGCTGTTCGGTTGAAATATCGAGTAAAATATCAAATTGATAACTTGAATAGGAGCAAGGATAAGAATAGGTGAGAAGGGAAGAATAACCTCTGGAATGAAGTGCTGGCACTTATTTTGGGATGAGACTTTGACCCCAAAAGCACATCCTCAACAGCACAATTTATGCAAGCCTCCTTCATCTTTGCCTCAACAAGATTACAGAGTTCCGTCACAGTTGAATGTTTAAAACACCCAGCTATTGCTCCAATAGCATGAGCTGCCGCAACTCTTGTATCCCAATTTTTGCTACGAAGATATTGTGAGACCTAAAACAAACCATAAACTTAGCCAATAAGCTTAAATAATGTGTCAACTATTAGTCGAACAAAGTAATGATGGACAGCTACTATAACATGTCCCTAATTATAAAAGAAAATAAAAAATTATTAAAAAAATAATAAGAAAAAAAAAAACAAAACGTCTGAACTTGTACTGGACAGTGAAAATTGGAAATAGCTCTTTAACATTCTAATAGGTAACTCCCATCGTAGGGGTAACTGAAAGAAGAATTACGGAAGCAATACAGACCTTTTGTAGTAGAGAGCTCAAATCCTGAGGATGTAATTTTGCAATCTCCCCTATCTGGCGTGCTGCAGTGAATCTTGTGGCTTGGGTTGAGCCAGCTTAGACAAGGTCAAGAAATACGAGTTGCCAACACAATCACAATAATACACACATTTATTATAGCTACTAACGTATTGGTTCAAGATCCACATTCATAATACTAGCATTCACAATGAATTGGTTGTTAACCACAGAGGCATTATCCTAAATTTAATTGGGGCAATCAAGCTCGGCCTTAACATATCTCAAGGTACATCCTCACATAGTTTCAACGAATGTCCCTTATCCCTCAATATCTCATTTATTCGGGATTCTTCTTTTGTTCTAATTTATTCTAACCAACGTGCTCTTTCTATATCCATCAAGAATCCTATTTTTTTTTTTAAATAAATCTTATAACCTAGGGAAACACAATACAACCCTCTATAAGTACACACTGAAACCCTAAACCTATATCTTTTGGCATATATAGATTCCGCTCAACATTCCGAGACTCAGATCATCTATCAGCATACTTTAATAGCTTATTTAGGGTTTCACAACCAAGCCATCTAACAGCATATAGGTAATCCGATATTTTGCCACCACAGCCCAGACTGGCAATGTATGATTTAGCTATATAGGTAATCTTCTTTTTAATAAGAACATCTAAAGGTCCTTACTTTATAGACATAGTTACTAAACAGAATGTTCACAAACCATCTGAGGCAAACCAATTAAGAAAACAACTTGATAATTTACATCTGAAACCGTTCAAATAGTGACAAGTCCAGCAATTCTGCAAAAAATAAAATTACAAGTATACATAATCAATATCATACATAAAGGATACTCTCCAGTAAAGTAAGTAACCGTTGGAGCCGCGAAGATTGTTGTGCCATATCTTCTATTATTAACTTTATTACCAATTACAACATCTTTCATTCTAACAAATAAATACTAACAATAAAAAACAAACAATATTCACTTCCTGATAAAAAATCCTTAACATCCCGGTATAGTAACTTAATTCCTCTCATTCCTACAGCAACAGCAAAAAAATAAAAAATAAGCAAATCAACCTCACCTCAATTCCCAAATAAACATTACTCATACAAAATTAATCAAATTTTAGTAAAAAGAAACATTATTTCTGATTACATAATAATGCAAATCCAATAAATCACGGAAATTAAAGATTTTGACGTACCTTAGGGTTTTTAAGTTTTTGTTGAATAAAATTGAGAAACCGAATGTAACTATTATTATATATAATAAATAGTAGGTGGCATCATGATGATAGATATAGGTGATATAGGTCGTTGTTTGTGTATTTGTGTATAGAAGAGATGATGATATGAAGGAGATTGAAGAACGAGGGTTTCGAACAAGTGTTGAATATGAAGATAACTGGAAAATACACCAAGCCCTCACTTTATAAGTTTTTATACAAGGTGAAACGACGACGTTCTGAGGAGGTAAGGGTTAGATTATACGGGTCCCATCCGACCCGGCTTTTTGCAAAGTGTTTGACTGGACTTTTGTGAGTTGCGTTTACATTTACATTTGTTTACTTATTCGCAGCTGGCTGGGTTAGATATGTAACTTCTTATAATTGACTTATTATTATGCGGATTTAATCGAGTACAAGGAATCACAAACTTCTATATCAATAAAAGTAATTTTGTACAATATTGTATGGGTGAACTAATATGAATAAAATAATATTGTTCAGTGTGACTACAAAATAAATGTCAATCTATTGTTGATATTTGTTATGTACAACATATTTTCTTCACCAATTTCAAAAATATTTATGTGAATAACGTGTCATGTGTCATTGTACAAAGTTGGTCTATTTTGCGAAATAAGACACATGAAATGTTATGAATATCGTTTGAGTCGATATGATAACATTGTTATGAATTCTTATATTTTATTTTGTGCCTTCTCAACAGTCTTTAACACCAAACTAGAATAATACTTGTGCAATGTGACGGTAGAAATAATGATGGTGGATGATAGTAGTGTTAGTGAAAAACTAATAATTTTTTAATTATTGTATGTTTTGTGTATGAAGTATTATTTTATTTAATATAATAAAGAGTTGTATTTATATATTATATATTTATATGTAATAATAGATAATTAATAGGGAATGATTTTGTTAATGGAAATACTATAAATTAGTTAAGGGTAATTTAGACATTTCCTTGTGTTGAAACTAATTTTAAGATAATGATAAAGATGCATTATATGTAGTTGGAGATAGGATTCGAGACTCATCTTTAATCATCAATGTGAGATTGATTATTAAAAAATTTCATGGTTTTACTATACCATGTTTCAACGCCTCTGCAAAAGGTGTTTGTCGATGTGGATTGGTATATGGATATATGTATTTTTGATATATGTATGTAGGCTACAACAACTGAATATCAATCATTGGTTAATTTAAGAGACAACGGGACTATAAAACCTTCAAAAGACTTATAGTGTGACAATTATGAAGAACATTGACAATTCCTTTCAGGATATGTGTGATCAACATCATAATACAAGTTGTGGTAGTGACGTGTATTTTACGTTCCTATCAATAAACATTGCGACTCTAGTCTTAAATTTAAGGGTTAATTCACCAAAAGTGCAACGTACTTGCCACCAAATGTTCTATGTATACAAGCTACTCATTTTATGTTCTAGCATGCAACAAACCGGAAGATATTGTATCGATGTATGTAACATGGTAACCAGTTACCGGAAGAGCAGGTAACATTGATTATGTGGCTTTTTTCTTTAAGGGTTAATTCGTCAAAAGTGCAACGTATCGGCCACTAAATGTTCCATATATACAAGCTACCCATTTTATGTTCTGGGTATGCAACAAGCCGGAAGAAACCGTTTCCATATCTTGACATACTTTTAATAACAAGATGTTCATGTTCTTCTTCCTCTCCTTACCACTTATCACTTATTTGCGACCGTAATTGAGATTGTGGGTGAAGGTAATTGATCAATTCATACATAACATATATAACTCAAACTATAAAAACCCACAATTAACTAGTTACCATGTTACTATAAAAACCCGGAATTGAGATCGTCGAGATCCGTCGTTTTGTTTCATTGTTATCATCCCACCGTCCTGCTAATTTCTTCCCACACCAACTTCACCTCCGTTGAACCCGAGCGAACTCTGGCAAATCCAATCACACTTCGACGATGATTCTTGGTCCCGAAAAAAGACAAGGAGGTAGAAGTGGGTTTTTATAGATTTGATGAAATAACATCATTTTGATATCCATCGATACAAAATCTTCCAGTTTGTTGCATACCCATACCATAAAATGGGTAGCTTGTATACATGGAACATTTGGTGACAGTACGTTGCACTTTTGATGAATTAACCATACACACATGGCAATAAATTGTCTAGCTGGCGAGTGACGTGGTTGCCTAATCACCAAATTGCATATTTCAGAGGGTAAAAATCAAGTTTGTCAAAATATGGAAACGGTTTTTTCCGGTTTGTTGCATACCCAAAACATAAAATGGGTAGCTTGTATACATAGAATATTTGATGACAGTACGTTACACTTTTAATGAATTAACTCTAATTTAAAGCTCACATATTCCATACAGTTTCCAACCATCAAGAAGCAAAACAATCCAAACCTAGGTAGAAACATTTATACACCGTTTTAGAATCTCCTTTTCATTTACTTGTTAGAGCATAGATAGATTATTATTATTCCAGGTTGGGTCATCATAAAAAATACCATAAGATACTTAATCAAATCATGCTTGCTTAAGATAATTCAAACACGTGAAAATCAAAGTAGCATTTAATGTGTATAATGATTAGTTGTATGCAAATATATAACCATATTGTATAGATAAGTAGCATGAAATTTTCTTCTTAGATTCACAAAGTCCCTACGGTTATAGAAATATATATTTAGCAATCTCAGTATATACATTAATATGATAATTATATATTAATGAATTCAAGAATAGCAATTTTAATGAAATTATCCAACATATATAATGGAATATAAATATACTTTGTGAGAAACTCAATGATAAAAACAGTAGTGATGAAACTTGAACTATTCTTTTTGTAAGACATAATCATGACTTATAGCTCACAATAAATAGGGGTAAGGCTGAAATGTCAGCCTGCTACTTTTTTTTAACTGTAAGTATGAATGCTTCAATTGGGAAAACAAGAAGTGTAAGTTTAATAAATATAAATATTTGATCCAAAGATGTTGGATTATTATTAGTTGATAAATATAGGGGATAATCACAAATTTGATCTATTGACCAAGTCTAATTAACAAAGTAATCATTTGACTAACATATTTACCATACTACTTCACATTTGATCAACAAAGCTTCGATCACTTTGATCAACAAGTAAAATTCGAAATCAAGCTTAGTCAAATGCTTTAACAATGAAAAGAAAATAATAATAATAATGAGATCGAAAGGGCCCTACGTCGATCACCAATCACATTCTGACACGTCATCATCATGCATTATGCATGATGACGTGTCAGAATGTGATTGGTGATCGACGTAGGGCCCTTTCGATCTCATTATTATCTTCGATCGAAGCTTTGTCGATCAAAGGTGGAGTAGTTTGGTAAATGTGTTGGTCAAAGGATTATTTTGTTAATTAGACTTGGTCAAGGGATCAAATTTGTGATTACCCCTAGATATAAATAATTGTAATTTGACTTGGACCGTTCTCATACATTATGCCGCCTACCTGACCCTATTATATAGATAGCCAAAAGGTGACCATAGCTTAAATTGACTCGATTCATGTATAGTTGTCCAACATTGGTTCAGAGAGCTTTTTTATATATTGTCCATTATCGGCTTGCTGTTGATGAATCACCAGTATAACCTATTATAAAAATACAAAATGAAAACTCATTTTTTTAACGGTTGATAAATATATATATATATATAGAAAAAAGCAACTATCAAGGCGCTAAAAGCTAAAGAGTGCAAACATATCTAGAAATAAACAAAAGCAACACATTTTAGATACCTCCCAAAGTTTTAACTGCGAGGGCTACAAAAAAGATGAAAAAACTCTTGAGAGTACAAACATATATAGAAAGTTCATTTGTCAATGAATCCATCCAGTAAGGCACCAACTGTTGGAGCAATCCCTCGCACTTCTTTTGTTCATAATAAGTCTGAGATTTGCCACCATTTTGGGACCATACCTTTAAAAGATTGTGCATATCAAGATCAAGATCGTTGTTTATAATACCAACATTTTCGATGAATGTAGTAAATGCTTCTTACAAATAAACAAAGTTCTAGTGGCATTCAGTGAGGGTAACATAAACAAATATAAGAGCTTACCACATTGTCACTTCCTTTTAATAAGCCTAAAGCCGAACCTTTCTCGACTTCTTGAGTTCCCAATATTGCACCTATTAGACATTCAAGGAGAAGTTACTCCTGATTAATAACCAAATAAATATATAGAAAACATAGAGCTTGCAATAGCAAGCCATTCACTTATGAGTTGGTCAATTTGAGTTACCTTAGTCTCAAACGGGTCAAATAAACATATTTAGCCGAAAAGAGAGTGGTTCAAAAGAACCAAAGACGTTGAAAGTAACCCAAAATGTATCTTTAATGAATATAACCTCTTAGAGTGCGTTATTTATAGACTTATTATAACAATTTTAATATAGCAATCATATATATAGGGGAGTGATCAATGGGGAAGGGGGAAGTAAATATGGGTCGTCCGTTAACATTCATGAATGTTAACTGACCCGTGAAGAATGTCAGTTAACATTCATGAATGTTAACTCCCCATAAATAATGTTAACGCACGGCCCAGATTTACTTCCCCCTTCCCCCAAGATTGAAGCTTCCCTCTGGATCATCCCTCTATATATATATATATATTTCAGTCATACTTTATCAATTAGATTTTTAATTGATAAAACTAAAAAGTAAACAAAAAAGGGTATTAGATCACCTAAACTTAACCCAACATGTTCCAACCACACTATTAATGACTCGTAATGACCCATAACCAACCATCCCCCTTTAAAGGCGTACTCAGGTGTTTGTCCAATAGTCCATTTAAGCCATTCCTCTTTACATATCAATCTTTTAACTTTAAGTTACATTAATTTTATAATTAATTTGACTTTAACATTACTTAATTAACATGACCTCATTTATATTTACTAATATTATGTTTTTTGGGTTCTGAAATCTTTAAAGTCATTGAATGCATCAGGAAAGTTATATTGATTATTGAATGTTTAAAATGACTAAATATTATTAACTTAGATTCTTATAAAATGAGTACATAAGATATATATATATATTGCCTACATTATATAACATTACAAGTTGTTAAATTCAATAAAACACTATTCTTAGACAAATGAAGGTATTCTTGATGTATGTTTTCATAATATTTTTTAACTAAAGTCATTTTTTGCAGGTGTAAGTAAATTATAACTTAACTAAGGTCATGTCATAATAACATTTTGTAACTTAGATAGTATACAGTGTAAGGTATATGTAAAATATGTAATGTAACTAAACATTATAAGCTATTGTAATAATTTTGTAAATGTAAAAATCATTATAAAGAGATAGGATGTGGAACTTAAGTATATAATAACAAATGATATTATAACAAGTGATGTTAAATTTATGCCGTCAAAATATAAAATTATAATGTGTAATGATTATTAAGAATAATTAAAATCATTGTAATAACTTATAAATTGTAAATCGTACACAGAACTCTTCATCGCCCGATGCAATCAATTTAATTAATTATGATAATATTTACATTTTAACCTAAACCATCTAAATCCTTTTTACGTACAAATATAACCTCTATCTCTATATGATAAGTTAATAATAACAGAAAAAAAATTATTTTTCTTATAAACTTGTTACGTACAAATATAAAGATGATAGAAGATTTTCTTATAATAATACGTGAATGAATTGCAAAAGTTTATAGAAGTAGTTTTAGATACCGATTAGAAAATTAGACATCCGGCTTCTATCTTATTATTTTTGTAATTTAGTTTGTTTGTCTATATAAAAAATAATATTCTAATTAGTAATGCTCTCGTAAAATAAACGTAATATGAAATAAACAAACGTAAGCCATCAAGGTAACATCATACCATGGGGTTGTTCCTTACCCTAGCAGGTAAGCATATCCGATAGATACTCCTCGCACACATGGAAAGCATTTCCCGAGCTATCCCCATCCTATTGGAGATGCTCTAATAATGATTATATATATATATATATATATATATTTTTTTTTTTTATTTTAAGCAAATTATTGTTATTGTTATGCATGAAGTGGCGAGTTTTGGTTTTTCTCTATTACTGCAAGTTAGATTGTTTCTTAGAACAAAAATGAAGATATGAAATTATAGTTTATCGGTAAATGAATACTTAATCAGGAAGAGGTTTGATATTTACCAAACAAATATGGATCTTTAGGTTAAATGGAAAGGATATCAAAATTACAGTAATGATATCACAATAAAAGAGACTCAGGTTCAATGCTCACTAGTTGCAACTTTAAGGTCTTTAGGTTAAATGGAAAGGATATCAAAATTACAGTAATGATATCACAATAAAAGAGACTCAGGTTCAATGCTCACTAGTTGCAACTTTAAGGTCTCTCTTGTAGCCTAGTTGATTGTTAACCGTATAACATCATGCTCCGTTAATTTTTTTGTAAATTACTAATAATTGCAATCTTAAATCTCTACTTTCGACTGGCTTCCTAGCTAAGATGTCGACAACCACCATTTGGCCATAGGGTGGCATCATGGTGTGGTGGAGGCAACACCTGTTCCACGCTTACACTCCTTTTACTCTAACTCTCTAAGCATTATAATCAACGTCACAATTGCATTCTTACAAGTAAATAACGTATTCTCTTTATGTTAAAATGATATATTAGAATAGTTGAATTATTGTCGACCATAAGCTGACCAGTGTTGTAAAATATCACACACTTTAAATGTATTAGAAACTTTCGAAAGTTACCGAAAAACGATTGTCATTTAACTTATCGTACTTTAAAAGGCGATGCAACTAACTTTTTTTCCTTTCTAATTTAGTTATAATCAACCAATATCACAAAATATTAATATAACAAGAGAGCGAGTCGCTTATACATCTATCTTTCGTAAGCTCAAGTGAGATGACTCTAAACGAATGTTACATCGAAATATATTGCATTCTAGTGTAAGGTAAACCTCTCCAAAATCTAACATTTTTCTCTCAAATACATCCACAATCAAAGTAATAACACTGATTCGGTATCAACAGTTTGAAAAGGAGAAAGTACGAATCTGGAAAGGAGGTTCACGTTGACCATACTAGACATTTCAAAAAACTTTCCGTTATACAATCTTCAAGTTGCTATCTTTGCAGTGTTATCCTTTTCACTTTTCATCTCCACTACTCTCAATAACCACCACCTTTTTATTTCTAGATCTCTTTGCACTTCTGCTTACTGTTATTTCGCGTTCTGTGTCTGATGAATCATTGACTTGTTCTTCATCAGGTTCGTGCTGTCCAATTTCTTCAAGAATTCTATCACCGTATTTCTGGGTCTTCAATTTACCAATTATTTTCTCCAACTGCAAGTAGCATAAAAGTGAACATCAAAAAGCTAAAAAAGATCCACGTTTTCCGAACTCTTAAATATATGAGTTTTAAATGGTACTTGTTCTGTTGTTTCGGGTTTTTGAGAGCATAACATGCTGATCTGCTGAGTAGACAAAATAGAATGAGGAAATATTCCTCCATGAATAGACGAGAGTTCCTTTCTCAGATTATCAAGTTTTAACTCCAGTCCCGAGTGTCTGCTGCGTTTGGAGGATTTTACAATGCCGCTGCTACTTTTATTTCCAATAGTAACCTCGATTGTAATATTCTTCTTCCCTACATGACACCATCATAAATTAATAAACATCATGAAAAAAACACCTCAGGTTTATTTATATGCTGAATGAACCATTTTGTAAATGATAAAGCAATACAATAATATTTCAAACACCAAGCAACTTACCATGTAAAACCTGCTTGGCAAGTGGTCCAGTTGTCACATACGCATTAGTGGCATAAGCTGTATGCGAAAATTCCTCTTTCTGCATACAAAAGAGTAGGATACAGCCAAAAGATAAAGTCATATAAATTTGCTGATTTATGACACTGGAGCAAAGAAAGCAAGCATAGTTTGAAAAAAGAGATGTGGGGGATATACTCTATATGAAAATCAACTAAATTTGAAGTGATATACAATTATGTGAATCTTTACCAATACTCTGTGTAGAATAAGCTGAATGACAAGTTGCTCCAACTCATCCTTCTTCAGCTCAAACCCTAAACCATATCATCAGAAGCAAATTAAACATTTTGATAAACTGTTTCGTACGCTGGGACCCATTCGAATTCTCCTTGAACCACAATCACATCTTTATAGCTCATCACACCATGTAATAGAAAAATAAATGTTAAACTGTCAGACTAGATAAATGAGATTTAATCTGTGAGATTACTGACCTACTTCTTTGTTTTTAACCTTGAACTTGTCCACTAACTGTAACATTGTCGCTCTCTGATCCATTTCTTGAATTTCTTGCAGCAAAGAAACTACAGCTCTTGCATGACCTGCAGTCCATAACAAGAGTAAGTAACCATGTCATGCAACTATACAAGAAGTCAAGAAACAAATGTAATTGACAAATATTTGCCAGGGGGTCCCATTTATATGGCATGAGTAGAATTAAAGATGTGATAGTGGGTCCTGTTTATATTTTCATAAAGGTAAGAATGCATACCAGTTGCATCAATTTCCTTGACCTCGCAAGAAAAGGCACAGTTATCACACATCCCTGTACAAGTGTAAAAAAATATATAATACGTCATCGCTTGCCGTGCTAAAAGAATAGAAGATCAAACATTTCAATTATGATGATAAAATAAAATTAACAGACTAAAATACCATTGCAGTCTTGCACCGGTTCAGCAAAATGTTTGAAGAAAGCACTTCGACGGCATTCTCTTTTAGACTGCGATTTAAAAATATATAGATAGACGTTGTAATATAAAACAAAATTAGCAATTATTTTCCTGGGAAGCATGTAATCATCCCTACACGTTTGCAGGTTCGTCGGCGGGAAATATCTAACAATGAACAATACCTGACAATACCGCACCATGCCATAAAGATTTTGCAATCCAGAATTCTCATAGAAGACCATCGAGCTCTGTAAAGAATGTGTGATATCTAGGTAAATATAAGTGAACGGTTATATAAATTATATAGCTTCCAACAAAAATTACACATTAAGGTGGCAACTTCATCCTAATTTACTAACAAACGGGTTGATTCAGGTTATGCTCCAAGTCTAATGAGTAAAACGGATTGAGCTCAAAGAGTTAACTTAAAAGGATACAGCTTAACTTGGTCAAAAGTCATCAGCAGTTTATTCAAATCTATAAACCCTCCAAAATCACTTTTAAAAAAAAGTGATATTACTAATGAAATATTATAACTTTAATAATCATATTTAAAACATCAATTATTACTATTTTTTTTTTAAATAATAAAAAAGGTTTTTAGGCAGACCCAGCCCGTTCGGACTCCCACAAAAATTACCATTATGACCTGAACCCGTTTTGACCTGTTACACAAGCTACCCTACTCGCCCATTTTGCCACCACCATTTATACCTGTCTAGGCACATCGGCAGGCCTGAAGTATAGTAGACACTCTGAAGGAAGCCCATCACGCCCTGCTCGACCACTTTCCTGAAATTAAAGAAATTATAACCAAGACAATTATATGCTACAAATAAACATTTGATGTGCACACCTGGTAGTAGGTCTCCATTGATTTCCCTAGGCTATGATGTATGACAAACCTGACTATAGCAAAATAACGTGTAAGTTAAAATAAATTGATGCAGGTCATAAATAGTGACGACTACTAACCATCTGGTTTATTAATTCCCATGCCAAAAGCTACCTGTCATATAACAGAGCTACATTAATTAACAAGGATTATAACATAAACTTAGCGATAAAAAAGGCACACATACCGTCCCAACAATGACCTGCAATTTGCTATTACTCCACCTGTTGAAAAAGCATAAAGTTCCAAATATGATCAACTAAAAATATATTATAAACAACATGTGAATCTATAATTACCTCGTGTGAACCTTTTCACGGGCAGTTACGTCCATATCTGCATGATAATGGTCAGCTGAAACCCCTCTCTCACGCAATTCCTTTGCAACCTAGAGTCCACGAGCATTAATGTTTATAGTAGATATATACATGTTGACACTCGAAATCACATGCAACAACTATTTTTTAAATAATAATACCGGAGGATGACGACAAATTTAGTTAGAATGATTCAAGCACGACACATACCTGCTCACATTCCTTTCGAGAGAAGCAATAAACAATTCCAGATTCTTTGTTAGTATATGAACTCTGTATGAATTCGGCAATGTCATCAATGACTGTCTTTCCCACAGATGATTTCTCTCGAACCTGCCAAGTAAGCAATACAGTTATACAGTTCAAGCTCTCATCATCAATAGAAGATTACTGTAAACTACAGATGGAAAAACTGGTCAGACGGGCAAGTTGGGTAACAGCTCGAGTTAGGTTAACCTTGAATATTTGTGTTCAATATTTCATTTCTTGTATTATTCGAGTAATAATCTAATCTGTTGAATAAAATGCTTTAGGAGGTTTTATGCAGTGAATATACACTTTGGGTGTCTTTCAACCCATTTGATCGGTTCCCTTTCACCCATTTGACTTGTTAAAAATAAAACACAGCCTTAATCAACCCATCTAATGGTAGCTAGTAATTTCTTTACCATATAAAAGAGATTTGGCCTGTTCACTGTGCTAACAAATTTTATACATTTTGGAATATTTAGCATCTCCATCAGGTCTAACTGGACCTTCTTTGTAGCTGTTGCCTGGACCAAAAAACAAATTTTCATGTTCTCATTTAACTTCACATGGAAGGAAACGCACCCCAAACAAGATGAATGTGAGCAAAGACATACAGTCAAAGCAACAACAGGAACATTGGGAAATTGAGTCTTCAATATACCAAGACTTTTATAATCAGGACGAAAGTCATGGCCCCACTGACTACAGCAATGTGCTTCCTGCAAAGTCGCCAATAATTTCTTTCCAAGTCAACAACGATCAAAGGAGAAACCATAACCAAGAACAAATAGAATGAACTTACGTCAATTGAAATTAAGGAAAGACGGCCAGCATGGTGACACTTTTCAAGTTTTGATACGAATCTCTTGCTCTTGGAAACCTTTTCTGGTGTAACATACAATATTTTAAGGTCCCCTTCCCCCTTTTCAAGAGCTTTGTATATAAATTTTTCATTTTCTTTGCTAGTTGTTGAGGTTAGCATAGATGCTGGGATCCCTAAAGCAGTCAAACCCATGACCTGAAGCAATACATATCTTTAGTTCTTTACTATAAAGTTATATAACAAAATACTCAAAGTAATTCTTTACATTGAACAGTAGACGTGACAAAAATGGGTCATTCTATTTTAAGTTGTATATATAATTAACGTGTCGTATATGTTTAAAAATAATATAAATAATTTATCTATTCCGGATAAAATGATATAGGAGGTTTTACGCACTAGAAATACACTTTGGAAGACTTTCGACCTGTTTGACCTGTGGAGGTAAAACTAAAACATAACCCAAGTGGGCTCATTTATAACCTCTATTTAACAAAAGAAAGCACCTGATCCTGAATAAGAGAAAGCAAAGGACTGATAACAAGAGAAACTCCACGATGTAAAAGAGCCGGAAGTTGATAGCAGAGACTCTTGCCTCCACCAGCAGCCATGATCACAAGCACATCTCTTCCGCTCATGATTGCATTTATGATCTGAAAAGTAACTATTTCTACATAAAGTTGGAACTTTTTCATTGCAATTTTAAAGGATATTCAGAACACTTTTGCACGTTAAATAAGTATTCAAAGAAAACCATAAAGCATGCACCAACCTCCCGTTGGTTTGCACGATAAGTAGGTATGCCAAAAATATTAAATCTAATATCATCAGCTTCATTATCCCATTCAAAAGACCCTGACCAATTTTCTACTTGAGGGACTGCATTTTCATTTTCATGGTTTTCCAATCCTTCAAAACTTTCCAACACAGCCCTAAGTTCTGACTGTTTCTCATACAACTTCTCTTGCTTATCAAGCAACCTCTTTATTTCATCTGCAAAAAAGAAAAAACAAAACTATTTAGTACAATCTCGAGAAATGATAGGATTGCAATTGCCAATCTTAAAAGAACGTCCGAAAAGGCTTTATGATAATTAGTAACAAGTGCCATTAGGTAGGCTGGGCAAAATGAAGTATTTCTACTTCATTTACATCATCGTTCTCCATTTTCAACTCTATATTCACACTTCTCTTCAAATCAAGTAAACAAGAACCATTATCACATCTTCACTAGGCTCTTTTAATTTATATAACTCAAAAAATTACCAAACGCGATATTTCCTTTCAGCAAGGACTTATTAGTAACACATATTCTCCATCACATTTAAATGCTGAATCCCAATTTGTTCTTTAGCCCATTTGAATTTAAACCTCACCTTTGTATTTAAACTACATTTCCATTACTTCATCACCGTTACTAATAATATATATATTCGCAATATTCACTTATTAGTAATTTTCGAGTCCAAAAACAACCTAAGTAACTAAGACAACACGATTTCCTTAAGTCATATAAACAATCATTTGCAGCCAATCACAAATACACACAAATACACAATCACACATATACCTAACAATAATAGATTTTAGGATAGTTCTAATGTACAATTAGCCATTTTTATAATGTTCAAGATAAACTGAAATGTATAACTCATTAACACACCAATTAAACAGAATCGTTATTTTTTTTCTTGAATATAAGGCATCAGAAATTACCACCTATACAATCGTCAATCAATATATACATAATACATACAAAGAAATATATAGAATGAAAGAAGGAGAAGACCTTGAACATCTTGTAGCTCCATTTCAACATTGAGAAGCTCCTCCAAAAGATCCTCACTGGTACTATTTGCTGCTGCCATTGATTTTGGGACCAGCAATTTGTATGTGCACGTATACCCTCTTTATTTCAATTACCCCGTACCCATAGCAGCAGTAACCAGGACCCGAAATTATGGGTCAGGGTGACCCGACGGATATTTGTGTATATTTTACCTTTCTTTTTTCCTTTTCCTTAAAAAAACAACAACATATATCTCTTTCAAGGGTGAGTATATGTCTCAAATTCTCGTTCCTGTATTCGTACTGTATCAAATCGGTATCAATCGAAATCAAATGGTTTGGTATTTGGTACTCACTTTCGAACCAAAGAAAAAATTGATACTTCTAATTCGGTACCAGTATTTTTTCATTTTTTTGTACTCGAAATATATATGTTTTCCTTTGTTATTGGTTTTTTGGTTCTTTCTATAATTTATATGATTTATTCGAAAAAAATATAGTGACTAAAACATTAATTCGGTGATCATATTATGTGTATAAGAACACAAAATGATATTTTTCGGCTATTAATTAAAATTAAAGTTGACTATCACGTATGAATACAATTGGAATTTTGTACAATTCTAGATGGTGCTTTTTGACACAAAAATTCATGTTTTAGCACCCTAGTTAAATCGAATTCCAAATGCATTACTTATTAATATATAGCTAAGGGTCGTGACTTTGTATCATTACAAAATCACGTAAAATGGTACAAACTACAAAATAACATTTTTGTGTATATACATTTTTCTTTGTCATTGTCTTTCTATGTTAATGATAAATTTTTTATTTATTTGAAATACATTGATATTTATTGCTTTTGATTTTTATCGAATATAAGATACGTTCACAAGAGTTCACTCAGATACGTATTAGTTATTTTTTAATTATATTTTCGGTACCAAATCGAGTATGGTACCATTTTTACCGCACAGATACCAGTACCAAACCACTTTAATTGGTACGGTATTCGGTACTCACATTCGGGCTAAAAAGAAAAGCAGCATCAAGCGATTCGATACCGATTCTGTACCACGCTCATCTCTAATCTTTTTAGTTAACTCATCGAATTCTTTCATGGAGTAGTTTCCTAAAACAAAAACATATATACTTTTTATCCTCCGATTCTTTAACACAACATTATATTTTCCCGCCTCTAAGAGCAAATGGAGTGGTCACTTGATCACTCTGAAAAAAAGTTTGACACATCATCTTCATATTAACATCACACTTCAATTAATTTTTACACGTACTCATCACATTGAAAATCGGATCCCATTTTTACCTTTATAAGTAAATTACCAAAAAAAAAAAAAAAAAAAAAGGTGGTTATCACTCAAAGTGATTGCAATCCTTTTGAACCAACCAATTTGTTAATCAAGTTCAGATGTGGAGTGATCACACTTGATCACTTTGTGACACATCACTTCACTCCCTTCACCCTAATCAAATCAATCACTTTGTGAATACATCAACTCAATATTAGTTTGTCTTTTTGTCAATTTCATCTTACAATGTATTTTATTTGTACATAAAACTTTTATAAAAATCTAAATAATTAAGATTTTTATAAAAAACCAATATTGTAATTAAGTATTAAAATACACGATATACTTTTGTCTAAGGTTTTTTCTTAAATTTGTTTTCTTTATACAAATTGAGTTTTTAGAGAAAAAGACTTATTTATCAAAAACAAATCTAAAAAATGAATTTTTAATAATTCTTTTTATAGAAAACATCATGGGTGGTTTTCGACTAGAGAGAAAAATATGAAGGTTTCTTGGAATGTTTGGAAAGAGCAATCTGGAGGATAATTTTAATGGGCTATGAATATGTTGGTTGTTTGTTTCGGATTTCTTCGGGGTTTGCAAAGACATGTGTGCTCTCTTTGTGATGCTACCGTGTTGGGTTTGGTTTGTGGTTGGTGGTCCTAAGAGGTTTTGGTGGTGTTGTGATAGTTTTTTGTTTGGTTTTTGTCCTAAACTAGTTTTTGTTTTGTGGTTTGCTCCCTTAAAGTTACATATTGTAGTAGTAAGGGTAGCATATTTGTATTATCTTTTGTATTATTTTTTATGATAATATAAGTTTTGCCGTTTCCAAAAAAATAATTTTTTTTTTGTAAAAACAGATGATATTATTTTTATAAAAGTAAATTTTTTTAAATATATAAAACACGGATTTTATAAAAGCAAAAGTTGAAAAAGGATAAGGGTGTATTTAGTTGTGGAATTTTTTTTACAAATTTTCATCGCTAATTTTCTAAAAAATGATAAAAGTTCTCATTCTCTATAAAAGTTAAAAAAACGTTCAAATGTTATTGCGTTTTTCATTTTGAAAAACTAGTTAAGTTCAAAAGGTTTTGGAAAATTTTAGAAAAGTGGATGAAGTGTTATAAAGGAAAAAAGTGAAAAAGTAAATTTTCCAACTTCTAGTTATAACATGGAAAAGTGGTTTTTCTATTTTCTTGAAATTTTTTTCTAGAAAATACTTATTTTGAACATGTTTTTGAAATTTTCACCTTTTTTAATATAAAAATCTGAAAAAATCTCTCATTTTTCTTTAACTAAAAGCATTAGAAAACAATCAAGAGAAAACACTAAAAATTAAAGGTAAAAGTTGATTTGATAATAAGGAGTATATAATTAGGAAATTCACTAAAGACAAGAAAAAATGACGATTTGATAGGCGACGAAGTCACAAACAATTCGATGGGTGAGACCGTGAGAAGGTTGGTATTTAGCGTCAAATAAAGTTAAAGGGAGTGTTTATGATAATTAATATTTATGTGTAATTATCTTCTTTTTTTATGTCAAAATAATATTTTTAACATTTAGTATGTAATACTCTTAATTAAACTATTATAATACTGTTAAATAAAGTTGTTAAATTAATTGATATGTCATTTTTTACATTTTATTGATTGTAAATATAAACAATAAGACCTCGTCTTAAAGAATATAAACAAATTTCGGTAGCATAAAAGACGCCCATCTTTATATCTTTATCTTCTTTATATATATTATATATATTATATATTATGGGTGGGGATTAAGAGGGAAGCAAAAAAATTAGGGAATGATGGAAGTAAATCTCAACCATTGATTTCATCATAATGAATTTTAAAAATTACAAAAAATTTCAAAATTTAACATTCATCACCAATGAATGTTAAAAACGTTTTTTAATAAAAAAATCAAGGGCTAAGATTTGCTTCCCTCCTTCCCCAAATTTTAGAGCTTCCCTGTGGATCATTCTCCAATATATTATTATATTTTATATTTATATATATATATATAATTAAAAGAGGATACAATGAAGAAATTTGAACTCTTAATTACTTTCCACCCTTTGCGATCCAACGATCTTAATTTTTTTCGTATAATAACACTTTTTGCCCCTTAAATATTCGATGAATTTATTTAAATTGAAAAATAGATCAAATATTTTATTTATTTATAAAAATTAAAAAGTCTATAAACTATATAAAAAATCGGCTGCAATATTTTATTCATTCTATTAAAATTAAACTCGTCCCGCATGACCACAATATTTATAGTACGCTTTGATGAACATCCAGATTAGGATTTATCCATGCTACTTTTGTGTTGAATTTTTGTAGCTTTTCTTTAGTTTTAGAAAACAGAAAGCATTTATTTTCTTCGCTTTCCAATTTTTATTTTAACTAAAAGTTCAATCGACAATATAGAAAACAAAAGTTCCCATCCTTGAATGTTTCACAATATTGTGAATAAAGTTAACTGGATCAAAGTGGTAGTCTTCTGTCTGCATAAAACTTCATGGAAGATACCAAGTTGCAAAATATTCGTTGAACCGACAAGCTTGGCTTGCGGCTTGCCACATTTACAAACCAAACTAGCCAATTGTCCAGACAGTTTTGACTATTAGGCTGCATCTGAAACAATAACTTTCTAAGCATCTAAACAAGACACAGACTTTTTCGGACTGATGTCTTTTTGAGCCATCCCTCTTAACTGATTCAACTAGCCATACACATGACATGCAAATATAACAGTTCATTTTGACCCTCCAACCCGTAAACCGAAGACACCTTGATGATTTCTCAAACAGGCCGGCTGATCATACCGTGTTGGTTCAACCAGTTTAATTATGCATTTCACACAATAAAGAAAAGAGTATCAAACTCATCCACACCCCTAAATCCCTAATGCAGTTTAACATTCATCAAGACTAGTAACATAAACATAAAAACTGCGCAATGATTTTATATAAATGAAAGATCTTACCTTATAACTAACTATCTCAAGTTTTCTTGTATGTTCTTCTACCAACATATGCACAAGATCAGCTATTTATGTACAATATATTGCCACAGAGTACAACAATGTCTTAGGAGATCATGGTTCATGTACAAGTTTGTTTAATAGTAATGTTAAAAGAGCATCTCGTCTCTCAGCACGACTCTCTTCTCTCATCTTCCTCTGTTCTTCTTTTTCCCTCCACAACTGCTCGCTCCTCATTCTCTCCATTTCAAGCCTCTCCATCGACTGACGCCATTCCTGCTCGAATAATTGTCTTTCATAAGCATATTTCTCCATCAACTGCCTCCATTGCATGTCAATCATCTGCTGCTGTTGAGAGAAATCTTGTAGAATCTCTCGAATAACATTACTTTCTGTATTCAATGGTTTTCGAGTTGGGGGCTTGTCTAGATTTGATATTTGTGGGCGTTGTCCCCTTTCAGGTTTTTTCCTTGGAGGAATGACGGCTTTTGTTTCCTCAACCTCGTACTCGTCTTCATCTCCAGAAAATTCTTCGAATGAGTGATATGAATCTATTCTCGTGACTCTCTTCTTTGACTTTGACTGACTAGAAGTGGCTTCAGGGCCAAAGGGTATCTGTGGTGTGTTAGCCTCTCTTTGAATGAATACTGCATGTAGTTCCTCGAAGAATGGGAATGAACGGGTGTTATCTCTATCAGATGTCTCTTTTCCCTAATAGAACATTTGAACTCGGACCATGAAAGAACTTTCAAGATATTTTTAGAAACATTAAGGAAGAGAATATCCACGATAATCATCTAAATCTTTCACATGCTGTGAAATAAACAGCTACAACAATCATATAGATGAAAATAAAAGCACGAGTACTATTCTTAGGATAGTAAATGTTCTGACTGTCCCATGAAAATTGCAGATGAAATAACTGATTTCTGAGTATCATCATCACAAATCAGTACTATTGATTTGTCTAATAAGACTCATCTTAATATTATCGTCTTCAACCATGGGTATCCAAGATATTTGATACAGTCAATTATTAAATTTAGATACCAAAAGCTTGATATTGTATGAATAAAACCCCTTCTATCAATTAATATTGATGAGAGTGTTTAAATGTTTTTTCTTAATTGTTATTTTAAGGAAATGTTCTAATGAATTTAATTTAGACGGAAACAACTTAATCAGTTGGGAAAACAATGATTAAACCCAACTTATAAATCTGATAAGTCAAAAGTCTAAGTCTATTAAAAAGTAACAAAGTGTTAATTTTCAGTTTGAAGATTATTTCGCGACTGAGTCTGAAAGAAGTTTCAGACTCAGACACAACTTGAACAGGGCACTTTAGACTTTATCAAGTTCAGACTTAGAGTTTCAGATCCAGAATTCGAAAATTAAGATTATAAGATGAAGGACACTCTTTACAGCTGGCATTTGAAGGATTCGAAGATATTTACTTAAACTTAGGAGATCTATTTATCTTTTGTATTTATCTAGTTTCCATACACGTCGGTTAGGTTTGTTAGAAACCGATATATTTAAGATACGGTAGGATTGTCTTTCCTATCTCAAATATGTGTATAAATAGGGATCATTAGGGAACGAAAAACCTAACTCGATTATTGTAAAAGTCCTTACATTCGACATTCAATAATATTCGAAGTTATTGAGTTCATTCGCTTTTATATTATTCTGCAAAGTAACATATACTTAATATTGTTAATGATTTAGTATTAAATGTTTGAAACTCTGTTTGTTCATTGATTACAAGTTTTGGGTTTGTACATTAAAACCTAACATAATCGATAGCAAATTGCTTGTTTCATAAAAAACCATGTTCACCGTATAGTCCATGAAAAGGACACATACAAAGCAAACTTTCCAACCTGTTATTTATGGTTCAATCAAATGCATTCACATGCAGGAGAAGAAGACCTCCGCTTTTCAAAGACAAACTAGAAAATGTAGATAGAGAGTAGTCTCTACTCTACTTCTTAAAAAAGCTATTTTTAAAGAAGAAAATGAAATGACAAAAAGCTCGGGAACACACAATTATTTTCTTCTATCCGATTCTCTTTTCTTCTATCTAAAAAGTAACTCCGGAGCGGCGTCTAAATCATATGCACTCTAAGTTAGGATATTACTATGTGTTAGTATAAGTATTCATATTACAGTAGTTTGAGTTCTGACAAAACCCTTATTATATAAACTAAACACATAAAAGCCTAGCACTAGTTTTTCATTTTGGTTTAGGTAGAAGTACAAAGATGAAGTTCGAATGACCAACACCTGTTAAAAAAATGTTCCCACATAGCCCACTTGATCCATATCTAAATTACACACTATCTAAGAATCATCTAAGGCCAGATTATTCATATTTCTATTATAACTTATAACTAATATCTACCTATTACGCTTTTTAGCACTTGATTAATCAGTTCAAAATCGCACATCCAAATTCCTTCAGTTTACATCAATATTACACAATGTACATGTAACAAACCTTACATCCAAACATCTCCTAATACAACTCCTAATATCATTTTCATATTCCAACAACTAATTGTTTTAATTCACATCTAAATTACACAATGTCTAACTAAGAGACCTTACATCAGCATATTACCAATCAAACAAACACAAAGCTAATTCAATAAACAGAAAACTGAGCGATCGTTTATCGTTTACCTTATAGCGACTACCGAGATTCTTCCACTTGCATTTACACTGATCAGGAGTCCTTCTATACCCTAATTCCTTCATTTTCACAGCAACCACTTCCCATAAACCCTTATTCCTCTTGGCTACATTAAAATCACTCTCCAATTCCCCTCGTATCGCTATAAAATCCTTCGTCTCCTGATGACTCCACATCGGAACCCTAGAATATTCATCCCCATCACCACCACCACCACCAACTACCACCGGTTGCGGCGGCGGAACAGGAACATGAAGAGGAGCACTCATCATCATTTGATTCAATCGAGCTAGGGTTTCATTATCATCCATACCTCCGCCGCCGGCACCACCGCTGCTACTGCCGGCACCACCGAACATGTTTGATTATGAAATTGAGTTCATCAAGATTGGATTTTGATGGTGAATTGCATGTAGTACATTGTGATTTTGATTGTCATATTTAGATGATGATGATGATAATACTGAAATGAAATGGATTAATTGGTGGTGAATTGAAGTAATTTGTTGCTGAAAAACTTAAAAGTCAAAAAGGTGTTTTTTGTATGGTTGACCGGAGGTGGGAAAAGACTGACTATTGGTCAAGTGTTACTACTATTTAAGATTTAAGTCTTTGAAAAACAGGTGAGAGTAGAGTAATTCGTTAATTCTTCGGTCGGTACAAGTCTCGCGCTATGTAGCGAAATACAACTCATTATAAGTTAATAATTTATACTACTTTATAATACATATACTCATTTTTCAAATCCCTATAATTTAAGACTAAGTAAAATGGATTCACACCATTCATTTAAACTACAATTGATCTTAACCATCTATTTTATATCTTTCTCTTTTACCCCACCTATAAAAACTACCAACCAACACATACACACAACAAACACCTAAAATTACACACACATCTCTCCTATCTCTCTCAACCGGATAACCACAAAAGCACACTCACAAGGCAAAAATAAGATACTCACACAACATATGAACACACATAATATTATCGCCGCCGCCGCATTGCGCGGGTATTAGGCTAGTTTGATATATTATTTTTCCTTTTACCAAATTGATTAATTATGGTGGTAAATTAGTAATGATCTAAATTTTCGTATTTGACAATTACAGCTAAAATGAAGAGGAGTGACACTTGATAGTTAATAAAAGTTAAATTAAATTTAAGAATGAGAATCACATATGTATATTTATAGAAATTTTGAATCTTAAATTGTGATAAAAACTTCTATAAATAAAAAGTCTAAATTCTTCATATTATAGTCTGAATATATTCAAATCTTCTAAGTTGACTTTATATCAAGAGCATAATGCGGTTTTCCCATATACCTTTTTAAATTTTAAGGAAAAAATGGTAAATGTTTAATAAGAGGTTATGGATTTATAAGCATTAATTGTATTTGTATTTAGTAATGTTAGATAGTACAAATCATTAAAAGAGTTAGTGATGTACAAATAATCGTATTCCCTTATAACGGGTGTAGAGGGAGTTTCCCCACACACTTTTAAAAGATCAAAATATCCTCATTTACATCAAAACTACACACTTTCCCTCACATTCTTTAAAATTATATATCTCAAAAACGATTAGTCAAAAAACTATAAAAATTACATCATAAAAATCAACGTTTTTTTTTCAATTAGACATCTCACATAATATACTTTCAACGATTTTTTTTTTATTTTTTTAGAATAAAAATTATGTGTTATCCCCTGTAATCGTGGATAAATAAACTATATATAATAAAACATCTATAACTTTAAGTAATAGACATTTACACATTTTATCTCAATAATCGTTTTATATTTGAAAACGTAATAATAAATTTACCCGCTGCAATACGATAGTAATTTGATAGTGATCAGTAATAACCGGACAACAAGTGGTATATGAGTCTCTCTGATTGTTGATTTGGTTTTGGTTGACTTGTATGAAAAGTTGGTCAAATGTACTTCTAGTGCATATGATTTATGTTTATTTTATTCTACATTATTGTTCTACCAGACTATTATATTATTTTTTGTATTTTTTTTTACCAATTGATTTGTATCGATGAAATTAAAAGAAAGAAGTATATAAGAGAAAAAAGCAATCAACATAATTGATATAACTCGCTTATCACTCCATTTTATAAACTTTTTGTTAATGTAACATTTCTCTTTCCCTACATCATACTTGTGTATCGAGCATGTTTGTCATACTACATTATATTTGAGTATTTCTATGTTAAATTAAGCACACCATTCATTATTTCAATTCCTCTTAATCTCGAGTTACATTAAATAACAACGATATATGTACATAAAATATAAAAAAGAAAAAAGAAAATTCAATTTCCCTCAAACTTATATATGTACATAAATACTCAACTTTTACTTTTGATTTTATTTGTTGTATGTGTTAATACCAACTATGAATTTTTATAAATAATATTTGTTGTTAATCAGGGTCATTGATTAGTGAGAATATAGAGTGAGGTCCCCAATCAGACATACAAAAGTCTTTAAAGTTTAATCGTTTCGACGCCTTCCCTGCATCTGACCACTATAGTCATTTGGTCGTTTATTATACAATTTAAACGTACTTATTCACACAAAAATATGTAAAAAATCCTATGCATTCATATGTCTAAACCATTATTCATTAATAATATATAACAAAGTGAATATCGAATTTAAAAATAACAAAGCACTTAAGATCGAGTCGGGTACTTACTAAATTAACCGAATTCAATTTTTTTAATACTTTACTTGAATTGAATCGTTAAGAAGCCAATGTATTTGCCATGCCATTAGTGCTGCCAATTTTTGCAAGCAATGTTTGGAAAGGGGTTAAATAAGACCATAGGACATACTCAAGGGAGCCAATATGCACGTTTCCCCAAAGTAGAACTCCTACAAACAAACACAAATACCCAAATCGCACACAAATCTATCTCCATTCCAAGAAGAAACAAGCATCAAAATCTAGGGTTTGTGTTTTGTTCCATCCAAATTCTATTTCACCAACTTCACTTTAATCCCCACATGAAGCCTCCAAACACGTATCAAATCATAGTCTCATTCCTCTGATTTCTAAATCTTCAATTTGTATCTTTATTCGATTGATAATCAATCAGCAATCAAGTTTTAATTTTGTGATTTTATTACTAACATGTTTGATATCTCTTGTCTTCCATCATCATCGCTTTCTTTATTCGTAATCAAGCTTCGTGTTCTTGGTCCTGGATTGAATCCATTTGCTCCGTACAACATGGGTAATCATTCCTCACGCTAAAGTAGTTATTTTTTTTTAGCTCAAATTAAGGTGTTATTGCTTGTAAAAAAGGAAGCTTTTTTAAGTGTGTTGAAACACAGACATCTGTTCTGTAGTGTTTAATTGGGTTTGTTTGGAAGTGAAACGTAAATTGGGGTGATTAATAATGACCGAGGACTTGGTATTGGGTTCGAATGGCGATCGAAAGCGAATAAGGCGGTCGGTTAGTTTTGGGAATGATAGGGATGATAGAGGATGGACTATGCTTCATGTTGGTGCTAGAAAAGGGGATCTTAAAGAGGTCAGAATTGATTTATAGATTTTTTAAAGATTCAATTTTTATGTGCAATTTTTTGGTTATCTTTATGGTTATTGATGTTTTGGACCTTTGGTTTACAGTAGTTGTTTAGATAAATATATGAATTGTAGTTGATTTTGAGTAGTTTGGTTAATATTCACTGTCTTAGTATAGGGTAGGGTTTTCTTCCTAGTTATTTAAGGGTTATAATAATATGATTTGGATAAGCAAATAAGAATTATTGTAAGATGTATGATTATCGAGTTAATTATGATACGACTTACATATAGATGGTTTAACTAATTTATTATCTGACTCTGGTTAATTTCACAACAATGAAACTCTAGTGTCTGGGAAACTACTTCTTGTTGATGCCAAGGAGTGTAAGTTGGTTGTTTAACGTAGTTGATTGATATATGTAATATTTATTATAACTAATGGTTGTTACTGGTTGCTCCCTTAAGTATGGTGTTTGTTTGGTAATAGTGAAAGATGATCATTGCCGTCAGCTGATGAAAATATATGTTTTGTATATTTTGACATTTAAATATCATCAGTGAGTTGGATGGAAGGATTTGGCCTAAAAGAAAGAAAACTAGGATGTTTTAAGCTTAAATAAACATGATTGTTTTTGAATTATTTATCATATTACAATTAGTACTGATATAAAATAAAGAGTCCATGTGTGGTTCATTTAAGATGATTATTACAAGTTTGACTGATATGGGTGTTTTATTGGCAGGTGAAAAGGCTCCTTAGCGAAGGAATGGATGCAAATGTGGCTGCATTAGGCCCCAAATCGCATGGGGTCACCCCTCTTCATCTTGCTGCCAAGGGTGGTCATGTAAAGGTTATGGATAAACTTCTTGAGCATGGTGCTAATATTGATGCTCGAACCAAGGGGGCTTGTGGCTGTAAGTGCATCATATGCTGTCATTAGATGGACCCATTGTTTCTCATTGGTCTAATGCTCCTCGATACTGTTTTTAACTAATTGCAGGGACTCCACTCCACACTGCTGCAAAAGAGAAAAACAGGAGAGCGATCAGATTTTTAGTTGAAAATGGGGCGTTCTTACCAGATAACATTGAAGATACCAGGTTTAATCCACCAGTCCATTACTGCCATGGTCTTGAATGGGCTTATGACGAGATGAAGCGTATTCAACTAGAGAGTGGCTCATCATCAGGAGAGGGCTCCTACAGTTCTGACAGCTAAATGCCTAAAAGTGAGGTTCTATTGCTGCTGTTCCGTTTTCATGTTTGTGACTTGAATATGGGTGTTTGTCAATGTTTTCGCTGAACAAGAATGGGATGTTTTTTTTCTTTTTCTTTTTCTTTAGCGTGCTGAAAGGATAACGTGTTTGTATGAATACATTCTTATGTATGTCTAGTGCTATATCAACAAAAATGCTCTTCCTTTTTTGTTGTTGTTGTTAGTGAACGTCTTAACGATTGTAAATGACCATATTACCCTCTAATTATCTAGAAATGTTTGAGAACTTTTTAATGTAAATTAAAAAAAAAGAATAAAAAAATATATAACTTAATGAAATATCTAAACTAAATAAAACAATATTATAAAAAAAGCTTTCAATATAAATTCTATGAAAAAGATAGTTATATTACTTCATTATAATTTTAAATGAAATATATTTAGAAAAACATGATGTAATCACAATGTAGGAAACAAAAGGTTTCATGGTGGATTAAAACCAGTTAGTTATCACCTAGCTTTTGTGCAACGCAAAGATAATCAAACATTCAACACCAAAAACCAACATATCTACAAACAAATAATAAAGAACGAAAAGATTTGAAGCCAGCCAAATTTGAAATATAAACATGAAATATAAGGTAAAATGTCCATGATGATGTCTGTATGGGCAAAGAGAGTTCTAACTTCTCAGGTCCCATCCACATTAAGCAAGTCCCTTTGTATCAAGTTAAAAAAGAAACATTGATAACTCTTGTTACATGAAAATTGATTTTTAAGATGTAAAAGGACTACAAAATACTATGTGTATCATCAATTGTATTACTCCATTTTATGTGATTATAATTAAATCGTTATGTATTTAATTCTGATTAATAAAATTGAATAACGTAGAACACTAAACAAGCATTGAACTCCAGTGGGGTTTTAAAGATTAACTCACTACATTCAGTTTCGTCCATATTCCGCAAATGATCTATACCATTTGATCCCTATTTTTCAGCATAAATCCCTTTGATACCATATCGATTTATTATATCACTACTCTTTCACCACTTTGTATATTTCAAACGTGACAAGCTATTAAGCTAATTTCTCTAAGCTAATTTGAGTTCACAACCTATGCACCAATGCTGTTGAGCAAACAACCATGATCTATAACGACTAGCCATCTTGTGTACATCCTACAACCTGTATACCTTTTCATATCCCATTTACGCAGCAATGCAAATGTCAATAGAAAAGTAGTACATGACATGCTGTTTGAAAGAACTGGATCAGAAATAGTTTATTCTCTTTTGCCTATCAGCCAGTCGGCTTTGAATGCAACGTAACATGAAAAACGACAAAAAAACAGACAAGAAAAACCTGTGCACCAGTTTCACACTCTCGACACTCATGATAATCATTTTCTTTCTTGTAAACAAGTACTGGTTCCTATAGACACAAAACACAAAGTTTACCCATAAAATGAGACAATTATATCATTATGTTCTGCAACAGAAAACGATCATTCAGAGTTGCTTGGAGGCTTTTCCTTTGGATGCTTGGAGCTGTAATGATCATTAAGCTGGTTCTGATTTGCTAACTGCACCTGAAAAACCACAAAGCAATAAGCAAATTTAAGCCAAGAGATAAAGAACATTAAATAACAACAACATTCAAATGCAAAAAACGAAAGGAAGTTATCACATTCGTTGGGTCAAGTTTTTGGAAGTCATATCTGATCTCTGAGGCCAAGTGAGTTACTTTTCGCCAATTTATATTGATAAAATATAAATAGAAGGGCCATATTTTTGTATGTAAAGGGTTGATTTATATGCAATTAAGTAAACTTAAGTCTATCAATTCTTGACACTTTAGTTTAGTAAAAGTATTTGATTATCAGTTGAATATCTAATATACGCCACAGAATAGAAGAAGCTTTTGAACCAAAATTGGTTCCATTAGTGCCCATAATGGTTATTTAGAGTGATACTCAATGAAACTTCGTGCAAAAAGCATTTAGTTTTAGAGCATTCCAACAAAGAATCTAAGAAATTTATATTGGGACAAATAGAGAACTGAATATAGTGAAACATATTAATATCTTTAACATCCACTATCAAATATATCCACCACTAAGGCCTAGCCAATTGATGAAAAATTCAATGAGTCATCACAATAATTTCAAGTTTTTCATCTCTCGACAACAAATCCATAATATCCATCATATTTGTGAATAATTTCATCGCCTTCATATAACAATTGTATTTTATAACTCATCTTCGTACACTTATTAGTACTCGCTATGACTCATTGATTCTATTACATTGTCAAGGTTCATAACATGCAACAAGAACGAGCTTAAAATTACACTATTTGCCCAAATGAAACCTAGTATCCAAGTATCCAACGATCCATATGAAATATGCTTAAACTGGAATCATAACTCACTAATGTGAATATTATGTAAATACTAATAGTGAAAGTAACCTATAAAATCAAACATCTCTTCATAAGTCCACTATTTCAATAAATTATAATCTAGTACTGTTTCCAATCATCAGAGTTTTAAATACTTAAGTTCCCTTTTCTCTTTCGTTCTTATGAAAATGGTCATAAAACACACATCCTGCTAATGTCTAGCCCTGAACCTCATAAGATATATATAAGGCACATCGCACGAAATGCAGTCCATTAATTAAAGTATTAAACTAACCCTAAAAGTACCAGATCACAATTCATAAGAATACTTGAAAATTCGCAAAACAAACAAAAGTTATAGAGCAAGATTTCACTATATATCCATATGGGTAACTTAAAAATCTAATCTTTATCAATTATTCACCACATCACCTGAAATTCAGTCTATTGGTTAAACTACCCTAAAACACCAGATCAGAATTCATATAAAAAGATTCAATTTTCCCTAATAAACAAAGCCTAAAAGCAAGATTTTCACTATAATTCATCATGGGTATCTTAAAAATGCAATATTTTATTTTTAGAATTCAGTTAAAAACCTAGATTTTGATTAAAAAGTAAAAAAATTTACTTTACAAATAGGGCAAACAATTTTGAGAGCAACAGCACGAGCTTCAAATTGAGATCCTTTTGATTTCTGATTCTTCTCTGCATTTTTTTTCTGTGCTTCAATCTTCTGTTTTCCCCTTGTCATGTTTCTATCTTTACAGGGTCTTTTTGGTTTTGGCCTTTGGGTATGGTGTAATTGTATGTATTGAAGAAACTACAAAATCACTACCTCAACTATTGAAAACTTGCCAACTTGGTCTTCTAATCTAAATTATTTTAATTCAAAAAATTTTATGGCGTCGAAGTTATTGGGTAATGATATATACGTCGGACTAAAAAAGTCTATAAATAAACTTAAGTTTTCAGTTGATTAATATATTTTATCTTTTCCAGTGTTATATAATTAAGTTATCATTTGATACTCTTACATATTTAGGTTTAATTAGTTAAGCGTATTTATCATTTCTAGTGAAAAAGTTTTATTAATTATAATTCATATAAACACATAATAGAAAAATTAAAATGATCATACAATCTTACTTACAATTTTATAGTCGATTTTATAATATTATTAACGATTCAACCATTGATCTTATGACTCGTAAACGATCATGTGCCCAAGACAGTCATAAATCAATCCGGTTAATCTTTTAAATTAAGATAATAAGATTGTATAATCTCATGAATAAAAGTACGATATTAATACTCTTATTTATCATTTTTTTTTCTTCCAAATATACACCATTAGTTTTTGTTGATAAATTTCTTTTTTTTAATTTATTTATTGATAACTCGATAAAATATCACCTTTCACACATAAATATGAGGTTAAAAATCTTTTTAATGAGAAATAATATTTGATTATCCACATTAAAAATATATTTATCTTGAAAAACAAATAAGCAACATTTACACATTCTAACTCTCTAAGAGTGTAGCTCGCATACTTCTACAATATCCATCTAATGGAAGTTTACAATGTATATTATTGATATTAGCTTTTAAATCCACATATATATATATATATACTGATCATTAAATGTTATTTTAATTTTTATTTGCATCCGAAACACAATAATATAAAACATATATTAATATTAATATAAATACTAAAACTAAAATTTTAAATACAATAAAAATGTTATCGAAATTTTTATTTTACTGATACATAAAGTTAGAGATAAATGAAGAGTTTTGATTGGTCAATAGCAATCACATTTTAAAACAGATTTCTTTTTTATCAATATCGAGAAGAGATTGATATTGACATGTAAATTTTATAATTTTAACTTACAATTTATAAATGTGTCCATTAAATAATGGGTATATAAAGTTGTAATGGACTTTGCATAATAGTAGTTCATGAACTTTATCATTATGCAAGTTTTGTTCATTTTGCAATTATTTCGTATCAATTTGGTTATTCACTCAAATATCACCATGACTTTATTAAGTTAAATTCCATCGCATGCTTTTATGTCAATAAAAAATGATACGATTCCAAATTATGTTTTTTACTTTTCTTACTTAGTTTAGTTTCTTCTTATCCTCTTCTTTCATTTTTTCCCTTTATAATTTTTGATACGTAATAATGAAATGTTTTTCTTTGATTTAATATATTCTAAGATGATATATTTTTATAAGCTACTCGGTCAGCACATTTTGGTTAAGAAATATATTAACAAACTTTGTTGCATATATATATATATACAGGATGATAATCAAGAGGGAAATAAAAAATTAGAGAATGAGAAAAACAAATCTCAACCTTTAATTTCATCATAAATGAATTTTAAAAATCATAAATAATTTCAAAATTAACATTCATCACAAATGAATGTTAAAAATATTTATTTATGAAAAAATCAAGGGTTAAGATTTGCTTCCCCCTTCCCTAATATTTGGAGCTTCCCTATCGATCATTTCCTTATATATATAGGGTGGGGATCAAGAAGGAAGCAAAAAAAAAGGAGAAGGAGGGAAACAAATAGCCATTTATCATCAAAATATGATTTTCAAACAAGATTCATCAAATTAAAGCTTGAAATATAAATGAATCGATTATATACATCATTTAATCAAACAAGGTTGTTATAATTTTGTGTTTTAAACAAAAAAACTCTTAAAATCGACATTTATCATTCATTTGTGAGGAATATTAGTTATAATTTCAACTAAATATTCTTAAAACATTAATTTATTATAAATATTAACGCATATATGTTATTATACACTGATTATACCATTTATGGGTGAATGTTATCACTAAAAATCCATCAAGAAATGATGTTAAGTAACATTCATGGATGTATTATAACAAAATATGAGTTAACATTCATCTGAAATAAATGTTATAAATGATGAAAAATCAAGGGCTGAGATTTGCTTTCCACCTTCTCCATAGTTTGAAACTTTCCTATGGATCCTTCCCATATATATACACATATAAAATGTGCTCAAGATAATATAAATTTTATTTTAAATTATTTATTCATCAGATTAAACCATCTCTTATTATTACAGGAAATATATAAACAATATTTACAAAGTCAGAAATATATGGTGATTACCAAAAAGCTTTGCTAATCCAATGCTTTCTATGTTTGTAAAATGATCTTATCACATGAAAATGATGGTTCACATAAAACCAAAAATGATGGGTTATAAAAAATATGATGGTTTTTGGAAGTATTGATCCTTAACCTAATGCTTTCTATGTAGACTTATAGACCCCTTCACAGGCAAATAATGATTCACAGTAAAGTAAATATGATAGTTAATGGAAGTATACGATTATATTGTATAAAACTTGCAATAAGATTTTTTTCTTTCAAAATTGTATGTCAAAATGATGGTCTATAATTATAAATAGTCCAATAATCGATCCTTTTCTTTCATCACTTCGCTTATCATCTTTTAATATATCATCTTTTTTAGTTGTGTTTTTGCATTTCACTTTTCAGTTTCCCAACAATGAATTACCACATTCTTCAAAATTGACAACTTTTTTTGTAAGTTTTCACTATTTATCAATTTGTTGTTTAAGCAAATGTGTTAGATACTTGTCTAGTACATTTCATTGTCGTATATAATCGATTTGATTTTTCATAGTTTCTTTAACTAATCCTCCTATCTCATGTTACAATTGGTTTTAGGTTGTACTTGTTGCGAGTCATGTAGTAGTAAACCCTGAAGTTTACTTCAAAACTGTGTTACCAAACACTCCTATGCCGAAAGCGATCAAGGATCGTCTCCCATGTTATATAGTTGTGCATACTCATTAACACATTTCATTTTTTAACATCATTAGACAAATGATCGTTTCATATTTTCATAATTATCGTACAAACTTGATCATATATAAGTTCAATTTTTGTCAACCTGAACGCAAAGAAAACACTTCATATGTTATGGCTGGCCCAACATTTAACAACCCTTCTTATGTTAAACACAACGATGATGCATCCGATGCAATCAATATGGCAATGAAAATGCCGTCAGTTTCATAGATTGAACAACGTTCCTTACATAATATACAAAGTTGTTGCATCTGATTCTCTCATAACCCTCCTTATAAAAAGTACAACGATGATGCATCCGATCAATCATAAACCCTCCTCACAAAAAGTAAAACGATGCGGCACCAGATGCAATCACAAACCCTCCTTACAAAAAGTACAACAATGTTGCATATAATACAATCATTAGAAAAGGACATTCGTGTGGGCAAGAGTACGAAGTTGGACATAAGCAAAGATGCTACACAACAACTCGATTTGTACCTCACCAAGTTGCAGATCTGTTGCCCTTTACATCAAATAAGTTGAACGATATTTACAACAAATTCAAAGTCAGCCCTAACTTTCTTGAAGCAAATTTAATCCAGAAAATGATCAATGACTGTGAGAAGGCTTCTAACCAAAAATAAGATAAATACTACGCGACTTCTTTGGAGTTAATGGTGGATGTTGCTGCTGCAAGGGTAGGAAAAAAGTTCAAGTGATTTCAACATAAGTCAACGATAACAAGAACACACCATTACATGGATTCAAGGTAAAATATGCGACGTAATTGACTGGGGATGATGTTGTCGTATGTCATCGCGAATTCTATGAATACGATGTCCATTATTGCCGTAAAGCATCTAAGATCAATGCGTATACGGGAACTTTGATCGAAGAAAACAATGTATAAGCTAAGGCGATATCGATTTGTCATGAAGATACTGCATCATGGAACCCAAAACATGTCATGTTTCAAGTCCTAAATGTAAAATCGGGAATTGATTCAGTTTGTTATAAAATAAATAACAAACTCGTTTGTCATGTTTTCCAATCAAAAGAATAAAGAAAACAATTTCTATTTATTTTTATAAGATTTAAAGTGTATTATTAATCAATTAAATAACTAATTTACTTTACATTTTCTACATCAACCTTTTATATGCACATATTCAGTCTCTATTATAATTCGACATCGACAACACAATAATTATAACTTTTCTTAATATAAAGTAACTTAATTAATAATTTTTCTAACAAATTGTTTATTTCTACTTTCTAGTTCACTTTATATGGCTATAAAAATTGTGTTACGAGTCATTTTTAATCCGGAAATAGAGGTGACTAGCGAGTCCATGAGCAAAGCAGTCAAGTGAGTGCAAAGCTGGAAGCATTTGACACTAGCAACACAACACAACTGCAAGCGTCGGTCACAAGTACGGACACACTCAAACCCACTTGCACTTTCTCTCTCTTCCATCATCATCACTCTCTCTCTCTCTCTCTCATCAAATTCCCAAATTCATACATACGTACTTTTGTTCAATCACAGATCCAAATCAAAAAAGGTACAAGTTTTATTTACCATTTCTCATTTTCTTGATTACCCTTTTTTTAAACCATCTAATTTGATCAAAGATTGTTGTAATTTCACCTTAATCAATCAAGATTAGCTACACCTGTACTTCACTTGCTTGCATTTTGATTTTTGCTCACTTTAAATTGATAAAGTTTACATTTTTAATAATTCTGATAAATATACAACCGAATTGGTATCTGGGTTATTTTGAATTTTCATGTTACATTATTTTGGTGAATTTTTGTAGATGGTTTTTTTCTTGATAAAATTGTTATGAATGTGAAACCAAATTTAGGTGGTGAATTATTATTATGGGTTGACTAAAACTTGGAAGTTGACTGAACACTGTCGATGTGGTATTCAGTGTAATTTGGTAGACTATTCCTGTTGCATGTGATTAAATTTGGGGAAAATGGGGGTACGGAAATTAATTGAAATTGTTTTTCAATACGAAATGAAGTGGCATAACTTCATCTAGTGGTTTTAGCAACAAAAAAAAAAAAAAAAAGAAGAAGAAAAACCATGATTATAGTGGACCCATATATCAAGAAGTATCAAGGTTGTCTTGAGGAATTCTTGCGCTTTTGTGTAGAAATTACACGTTTACCATGTTGATTTACATGAGCATACTGTACGATCAGAAAAACCCAATATAACAAGGGTATTCATGAAGATGTCTTCATTAGTGAGGCTTGCAAATGTGCTTGTGTGATATATTTGTAGATTGCCAGTTATTAGCTGTGAGGAGATACTCGTGCTGAATATTACTGTCATTCTAAGTTATTGTCAGTGTACTATAATATCATTTTGTTTGGCTTAAGTTTGCACTGTGTCCGTTAGCCCTTGCTTGAATCTACCTGCATCTGCAGTGCCGACTTTCAGTATCACTTTCATCTGTTCATTTGGCACCTACTGGAAAGCTGTTATTTATTGTTTCTTATGCTTAAGTAGCCTGATTCTCCACAACCATGTGAGGGCGATTATCATTCAATGTTTGTATTCACATCTTTTTTTAATTATATTTCTAATCTTTTTGTTCTTGTTATGATTGCTAAACTTGCAAATTTTATTTATTTTTTCTGAAAGATCTTGCTGATCCTCACAGCCATGATGGTATGTTGATGGGGTGGTTTTGTAGCGCCTCAGATGAGTTGTAGGATGCTTGATCAGAACAGCAATGGGCATTCTCCTTACAGTTTTTCAAGGACCATTGCTATTGTACTTTCTTTTTCTGTTCTCTCTGGTGAACAAACTCCAAGGTCTCACTAGTGATGGTATGTCTATTTCTTCATTTTTGTTTGTTAGTAGATATCATATGTTCGAAATATAATATTATATGTTTTTCTTTTCAGGTGAAGCTCTTGTTAACTTCCGAACAAACATTATCAGTTCGGATGGCCTGCTTCGTCAGTGGAGGCCAGAGGATCCTGATCCATGTGGATGGAAAGGGGTAACTTGTGATTTGAAGACCAAAAAAGTTGTATATTTGTAAGATGATAAATACCAACGTTTCATGAAATATCTGAATATGTATAGGCATTCAAGGATTGTAATTCTTATGTTTATTTTCAGGAATCTTTCAAATCACAAAATCAGTGGACCTATGTCATCAGATATTGGAAAGCTAGATCGTTTAAGATTTTTGTACGTTGTCTCTTTCAATGTTTGTTCATGCTTTCTACAATATATCATGCAAGCTTGTTGATGCCATGTATCATGTGATGTAGAGATCTTCATTACAACAACTTTTATGGGGCAATTCCTCCAGAGTTAGGAAACTGTACAGAGCTGCAAGGATTGTAAGTAATGTAGTTTTACTATTATGATATCAAAATATCAAAAAGTTTGCTTAAAGTTATGTACCTTTTTGTTGTTGATGTCCTGCTTAAAATATCTGTGAGTTTATTTTGGAGATTTATTTTATATTATTGTTTATAATAATAATAATAATAAATAATAATAATAATAATAATAATAATAATAATAATAATAATAATAATGATATGATTTCTTGACAGATTTTTGCAGAATAATTACTTGAGTGGATTTATTCCTACCGAATTAGGAAATCTTTCGAAGCTTCAAGCATTGTAAGTTTATTTTTAAAATATCTGCTGTAAGTAGGAGGATCACCTATTTCATCATGATAAATTTCCCAGCCCAATGATTGCATTTACGATTTGAGCTTCTAACCGACTTTTGAATGACTTTTTGTTCAGGAAACTTGTCGCTTGTTGGTTTCAACAATAAAAATGTTAGTTCACAACATTAGAACATAATTTGTACCTAGAATTAATTGAAATTTTATGGCATATGTTGTAGGGATATCTCTAGCAACTCTCTCAGTGGAAGTATTCCCACATCACTTGGAAACTTGAGAAACCTTTCAATTTTGTAAGATGATGAACTTCAGTGTCATGTAACTATGTTTAGATTTTGTTGTTGAATCTTTTATTGATATGCTCTTTGTAATTGTGAAGCAACGTCTCCAACAATTTTCTGGCGGGGCCAATCCCATCAGACGGTGCTCTTGATCAATTTGGAACCAACTCGTGAGTTTTGATTTATCTTTCCGCACTTATATAAATATAATTGAATTTGGAAATTGGGATCATTATTTCACCATTCAGTGACTGCCTAATGTACCATCAATGGTAACCTTTAGCATTAATTTCTTCAGAATACCTTAACAATATTGAAATTTGAATGGTATACAACTTTTCAAACAATTTGGTGATGCGACTTCAGTATTAATTATTGAATTAGATTGTTATTTTTGGTTGAGTACTTGCAGTTTTCTTGGAAACCGTGACTTGTGTGGGAGTCATATCGATCAGTCATGCAAAAATGATGCTGGAGGTTCAGCAGGCTCGCAGCCTAAAGGTCTGCTATAATTTCTAGCATGATCTTTTATTTTAATTGCTTTCTTATGATTACTTATCAACTTACATAATAATTGATGATTGTATGTATATATTGGTTTTGGTATATGTTTGTAACAGGAAGCCAGAGTGTAAAGAAGAACTCTGGACGGCTACTTATTAGTGCATCTGCTACAGTGGGTGCATTGCTCTTGGTTGCACTTATGTGTTTCTGGGGCTGTTTTCTTTACAAGAAACTTGGTAAAAATGATGTCAAAGGTCTTGCAGTGGATGTCGGTGGAGGTGAGGTTTTTTTACACTTTTATGGATGTCTCACCGATATTAATATGAGAAAAGAAGAGATGCTCATACAACTAGCAACCCAAAAGATAACTTTTCTATAATGATTCTTATTGGTTCAGGTGCATCTATTGTGATGTTTCATGGAGACTTACCATACTCTTCAAAAGATATAATCAAGAAGTTGGAAACTTTGAACGAGGAGCATGTAATTGGTGCTGGAGGCTTTGGAACTGTATACAAACTGGCAATGGATGATGGAAATGTATTTGCTTTGAAAAGAATAGTCAAGTTGAATGAGGGATTTGATCGTTTCTTTGAGAGGGAGCTCGAAATTCTTGGAAGTATTAAGCACAGATATCTAGTGAATTTAAGAGGATATTGCAACTCTCCAACATCAAAATTGTTAATCTATGATTACTTATCGGGTGGGAGTCTAGATGAAGCTCTTCATGGTAATATAAACCATTCATTCACATTAAGTGTTAGAAACATTGTGCAGTTTTTTGGTTATTTATTTGATGATATAGTCATGTAAGTACATGGGATGATCATAATATGTTCCCTTTTGCAGAAAAAGCTGAGCTACTAGATTGGGATGCTCGGCTTAACATCATAATGGGAGCTGCAAAAGGATTAGCTTATTTGCATCATGATTGTTCTCCTCGTATAATACACCGAGATATAAAATCAAGTAACATTTTGCTTGATGGAAATTTCGAGGCACGGGTTTCTGACTTCGGACTTGCAAAATTATTAGAGGATGAGGAATCTCATATTACAACCATTGTGGCTGGGACGTTTGGGTATCTGGCTCCAGGTAGGATCATAAAATTTGGTTACATTTTAGTATGGTACATGTTGTATTTGTTAAAGCGATGTGGGTGATAGATAAAGCTTGCAGTCTTGACCCATTTACTTATGAATGGGTCAATTATGTGTCAAGTATTACGGCCACCTGTAATTTGTCAAATACTCAAATGGGTAAAATTGAAATAGGATAGGTCAAATGGGTCATAAGTTGCCCAAACTTTATTTTTAATGCATAAGATCTCCTAAATTATTTTTATTGGAGGATTAGATGCTTATTGAAATAATATAGTTCTTGTATTGTATTTGATGCTCTATTTATGCACACAAGATTAAAACATTTGGAGAAAAGGTGTTTTACATTCGTCTCAATTTGTGTATGTAATTTTTATTGCAGAGTATATGCAGAGTGGTAGAGCAACAGAGAAGACAGATGTTTATAGTTTTGGAGTACTTGTGCTTGAAGTTATAAGTGGGAAGAGGCCTACCGATGCATCCTTCATTGAGAAGGGCCTTAATATTGTTGGCTGGGTATGTCTTTATTTCTTGAAATTAAATTTTACTAATTTATGCGGTTGCAAGCACAGAAATAAAGATGCCGAAAAACTCATTCTTGTATCAAATATATTTTGGAGGAATTCTATTTTGAATATGTATCTCATCAACAAGAATATTAAAGAAGTGTTTTCTTACAGATACATATATATGATATACATGCCACCACTTGATCATATATAAATAAAATTAGAGTAAATATTATTTGTGATGTTCAAGTTAATGATAGTTGCTTGGTAATAGCAGAATAATTATAAGAATACAACTTCGATGGTGATGGTGTAAAAAGTAAGTATCTGAATGATAGTAAATCATATAACAGTTGCTGTCTTTAGATAGAGAACATATAAAGTAATACTTGGACGTTGCAAAATACCATACACTATACCTGTATGGTTAAGTTTTATACTAATGTGTGCCTAGCTGAACAGAATACAAAAGATAACAACCCTAGAAGTCTAAAGATTGATGAATATCTGCACTACATCTGGACAATTCAGGAATTTAGAGCGAACTGTCTTTTAAGAAATAGATATGATGAATTGAATTCCAATAGTATGCCATTATATATTGATGAATGTTAGAATTGGACTCGTGTCGAAGTATAACTTGTAATTACTCGGGGTTTAATAACTCATAGTGAAATGTGCATGTTTATGAGAGATTAAACACTAAACTCACTTCTGTGTCTTCAAAACTTTAATCTCGACTTCTTGGTTGACTTGACTTCTTGATATTTGATCTATTGGTCTTATGTTTATTGAACTATTGCAATTATTTATTTCTTTTCAGTTGAATTATTTAATAACGGAAGATAGGCAACGTGAGATCATCGATGTAAACTGTGAAGGAGTTGAGTCAGAAAACCTTGATGCTTTGCTTTCAGTTGCAATTCAATGTGTATCTTCAACCCCAGAAGATCGGCCCACCATGCATCGGGTGGTACAAACTCTTGAATCAGAGGTTATGACTCCATGCCCTAGTGACTTCTATGACTCTGCTTCTGATTAAGAATCTTTCACCACAATCAAAACGGGTTCGTGTTTCTATGTTGTGGAGATTCTTGGCAAAAACAGGGTTAAGAGCTTCAAAACTGTCTGCCAATTTTATTTTCAGCTTGATAATTAATTCTTTGAGCAGATCGACAGTAAGAAATATTTGTACATGCCCTTCAAGATACAGAAGCATCATTATCATCTACAAGTGTGTTTCTTCTGCAGTAGTATTTATGCTCTTGATTTTCTTGCCCTATGTGATTATATTTTTGGGGAAAATACATCTTTCTTGTTGCGCCTTTCGCCATGATGCCACCAAATGTATATTGATGCTAGTTTTAACTGATATTATATTCACACACTTTTTCTTGTTCATTGCCATTTTTGTATCATATGTTTCTTGTTGCATCATTAAGAAGTTTTATGTTGCCTTTGCTAGCTGTTTCTGATAATATTCCTTATCCTGTAGGTATCATGTTATCATCTGGTAGTTGTAAATTGTGATCTGTCTTCTGTGTCCTGTATTTGGTTTCAGGAGGTTTGATTAGTGAAATATGGTATATATAGGCGCTTTCCCTTGACCCTGAAAGGAGAGCAGCACCCTTGACCCTGCTATTTGTGAGGTCTGGACTCATATAAGTTGATACAAATGTGCGCAATACACCTCCTATCCCATAATAGAACTTGATATGAAAATTCATCAGATGTGTAAATCATAATTACCTAAATTGATCGATGAAACTAAAATCACAAACATAACATAAATGAAACTATTTTCATACAAGTAACCAGATTTCATAACACTTATTTTTTTTCTTCTTCTTGTGGTCATACAAGTAAAATTTGGGCCAAAATGCTGATTTTGGGGGGAAACCTGTATGTGTAATTAATAAGTTTTATGACTAAATTAGAAGCATGTGAAAACTGAATAATGAGAAGGAGTTGAGCATTCTTAGTGCAAAGTTATGTATCACTATACATGAGTGAATCAATAATGGCTCCTTCCACCCAATAAGCCGACATGCAATCGGTCGAAGACGAGGTACCGGCACTAACATCTCGTAAAAATAGGTCACAAAGAAAAGACAAACAACCCGAAGTTGAACAATAACAACCTAAACCAGAAAGTGTTTATAACAACCCCAACTTTTGGGAACCGGAGGACAAACTCCGATTATGTGAATATTGGATTGCCGTTTTTAGAAGATTCTGACCGAGGAAATACGCAAAACAACGACTCTTTTTGATATCTTGTCATGGAAAAGTACTATGCCCGCAACCCTGCATTTATTCGGACGAAAGACATGTTGACCTCAAAATTGAAGCAAACTCAATCCCACATGCCAACAGTGGGGAGGCATTTGGAAGGGACTTGAAGGACAAAAAAGAAGCGGGGAATATGCTATTGGTTTTCGGTTTCGGTTGGATGCTTAATATAAGTTGGAAACCCAATAAACTTTCAATAGTTTTCAAGCATGAAACTTTCAATAGTTTTCAAGCGTGGAACTTTTTGAAGGACCGCAAAAAGTGATTAACTCCCGATTTCATTGTTGTCGGAAGGAGGAAGTTCCAAAATGCCGCGAGACGGTGCACTTGGACGAATTAGATTTGGATGAGAAACTGGAGGCTAACGAAGAAAATCCGAATGCCGCGCTATTTGGTTATGATCAGTTCTAACGTCCATGGGGAAAAACAAGGAAACCAAAATCCCAAAAAACGACCTCTTGTTCCGCCACTTCGTCTCGCGCTTCGTATGACAACTCGATCATTGATACCTTTCAAGGCATCCGTTCCGACAAACAAAACTACTATCGGTCAAAGGACATTGAAACACAACTCCGAATTTTGTCTACGTTGACGGACCACTTGTCGGGGCGAGACAACGTGATAATAGAAAGTGAAAAGGAGAAGATAGAGTGGGATCGGAATCTGAAGATGCTTGATTGTAGCTTTTTATTTTTATGAATTTATTTTTTTAGGACTTTTAATATTTATTTTTATTTTTAATGAATTTGTTTATTTTATTTAATTTATTTTGTTATTTATTTCAATTTATTAAATTATTTAAATTTTCTAAAAAAACAATCAAAAATAAAGTCCATAACAATATTATCACTCCACTTTTTTAGCAACAATGTTCTTCCAAAACGCTATAAACCAAGTTCACCACTCCTGCGCTCTAAGTACTAAAACAAACAACATATTGTAATCAAGAGATGTCTCCTTCTGCGAAAGCAGTACACACAAATGAATTGCAAATGAAGTCATAATTCCACAAAAGCTTGTGAGTTGTGACCCACAAAAATCCACTTGATTTTAAGCATCTGCAGGCATACAAAAGCAGACCATGGACTGTATATGTAACAGCTGGTATCACAAGCACTTCTTCATCACAGAAAATTAAAAGAAGATTGTAGAGTTAGTTTTGTTTAGAGGGAATTAAATGAATCGTAACGTCCATACATATTGTGTTTACAATCAACTCAATTCTTCGACTGCCATAAAAGAAGATCACCTATATGGTCTAAACTCGATGCCTTGAATTGTAACCCCACAGAAGGGCAAAATGGCCATAACCCCAACTGGAAAACCAAAGACTTATAGGAATGATTTGGTTGGTGGTAGGAGTAGGTGTTTGAAATTCCCAACCTTTTACTTCCATCCAACCATCACTCCACTATTTTGGAAGGTCTTTGTCTTTTATTTTGGGTCTGTTCAATGGGTTGCGGGTGTTTCCTCCAACATTAATAACTGGGGTTTCAGGAATATATAAATAGACATACCAACATCTAGCCGTATCACTTTCATCATCAGAAACCAAATCTCTACCACCGACCCGTATAAGAGGCGAAACTGTGGATTCGAATAGAGGTAATTTGTAGACAAGGTAAGTTGCATATGTTGTTTCAGATGAAAGTTCCTCAGATTTGATTTTTGTGAGGATTTTAAAAGAATGAGTTTTCAATACCATCGTTTTTCCAAATCTGCAAAAGATACAGGAGAAAATCATCTTCCATGTACCCAATAGAAATGTGATAATTGAAAAGGACACCGTGCAGAGGAATTTCAATAGCTTGATTTTCAATTCTAAATTTTTCGTGCCGAACTTACCAAAAATCAGTGTCATTGTATGAACAGAAAAACTATTAATCACAGTATATCAACTTTCTACATATTATAGTGTATGTAATCAGAAACCATATATATGTTTACCTAATATTTCTTAAAAAAAGGGAAACACAATGCATGTGTATCAAATCCTTAATGGATGTTCGTAATATCTCACACACATATGTAAGTGATTTTGTAGATGGGTAACCATATCTATGGGTTGATTTGAGAGTTTGATATTTCCAAACTTGGTGGCTGCAAACCAACCTAAATGCTATATATGTAAATTAGTTAGCGGATTGCCAACAAGGTTGAAACCCCTTGTTAGTCTTAAATGCTGGACAAAACCTATACAGAAGATATAAAAATCTACAAGAAAACTGGCGGGAAGATTAGAAGAAAAAAAGAACCTCGATTTGGGTAAAGACAGCCACTTAGCGTACTCTGCATCATTTACGCAAGCCTTTCTTGCTGATAGCATTAGACATTTCTTCCCATTTTTGTCAATAGAAAACCACTATCAAACAATCAATCAGTTAATAGAAATGTAAGTGCTTGTTTCTAAAATCTGTAATGCCTCTTCTATTTTGAACCAGAGGAGGCATCATATTCATACGCTCCACAACAACTAAGTACATATGAGAAATAAATGAAGACATTACTTTTAAATAATCTTCCCAAAAATGACAGTAACACATGAATCATTTGTAGCAATGTTACCTCTTGAGCTGTCTTGAATGGTAACCATTTTGAAACACCATTATTGAGTAGAAACCTTTTGGAAAGAATCGAGTAGAGTTCGTTTTTTGTTGTCCATTGCTGACTATATTTTGACCGTTAGATTATGATTTGATAATCATCTGGCAATTTTTGTTCCCAGTATGTGTCTGAATCTGAATCTAATGATAAGGGTTGCATATAATCGATGTTCTCATCCTCCAAGACATGATTTTCTGCCTACAAAACATATACATACATTCAAAATTGATCGACCATGCAACCAAAATGTTGTTCTCCAAGGCAAATGTGCCATAAAGAAAATAACGTAGACGAACAAACTTGTATTTCTAGGATTACTTTTTCCAGTTCCACGGGTAGAAACTCAATGCCTTCTACTTCTATACATGGGCCACCATCAAAGATAATTTCAAGATCAACAGTTGTCCCATCACTAGTGAACTGACACAATTCAACCATCCACCAGTTATCTTCTCTCTTACACGTAAGGTATGCAAATGAAGTTTCTGTTCCCCCTTCTAATATGTAACCGAGGCGGCGTGACATTATAAGTTGTTCTGTCCAATTGTTATCAGTATAATATTTGAAGACAAGGTTGACCGTGTAGGTGGTATCTTTTTAGGATCTGTAATCATACATTCTTTGATGGAAATCATTTCACAGTGTTGTCCGTTGTCATTTATATAAAACCACTGCATGCATGCATAACGCCCATTGATTACGCATTATACTAGGTAGCTTATCTTTGTATGATTAATTTGGATTTATCGTGAATGGCTTTGATGTAATGGTGTGGTTGCAGAGTAAATGTTTCATAACTGTATATATAGTAGTAGTGTTATTGGGTCATGTGTCGCACACCATATATCCATCATTAATATCATATATCAATTAATGTAGGTGGATATGTATACTTTCCACCCCATCTTTCTCTCATAAAAAATATTATAATGACTAAGAAACTGTGGCCTTAGAAAATAACTACCGTGTTGCCCCCGTTGGGGTGGACCCCTTTGGAGAGAAGCAACTTGAGTTCCCGTATGGATCTGTAGATCAGAGGAGGTTCCGCAGACTTGACTATCTCTTGGTACTTCTTATGATCATCATCTTGTTCCAACTCTGCCTATATTATTATATTCATATATCAAGTATATGCTAACATATTAGTTATTAATTAGTTGACGTCCATATATGGATCGAACTGAAAATCATCCTTATCAAAATTTTTTGTACAAAAAAAAGAAAAAAGAAAAAAAAAAACAATTTGTGAGCTTACGTTGATTTCCAGGGGTAGGGTTTGAAACTCTATCCCTTCTATTTCTAAACTAATAAAGCACTCACGATGGTAATCAAAATCAATATTCAGATCAACAATATTGTGGTCACTAGTAATGTTGTATCCTGTCTTACTACGATTACAATATTGTCCGCTTTGCCTGCAGGCGCACGATTTTTTCTTGGCGACCACACGAGGACTTCTGAGGAGGTCACCCATCCTAGTACTACTCTCGCTCGAGCACGCTTAACTACAGAGTTCTCACGGGATCTGCTGTGCTTGTGGTCCCAAAACGCGTTGTGTCCGGTAAGGATGAGATTTACCTTATAAGCCTAAGATCTCTCATGTCCACGGCTGATGTGGGATTTTCCTAAGGTATTACAAACACCCCCTACAAACAAAGTAAAGAAATGAAATAAAGGCTGAAGCAATGAAGGGTTGGGTTAATTTCATACCGAGTACCCTACAAACAAAGTATCCAAATTGCACCAAACCAGTGCCAAATAATATCACAAATACACATTGGTCATAGGTGTTTCCCCTAATCGGAAGGTGTGTATGACACTACACCACACGACCGCACTACACAAATCATAACATAGCCTATGATGCATCCATACGCCTCCTAAATAATCCAAAAGCTCTCCCACGAGCATAAACACACAAATCGTATAACAAAAGTGGAGACGCCATGGACTAATCCCACCGCCACGGATAGTGTCAAGTCATTAGCGCCACAATGACAAGCCTGTGGTACCTCTACAGGTAGTTGACTCGGTATACCTATCTCCTGTCTACAAAATTCTAGGGTTCTATGGTCGCACAGTGAACATATAAACCCACACACACCAGATTATGTTCACCATGCAAATGGAACCTAAATCTAATGAATCAAGATAGCTCACAAAAAATAAATCACCATGTTTTCCAAAGTCATATTTCATGCAAGGTTTTCTCAAAAGTTCCCACAATAGATCATCTCAAATAATAGTTCAACCAAAACAGGAAGAATCAGGACACACAAGTATTTCGTAATGAATAACAAAGAGGTCACACGATAATCAAAGAAACATGTCAAGATAACGCTGAAAGAAGAGTACGGACATCCGTACCTGGATAAATGTCTAAAGCTAGCTCTCAAGATCGAAAAGATACTCCACAATTCCCAACAAAGTCTACACAAAATAAATAATTTAACTAACTTAGAATAGTTACATATCTTAATTATTTTTCTCCCAACATCCTATGTCTCCTTTTTAAATTTACGTATTCTCTATTATTCTATCTTTCAATTGTATTTAATTCAATAACATCAAATTAAAGTTAGATTAACAACTATAATATCAAAAATGTTAATAGTACGACTTAATATTATAAAGTTATATATATGAAAACAACATAGCCTTTTTAATTATATTGGCAGGTGACTAGCGTATTCGAGCAGTAAAGACGCAAATTTTATAATATATATCTCGTATACTAATATTAGATAACGGATGAATTATAATACAATTATTAAAGTAATTAGTGGACTACTCCTATTTTGGAATCTCTGTTTTGAAACATATTATAGCCATGACCCTTAGGTAAAATTCAGAAAGTTTATTGCCTATTTCGACATAGTATAAGTACTTCAGGGGGTGGACACGTAAAAAGCATTCCATTTATTTGTTTTGTAATACTATACATAGTTCAGGGGCCTGAATGAAAAATCATAACAATTCTTTTGTTGACATCGTCTTCTTCATGTACGTACATAACCATGTTCAATTTAATTTTTTTAATTTCGCTATCTTTGATTCTAAGTAATTAATTAAACTAAGTCTATCATAATAATGTATATTTATGTAAGTTCTTAGGTTCCGATTCTCAAATACAATAGATATTTTATAAGTCGAACTTTCCAATATGTAATCGAAACGGTAATTTTAACTATTGGTTTCGGTTTGTTCTAATTAAATATATGAATATTAGATGATTAATAAAGTCTAATAACATATTAATATTCAAGTTAGGTTCAGATTTACCTCCAAAGTGAAACCGAATTAGCACCGAACTAAACACGTAAAACTTCTTGTTCCCGTTTGAGTTTTCTGGCCTTCTCTCTGTTTGTTCTCAATATAGTTTTGAAGAATGGTTTTCCTATGTGTGATTATTGGTGGTTAATGAATGATTTGGAATGATCATCGATCGTTTTTGATTTAGGCATATGTATCTATAACAGAAACTGGCCGCTAACACCGAACTTGGCCGAGAAGTCTGGGTATTTCGTTTGCCTCACGTCTCAATTCAAATTCTAAGATATCTCTTATCATTATTATATTATTGTTATTATTATTATTATTTAAACAATAATCAAAATCATTTTGTGTTACTTATATAATAAGTATTATAATTATTATTCTTTTAATTTGATTTTCTATTTATTATCACTAATACAAAATTAATACTTATATATGTAAATATTTTTGAGTTATTATAACTTTCCTTTAAACATAAGAAGTTATCATTGCACTTGTATTCTGGCTATAACTATACCATCAGTAGTTTTGATGCTACTTATGTGCTTTAAGAGGAAAAGTTGTATGTTATATTATGAACAGTTTGATCAGGGAAAATATATTTGCTCGTCTCGTGTACGATTGGACATCATAAGTTTGTTAATTTGACTTGTTATATGTCATGTTATGATCATATTTTTCCTTGCATCTTTCTGTCAAATTATATTGATGTTTCCTCTTTAGTTGAGAAGTAAAGAAGACAAGCAGGAGAAGATTTGACTTGACGTACAGGTAATGGTTATCAAGCTAACAAGCTAGTTTTACAGTACAGAAGATGGTTAAACCAAAATTTATTAAATAATAGCTGAATTATTATTGATCAATTAAAGTCTGGTCTGGTTAGAACTAAATAGCTAGATGAGGCTTGTTTTGAACAATATTTACTTTACAAAGAGCTAATATAAAAGGAAGAGAACCATAAATGTATTCCTTGGAACATCAACTAATAATGCTGGGCATGTAAAGACAAAAAGCATGATATATGCTTGATACATACAATAGAATATTGGTTAAATTTTGATAAATTTTCAAGCACATAACCCTGTTATATAACTAAAGTTTCTATTGGCGAGTCCCCAAATGGCGTTTATTTGTAACAACTATTACAGGGGAAAATGTTCAAAACCAGATTTTGATCAAGCAAATATCCTTCATGCTGTTAACTAAGTAATTCTTATCAAGTGGTACTATTTGATGATAGAGAAGGGGCACATAACATATTCAAAACAGAATTTATAGTAAATATGAAAATCCTTTTAGTTGTGACATGTTTACAAACTGCTGATACATGGATCACCTTGTATTAATCTATCTACACAAATCTGTTGGTTCAACAAAAAGATTTACTTAATGTGTGCATTTTATCAAGCAGGTTACAGTCATCAAGCAAGGATCTTCTGGCTAGGAGCCATTATACAAATGCAAATGACATCATAAATGCTTTAGGTTTTGAATACAAAATAAAACTATATACAGTTTATCTGTAACTGCTGGATGAACACTGTGATATCATAAATACTTGCACCTCACAAAAAGATCACCCTATCATATGGGTCTAAGCTCAATGCCTTGAATAATAAGCCCTTTAAGTGACGTGTACCTAGGCATCTCAAATTTAAGACGCATGCGAATGATTTGGTTGGTGGTATGAGTAGTAGAAGTAGGTGTTTGAATTTTGTATACTTGTACTTCCATCAAACCATCACTCCTCTTTTGTGGAATGCCTTTTATTTTGGGTCTGTTCACTGGGTTGTAGGTGTTTTTATCAACCTTTCCTCTAACATTGATAATTGGGGTTTGAGGACTAATTAAAAAGACATACCAACAATCCTTTTTCCATTTATCATAAGAATCCAAATCTGTACCATCCATCACTTTCAAAGGAGGCTCAAATACTGGTTGGTCACTTTCATGTAATTTGTAGACAAGGTAAGTTGCATATGTCGTTTCAGATGATAGTAATTCGTAATTTATTCTGCTGTCGATTTTAAAATATTCACATTGCAATTCCACAGTTCCTCTAAATCTGCAAAAACAAAAAACATAGGAGGAGTCATGTTACATGTAAATACAAATGTTATAATTGGAATTGATTATATTGTGCTAGGTACATTTTGTTGGCTGATTCCAACAGACCTAAAACCCTACATATACAAAGATATTTAATTTTCGTGTTTTTCTTTCTCTTCTTTTTAGAAAAGAGAGAGAGAGAGAGAGAGAGAGAGAGAGAGAGAGAGAGAGAGAGAGAGAGAGAGGTGGGAACAATAAAACGAACCTTGATTCTGGTAAAGGCTGCCAGTTCAAGCTATCACAAGCCTTTCTTGGTGCTATCATAAGACATTTCTTCCCATTTTTGTCAATAGACAACCACTATCAATCAATTAATCAATCATTTAATAGATATGAAATTAGTATTTGTTTTAAAATTAATTTTCAAATGCTTTCTTCTGAACCAGAGGAGGCACACTTTTCATAGGGGCTCAACTATATACGTTTGAAAAATAAATGAAAGAATTATATTTAAAACATTTCTAGAAATGACAGTAGTATAGTATTAATCATTTGTATCAAATTTACCTCTTGACCATCATTGATTAGGAATCCCTTGGAAAGAATTAAGTAGAGTTCCTTTTTCGTTGCATTCATAGGCACACTATGTTTTGCTAATTTGATTACATGTTCATAATCATTTGGCAATTTTTGTACCCAGTATGTGTCTACTGAATCTGATGATATGGGTTGTTGCATATGATCATCATCTACGTCCTCATTCTCCAAGACTTGATGTTCCTCCTATAACATGTTGGAGTACACATAAATTGACCATAAAAGAAAAATCACGTACTTTCTCTAAAGTAAGCAGATCCATAAAGGAAAATAATTCAGTTGCTGGTATAAATATGTTGTTGATGTTGACTTGGATGGTAAGTATTGTGGTCAATTATCCACATGTATTTTGTGGATGAACTATTACAAAGAAGACTTTGTTATATGCCTAACTTCACCAACCAATTTGTCTCCAATTTATTTACATTTTAACCATCATGTATTGCTATAAATAGAGCATCATGCAAGCTCATTTAAGCATCCCAAATACAAGTATTCTTGTGTACTAAAAGAGTAATAGAGAGTTAGTGAGTTTAGTCTCCTAATTACAAGAGATATAAAGATTAGTGCTTATCCTTGTAATTAGAGAGAAAGTGTAATTCCTATTATTCTACTTAGTGAAACGTTTCTTTCCTTGCCCGTGGTTTTTACCCTATTGGGGTTTTCCACGTTAAATCTCGGTGTCCCTTTATTGTCGTTATCTCAAATTATTGTTAGCGGTTTGCTTTAATTCGGTGTCACTTTTCTTAACAAGTGGTATCAGAGCTAAGTTCTAATATTGAGTGTGTATTAATCTACTTATCGTATGCTCTGTGGTTGCCACGTTTAGTGGATCTTCCACATCAGAAAATAAGTAAGATTATTATCACTCGATAAAAGTTCTTGGGTACTATTTCACGAAAAATAGTATTTTCGAAAAGTTGATTGAATTAGAGCAATGTCTACAAAATTTGATATTGAAAAGTTTAACGGGAGTAATTTCTCGTTATGGAAACTAAAGATGAAAGCTATCCTCAGAAAGGATAAGTGTTTGGCGGCCATCAGTGGACAATCATCCGAGTTCACTGATGAAAAATGGGAAGAAATGGACGGCCAAGCTATCGCAAATCTTCATTTGGCACTAGCAGATGGCGTTTTGTCTAGCATTGAAGAAAAGAAGACGGCAAAAGAGATTTGGGATCACCTCGTAAGACTGTACGAGACCAAATCACTCCATAACAAGATATTCCTTAAGAGGAAACTTTATGCTTTACGCATGAATGAATCCACTTCAGTGAATGAGCACATTAATAGTTTAAATACTCTATTTTCCCAACTCGCATCATTGAGTTGTAATATAGAGCTACAAGAACGTGCTGAAATTCTGCTTCAGAGTCTACCTGACTCGTATGATCAACTCATTATCAACTTAACCAATAATGTTCTCTCGGAGTATTTAGTATACGATGATGTTGCAGCTACGGTTCTAGAAGAAGAGAATCGGCGCAATAATAGGGAGGACAGACAAGCCGGTTCACGACAAGTGGAGGCCTTGGTGGTGACAGGAGGGAGATCAACGGAACGTGGCCCAAGTGGGAGTCGCAATTATGGTGGATCGAAGTCACGAAGAAAGAAGACCTATACATGCTACAACTGTGGCAAGAAAGGTCATTTGAAGAAGGATTGTCGGAGTTTGAATAACTCTAATCCTCAAGGAAATATTGCAAGCATTTCAGAAGATGGGATTGCTCTATTTAGTGAAGCAGTGGTAGCAAACGAAGGCAGAAAGACATTTGCTGATGTCTGGTTATTTAACTCAGGAGCTACTTTTCACATGACTTCTAAAAGAGAATGGTTCCAACAATACGAACGTATCTCGGGAGGATCTGTGTATAGTTGCAATGATCATGAACTAAAGATCATTGGAATTGGAGATATCATTCTGAAGATGCATGATGGTACACTCCGTACTATTCAAAGTGTACGACACGTGGAGGGTTTGAAGAAGAACTTATTGTCTTTAGGACAATTGGATGATCTAGGTTGTAAGATGGAAATACAAGACAAGATCATGAAAATCATGAAAGGAGCGCTAGTACTTATGAAAGGAAAAAAGGTGGCTGCTAATTTATACATTCTGAAAGGCGAGACGGTACAGGAAGCGGAAGCATCGGTTGCTTTAAATAGTTCAAGTGATAGAGTTATTATGACATGGCATCAAAAGCTTGGACATATTTCTGAACAAGGAATGAAGATTCTTGTTGATAGAAATCTTATTCCCGGTCTCACAAAGGTATCGCTACCATTCTGTGAGCATTGTGTAATCAGCAAGCAGCATCGCCTGAAGTTTAACACATCAAATTCTAGAAGTAAAGTTGCTATAGAATTGGTTCACTCTGATGTGTGGCAATCACCAGTTCTGTCCCTGGGAGGAGCAAAATATTTTGTATCCTTTATTGATGATTACACTAGGAGATGTTGGGTGTACCCGATCAAGAGAAAGGCAGATGTGTTTGAAGTTTTCAAAGTTTACAAAGCGAGGGTTGAACTTGAATCTGGTAAAAGGATCAAGTGTCTGAGGACAGATAATGGAGGAGAATACATTGGCAATGAATTTGATAAATTCTGCAAACAAGAAGGCATCAAAAGGCAGTTCACAACGGCATACACTCCTCAACAAAATGGAGTGGCAGAGCGGATGAATAGAACATTGTTAGATAGAACAAGAGCAATGTTGGCAACTGCAAGCTTAGGGAAATCGTTCTGGGCAGAAGCAGTGAGTACTGCCTGTTATGTGATAAATCGGTCACCATCAACTGCAATTGAGCTAAAGTCACCGATGGAGATGTGGACAGGAAAACCAGTTGATTATTCACACCTTCATATATTTGGAAGTCCTGTGTACGCGATGTACAATACCCAAGAAACTACAAAGTTGGATCCGAAGTCCAGAAAGTGTTTGTTCTTGGGGTATGCTGACGGAGTTAAGGGGTATCGCTTGTGGGATCCCACTGCCCACAAAGTAGTCGTCAGCAGAGATGTTGTTTTCACGGAAGACAAAGATTTAGAAGATGTCAGCACTTTAAAAGAAACTACACCAATACAGGTGGAAAATGAAGTCCATAAAGATTCTTCTGAAGCCGTACCAGAACACGACGAAAATCAAGTAATTGTTTATGAAGCTCAAGTGACTCGTAATTCTAATCGAGAAAGGAAACGTCCAGGGTGGCACTCAGATTATATTATGGAAAGCAACGTTGCATACTGTCTTCTAACAGAGGAAGGAGAACCATCAACTCTTCACGAAGCACTGAATCATTCAGATGCATCTCAGTGGATGGCAGCAATGCAGGAAGAAATTGAAGCTCTTCATAAAAATAGAACATGGGAACTTGTGACGTTGCCAGGAGGTAGAAAACCTATTGGAAATAAATGGGTGTATAAGATCAAGCGAAATGGCGATGATCAAGTTGAGCGGTATCGTGCAAGACTGGTGGTCAAAGGATATGCTCAGAAAGAAGGAATAGACTTTAATGAAATATTTTCCCCTGTAGTTCGACTTACAACAATTCGAGTAGTTCTGGCAATGTGTGCTACATTTGATTTACATCTAGAACAACTAGATGTGAAAACTGCATTTCTTCATGGAAACCTTGAAGAAGAAATTTATATGCTTCAACCAGAAGGTTTTGAACTACAAGGAAAAGAGAACTTGGTTTGCAGGTTAAATAAATCTTTGTACGGTCTTAAACAGGCACCGAGGTGTTGGTACAAGAGATTTGATTCTTTCATAATGAGCCTTGAATATAACAGACTTCATGCAGACCCTTGTGCATATTTCAAGAGGTTTGGGGAAAATGATTTTGTCATTTTGTTGTTATATGTGGACGACATGTTGGTAGCAGGCCCCAACAAAGATCGTATCGATAGGCTGAAGACTCAGTTGGCTAGGGAGTTTGAAATGAAAGACTTAGGTGCCGCAAACAAGATTCTAGGGATGCAAATTCACCGAGACAGAGTTACTAGGAAGATTTGGCTTTCTCAAAAGAATTATCTGAGGAAAATTTTGCAGCGTTTCAGTATGCAAGATTGTAAGCCAATCTCAACCCCGCTTCCTACTAATCTCAAGTTATCCTCTGTTATGAGTCCTAGCAGTGAAGACGAGAGGAAGGAGATGTCTCGAGTTCCGTATGCATCAGTAGTGGGAAGTTTAATGTTCGCAATGATATGTACAAGACCAGACATTGCACATGCAGTGGGAGTAGTTAGTCGATACATGGCGAATCCTGGTAAAGAGCATTGGAATGCGGTAAAGAGGATCCTAAGATACATCAAGGGAACCTCAGATGTTGCATTATGTTATGGGGAATCTGAATTTATTGTCAAAGGATATGTTGATTCTGATTATGCAGGTGATATTGATAAAAGTAAATCTACCACCGCGTATGTGTTCACACTTTCTGGTGGAACAGTAAGCTGGGTTTCAAAACTGCAGTCGGTTGTGGCCACGTCAACAACAGAAGCAGAGTATGTTGCAGCTACTCAAGCTACCAAAGAGGCGGTATGGTTGAAGATGTTGTTGGAGGAACTCGGGCATAAACAAGAGAACATAACTCTATTCTGTGACAACCAAAGTGCCTTGCATCTTGCAAGGAATCCAGCATTTCATTCAAAGACAAAGCATATACGAGTTCAATATCACTTCGTTCGTGAGAAAGTTGAAGAAGGAACCGTGGATGTGCAGAAAATCCATACTGATAACAATGTGTCTGATTTTTTGACAAAGTCAATCAACTGTGACAAGTTTATTTGGTGCCGATCCTCATGCGGCCTAGCAGAAACGTAAGCAACATCATTGGCAAGGAAGGAATATCGTGTGAAGATTGATTGAGTTTCAATCGAATCTTCAAGTGGGAGATTGTTGATGTTGACTTGGATGGTAAGTATTGTGGTCAATTATCCACATGTATTTTGTGGATGAACTATTACAAAGAAGACTTTGTTATATGCCTAACTTCACCAACCAATTTGTCTCCAATTTATTTACATTTTAACCATCATGTATTGCTATAAATAGAGCATCATGCAAGCTCATTTAAGCATCCCAAATACAAGTATTCTTGTGTACTAAAAGAGTAATAGAGAGTTAGTGAGTTTAGTCTCCTAATTACAAGAGATATAAAGATTAGTGCTTATCCTTGTAATTAGAGAGAAAGTGTAATTCCTATTATTCTACTTAGTGAAACGTTTCTTTCCTTGCCCGTGGTTTTTACCCTATTGGGGTTTTCCACGTTAAATCTCGGTGTCCCTTTATTGTCGTTATCTCAAATTATTGTTAGCGGTTTGCTTTAATTCGGTGTCACTTTTCTTAACATATGTAGGTATTTGTAATCATACCTTTTCCTGTTCCTGGACGGGTAGAAACTCGATGCCTTCTACTACTATAAATGGGTCAGTGCCTTGAAATATAATTTGAAGATCAGCAGTAGTAGTTCCTTGTTCACTAGTTAAGTGACACAATTCAACCATCCACCAACCATCTTCTCTCTTATCCGCCAAATAAGAAATTAAACTTTTTGTCTGCCCTTCTAATTTGTATTTGAGATTGATATTAGGTTGTTTTGGCAAATTCTTATCATCATAAAATTTGAAGACAAGGTTGACGGTGTAGGTGATGAAAGGTGTCAGGAATTGAGCTCTCACACGTACTATGAAGTTGCAGGACAGTGCATATAAGGTGCCCACTGGAAATCTGCAAGAAAAATGTAGATGAGTGAGTGAGTAAGTGTATATAAATACTCTAAAAACCCAAACACTGGAGATCGAGAAACGACGTATTTAATTAGGGGTGATGAGTAAAGTAGCTAGGAGGATGAGGTTGGTAAGTAGTCACCTTGAATTATAGTAATGGATATAGAGATGAATCTCTTTCGGATCTGGAATGAAACATTCTTTGATGGAAATCAATTCACAGTGTTGTCCTTTGTCATTCAGATGAAACCACTGCAAGCATACATATATGCATGACCACTAATTAGTTGTATAGAGAGATTTTGATTTTGGAGATCCAGCCAATATTCATTATTTATTTAATTACTGAGAATGAGTTTCATGTTTGATTAGTGTTGCCTATGTTAATAAGAAGCAAATAATGCATACGGGGTGAGTAGGAGGATAAGTCACATTGAATTATAGGTATGGTAACAGAAATTATTCTTTCCTTCATCTCGAATAATAGCTTCTTTCATGGAAAATAATTCACAGTGTTGTCTGTGTTGTCTACTATCATTTAGATGAAACCACTGCATGCCCATTAATTAATGAGTTACTTAAATAAGTCTGAATTAGTACGTTCTTCTAGCTAGAGATTATCTTTGTTTGATGGGGCTGGGTTGATTGGAATGCCTTGGATTAACAATGTTTGTCATTTTATTGTATTTTTAAAAATGGGAACGTCTGAATAAACCCTCTCCCCCAAGGCGAAGTCGGCGATTCCCCTAATCGCTTTTTCGTATTTTCCAAATTCAACCGTGAATCATTAATTTAATTCTTAACGTTTGCATTCATTGTCCTTTATCACTTTTTAATCCTATTGGTTGACAATTTGGTGAAGGCAATTGATCTGACGTTAGAATTTATTTTATAGATTCATATTATATTCATATTATCTCATTGAAATAAGCCTATTGTATCAATCTAAAGAGTTTAATCCAATTCTGAACTTGTGGTGTGCATCAAAGTCGATTTGCATTGTAGTGGTGGGGTAATTGTCCCTATTATTTCTAAACTGGCCAATTCTTGGACCTATTTGATTCGAGCTTTATCATACATATTTTTTTGTTAATTACTGGTTGCTACTTTGTGCTTATTTGGTTATTGTTAAGATTGCTACTGGTTGATTTTATGAGTTTGTGCATGTTTGGCGTTGTTTAATTATGGAGAGAGGGTTCTTGAGTTGAGGTGGGAGAGGGAGAGGTGTTAAGGAAAAAGATAAACATGGTAATGATACAACAAAGGACACTGTTAACGTGGTGTCGTCTGCTGTGGATGACCCTGTGGTTGCTTCTGGGAATGATAATGGTACGGAGAAAGGGAATGTGGGAGAGTGTCCGACACCGGTTACTACTAGTACACCGAACACCGGTTCTGTTCCGATTACTGCTCATGATTGGCCTATTACTGAGAATTCTGCTCTGATTCGTTCAGGGGCTACTTTGTATGCTAAATTAGTTTCTGGTGAACCAAGTAGGATAAGTGTGAATTTTCTCACTTTAATTACACCGGCAGGGAACGGGGCTGATGTGGTTGTCCCGTTGGAGTCTATCGGGGCTATTAGTGATCGGTATGCTAATTCGGCTTATGGTTTCTTTTTTGGAAAGCAGGTGGCCTACCCCGTTGTTGCTAACTATGTTAGGAACACTTGGAGTAAATATGGACCGGTTAAATCAATGCTTAACTCGTCTAACGGGTTATTTTTCTTCCAGTTTAGATCTAAGGATGGTTTGAATGCAATGTTAGAGAATGGTCCTTGGTTTATTCGCAATAATCCACTTATTCTGCAAAAGTGGAATTCGGATGTGAACTTATTAAAAGAAGATGTTGGTAATGTTCCGGTTTGGGTTAAACTCCATGGTGTCCCTATGACGGCGTTTAGTGAGGATGGTTTGAGTGCCATTGCTACTAAAATTGGTACTCCCTTGATTCTTGACTCTTATACATCTAACATGTGCATGCAATCATGGGAAGGCAAGTTATGCTAGAGCAATGATTGAGCTTCGGGCCGATGTGGAGTTGAAAGATACTATCGTGGTGGCTATGCCTAAACTTGTAGGTGAGGGGTTCTATATGTGTACTATTCGTGTTGAGTATGAGTGGAAACCTCCCAGGTGTTCGAGTTGCAAGGTATTTGGTCATGTGCTGGATGAGTGTCCTAAGAATATAGGTGTGAATGTGGTGAAGAACTTGAAGAATCCTAGACAAGCTGCTAGAGGTGTTCCGGTCGGTCCTAAGATAGGGTTTAAACCAAGACAAGAGTTTAGACCTGTCTCAATTAAGAATAATGCCAATACTAGTGGCAAAAAGAAGCAAGACGCGGTACCTAGTAAAGAGGTTAGTAATTCAAACCCATTTGATGCGCTTAATTTGGTTGAAAATGATGATGATTTGGGTACAAATGGGGGGACTTCAAAGTCGGCTGGTAAGGGGGCAAATTTTGGTTCCGGTGGGTTTCCATCTGATGAAGGATTCTTTCATGTGGCATCTACTAGTACTAGTACTATCCCTATAATTGAAAGAATTGATAAGCTAGAAAGACAAATTATTGATGGGAAACTTACTCTTGTGGATGATGATGGAAATCCATTACCTACTGTTGTTTCTACGGAAAATGTGGTTAGTGATAAGGTTGATGATCTGGGTAATGAGGATAATGATAGTGAAGTAGAAGAGGTTAATGATGAAATGGCCACTTACATGGCTTCCACGAATTGTAATGTTCATAAAGCTTCGAAAAGTGGTATTGGAGGGGGAAACAAAAGCTTGTATGAACAATGGAAGGGAAGTTATAGTGAGGACCCGTACGATGATGATGACTTTGATGATCCCGGTTTAACTAATGCTCAAATGAAGTTTGTTAATGCTTTTGATATTAATCTTCGTAGTCAACTTAGATAGCATTTGTAGTAAGTCTCAGAAGTGTGGCATGTCATTCTTATGATAGGTTAGGTTTGAAAAACAGTTGGTGCGTTTGTTTCGCCTAGTTTTGGGCTGAGATGTGGGATTCCGTTGTACTTAACTGTTTTTTGGAGTAATAAAATTTACCGGGGAAACCCTTTACCCAAAAATATTAATACTTTGTATAAAATTAAAAATAATTGAATAAATAAGAAGCAGCAGTCATTAATTATTACCGTCTTGCCCCCGTCCAGATGGGCCCCTTTGGAGAGAAACAATTTGAGTTGGTGTAGGGAGGTGTAGAACAGAGGAGGTTCAGCAGAATTAAGTATCTCTTCATACTTCTTCTTCTCATCTAATTCATCATCATCCACCTATGATATAAGATCAAACATACGCACAAATTAATAAAGCCATAAATCAACTATCGACCATATATAGAAGGAATCGAAAATCATCCTTATCAAAATCTTTTTGTAAAACGATGATGATTAAAAAAAAGACCAAGGGGAATTAGCAATGTAGATGAAGTGATTACATTATTAATTTCCAGGGGTAAGGGTTGGAACTCGATGCCTTCTATTTGTAAACTATATTCACGATGCCAAAACTTAATTTCAAGATCAACAATACTACTGTGATTGTTGGTAGTAAAGTGATGCAACCTGGCAACCAACCATTCATCTTCTTTCTTTTCTCCAACATCATGCACAATCGATATTTTTTTCTCCCCTTCATTTATGTCGTATACGAGGGTTATGTATTGTTTTTTCGACTTCTCTTTGAGAATTTGGGGGCATTTGAAGACAAGGTTTACTATGTATGTAATATTTGGTGACAAATATTTGGTTGTGACGCGTATTGTGAAGGTATCATCATCACGTGTTTTATAGGTGCCCACTTCAAATCTGCATAACGAAGCAATCAGAAGGGTATATCATACAGAGTACAATATTACTTATATATATTATATGGGGATAAACAGGGAAGTAAAAAAATTAAAGAAAGAGGGAAGCAAATCTCAACCCTTGATTTCATCATAAATGAATTTTAAAAAATTATAAATAATTTCAAAATTTAACATTCATCACCGATGAATGTTAAAAACGTTTTTTATAAAAAAAATCAAGGGCTAAGATTTGCTTCCCTCCGTCCTCAAATTTTAAAGTTTCTCTATGAATCCTTCCCCTATATACTTTATTATTATGAAATATTGTATCTTATCACCGTATCAGTCTAAAAACCTAGCTAGGTAGAAACAGGGGAGACTAAAAGGATTAGGAAAAGTCACCTTGAATTATAGTCATCTGAATATCGATCACTCTCTTTTACCTCGCTATATTTAACTAAACATTCTTTGTTGAAAATCATTTTAATAAGTTGTTCGTCGTCATTCATTGAAATCCACTGCATAATTCATTAATTAAATAAATTGTTAATTCTTTTGATTGTTCAAAAGATTTAGTAAATTAACTGCAAAATAAAGTCAAGCTTAAATACAATAATCAAAATTTACCATTCTCATATTTCATTTCAGAAAAATAAAGAATGTAAAACAATAATGCATGGCTAGTTAATTACCGTTGTGCCACCGTTAACAAGGACCCCATTAGAGAGTAGCGCTTTCAGTTCCTTTAAGGAAGAGTAGGTGAGAGGAGGTTCTGCATCATTAAGTATATCTTCATACTCCTTTACCTCCTTTCGTAGAAGCTGAAGCTTCAGAAGCTCCTCCTGATATTTTAGTGCAGCCTCAAGTTTTTCCACAACATGAGACATCAATGGCCTTTCTTCACGATATTCTTTTAAACATCGAAATGCAGTTTCTGAAAATGTTTTCAAAGATGTCGGGTCCATGTTTTGCCTGAGATCTGGAAAAATTATCTCATGTAGCTTATTTTCTTCGTAACTCTTTTTCCACATGTCTACTAAAATGTGTAACCGGCCATCATTGCTTATTTGCGAGCATAGTCTACCACACAAGACTTCAAATAAGATGACACCAAAAGAATAAACATCCGACTCTTTGGTTAGTGAGTACGTCTCCATAAACACAGGATCACAGTACCCAACAGTACCCAAGGCATTGGTCAATAGCATTGAGTACTGCTGATTGACGGGGGCAATTTTTGACAACCCGAAGTCAGCAACTTTAGCATTCCACTCATCATCTAAAAGGATGTTGCCACTCTTGATATCACAATGGATAAGTCTTTGGCTTGTCTTCCTTGGATCATGTAGGTAGTTTAGTCCCTTTGCTGCGGCAAGACATATCTTCAGACGTTGCGTCCAAGTGAGATCAGCAGAAGCTAAATGGCGGTCAAGGCTTCCACGAGACGCATACTCATACACTAGGATCATCTCTTTCTCTTGGATGCAGTATCCGAGGAGAGAGATGAGATTTTCATGCGTGTAGCGTGAAAGAAACGTGATCTCTTTCAAGAACTCTGCATCTCCTTGCCCATGTTTACGATCGAGACGCTTAAAAGCAACCATGCTGCGGTCCTTGAAGCGAGCGAGTGCTCCCATGTACACCTTCCCGAATCCACCACCTCCAATATAGTTTTTCTGGTCAAAGTTGTTAGTGGCATTTGTTATTTCTTCGAATTCGATTTTAAGATGTTGAAATTGCTTCATTAACCCCTCCATAGTATTTGATTAAATGGTAATGAAAAAAAGTTTGAATCAATGGAAGCGAAAAAGTTGAAAGGAGATGTACACAGAACAAGTACAAAAGGTAACTGTTTATGATTTATCTGAATAAGGAAATTCAAAGATGGTTAAGAATGAATTGAAGGACACACTTGAATACACAAAAAGATAAATTTTCTTGCCGTGATTAGTTCAATGAAAAGCAATGACTTTATATCGGATTACATATATGTGCGAGAATTTAAGATGGTTAAGAACGTTTAAATAATATTAACAATTACTATATAGTTCAAGTTTAAGTTACTAGAAAGGATGATAATGCCCAGTAAAGGAATCATATTGTGAGAAAGCAATTAATGCCCAAGGTCAAGTGGTCAACTAAAGAGCAAGACATGATAAAACCCACAAATTTCTTTGAAAAGATGCTACATAAACCTAAAATTGTAAAATTGTATGTTTAAAATTATAACCCCAATTTAAGAATCGATTCAGATACATATTTTAAGTCTACATACTATAACTTTTCTTTTAGCTAGGTTATAACAACTCGAGTAATTTCTATGCAAACTTGAATTAATTTTTGTACGCAATGATATTTTATATGACATCATTTGCGTACGCTGACATACTTCGAGGGAAGAATTTGGAATTGCAAATAGTATCTATATATATAAAGGGATTATAAAATTTGGAGGTCACCCAATTATATTATTTTAGTTTTATAGGCCACTCATATTTGAAAATGATTTTATAGGTCACTCATATGTACGTTGTTCCATATATATCAAATTCAGCTGAAATCTCATCGAAAAAGTGTAAAAGGACACAAATACCCTTATATTTGAATAAAACTAAAATAATATATTATGTTAACTAGCGTTTAAACCCGTGTATACACACGGGTCGTTTAAGCTATTAAAATAAACATTGAATTAAAAGCCATATTTTTTTGACACAACAGTTCAAATGTCATAACCTAATTACATTAATCATTGACTACGTTTTTTATAAGAATTATAAATGACACAGTTTTAATTGAGAGTTAACTTTCTAAATGATAGAGTAATAAATAATATTTATCCTTATTACAAATTTATAGATTTAAGATTATATGTTCGTTGAAACGTTGTCCTTATTACTAATATATAGATTTAAGATTATATATTCGTTGAAACGTTGGAGATTTTTTGACACCGCAAATCTTATTCTAAACCTATAACTTGTTAATTGAAAAGATTGAATAAAATTACATGTGGGATTCGAGATGTACGTGGAAGTATTTGAAGTTATTTTATTTATCTAAATGTATTTAAAATTATAAATTAGTATAATAAAAATATGTTGTATTATTTAACTGAATTGAATGAATTCGTATATAATTTCTTTATGCATAAAAAACTTAACGTAACGTTTATTGATATAAGTATTCCTTTATGTTTGTGAACGTATACAAATACATGAAATAGATTTTATAAATTTTGATAACGATATAATATTCCGGTTAAGAGTTATATAATTTAAAAAGTTTGAGACTATAATTTTGAATTGAGCAAAATTAAAGGACTTAATTGACAAAAAATTTGAATTAAATGATGATGTCATCAAATCCCTAATTTTACTCAATTTAACAAAATTAAAGAATTCTATTGATCAATTGAATATTTGATGATGTCATAATCCGCTTCTTATATTATATTTATAAATAAAGAAAATAAATGTATAAATATAATTATAATAAAACTCATTATGAGTTATCTTTTATTAATTAAGTTTGATAGTTTTGATTAGTTTAAACTAAAAGCATGATGCCCTATTATTAAATTTAATATAGATAAAAGATAATTAAAGATATTGTAATTAAATTTTTTATAGATTATACGAAACATGTATGCGCATGTGATGAAATATTATTAAATTTAATATAGATTAAGATAAAATTGATATATATTAAAAATCATGAAATTGAAATTCACTAATTAAAATTTAAAAATAGAAACATTAGATGAAATTAATTAAATTTAATAAAAAATATATTTTAATTAAATTATGGTCTCTAATTAGTTAATTAGATTTCAAATTATGATGATGATGTTACAAGTATGATTCTTATATATTCTTTAAAATTAATAAATAGTGAACTAAACAAGCACAAAATATATTGTTTATGATTTTTTCTAGAAAGAAATTGAAAGATGTTTAAGAATGAACGATCAACCTGAATACAAAAAAGATAATTTTCCTAGGTTGGTCAAACACTAAACCCAAATGCATAGATGGTGATGTGCATTGCAACGCTCTTTATGTGGGTTTCTGTACGTGAGTCAAACTACATGTAATTGTAATAATAATAATAATAATAATAATAATAATAATAATTACAGTAATTAATTAAATTTGCCTTGATCACGTATATAAACAACGTTTATTGCCAGCTTTTAAATGCTTAATAATGTGTGGGCGGTTGTCATGTTTCTTTAGTTGACTTTAGTCAATAAATATATATATGTTTGCTAGCTTGGTCAAACACTAAACCCCATAGATGGTGATGAGCATAACTCGTGATCGAGTTATTGTTTATTAGTTAATAAATGATAGAGAATGGCTAGTTAAGTTGATTAAATGAAATGCTTAATTAATCAAGTTGAAACAAAATCTCCAAAGTCAACCCCTACCTAATTGCTTTCTTCACATTATTTCATAATCATTGATTTATCAAAATTTTATAGTAAGACAAATTACTTAAACAATAAGTTCCAAAATTGATTTAGCAGAAGGTTTATTTTGATTTCTTGGGAGAAATTTGTAGCAAAAGGTTCACAGTGTATGAGATAGATAATGGGCCTCTGCAAATCATAAATATCTTTATTTATAAAGAAATTATATACACTATATCTACTAAATTCAACTTTACCCGGGACACAGAAAACAGAGTCAATATAGAGACTCCAAGTACAAAAATAAACAACATGTTGTAATTAAGAGATGTATCCTTCTGACAAATATTTACTGTGCAATTGAAATTCAAATGAAGTCATAATTCCACAAAGCTTGTGAGCCTAAAACATCCACTTTATTTTAAGCATCTGCAAGACAGACAGGTTATTGTAAAAAATTTGCTAATGTAGTTATCGATCAATTGTGAGCAGAATTTCTTATCATCATAATTTTCAAGGCTGGGCATATATGGAAGCTCCAATTAGTTATATTGATTTTTTCATGTTACCAGGTTTTAAGGTTCAAGTTGGCTACTTAAGTGCTAGATCAGATCCAATTGCATTATGGAAGCTCCAATTAATACTTCTTCACATGATTTCATAATTCATAATATAATATTTGTTTGCTAGCTTGGTCAAATACTAAACCCAAATGCATAGATGGTGATGTGCATTGAAACCCTCTTTATGTGGGTCTCTGTACTTGAGTCAAACTACACGCCTTGATCACATGATATAATAATAATAATAACAACTAATTAATTTATTAAATTTGCCTTGATCACGTACGTAAACAATATACCTGTTGAACATGATCACATATGTCCTTGCGAATATATATTTGGTCTAGCTATTATAGTTAAATTTAAAATATAATAATAATAATAATAATAATAAATAATAGTAGGTTTTCTGACTTTCTCAGGTCTCTAGTTGACCTTAGCAATTATAGCTGTTAACACCAGCTTAAACTTCGGTCGAGTAACTGTTAATGTTTATTAAATGATAGAGAGCATGACTAGTAAAGTTGAAATGAAATGCGTAATTAATCCAAGTTGAAACAAAATCTCCAAACTCAACTCCTACCTAATTGCTTTGTTCACATAATTCATAATATAATATATGTTTATGTACGTGCAGCTATTATAGCATAAACAACTTATGACTGAGATGCCGAATATCAATCATTGATTTATCAAAATTTTATAGTAAGACAAACCAATGTTATCAGATCCAAAATTGATTTAGTAGAAGGTTTATTTTATTTTCTTGGGAGAAGTTGGTAACAAAAGGTTCACAGTGTATGAGATAAATAATGGGCCTCTGCAAATCATGAATATCATTATTCAAAAAGAAATTATAGTACAAACAAGTTTACCATAAAACAGAGATGAAACAGGGACGCAGAAAACAGAGCCAATATAGAGACTCCAAGTACAAAAACAAACAACATGTTGTAATTAAGAGATGTATCCTTCTGGGAGATATTTACTAGGCAATTGAAATTCAAATGAAGTCATAATTCCACAAAATCTTGTGAGCCTATAAAGTCCACTTTATTGTAAGTATCTGCAAGACAGACAGACAGGTTATGGTAAAAACCTAATGTAGTTATCGATCAATTCTGAACAGAATTTCTTATCCTCATAACTTTCAAGGCTGGGCATATCTGGTTGCTCCAATTAGTTATATTGATTTTTTCATGTTGCCAGTTCTTAAGGTTCAAGCTGGCTACTTTATTGGTAGATCATATCCAGTTGCATTATGTTAGTTTGTTGATCAGGGTCACCTTTGAGGTTGCTCATTGCATCAAAGGCAACAATATTTTAAGAAAATAACAGTTTGACCACCTATATTTCTTCAAAGTTAGACTTGACATATTATGAAAAAATAACACACATTTGGTGTCATCAGTTAGAGCAACTATATTCATTCAAGTAGACTGTAGACCTAATGAAAAAATATCAAAATGGACAGAAACATGAATGACTTTTTTAGTAAACTAATGTGCTTTTTGGCCTCGCAATTATAAATATGAAAAATTGTATGAAAATGTAACGTCTTGTGGACTAATGTTTACTTTAAGGCATCCATCACTATTGCCCAACAAATGATAACTTACCATTAAAAATAGTAATTTTGACCTCCAAAAGATTAATTAACTTAAGCAAAAACCATATGTAAGAAAAAGTGAAGTGCATGACCTTTTATCGAACTGAAGCTTTAAATCTCTTATATTATGATATCATCCATGTTTAATAATATGGTAAACAGACTGAGTAGCTACTTGCAAGATTCGTTTGATATAACATCTTGCAGTTCACATAAAATATTCCACTTACTTGAGCAAAAATAATAGTTAATTTAGTACACATATTAGATCCAAAACAAAAAAAAAAATTTCAATTCTATATTGGCTCAAATCGTGAACTCAAAAATAAAATTATTATTATTATCATCATCAATTCATTAAAAATGCCTTGATCATGTGTTTAAGTACTGTTTAATGCCAGCTTTTAAATGCCCTGATCGATGAGATGCCAATAGACCTGTTCACATGATCACATATAAGTGTGATTAACAAATTTAAAAAATAGAAGGTTTTCTTACGTCTCTAGTTGACCTTATCAATTATAACTCGTTATCGAGTTATTATTGTTAATATTTAATAAATGATAGAGAATGACTAGTTAAGTTGATTAAATGAAATGCTTAATTAAGATGAATCAAAATATCCAAGGTCAACTCCTAACTAATTGTTTTGTTCACATGATTTCATAATTCATAATATATGTTGTGTACATCCAGCTATTATAGCATAAACAACTTATGAGTGAGATGCCGAATATCAATGATTTCCCTCTGTTATAGCATAATTCATAACATATGTTTGTATAAAATCTCATAAATCATTTTATTCTTGCTAAATTCATTTGTAAACAAATAGGTTTTTTTCAACTCGCACGTTTGAAGAAATTATATTATTAAATAACAATGTTAACTACATAAAAGTTATTATTATGATTCAAATATGAAATGAAATAATCGATCTTGATACTAATATTTTCATCGTTTATATGTATCCAGATATAATTAGATTGGAGAAGCAAAATGAAACTCATAAGTCGGAGCTAAATATTTAGTATGTAAGAGATTGTTGTTTTTGTTAACATATGAAGCTAATTCCACCGATAGAAAGTTAAATTTGTACAAAATCTTGTGCTTCATACCTTATATCCCACAATCAAACTACCAATATTTGGTGTCTAGACTTTCTCATATAATATATAGTAATCTTTAGATTTCATTTTTGGATGACAGGATAAACCAGTCAAAATTTTAACTAAAATAATTTTCATGGTTATTTATATGAATGATACTTATAACTAAATTATTACATGTAATCATTTAAAATAAATATTATATCAAAATTATATAACATTGTAAAAAAAAATAAAAAAATTCATTATGCATTTAATAGTACCTCTTCGTTTAGCCTCCTGCGACCATCACCGGGATCAAACCTTATTATTCTCGAAGATGAAAGGACGAGACTAGGCGATCATCGGGATCATCGACCAGAATCGCGAGTTACAAAGGTGTAGAGGTACTCAAATTGGATCGGTGATCAATTTCGAGGTCCGTCCATATCAATAACTGTAGCCCTGATACCACTTGTCAAGACCTTTGACAAACCAACTTGTCCAAATTCCAGTATATAAAACCAGATGGGGTTCCACTCTAAAACAATTGATGATAGATTAAGTAGCCGATGAAATTATATACATGTTTTGATTTCTGTATATGTTCCATGTGAAATATGAGTTTACACCCGACAATACATATGTATGCTACCACTAGTAATGTAGAAACAAACTAATTAAGAGTGAATATATGGTATTCTGATGATCAAATTAAAGAATAGTTGTTTCTAAATATTTTTTTTGAACGGCAATTGTGGCTACATGGCCTCTAGCCCAGAAGGCGTAGCGAGCCCACACAACCATGTAGGGTCCAGCCCAGAAGGCAATGACACCCATCCCTTTACACACGCGGGAGGAAACCCCTTATCGCCCTAGACAAGACTCGAACTTGAGACCTTGCCTAGGAGGGTAAAACCTCCATACCGCTAGATCAGAGGTCTTTTGGTGATAGTTGTTTCTAAGTAACAGAATAATAATGATACTCGTATATATGTTAAGTAACATACACATATTTTGATGCTGAAGATGGTTGATGAGTTTTCAAGTTTTTAATCTACACGCCTGACTCTTTTTGTACCTTAAAATTGAAAGTGTAAAATGAGTACTAGCGTACCCTTTGTATTTACAATCAGGTTTTTTGCCCGATCTTGATAAAAGATAAACACCTATACGGGTCTTAACTCAATGCATTGAATAATAAGCCCACGGAGCGTGTTGGTACTTTCTAACTGAAGACGCATAGGAACTTTTTTGGTGGTGGTAGTGGTTTGAAATTCCCAAATTTGTACTTCCATCCAACCATCACTCCGCTGTTGTGGAATACCTTTTATATTGGCTCTACTCAACGGGTTGTTAGCATTGTGATAAAGCGTTCCTCTATCAATAATGGAGGTTTGCAGACTAACTAGATTCACATACCAAGAATCAGCCTTCTCCCAATCATCAGAAGCCAAATCTTTACCATCCATCACTTTTACAGGAGCCTCAAATTTGAATTGGTCTTGAGGTAATTTGTAGACAAGGTAAGTTGCATACGTTGTTTGAGATGATAGTAATTGGGCTTTGATTTTTCTAACTACTCTGACATCCGAAGATCTCAATTTCATCGTTTCTTCAAATCTGCAGAAAAAAAGAAGGAAATCATACTTACATGTGGGAGTAATACAAAATAATTTCAATAGCATGGTTTTGAATCTTGGAGTTTAATTTCTTTAGGCCAAACTTACCAAAAATCAGAGTCTCATTGTATATATGATCTGTTATTCTGTTATCAATAACCGTATGTTAACCTATCAATCTATGATTTAAAGGAATATATCACGTTCCTTTAGTTCTTCATCACTCATGATAATATCTTTGAAATAGAGAAACACAATGTGTATCAAATCCTTAATGGATGCATGCATATAACCTAGGTAGCTACAAATCAACCTATATGCTGAATAAATTAATTAATTGGTGGATAATACGAAAAGCTGGACAACACGTGTACACATATGCAAAAGATACACAACTCTAGAAGATAATTGGTGAGAAGATATAAAAAGAACCTTGATTCAGGTAAAGGTAGCCACTTCAGGTAACTCGTAATGCAAGCCGCTCTTGGTGAGAGCATTAGACATTTCTTTCCATTTTTGTCAAGAGAAAACCACTGTAAATCAATCAATTGATAGATATGTAAATACTTGTTTTGCAATTTTGTAATGCTTCCTTTTGAACCAAAGGAACTCTAATCAATTGTATCAAATTTACCTCTTCAGCATTATTCCTTAAGAACCCTTTGGAAAGAATTAAGTAGAGATCCTTTTTTGTCGTCCATTGTAAGCTATCTTTTGACAATTTGATTATGTCTTTATAATCATTCGGCACTTTTTGTTCCCAATATGTGTCTGAATCTGATGATATGGGTTGTGTTTCATCTAAGACAGGATTTTCCACCTATAGAACATTCACATATAGGAAATTGATTAGCTGTGGAAAAAATGTTGTTTTTCAAGTAAGGGAGTCATAATGTGTTAATGTAGGCGAACAAACTTATAAATTGTAGGATTATTTTTTCTAGTTTTAGGGGTAGAAACTCGATAAAATTTTGAGTTTCTTTTTTTTTTTTTTTCATTTGAAGTATCATTCATGATGATGTAGAACTTTGTGCTTGGGGCAATCAAAGAGTAAAATATGGTGCATCAATATAAAAATATATGTGCATCATGCTTCGCTCCTTTCCTTCCAATACACGCACTTCGTTCCTCATCCTTACCCATATCAATAATCTTAAAAGAGCTTAGATATGCACCTTTTCCATTTCTTTCATTTTACTTTTACACTTATACACATACTTGGATCTACTAATATAATATACTAGTTAATCTTTAAGGTTGTGCAAATGACAACCCAAGATATTAAGCATCGATAAAAAGTCTAAAAACGAGGTAGGTATTTACCGTTCTGTCGTTGTTAACGAGGAATCCTTGAGATTTGTAGATGAGAGGAGGTACCACATCGTTAACTATATATTCACCCTTGAGATCCTGAAGCTTCAGAAGCTCCTCCTGACATTTTAGTGCAGCCTCAAGTTTTTCCACAACATGAGACATCAATGGCCTTTCTTCACGAGATCTTTTCAAACATTGAAATGCAATTTCTGAAAATATTTTCAAAGAAGCTGGATCCATGTTTTGCATGAGATCTGGAAAAATGATCTCACTTAGCTTATTTTCTTCGTAACGCTTCTTCCACATGGTTACTAAAACCTGTAATTGACCATTACTGCTTATTTGAGAGCATAGTCTACCACATAATACTTCAAATAAGACGACGCCAAAAGAATAAACATCTGACTCTTTTGTTAGTGAGTATGTCTGCATAAACAGAGGATCGCAGTATCCAGGAGTACCTATGGCCTTGGTAACCAGAATTGAGTTGTGCTGATTAGCTGGGCCAACTTTTGACAACCCGAAGTCAGCAACTTTAGCATTCCACTTGTCATCTAAAAGGATATTAGCACTTTTTATGTCACAGTGGATAAGTCTTTGGTTGGTCTCCCTTGGATCATGAAGGTGGTTTAGTCCCTTTGCGGCAGAAAGACATATCTTCAGACGTTGCGTCCACGTGAGATCAGCAGAAGCTAAATGGTGGTCGAGGCTTCCACCGGACGCATACTCGTACACTAGGATCATCTCTTTCTCGTGGATGCAAAATCCGAGGAGAGAGATGAGATTTGCATGTCTGTATCGAGAAAGAAATGTGATCTCTTTCAAGAATTCTGCGTCTCCTTGCCCATATTTACGATCGAGACGCTTAAAAGCAACCAAGCCGCGGTCCTTGAAGCAAGCGAGTTCTCCCTTGTATACACTCCCGAATCCACCACCTCCAACAAAGTTGTTATGGTCAAAGTTGTTGGTGGCAGATGTTATATCTTCTAATTGGATTTTCAGATGTTCAAACTGCTTCATTAACGACTCCATTATTTTGGATCAAATGGTAATGAACAAAATTTGATTCAAGGGCTATTAAATGGTAATGACAAAAAATTAAATCAAGGGTTGTTGTAATCAATTGCAAATGCAGAAGTTGACACGAGATGTACCTAAGCTTGTGTAGCTGAACAAACACAAAAGGTAACAGTTTATGATTTCGGAAAATGAAAGATGGTTAAGAATGAAGGACACACTTGAATAGACCAATTAAAGATAAATTTGCTGTGATTAGGTCAATGAAAAGGAGTGCCTTTATATAGGGTTACAGAAGTGTGGATGGTGATGTTAGTAATATTGCGTAAACAATGTTTAATTAATTCCAGCTTTTAAATACTAATTAAACAATCTGTGGGTGGTTGTCAAGTCTCTTTGGCCACATGTGCACTTACTTTCTTTTTTTTCTTTTTCTTTAAAACGGCTTGTTAGATGTTAGTAGTTCAGGTCTAGCAGTGACATCTAATTGGGCAGTATGCTAACGACTCTGAGACCCTCCTATTTCTCCTTTTTTTATCACCTGAAGGGGTAAAAGTCCATCTAATTGGGCAGTATGCTAACGACTCTGAGACCCTCCTATTTCTCCTTTTTTTATCACCTGAAGGGGTAAAAGTCCCTGGTGGGACTCGAACTTGAGACCTCCCCTAGCCAAACATCCCCTCCCCAAAGTCCCAAAAGAAACCTTGATGGCCAACTGAACTAGTCGAGTTGATTCACCACATGTGCACTTAATTTGGAGTATCTGTCTTTCACTGAATTATTTAATGTTTAATTAATTCCAGCTTTTAAATACTAATTAAACAATCTGTGGGTGGTTGTCAAGCCTCTTTCGCCACATGTGCACTTAATTTGGAGTATCTGTCTTTCACTGAATTACTTATTGTTGGTCTGAAGTTGCTTACACGGTAAAAAATTCAACTGAAGCTCATGCTTTGGTGTGTTCTCATGTTATTAATTTGATTCTGGTTGTTACAGAGTAAGCAATTTGTGGGTGGTTAGTGTGTCACTAGTATTTGACCTTAGACATTTGTAGGAGTACTTTCACACGGTGAATATTCAACGTTCATCTACCCTATATGTATTTTAGAATGACTAATTCTTTTGTTTAATACAGGCCTGTAAGAGGCTATTAAGATATAAAATTATTATTACGTCGACAGTCAGTTTGGTCGTCTTTGTGATACAGCATTTGATATCAGTTAAATAAGTATAAAAGAACTGAATATATAAGGGAGGATTTTAATTTAACTGTTGACATTTTGGGAGTTGGTGTGATGAATAATCAACGTTAATTCACTAACTATTGGTTAATTGACTCTATCTTTAACAATATATGCATCTAATTATTATTTTAAAACCTTAGACTCAAGGGTTATTGACTTTCTTCAAGTACTTGATACAATATGCACAATGTGGTAAATATACGAACAATACGACACGAATATAATGTGGCTATGTTTGATTTCTAATCTTCGAGATCGATTTAGTTCACAAGACTGATATAAAACATTAATTTCAAGTAATTGCTTCAATCTAAACTGATCACTTTATATTTGTAGTCCTTTATAGCTAGAATATTCAGATATTAATATTTGATCTCATCATACTTTACAACTATCTCACTCATGTCGTCACCTTATTCACCATGTATATGTATATACGGTTCGGGTTTAGTATTTTAAGGATCATATTTCATCTAAAATTATCTCTGACATAAAATACACAATTTAAATATATCTCTTCTCTCTTCTCTCTTCTCTCCTTCTTTATTAAAAGCAAGTAATAATGATGTCATAATTATTTTCATAAACTAATCTTAGCCCTTGAATGCATTTTTTATTGTGATCTCACTATTAATTCTAGTTAGTCAAATTGATGATGTCATCATAACTAAAACCCACCAAATTACATTCAAATTCAAAAAGACAAAATTCAACCATACTCTCATGATAATCTATTGAATGTTATCTATCTATACTATCCAATGAAGGACAGTGCAGTTGACATCATGAAACTGACTTGTCCTCTTCTAAGGTATGTTTTGATGCTGAGGTGGCTTCATGTGATGTTTCTGCTAATATCATGCTGATATTGTAAATCCAAAATATTTATTTTAAAAATATTTTAATAAATAGTTAAAAGATGTTTTTAAAAAAGGCTGCTCTTTATTTTGAAAACATGCAATTTACTTTGTAGACTTTTATTGATTTGCTACTTTCAGTATCATTCCTATACTCTTATTGGTTTATTCCACCGCCCAAAATTACTTTTTATCTTCACTTCCATTTTTTTTCTTCTCAAATTTCATCTCCATTTACATCTCCATCTTTAAAATCATGAACCTCTCCAAGGTGTTTATTGAAATAGAAAATAAGAGGAGTTACAAAAACCCTCTACGATCATCGTATTTTCCCGAAAATACTAAACAAAAGCGTATCTTCTTCTTCGTATTTTCCCTCTACGACCTTCTTTTATAAATGAGTGTTGATACTAATCTTATAATCTCTACTGATTTGGTTTTCTGATTATTTTAAAATGATTTGTATAATTTCTACTTATTTAGTTTTTTGGTTATAGTAAAGATTTTTTACGTTACGTTCTTATTCTTTTCTTTTCATCTTCTTTGGTTTCATATATATATATATATATATATATGCTAACTGTTTGATGAAATGCCTACTTTCAATTCATTTAAACAAGTTTTAGTTTTATACGCTTATCAAGTGTTTGATGAAATGCCTAATTGAATAACTTGAATTTTAGTTTTGGTCACTTGAAATGATATGTTCTTCCTTACTTCAAGTTTTGAGATATATGGACTAATGTGATGTGAATCTGTTTTGTATTTTCTAATTTTTTTTGGTCTTTTATGGAACCATTTGTGGAAAAAAAATGATTATTTGTTGAGATAACAGGTAGAGATAGTTAATGTTTCTTATGTGAGAGGCATGAAGATGGTTGACTGATTGAATTTGGATGTAACGTTATGTGACTGTTTTCCTCATTTTACTTTATGAGCTAATTATTGTTGAATGAAGGGTCCAATAAAAGATTTAGCTTTAATGGTATTTAAAAATGGGCACCGATACCATGGGGAAGAAGCATAAAGCTGATTTTAGAGATGCTTTTTTTTTTTTTTTTTTTTTTTTTTTTTTTTTCTGTTTTATATATCTCGATGATTTTCATTTATATTTTTTATAGCTTCGTGCGGTTAGTTGTCTTCAGCAATCAACTAATTTTTATTAAACATGTATACCATCGATGAATTTCCTTTATGTCATGTGTGAACAATGGTACACGCTCTGTTATCAATTTTTATCATTTGATGACAATGTTTTGCATGGCTAAATCGATTCCCTCTACGATCTTCTTTTATAAATGATTGAGTGTTGATTTTAGTTTTATAATCTCTACGATTTTCTTTTTTTTGTTATTTTTTTATGATTTGTATAATCTCTACTGATTTAGTTTTTAGGTTATAGTAATTTTTTTTCTAAATTATGTTCTTATTCTAATTTTTTTATCTTCTTTGATTTCCTTATATATGTATGCTAACTGTTTGATGAAATGTCTAATTTGGGGAGTCTAACTAGACTAAGTATTGAAATGGGCTGTTGAAACGCGTGTTAAATCGCTGCTGAAACGCGTGCTGATTCGCTGCTAAAACGCTCTACCAAATGATGAAGTGTTGTTGATTGTATATGCTGATTAAACTTATTGACTGTATATGTTGAATGCATATGCTGATTGGGGTTGCCGATTGTACTTGTTGACTGGGGTTGCTGATTAGGATTGCTAATTGGGGTTGCTGATTAGGATTGCTAATTGGGGTTGCTGATTGGGATTGCTACTCGGGTTTGCTGATTGGGGTTGTTGATTGCAGAATTGAATCAGTGACCAAATTATGAATTAGTGACCAACTAATGTACTGACAAAACATCGGCAACCACGTATCAACAACTAATTATCAGCAAGTGACTTAGTGACCAGTGATGTGTATTAATCTAGTTATAAAATTAGTAAAGCAAAGCCAAAGCTAACTATTAAACAAATAGGTAAATATACCTAATCGAATAGTAGTATAGCAATAATAAGTTTACCGGGTAGTCTCTCACATGAACAGTTTATATGTACTTTGAGGGTTATTTGTCTAATCTATAGCTAAGTTATAAGGGAGATGCCTCTTAACGACAGACAGTCACAAGATATTTAAATAAAAACAACTAAATTGATAATTAAATCAGGTGATAGAAGTATGTTCATCTAGACTTGTTCTCGCTAGAGTTAATAAACATGTATTTTGCATATAGGAATTAATAACCTAAACTACTTGTTTTCACAAGCAGTCGTTTAAATGAAATCATAAAGAGCAAGTGTCGTTGACAAATTAATATTTCCAATTATGGTTAATCAACTCAAGTAACTTGATAATTCAATCTTATAATCATAGTGTCCTAGAGATTATTAAATCATACAAGATGTCTCTCAATATGACTCACACATATTCTAATTCGATTAACCTAATTCAATTATTTTATTGTGTCCAATTAAAAGTAAGTGTAATATGACATCTAAGAGTTTTCACTCATTAGCACGATTATCACACCAATTGAATAAACTAAATTAAATTAAATACAAATGGTTCTACGATTAAATATCATATCATACGCAAAACATGAATTAAAATATTAAAAACCCAACATCTAGGGTTAAAAGCCTAGATGAACAATAAGAGTTTAGCCAATTCTCATGGGTTCAATCAAATAAATACTCATAATCAAGGAATGATTTATAATGTGATTACAAATATAAATCAAACATAAATAAACAAGATTCAAATGAAAGAGAATTAAACACTAACTTCTATGATGATTACAAGAGCAATGAATCACTTAGGGTGTCCCCAAAAGCTCTCCAAATGCTCCCAAAATCGACTTTAATTCGTTGGTAATCAATAGGTTAATGATCATTAGGGTTTAGCTGATAATTAAGGCTAAAAAGCTATAACCGACCATTATACCCGGCAGGTAATAGGGGTACCCGGCGGGTACAAGTGCCTCCCCACCCAGATGAGTGTCTTTTTCCCGGCTAGGCCTCCAAACTGGAATTTGATGAGTACCCAGCTGGTATTAGGCTTACCCGGCGGGTACTATTCATTTTCAGCCTTAAGTTCCTTTTTGAAAGTTGTAGCCCTCTGAGTTCCGAGAATTTGGGCTTTTGAATCATCTCAATTGGAGTTCGTATGAGGGAGTTATGGCGAAAACCGTGGAACCTCGCAAAAGTTGCAAAAATCAATCGTTTATTGATCTTTTCTTCAACTCTTCTTGATTATTAACCTAAAACTAGACTAGACTAATTAAGTATGAAAAGTTTATAAAATAACTAACACAGTATACAATTTTGGACCGATATCGCCCCTATAAATATGTTTAAATTAGGCGATATCAACCAGCTTGATCAGGTTAGCGACCAGCAAGCTCTGAACAACGACCAACAACCTCTGATCAGCGACTAAGCTCTGATTAGTGACCAACAATCTCTTACTAGCGACCAACAATCACTGATTAGCGACCATCAACCTCTGATCAGCTACCAACAACCTTGATTAGCAACCAACAACCTCTGGTCAACGATCAACAACCTTGATTAGCGACCAACAACCTCTTATCAGCGACTAAGCTATGATTAACTTATAAAATTATTAATTTTAACTTCATGTTATGGTTATTGACTTTTTGCGTTACATATGTGTATTATTACTTAATGTTCCAATTAATATGAGTATTATTTTAAATCCACTCAACTTTTTTTATCTTCTTTACATTAAAATGGAACATGTAAATACAATAATAATAAATTGATACTTTTTTAAATACTTTTATATGATTACATAACTGCATCATTAAAATGCCTACAAAACGTCATTGTACAACATTTGATACATAAAACTTACTTTTATATTTATTATAGTTACAAAACTTATAATGATAATTTTATAATTTTTTTCTTCAAACCCGTGTAGTCACGGCTCACTAATATAAATAATAAGAATTTAGATGTCATTATATAAATGACTCAATTCTAAAAATTTCATATATAATCCTGCGTAACCGCAAGTAAATAAACTAGTAAAGAATAATAGAAAAGAACAAATAGGCAACAATTTTATTTCACAATCAAAAGTTCAACAAGTAATTATGTAAATTTAATATTTATAAGAAAAATTGGGATTCAAATCTTCGTCTTCTACCATGATTTTTTTTCTTGGTGGTGTTCTTGAAGCAATTTCATTGTTACCCGCCAAGTGGTCCTTCTTCGATCACGTGGTAAAACAATTACCAACTTCTTTACATACTTTGCAACGTCTTACTTGTTTTGCCAGTTCCTTTCCCCCTTTCATCCTGCTTTTTCTTTTTGACGTCCTTCCGTTTTCGATATTGGAGGACATTGAGTTAAATCTACACATGTTCATCAGTATTTAGAAGTGTCAAATTTTCAAATGATGCTTCTTGTGATGAGGAAACTCTTTTACGACTCCACCGAGAAGGCCAATAAGTAACAGGAATGTCTCCTTGGCCGTATCTACGATCGAGACGCTTAAAAGCAACCATGCTGCGCTCGTTGAAGCGAGCAAGTGCTCCCTTGCCTTCCCAAATCCACCACCTCCAATATAGTTGTTCTGGTCAAAGTTGTTAGTGGTTGATGTTATTTCTTCGAATTGGATTCTAAGATGTTGAAACTGCTTCATTAACCCCTCCATAGTATTGGATTAAATGGTAATGAAAAAAAGTTTGAATCAATGGAAGCTCAAAAGTTGAAACGAGATGTACACAGAACAAGTATACAAGGTAACTGTTAGTGATTTATTTGAATAAGGAAATTGAAAGATGGTTAAGAATGAATTGAAGGACACACTTGAACACACAAAAAGATAAATTTGGTTGAAGTGATTAGTTCAATGAAAAGCAATGCCTTTATATATATGCGCGAGAATTTAGGAACATTTTACACCACTGTCTAAACCTACTAATCAACCACATCTATTTTCAAATGAAATTTATATACTTAAATTTAGCAACTAACTAATAGCCCCATGTGCACTTTGGAGTATTGGCCTTTTACACAAAGTTAAGATTAAGGCCCTGTACATCCTGACTTAAGCAAATTTATTTACAACGGAAGCTCGTGTTTTACAATAACAAAAAATCAAAATCAAAAAATTCTACTGATTCGTCATTTATTCCTATATACTCCTATCATGTTTAGTATGTACGTATGTAGACTTCTACATCTACATACAGTATATAGGAAGATTTTATCATTTAATTAGATTCAATCTTTTCCAAATAAATTAATCAGAAAATAATATTGAAAAGTCTAGTAAGAGTATCTCAGCAGTTCCTTTAAAGATTTTGTGTAAGAGTGTGTGAAAGGTGTTTATAAAATACGTTTATGCTTCAATGGCAGAATACTTTTAAAAACTCAAAATAATATTGTATTTTAGTTATCTTTAAACTTTTAAAAACTTTTTATCATTGAAAAATAAGTTTTTTTTAAAACAAAAACCTCTTACACACTCTTACACAAAAAAGTCTCTTTAAAAACTACCATTGAGGATACTCTGAGCACCAGCAAACGATACAATAATTTCTTATGTCTGTGAAGAATTGTTGATCCTATATTTTGAAGTAGAAAGTACTCTCGTCGTCTCAAAATAATGTCATACTAGTGAGTGTCACACAATTTTTTGTAAAGTATAAAGATTTCACCTTTTAATAATCAAATGTCTCTTTTACCCTACTTTAAACATAGAATATTGTAAAAAGTGTAAGTAAGAGTACAAATGTAAAGTTGATTAGGACATATGAGTAACTGTTTGTGTGTTCAATAATCATTGGTAACTATAAATGATATATAGGGATTATAAATCTGAAGGTCACCCAAGTATATCATTTTGTTTTTGTAGGCCACCCATATTTGTAAAAGATTTTATAGGCCACCCAAATTTTTATGTTGTTCCATATATACCAAATTGTTTAAAAACTCATCGAAAAATTGTAAAAGGACTATAATACCCCTGTATTTCAAAATTAACATTATTTATATTGTTTTAGTTTTATTCAAATACAAGGTTATTTTTGTCCTCATACACTTTTCCGATGAGTTTTTAGCTAAATTTGGTATACATGAAATAACATACAAATATGGATGGCCTACAAAAACGAAAAGATATATGTAGGTGGTCTCCAAATATATAATTCCTATATAGATACTAGTTGCGATTCTAAATTCTACCCTCCAAGTATGTGAGCGTACGCAAACGATGTCATATATGATGTCATTGCGTATAAAAATTAATTCGAGTTTGTATAGAAATTAATCGAGTTGTTATAACTTAGTAAAAAAAACTTGCTATGTAGACTTAAAAGATGTGTATAAATCTATACTAAAATTGTAAGTATAATTCTAAACATATAATTTTAGGTCTATGTAGCTATTTTTTCTAAGAAAATTGTGGGTTTTATCACGTCCAGCTCTTTTACCTTAGGCATTAATTGCTTTCTCACAATATGATTACTTTATTGGACATTATCATCCTTTTTAGTAACTTAAACCTTGAACTATATAGTAATTGTTATAATTATTTCAACATTAATATCTTGAAGATCAATATTTAGTTCAAAGCAGAGGCACTAAGTTCTTTATAATTCTAATTTAACTATCTTTTATAATATTTTGAACATAAACATTTAGCCAAATTTAAGCATTATCTATTATATAATTATTTAAATGTAACTTAATCTGTATCCAATATAAGCAGATAATATAGTTAGTATCGTTTATGATAATTTAGTGTTAGTATTCTCTTAATATTTGTAACAACTAGGATTATTTTCATTAAAAAGTTAATTTATCAAAATATTGTTGATATCCTAACTCGGTTAACCTGATGGATATGAACAATTAAACTAAAGTTAAATAGATACGGATTGAATGTGAATATGACTCCATGCGGTTCATATCCGATCTGCTGTCATCTCTAGTGTTCATTACATTACATTACAATAATGATAATAATAATGATAATAATAATAATAATAATAATAATAATAAGTATTATTATTAATTAATTAATTAATTAAAAATCTCTTGATCACATGTGTAAACAAAATTTAGTGCCAGCTTTTAAATGCCCTGATCGATGAGATGCCAATATACCTGTTGACATGATCACGTGATTGTGATAAACAAATTTCAATTAATAGAAGCAGGTTTTCTCACGTTTCTAGTTGACCTTATCAATTATAACTCGTGATCGAGTTATTGTTAATATTTAATAAATGATAGAGAATGGCTAGTTAAGTTATTAATTAATGAAATGCTTAATTATTCCAAGTTGAAACAAAATCTCCAAAGTCAACTCCTACCTAATTGCTTTGTTCACATGATTTCACAATTCATGATATGATATATGTTTGTGTACGTCCGGCTATTATAGCATAAACAACTTATGACTAAGATGCCGAATATCAATCATTGATTTATCAGAATTTTATAGCAAGACAAACTACTTTAAACAATAGATTCCAATGTTATCAGATAAAATATTGATTTGACAGAAGCTTTATTTTCATTTCTTGAGAGAAATTTGTAAAAAGGTTCACAGTGTATGTGATAAATTATGGGCCTCTGCAAATCATAAATATAAATATCATTATTCAAAATGAAAGTGAATACACTACATCTATTGTACAATAGAAGTTTTAAAAGATTTATCTTGTACAATATAAGATTTTAAAGTTGATAGTATACAGTTAAAAACAGTTATTTCAAATAATGTGTGAATAACATGCACTTCATATATCAAATAAATGTTCTCCGCGATAATATGAAAGGTCGCAGCGGAAGTGCGAGTTTATTCCACTCTTTTACTTAGAAAGACTGTTTAGGTCGAAATTCGATACCCTCCACAGTAAGACCACTTTTCCAGGATTCTGTTTCCAGAAACATCATCTCACACTCAACCTCGTCTCCATCATCAGAGTAAAATTCACCCAACTCGATCTCCATCCATCCGTCCTTTCTCATAGTACTACGAGGTGCAGGCGCAGGTTTTTTTTCCCATTCTCTCTTCCGTTGCTGGATATAAACATCATTGGTCCTGTTTTCTATCCCAGCAATTGTTACCATCGTTTTTGCAGGCACATCAAGTCCATGTGAATGCTGACTAATTCGAAACACAAAATATGCTACATATGTACTCTTTCGTGACAGCATCCTAGTACCTATTTTTCCCTCTATCTTAAGCCAACATACATCTTTAAGTATGGCAACCTCCGCAAACCTACACAAATGTTGACGTATGTAAATAGTAAGTTTCTTTCACATCACATTTACACAAAAGACCTAACAGCTAGGAGTCAAATTAAAGTTGATCGAGCTATAGAGTGAGAAATAGACCTGGATCCGGCTACATGTGCCCATTCCCAGTAACGACTGTCATTTTGCCATCCAATTTGTAGATGCCTTGCCCCCAACATAAAGCACTTTTTTCCACTCTCCTTGTCTAATTTGAAGGCCTTAAATTTTTTCATGAAAATGTACAATCAGCAGGTGGACCGGGACTGTTACTTAATGATTAAATCAAAAACTCAAGTTCGTCTCTAACTCAGTAGGGTGTTTGATTAAGATATATAAAATGAAACATATATATCAAATAATACAGCGAGACCTTTACAGAATCATCTAAAGCAGATAAATCATCAGTCATATCTTAGTAAAGTTAAATGCCACAAAAATTTATTTGTTGCAATTTGCATACTCAAATTGTTAGAAAGTCAAAATCCCATTGCCTATATATTGGGTACGTATAGTATGAGAGTAGATAAAAAAAAGTGCCAAAACCATCACAAAAGATCGAAGCAGTTAATTAAAATGTACTACAATCTTATGAACTCGAAACAAACTCAATCACAATCAAAAATCTGCAGGTAATTAATCAAATCAGCTGATCGATTTGAAGAGCGATTATGCAACTTAATTCATACAAAGGAAGCACACATATAGATACAACTAAATGTATACGAGTAGTACGGCAATTAAGGATGATTGAATTACCAAATAGCCACGATCAAGAAGGACATTGTTTGAGTCCGATAATAGGAGGTAAACTTGTTTTCTAAGTCAAAAATCAAAGGAGAAACTGCCTTGCTAATGATCTGACGGTAATCAGACGGCAGAAACCGCTCCCAGACAGCATCAGAATTCGCAACGATATTAAACGTTTTAGATAAGTCCATTCATTAATTAAATAAGTAAATTGAATGATTTTAGTTGTTAATTCTTTTGATAGTTCAAGAGGTTTAGTAAATTAACTGCAAAATAAAGTCGAGCTTAAATAGAATTCAAAATCTACCATTCTCATATTTCATTTCATGAAAACAAAGAATGTAAAACTATAATCTATAGCAAGTTAATTACCATTGTGCCACCGTTAACAAGGAACCCATTAGAGAGTAGCGCTTTCAGTTCCTTTACGGATGAATAGGTGAGAGGAGGTTCTGCAGACTGAACTATCTCTTCATACTCCTTTACCTCCTTATAACCCTTGGGATCCTGAAGCTGAAGCTCAAAGTCTTCCTGACATTTCAGTGCCATACCAAGTTTTTCCATAACAAGAGACATCTTTGGACGTTCTTCACGATATTCTTCTAAACATCGAAATGCAGTTTCTGAAAATGTTTTCAAAGACATCGGGTCCATGTTTTGCCTGAGATTTGGAAATATGATCTCATCCAGCTTATTTTCTTCGTAACACTTCTTCCACATGGCTACTAAAACCTGTAACTGACCATTATTGCTTGTTTGATAGCATAATCTACCACACAAGACTTCAAATAAGACGACACCAAAAGAATAAACATCTGACTCTTTGGTTAGTGAGTACGTCTCCATAAACAGAGGATCACAGTACCCAACAGTACCCAAGGCATTGGTCAATAGCATTGAGTACTCCTGATTGACGGGGGCAATTTTTGACAACCCGAAGTCAGCAACTTTAGCATTCCACCCATCATCTAAAAGTATATTTGCACTCTTTACATCACAGTGGATGAGTCTTTGGCTTGTCTCCCTTGGATCATGTAGGTAGTATAGTCCCTTCGCGGCGGCAAGACATATCTTCAGACGTTGCGTCCAAGTGAGATCAGCAGAAGCTAAATGGCGGTCAAGGCTTCCACGAGACGCATACTCGTACAGCAGGATCATCTCTTTCTCTTGGATGCAATATCCGAGGAGAGAGATGATATTTGCATGTGTATAACGAGAAAGAAACGTGATCTCTTTCAAGAACTCTGCGTCTCCCTGCCCATATTTACGATCGAGACGCTTAAAAGCAACCATTTTGCGGTCCTTGAAGCGAGCGAGTACTCCCTTGTATACCCTCCCGAATCCACCACCTCCAACAAAGTTGTTATGGTCAAAGTTGTTAGTGGCTAATGTGATCTCTTCCAATTGGATTTTAAGATGTTGAAACTGCTCCATGACCACATCCATTATATATTATATATCTAGGATCAAATGGTAATGACAAAATCAAAAGCAAGGGTTGTACTCAAATGCAAGTGCAGAGCGAAGCTGACACGAGATCTAGTACGTGAACCAAACAAGCACCCTTAAGAATGAATTGAAGGACACCCGAGATCTAGTGTACCAAATGCATACATAGATGGTGATGTTAATCACATTATTGTTTAAACAATAGGTGTTTAATATTTCCAGTTGCTTAAAAATGTTAAACAATAAGTGGGTGGTTGTCATGTCTCTCTAATTAGTTGGCTAGGACTTTTACTAATCAACAATCAAGTGCCAGCTAGCAACTAATTAATAGCCCCATGTGCACTTTTGAGTATTTGCCTTTTACGCAATAGCTAAGAAATAACTTCAAGTACTCTTACTGGTTTGAATTGAAGTTGACGAGCCTTACAAAGTTAAAATTAAGGCCCTGTACATCCTGACTTAGGCAAATTTATTTACAATGGAAGCTCATGTTTTTCAATAACAAAAGATGAGAATAAAAAAATTCTACTGATTCGTCATTTAGTCCTATACTCCTATCATGTTTAGTAGGTATGTAGTATAATAACCCAAGCTAAAGTATGCATATTTAAATATATGTAAGTTAATAAGTGATATAATTCTATATTACAACACAATTAATTAGGTAATTAAATTGTATAAGGTGTAATAAATATATGAAACTTAATAAATGGTACTACGAAATAAATAAACTAAAATGATAATTACACAATCTATCATGAGTAATTATATTATTATAACTTTAAATTCTGTTAAACTCATGAAGAGGTCATGCGCATTTTTTTAGTACGTGAATATCGAATCCCATACTTATCGGCCACGTTGGTGTTCTTGGCCAAACTCCTGGCCAAACTCAACTTTATATACACATACTGAATAATGATAATATTTAATTATTTACTCACATTATAACTTCAAAATCACAAAAAAACAAAAAACAAAAAAAAAAAAAAAAAAAAAGAGAAAGAAAAAAAGAAATTAGAGTTGGAAGAACACAGAGAGGAGGACGATTCATATTGGAGATAGGACGCCTTAACTTACGAAAATAGTTCGGTCTCAAATCGGTAGACGCCTAAGGTAATTCTTAAACCATTAATATGTAATAATCTAGTTGTATCTACTGTTCTGAATTAGTTTTCGAATATGTATATTTGTTCGTGATTAAAGTGATTGGAATTAAGTCCCCTTTTGAACTATTATTTACGCCGGAGAATTTCACGATCTTATTTCGGTGTAAATCTTATCCTTTAAATTCTCCCTTCTTATAAAATTATAAAGTGTAAAACATGTAATAATAACATTTTGTTAGATAACCAATGTTGGAATTATGTGTATAGTATAACGTTTGTAACTATCTATGATTCTATGAGGTCATACACAAAGAATATTGAGATACCAATTAATAATATGTATGTGTAGTATATATTATTCAAGTAATAAAATATATAAGAAAAGTTACTTTTTTATTTGGACTAAATGAATTCAAATAAAAAAAATAAATTTTTTTTTATAAACTAATAGTTATTGATTAACTTAATTATTGATTAAATTTTTAAATAATAGATTAGTATAATTAAATATATTAAAAGGGTTACTTTTCCTCTTCCTCTATGCAAATGTTGCTTTCGCAGACAAAAAAAAAACAATATTCAAAGTCTGCCCGCCCGCAGACAAATAAAGATCTTATTCTGTCTTATGTCTTCTAGAAAAATAAACCGTCTTAAATGAAAATGTTTGTACGCCCACAGATATAAGACCCAATAATATTTGTAAAGTAAAAAACAAACGACACCTTATACTCATATGTTTAGGAAGGTGATACTTAACTATTTATGTAATTAATTAGAACTACAAGAATGAAACTATATGAAATTAAAAATTAAAAACTGCCTGTACGTACGCATGAGGAAGACGACGATATCATGGAATAAGTTTTGTAAATTTACATTATGGTCCCTGAACAATTTACAACATTTCAAATTAAATTAAAAGAGTTCCTTATTTAGGCTATGGTCCCTGAAGTAATTATATCTTGCTGAAAGAATTAATGAAATGTTCTAAAATTACACTAACGTCCATGAATTATAATCTCCGCTTCAAACCAATCCCCCACAATTCTAAATTTCATTATAAATTATTCATATTTTGAATTTGTTTCATTTTTAAATTAGTTCAAATTTTCTCTAGCACACCGCTTCGAACATATTCGAGGGTTCAATGTCACTATTGTAACTTCGGCCAACACACAAGATGAGACTTTCCCACCTTGGAGCAGCTTTTTTCAAAAAGCTGAGGGGGAAAGTCAGTAAGATGTCGGAGATGCAAAATATAGTAGATCTCGTGAGTCGGGCTTTTAGAGATGAGGCCTTTTGGCGAAGCTAAGTCAATTTCGGGCCACCAAACCCTGCAACTTATGAAAAGGCCCTATGGTATGGAGTAAAGGGAAGCGTGTACGTTGTCACACTCCCTGCCTTCCAAAGGTGCCTAGAGGACGGGCCATGCGCAGCAGAGTGCCGCGGGAAATCCTTCTCTATACAAGTTCTCGGACGAGGTTTTTGAACAGAACTTCAATAGGCGAGAGGTGTAAGCACCGCGAGGTATCGAAAAAATAAGGAAAGGGGCGACGATTTGGCACCAGATATCCGGAGGTGTGGAAAGAGCATTATTATCTTAATACTTAGAAATACGAGAGTTTATTAACTTTGGATTTAGGCGTATTAAATTCAAGAAAATTCAAAATAAAAATAAAAATTGTTAAATATAGAACTTGGGATATTGAGACAACAAGAAATAGAGTAATGAAATTAAGATTCTAAATTTAGGTAATCGTTATATGTTGAATTTGTGAAGTATTGATGAGCATTCTTTTGATCTTGAGAGCTAGCTTTAGACATTTATCCCGGTACGGATGTCCGTACTCTTCTTTCAGCGTTATCTTGACATGCTTCTTTGATTATCGTGTGACCCCTTTGTTATTCATTATGAAATATTTGCGCGTTCTGATTCCTTCTATTTGAGTTGAACTATTATTTGAGATGATATATTATAGGAACTTTTAGGAAAACCTTGCATGAAAAATGATTTTTGGAAATTTGGTGATTCAATTATTATGAGCTATCTTGATTCATTTGATTTAGGTTCCATATGCATGGTGAACATAATCTGGTATGTTTGGTTTATATGTTCACTGTGCGACAATGAAACCCTAAACTTTTGTAGGCAGGAGATGCGTTTACCGAGTGAACTACCTGTGGAGGTACCACAGGCTTGTCATTGTGGCGCCAATGACTTGGCACTATCCGTGGCGGTGCGATTAGTCCACGACGTCTCCACTTTTGTTATATTATATGATTTGTGTGCTTGTGCTCGCGGGAGAGCTTTTTGAATTATTTGGGAGGCGTCTGGATGCATCCTAGGCTATGTTACGATTTGTGTAGTGCGGTCGTGTGGTGTAGTGCCATACACACCTTCCGATTAGGGGAAACACCTGGAGTCATGAACCAATGTGTTAATTGTGATATTATTTGGCACTGGTTTGGTGCAATTTGGATACTTTGTTTGTAGAGTACTCGGTATGAAATTAACCCAACCCCTCGTTGCTTCAACCTTTATTTCATTTGTTTACTCTAGTGTAAGGGTGGTATTACTCGAAGGGTGATTTTGGAAAATTACATTATTTATTTTGTTTCATTCTTATTTTGAGATATCATTACTGTTATACCTTGTTTTTGTCAACATCCGCACACTAAGCAATTCGCTTAGCCGCATTTTCTTTTCCTGCGGCAGGTAAATAGGGTACTATGGGATGAGTGTGAGAGCTTCAAGATTCTTGGAGATACCTTAGAGACCTACCTTTGATTTACTAGTTTAGACTTATTCATTATTTTGATACTTTAAGATTACCATTTGAAGACAAAATTTATGGTTGCTTTTAAACCTTGATTATTTATTAGTCTAAGACATTTACTATGAATTTAATTATTTAGTAATAAATGTGACTTTCGGATTCATTATTGGAACGAGGGTGTTACATGTAGACTTCTACATCTACATACAGTATATATAGAAGATTAATTGGATTCAATCTTTTCCAAATAAATTAAAGGGAAATTAATATTAAAAATAAATAATCAACTAGGAGTGTTCTGTTAGTTTTTTTAAATATTTTTTCGTATAAGAATGTGTAAGAGGTTTTTATAAAACATCTTTATGTTCCAATGGCAATAAAATTTTAAAAGGTCAAAATAATATTGTCTTTTTATTTTTAAAATTTTAAAAGTTTTTTGTCGTTGAAAAATAAAGATTTTTTATTAATAAAACCTCTTACACACTCTTACACAAAAAGTCTCTTTAAATACAATCAAGGATACGCTAAGCACGGGCAAACGATGCAATAATTACCTCTACTTATGAAGAACTGTTGATCCTATATTTTGAAGTAGAAAGTACTCACTGCATCTCAAAATAATGTCATATTGGTGAGTGTCACACAATTTTTGATAAGATATATAGATTCCTCCTTTTAACAGTCAAAAGTCTCTTTTTTTCCCTTGGTTTTAAACATAGAACTTTGTGAAAAATGTAAGTAAAAGTATAAATGTAAAGTTGATTATCATTTTTGGAAGTGAACATCTATTAATATTATTATTTTTTGAACGACTAAAGAATTTATCAGAAACTAGCAAGGAGCTAACAAAAAATTACTTAAAGGAATCTAACAAAGGATTTTGGATCCAATTGGTCCACGAAATACTAGCCTTATGGTTCCTATTGGAAAACCAAACAAACTAATGATCGACTATACTATCAAAGATACCACTGCGAAGAGAAAAAAATCTTCAAAAACCAAGCCATTATGATAGTTACAAATAGACCATAACGCCACCCCCACGATAGAATCCACAATCTTCTTTTTAGGAGAAGATAAAAAAATCCCATCAAGCCATTCAATAGCAGTCACCATAGATGTAATTATAATCGGAGGTTGTAAATCTAGCCAAACAAAAACCTTGAGCCATATGGAACTCGCTAGTGAACAAGACCGAAACAGATGATCTGATACTTCAACATGAAAGGAACTATAGGGCATAACAAAGAGTGTATTTCAATCCCTTTTCTACTAAGGTTGACTAAAATAGAAATGTAGATAGTAACTGTTTATAGCTAATATTATCTCTTCCCATGATGTTGAAACGGATCCATCAACGACTCCATTATTTGGTCATTTAGGGAACTGAAAGATGGTTATGGCTTATGAAAATAAAAAAAGATAAATTTGCTAGTTGTGATTAGTTCAATGAACAAGCAATGCCTATAGGATTACAGAAGCGTAATTAACTATTCGATTTAATATGAAATATAATATAATTAAACCAGCAAAATAAGTTGTTCAAACAGTAATCCAGAATGCATATTGCAACGTGTAGTTGGGACAAGATGCACAAAGTCAGACCTCTTTTTGTGGGTTTCTACGTGTGAAACTACATAATTAATTGGTTAAACAACGTTTAATTCCAGCCTTATACTTTGAATGGTAAACAATTTGTGGGTTGGTTGTTGTCGTGTCTCTAATTAGTTGACTAGTACATTTACTTCGACAGTCAGTCTGGTCGTCTTTGTGATACAGCATTTGATATGAGTTAAATAAGTTTAAAAGAACTGAATAGATAAAGAAGGATTTAATTTGACTGTTGAAATTTTGGGAGTTGTTGTGATGAATAATATATCAACGTTAATTTACTAACTATTGATAGAATGACTATATTTTTAACAATATAAACATCTAATTATTATTTTAAAACCTTAGACCCAAGGGTTATTGACTTTCTTTAAGTACTTGATACAATATGCACAAAAACCACTCTCAGTGAAGTCTGAAATTTTGTAGCTTGAATGTTTCAACTTATGTGTTAATTTGCCCCACCCTTTAATTCATAATAATTTCCAAGTTGCATTGTCATTTAAACATGGCAACATTAATTTGTTGACCATTGGACAAAAAGTAAACAAGAATCTTGGTTTGTTGTTTGTGTTTCTTAAATCATACATAATTGATTCATAGCTTAAATGAGACGAAGAAGAAAGGAGAGTTAATAAAAAAAGGAGACAAGAATTTGAAGATATTAAACGCCTTAGATTATTGATATGCAGTGAACGCAGTGCACGTATCATGTATTGCAGACACATATTACGTATTCGGTTTTGGTATTATGCAGAGTACTCAGTATACTAGCACATTCAAAGACTAAAATATATAATTGTCAACATCAGTTTAATTAAAAGATTACTGAAAATCTCAAATGAGAATGAAAAATCTTGTAAGGACGGAGGAATCAATCTCAACTTTTCATTTTCATTGAAAAAATAAAACCCTCACATTTTTAAAAATTGAATATGTCAAAAATTATAAATATTGCACCATCAAAATGAGCATTTTCTTCTCTTCGATTAGATATCTCACATAATATACTTTCAACAAACTTTTTTGTTTTCCATTTTTTAGTAAGTTTTGAAACGTCCATCACATGTGATAGTTAGCTGGTATCACATGTGATGCTCGCTGGTATCACATGTGATGATCGTTTGTATCACATGTGATGGTCTTTTTCAAAACCCACCAAAAAATGGAAAAAAAAAGTTCGTCAAAAGTATATCATGTGAAATATCTAACGAAAAAAAATGTTGGTTTTATACGGTAGTTTTTATAACTTTTTGATTAGTCGTTTTTGAAATATTTAATTTTTAAATGTTGAAATTTGCAATTTTTGTCCTTGTGGTTGTTGCGTATTGTCAATTTGTTGTTTTCCAGTTTTGTTTGACTTTTTTGTCCCTATGGTTCTCAAAATTTCCAAAATTGTCCTTTTCACTAACTTTTCTTATCCTTTTATGCTAAATCACATAAAATGACCAAAATACCCTTATCTTCCTCAAACTCACAACCACTTAACCCTAATTTCATTACACCTAACCTTTTTATATCCAGGAACAAGACCTGTAAAAAAAATTAGTACCACCACACTCAAGTTATATCCAAGAATAAGACCTGCAAACACAAACACAAACCTAAAATCCAAATTTAATTATTAATTCATCCATATTCATATTGAAAAGTTATTTAATTATTTTTAAACCTTCTTAATTCCTTTTTTATAATCAAATCATCATCTTCTTCGTGGAGTAATATAGACCATACCTTTAAAAATCAGGATCCGTTTACATTTAATAATAATTCCTTTCCCTCTCCATTTGATATTTCTTTTTCTCAAACATCACCATCAACCCTAAAATCATAATAACCTCACCTCACCTCACCTTTTCTTCCAAGAAAACTTTGTTGCCCGGCCAGACGACTCCTCTCGCCAATCAACTCTTCGGGCCAGCCACCAAACCCTCCAGCCATTCAACTTCTCAAACCATTCTTCTCTTTCCCTCACTTGTGCTTCCTCCCTTCACCAAGTACTCGCCTAGACACATGTAACTCCGACAACCCATCATCGTTAAACCAACAAAAAGGCTAGAAATTGTCATATGGAAGCAAGTTCTAACGGTGACAAATAACTTACGAAACCTTCAAAGATCTAACGCAGACTTGTGAACGGAGGTGCTGAAGGGATCTTGTAATTGTGGCCGGAGATTTGATGGATGTAGTTTTGGCCAGAAGATTGTAGCATTGGACAAAAGCAGGTCCAAAACGACAACTTTCATAGATCTGTGAACGGAGATGTTTACATGAAAGATCATTGGCGGCATACACGTGCTGGTCACAAAATAAACATAGTTGATTTGTTGTGTGCAAGTTGTTGATTTTTTGTTTGGCCACCGATTCCAAATATCTAAACGATTAGGTTTTTATTTTATTTTGATTTTGCACGTGTTTGGAATTTGTGTTGATTTTTTCTTAATGATGACATTTTGGAGGTTTTGATCTGAAATTGAAGAGGAAATTGAGTGAACAATTTGGGTTAGTGTTTGATGATTTATTAATTGGTACCAATTGTTATCGGATATAATTGATGAGGGAATTGTTCCTGGATATAACTTGGGAGTGGTGGTACCAATCTTTACAGGTCTTGTTCCTGGTAATAAAAATGTTAGGTGTTATGAAATTAAGGTTAAGTGTTGGTGAGTTTGAGGAAGATAAGGGTATTGTGGTCATTTTATGTGATTTAATAGAAAAGGATAACAAAAGTTAGTGAAAAGGATAATTTTGGCAAATTTGAGAACCACGGGAACAAAAAATCGAACAAAACTGGAAAAAGACAAAATTGGAAAAACGCAACAACCACAAAGACAAAAATTGCAAATTTTTCTTTCAAAAATGCATTTTTGAGAGTAAAGACGTAGCCATTAGTTGACCTACGCTTTTCTTAGTCAAACAAAGCTTCCTTGATTTTCTATCTTTGACTATCTCTATGCCAATAATTTTCATTGCTTCACTAAGATTTTTCATCTTAAATTCCCTCCACTTAGCTTTGGGAAGCTAAGATATAATCTACATATAGAAGAAGATACATGAAGGACCCGTCTTGTAGCATTTTCAAATAGACACAATGGTTATATCTGATTCTTGTGTACTCTGACTCCAACATAAACTTATGATATCGCCTAAATTACACATATTTATAGGGGCGATATCGATCCAATTTGTATATTATTTTAGTCATTTTATAATCTTTTATTACTTAATTAGTCTAGTTTAGTTTCAGGTGAATAATCGAGAAGAGATCGAAAAGAAATGAAGAAAAGATCAAGAGTTGATGGAATTTTGCAGCTTTTGCGAGGCTCCACGGTTTTGGCCATAACTCCCTCATACGGACTCCGATTGAGGTGATTCAAGTGTCCAAATCTCCGGAACTCAGAGGGCTACAACTTTCAAGAAGGGACCTACGGCTGAAAATGAAAAATACCCGCCGGGTAGGCCTAGTACCCGCCGGGTACTCAAGAAAAGTACCAGTTTTGCCTAGCCGGGTACAGAAGTCTGATCCGGGTAGGAAGGCCTTAGTACCCGCCGGGTACTTGCCTTTCCCGCCGGGTAGAAGGGTCGGTTACAGCTTTTTAGCCTAAATTAACCCCTAAACCCTGATTATCTTTAATCTATTGATCACATACGAATTAGAGGCGATTTTGGGAGCTTTTGGAGAACTTTTGGGGACACCCTAAGTGATTCATCACTCTTGTAATCATCATAGAAGTTAGTATTTATTTCTTTTTATTCGAATCTTCATTGTTTTATGTTTAATTCACTTTTGTAATCACATTATGAGTTATTCTTGGATTATGATTATTTGTTTGATTGAGTCTATGACAATAGGCTAAATACCTTATGTTCATCTAGGCTATTAACCCTAAATGTTGGGTTTTTGATATTTAATTCATGATTTGCGTATGATATGATATTTAATCGTAGAACCATTTGTATTTAACTAATTTTGGCTTATTCAATTGGTGTAGTAATTGTGCTAATGAGTGAGAACTCTTAGATTGTCATATTACACTTACTTTTAATTGGACACCATAAAGGAATTGAATTAGGTTAATTAATTAGAATATGGATGAATCATATTGAGAGATATCTTGTATGATTTAGTAATCTCTAGGACACTAGGATTATAAAATTAAATTGTCATGTTTGTTGAGTTGATTAACCATAATTGGGAATATTGATTTGTCAAGGACACTTGCTCTTTATGATCCCATTTAAACGACTGCATTGTGAAAACAAGTAGTTTAGGTTGTTAACTCCTTTATGTAAATTACATTTTAATTATTATCCAACTCTAGGGGGAACAAGTCTAGATGAACATGCTTCTATCCCTTGATTTAATTATCATTTTTAATTGCTTCCTTAGTTAATATCACCTTTTGACTGCCTGTCATTAAGAGGCAATTATCCATTTTAAACTATAGATTAGACTAATATTCTTAAAATACATATAAACTGTTCCTGTGAGAGACTACCCGGTAGACTTATCATTGCTATACTACTATCCGACTAGGTACACTTGCCTAGTTGTGTAATAGTTAGCTTTGACTTTGTTTACTATTTTTATAACTAGATATTTACACATCAACTTATCATATCTCTTGTACCACTTCCTCGGTGATTGCTTTAACCCATATAAAGACTGAGGGGGAGATCAGATCGATTCTTGGGTCTGATATACTTGTTGATACTATTGTCTCGACACGGGTTAACAAGGATCATCCAATTGACAATATCATTAGTGATCCTAGTTCAAGTGTTAAGACACGTAAAGGAATTGTTGAAAGCACTAGCTTTTATGTATCGATCCAAGACACTGAGATCATACATAAATGTTTGTATAGTTGCTTCATTTCACAAGTAGAGCTGAAGAATGTTCAAATGGCTCTTAAGGACAATTCATAGGTTAAAGCGATGCAAGAGGAGATCGTGCAGTTCGAGAAGCTTCAAGTTTGGGAGCTAGTTGATCTACCCAAGGGAGAGTTTGCAATAGGCACCAAATGGGTGTTTAAGTGTAAACGCGATGATCGAGGAATTGTCACCAGAAACAAAGCAAGACTCGTAGTAAAAGGATTCAATCAGCAGGAAGGGATATACTACACATAGGTTTTTGCACCGGTAGCAAGGCTTGAAGCAATCCGAACTCCGATTGAGGTGAACAAGTGTCCAAATTCTCAGAACTCGAAGGGCTACAACTTTCAAAAAGGGAGTCAGGGCTTAAAAGTGATTTTACCCACCGGGGACCCATAGTACCCGCCGGGTACTCATGTAGTTCAAGTTTTAAGACTAGACGGGTACAGAACACTCATCTTGGTGGGGAGGCCATTGTACCCGCTGGGGACTTGGACTTCCAGCCGGGTAAAAGGGTCAGTTAAGGGTTTTTAGCCTTAATTATCCCCAAAACCCTAATTATCATGAACCTATTGATCAAGCAACTTTAGGAGACTTTAGAGAGCTTTTGGGGACACCCTAGGTGATTCATCATCCTCTAAATCATCATAGAAGTTAGGGTTTGTATTTCTTCCATTCGAATCTTTATGATTTATATTTAATTCATCTTTGTAATAGATTATGGAATATTCTTTAATTATGAATGTTTGTTTGATTGAACCCATGAGAATTGGCTAATTCCTTTGTGTTCATCTAGGCTAATAACCCTAGATGTTGGACGTTTGATACTTAGATTTGTTTATTCGTATGATTTGATGTTTAATTGAAGAACGATTCGTACTTAGTTTATTAAACTTATTCAATTGATGTTATGTTTGTTTCAATGAGTGAAAACTCTTGCATTTAACATTACATTTGCATGATTATTAAATCTTTTGCTTTTGATTGGATACAATGAATGAACTGAATTAGGTTAATAGAATTATAGTATGAGTGGATCATATTAAGAGAAATCTTGTATGATTGGTAATCTCTAGGACACTAGGATTATGAAATTGAATCATCATTTTAGTAGAGTTAATTAATCATAATTGGAGTTTATAACTTTTGTAGACGCCCTCTCACATATGTCAAAATATGTGAAATTTCTAAAAGAACATCTCATATATCATTCAACTCTTTGAATAGCTACAACAAGTCAACAAACCACACTCTAATTCTTCGCCCACACAATTAGTTCTTCAGTGTATCTATTATAATTTTATTTTGTATGGTTAAAGCTCCCAAGATATAAAAACTTACATTAACTCATAACATGAAACATTTATCAAGATTTTCACATAAAACATTTATCAAGATTTTCAATATAAACATTTAACAAACAATTTCAAATACCATTTTGTCATATAAGCAATTAAAGATTCAATCCAAAAATCTCTTTCCAATTTCAGTATCCATATTTTCTATTTTACCACAGTTTTCCTCTTTTCATGGCAAACCGTAGTTTTAGACATCCCACTTTTGTCTTCATCCACTTTTTTTGGCCACTTTCTTTTGTTTTATATGATTATGATTATGTTATTATTCAATAAGCTTATAGTAACATTTTCATATCATGTATTCATAATACCAAAATATTTATAAATCAGTAAACAATTTTATAAGCAGATGATAACATACAAAATTTTAAATATACAATTTATAAAATAAGTATAGTGCAATTTAAAAGTCACGTGAAACTCACCTCATATTTTAAATTAATAATCTATTTCATGAAAAAAAAGTTTCACCAACTTCCATGATCTTCTATGAACATTGTGTTTACCATCTTTATATATGTCTCTCTCGGCTCACCTAGTTTTTTAACGTCTTCTTTTGACATTTTTTTCAATGAATCGAGAAATAGCATCAGATCCAGAACAATAAAGAAAAACAAAAGTGACAGAGAAGAGACGAAAATATAAAAATGAGTTGAAGATGTGATATGCGAAGTATCTAAAGAAAAAGATAAAGATGATTGAGAAATTATGGATTAGCAAATCATTGATAAGAGATGATGCAAAGAATATAGAGATTGAGAAATTATAAGACATATATGTTTTTATAATAATCATATTAGCAAGTTCTCATTTATTATTATAATGTCTATATCCAAAATCTTATGGCTAGTAAAGTCAACAAAAAGTTAAATGGCTATAAATAAAGTTGGTCTTTTTTTTGTAAATCATATCCACATAATACATATGATTAGTTGAATGCAAAATACTTGAGAGTTGCTATCTTATTGTTCCAATAAAATTAAAATCCCTATAATAAAGAAAGATTTTGGGATACCACTTGACACAAAATTAATTTTTTAAGGTTTACAATGTCGAGAGGGTGAACTCCCCTTGAAACTACAGGTAGTTTGGGTTATGAGTTCACTAGCGTGTGACATATTTATAAGTAAAAAGTTGCATTTATATTATTGATGCTACGGGTGGGAATTAATTGACATGCATGCTAGATTCATCTATGGAGTAATAAAACATTTAGATCATCAAATAAGTTGTTACGATTATTCTCATACTAATTTAATTCCTTTTAAAAATATTTTTATCGAAAAGCTTCATCATTGGTGATGCTTTCGGCACATAAAAAACCCCAAAAATAACAGTTTACAAACATAAATGATACACTTTAATAAACAAAAATCATAAAAAGTTCAATACTCCGTGTATAATATTGATGTGAATGAAGAACACGTATGGCATAATTTTTTAACTCTCAATTGCTTTCTTTTTTTCTATAAGAAGGGTCAACAACCGTTGATAGTTGACTGAATCTTTACAATTTGCACTTTCCTGCACCTGCAGCCGTGCTTCCACTCTAAATTCCTAAATTAATCAAATCTTTCTGCACTTTCCCAAAATCAGAATTCAATTCACACATACCAAACCTCAATTCTCAATTCAACAAATTCCTCTAAATCCTGCTACTAATGGTAACATTTCGAATAACTTATTGTTTACTTGAATCGAACTTGATGTTGCATTCATTAAAATTTTGTTCTACTAATACGTTTGTTTGAGTAATAAAACACATAATTTTTTTTTTCCCCGGAACAAGTAAGACTAAAAGGTTGACTAAAAAAAGGTCAAAATTCAAAAGCATATTATAAACTTACGTGAAGAAACCATGTGTTTCCATTATAGTGTCGAATTATTACTTCCAAAAAGTGATTACACAATTCAAAAAGATATTCGTACATTGAAATCTTTACCCTTTGCACGGTTTCGTCCAACATTTTTTGATGTTAAAAGTGGTGTCACAAATAAGTAAAACTTAAACTGAGACTTTAAAAATACTATTGTTAATGGGAATTGGGTTCAAAATGTAGTTCCACACAAACATTTAATCGAGTACTAACGTACTTATTATGTTCACAATCAATTCAGTTGTTGCCCGATCATAATATGGGTCTTAAATCAATGGCCTGAATAATAAGTCCATCGAGAAAACCAGTACTGAGAAATTTAAGACTTATAGGAATGATATCGGCCGTGGTAGCAGTATGTGTTTGAAATTCCCAAACTTTTACTTCCATCCAACCATCACTCCTCTGTTGTGGAATACCTTTCAAACCGGGTCTATTCAATGAGTTGTGGGTGTTTTGAGGACTAACTAAGAAGACATACAAATAATCAGCCTTATCTTTACCACTTATCACTTTCACAGGACTCTCAAATTTGGATTGGTCACTTTCAGGTAATTTGTAGACAAGGTAAGTTGCATATGTTGTTTCAGATTCTAATACTTGGGATTTGATTTGGCTGACAATGTTAAACCTCATACAGATTAGCAAATGCAGCGTTTCTCCAAATCTGCAAAAAAGAAAAGAAAAAAAAAAGGAAATCATGTTACATGTAATAGAGATGGTATATTTGAGAAGAATACTGAGCAGCAGAATTTCAATAGCTTGATTTTGAATTCTAGTTTTTTTTTTTTTTTTTGGGAGGAATTGAGTTTACCAAAAATTGATGTCTCATTGTATGAACAGAAAATTTTTCATAGATATATTAGTTTTTCCACATATAAATATATAATCAAATCCTTAACTGATGCTTCCAGTTCTAACTTCACATGCATAATTAAGTAGATTTTGCTAGGTAAATTATTTAGTGGATTACCAAATAGGTTGGAATCTCTGTTAATATATAAAATCAAATTGACAATACGTGCACACATATGCAAAAGACATAAAATTCTACAACAAAACTGGAGGAAGATATAAATAAAACCTTGATCCTGCAAAAGACTGCCATGTCACGCCATATCCACCAAAGCCAATAGCCGCTCTTGGTGATAGCATAAGACATTTCTTCGCGTTTTTGTCAAGAGACAACCACTATCAATCATTCAATTAATTAATACATATGTAATTAGTACTTGTTTTGCAATTCTTTAATACTCTACCTTTTGAACAAAAGGAACTAACAAGTGAATGTGTAAGAAATAAATGAAAGAATCACATTTCAAAATTTTCCGCAAATGACAATAATATATTAAACATTTATATCAAATTTACCTCTTGACCATTCTTGAGTAGGAACCCATTGGAAAGAATTAAGCAGAGTTCTTTTTTCGTTATATTCATAGGCACACTATCTTTTGCCATTTTGATTATGTCTTCATAATCAATTGGCAACTTTTGTTCCCGGTATGTGTCTAAATCTGAATATGACGATATAGGTTGTGTTTCCTCTAAACGTTGTTCCGCCTATAAAACATACACACATTTGAAGTTAATTGACCATGCGAAAAAAATCATGTTCTCCAAAGTTGTTAAGTGAGCCATAAAGTAAATTAATTCATAGGAATAAATTTGTATTTGTAATCATACCTTTTCCAGTTCCTGCACGGGAAGAAACTCGATGCCTTCTACTACTATATATGGGTCATTGCCTTGAAATATAATTTGAAGATCAGCAGTAGTGGTTCCTTGTTCGCTAGTGAAGTGACACAGTTCAACCATCCACCAATCATCTTTTCTCTTATCCGCCAAATAAGAAATTAAACTTTTTGTCTGCCCTTCTACTTTGTATTTGAGATTGATATTAGGTTGTTTTAGCAAATTCTTATCATCTTTAAATTTGAAGACAAGGTTGACCGTGTAGGTGATCAAAGGTGTCAGGAATTGAGCTCTCACACGTACTTTGAAGTTGCAGGAAAGGGCATATAAAGCGCCCACTAGAAATCTGCAAGAAGAAGCAAATAATGCATCAGTCAATGAGTATATATATAGTCTAAAACTGTACTGAGTGAAACAACGTAAGGGGTGAGTAGGAGGATAAGTCACCTTGAATTATAGTTATGGGACCAAGGATAAATCCGTCCTTCATCTGGAATAAAACCTTCTTTGATGGAAATTAATTCGCAGTGTTGTCTGCTATCATTTAGATGAAACCACTGCATGCCCATATATTAATGAAGTACTTAAATAAGTCGGAATTAGTACATTCTTCTAGCTAGAGATTATCTTTGTTTCATGGGACTGGGTTGATTGGAATGCCTTGGATTAACAACGTTTGTCATTATTCTTTTAAAAAAATTAATATTAATACTCAGTATAAAAGTAAAAATAATTGAATAAATAAGAAGCAGCGGCCATTAATTATTACCGTGTTGCCCCCGTTCAGATGTGCCCCTTTGGAGAGAAGCAGTTTGAGTTGGTGAAGGGAGGTGTAGAACAGAGGAGGTTCAGCGGATTTAACTATCTCTTCATACTTTTTCTTCTCATCTAAATCATTATCATCCACCTATGATATAAGATAAAACATACATACAAAATCATATATTGAAGTAATTCAAAATCTTTTGTAAAATGATGATGATTTAAAAAAAAGAAAAAAAAAGAAGGGGAATTAGCAATGTGGATGAAGTGATTACATTATCAATTTCCAGGGGTAAGGGTTGGAACTCAATGCCTTCTATTTGAAAACTATGTTTATGATCCCAAAATACAAATGTAAGATATAAAATACTACTGTGATCGTTGGTAGTAAAGTGATGCAACCTGGCCACCAACCATTCATCTTCTCTCTTTTCTCCAACATGCACAATCGATATTTTGTTCTCCCTTCTATTTATGTCGTATATGAGGGATATGTATTGTTTTTTCGACTTCTCTTCGAGAATTTGGGGGCATTTGAAGACAAGGTTTACTGTGTATGTAGTATTTGGAGACAAATATTTGGTTGTGACATGTGTTGTGAAGGTATCACCAGGTGTATTACAGGTGCCCACTTCAAATCTGCATAACGAAGCAATCAGAAGGGTATAACGTACAAAGTACAATATAACTTATATATTTATTATATATAATATAGGGCTTACCATATATATTATTTACTATATATACTTATTATTATGAAATACTGTATTTTATTACCGTATCAGTCTAAAAACCTAGCTAGGTGGAAACATGGGAGACTAAAAGGAGCAGGAAAAGTCACCTTGAATTATACTCATGTGAATATCGATCACTCTCTTTTACCCATCTAGATTTAACTAAACATTCTTTGATGGACGTCAATTTAAAGCGTTGTTCGTGGTCATTCATTGAAATCCACTGCATACATACATTCATTAATAAAAATAAGTAAATTGAATGATTTTAGTTGTTAATTCTTTTGATTGTTCAAGAGATTCAGTAAATTAACTGCAAAATAAAGTCAAGCTTAAATACAGTAATCAAAATTTCCATTCTCATATTTCATTTCAGAAAAACAAAGAATGTAAAACGATAATGTCTATTAATTACCGTTGTGCCACCGTTAACAAGGAACCCATTAGAGAGTAGCGCTTTCATTTCCTTTAAGGATAAGTAGGTGAGAGGAGGTTCTGCAGACTTAGCTATCTCTTCATACTCCTCACCTAGAGGATGAAGCTCATAGTCTTCCTGACATTTTAGTGCAATACTAAGTTTTTCCATAACAAGAGACATCTTTGGACGTTCTTCGCGATATTTTTCTAAACATCGAAATGCAATTTCTGAAAATGTTTTCAAAGACGTCGGGTCCATGTTCTGCCTCAGATCTGGAAAAATGATCTCATGTAGCTTATTTTCTTCATAACTCTTTTTCCACATGGGTACTAAAACCTGTAACTGACCATTATTGCTTTTTTGAGAGCATAATCTACCACACAAGACTTCAAATAAGACAACGCCAAAAGAATAAACATCCGACTCTTTGGTAAGTGAGTACGTCTCCATAAACAGAGGATCACAGTACCCAGGAGTACCCAAGGCATTGGTCAATAGCATTGAGTACTGCTGATTGACGGGGGCAATTTTTGACAACCCGAAGTCAGCAACTTTAGCATTCCACTTGTCATGTAAAAGGATATTGGCACTTTTTACATCACAGTGGATGAGTCTTTGGCTTGTCTCCCTTGGATCATGTAGGTAGTTTAGTCCCTTTGCGGCGGCAAGACATATCTTCAGACGTTGCATCCAAGTGAGATCAGCAGAAGCTAAATGGCGTTCAAGGCTTCCACGAGACGCATACTCGTACACTAGGATCATCTCTTTCTCTTGGACGCAATATCCTAAGAGGGAGATGAGATTTTCATGCCTGTAACGGGAAAGAAATGTGATCTCTTTCAAGAACTCCGCATCTCCTTGCCCGAATCTACGATCGAGACGCTTAAAAGCAACCATGTTGCGCTCGTTGAAGCGAGCAAGTGCTCCCCTGTACACCGTCCCGAATCCACCACATCCAATATAGTGGTTCTGGTCAAAGTTATTAGTGGCTAATGTTATTTCTTCGAATTGGATTTTAAGATGTAGAAACTGCTTCATTAACCTCTCCATAGTATTGGATTAAATGGTAATGAAAAAAAGTTTGAATCAATGGAAGCTCAAAAGTTGAAAGGAGATGTACACAGAACAAGTACAAAAGGTAACTATTTGAACAAGGAAATTCAAAGATGGTTAAGAATGAATTGAAGGACACACTTGATGAATACACAAAAAGATAAATTTGCTTGACTGCTTTTACTGATCAATAATAAAGTGCCGGCCAACAACTAAATTAAAAGGAATTGAAGTATTTGGCTTTTACTAATGTTTTGAAACCTGGTTCAACCGGTCGAGTTTCCCGATCCGGTCGGACCGGTCAAATCGATCTTTGACTTTTCTTGACTTTTTGACTTTTTGATTTTTTAGACTTTTTTCGAGTTTTTTATATGCTCAAACTTTAAAACTACAATTATAAATTATGATATTTTAAATGAAATATAAGATAGTTATTAACTTAATGTAGAATTGTCAAAATAATCACTAAAAGAAATATTAGAAAAATTATAATAATCATTTACAAACTAGTAATAAATATTTATAAATATAAAGCTATAACAAATTTATGACTAAATCAATTGGCAATCAACAAATATGAGGTCTAGTATGTATGTATGTAGACTTCTACATCTAAATATCTACGTACAGTATATAGGGGGATTTTATCATTTAATTAGATTAGATTAAATCTTTTCCAAATATTTTAATAAATATTAAAAATTAAAAATCAACTAGGAGTATCCCAGTAGTTTTTTTAGAGACTCTCTTTATGTGAGTGTGTAAGACGTTTTTATAAGATATTTTATGCTCCAATGATAGTAAACCTTTAAAAACTCAAAATAATATGTCTTTATCTTGAAATTTTTCAAGCTTTTTGTCATTAAAAAATAAAAACTTTAATAAAAAAATGTCTAATACATTCTTACACTAAAATTCTCTTTAAAAATTACCGTGAGGATATTCTGAACACCGACAAACGATGCAATAATTCCTTCTGTCTATGTAGAACTGTTGATTCTATATTTTAAAGTAGAAAGTACTCATTCCGTCTTAAAATAATGTCATATTAGTGAGTGTCACACAATTTTCAATAAAATAAAAAAATTTCACCTTTTAACAGTCAAATGTTTGTTTTACTTTTGGTTTTAAGCATAGAATTTTGTGAAAACTGTAAGTAAGAGTATAAATATAAAGTTGATTATCATTTTTGAAAATGATTTTGGAAAAAGACAAAAATAGAAATGTGGATACTTATTATAGGACAGAGGGAGTAATTGTTTGTGTGTTCAACAATCACTGTCAACTAAAAATTATATATATTTAGAGGTCACCCAAGTGTATCATTTTATTTTTCTAGGCTACCCATATTTGAAAACGATTTTGTAAGGCATCCAAATTTATATGTTGTTGCATGTATACCAAATTCGGCTAAAAATTCATCGAAAATGTAAAAGGACACAAATACCCCTGTATTTTTAATCAACATTTTTATTTTATTTTAGTTTTATTCAATTACATGGTTATTTGTGTCTTGTCATACTTTTCAATGAGTTTTTAGCCGGATCTGATATACATGTAACAACATACCAATATATATAGCCTACAAAAACAAAATAATATATTTGAGTAACCTTTGCAATTCCAAGTTCTACCCTCCTTAGTTTTTCTTGGGATTTGAATCCATAACTCTGTAATTGTTAAGTAATCTCAATAGTGCTTGATGAGTAATCATTTGATACTAGGTAGAACGTTTCATTTTATAGTTATTTTAATTACTCAATGTAAATGTAAAAGATCATTTTGGTATAACAAGAAGTATCGAAAACAATGGAGGTATTAAAAAGGGGGGAAAGGTTAGTAAGGTGATATAATTATATGAAGTGATATATATAAATTGGTGATATAATTATATGAAGTGATATATATAAATTGTTGAAAATAAGTGATTACTTTTAAAAGTAATATATTAATTTTATTAATTTATTTATAATTTATTTGTTTACAAAATTGATTTATAAAAGATTATACAAAAAGTGATGATAAAATTGTCATTTTTCTTTTATACAACATATCAATTATATTTTAATTTAAACTTTGTGTAATTTAATTGTGAATATTTATTATAGAAGGAAGGAAATATAATTTTTTACGATCTTTAAAATCATGACATAACGTCCATAGGTGGACGTACAATTTTGTTTTTACTACTTTTAGATATATAACTAATGCATTAAATATAAATGGAGTTCTCAACTGGTAACCTATGAAACATATCTCCATGTGTAGTAAAAATGGAGTTTCAAATTCTCACTATCTTCTAGTAATTAGACATCGATGTGATATCCAAGACTTTTATCCTTCAAGTGTTAGTAAAGATTCTTACGGGGTTCTTTGACCGAACTTATTTTTCAAGCTTATTTATTTATTCCTTATAAATAAATACGTTAGAAATAATAATTTACTTTGAGTCACTCTAAGAATAAACAAATAAACTTCACATATAAGACTTATCCAAATAAGATCGTAAGTTTCAACATAAGTCAAAAAAGTAAAATAAAAATGTATTATTCGAAATGAGATAAGTAACGAAAATTGTTACTTGTGTAGATGTCGATCTATTATGTGTACATGTATGTATAGATAGAGTGTATATAGAAAACCGGAACTTCGAGGGTGGTTCATTTGTGTTTATGATTTTCTGAAAAGTTCGAGGAAGCAGCTTTTGTTGATTGAGATTTGCGTGGAAGACGACGCCAATGGGTTTGACGCGGGAATTATCAAATGACTTAATTGCCCTTCATTATAAAGTTCGATGTCAGAAACGGATAATTAATTAATGTATTTATTTTACCTTATATTATGGAAAAAAACCATACATAGTGAAGTACCACGTCAAAAACCGATATGCTGGATTTCATGTATTGTCTCGTTTAATACGTGTCGATTTATTTAATTGGTAATGGTAAATTCATCATCAATTTTGATAAGTCAATTAAAACTTTATATTAACATGTTATATTGTATACACAAAAATACATAATTATCAAAAGTATAACATATTAATTTTTGAACTACGATATATCGATTTCTGATTGATTTAATCCATGGCTTTGTAGTTGTTAAGAAATCTCAATCCTGCTTGATGAGTAATCCTTTGGTACATTTAATACCGAGTAGAATGTTCCATTTTATAATTGTTTTAAATACTCAATGTAAATGACCATTGTGATATAACCAGAAGTAGCGAAAACAATGGGGTATTAAAAAGGAAGGGGGGGGGGGGGTGATATTTTATATGAAGTGATGTTCATACTTTGTTAAAGAGAAAAATAAAACGAATAACCATAGAAATATGTTTTTACTACTCAACGGTTTAGGGTGAAAGGTATAAAATGTGAGTTTAGAATATATTAGTCAAGTAGTCAGTTCACTATCTTGACTTTATGTTTCATGTCATACCAATTACGAAGTTAATTAGACGTTATTTAGTTGTGGTTTTGTTTACTTGCTAGTACTATAATGTTAAATGTCGACAAAACATTTATTTTATAATATAAGGTTAAAGGAAGGTTCAAGAAGTTTAGTGTTTTACGATAGTAATGATAAGATTGAATTTGCTTTTTAATTTTAATATTAACTATACTATTAGAATTCTATATTTTTTAACTAATAGTTTTTATTCCAATATCAACTAATCTTTTTGATAAGAATTTTATATCAAATTATTAGAATTTTATATGTTTTTAATATGAAATAAAATGTCTTTTAAAAAAATACATATATAATATACAAATTAAATTTGTGTATTACAATTTTAAAATTTTATATGTATCACATTAAAAAATTAATAGTAAATGAAATTAAATCTTTCAAACAAGAGCAAATGATGAGTAAAATGATCCATTCTATTTTACTGGGATTTTTTTATAAAAAAGAAGAAGGTAAAGTAATGAAATTGTCAAAAAAGGTCAATAAGAAGAAACTATATTCATTTACACATTAAAAATCTATAAGTTCGATTGTGTTTTTACAAATGAGTGAAAAGTCAATCTTATCAACTAAAAGGTATGATATTTGGTTTATTGCATAGAACTTTTCATTTTATATTTATATTTTAATAAGAAAAATTGGGCATTTACTCTTTTTAACGTGCAAATAAACTTACGTTACTTATTAAGCTTTCCGAAACTTTCGACACCTTTTCTTGGAAGTTTCCCAATTTTATTTTACTAATACGATGATAATAGGATAATGCAAAAAGAATATCCAAAATTGTTAAGAAGAATAGTTAATAGTGTATTTAGTCGAAGAAAAAATGAAATATTTTTTATAAATGTTATTAAGAAAAGTGAAAAGTTGGGAGATACATATAAAATGGGTCTTTTCTAAAAATGTATTTCTAGAATTTTCTAAAACTTTTAAACTTAACCAGTTTTTCAAATGGAAAATGCAAACATATTTTAACACATTTTTCGAATTTTTAATATTTTTTTAGATGATCAATTTTATTTTTTTTAAAATTACAAATAAAAATTTCTAGAACTAAATGGACCCTAAAATTCACCAAATTTTTATGTGATTCTTTTATCATTTTCTATCAAGAAATTCCCATATAAAGCTAGGTAGTAAATGACCTTTATTTGGTTAGGCCCACCTACATTACATAGGCGGCGAGGCAACAACCATGTCCCGTCTGATCCAGTTGAAGGCCCATATCCCAAGTATTAGTTTTTATTTTTTGACCGTCTATGTTTTAGTTTTGACCATAAATTGTATACTATATTATATTTAAATTAGAAGTACTTTAACCATAGGACCTTTTGTTACATTAATGAAGTTTATATTTCGATCCAAAGTACTAAACATTGGAAGAAACAAATCGGGAACTTGGTTTACAATGCGAGTAGTGTTGATCGTCTTGGGATACCAGAATACAATTGGTGGTCTGAGGCTTTGCATGGTATGGCTGGACCAGTAACTCGTTTCTCTGATTTGGTTCCTGGAGCCACTAGCTTCCCTCAAGTCATCCTCACTGTGTTCAATGAAACTTTGTTCAAAACCATAGGAAAGGTGCAATTTTTCTAAATGTAAAATTAAATAACTCTCACGTACACGAATTAAGATGTGAACCCACTAACTTTTAATTAATTGATGAGATACAATGGATTTAAACTATGCGTTATTACTTGTTAGTGGACAGATTCATATTTTATCTAATGAAATTAAAAGGGTTAAATGGTTATCTGCAGCTAGTAGTACACATACCGTTACATGTTGGACCACAAACAGTTAATGTTACCCAGCATATCCAACATGCAACAATACACGGAATGTGTATTGCTAGCAGCATACTTCATATACTAATTAACAAGATGTTGATTTTCATTTTTAATTTTTTTTTTTTATCTTAGTTAGGTCTAACGGGATTAACGTTCTGGTCACCAAATGTAAACATTTTTCGAGACCCGAGATGGGGAAGAGGGCAGGAAACGCCAGGAGAGGCCTCGACACTAACGATCAAATATGCAGTGGCTTATATATGTTAGAGGTTTACAAGAAAGAGACGATGGAGATACAAATCGACTCAAAGTTGGAACTTGTTGTAAACATTAGACTGCTTATCATAACAAAAACTGGAAAGCAATTGACCTATTCCATTTTAATGCTGTGGTATAAAATATTTGATTATAAAAAAGTTTGAAGCAACATCTAGTACTCAATAGTCGAGACATGTATCCTTCTGGAAAACATTTACTGTATAAATGAAAATGAAATGCAAATGAAGTCATAATTCTACAAAAGCTTGTGAGCATCAAAAACCACTTGATTATAGTAAATTTTGCAAATGAAGTCATAATTCAACAAAAGAGTTGCGCGTCGGAAAGTGTCCGGAAACGAAACCCCGTCCTGGAGTGGCTGATTTAGACCCTCTCTCCAAGTCAACATAAAAAATTACAAATTCTGTTATAACCCCTATTATTGCAAAGTTAATTTCGTGTTATTTGTAATTGTGTTATTCAACCTTTAATTAAACTGTCCAAAACTAATATTCCTGACAAGATAAATCCGAATTGAGGATACAATGAACAAACCGAAGTGTTATCTACTTAAAGATTAAAAATGATAATTACAACGACGAATTACGTTAAATCAGTAAAATATTTACTGAGAGTTTAAAGTAGTTAGCAACTTTATAAGAAAACTAATTTTCAATAGAACTAAAAAGAATAATATTCCAACTAAATTATTAATGACTTTAGATCATTGGCAAAGGCGTCGGAATTTGAGTTTCCAACGATTCTTCTCGTTGGTAATGTAATTTCATAACTTAATGAATTACTTTTATACAAAAGTCGTTGGTAAAATTAGGAGGGAAGTTTCCCGCCAAAATTTCAACCAATTTACACGATTTTACGATAATTCGTTGGTAAAGCTTGTTAGTTTGTAATCTAAAAACGTCAGTTTATGACAATTTGCTGGTATAGTCGTGGGTAAATCAAGATATTTCCAATGACTATGTATTCATTGGTAAAAATTTGTTGGCACGGGCAGCTTTTGTAGTGTGCGGACTTGATTCCTTGAAAGGTCCCAAATATAAACTGTACAAGCTTCAGTAAGAAATACAAACAGAAGAAAGAAAACTAAAAGAAATCGTTTGAAACCACGCCTAACTTCTAAAATGATAAAAATGAAATCAATAGTCACTATATTTGACATTGATCCAAGATTTTATTGACTTTCAGATGTTGGTGTAATAAAACATTTGTTTACTTTGGTCTACAAGGCTCTTTATATATTCTTAATTTATTGAAGATGATTTTTAAGGTTTTGAAATAGTAGGTTGATATATAGACCAGATCTCAGTTCTCAAACCAAAGCTACAGCAACAAACAATTTGGTATTCAATCATTCTTGGGAGTGTGTGCACAAACGAAAAAATATCAAAAGAATAATTCAGATTAAAATGAGAAATTTGTTACCCGAGACGTATTGAAAGTGTGATTTGCCACTTAACTTTTGAAGAGTCCAATTTTAATATTCAACGTAAAATGTAAAGTAAATGTGTCATCCAACATTTGTAACATTGTATTTATGAAAAATAATAATCATAATTTAAACTTTAATATCTAGAATAAAACTCAATTTTTACAAAATGACAATCATAATTTCACTTGTTATTTGGTACTTTTATATATGTTTAAATATAATTATGGAAATAAAAATGTACCAAACATTAATTACCGTGTTGCGTTTGTTACGGATGACCCCTTTGGAGAGAAGCAGGTTGAGTTCCTGCACGGATCTGTAAAACAGAGGAGGTTTTGTAGACTTAACTATCTCGTTATACTTGTCATCTAACACTAATTCTTCATCATCTTCCACCTTCACCTATATACCAAGCATACACATATACGTATTGGGCATTAATTCATTGACAATTTGTAAAAAAAGGAATATGTATCTATTTCTGAAGCTTACATTATTGGGTTGGAACTTGATGACTTCTACGTGTAAACTATTTTCATGACGCTCAAACACAATTGTCAGATTTACAATACTTTGGTGGCTAGTAGTAAACCGATACAATCTAGCCATCAACAACCATTCATCTTCTGTCTTATCTTCGGTGTGCACAATTGTCAGATTTACAATACTTTAGTGGCTGATGTTATTTCTTCCGATTCTACTTCAAGATCTTTAAATTACTGCTCCATGAATCCTTCCATTTTGGAGTATTTATAAGTTGTTGCATAAGATCTGAATGGAGATATATGCTAATGTGCCTAAGCAAAAAACATATCAATGCTCAAAGAGTCTTTAACCATCTTAGAGTGAATTACCGATTAGTATGTATTATAATGTTATGAAGTTGTAACCATGAAAATGGGTAGAAAAATATATATATAGTCACTCCAACATTTATCTTAAAATGCATAAAATCTTAAACACTGTTTTATCAAAATATTTAAAGAAAATTTATATGACTTTAATTTTCCAGTTTCTATTACGTGTACATATTTACCATAAATAAAAAACGGAAAAAGAAAAGAAGTCAAAAGTCAAATAAGCGTTCACAGGTCAACATCTCAACTCTTAAAAGTCAAAATACCAAACCGGTCGGAATAATCATGAGATCACGTATTCACACGTCGAATTAATCTAGTAGACATGTAGTGCTGACGTATAGTGCTACTTATAGTCACTCGAACTCGATTTTTTAAAAGTTTGATTCTAATTGAATTGAGGTTAAACAAACTCGACCATATACCATTAACCATAGAGCTCATTTAACAAATGAACTCGAGTAGACTCATAGGTTATCATTTATAGGTATTAATAATGTGTAGACAAAAATAACAAATCAATCTAATATATATGATTAGCGGCTTAGAGCTACATTAAAGTTGATAAAATAGTTATAATTAAATGAAACAATTAGATAAAAAAAAAAGTATGTGTACAATATGCACGCAAGTTGAGCCCGAATTCCGAAAATATCTCACAACTCGATATCAAGTTTTACAAATATATCTTCAAAACAAGCAACCGGCCTCGACCTCAGCTCAACTCTTAACAACCAGTAAGTACAAGAATGGAATAAAGAATGTGCTAACCGTTGCAGAAATAAAGAAAATAAGAAAGTTCAACTCAAGAGGAAGAAAACGAACTTGATTGTGGATAGATCGTATGTTTTCGCGCGGTTGTAGTCTAATGGATTAGAATAGGTAAATGTATATGATGAACTTGGATGGGAATGTTCACAACTTCAAAGCCATATAAGTAGGCGCATGAACTAGAATTAATACACAATCACAAACAGTACGTACAAGCTAAGGTTATGAGGACCACGTGTTTCAAAAGTAAGATTAGTCCATTGCAGTGTTTTGATTTACGAAAACGTGTTTGTACGCCCCTACCTAAATGCTAATTATATTTGCTATTCAATTTAATTACCAGATATTTTTATTGATAAGAGATAAAATTTAGAAAATCTAGGTAAAAAAAGCGTTAAATGGTTTGAAAGCTTATTAGAGTGTGTTATTATACGACTACAGTATAATTTAATTGATAGAAATACGTAAATGGTGGAACATAGTGATTTTGTAGAGGGTATAAATTATAACTGGAAGGTGGGTTATGGAGAAAGATTGTCAATAATTGCAAGGAGATCGATAAGTTTGGTGGGGTTTTGGTGATTCATTTGTCAGATCAGTGTCTAGTGGTATGGACACTCAGATTTTGGAGGATCCCTGCTGCAAAAGGTTCATTTAGTTAAAACATATGCTAGACAATCCCTATTTCATAAATATCTAAATATCCTAAAAAAAATCTCAATGATAAATTAAATAATAATAATAATAATAATAATAATAATAATAATAATAATAATAATAATAATAACAATAATAATAATAATAATATAGTACAGTTATTGGTCGGAATCTCATTTGGACAAAGCTGTAATGCAGATGTTTTGTGTCTGACTTTTTAACAAAAAAGAAGTTTGATTTCGTGAACTTGAGCACATGAAGCGTCAAAATTACCCCTAGTGTGTTATAATGCCTAACTTGGTTGATATTTTTGATATAATAATAACAAAGATTATAGGACCACTGTAACGATTCTACAGCAAGGCAGTCCACAAACCGCTTGGTGCCTATGACACCACCGTAGCAATGAGGTGGTCCAGATTGAAGCATATGGTACCGGCCGAGCGGTACCTCTATAGCCATGATCTGCAGTGGACCAAAAGGTCATAAACAACTTGGAGCTTTTGGTACTTCTGTAGCAATGTGGTGGTCCACAATGATGGAGCCTCCCATCATGTAAATGATTCAGAGTCACCACGGTTCATGGTACAATAGATGTTTTGACACCAACCAATTTTAAATAGAAAACACATTCAAACATTTTAAAAACAAACGTGTAGATGTGAACTTGCATTGAAACGTTACAAATTTATACTTGAAATATGATCATTTGATTCTATTGCCTACAATAAAAGAAAGTATCAGGACTAACACAGGTCATGAACCTTCAAAGGTTCAGTTAAAAGACTACAATAGGGAGTAATTGTGCTTCAAGTGTCGTCTTGTTGCCAGCCGATTCAGTAGAGTTAAGTAAACGTAGTTATTACTGCAGCCTAAGTGTCCATTGCAATTGCTTCTGGGAGGTGCAGCAGTTTATGAGGCGACATGGGGGATTTTGGTTTATGAGAAGGCCCCGTCAATCTGCTGCTGCTGCTGCTGTTCTCTTTTGGTATTCCTAGACCTGTGATTCCGAGTACTTTTCTGACTTCATTTGCCAACTCTATGACCATGTCATCTTCATGACCTGTTTTATTTTACATGTAGCGCATATCAGGGTTTGTTAATATCTCTAAGAGGTCAATATTAACTAATGGTCAAATGGGATGGAAGCTGCCCAAAGTGTATTTTAAATACACAAAAGTTAATTTAATAAAAAGACATTAGTATTAAAATAAATAGAACTTCAGTAATCAAATTTGACTGGATGATTATTTATAAGAAGTATAAAACTTATACAAAAGCATACTTATTTGACATACCCAACATGCCTAACTGGAGTTTTATACTGATAGCATGCCAAAGAATAAAAAAACTAGGACATCTTGGAATTAAAATTATTGTAGTTTTCATGGGATATAAAGAACTAAAAGGTTCAATATGCTTCAAGATAACCATGAATTGATGATTGTTGGCAATAGTGAAAGAAATGGCAAGTAATCTTTATCCTGTTTTGGTCATCAAGAATGATAAACACGAATACGTGGGGCAAAAGCAATTGATGACAATGGACAGGGACGTAATTTCAAATGGAGAATATTACTGAAAGAATGACATCTGTCACATCGCTACTGATGACAATGGCCCATTAATTGATTTCAAAAAAGATATGCCCAGAAATTGGCATCCCTATGATGTAAACCAGTCCACTACAATTTGTGTGGGCCAAAGGGAGCACAAATAAAGTTGAAATTAGTTGAAATTACCAGCAGCAAAGTATAGGTGATGGTAAAAGAAACAATGAAATGCCTATATTTGTTGTGGGTTTGAGGGGTGCTTCCATTTTTCTTGTTTTTTCTTCAATACATATCATTCCAATTCCACATTTAATGGTAGCATAAAGTGAACAACTTACCAATATCAAACATTGCCTTCTCCAGCAAGAATATATAGTCTCTGTTGTTTCCACAGGGGCCAAAAGCAGTTGCAATTTGTCTGGCATTGTAGAGTAATGAGAAAACTGGTCGTGTAAAGGTTTAAAATGATGAATAATACAAAACGGTAAGCATGTTACCTTGCCATATCCTCCAAAGGTGCAGGCCCAAGGTAGTACTTATTTGATTCCTTGTCTGGAGTTGAAGTGAAGCTGTAGCAAGTGAAACAATTTATTTAATTTGACTCATTCTGTTTTGTGAGTCTTATTTTCTATGGAACTTGTTCATATTGAAACCAATATCTGGTTGTGGGTCTCTTATACTAATGAAATCAAGGTAGAAGGCAGCATAGAATATGATATGACAACTTACACCATAACTCCTGATAACGTAGGCTCGTTAGTCTCCCCATCCTGAATCAGAAGTTAACATAATTGTCAGATAAGGGTCTAGTGATTGGATGTGTAGGTTTATACAAAGGCGAAAATCAATATTAATATTTAAAATTAATGAAACATACATATGGAGCTTGCAAGTATCTTTACCTTGAAGAAGTCTACCGTGGTCTTCTGATCGTACTCACATTCTCTGTTCTCTAGATACTGAAGAAAAGATAGGAAACATTTTATGTAAGTTCTCAAAACTTCATGAGAATGCTAAAAAGAAAACCTCCTAGAAACTCCTAACTGTATTGATGTAACTTTCTTACGAGACTTATTTTCAAATATCATCCAAAGCAGTAGATTTGACTTTACACAAGCCCATAAAAACCAAAGAGGCTGAGCTTGGGCCAAGCCAATCTGAAGCCTGCCACTTTCAAGCTTCGTGTGCCACAAACAGAATTTGAATCAACCAGCTTTTTAATCAAACTTATTTTTAGGCAGACTCGCTTCCAACACCCCTACCAACTACAGAAAGATAAAGTACATTTTTGATAGTTTTCAAAATGAAAGCTTGCCATATATGGCTTATCATACATACCGCCATTGCCAACCTTTCCTTCTCTTCACCTCCTCTTACACAATACACAGTTCCCCACTGAAAGAACAATCAGGTTAAGAATTAGCAATTGAGCCAATCTCAAAACAACATATAATATAATAGTGTATACACAATCAGAAGAAGTGAAATCGAATATGTTCAAAGTCAGCCTATAATGGCAGGAGAGGTAACTTACGCAGACGGCTCCTTCCTTGTACTCAAGTGTGCACGTTCTGGCAGGATGCTCAGGTGTACCTCGATGATCTATGCATGCTGTTACAAAAGAATACCATTTAAATACCAGATTAACATAAAGGTGCATATAAAAAAATGTAACCAATAATTTGAGTGGAAAGTTTTGCTTACCAAGATCAAACACGCGGCGGTAATTCTTGATATACCCAATCATTTTCTCATCATAGTCAAACCCAGGGTTCCATACCAATGAGCCATACCCAAACACCCAGAAAACCATGATTTCCAACTCTTCACAAACTAATAACTGTTGATAATGAAAAGTTAAAACATTAGTTATGCTTTGATTTGTCAAAACCACATAAATCAGCAATATATAATATAATTATAATTATTATATATAAACAAGCTTAATTTGGCCATATTAGTTACCAAAGGCTACCCATTTCAACTAAATATGGTTTGCCCTTTAAAAATAACATGACTACCACTTTCTAAAATCATACTCAAATCAATTAGCTTCGATTAAAATATCAATAAACTCATTCAACTTTAATGAAAAGGAAACATTTGACTTTTTATATCAAACATATTACTTTCCATGTACAATAATGATAATGATTTTGTTAACATCTGCCAACAACTAAACAACAGTAATCAATCAATCAATAACAATAACAAAAGTTTTTACACAAGTCATTTTTGAAAACCGAGGCTTGTTAATCCAAGTAGGGCTTTTGCAAAAAAACAAACCCTAAAATTGATAAAAACATTTCTACTGTAATCAACTAATTTCCTTATATTCCAAAGTTTCCATTATAATAATCATTTATATAGCTCAATAATTTCATATAAAATCCAAAATAGCTGAAGTAGATACCAGATCTAACAAATCTATCGTCTGTCATCATCCATAAATATACAGACATATACATGTGTATAACATATATTACAATCATAATACATAAATATACTACACGTAGCATAAAAGACGATTGATTAGATGCTTACATAAATTGAAGAGCGAAGTGTAATGTGCGAAACAAATCTGACGAATTTGAGGAGATTCGATTGATCGTCGGATGAATTTGAGGAGAAGGTGGTTAGAAACAGAGAAAATGGAAAATTAGGGTTTTGAGAGATTTTAGTTTATTTATTTAGGTTTCCGGCGATAATGAAAGAGATGAGACGTTGGTCTCTTTCTTTGTGTAACGCCGGATGGTGGTAGGGATGGTAGAATGTAAGAATGAGGACTATTTATAGAAGTATTTACCTTATTATGCCATTCATTCATACATCATCATGTATGTATATGTATGATTAATGGATGTATGATTAATGGATGTATGTATGTAACTATGTTTTATGGGTGGATGTATATGTATCAAATCAATGGATCATGTACGTTTGAGGACTTTGAGGATACGTGCATGGGTCGGTGCTTCTTTTAAATTCATATTTTATAATGTATTGTATATTTTATTTTATAATCGTAGATACTAAAATCACTCTTTATAATGCAGTTTAGAATTGAAAAGATGATTGTCACTTCAGTGCAACATTAACGTAAGAACTGAAAAACTGAGCAAGAAATGAACTATGTCTTTAATGATTAGAGAACTAAATTTTTCAGCGTCATGTCATTTCTTAAATATTAATACGAATATATTTATATTTTTAAAAATATAATAATAATATTAATAAATACATTACACTATTAAGAATTATCTTAAGTTAAGTTATATACAAAATACGTGTAGAGAGATATTGAAAGCAGTAGTAACATGATCAAATAATATAATTATAATAATAATATTAACAATTACAATCATCTTTTTAACTTCTTAGGGTGTCAGAAGATTAAAAGCAAATAAATTTATATTCTAACTTCTTCATGATTTACTATTATTTTTGTTTTTTTTAAAGTATAGTCCTGAATATTACCTCATTATTATGACAAACACGTAAAAGTCATACAAAAATTTTAAGGTTAAGCACTTTTATTAATAGATGTGTAGTTCATATTATACATATATAATACTGGGCTAAACTGTAACACCTCAAATTTAAAGTATTGATATATGCAATTATATTTCGTTGACTAGATAAATAACAATTTTAATATTTACAAATTAAAATGTTATGTTATGATATGTATAAAGTAATATAAAGTTTTGGAATAGAATGTAAGTGGAATATAAAGAGAATGTTAAAAGTGTAAAATGAGACTTGAGGGGCTAAATGTGGCATGTGAGGTTTCTTCAAGGTGAAGAAAGTAGATTGGTTAATTATGTACACAAAATCAGATTTTTATCTCAATTAACATTAACAAAAATAAATAAAAGGGTCGTTGTTATGTGTCGGTCTTTGGCGATCAAGAAGTAACGAAGAAACTTCAAATTGAACTTGGATTCGAGTTCACATAAATATAATTAGCTTCCAAATCAAATTATTAAGGAAGAGATTGATGATGAAGTGCCTAACCAAGTGATAAACAAGTAAATTTAGCCTACAATTAAGGTGAGTAACAGTTTAATTTACAAATAACATGACACGCTCGGTATACATTTTATTTAGTATGAGGGTATATGACATGTTACAAAAGTTGCATTTAGTTGTGAATGTAATAGTTGTAGTAAGATTGTATTCGACAAAGTATTTAAATGTCTTTTATTCGTAATCAATTAAATATTGTGTTATCTTGTATAATTCCAAAACTACAGTAAAGTTAATATTTTTTATTAATTTTTTTATCATAGTTCGTAAAAATTATTTTAATAATAATTATTAAAAACTTATAAGAAAAATATATTTTAAAAATATTTAAAAGTAATTTTAAAGTGATTCATACGTTCTCACGATATTTATATTTTTTATTTCAATCCTTCTAAAATTCTCAATATTTTATTATTCTAATTTGATTTAGAACATGTCAACTCATGAACTCAAGATTTATTCGTCACTTCTTGTTCGTTAGTTCGATTGAAGTTTAATTATTGAAATGATAATTAATTGAGCTACTAGATTTCCGATCAACGATTTTGTCAAATCATTATTCGAAAAACGTAGATAAATATGTATTTTTGTCACGTATTGTTTTAAACATTTTACAAGTTTTTGTTTTTTGGTAGATTTTTATGAACATGAAAATATGAACATGAACATTAAAACGGAAACATGAACATGAACATTTGATATATACCGGAGAACCTGCATTCGCATATTATCAACTTTACTTTGAGGCTTTGAGAGTCAAACCATAACTCTAAACAACCTTACTAAAAGCCGTTGCTAAAACATCTTCAATTAAAGGTACTCATTAAGCAAATACATTATGGTAATCTTTACTCCATGGTTAACATGAGGCATGATGTGCATGCATGTCATCCATACATTGAGTAGGTTCATTGAACCTGGACACTCATGAATTAAGTCCATGTTGAACCACTCGTCTTTCATTAGTTACATTAAACTTTCAATCTTAAAGAACATTTATTCATAAATGAACTAATTACCAATTAGCACTTGAATATCTAACTGAAAATTGAAGTGTTAAGCACTTAAGGTATTTACATTTGACTAGTCAAATGAACATATGTAGGTATACTAGTACTAGCATAATTCTCTTGTGGTGTAATGGAGTCATATTAACATTTATTGCTAGTGATGAATCGATTATAACAAGAGGCAGATTTACCATAAGGTTAGATGGCAGTTGTCATCTTAATTTTTTTTTTATATATTGTAAACTTTTAATCGTACATTCCAATATTCCATCCTCCTGCCTTAGGAAAAACATAGTTCCTATATCGATAGATTCATTGAACCTGGACCAAATGCTGTTCTTATGCGTTGAAGATGCCCATTGACTTGTGATCTTTGATTCTTTTCTATTCAAAGCTTAATGTCAAATGCGATTCGGTAGGATCTTTTCTTGACTCGGCATGTGGGACGTGGCTTTTTTTCTTCTTTTCTCCTTTTCTCATTTCGTCTCTAACAAAACATTTATGAACGAAAAGAGAGTAGGTCAAACATATTATTTAAATAATAATAATTATTATATATAATAAATATATTATTGATAAATACAGGATTTAATTGGTAAGTTTTGAAATGTTCTTAATTTTTTAGTTTTTTTAGTTTTGATGATTTGACGATGATGTAATAATTAGCTTATTAGTTCTCTCAATCTTTGTAGTGAGTGATCTTATAAGAGATAAACTTATTAAAAAATGTAAAAACAATTTATGTAAAAAATAGAATTCGATTCAAAAATTTTAAAGGGCATATTTAGGTAAAGATAGGTAGGTACTTATTTAGAATTTTAAACAAAAAGTCCAAAAAATAAAAAATAGGTAATTAAATGGCTGTTTTCTAAAAAGCTTTTTAAGAAAATGAAAAGAATTTAGCTATAGGAAAACTATTTCACTTTTCTAGTAATTTTTTCCAATAAAATCGAAAATAAAAAAATATCTTTCATTTGTAACAATACTTCAAATTTTTCAAAATCTTTCGTAGTCTTGTAACCACAACTTCTGAACGTAATTTTCAAAATAAAAATGCAACAACATCTATTTTAACCCCTTTTTTAGAAATAAAAACTATTTTTGTATAAATAGAAAATAAAAAATAAAAAATTGTCACAACATTTATACAACTAAAAGTTTAATACATATGTCGTTCTAGTTATTATTGTTCCACCCCTTCGGAATTCGGAGTCCAAAGTTTGGACTTAGTAACTCTTTTGCTTTGTAGTATTTTAAAGTTAATAATGAGTGGCCATGACTATCATTTTATTGAATAGGTAAAGATATTTCAATTTTGGGGGTAATTAACGCAAGTGGTAGGTTGAGACTTGAGACCAAAGAAAACGATCACTTTTTGTTACTAAATACGTTTATTTTCTTTATTAGACCAATTCGGTCAACCATCCTTTATTCCGAAAACTCGTTTTTGAGGTATTAAAAAATAAAATAATCAAATGACTTGGCTTTTGTTGTTGTTCATTAGTCGGGGAAAAACACTTGAACAAATTTTGGTCTTGACTCTATAGTACTCATGGTGTTGAGTCTATCGACTTTATTATCTTTTTTTAATAAAGAAAGAAAAATAGATGTATTTCAAATTAAAATATAAAAATATCTCCCACTTATCGCCTTACTTGGTCATGACTTGTGCATATAGAAACGCCAACATTTTTCACCTTTTAGAAACCTAGACATGTATCATTGTCACTTTGACCATCTATTATGGAGGTCTATCGAACAAGTTTATGGTGAGTTGTTAACGATGTGAAGTAGGAAATAATGGAGGTCAATTAATTCTTTATGACTATACATTATAGTGTCCGTCTTCAAATTTTAGAAAAAACGACGGTGTGTCTTGATTGATACCGTTAAATCTTTATCCATCCATCTGTTAGCACGTCTTATTGTGGATGTTGCGTTTTTGTTTTTCTTTTTTTAAATTTCTTTTACTCTTTTTGAGTACAACCAAAGATTTTATTAATAAATGTGAGTTTTGAATATGTTATGATAGAGAGTAAAATCGGAATTTTAAGGTTTAGAATGTTTTAGGAATGTAGCGTAAAAGTAGCATAATCTTTTATGTCCTTTTTAAGTCTTCCTAGTACATGGGCTAATAGTCATTCACGTACCCTTTAATATAAAGGCCCTAGTGTTATTTATCTAGCTTTTAACCTTTTTAGTACTTACTAATGTGTGATAAAACCATCCGAAAAATTGTATAGCAATTGGAACACTTCAACTTATGAAGATGTTGCATTGAGTGTAACTATATTCATTGTCCTATTTTGCCATGAATAGTTAAACTTTACTTACATTATTAGTTATATCCACTATCTACTTTCTACGTCTACCATCTATTATATAAAGCTATATCAAATATCAATTATATATAATTCATATTCATATATTTACACGAATCATTCTACGTTTTTGAAGATGATAGGGCCTTGATAAAGTCTTTCAAAGCTCTCGGCATAAATATTGGGCATTTCTTAATTGGGTAGAGCTATATAGATTTTCGAGTACACGAGTCACAAGTTTGGAGTAGTTCCCATTCATTATCGTCTAATTCACTCACCCACACCTACATATACACCCGAAAAATACCAATACCATCATGACGTCATACCGTTTAAGTCAAAATAACATATGAATAGATGACGAGTAGTCTTTGTTGAATTCTTAATTTGCTGTTTTATGAAACTAATTAAGAAAGAAAATAGGAAAGCTCCCTTTCCATTTCCTCTCACGTTTTTTGGTCATGTGAAATTGTGATTTTAACTTGCAATTTTTACTTTGGTAAATTTTGAATATTAATTTTATAAAAAAATTTAATTAAAAGAAAGAGCATATTAAACGTAGAAGATATGTAACATAAAAGCAGATATCTTACATTTAAATTCTATACATTTAACCTTTTTAATATTGATCTTACTAATAAATTACCCTTTTTATAACGGAGAAATGATGGGTACTATTTTAAGTGCCGTTTTCATAAAAATAGAGACTAAAAATGTACATATAAAAAAATTTAATTAAATATAAAAAATTATTACAAAATATTTAATAAACAACACATAAATTTTGTGCTCTCATGATGCATATACAATCCCCTTTCATAATTACACTGAAAATTTACATTCAATTCTTCAAACACTCGTTTACAAAGGTTACCACAACGTGCCTCGTGGGGCTCGAGGACGAGATACACGTTCTCCGTTAAAAAATGCATTTTTATAAAGTGAAAAATAACCAAAGTAAGACGTTTGTTAAAAAACCGTTTAAGGACTAAAAATGAAAACTATTTCCATAAAAGATATATTCGACCATAATCCACATATACAGGGGCTACTATATAAATTTACTTTTACCAGAAAAACCATTTAATCTTAACTTCCCAATAACTACCCAAACTCCAAAATTCATTTCACTTTCCCTCCACCGACACTCATTTTCCGACGATGAATTCCGGTTCTCCGGCCCCCGTAGACGGCGGTAACGACAGCGGTAGATCCGGCGGTAAAGTGTTTAAACGGAGACGAACTGGCCCAAATAAAACTCCGTATGACCTTCATACTCCGTCTAATGAACCAGAAAACCCTAATTGGATTAACGGACTTGTTTTTCCCGCTAAATTTGTTGCTTCTGGTGCAAGTAAACTTTTTTCTTCTTTTTGGAACCCTAATAGTTGGGCCTCTCATTCTCCTTCTTCAGAGAGCGATTCTGATTCAGGTATATATATTTACACGTATATATTGTATTATATTATATTATATTATATTATATATTATGTTGTAGTTACTAAAATAATATGATGTTTAATTTTAGTGATTTTTGATGATATAATACAAAATATAGTACATGTGTTGGTGGTTGATAGGATGCAAGTATGACAGTTTGCTATATCTTTTGAAATTTGAAATTGATTTATTGGTTTGACTTGGGATATATTTAAGTAAAAAGTTGAAATATTTTGTCAATGAGATGTTGTGATATAAACATATAAAATAATGTTGCGAAATATGTGGATATATGATACCGCACTGGCATACAAATGCTGGTTTGACTTTTGTTTACTTGATTATTAAAGATCTAATTTATTTTTTGTTGTCACTTGTTTTCTAGAAGATACTTATGAAGGTGATGAAAATGTTTCTGATAGCGGTGCTCAGTTGAATAAGGTAATTACAATTTATTTTTTATATATTTTATATGTACATCAGTTATAATTCATGATTAAAAGCTGATATTTTTATGAGCTTAATATTTGAAAAGATGGGTAATATCCTTTTGTAATACTGTAATTGATAAAAAGCTATATGATAGTTGGTGCATTAAGTTTTTTGTTTTGGCATTAAATCTTTGACTGCAACAAGTATATATGTTTTGTATTCTACAACAGAATAAAGGCAGTTCATCGGGGAAGAGTGAGATATTGTATTTAGTTGAACAATTGCTAATGCTCGAATGCTATTCAAGGTAACAGAGTCTTTTCTTGTCCCAATTTGTGGGCTTTTACTAGTTATATTATTAGTGTGGCCTTTTGTTTATTCTCTTTTTATTTGTCTTTTGTACTTATGAATATATATATTTTTATAAATATTATCAGGGAAGAGTGTGATAGATTAATAGAGATCATCAATTCCAGAGTTGTTGATTATACCATGAGAGACGGAGTGGATGCTGGAGGAGCTGGACCAAGTATGATTTTGAATCTCTCTAATATAACTTCTGTTTTTTTTCCATTCAATAGTTGTAATGATGTTGCATTTTGTTAATCGTAAACAGAGAATCCAGATATTCACAACCAAGCCATCATGGAAGCAAGAAAACTGATTACAGAAAACATGGTTGGATCGAGTTCAAAGTCAGACTTGGACAATAGCATTCATGGCTCGAAATCTCTTATGGCGCCAAATGTTAGTACTATCTTACCACTAATGTTTATCTGCTTTGAGATTGTGAAAATTTCCTCATCATATATTTACATTATATTATGGTTTATATACCATAGTATTCTGCGCCGAATCTTGTCTCTCCATTCAAGTATATTTGTAAATGTAGCTAGTATTTATTGATAGATTTTGCAGATGATACATATAATACTTTGTTATTAGTGTTCTAAAATCTCTCTTTTTCTTGACATTGGTGGTATGCTTTGTTGTCACAGAGGGATTATCTTTCTGGTGGATCATGGAACATTCAGAATGAATTACAACGGCTGCGTTCCAAGGCCACAGAGATTATAAAGCCAAGCGACCCAGTATCTTTACTAGAAGCACCAAAACCGGTTGATGAAACTGTGGACCTGGCTTCAGAAGGTTGGTTTCTGTACCTAATTTTCCTGGTGATTTGACTTTCTCTATCCCATTTGTCCAAAATAAATGCAGCCTTGACTGCACATATAGTTAGTTAGTTATCAACTATTAGTTAATAGTTGATGTTTTTGAGAAAAATCGTTGATGATAAACTAAACCTTGCGTAAGTACATATCAATTCTATCATTATCTTTTAATGATAAATTTCAGGGATCTTACATATTTTCTCTAACCCTTTCTCTTTTCTTACTTTTCCGCTCGGTATGTTTTCTTTTGGCCTTCAGATGTGAGGACCACTCTAGATGATGTGCCAACTGAATCCTTGTCGTCCCTTCCAACTATCGAGGAGCAAACTCAGGTACCTAGTGAGCAACAAAATTGCTACTCCTAAAATATAGTAAAATGAAAAACCGTATCAAATGAGCCGAGCGGGTCAAAGGTCAATCGAAGTGTATCGCTAACTCATACATTCTATTAAATAACATTATTAAAATTTAAAAGAAAATGGATTCTTTTTGTAGTAATATACGCTTGCAATTCATATTCTACACATTTTCTATGAAATATATTAAAAAGTTTAAGAAAAAGTGTTCAGGGTCAACCCAATCCGACTTGTTTTGACACTTCACAAATTTACTCATTTTGCCACCTCCCGTATTGGTCATTAAACAAAATATTGGCTGTCACTGCATTAAAGTTGTGCATGAGCTATGAAGCGCTCGAACATGCTCATGTGATGGTCCAACATCCAAAATGCATCTTATGAGTCATCATTGGGGTGATTGTCTGATCAAGTTCTGTGCATTTACTGCTGAATTACCAGCCTGCTCCATATAAATTTAAAACCTGATATTAGGTACTAAAGGTTGATTTCTTAAATACCAAAAACCTTCCGTGATACGTTTGCAGATGGCAGAAGAAAAAGACGTTGAAGATGAATTTACAGAGGTGCCTGATGTCAATGCTTCTCAGGGAAGCTCCAACTTCGACAAGCCCAGTACTACTAGAAAGCCCTATAGCCCACCTGCAAGACGTGCAGTGACAAGAACCAGGAGATATGGCAAAAGAGGAAGGGGCCGGGCCAAATGACTTTTGGGATTGGTTAGTGTTCTATAAGCGTTGCTTGTAACCAACTAACTAGAAAAATCTTTATGTAACTTTATAGTGTTTATTGAGTCGCAGCGAGTGTAAACTTTACGGTTTACATTATTGTATTGTTGGTAGTTCAGTTTATTTCTTTTAGACTAGGGGTTATGTACGTGTATTTAACTTAACTTACCATCTGATGATGTGTAATTCAGTATCTATTGTAACTGTACTGTAATGTAACTCAAGTGTTGTAGCTTCCTTAATGTTTGATCAATATGTATTGACAACGAATGGTGTAAATGAAAATCCAATTCTTGGATACCTGATATTTAGTTGTGTATATTTTATGAATATTTACACGGGTGTTTGTAACTTCAGTGTACACAAATGATCATATACATATACATATAGTTTAAAGTACATATAGGCTTAAACTATTTTTCGTAATTATACCCTTTTTGCACTACTACATATTCGCTCATATATGCCGGAAGTCTTCTTGGAAGCAGTTTCTCTACCTTCGGGTAGAAGTATGTTGTCTACATCTTATCTCCCCATACCCCGCCAATGACGGGATTGGGTATTGTTGTTGTATATAATTTAAAGTACAAGGACAATATTTTGGGGCAGGGGGTTTCTGTATATTTCTTTGGTCTTGTACTGTAAAGCAACCTATATGATAAATACACTTTCAAAGTTTCAATTCATTAATATTATCACCAGATTCTTACATATAGACAATAAGTCACTAAAGATCTCACAGTAGAGTTTTGAAGACAATAAATCGTGCGTAGTTCGTAGATAACCTAAAGTGCTCAAACACAATTAGATACGCTTATAAAACTACTGTAAAAATACATAGTTTGCACTTTGTGAAGAAAATTATCGTTACAATTTACTTCGGACTTTCACAATGAAAGTGCAGATAAACTGCATAAATCTGCAACATTACAATTGTTGAGAAAATGATTACATGTTTATCATTTAACTCTGTATATAATTAGTTTCACATATAAATTGGTTAACTCTGCACACAAATTAGGTATATATTATAAGTGTGGGTAATTTTATATGATTACACGTACAATACAACAACAACAGCAACAGCAACAGCAACACAAATTTTATATGATTACAAGTACAATAGTGATTACTTATTACACAAGTTGAAATAAAACATGAAGAACAAACATGTGTAGATGCTTATATTGGGGGCCACTAAATAAGCACATCACTGGGAAGCATTTGGGAGCTAAACTTGGGATCATGCCCTTTTAACTCTCATAATATACATAATAAATTATGTGTATATAACAAATATAAAGATATTAAGGTAAAGAGATATTCTTAAGAAAATTGTGACTTTGTCGCAAATGTAAAACCAAATCTTTTTCATATAAAAACAAAAATGATGCTGGAAGTATGCGACTAGTGAGACTAATGGTGATCATCGTCACAAAGATAATAATTAGTACTATATATGGTAAAAACAAGAGTTTTTCAAATAATAATTCATGATATATTCATATAAAAACAAAAATGATGGTTAAAGGAAGTATGCGAATACCGAGACTAACGGTTATCGTCTCGCCTTGACCCATTGATGATAATTAGTACTATTTATGGTAATACGAGAGTTTCTTCACATGACTATATGTTCATATGAAAACAAAAACGATGGTTACTGGAAGTATATGACTGATTAAATTTACAAAATTGCGTATTCTAAAAGTTGATCACTTAATATTGAGGTCTACCCATCAGTAAAAATTCACTCTATTAACACTTCAATAGTTCATCCTTTTTTCCTCATCACTTGCCTTTTCATCTTTAGTATCTCACATCTCTTAGTTGTGTTTTTGTTACCCACAATGGAGTTCCATCTTCTTCAAGGTTTCTTAGTCCTTTCTGTAAGTAAACATTTATCATAGAAAACCTTTCCTCCAAAAGATAGTACATCATTTGACTATGCAAACATAAGCTCATTGTCTCATAAACTGTTTTATCATATTTGATTTTTTCAAATTTTCTTTTCTTATTTTACACTTGGATTTAGCTCGTGCTTGTTGCAAGTCATGCAACTGTAGACCCTGAAGTTTGCTTCAAATCAGTGTTACCAGACACCCAAGTTTCGAGATCAATCGAGGATTCTCTTTCAAATGGTTAGCAATCTTTCTAGTTACACCGAAATGTTGTGATTAACACATCAAACTTAGTACTAATATATATATATATATATATATATATTCATTTTTGGCAAAGAGACGTAACCACTTCATTTGTGATGGGGAAGCCAAAAGCAAATTTTCCCGGATATGATGACGCAGCATCAGATGAACAAATTATGGGAATGAAAACGTCGGCACTCTTCTTCTTGGAAAAGGACATGAAAGCAGGCAAAAGCGTCAATTTGCACATTGGTAAGGAAACAACCACAATACCTCCATTTGTACCTAATGAAGTTGCAGAATCATTGCCCATTATATCAAACAAGCTTCAATATATGTACGAGGCATTCAAAGTCAGCCCTGACTCGATTGAAGCCAAATTGATCAAGAAAACTGTCAACAACTGTGAAAGGGCTTCTAACCAAGGACAGGATCAATACTGCGCGACTTCTTTGGAGTGAAGGGTGGACTTTGCTGCTTCCCAGTTAGGGAAAAAAGTTTAGGCCATCTCAACACAAGTCAATGGTAACTAGAACACCATTACAAAGTTACAAAGTGGAAAATATAAGGAAATTGAACGGAGAAGTGTCGTTGTGTGCCGCCACGAGTACTATGCATACGCTGTTCATAATTGCCATAAATCACCTAAGATCAATGTGTACATGGTTTCTTTGGTTGGAGAAAACAATGTAAAAGCGAAGGCGATATCAGTTTCCCATGCATCTTTATGGAACCCAAAACATTTAGCTTTTCAGGTTCTTAATGTAAAACCGGGAATGGATGTTGTTTGCCATTTCCTCGTCGAGGATGAGGTAGCTTGGGTTCCGTACTAGATGGTAGATTGAATTATCCAACTTTCAGTGATTAAATAAAACAAAAAAACATGAACAAACGTATGTTCACATGCTATATAATGTCAGAACATCTATCATGATTTATGTTTTATCATCGTTTATGTACCTCTTTGGTTTCTAATACTGAATTCCAAAAGCTTGTGAATTGTATTGTAATCTTTATTAGCTAACCAGAAAAGGATCAAACAAGTAAAAGTTCTAGAAAAATACAATTTGTGTGCCTAAAACTCAAAAATAGCATATTGTATTGTAATTGTTCTAAGTTTATAACAAGAAAGACCAAATTTTACACTATCCTTACTCCTGAAGTCATTATAATCAACCACTACTCAAATATGCAATTTTCTAAGGTAATTTTATATGTTTAAATTTTAGGTCTGTTGTTGATTTTTCACTTGTGATAACTTTTATCCTTTCATTTTGTAAAGTTTAGGGGTTACAAAGTCATAATCACAGTTCTAGAATAAATAAAAAATAAACAATGTTTTTTTACATCCACGTGCCTTTATAGTTCCGTATATTTTCACATAAATTTGGTGTATAATGTGATGATAAAAGTAACGACGGAATAAAATGGTGTCAAGAAAGGTGAACATAAATTAAATATACTATATACTTATACTATTTGTTAATTTTTTCTAATCAACTAAAATTAGTTAATTTTAAAATTAAACATAAAAATATTCGTTCTATAGTTGCTATCATAACAAACGTATTTACTGAACCTTCTCATAATTTTTATGCATTTAATTTGTCTTCCTGTTCGAAAACCTTCTTATATCCTATTATACCCTATATTTTCCTCATGTAATGTTTCTTCCTTTGTAGGAAAAAAAAAAAAGCATCATTTTTAAAACCGTTTAACGATATTCTTATCCAAGACATAGTATTTGTTAATAGGATTCCATAAACCATGTATAAACTAAAGTACAAACATAGTTCACAAGCTAAATATGAAACGGAAAAATATGTACATGGGTGATTGATTTAAGCTTGCAATCACTGTATATACGAGTTTTCGATCTGATGCCAAGGGAGAAGGGTTCTTGATGCTCAGTAACAGATGATGTTTGTTGGTGACTTGGGTTTAGGGTTTTGGAGTAAGGTTGGTAGAATGGAAAATAAACAATGATTTTGATTAATTTTACCAAGCATACTCGTATATTATACTAAGTTCAAACAAGCAAAATCTAGTTGTGAGCATATATATTGCTCGAGTGTATGATATGTCTAAAATAAAAATGAAGGTATTTAGAAATACAATGTATGTTGTATTCATCGGTAAATCCGTTACATATACAATCTATATTAATAAACAAAAATTGTCAAAAATGTAACAGAAAATCTGACATTTTGGGAATTTAAAATTTTCTCACTCCAAAAAATTGATTATCTAATCTAATTTTATATTTATTTATGTATCATTTATAAGGAAAACAGTCAATAATTTTACCAATGCCAAAAAAGTGAGGCATGTAAAGTTGCAATTTTTTCTTCTATCTATGCTTCCCAAAAAGTGAGAATGATAATTCTTTTTTAACATCAAATTTTTGTAAACCACATATATTTAAATTTTATATATTCTCGTCACCTTTTTTGACACGTTTCCATATACTTAAATCTCATTTTCTTCTTATCACCATTTTATAAAAATTTCGTAATATTCCGCCCTCTTGTTAGCCTAGTGGAAAAATCTTTTTTATTTTTATAATTTGAAATCATGATAAACTGATTAAATCTTCTTGATTGGTTTAATTTTTGGGCTAACTTTTTAAAATGGATTCATTTTAAAAATGGACTATTATTTTAAAGTATTTTAGTTGGGTCAAATATATTAAAATTAAAGTAGATTAAATTAAAATGGTTATCTATTTTTATAATACTTGTAATAGTTTTTTTTCTTTTTTTAATGAATTTTATTTCTTTTATTTTGTTATTTATTTCTATTTTTAAAAATATTTAAAATTTCTGACAAATAAGAAAAATAAAAATAAATTCTTACTGAACGTTGTTCTTAACACTGTTCCCGCTCTCTCCATTTTCAGCAATAATGTTCTCGACAAAGAAGACTGTTATTGAACAATGTGATAAGGAAGTCACCAATCCCTATACTCTTATTGTTATTACTTATTATTATATTATATATATATATATATATAAATGGAGAGGAGATTCTGTTCACACAAAAATCATGATTCATATTAAAAACAGAAATGATGGTTGATGGAACTATATGACTAATTAAATTCGTCCCATAAATACTTCAACAATTAATCCATTTTTTCATCACTTGACTTTTGATCTTTGGATCTCATTTATTTTTTGTTCTTAATTGTTACCAGCAACGGACTTCCATCTTTTTCAAAGTGTAACAGTTCTTTTTGTAAGTAAAACATTTATCATACTATTTTTCTAAAAATTCTAGCAAACATAAGTTACATATATGAACCATGGTTAATTGTACATAATTTTCTCAACTAATTCTCCTTTATTATTTTATACATGGTTTTAGCTTGCATTTGTTGTAAGCCATGGGGCGATAGACCCTGAAGTTTGCTTCATATCCGTGTTACCAAACACTCTAATACCGAAAGCAATCAAGGATTCTCTTTCAAATGGTTAGTGCTGACCCTAATTATACTTGATAAATTTATCCCCCTAGTGTTGTGATTAATGGACTAAATGACATTATAAGTTTCAATTTGGCAAAGAGATGTAACCACTTCATTTGTCTTGGGGAAGCCAAAAACACCTTTTCAATGGATACGATGCTCCAGCCTCAGATGAACAAATTAGGGTAATGCAAACGTCGGCCTGTTTCTTCTTCGAAAAGGACTTGAAAACGGGTAAAAATGTCAACTTGCATATCAGTAAAGAGATAAACTCAACACCTTCATTTGTACCTCGAGAAGTTGCAGATTCATGGCCCATTACATAAAACAAGCTACAAGTTATCTAGGAGGCATTCAAATTTAGCCCTGGCTCCATTGAAGCAAAGTAAATTAAGAAAACTGTCAACGAATGTGAGAAGGCTTCTAACCAAGAAGAAGATCAATATTGTGCGACTTCTTTGGAGTCAATGGTGGATTTTGCTGCATCATAGTTAGGGAAAAAGGTTAAGGTGATTTCAACACAGGTGAATGGTAAATAGAACACACCATTACACGGCTACAAACTCGAAGATGTAAAGAAATTGAATGGAAATACTGTTGTTGTGTGCCACCAGGAATACTATGCGTACGCCGTCAATTATTGCCATAAAGCGCCTAAGATCAATGCGTACATGGTGTCTTTGGTTGGAGAAAACAATGTAAAAGCTAAGGCGATATCAATTTTCCACCAAGATAACTCCTCATGGAACCCAAAACATTTAGCCTTCCAAGTTCTCAATGTAAAACGTGGAACAGATGCTGTTTGCCATTTTCTTGTCGAAGATGAGGTAATTTGGGTTCCTTACTAGGTTGTAGTTCGTATTTTCCTACTGGCAATGGCTAAATAAAATCAAGTTTGATTCAATAACATTACATCTCTTCCAACCATGTTTCATGTTTTATGTCCTATCGCCCGTTTGTAATTAACTATGGTTTAATGTTTCTATCACACATGGATACAGCGCTTCAGAGAGCACTGCAAGTTATCATGATCATGTCCAATGTCCAATGTATGACTTAATTTCTATCACCGTGACCATAATTGGCCAATGAGTATTATCATAGTCATCTCTCACACATAGGCAACATAACTTTAGCTCTAAAAATTTGCCAAAAAGAAAGAAAGGAAGATGTGAGAATCGTTGTAAATTAATCTGAAAGACCTTGATATGAACATAATCATACTCAGGTCGGTACCTATATACGCCTGGGAAGCATGGCCTACACCCATGGAATGTAGTAATAGGTTGCTACATCCTTTGGGTGAAGTATCTAATTTCTAGTAACTTAGGAGATAATATAAAAAAAAAAACCTTGGCAACCCGATATTTAAGGAAGCACAGCCAAACTAAGCGGGGTACTAAATGTTGGAAAGGCAGAAACCGGGATAAAGCAGAAGTTGACAACTATTGATATAATTTAGCAGATAATATAAAAAAATCCCTTGGCAACCCGATATTGCTATTGCTGTTGTTATGTACATCACCTCTAACATCAAACTCACAAGATGTATCTACTGGTAAATGTTATATAGCCAGTAGTGGTCTCATATACATACTATTTATCATACATCATTTTAACAAGGGGGTTTGACCTATAACATTTGTTTCGCCAGGAAATCAGATGGCTTCATTCTATACATCTATAAGTACGTCTTTTTGTAATCAGCGCCTATGGGCTCTTTCTGTGGTTTAATGTGGAAACGTTGCAAGGAAAAATAAGAGAAGATATGAACACGTGGGGGAAAAACGGGTATGTCAAAACCCTGAATCATTTATCGGATAGGACAGAAGCACTCCAGGAAAGCATGAAATCTCGGGCAGCTGAAGGTAAGTCTGCATTAAGATCAAAATGTTTATTAACTCCACATACCATACAAAACGATATTTCCTCTGTAAGAGGATTAATATTTCTGAGATAAGTAATCATAATATTAGAGGTGGTAAATGGGTGGGTTGGGTCAAAACAGGTATGGATCAAATGGGTATATCTTTGAGGCACAGGTGAAACAAGTTGGGTCGGGTTGACCCACAAAACTCTGTCCGAAAAAGATTCAATATGATTACAGAACTAATCCATTTCAAAATCTAACTTATTCGAGTAAAACTTTTTAGGAGTTTTCATCATTTATGCATTAAAAATACACGTTGGGAGATATTCCACCCATTATAAATGTTCCCCATTAAGCAAAATATTATAATTTTAGCTGACTGACCCATTGGAGTTAAAATATAATCCAAAAGAAATGAGTGATAAGTAATTGGGTAGAAACTGCCACCTCTAATTCATATACCAGTTTAATATTTTGAATTACATGAATAAACATTACGAATTGATGATAATGTAAGTTAGTAACCATGTTGGAACACACTAACTGCCAATTCGGATACCACCGTCTGATGATCCATTTCTCAGAATTTTTTTTTTTGCTATTATGGACTGTACTTGAACTCAGGTAAAACATCATGCATATGTTTATATATCATACCTCTGGCCACCTCCAAAGCAACTGATGGTATGTCTATTTGGTCTTCAACAAGCCTATACACATCAACAAGCTACAAGATACACCCAAAAGTAAGTCTGCAGCTACCTAGGAATTCAAGATAAGTATTCAAATTGTACATACATACCTCTTCGACATGAAGTTTAGAGTCTTCTGTTAATGCAAGAAGAAGTTGTCTGCGTATTCCTTCGTCAACCAAAATAAGCCGAGCTCCATCTTTAATGGTGTCTGTTAGATCCAGTTTCCTTTGAACCTGCAACCCTTCAGAACTTTGCCGGATAAAAAAACCGAAAAACAAAAATTATTAGTTTCCCAAGTCGTATCCATTTAGCTTACTCGGGTCATGTTTAAATTGCTGTAAATTTAGAAAGAGAAATATAGCTCCTTTAAGGAAAAAACACGCACATGTTATTTCCTTGGAATGCACTGCTCATCTTTGTCACATTCTCCTTTGCAAGCACAATTAAGTTTTCAAGTCGCTTCCACTGGAAAAGACCGTCTTTAAATAGAACCTAAAACAAAAGAGCAGTATCATTAAAGACTGAAAAACAGGAAACATGACAACTCAACAGGCTCATACACATCAATACCTGGAGCAAGAAATAAGCTACGAAACTGGATCGTCTTTAAGTATAGTGGTAAAACCGTAAAATTAGGTGAGTTGGGTAACTATTTAAACGGGTAACTTTTTGTACGAGTCAAAATGGGTCGGGCCATATAAGTTTGTAAATATACAGCTCAGTGTTACTAAACATTCTAACAAGAACAAATTGTTTCCACCCAAGTAACCCACTAAAGATGATTTTTAAGCTTTTGAAGTTGACAAAATGCTTTTGAATAGCAGATGAATGTTTCTGCAATAGCTGACATGTTCAATAGCAGATAAATGATTCGACATAAAGTAAAAACTGACCTGTACAAGGCGTTCTCGAAGAGCAGGGTTTGGATCCGTCAAAAGTCGCTTTGCAACATATGGATATGCAACCTAGGTAAAAGTGGTTTGGGCGTTAATACGTAACTCAAAACAGAAATAGCTTTTAATCTGGGATGCCTGGTACTCCTTTCCAATATAAATAGTTTTAAATCTTCAATTCTTAAGCATCCTGAAGTATCTTTCTAGAGATCAGTACTATTCCCTAAAGACAACAGTTGCTGACCACCCATTCTAACTGTCACTAGTATTGACCTGCTACTATAAGTAACTATTATCATGTCCATTAAGAACCAAGAGAAAAGTTAACTAACATGAGCAGAAAGCGAGCTGATGATTGGTCAACATAACAACTTAATTCAAATGAAACATCAGATGTAACACATACTTTAGAGGAATAGTACTACCAATTTGACAAAAAAAAAACTCCCTATAATGCCTGAGGAAAAAGACAAATACCAGGAACACTTTTACCTCAAGAAATTTAAAATCTGGTTTCAGTGTGAAACAGATGCCTTCTTGAGTCAATAAAGATCGAATGACGAGAGAAAACCTTTCCGGGATCCGGATAGGGTATTGATAAACAAGTTGATTGAACTTGCCTGCATCAAAGTGAATTTCTCAGTAATTGACTACATGATATGCATCACCACCCTCCCTTTTAAAGTTCAACCAAGTTTACCTGTAACACTTCTAAAATTGAAATCAGCTAATCCTTTTCCTGAAGAATTCTGCCAAATTGCTTCCAATGCCGGAATAATGGGAGCGACATCCGTTCCCCTGGCAAGAAATCCAAGTCTTGTGAAATCGTTTGCCATTTCTACGTAATCTTCATTTACCGCATGGACAACAGCATCAATCAGAATCTGTTTATTTTGCTGAACAGGGAGAAATATCAACAAATTAGTTTTGAAACCACACAGAAAACCACAACAAGAATATATGCATGAATCATATTTCACATTTAACTCATCCAACTCGGTATAAGGTATGCTACCACCTTTTATATGTTAGATTTGGGGAGGGGGAGTTCTCTTTTATGTTTATATAACAGTAGGAGGTCGAATACCCATTAAAAGCTCACAACTTACAAACTATCTCTATCTATATCATGCAAAACGCTTATTAATGATAAGTTGCACATCATTGAAACAAAAACCTGGCTTAGCTGAGCAACATTCCCAAAGTCCACATAAGCAATACGCCCATCACGCATAGCAAAGATATTTCCAGGGTGAGGATCTCCATGAAACAAACCAAATTCTAGCAACTGCCTCAAAGCAGCACTAACGCCAACAGTCAAAAATCCGTTTACATCTATACCAGCCTCCTTGATGGCCTGAGATAAATGAAAGAAATGAAGGCATTAACCATTTAAACATGATCTCCCAGTTAATTATCACAAAAAGAATAAAAAGTATATGCATTGCATTCAAACCTGTGGATCAGTGCACCGTATTCCATCAATCCATTCCATAACTAAAACTCGTGAACCAGAAAGCTGCCTGTAAGCCCTGGGAATTTTAACAGTAGGATCACCTTTAAAGTTCTCAAGAAAATCTTCAATATTGCGAGCTTCCTAATCATTACAAAACCAAAGAACCCCCAGTTGTTAAGAAATCAATGGTTTCATAGAACATAGTAATTACAATGCACTTTTATCTTAATGCAGTTCTTTCCTTCCAAACGAAAATTATATACATATAATCTGAATACTACCAATGTATAATCAAGCTCCTCCAGAAGCTTCTCACCAAATTCATCAACAATGAGTTCTGCATTACAACCCAGCTTCTGCAAACTGATTCCATTCAGAAATGAAGCAAGTGTTCGGAAAAGGAAAAGATCCCTGTATATTATAGGCTCTATTTCAGGCCTTTGAACCTGCAAAAAACAACAAAAACATATTCCATTAACATGAAGTGGTAATTCCGAGTTTCCAACTACACCAATAAAACAGCTAAACAAATTATTGACTTTTTAGACATCGAAGAATGCCAGATTAGCATTTTTAACCTTAATAGCAACATCCTCTCCTGATGCCCGTAGAGTAGCCCTGTAAACTTGACCCAAACTTGCAGCGGCTATAGTCTCTGATGAAATTTTGCTGAAAACAGCTTCTAGAGGTTGACCCAACTCATCTTCTATAATGTTGAAAGCAACCTAGATCATTGTTAACCACTCACAGCTTAATAGAAATATAAACCAATATGGTATACCAGAAAATGTTTTGTTGCACCGAGCAGTAAGATATCTGGTCATTACCTGATTGGGGAAAGGAGGAACATCGTCTTGAAGAATGCAAAGTTCATTCATATAATCTTCCCTAATAATATCGGGTCTGTTTGCAAGAACCTTAAAAAAAATTACAAAAGAATATGAATAACACACATAGCAGTAGCACCGAACAACATTAGAAACTGAATTGCTAAAACTACCAGTGACAAACCTGGCCAGCTTTAATGAAAGAAGGGCCTAAGTCAACTAATAAATTCCTGAGCTGCCGAGCACGAAATGGAACAACTTCTTCATCGCGACCAACTAAGTAATCATATACCAATCTAGTCCAGTAAAAACCTAACTTCCAAACAATCTCAACTCCTCTGCCAAACAATGACAATTTTGCACCTTGATTTTCCAACACCTTACTCCTAACCTTCACCATCCAAAACTCAGAAATCATTCACATATAATCCAAAACAACAAGAACAATTTCCATGATCCAAAACTATCTAATAATTATAAGCATAAATTTCATAGAATAGCAATATAGTTTCCCCCTTCTATCTGTTTTGGTAATTATATTTTTACATTGAAGTAATCAAATTATCAAATTAATATAAAATGAAAACATATACTCACATTTTCGGGAGTATACTTTCGAAACGGAATACAAACACCTCGCTCTATATCTAATTGCTCTAAAGCACTGCTACTACTCGACGACAATTGCACGTTCCGATCACCACTGTTGACGGCGGCACCACCAGCTGCCGCAACCACCTTCACAACCTTCCTCTTACCAGACCTCCGATTACTAACAATTACAGGAAAACGGTTTCTGCAAATTATGGACGCACAAGTAGGCGTGTAACAACTGGAATTAAGAAATTGTGTGTGGAGATGGTAAGTAGAAGAGCTCATTTCTATGAACTGTGGTTCCGTGATAGAAATTAAAGAAATTGAGCCCTAGAAATGTGAATTTGATTGAAAATTATGGGGGAATCACGGTGAGATGATTGTTTAGGGGTTTGAAAGTTGAGCTGAAGGGAGTTGTGGTTGAATTTTAGATAACAAGGCTAGTAAATGCTAGAGTATTAATTAGCCACGTGTGAGATGGGAGAATGGTTGAGAACTCTGGGTAATGGGACCCACCAGGCCTTTTTGTCCAATATGAGACAATCGAAAAGGCAGTTTATGAAAGGGCCAAGGGGTGCAATGTAACATTTTGTACAACTTTAGGGGTCCAAATGTGAAATATTCCATCAAGGTATGACGTGGCAGAATAGTAGCCTCTCATTGGCCCATATCAGATATAGAACGCTAAATCGTAAATCCATCTGCATTCTTTGTTTTTCTCCTTCACCACAATCTTTTTTTTCTCAATCTATCAATGACTTCATCTCCTTCTTTCTCGCTAATTTCATTTTCATCAGTTAACACCAAACAATTAATAACTCGACTAAATTCAGTATCACAAAACCCTAGACCACAACACCGTGCAATTTATCATCTTCGACCTCGCAATTTCAAGTCCAGTCGCAATGTTATCAGTTCTTCGATGTCATTTCCGGCACAGGAAGTATCGCCGTCTACGTCGTCATCGTCGCAGCTCCGACCAGATGAACTCGCAGCTTCCATTTTTTCCAAGGTCTAATCTCATTCATTTTATACATTCAGTGTGTATATATACATAACCCTAAGATCATGTGAGAACACTTTTAATAATTAACCTAATATGGATATACTAGAGTTTAGCTATTGAAAATTTTGAAAGGTCATATTTTTGTAATGATTCAGAGCTCATTGATGTTGTTTATTAAGTTTCAAAAATGTATATCTAAATTAGGTTATGCAAACAGATCGCGGAGTTACATTGAAAAAAGAAGAACATTTGCAAGTAGCTGAATTGACTGGTGAATTGAGTAAATATTGTATAGATTCACCTGTGACCTGCCCTCTGATTTTTGGAGGTACACTGTTATTTTTGAACTTTTTTGTTTCGCTTAGTTTTAATTTCTTTTATAACTGATAACACCTTGTCCTTGAAAGATTTTTTATTGATGTAATGAAACTACCAAGAAGGATACGCGGTAGTATTTTGGGTGTAACCTCATTAGTTTTTCAATAGCTTTTGTTACTCATGCAATTTGTTTGATTGGATTGTTACTTAGGCTTCATGTACTTATGTCTCGAATATAGCAAATAACATAGGTTTATGCCACCAGCCTAAGAGCAAATCTAAAGTCTGAGTTCTGAACTATCCTAAAATCATAAGGGGAGAGCTTTAGAGCATTCGTTCATCTTAGTCCTTTCCTGCTAGAATATCATGGGTTCAGGTTAGTAGAAATGATCTTTATGTAGGGAAGTGAAGTGTTTGAACAAAGCCAAATATTATATCCTTATTGTAGGGGAAGTGAAGTATTTCTCATATCAACGTCAAACGTGTGCGCAGAGTCTTTCTAAAGATCTTTGCTAAAACGATAAATTAGTCAACTTGGACTTCAGAACTTTCAGAATTGGACTTTCTAATCTTTTGTTAGTATTAGTTAATGTTTGGTCCCGACTTACATTCCAAGCATTGTAGACATCTCTATCATAATACATTTGATCCGTCTTCCCCCTCAAGTTAAACATTATAATTTTGGTTCTTTTGTGGTTTATGATTCTTGAGGAAATCATTACCAATGTATGAGTTTGTACACAGATTGGGACGTGGTATATTGCTCAAATCCTACATCGCCTGGTGGGGGTTTCAGGAGTGGATTGGGACGCCTTGTTTTCAAAACAAATGAAATGATTCAGGTTGTTGAGGCTCCTGATATTGTGGGAAACAAAGTATCTTTTTCCGCTCTTGGTTTCCTTGATGGAGAAGTCTCTTTGAAAGGTACATTTCCATTTTAAAACTATAAGTTGTGGTATAGTATAATGCTGAAAGAATAGACCAATATGGAATGACTATTCAGTGCCCGAGATTTTTTATTTATTTATTTATTTTTGTAAAATTGAAGCATTTGCTTACTAGTTTTCATTGTTTTGCAATATTTAGGAAAGTTGATAGTTCTAGATAAGAAATGGATTAAGGTGGTGTTTGAGCCACCCCAACTTAAGATAGGATCGCTAGAGTTTCAGTTTGGTGGGGAAAGTGAAGTGCAGCTCGAGATTACTTATATTGATGAAAAGTTGAGGTTAGGGAAGGGCTCTCGAGGCTCTCTGTTTGTTTTCCAAAGGCGAAAACCAACTGCGTAAAGAACAAGGTGATGCGTATACATATTCTGTTGTGTTTAACCCACATCGTTTTTGGCATGAATCATGTGTTGTATCGTATATTGTATATAACTATATATAACTATGAATAAAATGAAGTTTCATCTTGTTTAATTTTATCTTGCTGCTTTAGCTGCTGTTGGTTTTTATTTATGTCATCACATATTTGTTATAATCGAATTAATATAAAAGGTTAGCAAATCAGACTTGTTTGATCAAGCTAGGTTCGGCTCACAAGCTCAATGGGCCTTATTTTGACTGCACCAACCCACAGTGAAAGTGGAATGAACCATTACTTTTTGGTTGGTTTGTTGGACAACAAAGTGGGTCAATATTATGATATTATCGTGTTTGGTTATTCGATCTTAGAAGTCTTATGAATGTTAAAAACAACGTATATGCTTTGCTTATAGGCAGATCCATTCTCAACTAAGGCTATTAACTTGAAGATTATCTAACCACCACATCCAAAATATTGAAAATTTAAGACTATTATGCATGGAGCATAAGAACTTCAAGTTTCATAGATTAAATTGAATTCCAAAATTGGGTTCCAGGGAAAAGCTCGTTCCAATAGATAATTTATATTTGCATAACATAAAATCGTACAGGAAAAGTCTAAAATTTGAAACAAACGGTTAAATGGAATGGAAACATGGACTAAGTATGAAATTATTATTTTTTTGCTTGATAACATATATACCTTTTGTAATAATGTACAAAGAAAAAGTTATTGTGAAAAAAATAAAAATGGGAAATCATGTGTTATGGTTGTCATACTTGAGTTTGGTGCATTTTCAAAGAGAAAATGGTAAGGTGTGTTAATAAAGCTATTGTATACTTTATCTTTATGTATTGTAGCGTTTTAAATATTACTCAAGTCACAACTCACATGATCTTTTAACATTGACATCCTTACATGGTGAGCCTCCTCACCATTTTTCCTTATCTATTACAATTCTCCATTTTTAATGTTTGACATGTGTATTCGTTTCAGTTGTTCCATCTCAATTTTTTTTCCACTTCTTATATGTATATCACTAAAACATAAATTGTTAGTCACATTTTTATGTCTCAATTTAAAGTACTTAATCGTTTTTCTTTGCTCACACACACACACATATATATATATATAGATATATATGAATATGTATGTATATGTATGCTTGATATCTCGGACTGCAAACAAGAAGGCTTTGATTGAGATCGTGGAAGAGTATGATACTCATATTTATTTTTACTGTTTATATGAAATTACATTATTTTTTCGATTGTATTAAATGCTCATAAATATAATTTTAAGAACTTTTTATATATCTGTATAATTTCTTGTATTTAGAATTCTTTGTTTATAGTCAACAATGTTTTTAATTAACATAATATTTAAATTTTATATAGCATTTGAATATTTATACCTTAGAATATAATATTAGTAATATATGTATAACATACACTTTGTAATTTTAATATCTTTCTTTAGATAAAAGTTTGTTTTATGTTTATTTACAATTTTTTTCTCTTAAAACTGTCATACACTTTATATGAGATAGTGTTTCCCGATTTAAGAGTCGACTCATTTTTTAAGTTTTTGACTCGATTTGTAAGAGTCGACTCTTAACTCATAACTCGTAAGAGTCTAACAACTATGGCTATATATATGGATCTAGGTTCAAATAAAAAACTTAAATATCGTGGTAACATAGGAAATGACTTCAAACTCATTTTTAAGTATCTAAAACATGTTATTTTATAAAGTTTTCTTTGTATCTTCTCATTCAAATAACTTTTAGAAACTATTTTTCTAAATAAAATTTTTTTGACTTTTTATTTTTATTTTTTATTAATTTGTTTATTTATAATAATCACATTTTTTAACTAGATAATCACATTAATAATATGTGATTATTAAACCCCTATTTTGTGATTATCTCGAACACATAATAATCACATTATATTAGAGAATAATCACATGTGATTATCATGTTATATTTTGTGATTATCTTGAATAATCACAACAGTAACGACTGTAAAAAAAGTTCGAAAAAGGGTTTTATTATTTTTATTAAAAATTTTATCGTAGCTTGCAAAAGTTATTTTAATAATAACCATTAAAAAAGTTTTGAAGAAAAATGTGTTTTCAATATTTAAAAAGTGATTTCAAAGTCATTAATACATTCTTACAATATTTATGTTTTTTATTTGAACCCTCCCCTATATATATGTATATATATACATGATCTAGAGGGAAGTGGTATTTTTAGAGGATGAGGAAAATGTTAATATTCATCACGAATCATCTCACATTTACAAATCATAATGTAAACAAAAAGTTATTTTTATCGGTAAATATTAATCAAAATCGATGTTATAAATAATATTTTCACGGATGAATTTCCTTTTTAAGTCATAACATTAGTTGATGAATATTAATTTAATAAATATTTATGAATGTTAGTTAACATTGATTATGATGAATGTAAAATCATAAGATTAACTGATAAATATTATTATTTTTTACCTTTATCATCATGAATGTTAATGTTAACGATTTTATAATCTTATATTCATTGGTTGATGTTATAATCTACATAAAGAATTCACCAAGGAAGGTTAAGATTCATAGCATCGATTTTGATCAATTAAGTTTCACTTTCTTTTGACATTTGTATTGACGAAGTTAAAATGTTTCGTGATGAGTATTAACACTTTCCCCCTTCTCCTAAGAAAAGTGTTTCCCTCTAGATCACTCTCATATATATATATATATATATATAGATATAGTTAATATAAAACTATTGTAAGTACTTGTTCTTATCTTTTCAACTAAAAAGATATGTATGTTTTGAAATCACTTTTATCTTAATATCTTAATATAGTGTATTTATGAGAAATTTGACATTGAATACAATAAAATACATAACTAGTTGAAATATTATTCCAAAATTATCTTATTATCGATTACTATTACTATAATGATGACGACACCACGACAATATATATAATTTGAGTTGTATATGAGTTCTGTATATCAATGATACAATTATCTAATCTTTTAGCTATTTCAGCTAATCATCGTCATCGTAATTAATAACTAATCCTTACTACATTTGATGTGTCTAAATTTATAGATAATTTGCTCTATATTAATTATCAAAATTAAATAAATTATTATTGTTAGTATTTTACTCCTTTTGGGTTCTACTCCTACAATCAAAAGCGTAATCTTAAAACATACCCTAACTAGACGTAACACCTACATTCCATTTAACCCCAACACACAAAAACACATCGATTTCATTTAAATTCTAGATCTAACCGAATAACGCTTTCAATTTCCCAAAAACCTAACCTACAAGATCTATCCAGCTCAAAGGTTACTTCAATTCCTTCTTTTTATATTACATATGTTCATATTCATACAATTTGCGATCTATCAATCTCTTAACTTATTAATTCCCAATTGCAATATTAATATCGAATTGCTACATTTTGCAGGAGTGTATTGATCTAGTGGTTGGTTGAGAACCCTAACATGATTCGGATATTGTGAATGTAAATCGAATTGTTATTTTTAATGGATAAAAATAAAAACCGTACCGATCTTCTCGCTGCTGGCCGTAAAAAGGTTAGTTCCAATGTTGATTTAGTTTAATTTAAAGTTGTTAATGTGTTAGTTATAACTTATAGTTACTGTTTGATTGTGATTCTATAGACTTGATGTTAAAACCCTAAAACCTAATTAGATGAGGCGTTTTGCTGTTTCTGCAAAAGTACAAACAGATATAGAAATACATTAACTGATTATAATCTTTATAATATAATTAATTCTGCTGAAAGCTTTATTAGTTGTGAAGTTGTACCCTATGTTTTGTTATTTAGTTAGATTTAGAATTGCTATTGAGTTAAATCCTAGGATTTAAAATGAATGTATCAATTGGTTATACACTAATCAACTGAAATATCATATTTATCTTATTGTCCTAGTTGTCAATTTTAGTGTTTTGTTTAGTTGATTTGAAAAATATATTCAATTGCCCTATAAACTATGAAATGCTAGTTAGATAGCCACATCAGCCTTTTGGTTATAGTTTCATTGAATAATTATTTGGAAAACAGTGTGGTAAATTGAATGCTGTCTTGCTTTTTGTGTCACTTGGTACCAGAATTTAGGTTAAAAATTGATATATGTTGGCGTAACATATTGTGTCACCTTCTCATTCCTTAGTTTTTCTTTAATTGCATTGTATGAAAGAAACATTAGGCTTCATAAGTTGGATTTCTTTATTTGATATCAAATATATGTTCTTAGGATACACTAGAAATTGTAAAATCTAGTTTTGACATTCGTTATGGGCTATATCAGTTACAACAATATCGGCAAAAAAAGGATGGTAAAGGCAGTAAATCCTCAGGCAAGGGTAATAAACCTGATCTTGATGTAGTTACTGAAGAATCATCTTCTGTTGCTAAACCAACAAAGGGAAAGAAACAGGTTGCAGCCACAGAAGCAAGTGTTCAAGATTTGTCCACAGAGCTTGTTGATTCATCTAATGCTGATGTGGTGACTCCTGATCTCTCCACATCAAGTTTACCAATAGAAGTTTCTGAAGCTGATGAGTCAGTTGGTCATTCAGTTCCAGATAAAAATCAGCATAGTTCTAATCTTGATGATGAGATATCAACTGTTTCTTCACCAAGGACAGTTGATATTGAAGGAAAACCTGAAAGTGGGTACGTGACTGTGACACCTGTTAGTCTGAAGGCCGTAGTTGACGGCAACTTCTCTCATAAAGCAGGTGAATTTAAAGCTGCAAGTGGGGAAGATCAGGTACCAGATGTAGGTTGTGCCTGTATTCTCTTTTTCTCAAATATTATTTCTTATCACCATATATGTTTCAACTACTAACTATTAAAATGGGTCTTAAAGTATTAGAATGTATCTATTTCTGTGGTTTATAATCAAAATCCTTTTTTTGTTTGGTAGGGGCAATGCAAGAAGATAATCATTCATATTCAGAACAGGATAAAAATACCAGTTTGATAGATCTTGAAGGGGCTGAGAGAGCTCAAGTTAATTCAGGGGATGATGAAGATAGTAAGATGGAGTATACAGTTAGCGCAACAGAACGAACCAGTGAACATGAAGATTTGGTCTCTAATAATACAGATCTAAATCCTTCATCTGGGATCACATCTTCTGATTCTGAACCTACAATTCTACCTAAAGAAGAAATAGTGATGGGATTTCATGGTGATGAAGAGTTGCCACCTACATCAGGTGATTCTGGGGTCACCCCACTTAGCCTCACTCAGCTTGCAAAGGCATTGCAGATTCTAGGTGAAGATGAATTCAGGTTTGTGAGGGCTGCAAGAGAGTCGTTTATTGGTGGGTATTTGAATAATGATGTTGATATGAAGTCTGGCTCTGTAGAGTTCTCTGAGAGACTCAGAGACCAGCTATACATCAACAATTTTGAAAAAGAGTTAATATACTTACAGCTATGTGAAGACTCAAATATACGGAAAGAACTTGATAATGAGAAGTTATCTTTTAGTGCCTCTCTTGGTGATGTTCAAGAGAAGAACAAAATCCTCTCTGAAGAGCTTGCCAAATGCAGGTTTGAACTGGACAGAGTTACAGGTGAACTGGAGAAGCTTCAGATGGAGTTTTCTTTCTCAAAGACAGAATTAGACCGGTCCTCTGCTCGCATTGATGAGTTCCAGGTTGAACTTGAGAGGTCTGAACATCAGTTGTCAAATGTGTCATCTGAATTGGTTGATAGCAGGGGGTTGTTGTCAGATTTGCAGGCAAAAAATGAAAACCTGAATGTGGAAGTTGCTTCGTTGACTGAGGAGAAACAAAAACTAGAGATGGAGAAAGAAGGTGGGGTTCAGGAGAATGAAAATTTAACAAAAGAGTTACTGGAGTTAAAATCCTTAATGGAATCATCACAGGCTGAGAATGTCGACCTCAAAGAAAGTTTGGCCCTTGTAATGGAGGAGAAGGCTAAACTGGAACATGAAAAAGAAATCTATGTTTCTGAAAAGGAGATTCTGCTAACCGAAATGGCGGAATGGAAGAGATTAATGGAAGCACTTCAGGTGGAGAATGCGAATTTAAATGAGGTCCTCACGTTAGAGAGGGAGGAGAGAAGTAAACTTGAAGAAGCAAACAAGCATTTCGTTGAGGAGAATAAGAAATATGCTATGGAATTATTAGAATACCAGCCCTTGGTGGAAAGTTTACGTTCAGAAATTGCGAACTTTGAAAATGAGAAAACGAGACTTGGAGAAGAGATCAGTCATCTGAGTGTAGAAAAGGAGGAAGCTTCGACAGAATTCACAAACTGCAATACTCTAATGAAGGATCTGCAATCGGAATATGAGAAGTCCATGACTGACTTAGAAGATGGGGCGCTGCGTCTTGAACAACTGACAGTGGAAAATGTCACTCTTACTTGTAATTTGGAAGTCTACAGAGCGAAGATCAGTGAATTTGATGACTGGAAAATGAAGTCTGAGCAAAGAGACTCTCAGGAAAGGATATCCATTAAAGATAATTCTCAGCATCTAATTGAAGGTTCTTCAGGGTTTGTGTCGATAAAGAAACACGCAAGTGAAGTTGAAAAAGTTATACAGGAACTTGAAAAGGCTATTTCTGTAATGCACTCTAATTCAGCAGGGTCCTCTGGAGTCTCGGAAGTTGTTAAAAACTTTGAGTTGAAGGGTCAAATTGATGAATCAGATGAAATCCTTCCTTCTGTAGAAAATTCTGAGCCACATATAACCGTAAAGAAGAAGATGAACAATTTGAAAGATATGTTAAGGGATTTGGTTCTTGATGTAAAGAATGCAAGTGAGCTGAACAAGGTGGAGAAAAGTGGCAGGGCACCGTCTGACATCAAACTAGATGAGCAGAGTAACAATTTGGATGAAACGTTAATTAAACATGTGATCTTGGATGAATTTGTGAAGCAATACGTGTCCACTGTTGAAGCCAAAAAGGGCGAACTTGTAGTTCTGTGTGACGACTTGAGGCAGGAAGGGATCATCATTAAAACCAAGAATTCTGAGCTCACAGAAAAGCTAAGCAGCTCTGAATCAAGAATCCGTGAATTGCAGGCACAAGTGGATGAACTACAACAATTGGCAACACTTTACAGAAAGCTGGATGAAGCTGTTGGTTCTGGTGTAACCAATGTTGATCAAAACATAAGTACTTGTGTGGCTACTTCTGTTAACCAAGCTTTTGCAGTGATCCAGGATCTTCAGGGAAAGCTTGAAGATGCTCTTAGGAAACACAACATGCTTTCTGATTCTTACAAGGAAATGACTGAAAAGACCAAGGATCTAGAGGGGAGGAATGAACTGGCTTCCTATGTGATACATAAAGTGTTTGATAACCTTCAGAAAATTGTGGATGATTCAGGCCCGTCTACTTTAGAAAATGAAGATGATACTACAAGTGAGCAGTTGGATCATTTAGAAATCAGCAACTATGACGTCTTTATTGAAAAGTTGATAATGATGCTTCATGAGCGAGCCCAACTTGAATCCAAGAATAGAGAATACAACTTGGAGTTGTTGCAGAAAATGAAAGATATGGAGGAATTAAATAAAAGGTGTATTACTCCAGATGTTATTGTCAAGTTGTTTGAAGATATTCAGTGTTCGGTTACACTAGATGACATTGAGATCAAACCAGATGAACCTGCATCTTCTCTAGAGTCTATGATTCATTTTCTCGTTAGGAATTTGAAGTCTAATGAAATGAAATCGATCGATATGCAAAATGAAATAGACCACTTAACCTTCTCAATCGTTTCATATGAAATTGAAAGTCACATTTTAAAGGGAAGTTTGACGAGTGCAATGGAGCAGCTTGTTACCATTCAATCTGAATCACATTCAAAAGAAACCGAGCTTCATCAGTCTGAACAGCGTGTATCTGCTCTGAGGGAAAAGCTTCACATTGCTGTTACAAAAGGGAAAGGTCTGATCCAACAACGCGACAGTTTGAAACAGAGTCTTACAGCAACATCCAATGAATTGGATAAATGCTTGCATGAGTTACAGTTGAAAGATGCTACACTTCAGGAAACTGAAACGAAATTAAAAACCTATTCTGAAGCTGGTGAGCGCATGGAAGCTCTTGAATCAGAGCTATCCTACATTCGAAATTCAGCTACTGCATTGAGAGAGTCGTTTCTTTTAAAAGATTCTGTTCTTCAGAGAATAGAAGAGATTTTAGAAGATTTGGAACTTCCAGAAGATTTTCATGTGAGAGATATAATCGACAAAATTGATTGGTTAGCAAAATCAGTTTCTCAGAACCCATTTCCTGTTGGTAGTTCAAATCGAACAGGCTCAATTTCAATCGAGAGAACTCGTTCATATCCTGAGTCTGGTTCACGGGCTTTGGATGGTTGGAGAGAAGATCTAGAACCTTCTGTAAGTTCAGATGATGAATTGAGAAGAAACTATGAAGAACTTCAAAATAAGTTCTATGGGTTGGCTGAGCAGAATGAGATGTTAGAACAATCATTAATGGAGAGAAATAACCTAGTACAGCGGTGGGAAGAAGTTTTGGATAAGATAAATATACCTCAGCAGTTGCGATCACTGGAGCCAGAAGATAGAATTGAGGGGTTAAGGGTCGCTCTGTTGGAGGCAAATGATCGCTGTGACCTCCTTCAGCAAGAAATTAATGATTCGGAAAAGATCCGTGAAGCAGTTGCTGCTGATCTTGAAGAGAGTCAAAGAAGATTAGTTAACCTCGAGTCAGCTCTAAAGTCTATTACTGATGAACGGGAACAGCTATCTGCTAGTTTGGAGGTTAGAAGTCAAGATTACAATAACATTTGTGAGAAAGCTGCGTTTTACGAAATTGAGATTGATAAGCTGAAAAATGAAATTGGTGTATTGCAACTAAAAATGGATGAGAAGCGTGTGGATGAGGAGCATATACACTATATTCATGGTGAAATTAGGCGGTTGCAGAATTTAGTTAAGGACATGCTTCAAGTTCCTCAAACAGAAGTTCTCGATTCAAATTCAAATGATATACAGTGCCTGGAAGGATTACTAAGAGAGCTAGCAGATAAGCACGTCACAGAAGCAAGTGGGTTGACTCGTGGAGAAAGAAGCGTTGACCAGTCAAACATGCACGAGGAGTTGGAAAAAAAACTGGAGGAGGTTGAAGGTGATTTAGTTCGAGTGAAGGATGAAAGAGATAGACATGTGGAGAAAAATCAGTCTTTAGTTCTAGAAATTGAATCATTAGTGGTAAAAAATCAAGAATTGCAGAATTCACTGGTTCAGGAAGAACAGAAAACTGCTGCAGTTAAAGAAAAGTTAAATGTTGCAGTTAGAAAGGGCAAGTCTTTGGTTCAAGTGCGTGACAGTATGAAGCAAGCAATCGGTGATTTGACCTCTCAAGTTGAGCGTTTGACTTCCGAGATTAAAGTTCGGGAGAATACAATTTTGGAGTTTCAGCAGAAGATGAAGGATTTATTTTCTTCACAGGAATTGGTGGAAACTAAAGATTCGGAAATTCAATTTTTGAAAAATGGTCTGGAAGCAGCAGACAGTAAGCTGCAGGATAAAAGGAACACGTTGAGCACGATTTTAAGTGCTTTAGGGGAGATTGATCTTGGGGTGGAGTTGAGAACCAATGACCCCTTTGAGAAATTGAAACAAGTTGAGAAAGTATTGCAAGATATGAAAGATGCAATGTCATCTGCTGAACAAGATTCAAGAAAATCTAGAAGAGCTGCTGAACTTCTTCTTGCAGAGTTGAATGAGGTACAGGAAAGAAATGAAGACCTTCTTGAGGAACTATCCAAAACCACCATGGAAAGGGATTCAGCAGAGGCTGCTAATCGTGAATCTCTCACACGTATTGAGCAGTTATCTGCTCTTCATTTGGAGGAAAGAAGTGGCCAGTTTACTGAACTTATGAATTTGAAATCTAGTTTAGACCAATTAAGGCCTGGATTAAGCAAAATCTATAACATCGTCAATGATGCTTTGCCCAAAGACTTGGACCATCTATACAATCTCGAAGCCAGTGTCAAATCGTTGTTGGAATCAAGTGATACCTCTAATGTGGGTGGCCAAACTCTAAGAAGTTCTCATGGTGGCATTAGCTCCAGGCCAGAGTTCAAGGTAAGCCGTATGTTGCATCTTTAAGTCTTGATACTTTAGCTTTGTTTTCAAATCCTTCTCTATTAAGTTAGTCTGCTGCTCATACTATTCAATTTTATTATTTTTTCCCCCCCATAATTTTGAAATATTTGAGATGTTTCCGACTTTCCGAGTCACTCCTAGGATGTAGCTGTCCACACCATTTTTTTCTTTATAAAGACAGCAATTTATCATCAACATTGATTTACAATAGAAGGCAACTCTTATCAAGGTTGTAGCTGTCAAGACCACGTTTGACTTATTTAATATGAATGGATTGACATAGTCTTGGTTAGCATATTTGACTTTCTAATATATAAAATTTATTCTCAACTTTTGGACAAAAGTGTTTTAAGCTGTTCAACCCAACCAGGCCTGACCCGTATGAAAATTCCCTTTTGACCCCTTAGTGAATTCATCCGGCACGTCCATGGTGCCACCTCTAGTAGTTATCGATAGCGATTTACATCTTCGGTTCCCTACACTAGGTCTTATATTCTAGCCTTCTTTGATACAAAAATAAGTAAAAGAAGAGTTCTTTGTTCTTATATATGTTGGTTGTATGTTAGATAGGCCTATATGCTACTAATTAGATTCTCGTCACAGGTCTACAACGTTCATTCTGAACACTTAGACAGCAAAACAGAAGAGCTACACAATGACAACCAGATAATTGATTCATGGAGGTTTATTGGGAATCACATGCAAGATTTAATAAATAATGTCAGTGGGTTTGAAGAAAAGTTGCATAGCTATTCAAAATCTTTACATGAAAAGGTTGTCAATTTATCTGAGACAATGGAAGCTCTTCATCGAGAAGTAACTTCACATAAATATTCCATTGAATCTGCAAAGGAAGAGATTGCTTGGTTAGAGTCCACTGGTAAACAGAAAGAGACGGAAAATGTAATGATACATAAATATATGTCAATTCTGTATGAAGCTTGCAAGAATTCAGTTTTAGAAATTGAGAAAAGTAAAGGCCAAATGGTGGCAAATGATTCTTCTGGTGAAGATATTTTCAGTGTAGAAAGTCTTACTGCATTGGAAGAGCGTATCACGAGTATGGTGAACAGATTATTGTCACTTGTGAAGGATTTTCACAGTATTCAGGCTGAGAATGTTGAAGTCAACTTGAAGGAAATGAAGGCTACAATCTCTAGTTTACAAAGAGAACTCACAGAAAAAGATGTTCAGAAAGATAGAATGTGTGTGGATCTTGTGGATCAGATAAAGCGAGCTGAAGCAGCTGCTATGAGCCGCTTGCAAGAACTTGAACTTGCGAAGGCTCAGATAAATGATTTAAATTTGCAGTGTAAGGTGTTGGAACAAAGGGTCAGAGAGCTAGAAGGCCAAGAATCCATATTAGTTGACTTGCACAGGAAAGTGAAATCACTTGCAGATGCTTTGACAGCAAAAGAACAAGGTGTCGCTTTTTGTTTTTTTTTTTCTCGTCTTTTTTTGTTTTTCCATTTATAGTTCTATAATTTTTTCTTAATGCAATATCCTCTAACCAATTTTGACTTGTTTACCGCAGAAAATGAAGCTTTCTTGCAGGCACTTGATGAAGAGGAGGGCCAAATGGAAGACTTAACAAACAAAATCGCAGAATTAGAAAGAGTCGTGCAGCAGAAGAATCTTGATTTGGAGAATTCTGAAGCTGCTCGTGGCAAAGCTTTAAAGAAGCTTTCTGTTACCGTGAGCAAATTTGATGAACTTCACCATCTATCTGAAACCCTAGTGTCTGAGGTTGACAAGCTTCAATCTCAGCTTCAAGAACGGGATTCTGAAATCTCGTTCTTGAGAGATGAAATGACACGCTGCACTAGTGATTCTTTACAAGCACTGGAAACTGACAAAAGGGGTTTGACCGAGATTCAAGACATCCTGATTTGGTTAGCTTCAATGGTTCCTGGGGTAGAAATGAATAATATGCTTGTTGATGGCAGCAAAATTGATCAGCTTCATGAATGTAAAGAAGTACTTAAGAAGCAAATCACATCTATTATCTCAGAGTTTAAAGATTTAAGACAAGTGACACAAAGCAAAGATGATCTATTGCATATAGAGAGGAGTAAAGTTGATGAATTGATACGTAAAAGAGAGCATCTCGAAAGTTCCTTAAGGGAAAAGGAATCTAGATTAAGTTTGCATGAAAATGATGGTGATTCTGCTCAAGGGACATCTACGGTCTCTGAAATTGTGGAAGTTGAAACTGTGGTATGTCACATTTAAACTTCTAGTTTTCTGACCTATCACGAGTTATGAACAAAAGGGATCATGTTCATGAATATAAAGAATTACTTAATTATGTGCAGATTAATAAATGGCCTCTGCAAGGGACATCTGTGGCACCTCAAGTTCGAAGTTTACGAAAAGTAAATAACGATCAGCTTGCCATTTCTATAGATGATATGGACTCTGATGATAGGGATAAGTTAGAAGATGATGACGATGATAAAGGTAACTTGACTTTTGCTTACCTCCATTGTATTGTATTGTATTTTATTTTATTTATTTGATAACATAAACCTGAATGTTTCCCAGACTCAAATTAAAGTTGGAAGTGAGAAATGTGTTTATTAATTTTCTGATGTTCAATCTATAAACTGGTTTGATGGTATACCAAGTTGTATCTTATTCTTCTAATTACTTCTTACGTTGTTGTTCACTCAGCTCATGGTTTCAAGTCTCTTACTACATCAAAACTTGTCCCAAGATTCACAAGACCTGTTACAGACTTTGTTGATGGCTTATGGTAGACTCTCTTTCTCTGTCTCTTATAACACGTGTGTGTGTGTGCGCGTGCATGCTTGACTTTGTCCTCTTTCACTCATTTAATAATCTCTTGAGCTTTCCATGGAATCCACGTTTAATCATGCTTGTTTCCTATTGTGGGAAATGCTATATTTCAGGGTTTCATGTGATAGAACTTTAATGCGACAGCCGGCTCTGAGGCTGAGTCTTATTCTTTACTGGGCTCTGATGCATGCACTTCTTGCGGTTTTTGTAGTTTGAGAAGCAGCAGACCTGGTTAGATTCTTCCTCTCTCCATATGTGTCATACATGTATCATAAGTTTGTGTTTTATGAGAAGTATAAGCAGAACAGGGTTATCTTGCGGTCTTTTACTTGATAATAAGATATATATGTCATTGTTCTGTAGTTTTGCGTTTATTTTTCTACCACTTCTGTTTTGTCTAACTTCTTTTTGTATTTTTTCATGTAACACCATATATCTTGAGTGATAGAAGTACTCTCTGAACTAATGTTTGTGCATGCTTTAAGTTTTGTGTTTGCATCTAAATAGCAATTTGTTGCATTAATGCGACAACCAACGACAAGTTCTTTCTTTCTTTTATGATTTGCAGGTTCTCATTCACTATAGAAGATATGATGGACTTGTAGATGAACGTTAGTTTGGTTCATCATCAATGCAGATTATTCTTTATTTAGCTTAGCAAGCACAAGTGGGTGTGATTTCTTCATATTTTATCCGAAAATCACAGATTGCTTTATCTTGTTCAGTGAAATCTCACCAATAATTCGGGCATGTATTTTGAAGTTCTGCAGTTTGCCTGACAATCAATAACTACAACGTATCTCATGTGAAGGTGAATGCCGAGTGCCTCTAATTTTTTTCTTTCTTTAGGCAGGTAAGTGCATATATGTGTAGTTTTGTTATCCCCGTATTTGTGGGTTTACTTATAAGATGATTGCAAAGATTGTTTGAGCAATGAAACATGGATTTTCATATATTTGCGTCTTCTGAGGGGTGTAAGACTTGTATTGCATGACATACGAGTGGATATGTGTACATTTTTGTTAGTTTAGTGGAGTGTTTATGTTACCTATTAAAATTTTAAACCAGTGAATGAAATAGATGTCAGTTGATGTTCATCTTTTCGTCCCAACTACAGTTTTCTTCCAGATGTTGGCAAGAACAAGTTCATACCACTTTGGAGAACAATGCTTTTGAAAGTTAGTGAATCAGTATATTTTTAGTGTAATTTTTCTTTTGCGTGTTTTGAACTTTGACCGACTAATCTACGAGGTTCAAATTCAGTCACATAAACTTGAACCATGTAGAACTCTCGCAGAGGAAGACTGACGTGAATATACAAGGTTCATCTTTTATCTTCTACTTTTTATGCGGTAGCCTAACCTTTGACCTCAAACTTCCCGATCCTTGCTCAATGTTGATATATTGCTTTGGCAAATTTAAATTACTTTTATGAACGTAACAACCTTCAAAAAACAAAAAAGAAATGTTACATAGCATGAAGGTCGTTTGCAGAACCAAAATATCAACCTTATATTTTTATATGGTTCTCATGTGATATTCAGTGCACATTTATAGTGTTTGGTAGCATGATTGTATTCCGACGTCCTTGAATTTGTAATCATGTATTACGGCCATCCCCAACAACAACTAGTTTATTAATAGACATTTATTCTAACGATGATATCGGAGGATTACAATTTTCATATTATGATTTTATGTTTATGTAAAGACATTAATTCATAACTATATTTAACGTATAAATTTAGTGTATCAATCGAAAACGTTAGTGTAAATATCAACTTTTAGTAATCTTGTGTATAATGTATATATGTATCTATCGCACTATATATAAAAGTTCACTACACTACGGATCACTTTAATGTATTTCATTAAATGAATATATATTTTTGCTTTATAAACTAAAAAATAATATTATGCAAATTTTCAGAATCTAGTGGATCGTAGATTTGTACATTTCAATTTTCATGGTAATTTCTCATTAACCTGTTATAAAATAAGAAAAATAGTTCAAATAAATATATAAGTATAGATAATAGATATAAATTAAATATTAATTAAATATAAATATGAAAAAGAAAATAAAAACATAAACATGAACATGAATTATGCCATAAACAGGAAAGAATAACAAACGGCGTGTACAACTTACTGTATCACTGTATCTATCTGTATCTATCACTTTTTAGGGTTTTCTTATTTCCCCCTAAATTTCACCCATACTTCACTTCCAAATCCAATTATATTTTATACTCTCTCTCTATATATACTCGATTCGTCTTCAACTTCAACTCATTCCACATCAAACTTCAAAACCCCCACTCCAACCGTAAGTATTGTTCTCTTTATTCTCGAAGTTATTTTGTACTGTAATAAAGCTACAAGTTTGAAGGATCGTTTGTTAATTTTTTAATATTATTCGCTCAATGCGGATTATTGATCGATTTAGATCTGTTATTGTGAGAATTAATGTCGTTGGTTAGGTTTTAGATTGTGAAAATTGAATAAGGGTTTGTAAAAATTGTGGTGGTATGGGTTCAGGGGGTGAGTTAGGGATTGGGAATTTGATATCTGCAAGGAAGTCATTGAAAGTTAATTTAGATAAATGTAAAGCTTTAGGGTTATCGATACATAAAGTGGGACCTAGATTAGAAGAGATTAGTCAAAGGTTACCGTGTTTAGAAGCTGCGGTTCGACCCATTCGTGCACAAAGGGATGCACTTGATGCTGTTGGTGGTCATATAAACAGAGCTGTTGTTCCAGCAGCTGCTGTTTTGAAAGTATTTGATGCAATTCACGGGTTAGAGAAGTCGTTATCGGATCCCCAATCGGATCTTTCAGGTTACCTTGCGGTTTTGAAGAATTTGCAGGAAGCGTTGAAGTTTCTGTCTGATAATTGTGGGATGGCGATTCAGTGGTTGGATGATATCGTAGAGTATTTGGAGGATCATAATGTAGCTGATATAAGATACACTTCTAGTTTGAAAAAAGCTCTAGAGTATCTTAAAGGATTACAAAGTAAAGAAGAAAAGGGTCAGCTTGATGGTGGGCTTTTAGAGGCAGCTTTGGATAGATTAGAGGTTGAGTTTCAACGTCTTTTAACTGAAAACAGCGTCCCTTTACCTATGTCTTCATCTCCATTGAAAGATGAACAAGCTTGCATTGCCCCATCCCCGTTACCTGTTCCTGTAATTCAGAAGTTACAAGATATTCTTCGAAGTTTAATTGCTAATAACAGACTTGAAAAATGCAAATCTATTTATGTTGAAGTTCGCAGCTCGATTGTTAGAGCAAGTTTGCGTGCATTAAACTTGGACTATTTGGAAATTTCAGTTTCGGAGTTCAATGATGTGCAGAGCATCGAGGGTTATATTTCTAAGTGGAGTAAACATTTGGAATTTGCAGTGAAGCATTTGTTTGAAGCTGAATATAAACTTTGTAATGACGTTTTTGACAAATTGGGATTGGATGTTTGGAGGGGTTGTTTTGCTAATATAGCAGCCCAAGCAGGCATGCTTGCTTTCCTTCAGTTTGGGAAAACTGTCACTGAAAGTAAGAAGGATCCAATAAAGTTATTGAAGTTATTAGACATTTTTGCATCTTTAAATAGGTTAAGATTGGATTTTAATCGTCTTTTTGGTGGGGCTGCCTGTGCTGAAATTCAAAATCTCACGAGGGATCTCATCAAAAGGGTGATTGAAGGTGCTTCTGAAATTTTTTGGGAGCTTTTGCTTCAAGTGGAGTTGCAGAGACAGGCCCCGCCACCACCCGATGGCAGTGTTCCAAGACTCGTGAGTTTCATCACCGATTACTCTAATAGGCTTGTTGGAAACGACTATAAACCAATTTTGAACCAAGTTTTGGCTATTGAAAGAAGTTGGAAGCACGAAAAGTTTCAAGAAAGTCTTCTTCATGATGAGCTTCTTAAGTTGGTTCGAGCCATTGAATTGAATCTTGACACATGGTCAAAAGCCTATAATGATACCATTCTTTCATACGTTTTTTTGATGAACAATCATTATCATCTTTACAAGCATTTAAAAGGCACAAATATTGGAGGTTTATTAGGCGATCATTGGTTAAGAGAACACCAAGACTACACAGAGTACTATTCCACCACCTTTATAAGAGAAAGTTGGGGAAAACTTCCTTCTCATTTAAGTCGGGAAGGATTGATCCTGTTCTCAGGAGGCCGTGCAACTGCACGTGATCTTGTAAAAAAGAGGCTAAAAGCTTTTAATGAAGCTTTTGATAACATATATAAGAGGCACTCCACATGGGTTCTAATGGAGAAAGATTTAAGGGAGAAGACATGTCAGCTTATCATCCAGGCAATTGTTCCTGTTTACAGAAGTTATATGCAGAATTACGGGCCATTGGTAGAACAAGATTCGAGTGCTAGCAAGTATGCTAAATTCACTGCTCAATCTTTAGAGAAAATGCTCAGTTCTCTTTTCTCGCCAAAACCCATGAGACATGGTAGTTTTAAAGTCCGACAGCAAAGCAGTAAATTTAGTAACGGTGTGGAAGATCAGTATTCTGCTTCTCCAACTTCCACCATTGCATCAGCATGAAATGATGAAATGGTTCCTTTGTACATATTGAGGAACTCAAAGTGGAAAAGAAGAAGAAACTTGTTCAAATTCTTGAAGGAGTTTTTAATTTCGGTTCCTGAACATGCTTACTAACCAACCGTCGATGGATTGAAATGACAAGCATAGTGGCTGATTGACATTTAGCCTTTTCAGGTTGGTAGAATACAGAACTCGTGACTCTTGGTATCTTTGTTGGTTCGAATCCATAATTATTGGTTTTGTTTTAGGTAGGTTGGCAGCAATTAAGATTGTTAAATTAGTCATGTTCTTGATTTGTACAATTATTTTGGTATAGAGTGCATCTAGGAGCTCTGGCACCATAATTTCACATGATCTTTGAATCTTGATTTAGAATTGTATTTTATAAATTTTGGTTTAAAATGGGTTAAGCAAATTTAAGCATGTAATTTTACAAATAATATATTTGTTGTCATTGTATAAGTAGGCCAAGCCAAATTTGTAACTACGTGGAGTTGTTTTATGTCTATGCTCTCGTTACCTCCCTATCTGAGTTGTTCCATTCACTCGTTACTTTTGTGCTGTCCTTTACTTTGAAGATGGAAAATTATCTTCTTAATTTGAATATTGAAATTTCTGGTGGATGGTGATGGTGGTGCTGAATATTGAGTAAATGTGTAATCACTAGAAATGTGTTCATGGTAGTTATGGCAAGTGCCGTAAATATGGTTATGGTACCATGAAATACACCTTAGTGTTGTATTCAAACATTTATATCCCTTGTAACGTGAGAATAAGGTAAGTAACTGCTACAGGTTTCAAGCAAGGTTATATATATGCAAGTATTCTTACACAAATATACATATGCATGTATTTATATATGTACAATCCTCTGTGATATGCATATACATAATTTATTAGCTTTAGTGGCAAAGTGAGTAAATGTTCACGTGCTTGGTCCATTTGAAGCCAAAAACATAATTTATGGTTTACTTGATTTTGTAGAGTGCAATCAGTGAATGACATTTGATAAGAACTGGATCTGTGGATAGCAAAATCTTGTTATTTAGGTCATTGGGTGAAGAATGAGTCAAGGGGATTTTTTATTTTTAAGAACAACCCTACAGTCTAAGTCAAGTAATATATCAATCCACACATATATACAAGTGTCTCTCACGTGATTCGAACCCACAACAAATCAAGTGTATTTAACATTTGTATTTTTATATATTTTGTGTAACATTTAATGTTTAATGTGACTGAACAATGTATCTGCAAGTGATCCAGAAGTTCTTCATGATAACCTTTAAACCGGTGTTATCAAAATTGCATCTACTGACAAAATTCTTGCACTAATCAAGTTTGGAACCTTGGACCTTCAACTCTTTAATCTTTTACTTCATGTTGATTAGTGAAAACCAACTTCACAACTCTCAGAGGTTCTTATACAGTGTGTACATTATGGTGTTACACACTAGAAAAATTAAAATTGCATATACAGGGCTTTCTATTAATGTAGTAAACATGTAAATCTGATCCTCAATCTTAATCAATTTAAAACCGTAATAGTACACCTGGTCATAACTTATAATCGGGTTTAAACCAATTATGTTTTAAGTATATATTTGAAAATATCATTACTAATACTCCCAATCAAATTAATGTCATTATAACCTCTAGCTTATACGAGTTCATAAAAAGTACAATAGATGGACCAACATGATCTGAAAAACAAAGAATACTTACAAAGGCTTCCAGAATTTGTTGATCTGTAAAAACAAGAACTGTTGATTGCAATGACTTCTTGATACCTTGCAATCCCATACTAGCTTATTTTAGATCTAATTCAAGATTTGACCATATCCCCTCTAAGAATGGAAGTTTGAGGACAATAATGTCACTCAAACAGGGAAAACACCGAAAAGAAAACTCCCCTCAGTAACTCATATTCACTCACTATACAAATGCACATCGATATTTACAAGTTGACGTATGATGGCATATACTGTTCAAGAGATTGTTTTAAGTTTTGAAGGGTAACTGGCTTTGTTATGAACGAGTCCATACCGTTCGCAAAACATTCATCTGCACTTTCTGACATTGCATTTGCAGTCATCTGCAAAAACCATCAACATGTAGGCTCAAGTTAAAGATATTCAAAAGACTAAAACTGACAAACAATCCATAAGGAGTAATCGAATTCCATGTGGATTTCAGCAACTTACAGCAATAATAGGAACCTCCTTATTGGCCCTGTTTTTTGATCAGGAAGATCGTGAGTCTCAACTCCAGCTAACCGTGCTTCATCCCAGCTGCCAGTTTTTTCATATGACCGAATCAACCTTGTAGCTTGAAGCTCATCCATTACAGGCATGCATACAACCTAAAATTCTTAAAACGTAAACTAAAGATATATATAAACTTATATGCTATTTGTAGAATCTTTGATTCAAACATAACCCGAAAAGGCTGAACCTTTAGGGTCATATTTAAGAACACAAAAAGAATACATAAGAACGAGAGCATAATCCCAACGTTGAACTGCACAAACAGCTTCAACCCTATTATTCACAACATCCACCTCCTGATTCAATTGTTTCATCATCCGTTTCGCTACCATCACATTCACAGTATGATCCTCAACAAGAGGATTTTAGGTCTTGGTGATGGTTTAGATCTTTCAGGCTTGTTATTAGAGCATCTCCAATGGAAGGTTTTTTTGAGGTTTTTTTTGACAAAAAAAGCTTTTGAAAAGATTAATACCATTGGAGTTAAAAGCTTTTTTTGGTAAAAGGTTTGCCAAAATAGAACTTTTGCACTTTTTGTGCTAATTAATTTTCATTTGACCCCCTCTTTAATTGTATTTTCACTTTGTTCCCTTAATCCAAATTAATTAATTAAACTAAAATGAACACATGATATATACTTTGGCCAGTTTACGAAATTAATATACTGAACTAATTTGGAATGTGTACTAGACTTGAAAACAATGGTCCAATTGCTTAACGGCCTCATGTACCTTTTTATTTTATTTGTAATCTACTTTAGTATTTCCAAAGAACTTTTCATAATATTTCAAAATAATATACTATAGTAATGTAAATGGAGTTTTATAAAACAATTGATATGAAAAGAGATAAATTTGTTAACTTCTTAAAAAACATAACTATAAATGTAAATTTAGGTAGAAAAAAGCTTTCAAAAAGCTTTTTCCATTGGAGTGTAAAGCTCAACATTTTATTCAAACAAGTACTAGATGATGTGGCATCAAAAAAAGCTTTTGAACAACTTAAACCATTGTGGATGCACTTAGAAACAGACCCCAGAGTTTTACTAGAATTAATACTTGTCAAATCCATTTCCAAAGGTCACTTTTTCTAGATACAAGGATTGTGGAATGGACGATCTTGAACATCATCATTTGTCTTACTATCTGCTAGAATACCAATATCTAGCTTGTCAAAACTGATTACGTTTCCTTGTAACTCTTGTGTCTGAAAGGAACCGTTTAAAGAGAAAAGAGAGCCTAAAGTTCGTGGCTCGAACTGAAAAAAGCCACAATTTGAATCATCATCTTCCATGGATGCATTGTCATCAGCATCTTGGAATTCATCAGTTTCGTCTGAACTTTCACATGCGAGTGGAACTTTATGTGATAGAACAAAAGTAAATGTAGATCCACAGTTTTCTTTGCTTGAAACCATGAGACGTCCATCCATGAGCTCAACCTAATTCATCAGCAAGAAACTGTGTCTTAGGATTATTATAGTAAGTAAAGATTAAAGTTAGCAGATTCTGATGTCGAATAAACATTACCAGTTGTTTACATATGGACAAACCTAATCCAGTCCCACCATATTTGCGAGCCGTATCAGTTATAAAAAATATTTGAATACGAAATGGAAGACATTGATGTTTTAGAGAAATTGACTCTCATTGAAGAACCAGTTATAGTTGACTTCAATCGTTTAGTTGAGCTTACAAGTTATAGCAAACAAGGGTTCTCACAGTTATCTTACCTTGTAAAATCCTGGAATGGAAACAAGAAAACGCTGTGAAACTTCTCAGGGAAGAATTTGAAAATTTAAGAAAAACAACAACATGAAGTTGAGCTCAAGACATTGAAGATAATGGAAGAAAATCGATTTCAAGACCAAAGTTATGTTGGTGATACTGATGCAGAGACTGATACAATTAAATATTGGAAGCAACGGGCTTTCCATTCAACGAGAGAAAATTCTACTGGAGAAGTTGGAGGAAAGCATTGAGAATCTCGAGAAGAAATTTGCACCAGTTGAAGACTTTCCTCAAATCTTAAAAGAGCTGATAATTTCTTACATTTTGTTCTTCAAAATTCACCTGTTCTCATTGGCCATCAAGACAAAGAGTTGCGGTATCGCTTCATTTAGAACCATTTCCAAGTATGAACGAGGAGGTAATATATATATATGATCCCAATAGATTTATGTATTGAAAGTTTAAATTTTACATATGTATACAGTATATATCTCATTAAACATGTTTCAGGATATTATTGGAAAATGTCCAGATACAAAGGTGGTGGTGTTAAGGAATGCCAAGACTTCAAAAGAGAAGTTCTTGAACGAGGAGTAGCAGCAAAGAGAGAAATCACATTTGAGACTGAATTATTCGGAGCCAAAACATTCCTCATGTATGTTGAACCCGTTTTCAATAAAGCAGGCGAGAAAATTGGTGTGAATTATACGGGAATGGATATAACTGATCAAGTAAGATTCAACATTCTTCTGTCTTATTCTTAATGATTCGATATTATCAAAAAGAAATTCCATTTAAATATTGGGAGCATGTGTAAACAAACATTCACATGACAATCTCTCCATAGGTGAAAATGAGAGAAAAAAATTGGTAAAGATTCGAGAGGAAATAGCCCTGCAAAAGGCTAGGGAGATTGAAATTAACAAAACAATCCATTTAGCAGGTTTAGTAGCTTTCTTCTCTTGTGCCTTAGTTAGTCCAATTGACCATATTTTATTCTCTTTCATATCTTAATAACGATTATTACCGTTTTACGCAATTTCAATTTATTCGTAGAGGAAACAATGAGAGCAAAAAAAATGTTAGTAACCATGTCAGACGTGATAAGGTCTCCTTTTGGCGAGATCATTAGCAAGGCAAAGGTTCTATCAACCTCAAAACTTGATAAAGATCAAAACGAACTCTTGAATGTCATGCTATCTTTGGCTGATACAGCCCTTCAACGTATGACATTCTTGACCTCTCCAAAGTCGGATCGGGTTAAGTTTAGGTCCTTTCTGGTGGCAAATTATGATCAATATTTTCTGATTCCAGTTGTTTGTATCAACTTTTCAATTTCAATTTCCTATATTTGGCAATCCGGTTTTAGAAAAAACCAACATTTGTCTATGTTATATGTAGGATTGATCTTTAATTGGTGGTTCATTTTTTAGTTCAGTTTGTAATTTCTTATTATCAAATTTTATCGTGTCAAAACAGATATTATATTGTATTACTTAAGATGGATATAAATTGGATATCTTTGACCTAAGAGTGGTCAACCACATTTCCAAATAAGTAGGATTTCTTTGAAATCTTGGGTGTCCTCAAACTATGCCAATATTTTTGGACCATCACAAGCTTTCCATACATATAAAAAACCAAAGAAATCAACACGTAAACCTACAATATCTTCAACACCAACACGTAAACCTACAATATCAACTGCAGCTGTACAACAAAAGAAAACCACAAGCCCTCTCACAACAAAGAAAACAGCCTTATCACCCTCAAACGAAACCAAAAAGGTTAGAGCAACCGCCGATTCTTCTTCCACCAAAAAACAATCCCCAACCCCTTCTCGAGCCCCTGCTAGCAAATTACGCAGTCCTTCTCCAACAACTAACAAATTACGTAGTCCTTCTCCAACAACTAACAATAGAATACGTAGCCCGTCTCCAAGTACTAAAGATAGAATACGTAGTCCTTCTCCAAATATAAAAGACAAAAACACGAAACCAACATCATCTTTGTCGTCTTTGAAAACAACCCAATTGTCGAAATCAAAAGAGATTGTGAAATCTCCCCCTCTTATTCCTAATCGACTAAACAAGAAAAGCCCAACAAGTGTTGGCATTGCAAGTACAAAGAAGTTAACTGAGCAACCGACGAAGCGTGCTCCGAAATCAAATCGTCAAAAACAGAAAGATGATGAGCAAGATATTGAAAAACATGGACGAGGAGATGATAGTGAGGTTGAAGATGCCGGAGAAATCTCACATTCAGAGCAATCTCCAATGGCTATAGAAGGTGATCACGATACTCCACAATCCCGAGATGGATCGGAAGTTGGTTCTCCATGCGTTGAAACTGTTAATGAACACAAAATTGGGAATCAACAAGAACAAGAACAAGAACACAAACAAGAACACGAACACGAACAAAAACAAGAACCAGAACAAGAACAAGAACAAGAAGATGAAGAAGAAGAACAATAAAAAGAACAGCATCATGAACCAGAACAGGAATCCGAAGAGGTGCAGAAGCAGGAGCCAAAAGTGGAGCCCGAACCGAACTCAAAACTCGAGCCCAAACAAAAGCCCAAGATTGCTCTTATTGCTAGTCGTTTCCTTGAAAAAGCCCAACAACAACAAGAACCAAAAAAGAAAGAAGAAATAGTGGAACAAAAGAATGTGAAAGAAAAGGAAATAGTATCGGAAGAAAACAAAAAGGAAGACGAACAAAATGTGATGATAGAAGGTGGTGGAAAGGTGGCAGAAGGTGAAAAAATGCAAGCGAGTGTGGTGGCAGCTAACTATCCAGTAGGAGTGGGTCTTGAAAAGAAGAATAACACAGCGTATAATAATGTGATAGAACAAACGGTTAGTAAATTACGTGAAAAAAGAAAAAGTAAAGTGAGTGCATTGGTTGGTGCATTTGAGACCGTTATTTCATTAGAAACTGATTAACTAATTATACACGATGTTATGTACATGTGTCTTACATTTTTTTATTTTTTTGGGACTATGTAAAACATAGAATGGAATTAATAAAAGTAGGCTGGATGTTGCAAATTTGTTCATGATGAAATAAATGTACTTTTTGCAAGTTGATTTGATTAACTTTTTTAAATATAATAGCTATCTTTATCTACTTGTCGTGCTGAATCGATATTAAAGAAAAGGAAATTACACCGTACATTCCAAAAGCAACTATTTATTATTTTTATTTATTTATTTTATTTTTTTACTTCGAAAAAAAGAAGGCAAACGTAATACAAACTACAAAGGGTGAAAAGTGAAAAATAAGTAAAGTATAAGGACCAAACTTGTAGCAGTATACACTTTCCGCTTCTTCTGGATGGATGTCTAGTACAGGCCGAAATTAACCCACGTGTACGTTCCACGTGTCATCATTTTTACGCGCCACATACCCCTTTCGTTTCCTTCATTCTCCTCCTTCGAACAACTAATTTCCGCACCCAATTCTCTGAGATTCAATAAAAAACAAAATTATAAAATAAAAATCAATCACACGATCATCATGTCTCGTTTAATTCATTCCAGATTATCACCGTCCAGATTATTGTAAGTTTTTTGTATATTCTCATTTTCTCTCGTTGTTCCACTAAATTAGGGTTTTATGTTTATTAGTCTCTTAATTAGTAGTACAAATATTCCCGATTAGGTTATCTGCGTTTGATTTGAATTTGTTTGTAAAAATTGAAGGAATAATACATTTGGCGGTTCAATTGGAAGAGGAAGGCATTTTTCAACAACAGAATCTAATAACAATAATAATAAGATTGATGAACCACTTAAAGTTGAAGAAGCTGAAACTGTTAATACTCCACCTCCTCTTACAGAAAAGGTATATAGTTATAGATATTTTTCTTATTTATATGCACTTATATGTTTGTTTGTTTGTTTGTGTGCGTTGAACTGGTTTCCTGCATTTCCAAACTTGTTGGAGGAGTTAAGTTATATAGATGATGAACTCTTGCTGTATTGTAAATGCATAGATGTATGTATGTATGTCGCAGAATAAGGTTATTATTAAAAGGTTTCTTACATAATTGGCATATGTGGTGAGCAGGTTATTTATTGCCTTTTTCTTGGGTGTTCATGATCTTATGTCATGTCATTTTGTAAGAAATTTTGTTAAATATTTAGCATTTCTCAAATGTAAAAAGTTTAGGGAGGATCCTGGTGATATACATCCTGATAAAATGATGCACTTTTCAAAAATGACGCAACAAAGTGTAAAAGTGGCTCACTGGGACACGTTTTGGCACTAGAAACATCCCTTACATATTTTTAGGTTAAGCTCCCTTTTTGTCTATCTTTTACATGTAAATGTATATATATATATATATATTTGTTTATTTTTGTTAATGTTTTATGGAATCAGCTTCTTGTGCTGGGTGGAAATGGGTTTGTTGGCTCACACATATGCAAAGAAGCATTAGATCGTGGCTTGTTGGTCGTGAGCCTTAGCAGGTATATATAATTTTTTAAGTTCACATCATCATATAATAATTTTCATAGAGTTGAGAGTATGATGTAATATGTGCTCATTGATACTATTTATTCTAAGATCTCGATTATTATTATTTTGTCTTGCCTGTTACCTTTATCCCCTACGATGTATTTGTTAAGTTCATTGGATCTATTATTTTGGTATCAAGAAAAAAACCTGGAACAGCCCAACATCATAGATAGTTTGCCAATTATTCTGCTCACGTTAGCTTTTCATTTGTATCTTCCATGTGGTGGTTTGATAAGCTGCTGATTTGTTCATGTATCTTGCTAATATCTATTGCAGATCTGGCAAGTCATCTATCCAAGACTCATGGGCTAACCAAGTGAGTTGGCATCAAGGTACTATATGCAACTATAAAAATCATTTGAGCTAAAATGTTGAGAGAACACCTATGTAGGTACTTATATATATGTATTTAACTGATTGTAATACACCAATCAAGAAAAAGGTATTATTTCAATAAATCACAACAACCATAAATTGTTGATTGTTAAAATTAGGTGTAAACCGTATGAATGAAAGCATATCATTTGGTCAAGAAATTGAGATTGGAAATTGTATTTAAATGTATTATAATAATAATAATTAAACAAACTCAGGTTTCTTGTTTATATTGATGAAATTGTAGTGATTAGTAATGTTGCCATTCATATTTTCTTTTTTGCAAAAATACTAATTTTCTGTTTGGTGTGATGGTAGGGGATCTTCTGTCTGGTGATTCATGGAAGGAGGCACTTGATGGAGTCACATCTGTTGTATGTATTGACTTCTTCCTCTCTATTTTTTTATAACTCTTAAAAGAAGAAAATATAAGATATCATATATGGCCTTTGATTATAATTGGCTTTAACAATTCTGTTGAAGATTATTACTCTTGCTTTAATATGTGGTGTTAATCTTTCAGATCTCTTGTGTTGGTGGTTTTGGTTCGAATGCCCAAATGTACAAGATCAATGGAACTGCCAACATCAACGCTGTTAGAGCTGCAGCTGATAAAGGTTTAAGCTCAATCCATTTGGCTTATATCTGATATTTAGTTGTTTACCCCTCTATCTGCTATCTAGTTTCTTGTATTGTTATGTATGTAGCAAATGATAATCCCTGAGGGTGCGCATAATAGATTTCTGAAAGCATGAAGGGTCTTGACCATCATTTTGTTGTAATCTGTTTTTGATTCTTGTCTACAGGGATTAAAAGATTTGTGTACATATCTGCTTCCGACTTTGGCGTGGTTAATTACTTGCTACAAGGATATTACGAAGGAAAGGTACTTGTTCACTATGTGCAACGTTAATTCCTCCATTGATAATTTGTTGTTAGTTTTTTACTAAATCTGAATGACATTAATTAATAAAGCTTGATTGGTGTTGAGTTTTTACCTGATTTATGCTATGTAAATTACACTATTGTTCCAGTTTCGATTACTAACGTACACATTTTGAATAATTCAGAGAGCTACAGAAACAGAGTTGCTGACGAAGTTCCCTTATGGACGTAAGTATTTAATCTCTTTTTTCTGTTACATGCACCTGTTATTTCCATATATAGATTTGATTAACGTAAAGACTGAAATAACGGAGTGACCAATATCTGACCTTAACCAGTATTTCCATCTAAACATTTCTAGTCGAGACCTTTGAATTTACATTAACCTGTGAAGTTTCTTTGTAGATGTGATTTTGAGGCCTGGGTTCATATATGGAACTCGTCAAGTCGGCAGCATGAAATTACCTCTTGGTGTAATCGGTTCTCCACTAGAGATGGTATGAATGTTTTTTATTAGTCATTTTCTTTTCTCGTCAACACATGAAAGTTTCATCAATACATCATCTCTTTTGTCTGAGAGAAACTCGCCCCAAACTTGTGGGAATATAAGCCGTGTGGTTGACGGGTTGGGTCGACTCTCCGACAGCTTTTTGTTGGTCTTAAAAGAATTATAAACAAGTAATGCGTTAAGTATGGTTTTTACTGTTACAATGATATACAATCTAATGTAAGTGGTTTAGGAGGTTGTATGCATTCAAAACGCACTTTGAGCAACTTCTGAACCATTTGATATTATGACCTGTTCCCTGGTTAGCTGTTTATTTATTTGTATAATTTTATCTATTAGAGATAAAACATTATCAGAATGACCCACATATGATAAGTAAATGGATCAAAACTGCTATCCTTGACCATAACACCAAAATAATTGTTGTTTTGAATAATGCAGGTTATGCAATACGCCAAGCCGTTGGCTCAGGTTCCAGTCGTTGGTCCACTGTTGACTCCTCCTGTAGATGTTAAGGCCGTAGCAACAGTTGCTGTTAGAGGGGCTATTGATCCAGTTTTCCCTCCTGGTATAGTTGATGTCCACGGATTACGACGTTACAGCCAGCAGAAGGCCTTCTAAAACATACTCTTTGAAATATGCTATACATATACCCTGTGGTCGGATCTTTTTCCACTTCGACTTATTGATAGAGAAATCAGTACTGCTTTCATGGGGTAGTACTAATTTGTGCTTCGCTTGATGGAGGTGTTTTTGGGTCAATAAAAGAGATGAATATCTTACAAATAGACTTGGCTGGTATTGTTCTGAACTTGGTGTAATTCTGATTCAAATTCTCTTGTGTTTTTTTAGTTATGTGTCTTGGTAGTAACGTCATAATTTTTTCTTAGGTTGACCATTTATGTTAGGTAATTGGCCTAGAACGGGAAGAAAATCCCTTGGTTGGTTCGAGGAGAGAGCATGAATATGTGATGAATAAATGTTTTTGTTTGCTTATGAAATTCAAAATACCATGAATCCAGGATGTTAAACTGTAGAGTTCAAATAATTTAATGAGTCAAAATAAATAGTTATTAGCACACGTTGAACGGGTTGTATATGATATTTATAATAATTAGTGTGCAAGATAACAATTATTATATGAATTCTTCAAATCGTTAGGTGTAAACGAGTGAGTTAAAGTTCGAGCTCGACTCGTTTAATTTTAGAGAGTTTAGTGTGTTTCAAGCTTAATATGTGAAGATCAAGTTCAGCTCGTAAAGCATATTATGAGTTTAAACATATTATGAGTTTGAGTTTGGTTCAAATTTGATTTGTTTATTACAAATTATTATTTTATTTATATATACTTAATAAATTCATTTTTTATTTAACTTCAACTATATTTAATAATATTTTATAAATAATAGCCTTTTATTGTATATTTAATTATTACATTAAATGTTGTATATATATGGTTAAATAATGAGCTTAGTCCATCTGAATTCGATATGCTATGATCGAGCTTGACAAACTACAAAATATATTCAAGTTTGATTCAATCTCATTTAAGTTTGGTTCGAATTGAACTTTTAACAAGTTGAAGCTCGAATGTTCACAAATAGCCAACTCATTTAAACCCCTAATACTTAGTGAATTGTTCCCGACTAGTGCAGGCCCAACTCGATTAATTATTACATCTTTACAAATTGTTATAGAGAGTGCATTTGCCTTGGATTGTACCTCACGTTTCCATGTAAGAACTTGGAAATTTAGTTGATAATTGATGTATGTATGAAACAGAAACACGACGAAAGAGCAGGCGAGTTGAAAATCTCTTGCTTACGTTGCTAACCTCTTTCGCATTGTAAGATGCTACAGAACTAACGCACACTTTTTGTGTTTTATTTACGTTTTAGAGATTTGAGACGCAACTTTCCTTGTCATGTGAACAAAATATTCAATAAACTAATTAATACTATAAAAAAAACAGGGTTGTTAAACTAGCATCTAGAGGCCAAATAATTTAATTTCCCCAAAGGTCTTTGAAAAGAAAAAAAAAAAGAAAGAAAGAAGAAGACCGAACACAACAGAACGTGCGTTATCTTTCACGACTTGACACATAATTAAATACTCTCTCCGTCAGAAATGAAGTGTTTACATTGTCATTTTTGTTTATCCTAATCTAAATCATTTCATAATAATTGCCATTACACCCTTACTCCACTTCCACACAAAAATATACTAGTTGGAAATGTGTGTGGTTTAAAAGAGTAATATTGACATTTAGACATTAAAAAAACTTCGATTATTGTTTAGAGTTGGGTGGCATTTTGCCTTGCGAATAGTTATTTTAGAATAGATAGAGCCGCAGTTTCGCTTTTGGGCGCCATGTATTAATTATCATGCTCAAACCACCATCTTTGTGGTTTAATAAATTTATTAACCTTTATAAGATATGCAAGGATTCAAGTTTAGTACAATCATTAATTGTTACCATCTTTTTGCTTTAGTGTTTGTGACACCTACACATGTGGAATTTGTAAACTTGTCCAATTATGATATTTGTAGTTTACATCATGGAAGTCAAGGGTAAGGGGACGTGGGCTATAATTAACAGAATAGTATATCAAGAAATTAGCTTTTGATCAGCTTTAATTTGGGTCTTTACTATAGTTTAATATATAAAAGTTTAGAAAAAGTGTATGTATACATAATGTCCCACTGTGTAGATGGCTATAATTAATACTGTAATAAACTGAAAACTGAATATATTATTGATTAACCTACTAATGAAATATACAAAGGGTTTATATAGAAATAGAATACTGAAACCCTAAACACTAATGGGCTTAACCGGGCTTAACCACAATGGGCTTTATTAATCTAACATCCCCCCTCAAACTCACAATGCAGCAGCAACAAACATTGAGAGTTTGTCAGACAAAAAACGGAAACGCGAAGCGGAATGTGACTTGGTAAAAATATCAGCAATTTGTAAAGCAGAAGGGACAAACGGCAAAGAAATGGTGCCCAGCTGAAGATGATGACGAGTGAAATGGCAATCAATTTCAATATGCTTGGTGCGCTCATGAAAAACAGAGTTGCGTGCAATTTGAATAGCACTCTTATTATCACAATATAAGGGGGTGGCATGACGAACCTCAACACCCATATCAGCAAGTAACCAACGTAACCAAACAATTTCACAGGTGGTAACGGCCATAGCCCGATACTCGGCTTCAGTGGAAGAGCGAGAAGTGACATTCTGCTTCTTACTCTTCCATGAGATAAGAGAACCACCAAGAAAAACACAAAAGCCAGTAGTCGACTTACGATCAGTAGAGTCACTATCCCAATCAGCATCACAATAGGCACGCAAATCTAAAGAAGACGAGGAGGGAAACAGTAAAGTCTGAAACTGAGTACCCCGAAGGTACCGAAGAATACGAAGAACAGCAGCCCAGTGTACAGTAGTAGGAGCAGAGACAAATTGACTAACCACATGAACGGCATGAGCAATATCCGGACGAGTGACAGTAAGATAAACCAAACTACCAACAATAGTGCGGTACAAACTAGGATCAGACAACAGAACACCATCAGTGGGGGTATATTTGGCATTGGCCTCAAGAGGTGTGTCAACAGATCTTTTGTCAGTGAGACGTGCTTGATCAAACAAGTCAGCAATATACTTCGACTGAGATAAAAGATAGCCTTTTTCAGATGATGCAACTTCAATACCCAGAAAATAACGTAGTAAACCCAAATCCTTCATAGCAAAACGACGTGATAATTCAGACTTCAAAGTTTCAATGCCCTGACAGTCATCTCCAGTAATAATCATATCATCAACATACAAGGACAGCAGTATACGACCATTAGAAGATCGTTTGACGAATAAGGCAGAATCATGATGACTGGAGATGAAACCAAGTGAAGTAACAACTGTAGAAAATTTTTCATACCAAGCACGAGGTGCTTGCTTGAGACCATAAAGGGCTTTCCGAAGCTTGCAAACGTCACCAGAACGATGTTCAACACCAGGAGGGGGTTTCATATAGACTTCTTCAGTAAGATCGCCATTTAAGAAAGCATTCTTGACATCCATCTGAAATATCTTCCATTTGCAACTGGAAGCGACAGCAATCATAGCACGAACAGTCGTCATTTAGCAACAGGAGCAAACGTTTCTTCATAATCCATACCATACTCTTGAGAATAGCCTTTAGCAACCAGACGAGCTTTATATCTTTCAACAGATCCATCAGACTTCGTCTTAATTTTGTAGACCCAACGAGACCCAATAACACGTTTTCCCTGCGGTAATGGTACCAAATCCCAGGTATGTGTCTGATGGAGAGCAGTAAGTTCCTCAGCCATAGCAACCTGCCAAAGTGGATCACGAACAGCCTCTCTATAGGATAAAGGTTCACGGAGATTATGAACGGAAGCAACAAAGGCAGCAAAATTACTCGAGTAACACGAGTAAACAAAATCGTCTTGTTTGGTAGACTTACGCGTACGTTGTGGTCGAACAACTGTAGTAGGATCAGGCGCAGCAGGAGATGATTGGGTAGCCGTAGATGAGGAGGTAGTCGTAGATGGTTGAGAAACAGGAGATTCTCCCTCAGGAGAGGAGGCTGGAACGGTGTCTGACACAGATTCAGGGTCGAGATGTATGGGTGCAACAGGGTCTGTATTAGGAGAATGTTCTTCAATGTCAGTAGCAAAGGGATCTAAGAAAACGAGATCCGATTGTGTGAGATTATGGGAGCCAGCAGGGATGGAGAAAAAGGGAACATGTTCCAGAAACACAACATGTCGAGAGACATACAATTTTTTACTAATCGGATCAAAACAACGATATCCTTTTTGACCAACACCATAACCTAAAAACACACAGATAGCAGATTTGGATGATAGTTTTGTACGTTCGACATGTGGTTTTAGAACAAAACAAGTACATCCGAATACACGTAATGAGGAATACTCAGGAACAGTGCCATACAATTTTTCAAATGGAGACAGACCAGAATTGTGTGAGATCGGAATCATATTGACAACATAGGTGGCTGTGAGCACCGCTTCTCCCCAAAATTGACTGGGAGCTTTAGCAGACAACAGGAAAGATCTGGCAGTTTCAACTAGATGACGATGCTTCCTTTCAGCAACGCCATTTTGTTGAGGGGTATCAGTACAGGATGTTTGATGTATAGTTCCATCAGAAGCAAGTAAGTGGGTGAAATCATTGGAAGTGAATTCACCTCCTAGATCACAACGAAAACATTTAATCTTAGTGGAATGTTGAGTGCTCACAAGTGCTCTAAAGTTTTTAAATACAGTAAGAAAATCAGACCTATGTTTCATCAAGTAAATCCAAGTGTAACGAGTGTAATCATCAATGAATGTAACATAGTATCGGGAACCTCCTTTTGTAGAAACAGGAGAAGGTCCCCATACATCAGAATGAATAATATCAAAAGGAGCACTAGAAACAGAAATACTTGTATTAAAAGGTAATGCCGAAAATTTGGCCAATTTACAACCACTACAATCAGAAATATCATGACTGTCTAATTGACCTAAGACTCCAGTAGAAACTAAAAAACGCAAACGAGAAGCTGAAACATGACCCAAACGAGAATGCCATAAGTAAAATGCTGAAGAAGAACGACTCAACCAAAAGAAGATAAATCTACGCCCGCAGCTGCAACAGAAGCGCCTTGAAACGTATCCAAGAGATAGAGTCCCCCGTACCTACGGCCTGTCCCAATCACCTTCCGTGTATACGCATCCTGTATAAAACAGTCAGAAACAGTAAAGAAAACATTACATCCAGCGTCACAAATTTTACCAACAGAAGCAAGATTCATAGTGAGATTCGGAATATAGTAAACATCAGACAAAGATACTGATGGTGTAGTAACAGATCCGATGCCTGCTAGTTTCATCGAATTACCATTTGCAGCTGTAATCGATTTGGTTGAATCACGAGATAATGAATCAAACCAAGACAAAATATGAGACATATGGTGAGTGGCACCCGAATCCAATATCCATTTCTTTATACCTGATGTTGACGGACCGGTTTTAGCATTAGCCGAGAGTGCATGAGCACCTGAAGCAAGAAATTGCTGAAACTGTTCAACCAAAGTCGGGTCCAAAGAAGGTGCAGCCACACCATTATTAGACTGAGAGGAGCGATACTGCTGTTGTCCAGGTGGCTGTTTTGGTCGATTCGGACATTGTGATTTCCAATGACCCTTCTTTCTACAATATGCACATTCGTCAATAGATACCCGCATATTAGGTTTATTTGTAGCTCCGGGTGATGGACGATGTGAAGCTGCAAACACTGATGGGTTTTGTGATGAAATAGGTTTCTTATCATCCTGAGATTTTAGACGAATCTCTTCAGCTAACAGCTCACTAACAACAGAATCAACATCTGGTAGAGGATCACGGTGTAAGATTGAACCCCTCAATCCTTCAAAATCATAACGTAGTGCCATAAGAAACTGAACCAAACGCTGTGAATCTCTCCTTTTGATATATGGTTCAAAACTACTCAGTTCTGCAGGTTCGGTTAGTGCCAATTGATCCCACAGAGCAGACATAGAGGAATAGAATTCTTGAATACTCATATCATTCTGCTGAAGCGCACGAATGTCCGTTTCTAACTGATACTGTTTCGCAAAATTTGACTGTGTATATAGTCTAGCCAAGTGATCCCACACAGCCTTAGCAGTCTCATATTTAGCTAACTGAGCCCCAATAGATTGAGTGACTGAGTTATTGATCCATGTAATAATTTTAGAATTATCAGCTTCCCAAGTATCAAGTAATGAGGCATAATTTTCTGCTTTTACATCCGGAGACTTTTTGGTACCTGATATAACCCCACATTGATTTGCCTCGTAAGAAGTTTTTCATAACGTAACTCCAATATGTGTAGTTTTTACCATCCAATTGAACACTGATTGATTGAAGAGAATCATCTTTCCGAGAAGCCATTGTAATCTGTGAACTGAGATAATTGCGAACCGAGATGAAATGCGAACCGAGATGAAATGTGAACCGAGACGAACTTGCGAACTGAGATGAACCTGCGAACCGAGATGAAACTACGAACCGAGATGAGACTGCGAACCGAGATGAAACTGCGAACTGAGATGAGACTGTGAACCGAGATGAAACTGCGAACCGAGATGAGACTGCGAACCGAGATGAAACTGCGAACCGAGATGAAACTGCGAACTGAGATGAAAACTGCGAACCGAGATGAAACTGCGAACCGAGATGAAACTGGGATGCGAACTGAGATGCGAATTAAAATCTCAATTCGCAATATGAACACGAACAGAAACGGATCAGGTTAACGGCTCTGATACCATGTAATAAACTGAAAACTGAATATATTATTGATTAACCTACTAATGAAATATACAAAGGGTTTATATAGAAATAGAATACTGAAACCCTAAACACTAATGGGCTTAACCGGGCTTAACCACAATGGGCTTTATTAATCTAACAAATACAATATTATAAGATTCTAATCAATTATTTAAGTTATGATGTCAATCATGAATAGTTTAATCCATTTGTCGTTGCCTCTTGGGAATAAAAATATGTTATGATCTAAACTTGGTAAGGTCGTCTTGTGATGTCATTGCAATGAAAAATGCTGATGCAATACCACATGTACGGTATGAATAATCAACTATTTTCAGTTGAATATTCTTGGAAAAAAAGTTAAGGTTTGAATTATAAAACTTTCTTAATGACGTAAAGAAATGAGTGAGAAAATATGTCATGGTAACGAGCAACATGTATAGAGGGGTCAAGATTAGTATTTATTTTATGATTTTACACTACGAATCTATCACAAGTTAAAAAATGTAATGGCCGACAACGTATGTTACTTTGTATGGACCAGTGACAGGAAATTAAATCTTAAAGAGTTGAAAACATTAACGATGTCCTTAAGTACTATTATTAAAACATTTAGAGATGTATGTATACTTGTACTTAGATCACAATAAATTTAATGTCTCCCCTAAATATTGATTAACTCTCTAGAATATTAACCGAAATATGACATAATAAATGCATATATAAATTTATTACTTAGAGATATGGTTAACAAAAACTCAAAAAAGTTCCAACATAAAGTTTTTTGACTTCCTAAACACTACTAGAAAATAGTATTTGCGACGCACAAACATTGTCGCAAAAAGGATACTGCGATGCCATGTTATCGCAACAAAGGCGTCATTACAGACCCGCATGTATTGCTTTATTGCGAAGACTTTCTGCAATGACAACACGAATCCACACTTTAACTTTCTGACCGTCAAAGAAAACGAAAAATATCTGTTTTAGCGACGACACTAATAGGTTTTATATTTTTTAAATGATATTTTATTAAATGGTTCCTTGTCGTCGCTCAAAAGTTTCTTCTTAATCATAATTACAATTAGGGTTTAATTAAATTTTAATTAAAATATAGATTAATTCATAATAATTGTTTAAATTGTCTTTAATTTAAATATAAAGTATATCATAAAAGGATAATATTAAAACTAATGTACTAAATTATTCGTCTACATGTAATTATTTAGTTGCTAGTAATTTGTGATCGAAACTATATTGAACATATATGAATAATATTAATATTTATGTTATTAAACAAATTTAAATTAGTTTATGTGTGATTATATATTTAAGTGAATTTTGATATTAACTATAGTAGTTCAATATTGTTTACGTTTATCATGCAATGATATAACCCAAACCATATTACGATAATGATTTCATTTCGATTGATAGTATACCATTAAGGACTTTTTTTTATATCACGAATACATGTTTGATGGACAATCAGAGAAAATGCTTTAGGGTTTATCCCGATCTTTAGCACATTCGAAGAGGATTGACGTCTTAAACCCATAGTGTAAACGCCTTTGGGTTCGGTGAGCAACTATGGTTAAACCGCTTAAAGGTTTCACGAACTTGAATTGTCTTTGAGGTCGACATCATTTGTGATGAATTGCAATGAATCAATTGCTCGGATGTGATAACGATATGATTAGTAGATGTAAATTGTTGTAGGTTTAGCCTTGTTGGACCATTGATTATGTATAATATAAACGCCTTCCGGTTATGAGTTCGTACTAGCGTTGACATTTCACGAACTTTATATATATGTTTAAACTAAGTAGTATTCGAGGTCGACTTCATTGGTGATGAAATGCAATGATTACTCTTGAATGAATAGTAAGACACTTGTTTCATATAACTCATTTTGTTTTATGAGTGATGATCTACGTCGAAGATTATGAATAATGGTGATTAATCCATATAAAATGTCGATTTGCAAATATAGATTTGTAAGTGGGAATGAGACCAAATGATGTTGTATTGTTAATGAAGTCGTTATGAGACTAACTTTAGGGTTTTAGTTTTAGGATTTAGGGTTTAAAATTTAAGGTATAGGGTTTAGTAATTAGCTTAATTAAAAGTAAGTGAGTTAAAATATGATGAAAGTTAATTATATATTTATTAACTATGAAAGACATATTATTTACTTTATGTTTTTTAAAATAATAATAATAGTAATAATGACTTTTTGCGACAATGCATCGTCACAAATGCTTTAGCGGGAAAAATTTCATTCTGGAGCCGAACAAAAAGAATAAAAAAGAAAATGAAAACTCTTTTAAGATGATGCGTCGTCGCAAAAGTCTATGTGAATTTTTTTGTTTTGGAGGCAAACGGAAATAAATTAAAAAGAAAAGGAAATAGTTTTGCAAAAGCCTACGCGAGAAAAACTTCGATTTTGGAGTTAAAGAAAAAAAGGAAAAAGGTATTGCGATTAATCGTTATGGAAAAAAAAAGTCTAAAGTTTCTACGTCAGAGTCAAAGAGTAATAATTTTTTTTGCTTCACGGCTTTCTGCGACGACATTCTTTCGTCGCAAAATCCCTTACTTCTGATTAGCCCACTTTTCATTTAGTGAAAGTATAAATTACAACCAGCTAGTTAACAAATATGGCACACTCTATGTGCATGGAGTGTAGTTCTCTTTAGAGTTGTGATCGATTTGATGTATGAAATTGGCGTACCAGTAATGAGCATACGATATCATTAGGGTATATTTGTGTCTGTGCAAAAACCAGTACATATATTATCCATATGTGCAGAGTTATTTAATTTGGAAATTGAAATGCTTAAAACAAATCGCATTCCAAGATCTTGGAAGAAATTGCCTCTGCAAGTTCTTCAATGAAATCAGGGTTTCTTCTTAAAGAATTAGCCATTTTTTCAACTAATACATCATCAAATTTCCCTAAATCTAGTGTAGAGTTAAACCTACTCTTACTAGTGTGAATCTCGGTTTCATTCTCTGTGTAATCGTCATGGTTGTGTTCGCCTTCATAAATTACGATTAGAAGATTGGCATCATCCAAACTTCTTTGTACCTGAAAATTAATCATCCTACATTTAGCTAATTCAACAGTATTGATTTGATTAATCTATTTTAAAGTCAAGTACGTACTGTACATGCATGTTTTTAAGGAATTCGGGTAGTGATACAACACACTTGATTCAATTCACCACACTTGTAGAAAATATTGCAAAGGGTAAGAAAAGTCTTGTTAAGTTGTGAATATAGTGATTAAAACGTTGGAATGAAGCTAGATATATTGTGATATCCTAGTCATTTATTTTTCTTTTTGGTTTTTGGATTATTTGTAAGTCTTTGAAGAGATAATCACAAATAGTGCAATAGTTGACCTTCTTTTTAACTGGGCAAGATGGTGCAAAAGAGCACTTATAATAAGCTCTAGGAGAAGGGTTATCTCTGGTGACCTTCTGCCCATACTTTCTCCACTGATATCCATCCTTTACTACCTATAAAACATTTAACAAATCTAATTATACTCATTACTTCCGTAATTTAAACACAAATTATACTTATTATAGTTCTTTCAAGACGTTTAAATTAGTACCAAGCTATTATCCGATGGATCTGTCCGTCTATAAACTCTTATAATGCCGTTGTTTGGCCTTTTTAACGATCCTTGATGAGCACTGTCCGTGCTCCCACAAGTGTTGCATTCATCACAATGACCGAATTTCCTTTTATTTGGACTAGGTGCCAATAAATTAGGATCTTTCATTAAAAGTTTGTTAACATGATTTTGGAGGAGATTGTTGTTGTCACAAACAATTGTTAACATCTCCCTTAGCTTCTTGTTCTCTAAGCTCATTTGGTTTATCGCCCCTCCCAAATCATCATTGATCTTCTATATACACATAAATACATACAAAATAAGATATAACAACATATACACCATATCTGGATGTATACATATAACCAACTATAACTGACATGTTTTTAACCTAGCGGCATTTGAGTGACTCATCAACTAATAGGTTGTACATATAATTAAATATCAGCTGAGAAATATATACGTGTATATAATAGGTGGAATGAGTGTCTAGGTATTTATCTTTCGTGAAAAACATAACCAGACTATGATACATTCGAATTGAATTAAGATATACTTACTTGTGTATCATCATGTTTGTGGAAGGGTGTGACGTTAAGATCAATGCCTAAAGAAGTTTCCAACATTGTTATTAACCAAGTCTAATGTTGGTCAAGCGAATGTAGAACACAAAGAGGATTCAAGTTTTTATAGAACAGATATGGATGGATAAACAAGTCAAGGTCTTTCTTTTTAGGAAAAAAAAATAAAAATTTTGTGGGGTTTGTGCAAGGAAAGTTCCCAGAAAGAACGTTGTATCTAACTTATTGTTAGAAAAACTACTTGTTGGTGCGTCTACGTATGTATCATCAATGTCAATCAATAAATATTCAATATATATATATATATATGATATAAAAGACAAACTTTTATATAAGAACAAGTTGGCATAGTGTGAAAATACTTAATTTAAGATTAAAAACGTTCATACTAGCTGTAATTTGGATTCCATTGGACATATATGTTCGTGTTGGAATTACTAGTAAATTTCGTTATAATATTAAGGGTTAACTCAAAGGTCATCACCAGATGGATTACGTATTGTCTTACGAAATGAGAAATTTCGGGTTTGATTTGTCAATTGATTGATGTAATAAGTACGTTTTCATTATGAGCTGAGTCACGTTAACCTCTAATGAACAACTTAGCCCAATTTGAATGTATACACTTATCAACTTGACTCATAACATAGTCGACCATTATGGGCCAAAAAATTTGAGCATATACATTTAGTACATGTCTCTTTTTTAAAGAGTGAAAGTTGCACTTAAAAGCATGCTAGCTGGAAAGAAGCTAGAGAATAAAACGGTTACCTAAGGTTTTCAGATGCAAAAATCGGGCCACGCAACCACTCAATCCATTTCATATCACCTCTATCCAATTCGAAATCCAGAGATGTGATATATCATTTTCTCTTGGTTAAATAAATGATCTAGCAACAAAACTTAATGAAGATCCGTTCTATCGTACTTTCGAACTTTCATTTTCCCAATTTATAATTGGGAAACAGATACGTGGTTGGCTTTTATTTATTTATCATTATGCTGATTTATTTGTGATATTATTCTGACTTGTATTTTCTTTATAAACTAAAAATATAGAAAAAAACATTTATATATACCTTGTTCTAAGTTTTCCCTTAGTTCACATACAAAAGATGATCTAGCGATAATGGCTTCTTCTTTAACCTTCAACTCTTCAACTTGGCATCTAGGTGCGATTGTGAGTTTCCAGTAATTAGCTTACCCAGTTATCCGGTTACGAAATGGGGAAAAAGGAATAAAGTTTGAAAGCATATGTGGGACATATAAAAAAGTACAGTGTCTAAATGAGACAAAGATGAAAGTACCTATCTTTTTAAGCGATTAACCCATAAAACAATTAACAAGTTACGATACACGTCTGTAGGGTCTTTATTTTCTTTCATTCAAACAAGCCGTTGCATGTCTTCTCATATTTTTTAAGTTGTGTATATATATATATATATATATATCTAATAGACTTATTGTGAGTGAAATGAAATATGATCAGAATAAGTACACATTGTGCATATAAGAAGCCGATTGCAAACGTTAAACATGCCCTTTAATCCGTGCACGTAGGCTAAACTGTTGTTTTCTCGATTCTGGCCTAGAATAGCCTCCTAATGTTAGAATTCGGGATTATCAAATACTTGGATGATACTGAAAGTCGTGATTCACTTTCAGATTGAAATATTTCGTTGGTACTCATGAAAATTCAATCGGATAAAGTTCAGTATATTTCAGAGAATTCGTATGAGAAAGTTATGATTTTCTGTACCAAATGAGATGAACAAAACTGACCAAATTGGCGGTTACAAAACCGTTTTTCAAACGTTTTTAACCATTTTTAAACGGGCGGGTCAAACCGGGTTTCATTTCCAATTTCGGATCTCCAAGGCATTTTCAGCTCGACCCCAGCCAGGGGCTTTGCCCCTTGGACCCCGCTACCGGGGGCGCTGCCCCCGGACCCTCGTCGGACCCAAACGAATTAAAACAAGCATGCACCCCGCACCACCAAACTTGTCTAGTATTCGTTTAGATCATATTGGTCAATAAGTTTAATCACATTACACTTAAATCATATTGGTGATAAATCACCAACACCTAACTTTGCCTTTAAAAACACAAAGGAAAACTCGAGTTTTCGATATATAAATTATACTTTCTTGTTGAGCTTAATTATGTTCAGTTGTTGTTTAAGTACGTTGTACGTTTTGTATCCTAAAGACTGAAGATAACTTGTGGAAAAAGCAGACGACCTTTAAGTTTTGTCCTTTCTAAAGCAAACCAATAAATTAGAAAAGCTAAAACTCGAAACTTAATTAAGTCTTTCTCCGAGAAAAATCAAGGTGAAAGATAATTAAATAGTTATATTCTACTATAGAAGAATAGACCACATTTCTTATGACATCAATGTTTCATCACAACTATGACACTATAAGCTAGATGACATTAACCTTCTTACTACTTATTTTATTCCCAACAACTAACAAGTGAATTAAATTAAATTGAATTAAATATAAGTTGGTAGGGTACACGAAATTAATTGTTCAGAACTTCTAAATGGTAATCGCTAGCTACAAATTCATATTAATTCATATTCAAATTAATATTCATATGATGATGATATAGATAAAAATACCGACTTGTGTACGTAGTGTACGTGATCTTATCTAAATGACTAGGTTAAACCTAATCCATCTAAAACAAAATAATAATTGTTCTCTTACGTGACGAAATATGTCCCAATAAACCTCGGTGACATTTATTCATATTAAATTTCAAATTTTTAAGGAGCTTTTTAACTTATTTTTAAAAAATCCAGGATCATTTTATTGAAGCTCAATTTCCTATAAATAATATAAATTAAGATGGCTTAAAGCATTTAAGAGCTTTTAATTATTAAATTTAAAAAAAAAGAAGCTTCTATCTATAAAGAGTCTTTATCTAAATGTGAGAACTTTTAACTTTTAATTTATTTAAAAGCCTCCAAATTGAAGAGCTCTTTTATGGGATGCAGAAGAGACAAGTGTTTCATTGTGTCCAACTAACACATTCTACATCCATGTTCACCATATTATAATTATCTTTCAGAACTTTTATAAAAATCAAATTTAGCATCTCTAATTATGTAAATAGGATTAACGTTCCCAAGAATCTATAGTCATAGACTACTAGTTGGATTATTTAGAAATTCATAAACACGACTATATTCGAAGAGAAGAAGTTTAGAAAAGATACTTTAATTAATTTTATTGTTGATTTTTCTTTTTCTGAATTGTAAATAGAAACAAAAATATTATGACAACTTAGTCTGATTGGCTTAGAAACTCAATTCATGTCATTTCAGTGTAATGTTATTAGTTTCTTACTAGCTTTTATTTAATATATTTAAACTCTTTTCTCGGGTGATGGCTATGCCGAAACTCAAGTTAAAGGGTCCTTTTTACTGTTAAAAAAAACTGATATAAGTATGTATTCAGAATATTTATTGGTTTGTTGACAGAGAAACTTTCAATCTTTTCTTCCAAATATTAGTTAAAAATTTTTATTGAGTTGATTATAACCTTGTTTGCTTATTTATATCAAGATATGATGTTTATCATATATGAGGAACATCCAAATTATATATTATGTTATAAACTTTTAGATGTTTATATTTCAAATAATGAAAATTTATCAGAAGGAATATCTAATGAGATAAAACATATCTGTAAATGATATTGCTATTTATATGGAATGCACGTTGACAATATTTTTTACGAGCATATTATATCTCATTTTTAGTTGATCTATTTCAATTTTACTTATATATGAAAACATCAATAAAGTACTTCAAAGTTATTGTTTAGCTATGTTTATTATATATTTGATATTAATGTCCTTATATATCAGCTTACACTTTAAAGTTACAGTTATAGCTAGTTTACCAAACAGTTCTAAAAAAATAAAATTACAGCTTATACCTCCAACTTAAAGCTACAGCTTACAGCCTATAAATAGTTTATTAAATAGACCCTTCTACTCCCTCCGTCCCAAATTAGTGTCCATTTTACTATTTTTATTTGTCCAAAAAAAATTGTCCATTTGCAAAAAGAAACTATAAGAAGTCATATTCTCAAATTTACCCTCATTTATTATTCACGATAACTAATTTCTTGAATATTTTCAGTCTAACTTGATATTGGATATAATGGTAAAATTGGCATATTATCAAACTATCATAGATCTAACATTTTTCTAGGTAACATTCTTTTTGGTATGGAGAGAGTAATTAGTAATTAATAACTAATAAAGATGTATAATTAGAAATTAATAGATTTTTTGTTATAATCGAAAAGCTTGAGTAATTTAGCTTAACTTATTCTCAGTCACAAGTCAACCAAACTCAAATTTAAAAAAATAAGTGCAAACTAATTTTACGTAGAGGCCGATCTCAAGATGTGAGAGCGAGCAACTACACGAGTTCAATTCATATAAAAAAACGTGTTTTAAAAGATATTAATGACATCTTACCCCCTTAAATTTATAGAAAAATAACGAAAAGTTTGTCCTCTCGACTGAAATTTCGTAGTTGCGCCCCTACATTTACTTATTGAAGTTTGAATATACAAACTCGTAATTAACAATTCGATTGTCAATGTCATGGAACTTTCTCATGCACAAGCTGCAAACAGGAATTAATAAAAGAGAAGACCTTAACTTGTTACGTAGTTCACTTTTTGGTTGATAAAGGGTATGTTTGGCGACACGTAGCAGTAGCTGTAGCGGTAAAGCAGTAGCAATGAGCAGTAGCAGTTTGTTTTAAAAAAGTGTTTGGTAACGTAGCAGTAGCAGTAATTATAAAGTGTAAAATTACGAAAAAGGACATTTACACATTATTTATAATGTACTCATATTATTTTTGAGGATATATAGGTAATTTCAGAACCAAAACGCTAGTTGCTAGTTGAAATGCTTCATCATCAAGCATTTAGCAGGAAGCGGTTAGAAAATTTGCAAACGCTTAGTTGCTTTGTTGTCAAACAAGCTTTTCAACCAAATCGCTAACCGCTAGTCGCTTGTCGCTTCAAAATGCTTCCAAATGCTTGCTACCAAACACAACCAAAAATGAATTGAATAAAGTAATCCAGTGGGCCAACTAGCTAATGAAGTGGCTAGTTGGCTACAAAATCTTCTTCTTGAGCTTCACTGCAAAGCTAGCTCCGGCTAATGCTAACGTACTACATAATTACAATTAAATAGCTTTTTAGGACAATTCCAGTTAAAACAATGTTAATAAACAAACTAATGCAAGACTTTGGAACGGAACTGTAGATTATTTAGATGAATGGATAGGTACAGGTATACACAGTCCCCAGTTTCTGGCTATACACAATATTCCCTTTCTATCACAAGAACTAAAGAGTTCGATCCGTGTGATGATTAATGCAAAGACAACACTCAAATACTACTTATTGAATGAGGATTTTGAGTATGTAATCATACTAAGCAGCAACAAGTTTCAGTATGTACTTCTGCAACACAAAGTAAGAGTGAATTTGGTCATTTGTTGCAAGTAAACTGTCATTCTTGCAAAGATGTGAAAGAGAGCAGCATTTTGTAAAATTAACTCTATTTTGGACTTCATGGAAGCAAAGAAGCCAAGCTACTCGGTGTTCTTTGGGGGTACGTGTTTGGAGGTATATTATAAAAACTGATTATCTGAATGTTACAAGTTCAGTTTGTATAATATGCTTTTAGTGTACGTACAAATTTGAAGTGTTTGAATAAAGAATGTTTAGTGTTTGGAGACGTTTCTAGTGTTTGGATACATAATAAAATTATGATTATTAAACACATGATCTTCTTAAAAACTATTATTAGAGCAAACTAGTATTTTAATAATAAATGATTAAATTTACTTTGGAACTTCTAACATATTTATGATCTAATCGGCATTATTCAACACTCAAACAAGTCACTATTACAACTTCAAGTAACATAAACACTATCTTCTGCATTACGTTTATAATTTGATAATCTTATTGAGAATATTTAATATCACATCATTGGTTTCAAACACATCCAAACCACCCCTTTGTAGAAGTTCATTCTTGCAAAGTCTAATGGTTTTTTTTTTCTCTTCATTTTAGCAAAAACAATGGTTCAAAAAGTGTGTAGAGCACTGTAAAAAGGGTCACGTACCTCGATCTGCAGAGGGGAGGTAGTAGGAAGGTATCTTTTAACAACTTTTCCATTTTTATCTACTAAAAACTTCTCAAAATTCCACTTTACGAAATCTCCCAACAATCCTCCGGTACTCCGACTTGGGAAACTGGTAAATTGGGGCCGTGGACCATTCACATCAATCTGAAGCATGTATGATATTAGTCTTTTTGACCAATTGAACTACTTATATGGAACAATGATTGAAAATTTGAAGGATGATAAATAGAATTTCCATATTTCCAAATAAAAAGATACATTTGACTACTGATGTCAATCACTACGGAAAATTTAAACTGAGGTGGATGTTGCCGCAAATTTAGCACAAAATTTGTGTCTGTCAGTTGCATTTGTTGTACAAAGTGATGTAATTGTCAACTCTTATATCTAAACTAAAAGAGTCGATATCAATTTTAGAATGAGAAAAATAATCGTTTGCCCACAAATGTCAATTTTACAGGAAATAAGTTGAGAATTTGAACCTTGTACAAGCAAATTGTTTAATCTGAGAATTTGAACCAGGTTCTTGAAACCCAAACTGATTGCAAGGGAATGCCAAGATTTTGAGTCCTACGTCAGCATTTACAAGTTAAAACATAAGCCATATTACTCGTTTATAACATCTGTTTTGGTAATGTCACATTTCTTTGGTGTTAATTCCCTCTACTTTAGAACCACAAATGCATAAACTATCTTAAACTAATACGGCTTTTAATAGGATTAACTCAATATGGATTTATGTTTACAAGCTAATCCTTTGTTTCAAAGCCACTCACCTTGATCTTTATACTTGCTATAGATTTGAGAGAGCACAGAGTAGTTCGATGATGTTAAACCACTAAACCAGAAGTAATTTTCAAGTTAGAAAACTATAACTCGGCTTACATACATTTATATTGATGATAACTTTAAAATAAAAAATACGATTATGATGCAACATTGACAATTAGTAGAACCTTTCCCTTGAATTTGGAAAGAGGAACTTCTTTCCGATCAATATCCTGCATTGAAGAACAATCATGTCAAAACAAAATGAATGCCTTATATCAGATGAATTACTATATGAATAACCATCTAGAACACAATATATAATAGGAATTATATATGATCAAAACTCAGTACATATATACCTAATACAAATCTTCCTAATCAACAAACATTGTAAGACCAGACACCTTTTAGACAAGTTTAAACCAAAAACTTCCTAAAATGCAAATAATTGCAAGTTTCTTGAACGTTACCAAATGAAGGTACAGCTTCAACAAGAATCTAACTTCTAATCATTTGGGTCCTATGAGTCCCAACAAATAAAGATGAGAAACAGAGAAAAATGGGCTAAAACAGAATTAAGCTCATTAAAGGAATCATTTGTTAAAGATATTCAAACTTTCCAAAAAAATCAACGAAACCCACAAAGATAAACATATTTCAAAATTTGAACACACGAGAAGTACACACAAAGATTGTACCTTTACTGTAAAAATCATAAATACTCTTTCCAGTGGCAGCTGTAACAAAAACCTCAAACCGCTTTTGGATATTCGACGGAAACCCGGTAAAGATTTTTAGCTTTTTGAGCAAACCCATGTTGTAACAACCCTAAATTTGATGACCCTAATACAGATTTTATCAAATTAGTACCAGAAGGCAATTGGGTTCTGTTGGATTTTGAGAAATCAAGAAATGGAGAAGTGAAATTTGAAGAGCAAGGAATAGATGTCATTGTCGTTTGTAGGTAGGGGCCAAGCTAATTTAGGAATAGATGTCATTGTCGTTTGTAGGTAGGGTCAAAGCTAATTTGAGGTTCGGGGCGAGATTGTAGAAGAGAGCGGTACTTCTATAAAAATGGGTCTAACCTAATATATTATACATACGAAATTTGGAGTCCTTTTTGAGGTGAGGCCCAGGGCAGTCGCCCATTCTGCCCGCTCTCAGAACCGACACTATTTGTAAGATTAAAAGAGATCAAATATGGAAAGAAAAAGAAAAGAAAAATAAAAAGTAAAAAAAGTAGAAAAAGAGAAAGGATTGAATTTTCAGAGAGGAATTGAATTCGGATCTTTTAGGAGTTTTATGAAAATGGAAGTTGGAAAATTAGGAAAAAAAGCTGGAAGTTAGTAGTTTGCACAAATATGTGAATTCGGATAAAAGAGACAATACATCCATCCTTAGTAAAGAGAACACATTTTGATTTGTGAACGGTGCCAACCTTATTATTCGTGCATTACGGCGGTATCAAGCAAAAAATATCATACTTGAAGATGATGACAGGCAATAACGAACTGCTAGAGAGGAGAGCAAATGCTCTATATATGAATTGTACTCTTTAGTTATGTAGTCTTTATTATACATGATAAAAGAGATGAGATAAAGGGGAGATGTATGCAAAGACACAAATTCGTTCAAAATCACGTATGTTAACCCTAAAAAACTATAAGTTAACAAGCATCGTAGTTGACTAATATAATTAAAAAATTGGATAAGAAAAGGCTTTCGTACTGATGCCTTTCATAACTTCTAACAAACACAAAACTAAAGCCATAATTCATTAAAGTTGAATAGCTTTTAGTCACCCACCTCTAACTGGAAAATTATGTTTGATTACAATTTCTATCTTCTAATTTTGGATTTCGAAGTACTCGCTTATGGGGGCTTGAAAGTGTTGCTAAGTACGCTTCATTTAGTTTCATAGTTGCCTGCCGGCTGCCACACATAAATCGAACACAACATCCATGTTCACGTTTAACTTTTTAAGATCAAAGAGCATTCGATCTATTAACCATATTAACTATTAATTACTTATGAATATTATAAAAGAATATATCTTTTAGATAAATATAAAATAATATACTACAAAAGATCAAGTATTATTTCCACTAATTATATAAATTGACCGTGCAATGTTAATAGTATATATTTAAGATTTCTTTGTTTATACTTTCCTGTTTTAAAAACCGGTTTTTTGACCGGACCGCTCATTTCATAGGTTTCGGTCGAATCGGTTGGTCGGACCGATTATTGACTTTTTGACTTTTTAATTATTTTTTATTTTTATTTTCAAAATTTATTGAGGTTAATATTTAATTACACTTCATATTTTATTAATTAATATAAATCTTTCCATTAGTTTGTGTCAATTGACTTTCATATATTAGATTATAGTAGTTTTCAAATTTATAGTGAGGTAGAGGGTAATAAGGTAATCTCGCATCTTGAATGCGTTAAGGCATTAAGGTAGATTTGTGAATGCTTTATAAGGGTTAGTGTTTAATGATATATTGTTTTAATTTTTAATATATGTTTTTGTATATTTATAGTGAGGTAGAGGGTAATAAGGTAATCTCGCATCTTGAATGCGTTAAGGCATTAAGGTAGGTTTGCGAATGTTTTATAAGGGTTTAGTGTTACGGATAAAAATTAGTACTATTACACATATATACACACTATATTTTTGTCCTTTAGTGACACTGTTTTTTTGGCTTTGCTTTCAAAAAGTTTAACTTTTTTTCCTTCTTATTTATTTATTTAATTATTAACTTTATAACTATCTTTTTTCTTTTTGAGTTATATAACATATCTTACTTATATGTGCAATCGAAAGTAGATGAATAGTATTTTTATTTTGGAATTTTATAACCCATCACACGTATATGTAAAATCAAAAGTAAATAAATATATAGATTATTAATTTTATTTATATTTCTTGATTAATACTATTATCATTAAAGTTTACCTATTATTATATCTATTTAACAATGCTGATATTATGAATATTAATAGTTTTGTCGGGTAGCGATTTTCTTTTTCTCTTTGATTATTTTTAGTGCTTCAATTTTTTCAACAACTTAACTTACTATAATATACTAATATTTTTGTTATTTAAATCAACATTCAAGTTCAAAAACATCATATTTTTTCTCTTATGTTCTTGTATAATCTTCCGTATTCTATAATTACGTTAATTATTTATTAATGGAACTTATAAGTATTATTGAACAAAATCAATTACACGCTTACGTATTCTATGATTGCGTACATTATTTATATAAATCATTATAGCTTATAAGTATTTACTAATGAAACCAATTCCGTTTATGTGATAAGATTTTTCATTTTATTAAATAAAGATCGATTAGAAAAAAAAAAAAATTTGAAATGTTAATTTATAATCTCGTCGCGAAGCATGGGGTAAATCCCCTAGTTAATATGAGAGATGAAAAAATCCCCTAGTTAATCTGAATCAATAATTGGAACTACTAAGAAAAATGTGTATATGTTTCGTATGTAAAAATATATATATATGGGACTTGAAAGATGAAACAAAAGTTGTCTCAATCCCTTTACAATCTATCGGATTGGACACTAAAACTTACTCTATCGGAAGGCTAGGATCTAAAGTCAATAATATCAGCGATTGAGATTGAAGGGTCAACAAAGAGGGGTTCACTTGGCACTGTCCATACAGTATAGTAATCTAGTAAAACATTTTTTGGTTCTAAGACAAAAACATTGTAATATACACCGTGATAATCATCTATATCTATTTAGACAAAATACAATGTATTTTTTATATTAATTTTTCTGAATGAATGAAACAAACGAAATACATATGTATACTAGGTAAACTACACGGAATATGAAATTAAGGAACTGGGCATAATCTTGGTTTAAATTTGGGCATGCGGTACTCCCATCTTATAGCTCACTTAAAAGTTAGAAACAAAAATACAAAATGTCTTCTTCGTACAACAAATCAATCGAATTCATGAAGATACGAAAAAGTTACCATGTTTACAGAAAATCTGATAGTTCTATACGTACCACATGTGAGCAATATGCTAAATATTCCATACTTTCTCCCATATATAATAAGCTAGAATATCCAGCAGTAGCAAGAAACTGCATTTTCAGGCTATCATTATCACCCACATACTGCTGCAGCTGTTTCCAAAATTCCAACCAAACGAGAGGATTTGCAAACCTAGACCATAAAAATCTGAAATATTTTTAACATAATAGAGCATAAGCTCGAGTAAACAGAAAACAAATGTTCTAAGCTTCTAATGGTGCCAATATAGATGTGGCAATTAAAACCTATGAATGAGTCGATTTGGGTTATGTTATATCCATAAACACGAAACGAGTAAGATCAGAGAAATTAGCTTAAACGGGTCAAAAGACGCCCAAAATGTATTGTTACAGAATAAACCTCCTAGATCCTTTAAAATAATTTATAAAATTATAATAATTAATAATTAATCATGGAAATGATAAAAGATTTTTAATCCTATTTAAGGGACAAAAAGTGTTTAGAACCTGCACCAAAAACTGCCTACTTTGACCAATTACCCGACCTTCCCAATTTGCCACCTCTATGTCAACCCATTCCAAATAGTCAAATCATTTCAGTCCAAAAACACTTGCATAATTCAAGACTATCAATCTCACCTAAGAGTTTCAGCTCAGTTCATCTTCTGCTGTCCCTATCTCTCTCTCTGCGTTTTTCTCTATCATGGTCCCGCTTCTTCTCTCTTTCAGTATGGCCATCATAATTTCTACCCTTCTCCCGGTCTCTACTAGATAATTTACGCTGAGGGCTTTCACTGCCATGATGACTTCGCTGACGCTTTCTTGAAGATTCACGAGAATCATCTCTTCTCTCCCTTCTCTCTGTTGATGACGTCCCTGAGGTTATACACATTATAAATGTATTCAAAAGATAGAAAAAGAAATATTGAGCACAAAACACAAAATGCTCAATCATGAGGAAAGTTTACAACTCACTTCTGTTTGATGCATCTTCATTAGAATCTGTTAAGCCATACTTATACTGCAACTCATTTTGACATGCCACCACTTTCTTTTCAATTTCTTCTTTCTTTGTTCCTCGCTCTTCCAGGACCTCGCGATATTCTATCAAGGCCACCTCAATCTGCCTCAACTTTTGCCTGCACAGGTGAAACCAGTCAAACAACCATCATTTTGGAAGTAAAGTTGTATCATAATACATTGTAAAAATAGTAGACTTAGCGCATCAAAGTAGTAATATCCTCGTCTTTCCTATAGAGAGAGAGAAAAGTAGCTAAAACTCAAAAACTTCGGCATCAATCTATGACTACTTTTTAAAACAAGAAATACCTCTTCTCTTCATTTAGCCCACTATCAGAACTTGAGAGAATACTTGCAGGCTCGGTTGCCTCTGTGTTACTAAGGCCACCACCAGCATTCTCACTTCCAGAAGATGAATACCCTAATCCAAGATCTTTAGTACTTTTTTGTTCATCATCACTATCATCATCTTCTCGGGCCCACTTGGAGGCAGGCAATACAGAATCAGGTTTCGTTTTATTGATGAAGGCTTTTAGTTCAGGTTGTGGGATTGCAATCTTGGAGGGTAAAGACGCAAAACCTTTGCCTTCTGACTGAATATTTATGTCATCTTCTACTTGGTGATTCCTCCCTGAGAATCCCACAGGCCCTGTATCCACATCACTTTCTCGATGATTGTTGTGGGAATATTTCAAATTGTCATTTAGTTCATAGCCCCTCTGCTTTTCTGATTCCTCCAGATGAAGCAACCGTGCAACCATCATTTCTCTGCCACCAACCAGAGATAACCCATTATGGCGGCACCGCCTTTCGAGCTCAGCAAGAGGAAGACCCATCAGCTCTTTCATTGCTGCACTTTTGCCTATTGCTAATGCTGCATCTGGATTAATCTTTTCAACATTGCCAAGATCATCATAATTAGCCTTGTCTTCAGATTCTGGTGCATCACCAGAAATGGAATGGAATGAGACAACACCAGAGTTACCAGATCTAAGAAATGTTGACCGTAAACCATTTACATATGCATCCGAAAACAAGAACCAGTCAGCCCAAACTTGAAGAACTTTCAGAACTCGCTCCTGGTAGATGAGAGAAAGTCATGAACTAGACACAAACTAAGTAAATAATAGAATGCCTCCTGGCAGATAAGAAGTAGCAGGTAGAGCGGGTTGGGTAATGACTCAAACAGGTCTGAGTAGAAACGGACATCTTCAGTACAGGTCAAATGGGTCTACTGAGTGGGGTTGGCCCACAAACACTTTTTTGTCCATTCTATTAGAAGAATATAGGTAACTAACGCATTAATCATGATTAGTAAAAGCAATGCTATTACAGAAGATCTAAAACTATGAAGAAAAATATTTAGGAGATCGTATGAATTAAAAATAACCTTCCAGTGATTCCTTTCAGCCGCTTTGACACATTTAACCCGTTCCCCTTTTAGGCTTTTAGCTAATTTTTTGGTTTGGCACTTTGACCCATTTAAGATAACACAAAAACCCATAGAAACGTTACCTTTAGGGCCTCGGCAGTGATTCTTCCTGTAACACTCCGATATAGATCATTAAAGCTTTCGAGTATTTCAGGCAGGTTTGCTTCAAATTTAGTGCGATAAGCAGATGCATTCTTTACAGGAGCACTACTATTGTGAAGAATGTCTGAGACAAGCATGAGTCTGGCAACTTTAGTTGGTATTGGTGTTTCTTTAAGGGTCAATGACTCGGTCAAAACTTCAACTATCTGTAATAAATAGAGAGCTAAGTGAGCAACAAGAGAGGGCTAAAAAATATCATAACTTATAGCGTATAATGCCATGATACCTCTCCAGCAGCATCAGCATTATCTAATGCAAAACCCATTGCTTCCTTGATTTGAATTCTTTCCAGTGTCAGGGCACGAAGCATATCTTCATATTCATCTCTTTGTGCGTCAGTCAGGGTACGTTCAGACTCCACCCGCTGCCCAAAAAGAAATAGAACAAAAAAATGTAATGAATAACTTCACATCATCTAAAGTACAAATGAAAGGAATATATAGAAGTGAGAAATTAGGGAAAATCTTTGGGCCAAAACAGGTCGTTTTTTGTTACAGGCTGAACAGGTCAAGTGGGGTTATGTTGACCCAAACCAATTTTTGTCCAAAAACTTGCATTCTTGTATAAGTAATTAGCGTGTCAAATATGACTACAAATAATTTTACTTTAATTATAAATTTTCTTTTCAGTAAAATGATTTACAAGGTTACATGCATTTGAACATTTTGTGCAACTTTCGACCATCTTCACCCATTTAATTTTGGCTCATTTCTTTTACTTTACCCATTGACCCGTTAAGAGATAAAACACAACCAAAATCAAACCATTCAAAAGTAAATTGGTCAAAGTCAAAATAGAAATACAGTTACAAAGTTGTACCCTGCTTCTACCAGCAGCAAATGTGGTTCCTATCTCCTCATTTTCTGGGCTCTTGGCTGTCGGCAAAGCAGGTGGTATCCATCTAGACAATCAAATGGTATAAAGTATTAGATTTACACTTAGCTTAACAAAGTATGCATGATTTGCAATTACAGTATCAAGATATGTTTCAGAGATTCATTACCTCCCACTACCAGTTATCATGATGAAAGGTTCAGTTCGCCACCTATGCAAAGTATCACCCTGCAATTGTGAGACCAAAGATTATTTCTTCATTCAACATCATATCATAAATCCAAACCAACAGGCCTTTGGCCTAGCGGTATCTGGGAAGAGTCTCAACCAAGAGGTTATGGGTTCAAGTCTCAATTGAAACATAGATGTATAATGACTTAATGACTGCAAGTTTTGTTGTTCAAACAAACTATATCATAAATCCCAGAAAGCAATGGGCATGAATGTTCTCACCTATGGTGAGTGCCATTACCCTTTTCTGATTTACCCAAAAAAGTGTTACTTGTTGAGATATACAAACATTAAGTATGGACTTTAATATAGGTATGCACCTGCGCGAAGGAATACAGCCTCCAAACATAATAAGTATGCTCCTTTGATCCGAGTTCAAACAAGAAACTGAAAAGAGGGTTTCCACGGACCCGCTCCATTATAGCTTGCTCAAATGCGCAACCTCCATCAAGAACACAAAGAGCCATTGTATCAATTACTTTGCGAAGACGGTCATCTTCAAGCAGAACAACGGTTATATCGGGCACATTGGGTGTAAGAACCTGAGTACCAAGAATTGAATATCAATATATAGATTATTATCATGAGGTCTTATACGCCTACTTCTCACAGCTTTGTTATCAATCATACTAACTTTGTTTCTTACAAATGTAGGGTAGCAAACATTCAAGCAGTCGGATATAACTCTAAAGATACAAGGTTAACCTACCAGCTCAGAGTTCTGGCTTGGGAGAGACGTAACCGGAGGACCAGATGGACCAGACAAAATCACTGTGGCACCCTGCAAACCACAAAAGATCACTCATAAGCCCTGTGCAAGTAATTACTGTTCTAATTCGTTATGCACATAAATCTGGTATATCATATGTTATGCACATAAATCTGGTATATCATGTGTTATGCTGATACTGGATTTTTTAAAACATTTAGCTTTAAATATGTATATCATACCTCTTTACTCCTGATGGCCATTTGTCCTGGAGGAGGAGCAGGGAGTGATTGAGAGGGGAGAGAAACAGATTTACCCCACCCAATATTCAATTCATAATCATAAACAACCACCCCTGCAACATTACACAATCTAAAATTATCACTCCTGCCAAATAAAACTGTGGTTTAAGTGCTATATAAATGATTCAATTAAAAGTTTCTGCAGCTGGGTTTTACATGAACCCTCAAATATATGGTTATTAGCGATTACCATAGCCAGTATATTGGCAAATTCTCTAATTCACTATCACGTCTCAGTTGTTCTTCCTTCCACCCATGCCTCAAGTTTATCTTATATAGGTAGGATTAGGAATTGTAGTTTAGAAAATTTCAATATTTAGAAGGCCTTACCTTGCATCTCATCTTTTGCAGCTTGCCCATCTGCACGATTCATAAAAGCCACAAACCCGCAATTCTTTTGCCTCTTGCGCTCCTCTTCAGTCCTTGGCCACATTATCTTCACACTGGCAATCGGTCCAAATCTTCCGAATGTCCTCAAGAGAAAATTTTCATCTACCTGAAACGTGTGGACAGTGAAAAAAGAAAATAAGCTTGCATTTCCTAACGATCTGAAGCGCGACGTCAGTATCAAGACCTGACCTGAGGTGAAAGATTCCCAACATAAAGATTAGTGGTCTGAGGATCACCATCATCAAAGGATCCAGCCTTCCCACTTGGATCAAACTCATCAGGCAACTCATCAAACCGAGTAGATAGCTGTGACAGAGTATGATAAATAATATTTAATAGCATTTCATTTTAATATATGTAGATAATAAGAACCCTTTCTATCAAATAAAATATCTTACGTTTGAGGTAGCATTGGGACGCCCATCCTGCCATTGTTCGCGTTCTTGGTTTCGTCTCTCTCGCATTTCTTGTTCATGTTTTAATTCCTCCATGAAAAAATCTATGTTTCTTGTCTTCCCTTTGCCTTTGTCCTTTGACCTCTCTTCATCCTTCTGTCAGTAATAGAAACCCCTTAGGATCAGCTACAAAGAAAAAATACGCAAATGCAGGATAGTCAACAAGGTAACAGAACAGAATGTCTCATTGGTTCACTAACCAGTTTTTCATGTTCTTTACCCTTGGTTGCCATAGGAGGGGGTATAAAAGAAGGAACATACCTGCAGAGAAAAATTACAATGATGCATAATGTTTTAACACATGATACACATGTTCTAGACTCATGTACATATATCTGTTTGACTATGCTTCAAAACAGACATATCCCCACTAGTCAACAAGTTTGACCTTCATTCCAGTTTCTCTAAAGCAACATTGCTTTAAAAACGTTATGCCTTTTATCGATTGAATTCTAATTGTGCGTAAAAAAGTATTCATTGAACATATGAACATATAAACAATAAACAAACATCAGCTATAAGGATGTTTGTATTCGGATACACTAACATCTTGCATTCTGAAATGGCATACACAATATTTCCGCACCAACTAAAGAAGCATGGATGTGTCATGAATTATAATGTACCCCAAAATGGGTAAAATGGTTTGGAATTGTAGTTCCAAAGTAACTTATGGTTAACAGAAAAGTCAAATATGCACTTGAAAATGGCAATGATACAGACCCACTGTAAAGACTTTTATGCATCATACTATCTTAAATTGATATTGGTACAATAACCAAAAAGTTCCAAAACGTATTGCTACGAATTACAGGTGTGGCACTTGTATGGTCAAGTTAATAAACTCAACTGAAAAAAACATTATGGGGACCACTTACTGAAGTCTCCAGAAAATGACGAGAATTAAAACACGAAAGACTTGAAACAGTGTAGCCATGCTCAAAATCAAAAGAAACTTGAAAGCAATCAAGACGTTCCAAAGCTCGGGTGAAGTCCAAAACAACTAGATACCAAGACACATGGAAGTTATTAAGTCGACTGTACAAAGTACAAACAGGTTCAAGCATCGTTCTTGGACAGTTAGAGGATACATGGTGAGCTCGCACTTCATGAAGTAGTATCTGCTAATGCAATTAAACCATTATAACCAGATTATCCTACAACAACCAGACATTTGGCAGAGAGTTGCTTTTTGGCCAACCAAGAAGCTCAACACTTGGCTACTTCTTTTCTAACAATGAAAACATGCAGCCTTCTAACTATTGTACCCCTGACTAAATCTTCAATTAAGCATGTTAAATGAAAAATGATGAGGAAAAGGAAACTGCACAGTATAGCCAACCACGAGCCTGGAAAGGCTAAGGCTTGGTAGGGTGGACAGCTTAAATGAGCCTCAACTGCGCGTATGCAAGCCACTTTGTATAATTTATATGTTTAAGAAAGTTCAAACTTTTGCTAACAGTAAGGGTTTGATCGTAGTGTTATTGTAAGGATCTAACTTTTTTATGCACGCTGAAATAAGCGCATACAAGTCACCCTAAAGAAGGAGAGGTAAGAGTTGTGCATATACAAAATTTAAGGAGTCGAGCCATATCGGAGCGCAGCTTGAAATCAAATTTTCCAAGCTTGGTGAGTAACAAACCGAAAACTAGCCTACCAATAGTCTCAGACACAGCCAATATTTTCATGAGCAAAACCTAATTTCTACCAAGCTCAGGCTCAGCTTGGCAAGTACACCCCTAGTTGCATATAGCTAGAATCCATATTAAAAGGAAAAGAAAGAAAAGAGAGAAAAAAAGAAGCAGAACCAAAACATTATAGGTTATACTAATGTTAATACCTCAGCCAATAATAAGTGCCAGAGAAAGAGAAAGAGAAGAGAGTGACAATGCCATTCATTAGAGACTATACAGCAATATGTCCTATTCCATAAATCGGGTATAAAGCATGTAAGTCCAAACATTTCAGCTCACCAAGATTATATACAACGGATGTACAACTAACTATATAGAAAAGTGTGTGGAAATAAAATTGTGAATAGGATTGCTACTTGATAATTGGTCTGCTTGATTGAAGATATTATTACATAAAGAAGCCGTAAACTAAATCAAAACCAAAAGCTACGACATGACTCTTAGCTACCAAAGTTACCAGCCTAAACATGATAAGTAAAGTTCGATTACATCATCACCTTTATAGCTTTTATATTCAGAATGCCTTATAACAAGAGCAGTGTAACACAGTTAATCAAAAGCGTTGGTTTACCTACTCCCCTTCTTTGAACCAGACACATCTTTGGAATTTCCACCTGCGATTCGTGAATGATAAAGAGGCCCATTTGCTTATTAATGTGTCCATGGAATATTAATCATTCATCTATCCATATATGTGCAGCATAGTAATAACTCATTATGGAAAAACAGGAATTGAAAATGCATACAGCAACCTCTAACAGAAACTAACCTGTATCAGGTTTCACTTTCTCCTCGTTAACTGTTCCTCCTCGAACAAAAGCTTTCAACCCAGCTGCAGTATCCCCTTGAAAGGACTCCAGAAACTCGGCGTATAGACGAGCTGTTTCATCTTCCGCCCTCTACATAAATAAATTACTCAATGAACTCTGTCAACACTTGCTATACGTTTAAAACACATTCACTTCAATAAAGTTCCGCAAAGGTCTTACCTTTTTCTTTGCTTCTTCTTCTTCACGATGCTTTTGAAAAGGCGTCTTCTTCCGCGTAATCGAAAAAGAACTCATCTTTCAGTCAAATCCCTTTTATCTGTTGGAACAAAAGTGTCAATATTCATAAACTCTTTCACTTGAAGCAAACATAACATTTGTACCATAGCAATTACATTCTCAAATCTCAATGGGTGCATAAAACCACATCTACAGAAAAAGATGTTAATTACTCAATTTGTGCATTTAAATTCAATATGTTGCCTCTGTAATCTTATATCAAAAAAAACAGAATCGAGAAATTGAACTCGAAAGCCCTAATTTCGCACTAACGGTTCAACATTCTTTTAATTGCTGTTTATATAATCAATTGTATTATAAACCATACATATAATCACATGAATCGTAAAAATAGATGATAAAACGTGTGATAAAAGATAACCCTAATTCTTAACGAGTAAGGTTTTTTAACGTAAATACGGAAAGTGATACGAGAGGTTGTGGTTGGAGTGAGAGGATAGAAGTTACCGTGATCTTTAATCGGTGAAGAAAACTGGTTATCGGGGGAAAAAATCTCCGGTGGCCGGCGGTGGATGATTGGGGTGAATAGACAGCGGTGAGCTGTGAGAAAGAGTTGGACTTGTTAACGAGCCCGCGGAGCCGATGAGGTTTTGTTTGGCCTGTACTAGTGTGTACTGTTTACGGGTGTGGTAAAAAATTATTTATCCTAATAATAAATTTCACCATTTATAGCCCTTAAAGCCGTAAATACGTGACTTTTTATACTACTTTATAATAAATATACTCATTTTTTCAAATCTCTAGAATTTAATATTAAGTAAAATAGATTCCCACCATTCATTTAAATTACAATTGATCTTAACCATCTATTTTCTATCTTTCTCTTTTTACCCACCTATAAAACTACCAACCAACACATACACACAGTAAACACCTAAAATTACACACACAAAAGCACACCCAAAAGGCAAAAATAAGATACTCACACAACATATAAATACACATAATATTATCGTCGTTGTCACATTGCGCGGGTATTAGGCTAGTAATTAAGAAAACGTTAAATATTTATAGTTAAATTGTAAATTTTAACAATAATGTCGATTTTTTAATCATCAATAAAAAACTACCCAATGAAAATTAATTTGTTAACAATTGTCCTTAGAGCTACAAATAGCAAAATCTAGAAAATAATTCTTGTTAATGTCCTATTTGTCTAACTTGAAACTCAAAGTATTTATTGTGTATGCACTTGCGTGTGTTTGTAACGTGTATAAATAGATAGCATAAATTTGTTTGTGTGACTTGTTAATTGTTATGCTATGTTCTAATTATATTGTGCCTTGTATCGTGTTATTTAATTTTTATAATTACCTTTTTGATTGAAAACTAATTAAAGAAGATAAATAGAAGATGATAAGACTTGGAATACAAGTAATGCTAGTCAAGTAAACAAGTACCAAAGATGATTAATTCAAAATCATTATAAATTTAGCTGAATGATTATTCATTAAGTAGAGCATGGTCTGGTTAAGAATACCAAGCTAGACAAGGCTTCAAGGAGTGTTGTGATTATTCATTCGTTGGGCATTTGAACAAAAACATGGAATGCTAAGAATTTTTCATGCTATCATTAATATGTAACACAACTATTGTAGGTAAATAGATATATTTCAAGACCATGTATGGATTAAGTTTAATATTCAGTCGTTGAGTTAGAAGAAGATCAATTAGATTAAGATGATATACAAATGTATAAGGTTATACATTTGATCAAGACATGATTTAAATTGTTGCGTCACTAATCAACATGAATTAGATAATTGAGGTTCGAGGACTATCTAAACAGGCATAACAATTATCACTATTCTTTCAAACAACGTAATAATCATAATTGATATCTTTACCATCCATCACTTGCACAGGAGGCTCAAATGTGGATTGGTCTTCTTCACATAGGTCTCGATGTGATTTATGGACAACTTAAGTTGCATATCTTGTTTCAAATTCCGATACTTGGGATTTGATTTTAGGATAAAATGAAAAAAAAAAAAGAAAAAAAAAACTCAATATAGTTTACAAATTGTAAACATACGCCCAATGTACTTTGTAAATACTTAAAGTGACTAACATACTTTCAATTTCATTCCAAGGTGTACAACGTACAACGAGTAAACCATAGAGTACAAATGGTTCAACTCTTCTATCATGCATTATCTTGCTTGTACATTATACTTTATTGGTTGTACGTTGTGCACCTTCGAACAAAATCTGAAAATTTAATGTGCACATTAAATATTCAGAAAGTACATTCCGCAAATGTGTACATTTTACAAAGTACAAATGTTTCTCTTTATAACTTTTACGGTTGATTTCACTTGCACAATTAAAATCAGAATGTCTAAATCTACACTCTTATCCAAATATGCAAATATAAAATAATTAAAACATATGAGAAAATCAGTTAACGGATTGCCAAATCAGTTACATGTACTACAAATGTTATTATTGGAATGGATGCCATGCTAGGTACATTCAGTTAACGGATTGCCAACTAAGGTTGAAACTTCTTGTAATTAGTAATAAGAATTAAGTTCGAAAAAATGTGTGCACACATACAAAATAACCTTGGTTCAGTTAAACACCGGCACTTCATATACATCATATACTCTTTCCAATCCATTCTTTGTTATAGCATTAGACATTTCTTCCCATTTTTAAGAAAACCACTATCGATCACTTTATTAATTAACATATATATGTAATTAGTAATACTTGTTTCTAAATTATCATGATATGCTTCCAGAGGCATATTTCTTGTTTTTTCAACAACTAAATTAAATACGTAATTGAAAGCGCAACTTATAAAATTTTCCAGTAATATATGAATCATTTGTACTACCTCTTGACCATTTCCAGTAATATATGAATCACTTATACTACCTCTTGACCACTGTTGATTAGGAACCCTTTGAAAATTGTTGATACATGGATCACCAATTGTATTTTATCTATTTGCATATGTTTGCTAGTTTAACAGAAAGATAAAAAAGAATTAGTGTACGCATTTTATCAAACAGGTTACACTCATGAAGCACTTGTTATAGTTAGGAAGCCATTATACAAATGCAAATGCAGATGAAGTCATAAATGATTTAGGTTTCGCATACAAAAGCAGATGAAGTTATCTGTCAGGGCAAAAAGTATTCAAGATTAAAAGTGGCATTTATCACACTTACTTGTTCATATCACAAAAAGATAGAACTAACAGAAGATTATTATAAACAAAAATTCATCTACACGGGCCTAAATTCAATGCCTCGAATAATAAGTTCTCCGAGAGAAAAGGAAGCTTCCAATTTTAGACTTATAGGAATGATTTGGTCGGTGGTGGTAGTAGTATTAGGTGTTTGAAATTCCGAAACTCGCACTTCCATCCAACCATCCCTCCTTTCTTTTGCAAAGACTCTGTTACCATCCCTCCTCTCTTTTGCAAAGACTCTGTCCATTAAGTTGGATCCAACGACTACCTTTCCTCCTATAACATTTATAACTACTGGACTTGTGGGTCCACCAACTAAATACACATACAAAGGATCAGAACCCAAATCTCTACCATCCTCCACTTTCAAAGGAGGATAGTCTCGGTTTTTTTCTATTGGAGGTAATTTGTAGACAAGGTAATTTGCATATCTTATTTCAGCTGATAGTAGTTTCGATCTGATTTTACTTTTAATTGCTAATCTACTTTCATATTCACCATCTGCACATTTAACATCAAATCTGCAAAATATAAAACATAGGTGGAAATCATCTTTAGACGCAATACAAATGTTATAACTGGAAAAGACATTGTGCAAATCTAAGGAATTTCAATTACCATGATTTGGTTATTATAATTTAAATATGTTTTAGGCCCAACATAAAAATAGTACTCCCTCCGTCCTAGCCGAAATGTCCACTTTAACTATGCACACAGTGTTAGGAATGTCCACTAACTACACCTTTTATCAATCAAATAACATCACCGCTAAAGTCTTTTATCGGTTGTAAGATGAAAGTGGAGACTTATTCAAGATAATTCAAAATAGCAATATGAACATTTATAGTGGGACAGAGGTAATATCCGCTTTCCACATATAACATATGCTATCAAATTTTTAATGGATGCTATTAACTAGTTCACAAGTTCCATACATATGTTTGATATAATATTTCCTAGCTATGTGCAAGTTAGGTAAATTTCGTTAACGGATTTCCAACAAGGTACGTTGAAACCCCTTGTTAATCTAATAATATGTACGTACAGTAGCACGTGCACACATCTACAGAATATATGAAATTCTACATCAAAATAAAAGTAGGAATAATAAATGCAACCTTGATTCGAGTGAAGACTGCCACTTAAACCACCTAGTCGAACTCAACTCCTTCACTTTGAAAGCTGCTCTTGGTGATAGCATAAGACATTTCTTCCCATTATTGTCAATAGACAACCACTATCAATCATTTCATTTCATTTAACAGACATGTAACTAATTAGTACTTTGTTCTAATATTACTAGGTTTTAACAACTAAATTAAATACTCGCAGTATGAGAAAAATATATAACTGAAAGAAATACATGCATATAAAATTTTTCCATAAATGACAGTAACATATGAATCAAATTTACCTCTTCACCATTATTTGTTGGGATCCCTCTGGAAAAGATACTGTAGAGTTCCTTTTTCGTTGTATTCATAGGCACACTATATTTTGCCATTTTCATTATGTCCTCATAATCATTTGGCAGTTTTTGTTCCCAGTATGTGTCTGAATGTGTATTAGAATCTGATGATGATATGGGTTGTTGCATTTGGATATTATCATCCACTTTCTCATCTTCCAAGACTTGATCTTCCTCCTATAAGACATAAACACATTAATCGACCATGAAAGAAAATCACATTCTCTAAATTAAGCAAGCAAATCCATAAATTAAAGAAAATAATAATTAAGTTGATGGAATTAATAATTAAATTGGTATTTAATTGTAAATTATAACCATATATACTTTCTCCACTTTTTCCACGGGTAGAAACTCGATGCCTTCTACTACTATCCATGGTTTATTGTGTTCAAACATAAACTGAAGATCGGCAAAAGTTGTTCCTTGTTCACTAGTGAAGTGACACAATTCAACCATCCACCAATCATCTAATTCTCTCTTTTCCGCATAGTATGATATTGAAGTTTTTGTCTGCCCTTCTAGTTTGTATCTGAGGCCTATATAAGCTTCTTTTGGATGCAACTTCTTTTCATCTTTAAATTTGAAGACAAGGTTGACGGTGTAGGTGACCAAAGGTGTCAGGAATTGAGCTCTCACACCTACTTTGAAGTTGCAGGAAAGTACATATAAGGTGCCCACTGGAAATCTGCAAGAAAAATGCAGCTGGTGAGTGAGTAAGTGTATATAATACTCTAAAACCCTAACGATGGAGATCGAGAAATGACATATATAATTAGGGGTGATGAGTAAAGTAGGAGGATGAGGTTGGTAATTAGTCACCTTGAATTACAGTCATTGTTATATATATAAATCTCTTTTGGATCTGGAATCAAACATTGTTTGATGGAAATGAATTCACAATGTTGTCCCTTGTCATTCAGATGAAACCACTGCAAGCATACAATATGCATGACCACCAATTAGTTATTATTAAATAAGTATGTCTGATGTAGAGAGATTTTGATTTTGGAGATCCAGCCAATATTAATTATTTATTTAATTAACAAGAATGAGTTTAATATTTTATTACCTTGCCTCCGTTAATAAGTAGCCCTTTGGAGAAAAGAACATCAAGGTTGAGTTCTTTTGTAGATGTGTACATCAAACGAGGTTCCGCAGACTTGAGTATCAAGAGATACTTGTTCTCATCAATATGAGCTTTCAAATCCTCTGCCTATATCAGTCAAATTAATAATAATTAATACACATATCAACCATACACAAAACTTATGTATATTAAATAAACGGTTATGTATGTACAGTATGCATTTGTGAGCTTACATTGACTTTTATCTGTTGCAACTCGATGCCTTCTATTTGTAATCTATATTCATGATCCTCAAAACTAAATTCCAGATCTTGAATACTGCTACGAAGGTCGCTAGTAGTAGTAAACTGATGCAACCTGGCCCTCAACCATTCATCTTCGCTCTTACCTCGAATATACACAATCGTTCTTCTTTTCTCCCCCAAACTTAATAATGTGAATGTGAGGAATATATATTGTTCTCCTGACTTTTCTTTCAAAACCTTAGGACATTTAAAAATGAGGTTCACAGCGTATGTTGTACGTGGTGACAAAAATTCAGTTATGACACGTGTTTCGAATTTCTCGCCACGTGTACTGTAGGTGCCCACTTCAAATCTGCATAAAGAAGCAATTAAGCACAATGACAAAAGTTCATAAAAGTATGTAAATTTTTAAAAGAATAGGAGTACAAATCTCAACCGTTGATCTTGATCAAAATAACAAAACCTCACATTCTTAAAAATTAAATATCTCAAAAACTGTTAATCAAAAAATTATAAAAATTGCACCATAAAAATCAGCGTTTTCTTCTCTTCGATTTAAGATCCCACAAGGTATACTTTCGACGAACTTTTTTTTTTTTTTCACTTTTTTGTGGGTTTTGAAAATTTTTAACACATGTGTTACAAACAAATAACACATGTGTTACCGGCTACTAACACATGTGTTAGCACCGACTATCGATTGTAACACATGTGATAGTCGTTAATAACACATGTGATAGCCGCGGGTAACACTTTTGTTAATCCATCATAACACATGTGTTAACCCACAAAAAATGAAAAAAAATAAAAATCGTCGAAAGTATGCCTTGTGGGATCTTAAATCGAAGAGGAGAAAATGACGATTATTATGATGCAATTTTTATAATTTTTTGACTAACGAATTTTGAGATATTTAATTTTTAAAAAAGTGGGGGAAAGTGAATTTTGCCACATGACGCATTTTTATTGGTACTTCCATACTTCTAAAAATTTCCATACTTCCATGAACTCACCTCTAAGCACAATAGTATAATTGATATAATTATTACTACTATTTATTATGGATAGTTATTATGGATAGTTATTATGGGTAGAGATCGAGAGGAAAATAAAAAAAATTAAGAAAGGAGAAAAATAAATCTCAATTTTTTATTTCATTATAAATGAATTTTAAAAATTAAAAATAATTTTAAAATTTAATATTTATCACAAATAAATATTAAAAACATTTATTTGTGAAGAAATCAAGGGCTAAGATTTATTTTTCTCCTTTCCTAAAATTTGACACTTTTCTATAGATCCTTTCCCTAAATATTATTATGAATTATATAATTAAAACCTAGCTAAGTAGAAACGTTGGAGATTAAAACTAATAGGAAAAGTCACCTTGAATTATACTCAAGGCAATATTGATCATTGCCACCTTCCCAGCTATCTAAAATCAAACATTCTTTGATGGATATCAATAGAATGTGCTCTTTTTTATCATTAATTGAAAAGCACTGCATACACACATGTCCAGTAAATAAATATAAGTTAATTGAATTATATAATTATAAATAAGGTTCATGGATCAAGAGATTTAATTAATTAACTAAAAGGTCAGGCTATATAATCGTAATTTCCTTTTCTTTGTGTGTATGTGTTGACAAGGATGTTTAAAGAGTTCCACTACGATGCGGATGGGATCAGGTGTATAGGAACAGGATATAATAGACATATAGACATATAGACATAAAGTTATAAAAAAAAGGAAAATAGTTCTAACAAAATCAGATAATAACTTAACAAAGTTGATGTTTTGAAAGTCAAAAAAGAAAATCAGTTAAATTAAATGCAAATAGAAACTTGTGTAAGTTATAATTGTAAAAAGATGACGACACAATAGATGAAGTTATTCAAAATTAGCTGAAAAAGACATGTTATCTCTTTAAGGTAAATATAGCAAATTAAGTAAAGTAATATACATGTAGGTTAATTCTCCCGATCGATGGTGGTGGGATCTTGACACGCAAGGTGAGTTCTTGGTAAAATATACAAGACGATGGTTAGATAAGATAATTCTCCCGAGCTACTCTGAGGTCACGAGATGGAATGCATTAGTTCCCAGAAAAGTAAATATATTGTTTTGGAGGGTGGTATTGGATTGCATCCCGACGAGAAGTAATTTATTAACGCGGGGGATAAATGTTCGTCCTATGTGTGATTTGTGGTAATGAGATAGAAGATAGAGATCATGTTTTTAGTACTTGTGAAGTTGCAATTGGTACGTGGCGAGCGGTTTTTCGTTGGTTACAGATCTCGACAGTTAACATGGGGACTATTAACGACACTATGCAATGGGTTGATTCGTGTGGAATGTCGAAGAAGAAGAAAAAAGTAATTGAAGCGGTGTGCCTTACGACTATCTGGAGTTTATGGAAATTCAGGAACGCATTTATTTTCAACAATCAAGAGTTGCGGAAAGAGTGTATAGTAGACTCCATTAAAGAGGTTGCTTTTCTTTGGATTTGTAATCGTCGGAAAAAATGTACTTATAGTTGGACAGATTGGCTAAAAAACCCTACTAATGTAATTTGCTAGCTTCTGATTAGTTTTTGTTTTTTTTATTTTATTTGATGGCAGCCGTTTCAAAAAAAAAATATATACATGTAGGAATTAGTAGAAATGGAAGATTCTTGAAAAGTTAATACACAAATGAATCAAAAGATTTATAATAATTAATAGTTTTTGTAAATAATTAAGATGAAAAAGAAAAAAAAAAAAACTAAAAAGAGAATAATAATTGAGGAGAGTGTATGTAGTATAATTTTAAAGCATGTGACCTTTCTTATATAATACGGAGTACTTAAGGTTAATAATATTGTCAATACAACATTTACCAAAGTAGATATCATATGCAAAACCTATAGCAACTCACTCTCTACTATATCAACTCATATCATGTAAAACTCGAGTATTTTTTTCTAACATAAAGCCTACGTACACATACAGTCATACACGGTAACCTATCATGTTAATGTTTTCAAGAGTATAATATACAGTGACTAACTTCGTTAGATTCATTTTTTTTTTCTATTTTTTTAATGGACAATTGATTATCATTGTATAACAATGATATTTTATTAAAAGTATTAATAAATTATACATTTTCTTTTCTCTTTACAAATTAAACTTTGTTCGTAAAGATATGTTGTCAAATACTGACATATATATTATATATAGGTAAATTTACAATTTTCATGTAGAAATCGTTAATGTTTCTGATTAAAGCTTATTTGATGAATTAAAATTTAGTATCTTTTACTTTAAAAATTGATTTGATTTGATTCATCTAACATCTTTTAATATAAATTATATAATTCAAATAAATAGATAGTTCATCGTGATGACAATAGACCATATAAATTTAGCTCTATTTTTTATTTTTTTATGGAGTTGCTACGTTGATGGTTGAGTTTAAATAGATTAGGATTAATAACATTTTGATGATTGTATATATGTAGTAGAAATATATTAATTATCCCATTTTGCTATGAGTTTATTTATAAAAAGATATACGTTTTTAGACTCTGATGCAATATACGGGTGAAAAAAGCTGGTTATACTACATATCAATTTGTGAAGTGCTATATTGAATTAGTTTTATGATTAATTGAATGAATTCTCATGATAAATTGAGTTTATCAAACTCTCATGATATGGTAATTTAACTAGATATTGAGGGTGAACTAGATGTTTCAATTTAATTATGAAACCAACACACACATCTTGACAAACTATCGTATAAGCGGCACTATTATAACTTCTCAACATGTGCAAGGAAAAACAGAAAAGTTAGTGTGCAATATTAGTAAATCACTTTTTTAGCAAATTAAGATGGACTTAAACAATAAAAAAGATTAGGGCCGAGTAGAAAACCAAATTAATCGAATCATAACTATATTAATAGTTAAAATTGAATCGAATTAATCAAATTGTATGTATAATCGATAGTTCAATTATCATATTTGAATTAACCGAAGTTTTTAGTTTAGTTATGAAAATAAAGTTTACCAACCTCGGTTTTAACCACTTATCATAATTTAAACCGTAAAAATATTATATTTATATTTGTATTATAGTATTGTTTAAATGAATTATTTAGAAAATGTTTTGCAATTAACATAATATTTAGAAATGATTTCCTTAGTAACTGAAAGTTTGATTTCTAAAATCATGGGTTAAAGGATACAATCGGTTTCGTTATTGTTTGATGTACCACAATAGTAGATGACAATAGATGTATGAGTGTATTATTGTGTGTGCATTGAGAGTTTCATTGTATATCAATATATTTTTCACTATTTGATATATGTATATATTTCATATGTGTGTGATGTGAAATTATGAAAAACAAAGTTTGTTTTGATGTTTGTACATTTATTTTTTTAGTTGATTGTGCTTGTGAGAAGGTCATTATCTAGTCGTTGAAATCTATTATTACTCTCTATTTCTTTTATTACTTGTGAGAAGTTTATTTAATATATGTAAACTTACATGTTTAAAATAAAGTTGTTGTTTCTACTTTGTTGACCATCTCAAAAAGGGTATATGGCCATTCACAAAATGATTGTAGGCTAGGTTGTAGAGTAGGTGGTTAAAATATAACCAATATCAAATTACCATATCATTATGTGAGTTCAATTTAATTTTGATGTAATAAATTTGTGACAAACGATGATCGATAAAGACTACTGAAATATTAACCTTTTAATATAAGAATGTGGTTTATGAGAGAAGGGTTATTTTTGTAGTAAGTGTAAGAAGTCAATGAGAAAGGGACAAGTGTTCACCTTATTCCCTTCCCATTTCTCTTCATTTCTTCTCCTTCTTTATCTCTCCACGTTTTCTTTTATCTTTTTTTTTTTTAAGTTTGTTGAATTTTTAATTCTTTTCATTTTTTCATTTTCTTTATGTTTTTCTTTATGTTTTTCTCATTTTTCTCATTTTTTCAGGTTTTTTTTTGTTTTTCTTGTGTTTTAAACTTTTTTCTCGTTTTCTAAAAGTTTTTCCCTTTTTTTTTCGTTTTTTTTGTTTTCTTTAACATTATAATTTTTTTCGTTTATAACTATGATGTACTCAAACTTAAATATGATGCACTGATTATTCAAAAATACACAATAAAGTATAGTTATTAAATAAAATAATCGTGCATCATATTATAAGATATGGTGCATCATGTATACAATAAACATTGTTATCATATAAGTTTGGGTGTATCATGGTTATAAAATATGGTATTGTAAATTTTAAAAATTCAGTGCATCATATTTATAAGATATGGTGCATTATGGTACTGTAAATTTTGAAAATTTAGTGAATCATATTTATTAGATATGTTGCATCAATGTTACAAAATATGACACTTTAACTAGTAAATATACAATAAACATCAATATCATATTAGTCTGAGTGCATCATGGTTATACAATATGATGCAATAACTTATACTCTTATGATGCATCGTAATTCTAAATTTTGTTGTTTCGAAATCTAGTTTATCATAATGTTAAATTGGGTACATATATAATGTAAATTACAAAAATAAAATCAAATAAAAAAAAATTTGTTTAAACTGTATTGAAAAACACAAAAAAAAGAAAAAAAATTGAAAAAACAAACATTTAGAAAGAACAAAAAATACGAATTAAAAAGTAAAAGGAGCGAAAAAACAAAAAAAAACCATAAATTAACATAATAAAAACATAAAAAACAAAGAAAATGAAAAAAGAAAACATAATCTTTTTTAAAAAATGTGATTTTTTTTGTAAAAAATGTTAAAAAGGAAAGTTAAAATACAAGAAATTTTTTAAAATTAAAAAAAAATGAAACTTAAAAAAAATTTAAAAAAAAATAAAGTAAAAGATAGTGAAGAAATAAAGGAGGATATAAAAAATGAAAGGTGAAAAGACAAGGAGAAAAGAAATCTAAAAAGAAATGAGAAAAAAATTAAAAAGACGATTCACTTCTTATTAATTCTCTTTATTTCTCTCATTTCTTATAAAAAAGTTCTTCCTTGCATAAAGCAATAACTTAATATAATCCAATAAATAGTTTATTACCCAATAATCACTTTAGTCACCGATCGTGAAAAATGTTCATTATTAGTTATCCTCCTTAAGGGCTGACAACCTATCGCATTGTGCTATTAGTAAAAGTCACTTGAAATAGTTCAGTAAATTATAGTTTGTTTAAGATTACATTAGTTAAAATGATATTTTATAGTACTTTCTTGCGTCTCAAAATAATTAACGATATTTTCTTTTTGTTTGTTTCAACTTAACTGTTTACTTCTATAAATAAAATATATATAATTAATTAAATTTATTTAATTAACTCTAATGTATATTCATAATATTACAATGTGTGTAAAAGATAAAGGTAAAATTTTGATTTTACAAAAAAGTAAATTTTAATAATTATATTTTTTCAAATTGCATGTTTTTTTTTATTTATAGATAATAAATTTGAAACGAATGAAATATGTATTTTTAATTAACTTTATAGTTACCTATCGTTTTAGATTACATAACTAAAAGTGAAAAATTGTTCCCCTAAAGAGTCATTGTAAGTTTGTAACTAGCGTACGAGATAAATGATGCATAATGTTTAAAATTCATAGATGTAGGTAATTATATATTTAATGACTAGTTTTTAAATCTATGAATATACACGAATCATTAATGCCTTAAACATGATATTAATAAATTATATTATATGAGACAAGATTTTGAATATCATGTATTAATAATAACTAGGTTATAAATCCGCGATAACGCGAGTTGAATTTAATTTTTATTTGGTCGATTTTTTATATAGTTTATAGACCCGCGATAAGACACGACGAATTTAACTTTTACAAATACATAAGATATTTAAGGTGCGGAAGTGTAATAATACGAAAAAAAATGTTGATCATTGCAAGTTTATAGAACCGCGATAACGCATGATGAATTTAATTTTTATAAATGAACAAAATATTTGGGGGGTCGAATTTAATTTTTATTTGGTCGATTTTTTTAATGCGGGACAAATTTGGTTTTAATAAAATGAATAAAATATTGTGGCCGATTTTCTTATATAATTTATAGACTCTTTAATTTTTATAAATGAATAAAATATTTAGTCTAATTTTTTAATTAAAATAAATACATCAAATATTTAAGGGGTCAAATGTGTTGTTATACGAAAAAAAATAAGATCATTAGATCGTAAAAGGTGAAAAACAATGAAGAGCTAAGATTCCTTCATGGTATCCTCTTTTAATTATATATATATATATATAAATATAATAATAATAATATAATATAAAAATAGAGATGTTAATTTATGATTGCGTACTATAATAAGAGTAAGAGATCACACCATTTGATTATTTTATTCGTGTAATTTTTATTTATATTTATGTATATTTCTATGTGATTCAGTATCTTTTTAGATATATCCCTTTCAAAGCGAGGGTCTCGAAATCCTCGTTTCTTTTAATTCGTTTGGTTGATATCAATAATTAACAATTAATAATGTCAAATTCACAAATAAGCGAAAATATAAGAAATCAAAATTTATCATTCTCAGCTTTTAATTAGATGAGTTAAGAGAATGTGGTCAGTTACCGTTTTTCCGCCGTTAACGTAGAATCCTTTGGAGAGTAACACCTTCAGTTCCTCTGTAGACTTGAAGATCAGAGACTCGAAGATCAGAGGAGGTACGGCGTCAACTATTTCTTCATACTCTTTTGGCTGCTTTACTTTAAGACATCTAAGCGCAGTCCAAAGTTTTTCCACAACAACGGACATTCTTGGTCGTTCTTCTCGATTTCTTTTCAAACATTCATATGCGATGCCCGAAAAAATTTCCAAAGAAGTCTGTTCCACGTTCTGTCTGAGATCTTTAAAAATGATCTCATCTAACTTCTTTTCTTCATAACTCCTTTTCCACATATCAACTAAAACCTGTAACTGCCCATTGTGTATTCGAGTGCATACTTTACCACACAAGACCTCAAATAAGACGACCCCAAAAGAATAAACGTCTGACTCTTTTGTTAGTGTATATGTCTCCATATACAGAGGATCGCAGTACCCAAGAGTATCTAAAGCAACGGTTAGAAATGGGTTTTCCGCATAAGACGGATTTGACAGCCCAAAATCAGCAACTTTTGCATTCCACTCATAATCCAGTAGGATATGAGCACTTTTTATATCACGGTGGATAAGTCTTTGGCCTGTCTCCCTTGGATCGTGTAGGTAGTTTAGTCCCTTTGCAGCGCCAAGGCATATCTTCACACGCTGCTTCCATGTGAGATCAGCAGAATGTAAATGTCTATCGAGGCTTCCACGAGACGCATGCTCGTATACTAAGATCATCTCTTTCCCTTGGTTGCAAAACCCTAGGAGTGAGATGAGATTGTCATGTGTGTAACGGGAAAGAAACGCGATCCTAATCCTGTACTCCGCACCTCCTTGACCATGCATACTACTTAGACGCTTAATAGCTACCAGGTTTCGGTCATTGAATTGAGGGAGTGCTCCCTCATATACCTTCCCTGAGCCACCATCTCCAATACAGTAGCTATCATTAAAGTTATTAGTGGCTGATGCTATCTCTTCCAATTGGATTTCAAGAAGTTCCACTTTGTTCGACTGAATACATCGAAGTGCAGCCGCAAGTCTTTCCACGACAAAAGAAATCGTTGGTCGTTCTTCTCGAGTTCCTTTCAAACATTCATATGCAATGCCCGAAAAAATTTTGAAAGAAGTCTGGTCCATGTTCTGCCTGAGATCTTTAAGAATAAACTCATCTAACTTCTTTTCTTCGTAACTCTTTTTCCACATACTAACTAAAACCTGTAACTGCCCATTGCGTATTCGAGTACATACTTCACCACACAAGACCTCAAATAAGACGACGCCAAAAGAATAAACATCTGACTCTTTGGTTAGTGTGCATGACTCCAGAAACAGAGGATCGCAGTACCCATGAGTACCAAAGGCATTGGTGATTAGAATTGAGTTTTGCATATTAGCAGGGGCAATTTTCGACAGCCCAAAGTCAGCAACTTTTGCATTCCATTTATCATCCAGTAGGATGTTGGCACTTTTTACATCACAGTGGATAAGTCTTTGGCCTGTCTCCCTTGGATCATGTAGGTAGTTTAGTCCCTTCGCAGCGCCAAGGCATATAGTCACACGCTGCTTCCATGTGAGACCAGCAGAATGTAAATGTCTATCGAGGCTTCCACGAGACGCATGCTCGTATACTAAGATCATCTCTTTCCCTTGGTTGCAAAACCCTAGGAGTGAGATGAGATTGTCATGTGTGTAACGGGAAAGAAACGCGATCTCTTTCCTGTACTCCGCAACTCCTTGACCATGTATACTACTTAGACGCTTAATAGCTACCAGACTTCGCTCCTTGAATTGATGGAGTTCTCCCTTAAATACCTTCCCAAATCCACCACTTCCAATACAATTGCTATCATTAAAGTAGTCAGTGGCTGATGCTATCTCTTCCAATTGGATTTCAACAAGTGCAGCTTTGTTCATGGAAACCACCATTATTTGTGTATCAAATGGTAATTAGAAAAATTCAAATATCCAAGCGCAGAAGTTGATACGAAACACACCTAATATTGAAAGATGGTTAAGGATAAGGAAACTGAAAGATGGTTAAGAAAGAATTGAAGGACACTTGAATACAGAAAAAATAAATTTGCTAGTTCTGATTAGTTATATGGAAAGTATTGCCTTTATTTGGGATTAGAGAGGGGAGAAATTTTGAACATTTTACACCACTTGCCCTATTAATTAACTTCATTATTTAAAACAAAATATTATATATTATATTATTAAGCCACTAAATAACTTGGTCAAACAAGAAAGACAAATGCATAGATGGTGATGTAAATCACATTATTGCATAAACAATATTTAATTCCAACTTTAAAATGCTAAACAATATGTGATACGTTGTCATGTCTCTTTATCCACATGTGCACTTTGGAGTATCTGTCTTTCGCTGAATAATAGCCATACTTGAATTAATCTTGCTTGTCTGAAGTTGAGCCTTACATAGTCAAATCAAGGCCCTTTATATATTTATATTGAGCTACGAAAGCAAAGTTAATTATGCAAAGCAACTGAAGCTCATGTTTTTCAAGGTGTTGATTTGTACATCAATTCACCACTAAGTTATTCTTTTTCACCATTTTACTTTCATATTTCCAGTGAACTCTTATCCATTCACCATCAAGTTAGTCTTTTTGACTAAATTACCCCTATCAATTATATTGTTCATATTTCCAGCAAAGGGTAATATGATCAAAAACCACTAATTTAGTATGGGTGGATAGATAACAAAGAATAGTATACAAATCACCACTCTTTTTAATAACCAAGAGATTTATCCATATCTAGTAGACTTCTTTTATCCATATGTAGTTTTATATATATCTAACTCATGATCATGAGTCCTTGTTAGTGTATACTCAATTACCCAACCATTCCATTGAGGAAGATTCCCAATTATCAACTTGTGTGTGTTAGGGGAGATGTGATTATATAAATGTAAAGAAAGCAAAAAAGGTTTACCTCTGGTTGTTACAGAGTAAACAAGTAGTCGGTCACAAGTACTGGACCTTAGACATTAGTTAGAATTCACACATTGAATAGTGCATCAACATTATTAATCTACCATCCATCCATTTTAGAATGATAGAATCTTATTACTACGTCTACAATGAGTTTTGGCCGAGATTGTGATGTGATATTGCATTAACAGTTAAATATATTATTAGTAGAGTTCTAGAAAATGCATACCCTATAAAAAAGTGGTGAACACCCTCTGCTTTATTTTCATTCCAATGTTCTTCAAAATTCAAATAACGCAATCAAAAATTAAACTAGAAAAAGGGTTAACAAAGTATCAACAAATCACAATGACAACTAATTGTATGCATATATATATATATATATGCATACAATTAGTTGTCATTGTGATTTGTTGATACTTTGTTAACCCTACAATTCTACATATATATATGCATACAATTAGTTGTCATTGTGATTTGTTGATAATTTGTTAACTCTACAATTCTACTTGCATAACATGAGCTTCAGTTGTACACAACTCTGCTTGAGTAGTTGTAGCTCCATATAGTGCCTTGATTTAGACTTTGTAAGGTCAAATTCAGACCAGCAAAAAGTACTTCAAGTTATATATATCCAAGTTGTTCCGTGAACAATGGCAAATTGCCAAATACTTCAAATTGCACATGGGATTAATTAGCGCCAGCACTTGAATAAAATAATGATTACTAAGTCAATTAATTAAAGAGACAGGACAACCACCCACACATTGTTTAATCAGTATTTAAAAGTAGATGGAGTTAAGTAAACATTGTATATGCAATCAATTAGTTGTCATCGATAGGTAATGTTAATTAATAAGTGGTTTAATATGTTCCTACTACCTAACTAAAGTAAACTTTTTGATCCTATAATATCGGGTAATAACGATGACAAAAACTAACTCACACATATGCAATCAATTGAGTTATGTGATCAAGGCATGTAGGTTGACCCAATCTACTGACATACTTGGAAGATATGATCTATATTTGGTTTTCATCTCTTCACCAGCAATATTAAATTTCAAAGCCAGCTGAGCCACATGTTTCGAAATCGACAATGAATTGTAATTACATAATTTATTGTTACATAGACACCCGACCCAAATATATAAAAAATTGCCATTTCAATTTCATACACTTCTACTTTATGTCTAAAGTCAACTCCAAATAAATTATAACAACCCACATTACTAGGAAAATGACACACAAATATCGTCACAAAAGATGTTGCAATATACCTTAAAAAGGTCGTCGATGCAGGCCCGTATGTGTTACTCTATTGCGACGAAATTTTGCGACAACAACACATACTCACACTTTAATTTCCTAACCATAAAAATAAATTAAAATTAAATCATTTTATTAGGTCACTAGTCACTGACCAACTTAGTCACTGGAGTAAATCATTAGATATGATGAAGACAAATTTGCTATGACTATAAGTTGGGTCGCTTGTCAACCTAGTAAACTGCTACATAGATGAAGTCAAACTCTCATTATAGAAGAAGAATATCACTACTAAGTGAATAATCTCAACTGTGCGTATTTTGCTCCCTGGTGTGCAGAAGAGATTTATTCACTCATTCAAACAATAAACACAACAGTTGTTGTTGAAGAATAAAAGATAGTCACTTGAAAATGTCATGTCTAGTCACTCTACAAAAACATGTTAGGTTGCAGTGAGTGGGGAAACTTCTTATTTCTCCGCAACTTAAAAAATTAAGAATAAAACATTATTTAAGTTACGACTCGCTAGTATAAAATTTCTAATCAATATGGCGTCAACATTATTCAAAGATAAAGTGAAGTGTTTGAAGACGGATAATCTTTCCTATAAAATAGTGTGTGTATCAATAAGACACCCACTAAATTATTTAACCTTTTTCCACTAATACCTAGATGCCCAAAATCAACTGCATATGTGTGAGTTAAATTTTGTCATCGTTATTACCCGATATTATAGGATCAAAAAGTTTACTTTAGTTAGGTAGTAGGAACACATTAAACCACTTATTAATTAACATTACCAACTAAATGAACATCTGGCACACAGTTAATGCAATTCTGTTGGTTTATTGGGCATTATCAATTCTAGCCTAAATAAAACACTAGCCGAATACTCGTGTGTTGCGGTGAAATTTTGTAGATAAGAGATATTTGTAGTTTCAGCAGAAGTCATCGTGAATTAGAAATAATGTTGTGTTATATTGATGGTTTAGAGGCGGTATTTGATCGACACCGAAAGATGGACAAACCACCTTTGGCAGTTTGCCAAAACGTTCGTCTTGTCTCGATCTTTCTGTCCATAATTGGCACGTCCAATAACACTTAACGGCTCAAAATTTATGTCATATGTTTTAATTGGTATTAAGATGATAATGTTAATGAGAAGTTAATAAATGTAGGGTTATTTTAGAATATCTTTTGGGTTTTAAAAAGCCTTTAGTAATTGTGGGGGAATAATAATAATAATAATAATAATAATAATAATTTTTATCTTAAAAGAAACATTCAATTGCTTTGTATATTAGTATAAATAGAAAAAATATATGTATTTAAAATACAAGCCTAAAAATAATTTTTAAAATTTGACTGGTATCGATGTTAAAAATTTGACCGGTATATAAGTCTAAAATTTTGTTGAATATGAAAAACTAAATGATGACGTTTCATTACATATATATGGATAATGCTAAATAGGCCTAACTTACAAACCTAACTCACAAGTCTAATCTATACAGTTTTTGACACATGGATTCCACTCATTCTCTCTCATAATCTCATTCAATAGTTTTCTCATCTACCAATTACATTTTTAAGCATTTATACCTAATTAAGTATATATATCATTTTTCTATGTACATACTTTTAATTTTAACTCTTTTATAATGAGATGATTATAAAGCCTCTCGAAAAAACAACGAAATTATCATAATGGTTGTATTTCATCTCAGTTTTAATGAAGTGGCTATTGGATCATGTTTAAAAGGTTTCTCATAATTCAATAAGGATGTTAGTAAAAACACACACACACACTATATATATATATATATATATTTTAGTAACTAAAATTAAAAGAAGTTGAAGTGTTTTTTTAAACCACTTTTAATCCTGGATGTATCATTTTTGTATTAGTTGTGTTACTTCAGAGTCACCTTAGCATTTTTCAAATTGGCATAAAACTGACATCATACTGCCATCCTAAATGTGTCACTTTTTAATTTCTGGACCTCACACCTTATTTTATTTTTTATTTTTTCAATTAACACATTAATTAAAAAATCACATTTAAAAATAAAAAATACATTCATTAATAATATAAAAATCACATTTATAACGAATTAAATTTTTTTACCCACACTAGCAAATGCTTTCTAGATCGGTTATATGGTTTTTTATATCGGTTTTTGAAAACCGATTTAAAAGATATAGTTTCTTAGATCGTTTATATGAGGTTTTTAGATCGTTTTTTTTTTCATTTATAAAACTCATTTTTTTCATTTGGTCCTATTTGTTTTTTTTAATGTTTTTTTATTCTATCGAGCCCACCTCTTGCATCCCCTGCTTCGTTAATAAACTAACTCAAATTTACCGACGCACCCAATTGATACGACAATGTTATCGGTGTCGGTTTGAAACGCACATCAATTAAAACCGACGCAACCCGTTAGGAGTGCTCTTTGTGGAGCCCTTTTTTAGTACCTATGGTCTAAAGACAACTCACTATATCAAGTCGGTGGAGTGGGTGTAGTTGGGTAGAGTGTCAAGGAAAGATGGTTAAATAAGGTTTCATCTGCTACCCATCCAATCTTTATATCTACTTCTTCATATTAAATTAATAATTATATAAGATTAGTAAATTAATTCGCGACTATCTGAGTTTGACGAAAAAGAATGATAAAATTCTTTGATAAACTTTTTAACTATAATAAATGTATAAATAAGTTTTACGCATTCAATTATATACTATCACATTTTGTAGGAATTGTAGTAATTTATTTATGATCAAAAAAGATAAAAAAGAAAATGAAAGTGTCATATTTTTACTACTACGTTTTGCAAGTTCCTTTATAATGTAAAGAGGATAAAAATGCAGAGTGGATTTGAAGTCATACGTAGATTAATTAGAACATTAAACATGATTATTATGTAAAATAATGGATAAATGAAGATTCTAAATATTTAAATGTTACATTTTAAACTTGCTTCATAAAACTTATATAACATAAGTATGACTGAGTTCAAATGAGAATGAAAATTTTAGTGAGAATGAAAGAATGAATCCTAGCCATCCATCTTGCAAAACTCAATTTATACTCAAGTTAAATATCTCACAAACGGCTAATAAAAAATTTATAAAAATTACACCAATTAATTATATACTTTCAATGAATTTTTTTTTTATTTTTTTATTGAGTTGAAAACCAGTAACACATGTGTTACTAGCGACTAACACATGTGTCACCAGCAGCTAACACATGTGTTACTAGCGACTAACACATGTGTTACCTAGTTGTTGGTAACACTTGCGAATAACACATGTTTTACCATTATTCAAAACCCACCAAAATATGGAAAAATCGAAAGTATACCTTGTGAGATGTCTAATCAAAGAGAAAAAATTCTGATTTTTATGGTGCAGTTTTTATATTTTTTTGACTATCCGTTTATGAGATATTTAATTTTTAAAAATGTTGGAGGTATTATTATCTTGATGAAATGGATTGTTGAGATTGATTCATCCATTCTCACAAAAAATTTCATTCTCATTTAAACTTAATACAACATATGTAATTAAATGAGTTGTTTTTATTAATATATAAATGTTCATATGTATTAGGGCAATGCCAATGCTACGTCAGTTTGGGGGTCGGTTCCAACCGACGAGACCGACGCCATTGGCACGGTCTCGTCGCTTTTGCTTCGGTTTGAATCTCGTCGGCTTACCGACGTTGGTTCGGTTTGATTGTTTACTTTTTTTTATAAACAAACTAACCGTTACAAATAAAAAAAAATTAAAATGGGACAACAACAACGGCTATATTCTTTTTTTTTTTAATTTATTTTTTTTTCACTAAATCAATACACACAATTACTCCTATATATATATATATATACTCACTCCAAATAACTATAATTCACACAAAAAACAACCAATTCTCTCTATAAACTTATACAATTATACACTCATTTTATTCACACAAAATACATATTATGGCTAATTCCCATTCCGATTCTGATATTGAAGAAATTCAAACGCTTACGAGTGTTTTCGATACGACCGCCGCAATCAATATGATTAATTCGATAGACTCCGATTCTGACGAAGATGTAGAAAGCTCATTCAATCCGCCAAGAAGACAAAGACGATTTTTAAGGAAAAATCGCGACGAGGCGGGCCAACGTTATTTTTAGACTACTTTGCCGAGCACCCAACATTCCCGGCGGATTACTTTCGACGATGTTACCGAATGAGCCGAACTTTATTTATCCGTATATGTCAAGGTATATTATCGTACTCCCAACTTCCGCTACCTCCATATTTTGCATATTATCACCAAAGTCGAGACGCTGTCGATGCACTTGGTTTTAACATTTTTCAAAAGTGCATTTCCGTCGTACGCCAATTGGCATACGATTGTGCCGCCGATGCATTTAATGAATACTTACACATGGATCAACAAACGTCATACGATTGTTTAGACAATTTTTGTAAATGTGTATTTCATCTATTTTCGACCGAGTACTTAAGAAAACCTACAGTTCAAGATGTGCAATATTTACAACAACGTCATGCCGAGTTGCATGGATTTCCGGGTATGCTCGGGAGCATCGATTGTATGCACTGGCCTTGGAAAAATTGTCCAGTGGCATGGCAAGGTCAATACACCCGAGGTGATCAAGGATGTCGAACGATCATGCTCGAAGCGGTAGCCTCTTTCGATATGTGGATTTGGCACGCCTTCTTTGGTCCTGCATGTTCAAGTAACGACATCAACGTTCTAAATAAATCATATTTATTCACCGATTTACTACAAGATAGAGCTCCTCAAGTAAATTTCACCATTGCCGGACAACATTCACCAAAGGCTATTATCTTGCCGACGGGATTTATTCATAATGGCCTACTCTTGTAAAGTCGTTTAAGTTTCCATTAATGCAACAATTTCAAGAGATATTAAGAATCTGCAAGAAAAGATGTAGAACGAATATTCGGTGTGCTTCAAGGCCGTTGGCAAATCATCAAAAACCCAGCAAGACCACATAGCATCAACAAAATAAAAAGAATCATGTATTGTTGTGTGATTTTACACAACGTGATAACCGAGGACAATGAACGAAATATGTGTCAACTTGAAGAAGATTATTTGACAAACCCGGCAAATTTACCCCGACGTTCATGGCAAAATTTGGTTGCAACTCAGTTACATATGGACAAGGAATTACGCGATCGAACGCTACATCATCAACTTCGCAATGCTCTAATCGAACATGTTGCGCATTTCCCACCAAATTTCCGTCAACGTTAATCGTATTTTTTTCAATAAATGTAATGTTTTTAATTATTGTATTTTATTTTTAGAAAATCTAATGTTCATTTTTAATTATTGTAATGTTTTTATTTTAATGAAATGTGTTTTATTTTAATTATTGTGTTTTAAATATATAAATTAAAAAGTGACCGAAAAACTGACCGTGACCATTGGCACGGGTCAGTCAGTTGTTAGTCGGTTTCAGTCAGTTTTGAGAAAAGCTGACGTGACGCTGATTTGACAGAAAATAACCAGTCGATTTTGCCTTACCATTGGGAGTGCTCTTAAATTAAACTATATCATATCCGTTTCTTAAAGCATAGCATAACACTTGTTGTATTTTATTCGTAGGATAATCATCTTAATTCCCTAATTCCCTCGTCGATCAAAGTCACATATAAATTGGTCGTTGATGTAACCGCCTATTAATGTAGAAGCAATCGATATTTTCCTTCAGATTGCTTAGCATCTTTGTAGTTGCGAGTATGAAGTACAACTGCACACAGTAAAAGGGTAAATCATATCACCACATGCACCATAAGTTAGTATAGATATAAATTGGTTGGCACAAACGTCAATGTTCTTAACATACCTTTACAAATCTCATACTATAGTATCAAGATAGAAGGGCATCGACTATGCGGAACATTTGAATCTGGAGATGAAGATTGAAATAGAAAAATCTCTATACATAAGACAATATAACTATACCCCCATTCAAGTTTATAAAGTACTTACACTGAAGATAAATCAAGAACAATCCTGCAAGAGAACGTACATTTATAAAGTACTAACTACATGAATGTAATTATCGGCGGTCACGGGAGACATTTTTATCAACATATGCAGGAAAAACATACAATAAAACAGGGTGGCAATTAGAAGTAGGTTTAAATATCTTTGTAATATTCATTAAAATGATTTTAAAATCTTAATACATATGTGAATAAATATGGGCTAAAGATATCTAAAGAAATAGTATAAAACACAAATTTTGATACTATTACAAAATACCATTATTCATTTATTTATTTAATCAAATATATGTATACTATTACAAAATAAACTTATTTACATTAATCGAAAATATCAACAATGAATTGCAACAACAAAGTCAAGACAAACACATATCCCACACAAAATAATTATTGAAAAGGGCATTAATGCCAATACGGACAAAATGACAAGTGCATTCCTGTTGACCTCATTATTGCTACCAAACCTCATTATTTTGCATCTACCATGTTCGCATTAATTCTATTTCTATTTTTCATCAAAATAATGTAAAAGTTATACTTCAAAGTTTAAAAACATTACACTTAATTTTTAATCACCTACGTACCTAGAAAATATAGTCACAGATAACTAAATAATTTGAAGCTTACTTTACTTCGCAATTTATTAAGTTTTTTAAATACTGAAGTTCAACGTCTTAAATTGAGTGATATCACTCTTAAGCAATTAATAATGTTTCAATTAATTTGACACTTAACCGGTTTAATTGACTAGTAACTTGTACCACTTGTAACATATGTTACTATTAACTATAATGTAGGTTCACCCCTGCATTTAAATGATGTGTTTTAACTCATATCTTCTATTCCATACGTATGTAAATACTCTGTTAAACATTTGATGGTAAAATTGGTGGTGCCAAGTGTGTTACTCTCATTAACTTTTAGTAATCATAGCAATGTGTAAAGACGTAGTTGTGACTTGCAAATATCCAAAATGTACAATTTCACATTTTTCATGGCTCAAGAGTTGTATAACTCGCAAACATGTTCAATTCATAGACTAAATCCTCTTTATATAACTCAATTCTCAAGACACGCGACTCCTATTTTTATCTCATATGAATATAGATTAATTTGCTACTTATTTATTCAATTGATGTTGTTAACACTATCACTTTATATATATATATATATATATCTTATCTTATCTTAACTATATATAAATCATTTCCATTTCTTTTCTTAAATTTAGACTCAACAATGATTAATATCCAAATTACCCTTAAAAATCATTAATTACTTTCCAAATGAACCACTAATTTATAAATTACAACCCTAAGTTTTAAACTTTACTTATATTTAAATTAAACGTTTAACAATATAGTGTAAACAATAAAATTTGTGAATGTCAGATTAACTGTTTGTTCCCGCAGCTATGCGCGGGTACATTGCTATATATATATATATAAATATAGTACTTGAATCTAAAAAGAATGAAATTTTGGAGGAGAAGAGGGAGAAATGTATTTAAAACAAAAGGCAAGTGTGATTCAGCAAAAAATAAATATAATTTTAAAAAATGCATTATGTGATTCAACACACGCTCATCTATGATTCAAAAGTACAATTGTTATTAATAAACACTTTTCCTGAATCAAAAGGGTTAATGCTGAATCATATGGTTAATTTGCTGAATCACATGGTTAAAGAATCTCTTCTCTCTTTTCTCCACCAATTTTTGTTTCTCCTTTGAACCCACTCCTATATATATATAATATATATATATATATATATGAGTAGGTTGAACCCACTCCTATATATATATAACCTACTCATATATATATATATATATTATATATATATATATATATGAGTAGGTTCAAGGGAGAAGGAAAAATTGGTGGAGAAGGGGGAGAAGAGTTTTTTAACCCTTCGATTCAGTAAAATAACTCTTTGATTCAGTTTGAAATCATATTTATTTTTTTATTGAATCATAGTTGTTTTTTGCTGAATCATAGTTGTAAATATATGTTTCTCCCCTTTCTCCACCAATTTTTTTCCTTTTTAGATCTTGGTACTATATAGAATGGTACTCTATCTCAGGATCAAGATTATATTTTATTGAAGGTCTGAAACTTGACGATGGGGAAGCAGGGCTGCATAATGTCCATTGTTTACCTTTAAGATTTCTGGGAGCAAAATTGAAGGATCTCCCGTAAGAATAAGATGCATTCTCATCAAGTGATATTATTCCATAAAATATTCTAAAGGTTGCCTTTTAAACGTCTACAAATTATTTTTTGCATAAGTTACCTCAATACTCAATTGCAAGGTGTAACAACCCATCCCACATTGGTATGAGATAAGAACTTTGAGTCCCTTATAAACCCCTCGTAATTCACTCAATATTAAATGTGTCATTTGACTCGGAAGTGATGGATAAAATAATATTATATATTATATTACAAAAAGGACCATAAACATTTCGCGAGTTTTACAACATTTAACTATTCCTGAAGCAAAACATATATAGTTGTTATATAAAATCCGTATACATGTTAACTAACAAAACATATATATATTTATCAGAGTTATGGCGCGTGTCAAACATTCCTTCCAAAAGACCATCTTCCTGCCTAACCCACAAACTTATACATAACCTGCAGGAAGAGAAATGGTGGGATTAGCACGAAGCTAAGTGAATGAATGTACAACTAATAATTCAACTTAGCATAATAATCTGTTTACATTAAGCACCAAAAACACATAATCTCAAGAGGATCGGTGGTTACTGAGGAACCCTACAGCCGCGGTGGCCCTCAAGTAACGCTTATCACAATCTGTATTGGCCCATACAAGATTTACCGATAACTTGGTACTACTATACAACAACACAATTTTCAGCAACAACACATGTCCCCGGAACCGGTGTTGATCACTAATAGTAACCAAGTCCAATCACCATTGACCTCTAAACAACACAGATGCCCGAATGGCACATATATAATAAGCATATACACAATCACAAATCAGACTAAACAGTCTATCAATATCTATGTTACTTGTTGTAACCACACCATTACAACCAAATCAAATCTTGAGTTACAGATCTACTCACCTAACTTATCTCAGCCCACACTCAGAGATCTTATGTTACTAAGTCTTCTGCTGATATGAGAATATAATAATTAAGAAGTTAGCAACTCTTTCCATAATTGTATAACATATTTCACTACTCAGTATCAAAATGATAAACAATTACCAAGTTGAAGTTATCAGTTATAACCACTCTACAACTATCGATTTATATCAAGTTATAATGATTATTTACTCAATTATCCAGTTCCGAAACATTATCATAACTTATTTATCCAAGCAGGTGATCCTTGTAGTCCAGGAAAATAAAAATCCGATCCACATTTAATAAGAATTTGTTAAACTTTTGTCGCTAAAAGTATCACTTATACTTATGCACTTTTGAAATTAGCAAAATAAAACTTTTAGAATCACGTCTAAATATTCTCAGTTCACATCGCAGAGGAACTTGGTTCGCATCGCAGGAACTGAGTTCATGCTGCGAACTGAACTGCAGAAACCCCAAAACCGAACCATTTTCTCACTAACACAAAAACTCAGTTTCCTATCAATCTAACAAGCTTTCTTACATCACTTATACATCAGGTAACATCATATAACATCTTTCAAACATCAATTACACACCCATTTCAAAGATTGACCAAATTTCAAGTTTATAACCAAAATAACAAAATGCTTACAATTAGGAGTAAGAACAAGATGATGATGATGATGACAAGTAAAACAAGGAAGCACAGCAGATTATTACCACAACTCAATTAATGTCAATTTGATGATTTTGGAAAAGATCTTTGCAAGAAAAAAAATGAAGAAATGAGTTGGTGAGAAATGAGATGAATTGAAGAGGTTGGTGGTTTATATCACCTACCAACTCAAATGCTTACTAATTTTATTCTCTTGTTTGGCTTATTGTCTGGAACCTGAAAACTGTTTTGCGAGACAAGTTATTTTATTTTACCGACAACTATTTTAATTTAAAACTATTAATATTTTACCTGACACAATTTACTATTCGACCTTTATCTAACTCTCCTATCTAATAGACATATTAATATAATATAAAAGTCATAATTAAGTATAAAATTAGAGAAATTACCAGATTACCCCTAGACCATAAGAGTGGGTGTTACACCTTATAAGTCTAAAGTAGTGGGCTACTAGTATCCTTCCACCATGGTTTTTAGTTGAACCTGAAAGATACCCGATTAGTCCATTGCTTTCGGTTTTGGGTGGGGTTACATATGGTATCAGAGCCATAGCCTCTCGGGGTGTGACGGGCATGGGGCTCGTGCATCTTCTGAGGTATGGATCCTGGTTATTGGTTATGTTTCGGTCTGACGAGGATGTCAGGAGTTTAAGTGGGGGAGTTTGTAACAACCCGTCCCACATTGGTATGAGATAAGAAATTTATAAGTCTAAAAATAGTGGGCTACTAGTATCATTCCACCATGGTTTTTAGTTGAACCTGAAGGATACCCGAGTAGTCCATTGCTTTCGGCTTTGGGAGGCATTACATATAACGCCCCCTTTCCTCGAATTAGTACAATCTTTGGTCATATGCCTATGATGTCCACAGTTGAAGCATGCTCCCGACTCTCTATAACAAGGCCTTCCAGGATGGTTAGCCCCGCATTTCGAACACGTTGGAATTGGAATCCGGTTTGGGTTGTTTCTATCAGCTGGACCCGATTGCCTTCCTGAACCCTTAACTGCTTTCCCATAATTATTTCCTCTATTATGATAAAACCTCTTATTCTGCCACTGTCCCTGGCCATTACCGTTGCCTCTATTATGATACGATCGATCCCCTTGCGACGACCATGATTGATTACCATGATATCGATCCCCAAAGTCACACTAATACCCCGACTGAAATTTACCATGATTGTATGAAGATGAACAATATTAATCATCATCTCTGTTTCTCTTCCTACCGTTAGCAGCCTGATGCGCGAGAAAGTCAGCTCCTTCCAACTCTAGAGTTTTAGCCGCGTTGGCCACATCATATACGATGTCATACATATTGCTAACTATTTGTCGCCTATGATCAAAAAGCAAACCCCACTGAAATTTCTCTCCTTGCTCTGCTGCCGACCCTGCTGAACTAACAGCGATGCCAGCCACTCTAATGAAACGTTCCATGAAAGCATTGATAGACTCACGAGGATTCTGTCGAATATTAGAGTACTCTCGTTTATATGCTTCTCTGTTGGCAATAGGAAAGTAGTGTTGATAAAATACTTCAAGAAAATCACGCCATGCTAGAGCCTCGTCATACCCGTCTCCTCTTGCGGACTTCACTGCTTGCCACCATTTGTTTGCATCCCCTTCTAACTTATAAGTCGCCATTAGAACTTTTTGACTTTCAATACTACCCAAAACTTCAATATATCTTCTCCAAATGTGAAATCCAGTTCTCAGCATCTAAAGGTGTTTTACCCCCACGAATTGCAGCAGTCACCGCTTGAGGAACAATCTGAGCAATAGCAACTGCAACTGCTTGATTAAATGCGGTAAGTATTGCCGAATCAATGTTCCTCATGCCGTTATTATTTTTATTGTTGTTAGTTTCATTATTGTGATTGTTCGCAACTCTATTTCTTCTAGTAGGCATCCATAACGGAAGAATTTGAACAAATATAGACATTTATTAGAATTAAATGAAAGAAGGTAGTGTACAAGATAAAGGAAGCAGAATCCTATCTCATCATCTACCCAAAACTCACAGGTCAAACCTAAAGGCAAACTACAAGAAGGAACATAGGCTCTGATACCATTAGTAACGCCCCCCAAAGCCGAAAGCAATGGACTACTCGGGTATATTTCAGGTTTAACTAAAAATCATGGTGAAAGTATACTAGTAGCCCACTAGACTTATAAGGGATTCAAATTTCTTATCTCATACCAATGTGGAATGAGTTGTTACACAAGGAGTCATTAGTGCTCATATCTCCATGATAACGGTAATCCCATTTTTTGAGGGTTCATAATTTTTGAAATTCTTCTGCATAGACGATAATTATTAATGTTAATAAGCTAGTATGGTAGCACACAATTTCCACATTAATGAGTTCACAACAGATAATTCAACCATCACTACTAGAAAAGTTGCTATTACCAACAAAGTTTTAGCAACTACTTGGAATTCGTTGCAAAAATTACACTCTAGCAAGGACAGTAGCAAGGAGTAGGGACAAAATTGAGTTTGTAGTTGTTTAACAACGTACTCGTTGTTAAGCTGTGAACTTTTGAAGGGAAAACTCCCGCTTTTATTTAACAATGACTTATGTTAAAATTATTGGAGGCAAATTCTTGATCCACACTTGTTTTGGAGGGAAAGTAATTAGAGACATATTTTTTTTTGTTGAGGGAATGTGATTGGGGGAACTATTTGGAGGGAGAATTTCCAAACTTTTTAAATAAAAATTTGTAAAATTAACAACTATCAGAAGATGTTGCTAAATATTTTTTAATATTTATATTTTCATTTTTAAGTTTGGTTTATATATCATCAATATATCAATAATTATTAATTAAAACTAATTGAAAAGGGATAAAAGTACGGATAACTACCACTTGTCCCTATTTCTAAATAATTGAGAAAAGTAGTAGTCTTCAATAATTTTGTGAACCAATTTAAAAAAGAAGTGATCCTTAATCACTTTGTGTTACATCACCCCATTCTCCTCACTCAAACTGCTACGTGTTCCTATTTCTAATTAATTGCAAATTAACCGTTACTTGCTTTACACCTCTTCAACGGTTGGCTTTTAACACCTCTTTGATGTCAACCTCTCACATAACCGACGTTCGCAAGATCTTTATTCACATTTTGTTTTCATTCTTAAATTTACCAAGTTACTAAAAATACTTAAAACTATAATAATTGTTTCCAATTTATAAAGTTACGGACTTCAACTCCATTATGATCCGAATAATATCAATAAAACTCTAATGGTATGATTCATTACTACTTTTTAAATCAACTCATGCGATCAAATCAAGGGTACATGCTGCATTTTTTTTTTTTTTAATTCAATTCATAAAACTCTAATGGTATGATTCATTACTACTCCTTTGTCCATATAGTTGCCCAATAAATGTATCCGTATATCAATAAGTAAGGATTACTCTTCTAATCTTTTAATTAATGTTTAGTTGTGAACAATATAAGGACTACAGTGATTACTAACATTCCATCATGTAATCAGTTTCTATAGCCATTTCATCGAACATATTTCGGACGCCCTAAATTTCCACCAACAATTCCAAAGTGGACAATAAAATATCAAACCGTGTTATACGGTATACAACAAATTAGTCATGAGGTTCCATGACAAAAATCAAAACTTTCTAGAGAAAAATTGAACCTGATAAAATTAAAGCTATATAGGAAACTCTAACATAATACTGTAAAGAATACATGCCAAGACCATATTTTTGGTTGAAATCTCTCTTTGGCTTTTTGCCTCTCCGCCATATTACCGTAGTTGATAAAAACCAAAATCATTTAATAAAGAAGACTGCGGATCCACCCCGATTGATCCTTAATTATCATCTTTAATGGAGAAAAAGAAACGAATAAATTGTAATTTACACAATTAGTGAGGCATGCAATTCAAATCGCCTATTTGGTATGAAAACAAAGACGAAGAAGATGGAGATGAAGGACACTTGATGGGTACATGTTCATTCAGTGAGGCATGCAATAAATATTTTTATAAAGTTCGATATATACAATAGACATTTTTTCTAAAGAAAAAACCGGGTACATGTTCATATGGTCACCCATTACATACAATATACGAAATTGTAAAGTTAAATACATACAATAACACTTTTAAAAGGTGATTATATACAATAACAAAAAAAGTAAAGTTAAATACATAATAAAATAATTAACCTTAATAACAATAACTCCATATTAATTTGCCATAACAAGCTAAACGAAGAAGGGTAAAAGTACTCATCATCTCTTTATCTCTTCTCTTTATTATACTATTAAAAGAAAAGCATAATTAGGTAATATTGTTGACTTTTTTTTTTTATAAATAAAAACTAGCCTTTAGATGCATCTCAATCAATTAATTTCAACCATTAGATCAAATTAGTCAAAATGTTTACCAAATATTTGTACTCTCTTCCAATTAATTATCACCTAATAACTATATTACCCTTATAGTATTGAGAGATTTGCATGTTTAATCCTTGTGTGGTTAATTACCCGTGTTTAATTTTTAAAAATCCCGTTTAATTCGCTTTGAGTTTATATCGTTCAATCATTTCGTTGAATTCAAATTTCCAATTTTTTTTTTCTCTGCTTCAATGCTTAACATAAGGAACAAATTTTGGTTTCCAAAACTACCTATTTCGAAATTGAAGCGATTCACCAATTTCTACCTAATAGTTTCCTTAATTAATTCGCATATTCAAAATTCAACTACGATTCAGAAAAATTGAATTTGATACTCAATGAAAGAATTCTCTGTTCTTTGATTTTTCTCATACAGGTGGAACATAGGATCGATCTCGATACTCTTTCCGGTTCCGTTCATATTCTCGATTTCCTTGGTAATCAGGTACAGTTTTTTTCTCTGATAACATATATTATTGTTATTATTTTGTGTATGTATTTCTAGGTTTTGGAATTGATTACGTGTTAGGTTAAATTAGGGAATTGAATTGGTGAATTGAGTTGTTTGTGGATCAAGATCTGAAGCTGAATTTGTTGTGTCGTTTCTCATACTGTTCTTACATTTATGTTTCTATAACCCTTTTTTTTCCTTTTCTTTTTGTGTACAGAAGTTGCTAATTTTCAAAAATCTATCCTTCAATTCACAAATAAAGAATTCGGAAACTGTCTTAGCCACTAAGATGGTGAGATATTATATCAATGTGTTTATAGTGATCATATTGTAATGTGTGAAGATTTTGACAATCAGTCACAAGTTCTTGATTATAGTAGAAATTCAAGATAACTCGGATTCGGATTGATATTTGATATCTCTTATTAAATTCATTGTTTTTCTTTTAGGGCTTATTTCAATGTTGATTATTAATTATATTTTTTCTTTTTGTTTTTATTTGTTAATGTGCAGCATCAATGGCTGTTGGGGTTGGTTCATATAGTGATCCTGAAAGTCTTGAAGGCCTTGCTCATTTTTTTGGTATGACATTGTTTTTCCACTTGATAACATTTAAATGGGTTCAAGTATAAATGAGACATTGATGGTGTATATTTATTATTGGTGTAATGAATGTATGAGGAGTTTCGTTTTTCATCAAAAATTTTAATGTTCAAATGTAGAAAGGGTTCAAACTTTATTGATATGTAGTAATGCTTTCTTTGATATTTGCTTGATTTCTTTCAGTTCTCAGTTGGTTTAGTTTGGATGAATGACTTTGAGTTACAAAGCGAGTTTTGATATCATTTCATTTGAAGTAACTCTGATATCATTTCATTTAGAATGGAACCAATATATTCTTAATCTAAAAGGACAATTTAAACCTAACCCTGCTAATTGACCTGTTTTTAAGAATGTGTTTTAAATTATTACCTATGAATGGTTACATTTAAGATAGTAACTTAATATCTATTCTGAATTTTTAACTTTTTATTCACTTGCTATGATGTGTTTGAAGCTGCGAAAATCTAAGCAGGATATTCAGGAAAGCTTGATATTTAGCCATCTGTTTATGAGCTATTGGATCATTCTCATATTTAATCTAAGGTGTTTTAAGTCCTGAATTTGAGCCATCTGTCGGGTAAAACCTTCTTTCCAAGGGTTATCATTTGTCTTTGCTTATGTTGTAACAGTGTTGCAGGAGAGAAGCTTACGGATGCTTACAAAAAACCCATGGAAGAACTCAAGGTTATTTACACAATTGCAAGATAATGCAGGAAGTAGAATGCAAGGTTATGTTCTATTCGACTGTTTCGTCTTATTTGTTTTTCATGCGTGTGTATATTACAAAACCACCAAAGTGAGTCTTGTGTAATGGATTATTTAGGGACAGTTAGAGCAATAAAAGATGCAGAGAGAGCACTAAGTTATACACCAATTGTCTTTCGACCGTCTCCTGATTATTTGCACTTTCAACAAGTGAGCAAACTATTTATATCAACTTTTTTAGTACTTCTATAATTATATGTGTTCCCATGACTTCTTTTCTTACTTGACAAGTATTGTTGAAAGACACTAACTGGCAAGCATGTGCATATATAATCAGAAAATCAAGGACAACTTGTGAAGGCAGAGAACATCACCACTAACCTGCAAAGAAGATACCGAAATCACCTATTATTCTTTGCAATTGCAGTGGGTCTGTTGGCTGAGATTATTAATTCTAGGTAGTTACTTATTAGATGCACACTAATGTTTTCGTTTTTGTATTCGTGTACTTACTTCCTAGATATCCTTTTACTAATCATGTTAGAGACGGCTAATGTTTCATAGGCTTTTTACTAAAGTCAAAGAGTCCCTAGGGTTAACATATGATGTGTCTTTCGAGTTAAACTTATTTGACAGGTTACGTCTTGGTTGGTATGTTATCTCTATGATATCTACTCCTGGCAAGATGCGTTAATTGAGTTTTTAGAAGTAGTTTTCCATATGGGATACTGTGTTTTTTCATTGTCTAACCATTTGTAGTATAATCCAGGTACATAGGGCTGTCTAATTGTTTGTTCCTAATGCTTATGGCGTGTATAAATTCGGACCCCCTTATCGGTTTTACCTATTTAATTCGACCCATTAGACAGTGTAATCCTTATCGGTTTTAGCTATTTAATTTTAACATGTATATTTATTAATTTGGCATACAGTTGTACATTAATGGTAATTAGTACACAATGATTTCCATATCTGGCCACTGTTAACCCCAACTTTAATAGACCTGTTAGACAACCTGCCCATATTGCCACATTCACTTGAGTATAACATTGCCCTTATTGTGACAGGAACTCGAGTTGCAAATGAAAGGCCTCAAGAGCATGAAAGGTAAGACAATACGTGATATCATAGGTTCATATAGCTGATGACTGAGGTAATAGATGATACCATTTATATTAAAACCTTTCTATGTCTCTTAAATAATATTTTTGATTTGAGGTCAAAAGTGTAGATTATTTAAAACTTTGGAAACATGAACCACTATTGACAATGCGGTTAAGAGTCTACAGGGAGGCACTATGCTGATTTGGTAATATGAGATTTATTTTACTAAATGTCATGCTACTTAGTCTTCTACAAGCATATTTGGCTGCTACTATTTTCTGATTTTTTATCCATATATGTGCAGTTTCTTCCTTTCATTGTATTGTATTGTAAGTTTATGTTCGATTGATCATTTGAGTATTTGACTTCAAAATTTGTCTGTTATTATTGCTCTCATGAATGGTGGCAGATTTTACGATGGCAACTCTTAATCTTTGAGGCATAATGCTGGGATTCTCTCAATTCAAGTCTTGCCTGCAAATGAATTATGAGGTTATTGTGAGTTAACACGCTTTCGACAATGTTAACCCCGATTCCTTTTTTATCTAATATATTTAATTTTACCTGTTTTACCATGGAATGATACTACTTGACCCAAATTGACCCATATCAGTAGTAAACGGGTAGACATTGCCACATTTATCTATATTAATCTTCTTGCTTCTCAAGAATATGTTTGTGTGATATTGTGAGTTACCGATGCAGTACTTTGGAAGGGTATTAAAGAGCTTTCAGATGACAAAATTTCAAGTCATAACAAGTTCACTTAACTTGGAAACGAGAACTTAAAGAATTGGTGAGTTTTCAGATTAGTTTTTAAATTATCTCTTCTTCGAAACCCTCATCGGCCTTGGCTTTATAAGGCAATTAGATTAAGTGTTTGATGATCTGTAAGATCATCATAAAAGTGTTTTGACCCTTTGCAAAAATGTTAGTCATAACGTTACCAGGGGAAAAAAGGAGTAACTGTTTGATGACCTGTAACATTGATCATATTGATGTTCAGGGATTCAATGTTTATCATAAGAATATGATCATCAAGATATGACTATATATGCAGAATTTTTCTTTCTTTTTGTGATTTCAGGGAACTCTGGAGGACTTTTATCTGAGTACTCCTAAGCTAAAACCGCAGCATATCATTATTTTCCGGAATGGAGTTAGCAAGTCTCAGTTTAGTCAAGTGCTCAATATCGAGCTTATATGGATAATGCAGGTTTGAAAACTTAATTTTGGAGTTGCAAAGTTTTATTGATTTGGTAATATCAACTGAAATAGATATTGTTTAATGTAGGCGTGCAAGTATTTGTACGAAAAGTGGATCCCAAGTTCGTGGTAATTGTGCCACAAAAAACGCACCACACCGAGTTTTTCTAACCCAACTTTGATGGGAATGTTCCACTGGGTATAAGATTCTTAAAAAGGTAATGGTATTAGAGAATGAAAAATTAATTTATTATGCAGCCATTTGTAGAGAGCTTGTCCAAGTGTCCTAAATTTGGCATGCACAACCCATTTAAATCTCCTGAGAGGTTTGCAAATGGTTCTTTAATTTATTAGTGTCACGAGCTAGCTTTGCATTTTCTAGAGGTGAACAGATGGGTTGGTTGGGTTGCAGGTCGAAACAGGTCAACTTTTAGTATGGGTAGAAATGGGTCAAGTTCTGTTGACCTGAACGCACTTTCCACGTCTTAATTTTCTTTAATAAATAATGGATCATTAAGTATGATTACGAAAACATTATTATTACAATAATAATCAAACTCTTTGGATGAAGCGATTTATTAGGTTCTCTGCGTTAAAAATACTATTTGGGCGACTTTCAAATTGTTTGGACCACTTGTCCTTTTTCATGTTAAACTGAAATTTTGACCTGTTGAGATGAATAATAACCCAAACCGACCCATTCATAAGTGAAATTGCTAGCTCTGGCAGTTTATATTGCCAACAACATAGGTGCTTTCACAACTCATTATCTACCTTCTATATTAGTTAAGGTCGGTTCATGATTTTGTGCTACTTTGTTGTATTTCTATATCACACAGCCCATCATCATTTTTATTACTCATTAGAGCCATTTTTATTAAACAATCTTAGTCTGGTTCATTGCTTTGAAGGGAGAAGCAGGAGTGCCATAGTAATTCTTGCTTACTTAATGATGAAGAAGTAAGTAGTTACAAGCTTCACTACTCATTAGAACTATTTTTGTTAAACACTCTTAGTCTGTCTAGGTAAAAATTAGAAGGGCATGAAGACTTCTTTTGTCCATATATAAGTTCACTCTACCTTCCATACACAATTAGCCATGACTAATTTATTGATATTGGCCAGTAATAAATTAAGTAAACCATACTAAGTCAACAACTTCTTCTATCCAAAACCCAAAATGTCTACCTGAATGAATTAGATATCAAGTATACATACAACAGTGGAGCATTGGTGCAACTGATACATATATAACTACATAAGCTTGAAGCACATCAAATGATGACATTATGAGAACGTGAATTATCTCATATGTTTTTTCCACAAAATAAAATTGTTATTCTGATGGTGTATTCAGTCGTGTTGGCATAGGTTTCCCCTATAGTGGTATCTAGAATGACTAATCAATTAAGCTTCTGATGATTTTCTCTAATTGTGAAGGAACCACACATTACTGAAAGCATGGAATGCTCTAAGGAGAAATCACAAACGAGCCCAACCTATTGACAGGTTCGCAAAGGTACTTGAGTTTAAATTCAGTTTATTAATTCAAAGTTTATTCTGATGGTGTATTCAGTCGTGTTGGCATAGGTTTCCCCTATAGTGGTATCTAGAATGACTAATCAATTAAGCTTCTGATGATTTTCTCTAATTGTGAAGGAACCACACATTACTGAAAGCATGGAATGCTCTAAGGAGAAATCACAAACGAGCCCAACCTATTGACAGGTTCGCAAAGGTACTTGAGTTTAAATTCAGTTTATTAATTCAAAGTTTAGCTGGTTGTAAATACTTGAGTTTACTTTATTTCAATTTAAACCATTCGACCCATTTTCCTTTAGGAAATGCTTATAGTTTTACTCAGTTTTAAACAATTTAAAGAAATGTAACACAATTTTGACCTGTTTAATGCAGTTTTTACTTCCTTCGGATCTGGTTCATCAGCTGCCATTGGATTGGCCCATGAGACTGAAGATTATTGCTGGTGCAGCTCGTGGTCTTGTGTATCTTCATTGAAATGCAAATCCACCCGTAGTTGGTACGATTATGATCGTCTAATTATGAGTCCTTGAAACATCTAACTCAATACAACCTTCAATATTATTTCTCCTCGATGCTACTAAACTCAATACAAATTTCAATATAATTCTTTATAGGTATCTCATCTATCTCTTCTAATAAGCATCTTCTGTACTAAGTTGACGTCAGTTTTTTAAAGGCATTGCTAAATTGATGTCTAATGTCTTATTTTCCCGTGTTCCTAATTCCGGTTAACTTTAACGTGAGGTGCATAACCTTACTCATTTCCAAATCTGTGATCAATAAGGCACATTCGTAAAAGGGTTAGTAAACTTTTTATAGATATGGCAAAATGGTATATAAAAGTTGATGTTCCTTAGCCTCTTGAGTTGCTATTAATAGTGCTTTCAACTTATTACTCGATCTGTAGGTATACATGTGTTTATATGTAAAAGATATATTAGTATTCTATTATACCATATCAATTGAATATATTTACTTATACTTATCCTTACCATATCAATTGATTATTATCAATCCCATAGTAACATAAAAACTAAGTATCAACTTGAGTTACATGGAAGATGATGTTTGGTTTGTTCATTATCAAGTGTAAAAATAGTAATTTTGACTTAACAAATTATGAATGGGTCAATTCAAGTTAAATTTTTATTAAATGGGTGAATCAAGTAAACGACCGTCGTGATTTTAAACTAAAAAATCATGTCACTTATTTTTATCACTTTAATTTGTATCTGTCACATGTATCATTACCGCGAATCTACGGGTTATAATATAGATGATAACGTGTATATAGAATCATTTATGTAAATGTAAACAACTGTTTATTTCAATGTTGTTTTTAATACGTTTATAAATATATAACAATTGATTATCCACATATCCTTGACACATATAACGTGTAGGGTAATAATATTAAGTAAATTATATGTGGTAGTCCTGCGATTTCGCGGGTTATAATCTAGTATATAAGTAAAATAACCTTAGAAATCAATGGATATGCATTAATCAAGTATCATAAATTTCAAAATAAAGCATATACACTACTGGAAGATACCCAAAGGAGAATAACTCATAACATTAGTAACAAACAAATAACTTGTTAGTTAGTCTATAAATAAAACAAAAAACATAAAAACCAAAGCATGAAACCGTAAATAAAATATCATAATTTCATCACATGGATATGATTCCTACTACTCCCGATTCTTCAATGTCTCAACCTTGATACTCAACTGATTGAATTTAGCAACCAAATGACTGACATAATATAACAACGTACCAATAAAAACCAAATCAATAACAATCAACCACATGTTTCGTTGACAACAACATATATAACAGAATACATCGGGTGATTGTTACTGCCCTATTCATAAAAATCAGCTGATATTGTCTCAATCACTTACGTGTGAACACCTTAATGAATTTTTGGTGAATAATACAGAAATTACACATCAGATTTTTGGTGATGTGGCATTCATAGAGGTCATCCATATAGATCGGGGGATAGCCAGCTAGTAATAGTGGTGGATGGTAGATGGTAGATTAGTGTTGTTTCAATGTGTTTTCCCTCTTGGTGGAGTTATACAATGAAAAATTGTACTCTTTTTTCGCCAATATTATTTTGATTAACGATTTTAATATACTAAAATGATATTTTCTTTCTAATCTATGTTTCATCAGTTTTTGTTGTTGTTGTTCCTAATTTCTTTTTAGGGTCATACAAACATATCATTAGATAATAAGGTTTTCGTTTAAAAAGGTTTTTGTCATCTACTTGCAATTTTTATTCTGTAAAGATATACTTAGACATTTGTGTTGAATTGGGACTTTTTGAGTGTAATATATAAATTAGTACAATTGAGAAACTATTTATGCTTAATTTGGTTTCCATCTTTTGCTCTAACAAATTGCATCCCATGTTTTACCAGATTATTATTAATGATCAATTATTTGAATTTTCAATTTGATTGCTATTCTCCGAATGTATTATGTAATACTACTATATCCCGTGCAATGCATGCCTTTATAAGTTTCATTACTAACTCATACAATGTTTTGATGTAATTACAATAGTGGATAAAATATTATGACAAATGTTATGACTTTACAAAAGAAATAAGGAACAATCGATCAAATCTATATTGGTATATTCATTGTGTGAACCATATTTTAGATGATCATGTGTTTTCGACGTGAATTGATATGTTTTTTTTAGTGTAACACCCCAAAAATGTAAGTAATATTTTAATACGTGTAAGTGTTTTATTTAATTAGTGGTGTATGTTACGTATATTATTATCATTTGTGAAATATTTGAATTGTTTAAGTTAAGTTACGGGGTGTAAAACCAAGTAAATGAGACTAGAAGGTTACAAATTATAAATATCCAAATTAAATCCCGTAAAACACTAGAAACCTCATGATATACATATACACAAACATGTACACACACCCACATCCTCAAATATTCTAGAGCAAGAAAGAAGAAAGATCCTGAAACACGATCGTGCTTAACTTGTTATCGGTGTAGCTTTTTTCCCCACATATGCACTAAACTAAAAAGCCTACCATTTCTATTCTCAACACATAGTCTTCCACATAACACTTGAAATTAGACAATGCCGAAAGAGTATACGTCCGACTCTTTCGTTAGGATGCCCAACTCCAGATACATTGGATCTACGTACCCATGGGTACCTACAATGTTGGTGACAACAGTCGTGTGGTCCTGCTCAACAGATCCTATTTTTAACAGTCACATGTCAGAAATTTTAGCATTCCAATTGCCATCCAACAGGAGATTGGAACTTTTTATATCCCGGTGGATAATTCTTTGCTGAGTGCCCTTGTGATCGTGAAGGTAGCTTAGTCCCTTCGCAGCATCAAGACATATCTTGATACGTCGGGTCCACGTAAGAGTAATGCTACTTAAAATGACAGACCAAGGCTACCATTAGATGCAAGCTCGTACACCACAATCTTCTCACCAGCCTCGTCGCAAAATCCAAGAAGAGAGATGAGATTTTCATGCGAGTAAAGTAATAGCATTATGATCTCCTTCCAGAACTCAGGGTGTTCTTGCCCATATTGACGATCTAGGTGCTTAATAGCAATGAGGCTTCACCCTTTCGAGTGGGACACTTTTCCTTCGTACACTTTTCCAAAACTAGCCGCTCCGATAATTTTGTTACCAAAATTATTGGTAGCTTGTTTTATCTCCTCTAGTTGGATTCTAAGATGTTCAAATTCCTTCATGAAGTTCATCATCGTTTGTAGTTCCTGATTATAATGAAAAATATTCAAATTAAGTTATATACTTAGAAACAAATGAACAATTGTAACACACAACTTGACACGAAATTTCATGTACCTTATGTAGGGTAGATAAGGGGGATAAGGTACCAACCACAATAGCATCAAAACCAGATGATAAGGGCGATTAGTTCAATGCAAATATTAGTAACATTTAACCTTTTTAACTACATACTCCGTATTATTCAATATGAAATATAATTAAACTAGCTAATTAACTTGGTCAAACCCAAAACCAGATGGCATTCGTGGTGCTTTCTATATTTGCGTGTTATGTATGAGATGACCACATCACGAAATCACACTATAAAATTTCAATTTCTGGTTGTTATGGATTAAACAATTGGTGGGCGGTTAGTAAGTCATTGCATATGACCTTCGCGACTGGTTAGAGATAGATAACGTGTTTCAATTAAACAGTCAACGTTAATCCTTTAATTATAGTTTTTAAATATATTTTAATAAAGGACCGTCCATATAATTAAAGAAGTTGTTTGGAAGAAGGGTCTGACTATGGGTTTTTAGGAATGAAAATCATTAAAGTGTTTGGTTGGAGATGTTGGATGTTGATACTACGGTTCATTTGACAGTAAGGCTAATCCCTATGGTCCGTACGTTCACCACCATTCTTGAAGCCCTGAACAGACGACACCATAGACAATCAAGCTCAGGGGCCGTCGTCCTCGGGTGCAACCTGGGGAGGACCGTTGGTTCTCGTGGGATCTGAGGGATTTTTTTTTACCTTTAATCCAACGGTTATGAACTAAAGAAAAAATGAAAAGAATTCCCATACAGCTATTTTATCTCAATCTTTATCAATAATGCCTAACCTATAAACACACAACACCTATTCACAAATAATCAGACCATTCTACTATGTTTCATTACCCATGTTCATATGATTTTTTCAAATAAAATCACCATAATTAATATTGGATTCGTACAACGCCATCATGCCATGCATTTCTTCCGACGGTGAAAAACTTTTGCAGGTTATGCTAGACACGGTTGAAATGTTGTAGGAACATAAAGAAGATGATGCAAAAAGTTCTCATTCACGAGAAATAAATACATGAAGGTATTTATATAGAGATCGTGTCAGTGCTGGTGAATGTTTGTGACAAGACTACCTTTCCGACACACTAACATACCCGACCGATTACTTTCAAAGAAAATACCGGATGCACAATTAATTGTTTCTCCGAATATACGAAGGTATAACATTTTACTCTCAAGTTCATAAAAGAAAATTCTAATACAATTGCTCATTCATTTTATATCATAACATTTCATTTGGCATTTTTGCAAGATCCAATTTAGCTTACAACAAGTTAAAACGCCACCTGAATACTAAAAATGTCAACAGAATATGACATTTGTTTATAAACATGCTTTGCACAATACTAGTAGTGCTCACATCACTCGTTGGGGATGCATCTTATGGGAGAGCCTTCTGCTCCTAGTAACCTTAATGGTAAACAGTGAACATTATATATTCCTGCGTCTACAACTTCAAGTTTCAGACCTTCAACAAGAATGATTTCCTGAGAGCACAAAAATTAAAGTAACAGTGGTATAAATGTCTATTAGATGGATAACTAGCAAAGTTCATTTCCATTAGACACAACTTAGAGTCTGGAGTCTTATAAAGTTGTCTTATATAGATTTTAATGTAAAACACATCTTGGTTTCCCATGAAGATATTGTTTAATTTCATCAAGTATGACAAAAATAAAATTAAAATTAAGAGATACTTCTCTTATTCCACAAGAAATGCAAAATTGGTGTAGGATTGCAATATTTACAGCATCTATCTCCCCATAATAATTCTTCAAAAATAAAAATGGTGGTTGTGATAATTTTTATCCATAGTTTGTGAGTGTAAAGAAGTACTATAAAACATTCAGCAAAAGATCAATACAATTTCCTTCTGTATGTTCTCGGTAAATGAGGCAAGAGAATGTATACGACTTACCCTGTTTTCTAAGAAGACAAGATGAGAAGGGATCAGATCATCATATGCTGCAACCGACAAGTAACCAATACCTACAAAACCAGAAAAAATAACTTATCATGTCTCAATAATTTTCAGAATGATGATTATGCATAATCTGGCAAGTATTTCTGAGAGCAAATTATTTTCTAGCAGCATTGGTTCAAAAAGTCAAGTGATTTACCAACAAGTGTGATATCTGTGTTGTCCTTCAGCCATTGGGCTCCATCCTTCATAAATCGCACATAGCTTGTGTCAAATCGCTTTTGCCACATTAGCTGCCTGAAATTAAAGACCCAAACGATATACCAATTAAAAAAGTGAAATTATAAGCGGAATAAGTAACAAACCATATGATTGTTGATCCTAGTTATAAAAGATAAGGGGAAATAGGTTACCTGTCGGTATTTAATGTTCTGAAAAGCACACGCTTTACTCCCTTGGGAATGTTCAAAACTTCAGCGGTAATAATTTAATAAGTCATCAACATTAATTCATACACAATTCGAAAACACAAGTTGCCTCATTGATTGAAACCAACAATTTCAGATAGAGTAACAGAACCATAACTGAATAAGTACCTGTTATGTTCTTATTCCTTGAAACATCAACTCAAATGCTGGACCTGTGAAGAAAAAAAAAATTGATACGTTAAGCTTTCTTCATGCTATAACTAATAACTAGAGTTCTTCAAAGTGAGTCACTAAGTCTTGTTTATTTCTAACATCACAACTGTCATAAGGGGGAAACTTTTGATCCAGCATATATCCTTCATACATAAAAAATACCACATAATTTTAATAAAGATAACACCAAGATATATATCTGTACATCTCAGTTTAATACCATTAAGTACTTCTAAATCAAGACTATCAATATCGAATTCTGCTTCTAAGTAACTTTCAAACACATGTCCAGGTGCATCAACATGAGTGCCAGAATGGGCAGGTAACTTTATCTAGGAAAAGTTACATTCTGATCCATTCTTCATACTGGCTTGGAGTGTTAGGTATATCCCAACCACTTCATCAGAATCCCATGAGCGTGTTTCTGAACTAATCCTATGTGTGATATCATAAATTTTCTCATTTCCATAGACTTCCTTCCTTGTGGGAATTAGCTTACCACCATAAGAATCCTTATCGTCACCACCGTACAGAGGTGGGTAGGCGCTCTTTAGTGATTACAAAGCAATAGACTTGCAACAAGCATAAAAATTATCAATTGATGATCAGCTTTCTTGCCATCATGGTCACCAAGTCAGATAGATTGCTAAAGCCTTCCAAGGGTCTTTAAAAGGGGTTAATATGACACACATAAGTTATAAAGACGGTCTGCAATTATGGTCGAAAAACACCATCTTTCACTTTCATGTGTGAGTCATCTAAATAAGAAAATTAAATTGGAATCCCACTAAAGTCACGAAAATCCCATGTATTGCTTCAAATAAATCACATGAGATATTGCTAACCTAATCCCACTTAGTAAACAAGATGTTCTAGAATGGAAAAATCACATCAACTGTTAACTAAGAAAAATCTTATTAGGTGGTACTAATTTGACTATAGAACAGGCACATAACACACTCAAAACAAACTTTATTGTGAATATGAAGATTCTATTAGTTGTTGTACAGTACTTCACACTAATTATAACTTGAAAAGCAACTAATGAAAGATCAACTTTTCATAAAGGCATTATATCAGCAGGTTAATCTCATCGACCATCTTGGGACATGTTTAAAAAACCAATATATAGATAACCTTCTATTTATCTATATTTACATATATATATATATATATAGGGGAGTGATCAATGGGGAAGCTTCAATCTTGGAGGAAGGGGGAAGTAAATCTGGGCCGTCCGTTAACATTCACCTAGGACCCCGTGAAGAATGTTAATTAACATTCTTTACGGGCAGTTAACATTCATGAATGTTAACATTATTCATAGAATGTTAATTAACATTCTTCACGAGGAATGTTAATGTTAACATTCTCCTAGGTGAATGTTAACGGACAGCCCAGACTTCCCCCTTCCCCCAAGATTGAAGCTTCCCTATGGATCATTCCTCTATATATATATATATATATCTGCCGGAATAACAGATCATGTTATAATTCAGAGCTAGAGTTCTTATAAGTGAGTCTCTAAATAAATATTGTTGCTATGTAACATAAGTAACACAGGGAAAAATATATATATCAAAAGTTCAAAACCATGTATGGATCAAGCCTATCATATTTATATATAGCAACAACAACAACAACAACAGTATGATCTATCTCTGTATAGGTTACCATTGAGTACTTCTAAGTCAAGACTATCAATATCAAAGCATGCTTGATAGTAATTCTCAAACACATGTCCAGGTGCATCAACATGAGCGCCAGAATGAGCAGGTAACTTTAGAACCGAAAAATTATAAACTGATCCATTCTTCATGCTACTTTGAAGGGTAAGGTACTCATCCCCAATCCCATCACCTGAGCTCCCCGAAACAGTTTCTGAAGTGATCCTATGTGTGACATCATAAATTTTCCCGCTTCCATACACCTCCCTCTGTGGAGGAATTAACTCACTACCACATGGATCCTTATCATCACCGTATGAGGATGGGTAGGCACTATCTTGCGATGACAGAACCATAAAGGATACAAAAAGCATCAGAAGTATCAATTGAAGGCTCATCTTTCTTGACATCATGTTAAGTAAGCTAGAGAGTTCGCTGAATTCATCTAAGGGTCTTTTGAAGGGTTTAATAATTGTATTAGCAGAACCAAACATGTCACGCATAAGTTAGGTTGGCAGATGTACGATTGAAAACATTAAGCTTCACTTTCATGTTTGCATCATCTATGAACACATATTCACATGAATATTGGTATATTCCTATAAACAGGGTTGTACGATAGCAAGCCATGACAACCATAAACTTAAATACTAATTACATTATCGAATTATTTTCTAATGAAATGTAACTATCAATCAAAAATTCACATGAGATCAAATGATATACCATCGAATGGAAGAAATTTATGTTAACAAAAATCCAAAGGACCAACGTATGATGTATCGCCTTACACTCGTCAACCATCTTGGTCCATATAAATAATCTCACCATTAAGAAGATAAAGATCGAGCGTGTCAACATCAAACCAGCATCAAAATAATGATCATACACGTGTGCAGGAGCATCCACGTGGGTAAGTATGAGTTGGCATTTTCATCTCCGAACTATTAGCCAATTAACCATTTTTCATACTCGCCGGCAGCAAGAAACTCACCAAGCCCATCATCCGATCTCCGTGACCGCATGTTTTGGTGGTACCGATGACTTATGTCAATTAAACGACCATCTTCGTACACTTTACGGATTGGGGATGATATAGTGATGACGTCATCTTCTAGGTCGCAGATTGTGAGATATGGAGATTGATATGCATCTCTGGCGAGAGATGAGGTGGCGGAAGTTGAGAAGGTGGTGGTGATGAGTGCTGTGATGAATATTCCGGCCGCCGTGTTTGGTAGATACGTTGGGACTGAAGTGTGTTTGGGAGAGAGTGAGATTTGATCATTTAACCCCTCTAGCAATCACATATATACATATTAACTCCTGCTTTCATGAAAGCTTATTAGAGTTAATACATTTGACAATTTTAAGTTTCTATTGGTAAAGCATGAGATTTTTTAAAAGGATGGGAGTACCGGTATGAATGTATCATTTGGAAAATATATACACTTTTTTCATGTTTTTATAAATTAAATATCTCAAAAATGATAATAATAATAAAAGTACCAATAAGAATATATCAATTTTTAAATGATTATAATTGAGTGTGACTCAACTGTTTTAAAGGCCTTTGAAAGCTTAATATAATAATAATAATAATAATAATATAGAGAAAAGAAACACTTTTCTTTGGAATTCAAATTTATTAATATCATTTAAAAAATAAGCTTTTAAACAATTGATTTAATTTATTAATTGACATTTTTACAATAAGTAAAAGTTTATATAGATACCTTCTACGATAACAATAATACTAGCAATTTGCTAACAAGATTTTATCAAATATGTTTGATAACATGGATACCTGGTTTTTAGAAAAATGTAACGTACAATTTGCAACTTTTATATATGATTTTAAATCTTCAAATACATTCATATTACCAATACTTAAACTGTAGCTTAACAAGAACACAAACTTTAAAATCGTTTTGGGTCCACCCTGATATTGCTGTCGGCTACCTACTTTCGAATCGAATCCATCAAGTATTCCCAACACACATTATATCTAAACATATAAAGTACACAATACATACAAACTTTAGACACTATATAATATAAATCATTATCATTTATTATCTGTTTTATAAAACCAATCGCCGTTATTCTTACTTGATCTTTCTCCAAATGATTCCGGCAACAACTACATTAGTCACACTACTTCTTACAATACTTATCACAATTTCATCTTCCACCGCGGACGATGCATACCCATCTCAATATACAGCCACCGAGACACCTTGCGACTTGGTCAATGATGGCGGCGGCAATCTATCCCCTATCCGAAGGGAAGTCTACGATGACGGTCGTATCATTGACATAAGTCATAGGTTTCACCCTGACATGCCTTCGTGGTTATCGGATGATGGACTTGGACAGTTTCTTGAGCTTCCAGGGAGTATGAAAAATGGTTCACACGCTAATGTCTCTGAAATGAAAATAGTGGTACATACTGGGACCCACGTGGATGCTCCAGGACATATGATTGATCATTATTTTGATGCTGGTTTTGATGTTGATACGCTTGATCTTCATGTTCTTAATGGTGAGTTAGTTCACATGGCCTAATTATTTGGTTGATGAGTTTTACCTATTTTTCCTTTTTATTAAATGTTCCATTTTCGTTTGCGGAAATGATGAGTGCAGATGTATTGTGGGCCGCGTGGCCAATGATCTCATATAATCCTATATGTATGTTTGCAAAAACCGCACACATTCCAAAATGCTGCTGGAGCACACATCACTTCTCCATTTTCATTTTATTCTGTTTCAGTTTGTCCATTAAAAATATGTTCGTAGCTTTGGGTCTTTGTTTGTCCACTTAATTGAATGCACAAGAATCACATTTGCTTGTGATAAATGATAAACTTTAAAAGATTAGAGTTGCAAATTCATGCTTACAAAGCTATGTGGTATGTTAGGTAGACCAGGTACATTACTTTTCTTGTTCTATTTCTCTGTTATTACTTACACATGGATGTTGTAAGAAAATTTTTAAAACCAAGACAGAGCAAAAATAGACCACAATGGAACATAAAAGATACATTTAATGACCATAATTTTCTTGACTTGTATTTCCATCCTCTTGGATTTTTTATATTTCATTCTCAAGGAGAGATTACTTCTTATTATTACAGGCCCAGCATTATTAGTTGATGTTCCAAGGGACAGTAATATAACAGGTACTATTTCAAGTGCTCCGTGCTTATTCATAACTAATGGATGAATGACTTCACTTCAATCAACCGTTTCCTAACTTATCCACAACTTGGAGCTTTTCAGCTGAAGTTATGAAGTCACTGAACATTCCCAAGGGAGTAAGGCGTGTGCTTTTCAGAACTTTAAACACTGATAGGTAATTGTCATGTGGTGTTTGTTATGCATTCAGCCTACAATCTTATTCTCTGTATCTTATTAACGTTCGAATTCGTTGAACTCTATTAAAAGTAGCTAACCTCTGTTACACGAGGTTTGACACTGACTGTCTTTTATAATAACCAGTGGGTATTAAACTGCCAAATAAACATGACTTAAGTTGAACCAGAGATGTCATTATATAACTGGTGGCCATCATTTTTTCGGCTGTTTGCGTGGGCTCCATTTTTGTATAGTCATATCTGTGTCATCAATTGCAGGCGGCTGATGTGGCAAAAGCGATTTGACCCTAGCTATGTTGGATTCATGAAGGATGGAGCCCAGTGGCTTAAGGACAACACAGATATCCAACTTGTTGGTAAATCACTCTGAACCTAAATGGGAAGCATGTTGATGTAATTTCACTCAAATCTTGAATCATTTCTATCAAAACATAAATAAAATATGATTGGCTGATTGCAAATCATATGTGGTACTCTAGTTCTGAAATTACTTGAATGTTATTCACGGAATATTCTGTATATCATTCAATGCATATCTGTATAGTTATGACTTATGATGAAACACTCATCAAATGAGATGGCACATAATTAAGGATTTGAACTTTTTTTGTTTTAGAAACTAAGTCAAGAGGATTAGTTGGAAAAAAAAACTAAGTATACTCTATACTCATACTTTTAAGAAACCAATAATTGCTACTAAATAACTTCAAAAAAATACTATCACATTTATCTTATTTGTGCTTGATATGATCAGTCATTTTATCTCATTGCAGGTATTGATTACTTATCGGTTGCTGCATTTGTTCATTCTGTTCCTACACATCGTGTCTTCTTTGAGAGCAGGGTAACATACCCTTCTTGCAACATCTTTAAGTCACGTGTTTCTCATATAGAATGAAATCTCTATGCATTTGATGTTAAAGTTGGTGGTGGTAATTAACATCACCTCTCTTTGTTAATTTTTAATAATCATAACAGTGTGCAAAAACGTACTTGTAACTTGGAAATATCCTAAATGGAGAAATTCACATTGTGTTGAGAGAAGTAACTTGTAGTCATGTTCTTAGACTAAATCCCCTATAACTCAACTTCCCAAGACACCCACCTCCTGTTTCTATCTCATAGGAATGTAGATTTGATAGTTATTCATGCAGTTGACATTGTTAACACTGCTAGCTTATGTACTCTCAGGAAATTATTCTTGTTGAAGGTCTGAAACTTGACGATGTGGAAGCAGGACTATATAATGTGCATTGTTTACCGTTAAGGCTACTAGGAGCAGAAGGATCTCCCATAAGATGCATTCTCATCAAGTGATATTACTGGTATTTTTTCCACAAAAAACCTTCAGTATTAGACATGTTATGGAGCAATGTATGTGTAACATTGAGGCGAAGAATGTTGTTAAAGTTGCTTCTTATACCTCTGCAAACTTTATTTGCTCTAAGTTGCCTCAATTGCAAGGAGTGATAGATGTTTAGCATCGACTGTCATTTGAAAAGAGCTTCATTCTCTAAACGTGTTTTTTTAACTTGTCGTTGTGGATTATCAAGAGAAAGTACTGTTCTTTTCGGATATGTATTAACAGTAATTTATTCGGTAGAATGTCAAGATCTAGGAACTGACATATGAAAGTTTGCCCAACAACAAAGATAATTATGTTTCAACTGCCGTGCACCAAGATTTATTGTCTATAATATTACCTTTTTTTATATGCCATAATTTAGGGAAAATTATTTGGCTGACAGATTTGGGGACCCACTCAAACGTTTTAACACTTGTACATGTGAAATAAACCGGATATACACTACCCATGTCTTCCAATTTGGCCGAATCCCCTCCTATTGATTTTGTTTCCTGTGTCTGCCAGTGAAAAATGAGATCCAAGAAAAACTTGATCATAGGCGGGATGTAGAAGGGTGACTGCCTCTCAACAAATTTCATATCACGTAAAAAAATAAAATTTTAAAAGTACTAATAATATTTTATAACTTTCACTCTTCAATTTTTAGCTTTCTAAATATATTACTTAACATTTAAACATTTAAAATTTATTACATTCAAGTAATTATAAAATTTAACCAATTATTACTGTCCAAATAGTTTGGCCATTTGATTGTCATAAAAAACAGTTACTATTCTACAATATTAGTTAGTACAACATTTAATGCGAAAAGTACTAACATTTGAAGGAATAGATTATTATTTATTTATTTTTGTAAAGATCATCTATTTAATTATCAAAGTTATTGCTAGATTAAAAATTCGGCTAAAGGGGACATCCGGATCCGGTCGCATGGACCTATTTACCTTGCTTGTAGACCGGCTACAGAGCTAACCCTTGTTCTATTGGTTTGATGCTACCCAAACGAGTTCTTTATGTCCATCAAAGGACCCCGAGATGTTAATCCACAAAAAATGAGACAAGAAATTAACTTAATCTTTTAAGAAACTTTCAATTATTATTATTTGGGGTTGTAATTCGAGTCGAGTCAAGTTAGTGGGCTTGAGATTTCAGGTCCAAAATCAAAACCTAAACTCGAAATGATTTCATAAACGGGTTGATAGGTCAATAGTATTCTACCCGAACACGATTAGCATAACCCGTTTAGGAGCGGGACAAATAAGTTGATAGTTTTGATCTTTTTATTTTTTAAAAAGTTGAAATTACTTTTAGGGTTGTTTGATCAATCTTTGACCCAAACCTTGAATCAAATTGAACCACAAAGTTATTTATTTTTGTTTCAGGTCGAGTTTCAAGTATTGTTAAGTATTATTACCGTTAATTATAATAATTTAAAATATAAAATATACAATAAAGTAATAAAATTATAGAACGTTATTTCATTTTTCAATTGTTATAAAAGAATGACATATAATATATTTTTGATGCCCTTGCATTTCGTTGGTAACGAGGATCTTTTAACCCGCGCATTGAGGCGGGGTTTTTAAAAAATTGTATTTTTAAGCTTTGATATGAAATAAGAATTCTTATCAGCTAAAATTTGGTTCATTTATATTCTTTATTATGAAATAATTTGTGAATCCATATTCTATGATTACGCTCATTAACTTAACTAACAAAAATATTTTTTAATGTCATTCAACTTTTATGTTATTGATTATATTTGTTCTTTCAATGACATTGTTTTATGTTAAAGGTAAGTAATTCACACGTTTCAATAATATTGTTGTGTATTCACCTTCATGAAAAATAAAAATATACATGATATATATATATAGGAAAATGATCCATAGGGAAGCTTTAAATTTTGGGGAATGAGGGAAACAAATCCTAGCCCTTGATTTTTTCATAGATAAATATTTTTAACATTCATTTGTGATGAATGTTAAATTTTGAAATTATTTGTAATTTTTAAAATTCATTTATGATGAAATCAAGGGTTGAGATTTGTTTTCCTCCTTCCCTAATTTTTTTTCTTCCCTCTTGATCCTCACTCTATATATATATATACACACATGTTACTGTCAATCACATTATACCTCCTACTCCCTTCACCGACTCTCATATAGACCCACATGCTATTGCACATTCTACCTCTCCCATCGGACTCACACTATACCTCAAGTACGATCGCCCTACATTTTTACACTTTCTATTAAAAGCAAAATAATAAAAAAATAAGTAAATATAACTTAAATAAAAATGAAATCAAAGTTCATTTGGTTTCATATACAATGTATCATATAATAATACACATTATCATTTCATAATTTGATCTTTTTTTTTTAAAAAAGAAGACAAAATTGTATTTAATAGAATTATATATGTACATACCACAATTTACAAACATAAAAAATCCTAATAATAAACGCTAAAAGTAATCAGTAAACAAAATTTGTAATATATAAATTATATCCATATATAATAGCTATATATATAATATTGTTCAAGATAAATAATAATATAATAATAATATGAATAAAAGGAAAGTAAACTATTTATCAAGCTATTATTTTTAAATGCATTTTAAACTAATTAACATTAAAAAAGAAAATAAATTATTTATCAAACTATTATTTTTAAATACATTTTAAACTAGTTAACATATTTTGTATTTTCTATTCATCAACTATTTAAATAATAGTGATTTAACTTTGGTAGATATTTATATATACAATATGGAAGTTTTATTTTTTAAGAGGGAATAGTTCAATTGGGAATATTTCCGAAAAGAATATACATTTTCCTTCAGTAAACCCAAATAAACCGGTTAAACGTACGCAGCTAAAATCATCGTCAACATTTCAACTTCAGGAACACAAAGCCATTTGTCCGAATGTTATAAACCCTAAATTAAATTAATTTCCCATTCTCATTCTAGGGGTTTACACTGATTTTACATATTCCCTTCCCAGTGCAGTAAACCCTAGATCGCAATTTTCTTCACAATTGGAGAAATGTGTGCATTGACAAAAAATGGCAACAAGCGTAACGCAGAATCACAACCATCAAGTTATAATCTTTTTCACATTTCAAAAAAACCCAAATCATCATTTTCCTCATCACCTTCTAATTCTAGAGCTCCAATAAAAGCTTCAAAAAGTGCAGTTTCAAGACTCAGTCTTTATCCTCAGCAGGTAATCCCAATTCCCAGAGAAATACATGCTCCTTGTAGAGTTATTAGTGGATTCATCCCTAAATTTAAAAGATTTTGTTATAGTTTTAGTAATAGAATGGGGAATACTCTGTTATCGAAGTGTAATCGGGCGAAAAGATCGCCAATTAGTCGTAAAAATGTGATCTTTGATGTTGATAATAATGAGGAGACTGTTAGGGTTGATGATGATGATTCGGGGGGTGGTTTGGGTGTTGAGGTGGTTGAAATGGTGGAAGACGGAATTGAAGGCGATGATAATAGGTCTGTAGAGGTTAAAGAGATAGTAACGAAATATATAGAATTGGAACGCAATGAGCTAATGTGTACGTCTTCTGAGGTGGTATCGGATATGAATAATGAGAAAATGTTGGAAACTTTGTCATTGAACCGAGGTTTGGATGTAATGGATGTGGATATGGGATCGCCTTTGCATAAGAAGTTGATGAATGAAAAGCGTGATTGTAGCTTGAGGAGATTAAGGTTTGATATCAAGTTGTTGGAGACAAAGCTAGCTCTACAACGACAGTCACGTCCTGCTAAGAAAAAAGAGGTACACGGTTCTACTCCATGTCATCTATTGGAAGTGAGTTTTTAATATGTATTGATATGTGCTTTTTAGGATGTAGTAAATGATCCTTTTAGGCCGCTTACAGAGGAAGAAGTGGAAATGGTCGCTAATGTCCTTGATTATTCTAATCGGTATAAATTAATGTTTGTGTATGTAGTAAATCTTATCAAATGAAGGTCACGTTACTTTTTTTGCTAACACGTTTGTTATTAAACGGAAACATCGTAGGAAGAAGGTTGTAGTCACTCATGAGAACTCAAATATTACAATCACAGGGGAAGCTATGCAATGTTTAAGACCTCGGGCATGGTTAAACGATGAGGTAATCGTTGATTTCAGCTGTTATTATCTGAATGCAAATTGACAGATTACTTACGCAAGCTTACACTGTTGATTTCTTATAACAGGTCATCAACGTTTATCTTGAGTTGCTGAAAGAGCGGGAAACTAGGGAGCCCAAAAAGTTTTTGAAATGTCATTTCTTCAACACTTTTTTTTACAAGAAGGTTCATTAGTCGTGTATTATTTTTCTATTTTTTTTAAAATATATTAAACTTTAAGGATGTATCATGGATTTCACTTTGTTTCACAGTTGATAAGTGGAAGGAATGGCTATGATTATAACTCGGTTAGAAGATGGACTACTCAAAAGAAGTTGGGATACTGTATCTTTGAATGTGACAAGGTTTAATTTTCTATAATTTGCTTTCTTTCTTTTTCTGGGATTTTTTCGTGTGTACTGAGTACTGATATTAGCTTCAACCAGATATTTGTCCCTATTCACAAGCAAATACATTGGTGCTTAGCTGTCATCAACAAAAAAGAAGAAAAATTGCAGTATCTTGACTCACTTGGAGGAGCTGACAAGAAAGTTCTGAGAGCGTTGGTATATTTCCTTCTGTTTATACTGTTATGTTATGTGCATGTGTGCAAGCATTATCATTTAATCGTTCAAGGTTTACGTGATGCGGATTAGCTTATATATGTATGTATGCATGTGCAGGCCCAGTATATTACGGATGAGGTGAAAGATAAAACTGGGAAAGACATCGATGTTACTTCCTGGAAGCAAGAATTTGTCACCGATCTTCCTAATCAAGAGAATGGGTACTTTTTGAAAGAATGAATGAAGCAGATCTAGTGTTAATTTACGTATTTCTTTCTTATTATCAGTTTGTTTGTGGACAGGTACGACTGTGGCATGTTCATGATCAAATATGCAGACTTCTATAGCAGGGACATAGGACTATGCTTCAACCAGGTAGCATATTACATGAACTCATTTCATATTTTGTGGAGGTGACGAATTTGTATTAGCTTAAGGTAGGCTAAGAATGTGAACAATGTTACACGTCATACTTTAAGTAATTGCTTCTTTAGTTTTAGGATTGTCCCAAATGAATCTATCAAATATATGATATATTGACATTTTTTTGCAGGAGCATATGCCATATTTTAGATTGAGGACAGCAAAGGAGATATTGAGATTGAGTGCCAACTGAGTATATGATGTATTGTAAGCACAGTCTCTAACCAGAAGCTATTTGATCAGTTTCTATACATATGCCCTGAACATGTTTATCCAGGATGGCACCAAATTTAACCAAGTGATTGCCAATCAATCAGGTCAGGAAGTGTTTTTCCACCGCGAGTGCCAGTCATCTGAGTAGGAAGCCATCTTTATATTGGCTTTTTTTAAAGAAACAAAAAAAATAATTCCCTAGTAGATAATATATACAGATAGGGAATATATTCGCTACATCTTGATGTAGCGAACTCCATACATGTTTCACGGACCAAATATGGGCCCCATGTGTAAATATACATATTATATGTAAATATGTGGGACCCATTCCCTAGCGTCGATATAGCCAACTCTATCTATAGATATCTACATCTCACAATTGTAAAATCAGGAGATATTTATTCGCCTGTATGAGAAATTAGACCTGTTGTGGTCCCTTGATGACTTGATCTGTGTTATTTCTAGTCCATCATCATTTGAGCCAATGATGAGACCTTTTCTTATTAATGTGAAGTCAATGATAACCAACGTATAACCATAGCTGCAAGACTTGGCCTTCGATTCAGTTATGTGTATGAACACCTATAACATCTCTTTTCTAAATTTGAGAGAACAGTTAAATTTTGTTTAGACTTATTGTTATAAAACCGATGCTTTAAAATCTTCATCGAAGAAGAATAATCATTTCACTTGGTATAATGCTATGAACATTTGTTCAATCTTGAAGCTTCTTAATAGGAAAAAGCTGTCGTGGTCTTTCATTTAAGCGATAGGTTTTAGGATTTGTTATTTACACAAAAACCAATTATTTAGTTTTTTGAAGTTCAATGTAGCACATCTTAAGATATTTTTTTTCTAATGGAGAGTGTTTTGGAACCTAAATAAATAGGCCTATCTGTACTAACTCAATGATGTTCGAAATAACTTCACCCAACAGAACGTCTGAAAAAGTAAAAATAGAAGGTAAGTACGTCACATATATGTGATTTATGACGCATAAACGAACAATCTTGCCCTGCAAATTTCGATTAGAGATATAGGCAAAAAAATGTTGTCTTTATAAAAGTAATCATATTCTTCAGTCGATCACTATAAAATAGTTTAAGTTTACAAAATAAATGTTTAGGTAACAGTACCAATCATATTTTGGAATTTATCTGAAGATGATGCCCATTAAAACATAATTATGGATATGAATATGAATGATTATGTATATATCCAAACTTAAACTGGTTACAAATGTTTTTTTATGTATGTTGATGTGAGATTCTGTGTATTTATTTGAACAATCTTTTCTGGTTGTACAATTTCTTTAGAGCTAAATCTGGTTCTTGTTTGCAGTGCCAGTATCATTAAATCCTTCTCATGCATTTTCCATTTTTACATATATAATAAAGAAATAGAAATAATAACAAGTTCTGTAATGAGAGTAGAATTAGTTGAGATATATGTTGGAAGTTGTAGTCCACCATTACATATAAGAACCACCATCATCACAGTAGTTTTTTATGGTTATCTTCTGCTTTCTCTTTTCTTTTTCTTTTTTCCACTTCTCACTATCTTCTTGTACAAGTCTCTTACAATCCAAATCCCCCACAACACCCATTCAAATCAAAACACTTAGCTCATTCAATCTAACCCAATCAAATCACCTGAGACATTGACATCTGTTAATGCACTCGTTTCTGCAAACACCACAAAATGAAAACAATAAATGCCTGAAAATCATAAAGAGATAATATCAAACTAGAGCGGCATGTTAAACCCATCTACTTATGAATGCAACTCGTCCCAAAATATGTTTTGTTTCTGACAGGTTGAACAAGAAATTTAGCTTATAATAAAACAGGTCGAACATATCGAAAGTCGCTGAGGGTAATTGAAATGCATAAAACCTCCAAATTATTTTATTTATAAATCACCTATAATTTTCATAATATCTTCCCAAAACTACTTATCTATAGCATTAAAAAATAATAATAAAATAAAAAATCGAAAAATGTGGTTCAGGTCAACCCAACCCAAACCATTATAGTATCTGCCACCTCTAGGTCAAAGCTATAAAATAAAAAATCAATGGGGGACAAGACGGTCTTACAAGGCAACGTGTAATGGTATCAACGGGGTACCCTCTTACGGCTGAGTATTTCCTGCTCTTTGAGTCTGTGCTGGAATCTGGCAAGGCGAGCTTGGAGGCTGACCAGACTTGCTGCTTTGCGCGAGAGCACAAAACTCAGCTGGGTCACGTAGTTGTCAATAAGGCTGCCTGGCTTGTCAACTTCTGCCAGCAATTTCATTTCCTGGTTTCAAGAAATTAGTTACACTACTTACACCAGCTTACACTTTAAAAGTACAAAAACGTACATTATCTACCCAATGTGAGTGAAGACTGATGTCCCTTATGTTTATTCCTTGATCTATTATCAAACAATAATGATCAACCTTGAAGGTGAAAGTAAAATAGGAAATCTTAAACAAAAGTTTCACTCACTTCACGCACTATCTCCATCGTATCTTCAATCTCTTTCCTGTGGGCTGCAATTAGAGCTTCTTCTTCCTACAATATCATCACACCTTATTAATTTCAACTATCAACAAACGCGTATACTCAAACTTTGTCAAATTAATCAAATCATCTGTTTACCTACCTCTAATATTTCATTGACATTCTCATCATGAAGCTGCTCAGGTTCCGACTGTTTCGCTGACGTATAATTGGCATTAGGAATACTCGATCCTTGTTGCCTATTACCAGCATTTGGAAAGTCAGTATTAGCAACATCTCTTTTTGGCCAACCACCTTTCTCAGATTTTTCATCACCAATATCCTTTTTCTGCCAATTAACAACCTTTTCTGATTTTTCTTCTCTGAAATTTTTTCTTCGAGGTGGCGATACCTTCTGCACAGTTTCTTCTGCATCAACTGAACTTGGCATCGAGTATATTTTCGGATTACTTGAACCACTGAATTTAACTTTTGAATCAACTCTCTCCTTTTCTTGGTCACTGTCATCCCTACTGTTTAAGGAATAACTTGAACTTGGAGGAGGTTGTTTCTCATAATCTGATGCAGCATTGTAAGAGATATTCTCTCTTTGTGGCACCCTTCTACCTGTCTCCATAACTTTTGCCTCTTGATGTTGCTCAAAAATGTCATCTGCGTCAGAAGAAACTGGCATGTTTGCTGATGAAGAGTCTTTACTAGTTGTTTGCGAACTTCCAACCTGATCTTTCTTCGAATTTCCACTTTTTGAAAGACTTTTAACTCTGTTGATTTTAATGTATTAAAAGTTAGGTACATAAGATTATGCACTAAACCATTGACAAGAAAACATCGTACAGAATAAAAAAAAAATACCTATCAGCATATCTCAAAGTATTGAGAGTATGTTCACAAGAACCAGCACCTGGAGAAATGCAAGATATCATGACAGTCCTTGAGTTTCCAACAAACGAATCACGCAGAACTTCAGTTAGCTTGCTCCCACGAAATGGAATATGAAGCTGGTCATTATCAAGGGCACGAATGCATTCTTTAAGAGCCAAAAGACTCTTATTGATTTCAGCACCTTCAATCCTGTAACGGACACATATAATGCATATTGAACGTGATGACAAGTGTAATCAACTCAAACAAAACCTACCACTGATGCCAAACATAATTCATAATGAGGTATTTGAACTAGTAGAACAGGAGCCGGTTAGCATTCATGTCTGATTAGAGATGCAATTTTGACCCAATCATATGAAAAAGGGTCAACTTGTGTCGTACTATAATTTAAAACAGGCCAAACGGGTACATCCAAAAAAACACTTCTATCCTGTAGAAAAAGAAAGAGATAGCATATGTTCAAATTACCGTGTTTGTCGATCATTGTCAGTTGTATCAGCACCTCTTTCACTGCCAGCAAGATCAATGAACGAGATTTTCCCCACAACCTTCACACCCTTGGATTCGTCATTATTCCTTCTGGTATCCTTCACCTCAGTGTGCTTTTTCACAACTAGCTGTAATATTGCATGTGACCTTGAAGACTCCTCATTAGCACCTGTAGAACCAGTACTTCTAGCAGCATTCCCCCTCTCAATGAATTCTTTGACAATTTGTACATCTAAAACTTCAAACTCCTGCAATCCAACAATGCAAACCTGTTGCCGTCCATCTTCTCTAATGCAAAGTTTCCTGATTAAAATTGGAAAGAAGTAAAGTCATTAAACATACACTTTAGATGAGCATTAAAATCGATGTAGTTCACTACAGAATACTTCAAAAGAATAAAATAAACAGACGTCTAAACTGGTTATCAGATATGAGTACCTACTTTCTATCACTCAGAAGATCATAGAGCTTTCCACCGTAGATCTCGAAGTAACTAAGCCATAACTTGAACTTTTGATTGCGGTAAGTAGGCTGATGTAATAATCTAACAAGATCTTCTGCAGCTCTAAGAGGTAATGGTTGCATGGTATATGTCTTACCACTTCCTGCAATAATACACCAGTAAGACCTCTTAAAATCAGCTCAATTCAAAACGAGAAAAGCAAACAGAAAAACGAAAAATAAAAAGGATAGATAAAGCAATGCTAGCTACGCCTAACATTATAGGAACAGATTGTCAATTGACTCTAAAATACCTGTCTGTCCATAAGCAAAACAAGTTGCTTTGGTCCGCTGAAATATGATAGGAATGATTGGCTGTACAGTTTCGCGATAAACCTGTTTCAAGCAAATCACTAAATTAAACATGTGGTAGCGTAAACTAATTGGGGCAACTCAGCACAATCATCAGCCCACAGCACTGAACATCAATTGCATTTTCATCATAATTATTTGGAGCCATTACCTCATCATTAGTTACTTGCTGGTCAAGAACGGCATCAAAACAAAACTCATGATTCTCCACATATGCAGTCAGGTCAACCTTTTAAAAAGCAAACATCAGTTTTTGTTCCTGTTTATATAACTTCAATGTAACACTCATGTAGGTCTCATAATAGAGTTATGTGCAAACCTTTAACTTGGGTTCATGGACGGTTAGACCATTGGCGCATACACTGACAACGTCATCCTCCTTGCGAGAAAGTTCCTTCTTATTCAGTGGTCTTTTGCGCACCTGATATAAGCAACAGAAAGATAAAATCGTCCCGACTCCAAAAATCACTTTATCCATATAGATTATTCCAGTTCTATTTTTCTTTGAGTTATGCAATAATGGGAAACTAAAATAAAATTCAAAAAAATGAGTGGCATGCTCCTATAGTCCTATACCAGTTAGTCCCTTCTAACCTTTTTCATTCCAAGTATAGCCATAAGCAAAATTTATATAATTCCACAAAAGTAATACATACGACTCGTTAGCTAGCTTCTATAACTAACGACATATATATTAATGCACACGGGTCAAAGTAATATTGATGACCACAAGAGAAAGAGAGAGAGAGAAGCTACTTACCACAACTTTAATCTTAGCCACATTATTTTCCCTCGAACTGCTTTCTTTTTCAAATGTAGGCAATCCTTGAGAAGCATCTACCTCTATTTGTCCTCTTTGCTGTCGGTTAGGCAGGAAATCATGGTCACTGTCAACTGCTTTAGTAGTGGCAGGAATAAAAGGTGATTGCTCAAATGGTTCTGACAAAACATTCTGGTAAAGAAAATCAGATACAACTTTAGTATGCGAGTTGCCAAGTGCAAAAATAACTTATGTAAGCAACATGCATTCACATTGATTGTATAAGATATAGCATATGAACTATTACAGATGAGAATACACTCCAGGTTATTGATGCAAACAGCATAAAATAGAACAAAGATAAGTACACCTAAACTCTCTTGTGCCCGTATATGAACACAAAAGGGTTCATTTAATGATATAAGTGATATAACGTAATAAGCAGTATGAGAAGACAAGGAAAGTGAAAGGTTTTTATACCAAGGAATTCTAGATTCTAGTATAAGGGCTACAAGGTGTTCTGAATATTTAGACTCATACCTCTGTAAGAAGCTCAGTGTCATCCATAGAATGTAAATCCAATAGTCCTGCTCCAAAATCACCCCTGAAATCAGGAGAGTAGAAACCATCTGATGCACCAATTCCTCCAGAACCTTGGGCTGTCAGAGAGAAGGGCTCAGAACCAGATTCACCATTAAAATTAAGGTTCCTCATTAATTTGAAAAGCCTTTGCTTCTCTTCAGCCGATTGGGCTCCATAGCCCTGCAAACAGAAGTAAAAGGTGGCACATTAAACCCTAAGCATTACCAAACGAACTCAAATCTAAAATATATATCAAATACACCTAAAGGACTTTCTTTGGGAGTTGAAGAAAGAGGCAGTTAACACTTAAGTTATTGGCACGCCATCTTGTGTATCATTTCTATTCCTCGGGACATTTGACAAGAAACCTAAATTTCCTTCCATACAAATCCCACAATCTTACTGAAAAATTGGGAACTTGCAACCGTGTTTGCATAGAAATTTGGTTACAAGCAGATAGTTCATAGCATAGAGTGAATGTCTCAGCATTTTTTAACTCTCATAACCATTGCTTAAAAATAAGGTTCCTTTTCAGGCAATTGCCCACCGAAATAACCAAACACGATCAATCTAGTTGAAGTTAATTACAGTATCCAGAAGGGCAGTGTAAGAAGCAAATAAACATTTCTTTCAGTTGAATACATAAACAGAAATACAACATACCTGCATGAGAAGATTGGGTAGAAGTCGTTGATCAATTCCATTAGACGCCACGGGAGAGGCCAGATGCTGTAGACCTGCAGACTGAAGCCATCGTGCCATCACAGCATCTCCGGCATCACTAGCAGGACCTGCATTGTGATGTGATCCACCATCCGCTGGTTGATCATACAGAGAAGTTGCCGCAGCATTTCTCTGTTGCATCTGGCCGCCCATGTGGCGCTGTGATCGGCGTTGGGGAGCCAACTTTTCTTTCAGGTTTACTCACGAAACTACTTCAACCACCAAACAAACAAAATTCATTAAAAAACAATACAAACAGAAAGCATCTAATCCCAGATCCCCCAATTAAACGGAACACACGTCAAATACGTAAATTAACACATAAACAAATGCAGTATATACATATACATAAACGTACCTACAAATTAAGGCAAACTTCAATATGAAGTGAGAATTTGAATGCTTTCAAATGCAAATACGATTCAGATCATAAGAATCTCGAACATGCAGATCAATTGCTTAACCTAACAACAATTTCAACCAAAACTAAAAACCTAAATCGAATAATGCGGACACAAATAAACTATCATGTAACGAAATTACAAACATTGCAATGCGAATTAAAAGCCGTACCGGATTGAAGTAATAATAAAAAAAAAAAAGTAAAAAACGTGGAAATTGAAATCGGGAGAGGGAGATTGTAGATCTAGCATATAAAACCCTAGAATTTAGAATAGCGATGATTGATGTGGTAGAGGGAGGATTGTTTCCATGTGCGATAATGATGAAGGCGTACACAGCTTTAATGGCTTTTCTTCATTGTTAATTGTTAATCATATAATACGCAGATATATATACGTACAGATTTTTGTATCTATCATTTTTCTCTTTCTATGCATCCCTTGTTTTTGGTTGGAACGTGAGTTGAAGGAGTGAATTAAAAGTTAAATATCCTAAACTTTAAATTTTTTATAATTATTATATAATTTAAAACTATAGTTTATTTTATGAAAATATCACATCAACGACTTGTGTAGTTTGATACTTTTAATTTTAGACTCGTTTAACAAATTATATGTGACAATGCAACTGCATTTTCTTATATAATGTATTTCAGATTTAGATTTAGATTAGATATATGCTACGTATTAACATGTTTTTAACTATATTTATTTAAACGTTCAATAATCAGTTAATTACCTATAATTTTTCAACGTTTATCCCAATTTTACATTAACTTCCCTCATGGGTTTCTTAATAAATGTTTTAATAGAATATGTCTAATTTTCTTCGGTTCAAAATTGTGTGATAACGAGTGCTATTTCAAACATCTTGCATTTGATTTAAATTGATATCTTCATATTCATGTAATCTTTTATTTTCTTTTCTAATTTGGCTTTATATTTATTCTAAAGGGATTATATAATTGAAGGTTATCTAAATATATCATTTTATTTTCGTTGGTCATCCATATTTGAAAACAATTTTGTAGGCCACTCAAATTTGTATATTGTTAGATATATACCAAATTTGGTCAAAAACTCATTGAAAAAGTGTAAAAGACACAAATACCCCGGTATTTCTTAATTAACATTATTTATATTATTTAAATTTTATTCAAATACACGGGTATTTGTGTCCTTTTACACTTTTCCGACGAGTTTTTTAACCGGATTTGACATACATGAAACGACTTACAAATATGAGTGGCCTACATAACTATTTTTAAGTATAAATGACTTACAAAATTAAAAAAATATACTTAGATGACCTTCAAATATATAATCCCTTATTCTAAATAAGACTTTAAGTAATAAACGTTTACTACTTAAAACAAAACACTACACGACGCTTCTATAAACATCAATAAACACAAAAATCGAAAGAGTTATCATGGTATCTCATTATTATTTTTACCCTTAATGAGAAAAATAAAGAGATAACACCCATTTTCTGACATCATTTTCTAAAAAAGGGAACCTTTTATTTGAAATTTTATTTTTTTCTCGTTATTGATTTACAATGTTTTCTTTCTGTAATCTTGAAGATAAAATATTTGGCTCCAGCAAATTACAATCTATTTTTTATTCATAAATCATAAAAAATCCAAATTTTCTCGTCACTTAGAAAATAGGAAAGTGCTAAAAAGAGTTTTTAAATTTTTCATGAAGACTTTTAAACATGCATAATAGTTATACTAAGATTATAACAAACTTCTTGTCTCCCCCTTAATATTATATTGACCATGTGAATTTTAGTTAAAGTTACAATAACTTATGCATGTACAATTTTGTTATGAAAAGCTCTAAGAGCTTTTGTTAGCATTATAACATGTATACAAGTTATAATGTTTCATGTATATAAACTACTCATTTTATGTTCTAGGCATGCAACAAACTGGAAGATATTGTATCGATGTATGTAAAATGGTAACCAGTTAACGGGATAGCAGGTAACACTGATTATGTGGATTTTTTCTTTAAGGGTTAATTCATCAAAAGTGCAACGTACTGCCACCAAATGTTCCATGTATACAAGCTACTCATTTTATGTTATGGGTATGCAACAAACCGGAAGAAACCATTTCCATATCTTGTCATAACTTTAACAACTTTTAATAACAACATGTTCATGTTCTTCTTCCTCTCCTTACCACTTATCACTGATTTCTTATCGGAACTAAGGTTGTGGGTGAAGGTAATTGATCAATTCATACAGAGTATATATCACTCAATTGCAGGTTTTTTCCGGTAAGGGTGGAGGTCATCCGGTGGTGATGTTGTTGAAAACAAATATTGTCGAGATCCGTCGTTTTCTTTCGCTGTTATCATCCCCACTGTCCTGCTAATTTCTTCCCACACCAACTTCATCTCCAATGAGTTTGAAAGCTTCAGAACAGTAGATCTGAATCTCATGATGTCCCATAACGAAAACAAAACGGAGACGGAGTTAGCAACGAACAACGGTGAACCCAAGTGAACTACAACAAACCCAATCACACTCCGGCGATGATTCTTGGTCGGGAAAGAAGACAAGGAGGTAGAAGTGAGTTTTTACAAATTTGATGAAATAGCATTATTTTATATACATCGATACAATATCTTCCAGTTTGTTGCATACCAAGAACATAAAATGGGTAGCTTGTATACATGGAACATTTGGTGGCAGTATGTTGCACTTTTGATGAATTAACCATACACACATAGCAATAAATTGTCTGGCTGGCAAGTGGCGTGGTTGCCTAATCAGCAAATTGCATATTGCAGCAGGTAAAAATCGAGTATGTCAAGTTATAGAAACGATTTCTTCCGATTTGTTGCATATCTAGAACATAAAATGAGTAACTTGTATACATGAAATATTTGATAACAATACATTGCACTTTTAATAATTAACCGTAAAAAATATGCAGCTTATTTTCAAAACCTAATCATTAGTGTTGCACATCAGTTGTTTTATGTAGAATCGGGTACCAAACAAGACAATAATTAAGCCAACTTAAATGAGGTCTAAAAACCTAAAATGACTTAAATGGCTGCAAGTGTGACATTTTAACTAAAATGATCAAAGTTATAGGCATTATTTATTTAGTATAGGTTGGAGCGGACAGGTTCTTTTAATTCGACCAAATTTTTTTTAATAAGCACATTGACATTCTTTCTTTTGCATTGACTACTAAGATATTATCTATCTATAGATGATGAACACTGATTAGTTTTCATTTCTTTTCTTAATATTGTTATTATTCTAGTTTGCTTATTATTTTTATTATTTAGGTGATTTGACTTGATTATTAATTATGTTATTAGTGTTTTTTTATGAATGCGTTTGTAAAAATTGATTTATTGTCGAAAGGTATTTTTATGAGTTTGTGTGTGCATGTGTTAGACAAAAGAAAATTTGAAAGGTTTTTTTCCGTCAAATTTTCTTTTATTATTATTATTTAGTTATTTTATATGTTAACTTCTACCGGATATTACGTATTTTATTAAAAAAACTTAATCGATAAATAAAAATTATAATAATTAATTCAATTAAAAATATAGATTTAATGGTCCTGCAACGCGCTGAGTTAGTCCCCCATGTTATTTACATACTCGTACTCTAATAGTTATTGTATCTTCATCTACTTTTAAATAAATTGAACCTCTATCATTAATGCAATATCCATCTTTGGAACTCGAACAAAGTTTCTTTACATAATAGAAATACAAATACCATTTACCATTATGTATTTTTATTCATTTTCATACTAAAAAAGGCTCTTTTTCTTTTCCTTTTATAGTGCTTACTTTATTTCCAACAAAAATAATCAATTGCAATATAGGAGGACAAAGAATAACTTGAATGGTAAAACAACTCAAACCTATTGATTCCTTGTGTTCTAAGGCTTGATTAAATCTGAACAATAAAGAGACAAATGCAGCAACTACCCAACCACAATCATATTTATCATATTTAGTACATAACATGTTGAAATGATTAGAGACCAACACCCTTTTTAATAATACAAGGGTATGACATGAATTTCACACTACAGTCTACATATCATCCGGGTTCCACAGGCCTTAAAAGATGGGCTGATCAAGAACCATGAACGACAACAATTAATTTCATAGTTATTCTGCAGATCTAAGACACGACAATAAGGTCAGTGTTTAATGAATTCTTGACTAGATGGTGGTACTACTATGTAAAAACACATATTTTCTTGTTTGCTAAATGTCGTTAGATTAAGCTCTCGGAGAACAGCGGAAAGCCAGAACATCATTGACCACTCTGCACGAGCTCTATCGGCCCACCCTGCTGATCTTCCATGCCCATTTGTTCATCCCTGCCAGACGTTAATTCTTCCTGCCCTGCAGTTTCCCCTAGTCGTTCCTGCAAAAGATACGTTGCGAGGATGAATCTACACCAACCTTTAGTGTCAACTTTCACTTAAGTTTATCTATCTAGCTAGAGGTGGCAATTCCAACCCATTACGAAATAATGGGTTAATTCAAGGTTATGTTTTTTCTAACAGGTCAAACAAGTAAATCAAAAAAGAAAACTGAATGAACGGGAGAACCGAGTTGAAAGTCGGCAAAAAGGCATTTCTGCATTAGACTTCATAAACCATTTTATTTAAGTTATTATGAACTAACATAACTTTTGTAATTATCTTTGGCAAACTAATTATTTATAAAAAATAAAAAATTTTGCACAGTGTTTCTGGTCAACCCACCTCAACCCTACCCAACCATTTACTGGTTTTGACCTGTTACCCAACCCACCCAATTTGTCATATTGATATGCTGGGTATTTTACTACCATCAAGTGTTTGGCATTATTATAGGGATCGAACTAGACACTAAAAGTAAAGACTTGGATGCTAGTACCTTGAGGGATGCATTTTGAGCAAGAAGCTGCTCATAATCACTCCTAAGGCGACCCACTTCTGCTCTAAGAGAAGCATTTTCTTCCTTCAATGCTTCAGCCCGTTGAGCCAGCTCATCACATTCCGCCTGACCCAAAAAAAAAAATAATGGATGTAATCAATGTTGAAATCTTATAAGGAAAATAAGCATGCAAATCCTTCTTCCCAACTCTCCCTTGTTACTTATGTTGCCACGTTCAAACTCATACACATAGAGAAACTATGAATAACTAGTGTACCCAATATGATGTGATGGCTAGGCTCAAAACTCTAATAAGACTTAAAGGTCCAGATAAGTCAACATAAAAATAACGTTCAGAACCCAAAAATTTACTAGGAGTTGTTTTGGCAATGTTTACCCAGTTATTTATGAATGGGTCAATTTGGGTCATATTTTATCTGGAAAAGGTCAAATAAAAAAATTAACATTGAATGAAATGAGTCAAACGGGTTGAAAGGGCTGAACTTATACCTTCTATGCTCGAACATCCTACATAACTTTATTTTAAAATTCAAAACGTACTTTAATATTTTCGTCAATCATAATTAAAGCATTATTTACTTATAAAAAGATTTAGAATGCATAAAAAGGGTGTTTTGACCTGGTATAAAAATTACCCATTTTGACCTGTAACGCAACCCGCCTACCTACCGCATCTGACCACCTATAGAAAGATTCTTTACCTGCTTGCGCAGTCTGGATCTACGGGCAGATTCCCTATTGGATTGCTTCCTTCTCTGGCGTTTTAGCTCCCTTTCATCCTGAAATAAAGCATCAAGCAATAAGATAAGGCATAGGTTTTAAACCATCATAACTTCTTTCACTTTTGTTTCTTAAGAAGTTAGAACTTCATTGAGGGCCAGAAATGGCATAATCCATAAAGTGGATACAAACATGTGCACCAAAACGGTTCGACTTTTCAGAGCCAAACGGACAACAACTTCAACATTGATAATATAACGAAATCATTCACAAAGTTAGCATATGATTACTTGACAACCAAATTAAATATGGTATACATTAAAGCAGAACTAACGGATCACCTCATATATGCAATTCACCTCAAGTCACTAACACTTTATTTAAAGAAAGACATCCAATTCCAATTTTTCATTGGATATCTATAAAAGAACTAATCGCAGATCTTATAGACCTAATTCAGCTAAAACTAGATGTGAATGTACCTTAAAAGCTGGAGGAGGAGGCGCCCGGGGGGGGGGGGTGTGGATGGAAAAAGCCACTTAGTTTAGGGCAAAATATAAGTAAAAAGGTTCCTTTAAGTTCCAGGAAGGGAGAACCACATTGGAATGAGGAAAGCACTAAAGTCATCCAAAAAAGTGTATCTTTCGGACCCTTTTCTGGAGAGAGAGTACATGAAATCCATCCCGTAGATTAGAGGATCAGGTATAAAGAAAGGGATGTGGTTAATATACCATACTTAGAAAAAAGCTATTTAATTAACCTTCACTTCACTTTCATGTTTATAACAAATGTATTCCATAATTGGCAATGACCATAATGACATTATGTTAAGATTCTTATAAGCATGGAAAGCGAGTGTTTATTATGATAACTTTTGTCTACATGTGATATGTTTGATCATTGCCTTGCAGATCCCTAAAGCCCTTGTATCTTGGTAATGGAGACACACTGTCATAACATCATATTAGGTCCCTAAAAACACAATACTCCATATTCCGTAATATTATACTAGTCTCAATTCCATGTTCAACTATGTAAGGCTAGTAAAGACAAAAAAGTCTTTTAATAATCAAGGTTTATAGTAGTTTAGCTAAATTAATTACCCTAATAATTACCCTACTGTTAGTCTACTATTAATTCTCTAGATCCAAGCAGTAATAGATTTTTTGATCATTTCAAATGCAGTTGTAAACCTTAGCAATGTAAATGAACACTAACTTACAGTAAGAGCAGAAATATTCATCCCATCAGTTCTGAGATGTTCCCCTCATTTATACAAAATAATTAATTAGAAACAAAAATTTGAAAAAAGGTGCACCTGTAGCCAGAGCTGCGACTGCACGCTGTCCCTTGATCCAGCAGTAACCATCCCCCCTGCAACTGGACCAGAAGTTACCTTCCCAGGCATTGCAGGAATATTGGGTGAATTTGTACCATTCCAGTATTCCATACCGATATTTAAGTTGGTAGTTGGACCAGCCACTGTTTGATTGACCCCAGAATGAGGCGCATTTGGTCCTCCATTTGCAGAGTTTCCATTTTGAGATGCTTCACCTGTCGCTAAAATCATTGTGACATCAGTTTTTTCAGTAACCAGAAAGCAACGCAGTAATGACTGCGCTATAAGACACTCAGAACCGAACCTTCAAGAGAATCTTGCCTGGATCCTGATTTCATTTGGGAGTCCTGCAATATATTAATACATAAAACAATTTACAAATTACATAGCGACAATACCTACATATTCGAAATTCCCACACATGATACAGAGCATTTATCTTAAAGGTGTGGAAACTTGTGTCTAGATGGTAGATAATTCAATAACTCTAGCCATCCAAATAAGTGGTTATATTAAAAGACTGTTGCCCAAATAAAATCATCCAATGCAAACAAGTACTATGCAACTATACTTACATTTTCAGAATTTCCTTCAGTTCCTTCACTTGAACCATCACTTCCACTCTCAGCACTGAAAATTAAAAATTAACTCATATAATAACTAATCATATTCGAAGCAGCACTTGCTGAACTAAGTAACTAGAGGTGGAAATTTCGACCCATTTACTTAAGAAAGGGTTGATTTGGATTGTGTTTCATCTAAGAGAGTGCAAAGGTCCAAAACCAGACCAGACCAAACCAAACCAAACCGAACCGAAAGTGTAAAAATATTGGAACCGAGAACAAGAACTTATAATCTGGTTCAGTAGTGGTTTGATATCGGTTACAACCAGTTCAGTCCAAAAACAGACAGTGAACCAGACTTATAAAATTCTGGACTAGAGAATCTAGCAAACAAAATCGAAGTCATTGATATTCAAAAAGAGAAGGACCTTTGGGACGGCTTTTTATTTCTTAATCATTGAGCCGTCCTTTTATGTTTACCACCTCTCTAGTGTTCCAAAAAGGTGAATAAGAAGTCTAACTATTATAAGTAATCATATTAGAACTAATGCAAGAAGAAGGAATACATAGTAACTCCCAATTGTATAGCCATAAAACTAAAGTTCAATGATGTATTCATTATACCTTTTGGGATAAACTCCATTACCAGATGCACCTGCTTTGCTCGGTACATTATTCTTGCCAGTAATCATATTTAAACTGCCCAGGCTTCCTTTTGACCTTTTAATAGGAAGTTTTTCCTTCCCGTCTGGTGACTTACCATCAACTTCTGTATTTCCAGGAGTATTACCCTACATAGATATTCTCATTTCGTTATCAATGAATCAAGTAATACACTCTAGAAAGCCCATAAATTGGATTAACACAGTCAACTCACAGAAGCTTCAGCAACACCATTTGGAGAAGGCATTGCATATGGGTAAGGATATGACCCCTGGTTATATAAGAAACGAAGTTCACAACTATTGTTTATAGGGAGTTAGGAATTTAGGAATGGAATACATTAAGATCAAGAAGAAGATACCGGAGGCATGGATGGATGGGCGTAAATGCCACCAGGGGGATACATGGCAACATATGGATGAGGAGGAGTACCGTAAGGTGGCATAAGATGCTGTGAGTGCACACTGATATCAGAACAATGGAATACAAATCCCGGAGGAAATGAATGAAAGTAGCTAAATATGTAGCATGTGTTTATGTAATGTTATTACATATAACGATGAATATGTAGCATGTGGTCCATAGGAGGTATATGTCATGTCTTGGGCTTAACTGAAAACTAGGCACCATTCTGGACCACCTCTAATCAATAAAGACAAATATAGTTTGAAAAAATTATGCAGTGACTTACACTACACCAACTTTCAAAATATCTACTCGTTTATTCCTCCCATGGTTTGAAGAATGTTCTATTTTTCGGACAAACTTGGAGGTAGAACATCATATATTTGATAGATAGAAACCAAATGATATTTTTAGTTAAATAATAAAAGTAATACAAACGAAATACAGACTTGGTCATTAAGAACTTAATCGAATGACATGTACTAGTCGTTGTAATCTTAAATATCCGGCCATTCTTGAGCTGCTTCCGAGAGGCAGCTCTCTCCAAAATGACCTACTTTCAAATGGTAAGTTCTTCTCAATGACCCTTAATGAATCCTAATTCAATATCCAATTGAACATACGAAAACGTATCCCGTGCCCATAATTATAGTCCTGTAATTAAGGTACTAAAATCACCTTATTTAGTGTAGGAGGCTAAGAAAACAATATAATTTCCTAATTTAATGCCAAACAAGGTCCCTCATACTACAAAAGAAGTGCATATGATAGACTTGATTACATCTTAATAAATAATAACTGCCGTTAGCAAAACAGTTGACGTAAAAGTTATTTAAGAATCTTGGTATCTATGTCTCAAATATTATAGCTGGCCATGCTGACAAGCTCATCAAAAAGTGTAAAAATCATTTTAACCCTGTCTTTCCAAACACCAGCAGAAACTCAATTTAAGACATTACAACAATGTGGGGATCCATTGTTCCATGATATCGATTAACTGTAACAAATTAACCTAGAACTTAAATCAAGAATTATAAAGCAAAGTACCTGAACCCCCCACATGTAGGGGTGAGCTTGAGGGCTTGATGCCATGAACCCATGTGGAGGCATATGAGGGTAAGGCTGTTCAAGATTTACAAACCACCTACCCTCAGTAATATATCTCAAATGTTAAACCACCAATTCGTAAAAAGTTTAAACTTATAATAGATCAAACCTGAAACCCTGTCCAATCTGGATTGACTGTACCCGTAACAGTACCTGAAGTCTGCTCCTGTACAAAGTAATAAACAAAAAGAAGATAACTACATATTGTCAAAACGCGTATGCAACATCATAAATGGACAAAAAGAATGAAATTCACTTGGGAATTCGGTGTCTTTGGCTCCTTTGACGTGTCTTTCGTCTCTTTGGTGGATTTATCCATATCACTACTTCCCATTACGAGTACCACGTGACGTATCCTACAACCATCCTATCAACAATTTCAAAAAAATAATATACATACATCAATGGAAACAAAAATAACAAGAAAAACTTGACTTCAAGGAAAACATCAAGGGACTGGAATTTAAATAAGACAATACAGTAGATTCAGCTAGCTGAGTTCTGACTTAAAGCTTCAAATTTTCATATTCAAAATTAACATTTTCAAAACATATATAAAATTCCAAAATCACATTTTTAGAGTATTAGCACAATTCATATATATGTAACATGCAATATGAAATTGCAACACACCACACAAACAGATAATACTTTCAATTTTACCTAAAAATATAAACAATACAAACATAAAGAAGAAGAAAAATCAATATAATCATCAAGTAACAAGATTGGAACTTTACTGAGCTTAGGATGAGTTAAATTACCGAAGATTGATGCGAGCCGGTAAATCAAACGGGGTGTAGTATTGTAACTGAAATAATAACCTAGATCAAACTGAAAACCCTAATATTATATGAAAAGAGGGATATAAAAATTAAGAAATCATAGAGAAAGAGAAAGATCGAATTCAAAATCGTCGGGAAATTGGTTTCACGAGCGAGCTTTGAATTGATTGAAGGTGAAAGTGACTGGAAAGTGATTGATCAAGTGTAGAGTTTGATTCAACGGTAGATTTGTATGCTGACGTAACCTATTGGGGGTCTAGGTGTAGTATAAGGCCTGCCCATTAATAAAATAAAATGAAAAAATAGATAACAGTGAAAAAAATTAAAAGTAAATAGATAGATTGATGTAATAAAAATGTTGATCGATTACAATTAATTATACTTCGTTGTAGACAGAGCAATTCTACTTTTATTATTGTTATAATTAAGTTCAAATGAAAATAAGAATTTTTTTAAGAATAGAGGAATTAATCTCAATCATCAATTTTATCAAGATAATAATACATTAACATATTTATAAATTGAATATCTCACAAACGACTAGTCAAAAAAAATATACAAATTGCACCATAAAAATCAACATTTTTTTTCTCTTCGATTAGACATCTCACAAGGTATACTTTCGATTTTTTTCATTTTTTGGTGGATTTCAAAAACTGGTAACATGTGTGTTAGCTACTGGTAACACGTGTGTTAGTTTCCGTAACACATATGTTAGTTGGTAACACAACACATGTGTTACCGGATTTCAACAAAAAAAAAAGAAAAAAAATTCATCAAAAGTATATCATTAGGGATGTCTAATCGTAGAGAAAATAACGCCGATTTTTATGGTGCAATTCTATAATTTTTTGGTTAGCCGTTTGTGAGATATTTAACTTTGGGGAAAATTGAGTTTTGCCAAATGGATGGCTAAGATTCATTCCTTCATTCTCACTAAAATTTTCATTCTCATTTGAACTCAACCCTCATGGGCTATATTCTTTAAGTTTTATTTATCGTTTTCAATTACTTCTTTAAATGATTTTGATATAGTTCAGATACTTATTATAATAACTTTGTTAAGTGTTTTATATTATTGTAGAAACGACACATGAACATGAATAATGATACATATGTCATCTATAATGATGATATATATGTCATCTATATCAAAATTGATTATTAATTATGGCTATGAATTGTTGTCTCAAATCATTTCAACAATGACGGTCAAAATTTTCATTGTTATTGGTCATGTTCAATATAATTGTTAAAATCACATTAACATGTGTCATAAGTCACCATGGTTAGAAGCTCGTATTTGATAGGTCAACATCATTAGAAGTTAATCACTAACTGATTAAACGAATTGATCATACTAAACTAATAATCGACAGTTCGATTTTGATTTTTTTTCAATTAAGACTAATTTGGATCGGTTACGGTTAACCTACCTTAAACCACCAAAATTAACAGAACCCACTAAACATGTGCATTTTTTAGTATTTCATAAAAATATATATAGTCATATATACTTAAATATATAATATGTGTTGGAAAAATTAACTGATCTAAATTTCCTACATTATAAATTTGATTAGACAAATTACAAACTAAAAGTTAACTAGTTTCGTGAGATTAAATAGTCTAAGTATTGACTCTTAGTGAGTTTTAGTCTGTGTGAAATGTTTCGTCTAAGTCTACGTGAAGTCAACCAAACTCAGATCTTCACAGACTCAAATCTACACAGACTCAAATTTACACAGACTGAAGATCGACATTGTGAAGATTTGCAGAGTCAATGTTAATAGATTGAGAAGATCATGGCTAACAAGATTGAGGATATCAAGGCGACAAATACTGAAGATTTTAATATTTCCTATTAGTTAGTTTATTCGTTTAATCAAAAAATCAAAACCGAACTGTAAGAAGATTAGTTTATTCCTAATGTAAGTCTTGTTCGGACTCTATAAATAAAGAGATCCCAAGACATTTAGAGGTGTCTCTACAAAGATTTGTACCTTGGTTAAACAACAATTTCATAAGTTGATATTGTCTTCTTCACACCTCATCCAAGGTTTTGTATCCATGTGAAGTTTTGTATCTGTGTGATTACTCAAATATACACACATACTTGATAAATCTTCTTTGTGTTCTTTGTTTTTGCAATTACATTATTTAATTCTTTTGTTTGGACGATTAACAGGTCCTACAATATATAATTTTATAAAGGCGACACAGTTTAAACAAACATATACGAAGACACGAGATATCATTTATAACAAAATTAAAATGTGTCTTTCAATGACTTTAATAAAAATCGATGTCAATGATAAATGACGGTCACTCTTTTACAACCAAAAGTGAGATGTATTATGTAAATTTCAAGGTTTTTTTCGTTTAATCATCGTATTGCATTTTATCTTTCTATAATTTCGTGAAAATCGATGATTAACCGTTAACCGACACAAAACCAATGGATTAATTGATTGACCTATAATCAGTTAACGATAACGAATGGGTTTAATTTCTCACCAACCGACATATCGGTTGTGATTAATTTTTTCTCTTAACCAACCCAAGTTCACCCTTAAATTTTGATATACAACGGTATTCTAACTGTGGTTAGGGTTCTTGAAATCTATTTTTGATTAGGGAATTTTTATTAATTGTTTGTGTGTGTTTGAATGAGAATTGTGAGTAAGGTCCAATCAAGGTTTAGGTATTTACTTTGATAATTATATTATTCCTAAGACACACAATAGTTTTGTAATTGTACTTTATCTCAAACATTAAAAGGGACCTTATGGTACATATCTATAATATATAAAAGTTGAGTTTCAACAATAAATGTTAGTATACGAACATAAATATCATAAATGTTGATGTATAATAATAATAAATAAAAGTATAAATAAATAATAATGCAAATAAATAAAAGTTGAATTTCAAGTTATTAATTTTTACAATTAATTATATAATTATAAACCTTTATATAGTATAGTATATATATAAAAGTTGAATTTCAACTGTATATAATAAATATATATAAATAATCTATCTTCTATAATGTATATATATATATATTTATATAAAGATTGAGTCCCTACAATTAAATGTTGAGTTTTAAAGATTAATGTCATTAATGCATCTTTACATATTATAATTTTTTTACATCGTATTAAAAATACTTATCAACAATGCTAAAATATCAATGCCAAATAGTTTTAAAAATGATAAAACTCCTTTTTTTTGTCTAAGTTGTCAAATGTAATACAACATTTAATCGAGACTCTTAAAGCTTTAGCTAGCAATTCTAACCGTAGTTATTTGAGATTAGATTGAGATAATTAAAGGATTAGTCAAAAGTTCCTTCTTGGTTTTGTGTTTGATTAATAATCTTGAGTTATGTGGAAAGTGTTTTTGAATTTTATTGTACATCGATTGTAAAGGTATTGTTATTAAACCAAATAAAACTTAGTAGACGGTGTACGTAATATTGATTTGAAAATCGTAACACAAGCTATTAGTAAATACCGAGCTGGTGCAACTCGACCCGACCCGACCCAATCAATTAATAAGTTATAATTAACAGTTTCAACAACCCTTTTTTGATACTTTTAACCCTTTATGCTAAACATCATATTTCAAAAAAATTTATACAATACGTATGCAACGCACGGGTCTGATTGACTAGTATTCCAGATTGTTGAGTTTGACATCCTAAATGCACTTTGAACAATCTTACTCCCTTATAATGGGTGTAGGGGGGAGTTCCCCCCACACACTTTTGAAAAGACTAAAATACCCTTCATTTATATTAATATTTACATCAAACCTACCCACTTTCCCTCACATTCTTTAAAATTAAATATCTCAAAAATAGTTAGTCAAAAAATTATAAAATTTAAACCATAAAAATCAAAGTTTTTTTTTCTTCGATTAGACATCTCACATGATATACTTCCGATAATTTTTTTTTTCATTTTTTGGAATAAAAATTTAGATGTTTTTACATAATGATTCAATTATTAAAAGTTATATGTGTTATCCCGTTTTTTTTATCTCCCTCACATACATGTCATCTAAACATAAAAACACACAATAAACACGATAGAAAAAATATAGATCAAACATCCGACGTCGCTACTTTGCATGGGTACAAGGCTATATAGAATTATAGAGCATAATTTGAAACCATTAATTTGGTTATCTTGATGATATATTATCATGAACCTAAACTTAAAGGTACATGACTTAGAAATATGTATTTATAGTCAGTACTAAAGATCATGCAAAAACAACTAAGATACAATGAATCTTGTAGGGTTAAGTTAGGGACTAGGACTTACATTTCGGATTACAATCTATGGTTTGTGTAAGTATTAATGCTTAGGGATGAAATCAGTCAATATGACCAATTTATGTGGGGTTGATTAAAGTTTCATATGGTGGACACGGTTATTGCTCTCACAAATTTAATGGGGCATTTTGAGATATTTCACTAGTTCAGTTACACCTATATTATATGTTTTTTTCTTAGTTTTGATGATACTATAGAAAAAAGGGATGTTTCCAAGCTAAATGAATAGAAAAAGTATATTTCGGCAACCTTTGAGATGTTGTCGTATTTTGATAAAGTCTCATCAACTCGAGCACGTACTATTTAAGAAAAAGTTACCACACTCCTTTGTTTTGTTTCCCTATAATTCATTTTAAGATCTAGATTTTTACGATAACTAATTTTTAAATTTCCAAGATTTGTTACTGCAGCTTGTTCGTGCCTTTCAAAACCCACGATTTGTTGTGAAATTCACCATGAAAGGAAGTAGACGTGAACCCAAAAGTTATAGTCACTTGGGTTGTTTATCGTCATGTACAAGAATTATGATGGAATTATGTGTATAGTACAATGTTTATAACTATAACTATACTAATAATTCTATATAAACATTTGGAGTCACACACAAAAAATATTGAGACACCAACTGATAATATGTATGTATATATATATATATAGAGAGAGAGAGGGATGATCCAGACTTAGGAGAAGAGGGAAGTAAATCAGGGCCGTCCGTTAACATTCTTTAGGGGGAGTTAACATTCATGAATGTTAACTGACATTCATGGAATGTTAATTCCCCTTAAAGAATGTTAACGCCCAGATTTATTTCCCTCTTCCCTCGAGATTACCTCTTCCCCATTGATCACATATATTGTATATATGAGTTAATAGACAGGTTGGGTATCAAACTTTACTCAAATGTTCACTTTCATGAATCATCTTCATTTTGATTCGATTGGATGAACAACTTCTAAAATTATTCAACAAGATAATCATTCATCAAGATAAACTATCTTAATAAAATTTATCCATTTACATGAAACAACCGATCATGCAAGTGAACATTTTAGAAGTTTATTCATTCAATCGAATCGAAATGAAGATGGTTCATGAAAGTGAACATTTGAGTAAAATTTAATACCCAATCTGTTTATTAACCTTTGCATATATTATTCAAGTAATAAAACAAATAAAATGATTTAATTTTCTATTTGGACTAAGCGAGTTTAAATAGATTAAAGGGATTGATAAGCCCATAACCTATAGATTAACTTAATATTAATTAAGTATAGATCAATGGATTATTATGACATCAAGCTTTTTTTTTCTTTTTCGTTTTGTGTTGGAGTAATTAATCAAGAACCAATGCTTCTATTTCATAGTAACAATATTTGTTTTTCTTACCTTTTGGCTACAATCTATAACAGGTACTTGGTTGCCTCACTGAAGTAATCATATCCTCCTATGTTTAGGGACGATATCAAGCTGGAGATCGTTGAGCACAGTGAGTTCTCATGGTCTTTTTCCCAAAGAAAATCAAACACCCTCCAGCAGTCCGATAAACGTCAAAAGGTATTAATCAATGTCTTACGTTGATGCTAAACTATTGAATTGTGGTGTTAATTTATAACACTAAATGCTGAAGCTATGTAGTTGCATTGATATGAAAACTCAAATCAAAATGATAACTCATTAGAGGGTTGACGTTTGGCGTTATGGGGTAGTTAGATATGTATACTTCTTCTACAAATATTCATCGATCTCTAATATTGTTACAGAGTGGTTTTGCAATCTTACCAATGCTCCCTTAATGAAATTACGCTACAATCATGGTGGCTGAAACCTGAAAACAGGCCTAAATGGTTATGGGAACATCTAAAGGAACTTTCTATTCTTGTGACTGAATACGGCAAGCTTCAGATGTTGCCAAACTTCACTATACTGCTCTCCAGTTCAATGCAACAATTGAAAAGATATATAGGACAATTTATTAACTGCATCGTGGAGTTAGACGCATGATGAATGTCAATTAATTGATAATCATACACCCAACTCTATGACAAGACCATAGCTTGATTGAACTCGAAATTTATATAAGTTACGAGATATAAACTTGTTTTGTCAATTATTATGTATCACATTAATAGATAGTTGAGGTTTATACCTCTATGGGTAAAGAATGGGTTGGATTTCCGTTGAGATTTAAGCACTAAAACTTTAAGCTTTCATATTGTAAATATGGTGACCTCTATTCATCATTTCACCTTATTGCTAATAGAAGCGATCAGTAGTGTCTGATCATCCATGAATGACCATAAAAGATCACGATCCTTGCCACTTGAGACGTACAATAACCTGTATTCAGCCCCGACAGTTTAGAGATCGTGGAACCCTGTTTTAAGATCTTCACGAACATGTGATCACTCTAGTTTTTCTCAGTGATTTATATAAAAAAGTTCATCTCAATAGCATGTACAAGATCAGCATAAATAGAAGGTGGGACCACTCTTAAAGATGAGTCAGAAGCAAGCATTTCCTCCATCTACCCCCTCTCCTTGGTGAGCCTCAGAATTGGCATTATCCATTCCATCACCAGCATTGGCAAGAGAGAACCTACCGGGCTACAGGCATCAGCCGAGAATTCCTCGATAGCTTGCTTTAAAATTCTAAAACTCCCATTTGACTTTGACATTAAAAAAAAAAAATCAACATAATGTGACCGATTTTTCAGAATTCAGCATAATTTCTTTGGAAGAATCTGTATCAACAAAAAAAGTAATCAATTTCGCATAAAGTTCTAAACTTTGGCACAAAGCCATAAATTTCCAACAAAATCTGAAATTTCCAACAAAAACCCGAAGTCTGGCAGAGAATCCAAAGTCCAGTATAGAATCAACAATCATAATCCAGAATTTTAGCAAATTTGGCACAAAAACGAAAAATTATAGCACATAGTGGAAAAATATGGCTGAAAAGCTCACATAGAATCAAAAATTTCAATTAGAATACTCAATTGAGCATAGAATTAACAATTAGATTCCAAAAACTTAGCATACGATCGAAATTTGGTTTTGAATCGAAATATCTGGCACAAAAATCGAAAACTATAGCACAAAATAGAAAAATATCACACAAATTTGAAAAATCTCTCATAGAATAAAAAATTAGGCATAAAATCCAAGATTGAGCATAGAATCAACAATTAGAATACAAAAATTTGGCAAAAAATCCAAAATTTAGATGTTAAGTCGTATTGTATATATACCTTAGCAGCTGATGGTATTCAATTGGTTCTAGCGCCAGTTAATTTGCATACAGAAAAATATTAAATGGATTGCAATACAATTTCCATTTCTTTCCGTTAACATACATACTGATACACAATTCTTTCGTTCGTGTGTGTTAACTGTGTGTGTAAATTAATTGTCCAGATTATAGACAGAGAGCGAGCCATGTATGATCATTTGATTAATTAAGCCCAGCCAATTGTATCTTGGGCTTTCTTCAATAGAATGAATATTATATATATATATATATCTTTGGATTTGATGGTTATTTACAGGATTCCTTAATTAATGGTCTTGATTTCGACGATGAGTTCTATCAGATCCACGTGATAGATGGTCTCCAACGCGATCTGAAAGATTCAAACAGTTTGTTACCTACGTTCTTGCTCCGTAACTCTGGATGGTTAAAAGGTTCTAGTTTAGATGCCCCATGAAAGGATCTATAAGTGATGCAACCCCAAGAGATGTAAACAATCATAATCCCCATGAAAGGATCTACACCTTGAGATCTTTCGTGCAGTTCGTCTTACAATTTAGAGCACCAATAGTCTTGTAAATCTTGATTTACACTGCAGTTACAAGGGTTAGTGGAGAATCTTGATAAAAACACAAAGATTCATCTTCCCAAGCTGAAACCTTGCAGCTTATTTCAGTAATTTATAAGGAGTTGAAAGTGACTACAGAAGGGTTTCATCAAAAATAGTTGCTTGGGTTTGGTGGTTCAGGTAAAGTTTATAAAGGGGTGTCGCCTGATTTTAATAGCGAAATCGCAGGGAAGCGAATTTCAAGAGAATCGAGAAAAGTTCCAAGTGAACTCGTGTCAGAGACTTCGACCCTTGGGGCCTTCACCACAGGCATTTGGTTCCCTTGTTGGGTTGGTTAGAAAAAAGGGGGGTTCTTGTTGGTTTACGATTATATGGCAAATGCAAGTTTAGATAAGTTTATTTACAAGAACCCTAAAATGATTTTAACTTGGGAACAAATGTTCAAAATCACAAAAGATATAGCAAATGCATTATTTTATTAGGATCAAGGATGGGAGCAACTGTACTTCATTGAGAATTAAAGCCGAAAGTGTGTTGTTAGGTTCAGAGTTGAATGGTCGGTTAGGTGATTTCGGGTTGACTTAAGTTATATGACCATGGTTCAAACTCGACCACCACTTTGGGCTTCGACCCTGTTCGAGTTAACTCGGGAGCTAAGTAACCCAAAGTCCCCATCACTTTATTGGTAGTCGGGTTTGAACCATGTTCATATAACTTAGCCAACCCAAAATCACCGAACTGACCATTCAACTCCGGATCTAACAACACATTTCCGGCTTTAATATCTCAATGGAGCACAGTTTGCTCCCATCCTTGATGCAAATAAAGTAATGCATTTGCTATTATCACTTATGATTTTGAACCTTTAATCCCAAGTTAAAACTATTTTGGGGTTCTTGTTAATAATCTAATCTAAACTTTCATTTTCCATAAAATTGTATACCAACAAGAATTTCAATTTTTTTCTAGACCAACCCAACAACTTAACCAAATTCCTTTGTCGAAGACATCAAACAGTCGAAAGCTCTTACATGAATTTCCTTAGACCTTGTGTTGATTCTCTCGAAATATGCTTCACCAAGATTTCTCTATTCGAATCAGGCAACACCCCTTTATAAACTTTACCTTTACCGCTAAACCCAAGCAACTCTTTTTCATGAAACCCTTTTGTAGCCACTTTCAACTCCTTAAAAAAATTACTGAATATACTCGATCCGAAGCCTAACTTCAGTGAAATATATATCCTTATCAGCTTCTACGGTAAAGGTAGTTGATTCACTACTCATTTAGCACCAAGGTTACACATACCATGTACACTACACATTTTTAATACAGTATATCGAGGTCCCAAGTGGGACTTATAATACCCACAACCGCTTAATTGGTTGGTGGTACACCTTGAATTTGATCATTTATGTGGTTATGCTATTTCTTTATCTGTGTGAAGAATGCAGATTTATTATCATTATACTATCTTCTATTCCTGATTTACCTTAACTATTTTTCTTACCTTTTGGCTACAATCTGTAATGGGCACTCGATTGCCTGACTGAAGATAATCATCTTCCTATATATGTTTAGGGACGGCATCAAGCTGGAGATCATTGAGCACAATGACTTTCCATGGTCCTATTTCCCAAAGAAATCCAAACCCCCTCAAGCAGTTCCATAAATGTCAGAAGGTTTATTAATTAATGTCTTATGTTAATGCTAAATTATTAATTTGTGATGTTAATTAATAACACCACATCCAGAAGTTGTGTAGTTGCATTGAAATGAAAACTCAAATCAAAATGATAACTTATTAGAGGGTTGATGTTCGGCGTTATGGGGTAGTTAGATATGTATTTTACTTCTTCTACAAATATTCATCTCTGATGTTAGAGTGTGGTTTTGTAATCTTAGTAGTGCCCCCTTTAAGAAATCGCGCTACGATCATGGTGGTTGTAACCTGAAAACAGGCTGGCCTAGATGGTTATCGGAACATCTAACGGACATAATTTCTCAGTGTGACTGAATATAACATGCTTCAGATATTGCGGAGTGTTTTGGGGGAAACTAAAGTTCTGAAGCGAGTAATCATACGAACTTTGATCATGCTTTCGCATGCTGAAGGAAAAAATTGAAGAGATAGGACAATTTATGGACTGCATTGTTGACGTGCCGCATGACGAATATCAATTGATTGTTAATCATACACCCAACTCCATGACAAGATCATATTTTGATTGAACTCCGCTGTTTATATAAGTCATTGGGAACAAACCTCTTTGTATTATGTATCACATTACTAGATTGTTGAGGTTTACACCTCTATGGGTCAATGAAGGTTGAATTTTGTCAGAGACTTGAACTGATTGATCATTACCGAGCCTTACCTCATGAACACTGTAAAACTTTAAGCTTTCTTTTTCTAAATGTGGTAACCTCCATTCATCAAATCAGTGCATGACATTCTAGTTATTATGGAAGAGTGACCTACCGGTCGCTTTACGGCCCTGTAGTATATCATCGACAAATATAGACTATGGAATTGTTGGTATCTTGTTTCTAGCTAGCTAACTAGCATGGTCGAACACTAATTAGTGATGTTCGGAAATTTGTTGCAGAGGTAAACAGATAATATAAACATACATTATGGCACAAAAAAGGAAAGCAGATGCAGTATTTCTTATCAGATCCCACTCATTCTAGCACATTTTGAGGCAATCAAAAAAGCCGAATAAAACTTAAAACCTGATTTTAACTCTTATGATTTGAGCCTTTTAAACTCATCGGGCTGTTTCTTGGTGATCGATTGAGCATTTTCTGATTCAATGCTAGTGACAGCTGCTGGAATTTAGGCCCATGGGATGCATACTCAGCTCTTAATTTAAGAGATTCACTTGGAAAGTTAAAAGGCTCAGGGAATAAAATCATTGACAAGATTCTTCATGTTGTCCATATGGTTCTTATTTGGGTATCTAGAAGTGGAGAAATAAAGTGTTGTCAGCTCCGCAAGAGTTAGTCACGTCCAAGCTGTTCGGGATTAGGATATCTTCTCAGGGAATTAAAGTATTTTGATGTTATGAGAAAAAGGTGTTCTGTGGCCAATATGTATATATGAAGCATGTGTCACATACAAGGCTGTTTGAAGGATGCCCAGAACTTAGTAGTAGTGCTACAAAGTTAAAGAAAGTCATGGTGATATTCACTGTACATCGTATTGATATTCCGAGTGCTTCAAGAATTCGGATCTCCTATCTGAAGGTCTAGGTAATATAAGAATGTATGGAATTTTGGCCATATGATCTCTTTGTTGTGAATCTGTTTTTGGTAACACTATATTATCTAAAAAGATGCTGAATATATTCAGATCGAGGACTTACTTTAATCGGTCAGATATTGATCTATCCTTACAGTCTTCGTTAATGGAGGCAAGTGAATCTGTAGTAGATCTTTGTAATTCAAGTCATTATTTTTTTGTGGTTGTGAATGTAGATCTATTACTAGTACTAGATTACTATGTTCTATAGGCAAGATTGAATTTATGATAGTAAATTTCAATTATTTCGTGGTGTGCTGTGTTATATATCACAATCTTTAATTCATGACTTGCTTGAGTTGTTTGAATAGTATTATTTTCTTTTACCATTGCAACTGTCTGAAGAAGCTAACTATTTATGGAAATATTCCAAATATTTCATTTATGATCATTAATTGAATAAAACAGTATTCTCATTGAAAAAGAGTATTTTAGCTTTAGTGTACATACTCTTGCCGCTAGCAAAATTGTATGCATTAGCAATATTCAAATGTGTCTTTTTTTTTTTAACTGGACTTTGATATAAAAACTAGTAAGAAGCTAGATACAAAAACAATTACATGGAGTCACAACAAATCAGATTCGGGTTACAATTCCAGCCTAACCAATCAATTTTACCTTTGCTAATCCTATTGAAAATCCATAAAAAGAAAGAATTTTTACTGCAGCCCCATTTTTCTCCTTTCTTGGATTTTTGAGACTAATATTGGACTTGTTTCTGAAGCGTCACAGGATCCACATACCTGTTTTGATAACCGCATCCAGAAAAAATTTGCTGCCAATCTTCTCTCTTGTTTGATCCTTGACACAAAGCAGCGATTGAATATCATTAAAAGGGCCGAGTTTTATTTTCCATTTTTCTCCTTTCTTGGATTTTTGAGACTGAAATTGGACTCAGTTTTTGAAGTGTCACAGGATCCACATACCTGTTTTGATAACCGCATCCAGAAAACATTTGCAGCCAATCTTCTGTGTTGTTTGATCCTTGAAACAAAGCAGCTATTGAATATCATTAAAGGGCCTAGTTTTATTTTCCATCAAGATGCGATATCAACCATAATTATTGAGCAATTCTACAATCAATGAACACGCGATATGCTGACTCTTGATCTTCATTACACATTTTGCGTCTCTTGGAATCTAGATCAATCCCCCTCTCATTGAGATTTATCTTTGTCGGCAACCGATCATGAGCGATATGCCATATAAGAATATTGACCTTTCTGGGAGTCAATTTATTTTGGTGAAGGTTGTATACTTCTCCAATTGGTTGCATGCTCTCAATGTATTTCCTAAGGCCACGAACGGAAAACTCTATGGCTGCTCCAGGAGTGAATTCTCATGAATCAATGTCTTCAAATATATTTTTACTTAGCATATCCTCTTCCTTCTAATTAATACTAAATAATGATAATACGTGTGATCCAAATTATGTCACCAAATCTTGTTATTAGAAGGATGATTAGGATGATTAGTAAGAACAACTAATTGCTCTCTTTATAATGTCATTATTATTCAAATTCAAATTTTAATATGGCTAATTTGGATATATCACAAAATGACAAAGTGTTCGACAGCTAGCTGCATATATCGCTTACTCGATTGGACTTATAAAGAAAGCGTGCGTTTTATCATAAAATTAGATTGCTTTATAGATGTACCAATTGGCCCGTTTTAAGTAGCTCATTTTGTTTTGGGCCTCAGGCTAAAAATCAAACTTCCCTTTTTTATAACATACATTTCACGTTGGTCCAAACATAAATCAAGGTGCTCCAGATCGATTCCGTACACGTGGCACCATGCATAAATTGGTACTTCTCGTATACAAGTCATCTGAAGTTGGTGCCTCTTCTTCTTTTAGGGTTTCTTTCTTACATTACCCAAATAAAAAAACCCTAGAACACTAGCTGCAAGTCTGCAAACTCGAATCCATGACTCATAAACCAATCAAGCTCTCGAAAAATGAATTTCCAGATCAGATCAGTACTCTTCCAGATGATTTAATATCAAGGATTCTTTCAGTAGTACCAACAAAGTATGCAATTAGGGCAAGCAGTCTTTCAACAAGATTGATCCCTTTACAGGCTTCTCTAGTCAATCTTGAATTCGACGATGAGGTCTATCCACATGATAGATGGTCTCCAGTACGATCTGAAAAATTCAAACAGTTTGTTACCAGAGTTGTTGCTTCACAAAACTCACGGATGATTAAAAGGTTCTACCTTAGATGCACTGTGAAAGGATCTAGAAGTGGTGCAACCCCAAGAGATATAAAATCATGGGTTTTAGAAGCAGTTGATCATCGTTCTTTAGAACAACTACACCTTGAGCTCTTCTGTGCAGTTCCTATTATAATACCGAATAATGTATTCGAGAGCACGACCCTTGTGAATCTCAGTCTACATTGCAGTAACAAGGGTAAGCTGGTGATTAATCTAAATGAAACCACAAAGATTCATCTTCCCAATCTGAAAACCTTGCAGCTTATATCAGTAACTTATAAGAACGAAACTTGTGTGACTAAATTGTTTGAAGGATGCCCAATGCTAGAAGAGTTCGTTGTGGAGAGACGAAAGAGGGATAATATAGCGAATTCTTATGTTATCAGTGGTTGCAAGTTGAAGAAAGTCACGGTGATATTCACCGTAGAGGATACTCCGAGATTAACTGACATTAAGATTTCTTGTGAAAATCTCGAGTACATGTGCATATGGAACGCTTTGCCCTATGAAATTTCTATTGAGTATCCCTCGAGCATCACCGAAGCACATTTTTGTATGTGTAGTTTTGGCAAAGATTATGCTGAAAAATTGGTGAACATATTCAGAAGCCTGACTTCAGTAAAAAATCTATCCTTATCAGCTTCTACTGTAACGGTAATTAATTCACTACCTATTTAGCACCAAACTCATACATATCATACACTAGCTACACATGTTTAATCCAGTAACATCTTTGTCCCGAGTGAGACTTGTACCCACAACCGCTTGGTTAATGGAGATACACCTGAATTTGTTCATTCATGTTGTTAAGTTATTTCTTTGTGTCTGTGTACGTAGGATGCAGATTTGTTATCATATCACTTTGTGCTATAGGCTAGAATGCATATATCCTTCTTTATGAAATTTCCAACTGTTACAAAAGAATTTCCAAAGAATTACGTGAGTTGTTCGAATAGGAGTTTTGACTGTTGTCTTTTATTATTAAACAAGTTAACTATCCATACCGTCTTCTGGGTCATTTGGAAATTTCAAAGTGAAATGGTTTTTTATTAGAGGAAACTAACTGCCATATGAATTACTTGGAGATGAAATTAGATTATTGTCGTTTTATGGTTTTCAAATTGCAGCTCTAATGCTAATGTAAAATGGATCGTTTGGGTATGTAATCCATCTTCCCCATTGTAATCTCTTAAGTTACTAGCTGCTTGCTACTTTTTTTTTATACAATTGCAGTTAAAAAAAATTATATTGAACCTTTACACATTTATGAGCCTAGGTTCACATCTCATTGATGCTTAAATAGGAGTCCATTTTAGCTGTCATGTATATACGTACTCTTGCAGTTGAATTGTATGCACAGTTAAGAGATTAAAATCTACATTTATTTTGCACATATAATATAGGGTTATTAGACAGGATCGTGATTCTACTTTGCGTAAATGTTCAAATAAGTTGTTAGGACTATTAATTTGTTCATTTGAATTATTATATTTACTAAATCACGATATGCATGTTACTTAACTTATAAGTATTATACATGTAGATCAGTTACTTAATTCATATTGGAGTAGTTAACAACCAATGCTAGCTTCTATTTCACATTAACCGTATATGCTTTGCTTACCTTTTGGGTACAATATGTAACAGGCACTAGGTTGCCTCCTCATTGAAGTTAACCCTCCTATGTTTAGGGACGACATCAAGCTGCAGATCGTGGAGTATAAAGACTTCTCATGGTCTTTTTCCCAAAGAAAGTCAAACCCCCATAAGCAGTCCCATAAACTTCAAAAGGTTAATTAATTAATGTCTTATCTTATTGCTAGACTATTAAATTGTGATTTTAATTAATAACTACATGCAGAAGCTGTGTAGTTGCATTAAAATGAAAACTCAAATCAAATCAGATTGATAACCTATTAGAGGGTTGATGTTCAGCGTTATACGTCTGGGGTAGTTGGATATATATATATATATATTCTCTTTTGAAAATATTCATCTCTAATGTGAAAGTGTGATTGTGTAATCTTACCAGTTCTCCCTGGAAGAAATTGCACTACGATCATGGTGGCTGAAACCTGAAAACAGACCTAGATGGTTATGGGAACATTTAACAGAACTTTCTATCATTGTGACTGAATGTAACAAGCTTCAGATGTTGCCGAGTGTTTTGAGGGAAGCTAAAGTTCTGGAGCGAGTAACAATACAAACTTTAAAAGATTGCTCTCGAGAGTTCAAGGCAACAATTGTACAGATAGGACAATTCATTGACTGCATCATTCAGCTTGCCGCATGATAGAATATCAATTTATGGTTAATCATATCATACACCCAACTCTATGTGTTGTTTATACAATTAAGTTACTGGAAATAAACTTCTTTTGTCAATTTATGTATCACATTACTAGATCGTTGAGGTTTATACCTCTATGGGTGGTTGGTTTTCATTGAGATTTAAACTGATTGATCATGCATTATCGAGCCTTACATCATGAACGTTAAAACTATAAGCTTTCTTTTTGTAAGTGTGGCGACCTCCATTCATCATTTCACCTTGATGTTATTGTTTGCAATTATTTACTATTGTCTTTATAGGTTCATGGCCCAAATCAGTGACACTCTATTTAGAAGAGTGACCTACAGTCCTACATGTTGCTGGCCTTAGCTAGGTGACAATTATAGACTAAAAGTCCAATTTTTTGTATCTTGTTTCTAGCTATCTAGCTAGCAAGGTAGAACATTAAATTGTGATGATCGGAGAATATAAACAAATGTAGGTCCCTCGTTAGTTTTAAAATTTCTAAGGGAGAATATCCAAGTGGCGTTATTTACCACACGTTGGTGATCTTCTGCGCCTAGCAACATGCACACAAATTAAGTATAGTTCAAGTATACCCAGTTACAGCACGCAACATGTCATACTAAATACAATTTATGTTGGGCATATATACGTCATAGCTAGCAATGTCAATGAACCTGCCGCTAAAGCATCAACAATCACATTATCTTAAAAACTGACTAGGAATAGTCAACTCACATTTTCTAACATTTAGAGTGTAACTGGAAATCCATGCGTGTGATAATTATAAATCACTACAAGAAAAAGGAGGAACAACGGCAGGGATCTTTAGCGACAACACTTGTTGTCTCTAAAACTCATTACGTGACATAAAAATCCACTTTTTGACCAAGGTCGGGTCAAAATTTTGACTAAATTCTTTAGCGACGACACATATATTTTCCAGGGTCATCTTCAGCGACGAGTGGGTCATATGGGTATGAATGAAATGGGTCAAGTGGGTCATATGGGTAATATAAGTGAAGTGGGTCAAATAGGTTATATGTCACATGGGTCAAACGGTTAAGTGGGTCATATGGGTAATATGAGTGAAATGGGTCAAATGGTCAAGTGAGTCATATGGGTAATATGAGTTAAATGGGTCAAATGTGTCATAGGTCAAATGGGGCCAATGGTTAAATGGGTTATGGGTCAAATGAGATAAGTGGTTTAAATGAGTTATAGGTCAAATGAGTCAAATGGGATAAGTGGGTCAAATGGCTGATAGGTCAAATGGGTCAAATGTTAGATGATTTATACTAATTATTCTTTTTTTGTAAATTTTAGGATAAAATGGTGAACTTGCATGATAACCAACCGGGAACTCCACTCCTGTAAGTGAGGAGGCTATCTTATCACGAGTCTAGAGGTAACGTAGTGAGTATAATCCTGGATGTGGTAGAAAGTTACCGGGTGTTGCATCTACTTCAACCTCAAGCGTCCAATCACACCTATACAAGGTGTATACACAAGACCAAGTTAATAAAAAAAAAAGAAGAGGCTAAAGTTATGTATTATACTAATTCCCACTTGGAGGAATTCTAAAAATGTCTTACTATTCGCAAATATTATGATTGCTAAACAAGTTGATGAATACGAAGAAGAGAACGAGGATGAAGAGTAAGTTCATTGTGGATCATCTGTTAGTAGTTTGTGAGGTTTTGTGGAAAAATGTTTGTTTATACAATTATTAATCTAACTTTTAAACTTGTTGAAACACTAGTCTAATCTATGGATACTTTATAATTTTGTTTAGTTATGTTTTGATTGAGAAAACTATAGAAATTTGGTTATATATTACTAGAAATCTGTTGAATTAAAGTAGAAAAAAATATAGGAAAGCTGTAACAATGGAAAATCCTACGAGAATCTACAGTAAGCTTTAGCGACAACTTTGGCAATTTAACGACAACCTGTGCCGTTGCTAATTATATTTGTTAAAATCAAAAAATAAAATAAAATAGAATTAGCGATAAGATAGTCATCACAAAAGCTCTTTATTAAAAAAAAAAAAAAATAGAATAGCGACATAGTCGTCGCTAAATGTATTTATAAAAAAAAGTTAATAAAATAGATTAGTGAAGACATTGTCGTGCTCAATAGGTTTCTGAATAGGTCGAAACATGGGCTAACTTGCCGTCGCAAAAAATTGTAGTCATCGCTAAAAAGCATCTCATACGAAAATATTGCAACGACCTTTTTGCAACGAACGTCGTCACTAAAGAAATTATGTCCGTCAGCGATGATTTTTTGTTGCTAGAAGTGTGATTTCTAGTAGTGAATGTCTTTGGTTGTTATCTTTTAAATATTTTGTTATGCTCAAATACACCACATTTATGTTGTATTTGATAAGTGTTTAATTTTATACTTTATATGAAGTTGAAGATAAAGGGAAACAAAAAAGAAAGAAAGTTGTGGGGCTGATCGAATAGATAATATACAAAACATTATGGACTCAAAGAAGGAAATTTTTTTCGGAATTTCGATCAAATCCCACTCATTCTTGCAAATGTTGAGGCAATTTATTAAGTAGAAGAAATCTGACAAAGTTACGGTAATCAAGTCACTTATTAATGTGATCTAGCTGCCTATTTTAGACTCGAGTTAGTTTCTATATACTTCCACTTTAAGCTTTTTTTTCATTTCGTTATGTTGGATCTATTAAATTGAACCTTCATTCCATTATTTAATTATTACTATTTTATATATTCATTGAGATCTAGTAGATTTGAATTACCTTGAGCTGTAATGTTATTGTGCATATTTTATATATTGATATTCCACTATTGTGAGCATGAATAGAAATGAATTTTATAAAACTACTAGTATAGTAAAGGATTATGATGTTCTATGAACGATGAAAAGTGAGGAAAAAATGAGTATTACGTTCCTATTAAATCATGACTAGTAAAGTAAAGAAGGAAGTGATGAAAGAATGTTCTATATGAACATATGGTTAATGAATGCCAGTATATTTTTAAGGGCTTAGTGTTTGAAAATGCATTCAACTTTGTCAAAAAGCTATTGTGTGTATCGTTTTTTTGGGACTCTATTAAATGTACTGAACTTGTAAAAACCCCAATTATATGTATCGGATGACCTATATAACCCTTAACCAGTCACCTGGCCACCTGATCGTCTTCTCCGGTGATTTTCCGGCGACCTGAATTCCGGCGAAGAACTAATTGCGACGCTGTGAAACCCACTAGATCCCGTGATGTGATGATTTGTGTGAAAAAAACTTTTAAGAAAGTGGGTTAAGTTCTTGATGATGATTCTTTTGCACTTTTATTTGGTTGTTCTTGAGAGAAAGAAAGTGGGTTAACTTTATTTTCTTGCAAAACTTATAGCAACTTCATGTCTACATCTTAATTAGCTGTAGCTTACGTCCATTTGACTGCAATCTGGTTTTGGCCGGAATCTTGCCGGGGAAGATGACCGGAAAAGTGTGGTAACCTGTTAAAAATGGATGGTTACCTTCCATACCCGGTTCATTACACTAATTTGAGGTTTTTACAAGTTCAGAACATTTAATAGAACCTCGAAAAGAATGATACACACTATAGATTTTTTGACAAAGTAATGCATTTTCAACACTAAGCCCTACTTTTAAAGGAAAGAAAAATGATAACTTTACGAGAAAGAATGATTACGTTCTTTAAATACTTACATGCTATTTGTTCCAAGTATGTATTAAGGAATTATCTTCCTACTCATTTAACTCCCGCTTTCATATGATATTCAACTATACTATTATTGTTATCATCTCATTGAATTCCACATACTCACTTGCGTAGAAATTTTTATCCTTGTACATAGTTACTTGCCAAGAGTTGTCACTTACCCTTACTATTTATACACCCAGGTCATGAAGCCAAGCAGATTAACAAGAACGAGAAAACTTACTAGTTGTTATAATATTTATTATTCATGTATCTTGTTGTACATTTTAAGCTCAATATATTGTAATAACAATTGTGTAATGTGCTATGTTCGATTCCACGAGTCCTTTTGGAACTCCACCTTTATTCGTTGCTATTAAATAAATGAGATTTATGGCACTCGAAAGTAAGGTGTGACAAATATGTATGAGGCATGTGTCACAAGACTGTTTGAAGGATGCCCAAAGCTTAGTAGTGGTACAAAGTTGAAGATAGTCACAACGATATTCATTGTACGTATAACGTATTGATATATTCCGAGTGTGGGTATATGAAGCTCTAGTAATATACGCATATGCAATTTTTGGCATATGATTTCTCTATTGAGAATCTATTTGGCATAACTCAAGCACATTTTTGTATTCATCTATTTGGTAAAAATAATGCTATAAAGATACAGATTACATTCAAAGATATCAATCTATCAATACCAGCTTCTTTAATGGAGGTAAAAGAATCTGTACTACATCTATCCATACCAGATTAAGGTATTTTCACTGAAACAGTATTCTAGCTCTCGTGTTTATACTCTTGTAGCATATTCAAATGTATCTTTATATTGCATATCCTTTGTATGCATATGCCTAACATGAACTTTTAAATTTTAATTCTGTTAAGTTTAGGTTCCTTTTTGGTTGGTTTAGTTAAAAACCAATTCCTCTTTTTGGAGTAACCACATATATTATTCTATTACTGTGTGGATACAATCTGTAGCAGGTGTGTAATTGCTTGCCTGAGTGGAGATAACACCCCTTCTATGTTCAGGCACGATATCAAACCGGAGATCCACGTAGAAAACAAAGGAATTTCATGATTTTGTTTTTTGAAAAGAGAGTCAGACACCCTTAAAGTGTCCATTAAACGTAATGAAGTTTGTTAATCAATGTCACATTAATTTAATGTAAAACTATTTGATTGTGATGTTAAAAAATATTAGAGAAACTGTATAGTTGCATTGGATGAAATCCCAAATTAAAATGCGCGCTAACTTATTACATGGTTGGTGTTTTTCATTTTGCTGTAGCATTTTTCTTCTACAAACTTTCATCTCTAATGTTGTCGTATGGTACGTTCTATAATCTTAGCAGCGATCTACCAGCCAAATAATGTTCTGATGTTGGAACCTGATAACAGGCATAGGTAGGTGTTATCCAGTTATACGCTTTGGATGTTGTGTATTTTGAGGGACGCTAGCTAAAGGCTTGAAGCGAGTGATAATACGAACTTTGAGAGATCTTTCTGCAAAGACTAATGCAGAGTTAATTAAACAAGTAGGAAACTTCTCGATCTGCACTTTTGAGTTTGTCACAAATTAATCGTTTATCACATCCCAAATATGAGACGACCACAAATTCTGTTGTTATTGTTGGTAAAATTGGGAAAACAAAGTGTATTTTTCCCAAACTTTGGACCTAGTTATTTATATGTAAATGTAGCAATTATACGTAATACTTAATATGGTTGTTTCGCTCTTGACAAGAGCTTCGTAACGGCGTATTATATGTCCAAAGTTGATGAGAGATGAATGAGATATCGAAGCTCAAAGTGAGGTGTATGAAACTACAAATTGATGGGTTTTGGAAGCAATAATGTTTTGTTTTAATTATAACGATTTCATGGTGCGTTATAAAAAGGGCGTTTGGGGTTATCATTCAAACACACTGAAAAATAATACCAATCGTTCTCTCTCGCAATAAACCTGCACACACCTGTTCTCTGCTGCGAATTTCAGGCAAGTTGCTAACTCTGGCTGTGCAACAGCTTTGCGACCGTTGTACCCTGGGAAACATACGCGAATATGTTTTAAGGAAACCGGGTACAACACGGGCCTCGGTTATTCGTTAATATATGTTTGCTTTCTGCTTCTCTTACACCTGCAGTTTCGTTTTCCTGTTACCAGTTCATACAGTTATTGTTAAACCATGAAAATATTTTATAGATTTTAGACTCCTGTTGTTATTATTAGGCATCACGATACTAACTTGTTGATGCTTTTAACTGGATGACTGACCATCATGGTATATATATATATATATTGGAGTTGATATTCTAGTTAGAACTGAACTCATTACTGAGCCCTACTTCATGAACATACACCCTTAAGCTAAATGTAAATTATATTCACATGTGTTCTGTTCTCTAGCTGTAGCAGGTGTTGCTTTTGTATCTCTTAGATTTAGTCTCCTTAATGTTAGATTTGATACTAAAAACTTATGCAATATTATGACAAGTAGATGATTTAAATATTTAGAGTACTTATAAGTAGTTTGCTTTATAGTTACAGTGTTGGTAGTGTGTCACCAAGAGCTTAGGACTTAGAGAATGTCTACTTCGTGAAAGTTGATTTATCAATTAGTTAACTTAGACATTTCTTTAAGTCGACTTTGAAGTGAAGTACTAAAGCCAACTTCCAGTTCATCCAAGTATGACAGTTATTCCATCTCAGGGACTACAATAAATTTCAAACATTCAATTAAGTGGAGGACTGAAGTTGAATATGGAATTAAACTTCATAATGCGGGTCAGCGTGAAGTTAACAAGTCACCTTTAGAAAATTTGAGTGGTTGGACCTTCATAGATTGATTCCGGCCACTTCCTCAACACACGGGACTCTGAAGCCTTATTCAGAAAAGATTTTTGAAAGGCAGGGCCGTCACCGAGATTTCGTGGCTCAGTGTGAAATTTATAGATAGTTGAAAGTAAAGGTTTATAGAAATAGAAGTTTATCTAGGAGCCCTCTGTAATGAAAGGTGTACAAACCTGAAAAAATACCCTCTAGAAGATCAAGGCGTTCCCACTCATAATGTAACAACATAGGCGCATGAATCACACTTACCTTAGAAGAAGTATATCAGAATATTCTTTGTCTATTGGGACCGCAAATGTACATGGAATTTACTGATCTTAAAAGAGGACACCCACACCAACGCTATTGAACTAGAACCTTCCGAGGATCATCATAAAGGGATCACATTTATCATCCAAGTGATGTGTGTTAATCATTAAAATAACAAATTTATGATTTGTTGTGAATTTGCTCTCATGTGACAGTTTTTTTAACAAATACAACCATTTAGATCCATACTTTTTTGAGCCAAGGCCAAAACCTGGTAAACTTTGTGTGCCTCTACTATACACCCAGGAAGATACGGTAGGTTAACCTAATAATTACATTTAGAAACACTGAAACATCTTTGTTTTTTGTTTTGCTCATTAGTACATTTTGATTCAAATTACTTTCTAAACCCTTTTATGTTTTGATTGTTACCTATATACTATATACTATCAATTAATAAACTATGAATTTGTCAGGTTAGTTTTTTTTTTCCTCCTTTTTCTTAATTTCTTTTTTTCGTCTTGAAGTTTTTATTTAATCTCATTACACTACATTACATGTATGCAATTATTTGCATATCTAATCGAGTCGAACTAAATTCTTCTCTATATTACACCAACATAATATGTCTCATACGAACTTTTGCATAAGAACTTTCATACTTTGTTTTCAAGTAAGTTTTGAATCAATCTTTTGCTATTTTCCCTTAGTTATCAAACTCCTTATATCAACTATGAGCAACATTTTACATGTGAGACATATTTCTTGATACAAATTGTTAAAACATGTAGAATCGAAGTTAAACCGCTTCTCAAGAGAAAGGCGTGTTGAAAATGTTATATATTGAAATTAAATCAAATTAAATTTACTAATATGAAAGAACAAAATTGAAGTGAAGTTCAAAGATTTGGTTCATTTGTCAATTTGATTTGATTTGATGACGTGGCGGTGGAAGACTTGGCATATTTAATGATGACTTGGATAGGAACAACTAAATATAAATAACAATAACTGCCCATTCGGAAATAGTCTAGGGACTATTTAAGTAAATCACGGTTTCTTGATCATAAACCCTCCCCTTTTTTCTTGAAATCACGAATGAATCCACCATTTTTCTTTCTCTAATAAATCCTCGCCTCTGCAAATCAGAAACGACGTCGTACTGCCAAGAGTGCAAAAGGACGACGGTATCGCCGGTCCCCGCCGGAATGTCGCCGAGATAACACTCTATCGGTCTCCGGTTAGTTTTGATTCTTTCTTTTATTTGATATGCGTACTTGCGTTTCGTGCCCTAATTTTATGTATGTGTAGAAAATTGATATATTTTTTGTTAATATGCAATTAGGAATCAAAGGTAGGGTTGTATAACTTAAAGTTCGTATATTTTACTCGATAATAACTATTTAATATCGAAATTGTGAGGATATAATGTTGTATAAGAAAGCCTTTTTTAGGGTTTCTTGAATTGATTGTGTTTTTTTATCGTATTATATAAATGTATACGTTCTATTTGTATCTTTTTTACTCGCAAAGGTTATGATATTGACCTGGTGGTCATTAATTGCTGTTATGGTGGTAAAAGTTTTGATGTATAATGAAATTGATGATATTCCAGTATTTTAATTGGCTGTAAAGCATTTGGTAGTTGTGGATAAGACTTTGACGCTATCTTGAAACAGAATTTTAAACATCGATCTTCTGCTTGTACGTTTATGATTTGCTAGAGTCATCGCGAGAAACATCTGCTGGGAACTTTTTATATTTTCGTTTAAAATAAGTAAAATTTTCGCTCTTTTTCTCTTCCAATTCGACCGTTAACTCATCTTCTCCTCAGCCTGTCATTGGTCACCACCTATTGATTATCAGCATTTTTTGTAACTTTGTAGTTGTATTGAGTATTACTTCCTTGTCTACTGACTCGACTCTACATAAGAGTTCCCATGATTTTTGAAATTTCATCTACTGGAAAATTTATATGTGGCTAGTGCAGTTTAGACTTGAGTCTGCTATGTTATGCTTTTGTTTTATATTGGTTATCAGGACCGTGAGCTATTAAAATGTTTCGATTTATAATGAAATTGATGATTCCGTAGTTCGAATCTTCTGGTATTTCAACTGGCTGCAAAGCATTTAGTAGTTGCAGATAATATTTTGACGCTATTACAAAACAGAAGTTAGGGGGTGTTTGGATTAGCTTATTTTATGCTTATGAAATAAATGCTAAAATGCTGGTTGAGGTGTTCGGATAAGCTTATGTTTGGGTTTATTAGCTTTTTTGTGAATTAATAAGCCTAAGCCAGATTTTGGGGCATGCTGGAAAAGGCACAAGCTAACAAACTTAAGCCATAAGTTAACAAAGTTAGCTAAAACAAACACCCCCTAAAGATTGATGTTCTGCTTGTATGTTAGAGCCATTGGGAGAAATATCTGATGTTCATTCTTTTTTAATTTCCTTCTAAAAATTTCTGCTCTCTTTTTTCTCTTCCAACTTAACAGTCGACTCATTGTCTCCTTTGCCTGTCACTGGTCACCGCCTCTTGATTATCACCACTCTTCGCAACATTGCGGTTGTATCGAGTTTCAATTCCTTGTTTCCTGACGTGACTGCATAGAAGAATTTTCTTGATTCTTTAAGTTTCATTCAGTGGCGATTTGCCAATTTCTTACGTGGTTAGTGCAGATTAGGCTTGAGTCTGCTATGTTATGCTCTAGTTTTGTATTGGTTATCAGGGCAGTGAAAAATTACGTAGACAATGTCATTAACTTCTGCATTAGCTTGGCTATTGAATCTGCTGAGTTTTGCTTTTGTAACTATAGTAAACATGTGCTTTGTTTTATCTGATGGACACCCGTGATATGTTCATCCGAATGTTAACATATTCTTTAATGTGAGCCAGTTTTGGGTAATGGTGATGCGCTTGGTCATACCTGCGAACTCGAAAACTATTCACTATATGATAACACTTGGGATAGGATGGGGATGTGTTGGACGCCATCACCTGCCCGTTGACATCCCTATAATTGCAAGTTATCATTTTAATTTATTCTAGTCATTTGTTTTCCCTCCCTTTTCTCATATTATCTTGTTAAACACATGCAAACAGGCAGGTGATGGCGATCTTTATTTATCCTGTTAATTAGGGGGATCTCCAGCTTGATTTCTGGTTAAATTGGAATGGCTGCTTTGTTGTCCAGTGATATGATGCATTCTGGAATGCATGAAGGTGGTTCTTATAAACAATCTGATAATAACCATGAAGAGAATAGTGGTCGCTGGTATTTTTCTAGGAAAGAAATACAAGAAAACTCCCCGTCTAGGTCAGATGGCATTGATCTGAAGAAGGAGACGTATCTGCGGAAATCATATTGCACATTCCTGCAGGACCTGGGTATGAGACTTAAAGTGTAAGTTCTGCTATCCTTCTGGTCTTTTTTTTTTTTTTTTTTTTTGTTATGATTATTGATTATTTTACCTATTACATAAAAGATCGAGAGATTTCTTTTATTTCTCCTTTTGATGCGAGCTGCTTAAAATTTTGGCCATGAGCGCTTCAAGATTGCCATGTTTAGTTTATCGGATTTTCAACTCATTTTTATTCTTCTATTTATCATATTGCTATTATACATTCCGAGTTCATTCTAAGTGAACTGAACTTCAGTAAACCCATGATTTATGCTGTAGCATTTAGAGTTGCTCTGTAATTCTTTGATCTGATAATCAGGTCATTCTGAATTTTGCCTACAAATCCTTGTGGGATTCACCGATGTGAGTACTCATATGGTCGTATATATATTATGCTTTTATAGTTGATCTGTTTTTGAAAATGCAAGTATAGTCACTATAAATTATTGTGGCTGCTACCCTATATTTAAATATGTTGAATTATGTTTAGAAAATCACTGGGGTTCTTCTGATCCCTTCAAAGAATTTTCCAAAAAAACTTACATGTAGTTTTTAAATTGAGAATTTAATAAGCTAATAATTTACTAAAGATATTACCTTCTTCCTCCCACCACAGTTAATTTGTTGTCAACATTTTTAATTGTTGTCAACATTTTTAATTGTTGTATCTGGTGATGATCTCTACTGTAGCTCCAGATCGCTGGATAAAGCATATATATATATGATATTAATATATACTGTATAAATATAAGTTAGACGTTATATTGAAAAAATAAATTGGGTAAGAAGTTCTGTTAACCAGGTTTTTGGCATTTTGTATTATTTTATTTTTGTCAACACTCCACATGTATGATATGTCTATTACATTTCCTGTGTGTGTATACTTATGCTTGTTTTTTTTTTCTTCCAGTTTATTGTGCATATAGTTTAATAGTGCTTATATCCATGCAGGCCTCAGGTCACTATTGCCACAGCAATTATCTTTTGTCATCGTTTTTTCATTCGCCAGTCACATGGAAAGAATGATAGGAGGGTGAGTTATTACTTGTTTCGATTCCATATCTTTTGTTCTATCTATGATTTGAAGTTGGCTAGATCTGTACATTGTGGCCCTGAAGAAGTTTGCACTTCTTCAAAAGTTTGACACTTCTTTATTTATAACTAGGCGAACAAGTGTCCTAACATGTGTTGTCCTGCTTACATGTTTTAAAGCTTTTTTAAGTATGTATTTCATGGCGAGGGATACTCATCATGCCTAAATCTGTATATGAATCAGTTTGAGTATGACTCGCATATCAGTAATTCAACTAAAACATGACACCTGTTAGACATAAAAAATTAGCTATCATCCCCTTTTCTGACGAATCATATGTTTTACCAGCATGACTATTACTAGCATAAATATCGGAGACTTATTGATTACTAACTAGCATACATATATTGCAGACGGTTGCAACAGTCTGTATGTTTCTTGCAGGCAAGGTTGAAGAAACTCCTCGTCCTTTGAAAGATGTTATCCTTGTTTCCTACGAAATTAATCACAAAAAGGACCCGGAGGCAGTACAGAGAATCAAACAGAAGGTACTATCAATTTTGCTTAGCTTTCTCTTCCTGGTTATCTTTTCCTTTTTAAAAATGACACAATGGAAAAAAGTGATATTACTATGACTATGACCTCGATGGCCCAGTGCCAGATACAGATCCTTGTTTGCTATGTCTGTATATTGTCAAGCATGCCTAATGGGCAGGTCAGATATCGAGTGTTGCTCTGTGTTGGATTGGGTTAAATTGCCGACACTTTTTTAGCTCATCTTCTTCTTCTTGTAATTTAATAATAGGTGTTGTTTTCAATATGATCACTAAATATTTATTTTTAAGTCAATATCAAATTGGTTTGAGTTGACCCATTTTGGAGGATGAAATATATTTAAATATAAAGCGGGTGTCTTTTAACCCATTTGACCTGCCCTGTTCTTTTGACATGTTACGTTTTCAGCTAAGTTACTAAATTTGATCAACTAGAGCTGAGATGTTATAACCCAATTTGACCCATTCTTAAGTAAATGGCTTGAAGGTGCCAAATTTAATATATTTATAAACTCAGCATTATTCATTTGTAAATAGTCAGGCTTCATGTTGTTTACCTTGTCATGTAGGAGGTGTACGAACAACAGAAAGAATTAATTCTAGTTGGAGAACGTGTAATCCTTGCAACTCTTGCTTTTGACTTTAATGTGCATCATCCATATAAACCACTTGTTGAGGCAATAAAGACGTTCAAAGTTGCTCAAAATGCACTTGCCCAAGTTGCATGGAATTTCGTGAATGATGGGTATGCTGTATTCCTTTATGTAGTATGTAAGTGGTCATTGTCCCTTTTCTGCTTTTGACCTGCAAAAAGGACATATGCAGGCTCCGGACATCTCTGTGCTTGCAGTTTAAGCCACATCACATAGCAGCAGGTGCCATTTTTCTTGCTGCTAAGTTTCTCAAAGTAAAGCTGCCATCAGATGGTGAGAAGGTCTGGTGGCAGGAGTTCAATGTCACCCCACGTCAATTGGAGGGTTGGTATTTTGCCTTATTTATGTGATATCTTACTGGCAAATTATTTCCATATAGCTTTCATAAGCACTAGAATTCGGAAAAGTGACTATGCTCAGCTAAAAGGGGTTTGGGTGAAAACTGATGGTACATATCGAAACGGGTTGAGTTGATCCCAGAAAGTTGTGTAAAAACAGTTTATTTAATATGAATACTTGGTGCATCAAATATTCTTATTTTAATAGTAACTTAAAGATATGATTTTGGAGGCTTTATGCTTTAAAAATACACTTCGGGCGGCTTCTGATCGTGATGTGTTCAACCCATTTAACATGCTTTTTTTTTATTCTGAGTTTTCTTCAACATTGACCTCTTAAAGATGTAATATAACCTGAATCGACCCATGAATGAGTAAATGGGTCGAAATTACCACCTCCAAATGCTCTAGATGTATAGTTTTCTTTTGATTCCGAACATCAATTCTTTTGGCGTAATTTATCTGTCAAAGTTAAGCGAGGGTTTTTTTTAGGACGGGGGACGTAACTGAGTTATTTGTTCTGTTGTTTAGGTTTTCCTTTATCTGTGGGTCAGTTTTACTTATGTTTAGCCTTATAAAACTGAGTTATCATTTAAACAAACTACACTTCACCCTTTAGATTTTATCAGGTGGGAGGATGTGTATAATATAGTGGAACGAATAGGGTGACCAGGGTTACTGTTATCGTCTAGATGCAGCATGCACGATGGTGCGATACTAATTTACTATGACATTACTATGAAATGGTGGCAGTAACTAGTGCTATTTATCATTGCAGAGGTGAGTAACCAAATGTTAGAACTGTATGAACAGAACAGAGTGCCGCCTTCCCAAACTAGTGAAGTCCTTGATGGAAGTACAGGAGGTGGGGTAACCCAGAAACCACGAGCTCCTGCTGTTAACCAAGAACATGGCGCAAATGACAGTGATTCTCATGTTGGTGCTGCCTCTTCCAGATCACTTGCATCATACCCTGCATCATCGAGACCCCCATCCGATCATCCAAGAACATCCCAAGATCAAAGTAATGATGATGATGCAAGTACGGATAGAAATAAGGATATCAATTCTGATGTTGAGAACAATGATGATCAGCATTATGAATCAGAAAATGGTGAAAAGAAGCCGATGTACGGTTCAAATCAGCATCCTGAGGAAGAACAAGAAAAGGGTGGAGGTCAACATTTGGAATACAGAAGTCAGACCCCTAAGGATGCTATGAAAAAGATAGATAAAGATAAGGTAAGGGCAGCTCTTGAGAAAAGAAGGAAAGCACGTGGTGGTGATGTAACTCGAAAAACAGATTTCATGGATGATGATGATCTGATCGAGAGGGAGCTAGAAGATGGTATAGAATTGGCTGTTGAATGTGAGAAAAGTAAACAAGAACGAAAACATAATTACTCTAAACCTTCAGATCATCTTGATAAGGATCTTGACTTTGAGCCAGTGGAAGAAGGGGAGGTGGGAGTGTTGGATGAAGGTGACATGGGACATGGGTCCCCTATGGCTAGTAGCCGTAAAAGGAAGGGTGGTGGGACCCCACCACCTACTGATAAACGAAGAAGAAACTAGAAGTGTGTCTGAGTTTTCCGATTGAGTTTCTACATAAAGGTAATGGTGTTTATGATTGTTGTATATAAATGAGAAAATATGATATTCATTGGTAGCCTTGGATGTGCTAACTGTTCATCCTTCATGTACAACTAAATTTTGGTTGTTTATGCTTTCTGGTCATGAAATGGCACCCTTTATTTATGAGAATGAATTCCCTTTGCATAAAACTTCGATTCTTCCCTGATTATATTATACAATAATTAAAATGGTAAAGTATTAATAAAATACTTCAGTTAATTCCTTCAGTAAATAAAAAATACTTTTTTAAGTGTGTATATGTTTTGATTTTCAGTTTAGTTTAGTTTTTAGTTTAGTCTATCTTTAAAAAGTTGTTAATTTTATGGAGAAGACTTGGTTATTGAATTTATCTTTTTTAGCATGTAATATACATTACTATTAAATTGTTAGTATGTATCAAAATTGATCTTGATATTAATTTTTTTATGACACGAAGCGCATTTGTGTGTGGGTTCTTTGTGATGAGAACTTTCTGATACAGGCATTTGACTTGGTTTCATTCATTAATATGTTCTTTGAACGTTTACAACTTCCGCAATTCTTGAACCCGAAATTTTTCTACTTCTGCAGTTTTCACTATAAATCTTCTAGCACAATGCCTACGCAGCTTTAAAGTTCCATTAAATAAATTTTCATTGTTTTCTGCAGCAACATTGGTTTATTTGGCCCTCTTGACTTGTGCAGAATCTTCAATAGCCTTGTTATATTACCCATATAAGTTTCGAATGGGAATAAGTAATCTTTCATATTTCGTCACCCACCTGTGATAGTCGGAATTGCGCTTTAATACTCCTCTTAAGATGTGGTTATAACTAACTTCAAAGTTACATCCTCTAACTTTGGTAAATCTAGTCGTTAGATTCAGAAACTTATCAAGGTTCTGTTTTTACCCCTGACATAAGATACAATGTCGACGTCTATCAAAGTTTTGCAATTTTTTTCTGGAATAAGCTATGGTAGCCTATAATATAGTGATGGACGTTGGGCTACTGGTGTCCAAGGGTGAAAACTGTGCTGATTTGCCGTTCAAAAAAGAGGTCATCCATTTCCTTTATTAATGGAACTAGTAATACTGAAGGATAACTTCCATTTCATAATTGAGAAAATCACAATAGGATCATCTATGAGACTCTAATGCCCAAGACGGAGATTGCGGCTGACATGAAGTTGCAAAAAATGCAATGAATGATATGCAGTCCATTAATTCATAATGATTTTAAATACAAAACTTAAATGGACTCTCTTCCCCACATTATTTTCAATCAAGCGATGTTTCATACTGGATGAACCATGAGAAATGACTCTGGATCCTTGGGTTTCGCTACTCCTGTAGATTAATGCTATCAAGGCTCTTGATGTACACAACACGATAAACCAATCTTATGTTACTTCGACGACAACTCAGCATCGTTCACAGTAACATTTTGGCCTTTCTTCAACTGTCAAGATCCGAAACCTCGTCCTCCTACATACAGGCACAGATGGATTATCGCACAGTAACATTGTGACCGTTCATCAACTTTATTTTTACTATAGAAATATCCATAAATACATCTTCTTTTCAATGGCAAAGAGAAATACATACAAATTCTATAAAATATATAAAACGGGAACAGATTTCGTAACAAACTCATCGTAGTATTCACTGTTAGTATTTCTATATTTACAGTCAGTTTTGAAGGTCATTTGTAAAAAGATGGAGGCAGAGTCATAGTAGAAAACCTTCATTGATTTTTTCCTGCAGCTCATTGATCTTCTTCCGTATTATTTTCTTCCTCCATGTTACAACTAATTTATTTCAATAGTACCTATGTGCCTCAAGCTTCAATTGTTGTCTGTATCGAAGGTAATAATATATCCAGTCATACACCTTCTTATCGGCTTCAATTCCAATCCATCACTTGTTAGTTCCACTGGTGTCTCCACGTGGTCTTCAATATCACTTCTTGAACCGTATGTACCATAGACCACACCATAAAACTTGACTATTGTATTAATAGCTTGTCGTTCCAGATCTCTCTCCTTTAGATTGTGCCATGGACAAAAGGGTACTTTTGCAGAATCATACAGAAGAGTTCCCGTGATTCCATTGTTTGCCAAAGTGAACTGCACTTCTCAAAACACAAGTTTTGACCATCACGTGCCACAATGACGTCTTCCGCACAGGGTATGTGATGGTCAGAAGATGTCGCTTGAAAAGTGCAATCAACTTTGGGAGACAAAAGAATCATTGAAATAGTTCTGTACAATTCCATAAAAGTCTTTTGTCCACTGGACATCCTAAAAAAAGGGATCATGAACTGCAATGAAGTTCTATATAGTTTGTAGTTCATGATCTCTCTCCTTTAGATTGTACCATGGACGAAAGAATACTCTTGCAAAATTTTACAGAAGAGTTCCAGTGATTCTATCATTTGCCAAAGTGAACTGCACTTTTGGAAAACAACTTTTGACCATCGCATGCCCACTATGATGCCTTTCGTCACAAGGTATGTGATTGTCAAAAGGTGCCCCTTCAAAAATGCAGTCAACTTTGAGAAACAAAAAAATCACTGGAACAGCTCTTTATGATTCCACAAAAGCCTTTTGTCCACTGGACAACCTGAAAAGAAAGATCAAGAATTGCAAGTTACTAGTAAATGATCACCTTTTAGGGTGTGGTAGAGGATACGTCTCGGATACAATCTACAATCCAAAAACTGGGATTGAAGATCAGTACGTTGGAGAAACTTATGGAATATTCACCTATAAAACGATGACGTAAATTAGTCTGAATTTAAGGATATCGAAAAGAGGTTTTCTTCTGTGTTAGATGTAATATGTACTCACAACTCACCTGGATCAAGAAGCGATTAACAAATCAATATGTGGACAAAAATCCATTCCTATCAAATCAGTTCCTACTAAATAAACCATCTGAATAACAATGTAAGATATCAATTGTATAAAACCTTAAGCCATTTAACTATATTTGATTGATTGAATGAAAACAAAAAGGAAACTTGCTTACAGTAGATGGGATATGCAAAGTATGAGTTGTTGCTTGTGGATTTCAGAACATTTCTCCTTCTTCATCTTTGATATCTGTTTTCAAGTTGATATCTGGAACAAATGGAACTTGCTATATATAGGAAGGGAGATGCTGGGGTTGGTGTAAGGCCTTTTAAATTGTGAAAACCCTAATGTTTCAGCCGCTGCTCTGATTGGCCATCTCCCTATCCTGAGGATCATGATCCAGCAGATAGAGGTCAATCTTGACCATTAACTGCTCAAGGACTAAGATGTTGCCATGCTGTCATATTTGCTGGTACTAACCCCAATACGGGGTTAGTGCGTACAAATGCATTTAACTTTGGTCGAATATGTTTAGTGTGTACCCAACTTACAGGTAGTGTATTTAATGCATTTAACCTATTAAAAGTCACACACAACGCACTTTACCTATAAATGTCTACGTGGAATCCGGTAACCAAATGTCTGACCATGTTAGAACGGATGAAAATACACAACCAGTGACCGGCTAAGGGTCGAGCCGGTCAAAGAGTACATTAATTAACCATTTTTGAAAGTTGAGTGCATTAAATACACTACCCGTAAGTTGAGTACACACTACAATATTCGGTCAAAATTAAGTGCATTTATACGCACTAACCCCAATACCTAATTATTGTTCTTTTATTTATTTAAATTCTAGTCAAACACACGAACCATGAGCATTGCAATTTATATTTCTTCCTTCAGTCAAATTGATATACATATTAATGTTTATAAATTATTATATTTAACTAATTCACAAATTAATACTTCATAATATTTTACAGTTGAAAAACATAGATAGCAGGAAATGCTAACCGGTCAAACCGTTACCCGTACCATATGTTCAGGAGATTAATGTACATTCTCAAACGAGCCATTAAGAAAAGTATATGCCCAATACATTGAAACATGAACATTTCCACAAATTTTAGTTGTGTACATTACTAAAAACTACAGTCGACCAACAAGAGCTTTAATATACTTCTTTTTTAATGCCATCGAAAATATTGTAACGATTTTGTCATGTATCAGCAAATTTTACATTTGTTTTTGGTCTCTGAAAGAAAAGAATTTAAGGAAGAATTAATGCTAAATAAAACAGATTAAATTGTACTATAGTACATGCTTGGTAAGGATTGCAATAACAATCGGCACAAATTGAATTCGGAGCTTCTTACATGCTCATGAATTACTTTCTATCAATAGCTCCATTTTTCACGTTAGAATTTCTATGCATCGACACATGAGCTGCATAATTTGTTGGCACTTAACGTTTAATGAACACCCGTGATTGCTCTCCTTTCTCGTTAAGATCTAGTCGGTAGATCCATTAACTAGTTCGTGCCCACTTTACCTACCGAATAAACTCCAAAGTTTGTCACGATATATTCTCAGTTTCTTGTGAAAAGCTATAGTGCTATAACCACAGAAACTTGAACATACATGGTTAGATTGTTGGAAAACGGGTTTGTAAACTAGGTAATGATTTGCATGACCGAATATGTCTCTGTAAATCGTGTATGGAAATCAATTTTCTAAAACAATATTTCCACCCTAATTTGCCCGGGTTACACGAAATTTGTTCCGGGATAATTCAACGGAATATTCAACATTTTTGGCAACAAAAACTTGAATCGAAATGTTTGTGTCCTCAATTTCGTGTATGCATGTATGCGTATATGTCAAAAATCGTTTCCTAGATTTTATGAGCGTTTTCCTAAATTTTAGGAGCGGTTACTAAAAATAGGAAGTTACTTTGCGGTTACCATATTCATTGAATTGGTCACTTAGTCATGTTTAACCTCACAATTATTATTGACCCGGAATATAATAACTTAGTCGGTGTGCACTCCCGCACCACCAAACTCGTATCTACTAAATCTACCATTACACTAAAATATACAATATAGCTTTACTCTTAAATGAAATTGAAACTTAAGTACATAATTAAATCAAGTAGCTAGTTTCACAATATTGGGAAGGATGCATGTTTATTACAATGTCAATAAGGGCCATATAGATCTACCTAGCCAAGCCAAGGGTGTCTCGATAGATACTAATTTTTTTTTTTGTAAACGGCATTGATTTGATTAAAAGAATACATCTAGTGAGTCGCTAGAGGTGATAAGATACAATTACAACTTCATGATGGTTTTTTAGGATTAACATCCCACTCAATCCAATCAAGTCTGATTTTCCTACTTCTATTGTTGATCCAAAAGAACAAGAAAAGCTACAGCTCGTCACAGTTGTCCCCTCTTGGTTTCTTGATGTTGAAGGTGACTTCGTTGCAGCATTTCCATAAATCCATAGACCGGTTTGTAGGACTACATCGATGCATTCTTTATTGATGTAAAGTTCATCCCAAGAATCTGTGAACTCAAGAATTGAGTTGAGGTCATTGAGATTTAGAGCGTTTAAACTCCACCATCTTGCAACCGACCCTCATAATTTCAAGGCGTACAGCAAAGAGATGATTTTCGGTTTCTTGGGCGTTATCACAAACCTAGAATCTAGTGGAAACTTAGTCAGTTCCTCTTATATCGAGTTTGACTCTAATAGGAAGACGTTTGTTTGCAATGCACCAAGTTGAAATGTTCACCTTTTTCAGAAGTAAAGCATTCGATTTAAGATTATATGAGTAAATGCCTCGAGTCCTTTTTATCTTGCAGCACCAAATTATGAAGCTGGGAATTTAGTTATTTGAACTCCTCTTTCTCGTTTCCATCACTTACTGGTATGCGCCAACCCCAAGTGGTAATAGGGCTCCCATTTACACAAGCTATCCATTCACTAACTTTTGCTTCACTGTTGATGTCCAATTTAAAAATTCTAGCATAGAAAGTTCATTGCTTCTAACTCATATATAAAGCATGGACCAATCTTGAATCTCCATCATCATTTAGAATTTTATAGGAGCTCTAAAAGTAGAGAAAAAAATATGTACCAAGACTTCCAAGCAAGGATCTTATGAGAGTTTAGCCACCACCATATGAGAGAGTTTTTCAATTTCACTGGGAGAGCTTCTTTGGAAATTTATCATTGATTGGAGATCAACTTGTAACGTTCGACATGTTTGCACCAACAGGAAGTCGCCAAGATATGTGTAAGGAAGTTGGGATGCTTTACAATGCAGGATTACTCAATTCTTTTCACTTCTACACTAATACCCGGTTTAGTACTCCAACCCCTATAAGCTTATTTTTGTAAAATTTACCTTTAAACTGGATGCCATGTCGAAGCATCTAAGGACACAAAACATATCATTGGCGTTTCCCAAAATTCCAAATCTCCGATAATTCTTGCATCATGGGAAAATTGAAGATTTGAGATAAGTACATTGTCTTTTCCCACTTTTAGCCCAATGAAGTATTTTTTTTCTCTATAACTTCTTTAATTGCCACCTTTAAAGTTTCCACCGCCAAAATTAAAAGAAAGGGTGACTCGATACTAACTGACTTTTCTTTTGGATTGAGAAATCAAGAAAACACAAACATACTGATCACCCTAAAACTTCCATATCCCCCTGCAACTCCAATTTTAGCCTCTAAGGACGCCTATAATTACGGCATCAAGAAAATCAAGCAATAGAAATCACACAATATCACCTTTCTTCAATCCATTCATGTTGTGGGTTACTTTTAGGTGCCTACAAAGATGAAACAGCTTAGCCAAAAAAGCCGTGACCAACCTCACACATGCCTTCTTCAACTCTGCTTCAAAGAGGCAAGTTCATTTATAATCCTTAATCTTTTTCTTGGACAAGGCCCGCACGAGCTACTCGATCTATGTTAGTCTATTGGGCCCAAACGTGATGTCAAAATAATAAAAATAGGCTGTCCATCCCACATTGGTAGAATACAAGGAAAGTAAAACTTTATTTGCTATAAATAAGATGCACTATGTAGTGTACTTTTATGAGATTAGTCAAGAATTATTAGAGGTTGAGAGTCCCCCAACTTTTCGCTTGTAGAAACCTTTAAGCTGATAAAATATAGGAGAAAAATGCCGAAAAAGATAGTGGAAAGTGTAGAAGGACAGGCACTTGATCCTGAGCTAAAGTTAATCAACCAGCAGATCCAGCAGCTTCTGCAAAAACGTGCACAGCTTGTGTTAAAGAAAAAGAAACATAACTTAAAAACGGTTGCTTTGCAAGCAGTATCTGATGCAATTGGAGAGGCACAAAATGAGTGTCATCGCGACTTTGACAAGTTAGCTGCAATGCCGTTGTAAGCAGAAAATGATTGCAAGCAACAGGAAACACCATGATCGGCTGGCTTTAAGACATGGTTAATTATATATAGTTATAAAGATGGTTAGATGCTAGTCGGATTTGCTGTTTTCCTTTCTTTTTCTTTTCTTTCCCGGTTGTAATTGTTGCAAGTATGCTATAAAAGAGTTGTTTTAATCAGATTCTTTGTTGTTTTATTTTAAATATTAATATTAAATATTAATTTATGTTTCAGTACATCTTTATTGTTTCTTATTGTAATAATTTTGGCATGTTTTCATAGTTTACTAAATAATCCCTAAATAAATTTTTTATTGTAATTAAACAAAATCCTACTCGACCACCCTAATGCATCTGGATGAGATATAATAACTTAATCAATAATATGTTTTAGCAACGAACTATCAACGCTTGATGCTTCTCTACTGCATGCTCGTACTGTTCAACTCCTTTATTGGACCTTTTTTTGTTTTTTTCTTTGTAATTCAGCAATTTGCCATCTGTAAAAAATAAATATGAACATAAAAATATAAAATTGATCGGTGGGTTTGTTTGTATTAATTTGTATATTCGTCATAGAAACACATTTAATATGCATTTTTTTTAATGTCAACAATTTTTCTTTGATACTGCACCTTCAAATTAATGTCATGAACTTTTTGACTACGTACCTGGCCTAACACAATCCAAATTTTGACGAATATGGTAATGTATGAACACATTGTGTATAAATAGGTCGTAAAATCTTAAATTACTTTCCCTTTTGTGTATATTTTTCCTTTTGTCTATACAAGTTAATACTTAATACTAGTGACTCATTCCAAAATTCTAACCCAAACAAAGTTTAAACAATAATAATAGAATATATGATGTAATAGAATACAATATGTTATAACGGTAAGCCACATATTGTTCTCATAAAGGGTCTTAAGTCTGAATCTCATTGAGTAAAACATTTGGGGTTGTAAGGAGGTTAATGGTCAGAAATGGTTACGAGAAAACTGGTTAAGCCACGTACATGTGAGTAAAAGATAACTCACTTTCTTCGAATAATCTAAACATGAAAAATCTCTCCCGTTTATAATGTAACTAGTTTATATACCCATCTATTACACCTAGTAGTTTCACACAGAAAAATTGAATATATAAGATTATATAAAGCTACTAAAATAAAGAATATAGTATTGTTGATAATTAATTATGTATATTACAAAGGAAAAGTTATAATAGTCTATTAAGTTAAAGAGGTTAAATCTACAATTTTAAATTAGACATATAAAATAAAGTGAATTCTCATATTCATTGTTATTATAATATTTTGTGATAAAAAGAGAGTTGCGATGATACATAATTCGAATTATAGTCAAATACAACTTATATGAACAATTATCAATATATAATAAATATAAATATAGTTATTAAATTAAAGAAAATAAATAAAATAATGAACAAATGAAGTAAATAGTTATATCGTTAAAGAGCTTTCTATAATAATAAAAATAATAATGAAATGTAATATTATATATTTTTATCATAATAATGTAATATAATATAGTATGTTAGAATATCATAATAACATACCGGTACAATATGATACAACAATCTAATAATATTATAACATAACATAACGCATTATATTATAATATAGTAATATAACAAGGATAATTTTTTTTATGTAATTAAAATAATATAATAATTAATAATATAATATTAATTAAATAAGTATTTTAATATATGTATAATATAGAACAATACAACAACAACAATAAAAGAACAATTCAAAGAAGTTCAACATTCATCGTGTATTATAATAAATCAATAATGAATTAAACAATATGTGCATATATATAAAAAGTTTCAAATATAAAATATAATGCTAATATGAATGTTTGTTAGAATATGTTACAACCTCATGCCTTGTTAATTAAGTTACAAATATAAATTGTATGTCAACTCTTTGGAGGGAAATGTATCGGAAACTTCCTAATAATTGTATGTCTATTTGATCATTAAAAAGTCAACTTTGTTAGTACAAATAGATGAATTCTTTTGTACAATCATTCATAGTTCATCAAGAGTTGACTAATATCCATGGCTTCCACCAAGAGGTTGGAACCTATTTCTTACATTTATTAATTTTTGTGTTTTTGTATGTCAATGTAATTATCTCAACATCTGATTGTATATATGTGTTCTTATGGTTTAGTAGTGTTGAAGATGTGGTCACAGTGGATGTTCATGCAGCCAAAGATCTCCTTCAATCTGGTCACCGCTATCTCGATGTCAGGTTAGTTATGTTCATGGATGAACGAATAATATTCATCGGTGTATATATCTTTCATGCTTTACTTAACTAACATGTTAAATTTTCGTTACAATATTTTTTTTCTTTATTTCTTTTTGCTATTATTAACTAATATGTACAGATCTTGAATGAGAACAAATGACAGGACAGAGGAAGAATTCAACAAGAGTCATGTGGACAATGCACTGAATATCCCTTACATGTTCATCACACAAGAAGGTGTGAATTATATCAAACACATTCGCTAAAATTCGCTTCTTCTTTTTTCGTCTACTGTACTATGATCTAAATAATCTATATACAGTAATGACACGTTTTCACTTTATATAAACGAGTCATATATTTGGTTTAAGACAATAAGCAAGGTTTTCAAAGTAATCTATCTAGTTTTAAGACAATTGCTATAACTATTTGAAAATTAAATATAGATTTTTTTTACAAAGTAATTAGGAATTTTGTTAAACTATAGAGAGAATACTGCATCATATGTAAAGACTTAATGATTTTATATATGAAAATTTAGTATTATATATTGTTTTGTATTTACATTCATTTAATTAATGAATGAATTAAAATGTATATTCTTGCAAATTACAGGAAGGGTTAAAAATCCTGAATTCATGGCTCAAGTTTCATCTCTTTGTGACAAGGAGGATTTACTCATTGTGGTATTTTTCCTAGTACTCTATAACTAATTAATTAATTAATTATAATGTATATTCTCATAAATTCATCATGCATCTGTGCTTGTGTTAAGGCTTGCAACTCTGGAGGAAGATCGCTTAAAGCCTCTGCTGACCTTCTTACTGCAGTATGTCATTCTTTTCTTTTCTTCGATCTTCTTTTTTTTTTCCCTTATACAATTTTCTAGTACTCATATTATTTTGTTTTGAACATTGTTATTACACTTCTAAATTGGTTATATACATAATTATGTTTTAGTGATGATATTGGTTATGTGAATGTAGGGCTACAAGAATGTTAAGAACATGGGCGGAGGGTACTCGGCATGGGTTGACAATGGGTTTGCTGGGGACTCGGCACCAGATGAATTGAAAACTGTTTGCAAGATTCGTCGCTGATGTGCCCCCAAGATTATGATAATTCATGTTATTAGTATCTATGTCATTTTTGTATTTATCTTTCAAGATCCTCAAAAGTATCATCTGTTAATAAAGATTTGTACCGTGTATCTGTCATTGCTTCCTGTTCTAACGTGTATTTGTCATTGCTTCCTGTTCTAACGTGTATTTGTCATTGCTTCCTATCTAATAATCAATGCATAGAACAAACATCGTGAATATTTGTACTTGGCTAAACCAGTTTAGCCTGACAGATATAACTTGAACCTTATTTTGCCCTGAACAGATCAAGAAGAATAGCCAACAAGAGCGTGGATTTGACCCTCTTGGTTTCATTATCATCTAGCTAAAATACAAGAGCATGAAAGATCAAAAATAGATGCAAACAAGACGAATATGTCATACATTTAAGGACTTGAGTTTGAAAGAGATAGACAAACTACCTACAAATTGTTACCAACTTATAACCAGTGACTGTTTCAAATTTTATGAAGTTAAAATGATACAATTTTTGTTTCCCCGTGAAATAATAGCATCTTGTCTTTCTTCACTAGTATACATTAATATTCACCCAAATAGCGAGAGCCAATGGAGGACGATTGTTGAAGCTGCCACATAAATGAGAAGGTTAATGGGTTGACAACATGTTATTTCATCTTTTAGTTACAACTTACAACAACAATGGGTCAGTAATAATGTAATTACAGTTTCTACAACTCTGCAGAAGATTCATCAAATGGGGGTATTTGGAATGCGAAACCAGGTGGTAGAGTCATGAGTGCCTCATCTCCACTTAGTTTTTGGAAGGCCATTCCAAGGGCATACCCCAAGGTTTTCGATACTGAAACGGCAACAGCATTTCCCACCTGACAGTACCTGCAGAATTTTCAAAAAAAAAAATCAATTGTCAAATTATTAAGATTTGTAAGACTGAGTGAAGTATAATTTATATACTCGAATGTGACTATAATACCTTTCTTTAACATTGCCACAAAATCTATAATGATCAGGAAAGCCCTGCAATCTTGCATACTCTCGTAATGTGAGGACTCTGTCCTGCTCTGGATGTAATGCTGCCTGTACCATTATATAAACTTTACTAACTGAATTACCATGTGTTTCAGGTCCTTTTCTTTTTTATATACAAAGTCACATAAACTACCTGGTTGTAAAGATTTGGGAATGTTACAACAGTTGGCTCATTTTCATCCCACCATACCCTGGCAAATGGCCTATCGACATTTCCAATCTTCAGGATTTGGTAATATATAGAAAGTCAAAAGTTCAATATTAAGATAGTCTCTGAGAATGTTGAACCTTTCAGATTTTCCCTTTTCAAAAGTGAATACATAATCTGGTGCCAACGGTCGTCCAGATGGAAGTAACACTTGTTTTGTTGGATCTCGATGAACCGTATTATCATCACTCACTACTACTCCAGGGAAATCTCAAAAATTTGCTCCCTGTAAATGTTGGAAAATTATGAACCAGAAAAAGGCAACAAAATTAACATGAACGTGATTTACCTTTCTGTGTGGTACAAAACACACTGGATGGTAATCATCTTCAGACAACTTGTACGGTCGATGGTCTGTGAGAACAGGTCTGTAACCCCTTTTGGAACAGAACCAGTAAACTCTATAGAAGAAGGACAAAAATGCAATAGTCATGGATCAGCTTACTTGGTTAGTCTCAACTTACACACATAATTTTCAGAAAGTTTTATATCAAACGTATACAACCTACATTAAAGGTTCAACTTATGGATTCTGCATGAACATTCAATATGTCATTAACATCTCGACAATAGGCTACAATTAACTCAGATTAAGAAACAGTAATTGCGGTATGCTCAACATCGACCTTATTAATCATAAGAGAGATTTAAAAATTGAATAAATTAATCATTGGATTACACTTCAATAGACAAGTTCTAGTCACTTGACTCTCAATTTTAATTTGAGTCCCATATTAACAAACAAATTTGGTCCTTCATTATGGAAAAATCAATATTAGTCTATTAAATACGGAATTTGCATGGCACATGACATTTAAATGAGGGAAAAATAAACCATATTCCCATCCCCTGCACCATTCACCAGCCACTAGCACCATTTACAACTCTTTGCAATCTGTAATTACAAAAGCTGGATTGTTTCATTTTGCTAAATAAACATTAAATTTAGTGCAGTAAATGGCTTCTTTCTGGCGGTTGTTGCTTAAGATAGATATAAAGGTGTCTAAGGTTTCACTAAATAAGCGGAAACTTCAAAAATTTAAACCTCTAAAGAGAGTTGTGATGAAGATGCAAAAATTTAAACACATTACAAAATACAGAAAGAAGAACACATTTTCAGTTGGTTGACATCATAACTCCTGACATTTAATGCATCTCTAGTTAACTCATTACATCACAAGTTCTCAATGGCTTTGTAGTCGGTAAACAAACATGGTAAAAAAGATAGAAGTACTTACGATATTAACTTAGGTCAGGCATTGAATATATTCAATGTAGCATAGGTTTGAATATATAAAGACAATCCTAGAGAGTGAACCACACACACAGGAAAAAAACAAGTAAACTTTTTAACTTTTAGTATGTACAAAAAGATTAATTAGAGGCATTAGCATTACCATCTTTTGTTAACCTAATATACTTTTGGAACTCTGTTTTTGGAGACATTTCATATTCCATCTCTTCACGATCTTCATGACTTGTAACCTGTATATTAAATTTGATAACATTATCCAAGGTCAAGAAAAAGTAGAAACTACCAAAATATAATCTAGGAGGGTACAGCTGGAAGATCAGAGATCGCATCACGAAGAACAATGACTTCTTCAACTTTTCTAGGTTGTTCTTCATCATAAGCGACTGTATGTTGCTGCATTATAGAGAATAGAGAATCTATATTAAACATACCCCAAAAAAAAAAAAAAAAACACTGGCATATTTGAATAAAATGAAATGATAAGTGTGTACCTCAAACTCAGCTGGATGGAACTATCGGACAATAACTTCATGTGTGGGAAGTGGAAATTGAGGTAGTCTCTGCAAACAAGAATTGCCATCATATCAGATCATGATGTATGACACTGACAAATCTAAGGTTGAGATAAATATTAATATGTATCTCCTAATTGAAAATCAAGTTTCCTAATAAAGATTTGAGAGATAATATGGGGAAAAAGTGGTCACAATATATAATAACTGTGCCTAAATATAGTAAAAAGAAAAAGTCTTAAAGTCACCTCGTGAGGAAGAGTACCCCATAGAAAAACACGTAACCTAAATTGTGGAAGACCATATGCGCCAGCATCCATAATCCCAAATCTTGCTTGATAATTCATATGAACCAAACGACTGAGAGCATATCTTGCAAGAGAAGCTTTATCGAATCTCAAGATGTCAGGAACACTTTCCATCAACACATATTTAGGATGCAAGAATTTCACTATGTCAAAGAAGACAATAATTTGCTGATTCTTTTCATCATTCAAAGGATCATCAGTGTTTCTATATCGATTATAGCCACTAATCCCTAGGCATGGAGCACTGCCACATATAACATCTACATCAACCTGAAAGATACATATATTTACAATATAGTTTTATACCAAGATAAATATCACAGCCATTTTTAGCAACATGACTTGCTGGACATGGCAATACTTGGACTCGTATCCGCTTCTAACAAAATTTTGTATGTGGCCTTCGCAATCACTGTAACAGATAAGTATGAGCGAGTGAACATGCAAATAGTTGCAATATGGACTTCATTACTATATATAGATGCAAAAACATAGCTCAACCCTTCAATGAGCTCCCATGTATCTTCACTTGGATCATAACTCTTCCATCTCACCTAAAGGAAAAGCTAGTAGTGTGAGATAAAAATGACTAGCATGCTTCTAGGAGAACAAGGATGTGAGAACACGCTTGGTTTCATAAACAAGTGATTAGTATAAAGTACAAGCATACCGTAGGTCACCCAGATGTACATTTCAATGTACCTTAAACTTTAACCCATGCTCGCATGTACTGTTGGGATCTCCATAACATATATCAACAAGACTTGACACTTCATACTCTCCAGGAGCAACATCATCATCCAGTAGGGATGATTCAATGATTCCGGAACTAGTTTCAGGTATTATATCATGATAATTTAACACATATTTCTTGCATAGCTTTTCCCATTCCTTCAATAATTCCAGGAAATCCTCTGCGGTTGTATGTTGAACCTATAAATAGCGAATAAGAATACAGATGCAAATATAGTGAATAAAATCTCTATGATTTATTAATCCACTACTCAAAGCACTCACTTCTGTTTCCGGATGATTTAATTTCAAGCTGTCACAGGCACTCTTGTGATAATCGATTGCCCATCTCTTTAGTTATGAAGAGAGAAGGAAAATTCAGTCCATTTGAGAAAACTAACAGCTTCAAACAAGAGATAAGGAACAACATAGTACCGTCACTAGTTTAACACCAAAAGTTTGGCACACTTCCAGTTGACATTCCACCACAACCAGCATAAAGAACTAATAATGACAGTTCGGCTTTAAAAGTAAACAAGTCGTGTTGAGTTATAATCCACCTAAGGATACATTTTTAGGAAAAGACATAAATAAAAGAGAACACAGTATTTACACATCGAGCCATTAAATGTATTAGCATAATACTCGCGTTATGTAGCAGAATATGATATTTTATCATAAACATTGAATTAACGATAGTCATATATTATTTTTTTTTTTCACTGGTGGATTACCTGTGATTATGAATTGATAGTGATAGTGCTCGTATGTAGAGTTGAAGATTTGGTATACAGTTGGAGAAAAGTGAAAAACATGTGGAAATGATAACGTTATATTGTAACAACGTGAATTGGACAAATTAAATATAAAAATGTTGAATCTTAATGTTCAAACTTTATAAAATAAAATACCAAAATGCTTTAATGATAGAAGACTAGCACATCACCCGCGCAATGTGGCGGTAACAAATAATTTATATATTTTTTACGTACAATAATATCTTCGTTAAATATAATGTCATCTTTGAATAATTATATAACATTCCTTATGAATCATTTTTCTATATATATATAGATATCATATATGTGTGGGTTTATTGGAGACATCATTATCCATGAGGGGAGTCACAATTTCAATTGTCATAAAAAAAATGTATGGCAAGCAGTCGTATGGAGCATGTCATATGTTATTTGGAGTACGAGAAACAAAGTTTTTTTTAAAGATAAAAAGGCGATCAAAATTGACTTATGTGCTGAGGTCCAGAGCTTGACATATTTTTGGGTTTAACATAGAGATAAAAAATTGAAGGCTTCATGGGTGGCATGGTGTTCAAGTCCAGTGGAATAACTTTTGGGGTAATCGCTTTATGGTGAAGTTCAAGCCTCTTGTAAGCATATAATGGAAATAGTTTCCAAAAGCTTGGTCAAAATATATATTTTTTGTGTGTCTGTATATAGTGATTATGTTGGTTGGCCTGAGCCATTTTAGTAGGTTGCATAGATTTTGATTCTCAATTTAACTGTTGTCCTGTCTCTTGGAGGCACAGTTAAATATGATCATATTTGTACTCGAGTTTGATTTTTATATTTTATATAATTGCATATCTTTCAAAAAATATATATATATATATATATATGTATGTTTGAAAGCACATAATATGATAAGTAGGTTATACTTGCAGCTAAAAAATGAATGAAGTTTATAAGAAAATCTTCCCGTTCTAAGTTTGAATCTGTTTTAGATTTCATGATATCATAAGGCAATGTCATACCGTGTTTTTAGTTCACTAAAAGGAATGAAATTGATGACTCATATTTTTTGGTCAAGTTTAATCATTTAACTTCGTGTTTTGAAACTCTAATTGTCAAAAAAAAAGAATAGTATATCGATTTAGTAACCCACCATTTTCAAAAAATTTCCCGTAAATTTTTCACTGTGTATGAGTAATGGGTAAAGAGTAAAGACCAACATGTGCTACAAACCGATTTAAGCCGTATATGTACATTAAACAAACTTATGAAAAGCTAAGAACTTTAACGTTCATATCGTCCCATCATCCTTGCCTATTGGATATATTGATACTGATAATTACGATAAAACGTAGATACTATGATAAACGACTGATCGCATCGGTGAGGTATAGTAAGCCACCTCCAATCTCTCTCTATCAAGGAAACCAAAACTGTAATCTAACATTTACAATACTCCTATGCCAAAGGTATTGGGTCTAAACCATCACCAACAAGCTATTCTGTACCTCTATCTGGATGGGGTCTCTGATGGCTGACTATTCAACGCAGAATTCGAAGGATTCGATGATGCTATAGTACCATTTTCCTGAGGTGCGGATTCCCCCCACTTTGGATCTGCATCGGCTGGCTCAATAACATGAACAGAACCATCACTCATTCCAAGAGCAAATTGGTTGGGATCAGATGGATGAGCAGCAATCACCATAGGATATGCAGTACTGTTGCTGCTGCCATAAAAAAATAAAACACGTGATTAGAAGAGGCATTTTGACACATTTACTTATAAATGTGTATAATACAAAGCCAGAAAGGGAAGAGGTCGAACACTTTGATAGTGGCACAAAGCGTATTTATGCAAGCAACCTCCAAAATAGTTTTATTCCAAAAATTAGATTATTATTGTGCTGTGACTATATAAGTAAATCCATGTGTCACATACCTGGAAATTGATGAGGATATGTAGGCACAAGGTGCTATTCGACATCGAAGCCTCAAACTTTCTGCATGAAAAACTCCAACAGCACCATCTGAAAATCCAGTATATAAGAGCAAGCCGTCACATGAGTATATTGCACTTGAAATTCCAGCAGAAAGAGATTCTCTTGGAGACCACTGCCAGAGGAATAATACAATCAATCAATAGATTATCTGATCATAGAAATATAACATCAAACATGCAAATCCGAAACCTTATGTCATTATCCCCTTGACAGAAGATGGAACTGTTTTATCTTTTAGTTGGCGAGTCATTCTAGAATTATAAGAAATAACGCAAAAATGTGGAAGGTCAAAAGAAACATTATACATTGCACCCAGCTACTAAACAGGTTTGCACTAAAGACTACTTGTGAATTCCATGATTGAAGAAGCATAAACTTAAAATTAGATAAGGCATGAGATCCAAGTATTTACCAATTTCAAGCATTCCAGTTGGTAATCATAAATAGCAATTTGACTTTCATGTACAACAAGGAGATGACGTTGATCATTATGAAATTGAACTTTAGTTTCTCCAGTCAATGAGGAAGGATGTCCAGGTGGAGACTGTATGCTTCTTGATTTCCTCTTCTCCCATCCATTAATATTCCAGATACAAAGCTGTAATCCAAATGAGACATACAAATCTGGCATTAGCTTTTAGCTCCCTTCCCCCAGTATCACAAAGTACGAAGAAAAAGCATTGCAACTATAATAATCTTTTCCCAACATAAGTATACGATCCTTACAAGATCAGGAAAATAAAAACCAACAAACAGAAAATCGACACTTGCCTGAGCATCAGCTCCAGATGAAACCAGGGAGTTTAAAGTCTGTGAAAAAGCAAGCCCTGTAATCTGCTTCTGGTGACCTTTGAGTTTGATTTTGACCTATACAACAATCAAGGGTATAATTTCAACCATCAATCAAAAACCTATCACAGAGTACAAGAGATAAAAGATAGCATGTGATAACCAATAAACTACAAGGCTTAGTTGAGTTATCTGAAGAGTGATGTCAAGTAGAATACAATTGGCCATCACTGAAATTTTTAGAAGGTTGCCACTGAGCACAAACTCCTTGAGAAAAAAGCAATAACAATTACCTCGTCAACCCTAACGTTGTAAATCTGGATGGTAGAATCCTCCATCCCTATGGCAACAATGTTGTTGTCTTGAGGGTGAAAAGCCAAGTAGGTGGCTGCAGGCGGCGGAGGCATGAAAGTTGTCATAACCTGAAGTATGACCAGAACAATTAAATATTTGCCACTGACACTCCATATTCGTATTTCAGAATCGCATGACATGATAATATAAAGATTTGATACCTTGAAAGTCATCATGTTGAACAGGGAGACTTTCCCACCAGAGGCAGACATCACATAAGAATCATTCTTTGATAACGCGATACATGCAGCTGACTCTTCAGCGGGTTTACTTTCGCTTACATCATTAGACATGAGGGCGCCATTTGTAGGTTGCCATAATTGTGGGACGATAGATGCAGTTGACTGAACATGAAATAGGACTTATCAGAAATTGAAAAAATGTTAAAGTATGCTAATCAGATATAGAGGCGGCAATATAGGTGGGCAGACGTGTTGGGTAATGGATCAAAATGGTTGAGGTCAAGATGGGTGATTTTGTCACAAGACGTGCCGACCCAGGTTGAACTAGAATAATATATATAATATATTTTTAAATAAAACGATTTAGTACATCGTACGTATCTAAACACATGTTAAGCAAATTTTGACCCATTTGAACTTTCAGATATTTTTTATTTGACCTGTTTGACCTAAATACAACCCTAATTAACCCGTACTCATACAAATTAGCTGCAATTGCCACCTATAACTATAAATGTTCTTCAGATACACAAACCTTTCCAGATGGATTGCGTTCACTTCGTTGCCATTTCCAGAGTTTATGAATAGCACTTGAAGCAAGTGCAAGCAAAGCTAATCCTGAATTTGTATAGATCAGCCTCATAACCTGAAGCACCAGATCTAGCTTAAATATCTTGAGCTGGAGAAGGATGGCTAATAAACAAGGATAATTAAAACTGAAGATGAAATTTAATAATAGACAAAACAAAGTCATATTGAAGACACCTTGCTGGCAGCCATTGGATCAGGCAATCTTAGAGCCTTCAGATGAGACGAATCCACTACATCAGGGAGCTTCCAGCTTTTAGTCTTCTCTGCACCATCCAAAATTCGGGGTTTAATATCCACAGCCTTACTGCTTTCTGCATTAGCCTGTGATGTACACATAGAACAGAATATAAGCTTTCTATAAACAGAACTGTGGTTAATGGACAAAGGGCATAACTTACAAGATTGCCGATAGATAATGGAGTTTGCATTCTATCCCGTTCCATAGAAGATGCCATAGATGAAGACACGTTAGGTATAGGTCCTAATGGACCGGCGATTGAAGGCTACATAAGAAGTTTAAAGAAGTAATCAGATACATATCCGTTATTGAAAAAAAAAAATATCAGCGGTATGAGGTGAGAGAAAGTACTTTGATTGTTTCAGCAAATGCTCTAGACCCCTCATACGCTCGACTCTCTAGCATCCGTAGCATGCGCTGCCCATCACCATTTGCCAAAATTTTAATCCCGTTGTCGCTTGTGGTGACTGCCAGTAATGATCCTACCTTGTTAAATCTTAATCTAGGCCTCGCCTGTAACAAATGATAGCGTTCAAGAATATTGTAATAAAAGGTGATGTTCAATCATATACATGAACATTATAATTTATCTTGTTATTTATATGCAAATTGCAATTAAAAAAAAAAAAAAAAAAAAGGACCGGTATTGTATGCTTACAGGCAATCCATCATCTGCATCAGTAACAGTCAGCATATTAGTACTATCCATGTCCCAAAACTTTATTTGAAACTCATCTCCAGCAGCTAAGAAACGATTACGTGTTGTGTCGAACTGCACAACTCCCATAGACCGCTTTCTAAAACCAGAATATTCCCTCTTGATGGCTCCTTCACTCTCATTCCACTCAACCAAGTGGGCTTCACCTTCTTTGCTTGTTCCACAAGAGAACAGTCTGAAACAATAATACATTAACCATTAAAAAGTTAACACAAAGGGATTAATCAACTATATTGAGGACAGCACGAAAAGCTACCAATTATAATAACTATACATAAACACAAATAATGTACACACATACATATATTATCTGAACTCCCAAATGTAACAAGAGGGAGAACTGTAACTTGGAATAAAATAAATATAAAAATAAAAATAAATCCCAACATGAGGTGGTATGTATTTAAAAGGTATATTATGTCTATTCGAGTATGACCTGGTTCCATCAGCGCTGTATGCCATTGTTGTGCACCAAAGGCCAGGGGCATCATAGTCTACTCTTGACCCCAAACAGTCGTAGAGCCATGCTTTGATTTTCCCATCAATTGCTGTTGAGAAAATAAACTACAAAAAAAATGAAGGGATTTAATTCCTTATGATATAAAGACTGTAATAGTATTCATTAAATCTCAGTGAAGTCGACAAACTAAGGATAGAGGACTGGATGCAGACTCGCCTGTATTTGCTCTTTATAGTGAGGGCAGACGGAATATACAGGAGCCTCATGACCCTCAAATGTATACTGCCTGCGTCCAGCTACAGCATCCCATACCTATTACCAAAGATGCAAGTAGTTAGAGTGACCCGGAAAGGGGGGAAAAAAAACAAAAAAATATCAATGACAGATGTACCTTAATCGTCTTGTCATCACCACATGTGACAATACACAGTTGCTTATTAGGATGAGCAAAAGCAATATCATTCACACCACCAATATGGGCATCTATCTGTAATGTGCATGATCCATCACAAACTTAAGAATTAATGCTCTCCAAGAGAATAAATAAAGAGTTAAGAAGAAAAAGACAGAAGGTTTACTTCCAAGTGATGCCTCAACTCCCCTCCAGGGATGTATGTATATATCTGAACAATGTGCTTGGAGAAGGCAATACCTATGGTAAGGGAAGAATCAACAGGAATAAATCCAAACAAAATGATTAGAAGGTATCTGCAACTTTTAGGACAGAAATAGGATTTTAAACAAACCAAGTATTGATCCGTCTGGTCCCCATATGCACCGACTGACGGATACCGCTGCATCCTTTACCAAAGTTGTCTGGACATGCAATTAATCATGATTCATATTGGATCAGTATAGAAATCTCAAGAATTACTGCAACTAAGAAGACATGCGACTATTCATACAAATTAATGACTTCACAAGTGTACTAATGTAGAAAGAAGCCAAGGCTAAATGATATTAGTACACCAGTCACCAGTGAAGTCATTAATCTATATAAATAGACACACGTCTCTTACTTGTCGTATCATTTTTGAGATATTTTTTAGAATTATATACTGATCCAATAACGAAAGAAACCAAGAGAAAATGATTCTTACCTGCAAAGGCATCGAGAGAGCAGATATATCCCAAACCTTGAAGGGTTTATGTACCATCCTTTCTCGAGATCCAACCTCCCAGATGCTTATCTCACCAACATTTGTTCCAACTGAAAGACATTTTGCATAACAAGCCATATGTTAGCTGTAAACATCTCAATATCTCTTTTTTCATATGTTAAATGAAACTACGAATATTCTAGGGGTTGAAGCCAACAGATTGGGGATTAACCAACCTAAAAGGACACTTTGTTGTTGAGGATGAAAGTCCATGCACATGACATTGGAACCCTGGCTAAGGTTCCGAACCACGGTTTTCGGAAGATCATCTGGTGAATATATATTGGGAGGATGAGTTGAACCCGAAAAGGACACCTATTCGATATATTTTTTTAGATCATGTTATCATCGAACGAATAGTAACCAAAAAGAACTGGCACTCGAAGAGTAAGAGCATTCCATACCTCATCAGATGGGCCAACATGTGCACGTTTCATTAGGTGCTCTGAATCAGCCATTTGATATTCCGATCCAGGGCCACCTGGAGGTGTCCGTGGATGCTTCAGAAATGCAGCTACCCATTTAAGAGAAAACCATCACATATACGGCACGTGATGCATTCATGTATGTCCTAGAGTGAAAAAGAAGTGTAGTGACAGCTGAATGAAGCACTAACCTGCAACTGGAGGCTGCACAAGGCCAGGAGGTCCAGCTGCAACAACAGCATGAGGCATGGAAGGATTAGCAGTTGCCATCCACCCGGCTATTGCACCAGCAGAAGGAGAAACAACAGGCTGAAAAGGCTGTATGGAAGAAAGACTACCTTAAATAACATGTGTATTACATATTAACATGAAGGCGAAATGATTCAAAAACACTTACACCATGTGCTCCGATAGGAGAAAATACCCCAGCTTTAGGAACAGGTCCAGTAAGGGGACTGGTGGTAGGGGGAGGAGCTCGACCTCCATTATTTGAAGCACATGTATGATCCGTAAAAAGAGTTTTGATATCAGGATTTGGACGCGGATTCTTGCAAAGTTGATGCTGCCAATTAAGACTGAAAAAAAAAGTGTATAAGAAACCTATATTTATAATTGCAGGTCCATGTTACCTTCACGAACACCACAAGTTGATGGTAAATAGCAGCTAAATAACACTTGATAGTAACAAAACCAAACAAGCGAACAGGAGTTTTAACCCAAAGTGGGTGGGCCATCACTGTAGGACTTATTGGTACTCCAAAATCTAAAGAATTGTTTAAATCCCCTTGACAATTTAAGATTGAATAGTTAGCGTACAGATTAGTCATTACGGTAACACGCATTCAAATGGTAAACTGAAGTAACAATACTTAAGAATGTAATATAATACAGTTGGGCTCAAGACCTCTGATTTATCAATGTCCGCAGTCGTGAAGCTTTAAAAACAGGAAAAGCAAGCTTCTCTCTAAACAATGGGTTTGCTTCAATAAGCTTTTTCAGCTCAACCAGCATAATGCTTCGTGCTGATTTGGTGTCCCCATACTTTGAAAGCTGCTCATTCTGCCTAAAGACACATCAGGAAAACAATAAGGTGAACCCAAAAGATAACATCCTGACCAAAGAATGCTTGGAAAGAGTGGAAGGTACGGGAAGATACTACAATGGGAACCTTAAGATACCTAAAATTGTCAAGCGTTAGTAGCTGGGTGATCTCCTTAAAGAGCTCTTCATTGAAGGTCGAAAAAACTCTCAAATCTTTCACAAGGATTTCAACAGCTTTTGCTCGGTCATTCCTGAGATTAGAAACTAAAATGTCAATAAAACAGACTAATCCAGAAATTACTCTAACCCAAGGACGTGGCATTTAAATATAGTATTAGACTTGCCTATCAAGAGCTTCTAGGTACTTTTGTTTCCTTATTTCAAAGAATATCTTCATCGAGTAACGATTGTCTTCAACTTTTGTGAACCCACATAGATATCGCTCAACTTCATCCCATTCACCGGCCTGTACTTGATCCTCAAAATATTTCATATTGAAGAAAAAAGCCGACTCTTGCTCCAACCTAAGTAGGTCACATAAAGAAGTTAGTAACATATACTATTAATTAGTCAACAGGCTTTTCAAGTTACTCTGCTTTAACCCATGCATCCTCAAAAAAAAATATGTTTGATAAAGAAAATACACTCACTTGTGAACAGTTTCCTTGAACTTTTCCTCATCCAGGAATTGCAGTATTAGGAAAACTAGTTCCCGACTTAAGGATGACATGGCTCCTGCTGCAGGTACCCCCAGATACTCCAGCGCAAAATTTAGTTAAAACCTTAATAACTTATTATAAATAACGAAACGATCCAAAAATCAACAATGTCAAATCTCTAATTTATCGCTTCCGCTTCTCCACTTAAAAATCCTCCATGTAACCTGTCACAAACTCACAATCATACCATATACTCTGTAAATCTCAGTGCACCATTCATGTAGAAAACACACTCCAAGGCTCAAAATACAACTCAAATAAGCATAACCACAATTTCACAATACCTAATTCACACAATTCACTTTCCCTAATTTCTTACTTTCCCTAAAACATTCAACTTTAGCCTCATTGACCTCAAAATGACACAAATTCTTCAAGTGTAATAGCCAAGCACAGTACAGAAGTAACAAAAACAAAACTGATGTTCATCTTACTAACTACATATTTCACAATTAACGCAACAACATTTAGCCATAACTATCATAGGTTTTCACATAAAATCAACACAAATTCAAAGCAAAGCTCAGTATAATAGCTTAATATACAGATCGAACTACACAGAATTGAATTAGAACAATACATGAAAACAAACAAACTCATCAAAAACTTACTTGTAGAGCAAAAAAAGTTCAACATTAGGGTTTGTTCGCACACAGCAACTTCGGTATTTCTACAAAAACCGCAAAACCACAACACGTCCTGCTTTAGTGCTTTCTACTCTTTTTTCTCTCTCACTATATATATATATCAGTATATGTACACGTGTATGTATATAATATGCTTCTTTCTCTGTCTAACATTCTCTCACTAAAATCTCTTTCTCTCTCTCCCTTTATATAGGTGGATGTGTTTTGAGCATTTCTCTCTCTAGTACCGCCACTACTTCTGTCTCGATCACTGGGGGTTGGATTAAGTGACGGGACTGTGACAAAGCATAAGGAGACAGTGACGTGGAAAGTGACTACGTGGAAGGTTGTGATTGGCTGTTATGGTGATAGACAAATTAAGGTTAATAAGATGGCATCTTTTGTTTTTTCTTTTTGATAATTCTTATAGCTTTTAGCACTTTGTTAACTTTTATGCTTTTGTTTTGGACTTTTTTTGTTTTTGTTACCTCTGTTCGGACAGACGACTGGTAACCGGCAATTGTCTTAAAAAATGACAAAAAGAAAATACTTTTGTTTTAATAAGGAGAAAAATATATATATATATATATATATGTGGGGAAAAAATTCATAGGCAAGCTTCAAATTTTAGAAGAAGGAAAGTAAATCTTAGCCCTTGATTTTTTTATAAATAAATGGTTTTAATATTCATTTGTGATGAATGTTAAATTTTGAAATTATTTGTAATTTTTAAAATTCATTTATGATAAAATCAAGGGTTGAGATTTACTTCCCCCATTCCCTAATTTTTTTACTTCCCTATTGATCCCTACCCTATATATATATATATATCTTGATATTGTGAATAAATTTGTATTCACGTCATGCGAAGTGAATTTGTTTGGTGGCAAAAAGTTGATAACCGGCAACTCCATCCGGTCTACAATTGACTGTCTATCTATAATGTGGGGGGTGTACTTGATTCACTCAGCGGTTGTGGCTATGGGGGTTGTCAGGGCTTGAACCCCTGACCTTCTGCTTATTTGGTGGTAAAGATGCCCCCACCCATTACCAACTAAACTACGCGTCATTGGCATGCGAAGTGAATTTGTGATTCTAATTATTAGCAATTGTAATCAGTATTTTGGTCCTATTGCAAGTGTCTATATTATTTCAAAATTTATATCGTGTAAATTGAATTTATAATTATAATTATTAGCAATCGTAATTACTACCTTCGTCATATTGCAAGTGGTTATATTGCTATTTTGGGTTGTCTTAAATAAGTGTGTTTTCTATTATATTATTACCAATTAAAAGAGACTTTAGTAAGTAGAAATATTATTTGATTTATGAAGGGTATAATTAGTAGATATTCATAAAACTGTGTGTACAATTAAAGTGAACAATTAAATCGAGACGGAAGAAATATTATTGTATAACTCCATAAGGTGAATTTAGAAAATTGAGAAATTAGTGCATGAAAAAGTCCAACTTATGTTCTTAGTTATATTTGATTAAATCTGTCTACAATTTTTTTTATTCGCATTCAACTATTTTGAACAATATACGATTAATTCCATTATCTTGTTCAATTAAATTCCTTAACTAGTGTTACTTTATTCAAATGTGTAACTTTTGTATTGGTAGAGTCATTTTTCATTTTTGTACCTGCTAAATATAGAGCTAACATGCATCGGGTGTTGGCTCATTTAGAACAATCAGTTGGAGACACTTGTATGGCAAGTGTCTTATAAGACAGTAAAGAATCGTAGCCAATAAATAATGTTTCTTTTTTTGATTAACAATATTTTCATGCTCAGTTGTGTTTTGCACTTGAAAAGTGTAAGGTCATTTTCAATTTTCCTTTATAACTGTCTTCTAAGAGAGATGGAGGAGGAAAAATGCACTCCAATAGTTCTTCTATATTTAGAGATAGAGATAGAGGAAGTCAGATTTCCTCTATATATGTAGAGGAGCATTATTCATCCTTTAAAAACTTTAAACCATACTTAATATATTTGTTAGTCATGTTTATATGTTTTCTTATAGTTAATATTGTTAATGTCAATTGTTAATTGTTAATAACTAATTAATTAATATTATTAAATTAAATACATGCATTAATACAAATAAAAAGACAACATTCATTAATGATAAACATATTAAATTAATAAACTACAACTTAACGATTACAATTAGTTAGGACTACGATCGCTAGATAAATAAAGGAAGCTAGACATAATTACTGTTACTAATTAAATCATAAATACCAGTAGTTTGGAAGATTATCATCATTTCCTCATAAGTCAAAAAATTGACTTAAACCATCCGAGTTATCCTCGACTTAAGGTGTTTCTTGTCTACGAGTTATAAATTCCGTTTCAATATATTTGCTATGTATGTTAAATATGTTTGTTACATATTTTTAATACTTTCAAATTTACTAAATATTATAAATATGTTTTCAATTATAAGTGATATTTACAATGAACTATTTATGATTTAATGATTTAAAAATATATATTATAGAATTAAATAAAGTAATTGTTAAGTATAAATTAAGTTGGATAAATATTATAGATATGGAGTTTTAAAGGAAATGGTTGGAGATAAGTTTTTTTTAAAGGATAAATATGCTGAAAATATTCCTTTGTTCCTATATATATGAAGATAGAGATAGAGGTATAGTTAGAGAGGGCCTAACATCATTAACTATTATAGTGCGATTTCGAAAACTATTATATTACATATTTGGCTTGTAAATTTCTTTAATTCATCATTTTGAATGAGTTGATAATACATATATGACAATTTTACACTTACCGGATATAAAAACAATCATACAAATAAAAGGTTATAAGTTTGAATAAGACAATAATAATTTAGTAACTTTATTAATCACAAAAACTGTAGATCAATTTAATTGCGTATTACTTAATAGTTGAGTGATGTTATCAATTATAAAAAATGGTAAACATCCTTAACTTAATTAGCATGAAAGTACATTTAGACTTTTTCGGAATTTTGATAAAAAAACAAAACTAGAGACAATACATCTATAGCCCACTCAAATATCAAAATCTTGTTTTTAAAGGTCATCAATCTATTAAAATGATTTTGTAGGACACCCATATCTGTATTTTGTTTCATGTATATCAGATCCGGCCAAAATCATATCGAAAATTGTTGAAGAAAACTACTCTTCAAGCCTTTTTGGATATTTGAACTTTGAAATCATCACTTGTGCAATGAATATTGTAATAAGGTTAGCTTTTTTAGTATGGTTTTGGCCGAATTTGATACTATTGAAACAAACTACAAACTTGAGTGACCTACAAATTCATAATCATAAATGAGTGGTCTTCAAAAACAAAAGAGAAATTTACGCAAATCAGTCTCTAAATTTGCTTCAAATTTCACTGACAGTTATTTACAAATTTTAATTACACAAATCATCTTTACTTTTAAAACTTGTTACAATTATAGTCCTTTGACCTTACAACAATTGTCTGTTAGGTCAAGTCATGTTTAAAACACATAATGATGAAATGATATTTTGTTTTATAATCACTCTCTACTTAGCTCCTCTAACTAAAATGACTAAAATATTTTTACCTTTTTAATTTATTAACTTTATATTATTCTTATTCCTTAATATTATCTGATGTGTTTTTTCAACTGAATTTTCCTATTTTTGTTTTCCCTTTAATCTTCATATATAGATATAAATAAATATAAATATAATATATATGGACTTTGCATTTTAAATGACCAATCTTATTTATAACCTTTGACCTCCTACATGTACATCATATGAATGTGCAGAGATATGACCGTGTTGGCCTCCGGCGAACACCTTGACTACCACCTATCGTCATCACCAGGGCCAGTCTTGAAGGAGTGTAGGGTGTGCGATCGCACAGGGCCCCGAAAAAAACAGGGCCTGGAATTTAACCACTGTATGTAGTATATATGTGAATAAATGTTAAGATATATTACTTAATGTGAAATGAAACATAAACTTTGAGCAGATATATTGTATTATCGCTCTTTTATTTAGATTATTTTTGTAACAATTATCGACTTATCGTAGTTTTAATAGATTTTTTTTATATAGAAAAAAATTTAGGGGCCCAATTTTATTTTTCGCACAAAGCCCTCAAAATAACGGACCGGCCCTGGTCATCACCAACCACCTCTAGTCACCGAACATATATATACACTACCTCCTATAAAACCGAAACTAATCTAAAAATAAGTAGAGGGTTTCGCGAGAGCTGGAATACAAAAGCCGGTTCAGATCTGTAACATAAACACTCACGGGGTTCAGACGTGTTTGCTAGTGCCCGAATTCATGGATCTAGCTTAGACAGCAAAGAGCTGTTGAATTCGGCCAGTGAGAAGTAGCAGAATTCAACCGGCCATAAGCAACAGAATCCGACCGACCAGAAGCAGCGGAATCCGGGCAGCGAGAAGCAACATAATTAGACCGGTGTGAAACGATGGAATCAGGTCCCCGAGAAGCAATGTTGGTTGTTTTTTGTGGTTGTGATTTGGTGTTGAGAATAATGATGGTGGTAATATTGTTCAAAGCAATAGAAAGAATAAAAGAGAAGATATGACACTTTTTTTTTTCTCTAAAAAATTGTGATGATCGTTTTTGACTTAATGGACAGCAGTAACGGGCGTCAAAACAAATTATTAAGAGGTAATAAGTTTCAAAAGTAAAAATATTCATATGATTAAAATTCGTAAAGCACTATCCTTAAATTTTGGCATAAACTTAAAATAATTTATGTAATTTTCTCAAAATAAAATGTTATATTTAGATGACCTGGAGAATGTATTACGGCACGTATCTATCAATTTTAAGGAATGTGATGGTATCGGCCGGCCTCATAATAAATGTTAGGTTGGGCCTTAAAAGGGAAACTATATATAAGCCATCAGATATCCCTACTAAACCCTTTATCGGCCACCAGTTCTTTCCTCGTAATTCCGTTTTCATATATAACATTCCGTACGGTAAGTCACTTTATTTAATGGTGGATACCTTTGTAAAGTTTATATATTGTTGCCTATTACTATATTTTGATATCATGATCATGATAATTATTCATATAGGTTCTAGTTATTGTTTTAGTTTTGATTTGCGGATAATTTTTATTATCTTTTTTAATCATACATGTGCATCATGATATTTACAATCGGACGTTCTATACAAGACATAAACAATATATATATATATATATACACTAATACACACACATTGATTTGCAGTTTGCACTATAGTAGCTTTCTTACTAAAATAAATAAATTTCATATATAGAGATATGAGTCGAAAAATTTGAACTTGATTGGTTATATATTGATTTGTAGTTCTGTTTTCATTTAGACGAATCGAATTTGATCGATAACAAATTAAACAACGTTCTACATGTGGCATATGATATGCAAGTTTTTGTGTGTGGAACATTTTGGTTGTTACTAAAAATGAACATTTAAATGATAACGTATGCAATCTAGGCAGTCAGTTTCGGACTCCTTGATAAATGCAGAAGTACACAATGTCAGATTATTTATGCGAAGAGTTGATCTTTGAAATCTTCACAAGACTACCATCCAAATCCCTCCTCCTATTTAGATCAGGTTTTAAATCATTATGCTCTTGTATTGCTAGTCCTAATTTCATCTGCTTTCACACTTTACGATCCCCACAAAAAGTCCTCATCAGACCAAGATATTATAACAAACTTTTTGATGAACACGTCTATACATAACACTCGCAAGACCAATTGCAATTGTGTTCCACACATGGATATTTGGCCTAACACCTGTCTAGATTCCTTTTAAAATTTTCCGCTATTGTTGGTTCGTGTAATGGAATTCTCTGTATGATTTATCCTCACACAAATATTAGTCTATGGAACCCTTCAATTAGGTGCAAACTAACATTACCTGATCATCCAAATTCTTTGAGATACCTGTTTGTGGACCATCATCTCTCCCTTGGGTTTGGTTTCGGCCCCATCACTACTGATTACAAGATCATTACGATATCCTACAAATACAAAGGAGGTGTAAAAAATTCATCTGTTTACACCATGAAGACGGGTACTTGGTGTGAGATTGCTTCCCCTGCTACCCCGTTTTCTAAAAATGTCAGTAGTGGGATGTTTTGTGAATGGAGCATTGCATTGGGTTGGAAGATTGATAAATGGAAGAGTTAAAATAAGCCGCAATGTATTATGAAATTCGATTTGAGTACTCATGTTTTTGGCATAATCGAGTTACCAAAGTCCGGTTGGCTAACTAGAGAATTAACCATCATTGATGGTTTTCTAGCTTTGATTGCTAGTGAAGGTGATAATACTTGGTTTTGGGTTAGAAAAGAGTATAATAATACTCCTTCTTGGTCTGCGGATTATAAATTGAAAATAGATGAATATCCAGGGGTACGGAGTGTTTTTCAACTATTAGCCACTGGTGATTTATTATTCTACTATTCCCGTGAAGAGTTCCAAATTCATAATCCTGAGACAAGGGTGCGATCAAGAGTTCAACCAAGAGCTGTGGAATTCAAAGTTTGGTCCTACAACTTTACTATGGGCATGTGTGTCGAAAGCGTTGAAGAAAAACTGAGAAGTAGAACAGCATTGCAAAAGTATTTGATTTGTGCACACTTTGTTGCTTAGACTACATCTGAAAAATAACATGATTAGCATAGGTATAGTTTGATCTCTGATCGTAGAACTACCACATTGAAGTGCAACATATTTTGAGCAATCTGATCTGTCATATTAGGATTACATTGTTCACTTATTCTGTAGTCTATATACTCATTGGATCAAACATATACATAAAATTCTACACTGATTTACTACTTGCTGTGAAACTTAATAAAGTTGACAGAAAATGATTGACCCTAATGTAATATATTCCTTTTATCACATTTTTTCCCCATAATGATCCGCTTGAAAGTTGCTTACAATGTATCTAATTACTTACAATATCTTATACCAATAATACACTAACATTAGATGATTCGGGTAGTATAGTTTCTTAAGAACATTCTTAGTACTTCAAATATAACATCTAGAATAAAAAAAATTTGATGTTTCGATGGGTCAACCTATCCCGAATCGTCATCACCTGCACTAGAAATCACTCATTATGACCCGACTTGGAGCTTTTGCTTGTGGTCTGATAGCCAGACTTGTCTCCGTATTGTTGCCAGATTTGGGGTTAGCCAAGATCCTCAAGGATAGTAGCTAGTCAGGATGCTGAGAGTTTAGTGATTAGTTATAGACATTCTGGATGTGGTGTGGTGGTGATCAGCTTCTGAAACGAAAATTGAATCTACCCCAGACCCACCTTTCCATCTTTTATGAAATGCCACCTAGTGTGCACTGTCATTAATAAACTATACAATCCAGATGGAAAGAAAGCCTAAAATATAAAGCAAAATGAACTATCACTTTTCACCTTTAATGAAACCCACTCTGCATTCTCATTACTGAAAAGAGGCACAACAACACAACAACTAGGAAACTTTATAGTTATAAGACAAAGCAAAAGGAACTGACAGTTAAGTAAACAAAGAAATCAAAACTACAAAATATTGTTACGATGATTCAACATCAAGCTTGAAAAAAGGATCCTTGACTGATTGTTTATCAAAAAAGCTCATTAGACTTGGAGTTAGTTGACTAGGTCAACACAATTGTCTACCGCCATTGTGAATATTCGGTAAGCCTAGAAATCTTTGTTCAGATTACTTTCTGTATTTTATTTTAAAAGAGTGAACCTCATTTAACGCATGAATTATTGAATAGATACATGTCTTTATCATATACTTTAAAAAAATCAATACTCGAAGAAGATTCACATGGAACCATAAAAGGGGTATAACTTGATCTAACAATGGCTTCACTGTCATCATGATATCTTCACACTTTCGTGTAGCAATGCTTCCTCATATCCTGAGCTTTATTTTCTTCATCTTTTCTTATGGTAATTAGTTATCCTGTACTGTAAATACTTACACACATGCACACCAAGTTTTAGTTCTAAATCTAATTTGGTCCATATTTGCAGGAGCTTCTGGTGCTATTTATTACTGTTGTTAATGAGTGCGGCTTTACTGTTTGGCCCACAATCTCAGGCAGTCCTGTTCTTAATATCTACAGATTCGAGCTCAAAAAGGGTGATTCACGGTCCTGAAAGGTTCCACCGAACTGGTTTGGTTACATCTCGGGTAGGACCGGTTATGGTTCTGGTCGTGGGTCTCATGTCATTGGTGATTGCTACATTGGTGGAATAGAGTGTGATGAAAGAAAAGCAGACATACCCGTTAGTATGCAGAGTTTTATATTGACACCGGCTATGATGTTAGCATCACGAGCAACTTTAACTTACAGATGATCGTGGAGCAGACTGGTGGCACAGGTAGTTGCAAGAAGTCAGGTTGCATTGATGACTTAACTGAACTAACTTTTTGAAGCTTTTGTGTATCCCACATCGGCTGAATCAGGTAAACAGACAAGAGGAAGTTGGCTATAAATTCAAAGGCCCAAGAATGAAATAAACATACCTTTCTCGGCCTTTTGGCTAAGATCAAGTGTAGTATCTGTTCTTATCAGTTTAATATCTGATATGTGGGCCATCGGCCCACTCGATATTAATCTTATTTTTTATGGGGGAAGGCCCAATACACTAGCTTGCTAGTGGGGCTCTTCATTTATCGCCTTGGTGTTGCACTACTGCCAAGGCCTGGTGCACCCCTCCAATCTTTAGTTCAGAGTTTTATTTATTTGTAATCTTAAACCTTGATCAGCTACTTCAATGCTGTTAAATGGTTTTGGCCAATTAAAAGAGCTTATGCGCTTATGTTACAAAAATGCTTACCAAGAAGCAATCTAACCACGGCCATTCTGTTCGATGAGTTAACAATGCCTTCACATTTTCACGTAGCAATAGTTCATCATATTCCGAGCTTTCTTTTTTTCATCTTTCTTGATAAATAACTCCCCTGTATCATAAAACACGCACATGCTAACCAAGATTTTTTTCTGAATGTAGTTTGGTTCACAACAGACATGCTAATTAAGGTTTTGTTCTCATAAAAGACACACATGCTGATTAAGATTTTGTTTTGAACGTAATTTGGTTCACATTTGCAGGAGCTTCTGGTGCTATTATTGCTTTTGTCAATGACTGTAACTACACTATTTGGACTGGTATATATGGTGACCCTCTACAAAATATCACCGGATTCGAGCTTACAACGAGCACTTCTTGCACCTTGCAAGCTCCAGATTTTTGGAGGGGTGAAGTTTGTGGTAGGACAGGTTGCAGATTCAATGGGTCCCGTGGGTCATGCGCCCACTGGTGATTGTGGCACTGGGAAAATGGATTACAATGGAAGTAAATATACACCACCAGTTACGATTGTGGAGCTGATAATATCCACAATAGGAGATTGTGTCATCAGCATCATCAACGGCTACAATTTATCCATGATTGTGGAGATGACTGGCGGGTCAAGTTTTTTGCGCTAAGACGGGTTGTGTTAATGACTTGAATAAGCAGTGCCCATGGGATCTGAAGTTGGAAGGTGAAGTAGCATGTAACACGGGTTGCGTGAATGACTTGAATAACGTTACTGTTCTTCGATGTAGATAATACTTACTTGGGAAATTTGGTTCACTACTGATGTTCGAGTTAGACAAGTATGGGTAGCTAATCCAAACGCACCAATCGTATCTGCCACCAACCCTGTCCTGTCTATCAACCTCAAAACAGGAAACTTGATCATCACAGCTGTAGGCAAAACTCTGTTTCGTATTACCGATGTTCAAGCTGGTCCGAACCCAAAGGTGACTGCAACCCTTGAAGACACATGTAATCTGCAATTGGTTAATGAAATTGACCAGAAGATTTTATGGCAGAGTTTTGATTACCCGACTAATGTACTTTACCTGGTATGAAGCTCGAAAATGACCTTGAAACAGGACAAAAATGGACCCTGACTTCTTGGTCGAGTAATGACTTCATCCCTAGTGGGGGAGCTTTTACTTTAAGCTGGGATCCAATTGATGAAGGATCCCGTAACTTAACCATCAGACGACGTGTCCAACCTTACTTGGCTGATGGAAATCTAAGTTATAAAATATTTCAAAATATGTTTGGATCCCATGGTTATATACTCAAATCTGTACACAACAACAAAGAACGATACATTAGTTACAACAAAGATCCAGACTATTATGACGAGTTTGCTGCTCCTTTACCGATGTGGATTTTGACAGCACAAGGTCAAATTAAATTTGATAGGATTTTTAATGTATCGACACCTGAATATTGTTATGGGTTCGATACTAACAAGGGTTGTGTGAAGGAGTCAAGATTTCCGAGAGAAACTTGAGCCTAAGCATTAGTGATTGTTTTGACAAGTGTTGGAATGATTGCAGCTGTTTGGGATTTAAAAGCAGCACAAATGGCACTGGCTACATTTTTTGGAGTGGAAACAATAGCTTTTCGGCTGATCTGAGTAACAAATCTACGTTGATTTATGTGATTAGGACAGGTCAGAACATTGGATTTTGATGGTCTTTCCTACTGTTCTATCCTTTTCACGTATAATTAAACAGTCATTGCAGGAAAGAAAACTAAAAATAACATGAACTTGATATGAATAGTACTCATTTGTATTGGTACTTCCGTCCCATTGTTTTTTTTTTTTGTGTTTGGGGCTTTTGTGGTGCCGGAAGAAGAGAAAGCATAAACGAAGAGGTATGTAACTCGATTTTGACATAATAACATCTTTCTTTTGTTTGTACCTTTCGGTTGTTTCTATTGTAAAGTCATTGATGTTGATATTAGAAGAGGAGAGAAGAAAGAGAGATGAATATTTCCTTGAGTTAACAGCTTCCGAAAGCTTCAAGGATGTGCATCACCTTGAACGCAATGCTGGGGTTGGAAATGATTTGCTAATAATTAATGTTGCTTCTATCATGGCTGCCACAAATGACTTTTCGGTTGAAAATAAGCTCGGACAAGGTGGTTTTGGCCTTGTTTAATGGGTGACATTAATTTCATGTTAAAACTTTATGCTATTTGTGAACTCAAAATAACCAACATTCAAGAGATTTTGGTTAAAAAAGAATAATAGTACGAGAATCTAACTAAATCAAAAACCAAATCATAAAATTAGATACATTTTTAATTTGACTGGAAAATTTATACTGCATCTTGAATCCTGACTCATTTTCCACGTTTCCAGCTCCGGTATGAGTCAGCCAGATGGTTAATTTGTCACTTACCAGTTTGGTAGTCTAATATTACAAAAGCAGATTTGATGTAATTTCAAAAACAGGGAAGGCTAAGCGATGGACGAGAAGTTGCAATCAAAAGGCTTTCAAGAACATCTGGGCAAGGGCTTGTAGAATTTAAGAATGAACTAATACTTATAGCAAAACTACAGCATAGAAATCTGGTTCAAGTTCTTGGTTGTTGCATTCGTGGAGTAGAAAAGATGTTAATTTACTAGTATATGCCTAACAAAAGCTTAAATTTCTTCCTCTTTGGTATGCAAACGTTTTAACATAAGTGCATATGTTGGTTTCATGTTTTGGTGTTCATGGTAATATAGTTTATCTGTTTATTATTGTGTTTCAGATGAAAACAGAAAGGCAGAGCTCAATTGGGCTAGACGACTTAACATCATTGAAGGGATAGCGCAGTGGTTGCTATACCTGCATAAGTACTCAAGAATGTTGGTTATTCATAGATATCTGAAAGCTGAAACATTCTTTTAGATTAGAGTACGAACCCAAAGATCTCTGATTTGGTATGGCAAGGATATTCAATCCAAATGAGACTCAAGCAATGACTAACAGGCTCGTTGGAAACGTTGTAAGTTCACTTTCTAAGTTACGATATCAGAAAGCCTGCTGACAAATATGCTGTCATGGTATATTTTTCAAAAGTAATTTAGCGGTACAAAAGAGAGAAAGATGGTACTATTTATATAACAATGCAATAGCTTACGAAATTAATGTTTCTTAGTTGTTTATTGTTTATTTTTTATATTTGTATATGTTAAGTTGATTATGTTTTTTTCTTCATAGGTTACATGTCTCCATCCGATGTTTACAGCTTTGGAGTCTTGATCCTCGAAATCATGTCCCGAAGAAAAAATAGTAGCTTCAGTCGGCATGACCTGACATTCGCTCTTATTGGATTATTTTGTAAAAAAGTTACATCACTCTATTGCCATTTTGTTTAAAGCTCAAAACCTACCTGTTGTTGTACTAAATTTAGTAAGTTGTCATTATACATCATGTTTATATCAATTATTCTCATGTTCTGGTTATATTAAAATATTCAATTAGCTTTTTACACTTATTAACAGCATTAGCTTGACTACCTTAATTTGCTCAAGGGGTGTAAGATCTTTTTTATTTTCAAGTGTAAAGGCCTAACCAAATAGATTAATAGGAAAATGGCCATAAACATCCTATTTTATAAAAATAGTCAAATAACATTATTTTTCCCAGTATACACGGGGAGTATGAACATATGAGTTATATCTTTTTTTTTCCGTTGTGATTTAGGCGTGGGAGCTATGGCAACAAGGGGATGCGTTGAAGTTGATGGATCCAACACTGAAAAGTACTTGTGTCGTACAACAATTCTTAAGAACTGTTCATGTGGAACTTCTCTGTGTACAAAAATCTGCAACGGATAAACCAACCACTTCTGATATGATCTACAAATGGTAGTTGTTTTGCAATTGGTAATGGATAGACCAACAACTTCTGATATGATCTCTATGCTTCTCAATGACAACATCTCGTTACCAATTGCAAAATAACCACCATTTGTCACACATAGAGTGGACTCAGTGTCAACTTCAGTTGAAGCCAAAACAAAAGAGTGCTCGGTAAACAATATAAACAATATGACCATCAGTGTTACAGATGGTCGATAGGGTATGCAAGTAGCTGCTTCAATACGGTTAGGGGCTACTTCTTTTTGTACTATTAATCCTGTGATATATTGATAATATACTCTAACTGTAAATCATGTTTGTCAAAATGTCAACATGATTGGTCAAATTCATAAGATGCATACATCGATTGTTCTGTATATTCCAAAGTAAACCACAAGAATCTACCCACATCAAATCAAATATATGGATAAAGATGGCTAATTTGTTGATCAAACGTAAAATTGTAAGCAGCGGCGACAAATGCATTTTTATGCTTCTAGTGGAGTAAGAATTAATTCGGTGGAAAAACAAATCAAAGCAGAAGAAATTTGGGTGAGGAACTGGCCGTGGCTGCTGTTGTAATTGGAGATTGGGCCAGGCCCATAGCTGCTGTTGCTAAGCGAACTGGTTGCCATCGTATATTCGTATGCTACCTAAAATTGGGCCATCACTCTTTCCATATTGTGGGCCAAGACCATTGCATGCCTCACTCGATTTACGACCCAATTTCCTATTTGATTGTTTAGTTTCATTTTATATAAATTCCACAAAATAATATTTTTTATTTGAATATTTTAAAAAAAATATTATAATAAGTATTAAGTATATTGGAGAAGTTTACCAAGTTAATCACCTTTAATTAATTTACAGATGAATCTCAAAGTAATCAAATTTGTAAATGAGAAACAACACGTGACAAAGTAATTCTTTTAATATAATTCTAGTTTTTGCCCAAAAAAATAAAAAGAAAAAGGAAAAAATAAATAAAAATAATGCATCTCAAAATAATGCTGTTGTTATGGTTATCTTGTTCACAGAGCAATCCTCTAACTTCCTTTCAACTGACTTTGAGTTCGAACCACTTCTGCCTATGAAAAATGCTGGCCCTTTTGGGGCAGGCAACAACGTAACATAGTGTCGTTCATAAGCATAGAGATCACATCTGACATTACTGGTCTGTCCAATGCGCTTTGTTGTACGCAAAGAAGTGAGACATGAATAGTCCTCAACAATTGTTGTACGTCACAAGTATCAGCTAGTGTTGGATTCTCGAGTTCCAACGCATCCCCTTGTTTCCATAGCTCCCATGCCTAAAAGCTAAAACCATTTCAAACTACATTTTTATAGATTCATGTTTTACTATAATCAATCAACTATATTTAAGCATTCATATAAAGGTTAGCGATTTGTACACCATCAATTTTTCTTCGTACACCATTAAACATGATTTATGTTGTTGTACTATACAATACTCTAAAGCATGTTTAGTGGGCTCATTTGAACTCCGAGTTGAACATTGAACCACTCCCTTTAAAATCGTACCCGTTTTAAAATTCAGTGTTCAATTAACACTAAGCACAAGGGAAACCACTCCATGTACTCTAAGCGAGTTGAGTTGAGTTTGAGCTAAGCGACTCGAGTTGAGTTTGGGTATTAAAATACTCCAACACACATTCGTTCACTGAGTCGATCTAAGGTAAGTCAATATCGAAACCAGTCATTAATCACCATAATTTAACACATGGACGTGAAATTGAATAATTCTGTGGTTAGAACCTATATGGTTCCGTTTGAATGTTGTTTCCGGTATTGACTTTGTATGTTATACGTACATTCTTTGTGATGACTCTCGATTAAACTAATTAATATATATTACTCGTATAATATAAATACAATTTAATTAATGGCTTTCAGAGCATGGTGTTGACCAAGTATACTCTATCTTTTTAAAATGTTATAATTTAATGGATAAGTTTGAGTTGAACAAAAAAAGCAAAATATGTATGCAAGAAATCTCAAAAAGGTCAAATTCGTTTGTATATTATTAACAAATAATTAATAATTATCCGTTTTTACAATGATCATTTTCTAAATTATTCCTACACCTTCAAAAATACCATTTTTAAATGCAAAGATTATTAGGATGATAATTCTTTTGAAATGTGTTCAGAATTGTTGCCACAAAAGCCATTACAAAATAAAAAGCTTATGGTCATAAAAACAGCACAATTACATACTTAAGTTGTTATCAGGAAAAGTCATATCATATCACTGATCTGAAATTTGAGATCCTCATAATAGCTCACCATGCATGTTTTTCAAAATTTGCAGTAAAATAGCTATGTTTTAATAAGCTTCAAAGTATAAAAGTATAAAACAAATCATATTCATAGAAATCTATTGTAATAAAAACATATCAAAAAATCCTGATAGTTAGTCACCACCAGTCGCACCAAAAAGAAAAAGAAAAAAAAAATGAGCCGATGACCATCGATCTGAAGTCGTCAATGATCTCGTTTCCATATACTTCGTACAATCACATGAAAAATTTGATTGAATGGATGTTAATTATATCCTACCGAGCCTCCATTTCTGTTATAGTAATCTTGTTTACAGAGTAGTCCTTTGACTTTATTTCATGCGAACTTGACGTTGATGCAGTTCCGCCAAAGCAGAATGCTGGCCGTTTTGGTGGAGGTAACGATGTAGTGTCATTGATAAGCATAGAGATCACATCCGACATCACTGGTCTATCAACTGCATTTTCTTGTACACAGAGAAGCGCCACATGAATAATCCTCAATACTTGGTCAATAACACAAGTATTAGCTAGTGTTGCATCCTCTAATTGCAACGCATCTCCTTGTTGCCATAGCTCCCATGCCTAAATCCGTTTGCCAGTTTTTTTGTTATTAATGCTATGTTTACAGCAATACTTTGACTTTTTGGGTCAAACGAATAATATTTTTATGATGTAAAAAACTTAGAATTCACTGAGACTTACATAACTGACTAGAGTGACTGTTTTATCAAGCTGAGTGAACCTAGTATTTCTTCTTCCACTTACGATTTCCAGGATTAGGACTCCGAAGCTGAAGACGTCAGATTTCTCTGAGAAAGCTCCTTCCATTGCGTACTCAGGGGACATGTAACCACTATGTAGCGTATATATATATATATATATATTTGAATTAATTAGAATCGGTACTTCAAGAGCCAAATATAAATGAGCATGGTAATGTAAAAACAAGTCTAACATATATCGACTTTTCCAATAAAAGTAGCATCCGCAATTTTCATATGACCTTCAAATACTGGATAGTGTATAGTGTGGTAAGAAGATTAAAGCAGAAATTTAGAAAGAAAGTGAGTGCTCTTACTATGTTCCAACCACCCTTTTAGTAATTGCTTCAGTCTCATTTTGTTTAAAAATTCTCGCCATACCAAAATCTGAAATCTTGGGGTTCATATTTTCATCTAACAAAACGTTACTAGCTTTAAGATCTCTATGAATAACTCTCATTCTTGAGTATTTATGTAGATAAAGCAACCCCTGAGCAATTCCTTCAATGATTTTCCATCGTTTTGGCCAGTCTAGCATCGCCTTCTTGGTTTCATCTATTTTTGAATCATTATTGCAATTCAGATAAAGCACACACTTGTATTAATATTCAATGTGAATTATTATATAGCTTTAGACTGATACATTTTCTTACCAAAGAGAAAGAAATCCAAACTCTTGTTGGGCATGTACTCATAAATCAACATCTTTTCTTCTTCATGAACACAACAACCAAGAACACGTACAAGATTTGTATGTTGAAGTTTAGCAATAAGTACGAGTTCATTCTTGAATTCCACAAGCCCTTGCCCTGAAGTTCTTGAAAGCCTTTTAATTGCAATTTCTCGTTCATCACTAAGTTTCCCCTGTTCCCATTAGCACATTATATCTCGTTTGGTCAGATAGCAGGGATGAAAAACAAACAGCAGTTCGGAAAACGCCACTTGTATGTAAGATAAATTAATACCTTATACACAGGTCCAAAACCACCCTGCCCAAGTTTATTTTCAATTGAGAACTCATCCGTGGCTACTAATATAGAAGCAAAGCTGAATACCATCAAGTGATCACTTCCTTCGCTTCCATTGATTTTGAGATTACCTAAATCATTGAAACTTTCTGGAACCATCATCTCAAGCGAATGTCTGTCATCCCTCTCTTGTCTCTCTTCTACAATAAAATCATCGCTTATAAAGTGAAATGGCTACAAACATTAAAAGTGGATCAATATAATGGAATTTAAGTGCTATACCTTCTTGTCTAAGCTTTCTATTCTTAAGATACCAAAACAGACCAAAGCACATTATAAGTAAAAAAAATCCAGCAACAATAGGTGCCCAGATCCAGATTCTAGCAATATTTCCTGTGCAAAATTTTAGTCATCTATCAACAATTAAAAGGCGGTAATATTGTTATGAATCAAGAACACAGACATTTTGCAGGATTAAAATAAGTGACATAATTCATGACATAGCAATTGACAAACTAATATATGAACCAATTAACTAGATTAATGTACCTTTATTCAGATTTGAGGAAATAAGAACATACTTTGAAACAGAGTTCCCTTGTGTATCGATCGAAAAGTTACTGATTGATTTGGTTCCGGTCCATCTAATGCAACCAGTTCCATTTCTACTTGCCATAAATCCCAAACACCCACATTCATTCCAACACTTCACCTTACAATCGCTAATGCTTAAGCTTGTATTATCGTCAAACGAGCTGCTCGTCAGTTCTGGAGAAAAGTCCCCACTCATTGGACTAAATGTATCACGTTCACTCCTACATGAAGGAACATCAGAACTTGCCACACACCCATTACCCATATTAAATCCATAACATAGATCATCTGTTGTAATTAAACGACGGTTACTACCATCTACAATTCGACCCTGTGGCCTCAAAATCCACATGGGATGAAGATAATTTATGGTACCAAAACTAAAGTATCTCTCTTCATTGTTGTACACATAACTGAGATTGTACCGGGAAAGAAATAACTCGTTTACACTCATGAACTCGAATCTTTGATCATTTAAATCCCCACTAGTCCAATACGGCTGCCCACGTTGTCGAATCATTAATCTCTGGGAGTTTTCTCCATTTGGTTCCCAGCTCAAAGTAAAAGCACCAGGAGCAGGGATTTGGTCGCTCGTCCAAGAAGTTAAGTTCCAATTCTGACCTGTTTTAAGATCCAACCCGAGTTTCATACCGGGTAAAAGTACATTGGTTGGATGATCAAAGCTCTGCCATAGAATTCGGTCGTCAGTTTCATCCTTCAGCTGAAAATTACCAGTGTCTTCAAGATTTGCAGTCAAATTAGTACTAGAACCAGATTGAGTATCGGAGATATTAACAAGTGTTGATTTTTCAGTACTAATGATGATCAATTTCCCAGTGTCAGGATCGATCATGAGGACGCTAGAACTTGATATGATCGGTGTAGATGGATTGGCTACCCATACTTTTGAGGATTGATCGTCGTTTGTGTACCAAATTCCTAAATAAATGTAGTTTGTGGTGGGAATGGTGAAAAATCCTAATGTGAAGTTGTTACCAGGGGAAATAAGTTTAGAAGTGAAGTTTAGCTGGTCGTTGACTTTGATCGATGAATCACCGGTGGCCGGAAAATAATTGATGATTAAGTTGGTACATAGAATTGTGTAGATGATGAGAGCGATCATTTTTCAATAATTGAACAGAAGTAAAGACATTATGTTTTGTAAGACTTTACTGCTTTCCACATTATTGTCAAGAAAGTTTGGGTTGCATGTTTCAGTTATTCAACGTGAACAATGAATTTTGATTGGATTAAAGCATTTAGCCATCAGCTGTCCATATCAACCACTTTTCTGGTCAACTGACGAACTTTAAAGGCTACGCACTATGAGTTTGGAGGGAAATGAAGAAAGCAGTAAGAAAAAAGAGAGAAAATGAATTTATATAAATTTTGAAGTGTTTTAGATTGAAGTAGTAAATAAAGGAATTGGTTGTTAGATTCATATAAAATGATCAAAATACCCTTTTATTTACCTTTTATCATTTTAGTTATTTTTTATTTTGTTTTACTTGTCATAATTTACGTTGTAATTTAACGCTCTTTTTGTTGTATAATATAAACGAAGAACATATTTAGAAAATTACAAACCTATAATATAATTGAAGAACATATCTCGAAAAATGCAAACTTTAAAGCTTTAATAACACAATTCAGCAACCCCAAATTCAAGATAGAAAGATAAGAAACCGACCATATTCTCCGGTAAAGATTTCAACGATAAACACGATCTATTTCTACCTCCTAGCCATAATCACCATCCACTAAAACGAATTGATAAACCAGAATCCAGTAAAAAATATTTGATACGTTCATGAGTGTAAACGAGTTAATAAAGTTACATGTTAAGCTTGTAATTTTAGAAAACTAAAGTTACATTTGGTTCATGAAATCGGTTGATTGAAATCGAGATTCTATTTCTTAATTCGTTTGGTTGAGTAATTGATAAAGTTAAAATTGATCATATTTCTTCGACTAAATGATTTAAAATTCCTTTTTCTTTGATGAATTTCAGTTGTTCTAAAAAATTATGTGAACCAAATATACTTTAAAAGTAGAATAAAAAGTTTATTTATTTTTAATAATATCTTTGATAAACAGATAGTTATTATGGGTCATATATAAAAAAATAACAGTGTATATATATCGCCTCATTGATGAAGTATGTAGATAAAATTCTATTGTGAATCGGACCAATGAACAACTAATTACATATAATTATTTTCCCTTAAATTAAATATGCATGTATTTGATAAAGTAGTTAATTCTATTGTGGCTCAATCGTACGTCTGGAATAATAATGTAATGCAATCACGTACAATGGGCAACCGGTAGCTTGTTTGTAACAAGTATAAAAGTATTAGGATTCCTAGTTTATATGGATTGATATAATAATAATAATAATAATAATAATACTTTTTAATCATTATTCTCGTTATCATTATTTATTACTATAAAATATCACCGGATTATACGAGTACCTTACTAGTAAATTGATTTTTATTTAACAAACTACTTAATGAATCTAGAGTGGGTGCCTAACTTTGTTTGCCACATATTATCCTCATGGAAAACATGCGACACATTGTTTGGCAGCTAAAAGTAGAATAAAATATTAGTCAAAGTTTTTTTCTTCTCTTGATTTCTTTCTCCCACAATTGGGATGAAAACTGAGAAAGGAATATTAGTCGAATATCGTGTTTCATATCCCTCACTTCTTTTTTTTCTATTTTCTTGTAGTTTTCATCCTGACTCGTACAGAATATGTATAAATAATTAAATATAATATAATTTAATTATATTATAATAAAACATACCACTTCATTATGTTTTAAATTAAACACACTGTATCATCGTTGACTGTAAATATTGTATCATGCTTTAAAATCAAACAAACTACATATTATCTTTGCAAGAAATAAAATAAGCTACATCTTAGTTGTATAATCCGGTTGCTAATATTTAGAAAAATAACAAAAAATGAAACATAATTTTAAAAATGTCGTTACCAATTGCTATATTTTTTAAGAAAAGGTTAAATGTGTCTTATAAACAAAAAAAATAAAAACTTAAAAAGTTTAAAAATCAAGTTTACATTTAATGTTTATAAAAGCAAAATCAAGAAAAAAGGCACAAAAAAAAAGAGTTACAAAAGGTGAAAATTAAGTAAATAAGAAAGATACAAAAATATAAAAAATTTCCAATCATCTAAATCAAGCGAACAGAGTCGGTTGCCAGAATCCAACGACCAGCTTGTGACAATAATAGGTTGGGTGATGGGGGTGGGGGAGGAATAAGGGAACGAGAAGGATTTAAAAAGAAATGATGAAAAGATGGAGACAGTGTTTGATGAAAATTAATGTTATATATTTTTTCTTTAAATTTTATTCTTATTTTTCAAACTAATTATAAAAATATCATCACTTGTCAACCATTAATCTCATTCATGAATTGATCCGATAGTCCTTATTCGTTTTCTCTCCTTCCCCTCTTAAATCTCTCGTTCCCTTATGATCCTGCATCTATATTAAAATGTTAAAATTAAATAGTATTTTTCTTTTCTAGTTTTAGTCGAAGAAGGAGATCGTTGAAAATTGTTAAAAAATACAAAAAATTAACCTCCTTATATAAAATTATATATCAAAATCAATCCCAACACAACAAACTTAATTCACTTTTGTTTTGCTCAAGTACACAACTACTTTTGCCAAAAGACACGCGAATAGTTTATGTAAGATTGCACATAATTAAGTCAAATTAATCTAGATGGTTCGTCGACACAATCAACAACCAATGATTTAGTGCATTTTCATACTACAGTCGGTCAAACAAGTTTTTAAAAAGTATTGTAAAATTTTTTAAACGGTATTGTGAAATTTTATTATTCTAATAGTGTAATAATTATATATTATTTATTATTTATAGTTGTAGATATATATAGGGAAATGATCCATAGGGAAGTTTCAAATTTTGAGGAAGGAGGGAAGCAAATCTTAACCCTTGATTTTTTTCATAAATAAATGTTTTCAACATTCATTTTGATGAATGTTAATTTTGAAATTATTTGTGATTTTTAAAATTCATTTATGATGAAATTAATGATTGAAACTTGCTTCCCTCATTTTTTAAATTTTTCGCTTCTCTCTTGATCCACACCCTATAGAGATATATATATATATATATATATTTAAGTTTACAATAAATATGAGACAGAATAAGTAATTTATGTAGTTAAAGAAGATGTGTTGGATTATGTCATTATATGCGATGGTAGAGAAACAAGTTGCTTGCATGGGCTAATTTTTTCAAATTATTTCATTTACTGAAGTTGGGCCAAAACTTGATATTAAGCGAAAAAACAAATTGAAGGCCCAAACTCTTTCGGACCAGTCCACTTCCCCAACTTTCACATGTTCATATTCAGCTCTGATTCTCATTACTGGACCGATTCAGCAAATGCGCACCCTTTTATTGCATAATCTAAAATCTAATCTTCTTCTCAAACAGGTAACTTCTCATTTTATTTTAATTTATCGATAAAAATATGATGTTTATTGCTTACGTGACGATCCCTTCAGAAAAAAAAAAAATTGTGACTTTTTTTCCTTTCTGTGGTTATTTATTTGGCATTCTCCAAGTGATTGACTTGAATTTGTGGAATTCAGGGATTATATAGTAGTGTATACGAACTTGAAGCAATTGTTGCATCACTAGTGATGCCCGTAAAGTGTTTGTTAAAATGCCTAGGTGAGGTTTGTGTTTAGATCCTGTTTTGCTTGGTTTACAGAACTTGTTAATGGGTCACAGGAAGAGTCAATAGTTGTTAATGCTTGAGTTAACTTATGTAGCAAGGGCCACAATAAATCGTTAATCATCCACTGTACTAGACCAAATATCTGAAACCGCAGAAGTGTATGGAAACTTGTATATGACCCGCTTTCGAAGACTTATATGAGTCGGTTTTTTACGATTAATGGAGAATTAAAAAGGTCATTTAGGTTATTCAGATTTTTCATTTGGGAGAATTATCAAGATTAATGCCTTTTTATTTGTGTTTTAAGCGTCGTATGTGTCCCACTGAGCCTCGGTTATCCATTTTTGAATTTTAAATAGTATAATTTGCAGGTTGACAATGGTTACTTTCATCAAATTATCTATTAGTAATAGGCGAGTACATATTTCACCACTACGAACCACAACAACTGTATTTGGAATAATTAGGCATTATCATCTCCACAAAGACCGAACATTGAAATTCGACCCATTTGCTTCAGTTCAGGGTGTTGGCCGAAACATTGTGGCGGTTTTTTGGGACTTAGATAACAAACCTCCAAAATCAGTATCTCCATTTGATGCTGCTATTAGGCTGAAAAAGGCTGCTGAATCATTTGGGGCTGTTCGGTACAAAATAGCTTATGCTAATCAACATTCATTTGATTATGTTCCTCCACAGATTAGGGAACATAGGAGAGATAGGAAAACTTTAAATCAGCTGGAAAACAAGGGCGTTGTGAAACCGGTTGATCCGTATATATGTCGTATTTGTGGGAGGAAGTTCTATAACAATGAGAAGCTTATAAACCATTTTAAGCAAATTCATGAGCGTGAACACATAAAACGAGTGAGCCAAATTGAATCAGCTAGAGGTAGTCAAAGGGTAAAGTTAGTGGGCAAATACTCCATGAAAATGGAAAAGTATAGTAATGTTGCAAGAGATATTTTAACTCCAAAAGTTGGGTATGGATTGGGAGACGAGTTAAAACGGGCAGGATATTGGGTTAGTACAGTTTCGAATAAACCACAGGCTGCAGATGTCGCATTGAAAAATCACATGGTGGATATGATGGATAGACGCCAGATGGAGTGTTTGATACTTGTGTCAGATGATTCTGATTTTGTGGAGGTTTTAGAAGAGGCAAAATTGAGATGCTTAAAAACAGTGGTTGTGGGTGATAACAATGATGGGGCTCTTAAGAGGGTTTCTGATGCCGCTTATTCATGGCAGGAGATCATCATGGGAAAGGCTAAAAAGGAAGCGGTATCGGTTGTGGGGAAGTGGAAAGATCGTGATGTTTTGAAAAGGTTGGAGTGGACATATAATTATGACAGGGAAAGGAAGTTATATGGTTCATTTTCTGTGGATGACAGTCAGAATGACGATTTGGATACAAGTAATTTGGTTTCTGAGGAAGATGATGGAAATAAAAGAGATGAAAGTCGTGCCTGGTGGAAACTTGAGTCAGATTCGGACACTGCATCTTCCTAATTGATGATACTGTGATGGCAACTTGAAACTCAATAGGTTGCATTTTTTAAGTTGATAGTTCTATCTGTACTAGCATATGGATGATGAGTTATATGTTAGTATTTATTGGTTCTTATGGCGTGCTCCAGGTTGGCGGGTTTGACAACTTACAAAAGAGATCGGAACAAAAGAGATCGGAACAATGGCTACTAGGTATTGTGAATTTTGACTCCTTTGCCTCTTGGGGAGAATGATTTTGAAATTGTGTTTGGGGAATAATGGAGCAATGCATTTTAGATAAGGAGATCCTGTGACATACTGTCTACATTGGGTTGAGTTGGAATTGTTTATGAGTTTCTGGTAATCAGCTCAATCCTAATAAGTTGCTACACGGATTTGGAAAAGTTAACAATGTAAAAAGTGGGCATTGCCTCGGCTTGGACTTGGAAAAATTAATGTAAAAGAACATGTAGCATGGCCAGGGAATTTAAGCCCGTCCAACACGATCAGTTTTACAGTTAATCATAAGTTTGGAATGGATCATGCACCAACTTTGTGAAGAGCAGTAGGTTTGGAAGAGATGCTGGTTGGCTATGAGGCATCAACTCTTCATCCCTTTGAAGATCTTTCAGAACTTCAGAATGAAGATATTGGATGAAATAAATGAATCAAGGACTGTAAGTTTGACAAGAAAATTATTGTTTATTGATCATAGTTTATACATTCTTCAAGCCAACTTCTTGTGTGACTATTGCACCATTAAATGCGAAATCCAGGGTTGGTTTTATGCTCACGTCTGTATCATTTTACATTTTTTATCAGATTGGCCGATGATATAAATTCCGTATGAATATTCAAGTAGAACTTCTGTAGGTTATTATATAGTCCCTTGTGGAATACTACTTACATTTTTTTGGACTCCTCTTCGAGCCAATTGGGTATTGCTTCATTTTGATTAGCTTAACAAAAAACTTAGACTATAAAATAGAGTAATAGACTATCCAAAACATCATCATGGCCAATGTCTAAATGTCAACAAGTGACCAAGTTCATTATCATGAAAGGCTCGGAACGTCTCAAAGAAGATAACACAAAAGAAAAATATGACTTCTTATTTTCTTAACTGTTCTGTTAAGAACTTTCTTAGTTTTAAGTTTTTGAAATTGACTAATAAATAATCACTTAATAAGAAATCCGACGTACCCTTCAATTAGTTCAATTCAAAGATTTTTCATTTCTAAAACTAAGAGAACATACTTCAATCATTACTAGATACGTGTCACCTAATGGCACATTTATTGTGACGTGCTGAAAAGTGCGAGCTCTTAGTAACATTTTCTAAAAAGTGAGTAAAATTGTGTTTATTAACAATTTATCAGAAAATAGTGCCACAAAAGGTAAAATCCACACTTTTTTATGTCCATGACACTTTTATACTAGGTGTTACCTTTTTTCTATGTGTCTAGTGTCACTAAAAATAAAAGAATACAAAGTGGAACCAAAATTTGTCATTGGTAAAGACCTATATATACATATACAAAGATGTAAAAAAGTGTGAAAATTAAGTTTTCTGAAACTATCATCTCATAAAGTGTGCTAGTATCAAACAATTTTACTCACACTTTTTAAAAGTGTCATTGAAGTTTAGATACAGCTACACGTCTTAACATGTCACTATAGATTTGTCACTAAAAACACTCTACTTGCAGTGACGCATACTAACAGGCATGTAGGATAGCAAAGATACGAAAATCAACATCACTAAAATATTAGTCAGTCATTTGTAAGTTTAAGTTTAACAAGAAATGTAGGTTTTGCTATGCATCACGTTTTACTGGATTTAAGTTATCGTTTTATTTTATTTTCATAAAATGGAAAGACAATTAATCTATGCACCGATTATTACACTCGACCATTTGCAATCGTCACACGCTGTAGAGGCTTTGCTATGAGTCATATCAGCCTCCACTACGTGTTATGGTTATCCTGCTCGCAGTGGTAACCCCCTCCACTACACACCACTACAAACTGGGACCTAGTTCATAATTATTTTTCATTTTTCTTAAAAATACAATCACATTTAATTAATAAAATACTACAACTAATTTAAAAGGTAGTTAATTAATAAAAAAATACACTATGATACTAAAAAAATACATTAATTAAAAGTAACATTGCATTAATAAAAAAATGTTACAATAAAAAAAGTAAAAATGTTACAATTAAAAAAACGAAAACGTTACAATTGAAAAAACGCTAAAATAAAATAAAACGATACAATAAACAATAAATTGTATGCATTTGGTGTGAATTGTATGAATTATTGTTATGTATTTATAGGACTAAAATTTTTTTAAAAAAATTCAACCATTACCAAACGGTCAACTTCTTTTTTATTTTATTTTTAAAGAGAAATTTTTTATAGTTTAATCAAAAATCAGGAAAAATAAAATAAAATATTGAATGGGTCCCGCGTTTATCCATGCAGCTACTGTCGCCCGACCACAATAACAACTCATCACGGTCACCATTGCGACCATGGTGGTCTTGCTTATGTTGTGGAGGCTCCTCCACGATTGCGTTGCAACTGGTCTAATAGATGTAAAATCTTGATCTTTTAGGGACTCGGTCCATATATTTATATCAAAAGTTTGTACACTTTTAAATCTGAGAACGAACACCCATTTTAACAATGAAGGAGCTAAAAATTTCTTTTACACTATGTTCTTGAGTTGGTAATATTGTGTAACGGAAAGAAAGTAAAACAAATTAAAACATAAAGTTGTGTTCTTAAGTTCTTTTATGAAACGAAAGGAAAATAATGGGAAAGAAAAGGAGGGGGAGCTCCCCATACATTTTTCTTCTAATTATTTCCTCTCATTTTTTGGATGAAAAGGAGAGAACCTTTTTCTTCCATCCATTTCCATCTTACTTAAATACACAAATACATAATTTATCTTTCTTCCTATTCTCTTCTTTTCTTTTCTTCTTTCTTCCTTCATGTGAAATTTCACTTAGTTTTAAACTCGAGAACATAATGTTAGCGTGGGTCAAATAAATGATAACGTATATAAAGAGTTTGAAAACAATATAATACAAGAAGGTAAATAATTTCCATCTAATGTGGATCTTAAACTCAAGTTATCGTTTTAATTGTAAAGAACTAGACTGTTAGAATAAAGCCCCACTCAAATTATTGGAACTCTAAATTGATCAATAATTTGTTGAAGGTAAAAATTATTTTATAAATATTTATGTAATTATAATATTCACAAATATGTAGTTTGCATAATAACATCAAATAGATTACCAAACTACTCTCAACCCAAAACCTTCTTTAGTGTCTGCTCAGCACCACGTCAACACTTCTTCAAAAAGATCGAAGAAAAACTAAACGCTGCCAACCCAAGAAACTTTTTTAGAAACACTAAACCCCACCATTTATCTAATTATATTAAATCAATTACAATTATAATTTTTTTTTTTAAAATGAAACACGTTCATTAAAAATAAAATATTATATTAAATAACTTTTAAAAAGATAACATTACATTTGAAAATAAAAATACGATTACAATAATTATTAAAAAGTAAACTAATAGTCTAGTCGTTCTCGTTTTCGGGTGGTGGTCGTAGTAGAAAACGCGAACCATACTCTTATTTCACTTCCTCCCTAGCTTGGTATAGTATTTCAAGATCTTCGGGTGCAAGTTTGTTGGTATTGACGTAGTGAGAAACTTAAGTGTTTTAATCATTGTTCGTTTACTCACAAGAATTGTGCATTTCTTTGTCTCCTCCGCTATTGTTTTCATACTCTTTTGTTGAATCTTAGCGGATGCAATAAGTTCTTCTCAGGCGTCCTCACTCTAATAACGTGTGGAAGTAGCATATGACGAACCTGAGCTTTTTTGACTTTTTCAACTTTTGTCACTACTCGGTGGACGGTGAATCGGGTCGTCGATAAATAGATTTTGCATCGAATTCGAAGTCGGTACAATTAGCGTCCTTTTATAGAGACAAGTGGGTATGAATACCAACGAAATACATCCTTCATAGACCCGCCTTTTAAAAACCCTTCCTTATCTTACAAGTCAAGTAATTCTTGTTTAATTCTGCCCTGAATCTACTTAACGTCATGGTTTGTGACGACAAAAATTTCTTTTTCAGCTTTCAGTTTTTCATTATTGACTTTACAACGAACTGCGATGGTTTTTCGTGAACCGCCGTACATTGCAAAGAGACGCTAATTCGTCACAAAGTTTAATCAATCTCCCACTTTTTTATCGCTATTTCACCGTAAAGATCGATCTATATATGTAGCTGTGTCCAAATTTGCAACAAACTAATTTCATCCGAAGTCCCGTCTTAATTGCCTCTTTATGCAGAAGTGATTTACACAGACAGATGAAGATCTCTGCAAAACCTTGAATTTTTATAGTATATATAAAACATTTACTTTATTGATCGAATAAATATCTAAAAAAGATGTAACATAAATACAAATACCGTAGAAGGACAAAATAGTCCATTTCACGGAGAAAAGTGGGGCATTGACTTGGAAAAATGAATGCAAATTTGTGAAAAAAATATCACCAGTAGTTAAAAGATCAATAGAAAGACTAGCTAGTCGATAAAATAGTAGGACCATATATAGTAACCCATTTAACACTTCATAAACCTTCTTTGTGAAGCGAAATATGTTTGGGTCAGAATGTTTCACATTTGTTTTTCTTCTTGTAATATATTAACGTATGATATGCTGTTCAAATCAACGACGTTCTCTAAAAATTAATAAATGGCTTGCATAGTTGCATGTGTATATATCGTTGAGGAGGTCAACCCCAAGATTCAGATGAAGTAGCATTTTACTATTTTTAATCAGATTCTATTGAATAACAAAGTTTGAAACCACCAACAATATTAAGAATGATAGACAAACAATCACAAGCACATATGATCATAAGCTCTCTATGTTTATTCTTCATCTTCTATAATGTTAATTATATAGCTGCCTTTAATTTGCAGTCAGTATATCACTCACATACACAATTACTTGCTAAGATTTTGTTCTTAATTAATGTAGTTTTCTTGCGTATTTAATTTGCAGGAGCATCAAGGACTACTAGTACTATTACTGTTGTCAACAACTGTGGGTTCACTATTTGGCCTGGAATCTCAGGCGGCCCTGCTATCAATATCACCGGATTCAAACTCACAGAGGGTAGTTCATGCTCTTTGAGAGTGACGGAAAACTGGCTGGGTTTGGGTAGGACCGGTTGCACCTTCAATGGGTCGAGTCACAGGTCGTGTAAAACTGGCGACTGTGGCTCTGGTCAAATGGAGGGCAGTGGAAGATCAGTAATCCCACCTGCTACAAATGCAGATATCGACATCTGGGAACTAGAAGGTTATTATAACGTCAGTCTCATCAATGGCTATAATTTACCGATGACTGTGGAGGCTATTGGTGGGTCAGGTTTAAACTTACTTGAATGTGTGAAAACAGGTTGCCTTGAAGATTTAAATCAACGGTGCCCGATAGAGCTGCGGTTGGAGGGTGTAGGAGGTTGTAAGAGTGCTTGCCAAGTTTTTGGTACACAGGAGCATTGTTGCAACAGCTCTCTTGAATATAAGGGGAAGTGTGAACAGACTTCATACACTAAGTTGTTTAAATCAGCTTCCCCGAGATCTTATAGTGTGAATAGGGACAGTGACAGATTTTTAGATCGATTTTTTTGTATGTAGGTGCCAATTACACAGTCAATTTTTGTCCCCGGCCAATTACAATAAAAAGGCTCTCAAGAACATCAGGGTAAGGACTTGTGGAATTCAAGAATGAACTTATACTCATAGCCAAACTCCAACATACAAATCTTGTTCGGTTTCTTGGTTGTTGCATTCACAATGACGAGAAGATGTTAGTTTACGAGTATATGCCTAACAAAAGCTTAGATTTCTTCATCTTTGGTATGCACTGCTTGTAACAGAAACACGCATGAGATTTTTGTTTCGTGTCTTCATTTCCCTAATAATATATATACTCTTTCGTTGTATTTTAGATGAGAATAGAAAGATGGACCTGGATTGGCCTAAACTGTTTAACATAATTGAAGGAATTGCTCAGGGGTTGCTATACCTGCATAAGTACTCAAGAATGCGAGTTATTCATAGAGATCTAAAAGCTAATAACATTCTTTTAGATGATTGTATAAACCCCAAGGTTTCATATTTTGGAATGGCCAGATTCTTCAAGGATAACGAGACTGAAGCAATGACTATGAGAGTTGTTGGAACATAGTAAGTTGCCTACTTCCTTTTAGAACATCAAGGATTATTATTATATTAGGATCATGGTAGTGCCCGTTAATACCTTTTAGGTCAAATTTCATTTGTCATATTTTATCTGATTTAATTTCTTGAATCATTAAATGAATTGATTTATTATGCTCAGTGGTTATATGTCTCCCGAGTATGCAATGAAAGGGACTTTCTCTATAAAGAATAGAATTGTAAAGTCCAGCATAAGTCAAAAAGGTAGACTTTTTTCTCGTGATCATTTTAGTGGCCATTGTAGTGCAAATTTGCAAATCATTGTGGGTTCCTCTTTCTAAATCTTCCGACTTGTGGATCTCTCCTAAAATGATCTTTTATCTATCGTTTTAGTGGGATATAATAATATTAATAATAATAATAATATAATAATAATATAATAATAATAATAATAATAATACAAATGTTGATGGACAAGAATTATCTTTATCACAAAAGATCAATGGGATGAAAAGTTGCATCACTTTCGGTCTAATTGAATATGTAATTGATTTTCATGTAACTTTTGTGAAAACATTACCTTAAATTTATTCTAATTAAATGTAATGCCTGATACTATATATTTTTGTTTTATAAAGGATAATTATAAATATATAATTATATTATATTATATTTCATTGAAATAGTATAGAAATCCATACCCACCCAAAGAATTAAATACCTGTGACAGCTGCTTGACCCATTACATAATAAAACTTCCCTAGATCGAACCTGCTAATTTGAGTCTCAAATAGAACTTAAGGAAGTTATGTTTTCTAAGTGCAATTACGAAATTGTTACGATCTCTATAAGACTAGTAATCGATAAACGTAACTCCAATGCGTTTTAGGATATTTGTGATGTTTAAAGCGACATATCTTTTAAAGTTTATTATATAACTAAAATATTTCTTAACAATACACAAAAAATAGATTTTTATTATTGTCACTATTATTATTTTTTTTCAACTCATTATTATCGGCTTATATTAGTCTTGTATTCGTGTAAAACAACATGATCATTCAGGGTGACAGTAGCAGGCTAGCAGCTATGTTTGTAGTTTAACATTATATACTTCCTCCGTCCTATTTTTGTTGTTCTCTAATATTTTTTGGATAAATTTCAGTTTTACTCTTATATTCAAGGTAAATTTGACTAATTTTTTAAGAAGTAAATAAATGAAAGTAATAAATGACGGTAGAATTGAAATTTAATAATTATTTATAGTTATTTTTTACAAATAGATAATTTTTATGAACAAATAAAAATAATTATATGAATAATAAAAATGAGATAAAATTATTTAAAGAATTATAAATTTAATGCGCCCATTATAATGAGTGCAATTGTAGATACAAATTATATAACTCTGAATCATAAAATGTTTAAAGGAAAGGTATAAAACAGCATAATTGTATAGAAAAGAATTAAGGTTGAGAAGGCACATGCGATTCCATAATTAAGCTGGTGCCACAAGACAAACCATTTCTAGCATAGTGCCAAATGTAAGGTGATAATGCTTACAAAATTAGTATTCGGTGAACCTCCATCGACTGCTATATGTGTGTCTTAATTCTATGTCTAATAATAATAATCCATCTACACTACATAAAACCTAGTTTATTGATAGTAGCTGTGTGCTCTCTTAAAATCAAATGTTGAGGTTAATTATCAAATTACAGGTTAAACAGGTGAAAAATATCAAAAGAATCTACTTGAATTAATTTATCAATTATTTTTTCTTATTTATTTTTCCTTTTTCAACGTACAAACCAAACAAGCGTTAATATTATTTTGAAGATTATTTGGATTGATTTAAATGTGGTCCATAAAGCCAAAATCATGGCGCCAAGTTAGTAACTTCCTCCCTCACATGGGCTATAAAGAAAAAACCAAATGAGCCATGATTGACGAATTGACTACCCAATTTGTATTCTTCTCCGTTATGACTTTTGTGCGGCTTTTCACCTGGTTAATATTTTTACAAAAAGTCTCATGTTCGAACTTAACTAATTACATATCTTAAATGATTAGAGAAAGAGTCAAAAACAATTACAGAAATATCCCCATTAAGTTGGATATATCTGAGTAATAAATACTCCTTCTTCTCTGAATAATATGAAGTTAAAAAAACCTCATTTATTACCGGTTTACAATCTATAACTTATAAAAGTGGAAATAAGACCTAGAAAATTGAATTACGTATTTATCATAGAACCAAAAATAGTATATCATTTGAAGGCAGCTAACGAAAAACAATACAATGATTTTGAACGTATTTCATTACATGCTTTTACCATTTGTTTACAGTAGATTAGATGCATAAAATAGTAGCTTGCTGAAGTTATTCTGTAGTTCGCATTAAAAATGATCTACACAAAGAAAAAGTTATTTTGTGAAATTAAAAAAAAAAATTATGATGAATTATGCCAAGAAATAAGTCCAATAAGAAACAAGGGTAACAGTGAATATAGATTGATAATATATTTTTATTTTTATTTTTATGTAGGTAAATTTTTTTTTACTAAGATAGATAATGTATTTGTAAAAATATGTCGATGTAAATAATAATATGATTTATAAGTACATTATGTCTCTCAGAAAAAATTATATATAATATATTACTAATTCTAACATTTTTTTATCATTAGATTATTTACCTTAAGAATAAAATTAATTTGTTATTTATATTATAGCAAAAATAAAAGTATCTTATCGATCTAAGTATTTTACCAAAAAACAATTGCAACAGTGTTGGCACTATCAAGAATGAAGAATGCTGCTAAAAGGTTGTTCTTTTGTCAACTAAATACTTACCACAAACCTAAGCAAATCAAACCATAGAATAAACCCATGATCACTTTCTTTACACTTTTTCCAATAATATAATGCAAGGATCATGCTAACAACATTATAAAATAAGATACAATAATTAAAAAATACAAAAACTCCCATTTCCATTCCATCCCCACTTTCCATATGACACCAAAACAGAAACAAATCATACAAAAGTATTCTGTTTCTCATACCAATCAAAAAGAAGTCCTTTTTACTTCAAATTCTTCATCTTTCCAGTAACTTTTTTTATGGCAAGTCTTGAAGATATTGGTGTTTCTGCTTTGATAAATATAATCAGTGCTTTTGCATTTTTATTGGCTTTTGCTGTTCTTAGAATTCAACCTGTTAATGACAGAGTTTATTTTCCTAAATGGTACATTAATGGGGCAAGAAGTAGTCCTAAACACAGAGGAAATTTTGTTGGTAAATTTGTTAATCTCAATTTCAGTACTTACCTTACTTTCCTTAATTGGATGCCTCAAGCTTTGAAGATGAAAGAGCCTGAGATCATAGAACATGCTGGTCTTGATTCTGCTGTTTTCTTGAGGATTTACATTCTTGGGTACTTATAATTCTCCTTTGTAAATCACAATTTGACATTTTACTGTTGAGAAGGTTAATAAAAGTTGGATTTTTGGGTGTTATTCTCTTGAGAATTAACATTATTAAATACTTCTAATTCATTTTCTCTGTATGGGTTTTTGCTAAATTTGGTTATGTTGTTTATAATTTGAGCTTAATTAGTCACGTATCTTGTTCATTTGTGAATTGTTGAGAAGCTTGTGAAAGTTTGGATTTGTATTGTTTTTCTCTTGGGAATTCACATTCTTGCATAATTCCAAATCCTTTTTTGCTACATGGGGTTTTGTTAATTTAGTGTAATTATTCATAATCTGAGCTTAATTAGTCAACTCCCTTTAAATTGGGAATTTACTGTTTTCTTTTCCCAGCATATAGCAAACTTTTTTTTTTAATTTTTTATTTTACTTATTTGGCTTAACTTGCCTTGGGTGTTCTTCTTCTATTTGATGATTTAATGTTATTTACTTATAATTCTTGAGCTTACAGTACAGTTAGGTTTCTCTTATGTTGCCATTGTCACTGGATACTGATTATTGATGCAGTAATTGTCTTATTTTGAAATTATTGGAGGCCATTTAATGTATTTGATTAGTGATTAGAAGCAATACTTTGACTTTGTGAGTCCGGTTAAATTATGTAATAATTAATCATTAACACTAATTTGCAGCTTAAAGATTTTTGGACCAGTCACTATTGTCGCACTCTTGTTTCTAGTTCCAGTCAACATATCTGGTGGAACTTTGTTTTTCCTGAGCAAGGAATTGGTGGTCAATGACATTGATAAGCTTTCGATATCAAATGTTCAACCTAAATCTCTGAAGTAAGTTTATGTTTTAAGTGATATATATAAGAAGTAGCACATAAAAGCATGTTCAAAGAGCCTGGATTTGACATTTGAGTGTCAAATGACCCGATCTTTATTTTTTGCATACGTTTATGTTGATGGATTGTAAGCTATATCTCATAATTTCAGATTTTTCGCACACATTTCCATGATGTATACGTTCACATTTTGGATCTGCTACATGCTTTACAAGGAGTATGATACGGTATCATCAATGAGACTGAGCTTTATGGCTTCAAAACATAGGCGGGCAGAGCAATTTACAGTAAGTGATTTATTTCCATTATGTTACAAAAGGTCACTGGTTTGAGTCATTGAAACAGTCTATTGTAACATGAAACTAAACGACCAGAAAGCTCATGGATCTAGTCATGACAACTTTTATAATATGAATTGTACTATGATTTTGTTAGAGGTCGCAGTTTTGAACCATTGTACTACGCTTTATATGTATGTTTTATTTGTAACGGGTCAAATGGGTAAAATGAATACATATAGCAGAAAGAGTAAATGGTTTCTCAAATGGGTCGAACAAGTAAAGAAAAGATTACTGTATAATGTAATAATACAGTTCTTGGAGTCATATTTAACACATATTTATCCATGAAAGTGTTCTGGGTGAACCCAAACCCTGACAAAACTAACAGTTGGAACCAGTTTTGACCCCTTAGCGAAACCCGCTAGCCCTGTCTGTTCTGCCATCTTATTCTTTGACTCGAAATTTGTTATGAAGGTTCTAGCCAGGAACATGCCTAATGGTCATTCAGTATCAGATAATGTGGAAAAATTCTTCAAAAAGAACCACCCTGATCACTACCTGTGTCACCAGGTAATATAATCGCCTGGTTTCTGCTATTAGTAATCTTTTTCAGTTTCTTTTCTTAACTTGTATCTTATAGAGTTTCTACGTAACCTTGATCCCCTATTATTTAATATAGGTTGTTTACAATGCAAACAAGTTTGGTAGGCTTGTTAGGAGAAGACATCGACTGCAAAATTGGCTAGACTACAATCAACTTAAGTTTGAGAGACATCCCGAAAAACGGCCAACCTTAAAGGTACTCTTGTGCTTTATTTACTTGTATACATAGATATTTAAACCAAAACCTGTATAGCTTATAAGCGTCGATATATGTTGTATAATACCAACTTTTAAAATCTTTTTGCCCTCAGACAGGATTCTTTGGACTTTGGGGGAAGAAGGTCGATTCCATTGAATACTACAAGCAACGGATTAAAGATTTCGACCATAGAGTGAGTTAATTTCTATTCTTTAGAGCATCTTAATTTCCTATATTTGATCTCCATCTGTTTGTGAACATAGAAACTTTTGACTCTTATGGTAAAATGGGTTGGATTCCTACTGCTAACTTGATGGAAACTTCGTACAGTTTCAGCAAGATGGCCGGGTTGTGTAATGGGTCAAAATGGTTTGGGTTGAAACGGGTTACACACCATTTTAGTACAGGTCCAAACCGGCCATGTCTCATTGACCCACTGTTTTTGAAATTTTGTATAACTTTTTAACGTTAGTTATGACTACAAAAACAATATTATGACTATAACCATTATTAAGTCTTCGAATAAAATTAGTCATAGCTTGTATTCATTGAAAATAAAGAATAGACTTTCAGAGTTTCAGCAACTTTCACACCTTCGACCTGTTTCCCTTTAAGGTAAATATTTTAATTTGACCAGCTAGAGAAAAACCACAACCCGAATTGACTCCTTGGTAAGTAAACGGGTCAATATGGTCAGCTCTGTTTTCTTGATTCAAGTTTACATTTTTCGACAATGGGGGGAAGAATCCTCTTATTATCGTTCGTTTTATATTACTTATTTTACATTCTTGAAATGATAGTTGACCATGGAACGCCAGAAAGTCTTAAAAGATCAAAAGTGTATAATGCCAGCTGTGTTTGTATCATTTAACTCTCGATGGGGGGCAGCCGTGTGTGCACAAACTCAACAAAGCAAAAATCCAACTTTATGGTTAACAAATTGGGCCCCAGAACCTCGAGATGTTTACTGGAAAAATCTTGCTATACCCTTTGTTTCTTTAAGCATCCGTAAACTAGTTATATCATTATCAGTCTTCGCTCTAGTTTTCTTCTACATGATACCCATTGCATTCGTTCAATCGCTTGCCAATCTTGAAGGTCTTGAAAGAGTTGCTCCTTTTCTCAGACCAGTAGTTGAATTGTAAGTGAAGTCTTAATCTTTTGTTTAGATCTTTTTGGGTTATAATTGATGTAAATATTTTGATTCGTCCTCTGCTTGCAGGAAATTTATCAAGTCTTTCCTCCAGGGTTTTCTTCCTGGTTTTGCTCTGAAGTTTTTTCTGTATATTCTTCCTACTGTTCTTATGGTTATGTCGAAGATAGAGGGGCATGTGGCGTTTTCGGTTTTGGAAAGGAGGACGGCTGCTAAATACTACTATTTCATGCTGGTGAATGTTTTCTTAGGGAGTATAGTAACTGGAACAGCGATCGAGCAGCTTCATTCTTTCATTCACCAATCGCCAACAGAGTAATATTTCTGAATATTCCCTCTATTTATCTTGATGAAATGGTAGTTTACAAGTTTGAGTAATTATCAAACATTTCAGTCATTTCCTTTTTGGTATTGGTGACATTTTGGACCCATTTAGCTTTTGAATTGGTCCATTTGGGTTCTGTCAGTCTCAAACAGGTCAAGTAATAAATTTAACATAAAGACGAACGGGTTTAAATTTAATGCATACAACTGAGTAATTCATATTTTTTTGCTCAATAAAGATTTAGACCATTATTGTAATATTACAGTTTTTGCAATCATAATGCATTATCTATATGGAAAAAGGGACAAAAAGGGTTTGCTGGTCAACCCAACCCATATCATTGTTATCCATACTTAAAAGTGACCTTATTTAACCTGAACCTGTTTTGACCCATTCCCCAATCTGCCTATTTTGCTACCTCTACTTTTTTGGTATGTATTTTAGATTAGTTTAACATACATGTCAAGTCAAATGTTCATTGATTTTAACGCAGGATTCCAAGGACCATTGGTGTATCCATTCCAATGAAGGCTACGTTCTTTATTACGTATATAATGATTGACGGGTGGGCAGGAGTTGCTGCTGAGATTCTTCGGTTGAAGCCGTTGGTCATCTTCCATCTCAAGAATATGTTCATTGTGAAAACACAACGTGATAGAGAAAAGGCGATGGACCCCGGGAGTGTAGATTTCCCTGAAACTCTACCTTCTCTCCAGTTATACTTCCTAATGGGTATTGTTTATGCTGTCGTTACTCCGATCCTTCTTCCTTTCATTCTCATCTTCTTCGCTTTTGCGTACTTCGTTTACCGCCACCAGGTACATTTCTATCACCCTCTTCATTTTATAATAGGGAAACTTATTCATAAAAGTAACATCCTTGTAAGTCAAACTATAGTTTAGGAAAGATACTTTCACATTTAAGGGCCTAGCGTGTCCTTTTCTATTTGTAGATTTATATAATATATGTGCCCTTTAATACCAAATCTAAAAGTACATTCCCAGAAAATAGAAATGGACCTGAATGTGTATTCCTAGTACTTGCAATTTTCCTTTTGCAATAACACTGTTTAATTTCTATGCTATCTATATATTGATGCAGATAATTAACGTGTACAATCAACAATACGAGAGTGCTGCTGCATTCTGGCCACACGTTCACAGTCGCATAATTGCAAGCTTGTTGATATCTCAGTTACTTCTGTTGGGACTACTTAGCACGAAAAAGGCTGCAAATTCGACTCCGCTTCTTGTTGCATTACCTATTTTGACCCTAACGTTCCACAAATACTGCAAGAATCGCTTTGAACCTGCTTTTCGAAAATACCCTCTCGAGGTAAAATAATAACAATCCTAGTGGTGGTAAAATGGGTAGCTGACAAGAATAATTATTGTTTCTTGTCAATCTGGGACGGGTCAGAACAGAATGGGTTGACCCAAAAACATTTTTTTTGTCCATTTTCTATGCATTAAATATACACTATCGGTGACTTTTGACTTGTTTAAACCGTTGGACCGATTTGACCAGTTTCATGTTCACAATTTACATAACCTTTTTTATTTTGACCCCTTAGAGATAAAGGGAAAGCCAAATTGACCTACTAATAAATAAACGGGCTAAAATTGCCAACACTATTCAATGATAACAAAGGGGAGTTTTTAGTCGTAAAACAGGAATGTTGTTAAATCTCAAAATTAATTTCGTCTTGTGTTGTGTTTTCTCAGGAAGCCATAGAAAAGGATGCACAAGACAAAGCATCTGAACCCGAAATCAATCTCAAGTCTTACTTAGCGGACGCCTACTTACATCCAATATTTCATTCTTTTGAAGAAGTGGAGTTGTTAGAGGTCACAGTAGACAAGAACCCGGATCCCATCCCCAGTCAACCGACAACTGAGCCTGTTTCACCTTCCCGTTCCCCTTCACCTTCTCCCCATCACTTACATGAACAAGAACAAGAACAAGAACAGGAACACGAAGAATCTGCAACAGTCCAGCATTATGAAGTTGGACCTCCGGCTAATGTTTATTACTACGGATATGAACACCATGAAAACATCTTCCACTACAATATGGATAGCTACCAAGAGACACGACATGATGTGCAGGAGTACGGTGTTGAGACACCAAGCGGTTATTATCGTTTTTAAGCCCGATTGAGCCCAAACAGCTTGTATGTGTATTCTTGTATAAGAGCTAACCAGTTTACAAGATAGCCAGCCATATGAATGTGAATACTAATTGTTGATAGATGTAATTGACATATGAGTTTGCTCATACATTGTAGTTCATATGAACCCTCTTGGTTCATCTTTCTCCCTACCTTTTGTATTGGGTGTCAAATATAATTTAAAAACATATATGTATACTTACACAAAATTTAAAACGAGAACATATTTAAATAAAAGGAATGGAAAAATATTTGGTATTGCCTATAGCATTTATCGGATAAATTGAATGTGTAGGATGAAAAAGTTGAGAGGTAAATAATGTAAAATGAAAAAAAAAAAAAAAAGAATTTTATCAGAGTGTTGATGAGTCAATGACACATAAATAATGTGTTGCCAATGTAGTGCATTATACCATAAGAAAATACTGTTGAAATTTTAGTTCACACTAAATTCTTAAAACACTACAAATAATCATGTACACATATGTATCAGTCACGTAGACAAAACGAAAATGTCAAAACTTTGTTTTACCGGTATCGGACCAATTTCAAATGTACTATGAGGAAATGATAAGTACTTTTTGCAAAATCCACTTGCAAAGCTAAATGAGGGGTTGTTTGGGATATATAACAAAGTTAAAGGGTTAAAAATTATAATTTTTATTTCTTTACGGGCACATAACTCGAGTATTTATAATAGCACATATATATAACAAGACCTCACTTCCTTTTAAGATTGACAAGTCAAATTAAATGCGTCGATTTGTTTATTGGATCTCTTCTACACGTATCGTTTTCTTAAAAACCCAACGAGTTTTGTATCTAACCTAAAACTAGCAAAAAGTTTACCATAAAAGCCAACATACGCCTACTTTTTGTTTTCTATATTTATGATGATGTCATGTTCGTGAAGGTAATGGCAAGTGCAAATCAAGTTTAGTTTATGCAACTTGCGTGCCAAATATAAAGATCCCTCCTGTTAATTAAGTTCGTGACAATAACTTTATTAGAAAACATTTTCAGAAGAAGAGAAAATATGAAACATTATATAAAACTCCCTCCGGATCTACAAACAGCGAAAATAGACAAACAACTATCAAAGCTTTTTCAAATTTCTCCAAATCTTATTGTCATTACTACTTACTAAAATTGTTAAACTATAATACTCCATTCGTCACGTATTTATTATCCACGTTACTATTTTTATTTATCACAAAAAATTATCTAATTACTAGCAAAAAATAAGTATTAAAAATCATTAATGTACCCTCGCTTATTTACACAAGCATACAATGAAACTTTGTGGTATTTGAATCTGAAATATAGAAATACAAAGGTGTAGTAATGTGTCATATTTGCAGAAGCATAATGTGTCATACTTGCGTAGAAATAGAAATTAAAAAAATATATGTTTTGATTTTATATAAAAGAAAGTAAGAAATTAGGTTATCTAACGCGAGTAATTATTTGTATAAATTTCGCATGTAACCTCACTTCCTTTCGCATTTAATTTTAATCAATGTGGCAGATGGTTGTTAAGGAAGTGAGGTCTTAAAAAATACAAGACATATTACAAATGAATCGTTTTCTGAAGTACAAATGGTTATTGAAATGATACAAGACTATTTCACTAACCATCTTTTAAATTTTAATCAATGTGGCAGGTGGTTGTTTAGTTTTTCTTGGTCTGTTTTTCACTCTCAAGGCCTGTCTTGAGGCGTTAGCTTTGCTTCATTGTTTACATTTTGTAATTATTCTCAATTTTTGAATAAAATTTTTGTCGGTATATCCATTTACTCAAAAATTAAATCAAAAAACAATTTGTATCATTTTAAAATTTTTATTGACACGAATAAGTGACTATGTTACAAAATATTTCAGGTAAGACATCTTATGGGTGACTATGAAAAAGATCGGAAACAGTTCTAGACATATTTCAGTTAAGTCACGTATATCTAAGTCAAAAGAACTCAAGTATCTTATGTAATTTGAAAAAAACCTCATTCATTTATCCGTGTATTCTATTAGATATATATAAGTAACAAATTAATTCGCAATTTTCGATCTTTGGTTATATGGCAAAACACTAAAAGATTGAAAATCTAAAACAATAATAAAACTTTTGTAAATGGTGAATTTTTTAAATGTTAGTTGATAGTTAGAAGCTAGCTAATGGAAGAAAATAAAGTTAGTTTGATTATATATTTTTTTAGTTAAAACTTAAAAGCATATAATAGAATTAGTTAAATTAAAAAAGAATATAAACAAACATTAAAGATTATGTTTTCTCAAGAAGTAAATTCAAATAGTTTGATCTAAATTTATTTTAAGTTAGGGATGGTGTCTAAAGGGTTAACACGAGTAAATTCAATAAATTTGTTGCTTACCTTAAAAACTATACGGTCGACAATCCGACCCGACCCGCCCCGGACAACCTTTTTATATATATACTACTTATAATTAGCGCGTGAATAACACAAAAAGTCACAAACAAAACAAATGTCCATCAAGAAACCGAGGGAATCCGGTTCTCCATAATACATTTTCTTCCATCATCAGTCTCCAAAATCTAATCAAACCTCAAATGGCAAACCTCTCTAAGACCCAATCAAATTACACTCATTCCCCAACCCATTTCCAAACCTCAAAAACCCAACCCATGTCTCACAACTGGTTCTCCAATCAAACTGGAATATACACCAGCAAACACCCACATATCACCCTTCCATCTGACCCATTTCTTGACATTGTTTCCTTCATATTCTCACATAAACACACTGGCACAACAGCCCTCATTGATACTGCATCCGGGTTCTCGATATCGTACAACAACCTCGAACCATTAGTCAAATCTATAGCCACCGGACTTCATTACCACATGGGTGTTTCAAAAGGTGATGTTGTGTTGATTCTTTTACCGAATTTGATATACTACCCAGTTATATTGTTAGGTGTTTTATATCTGGGTGCTGTTGTAACTACCATGAATCCGTTTAGTAGTTTCTCTGAGATAAAAAAACAAACACTTGGTTTGCATGTGAATGTGGGCTTTAGTTTGAGTCATAGAGCTGATGAGTTAAGCTCGTTAGGAATTCAGCCTGTTTCAGTGCCCGAAAACGTTGAACATGATGTAAGCAAAGCTCAGTTCACTATGTTTTTTAAGTTGATATCGGGCGATCGTGATATGGTTTTACGTCAAACGGTAATTAGGCAAGATGATACTGCTGCTATTTTGTATTCATCGGGTACTACTGGTGCTAGTAAAGGTGTTGTTTTGACTCATAGGAATTTGATTTCTGGAGTTGAGCTGTTTGTGAGGTTCGAAGCTTCACAATATGAGGTTCGACCTGAGGATAATGTGTATTTGGCTGTTGTGCCTATGTTTCATATTTATGGACTTACACTATTTACAATGGGAATTTTATCATTGGGTACTAAAATTGTTGTTATGAAGAAGTTTAGTGTTGATGAGATGGTGCGGTGTATAGATAGGTACAAGGTGACTCATTTTCCAGGCGTGCCGCCATTGGTGAGTGCGTTGACTAGGGCCGGAAAAGGTATGTTTGGTAGAGGTATGACGAGTTTGATGCAGGTTTCTTGTGGTGCTGCACCTTTGAGTACCAGAACTATAGAGGAGTTTATGCAGTGTTTTCCTCAAGTTGATTTCATTCAGGTAAAAAAGTTGCAATTTTTATCTTGATGAAAAGGGACTTTTAGCACAAGTGTTGATAATGAGTGTTTATTTTCAGGGTTATGGCATGAGTGAATCAACGGCTGTGGGGACACGTGGATTCAACACTAGAGATGTGCATAATTATGTGTCGGCTGGACTATTGGCTCCAAATATGCAGGCTAAAGTGGTTGATTGGGTGACTGGTTTGTATCTGCCACCTGGAAAGACTGGTGAACTTTGGCTACATGGACCGGCTATAATGAAAGGTAGAGTTAAATTTGACTTTTTGATATATTTCTTGTTTTTCGTTGAGTTTTGATAACATGAGTCTCGGGTACTAATTTTGGTAGAATACCTGAATAATGTGGAGGCAACTTCAGCGACTATTGATAAGGAAGGTTGGCTGCATACGGGAGACATTGTTTACTTTGACCAAGATGGGTACTTGCATATCGTTGATCGTGTTAAAGAGATAATAAAGTATAAAGGGTTTCAGGTAATCTAATTAGTTAATGACTTTTAGTACTAGTAGAAAATAATTAAAACTGATTCTTTGATGGTAACGAATAAAGAGATTGAAGTATGGTAATGCAGATTGCTCCAGCTGATTTAGAGGATGTGCTAGCATCTCATCCAGCCATACTTGATGCTGCAGTAACAGGGTGAGTTTGACTATTTAAGATTAATCAGAAAAAGTCATGGTTGACTTCACTTTTTGTGTTAACTTTATGTGCTTATTTTCCAAAGTTTTGGAATCAGATGAATTTGGAAGTCAAATCATACAGTTATCGACGATGTAGATGGCAACACTCCTATTATGCCAAGTGTGATTAAATGAAATATGTAGAAGTGTTAATATTGGATGTATTTTTCTGTCTTTATTTTACCACCAATAAGGTCTAATGTGTCAAACTCAGAATAGACAAATATGTTCTTTCATATATAACTCCAATATTTTTCCCTTTGCACTTTTTGCATTAAGGTCTTAGTAGTTATCGTCTATTGATGTATACATGATCGTAGAAAGTTAAATATAACATCCACTTGTTGACGAAATAGATGACAACATGGGTGCTGATTTTCTTACTCGAAACAAGCAATTAGTATTTAGAGTTATTTTTATTTTTTCATTTGGAATTTGTGATTTCCATCTGGTTCTGTGTATCATGCAGAGCCCGGGATGAGGAAGCCGGAGAGGTTCCTGTGGCGTTTGTAACAAGGAGGCCGGGAGCTGAAGTTTCTGAGTCGAGCATAATTGACTTTGTAGCAAAACAGGTGACAATTATTCTTTGTAATTCAAACAATCTTACAATGTTGACTGTAAGAAATAGGTGGGTTAGACAGGTTACAGGTTGGGTAACAGATTAAAAAGGGTAGGTCTCAGTTCGGGTCAAAATTGGTCAGGCCAGCCCACAACATTTTATAATTTTCTTTAATATTCTTAAATTATTAACGTGCAATGTTGGATGATAAAATAATCTTTAATTTAAATATTACTCGGACTTTTCTAATAAAGTGACTTAGTATATTTTCATGCATTTGAATACGCTTCAGTGACTTTCAACCCATTCGCTCTTTTTGACGTGTTTCCTTTTTAATTTAATCCTTTAGCTTAACCCATTGGACCCCTTAGAGATAAAACATAACACAAATATATCCATTTATAGGTAAATGGGTCAAAATTGTCACCTCTGCTGCAAGATGACATAAGTTATGGGCCGGTATCTAAATCACTAACAGTTAAAGTTATACTGATGCTATTCATTGGGAATGTAACAGGTGGCACCGTACAAGAAGGTGAGAAGAGTGATTTTCACGAATGTGATACCAAGGTCTGCGGCTGGAAAGATTTTACGAAGGCAACTGAAGGACAAGTTATATTCAAGAGTTTGATGTGTTTATTCTTTCTTCAATCAGCAACACGAAGCCCATTTCAAGAAGCAATAAGCACTTGAAAGATCACATTAACCTGTAACTGGTTATTATTTTGGTTTGTGCCGCGTAGTTATGTTTACAGAATACATTCACTGGATTCAAGCAAATTCATATAGTTAGCATTAGGGTTAGGTTTGAGTCGTGACAGTTCTATAACCTGTAGAATTGGGTCACAAGTGTCTTTTAGGATTGGGAAATTTGTACGGTGAGCTAGTTAATACCATGAAATAATCAATTTATTCACATATTTTTTCTTAAATCTACGGTATGGGATCAACATACTGCATCCCAATTTCGGTCTGTTAATAAGTGGAATTTAGATTGAATCACTCTGAGTAAATGGATCATAATTCTATCCATGATAAGATATCATTGAATATTCTTCCTTTGTTGGTTTTCTTCCATAAAAGTTCCAGAAACTTTAAAGAGACAATAGATTTGATTCGGATTTTCTTATTATAACCCAAAAATGATGCCTTAGAACCTCAAATGTAATATTGCAGTATGTTATAAATTTCTAAAAATTTGAACCTTGAATTATTTTATTAATACCGAAAAGGATACATATCAAAGTCTTATGAACTGCTCAATCTACACCAATATCAAACTGAATCAAAGAAACAACATATGTATGGCCATTCTCCCATGGCCTTATTCTCCAAACTAATTGTTATTTCAGTTGCCTCCGGAACCTTCCTTGCCAGCGTTTCCTCCACCGCCACTCCATCCCCGATTATCACCTTCTTCATGAACACCACCTCCACCACTCCATCCTCCTTCATCGCCTCCATGACCGCCACCTCCACCACTCCATCCTCCTTTGTCACCTCCTCCATGACCGCCACCGCCTCCACTCCATCCACCTTTGTCACCTCCATGCCCGCCACCTCCACCACTCCATCCTCCTTTATCACCTCCTCCATGGCCACCACCTCCTCCACTCCATCCCCCCTTGTCACCTCCTTCATGACCGCCACCACCACCACTCCATCCTCCTTTATTGCCTCCTCCATGACCGCCACCTCCACCACTCCATCCTCCTTTGTCACCTCCTCCATGACCGCCACCGCCTCCACTCCATCCACCTTTGTCACCTCCATGCCCGCCACCTCCACCACTCCATCCTCCTTTATCACCTCCTCCATGGCCACCACCTCCTCCACTCCATCCCCCCTTGTCACCTCCTTCATGACCGCCACCACCACCACTCCATCCTCCTTTATTGCCTCCTCCATGACCGCCACCTCCACCACTCCATCCTCCTTTGTCACCTCCTCCATGCCCGCCACCACCACCACTCCATCCCCCCTTGTCACCTCCTCCATGACCACCACCACCACCGCTCCATCCACCCTTGTCACCTCCTCCGTGGCCGCCACCTCCACCACTCCATCCGCTTTTATCACCTCCTCCATGGCCGCCACCTCCACCACTCCATCCCCCCTTGTCACCTCCTCCATGCCCACTGTCGCCAGCACTCCATCCTCCCTTGTCACCTCCACCTCCACCACTCCATCCATGACCACCACCACTGCCACTAAACCCTCCCTTACCTCCACTACCGTAGCCACACCATCCTCCGAAACAACCACCACCCTCTCCACCACCTTTTCCTCCACTTCCAAATCCAAACCTTCCCCAACCATCCTTACCTCCTCCACCTACTTCTTGACTTTTTCCAACTGAATCCCCTAGACACACATAAACAACAATAAGAACAAACCCATAACAATCATTCAACAAATATTAACTACAAACAAGTACTTACTTCTTTTCTTGTCATTTTCAACACTACGAGCCGTCACAGCAACAGAAACAATAAGAACAGATACACACAGAAAAGCCAACAACACAAAACCGCGCTTTGATTTCATTTTTGAAACTGTATATAAATACAAACGTTCACTTATTTCATTGGCTAAGTACTGCGCTTGATAGGCCATTTTTATATATCAAAAAGCATTAAATACTTGCCTACTACTTACCTTCAACCCAATTCAGGTGGGGGTTACAAAACTGGATCTGAAGTCATTTTCAAAACTCTTACATCATGCTTTCTTGACTAAAATTCCGAAAAGAGTTAGTGTTGTGACAAATGGCAACAAAACCGACACGTGGAAAAATGTAAACGATACATCATGTAATGATCTTAATTAGGGTTTCATTTAATGATTGATATCTTTATATTACAAATCTTCATGGATTAATACACAAATGGAACTAAATACATATGGATACAACACTCATAACTCTATATTTATAGTCAGGCTTTTGTTGCTTCAAGTGGAGCTGAGACCTTATTGGCTGCAATTTGTTCAAACAAATCTCGGATCTTCAACCCTGCAATGGTTTGAAACAAACCAGTTCCATTATTACTACCTGGAAAGTCAGCATGTTTCAACATTTGTTGGGTGATTTCACCATAGAATTTAGTAGAGATATTGCTCAAATGGCTTTCAACATAGATAAGTTCATCTAATCGGTCAAATTGTCCATCCATTTCCAACACAGAAACCTGGAAAAAGATGAAAATTCCGGTTAAGTAAACTGCATTTAGAAGTGTGTTTTTGGCCATATATGGTGTAGATTTACCTCATGGCCGAAGTAAGCATCTGGGCCATAGGCGAATTTGATGCCAGGATACGAGCAAGTGAGCTTCCTTCCACATGGGATCCATGAAATTGTGGAACCTTCATCGAATAAGTACACAGGGTTGAAGTATTGAACTCCTTCTTTCATGATCAGCTTCACTCTCAATACTTTTCCCTCATTGTCATCTGGAATCAGCTGCGTAGGCAACACTTCGATAACTGCATCTGCATATTGCTTTTGAGGGTCTGCACTCATGATCATGCCATTAGTACACATGTGGCTACTCAAACCTATTTCTTATCAGTGGGCGATTTTATCTCTAGCATGAAGATTATCTAAAAGGGAAACAGGTCAAATGGGTCAAACGAGTAAAAATGTAACCCAAAGTCTAAATCATTTTTATTCAAAAAGATTAGGTTATTAAGAAACTTATGTAATCATAACTGACACACTAACTGTGTATAAATGAATTAAAGTTCGGGGACAAGATATTTTGGGTCAACCTCACCGGAACCATTTTGACCCAAACCCTTACATATCTTGCGAGAAGCAATCAAGAATATAGTACTTCTTGATTATATATAACTTTTGAGGTTTTTAGAAGATTACCAATATAAGCATCAAAATCTGGTTTTCTAGCCTCAATGCTAGCTTTAATGCTTTCAAGACTGTGTCCTCTCTCTGCCATGTCCCTCTGCAGTTCGGTGTTACATTCAGTATATCGTAAAACTGTTCATTCTTGCAAACCAAAGTATTTATTTTGTTAAGTTGTAGTGTTTACAAGAACAATGGTTTGCAAACACACAATACCTGGATTTTCCAGGCGAATTTAACCTCATTACTGATGTCCAAGTAAATACTGAAGTCCAAGAGGTCTCTTACTCTCTGATCGTACCTACATATAATTGAGATGGCTAGTTCATAACATATGGTTAGACCATATACTTTTGAGTACATATTTTGAAAATGTATGCTTGATACATACAACCTTGTAAAATTCATCTTTTTCATAATGAGATTTAATGCGTTAATTAATTCCTTAAAAGTGTTCAAAAATAGAAAGAAAAAAAGTGTATGGGGGTCAAATGGACTTAATCCATACTAGTCAATTACTCATTTTGACCCGTTACCCAACTACCCACTTAAGACATTCTTGCTACAATCTTTTATTGAAGCACCCTCCAATAAACATTACAAGTTCCATTGCCTCCTAGCTAGTTATACATTAAAGATGAAAGCACTGTTACTTCTTAGTTTATTCACTCAGAACTACCCATGTGTTCACAAAGACTCAAAACCTCACTGAGAAATACTACTTACCAATCAGACAGAACCAGCTATGGAGAAGGGTTAAAAAAAGTAAAATGTACGACTAGCGTATAGACATTAACATGTATGAAAAATAAAGTTTGATCTCATGAAGGCACCACAGCTGCAACAAGCTGCCATGAAGAGGTACTCTTTCTTGTTGACATCAATAAAGAAATTCGTTGCTAAGCTTGAGTGCTATCAATTGATCAGCTAGAATTCTATCTTGTTTATACTTAAGCTATTACTGTTGCTTATATAATGTGAAGAAAATATAAATATATAAGAAACAAGACTTCGGTATTGATCTATCGTTCATGACAGAAAAGGATGTCACTAAAGTAAAATGGTTTTTTTCTTTTTATATTACGTAGTATATAATTTCTTCTCATTATGATCTTCATGGTAAAGTTATGTGTTATCAAAGACGTACATGCCCAGTTGGATTCATCAAACTAGTCGAGATCCGTTGATCAAAACCAAGTATTACTAAAACATCCAACAAATGAGTGTATAGCTTTTTAGTTGTTCTAAGCAAAGGGACCAAACTCAACTAATTAATAAACTAATGTCTAATAATAGAAAATAGAAAATAAAGTAATATGACAATCTATAAAAAATAGAGTCAAACTCAGTTCTTGGACATATCCCATTAATATCATGAAGATATATTTCATAATATTCTCAGCCATACAAATATATATCCACATAAGCCACCTTTGATATCTTCTTCCTACCCTCCACAAACAAACAGATCACTTTGATTACTGACTGAACTTTCAAAATTCAATACCATCAAACTTAATAAAATCGATTTCACTAAATGCACCAAGACTCCGTGATCACATGCACCAATGCAAACTACTAACCAAAATCTTCACATAAACTAACAAAATTAAGAAACTTACATTGGGTGCAAGCCTTCAATGACAAGAATCTTGGGTGGTTTAATGAGCTCAGGAGGGTCTAAAAGACCAGAAACGTGGTTATAAATAGGCTTCTTAACAGCCTCACCATTTTTAAGAGCCTTAACTTGTTCATACATAAGATCAAAGTCATTGGCTCTTGGATCAAGTGCAGTCACACCTTTTTCTTTTCTTCCAGTTCTATCTAAAGAATGATAATCATCTAAACATATAACAGTTGTTGTGTCACTAATAAGTGTGTTTGAATCAGGGTTCCCACCCTTTGGTGGTGAAGCTGCACCACCAAACACACTGGTTAACCTTCTCATAAAAGTACTCTTTCCACAACCAGAATCAGCTGCAAGTCCAATTACTATTGTATCCCCTGAACATGTGATTTCACCACCTCTAAATCTGCCACTATTAGTACTTATTTTACTAACATTTGTGTAGAAAAAAACCTGCTTTTGGTTGAATCCCATGTGGGTTTTTGTGGGTGATGAGATTGAACATGATGTGTTGAGAGGTTGGACTGTGTACACTGTGCACACTACCATGTTTGATTGTTTTTCTCTTTCTCTTGTTTCTTGAAACTTTAGAGAGAAAAAGTTTGAAGCTTTTTCAATGTGTAATCAAGATTTGTTTGTGGTTATTCTCTTTAAAATATCAAAGGGATATACTCATAAAAATCTTCTAAAGATGCAAATATGAAAGAAGGTTATGGTCTAAAAAGATAATGTACAACTAAATATTCTCATAGTATAACTCCCTTGAAGTAAAAATAAACAGATAAAATGATAGGAATCAAGAGAGGTGAATGTGGGGTGTCATTAATTTTATGGGTTTCTATGACTACCCTTGGTTTTGGACAAAATTGGAGGTAATTTTAAGGTAGGGAGAGTGAGGTCATAATGAAGGTTTATACAAAATTATAAGGGTATATTTTGCATTTAAAAGTTGAGTTAGTTAAAATGATGAAAGTAGATGAGATAATAAAATATAGGCAAGGATGGTTAGTTGACATGCCATATGGCATCATGTTATTGGCTGATTAAAGATGAGAATGATAATGTGTGGAGTGTAGGGGATTTGGGGTTATATTTCTTCTATTTCAACATTGTACTTCTTGTAAGTTACTACGTTAACTCGATTAGATCCATTAAGTATATAGTGCAATCATTGAGTGTGGCACATTTTTTCGTAAAGATAAATTGCATGTATTATGTACGTCTATGTGCACATATAATGTACTTTGAGTACATGTTTCAAATGAATTTGTATTGGATTTTAGCCAACGATGATGGGTTGATAGGTGGTGATTTATAACAGCAAGTGATCGAAGTTGAAATAGTACTGATGATTAAAGTTATGCCTTATACTCTTATCGTAAACAAGGTACGTATATCTAGTGCTGATCCAAATCCGATTGCAAGATTATGAGCATAATAGTAGAAGACAAAAGATGAATGGCACGCCACCTGTAATCTTTTAAAGAATTAAGTGCGATTAAAATATCATTTTCCTATTGCAACTTAGGTTATGAAGTCCTTAAACATTCTCAAAGGAGTAAGGCGTGTGCTTTTCAGAACATTAAACACCGATCTGTACCTTCCTGTCATTTTACTAGCATCAACCATCATCATGTGTTTGTTAAAATGATAATATCACTTTAAGGTTCAAACTGATAGCTGCCATGTATTACCAAAGTAATAGATCTTGAAAAATCCATGTTAATCCATGAATCCTTTTTAACCTGTCCGGCTGCAGGAATTGTATTTGGTTTACTGTGGAAATATGATAGTTGCCTCTTGACTAATTGACCCTAAATAACACTAAGCTAACAGAATTTTTAATTTCATGGGGTGATTTGTTACAGGCGTCTTATGTGGAAAAAGGAGCTTGATTCAAGCTTTGTGGGATTCACTTTGGGTGGTGCACAATGGCTGAAGGACAATACTGACATCAAACTTGTTGATAAATCTCATATTCGAACATCCATGGATTCTCCTTGTTTTAGCTATCATAAAACTCAACTTTTTGTAGATATTCATTTTTATTCCCACTTTGTAGGTCTTGACTACTTGTCAGTTGGTGTCATTGATGATATGCTTCCTGTTCATCAAGTCCTCTTAGACAGCAGGGTAAGAATTTTTATATATACACACTAATTTTCTGATCATGCGTTATAGTGAAATTTTAAATTTAATAGCAAGCGGTTTATATGATTTACTAACTAAGATATGCTCCTAATTCAAATAGTGGTTGAGGTGGCAACATGGGCGATAAGGGTGGGTTGGGTAATGGGTCAAAACATGTAAATTTCTTGCACGGATCAGGTTTAGTTGATACGAAAAACACTTATTATCCAAAATATTACATATTTTACCAGTGATTAATGTGTCAAATACGTTTACAGAATTTCTATTACATCAAAAATAGCATAATCTTTTGAATTAAATGATTTAGCAGGTTTTATGCATTAAAACTACATTTTAGGTGAGTTTGGATGGTTCGGCCCATTTGACCCCATACTTTTAAGCTAATTTTCATATGGACCCGTTTGCTAAAAAAACCCAGATCAGCCCATTTATAAGTTGAAGGGTCAAAATCGCCACTGACTCTAATCTGAGATGTAAGATAAAAGTAAATATAGTTGGGAATGAAGTTTTATCTATAATATATATACTAATTTTCCATTTACATTGCTATACAATTTGTGACTGATAATCTTAGCTATTACCAAGTAATATAAATCAGTTATACAAAGTTAACATCGCTACCTTTTTTATGTTCAGGATATCATTATCATAGAAGCTTTTAAACTTGATGATGTAGAAGCAGGAATATATGATGTCCACTGCTTAACCTTAAGGTTAGTAGGTGCAGAAGGATGTCCTATAAGATGTATCCTCATTAAGTGATCCGAGAACCTATTTTCATCCTGTTTAGATATTGCAAGCATTCATGACTCAATGAACATTGCTGCAACATGTATGATTACAACTTTTGAATAATCAGATTAGAGTAATGGTGTCAATGTGTATGTGGTACACCATGTACATTAATGATCATTTTTCCTTGTTCAAAGACTACGTATTGTTGCAAAGTTTTTAGTATTCAAAAATGTAATACTACCTTAACATAGAAAAACCAATTCTAATTGTTGAAAATGAAAAAGCATCAGCATGTTGAGTATATATCAAAAATGTAATGATACAACCATTCGCTTTATAAAGCTACGTCACTGCGATAACATGCTACAAAGATTGATTCGAGTGTGATGTCAGATGTGAAGTCATTTTTATTACTTGAGAAATTATTCTACGGGGTCACATGTTTTTAGTAGGGTGATGATTCGAACAATATTATATTTCGTCCGTATATTACTATATATATTTTATGCAGGGCCGTTTCATTAATTTTGTAAGCCCTGTTCAATAAATATAAATAGATCCCTGAACATAAAATTTAATGTATAACATAAACTAATTTAATGTTTACATCGACATCCTCATCACCCGTGTTCTTAATATTAGCATCATCAAGACCGTCATCATCAAGATTAACATCATCATCATTATCATGTTCGCCATTATCATCATCAACGTTTTTATTAGAAGAAGAAACTTTTGGTTGCCTTTGAACAAACTTATCTATAGTCCCACTTTGAAACTTAATGAGTTCTTCAATTCTTTCTCTTTTTACGCTTTTCATATCCAGATTCTTGTTTAGGAGCCATAGTTTCTAAAGATGTTCAAACAATAACGATAAATTTATAATTAAATGCTTAATATATTAAAGACAATTATAATAGAATCTTAGAATCATAACAGTGTTATTTAAAATTACTATGTCAAAATTGAATACTAAATCATAACAAATATCATATAATTAGTATCCCAAGTTCTTATAAAATTATATTTTAAATTGTGAGGTTTCAATTCCTAAAAGTTTTGTATAATATTGATCAACAAAAATTCAAATAAATAATTTGAAATTGAATGAATAATTATATGGATAAACTATTTAAAATAGAATAATATAATTAAAAAAACAAAACTCAAAATTAAAAAGAACCACATACCTTTGCGATTCGAAAATCGAAACTGTAATTCGCAAAACTTTGTTGATATGTTGCAGCAACTTGTGGATACCTATATTATATATTTATATTTATATAACTATATAATATCATGAAAAAAATCTCTGTCAGAAGCATCAAGCATGTACAATTATTAAATAAAGAGGTTGTAATTGTTTTGCCATCTTGGGCTCTTGGCCCAACTCCAATTAAACCAAACACCAATAAAACTATGGGCTAAAATTAGTTACCACTAGTAATCTAGTATATACATAACGTACGATTTGATAAAATAGGCCCTTTATGGATTTTGCGCCATGTGCAATAGCTCACCTTGCACAGGTTCAAAGCCGGCCCAGATTTTATGCATTTGTAGAGTAAAATAAAATAAATCATTTTTAACGGTGTAAGGATAAAAATTGATAATTTACGAATCACTATTTGTTTTAGTAGATTCAAAATGATGTGCGAAGTAAACGGGTAAACGAATGAGGTTTTTCCTGTTCAGGTTATCCGAAGAGAGCGACCTAATGAATTCTTAGAATAGTAAATTAACAAGATTTATGTATCACGAATCTCTTCGCAAATCGTGTATATCACTTTCCGAAACTGATATTTCGACTCCTAATGCCTAAGTTACACGAAATTTAAACTATGTGGATAACTCACGAAGAGCATATATGATTTTAGGCATAAATCAAAATCCAAAGTTTTGATGATTGTAGAGAGAATTCGTATGCTTGTTGTGTGTATCAAACTGTATTCATTTTTCTGTTTTGAAACTACAAAAAACAGTTGCTTAACATTTCAAAATATGGTCCCTCAACTTGTTGTGTGTATCACTAGGGACCACTGCCAAGGACGTTGCGCCTTGGACCCCGCAAGGGGGCAGCGTTCCCTTGATCCTCTCCATTTCAGTCGAACTGAGATCAACCTAGATTAATACAAGTGTGCACTTCGCACCTCCTAACTTGTACTATAACTAAAATTGAACCCCTTTGATACACGTATTTTCATTATACTAAAACGATTAAATAATACTAAAATTACCAATATAACCATCCCAAAATGTACATCTAGTAAAATTTAAATAGGAGACCAAAGTACTTCACAGAGTATCTATTTTAATCTTGTCATGAAAAGGCTTGAATAAATGGAGGTGGTCTTTTACAAAAAGGAGATGTAAATATAATATCATCTAATGATGTGATTAAGTATATGTTACATCATCATGCAGTGTATCAACTAATAATTTAATAATAAATTAATGCCCCCCCTCATTTTCACCATTACAATATTGGGTTCCCTCGGCAGTTTGTGTTGGTCGTTACATTACCTGCTTTTTAAAATGGACCCCATTTGTTTGTATTTTAACCTGAATAAGTTACAAGTTATAGTCATCTTCTTAAAAGACATTTTTAATCTTTAAGCATTTTACGTTTTAAGAAGCTGTAGCATCCAGAATTTTGTCAAGTATCTTAATTATTTAAATAATAAATTCCTTTTCATATATATTAGCTATAGCTATCCATATTGACTCCTGTGTGTTAATGTTAATTTTCCGATAAGCTTCTAATCGACAGGGATTACATCGTTAATTATGTTGGTAATTACTTTAAGTATGCCAATTCGTACATCACTAAACATACTTTACGAGAATATACAGTTCAATATTTTAAAATATTTTAACAGAGAACGGATGAAAATTGACGATCATAGAAATCACATGTTTGATGTTATTTTTCCCAAGCCTCTAATCGGTATTTTATATAATCAATCAACGATCAATGATCAATTCAATGATTCAATGATAAATATTAAAACAGAACAAAATAATATATCTAACCACATGTCAAACAACAAATAAATTAAAGATGTACGTATAAATTGATATTTCAAACCGACGTAACACATATACATGAAAACGTGATCGTATAAGCCGAAAAGAATATTAAAGAAATCAAAAATGACAGAAAGAATCCAACTAAAACCACCTAGCTAAGCTACCCACCGTCCCTCCAATCTTCATACGATCCCTCTCTCTCTCTCTCCTACTATCTTTCTTTTTTATCTTTCATCGACAAAATATATTTCTATAAGTAGTATTAATTGATACAAAAATTGTGGGTAACCTGACAAGAATAACCAACTTTCACGTTTGGAACCACTATTGAATCTACTTTTATTTGTTTCTTTGTTTGTTTGCTGAAAATTAAAGCAATCATATATAGTCTAATAACAATAACAATATTCTGTCTCAGTGAGTCAAACAACGATATTCAGTAACCAGAAGAAATATATGATGGTGGGTTTATTTTCAAGGTTTTCTGTCAGCAGATACGGTGCTCATCGTCGCTCGCAAAGTACTGCTGCAATCGTAAGGAACCAAACCCCATTTACCTTCTGTAATTTTCTTTTTATTTACAGTTACGTTTATGGTTCATGGTTGACATTCGAAAGTTTGAAGTTTTTGGAAGTTTGACTATTGATTAGTCAATTTTTTGAAGATTATATTTACTTTGGTTCTCAAGTATACAATTTTTGTGGTTAGGAAAAAATGGAACATTTGAAGTCAACTTTTGATTTTTCTCTATATAACTCTTCAATCATATTTGACTTCAGATGGTCAAATGAGACTATAGTTAAAGTAAAATGGACAGAAAGAAATGTAAGAACACTCAAATTTTATATATGATAATTCTAATCATATTAATAGATAAATTTATAAAGGTGACATTTTTGTGTCTCAAATTTTATGTATACGGATTTTTCTGTAAGTTTAAAAAATAGTAGATGCACAAATTTGCATACATGCACCCGTTATGGATGCACAAATCAAAAATTGTGATTTTGCTAACTTTGTTATTGAACACTACAGTAGGGATGTAAAGGTATAAATTGTAGTATTAATATTCATCGATGAATATTGGTTTATTGAATCATATACAGTATTCATTAATGAGTATATACTCTATTTAGGGGTTCCAGTTAGCATCAAGTTTGAATACAGTAACATAAATTTGGAGTTGGGTTCTGCTGTTGAGAAGTTGAGTCAAATCTATTAGATCTCAAAAATGCAAATTTGATGAAGGTGTTTGTACAACTAACTCTTTGGATACAAATAACTAATTATGCTAGAATGTGTAGCACTTTTATGTTCGGTGGCCCGTCATGGTTCACAGTTACCAAGCCTAGTAGAGTGAGGTTACAACGTTTTCAATGAAATATAGTGTCAAATAGGCTTTCTAACAGTCTTATCTATCTTCTGTTTAGATGTTGACTTTCTTTTATTTTTCTCTAGAGATCTGGAACATTTGCAGTTAGTTATAGACCTGAATGGACATATTAGGGAGTATTTGGATATGGGTTTTGTCACTGCTTATCTGATTTTTATTACTTGAAGTTGTTTGTAACAAGTTTTAGTGTTTGGATGAACATACTTTGCTTCTCGTTATCTTTTTATTTAGATAGGGCTTGTTGACTTTTTTTTCTTTCTGATTTTACGTTTGGTTGCTTAATCTCGTGAAGGACGAAAGGGAGATTGTTCCCCAAGATACAGTGGCTATAGAAACTATGAGTAATGTTGCAGGAGTTATGTCTACTTCTCATCATGGAATCGAAGTCGCAGTTGAGTTTAAGCCCGTCGAGCATCCCCTTGAACCTCTTGATGTTGATCAACCCATTCAGTGCCCATTGCCCGAACCTTCAATTCTCAATGTACGCGTCCATATAACATGTTATTTTTGCATTTGCTTACAAAATCATTTGGTTCTCTATTCCCCAACTGTACACTGATTCTTTGGTTGTGCTGCTGCTTCTACACACATTGAAAAATATGTTGACTTTTTGTAACAGTCAAGAAACAATCTGATTTTGCTGATTCTGTTTTTTTTTTTTTTCTTCTTTCTATAATTCTATTTGAATTTTGGGTTTGTTAATTATTTGTGTGGAGCTGGTACTGTAAACTTTCCATAGAAATAGCTGCTTTTTTTTACTTTTAAAGTGAAGTAAGTACTTTTGTACACAATATCACTCTGTCTATGGTATTTTCATAAAGTTCCAACTTATTTTTGGCACGAAAAACTGGTCATTTGACTTTAAACTGTCGATTTATTTTCATCCTGAAAACTGTCATAATGTAGTTATGTGTCTTTTACTAGTTAATTTTCAGACTGTTCACTGAATTATTTGTTTTGTTGCATAAAAGGATGGAAGAATATGGAAAGAGCGCGTATCTGCAGGGCATAGGAGGGCTGACTTGTCCATAATGGAGGAAGCAGCAGGGGGCCCACCTCAACCCGAAACACCTAGAATGAAATCACGACCTCGAACAAATCGCATGATACTACCATCAATCAGTGCACCTGAACATAACATTCTCAAACTCCTTGAGGAGTCCGGGATGTAAGTGTCTGTCGCGATTTCCTGCAAATTTGGAAACCGTTCTCTCTATATTTGTAGTTTTTCAACTTCCTCTTACATTTTTATCCAAATCACCTCTACATGTATTATTCTCAAAACATGAACACAAACACCTACTTTACGTACATACGCTAAAGCTGTCTACGGCTCGTAGTTTTTTATACATGTAATTGATTGATATATATTGGTCTGTTGTAGATGTGGGAAACTTCGACTAATTTACTTACCTAACATAATTTCTAATAACGTTTGAAATAACCATACTTTCTTTTTATTAAATTTTCATTTGAAGGTCTATGTAAACACATTTTCATCATATTAAAGTAAAATGTTATAAATTGACAGTACATAAATTTGTGAATGTTCGATCTCCATCAAGTATGTAGTTCAACAACGGATGTTGAAAATATAAACATTTGAAATCTCTATATTTACCTTTAGAAATATAAATATTTGACGAATTGTCATTTTTTCTTTCAAATGTTTTTTTTATTATTCAAATCTTCGATGATTAGGAAGTTATATAATTTTGATGTATTTATTTTAAATAACTAAAATGTAACGATTTTGTTATAACAAAAATTTAATCACAATATGTTAATTGTGATAAAAAATTGTACTAAATCTTACGAATCACACATTTTATGTTAATCATTCGAAGTGAAAAAATTGAATACCATGATGCTTTTTTGAAAACAAACAAATTAATGAGATCAAATGTTATCTAAAATAAGAATTATATCATATATATATATATAATATAAAATGTGTGCATTTAATTTTTCCTTCGCAACATACAAGTTAAAATACTCGTTATATTCTATTCGTTCGTTGACGATGATAAAAATAAATTTGAATGTGCTATCATGTAAATTTTACGATGTTTGACAATCGAGATATAAGGGTTGATTGCTTATATCGTCTAATGTTAGACTAGACAAACAAATAATTTAACATATTATTGAACGCTCTTTTGTCTTTATATGAATTTTACAATACCTATTACCCCTAGTTAAGAAAACTGTAGACAAAAGAATACACTACTTTGTTCAAATGCTAACTTTTTTAGATTAAATATATTAGCAACACAACTCAATACTAAAATTAAATAGCGCTACTAATTTATTTATTTTACCAAAATGCACATTATGTCTTAAACTTATTAAAAAGATGCCATGCTACCCTAAATCATAAAAGATGGAGCATAGTATCTATAATTTGGTTAACAAAGTATGTAACAATATATAAACTTACTCTACTTGTTAATGAGTTATTTTCAGATAGTAAATGACCCAATAGGTCAATATTACAATCACCAACTTAGTTTACCAAGTATTATACTGCTATGAATTGATTTTCGGTTGTTACATAGATGAATGTATATAATATGTCGTCAAAGAGTAATAACACTTAAACGCCTAAAGTATCAAATTTAAAAGAGATTCCATTCATTCATTTTCTAATCGTCTTTAAATTTTTCAAGGCTATGAGCAATGCCTCGAAAAATTTAGAGACTATGAGCAAAATTGTGGGTTTACCACAATGAGACCCAAATAGATGTTAGATAAGTCATTTTTTAAGGTTGAATGAACATGATTCTTAATGACAGCTTTTAATAATAATTTATTTATATAATGGTTATTGATTATCATGCCAAGAGTTGATTTTCGGCTCTGATAGTCGAAACTCCACCAATGGCCAATATGAAGCCTTGAATCAACATATTATCTTGTTTGAAGATATAATTGTTTTGAATCCAGTTATTAATACATAGTTCATTCCTTTAAAAACAATGAAATTTCGATTTCTCATGTCATCATACATATTCAGCACATCGTATAAATCATTTGGGATTTTTTTAGGCCTCCAAAATTTGAAGAGCCTAAGCAGTCGCCCACCTCACCCATTAAGACAATCATATTTCTTGCATATATCATATGTATCTATCTCTTTACCATTTTCATTAAAATTTTCAAATGTATGATTCTACTTATTAAGTATGTTATAGTAGTTTTGATGATTATTCGCAACGGATTTAGTCAAAGACTGTGCAGTCTGTGACAGAGGGTTTAGACATGATGGGTTGTGGCAAGGTTGGTGGGCTTGGCATTCCATTCTACGTGATCGGGTCCAATACGAATTGAATGTTTTTTCTTCATTTTCTTATAAGTGTGATTGTGGATGTTTTTTCTCCTTTCTTTAACTTATAAGTGTGATGTGATTCTAATTCTAATTCTAATGAAAGTGCTTACCTTTTAAAAAAAATTTATGTTATAATAGTTGACTCATCTATACTACTTAATAAAGCATTTGGCATATTACCATGTCTTATAAAAAAGTAGTAGTAAAAGACTATTTTACTCTTCTAACCATCTTTATTAGTTTTTTAATAATTAAAGTTAATGCAATTAAATACCCTTCTAACTATCTTTATTAGTTTTTTAATTATTAAAGTTAATGCAATTGATAAATATTTAATTTTTTATAACTAATATAACTGACGTATTAATGGACATCAAATGTTAGTGACGGTTATTTTGATATAGTTATTAATAAAAATGAATATTATATACGATTGTAGCTATCTTTTATATTAATATATAAAAAGTTTGACATATTCATAAAAAACCTTACAAAAGAGATACTGCAAAAATTTTTATCTATACTATTATATAAACTGGTTACATCAAAAGTCTTAAATCACTTAAAAAGGAGACACAACATTTAATGAACAAAGTATAATCACTTAAACAATTAATTAGTATTTCTTTGTAACCGTCATCTATTCAATTTTCTCATTTAATGTCTTTATTAAATATTTGTAACTTAATTTGTACAACTTTCAATTCTTATAAAATTATGGGACACCATTTAACTTAATTTAGCAAGATTCTATTTAGCGGGTCAAAATTTAATTCTCGACCCAAACTCAAACTGTTTTTATAAATTGGTAGTGCGAAAGTAATTAGTTCGGAGAGGACTTGCATAACCTACTTATGTACACGGGTTTACCCGTTTGGGGTTGATTTTAAGTTAGCCGGTAGATTTCGTGTCAAGTGGGTTAAAATTTGCGAGTTAACAAGCTGCTTTCAGATTGAAAATTTTATTTCAAAATTTATGTTTTTTAAAACTCGAACCTTGACCCGATCATTTTTTTTCATTTAGTATCTATATTAAATATTTGTAACCTAATTTTAAAACTTTCACTTCTTAAATTTGGGGACACCATTCGAGTCGGATCAGTAAGCAAGTTCTGGTTAGCGGTTCAAAAGTTAATTCTCAATTCTTATAAATGAGTTGGTAGGCCGAAAATAATCAATCTGAACACGACCCACGTTACCCACTTATGTAAACAAGTTGACGGGTTTGGGTTAATTTCAAGTTAACCGGTTTATTTTGGGTCAAGTGGGTTAAAATTTAACATTTGAAATTTTACCTGATTTTAACTTGAAATTAAAAGTATTGCAGGACTTCAGCTTAAAATTTGATGGGTAAAAAATCATAACCTTAACCATACCCAGTTTTAGGAATGGCAATTCGGGTTAGGTCGAGTCGATGGTGTACGTTGGCGGGATGGTAGGTTAGAAATGGTCAACCCAAACCCGACCTGACTTTTAAATCCGGTTGAGAATTTCAACCCAACTCAAAACCCATTAACCTGGACTCGACCCAGGTAACTCAACTTTTATTCTACTCAAAATATTTTCGGTTCATTTTCGGGTTAATAGGTCAATTTCGGTCAAATGGGTCACGTTGGTCAATATTTTCAAACACAATACTTAATAATTAATAAGCATAAAAGTGCTTTTTAAATTCTAAAAATAATCATAAAAATTTTATTTATTAAATTAAAGAAGTTCAAATGGTTTTCTTTATTAAATTAAATATAAAATTTTTAAAATTAAATTACTTTTATTTTTATTTTTCGGGTCAACCCGATGACTCAACAGGTGACCCGAACCCGACCTAAAAAAATCAGGTTGTCGAGTTTTAGGTTGGCGGGTCAAAATTGTCTATCCAAACATGCTAATTTTCGAGTTAGTCTCGGGCCGTGTCGAAAATTGTCAACCCTACTCATTTTCTTTCCGTGTAAGTTTATGATCAAGTTTCGGATCGTATTGAAAATTGTCACTCCTAATTATATTGATTTGAAATATGATGTACCACTATTTTCTCATTTTCCCTTAAAATGCGACATGTTATTGACTAACAAATTAACGCATATAAAACTTATAATGACAGCTGCATCATGCGGGTAAAACACTAATATATGTTAAAGTATGTCTGTCGTTTTTCTTGCTAAGAAACGTAAAGTTTTATGGCATCAAACAAGAGTTGAAATAATATGATGTTTACATGTCAAAACCCTTAAATTTATTTTAAAGTACGAAATTAACCCCTAATTTCTTAGTATTATCTTGTAATCAACTAACGATCCGTTAAGTTTATTTACTTTGACCCGTTCCACCAAAGAAAAAATTTATGTGTTTGGTTGATGCGCGAACGGGTCGTGGGTCGGGTCAAAACCAAATATTTAAATCAATAGAATTCATCCTCAAATCGACTTCTTGTTTCTTTGAGGAAAAGAAAACTATCAAACCGCATCAAATTAGGGTTTATATTCCAATCCACTTCCTTAATCGTCGGAATCAATCAGGCGATGGCAGCTCTTCAATACCTAGATTCACTTCGTACTACTCACCCTGAACTCTCCGAGTGGTACAATACGCTTGCAGATTTGTACCAAAGGAAGCTATGGCATCAACTCACCCTCAAACTCGAACAATTCGTTGCACTCGCTGTTTTTCAGGTATATTTTATCGTGAAATTGAGCTTATAGAATATTTGTATTACTACATCTAGGGTTAATTTTGATTCAGTTGGAATAGAGATTTGAGCTTATGTATGCTGGAACTTTGACTTTGATGTATTATTAGTATAAGTTTTTGGCACTATAATTGATATGAGTTATGTGAGTATAGATGCAGAGTTGCTTATTTGATTAAATTTTGGAAATATATTTGTATATATGTACTATGTAGTAATAGAAGAGTGTTGAATCTGTGTTGTAGTGAAATGCTATTAATGATGATTTGTGAATGCTAGTGTTGACGGTTCTGAAAATTTAGGATATAGGGTGAGATTATGTATTCTGAATGTACTAGCATGGTAGCGAATAGTTTCTGGCATTTTCTCGCTTATATTGGAGGTTTCCGGCATTGGATGGTGGGGTTGTGTAAGACATGAGGAAGGGAGAATGATGTCCCTAGGATCTCCTTATCATAAAATAGTACCACCATTGTACCCGCACAATGCGGCGTTGACGATGGCATGGTAGTAAGAGGAGGAAAGAGATATTCATTGTGTTGGTGTGTGTTTTAAAGTTGTGTTGTACATGTTTTTTTGGTTTTTATTTATTTAGTAAGAGAGAGAAAGTGACTGTTTACAATCAAGCTAATGAAGGAAGGAAAGTGCCTTGTAGTTATATTAGATATTTATATTTAGTATGGAAGTTTGGTAATTAATAAGGAAGGCTTTAGTTTTTATTAAACAAAAAAGAGAGCATAGTTACCCTCCTGAAGTCTCTGTATTCTTGATATATAATCTGGGAATATGGTCAATACTGCATTCAGTGTCTACTCATCTCGACCTCTTTGGAAAACTATGAAATGGATCATTGATTTGGGGATGTGGCATGGGTGAGAAGACCACCCCGGCACTGTAACGTTAGTGCTGTATGCAAGTTGACGTCCTTTAAAAACTGAAAAGTAATTTATATGGTCACAAAATGTGTAGTTCTTTTTAAGAATGGAGTGAGTATACTGATGGCCTAGGTAGTCAGGAGAGGAGTTTCAAGGCTTTGGTTTTCCTGATTGAACTAAAGAAGAGTTAATAGTTAGAAGACCTGAGAGTAGTTGTATGTGTCTATAGTTCTGATTGTGTGCATAAAGTTGTCAAGAGACATTTAGCATATAACACATGTACAATTATTTCTATTAAGTTTAAGAGATATTTAAAGTTCTGTAAAAGATGCTTCATATTATTTTCTTTGATGTCATGGATATGTTCGCTCTTGGTGACTTGATCTAGTAGAACATGTTATAGGTCATTCATGTTAACTGTTTGCAGTTGTCCAGAGTCCAAACATATGAATTTTTGTAATTTTAACAATTCACATTAATGCTGATGCAACTCCCTCCTAATTTATTTCAGGCGGGTGATGCTCTCATACAACTCTATCACAATTTCATCACTGACTTCGAGACTAAGATCAATCTCCTCAAGCTTGCACATTTTGCTGTTATAGTCTCTCGCCAGTATTCAGAAAAAGAAGCTGCCATCAGCTATCTTGAAGGAGTGATTGAAAAGCTTCGAGCTACAAAAGAGACACGTATAGAGGAGCCAATCCTTTATATTAAGATGCAGATAGCCATCTTTAATCTTGAGAAAGGAGATCAAAAGGAGTGCAAAAATCTTCTAGAAAATGGGAAGAGTACCCTTGATAGCATGACTGACATTGACCCATCTGTATATGCTAACTATTATTGGGTGTCATCCCAGTACCATAAATCTCGCCAGGAATTTGCCGAGTTCTACAAGAACTCTTTACTTTATTTGGCCTACACCTCCGTGGAGTCTCTGTCAGATTCGTTTAAGCTGGTATGTTCTTATATCTACAGTAAGGTTTATCCTTTCATTTAGTTTAGATAAGTACTAATTAGAGAAATCACGGTTCTTATAGATTAGGATTATTAATTGTATTTTTTTGTTAAGTTAGGGTTCTTAGTTTTACTCATATATAAGAGAGGTTATCAATTATGCTTAACTTTGCAGAGTGACTTTCTTCTCAAAAGTAAGCCAGTATGAGAGCCTGCCAGTCTCTTTCGATGAACCTTTTTTGTTAGTTATTTAATGTTTCCGGTAGTTTTTATCAAAATATCATAGTCGGGACTCTATCGTATACTTTTCACGAGGATTTGAATGTTTGGCCCCCAAATTAATTTACGATTGCCTGATTGGAATTGGTGAGTGTTTTCCAGTTTTGTATCTCACTGTTTAATTTTCTCTTTTGTTAGGATCTTGCATTTGATCTATCACTATCTGCTTTGCTGGGAGACAACATTTACAACTTTGGAGAACTGCTTGCACATCCAATAGTGAGTTTATCTCACCACTTTTGACATGGCCTGTTCTCATTCTGTGTTTTACAGCATGACCACTTTTACTTTAAGCTCCTTTTGATTTTATTCGAACTAAATCTGTTACCTTATGTTAGATCCAATATTTAAGTTTGTATTCCTGCTATCCAGAAAGTTCACACAATCGATTTCTAATGTGTTAAAATAAAGCAGAAGATGGTCTCCACAAGTATTCGAAGCAATTCGATTGGAATCACATTTTCTGATTGCATACAGATACACTTGAATATCTTGATTATTCAGATATTCAAATGCATAGTACAATTGAAGATCCTAGGTTCTTCATATACTTAAAGTTTCACTTGATCTTTTAAGGAAGTTCTGTTAATAACTCACAGAAGTTAAGAACACAAGAATTGATTGAAAATATATTCTTTTACTAGCCCAAAAGTATCTGTACATTATTTTGGTGAGGAAAAAAGAAGTTGCTTGGAAAAATTTTAATCAGTATGCTGCATTTGAACCTGTGCAGATAAAAAGTCTGATAGGGACGAAGGTTGAATGGCTCTACTACATTCTTGAAGCATTCAACTCAGGAGATCTTGTTCGCTATCAAGAACTATGTCGTGTTCATGCTGCTTCTCTTAATGCCCAACCCGCTTTGGTGGAGAATGAGAAGAAGCTTCTAGAAAAGATTAACATTCTCTGTTTGATGGAAATCATCTTCAGGTGTCTAGTTTCTTTGCAAAATCTCTACATCTTTTGACTTAACGTTGTGTACAGATAATCACAGGGCTGCAAAAGTTGTTTCTAATACATTTGTTGCTTGCAGTCGACCTTCAGAAGACAGAACCATTCCATTGAGTATCATTGCAGAGCGGACAAAACTGACAGTTGAAGATGTGGAATACCTTCTCATGAAGAGTTTATCTGTAAGTGTTTGTTCCTTAGTCAATGGAATCTCAATTCTTTCAAACATTTAAATGGTCATGAATAGAGGCGGCCAATTTGACCCATTTACTTGAGAATGGATCGATTCGGGTCTTGTTATTATTTTAACCTGTCATTTCTAAATATTTAGCTTAAAAAAGAAATGGCTCTAATGGGGTCAAACGAGTAAGAAGTCACTCAAAGTTTATTCTTAATGCATAAAATCTCCTATATCATTTTATTCAACGTGTATTATTGTTGATGTTGCAGGTGCATCTTATTGAGGGGATAATTGATCAAGTTGAGGGAACAGTTTATGTGTCATGGGTGCAACCTAGAGTTTTGGGTATAAGTCAAATAAAATCTTTGCGTGATCGGCTAGACAGCTGGGTTGGGAAGGTGCACACGGCTTTGACATCTGTTGAAGCAGAAACACCTGATCTAGTTGCATCTTAAAGTCCTTTCATTTCTACATGTCATCTCTTGTTTTTTAACTCTCTTGAAAGCCCTAAGAATAGCTTGCCACAGTGTCGTTAAAGATGAAGTTATTAGCGCTGAGGTTGTTTTGGGTGAACTCTATGTAAGATACCTATTCGTTTTCGTTTCTTGGAGGAGTTTATGTTTGAAAGAAGTCTCTTCTGTACTTCACTTTAAGTTTTTGACTAATGGTTGGAGTTTATAATCAATTAATGTTGGTATATTCAGGCGGGAAAAAAAGCTCTTGTTCCGTACTGTTTTTCGATGAAAGTATTGCTTATCACACACTAATTGATAATACCTTTAATATTATCTTTATTCCATAAGCCCACATTCACTGTTTATGTTTTGGGGTCGCTTTCATTTTAATACTCAGACCACCTGATTAAAGAGATTAATTCTGAAGCTTTTTATTTTGTAAGTTCAAATCGCAACCATTTGTAAAGTATGGGTCTTTTTGTGACTAATACTCTTGAGACTTTGGTCATACACTACAAAGACGAAATATTAACCCGATCTTTAAAGAAAGAAGGTGATTTGTATACCATCAAAATTGATATCAACACTACCATCATGCATAAATGATGTTGTACCATATGTATTGATGAAATGAATTTGTGCTGTTCACATCAATTTTCATTGTTTACAAATCAATACCTTTTAGAAAAGTAGAATAGTATTTGCTTTTGGTCCACACAACTAGTTTTCTATTTGGAGGTGATACATGGTCAATTTGAGCAGGTAGCCATGGATCCGTGATTTCAATTCGTAGTCAACCAGCTGGTTGAGTGATGCTTACCTACGTAATAAACTGGTAAAAAACATTAACACAGGCTTAAGACCTTATTTTCTTAAAGATATTCGTCAATTACGACTATTTAAATGATAATGTGTACAGAAAATAGAACTTTATAATAAGAACATTTCCGATGCTAATTTTTTTTTTTGTTGGAGTTCAAAGCTAAATATTCGCATTGGAGACATGCCACGTATTAGAGCGCATATAGAACGTTCAAAAGCGCATGAGTCATGCGATGCTTTAGAAAAAATGGTGGCTCTCGACACTAGTTTCCATTGATTTGTTCTTTCATTAATGTATTCCAACATATTACATATTCTAATACATGTAATGTAATGATTTTGGGATCGTCGCCATCTTTACTATATTTTGATCACAATGTTGTCACAAAATTATGTTAAAAAAATTATACTCCGTAAAAAATAGGAAATAAGAGAATAATTTTATATTTTTTGGTTAAATATCTTTTCTTTATAAAGATACTATGAAACTCTTAATGCCTAACTTGACAACGAAAGTACCGAATAGAACTGTCGTCTCCGCCGCTTAAACCCTAAACCACCAACACCATTTCAACGGAGATGGAACCCAACCTCCAACTTCTACAGCCACCTACAGCCATCACCACCACCGACGAACAAACCAAACCACCGCCACGTCAACCAAAACGTTTCATTAAAAACCAAATCCCAGACTCAATAACCAACAACCCAGCCCTAAACGACGCCATCGCCCTCCTTCCGTCCAACTACAATTTCGAAATCCACAAATCCATCTGGCGCGTCCAATCCACCTCCTCCAAGCGTGTTGCTCTTCAGTTCCCGGAAGGCCTCCTCATGTACTCCTTAATCATCTCTGACATCATCACTACCTTCGCTGATGTCGACCGTTGTTTCGTCCTCGGTGACGTCACGTACGGCGCGTGTTGCGTCGACGACCTCTCCGCTGCCGCACTTGACGCCGATCTGTTGATTCATTACGGCCATAGCTGTCTCGTACCGGTAGATAACACTGTCATTCCCTGTTTATACGTTTTCGTCGATATTAAAATTGATGTTAATCGTTTAATTGATACTCTTAAGCTGAATTTTGGTAATGAAATTGATAAAAGACAGTTTATTATAGCTGGAACTATACAGTTTGGAACCGCAATTAGAGCGGTTAAATCTGAATTAGAAGTGTTAGGGTTTAAGGTTTTAATTCCGCAATCGAAGCCATTATCGGCTGGTGAAGTGTTAGGGTGCACGGCACCTAGTATATCGCTGAGTCAGTTCGATAAGGAGCGTGAAGTGGTTTTAGTATTTGTAGCTGATGGTAGATTTCATTTAGAAGCGTTTATGATCGCAAACCCTACAATTAAAGCATTTAGATATGATCCGTATATTGGTTCATTGTTTTTAGAAGAGTATGATCATAAAGGAATGAAAGAGTGTAGAATGAATGCGATATTAAAATCACGAAAGGCGCAGAATTGGGGGATCGTGTTAGGCACTTTAGGAAGACAAGGGAATCCGAGAATACTTGATAGGTTAGAGAAGAAAATGGGAGAGAAGGGGTTATCGTGGACGATTGTGTTAATGTCGGAACTTTCTCCTACTAGAATTGCTTTGTTTGGTGATTCGGTTGACGCGTGGATTCAAATTGCTTGCCCGAGGTTATCGATTGATTGGGGGGATGCGTTTGTTACGCCGTTGTTGACACCATTTGAGGCGGAAATCGCTCTTGGTGACCTTCCTGGTTGGTGGGAGAAGAAAGCTTTGGTTAAAGATGATTCCGATTTGAATTCAGGTTGCAATAATGGTGGTGGCTGTTGCGAAAAGACTGAAACTTGTTGCGGTAATAATGATAGTGGATTGAAGTCTGTTGAAGCGAACGGTGTTGATTATCCGATGGATTATTATTCTCAGGATGGTGGAGAGTGGAATTCTTGTTACTCGAAGAAGCCAAGTCGTCCTTCACGTAGAAATAGTGTCTTGAAATGATAAGTTATAGAACGATTTATTGGTTTTGTGAATGTGTTTTTATACCAGGGAAAGAAGCCATTCACGCAAAGGAATATAAACAATAGAGCAAGCTTGATACACAGAAGGAATGCAGTCTTTGATACATGTTGTGGTTTTGATAACTTATGCTTTGTGTCGACATCCTGGAGTGCCACTGACCCCTCATAATATAGGGGTCTCAATCAATGACTAAAGTGAGTTCTCTATTTGTTGCTTCTATATCTGTAATCTAGTATGGCATTTTGATGTGGATGTGGCTTTACTAGCAAACTTTTGATTATTGTTGGATGTTAATTGGGGTAATGACGAGAGCTATATCGAAGGTGTCTCTGGTTTTGTTGTTTTATATACGCTATGGCATTGAACAATTTTTTCTACTTTTGCATTTTGTGAACATTTCAACTGTGTGGCTCTAGCTTTTCTCTTTACCATTGCAAATAAACCCATGTATGACTGAGTTTGAGACATCTGGTGACTGATCATGTCCTCTCTCATAATTGGTCATGAATAGTTAAAAAGTTCCTTTTCACATTATGCCATTCTATTTCATATAAAATAGAAAAGTTCCTAATGGAATGAGCTTACAGTTCAAAGGTCTTGTTTACTGAACTTGTGAGGTTGACTAAAATTGAATAAGACCACGCATGTTTTGCACATGACCTAACTTAAGGGAAGATACTAATGACCGGTAGTGTAAAGGACCACGAGTGTGACACATTTCAAATGTAAATATGATCCTTGTAATTAGAAATGGAAAAGGACTGCCAATGAAATTTCGCACAAACCATAAGGATCATTTAGGTAGTTGCTCAAAATTTTACTTCTAGTTATATTAACCACAAGGGTATAGATTATCTGTAAAGATAACTTATGCTGTTATGTACATGGTTCTTTTATTCTATAACTTCACCAGTTACTGATCCAAACACATGTAAGCGCATGTATTTTTGTCGTTTTGGCCAATTTCGACGGATTTTTTTTTGATGGACTTGATCACATAGTTAGATGACCTTTATTGTTTTTATCTAAGGAAAATGTTTTCAATAGTTTGGTGAGAAAAGTTTCACATCTTATTTTTTCGGGTATTTAAAGAATTGCAACAAAACCGCCAAATACATTTTCATAGTATCGTATGGCTGCTCATGATGTTCTTGGGTTGAATGTGAAGGCATTGCTTTTAACCAATTTGTAGATATATGTTTAGCAGGATCAATCTGTGTGTTTCACCTTGGATCTTGTACAACATTGTCATCATAGACATGGCAATTTTCTGTCTTCGTCTCTTTCGTTATGATCATAGCAAAGATCAATTATCATAACCAATTTGCCAGAACTTTAGGCCTTTAGAGGAAAAAGAACTGAATGAAGTCTTTCAATCAGTTATCCTAGAAATGCAATTTGGAACTTTGATAGTGACTAACATCTAGAATCCAATACTACCATGTGAATTTTTGAACCTTAACTATCGAATGGACATAAACAATCTATTATATAAAACTCATTTATGTCTCTAAACTGATATGATAATAAAGGGTTAATAACGGTTTAATCCTCAAAGTTTAACCTTTTTTCGTTTTAACCCTTTAATTTTTTTCTTCATGATTTAATCGTTCGAAGTTTAAAATATTTAATGGTTTAATCCTTTACGGGATATGTTTTATTTATAGTTCAAAAGTATGACTTATAATAATTTTACCCTTTTAACTTTATCCAGTTTAACAATTAAATTTTCAAAAGTTTAGTGGCTTACCCTTTGAAGAGTTAGAGCAATAAGTCAACGCAAACATGAATGATTAAATCATCACAAAAAACTTGAATGGTTAAAACGTTAAAAAATTAAAATTTGAAGGATTAAACCATTATTAACACTATAATAAAACAATTATCTGCTAATAGTTATTCGGCAAGAGTATAGTTTAACTCAAATTTTGGAAGCTTTTAGAAGGATCGTTGTTATTGAAGATTAGAGATACATAACTAAAACTAGTAGTGTGTCAGCGCTTAGTTACGGGAACAAATAGTTAATTTGACATGTAAAGTTTAAAACTTAAGGGTTGCAATTTATAAATTAGTGGTTCATTTGGAAAGTAATTAATGATTTATAAGGATAATTTGAATATTAACAATTGTTGAATCTAATTTTAAGAAAATAAATGGAGATGGTTTATATATAGATAAGATAAAGCTGCAAATCTCTAACTACAAATTTTAAGAGGTGAAATCAGTAGGTTTGGGTACTCTCTGTTCTCTCAAGAAATGAAATGGAGCTCCATTTTCATGTGGAGCCCATATACTCAAAAATGCATTATCCTATCCATTATCTACATGATAATGTTCCCTACATACTTTCTTTGGTTATAACTTCCTCTTTATAATTCATGGATCAGATCCCTACTCAGTTCTCCCCCCAAGGAGAAAACATAAAATAGAAATATACTTATAACAACAAAAACCTATATTTCTCTCCCCACCCAACACACAAACACACCCATTAATGGTGCATATGTGACGTAATGGCTGGGATATCAGTCCACCACAACCTATTCTTACCACAACCACAAGAAGATCACCACCACAGAAAAATATCTGACTTCACTTCAAGAGAACAAGAAAGCATTTCTCTTTTGAAAAAATGCAAAAACATGCAAGAATTGAAGCAATCCCATTGTCTAATTCTTAAATTGGGTCTAGTTTGGAGCTCTTTCTGCACAAGCAATCTTCTCTCAACCTGTGCCTTATCTAACTGGGGCAGCATGGAGTATGCCACCTTGATTTTCGAACAAATCAACAATCCAAATTCGTATCAATTCAACACAATGATTAGAGGGCATATTAAAGATATGAATCTACAAGAAGCTATAATGATATATGATCAAATTCTTGAAATGGGAATTCAACCAAACAATTTCACATATCCATCACTTCTCAAAGGGTGTGCTTGTTTACACAGACTTAAAGAAGGAATGCAGTTTCATGGGCACGTTTTCAAGAATGGACTTGAAGATGATGTGTTTGTGCAGAACAGTTTGATAAGTATGTATGGAAAGTGTGGTGAAATAACACAATCTTGTTCGGTTTTCAAACAAATGGAAGATTCTGATAGAAGTTTGGCTACTTGGAGTGCACTTATTGCAGCTCATGCTAGTAAGAAAACGTGGAGTGAGTGTCTTAGCCTGTTTCAAGAGTTGACTAGTCAAAAATGTTGGAGGGCTGAGGAGAGTGTGTTAGTTAGTGTCCTATCCTCATGTACCAATTTGGGTGACTTAGATTCCGGAAGGTCTACGCATGGTTTTTCGATAAGGAACCTAAGTGGATTAAACGTGATTGTCGAAACTTCTTTACTAGACATGTACCTAAAATGTGGATCTTTGGTCAAAGGGTTGACCATCTTTGAAAGAATGAAGGAGAAAAACCAATGGTCTTACAGTGTCATGATTTCAGGGATGGCATTCAACGGTTATGGCACCGAAGCTCTAAGACTATTTTCAGAAATGCTTGAAAAAGGATTTGAACCAGATGAAGTTATTTATGCAGGTGTCTTGACTGCTTGTTGTCAAACAGGCCTGGTTGAAAAAGGACTTGACTTTTTCATAAAGATGAAAATTGACCACAAAATTGAGCCTACAATTCAACACTACGGGTGTTTGGTGGATCTCATGGGTAAAGCGGGAAAAGTCAAAGAAGCGTTTGACCTCATAAAGAACATGCCAATTGAAGCAAATAATGTCTTGTGGCATAGTCTACTTGGTGCTTGTAAGGTACATCAAGATCTGGAATTAGGGGAAAAAGTTGCAGAAAAGCTACTAAATTTGAAGTCAGAAACTCATAGTCCTTATGTGATACTATCAAACATGTATGCAAAAGCTCAAAAATGGGAGAATGTAGCTTTGACCCGAAGAGAAATGGCTCAAAAGGGGTTGATGAAAACGCCTGGTATTACCTTTATTCACGTGAAAAGAAAGGTATACAAGTTTGTATCGAATGACAAAATGTGGGCCCATTGTGAAGGGGTATCTGACATGATTTACCAGATGGAATGGCAGTTAAAATTTGAAGGGTATTCTCCAGATACATCAGAAGTATTGCTTGATGTCGATGAAGAAGAGAAGATAGAAAGATTGAGTAGACACAGTCAGAAATTGGCAATCGCCTTTGGGCTGATACATACTTCACAGGGTTCGCCAATCAGGATAGTTAGAAACATGAGAATGTGCAAGGATTGTCATACATATACTAAAATGATTTCATCAATCTTCGAAAGAAGAATTATTGTTAGGGATAGAAAAAGATTTCATCATTTTGAAGATGGAACTTGCTCTTGTAAAGATTTTTGGTCATAGATCTAATTTGTCTACTTATTTTCTATTCCCTCATTCACTTTTAGTTTGTCATTTTCGGACTTGCTCTTGTATAGCGAGAAAGGTTCTAGATTTATATAGATGCAAAGTTTGTATCTCAACTGGTTTATTTAGGTGTTACAATATTCAAGAAAAAATTCAACAATAAAACTGCTTTTATTGGTCTCCGGAAAGTCATTCTATCTTACTCTCAAGACAATAAAATGGTAATTATGATGTACAAATTAAATAACAAATGCACCTCACTCGATCCTAACTGAAGAAATACCTGAAGTGATTTGATTAGTTCGTGGATCGTCATTCTCTATAGAAACACCACGAGGATCTTCTCTTACTAGTAACGCCAGAACCTTGTGCGAACTCCATGCTTTAGCCAAGTTATCGCCTAAATCTCCTAAAGTAACTGCAAATACAGCATCAAATCCTCCTGCTCCAGGAACACCTGCCAACAGGACTCCAGGCATGTTCATGGTGGCATCCAAAAGCTCTGTTTGTGATTCAGGTTCTATCTGCAGAAAGAAAAATAATTGATATAATGAAAGAAAATCAATCCAAAGACTGTTTGTGCATCTATCTGTAACATGCTCATTTCATAGCGTAAAATACGAAAGAACATGGTACAATTCATATAGGAGGGAGATGTCAAATTAAAGATAAGATAATTTACAGGGATTCCTGCAGCCAAACCCATCAACTTCATGTGACATCTGATGTTAAGCATGGCTTCCCTTGCTCCAAATAAAGCTTTCACAATTTCTTGGCTGATTGCTTCACTGGCATGCTCTATCCACTGTCATTATGCAACACGTGCTTTTAAAATCAGATAGAAATAATGAATCTTTTATAACAATTTGTGAAGTACCTTCTCTGGTTGGTACATGCTGCAATAGTAGATGAAACTTTTATATGTTTCCCAATGTTCTTCTGCTAATTTGCTTAACAGATTTAATTGTGCTTCAAGTGTCATATTTGCCTCTGATAACTGTTTCCACGTGTCTGATGACTTCTGTGGGTCTGATTTTTGCCAATTTTTTACAGCACCAACCATAGATGGAGTTGATGATCCTCCAGTACCTGGTTCACCTAGTAACTATAAATTGCAATATAAGTAATTAGCAAAATATATTTTCATAAGAAGCGATAGAGATATATTGCTAAGTGCACAAGTTTAATGCTGTTAAAATGTATCAAAGAAATGTACGTATGAAGTTAGGGAATCCTCGAAATAACTCAGTCAATTTACCAGATTCATTAGCGGTGGCAACGAAAATTTGGTCCTCTCATGATCCCATTTTCCCTTTAAGATATCGGCAACCACTTCTTCAAGTGGCATAGCCCTGAGTGCATTCTACAAGTCAGAAAGATCAAATGAGAAAACACTCTGAATTTCAAAAACCCAAAAGATATAACTGTTAAGTTAAATTCAGTTAACTTATAATAAAGGGGGTGCCTGGATTTGCATTTTGTAGCTTAAAGTGCAGTAGTCACTTTTTTAATTATTGGATACACAGTCTCAGCTTCTGATTATTTAGGGGTCAGATAACCAGTTTAGGATAATCATTCATACTAGCTGCAACAACGACTATCAAAGGGTAAAATAAAAATATAATCAATCTTTTATACCTTGTTTGAGAAAACTTCTTCCCCTAATTCATAAAAATGTGTCTTTTTCTTATTTAAAATCTTCCAAATACTTAAGACATCTTATGTATCTGATTATCACAATGTTAACAACGCACACACACACAAAACCTGAGCAGAAGAAATAACTTCGGGTGAAAAGCGAACATAACGGTGACTTCCATAAACAGCTGAACTAACATCAAACCCACTGCCAACTTTCCCCTGAGCCATACAGTGAGCAGTTTGGGCTATAATATGCACCACATCCAAATTTTCTTGATGTTGGGCTCCACTGTAAGAAGTGAGATCGACAACTTCTAGGTAATTAAGTAAAGCAGCAACCACAGCCGTTGTCATAGCTGCAGAAGAACCCAAACCAGTTTTTGCAACTTCAGGCTTTGAATTTTGACCATTTGACTCTTCGGAGTTAAAGGTAATTGAAGTAAAGGGTGGGAGCGATGCTAATGATTCTGGGGTTAATGGGAGGCCAAGTGCTTCAATCTATATAATAAGAAGGAAGAGAACAATATTTGATAGATTTATTATTTGTCTTAATGGTAATAAAAATTATAATTTTTCAAATAATGTGACAACAGAGGTTCATTACTGCTTAATTTGTAATATTAAAAAACCTGATTCCGGTAGGAATAGAAGTCATTGCTGCCTAAAATTGTGATGTCAAAACCTGCGCAACTAACTGCATATTAGACAGTAAATAGTGACGAAAAAAGTCTTTAGTGTTAAATTTTAACCATCAAAACTTACCTTGCAAAAGAAGTTTCTGCAGTAAATCCTTCTTACCGTTATCAACTGTGGCGTAAGCTGCTGCAACAGCGTATTGCACTGCATATTCCACAAAAGGGTTTCTTGTTTCACTGAGAAATACAAGCCAAAAGGTGTGATAGATGCATTAGAGCATGCAGTATAAATTTCATATTGAGCTTCCAAAGGTAATATGTTAAGAATGATTATCCATTCTTAAATTAAAGGACACAAAAAGGAACACCATCCAGTAATAATACTAGCCTCGTGGTGCACTGAAGAGTAAAGTGCTTTAATGACATTTTGTAAAGAGTTTCTCGGCCCATCTGAGGAGAAGTTAACTTCAGATCTGTCCAAGACTGAAAGGTGGAAAAAGTACATTATGAATCAGATACCAAAAACACCAAGAGTCGGTTAAGCACTAAAAGTTGAAGGTCTAACAGGCAATCAGGGTTATAAAAGAGATATATATTTCGACATCAACCTATTATAAAGGAAAGTAACACAAGGAGCTGATACAACTACATAAACAACTAGTTTTCAAATCTCATTTATTATCTATTAGCATTGGTTCGCTCTATATGACATAGATATTTACAACTATATACACATGGAAAGAAAAAATGTTAATCTGGTGATCTTTAAGAAGTTAAAATATGAAATACTATCACCCATAATGTCTGCTGAATGGACACATTATATAATGATAACTGGAATCACATAACTCATACACTTGAGAGCTGAATAAGGTGATCAAAAGAAACACCAAAGTGGAAAGAAAAAAAATACACACCCAAAGCCAACACTCTGGTCTAAGTTCATCATAAAGTGGCTTAACAATTGCATAAAATCGAGCATTTGTACTTAATACAATTCCGGCATTAGGCCTTTCCAAAATCAAGTAACCTCCTGCAATCAAAACCTTCCCAGGAGCAGATGCAATCCTAACAAAAAGCAAAAATTAATAATAATAATCAGCCCAAACCGAATCAATCACGTACAAACCTACTTGATCCAAAATTCATATACAGATGCTTGGTTTTACAACAAAAAAAGTTTGAACCCTAAAATAATTTGGAAAAATGTCAATTTCGAAAATGCTAACCACAAGAGTCTACTTGCTGCAAAATGAAGAGGGGAGCATAGTGCACTGGGTTAAAACTAACAACTTTAACTAACTAGAAATCAGAAGACTTACACTGTCATTTTCTCTTGTATGTTATGTTCCAACCCCGGCTGTTACAAGTAACATTTAGAAAACAGAAATCATATAGTTAACAAGTGATTGATCAAAGTTATGAATACCAAGATGAGCAACATTGATATCAGTTTTGTTACAAAAGTTTAACTACATTGGCCACAATTAGTTAAAGGGAGTGAGTTGGGTAAATCTATATCCTATCCATTCTTATTACAAGAAAGTTGCAAACGTTGTACAAGATTACAATTGGGAAGTAGAAAATGGACTACAATAAACTAATCTGAAGACCTTTAAATATTTTGAAGTCTGAAATTGATCACGGAACTAATCAAGTTTGGATCTTGTGATTGACAGTAATTAATAAATAAATAATGATTCGATGTTAAGTTTTACCTCACAAGCAGATGATAGAGAGCCTTGTGTAAGTAGTGAATCAGTAATGCGTTAGTGAGGGGAAGAATTGGTGGTCTTGTTGAGCTATGGCGGTCAACAAGAGACGTGTCTACAGGATTTATTTGCTAATTTAGTTGGATCAAATCAATCATCAATGGGTTACTTTACTTCTTGTTTGTTTGGGCTTTCTTATTTCAATCAATCTTTTCTACTTTTTTTAGGAGGCTGCCTAGTTTGTGTTATTTATTTATTAATTATTATTATTATTATTATTTTGAAAAATTAGATTAATTTAATACATAAAAATTTAAATTTCAATGACACATTCTTTATTAGTTAATGTATTATTTGAAAAGGAAATGAACATCCATGATAATAAAATAAATTAGAAAAAATGGTAACAAAATAGAAAAGCTTTCAAATTCAATAAGAAAAATTATTTTATAAATTTATTTTACGCAAATTGATAAAAAAACATCTTTAATCGAAAATTTTATATTTCTCAAGCTATTGCTAGAGAATTTTTCTACTCCAATGATATAAAGTTTTTTAAAAGCTGTTTTGACTAAACAAAACTATTATTGAAGATGTTCAAGTAACACCAGAACACACAATTTCATGAAAGATACAATATGAGTATGGAGATGCACAAGTAAGTAATATGTATAATCAAAATTATCTCGAGCTCTATTTAGTTAGTGATGGAGTATTTTCAACAAACACTTTTGATAATCAATCTTCTCATCTAGCTTAGATAATGAACTCGTGTTATTTTTTAAATATTGTCATCTCATAAACTGATAAGTTGTAAGTACGTATAAGTTCATATAAATTTAATCAAACACCCAACCCAAAGGTGCTCGAGTGGTGAAGATTTGAAAATCTCTAAAGAAGAATTAAGTTTAATTTTTATTAGTTGCAATTTTAGAGTCAACTTTTAAATGTGTAGCTCAATTAATTTTGTTGTGGAAACTTTATAAGACATTATCATGTTTTTCTATATTAACGAATGCTCTACTTTAAAGAATTAAGTCTATATTTTTATGCGAAGAGAGTGTTATCCATTAGCATGTCGGGCCTTCGATCGGGCGCTCCTAATTGAAAAAGGCGAGTTCACATGTAGCCAAAAAAGCTAAATAAGCTACAAGTTGTTTAAGAATAAAAAAATGTAGCTCCGTATAACACAAATACACAATACGTATCTTGTTATATTCCATCGTATGAGCCTGTCAAATTTCTTGACTGTTATTATATTTCAATTTCAGATAAAAAGGTTACAATAATCCTTACAACTATTTTTACTAAGAAATTCTAATTCCATCATTAAAAATGAGTCATATCTTTATCTCCTACCAAACATGAAAGCACATCTAGGTAGAAGTAGACACGTACGTACGTTTTCAATATATAACATGTCAAATAGTACTTATTCTTTACCCTAACATTTGTCTTATTGTCAAAGACAAGCAAAAACAATAAATATATGTTGAACCGAACCCTACCTACATTTTTAGACATACGTAGAGTACTGTTCAACTACAAATTAATCTGGAAATTTGGGGATTCAAAAGTCGTTTATTTCACTCAGAGACTAATTAAAAGATGGTGATGACAAGTGTTCAATATTTAGGACATACATGATTTCGAACAATAGTTCTTTAATTTTAGCTTCCAGCTCATGTAACAAAGTATAGGGAAAATGACTAAAACTATTAGTATTTGTATGTAATGTTTCTTCAAGGAATTAGAAAATTATTTCTTTCTTTATTTTGCATGCTAATTATTTTACACCAGATTTTTTGTGTACGCATTACATGATCTACCTTAATTAAGTTTCTAGAAAGGCCCACCTTTACAATATCCTTCAAGTCTCAACAACAAAGGCTTCAAAGGCTAGCTTTCAACACTTGACTATATAAAGGCTCCAATAGTTGATCATGTATACTACTCACCTAATTGATACCCACACAAAACACACACAGAAATGGGGTTAAAGAGCAAAGTTTTGATCATTGGTGGTACCGGATACTTAGGAAAAAGATTAGTGAAAGCCAGTTTAGAACAAGGCCATGAAACATACGTTCTTCGCCGCCCGGAAATTGGCGTCGACATTGAAAAAATCCAAATGCTACTTTCCTTCAAGAAGCAGGGAGCTCATCTCATCATTGGCTCGTTTAATGATCATCGCAGCCTTGTTGAAGCAGTGAAGCAAGTCGACGTTGTGATATGTGCAGTTTCCGGTGTCCATATTCGTAGCCATCAAATTCTCCTTCAGCTTAAACTTGTTGATGCCATCAAAGAAGCTGGAAATATTAAGGTGTATATTAATTTTTATAGTGCGTCCCAGAATTACTGTCCACATTTTATTAACTTTTTAAGAATTAATAATTTTTAGAGGTTTTTTCCATCGGAATTTGGCACTGATCCTGCAAGAATGGCGGATGCATTAGAACCAGGACGAGTGACCTTTGATGACAAAATGGTGGTGCGAAAAGCCATTGAAGATGCAGGGATTCCTTTCACATATGTATCTGCGAATTGCTTCGCGGGTTACATGGTTGGAGGGTTGTGTCAACCGGGCCACATTCTTCCTTCGATGGAATCTGTCACCTTCCTTGGAGACGGCAATAAAAAATGTACGTTTGAAAACCATATATATGAAGATATCGATAGGGTACAGTTGCTTTAACAAGCATAAGAAATAATCTGGACCAATGATTTCAAAAATCAGTTAAAGTAGTGCATCTGAAAATGATTAGTTAAAAAATTAACATTAATTAGTTTGTTATTCGCGTTTTTTAGTTATGATTGAGTTCTTATTTGAATAATATTGTTATGTTATATGCCTAAAATAAAGTAAGATTTTGTTTGTGTAGCGATATTTGTTGATGAAGATGACATAGCGGCTTATACCATAAGAATGATAGACGATCCACGAACTTGTAACAAAACAGTATACGTTAGACCATCCGAAAACATTCTTTCGCAGAAACAAGTTGTGCAACTCTGGGAGAAACTCATCGGGAAACAACTCGAAAAGTCATATCTCTCCGAGCAAGACTTTTTCAATATCATGAAAGGTGAAACAATCTATTAATTAATTTCACAGTACATTTCTATTTCTAAGTTGCTTTTATATGTATGCGGAAGCAGAATGTAGTAAATCAAGAGAATGCACTATAAATGTTTTACTATTTAAAAACTCACTTTTCAAACAGAAAAAGATGATGCTTGAGAATGTTGAGATTTATTCTGGTTTGGTAGTCTTTCCTTATTGATTCTCTATCTCTATGAAGTAACCTCGTCCTTTGTAGGAATTGAATTAATTTCTAATTAACCGCAAATTCCTTTGAGTTGTGTTTGGAGTAAAGCAAAAGATCAGGCCCACTTGTTAAGCCCAAATGAAGCATGATTCCATTAAGCTCATACTATTTTGGGCCCATCTCCAAAGTTCTACTTCGAGCCCAATTTTACTCATTTTTTCAAAAGAAAAAAATTCGTAAGATAGTTGCTTACAACTTTTAAAATCTAGTGATTAATCCATTATTAGTGACACCCTTTAGATGCCAAATTTTCTATAAGGATAGTGATTACTATTTGTAGTCTTGGTGTTTACAATCATTTTGTGTTCTTAATTAAGTTTATTTTTAGATACTAATTGATATGTTCTGAAAATGTGCCGGGACAGGTCAAGGGTACGAGGAGCAGGTGGGGTTGACTCATTACTACCATGTATACTACCAAGGTTGTCTTGCAAATTTTGAGATTGAGAAACATGATGAAGAAGCTTCTGCTCTCTACCCTGACATCAAATACATCAAAGTCGAAGAATACCTCAAGCAGTATCTTTAAAACATTCTATCTTTAATTTACTTCCAAATTCATTATCTGATTATTGCGACTTTAAATATATTGCAAGATATGGAAGAACTATATCGAATTACATCCATGAATGCTGATAAGCAGACACCAAATCTGTGTTTTATATTTTGTTTGAAGATTGAACAAATATATCGTGCATCTGATGCATATTTCTCATTTTTATCATCCACCTTACTATATATTTATTAATTAAATACAGTCAATGTCAATAGATAACGATTCTGTTTTGCCCTTAAGTAATTCTTATATAGCGATAAATATTGCATGTTTTGCAAGTCAAAGATGTTTTGTGAGTAATTCGTTTCAAAACATTAGCTACAAGCTAGGCATGAATTGGTTAAGTTAAGCCGTCAATTGAATATAATTAAGACCGTAACATTATCTATAAGTGTATATAATTTGTCGTTTGATTTTCGGCTGTTTACTTGCATGCTCTATAATAATTTGTCCATCACTAAAGAAGGCTTTGGGTACGTTGTGCAATATGTCGTAAATTATGACCACAATGTGTTGTCGGATAGGATAAGCATTTTATTTTCGTACTATTAATCAAATGATTCTTTGCTAAAACCATGCATAATTAAAGAGAAGGCTAATCCAAGTAGAAAATTTGTATGAATTGAACGTGACTATACTCTGATTTGAAATGCGAGTTTGTGGTAGGATATTTTATTATAATCTGGATGAAATCATTATAGTAGTGAGCTGATATATGTCACCGTGACATATGCAACTAGTAAACTTACCGCGAGTAGTATATATATATTTTTAAGTTCGAATTGTTATCGGTTTTAAGGTGCAATGGTTCTTATGAAACGTTAACTTGAGTTAACCAATTAAACATGGTGAACTTATGTAATCGTATTTATCTTTTAATGAAAATTATAAATTCTTAAGTTAATTCTTTTATTTAATTATGCCGACAAAAATATTGTAGTAGTAACCTTTTATTCTTGTTCCGTCTTTTATTCCAATCTGCAGCCATTACCTTAGTCAGTCTAAATGTTACTATCTCCGTCACATTGCAAGTGTTCATATTGCTAATTTAAGTTATTCTAAATAAATGTCCACTTTTATATTATAACCGATTAAAAGAGACTTTAATAGGTAATAATTGGTGAAGAATGTAGTTTGTGAAAATTCAAAATGGACATTTTAACTGGAACGAAAAGAATACAATGTTAGATAATAATTTTATTACCTCAAATATCAACCAAGAAAACGTAAATTATTCAATTTTTAACACATGTCTAAATACTAATTATTATTATATTGGTTTACTTGGATCTCTTGCATTCTTTTATTTTTTAAAAATATGTTAGAACTTACTAATTGATCATTTATTGACATTATATCTACAAACACAGATTTATAAACAAGTTTTGATCTTAGGATCGGTAAGTTTGAACTATCAATGATGCGTAACGTAAGTTTTAAATATAAGGAAAATCACATCAAAACCAAGTGGTCATAGCAACAGTCAAACCTCACAATCGCTCAAAATATAGATCTACCAGATCCGATGTTGTCCATGACTTAATTAAATATCAATTTTCAAAATTATTTATTTTAAAGTGATTTTTTTTAATGTGTACCTGTCAAACATACGGTAAGATGTAAATATACGGTAAGGTGTAGTTAATGATCTCGAGATTTTCTTATTATTAAAATTTACATTTATAATATATATAAACATAGTAAATATTAAATTAAGTTAATAAGTAATAAATGTAGATTGTTACACGTGAAATTTAAGTTCATTAAATTCACTTTATCATGTGCCATAATCTCCGAGAACATACGTCCCTAGAACCCTATTTTAAATTTAGTAACCCTATTTTAATTTAGTATTGCATTTCTAATTTAACAGTATTTGAAAAGGGTAAAATGTCTTTGCACTAAATAGATCGAAAGATCACGGCTCAATAACTTAATACGTTGTTGAACAGTTTCTTTGAAACAAACAAATATAATGATACGAGGAATTAAAATTAGAGAGTGGTCGAGTGGAGTGATATAGAAAATTTACATAGATAGGGTCATGATCAATTTTAATATACATATAATTTGTGGATGGGCAAAATTCACAAAAACAAAACATATTTCATAATTTAGTTATAAAATTGCCCCGTATTTTAGTTTGAATTTAGTGTATTAACTTATCTTATTATTACACAAAAATGACTTTTGTAATTGTTGGCCACGTAGTTGGTCAGCCGGTTACAATCACGATTCTTTGATAATTTTGAAATTTTATTTTAGTACCGATCAAGGTTGCAAATATATATTTAAAATATTTGGAAAGGGTTAAATAGTTGTACGTATTTGATTGTGTCATTATATAATAGACAATGTTTAAAATCGACTAAATATTGATATTCAAAATATATTAAACTAGATAATTGGTATTGCAAAGGACTTCTTATCATCGATTAATAATTTTAGAATTAAACTAATACTCAAAGTATCATTATATTCTACAATTTTGACAAGCTTATATTTTTATTATATTAAATTTATCTAAAAGAATATTTTCGGATAGTAATTGATGGCTCTCTAAAGACAAATTGACATCGACATTTATATTAATTCGCATTTATTTCATCGGTATTCATCAATAGTGAATTAGATGGGGTAGATACCTACTAAATTGGGAGATCATTTATTTCATCGGTATTTCATCGGTATTCATCAATATTAATTTGCACTATGTATAAATATATGAAGTTAATACTAGTTGAATTAGGGCGATTAATAGTTAATGTCAAATTCTTTAGGAGAAAATGATTTGTACCGTAAACAGCACCTATCCTAAATGAAAAAATAAGGGTTAAAACTTTAAATATAAATGTTTATTTTGTTTTTAATTGTCTAACAACATGTAAATTTAATGTTATATACGACATATATATTTTTACGTACATTATGATATGGTGGATTTATTATATATTAAAATTAGATTAGTGAACTTATGACATCTTCGTAAATACACTTTTAAATATACAGGTTCAGTTAATTCATAAAATTAGGATTAGGATACCTTATAAATTTTAAGAAAATATGAGGAGGATGAATATCTTCTTAAATTTGAACGCTGCCTAATTAAGGTATTTCTCTAATTATTATTTACCATTTTGATAGTCATTCTTAAAATGTTTATTTATAAAGGTTCAAATAGGAAATCTTTTATTAGGATATTAAAGCACCTTACTAGAACACTTAGGGTCTGTTTGACATGAAGCTTTTCGGAGTTTTAGCTTTTAGTTTTTAAACAAAAAGTTCATATGAAACAAAAGTTTTGTTTGTCATGTACAAGTTTGTAGTTTTAGAATCCAACGAAAAGCTCAAATTCTTAAAGCTACTAGAAATAGCTTTTCACGAAAAGCTCCAAACCTAAAGTTACAGCTACAGCTTACAACCTACAACTACAACCTACAGCTATAGCTATAACCTACGCTAGTACATCAAACATACCCTTAATGAGGTTTAAAAAGCGGGTAAGCGCATAACTTTTCTTATATTCAAGTTAGCTGGGAAGAAGTTACTCGGATGTAAAGGGTTCAACCAGAATATTCATATTATCATTTCCAACCCTTTTCTACCAACCCCAATTATAATGTTTCTTTAAAAAAGTTTGAACTCGAGACGTCGTGGAAAGATCAGGACGCCTTATCCCCAAGATGTTACGTTCACTTATTTTTTGGACGTCTTATACCCAAGATGTTACGTACACTTATTTTGATTTATTATTAATTAATAAAGATAAAAAGATTATAATACATAATGCAATGGGTAATATTGAATACATGCATTATGTGTAACTTAATTACTACTCTAGCGTTCCCATTAGATTGCCATACCCACTACTAATTGACTAATTAATTGAAAAGATAAGAATGATTAATTAGGCTTTCCATATCCAACAAAAACTTTAAAGGCTATACAGTTTTCTCATTGAATGTACTATTACTCACAAATAAAACACTCATAAAAATGGTGATGAAGAGCAAAGTTTTGATCATTGGTGGTACCGGATACTTAGGAAAAAGATTAGTGACAGCCAGTTTAGAACAAGGCCATGAAACATACGTTCTTCAACGCCCGGAAATTGGCGTCAACATTGAAAAAATCCAAATGCTACTTTCCTTCAAGAAGCAGGGAGCTCATCTCATCATTGGCTCGTTTAATGATCATCGCAGCCTTGTTGAAGCAGTGAAGCAAGTCGACGTTGTGATATGTGCAGTTTCCGGTGTCCATATTCGTAGCCATCAAATTCTCCTTCAGCTTAAACTTGTTGATGCCATCAAAGAGGCTGGAAACATTAAGGTACATCAGTTAATTAATACACACTATAGCAAGTTTTTTTTTTCTCTTTGTATATTGAGACTGTTTGTGAATTACACGGGATAATAAGCTAGTAACAATGAAAATTAATGAATATACGATAGCGGTTTTTTCCATCGGAGTTTGGTACAGATCCGTCAAGAATGGCAGATGCAATGGAACCAGGACGAGAGACGTTTAAAGAAAAAGTGGTGGTGAGAAAAGCGATTGAAGACGCTGGGATCCCGTTCACTTACGTATCAGCAAATTGTTTCGCGGGCTACTTTGTTGGTGGCCTGTGTCAATTTGGCCACATTCTTCCTGCAACGGATTCAGTCGTCTTGTTTGGAGATGGCAATCAGAAATGTACGTTGTAGCTTAATTCTACCATCTTTTTGTCTAACTTCAATTTAAACACAGTAACATACATATTTTGTTATGTCTATCTTTTAGCGGGTTGTGTGCTAAACCGGTTAAAAGTCACCCGAAGTGTATCTAAACCATCATATACAAAACTTCTTTATCCGCTTTAAAGGAAACGTAGTACAATCACATTAATTACTTTTGTAATAACATGATTTTTGTATGTATATTTTTAGAAAATGGATAAAAATAAATAATGGGTTGAAATGGCGACTCATTTTAACTTGACTGTAACTCGAACCTTTTTGCCGTTTAAGTTTTTAGGTGTGAAAGGAAGAAAAGTAGCATCATGGAATTGATTATTCATTAAAAAGAGTAAAAAAAGAAACAAACACATTTGCTTCAATGGATGAAAAGAAACAAAGCAAGAATAGAAAAATAAGAATAAATTAAAAGATAAACGGCATGATGAGGTTTGTCCATAAAAGTAAAGTAATCAAACGAATTAAATTGCTTCAAATCACTTCTCACTTGTGGTTTTTGTGCTTGTTTTGATGCCAGTCTTAAAATAATGTATCTAACAATTGTATACTTAAAATTAATTGTAACAAAAAAGTTGATAACTGGCAATTCATAGACGACCAACAATCGACTACCTATTATAATGTGAGGGCATATACTTAACTCACTCAACAATTTGGCTTTAGGTGTGTCAAGGCTCGAACCCATAACCATGTGCTTTGTGGCAAAGATGATCACACCCATTTCTAACTGAGTTACACGCCCTCAACATTTGTATATTTAACTATGACTACTATATATATTTGTTTTGTTAGCAATATTCGTGGATGAAGATGACATAGCAACATATACCATAAAAACTATAGACGATCCTCGAACAGTTAACAAGACGTTATACGTAAGGCCACCAGCAAACATTCTATCGCAACGACAAGTTGTCGAAATATGGGAGAAGCTCATTGGAAAACAACTCCAGAAGACATGTCTCACAGAGGAACAATTTCTCAATAGCATAAAAGGTGACATGACATCATTTTATGCTGTTATTGTTGTTATTCTTGCATGCATCTTTTGACCTAATCATATCCTGAAGGACAGACTTTTGTCATATAGTCCAAACCCCGATCACAGCCAAGCAGGATTAAGCCTTATATATGTGCACCATTATATTTACTGTAGCCAATGTAATATTCATTTTATTTTGGCACATGAATCATTTTTTATGATTTTTGTTAATCTTCAATAAAATACACATGAATCATTTTTTATGATTTTTGTTAATCTTCAATAAAATATGTCCGGTCCTCCTTTTAATTCAAAGTTAAGTGTTGTTAACTAATCACAAATATTATATTTTATAGTTTTTGTCCTTCAACTTCCTTATAAATACATGTCTAGTCCTCCTTTTAAACCTAACATTATTTTCCCCTTCAAGATATATTATTTAAAACTTAAATGTGAGATTTGTAACAACACTATGCAACATACTTAATCCAATTTTAATTAGTGACACAAATTGCGTACTTTGATAAGATACGACAAATATGTTGCATCAGATTGTATAAAACAAGTACCTAAATTGTTGCATATATATCGGGAGAGAAAAAAAGATAGCATGTTGAATTTCTTACAATATGCCTAAATTGGTGCATAGTTATACAAGCTCATTGGCATGAACTAGTGAGGCTTTTTTCAGTTATTAATGGTTAAATGCATGCATGTGTTGGTCTCTTGCAGGACAAGAGCATGCTGTGCAGGCAGGGATGACTCATTACTACCATTTTTTTTACCAAGGTTGTTTGGCAAATTTCGAGATTGGAGATGATGCTGAAGAGGCTTGTAATCTCTACCCAGAAATCAACTACACCACAGTGGAAGATTTCCTCAAGCAATATGTTTGATTTTCAGTAAACTCAATCAGTTGAATTCGATCATCTGCATATTCGTTTGTTTCAAGTCGTCAATGTGTCTTTGAGTGAATGTTACATCTATATATATACGTAGTTATGTATGTGTTACTATACAAGATAAGAGCACGATATTTCATGGATTGTCTACCTTTTCAACTTCTTTCTTTCGATCAGGGCTTGCAACGAATTGAAGTATCGATGAGTGTAAGTTTTTGAGATAAATGATACAAAGACTTGATAATGCAATGAAATGAAGCATCAATAAACGTAAGTTCTTGAGATAAATGATACAAAGACTTGATAATATATTTAACCGATTCGCCTAATGTGAAATGTCATTAATCCAACATGGTGTTTAATAATGGATCGTCTTTCAAAATCATTGATCATTTCTCGTTATATTCACCTAATATAATGTCAAAAGGCTTACTCAACATTTCTAGAAAATAGATCTAAATCTAAAGATTGATATGATAATACCAGGGACAGAACCCCACTAAAACATTTACAAAGCTATGTCTATCCATGGACCTTACAAAATTATCTCACTAAAATGTATGATGAATCCACTAAATTGTTATGATAACCCTACTGATTGCACTTAAAAATAGAAAAGGTATACGGGCTAGGCCGTCTCTATATTATTCTTCGTTTGTTTTGTTTCTTTTTTTTTGTTTTTTTGGTGAAGGTGTTATGTCAAACATAGATTATTATTATTACTATAATATTTTAACCTAACATAACCAACAATAAACCCTAAAGAATAAAGATTAAATTAAAGTTGTAGATAAAGTTGTTTCTTAATAATAATAATAATGTTAATTATAATAAGTATCATACTGGTAATGATTTCGTTGATTTTGTAGAACTTACAAATATTAGAGTCAAATACAACGTTAGATAATTACAGGGGTAGTACTTTTGAAAAGCCTTAAAGTATAGGGTGTTATTTGGTAGTTTCTAATAAGTTAGAAAAAAGAAGATAAAAATAGGAATACAAGTATGTTTCAGGAATGGAACCCCTGACCATGAGTTTCTGAAAAGCATATATTTATATATATATATATATTTGTGTTTGCACTAATGAACAAAAAGGTTACTAACTAAAAGTCACGATGTTATATACGAAATAGTATAATTTCATGTCCATTATTCTTTACATACATAAATGGATCAAAACCTATAAATCTCAAAAGATATCGAGGGAAAGAAGACAAAAATACGAGGGGCATTGGGTCACTGCAGGGCCAACATCCATTTCGGGTCATATTCGGGTTTTCACAATTCGGAATAGTACCACTTACATGTCTTGAAAATAATGAAATGAATTAGGTCAATGTAGCAGAGTGTCACATTCCATCTGCTCGTATTCTTATCTTCTAAGTAACTGCTTTACATTGTCCCCTCAGTTTGCTAATTGCTGCCAATGAAATCAAAAACAGATTATGATCATGACAATCAAAATGAAAATTTAGTTTCCGAAAATAAAGTAACGTCAAATCTACCTCATGTCCCACAAGTAACTTGCTGGTAGATTTCAAGACAATCTCTATGTACCTAATAGTTGGATAGATCTGGACAGTTTATTAAACCTACCTTATGACAGAACCGAATTAAACCAAAGTTAGAATGGGAACAAACCAGTTCAATGAAATCCATTTGTACTTCGATATCACAGAGGTCATTCATCAGGTTCCAATTTGGGAACAATTGCAGATTTTAGCTCTAGATGTGAAACCCTAACCGCACCTATAAGCCGCTCTGGCAACTCATCAGCTGTGTTTGCCTGATAAAGGAAAGAAAATAAAACAATTCAGATCAATTATGTTTTGCTTATTGCACTATGTACTTATGCTTTCTTTTCAAGAATTGCTAAATACGAGGCATCAATTTGGATAATTTGATCATTAGTAGAAAATGAAGCATGTTACAATCTCACGTCGTTAACTTTATCCTCTTTGTTGTAAACCTTGAAGGATAATGGAGAAAAGAAGAATACAAGACATGTTTACATATCAGTAATAGAAAAATAATCACCATCAGATAATTAGCTGAAAGAAAACAGATTGTAGAAGATAATATTTAGATAAGCTTTTGAACTTTGAAGTTGAAAAATTTAATGTAGTGTTTGGAAAAGTGATGAATATTTAAAAAAATAATAGAAAAACTGACAAAAAAGACGTTGTTCGTGAAAACAGAGACATTTTGTGAAGTGAGAGTAAAAGCCTCTCAAATTAGGTTAAAAGGGGAAAATTGGTTCTTTTAGTTTTATCACTAGTTAAATCTGAATATCTGAAAATAGTTCGAACACAAATAAACAAACACCCCGGTAGACACATGTTGGCGTTGAACTCGAGTTAAAAACTTAAATTTGATCAACATACCTGTACAAGGAAAGCCATATCAACCACAAGGCTAGTGATAACACCAACTACAAGACCCAGGACGCCATTAGCAACAGTAGAAGAACCAATGTCAACATCAATCTGTCAATTAGAAAAACAATATCAATATCCTAGGGAAAAAGGACAAAAAAATGTTTAACCAATTGAATGGCTGCAACATAATTATTTTGTACATTTGTCCATATGCATATTGCAGAATGTGAAAAGTAAGATTACCTCCAAGTAATTGGCACCGCGGATGTAGTTGCAATCAACCGCTTTTCCCAAAAGACAAGGGGTGCTTCCGACGCTCTGGCGCACTATCCAGGACCCCTGGTATATTCATCAGTGAGTACTACCATAGTCAAGTTAAAAGCTTAGATCTCATGCATGCTTCAGAAAATGATTATTGATCAGAGTATAGTGGAGGTGGTAAGCATGGTAGATTGAAGCAGCCTGGGCCAGGTTGGGTCCAGCAGCAAACACTTTTTTGTCAATTTTCTGAACTTTCTATAAATAAGTAACATATTAATATTAATATTAATAATGATATAAAAACCAATATCATTAGAATATAATTGAAACTCCGAATAACAGAATTAAGTCGTACACTTCAGACAGACTTGTCATGACTGTTGGTTATATTAATATATAACCAATTTTTTGAGATAAAACACGACCCAAATTGGCGATTTGGCCCATACATAAATAAATCTGTCGAATTTGCCACCTCTACAGTATAGTGCAGAACCGACATTATATGGCATTAAAGCCAAAAAATGCACCTATCCAACAGTTAGATATTTAATACTATGTAATAATTAATGGTGGTAGTGTGTGCATGTGAATGCTTATTTTGGGAGAACCACAGCATCATACAAAATTACAAATGATACCCAGTATCATTTACAAGATATCATTCGACATCTTGGACGAATTAGTAAAAGTGTGATAACTAACCAAACCCAAAATACACAAAGCTTTACACGCTTTACTTTAGGATTTTTATTCTTTCTATATGTCAGATTAATAGAAACTAATTGAGATAACTGATCAAACACGAGATTTATCAAATGAGATGAATACCTTAGGGACGGAGGGTATGAGCTTCATCCTACTATTACGGAACTCATCATCGCCATCAACAAAGCGTTGCAAAAGAGAGCCAGGTGCTAATTCCTTGGTCAAAAAGTAGAAAACCATGCTGTAGTTTGTTGAACCAGGGACCTTCAGCAGTAGAATGTTAGAATTATTCCAAAAAAAATTCAGCAATAATAAAATTTCGATATTTCAAACTACTTACTTGGACATTGTACACCATGCAAAAATGTCCCTTTTGAGACGCAACCTATATAGAAATTACATAAATATAAGAACGGTAAAAAGAACCCATACAAAAATTACTGTCAATAACTAGCTCATATTTCAAATCAGGGGATCAATTCCTGAAAATAAGACTACAAGATAAACTAATAGGGAAGCATACTGCATATTAAGTTAGCATGCAACATTTATTTGTAGAAATACTACAATCTCTATTAGCAAGCTGTCTTTAAATTATGCTTCACCTATTCACTACCACCTTAAATTATACCATGAATTATACCATAATACTCCAATATGAACATCAATTTGACATTCCCATTAGCAAGTTGTCTTTTAACACAAGTTAGCTAGAACCATGTGTATTTCATACGTTTAACCACCCTAATCTAATTGCAAAAAGTTATCAGGTTACAGGCAACTGTGTGAACTAGATCTTTCTTAATCATTCTGACGCGTTAGATATCATTCTCGCCTTCTCAGAACAAAATAATATAAAAATTATAAACATTTAATCAAAACATGAATCCACACATAGAGAAACTATTCGAAAATCGTTTCCTGCAGTAGTAAGAAATCAACAAAATAAATAAATAGCTTTAGAGCCTATAAAAGTTTAAGCACCTACTTGTGCTGCACAACCTGGACGTCTAGCAACATGGTCCATTCTTTTGGTGTCTTTAAACCAGTCAACTGCAACAAGATCCATAAGTGGCTTGCCTCCAGGCATCTTCACAAGCGTATTTAACATTAAATAAATTAAATAGCATGACATACTAAGAAACATAGTATGAAGCCTCAATAAACATTAATATTATAGAATTAGATGTAACATACCTTGGATTTGTCATAGCAAAAACGCTTACTACGAAGTTTAAAGTTGTTTCCATCAGATATTCTCCAACAATCACGGGCATTTTCGTTATCATCTCGCCGAAGATTGCCCGAAAAGCAAGATAAGTCAATTTCAACAACAGGCTCTTCTTCAAAGGCTTCAATTAGTAAATTATATGTAAGTAAAAAAGCTCCGTGATTCTACAATTATGCATATTAAGGAAAAAATGTTTTCATAAACAGGGAATAACGTATACATAGTCCACCCAAGTATTCAGAAAGTTACACTTAGACCACCCGAATATCAAAACAGTATATAGGCCAGCCAGGTATCAATTCATTTTGTGTATGCTAATTCCAGAAAAAAAAACTTGCCAGATGACATATTCCATCAAAAATTCAGAGAACAAACACATATGTCCTTGATTAGGTGTTAACATGTTAAAGGTTATAAAATTGTTTGAAAAGTAAAAAAGTACAACCTTTTTTAAAAGTTCAGGCATTTTTGTCTAATTACAATTTCCAAGCAGATTTTGGACCAGAAAAGACATAAACAGAACCTATCTCATGCTTGGGTGGCGTGTAATACTTTATAATTTGGGTAGCAATAGTAGCCCATGCATACATTATCCCATAAAATAATCATATTCAAGTATACTCACCAGTCCGTTTGGTCTCCGGCTCAAAGGTATATACCTGAAAAAGATCAATATCAGAATCAGAAAATATAGTAGTGTTAAACAAAAGAAAAAAGGAAAGAAACCAATTCATAACCTCTTCTTCGGGTATTTGGACATCTTCATCCTCATCTGAGTACTCATCCATCATCTTTGCAGCATTATCAAGTGACTGGTTTCGATTATGAACAGAAGTCAACTGGATTTTTGGTGTCCTTCTTGTAGGAACAGAACACGAAGACATATTAACCATAACAGGAATTCTTGGGGGAGCAGTTCTTTCATCAGTCTGAGCAAAGTATTCCCGCAGGCCTATTATCAAAAATCAAAATAGATAAGAATTAATTCATTTACCAACTGCATATCTAATTATATATGTGTATATTGGAACTCCCTCACCAGCAACACTATTTAACATTTGTAGCAGGCAATGTTGCTGAAACGATGATACATAACCCACACCCCATCCCTTTAAATCAATCTGCATAAGATGCTCAACTTGTGATCTGGGCCTTCCATTTCGGGGTTTGAGAGAGGAAATATTAAACCCTCCACCTAGTTCAAGATTAAAGATTTATAATTGCAAGTCTGACATGGTTCCGGAAAATAACAATTAAGATTATTCTGTATTTAATATTTATTATATAAAAGAGAAGAGAGGTTACTCTCGATATGAGCGCGCACATATCCTGGCTGTGGGCCACAGTTCTCATGCTCCCTTGAGCAAAATAGTACAACTGCAGATAACAAATATAGATTGCGAAGTTAAAAAATAATCATTGGAAAAGCTAAGCAGCATATATTAATGTACGCACTCACCATAACTCCCATCATCATTTCGGCGCCAATATCGCACATAACAAAGGTCGCGTGGCCACACAAACCTTCCATTGAAACCCAAAAATGAAGTGTTATTTGGTCATCAAAGAGATAAGCTTGACTTTTGTCTTTTAGCATTTTTGCATACAATAGCCTTATTCATATTTACAAGGAGATGGACAGCAGGAACCGAGAAACCAACAAACTTTTGACTTCTAGTATATACATAGTGACAAATAGCAAGCACGGGCCAGAAGACAACAACCAATTGTTGATAAATGAACTTAAATACTTGAAGACGTAATTGCTTGAAAGTTATAAGATACTAGAAGCTATTGTTTTTTCGTCATCAGTTAGAATGATTAGAATCAGGAACATGTATAAGTGCACCTTTTGCAATCTATATAACACACACACAAAGAGCAAGAATGTATTACGTGGGGAACCAATCAAGCTGAAGCCTATGATACAAAATTGCTGTATGTCCATCCACTTCATCAACCAAGCTACCATCCTGGAAACTACAATCCCACCTGCACATGTAAGCATTTTAATTTAGAATGACAAATAATTATCCAAGCAATAACTAGAAGGATACTCTTGCAAATACTAGGAATAATGGGGTGCTAGGAATTGTTTCTTTAGAAGTGTTTATCAGCTTAAGAAGCATATTGAAATAAGCAGGTCCCAAGCTGCTTATTATAAACTTCTTATCTATCCCAAAATTAGCAGATAAGCAGTAGCCATCCAAACACTCCAAACAGCTTATTTGCGTTTGTAAAACGCAATAAGCATGTAATTTGTATTATAAGCAGTCCCCAAACACCCTCCAAGACATCAGATCTATAGCCTAGATGTTGGATTCTAACTTTAAAAAGATTCTGTTCACTAGCATAATTTTGAGGGCGGTGATATTATGATTATTATCTTTTTTCAAAGAAAAACTGAAAAAACGCTTCCTCCTAAATATTTAAGATATTGGCTTTCTACCTAAAATACTTTTAATAGTTGGAATTCATCCAAACTTTCAAAATTTTGATACTTGTTTACATAGTACTGTAAAAAATTGTTATTGTTACAGCAACCAAGGAACAGTGAGAAATTTAAAAGATTCTTTTCATATGCTTATTTTCGAATATGGCCTGTTCTAAATGCCATTATCACGACAAGCAACTTCCTCACAATGATCAAGAAAGGTACAAGACTTGTCCACATCACATTACTTTTGATTACGCATGATATAATCGTTCTCTGCTTTCAGAGGAACTACTACTATCTCCTCTGTGATAAAGCTTGAGTGAACATTTTTAGAAAAGATTAACAGATAAGGAATATAAATATGGGAGCGGAAATGAAAATGATTGCTTACTCGGAGCGTGTTCCATCCATGCTCATTACAAGCTCAAATATTTCTTCACAACTGGCTTCCACAACACCAACAGCCTTCATAGCCCTGCTACAGCTCTTCGGCTGCATCGACAAGATAACATGTGAACGTCCGTGATGATAAGTGTGATAGGATTAATGGAATGAATAGGAAAATAAGCCATACAAGGAAATCAACTTCAAGAAGTTCTTCAAAGATACGAAGTCCTGCATGAAATTTTAAGCAAAACGATTGGTAACCCAGATCACCCATTACAACCAATACTTAGGTGCCTAATTTCTTCATATATACAATAAAGTACCATTTTGACATTGAAGAAGCCGCCAATGTTTCCTTGAAAATGCTTGATTGTTGGTATTTTGGCTTGCCAATGTTGAACTTTCTTGGGTCCAATCCAAAATAGATTCAGGAGGGCCTACCAAAAGATATATTAGTAAAATATACAGAGAAAAGATAACCAAAATACGGCTTATGGAGGAAGAAAACTAATCACCATTCCCAATGGTAGTTCTTCGCATCAAACTTGGCCTGGAATCTTCTTCATCTTCAGCTGCACTGTACCTACAAATGAACAAGTGCTTACACAAAATAATTGAATAACCTATAAAATAGAAAAAGATAAAAAAAAATACACGCACCTTCTTGCTTTTCTAGTTATGTATTTTTTTTTTAAAAGGGGTAAAACTTAACATGCAGAACTTTATGAATTTTACTTACTGGCTTTCCTGATCAGATGAAGAGGCATTCCTTCCGCTATCCATTCCAGACTTATATTCAAAAGAATGGTATTTATTCCCGTTGGCACCTAGGGACTCCTGGTGCTGCAAATCATTGAGATGACATTAGCTTTTACAAGAACATAGGTATAAAACTACAAATATCTGGATAAGCAAACATCTTGTACTACCAACCATACTAGTTTGCAAAGATATACCTGATCAATGACAGACTCAATTTTTTCTTTCCAAATAAGTGCCTCCTGGATGTTGAAAGCTGCCATCTGAAACAGAAGAGGCAGTTTTTATGTAACTCAGAACTATAAATAAATTTAAGTTGCATTCTTTTATTAGTACAACTGCTTTGATGCGTGTAACCGAGATCTATAAACATGCTAAAGTGACAATATATCAAGTTTTCAGAACTGCTAAACAGCCCCAAAAAGAAGAAGAGACACTTTTGGCAAATTTCATCTTTCCCACACATGCAAAAGAAGCTTGAGTCACAATAAAGTAAATGTAGAACTTAACTGCAAAAACAAGTAAAGTATATGTACCGTAATCCGATGGTATTTCTCCTTCTTGTTGTAAACCGATAATACATATACCATCTGTTTGCAAGAAAAATATGCGAAGTAACTTTAACACAGTATGCTTAGGGCAGATAGTATTGCAAGTTCTATCCATATAAGATAATAAAAAAAAGGGGACTACAATCTCATAATACTAGGAATTAAATAAGCTTCCGTAATGAATATATGTGGCGACAGGTGAATATGTATAGAGAAAATTAAACTAACGAAATGAAGTCAAATACTGATATCGTGATGTGTGTTCCACTTTGTATGCATCAACTTGCTAACAAAGATCAACAAGGTCCTTTCGATTACTATGGTTTATTTTTTTCATGTAGAACTCGATGTAATTGGAGTTTCTATTAACGATACGTGATATTTGGTCTCTTGATTGAGTCTGCTATTTAAGGATTATGGAGGAAAAGCAGCCTTTCTCTGCCAAAGCAAAGAGGCTTCTTTGCTCAAACACATGACCTTCTAATCACAAAAGAATAACCTTATGCAACCTTTTCCTGTTATGTATTGTACCCAACAGGTTGTAGTTTGACAGTAGTATTTTGGTTTCCCTATTATTTTTGTTTCTGTTGTACAATTATGATCATGATTCTATCCTTTTGGATGGTACTTAGAAAAGATGTACAGTCTAGCTTCTTGCGACATCTGTCACTACTATCAAATGACAAATTGAAACTAAAGAAGGCATATGTTGACTATATATTCATTGTATCAGGCAAAATCAAATCCAAGTGTATCAGTAGTATTGGTACTTGACTATGGGGTGTTTGGCTAAGCTTTTCAAGAATGGCTAGCCTCACATTTGGGCTTCAGCTTATTAGCTTTTCGCCCACAAAAAAGCTTATAAGCTAGGTAAAATAGCTCCTCCAAACACCTTCAGGAGCTTTTTAGCTGCATCATAACACAACAAGCTTAAAACCTCATCAATAAAAGCTCCCCCAAATACCCCCTACATATTGATAATCTGATTTTCTCTTCACATATTGTCATATTCCCTAGTCAGCGTCATTAGGGGTTCATGCATATACATTTAACATCCAAACCACACTATAAAACAAGCAACAAAACTAATTAAAAGAGACTCACGTGTCCATGTTGGGTTTTTAAACCTCGATCCTCCACTCTACAGTTGCCATCGATAACCAAAGTTTTAATTGGAACCTGATGAAAAATCGATATCAATATACATACATAAACTAGTAATCATTACAATTTCAAAAATACAAAAAGCTCATATTCACGATATTTACTCGTGCTACCCTGCTTACAACTAAAATTCAATGTTGCTGTTATCAAAAACACATGGCAGTACCACAAATAACAGAAATAATCACAAGTTAATACAAAAGTAAACTTTATAATTAGCAAATACCACATTTTCTTGAGGCTTCCTCTTGTAGTAAGCAAGTAATCGCGATTCAAGTACGAAATATCTCATATGTATAAACGATCTCCCAATCTTCCTCCTCCCATACCTCACCATCCATCCATCATAAACCACCTTCGAATTTGACATCTCAAAAAGATCCTCTTCAGTCCTTCCAATCCTCAAAAATCAACAACAAACCACTACTCATTTAACCTAAAACCCAAAAAATTCATCAATCAACTCCAAAACCTCAAACCTAGACGTCACAATTCAGAAATTCAAAGATTCCAACTCACTCAATCAAATTCACTTCAATAAATTCAATCCACGACAGCGATCGGGCAAATCTAAACTTCACCGATTCGCTTGCCGAACTTGAACATGAAATAATAATTCGAATTTAACCTACAAAATTCAAATTAAAACGAATATAAACAAAGTTATACACCTCCATATATACCAGTTACAGTAAGCTATATATTATATTAACAAGTGTGTCGCTGTGAGAATTCAAAATAAATGGTGATGAACATACGATCTTTGAAGTTGCGGTGAGGACTGAGAGACGATGATGACGGCCGGCAAGTAAGTAGTGGTGTTGATGACAGCGGTGGTGATTGTATAGATACCGAGATATATATATGATAGATAGATACTGAGAGAATATTATAGACGGTGGGATCATCAAACAAACCGCAGGAGAATTCTGACTTATTTGGAATAAATTTAATTTTTTAATTACTACAATTTCAAAGATTTGGGGTGGGACTTTCGGAGGATTGAATTGAAGTTTGTAGTAGTACTACTACCAGCAGGCCAACTGGAAAAATATAATAAACTAAAACTATAAAATCTTGATGCTCTCGTTTTTGTCAATTTTCATTTCTAAACGAAATTTATATTATAACTATAACACTTTTAATTTTAAAAGAATATTAAAGTAGTTTAGTTTATTATGGGTAATGTAGAATTAAAATTTTTATTTTTATTTTTAAAATTAATTAATTCTTTTGACAAAAAAATTATATCAAAATTATTATAATTTTATGTTATTTAGTATGTGATAAAAAAAATTAAATATGTGATACACATATACATTTTTTAGTATATATCACAGTTAAAACGATACACAAATTTAAGTTGTATATTATCTATTTTTTTTAAAAGGAACAATCCAATTATAAAGAATTAAATTATAATAATTTTGATTTTATTTTTTTTGCCAAAAAATGTAGATATGTTAAAATTAAAAATAAAAATACTCATTTTTACCATTATCACCATAACAAACAAAACTACAATAACTCTTATTATTTTATTATTTATATTTATACTAAAACGTAAAATGTTTTAGTAATCAATCCTAGATTCCTGTTGTAATTTACTACTGTACATTCTTAAAAAAAATATCCATGTTTATACCCAATTTTGAAGGATTATAGTTATTATAAGCTTAAATTCTTATATAAAAATATATTTTTAACAGACAAAAATAAGTCATAATGTTGAAAAGGTAATTTTTAAAGTCTCTTATAATAAAAATTCATTCAAATAACTTTGGTATAAGTTTTAACTTCAATTTCTAACCGCAATCTTCACCTCCAACAACATCTAACACATTTAATCTTAAGCTTAAAAGTTAAAACAAGATCATAGTCACATTTAGAGCCGGCAATTTACGCCATAAATTGAAACGTAACACGAAACCGACTCAAAAATAAACAGGTTGGGTTGGGATTTTTTGACTTGCGAACCCGTCAATCCAAAATCCGCCAACTTGCTATTTTTTGGATCAGATTTAGGTTATCCAATAAGTTTTTAGGTTGACCCGACAACCCGAATAAATTTTAAGTGTAGTTAAAAGTTTAAATTTTTTACTTTAGTTTTACACATCAAAGTGTGTAATGATATTTTAATATTAAATGTGGATAAAATACTAGGTGATATGAATTTTTTAGAATTTTATAAACATTTTTATAGTTATTAGTATGAATTAGAAACTAAGATATTGACATATGTGATTCACATGATCTGAAATTTTGACATATTAGTTGAAATTGATTCGAAAATCTATTAACCATATTAAATATACAAATTATCTAGATTGAATTTGGATTAACAGGTTTTGAATTGGGTTAAAGAATCCAACCAATTATAAAATTTGATCGAGTTTAAGTCAACTAATTATATCATTCATACTGGATAACTTGAAGTGGTCAACTCGATCCAACTCAAAATGTCACCCTAGTCACATTTACAAGTGTTGCATGATTGATAATTGTGATGTTTGTTGGATGGCTTCATAATATATATAATAATAAATAATATATATATTATATTATAATTATAATAATAATTAAAATCAAAACGTGTGCACTAAAATAGAAGTGACTAGTTGTAGTGATGACTATGTATTCCTGTCCTTTTATTTATGGGAACTCATCAAAGAATATTACGATTTAAATGATACGCAAATTAGAAAGTTCTACGTTTCAAATATTGAAAATTAGTCTTTCAGTGATTATGTATTTTAAATATTATTGTATTCATCAGCAGATTAAATTAATATTCAAGAATCCAACACAAACTTTTAGTGCAACCAATCCATTGTAAATTAAGGAAAAAGTAGAATCTTAAAAGAAAGATTCCAACAAAGAAAGACCACTTAAAATCTCCGCCACCCGAAAAGCAGCATATGAACAATTATGATAGTAGTCATTAAAAACATATGGATGGAGGTGATTCTTATTCATTAAATCAATATATTTAAAGCCACAAATTATATGAGAAGGAAATTTATCGAGTAAAGTATAGTTTGTGGTTGATCGTAAGGGTGTTAATGGCACGAGTAGAGTCAAGTATTTTGACGGCTTGAGTTTGACTAAACTCAAACTCCGATTAGACTTTTAAAATTGTATTCAAGTTTGAATTGACTCCCAATTCGATTTAAACTTTTACAATGTTATTTGAGTTTGAGCTCGAAAATTTAAGTATTGTTCGAGTACATAGCTCGTTTACATTTGTGATAGATTCATCTATACAAAAGATTTTGGGCTTAACACACTTATTTAGAAGCTCGAGCTCGATAAACTTATTAATTAATTTTAATAAGGTTGTTAGAATACAAAAACAAAAACTATTTTCAAAGTTAATCTAGTTTACGTAACACATTTTATAAAAATGTATGAGCCTTAATTGATTACTAAAACTCAAATAAAAGTTATGTTAGTTGATATTTGAGTTTGAGTAAAAAAATTAATATTTGTGTCTTTGTATTTGTAGTGTTTTCCTTGTGTATAAATTCGTTTAATTATTTAATGTGAGATGAATTTCATACCTTTATGCTTAACATATTATGATTTACGACCCTTACTTATTATATATAAAATATGTTGCTAAGATTTAAAAAAAAAAGAAGAAGAAGTGAAGTTAAGTAAAATAAGCTCATTTTCTTGGATTTATTTTTATTATTTTCTTGGAAGAGATCGGGAGAAAAGGTGATAATCCATTTATTTTATTACTTTCTAGTTTCTATCCAAAAGTTTTATAGGAAAACAGGACTACAGAAGCTTAAGAATTAACGGTTTATTACTCTATTTAAGACCATTGATACAAATACCTAAAAATAAAGTAATCCATTTATTGTTAAAGTACCGGAACACTAAAAATATAATGTTTGTGAAAGGATAAATTAAGTTTTTCCCCTTTTCAAAATATGTTAAAACAAGATATCAAAAAATACACATATAAAAAAATATCATTACAAATTCAATGGTAGAGTTTTAAGTTGCGAGTATTACTTTGTGAGTTTCTAATGGTCAGATTGCGAGTTGCGGAATTTTTGACTAAGCCGAGAGATTTGACTATCGATAATTTATTTGTTTTTTTAGTATTTTTATACTAAGTATTATGTACTCTTATGAATCGTATTATTAGACTTGCTTTTAAGTTTATTTAAAACCATCATTTATTTATTTTTTACTATTTCAAAGTGCATATTAATATATGATATGACGATTATTTATCTAGCTGGACCCGATGTAAAAATCTAAAAGAAGGATGTTGGGCAACAATGCTGTACCATATAGTCATCTTAGGTTAACCACAATCAAATTATGAATAAGACCCTTAAATAGGTGTACTAAGTTAGAAAATGACATGATATTTGATTTCATAAAATAATGCATAGACAATAATTGTATAATATAGTTTGAGCTGTTCTAGAAAAATATTGGTGTTGAGAAACATACCTAAGCCAACTATTATCATACATCCAAAGAGATATAGAGAAATCAACACAACTTATTTAATAAGATTCAATAAATATGCCTAACTTTGAGTTTCATGACATAAGGAATATTCTTGTAAGAACATTTAAAAGTTAGTAATTATCATCATTAGTGTAACTTAATTGTGGAAATGCATAATAAAATCACCTTAGTGAAAATTCTTATATTTAACATAAAGCTAATATGGAGTACTATTCAATGAATAGTGCATTTTTTTTCTTTTTTTAATATAGTTTTATTTTAAATGAATAAATAATTTAGTTGCAAATATAATTCATATAAATTAACATAAAAGCAATTTTAGTTAAAATTTTGGATACTTTACTCTATATTGAAAAATAAAATTATAGATTATTATTATATTCTATTTATGACTCTTAAAATGTATGTTTTATATATTGAGTATACTTTATCTTACGTAAACTTTTAAACACTCGATTGATCAATGTGTTGTCTTTTAATTAATCATATCGTTAAATTGATATAACAAAAAAGAATACAGTTTTGGTGTGATTTATTGGCAAGTATCATTTTTACTTGATCATTATCTTCAAAAAAATTTAGCAGAACGACAACACCGTTGATCCCAAGTTACACTATTAACTTAGTGTAAATGAATCAATAAGTCGTAGTTGTATTGTAAAAGGAGGATTTATATAATATTTAGTTTGACAACCAATTCGACTTTCAAAACAATAATTCTAATATCATTGCATGCAAAGATATGAAAATGTAAATATGAAAAAAAAATCTAAAAAACAAGTATTGATAGTTGGATCGTGAAATACACTGTATGAAGCACAAAATTTTTACAAATTTTAACTTCATATATTAAACAAGAACTACAAACCCTTACATAGTAAATTGTTATTTTTCATGTAAGAGGTTCAATTTGCTTCTCGAAATTCAACTACATTTATAATGCTTATGGATGATAAAAATGTTATTATAAAAATAGTTTTGTGTTTAGAATTATAATAATAACTTTATATAAAAATATATTTTTTCATGTCCCGTCACTAACATACAGGGTTTAGAAATAGTTGTTCTCAGTTTGGTTACATTACATGTGTATAAAAGTAGGTTTCGGTTTTCATCAGATCCAAGATCAGGCCCAACTCAGACTTTCCTGGACTGGGCTTTATGCGCTTGTTACTCTGTTAGATCATCTAATCATATTGAGCATGTTACAGTTTTAAATACCCATTACTATTCATCTTTTATATCATATACGTTCATCTCTAAAAATTTCAGTCCAATCATTTTTTAGTTTATAAAAATATAACATCATTTAAATTGTATTACCAATTTGTATTTACAAAGAAATAGCAAGGAAAAGTAGGTTAATGATGATAATGGTGATTTATAAGGTTTATAAATCATCAAAGAGTACATCTTATAGATTTGATAAATATACACGCCTATAACGTTGCTCTTTTTTTTTTTAATTAAAAGCTGATTAAGTAATCAAAGAATCTGAAATCAGATAATGAAATACATACATATATGTGATGTAATTGACATGCTTTACATAGATTAGATAATTTATTTTATATGTACAATAAAAAATCAAAGAATTTCAGTGAATCTAATTTTATGAAACAAGGTATGCTAACTGATGCCATGAGCTTCGACATCATGCTTCTATTCTTCACACAAAATCTCATTCAATGTTAGAACTAACTAAACCAGCTTTTCGATTCGTTTCATCTGAGCAGCGTATGAGAACGTGTGAGAAGATTATTCAATGGCGTGTTTCGTGCATTTTGCAATATGTTCTTCACCCTTTCTGTCATCTGTTTCAAGCGATGAGAAATAAAAAATGTTCAGAAACACGCAAATTGTGTTTTATCTAAGGATACAAAGGTGAAATCTATTTTGACCCTAATTAAAGATAAATTAAGAGTCACGGTTCATAATAATTAATTGTTGAACCTGTCCAAGACTTCCGGTTGGATAGGGGACTACTCGATGACGATTTAGTACTGAAGGCGATTTTCGACTTGTTTCTTCACCACTGGGTAATTTGCTCCTACTTCTTGTTGTCATCATTGGTGTTGTCTCCTGAGGCCATCTTTTGTTTATTGTGATCGACGTGCTTGGCATGCTCGGTTCCTTTATATCATCACATATAGCTAATCAATATCCATCTTAGTCATAACAAATGTAGATTAATTAATAGAATGAAGTTTAATGAAGAAAATACCATTACAACGTTGTTTCTACTTCTTGTTGTGATGTTAGGAGATGAGTTATGTTGCCATTGATCCTCAAGGATGCCAGGAAGTGACGATTCCTTGAATTATATAATACGATAAAATTAATTAACATCAATTAAACAACACAAAAATTCTACATATAAGTTAAATTTACGAGTTCTAAATTTTGTTAATTACCAGAAACAAGACCGTAGCGCAATGCTTTAGAACTTCAAGATTCATTCTAACATCATCAAGACTCCTGTAAATTAACAAATCATCCATCTTGATTAATTGATCAAGTCTTTTGTTAATCTTCGATTTCATGTAAAAACATGAAAATGATATGCTATCAATGTACCTGTGTTTTTGTTCTCCGAGTCCAAAATAATTAGCCAAAGAAGCCATCTTCATGTCACCAGCTCGTTTTCCAAATTTGTCAGATAAAACCCCTAAAGAATCGATCAAGGCTACTGGCTCAGGTGCAGGTCGACCAATTTCCTTAAACGCTTCTCTAATCCTAACACAATCGAACCGTCTAATATTATGTCCAGCCCATATTCTACCATCTAAAATCTCAAATATTTTATCCGCAACTTCTTCAAATAAAGGAGCTCCTAAAACAGACCCTCGTGAGATCCCATGACACCTTGCAGGGTTGACCCCAACTGCAGTCAAATCACCTGGTCGAATCAACGTGCAATAACTCTCAATCTCGACTAGTTTTCTTGGACAAATCACCATCGCTCCAAACTCTAGCACCCAAAACTTTTGTCCAGGTTTTCTTGGGACGTTTGTTTCCAAATCGAAGAATACTATTTCGTTCGACATTTCTTGCATCAAATGAATAAAACTTATAAATTTTGATTATATTAAACTTGAGAAGGATGAGTGATTAACTAATTAACTAACTTTGCATGTGTTGGATACATATATATATATATATATATATGCATTTTACATATATATTTATATATAGAGAGATAACAGAAATGCATGGATAAATGATTGATTTACTTGTAATTCAAGTTAAACAATAGTTTGAAACAAATGGAGGTTTAGGGTTATGAAGAAGTCCTTATGAGAAAGTAAACCAAAATCCAGGTAAGAAGGATGATAAAGAGAATTTACGTTTCCCTTCTGTATGTATAAATGATGACGAAGGGAATGTTTTTTTTCAGAAATATTTATTTTTAGGAATAATTTACAAAAGTGACCCTGAATGGAAGCAAACTGTAGTCATGCAAGAAACCGGTTAACTCTCGGGTTACGTAAGGTTGAACCATGTCTGGGTTACCTATAGAATTGGCTCACGTCTTTTATATTGCTTTGAAACATTCTTTGACCAGGGGTAAAATCGTCAATACATTATTGATCGGGTAATTTTTACGTATTTTTCTACGTTTTAAATGTGACCGGTTGGATTAATTTGTAAATATAATATAATATAATATAAGTAATATATAATACTCAAGCTTAAATAAAAATTTAATTACGAGAACAATAATATTTATTTATCACATTCAGTTGAAGAGTATTAAAGACAAAATATCTTCATGTGAATTAATATTGTGTAAAAAATGTATCAAATAAAATATTCACTAATAATAAATGGGATTTGATCGATATCATGTTAAATTAAAACTACTTAATGAACACATATATAATATAACAGTTTTAAAACTCGTGCAATGCATAGTAGTATAATTTTATTTATTTATTGAGTAACATGTATGCAGTTATTAAAGTTTATGCATTAATAAAGTTATTAAAATTTATAGTTATTTAATATGCATATGCATTCCATAAATTGTTACTAATACAATTTTTAAATTTTAAAATTAATTTATTTACTTTGTTTTATTTATTTTGAAATTTAAAATTTTTTCACATAAGACTTAATGACATGAAAGATTAATTGTGAAAAAAGATTATGAAAATGACACCTATAAATTGTATATATTTGGCAACACTTGATTGGTCCCACGTAAATATAATTAAGCATTATTAGCTCTTCTTTTATATATTATAAAGAAAGATTTCATTCTTATAATAAAACGCATGTTATAATTAGAAAAGTTGTATTCAATCTATAATAAGGGTCATTGTAAACATGGAAGAGAGGCGTTTATTAATTAGTTTTAATCTAACTATTATAAATTAAACTATTGCAATTAGTGGTAATAGTTATCGCATCGATGTCTTATATATATTAGAATAGGGGTCAGTTGAATATTTAGACTTTTGATCAATGTAATTCAAGGGCTACGTATTTTTAAATTATAATGTTCTTATGTTTAAATCAACATAAACTAATTGTTAACACTAATGAACTACAATTACAGCACACTATAATATTATATAGTATCAAACATTCAAACACAAGTATTGTAGACACTTGAATATGGAAAGCTAGCGCTAACACATAACCATTTTTTACGTGGCATGTTACTCCTGAAATTAGTTAAGAAACAAATATTTTTGGGCAAGATTCTTATTTCTCTATGATAGTTCAATTTATTGATAGTTTGGAAAAGGTCAGGCCGGGATCTAGTGCTTGAGGACCAAGGCATCCCACCATATAATTAAATATAGTGCTATGTTACAATATATATACTCTCACAACCATTTTTCTTTTAGAAATTTGTGTGTACGTACGTACCATTTCAATCAACGTTTCGTGTGAGTTATTTTGTTCCTAAACGTCCTTTAACAAGTGGCATCGAAATTATTCAAAAATATGGGATATGAGTCGAATAGGATCTCTAATGGCTGGGAGTATGTTTGTATTTACATTCCATTAATACCAACAAGATGACTTCATGTAAAGCAAGGCGTACAAGGCCATCGAACACTACCTCACAACCAACTCCACGAATCGAGCCAAAAGGCTTAAGGCAAAAATTGGTCTATAATAACTGCAAATCGGTTGTCCTGAGCACGGACGAATACGAAGGGGTCACCGATGTGTTCAAAGGAATTAAAGTCTGGTGGTCTTCCAGAAAAATTATGCCCCCAAATCAGATCCTCTTTTCGTATGATGACGAGAAACGCTACTACCAGCTCATTTGCCATCAAAGACACCGATATCTTATCACCAGAGAGTATTTGCACCATGTGCTCAATGATGGTGAGGCTATAGCCACAAAAGCAAGACAACGAAAGATATATGCCAACAGTAAGGGTGATAGTTATGGTCGAGTTTACTGGACCTACATTACATTTGAGCACCCGTGTACTTTTAATACTCTTGCAATGGACCCGAAAAAGAAGAAGGATATTTTGAATGATCTTATTACATTTAGCAAGTCTAAAGACTATTACAAGAAAGTGGCCAAGTGTTGGAAGCGCGGGTATCTTCTTTATGGCCCATCAGGAACCGGGAAATCTAGTATGATTGCAACCATGGCTAACCTTCTTGAGTACGATATACATGATGTTGAATTAACTTCTGTGAAAAGTAACACAGATTTGAAGAAACTGACGATTACTACATCAAGTAAATTGATCATTGTGATTGAGGATATCAATTGTTCACTTGATCTAACTGGTAGAAGAAAGAAGGTAGAAGAGAAAAAAGATGATGATGATAATGTACAAAATCTTGAACTATATATGATTCAGAGATTACAACACAATACAGAAAACTAATCAAATGAATTAATCCAATATGAACAACAAGTCTGGAACCAAAGAATACAAAGACATATACATAATCACACTCTCTCTCACATCTACAATCACCAAGGCAATGATATGTATACAAGCAGAAACAATATACAGACTAGAACAAGAAGAATATATGAGAGAACCAGTTTGGAACCTTATCATATTTTAGAGATGATGATTATTAAATGAATTAAGGGAATAAACCCTTGGTTATATGAAGATATATTCATGAGAATGAATAATTGACACTTAGCTGCCTCATCTTTATGCAAGCAGCTTCAATCAGCAAGATCTTCCAGCAGCTACACTTCACATCCCTCCAGATTGACCACCTTGATACTCTACATCCTCCAGACTCACATAATGACACTTTACATGCACCCTCCAGACTCACAAAGATGCAAATAAGCCTGAAACTCAACTAGCTTAAGTTAAATTGTATACTTTCAACTAGAAAGGATAAGATTGCAATAATCATGATGTAATTTTAACATACAAGGATAAAAAAGATTTGATTGTTAACAAGGAAAAAGGTAAGAAGAAAGATGAGAAAAGTACAGTGACTTTATCCGGGCTATTAAACTTCATTGATGGGTTATGGTCGGCTTGTCGAAGCCACAGACTAATCGTGTTTAGAACGAATCATGTTGAGAAGCTTGACCCTGCTCTTATTAGAAGAGGAAGGTTTGATAAGCATATTGAGATGTCATATTATTGTTTTGAGGCGTTTAAAGTGCTTGCTAAGAACTATTTGAAGATTGACTGGCACAAGCTGTTTGCAACAATCAGTCGATTGCTAGAGGAGACTAACATCACTCCAGCTGATGTTGTGGAAACTTTGATGCCAAAGTCACCTGAAGAGAAGGCTTATGTTTGTTTGAAAAAATTAATCGCATGTTTAGAGAAGAGAAAAGAAGAAGCAAAGGTGAAACCTGTGGAGGATGCAAATGAGGGCAAATCTGAAGGGGGAAAAAGTCAACAAATTACTAGTGAAAGTGATAGTGGAAGTGATGGTGAACAATATAAAATCGACGAAGAAAGTGATTGTTGATCAGAAGTTGTTTGAATCAGAAACTTGGAGTTGTTTTAGATTAAACGTTATGTTATTTAGTTTTGTTACCAAGCTAGAGTCGTTTTCTTGTTACTTAGTTATTTATTTTGAAGTTTTACTTTTGCCCTTTGTTTTTCGAAGTTTACATAAATTTAAGCCTTTATGAAAGTGGGCTACCTTATTTATTCAAGCCTAAACTAGGAATGGGGCTTTGTTTTTCGAAGTTTACATAAAGTTCGCACTCGCATTTAATCTTATTTGGTTGCATAATTGGTTTAAACTTTGTAGCAGCAGAAGTGATGCATTACAATCACGTATAGTAATAAAAATACACAACGCATATCAATTGCAAAAATATAACATGCTTAAGGAGAAGATTTGTAATTTGGTTCAAATTGGTTCACTCCGCCAATTTCTAAGAACCCAACAACAGACCATCTGATGTTTTTGGACAATATTAAACCAACATTTGTACTAATTAAGAGACGACATTATTATAACCGACGTTTGTACCAATACTAATATTGGTATTTTTGCAAATATTTGTGTTATTAACTAAAGGGACCACTTTATAAAAACAATTACTGCAGTAAATGTTACTCACAGCATCAATAATTTAACAAAGGACACTTATCGAATTTAAAAGAGTGTATTGATTAAAATGTTATTACACTACTTCAATATTTTTGTGCATAGTTGGAGTGAAATAATGTTTCCTGTGATAAAGATTATCTTTTTACATCATAATAGTACAAAATATTTGATGCATATTGAAGATGCTCTAATATGTATTTTTAGGATTGGAATTAAAGAAGGAAAAGTTAAAAAAATAAAATAAAATATCCAAGTACATATTATAAAAAGAAAGTGTAATAATCAATTGAGATGAGGAAACAAAAGGAAGTATCTTTGCAAGGTCTGTGTTCCACACTTCTTTTAGTTATTTTAAGGATATCCATGCCTAAAGAGACATAAGATAAAGGTCACATATGCTGCTTCATGCCCAAGGAATACTAGTGGATGATACTTTTTCTTCTTAATTCCTCATTTTCACACATGCTGCACGTGTACATATAAAAATCACATAATTATTTAAGTGAACTAAGAGGTTTTAAAGTGGACTACTAAATACATTATAGTGTAGCCATAAAAAGTAAAGTAAGTTTCTTGGTACATACATAAAGGAAGCTTTTAATTCTTCTAGATAAACTGACGCATACGGACACATTCTTTTTGCATTTCTTCATGTCTGATTTGTTTCCCACAACACCATATATCTATATGCATGTTGGAACCTTCTCAGGATTAAATATATCCAAGACCCAAAAGCTTGACCCATGCACTTGACTCACTTCTATATATATGTCGGAACCTTGATAGGATCAATATATCCAAAACCCGAAAAATTGACCCTTGCACTTAACTCACTTCTATATATAGAAACTACATTATTAGTACAAGAACTCAACAAAGTTTGGTGACAATTATTTACAAAGTACCATCTGAATAGTGATCTAGAAGAAGATAATGACGGATATGACTCAGTTAGGGTCAATAATTGGCAGTTTTATGTTCGTGTCAGCGATAATCCAACAATGGATTCCAGAAGCACTTGGTTATCATCTTGAAAGATATATTGAAAGACTTGTAAGTTATATGTACCCTTATATCACTATCATTTTTCATGAATACCAAGTAGATGATTTTGAGCAAAGCATAGCATATTTAGCCATAGAACGATATCTCAGCACACACTCTTCCGATGGAGCTAAACGGCTCAAAGCAAATATGATCAATAACTACAAATCTATTTACTTGAGCATCGACGACTACCAAGAGGTCACGGACGAGTTTCAAGGTATCAAGATTTGGTGGAGTTCTAGTAAAAAGATTCCCCCAAAACAGGCTCTTTTTACAAATGATGATGACGAGAAGCGGTACTTCAAGCTCACTTGCCACCGAAAACACCGTGATGTCATCACAAATGTTTATTTACAACATGTGATTGATGAAGGCAAGGCCATTGCCACCAAAAGTAGGCAACGTAAGCTTTATACAAACAGGAAAACCGGTTGGCGTCACATCGTATTCGAGCATCCGTCTACCTTTGATACACTTGCAATGGACCCACAAAAGAAGAAGGATATTTTGGATGATATTATGACGTTTATTGAGTCAAAAGACTACTACAAGAAGGTGGGCAAGTCGTGGAAGCGTGGTTATCTTCTTTATGGTCCACCAGGAACCGGGAAGTCTAGCATGATTGCTGCCATGGCTAACCTTCTAGATTACGATATCTATGATCTTGAATTAACATCCGTGCAAAATAACACGGATTTAAGGAAGCTACTCATACAGACATCAAGTAAGTCAATAATTGTAATAGAAGATATCGATTGTTCACTTGATCTCACAGGTCAAAGGAAGGAGAAAAAGGAGTACAATACCGAGGTGGAGAATCCACTTTACAAACAAGACGAACACAACGGTAAAAAGGGAAGTGAAGTGACTTTATCTGGGCTGCTAAACTTCATTGATGGGCTGTGGTCGGCATGTGGTAGTGAAAGGCTGATTGTGTTCACAACGAACCACATAGAAAAACTTGACCCTGCCCTCATCAGAAGAGGAAGGATGGATAAACATATCGAGATGTCCTATTGTTGTTTTGAAACGTTTAAGGTACTCGCAAAGAACTATTGGGATCTTGAGTCACACGAGTTGTTTGCAACCATTAGTCAACTATTAGAGGAGACCAACATGGCTCCAGCCGATGTTGCTGAAAATTTGATGCCAAAGTCGGCCAAAGAGAATGCTGAAAGTTGCTTAAACTACCTGATCAAATCTCTTGAGAATGCAAAAGAAGTAGCAAGGGTGAAAGCTCTGAAGGATGTCAGGGTCGAACCTCGTAGTGGATCCAGGAAAAAAATTCATTGGTGGCACCGTATATATAAACATAGCAATGGAACCAAAAAACGCGCAGGTAATTAAGTTTCTTATTCTCTTGAACTAGTCTAATTCTTTTTACCAACTTTTCAATACTGATTTGTCGCTGAAAATAGGTAAAACAAGTGAACAAAATGATGGAATGGAACAAGACATTGATGCACACTCAAACGATTTAGACTCGAGCGGGGAAGATTAATCAAGTGATTTAGAGTGTAAAGCTGGACACATCCTCGTTTTCCTCATCAGTTTACATTTAGTTAGATCACTATCTTAGTACCTTTTATTTTCTTACAGTGTCATGTCATCGATACTAGCACAAAAATAATGTTTGAGTCCCTTCACATATCAGCAAAATGACAGGTTTATGTTGTCATTTACGTGACCCCTATGTATTGTTATTAGCTAAAAAGTATCTCCAGTGTCCAATCAGGATCTTAATTTTGCATATAGCAGACTGGCAATGTCAAAATGAACTTATAATCAAGAAGTTAATTTCACTTGAAACAAAGATGTATTAATCAAATATCTATATGACAGCTGCGTTTTATTATAAAGAGAAAAAAATGGATAAGATAACATACAACCTACTTTAGAAAGAAAGTCTAAGACTTCCATTTAACACAAGGAAACAAAAGGCGGTACTACAACATTTTTGCAATGCGTTAAATTATTCAGAGTGGGCGTTTCACACTTTCAGTTTTTTCAAGGATATCCATGCCCAAAGCTGACCGACTGATGAATAGCCACCGGCCAATAGGCTAACGGATACGATGGTATAAAAAAACATAAGATAAAGGTCACATACGCTGCTTTACGACCAAAGAATTCTAGTGGATGAACCCTTTTGCTCTTAATTTTGTAGTTTCACATCTGCTGTATTTGTCCAAAAAAACTCACTTGAACATTTAAATTTTAGTATTTGTGTTATGAAGCGTGAAATGGCCCACAAATTTTTAATATATAAACCCAGATTATACACAACACTTATTGTATGTACAATACAGTAAGTAGTCAAGTTTTGAAGTTTACATAATAATCCAGATTAGTTCATGTCCACTTAACTTTCATAACTGGATGACTCAGACTGAGAAACGATCAAAAAAGAACGGGACAAGCTGGACTATAAATATTCTGAAGTGCAATACTAAATGTGTATGGTAGTATACTATTGATAATAGTATAGTGAAGTTCTTGTTATATACATAAATGAAGCTTTCTTCTAGATGGTGGTTTCTTTTTGCATTTCATGTTTGATTTGTATTCCTATTTACAGGATTGAACTAAGACTTATTAAGTTGACTCTTACCCTTGACTCACTTTCTATATAAAGAAATGAAATTATTGGTGAAGAATTAAACAGAGTTTGGAGAGAACATTATAGCAAAATATTAGCTGATAAAGTAGTGATTTAGAAGAAAATGATGATGGGAGATATGACTCGGTTAGGGTCGAAAATAACCGGTTTTATGTTTGTGTTAGCCATATTCCGACAATAGGTTCCAGAAGCGCTTAGTAATTATCTTCAAAAATATTTTCAAAGATTTGTAAGTCATTTATACCCTTATATCACTATAACTTTTCATGAATACCAAGTAGATGATTTTAAGCGAAGCGTGGCCTATATGGCCATCGAACGATACCTCAGCACTCACTCCTCCTATGGAGCTGAACGGCTCAAAGCGAATATGATCAGCAACTACAAATCTGTTTTCCTGAGCATCGACGACTATGAAGAGGTCAAAGATGAGTTTAAAGGCATCAAGATCTGGTGGAGTTCGAGCAAACACCGAGAAGAGAAGCGGTACTACAAGCTCACTTGCCATCGAAAAACACCGAGATGTCATTACTAATGTTTACTTGCAGCATGTAATTGACAAAGGCAGGGCCATTGCAGCCAAAACCAGGCGACACAAGCTTTATACCAATAACAAGAGAACCAGTTGGAGCCACGTCATATTCGAGCACCCTTCTACCTTTGATACTCTTGCAATGGACCTGAAAAGAAGAAGAGTATTTTGGATCATATTATGCATTCACGTTCAGCAAGTCAAAACTCAAAAGAGTACTACAAGAAGGTGGGTTAAGTCATGGAAGAGAGAATATCTCCTTTATGGCCTCCCTGGAACCGGAGAGTCTAGCATTATTGCTGCCATTGCTAACCTTCTTGATTACGATATTTATGATCTTGAATTAACCTCCGTACAAGATAACACGGATTTAAGAAAGCTACTCATCGACACGTCAAGGGTAAGTATATAATAGTGATAGAGAATATTGATTGTTCACTTGATCTGACGGGTCAAAGGAAGGAGAAAAAGGAGGAAAATACCAAGGAGAAGATAAGAAAAAAAAAAGGGAAGTGAAGTGAAGTGACTTTGTCGGGGTTGCTAAATTTCATTGATGGGTTGTGGTCAGCATGTGGTAGCGAAAGACTGGTCGTGTTCACAACAAACCACATTGAAAAGCTTGAGTGCTTGACCTTGCCCTCATTAGGAGAGGAAGGATGGATATGCATATTGAGATGTCCTACTATTGGGATCTGGAACCACACGAGTTGTTTGCAACCATTAGTCAACTCTTAGAGGTGACCAACATGACTCCAGCTGATGTTGCCCAAAATATGATGCCAAAGTCAGCAGAAGAAAGTGTCGAGAGCTGCTTAAATTACCTGATCCGATCTCTTGAGAATGCAAAAGAAAAGGCAGGGGTGAAAGCTGAGAAGGATGCGAGTGTTAAATCTAGTGAGGTAACTAGGAAAAAGACTCGCTGGTGGCACCGTTTATACAGATATAGCAAAGGAAGGAAAGTCTTTAGGTATTTAACCTTATATATTCTTTTGAACTAGTCTAATTCCTTTTATCAAATTTCATTACTGATCCGTCACTGAAAGTGATCCGTCATACAAGACACAGATGCACACAAACCAAGGAAGAATCAAGTGACTTAAAGCGTTGAACCGAACGCATGGTTGTTTCATATTTATGGCTGTTTTTCTGAACATTTTACAAATGTGATGACTGTGCTCAAACGGATTACTCACAATTTGGACCCATTTATTCATCATATTTCAGATTGTTTTACAAGTGTTGTACATCTGCTTTTCTAACCAGCTGTATCAATAGAACTTCCAAACAACATTATACATTGAAACAAATGCAAACAATACATTCACTAGCATAACAAGTTGACCAAAATACAGCTCAATCGCCATGCACCAAATTCAAAGCTACAAGTAGTATTTGAAATTTAACTACGGTCTCAATCTCATCTCATTCAATTATACAACACTAAATTCAAAGCTAGATACATGTAAACATGTTGAATTAAACTGTAACTAAATAAGTATAAACGGTTAAAATCAAATTGTAACTGATTGTTTAAGTAATTGAGACATAAACAGGTTGAACTAATGACCTAACCATTGAATTAAACATGAAAATAAACGTTAAATAATAAAAATTGAGATATGAAGAGTTTGAAATAATGACCTAATCATAAAGTTAACACATGAAACAAAACTTAAAACCATAAAATTAGACAGGAAATAGAGATAATCAGGTTGAAAGAAAACGAAATTAAACGTACAGATCTGCTCGACGATGACGGTAACGGTGCCAGAAACAGAGGCCTGTGACGGTGCGGCGAGGCTGGCCGGCGACTAGTGAGGTAGACTTGAAAGAGGAGACGGCTGTCAGCCCTAAAATCGTGTTACATTCTCGAATTTTATTACGGTGGAATGGAAAGAAAAGATGAAAAGTTTATAAAAGTGATTCTTAAATTTTTATTAGGATGGAAAGGAAATGAGTAGATTATAAATGGACTTTTGGTTATAAAAATTATCCTTTTAATTTTGAACGGATTAAAATTATTTATTTTTATTTATTTTAATTTTTTTTTTCAATTTGAAAATGCATTTGAATTATTTTATATTACTTTCCATTTTATATATATCTTTTTTTTTTACCTCATTCTCTTACGCAATAAAAAATCTGAAGAATACATATAAACAGAACAACAATGATGAGGTTAAAAAATCATGACAAGTTTACTTTTCGATAAATTTAGGAAATCAATTTGGATGCTTAAATCGATATTGTGTTTACTAATTTTATTGCTGTTAACAAGTGAAATAATGTCTTATCAATAAGCTATTTCGTGAACAATTAAGTAATTCCGTTTTGGATTTAACTAAATAAGGTCATTTGACTCATTTCGGATCTAGAAGATATAATATATAAATCATATATGATCATCCTTTCACACCGTAGTTGGTAGTCAAAGTCCATACAATATATATATTTTATAACCATTTAATATCATATTATCATTGTTTCTTGCTAAACATGAAAGTGCTAATCAATAACGCAAGTACCACACATTTACTGATGGGCATGTTCTAGGAAACTTCCTATCAAATTAACCTTTCATGTTGATTGGTAGACAAAAAAAAGGGTGGCTACCTTTTTCGTCATTTTTATACGCGAAAAATATACGTCCACGAGAAAACAACCATCACAAGATTACAAATTAAGAAGAAAATAAGACTTTAAGCATGCTAATTGCCACTTGACTCAATGCTATAAATTGGCTTGTAACACATACACCCTTTAATTTCATCTACCTCTTAACAACACCAATATTTTACCAAAAACTCAAGAAGAAGATGATTATGGGTGATATGACTCAATTAGGGTCTGTAATGGCTGTGGTTATGTTCATTTGGGCAATATTTCGGCAACTATTTCCAGACGAGCTTCGAAGGGATGTTCAAAAATATGTTAACAAAGTTGTTTCTTATTTCTACCCTTATATTGAAATCACTTTTCATGAATACCAAGTTGAAAGCTGGTTCGAGCGAAGTAAAGCGTTTGTTTCCATCGAGCGGTACCTCAGTACCCACTCGTCGACTGGAGCTAAACGACTCAAAGCAAATGTGGTCAAGGACTGCGAGTCTGTTGTGTTGAGCATGGATGACTATGAAGAAGTCGTCGATGAGTTCAATGGTATTCAAATATGGTGGACTTCAAGCAAAAAAATCCCAAAACAACAAGCTCTCTTTTCTTATCGTGGCGATGAAGGAAATCGGTTTTACAGGCTCACTTGTAAAAGAGAACATCGTGACATCGTCACGAATGTTTACCTGAAACATGTACTCGATGAAGGAAAGGCTATTGCGGTTAGAACAAGACAACGGAAGCTTTATACTAATAACAAGAGTGAAAATTGGTATGGTTATAAGAGGACTATGTGGAGTCATATTGTATTTGAGCATCCTTCTACTTTTGATACTCTTGCAATGGACCCGAAAAAGAAGAAGGATATTTTGAACGATCTAATGACGTTTAGCAAGTCGAAAGACTATTACAAGAAAGTTGGTAAGTCGTGGAAGCGTGGTTATCTTTTATACGGTCCACCAGGAACTGGGAAGTCCAGTATGATTGCAGCCATGGCTAACCTTCTCGAGTATGATATCTATGATCTTGAATTAACTTCAGTGAAAGATAACACTGATTTGAGGAAGCTACTCATTGAAACTTCAAGTAAATCGATAATTGTGATAGAAGATATCGATTGTTCACTTGATCTGACAGGCCAAAGGAAAAAGAAAAAGGAAGAAGATAAAGACGATGATGAAAAGGACCCAATTAAGAAAAAAGAAAAGGAATTAAAGGGTGATCAGAAGAATAAAGGAAGTGAAGTGACGTTATCCGGGCTGCTAAACTTCATTGATGGGCTATGGTCGGCATGCGGTAGTGAGAGACTAATCGTGTTCACAACGAATTATGTTGAAAAGCTTGATCCTGCTCTTATTAGAAGAGGACGAATGGATAAACATATCGAGCTTTCTTACTGTTGTTATGAAACGTTTAAGGTTCTTGCGAAGAACTATTTGGATATTGAATCACATAAGTTGTTTGAAACTATTGAAAGAATGTTGAAAGAGACCAACATGACTCCTGCTGATGTTGCTGAGAATTTGATGCCTAAGTCAGATGAAGAGAATGCAGACGTTTGCTTCAACAACTTGATCAAATCGTTGGAGGACGCTAAAGAAGAAGCGAGACTCAAAGCTGAGGAGGACGCTAGGATCAAAGCTGAAGAGGAAGCATCTAAGTTAAAGGCTGAACAAGAAAAGAAGGATGAAAAAGTACAAGTTAGTGATGCAAATTTAGCTGATGATAAAGAAAAGAAGGGTGATAAAGTACAAGTTAATGGGGCAAAAGAAAATGGTGTCATTGTTTCATGAACATGAAGAAATTATGATTTGTAGTCAGGATGTTTTATATTTTTATTTTCATTTTATGTTGTCGCTCAATAGGTCAATATGATTGATGTAAACATGTAAAAAAGAAAAAAAAAAACGTAGTAACCGTGTATATATGTGTTTTCAAGTATTATCATTCATAGGTAGTTAATAATAAATTGGTCTTGTACATTTTAAAGAAGGTTCATCCCATATAAGCATGAATTACAAGAATTATTCATAAACTGTGTTTATAAATATTCATATCAATTACATTATGTTATTTCAATAGATCAAAGTATCAACTTTTATGATTTCTTCATTCACCATTTTGGATATATAATCATAAGTTGAATTTTGAGCAAGTCAAATTATGATTGCTAAAGACCATTGTGAGTCATGAATTAATACTTTTAAGTTTAGTAGATGACTCGTTGTGAATTTAAAAGACAAAATTCAGCAATATTTAATGGATTCGAAGAGGTACTGATCCAGTTATATGATTATTAATTAGGTGGTTCATGTGTCACATTTGTTTATTTAGATGCATGAGCTTAAATATTTTTAAGTAAGGTGATTAACCTTAATTATGAAGTATTACTCTAAGGTGGCCAGCTCTTATGTCGACTTCTACCCTGCATTGTCTATAGAATCTTGAGGGTCAAGTATCTTAAGGTTGATTATTATTTTTGAACGAGGAATAAGAATTATATAAATAGACTAGCAAGAAGCTAGAAAAGAACAAAAGTAGAAATACATCCTAATTACATGCGCAACAAAAAACTAGTCGGAACTAGGATTTTCTAACCATTTTTTCCAATCTAAGCTAATTGTGTTACACCTGTTTTCAATCCACCCAAACGCCAAGAATTGAATCTTATTCACTGGGCCTATTGCTGAATTTGTAGATCGACCAAAAGACCTTATCATTTCGAAAGTTTCAAAGATCCCATATTACTACCTTGAGTACAGCCTTGATAATTTGATTGGTTGTAGATGAGGATTGTGATGCGTTCACTGCCAACTAGATCGAATCAACGGAGAGATCATGGAGACTAGGTAAACCCCACCACCTACTGATTTTATCCCAAACAACCAATCTTGCAACTTCACATTCAAAAGACAAGTGTTTATCATCCTCCGTGTTGTGACTACATAACTGACAACCCATAGAATCAAGATGCACTCATTTTCTAATCAGATTTTTACGAGTAGGTAATCTGTTCATAAGGAATCTCCGATATAATATGTTCACCTTTGATGGAATTAAGTTGATCCATTTAAATCTAATACCATCTGTTGGAAGCAAAACTGTGTCTAAAGCGACTCTCGTTGACTTAAAAGAGAAGTCACCCGAGTCCGACAAGTCCCATTGAAATTGATCAGGTTCAGAATTTAAGTGCGGAACATTTTTCAAAGCTATATATTCTTCCTCTTCACGACCCTTCTCGGCATACATCTCCAAGACTGGATATTTTCAGAACTAATCATTGGAAGAATCTAAACAACAATGACGTTTTTATATGTCTCTAAAGCGTGCAAACGAGAGTAACGTACAGTCTTTCAAGTATCTCGGGTCCTCCCATAAATCAGCCCAGAACCTAGTTTTAGTTCCATTACCAATTTTAAACATAAAACATAATGGCAAATTAATACCAACGTTGAAGGCTCATTAGATGATAGGTTAGAATGGTGCAAGGTCAATTGTGAATTTAGGGTCCGTTCGGGTTTAATTAGGTATTCATTGTATTCTATATCTAGTTAATTAATAATATGTTCTATCTAAGGGGTTTTCATTATTAAACATGGTATTAGAGTGGGTCTGATCCCCAGACCTAATCGACCGCCATGAACCGATGTCTCTATGCCACCCCGTCAAATCTCACTATCCACCATCTCAAAGCCTAGCCGTCGGTCATCATGAGCTGTTACTATCCTCCAAAAAGAAAAGAAAAAAAACAATTTTCGGCCAAAACTAGATCTGTTTACCGTTTTGGTCATAACTTCTCAACCGCTTGGAGTTAACTGACGCCGTCAGCGCCATTCTATTCTTTTATTTAATTCTGCACATAATGCAACCAAAATCACCTCCGCCACGCGCCAGTTGCCGCAAATTAAAAAAAAAAATCACTTTGCTTTTGCTACCTGTTTTTGCTTTTGCTACTGTTGTTTAAAGATTTGCTACCGCTTGATGTTGGATGTCTTCAACAACAAATTAATTATTGCTTTTCTCCGCTTGATGTCAGATGTCTTCATCAACGGATTAATTACTTAATGTTTTTAGTTTTCAAATCCAATACGACTTTTCACGATTTTGTCGTTCAGATTGCGGGGTAGTATTAGATGATAGATTAGAATGACTCAAGACTGATTGTGGGCTTAGGGTTCGTTGGTTCCATTAGATATTCATTGTACTCTATATATAGTTGATTAATAATATGTTTTACCTACGAAATTTTCATTATTCAAATTAAGCAATTTAATATTTGGTATAGTAATATGCTAATTACTTGTTTTTAATACAACTATATTTTTAACTAGTTATGTTATCCGATGCACAAGTTTTGTTATTTTATGTTATTTAGTAATATAAGTTAAGTAGTAGATGAGGCAACAAAAAAATAATTAAACTAAAATTCAAGTTTATAAAACTTCTGTTGACAATTACAGAAAATGCAGTAGAAAAATCGTCAAGTTGTGAGAATATTGATAGCTTTTTCAAAAATTAGAGATTTTAATGAATTATTTATACATAATTAACATACATATATGAACTATAAATCTTTGAAAATATCGCGTACATTAAGCTCGAACACATTTATCACTCAACATTTTATTCGTATATACTAGGAAATTAAATTCTAAATGTTGGTTTTAACTTTAAATACATTTCTTACACATGTAACCATCCGATACAAATAGTGTACAAGGTATGCGTGGTCCTTTTGTTTTGTTTATTCTAATATTCTTGATCTTTTCAAAAAAAAAAAAAAAAACATGTAATTTTCTCTTTAGGAGAGTTCTTGTAATTTGTTCCTTACAGTGGTAATGGTAAAAGTGAATTTTTTATTTTAATATTAATTAAATTCTTTTAACTAAAAAATTATATCAAAATTATTATTTATGCTCTATAATATGAAATAAAATTTTAAAATATATATATATATATTATATACAAATTAAATTTGTGTATCACAACCTTTATAATTTTTATATGTACTACACACTATTAATACACAAATTTAATTTGTATATCATATATGTATTTTTTTTGAAAACTTTTTATTTCATATTAAAGAATATATGATTCTAATAATTTTGATATAAATTTTTTATTAAAAATATTAATTAATATTAAAATACAAAATAAAAAAGATTCTATCTTATCATTACTATCATAAAAAAACTAAACTACTCAAACTTTCCCCTATCTCTTTATAATTCATGTGTCACTATTACTTATCTACGTTACTTAGACCAAGGTTGAGTTCAAATGAGAATGAGAATTTTAGTGAGAATGAAAAAATGAAACTCAACCATTCATTTTCATTAAAGGTGGAGGGGTAAGATGGTAATTCAACATATTCACTAATTAAAATTAAATAAACTGAAAATAATATACAGTACGTACATTCTCAAATCGTCATTCTAGGGTTTCATATATTAGTAACACGTGTGTTTTATACAGAAGCTATGATCAAATGTGATATCTGATAGTACTAAGACATGTGTTAATGGCTACTAACATATGTGTTACTGGCTACTAACACATGTGTTACTAGCCGTTAACACAAGTGATACTATTACATGTGTTATTGGCCTTTAACACATGTGTTAGTGGCTACTAACACATGTGTTACTAGATAGTACTAACACATATGATCAAATGTGATATCTGATAATACTAACACATGTGTTAGTAATCATTAACACGTGTATTAGTAGTAGATAGTAACACATGTGTTATTGTCTGCAAACACATATGTTATTATCCAGTAACACATGTGTTAAAGGCTACTAACACACAACACATGTGTTAGTAGTCAGCAACACTTGTGTTACAGACTAATACGAACACATGTGTTGTGGGTTAGTAGTTATTAACACATGTGTTACAAACTAACACTAACACATGTGTTGCAGACTAAGACATGTGTTACTAAGTTGTAACTCAATTGAGTAACACACCGACTAGTAACACATGTGATACTAGTACCTAACACATGTCATACTAGTAAGTAACTCATGTGATACCAGTAAAATTTTTGTCCTTTGACTTGTTTATCTCCACTTTACGTTTATGTGAGTGAAGGTAATTTACAAGATAGAAGATGATATAGTGGAATGCAGGTGCAAAAAGTTTCTTCGGCATGATTTCTTATTTAGGCATGTATTTTGCGTGTTCAAAAACTGGAATATTGAAGAGATACCAAATGGGAGTACGTTTTAAGGCGTTGGACAAAGGATCTCGTACCAACTGAGTTGAATAAAGGCAAGAGCAGAAGTAAAGGAAAGGGCGTAAGTAGAAGCACAAGCAAGGCAACAAGAAAAATGAGAAGTTTGCAAATTTTTTATAGCATAGTAAAGTGTTATTTTATTTTGTTACAATTACATATTATTGGATTGAAAGACAATTGTAACTGCAAACACCATATGATTCGTATTATTTTTCCAGTATCTTATTCTTAACACATGTGTTACTGGCTATTAACACATGTGTTAATAGCTACTAACACATTGTGACAATTAACAAATGGGTTACTAGTTACAAACATATGTGTTAGTGGCTACTAACATATGTGTTAGTGGTTACTAACACATGTGTTACTCACTGTAACACACTGTAACACATGTGTTACATATAGTATAAATTGATTATGAAAACTTGTGTGGTATCACGTTAAGATCGTGACTGTGATTTCATGGGAAATAGAAGAACTCTTGATCAACATACACATGGTTGAAGTAGAAGAAGGTGAAGCAGATGATGTGGAACTACAGAATAAAGAAAAGTCTACAGGTAATTATACTAACACATGTGTTAGAACTAATTCACCAACACATGTGTTACTATTTGAGTAACACATGTTAACCCATGTGTTATTCACGGGTAACACATGTGTTACTTGATACTAACCCATGTGTTAGTACTGCTAACACATGTGACACTGTACATTCTTAAGTTTTCATGTGTTTCAAATGGTCACATCTTGTAACACATAGTAACACATTTGATAGTAGCCCTTAACACATCTTTTACTCTTTACTAACATGTTTTTCTCTCTGCTAACACATGTGTTACTATCAGATAACACATGTGTTACTCTCTGCTAACTTGTAACTAACACACGTGTTAATATATGCTATTCACAATAACTTTTGTTACCCTTTGCTAACACATGTGTTACCCTCTGCTAACACATGTGTTACTCTTTGAAAGGAAATAAAAAAAGTGTGGAAAGTGTGGAGAAATGTTTACGGACAAGCAAGGCAAGAGGAGAAGCAATTGGAAAGGCGAAAGGAGAAGCACAAGCAAGGCAACAAGAAAAATGAATATTTACTTGTGTTAATTGTAACTGTCAAAGAATTCTTGTATTGAAAATTATTAGATTGAAAAGTCAATTGTATTTTTTCATATATCTTGTTCTTAACAATTACTTGTGTTACTCTCTGCTAATATGTTTTTCTACTTGCTAACACATGAAACATGACAGTAACTTCTAACATATTTTTATATCTGCTAACACATGTGTTACTATCAGATAACATATGTTATACTCTCTGCTAACATGTAACTAACACATGTGTTAATATGTGTTACTCACAATTACTTGTGTTACTCTCTGCTAACATGTGTATTACTATCAAATAAAACATGTGTTACTCTCTGCTAACATATAACTAACACATGTGTTTATATGTGTTACTCACAATTACTTGTGTTACTCTTTGCTAAACATGTTTTACTCTCTGCTAACATGTAAGTAACACATGTGTTAATATGTGTTACATGTGTTACTCACAATTACTTGTGTTACTTTCTGCTAACATGTTTTTATATCTACTAACACTATTAACACATGTGTTACTGGTTACAAACATATGTGTCAGTAGCTACTAACACATGTGTTACTCACTGGTAACATATTTGTTACTAGTTGGTAACACATGTGTTACTGGATAGTATAACAAGTGTTACTTACGGTAACATATGTAGAGTAACACATGTGTTACTTGATTGGGTCACACGTGTTACTTGTACGTAGTATAGTAACTGGTAACATATATGTTACTTGCTAGTGTCACATTTCTTACATGATAGTATACTCACTGGTAACGTGTTACCAGCTAGTAACACATGTGTTACTTTCAGGTTTCACGTCTGTTACTGGATAGTATACTCCCTGGTAACACATGTGTTACTTTTACCAACTCTTATTTGTTTCTTAGAGGCAAATATGAGCATTTGAACAAGAAAAACATAAAAAAAAATGTTTTGAAAACCTTCAAAAACAAATATAACTTGAATAGATCTAAAGAAACCATATATTCAACATTTTAAATGAGTCAATTATAATGAAAATGTTCTAAAAATATGCAGAGACCTAATTAAAACAATATAGATCAAAATGTAACAAAAATAGAAAACAGTAACAAATTTCTTCAACATTAACTGTCCAATCTACTATTGAACAAAGACTTAAATGCGATCTAGGTAACTACTGGCTATTATACAAAAATGATTATCTTCTTTATATCCTCTTGTGTATGTGCATGTGAAAATGTCTTCAAAATTCTTTGCATCTTTCCTGATTTCAATGAGTCTCTCAGCAATTGTTGGATTTGATATCTTAGGTACAACAGAATTACCTTCTTTATTTACTGCATAAACATAAAAAGAAAACATCAAATATTTGATGATAATCAAGCACAATCATAAAATAGTACGAACATATAGTACATTATCACATAATGTGATACTGGATATTAACACATATGTTACTAGTTACAAACGCATGTAACACATGTGTTACTGGCTACTAACACATGTGTTAGTGGCTATCAACACATGTGTTACTGGTTACAAACAAATAGTGCATATTAACACATGCATTACTGCTTACAAACAGATGTGTTAGTGGCTACTAACACATGTGGTACTGAGAACAATCTTGTTAGAATATGTGAAACTATACAAGTAATCACATTTCTAAATTACATGTGATGGTAAAATAAAAGCAGTATTGATGATGATAAATAAAAGTTTGGCACACATATAGTAAATCTAGTAAGTAACACATGTGTTACTACTGAGTAACACACATGATACCAGCAAAACAAATTTGTAAAAACAACCTGCATAACAAGTCTAAAAAAATTACAAGTAACAACAAATCATAGATCTAAATCAACAAATAAATCTTGAAAAATGATAGAAACAAATTGAATATTACATGTGTTAGTAGCCACTAACACATGTGAACTAGTAGTAACACATGTGATTTGCATTTTATCAAACACCTTATGTGCATTATCAATTTTCTCAAGTTTTAATTTATTACTAATATTGCTTGCCATTGAATCTCTCAAATCACCAACAAAGCTAATACACAGATACATACATACTCTTATACAAACATCAAAACGGTATAAAAACAATGACTACATTACTACTTACTAGTATAAATAAAAAAAACCGAAACAACTTACCAAGTGGAACCAATCTAATAGGAACGAATTAAATAGGTGATTTTGATGCTCCTGAAAGTGCAATCTCTACTCGAATATCCATTTGAAGAAAGTAATAAGAGTTTATTCGGTAATAATGACAAATCGAACGAGCGTGATTGAAGAAAGTTAGGGTTTCTGATAGACGAAATAGGTAAAAATAAACCGTAAAAATGATAAATCGAACTAGTGTGATTGAATAAAATGATGATTAACAGCAGCAATTGGAAGAATCAACCACCAAAAGTGACGGTTTGAGATTTTTCTGAGTAAGGGATTGTGATTTTTTTGAGCAATTGGAAGAACTAAAGGAATAAAGCATGTACATGGAATAGATTAAATGGTGAAGTTACCATTGTACCTCTCCGTCCAATTTCTTTTAAACACTTGATTATGTTTTAAAATTTTAATAAATTAATATGGACCTTTGATTTGATGTATCCAATAATTATTATTCATTCTCTTATTCTCACCGCATTAACCTATTCGTATTTGAACTTTATTCCTTAGACCAAATAAAATTATTATATATCAAAATAAAACAAAGCAAATATCTAATTTGAATGTATATAAAAAAGTAAGTCCTAACGAAATTTATAACTAAATTGATCTACTAACTTATTATATTGTTTAAAACTTTAAAACTAGCAATATCATTGATTACAAGCTCAATTTATATACATATGTATATATATATATATATATATATTATATGACAAAACTAAAGTTTTATAAGCTTGAAATTAACTCAATAATTTATTGAAAAACCATAGTTACAACAATCAATTTATAATATTTACACACACAATACTAGAATGATTGAATTTTCGTGTAATAATGATTAATTAACCACCGTAGATAACATAATAATGAAAAAACTCGAGTTCGTATGTATATATGATACATGTAACGATTACTCAAAGTGAAATCCTCGATCATTTCCAAGTATATATTTAACACTAAAAAATGAATACACATTTTCACATAGTAGAGTAGAAAATGGCCTATTGTTACGATATTTGAAACATATTTTAAGTTGAATGATGGCATAAATACTGATAAGATAGTTGCAGATTATAATTGTAAATTGTAAATTTTTTTGCTATAAATTGTTTAACTTGTAGCAGTAACTTTTTTTTAAAATGTAACGACATAAAAGGACATCAAAATAAAAATAAATAAAAAATATAACAAATAAAATTTTAGTGTAAAAATGATCATAATTCAAATATCACCTCTTAATATCATAATTATATGTACTAAATATTTGATACAAAAATGATTTTGAGTTAATGTATTAGGACATAATATATTTCGTTTACTAGTTATACATATAAAAAATTTCATTCATACCGTTCGTAATATGAACTCGTCGACCCTTTTTAAGTATTTTTTAATATTTTGAGGGACGTTAATTTTATTAATTTATTGAAATTGAAAAGGACAATAACACTAATAAATCATTTGAATAATTAATACCGATAAACCAATCAATTGTAAAGTAGGAGTTTACTTATTTGAAAACAAAAGGCTAAAACTTCAAAAATCTCATAAAATCTTTGTGCCAAATATACTCTAAAATTTGTTCGTTGAAGTTTAGAAGACGACATTTTCTTTTAAACGGTCAATAATATATTATTGATATATCACGATTCATGTGATTTTCAAGTGAAATATCCGAAAAAGATTTTCAAATGAATGCCTATAACCAATTCAAAATGAAATATCTATAACCAACTCAAAAGTCAAACTAGAAAGAACCTACAACAAAATAAGCCAAAACAATCGCACATCCATGAACTTCAAAGAAAGAACCCAAAAGTGATCCAAAAATTGAAAGGTTCCAAGAGCCACAAGAAAAAACAAATGTTTATATGCATTCAAAGAACTTCTTCATATACAAATAAATAAGAACCCAAAAGAACTTCTAACATTCGTCGATTAGATGAGACTTAAAAGCTGATTAGAAGAGAACCATGTCTTGTGCAGGCATCGACTTAGATTTTAGGATGCCAATGCTTAAACAATAAATAGCCAACCTGGTAGTCGAACTCAAATGAGATGGATCGTTACTCATACACATCATTTAGTATAGTGGTTAATTTATAGTGGTTACCATCATTTACTATAGCCTGATTAATTAAATATTTTATTACACTTTTACCATCTTTTACCATCATTTAGTAGAGTGGTTAATTCATAATTACTACATCAAAACTCAATCTTTATAGTATTGTATGTATATGTATATGTATATTACATTTTTACCATTTTGTATCATTTACTATGATGATTCATATATATTACACAAAAATTAATCTTTGTAGTATTGTAGATGTGGACGTGTCTACTTAATTCAACGAGTAAAAACTGAGGTCCCATATTGAAACATGAATATCTCGAAATATATCACTAAAAAGTATATTTCTGTAGTGCATATTTTAGTTACGTCTATGTGGGTTTCAAATAAATAGGATCAATAATAGCATTAAAAGGCTCCTTTATCTTTGCTCATCCAATTTCAATTCAGCTTTAAGACCTCCCACTTCAATCGCAAGCGAATGTTAGTAGATACATCTTAAATATAATATAAAAAACGAACGATGATATCATCAAATATTTAATTGATTAATAGAATTTTTTAATTTTGTTAAATTGAGTAAAATCAGAGATTTGATGACATCATCATTTAATTTAAATTTTTTGTCAATTAAGTCCTTTAATTTTGCTCAATTTAAAATTACAGTCCTAAACTTTTTAAATTATATAACTCTTAACCGAAAAATTATATCGTTATCAAAATTTATAAAACCTATTTCATGTATTTGTATATGTTCACAAACATAAATGAGTACTTATATCAATAAATGTTACGTTAAGTTTTTTATTCGTAAAGAAATTATATACGAATCACATTTATAGCATCATGCATATTCAATTTAAAATTGCAATTTCAACTCAATTTCAATAAAAAGAATAACCTACATTTTATTATAATTATATTTATAAATCTATTTAATTATCTATTGTTATCTCTGGGTAGAGTTCCAATAAGAACACCTTAAAAATAAGAACGGGTAAGAACGCTTCATACTCGCAAATGTATCCCAAAAATCAATAGATTCACTTTCATACATCTCAAATATGTAGAGAAAAATAGATGTGCATTCTTATAAATGCATAAAAATTGAAAAACCGATTGATGCACAATTTTAGATGAAAAATGTAGAATTGTGCATCAATCGTTTTCTCAAATTGTTTACATTTTTAGAAATGTGCGTTCATTTTTCTTTGCATATTTGAGATATACAAATGTGAATCCACTGATTTTGTCGATTATAAGTGCGAATTTGAAGCGTTCTTACCGTTATTATTTTTGAAGTGTTCTTATTCGATCCCTACTATGTTATCTCTTAGACCATCAATGTATATCTACGCTTATTTCGAATAGTTCTCTCTAACTTTGACGTAACTTTATTCAAATCACCAATAAATATATTTTTATTTTGTATTATATTATCTCTTTGTGTTACGTTTATGTTTATAAATTTCTGGTGTGTTTACATTTCTTTTATGTACATAGAAATTCACATAACTTTTCTTTTATTTAAATTAACTTTTATTTTAAGATATACGTCAACAACAATTTTATTTTATCAAATATTCAATTAATCAATAAGATTATTTAATTTTTTCAAATTGACTAAAATTAAGGAAAACATGACATCATCAATTTTCAAAAGATTTAAATTAAGCAATGAGATTCCTTATTTTAATTAATTTAAAATTATAAACCATGTAAAAAGAATTATTAACTAATACTTTAATAGTATGAATCGTATAAGAAATTTGTAATACCAGTAGTTAATTATGAAATAGTAGGTTTTATTAATGTTACCCATTTGTTCCACTACTATCACAATATTACATAAAAGTATCATTAGAGAAACTATATACGCATTATATAATACCTACATATTAAGGAAAAATATATCTCCATTCATTCAATTCAGTTAAATAATATAACATACTTTTATTATACTAATTTATTATTATAAATACATTTATATAAAAAAATAACTTCAGATACTTCCATGTACATCTCGAATCCCACAAGTAATTTTATTCAATCTTTTCAATTGACAAGTTATAGGTTTAGGATAAGATTTGCAGTGTCAAAAAAATTTCAACGTTTCAACGAATATATAATATTTAATCTTTAAATAGTAATAAGGATAAATATAGCTTATTACTCTATCATCTAAAAGACGAATTCTTAATTAAAACGGTGAATTTTAAGGTGATTACATTTATCATCTTAAATTCTTAACTAATTGATTAAAAGATGATCAGCAAAATCCCTACTCAATAAGTGTTGATTTGAGAATTGAGACAATTGCATGGACAAAAGAATCTAACTGTGTCATTTATAATTCTTATAAAATACATAATCATTGATTAACATAATTAGGTAATGACATTTGAACTGTTGGGTCAAAACAAAACATGACATCTTAATTTTATGTTTATTTTAGTAGCTTAAACGACATGTGTGTATACACGGGTTTAGACGCTAGTTGTGTATATAGTATACTGAGCGTTAATCCCACTATTAGATTAGAATTTTAATTCTATACTATAATAATGAAATTAAAAAAGTTGCGAAGAGAGTCAGTTTCTACTCCCAAGCGGTGACTCAACCATCGAACGACAATTAGTCCATACTCCATATCATTCAACAAGATGCATGTTGCCCGGAAACACCTTCCCCAAACAACGTTGTTTAACAAAAGCGACATCAATCAAATTAGGGGGTCCAAAATAACCGTAACCCGAATAATTGACTCGACTTTAATTAGATTCAGGTTAAATGGATTGGCTTATTCAGTTAATCGAATTTAAATAATTCGAACTCAAGTAACTCGACTCTTTTTTGAATTGGATTACGAATAAATATTTTTGAATTTTATTAACTCGAAAAAGGTAATAAATATACAAATATATATATATATATATGTATGTTATTTATTATTTATATATGTCATGAGCACGTAGGAATGATTTTGAAATCACTTTTTAAATATTCAAAATACATTTTCCTTAAAAGCTTTTTTAATGATTATTATTAAAATAACTTGAAAGCTATGATAAAAATTTTAATAAAAAATATTAACTTTTTTCGAACTCTTTTACAGTCGTTATTGTTGTGGTTATTTAAGATAATCACTTTAATATAACATAATAATCACATGTGATTATTCTCTAATATAATGTGATTATTATGTGTTCGAGATAATCACAAAATAGGGTTTTAATAATCACATATTATTCATGTGATTATCTAGTTATAAAATGTGATTATTATGAATAAAAAATTACTAACAAATAATTAAAAAATAATAAAAAAAAAGGTCAAATTTTTTTTATTTGAAAAATAGTTTCTAAAAGTTATAGAAGGAGCTACGAACAAAATTTTGTAAAATAACATATTTGAACCTAGATCTGTCTATTTATATACATTGCACACATGCATCAATTATAATAATTTTTGTAATATAAAGCTATTAGTGTCATAGAAGGGAGTTCAAATGATTACAACTTTTTTTGTGAGAATTGGATAATTAATACTAGAGCTCCAATTGGCAAACCTCTACTTTTCCCCATGTTCTTTAAAATTAAAAATATCTTAAAAATAGCTAGTCAAAAATTATAAAAATTACATCATAAAATTAACGTTTTGATCTCTTCGATTAGACATCTCACATGATATAATTTCGATGAACTTTTTTTTTTCATTTTTTTGTGGGTCTTGAAAATGACTTACATATGATAGCGGCAACTATCACATGGAAAAAAAATTCGTCGAAAGTATACCATGTGAGATGTCTAACCAATAGAAAAAATGTTTATTTCTATAGTATAATTTTTATAATTTTTTAATTAACTGTTTATGAAATATTCAATTTTAATAAAATGTGAGGTTTTATTATTCGAGTCTAACCCAAATAATCTGAAATTCGAACAATTAACTGAATAAGACACCTGCACCAAATTTCCTTGAATAAGTTAAATAAAGGGTGAAAGTTGTTTCTCACCCAAGTGCAACATGTCAAAACAATTACTCCTTATTTTCAGAAAGAAAGATCGAAGACGTCTAAACAAGATACTTGACAGCTAAAAATGTTTTGGATTATACAGTAATTACATCCTAAGGGAAATTTACATTATTAATTAAATTAACAACGTTTTGGACCGTACTAGCTTGCTAGTCAAAAACGGAGTCACCAATGAAATCCATTTTTCAACTAAACCCACAATTAATAGCATTCCTTTAGTAGCAAGAAAAAGAATGATGCAATATAAAATGTAAAATATAAGAATGTATCTTATTTGGGTAGTAATACGTTACTCGAAGCCGACTCGATCCGAATCGAGTTCGAATTGAATAACCTATGTATGAATAATTCAAATTTTATTCAGTTTAATTTATGAATAAATTATAAATTATAAATTTGAAAATTTTGAATAACTCTATCAATAATTCAAAATTCGGACAATTTAACCATAAAACACACTAATAAGTTTCTTTGAATAAGTTAAATAAAAGAGTAAAAGTTGTTTCTAACCCAAATACGACATGTCATAGCAATTACTCCTGAATTTCAAAAGAAAGATCGAAGACTACTGAACAAGATACTTAGACAGCTAATAATGTTTTGGATTATACAGCAATTACAAGTTCAGGGAAATTTACATTATTAATTAAATAAACAACGTTGTAAACGGTACTTAGCTAGTCAAAATCCGACTCCCCAATAAAATCCATTTTTCAACTAAACCCACCAATAAATAGCGTTTCCTTTGGTAGCAAGAAAAAAAGAATGATGCAATATAATGATGTCATAGTGATGACTCGAATGTTACGGTATTTAATAACACTATTTAACCGAAATACTGTTGTCGGAAAGGGAAAGTGAGAACAGTATTAAGAATAATGTTCAGAAATCTATTTTTAATTTTTTATATATTAAAATTTTAATAATTAAATAAATAAAAATAAATAATATAATAAATTAAATAAAAAAATAAATTCACTAAAAGTAAAAATAAATATTACAATTTTTAAAATTTAAAAATTCATTAAAAATAAAAAAATAAAAATTACAAGTACTAAAAATAAAAATCAACCGTCTCCCGAATTAGCAAGTTCCTCGTTCAATTCCAACTTGTCGCAAATCTTCGCCTTATATCTTTCTATTATTACTGTATCGTCCCGACAAGTGATCCGTCGTCAAAGCTAAAATTCAGAGATGTGTTCAAGATCCTTATTCCGATAGTAGCTTTGCCGAACGGATGCCTTGAAAGGTATTGGTGAGAGACTTATCAAACGAAGTGGCAGAACTGGAGGTTGTCTTTAGGGATTTTGCTTTCGTTGCTTTTCCCCGTGGACGTTGGAACTGGTCATCGCCGAATAGTACGACATTCTGGTTCTCTTCGTTAGGCTCCGGTTCCTCGTCGAAATCCAAGTCGTCCAAGTGCAACGTCTCGCTGCGTTTTGGAACGTTCACTCTTCCGACGACAATTGGATCGAGAGTTAACCACTTTTGGTGGTTCTTTAAAAGGATCCACGCTTGAACACTTTTGAACGTGTTTAGTGTTTCAGCCCTATATTGTGCATCGACCCGAATCCGAAAGTCATCAACACCTTCCCCGCTTCTTTGTTGGGATTGAAACCGGTTCCAAATGCCTCCCCACTTTTGGCAAGTTGTGTTGAGTTTCTTCCATTTTGAAGTCAACGCATCTTTGGTCCGAATAAATGGGGGTTTCGAGCATGGTACTCTTCCATCACAAGATACCAAAAAGAGTCATTGTTTTGTGTGTTTCCTTGGTTGGAATCTTCGAAAACGACAACCTAACTTTACACCAATCGGAGTTCTTCCTCCGGTTCCCAAGCGCTAACATTGTAATAAACATTTTTTGGTTTCAGTTGTGATGGTCCAACCGCAGGTTGTTTGCCTTTCTTGCACCTATTTCTACGGGAGGTTGGTGGCGGAACCTCGTCTTCCACCGATTGAATGTCGGGTTGTTGGGTGTTTTGTGATACTTGGCACATTAGGAAAGCATTATATTGATCGTGTGAGATGTTGGGTGTTTGATACGTTGGTGTTTGATAGGATGGCGTATGTGGAATTTGGTATGGAGTACCAAAACCGGGTATGTCGGGCTGAGGGTTTGAAGATGATGAATGTTGTTGAACGGGTTTCATTGGAAGTGTAGGTTGTATGGGTTGTTCAGGTTATTTGACATTGTAAATTATATGGAATTATAGAGTTTTTGAGTGTGTATTTGTAGATGAAAAAAAGTGTTTTGATGTGTTTAAATTGTATTAGAATTGTTGTATTTATAGATAGAAAATAAAATTTTAACAAATAATTAATTATTTTGAAATAAACAATCATATATTTGTAATTTTTTTCAAAAAAATTAGACAAACTAGCCGTTGATATTCAAAAGAAGGATTAGGGAGAGCAGCGTCTGGGCCGGGATGTTATGCTTGGAATGCAGCGGAACATCATTCTGACAGCGTTTCTGATGAACAAGTGCGCATTCCGGCTCACTCCGTGTACTCTAAGAAGCTTCCTATTGGCTAGTCTAATCGGTTGTTCATGAGTTTTTTATACGTTAAGTTCATGAGTTTGCCACATTAATTTTTTTATAAAAAAGGCTTTAACAAAACATTTATCTCCGATAAGACTACAAGAATAAATCACTTATTATAATAACGTACCCTTGCTAAATGCCAAATGACTGGCTTCTATATAGCATGCATGTGATCTATGTTAATTATAACAACAATTTACGAACCAAAAATATTTGTGTGAGTTGAGAGCAAGAAAAAAATGATGATGGGGGAAATGACTCAGTTAGGGTCCGTGATGGCTGCGGTTATGTTCGTATGGGCGATATTTCGTCAATGGTTTCCCGAGGAGTTTCGCAGCCACGTCGAAGTGTATGTGCACAAACTTATTGCTTATTTTTACCCTTATATTCATATCACTTTTCATGAGTACTTAGTAGAAGACTTTGAGCGAAGCAAAGCGTATGCTTCGATTGAAAGGTACCTCAGCACCAACTCCACTAATGGAGCTAAAAGGCTCAGAGCGAACGTGATCAAGGACTGTGAATCCGTTGTCCTTAGTATGGATGACTACGAAGAGGTTACAGATGAATTCAAAGGTGTCACGATTCGGTGGAGTTCTAGAAAAACTGTCCCCCAGCAGCAGAGTCTTTTTTCATATCGTGATGACGAGGAGAGGCGGTTCTATAGGCTTACTTGCCATCGAAAACACCGAGATTTTGTCATAAAAGATTACTTGAAGCATGTGCTTGATGAGGGTAAAGCTATTGCTGTAAAATCGAGGCAACGAAAGCTTTATACCAATAACAAGAGTGAGAACTGGCATGGTTATAGAAGAACTGTGTGGAGTCATATCATATTTGAGCATCCTTCTACTTTTGATACTCTTGCAATGGACCCGAAAAAGAAGAATGATATTTTGAATGATCTAACAACGTTTAGCAAGTCGAAAGACTATTACAGGAAGGTTGGTAAGTCGTGGAAGCGCGGTTATCTTTTATATGGTCCTCCAGGAACTGGGAAGTCAAGTATGATTGCTGCTATGGCTAACTTTCTAGATTATGATATCTATGATCTTGAATTAGCCTCTGTGAACGATAACACGGATTTGAGGAAGCTGCTTATTGAGACATCAAGTAAGTCTATAATTGTGATAGAAGATATCGATTGTTCACTTGATCTAACAGGTCAAAGAAAGGAGAAAAAGGAAGAGAGTAAAGAGGAAAAGGATCCGATTCGACAAAAAGAAAAGGATAAAAAGAAGAAGAAGAAGGGAAGTGAAGTGACGTTATCCGGGCTGCTAAACTTCATTGATGGGCTATGGTCGGCTTGTGGTAGTGAGAGACTAATCGTGTTCACGACGAATCATGTTGAAAAGCTTGATCCTGCTCTTATTAGAAGAGGACGAATGGATAAACATATCGAGCTTTCTTACTGTTGTTATGAAACGTTTAAGGTTCTTGCGAAGAACTATTTGGATATTGAATCACATAAGTTGTTTGAAACTATTGAAAGAATGTTGAAAGAGACCAACATGACTCCTGCTGATGTTGCTGAGAATTTGATGCCTAAGTCAGATGAAGAGAATGCAGACGTTTGCTTCAACAACTTGATCAAATCGTTGGAGGACGCTAAAGAAGAAGCGAGACTCAAAGCTGAGGAGGACGCTAGGATCAAAGCTGAAGAGGAAGCATCTAAGTTAAAGGCTGAACAAGAAAAGAAGGATGAAAAAGTAGAAGTTAGTGATGCAAATTTAGCTGACGAAAAAGAAAAGAAGGATGATAAAGTGCAAGTTAATGGGGCAAAAGAAAATGGTGTCATTGTTTCATGAACATGAAGAAACTTATGCTATGAAGTCTGTATGTATTATATTTTTATTTTCTGTTTATATTGTCGCTCAATAGGTTAATTTGATTGATGTAAACATGTAAAAAAGAAAAAAAATAGTAACCGTGTATATATGTGTTTTCAAGTATTATCATTCATATGTTCATTAATAATAAATTGGTCTTATATATTTTAAAGAAGATTCATCCCATATAAGCATGAATTACAGAACTTTTTTCAAAAATGTCGCTTTTTAGCATGTGATTATGAGAATTAGTCACTTTTTGAATCCATTTACAAAACTAGTGAAACTGGGTTTAGTAAACCCAGTTTCTAACTTCTCAAAAATTGAAATCAAGTTTAGCAAACCTGGTTTCTAACATGAAGAGAGATGGGGAAACAAAATTTCACAAATAGTACTTGTTTTTGAGGTGTATGTCATCGTTCGTCATGAGTGGAGACGATGAAAAAAAATGAGAAACTGGGTTTCAGAAACCCGACTTCTAAATGGGTCAAGATTGTTTACAAAACTTAATATACAAGGAGATTTTTGAAGAATAAATGGTTATATGCTCATATCATCATCACTGCAAACCAAACCATGTAACTATCAACCAGGAGAAGATAAGAAAATAATATAAAAAGGTTTGATCGTATCTTACCATGATCCCCCAAAAATATTTAAGAGAAATCTTTCTATGGTTATAAGTATAAATGAATCGATGAAAGATTTATTTACAGTCAAATGCAAAAAGAAATGAATGGAAGGTAACAGGTGGGGAATGACAAAGTAGAGTGGGTGGTAGGGATGTTGCTCATCACAATACAAAATACTCCACATATGGTAGTACAATTCATTCATGACATGCTACCTTACCCATTTAGAAGTCGGATAAACCTGATTTCTCATTTTTCATTGTGTTCAATTATGAAATACAACAAACAAACAAGTACTATTTCACTCTCTCTTTATGTTAGAAACTGGGTTTCCTAAACTTGATTTCAATTTTTGAGAAGTTAAAAGCCGGATTTAGTAAACCCGATTTCACTAGTTTTGTAAATGGTTTCAAAAAGTGACCGGTTCTCATAATCACTTGCTAAAAAGCTATACTTTTGAAAAAAATTCTGAATTACAAGAATTATTCATATAAATTACATTATGTCATTTTAATAGATCAAAGGATCAACTTTTATGATAAATTCATTCACCATTTTGAATGTACAAGGTATAAATCATATAGCCAGATATATAATCATAGGTTGAATTTTAAGCAAGTCAAATTATGATTGCTAAACACCATTGTGAGTCATGAATTAATACTTTTAAGTTTTAAAGACGACTCGTGGTGAATTTAAAAGACAAAATTCAGCAATATTTAATGGATTCGAAGAGGTACTGATCCAGTTTTATAATTATTAATTAGTTGTTTCATGTGTCACATTTGTTTATTTAGATGCATGAGCTTAAATATCTTTAAGTAATGTAATTAACCATAATTATGAAGTATTACTCTAAGGTGGCCGGCTATGTCGACTTCTACCCTGCATTGTCTAGAAAATCTTGAGGGTCAAATATCTTAAGGTTAATTATTCTTTTTGAAGAACGAATAAGAATGATAAGAAGCTAGAAAAGAACAAAGAAACAAATGCTTCGATCTTGTCCTAGCCACCATATTGGCCATATAAAGCTCAAATTACTTTTTTCCAAAGACCCTGGTCATGCGATTTGAACCGTCACCACCTTTTAGTTAAGAGCGCTTAATTGGTAGCTTCTAAACTTCCTATTCCGTGACTACCACTTTTTCTATTAGAAATTATATTTTTCCAGAAAACCCAACTAATTTCCGTGAAGTAATCTGGGCTGTTGAACTTCATTGATGGACTATGGTCGGTTTGTGGTAGCGAGAGACTAATCGTGTTCAAAAGGAATTACGTAGAAAAACTTGATCCTCCTCTCAGTAGAGGAGGACGAATGGATAAACATACCGAGCTTTCTTACAGTTGCCTACTATATACTAATTTATATTCTAAGTAAAAACTTAAATTTAGGCTATAAGAAATCGAGAAGGAAATTACTTGTTTTAGTAACAGAGAATTATTGGATTCTCTATTTGAAATTTGCAATTGACTGTACCTAGAGTGTAATGTTGTTATCATGTAAGATATTTATCAATTTCCATTTTCATGCAATGAAAGTATTTGTGGGACTTTTAAGTCTTGTTGTTTTACACAAAATTATACATGACCTTATAAAGTAATTACCTTTCACACCCTAGTCTTTTAGTCCATTTTAGACAATCTTTTTAAAAAGACCACCGGCCAGTACTTGCAAAGCAACAAAATGATGATGCAAGTACTATGATGTCACGCCTCACTCACATGTTTTTTCTTGGGAACCTTCGTATTGGTTTACCATTTCACATTGCCTTTCCGATATTCAATTCGCAAACATAGATGACCTAGAGACGATGACGCTGAAAAACAGCCTCTCTGTAAAGTATGTTGAAAAGAAATTGTTGCTGACAAAATAGAAAATGGGAGCATTATTTTCAAACATTGTTATTGACTTTAACTTTTTTTTTGTTTTAAAAATTTTAATAATTTAATAAATTGAAATAAATAAGAAAAAAAAAAAAAAATTCATTAAAAATAAAAAAATATATTAAGTTTTAAATTTTTTTTCATAAAAATTAAAAAATACAATTAAGAGTCTCCTGAACCCCATCTCAATCCCCACCTTCATATTCTCACGAATCTTCTCCTTTTCACAGTCTCGTCCTGACAAGTGGTCCGCTGAGACAAAATTCTTAACGCGACTTCAAGATCCTTTGTCCGATAGTAGCTTTGTTTGTCGGAACGGATGCCTTCAAAGGTATTCGTGATCGACTCGTCAAATGAAGCGAGAAGAAGCGGCAGAACTGAAGCACGTCTTTTGGGATTTTGCATTCTTGCTTTTCCTCGTTGATGTTCGAACTGATCATCACTGAATAATAGCGCGGCATTCGGGTTTTCTTCGTTAGCCTCGGGTTCCTCGTTCAAATCCAATTCACAACAAAGTATGTCGAAAAACTTGATCCTGCACTCATTAGGAGAGGGCGTATGGATAAGCATATCCAGATGTCTTACTAGCTATTGTTATGAAGCGTTTAAGGTTCTTGCAAGTAACTATCTGGATATTGAATCGCACGAGTTGTTTGGAACAATTGGTCGGTTTCTAGAGGAGACTAGCATGACTCCGGCTGATGGGCTGAGAATTTGATGCCAAAGTCAGCAGAGGAGAATGTTGACGTTTGCTTGACCAATCTGATCATATCTTTGGAGGTTGCAAAAGAGGAAGCAAGACTGGAAGCTGAGGAAGATGCCAGGATCATAGCTGAGGAAGAAGCAGATAAAAAGATTGAAGAAAATGGTGAAAAGGTACAAGAAAGTGATGCAAAGTTAGCTGGTAAAGATGCTGAGAAGGTACAAGTTAGTGATGCAAAAGAAAATGGTGTCATCAATGCCTGAGTACAAAGTTGACCACAAACCATGCTACTAATAAATATAGTTTTCTGTAGAAGTCTGTTTCTTGCTTAATTGTTTTTGTTTGGTAATCAAAAAGCATCATTAAAAGAATCATTTGTATAGTTTATATTAGGATTTAGCTTAATCCAAATTAGAACTGAGTAGCATGTGTATGACTGTGTAAGGTGTGCCTTTTGGGCATTTAGCAGCACCGAAAAACAATATTCAACTCTCAAGTGGTTTATGGATCTTAATATTTGAATCCAACGTGCAGGGTTGGCAAGTGTATATATATATATATATTTGTTTCAAAAAAGAAATTTTTTTTGTCACAAACCATATCGAATATTTCAACACGAAAAACTAGCCCAGATAAAAAGATTTATTAAACCAAAGTGATGGCCCATATAAGTAGATGCACACAAAGGAAAAAGATGAAGAACGGAGAACAGTACTAATGATGCTACCATGACTACCTTATCTAGCTCAAAATTGTCTAACCTATGAAGACGATTAATCATGCAAATGTCTGCATTGGGAGCTTTGCATCAGGGGGTGCAACAATAGAGTTAAAGACATAACATTAACATTTTTGACAATTTTAGCCACACAGTCTTATTTCTATTCCTTAAAATAATCAAGTTTAACTATAGATCAACGAAGAGGTTTTTCTCTTTTCAGTGAGGGACGACAATGGAGTCTATAAGCTCTTGAAGTGGAGCTAACTCCTTGTTGTCGATCAAACCAAACTCCTGCATACAGAAACGAAAAATTGAGCTAACAAAATTTACTATTAAAGAAAAACTAGTCAGGTTTGATTTGATAATTGGTTAAAAGTTTTATGACCAAATTAAGGATTTGCATACATTGGGAATAAGAAATGTATATCGAGTTTGCTATTTATTGACTTTAAGAAGACTTGCACAGGTAACCAATATGAAATGCTTAAAGCATGTATTGAGATGTGCTTCCTCCTTAGACTCACAATCTTCGGAAAGTGTGTATGGTAGATATGAGCATATACGTGAAATAAGCGTTTAAATATCGTTTTCACAACATCTCTGAAATTGTTAGGAAATGGTGCACCTGAAAAGTAATCATATTGCATTGTTATAACTTTTAAGCTAAAAAGTAAATGAACTGCAAAAATCATAAGAACAGGTATATACTACCTCCCTAAGTTCCAATAAAAGATGCCACATTAAATTTTAACACGTGGCTTTAACAAAATTGTTTGACGACTAATCAGATTTTTAAAATTATCATCTCATATAAAGATGATAAAAGAGAAATCTTGTGTAGCAAAATCAACACTATCAATAATTCGTTACACAAAAATAGGGTTATGGACAAGTGTAGCTTCAAATTTTCCAAAAATGGAATCATTGCAATCAATACGTGAAATTCCATGATGAAAATGGTTACAATTTTATAATTCGAAAAAGGTATAAACTGATACCCAGAGATTACCGAGCTTTTGAGGAAATATGGATTCATCATCCAATTGTGATTCAATCCAATCCATTAGGTACTCGACATATTTTTGGAGCTGAGACTTTAATAGGCTTCTTGATTTGCACACCATCAGCCCATCTATATTCATACCTGAAAGTTTCATGCATAAAATCAGAAACTCTGCAATTTATAAACATTTGAGATGTTTCTGTAGATCTTTCTTGCATAACATAACAAAATACATTACGAAAGATTTCAGTTATTAACACTGTTTGTGATTCGATGAAACATAATTAGTATATTCTACGTCATGTAGGAATATTTTGAGAAAGTACTTTCTGTATATACGTTATTAGCTCGGAATCCAACTATATAAAGAAATACGATTCTTAAGTATAAAAAAATAATAATTATAATGTCTAAAACTATACAGAACCTAATAATGGTCGATTCTAATGAAGCCTGAAGAGGGTTTCCTTTGTGAATGAGCACCTTCTCATTGATCATGCATTAATATTGTAATTCTTGTTCCTTATCAGTCACTCATGCAAGTGTTTGTGCGTGTGAAAGAGAGCAATCGTGTCTTAATCCATGCATAAAGCATTCATAATCTATAAAATGTGTGATAATGTATTTGGCTTAGATTGCTAAGACATACTTGGGGCCTGCAGTCATAGCGGGACAGCTATCTGGTGTACAAAACTAGGTCAACGTGCCATAAAGAAGATTCACCTGGTTGAAGAAATCCACAGCTGAAAATCAAAAATCAAACCGCCTCAATCAGAATCTATACATGAAGTCTATAATTTCAACTCTAGATGATGATCAATATGAAACAAACATAATAGTCCTAGGGGTGTCCGGATGTGCGTTTTAAAAATAATCGTGTAAAACTGCATAATGAGAACTAGATAATCATCAACATAATATAGGTTGTAGAAATTAGTGTTCGGATGACTTCTAGTCTTTGAAATAGTAATAATAGAATTATCATGTGTTTATGTGTTTGACAGTTAATGATTACTTAAGGGAACAGTTTCAAATTATTACCAAAAAGGAATCAGAAACAAGATAGTTTTATTCAAACAGTAAAAAACTGATTATTGAAATCGCAATAATCATATACTCCGTAACTGCCCCCTTGCAAAATTGGCACACGCTTAAAATGACATAACTTTTGGGGCACCTAATGATGACCTACACAAAGTTCCTTGATCTGTAAGGCATTTTCAAAGGGCAATTATGTTGAATGGTGCGTATTATACAGTCTGGTAAAATACACCGAAGCTAAATACTATTGTATTCAATAGAGAATTCCCACACAAAAAGAGGGAATGAGAGTTACTGTTGACAGCAAGCCTTTCATTTATATCCTGTCTAGGCGGAAGTCTTACAGATTCTCGCAAGTTTCCACTACCCAAAGTAGCATCGATGTGTTTCCTTAGTTGTGCACCCTGTTCAACACAACGAACTAAGTGTCTACAACCTTAAGTGTTGAGTTCAAGTCTCTTTATTGCTCAGACATAAGTTCATAACTTTGTTGACCGTTTCAAAAAGTAAATATTGCCAAGAATAAAGAAAAAACGGCCAGAGAGAGCTCAACCTTACTCCCTGAGGGTGCACTCTTTTTGGGACGAAATGTCCTCTGATTCCTGTATAATGTGAAAAGATTAAAAGAAAAAAAAAAAAGAAAGAAAAGAAAAGGTAAATATTACCAGATAAATAACATCAGTTGTCAATAACATGAACAAGAAGTAGCATGAGACCTATTACAAATTAGATTTCCTGCAATCATAACTAAAGCGTATTTACATTATCATTGACTTTCATGTAACGGTACTCAGAAAACCCAATTCAATATTCTCTCTAATGTTAATTTCTATTGAATATTTACTAGTGGATAACAATAAGTGATATTTCCTTGCTTATTAGAAGGTTAAGAGAATTCGATGATTCACTGAAGCATAATGTTTGGTTGATTATTCCTATACACAAATAAACTTCTTTTGCTATACAAACTGCCCATATTTATTATAAACCTAGAAAAGCGCCATGCTTTTCAAGCGACGACGAGACATCGCTCATTAACCATGCCATCTCAAATAATAACAAAACTTTTTTGTAAATAGCAGAAATCCGTTACTGGAATATATAACAGTGACAGTCTCTTAAGAACAATTAATATGTTAAAACTTAAAGTTCTTCTTTTTTCAACCAACTTCATCTCAAAACCTTATAGTACAAGAGAGTTATAAAATCCGCTAACAATCAACAGTTCTTGGCTTCTCTAGTTTTTCCCATAATCCTTTTGCAGTTAACTACCATTAACCACAGTTGGACCGTTACTTAAAAAATCCAACCTTTAACATTCTTCCACAGAGTTGCACCTAAACGGAGAAGCTAGTAACTGAAAATAACTAAATCAACAAATTAATCTATACCCGTAACTAATTATATCAACTAGCTACTTAATTCCCAGAGACCGGCCTAACTAAGAAGAAGAACATATAGTCTTTTCATAACAAAACAATGCAAAGTTTGAATTTTTCTTGTCAACCCCATGACTTTTCAATTTCAAAATTCAAGGTTGACATGAATTTCCATATAAATTCCGTCAATTAAATATTTTTCTTCAGTTAATAGTCATCAATACAATGCAGGTCACCAAAAAATTCCAAATTTCAAGCTGAACATTAATTTACTTGTAGAATGGCAGATTTTTGTTTCTTTTGGGTAACAGATAGAAAGTAATAACACCCGTTGAGTATTGTATCAATCAAGAAACATGAATTTATCATGATCACAGCAAATCAGACATACCCAGATCAATAAATTTGATTCAATGCATCATATGTAATCAAGTATTCATGTAACAAACGATTCACAATGATTAAAATCGTAATTAACATATATGTATATTTAAGTAGGTATGCATACAATATCCACAATACCCAACACCATGCTCACCATCAACAGTGCTCCTGGTGAACATCAATCACCCCCACCAGGTACACATACTGAGATCCTTCATCCTACTCCGATCACCACTTTACCACCTCTGCAGCCCACTACTAAACACTTGCCAACCACCACTGCTGAAGAAGAAGAGGTAGTGGATGATGATACAATGAACAATATTGAAGAGGAAGTGACAGAGATCACTGGTGAGAAGGTGGCAGTGGACACTAACACTTAAGCTGGAGCTGATGTTATCCCTACTTGGAAGCTCTAACACATTATGTGTTCGGTCAACCTTCATTCATTGACTCATTCTTCGATGTACTAGTGAAAGAACCAGAGTTTTTGCCAGTTCATCTTGACTCTGAGGAAGAAGATGATGTCACCACCACCACCTTACAGTCTTCGAGGTACTAGTTAGAGCAGATAAAGCTTTGTTTTCAGCCTCATACATCTTACGGTCTTCTTCCTTCATAGTCGAATACGAATAGACTATTAATTTTCCTTCGAATTCGTATGTTGGAGGATCATACCCGTTGCTGATACAAATCCAAATTAGGCTTGTCTGCCGAGACTGAAAAGGCTCATGACTACGGAAAGAGGACAGAAGAAAAATATCGAATTGATCGTTCTTTGGAAATACAGAAGAAAGAAAAATTGGGAAAGAAGGCCTCATTTTAATTTTAGTCATTTATAGCTTTTATTATTTTGAGCATTTATTTATCGGATGATATTCTTTTTCTTTTTCTAATTTTACAAGTCATGCTGTTAGACTAATAATATATATATATATATATATATTTTTAACGGCGAGTTAGTACACGACTATAGTTAGTGATTTGATTTTACGGTACTTACTCAGAAGGTAGTCTCTGTCAGCCTCGAATCGACACATTTATGGGGCAGAACCTCACAAATTCCCACCAAGAAGGAAAACCCCCATGTAGAGACTCGAACCTGAAACCTCTCGTATGAGGAAACAACATCCCCAAGAATATCCTTGGTGACCAACTGAACTAACCCAGTTGGTTTTCCACATGTTTATTAAGCAATCAAGATCACTCACATTCGTGATCAAGAGTCCTGAAATGATTGCGAGTTCCGTTAGTCGTGGTTAATAATTGTTTTATAATTTATTACAGTTTTGACTGTTCTGACTAATCATAATCTCACTGTCTTTTTTTTCTTCTAATTTTTAATTATCTTAAAAATAACTATATTTAATTAAATTAAAAATTATATTAGACTAAATAAAAACATTTTTAATTTTATATATTTTATAAATTATATTTTTAAAATAAAATATAATACTAAATAAATATAATTTAGTCTATTAGTTTACCTAAATTTATTTAAAAAGATCACATAAAAAAACACAAGCTCAATTAATTCACATAGGATTATTGCCCATTCTCCCTTCTTCCTCATAAAGACATGCAACTCCTTCTTCTCTATATGTTAAAAGTTTTTTGATAAAATTTATCATAAGAGTTGGATGAAAAAAAGAGAAGAAAAAAAGAAGAAGCATATAGACCTCACCAATTGTATTTTTGAATCAATTATGACGGAGTGCTAAGCATGGATGCACTTCGTTTGTCCTCCCGTTCTCACCCCACCACGAAGCTGACATGATGCACTCTAAGTGGTCTAACAACATATAACTAATTAAATAAACTGGCTGAAGTGAGTGTTGTGTTCAACTCCGCAGTTGGAAGGATTGCTTTCTGTCGTCTGTCTTTTCCTTCTCTCTCTTCTCTTAGCAAAGTAGGCTCAAGTCAAAGTAAGGCGGAATTTAGAACAAAATTTTCCATCTCTTACTTTCATAGATTTTTTTTTTTAAATCCCAATTACATTACCGCGGGCCAAAATGATTATGTGTGTATTCTTAAATTTAAAAAACTACAACTGTATAAGTGTGAAGCGAAAATGGCATCTTAGTTAGCAACGTGAAGGTGAAATTGTTCCTCCTAATTTTCCTCATTACAGATATTTTAATTTATTTGTAATCACAGTTAAAAATACTGACTAATTATAAAACAAAGACACGACCTTCATCCCCTCACATCGTGTTACCACATATTATTGTAGGGGCCACTCAACACTATTTATCGTCACCGACCATTCACGTTTCTTACAGGAAATGTTTCTTTATTTTTATTTTTTTAAAATTTATAATTTTTTGTAGATAATAACACACAAACTTATAATGTTGATGCGCTATATGTATCTTTATGATGCACAATCTTTATGGATATGCTTTACTAATTTTGTTTGAGTTTTGTCTCTAACTACCATATAAAATAGTCAAATAACATATAAAAGTGGTGCATTCTCATTCTAAATTGGTGCATCATAGATAATTAATACATATATTATAGGTATAATGAAAGAAGCAACTGAAAGTTGAATCAAGCATTTTAAAAGTGTGATGCATTATTTTATTAAATTATGACACACCGATTTTAAAGTATTACACATTAGTTTTTGTTTTTGGTTTGATGTATTTTCTTTTAATTAGAGTTTGCTTGGTGTTCTGTTGCCTTCTCTTCTTGAGATATGCTTTTAGTTAGATATAAAATTTGTTTAGATTTGTAAAATGACAAAAAATAAAATAAAAATATGTGCACTAATTATGAATGACAGTGCAATGATTTTTTTAACTAACATGCACTGATTTAAGATCTATGATTGCTTTTATTGTCATTGTATACTTAAACTTTCATTATAAAAAGATGAGGTATTTTCCTGTTCAGGTAGATTTTGACTGTATTCATACGATTACATTTCACATATCCAATACATCCTAATTTTAATCTTTGATATAACATAGTTAAACACAAAACTAACAGATACTTGACATTGTTTTGACTAATTTACTTGGAAATAATTGCGAAGATGCCTCTTTAATCACTTCATTAAGGTAAAATAAAGAAATGAAATGTATATATCAAAACCAATTTGGTTTGATTTTTTATTTTAATTTTTTTGAACAAATTTGGTGTGATTTACTTTGTAAGCGATTTCATCCCCACATACCGAATTCCTTAGTTACCACGCATGGACAAACCCTAGATCTGCTTGCCTCTTCAAAGGTAACCCCCCCTTTTCATCTCATCTAATCTCTCTACCCCATCTTTCCACGTATACATTTCACATAAATACATACATTATATATATATACAACATATATCTCTATGTCTAATAATTCGTGTCCGTGTTTGTGTCTCTATACATTTCAGAATTTTTAAATCTTAATAAACGCCAAGAGAAAACCCAAGGAGATGAGTGGCAGTACGACAGTGGCGGTTGCTGGCGGTGGAGGTGGAATTTCCGGTTACCGGCCACCGTTTACGCCGGTGCAGTGGCAGGAGCTTGAACATCAAGCTTTGATATACAAATACTTAGTTGCAGGGGTTCCTGTTCCTTATGATCTTGTTGTTCCGATTAGAAGGAGCCTTGAAGCTTTATCTGCTAGGTTTTTCAATCATCCTAACTGTAAGTTCTTTTGTATGTTAATTTTTTTTTCAAATTGGGGCTTTTTTTTATTGAATAGGTACGGTTTGACTTGTGAAGTCAATAGATTACTTATTAGATAGGAAATTGACGAAAGAAGGTTTGACTTTTCAAGTAATAGTTTAAGATCCAGTTTTGTACTATTTAAGTTGGAGAAAATTATAGGAAATTTTGATTTTAATTTTTTTTTGAAGAGTCATTACTTGTCAAATGATCTCTTTTTTTTCCCCTTATCCTTGTTTTCTTTCTTTACTACTAGTAGTTTCTGCTGTTTTCTGTATGTATAAGCCTCCGCTGGCAATTTTAACCTATTTACTTGATTCAGGGAATGGTTTATCTTTATCGGATCCAATTAAAATGTAGCTTATAAGTAAACGGGACAAAAGTTGCCTGAACTGCTTCTTTTTTTTTTTTTTTTTTTAATTAATGAATAAGACGTTATATTTCTTTTCATTCTAAAAAATACTTATTGTAATCATATTTGACACACTAGCTACGTATAAAAAGATTAAAAGCCAATTTTTTGGACAAAAGCTTTTCAGATCAACCTGACCGGCATGTTGTGCTCTCACCAGAGTTCCCTGTTTTGGCTTTTGTCCTATTACTCAACCCACCTATTTCTGCACTTCTAGTATCAGAATTGCTTTTAAAGCTGTATTAATCTAAACCCAGATTTAATTTCAGTTGATGTTTTACTTTCTGACTGATCTGATGCTTGCAACTTTGGACTTGTTACAGCATTGGGCTATTGTTCATATTATGGAAAGAAGTTTGACCCTGAACCAGGGAGGTGTAGGAGGACGGATGGGAAAAAATGGAGATGCGCTAAAGATGCCTATCCTGACTCTAAATACTGTGAGCGCCACATGCACCGTGGCAGAAACCGTTCAAGAAAGCCTGTGGAATCTCAATCTGCTTCTCAGTCATTGTCAACTGCAGTGTCACATGTCACTACTGCTAGCAGCACTGGTAGTGGTAATAAAAGCTATCAAAGTCTTGGCAGTGGAAGCTTCCAGAACTCTAACTTGTATCCCACTTCAAACTCGGGAAATTTTGATTTTGGCAGAAATATATCAAAGTTGCAGGTGCATGCTGGAACCTATGGGATCAACAACAACAACAGTTTTAGGTACTTGTTTTCTGTTCATAACCAGATCTTCTTTTTTTAAAATTATTATTTTATGAATGACTTCAATTATGCAGTATTGTTATTAATATATAGTTGTGGGAGTGTTTGGAATTCATTTTCTGATTGTTGCAGCTTGACGTTGCATCAATCAGATTTTAATGTTAGAGTAAACAGTTATTGCTTCTGATTATCTTACATGATTTGAGGTTTAAATAATCAGTTTCATACTGTTTAGTGTTTACAACATAACCGGTACATGTAATATACCCATTTACCCCTTTTTTTTACATAATTTGATAGACTAAATTCCCCATTGCAGTTCCATTTTTCACAAAAATGTGATCTTTTTCATTTAGTCTTATAAGTCCATGTATATTATTATTATTATTATTATTTAGTATCAAATAACATCTAAGTAGGGTGGCCAATTTGCATGCTAATTATGTTGGATATTTTTTCGTGTGATTGAACTGTAAGTAACTTGAAAATATTATATCTGTTGCCAAAGGAAGTGATATGGGATGAGGTATTACTTTTTTATTATAATTTTTCACATAGAGGATACCTTGTTTTACCACTTGAGCAATAAATCATATATACATGCATTCAGCGCATTCTGAGTGGCCCCACAAATATATAAAATAGTGCGCACATGAGTTTATCACATTATGGACTTAAAAGAATTTATTCTTTAAAAGTCAGTTTATCGATGATCTTGGGGGTTACACATCTTTATGTAGATAAAACCAGCAACTTTTGTTTGAATAATAGATATTAAATCATCAACAAATACTTACACTGGTGATGTTAACAGAAAAAGTAAACATTGCCACTCCTGTGACAGAATTGTGAGGTAGATAGTTTTCATTATTTTCTTTAATGGCGTCTATTACCTACCTTAGTATTCTTCCAGTGATGTTTTATTGGATGACCATCACCAAAATCTCTGTAACCTTGGCCAATTTCATGATGATAAACTTTTTTGACTAGGAAGAATCACATCGACCTTTGATTCGGTGACGGCAGGACATGCTGAGTTTTGGTGTATTTGTGTATGTGTTAGTTTTATATTTCATCTCAGTTTTGCTGATATAGGTCAAGTTTGTGTCATATTCCATTAAAAGAGATATATTGCTCAAGACCCCTCTTAAAGTCGTTTTATTTTGAAATGATTAGATTATTATATTAATAATATGGTTTTTCTAATCATATGCAGGTACGATCAAGGACTAACTGTCGATGTGGATGATAGAAATTACTCTTCTGGAGCATCAAGTGGACGGGGTCTAGCCATGGAATCTAATGCAGACAGTACATGGCGTCTGGTGCCTACTCAACTTGCCGCAAGTTCCTTACTGGAATCAAGAAATGACTCTTATTTACAAACTAAATCCACACAATTAACCATGGTTAATGCTTTTGATCCTGTAATTGATGCTACAGCAGGGTCGAAGCCAAGTCAGCAACATTGCTTATTTGGTAGCAAGATTGGTGAATCAGTTGAAGTGAAAAATGAGCAAAATTTGATGCGCCCTTTCTTCGATGAGTGGCCTGAGGCCAGGGAACCATGGTCCAGTCTTGGTGCTGATGGCAAGAACTCGTTCTCCACAACTCAGCTATCCATGTCTACAGCTTCTGAATATTCTGCAAGAAACGACTGCACCACCCCAAATGGTGTGTAAACTGTAATCAGTATGTTCAATGTATGCGGGTTATAAATGTTTGAAAACAGAATGACCTTTTTTTCCCCCTGTGCAGATGATTAAGAATGGATGTGATATCGCGATACAAGTTTGTGCCAAAGAAGATGTGTGTATTTGATTATGTTGTATGATCTTGGATTAAGCATGTTAATTTAACTTTATGGTTAACATGAATGTAGCCAAACTGGTTGCTTCATCCAACAAATGCTTGTTTAGCAACTCTATGGAATAAATGTTGGTGTATTTTCAATTGTATAAATTTGCCTTCAAATGTCATTTTAGGGTTTGAACAACACTTTGGGGATTGCCTTGGTTATTTGTTGGGGTGGTTGGAGGTGCAATTAGAAGGTTATTATTGCTATTTTCCATAATCAGAGACTGATCCAATATATTAGTTGCAACAAAGTAACCAAAACCTATCTGCTTAAGAAAATGATTATCTTCATTTTATAAAATGTCTCATAAAAGTTGTAATTTTCAGAGAGTAAACAAGCTCTATGGAGCAAAAGGTTCAAGTCTCGTTCAGAAGATACATCCTTTCAAGAGTAATACTGATAGTAATATTGATATAAGCAATGGGGGGAATGCTTTGATTCTGCAATCTAGTATCATGTTTTAGGAACTGTAATAAACTAAAGCTTCTTCTCTAGAGCAACATAAAATGTCTAACTTGAACAAAACTTTTATTACTTCTGACAAATGAAAAGTAATGCATAATGTGCCTTTTCAATATTATAATCAACTTTGAAACTCCGGTTTTAGCATCATATGGTCAGTTCTTGGAAGTTTCCCATGTTTCTAAGCTCCACTGTATTCCTAACCCTGCAAGGGGGCTCACATATGTGTTATGTATTTCAGCGGGGTTGGTTAATGTGACTTTTGAGTTGGTCAAAACAATCCACCACCATTTTTGCCTGAGAGGACATTAATCTGCCGATCCCCGAAAAATATACCCTTTTGTCTACAGACTGTTCATGGTTGAAGGTAGACACCCATCTTTGCATCCCGGAGGCATCTACTCCACCATTAATACTAGTTGTGCCAAGAAGACCGCTAGATCGAGCAAAGTCCACTGCACCACTTCTTGTAGCCATAAAAGCTGTAAAGCAAATCACAAGTTATGGGACTCATCTAATAACAAGCAAGATATGAGTTGCAAAACAGATGGATTAGATAACGGGTCAAAGTGAGTAACTTCTTAATGCTGGTCAAAATGGGCTGGTTGGGTTGACCCACTATTATTTTGTTAATCCTTTTCTAATTCTATAACCCTTAAGTGATTTACCTGTTTGACCCTTTTAACCAATTTCCATTTTTGCTAAATATTTACTTTTACCCATATTATCCATTTCAGATAGAACATAGAACCCGAATTGACCCATGTACATTTGAGTGAATTCAAATTGCCACCTCTGGTCAAGATCATCATTTATGTAAGGGGGAACCTTGAGGTACATGTTCAAGCAGTAAGATGTACTATGCAGTGTCTTATTGGGATTAGTATGTACTTAGTTTCGGTTAATCCTTGGCCTTTTTTGAATATGTAGAAAGTTGCATTACTTTTAGTGTTTGTAACCGATAATCTAATTTAAACAATTTTTTCCAAAGGTTAGTTCCTTTAATTTACAGCTTGGGTAGTGTCTTGAATGGTTTTTAAAGGACAAAATAACCAAGACAACTCCTCACGAGCTCAAAACATCTCCAGTTTAACCTTTGAGGTCGAAAACACTAACTTTCAACTTTATAACAAAAGTGAAATCTTCAATGTTGAAGAAACATATCTAATTCAGTTTATGGTAAACTTGTAATATATCCATCAGTTTACTAACCTGGAAAAGTTAAAAGGTAGCCTGACTTATTATAAGTCGACTATTGGCTGAGGCATTATGATATTATTCAAGTAACTTAAACATGTAAAGGAATTATGCCATTAGGGTTAGAGAAAACATGAGAGAAATGTACCACTAAAAGGAACTTTAAGGAGACGATTTGCAGGAAGACCAACGCCAATGCCAGCAAGAGTAATGCCGACACTAAAACCAACACCACAACCAGCACCAACATAACCTATGACTTCAGGGCCAAACCCAGGACCCCATCCGACCCCACAACCAAAGCCTATTCCCATACCCCAAAAGGCTCCAGATGTAGGATGCACAGGGTTCCATCTCGCATACCTTCTGAACAACCCTTTTATGATCATTAATACCTGCACGCACCCAGAACTGATTAATGATTATAAATAGTATTATATCGAATTAGTAATTAAGTAACTGTCAAAAGAAGTATTCAAGCAACTTCAAGCTCTCTAAATCAACTATTCAAACCTAGTAATCCCTATAAAAATCTACAATAGGTTCATGCCTATTTGTTATCATTAAGGAATATACCAAATGCCTTGTATGCAGACACCACTAGGAACTCTATATATGTATCTAAAATGCATGCTTTTTTCAAGTCCACAAAGTAAAATCAACAATCTTATAAAACAGCTTGAACTGAAAAACAAAGAGGAGACACTTATTCGTTCATCTATTGTAGTGCCATGAAGATGACTGATAGTAAGTGAATTTATCCACTGCTACAAGATTAATTATGCATATTAGCTATGTCCTCTGTGTGCAATTCATCTTATATGTATATGTTTATAAGATAAGATTAATACCTTGTTTAGTTAATGCTGTAGATCAAATTCCAAATAGTAACTAGTAAGAACAAACATTAGGTAGTTATGGCGGCTATATTTGAAAAGAACAAAATGTAGTGTTAATTTAAACTTGAAATAAAATCCTAACAAACCACTAACTAAACTTCAGTTGAGCAGAACAGCTTTCTGTCAAAAGCCTAATCCACATTTTGATATTTTATTATTTACTGAAACCAAAAATATAATCTACACAAATAGTTAGGTGTGCAAGCTATTAAGATTCCAAATTAGCCACAATAAATGCTATCAAAATTCTAAATATTCAAAATTTATACATCTAACGAGCACAATATAAAAATAACTACAGAAGTAGATAAATTTCGTGAATTAACATAATAATAAAAAAAAGAAACAAAAATATATAAGCATATTACCATGTACAGAAGAAGAAGATTGTGGATGAATGTTGTGATGATGATACAAGTGCTTAGAGCTTTGAAGAAGAACAAGTTACCCGACCCGAATCGGTAGTGAAGTAAACCCGGTGTTGTACTTGTGTGGTGTGAGCGCCTTCGTTTTGTCCAATTGATTTCTATTTTAACGAGATTTACAAGAAAGCCACTAGAGTTTGTAAAAATTTCTATTAGTGGTGTGAGTTTTTATCCTACCCGAACCCATCACAACTTTCGGTTAGTGCATTATCAAAATATAATCAGTCTATTTTGTTTCTGGTTAGATTATTTTCAAATATAGTTAATTTTAGCAATGATTTAGTTTTATAATCTTTTTATACACATGTTACATTTATTGTTCCACATTGACCACTTATAGAGATTTTAACTATATCAATGTAAACCTTCCCTTAAGCAGTGAACACATATTAGGTTGATGTATGAATTCAATCCAACAAACTCGTGTGATAAATGTATTAAAGCGGACAATATCCATTAAATAAGGTTAGATTGTAGGATATATACATAAAATAATGTCTAATTTGTCTATTACATAAATTTCATATAAAAATTTTCTTATATTCACCAATCACATTTAAATACGCATCAATCTTATTAGAAACACATTTAAATATTAACTAAACATTAATCTTATTTATTGTGGATAATGGAAATTGGATCCAATAATTATATGTTGAAAGTGGAGTAGGAATTGGGTCAATATTCCCTAATCCATTTTAGCATTATCATCCGATCCATTCAAACCACTCCCAGATGTATTAGTATTATTTCAGTATTATATTTATCATTGCCCCATCACATGTTATTAGCCTTCTGGTTGGATGAAAATTAATTGGATGTATAGGTAATGGGTTAGAACTCAAAAACAAAAACATGGATTTTCTTCAGACAAATGTTCGGTAATTGGTGTGGACTAAATGGGTCGGATTAGGTCAGTTTGATCAGAACTCACATTTGTGTTGATCTGTTCATTTCTTGAAAGTTTGTATCTATTTATTGTGTTTATATAATAGCAAAGACTATAATAATAAAAAGTTTAATAAAACCGTCTAAAATGTTTACTTATATGCTTACACTTTAGGCAACTTCTTGGCATATTTAGTTAGCACAAATTACATTCCATAATCTGGCTAACTATAAGTTTTAAGACACATTTGTGATAGCAAACATTATTTAATAATATCGAGTACATAAAATGTAAAGTTTAAACTAAAGATTTTATATTATCCTCAACTAATTTCTACTACCATCTTAGCAAAAATGTCAACACAAGTACACAACAGATCTCATTCTTATTGACATATGGTGAAGTGGGAATCACCCCACATAAGAACCAACATGGTTCTTTCATCAATATGTCACAAAAATCAAATAGTACCAAATGCACACAATATACATGGTCTACTTTTACATGTAGACATCACCTAAATGCCAAAATCAAGTAACTTAAACACTACCCCATTTCTAAAGCTTTACAACAAAACACCCAAATTTGACATAGTGGTTGCGGAGTTGTTACACAAAATAAAAACTGTTTGCCCCTACAAAATCCTCATGACCAATACTTATACTCCTTCATTTCATTCTGCTTTCAATATCATAACTTTCATCACCTAAAAATGAAAAATTCTTCGAAATCGAGATCTTGGCAACCTTTCATAGCAAACTGTTGTTCTGTTGAAGACCATACGGTCTTCGACAATTTTAGTAGGTGTAAGACTTCTACGTCTCTTGCATCCGATTATTCAAAGAATGTGACACCTTCACCGTCTTTTAGACACATATCGTTCTCTGACCTTAGTCATTCTTCCTCTATACGCATTAACGAAGACATAGCCCATACTTTTGGTCCTGATTTGTTTGACTTCAAACTTAGTGAGTTGAAAGCGATAACTCAGAATTTTTCAAGCAATTTCTTGCTTGGAGAAGGTGGTTTTGGTACGGTCCATAAAGGCTATGTTGATGATAACATGAGGTCTGGATTAAAGGCTCAAGCTGTTGCAGTTAAACTTCTTGACATTGAAGGGTTGCAAGGACATCGTGAATGGCTTGTAAGTTTAAATAATTGACGTTGTTTTTCTTTTAAATATATATATATATATATATACTAGTGACAATATATTATTTTTGTTTGTTTGTGGGTATCATTGAAGGCGGAAGTGATATTTCTTGGGCAACTTAGGCATCCTAACTTAGTAAAACTGATTGGATATTGTTGTGAAGAAGAAGAAAGACTCCTTGTTTATGAGTTCATGCCTCGTGGAAGTTTGGAAAATCATTTGTTCAAGAGTAAGCACATAGTTTCTTTGTAAAAGTTTTCAAATAATATTTTTGTTGTAAATTAAGCAACAATGGCTGTTAAACAGGGATCTCGGTTTGCTTACCATGGGGAAACAGATTAAAGATCGCGATAGGTGCAGCCAAAGGGCTCGCTTTCTTGCACGGTGCTGACAAGCCTGTTATATATCGCGATTTCAAGACTTCCAACATCTTACTTGATTCTGTAAGCTTATATATCCTTTGAAACTTTATTAATGTTTCACAATAACTGAGAAGCTATGATTTTATATAACATTTTAAAAGATGAAAATTTTTATGGGTTATACATTCGTGTGGTAGATTACTTGCTTTTCTTAGAAAAAGAAAAAGTCCAAAATGTGAATTTAATTTTGGCAGGACTTCAATGCAAAGTTATCAGATTTTGGGCTGGCAACAATGGGCCCTGAAGGATCAAACACTCATGTGACTACTAGAGTTATGGGTACTTATGGTTATGCAGCCCCTGAATATGTCACTACTGGTATTGCTCTCATCTATAGCTCAAATAAAACTGTTTGGTTCAGTATGATTAAATGTTATTTGATTTTTAAAACTAAAACAAAATGAATGCAGTAAGTTTTATCTGGCTTTGTAAGCTTATGTATTACTTATGTATAAGCTATTGGAAGCTTGTAAGCATTATGATGTTACTAATGATTGTACTAAATGTAAATTTTAGGCCATTTGACCACAAAGAGCGATATTTACAGTTTTGGAGTCGTGTTGCTAGAACTACTAACCGGCAAAAGGGCAATGGACAGAACTAGGCCCAAAAGCGAACAATATCTTGTAGATTGGGTTAAACCGTACTTGACTAGTACTCGAAGATTGCGTTGTATAATTGACTCAAAATTAGCAGGGCAGTACTCAGTAAGAGGAACCAAGGAAATGGCTCTTTTAGCTCTATATTGTGTGAGCTTGAACCCAAAAGATAGGCCCAAAATGACTCAGATCATTGAAACACTTGAAGGACTTCAAAATTTAAAGGACATGGCTATTAGTTGCGGGCAGTGGCCTGCAACTACACATAAGACTGCAAGAAATGTGGTTTCTAATCCAAAAGGAAGAAAAGAAATGAATGGTGGTCGCATATATTGGAAACAAACTCCAGTTAATACCATAAAATCGAAAGGATAATGAATGAAAATGCAAATGCAAATGAAGCTATTAAATTAAGATTGTATGAAGGTAAATCAACATATGCTACTACTTATGTACAAACGCTTATATAATAAGTTATCATATATTATATATGCATTTAAATTTTGACAAATATGAGAGTTCGTGAATGTTTGACCACTATTATCATGTTTTGTCTCTTAGGTAAATTATAGCTTTCTATGACCATGATAGACATTCTATGGAGAAATGCTTAGCCATTAATTAGTGGACTTTTTAGGGTGCAAAAGGTATAACAAATATTTGGTTCAGACAATTCGATAATTCACCAAGTAAAATATCATCACACTCGTATACATGATTTTTGAAAACAAATAAAACGACTCTCACTCCTCCAATAACTATTTTACACAATTAAAAACAATTAATGTTATCTTTATATAGTTAATATAACATCAATTTCCCGTTACATTATTTAAGACATTATTATTACTATTTTTTAAAATGATAAACAATTACTTCGAACAAAATAAAATAATAAGATAAGTAATAACTTTGGGATTAATAAAAACATTTCTTATAATTATAATCTTCTTGTAACAAAAATTATTTTAGTTTTCTTGACTATGTCTTGTACATCTAACATTATATTATTATATTCTTATGATATGAATTTAGTAACAACATTTTAAACTACCCAAAGTATCTATCCCAGTTTACCACATTTTTTCCCAAAGTTGCCAAATTGAAAAAAGGATCAAAATAGGTGCTACATCGGCTTAAAAGTTCTTGATTGCCTTCCTCCGGCCCAAACCCTACACCAGGGTTTTGCGGTTCATCAAATTACCAACCAAGATCTCGTGGCCTTTTCTCAAACACTAATGGCACCATCTCCACCACCATGAAACATCTTTCATCTAACAAATTCACCCCCAAAAAACGCTTTTCTTCAATCCTTCTTTTTCATGGATTTAAAAAGACTCAAAATTTCATCATTAAAAAGAAACCCATTTCAATCAACTACATCAACCCAAAACACCCATTCTAAAATTTCACCCAAACAACCAACCCCATCAGTCAACAATCATCAAGATTTAATAAAGTCGGTAACTTTACTTCTTTCAAACCCATCATCTATAGATACAACATCTGTATCTAAACATATACTTGCTCATTTATCTCCACTTCATTTTGATTCTTTGTTTTTTGATATTAGGTCTTCTGTTAAACCTAGAACTGCTTTACAATTCTTTTCCATTGGTACACAATCTTGTGGGTTTAAATTCACTATCAAGTCTTATTGTTTGTTGATTCATTTACTACTTGATTCGAAGCTCGAATCCCCAGCTAGGTTACTTTTAATTCAGCTAATTGATGGTAAATTACCTGTTTTAGCTTATAATGTTGATGATTCTAAGACTAAACATACTGAGATTGCTACTACATTTGTGGAATTTTATCATACATTCAAGGATTCGGTTGGTGTAAGGACGTTTGATTTGTTGATTCATGTTTATTGTACGCAATTTAAAGGTTGTAGTTTCGGTCTTGAAAATGCGTCGGATGTGGTTAGGTTGATTTCAGAAAAAGGTGTGTTTCCATCTTTAAACACTTGTAACTTCCTTTTGAATTGTTTAGTGAAGTTGAACTTGCTTCAAAAATGTCATGAAGTCTTTAGTGTGTTACGTAAAGGTATTCAACCGGATGTTTATTTGTTTACGACTGCAATAAATGCTTTGTGTAAAGATGGGAGGATTAAAGATGCTATCAGGGTTTTATCAGAAATGGAAGAAATTGGTGTTTTGCCAAATGTTGTGACTTATAATAATATCATTCATGGTCTTTGCAAGAACCGTGATCTGGAAGAAGCTTTTCGGGTCAAAGAAAAAATGATCAAGAAAGGTGTAAGTCCTAGTCTTATTACATATAGTGTAATTATTAATGGTTTATTGAAAATCGAGAAATATAATGAAGGGAGTCGTGTTTTAAGTGAGATGACGGCTAATGGTTTTGTCCCAAATGAGATTGTTTATAATACATTGATAAACGGGTACTGTAAAACGGGCGACATGAAGAAAGCATCGACTGTTAGGGATGATATGTTATCAAAGGGAGTAAATCCAAATTCAGTCACTTTGAACACACTTATTAAAGGTTTCTGCTATACGAATCAAATGAGTGAGGCTGAGAAGCTTCTAAAAGAAATGATATCACTTGGTTTAACCGTAAATGCTGGTTCATTTACATCCGTTATTCACTGGCTCTGTAAGTGTTCAAAATTGGAGTCAACACTTCATTTTATTAATGAAATGTTGTTAAGAGATTTAAGACCGAATGATAGTTTGCTGACAACAATAGTTAGTGGGCTTTGTAAGCATGGTAAGCATTCAGAAGCGGTTGACCTTTGGTTTAAGTTGCTTGAAAAACATTTTTCTCCCAATATTGTGACATCAAACGCTCTTATTCATGGTCTTTGTGAAATTGGGAATGTTGAGGATGCAAGAAAGATTCTTAAAGAGATGGTACAAAGAGGTTTTAGTTTGGATAGAATTACATATAACACGTTGATTTCATGGCATTGCAAAGAGTCAAGATATGAGGAAGGTTTGCAATTAAGTGAAGAGATGGTCAAACAAGGGGTTTTACCAGATACTTTGACTTATACTTCACTTATAAACGGGTTATGCAAAAAGGGTAAAATGGATGAAGCCGTGATGTTATTGGAAAAGTGTAAATTTCAAGGTTTGACTCCGGATGTTTATACTTACGGAGTTTTGATCGAAGGGTTCTGTAAGAACAATGAAATCCAGAAGGGAAAAGATTTATTAAATGAGCTGGTCACCAATAAAATGGAAGTCAACTCTTTTATCTATAATACACTTATTAGAGCGTATTCCACAAGTGGTAATGTAACAGAGTCCGTTAGACTTTTTATTGACATGAAAAGTAAAGGTATTCAACCGAATTCCGTCACTTATTCTTCTCTAATTCATGGATATTCAATCAATGGATGTGTAGAGGATGCAAAGATTATTATTGATGAAATGAGGAAAGAGGGTTTATCACCAAATATTGTGTGTTATACTGCTTTAATCAATGGTTATTGTAAGATGGGTCAGATGGATAAAGTGGATAGCACGTTGCAGGAAATGTCTTCGTATGGCATACGCCCTAATAAATATACGTATACTGTCATGATTAATGGGTATGTCCAACTTGGTCAAACAGAATTAGCTACAAAGCTTCTTGGTGAGATGGAAGAAAAGGGAGTTATTCCTGATGTTGTTACTTATAATACACTTGCTAACGGGTTCTCGAAGGAAGGGAAGATTGAGGATGCCGTACAATTGTTTGATGACATGTCCCGAAAAGGTGTAGATTTAGATGAGATAACATACACTAGTTTAATTCATGGATGGAGCAAGAAATCAGTTGTTGAAAATCAAGAATAATCAAAGGCTCCTAATTGGTAGGTCCTCAATTTTTTAGATTAGATTTTTAGACTGATATTGCTTTTGTAATTTACTTCATAAGTGGATGAAAATATATACACACTTATTTTATAGTTTAAGTTTGTGGGGTGCTTGTTTCGCGAGACTTGTACTTCCTTCAATATGAAATCTATTTAGATCAGCTGATTGAAATGTACTTTGAAACAACATGTAAGAAATATATTTGTGAATATGATATTCAGTTTGATTGTATGTTTGTTAAGTAAGATAAACAGGGTAAAAAGTTGTTTTATCTTCACAGGAAATAAGACATTTGACCTCTTTTGGTGATGATAAATTTGCTACATCTTTGAGCATATTTCTATGTCATGGTAAGTCATCTCTTATAGTTTCCGTTTTTTAAATTCTAAATGCAATTTTCGATGGTAAAACATGAAAATTTGAACTACACCTAGTTACCATAATTAATGATCATCTTTTTTGGTTGTATGATTTTGCTATTATTCTGGTCATAAATAAATGTTGGAATTATTTGTAGCCTTAAATCTTCAAAAAAACATGTATCTACTTTTCAGCTTTAGATGTCTATATTATTTAAATTATCAACTCTCAAAAACAGATTATAATGATTGAAGTATCTGAAGTAAAAAAATGTTCCATGTAAGTAATTTTTGGAAGATAATAATATTTCTAACATTTGTTTCAGTATCCTGCAGTGTGCTGTAGTATATCAACATGTTAAGGTTACTCCAAGGAGGGTAAGGAAATTTTGCAGAGTTTATGTGAAGAGGCAAGTTTTATCCTGTAACTGTTAATACGGAATGAGAAACTTCAGTATCAAGTGTCTTTTTAACATTTCTTATGATCTATATTGTACAAATCCAGGGTTAAGCTATCTTGGGATGTATATGGAACCATGTAATGTAATCAAAGTCATACAGATACTTGGGAAGGAAGGACATATACATGGTGAGAACTATGAGTGCTGGACTGCCGGTTGCTTGATGCTTAAATTCTTCATTTTTTGGATGTGTTCTATCAGGTGAGAATGTTGTTCGATTATGTGTACGTATGCATGCATTTGTGTTTGTGTGTTTGGGTTGTTTTTACATTTTACTGTGAGAAATAGAATTGGCATGAATCTAAGGTGTTTATTGTTGGTATGGCATTTTTGAAAAGTCATGTCTTGAATAAATTGTAGATGAGACCATTAGAGTATATAATAATGTGGAAAGAACAGAATGCACACAGAACAATGAGTAGATTTGTATGAGATTTCCGTGATTGAGAGGTTTCTTGACTCGATCTTAAAATATTTTCCAGTTTTTTTCTTTATTTCTTTATTACATGAACCAAACATACCTTTAATAAAGTTAAATAAGGAGGAAGTTGCAGTTACACTTTGAACACAGAATGTTAGATATGAACCTGCGATTTTAAGCTACCAATTATGAGTACATGAAAAATCGTTGAGATTAAAAGACAAAGGGATAGGCTGATGTAAGCAAACTAGTGGTTTGGATGTAGTTATTGATGTCAATAATGCATATGCCATTTTCGGGTTTAAATTAATCTATAGAAAAGTGATTCTCGGAAGGTGTGGCTAGAGCACGCATTGTGTTCTCTGGACTACCGTTTTTTTCTTTTTTTGCTATCGGAAATTTATTCCAGTCCCAACAATAGAAGAGGTGGTGTAGTGGTCCCTTGTTCACTCACCATCATTTGCCTGTCATATCTGATTAAAAATATGTGTGTGCTTTTGGATTTTGACTTAAACTAAAGTTGATTTTGTCACCATTTATGTAACATAATTGTCCACTGCTTCAGTTCAGGTTGGTGCCCTTCGAAATAGATGATCAGATTCAATGATGCAGTTACTCCTATTACCTCACAAAGCAACCTACCGACTTGCAGATGCTGATTTTGCTGCCTTTCTGCTACAATTGGCCTCTACAAAACTGAAATTGTGCATGACGTCGATTGATCCTCTTTGTTGTTGAGAAAGTTCTTCGCTTTTTCACTTTTTGGTTTCAGAAAGGGACATGAAGCATCATCATCGTCAGACTTTCATATACTGAATTGAATATATGCAAATGGATTAATGTATAGGTCTGTACTTTCTATGACATAATTGGCTCATGAAACGCATCTTAAAGATTCATGCTCACGTGGTTAGTTAAGATTGTGTAAATGGAATGTAGACACACTTTTGGTACCCATAAAGGTAAATAGTTTTATATATATTTACTAATTTGCCTAAATGTCATGCCAACGTAACTTTGTAAGATTCATGCTGATACGATAATACTCAACCAGAAAATGCTTAACAGAATTTCTGGAATGAAACAAAACAAAACCCAGGTGGCCAGTTGTGAAACAAGTTAGTAGGAAGCTATGGCATGCTGGCAGTATAAGGAACAATTGGCATAGAGAAATACACATCGTATGCATCTACCCTTCGTATATTTTCAGTTGAATTAGGAACTTGTTCACTTCGGCCTTCTTGCACCTGCTCAAGCGCATCGTGTGATGAATCCTTGCTGTTTGTGTATGTGAGCAAGTACATTATGAACTCAAATTTGTTTAAATAGTTCTATGTATACTCTGACTTTACTTTTTTTTAGCGATGAACATGTTGTGCTACAACTCAACATAAAAGAAAGGATTAATTGTTTCGTTATGTGCTAAACTTTGAACTTGTTACTATTATATGGTCCTAACTCTGAAATTATCTATTGTATGAGGTAAATATTTAAAAATCTATATTTTTTTTGGAACGGCTGAATTATATAAAACTAGCAAGAAGCTAGAAAAACAATTACAAGATATAGATAGTTAAAGGATTTTGGAGCCAATTGCTCCATGAAATAAAAGACATCTTGTTTCTATTCGAATACCAACGATACGAATAATCAACTACCTTGTCAAATAAGCTATTTCGCAGCGGAAGACTAACACAGTAGATCGTCTCATTACGAAAATTCCATAAACACCAGAGGACTACTCCAATGATAGAGGTCAAAGACGACTTTGGAGAAGACGAAATCCGAAGGTCATCAAGCCACTGAAAGAGATCAGATATGCTACAAATTATAGGGAGCTGCAAATCCACCCATAGAAAGACTCTCCGCCAAATCGAAGAAGCAAGAGTACAAGACCATAAAATGTGATCAATTGTTTCAATATTATATTGTATGTTGTGGGTGACTTGTTACCAGAAATTACTTGTCATATGGTCACAACTTTGAAAAGTTTAGCTCATAAAATAGATGTGTTTGACCTGCAATTTCCAGTAACAAGTCACCCACAACATACAATATATGTTTTTGAAAGTTTACCTCATATAATACATAGTTTCAAAGTTGAGACAATGCAATAGTAACAAGTACAAAATTTAACATATAACGAAACAATTAACCCTAAAATAAATTGCCAATTTAAGTGTTACTTTGACTTATAACACATGCTCTGCTTTTGTAAGTGAAACTTGTGGTGTCTGGGAGGTGCTTAAGATCAAGTGAGTGTTTACGGATTACAAGCCTTTGTAAAAGCGTGCTAACAATATTGTGTATTTACCGATTAAAATGTGGTGTTTGTTTTAGTCATTGGGGGCCTCGATCCTTCGCTCTTTGTTTTCTGTAATCCCCATTCGATTTCTATTATATATTAAAGTTTTGTAGGCTAATTATTTTCAAAGTATATATTTTTAATTATAAAAATGATATAAGTTGATGTTTTGAGTCTAATGTGTTGTGTTGGTGATTTCCTTACATCTACTTTGATGTATTAATGATGATGGATTTGTTAAAATGTCATTCTATACTCGGCATTTTCTTTCCTCACAAAATAAACAGCATGACCTATAATATAATTTTAAATGTCAATCATTGAAAAGAGTCTCTAAAACCAAAGATGGGGAGACACTTTTATCTATCTTCGTATATATAATCACTAGGAAATCTAAAGGGTTGTGAATGTCATTAATAAATAAGTTTTTATATCAAAAATTCGTAAATATAAGAGTTACGTCTAAAATATTAATAAATAGAAATAAAATGAGTCGGGATACATACATCACTTACTATACACGGTTCACAATAAAAAAATCCTGACCTTATAGTGAGCATTGTAAGGTACCATAGAGAAGCAAACGGTTACCATCACTATTTTAGTTGTATGATAAACGTTGGACTTTTGACCTTCGAAGTTATTGTATTAAAAAATTTTATGGTGATAATTATAAAAATGAATATTTTTATTTTTAATTTTAATATATCTATGTAAAAAAAAATAATATCAAAATTATTATAATTTTACTTTTTATAATATGAAATTGATTATTTTAAAAAATATACATATATAATATACAACTTAAATTTGTGTATCACAACTTTTATAAATTTTAAGTGTGATACACACTATAAATTATAGTGTGTATCACAAAAATTAGTTGTGTATCACATATTTTTATCAAAGCTTTTCTATACATAATAAAAATATAGAGTTCTAATAATTTTGATATAATTTTTTATCAAAAAAATTGAATCTAAAAAATAAAAAATAAAAATACTCATTCTTACCATTACCACCATAACAAAACTTGACTATTTAAACATTCCCATATATATATAAAAATATATATATTTTAAATTATGTATATATATATATCTCATTATATAGTCTTTTTTATGTTATATGTTTTTTTAATAAGCATATGAAGTGTGTTAAGATGTTATTCTTTGTCTAAAACAATAAAAATAAAATATTAAAGGTAATTAAGAAAAAATAATAATTAACGGGTAATATGTGATTGTGTAGCATCATAATGTGTCATCTTACTAAGTGTGATTTTCTTGTAGTAAGATAAGATATAGATAAGAGAATACTCAAATATAAACCTTTAAAAATCAATTATTACAACTTTAAATGACGAAACAACATTCATTTCTGTATATGATTATTTGTTAACTCTTCTTTGATTGTTCGATGCAACATGACTACTTTGCAACATTATATACTGTCGACACAACTATAATTCTACACTCTACTACACACCACAAAATCAAATTAGACAAACCTAATCTAAAAATAAAATAAAAAGGAAAATAAAAATTATTAATAATATATAATAAAACTATCATGTATAAAATAAAACTTCGTCTTGTACAATAGTACCATTTTTTTAAAGATATATTTAATCATTTTAATTTTCTGTAAGAATCGCATTTGGCAAAGGTTATTGTTAAACCTACAAATATAATAAGAAAATATCATCTTGAAAATTATGATATTGTTTTAAAAATTATACGTATATAAATATTAATTTGAATTCATCGGTACGAGTACGAATAATAGAATAGTAGAAGCCTTCGGCAAAAGTTAAAGGCAGAATAATTACCCGAAAAATAACAGCTACCGATTGTATTTCCCATTTAATTTCAAATTTAATATTTTAATCAATAAAAGAGTGGGACCAACCAAAATGAAGACTATAAATAGACTGCCATCTCTGCTGTTAATAACCTTTTCCAGAACTACTGTATCCTTCCAATTGACCGCATCAACTCTTTAATTTCGTTTTCCTTTTAATTTCAACAAACTACATTCAATTTTTCTAAATCACAGTCTCACAGCAACACATATCATGCTTCGCATTGTTTCCGATTCTCACAGGTATCAATTTCAACTCATTTGTACTGTAATTTCATGTAAACCTGTTTATATCTGTTCATGTGAATCAGCTATTTATTGAGTTGATTTCATGATCTTATTTACGTAGAACATGTTAAATTAGAGATTCATGTTTTCGGAAATACATATACGTTTCGAATTGTGTGGTTAAACGAGTTATTTTTGAGATATAGATATAGAATTATGTATCTATATGTGAAAACATAGGTTCCGTACGGATGTATTCATGAGGTTTTGGCAAGTCATCAATTGTTGATTAGAGAAGATGAAAATATAAGATGAGGAATGCAGCTAACAGTAACTCATTGTTATGCTTCAGTTAATTTAATAGTATTGATTTGATTTATGTATGTACTTTTGGTTGGTGTACACTTTATTGTGAATATTATTTATCTTCATCAAGAAGTAAAATCATTCAATTTTGTACCAAACGTTTAGTACCACTACTTAAAAAGTACATATAAATGTAAAACTGTACACTGTTGGAGTTATACTTGCATGTGTGTGATCTATTTTTTCATTTTTATGTTTGATACTTTGATCAATTGGCATTTGGCAGCATGATGAATAAAATGGCATGTCAATGGCTATGTGTAATACTGCTCTGTTTACTATGCGCGCCAGAAACACACGGTTTCTATGTCGATATTACTTTTCTTGAAGGGGCAGTGGAAAAAGGAGCTGGTATAAAACCGTAATTTTCCTTTTCTCTCTTTATAAAAATGGAATAGTTAAATTCAGTATAGATTTCATTGTCAAATGTATCATGCTTTGGGTAACAATTTGTGAAATTCCGCAGTTTGTTTGGATGGAAGCCCGCCTGCGTATCATTGGGACATGGGATCTGGTGCAGGAATTAACAATTGGTTAATACACATCGAGGTTTGTCTCTCATTGCTTATTATGCAAAAATTTGTGTTATGGTAATACATGTGCTCAGTGTTTTATGCATATATTTGTTTATGGTCTTGGTTTTTATTAACTTAATGATTGTATATAAGAGTGACACTGGTAACCCTTTGTAATTGAATACTAGGGAGGAGGATGGTGCAACAATATCACTACTTGCCTAGCCCGTAGTGGGACCCGTCTAGGCTCATCCGCTCAAATGGCAGAACAAGTTGCTTTCTCAGGAATTTTAAGTAATCAGCCACAATACAACCCTGGTAATATGTTTGTTTCATCTTCAGCGAGATGTAATGCTTCAAAACGTTCTCTTTCTGTATTTGTTTCAATCTTTTTCCAGATTTTTATAATTGGAACAAGATCAAGGTGAGATACTGCGATGGTTCTTCCTTTACTAGTGATGTAGAAGAAGTTAATCCAGTAAGTCCTACAGTAATATAACCTTTAAGAACTATTTATTTATTTTTTGGTTTTTTTTTACTTTCTTTATAATTTGCAAAATGGATGACTGTCATTTTATTTACTTCTAAAATCTCTATAGAAAACTAATCTGCACTTCAGAGGAGCAAGGATATTTTATGCTGTCATTGATGATTTGCTAGAAAAGGGAATGAATAATGCTGAACATGTATGATCGGTGATCCTTTAGTACTTCCTTTATTGCACCCTTATGTTACATTTTTGTTTGATAACAAGTAGAACTTTATGAATAGGCCATTCTCTCTGGTTGTTCAGCTGGTGGATTGACGTCCATATTACATTGTGATAACTTTAAAGCACTCTTACCTGCAAGTACCACAGTGAAGTGTCTTTCTGATGCTGGTTATTTCATTAATTCGTAAGATATCACCCAAAGTTCTTTTCTTTTACCTTTACTTTCTTCTTATTTGCCATAATATAAATTGTTCATAAACAGGCGGGATCTATTTGGAATGAGACGCCTTGAGGCCTTTTATGAAGACGTGGTCAAGACACATGTACTTTCTTATTTCCCTTTATAGAATTGGATTTTCATTATTAGCCTTGTCATGTCGCATATCTGTAATTTGTTGATCATAGTTTAATTAACCTTGTAACATAATTTTATGTTCATTCTATCCTTTTGTTTCTGAATATTATCAACATCTAGATCTATTGATGTTTTTGATCTGTGTATTTTCTTCTGCTGTAGGGATCAGCCGTTAATTTGCCTAGATCCTGTACTTCAAAGATGAAAAATAGTTTAGTAAGAAAGAATGTGTTATTAACATCCCTAACAATTATACGTCACTTTCAAATGTTTTACGAGTAAGTTTTTTTTTTGGTTTTTGCAGTGCTTTTTCCCCGAGAACATGATCCAAGAAGTAGAAACACCAATTTTTCTAATAAATGCGGCCTATGATTCATGGCAGGTCAAAATATTTTGCAGTTCATAGCTACACCAGTCGGTTTTGACAGTTCAGGATATCTTATAATCTTCATATAAAAAGACAAGACCACTCAATTATCTCTACAGTTTATTTAAAGTTTTATTTTCCATGTTTCTCTTAATACAATTTGGGTTTGCATTTTTACAGATAAAGAACGCATTGGCTCCTGGGATTGCTGATCCCCATGGTACCTGGCACAACTGCAAAATTGATATCGGGAAGTGTTCATCTGATCAAATTCAGATCATGCAAGGTCGTTAATCCCCATAACCTTTTTGTTTAACTTCAGCCTGCTTTATAATTTTAATCAAGTTCTAGTCATTTTACTTAGACCTTTTCTTGTTCGTCCCATCAGTTCACTAAACGCTGGGCTCCAAATCCTGGTGAGATGCATAGAAAACACGTATAGTTGGAATGCCATGTGCCTTTTCTAATTTACCATGGAAAATACAATCCATTGACATCTACTAGAGCCACAAAGGTGGCAATTTTGACCCATTTCATGACTGGGTTGATTCAAATTAACTTATTTATCTCTAACGGGTAAAAGAAACTAATTTAGCTAAAAAGGAAATGTGGCATATGGATGCCGAAGTCCGAAGTGTGTTATGCATACGACCTTTTAAAATCACTCTATTCCATAGATCAGATTTTTTTTTTTTAATCAAACTATATATTTTTCAATAATTATGTCTAACATACTCAATAAACAAATATGTATTTTGATACGGTTTTACTTTCACAGATTTCAGATTGGAGTTCTTAAGTGCATTAGATGGATTCTTTGGCACCTCTTCACCAAGAGGGATGTTCATCAACTCTTGCTATGCCCACTGCCAAACTGAAATGCAAGAGACATGGCTAATGAGTGATTCACCCATGTTGAGTAACAAGGTAAAGTGGGCCTGTTTCTTATCTAAGTTTTATCCTAAAAGTCAAGAGGTGACAATTTTGATCCATTCACTCAGGAGTGAGCTGATTTGGGTTAGGGAATTGATCTGTACACCATTTAAGTTGATGTGTACACCACAATTATGCTTATTTTGCATTGTACCATATGCATTAATATAGTAAAACATTGTGGTGTGCACATCAATTTAGGTGGTGTACAAATCACCACCCTTTGGGTTATGGTTTTATTGCTAATGAGAAAATTTGTCAAATCAGAAAAAGGAAATGAGTCAAACGGGTGAAAGTCCCCAAAGTGTTCTTTTTCCCCAATATTTACAACAATTTTGACCCAAAAAAACCGTTTTGGCCTGTTAACGAGACGTCCACTTTGCCACTTCTACTTTAAATGTTGATAAATATGTCTTTGTGACTGATGCGAACAACACAACTTACTACAGACAATTGGAGAAGCAGTTGGAAACTGGTTTTATGACCGGAGTCCATTTGAAGAGCTAGACTGCCCATACCCCTGTGATAAAACATGCCATAATCGTGTGTTTCAATAATAATCAGTCACATCAGAAACGATCATCCATGCATACACATTCTTTGGACAGCAAACAGCAATCACACATATGAGTACAACATTTATTGTGATCACATATGGTAAGTCGATTTTTGGATATGCAAAGCGTGTGAGAAAACAAATTGTTTCTTGCTTGCTTTAGTTTAGCGTGGTACAGATTTGAGTTGAAATTTAAACATCAAGGTGTGAACAATGTATACAAAGTGTGGTTGCTGTATTCTTTATTGATCATGTAATTTACATGAAAGATTCTTAGCGCCTTAGTTGTGCTGTTAAAACGTTATTCTATTGTTGTCTAATTTAGTAATATTTCTAAGGCGAGTCTGATGTTGTGGTTAACCTTAACCTAAATTAGTTCTTCTTTTGAAAAGGAATCTGTTTAGGTTATATTTTGATTTTAGATCGATCTCAGAAATATGAAATTCTCCTTTGAATTTTAAACAGGTCATGTTTAAAAACTTAACTAGAAATGACACTGCCGGAAAAGTTTCAACCTCTTAAAATGGTTTGTATTTATAAAATAACAATTCCAAGGGTAGTTTAGTAAAATTGCTCTTCAACTAAGTGAGTGAAAAATCCTGTGAAATTTTTTCATCAAAATTATTCCCACAGACTAACATAGTTAAGTGAGATTTGGGAATGAGCCATTTAACTAAAAGTTGGGTCAAGATTCACACAAACACATTCTCAGTGGTGCCACATCACATCATTTTGTAACCAAAAGTTTATAAATTCTCTGTAACCAAATCATTTATCTACAAAAGATTTCTTTTGTCCGATACAAAGTTAAATTTATAGCTTACTAGTAAATAATTAATTGATTATTAATTTATGGAGAAAAAGTTAATGATCGCTAACTCATTCCAACTCACTTACAGATTGTCTATCCACGTTTTATAATACGAAGAGTATACCTGACTCACTTAGCGATTGTGACTATGAAGAAGTCAGCACTCGAACCTATGACCTTAAGCTATTTATCGTAAAGATGTTCTCACCATGTCAAACTGACAAGTCTTTGTTAGCTAATTATTAATTACTAATTGATGTTACCAATTACAATAATATTTGGGATTGTCTAACTCTAACATATGTACAAGAAATTTAAGGAGTTTGTTTTAGATAAATTTACTTCTTTTTAGAGAGACAATTTTTTTCAAGTAATCGTAGACATACCAATTTAAAAGCAAACATAAAAACAGCTGTTCTTTCTTCATTATTATTTACTTTATTTTTTGGCTTCCTAATATCACCATCATTTTCTATTTCCAGTTTTCATTTGAATTTCTCTTTCGATTGTTCTGATCAATCAATTTTAAGATTCGCAACTAATTGCTATAATGGCATAATGAAGTCATCTTAAATTAAATTTAGTAGGCCCACTTTGTATGCATGTGACACGTCTTTGAATTATTGGAAAGTGGATACAACGATTCATCATGTCATTTATTTTTCTCGATCACTTTCTGTCGCGTCTTAGATCTATTCTTTCATGTTACGACTCTAGCTATTTTTAGGCAAGCACTTTTACTTAAATGTTAAGATTTTCTAAAAGTTTAGGCCGAATAAGAAATTGGGGAACAATACGCTTTTTGCCAAAACAACTTTCATATTATAATTTAAACAAATTAGGTAGGTATATGAACATAACAATTGGTAATTTCCAAATTAGTACTATTTGGATCAGTTTTAGTTCCAAGTGCAAGTGATCATAGTGTTAAAAACTTAAAGCTCGATTTTGCTTAAAAGAGATTGTCAACTCTAGACATGTTATAATTGATTTGGTAGTTGATGCAATCAATTAATATAAATTTAAATTTGAATAATTAAGGCTTAAGAAGTGTGTGTATATGTATATATATTCTATACTATTAAGTATTTTGCTCTTTTATTTTTAGTAATCTTAGTTTCAACATTTTTATATTTAGCTTTTTTAATTTTTATTATCTATAAAATTTTCAATTAAACTCATTTATCCACTTTATTTACCATTGATCTATTATAATTAATTTTCAACTCTACACATGAACACGAATAAGAAATATGACTATTACCATCATCGACTTGTTGTTTTATTTGGCCGCATTGCGATTAATATGTTAATTTCAAACAATTTTTTTCCACAACGTCTAAATTAATGACATAAAATCAATACATAATTAATTGTTTAAATTATAAAGTTGATTTGGATCAATACATTTAATCAACATACTAATACGCACATGTATAAATTACCACATAAACTATTCGACTACACTGAAAAATAATTTCAATTGACGACATTAATTTTTTTTCCTTTTAGAACGCCAACTCTACAATCTAACTAACATATTTTTTCCTTGAACCCACAAACTCTTAATTAATGAGTTCTTTTCATACCACTAGGGTAAAGGCCTTTTAATCTTTGACGACATCAATAATTCTTTTTAAAATATCACCACCGCATTGCGCGGGTATAACGCTAGTATATTATATATGTATATATATATAGAGAGAGAGAGGGATAATGTATAGGGAAAATGTAATCTTGGAGGAAGGGGATGAGCTAATTTGGACTGCCCGTTAACATTCACCGTGGTGAATGTTAATTTAAAAGTATTTAGTCAAGTGATGCTATGATTTAACATGCATCGTGATGAATTTTATGTGTTACTTTTGGGTTTTTGTAAAATTTTTGTTTCATGAATGAAAACAACAAATTTAAATGAATTTCATTATACAAAACTTATAAATAAGTAATTAATCGAATTATGATCATCATTCGTTATCGAATTCAAAATTAAAAATTTTCAAAATGTTAACATCCATTTGCATTGAATGTTAATCAAAATTACAACTTAATATTCTTAAACATTCATTTATGATTAATATTAACTTATATATGTTATTATATACACTGTTGAACGTGATAACATAACATTCATCGGTGTATAATTATGTATATGAGTTAACATTAATGAGAAATGAATGTTATAACGTTCATTGGCTTATAATAGCATATATTAGTTAATATTCATCATAAATGAATATTATAATGTTCATCAGTGTATAATAACACATATATGTTAATATTTATCAAAAATGAATCTTAAAGACTTTATAAATGATGCATTAACATTCATTTATGATGAATATGAGTTATTATACAATGATGAATGTATGTTTAAGATGCGTTATTATAACATATATAAATTAATATGCATCATATATGAATGTTTAAGAATATAACTTGTAATTTTGATTAACTTTATCTCAAATTAATGTTAACAATTTTGAAAAATTTAATTTAGAGAGTTTTTTTTTTGTTTAAAACGTAAAATTATAACAAATTGTTTTAATTAATGATGTATATAATCAATTTATTCGTATTTTGCTTTATACATATCTCATTTTTGGACTCAATCAATAATTTTGTGAATCTTTTGGTGGTTTTTTATTTTTTCTTGATTAAATCTATTTTCATCATTTACAAGTTTTCTATCGCGTTGACTTTGTGTTGGCCAAATGGGTGGATGAGATCATCTTCTCTACTTACCCTACTTTTCACACTTCCTCGAAAATCTCTCCCTTGTGTGTGTGTGTGTTTGTGTGTGTTTGTGTCTAAGGGTCAAAATAAGAAGACTAAATATCGTTAGAACGTGATAATGATTTTAAAAATACTTTTTAACTATATGAAACACATCTTTTTCAAAACTTTTACAAGGATTATCATTAAAATAACTTTTATAAGCCGCGATAAAAATATAAATAAACATATTAACTTCTTTTCAAACTTTTTAAAGTCGCTACTATTGTGATTATTCAAAATAATTACAAAGGAAAATGATTCATATGCCTAAATAGGCATATATGCCTAAAAATGTGATTGGTAGATAAAAAAAAATGATTAGATGAGATTAGGAGAGAGAATTAGTGGAATCCATGTGTCAAAAACTGTATGGATTAGGCTTCTAAGTTAGGCCTATTTAGCGTTACCCAATTACAAAATATAAAATGATAATCACATGTGATTCTCTAATATAATGTGATTATCATGTGTTCGAAATAATCACAAAATTGGACTTGATGATCACAAAAAATTCATGTAATTATAAAGTTATAAAATGTGATTACTATGGATAAAAGATTACTATAAAAAATAAAAAAACGTCAATTTTTTTTTTTTTGAAAGATAACTTCTAAAGTTATTTAAAAAATGAGATACAAAGAAATTTTTATAAAATAACGTGTTTTGGATTTTTAAAAAGTGATTTTGAAGTCATTCTACGATATTTAACCTTCTCATTTCATGATTTTCATTTTTTCGTATATTTGTAAGATTTCATGATTTTGATATATGTATGGGCTAGATTTTCATGGATTTGTGTATTTCGTGATGTTCAAGTTGTTAGGTTGTATTTGTGTTTGATTGTTAGTGTTCAATGTCTTCGAGCTTTTTACATATGATTTTCAGATTTTAAATTTTTTTAAATTTTAGAGTTTGTGTTTCATTGCCGGTGGTGTTTATGGTCATCGTAGGGTGGTCGGAAAACTGTATCGGAGAAGGTGGCCGTAAACGTTGACGGACAAGGTGGCTGCAGAGGGTGACTAGAGAAGCTTGACATGGGTGCCATGTAACACGATATGATGACTTGGTGCCTATATAGATGTTTACATGTACTGTCATGTTGGGCATACACCTGTTGACTCAACAACAATTCTGGTTTTTAAGTTAACATACCCCTAATTTTCTTGAAATTGAATTTAGAATCCTTTCGGAGCAAAAAACTATTAATGTTCCCTTTATTGGGAAATTTGATAACTCATATTACTTTTTTGGGTTTAATTTTCCAAACTAAAAATATAACATATATATATAGTGCTCGACTTTTAACTGAGCATGAAATTGAATATGAGTTTGTTCTAGGCCTATAATCAAATCGAACGAATACGAATGAAGCATGTTTATGTTCGTTCATTAAGGTTTTATTGAAAAAATGAATGAACACGAACGGATAAAGGGACGGATGTTCTTATTCATGCTCATTTATATAGAAAATATGTTTGTTCACGAACATAAATGAACACAAACGAACATATAAATTATTTTATTCGGTCGTGAATTTGTTAAACGAACACAAACGAATCCATATGAACACAAAAAAACCTACTTGAACACAAGCAAAGATACATATACATATATTATACTTGAAGCATTACAATACATATTTAATATTACAAAACGAGCAAAATGTAATGCCTAATTCTGAACCAATTTTGTAAGACATGAAAATATCTTATGGTCTTATATAATTGTCTTTAGATTTTTAGATTAGATAAAAATTTATATATACAAAATTAATTAAACTGTTAGTAAACAAACATAAAAAACGAACGTGAATGAAAAAGCAAGGCATATAATAACTTTCCTTCTTATAATTCATGAACGAACATAAACTAACTTTTCGCTGAATGTTTTGTTCACTTACATGCCTAGTTTCTTCATCATAACATATATATAGAAATTAGTGTTTGGAAATATACTAAACTAAACTATCATTCAAAGTCTTATGTATTTATCCAACTTTATTTTGGTCTATTTGGTTTATCAAATTTTTAGTTATCATTATTGCATATATCCGATGACTTATTCATCCAGTAGCATATATTTATGATGATGTAACCATCGTATTAGTCGTCACATTAGCTAACACGTCATCGATTACAATTAATAAGATATCGAGTACATATAATAATTTTAATTGAAAATTCAATATGCATAATAGATTAAAAAATAAAGTCGAATACATACATTATGCTTTAAATTATAGTTTAGTCATTTCCAAACGCTAATCATATACCCCACATTTACACACCACAAACTTCCTTGCTTAGAAATTTATAATTGTTAATATTGTTGTGATACAATAAGGGAGAATTTATAATACCAAAATGAAGCTCAATAGCATTCTAAAATTCATTGTTACTAATTATAACACTGTTGTTAAAATTACGTGTTAATTAATCAGTAAAATCTAACAGTTAATTTCTAACTTTACTAAAAAATTATTAAGTTATTGATTATTTTATATCAACCAAATTGTAAAAGATAAAGCAATTGCAATAAAGGTTTAGAACGTGAAGGAGGGTAAAGTTTAAAAAGTTAAAAGAAAGCAATAATACAATAAAGATCAAAAGTGTAAAATGATTAAAGAATATTTGTTATTCTTAGTCTAATAAATATTTTATTACAACACCGACTTAAAGTGGCAGTAACAAAAACTTTAAACCAAACGTAAATGTATTACTCGTAGCCTATTTGTACGTACATTATGGTTTGCAACGTATATATAGAAGGGTGTTTGCGATTTCTTATTTAAACTGTTATTCTACTTATTTTGAAATAAATAAATAAACATGATGATACCTACTAATTACTATGAAATGTCGATAAAGTGTGTTAACTCAAAAAATAAGTACACTAAAACTTAAATAAATACAGTACATAGACACGTAAATACGCCGTAAATTATAAATAATTAACAAAAATACGTATAAGTTCAACGTATCTGGTTGATGTGTAACTTAAAGGACCGTTGGTTGTCTTACAGTTTGCAATAATATTATATAAATAATTATTTAGACAGCTCCCATGTTTATGTTTGTATATTTTGACTTTATCGATGCATGGTCCTCGAATCCTTGTCATTCTATTCAATTATTTACGCGTCAAAGCGAAAGTTCCATATCCGGCCATCCACTTTTATTCCATCTTTTTTCTATTTATTTATCAGCCATTTTTATTTAATTTATTAAGTTTTATATCTTCTTATCAGTATAAACATTAAACTGATCTATCACCTGCAGTCACTCTAAACTTGGTCACTAAAACCTCTCTATAAGTATTCAGATAAAAAAATCACAGATTTTGTTTCAATTCTCAGGTATGAAATGATTCATTCAGCTTATTTATATAAATTGTTTGTATGTTTAAATTCATTTGATGATGTTTTTTACTTTAATGTGGTCAAATATGTAGATTTTTTAATCTCAACTTGATAGGACCATATTTTGATGTAGTTAGATGGATAAACATTGAAACTCATTTAGATTTTTAGATTCTATCAATCTATTTAATAGCACCTGTAAGATGTTAACTTTTTGGTTTTAAAATGACTTAAATGACCACTAAAGTCAATATTGGTATTAATTAAGAGTGGGTGTCTACCATGGTTTGGAAAAAGACTTGTTCGGTTGCAAAAAGTGTATTAGCTTATATATGGTCTATATTACAAGTTCTATATATATAGCTATTACTAATAAATATAATATTATTGACAATATTTTGTTGTGAATTCTCTAGGCAATTGACGGTATGATGAATGGAAGAGGAGGTAAATGGTTATGCATAGTGTTGGTGGGATTATTAAGCTTGTTGACCATTGAAGCTTATGATGTTGGACTTACTATTCTTGATAGTGCTGTTGCTAAAGGAGCTGGTAGTTACACTAGCTGCATTCTTGTTGTATATATATGGCATGTTTAAAGTTTATTCGTTGGTTTTGTTGCATGGATTTGAGTTGAAATCTGGTTGTTTTTTAGTTTGTTTGGATGGAAGTCCACCCGCGTATCATTTGGACAGGGGATTCGGTGCTGGAATCGACAACTGGTTGGTGTTTTTCGAGGTTAGTCCTTGATCCATATATTCCTCAGTATTATTGTTTGTGGATTTGATATGTAAAACATGTAACTGTTGATGATCAACTTGTTGGTTATCAAAGTTTTTTGACATTATAAGTTTGGATGTATAACAATCCATAATATTTTATGGTTCTTGTTCTTTCTAAAGTTAAACCATCACCATGATGGTCTAATGGTTAGCGTCCTGATATCCTCACAAGAGGTTTTAGGTTCAAACCTCACTAGCTTTACATCTTAGGTGGCCAGGGAAAGGGTTCCGAAATGGTCACGAGGATACCCTAATTAGGCCGCGTACATATAAGTAAAAATACTCGTTCTCCCTGAGTAACCTGAACAGGGAAAACCTTTCCCGTTTGATGTTTCTATAGTTAGAGCAGATTGCATGTAACAGGAACATACTTTCAGTCAGTTTCTATTTTAGGAAACTAATTTCAAAATCAACATTTATTGATATAAGTTATACGGAGTAAGTTTATAGTAAAACTAGGAGGTGCCCTGGTAACCGGATTATTTTGTTATAAACTTATAGTAATAATAACTTAAGCTCTTAAACGTTGATTTTTTAAGCTTGTTCCCTAAAATAAACTTGATTGGAATTATATTACTTACTCCTCTAATTTGCTTTAGCTAAAGTTAAAAGAAGTAGTATTTTTTTTGTAAAAAATTATAATTTACATGATTATATCCCTATTGAAAATTAGGGAGGAGGTTGGTGCAACAATGTCACAAATTGCCTTGAGCGTAGAGATACTCGTTTAGGTTCTTCCAAGCAAATGTTGAAAACAGAGACCTTCTCGGGGATGTTTCACAACAAGGCAAAATATAATCCTGGTATGCGTTCGATTTAGCTTCTTTAATAATTATAAATGCAACAAGTAGTTTCTTTCTTATATTTTGTTATTGTTTCCAGATTTTTATAACTGGAATAGGCTCAAGGTTCGGTATTGTGATGGAGCTTCTTTTACTGGTGATGTGGAAGCAGTCGATCCTGTAAGTCATAATCTGAGAAACAAACATTGTAGTGGCTTGTATTTTGTGGCTTAGCAATGTGGCACTTTTAACCCATTTATGGCTAATTGGGTCAATTATTGAGTAATGGCTTCTCTTCAACGCGTGAAATAAATAAAAAAAATGCTTGGCTTTAAACCGGGCCAAACGAGTCGAAAGAAGTCCAAAGTCTATGCAAAATGAACACAACCATCTAAATTTTTTTTATCAAAACTTATATTGTATTATTGTAAGAATATTGTAAGAATATTAAACACATCACTCTGTAATATTTCATGGAAACCAAAAAAACTGTCTGCGGGTCAGCCCAACCTATTTCAATAATAAGTTATACCCCTATTGACTTGTCACGCATTTTGCACCTCTAGCGTCTAGGAATTAATAGTAATTTCTGTATTCTGTTTTCAGAAAACCAATCTTCACTTCAGAGGAGCAAGGATTTTCCGTGCTGTTATTGACGATTTGTTAGCAAAAGGAATGAAAAACGCTAAGAATGTAAACTCTACTTTAAATGTTTCAATTTATTCCCAAAATCACATATAGTATTGTACTAATTTCAACTTTTGTGTAACAGGCCATGCTAGCTGGATGTTCAGCTGGTGGATTAACTGCCATACTGCAGTGCGATAATTTCAGATCCCTTTTACCTGCATCCACTAAAGTGAAATGCCTTGCTGATGCTGGTTTTTTTATTAATGGGTAAGTTACGCTTCCATATTTAAATGTTCATTTCATGAAATCCCCTTCAGTTTTCAGTTAACATTCTTGTTTCATAAACAGGAAAACGATTATAGGAACAAGTCACATTGAAGGCTTCTATGCAGATGTTGTTAAGACACATGTACCTTTCTAATCCCCTTCTAATTTTATATGCTGCCATCTATAATTTATCATCAATCATTCGTCATCAAACCTTTTTAATATTTAATTCTTATAAACCATCAGGGATCGGCTAAAGTTTTGTCTCCAGCTTGCACTTCGAAGATGAGTCCTGGTCTGGTAAGACCGAATGTCATGATAACTCTTTCAAAAGTTTGTTAATCTTCTCTATCAAAAGATAACATTTATTGTGGATTTTGCAGTGCTTTTTCCCACAAAACATGGTGCAATACATCAAAACACCAATTTTCTTGATAAATGCGGCCTATGATTCATGGCAGGTTAGATGAAGTTTTTATAAACCACAGTAATCTAAGCATTGATCTCTATAGTTTCTGACTTATGGAATTTCGTTTATTTAATTATAACCTTTATTTTATATATCTACAGGTAAAGAATATATTGGCTCCAGGAGTTGCTGATCGCAAAGGCACATGGCGTGAATGCAAACTTGACATAACAAAGTGTTCATCCGCTCAACTCAATGTCATGCAAGGTAAAATACAGTTTTTTAATACCTTAAATTAGCTCACCAATATTATGCTTACAAAGAGAAATGATTAATAATATGAATCTTTGAATGATTTTATGCTTAAAGAGTAGACTTTAGTGACTTTCCACCTGTTTGACCGGTTTTCCTCTTAACTATTACTGAGTATTTTATTAGATTCATATAAGCTAAAACACAACACAAATCAGCCCGCTCATTATAACTGAATGGGTTGAAATTGCCACCTCTAGATTCATCTAACTAATAAAAACACCCTTAAAGCTGTACATAAAAGTCCTCTTACCGATGTTTCTGTTAAATTTCACAGGGTACAGACAAGAGTTCTTAAAGGCACTGACTGGATTCGGTAACTCTCCTTCCAGAGGAATGTTCATCAACTCTTGCTATTCCCACTGCCAAACTGGAACTCAAGAAACATGGTTGAGAAATGATTCACCATTATTGAGCAACACGGTAACTTCACTTTCTCTTTTTACTAGAATTGTTACATCTAGTTACTCAAACTTTGTGTTATGGTCATTAATAAGTGTCAAAGGTAAATTTGGGTCTAATGCTTAGTTATGTGTTAGTGATCTTTTCTTATTTTTTTTCAGACTATTGCTAAAGCGGTTGGTGACTGGTACTATGAGAGGGGTACATTTCAAAAGATAGATTGTCCTTACCCATGTGACAAAACTTGCCACAACCGTGTTTTCGAGTAGAAGTTGCACTCATTTAATTTATGTAAACGAGATAAGATATGTTTCAGTCAACATTCTTTGATGCTGGTATGAGAGATAGACAGGCTGCTTATATCATAAGGTTGGGTTCCCGAATAATGGAAGGAATCTGCTGCCTCCTTTTAATCATACCTGTACAAATTTGAAGAAATGAGTGTATTATATAAGAGAAGATCACCAATGTGTTTCTGTTTGGTGTTCTCATGTTCTTTTGGATGATAATAATCAATAAATGTGGTTTTTATATGTTCCTGTGTGATCTAAATGCACTTTTCTGGTCATGTGTGATCTTTAGACTTGGGATTTTATTTGTAGTAATTAATGGCAAATATAGCTTGAAATGGATCAATGTCTATTTTAAACTTTTGCTACCTAACAAACTAATGATTAACCTATTGTTTCCTTAAATTTAAAAGTAAAGAAAAGACACATAAGCTAAAAAAAAAAATAGGCTCAAACTCAATGTACTAATTAAATTTACTTAACTTATTAGTCAATACTTACAAGACATAGTTTCCTATGCAATATTACAATTTTCAATGTGATATCCCCTTTATTAAACTAGTATATTTAGTAATACCCAAAAAATAATATACATAGAAATGACACTTAGAAGTGAGTATTGATCCAGTTAAAAGGAAATACTTTTAATTGATTTTTGATATTTCTAATGCGTTAACTTTTAAGAAGGAAAAGGAGAATCAGCTATAAGTGAAAAGGATAAAAGTTGTATTGGATTTTTTGAAAGTATGAAAATACAACTTTTAACTGTCCATCTTGATCAAAATAACAAAATTCTTATATTCTTAAAAATTAAATATCTCAAAAATTGTTAGTCAAAAAATTATAAAAATTGTACCATAAAAATCAACGTTTTTTCATCTTCAATTTGAGATCCCACATAACATACTTTCGACGATTTTTTTTTTTCATTTTATGGTGGGTTTGAAAATTGGTAACACATGTGTTATAAACAAATAACACATCTGTTACCGACGACTATCACATGTGTTATGTGTTAGTACCGACTATCGCTTGTAACACATGTGATAGTCCTTGATAACACATTTAATAACCGCGAGTAACACTTTTATTAGTCAATTGAAACACAACACATGTGTTAACCCCCATAAGACATTTAATAACCGCGAGTAACACTTTTATTAGTCAATTGAAACACAACACATGTGTTAACCCACAAAAAATGAAAAAAATAAAATTGTCGAAAGTATACCTTGTGAAATGTCTAATCGAAGAGAAAAAAATGATGATTTTTATGGTGTAATTTTTATTATATTTTGACAACCCGTTTTTGAGATATTTAAATTTAAAAAAAGTGGGGGAAAGTATGATTTTTGCCAAATAGCGCATTCCTATTAATACTATCGTTCTTTCAAAAAAACTCATACTTTAATTAACTCACCTCATGTGATAAATAGCCGACAATTATTCAAAGAGTATCTTGAAATTGTAATCGTTTTAAGTTCTTGACTAGTAGGTAGGTACTTAACCATGTAGTGGAGATAAATAAAAAAAATGGTGATTGTCTATCACATGCTACTTTTAAAGAAATATGAAGTTAATAAAATTGAATACAAATAATTTAATAGCAACACATTATTCGTTGTTTGTCAATTAATTGTAGAGATGTAACATTTTTCTTTCATAATATTTGTCAATATAATCGTGTTACAAGTTACCATCATCTTCATATTCCGTGTTAAGCAAAAGATATCCAAATTTATATATATATATATATTTAAGTTTGTAAAATAATATTAAAAAAATAATAACTTTTTTATTTTATATTCATTTAATAGCATCATGATAAATAGTATTAGGAGTTTCTAATTCTAATGATGATAAATAGTTTATCTTCTTTTTATTGTAGAGCATTTTAATAAATTTGTGAATTTGAGTTACTTTTTTCTATCGAACAACTTAAGTATTTTTTTTTTCCTTGTAAAAAAGTCTAGAGTGGACTCAATTTAGATGTTCAAATTATCTTAAAGTATCTTATTTATTAAGACTGTTAGATCACTCACTATCCTGATGTTTCAAAACTGATGATTGATTGTCATATGAACACGCACGAGGGCCGAAGAAATGATTTAGAATTGAACCCTGCATATCGTGACGCCTCATGACTCATAACTGGGCACAACGTCAGCATGGCGTCATTTATTTAATATTAATACAAATACATTTATATCTTTTTTTAAAAAGTAGTAATATATTTTTTTATTTAGTAATAACAAAAGAAAAGGAAAAGCTTTCCAATTAATTGGGCCAACTTACGTCAACAAGCTCTTGAATAACTTTGGCCCATCAATTTTAATAGTTTCAAAGGCCCAATACACAACTCAAATCCCTAGAAAACCTTCTCCTTCATCTTATATCACAACTCATACTGAAATTAGTAGTCTTCCAAACACACAAGTACATTTATACATACATACGTTCCAGACATATACAAAAATTATTAAAGAAAACAGCGACGTATGTACAAATGTAGCCCACTTGCTCTCGTTATCGGCCCGTTCTCTCCAGGAAGCAACTACCAGGAAGGTACCCAAATACGCAACCATGCCTATGATAAGACGGAGGACTGTGATCCAAGTGACACGAAAACGAAGGACGAAGCTTACAATAATGAGCAGTGTTAGAGTAATACTATTTTGTAATAATTGTACATGAATATTTTCATGAGATTAAAACATGATATAAAAGCGTTGACACTATGTGTTTAAAAGCGTTGACATTTTATGGAGTCCTTGCCAAATTTCAGTGGAACAAATCCTCACTTGCTAGTTGCTATACGACCCTTGAATTTTGTACGTCTTAAAGTGCAAATTTCATTTGTGAGTACTTTGTGTATTACCCAACGAGCTATAGCTTTGGAGTTTTGAAAATCTTTTACAATTTTCATTCATCGTACTTTATTTATTACATATAGACCGGGGTCTACGTGTCGGTTAGATGTCAATGGGATCATGTATATATCGATTCAAATTTACAGATCGGAAGGTTTCAAATAAAAAATATAAATATCATGAAACCGTATAAATGATTTTGAAATTACTTTTTAAATATCTAAAACATATTTTTCTTTAAAACTTTTTCAATGGTTATTATTAAAATAACTTTTGAAAGCTATGATAAAAATTTTAAAAAAAATTATTAACCATTTTTCTCAAAAAAAAAATTACAGTCGTTATTGTTGTGATTATTCAAGATAATCACAAAATATAACATGATAATCACATGTGATTATTCGCTGATATAATGTAATTATTATGTGTTCGAAATAATCACAAAATAGGGTTTTGATAATCACATATTATTCATGTGGTTATTTGGTTATAAAATGTGATTATTACGAATAAAAAATAATTAAAAAAAGAAAAAAAAGGTCGAAATTTTTTTTATTTGAAAAATAACTTCTTAAAGTTATTTAAATAATGAGCTACGCATAAAATTTTGTAAAATAAAATGTTGTGAATACTCAAAAATAATTTTGAAGTCATTTATTACATTCTTACAATATTTAAGTTTTTTATTTAAACTTAAATCTGTATTTATTTTGTCATTAACGACGGTTCGTAGCTAGTTTGCCTGTATATGTTATTTGAAATAGTCAATCATCAATGCGTCCACGTTTAAAAGAAAAGCATACGCGTATTAAAAATGCATTTACAAATATGATATATCATCAAAGTACACGTCACGTCAACCGAATGAGGGAGGGTTCAATGGTTAAATGCCATGTGAATTGTGAAGTTGGATATCGAGTTTAAATGTTTTATCTCGTTAAAATTTATTAATCCAGGTTGTAAACATACAAGACAAAAAGAGTAGAAGATCTTCTCAGCGCGAAAGTGTAACAAGTTGGCACATATCAGTCAAAAGCGGTAGCCAGGTGTTACTTCCACTATGAAGGTTTTGGATTAAAATTTTAGGGCTAGAACATATATATATATATATATATATAGAGATGGGTTTATTGTTTCATGATCTACTTAACTTTAATATTTTCATATTATATGAGATTAATTTTAAAATTTTTTATTGTATAATGTAAATATTTTTTGTTGTATGTAATATTTTTTTTTTGACCATTCCAAAAAAGAAAAGTTTCCATTTTGGTCAATATCAAAGGCAAATCAACATACAATATAGAGGTTTTAAAAGTTTACCTCATACAATAAAAGTTTTTAAAATTTGAACCATACACTATAAAAACGTTAAAATTAAGCGCATCACGAAACAATAAACCATATATAGATAGTTGTGGAACAAGTATATATATATGTGTGGTAGTATGTGTGACTTCTGTCGTTTTAATAATTAAAACAAAATTGACACATATTATTATTATGTTATATTTTATTTGTTTTATGTTAAAATTTATTTTTTAATTAAAAAATCCTATTATATATAGTTAAATACATATAAGTTTATAAATGCAATGTAATATAAACAAACGTATACAAAAACAGAAAACATGTAAATAACAAAATGAATGTCTCTCTTTCTTTCAAATGTAGGCGGCCTAATTCTCCATATTTCTAATTAATATTTTAAACAAATAAAGTGTCTTCTAGCGACTTTTAAAAACATAAATAATGTTGCTGATAATCAAAAATGGGAGTTGACGTCCTTAGATCCCGACATAACCAAATGTAAGGTGTTATATTTAGGTTTAGAGTTATTTTTTTTGTTTTATCATTGTATTACATTTCTTCTCTGTTTTTTTATATAATGAAATTGATTGTTAACCAGTTACTTACCTATAACCGACCGATTAATCGATAGCAAATATAGCCGACATCAATTTGTTTTGAATTCAATATGACTGACATGGTTTTCGATTAACTTCGATCCATAATGACTCATGCTCAACCCTAAAAAACCCCATCCACACTAATTAACTTATTAGGTCCTACTACTTATTTAAACCTTTTTCTTAACCGTCTTATATATTTATTGTTTCTATATACAAAATAAAAAAGATGCTAGAAACCCAAAACTTTTATAAAAGAAAGTTCATAAGATGACGTGGATAATGACATGGATCAATCACATTCGAATTTTGATTTTCTCTTGCTTCTTTCTCTGTTTATATTATTGGTGAACATCAACCTGTGAACTTTTTATTATGTAAATTTTGCTGTGATTCTAACATTTCTCATAACATAAAATAAAAGTACAAACATCATTTCATTAATTGATTGTACCTAAAATAAACCAAAACAAGTAGTTTGGGCTAAATGACGCAAAGCCCCCCAATACATCAGTACAACTTTCATCGGTACAAATAATCACCCCCTTTACATTCAAAACCCTCAGATTCTGCCATTACACATGTGTACGGCGGTTTACCGTTAACCCAACCCCAATCTCCGCCACCCTCAAATTTTCTGGCATCACAATGCCGACGTACACTCTATCTATCCATTTATTCATTGAAGAATAAATACCAAAGCCCCCATTTTTAATTATCATTTGTATTAATTAAATAAAAAATCTGGATCTGAAACCTTTTTACGCCAAACTCCATTTTCTAAACATCTTAGAATTAAAAAAAGATGAAAACTTTGGAGAGTTCATTGATTTTTGGTTAGTGGGTATTTGAGATATAAAGAAATGGGATCGAGTAGTAGTAAATCTATTGATCCTGAAACGCCGGTGACGACGGTGGGTGGTCGCCGGAGTTATTCAAGAAATGTGTTTCAAACTTCTTGTATCAGAACCACATCTGGATCTTCAGATACCAATAGTGATATAGATGATGATGATGATGATGATGACAATAATAATAATGGGGATATTGATGATGACCAGGTATTAATTTTTTTTTTACTTTTTTGATGTTACATCCAATTACTATCTAATTAATTTTGAATACTTGACTAAATGCATCATTGAAGTTAAAGTTTGTATCCTTTTTAATTAGTTGAATGTTGATTAATAGTTGTCACTTTTGTTATTCAGAGACAGAGTGTATATTGATGGACTAATTTGCCCAAATTATCATGATTTTGTTATGATGTACATTTTGCTTATAAGTACTGAATGAACTGTTAATTATTGGGTGTATTTTTGCTTAATCCAAGTTTGTGAAGTAACTAGTGATTTAGGTCCCAATTGAAAGTGTAGTTGCTAATCTATGTTAACTTTTGAAAAAGAATCGCTGTATTGAAGAATTGATAGCCCATATTTTGAACTCTTTAGGTATCTAATCATAGGTCCAAAAAAAATGGTATTGAAGGCAATCGTTCAAACATGAGTACATCAAAGTCGAAAGGTATATTAGACCGGAACAAAAAAGTCAACAAGAAACTAACTGATAAAAGGACAGTGTGTCAAGAAACACAGCTTAGTGAATGGGGTGAATCAAGCCTGAGTGGCAGTGTATCAAGAAACGGGAGTGGTTCTTTGCGTAACCGGTCAAGTCGTTTCCTTTCTCGATTTAGTTTCTTTCCTGGTAATACAAGCTCCCATTCTTCAAGGGCTTATCCGGAGTCTTCTACAAGTTCTATAATATCCAACGATGCTGGTCTTCATTCTAGTCGTAATGTGAATAAAACGAAAACTCGTCAAGGTTGTGAGCTTTTTCCATCATGTTTCATGCCAACGTCTCCTGGACCAGGAGATTATAATTCAGATTCTAATTCTGATGATAGTGATGTAAGTTCTATCCATGAATTGGGTCGGAATAGTAACAACAATGGAATGGAATCTAATGGGAACCTATTTTCTCCAAGAAATGGTAATAGGCGAATGGAAGCCCGAGAGCCCGTTGAACAAAATGTTAGGTTTAGTAGAACTTTAAGTGTTGGAAGACTGCGTGACAGAGTTCTTCATAGACCGACATTTCCTGAATTAGCATCTTTTCCTATGCAATCAGAAAGGGAAGCGGTGGGTGGTGGTGAAGTTCGTGAAATGGGTTCACGGTTGTCTAATGAAAATGTGATGATATCCGCAACTTCTTCTAGTTATACTTCATCTACCATGCCTAACTCTTTGTATGGGAATCATGATTTTGAAGTTGACAATATGAGTGCCAGAGAAACAAACTATACTAACCTTTTGGAACACAGAGCAAACTTTCTTGAACGAAGAAGACGAATAAGATCACAGGTAAAATTGTACTTTGTAATTATATGTTTTTCGTAAATCGCAATGATGATTTATAAAAAATATTTACTAAGCGGACACTAAAGAGTTGACGGGGCAATTGGACCAGTTTGTTAGACAAGCACTAAGCCCCTAAAAAATTAACATGTTTCAACATGAACCCGTTTTGACTTGTTACCCGAAACACCAAGTTCGCCACCTCTAATTGTTGATGAATGGGCAGATTTGGGTTATGTTTTATCCAAAAATGGGTCAAATAAAAAAGGTATATAGAACAAAATGAGTCAGATGGTGGTTAGACAGTCTAATGTGCTGAAAAGTCATCCTAAGATTATTTCAAAATCATACAATCTTCAAAATTGTTTCAAAATTGCTTATTGCACATATAGATTATAACTATAAAGCATTTGCCATAGTTTCTGTAGCATATCCTACGCATGAATCAGCAATATGAAATTAAAAATTGGACAAGAAGGTATTTATGGGTCAAATGGACCTGATCCAACCCCTGTACCCCATTTTAACGTGTTACTCAACCTGCCCAACGCCACCCATCTTGCCATCTCTATGATGATCATATGTAATGAGCTATCCGTGGTGTAGGTACATGCATTGCAGAGGATGGGAAGTCGTTTTGAGAATCTGTCTGGTCATGAACGGTCTTGTATATTGTCTGGTCAACATCGAACGGGACATTGCACATGTCGTCTCAATAATCAAGATCCAAATGATGGTGCCAGTGCTAGGGGTAGCATATCAAGAATTGTTTTATTGGCTGAAGCTCTCTTTGAGGTGATGTCATGTTTATAAAGGATGATGCTTTTAATTTGATTTTTTTTCTATGTGTTGAACCTTGGACTTATTTTACTTAGGTTTTGGATGAAATTCACCAGCAATCTGTAGTTTCTTCATCTCGACCTCCACTGTCTTCAATTGGATCAGTTCCAGCCCCAGTTGAAGTTGTGGAAGCACTTCCTGTTAAGCTGTATCGCAAGTTGCCAAAGCTTTTAAACGAAGATGATGCACAGTATGTATTTCTTATTTGTCCTATCTATTATATAACAAAGAAGATGAATCTGATTCTGATATTTGAGATCCTATCATCCTAACTTTATGTCAAGTGTGCCAAGTAGAGATTCCATGTTAATGTTGAATTGATCTTGGTTCATTTTAGTCTAATGTAGTATTCTATCTTTTTTATACAAAGTTTATATATGTAATTTTAAGAATCATAGACCATTTGGAATCTAGTGTTTTTTTATTTTTTTTCTTTTTTTGCAAGTCTTTTATGTCCAACTTCTCACAAAGTGGATGAGAGTATGAGACTTGGTGCTTAAGCATCATCGTTAAGGTTTTTAGTTCATTATGAGGTGTTCCTACTCCTATCATTGTGCATTAACTTGCTATTGTTTTGTACATAGAATGAGTCAGAAAAAAACTTAGGTTAGGATCAGGGTGTAGTTTGGGTTACATTATGTTAGTGCCCAGACTCATATTACTTCATATTAAGGTTTTCTATTGGTAAATAGAGACATTCCTTTGAATTTAAATAGCTGCATGCTATCCAAACATCATATTAGAATTTGAATATTCGTTTGAAAACATTCACATGATATTTACGCATTATGTTAGGACTTGAATATTCCGAGATCTTCACTTTGCGTTTAACCATATAACAAAAAATGGTGTTTGTTATAATTTCTACTCTATTTGTTGTTTTTTTCACTTGGTAGCTTTTTCTATCACTGTACTTGGTTTGGGTTGCAAACAAATCGTCATTCTTATGAAAATTTGAAAGATAAAGGAATGAGCTTTTTGGGAGAAATTGTACAAGAAAAACATGTACTTGCCACCTTTTATCCATTATTATAAGTTATGGAATCTTTTTAAAACTGTTCAAGTTATACTCGTTTAATTTACATCACGTCAAATATATCAAAAGCCAAAAGGTTTGTCACTTGTTTTTATTTGTGAGGTAGTTAAGAAAGATAAATGATCGTTTTTTGCTAGAATTTGGGCTTCTTTGAAGTTCTATATTTTTAAGTGTTGTGGCTCATGGTTTCCCAATTTATTCAAGGACAGAGCTTTACATGTAATGATGACAATTGACAAATGATTGTAAGTCTGAACATGAATCTTTCTTAAAAAGAAATGATAATAAAGTTCATGGGACATTTCAAGTTGCATTCTGCTGTAAGTTCTATTGTACAAGATTGAGTTAGCTTTATACCCTCGATCTTGTGGTAATCTACTAAGCTTTCTGTTTGTCATGTTTACAGGTGTTATATTTGCCTTGTTGAGTATGAAGATGGAGATGAAGTTAGGGTGCTCCCTTGCCATCATGAGTTTCATAGATTATGCATCGACAAATGGCTCAAGGAAATTCACAGGTTTATGTCTGCTACTTTTTTCTATTCGTTTCCAAAAAAAGTCTTGAAAGATGAAAGATGAACTTTTGTAAGATAACTCCTAGTAATATAATCTTTTAAAGGACTAAAAATCATTGATAGCCACCACATAAAGTTATCTAGATTTGTGGATTCATTTTTAGTAAAAAGGGCTAGCCTTTGCTTCTAAGAAAAGGTTTTGACGTATGTAAGTTTGATGTAACAGGATTTGCCCATTATGTCGTGGGGATGTTTGTAAAACTGGATCATTGCCCGCTGAGTGATGACAGTTGCAAGGACCCTTTTTTCCAACCTGCCAGCTCTGTACTTTAAAGTGTGCAAGGTGTTTCAGGGTGTGCAAGTAATGTGATTGTGCAGGGCTTCTAAATCTTTAGTCTCTCCATATTTATTACTTCGATACTAGTATAATTGAGCGAGAAAAAAGTCACCGTGTTCAATATACATTGTTTGTCGAAACTATTGGTTTCACATTAGTTGATCACATTTTGATACTCTCTTACTTCATGCGTATATGTTTGTGATTCTTTTTCGTTTTAAGACTCAAACTTTTTGATTAAATAGGTCAAGTCTTAAGAGTCGATTTCTCTAATCCGTCACAAATCACAATAATCTTTAAGGAATGCATATTTATTATTCACTATTTTCACATAAACTTTACCTATATAGTTACTCATACTCATTAATAATCTAATTTAAATTGCAAAAAGGGTTAGAGAAATAAAAAAGGAGTGGGTTCAAGGGAGAAGGAAAAATTGGTAGAGAATGAAGAGAAGAGTTTTTTAATTATTCGATTAAGTAAGATAATTCTTTGATTCAATTTGAAATCATATTTATTTTTTATTGAATTATAGTTGCTTTTTGCTGAATTATAGTTTTAAATATATATTTTTGCCGCTTCTCCTTCAAAATTTCTTTCTTTTTAGATCTTGATACTAAAAAAGAGCACTTCAAATATGACAATAAGGACCTCTTCCAAATATATTAAAGAGAATAATATAGAGGAATATGAGCCTTAAATTAAATTTTTTCTTTTTAATCGGACGACCGTGGTTATTTTCTAGATCAAATTTTGATCTTTAAAAGCGTACTCAGAACCTAATAACTCGTTTTAATCCTCTCCCTTTACATATCAATCATTTAAGTTTAAGTTACAAGACATTTTCTAATATGAAATCTATAATTAAACTCTTTTATCTTTCAAACATTTGACTTTAACGTTATTTAATTAACATGACATCATTTACATTCACTAATATTATAATTTTTGGGTTCTGGAATCTTTAAAGCCATTGGATACAATACGAAAGTTATATTAATTATTGAATCTTTAAAATGACTGAATATTATTAACTACAGATTCTTGATCAAATGATTACATAAGATATATATATATATATATATATATATGAACTGGATCAAGAGAGAACTGGAGAAACTCAAAAACTACGCTGAATATTCATCGATGAATATTGATTTATAGGTCATATTCATCGTTTAATATTGGTTTCTCAATGTTACACTGAATATTAATCTATAAATATTGATAAACAAATATTCAGTCATGACCCTTCAGTGTAAATTGGAAGGGGGTTCTCTGGTTCTCTCTAAATATATTTGGTTCTCTATAGGTCTTCCCATATATATATATATATATATTGCTACATTATATAACATTACAAGTTATTTAATTTAACAAAATTTTATTCTTAGACAATTGAAGGTATTCTTGATATGTGTTTTCATAATGTTTTTAAACGAAAGTTGTTTGTTGAGGTATAAGCTAATTGAAGTCATGTCTAATAACATTTTGTAACTTAGTCAGTATAGTAGATTACAAGCTATATGTCAAATATTTAAAGTAAGTAAATAATATAAGTTACTTTAACAATTTCGTAAAATGTAAAAATCATTATAAAGAGACACGATGTAAATTTTAGTATATATTAACAAATGATATTATATCAAATGATGTTAGATGTAGTATGTCAATTTAATTAAATTATAACATACTTAGATTATTAAGAATAATTAAAATAAATTAAAATAATTGTAATTCTTACAAATTGTGAATCACACAAAACGCTTCATCACGATGCAATTAATTAAATTAATCATGGTCATTACTACACTTTTACCTAAACCGTCTAAGTTCTTCCATTACTTCACAAAATCGTATTATTATCCCTAAACACGTCTACATCAAACAACCTTCAGGTATTTGTATGAGTTGATTTGAAGAAAGCATGACTTACTTTTTCAAGTAAGTAGTTAATTTTTGGCTATCTTTATTTCTTTTGAATCCCATTTTTTGTCACTGCATATGCATATATAGACGATTGGGGATGTGTGTAAAAAACCCTGTTAAATTTAGTATTACATAATCGAGTGGTATAGGCGATTTGTGTATATATTATGATAGACAAATGGGTATGAACTAAACATATGCTGCTTGAGAGATTGCTACTTCAATTTTGACTTATTGTGGTTTATCTTATTTTTCCGACGAGTTGGGTAAATTGTGAAAAAATATAGAATGATTTTAGCTTTGATTATTTGTCTTATACATATCTTGTGTTGTGACCGATTGTCATTCAACATTTTCCTTTTTTTATAATTTCATATTTGCGATGTGATAAAACAACTAATGAATGATGACAAAAACACTCCTTAAATTTATAAGAAACTCTCATGATGACCTATGATCAAGTAAAATAAAATCATCTTATTGAGCAACTTTTATAAAAGATTGTATTCTCGTTTGACATTTTGTATATTTCATCAATAAAATATTAATGAAAGAGTTAATGAAATTATGTATTTCCCTTTTTAATTTAAACACTTCATTTTATTTAGTCAATCACAAATTGAGTTTCTAAAATTCATTTCTATGCTTATACGTCCTCTTTAAGATTTACATTTTTTTAATCAAAATCGGTGGAGATATGAGTTTTAAATCATTTTTCTTATTATCTAGATTCATATGGCCAAAGGTTTTAATTCGACATGAATACTTATAAATACACTCAATCGTACCTCTTAATTTTTATTATAGTACGCCATTTATTACATATATAGACATGACAATCCATATTTTAAAGATAAATTATTGTCCTTAACTAATACTCACTTCATCCCAAATTAAATGTCCAATTTCAATTTGCATAGAGTTTAAGAAAGTGAGAACCATCACACTGTGCATCAATAAAATTTCATCTTGACATTTGAAAATTATTTTGATTGGTTAAAATATAAAATAGACACTTATTTTAGGACAAACCAAAATAAAAAGGTGGACATTTAATTTGGGACGAAAGGAATATTACGTTAACAATGATTTCAAGGTAACTATTTCTAATTATACTAACAATAAATTATCTATAATCAATAAAAATTTAAGTACTTTTATACGAATGACTTTATTACTAAAAGTTTTTATGTGTAATCCTGTATAAAAATAAATAAATTATTTGATATAACTAACTAAAAACAAAAATACATCCTCTTGCAAGTTGAAGCTACAATCATAGAGCATCTAATACACCTATTGTAAGACTGGACGATGAAAAAACTTACTTGTTTCATAAATAGTAATTAACAATTCATGAAAGAGTGTTGTCATAATGAATTTATTCATGTCACTATCATAGGGTAACACCCGATTTTTTTTATACAACTCCTTTAAAATTTTATATTTCATTTCTTATAAATTATATAATGATTAACATACCATATAATTCAAAGGATGAAGCAAACCAACTTAGACTTGACAAAAAAAAATTTGATTTTAAGTGGGCATGGGAACGCGTCGCGATCTACCCGACTCACATCGCGATGGGTAAATCACGTCGCGATCTGTGTAAATAGCACCACTAAATCAGACTGAACATGCACAGTGCCATTATTAAAAACAGTCTGACCTCAAACTATTTACATACCTTTCACAGTTTGCAAATGCTTGTTTTTGCTAAAAACAACTTCATACTAAACAATACATCCTATGATTAAATTCTCGCTACAACATACAATTCCCATAGACTCAATTCAATAGGTACAACAAGGTTATCTATGCAAACGACATACCTTGATCAAAACCAACATCAAAACAATTTACATGCCAAGTTAACTCAAATGGTTCATTTCAACACTATACCACTTTATATTTCTACATTACCCAAAATGACCAAATTTCATGACTAACACAACTACTATTACTAACCTTGTCTTAACATGCCCAAAGGTCAACATATACGTATACGACGTCATTTGACCCGTCATATTAATAAATGCTAATTTCTAAGCAAAGTCACCAAAAGATACTTTGACCATATTTTAAAGTAACAACATAATTAACCCATGCATTGTACATAACCAAAAGGATGTTACACAATCTAGAGCATGATCAAAAAAAGATTCGCTTATTATCAAGATGAGCAACAAGTCCACCACTAGCTTTCCACAGGTCTCTTGTCCAAATCGCCCATAATTTGCCCACTTGCTTCAACTACACATTTAACAAGATAATAATTAGTGAAATTGCTTAGTAAGTAATGGGCTCTAATATAACTTACACAACATTAAGGATCCTCAATTCTCTACCATGTCAATTTATAAGAATACCCTTAACCATCAAGTAAATGTACATTCGAATTCACTTGTATTCCAAATGTCATTACTTGGTTCTAACCATCAAGATAATGGACATTTGACTACCCATGTAATCCAAATATTATTATCTTGCTCTAACCATACATTACTTATAACTTGAAACTTATTTGTGAAGTTATTAGCAATCCTTCCAACTCTTTTGTCATTTAACCATATCAACACATACACATATATTATATATACAATACAACACAACTCTTTATTAATTATTATCAAAATTCTAACTTTTTTTTCTCTATCCTAATTAACAACTAGTTGTTATAATCATAACACTAAAAATCTATAACATAACTTGGTGTTATATTTTATAGCACCAATTACCATCTTTAACCATCTAACTCCATTATTTTCTTTCAAAATCTATATAATATTGGATATTTGGTTTTCTTTTCGAACTAAGCATAAATCATCATCATGAAAACTTCTACATACAAATAAAATCACCAAACACTCGTAAACTTATATGTTTTCTTTTTTTCACAACACTATCAAAATAACCTTACTTTTATATTCAAGAATACATAACTATCATCCTCCTTATCAATATGTCCGCTTTTACACAAATCTACAAGTTAGGGTTTATATCAAAAATTTACTCAAATATCAATCGAAAGACTAAGAGAGCAACTTATACCTTAAAGATTGTTATTTATAAGCTAAATGTCTTTATTATACTCAAAACAAGCTTTAATTTTTATCAGCTTCTTCTGTTCCTCCTTTTCTCCCAAAATTGCCAACAACCAAACACCTCCTGCTTATTCTTTTTTGCTTTCTTAAAATGGAAACAAGGGGCCGTGTTTCAATCACAATTTCCTTACTTCATCTTCAAGTAACTCCTCTTAACACCTTTAACACCTCTATTTCACTTTCTCAACACATTAACCCTCTATCTTGAGTCCTATTTACATCTAACACCCAAAAACCTCTAAATTGTATTTAATTTGATATAAAATGATTACATACTTATGATTAAATAATAATATACTTAATATAAATAGTTCCTTACAAATTTTGGAATGTTACATATAGTATAAAATCATTTAGACTTAATTGACGATGCATAAGCTTATGCTAAAAAAATATGATAACGATAGAACCGATGTAAAGTAGAAAAACGTGTTAAATTGTTATAGTTTGGAAGTGCTTTGTACACCAAAGTGATAAATATCATAAAATTGCTACAATAATGCATAACGTACAACATCATGTATGTATTAGACGTCATTTTTCATAACATACAAATAATCTTTTTTATGGAAAATATCTAACATCTGTAAACTATAATGGTGCATTAACAAAAGATAAAAGAAATACAATCACCTTTTGATTATCGGTCGTTGTGGTTATCGACAGTTTACTTCACGTCATCTGCATATAAAATTCTTACAGAACCAATTTAATTTGAAGAGTGGGTGAGATTTGTATGAGTAAAAGGAATTCGATACAAAATCCAAGGATTCATTTGGCTAGCTTGTTAAGACTGTAGCTCAGGCAAACAAAACAACTTCTGATGCACAGAAACATAATACATGACAGTGTTGATGGTGCATGTTTATGGTGTGGGAAAGAATCGGAGTCGACCGATCATATTTTACCTCATTGCTTGTGCATTTCTCACTTTGGGGAAGGTTGCTATTTTAGTGGCTTGTCCGGTAGGTATTACCTAATTTGTTTAAATTCTTTGTACAAGATTGGAACGAATGTATGAATCCTAAGATGAGAAAATTGTGGTAGATTATTGGTTTGTGTGCTGCTTGGGAGATATGGATAGCTCATTTTTAACCATCGATATCAATTTTGGTCATTAGTAGCTAATGTTATTAAGAGAAAAGCGCTCTAGTGGACGTTATAAACTTAAAGTATGTTGTGTTTCACAATTTTAATCTTGGTAAGAACAACCGTGGAGTCTACATATTTGTTTTTAGTTTAATAATTTATTTGTCTCAATTAAAGTGTCAACTTTTAAATTGTAACACACATATATATATATATGTTTTTTATTTTATTTTTAATAACTTGAATAACACTTTTCATATATTAACATAAACGTTTCATTGTTTACAAACTTTACAAACGGAAAGTTTCTCTGACAAGTTACCCCTTTATAATATCTGAGCATGATTCAATGGGAGTAAACATTTACTACCAACGGTAGCAAATACACCACTACTCGCGCTGCGGCTCTTTCCCAAGACCTTCCTTCCCCTTACTCGACCCACCTGTATTATCAGCAATAACAGAAATGGGTAAGCACATCGGCTTAGTAAGTAACAGATTCATAACAACAATGTAAGATATAAATCTTATAACCATCGTAATTACATACGCCACTTTGTTCATTTAGAACTCACAATCATGTCGCTGGGTCTCTTATGATCACTCAGCATAAGAATAACCAGTAATAACACTATTAACCCATTTATGACCACTCAGCATAAAGGTTAACATTCATATTAGTATTATGTCATTTATGACCACTCAGCATAAAGGCTAATATCCACATCACTAAGCCATTTATGATCACTCAGCATAAAGGCTACATTCATAACACGGCTATCAATATGGTACACTCAAGTATTCTTGCTAAAAACACAGTACACTCAAGTACTTTTGCTGATTTTGATATTCTTATTCACTCAATTAATATCCTTCTATTACTTACCTCGATGTGCGTGCAATTCAGTAAACCTCTGATCCCGTGTAGCGGAGTACTGGTCTGTAATAATTCAATGTTTAATACTCATATAAATAGTCACACACACATATATATATATATATATCATCATGTATATAGTATTCGCAATGACCCACTCAGAATCGACTAAACAGCGAGGGTTTTAGGGGTAATACTTACCTCAACAAATTTGACCTGCGACATTAAAGGCGATATTACTAGCGATATTACCAATATCGCTAAACTAAACGCGACATTACTAGCGATATTAATAGCGACATTAGCCGCGACATTAAAGGCGATATTACTAGCGATATTATCAATGTCGCACCAAAAATCCTGCGACATTGGCACAATGTCGCCATGACAAACAGATCAGATCCCAATTTCAAAATTCTTGAATTCGAACGTGCAATACACAATTTAACTCGTTCCAATCCGTTCAAAACACTTAATAACACTTATAACACATAATAATTCAAGTCCTCGAATTCACAGTTCAATTGCTCAAACTTTTGATTCCCAAGTTGATTTCTCACTTTCTTTTTCTAATTCTCTGTTTCTCTCACTAAAACGTGATTTGTGAACGTGGTTTCTGTTTCTGGAAGTAATTAGGTGATAAAAGTGTAATAATATCTCACAATTACACTCAAGCTCCTCAATTAAGTCGGCCAAATTCGTTTGTGCGATATTATATGCGACATTGCCAATGTCGCATAACACAATCCTGCGACATTACCAATATCGCCTAAATCAAATTTTTCAACTTTTCTTTAAGTTTTGGGATGTTACATAAATGCACGCAGTTTTAGAAATATTCACTAACTATACTTTTCACCAATCAAATATCATATCTACAAATTAAAATTTGTCTCTTTTAATCGGTTGAAATCACAATTGAACAATTATTTTGAGACAATCAAAAATAGAAATATGAACATTTGTATTGGAATGTAGTATCATTTATAGAGTATCTAGGTTTATTTTGTATACTGTTTTTCAACCCCTTTTACTTTTTAGTTTGACACGATTTTAAGCATAGAGGTAGTTCAAATTTTCGACACCTTTTACTAACTTATCAAATTACCTATAATTTATTTTTTCTTTTTATAAAACTGATTAATAGAAGACTGTATAAAAAATAAAAATAACACTGTCATTTTTTTTTTAAATAATATACGAACTATATATTTTATATATTTTCTTAAACTACGTGGAAATGGGTAATATACTTATTTTCTAGAAAAAAGAAACAAAAAAATATTTAGATAAAATACAGTCGATTTTTAATTATCTACCAAGCAAAAGATACGGTTTTCTTCGTCTTTTCTTTCGTCCCCAAAATAAACCCTATCCCCTTTCTTCCATCAAACCGCCGTACCCAATCCAAATTCAATTCAATTTAACAACGATGGTGTGCATTCGCAAAGCAACAATTGATGACCTGCTTGCAATGCAAGCTTGCAATCTCTTCTGTCTACCTGAAAACTACCAGATGAAATACTATTTCTACCACATCCTTTCATGGCCGCAGCTCCTTTACGTCGCCGAAGATTACGGCGGTAAGATCGTCGGATACGTACTCGCAAAGATGGAAGAAGAAACCACTGAGTGTCACGGCCATATTACGTCACTCGCGGTTCTGCGTACGCACCGTAAGTTAGGGCTTGCAACTAAACTCATGGCCGCTGCACAAAACGCCATGGAACAGGTTTATTATTGTTTTTTTTTTTTTTTATTAGGATTCAGGTCTCGAGCTAGGATCAAACAAGAACTTATGTATATGTAATTTGAATCATATAAGGTGACAAGTACATAATCTCGCAACCTAATTTTATGTACATACATAATTAAGCATAAGAGTTTCGGAAAAAAAGGTATATATTATATACGTAATTTCACAGCCTAATTGTATATACATACGAAATTTAGCATAAAAAATATAGAATTTGGCACAAAATGAAAAATTGAAAATTTTCGCCAAAAAATCAATTTTTTGCGAATTTTTATTTTTCAGTAAAACATCAAGAATTTCTTAAATATGGTATATACATGCATAATTTAGCAGCCTAGTTGTATTTACATACGTAACATCAGCATAAATATAAAAAGTTCACAAACTTGATAATTGTATATCTTTATTGAAGTGTTTGATAAAGCTTTTGGGCATCAAAATCGTACAATTCACAATTTTGACGGTTGTGTGTCTTATGTTTTGTCTAAATGCAGCGGATGCATACAGTAGCAACTGTTAAATTTATTGACTTTTTGTAGGATGAATGCTTTGAAACTCTATCTAACATTATAATGGAGCTATACAATTATCAAGTTTGTGAATAGGTCGACATGTATGATTCAAATTGTGATTTTTTTTTTAACGAGCAAATTGTGATATTTGATTGTTGGTTCTTACTTATATCTCAGTATTTATGTGATCATAGTAGGTTTTTGTGTTGAAGTGTTTGATTTGATTATAGTTGATTGTATTGTTTAGATGAATTATGTTGATAACTTTTACTTTACCCGAGATGTTATGTATTTTGGGTTAAAAGTTAGAACACCTGAGTAACTTCATACCTATTTATTATGTGAGTTCTGGTAAGGTTATGTTTTGGTAAATGGCAGATGCATGCTGTGAAATGGTGCTGATTCAATAGTGTTTGGCTTCATTTTTATGATTATCCTTGGAATTTGGTGTTTTTATAATCAGGTTTACGTATTCTGATGTGGCTTTTGTATTTGTGAATACAATAATTTGTTTACTCATTTGGTGGGTTAATGTATTATGTTGCTATAGTCCACGTTTTAAAAGTTTTTAAGTGGTAATTTACGTTTATTTGAGTATGCTCAAAGCTTCTTTAACAGTGGAAGTGCGTAAATGATTATAGTCCATTACCTTGTGGAATTAAGTTATGGGAAATTAATTTTGGGGTTTTAACATTAGCTTGTATATCATAAAAGTTCATTAATGCCATAGTAAGTTTGTCAAACGTGAGGATTCGTGCATCTTGTTTTTCTTTTCTTAAATCATACCATCTTCTATTCTGTGAGTAAAATGCAAGTCTTTTCTGTTGATAAAAATATAGGTGTTTGGTGCCGAGTATGTGTCACTACATGTGAGAAAGAGTAACCGGGCAGCATTCAATTTATACACTGAGACACTAGGGTACAAGATCCATGACATGGAGGCCAAGTATTATGCAGATGGAGAGGATGCCTATGATATGAGGAAACAATTGAAGGGCAAGCAACAAAATCAGCATCAACATCAACATCAACACCACCACCACCACCATCATGCTGGTGGTTGCTGCTCTGGAGAGGCAAAGGCTGAATGATCTAAGTTAATTGTTAGTTGTAGAAGAAAAAGTCTGAGTTCTGAACTTTTTATTGAATGATTCATATACGAGGCCAATGGTGGACTTGAGACTAAATTGGTATATATTTTCCTTGAACCCTTGAATGCTGATGACATTACTCGTTTTATTTCCACGCTAGTGCCTAAATTGATACTGTTGTTTCCTTTTATACTTGAGGTAATATTGGAAAGTCAATGCTGTTACTTGACTTAATCGAATTTGTTAGATATCTGACTTTCACTTTGGAATCTCCTCAACTGAACTTGATGGAACCCATCTTGCAGAATAACCTCAAGCGAAATGAAGGAATGATTCAAGTCTGGAACAACTTGGGGTCTGGCGTTATCTGGTGCGTTTAGTTTTAAGAAACTGGAGAAGCTAGGACGTTGTTATACTGTTATGTCATTTACAAGTACTGTTCTTTTGCAGAAATTTTGAAATGATCGACTTTTTTACACAGTTTCAGCATTATATAGTATTAAAGGAATTGTATTTGGTGATCTCTTCCGAATTATCTTTGTTGAATGTTATTTTAGACACATGTTTGTTTTAGTGTTTTGGAGGCAGAAAATGTCTTCAGCTGGGCGTTCTTAGTCATTGCAAATCAGCGCTCTATGATAAATATTCTTCAAATACTAAAAAATTCTCTTTGTGAATGGAATAAAGCTTCTCCAAAACTGAGATCATCAACAGCACTCAAATTACTTTGCTAAATGGCAGTGTATTTGTGTTTATGGATAAGGGGTTTGTTGGTGATTTTTTAGGTTTGGAATATTTTAGGTTTGTATGGGTTGGTGTTGTCATATTTTGTAGGATTAAGATGGTGTTGCTCTTTTGTAGGTTCTTTAATTTCTCATTATGCAATATAAAATCATTGCTGTTCGGAAAAAGAAAAAATAATAGATATATATTTGAATCTTTGTTTTAAACGTACACGTTTATCATCATTACTATATAAAGTAATCACCATGTGAATATTGTATCTTTCAGAGATTCATGAGTTTGTTATATATATGCAAGTTTCCACCTAGTACAACCAAACCCCATAAAATATTAAAAATATTATCATGATATTCATGCTTTTAGAATCCAGAATGTCAACTGCTTAGTGTTTTCCATCGGTTTACCATCTATTTATGGAACTATATATTATTGATCTTAGTTCTCGTGTTGTAGTGGTAGATTGAGACTAATTAAGCACGGTGTGACTCGTTTCTAGCTGGTCTAATGGAATTCAATCCGTTCCTGAATGTTACATAATGCCACCAGAAAGAAGGCCTGGTGATTATGTTGCAGTTTGCAAGGATATTCCTGTGATTGATCTTCAAAAAGATCGGTCTGAGACTGTCCAACATATTCTAAAAGCTTGTCAAGAGTTTGGTGTATTTCAGGTCATTCTCTAACCCTATATATGTTGGTATTTTCTATTAATAACTACTTGTGTATTATATTCTTGATGATTGTTAGCAGGTGATCAATCATGGAGTTTTGGATAAGATGATGGCAGACATGAATGTTTTGTACGATGAGCTCATTGTATAAAAGTCCTTACAATTTCATGTCGTTTTCATCAAACACATTTTATTTACGAAACTCAAAAGAAACTAATGAACTACTATCCTGGGCATGTTTATTTTATAGAAGAAATAATCGTTTCTTTCTTGAAATGATAATGCTAGCTCAAACGGCCAAAAACCTCGCTCACTGGATAACTAGAAATTTTTTGGATCCATGTACTCAAACATGTCATTTTATTGTGTGTCATGTATCTTTGTGTCTGGTTAATTAGTCGCCAACCCAAAGTCTGAAATCATGGCTGCATAATATTTGTTAAGGAAATTGTTGGAGCCATTCAAGGCATGGTGTATTAGTCACTTTGGTGTTTCAGTGCCGTTCAAAGGTAATTCTGTCCAAGTGCAGCTCCTATGCTTAGCCTGAGATTCTTTTTGAAAATATGTACCAAAACTATTTTACTCCATTACGTTTTAGTAGAAAGAGAATAACTTCATAGAGCAAACGCAAACCTTCCTGATACGTCAATTTGGTGATTGGACCTACTAGTCGAATACTGACTGCCGCTCTCACCTTCTGTTCACCTACCTCTTCCTTAGCTATCATCAAACCCTGTCGCCTGATACGGCTGCTGCCCACTACTCTGGCTTGATTTTATTCTAGCAAATGCTGATCTTTCTTGTGTGAAGCAATTCTTTAATTTGAACAGAATTAAGGGAGATCAGAGTAACTTTCTAGTTATTTTGCAATAAATATGATCTTCAATGCTGCATTGCTGCTGAATGCTGATCAACTGATTTTGGGTTGCTTTGTTGACCTTTGACTCATATTGTTAGCTTAGTTACCTTTTTTAATTTAATTTTATATGTAATGACATTCTTTTCGGTACTATGTTATGCATATTGCGAGGGGATTTTTTTTAGTGTATTTGTCACATGATAATTTGAACCTTAACCCAATCTTTTTTAGTGTACATACCTTTATTATTATTATTATTATTATTATTATTATTATTGTTACTATTATTATTATTTTAATGAATTGTGTTCCAATATTTCTGCTATCAAGGACCACCTGAATTTTGGGTTGAAGTCAAAATGCTTTCAAGGTTGCGGCATTGTGACCTTGTGTCTTTGATTGGTTAGTGTAATGAGGGTAACAAGATGGCTCTTGTTTATGAATACATGCATCAAGGTACCCTTTTAGACCATCTTCACAAGAAAGCTACACCTTTGACTCGGTTGCAGATCGAGGCTCAAGATATGCCTGGGAGGAGCACGTGGGCTCGACTACCATCACGAAACATGGAGTGCTACACTATGACGTGAAAGGCTCTGTTAGGTCTTATAGATCCTAGAACTTGATTAACAGATTAAATTTTAAGTTTAATTTATGATACCAAGTTAATCAATAATTAAAAAAGGTTTGTTCTTGGCGGAATAAGAACAATTGTAACAACCGTATGAATGTAATGAATATAGTTTATTCGATAATCCAAAATAATTACAAGTATATATAATTCAATCGCACTTAGCTAAATTGAATTAATAAATCACAGAAAATAGCCTATGTAAATTCACAGAGAATTTTTAAGTATGTTCAACTTTTTTTTTAAATATTTTTATGAACAATTAATCATCTACTTAAACAATTTTAGGTGTTGATTGTTAGTTAATGCTACGGCTTGATTTGAGGAAGACTAAATCAATTAATAATTCAAATGATCCTAATTGAATTCAAATATTAATTGATTTGGCCGCACATTAATTTCTGAATCTGCAACGGTCTTGATTCTGTCAAATTGAAGAGAAAAAAATGAAAAAAGAAATTCGTCGAAAGTATACTTTGTGAGATGTCTAACCGAAGAGAAAAAACTGCTGATTTTTATGGTATAATTTTTATTATTTTAAAAAACATGAAAGAAAGTAAGGTTTTTGCCAAATGACACACTCCTACTGGTACTCCAAGTCTTTAAAGAAAACTCGTACTTTAATGAACTTCCCACTACAAATATATATGTTTTATCATTTGCCCCTTCTATGTACCATGGAGATCCATTTGATAAAGAGCGAACCCACTATAACGTGTAATGGATTACACCTTTTACATATAACCCAAAAACTTACATTGTTTGTCCTGGAAAAGCATACCCACGAATTTCTAGTTTCTCTATTGCGGGAAGTGGGTCGCAATAACCATCTTCCTCTTTGACACCCTGTATTTTGTCTACTTTAGCTTCTACTGTATTATCAACCCCCCAACTTTTGAAGTCAAAAGAAACTAGTGGGCGGAATAGCATTATTGTGTTTACTGAAGAATACTTTCTTTCTTGTAATGACAATGCTAGCTCAAGACGCCTTGAAACCTCACTCATTGTAGGGCGCTTTGTTGGATAGCTACGCAAACATCGACTTGCAATATGAGAAAACTCCTTTAAAGAACTCTTTGAAATGTGATCTCTCAAACTAGAATCGATAATCTCAGTTAGTTTCCCTTGTTTTATAAGGTCTAGCGCCCATGGTACCAAACCTACATAAAGACTCCTGTCTTTTACAGCAGGCTTGCCACAACACCTCAAGCAACACCACCCCAAAGGCATAAACATCGGATTTCCTTGTTAGCTTGCCTTTGGGGTAGTTATTACTACCCACTTCCCGCAATAGAGAAACTAGAAATTCGTGGGTATGCTTTTCGAGGACAAACAATGTAAGTTTTTGGGTTATATGTAAAAGGTGTAATCCATTACACGTTATAGTGGGTTCGCTCTTTATCAAATGGATCTCCATGGTACATAGAAGGGGCAAATGATAAAACATATATATTTGTAGCGGGGAGTTCATTAAAGTTCGCTCTTCAAGCAACACCACCCCAAAGGCATAAACATCGGATTTCCTTGTTAGCTTGCCCGTGTAGAAATAATTTGGGTCCATGTACCCAAATGTGCCTTTAACTACTGTGCCGACATATGTACATGGCTGGTTAATCAGGCCTATTTAAGCCAACCCAAAGTCTGAAATCTTGGCTGCATAATTTCTATCCAACAAATTGTTGGAGCTTTTCACGTCACGGTGTGTGACTCAATGTAGTGTCCCAGTACCATTGTGAAGGTAGTCCAGTCCATGTGCAGCTCCTATACATATCTTGAGTCGCTGACACCAAGTAAAAAGTGCACGTTTGTTGTAGAGATGATCCGAAAGGGTTCCATGACGCATGTATTCATAAACAAGGGCTATCTCTTTCCCATCATTGCAATAACCAATCAAAGACACGATGTTACGATGGCGCAACCATGAAAGCATCTTGTTAAAAGTATACTTCTTTTTATCAATCTTATCCATGATTGTTCTTGCTCTTATTTGTGATTTCTAGACTGCCTCAGGTTGATAGTTGATTGATTGTTGAAGTCGAAGTTTGCATGGTATTGTCTCTAGAGAATTCAAGGTGTAAAGTTCTGAGTCCGTGTCTTTCTAAGGTGTAAACTGGAACTTTCTCAATCTACAGGGACCAAAGTAACAAGTGTTTGATAGTTTTACTATATATAGGAGTGTCTATTGTAATATTAATTAACTCGTTCTTTTGTGTTATCTTAGTCTGTATATGCGATCATCTATATTTTCTGTCTTTTCCAGTATTGTTATTGATCATCTTGATCAAATCTAGTGTATGTTGAGTGATAAGATCATCACCTGTTGGTTGATTGATCTTGAGTGTTTTTGAGTCTGTAGTGAGGATTTTGTCTTGTTTTTAGGTTGAGAACTCGGTCTTGAGCCGACATGGAATGCAACCTCTTGATATCGTGGATATTAGGCCTTAGTCCATCAAAGATCTCTCCTTTATCGACCAATGCACCGTTTATCGTCAAAGTTCCATGTTGCTAACTGAAGCTCGCCAACTGAAAAGCAACGCCATGGTTGCTCTGGTTCAAGGCGTAACTGGGGACATTGCAAATTCACTCCATTGGTAGTTGCAGTTAACATCATTTTGAAAGTATACAATTATACCAGTAAGTTGTACTCCCTGCCTCCAAAGTAGCTTTGTCCTAAAATACATAACGAGATGACTTGAAACTAGGTAGACAACATATTATGATGAGTCAAACCATACAAATAGTATAACTCTCTCCATCTTAAAAATTACCTTTTGTTTTGATTATGGAGTCACGTCCGCATTATTATATGAAATTTACTCGATTTATGTAGAAGTGTGCTTTGAATATTTATGTTGATCAGTGGCCCATTAAAATAGGTGCCGATATCAGTGATCTGTAAAAAGGAACAAGAAACACAAAAAGTCTTGTTGATCATTTTGTGAATCTTTTTTACTGTGACTCACAAGTTCTCTTTACTTTTTAGACACTAAAAACTTTTGATCAATTGCCAAAATGCTACCAGGGTGTTTTAATCAAGTTATGCTTGATTGTATAAACAATAATATCATCATAGTGAAAAAAAACTTACCAAAAGGAGGAAGATTAACAAACCAGAAAGTTCGAAAAAGAATCTAACGGTAGCAGAAACAAGTCATTAACGTAGTGTTTTCATTGTAATTGCAGTTTGTGAATCTTTTATTTTCCAGTTGTGTTGTTTGACTTGTTTCCTTCTGTTTTTTTGTATCATAGAAACAGAACAACAAAATTGCATATCGCCAGAATATGAAATGGTAGATTATCAGACGTGTTTTTAGGTCTTCATTTTTTGCTTATATAGCAATACTCCTTTTGGAATTGCAAATCTGAATAACCTCAACATGTTTTCCGGAGTAACGCTTGGGCTTCTTACTTTCGATTTACAAAAATTAGTAGAATAAAACGATAGCAAATGATCATCATGACTTTTGGACCCCATTTTGGGCCCACCATTTGTACTAGTTAATGACTTTATTTGTGACAATGTATCTTGGAAAAATGAATAAAGAAAAAAATTAAAAGAATTATTGAGGGATGATGATTAATGGTACGGAAGGAGTATAAAATTTGCAAAATAAAACTAATAATAACTAGTGATGGACGTGACAATTCTTAAAAATCAAGTTTTGCATATTAGTTTTTTTAAAACTTAAACATGAAACAAAATTTATAAGCATCACAAATCATAGTATACTAGCGTTGAATTCCGCTCACAGCAGCGGGTGAAGATTTCACATGTTAATATTGAAAGACAAATGTTTAATAGTATCCGAATGCAATAATAATTGATACTTTTTTTATGAAAGTGATTTTTTATAATAGTTTAAATTAATGTAATTGTAAATTCAATATTGTAATATAAAAGAAGAAATAAGATATTTAAATGTATTATGTAAAATATAATATTAATTGAATGATTTATATAATTAATAAGTGAAGAGATAAGTGGAGGGATAAAATGGTAAAATCTGATATCCCTTTTTTTAAGATTAAGAAAGAGAGTGTTAAATGCTTAATAAGGATTATAGATATATATATATATATATATGGTGGGGATCAAGAGCGTAGAAAAAAAATTAGGAAATAAGGGAAGTAAATCTCAACCATTGATTTCATCATAAATGAATTTTAAAAATTTCAAAAAATTTCAAAATTTAATATTCATCACCAATGAATGTTAAAACGTTTTTTAATAAAAAAATCAAGGGCTAAGATTTGTTTCCCTCATTCCTCAAATTTTAGAGCTTCCCTATGGATCCTTCCATATATACATGTTAGACGATTTTTTTCTTCTCTCTAACGACACATCCCATTAGAAAAAACGAACAAAATTCTTTTGTGTGATAAACAAATAAAGATTCCGGTAGCAGAAGAATACTACATGGCAAATAATTATCTGTGAAAGAAAAGAAGTTGGTTCGATACATAATATATATTAAATTAATTTAGTGGCCACATGATATCACAAAAGAATATAAAATAAATGGGTACCAACATGAACTATTGAATACCATTCTGATTTTCATATGCATAACATATGACAATTATAACGGATTATTTTACTGATATTGATATATGAAGAGTAGATTGGATTAAAGCCAATGGTGCATAAAGATATAATGGATTAAACTCGGTGAATAGGGTATATATGATTTTATAACATACACTAAATTTAAGGTTATTCTTTGACTCGTCTCATCTCGCGTCCTGCTACAATTCCGAATTTCCCTGTCTCAACGTTCACAGATCCATGGAATAATCATGAAATTCTGCAATTTCCGATGCATACTCATTCACAGATCCATTGAAGCTACTTCATTCTGAAAAGAACACTACTACTGAACTAATTCGTGATGACAAACAAGTACAAATTAACCATTGGAGTCATCAACATCTATTAATCCTTACTGTTAGTCCACAAGGTAATATAATATAGTTTGTAGTGATCCAATAAAGGTATGTAATGGTTGTGTGCGACCCCTCACATCTCCATACTATCGTTGCAAGAAGGAAGGGTGTTCATTCACTCTCCACAAATATTGTGTTGAGTTACCACGTATGTTAAAACACCGACTTCACCCAGATCATTCTCTTGACATAATAAACATGGAATATGTGGATCGACATCAGCCTAATAGATGTAAGGGTTGTTTTAAGTTCTGCAACGCATTTGTGTACACATGTGAGCCTTGTAAATTCTACATTGATGTCAATTGTGCATTTTTACCTAAAAGCATCAAACATGAATCCCACAAGCGTCTTCTCTTCCAACTCACGTGCCTCAGCCATTATTGTAAAGGATGTGGATCTTCTTATGGTATTCTAGGCAATTCTTGCCTTACTTGCGACTTCCAGCTAGATATGTACTTAAACTGTCCCCGTTCTCTTACTCATAGGTACTGCAAAGGACTACATGATCAAATACCATTAATGTATCCCCCAATCGAAGATCATCCTGAAGATTTTTATTGTGACATCTTCGAAAAAGAAATGCATCCAAAGGTACCACTCTACCATTGTCAGACATGCAAAAATTCTTTTGACCTTAATTGCCTTAATCGAATTGATTATTTCGATAACTTAAATTGGGAGGGGAGTATTTCTACCGTAAGCTATCACAAATATCCGTTAACCGTTGTTAGGAGAAACAAAACGCCCAGATACGTGTGCTATGTTTGTTATCTCGACATTAATGGTTATTTAGTCCTCGAATGTGATAGTGCAGTATTATGTGCATATTGTCATTTTAAGAAACTCAATTAAATCTGGTAGGTATTCGTGAGGTGATGTATGTATTGTTGATTGTGAATGGTACATTGTAACGTGATATAGAAAAATGGTATGTAGGTCTAAACTTGTACGACTAAATCTAAATCTATATCTAAATATGTGATTGGTAGATGAGAAAAATTGATTGAATGAAATTAAGAAAGAGAAAAAATTCAATCAATGAAAGAATTAGGTCTAAATTTAATTCTATGTAAGTAGTCATATATAGAATTACTCGTGATTATAAGAGAATCTGTTAATTTTTTTTTATTTTCCATCAATAATTCTTTCATTCCAGATTTCCTTTTTTCAAATTTTGTTTTAAACGATATCTAAAAAAATAAATAAATAAATTGAGTACGTAATAACATATAAACGTTTTTTCATTCAAAGGTTTTTTATTGTTTTTATTAATGACTTTTGAGTCTTGTCACAAAAAGAATAAGAAAAAGAAAAACTTATCAAATCGTGGTCATGCTCGATCTTATAATCACAATATCCAAAATTTACTCTTTAACTTGGAATTCTAAGCATTTACACTTTTGATACAGATTTACAGATCCCTGTTTGACACCAATAATCCAATCCCAAAATCTAGGGTTTCAAATCTCCGATTCCAACATTTTCTCCCCCAATCATGTCCAAGATCTCAACTTCCGGTTACGCCGCAACCACCCCCACCACCGCACCGTCCACATTCTTCGCTCAAGCTCGATTACACACCGAAAATTTCGTCGCCAAACGCCGTCCATGGCGCGACTTCTTCAATTACTCGTCAATTTCTCGTCCGATCAGTTACGACGATGCAATTTCTCGAATCAGACAAAACCTAAACTACTTTCGAGTTAATTACGCTATGGTGATGCTACTAATTATATTCTTGAGCTTAATTTACCATCCGATTTCGATGATTATATTCTTAATCGTATTCGTTGCGTGGTTTTTCCTGTATTTCTTTCGTGACGCGCGCAGTCCTATTATGATATTCAACCGCGTTGTTGATGATCGTGTTGTGTTAATCTGTTTGAGTTTGTTGACTGTATTTGCGTTGGCATTTACTAATGTTGGAGTGAATGTGTTGGTTTCGTTGATTATTGTTGTTACTGTTGTGGCGTTGCACGCTGCGTTCAGATGTCCTGATGATTTGTTTTTGGATGAACATGATGCAGTTGAAGGCGGTTTGCTTTCGGTTGTTGGTAATGATTCTGCAGTACGATCAACTTACAGCTTAAATTAATTCATATAGGTTGCGATGATGTGATTCAGTGGGGCCATGTGTTGTATAATTGATGACGGGATATATTTGTTGTTGTTACGGGTGGCCGAATTGATGTTGTTGTCTTTATGAAGTTTCCCTGTTTCTTAGAGAGTGAATGTAGTTCAATTTGTACGTTTAATATATGCCAGACTGCAAGGGCAGAATTTCAAGTTTCCTGCCTGTGGATTACTGTTGCATCAGTTTTGTTTCTACATTTAGGTTGAATTTGGTTAGATGTATTTTTATACGTTGTAGGTCTGCTCAAGAAACTCTGCAATTTATATGTTTCCTGCCTGTGGATTACTGTTGCATTCGTGCTGTAGGTCTGCATTTACTAATGTTGGAGTGAATGTGTTGGTTAGATGATTTGTTTTTATATGTTGAATTTGATTGAATGCTTTAGTGAAGCTCATGTACCGTGCTGTAGGTCTGCTCTAATGCCATTCTTTGTTTATTCAAAGTGTTCTGTATTGGTTATTACATTTGATAGCATACATGTTACAGTTAGATGATGCTCAAGCTATGTATCTTTTGAATTCTTTTTTGTATACAAGTTGCAAATAGAAGTCCTTACCGTTTTTATGCTACTATACTGCAAGTTGAATTTGAATTACCAGTGGTAATGAGTGTGTTCTTGTGTACAAGCATCAAGTTTCAACTGTCAAGAACAAGTTGTGATCTTGGAACAGCTGACTTTGTATATGTATGAGTGTATGATGTATCCACCATAGTACTTGGACAGTTATGTTGTCGTGCAACCTCTTGTCAAGCGAATTGTAAATCCTCAAATGAAGGATTACATACCTCTTGTCAAGCGAATTGTAAATCCTCAAATGAAGGATTACATACGCTTGCACTTGGAAATGCCTTTTTTTGGTCTGTCTGTTCATGTTGATTGAAAGGCATCTCTTGTGACAAACTCACTCAGGGATAGGATCGTCAAATTAGAAAGCAAGTTTTTTTTGGATAAAAATTAGAAAGCAAGTTACCCAAGACAGCAAAGTAATTCCACTCATACATGGCATAGTGGTTTCACTAGTGCTTGAATTTTGCAGCTTGCCAACAATTTCTGTCTATTTGATTCTCTATAGTTTAGTTCTGAGACTCCTGGGCAACTATTCAACTTTTGGTTCAAATGTAAATATTTGTGTTCCAGTTACCATTTAAGTACATATATTACATTCAAGCTGTAAATCTTCTCTCTGATAAACTTGTGATGGTCAGTTACAGGTATTAATTTTAATGCAGTTGCTTACTTTCTATTTTCACAAAGCTTGTGTTTTGTGACAATCTCCAGGGGAAAACATATTGACATATTTGGAACATATTTTCTTCACAGTTTGACATGGTAAGTTAACCACTTGTGTGCACCCTTCGTTGTTTGCTTTGAGGAGAGAACATAGAAGAGTAGAGAACAACTATCAAGTGTTCATTGTTGGTTCTATGAACAACTACCTGGACCCGTTTTGATAGATGATAATTCGGGTAATGGGTTAAAATAAGTTAAGTTGCAATGATTTGGTTTATGGTAATCATATTTTAACAATGTCAAGCATGTAAAAGAAAATTGTTTTAGAAAAGGTAACATAAATCTACTTTTTAACATTTAATGGAATATAAAAAATAAATGCAATTTTATATACTTGCACTCTATAACTAACTTGCTTTTACATTTTTACAAATTTATAAAAGTTTATTATTAATTATTAAGAAAGAAATTAACGCAGACATTCTACGACGGAAGTACGGAGTATTAACTATTTATATTCTGGTACGGTTGTTTTATACGGTTCACTGGATATATAATTGACCTCCCGCGCTAAAATGCAAATTAACGCAAATTTCAGTGTCTTCGTGTCTCCTTGAGGTACTCAACCTTTCTGGTGCCTCTCACGCACACACACACACATCAACTGCTCGAGGTAATAACCATTCATTTCTGTTAATTTTTAGTCGATCTTAAACTGAAACAAATCCCTAATTGAATAATAATTGTATCCAGTACTTCATTTTGTTGCCTGTTTACATATGTATGGATACCACTTCATATTGTTCGTTAAGTAATTATTATAAATACCTAATGTTTTAGGGTATATCTATATCTATCTCTATATATATAATTGCAGTATCTAATTTATCAATTAAGGCTTGGTTTTTGTTAGTTAGTTCCTTCTCCATTAAAAATGGCAATCTGGGTAGGTGCAAATTATGAGCTATTTGACTTTTGAGGTCAAACTTGTTGCTTTAGAAAATCATATTTATGATATGAAATTATGAATATTGTTAGGTATTTTACACCCATGTTTTCTATTTGTGTTGTTGTTTGTTATCCATTTGTTCCTGATATGTTGGCCCTAGAACTATTCATATCATTTAATCGCACGGACATCAAGTTTATCTGTTTTTTGTATTAATTTTAGCACATTGTGTTTCTGTACCAATCTAGAAACAGTTTACTCTAATGATAAGAAAAATAGCTTGTTCAATACTTCAATTTTAACAAGTTGAATATGAATTGAGAATGTGGTATAAGTTGAATATTAGTCATCTCGACTTCAAAAGTGAATTTGTGCTTCTTTTTAGACAGTAGTATCCGCTTCCAACAGTTCAATGGATATTTTGTTGGTCGGTATTATGTTGTTGACGTGTGAACGAAAAACTATGCCACATATTAAGGGACTGATACACTTGTATTTCTGATGATCCAATGATGATATATATGTTAAACTGCAGTTTAAATGGCGATAACATCTATAGGAACCTGTACTTGTGGCTCAATGGAACTACCTGCATCCTCATTTAAGCCCCGGCATGTCACGCGTGACTATGTTTATCTTAAGAGTTTGAGTTCCCAGTTGCAGCAGCGACGGCCTCGGTGGTTTGGATTTTCTAATGAAAAAGTAAGTAATTTAAATGCTTCGGATCGCTCGTTGAGGATGATCTTAAATGGTTATGTTGGGAGAGACACCTACAGTATGAAGACAGATAATGATGATAAGATATACAGGAGGCTTAATTCTTGTTTGGTCATTCCTCCACCTAAAGGCAAGAAGCCAAAAGCGATCATTAAATTCCTTGGTGGTGCTTTTATAGGAGCAGTTCCTGAAGTTACCTATAGGTGAGTTGTTTATTTCTCATATTGGCGCTGCTTCCATCATTAGTATTATTTATTTTTAGTTATCAGTCAACTTTGTAAAACTTATTTAGTGGTTTTATTACTTGCATGGGAACAGATATCCAGTTATTTCAAAAAATTGGAGAGTATCTAACTATAATTACAACACAAATGATACTAAATAGGTTGATGTCGCTGCATTTCTACATGTTATGCTGATTTGTGGAGTTTTTTTTCCCGACTTGCTTGATACAAATTCTGATATTTGTGTGCAGCTATCTTCTAGGGCTACTGGCAAATGAAGGCTATCTTATTATTTCAGTGCCATATAATGTGACTTTTGATCACTCTCAAGCTACGAGAGAAGTTTATGAGAGGTTTCATTCTTGCTTGAGTTCAGTGTTAACATCTGGACTGCCCAATGATGGTCTGCTAGCAGCTGAACTTGTTGATCTTCCTCTTTATTCTGTTGGTCATAGGTGCGCAGATCTTGTGCATTTACTTTACTATGTTATTTAGTGGTTATCTGTAGAAGGATCTAAACCTCTATATTTTGGTTCCTTTGTCATATCTCACAGTGAAATGACTTGTAAATTTGTATATTTACTGCTTTGTATTTAATATTATGCATCAGACTAGAGTATTTCTCAGTGAAAACATTAACTGTCAAATATGTCTCGCACTCTCGCATCCTCGCACTCATATATTGCACTTATGTAAAAAAATATGTAGCAACGGTGCCCTACTTCAAGTACTCACTGGAAGCTATTTCTCAGAAAAGATACCAAAGGTTTGTTTGATGCCTTATCTGTTCTTTCTAGGTGATATACTCTGATTGTTTTGTAGAACATGATGTGCACTTTAAGTCCATTTATTTCAAGATACATCATTAGTATTTTGGAAATTGATTGAATGTTTCCTGTATTCTGGAAGGCTAATGCCATAATATCATACAACAACAGGCCTGCAACAGAGGCAGTACCCTACTTCGAGCAGGTAATGACTTTGTTATGATTCACTCTGCTTGTTGTTCTGTTTTTGTGCTAATCGTCACATATTCTTGGTTTCTTAAGAAACATGGCTTACTGAATCACTTTAACAGATGAGAGCACTGAACGTGTTTAGATATACAACTACAATCACTAACATATGAATTTAATTGTTTGCCTTTTTAAGGGTTAAGCATGTAGGGAAGAAACAATAAGCTTGTAAAAGTACACAACCTGCTCCTTATTCATAATGCATGTGTGCTTTGAAAAAACAGTTTTAAAACTGATTAGCAGGTATTATGCAGAAAATGCTTGAAGCACCATTCTTGACCATCATTATGATAGCTCATTATAAATTTAATATTACATCAGGCTACTAAAGTATTGAAATATATTTATAACTAGCATGAATTTCTGAATAGATTACTGCTGAAGTTTCCAAAGATTATCATAAAATTATTCAAACTTTCGCAGTTGGGTCCTCTAGTAAGCCAATTGATGCCTGCTGTGGAAGCATCTCCTGTATCTTCCATGGCTAAGGGTGCTGCAGGTAGCCACTTTCAAACTTTTTTTTCTTGGTTTTCTAAAATTTGTTAAGCAATCGATTATCCTTGGCATAGAAATCTGCTTTTGAGCTGATTTTTCTTCTCGCTAATGAGAAATCTATTTTCAAAAATGAATAGTTTCCTTTAAATGAAATAATTATCTTTTCTTTAAAGGGTAGCCACTGATGCTAAATGTTCATCCTTTGAGATGCTCAAGGAAGTTTTAAATACATGTTTTTCTTCATGTTTGAAAGGATAGAAGGAACTATTTAGGACTTTAGGTAATCATGTTTGCTTTTAAAATGAATAATAATAAATAATACGTCTCTCATTATGTGTGTTATCTTTTTATACATTCTATACTCAGATGCATGGAAAGCACTGCTTGATGCTGCTGAAACAATGACACCTGATTATGATCCTGAAGCCAGGCTTTCATTGGACAAATTTGTTGATCAGTTGCCTTCAGTTTTTAATCAGGTATTATGCTCTCTTATTGCACTTCAATAGAGGGGATGTGAAGGCGCTTCACCCAATAATACCCGATTCCCAGATTGCTAATTGTTGTTTATCATTACCCTTCCAATTTAAAATTAGGGAAATTTACATTGAAGGGTATTATACTACGGACCAATGCCTACTTGGGGACATGTACTTCACTTTTTCCCAAAAAAGGATAATTAACCTTTTAAAATGTTCAAAAGAACTTTTTTGTCACAAGTACGTTACCCTTTCATGTAATCCCCTTTCTTTGGTTCTGTTAACTGGCCAAAGTGAAGTACATGCCTCCAAGGGTTAACATTGGAATATAGTACATTACCCATCTATGCAATTTTCCACTAAAAGTACAACTCTACATGAATTATTAATCAACTTAATAGTTTTATTGAACTTCTCTTGTTTTTTTAAAACACGTATCAAGTTTTACATGCTAGAGATGTTGTTTGATCACTAGAAGAAGTTCATTTCTGGCAGGTTGCTCAGGGAATATCAGAATTTAAGCCAACGCCAACTGAGAATCGAGAATGTTGCAAGAATTCATATAATGTCCAGAAAACACTTCTGGTACTTTTGTGTTTCTCATGGTAGAATTCATTAGTTTTCCATTTGCTTATTTACTTAATTCATAATTGTTTGTTTCAGGTGAAGTTTAATGTTGATGCCATTGATGAGACAGATCTCCTTGAGGAGACTTTGAAGCCTCGTGTGGAAGCTACAGGTGGAACACTAGAAAAAGTTTCTTTGAGTGGTAACCATATCACACCTTGCATCCAGGTAATGTATTTTCATGTTGTCTGGACATGATATTTTTGCTGACGTAAACACTAAATGGAGGTCATATAATTCTTCCCAAATCCCAACTCTTGGTTGTATTTAGTTAATTTTCTATCACTATCATAGTTGACCTGCTAACATTTGTGTCCATCTTTTTGTGAATAGTTGATACACCAGATATGATTACAAACACTATCTTATTATAATTATAAACCACAATAAATAAGTTGATTTAGGAGGCTGTAAGCATTAAATAACAATTTTGGTGACTATTAACCCATATGACATGTTTTTCTATTAGCTAAAATTTTGTGATTTGACCTATTAGGGGATTAATCATACACCAGCATGACCCATTCAAAATTGTAAGTAAAAGGGTTGAAATTGCCACATCTAATTATTACTAGAATGGTAATCAATTACCACCTGTTCTCAAATATGACTTCACGAGGTACCACTATTACAATTTATGATTCATTTGTCACTTTTTGTGTGATCAGGAACCAAAACTCCGAGTAGGTGATGTATACACTCCAGCAGATGCAATTGCACAAAGACTAAAGACTCTTTCATTAAACGAGACAAAAATTCTTGCCAGAACAATTGCAGACTGGTTTAGCAGCATCAACTAGTAAGGTAAGTGCCTAGATTCAGAAAGTTTAAAGTAAACTTACTTCAACCAAATTGGTGGAGCTTCTGTTCGTGAATTTGTGATATTTTGTTGTATATATTGTGAAAAACTGAATTTGTTTGTTAATATAAACTCAGAATATGTGTACATCTACATTTGTGAAGTGTAATGAATTGTCACTGTACTTTGTTATATATGACCTTGGGAGCTGGATAAAGATCAGATTTGTAGAATGGTAAAGTTTGTAAGAAGGGATCATAGTCGGCTTTTGTGTTAATGATGCAACCCCCAAAACAAGACAGGACGGGTTGAGCCGACCCGCAGTCACTTTTTTTTTTCTTGGAAAATCGTGTAGATAGCTTTTGTGGTAACAATGGTTAGAATAACTATATTATAATCGGATGATCTTTTGATAAAATGATTAGTACTAGGTCTTAAACAATTTAATACATTTCAGATGTGACTTTCGAAGTGCCTGACCTGTACTGTTTGGTTAAACCTTTTAGCTTGATCCATTAGAGATAGAACACAACCCTAATCGACTCATTTTTATTCCACTTGGTGGAAAGTGCCACTTGGTCAACTTGAAAAGTGACCCATCAAGCAGCCTTTTGAGTTCACTTGGTCAACTTTGATAAATTGTCAACAATAATTCACTAGTTGTATGCACCTCCTACTTACAAATTGCCATGAGTGCACAGACCACCTTAAGAAGTGTTGAAATAGAAATGTTAAAACCAAGTCTTAAAATTACTAAAAGTAAAACACCAAAATGCTTTATAGATCGTATAGAATAGATAAAGATGTGGATATAAACAGATAATGGTCTCAACTATTAAACGCGAGTCAGTTAGTGTCTTTAGTTCGGCTCATTTACATCCATGCTTCTGGTTTTCTCTGATCAACCCATAATTCACTTATCCGTGGCATAATTTATATTTCATTTAAAAGCATCTAGAACATTTACAAAGATTATGTTATCGAGATCAAGGGGTGTCCGTAGGGGACGAAAAATAAGCCTCCTTTCCAAGACAACATCCAGAGCATCTACTAGGTGTTGTTGTCACTGATCTATTTTGTTCATCACTTAAAAATGCTGTATTAGAAGAAGCCTCTTCTGCTTTTAACAAACTCGACTTCTCCTCTATGTGATCCATTTTATCCATTAGTGTGTGCCTTGTTGGTATATTTAAACTAGATATACTTGAAATCCCCGGAATAATAATCCCTGGAAGGCCGCATGTTGTCATGGGCGAGTGAGGGTCACTTAAAACGTCTTCTTGAGAGACGTCTCCTATTCTTGTTAGTATGCTGAATGCCAAGTTCCCGAGAACACGAGAGTAAGCTTCTAAAATTGCATGGGCGACATCCTGAAATAATGAAAGACCACCAATCTGATGTCTTATTTCTACAGTTTGTGAAAGATTTGAATAAAAAAACCTAGCATATTAGAGATTTACTTACCTTGCAGTATTGGATTTTCATGACATCAAGAAACTTTTGAGGGAGATTAGGATATCGAATCTTAATTTCCCGTGAAAGCTCTTCGGCTCGGTTTATTAACAACTCCATTTTGTCTATTTCGGAAAGAGAATCTTTGAATGACCATGATGTTCTGGCTGGAGATTTACCACTGTCATGTTCCTTAATCTTGTCTTTCCATGCATGTTTTGCTGCTTCCAATCTGTTAAGGACGTCAAGTGCGCTGTTTTCAGAATTTAAATGCAGTGAGCTGAGCATACTGGAAGCTGGGGAGGAAGCTCTGTTTAGTATCCTATAAATATCCTCGCTGAGGCTTGCCTTTCCAGACTGTAGAAGGGAAAATTAGTCAATAGTAGGGATGCAGAACTGAAGATAACTAGTGATACTAGGAAGGGTTGCAAGACATTGGGTTTTTGGCTTACTTTGGGAAGTGCATCTTCAATGATCTTTGGTATCGGCATTTCAAACAAGATGGTCTCGTTGATTGATTTAGCAGCTTTGAAAATCTGATGAACCAATTTGGCCTGATTAAGCAATTTCTTTCTTTCACCATCTGATAGACCACCTATGGGCACTTGTGGTGTTGGAAGCCACCATCTTTTGCTTTGCTTTGCAGTCTTACTTCTTCCTTCAGCGTGGCTACCACCTTCCTCATACCAAAATTCTGTCTCGGTCATTGAATCCAGTGTTTCCTATCAGTATGATTATGCATACTTGATAACGTTAGACAAACATCGGTATTGGATACAGTTGTTTCTAATGAGAGTGAAGAGAACACCTACAAGAAGCATGGAGTCTAACTTCCGTAGTGCTGGGAGATTCAAATGAACGTCTCCACGAGCTTTTGGTGTCATTATCTGTGAAATGAAGACACAGTCCTTTTAGATTTATAAATATGTATGTAAATAAAGAGAGAATAGTCGAGAATGGAACGAAAAAGATACCTCTAATATCTTTCCGTCTGAACCACATTGCTTAGCGGGAATTAACTGAACCATATAGTTGGTTGGAGAAAGAAACCACTCCATTTCTCTTCTCCATTTGTTCTTTTTCTCCTCTTGTAGAGGCTCAAGTTTCCATAGCTCACCGAAAACAGTTCCTGTTCATCCACAGAATTATCATAAGATGTTTTCATGTCATACTTATGTGACCATAATAGCGTACACGATTCCTTGTGGTAAAAGCGCATGATTATATCTACACCATAATAAAGAAATTGAAGAAGTACCGGCTAGATTTGTTATAGCATTGGATAAAGCCAAAGCAGGGGAGACACCATTGCATCCTCCAGTAGAATCTTCACCCAATAGGAGTTTTCCGAATTTTTCTTTAATTTCTTCCACATCTGAGTATGGAACTGTATATGACGGGTTCTGTTTGTCAACGAACTGTTGTGGGCAATTTGAGTACTCCCATTCGTCCAGTCCATGTTCATCCCTCTTCATCATACTCCACTGAGAAAAAAATGAACCAGAAGGATTGTTGCTAGAAGAACAGCTGGAGGGTGAGTCACTTGGGCATCCGTCTCCTTTACTTGCAACACTTTCATCCTCATAAGAGTTGGCATTTAGAATGCAGCTCTCAAGTCCATTGTAAGTCATTATCCCTGAACATTTCCAAGTTCATTTAGTCAGCTTTCAGCAAGTTACTTAAAAGTTTATTTACAGAAAGTGATAGATAATGTATATGAATATAATTTTTGGCCAACTACATTAACCAAATCCGAGTGCATCATTACATATAGTTAGATTAAGGTAAAACTCTCTCTTAGAAGAAACTGATGCAACTGAACGAAGATATGAGTCCTTGGATGACGTAAAGTTTGTCTTGATACCTTATTATATGTGAATTTTTTGGTTTCATTCAAGTCATTACAACTATATGTTTTAAAGATTTTTTGCTATTATATATATATATATATATCATTTTTCACATCACTGGAATTTTCAAATCAACATAGCTAGTAATGATTTATAATATTGTCATCTTATGGTGAAACCGAGCCGTTTAATGCTAGAATATAGTTACATTATTACATGATGATGCATCTAAACCATTTCTTGTGAAATGGTCAAGCTTATTTCATATTCTCTCTTATTAGGCTGTTTGGATCTGGAGTGGTTAGAGATCTATGTAAATGTATATACGTGTTGTATGATATTTTAATGCATTATTTCTGATTAAACTCTTGGATCTGTAGACTGATGAGCAGGAGGATGTACAATTATTTGTTTTTGACTATTTTCTGGTTTAAATGGCATTAAAATATGTCCCCCATGTTGTAATACTGACGCTTGAAAATCGTTCGTGTAAGCTGTTCGTGAGTCGTGCCTCGTAATAGCTGTATTATCCACATTTCCAGATTTGAGTATCACATATATTTATGTTAGACAAATTTACCGAAATAGGCTAGTCAACAAACAAAATTTCGAAATTAAACAATATTAGAGAATCTTTTTAAAAATAAACACACAAATCGCCTAAATTGAAATACCCATTAGGCCAACTAAGCGATTTTTATTGGTCAAATAAGGTAATGACATGTGTCCACCAATTCAATTGCCTTTGACCAAACGAAAAGTCACACTTTTTTGGAACTTGAAATCGCCTAAACTAAAAAACCTTTAAGCGATTCAGGCGATTTTTTTGAATTCTTGAATTGCGTGTAAAACTAGGGTTTAAGCAATATGTTAAGGTAATATTTATATGTTCAAACCCCACCACCACTTAGACCCTAGCTTTACACGCAATTCAAGAATTCAAAAAAAATTGCCTAAATCGCCTAATGGTTTTTTAGTTTAGGAGATTTCAAGTTCCAAAAAAGTGTGACTTTTCGTTTGGTCAAAGGCAATTGAATTGGTGGACACATGTCATTACCTTATTTGACCAATAAAAATTGCCTAGTTGGCCTAATGGGTATTTCAATTTAGGCGATTTGTGTGTTTATTTTTGAAAAGATTCTTTGACGTTGTTTAATTTCGAAATTTTGTTTATTGACTAGCCTATTTCGGTAAATTTATTACAAATGATGAATGATGATGATATATAGTATACTTATTAACCGATTTTTAATGTCAAATATATATACTAATTCATGATAGTTTCACCCATCAAACCAGAACTCAGGTACAAACATAAATACAAACGTACAAGATGTACAACATGTTAACACAAAAACTTAATTATATGGAGGGTGTTTGCAATTCCATATCCTCAGTTATTAAGAAAAAAATTTGTTTGGAAAATCATAACCCAGGTGTTGCTTAGAAAGTAAAGAAAAAAATAAAAGACACATATTCTTCTAAAAACAAGCTATAAAAACAATCAGTTTATGTATCCAAACACTTCAAATGTGTTTGAACATTTTTTATAAAAAATATATAAACCGCAAGCACCTCAAATATATGCAAATCTCAAATACACTAAAACAAAGTTACTATTTAAAAAAAAAAAAAAAAAAAAAAGCCTCTTGTAGCAAATTATATCAAGTCTACATAGCTATGTTTGTTGAAGAATTGTTGTACGTAGGTCAAGATTTTCAACAAAAAGGTCAACTAAATTAAATGAACAAAATGTTAGTAGCCTTTTATGCGATGGTGTAGGTATACGAGGTAGACGTGTTATACATTGTAAAAGTTATACTAGTATATATGTTATTACAATTTTGATTCCGGTGTCCCCACTATCATTTATGAAATAGGTTAGGACGTTTGGTAGTTGGTACTACCAGTACCATGTCACACAATGTACCATAACGCAATTAAGGGACACCATTTTTCTCGGTCAAATTTTAATTTTTTAAACAAGAAACCTGACATTTTCCGTGGATTCTGCCATGGGGAGATCTGACATATCACTATCACTTTTAATTATCATTTTCTTCGCCTTTTTCTTCCAATACTTGACCCTTTTTGGGGAGCAATCATTCTATTTACCATTCTCAGCAAGAGAGTTCTTTTGTTCAAACTCCTGTTTATCAAACTTTTTTAAGGAAATATTACTTTAAAAGATTTTACTTCCATTTTTATGATTTGACTCGGAAAAAAGGTCTATTTCATGAACAAAATGTGATTCATCCTTTTTAAAACCAAAGTGTACTACATTCACAAACCTTTTGATTTCTATTTCATACGGTGTATTTTTATACTGGGATCATGCCAAATATAATATATAATAAATCATGTAAAGCATATTATAAGTATCTGCTAGTAATCCATTAATTACTCCATAGTTCATCATCATTTTGATTTTGTTTTATGTGTAAAGTTAATGACAACTTTAGAAATTAAGGAAGGAAGTGAGAATACTGTCAGGTGGGTAGTCAAAGTCCATGCTGTTGCTAATTCCCCTGTTCCATGTACAGCAATTCAACCTCCTCCTTAATAGCACCATCCCTCAGTGTTTATGAACTAATATGATTTCACTTGGTCACTAAAGTTTCAAAGAAATATTGAGCCAAGGAAACGATACCTGCATTGTGTTAAAAAAAAAAGTCAGTAACTTTATAGATTCGTTAGTGTTTTTACAAATAAACATCCCATGGAGGTGGCCTGATGATCGTTCTAGATATACAACGTTCGTGTTCTTAAGTTTAAATTAGTTTTTCTAGCTTGCTAATCGACGTAATACTAAGTCTCAGTCATACACCACACACACAAATAATTTACCAAATTCTACGATATGATGTATCGTATGTGTTTATGTATGGACTGTGAATTAAAAATAAATTATTTATAAAAAATAATGATTCATATAAGTTGCTACATGAATGCTGCATTATATGATTAAATTCTCATAAAACTGTTGCATTGTACTTCATAGAATCATATGTAAAACAGGTCTGCAACACGCCAACACATGTATTACTCTGCTTATTACAAGTGTGTGTTACAGTTATAAAGATAATTAATAATACTCCTAAATAAATTAAAATTTATTTCTAGTTTTATCATCACCCTCAAATCTCATCTCAGTTAGTTATAAAAACTGTATCAAATCAAAATCATTTCATTAAATGATATATTTTGCTTTAATTTTTTGATTTCCACCATTTAATGCATGCGAAACCATTTGCGTTCGCACTAATGACTATCATCAATCCATAATCATCTTTTATTTCATCATTAATTAATACTAATTATTGAAATAATAAAACAAAATTACAAGTATAATTAAGTAAATAAACAACGTGATGATGTTAATGGAGACAAATAAAACGGATATAAACCTCATCATCTTCTTAAAAAAACTCGAAGAAATGAAACGAAATTGCTAGCGAGTTAATCGATACACATATACATATAGATACAAAATGTGATACGTAAACGTTCATCAAGCAACATTACGCACAGATTTCAAGATTTCAGTAACCAGATCGATAACAACATCAAATTTCCCCAAATTAACATCAAATTTACTGATATCTAGCAAAATTATTTCAACAACAACAAAATATCAAATAAAACTAATAAAAAACGTACCGTACGGATTTCTCGTTTAGCTTTATCCTTTAATCACTAGATAGCTAACATGTCGACTTAAAAGCGTTGATAATTGGAATGTTCACCGTCATTGATGAAGAATGTGTTTGTGAAAATGAAAGGAGTTGAGAAATTAAAGTCAAAATTAGTAGGTAGTAGCAGCACCAGCAGCTATTGAATTACTACAAGTCATGCTATATACACACTGTTACTGTTTGTATGTGTTTTTTAGTGTGTGTCAGTAGGTGTGGTGGGTATGGTAAAGGATTTGGTACGGGTTTTGGACTTCGGATCCATTGGAGGAACGTTGAATTTATTGATGTTACTCGGTTGAAAAATAAGTGACTAGTCACAGATTTTGGACAAGGTTGTTTGGTTATCTAATCAATTTTATGTGCTGTTTGCGACATCTGACGTTTTGGCTTTACGAAGACGTAATAGGTGTTGTTAACAACATGACACTTGTATGAATTGAGCATCAATAATTATTTATATTTTTTATTTAAATCATACATTTTTTATATGTACAATTAGTCTTTTATTTTTGCTTGAAATACTGAATCGTATGCCACGTCAGTTGTAGTTAACATTTCCTATTATAATATATAGTTTTAACGACATAAAATTATATTTAAACACTAGTCAGATGTTATAAGTTACAAACACCAAACCATAGACGTTTTAACTAACCTAGACACATTCCCCGTTATATATAACTACTAGTTTACCGAGTATAAAATATGAGTATGAGAAGAGTTTTATTAAATTAGCAATTGAATTGTTCACAAATAAAACCATTTATGATTTTACATATACACATGAATCAAGTTGAATACATTTTACGTGTTTGCTAATTTTTCTCATACCTCAATTTATGGCATATATCAATCTGTTACTTTGAATTAATTATCGCTAGTGTTTATTTTATTTCATGATCGTAAAATTGGAGAAATTTTAATATGCAAAAACAAATTAGTAGAAAAAATAGTTAATTCATAACAGACTAAGAGGGTCACGTGCATGTTAGGAATTATGAGTCCAACATGAACATATAATCACTAGATAATATTCTATAAACAATAAACGGATCAAATACAAATAAACACGTAATTAAAATTGTACGAAAATTGAAAGAACACACGGAAGTACTGTGGTTATATTCAATTTATCCAATTGATTTCATTTACGACTAACTAGAGAAAAATCTTAGTAAAATTTGTAAATTCAGAATTAAAAGAATAAGGATTACATTATATATGATATACACAAATTGCAAAACAAAAAAATATGGCCACCATACCACCCACCGAATACAAGGTGATCTAGCCGGTGCAACCACATAGATTCTGGCCAACATAATTATAACAATTATGCACCTCGTGTACATTAGAATTCTATCAGATACTCTTCTATTTTTTGTTTATTCTTCACACTCAATAGTGCACCCGGACAATTTAAATTCTTTTGATGTATTTATGTGTTTGTTTAGTATAATTAAATGTGAAGTTGTTAAGTAGTTCCTACCTCTCTTATTGTTAACTCTTAACTCAAGCTACAATGGAAAAGAAAAGCAAAACAATAATAATATAAATATAAATAAATAAATAAATAAATAAAAGAAGAAGTTTAGATTGTCATTTTAATGGAGCTTTTGTGTAATAGGGAATGCAAGAGGGAGGTGTGGGGAAGATAACCCATGCCGACCCCAACAATACATTTATAATTTTTGTACTACACAGGTCCTACAAAGCCCTTTGTCTTTGTTAAATATACATTTAATCTTTCACTTTATAACTTATTGACTTAATTTTTATATAAACTAAATTAATATGATGTATACTCATAGGAGAACTAAAATAACGCTCTTATAATTTTACTTTTGAATATTCTTTTTAATTCTTACCTGCCAACTTGACAAAAAGTGAAAATTTTAATTACACAAATATCTAATAAAATAATATGCCATGTGCTCTTAATATTATAAAAGTAATATTTTCAACTTTTATAGCTTTAAAAATTCATCCTTATCAAACATATATATGATATATATATATATATAATTAAATAAAAAAAATATACAAGACTCTATTGTATATATAACAGGACAAACATGTTAGAGTTGATCATTTCAAGCTATCATGTTGTTTATCAATGTGATTTTACTAATATTTCGATGATGCTTTAAACCATTTTTCTAGTCTATAATCTTTAAAGTAATTTATTTTGTCCCTGTCCAGAAATTTGTAAATCCATCACTTACTCATAGAGCCTAGTGATTAATGGCATAAATGTCGCCGTTGGGAGAGGTTGGTATATATCTGGGGGCACCCACCCATATATAAGTTTTGCAAGAAACAAAGTCTTACCCACCACATATTGTCTCCCTAACATTCCTCCATTTGTCTTGTTGTAATGTCAAAACAAAAGAAGTTTGAATTCAGGAACATAAGTCCAGCCATTCGATCAGCATAGAAAGAATGTGAACCATATATATATATATATATATATATGTTTATAATAAGGTGTAGCTCTTATTGGCATGGAGAGTGTGATTGTAAAGCAAGATAAGGTATGGCTCTTTTCTTGCCATACAAATTGTGAACCACTCACACATACAGATAACTTCAAACAATAGATGGCACATTTTAGAGACTTTGTGGGTTGCTCTTCATCTTCGTAGTCTTGTACATTTGTGAGTTATAAAAGTTCTTTTTCAAACAAATAAATTAACAAATAAGGAAGAAATAGAAATATTGAAGCAACATGGACTGATCATTGATGGAAATGGGCCACCGTATGGATATGTTTCAGTGGGCTGGTTGGCCCAGACATAGTCATGCTTAGGTACAACAAATTAATTAACGTATGATATTTAAGCAGAAATGGTAATTTTGACATGATTAGTTAAAATTAATTCCCGTTCTTTCGTTACATTTATATTTACAGTTCGTCAAAAGGGTAAATGACCGCTTTACCGTGAAGACACTAAAAATTCTTCTTAAGCATGGCTTACAAAATTTAGCATATTTTTTATTTTTGTTTTACATGGAAATAAACTTTCCAAAACATCATGCGAAGATGAGAGCAGAACCATCAAACAAGCCTCAATTTGCTACTCAGTTACAAACATATCTTAAATGTCACCAAATATTCAATTAGCCAATAAAATTCTTTAAATTTATCAAATTTGTTAAAATTTAACACGTAACGACATCATCTTTTAAAATTAAAATTTTGTTAATCAATCAAGATCGTTTATATACTTCATTTTAAAAATAAAACCTTTAAATCTAATATTTATTTTGATCCTTATATATTTAAGAATTATATTACATATTTATTTATACTATCCGTGTTTAATAATTTAGAGACATCATGTTAGTTATTATCAATTTTTTACATGATGAAGATCACAAAAATCAGAAAAGGTAAATAACTACGACTCTACGAGTTATTTCAAACATCATTGAGAATACAAATACGAGCTAAACATAAAGGAGGGACAATTTGAAACAGATTCAGTCACTAGTTTTTTCCCAAATCGCTTGAAATCTTGAGCGATTATTGATGCATGATTGGTTTAAACCAAAACGACCTTTAAGCTAAACAAAGCAACGACTTCACCAGCAAAAGGCATCATGACCTGCAAGCATGAAAGAAGCAGATGATAAAACCATTATAATTTATACATATGCAACACTTTAAAGAATAAAATAAAATAAAAAAGATACGTGAACTTTCATTGACATATCTAGAAAGGCGCGATCTACATGAAGTTGAATCTAAAATGATTCTGATATCTAAGTAGTCCAAATCCTTCTTTATGTATGCCATGGTTGAAGATGAATAATTTCACCGCTATCTCAGACATGCTTGATAGAGCTCGGAACTAGTAATCATTCGCATGAAAATCATGTACAAGCTGATATCTAAGGGTATCATATGCGGTTTTCAATTCCGTTCTACTAAACAAGCTGACTCTGTACCACCTCTTTAGCAAAATAGCAATGAGTCAGATATTATCAATCATCTAGGTGATGGCATCGCTTGGTAATCCAATAATTTATGTATGAGAAACCATATTTGAATTATTATATTTTTTCGGTAATAATGGCTACTAAAAGCATCAACATCCAGATAATTGAATAACTCATGCTGCAACAAACTTCCAGTTGCAAGCTTTCACTAGAAATGCGTATGAATATGGACTTACATTTAGAAACTACAACTCAATTGCTGTTTAGTCCTAAAGTTTCATGCCCTAATTCTTTCTCTGATTTATACTTTTTGGAAATCTAATTTAATTCTTCTGTAATAGATACAACAATAAGGTCCCTAATGAAAGAGAAAATTAAATAGGTTTGCATGGTTACTTAATCACAACAAAACCATTTTGTCTGCTAAAGATACCAGGATAATCAAAAGTACTGGTCTAACGTCCTGGCAACAAACTAAGGCAAATAAATGTTAATCCAATCCAAAGGAAATAACTAATGAAGAAGAAAAGCATATTGATTTAGCTGAATCAACAATAGGAAATGTATCAGCAACAGTGTTAGCCACATCATACAAAAATAAAATATCTTATTTCAGCGCAATGAGATGTAAGACTATTGACCTGATAAACTAATCTTAAGGACACGATAGCATTGGATACAAAGTTAATATAGAAAGACAGTGCCAAAGTGGTGTTCAAAATGTAGCAAGTATAAAACGCAATTGAATATTATTAAAGAAATGACATGAATATCATCTGTAGTACTGATAAGATCCATTTTATATGCTAACACCAACCTTTAAGATATAAAATTCCAAAATCAGCTTTAAAACAAAGTAGATGGGATGCTTATAAACAACATATTTTACCATGACTATTCAATACCAATTAAAGGTATAACATATGGTTACTATTTTAACATGCCTCTCATTTAAGGCTACAACTAAAATAAATTATATTTTGAAAATTTTGATCACAACTATGGCATAAATTACTAAAAATAACTTTGTCATGGGAATACAATGTCGTTCTCAGTTCCTATAAATGTAATGCACAACCGAATTGTATTCTAGATTGCAATAGAGGGTGCCAAGTCAAATTTAAAGCACATGTTTGCCCAGTCAAACATCAAAAGAAGCACATCTCTTCATAGTCAACTCTTCCTTAAATGGTAAGATTCATTTAAGTAAATTACATAACACGGATATCATGTAATCAGCTAGAGAACAACTTCTCCCAGATACTAAACATGGTAGAAAACAAAATAAAACCAGAACTTTACTAAGGTTCCCTTACTTTGGGTAAAAGAAGGCGTATAATTTATACAGAAAAAAGGCTTAGCGATTCTTATCAGATCATCTTAAACACAAAACTAATAGAAAGCATACCGTTTCTAAGTAAAACCAGAAAAATCCCAAAAAGGGTCAAAGTTGTTAGTGGCTGATGTTATCTCATCCCATTCGGCATTTCACTCATAAGTTGTTTATGCTATAATAGCTGACCGTACACAAACATGTAATACTATGAAATCATGTGAGGAAAGCAATTAGGTAGGGGTTGATTTTGGAGATTTTTTTTCAACTTGATTAATTAAGCATTTCATTTCAACTTAACTAGCCATTCTCTCTATCATTTAATAAACATCAACAATAACTCAATCACGACTGTGAATTCAACTTTAAGTTGGTGTTAACAGCTATAATTCATAGGTCAAGAAGAGAGGTGAGAAAACCTCTATTATTTATTTATTTTTAAAAATTTAACTATAATAGCTAGTCCTAATTTTTATTCGCAATGATATATGTGATCATGTTCAACGGGTATATTGGCATCTCAAGGTTATGCACATACGGTTATTCGGCAAGTGTGCACGGTAAAGTGTCAATTTTATTTTAATTTTGACAAACAACAAGATAAAAATAAAAATAAATACATATAATAGCAATGTTAATTACAAACTTAAATACTCCAAAGTGCACATGGGGCTATAATTCGCGAGCACTTGATTAATGACTAACGTCAACTAAAAGAAACATGACAACCGCCCACACATATTAAGCATTTAAAAGCTGGCATTAAACGTTGTTTACATACGTGATCAAGCAAATTTATGTAATTAATTCATTAATTATTATTATTATTATATTATTATGCGATCAAGGCATGTAGTTTGACTCACGTACAGAAACCCACATAAAGAGGGTTGCAATGCACATCACCATCTATGCATATGGGTTTAGTGTATTTCTCAAGCTGATTCCATGTTTGTATCAAACACGAGAATTAAAATCATTCTTTTAGACGCATTCCATTTCCCAACATTCCCGTTCTCTACGATTCTATCGTGCCAAACGTACCCTTAAAGCAGAAAGCCTTAAAGTAACCGGCTTGAGCCTTAAAAGCTGACAACATGAAAAAATTAATATACTAATTGGAGGAAGCATATATGTCCGGCCATGAAAATTATGAGGATAATGAATTCTGTTCACAAGAAGTTTTTATAAAATTTAAAGATTGAATACTTGCTCCAACCACTGTACATGTGCTTTGGCTCTCAAATCACTTGTAATAGTTAATATATAGAGTATGTAAGACTTTGAGATTTTACACAACTTTATTAACGGTATATTTGCTAAGAAATACAAGTAAGGAAGTAAACTCATTTACTTTGACACATTTTGATTTGTTTTTACAATAACCTTTCAATTCAAACAATTGATCGATGAGTACATTACCACAAATTTTACTATAACCTGTCTGTCTTGCAAATGCTTAAAATCAAGTGGTTTTTGATGCTCACGAGCTTTTGTGGAATTATGACTTCATTTGTACGGTAAATGTTTTCCAGAAGGATACATGTCTTGACTCTTGACTACAAGATGCTGTTTATTTTTGTAGTTGGAGTCTCTATATGGACTCCGTTTTCTGAGCGCCTGTTTCATCTCTGTTATAGGGTAAAGTTGAATTTGATAGATATAGTGTATGTGTATTCACTCTCATTTTGAATAATGATTAAACTAAATGATTTGCAGAGGCCCATAATTAACTGCGAACCTTTTTACAAAATTCTCTCAAGAAATTAAAATAAACCTTGTGCTAAATCAATTTTGGATATGATAACATTGGATTGGAATTTATTGTTTAAAGTAGTTTGTCTTACTATAAAATTTTGATAAATCAATGATTGTCATTCGCCATCTCCCTCGTACAGTTAAATTCAAATGAAAATCAAGTTTTTTTTTATAATGGAGAAATTAATTACAACCATCCATTTCATCAAAATAATAATACTCTCAACATTTTTAAATTGAATATCTGACAAACGGCTAGTCAAAAAAATATAAAAATTGCACCATAAAAATCAACATTTTTTTCTCTTCGATTAGACATATCACAAGGTATACCTTCGATGAACTTTTTTTTTTCAATTTTTAGTAGGTTTCGAAAACTTGTAACACATGTATTAGTTGTGATAACACATGTGTTAGTCACTTGTAGCACATGTGTTAGCTTCCGTATCACATGTGTTAGTCACAAGTAACACATATGTTACCAATAACTAGGTAATACAAGTGTTAGTTGCTGGTGACACATGTGTTAGTCGCTAGTAACACATGTATTACCGGTTTTCAATTAAAAAGAAAAACAAAATTCGTCGAAAGTATATCATGATGGATGTCTAATTGTAGAGAAAAGAACTCTGATTTTTATGGTGCAATTTTTATAATTTTTTGATTAATCGTTTGTGAGATATATAACTTGAAGAGAAAATTGAGTTTTATAAAATGGATTACTATAATTCATTCCTTCATTCTCACTAAAATGTTTATTCTCATTGAATTTAACCCCTCACTCATAAGTCGATTATGCTGGACGTACACAAACATATATTACATTATGAATTATGAAATCATGTGAACACAACAATTAGGTAGGAGTTGACTTTGGAGAGTTTGTTACAACTTGATTATAATTAAGCATTTCATTTAATCAACTTAAATAGCCATTCTCTATCATTTATTAAATATTAACAATAACTCGATTATAAGTTATAACCAGTGATCTTAGCCCGTGTGATGTACGGGTATTATTTTATTAAAGTTATTTTATGTGTTTACTAATATTAACATAAATTTGATGGTAAACGAAACAATAAAAATAGTTAAAATGTAAATATAAGTTTCTCTAAATTCAAATTTTATGCTAATAACCTGTTTTAATAATCTTGTAATTTATGAAAGTATTAACAAATGTTTTTAAGATGTGGTTATGTATATGAATTGCTTAATTGAGGTTCGCACATGCACTGAGTGGAGAATAGTAAATTGTTTATCCAATAAAGTAAAAAGGTTAAAATTAGCTTGTTGCAAGTATCTACATATTGTACATGTAAGAATAATATATGTATAGTGTTCGCTAGTATCTATATATGTATCAACTCTACACTTAACCTTACTTGTATTTTATAATTTGATCATAACAAACACTTGTTATGTTAATTTCTTTTTTACTATGGCATCATTAAAGTCTACACTCAAAAATCGTCAACACACGAAACTCGACCGTTCCACCCTTTTGAAAGATTCGATCAACTACTAACCCATGAATGTCCAAATAACTTATCAGTTTTTTGGTGAATGAGGTCGTTCAATTTTTTACATCAAATTTCACTCGGTAACTATAACAGTTAATAAAATACATTAGGAGCAATACGTAAATAATTTTTACTATTATATTAAAAATAATATAAAACAACTAAACTTAATTGTAAGTCTCATTACTCCTTCAACTACCACACGTCCTGTCACTATTGTCCCTATTTCAAACTTGATATACTTAGACATAGTATTGTAGATGACCAACATTTATTACATAAAATTCAAACTTTATATATATTAAGATAAGATAAATTATTATTATTATTATTATTATTATTATTATTATTATTATTACAATGTTTATTATAATTATTTTAAGAAATACTCATTACTTGTTGTATGGTATTGTAAATATAAATGTAAATATAAACATACAAATATATGTAAATGTTTATTGTAACTATTTTAAAATGTAATTATTCATTTATTTATATTAATGACCAACATTTATTACATAAAATTCAAACTTTATATATATATTAAGAAAGATAAGATAAATTATTATATTATTATTATAAATTGTTTATGATATAAGTATAAGTATAAGTAATAATAATAAAGATTAAACACTTATTTATTACACCATTAATTATACCAAAAATTCAAAAATTATAGGATAGGTGATTGATAAGGTCAACTAGAGACGTGAGAAAACCTTCCCTATTTTTTAAATCACAATGATGTAAATATGTGATCATGTCAACAGGTATATTGACATCTCATCGATCAGGACATTTAAAAGCTGGGATTAAATATTGTTTACATACTTGATCAAGGCGTTTTAAATTAAATTATTATTATTATTTTTGTGATCAACACTAGATATCACAGTGGATCCGATATGGATCGGGTGCACCAACAAACACATTCAATTTGTATGTATTTAATTTTAATTTAATTATCCATGTCCTTATTCATCGGGTTAACTGGATTAATTGATAATGCTAATACAAAACTATCATAAACGATACTGACTATACTATCTGCTTATATTGAATACATATTAAGAGTTATTTTTAAATTTAAATAATTATAATTATATAATATATAATGTTTAAAATCGATTAAATATTAATGTTCAAAATATCATCATAAACTAAATAAATTGAGATTATAAACAACCCAATGCCTCTAGTTTGAACTAAATATTAATGTTCAAGATATTAATGTACAAATTATGGAATTGGTTCAAGTGAAAAAGATGAGTTAATACAGAAGGAAAAGAAGCTAATAAAAAATAGACAAATATACTCTTCATTTCTCACCCATTTACTCCTTTTTCCTTAATTTTTTCACCATTTATCTTTCATCTCCCTCTTCATTTACCACCATTTTCTTTTTACCTTTTTTTATAAAAAAAAAAAAATTGCGTTATTTTGCATTTTCTTTTTCGTTTTTTTTTTTTCATTTTTTTTTCTTTCTTTTATCATATTTTTGTGTTTTTCCTTTTTCACGTTGTTACCTTAATACAATTTTGTACAAAATAATTATTTTATTTGGATTTTTATTTTGTAATATACGCTTTTGTACCTAATTTAACGTTACGATAGACTAGATTTTGAAACAATAAAGTTTATAACTACGATGTATCGTAAAAGTATAAGTTAATGTATCATATCCTATAACCATGATACACCCAGACTTATATGATAACAATATTTAACGTATATTTAGAAGTTCAAGTTTCATATTTATATAACCATGATTCACCATATCTTATAAATATGATGCATTAATTTTTAAAACTATGATGCATCATTATTTTATTTAATAACGTTTTTTTTATTTGGATATTTGAAAATAAGTCATCATATTTAACGACGCAATTCATTATATTCAGCAAAATGGGTGCATCGCAGTTTTAAAACAATAGTGAACCCGTCATTTAATAAAGTTAGGGCATCATTATTTTCAAAAAAAAAAAATTCAATTAAACTAGTGAACTATATTCTATGACGTTGGTGCGTCTCAATATGAGTTTTTTTATTGCATCTTGATATTTAAATTCAACAAAAAAATATTAAAAAGTGCATAATGAAAAACGAAAAAAAAAATAAGGGTAAAAAATGGTGGTAAAGGGAAGAGGAAGGTGAAAGATGGAGGGTGGAGAAATGAGGAGGAAGAAAAATTAGTGGAGAAATAAAAGAATATGAAAAAATGTAGTGAAGAATTTGAAAAGGGTGAAGAGAATGAGAGAAATAAGGGGGACATTTGTCCCTTCCTCATTGGTTTCTCTCCCTTCCCCATAATATGTGGCTTCTCCTTGGAACCACACCCTTAAATTATTAACACAATTTAAGGGTAGAATTTGAAATTGCAAATAGTATTTTTATATATAGGTATTATACATCTAGAGACCACCCAAGTATATTATTTTATTTTTGTATGCTATCCATATTTGAAAATGATTTTTTTAAGCCACTCGTGTTCATATGTTGTTCCATGGATACTAAATCCGGCTAGAAAAGTGTAAAAGGAGACAAATACCCATATATTTGAATAAAACTAAAATAATATATATATATATAATGTTAATTAATAAATACATGAGTATTTATGTCATTTTACATTTTTTCGATGAGTTTTTAGTCGAATTTGATATACATGGAACAATATACAATTTAAATGGCATACAAAATCCTTTTCAAATATGGATAGTCTATAAAAACAAAATGATTTTCTTGAGTGGCCTCTAGATATATAATCCTTATATATAATTTCTAGTTAATAGTGATTATTGAACACACAAACAGTTACTCTCTCCGTCTCAGAATAAGTATCTAAATTTCAGTTTTAGTCTTTTCCCGAAAAGATATCTACCTCCAAAAAATGATAATCAACTTTACATTTGTACTCGTACTTACAATTTTCACAAAATTCCATACTTGAAGCCAATAGAACATAAGCATCGTTCGTCAGTGCTCAGACTATCCTTAATGATAGTTTTTAAAGAAACTTTTCGTGTAAGAGTGTGCAATTCTTTTTTTGTGAAAACCTTTATTATTCAATGACAAATAAAATTTAAAAGTTCGAAGATAACAATATAATATTATTTGAACTCTTTAAAAATGTATTGCCATTGGAACATAAAGGTATTTTATAAAACTCTTTTACACACTTATACATGAAAACTCTTAAAAAAAATTATTATGGATACTTCTAGTCAATCTTTTATTTTTAATATTAATTTACCTTTAATTTATTTGAAAAAGATTGAATCTGATTAAATGATCAAAGCTTCCTATATACTTTATGTAGATAGATGAAGAAGTCTACGTACATACTAAACTGATAGGAGTGTAGGACTAAATGACGAATCAGTAGAATTTTTTTATTTTTTGTTATATATTGAAAAACATGAGCTTCAGTTGTAAATAAATTTGCTTAAGTCAGTATATACCGAGCCTTAATTTTGACTTTGTAAGGCTCAGCTATTGCGTAGAAGGCAAATACCTCAAAGTGCACATGGGGCTATTAGGTATTAGTTAGTTGCTAGCTAGCACTTCATTATTGATCAGTAAAAGTACTAGTCAACTAATTAGAGAGACATGTTGTTTACACAAATAATGTGATGAATTCACCGACTATGCGTTTGATTTTATTATTTAATATACCTAAATTCTCGCACATATATGTAATCCAATATAAAGGCATTGCTTTTCATTGAACTAATCACGGCAAGCAAATTTATGTTTTTGTGTATTCAAGTGTGTCCTTTAATTCATTCTTAACCATCTTTGAATTTCCTTATTCAAATAAATCGATCGCAAACAGTTACCTTTTTTACTTGTTCTGTCTACATCTCGTTTCAACTTTTGAGCTTCCCTTGATTCAAACTTTTTTTCATTACCATTTAATCGAATACTATGGAAGGTTTAATGAAGCAGTTTCAACATCTTAAAATTCAATTCGAAGAAATAACATCAGCCACTAACAACTTTGACCAGAACAAATATATTGGAGGTGGTGGATTTGGGAAGGTGTACATGGGAGCACTTGCTCGCTTCAAGGAGCACAACATGGTTGCTTTTAAGCGTCTCGATCGTAGATACGGGCAAGGAGACACAGAGTTCTTGAAAGAGATCACGTTTCTTTCACGTTACAAGCATGAAAATCTCATCTCTCTCCTTGGATATTGCATCCAAGAGAAAGAGATGATACTAGTATATGAATATGCGTCTCGTGGAAGCCTCAACCGCCATTTAGCTTCTGCTGATCTCTCTTGGACGCAACGTCTGAAGATATGTCTTGCCGCCGCAAAGGGACTACCTACATGATCCAAGAGAGACAAGCCAAAGACTTATCCACTGTGATGTAAAAAGTGCCAATATACTTTTAGATGACAAGTGGAATGCTAAAGTTGCTGACTTTGGGTTGTCAAAAGTGCCCCAGCTAATCAGCACAACTCAATGCTATTGACCAATGCCTTGGGTACTGCTGGGTACTGTGATCCTCTGTTTTTGGAGACGTACTCACTAACCAAAGAGTCGGATGTTTATTCTTTCGGTGTCGTCTTATTTGAAGTCTTGTGTGGTAGATTATGCTCGCAAATAGGCAATGATGGTCAGTTACACGTTTTAGTACCCATGTGGAAAAAGAGTTATGAAGAAAATAAGCTACATGAGATCATTTTTCCAGATATCAGGCAGAAAATGGACCCGATGTCTGTGAAAACATTTTCAGAAACTGCATTTCTATGTTTAGAAAAACATCGTGAAGAACGTCCAAAGATGTCTCTTGTTATGGAAAAACTTGGTATTGCACTAAAATGTCAGGAAGACGTTGAGCTTCAGGTAAAGGTGTATATATGGTCGGTAATTAATTTATGGCCTTTATGAATTTGTGTGTATGTTTGATCTTATATCATAGGTTTGATCTTAAATCTGTTGAACCTCCTCTGTTCTACACCTCCGTACACCAACTCAAACTGCTTCTCTTCAAAGGGGTCCATCTCAACGGGGGCAAGACGGTAATAATTAGGAGTAATTAATGGCCACTGCTTCTTATTTATTCAATTATTTTATTTTTATACAGAGTATTAATTTTTTTCTAAAGAAAATGACAAACGTAGTTAATCCAAGACATTCCAATCAACCCAGCCCCATCAAACAAAGATAATCTCTAGCTAGAAGAACGTACTAATTCAGACTTATTTAAGTAATTCATTAATTAATGGGCATGCAGTGGTTTCATCTAAATGATAGCAGACAACACTGCGAATTAATTTCCATCAGAGAAGGTTTTATTCCAGATGAAGGACAAAATTATCTTTGGTCCCATAACTATAATTCAAGGTGACTTATCCTCCTACTCACCCCTTACGTTGTTTCACTCAGTACAGTTTTATACTATATATATAGTCACCGACTGATGCATCATTTGCTTCTTCTTGCAGATTTCTAGTGGGTACTTTGTATGCCCTTTCCTGCCACTTCAAAGTACGTGTGAGAGCTCGATTCTTGACACCTTTGATCACCTACACGGTCAACCTTGTCTTCAAATTTAACGATGATAAGAATTTGCCAAAACAACCTAATATCAATCTCAAATACAAATTAAACGAGCAGACAAAAAGTTCCACTGCTTCTTTTGTGACTAAGAGAAAAGATGACTGGTGGATGGTTGAATTGTGTCGCTTCACTAGCGAACCAGGAACTAATACTGATGGTCTTCAAATTATATTTCAAGGCAATGACCCACGGATAGTAGTAGAAGGCATCGAGTTTCTACCCCTGCAGGAACTGGAAAAGGTATAATTACAAATACCAATTTATTCATCTGAATTAATTTACTTTATGGCTCACTTAATAAATTTGGAAAACATGATTTTTGTCCCATGGTCAATTAACTTCAAATGTGTGTATGTTTTACAGGCAGAACAACATTTAGAGGAAACACAACCTATATCATCAGATTTAAACACAAACCGGGAACAAGAATTGCCTATTGATTATAAAGAGATAATCAAAATGGCAAAAGATATTGTGCCTATAAATACAACGAAAAAAGAACTCTGCTTAATTCTTTCCAATGGGTTCCTACTCAAGTATGGTCAAGAGGTAAATTTGATAAAATGTTTAATATATTATTGTCATTTGCGGAAAAGTTTGAAATATGACGCTTTCATTTATTTCTCACACATATTCACCTTTTAGTTCCTTTGTTCAAAAGGTAGAGTATTAAAGAATTGCAAAACAGTACTAATTACATATGTATTAATTAATTGAATAATTGATAGTGGTTGTCTCTTGACAAAAATGCAAAGAAATCTCTTATGCTATCACCAAGAGCGGCTATTCACCTTGATGGGAAGGACGTACTATTGCAGTCTTTAACATGGCAGTCTTTTCCAGGATCAAGGTTCTATTTATATTTTCCCTCCAGTTTCGTTGTAGAATTTTATGTCTTTTGCATATGTTTGCACCTATTGACAATTTGATTTTATATATTTGCAGATATTCCAACCTAGTTGGTAATCCACTAAATAATTTACCCAGTAAAATCTACTTAATTATGCGTGTCAAGTTAGAATTGAAAGCATCCGTTAAGGACTTGATCGTATTATTTTTCTCTGTTTTTAACAAATTTTATGTAAACATGCATACGGTTTCTTTCTGATTATATCTATGAATAATTTTTTTGTTCATACAATGAGACGTCGATTTTTGGTAAACTCAATTCCTCCAAAAAAAAAAACAAACTAGAATTCAAAATCAAGCTATTGAAATTCTGCTGCTCAGTATTCTTCTCAACTATACCATCTCTATTACATGTAACATGATTTCCTTTTTTCTTTGTCTTTATTCTCTCTCTTCCTTTTTTTGGCAGATTTGGAGAACTGTTGCATCTGCCATATTGTCATAGGTTTAACATCGTCAGGAAAATCAAATCCCAAGTATTGGAATCTGAAACAACATATGCAACTTACCTTGTCTACAAATTACCTGAAAGTGACCAATCCAAATTTGCGAGTCTTATGAAAGTGATGGATGAGCCTGATTATTTGTATGTCCTCTTAGTTAGTCCTCAAACCCCATTTATTAGTGCTAGCGGAAAGGTCGATCAAATCAACCACAACCCATGGAATAGACCCGATTTTAAAGGTATTCCAAAAGAAAGGAGGGATGGTTGGATGGAAGTAAAAGTTTTGGAATTTCAAACACCAACTCCTACTACCGCCGAAATCATTCCTATAAGTCTTAAATTTATCAGTACTAGTTCGCTCGAAGGACTTACTATTCAGGGCATTGATTTTAGACCCATGTTATGATCGGGGCATCAGCTGAATTGATTGTACACAATAAGTACGTTAAGACTCAATTAAACGTTTGTGTGGAACTACATTTTGAACCCAATACCGATTAACAATAGTATTTCTAAAGTCTCATTTTTACTTATTTGTGATGAAGAACACTTTGTGATACCGCTTTTAACATTAAAAAAATGTTGAACGAAACTGTGAAAAGGGTAAGGATTTCAATGTTCGAATATCTCTTTGAATCGTGTGATATTTTTTGGAAGCAATAATTCGACACTATAATGGAAACACATGGTTTTTCACGTAAGTTTTTAATATGCTTTTAGATATTGACTTACTTTTTAGTCAAACTTATAGTCTTTCTTGTTACGGAAAAAAGAAAATATATATGTTATCCCAATCCTTCAATTTTAGAGTTAATTTTGTTTCATTAATACATATGCAATTTCCATGTTAATCCAATACGTCTTATAATTTCTCAACCTCTATATTCTTTGCATCATCTCTTATCAATGAGTTGCTACTTCATAATTTCTGAATCATTGTATTATTTTCAATCATCTTTATATTTTTCTTTAAATACTTACGCATATCACATCTTCAAATCATCTTTTCATTTTTCGTCTCTTCTCTATTACTTTTGTTTTTTTATTGTTCTAGATCTGATGCTATTTCTCACTTGTTCATTGAAAAAATGTCAAAATGAAGACGTTAAAAAACTCCCAAAATAAATGTCGTTGTACCGGAGACTTTATTATATTCCTTATTGTTTCATTAAAATCTTTTATTTCCTTTTATTTTATATATCTACACTATAGTTTGGACATCAGCTTTACTCCCGCTCCAACTGTGAAAGAATATTAGAGTGTTGGATTAGGTTAGATTAGTATAACCCGCTCGTTTATGGGTCTAGAGTTTTTAGGGTTAAGATATCGGGCTTTATATATTGTTCGTTAATAATTATTCATAACCTATGGGGTTTTCATTGCTTTACAATAATAAAATTGGCGGACCGCTTTGAAGCTCTTACCATGTTTTTGCCAAGACTCTCCATAATATAGAAACACGAACCAATTTGATTGTGGTGAAAGATTCCTAATGGGAAGAAGAGTCATAGAAGTCACTAGGGCATGGAGTCATAACCTTTAATTCAAGTGTTTGTACCACCCGATCCATGGTGGGCCAATCTTCTGGGGTTAAGGATACGAACTGAATTGCAACCAAAAGCAACACATCAAGGGTTTACGACTCAACTCCTTCGTAGTTTACATCAATGATCTCAAGCTGCCTATCTTCCGTTATTAATTAATTCAACTCGAAAGAGAATTGGGCTGGGTGTAAAGAATCAAATAAATAGTTGCAATAGTTCAATTAGCATAAAGTCAAATAGATCAAAATCATAAAGTTGAGGGTTCAAGTTCTAAGAATGAAACTATTGTATATATATGTAGTATTGGGGTGTGTGGGTATTTGCCTTCATAAAAAAATAGATCGAATATCAACAAGTCAAAAGTCAACCAAGAAATTGAGATTAAAAGTTTTAAAGACACGGAGGAGAGATTCCAGTCTTAGACCACCCGCAAGGGATCCGTGGTGAGCTCCTGTGCTTCCACAACGGTTCATCATGGCGGTAATGGACCCCATGTTCCGGTTTCATCGTCACTAACATCACGAGCCAAGGATGATTTCGAGTGGACCGGGGATGATTTTTCCATTATTTTTTCTAATTTCTTGTTTATATAAAAAAAAAAAGTTTTTTTTTTAAGACATGATGAAGAGCATAAATGCAGTAGCATGGAGGAAGAAGAACAGTGAAGAAGAAGAAGAAGAAGATGGTCTTTGAAATTGGGGTTTTTTAATTTTAAACTCTCAGTATTTTGGGCTTTATAAATTGAGTTTTCTTTTTATTTGGGCTAAAAATGGTTTTTAAAATGTAACTAACAAAAAATCACTCCTTTAAAATTGGACCTTTATATTAAAAATGTAATTTCTAAAATTATTTGTATAATTTAAACTATTTTTTATTTATTGAAATGTAATTGTATTTTTAAAAAGATGAAAAATAAATAAAATAATAAGTCCTAGTTGTTAGTCGTGAGATATCGTGTACCTTGTACTGTGGTTAGTCGTAGGAGGATATTTAATCGTGCTGACGTGGCGTTCTCAATATTTCAAGACAGACCATCACGACTCACGACTGTAAATGGTCTTATCTCCCGTAAACATGAACATTTTACAATGAGTTATTAAATCTGAGTAATTAAAAGTAGTACTTTGACTGTCTATTTCTAACATTTATAAATTTCAAAATTCCAAATTTCAAATTCAATTCATGTGTATATCCTTAGAGAAACTTCGATCTAAATTTCAAATTCAGATGCGAATGGTGCGATAACAGAAGCGAAAACTGAAAGCGATGTGAATGGTCTTAGTGTTGTATATCTTAACCAAACTCATTTAGTATTGTCAACCCACTCAAACTCCACATCATCCGAAGAAAAGAAAATCAAATTAATTAACAAATTAAGTTTTTAGTTACCAATTTGCAGAATTAAGTTCAAATGAAAATGAGAATTTTTGTGAGAATGGAGGAATCAATCTCAACCATCCATTTCATCAAGATAATAATACCCCCAACATTTATAAAAATTGAATCTCACAAACGACTAGTCAAAAAAATATAAAAATTGCACCATAAAAATCAGCATTTTTTTCTTTTCGATTAGACATCTCACAATGTATACTTTCGACGAACTTTTTTTTTTCATTCTTTGATGGGTTTCGAAAACTGGTAACACATGTGTTAGTTTCCGTAACACATGTGTTAGCTGCGGTAACACATGTGTTAGCTGTTGGTAATACATATGTTAGTCGCTAGTAACACATGTGTTAACGGTTGGTAACACATGTGTTACCGGTTTTCAACCAAAAAAACAAAAATTAAAAAAATTCATCGGGAATATAAAAGAAAATACAAATAACTGAAAAGAAATCCTATTTTTTTATTTGTACAGTATCTGAACTGACTCTTGTTTATTCGCTACTCTATTGAATCTTTCAATCTTAACCTTCGAATATGTATATGTGTATGACATATTAACATTCTTTTTCAACCAGAGAGCTTTGGACTAATTTAATTTAGCTAAGTTTTTTTACCGCCAAAACCTCATGAGGGATGTCTAATTGTAGAGAAAAGAACACTGATTTTTATAGTGTAATTTTTATAATTTTTTGATTAGCCATTTGTGAGAGATTTTTTTTTTTTTTTTGGTAAAAGGGACGGAACCCTGGCAAACATTTATTCAACTAACAAAATATGTACAAAATACTTTAGGCATACCTAAAGGGGATTTAGTGGACATCCCAACCAAAAATCAAACTCCCTATAATCACTATAAGAACTATAACCATTTCAAAATACAGAGAGTATCCACTAATTCTAAAGCTTGTGTTTTCTTCCAATAAGCTTCCAATATCCATCAGATTAGTGCAAGTTTTTCCTTGAATCCAAATTCATCTTCACTGGATGGCTACGATTCATTACTTCATTCTCACTAAAATTTTCATTCTCATTTGAACTCAACCCCCAATTTGCAATATATTATTAGAATTTCGAATTTAGAATATAGGGGTGGGTTCAAATAAGAATGACAACAAGTAGACAATGAGAGAACCAATAGAATTGCTCAATTTTATTACAAAACATATTTCCACCTTTTTCTTTAAAATTAAATATCTCACAAACCGTACGTCAATAAATTATAAAAATTACATATTCAGAAACAACGTCATTTTATCTTTAATTAGAGGAGATCCCACAAACTATACTTCTGATGAATTTTTATTTTTTTGGTGGATCTTAAAAATATAATCACATGTGATTTATGATAAAAAAAAGTAGTTAAAATCGGTACACGATTATTTATTCATGGTATATTTTAATTAACACGCGCTTACAACTTAATATTTATTCACATGAATATTATAAGTAAAATTTTAAAATTCGCGTTAGTTTTCAGTAAAAATCACATGTGATTACTAGTTTGATATTTAATCATATATGATTTGACATATAATCACATGTGATTTTCAATTAAAAAATTGATCTTTGATGATTAGCTTACCAATAATTATATATGATTATTATTTAAAATCACATGTGATTGAAGATATAATCGCGCGTGATTATTATTTAGTGTTTAAATCACATGTGATTTAACATTACGAACTTTTAAAACCCATTAAAAAATAGGAAAAAAAATTGTTATTGAAAGTATATCATATGAGATCTTTAATTAAAGGTAAATGACGCAGATTCCGAATATCTAACTTTTATTATTTATTGACGTACGGTTTGTGAATATTAAATTTTAAAGAAAAAGGTGAAAATGAATAATTCAAATGAAGCAATTTTAATGATTCCCCCATTCTCTAAGTTTTTAGCTTTCTTATTTTAACTTTTCTCTTAAAAACATACTAAATCATTATTGTAACATGTATATATCTTTTGTAATAGAAACATATGAATTTAATAGTATTTTAAATGTTTCACACAAATTCTCTTTATGTAAATTTCTTTAAAATAGTTGATGGTTTTTTTTTTATTCTGTTTGTTTGTTTGAGATTTGCATTAAAAATTATTGTAATATATTTATTTGAACTCCTTTACAAACTTTTAGATAAAGAAAACTCTAGCTAAATTTTGTTTAATGAACAAACTTATTATGACCTTTCGTCATTGGCCCTCTACAAGTTAAATCCCGGCTACGTCACTACCCGGATCAAGGTTTTATTTATTGTTCCCACCTTTATCATTTTTCTGTTCATTACAATGAGACTGCGATTTTTGGTCAACTCAATTCCTCTCAAAAAAATTTAAACTAGCATTTACAATCAAGCTATTGAAATTCTGCTGCTCGGTATTCTTCTCAACTATACCATCTCTATTACATGTAACATGATTTCCTTTTTTCTTTGTCTTTATTCTCTCTCTCTCTTTTTTGGGCAGATTTGGAGAAACGCTGGATCTACCATATTGTCTGAGGTTTAACATCGTCAGCGTTTTCAAATCCCAAGTATTAGAATCTGAAACAACATATGCAACTTACCTTGTCTACAAATTACCTGAAAGTGACCAATCCAAATTTGAGTATCCTATCCGAGTGATGGATGGTAAAGATTGGGGTTCTGATGTTAATTGAGGAAATTATGATTATTGGTATGTCTTATCAATTAGTCCTCAAACCCCGTTATTAGTGCTAGTGGGAAGGTTGATGAAAACACCCGCAACTCATTGAACAGACCCAAAATAAAAGGTAATCCACAACAGAGGAGTGATGGTTGGATGGAAGTACAAGATGCTTGCTTCATGACTCTAACCTGTTTCATAAAATGCCTAGACTAATTAATTTTATCTTTTTTGGTTAAACCAGCAGATATATGTAAATAGATACATAAATACAAGGTGATCCATGTATCGCACCGTTTGTAAACATGTCCAATAATGGTACGTTAACGGGTGTACACTACAACTAAAACAAGTTTCAAATTTACAACTAATTTGTTTTGAGTGTGTTATGTGCGTGTCAGATAAATTAGTATCACTTGATAAGAACTGCTTAGTTAACAAAGCAATTAAATAGGTTTTACAAAACATTTTGAAGGACTCTAGATCCTTTTGACATGTTTCCTTTTTAAGCTATTTTTTTAATTTAACTTGTTAGTGATATAACATAACCCGAATTGATAACCAAGTAACCTCCCCTATTATGTTGCTGATTACAAGCTTGAGCCTGAACGTGTTTGATCTATGTATTCATTTGCATGTTTCAGAAAAAATTTCAGCTTCTTAAATTTTAAAGATACACAATCTTTGAAAGGAGCCATCATTGATTCACTCATGTATATTGATACATAACTTTGCACTAAGGATGCTCAACTCATTCTCATTATTCAATATTCACATGCTTCTAATTTAGTCACAAAACTTATTAATTACACAAACAACGCACAGGTTTCCCCCCAAAATCAGCATTTTGGCCTAAAATTTACATTGATAAACACAAGAAAGAAAGAGAAGTGATATGAAATCTAGTTACTCGTATGAAAATAGTTTCATTTATGTTATGTTTGTGATTTTAGTTTCATAGATCAATTTAGGTAATTATGATTTACACGACATCGGATGAATTTTCATATCAAGTTCTATTATGGGTTAGGAGGTGTAGAGCACACAATCATATCAACTTATATGAGTCCAGACACGACAAATAGCAGGGTCAAGGGGGCTGCTCTCCCTTCAGGGTCAAGGGGAAGCGCCTATATATACCATATTTCACTAATCAAACCTCCTGAAACCAAATACAGGACACAAAAGACTGATTACAATTTACAACTACCAGAAGATAACATGATACCTACAGGATAAGGAATATTATCAGAAACAGCTAGCAAAGGCAACATAAAACTTCTTAATGACGATCAGGACAAGAAACATATGATACAAAAATGGCAATGAACAAGAAAAAGTATGTGAATATAATATCAGTTAAAACTAGCATCAATATACATTTGGTAGCATCATGGCGAAAGGTGCAACAAGAAAGATGTATTTTCCCAAAAATATAATCACATAGGGCAAGAAAATCGAGAGCATAAATACTACTGCAAAAGAAACACACTTGTAGATGATAATGATGCTTCCGTATCTTGAAGGGCCTGTACGAATATTTCTTACTGTCGATCTGCTCAAAGAATTAATTATCAAGCTGAAAATAAAATTGGCAGACTGTTTTGAAGCTTTTAACCCTGTTTTTGCCAAGAATCTCCATAACATAGAAACACGAACCTGTTTTGATTGTGGTGAAAGATTCTTAATCAGAAGCAGAGTCATAGAAGTCACTAGGGAATGGAGTCATAACCTCTGATTCAAGAGTTTGTACCACCGATGCATGGTGGGCCGATCTTCTGGGGTTGAAGATACACATTGAATTGCAACTGAAAGCAAAGCATCAAGGGTTTCTGACTCAACTCCTTCAAAGTTTACATCAATGATCTCACGTTACCTATCTTCTGTTATTAAATAATGTAACTGAAAGGTAATAGATAATTGCTATAGTTCAATAAGCATAAGACCGATAGATCAAATATCAAGAAGTCAAGTCAACCAAGAAGTCAAGATTAAAGTTTTAAAGACACAGAAGTGAGTTTACTGTTTAATCTCTCATAAACATGCACATTTTACAATGAGTTATTGAACCCCGAGTAATTAAAAGTTATACTTCGACACGAGTCCAATTCTAACATTCATCAATATATATAATGGCATACTATTGGAATTCAATTCATATCTATTTCTTAAAAGACAGTTCGCTCTAAATTCCTAAATTGTGCAGATGTAGTGCAGATATTCATCAATCTTTAGACTTCTAGGGTTGTTCTCTTTTATATTCTGTTCAGCTAGGCACACATTAGTATGACTGTATGGTATTTTGCTTCGTCCAAGTATTACTTTATACGTTCTCTATCTAAAGACAGCAACTGTAATATGATTTACTATCATTCATATTTACTTTTTACACCATCACAATCGAAGTTGTATTCTTATAATTATTCTGCTGTTACCAAGCAACAACTATCATTAACTTGAATATCACAAATAATGGTTACTCTTAAGTTTATTTATATATGATATATATCTGTAAGAAAACACTTCTTTAATATTCTCGTTGATGAGATACATTTTCAGAAAGGAATTCCTCCAAAATATATTTGATACAAGAATGAATTTTTGGGCATCTTTATTTCTGTGCATGCAACCGCATAAATTAGTAAAATTTAATTTCAAGAAATAAAGAAATATCCAGCCAACAATATTGAGGCCCTTCTCAATGAAGGATGCATCGGTAGGCCTCTTCCCACTTATAACTTCAAGCACAAGTACTCCGAAACTATAAACATCTGTCTTCTCTGTTGCTCTACCACTCTGCATATACTCTACAATAAAAATTACTTACACAAATTGAGACGAATGTAAAACACCTTTTCTCCAAATGTTCTAATCTTTTGTGCATAAATAGAGCGTCAAATACAACACAAGAACTATATTATTTCAATAAGCATCTAATCCTCCAATAAAAATGATTTGTAAGATCTTATGCATTAAAAATACAGTTTGGGCAACTTATGACCCGTTTGACCTATTTCCTTTTTCAATTTTACCCATTTGAGTATTTGACACATTAAATGTGGTCGTAATACTTGACACATAATTGATCCATTCATAAGTAAATGGGTTAAGATTGCAACCTTTATCTATCACCCACGTCACTTTAACAAATAGAACATGTACCATACTAAAATGCAACCAAATTTTATGATCCTACCTGGAGCCAGATACCCAAACGTCCCAGCAACAATGGTTGTAATATGAGATTTCTCATCCTCTAATAATTTTGCAAGTCCAAAGTCAGAAACCAGTGCCTCGAAATTTCCATCAAGCAAAATTTTACTTGATTTTATATCTCAGTGTATTATTCATGATGTAAATAAGCTAATCCTTTTGCAGCTCCCATTATGATGTTAAGCCGAGCATCCCAATCTAGTAGCTCGGCTTTTTCTGCAAAATGGAACATTTTATGATCATCCCCTGTACTTACGTAGTTACATGACTATATCATCAAACAAATAACCAAAAAACTGCAAATCTTGGTGGCTCAACTCCTACATTGAGAAAGATTGTTATGAGAATATTTTCTTTAACCACGGGATGTGAAAGAAATTGAAGCACATTTGAAGCGGTTAGTGACTTTAAATGTTAAGTAATCTATCAAATATCTATTTGACCTAAAGTAATCTATTAACTTAAACTTTGTGTTGGTTAACTTTAACTTTGTAAATACATACAAAAAACAGAAATAGACTAGGTACGACTAAGTTGAACAATCTTGTTTATGTTCAATTTAATGCAAATTTAATGGACAAAAACAGAAGAAGAAAAAAAAGGTCATGAAGTACTAGAGGTCATGAAGTACTTCTAGGCAATGATGCAAGTGAGGCTCAAAATTGGTAGCCTATAATACTTAATTATCATCTCCAATTTTTATATAACACAAACACCAATTGCATAAACAGAACAAACTTATGGTTATCCATATTTCTATTAGCATTTAAGATTTATAACTAAATATACACCGCACTGCCAAGAAAGACAGTTTCCTTCACTGCAATGACTATTCCCCAGTTTCTATTTCCATCATGTCATCTCCACATTTACTACATTAAATAAGTACATCCATAAACACATTTTCATATTCAATGTCTAGCCTAACACTTTCCAAATACAAAATTACACAATATAAATGAATTCAAATTGTACTTGAAAAGCAACCTAATTCAATCAATCTACAAAAAAAAAAGCAACCTACTTTAATCAATCCACAATTAAAAGAATAAACTTTTCACCATCAATATCATCCACTATTCACAAAAGTACCAATAAACTAAGGACAAAAAAGCAGAGATCTACATTATATGAAACAATTAAACAGCAACTCAATACAATATGTAACAAATTTCATCAAATTTTATCAATTTCTGAACAAACCTGAATTTACAGATCCATACCTACTCAAAACTATTTTCTGAATTAAAATCAAATATCATCCAGCAGCTCCTACTATTAATTCACAGTAGTTTCTGATTCAGTTGATACAAGGCGGGACCGGTGTTCACCGAAAAACGGGAATCACCTCCACACCGCCGCCGGTATAGTAACACCGCCGGGGAAACCGTTCCCGACCTGTACCAAGCGAATTAGAAAACTACCGTGAAAATCAAATAATTGCTAGCTTCAATCAGCTACCGATATATACAATTCTATCTATATCTATAATAGATCTGCATGTCATGTTATTCATTTAGGTGTTGTTTTTTTCCTAGAGAGAGAAACTAAAATAGAAGCGAACCCTATCTGTTTAGAGAGAGATATTTTTTCAGCTTTTGTTGAAAGGGGAGAATAAGTCGGTTATTTATAAACTAAACAGACGAATAGGTTGACGCCACGTGGATGATGCATAACGATTTGCAGATTTGCAAAAACAAGTGGGTGAAATGGTGAATAGAGTATTTTGACTATTCTCTGCCAAAAGTAACTTAACCTACCGGACGTTTGGCGGTATTAGAAAAAATAACTAGTCGTAAAAAAAGATAATTTAAATATTTTTCTATTTTGAATGGCGAAAAGGTATAAAATATTATTAATAATTAATCATCTTTTTAAAGGAAATTTCTATGTAATCTCAAAAAAGCTCCATTTATCTCTTTATTTCATTTTTAGATCTGTCTATGCTCCGTACACAAAGATATTTGGATAAAAATGATATAGGTGTAATGTGCAATATAGCTAAAACATATAACATTATAGTATGTATATGAAAAAATGAGTGTAGATATCACTAAAAGAAAGATGGGATGCCTTCACAATGTACCGTAAACTAGTGTCTTTTAATAATAATTCTATTTATATCAAAAAACTAATATACTAAATAATATAAAATTTTAATTTAATGCTTAAAAAATATGTAGAAACACTGTAGATTTATTTTTTTTAAATTAAATTAAATATTAATTATGGTAAATTTTAAATTTCAATGATCATATTTAATATATCATTATTCTCATCATGAAAGTTGACATAATGTCCTAATTATCAAATAAAAATATTAAACGAAAAGAACAAAATAGTCATTTTTAATCTTCCACATTCAAATTAATAAAAAACGAAAATAATCTATAAGTGGTAATGATTTATGAGAAATGAGTAACATTAAACTTATGAAACTCTTTTAAAAAGATAAAACATTAAACCATGGAAATAGAAGAATGAAGTGAGAAAAAAATATTTCAGTTAATCATAAATATGATATTTTTATAACTAATCCTCTAACCTTTTGTATTAAACACATATAATTGCTAATATAATTATTAAGCTTCATTTTTTTAGTTTATATATTTATAAGAATAAGTGTCATAAATAAGCTCACCCAAATACTCCCTAAATATATTTAGTAGGTGTTGTGATTGCGTTTTTAAGACATCATTAGATTATAATGTTTGCAAAATGCAATTTAAAAAAAAAAAAAAAATTAATTGCAAAAGCATTTTTACAAGCTCAAAATTTGATTATAAGATACAATCCCAAACTCCAATTGGAGTTTTCTAAAATGCTACATCACACCTAATTTTGCCTTAATTTAATTGTTATGTTTTTAGTGTGACTGTCATTTTGTATATATAATTTTACAAGTGTAATTTTCTCCACGTAATTGAGGATAAACTTTTTGTGAAATTACTGAGGTGCCATTGGAAGCAGTGGGGGATCACTATAATAATGAGGGTGTAACAGTAAACTCACGTGCAGGTCGGTAAAAGAGAATGGGTAGTGGGTTTTTTGTTTTTAGAAGTATCGGATACGGGTTCAACGAACAAAAGCCGCAACTGGGTTGCGTCACATGTATTCGATTGCCTACAGATGGAGGCAAGGACGGAGGATGTTAGGTGCTACAGTGTGCTCCCTCCAAAAGTTTGACTCATAGCTATAGATTTCGTATTACTATGAGCAATAAAAAATAATATTTACCCATTTGACCCCTCCTAAATAAAGGAACTAACATTAGTATATTAATATGTCTTGTTTTATTTTTTTAATATATATATCTATTTACAATTAGATTTATGTGAAGTTTAAAAGAAATACATAATTACTGATTGTTTAAGAAAAAAATGACGGTTTTATACTTATCTTTTGAATAGTCTTCTATGAATAAGTTTTATTGGAAAAGTAAATTATGAGTAAATTGGTATATTTTATATACTACTTTTGAAAGTAAGACATTTATTTTGAAACAAACTAAAATGAAAAGATGAACACTTATTTTAGGACAGATAGAATATCTCATAAACTTTTATTTTGCTTTAAACTCTACTTATCATACCTTCGTTTTTGGAAAAAAGGATACCATAACGGTAAGAAGTACAATCTTAATTAGAGTGATATATATAATGATTTCATGTCGAATTGGTCAAGAATTATTATTATTAGGGTAATGATCTAAAAACACTATGTACTTTCAATTTTGTTCCTTTTTGCCCAACGTATTTATTATGTCCCGTTTTGCACATTTTACTTTCAAGTTCGAATGCGAAAATCTTTAGTCAAATGAATATTCTCAGTTACGAAGCAATGACTTCAATTTTCATATTATATATTGGTTAAATAGGGATACAAGGTGAAAGTCCGATGTGTAAAATGAGACATAAAAAAGTACGTTAGAAAAAAAAAAAAAAAGTTAAAAGTTTTTGTTTTAAAATCAGTAACCCTATTATTATTAATGATAAAATGCAAGTACTTGTTATCTTAATGGTTATACTTAGAAAAACAATATTACTTATAAGTCAGAAAGTTTCAATTGTAAGTTTGTAACATGTTTATGTATAGTAAAATTGTAATATGTTTATGTTCCGTCATATAATGGTTTGTTGTTTTATCGTTTAGTTCATGTATTTGTTCAGAAGACAACTTTATATATGTTTTTTTTACATATGTAGTAGAACGACATTTAACTTAGAATAATTTTGACTCCTTCAATAAATGATTCAAACTCCGTCCATAGACGGAGGTTTCATGTTTGTTGGGTTTAGGAATATTTTTTATTTAAAATTGGACAATTGCATAAGCATATAACTACAAACAAACATATTTGTTGGCCCAAAAAGTGTCACTAATCGTTTTTTATGGGCAATGTTTGTTGTTAAATGTATAGATCGATATTTAATTTTGGATTATACTTTTAAACTAATAGAGCTGGAATTATATCCTGCTTAGTAAAAGAAATGTAACTAGAAACTAGTATATACTATTACTATTTTAGAGAATTATCTAATATCTATGTTATTATGTAAAACAAATTTAATCGATAGATAAAAAGTGACGTGTAGACCACAATATCCTTAAATAATGCTCGTAGTACAACATAATATATATACATACGTATATATAGGGAAATGATCCATAGGGAAGCTTCAAATTTTGGGGAAGGAGAGAAACAAATTTTAGCCCTTGATTTTTTCATAAATAAATGTTTTTAACATTCATTTATGATGAATGTTAAATTTTGAAATTATTTGTGATTTTTAAAATTCATTTATGATGAAATCAAGAATTGAGATTTGCTTTCCTCATTCCCTAATATTTTTTACTTCCCTCTTGATCCCCACCCTATATATATATATACTAGGTTTAAACCCGTGCGATGCACGACAATAGAAGTTATTCAACTTTTATAAGTTTAATAGTTTAATATTATTTTTCAATTAGTGTTTGAGTAGGATTCATAGATTTTTTAATTGTTAATATTATATTCAAATATTATCTACCTCTATCTAAATCTATTTTTTAGGTTTATCTTTTAAATTTAAATAATAATAATAATAATTTATATTAAAATTATGAGAAGCCGTCACGTGACATTTTGCCTACATAACAAATTATGGAGTAAGCTTCTATTATCTTTTAGTATATATATAGATATATTATATATATATATGATATGATTACTGTGTGTATGCTAATTTTAGTGCCTGCACAAATCATTTATCGTTTAATCAAACTTCTAAAGTTTTTATCTTTATAATTAGACGTGTCCTATACCTTATAAATAAATAAATAAATATCAATTACAAAGTACATACTATAGTATTAATATATAATCGACAAATTACCTACACAAGCAACCGCATTAATCCTTTGAAGTTGTTGGAATTGAGTCGACAAATTCTCTCTTTTTTGAAAATAGAATCGTAGAATTACGTGACGTCAGTTAAAAAATATGAAATAAAAGTTTGCAATAATTATTATTAAGATAAGTGTTATTATCATATTTTTTATTTATAATTATTATATTTCGCAGAATTACGATCGGTCTTAAATAAATAATATAAATATTCAAAATTGGAAACATGCCATATTGCCATGCCTTATTATTAAATGGTTCCATCTTAAGTATCTTTATCTATAAATTCAAGATTTCAAAGCATAACAAATGATTTAATAAAAGAACATGGGTTTATATCAAATTTAATAATGGGCTCATTAACGATCACTATATGACATTAGATATAATATAATAGTTATTGATAAATTATTATAATCGTTCTATATTAAAACGAGTGCTAAAGAATCTTATCTAATGGACTGAAACATTGGCAATCTATCAATGCCGCGTCCATAATAAAAACAAAATTCAAGATCCTATACAATGGTTTTCATATGATTTAAAGAAATTGTCCCAACTTTCAAAGACTAATGTTAGTCTTTTATAGCTATATGCAGTAAGAACTTTAAAATTTATCTTTGAAATAACAAAAAATAAATGTTATTTGTATGACCATTGCCTTCCATTCCATGCGCTGTAACTTTGAAGGCATCTCTTATACGCGTAGTTTAATTACTTACAGAGGAGAGAATTTTGTAATAAAATGGTCAATCGTTATGGGGGGACACTTTCCTGAATGTGCAGTTAACCCAATACAAACATTATCAACATTATCTTTTACGTAATATCTTTAGAACGAAACGTGTAAACCGATTAGCGTTAGAAATTATCAACTTTTTCAAAAGAAAATATTATTTGCATGACCAAACTATCTTTCCAATACATTACAAGACATGGTCATCGCAAGTTTAACATCTATATATCTAATATTTAGAGTGTGTTTGGTTCAAAGTGCAGAAAGGAAAAAGAAATGAAATATACACAATGCAATAAGCTTACTTAGCATTACATTTTCCATTAATGTTGCTTGATTCATACAATTAATAATTACGAGTACGAGTGAAAAATTAAGTCGGATCAAATTGACGGGTCTAAATCATCCAATCCAACCCGTCATGATTAGATAAACAGGTTGACCGATCGAAAGTACCTAACTCATATACGATCTTGATAACCTGCTTAGGTAAACGGGTTAATGAGATTATTTAGGTTCAAGCTAGTCAAATATAATGGGTTACCTTTGGGTTGGCGGGTCAACCCGTTAACCTGAACTTTGACCCGAGTTTGGCCAGAAAAATTAAATGGGTTCACGAGTTTTCGGTAACTTGTCGAAAGAACTCAACTCGAACACGATCTTCATAACCCTCGAGTAAATGGGTCAAACGGGTAGGTAGGTTGGTTTATGTCAATTTTGGGTTGGTTGCAAGTAAAATGGGTCAAATTCGATGGGTTACTCTTAGGTTGACAGGACCCGTTAATTTGAATCTTAATTTGAAATCGACCTAAAAAATTAAATGAGTCGGAGAGTTTTGACTTAACGAGTTGACGGGTTAAAATGAATATGTACATGATATAGGTTGATTATTAATAATGATACTTCACCCATAATTTGATAGGCAAAGTCGCAAAGGATGATAACCATGCTACCAATGAGTAAAAACTGATGTTATTATATGAAACCAAGCACTATCTAAATATAAGTATTGTTTATATATGTCTTAAATAATATACGCGTGACAGATTAAAGAATTTAAAGGATAGTTTGAAATGTTAACAAGCAATTAGATAATGATGAATATAAATTTTCCTTGTAATTTAACTTGCATAAAAGGTAAAAAGAAAAAATATTGATAGTCATGACGCGAGAAATATAGCAATTAAAAAGTCTAATGGGTCACTTTTTTTATGTTAATATGACAAACATATCTTTTGACGTATGATTCTTCAAAGAAAAGATAAATCATATCGGATATAAATCGTCTGAAAATGGAAGTCGTGTGGATATCATCATTAAAATATTTCTTTTCTTTATTAAATGGCTTCTTTTAATTAAAGGTAATCTTGTTATTTCCTAGCATGAATATTTGTCGTTATTTTCTCATCAAGAAACTACAAGAAGACTTGTCAAAAGAAAATCATAGTTTATGCATCATGACGAGTGTGTCACCCTCGATGGAAAATGATAGCAATGGCTTAAGTTAAATAAAGAAGAAGAAGAAGATGACAAAAAAGAATATACTAAAACTTATATAATGTCACCCTTCAAATATATCTATTAATCTTTTTTCAATAACATACGCAAACATATAATGATTTTGTTTGATGTTCCTTAACTTATGTGTCTTTTATAAATTCTAGATGGATAAGAGATCATCCTCACAAAATTTGTGTATGTTAAGATGATACACGTATATATGTCAGCTAAAAAACATACCAAATACGACTTTATATACTCCAATTCTATCTTTGAAGCTATATTAATTAAGTGTTAAAGCTTTCAAAGTTATTTTCTCCATGTAAGAGACTAAAAACACTTAACTTTGATTTCGTAGATGTTAGGTCGTAATCCCACTTTAATAATTTAATTTGTGACATATAAATATTTATATTTTGTGCATCGAAATAAATGGATGTCATTTAAAGTTCAAGTTCGAAAAGCAAGAAATGACAAAAATCAAAAGCAATAACTAACATTTATTTTTTTCTTTAGTCAAACACATGAGTCACTGAAATATTGTTAGTCGACAAGTTTATTAAATATGATTTTTTATTTTTACTGTTAATGGTTGATTTTAATTTATATCAAATATATAATATATCGTGTATATAGTATAAATAAATAAATAATAAAATACTTAAGTCCGAGTCAAGCAAATAAATTATTGTTTGTTTAGTGTCTTCAAAGATCTATTCAGAAGATGTGATGTCATTAATCAAATATTCAAATCAGTTAAACAGATCTGTAATCGTTTTCATGGTCCGTTCTAGTGACATCGTTACCACTTTTATTTTTACTAATGAACCAACTTTATAAAACTCATTAAGAGCAAAATTAACATATATATTTGCCTCATAAACTATTAGCAAAGACCACCTTGAGCCAAAAACATCTTACATTATTCATTGCCTTGGAACAATTACATAACTTTTTATGAACAAGTAGAGTTTATGCAAACCAAACAAAACATTTCTCAAAAATATCTAAACTTATTATCAAGAACCCATATATATAATTATATAATCATCACCTAATGTGATTTATTGCTACAATGCGGAAACACAGCCGTATCATTAATGGGCAACGAAATATGACAATTGATATGAACCCAAAACTTAACCGAACCCAACGGGCCAACCCTCCATCTAGTCCTCGACGTCCCTTTTACAAAAAACGGCATCGTTTGATTTTTTGCCAACGACTGCTGAGTCAAGTACTGTTCCTCTTTCCCCAATGGTATCGAATACGATTCAACCACATAATTCAACTCTTGTGTTGTATTCTTCTTCACTTCAAACGGGTCAGCCACGAGCTCAGCAACGTTGAGTCCGTGGTACCCAAGTATTAGTTTCGTGTCATAGAAACTAACATGTGCTTTCATGTTATGGTTTTCAGCTTTGACGTTGATTATTAACCGAACAGAGAGCACGCCGGCTTGGCTGTAGGCGTATTTGTCAAGACGAGCAGCGTGAACGTATAAAAGAGGGACTTTGGGACGAATAGCGAGGTATCCAACGAAAACCACAATACCGGCTACAATGATGATGGTGGCTAAAATGGCACAAACGAAGGCAAAGCACCAAATGAGAGGGTTGGTGCGGCGTTGTGGGCCGAGGACCGGTGGTTTTGGCATTGTGAGAAGTTGAGTGGGGCCTCATAGAAGGTGATGAATGAATTGTTTATGATATGAGTAGGATTAGGGATTGAAGGGTGTAGGTGAAAGGAAGGTATAGGATCAAGTTACTATTTTTGAGGTGAAATGAAAAAGTTATACTATAAGGTATATATGTAACCTATATGTAAAGCTACTATCTTGAAATGTTAGATGCTGATGTTGGAAATTTTAGTGAAATATGTCACAAACTTTAGACATAACTTTATATATGTGTGGTATATATACATATTAGTTTATATATTTGTGTTCTCTCTTATAAGAGTTTCGCAATGAGATAGTATATGTTTATATTGAAGATAATGCGAATGAGATATCGATTCACAAAGTAAGACATTTGATGTGTATTTTGGTGGTTTAAGTTTTGTTCCACATTAGTGGGTGAACTAAATCTAGTTAGACCAACCAAACTATAAATAGAGGTGTCTACGCTCTATTCTAACATACACAAAAAACACAACCATAAAAATATTCTCCAATAAATATTGAGCAATTTTAGGGGTGTTTGAGATTGCTTAAATAAGTGTTTATCTGCTTATATACTTATTTTGACAGTAGATAAACAGATCCAAACACCTATATGAAAACTGATTATCAACTTATTTATTAAGAATAAACATTTAAAGTGACACCTACTTATTTTCTAAGCAAGTAAGTGCTTAAAAATAAACGATCACAACACCCCCTTAGTCAAGTTCGGCAGTATAAGATGTTTCGGCCGTTGTACCCTGAGAAACAGATGACGAATTTATTTTAAGGGAATCGTGTCAGATTCGAGTCTTGGTCTTCTTCAAATAAGTTTGTCGGGCCTTGATCTTTTTCAAATTAGTTTATTTACTTATTTATTGTATTTATGTATTTTATTTTTATTGTTTCTTATTTGTATTCTATTATTTGTTGTTATTATTTTGTTTATACCTATTTATGCTTAATTGTAGTAATCCATTAAAATTACTACACATGTAATTTAATATGTAATTCTATCAAGTCACATCTTATCTTTTAAATAAATAAATAAATAATAATAATAATAATATTATATTTGCATACAAGATATTTTTTCTAACAGATTTTTAGTATTGGAAGGTAAGATTTTGTAAAACATTATGTGTGATACATGAGATGAAATGAAAGTGTGAGATATTTATTGTAAATGTATTGTTTATGATGTGAGAAGGGTAGGTGTAGGTGAAAGGAAGGTATATGATGGATGCTATGGTGGGGTGAAAAGGAAAAAAAGGTAAGGTTCGTTACCTACATGTAAAGCTAGCTTCTGGAGTTTATGGTTTCACCTATATGTTGTGATATTCATATCATCACTCTTGATAAATAGACTAAAACTATGTACGAAGAGGTTGTATAGCACACAAAAATCAAAATAGTAACAGACTAAACTTATGCATGAAAAGGTTTTATATCAGGCATAAATCAAAATAGTAAGTGGATCTGAACGTTGAAACTATCGAATTACTGTATTATGAAAGGTATGATTGGTCATCCATAAAAACTTTAGTGGCTACAAAAGTTGTAGTTTGCTTACTACAATCGTAAAGCACCTACGAAGGCAACAAAGTAATATTGTGGTATTCAGCTAAGAAACGCATGTTTTTCCAAGCATGAAAAACCGCTTTGCCCGTCTCATACTTTCCACGTGTCTCGTTAGATACTTATCACAATTACTATTAGTTTTTTTTCTTTCTAAAACTATGATAAAAAGAAAAACAAAAAAAAAAAAAAACAAAGAAACGACGCCACACTCTCATCTTATTTTTAATATGACATCATATATTAATTAAAATTTGATTGATTCATAAGAAATAATATGATTACATGTTACCTTATAGACAACAATACGGAGTGAATAAATAACTTTAAGATTGGCATCAATTATACAATCACATGAGCATGTCCGACCATTGTAGTGAATGGTTTCTTTTATGATTGCTAATGGACGATGAAGCCAAGCTGTCAATACTAACTTACACATTTCATTCAATGAGTGTGTGTACAGTTGTTCGGTCAGATATGGATACGGACATGATTTGGTTTAGCCAGGTTAATCAACCAAACGGATCAGATTTGACAAGTTTACAAACTAAACCAGTCACATTATTGCCAAACTGCCAAAAATGGTTTGCTTTGGCCATGGCCACTTTTATGGTTTAAATTCATATCTAAAATCGAGGGTTAAAAACGAGGCAAAACATTCCAACCCCTCTGTACAATAGCCAAAATATATCTTACTACCCTCAACTTGAATGACTAAGGTTTATACTGTAGTGAATTATTAAAGGTGTAGCATAGTATCTGAACTTAGAAAAATGGTCGTTTAGTGTATGTTATCAAACAGAAAGATCACTTGGCAAGTCATAAATTTTGTTTCTCTCAATGGAAAGGACTTTATCTATGTGGGCAAGAATAAGACGCTTGGAACGTAAAATTCACATCATACTTAAGTTACTTAATTATCCTTAAAGTCGTGTAAGACCAATTCACATACGTCAACCTAGCTACCATTCTTTTTTTCTTTTTTTTTTTTTTTTTTTTTTAACAGCAAAAAAAGCACTCAAACTCGAGCTTCGGCAATGCCATCACCCGAGAAAAGAGAGCCCAACCTAGCTACCATTTATCGTACGTCAACCTAGCTATCATTCGGCGCACTTCAACCTAGCTACACTACGAGCATGCTCTGGGTAACTATAATGTTAAACACATGGTTGAAAACAAATAGTTCACATCTATTAATGGCTTCGAGCACAAGTCAACATCTTTGAAGGGTCTCAATTACCTAAGCAAGCCAAACAAGAAGGGTAACCTAGTCCCTGCATCATAAACGAATGATAACGGAAACTAGGAAACGTTACAAAAAAGAAAATTGTCCCTACGATCATTACGTTTTCTTCAGGCGAATGAGAACTAGAAACTAGAAAGTGGAAAGGATAGTAACAAAAGACACATATGTGTTTTGTCAACAACCAAGAGATTCTCTGGTGGGAAAGTAATTGATGAAGTTAAAATCCAAACCAAGAAAAGGTGACTGATTAAGAGAGGATGACTACTTCAATGTAAAAAGGAAAATGCAAAAAACAAGTCGAAGAACTACAAAACATCACAAATTCAAGAAATTAGCAGTTAACCATGTAAAACGTTCCTGCCCTATGATTGAAGTTCTTCCATCCATGTACAAAATCACTAAAAGCACTACTAATAACAGAGAAGACTTCTAGGAAGATCTCCATTTCTTATCTAGATCGTCATATATTTCAAGACCTTTTCTACCCTCCTTGAAGCAAGCTATCTTCAACTTCTCCATTGTAGACTCATAGATCTTAATCCTACCTTTCAGCATTTTATCAGCATTTCTCCTCATCTCTGTCAGCCTACCCATACTAGCAAGCCCACTAAGTAAAGCATTTGCACTATCATCTATTGGAGTAACACCATCCTTCTTCATATAGAACCAAATCTCAAATGCCATCTCAGGATCATAACCGTCAAAGAACATTAAAATGGCATCAGCACAATTTGCAGGAGTTGGTGGCTGTTCATTCTTGATCATCTCAAAGAAAAACTTGCCTGCTTCCTTCACCTTCTTGCTCTTTATCAGACATTGAAAAATTATGTTGTAGCTTAAAGAGTCAGCGAAAACTCCAATGAAAGGCATTGAATCAAGCAATTGAAAAGCACTAGCTATTTCATTGTTATTGCAAAACAAACCAATCATCGCATTATACATGACCACATTTGGTGTCAATCCACTTGTCACCATCATATCCCATAGTGATAAAGCATTAGCAGAATCATTCTGCTTAATGAGAACATCAAGAGCATTAGAGAAGAATTTTAAATCTGGTAAGCAGTTCTTCCCCTTCATGACTTGAAGAAACTTAAGAGCCTCATCAACTTGTGAACCTCGAACTAGAGTACTCAAAAAAGCCTCATAAGCGGCCATGTTTTGTGGGCCCCATCCAACACGAATCACCATCTCACCGAACATTGATTTTGCCTTAGCCAAATTTCCTTCTCTCTCACATGCTTCCAACAAAATAGCATACGAGTCTCCATCTAGTTGTATTTTAGTCTTAACTTTTTCAAAAAACTCAAATGCTTTTGCATTTGCAGTATGAGAATTCTCCTTACGCATAGCACTCAAAAGAGAGTTAACAGCCACAACATCAGGCTCAACTCCATGTTTTTCCATCACATCAAAGGTCACCGTAGCTTCATAAAACTTCCCAGCCTCACAATAACTCCCGAAAACTGAAACAAACGTTGCCAATGATATCACCCCCTCTTCCTTCATCGTCCTAATAGCATCCCACATGGGGTCAAACATCTGATTCTTCCCAAGCAAATCCACCATTAAATTCCACACAAAAGGCGAATGTCTTTGCTTCAAACCAATCCACTTGAAAAATACCACAGCAGCCGCAGGACATCCGTACGAAAACTTAAGCACTTCTTCTACAAGCTCAGGCTCAAAATTCATTGCCATTGTAGATAATGCAGTTTCAACTTCCCCAGGATAGACCCTAGCTAGCATTTCACATACAGTTCTTGCTTTCGGCGATAAATCGAATGTATCAAGATATGACGGAAACTTTTTCGGTGGTTTATCATTTTGTTGTTCTAATGGTTGTCTGAGTGGTACAGTTTCCATCACTTTATAAACCTAGGGCAACCTATACGTATAGATCATAATAATATCAAAAACAACATATACATACAGACAAACACGTAGCAAATTCACTTTCATTGTAACTAAATTGAATTACTGAGATGTAATTAATACATAAAGCGATACAATTCAAGAATTTATTAATACAGAAATTAATAAAACCCTAAAAAATATACAAGTTAGGGTTTCGTTGTTCGTATGAAGCTGTGAAAACTTACAGCTTGATTGAACGTTAGCTATGCATACGGAACTCGTTTTGTTGAAGTGGCACACTCGGAGAATAATCGCACTGCCGGGAAAAGTAATCCGATTACCGGAGATATGGGAATTAATATCCCCAACCTTCAAAATGAAACCAGCGATTTTTTGGGGAAGGCAGAGTATAATTGGTCAGGGTGTGATTAGATTTTTGATTTTTCACAAGATACCGCCTAATTAGTCCGACTAATTTATGCCTAATCATATAATTTTTAATACATATATTCTATTTATTCCCTATCTTAATTTTATTTAATTATTCTTTTATTTATTAATAATATTTTTAGACATATATATATCATTTTTCTTTTCACAATTTTTCATGAGAATGAGATTTTTAATACATATATTCTATTTATTCCCTATCTTAATTTTATTTAATTATTTCTTTTATTTATTAATAATATTTTTAGATATATATATTTAATTAGACATATATATATTTTTCTTTTCACAATTTTTCATGAGAATTAAAGTACTTTCTTTGGGTTGACCAAAAAGAAGTAGCTACACAAAATTACAAATGCTATTTGTTGAAAAAAAATTTCCAAAGGACAGCACATGGCAAAACCAGTGATGCACGAACAATCCAGGGTGAAGACTAGCCCAAAACAATATGGTCCCTCAAAAGGGCTCAGCCCAAGTGCCCAACATTAAATGACTTGTTTTGCCGTTCTTGTTTTTTCTGTGTTTTCTCCCATCTTTATGACTTTTTCAAACATGGGGAAAAGGTAGTTTCGGGAGTTAAAGTAGACTATGGAAGACCAAAACTAGTGTTTAAACTTTCTTTTCAAAATCGAGTCGAGCCTCTAGGTTGGATAGGTCAAAATGAGACACGAACTCAAGGTCGAGTCAACTCTTTCCAACTTACAATGAACCGGCTAGTTCTCTGGTCGGAACGGGTCGACATGGTGAACGGGACCGATCTTTGACCTAGTTTTTGCTTCTTCCTTTTTTTCCAACCGGAACCGCTTAAATGTTCTAAATTAGTAGGTCAACCATGGTCAAGTTGGAATTAGTTATGTATTTGACTTGAAATATACAGGAGGCCAAAGTAAGTTGTGGTTTGTGTTACCATCGATGTAGAACAACTTCAACATTAAAGAAAAATAAAACACAGTAAAAATGTTTATCACATGTTTCAAACCTCAAACCTTATGCTTGTTGCATGGTTTTACTGTCAACTGATCTAGCCATAACTTTGTGATAATGTTGTATTTATAAATATTTATTACTAGTTTGTAAATGATTATTTTAATAATTTTTATAATAGTTCTTTTAATGATCATTTAAAGAATTTTTATAATAAGTTCATAGCTATTATATATTTTATTTCAAATATCACAATATATAATTGTGATTTTAAAAGTAAAAAAGTTAAAAAGTCAAAGACCGGTTCAACCTTTCGGTCCAACTGGTTAGATCCAGTTAAACCGAACCCGGAGATTTAGTCGGGTCAATCATTGACCCATATTTCAAAACATTGTTTCTAATAGGGGATATCATATCTCCTATCAATAACACAAAAAGCGTTGTGGGTCAATCATATTCATTACTCTTTAACTTTATATTCTTCGTTTTTGTCCCTCTTTATATTGTTAATGGTACGTATGATTTTTCCTTTTAAAATAAAGAAAAATATCTATATTAGTATTAGTATTGGTATTAGTATTAATAGTCAACATAGTTTAGGGGGTCAAGTACAGGTTAGCAAAATTTTAGTTGAACATGATTATAATTAGGATATGTTTTCTTATTCTAATAGATTAAGATTCTCTATAAAAGGAGGTGAGGGTGAGACGTTAATTTGATACCTTCATTCTTTCATTTTCTCTTAATAATAAAATGTTATGTTTGCGTAATCTTGAGTAGTTTCCATGTTATCTTTAAAATTTGTTGTTTTTTTACAACAATTTGAATATATGAATGGATAGTAGACTTATTACACGAATCTTACCTATATACCGATTGTCTATTATCCTAACTTATGTGGATGATTTATACATAAAATAATAATACAAAACTTATTTGGCATCTCTATAGTTGATCTCATACAATATGAAGTCATGTCACACTTTTTTTTTTGAACGGCGAAAGCCATGTCACACTTGACTTCTCACTGAAACTTCTTTGAAGTAATTACAAGATTTTTCATATAAATCTCTTTAAATAACTTGCAACTATAAAGATTGTTTTCAATATCACACCACATTTGTTATTTGATTGCATATTAGGTGCTTATCATAATATAGTTTGCTAAATTAATGAATATTGCAATTTGACTTGAAGAGTCGTGGATAAGGACGACAAGTTTGATATATATATATACATCTATCTATTAGTCTATATATATATATATATGTATATATATACAACCATTATATGTTTACACATAATATGGATATAAGAATCAACATGATCATGCATCTTGATCTGATAAATCATATAAGCTATAACAATTGTCAATATGTGATTTTTGTGTGTATGTCCATTCAAGGGGAATCGGCCTATTAGTATTGTTTGTGTATACTCAAACATAGTCTATCAATAAAATTCTAAATCTGTATAGTTATGATGTTCGAGAATCACTCAATTCGAAAAATATTTATATATAATGTTATAGAGTCAATATAAGTACATACGATAACGATTGTTAATAATAATTTACTTATGAATAATTAAAATTAACGTTACGTGCATCGCACCGGACTAATACTAGTGTTTTACAGTAATATTCCTCCTCTCTAAAATTCTTGCGCTTTACTCTTTGTTTTACTAATAATCTTCGCTCTCAAAACAATTCATATTCCTTTAACTACTCGACTATAGATATTTTCAGTCACATAAAAGGTTGCAATGTCATTTATGTTACCACACTACTAGGGTGAGATTTCCAAATGTCGCATTTGTTTTAATCAACCATAAATGTAGAGCATAGGTTAGGAAACACTTTGAATGTGACTTAATGGACAAAAACGTCTGTTCCAGTGCAAAAAGTGTATAAAACAAAGATATTCTCACGGAGTCTATGATAAAAATCACGCAATATTATTTAGGGTTGTAACCTATTTAATGGTTAAGTTTACCTCTCGTTTCAAGAATAGAGAACAAAAACAAGTTGAATGAAAGCAACCATTATTTTTCTATCTTTAGTTATTATATAAGGAAAAAATCTTCACCGCATATTCATCCTAAGAAAAACACATGTGTCTTAAATTTTTTATATAATTAATCACGTTTTCTTTTTTTAATATCACTTACAACTAACTTTAATCTTGATACACATATAACAAATCTAATAACACCTTAAAAAGAGTTACAAACTTACTTTAATATCAATTACTTTTAAACTTAAACTCTTTCATTAAAGCAAAATATAAATCATTTTAATATTTCTAATGTTAATTTTGTTAAGATACCATAACATTAGCTTTAGGTTTAGCAATTAACTCCTTATATAAAAGCATAAATATACTATAAAAATGAACATATCAAAAGTTTGAACTAAAATATTACCATTTAGCTTTTTAACTGTCTAATAATTCTTAATAATACTATAAATCACCCCTTTTAGGTCTTTAAAATTGAGACATAGTTTCTAACATTTGACACAACATTGCAACCTTTAACAAACCAGCCGAGTTACTTGGTTAATTCTTAAATCTTCATACATGTGTCTTCATTAAACCCCTTCAATATATTAAACTAGTATGGTGATGTGATAAAACAACAAATAATATCAAACTAGCACTAAAACATCCATTTTTTTGTTAAACTAATATAAAAATTAAATTAAGGGTCATAAAAACACATATTTTTATTAAACTAATACTCCGTTAAAATTAATGGATAATTTGATACTAACATAGAATGATTAACTTTAAAAAATTGAAAAGGATAACTTAAAAATAAGAGATTAGCTAAGCTAATAGGTAAAAAATACATTTCTTTTTAAAAGTTTTAAGTAAGAAATTTCGATTCTCAGTTTAGCAACATTTGTCTTTGTACTCTGTAGATGCTCAAGAGTTATACTTTCTATTCGGTAACATTACAAATTATTAATGATCATATATTGAAGGATTATATTCGCATTATCATGTATCACAAGACCAAATTATAAATTACAGTTATAAGTAAATCTAACTGTTATAAAAATATAATATTTATTATTTGTATTAATTTTTTTTGTTACTAACTTATAATTATTCACGTATTGTGATAAAAAGTTGATGTTGATCGTGGGTTGTGCATATACGCACAACCAAGAAGTTCGTAGCATTTTTATACATAAAAAAATATAGATCGAGTCAAATCACATACGCCTTTATACTAATCACGTAGGAAATCAAATAACACAGAAGACTAATAGTGTAACATCTTATGAGAAGGTCCTTGGTACAATTCTCGCTTTAAAGAACTTGCGACCACGCAAGGACTTCTCGGGATATAACCCATCCTGATATTACTCTCGAAGTGGGATTCAGCTAACGTGTTACATAGAGACTTATGCGTCAACATTATGTAGTTAGTGACTTGGTGAAAATCACCATTGCTCTAGATAAAAGCTTTCTTTTTAAACTATTGACGTTCAAACAGAACATGATGACACAGTTTAGTGGTTATCTTGATTATAATTTCTTGTGACCGCGATCTTAAGAGGTCTATATGGACGTAACCGCAACGAGGGTTATTAATAATGGATATTAAAAGTATATTTAATTTGTCGGCTTGCTCACACTATGATTTCTACTACATCTTGTTCTTTCTAGTTTGTTTAATTGATTTCTACCAAGCTAAACAGTTTGAGATCTTGTTCCCACAAAATTTTGAAGGTACTTTCTTGCAATCTCATTTTAAGTTGATACAAAATCACACACAAGGGTAAAAGATCCACACGTTAGCATGTATCTAAATGTATAAACGATTAATCATAATACACGATTCAATATCAGAAATCAAGTTATCTAACTTAAGTCCTAGACTATTAGACAATTTTGATTGTTATCACATTCAAACTCATTTTGTTGATCGGTTCGTAATGTGTATCTATAACTATTTTCTGATCTGCATTGTATTTTTTTAAAAATCAACCAAAGCATTGTTATTAACAAAACAGACAAACAAACTCAATATATTACATAATAATTATGAACAACATAATCACAAAGATAGCTAATCAGTTTGTCAAATATAAAAATTATAAACAGACACACAATACTATACATATACACATATTTATTTAATACTTTACAGCTATTATACAGATACACAATGTTTATTTGTTGATTAACAAAACAGACACACAAACTTATTTAATAAACAGAAAACAAACACAACTTAATTTGTACAATGATATTTATTCAACAATACTATATAAGAATTGAAGAGATACACGTGTTTATTTGTTGATTAACAAAACAAATACAAAAACTTATTTAATAAACTGACACAACTTAATTTGCACAATGATAATCTAATTTATTCTACAATACTATATAACAATTGAAGAGATACACATATTTATTTGTTGATTAACAAAACAGACACACAAACTTATTTTAATAAACTGACGCAACTTAATTTGCACAATGATAATCTAATTTATTCAACAATACTATATACCAATTGAAGAGATACACATATTTATTTATTTATTAACAAATCAGACAAACAATTATGTTATTAAATTGTGATATAGATGATGATGAATACCTTTAAATCTTCTTTTTCTGTATACAACAAGTTCACTACTCTCAGATACTGTTTATGAGCTTTCATTTTCCAAGTTTATAGTTATTGGTGGCATTTTGCGACCACTTTTGAATTTGATACTTAAAAGGCTTTTGTTTCTGCTTTCTATATAATCAAATACATTAAATATGTTTAGAAAATACAACGAAATTTATTGATAAAATTCATAAACTATAGCTGTTGATCGTACACTTTTTACTACTTGTTTCAACATTTTAAGTACTTCTGCTTTTAATTTTTAGTCCTAATCCATGCTTCATTTCGTAGATGTTAATTGAAAGAGTGTTATCGCAAAATAATCGAAGCACGATGTATTGCGAAATCAAGGTATCACGATGAATCTGAAGATCGTTTGCGTAAAAGGTGAAATCGCTCAGTTATAGGATGGAAGAGCAAATAACGAGTTCCAATTGAGGGGTTTTAGGTTGACGGATAGTTAACTCCATTTATTTTTTGTTTTCCTCTTTTATGTATTTGACACTCAACTTCCATTTTATTACAATCATGCCAATGCGTGTTTTGTTTGATTCAAAGGTCCAAATATTGTCTCACCATTACCACTATAACTTATAATTGTAGGATAACCTCCCCCTAAAAGTATATTTAATTTGTCGGCTTATATGCTATATGCATTACGAAATTCTTCTCTTTTTCACTATGATTTCTACTACATCTTGTTCTTTCTAGTTTGTTTAATTGATTTCTACCAAGCTGAACTGTTTTGACATCCTAGTCATTTTCCCACAAAATTTTGAAGGTACTTTCTTGCAATCTCATTTTAAGTTGATACAAAATCACACAAAAAGGGTAAAAGATCCACATGTTAGCATGTATCTAAATGTATAAACGATTAATCATAATACACGATTCAATATCAGAAATCGAGTTATCTAACATAAGTCCTAGACTATTGGACAATTTTGACTGTTATCACATTCTAGCTCATTTTGTTGATCGGTTCGTATTGTGTCTATACTTAATATTTTCTTTTTTTGTGCTTTTTCACGAATCTGTCTTTTAGTACTTTTTTGTCAATCCAACCCTACGAACATCACTCGTTGTACATGATCTTTAAATCCACATATGAAAACGCGACACTTGTACACCATTTTGACATATATCTTCATCTCAAATCATTAGGTTAGTGTAGTGGAAGAAGCATTTTCTTGATAACATAAAAAATTGTACAATGAATCTTGTTGAAAACCGCAAGATCTTTAAAACTACTAAACTAAACAAAAACCTGAAATGCAAAAAGAAAAAAGTTAAAAGTGGTGTCTATTAATAATAAATTAAAAACCCATTTTAGTGGTGCCCTGGGACCGGGAGTTAATTGTACTTTCGAGTGAAGTGAGAAACATTTGTGTTTTCCTAAAATGGAAATATTCCCATGATACCAAGGCAATTTCTATTTATAATGACGTTTTTATTTACAATGCCCATGATCAATAAATTAATATTTAGCCATAAGTCACTTTGCTTAAACATTTTATTCGTAAGTTTTCTACAATAGTACAAAACAATTAAATATTTCGAGTGCACGCTATTATTTAATTATTCATAGGTACTTATTATGAAACTTATATATAAATAGAAGGTTCAAAGGAAAGAGGTAATTTTGGAAGAATAGACTAATTTAATTTGGACTGTTCTTTAACATTTATCATGATGAATGTTAGTAATCATTCATTCAAATGAATGTTAATTTAGGGATATTTTGTCAAATGATGTTATGATTTAACATTCATCGTGATGAATGTTAATGGACGACCGAGATTAACTTCCCCTTTCCCTACTGATCAAACCCATATATATATATATATATGTATGATATATAGTTTTGAATATATGTACCATCTTTTATCTCTATCTCTATATAACTAATATGTCATACGATAAAAACTATCATATATGTGGCATGCCTCTTTATTTGACAAATAGGATAGGTTCTTTGTATGTATCTTCATCAAAGTTCCCCGATATGTTTTAATGCCACATCAATTTCTTAATAGAGGATAAAAACTAGGATTAGGATCATGTTTATTATTTGATTTTATATTAACAAGACCCAATATCGTGTGTGAGTGTGTCTTTGATGTATTATCCTTTTCTCGATTTATACACTAAGGATGAAAACTCCATCTTAAACTTTTAGTTAGTTTTTACATAGATATATCAAGCTATTTTCTCATCTCTAATCACCACCGTTTAATCATATGAGCCCCACGAATTAATAATATATTGCAATATAACCAACGTGTCGACATTGATATAATAAATGAATTACAAGCTAATAAGGAGCAACGAGGATCCCCGTACATTACGCATGATAATTGGAGCTATTACAAATTTATGTACAAATGGTAACGTAAAAGCATTTGTTGGATAGAGCAACATGGGGCGGGTTTTTGGTACCATGTAAGTTGTTACAAGTTCGCAGTGTCTATTTCCTGTAATCCGGGCTCTTTTTTATACTTAAATCATCTTACTCACAACTATAAACTTTAAAGAAATAGTCTGTTAATCAATTATTTTCGATGCAAATAAGAAGTTCTCTAATGTCTAATGATAATTTCCATATGTGTATATTGATTACTCGTGGTTCTACTGTTGTCGTCCATTGGACGAGTAGAATAAGAATATGTCAACTAATCTTATTTTTGGTACAAATAGATTCGTTTAATAAACTTGAAAGCTAAACATAATTGTTGCTAATTAATATAATTATAGTTCATTGAAGACTTTTTAGACACGTATTAATTGGCAAAACCCATGGATAAATATGCGAATGCAGATAGTGTTGGGATATGAAAAGTTTCCCATTCCCATTTCATTTATAAGGAGAGTCTTACCTCTTTGCTTTCAACTAAAATATTTTTAGGCTTCCGGTTTAATCAAATTTCCTAAAATATGAGATTTGAAAATTTAATGAATTATCAAATTACCTTGGATAACACGTTGAATTTTACCTATAGGAGTTAATATAGAGTTTGGTTGAGAAGGTTGAGAGAAAAAGAAAGAACCTATAATAGTTGTCTCCCTCCATCCCTTGTGGTAAGTCTTCAGTGATTCGATAAGATCGGGTGTTCCGTTATTGTAATTTACCATTGAGAAATGTGTGAGGATATTTAAAAGTGTTGAAAGAAACGTTCGTTCTTGTAATATCTTTCATATACAGTAGACGCCAAGTGACCTACATGTCTCGTGATGTTTACTCTATTTTAAAAGGTTTTCCGCGTAAAAAGATACATTTATTATATTTATTGTTTCATAAGTTTGATACTAACTTATTTATAGTTGTGATTTTTTTTTTGTAATGATCAATTCTAACGAAATAGATATGCTTACGTATTGAATATCTCATCAACCACTCGCTAGTTTTAAAAAGTATGTTGGGTTACATTTAAGTAATTATATTCCAATGAAGTTCCAACTATATATTGTGCTATGATATAAAGTCTTCCCCGTAACATCACTCTTGTCTCTTTCAATCGGTTATAAATTTGTGGCCAAATGTGACGTAACATGTATATTTATCACTGATCAAATGATTTTTTTAATATATATTAAATAAAATAAAGAAAACTTAATATTGAAGTTTAAGGAGAAGGTATATGTATATTTTGAGATAGATCAGGGCTCAATTAATGAAGCTGGTACGCATTGAATTTGCTAACAAATTAAGTTTATTTTTATCGAAAACTAATTACAATTTTAACTTTTTATTTGAAGTTACTCTTCAATATTTAACTAGTTAAACTAAGTCTAATGATTATAACACTTTCAATATAACTTCAAATCATAAGTTCTATTCTTATTTAATCATAGGCCTACCTGTTACATTATTTTTTCCCTGTTTTTGCTTCCTCAAGCTGAGTGTCATATTTTTTTCTTCTCATGAATTTGTATTTGTTACTATTATAATATAATAATAATAATAATAATAGTAGAGTGGAGTTTAAATAAATATGAATTATTTTATTGAACGGAAGAATCAATAGAAGTATTTTATTTGGTAAAATTTATTTTTTTCAAATTTTTAAAAATTAAATACCTTAAAAACGACAAATTAAAAAATTATAAAAATTACATCATAAAAATCAACATTTTTTCCTCTCCGATTAGACATGTCACAAGGTATATTTTCAGTTAATTTTTTTTTATGGATTTTCAAAATTGATAATACATGTGTTACCCCAACGATTATCACATGTATTACCAGCGACTATCACATGTGTTATAAGCGATAGTCGCTGATAACACATGTGATAGTCGTCGGTAACACATGTTTTACCAGTTTTTAAAATCCACCAAAAAGTGGAAAAAAAATTCGTCAAAAATATGTCTAATTGAAGAGGAAAAAACGCTGATTTTTATGGTGCAATTTTTATAATTTTTTGATTAACCGTTTTTGAAATATTTAATTTTTAAAATTGTAAGGTTTTATTATTTTGATAAAATAAACGATTAAAATTTGTACTTTCATATTTTAAAAATATATATTCAAATAAATTTTTGTCAATAATAATAATAATAACAATAATTATATTAATATGATTATGATAATAATAATGATAATAATAATAATAATAATAATAATAATATATTCTTTATCATTATCTCTTAAATTTGATTGTCTTACATATAATAACATAATAATTATTGTTCCAACCTGAAAATCATATCATAACGCAAAATAAAACAAAACTAAAAAAAAATAGCTTAACCTAATTACCGTAATAAAAATCAGTTACAAGGAGTTGGGAAATGCTCTATCACACCCTTTTTTATTTTATCTGACTTTATGATCGAATTCGCCACTGAGACAATATCTATATTTATATCATATTATAAATGATCTACATACTAAGCTTAATCCCTTAAATATAAGATCAGAATTTACTAATATCCTCTTTCAATGATTTAATAAAACTGAAAAAAATAAACATATCAATTAATTATAAGTTATCATAACAATCAATTATAAGTTATCACTATCATATCTATATACTTTCTTATTTTATATCACATGGTTGACATTAAGATTAAAATATTCGATTATAAAAATCTAATTTACTACCATATTTTTAGATAAAATAGAATTTTCTATTTATACGATTAACATTTTACAATAGTTAAAAACGCCGTAATAAAGTTCAAGAATATTAATTGAAATGAATCGTTTATTGTATGACACAGTTACTGTTTGCTGTCTATGTCAGTTTGTAAAATGACAATTAACATTAACAATTATCATTATCTCTTCTATATATATTACTAGGCATTGAACCCGTGCGATGCACGGCCGTTTAAAAAATACGGTTTCAAACAGTTTAATAAATAACTAATGTGTCAAATATAGTTTCAACATAATAAGGTCGATAATGATTTAGGTGGTTTTAAGCATTATATTATCATGTAAACATACAAACTTTATACATTTACAACCTTTAAACTTCAAAAATCACAATTAATCTAAAATGCTAAGATAATGCAACATTGGTACTGTTACTATTAAAACTAATAATTTATACTTCTTAAAGAAATTGTGAAAAAGAAGAATCACTTAGTATTGAAATAGTTCAACAATGTGGAACTTATAGTTTACGATCAACCAAAATTTTGCCTAAATCAAGACATATAAAATTTCATTTCAAAACTGATTTCTCATTTTCAATAAAAACGATTACTCGTTCTCAACGGTATACAACATGTATGTCAATAAAAGTAGGTGTTTGTGACCATGCCAAGAAAGATAATCAAAAGGTTAATCATATTACCAATAGACTGTACCCAACATCAACATAAAAATATGATAGGATTGCATAGCTACTGATAGTAAAACCCATGCCTTGAAATTATTACGTAGTAAATTAAACATAGGTTGCAAGAGTTCAAAAGTCACATGTAGACAATGGCTGACAACATTTAAAAAACCAAATAACCAAAATTATTCAAAACTCTTCATCATCAGTTTGGGTTAACCCATAAGGGGTGAGTTCAAATACGAATGACAAAAAATCTCACGAATCGTATGTGAATAAATTATAAAAATTACATATTTAGAATCAGCGTTAAAAATAGGAAGAAAAAAAATTCGTCGAAAATATATCATGTGAGATCTCTAATTAAAAATAAAATGACGCTGATTCTAATGATGTAATTTTTATAATTTATTAATGTATAGTTTGTAAGATATTTAAATTTAAAGAAAAAGATGAAAGTGGGTAAGGTGAGGTGGCATAGAGGATTAAATGACAAATAAGCTTAGTTCCTAAGAAATTGACACATAAGCTCAAATTAATAGGAGATTGACACATAAGCAATCCAAAACTTTGTTTTATATATATAGATAGATTATCAGCTATTATTCTCGATCAATATTACTTTATTCTCACTAATAATTGTCTGTATAATACGAATAATTTACTAGTTATATGTAATTTGGATAGGTACGGTGGAATTTGTATCCACGTATACCGGACTTAATTCAGAAGTCGTAAAACTAATATTCTTGTCTTCCATATATATATTCTCTCACCATACGGTATTATATTTGGTGACGTGGAAAATAATATGCTCACCTTGAGCTTGAGGCGGCTCAACTCAGAGGTACTTGTTCACAATTTCTAGTTTACTTTAATCAAGCTCAAATAAATTGCTTGCTTAATTATATTAATTCAGAAGGAGCAAAATACCAACATCAATAGCTGTTATAACATTATCTATTTCGTGACTAAAAATAATTATATCACATAGATGTATGTGTGTACGTAAATAAAAAAAATTAACATCGTTCGATCTTATAATCAATATGGAAGAGGTAAATTGCGAGACTCAGAGTCCAAGAGACATGAATATGATAGTTGAACATATCACCTCCGCCTTATGTTGTATATGTCCCGAATACTAGACTATCATCATCGGAACTTTTCGTGTGTGTGGGTGCGTGTATGTGTGTGTATGCATGTATGTATGTATGTATGTGTATATGTGTATGCATGTATGAATGCATGTTTTAATGCGTGTTGTATGTATGTAGGTATGTATGTCTATATGTATGCGCGCATATATGTATGTGTAATACGCATATTAGGTTATTGAGAAGATGAGGAAATTTCCTTGTTTGATATTTTTATGATAAGGCCATTCTTCACTTGATATCATTTTATATACATGAAAAAATGTAGTGGCATCCTTGCACAATGCATATAAATAACACTCTAACTGATTCTTTCTAGGATCAACCTTTACTTATCAAAGTCCATATCACAACAATTACAATCATCCTTAGTCACTAAGAGGTGTGAAACTCCGTCATGAACATGCTACCTTTATGTGTATTTCTTTTGCTTTCCTCACAATGTTTTTGTGTAATCCAAGCATCAAGAGCAAACAAAATACTTCCACCAACTATGCTTATTGAAACTTTAGTTTATCCTAATCATCCTCCTACAAACGAGCGCTACCAAAAGTATATGCTACAAGCTTTCAGACCAACGTGTCCAGGACCAAGCCCATGGGCCGGCCACAAAAGTCCACCTGACCATTGTTAGAGGTTTTGATCAAATGGTAAGAAGTAACATCATGGTTGATTATTTGGGATTCACGTGTAGATTAAAGTATGGTTGGAAAGTGAAGAAGAGATACTTTCATGGTAATCTATTTTAGCTAGGTGATTGATCAAGGCTTTCATGCAAAGTAATGAAGTTTGAGATTGCTATTGTCTCTTAATCATCCATTGGAATTCAATTCGAATGTTGTTTGGGGATTTTAGTTCCGACTTGTAGATGTTATTTGAAGATTGTACGTTGGACCTAAAAGTTTGTGTGTGTATGTACAAAAATAAATGTAAAACGTATGTCAGTTTAACCTTATCTTATGACATTTTCACATGTAAAATATATAACTGTACTTGTCGATGTATATTGATGTGAATCAACATGAGAAATACTTGTCCTCAAAGATTTGTGACCTTAAATTTAGATTAGTGCAACATAATATGATTCATCATCAAAGTTTCAAAACTTTTATACCTGTGAATTATAGAGATGGCAATACAGTTACTTATTAAAAATAATAAAATAATAAAGAAATATATTAGAAATAAACTATTATCGATTTAATAATGTAACACTACCTAGTACCTACTTCTATCGTTTGGCAAAAGACTTATTCCTCCAGGCCCAATTTGTTAGCCCATTTTGTACCATAGGCCGTCATGAATAAGCACAGCACAACCCATCCATCTTGTTGCTATCGGTGGTATGCCCATATATTAAGTGAAAAATAGTTTTTTAATGATATTTTTATTTACATTAAGAAATTAAAAAATTAAATAATATAAATTTTCAATTTAATTCTTACAAAATATACACAAATAATGTAGATTAATTGTAAAAAATAAATTATATTTTAATTATTGTAAAATTTAAATTTTTACGGTCATATCTAATGTATGATTGTTTTCTTATGAGAGTTGACATAATGTTCTAGTTACTAACTGAAATATTAAATTAGAAGTGCAAAGTAGTTATTTTTGATCTTTTACATTTAAATTAGTAATAAAAAAGTAAAAATAATTATATTGACTTATTATATTCACCTCAAATGCCACTAACCAGCAGATACCTATCAATTTTACACCTCATTTTTGTTGATGCTATTTGCATATATTTTAATTTTTCTCAGAAAGTACAAATGTTCATTAACTGAATGCTTAAATAAAGTATGTAACTAATGCATGTCAAAAACCTTTTAGTTGCTTACCCAAACTTTGTATATATGTATATAATAATTTTGAGAATTATAATGTCACAGTTATCTTTTTGAATAAAAACATGTACGTTCAAGCAATCTAATTCGATTTTGTTATATACTATTTTAAACAACAGTTATCGATGATCAAGAATTTTGCCCAAATCAATACTGTGTACACATGTAGTTCCTAAGTTAAAATTTGTAACCGTCTTCATCTTTTGTCTTGATAAGCAACACTTTTTGTCTTTCTTTCTTTTCGGTGAGTTCCGTCTCATTTGAGATGTTCTTCTTGAAGGAGTGACTGTTTTTTTTCTTTCTTTTTTTTTTTTTTTTTTTAATTTCATAACGGTTAGAAAATGATTAAATCTTAGAGACTCAAAAAGTAGTATCCTTAAAATCTCGATAGCAAGGGAACTGAAAAACACAAGTTTTAAATAATCTGATCTACAGATAACACTCAAAACGTCTTGAGTATTTGCTCTAAACATTCTTAACAAACTTTTTCAAAATTATCATGCAAGCTAACAACATTTGTACTCGTATACCTAAAATATATTTCTCCTGTAAAATTCACCTTCCATAAACCAAAGTTAACTATAATCAAATAACACTAATCCAATAGAATTACAACTTACAAATACACATAACTAAATAATCCAAAAACACACATTCACAGTTTCCACACTCTATCAAAAGTTGTTGTAAATCCCAAATACAAACCCAAAGGCCACGTGCCTTACACGCGTCTCTCCAAATTCAACATCTTCATCTCTTTTCCGCAAGACCTTCCCCAATTTTCACTATCACTCACAATTCCTTGATCTACCTTCTTTTGCTTCATCATCAACCTCAAAACCCTAATTAACAGAATTAACACAATTCACTGCAAATCTGGAGCAATTAAAAACAATCGGTAGGGAGCTCGCAATGAGCTCCCAAGGCGGATTCGGTCAATCTAAAGAATTCCTCGATCTCGTCAAATCAATCGGTGAAGCTCGATCCAAATCCGAAGAAGACCGTATCGTTATCCACGAGATCGAAACCCTAAAACGTCGAATCAACGAACCTGACATACCTAAACGAAAAATGAAGGAGTATATTATCCGTCTTGTATATATCGAGATGTTAGGTCATGATGCATCGTTTGGTTACATTCACGCTGTTAAAATGACTCATGATGATTCGTTATTGCTTAAACGTACTGGTTATTTAGCGGTTACTTTGTTTCTAAATGAAGATCATGATTTGATTATATTGATTGTGAATACGATTCAAAAGGATTTGAAATCTGATAATTATTTAGTTGTTTGTGCTGCGTTGAATGCGTGTTGTAAGTTGATTAATGAGGAAACTATACCTGCTGTGATTCAGCAAGTTGTTGAGTTGTTAGGGCATCAAAAGGAAGCTGTCAGGAAGAAAGCTGTGATGGCTTTGCATAGTTTTTATCAGAGATCTCCGTCTTCTGTCAATCATCTTGTGGTGAATTTCCGGAAGGTTGGTACTTTATGACTGGTTATATACATTTTTACCTATATGTATGGATGTTATTATACCTGCATTGTAACTATAATTATGATAGATACGGTATTGTCTGTTACAAGTTCAGTTTAGTTAGGCCTTTTTGTTCTTGAATTGGGGTGGAATCTGGTCTTTGTAACGATTTATTGCACATCTATGCATTAATCAGCTAGCTTGTTTTTTTATGGTTAATTCACCTTAAACTGAAGTAAGCTTGTTAGAATGAGAAGTCTAAATTATCAGTCTTAACATATACACAATTCAATTCATCTTACAAGTTAAAAAGCCAAGTGATAGTCGAACTGAGTTTACTCTGCGAATACGAAACTAGTATCTATTAAATTTAATGATACACAGAGGCGCTAAAACAACTCAACTTTTCAAATTAACTATATGTATTAACGGCTCAAACTATATTATCTTACTTAATCCTGGGGCATTTAATATATCATTCAAGGAGTTGAAATTGTGAGAGTCATGGGAAGCATCTGCCTAACCACACAGGTGGCCCACGTCACAAAACATATAATCCATTATTTTAGGGAGCACAATAATCATATCTTAGCTCATACCTTATCACATATGCTCCCTTTTGCTGATGATTGATTAGCATTTTTCTGCACACTGAAATGAGTTGCAATGTATGTCTGTCAACGATTAATTGAATTTTGTGAAGTATTTCAAACTGTCTCTCTTAGTTGTTTATTGCAAACATTATTGTGAATTTGTGATAAAGTCAAGATTTTCGGATCCTTGACTAGTACATTTTCTATTTTGCAGAAACTATGTGATAATGACCCTGGTGTAATGGGTGCTACACTTTTCCCTCTACACGACCTTATCACAATTGATGTAAATCCATACAAGGATTTAGTTGTAAGCTTTGTGAACATTCTTAAACAAGTTGCTGAGCGCAGATTGCCCAAAAGTTATGACTATCATCAGACACCTGCTCCTTTCATACAGGTATCCACTTCGTATACTGTATATTTAGACATTATAAATCCCTCTTAGAAAATACTGCGTATGTTATACTCTTCATCATAAAGAAATGCGACACTTTCCCATTTGGGTCTTTTCTTATGGAATGTAATATTTATTTTGGTAAATTAACTATCCAACTCAACTTTCTTTGCACATTAGTAATGATCACTTGAAACTACTAGTTCTGATTTCCGTCTACATTTCTTTTAAAATTCTGTCCTTGTAAAGGGTTAACTTTGACATTGATCCATAGTCAAACAATATTATGTGTCAACTCTTCTAGCCGGTGCATATGATGATCTATGTTGGAGATGACCAAATGCTTCATTTCTTGTAAACACTTTTATCAATAGAACTATATTTATTTTATTTTATTATTGTTACCGTTCTTATCATTGTTAGTCTGTTTGAGATAAAATGCTTTTATTCTTGTTATTATTATTAATATTACCAGTATCATTTAATTATTTTACTATTAAGGAACTATGTCACTGGGATACAAGAATGGGCATGCATAATAGGGAAAAGTTGTTTTTTTATATATATATATAAAATAAGAGGTAAGTTGACCACTTGCAAAGTTAGAAGCAAAGGGTAGAATATAAACTTAAGTTTATGATTCTGTTAGAGAAAAACAAGGTAGTAGAAGAATCCAACAAATTATTTTGATAGGTTTGACTAATGTGGACACATTAAGTAACAATAAAAAATTTCATTAGAAATTTGATTTCATGTGTGCATATATCTTCTATGTGTGTATCAATCATGAAATAACCATTTGTGTGGGTCGGGTTCTAGACTTCTATACATACACACATATACATATATAAAAGCACCTCCATATCCTCAATTTTAGACCGTCCAAAGGAAATCATCATGCTTGTAGTCTTGTACTTACATCTATTGATTAAGTTTCTCAGTCATACTTGTGTTTGTAACTCGGCATAACTAAAAGTGTGCATGACACATGTATGCAAATGTAGAGTTATGAAGAACAAATTGAGGAAGATCCTATTCTATTTTTCTTCCCTAAGATAGCAGTAAAGAAGTGATGAATGGCCATTCAACAAAGTTGAGGCATCTAAGAGAGTTCTATCTCCTAGTTTCTGAACGTACACATGTCTTTTTCTTTATGTTCATTTATTTTATGCTGTCTCCATATGCTTGTTTCAATCTATTCCACATGGCTCGTCACTGGCTCACATTCAATCAGGAAGTGACTCTCGTTCTGTGCAAGCTGTGCCATTTGGCATGTTAAACTGGCTCACTTGCAATTCAGCATTCTGTTTATGTGGATTAACCACTTCTTGCTACCATAGACCATGGTTATCTTTTCATTTTCTTATGCTTTCAGAAAGTGATTCAACTGTCTGAACAGTGTGATGCACAAAAACATCCACGAAATTCCGTTTCTTTGCTAAACCACTTGTAACATGTCTATGGTCATAGCGAGAACATGCTTATCTGCCCATTAATCTTGTTTTGACATGCATCCAGCTCTTTAGACATACTTATGAAACTCACATTGGGTGTCAGTGTGGTTTAAGATATTTGGACGGATAATTAAAGCACTGGCACCTAAAAGCGAGCATACTTCGAGATGAACTGAAGGGTCTGCTTGGTACGTATAGGGGAATGGGAATAGGAATAGCAAAGGGAATATAAAGGAACGATAGAACTATCATCATTGCATTGGTGATGATTGGTTGATTCCAAAAAATCATTATTGTTAATACAATTATTTAACAAAGATTCAAGTAATTTTATTAGAATCTGTTCTTTTTTCTTCAATTCATCGAGTTCTTCATAGATTATAAAAATCAATATAAGTAGTTTTTTATCCTTCAATTAGGTGGTGTTTTTTTAAGTACCTTAGTGATAAAATGGTCTTTTTTTTTTTTTTTGGATGTAGTAATTTTATTAATAAAAAAATAATTACTCAACATACATCAACACCAATCAAAAGTAATAAAAATTCCATCTCATACATGAGAGAAGGTGAGTATCCGGAAAGAAAGAAGAATTAAAAAGAAATAGAGATCGAGACGTGGATTGATCGAGTTAAAAAAATGAAATGGTAATCATTTACCAATACCCCCAATTTTCTGGGTAATGGAGGATGGTCCAGTATTAAGGAATGATTAATTATATAGCACTTAACCAAGCGTTATTTTTCATTTCCTTTCCCATTACTTATGCTCTGTAACCCCCCAACCAAGCACCCCCTAAGTCTAGGAATGGCCCAGCATTTGTTTAGCGCAACATGAGTTATAAAATAAATAAAAGGGTCAATTGACCCACATGGAAAATATATACTGGATACTATACTTGATACATACTATTATAATTTTAATAGGAGTGTTTGACGTAGAGAATTCCAGGTAGACGTTGGGGATTTTGAGAACATCAACATGCCAACTAGTCAATAATCAAGAATCTGTAATATGATATATAAGTATTTTTCATCTGGATTATGGATATCCTTTTTGAATTTTTGAAAGTATATCTTCGTATTGCCATCATAACTGATAGTTTTCAATATGCAGATTAAGTTGCTAAAAATCCTTTCATTACTCGGTAGTGGAGACAAGAAGTCCAGTGAGCAGATGTATACTGTCATCGGCGACATAATGAGGAAGAGTGACACATCTAGTAACATAGGAAATGCCATTCTATATGAATGCATATGCTGCATCTCTTCTATACAGCTGACTCCTAAGTTATTGGAAGCAGCTGCTGATGCAATTGCTAAATTTCTCAAGGTATTGCCTTACATTTGTGCCTAAATATATATTTTGGCACTTGAAGTGTAAAAATTGTTGGTTTATATACTCCACAAGTATTATTTGCTAATTTCTCTTCATTGTAGAGTGATAGTCATAATTTGAAGTATATGGGTATCGATGCTCTTGGTCGGTTGATACGCATAAGTCCAGATATTGCCGAACAACACCAACTTGCTGTAATCGATTGCTTAGAGGTGAGTAGATTCAGTATCTCATATTTCAAGTATGTGTCTGAAATGATTACTACTTTTCTATAAAACTGGAACTAAAAGTACACTATGTCTTGTTGAGTAGATGGGTCTGTCTAAATAATTTTATATTTGAGTAACTTGGTGCAATATACAGTTTGCTCAAAGTAGAGCTGGGCCAGGTGGCAATTTCAATCATTTTACATATGAATGCGTCTAGTTGGGCTATAAAGAACAGTTAGAAGGGAAAGATAATCAGGTCAAATGGGTCAAACGGATTAAAAGACGCCTGATGCGTTTTAATTCTCACAGCCTTGTAAAGAAGAATGTATTGTTATCATGAAAACATGATATTTAATCATATTTAATGCATTAGTATCTATGAAAAAGGGACAAAAAAGGTAGGCGGGTCAACCCATCCCGACCCATTCTAAAAATAACTTGTTTCAACCTGAACTGGCCACTTTGAATTTCCATCAGAGTATAGAAATCATGTTTCTCCATGAACACACTAACATACATATTAACGTATTGAGTTTCCATTGACTTGTTAATACAGGACCCTGATGACACTTTAAAGAGAAAGACCTTCGAGCTGCTTTATAAAATGACAAAATCCTCCAATGTGGAAGTGATAGTAGACCGTATGATTGATTACATGATTAGCCTAAATGATAGCCATTACAAAACTGAAACAGCATCGAGATGCGTGGAGCTTGCTGAGCAATTTGCTCCCAGCAACCATTGGTTTATCCAGGTTAAAACACACGTACACTCGGTTATTTCAATGGCCAGTTTTCATGGAATTGTTTGAATATTCACATAGTTTCTTGACTTTACAGACAATGAACAAAGTCTTCCAGCATGCTGGTGATCTGGTGAACCCTAAGGTGGCACATAATTTGATGAGGTTGATAGCCGAGGGATTTGGTGAGGATGATGATACAGCAGATAGTCAGTTGAGATCATCCGCTGTATGTAATATGTGAAATATGTGACATTTACTTGTCTTTTTTACAGTTGATCTCGATGTTTATTTCGACCATATATTTCAGATTTCAGATGTGCAATTTTTATTTTTTATTTTTTTTTGGTTATATAATTGAAACTGTGGGTATCTTGGATTCTTGGGTGCAGGTGGAATCTTACCTGAAAATAGTTGATGAGCCAAAGCTTCCCTCTGCATTTCTTCAGGTAAGTTGTGGCATTTGTAGGTTCTATGATTACTCCACTATATGTTGTTCATCTTATACTTCAGCTTTGTTTGGCAACAGGTGATATGTTGGGTGTTGGGTGAATACGGAACTGCAGATGGTAAATATTCTGCTTCCTATATCAGTGGCAAGCTATGTGACGTGGCAGAAGCACATTCAAGTGATGATATAGTAAAGGTATTTATGTGAGCTTGTGTGAGCACTTAAGTGGTGTATATTGGCATCTTCTACTGCATTTCTCCCAAAAGAATTTGACAATTGCATGTTTAGGTTGGTTTTTACAATGACTACTAGCTAATTTCGTGTGCTAACACCAGCTACTGTGTCATATGTATCCACAATTGTCTAAGTGTCATTTACATTATACTGGGGTTGTAGGGTTGTTTTTCTTAAATAAATGCATCCTTTGTAATTGTTTGGTGAGACTTGTAAGATTTTTTTTTCCTTTGAACGTCTACTAGATGTCTTTTGTGTAGTCTCGTAATTCGGACTATACTAGTATTTGATTTGAAGATAGTACCATAATCTACATTCCACACTTTGAAAATGTATGTAATATAAATTTTTTTTAAGTAACTCTAAAGTTGTTTAATTAATGTGACACAGCAATATGATATTAAATTAGTAAACTAACCATATTTGTTATAAATATCATTATAATATCACTTTTTTGCAGTAGTAGCTACTCATTTGTTATAATAGAAATAATCGTAGTAGTTTGTAACATAATTGGGGAGTACTTAACGTTATATCAAATCTATCAAACCTGCTCAAGTTATTTGTGCATTAAAGCTGTTATGTAGTTATTATTTTATGTATTGTATTTATATACATCTGTAAGTTGCATATTGTGAATGAAATGTTGTCATTTGGGTTCAATGATGAGGACCATGTCCTTGTGACCTTATCGCGATTTTTGAGTATGTAACGAGTTCCTTCTGTGTTTAACTTAAAGGCATATGCAGTAACAGCACTTATGAAAGTATCTTCTTTTGAAATAGCAGCTGGAAGGAAGTTTAGTTTGCTACCAGAGGTCAGTTAATGCCTACCCATCTTTCATGCTGATTTTTGGCTACTAGTAGTATGAAATTAAGTTTTATGACTTCTACTGTTAATCCTCATGATACAATTTTATGATTATTATTGCAGTGCCAGTCGTTGCTCGAGGAATTGTTTGCATCTCACTCATCTGATCTCCAGCAACGCGCATACGAATTTCAAGCAATTCTTGATCTTGATGCTAATGCCTTAGAAAATATAATGCCATTAGATGCAAGCTGTGAAGACATTGAGGTAATCTGTTGTGCATCCTGTTATTTCTAAGTTGTTAAGTTTGTCTCATTGATTATAATTCTAATAACGTCAACAAATTTGAAGAAATTTAACATATTTGTCTCTCTGCAGATTGATAAGAGCCTTTCATTTCTCAATAGTTATGTCCAAAAGTCGTTAGAGGAGGGTGCTGAACCGTATATCCCTGAGAGTGAACGCTCTGGAACTCTTAATATCAGTAACATTGGGCATCAAAATCCGTACGAGTCATCAGCTCATTCCCTTAGGTTTGAGGCTTACGAGGTTCCAAAACCTGTGGTTCCAGCAAGGATACCCCCAACAATTTCTTACCCAACGGAACTAGTACCTGTACACGTGCCAGAGCCCACTTATCAACCATCTGCGCAACCCGCCTTGTCTTTGGTCCCCGTGTCTGATGTAGGCTCAAATGAACTCAGATTACGGCTTGATGGGGTACAAAAGAAGTGGGGTAAACCCTCGTACTCATCTGGTGCATCTTCATCCACCTCAAACTTTGAGTCCCACAGGAGCACGTCTAATGGTGCAACACAAGATACTGTGGTATCTAAATCACGTGAACCAAGACAGCCACATGTCGAGGTCTCGGAAGAAAAGCAAAAACTTGCTGCATCACTGTTTGGGGGAACAACTTCAAGGTCTGAAAGGAAGCAATCTGGTGGTGCTGCGGGTCATAGTAAGGCTTCAAGAACAACCAATCACGTGGAAGATAAAGTTCGGCCTGTCACCGCAGCCGTAACCACAGTGGCTCAGCCGCCTCCACCTGACTTGCTCGATTTGGGTGAACCAATTGGTGCCGTGAGTAGTTATTCTTCTGCCGTGGATCCATTTAAGCAACTGGAAGGTCTTCTTGATGTGAGCCAAGATGGTAATGCTGCTGCTACCACTTCTAATAGTTCTGATCTTATGTCCCTCTATTCAGATGCATCTACAAATGGGCAGAATCAGAATCTGAACCAATTATTAAATGAGAAGGACAATGTTAATCCCACGAATGCTTCACCAAACCCCAACAACAAAACACCATCACTGACCAAGGGTCCAAGTCTGAAAGACGCTTTGGACAAAGACGCACTAGTGAGACAAATGGGCGTGAACCCGACAAGCCAGAATCCTAATTTATTTAGCGATCTGTTTGGTTAATTAGTTTTCATAAGAGAGACTTTATATATTACAAGCTAAACTTACATGCTATAAGAAGTTCGTTTTCTGGAATATAAAAGAAGATATAAAGGAAGCATGTGTTTGGGCTGTTCGTGTTGAAGGGGTTCCGTGCTGGTTTCACGTTATGCAGCTCTGTGGCAGAGCTGGTATCTCCAAGTAAAAATTTGCATGTTATTGTTATAAAATTGTGTTTTGTTAAGATTTACCTGTTTGTGTTTTCTTATAATTACTGGGAGAGGAGTTACTGTATTTTAGGGGAAAGAGTGTTCTTTCTGCTTCATATGCAGGACTTACAGTGTACGTTGTGCCTTCATGCATCGATAATATTGTAAGGCTCATTGTTTTGACACGGGATGTTGCAGTATCCACAGAATAAATCCAGATAATATTGTAAGGCTCATTGATTTGACACAGGATGTTGCAGTATCCACAGAATAAATCCAGATAATTTTGCGGCTCGGTTATAGTAAGGTTTTAGGAAACAAATTCATGTATTTTGCAGGAAATATAGTGTAGATTATGTGTTCGCTCTTTGTTCGGCACATACGTCATGGTGAATAATTGAAATAACACACTGCACCGTTTTTTCTACCTTATGCTGGTTTTCTAAATTTTGAGTTTTACAATTGATTGGGGTCTGATTCTGTTGGATTGATTACTAGTTAATTTCAGACTAATGCCCCTATTAAACATGTTTAGTGGTTTAACCAAATTTCTTCATTTTTAGTGGCTTCTCAATACTGGCTTTTTTGTACAGAAGAAGTCCCTCGGTTTCTGTCTTATTCAGACAGATATTCTCTAGATGTAAACTATCTAAATTGGTTAGGTCGATGCAGTGTACAAAATCTGAAGAAGTGGATGCCACGTATGCAAATTATGCTAACGTGCAAAAAGTCTTTTAGCTTAACTGATGCTGAAACATGTGATATCCCCAAGCATGTACATTAGAAAATCAAATTAAATGCTAGATTCTATGTGTTAATTGGTGATTCTAGATGGTGTATATGATTCTGTAAGGTGGTGGTAGGAGAAAAAGGCTAGTTGGTAAATACAGGGGAAGGGGGGTGGAGAGGCATGTATGTCATAGATGTTTTGAGGCCGACTCGATAACTGACAAGCATTGCTCAGTGAAGGGGATATCATCGCACTTCTGTGAATTGGTTGTCTTCATCAGTATGAAACCAATATTTTTGTCCACATCACTATTTTCATATTGGTTTAAGAGCATTCCCGACGCTAGCGTGTCACTTACCGTGTCAGTTGTGCCAACTCAGCGCCACCTCATCACTTTTCAAACCGACACAACACCTACATACCCATGCCAACCGTGCGTGTGTCACTTTAATATTTGGGTCCTACATTACCAATATACCTTTATTTACATACACTAAACAAACACTAAAAACAATTAAATAAGCATTCGGGCCCACCTCGTGCGTCCCTCCCTCCGTCGCCAAACTAACGAGGAGGAACCGACGCAGCCAAGTGACATGCTGGTGCCAACCCCGTCCCTTCACAGACATGCATCGGTGGTCAACCGACGCTTTGCGTTGGATGCGGTCTAATGCCATGTCATATACCCTATCTTTTCTCATCTTTACATTTGATTTTTATATGCATCCATATATTTTCACAAACATATTTTAATCCTAACAAACATGATCAATGGACCTTTTGCAACCTTCATAAACATTGAATAACCTCAAGAGACTGTTAAACATTATTCTAAACTAAACTTTCTAGTTCAATTAAAAAAATAAAAATATTCCAGGATAACTCATAAGGTTACATACAAGTGATACAATATACCAAATGTAATAGTGATGATATAAGATTACACAAATTCCAAAATGTGATAATAGTTTAAGGTACAAAATTCAAGCTTCCTGACATGTTTAAACCCAAGAACAAAATAGCTAGACATCAAAAAGGCAATTTTCTTCATGACATTTATTTACATGTCAGTTCTTTTGTTATTATTAAAACTAACTCAAACAGCTAAAAGTTTGCCCAGATGAAGCTGATCTTTTGAATGTATTTGGTCAGGTAATAAATTTGCAGTACTTTCTTGAATTTTGGAACAAAATTTAAAATATTAAAACATTTATATATAAATGAACTCTACTATTAATACCATCTTTATAGTGAGATTCGTTGAAGGTACTGTACCTTATGTGCAATGTCATATAGATCCCCTCTGTATCTGACAACTAAAAACATTTAATTCACTGTATTTATGTGGGCTTTAATTTTGTTTTAATTTCAGTGGGTACCCCTCATTAAACATACTTGTGTCAAAGTTTCTCATAAATGTTAGCATATGCGTCACTTATTGTATTCATTCTTTTGTTCTTGGGGCACAAACATCTTTGCAAATGATAAAAGATATACAACTACTTTCCAAGTTATGTCTAATGTTACTAAGGGGACTATATTTTTTCACCTATTTCAATTCAAGTTACGCAACTTTAATTTTTTCAATTTTATTTTTTAATTTGTAATTAAATTAGTGATTTTTTATACTCAAATAATGAGTTTTTACCGAATTTTTTTTATAAGTGACATATATACTTAATCAATTAATATTACTCAAACAATTTAAAAAATACAGAGTAAAAAGAGATAAATTAAAGAAAACCAATCAACACTTTCAACTTTAATTTCTCTTTGCTCACTCTTTTTAAAATTGTTCAATGAATACTAGTCGATTAAATATATATGTTACTTATAAAGAAAAAATTCGGTGAAAACTCATACTACAATGCGATTGTCTACGACCAAAGCAATACCTATTAAATAATACTAGTATTATGCTCGCGCGATATGGTGAAAACTACAAAATTATATATGTTATTTTCGTAGAACTATATGTTCATTAAACAACATTTTATTCTTAAATAACAATATAATTATTTTTTTCATTCTTTTCATAGATAATGTTTCACTACGAACATACTGAATTTATGAATGTAGTGATTTTGAAGTTTGATAAAAATATAAATTGTTGTATCTATTTTTTGAAAAATTTAATAATAATAAAATTTAAATTTAAATGGAGATTTAATATTTTTAAATGTTTGTTGGACATTGTATATGGAAGTTGTTACACATTTTATATGACAAAAGGGTATATGGGTAATTTATATATTTCTGATATATTTTTTAAATCAAAGCATGAAAATGCTTTAAATTTAAATCAAGATATAATATGTTTAAATGTTTGTTGGACATTGTATATGGAAGTTGTTATTCATGTTTATAAGACAAAATGGTATATGGGTAATTTAGATATTTCTAATATATTTTTCAAATCAAAGTATAAAAATGTTTTTATAATGAAGTATAAATATAGTACATATTACAGTAAATTTAGAATATTTTTAATTTCTTAAGGTTAAAAAGTGCATCAAGGAATAATAGCGCAATATTTTTACAGTGAAACATGAACAAGTGCGTCAATAGTTTCAAATAGAAACACCACAACAACAATGCTATTTAATTTCACCGTTAACAAAATATTAAAAATATAAGATTTAGATGATCATATATTTTATTTGACAGTAGAAAAAGGTTATAGGATTTATACATCTTGACGTGATATTTGTGTGTGTAATGTAATGATTGAAGTGATAAGGACGTTACATTTATGTGTATGAAGGTAATTATTGGACGGGTATAAATTCTAATTTGGTAGTGGATAAACCCACGTAGCAAAAAAAAACTGATTTCACAAAGACTTTCATTTTCGAATATAAACACTAGTATCGGAATAAAACTTCACAATCGACATGATGTCAAATCCTTCCCAATTAACGACCATTATTTAAGGATGTCCTACATACAATAGTTTGCTTGAAAAATGTAAATTCGTACGTACTTAACCCATTTATTTACTGACAATAAAATGTCATCCAAACACGTGGGCTTCAAGCATAGGAATTAGCATAATATTGGTCAAAGCCGGTGTTTAATTAAATTAACATCTACAAAGAACAATTTTGGAGGTTTTATATGATTATTAGGTAGCCGTTCAATAATTTTTTACAATCTTAATTTGCATATCATCTTAAAAGTTAACATTTGTTTTTGTTGGTTATTCCAACTCCTCAAATATGATTTCGTTTCGAAGTGGATGCATAAGACATTTTTGGTCAAACTATAACAAGTATGACATCATGGAGTGACAAGTGTAGATGAATTAATATATAATAGTTTGAGTTCTAAAGTCAACTACGCATGTTATTTAAGGGGCTACTAATCACATAATTCACGTATATACGGGTGATGGGATTGAGACGTATACACATACATACACATAAAAATATTTATTTAAAAATATAAAAGTGTTCATTTAGAATATCCTGTTAATTAATTAGTAGTTTCATTATGGAGTGTATTACTTTTATTAATTTCGACGGGGGTCTACTGTTTAAACACCATCTAGAGGGTGATGTGACTAACACATACACACACATATAAAAGGTGATGAGATTGACACACATCCACGTACACTCATACAACGGTATACATCCAAAAATATTAAAGTGTTTATTTAAAATATCTCTTTTGCTCATTGTCAACTACTAGATTGATTGATTGATTGCAAGTCAACAGATAACTCATTATGGTTTAATGAATATTTTAAATTTTATCCATTTGACTATCAAAAAACTAGGATTAAATAAAAATTTGTGTCCTTTAAAGTAGTAATATTTAACCTGTATTTAGTTACTATCTCAAACACATTTATATAAATCATATTTACATGTTGTTTGTAACAAAAAAAAATAATAGGTACAGATTTTTAGTTTGTAGACTTGTATTGAAAGGTTAAAAGTACCAGAAAGTACACTTTATATGCATCGTTGACCATGATTACAATCCTTAAAAATTGCATTAATCATGACCTGGAATTCATGCACTATGTCTGGGAATCAAAATTTCACATGAGATCTAATCCACCACTTAATTGAAGACTTTTTTCAAGTTGAACTTAAAAACAAATCTAGTAACAATTCTTATAATAAGATATCAACTTAACACGTAGCAGAAACATGGGCTTAATCTGCATTATATTTTATATATATATATATATAGTTTTAGTCAAAGTAGGTATCAATAAATCAGTGTTGGAAAGTGAATTTTGATTGAACCAGCTAAGCATTTTCCTAAATAAAGCCTGGTCTAGATCATATACTACTTAAAACTATATTTAAATGTTGTTTAGAATTGTCGAAAGACATTTGGCCTAATGGTAATGTGTATAAATGAGAGCAGCCCATTAACAAATAAGTTGTGATTCAAGTATGTTTGACTGTTTGACTGAGATATGTCGTTAAAAATTAATAACAAACTTTGTTTATAATTATTATACACATTTTAGTTCCACCATGTTTAATTCTAGCAAAAAGGAGCTTATATTGTGTTTATTTACATGATTTTTATTCAATTCGTTTATGTTTTCATTTGAACTAGAAGTACAGTTTGTTAATACAAAAATCCATTGTAAACTTATACATCTAATCACTTTTGTTTTCTAGTTTAAAACCAGAGAAAGTTTTTATTTGTGACAAGGGAAATAGTCAATTGTACACTATAAAAAAGATGAGTTTTTATTTTTAATTATAATTATATTTTTTTTTATTTTCTACGATTTTATTCCCTTGAAAATCCAATATAAACACGTTTATGTTTTTATGAATTTTAATTCATAAATTAAAGCACCTATTTTTGTTTTATGTGCAAGTAATTGCACTAAAAGTCACGTCGTTCGATGACTATTCAAAGAGCTTTTACATAAATGTCAATCACCAATAACTATTTTTCTTTGATAATTTGGTTATTTCATCAAGCACGCCAATTTTGTACATTATGTGTTAAAAAGACAGTGACCCATAAACTAATGTCGCATGTTTCTCACCGTTTTGCTATTATCGCTGGACAACTCAAACTATTTAAGTGCTTCATATATTTGAACTTGAAAAGTATTTGTAATATTGAAGTTGAATCAAACTAAGAAAATTTTTCATATATAGAAAAAATGATTATTAGGGTGTAATTGTTTACATTTATATATAAATTAGCATGTACGTCACCTTAAAAGTTACTCGTAAGTTGTATGTGTACTATTATATTGTTCCAACTCCAATTCCTCAATCATGATTCCATTTTCATGTGGATTCATGCACATGATTGAGTCAATCTACAAAGTTGGCATCAAAAGTTGACAAGCGTACTCGAATTAATATTAAAACCTAGATTTTTAAAGTCAACTCCTAATGTTTGCTTTTTATCATAAACATTTCAGGTTCGGTTCAAATAGAATTACTTGTCAGTATAAGAATGGTATAAATTTATCTCAACTACGTTTTTTCGCCCTTTCATCTCCCCTCACCCTTTTTAGCTTATGTAGAACCCCTCACTACTTTTTCTAATCTCTACACAAAGCCAATCTCTAACTTATTCAAAAACACCGTCGGAAACCTGCAAAATAGCCATCACACCCAACTCAACCTTTATCTGAACAAGAAACTTCAGGCGACCTCCCTTGATGTCGCAACTAAATCTAGGATTTGATTCGTGTGTGCACATGCAAATCTGATGCAAACGCCGACAACGACCTTTGAATAACGCCATTGACCTTTGAATTCCAGAAGCGACCTTTGAACTTCGGCAGCGACCAAACAAACTCTGGCAGCGACCTTAATTCAGCGGCAACCAAACCATCAACTTCAAATTGACGGTCCAGATCTTCTCATATCATTACCACCATAAGAAACTTGACTACGATATCCCTCTCTATACACACATTTATAATATAAAATTGAATTATAGGTGTCAACTATTACTATACGTGCGTTGATTAATTGGAAGTCAATATGATAAAAAAGGTTATATTTGTAACATCCTCTCCTGCGGTCTGGTAATTTCTATTATTTTAATCGATTATCTAATTGTTTTAGAAATTATTTAATATTATGTATTTCATTGTGAAACGTAGATAAATAAGTCCTTTGACTTATTGTGACTAGTGAAATATTTGTCGTTTAAATTATTATAGATGACGGTAAAATAAAATAATATTTCTCGGAAATGGTATTTAAGTTCCAGACAAAAGATTTAGGACGGGTATAAAATTATACCATTTGATTTTTGAGTCGGTTGCAAACCGACTTTGTAATCCATATATATATATTCTCAAGTCTTCTTCTTGATTTCATTTGGCAAACTTGCAATTCAAAGAAACCATAACCAAAATTTGATTCAATCTTGTGTTTCTGTGAATTCGAATTCATAACATCTGAACTACCATCATCCATGTTCTAATTTCATCAGATTTATCCATCCTTTCATTTTCAAAAGAAGAGAAAAAGATGTAAGTTTGATTTTGAGTGGGTAAATCAAATTGAAGCTTGATATGTTGTTAATAGGTGTTGTTTGATGTTACTTGAAGTATTAGAAACCGTAGAATTGAGTTTTCTGAAGTTTTGGTGAGTTTTGATTTGATAAACTCGTCACAGCAGCGAACTTCGCAGTCCTTAGTTCGTCCTGCGAACTGAGATTCTTGCGAAGCGAGTTGACTTGCGGTGCGAGTTGACTTGCGAAGCGAGTTGACCTGCGAACCGAGTTGCGAACCCAATTCCTGCGAACCGAGTTGACCTGCGAACTGAGATTCCTGCGGTGCGAGTTGACTTGCGGTGCGAGTTGCGAACCCGAATGGCCAAAATTTTGTTTTGCAAATTTTGCGTAAGTGTTTTGAGACGCGGTTTTGTGAAAATCTCACTAACTCGGATTTAGTTGAAATTTGCATAGTCACTCGGAAACGACCTAGTAATCTAGACTGTATGCTATAGCCTAGGCAGTTTTTGGCCATTCGGGGTCATCTAGGGCCCGAAAATAGCATTTTTCAGTTTTAAACGTCATTGCGGACTTTTCTAAGTTCATTTCTGATTGAACTTTTGTTTGCCTAGACTTCAGGGATTACCTGATTGGATAAATAGGCTATAATGATAATTATGGAACGAATTTCTAACTTGTATATGATTTTTTGTTTCAGATCAACTTAAGACTCAGTGATATAAGAATCCTGAGTGTGGAGACGTCAGAGGTATCGGTGAGTGGATTCAGAACTCATCATTTGATTTAGTTGTAACTATTTGGTTACAACAAGTAAACGTAGATGTGTGTTAAACTGTTTAGTCTTGATTATTGATTATTGATCTACGTGATATGTGAACCAATGTGTATTATGTTATTGAGGTCAACGTGTAGTTGGACTTCTGGTTATTATGTGATTTACACATGTTTTGATTCATTTGTTGTGTTTGAAACCTGTGTATGAGTTTAATAACCAATAGTTATCGGTCTATTCTGTATTGGCCATACGGATTGACGGTAAGTGTTCTTTGAGAATCCCCGGGTATTTTGATATCCCAAGAGCCACCGATCCTTATTGAAATATGTGTGTTTACGATTATTTGGTGCAAACAACTAGTTATGCTAAGTTGAATGGAGTGTGATGAATCTATTCACTTAGCTTCGTGCTAACCCCTCATTTTACTTCCTGCAGGATATATTTTGATTAATAGTGGGTGTAGGAGGTGAATGGTTGATCAGGGAATGTTTGACTGCGCTTAAAGATTCTGATATGGTTTTTCTAATAAACCTTGTTTAGAGAATTTTATAATACCCCACCTTTTGTAGTTTTAAACAGTTTGAGTATGGTGTAAATATTGAAAATGTAAATTGTTTATGTATAATGTTTAATATAAATACTAAGGTAATATTTTAAATTCATGCTTCCGAATTTATAAATATTATATTCTTAAATAAAATGAGGGGTGTTATAATATTATAGGCGGTTGACTAAAATGATGCAGTGATGAATGTCCATAGTTATTGTTGCTAATTTACCTTTAGATCTAAACATATTTGAAGCTTTTTAAAAATTTATTAAATAAAAATAAATATAAAGTCAATACATATCAAATCAATAATTTAAACGGATGAGTTAAAATATATGAACTCAAGTACATCATGAACAAATCTAAACAAAAGGGAATTTAAACACGATTCTTACCATAAAATAATTCTATATTTGTACAATACGTACCTCATTGATTGTAATAATATTTTTGATTTTCCTACTTGACCTGTCAGACTATCACATAAAAATAAATCATACGAATAAAAATTTACTACTCCTTAACGCTCAATTACCAAGATATATACTTACACAAACAAGTAATATATACATGACGGTCATGTTTATTATATATAACTGGTTGAGATATGAATAAAAAATATGATGATGATCGATCATATATTATACGGTTATAAGTAAAAAATATGATGATAATCGATTATAATGGTCATCTCAACAATAATAGTTGTAAACTTTTATTTCAATTTCATTTATACTTTATGTTATCAAAATAATTGTATTTTTATTATTATTTATTTTATATTTCTAATAAAAATAATTACAAGGTGTATAAATTAAAAGAATGTAAAATGTAATGTTTGTTAGACATTGTATAGGGAGATTGTTACACACGTTAATAGGATAAAGAGGTATGAGGATATTTTAGTTTTTCTGACCTTTATTTTAATTAAAATATAAAAATAAAAATATTTTATAAGGAAGTATAGATTTTAAAAATTGTTAGAAATTGAAATCTGAAATGCTACCTTATTTTGTTTGGTTGGGTGATGAACGGAATTGGAATTCAAAAACATTCCATCAAACTCCTTTATCTAGATGAATTCGACATTCCTTCCGGATATTGAAGGAAACTTTAAACATTTCAAGAAATGTTCACATTTTACCAAAAAACCCCTAAATATTTCACATCTTCTTCCCATTTAACTCACTCAAACATTTCTAGTCCACTATTTCATCCCTGATAATTTGACTGCTGCTGCTCCCCAGCTATTACCGTCGTCCAACTACATCACCGCCACCTCCGATCAGTTCCATCGCCGCATCTACGGCAAACTCTGTCAAACAACCGTCGTCACACCACCTTTGTCATGTTTTTCTTCTTCTTCTTTCTTTAATTTGGGGTTTCTAGGGATTTTTTGTTCTTATTTATCTTTCATCTTTAATGTTATAAGATTTGACTTGGGAGTTTATGGTTTTTTTTGGTTGTTTCGATTTATCTTTCATCTTCAGTGTTACCAGATTTGTTTATGGTGATGGTAGTGATAAAGTTTTGATCTACTTATGGTTTATGGTGGTGGTAGATCGTAGATGGTAGAATTTTCACTTCATGTGCTTTGGTGGTGAGGATATGTAGCTGTTAAAGATGAGGTTCACAACAAGTGTACAAAAGTTAATACAGAGTTACTATTTACAAGAATTAAAGATTGATAATTTATAAAAGATTTCATGAAAAAATGAAAGGTTTATAAAGAAAAAAGTATGTGAAATATGTTGCAAGGGTAATTTTGTAATTTAAACCTTTTTAAATTAGGATACCGTACATGCATAACAAGTAATACGTGAAGGATCTAAAAGAGAGATCTAGTTAAAATGGTATCTTGCATTCTATAGTTGGTTTCTCCACATTAGTATGCAATGCCGCGATGGAGTTCACTTGGCCGTGCGAAATGTAGTATAATACATATTCTTTGTATAATATGTATTCTTTGATTAGCGTTGAAGGTATCTACATTCACACTATATAAGTAGGGGATCGCACCAATGTTACATAATGTTTTAATAATTTACATGTCAAATCTTCTATTATCTCAGGCATACATTATGCGTAAGAACGCGTCATTTCCCATATATATTGCTTTCAAAAATAAATATTACCTCCAACTTGTAATGAAAGCAAAGACAATAAATAAGCAATTGAAATGAGAAATATAGGGACCATAAGAGAGTATATGAAAAATAATTAACAAAATTTGAATGTGAATGCCTTGCGGACTTGTACAAGAATAGTCAATGAAAAGCTCGAACATTTTCATCACCCTAAACAAATATTACCTAAAACCCCCCAAATTTTTATTTATTACAAAATTACCACAAATATTACTTGTGAATTAATAAGACCTTTCTTATATACATTTTGCTGTCCTTCTAGTCTTCATTATGCCTTGGAAATGCACAAAATTTATGTGTCTTCACGGTTGGTTTCTCTTTCTGTACTTCAACTAGATAGTCAATGGTCAAACTATTGTTGATAGTTGACTTTGTGAATGGCTACTACTTGAGAGATAGTTTGATGGGCAAGCCATTTTGGGGTAGGGCAAATGGTGCATATTGAATCCCATTCTGTGGGCCAACCAATGACCACCTGTATAATTTCAGAAGTTACTTCATTAGCCCATTTTAACATGTCTAACTTTTAATGGGGTGAAAAAAAAATCTTATATGTGATGGGACTATATCATGATTCAACTTTCAAGTATGATCTACAACATTATGCACAATAAATTATTTTAAAAAGAAGGAAATTGAATTAAAAATCATATACTAAAAAAAGAAGATCTATTTGTGTTTCACAAACCTGTACTTTGTGGTCAAATGATGTAAGAGCACTAATATCTCCAGCTTGGCTAGTTCATTTCCTGGACATGAGTGAATCCCACTGCCAAATGGCATAAATGTATTGGCTTTTGGTGCAACCTGTCAAGTTAACACTATTTCAGTGCCCACTTCCCATGTAGTACTATAATAAAATATCCCACCCACCATATATGATATATCTCATTTTCGATATTTAAATTATTTATACAATATAAAACAAAAATTAGTAATATTTGTATTTTTTTAATCTAATAAATTATAGTACTATTTACTGTTATTTTTACCTGGAATCTTGAAGGATCAAACTTCTCTGGATCAGGAAAATTATCTGCACTGTGGTGAATGTTTCTGAACAGTGGCAGTACTTTCCATCCTTTTGGAATAAGGTACCCTGAAAGTAAATGTATTTTAATATAAGTTAGACAATTTTCTAGAGCTACCAAAAAACAAACTTTAATGCACAACTAATTATGGTTTGTATAAGAAAACATAAAAATATTTGAAAACAAACCTTCAAATTCAACATCTTCAACAGCTTCTCTGAAGGTAAAAGATAAGATAGAAGCAACTCTGAGTGTCTCTTGAATGACTCTTGAAGTTATAGGCATCTTCTTGGTATCTGCCCAACTCAAATTCTTGTCTTCACTACCCTCATCTTGACCCCTCTTTATTGCCTCTTGTTCCTCCTATTAAATTCATAAATCAAACAACCAAAATAATTATTGATTTCAAGATTTTATAACATAGACGGATTTTATTACGTTTTAATATAACAGATAAATAGTTTTCAAAGTGTTTTGGAAGTTTCTAGCCTCAAAACTCTTTATCTGATTATTTTAAAAGGTAGAGTTTCTTATTTTAAAATGTTTATTTGCTTATTAAAAAACGTTGCTAAGATTGTACGAATGAAAGTTTCTTACCCTGACTGATTGTAGAACGGCTGGATTTTCAGCTAAGTACTTGATGATCCATGTTAATACACTAGCGGTTGTATCCCTAGCCGCGAAAATGACACCAATGATGTTATCGGCTATTTGTTCGTCAGTGAGTCCTTCTTTGTCTTCCATGAAAGAAGCCAATAAATCGTTGTGTAGTTCTTTATTCATTTTCCTCCTACCTGAAATAGTTTTGGCCAGGATCTGGGCTAGTTCTTTTCTAGCCTTCATTGATTTGTGAAACAAAGTTCCCGGAAGATTGATTGGCATTGAATTATAACCTTTTTCAAGAATGTAATAACATCTTTTTAAATCTTCGCTACTGTTGAGCACCTCATCTTTTCCCAGAATTGATAGCAATGCAACATTGAAGGTAAACTGAAGAAATAAAAAAGAAAAACTAATTAGAAAACGTTGTTTTAATATATGATTTTTTAGGAGGTCACTCATAGTACTACTTCAGAGTTCAAACATGATACTAGTTTTGTCTGCATCCTTTTCAATTAAAGTTTTAACTACTGAAAAAAGATAACTTCAATTTTGTGCAGCAACAATGTTTAGAAGTTCTGTTGACTTACAATTTTCATTTCTTGGAAAGTGTTGATCAATCGGTCTTCCCACGAGCTGAGGGTGTCTATAACTATGGATTCAATGTCAGAAACAAAGTGTTTGATAGATTCGGGAGTGAATGCTCGAAGAACAAGACGTCTTAATTTGAAATGGTAGTCACCCTGATGAAAGAAGATGGCTTGTTTACCAATCATTCTTTCTTTGCTAGCAGGAAATGTGGGCTTAAAAAGATGAGATTTGGTCACCAACACAAGTTTAGCAGCTGCAGGGCTTGAAATCATCACACATCTACAACCTAATATGTGCGTTTTGAATATTGATCCATACCTGCAAACATAATTCAAGAATTTGCTTAGTTTGATTTTTTACTGTCTGAACTCACAACTTTTTGGCTGATAGTATACACATAATACTATTTGAGTTACTAGCGTTTTAATTATTAAAGTGAAATAGACCAAGTCTAAATTTGGAGATGAAAAGAGTAAAAAAGACTCACTTTTTTACTTTGGATGTGAAAAAGACATTCGGGTTTTGAGAGTAGAGTTCAAAGGTTTCACCGATATATGGCCAACCGAGGGTGCCCGGAGGGAGAGGAAGTGTTCTTCTACGCCCGTCAGCTAAGGAGGTGAAAACGAAAACCGAGACGAAAATAATAAAAAATAAAGAAAACAAGATGGTAATGGTGATAAATTCCATGGTTTTGGTAGTTAGTATGGAATTGTAGTAGAGTGTGGAGAAATTAAGTGGGGAGAGAGGGGGTATGTATAGTTAAGGGGTGGAAGTGAGGTACACCGTAACAGATGGACACTCACACATAGAATAATACCTCCAGGTCATCTAATTCAAAAGAGTACGAATTGATATTGTTTTCAAATTTATGCTACATAATGTTTATCGAATGCATGGTTCTCTGTGGGTCTAAATCTGGTTCCTTTAAATTTTTGCATGTTTGAATTGAACAATAAAAAAATATGCAATATCAATCAATATATATATATATATATATAGGGTGGAGATCAGAGGGAAATAAAAAAATTAAGGAATGAAATAAGTAAATCTCAACCCTTGATTTCATCATAAATGAATTTTAAAAATCACAAATAATTTTAAAATTTAACATTCATCCCAAATGAATGTTAAAAACATTTATTTATGAAAAAATTAAGGGCTAAGATTTGCTTCCCTCTTTCCCCAAAATTTGAAGCTTCCCTATGGATCATTCCCCTATATATATATATAAAGTAACATGATCTAAAATAGAAGAAAATTTTGGGAGAGAAAAGGAAGAAAGAAAATTTTTATATAAAAAACAAGTATGATTTAGCAAAAAAAGAAAAGTATGATTTCAATAAATGTTTTATGTGATTCAATAAATACTTATCTATGATTCAAAAAATATTTTTATTAATAAACTATTTTCTTGAATCAAATGGTTAATTTGATAAATCAAAGAGTTAATTTGCTGAATCAAAGGTTAAATGAACATTTTTCCCCTTTCTCCACCAATTTTTCTTTCTCCCTCGAATCTACTCCTATATATAATATATATATATATATATATACCTTCTAAACTTGATGGAACAAATTATAAGCATTTCATTCACATTCTGGTTTGAGAGTTGAGACCCTACTCATTTAGATAGTTTAGTTCTTGTTTTCAATTATTTCGTTCTGACCCGATACTCACCTCTAGATATGGATATTCGTGTTTAGTTAAACATAGGCATCTACTAAATATTAAGTCAATAAAATCTTCTAACATGTGATTATCTATTAATATCTAATTATTGTGTTTAACTACTAAGAAAACTTATGAATGTTAGTTATTGGTGAAGGAATGCAAAGCAGAGGAGATTTAATTGCACCAAGTAACTTATCTTCCGAAACCCTGATAACAGGCAATTTGAAAGGTCCACACAACGCGTACCGACTCCCGACAATAATATATAGAATACAATGTTGAGCATACGTGGCATTAGGGACCCGCTAAGGAGGTGTTTGCCTATATTTGGAAACAACTTTTTTGCAAAATCATCTCTTCCGCAACCAACTAGATGATATGTCTAAAACCTGACTTTAAAGTTACAGCTAGTGAGACTTGAACCGAACAAAATGACCGTAGTTTATAACCTTTTGCGATCCACTAATTTTGTAATGATACTGTAAATGGTCCACGCCATATGGTTTCAGACCAATCGTTTATAAAATTATATATATCTTTCAAACTTGTTGAGTTCTTCTCTTAAGGTTAGCTAATTATTTGAACATGTTTTGTAGCTAGCTAATAACACATTTTCCGCATAAGATCTTAAGAAATTTAGAAACAACCTCAACATCAAAATGATCTGTCTGTGTCATACAATATCAAGGTTATATTTAATTCGTGTGAAGAAACCACTTATTGAATAGCACTTAATAATACAGATGTACAAATTCGATTTATATTTAGAAACACGTGTCATTTAAAATACATAAAAGGCGTGGGCTGAAGAGGCCGTGAAAGATAGTTGGGCTGACCATATAGCCCATGCCCCATGATAGATCATGAGAATGGGTGCGTTTCCGTACCGCCCTAAAACAGTGACTAATTTACACTTTGACCCCATCTTTTTTGTAACAAACACAATTTATTATCGTAGGGAATTATGGACCAACTCTACATCCTTCTTAAAAAAATTGAGTTATAAATCTTTAACTTTCTGACATCATCGTACATAACTTAACAAGTCACATAACTTAACAAGTCTCTTGTTGATGTTGTTGTTGTTGTCATCGTATTGTGTTGAACGCAGTTGCTTTTTTATGTAGCCAAATAAGTCATACGGACACAAGTTAGGATAACATCAATGCATTGACCGTAAGGCTTCTACTTCTGGACCATCTAATCAAGATGAAGAACCGAATACGGTTGTGTCCAAATGATTTAGGGCGATCAAGTTCCACATTTTAACCATTACACCATATTTCAAGGAAGTATATGTTTCCGTTTCTAGGGCATTGTCACATGCCAAAAAATAAGGTTCTCCAATGTTATCGTTAAATCGCCATTTTTTAGGTGTTAATTAATTACATTAGTTACAAAGTAACTTAATTACTTTGCCTTTATGTCATCGTGTAAGGATTGTTTACACCATATGTAACATACTTTCATATAAAGTACGACACTATTTACAAAGAGATCGAATCACATATTTTTTTCGTTCATTCATAGTATATAAATTGAAGATTCATGATGGAAATTAAATGTTTGCCCATTTTATTCCAACCGAATTTTTCGTGGTTCAAAATAAGGAATTTTATTCCCTGGAATTTTGAAGGAGGTCTCGATCAATTATATATCGAGATCAATAGAACTCGAAATTTACAACAGACATTTGTCATGATTTTATGCTATATGCATCGTATCGTTCTATTTAAAACACTTTCTTACTCCAAAACACCTTTATAAGTGCATGCTCCTTTTCACCATTAACATATATGCTCTAGCTAGCTAGTAACTGTCCAATCTATAATCTAATTAAAATTAAATGACCTCTTTTGATTAATCCTATAACATTTGTGCATTAATTAATAGATTTTGTCCATATGTCTTAAACTGATCATGTCACATTTGCATATATTAAGATCACCATTTAAGGATAAAATCCAACAATCACTACCATGGCTAATATAGATATGAATCCTTAATAAGATCTCTAGTATCTAATGCAACTAGACCAAACAATATATTGTCTCGATATATATAATGCCGTAGGTGCAATCTGGAGTCACCATCTTGCACCAAATAAGGTTAGAATTCAATTATTAATTTTTTCATAATCAATTTAATTATTATAATACTTCATAAACCAAATGAAACTTTGCATGTGTTGCACTTTATGTTGCAAGTGTTGAAATGTGATTCCAAGATTAAATTATATTTGTTTTCGTGGGACCATTTCTAAATATAAGTGCGATTCATATTGAATATGGAGATAGAAGACATAACTGTTGTGCGTGAAGCACTATGTCTATTGATGTTTAAAGTGGACAATTTGCCTATATCATATCTTAATCCACTTCAAATCTGTGCAAAGTGTACGTGTGGTTTAGTCTTTGCACTAGCAGTTGTACATATATAATTATATCAGTTTTATATAATTCTTTTTTCAGGTTATGCTTGATAACCTATTTCAGTGGAATTTATAATAGCTAACGTAGTTTACTAAAACTTACGAGAGTTTAAGAGCTTATTGAATAAATAAGTTAGTCTTGGAAAAAGCTAATGGAATGTTGTTATTGAGAGCATATTAGAACTTATGATAACTAAAATTACCTAACTACCCTTTATTGTATAAGAGCACATAGAGTGTTGAGAAACGTACGTTCATTCCCTGATTGGAACAACGTTCCCTCACTCCTAGACGACGTTCCCAATGGTGTTCCCGGCAACGTTCGGGTCACAACGTCCCACCCGGGACACTGCAAACCCATTTCTTTTTTTTATTGCCGGTCTCTTCTTTCTTTTTGTTTCTTTTATTTTTGAAGAAGAAAATGAAGATGAAGTCTTGAAGAAGAAAATGAAGGAGGAAGGAGGAAAGAAGAAGAAGATGAAAAAGAAAGAATAGCTAGGGTTTTAAATGAGGTTTTTAATGGACTATTTTTTTAGAATGAGCTCATTTTTATAGGTTCATTTTTTTTAAAAAAAAATTTTAAATGGGATGTGCATATTAAATATTTTAATTGGGTTTAAAATTATTAAAATTAAAATGGATTAAATTAAAATGGGTTATCTATATTTTGTTAAGAATTGTAATATGTAATTTTTTAATTTTAATGAGTTTATTTTGTTATTTATTTACTTTATTTGAATTTTCTAAAAAATATAGAAATCAAAATTAAATTTCTGAACACCGTTCCCACTCCGTCATTTCTCAATAATAGTGTTTCTGATGAACATTGTTGTTGAACACTGTGACACAAGAGTCACAACTCCATGTGTTTTAAAGAATTAAGTTACTATTTTCGTCCTTTTATATGATTTACAAGAAGCTTCAGCTTGAACTATTACGTATAACAAAACATATAAATTCTAGATATAAGCTTTCAGCAGGGCCATCTTATGGATTTATGAGGCCCTGTGCCATAACTACAAAAGGGCCCTTAACATATCTAAAATCCGGTTTTAAGTAATAAATTATGTTTAAAAATGGTCATGCTTTTATGCTTAAAAATTATTATAATCGAAGGTTAATATGAGGTACTAATATTTATACATATAATCAATCTTGAAAACATCTGTTATAACTATATCACTTACAAACACATATTCGGAAAGTGATTAATTTGAAGGTCATGATCACTTACTACAAGTAAATTCATCAAATACATAAAGGGGCCATTGCAACTAAGGAGATGATGATCATAATGATAAAGATGTCAATGATTAAAAATTGAGAATTACATAAAATTTTGATAAAAAGTTGTTGGTTTTCTATTTAGCACAATATATCGATGATCATATACAGTCTCCAAGATAATTGAAATAATCGTTATCTAGTATCATCGAGTATTTATATATTTGTGCACCTTCGATGGATTTTCTTTATGTTCAGAAAGACAAAAAATGAAAAAAAAGACAAGAAATATAAAAGTAAAAGAAATTGGATTAAACTTATTGTCTTGACTTTTGACTCTGATGCGTCTAGAAACGGACTTAAAATAAATGGACTTTAGTACTATATTAACATATTACTCCCTCCGTTCTAAAATAAGTGTCTACCTTTCCTTTTTAGTTTGTCCCAAAATAAATTCCACTTCCAAAAGTAGTAAAATAACTTTACCATTTTATCCTTTCTCAAAACTGATACATGTGAGTCTGTGCAAAAAGCAAAGGTAAAAGAGTCATATTCACTATCAGATAAAACAATTTCTTAAAATGTATGCAAACTGATACTAGACAGTTAATTTGAGACGGAGAGAGTAATATTTTTAGGCCCTCTTGAATTATGGACCCTATGCACTGACTCATCCTGCACATATCTAAATTTGACCCTCGATTTCAGTTTCATCTACCATATAATTACGACAAACATTCGTTTCAAATAACACTAATTAATGCACACTTATTAAGATTTTACTAACAATAGCTAGCTATGTTTAACAATTATAACTCAAATTAAATAGGGAGTTATTAATTAACAATCTTTTTTTTTTTCTTTAGAGGAGCACGTGAATATTTTTCATTATGTGTGAAAGAAATATTATAAAGTAGTTAGTAGGTTATCATACACTATACGTGGTATCAGTTATTTTTAAAGATGAATAGGTTTTTGTGCATCTAATTAAGAAATTGGTTTGAATTTGATTCGCATATGACTGTTCAAGGAACAAATAATCAAGCTATAAGCAACAAAGCTTTTTACAGATAATTGAACTCTTAATTACACTTACATTTAAGTTCTTAAGCAAGATAGTTTCTCGAAGCAATTAAGTTGGTCTGACTTAGCATTTCAGAACCATCAAAGTGTGTATTATATGGTCAGACGGGTCGTTAAGTCATTAAGAATAACTCACTATGAATTCCGCAAACAACAAATTAAAGTGTATATTTTTGTGGTTCAGTATATATAATATATATATAAAGTCTAGGGTTTGGAAATATATATAACTTTTTTAAAATATCTATTGTGTGTATCTAACTAATAAGTGATGTTTTTAATGTACGTAACATGTATAAACCATTGTTTTGATGTATTTTGTGACCGGCTCAACCCTTAGCTGGTTACCGATAGACTTTTTTCAAATTATCTGCTGACATGGCTGGCTAACTCATCTACCAAATCATTTTTTGTTTCCAACTCATCTTCATCTTCATCATTTTACCATCTTGGCCGAATTTTTGGTTTCCAAAACCGTAAGTTTGGATTTTTGTTTCTATAGGTGTTAAGGGTTTTTTTTATTGATTATTTGATATCTTATGATCATATTGCACCTGATGTTTCATGATTACATGATTGTTTGCTTAATTTCAAGCTAATTAAATTAGGGTCAATGCTAGAATTCGAGGTTCTTGAATTTTTCTTTACTTGAACGATTGTAGAACTATTATTGTGCTTAATATGCTCAATTACCCGTGCATACAACCCATGATTCGTTTTCATGATGAAACAGAGCTTAATTACATGTTTGACTACTGTGTTTATATATGATAGTTTGGACTATTTTGACTTCTACTTTGACTTGATCAATTTTAATTGATTGTTAGGTTGGTTTATTAATTGTTACGGCTGATACTAATCAGTTTAAACTTTTCATTTTGATTTTTGGTAGCCATACCTCCAAGTTTTTGATCGGAATGGAATTTGATGGGCCAAGTTTGATTGGTTGGCCAAAAGGATATCTTATCCGATCAACTGCGTAAACTGTAGCGCGCCAGCGCATAATGGAGAAATTGAAGGAATATGGTTGTTGAATAGGTGATGTGGTCGGAAAAGATGTTGTTGAGTTCGTGATGACTACCAGAAAAAATTGATGAAGTTGAGGTGACAACTGACTAGGCAACCACCACTTTATCAGATCTACATAAGCATGTTGCATTAAAACAACGTTTTTTATAAATTACGTACCTTAAAAATACCACTCATTAGTTAGATGTATACAATATATATTTTTAAGAAATTAAATGGATTCCCATACAATTTTGCCCACATACGTAAGCATCAGTAGTTCAGTACATGTGTTGTTAGTTTCTTTAGAATTTTATCCTATTCAAAAAGTAATATTCTACTAATAACTTTAGTAAAAGGGTCGATGACAAGAAAAGTGTAAAACTTCTAGATTACAACTTCTTTTATCTTTTTGAAGAATAAGATCTTTTTAGCGTATTTATTATATATATATATATATATATGGGAAAGAAGGATTCATATGAAAGCTTCAAATCTCAGGGAAAAAGAGAAGCAAATCTTAGCCCTTTATTTTTTTATAAAAAAACGTTTTTAACATTTATTTGTGAAGAATGTTAAATTTTGATTAACATTTATCATATATGAATGTTACCAACATTCATTTATGATGAAATCAAGGGCTGAGATTTGTTTCTCTCCTTCCCTAATTTTTTTGCTTCCTTCTTAATCCCCACCCTATATATATATATACTATATTTACATTTTGAATAATTATTTAAATTTTATAAATAATGTTCTTTTTTCTTCCCAATTAACTCAAACAAGTGTTTATGTATTGTCCGAGCTCTTCTTCGCAAATTTCAATCAATAAATACATTTCCGTTTATCTTACATATATTGGTAATCATCCACGAAATTAATATATATTAATTGCATGATCACATAATTAACTGTAATAAGTAAACTTATAAGTTCATTAGTAATTTCTATTCAAAATCCATTTAAACGAGAAACTTTTTCACACTATCTTTATGTGTGTTGCTCATACGTCGTATGTATCAAGTTACATTTGAAGTTTAAGGAGCCATGTATCACAATATCGAAAGTGCTCCTCGTCCTTTAAAAGTCGAAGTCAACATTAGCTAGGTGGAAACTCGATCTTTGGTTCAATCAGAAAGAGACCGAAATGGTACGTAATCTTATGTTTCCATCGTCACATTTTGTATTTCTCGAGTAAAATGAGTAGTCCTCACTTCCATTGTTTATCGCACTATTGAGTATTAATTAAACAACATCAAAGATTAAATAATGCAACTTTAATTAATTATTATGCAACATTACAAATAAGATGATTGTGAGGTAGATATGAAATGATATATTCCGTCATATCCCTCTTTTTGATTAAGAAATAAGGTTTCTTGATCCACCACCACACATTCCTAGTCAATATCTTCTCCCTTTTTGAATACATATTACAAAGAGACACTTGTGTGTTCGGTCTGCTACAATATCTCACCAATAATTTGGATTAAACTCCTTTTCTTCTGGAGATATCAGTATCTTTTCTATTATTTATTGCACACCTTTTGAGACTATATATGTTGATATTTTGATATCAATAACAGATAACAGATGTGTAACTTATGATCATTGATAGTATGATCATTTTATCAATAATCATTATTGGTTGTGTCATTTTAACATTTTTCAATCCAGTGAAATATGTAGTTAGTTGGTTAACAATACTAATTGACAATCTTGCACTCGGGAACGAATTTCATGTATCTTATCATGGACCATATATAGTCTAGCTATGTCAATTCGTTAAGAGAGGTGATCAATGCATTTAAGAATTTGATTAACATACCAAACATATGTTATAATATACTCTTACCATGACTACTATCAATTCTAATTTCTGTTGTGGATGTGAATCTTAGTTGAAGTAAATGAGTTTTTTGGCCGAACTGTGCTCGATCCTGGGTGATATTACCGATCACAGGGGGATCGTGGTGATAGAGGTTCCGATCAAACATCTTTCGTTAAATTTTTAATATTATTTTTTATGTTTACTTTTTTCATCATTTTCCACAATTTTTTAAAATTGAGAGAGAGGGAGAAAGCTTTACCCTTCCCAATATGGCAAAAGATGATTTTGATAACATTAGAGTTTAAAGCCAAAAATTGGAAAGATGATTCTGTAGGTGTAATAGTTGTCAACTCTTGATCACAAAAGACAAACCATGACTTCAGATTCAACTGACGACCGTTTATTGAGCATATATCGTGATATTTGGAGATGTATATAGCACGTAGTGTTGATTAGAAGATAATGTTGTCTACAAATATTACTTCCAAAATCTTGTAGATCGATATATACAAAACGGCAAACGTGCAATATCAACAATATATATCATATCCCACTGCTGACTTTAATTTGGTCTTTTCACGCCTTTTGTGCATGACCAGCAAATCACTGATCTGCTCCCATATATACTTTGATATAATAAATATAAATATCAATATCAATATTCATATATATATATATATATGCCAACTTGCAATTATATTCAATTTTTTATAGAGTACAAACACATTAAAACAGATATTTCAGTTCATATTAAAAATACAAACTGTGGGCAGTAAAGCAAAACCAATGACTTAGCAGAGCAGTTTGTGGGAAACTAGTCTTATAGTGATAATAAACAACTTAGTAGCACATCTTGAAAGTGTTATAGTTTTTATTATATGAAATGCTTATTCTTTTTTGTCAAACTTATATAAAATGTTAGGACAAATTAAAGTTAAAAAGCCCCGTTTTTCGTGTAACACTTAGCTATTGACATCTTCTTTATTTTCAGGCCAAGCAAGTACATTATTATTACTTTTACCAATAGTTACTCACACACACAGAAAATAAGAAAAGAAAACAAAAATCATGCATGTGTCATCAATCATTATCTTGTTGATAAGCAAATGAGTCAAACCAAGAGAGACTCAACCAATTAGTAATTTGTGGCTGGATGCCACTCCAATGTAAAAGTTTTCTATATCATATTATCTTTTCTGTATAATATATTCAGATTTAATTAAATATTTGCATTCTCTTCACTTTCTCGACAATGTTCATGCTTGAAAATTATATAAAAAGTATATATAGTAATATACTGTAACAGATAGATGCTTCTGTTGGCAACTATACTGAGAGTTCACTTGCTTATATTGACTGATCATTTTTATTTTCCTCATTAAAAGAAATAAAAGTTAATGAAAAACAAACCAAACAGAAAGGTGGTGTCTTCTTAGCAACATTCACTAATAGTTACAACCACTTTAATGACCATTACTTTTTACATAAGTTCGGTTTGTTTATGTAGTGTTGCGATACGAAAACTGTTCTTAAACTAATCAATTAGGTTTATATGCTCGTATTTTGTCTCTTGTGTAGATCGAAGTCTAATGAATTAATCGATATGTTGTTTAGACTGTTTGAGCTCTTTGAAACTGTATTTGATCTTTTATGTGTTTCAAAGAATTTTATTATACATGATTACATGGTATCAAAGGGTGTTTTCATTGAGAGTACTCAAAAGTCCTTCGATATAAAATTGAAGAATGAATTAGATGTTATATAGAATAAAATAGATAAATAAATAGGAGACTTCTCATTTTGCAAAAAATATAGAGGATTTTGGATTAATGGGTTTACTGCCGGAATTGGGCTAGATAGAAGCGTTAAGCTGTTACAAAGTTTCTTGTGAGCCCAATAATATATGACTTTTTCGTCATGAATCTTTCCCTTTTTGTCAGGCCCAAAAAGTAATTCTTCTTTCTGGATTCAGTTTTGTGTTTATACAGAAATAAAACAGTGATATCTTGCATCACTATCTGTTTTACAAAGAATGTTCTATACAAAATAGGTCTGATGCACCTATAAATTATACCTAAATAAAAATTTACAATGTAAATACTTTCATTTTATACCAATAAACCTAATCATACGGGCAAATCGGTTTCAGGTGAATGCTCCATACAACTTGATAACCTATACGCAATTTCCGCCATATTTGGTCTAGCCATCGAGTTCTCTAGCAATGCCAAGTTAGCCACATGTACCGAAACTCTAAGTTGTTCCACATTCACTTGACCATTTAACTTTGGATCCAACATTCCCATCATAACATCCACATCTTGATGTTTCCTACACTCGTTTGTCCACTCAGCTAGCGTTACTGAGCCTTGTAACGACTTCATTCCAGTTATAAGTTCAAGCAACAAAACACCAAAGCTATAAACGTCACTCTTAGGTGATACTAGTCCTGTATTGAGGTAATTTGTATCAACATATCCTAAAGAGCCACGTATTATTGTTGGCGTTTGAGCACTATAAGAATCGTGACCTAATTTGGATAGGCCAAAGTCGGCAAGTTTAGCATGATTCTCGTTAACGAGAAGGATGTTGGATGACTTCACGTCTCTATGGATGACTGGAGGGTCTGCAACTGAGTGGAGGTAGTCCAGGGCGTATGCAATGTCTAGGGCAATGCTTAAACGACTTGACCATGAGAGAGTTCCGGATAGTTTGCCTTTGTTGGTGTGTAGCCGATCGAAGAGGCTTTTGTTTGGTATATATTCTAGTAGAAGAAGTTGCTCACCTATACACAAAAAAAGTTATAAATTCATATTTATATATAAAAGGGATGACAAATGTGTAGCTAACGTAACCTAAATTTAGTACAACAAACTATTTTTTTATATATATACATAACTAAAATCAAATAATAATCTCTTTTATTTTTAATGCAAGAATCAGTCATACTAAGTTTAAGTATTTGTTATTGAAAAATTGGCATTTTTATCTTTGTTTCCACTATGAAGGAATACTTAGTTTTTGACAATATAATCCCTAATTAAAGAGTAACATAATTCTAGGACAATTTGGAGTACAAAACTAGGAATGTGCATCCTCAAATATCTTGTAAAATGTTGTCTAGATTAATTCTTTTTCTATGTATGTCCGTTTGGTTGGATATGACTTACGATACAAGACAAATAGATAAAAGAACATATATATGACAAACCGTCACTTTATATAAGTCGTACGATAAAATAAAACGAATTAAAATATAGTATTTAAAATTATTGTTTCCAAAAGGCATCTCTTTATTGTAACAAACCAAAACACATGTTCAGTTTGTTGATAATTTAATATGATACACAAATTATGAATCGTCAGCCACCCATTTTCCAAGGCTTTTATGTTCGAAACACAAAAACCATTTTATAATTCTCCATTGTTATGAAAAAGGACAAAGACTATTTCATTAAATATTTTGAGTTTTAATTTGAAGCAACATAAAATCTGCCATATATATTTTGGAGAAAATATGTTACAAATTCAACAAAATACACAATGTGATGTGTAGATAATGATCAATTCCCGTGTTTTATATTCATGCTAATGTTGATCAAGTTCCTCTGTTTTAGTGAGTTTCTATTAGTTTGCGTACATTTGAATTAAAGAAAAAGAGTTGTTTATTCCGGATAACCTAAACAAAAAAAACCTTCTTCATTTACCTGTTTTATTAGGCTAGTCATTTCTTCCCGGAGCTTTATTATTGGACGTGAGATAGACTTAACATTAAGAATGTAAAAAAAAAAAAAAAAAAAAAAACAAATTGTTATGGTTAATAATTGCATGTTAACATGCTAAGGAATAATATTATTCAAGTTCAAAACACGTACTTGATCAACCTAAAGATTGTTAGCTAAAATATGTAAAAATTTAGGAAAATTAGTAAAGACAATTAAGATAAGATAACTAATAAAACAAAATATGATTGAACTAACCTTTATCTAAGCAAAAACCCAACAATGCAACCAAGTTAGGGTGAGAAATCCTAAGCAAGATGGAAACTTCATCAAGAAACATCTTCTGGTAACCACCCCTCTCTTCCATCACTCTTTTTACCGCACCAAACTGTCCATCACCGAGATCAGCGAGATAAACATATGACGTGGCACCAACACCTATTCGTATTCGAAAATCCCTTGTGGCCATCTTGATTTCTTCAAGTGCATAAGTCCTAATACTTTTGGTAGTAGATAATGAAGATAACCCTATGTTCTTTTGATCATGGTCACCTTGAGCTTTAGCCAAAGACCTTGCTTGTGCTTTTGAGTCTACATAAACTACCCATTTTTTCAAGATGATTGTGAGCAAAATGACCAATATTATTGCTCCTCCTATCAATAAGTTTTTTGTTGATGTTATTTCTGTTCCAGAACGCACTCCCATGATTGTATGATCTTTAATTTTACCTTTTAACTCAAACCCGAATTTGGAAAGAAAAAAGTGATTTGGGTGATGTTTGAGTAATTTATTATTATGTTTGTTTATCTTTAATTACTCACCCATGATAGGATATGAAGTTTTATTCATGAGAGATGAGAGAATTATGAAGTGATTGGAGAGGTAGGTTGGAAGTTTATTAAAAATCCTTTGGTTTGGATTTTAGTAGAATGTTGATGTAGTCATCATTAGTCAAGCAAGTCAATACATTGTTTGATGCATGAGTACATATGCACTTGGTGGTCTCAATTATGTCTTACTTAATATACCGTTGAATTTTTTTAATTAATCCGACAAATATATCTAGCAAGCCAAAACATAGTTCATACACTTTGAACATTACATTAAGTTATGGTTAAGCCTTCTCTTGAATTCTTGATTCTATATTATTTATTTTTTAGAATGTACTTCAATATGAACTGCTTTCCTTCTTGTTTACTTGTTTTATCTTTTAAAATAAGTTTCAAGGCATGATTTAAGAGGAGCAAAACGTTAAAGATGTATCAGAACCAGCTACTGTTCAGAAGACCAATAAGAAGTTGTGCTTCCACTTGTTATGGCCAGGTTTTAGTGCAAGTTTTTAGATCGGTATCATGGGCCGAGTGTGACTGACTCACTGGGTATGAGGATGTTTAGCATAATTGGACCACGTTTCAAACTATTACAGTGTAGTTGACTGTAGTACGTCAAGTGATGTTCATCCTTATTTAAAAGAAATACTACAGTTCCAATCCTCTAGGTTTTCTATATTTACAAGATTCAGTCTCTTATATTGCCTTTATTAAATGCAACATATCCTTACAATTAACTGCACAAATTATTTTTTCCTGTACTGTATATTTTATTTTGTAATTTGAATATTAAAGGTTACTGGGCCATCTGATTTGGGCTCAAGACTTGCATAATAAACATTGGAATCTAAAGGTGTATTTGGGCTGGAGGAGCAGTGAACAAGCAACACTTCATAGTTCATACTAGCTGATTTTAATAACAAGGGTTTCATCCACATCAATATTCTTATGTAACTTTCTTATTATCTGTGCCGTATTGACCAGGTTCTTCAATTAATTATTTTCATGACGAAAAGGATTTGACTTTACCTTCACCTGAGTTAATATATACATCAAAGTATACATCATCATTTGACCAAGACTATTTCATACTGATTTAATTACTACATATAGACATAACAGCTGATCATTAGAAAAGGACACTTCAAATTAATTATGTGGCTGTTTATAACAGTCACCAATATGAAATAATGCATATTGTGAATGTTTTTCAAGCAACTTGTTTGACAAAGCAGATAAATCATTTTAATTTCTGAAAAAAAATGTCTACATGTATCATTCATTAACTGCAGATTCACACATCGAACTTACTATACACCTTAGTCCGAAAATGGACTTGATACCGTTTAGCCAAACGCTCGTTGGCCATTTATATCAAATTCTAAAATTTCAAAACAAGAATCAAATATAGTTCAAGTTCTAATGAGATCTAGACATAACAGAACCACCAATTAATGTCACAAGCTTTACTCTAAAAAAAAAACATAAACAAATTTAACCGTTAATCAATTGAAACATGGTTACAATCTGGTTTACAAACTTTATATTTATTTACCATTTTCGAGTTTTTCTTTTCTAATGTTACTTTCGTTCAGCGTGCTAGATCAATGCTAGTATTGGTCATCGTGGCACCAGGAGACACCACTTGAGGGACAACATCTGGTGCTGTGTAGTAGATAGCCACTGGCATATTCTTTGGAAGATTTGGGAGTGCACCTTCGAACTTAAGCACTTGGATCGCTTGTTGAATAGATGGTCTCTTACTTTGGTCAGGGTGGGCACACCATAACCCGACCATCATCAAACACTCAACTTGTTCAGCATCATATTCATCACCCAATAATGGATCCACACAAGAAAGCAGCTGGCCTTTTCCATATAAATCCCAAACCCTTTTCACCAAACCGAGATCAAAATTCCAATTCATTCCATCCATCACTTTTCGTCCACAAGCAATCTCTAATGCAACTACACCAAAACTATACACATCTGACTCTTTACTCGCCTTTCCTGTTGTTATGTACTCAGGAGCCATGTAGCCTAAAGTTCCAGCTAAACCCGTTGTTTGTGGGCCCCATTCATGTTCCATGAATCGGGCCAACCCGAAGTCTCCAAGCTTCACATTAAATGATGAATCAAGCATGATGTTGCTTGGTTTAATATCTCGATGCACCACACATTGTTCCCACTCTTCGTGTAGATAAAGTAACGCTGAGGCTAAACCCGTTGCAATTTTATACCTCACATCCCATTGAAGACCATTTTTTTGGCCGAATAGGTGTGAATCAAGGCTTCCATTTGGCATATACTCATAAACTAGCAAGAACTGAGTTTCATCATGACACCAACCAAGAAGTTGCACTAAGTTTCGGTGCCTTAAACTACTATTGATCTTTACTTCAGTCATGTATTCTTTTTTCCCCTGTTTAGAACCCTGCGAAATTTTTTTGACAGCAATTGTAATCGCTTCACAGGGCAAGAAACCCTTGTAAACACACCCAAATCCTCCTTCACCCAACTTTCGGTCATCAGAGAAGTTATTGGTAGCCAAAATGAGATCACTATAAGAATATCTTTTAGCTGACCCACTTTGAAAATCGTCGTTCATCATTGATCTCAAGGAAACTGTCTCTAGTTTTCCCAGTGCATTTTTTCTTTCTCGTTTTAATAATTTAATACAAGCTATAATACCTCCAATAATTAGAACACCAAGTGGGATGGTTAATCCAACTGCAAGTTTCCATTTCTTTGAATTTTCTTTACTTTTGTCTACTATATTCAAGCTAGAATCGAACTTCCAGTAATCAAGTGTATGTTGTTCAACATAGTTACCAGTAGCAGCCGAAATTCCAATTGTTACCCACTCAGTAAGAACTTCCCTGAGGTCAACTTGATACGAAAGACTCGAATTTTCATCCCCGTAGCCCCAAATCAGGTCTAGAATATGTGTAGTACTATTGTACGAAATCCAAGCATCCGTACGTTCTCTACTATGCATACTAGCATTCCAAGCCGTATAATTATCAGAACGAAGTGAGTTCTTGTTGATACCCACATGTCCAGTTGGAGGATCCCACTCACTATTTACAAAAGTATCAAACTCCACGAAAATCATTCGATTAAGTGGCGAATCAGTGTAAGTTCTGTTGACTAGGCCTAAAAAGCCAGCAGCTGAATTGGGTGGCATTTGGAAGTCATATGGTGCTAGAAAGAAAGTGATCCCATCACCATACATAGATTGATTTAATGTATCGACGGTGAAAGTGAAATGAGTGGTGAAATCTGAGAGATTTCCAGATTTTTTGTCCCATATATGGATTGGATCGGCGTATTTGGCTTGGCCAACACGAGTGAAGTAATTGACGTCGTTGAAGTGAATGGTGCCGTTAGAAGGCGCTGCATCACCTGAACAGACAATATTTGCTGCATCATTAGCAAAGCTTGTGATCTCGAAAGATACGGATTTAGAAAACGGAAAGAATAGTAATAAACAACTGATTATAATGATAATGATACAAGAAGTTTTATGCAAGGGAACCATGATTGAGCAAAATTGTATGCAGGCCAGGAGATGTTTGTGTAATTAAACCGCTATTAATCATGTCCAAAAATAATATGATCCAAAAGTTAGTGATGATACAAGTGGGATGTCATTATCTTGGAATATATTTTAACGATTTCCTTTATTTTTTATGATGGTTGAATGAAGACTTTTGAGGATAGAAATTGAATATTTGAAACCGCCACTGCCAACATAAAATATGAAACCGTTTACCATCTTGACTTGACCTTCAAGTAAAATGGGCATATAGCACATTCTTCGTTAGACATAGCAATAGCAATACTAGTGAAAAGACAACCATATTTTCGTGGAAACTAACAGAACATTCGAATTAACGTTGACTTGGTGATCTTACTAGCATTATAAAATATGATGGAAAGAAAAGTCTAGTGGATCAATCTCTTTTGACTATGACAATTAGTTCTTAAGGAGAATAGAAATAAAATAAAATAAAAACATTTATGATTTACTCCCTTGTTCGTAAATGAACTGAGAGTGTGACATGTGATTTCTAATTTTTCTCTTTCCTTATAATCACCGATCAGGACATGTATTACAATTCAGGTAGTTTTAGGGATGCATTTTAGGTATATAATTTGTAGCCCAGTATGATGGGTCAAGTCCATCCTGGATTTGCCGGGGAGACGGTAGATCAAGGCGGGTGTGGAAGCAGATCAGATATGAATCTAATGGATATGCTGTGTGGGCTGGGCTTGACAGATGGCCCTAAATCCCTAATACCTGGTTTTACTATCCGATCAGATCAGATTCAGGTGTATAAAAAAATACAATTATTTTGCCCTCGCAAGTGAAAGGAACCACAAGAGAAAGCGACAAAAGTCTAGCGGATGATGCATACCACTAAATAAAGGGTGTTCGGGACAAAACCATCTAATCGAGAATTAACAATAAATATATCGACTTAAAAGGAATAGTTTAGTAGTGAAGACTTGAATCTTTCCAAAATAAAAAAGTCGCAAGTTGAATCTTTACAAGTATTAAAATACTCTTTTGGAGCCATTTCCCCCTTTTGAAAGGAAGAAGATTTGCTCAATCCATATCAAAGGGACACTTTACATAATTCATATGGATTAGTGATTTATCGTCAATATTAGAGTCTAAAAAAAAGATAACAATAAAAATATAATGTCATTAAATGGAGATGTTGAGAAAATTGAATGAAAGACAACGAATTGGATTCGATGTTTGAGATCGAGACTCGATTGTATAGGATCGAGACTCAATTCAGATGTCGGCCAAAATTCTATTTTCTTGTTCCCTAAGTTTGTGTTTCCCTATTTAAACAACTCTAATGTAATTGTAATTCCTGGGTCGAAAATCATACAGAATAACTCTCTGATTTGGCCCCATGAACTAAACCTATCTTCAAGTTGAAGATCGAACATAACCATATTATATTTGTGTGTCGTATTGTTCGTTATTTATCTTATTGTTTTGTTCTAATTGCTTAGTCAACGATTTGTTTAGTGTATGTGAATATAACCAAATCACACAAGTATTGTGGGTTTATTTTTGTTAACAATAAGTTGTTTATCGGATATTCTCGCTGCAATTTCAAACGTGCATGGTTTTAGGGGAAGGTGATGATGGGAGTCATGTGCAAACACACGTGATTAACAATGTTAGAACAGATTATAAAAAAAATAGGATCACAGTCAAAGCTAACAATAAAGCCAAAAAACCTTCAAAATAGAAGAAAGTTAACAAATTCTAATATATATCGAAATATAGTTTGGACATCTAATTAAATTATTATCCGATTCTTATAACTCTAAACAACAAAAGCACATTCAAGTCAACATCATTTCCTACGACTCATATTCCTGCAGTTTGCTCTCATTTAAAACTGGCAGTCGCTCATTTTATAAGTTTATATGTCCAGATGAGATAGATGAACAATTATATTCATAAACATTTCCATTCCTCTTCAAAATGATATTAGCAAGAATATTTTGATACAGTCGATAAGTTTTTCACACAGCATATAAATGTAAAATTGAATATTAAATTGCTATTAAAATGCTATTCTCAATCTCTTTTCGATTCTCTTCCCTTCTCTCCAAAAACAGACTTTGAAGGGGAGCCTTACAGAAGAAATGCGATTCTTTTTAATTATGTTTTCCAATATTGAACAAATGAGCTTCAATACATGCGAAAAGTTGTTAAATCTCATCACCAACAAGGTAGTTTAGTTTGGTATTTCGGCATCCTCTGAGAATTGCATAAGACTGATCCAAACTACTACTCGATCTGCAACCTACCACCTAAGTCAACTCATGGCATGGTTTGTGTTTGACACGACAAATTGTTTTGCTAATCAGCTTCAACAGCACATATTGTCACATTATGGGATTGAGAATTTGAGATCTGCTGATATAACCAAAATATAAAAGTATAACTGAAAATTGTATGCTAAAATGCATTCGAGAAAGCTACAAAAAAAAGTGGTTAATGAACGATATCTTCTGAAGAAGGGTTGATTAAAACACATTCTACAAAATTACTGTACTAAATTTATACTTAACACATATAGTAATTGGGTCAAGTTGTTTTCCAAGTAAAAAGACTTCAAATATGTCCTGTTTTTGTTTCACTGCAACTCTTTTCACCTTTTGTTGATCGAGTTGTTTCTCAGGCTGAGGTTTACTTCAACACTAGGATGTCAACCAATAAGTAAATAATATGACTTTGGACCCGTAATCCCATATGACACGTTCAAAGCCTTTGTAGCAACTTTTTTCAGTTATGCTCGCTTAGCGATATCATCAGTTAAACACAAATCGAACTAAACTTTATTTCAATACAAAAAAATTTGATTAATAAACTAAGTTTTTTCCATGATAGATTGAACACGGTAAATTTATTGTCAAGCACAAACAACAAGCAATGACGAATAGTACTAGTTGAATCAGCTACCGAACTAACCACAAATAGTTTACAGAAAACAACTACTATACCTCCACGACTACAAAATGATAACAAGGTATATTGGTTTACAAGTATGTATTTCACTGGATCTATAACGGACCATACATATCAAAAGCCTAGCTTCTTACTCTTCATCTAATAAATGTTTCTACCACAATGCAAAACTCTTTCTTATGTCTTAAAAAGATTGTGAAGTTAAATCAATCCGCCGACAATCACAATGGATATCCAGAGTAACTAAAACCCATGTGAAAACAGTGCAAGACAAACTATGTATGCACAATTTTCATATGGTTATAATGGCTCAGGGTATACATCAAGGTTGTCGACGGATTGAATTACCTTCACAATCTGTTAAAGACAAAACATAGAGTCTTATAAGAGCGCAAACATTCTATTAGATGAAAATTAAGAAGTTACAATTTATACATGCTCAATCAAAAACTAAATTAACCTAAGCCAAAATAACATCATACTGCAAATTACTATTGAAAACATTTTTACAGCTGCAACTGAAACTTCAACCATTTACATGGTCCTGATCCACGGAGCAAAAGTTTTGAGGTCTTCTAATCCTTCCATCTGCAAGACAATCATTAATGAAAATAGTACACTAATTAACTAGATATTGATGGAAAATTAAACCACAAATTACACACCTGTTGTACTTGTACAAACGATTTCAAAAGAAATCGATCATTTTCCAGGTACTGAATATAAGAAAATCGAGAAGTTGTACATGATATTTCAAAAAGTAGCAACTACTTATAAATGGGAAGGAAGTGGTAACCCTAGCCCGGAATAACGAAAAATGGGCTGATGTGTGCGGCTACAATGAGTTCCAAAAATTCAGCCCACTTTTGAATCCAAATAGTGTTTTAGGGTGATTGGGATCAGTTATTATTTTAAGTGTTTATAAATTTATTGATAATTTTACGGTAGATAAATAAATTTAAACAATCATTCTGAAAATTGTGTATGTACTTATTTTTAAAAAAATAAACATTTTTAAATAAATATCTTAATACATATTTATTTTTAAGTATAAAAGCGCTTAAAAATAAACAATCTTAAATCACTCCCAAACTGTTTACCACTTAAAACTTTTTGTGTTAATATTCGATATCATAGTAATAGACAATAGTTGGTAGGGTATAAATATTAGAATTTTGATAATCATATTCCTAAAACGACTATGCTTAAAAATGGTTTTGTTTGATAATTTTCGTGTGATATTTTTTTCTCAAAATATTTGGGTTCAGGATTTGATGTTTTGAGATCAATATCTTCTTCTTCTAATCTAATCTAAGACGATAATATGAAAACAGAGGTTTTCAGAGTTAGTAATATGATTAATGTGTCTAATTATACAGTCTACTTCAATGATGAAGATGTGTATGATATTAAACATGTTTTAATGCTTACTATATTCTAAAAAGCTTATATTCTAGACATACGTATCATTATTCGAAAATCAAACTAGGGTCGTTTATTGTATCTTGGATGATTTCCTAGTAATAAAATAAGTCGTTATCTCAAAGAATATTCTTAAATTGGGAAACTACTTCCTCATAATCAAATTTCAAAAACTATATTACCTGTAAACCTAAGATCTTGCCCCCATTGCTCATAGATGATTAGAAGCCCAACAGAGTGAAAAATGTGAAAATTTACAATTCAACCCCTTATACACAAAACAATTACGGCTGTTGAGTTTAACATAAGTTGATCCCTGAATAAACAAAAAAGTTGCACCATGCTGCACGAAAGCAAATCTCAAATCTTGTGAATCAAACAATCTAATCCTAACTATAACCGGTGATTAAGTCAATGAAAACTCCATTAAATGGTTGAAGAACTCTCCTTTGATATACCAATACTAGCGTCCAAGCTTTCTAAGCAACCACTTCTTCCGTAATGAAGCATCTAAGGCCAAAAAGGTCTTCGCTTTATTCTCGTCTTCAAGAATATCACAACCGTCCAACAAAAGATCATCATCTATGTCTGGTATCGCTTGAAGTGCATCAACTGCTTTTTCTATTGCACTATAGTTCTTGTCTGACTTTGCGTTTACCAACTTGGAAACTACATTCGCCATATCTGTAAAAGCTTCCTTCATATCATCACTATTGTTTCTTTGCACTTTGCTACTACGTCCTAAAGCTAATGGTGACTTTTTTACCCGCTTTTTCTTGTGGGGTGTCTCGGTTTCTTTAGGCAGGATGTGAGGTTTATTATCAACTGTAACTGTCTTGATGCCCGTTTGACTATCCGATTTTGTTGTTGACTTTCCAAAAATCACAGATAAATCTTTATGGTGTCTCAAGATTGTACCCTTGTATGAAGTTGCATAAGGGTGTTCCTGTTGATCATCACATATTAGATTATTAGCTAATCGAACATGCATTAGAACTATTAGTATTGATAATTTAAATGAATTTATATATGACCTTGCTATAAGCCTCCCATGCGTCATCGTTAGCTACCACCATATGGCAAACGTCATCCCAATAAAAACCATTTTGATTAAGCAGACTTTCGACATCATTAAACTGTTTCATGAAGTATGAAAATCGATCATGTAGAGCCCGATCGTCATACTGTAATTTACATCTCTCATTAAATAATGTTGTAATCTCTGTCCAAATCTGGTCATCAAAACTATGAACAACCTTATTTCCTATTTGCTTCTCCATCATTAACTCAATAAAGAATTCATCCATTTCGGTTGTCCATTCACTATTTTCTTTTTCTTCTGAAGATATCCAACTACTGTTACCTTCACCTGCAAGCAGGATTAAAACATGCATAAAGACTTCACCAAATATTTAGGCAACTAGATATGCTACAAAAACCGATATAACTCTACATTAATTTGAAGTAAAATTATAAGTGTTCCCATCATAGTATATGAATTTCAGAGCAAACAGATATACCAATACTTGAGACAGTAGCAGTGCGTGCCAAATGACTATATCGTCCCTCAGAACTATTTTGACCATAAATAAGACACAGCTTATGGTAATTTGGCACAGTCTTAACTCTGTAACATCTTGCATCAGCATGTGTCTGCATACGTTTCACGTTACAGAAGGAATAAACTTGACAAAAGCAAAAAGCAAAACAGCAATCTAACTATGTAAATTTAGGCCTGAAAGATGCAGCAAATAAAATGTTCACCTCCATGTAAGCATCCCTAATATGATCTTCTGCTACCACCATTTCTCGTGCATCATCCCAAGAAAAGCCAGTCTCCTCTAAAAGGGTATTGATGTCATTATACTGCCTCTTCAAATGTTTGTATCGATTCTTCAAGACATCTTTGTCATGGTTAGAACTAAAATTGGTATTAAATGACTTAACTATGTCAATCCAAGCTTGAGAAACAAATGTCTTCCCAATTCTGTTTCCTTTATTTACATGGTCTAGTAATAATTCAATAAAATAACGGTCCATCGGGGGTGTCCAATGAGTTCTGGAGCGTTCACCACCTACAACAATGTTCGATTGAACTATATAAATCTAGTGGTTACTCTAGAAATGCTAATTAATTATGGTTTTGATAAAGTATTCACAAGCATTAGAAGACTAAGAAAAAAAGGGAATTACGCACCAGTCTTTGGTCCTGCTATATCATCATCGTACTTATCCAAGTCATTACTCAGAGATCCATCAATGACAGAACTTCCAAATATCAGTTCCAAATCTTTATAATTTGGGAAAGATTTTGATCTATACGATCGTGCTTGTGGGTGTGCCTGTAATTAAGGATGACCAGAACACACTACATATAAACACGAAGGGGGATGATAACAACTATATAAAATGCCAAATCATCAAAAAGTTACCTTTATGTAATCACGCCAAACATCATCCTCAGCATCGACCTTTTGCTCCATTTCATCCCAAGAAAAACCTTGTTGCTTGAGCAAAACCATTATATCTATATAATACTTATACAATTTCTTGTACCGATGTCTTAAGACTCTTCTTGTATGCTGGGCGCCATATTTCGCATTGAATGAAGTGAGGATTTCAGTCCATGCTTTTCTGCAGTATGCATTATTATTATCAAGTTTATTGCCTTTTTCTAGCTGACCTACCAATAACTCGGTGAGAAATTGATCCATGGCTAATGTCCAATCCGTCTTAGGACGCTCTGTATTGGATGGAGCCAGACTTCCTAGCCCATCACCTGCAAAACAGAAATACGTTGAGTTTTGACAAAAACTTACCAGTTGAAACGGTTTGGGTCGGGTTAGGCGAACCCAAAACAGTTTTTGTCCGAAATTTATTGTACATAATTAGTGTCTTAAATAATCAATTATAAATCTACATTATTTCTATTTGAATAAAATTGTTTAGAGAGGTTTATTCATTGACATACACTATGAGCGAAGTTTGCTCTATTTGACCCGTATGACCCATACGGCACTTGTACTTCAATGTTAATTTTTCTACATCACTGGATTGACCCATTAGAGATAAAACATAACCCTTATTGACCCATTCATAGGTAAATGCATCAAAACCGCCACTTTTAACATATTGTTAGAAATAAAATCCAAAACTTTTACTTAAGAATGATAAAAGCAAACCTAAATTCGCTCCATGGACTTCATCCTCAATATCCACATCATGACTTGAACGACTGTATCTTCCATCCGCAGTTGTATACCCATATATCAAGCATAAATCACTAAAATTCTGCAATGCTTTTGTCTTGTACGATCGTGCATCCGGGCAACCCTGCAAATTTACCACAGTAAGATCGTGTAATTGTGATCATACAGTTGTATGCAGTTAACAAGTTCATGTTGTTATTGAAACAATAGTGATGCACCTTGAGGTAATCTTCCCAAACATAATCATCCGCAACCACCATACATCGAACTTCATCCCAAGCAAATCCACCTTGTCCCAGCATACTCTTAACATCGTTAAATTGCTTCCATAAATTCGTATAACGGCTTTTTAGCACATCCTTATCATACGTTGATCCAAATTTTGCATTAAAGACGGCAAGCATATCCGTCCAAGCTTGTTTGTTAAATGTATGTCCAACCCTATTCCCTTTATGCATATGCTCCAACATTAGGTCTACAAAATATCGTTCCATCGACGGAGTCCAGTAAGTTCGTGACCGATCATTACTGCCCGGAACTTGGCTACCCATTTTACCAATAATATTGGCAAACAATATATCTGCAAAAAATTAACAACCTATCATTTTTGTACTTATTAAAGCTCCCAAAAAACAGAACAAAATCAATGCCCCGAGTACAGTAATGACAGGCTATGAATGTAAATATCATACCCATTGATTACACTAGTAACAATTAGTCAATTACAAAGGCATGATCTTAACAAAATGCTAAGTTAGTCACTAAATAATTAAAAAATAATACCATAAAATTGTATTATTTTTAAGGCCAATTGATCAATGAGAATTTAAAATATTTGAACAAGTAAGAGATATATGTAAGTACTTACGAATGATGGTGTTTGTTTGTGGAAAAGGAGGGAATAGATCTGAGATGAATGGAGTGATTGGGGAAGCGGAAACCCTAGTCCGGAATAGGGGCAAATGGGCCGCTGGTGTTTGGTTACGAACCTACTTCGGTTTTATATTTACGTACCCTATTTAATTAGGGTTTCAATTTAGATACTCCTTAAGACAACCCCATTGGAGTGTACCACTAAATTAATAAAAAAGAGTGAAAATTTAAAAAAAAAAAAATTGTGTAGATTGCTAGCTCACCATAAAAATTTTGTGAAAATTTTATTTTGTTTTATTTTATTCTATCGTTTTATTATCTATATTAATTAAATTTTATATTTAGAATAAAATAAATTGTTTATTAATTCAGAATAAAATATTTATTTTTAAAATTTCTAGTAGTTCTTAATAAACTAAAAATAAAGTTAAATTATATTTATTAAATAAAAATTTAGTTTGAATTGAATTGGGTTGCTAATGGTCTAATGGGTATGAGAAATTGAATTGTATTGAGTTGTGTATGTAGAGATATATAAATTAGTTTTTAAATAGAAAGATTGAGTTGGATTGGATTGCTAATGGGGATAGTCTAATAACCGGTAGGATATCCACGTATACGGTGAAATGTTAAATTTTATTTTAAAAGATGCTTATAGGTCAAGTCAAATGTGTATGTCACATGTCAATACGAGATACGTTTTTAATTTTGATGAGTGACTTTGACTTTACGATTAATAATAAAAAAAAATTTATATATTTTAACTTATTTTTAAAACGACTAATTTTCTATTTTAAATTTATTATTATCATAAGTTCTTATACAAATACGAAACACTAAATTAATTTGTTAAAAGAAAAAAATTCAATTTACTAAATCAAACATGATTAAAGTACGTAACTTGTAATTTTCTCTAAAATGACAGTGATATTCCCTTTCATTATTTATTCTCTAGTACCTCCTTTTACGGCCCAATTCAGCCCAATGTCTCGTTAATCCAGACTTTTAGGCCTGGAGAAGTCATAATTAGATATTGCAAATAAAGGCACATTAGTCAAAAGAATTTTAATGACGTTGAGGAATGGATCCAAAAGGAGCAGAAAGCAGTTGCTTTTTCCAAAACAATTTCAATATCAAATCTTAAAAAAGAAAATTAAAAGAATTAATAATATTTTAATCCTAGCTCTAATTCTGATGACGTTGAATAGTAAAATAGAACAATTAACTTGAGTATTAAATAAGTTGGTCATAAATTTAACCACCAGAAATTTGTCGGGAGAAAAATACAACGATAGCATACTACAATTCTAGCTTTCACTTTTATGACAATTACACATAAAATAGATCGTGAAAAACGATTCAATAATAAAAAATAAAAAATCATTTCAATCACAACAACAATGTTTATATTATAAGCTCACAAACAGGAAATGATCCGGACCGATTTTTCAGGAAGAGGAGGAATACTTTGTTCATTTCTAAAAAAATTATCCGGGTCAACGGTTGTCTTGACCTTCACCAATCTATCAAAGTTCCCTTTGAAATACATCTTGCCGTAAACCTTGCCGGAGTTGTAAGCACTCGCACCGGTTCCAGTCATCACTCCGATATCCAAATCTCGGTAATTCAAGAACGAGCATCTTGGATTTTTCGATACATATTTCGTCATGAATGCATACAATACTCTAGTTTGATTCAAGTACTTTTCCTCTAGACTTGGATCATCTTCAACCCAATTCATCGAATATTGAATCTTGAACAAGTTTCCAGCACGATGAGGACATGGTGTTGCACCTTCGGGTAGTTCATCCATTCTTCCACCATAAGGGTTTAAATAAAAACCACATTTACCCAATTCCGCCAACTTGTTGAAAATAGACTCCCATCCTGATTCTGATATTGGGGTTTGCACATAGTCAGACTTTCGTATCAAAAAATTAACTGTATCCGAGTTGCGGTCGAGGAGTATCTCCTCAGGCAACGTGTGATCTAAATTGGCCCAGTACAATACGGACTGGGCCCAACTTAACTCCAAACAATCTTCTTTTCTTACACCTAATTCCGGAAACCTTTTACTCATTATATCCAACAATTTGTCTGAATCACCCATGAAATGTGCTATAAATGAAGCATGGACGGTTGTCCGGCCGTTCTCTGTAACAGGCAATAATATAACTCTGATAAATAACTCTCTATCCATGGCAGGCGCAACTGCCTGCCATTTATAAACCAAGTCTATTGCACTTTCTGCAACAGATTTGGTTATCTTGAATACAGTATTAACCTCCGGTACACGAACGATTTTCACAGTGTACGATAATATAACACCAAAACTAGCACCACCACCGCCACAAATAGCCCAAAAGAGATCCTCACCCATCAATTTCCTATCCAGAATTCGACCATGAACATCCACAATACGAGCATCAATCACTTGATCAACCGACAACCCGTATTTTCGAATCATGGTCCCATAACCGCCACCACTTACATGTCCACCAACACCAACTGTTGGACACACTCCAGCAGGGAACCCATGCACCTTACTCTTTTCCCAAATCCTATAATACAATTCACCTAATTGAGCTCCTGTTTGAACAACCGCAGTTTCGGTTGCAATATCAACTTTAACATCATGTAAATTAAACATATCAAGTACGATGAAGTTCTTTTCATTCGATACGTAAGACCTTCCATCGTAATCATGTCCCCCGCTACGAACCTTGATTTGAACACCGAGTTTCTTGGCACATTTAACAACGGCTTGAACATGGGATTCTTTAGTTGGGGTGATAATGATGACGGGTTTAGGTGTAGAGATGGTGTTGAAACGACGGTTTCTGATGGAAGCTTGTAAAACTGAGGTGAACGCAGTGTGGTTCACCGCGGGGCTGTAAACAATTGAGGATAGCGTCGGGTCGGGTTCGGGTGACTGTTCATGAAGGCATTGAATGAATGATTTATAAAATGAGGACATGGTTTTGTTGTAGTTAGTTTACAAGGTTAAGGTTGTGATAATGGCCATAATTTTTTATGGTAGTATATATATATAGCTAAATGAATATAAAAAATATATAGATTTTATGTCACCTAACTCCGTTGAATTATTAGATAAAAGGGACGTGATTTTTATATTATTTGGTAGATCTTTTTTATACGTAAAATAATGCATAATATGAACGATACATTATATGGTTATTTTGCTTTTGCAGTTTGTAATGTATTCGTTGAAGTCTCCAATTAAATTTTAAAATAATATGCACCTGTTGTGCACGTGAAGATATGCTTTGCGGTCAATTACTGGTGGAGTGGTGTCCGCCACGAGTTTCACCAGACATGCTCACCAGTCGAGAAAGAACAAGCAGTTTAAAATAATGCAGGTTTCAATTGATTGAAAGTGTTTTTTAGTGTAATAGTGTCAGATAAGTGGTGGTTTGACGCTATTGTGAAACCAAACAACTCAAATGGTGCAAAGCATAAGGAGTGCTCTTTGAAACCTTATACTGTTCAAACTTTGATTATATATATGTTCCTTACTTATTTGTTAGATATATATAGGAAAGAATCAAGAACGAAATTGTTACACTGAGTTCATAATTGGAGGTTGGTATGTATATATTGTTACGTTCTTATAGTTTACTAACTGGTTTTTAAACTATTGCTACTAGAGTCGCTTATTTATTAATTTAATCTAATTATTATCATTAAAACAAGATTCTACCTAGCATCACTAGAGATAATAAAATTGCCATAATTCCTACACCAATTTTTAATGTATGCAATACAAATATGCATGAGGAATGCTATATTTTATGCATTAATGATATACAATTATGTTATATACATCAAAAAATTATGTTCCTTAAATTTATATATTCGTAGATATTTAATTACGTTTATAAAATGTCACGTCCTTAAATATTTCATCAACATGATCTATGAATTTGAAACTATTGCATATACCAGAAAGATCAAGCAATGTATGCCTGATGAAATCCAAAATAGTGAAAGTTATTAATTAATTAATTAATGTATATATTCAGATTCTCCCACCTATTATTTGATTGGGTTGGGACCCTTGACATGTATGTGATGACATAACAATTGGACAACGAATTAGGGGGTAGGTAGTGCTTAGGAGAGTCTCTAATGCATCAATTGTCACCTAATCATATCAATTTTCTATATGAAATTTCCACACATTTAATAACGGGATATCAACGGATTATTTTACTCATTATCATTTCTTTTGTAATTTATGTATAGGAAATTACATAAAAGTCGAACAAGTAATTAAAATAATGTTTTACAATTTGAGGCTCGATTGATTGAACCGAAAATCAAGTGATGATCAATTTATTTTTAAAATGGTTTTATTTTGATTTTTAAACCGTTATGAACTGATTAAATTTTTGATTCATCCCAGTTGAATCGGTGAACCGGATCAAAAAATCAGTTTTGGTCTTTTTCTTTTTTTTTAATTATTATTTATATAATTGTAAACTTCATTTATGTTAGTATTAGGTACTATGTTTGTGTAAATTTAAAGTTAAGGTTGCTACAATTACTTATAAAAACTATTTTGAAATGTTTTAGAATTTTTATTGTATTTATTTATATTTTTTCTTTATTTTTATATATTTCAATAAAATTAGTAATATATAATTGTTCAATTAGAATCGGTTTTGAGAACATAAATTAAAAGGAAGACATACACCTTTTTACTTTTTAACATAAGTCATCATATAATAAATTAAGGGGAATGTTCAAATAGTAAAGTTTGTTATGATAGCAATAATAGAAATAAATATTTTAATTTTTAACTTTAAGATTAACTAATTTTTTAGATAAAAAAATTATATCAAATTTATTAAAATTTTATACTTCTTAATATGAGATAAAAAACTTTAACAAATGTAATACACAATTAATTTTTGTGATACACACTACAAATTTTTAATTTATATCACACTAAAATAAAATTAGTGTGATATTCAACAAACTTAAGTTGTATTTTAATAAAATAAAAAATCGATCTCATATTATAAAGAATAAAATTATAATAATTTTGATATTATCTTTTTTTATAAAAAGATATAAAACAGTCAAAATTAAAAATAAAAATATTTATTTTTTATCATTAACATTATAAAAAACTTAACTACAATACTTTTTTCCTATAATTTAATGATCATGATCAAACAATATTTACCAAAAGATTAACTCATCAAAAGAATCGTACGTTTTCTTATTTAGTAAGGAATTAAAAACTAGTGGAAATAGTTAATTTTGGTTACTTCTGTTTAATAAAGGAAAATTGAATAAGAATAGTTTCGTAAATAAGGACTAGAGGGCTCAACGTTTGTTTAGTAGTTATAGTAATAGTTATTAAATTTTTACAAATTAAGATAAATTATGAGATTGATTTAGAGTTCGATTCCTAAACGACTTTAATTTTTATAAGTTGTTTATTGACTTTTTTGAGTCGTAAGTGACTCTTTCAATTCTTGTTCAACTTTTACGAGTCAGAAAATCAGATAAACTTTTAGTGTGATATAAAATAAAAAATAAAAAGACAAAATAGAAAAAATAAAAATTAGAATCTATTTTACATTAAATTTTCGTGTTGATTGTCAGTCAACAATTTCACTATTTTTACAGTGTTAAACTACAAATTATAGATCTATTCTTACCGTGTTAATTATTATATATATATATAATAACTATATTAATTTATTATAAAATAATTCTTTTACAAATCGAGTTAAACTCTAAGTTATAAATCTATTATTTAAAATTTCAAATAATTACGAGTCAAATCGTAAATTAGTGGATATAATTATAGCGTCCTCTATAATGTAGATAAGACGAACGCATTTCTATGCGTTTCACATCACTCGACACTAAAACATGTTGCAATAAAAGTGGTCTTATTATAAAAAGGAGGTAGGTAGTTCCTGATATGTTGACTACCATTTCTACAGCTTTACTTTTTAAATGAATTATCTCACTTGTGTCGGCGGCATAGGTTAAAATATATTTTAGAAACTTATTCTTTTATAAATATTATTAATAATATAATATTAATTAATAAATATTTATAAATTAAAATTACGAATTCATTGAATTAATTTTACTATTTAAAAATAGAAAATTTGATAGAGAAACTTCAATGAAAATCAAGGCTGCGTATCATTGATTGGCTCCACATAAATAGTAAGGAATATTTTCTTTCTTGTACTAAACAACGAAAATTGGCTACTTTTCGGGCTGTCCTCAACTTCCCATTATTGAACCTTTTTATAAATCAGAAGTTACTGGTTTTTCTTTTAGGAAAAAATAAAAATAAGATACTATGAGTTTATAGTCTTCTAGATCTAGATTCAAATAAGAAACCTAAATATCGTAGGAACGTAGGAAATGACTTTAAGTTCATTTTTAAATATTCAAAACATGTTATTTTACAAAATTTTCTTCGTAGCTCCTAATTCAAATAACTTTTAGAAACTATTTTTCAAATAAAAAAAATTTCGACTTTTTTTTATTTTTTAATTATTTTTTATTAATTTTTTTATTCATAATAATCACATTTTTTAACTAGATAATCACATGAATAATATGTGATTATCAAAATCCTATTTTGTAATTATCTCGAACACATAATAATCACATTATATTAGAGAATAATCACATGTGATTATCATGTTATATTTTGTGATTATTTTGAATAATCACAACAGTAACGACTGCAAAAAAAGTTCGAAAAAAAAAGTTAATATTTTTTATTAAAATTTTTATCATAGTTTGCAAAAGTTATTTGAGTAATAATCATTAAAAAAGTTTTGAAGAAAAATGTGTTTTAGATATTTAAAAATGAGTTTGAAGTCATTTCCTACGTTCTCACGATATTTAGGTTTTTTATTTGAACCCTCCTCTAGTCTTCTATTGGTCACTAATTCAAAGCGAAAATTTACAAAGATATAAATACGGGTAGCATTTTCTGCAGCAAATACCTAATAAGCAGCAATCAATGACACTGCTGAAAACTCACAAAACTATGTGTCGTTCATGCCTCCATCTATGGGACTGAAATAGATAAATTAAATTTATTAAATTGTTAACAATAAAGATGATATCATCATCGTATTTACTGAGTGTTGCGTTGTGACTTGAATTGGATTGAAGTTGGGTCGGATGGCTGGAATAAAGGATTACGACGCTGCATTGGTAGCGACACGATCATGGGTGTAACTTGGACAATTTTGATCGGAACCCTGATGCGAGGTTAAAGATTGCAACACAATAGAAATAGTTCGGGACGTGATGGAATAAGTTTGCGATGCGATCTCATGCGTTTTCAGCAAAACGTGTTTTATTTTGTTACCATATATAGTTATCCTATAAATAGTTAATCATTGATTCATTGTAATCCTAAGCCACGAAATTTCTTGAGGCTATTGTCAATAAAGAAGATTACTAAGTTCTTGCCCGTGGATTAAACAAATCATATCGATTGGATATAACCACGTTAATTATGAGTGTTCATTAATTACTTTTATTAAGTTACCTTGCACTTGTTCTTGCGTGTTTGATCAATCAAATCATGCCTATTGTCCAACAATTGGTATAATTGCTTCCGGGTTTATTGATTTGATTATTCAAACAAGTTGATATTGATAGGAAAGATGTTGTCTCAGAAGTTTGAGATCGAGAAGTTCAATGGGTCGAATGATTTCACCTTATGGAAGGTGAAGATGAGGCGTCTTCTAGTTCATCAAGGGTTGAACATGACGATAGATGGCGATGTTAGTTGGAACAACAAACGACTACATAAAAAAAGAAGTCGATTAATGGAAAAGCACATAGTGCTATTTTGTTGTGTTTGGCAGATGAAGTTTTGAGGGCGTAGTGGCTGAGACAATGGCTGTCGGGATTTGGGAGAAGTTGTGTGAACGTTATCATAACAATTCTTTGACAAATCGTTTATTTCAGAAGCACCGTTTGTACAACCTACGGATGATGAAAAATGCACTGACAAAAGATCATCTTGATAACCTTAATCATATTATTTTAGAAGTTGATGATGAAGATCAAGCCTTGAGTTTGCATTGTTTGTTACCTGGGTCATATGAAAATTTTGTTGATAATATGTTGTATGGTAGAACTGAGATAACTGTAAGGGATGTTAAAGACGCTTTAGAGTCTAAGAAACTCAAAATACCAATGTCTATGAGTGATGACATTTTTGGGGCAGGGTTATCAGTTGAAAATGGTAGACTAACACAACGGGGTAAGAAAGGAAAGGGTAAGGGAACGGCACATTCAAAATCAAAAGTTCATGCAGGTAGTATTTGTTATAATTGGTGAATTGATAAGGGTCACTTTAAAAAGAATTGTCTGAAGCTGAAGAGTGGTAATGGGGAGAAAACCAGGGGAAGTGTATCGGTGGCACATGAATCATGTGAAGATTGAGATTATGTTAAAGTACTTAGGTGATGGATAACAAGGCATCTCATCATCATATGGTTTTCTCGTGTGATCTATTCGTTTCATTTTAATGAATGGAGTGCTACTAGGAATATAGGTGATGGTAGGCTGAAAAGTATCAAAGGCTCGGGTATAGTTTAAACTAAGACACACAATGGTATTGTCAGGTCGTTGGATTGTTGGTATATTCCTGATCTTAGAAAAAATCTTATTTCTTTGGGCTTGCTATAGTAGTGAGGGTGATGTAACATCCCAAAGTTTGAAAAGAATTTTGAAATTTTAAAATAAAGTTTCTGAATCCTGCGAAGTTATTTGTTGGTGTCGCGAGTTAGAATTGTGCGACACTAAGGTTAGAGTCGTAGGTGAGATTTAATATAAGATTGAGGAGCTTAAGTGTAATTAACAATTTATATATATATGTTTACCTTCTAAACACTTCGAATCACTTCCAGAAATTGAAATCAATTCGCAAAACACGTTATAGTGAGAGAATTTAGAGAGAGAAACGAGCTTTTAGAGAGAGAAAGTGAGAATCAAGGTTTAAAATCGAAGATTTGAAGGATTGGGACCGTGATTAAGATTAAAAGCTAGAGACCAGTGTTCAGCTGTGAGGGACCAGAGGTTTGCAGGATTACACGTGTTTCGAGGTAAGTAATAGGTAAAATATAAATTGAATGAGATTACTCAAATTGCAGAGTACTTGAGTGTGCTGTATCTAGACAGTACTTGGGTGTATTGTATATAGAATGTCGTGGTACTTGAGTGTACTGTATCTAAAGAGTACTTGAGTGTACTGTAACTAAAGAGTACTTGAGTGTACTGTATCTAAAGAGTACTTGAGTGTACTGTATCTAAAGAGTACTTGAGTGTACTGTATCTAGATAGTATTTGAGTGTACTGTATCTAGATAGTACTTGAGTGTACTGTATCTAGAATATTGGGGTACTTGAGTGTACTGTAATAATCCATCGATTAGTCCTCTTTATGCTGAGTGATCATAAATGATTAGTAGATAAAACGTGAATCCTTATTGAGTAAAGTAAATATATGTGGTTACAGCGTAACTGTACAAAAGTGTTATTTTAAATTGCTGATGAACCCTGTTACTTACTAAGCTTGTGTGCTTATCTATATTGTTGTTGCTGTTTTATTACAGGTGGGTCGAGTAGAGGGATAAAGGGTTCAGGGAAGGAATCTCAGCGCGGATAGTAGTGTGCTTGCTACTCCTGGTAGTAAGTGTTTACTCCGTTGAATCACGCTCGAATATTAAGGGAGTCTTTTTGGGAAAACAAACACATGTTTGTAATATTATGAATAAAGTATTTTACACGTATGTATATAAAGTGTGATTGTTATATTGTTATTTAAAAAAAAAATGTGTCTTAAAATAAACGGGTGTTACAGGTGAACACGTGGATATTTGTTTATTATGAAAGGCAAGATGAATAATACCAATATGTATATTCTGCATGGGAATTCGGTGACGGGACGGTTGCGGTTTCTCAATCCAAGGATAAAAATGAGGATTTGACCGAGTTATAGCATCGCATATTGGGTCATATGAGCGAGAAAGGGTTGACAACTTTGAGTAAACGGGGATTATTGGGTGGTGATGTGACAAGTAAAATAGATTTATGTGAAGCTTGTGTTAAAGGTAAGTAACGCAATGTTTCATTTTGAGTTGTGGGGTCCTTCTCCTGTTTAGTCCAATGGAGGATGTTTTTACTTTGTGACCTTCATTGATGACTACTAGAGGAAAATTTGATTGTATTTTATGAAATTGAAAACCAAGGTGTTTGGTAAGTACAAGGAGTGAAAGATCATGATTGAAAACGGTCCAGAGAAAAAATAAAGACTCTGAGAAAACTGTCAGTGATTTTAAAATTCTGTAATGCACCATTTGACAACTTCAGTAAAGTGGAAGATACAGTGAGGCACCACACTGCACGATACATCACATCAGCACTTAGTTTGTAAGATCAAAGAAGCAATAAGCTGGTGGACCTCGTGGTGACGAGTTCCTGTAAAAGAAATGGAACTTGTTACACTTGCAAATCACAACATGTTAATAAAATTAGATTTAACAAATGGTCTTCATGACTTTGAATTTGGAATTGGCTCACCCACCTAAACAGCATTTGTAAATTGGTATTAAATTTTTTTCAGATGAAACTCATCTCTAGCAAAAGAAAGACTGACTTTTTAATAAGGATATTTCGTGTTTATCTTTACTTTTCGTTTATTATCATCATCATCCGATGCTATGCATCCCCCAGTCATACAATGAAGTTAATTAATCAGGTGTATATGTTACTAATTCTAGTTCTTTGGTGGCTATTTGAAGAGTGCCCACGAGGTGTTTGATGCAATGTCTAGGAGAAACTTACACGGTGTTAGCACGTGCTTTATAGCTATTGTTTTCCTTTTCAGCTTGGTAATTGGGATTGGTTCGTTTAGGTGTATTGATTGATGATCCTCTACTAGCTATCTATTTATTTTAGATAGACTGATAGAGCTGAAATATGAAATTTTAGTTTATTAATTACACAGACTATACTAGCCCAAGCCTTGGCAGTGACAACTTGTTGATGTCAATTTCTTATTCTTCCTGATGGCTTCAATTAGTTATTTGATCCATTTATACGTTATTTTTTTAATATACGAGTTTATTAGGGAATGTGTCTGACTTGTGAGTTTCATTTATTTGTTGTGACTTCCATTTGTTGTTTTTCTGCTCAATTTTCTGTGACTTTTAGTGATTGAGCTTCGTTTTTGCGTGGTCCTTCTACGACCATGATGATGCTTGACCATTCCAGCTTAGATCACATTATATTCTATCGGGGACATAATATTATTGCCTTTTTAACTATATGTTTAGGCAAATTACTACAACACGATAGATAAAAGGTGGACATTTTACTGTTTTAGTCAAAAGAGTTTCAATATATTTTTAATATACACCCCTTGTGTCATCAACTAATTACATCATTTACACCTGGCACGTCAAAATTTCAAGATTTTATCAATAATTTTATAAATAATTGTTTTAATTATTATCCTTGTTGTTTCTATGTATGGTATATAACCTAACTGATCATAATTAAAGAAAATAACTTCATTAATATCATTATGAGACTACGTGTATGTGAGTGATAATTAATTTAATTATTAAATTGATTAGAAAATATATGTAGATTATGTTTTATAAATTTTGCCTAAGTCCAAGAAATGATGTGACACATCCCTACATAATTAAAAAAGACAAATAAAAATCATACAATCTTCCAACTGAAATGCGATTGAAAGATCGTTGTTGACGATTAACTAGTGCATCAAAGCATTATTTCGAAATTTAATTTCTTCTAATATTAATGTTTATATTGAAATAGTTGTTTAAATTTCTAGCCTAACGTATGAGTTCTTTCTATAACTCTCTTTCCATCTTATGGATTGTCCAACTGGAAATGTGATGGTTTAAATATATGTGATTGTTATAGGTGCAAGTCTCCAAATTACTTGTGGAACGTGTATAGCAATCGATTCAGAATAGAAGTGAACACCCAATTTTTGTCTCCGTATGTTACGTACACCATTTGCATTGTTTTCCAGCATTGCGGTCGAAGTAGTCCAAAATACATACCCTTTGAATACAAATTGGAAGAGGAGACTAACTATTCTAGGTCATGCATTGCGTACGTCAAAGAGGATGTTGGGTGGTTGGTGACTAAGCTATACCAGTTTACTACCCGGCAGGAGTAACAAAGTTTTAGTATTGAGTTCTTTCCAAGGCGTCAAATTCTCTTAGACCACGAGTTTGCTTTTGAAGGCGTTGAATTTCAGCCATCGGAGATTGTAAGTTAAGTTTAAAATGATTTGTTTGTTTACAGTAATTTCTGTTTTTAGTTTTAGGTTTCAGATTGTTCAATATGTCGCGTTGACAACTTTAATGTTTTTGGGTCTAAGAATTGCAGTCCACTTTATGACAAAGAAATATCAAGATATAAATAACTACATACCATGAAGTTCATGTAAAGATGGTTTTTCTGATAAATGGAAAGATTTTGTTCGTGATATGAATAAACAAAGTCGAATAATGGTATATATTTGATAGGAGACACGTGAACAACAAGAGGAAAAGTTAAGGTGGACGTCGAGTTGGAACCAAAATTGCCTATTGATTTCACAGATTTAATTGAGCTGCCAAAAGATGTTATACAAAGGAAAACCAAGAAGGAACTTTACTTTCTTCTTCGTAAAGGTTTCCTCATTGATGGTGAGAAGTTAACAGTAGCAAAATGGGCGGACGGGTTGGTACGGGCAGCCGGATCAAAATAAGTTTGGATTACAACGGATTCGGGTAAAAACGGTTACGGGTCAAATGGGCAAATTTCTGAAAATAAAAAAGAATAAGCCTAAATGATTATCAATATACAAAACAGCTAGTTCATAATACAAGTTCACAGCTTAATCCACATAGGTAAAGCCAGTTACCTTTGGAACTAAACGGCATAACGACAATCACAACCAGTTTGATATTCCTCCCTTTAATCACTGCTCTGTCATACGTGACAAACATATATACTATATAGATAAAAAATACATACTCGATTTCACATGTAAAACCTGCTACTTAACACAATGTTTGCGTTCCCTCAAGATCGAGCAGTCTTCACTAAAGAAAGAGCTTCTTGAATGTACTCACTTTCGTCTTATTTCAAGGCTAGAATAATTTCTGTTCGAAGATATTGTATGTACCCAACTGTTGTTCGAAGTCTATTATATGTACCGCTTACGTGTCGGGCCATGTGTACGCTTACGTGGCAGGAAACTGGTGACGAGGATTTTGCTAGCCGGTACCTTACATCAAAAGCACCTCCTTCCGAGTTAGGTACACACAATAGGGCAAATAAAAGTTGGGTACACACAATACATATCCCGTTAAAGTTAAGTACATTCCCAGCACTAATCCCTTTATTTTATTTAAATAGTAAAGGAAATAGTATATGATAATAATAAATATAAATAAAATGTAGATATAAAGTGGTCAAAATTGTCATACTTAAGGTTTTCGAGATCGGTACAGACCTGATTCCAGTGAGCAGGATCACCAGACAATTGATCAAAATTGAAGAGAGCAGCAACAACAGCAGGAACTCTAGTTCGATGTTTAGATAGCCAATCACGTTTAATTACGCCGGTAGATGTGAAATCTGAAGGCAAGTGGTTGTTATTATTATTATTATTATTATTTATTATTATTATTATTATTATTATTGTCATCCTTAGGGTTTTTAGAAATGAGTGAGATCTTGGTGAAATCAGTTAATCCGAGTGTATTAATCGGTGGTTGTTCAGAATGAAGGTGAGTTGAGATCATAGCGTGAAGATAATGCCCAGTACGTTAGATCTTTTTTTTTTCACCTTGCTCACATGGACTCAATATCCTTTTTTTTATAGTTTATTTTAGTCCATTTAAATATTTTAATAAGTCTAAAATTACCGTATAAACAATTATAAAAGATCAGAATTCAACATATAAACTAATTTTGCTGTTACTAGTGAGAAGGTATTCCTATCCCTTCTCCAGTTCTTCATTCACTAATAAAACTATCAAATCCATATTTGGCATAATCGGAGGCTGATCATATCAGACACTGACTTCTTTCATCTGACCTCTTTTATTCTATTCAAAGCATTACTTTTTTGTTGAGATATGTGTGCCCGTGTCACGAGAGATAGAAAAATTTGTTACGTTATATAGGTGTGAGACGAACTTTAACATTAGCTGTGGGATAAATTTATATGATACTTTAAATTTGTGAGTTACCGCGAGTATAACAAGATGTGTTTTTCCGATGCATCACATGTACAGTATACTATCAAAATTGATGCATCAAAGTTGTCAATGCGACAGTTTGCTGTCAATGCAGATGCGTTGTTGATAGTATACTATATATATGATGCATCATTTAATTTAAAAATTGTATTTCCATCAATGTGTTTAGGTTTCAGATTATCACTTTAAAAATTGTTTTATTGTACTGCCTCCTCAGATGCTTAACTTGTTCAAATGATGTCAATATAGTAGTCTTAACCACACAGATGTTTTCAATGAACAGTGGTGGTTATCTGTTAGCAAAAACATGAAGAAACGCCTTATGATACCTGCAAGTATATTTTTGGATACACCTGATTGGAAATACAATTCTGTTCCAGAATCAGAATCAAGGTTATCCCTCTCTCTCTTACCATTTAGGTTGCTCACTTTGCTTGCATGTCTAATTTATGTTTGCATGGCGATGGCTGATGGTACCCCTAGGTTTTCACCAAATGATGTTATTTATTAAGTGGAACAAAACACGAGGGAAACTGAGCTGATTTCTACGCCATACGAATTAATTGACGCATCACATATATAGTATACTATCAACAACAGATGGTGTATCTGCAACAACATGCAACGGATATATGATATGCAAGATTATTTTTGTCATGTCACCTACTTAGTGAAAGGGCTTTGAATGTTCTCACGAAAGGTTTAGTTCCCACTGAAGCTAGGTATATTGATGCACAATATGCTTTTTCATCTTTTTTATGTTTTTCTTTCAAAAAGAAGCATGTAGGATTGTATAAGACAACCTTTATACCTTTTCCATAGCAACTTTATTATTTCACAATACAAGTATCTCCAACTATATTGGCAGATTCAAGGTGCTGACCAAGTCCCTTAGACGTTATTGTTTTGAAATTCGCCTGAGGGTGGATTTGCAAATGTTGTCACCTAAAACGACATATTCAGGTCACCTCATTTATAAACTACCCAGTGACTACTTTTCATATGAGGGTCCAATGGTAATAGGGAGAAATGATGGGAATAAATGTCATTTGTATTGATTGTCAATCTGTTTAAACACTCGGTGTCGTCCCCCAGTTATTGGAGCCAAGGATGATCAAGAATCTCTTGTCCCATTGGATACTGGCAAGAAGAGCCATCCGAAGCGAAGGAAGGATGGTTGGATGGAAGTTAAATTTGCAGAAATTTCACTGCCTACCACCGACATGTTTTATATACTATCTATAGAGGAGAAAAAGTTTAGAAACACGGATTTTTTGACATTGTTATAGAAGGTATTGAATTTAGATCTTTGTAAGTGTCCATTTAATATCATTCCGTTCTTCATGTAACATTACCAATAATATTTTTAACTATTAGACCCATATCTTGTTGACAGGGAGTTACAAGACACTTGCTTATCTCCTGGGATTTGATGTAGATTTGTGGAACCAGAAGCAATTCAACCTCAGATTGAAAGAAAGTATTATTGTTTGTCGGAAAGACTACGTACAAATGAAGCTAACTATTACTTCTATGCAACTGCTGTATCTTGTTATTTCTAGTAATTTGTTCAAAGTTGGATACATTTTAAGATGATTTGTATCCCTTAAGAATTTAAGTTTAAGAAATTACCACGTTCGATATTTAATTGTTATCAACAGACGGGATTTCTATGGAAGATATGATGTGCTTTTTAATTAGCAAAATATGAAATGTTTAATGATACCTGCAAGTAAAGTTTTGAATGAAATTGATTGGAGATGCAATTCGTTATCAGAACCAGAATCAAGGTTACCCCTCTTATACTAATTATTAGATATCTTAAGCATGTTAGCAAATTTGTGTTTCCTTGCTCATTTTATGTCACCTTAAGATGTTCACATGGTATATGATCTCATTTTGACTTTTACTTTTAAACCTTCATATTCTATCGAAAATTATGATATCATCACATAATCGTCTCCAAACTATTTTGCAGATTCAAGTGCAGTGGTGACCACCTCTCTTTACAATTATATGTTTATGATTAATTTAATCAGACCCCATGACAAAATTACGTTGTCACCAAAAACAACATATTCATGTCACCTTATTTACAAACCACCTGATAAGTACTCTTCATTTGAGGGTTCCGCGATAATAGAAACAAAATGTGGTAAATATGCTGCTTCTAATCCAATCGCAATCGCTTAGAATCCCAAGTATCGGAGCCAAGAATGCTATATGCGAAATGAAACGTTGACATTCCAATGAAGGAAGGATGGTTGGTTATAAGTTCAAATCAGAGAAGTTTCAAGCAATGCAACTGGACTTATCAACGAAGATTTTACATTAATTGTGCAACAAAATAGATTTGAAAAGATAATCATTACTGGCATTGAACTTACATTGTGTTCTCAAATTTGTTATACGGTGAAAAGGAAAAGAAGCGAAGAGATTTAAAAATAATTTATACTCCTATGTCATATAAATTGATAAATAGGAGAGTATTTTTGACAAAAAGTTGATAATCAGTAACCCAGATTGTTTCATAATCGGCTGTCAATTCATAATGTAAAGATATACCTGATTCACTCAGCAAATTGTAGTTATATAGTACCCGAGTTTGAATTCGAAATTTTGTATTTTTTAAGCAAAGATGCCTCGCCCATTAACAATTGAGCTAGACCTCATTGACATATAGGAGAGTATATATATTCAAGATGGAGTAAACTCGCCCACCAATCAGTATCTACAGTTCATTAGTTCGAATAAATTCCATGTATAGTGTACAAATCCACCAACACATGGGGGTAGCTCAGCTTATAAATAAAATAAAAATTTTGAGCCACATATTTGATATCTGATCCAGTCGATGGCTGAAAGTGACTTAACTAAAAAAAGTAACGCCTTTTAATTTATATTCAAAAACTTGACTCAAGCAATTTACTTACAATTGTATCCTTTTTTGGAGTTTATTTTCTCCTATGCTATATACTTGATATATTTCATTGATTCATATATGTGAAATGGCTTTCATGAAAGATTATGATCACCTCAAAATTCAAATGAAAGATATAGCATCAGCCACCAACAACTTTGATCCCATCAAAGTCATCGGAGTTGGTGGGTTCGGCCGGGTGTACAGAGGAGAACTGTCGCTCCCAGATGGACAAATCACGGTCGCTATCAAAAAGTTAGATCGCAGAATGGGACAAGGAAACATCGAATTTTGGAAAGAGATCATGATGCTTTCAAAATACAAACATGAAAATTTGGTCTCTCTCATGCACTTTTGTATTGAGGGTAATGAGATGATCCTTGTGTACGAGTATGCTGCACGAGGAAGCTTGGATCGCCATTTAGGCAACATTAGTCTCACATGGATCGATCGCTTGAAAATATGCATTGGGGCTGCACGTGGGCTAAAATTCCTACATGATCCCACAAACACACATCAGAGAGTTATCCATCGAGACATTAAAAGTGCAAACATCCTTCTGGATGAGAAATGGACGGCTAAAGTTGCCGATTTTGGCCTATCAAAAGCTGGCCCTGCTAACCAACCGCAAACATATCTTATTTCGAATGCAGTTGGTACGCCCGGCTATTGTGATCCATTGTATTGGGAGTTGGGTTTTCTGTCTAAAGAGTCTGATGTCTACTCTTTTGGTGTCGTGTTGTTTGAAGTTTTGGTTGGGAGATTATGCTTTGATTATCGTAATGGTGAACTAACCAAGATTTTAGTGCCTAAGTGGAGACAATTCTATGACGAGAAGCGCTTAGATGAGATTATCCTCCCTGGTCTAAAAGAACAAATGGATCCCGGTTCTATGAACTCGTTTTCAATTATTGCTTATCAATGCGTGAAGAAAGCTCGTGAAGATCGACCGATGATGGTTGACATCGTGAAAGAACTCGAGTTTGCGCTCGAACAGCAAGTCATTTTCTTTATTCTTCCTGTTTTTATATAATTCACCCTTCAGATAATTATTCTAAATGAGTAAAAGGATTTGACATAAAGAAAAAGGTTTTTTTGCAGGAAATTCTTGAAAATCTTGGAAAGAGAGTTGATTTTGGAGAACTGATGAGGATTGTAGACCTTGCGGTACCTCCTCTCTCATATGGACCCCAAAGTCAACTTCTCATGCTTCTCTTGAAAGGTTTCTTTGTTGATGACGGCAATACGGTAATTAATAGTTAATAATTTTTATTTTAGGGCAATGTTAAAAATTCACCAATTTTTATAAATTCATCAAAATCAAAATTATATATTATTTATGGTACAGTACACAAACGTGATAAATTTATCAAAATTATATATTATTTTAGGGCTTTTGTTATAAGTTATAACTATTACTACTATCTAACACAATTGTATAATATCGTTTATACTGGAAGGTCAAACTTAACAAATATTCAAAACTACCAATACAATTATTCTTGATTTTGCTGTTATTTGACATAACTATTGTTGTGGGGCAGTGGATAGCGATAGATATGAATGGGTTATATACCAAAGTGGTATCCGCAACAAAATGTTTCTTTGGAGACGAACTTGTAACGAAGGAAAAAGAGACAGAAAATTTTGCAAGGTTAGTCAAACAAATTTTGTCTTACTTAGTAATATGTGCCGTTACTGAACATGCTGTGTTTCATTTAGTGCAATGGTTTTTTTTTTTCTTCAAATCTTTTAAAATGCATTTAATGAACTCTTTAAATTAACATTGTTCCTCTTTTCTGTCTCGCACAAAATATTTGCATTTTTATTTTGAATCGTTCTAAATTAAATATTCATTTTGTATTTTAATCAATTAAAAGAGACGCTGATAGGTACAAATGATATTTTATTGGTGACGAGTGACCCCTTCTAATATTCTATGCATTTTCAAAATGAACACTCATAATAAAAACGAAAAGGATATAATATATTAATCGAATATATATGAAAAAAAGATCATTACCATTTCAAGAATGCATCGTGGTAATTGATTGTAAATATTACCCTCTTACATGTTTCTTTAAGTTTAAGGATGTTTTATAAATTACTATTTTTTACGCAACTTTTACTATGTATACAACGTCTTTTGTAAATTAACAACTCTTACTATGTGTACAACTCGTACTGTGTATGAAAAAGATGAATCTCAATCACACTTTATAAACACTGTTTCTTTTTTTAATTTATGATCGCACTTTATAAACATAATCAACTTGGACAAATCTTCAAAACCAAAACGTCTTTAGAAATGCCCAATTCTGCCCCTGTTCTTGTCAAGTTGGCGTCGCTGCAATTACTCGTGGTCCTGCATCAAGCCATCAATGTGACCAACACGTCGACAAGATAACATTCCCATATATTATAATTTTAACCTTTGATATATATACTCGTCAATTCGTAATCTTTGAATTCAACTAGACATTAAAGCTTAAAGTTTTAGAAATTTACTTTTTGTGTGACAATTGCATTATGGGTTCATTAAGTAGGGTAATACTATGTACGCAAGACTATATGTATGAACTATGATATATTGTTTGATTTTGTGCCGCATAGCATGAGTACGCTATATATACACACACACATATATATATAGAGAGAGAGAGGGATGGAGATTCAAATGAGAATCTAATAAAAGTTGACAACTTGTAAGAACCACTAGATTATGTATTTGTTTACATGTGATTCACTTCATTTATAAGTGAACATGTAGGTTTGATTTAGAAAGAAAAAGAAGTTAAAACCCTAAAAAATACGTCTTAAAACATGTTTTAATCGATTTGTTCACATGATTGTTAGCATGTGAACATATATTTGTTATTTTGTGCTTTTAGATATATTTAGGATTTTTTGACTTTTTTTCTTTCTTAATTAAATGTATATTAATGTTCACATATAAATGAAGTTAGTCACATATAAACTAATATGTAAATTAGTAGTTCTCGTAAGTTCTCAACTTTTATATCTATCAATTAATTGTGTTTGATATATATAACTACTTATAATGCATTTGAGTAACACTGTAAAGATAGGGGTACCTGTTTGTTCAATATAAAGCAATTGTATGATAATCGTTATGAATTGTGTAAGAACAATAAGACCGTTTATTAACATTGCATTAAAGTGTATGAAGTATGTTTCCAATAGCATTAAAGTGTATGAAGTATCTTTACAATGGTTCATTTACAAATGAAGGTTTAGTGGCTTATATTTATACCTTAAGTAATAGCTACACGTTTAAGCATAAGCAATACATACAATCTCTAATATTGATCCCGACGATCAGCATACTTCTGACTACGAGTACATTTACTATACGAAGTGTAAATTTAATATTACAAAATTACATATTTTGTTCGTGCTATGGGTTCACGATAAGGGAGACGCCAAAGCTTCAGTCACTTCAAATTATGAATCCTCCGCCAATGGGAGTACGTACAACTTTTTAAATGATTATCAAAAAAGCCTAGTTCTTTTTTCGTTTGCTTTCATCCATCTCCGATCTATGACTTTCAACAGTTAAAGTTCTCAATTTAATTAGTTAGGTTATCACCATCTTGAATAGGACTGTACGTTTAATGATTTTGTTTATTCTCAGTTTCTTACTACAAATTTAATTACAGTCCTATTCGAAAAGTTTTAATACATTAATTAAAACTGTATGTAGGATTAAGAAATTCTTGCTTCATATTTCAAAATATATATTGTTGTTATATATTTTGCATTATCTGGTTTGAAATGAGATAGTAAATACATGTGATTGTGATAGGTGCAATTTTCCATATTACTTGTGGAACGTTTATAGCAATCATTTCATAGTAGAGGTGAACACTCAGTTTTTGTCACCAAATATCACATACACCATTTACATTGTCTTCCAACACTGCGGTGAATCTGCTTCTCCATGTTACGTACCTTTCGAATACAAATTGGATGACGAAACAAATTATTCTACATCATGCGTAGCGTACGTCACAGGGTATAAATGGGTTATGACGAAACTATACCAATTTACTAACTACACGAGACGACAAAGTTTTAGAATCGAGTTCTTGCCAAGGGATCAAATTCCCTTTAACGACGAGTTTGCTTTTGAAGGCATCGAATTTCGACCTTCGGAGTATGTAAGTAAAATATAATGATTTGTTTCTTCACACTATTCTGCTTTTTTTTTTTCCGAAACAGAAGACCTTGTTTTCGTTAAATGGGAATTTCCCATAATTTGAACTAATAAATTCAATAGGCAATAATGGTATGTATATTATGTTGCAGGAGACATGTGAAAAACAACAGGAAAAGATTGAAGTGGACATCAATTTGGAACCAAAGTTATTGAATGATTTTACAGATTTAATCGAGCTATCAAAAGATGTTATACAATGGACAAACGCGACAGAACTTTACCTTATCCTTCGCAAAGGGTTCCTCATCGAAGGTGAAAAGGTACTCATGTATAACCATTCTTCAATTCTTCATTAATTAGTAATAATACAGTCCATTGCTCAGAAAACCAGTGTTGTTCATAATATTTTATAACAAGATCTTTTCATCTTATCCCTTTATTCAATTGAAGTAGTTAATAACATGGGTATGATATTTCAAATTTGATTTCGCATGAGCATTATAACTAGGGGGTGTTCAAAAATACCCGTATGCAAATCTAAAATCTAAATATTCGAAAAATCGATCCAAAATTATCTTGTTATAAATATTCGAAATCGGATTTTTAGAAATTTCGGATAATCGGATATATAAAATATCCGAAAAATAATTTTTTCTTTTTTTTCTTTTCCTTTTTTCTAGTTCCAACTTGGTATGTGAACCTTTAACCCTAAATTCTTAGATAGCCCTAAATTGACTATTTATCTTGACTTCAGAAGACACAAATTAATCTCCTCGTTAGATATCACCATCACTCAACATAAGAATTCCTTCAAGTTCCAATCTCAATCGCGTCAGAAATCCCGAGCCGTCATCTTTATTTATTTCTCATTGAAAAGAGTGTTGTTTTAATTGTTTTATTGCTAAGTACATGACCTATTGTAAGTCTTATTTCAACTGATATCATAGGATGTGAGTAAGTGTTGTCAAGATTCAAAGTCACATATAAAATATTCCCATTTGATTCTCATGAAAATCCCAGTAATTTTCAACACACAAATACACTAACCTTCTTAAATATTCTTTATACATCTCGATTAGATTTACAGATATTATTGGCTAATGTTACTTGTTGATTTATTTATTGTTTCAAGTTCTAAATTTCTTGTTCTTCTCATTATTCTAAACTGCATTATCTCTTCTCCTTTTTCGGATATTTCGGATTATCCAATATCCGTATCCGAAATTTCAGATATCCTTCCGAAATTCGGATATCCGATTTTGAACGCCCCTAATTGTAACCGAAAGCAGGGATTTTTATCAATGGATACTATAAGTTAGCAAATTATTTTACTTTGGTTCTCATAAAGTGCAATGTTGGATGGTTAACTATTGCAAGTTTGCAACTGATATCATTTAGTAGTAAGTTCTAACCACATAAATGTTTGTCAATGAACAGTGGTTCTCTATTAGCAAAGATATGAAAAAATGTTTTATGATACCTGCAAGTACATTTTTGAGCTGCGAAGAATGGGCATGCAATTCTATGCCAGAATCAGAATCTAGGTGATCCCTTTCTCCTACTGATTAGGTTGCTTTTTGTTCACATTTAACTTCACCGTATTTTTAGAAAAATTTATATAACCATTTTGATGATTAGTGCTTATAAATATCATGTTTAGTTACGAGCTAATTATTTTGCAGGTTCAAAGTGGTGACCAAGTCTCTTATCAGCTATTCATTTACTATTCATCTGAAATCCCCTGAGCAAATGAAGTTACCTGAAAAAGCATATTCATGTCACCTCATATACAAACTATCTGATAACTACTCTTCACTTAAAGGTCCCATGGTAATAGGAATTACTGATGACTTTAGAACTCATGTGATTCCGTTATCAATTTGTTTAAACACTTATTGTCGTCCCCCAATTATTGGAGCCACTAACAATGACGATAAAAAATCTTCCTGCAAAATGAAAGGCCATTCAAAGCGAAGGAAGGATGGTTGGGTGGAAGTTCAATTCGCGGAAGTCTTGATGAAAGGTAACTTCAGATTATCAATAGAGGAAGAAAAATTTAGAAACATGAACTTTTTTGATATTGTTATTGAAGGCATTGAATTTAGACCCATATAACCGTTCTTTTTTGGGCTTCGTGTAATATCACCGATAACTTATAAATTGTAACTCTTTGTATTTCATTATTTCAATAATTACATTTGTTATGGATACACTTCACAAGATAAATCCTCCTATGATACATTATTTTCTACACTTATTTGATGCACTATTTTGTCAAACTTTATGCACCCATCAATGCATAAAAAATATGTATAGAGACACATGTCGTCATGTCGGCACTCAACTTTTTTCGTAAATACAAATAAAGACTTCTGGTGAGCTTGACCCATTTGCTTTTATCATTTTATATGTATTTATGCAATTCTATTCAGTTTTGAAAGATAACGTAATTAATATGAAAAAAAATATCTACAACTACAATCCCTAGATTGTGTTTGACCATTGTAGCAAAAGAATAAATGCGTGACCAATATTAGTGGGCACAAAAGCGAATATTACCTCCCCACTTTGATTCTTTTCTGTTTGTAATTCCAAACTTTTGAAATCAAACATTACCAAAACATTTACAATCAAATGGAGCTAACACTTGATAAGCTTATGCATTATGATGACACTTGACCCATTTACTTCTCGATGACTGGGAGAAGAAATTCGAAGCTAAGTATCCAATTGTGGGCTCTCTCGTCGCTTAAGTATGTTATATGTATAATAATCGATTTTGTGAATCGAAAATATGATATGCTTGAAATTGTTTGTGATTTGGTTTTTGAAGTGAATACTGACATAATTCAGTGATTCTGTCCATTTTAGCGACTGTTTTTTGCACTTTTAGTTTGATACATAATTGATGGTTGGTTTTCAGTTGTTTTGCATGATGACTTGTGGATGTTGGGAAGGTTGTTACTATGATATGATGGTTTTCTGATTAACGGGTTTGAATCCCTCTAGGTATATATGTGATATTCAACAAGATATATTTCACATGAAACATGTTTGATAATATTATCACTTTTTATTATTGGCTCCGTGTGATTAAAAAAAAAATAACAACTTCAATGATAGAAAATTTCTTACAATTTTATTAGGGTTGAATGTTGAATAACCATTTACTTTAGGTCCATTCATATCTTAAATAATGTATTTTCTAGCACAAAATAGCAAAATGCACTTTTTGCCAAGATACGCAAGTTGCCCCTTTATATAGCACTTCTCTTAATTGGTCAACCCGAAAGATGAATAAAGTGAGATTTTTGATTTATCATTCCCGTTGCTCTAATATCACTTAATAGAACCGCAACTAGCCCAACAATATATTCAACAAATAAATTCAAATGGGTTCCACTTTAAAATCAGTTGGTGATAAAAAAAGTAGTCCATAAACTAATATGCAAACACAATTTCCTTTCTTTTATCGATGTGAGATTGTGTTTGTACCCAACAACTAAATCAACAACGATTAAACTGCCAAATCAGCCAATTGATGTTAGATCAGCACATAGAAGGGTTTCCCTTTAATAGCTATATAATCTTGTCCGTTTATCCAAGTGACACATATTCGATGAAATACAAATCTGCTATATGTTAATAACTTACATGTTTCAACTTAATCCCATACGTACATGTTAGGTGACAATCAACGACATCAATGTCTCTCTTAGTTTGAAGATTACGACATGAAAATATATCATATTGCAACCAAAGTGTCTATCTGCCGCATTTATGATGACAAAATGATAACATAGAAAGTAACATTGCTTGTATCAAACTCTTTTAAACGCCTTCAAATAAGGTACCTTTCTATTGGTACTACTGTTCTACCAATACTGAAATGTAAATGAGCAACTAGAAAAATAATTGTACACAAGAGTAGGAGCATGGTCGACATGATAAATATACACAAAGTTCAAATGCACATAATTTTGATTCGCGATATGTTAAGTGACTCTAAAAAAGAGTTTAAGGCACAAGTGTTATTCATTTATCTCTAGGGACATAACAGTAGTATTTAACTTAATTACCTTATAACTTATAAACAATCAAAGTTTCTGCAACTAATAATATAAGTTAATATATCATAATTGATTTTTGTTTCGAAATATGTAACCCTATAATTAATAAATTTCGATTTTAAAAGATGCAACCCCATAATTATTTAATCGATGTTACTGGCGTAGTATGTCGATGGACACTAAAATATCGATTACGATTGTTTTGATATAATGTTGGTGACAAATCAAATATTTTTACAAATTATAACCATCTTCTATATACTTATACATGAATATTTTTACACAATTTTAAACTCTATAATATAGATACTTAAAATTTCTTTACTAACATTATAAGTATGTTATTCAACATTTAAACACTTAACGTCGATTCAAATAATTATAACGGTTAATCTATTATTACTATACATACTTTGAACATTTGGTAATCCTTGAAAAAACAGTATAAAGACTATTCTACTCTTTTAATTAATGCAATTTCTAATGCACATAGTATGAACATTTAAAATAATAATTTATTATCCTTTTTAAACCATTATTTATCTAGTAATCTAATTTAACAGCTAGGATTTTTTAGCTTGGTTTTTTTTTTTAAAAAAACTTTCAATTATATTATAATAGAGGTTGCGATTGAGGTTGTGTCAAGTAAGTTGGTTTGAATTTGCAGGATAAAAGTTCACAACTTGCATCCGAATAGATTTTATAAACAAGTTGACGTGTCAAAAGTAATTAGCCCACAAACAATTTGTATATACGTTTATGTAGTTTCATCGCTTTGCGGTATCAACACCGATTCTCTTGAGTTTTCGGCATTCACAAACTCAATTCACGTTTCATCATAAAGTAAGACCACAAAAGAAGTTAAGTAGTTAAAAACCTTTATAGAAACAATAATCAAAACTACTTCTTCTTGAACAATAATCTATTTACTCATTTTAAAATTCATTAAATTCAATAACAAACAACTAACTTCAAAGTAGCATCATATTTATTGCTTATACTAACAACTTCCTTTAAAGTAGAACAAGGATTATAGTTATTTATTATAAATTCAATTTTCATGTAACAAAATTATTTGAACCATATAATTTATTTTTTAATCAACCTTCTTCATACTTTCAAACGATATAATCGTTTCACTTATAATACACACATTATATGGTTTTGTGACATCCTACGCAACCTCTTTTTGAAATCTTCAAAAATTAAATAATTTGGAATTAATGTTCAGATTATTTAAATTTAATTGACCATTTTCCCAAAACTGATCGGATGACTTTCACAAAGATGTTTGACCAAATGATCCTCGTCATGGTTGAATGCTTATAAAAAAAAATGTAGCCATTAGTTAAGTAACCTTTCAAAAGCTAGTTTCCACGTGACTACTTCTCAATCGACTTTGTATCTCTCTATCCGACTGTGGTGCTTCAATTCATATTAATCTTTCGTTTCAAAGTTGCAATACATATAATTTATCAAACTTGCTTTAAAACATTACAGAGAGTTGATTTTAAGCATATACAAACATCTTGTTTCGACAAATCATGGTTGTAAAATCAGAAATGTAGCATGTTTCAGATTATTAATCCATAAGTAACATCGTTAACAGAAGTACTAAATTTCGTTTTATTAAAATCGTTGTCCAAATCAGTTTTAAATTTTGATCATACAAAATTCATAATCTATTTTAAGATTGTAGGAAAAATATTTCATTCCAAACTATAATATATGCTACGATAACAACTGTTTAACGATACAATTATATTATAAAATTAAACACAAAAGAAAGTAGTTTTGATAAAATTATAATCTCTTAATTAAATGAAAATAAAATGTGAAGCAGCAATATAACTTAATGGAAAGAGACAATGAAACATATAAATACAATAATAAGTAGGTAAGTAAGTTTATCTCATAAAGACTGAGTCCGGTGGATACGGTTCCTTTAAAATATATTTGTTTATTGTTCTCAGAGTACAACAGTCGAAGCAGCTTGTACTGTCGGACTTGACAAACACTGCATAAGATTTTATCGAAGAATACTTTTATCTCCTTTAGTGAAAAATGTTGTGTTTTTTTGTGTGTTTTTAAATGGAGGCTAGACAAGTTTATTTATAACTTGGTTGATTTATCTAGGTTTTGTTTACCAACCAATTAACAACAATCATACCAAACAAATTATATATCAAACGTCTTACTTTGAGAATCGATTTCTCATTCACATCAACTCCTATTTTGAACACATCTTATCTCGTTGCGAAGCTTGTATCAAGGAGTACACAAATACATAAACAAATATAGATATGTATTACATGTATATATAAAATTATGTATCCAAAGTTGATAAAAATTCATTAAATGAAAACATTACCGTCGGTAAAAGTATTTGTAGCCGTTGCATTTTCCGGGCTAACTTTACGTCAAAATGGACATTCCTATATGAATTACGGTGTTTATAGGCAAGCCTATTGTGCGATCATACTTCTCTCTAAAACGTGAAAAATTTTTCTTTTTATCTTTTGGGCTTTAGGCATGTGTCGAGTATCTTATCGCTACGAAGTCTGAAAGTAACATGAAGTCCCAAAACGACATGAATTCCTCATGAACTAGTGATGTGAACATAGAAAGAACTTTTAATTCGTAGAAACTAGAAATAAGTGTTTGCTTTAAATTGATCATCAAAAGTTAGGTTTCAAAATATGATGGAATGGAATATTTTTGTTGACCAACACGTTTGTAATAATTAAAGTTTCATTCAAAATATTCCGCTTTTAGAATATCCATTAATCACATGTTTGTCACGCTGACTCTCATGTTGTGCTTTTACTTTTTCGGTCACTTGGCGATTCAATTGACATCTTTCTGGTTCATAATCATTAATCTAAATAATCTTTTATTCGTTAATAACAAATCCATTGATTAGACCACTAGTGTATCTGAATAATCTTTTTCGGTCCTTGTGTCTTAGACGGAGGAACTCTCCATAGTGAGCGCCCTAAGATACCTTCAAAGACAAAATTCTAACTAGATATGTAACGATTCTATCACTTTTTTCACGGGCAACTATATTCGATTTCTATCAAAGTTAGTTTCTATTGATTTTAGGGGTAAAATGGTAAACAAATACAATAAACTTCAATTGAATCATTTTAGTGAAAGAGAGAGATTGTAATTGGTTAAGATTTGTAAAACTTTTTCTCATTATTTCATCACCAATTGAATCATTTTAGTGAGGGAAAAAGTATTGTGAATGGAGTCATAGCTTTTTAAAAACAAGCTATGATCAGTTTAGGTAAAAAAAGGTTTATAAAAAAGTATTTAATGTGGATACTCTAAGGAGCTTTTCGTGTTTCCTTGATGGTGAATTCATCTAGTTGAATATACATATTTGAGAAGCCCGGTATTCTCAAGAATCAAGATTCAACGTTCAAATTAATGGTTTTTGAAGTTTTGTTTTTATTAATATACGAATGTATTTTTTCTTCCTCTTATTATTATTATCTTCTATCTTCTATTCTATTCTATTCCAGGGGTATTATAAGCTATCAGCTATTAGAAGATGGTCAAAGGCATTATGTTTTTTCCATTATCTGAAGATAAATTGCTCAAAATGATTTTTTGTTGCCCTATTTGAATAGTATGGTCCGTTGGATACTAATAATAGTTTTATGATCTCATGTTTATAGCATGGCACAATAGACAAAAAGTTGCAAAAACATCTTTTGTTACTCATATATGACTTTTTACAACCCATGATTGCTATATACTCGCGCTGAACAAGAAATGATAATCAACTCTAAACGAAATTAAATTTGCAATTGAAAAGTAATTTTGTTAAAACGTAAGCGACTAATAACAAATGTCCTAACTATTTATAAGAAGAGTCTCTTTGAAAAAATAGAACTCTTATTCTCTAATTAAATAACAGTCTAACTAATATAGAAAGTAAATTATATACTTTTATTCAAACTAAAACTAATGATTTAAAATATCTATAAGCGATTAAAATATTAAAGTTCCATTTTAAGGTTCTAAACGATTTCGAATTGCTAAATTGCTCTTGGATCCTGGCGAATCAAGGATTTTTGCTCCTTTGACTCTTCTTTGGCTTCTTTAACCACTAGCGCGTACGATAACCCAGATTCTTTACTTTCAGTCTGAAACTCTTTTTGGGAACCTACAATTGCGAACAATATTTTACAGCTCGTTCTTTGTCAAGGTGGGGCTACTTCGTTCAGTAAATTCACTATCTTTTTCCTGGCCCAACTAGCAAATACATATTCTGCTTACCCTAATGAGTCGCGTCTACATCATGTTGCCATGATCTCCCTAGTAGAACATGACACGCTTCCATATCAACTACATCACAAGTGATAACTTTGATGTAAGATTTGCCGATGGTGATGGGAATCTTACATATCTTTAAGATTTTTCGATGGTTATGGGAATCTTACATATTTTGGTCACTTTAATAATTAGCTCTTTCTTGATCCACCCAATCTGGTACGGACTAGGATGTGGCTCGATTGGTAGTTACAGCTCGTTAACCAGTGATTTGGAGACTAAATTTTCGCAGCTTTCGTGATCGATAATATACAACAAATTTTACTCTTTTATTAAACACTTTGACTAGAAAATCATGTTTCACCGTGAAAGGTCATCAATCTTGGGTGAACACAGTATTTTCTAAACAAAGTAGGTTGATGTATTACTGTAAACCTCACCATAGTCGTGTGATCCATCATATTCATCAACTTGTTCAAAAATTTTGACAACCTCGATCTCTTCTTCTACTTCGTCATCCGCATAAGCATAATATGTTTAATGTCATGGTCTCGTACACTCGTTGGATTTATGACCTGGTACTCTACATCTGTAACACTTGGGACCAACAGGTTTAGTATACGAGTTTTGAGCTATTTGTTTGCCAGTGTTCTTATTTTCTGCTATAGATGTCTCTGGTGTTTTCTGGCTCGTTGAAGGTTTATTTGGTGCGATGGCAAATTGGCTTTAATTGGGTAGAACCCTAAATGAAATCAAATTTGTAATTGAAAAGTAATTGTATTAAAACGTAAGTAAATAATGACAAATGTCCTAACTATTTATAAGATGAGTCTCCTTGAAAGGGTAGAACCCTTATTCCCTAACTAGATATTGACCTAATTAACTATGAAAAAAATCATATACTTTTATTCAGACTTAAACTAACTATTTAAAATATTTACAAACGATTAAGATATTAAAATGACGTTTTAAGACCCTAAACGATCCCGAATGGTTAAAATTGCCCCTGGTTTATGGCGAAGGGAGGATTTTTGCAAGTTAGGCCATTTTCCAGTGACTATCCAAATTTCGTCCAATTTCGAGATAGTAAAAAGTCAATCCGACACTTAGATGATAAATGATGATATCACTCATATTTCATTCCTACTAGTAATGACATCCATCCTCAGATATCCACACGCAATTCTTCACACGTTTTCCACATTTAAATATCTCCGTAAACATTTCAAGTAACTCGAGTTAATCTCATCCTCAACATATACAAAGTTAACTGAATTGCAAGTAAACTTGTATTACCTGGCAGTTACTTATAAATTTATTAAAATCAATAAAAGCTTATGTCACATACATTATCTATTTAATTATGTTCTTAATCAAGCATCACACAATGTACCGTATAAGAATCTTAAGATGGTAGTTTTACCACGCTGTCAAAATAATAAACTGCAGATCAATTCAGGTTGATTTTTTGAGATTACGTGCTCCAATAACTTTGTTATACGGAGCACCATGTACATGAACCAAACTTATACTTTTGATATATAAATTTTTTTATATCTAGTATGTTGAAACCTACGTATCTAGTTTGGAAATCAGGTTTAACTAACATGACAGCAATAATTGACTCGTAGTGTCAGTCACCATATTATCTATTATGCAAAAGGGACAAATGTGTAAAAATATAACCAAGGTTTTATATCTATAATGTGTATTCACTTATTTGTGCGTACATTATACATAACTAACTTGCTTATTGATCGCTTGCGTACTCACTTATTTGTGCATACTTTATATATAACGAACTTGCTTATTTGATCACTTGCTTATTTGCTACATTATATGTAACGGAATTAACTGATGAAAAGGTTTCCGGTTTTTATCATTTTCCTTATTTTTTAATTGTGACCTGTAATTAGTTAGAAACGCGTAGGAACCTGTATCCTACACGTCATTAAATGGTGTATTTTATCATCTTCTTTGTACTACTACCACCACCGCAAGCCCAGAAGTCAATTAATTACAGTCTTTAAATTTCGGTTCTTAGTTTGCTAATGCAACTGAAGTCAAACATTACTCAAGAGTTTTAGTGTTGGGGTCTTTGTGTTATGTCTTTTGGGTCATGGGTGTTTTTGCCTAAAGTTATTGTTTCTGTTATTGCTATTACAGTATTACTCCGTATTCTATATTTAGTTTGGTTAATGGTGTAACACCATACATGAAAACAAAATCCACAAATTAACAATTAAACATAATTTACACACATATGTTCAGAAACCTGCAAATCGGTCATGGCCCATCTTCCTCAGTTGATTTTTCCGGAATTACAGATTTTCGGTGAGATTCCCTGACGATTTCTTCATCTTCTCCGATGCGCTTAACGTTTTCTAGCTCGTTTTCTTTGGTTCCATCACATCTTCTACGATTTTCTCCGAAATTACAGAGTTTCCGGCGAGTTTTCCTGCCCGATGTGTGAGTTTTCCGGCCCAATCTAGGGGTCTCCGATCTGTGGATTTTCCGGCGAGATGCCGGTTATGCCGCAGATGGTGGTTGAAAACAAGAGGGGCGACGGTGGTTTCCAGAGAAGGAGGTTTTTGATTGTTGATTGTTTAATATTTGAAGGAGATGATAAATGTACAGATCTATAACATTAATCTACATGAAAGTTGAAGAAGAAATGGGAGATGAAAGAATACGGAAGACAGAGAGCAGGGGGGCATGGGTGAGGGAGAGATAACATTTTTCTTTTCTTTTAATATAAGTTTTTTATTTTTATTTTTATTTTTTATTTTTACAAACAATATACATCCGAAAAGTTAAATAGATATTACAAATATCATATCAAATTTTAATTAATTATATTATATTTTTCACACTTATCCCTCAACAAAATAACATATCTATTGTTAACTTGATGTACTTATATAATTATCAAGTAAAATAGTAATATACATATTTTTTATGTGATGATAATATAGTAATAGTAAAAATAACATACACATCTTTACATGGGGTGCTCGAATTGGTTATTTATATTTACGTATCTACTTAAAATAAGTATAATTCACATATCATATCTATACTACATATAAATTATTAAATTTTTTTATTTTAGAATTAAATTTAATGTAAAAAAAGTTTAAATTGTCCTTGACTCATTTACAACATTTCCATTAATAAAAAACTACTTCATATCAATAATTCATAAATGAATTTTGTTAAAAATTTTAAGGATTATTAATAACATGTATAAATTAATTGTATTTTGATTTACTTTTATGGGAGTCAATAAAATTAAGACGGTCAATAAGTTTGTTATGATGTAAATACAAATATAAATGTATATTCTAAATAAACAATTTCAAACAACTCATGTGAATATTTGGATCAACTTGACACTGTTACGTTGAAAAGATAATGCAATTTATTTTATTTAACTCCAAGATTACAAAATTCAAGATTAACCTAGAACACTTTTCTCATACTACTATAAACCCTAACAAAATTAAAACTAAACCCAAACGTAAACCATTAAACAACAAACCCGGGCGTGATAGACATGACCACCACCACCACCGCGCGCACACAACAATCACCACTACTTTCCGATTGGCTATTTGTTAACGCATTTCCCTCTCAACAAAAACAATAAAAATAAAAGGGTATTTAACTTATAAATCCATGGAATATTACCTCTCTTCCTAAATCCTATCTCTGTGGCTACAAACCCCTCTTCATATTTCCTCTTTCTTGAAATAAAAACACAAACTTTATCCATTTTCACATCAATTCTTTGCAACCCATTTGCTGACTTTAGGTATTTTGTCGATTTCATGTCACAAGTTTCAATCTTCCTTGAAAAACAACGACCCATATGTTTTTTTCAACTACATGACTTGATTTCTTGTAGGAATTAGACCAATTAGAAGAAATATATGTAGGTATGCAGTCATCATCTTCATCTTCTTCAACATCTGTATCTATAGAAACCAATAATGCCTTCAATTTTTTATCTAAATTGAGTAACTTTGCATTTGATTCAAACTCTAAACAACCGAATTTAGATGGGTATTCGTCGATTTTATCTAATTTTGTGCACTATGATAGAAAAGTTGTGGATTTATGGGCTGGTGGGAGAAAAAAGTCATCAAAGATTGTGGGGTCTTTGAGTTCAGGAATTAGAGGTGGTTCTAGTATTAATAAGTTTTTTAGTGAGTTTAATAAGTTTGTTAGGTTTCATTGCGATAGGATTCCACTTGGGTTCGCTTCCGTTAAAGTTAATTCAGAGAGTGGTAGTGGATTAGGGGCAGAAAATGGTGATGTTTTGGAGAATGAAGCATTGCCTTTGAGTGGCTCTGAGTCTAATGGTAAGAAAAAGGTGCTCATTTTGATGAGTGATACTGGTGGTGGTCACAGGGCTTCTGCTGAGGCGATCAAGTGGGCGTTTAATGAAAAATTTGGTGATGAATATGAGGTTGGTTTCTTGAATTATTTTGCTGGTCTTATAAATTGGAATGAAATTTGATGGAATGTGTGTTTTCAGGTGTTTGTGACTGATTTATGGACAGATCACACTCCATGGCCATTTAATCAATTGCCAAGAAGTTATAATTTTTTGGTTAAACATGGATCTTTGTGGAGGATGACATATTATGCTTCTGCTCCCAGAGTTGTGCATCAATCGAATTTTGCTGCCACTTCCACATTTATAGCACGGTGAGAAATCTTGTCTTTGGCATTCAAATTGATTATCGTTTGATGTTGTTTTGTCTAGTTTCATGAAGTGGAGATGTATAGCTTCTCAAAAATACTCTGAACTCTCATGTTTCATTATGTTGCTAGTCTCTAGGTTATTTGTAATTGCTATATGAAGCTTGATAAGCTTACTCTCTCTTAAAATGTTTGTTGGTAACTAAATAATAGGTCCTCCTTTGTGTTTGTGTATTTTGACTGTCAGTGTTTAGGAACTTAAAGGGTGTTTGAATGTGAGTTTTGAAAAGTGATTATGTGATATTCAATATTCAAAATCAGATAAACAATGATAAAATATTATGGTCTAGGAGATGGAGCTTGATGTGCTTCTACTGCGCATAGTTATCATAATCACTTTAGTTGGGTTAAGTGTTTGGCAAACTCTAATCATATAAGTAATTTGTAGATAAAATATGGTTATATGTGTAATCTTACCCTACCCTTTGATGATCAGTAGTATTGCAGCTAAGAATGAAGCTGATTAATTGTCTTGTAAATATCAGATAATCGTAAGCATAAGTAGGTTAGCTAAACACTAGAAACCTATTATTGTGACTTGAAGTGGCAATAATCAGATAACCACTTTCAAAAGACACGCCCAAATACCCTGATAACAAGGGAATATGAGCTACAATTGTCATTAGAACTTGAATAGACGTCTCACTTGCAATGATGTGTAAGTACTAACAATTTTATAGTTCAACAGCAAATTATTATTTATGTAGTTGACTTTTATGACTAATGCTTTGATAATTTATATGTATTTGTCACAGAGAGGTTGCAAAAGGTCTAATGAAGTACCAGCCAGATATTATTATCAGTGTACATCCTCTAATGCAACATGTACCACTTCGTGTTTTGAGGTCAAAGGGTCTGTTAGACAAGATTGTATTTACTACAGTCGTTACAGATTTAAGCACTTGCCATCCTACATGGTTTGTTTTATACTTCAAACTTATTAATTAACACATTATTGTGAGTGTCAAAGTTGAGCCATTATTTGTTGTGTATTGATAGGTTCCATAAGCTTGTAACAAGATGCTATTGCCCTACAGAAGAAGTGGCGAAACGGGCCTCAAAAGCTGGTCTCCAATCTTCTCAGATAAAAGTTTATGGTCTCCCTGTTCGACCGTCTTTTGTTAAGCCTGTTCGGCCCAAGGTTGGAATCTTCATTAAAAAATAGTAAGGGTTAGAGGTGGCAAAATAGGTGGTTTTGGTATTGGGTCAAATAAACGAGTCAAAATGTCACCTTTAGTAAGAGTGTTTGAATTAAGGGAAAATTACTCGATTAATACTTTTTAAAAGTTCATTTAACAAATAACATCCAAATCTTGGTATTCTTTTTATTTTAAAAATTTAATTTTCTAATGAGTTTAATCAGAAAATATCCTCTTCATGACTTGAGTTCCTATTCCTTGTCTCTGCATCAAAAATCCATCTCTTCATAAACGTCTCTTTTACTCTTTTTTGGTGGATTAACATAACGTCGATAGTTATGGATGGTTGAGATGATTAGTGAAAGTTATTGATTGTTTTGGAATCAAGAATTACAACACACAGTGTCTTTTTGCTTTAACGTCTGGAGGTTAACGGCTATCAAAATAACAGGTTTATTGCAAATTGAGGTTAACCACAATAGTGTACACTTTGACTTTGGTCAAAATTAATGATTTTTATGTGTTTGCATAGGATGAATTGAGGAAGGAGCTAGGTATGGATGAGGATCTCCCTGCTGTGTTATTGATGGGTGGTGGGGAGGGGATGGGGCCCATTGAAGCTACAGCTAAGGCACTAGGGAATGCATTATACGATGAAAATCTCGGTGAGCCTATTGGTCAGGTACTTGTAATTTGTGGTCGCAACAAAAAACTCGCCAACAAATTGCTTTCAGCTGAGTGGAAGATTCCTGTCCAGGTATACCCATCATTATCCTCAGAAAGATGATTAATTCTACGTTGATTATTTTAATTATAAGTATAACTGATTGTTTTAGTAAACAAATCATTTTACAAAGTAAATGAGTTCATTCCCAAAGCCCTTAAACTGCATTAGGAACAAGAGGTGCATTCTTGTTCTATTATAAGATAAAGTTTGGGATTCCTTTTGGTATAAACAAAGTTTCAGTATGCTAGTGGAGTGATTCTAATATGTAACTAATTGATTTCAGGTAAAGGGGTTTGTTACTAAGATGGAAGAATGCATGGGTGCTTGTGATTGTATTATCACCAAGGTAAACGGGTTCTTTTCTAACTCTTGTGAAATTGGTTCTGTATTCTTGTTTCTTTTTGGTTATAATTTCCAAAATGGTCAATTGTAGTACTCCCTGTGTCCAATAGTACATGCACCAGTTTTCTTTATAGTAGTTTGTTATTAATAATAGTCACCACAAAATAGTTGAACATTGCATTGTCATTATTGAGATTTGGTTGATAGTCAAACTTTTTATTAAACTGTAAACCTTGTATCTATTCTAGGATGGAGGGAGTACATTTTATGTAGTATTTCAATTTTCTCTATACAAGCAAATTGATTCTTGCCAATTTTGAAGCTACACTATAACTTATTTAAATATCAAGCGCGAAATGTTCTGTTGCCTAATGCAGATTTATTTTCATTACATCTTTATTTTTGGTAGGCTGGTCCGGGAACCATTGCCGAAGCTATGATCAGAGGACTCCCCATAATCCTAAACGATTACATTGCTGGGCAGGTAATTTTGTTAAAAAGAGTTAAATTTCTTTCATCATTCTCAATTGTAGGAATGGTATATTGTTTTTTTATTTATTTCTATAAAGGGATAAAAAAGCTCAGCGGACAGGGTTAATAATTTGTTAAATTAATGCAGGTCGTAGGTTACACTTTTTGTTACTTCTTTTTTTGAACTAAATACGTAGTTATTGTTTTAAATATGATTTACATTATTGTTACTACAATGATATGATTTATATTCTTTCTACAAATAAGATTCTAGTTATTCAAATGTAATTGCCTATTGGGTCTTAGAACCACCTCTAGTTTATTTTCACTCAACTGAGTGTCGTTAACAATGTGTTTTTCTTTAATTAATAAAAATAACTTAATTATATAAGAAATATTCTCAGAAAATGAAGAAGCCTTGATGCGCTAGAATCAGTTTTTAGTCACCTTTGCATTCTCAGACACTGAATGATAACTTTATTTTGCGTTCTGCAGGAAGTTGGGAATGTACCATATGTGGTGGAAAATGGATGTGGAAAATTTTCAAAGTCGCCAAAAGAGATTGCACATATTGTTGGTCAATGGTTTGGTCCAAAAGCACATGAGCTCAATGCTATGTCTCAAAATGCATTAAGGTTGGCAAGGCCCGACTCAGTTTTCAAAATCGTTCAAGATCTTCACGAGCTTGTTAAACAGAGAAGTTTAATGATGCAGTATGCAGCTGCAACTTGATAATTTGTTCGGTATCTATAGAATGACTCAAATGAGATTGATTATTAAGCTACTTTTGTAACCAAAAGAATTTTGACTGCTCTTGAAGCAAGTTACAATTTAGAGGATTTTTTTTCACTAGCATATGCATATGCAGACACTGCACAAAAGGTGTGCAACCAATGTTAAAAAAGGCACAAAGAACATATTATTTACAATGGATGGTTACATCATGCAGGATTTGAGTGACTGCTGATAAAAATTTGTATACATTGTTCATGATATATACTACATAGAATCTATTGTTTAAATAGTTTGTACACTGTTTTTGGGCAAAATGAGTGCCTTGTGAGTTTGACAAAAGTGTCAAATCAACTAAATGCTAATTTGAGTAGTATCACGACGCATTTACTATGTTGGTCTCGGTAAAGTAGAAATTAAATTTGACTTTATTGGGCAAACCAATAAAATCTTTTGTAAGGGATTCCAAATAAGTGGTTTAAATGAGACTAGACAACTTGCAAGTAAGTAAGATTTGAAGAATACACGAAATTGACGTATAAGTCGAGCTCGAGTATTAGAATACTCGACTCAAAAGGCTTGCAAGTCTTATCGAACTAGTACCATTTTATATTTTTATCCTTTAATTATATGTATATTAACAAAATCACTAAACCTTAAAGTAAGCTTTGAGTCGAGTCGAGCTCGAAAGTATTGAGTCAAGTAATAATAATACTAAATAGTTTATTGATAATTCTTAATACTGATAACCAGATCGAGTTGAGCCGAGCTTGAAAGTATCGCTTACTATATTAAGTCGAGCTCGAGCTTGAAAATACAAGCTCAATCGAGTTCGAGTGAAGTTTCAAGCTCTGAGTTTTTTAATCGAATCGAACTTGAACTTGACATTGTATCGATTCGACTTAACTTTGATTATACCCCTACTCAAATCTAATTTTTGGGTGTTCTAATTAGAGAACGAAATGATAACTAGTGTTGTGCACAAGAGTTGTCTCCATTCGAACTTGTATCATGAGTAAAAGTTACTCATGAATAATCATCATGTTCTGGCATTATCGATTTGTTTTTTTCATTTGTACACATTCAAGTGAGTCTAGTCTAGTAGTCTACTACTTAGAGCATGACAATGCTATTGGATGTCACATTTTCATCTCTCACTTCAATGTTACGCTTATTACATTTTGATAGTGGTCATTTATCAAGCCTTTTACTATTTAACAATAAAATTGGTGTGTTGGGTATGTTTTTAACTACCACAATGTATATATATTCAATTTTATTTTGAACTTTCAATGAGGACTATTGTATATATTTAATAATTTATTTATCTGATAATCAATATTTTTATGACGTATCAAGCGTAAAAGTTAAGTACACATAATAGTCATGTCATCAAAACATGGGTATGATATCATTGATTACAAGTAATACGAGGTCAGATATATAAAATAATCATTATTGAAAGTTCAATACATACTTTATATCAAAATGAAGTTGACACACACAATAGACATCGTGACATAGTTGAATGCATTCATCTGCACTAATTCCTTTAATAATTCATGCATATCAACTATTTATTGACTTTTTTAATACGATGACGTGGAATGCATTGATTTTTACTGTGCAGTGGGTTGTAAATGCTCTTATATACATTTAAGCTCAATGGAAAGAAACCTGATAAGCACACCCATTGCATTGTGGAATAGAAATTATGCGATGAATTTTTTGTATTGTTGTGAAAAATCAGGTGATGAGGAAGAATGAATGCCCAATTTACTTCAGTCATTTCTTTTTACCAACATTAATCAGTATATAGTTTAATCATTTTTTTTTTATGTCTTTGAATTTTTCATGTGGAGTTTCACATATTTTTATACGTACATTTTAGGTACAAGTATATCATTAATGTAAACGGCTACTGTAGGTGAAAAAAATATAGATCATTTGGGTTTGTTTAGAAGAAGAAACTTACTAAAGGGGAAAAACGTGAATATTCAGCATTAGTTTAGGTACCATTCTTTAAAATACTGATATGAACAGAAAAATAAATTAAAAAAACGCGGGTGGGCCACCGGTGGAAGTTGTAGTGCAGAAAGCCACAAGAAAACGGCAACCGCCATCACATACATACGACCCGCAAAGATAAAAATCCATACACGTTTTTATATTAAATCAATGATTTCGGGTACATGTAGTGGCTGTTCTTGTAATCCGTTGCTAATTTCAACAAAGTCATTAGTTACCGGAAGTTATTATCACCGTCGTCACGGCGGTATAAACCTAAAGAAGAAACGTATCAATTTCAATGGAATTTGTGTTGTGAAAGCTTCAATGGTGGAATCTTCATCTTCTGAGAACTCATCTAATTTCACTAAGCGTATGGAACAAGCTTGGTTAATTTCGCAGGTATTATACATAAACTGAAATGATTCTATAGGGCTTCTATAGCTTGTTGATGTTTTTCCTTAATTAATGATTGATTAAGTAACATATTTAATGATAAATTTAAGTTAACCACGTATAAGTTGTTACACGTGATTGTTTAGGGTTTGGTTATCCTGAAATTCGTGATATTTGGTAGATTTTGTATTCTCTGTTTTACTGTTACGTTTGGAAGAATTAGTGATAGATAAAGTTAGTGACTTGATTATGAGTTTTAGCCTAACCGAAGGTTTCTGTCATGTTAGTATGGGACACATTAGGCATTCTACGTTGGATTCCAATTAACAATTTTGTGAACATAATTTGATTTTTCTCTAAAGGAAGGTTTTGTGGTGGTATTTGATGTTGGATGTCAATTAAAAGTTGTGCTGATTGGATGATAGTTACGGTAATGGAAACATTGTTAACGAGATTAAAACAACTTGTTAAAGTACATCGACCAAATTGTAATATTAGTAAACATCTCTTGGGCTCGTAGGATAGAAGATCGAACATGAGTCGAAAAGAGTCCCTAAAAGCATGCATTTTTCCATGTTTTTATATGGCACTGTAGTTTTGCTTATGTTTAATACTTTTCTCAGATCAAATGAATATATTTGATCTCAGTGAATATCTGAAATATGGATGCTATTATTGATATATAAGCTGAATTTCGATTTGTTGTTTGGGGTTTTACATGTGTAAAGAAAAATGAACACCCATTTAGTTTTCTCTCGTTGTTGTTGAAAGATAGTCGTGAGATAAGGTTGGAATTTTATGAAAGGTTAAGTCAGGGAGGTATGATATTAGTAGTCATTGCATGTAGCTAGCATTATGGTACATATAGTTATATTGTTCTATTGTGGGAGCGGTTGATAATAGATAGGGAAATGGATCTTGTGGCTTCTTTGTGGAAATAGAAACTAGAATGACCGGCACAGGTAACAAATTTTGAAAGCATATACTATGAAGTGATGATATGCACCCATTACATACCCGTTTATAAAGTTAATCAAATTTTTCGACTCGTATGCCGTCGGCATGAGCTCTGTGATGAGAGCCATGGTTTGGTAGAAAATGCTTGCTGTAATGCTTTGCCATTTCCAGCTATTTAGACAGGGGGCACAAAGGCCATTGATAAAATACTTGGATTGTTTTTGCATGAGTTTAGATACCATGTGTTTCTTCTGCAGTAAATATTACCTTTAAAGCTTAAGCTCACAGTTGGTTGAGAATGTAAAATTTGTGATGACATCACCAGTCACATGATTCTTTCATTTCTCCAATTCTGTAACATTAAGCCTTCACCCTTTCTTAAGCCGTTAAGAATACAGTCTTGTTAAGACATGTTAGCATAAACAAGAGGCGAGACTTTAGACTGTTGCAAATATATATGGATAGTGAATATTGATGCAACTCCAGTTGAGGAAATATTCAAGAAATAGAGATTTTATTCGGTGTATCATAGTGCACGTTAATCTATGATTATATGAATCTAATATGCAACTATTGTTGTTTTGTTGATTTTTGTATATATGTTGCCACCACAACCTTCTAAATTTCTGCTACTGATGAATCTTGCAGCAACCCAGGCCAGTTGCTTGTTCCTCTTGTGATTCCAATGGGCATGTCGAGTGCAAATGGTGTGGTGGCACAGGATTTTTCATTCTCGGTGATAACATGCTATGTCAAGTACCATCCAGAAATTCAAGTTGCGTCATTTGTGCTGGAAAGGTGAATTTAAGTCTGCATCTCTTTTAAGAGTAAATAGGTCATAAAATTCATGAGATAGTTGGGTTTAAGTTGGTTAAAGAAAACATGTCTGACTAAGAAAAATAGGTGTTAAGGTAGCATAACTGCTAATGTATGAAAATTTATGACGAAATTTACACAATGACTTGTTGATTAGAACTTCTATTGAAAATTGAAGAAAACTTTGGACATTAATCAGCTGACATTTATTGCTTTAACAAATTTGGACTATATCTCAATTTGATACTCGACTAGTGAACTCGGATACAGTCTTTTATACAGTCAGATTCAGATTTCGATACTCGTATTTTTATTTTTATTTTTATTTTTTTGGAAATTCATTAATATGCTAAATAATATAACCAAAGTTCTTTTGCTTTTCTGATCATTTGCTCTGTATCCAAGTAAAACTAGAACTTCGTGTGAAAATCTAAAGTTCAAACTAGATACTTATCCTATGAAATACTTCCAGTTTCGATTAAATTAAAAAAAATTAACCAGTTTCTTTTCTAATGAGTTCGGGTCTAAGTGAGTAATTTTGTTGTGCAGATCAATTAAATAACTAATGTATCAATATGATCACAAATGTTATATTATGTAACTATATTTTTGATGATTCTTTTAGGGATCAACTTGTTGTGGCGATTGTAAAGGAACCGGATTTCGTGCCAAATGGTTAGAACAGCCTCCTGTCAAGTAGTAGTCTTGTTGGTTTGTCAAATGTAACACTGCAAATGTGAAAGGCCACACATATTGTTTCTGTACATGGTATAAACTAGTGATTCTATTAATTTCTTACAATTTGTTGCGTTATAGCTCTGTTTATATATTATCCCTTTTAACAGTTGGGTGATCCATTAATAATAATTCTTTGTTTTCATTATTTAAAATCAATCCCGTAATTAATTAATTTGAAATCAAAATCAAAAGTCAGAACCCTCAATTTATAAACATCAAACCCAAAAGCCAGAAATTTTAAAAATCTAACCCTGATGTAAAACTGTTCAAAGGTTAAGAAAACATTACTCTAAACCCAAACCATATATGTTCATACACAACGTAGCTGCTCAACTGAAAATAAGTTGCTTTCAGCTCAGTGAGTACAGGCAAATGAGCAAATGAGCAGCTTTCAGCTCAGTGAGTACAGGCAAACGGTAACATTAACAAGATCCATTTCATGGAATTAATGTTCTTGTTTGTCGGTACTCGCTAAGCTGAAGCAACTAGAAACGAGTTATCTGTTTGAGGATGAGTGAAGCTTCATGTTTTGTAGTTGTGATCACCAGAGGTGCATCTTATAGTATGGCGATTTGAACCTGTTCCTCCATGAGGAGTTCGGCAGCAGAATATTGAGAAGAGATGATTGCAGAGATTAAGGATAGAATACGACTATTTATAGAGTGGTTTTGGTTCGTTTAGGGTTTTGTCAAGAGTCAGAAAACTACTATCGGGCCGTACTTTAGGGTAAATGGTTTTAATTGCTCTAATTAATATTAATATTTAATATTAAATAATATAATATGTATCTATCTAGCAAATTTTCAAAAGGTCAAGGTTTATGTTTCAAAAGGTCAAGTTCAAAAGTTTCAAGGGTGGTTCATGATATCGTCTATACCCAAATAAAAATGGATGTTCAAGAAGTTAGTTCAAAGTTTATGGTCAATGTTCAAGATCCTTGTATCGTGGACTGGAAAGATGTCTTCAATCAACATATAGTTCCTGATGGTATTTTCAATTTTGTATATGTTTTGGACAGTGACATACTAAACCTTCACAAATTAATTTTAACATAGTTTAGTTTCAGACCGAAAATTTTATTTTAAATAACCTAGCTTTCAATAAGAAGCACAAAGAGAACAACAGATCAAGGCTCAAAGACGGTCTTAGACCAAAATTAAGTTTTACTTTACCTCTAACATGTAGCCTTGTTGATTCTTAAGATGCACGTAGATATTTGGTTAGTTTATCACGTTTAATCTTCATAGGAGTTTAGAAAGAATCTCATTTAATTTGTTAGAATATTTATTTGGTAAACGTGGATCATTGGTGGTATGTAACAGACCATCTAAATGGGACGTTAGTTGAGTTTGATTTATACTTTACGTGATATGCGTTTGGATCTGACAGACTGAAGTAAGTTAGTTTAGGTCGATATTTCAACCTTTTACGAAAGTACGTAGACGGGTTCATTGCATTGACATATAAGGATTAATTAACTATTGATCTACACTCGATAAGATGTCCATGTTATAGTGAAGATCTCGAAAACGAGGCCCATCGTTTTGTTAAGTGTTGAATTGTGGATTAAAGATTTATGGAAAACTGTTTTTAGGTGGTGGAAATTAAATGGTTATTTGCCTATGAACAACATCGATGATGTTATTAACATCTTTATCGTGTCATTTTCACTATTTTCATGAAGTAATTAAGCAATAAAATTCTGGTGATTCCTGCGGCAGATGATGCCAAAAGTATTAGACTGTAGAAAGTAATCCCAAAACAAGTATATATGTGGTTTCTTATTATGTTTTGCAGAAAGTGTTAACCATGATTAACTCAAATGTGATTTGTGGGCGCTTCAGATTGTGAACACATTCGAACACAAACATTAATGTTGGTATTTCAGGTAAAAACCTTGCTCGAGGGACCTCCTCTTCAAAAAAAGTTGTTCCCTGAAAGTCAACGTTGATGTCAGTGTTGGAACGTGTTCGGTCAACCTGAAGCGCACAAAACATAACAGAATTTATCATGAGTGAAACTTCCATATAAGAAACCACATCCTGTTTTGGCATCATTGCTCTGTAATCTCAAGTTTTTTAATGTTTAAAATATGAAAGCAGTTATCTCTCATAGTAGGTCGATCATTAAAGATAACTTTATAGCAGCCCTGCAAATGTGGTAAGAAAATATTCGCTAGAACTGTTAAGACGTCAAATAACGGCGTGCTAAATTTATTTATAAAGTTTACCTGACGTCGGTGGCGGATCTTGAAATTTTTTATTGGGGGAGAGAGGGGGGGGGGGCAAAATCGTTCCAATATAAATCATAATTTTTTCAAATATAAAATAGGACATAAGTATGTGAATTTTAATGTGATTACGCGGTTATAGTTTCAATGAATTATAAACTCATTATTAAAATTAAGTTACAAAAACCTTTTAGTTATTAACATTTTTTTTATTAAAACGCTTAGAGTTTGAGTTATTTATTTTGTGAAGCTAAATAAATACAATGCTTTTCTAAAATATGATTATAAGATAGTGTTTATTTTTTGTTAACTAGATATAATATAATTTCTTATCTTATGGTAAAGAATATTGCTTTTGTAGTATATATAAGATATTTCTATTTTCCAATAGAGATTAGTATTAAAATTAGGGTTGAAATAGGATTTTAACATAAAATAAGGGGCTATGTGAAAAAATTAGAGGTATACATCCAATTTAAACATAACACAAAGGGTTATACTTGAAAAAAAGAAACTAGAAGTACACACTAGTCATCTTCCCTGTCAGTTGGCAAAATCAAATTCTCATTTCTTCCATTGAAGACTACATTTGATTTTTCTTTCTATCATAATTTTAGTCAAAAATTACATACTAAACATAATCTTATATGTATAGTGCATTACTTACTGAGATGTTTAAAATATAAATAAAGACTAATAAGAATTAAAGTAAGAATAAGGGTTCGACTAATTTTGTGCCCGACCTATTGTTAAGAATAGTGAATTACTATTCTCATTAATAGCATTTAACCAACCCGGCAACCATATGCTTCGCCCGCATTGAATGTTGGACCATTCGTTTTGGGGGCCAGGACCCCTCCCTGCCCCCCTTAAGATCTGCCTATGACTGACGTTCAATGATCAAGCGATGATATGATATAGAATGTACAAATCCCGACATGCAGATCTCGTCACCTTGATGCGAAATTGAAATGTAGCAAACAAAAACTAATTATTAAATGGAGGTACTAATAAATGTAAGAAAACTCTAAGAAAGTTATAATTAAGAAATAAATCTCACTGTAAAAACTCAAGAGGAAGGTGTATGGTGGCATGGAGTCTGTTGTTTTTTAATTGGTTTAAATACCTATCAGGTTTATTTAGTATTTTCTTTTAGAGTTTTTGGTGTTATATATTTTTGGGACATGGTCAGTTTTATTCTTACATAATACAACTTGGGAAATTTTTAAACCCAAACAGGTGAGTATGCTCAAATAAAATAGTGAGATTCATGTTACATATTCTAAAAAAAATCATTTAAATACAATTAGGGCACTCCCATCGGTTTAGTCGATTGGGAGAGTGACGTCCAGCACTTTTGTGACACCAAACCTGTCACTTTGTGCGTCGGTTCAGTTTGGTTGAGTTTGTGTCGGTAAAGCGACCTTTCGTCGTTTTTTTTAGTGTAAAATAATATAGGTATATTGGTAAATGTGAGGCCCATAAATAAAAACTGATGAGTGACTGGTGGCAATGGTCAGTCAGTTATGAAAAAAGTTGACGTGGCGCTGAGTTGGCAGAATTAACCAGTCGGTTTTCGTCACGGTTGAGAGTACTCTTAGAAACGAATAATGCATTTTTCACATATAACTTCAGCCGTCATGCTGCCAAAACTGCAAGTTTCGCAATCATCGTCTAAATTCCATTAGTTTACTAAGATTTGGAAAATCATATATGATTTGTGTTGTTTTCTACACTTTCTATTACATTGTGTCACTTTCGCAACTAGAAAATGCAAGAATTTCTAAACATAGATTTGTAATTTATCAACAAGTTATTGCATAATAAAACTTATCATGTTTTCAAGAAAATTATTTATAAAAAAGACAAGTGATTAATGAGTTTAGACCATTCTCAACTTTAATCGTATCACTTTCTTGTCAGTTGTGCTACCTCAACGCCACCTCATCACTTCTCAAACTGACACACCCGTGCCAACTGCGAGTGTGTCACTTTAATTTTTGAATTCCAATTACCAATATACCTTTATTTATATACACTAAACAAAAAAAGCGACGAAGTCGGTTTTCTCGTCGCTTTGGTGACGCAATCCAAACTGACACACCAAATGACACGGCGGTGCCAACCATGTCACTTAACTTACGCATGTTGGTTCCAAATCGACGCTCGGCGTTGGGAGATGTCTTAGACTTTAATTTTAACCTTGACCTAAATAAAAAAAGATGAAATTAATTGTATGTTCTTTAATTTTAAAATTTTATATCGTATGAGGTAGACTTCAAAATTTCTATATCGTATGTTGACTCTCTTTTAGTCTTGATAAAAGAATTTCCCTTTTCAAAAGGCTAGAAAATAAAATATAAAATATTATATAATAAAGAAGTTCCGAAAATTAACTCATACGATAAAAAAATGTTAAAATTGATACGTATAATAATAAAAAATTAAATTAATCGCTTAGCGAAACAGTTCCAAATTCGTCGGCAACACCCCTTCGCCCATACGACCTAAATGGTTCGGGTTTCAACTCCCAGCCCAGAAGAACAAAACCATTTATTCAAAAGCAACTCGTCTTCTATAATTTAACCCTGTGCTTGTTACAAGGATAATGGCGGATGATGCTGAAAGAAGGCTTCTTGAAGAACAACTCGAGCTCCAATTACAAGAACAAAAAGAATCAATTGCCGCCCTTGATGAAGCCCTAGCTTCTGATCCCCAAAATCCCGAAATACTCGAGGTTCTTTTTATCATACGCGAAATAGTACTGATATTTTTACCTTGTTTCAATTTATGTATTCTACTGTCACGTACTTTTAGGTCACACACATAGATAAATGATGATTTTGATCTACAGAATTGTCTTTTGCTATTAGTATTTCATTGTTAACTCTTACTTACCTTAGGTTATTCAATATTGTACCTACAATGTTATTGCTTATGAGCTCATATCTTAATGGTTAGAGGTTTTAAGTTCAATAATGTTAGGAACATATTACATAGCAAATCACTACAATGGTTAGATTCATTAGTAACTTGGATTTGTGGAATTTGTTAGTCTTCATGTTAAATGTTTATAGAGATATTTAAGAAGTGGAACTATTCATCTAAGACATCATGCTAAATTGCTAACTGATAGGACTCATGTTAGAACATTTCAATTTGCTTTATAACATAAGTATAGCAGTTGCAACTTTTGACAACAACTTGTGAATGGAGAGTTTAATTTGATAGGGGGTTATTATATTTTGTCGGCTACATACTATACCTCTTTGGTTCGAGTTAGGCAATATTTACTCTTTGTTACTGAGGTATGCAATTAACTGAAAAAAATAATTTCAAACCAAAGATAATTTCGATATTATATGGCAGCACACGTGGGTGCTTAGTCATCTTTTTGCAAATTGAAATGGTAAAAACCAACTTCGTCAATATTGTAACACAAACTACCCGGATTGCCTACCTTAGTAATAAAGGATAAATGTAACACAAATTCGAAACAAAGAGGTATAGTACATAGCCGACAAAATGTAATAATCCTATGATAGGAGGAAGTGTTGTTAAGAAGTTAACCATGGAAGTCTTAATTTGCAGGTTTGCTTACTGTCTAGTCTTTGAGGATATGCATAATCTGATTGTGCGATAATATAAAATCATATCATTTGTATTTGGTACAGATTATGTTATTACTTTTTTGTTAGATTCAATGATGACATAAGAGATGCCTATTGCATCATAAAAGGTCATGAGCTCAAATTCATTGCAGGGATATTAATGAACTTTTTAAAATATTTTATCAGGTTCATGCAGAGCTTCTTCAAGCTATCAAAGATGCAGAAGAGGGATTGTTTCTCCTGAAACGGGCTAGGTTATTGCAAGAAGTGGATTTACTACAGAATTTGAAAGATGGTGGTAATGGGGTGAACCAAGATCCTATTGACTCCAAAGATGTAAAAGTGGAAGCATTGAAGGAAGCTAAGAATGTAAATCATGATCTTTTTGATTCCAAAGAAACAGAAGTGGAACCTCTGAAGGAATATTCTGTTGGATCAAAATGTAGATTTCGCCACTCTGATGGACGGTGGTACGATGGTTTAATTGTTGCAAAGGAAGGTTCTATTGGTGCAAAAGTTTCTTTTCTTACTCCAACATCAGAGAACCAGTTGGTACGTTTACTTCTCTCCCTCTTAGTTCCTGTTCTCACCTGTATTGTTAGATTAGTGGTTATTAAACCACTTGATGTGTGTATATTGGTCCCATGCGCTAAAGTTTTGAGTTCTGTGTACCAAAAAGTTGTAATAACCGAAGGAACAATAATATGTTTACCTGGTTTAACCAACTAATGTTATACCACCTATACGCAGATGTGCAAGTTCTTCCTACAGCAACGGTGTCGATTCGGTACAAATTGCCGCTCGTCACATGGTGCATATATTATCTTTTGTAATTGTATTTAGTCAACCTTCAGATTTAGAGGTGGCAAAATGAGCGGGTCAGGTCGGGTTGGGTCGACCCAAAACATTTTTTTGTCTAAAATTGTTACAGCCTTACAGGTAACTACTGTACCAAAAGTGATTACAATAGTTTTATTATTCGGTATTAATCTAGTTTTTTTCAATAAAATGATTTAGGATGCTTAATGTTATAGAGATACTCTTTGGGCTACTTTTTGCCCATTTCTCGTTTCCTTCCAAGCTATATTTTTTTCTATTACCCGTCTGACACATTAGAGATTAAACACAAATCTGAATCATCTGGTCCATTTGTGAATAGGTTGAAATGGCCACCTTTGTGCAGAAAGGTTCTTTGTCCTTGTATCCTGTTGTTCTTTGTACGAAACACCTCAATGTTTTTTGTTTTTAATTTGAATCAGGCATTGATTTACCTTTATCATCATTGAAAAATTATAACCCCACAACGTGGAATCAGTCATTGGTGGGATCCACTGTATGGGCTACTTCTGACAGTAGAAACGGAATTTGGCGGGAAGCTGAACTTGAGTCATGGGATGATGACCTCGGGTCGGGCCGGGTTGTTTTCCGAGATGATGGTAGCTCCTCTAATGTTGGAAACGAATCTATCTCTTTATCTGAATATGCTCAAATGAGTGATGATGAAGATGCAAGCAATTCGTACTCAGATTCAGATCAATATGATCCTACCGATTGTGAAATAGAAGACACCCCTGAAGGTTTAGGATTTCTTGGTAGCTCAAATCTTCAAAGAGGTATACAAACTGAAACCGCTATTTTTGCAAAATGGGAAAATCACACACGGGGTATAGCTTCAAAAATGATGGCCAACATGGGTTTTAGAGAAGGAATGGGATTAGGTGCCAAAGGTCAGGGAAGATTGGACCCCATTTTAGTTAAAGTACTACCTCCAAAGCAGTCTCTTGATCATGCCCTAGAATCGGTTGAAAATAAAGATAAACAAGAGAAAAAACGAAGTAGAGGTGGGAAGAGAAAACGTGATAAGAAATTTGCAGCAGCAGCACGGGCTGCTAAAGAAAAGGAGGAACCAGACTCGGATATTTTTAGTCTCATAAACACACAATTAGCAATGCATGATGAAGCATTGAAAGTTGGGTCGGTCAAGAAACAGCAAAAGAAAGATTTACAGGTGGGAAAGAATAGTGACAGACGGGCTCTGGTGGCTTTTGATGATGAGGTGAAGGAGTTGCGGGCCAGAGTTCAAAAATTGGAAGAAATGGCGACCCGAAACAAGAAAGAGAAGGTGATTTATGAGGCGGCTCTTAGGAAGCTTAACGAGACCCGGAAAACTTTGGCGGATGTTGAAGCCGCTCATGCATCGGCTTCTAATGCAGTTGCCAACAAAGAAAAGGAGAAAAGATGGCTTAAGTTTTGATTGGGACCTGACATTGATTGTAACTTACATTGTTATGATGATCAATGTAATTTAGTTTTTTACGATATTGGCATAATATTGAAAGCTAGAAGGTGCATTTCATCACGAGATATTAGATAGATATCTGGGCTGAATAATGTAGTGATTGCTAGATTAGTCTATTTGTAGTGAACTCATCTTTAATCATTACATGGTTTTTTGGATTTCTGTTTGTCTATGATTAGAAATTGAATGGTTTTGTGGATCTGTGGTCTCATCTTGTTATTTGCTATCTGCTTGTAATCTTAATCTAATCAGGAGATATCAGTTTTATCTTTCTAATTTATAGTTGTTTTACTGTTAATCAGGTTCTTTTAGTGACTAAAAGTTGATTGGAACATGGGATTTTTGGGCCAACATTCAAGAAGCACTGGATTAATTAAAATCTGAAATATGCATCTCCAAAGTTAGAATCTCTATTCAGAATGAGGTAATATGCCAGTTCACACTTAGAGTGTTAAAGTGGGTGAGTTGGGTAATGGGTCAAAATGGGTTTGGATTTCTGTAGGTCACGTGGGGTTGACCCAGATATCTTTTTCCAAAATATCGTTTTCTTATAATTTATCAGTGATTCAAAGATGATTAGAAAAGTTACAGTATTCCAAATTTCCAATCTTAATCTAATTACTATACAAACTTAACATCTGGAGATTTTATAAATTTAAAAATAAATTTTATTTGACTTTTAATCCATTTTACCCGTTTCCTTTAAATTTTATTTTTTGTTTACTCATTTGACTCGTAAAGATCAAAAAGAAGCCAACTCCAGCCCATTCATCAGTAAATGGGTCAAAATGGTCACCTCTATAGTCGTAGTCATACTTATTAGAACAACATGGGAAATAGTATGTGTTATACTACTTATAAATTCGTCCGATTAACCATTGTAGCTCATATGTTTATTTCATTTTGGATACTGGTTTTACTCTCTAACCAAAAACCAATATTTCCTGTCACCAAGCAAGGGAAGCGTTTTGGCTTAAACAAGATGATTGTCTACTTTTGAGTTGACATAGGAATGACAAATTGGTTAGTCCTGTTTCTTTTTCACTAAATTGGGACTGTTGAGGCCAAATTAGTGGAATACGGCATAATGGGAATATATTTGCTCTATAGTACAAGGATCAAACGGATATTTCTTTCCACAATCCTAATTGTTATATAATGGTCCCCTGTCCCACGAATATCGGTGGGTCTTCTTGGTTGTGGACATGGCCCAATAGATCTAAGCACATGTTCTTGATTTAACTTTATTACAAAAACATTTGCTAGTTTATAGGTTGATAAATCTTTTAACTGCGCTCAGAGTTATCCTTATCAAAATAATTTTTTAGATAGGATTCCGATATGCTATAATTTCATCCATCTTTTGATCAAATACCTTTGAAAGAATAGCCATACAGTTGATTTGATGATTAAATTGTGATATAATTCAACAACTTAATTACATAAAATCGTTATCATTAGAAAAAGGAATTTTAGACTACGTTATTCGGTCCCAAATGGAGATTTTTACCTATGGACTTCACTCTTTTGGCTACATGGACACAAAATATGAGATATTAATGTACTATAGAACATTCCCTAGCAAAAGATAACGAAATTCTTCCTACAAGCTTCGATATCTTTGAAAAAAGCATATCATTATGATGTTTATTTGGAAGCATTTCTCGCAAAAAATACTAATATTCGATATCTTTCGAGGACTAACGGAGATAATATAATGGTGTACATGTGCGGTATTGGAGTAGTTGTTTCAGTTTCAGAATGCTCATGGGATCTTTCTTCCATACTTGATTTCAGATCATAGTCCCTCTGATCATTTCTAATGGGTTAGTGCATAAACCTAAGTCATTTAAATTTGTGAATTATATTGCAATGAAGAAGAATTTTTGTCATTGGTGGAACAAGGTTGGAATAAACAGATAGATGAATATCATATGTATAGGGTGATAAGAAAAGCTGAAGTTTTTGAAAAGAGACTTGATTAAGTTGAACTGGAAAAATGAAAATTTGTCTGAAAAGGTGGTTGTTTTTAAAAGGCCTCTAAAAGAGGTACAAGAGGCCATTGATAAGGATCCTCATAGTATAACATTAACGGAAGTGGCAGTTGATGTTCTCAATAAATACAATAAAGCTTCAAAAGATGAACAGAAATTGATGTATCAGAAAGCATAGATTAAATGGTTGAGTGAAGGGGACAAGAGCATTACTTATTTCCATGGCATTTTAAAAGCAAGAAGGCACAAGAATAGAGTGGAATGTATATGTGATGAGCAGGGTAATAGGCACTTCGGTGAGCAAGTATCTAAGCAGCTTGTAAAACATTTTAAGAATTTTTTGGGTGTTAGCAATCCTGTTAGATCTATGGAAGAGTTGGGTGATATCTCTACCATGACAATAACTGATGAGGAAGTTCAAAGTATGTTTGTAGATGCGACTGAAGAGGAGATCAAAGAAGCTTTATTACATTGATAGTAACAAGGTATCTGGGCTGATGGGTACAATTCTTGTTTTTTCAAGAAAGCATGGGCCATTGTGGGAAATGAAGTATGTTTGGCATTCAAGGAATTCTTTAATACTGGGAGGCTGTTGGGGAAATGAATGCCACATTGATAGCTTTAATTCCAAAAGTCTCCACTCCTAATAGTAAGGTGGTATCATGTGGTTTGGTTCCCCCATTTTTAACTCAAGACAAACTTTTGTGTTTTGGTTAGCTATTCAGGGTAGATTGACAACTCAAGACAGAATTCAAGTGTGGAACACTAATGCTAGTTTCAAGTGTGCATTATGTGATAATTGTGCTGATTCCCATGAACATTTATTTTTTCAATGTGATTTCTCAAAGACAGTTTGAAATACCATAAAGAAAAAATTGATATTCAGGGGGCTACAAAATAGCTTGATGGCTATTATTAACACTATAGCTGATTATCCCTTCAAAATAACATTTGGAGTGTAATTAATAGGCTCATGGTTGTTGTCGTGGTTTACTTTCTATGGCAAGAAAGAAGTCATAGAATGTTCAAAAGAGTTTCAAGAACAGCAAAATAATTGATCAAGGTCATTTTGGAAAATATTAAACTCTAGCTAGTGAGTTTAAGTTTAAGAGTTAAAGCATCTAAAGCAATCCTCAAAGCTGCTGAGATTTACGGGTTAAAATGGGTCAATATGCAATTGCAGTATGGGTAAGGAATAGAGCTAGAAATGGTATTTGCTTGTATGTAGCGAGTCAAGATGAGACTGCTTATCTCAAGTTAATATCGTTTTGATGGCTTCGTTTTGCTGAGAATTGTAGCAGGTAGTGAAATGATGTGATATTGTCAGATGCTGGATATATGCATAGTTAGTTAAAGTGTATTATCGGATTTGTTTTTGTTAAATGTGCAGGAAATGTCCTATTGCATTGTTGTATTCATGTAATCATTTATAGCTTTTGAAAGTTAATATATTTTTTTGCCTTATTTGAGAAAAGGTCATTGTTTCAAAAACGTTTTTCGGTTATCAAGTTGTTTGCAATAGTGGACTTTTAAGTTCCCACATCTATCAGTATCCAACCAAATTTATTTTATTAAATTCGCATTCAAAGAAGTAAAACATTCGACGTGCTCTCGTGGTCTATTGAGTCATCATTTTGGTCTCAATAGACAAATCCAAATATGTTGCTTTAAAGTAGCTGTCCCTTGATTTTGGATGACACATTCGTATATTATAATTTTGACTAATACTTAAGATATGATGTACACTTTATTAATGGTATACGGAGTATATAATAGTACAATACTTGAATGTGCCGACACACTTTTTAATATTTTCTCAAAATCGTCAATATATTGCTGACACGAAAAAACAAGGTGCCTGGTATAGAATAAAAAGAATGTGTCATCCAAAAGTGTGAAGGATTAGGATTTTGTGTCACTTGTCTTATTTTGCTACACAATGTTGAAATGATTAATCATATTTTTAAACAATCTCCATATCCGTAAGTATGTGACAAGATATTACTTGACAATATTAAAAGCAATTAATTCTTGTACACCTAAATGTGTAAATGACACGCTTTCGTGACTATATATATATAAAGAGATGATCCAGAGATAATAGGTAATCTTGGGGAAGAGGGAAGTAAATATAGGTCGTCTGTTAATATTCATCACGGGTGAGTTAACATTCATGAATGTTAACTTACCTGTGGTGAATATTAACGGGCGGCCCAGATTTATTTCTTCTTTCCCCCAAGATTACCCTTTCTCCGTAGATCAACCATATATATAGGGGGTTGATCTACAAGGAAGGGGTAATCCTGAGAGATGGAGGGAAGTTAATCTGAACCGTTCGTCGAAGAATGTTAGTTAGCATTCTTCACAAAGAATGTTAAAAATAGCGGGCAAGAAATATAATAGATCTAAAAATAAAGAAATTTTGAACAAGAAGGGGGAGAAATATATATTTAAAATTATGATTCAACAAAAAATAAATATTATTTTATAAAATGCATTATGTGGTTCAACAAACATTCATTTATGATTCGAAATACATTGTCACTAATAAACACTTTTTCTGAATTAATATGATTAACCTGCTTAATCAAATGGTTAATTTGCTAAATCAAAGAGTTCAAAAGTTATTCTCCATTAATTTTTCTTTCTTCCTTTAATTCACTCTTTTATATATATATATATATATATTTAGTTCATATGAAATACTCTTTTTAGTGAGATAGGTAAGACACTACAAATTAATGCCACGTGTTCTTTAATTGGTAAATTTGTTTGAATGATAATGATAATTGTAATTACTATATGTGTTTTTAGTGAAAAAGAATGAGGTAGAAAAGAAAAAAAAAAAAAAGAAGTAATGTAATATAAGATAGTTTACATGTATTTACGAGTTAGAATAAAAGTAAAACAAAGGAAAATAATTAGATGGATTATTTTTTTCCATAATCAGCTCAAATATGAACATCTAATATCCACAATAAAAAGTCATCATAATTCATGCATCTTTATTCCTTTCCTTCTAAAAAATGAAAAATGACTTTTTATATTTTTTCTGTTAATTTTTCATTCTCTCTACTAAAAAAAATCCTGAAATACAATGTAAACTAAAATGAAGAACTACCTCTCCTCTTTTTTATGCAAAGCCAACACCCCATGGCCCCATCTGCCTCAAAACCCTAGAGCACGTAGAGTAGGAGATCCAAAGTTACCGTTCACGGTCGGAAACACAATTTTCAAACAAAACAAATGTGTGTATTAATTGTTGTGTTATGTGTTGTCAATAGAATAAAAAGACGATTCTTCATCAGTTTTATATAACAAGTTTGTTATAATCCATGGTGTGAAGTGTGATGTTATAGCAATTTACTTGATTATATTAATAAAAATAATCGTGAATCAAATATGAAACTACATTGAAATCAACTAACTGAAAAATATAAGGAGTTAAAAGGATATAAAATTTGGTCTTTAAAAGTAATTAATATAATATAGTTTGATATGAAAACTAATAAAAATCTTTTTTTCATTTTAATACATCTAACAGTTTGTATTATTTATTTTACTATAAACTTCTTCTATATATATATATAGATATAGATACCGTGTCCAAAGGATTGTTATATTTGTTATGGACCTTTATGGTGGTTTAAATTTATAATAAAGGCCATTAAACTACAACCCCTTTTCTTAACTTGTTTCATGGCAACTGTCAACTTTCTAGTGACCAACTTTGTTTTGGGTTTAGTATGTTGATGACCAAATGGCACTTAGTCCAAAACCAGCGTTTGATTATAACGTTATGTAGCTTTTGATGTTGACAAAACAATCCATTTATTATTTTCCGTTAATGATAAGAATAAGCAGATATATAGTTTTCTAATGAGAAAAACTAAATAAACCGTCTAAGATATGTTTGAAAAGACATACAAATATAACATAATTTTTTCCTTTTGTGAAGCATGGTAAATCAGCAATTAGCAAAATCAAATATCACAAATTAATTAATTAGATAAAATATCAGAATCAGCATCACCATCGATACTAGAATTACTACAGTCATCACCTTGCCACGTCCACACAATATCTTTCAACGCCGGTCTAATATCTTCTTCACAAAACCTTTCGTACTCCAACGTATCACCGGAATCTTTCGTAAATTCAACCACCGTCATCTCCGCCGCCATCTCATACACCTCCGCCGTCACCGCCAACACTCCTTTCCGTCCTTCCTCCGTTCCTTCTATCTTCACCTTAAAATCATCCTCTCTCTCAACACTAAACCTCATCTCACGCGCCGCTGTTTCAATCCGCTCCACAATCGCCGCTGCCGAATATTTGGACGTAAAAATCGATGCTACTTTCTTCTTCTGGTTACTTTCAAACAACGTCGATAGATCAAATCCAGACGACATCGATGAAATCAGCTCAAACGCGTTAAAAAACGCCGGACTGGACGTCGATTTCTTCAACGATCCGCCAGGATTATTCGGATTCAGATCTGAAACTGAAGACGAATTCGAAATTCGTTTATTTAATAAACGAAACGAATTCGGTCTCGATAAACCTCTTCTGTACCACGGAACACGCATTATTCCTTGAATCGAGATCCGTCTCTCAGGATCCGCCATTAGAATCTTCGAGATCAGTTTACGAGTTTCCATCGAAAACCACGGCGGAAACTCGTACTCAGCTTTAAATATTTTTCTATACAAATTCATTAAATTCTCATCATGAAAAGGTAAAAATCCTGCTAGTAAAACATACAAAACGACGCCGCATGACCAGATATCCGCTTTAGCACCGTCGTAACCTTTCTTCCGTAACACTTCCGGTGCCACGTAAGCAGGCGTACCACACTGCGTGTGCAGCAGTCCATCGTAACGTTTCTGCTCCGGCAAAGCAGAGAATCCGAAATCAGTAATTTTCAAATCATCATTACTATTAAGAAGCAAATTTTCAGGTTTAATATCGCGGTGCGAAACACCGCGACTATGACAAAAATCAACAGCGCTAATCAACTGTTGAAAATACTTTCTAGCAACATCTTCTTTCAATCGACCGCCGTTTGATACTTTAGCGAATAATTCACCACCGGAAACGTATTCCATAACGTAATAGATTTTCGATTTAGTAGCTAAAACTTCACGTAATTCTACAATATTTGGATGACGAACGAGACGTGTAGCTGAGATCTCTCGTTGGATCTGTTCAACCATGCCTTGATCTCTAATTTGATCTTTGTTTATTACTTTAATTGCGACGCTTTCACCGGTGGAGATTTCACGGCCATAGTAAACTTTAGCGAAAGTGCCTTGTCCGATTAACCGTCCTTTTTCGTATTTGCCACCTAATAACATGTGATTTTCTTCTTCCATTATAAATGAAATGAATATTAGAGTTCCATGAATGTAGATTGATGATGATAATAGAAGAAAGGTTATTTTAATAGAAAGGTTTGTGTAAATAATGGTTGAAGATGGGGAATGGGCGCCAAGACAGAGTAGAAGTTGAATTTATTTTAGGTTTTGAGTAGTTCACGTTATCCGGATTCGTTGATTATTTTCATCTCAATAAGTCGCTATCGATTTATCAATTATCATACGTGGCTAATTCTACATAACGATAAAAACGTAAAATTAGTCTTATTTTCTTTATCCAAAGTAACAGTTACACTATTTTCATCAATAAGACTGATTTGATTGATTATTGTTTACGTTCACTGAAAACTGTACTAATGTGAATATGGACTTGATAAATAATAGATTAATTGGTATAAAAAGTACACCTCATAAATTTAAGTATTTTTCACTTGAAGTTTATAAGAAATTATAAAAGTTTAAATTACAAATATCGTTTGAATAATATTAATTTTAAGAGTTTATTATAAAAAAAATTTAAGTTTATGGAAGTTTAAATTACCTCAATACCCTTTTTTATTATTTATAATATTTTACGTTTGTATATGAGTGTCATAATATGTCAATTTATAATTTTTAACGGCTTATCTATGTTGTTAGGTATTAAAGTAAAAAATATAAAGTTCAGCTTTTAACTAGAAATATAAATTTTAGGTATTAGCTAGTTTCATTCAACTTACTCTCAATGAAATAGTAACGTTTTAAATAAAAATAAGTATATTAGACCGTATATATTTGTATAAAATAGTATAAAAATGCGCTTTTAAATTTTCTATAAAACTATAATTAATGTTCTCAATTTGAAAATATACTTATAGACAGATTAACAATAACCTATGGGAGTCTAACTAAATGCAAATATGCAATACACTGCCATTAGTGATTAGTTAATAATATTAATACGTAAATTTTTTACATTATATATTTACCCTATAAACTTGATAAAATGTCGGTCGTATGTTACATTAATAAATTTTATTTTTTATAAGTAAAGCATGAGCAATATTACTAATTTATATTATACATATATATAAATATAAATAATATACAATTTTGACTAGAAAAGTGATAGGTTTATCACCACCCATATGGAAAGTGCCGTTTCGGTACACAACTACTTAAACTAAAAAAACGTAATGCTTTACGACGACATGACAGGGAATCACGGTTGTATTCGTTTATCTGAATTATTATGGCAATAATACAAAGAATGACTATAAAAAGTCAAACGCATTAATTTATTCTGTATCAAAAACAATAAAGCATTTTGTTCTCATTGATATGTGCTTTTAGCTTTGATCCTTTTAAACTTTTTAAATAAAGTTATAGTAATACCTTTAGGATAAACTATACGTAATGCCAATATTACGCCAGTTTTTACGTAATATTAGTATAAAATAAGAGTTATTCATATGCATCTAATAAGCTTGGGTCTTAAATTGTATATAATTTTCTTTATTCTAGTATTAAGATTAGATAAATTATATATTATATTTTTAATTATTGACACAATATTTTATAATTCAAAAATATATATACACGTTAACTTTTTTAAAGGGGTTGTTAGAACAACCTTGTTCTTTTTATCTTAATTTGTTTTTCTTTATAATTTATGCTCGCGTCAAGTTTATTGTTGTATGACTGGTGCGAAATTAAGAACAGCATTCTAAAAAGGGAAATTGAAAATGACGTGTTCAACTATATTTAAATTGATTTTATAAAAATTTTCTCTTAAGATTTCGGGTTAGTTTTTCTTTACTTCTCATTTGATTCGGTAAATACAATTTATAACATATTGATTTATCAAGTATCAATGAAATAAAGTCGTCTCGTTTACTATTACAACTTTTAATAAAATAATAATAACGAAAGAATACGCCATGAATACGAAAGACACTATAATATGAACAGACGAAATAAATTCTACACTCTTAAATGTAGCTTTTCTGGAGTCTTTATGAATTGTTTAAATACAGTTAGTTTTTTTAGGAAGAGAAAACTATAAATATTTGTATTAACCTTTATTATATTTATTTATGGGTTAATATTATTTTAAATCTTAACTTTTTATCGATTTAATTTTTAAATTTTTTCCTCATGATTTAGTTCTTCTAGTTTTCATCGATTTATTAATTAACCCCTTCAAAGGGTTAAACAATTAAACTTTTAAAACTTAAAATAGAAAAATCATCGTAAAATACAAACTTTATATATTAAATTATCAAATTTTTAAAGTATAAAAGGTAAATATCCGTTTAAAGGGTTAAATCGTCAAAATTTTAAAATTTGAAGTATTAAATTATTAATAAAAAAATTAAATCGTTAGTAAATTTAAACTTATATAAAACATTTGTAGAGTATGCAATGATAGATTGTTAGTTGGCCTGCCCCAAGCCACCCAATAATTTACTTTAGACTTTTGATACACTTGTCTTGTTTTAAATTGTATAACGCATTCATATGGGATTAAAAATAAAAAGATTTATATTCATTAATTAACAACTACCCCGTACTTAGAAGAAGAATACGACTAATAATTTGATACTCATTCAAGGGAGTCCTAAAAAAACAAATTAATCTTTTTGGTCATTTCATATGAATGAAATATATAAGTATACATATCAATATCAATGTTTATGTGTTTATTGTGTGGGTAGCAGATGAAACAGTTGTGGATGATTGGATTTTAGTCGCAACATACTAAAAAATTGTGTTCATTTTCCCATTAATATAATCCTAAATCTTTAATGCAAGTGTTAAAAAAACAATTTATTTTTAATAAAACATATAATAATGTATGAATAAATTAGTTACCTTTCAGATAAATTAGTGCTGCAGATGCAATAAGTTAACTCCCAATTCCCACTATTTAAAATAACGTAACAGTAGCATATTAATAATAAAAACAATAAGCAAATAAATGCAGAATTATTACTAATTTACTATCATAGAATTAACATACAGAAATACGAAACGTATTTACGGATTATAGTTAGAACTAGAATTAATTAACATGTTCATTGAACATAATTCTTCATGCTTCCTTCCCATGTTCTATCTTTTTCTTATAAATAATATATCTATATAGGTGTGTGTCCATATCCACTCTGTATAAACATTTATCAAACAGGAGCGGAATAACTATGACGGTGGAAATAGCACATTCTGCTTATCAAAATTTTTACTTAGTGTAGAAAATAATTTTTTTTATTATTTTAGTAAAAGTACAACTAGTCCTTTTTATTATAAATTAAATTTGCCCAATATAATGAGCTAAAAGTTTATTAGTGGCCTTATTTAATCAATATAATTAGCTAATAGTTGATATGGCGTGAAAGGGTTAAAGCTAGACGGTTAAGTGATGAAAACACAGGGTATGTCCGTATGTATAAGAGTTCACTGGTTCTCTCTGTATTTGTAGAATTGTAATTAACCATAGATCCAACCGTTATTTACATAAATATAATAAAAATTAAAATATTAATACGTTGGATTTTATATTTCAGTTTTAATATATAAATTTATCTATTCAAAAATATATATATTTAAATCTCGTTGCAATGCGTGCGTTAGAATACCTCATTTAATAAAAAATAAAATAAAAATAACAATCATGATATTATGTATGTATATAATGAGTATGTATGAGTAAGCTGAAATGAGTTAATTGTAGGTATTAAATCGATAAATAAGTTATGAGTTTCTTTAATGAAATCAGTATGTCAACAAATAAGTATACGATTTTGTGAAAGATAAGTTTGAATAATATTTAAAAGTGCTAACTAAAATACAATAAATTTGTTTGTTTTCTCTAATGCCTTAATATTAACAAGTGTTAAATATTCGTATGGAACATTTGAGAATCATCTTTATATTATACTCTGTAACTTATCATTATCGTTTAGATTTTAGTATAGATTTATTTTTATGCATTGGTCCCATGTAAATCCGACTCACACATTTAATTATTTTTATCGTATAATAAGTGAAGTCTTATTCTTCTACCCGATACTAGTAGTACACCACGTAACCCTTTTCTAGTTTCTTCCTACACTTATTTCTTAATCTTTTAAGTTTAACTATTGCTTATAAAAACTTAGGTCATCGGGATCGTATGCTACACGTTTATCGCATTCTTTTTGTCTATGATTATATATATATATATTTACTTGTTAAAAGATTTAGTTTAAATTGTTAAGAATCAACAACCATCCATTCCCTTTTCATTAGGGAAAAGAATAACATATTTTCTTGGTCCGTATCATTAGAAGTTTAATTAATGACATTAGATGAATTGGCCACATCACACCAGAAATATATATGGTCATAAAATCGAATGCTTTGATATGTCCTTGTCAAAACATATCAAAACAATTGTCGAACCTTTCCATTTTTCTAATCAAACAACAAAAATATGACATAAAGAAGACTTACATTTTTAAGTCGGCAAACGGGATCATTTTGCAATGTATCGCATAGACTTTTTAAATGTAATCAAAATAGTGTGATATGTTTAATATATATTATGATTATGATATATAAAATAAAAAAGGATGATGATTATCCCAATCATGTTATTTGTTGATATTTATAGAGAGTATTTCATCTCGAGTCGTACAATTTTTTTTTAAAAAGTAAGATAAAAGAAAAATTACTAAGTTACCCCTCTTACATCTACTATTTGTAGAAGATCAATGTTTATATAAGTACACTTAAATGTAATCGATTATTTATTACTTGTGGATGATTCAATGAACGGAAAAAACTCGGTAAGTATTCCGTAAGGAAAGAATTCATCGAAAAAATATGAATACAGATCCGTATATGAACTAAGGTTGCTGGTGAACTTTTTACTATAAAGGAAGTCTATGTACAAATATAGATTATTGCATAGTTATAAAAAATATGATTTAATTTCACTGCATAACGCGAATAAATAAAATTATAATAAATAATTGACTGTAATTTAGTTGTTTTAAAAAAAAACTTAACCATGTTGAACAAGCCTTATAATACCGTGGACAAAAACATTGTACTGGAAAACCGTCAAAATTATTTTATATGAAAAAGATTGACTAAAAAGAAGAATCTAGTTATTTAAGCAACTTTATTTTTTTAGAGTGCAACAATAAACAATTTATTGATTGCAAACCAACCGAAATGAAAACGTAAAAAAACACTTTTATTCAGTGAAGATCAGTTGAAGTATACTCGTGGTAAACTTTTATAGATTAATATAGTTTATAATAATTAATATTACATAAAGGTGGAAGGTAAACGGGTAACAAGTTACACCGCTAGAATAAATATGTTCAAAAATAATTCAATTGATGATTTATTTTTTATAAAAAAGTTATATATAAAAGCTTTTTAGGACTTTCGACCGGTGTTTTGAAAATCAATTTTTGGACCGGACCTAGCATTCTACTTGTTTTGGTTGGACTAGTTGTTGACTTTTTTGACTCTTTTGACTTTTATCAAAATTAATTGAAAATTAATGTTTAATGACACTCTATATTGACTGACTGTAAATTTTACAAATTTGAAATTAGAATTTTCAATAGCAAATAATAAATGGTTATAGTGCGATTAAAAGTCAAAATAAGTATAAATCAAAACTGAAAGTCAATATGGCCGAATTTTTAAAAAATATAACAAATCGCCTTTGACAGTTTGCCAACAAATAGATCTCAAAAAGTACACAACTTAAAAAGATGGTAACTTAATATGAGTTACAAATGAAAAGATGTCACATTTCAAAGTTTATAGAAAAAAGTTAAAAATCGATCCAAAGTCGCCCGAAAATCCAATTCGACCGACCAGTTTTCAATCGGACCACCGGTTTTCGATTTTCTTCAAAATTCAGATTTGACCGGTTAGATCGAATCAGTTTTCAAAACATTACTTTCAACGTAATTAACTAAGTTTGTCGGTTCTATCTTTGTAGTTGATCAACAATCCATTAGAGACATACAACAAATAAAACAATCAGCACATTCACCATGAAATGATTATTACACCCTTTTACCATTATAAATTCATAACTGAATACTATCTTATAGTCGAAGTATTTTAGACAAAAACTCCTTTAAAATCTGGGTTATTTTGATCCAATAAGATAGAAAACTCAGTTTTACCATGCATCAAAGTAACAGAAAAAAGCATGAGAGCATCTTTGCAGTATGAAGTTGTTAAACCAAAAACATAATTACTAAATGCCAACGCCAATTAAGGTTTTTTAATTTTAAAATGTAATAATCTGTTTAACAACCATAATACACCACCAAACCAAACCTACATTACCCTACCGTTCAATGTTAACTAACAGAATAAGTCACTTTCAGCATAGCCCCACCACAACTATTTCAATCAACTACCAAAATAAGTTCATAACCAAAGAACAAAGAATCATTAAGTCATAATCAAGGACGGAGATTTAACAAATAACAATATCTCCATAGCTGCATTTCAGTCCATCCAAATCAGCTTCAACACCAAGTAAAATCAAAATTAAACACTACTACTGCTACTATAAGTCCCCTATACCAAACAAAACAAACATTAACTGACAATGTAAACAATATTTAGAAATTCCGTTACAAACCAACATCTTTCAATAATGTCAAACTAAAAGAAGATTCTTGACGCAACACTTTCGATAAGATAAAATTTAAAGGTCTTGCACACTCAAACCTGCATTAAACATGATCAGAGGAAAGTGTCAATTAAAACTGAAGACAATTTGATAAAACTCAACTTAATTCATGTTCCTAGGTTGTAGTCTGTAGACACGCATATTACCTATTGTGAGATAGAATATTTAATCTGTGAGAAATTTAAATGTTTGGTTACAGTTTATATGAAATGGGCTCCTTTTAGTGCTAATCATACAGGAGTTGTAACAAGTTAAATTTTGACATTTTGTTATGGTTGCCAGTTACTTTGTTGAGTTTCAAAAACTTGCAATCAATAAAATGGCTCGAGCATGCAAGAACTTATATTCGCCTTCATCTACTTAGAACAGGAATAATACTAGAAAAACTTCAGCCCATCATTTAACCACCAGCCCCACGCCTATATATGAATCACTACCAGACTTCATTAACCTAGAACATTATGCGGTTTGGTCCTTAGAATCAGAAAATCTAAAAAACAAAATAATGTACCAAAAACAATGTTTTCAGACAGTATCTTTCCTTTGCTATTATAAATACAATTTCGTTGATTTAGGAAAATAATCATCATACTGGGTTTTTAGGTTATGGATTTATTGAGGTGGCCCGCCTCAATTTCTTGGTGGGTTGGTTCATATTTTAACATCTAACAAAATGAACAAGAGATGCATACAAACCTGGAGGAAGAGATTGCTTCAACTTATCAGCCTTCTCTTTGTCCGAGACACACAAAGTGTAGAGGTACTTGGAGCAGCGAACCTTGAACTTTACCACATCCTTGTTCCTTTTGATCTTCACAGAGCGTGCATCCTTCCTTCTTGCCGTCAAAAGAAAATCCTTAATCTCGTGAATTTGCTTCGGCTGAAAATTTAAAATGGAGAATAAGCATCAAAATTAATATTCAAACTTTACTGCAAAAAACAATTCAAAAAAAATACACAAACTTATCATTCAAAATATATTCAGACTGAACACAGAACACAATTATGAAAGAAAAACAATATTTAAAGAATACAATTTACAATCAAGACTACATATAAAAGAAGAACAGACATTCAGACAAATACATCACTTAATAAACAAGACGTTTTTTGAATGCTACTTAATAAACAAGACTAAAAAGGTTAAACGTGTAACAATAGCAAATAAATGGGAGCTAAACAGCTTATTATCTAAATGTAGCCTTAGAATACATACATGCATATGCAAACACATAATGTCATCTGCAAAACATGTTTCCAGAAACTCAATAGCACAAAATAGTTCCATTATTATTTCTTACTAGCAGCTAAGAAGAACACTTGATTTAATTAATCATTAGGTCATGTATGCTGCATGTTTTCATTTTGAAAGGCCTAGAAAATAAATTAAAATGAAAAATTATTTAGTAGCTGAAAATAGCAGAGCAGAGTACACTGTTCAAATTTCAACAAAGATATATCTAACTCTAAATCCAAGAGTTGTTACAGTGTTACAGAGGCCTATTTTAACCATTCAGTATGCACTAAAAAATTCAATAACAATTTGTGCATATACTTAAAGCTCAAATCCATATTTTAACTAATACAGCTGTAAAATCCTAATACATAATAGTGTTCTCGTAACTAACCAACATTTAGTAACAAAAACACTTCAAATCAAAATTATCATCATCGATATGACGCAAATAGAAAGAGGTAGCAATAAAATCCTAGAAACTATGAGCAAACATACCGAAATATTAACATAAAGTACAGTGACGATAGAGTATAGTATGAATTCTAGTTTATAGTATAAAAGGGTAAAAACTGCAACCAAATTCAAGAGAAATTGAGAAGAAAAAATACCATTTTTGAAGGTGGAGGGGCTTACGGCAGCAGAAGTGAGACAATGAACCCTAGTTGTTTGTGAAAATATAAAGGTGGATAGTGTCGATGGAGAATATGGGCTTGTCAATATATATGAATTGGGCCTCAGTGGACTTATTTGTTTATATCTCTTCTATATAAAAATAGGTTGTAAACGTAAATTTTCACTAGAAATTATCAAATTTAATAGTGACTTTTGAAAATTATTTTTTCGTCGTTATATATATAAAAAAAATCAAATTCTCCAATAATTAGACAAATTTCACAATAGGGTTGTTTTTGCACTCTAATCCATAATTATTTTTGGTATAATGTGACATTTCTCTAAATATCACAACTCATACAATATTATGTTGTTCCATATGACGAGAGAAGTTAAAATTGGATTCAAGACTTATTTTATAAGATCGATTCCATTCACGACCTTACAAGTAGAGGTGGGTAAAATCGGTTCAGGGCATAAATCGAACTGGTTTGGGTCTACATCGGTCAAAACCAGTTTAGCCCAAACCAGTTTTGCTTCACCGGTCCACACCGTTTTGGTATTAGTTTGAAACTGATTTGGCTCAAACCGGTTTGAGTTAGACCAGTTCTTTGAGTTCGGTTCAGACCTATCTGGCAAATGAGTCCAGCCTATTCAGCGGATAGGTGCTTTATGATCAACACATGTTGATGTTAAAAGATCTATCCGTCGACTATTCGCCATATAGGTCCTTTATAATCAAATTCAACTTTAATAAAATACAAAATGTATCAAACACGTTTTTGAGGCAATTTTCTTGTTTATTTTCATTTAAACTAATATTTGGAAGATACATTATCTTCAAACTTAAAAACATAACTGAAAGTCTTCGAATCGTCGTAGTTTATTTAGTCTTCTTCATACGCCATGTTGTGTAAGTCTTTATCATAAGCAATCTTGCGCGCGGTAAGTGGTACCGACAATCCCATTTCAATTTTTTGCTCGTGTATTTCTTGTTCAACCTTTACTATTTACCCCCTTCAAGTGGTGAAATGTTTTGTATCCGTTTAACACCGTCAAGATAGACTTTCAAACAAATACAAACTTCCACCCACAAATCGGTGAGTTTGGTTTTTCTTGGTGAAATAACTTGACCACTAACCGAAAAGGTAAACTCCGAAGATACCGTAGAAGCTTGGACGATTAATAGATCACGGGCTATAGTGGCTATCATCGGAAATTGAGCTTCATGCTCTTTCCACCAAGTCAAACTATCAAAATTGTTAAACTCGTCAATAGTAACGTATGTCAAAAAGTTAGAATTAATATAACTTCCTAGTTCGCCAGTAGGAGTGCTTGATCAAGCTCTTTTCGTATTCTCATTTTTTAAAGTGTCACATAATTGCATCATTTTGTTATTGTCGTACCAACTTGATCCAGATGCCGTCGCAATTTGAATATTGTCATGAAGGGATATGGAACCATACTTTGATAAATAAACATCAAGCAAACTTTCGAAGACTTTGTTAAAGTTGGAAATTTCATTTACCGCGAAATTTGACTCTTCGTCTAACAAACCTAAATCGTAAGAAATATTTTGAAGTAAAGTTTCCAACCACACCAACATTTAAAGTCGGTTTCAAAACGACGAAACAAGTTATAATGGGAGACATTTCTTTAAAATATTTTATAAATTTGGTTTTCATTGATTGTACCATGTGTTCAAAAATGTCACCCCTCACTTCAAATTCATTTATTTTGGAACACATTAAAAATATCTTAATTCAATTTAAGTAATTTGATGAAATCAAATTTTGTGTCAACTAGACATCTAATAGAATAAAAATTATCAACTTTTCTTATGTTTTACCAACTAATCGCGAAATGAAATATCCTGTTCAGCTTTCATAAGAAAATGTGAACCTAAAAGACTCTTAATATTTGCTACTTATAAAGGCCATTTAGTTAAAACAAAAGTTCAAAATATATGTTTGTGAAAACCACATAGTAAGTTTAAAATTTTGTATATTTCTTCTCATTTACAAATAGGTTTCGAAGAGGACGTGTTATTAGTTATGAGATCAAAACGAGTTTGAGTAACAAAAGGTTTAAGTCATAAAACATTTTTAGTCATTATAGGTTGTAGTCATCTTTTAGTTATACTTTTTATTTTTAATAATTTATTATTTATTACTGTAAATAATATATTCTATTATTTTATATTTAAAAAAAAAGTTAAAAATATAATAAAAATAAGATATTTTATTACTTTCATATATTTGCATCTAAAAACTCGTGAGTAACAACAATAGATGCCACTATTTCATTTCAATAATTATAAATTACTTAGTCGTTTTCTTAGATGTATGAAAGTAATTAAGCCTTAAGCTCGTGTGATACATAATAGTTTAATAAAAACACTTATATATTTTGATGTAACTCTTTAATAATAGAAGTATCGTGAATTTAAAGTTGCAATTATTATCGAAAATTAAAACAATTAGTAACACAAATCAAAGTAAATGGGAAACAACATATCTTAAAGTTTTACACATGATACGAACAAACACCAAAGTAACCCAAATTTTGAAAATTAAAAATATTGCAAAACTTCATCGTGGTCTTATAAGTAAACGTTATTTTGTAAGGATGTGATAAATGAATAGACTTTATGTATTTTCAGCAACCACAAGATCACGTACGACGTAGAATTCTCCTCCTTCAATGTGCCGTTGGAATTTGGACAACAAATTCACTTTTAACAATAGCAACGATCCTATCACCCTGTGAATGACACAAATAATAGTCATCAATCAAAACATGATGTGAAGCTTTGATACTATGTATTGTATTCTATGAAAAATATTATTACCATGCAAATGAATTCAATAATCTCGGACTATCTCTCCTTCCCATAAGTTCTTTGTTGCCACAACCTAACAACTCTCACTTTAATGGAACATTTTAGTTTGTCTATGTTACATAAACGAAAACAACAATATTTGTATCCATGACCAAGAAAAAGTTCATAAATAAATGAGAACAATAATCTTGATAAAAAGGGTTATTAATTAATATAAAAAGTAATATGAACGTACAAAGATTATAACGCTAATGGTTTGTTTGATAATGTGTAGTGATATGATGATGTATGGACTAATATATAGATGTACATTACAGTAGTATAATATAATATGGGGTTGACATAAAAAGTCAAATTAATTTTTGTTAGAGGTATATATTGTTGAAAGATGAAGATTATTACATTATTACAAAATAGAAAATCGAGGTATGGTTTATTACGACACAATTAGCTGTATTGTGATATGGTATGTGAATTGACGTGATTACATTCAAGCTTGCCATGTATTCGCATTCATGAAGTTGAATGGTTTCGAACATCCTATATATTTTAAAAGAAAGATTACGTTAGAAAATTATGTTTTTGAAACACGAGTCATTAAAAAGAGAGATAATTGTTACAAGAAATATTTTACTTACTACAAGAAAAATAAAAAGTTCCTTGTAAAACGAAAGGTACATTTTTCTCTGTAAGAAGTAAAAGGTTTCTTATAAAAATCATCTCCCATCTAAAAAACATCGAATGGTATTAGACCATGAAAATATAAGTTAATTACTAAAATAAAAGGCAGCTAATTTTAGGAACTTTAAAACTTCCATAGATAGTAACTCATTTGTTTCAATAGGTAAGGTTTATTTAAGACAACAGTTCTCTAGCATAGGTAAGAAAAAGTTAAAACAACATTGAATTTTTAGTTTTAGCATATGTACTAAGCATGTTTGACACAGAGTTTTTAGAAGTTTTTTAAAACTAAAAGCTTTTTATTTTAAAAATTAAGTTCTTCTAAAAAAAATAAACTTTGTTTGGAACACAAGCTTAAAACTTTTAATTTGAAGATTAAGTTTCTAATTTAAAAGCTACTCTAACTAGCTTTTAAGGACTTTTATGAGCTTTTTAATCATTTTACACTTTGAGATCACAACTACAACTAATTTAACAAATACAGTTTACAAATAAAACTCTAACTTGCAGCTACAATTACCGGCTAACAACTACAACTATCAGCTAGGAGCTAACTTTCTCAAAGAGACCCGTATACGCTTAAAATCAGCTACTTAAGCAAACGGTTTATTCCGACCCGTTTTTAGTAACAGTCAGAACTCAGAAACTTTCTAAAACAATTGCCGTTTCTAGCCTCTACTGACCCTCAGTTTCATGTAAATTTGAATTACTACGTAAATAAAATAACAATAATCGACAACTACACAATTTTTTGTTCAGGAAGATCACTGAGATTGTCAATTTAGGTTTGTTCGTCTTTCTCATATGCGTGTATGTATTTTGCAATTGTAACCCTAATTTGTCTATTTAGTTGCTTGTAAGTTTCACATTTCACGTGCCCTAGCTAACTAGTTATCATCAATATCTCACCTTGAGTTCTGTATACTTTTCAGTTCTCAACTACAATTTAAGTCCCCAACACAATTTTGTATTTCACACAAAAAAGAAGGATATTATAGGTATTCTGTGCTTTATTAATATGAATTGAAGAATTGGAATGGAGCCCTAATTTCACATTGTCTGTAATATGTTTATATTCTTTGTAATTCTGATTTTCAATATGTCACCGTTGGTTTAGTCATCTTCTTCAAAGCACTTAACGTCTTTAGAACTCACATTTGTGCTTAAAATCCGAAATTGTGGGTGTGTTTTGAGTATTCAAGCAAACACAATTGAGTTCCACTTCTTAAATCAAATGTGGTGTTTGTGTGATTTCAATCAAATAACGGGACTCTTTTTGTGGCTGATAGCTCAGAGTAGACTTGCCATATTTTTATTCAATTGCAGTATATTTTTCTGTTAGGTTGAGGATTTTGCTATGACACGATTGATCTGATAGAATAACCATTTTATTTTGATACCTGAGTAATTTGTCTCCAGTTTCAGTGAAAGAATCAGAAAGAGGGCATATATGGAAGAAGAATTAGATAAAGCGGTATTTACTTATTTGAAGAAAAGAGGATTTACACAAACTGAACAGGTTTTTCAGCAAGAACAGCAGAATAAGAACAATAAAAATGCTACTGATGTCTCGGATACAGATGTTACTAAACAGATCCTCACCTTTTCCCAGTACTTTCTCTACTCTCGCCTTACATTGTTCTTAACTAATGTTTAATTATTTGTGGCCATAGTACAGATTCCTCTTTAGAGCTAAACCTAATACTACATACTATTACTCATTCTATTCCACATTTCACTGAACACCGATTTGATGTGTATGTGTTGCTTTTGAGCTTCTAAGCTGAATTGATTTTAAAACTTTTTTGTGAAGAAGTTACTGACTACATAGATATATACGGCCAGCTTGGATTACTCTCTTGTAGTTACTTGCATATGCCAAGGTAGACAAATATAATAATTTTGATGATTTTGTATCAACAAGTAGTACGTTTGATAATTGACTATAAAAATCAATATGTAGTTTCTTTTGGAAACACGACAATTCTAAGTTACTGGTATGAACTACAATCATGCCAGCTGCAGTATCCAGTAATGAACATGTAAGCGATTGTAGAAGTATTAATTGGAATTTCATCATCGTCATGTTGTGCAATTACACTCCTTTATGAAGTTTTTTGTTTATTTTTCAAATTTATTTTTTCACTATTGTTCATTTCAATAAATAAATATTGTTCAACGGGGAGGTATAGTTTTTACGTTTTCATTATAATTACTCCATTTTTTCTAAAAAGGTACAACTTCTTACGTAGTAGTTTGAACTTTGAAGAGAACCTAGCGGTCAGTTGTTCATCATGAAAAATACTTCTTTCCATGTCAGCAAATGTTTATCATTTTCATGAACTGTGTTCAATGCTGTATGTTATGCATATTGAATGATTTCAATTTTAGTGCGGTTTATGTTTGTGTAGTTTCTGCGGTTACTGTTTACACCTTTTTATATGTGTTCAAAGCTTGATCAAGGTTCATGCTTTCAGGTCAGAAAATATCCCTGCACTGTACCAAAATGGATACAGCAAGTTGAGGTCTTGGACTTATAGCTCACTAGATTTGTACAAGGTGGGCCATATGCCCAATTGCTTCTTTCTCGTTATTCAGTACTTATGTTTCGTATAGTTGTTTATTTATGTTTTAATGTCAATACAATGCAGCATGAATTGATTCGTGTTCTCTATCCAGTATTTATCCATTGTTTCATGGATCTTATAGCAAAAGGTCATCTTCAAGAAGGTATGCATATTATATCCTGAATGCACAAAATATTATATTCACGATGTTAGTTGGAATTCTCACTTCATCCTTTAAATCGGTGCTTGGATTTTCAGCTCGAGCATTTTTTAGTAGCTTTCGTGAAGATCACGAAATGATGCATTCACGTGACCTCACCAAATTAGAAGGTGTTCTTTCTCCATCTCATCTCGAGGTTGTTTACTAAAGCCTATACCTCTTAACTATGTGAAGTATCTTCAGTATGTATGAAGAAACTCCTTTTTCATGAGTATGCAGGAGATGGAATTTGCTCATTCTCTAAGGCAGAGCAAAGTGAATATAAAGATATGTCAGGTTATCTCTTGATCCTCATACATTAAGACGATGATCCAATGCTATGTTCACTCGTATCAACATGCGGCTTATATTAATCTATCATAACTACCTTTAAGAAAGATAAGTTAAATAGCCAGCATTATATTTTTATTGTTCTTCTGCAGTATTCTTATGAGCTTCTTCTACAATATCTTCACAAGACACAGTCAATTACGATGCTAGGTATTATCAATGAACATATTGATTTCCAAGGTAAGTTCTATTACAATCTAATGTATATTTCTCATGTATTCCATAGTGTCCTTGATTGTTGTCTGAAGGTCTGAAGTCATGGTGTTTTCCATAGTTAGACATATTGTTGTTGTTTTGACAGTTTCTCCTGGACAGCCTAGCTCAATTTCTGATGATGCTGAAGCCTTTTCGCTTGTTGGGAGTGGTCAGGATGCTGCTAATCTAATAAATCTGAAAGAAATACATTGGGGGGTTAGTCAATCTAGAAGTCTGTTTTGCATTTCTGTTGTTACTAATTTCATAGCCTGTAATTTGCTTTCTTATCATGTTTATCCCCCCTTAGACTTTTCATAGTTTTCACAATCTTAAGATGCAAGGTTTCTCAATACTAATTAACTTGACACTTGTCACAATCTAAATATAATATAGTAGTTTCATGGTATCGATGCCTACTTCATTTGTACAGGAATGAAACCTAATATAAACTTAAAGAAGAAAGAAAATAATTAATCCTGAGCTACCTTTAGTGAAAAGTGACTAAAGAAAAAAAGCTCTGCAGTTGCTTGAAGATTCACTAGAAGATCGGCTTGATAAGTCAGGGGGGCTGCTCTCAGATTCTGAGAGGACAGAAGGAGATGCCAAGGAAGGGGAGCTGGATGAGAATAAGGTGACCTTTTATGATGTCCCTGCTAAGAAAATACTTTGTAATTTTATCTTGATCTAGATAGGGGGTGTTTGGGATTTCTAATTTTAACACGCGCATCTTTGCTCTAAATAAATAGGTACCAACCTGCTTAATTTTAAGTGCTTATTCCTTCCAATATCAAGTTAGCAGATAATTAATTATCAAAGATTGTCTTGGTATCAACCTGCTTACTTTTTTTTTTTTTTTTGCTTTGAAATGTGTTTTGTTATTTAGAAAAAATCATCAGAGGGTGGAAAGCAAGGTGGTCCCCTCAAGAAGTTAAAGAAGGACAAAGTTGCTGGTGGGGCAGGAAAAGGTGCTCGAGGGGAAGGTGACAAAGCAGCTGCTGCCCCACGTGTCAAACCCGAGCTTGCATTGCCTACAATGTATGTATATCTTTGTATTGCTTAGCAAGTATGCTTGCTTTGTTTCGTTTTATGTATATACAGTTCTGTTTTATATTGCAGACCAACAGACGTTGAAAATTCAATTCTGGAAGACCTCCGCAATCGCGTACAATTGAGCAATTCAACTCTTCCTTCAGTTTGTTTCTATACATTCATTAACACACATAACGGGTATGTATGTGTCTTGTTGCAAACAAACCTTTATCTTGAACCAAGTATTTTGGATCTACTTGTGCTCAACTGTTTGATCTCTGTCAACTTGCTTCAGATTGAATTGTTCATCGATATCCCATGATGGATCATTGGTTGCTGGAGGATTCTCAGATTCATCGCTCAAGGTTTTCCATTTTTTCACTAATGTGGTATTCTGATGCAACTGCAGTTTTGTATTACTTCCTCTGATTTCTAAACTTAATTTGTGTTCACTAGGTATGGGATGTTGCAAAACTTGGGCGTATGGGTAGTTGTAAGTTATCAAAATTTTACCCTTGTATTTATTAAGTTAACTGATCCACATTTTGAATTGGAATAATAAAAACTACCACTTGATGATGTATATCAATAATTTGGGGTGTTAAAACTTGGTGGTCTCAGCTATTATGCAGGGTGAAAATGATTCGGCTCCAAGTGAGAACACCCTTGGATCAAATGTTGGAAAAAGAGCTTACACATTGTATCAGGGTCATTCCGGACCTGTTTATTCAGCCTCATTTAGTCCTTTAGGAGATTATCTTTTATCATCTTCAGCAGATTCAACAAGTAAAATATTTGAACACTGTTTCATGATCTATTTGCATATGTAGATTGTTGAACCTACTGATTGGTTTATATTATACTGCAGTTCGATTATGGAGCACAAAGTTTAATGCAAACGTCGTCGTCTACAAGGGTCACAATTACCCTGTATGGGATGTTCAGGTAGAAAACATTCTCCCATAATTTAAGCACCAAATATAAGTTCGCGTGACACAAGTTGCAAGTTTTTTTTTCATACAGAAAATATCCACATATATCTTAAGTTTACTTTTGCTACAGTTTTGCTGGATGGTTGTGTCTCAAAACTATAACAAAAAATTAATCTCCGTTTTGATGGTCACTTCTATTTTTTTCTCTTTGAAAAATCACATATCTATATCTATATCTATACTAATATATAAAGCATTTACCCCCTCCCCACTTCCTCACTTTTTAAGACTAAGTAAAATAGATTTTCACCATTGAATCTATATCACTTTTAATCTCATCCCTTCATGTCACTTTAACCTACCTATATAATAACACACCTAACAAATAAACAAACACTTTTGACCAATAATCTCACACAATAGCTTTATTTGTCTCCCTCACATACCTGCCATCTGAACATAAAAACACATAATAAACACCATAGAATATACACACATCGAACACTAATAAATATGATGCTGAGCCAAATCATTCGGCGCCGTTGCTTTGTGCGGGTACAAGGCTAGTCTGAAAATAATCTATGTTATTTTAATACTTGATCCTCATCGTAAAACCGTGTATGCAGTTTAGTCCTGTGGGACATTATTTTGCAAGTGCATCTCATGACAGAACAGCGAGGGTTTGGTCAATGGATAGAGTACAGCCTTTAAGGATACTAGCTGGACATCTATCAGACGTTGATGTGGGTAATCTTTGTATCATTTTTTATCTATTTATAGTTTTTTTCTTAAGAATGGTTCTTATGTTGTGGATACTTTTGGGCAGTGTGTACAATGGCATATGAACTGCAATTACATTGCGACTGGATCTAGTGACAAGACTATTCGCATGTGGGATGTGCAAACTGGGAATTGCATGCGGATTTTCATTGGTCACAGGAGCTCCATCTTATCATTGGCAATGTCACCTGATGGTCGATACCTGGCATCTGGTGATGAAGATGGAACTATAATGATGTGGGATGTTTCTAATGGCCGCTGTATCACTCCTCTTGTGGGCCATACATCCTGTGTCTGGTCACTTGCTTTCAGGTAAACCTTTCTTTGGTCCAAGTGGTCCGGATTCCGTGGGTTTTCTGTTAATCTCTTGGGTTTGTATGGGCGAAACATATCCAAAGAGGTCCAAATGGGCTCAAACAAAATTAGTACTCAAGTCTTTGCAAGTAAAAACCAGTCGGATAGGTTTTCCAACTAACACATTGCTCGTCCTTTAATCTTTCTGCAATAAAACACTTGATGAAAGGTTGTAAGCATCTGTAATACTTTGACCCATTGCATCACCATTGTGATAACTAATAAGTTTTAGAATTTAGAATTGCCTTTTAGTTACCGCTATACTCTGGTGGATTTTCAATCATCTGGTACTAGTTATTGTGTGATGTTTCAGCTGTGAGGGATCACTTCTTGCATCTGGCTCGGCTGATTCAACTGTCAAATTATGGGATGTAAACGCAAGTGCAAAACCACCAAAATCTGAAGAAATGTAAGCTTTTAGAACGATTTCCTTTCATTTGTTTCTTACTTATATTTCACTTGTTTAAATTGTAGCATTTTTTACACCTAATGTATTCTCTTTCGGTCCCTTAGTAAAAGTGGAAGTACAAATAGGCTCAGATCACTCAAGACTCTGCCCACCAAATCCACCCCAGTTTATTCTTTAAGGGTAAGCATCATACTCTGATCAAATGCGTAAGTTTACATCAATGACCCTTTTGAGATGCATTTCTATGATCTATGCGGTCCATTTAAGTCTATTTTTCCCTAGATTCATGTAAATTTAGAATAGTATGTCATTCTTTATCATGGAAACTTTTGTGCATCCTTAAGCAATTGTTACGAATGTGATGAGAGGGGAGAGTAAATGGTTCTCATGGTGTTAATATCCTTATTTTCTTTTTTATTCTGTACAGTTTTCTCGAAGGAACCTTCTTTTTGCTTCTGGGGCTCTTTCAACAAATGTCTAAAACGCCACTACAACATGATGTGTTTTGGTCCAACGTGAGTCTGTATGCACCGTCAACTAGTTTTTATCTTATAGTTCAGTATGCCCTAATTATAGTGTCGCTGTAACGATTATGTTTAACTCGGTAATTAAACCTTGCAGTATAATTTATTTTTTTTAAGTAACAGACGGTCTATCTTTCTTTCTCTTGCTGCAGCTACAGTAAATTTGTCTTCACATTTTCTATTCAATTTTGTTAACTAAATTTTTTTGATTGTTCACTTCCTGTATATAGGCTTAATGTTATTCAATGGCAGTGTTGCCCTTGCACAATAGAAACAGTGGGGCTGGGGGAGGTGACGATAATAGTACTGGATGGTGATAGTGATGTAACTAAAAAGATGATGAGAAGGTTAGAGTGTGTGAGTAACCAAGCATGTATTTTGTGTAGAGTGTTCATTTATATAGTAAAAGAATTAGGTATTTGATTCTAGGGTAAAGATTGGAAGAGGTTGAGTTTTATAGATGGATAATGTTAGGTGACCAGCTGACCAAGTATCGGAAATCCACGATTGCCTTTGAACTAAAGAAATTTAACATTGTCAAGAAGCTTCTTTAGTTGATACTCGGTATATTTTTAAGGGTTAGTACGTAGGTTCGGTTGTTGATTTTGACTCAAAGCCAGGATGCTAACAAATTTTAATGTCATTAAGTCGCTATCTTGTTACTCAAAAATCAAATGCATGCGTGTACGAAGCGTATTTCCTTTTCGGCTCTTTGTGGACTATTATTTTGAATCCACTGCAATCGCATTATCGCAATTCCCTCACCTTTCAAGCTGTTATATATTAGTCATACGAGAATCAGTATCAGGTGCTTGAAAAAGCAAAACAAAGATGCTCACATCATTTGCATTTTGCTGAAAGGTTGTTATAAAGTTTTCTGACATGACTACTATGGACCATGAATACATCCTTTGGTAAGAACCACTTTTTACTTTTTACAGAGAAAGATAAAGAAATACATTCCAAGTCCAAACTAATGACAGAAGTTGAATCAAAGAATGTTCACAATTCTGAAGAATAAATATACCTATTTAGATTTGAGATCAATGGCAACTAAGAATGATACCAAAATAATTGAGAACAAAACCAACTAACCACTTAGAAAACCATGCACAAGAACATTAAAGCTAGTTGAAAATATCCATAATTTGAAAGAAACAAAGGTACTGTACCCTTAAACTGAAACCAAATTGAAACTACTGTAATTAATAAAGTTTTGGCACTCTTGAAACACTCGAGCTATGGACTTAAATGGAGGTTATATATATAGATATAGCTTATCTTGATGGAAACAACAATGCGATATCATATTTGGAGTAGTTTAATATGGGTGGTTATTGATGCACAACCAACTTTTATCTGTACATAACCACCAACACTCCCTATTTAATATAGGCCACCGAATCAAGTAGCGGAGAGAATGAAAAGAAAGTACGTGTTTGCTGTGTGTCCTTGGAGAAGAATGTACCTATTAGTGCAAAACCCTAATATTCAGCGACAAAATATATGGTAATTTACTACGCATCAATGAAATTCATTAAATGATTCATATACACAGCGTACTCTAAGCTAATTTAAACAAGTTCAACCTTTTGAGTGAAATCAAATATCAAATACTACTATTATTACAGCATAATTTTTCCCAACACATACAAATCTCAGCTTACCTGCAATACAACAGAAGCAAGTAATTAATACCGAGTTTTGATCTTTGGTTTTTCGTTGATGACCACCTCAACGATATCTCTGCTGAGAATTTCGATTTACATGTATAAACCGTACTTTTGGATTCTCTATTCTTGTTATATATTTCAAAACTAGCTAGTTGGGGGTAACAGTACTTGTGCCATGAAATGAACCAGCCGGCCATATGTAACATCTAAAGCATATCCAGTGGCTATTCAATATACATCAAGAATTAAGAAACTGAACAGGATGATGTTTGATGATACACAAAATAAAGCCTAATGCATGCCAGATACAAATTTATTTATAGTTCAAAAAATAAATATCTCCTCAATTAAGGTGCCAATCAAGTGGAACTTTAAGAATTTATTAAGCAATCATACCCAGAACTTACCCAGAACATATGTAATTAAAATGATCAGTCAGATAATACACAGCATTCTAATCTCATATGACAAGGATGACAAATACAGTACAATTAATTCAAATCCACTTATGTTAACAAATGACATGTATGTTCATGACAACTGCAATATAATATACAAGACATTAGCATAGTCAGGTAAGAGTCAACAAGCAAACACTTCATCATAACTTGTATCTATATCCATACATACACATACATATGTACTTTCAACTATACACATATAGAAGCTTTCTGGAACATGACTTCAACAGTGTCAAAATACTAGACAAAAGAAAATACTTTCAAGAAAGTTACGTACCATATATTGTTGACCGTCATGTAACTGGAGGCCAAATATATACTGCAAGTTGTCATCGGGATATTCTTTCACTGATAACACCAAACCATGGAAACGGAATGACAAAAAAAGAGGTGTGCATATTCTTTGAGTAAAGAGAACTATACTACTATACTCTCTTGACACATCCTAGATTGTCCACAAAAAAGTAATAGATTGGGAGTAATGCTGGTTCCACTTGTTTTTTATTGTTCTCTTGAGTATCAAAGCCACAACTTCCTGTCAAAATAATTAATCTTCAAATGTAAAATTGTTGGTTTTTCATACTTAACTTCTCAGCTATAGCTGCAATGATAAAAATTAATCAGAACAAGAAAAAAACTACACAAAACATGCCTAATAAAGACAATTAGACTGACTACAGAACTAATTAGCCTACAGGTCAGAAGAGGCTGAGGGTTTAGCATTAGCCCATAAAAAAAAACACCATAAAGTTTCTGGTTCCTTAACTGTGAAATTTTGCGCGCTCGTAGCACAATCATTACAAGCATATCTATGCTCATCATTTGTCCTCCAGAATAAAATAAAACTCTTGCAGTTTTCATCGTCCCCAAAGATACTTGGATGTTTTCCATGGCATATTATATATGTGAATAAAATGAAATGTGTACATATACAACGGGTGATTGAAATGAATGCATATATACAGAAGGCTAACACAGCACAAGTCTACATGCATCAGAAGAGAGGGTTTGACCAAGATTTGCACGGGATAAAAGTTAAGACATATGAAGGATATTATAAATATCAGAAGATTACAGTGTCTGCCTAGATATATAAAGGGGAGCAGGATGATGTCCATATGTATTTAATTCCCAAAAAGGCAGATCAAGGACGCAATATTCATTCTATATACTACACCTCAAAGACCAAACGGTTTCAAGACTGATCCTGATATAAGATGTTCGAAACAAGGTATGAAGCCGTGTATGCCTATGGGGTACGTAGGGTAGATCAAGATATGAGTACTGCAGCAAGACACATTACCAGTCCTAGAGCAAGGCTATAAAGAGGGTGCATGTATATAAAACAACCCTCAAAAAACAAGCAAATCTGGAGATGCACCTAAACGTGTTTATGCAAAGATATGAGTAGTAAGTACGCTTTCAGTGGTTCTATATAAAATCTGTCATAGCATGGGCGAGAGAACTAAGTAAGTGAATCCCTCATATAGGGTTAAAGAAATGGCAAATATTTTTGAACAAGAACCTAGTCATAGAATAGGCTGCATAAACATAAAAGATGAAAGAAGAGGATGTATTGGTGTCTAAACTGAAAACCCATTAAGTTTAGCTTCAATAGACAACATAACTCTACATATGTGGCTTCAAATAATGTAGAGAAAATGAAGACATGAGGAAAAGATGCAATTGTTGACATTTGAAAACTCAGGAACAAATTTGTGGTGTTTTGAAGTCTCGTGTGTTAATTATTAGATATAAAGTCAATTGATCAATGGCCGGGGACACAATTTTGCAAAAATAAAATAAAATGCTTCATTACCAGCCATCCTAGTAACTCATCACAAGACCCTTATCATTTTACTAGTCTGAACAATCACAAACGGTCAACAGTCAACGGAGTCCACATGCAGGGGCCTCCACCACTACCTCTGCCAATCATCACCACTCCGTCTCTTTCAAGCCCTTGGCCTATAATTGAGCGAATAGCCTAGAGCTTTAACCTCCCATAATCCAAAAAAAGCAATCCTTTCTTACAATGTTATCCATATGCTCTCGTTAAGATCTGCCATACTCATTTTTCACTATTGTTCCACTACAATTACAATCTTTGAACTTCCTGTTTTCAGTTAACTTGCTTGTGGGCAGGCATATTTTAAGGTTTTCTTTGTTAATTTACTCAAGAGAAAATGGTTCAAATTGCACTTAGCTTTATTTTGGGATGATAATAGGTTGCAAATACCATTGTTTATCTTCTACTCTATTATTTATTGGTATCCTTTTTCTTTTCTAATGTACTATCTGTTTACTTTCTGTCTATTTCATTGAACTTCTTCTCTAAAGACACTAACCAGACTAATAGAATTGATGTACATAAACACCAAACAAAAAGAAGCAACTGACTATAATCAAATCTTATTGGTGTCTATGATATGTAAAAGTTTCCGATTCTAACATATAGTGTATAAAACATTTGAAAACCTTAATATCTATTCTCCGTAAAACCAAATATTTGAGCGTGAGCTCAAAACACTCAAAACTAGAATCCGATCTAATTCCAGGAAGCAATTTTGTAAGCATGTGTTCAACCTTCAATTATTCAAGAAGGGCTTGATGAACTTAATTAGCCACCAAGCGATAATATCGATCGATACTGAATCAATTTTTTAGGAGACATCTGCCCCTTATAAATCAAAAGCCAACTAACCAGTAGTTCATGAGATAGTTCATATATGTACAGAAAGATGTTACGGAGCAATTTTTTAACCGTTGTAGTCAGTTGACTTTCATGAGTCTCAATAGCATGAAAATAATATTCAATTAAAAGTAAGATAACAACTATATAACACATATTATATTAGCTAGGAAAATTTTTGAAGTCAGTTAAACCTTAATATATATGAGGAGACATCCATATGTTTTTCATTTATAGCTAATTCATATAAGAAAAATCTTACGGTCATTTATAAATGCATTTATTGTATCATGCTGAAAACCAACACCTAGCAACATTCAAAAGCCTCATACAGCAAGCTAGCTTCATTGGGGTCCCCCACAACCCATGGTCTTTCCAAGAGCCACAACAGAACCATTATTTAAGAGGTGGAGAGCAGGAAGAAAATGCACTTGCTGGTCGTTTGAAAATTGATATGATGTTTCAAGCCTTGGAACAATAGTTCTATAAAACAATTAACTCCATACAAGCTTTTTAGCAATGTAAGTATAAAGCACAACTAGTTTGTAGACTAAGCTACTAAAAATTATGGTTCATAAACTAATAAACCCTTAATCATTTACAAAAACTTTATTGTTGGGATTTTTGGATTTCTCATCCTTGGCGTTTGGTTAGGGGCTATTAAATGGTGCTAGTTTCGAAGTCACCCTATGTTTACCGGTAACCGGCTCAACCAGTAACTTTTATTTAATAAGCATTTTTGAATTTGTTTTAAATGTCAACATGGAATTTAGTTTTAGGGTCAAAGTCATGGATCATCAACGCACTTTTCTTTTTATTCCAAGTTTATCGATGTACCCTTTTTATTACCAATGTCAACAACGTACTAGTTAAAATTGTATCGAAGTCACCATATATTAACCGGTAACCGGGACAATGTCGTGAGTCCAAATTGTAACCGGAGAGTTGCGGTTGTGCGAAGTTGGTTACAGACGGTGGATTACATCATGGCGATAGAAATTAGTCCGCACTAGTGTTACGTTGTGGTGTTAGAAGCTTCGATATTTGGTCAGAAAACATTCTCGGTTATACTTTACTACACATCGCGGCCACCTGAGCCGCCGTCACTTGAGTCTCCGTTATGAAGGGGAAAAGAAGAGAACCAATTTATAAATCTCTGAATTCATCTTCGTCTTCCATTAGATCGTGCTAAGCAAGGATTAGAATATATTTTGGGTATTTCAAAAATTATCATTTGCATTATTTTGTTAAATTTGATGTTTAATGTTTATATATGTGGTAATGTTTTTGTTTCTGCAAGAATTAAAAGGTGAAGATATGAATATATCAGTTGTGTTTGTAAAATTGTGATACGAATCATGAAGGATTTTCAATTTCTGTTTGTGTTTATATCTATGAATCATGAAGGTATAATTAGTGTGTATATAAGTTATTTTCTATAAATTTGGATTTTGAAGTATTCTTTAAGTTTTCATTTTATATAATCAGTGTACATATGTGAGCTGGATTTGAACTATGATGAAGAAGTTGTTAATTTGCAAGAGTTGCAGGCTATGCCCTGAAAAAATGGATGGTGAGTTTTGATTCGTCGAAAAAATGGTGCTTCTTGGAAAAGTCACCAAAAATTAGACGGTAGTCGATCGGAGAAGATGAAGTTAGTCCTACATGTACAACTTTAACTTACATGGATGCCTTGTCAATTAAATGAAATGAGTTGGCAACAACACGTCATCAAATTCAAATTGTTACATGTTAAAAATAAGTATGTTGGTGACATCAACACAGTTCAAACAAATATGTTGTCGACTTCGGTAATAAAAAGGGTATGTTGGTGACATCGGAACAAAAAGGAAAATACGTTGTTGGTAAACACCTACCTAAAGCCCCAAAAAAAATCATTTACAAAACATATAAGGATATTGATCAGGAAAAGTAACATGATCTGCACAATTGCAACCTTTAAACAGTAAAACAACTACAAAAATAAATACTACTCCGTATAATAATATATTATAGATTTAAAACTCCATCAAAATAGTAATTAGGCCTCATGTAATATCATTAACTTTAACCACGAAAGCTTACTCCTAGAAAATTCACAGTAGTGTATACAACTATACAAGATATTTAGCACAAACATATAGTGTAATTCCATTAGAGGTAAACTAACCATCTCTCTTGAACTCAAAAGAACTACACAATTGAAACCAAGTACTAAAAACTAAACAACTTAGTAATTAGACATATAAAAGATCAGAAAAGTATTGTTTTATGTAAATGCTGCAAACTATGATTACTTTTAAACTTCAATTATTTGAACAGCAAAAGTTCAAAAAACCCTAAAGAGTACTATAGTAGCTAATGGTCAAGTAATTTCACAGTAAAAATGTCAGTGAAAATTATCATACACAGCAAAAAATGATGGCTTCAGAGTTCAAACAAGATGCAAAACAAAAATCAAGGAAAAGAAACAAACAGAAAGGACAAGATAAGAGAACATGCTATGCAATCACTGTTAACAGAAGAAACTCAGTCAAAGTGATGTGATGTGAAGATAGAATGTCATCTAAAAAACACAATAAGTAGAAACGTAGTCAACAGATTCACTTGACTACGTGTTGAAATCATTGAAACAAACCTTACTTCCAGTAATTTTTTCTTGATCAGTATCAACTTCTTCTAAAATCTTGAAATGGTTTACAATTCAGGATCTGCAAAATACAAAAAATCGAAGATGTAAAAGGGTTTCTTCTTTGGATTTAATATAAAGCTACAAATCAAACCATGCTCTTACATATTTGCAGAAACCAAAAAGAAGATACCTTGGTTATAAGATTAGATCCAGAGTAAGAAAAAAAAAAACAGTTAAGATACTGCATGTGAAAAGAAATAAGAATGAAAATGATAAGTGCTGTTAAGAAAATAGTTACATAATACTAGTAAATAAATTACATGTCAGTTTTCCGTTGATTTTAAGCAGTAAATCATGAAAAGTCACGCTTTTTATCAAACTAAACCCTACTAATTAAAGTACAATAATCATTATTTTATTTATTGAAATCCAAAATAAAGATACTAAAACAACAGACTATTTCAGGTGTATGTTTCTTCAACAACCCCCATCCTTCATTTTTGCCTAAAGAATCCCAACACAAAAAGAATGTTTGATTTTGATATGCAAACAAAGTAAATGACAATAAAAGAAAGATATATACCAAAAGCTAGCTAGCAAAGAATGAAGGTGACAGATAGAGCAGTGAGCACCCAAAACAATCATACAAATAATGTGTACAATTTGCCTTTGTGTGCTCACTCTCTTCTGTCAGCTCTATCAGTTGTACTTTAGCCAAATAAAGTAACATCCCCATGAAATAAAAGCAACCAAAAAACAAGAAAGATAGAAGGTTGTTTTCTTTTTTTTTTTAAGTCAGATCTGATAGCAAAACACCCATTTAAGGAAATATGACATCTAGGGTTTTATCGAGTCACTCAAAAATTTTTAAATAGAAACATAATATACAAACATACACACAAACAAAAACATATCATTGATAATGCAAAAAGTTCTGCTTTCTGGGTGATATAACCAAGCTAGTCTGTGTACTTGGTTAATGAAATGAATTGAAGGGGGAATTGAATACAGGTGTCTGATGCAGGTGTGGTGAACATATATATGAAACAGTAGTATATATCGATCGACGATGTATATTTATAATATTAAAGGGAATCTATTCTATTAGAGAGAGAGGGAGATATAAATGGGTGGTGAGGGTGAAGAAATGGGAACTGGGATGAGTGTGAGAAATGAACAGTTCCCATAGACTTTCGGGTTCTTATCACCTTGGTTTTGTTCTGGTATTTGAATAGTATTATCTTGGTTTAGTTTATCACTACTTTATTTTCTTACGAGTGGGAGTAAACATAAAAATTAGTAATTGGTGAATTATTATAGACATGTTGTGTAAGTAATATTGAAGTAATTGTGGTGTCGACTGTATGGGTCTTGTGGAGGTATAGAAATAATGTCATTTTTTAAATTTCGACTTTCAAAAGAAGTCGGTTTTTTGATACTGTCGTTCTTAATTCTTTTGATTGGTTTGGTAGTAGAAACAAGAAAGTGAACATTCAATGGAGAATGTGGTTACAAAACCCATTGTTGCATTTCTCTTTGTAATGTTTTGATTTCTCTAGCTTCTTGCTAGTTTTTTATATAATGCGGCTGTTCTAAAAAAAAAATTTATAAATATGTTGTGTTTTATATTTAATCTAAATATGTTGAATTATAAATTCATTATAATAATAATAAAAAAAAATTATTGTTAATATAGAATAATATATATGTGTAAGTAATATGAATAAAATAATATTGTTCATCATAAAATAAGTAGTATGATGATTGAAAGTTTAATACTTAAAAGTTGTTTGAAATCCAATACATATTAAACAATATTTAGATCATCTTAGTGTTGGCTCAAATAAATATTTTTTCAACAAAAAAAATACAAAAATACGAAAAATCACTCTAATATAATCACTAAACTTATACTATTTTAATACAATAACAAATAATGTTTAATGTTATACATTTATTGCAACACTAATCACTATTAAAATTAATATATATATAAATGAAATGCATTAATAATCTATTTTTTATAAACTTTCATTTATATTTTTAAATTACATAATTTAATGATTGTTATTGCATGTATTACAAAAAAATAATAATTATATAAGTATTATAATAATATATTGTTGAAGTATGCATTTTAAATCAATTAAAAATGATTTAATGTACAAAATCTAGTGCTACTCGTTGAAAACAAAATTAACATAATTATATTTTTAAAATTTTTTATTTTCATACAAAAATAGTGTAATTTAACCCACTATATGCTCTTAGCATCGTTTGATACATTGGAAATATTATTCAGATCATAAAAAGCTTGCACACTTTATATGATGTGATAGTTTGACCAAATGAATGAAAGAGTGATAACTTGCACATGATTATTTTTTATTTGTAAATAATTAAACGCTTTGTGAATTTATACCGCATCAATCCAGAATTTATACCCCTAATGATTATATTCACATACACAAGTATCATGTTTATACCGCTTCAATCATCACATCACCCACACACAATAATCACGTCAGGGTACAAACCCCATAACCCTAATTAAACATGGTTTATTTTATCGTACTTTATAACAATATAGTAATTTAGTGATGTGTGAATAAAAATTAAGGATATAAAAAATTACTATTCTTATCGAAAGGTATATCATAAAAGAACAAAAAAAAAAGGAGATATAATTAATTTACAAGAATTAGATCCAAAAATAACATGAAAATATAAATTAAGAGGGTTGTCATAACAAGTAATTTACTAATTGTTAATAAAACAATGGATTATAATTATATTAAACTTATATCGACATACGATTTAAGTTTCTGATTTTACAAAATATGAATCAACTTTTAAAATTAGTTGACTTTCTTCTTGTAGGAGGATTCTTGTAAAATAACTTTAATGGTAGTAATTATAGGAATAATTTATTTCTATTTTAATTTCAACATATGTAAACATTTTATGAAAAGATAATAATACCATAATAATTAGAATTTATCCTTTCTGATATGAGACTATTTTTCTTTTTTTTTAAATATGACACTCAACTTTTATTTGTAATACACACCATATATTTTTCTATGTGTATTTGTTTTAATACACAACTTTGTAAAAGTATAATAAAAAAATTATATATATATCTCAAATATAATATATGAATCGATTTATGATGTTATAAAATATACAATAAATCAATAGAATGTCCGATTTTCACAAATTGACTAAAGTTAAGGAAAAGATGACATCATAAAGTATTATTTTAAAATTTACTTAAATAATATAATTATATTTAGAAAATATAATAATATTTAATTTAAAATTCACATATATATATATCTTCTAATATTATAGTGTCGTAATTTATATTTGCTTTCCATCAACGTATATCTTTAAAATCATATTCTATTTAAGATTATTATATATTTTTTAAAAATCATTTATTATATTTGTACATATTCAATGTTGATTGTTTGAGATTATACTATGTAACATACGCTTGTTAATTTCTATATGTTATTATCATGACACTAACTTTTGTTAAATTAGATGTGTGTTTTTACAAATGGATAACATAAATGTTATTGTTTATTTCAATTAGTCATTCAATTGTTAATTAGCTTATTAAATTTTAATTAGTGGGTTAAATTATTACTTCTTATTTACACAGTGTTTTTTTCTTCTTTCTTTTTTTATTCTTTTTTTCTTAATATATATTATTAAGTTGAAAGTATTATTTTTAAAGTATGAAAATCGTGCATTTTAATATTTCTAGATATTTAAATCAATTTAATTCAAAATTACTTGATAAGGAATACTTTAGTGCTTTTCAATTATGATTGTATCTATTAACTTGCAAAATACTATAATTAAATTTTATATAAGTTGTAATTTACTATAAACAATTGATGAATTTAAAAATTAAAATAACTAATTACATAGCGTTATTCATATGAAATTTACTACACCGTTAATTTATGATGCCTTTTCGGATAGATTTTATGAAACTAGAGTAATTTGAACACCCCTGTATTTTAGCTCATGCAAATCATTCGATATGATATTAACTTTTATAACTTTAATTTGAATATATAATCACACACACTAACACGTATAGCTAAGTGTTTTATGTCTGTTATCGTACGTTTAATTAACTTTAATAGAGTTATAGGTACTATAAAGTTAGTAGTTCAATATATTGATCATTTAATGATGATAAATTTTTATTTTTTTCTATAAGTGTTTACTTTTCATCAACAAAACAATCTATGTTTTTCATTTGATGCAATATTTAGCCTTTTATTTTCATCCAACAAAAAAGTTGACTAAATTGATGTCTTAATCTCCTCCGTAGTCTGATCACAAAAAATGTTGATATTTTAAACTTCATTGTATATGTTTGAATTTATAAATTTTAGACTTTTACAACATAATTTATTTATTATAATAATAATAATTAAAATCACATTACACACGGATTTAAAAAGCTAGTGTATGTATATACAAGCTAAATATAAAACACTAAGAATTTAATCGCGTGTAGCATAAAGATTATGTGTATCATATATTTTTTATAATTTCTCATATAAAAAAGCATAAAATTATTATTATTTTTTAATTATATTTAAAATCAAAATTGAAAAAAACATATATAAAGCGATTTTTATAACCTCACTTTATTTAGTAATTAAAGACCACCTTAAAATTAATTACAACCTCACTTTTTTAACATTAAAATACCTACCATTTTTTTTTTATTAAATTGGTGTCCTATATTACCATGTTCATTGCATCCAATAAACAACTAGCTTAAAATGTTTAAGTGTATGTATACTTGTTCAATATTCATACATGTATCGATCCATAGGTATATATTGGCTAAAGATCAATTGTTGTCTACATATTATAAGGTCCATGAATATAATAAAATAATTAACGCATCAGAATCGTTCATTTATGAGAAAAAAGAAACGTTTACGTATTTTTTTCATGTCCTGAAATTAGTTGAGCTAAATTATAATTATTCAAAAATGGATCAGAAGACATAACACGATGTAGAGCATGTATTTGAAACTGTTTAGTGTGATATATGTTCTTGAATCTTGACAGAAGTAAGATTTGACTGTTATGGCTCCATGTATGCAAAGTTCTTTAACTCAAATGTAAAGTGACATTGTTCTAATTATCACCACAAGGAGTATAGTTGTCTTCTAGTCATAGTCCCCTTGAACCAAATCTATGTTCTGATCAAAATTTGGTTACATAGAAAGAAAAGAAGAAAAGAAATGCCTAGATGATTATACCAGTCCCATTGAAAGATGAAAACCCCAAAACTGAAAATATGCTTAGGTACTAAAACAAATCAGTCAAATACATCGACTTAGGTGAAAATAAAAAGATTAAATTAATTCCACCCTCTTATATGAATACAAACCGTTACTTTTATCAGTACAATAGTTAGTTATCGTACCCCACGAACTGATCTATACGCCTACATGAAGAGGTGAATTAAATCGCAATGTAGATTTGATATCGAGCAGTGAAGTTCTAAGTGACATCATCAAACTTCGTTCCTTCACTTGATGAATATATAGGGGAAAGAAGTTGTATCTCTAGATTGGAAATATAATCGAAAATGTACTTAATTGTCACTATTTTATCTGGTTTCTCCGTATTAGTTTCTTGCTAGTATGTTAGAAGAAATTTTGCCGTTAACAAAAAGGTATATTGCAATCACAATGTCTCAACAGAGACAGTGTACATGCATGAACCTAAAAGACATTACTTCTGAACTATCTATCCATTTTCTAGTTTCTGCTGGTAGCATAAACAAACAGGTGACAGGACGAATGGTTTCAGATAGCAAAATAAAACGTGCAAACACAAACAAATGAACAGCAGAAATGTTGCAAATCAAAAACCCAATCATCATTGACAAGGTTCCAAAAGAAAGAGTAGATCAAAGGTCACCAACAACTGATGCCGATACTCACCAGAAAAATCTACCACATAATCTAACTCCTTTATAACAAAACCTAACCCACTAATAATAATAATCATAAATCATAACATTATCTCTGCCAAAAGCCAATACTTCTACAGAACAATACCATGAAACTCACTAACTTTAACCCTAAACACTATTGTCAACTGCTTATATCTGACATCCCCATCAAATAACCACAACACCCTTCAACCCTCTAGCTCCTCTTCTTCCGTTTCTTTCCGGTCTTTGACCCACTCTTTGTGGTCTCTGTTGACTTTCCTTTTGTGCTTTCTGGTGTTTTCACATCCTCAGGTTCTTTCACATTAGACGAACCAGATTTTGACTTGGTGGGACCATTTGCATTTGATTTGCTGCCACCTTGAGGGGTTTTACCCTTTGACTTGTTGACGGTCTTTGGAGTTTCCTGCTTGGTCTTGACAACAGTTTTTGGTGTCTCTTCGTCTTCCTTAGACTTTCCAGCTGCTTTGGAGGAGGCGGCTGCATCAGATTTGCCACTAGTTTTCTTAGAAGTAGATTTTGCACCTGACTTGTCCGTGGATTTATCATCTTTTGAAACTGAACCTTTTGACTTGCCAGACGAAGAAGCCCCACCCACTCTGCTTGTAAAGTTTACAGGAGTCAGAATTGCTAATTGAGCTTTTACTTGAACAAAAAATATAGAGATGAAGATAAATATAAAACTCACTTTTTAGCTGAAGCTTTGTTCTTCTCTTGTGAAGCAGATGGTGCAGAATCTGCTTTTAATTTCTTCTTCTTGTGTCTGGAGAAGAACAGCCAATTATGAGAGTAAAATCATTGAAAATTTAGGACTTAACTGATCATATAATGTAACTAAGCTTATAAAATATTGTAAATTAATAAAATAAATCTTTATGGCTGATACAGAAGTAAATGATCCTATTCAACTCTAAATATTTCAACAAGGGAATTCCGTCTACACATTACATACTTTTCTTTGAGCAAACAATTGTGTTACTAAATAACTAAATTTGCCACTCACATAGAAGCACTACAAAACCCAATCTCTTGTTACACGTTTATTATCTGATTATTATTCAATATCACATAATTAGATTATGGATTCCATGCAGTGGTACAAATTAGACTATCCAAATTATATTCTTCGTTTGGCATATACATGTATATGCATTTATATATCTGTGCCTAATGGCTATCGCACTGCTATGCTCGGATATTCTCTAAGATTTTACCTTCTCTCCCTATCTGATTGTAGGGTACTACTATATACAACCATATAATAAACATATTTGAGAAAACAATAATTGAAAAAATTAAAACTATGTGCTGTAAGATTAGATACAATAGCGATGGCCAAAAAAATACTAATAGCACTGAGGTCACTTGCGTCAATCAAGACCAATTTGACCCATTCAAGAAAATTAATAATCATGAAATTTGGATTATATATACATAAAGCAAAGTATCAAAAAGTAACACTTACGTTTCAGGGGAAGCTTCCTCACTTTGAGCTTCAGCGGATTGCTCTTGCTCCTGTGAACTAAACCTTGTTAGGACAAACAGAAAAAAAAAACATTACAGCAAGAGCAACACACACCAATCAGCATGTTCTCACCTCATCCCGCACAGAAAATTCTTGCAAAATCTTCCATTTTTGTGTTTTTAGATTCAAAACTTCCGTATCTCCATCCATATATGAAACCTGTTTACCACGGAACATGTTAGAACAAACCAGTTGAAATTGGAAAAAAGTGAACTCCAGCATCAAAAGACATTTAATGACCTTATGCTTCTTTTTAGCAGCATCAAAAGAGTCGATGACACCTTCATAGTACCTGCACGCAATGACGAAAATGTCAGTGATCCATGCAAAATATCTCCTACCTGGATATCCTAACCAAGGAAAAAAATCTTTCTACAAATTTTTATTAGCCGAAGAAAGATGGCAAACTACGCTAACGAGTTAAGAATACAGAAAAGGCACTTACATTTTATCTTCAGGCCACCAAACTTTGACCTTCAAACCAACCAGGCTTTTATCATATTTTATATCAGAAACCTGACAGCATTGCATTTGACAGCATTTAGTAGTTGATCCACACAGTATTTTATGCGCATATAAAAAAAAGTATTTACTTCATCTTTGCTTGTGGGACGCTTCCGTTTGGCACTAGTCGCTGGTGTTTCTTTTAAGTTGCCCTCCCCTTTAGCTGATTTGGTTGCTGACTTGGGAGAAGAATCCATCTCCTTAAATATCCAATAAAAGAAAGAACCTTTTTAGATGATCTAAAATGAGGGAAGGAAACTGGATGAAAAAAAAGTCTTGAGTTACTGACATCATCGTCGGACAATGATTTCACTTGATCCTTCTCTGCAACATTTTTAGCACTTCCACGTTTTCGTCCATCATCTTTCTTCTTTGAATTGCCTGTTTTAGCAGACAACTTAAGTGGTTTATTTTCTGAATCACTTTCCTCCTCTTGCTCTTCTTCAATAGTAGCTTTGCTTTTCTCCCCCTTCTTAACAGACTGTTTCAGTGGTTTAGCATCTGAATCACTATCTTCCTCTTTGGCATCCACTTTCATACCACTCTGTTTAGGCTTCTTTGCATCTGATTCCAACACATCTACCTTCTTGCCAGACTGCTTAGACTTCTTACCAGATTGTTTTGTTGACTTTGACTCTGACTTCTTCAGAGGCTTTGCCTCTGAATCACTAGAAGCTTCACCATCTTCTGACTCATCTTTAGGTGGAGGTTTAACCTCCTTCGCAACACCCGCCTTCTTTCCTGCTCTTTTTTGTGGCTTTATATCCAAATCGCCCGTTTCTTCTGATGCATCCTCTTGAGTTGAACCCTTGGTTTTGGGCCGGCTCACTAGTTTCTTTGTGCGGGTCTCATCAGGAGGGCACCCGCTTTTGGATGGAGAAGCAATTTCATCTTGTTGAGGTACTTGTTTCTTTTTAGACCGAACACCCTTCTTAACACAACTTTCATCTGGAAGGCTGTTGCTTTGAGATGGGGAAGAAACACTTGCAGGCTTACTTTCTATTGGTTTTGGTGAGGAAACATGATCATCATCTCCATCTTTATTGGTTTCTGAAGGAATAGCAGCTTCAATTTCCGACTCCTTGACATCACTATCTTTTTCAATTTCTGGTAGTGGTTTTTCTGCTTCTTCTTTCTCTCCTTCAATATGAGAAGAATCAGAGGGTTCGGCTGAGTTTGCTATTGTATCAGCTTTTTTCCGACTCTTCTTAGACGTTTGTTCTTCTGGCTTTGATTCTTTGTCAGCATCTGCATCATCAGTTTCTTCGTTATCAAGATTTTCTTCATTTATGTCTTCTTCCTCTGGCTTCTTTAAAGGTTCTTCATCAACTGAAGCTTGTTCCTCATTACCCGTCACATTTACTCCATTACTCATTACTGACTTTGGAGATCTGTCTAAAGTAGCATCTACATCTTCAGGACAAGCCCCTACTTTATCAACCTAAGTCACAGTTACTTCCAACATCTTAAAAATTGATTGTGGAATTCAAAATATACATAGTAATTATTTAAGATGCCAACCTGGTCTGCATGATCTGATGATGCTGTGGTAATCTTGCTCTCATCAGCCTGTAGCATGTCATACAGAGTACATTTTAATATTTGAGCAATTTAAGCAATAACACATGCATTCATATTTCATAGTAAATGGAATGAGCAACAGAAACAATATTAAAACTAAAATTGGACGGCAAAAAAACACTAAATGAGTGGCATGCCTGCTGTGCCTCGTCTACAGATTCCTTCTCCAGTTTGCTCTCATTGGCCTGAAATATAGGGGATTCAAAGTAACAAAAACATTTAATTGAACATACTCACACATAAAATACAGATAATTAGATGTGCCTCACAAAAATCCAAGTAAAACGTCCACAATAGAAGTAAAGAATGATTTTTAGTCAATAATGAAATCTTACCGGTTGTAGCCCAGATTCATTTTCATCGTTCTGTTCAACTGTAGCAGTTGTCCCTTCACATATTGAAGCCACAACTTTAGTGTACTCATCTAACGTATGACCCAGAGATGTTACAGCTGGCATCAGGTAAGGCTTTAGTTTATCTGCAGACTTCAGAAGTACACCTTCCCCCAACTTTCTAGCTATTGGCAGAACTCCCTGAATAAAAAATAAATAATAACTGATCAGAGACTTGAAAAAAAAAAGGAAGTAAAACTAATTTCATTAGTAAAGCTATCATAGACCTCACACCTGACTATCTTTCTTAACACTAGCCAGTAGTGGTTTGAGCATCTCAACTGAAATTTCTTCGCTTTCCTCCAAAACCAACACCATTATATTTTCCATTGATGAATATATGGATTCAAGATGATAGTCCCTGAAATAAAAATAATTACATACTGTTACATGAACGCTAAAACTATAGATTAAATGCTTATTGCCCTTAGAAAACTATAACAGACCTTACTGATCTTAGGAAATGCTCAAACATTTCCACAATCAGCCCATCACATTCAAGATCAAGCATGATGACACATGATCTGACTTTGGAAACAGTTTCAAGAATTGAGGCTCTCTTGTCATAAGATCGGCTGGACTGATCAGCTAGATCCTCAAAGGAAGAAACAATCAACTGAAAGACTTCCTGCGGGTACATAAGGTGTTTAGAATGAAAGAAAAAAATATCAATATGTGACTATCGAAGTCTAACAAGTGGGATGTATGGAATTATCATGTACCCTCATTTGGTCATCATCGTAAGGTGCATCAGGTGCTGTAATTCTCGTTATTTCACTAATGCAGGAAGCAACTGCAACCTTCACATCAACATCTGAATGTTTAGAAAGACTATCTTGAATTAACGCCTTCATTGATGGTTTGAGTGCATCTAGCATTGACTTTCTCGGGGACTGGTCAACCTTTGATAGAAGTTTCTCTACTTGCTGAGGAGCACAGACCAAAACAATTCAATGAATCATATGCTTATTTTAAAAGGTATACGATACAAGAACATATCTTGTCAAACACTTTCTATATTCAATCAGTAACCACAATAATCAACTTCAAAAGCAATCAGCTGGTTGCCAATTAAAAAAAAAAGAAAAACTATACACGAAGTCAAAAACATTAGCTAAATATTCATAATACAAATTTTTGGCCCCGGGATTCACATTAAAGTAAGCATCGTGATCCAATGAATCACAAAAGCTTTCTATACGAACAGATAATTTGCCAGAATTATTTTCAAAATTAAAACTTTGCAGTTCTATCAAACAAGTCCGCAGCCGAATCTTATGTCCGATTTTGCATTATATGTAATACAACACACAAATAGCTAACATAACCCTAATTAACTCAAAAACAGCAATCAGAACCCAAAAAATATGCAAGGCATGCAACATACTAAAAAGATATAAAATTGAAAACTAACTTATAATATTTTAGTAAAGCTCAAATCAGGGCTTACATCAAGAACAGAAAGCAGTTCATCGATGGAATCTGAAGGATGTGATAACTGTTTTCCTCTCTCTTTAAGCTGTTGTTCTAGCTCAACATCTGCAGACTCCATATCTTCAATTTCGATCTTTTTAAACCACAAAAAATCTATCAATATCAACCTCAGTCACTTCACACCATTCGAAACCCTAACAAAAATCGCCGTCACAAAACAAAATCGTACAACGAACATGAAAATACAAAAGAAAACAAAAATAAAAAGCTATAAATTTTAAGAAATTTTCAATAAACGAAAGGAATCTAACACTATATTACAAAACAATATAGAGTATATGTGTGTTTATGTAGATAGAGAAAAAAAATTAAAAGTAAGATAGCATTTAGAGAGAGATAAAAAAGATACCGATAGGCCGTGTATGTGCGATATATGTATAAATAGAGATGGAGATAGATATGGAGATAGATATAGAGATACAGAAAAGGGGGAACTAGGGCTTATTTTGTTGTTTATGTGAAATTTGAAGAGAGGAGGGGTTGGAATGAAAGGGATTGAGAAAATTGAGGAACTCTAGAAGGAACAAGTATTATGCATTTAAACCTTTTTTATTGTAGGGGAATAAAATAAAATAGCCACAAAATTAGGTACTTTTTTGCAATTTTTAAAAATTAGATGCTACTATTTTGTATACTAGATTCGTTGTGGTTCATCTTTCTACTGCTCATGTTTATAAAAATAGCATTGTTGTGTTCTTCTTTTGCAATTTTACTAGAATCTATATACGATATGATCATGACATGATGGGATCAATTTGATCATATTTTTAGATTTTGATTATACTTTATATTTTAATATTATCTATTAAACTACACAAATATTTCATGTATTTTGTTTCTTTTTCATGTTTTGTTATCCTCAAAAATGTAATACACTTCTTGTTTGATTTGCATTTTTCATAAGGTTTATTTTTTATTAAATCAAATGATTAGAATACTTATATTTTCATTTTTCTAGGTTATCTATTACTATAAGAGTGTTGGTTATGTTCCAATGGTCATTTTTCGAGTGAATTTTAAATAGTGTTTCTTTTCTAGTGTTGATATTAGCAAGTCTTTTGTAGTTTCATCGTATATATTCCCCCCGATGACGTTCATAATGTAGTCATTTCTGGTTGAGGTTTAGATTGGGGGTTCTTATCAGGTAGTTGTTTTATGGTGATGGTTCAAATCTATTTCAATGGTAGTTATGAGTAGAACATTTTCTGTTGTAGCTATGTGTATTCTTTGTTTGTGGCTTTTTAAATTTGAACTCATTGGTCTTTTTCTTCCAAATTTATGTGTTTAATTTAAGTCTTAAATTTGATTTTAGATTAAGAAAGTTATTTATTAAAAAGGAGAGAAGAAAATGATGGATGGTGGTGGAAGTAGAAGAGAGAAAATGTATGTTAGTAGAAGAATGAGTTTCTTTATCTGATCAAAGGCCGGGGCACAAGGGTCCTAGTACTATCAAGGTGCGAAGAAGCCTGGAGGTGACTGCAATGAGCAGAAATCTCACTCACCGGCCTAAACGACAAGCAAACACTCGAACGTGAGAGCAACTGATCACCCAACGAATGGACGAGCTCAAAGGGGGGAGGAGAGAAGGGGGCAAGAACCATGTTTTCAGAGAAGTGGTGGTCTGAATCTTATCCGAACTGCGAGAATAACTGACTAAGCCGTGCCATAAGGGGTCATTCTCCAAACGGGACGGAACCAAGCCGTTAGGTTATTAAAGTAGGTTGGGTGATAGATCGGCCATAGGAGTACTCCGGGATATAAACCACGGCAACAAAAGTGGAGCATACGGCGATGCCGCCCGTTTTCATTTCATGGAAGTCCCCGACAGAGGAAAGGGTTGTAAGTGATGGCGCGTTCTACTTCTTATCTAGAGAGGGGCGCTTAAATCCTTTCTATGGGCTTGTGTGTGGCAGCTGGTATAGATGAATAAAGGTGGACCGCTTGAACGGGACCTATTATCTTAATATAATAGGCGGCAAAGTGAGTTTGGAAAAAAAATGAGTGATAATACATTTTTGTTCTCACATGTTTTACACATGTTGGAGTTAACGAAATTTTTAACGGACGTTAGTGGGAGGGATGACCACCGTGCACTTTCAAATCGGTCATGAACGAACTGTGTAATTTTCAAGAGATAATGTTGATTGATGTAATTTAATGATAACCACCTAAATAACCATATTTTTTACTCTTTCTATTATTATTTTATTTTCTCTTTTAAATTTTTTTATCCTAGGTCAATAAAAATTAACTAATACGTCAAAATAGTTAAGAATGAGAATCATAAATTGTTAGGAAATAGATTATTACTGAAATGACAATAACCATTAATTATTTTAAGAAATACGTTAGATGATTTTTCTTACTTTTAGATTTACTTATTATTCTTCAAATTTTTATATTTTCCGTTGTTATTCAAATTGGTTGTCTCATCTTTAAATTTTAACATATTTAACGGAACAAAATCATATTTTATTTACTACCTATTGACTTCACATTATCATTTCTTCATGTTTTATTGATTTTAAACATCATAATCAACCAATTATCAGTTTTTAGTCATATGTCTGAGGAGAAAAAAACTAACAAATTCAAAGTTAGTTGATTGATTGATTTTTCTATATATAAAATGTTCAAAGTTAGTTGGAAATTCACGATTATGAAGATCAAATATATTACAGTGTTTTCAATCGAATATAAAACTGAAAATTCATACTCGATATTAAATAAAGTCACATACTTTATTTAGCTTATGATACTTAGAATAACACAGAAGGAATTAAAAGGAATTTAATAGGTAATTATAAGATACAAATATAGTTTTTTGAAGATAATAATTATTAGCTGTATGGATTGTATGCATCAAAATCTACATAAGGGACTGATTATGTACATTTAAAAAGTTGAAAGGCTGAATATGTAATTCTTTTTCACTAAAACTATCGTCGCACTATCATATATGTTGGCTAGTGTCCACCACAAGTCTGCAACTATAAAGGAAACAAACAAAAATATGTTGGAACGAATCAATTTTAAAAACGAGTTAGAATAAATTCTTGAAAATTTGTAAATATTGAAGAGATATAACATTTAGAATCCTTTTAGAATAACCAGAATCAGTCACTCAGTTATTTCGTTAACTACTGTAGTTTTGGTAACAAAATTTGATTAAATGCAACCATCAAACTTGAACTAGAAACGTGGATTGGGTGAAAATTCACAGAAGATCTGCAAAAGAGGCCATACGAGATTGCCTTATATGAAGGACATCTTTCGTGCACTTCTTTTGCTGTTGCTCCACTTTATCATGTAACCTTTTACCTCGTTTATTTGTTTTCTGGTAATTTGGTTGTGAACACAATGTTTTTTTGTTAATATAATCAACTTGTTTTTTTGTGAATTTGTGTATTCAATTAATGTTAAGATTATCTGTTTTTGATTAAATGTGGTCTTGTGATTAGTTTTATGAAATGGTTGACATGTATAGATATTTTAAACTTCGACAGTCAAGAGTTCTCTTTAGTTAGTGCCTACTATTATCGGCAAACCTTCCTATGTCGTTTATTACCAAGTCCGGGCATGTTTATATCTTTGCAAGTTGCTAGAGGCATAACAGATCACAATTCAGAATGAAACTGAGAATCAATTATAAAGAACCATCTATTACTAAAAAGATTCAACGCAATTAGAGGGGAATAAATATTTAACTAATCGGCCAGAGTAGAAGCAGGAGGACCATCTGGTTCAACAGCTAACATGGTCTCCAGGAGAAACCACCTGCCGCAAAAACCCCCTGGATGTAAGAGCTCTAAGAGACATAGATCGCAAACTCAGCTTCAGCAGACTCTTATTTATCATCCAACCCAAAAGACTGCAACTGATGAAAAAAGACCTCGGTACATCGAACAATAGAAGACACCCCAACACGTGCCACCCAAAAAACAGAAGAAACAGTAACCAAAGTTATTCCCTTCATTTTTGCCCCCTTTAAAGACAAGAATAATACCACTATAATTACTCCATAAGCTGCTTCTTTGTACAAAGGAAGAACTTAAAGGGTCATAACAAGACTTTTTGAAATAATATAAAAAGTAAAGGGACTTCATAGTAATTAAAGAAAGCCTAGGGGAGCATTTCAGTATTCTATAACCAGTCATCCCATTGGTGCTCTGTGAGGAATCCCTTTCCGTCTCTTCGACCTCCTGAATCCAGCCGCTGTCATTGGTGGCTGCATTGACGGACAAATGTAAACTCCAGCCTCAGGTGCAGAAGGATTCTTTAGTGGGGGATCCGAACCAATGTGAACTCCAAGATGTTCCTGATCTTCCAGAGAGTAGCTCAACTTCATATCTACCAAAAGAAAAAAGAAAAAAAAAGTCTCAAGTAATACAACCAACACAATGAGCAAAAAGACTTTAAAAATCCCATCAACTCCTTAAATTGGATGAGCCAAACCACCCTTACCACTTCCGACTCAAACATGCTATAGTATAACTAAAACTCCTTCCAGATACAAGCCTAAAAGGAATACGATACTTCAAGGCAAGTAATTGTAAAGGGGAATATCATAGTCAGGAAGAAACTAATTTAGTAGGAACAACATTCAAGTATTCAACCAAATTTAAGTTGCTGCATCACCCTCCGCAATGACAGCGTTGTCAACATAAAGAAATTATGTTCGAATCTTTGTGAGCGGCCTCTACCCCTTTCATGATAGGCCCAGAGGTCCTCCTGAAAACTGTATAGCACCCTTTCCGTGGAGTGGAGAACTTAAGAAAATCTGAAGTAAGCCACAGACGCAACCTTCTTGTAAGCAACACATTACGTCAAAGGTAGTCATGTTAAGTGAACCTACGACATCCAAGTGGCATGGCACCCATAGAAATCTAGAACCTCAATAAAAACCTAGAGAGGGGGAGACAAACATAGAATACCACGAAAGATATGGCGTACAACAGGAATTTTGAATAAGGTTCCTTCTTTCTATGATTGATCACATGAGCAGGTTCCATTTCTTATAAAGAAGCATGTATTCAATTAATTAGTCTTTTTCTCTGTTATTTACTTGTTTAAGTCATATATTTTTAAGATTTAGTGTCAAGGACTGATGCAATTTAGGCTGTTACCATGCTGATTTTGTTTTAGGACTTAAGACATTTATGGATGTATGGAACATATAATGCAGAAGTAATCCAAGTATATTGCAAATACCAGGTGCCTCGTGTACGTGAGGCAAGCGCTTTCGGCTCACACCTTGGCTTCTCAGAACCTTACCGCCTTGGGGCGCCTTGCACCTCTTTGAACCAAGCTTTTGAGATCTGTCTAAAGTAGGATCTACCTCTTCAGGACAAGCCCCTTCCTTAACCACCTTATTCACAATTACTTCAACTCTTAATACACAAAGAATTCAGAAAGTAACAATAATTTACAATGCCAAAAAAACTTACATGGTCTGTGTGATTCAATGATGTTGTGGTAAGCTTGCTGTCATGGACCTGTAGCATGTCATATTAAGCACATGTTAATATTAGAAACTTAAAACAATGTGAGCTATAATAAATCCACTCATAGTGAATGGATAGAGAGAGAAAAAACAAAATCACTGGTGTTTTTACTTTTTTTTTGCTTGTGAAACGTTTTCGTTTGGCACTAGTCACTGGTGTTCTTTTCGAGCTGCCCTCCTCTTTAGCTGATTCTGTTACTGACTTTGGAGAATCCATATCCTTGAAAAAATTAAAATAAACAACCCTTCAGATAATTTTTAAAGGGGTTGGTGTGTGTGTGTGTCTGGTGGTGGCGGTTGGGGGTGGGGGTGGGGGTGGGGGTGGGGGTGAGTAGCTAACATCATCTTCATTTACCTGATTCTTCTCTGCAACATTTTTACCACTTCGAAGTTTACTTCCATCAGCTTTCTTCTTTAAATTACGTTTTCTAGCAGACAATTTAGGTGGTTTATTTTCTGAATCACTTTCCTCCTGTTCCTCAACGGTAACTTTGCTTTTCTCTCCCTTTTTAACAACCAGTTTCAGTGGATAAGCATCTGACTTGCTATCTTCCCCTTCGGCATCCACCTTCTCTTTCTCCTCTTCCTCAATGGTAACTTTCCTTTTCTCTCCTTTCTTAACAATTTTCAGGGGCTTACCATCCAAATCGCAATCTTCGCCTTTCGCATCCACCTTCTTACATCTAATTATCAGATTCTTATTCAATATCACATTATTGGAACTTAAATCATATGCAGCTAAACACATTAGATTATCTAAATCATATTTTTCTCTCAGCATATCTATCACACTTCGAGGCTCTAATAATTTGTAAGATAAGATTTTTCCTTCTCTCCATGTATGTGTGTAGTGTACTACTACTATAACTAACTATATAATAAACGAGCATTATGAACATATGTGCAGTAAGATCAGATACATATCATTGGCCAAACTATTATTAATAACAGCACCAAGGTCATCTGCATCAGTCAAATACTTATTTGACCCATTCAAGCAAAACAATAATTGTAGAATAGATTATTATAAATATAAAAACAAAATTACCAAACATTAACACATACGTTTCTAGGGCAGCTTCTACAATTTGATCTTCGAAGATTTGCAGCTGCCGTCAACTGAACCACATTAGCATAAACTATAAAAAATATAGGGAGCATTAAATGCCAATGAGCATGATCTCACCTCATACCACTTATATATTTCTGTGAAGGTCTCCAACTTTACTGGTTTTGGAAACAAAATTTCTTCATCTAAATCCACATATGTAATCTGTCTAACAAGAAACATGTTAAAACAAATATGTTGTAAGCGGGAAAAAGTGAACTCCAGCATCAAATGACTATAATGACCTTTTTCTTCTTTTCAGCAACATCTTTCTGATATTCATAATACATCCGAGCATTCATGTAAGAGTTATGGATCAGTTTGGCACCACTAGTCACTGGCGTTTCTGTTGGATTGCCCTCCCCTTTGGCTGGTTTCGTCGTAGACTTTGGAGAAGAATACATCTCCTAATATAATTAAATAAATAAAACCTAATAAGAAGTCTTTTTAGATGATCTTAAAAGAGGGAACAAAAAAAAACGTCTTGAGTAACTGACATCATCGTCTGACAATGATTTTGCTTGATCCTTCTCTGCAATATTTTTACCACATCCATGTTTACTTCCATCATCTTTCTTCTTTGAATTACGTTTATTAGCAGACAATTTAAGTGGTCTATTTTTTGAATCACTTGCCTCCTTTTCCTCTTCCTCAAAAGTGACTTTGCTTTCCTCCCCCTTTTTAACAGCCAGTTTCAGCGGTTTAGCATCTGAATCGCTATCTTCCTCTTCACCATCTACCGTCTGACATCTAATTATCCGATTTTAATTCGATCTCACATAATTAGATTTTGGAATTGCATGCAGTGAACCGCGTTAAAAAGCCTAATACCATATTTTTCTCTCGGTATATATATTTATTTACATATCTATGTGTATTGCACTCTTAAGCTCTTACATTTTCTAAGATGAATCTTTCTTTCTGTACATATCTGCGTATAGTGTACTACTACTATATAACACGTATTTGTATGAACAGATGTGCAGTAAAATCAGATACACATCTTTGGCCAAAATTATTACTATGTTGCAACAATGAGGTCACTATGCATCAGTCAATACTTATTTGACCCAATCACACAAAATAATAATGGTTGAAAGGATTATGATATAAATACAAATAAAGCAAAATACCAAACAGCAACACATACATTTCAGGCGAAAGCATGAAAGTTTCAATGGTAGGCTTGTTCTCCTGTCATCTGACACACATCAGCACAAAGAAAAACATTACAAAGAGAGCATTACACACCAATCAGCGTGGTCTCACCTCAAACCACTCATACAAATTTTCAATAGTCTCCCGTTCTACTTGTTCTGAAAACACTTCATCTAAATCCTCATATGTAATCTGCTTAACATGGAACGTTAGAGCAAACGAGTTGTTAATGGGAAAATTAAAGTCCAGATTCAAATGACTATAATGACCTCTTTCTTCTTCTTGACAATATCTTTCAAATATTTAAAAATCGAGATAACAGCAGTATGCTCCGTTTTACCAAAATAGCCTAGCTTCTGTTTGGCAATAGACAGTGGTGTTTCTTTTGAGTTGCCCTCCCCTTCAGCTGATTTTGGAGAAGAATCCATGTCCTTAAGAAAAAAAAGAAGAAGAAATCAATTGATTTCAACCATTTACAGCATTTGAAACCCTAACATCTATCACTGTCACAAAACGAAATCGATACAACGAATATAAAAAGTAAAGACAAAATCAAATTTAAAAACCTAGAAATTTCTTCAATGATCGTGATATTGTATCTTATTCATGTTAATAGTGTAGTGTAACTGTAACTACTCAATGCACGTGGTTGTTAATAGTATACGAATCCTTCCCGCGTAAATTTATATGAATCTATATTCATATATGTATGTACAGAGTGAGAAAAAAGAAGACTAAGAAAGCATTTCAGAGAGAATGAACATACCGTTAGCTGTATAGTATAGAGATGGGAAAAAAGAAAGGGGGAATTAGGGCTTGTTTGTTCGAGAGAGAGACATGGAAGCCTGGAACCAAAGGGGTTTGGAAATTCAGGAAATGGAGAGGGAAATATTTGAGTGTCTTTTATAATTACACAAATAGTTTGTGTGCTTTGGAGAATACCGGCGAGCATTTTTTTTTATAAGCATTTTCTTCGTGTTCGGTGTAGCACCGAAAATTTATAATTAAAGTTTATATTTGGAGTTATAAATTATAACTTGTATTTTTTTAAAAGTATTTAATAAAATAGTTGAAGTTTAAACTGTAAATTGACGTAAAATGAAAAGAAAGGATAAAATATAATAACATGTAATAAGAAGATATTTATGTAATTTTTAAGTTCTGTTTTTTTCTAAAAGTAGTTGAAGTAGCTTAAGTTTTAAGTTTTAAATTTTATGAGCTTATTTTTTCAATAAGTTCTCATTATTTTGTTTACCAAACAAAGCTTGTAATTTGATCTTATGAAAAAAGAGAAATAAGCTTAAACTCTTATAAGCTCGAATAAGTAGATTGTCAAACACATTCTAGAGCTTTTTTAGAAAAGCTTTGGAAAAATGTTTAGCTCCAACAAAGCAAAGCTTTTAATCGATTAAATATCCTATTTTATATAGGATATTTAATCGATTAAAAGTTCTGCTTTGTTGGAGTTAAAGTTTTTTTTAAAGAAAACTTCTAAAGAAAGGTTTTAGAAAAAGCTTGTAAAAGTTGATCATTGGGATGCTCTCACTTTTTTATTGATTGATGCATGTTACATTTATTTCAGTGATTAACTAAACCCCCCCATTTTTATTTTATGATTTGTTCTATTTTTCAACTTCTCCGATCAACAATATAATTAGAATTCACGGTGGAAGTTAATATTTTTAAAATCTCAATCTTACATTGAACAGTTTCTATTTATGTAAGATTGAGATTGTAAAATCATACTGTAATAATCTAATACATTTTAAATAGTTTGTAAATCATAATAAAAAATCAGATGTTTAACCAATTATTAAGTTATTCTTAGTTTAAACACGAATGCAATAGTACAAATGCAACTTCTATAAATTTAGCAGCTTTTTAAAAATCTAAGTGTTTGTATTCAGCAACATATGAACGTTCCAAAAGTGTGTTTAAGCATTGGAAAAGGCATGCAGTAGTCCATGGGGCAGAGGCGAGATATTCATATTGATGGGGTAATATTTCTTTTTGTTATTTTTCACTTTTTTTAAGGAAGTAAAAATTTTAAAATAATATATTACGTTTAATCTTTTTTACACGATTTGAAGTATTTTGAGAGGGAAGCTGTCTCATCTACCTCTTAGAGATCCATCCCTACAGTTGCCTTTATTTGGTGATCATCAATGGTGGTGGATACAACATTGGTCAAAGGTATTAAATCGTAAAAATCCAATGTGAAGTTTTCATGTGCAATTTTTGCTTATAGCAAATGAGTTCATTTCTCGTGGTTGCATAGTCCTCATATAGTAGGTTAGTTATGTCTAGTCAAGTACAATTCAGTACATGTATCCACACTAATCAAATATGTGTACATGAGCATTCACCGTGTAATTTGTCAAAAAGAATAAATAAATAAATAAATAAACAAAATCAGAACTCAATTAAATATTAGGAAGTTCAATCATTTTTGTTAATATTCCAATTTCATGTTACAATTCTTTTAAAATGCTAAACGATCTTTGATCCCCTACGTCATTTTTTTAATTTGCCCTTATATAAACACTAATATGACATCATGTAATATCCAACCTCACAACGAGCAAAATCGCAGAAGACTATTACAGGAGCTATATACACATGATGCTCTCCGAAGCTTTAAGTTAGAAGTTTTACTAGCCCACAGTGTACGAAGGAGTAGGCAAGTTGATAACTGTACTCTTGATCTTCGTCATCATGTTGATACTATTGGTCACTACTTGTGAACCAATTCCGCTATCTTTCAAACCCTGTTGTAAAACAAGTTTCCTTCATTAGCTGTTAAACACGGGACATAAAGGTTTTACAAAAATACAAGTTCACATGAAAGAAAATGAACCTGAAAAGGGAAATGGTCGGGTCCTTGAGCTGGTGCTGAGTTTATTTGTACTGTACCAGTTTCCGTTGCATCACTTATCAACATTGCTTTGTTAATGTCATTTGTAAAAATGCAACCCTGCGAATATCAATAATAAAATACAGTATGGAACTTTTTAACCAATCTAAGAAGTTACTCTATTTGTTTGGAAGAAAAAGAGACTTTTGAGTCAAACTTGATACATCTGTAACTTCAAGATTAGTATGTTTTTTGCTAGGAATCTAGTACCAAAAATTTATAAATTAAAGCATCCTTAATAAACTCGAAAGTAGTCATAATCTCTTCTTGAAATTGCAAGGAAATCACATCACGTTTGAAGCAAAAATAAATAAATTTATTTTGACTTGATCATACCTCGAGCCCAAAATTGCTTGCGTTACAATGGTGAATGCCTTCTTCAACATTACGAATCCTTATGACAGGTAACACGGGTCCAAATGGCTCTTCCCATGCTATTCTCATGTCCTATTTTACGTTATCAAGCAAAAGAGGCCATATGAGATTGCCTTCTCTCTTATATTCTTGACAAGATGTTGCTCCTTTTTTCTTGGCATCCATAACCAAACCTTATATGAAGTTAGCAGAGGACTCTTTTACTACCGGAGTGATGTCACAATTGTTCTCGGGTGGGCCCACACTTAATTTTCCAACATTTTCGTTGACTTTCTTCACTAGAGTATCAGCTACAGATTCCATTACTAACACGACCTTAACGGCTGTGCATCGTTGACCAATGATAAAGATAACCCTAAGAAGTTGAGACAGATAAACTAAAGGTATGTAAACATTCTAATTGTGCATGATTCCATTATTAAATTTACAGTAACTGATTTTATATAGTCAAATAAGGTAATATGTATTACATGATTTAAAAATACTGTATTTAAAAGGTTGTATGCATTAAGAATACACTTTGGGCAACTCTCAACCTGTTCAACCCATTTGACTCGTTTCTTTTTAGCTAACTTATTTAATTTGACCAGTCTGAGATGCAACTAAACCCAAGTTGACACACTCATATATGACAGGTCCATGATGTCAGGATATCACCATATCTTAACACTCCATATAAATTGAGAGCCGAACAAAATGATTTAAAGATGCAGAATACAGTATTTCTGTTTCTTTTTTAATAAGATCCAGTCTTTCCAAAAAAAAAAAAAATAATTAAAATAAATAAATATATATATATATATATGCAGAATAGAGTGTAACCTGTAAGAAAAGCCTCCTTTGACAATGTTAGATACAGCCAATTCCAAATCTGCGTCCTCAAGAATAATGCAAGCGTCTTTTCCACCCAATTCCATTTGTAAAGGAATCATTCCCGCCGTTTTTGATATAGCAATACCAGTGTCTCCACCTGTGAAGCTGAGAAACAATCATAGTATGGACCCTTAAAACTTCAGTTCCTTTCTTTGTTCTAATAAACCAAATTATTTATATTTTATGGTTTTGTTGTTGAAATTAAGACAATTTAAGAGATAACAATAACCTTCTGCAATTAACGCCGGGATGCATTGTGAGGAAGTCACCGATTTCTGAACCTTTTCCCGTAACACGAACTGATGCCACCTTTTGGTAAACCAGCCAGGTGAAAGCAGAAATGGCACCCTGATGAGATTCACATTTAAGTACACTACTAATAAAAATATACACGGAAGTTGGTATATGTTAAATGCGGAATTAATTTGTTCCCTCGTATGAAAGTTGCAATAATTCCTACATCAAGTCAAACGCATTTTGGCACTTGACTAACAGTCCAACACTTCTAAATGAAAAATGTATTTCGTAGTAATTTGGAATAGGAGGTAAACTGGTAATTTCAAGGCATCTATATATGAAACGGGTCAGTTCAGATTGTATATAATTGACAACAAGTTTTACGAGTAAGATACATATGATGGCTATGAAGAAAACTGGTCAACTGTTTTTGAATTCGTATTAATACATTTAATATTTATACATCTCAAATATGTGTTGGCGGGTCAACCTGGTCCAACCCATTTTGATCAGCATGTAAAACTTGTCTGTTGTGACGCTAATCCATATTGACCCGTTATCCAAAACCCGCCCAATTTTCCACCTCCACAATTTCCATACCTGAGTAGGAGGCTTTAACACAAGGGAGTTGCCTGCAATAAGTGCTGGAGCAATCTTTGAGACAGCCAAATTGACTGGAAAATTGAACGGTGGGATTGCTAAAATAATACCTAATGGAATCTGCAATGATAGAAAAGACAGTGTCATGCAAGTATCTTCAAATTTGTCCATATTAGGCAGCATAGATACTCTACATTAAATACACATGAGCCACGAAATCTGCAATGTAGATTGTAGCAAATTTACCTTTGATGTTAAACAATATTTGGTTCTTTCATTACCCGGGAAAGTATCTGACACCAAAAACTTCCCTTCTCCAAGGATTCTAACCCCTTCCTCAGCACAATATGACACAAAAATCTCCGGACCTCACTACCGACAAAATCATATATTCATATGTCATACTATATGCAATAAAAGATGCACAGAAAATTCAAATTTGGAATTGAAATATAAAATTTGATAAATTTTTCTTATAGATTCTATCTTTATTTGATTCTTTAGAAGGTAACATAAGTGGAGTATAATTTGTGGGGTCCTCCAATAAAAGATCAGTCCTTTATGTTGCATTTTCCTTACTTTTCTGCATATAGCTAGAGCATATTGTATAGCTTTTTTCTAGAAAGAGAGCGCAAGTTTATCAATGGAATTATGACGCTAATCGATAAATTCAGCAAGATTTCTTCATCTTACTTCAACTTAAGGTTATTTTAATAAGACAGTTGATTAATCTGCTCATGCACATAACCTATCTTATTTACTCTACTGCCTATCAAAATTTTAAATTTTGAATAAAATTCCCTTCAATGCAAATTAAACTTATCTACTTTCAGTACATAATATTCCATTTCTTGTCAATTATAAAATTTACTTCAGACAATCTGATTAACCAAATGTTATGGAATGAAGTACAAATATCAATGATCACCCCCAAAATAATCAAATTGGATAAATTGATCGTTACACTATCCAAATTAAGCAAGACCTTACATAATAACATACAGAATAAAAATTGTTAGCTGAATCAAACTTACTTCAGTAACAGCATCTTTTGCTGGTTTTGCAATCTCTTTAACAAGACAATCAGCTATAGGCTTCTAGTGATCCTTAAGATTAGCTGCAGCTTTGTGCAGCAATTCAGCTCTCTTCCATAAAGGGGTTTTAGCCCATAATTTTTGTGCAATTTTTGCTGATTCCATCACCTTGTTCACTTCTTCTTGTGTACATGCTACATGAAAGAATATAAAATTTAAAATCACTAAATTTTTTGTTGAATTTCCTTATTTCAATTAGTACCCGGATGACAAAACAAGAAACCCATGGACACCCAATTGGAAATTTAATTAAACATGAGAAAAGTTCACTTCTTTGAATACCATATGAGAAAAGGAATAACTACATGAATGAATACATGAACATAAATTTAATAGCAAAATTTAACAGAAATACATTGGACTTTATATTGAGTCTGTCTGGTGGTTGGGTTGATTATAGACACAGATTTGCCAGAGGTAGATACTTTCCATTCACCAACAAGTGTACGTACACTTTTTCAAAAGTTTGTGAATTTTAACGTCAATGGTTTTGTTTGGATTTTGACTTAATCTTACGTAAAGAAAGAGAATATTCGTAGGCATAACATAATCATATTATAAGTAGTAATAATAATAACTATAATAATATGCATCTGATGTATGATTACATGCCAACAAATGGATGTGCTTGTAAGACTGATATGTTTTCGGAAAGTTTGAACAAAGTTCGACATTAGTTACTAATCTCACATGAATTGGTTTACAAGTAAAAGGTACGTAAAACTAGAAAGTCTAAAATACGTGTACGCATCATAAGTCCTCACGTTTTAAGTTGACGATACGGGGTATATTCTGAACATTGAGCTTACCAGCTCTATCATTTGGTTTGTATCGTATCACTATCTATATTTAAAAAAGAGTTAAGATTGTTTCTTTATGTATCTAACTTTACGTTTTTTACTATTATATGGGATAATCTTTCAAATTTGCTATTGTATATATCGAATTTTACAATTTCGTATATTGTATGTAGAATGTGACCGGATGACCGGAAATCATCGATTTCGATACATACAATAGACATTTTTACAAAGTTCGATACATACAATAGATATTTTTTTAAGAAGAAAAAACCGGGTACCTGCTCATCTGGTCACCTGTTACATACAATATACGAAATTGTATAATTTAATACATAAAATAGCATTTTTAAAAAGTTGTTACATGCAATAATAAAAAAAAAATTGAATACATAATGAAACAATTAATCCTTTAAAAAATAAAAAAATATTACACATTTTTTTTACTGTAGTAAAGAGAGGTTATCGGTTTTGCGAGACAGAGTACCTAAATATTTGACAACCATATACCATATAGGGTATGTTAATATCTTGCTAATGACTAAACACAATGCAACATTAAGGCATTCCATGTTCTCGTTTTTGCTACTAATTATGGAACAAAAATAAATATTGAAATGACAATCAGTTAACCGTTGATTTAATGTTTTGAAAGAAGTATAATTTCGTCAATTCAGTAAATGAACCACGCCCACTCTTATCAATGTATTTGGCTTTACATCAAAAGCCCAATGAGAATGCAAATTCTTTTGTGTTAACAAAGAGAAACAACCACTCTAAGGAGATATCAACTAGGGTTGATAAAATATGTAAGTGAACAGATAGGTTAATGGTTTTAAATCGGCTTGTGTCAAAACCGACAAATGTTAGTAACAATATTTATTGACTTCAAGCAATTACTAATATATCATAGTATGTCCATTTCTTACTAAAAGTTATTTAAACATGCAAGTACTCATTTCCTCTCGACGCATGCATCCCCGTATATATATAGGGGGTGTAATTATTTAATTCCTTCCATAATAGTTTCCAAATTATACTTATAGGAAAAATGATGGGTGTTTTTGGTAGCACTAAACGTAAGGTGCTATTACTTATCAAATAGGTTGTTATTCTATATTTGTGAGGATGTTAAGAGACTGAATATGTAACTTTTTGTTGTGAATTTTTATTTTGTAGCACCAATTTTGGTAGTGCTGGCATCATTTATGATAGGTAAATGTTCGGTGTTTGTTAACTACATAGATTCATCCATGTTGATATCATTAAATCGGGAATTATTTGTGTACAATTTAAAATGATGAAAATTAAAAATGAAAAATTTATAAGTTTTTTAATATGTTTTTTGGTCAGTAACATATATTTATCATGTTATCAACAACATACTTATTGACCCCTTTATATTAAGTTACAATTATAATTATAATTATAATTTTATTATAATTATGATTATATTTTCAAAAATATATATATAGAAGGGAAAAAATCAATTTGGAATCAAGAAGTCAAGTTGCCATGATCGTTGTCAAATGATGGTGCAATTAATCATCAAGACAACATCGAATTTAATTATGTTCTATTCATATTTAATGATTTTGGGTTATTTTCCTATTTCAATACGAAAATGACACATTGACGATGACATAATATTTTTGGGTACATGTTTTGTTTTAAATGTATCTTGTCTTTATCACGAATAATTTTTCTTGATTAACAATAACTGTAATTTTATTAATATTTGTTTTTTCATGAAAAAAAAATAGGGTAATTAGGTGATAGTCAAAGGCAACTTATATCGCCTATTTCATATGTTTTTCTAGTCCAGATGCTTTGAAATTTTCAAAAATCGATAAATATAAATAGGACCATGTAAGGTTGTAGGTACTTCATTATCTTTTTTATAAATATCTATGATATCCTAATAATAAATACAAATACACACGTACACTCATATATTATATACGTACATTGTATATCATGATACGTGTCCATGTTAGCAAATTGGTATAGGATCTTATTGTTTGAGAAGAAAATATATAAGTGATTCATATACCTTCGTAAATGAGAGAGGATCGAAATAAAAATAGTCTATTGTGACTAGAACTGTATTAACTATGACTATAGTTAAGCTTACCGAATATAAATTAAAACTATCGTGAACGAATGATAAAACTAAGGCTTGGAAGATGTCAATTGGAGCTTTAAAAATAATTTATTTTTATTTTGTATTTATTTGTCATTTTTATGGTATTTATAGTTGACGTGATGAATAAAAATATCATCATCATATTGCTTTGTAAATTGAAAGGATCTTAATCTACACTAAATACGAGTAGTTAATGTATTCCTAGCTCCTAATTCTTCCGCCAATAGCAAGATGGAAATTAAGGTCCCACTAATAAAGTTATCGGGACCTTAATAAACTTTAGTCTTTATGTCCTTCAAATTCTGATCACCAAGATATCGGAAGCAACGTAACTTGAATGCACATATGACCGTGTTTATATTCTTTTACGATTTTAAGATATATATGCAAATACACACCTACAATATTTGAACACTATGCAAACTTTTTTCATTTCAAGACTTAAAAAAAAAGTTAATCGATGAGAAAATTCGATCTAGATTTAATCTTATGTAAATAGTTCTATATAACATTACTCATGTTTAAAACACAATAATTACAAAGAGTAAAGCTACAAAATAGTGTCATTTTGTGAAGAAACTAAAATGGCGGGGTGTTATTAGTAATTTAGTACAAAAAATAATGTGCTTTAAAATATCTTCCTATAAGTTTTATAAAGAAAACTTGGTAAGCTCAGTTTATTCAATTATCCAAATTCGTGTACTATATTATTGGAAATACTTTTAACATATTAGTTAGCATTACTCAAAAAGGTGAAGTTTGATTTATATTAAAGTGTGTAAAACGCCAAAATGGCAACTAGAGCACAACATGCTTCTCAAATACGGAGTAGTTCTGAGGAAAGAAACAGCTTTAATTGTTTTGTCCATATTTACTTTACTTTTAGTCTTTATCACTCAGACAACAGTATGTACTATGTACGCTTCTACGTACTTGGATAGTTGGATCCCACTGTAACGTGGATAATTTTTTATAAACATATACAAACAAAAAAAATACAATATTTTATTAAAAAAACATTCACTGTCAACTATATACAAAGAAAAAGTTAACTAATTTCATCAATAAGATAGAATGACAGTTAATTCACAATTTAAAATTGTAAGAAAAAGTTATAAACAACAGAAATTGCAGGTTTCGTATGATACAATTATTTCATGTAATATGTTATGGGTTTATGGTTTTATATACTTACAACTTAGAATTTATACCCTCAATGATTAAATTCACACATATAATGGTTACATCTCTGTCATCTCAATTATTACATTCACTCTTACAAGAGTCACGTCAAAAATGTACAAACCATGTGACCCGTAGTTATATACTTTTGATTCTAAGTATATATGTATTCTAATATTTGTAAATAGAGACTTGTTTGTTGATCACTTGAGAAACACATGGGTTTAGGTACTACTGGACTGTCATAAATTCTAGAAAACATAGGTACATTGTTGTGAATAGACAAATTGTACACTAAAGATTCTATGTCTACCATAAATATATAGATCCCAAAAAACATTGGCCATCCTAGTAGTACTCTAAGACCAACAACAAACAAAGACATAATCATACATAATTAAGGACAAGTTTAAGTTAACAATGAGGTAGCTAGAAATACAGATTGCAATTATCTTCTTCTTAAAATGGCAAACTCTTTGAAGTTGAGATAGATGTGAGTGATCTAAAATGCTCAGATGGCACGAAATCTTGTGGCAAATTCGCCCTCTTTACGATCCTTATCATGTTACTATGCAAACTTTGTTGTACCAAATGCTTAACCGCTTTGTTTTCATCGCTCATCATCCTTTCTTCTTCTGAATCCTCAGATGGATCTGTGGATCCCATTGACCTGGAACCGGCAGAACCATATAAGGGCGCAGAAACATTTGACCCTATGGTTCCTATAAAGGTATCAGACACTTGTTTCCCTTTATCGATCCTTAGAATTTCTAAAATTCTAGAAGCTCGTTTTTGTGCTAAAGTGCTACCTAGAAGAGTTAATTCAAGAAGAGAAGATGAAACTCCGGACTCAATCATGGCTTGTCTATCTCTATATGATTTATGAGCCATTACCATCAAAATGTGCGTCGCTTGTTCTTGACAATTAGGTGAATCTGTCCAACTTAAAACATCCACCAAGATTTGGAACGAATCTTGAACACTACTCAACGCCTTTCGCCCTTCGGGAGTCGAGACCACATTGCTCAAAATTGACAAGATCCTATCACTAACTTCCATATCTCCCAATGTGGTCAACAGAAATGACACAAAATCATCAATTTCGATCATTGGCAAAATATTGGAAGGCAAGATCGATAAATTGTAGAGCGCCCGTAAACAATCTTGAACAACTTGTGAATTGACCTTACCTTCGGTCGATGTCTTGAGAGTTTTGACCAAAAACGAGATGGCTCCTGATGATCCGATAATGGGCTTGTTCGAGTCAAGTGCTGTCAACCCAAGAAAATTGGCAACAACTGCTGCTGACACATCAGGGTTAGGAACACCTTCATTTGGAGAATTTATTAGATCAAGCATCTTGTGTACTGTTCCTGCTTTAACAATTGCAGCTTTGTTCCTGAAATTCATTAAAGTCCAAAACTTTAATCAATTTAGAGCCAAACCCACGACTGAAAGAACAGATCTAAGCAGTAGCAAGCACCAATTTGCTACCTTTTATACAGTAATTGCTAAATAGTAAGTCAAACCTAAAAGGTCAAACACAACTAATTATGACAAAATACTGTTAAAGATTGAGTTAAATCGCAAATCAAAACAAAAAGACATTAACCCCAATTCGACTTAAATTAAGTCAAACACAGTTAAATTTATCAAAACCCTACATTCATAACACCAACAATAAACCCCAATTTTCATTAATTTTACCAAAACAACAAAATTCATACTCCAAAAAAGGAAAAAATAATATAAACTGCTTACGTGTCATTTCCTATTCCAAGATTTAGCAGAGCATAAAGAGCAGCAATTTGGGAATCAAGATCACCGGAATCAAGCATTCCAACCAACGGCGGAATTGCTCCGAGCAACGCTAACGTCGTTCTAGCTTCGGAATCTTCTTTCGCTAATATCCGTACATCTTTCGCGCCACCCAAAACGTCATCGTTTCCACCGCACTGCAACCGCTTCACCACCGCTTTCAATTCTTCCAAAGTTTCCACCTTTTTCTTCACCGCTTCTTCTTCTTCCTCGTTTAACTCCGACATCCTTAATAACTCTGACAGCTTGTCAGACTTTTTGTTTTTAACATTATCATTATTCTTCTTATTCACATCAGATCTACATTCTGTTTTCTTTCCTACCACCTGAGACTGAATTGTGTGACGGTAACCGCCGCCGCCGCATCTCATCGTGTCGATGATTTTGCGGCGGCATGATGACCATACGCCGGCGGTGGATTGATGATGGTCAAAAACAACTGATGCAATATTGTTTTGTTGAAATTTTCCCATTTAGATGAATACCCTTTTGTGAAAATGTAAAGTTGATATCAATTTTGTAATACCCACATTGCAGAAAGGAATACCTAATATTGATTTAATTTTTATTTTTTCACACAGTAAAAACACCTGTATGTGTGTGTAGATCAAAAGACTTAAAAAGTAGCAGAGGAGTGAGTAAATGGTGAGAGTTGAAGCTTCTGAAACAAGGGAGGGAGGGCGTGTATGGTGATGCGTGTCAGAAAGAAAAATATAAAGTTGGAGATGGGGCCTTCATTATATAGTAAGATTGCAGTTACCTTCCTTAATTAATATGTTTGGTTACATTTCTTATCCTTATAGAAGTATTTTGTACCATTTTGTGTCTAATTTTGGTATGGTCATTTTTCTAATTAATTGGTCAAAGTGTCAAACTAATAAATTACAAACCTAGTACATCTACAGAGAATAAATCTACTAGCAAAGGATTGTAAAGAGGCACTGGTAAAAAAAAATGTTTGGTGTGATTTTGGTATAAAATGTGTAAACTGATAATAAAAAAATTGTCTGATCGTTAATTTTTAAGGTTGATGTATAATGTAAGAAGTGATTGCCGTACCTACTAGCCATTAATATTAATGTAAAAGCATAGGACCAGTGACCTAATGAGCGATCATCATGCAACCAAATGGAAGGGACCATATCATGTTTTGTAATGCCAGGTTTCATGCAATACAAGAGGTGTCGATGACACTACTTGCACAACTATTAATGTTAGGATACGGCTCTAGATGGATTATTGTGTTTAAATAACGAGCCATAATGTTAATTGTTAGACGAGCCAATGGGTAATTACAACGTAGGATGACTTGAGCAATGCCTTAAGATAGAGTAATAGACTTATGAGGTATTGAGATTGTTAGAGCTAGTGGATTATGGTGCATAATGGGAGTGACATGCACATGTGTAAAGTATATAGAAAATTACGCTTGATCACCGTAATTAAGATTCTCTTTTGACATCGAAGTTTTGGAAAGAGTTTCATAAAGCTTTTTGTGCGAAATTGAAATATTGCATTGCATTTATCCATAGACAGATGGTCACTCAGAAAGGACCATTCAGACATTAAACATGAAATTAAGACGATTATCTCTGCTTTGTTTAGTTGCATATAATAATAAGTTAGCATACGAGTATTGATATGACACCCTATGTAATGTTAGATGAACGAAAATGTAGAGCTCTGATTTGTTAGAACGAGCCAGTTGAGAAAGTGGTTGAAGGACCCAACTTAGTTTACGTCAAAGGGTGATGAAGGATTTTTCATTGGATATTCTAAAGATTGTGTTGCTTACCGAGTGAATAATAAGCACACTCATATTGTGAACGAAAGTGTCAATGTAAAATTTGATGAGTTATCAGAGATATCTTTTGAACAACAAAGTTCAAAACTTAGTTTTACTGCACAGGCTAAAGATGCTTTCAAACTCTCACGCTAATGATCTTGCATAATTATTTTTGGATTTCTATGATGAGTACTATGGGAAGTCAAAGGATTTATTGCCTACACTAACTTAAGGAAATGTCTCCGTTGAATCTCACTCGCTCTCCGACACAACTCTTATCTTAGAATCACCTGAAACCTCTTCGACAACTCCAACTCAAGATGATTCACTAGAATCACCACTTATACAAAATGTTGTCTCTACTCAAGAGGAAACTTCATCAACAATACCTACACATGTTCAATCAACTTCTACACCTGAAGTTGAGATATCTACATCTCAACCTTCTGTTCCGGAGTTACTATGATTTTCTCGACAAACTAACCATCCATCAAAGTTTCACGACTTTATTACTCCCGCTATTCATCCATTGAAACCTCCATCAACATCAACTGGTGCAACTAATCTCACAACTTATGTTGATACTTAAATGATCAATTGGTTTATCAACTGCTTCCACATGAACAAATATGGACAAAGTCCCATCCTTTTGATAAAATCATTGAAGATTCAAATGATGGAGTTAAAACTCGTCGTGCAACTTAAAATGAATGTTTTGTTTCAAACTTTATGAGCTCAATCAAACCTGCCAATGTCAAAGAAAATTTACAAGATCATGATTGGATTCTTGCTATGCAAGATGAATTGAATCAATTCGATTGTCTAAAAGTATGTAGACTTGTTCCTTGACCAGCTAGAAAAATCAATTGTTGGTACCAAATGGATTTTTAAGAATAAGATTGATGAAAGTGGTATTTTCGCCCGGAACAATGCTCGTCTAGTCACAAAGGGATATAGTCAACAAAAGGGAATTGACTACGATAAAACATTTGCCCTTGTGGCACGGATTGAAGTTATACAGACTTTCTTGGCCTACGCCGCTGACAAAGACTTCACATTGTATCAAATAGATATCAAGACGGCATATCTGAATGGCATCCTCAAGGAGGAGGTCTATATAGGTCAACCTGAAGGATTTGCGGATCGAAAGCGCTAAAATAGAGTCTATATCTTGGATAAGGCATTGTATGAATTGAAACAAACGCCTAAATTATTACTTCTTCAATCCATTCGAAAATAGTGTTTTGTTATGGTCAATAAAAAAAAACTATAAATTTTGTTTTCTTAAAAATCGTATTTCTTCTAATTTACAATTTTACAGTATAATGCTAGTTAACTACGGCTATAAAGTATTTGAGAACTTTAATATGGTATATTTACTACTTCATTTTTTATTGTGTGAGTCCTTATGCGTATATAATATAAGGTTCAAGTAGGAACATTTGTTATGGTAGTAACAGTAAGAATCAATATATATATTTTTTATTTTAAAATGAACAAAATTATTGAAATTTTATACTCTTTAATATGAAGTAATTTTATGAAAAAACATGTGATACACAACTAACTTTTGATGATATACACTATAAAATGCTAGTGTGTATCACAAATTTAATTTGTGTATAATAACTTTGATATTAATTTTTTTTTGAAAAAGTATAAATACATTGAGATTAAAAGTAAAAATATTCATTCATATCGCTACTGCTATAAAAAATGATTTTACAACAATGCTCACTATAATTTTATAACTTGCTTGAACAAATTGCGTATTCATTAACATGTTGCACACTCATTAGAACATAAGACGACTTACGTTTTTATAACATCAAATCAAAAAACCTATATGTAAGTTACAGTGATTATAGATATCAACAAACAACATAATTAAAACAAACAGTCAAACACCTTACAAATGTTTATTATAAACATCTTAAACAACGATGTCTAAACGTGACAGGAATCAGAGATCATGCTGGAATACTACCTACCAACACAGAACATCGCATTATTAATTAATATGGTCCTTCGATTACTGTACTGTGTTTTTCTGACTTTCAGTTTCACTTTCATGAAATAAATGATTTAGATCTCACCCATAGTGGTACTTTGATATGCCAAATAAAATGATTTAATCCTTATTTTACATTTGGAACTTTGTGGCCAATTGGTCACGGTTATGCCATACAAAACCCATTGACAACCAAAATAAATAAATAAATTAATTAATTAATAACCGATTGCCAATAGTACTTTGGTAAAAGCACTAATCATGGATCAACTTCTCAAAAAATAAAGATAATTCACTTATTAATATATTTATATTTTTCTCATTAAAATAAAAAATAAAAAAACCCACATACACTGATACACTCATAAAGTCATAGGTGATTAGTTATTTAGTTATGTAGTATTACAATGGAATAACCTTAATACTAAAACACATATACCAAAGGGTCTCATCAACCAACAAGTTATAGGATGAATCATATCAGGACAATTGTGTGCCTTATAAAAGAATGGTAAAAACATTAACTAATCAAAACCATCAAAAGAATATAATAATTTGATCCTTTTTCAGATGAATGTGACATTTTTCTTTTGTTTTGCCTTTAAATGTTAGTTGTTTTTCACATTGCAATTGCAATAATTTAGTATTGCACTACATTCCTTTCACATTCCCTCTTCGTTAGTACGAGCGACCTCACATCAAACCTTTCTAAAAGAATTAAAGACTCTCAACGAATCGTGTCCCTTTTATTGTTTAATAAAATATAAGAAGCAGATATAGGAATAATAATAATGTTTATGCAAGTGTAACCATCTTACACCTCATCTTATAATAAAACCTAAAATAAAGATTTTTCTTTATATTCGCCAATCAAACGTAATTTATTAATCGCACTCGAAGAAAATGAAAAATAGAAGACCCGTACAGTTACGAAATACCTATCGTATTTCATCCGATTACTACATAATGATATAGAAAGTAAAAGATGATGTTAAAAAAAAAAACGAATAATGTTTAACGATAGCGGTATTTCATTTTTAGGTAAACTTCCACTTAAAAGGTGCATCTTCCAAAAGGTTTTTTGTCTTATGAATTACTGATATTTTACATTTTCCACAAATAAAACCTATGTTTTTATAAAAAAAATGTGAAACAAAGGAATAAAATAAACTCCTTTTCCCATACACAAACACAAAGATAGATTCTTTAGGTGTCCCACACCCATTGCCTTTTATATATTCTTCATGCTCAAATATATGTCACATATTATGATTCCTGCATTCCAATTTCTCTAGGCTTCTCATTACCATGGTTCCAGAATTAGAGGTATTTTCAATCTATCTCAGAATATGTAACTCTTTTTCTCCATTTCATGTTCTAAATTCTCTAATTTATATGCAGAAACCGAAAGTTACCGAGATACAAGTTCGCATGGACTGTAATGGGTGTGTTCAAAAGATCAAGAAAGCTCTACACGGCATCAAGGGTAAGTTCAAAGCACCTTCCAAGAATTTATATGAACTCATTCTTTCTATTTGTAAGATTTCATGATCAGTCATGGTTTTCAGGAATATATGATATCTATATCGACATCCACCAACAGAAATTGACGATAATTGGCTGGGCAGACCCAGAAAAAATCGTTAAAGCTATCAAGAAAACAAGAAAAACTGCTACCATATGTTCCCATACGGCACCAATGGAATCCGAGCCGCCATTAGAAGGTGAACCGCCGCCTTCAGACACTGCAAACCACCCGCCAGGAGAAGAAGCTCCACCACCAGAACAAACACCGCCAACAGAACCACCACCCGTGCCAGACGACCCTTCACCAGATGGGGCAGCAGGAGCACCTCAATTTACAGAAGATACACCAAACCAACAGCCACAATCTCCTCGACCAAAAGAGGTGGAAGAGGTTCATGTTGTTTACAATTATCCACCAGACCGTCAAGATAATGTTCGTGTTTTCAGTGGACACGTGACTCATTATACCGGTCAAGATGGTCCAGGATTTAAGTATGAACAGTCGCAGCCTATTCATAGTTACAACACATACAAGCCCACACCTTATGTCACTGAATATGAATACATCCGTCCACCACCACAATACATGTCATACAGTAGACCAGAGCCGCCACCGCCACCACGATACACCTCTTACAGCTGGCCGGAAGCACCACAACCGTATAATCATTACAGCCGACCAGAAACGCTACCACAGTCTTACAGCCGTCAAGAGCGACCAGCACAGCCTTACAGCCGTCAAGAACAACCACAGCAGTACAGCCGTCAAGAGCCACCACCACAACAGTACAGCCGTCAAGAGCCACCACCACAGCAGTACAGCAGTCAAGAGCCACCACCACTACAGTACAGTAGTCAAGAGCCACCACCACAACAGTACAGCCGTCAAGAGCCACCACCACAACAGTACAGCCGACCAGAGCCGCCGCCACAACCTCATAGCAGACCACAGCCACAACCCCACAGCAGACCACAGCCGCCACTACAACCTTACAGCCAACCACAGCCGCCACTACAAAGCCTGCCAGATCCACCACAAAATTACAGGCAGCCAAAGTCACCACGACAGAACACACATTACAATCGCACTGAGCCACCACAACCTTACACACATTACAATCGCCCTGAGCCACCACAACAATACACACATTACAGTCGCCCAGAACCACCACAACAATACACACAACACAGTAGACTAGAGCCATCACCACTGCACACATACTACAGCAGACTAGAGCCACCAGAGTATATGCACTACAATGATGATTATCACAGTAGCAACATAAATGATGACATAACATCACCTTTTGGGGTTGAAGATCCTAATGGATGTACAATTGTCTAAACTCTAAACAAAATGATTCGTATGGAAAATAGCATCTTTTGCTCCAATGGAGAATAACCAGTCGATAAACTAACACCATGCAAAAGTATAATATTCCCTTTGAGACATGTGATGGTGGTGGTGAAGAACAAGATTCTTAGCTTGTGAGTGCATGAAGAATATGTTCTTCTCATTCGCGTTGAGTATGAGGTCGTTATCTCAAATACTATCTCAGTGTATTAAAAATGAATACGAGTTTTAAACGTAATGTTTTCCTAATTATGTATAACATATATATATATATATATATATTATCTTCTCTCGGTTAGTCAACCTTGACAGTTGACATGTACGGGGTCCCATCTTTTCTTTAGTTTCCTTTTCTATATGTCACGTGCAATTCTCAAGTGGACCTAACTTGCTGCCAAAATAATAAGGTGGCAAATACCTAAAAGACAGAATTTCAAGACAGTATAGAATGTTTGACTATAGGTCAAAAGCTAAAATACCTTGTATAACAGCAAGCAAATTGTGGAATACAATGACCGGCAAAAAAGTAATTCACATGGACATCTTAAAGGGTTATGTGTCAATTAATCTGATTGTCACTAGTATCAATCAGGCAAAAGAGGCTCATGACCAAGGAACAGGGACCTCGCTTAGTGTAACCTCTATTGACGGTATCAATGCCAAATAGTCTATTCCTAAATCTATACGCTCCAGTAGCGGCAAAAATATAAAACTAAGATGGACCACACTAGTCCTTCCATAAAAAAACAGGTCAATACACACATGTCTGGATCAAAATGCTGTGTAAAAAACGTCCAAGATGTATCTAGTGATGGACTCAAACCAGTCACTTTTTACTACGGGTCAAAACAGGCCTACACACTTTGGTCCCAAAACACTTATTTGTCCATACTCCATTTTATTACATAACTAATGTGTTAACTATGATCACAGCAACGATACAACTACAATAATCGCTTAAATCATTCAATTCAATGCATATGAATTAGGAGGTTGTGTGCATTTTAAATAGACTTTGGGAGACTTTCAACCAGTTTGACTAGTCTTTCTAGAAAACACTTTTTATATGACCCATTTGAGAGAGGACAATCCAAATTGACCCATATTTAAGTAAATGGGTCAAAATCTCCACCTCTAAATGAGCTCCAGCCACGAATTCTAAATGCAACAAACCATAACACGATGTAAAAGGAATAGTGAGAACAATGATTTTTCTGATTTTCAGTAAATATAGCTTACAAGACTGTCAATACACACATCTATAGTCTACTATTTCAACCATGACACGAAATTTTGAGACCACCAAACTTGCAAATTCTTAAGGCAAAATTGCATTTGCAGGACATTTAGAACCTGATTTGAGGTTTGATGATGATGGGAAGATTCCTAAATCACTAATTATACCCCATAAAAATATCATTTCTAAATGAGAAAGATTAACGAGGAAACAGAACCTATGCTTTTTTGTCCAAAACTGATCTAGTTATTGCCATCACTGGTATTTTCAGATGATTCATCTTCTTCTTCATAAAGTATATCTTCTTCATCCTCATCTTCACTTTCTTCCTCTTCATGTTTCGAAATTTGACTTTTGTCAGCAGCCTTATTGAACTGCACAGAATTGGATAACAAACTCATATAAACATATGAACATATTACACAGAAATTTTATATATCTTGCTTTTAATGAGAGAAACCTGTGCGGCTAAAAGTTGCAAGCGTCCTGACAACTGCAATAAAGACTGAATATCATCTCCTTTTGACTTTGTAAGCTGCAATAGATCAAAAATATTTATTAGGCCAAAAAATTCCATCGAAAATGATACATTGCTAGGAGCACCATATAGTAACAGGGGATCAATATAACTACCTTATACAATGAATCCAGAAGTTGTGATGCTTGTTCTTCAGATTTGACGTAGTTTCCATGATGCACTAATAAGCAGCAAACCCATGGAAGAATGTATTCTCCATTTATTGATCTGTGACAGCATGTGTCACAAAGATTAGAACATTGTGTTCATTTAAAAGATAACTCTTCATTTGGGTTTCAGGAGAGTTGAAAGAAAAAGGAGGCCGCCAAATGGGCCAGGTAATGTGTTAGAACAGGCTTGGGGTAATCTTAGCCCAAAACTTACTAGTATTAATGCATTAATTTTCTTTTAAATTAATGGATCAACTACGATTACAAATCACATCATTTCAGCAAAATATAATTTGTTAAGAAACGTGATTTAAGAGATCGTATTAAAAATATACTTCAGGCAACTTTTGACCTTTTTCCTTTTTAGCTACTTCTTTATAAATTTACTTCTTTGACCAATTAGAGTTAAAACAAAATCCGATCCAATGCATTCACAAGTAAATGAATTAAAAAATGCCACCGTAAAAAAACAAGCATAAGAATATGAGGAACACACCTTGATTCCCACATGGCCAACAATAACTTCAACAATGTAGAGGCATCATCCGGTGTCATAGATGAAACAGCTGTTCTCATCTGTCGTTATCGATTTAGTAAAAACACGGTATGAAAAAAGGGGCTACGTGAAGAAACAAAAATGAAATCCAAAGATGTGAATAAATAAAAACCTGTTTTTGTGGTACATTAGCTTCAATATTGACACCCTTCAAAAGTTTGGAAAACAAAATTGTATTAGACGTAAGATCCTTATCACTTGCTACGATGCCTTCAGCTCTCAGCCGGTCTTCCAGACATAAGGTTACTCTATCCACTTCCAGATCATCTGATCATAAAATTGAGAATATATAACCAAATATGCCACGATTACAGCTACAAACATGATTTTCATAAAAGAAAATATGATACCTTTAGTTGAAGGCATATCTCGGCTTTTGGCATCAGAAACATTATAGATACTGGGAACTGGAAGTAATGCGCCTTCAGTATTTGCACGGTCTAAAGCTGTAACTGTTGAAATTAAATTAAATGGTTGTTATTGATGACACTAATTCATATAGCAAAGCGTAAGGACAGGTTTTATGCTAATGAAAACAGCCACTTACCGTGATTCTGCTTTTCTAACCCTTTCTTTGACTTAAGAGATTGGGATTGGGTCAAAGGTAAGAGAATCCCATCCATGGAGCTTATTAGCTTTGCATCCGTACCACACTGTATTGAGATTTTCTCAAAGGCCGGTTTTATTAGCAGACCATGGGCAAGAAAAACATGCCCAGTTGCAGGTTTTGAAAAATTCTGTAATTTTGCAGAGAATATGGTGGGGACCGCACCCTTATAATCCTTGGATAAATCGTCCTCTACAGATACAACGACTTTTGTTGACTTGGACTTGTGTAACTCCTCAATATTTGTTCCACTCCAAAAGTAACAGACACCCATTTCTGAAATGGTGAGGACAGATAGACCTGAATTATCTACACCATAGGACTTGTTATCGATAAAGATGGCCGGATGGTCCATTGCAAGTACACAACAAGCTGACTTCTTTTTGCTGCCATCTACTTCCCACACCGCAACATATCGTTCACCAACAGCAGATGAAAGTAAGTATTTACCATCATCAAAGAAGGTCATACACCGAACAGCCCCCTGTTAAAAAAAAAAAGTGATTCAGCAAAATCAAAGCAGAAATGCATTTATTTATCTATTCTAATTTTAACAAGGGATAAATAGAACTATATGAACTTACAGGATGTCCAGAAAATTTTTGCATCTTTTTAAGGTCTGAACAGTTGAAGATCTTTAATTGAGCAGCCGCAGTTGCTATAAGCTTCCCATCTGATGTTAAGGATTAGCCATCAACAAAAGTTAAATAAAAAAATAAAAAAAATAAAAAAAAATAAAAAAAAACAGAAAATAGAAAAAGAAAATAAAGAAGAAAAAAAAAACCTAAGCTGCAGAAACCATATGAATGGAACTTTTTAACAGCATATAAGATCAACCCCAAATAAACACAAACTCTCCTAAAGGTTTGGAGTGGGATGTAGATGTCATTTGATATCATGTAATGTCAAGATGAGGGATTTTTCTATTTGTAGCCCTTAGGACTATAGATAAGAGTCTAACTTCCATCAAGAAACCACCAACCACCGAGAAACTGTCAAATAGTTACAGTTAAATTCTGGATTTTAACAATAAAGTCAGTTTTTTAACCGTCAGTGAACAACCACTCCATGAAAATGAGTTTCTTATCCATAGCCCTTACGGCTACAAATATCAAAATCATTATAAAAGATGTATACCTGATGAAACAGACATCGAAGATATGGCTTTTGAAGAGGCTTTAAACGTGCGCAACAAGTTCCCTGTCATGGAATCAAGTTCGCATACCATCCCATCAGCACCAGCAGTATACACATAAGATCCAACTGCAGGAGATGAAATGGCAGTGACACCCCTGCATGTTTTGGCCAAAAAAAATTCACAATGAGATACGTTAAATTGAAAAATGTTGATTCCGATCAAGATTAAAATACAAATATCATCTTTATGACACTAAGTTTCGCTTTCGCAAACTGAAATCCTTCGAGTTCAATTCACTCAAGTGAACATACTTTTAGAATATAAATTAGTGTATGTTCTTTATGAGAACTCACAATTGACAAGCCATGTTGCATTACTATGGATTACATGGACAATGGAAAAAAATCGAAAAATAATATCAGCAGAAGAATGAAACTGAGACTCACCCAGGATGGCAATCACTAACCCTCCACTTCAATTGACCAGCAGAAACATCCAGAGCTAATACATCACCACCTCCGGTTCCTAATACCAGCAACGGATTTCGCACCTTCCTTTTTTTCTAATCAAACACACTCCGGTTAGTCAATAACAAATTAACGATACCTTACTTTTCCGTAGCAAATTAAGCATTTCGTTTATAATAATAACGACATAAAATATAAAAGTAAACCTTCTTCTCCAAGCTCAACCATTTCATACAAGTATAATCAACTGACAAGTGTCCACCTTCTGGTTTAGCGAAAAAGTTTGTTTCATCTGTCGACGCAATGTTCGCAAAGTCTGTCTGTATATGGCCCTTAATTGTGTCCCATATCTAAAGTGCATAATGAAATACTTCTCAAAATTATCAACAAAGTGTAAATTTTGCACAAAGTGTGGAAAACTAATGAACTGCTAAAGTATTATAATTAAGTGATAGAAATAAAAACGTGGAAAATAAAACCTTAATTCGACCATCACCGGAGCTAATAGCAAGAAATTCTAATGATGGACTGAAGGACGTCAATACGTCTCTGATATTTGTTGACTCCATAATAAACCCTAAATAAATATATACATACATTTAGTAATTATATACATAAGAGTTAAATAAACTTAAACTGAAAAAAAAGGTCAATAGATAAATGAATTATAGTGCTGGCTCGGAGAATTAGAGATACCTGAGCTGAAAAAGTGGAGAATGACGGAGGTGATAGGATTGTGGCGGAGGAAAGTGGCGGCGCCGGTGAAACGGTGGTGGTGTTGCTTCTTGTTAGTGTACTCGTGAACTGGGGAGCAAGCGGCGCCTTTTTCTGCTAGTCGTTGGATGGTTCCAAGAATTAGTTTTTTCTAAAATAATAACTTTTGCTTTTCAAATTTGCTATGTTTTGTTTCAAAGTCATTAAAAATTAGCTTTTTATTCTTCATAATTCATAAACATTATTCGTATTCATCGAGAATTCTAGTAATAAACGATGAGATGAATATGTTTATAGATTTTATTTCGTGATATAAAATCGTAATTTAAAAATGTAAAAAATAAATAAATTTATATATGAAACAATATTGTTTTATGTAAGCAGAATACTTTCAATTCCAACGAAAGTTTCAAACTACATATAAGTTTTTAGACATAAAACGATGTTGTCTTATATGTATTTCTTTTTATCTTTTACGTTTTTAATTATAATTTCCGATCACAAAACCAAGCCTTATAGTTGATCACGTCATCAATTGAAAAAACGGATCTCTTGATGGATATTCCGAATAATGGCTCAGAAGAACAAAAAAATCAAGTTTCAAAAGCTTCAAATGACAATAACAAAAATACAATTATTCAAAAGGACAAAAATGTAAAGTAGGATATTTATTAACACTTACTCGTGTTTTATCTTTATCGAAAACAAACCTTTTATGTTTTTACAAAAAATTGTTACAATAGTATTTTGGGTGTACACTAGCCGAGACAACTAAAGAGCTACTATCAACTTTATAAATACATTGACTCGTTACTAGTTGAGTTTGAGCTACTTAAGTAGATTTTAATTGAGTCAAGTCGAATTAAACTTGAAAGTATCGATTAATTAATCAAATCGTTTGAGCTTGAAAGTCCATATCAAGTATATACTATCAAATAAGGAGGTGTGTAATATGTGGCCCCAATTGTAAGTTCTTATGTCTCTACTGATAACTATGTAGTTGAAACAAAGTGTTGATAGGGCAAATACGGGATCACAATTATGATTTATAATTGGGCCACGATAATACACTATTTATATTCAGTTCATACACTAAAGTTCATACATTAATAATTGTATGATATGTTTTAGTGTTATAACATTTGATGTATTTATCAGAAAAATGAACATCCAAGTGTGTGCAATACTTTATTGTGAAAAATAATACAATTTTTGTACAGTAAGAGAATATTTGAAGAATAGATTCACACTTAAATAAAGTTACTATAACATGTTACACTTAATTTCTATACTATCTTTTATTTGATTTAATACAATATATATAATTTATTAAAATATTTATATAGATATAAAATTCTCATACTAAATGTAATAACAATTGTTATATTTAATAATTTTAAAAATCAAATAAAATTTTATAAGAACTATGAGTTTATTGTAATTTGTAATAAATATAGCAAATACTATAATAATAGTTTTATATATATATCAATGTAAAATTATAAACAATATATCATATTGATATATTATTATTTAATAGTGAATTTAGTGCAAAATTAAACATTATTTATCGTGACATTAAAATATTATAATATTTAGTGTAAACATTTTAGTATTTTTTTCTCACTTTTACACCAATTCAGTTCAACATAGTACAATGGTGCATACAATGGAGATGTTTTTATCATTCTCTTAATTAAATACTTTGTCTTTTTTAAATGTAACCGTTTCTTAAATCATAATTAACAATTAACTACAACAATTACTTTAATCATCGTTACACCAATTTATTATGTACAATAAATTAATATAAATAAGTGATTATATTATAATTATGATATGAGTTATACTGGAATTTTAGTGTCCTCGCGTTGCAAGGGGTAAATGTGAAGAGTTGGCTGCAGAAACTGAGAAAGTTTAAAATAAACTTTTACCAAGTTGTAAGTTGTTTTTTACCAAGTAAAATAAATATACTAATTTTTTTTAATGTGACAATGTTTGTATTACACCTTATAAGAATTATAACAATAACGTAGCCTGTGAAATAACGTATCAACTTGTCATCTATATCATACACTAGTACACGTGCCCTTTCATCAAGTATGCTTAAACATAATTTATTTTTAAAAAATATAATAGTGGTGGACAATGATGGTCGTCATGGTAATAATTGATGCGATAAACTTATATTATTATTACTTTTTGTTTATTTTTTTTAAAGAAAATTTACACTCTTATTTAAATTTCATTTATATTTATACTTTATGTTATCGTAATAATTATGCACAGTAATAGTGACAGAAAGATAGTTGACGTGTTTAAACATTTTAAAATGTATATATAAATTGAAATTTAATTGATCAATTATAATCAATTGATTGTATTTTTTTTATTTTTATTTTGTAATACATATAATTTCGAATGTTTATTTTGTGAAAAAAAAGTAGACATGTATTAATTTGATTTTGTTAGTTTATATATTTATGTAAATTAGTAAAAGGGATAACAAAGTAATTTTCCATAAATATATTTTAAAACATCGAGCATAAAGGGTAAACCTTTTATAAGGTTTAAGATTTAAGATATTTATTTAAATTTTAAATAAATATAAATATGAATATATAGTGTATGAAAAAGAAGGTAGGTATACATTATTTGACGTTATTGTATGAAAAAGCAAGTAGGTAACCTTTTCTATATATTCACTTTTTAAAATTCAATATTCGTGATGATTTTGTTTCACATTTTTTAATTTTTATATCTACTTAGTGGTAAGAAATTAATAAATTATATCACTGGTAATAACTTACACCCAAATTTAATACTATCTAAAAACTTTAAGTGTATTTTCAAATCATATCCGAATTTAGCTAAATATGAAATAAAAAACCTTAAAAAGGTTAATGAAAATAATACAATTAAAACAAATCAAAATCAACCATCTGTAATTTGAAAAAAGAAAATGATGTTTACAACTTAAATTAGACACAAAAAACTCATATATCATATAAATACTTGAAGGTAAAATTAAAAGTAAAATAGTAAATAGAAAACAATGTTATACATAAAGACCCTAGAAAGCTACAAACATGTAAAGTTAGACATGTTCAAACGAAAAAGATGAAGATCGATAAAAGAATTTGAACTGCAATAGAAAAGGTTAAAGTCGTTAATGGTGATTTATCGCATGGAGGTGTTTGTGATATTTGATGGCGATAGTGATAATGTTGGATGTTAATTAAAAGACTTTTATCAAAAAATGATACAAGAAAATATCAAAATATTTTATATTTTTGTTTAGTGGCGAAGATAAAGATAGACATTAAATAACTATATTATCATTTAAAATCTTACAAAATAATATGACTTCTCATAAAAAATTTTTCTTACAAAATATCTTTGATAATAACAGATTAATTTGACGGTTTATGTTGTCATTTGTATATAAAGGGTAATAAATTTTAACTCTAACTATAGTAAATAAAGTAAGATTAAACTATAATAATTGATAAAATAATAATAATAATAAAAATTGTATAACAAAAGTAAAACTATATACAAAATACAAAATAGTAAATAAAAAAAATAAAATAGAAATATGGGTTTTTCTTGCGGACCATTTCGTCTAAAGATGCCCTAAAACCATCGCACCCAAAATCACGCCTCCGTCACCGAGCCCTAAAACCCTATCAAAACCCTACTCCCATATCTCCGTTTCTTGTGCTTCATCACCACCATCATCAATGGGGTTCAAGAAGCAAGAATCAGCAAACAACAAACGAAAGATATCAAAAGGTGCCAGTGATGGTGGTAAATTCAGTCCCAAAAATAAGAAACTCAAAACATCATCAAACACCACCCAACAACCCAACAAATCTTTCAACAAGAAACCTTTTAATTCCTCTAAACCTAAATTCACTAAACCAGATACACCTCAAGATGCCCCCAAAACTAAACGAGAACTTCGTATTCAATCCAAGGTTTCTTTAATCTTCATTTTATACGTACATTATACTGTATCTATGTATGTATCTATATAAAGGGTATTAGGTATAACATTTAATAGTGATGCCAACTGTGTAAAGTTTACATCTTTAACAAAAGTTGTGTTGTTTTGCAGGAACTTGCTGAAGCTAGGAAGAAAAAGAGAAAGCCTCACTATACACTTGAGCAAGTATGTACTTATCTTTTAGAGTATAGATATCTGACAAAGATTTTTTTTTAAATGGTATTCTTATTTGTGAACTTAGGAGCTCGCATTACTATGGGAAAAGATGAGGCGTCGTAATATTGCGAAAGAAGATAGATCCAAGTATGTATATGTATGCATGTTTTACATAGTGGTACATTGTATCATTATGTTATGATCTGTATTAACAACTTCTTTTTAAAAAAATGTGTTTCAAGGTTGGTGAGTGAGGCTTTAAGGAAAATGAAAGGCAAAATTCATGAAATTGCAGGTTCCCATGTTTCGTGTCGTGTACTGCAGGTGATTTGCAAAGTTTTATAGTTTGTGATTTGGAAGTGCTTTTCCTTAAAACAAATACTTACACATTTTTTTGTATGCTTTTACTTTAGACTTGTGCTAAGTATTGTACACAAGATGAAAGGAATGCTGTATTCAGTGAGCTTCGGCCACATTTTCTCACCTTAGCTTGCAACACTTATGCAGTGCATCTCATTACAAAGTTGCTGGATAATGGTAAGTGATTAGTTTTTTAGATATTAAATTAGATGGAATAAGGTTGTTTGCTTATTTTTTATATGCTTCTCATTTCACTTTTGCAGCGTCAAAGGAACAATTGGCAGACTTTATTTCTTCTCTTCATGGTCATGTTGCTTCTCTTTTAAGGCATATGGTTGGTTCAGTTGGTATGGCACATTTGCACTCATTTGAAATGGATTATTGTCCCGCTATTTATATTCTCGTATTCTGTTTTTTTATCAATGTTTTTTTGATCTTCGAAGACTATATTATCGAAAGTAATGCGGTAATGTTCTTCTTTACTTGTAGTTGTTGAACATGCTTATCATCTGGGAAATGCCGCTCAAAAACAATCTCTTCTGATGGAATTATACTCTACCGAGCTTCAGTTGTTCAAGGATCTATCATTAGTAAAAGAACGCAGGTAAATACACACCACTAAATAAAGTAACATTGTATGGTAGTCCTTATGTATGCATAATTGGGTATATATACCGTCAATTTTGACTTATATGTATATACTTTTTTGTGCTATGAACCTTTAAAACCACTTTTTATGAAGTGCAGTCATGGTTTATGCTCATCTTGCGACTAAAAAGCATATGCTCTCATTCTCAATAATTTCACCTTGCTAACAGGTTAGTGGATATAATTGCGAAGCTGAATTTACAAAAATCAGCAGTAGTGAGGCATATGTCTGCTGTGTTTCAACCAATCCTCGAGAAAGGGATAGTTGATCACTCTATCTTACACAAGGCACTCGTGGAGTACTTTACGATTGCTGACAAGGTATATTAACTGTTCTTCTAGCTAAAACCAAAGTTCATATATTTATTTCGTTAGTCGTTTTCCTAAACCAAGGTATGGATAGACCTCTGCTGCAGATGTTATTCAACATCTGTCAAGTGCTCTCCTTGTGCGGATGATACATACAAAGGATGGATCTAAAATTGGAATTCTCTGTATCAAGCACGGCAGTGCTCAGGTTTGTTCTATTGTTTAATTTTCATCAGCCACTTTGATTTATTTTTGTAGCTTGATTTCTCTAAATTGTAAAAGTTTTGTGCTATTTCTTTGCAGGAGAGAAAGAAAATTATAAAAGGAATGAAGGGTCACGTCAGTAAGATAGCTCTAGATAGATTTGGCAGCATGGTGAGGATGGATTCTGACTAATCTTTATTTATTTTTATTTTAAACTGTTCTACTCATTAGAGTACAATGTATAACCCGGAATGACCCATTTGTAAGTAGGTGGGTCAAATTTGCCATTTGTATCTGTTATCTTCAATCTTCATATGTGCTCTTCTAGTTGATATGAGGCGTATTCTGGTTTTCCTCTTTTGTGTATCGTTAAAATGTTTTTCTTTACTTAGGTGCTCGCGTGTATTCTGTCTGTTGTTGATGACACACAGTTGATTAAAAAGGTTTGTCACAAGAGCTTGCTGTTGTCTTAGGTTTTTACGCAGAATGTCATTCTCTGATTGTTAGAATCCTTTGAATTACAGATTATAATTCGTGAACTACAGTCAGTACTGAAGGATCTGATATTGGATAAGGTGCTGCTCTCATGTCTCTTGATATATCTTATAGATATAAATTTTAAATTATGATCTTACCGTAATTGTCATCAGAGTAACATTACTAATTGGTGTCTTAATGTGAACTCAGAATGGAAGGCGCCCTTTATTGCAACTTCTACATCCAAATTGCTCACGTTATCTCAGTCCTGATGACTTGTCTTTATTAGATTCATCTATTCTTTCTTTACTTGTAAAGGTGAATTATAGTCTTCAATACCTTCTCTGGGCTCTTTGAAATATGAAGTGAGATTGGAATTTTATTGTTTACTTTGTTTTGGGCTTCAGGTTGGCTTAGAACCAGAAACTGATGTCAAATTTTCCGAGGTTGAAGGTGACGAGGACATGAGCGACACCGATGAAAATGTAAAATCAGCAGCTGGTGGAAAAAAAGATCCCATCGTAAGGAGACGAGAGTTATTGGTTGATAGTGGACTTGCCGAGGTTTGTCTTGCTTATTGTAACGTGGTGTTTAAATTTGCCTATTGAGGCTGGTTATCACTTTCAAAATGGACATCCAAAACACCCTTATTGAATGCAGATCTCTATAATAGGGAGCCAAACACTTGCGTTCACATAAAAGCTAATGTTCACTTGTTCTTATCTTTGCAGGGTCTCATTGATGCATGTTCCGAGAGTGCAGAGGAGTTACTTAGATCAAATCATGGAAAAGAGGTCTTGTTTGAGGTGATGATATTGGCAACCAACTACTTCATCTTTTTCAATCTGTCTTTCCTTATTTGCACATTGCTATGTTCCGAGTATTTTATGTGCACTATTCATGACTGTACTTAAGTTTGTAATCATCATAATTTAGCAAAATTGAAAGCTGAACTTTATGGTTGTAGTATTGTTGACCCTTTTGCTGGACTCAGTAGACAAATTTTATTGCTTTTAAAATGTAGGTTGCTTCCGGTGGTGCAGACGGCATTCTCCACCCACATTTGGATGAAAAGTTGGGTTCTTTACATGAAGCAATAGCGTCTCAGGTAGCAGTCCCCAAAGAAGAAGGGCAAGAAGAGGAGCACCTTTTAGAGAATTTTCATTCTAGCAGGACAATAAGAAAGTTGATACTAGAGTCTCCTGCCTTCGCATCCACTCTGTGGGAAAAAGCTTTCAAAGGGAATTGTAAGACTTGGGCCCAAGGTCACAGGTAACCTAACTCCGTTTATTACTTAGTGATTTACTTCCTTTTGGTTAACTAAAAAGTTTTCATGATTTAGCTTTGTTGATCCAACAATAATGAGTTAAAATTGAGATGAATTTGTAAGTTAAGTTTCGTGCATTAGGAGAACTAGGGATATGGAAAGCTTTACCAATTTACTTTTTAATTGGTTGATTTGCTTTATGTTTTATTTTTAATCAAATGGGTAAAATCAAGAAGTTAAGTGTTTAAAGTCGCCGAATGTTTATTGTTAATGTATAGAGCCTCTTAATTCATTTTAATAAGAAAATAATAGATTATTATTGAAAATTTGATTTGGGTTTAACTTTTGTAATCGTATATGACACATGATGTTTATATATAATTTGGACGAAAATGTCTGTCAAGTAAACCTAAACTGCGTTGATGTATACAAAAAGACTCGCTTTCCAAACCTATCTGACCCACATATTTGACTACCTCTATGGAGAACCTTGGTTTGTTTACTTGTCTTTATACTAACGTGAAACCATTTTGCAGCGCGAAGGTGGTTTGTGCATATCTGGAAACCTCGGATTCAAAGGTGCTGAAACTGGCAAAGAAAGAACTGCAGCCATTACTAGACAAAGGTGTAGTTAAATTACCCGAGCAGAGTCAACAAGAAAAGCCGAGTAAACAACTAAGAAAAGCCGAGTAAACAACCAAGCCAGGGAGGCATAACTATATTCTATCTAAACCAGGTGCTAATACTCAATGAGTAAACACATATTAGTAACCAAATGCTTTTTTCTCTTCATTGTGTAATCCAAAATTTTGTTTTATATCACCATCATTTGTTACAAATTTATACTGGTTACAAAATTTCGTTTGTTTCAACTATTAAACAGGTTGCTCCATTCTCAAGTGAAATTCTTTTTGTATTCTTTATGTGGGTTAATTTGTTGACCACTGTACCTCGTGTTTTCAATCTAACTTTGATCTTTCATACTACTAATTGAAATCTTTTGCATGTACCTGTAGCCATTGGCATATCCATGTTTAACATAGACTATGTTGAATTATTATTCAGTATAAGTCGGTAACAACAACTAGAAAATCTTTAGATCTCATGTTCGAATCTCGCTAGTTTAGTACGTTCCATCCGAACAACTGTAATTATCATTTTCAATTAATCGTACATTAAATAAATTAAATTAATTTTAAATTAAATTTCAATTTCAATGAAGAATGTAAAAACGTTCTCAGAATATCCATCGTAACTTTCTTTTTAAACAAATTTACCTAGACATAAGTTGACCAAATGTAACTAAACATTTATGGTTCAACCACTAGACCCTGTATAAGAATCTTTTTATTCGAGAATAGTATCGTACGTGGACATACCCTCCACGTTGGTCCTACTACCCATGCGGCAAGCTGTTGCAATGTCTATTAGGATAAACAGTAACATTTTACGTACATGCCCTTTCTGCTCATTAGATATTTGCATCTTTAATATGGAAGTTAGTACCAAGTATCTTTAATCTTTAATAGTTAATTAATAGAGTATAACAAGCTTTTTCTGTTACAATATTTTTTGTAACTACCATCGAATCTGATAAATATAAATATATTTTACACATAATACTAGGCAACAAATATTATATTTCACTGTAGACCTTATTATCTATACTAATATATAATACATCTTAATATTTTTTTAAGATAAATTTTACTATTTAACCCACACAATTACTAAGAGATTTTTTTTTTTTAAATTTATAGAGATGACTAACATACCCTTAATTATTAATTATTTATTAATACAAACATTATTAAACTATAAAATAATTAATTTATGACATTTAATTAACATAACCCATTACTAATTATTATATTCTTATTGATATAAACATTATTAAATTATAAACTAATTAATATATGACATTTAAATTTTAACTTAAACCTCTCGATATCTGTAAACTTTTATATTATATGATGCATGTGAGATGTTTTTTTTAAAATTACCATTTAATGTATATAATGTTTAATATCAAAATACAAAAAAAAGAAAAACTAAAAAAAAAAAAGTGAAACTTAAACCTCTGGACTCAACAAACGACTTCACAACTCGCAACCTGTCCATTAAGTACTCGAAACCCGACTCGAAACTCGCAACCTACCATCGAGTTTGCATTGACATATTATGATATTTATAATTTTTGATTATTTTGTTATAATTTTTTTTCTAGAATAAAAAGTGATTTTTTTACTCACAAAACAATATTTTTCATATATTGTAATGTAATTTTTAATTTTTAAAATATTTAAAAACAAAAATAATATTAAATATCAAATTAACATAAAAATAATAAACTTTTCACATTGTATTACACGAATATTCTTCTAAATACTCATAAAGCATCAACAAATAATACACTAAAATCTTTTGGTGACAATAATGTGGAGTATTTATATGTCTTGGTATAGTAATCCAATAATATTTCGTGAAATATATATACTAAAATGAACAAATATAGAAAAAACTCGAAATCGTTTTCCTATCAAACATATAAAAGGTCAATATAGTAATTTCAACATCTCGTCTCAAGTCTCTCACACACATCTTCCCTGTTTGCTTGTTCCGCTGTTCACATCTTTCTTTCTCTCTCTAGATTCCATGTATTCGTGTAAATCAACTCCCCTAATTTCTACTAATAATCATTGATCCTATTTGCAGTTAATTAAACCCTAACAACCCGTACACTAATCCGTTACTGTACTGAATTGATGGCGGCGACGACAATGGCGACGGCCGCCGGAGCGGTTGTGCTACTATACTACGTATTATCTCGGAGAATGACGTCAGCTGTTACAAAAGCTGACGATGAAGGACGTGAGTATTTGAAATCAAGTAAATCAAAAAGGAAGATCGCCCAACGGAGACCAGCTCAGGCTCCTGCCACGTGGCTTGAAACGATTTCAACTTTATCTGAAACGCTTAGGTTTACGTATTCTGAAACCCTAGGAAAATGGCCTATTGGTGATTTAGCTTTTGGTATTAATTATTTGTTGCGAAGGCAGGTATAATGCCTTTTTTCCTTATATTAATCTGTTTTATTTTATTTCAAGGCTCAAACTAAAATTACGTATTACGAGTAATTCATATGTGATTCAGTTAATAGTGGAGCTTTAAACTAGAACATAAGTGAAAGGTGAAAACTACAAATTTACCTTCTAATTACAATGTGATTTGATCAGGTGAGCGGATCAAATAGCATGCGTTATAGCATGTAAATTTATGGTTCTTAACTTATATTTGTGGTCGACATTTGAAGTTCATCAATTTTCACATGCGCATGAACTTAATGACGGGTGAATCAACACTTAATTTCGTAGTTCTAACAATTCTCAATGACTTGTGTTAATGTGGTAAATGTTGATTCAGGGTAACGTACAAGTAGCTAGTGTATATGCTGGAGAAAATAGTAGGCAGCTTAAAGGACCTGAAATTGTTGCGGAGTTGAAAAACTATTTGCGGTTGTTGACAAACTGTATACTTTTCTCAAAGAAACCTTTCCCAGTGTTTTTGGAGTCTGCTGGTTATTCAGAAGCAGATGTTCTGTTGCAGAAGCCTAAAGCAGGGGTATGGAAACCGTTACAAACTTACGATGCTGTAGTAGATCTGAAGTTTTAGTTAATTAATAACAAAGTTCCTGTTTATCTGTGAATGCAGCTTTTGAAGCCTGCGTTCACGATTATTCGTGATAAAAATTTGAAATGCTTCTTTCTATTAATTAGAGGCACACATAGTATTAAGGATACGTTGACAGCAGCAACCGGTGCTGTCGTCCCTTTTCACCATTCAGTTTTACATGATGGTGGGATAAGCAATCTTATTTTAGGTTATGCACATTGTGGGATGGTTGCTGCTGCTCGGTGGATTGCGAAGCTTAGTATCCCTTTTCTGCTTGAAGCCTTGAAGGAAAACCCTGGTTATGAAGTAAAGGTAGATCTTTCTTCTGGCCTCCTAATATCTTTTGAACGCAGAAGTCATATTTAAGTTTTATTGTTACATATGTAACTACAAAAGAACATCTAGACATGCAACACAATAGACATTGAACTGGCATTTAGGAATCATGCAATATTTGATAGTAAACATGAGCTTTGTGCATCAACATTATGCCAAATATTGGCATCTTTTTGTTGTATCATTTCTGATGGTAATTTATATCTGACAATCAAGCTCTCTTTGATATGTCAAATATGTTATGTATTGCCGGTCTAAATATTCTATCATTTCATATATGTCTCAAGTTTCATTATAACCTTTTTGTTATCTACTTTAGGATCGAGGTGAAATCAGTATGCGTTTTCATGATTTTTCTTTTTACATTATCTTTTTCTAAGTGCTAGAGCAATTGTCTTTGTGTATTACATAGAGGACTACTAAATCACAGTAAAAAAATGCTATCAACAATTCAACATCTTACCATTATATAACCATGGTTTTAATGATTGTTAAAGAGCTACCCAGTTGCTTACATTAGAACGTGAAATTGTCTAAGAAAGTCATAATTATGTAACCCTTTGTCCCATCAATAAAATGCAACTTTTAATTTGGCATATACTTTAATTAAAATCTTTGACGACTGATCGAATGTCTATAATTCCCCATCATGATGACAGAAGAAAAAGCTTATGGACCGAATTCAAAGTTATTCACTTTAAGTAATAATTACTAGCTGCTAAAAGTATATGATTACAAACTCAACATAAAAGCAGATCTTGCATTTTTTGGGGCAACCCAAAATGGAAGCTGCTGCACGTGTTTGGGACAGAGAAATATCTCTTCTTATTTTACCTCAGGCACACCTATAGTGTCCTACAGCATTATATATTTTATATAGTTATCATGATCCTTATAGTAGAAAAGACTGACCTACCCCCCGTAAGAATGACATATTGGTACTACGTTTCTATTGCAAGCTTATTGTGTTCAATGCAACTACTTTTGTATCTAAATTCATCAGCCTTTTGCTTTATTGAGTGATGGTTTTACAAGTTCCGTCTTACTTCACCACTAGTTATATTGGTATTTTTTGTATTTTATTTTTCCAGATTGTTGGTCATTCTCTTGGTGGTGGTACCGCTGCACTCTTAACATACATTCTTCGAGAACATAAAGACTTGTCATCTATTTCATGCATCACATTTGCACCAGGTGTGCTGTTCGTATACTTCATGGCTCTACTTCTTTACTTTTTACCAATGGTTAGAAATCAAATTATCAGCAGCATCATGGTCAAATATAAGTGCCAGTAGTACCTGATCATATCTAGCATCCCCCTTGGTATTTAAAAAAAAGAAAGAAAATAGAAGCTACCTGATATGAAAGTCATGGCCTCTTCCTTTTCTTTCTGTACTTTACATTTCATATATAATCTACTCTGTACCTTACTTTACTGATTTCACTTATTCTTTTGTACCTTCTTAAGGATGAAAACCATTAGTTTGAACTTTATTACTGTTCTTTGTCAGTTGTCACTGCAGTAATCAGCATATCTTAGATCAGTCATTTTATCCTGAATCTATGCACCTTGCAACTATAACATAACGACAACTACTGTAATAAGATCAGAACGAGGTGTATAAATAAAGCTTCCACTTTTGACTGAGGCATAAGTTCTGATTCAAGATACTAATTTTCATCTTCTGCAGCTGCATGTATGACTTGGGAATTGGCAGAGTCTGGTAAGCACTTCATCACCACAATAATCAATGGATCGGATCTGGTGCCGACATTCTCAACTGCTTCTATAGATGATCTTCGTACTGAGGTACTGCTACCATTTTGTTTGTTCTTACTTCTTAAGATGTCCCTGAATTCTGATCTGTATTCACTATGAGGTAAAGATATTGCTTAACAGCTAACTGAACCCCGAGTATAACAGAAATATCAAATTTCAGAGATTTTTTAGTTTAGTGATTTTTTGACTTATGTTGATAAGTTGTGGCCTATTGGGTGTTTATGCAATAAATATTCCTGACAATGTATGATCTTAAAACCTGGATCTTGTTAGTAGATTATGATCGGGTCAAAGCTATTAACCATGCAAAATTATTATTGATCGGGGATTTTTTTCTACAGGTTACTGCGTCCTCATGGTTAAATGATCTGCGTGATCAAGTTGAGCAAACTAGAGTCTTGAATGTCGTATTTCGTTCTGCTACTGCCCTGGGATCTCGTCTCCCATCAATGGCTAACGCAAGAGCCAAGGTTGCTGGTGCAGGTGCTATGCTTCGTCCTGTATCTAGCAGTACTCAGGTATAATCTTTACTTGTTTTGGTACACGTATGTCAGTGTTATGCAATCTATGCAGTTCTACTAGAGGTGGTGATTTTGACCCATTTACTATAAGATTGGGCCAATTTGAGTTATGTTTTATAGGTTTAGTACTGATAGATTAAACAAGGTACAAAGAAAAATTAACTTAAGAGGAAACTGGTCAAATGGGGCGAACATGTCAAACGTCGTCATAGGTGTCTTAATGTGTAGAACCTCCTAAATCATCTATAGATAAATCAAATAATATAATATTTATCATGTCCGATTTGCTAATTGTTTATAATAGAAGTTGGAAAAAGCATTTCAGGTGAAATGCCCGTCTTGATCAGCACCAATATTACTCGTTTTGACCCGTTACCCTACTCATTCATTTTGCCACCTCAAAGTTGTACGTTCTTAGAGCTGATCAAGAAGGCTAATAAAATTTGGTTTTATAAATTGTAGGTTGTGATGAGACGTGCTCAAAACGTTGCACAGGCTGTAGTGAGAACCCGTTCAACCCTATCTGCATGGTCATGCATGGGTGCACGTCGCCGTGCTGTTGGTAATGTACCGACTGAAAAATTCTCTGAAACCTCCCTCATACTCGAAAAAGATCCTGATTCTCTTACAATCGACACCAGCAACCCTGACCATGAGTCAAACAATATAGACTCTTCCAGTTGCAGGTCTGGGTCGGATCATGATGACACAGATGAAGAGGAGCTTTTACTTCCTGTGGACCATGTTACATCCAAATCCGAACACGTAACTGAAGGCGAACTATTATACAAACTTGAAAAAGAACTTCAAAGGCAAGAAAACGAGGCCCACATTCAAGCCCAAGAAGAAGAAGAGGCGGTAGCCGAAGAAATTAGAGAAGAGGAAAAAGTTATAGCCGACGCAGTTGATGGCGAACAGTCCATTTCTTCATCAGATATAACAGAAAATTACCATCTCTATCCTCCGGGAAGAATAATGCATATTGTTTCAATCCTTTCAAATAGCCCCGTTGATCAAGATGAAGACCATGATCATCATAATATGGCCATTGAAGAACATGAAGAAGACGAACATGAACATGTCGGTATTTACGAGACGCCCCGGGATCTTTATGGTAAGTTGAGGTTGTCAAGAACGATGATCAATGATCATTACATGCCAATGTATAAGAAGATGATGGAGAAGTTACTGGTGGAACTAGAAAAATAGATCTAATATATTAGTTGGTATATATACGTATATCTATATCGAAATGTTGTAATTGTATGATGAATGGTTATATTGATCATTCTTTAGTTCTCAACAAACAAACAGACTTAACTAACTGTTTGGTTTATTTGTATGTATGTAAACAATGTTTTGAGACCAATTTCAGAGCTAAATTTCTGATTTTGGAGTTGAATGAAAAGTTGACAAATTATATTTTTAAGTTGCAAACTTTGTGTTGTACTTTCTGTTATATTTTTCAGCTTATGTTATTCTTTTTTGGCAAACAGTATTTATAGACAATCAAATTTATTTTGGATGGCAGTCGCTGCGTTCGTTTTTCAGGGGAAAGAAAAAGAAATCAAATGAGAAAAATTAATAGAAAATAATTCTTGAATTTTTTTTTAAAAAGTAAATGAATGGATAATAAATTTTTTATTGTAAATGTTTTTAATTCATATTTCAACGGATCGAGATGGAAAATAATCCATCTATTTATATAATGACTAATATATCCCTACTAATTCTATTATTAACTATCTTGTTTTTTACGTGATTAACTTATTATATAACTAACTATAATTAACTAATTATTTTTATTTTTATTTTTTTTACTTTCATTCCAACTGAAAATACATATGTTATATTATATTCATTTTCATTATTTTTTTTGTTCGTCTAATTTCACACGTGATATTAGAGCTTCACTTTGCAACCTCCATGAATACAATTTCAGTCTAACCTCCAATTTCCCGATCCACAAAACCTCAATGGCGTAACACGACGTCGTATCACACAGTCCACCATCCTTCCTCATCCTCTCTTCCAATTCCATCAACTCATTAACAACTTCAATTTCTGCTCAAACATCGCAACCGCCGGAATCTACTTCTCCGCCACTCAACGATGACGTCTTCCGGCGACATCCTGCCACCGAATCTCTGCCACAACATCGAACTCACAACTGAATCCGATTTCGAGCAAATTGTATCTCCCGATGACACTCTATCTATCTGTGGCTTCGGTTCCTTACTCTCAGGTATACTTCAGACATTACTATCAATTATTATAATTTATGTTTTCAATTTTTATTGGATTTCTCAATTTCACACTTAGTAATTTACAATATGTGATGATTGATACATACGTTCAGTAATTTTGATTTAGTATCACGTGTAAATTAACTGTAGAACAAAATTAAAGGTCAGGTGTTTCAAAGCTTGCTATTGAATGTATAAAACTTTATTGCTACTCTATGTATCTTGTGACTTAATAATGGTGTTTTTGCCAACGGTCGCAGTCATTTAAGTTGTCATCAAAAGATGCAATATTTAGTTTTTAAAATAGGATACATACAAATAGAAATTCTAATAGAAGGCATACTGTAGATTCTTAAGTAAAGTTATATACATTCAACAAGACTTAAACCTAAGTTAAAACTCATCTTATCTTTAAAAATTTGTATGTGAGCATTTGATGTAAGTTCATTAAAATTTGCTAATTGTATGATTACTTTTAATGAGAGATTAGAGCCGAGTGCTAGGAGTACATTTCCTAATCTAATTAACTTCAGAGTTGCAAAATTGAATGGATATAGACATGTTTTCGCTCATGTTGCTCCAATTTTTTTCGAGCGTGGAATTGCTAAACCCAAGACTAAGGTACCATGTATATTTTGTATGCACGATTATTGTTCAAGCCTGAGAGTAAGTTTTCAGAATTTATTGTTTGGGATGGAAAAAAGATGAATTGCATGCTGCGATGAGATGATAGTTTTGTATGTGTTTAGGAAGTTTCAAGCTTAAGTGTGGAGTCATGTGAAGGTGAATCACTTATAGTTACTGTTTTTGAGATAAAGAAATCAGAGGTATGTATCGAAGTTTGTTAGAAGATCATTGTTTTGGTACAAGAATTTAGCTATAAACTCTACTTATTAATGTGATCAGATCCCGTCCTACATAGAGAGGGAGCATGATTTCTAGTTTTTAGCTGCAAGTTATTAAGCAATTGTTGCATAAGAATCCCTCCCCAATAATCTAGAACTATGGTTTGCCCTAACAAAGGTATGTTGGTTTTAAAGGTCCAACCTGAAACCTTAGAAGTCAGCCAGTATGTTACTCCTGCTGTGAGTGACACTTGACTAACTTGTTAATGAAATTTATAGTTTTGATCTGGTTATAAGAAGACTGATAATCGTTTTGGTTATTGGTACAGGTGCTCTGTGCACGTTATAGTGATGAGGAATATTTCAAGAATAGATGCAAAGGTACTTTACTTCTGAACTAAATTGTATAATCAAAGTAACTTTGAGTTTCTGTAACATGTTACCTTTGGTGGTTTTTGAGACGGAAAAGATTATTTATATTATAATGTTAACATGTTATGCACAATTACCCAAAGGTATAGTGTGTTCAATATTTTGTTGAGTATATATGTCATATATTAAGAATATCTGACTTCATATTCGTGAATGTTATTAGAAATCAGATATCATTTATCATTTGAATTTTTGGAATGTAGATGTTTTAACTATAATTAACAAATATTAAATTCTGAAATGTTTTTATAAGTTTCCGCTGTCTTGATTGGTTTATATATTGCATAAAGAGTCTAATATCTGTCCAAACTTAATGCAGGAAGACAAGAGATCTATCATGAGCGGTATGGACGATGTGGTATTGACAAGATCCGGAGAGATGATGTGTTGCCTCGTTGTGTTTATTGCCGGCACTGATAAGTTTTAGCTACACAATTATATATTTAAAAGGACAGCACTAGAATGAAATTTGTTCTCTATAACACAATCCGCTTGGCTCATTAAATCTATATGTGACGGGATTCAATTATACGCTATTAGAAGGATAATAGAGTCTTATCTTTCCATGGTGTGAAAACAAAGATTAGGCTCAATCAAATGAAAAATGGCCCTCTTGGACCAATCTTAGGGGCTGTTTCCTTTTATTTTGTCTATAATACATTAAGACCTACTAGTTTGATTTTTTTGTCTTTTTACTAGTTTGATATCTACCACGTAAGACCTAGTCAACATTTAATGATATTTATTCGGGATAATCACAAATATAATCCATTGACCAACCATAATTAACATTTTAATCCTTTGACTACTAACATTACGAAACTAATCCAACTTTGATCGAAGGTTGTTCGATCCTTTCGATCAACAACCTTCTAACCATTAGTTGTATGACTTTGTTATTAATTAATTCAAATTAATTCATAAGTCAACCAACTCAACCCCACAAACATGCCTTCGATCGAACCAATGCATGCCTTCGATCCCACTGTCACCTTCTGAAAAGTGACCCATGATCGAAGGTTCGATCACAGGTGATCGACAAAAAGAGGAAAAATGAATTTGACTTCTTGAGAATTATACTTGGGATAATTACTCTATGATCGAAATTCACACACATGATCGAAATTACTTGGGATAATACACACACATGATCGAAATTCATTTTTGGAGCTGTGTCATGCAATTAGATCATAAAGTATAGATACACCAAGTCAACATATGACCATTGATCATAAAATAATTATCCCAAGAAGTCAAATTCATTTTGTCTCTTTTTGTCCATCACCTGTGATCGAAACTTTTGATCATGGGCCACTTTTCAGAAGGTGAGAGTGGGATCGAAGGCATGCATTGGTTCGATCGAAGACATGTTTGTGGGGTTGAGTTAGTTGACTTATGAATTAATTTGAATTAATTAGTAACAAAGTCATGCAATTAATGGTTAGAAGGTTGTTAATCGAAGGGATCGAACAACCTTCGATCAAAGTTGGATTACTTTCGTGACGTTAGTGGTCAAAGGATTAAAATGTTAATTATGGTTGGTCAATGAATTATAATTATAATTATCCCTGTTTATTCATCATAATGAGGTTATGTACTTGAAATTCTAAATTCTACTAATACATTATTACACCAACAAACAAATACTACAATCATAGTTAAGAATGCAAGTCATTTGAAATAATAACTTTGCACAAAGAGCCTAGAAAGTTCCGTCCACCAAACTCAAAATGAAACACATAGAGGCTGCTTTCACCACAATATCATTTCGTTGGCTACTTCTAAAGCCACGTGATCAGGCCCCAAAAGTACACTATCGTGGCCCAATAAGTATCCACTCGTTTGTCCTCACTCACTCCCTCCCCCAAACCCCTATAAAACCCACCTCCCTTTTTAATACTCATAATACCACCAACGACCTCCACAAACCACCACTAAAACAACCTTATTTCCGCCATCTTCCGGCATCATGGCAACTTCATCAGTCTTCGCAGCAACCCCAGTCACACGTTTCACCACACCATCTTCCCAATCATTTCTCAAAAAACCGAAGGCTTTAACTGTTAAATGCATGTCCGTACCACAAGAAGATGCTTCAACTGATGCAACGAAACCATCATCAGCCATCCCAACGCCACCACCTCCACGTGCGCCGAAGGTGAGTACTAAATTCTCTGACGTGTTGGCGTTCAGTGGGCCAGCACCCGAAAGGATCAACGGGAGGTTAGCCATGATAGGCTTTGTGTCGGCTTTGGCAGTGGAACTGAGCAGCGGCCAAGATGTGTTGACTCAGATATCAAACGGTGGGCTGACCGTGTTTGTGGGGACCAGCGTGGTCTTGACTTTAGCATCGTTGGTTCCGTTGTTTAAAGGTGTGAGTGTACAGTCAAAATCGAATGGGTTGATGACGTCAGATGCTGAGATGTGGAACGGACGGGCTGCTATGCTTGGTTTGGTAGCTTTGGCTTTTACTGAATTTGTTACTGGCAGTGCTCTTGTGTAAGACAGAGTATTAGTTTAATTTAATTAGTTAAGGAGGGAAATGGAAATAGTTTTGAATTGGGGAAGCTGATTAGAAAGTTAGTGTAATGAAATACTCGATATGTATTTAAGTTAGTGTAAATTAAATTATTATTTTTCGTCATGGAGTTAATTTGATGAAAACTTGTTCCAGATGAGATATACTGTTTTGTTATGGTTTGATCTAGTATTTGTACAATTTTCTCGATAAATTCACACATTCAGTAAATGATCTCTATATATCATCTTAAAATGACATATCTTCGGAACTCAAATAAAATAAGCCTTCTCATTGCCCAATTATTATTTGTTTATCCAACAAACTACAAACATGAAGCTAAAGGTAACATAAATACCAATGATAAATCGGATTTGGACATAGTAGAGGTTGTAGCTGGAGTCACCGGTCGTGACTGAGAGTCTACATTTTTAAAAGTTACTTCAAATAGTTTTTTGAAAACGGATCTTAAGAAACTCATGGCCTAGTTGGTGAATGAGCCTACAAGTGGTAACCGCTCTGTATCCGTACTAATGTAATTTCTATTACTGATGGACAAATATTCTTATCTGCTGATCTATTCAATTCTGGAATCCGACCCGCTTTTCAAAAATTCATACCATCTTTTTATTGGTCGAACAGGGCATGTTTGTTAAAATTAACTAAAGATAGTCACCAAAGATTTTTGATTGAACCAACATTTTGAATTTTGAGCAAAGGCAATTAAAAAGATAGATTGACTCTTAAAGTTGACCATCTATTTTTATTGACTATGTATTTTTATTTCTTCTACAATGTAACTAGATAATTATTAGTCCATTAATTATTGTATTCTTATATTCGAAGGGATGTTCTAAGGGACTATAAAAGCCCCCATAAGTCATGGTCTGAAAGCAGGGTGAAAATTGAAATTATACTAAATTGATTTTCGATTTTACTTTTTGCGCTACGTATTCTTTTGGTGTTTTGTTTCATTGAGCGGTGAACTTTTAACCGACATGTACCTCTTGTGGATTCGGAGTGGTGAGTCGTGTTCGTGTATCCTTTTGGTAAATCTCGTTAGGTGGTGAAAATAAAGTTTATTGTGGTCTGATCTCGTATCAAACGTAAAGTTGCGTATAGATGAAAAGGCAACATTTGGAGAATTTATTCACATTTAGACCAATAGTGATGATTATTAGATTCTCTTTAAAATGAAGACCCAAGTCTAAGGTTTTAAACATGAAGATTTCAAAGTTTTCATTTATGATTTTAACTTTTCGATTATGAATCTAACGTGCTATCATTGATCTCTCTAACAACAATAAATATGTAGTTAGTAGTTAATGCAATATACACAAAAAGGCTTATTTATACTTTAATTGAACTTACAAATCAAGTCAATTGTTGCTCACGCGTAAATCAATCTATGTATTTACTAGGATCGTGTTTTAATCTAGCACGATGTATGTATTTAGTTGATTGATTGATACACAAAAAGCCTAGAAACTTCCAAACTTCCATTTGTCGACAACCCACACCATACTCAATAGAACGAAACACATCTAAGGTGTTATCACCACAACCACAAGCACCTCTCAACGGCCCATTCGAAAGCCACGTGACTTGACCCCAAAAGTTCACTAACGTGGCCCATGAACAATCCACTCCTTTGTCTTCGGTTCCCCTATATAAACACTCTTCTAGACACTCACTAAATCACATCATCAATTAATTACCAATTAACACACCAATATCATTAATCATCACACAGTACCATCCTCCTCGTACTTTCTACTTACGACGTCATGGCCACCTCATCAGTCTTCACAACAACACCAGTTACACGTTTCACCATCAACTCCACTCAATCTGCTTCCCAATTATCTCTCAAAAGACCAACAACCTTAACAATTAAATGCATGTCCGTACCACAAGATAATTCAAGCGACACCACTAAACCAACGCCACCAGGAGTGTCTGCCACCCCACCTCCGCCACCACCTTCACGTGCGCCGAAGGTGAGTACTAAATTCTCTGACGTGTTGGCGTTCAGTGGGCCAGCACCTGAAAGGATCAACGGGAGGTTAGCCATGATAGGCTTTGTGTCGGCTTTGGCTGTGGAACTGAGCAGCGGTCAAGATGTGTTGACTCAGATTTCAAATGGTGGGTTGACCGTGTTTGTGGGGACCAGCGTGGTCTTGACTTTAGCATCGTTGGTGCCATTGTTTAAGGGTGTGACTGTACAGTCTAAATCGAATGGGTTAATGACGTCAGACGCCGAGATGTGGAATGGAAGGGCTGCCATGTTGGGTTTGTTAGCTTTGGCTTTTACCGAATTTGTTACGGGCAGTGCTCTTGTGTAATTAATTAGTTAATGTAACACAATCATCATCATTATTTGATATATACTAAAAGATTAAATTACATTAGAAAAGTGGTCCTCGATATCGTTTTCTAATGTTTATAGTTCCTATTAAAGATTGCTTAGGCAAAACATATCATATCCCATTAAACTGACAAAATACAGTTATTAATGAGAACCCAGTTAGCTCATCTTTAATTATGACTCTACAATAGAATATATTTAAGGGTGTCTAATACTTAAATTTGCCTAAGATCTCTCTTAATCGTGATTGAAATCGACTGGTTATTTTTTGCCAATTCAGTGTCACGCCAGCTTGTCAGTTTTTTTCAAAACTGACTGAAACTGACTAACAACTGACTGACCCGTGCCAATGGTCACCAGTCAGTTTTTTTTCTGGGTCCCACATTTACCAATATATCTTTATTATATTACACTAAAAAAAAAAATGTCCGACGAAGCGTCGGATAACCGACGCAAAACTTAACCAAACTAACCGACGAACAAAGTGACTATATCGTGCCATTGGCATCACAAAAGTGACGATCATCACTTTCCCAACCGACTACACGGTTGGGACTGCCCTAACGTAAAGATAATTGCAATCATAATCCAAACATGTAGGGAAGCAAGTCCAATATTTATAACTAGCTAACGTTATTAGCCCGTAATGCACCATCACGTTAATATACATAGTAAAACTATAATGGGTTAAGTGTCTCGGAATTATCTAACTTTGTCAAAAAAAGGTATTGTGTGTATCGTCATTTACGTACCTCTATTAAATGTATTGAACTCGTAAAAACATCCTAATTAATGTAATTTGGCTGGTGTGACATCCATACAAGCATCCACGTGTCACTCATACAAAGTTCCACGTCAAAATATTACATACAATTGTGTGTTTTTACGAGTTGAGTACAATTAATAGAGGCGTTCAAAATGCGATATACACAATAGCTTTTTTGACAAAGTTGAATGCAATTCGAGACACTTAACCCAACTATAATCTACCATACTTTTCAATAGTCACTTGCACACGACTACCATTATCTTCCAAATACTATAAATTTCGCTATTGTTATTACTTTTGATCAAAAGTCAAATGACTACTATAAATTATTAAGATATCTAAATAAGATATATTTGATTAACATGATTCAGTGTCAATATCTAAACTCATAGACTAATATATAACTTATCAGCATCATCAAGAACATACCGTTAAGACATCAAATGCTAACATGATCATTATTTCGCAATTACACATAATTCACCCGTAAGTGATCTTGGAGGCTAGACGCTCATGGCATGTTCAGCGTTAAACGTCTCAAAATGTAGGTGTTTGTCAAAGTGGAATAAATTGGATTCCTATTAAGGTTAATGTGTGTATCTGGAGGGCGGTTTGGGACAAATTGTCATCGCTTCCTAAGCCAATAGAGGTGTTTCGGTCACTTCTGGTCTTTGCCCATTATGCAGATCTGATGTGGAAATGTTTCTCACCGTTTCTTTCATTACCCTTCTTGAAACTTGTTTGGGTTAAAGTTGCGGGCTGGTAGAATTTTTCGTTGCCATCGAACTTGAACATTGGTGATATTGCATTAAATGCTTCAGGGTTACATTTCAAAAGCTTTTCATGGCATTTGTCTTCTCCGTATATGGTTAACTTGAAGCGAAGAAATCAATATATTCACACGAATGAAGATCTCTATGTCAAGATTCTTGAGAATGATATTTTCTTTCTCACTTTTTCTCTGCTTTGAATTTTCAATAAAGTCAGTACAAAATCTCAAATGTGGCCGAGTTGGATGTAACTTCCATTTGTCGACGAACCACACCATACTTAATAGAATGAAACACATTTAAGGTGTTATCACCACAAGCAGAAGCACCTCTCAACGGCCAATTTAAAAGCCACGTGACTTGGCCTCAAAAGTTCACGGACGTGGCCCTTTAACAACTCACTTCATCGTCTCACCCCTCCCCTATATAATAAGCCTAACGAATCCTCCTAAAAACACTCACTCAAACAGACACCAACATCAACAAGAATATCATTTACTTGTAACATCCTCGTACTTTTTTAATTCCGACATGGCCACGTCATCAGTCTTCACATCAACCCCAGTTACACGTCTCACCATTCCATCTTCCCAATTATTTCTCAAAAAACCAACAACCTTAACAACCATCAAATGCATGTCCGTACCACAAGATAATTCGAACGGAGCCACTAAACCATCATCGGCCACCCCACCTCCACGTGCACCGAAGGTGAGTACTAAATTCTCTGACGTGTTGGCGTTCAGTGGGCCAGCACCTGAAAGGATCAACGGGAGGTTAGCTATGATAGGGTTTGTATCAGCTTTGGCTGTGGAATTGAGCAGCGGTCAAGATGTGTTGACTCAGATATCAAACGGTGGGTTGACCGTGTTTGTGGGGACCAGCGTGGTCTTGACTTTAGCATCGTTGGTGCCGTTGTTTAAAGGTGTGACTGTACAGTCCAAATCGAATGGGTTGATGACGTCAGACGCTGAGATGTGGAATGGAAGGGCTGCCATGATGGGTTTGTTAGCTTTGGCTTTTACCGAATTTGTTACAGGCAGTGCTCTTGTGTAATTACTTAACGTATCATAATTATTATTACTCCGTATCTGTACCATAGAAGTTAACTTAAATTTAAAAAAAAGAAGAAGAAGGAAACTTTATTACACTCCCTATTATGATTGTATGTTTTATACGGGTTAATTCCATACCTGCAAGCTTATGGGTCACATGGTTTACATTAAAAAGCATTGACTTAACACTTTTCCTATATGCAAAAGTACTAAATGACATGAATTAAAGACGAGAAACATATATAAACTGACTTCCAAAGTGCATTACTAATTGAAGTAATTGTTTACAAAAGGACATCATGATCTTTGTTGTTTTCATATGCAAAGATATTCAAAAGAAAATAGTGAAAATGGTCAAGTAACAACAGTATTACATTTTCGAAATCTGATGATTACTTGACCCCTTTTCTTTTTTCTTGACGGCAAATAACAACAGTATTTGTGAAGTTGGAAAAAGAAAACATCTGAACATCACATGGTGTGTAAAAATGGATGGCAATGTACCAACTATGGAAATGTAAGAACACAAAGAATCATCGAACCCTGACATTCATTTCGTTTATAATTGCTACTTACTGTGTATTATGAGTTTCTCACTTCTATTTGAAATCTTGATTCATTTCATAACGAAAAGCAACATTACTTCTCTATATATTGTTAATTTACATGTAACATGTTCTATCATTTGCTTTTCGTTGACACAATATTTCTTGTTATTCTTAATTAAATCATTATAAATTGTGTAAGTTGCAGACCGTCATGAGCACTGCTCCAAGTAAGTGTAAACCTCTACTTTCAGTGATGTAAAAAAAGCTTTCATTGGAGATGCTCCAATTTATTTTAATCATGATTCATTGATGTATACCATTGTTTCACAGTACTAGCTTTACAAAATGCAATGATATAGACTCCTCAAATCCTCTACTTTCGTCACCTTACATTTTGAGTCCCTCAAAAAATAATGCATTACTTGAGAACCACATGGTCTCAAACATAAATAACCTCTTGTAAAATACACTTTTCAATTTCTTATAGATTTATAATTTTTGTATTACCCATAGGGTTGTTGCGGTAACAACCTTCGTTTCCAAAAGGCCTGTCTTGTTAAGGGTTTATATACAATGATCATTCTCAGTTCATAGATAAATGTTCCCTATGGCTCTTAAGTTGCTTACGTGGCTCATATTCTTTGTTTAGTGTCATCCTTCACATGTTATAAGAAATTGGGAACAAGTGGATCCATTGTGGCGCTCAGACAGAACCTGGAGGGCATGTAGCAGTTTTTCATCGTAAGAACATATCATCATATTTCCCGAAACTGAACTAAATTAGTTTGTATAATTTCATGAAAACAATATTTGGTAATTCCAGGATTAACACCCCATCAGTATTTCAAGTCAACTGCGACCACATATTACCTGAAAGAAAACAAAATGGTATTAATTTGTTATTCTATTGCATCTGTTATATACAATATTCGTGTGGTAATAAATGTAAATTTATAGCAGCATCTGGTAGTACTAAGGGTATTAATGCTTGTAACACATTTTGTTTTGATTAATTATTTTACAGTATGTTCCAATGGGTTTTGCAAAATCACATGGTTGGGATAGAAGCTGTGAAATGGTTGTGATGGACGAAAAACAAAGGCGTTGGAGAACAAGACTCTGTAACTCAGACTCTCATGTGCTTATAAGAGGAGCCCGGAATATGTTGGTTGCAAAGGGATGAGTTTAGACTTGAGCTTGTCGATAATGGAGATAAGCCTCTCATGAATCTCGACTGTTAATCAAATATAAGAAAATTACATTTCATCAAACTTACTAATGGATGATGTGGCATTCTGTTTTCTAATTTTTATACTTTTTCCTAGTGGTTCAAGTGGTAATGATAGAGGCAAATTAGGTAATGGGTCATATTTTCCCTTTTATTAATTAATAAATTTCTTTATAACTAATGTAATGTAATTTACTTGGAAACAGGATGCGGGTCCAATTAAAGCTCCTTAGACAGTGGACCCAGTGGAAGAGGTGATAAGTCAAGAAAGTTCACAAACTGAAGAAAGTGAACCAGATGAGTTTGAACAGAATTATGGTGAATTTCTAGATGTTCAGCAGGAGTATGCAGGTGGTTATATGGGACAAGGTGGGCCACTCAAAATAAGGAGGAAGTTGGAAAGAATTGCGAATATGTATCGACCCCTGTTTAAATTCAACAAATATGGAACTGGATCTTCTTTTGACAAACCATTTGAAGAGGATGATGAGCTATATTGATTTAATTACAAGATATATATACCCTTCATATGTGTTGCTTTTCACTATTTTCTTTTGAATATCTTTTCATATGAAAACAAAAAAGATCATGATGTCCTTTTGTAAACAATTAGTTTAATTAGTAATGCACTTTGGAAGTCAGTTTATATATGTTTCTCGTCTTTAATTCATGTCATTTAGTACTTTTGCATATAGGAAAAGTGTTAAGTTAATGCTTTTTAATGTAAACCATGTGACCCATAAGCTTGCAGGTATGGAATTAACCCATATAAAACATACAATCATAATAGGGAGTGTAATAAAGTTTCCTTCTTTTTTTTTTTAATTTAATTTAACTTCTATGGTACAAATACGGAGTAATAATAATTATGGTACGCTATGTAATTACACAAGAGCACTGCCTGTAACAAATTCGGTAAAAGCCAAAGCTAACAAACCCATCATGGCAGCCCTTCCGTTCCACATCTCAGCGTCTGACGTCATTAACCCATTCGATTTGGACTGTACAGTCACACCTTTAAACAACGGCACCAACGATGCTAAAGTCAAGACCACGCTGGTCCCCACAAACACGGTCAACCCACCGTTTGATATCTGAGTCAACATATCTTGACCGCTGCTCAATTCCACAGCCAAAGCTGATACAAACCCTATCATAGCTAACCTCCCGTTGATCCTTTCAGGTGCTGGCCCACTGAACGCCAACACGTCAGAGAATTTAGTACTCACCTTCGGTGCACGTGGAGGTGGGGTGGCTGATGATGATTTAGTGGCATCGTTTGAATTATCTTGTGGTACGGACATGCATTTGATGGTTGTTAAGGTTGGTTTTTTAAGAAATAATTGGGAAGATGGAATGGTGAGACGTGTAACTGGGGTTGATGTGAAGACTGATGACGTGGCCATGTCGGAATTAAAAAAGTACGAGGATGTTACAAGTGAATGATATTGTTGTTGTTGTTGTTGTTGTTGTTGTTGATGATGATGATGATGATGTTGGTGTTTGAGTAAGTGTTTTTAGGAGGATGGGTTAGGCTTATTATATAGGGGAGGGGTGAGACGATGAAGTGGGTTGTTAAAGGGCCACGTCCGTGAACTTTTGAGGCCAAGTCACGTGGCTTTTCAATTGGCCGTTGAGAGGTGCTTGTGCTTGTGGAGATAACACCTTAAATGTGTTTCATTCTATTGAGCATGGTGTGGTTCGTCGACAAATGAAAGTTTCTAGGCTTTTTGTCGGTTGTCAGACACCCAACTCGGTCATATTCGAGATTTTGTGCTTACTTGATTGAAAATTCAAAGCAGAGAAAAAGTGAGAAAATATCATTCTCAAGAATTTTGACTTTGAGATCTTCATTCGTGTGAATATATTGATTTTTTCGCTTTAAATTAACCAAATATGGAGTAGACAAATGCCATGAAACATCGGTGATATTGCATTAAATGCTTTAGGGTTATATTTCAAAAGCTTTTCATGGCATTTGTCTTCTCCATATTTGGTTAATTTGAAGCGAAAAAATCAATATATTCACACGAATGAAGATCTCAAAGTCAAGATTCTTGAGAATGATATTTTCTCACTTTTTCTCTGCTTTGAATTTTCAATCAAGTAAGTACAAAATCTTGAATATGACCGAGTTGGGTGTCTGACAACCGACAAAAAGCCTAGAAACTTTCATTTGTCGACGAACCACACCATGCTCAATAGAATGAAACACATTTAAGGTGTTATCTCCACAAGCACAAGCACCTCTCAACGGCCAATTGAAAAGCCACGTGACTTGGCCTCAAAAGTTCACGGACGTGGCCCTTTAACAACCCACTTCATCGTCTCACCCCTCCCCTATATAATAAGCCTAACCCATCCTCCTAAAAACACTTACTCAAACACCAACATCATCATCATCATCATCAACAACAACAACAACAACAACAACAACAATATCATTCACTTGTAACATCCTCGTACTTTTTTAATTCCGACATGGCCACGTCATCAGTCTTCACATCAACCCCAGTTACACGTCTCACCATTCCATCTTCCCAATTATTTCTTAAAAAACCAACCTTAACAACCATCAAATGCATGTCCGTACCACAAGATAATTCAAACGATGCCACTAAATCATCATCAGCCACCCCACCTCCACGTGCACCGAAGGTGAGTACTAAATTCTCTGACGTGTTGGCGTTCAGTGGGCCAGCACCTGAAAGGATCAACGGGAGGTTAGCTATGATAGGGTTTGTATCAGCTTTGGCTGTGGAATTGAGCAGCGGTCAAGATATGTTGACTCAGATATCAAACGGTGGGTTGACCGTGTTTGTGGGGACCAGCGTGGTCTTGACTTTAGCATCGTTGGTGCCGTTGTTTAAAGGTGTGACTGTACAGTCCAAATCGAATGGGTTAATGACGTCAGACGCTGAGATGTGGAACGGAAGGGCTGCCATGATGGGTTTGTTAGCTTTGGCTTTTACCGAATTTGTTACAGGCAGTGCTCTTGTGTAATTACATAGCGTACCATAATTATTATTACTCCGTATTTGTACCATAGAAGTTAAATTAAATTAAAAAAAAAAAGAAGGAAACTTTATTACACTCCCTATTATGATTGTATGTTTTATATGGGTTAATTCCATACCTGCAAGCTTATGGGTCACATGGTTTACATTAAAAAGCATTAACTTAACACTTTTCCTATATGCAAAAGTACTAAATGACATGAATTAAAGACGAGAAACATATATAAACTGACTTCCAAAGTGCATTACTAATTAAACTAATTGTTTACAAAAGGACATCATGATCTTTTTTGTTTTCATATGAAAAGATATTCAAAAGAAAATAGTGAAAAGCAACACATATGAAGGGTATATATATCTTGTAATTAAATCAATATAGCTCATCATCCTCTTCAAATGGTTTGTCAAAAGAAGATCCAGTTCCATATTTGTTGAATTTAAACAGGGGTCGATACATATTCGCAATTCTTTCCAACTTCCTCCTTATTTTGAGTGGCCCACCTTGTCCCATATAACCACCTGCATACTCCTGCTGAACATCTAGAAATTCACCATAATTCTGTTCAAACTCATCTGGTTCACTTTCTTCAGTTTGTGAACTTTCTTGACTTATCACCTCTTCCACTGGGTCCACTGTCTAAGGAGCTTTAATTGGACCCGCATCCTGTTTCCAAGTAAATTACATTACATTAGTTATAAAGAAATTTATTAATTAATAAAAGGGAAAATATGACCCATTACCTAATTTGCCTCTATCATTACCACTTGAACCACTAGGAAAAAGTATAAAAATTAGAAAACAGAATGCCACATCATCCATTAGTAAGTTTGATGAAATGTAATTTTCTTATATTTGATTAACAGTCGAGATTCATGAGAGGCTTATCTCCATTATCGACAAGCTCAAGTCTAAACTCATCCCTTTGCAACCAACATATTCCGGGCTCCTCTTATAAGCACATGAGAGTCTGAGTTACAGAGTCTTGTTCTCCAACGCCTTTGTTTTTCGTCCATCACAACCATTTCACAGCTTCTATCCCAACCATGTGATTTTGCAAAACCCATTGGAACATACTGTAAAATAATTAATCAAAACAAAATGTGTTACAAGCATTAATACCCTTAGTACTACCAGATGCTGCTATAAATTTACATTTATTACCACACGAATATTGTATATAACAGATGCAATAGAATAACAAATTAATACCATTTTGTTTTCTTTCAGGTAATATGTGGTCGCAGTTGACTTGAAATACTGATGGGGTGTTAATCCTGGAATTACCAAATATTGTTTTCATGAAATTATACAAACTAATTTAGTTCAGTTTCGGGAAATATGATGATATGTTCTTACGATGAAAAACTGCTACATGCCCTCCAGGTTCTGTCTGAGCGCCACAATGGATCCACTTGTTCCCAATTTCTTATAACATGTGAAGGATGACACTAAACAAAGAATATGAGCCACGTAAGCAACTTAAGAGCCATAGGGAACATTTATCTATGAACTGAGAATGATCATTGTATATAAACCCTTAACAAGACAGGCCTTTTGGAAACGAAGGTTGTTACCGCAACAACCCTATGGGTAATACAAAAATTATAAATCTATAAGAAATTGAAAAGTGTATTTTACAAGAGGTTATTTATGTTTGAGACCATGTGGTTCTCAAGTAATGCATTATTTTTTGAGGGACTCAAAATGTAAGGTGACGAAAGTAGAGGATTTGAGGAGTCTATATCATTGCATTTTGTAAAGCTAGTACTGTGAAACAATGGTATACATCAATGAATCATGATTAAAATAAATTGGAGCATCTCCAATGAAAGCTTTTTTTACATCACTGAAAGTAGAGGTTTACACTTACTTGGAGCAGTGCTCATGACGGTCTGCAACTTACACAATTTATAATGATTTAATTAAGAATAACAAGAAATATTGTGTCAACGAAAAGCAAATGATAGAACATGTTACATGTAAATTAACAATATATAGAGAAGTAATGTTGCTTTTCGTTATGAAATGAATCAAGATTTCAAATAGAAGTGAGAAACTCATAATACACAGTAAGTAGCAATTATAAACGAAATGAATGTCAGGGTTCGATGATTCTTTGTGTTCTTACATTTCCATAGTTGGTACATTGCCATCCATTTTTACACACCATGTGATGTTCAGATGTTTTCTTTTTCCAACTTCACAAATACTGTTGTTATTTGCCGTCAAGAAAAAAGAAAAGGGGTCAAGTAATCATCAGATTTCGAAAATGTAATACTGTTGTTACTTGACCATTTTCACTATTTTCTTTTGAATATCTTTGCATATGAAAACAACAAAGATCATGATGTCCTTTTGTAAACAATTACTTCAATTAGTAATGCACTTTGGAAGTCAGTTTATATATGTTTCTCGTCTTTAATTCATGTCATTTAGTACTTTTGCATATAGGAAAAGTGTTAAGTCAATGCTTTTTAATGTAAACCATGTGACCCATAAGCTTGCAGGTATGGAATTAACCCGTATAAAACATACAATCATAATAGGGAGTGTAATAAAGTTTCCTTCTTCTTCTTTTTTTTAAATTTAAGTTAACTTCTATGGTACAGATACGGAGTAATAATAATTATGATACGTTAAGTAATTACACAAGAGCACTGCCTGTAACAAATTCGGTAAAAGCCAAAGCTAACAAACCCATCATGGCAGCCCTTCCATTCCACATCTCAGCGTCTGACGTCATCAACCCATTCGATTTGGACTGTACAGTCACACCTTTAAACAACGGCACCAACGATGCTAAAGTCAAGACCACGCTGGTCCCCACAAACACGGTCAACCCACCGTTTGATATCTGAGTCAACACATCTTGACCGCTGCTCAATTCCACAGCCAAAGCTGATACAAACCCTATCATAGCTAACCTCCCGTTGATCCTTTCAGGTGCTGGCCCACTGAACGCCAACACGTCAGAGAATTTAGTACTCACCTTCGGTGCACGTGGAGGTGGGGTGGCCGATGATGGTTTAGTGGCTCCGTTCGAATTATCTTGTGGTACGGACATGCATTTGATGGTTGTTAAGGTTGTTGGTTTTTTGAGAAATAATTGGGAAGATGGAATGGTGAGACGTGTAACTGGGGTTGATGTGAAGACTGATGACGTGGCCATGTCGGAATTAAAAAAGTACGAGGATGTTACAAGTAAATGATATTCTTGTTGATGTTGGTGTCTGTTTGAGTGAGTGTTTTTAGGAGGATTCGTTAGGCTTATTATATAGGGGAGGGGTGAGACGATGAAGTGAGTTGTTAAAGGGCCACGTCCGTGAACTTTTGAGGCCAAGTCACGTGGCTTTTAAATTGGCCGTTGAGAGGTGCTTCTGCTTGTGGTGATAACACCTTAAATGTGTTTCATTCTATTAAGTATGGTGTGGTTCGTCGACAAATGGAAGTTACATCCAACTCGGCCACATTTGAGATTTTGTACTGACTTTATTGAAAATTCAAAGCAGAGAAAAAGTGAGAAAGAAAATATCATTCTCAAGAATCTTGACATAGAGATCTTCATTCGTGTGAATATATTGATTTCTTCGCTTCAAGTTAACCATATACGGAGAAGACAAATGCCATGAAAAGCTTTTGAAATGTAACCCTGAAGCATTTAATGCAATATCACCAATGTTCAAGTTCGATGGCAACGAAAAATTCTACCAGCCCGCAACTTTAACCCAAACAAGTTTCAAGAAGGGTAATGAAAGAAACGGTGAGAAACATTTCCACATCAGATCTGCATAATGGGCAAAGACCAGAAGTGACCGAAACACCTCTATTGGCTTAGGAAGCGATGACAATTTGTCCCAAACCGCCCTCCAGATACACACATTAACCTTAATAGGAATCCAATTTATTCCACTTTGACAAACACCTACATTTTGAGACGTTTAACGCTGAACATGCCATGAGCGTCTAGCCTCCAAGATCACTTACGGGTGAATTATGTGTAATTGCGAAATAATGATCATGTTAGCATTTGATGTCTTAACGGTATGTTCTTGATGATGCTGATAAGTTATATATTAGTCTATGAGTTTAGATATTGACACTGAATCATGTTAATCAAATATATCTTATTTAGATATCTTAATAATTTATAGTAGTCATTTGACTTTTGATCAAAAGTAATAACAATAGCGAAATTTATAGTATTTGGAAGATAATGGTAGTCGTGTGCAAGTGACTATTGAAAAGTATGGTAGATTATAGTTGGGTTAAGTGTCTCGAATTGCATTCAACTTTGTCAAAAAAGCTATTGTGTATATCGCATTTTGAACGCCTCTATTAATTGTACTCAACTCGTAAAAACACACAATTGTATGTAATATTTTGACGTGGAACTTTGTATGAGTGACACGTGGATGCTTGTATGGATGTCACACCAGCCAAATTACATTAATTAGGATGTTTTTACGAGTTCAATACATTTAATAGAGGTACGTAAATGACGATACACACAATACCTTTTTTTGACAAAGTTAGATAATTCCGAGACACTTAACCCATTATAGTTTTACTATGTATATTAACGTGATGGTGCATTACGGGCTAATAACGTTAGCTAGTTATAAATATTGGACTTGCTTCCCTACATGTTTGGATTATGATTGCAATTATCTTTACGTTAGGGCAGTCCCAACCGTGTAGTCGGTTGGGAAAGTGATGATCGTCACTTTTGTGATGCCAATGGCACGATATAGTCACTTTGTTCGTCGGTTAGTTTGGTTAAGTTTTGCGTCGGTTATCCGACGCTTCGTCGGACATTTTTTTTTTTAGTGTAATATAATAAAGATATATTGGTAAATGTGGGACCCAGAAAAAAAACTGACTGGTGACCATTGGCACGGGTCAGTCAGTTGTTAGTCAGTTTCAGTCAGTTTTGAAAAAAACTGACAAGCTGGCGTGACA